>OX465192.1:15073812-20073812 GCA_949987655.1 Polymixis flavicincta | reverse complement strand
TCAGGCAGCAGTCAGCCACTGAATAAATTTTATTAACCCGAAAAATAAACTGAACTCAAAACTCGCCCAAAAATGTCTAAACTTGTGAATTATGTCTTTTTACCGGTTTTTGCGTAATTTTTATCCGTTTTTTGCGATGCGTCGTTAATTTATGTGACAGAACATTTCGGACTAAGGACCCGAGAAAAAGGAAAGGATGTGCTCGAATACGTTTGCTTATTTTGTTAAAAATAATGAGTTCCGCGCGCAAAAATGGCGGGTATGTGCTGAAGAATGTTTTCATGTAGCTTTTTTTGGAGAGACAATGACTGCGAGGTTCTTTCTCTTTTGAGAATATTAATGAAATGGATGTCGTTACATTTATGAATATTGGTAAAGTAAAGTAAAGTAAAGTAAATTAATTTCTAAAAACATGGTAATATTAACTATACTGTATACAGGACATAATTGGCAGTATTAATTTCTAGTAAATGGATGTAGCCACTGCAACCGAACGAAAGCTAAGCCTAGGCGTAGGCTTAAGTCTGCGTTTCCATGAAACCTCCTCGAGTAGTTTAAAAGTTGATGGCATAAGATCCCGACACTGGTGCACAGAACGACATCACGTGGACATGGAAAATGAATTGTCTATTCACAAGGACCACATTTGACCATCAAAATAAAGTGTACGTGTGGGGTAAGTCCACATTCGCACGAACGTCAAAATATCGCGACGGGTTCAAGAAATCGAACTGTTTTTTTTTTCGGAACACTTGTCTGCACACTGTTGGATTCCTACGATTTAGAGGACCCCTACGATAACGTTAATCTATGTTCGATTCTACACGGAACCGTATCGAATGGTTAGGAATAGATATGCTGGTGTACTTCTGTAATAGATAAGCATACCTAGATACAATTTTGTTATGGGGTTGTACCTATTTACTGATTAAGCTGAAACCTTCAAGGTAGGTACCCGCGAAATTCATTTTTTCTTACGCTTATCGCAATTTACTGTATTTTGAACAAATATGATTCGCGACGGTAGCACGTACAGTCACGAGCAATAACATGTAAACACATCGCCAAATTCAAAAGCGATTTTTCTTTTAAACAGCGATTGCAGCCTCGAGATAACTTAGATATTTCATTCCAGTGTGGGTTCCAAAATATTATTTTCATAGTAAAATAAGATTACAATTAGTAAAAGTGGAGAAAATTACTTTTAAAAGTTGGTAAGTTTATACATATTATTGCTCGTGACTGTACCTATGTATTTACAGAATTAGGTATAATCAATCATCAATATGGAGAGCAGTGGTGGCCAAGTGGTAACGGCCATGACTTACGAGTTGTAGGTCGTGAGTTCGAACCCCGCCAGGCGCTTTACTTTGTGTAAATTGTTTCATCACCACTGCTTTCAAAAACGGTGAATGAAAACATCGTGAGGAAACCGGCATGTCCTAGAACCAAAAATTTGAAGACATGTGACATCTACCAACCCGCACTGGGCCCGCGTGGTGGATTACGGCCCAATCCCTCTCACCGAGAGGAGGCCTGTGTCCCAGTAGTGGGAACATTATAGGCTGATGATGATAATAATGATGAATCATCAATATTACCCTCAAAGTTCATTTAATTCCATTCATTTCATGAGAAATACATTCTGAACTGCAAATTCTGAAAGTTCCACTGGCACGTAACACCACGTTTAATAGGTACCTAGTTTCCTTCATAGAAATTATAGAGCGTGTGGGTAACCAAAAGTTACATACTAATTCAACACAGTCATTGACTAACTACCAAAGTATCAACCATGCAGTCAAACCGCGGCCATGTTTCCTCCCTGATTTCGCGCCAACTAGAGAATTGCTTCAACTCCACAGACAACACAGTTCACGATTTATGCGCCCACTTGTTTTGTCTTTGGTTAAACTACACCAAAGAGATTGTATATCTTCTGTTTAAATGTTATCCTGAGTGTAGTTTGCTGTTCGTAATGTGGTAGTATGTTAAAGTCTTTTACGTCCCAAGTTATACTGGATAGTTCTGGCTTGTGATTAAGATAAATGATTTGGATATGCGAAAGTGCTAAATTTCATGCCTGTATTACAGAAACTCACTCAATACTCAAGCTTAACTTTAAACCAGTTTAAAGGTCCGAAAATATTTCCACAATTTCAAAGCTAAGTCTTATTACTCCGCATCGTTGTCAACAGGCAAGATGCCCAAAAGGCTGGCAGCATTGCCACGTTGTATGGCAATGCTGATTCTTTGGCCAAAGTATAGGCCAGCCCTCTGGTCATGTGAAGAGGCAACCAGCCGCTTGGCAATATCTCGAAATACTATGTGGGTACTCAGACTCCATGGCCCTAGAGTTTAAAGATTGCTTGGTTCTAGTTTTGTGTAATGACTATCAGTCTTGAGTGAGGTTTTGTAATAGGGGTCTCAGTGTTTGAAATAAGAGTACCTAGTCAAAACGTAATGGAGAATATTTTAACAGTGAATGAAAAACACCGTTCTTGTTTAAAGAGTTTCCTATCTTGATCCTCCTTTTTTCTAAAATCGACCAGGATGTTAAGGATCTCCTGTAGCGCATGTTTTTCAAGTGGTTCTGCTTAGTTCCTCATTAAAGTTTCAACACGCCCCGTTTGAATATTCATTCATGTCACTTGTCTATCTTGCTGGTACTGTGACGTGTTTTCGGTCGACCTGTCGAGAGTTCGGCTTGTTTGGTTGTACACTGCTTGTTTTTGACACTGTTGGTTGAAGATTGGTGGTAGTGGAGCTTCGGGGAAGAAACTGTGAAGTTTTTTTTACAATTCATGATTTGATACAACGGTTAGTTGGATCGTAATCGTAAATATAATTCGAATACATGAATTAAAGTTAGATTATTTATTTCGAGATTTTACTTGAAAATCCCGAAAATTTGGTAATTGCAAGTTTAGTTAAAAATAGCTTTTACACATCTTATATAAAGCTTATTTTCAACTTACTGAAGATTTTTCCCAAATCCCGGGAAAAAAAATATAGTCGTAAGGAAGTCTCCACTTTCTGTCTCTGTTCTCCGAAGTTTAGGCAAATATAGTCAGCCTATTCCGATCACTGGTTATAATACCCGCATATCTGCCACCAATCATCATCTACCTAGCCTTTTCCGAACTATTTTTGGGGTCAGCTTCCAATCTAACCTGATGCAGCTGAATACAAGTATTTGACTTCAAGGGACTGCCTATCTGATCTTCACAACCATGTGTCTGGGTTGCAAGTTATGGTTCTCAGAATCACGGGCTTCTGACGAACCGAATATGGAGTCTAAAAGAGTTGGTTACATAATGAGATACTTTTTAACTTTTTTTATGGGTTTTGCTATAGTTAGCCATCTGCAAGTAATGTGTTATTGTCAATTTAAGACCAACGTCTGCTTCCGACCGACCGGTCTTGATGGTATCGCAGCCGGCAATGGAAGACGAATTGTGTTTATTCTAAATCCTATCGACGGCGACGTGTTCAAACAGTTCGTTAAATTCATGGCTTAGGTCCAGTCAGTTTGTATAGTCAAATCCTTCTTGAAAACTAAACTGGAAATCTAATTAAAATAACTTTGCTAGTTAGTCGGACTATAGGAGTTATAATGTTTGAAGGACTTTGCGATCTATGAACTAGCATTAGACGTTAGAAATAACTTATATATATATGAAACGTTAAAAAGTACCAGGCTTGCTAGTACACTTCGAGCAATACGTCATAGTACGGCTATGTTTGATAAGAGTGCATTCTGTATGGGCCCTAAAATACTCGTATATAATAAACTAGCTTTTGCCCGCGGCTCCGCCCGCGTGGATGTCGGTTATCGCGTAAAAAAGTAGCCTATGTCCTTACCCATATCCCAGGCTATATCTCGGCCAAATTTCATGACGATCGGTTCAGCGGTTAAGGCGTGAAAGCGTAACAGACAGACAGACAGAGTTACTTTCGCATTTATAATATTAGTAGGGATAACCTAATCATGTAAAGGAAGCAACGAATCTTAGGGCGTTTCAAAATAGCTCAAAAGTTTTATATTAAATAAAGCCTATTACAAAGTTAACGATTATTTAAATGATAAATGTAATTAGTTTTTATAAAAATTTAATTGAGTAAGGATATTAAAGTTATTAAATGTAATTAATAACTGTCCAATAAATGCTCATATAATATTATTTGTTTAAAATAATGTTTGTAGAAGGATTAATGTAAAATATTTCACGTAACCGTCGCCATCTGGGCTTTTTTTTTTTGCGTGGGAAATCATCAAATAACTTCTCCTGCTGAGTAGAGCAGGAGGGCGTGTCAGACTTTTACTGACTAAAACCCACCTGTGTTCCCTCAGTAGCCCGTATGCCAGGGGCTGTGGTATCTCTTTCGAACAAACCCGCACCCCTGGCAGGCATCGGCCCTTGCGGACCTCACCAGTGGTTGCTGACATCTTTGACGGCGCGCGTGTGGAATACAACGCGCCGTCCCGTCTACCACTATTCGGCCGCAGGGGATAGGGAGAGCGGCTGACGCTATACCGACACTCCTCTTCCCCTGCGGCCCCACTGCGTCCGCCATCAAACGGTGACGGCCCCGTCCAGGCCACGGAAGGGAAGAGCGCTGCTCAGAAGCACCGGCACTCCTCCTCTATCGCAGCCCGTAACCCTCAGCCGCGATGCCTCCCATTCGACATCGCGGCCCACCTCAGTTGCGGTGCACCTCACCGCAACCTACTTTTTGGCCGCTACGTCAATGGCTTGAAGGCAAAAGCCCTGACGAGCGGCCCCACCTTTGGGTTCCTCTTGGCTTCACCGTGGCTGGAATCCACGGTTACTGAGCCCCCCCGCAACGACAATGCGGGAACCCACTCGGGGGGGTCGCCGTCTCGGCTGCGTTTGTGACCGGATGTGTGAGCGTAAACGAGGCAAAAGTAGTATGTAAGGATCGGAACTGGTGGCGATGACGCTCTGTAGTTTCTGCCTACCTCCATGGGTGTAATGCGTGCATTTTAATTTAATTTATAATAATGTGTTTTTGAATAATGTGTATAATTTAGTACAATAGATATTTGCACACCTATTTAGGTAGGATATGGTCATCAGAACTTTTATTATTGTATATATCACCTCATGTAACTACCCATGATGATGGGACTCCCTTTTCCGCACGTAGACTCCCATTCGGTCCGTTGTGCGTGTGTAACTACCCATATTCCAAGCAAATAAATAATTTGATTTGATCTTTAAGATTATCCTAATTTTTTTTTATTATTTGCTTTTCCTAATCCCTAAGACATAGGCATTTTTTAATCCTCACTAATGTTATGAATGCGAAAGTAAGTTTGTAGGCTTCTTTTCGTGCTGGATCGCAGATGAAGTCCCGGGCAACATTTAGTTTTTCAATAATTTCTGAAGGAGCTATGCAATGATAAACGGATTAAACTCAAACATATTATGGTAATAAACGCAATGATAGTGTTCCAAGCACAGGTAGGTACAGTTTCAATTCAAAATATTTTTCAGAACGAAATCGAATCGAGTTCCTCAAGGAAATATATACATACATTTAGCTTGGCACGTGTAATATCAAATATGTACAAAGATTCAAGATTATAGGAAAACATCTCCTTTAAAAAAAACATAGATACAGATGAATTGAGATCCTCTTCCTTTTTGAAGACGGTTAAAAATAGAATGCGGACAATATTGTCCTGTTTAAAAAAAAAAAAAAACATTTTAATACGTAAATTATAAGTTTTATTAAAATTTCTAATGCTGAGATTCACAAATAATACACATATCCTTAGGCTATATCCATCAGACCGTTCGCGTTAGCGTGTTTTTTTTTTTGCTTTTGACACAATTTTCGAGAACAAAAAAGAAAAATTGTGGTATCGGGACAGGCCATTGTCCAGCACTATACGATAAACTTAACGTCAGCTTCTTCTATAGTCTGCACTCTTCGAATCTCTTCAGCCATCTCCTTCCATTCACCGAGCGGTTCAAGGGAGCGGTACACCCGTAACCCCCATTTCCGTTCACCATCATATAGTCATAGCAGTTTGTGACGCCATCGCCGTTGCAGTCCTGGAATTAGAAGATTTGTTTAGTTTCCTTCTGTCAAGAAGTTGTCCTGACCGTGATTCACAGTTTTTAGATAATAATTATCTATGTTAAAACAATTAAAAGAGTATAGAAATTGTTCATGGCCTACTGCTGGACAAAGGCCTCGCGGTCATGTTACAGCAGCCGCGTTTTGGCTTGCCGCTGTCGGACCGTGGATGGGTGACCATCTTTACATACCAAGACCCCCTCCGTGCCTCGGAAAGTACGTTAAGCTGTTGGTCATGGCTATCATTCGTGGATCTTTGACAATCGTTACGGATCGTTAGTAGCCCAAAATTATGATTACCAGTCTTTAGGCAGTATCTGGGTTGTGGAGGTCAGATAAGCTGTCGCTCAACGTAAAGTTCTGGTATTCAACTGCATCTGGTTTGACTGGAAGCAGACCCCAGAAATGGTTGAGAAAAGGCAGATGATGGTACTGGACAAAGACATCCCTTCTAGTCTTCCAGCTATTTCGCTCTGGAGTCAATGTGAACTATTGCGGTTGATTTTCCCAGCTCGTCTCATTATGTTTTTTTTTTTTTTTTCTATAAACGTACCTGCCCAAACTTCTGCAAATATCCTTCAATGATGCTTTTTGCGCAATGATAACTCCTCGCACAGTCTGACCAGGCTGAAACATATTTTATATTTAGGTTATTTATCTAGACTAAACACGTATGTAAGTAGGTCTAAAGTTAACATCAAATTTTACTGGGGTGAAAAAATTAAATAGGTAAGGGTAAATTATTGGAATATTGGGCAAATTGACGTTGTTGGTAAATATAACAGTCGCACTGGTCGATCTTTAAGGTTTAGCAACGTTTGCCGTCGTTTTATTTTTTGGTGTGGGAAATCAAAAATAACTTCTCCCGCTCTGGGTGGAGCAGGAGGGCGTGTCAGACTTTTACTGACTAAAACCCACCCGTGTTCCTTCAGTAGCCCGTATGCCAGGAGCTGTGGTATCTCTTTCAAACAAACCCGCACCCCTGGCAGGCATCGGCCCTTGCGGGCCCCATCATTTCGTGCTGACATCTCTTTGAGGTGCGCGTGGAACACAACGCGCCGTCGACTTGGGCTTGGTCCTTACCGGACAGCGAGCTACCCATTACTCGCCGTCCGCAAGCTCATGCCTACGGTGGCCGGAAATCGGCCTGGGATTCCCGGCGCCCAGGGCGTCTCCGTATCCTGCGGCGGCTAGGGTCGCGAGGGCGCATATGCTGCCTCTATCTCACGTGCGCCGCCTCCCTCTTCGCGAGCATCACTGCTTCGCTGAAGGAGGTGACGGCTCCCCATGCCCTCTCGCTCCGTACCATGGCCTGGACCAGGGCCGGACGCGAGAGAACGCCGGCCGCCGCCGATCGCCTACACGAGGACACGGTGGTGCTCCACCCAAGCTGGGCAGACCGCCACCGTGTACGTTTGCCGTGGTAGGTCCGTGGATGGGTAACCCTCCATTACATAGGTACTAATCTTTATAGATTAGTACCGTATACGTATAAATATACGTATTACATACGTGCTTTTCGAGGCCCGGAGGGGTCTCGAGCCCTCTTTGCTTTAAAAAAACACGTTAAGCTGTTAGCCCTGGCTCACCTGGCTGACATTCGTAAATCTTTGACAGCCGTTACGGGTCGTCAGAAACCTGAAAGTCTGACAACCAGCACCCTAATTGCGTAACTCACGATTGATCATATAATTGGTTTCGTCTTCACAGTTAAACAATATCCATTGCGTTATTTATATGTTGTCGAACAGACACATTTTTCGAACATATGAAGCAATGGTTTAACAATCCGTTTCAAAACGATACAGATTATGATGAATCGTGAGTTACGCAATTAGGGTGCTGTTTTGCCAAGGGGTACTATGTTAATCAGTAACTGCGTTGTGTGTTGGCAAAAGGCGTGAGGATAGGATTGGGATGATGAAGTTAATACAACTAGTCATCTCAGTGGTCAAAATTCGACCTTAGTTCATTTAAGTAGTGTTAAATGACAATAATAGTTGGTCGCTGTTTGTTTATGTTCTTTCTCCAGAATTAGCGTACCTAGTGACAGGTTATATGGGTTCATATAATTATTTAGTTAAATACTTTTTTTTATTTACCAAGTGTTTTTTTATTTTTAATATTATATCTATCTATTATGTCATTAGTTATTGACATGATCTAACAATAATCCAGCATTGCTTAAGTAAGCTATAGAGCCCTTTATTTATACCAGGAGACTTTTATTTTTGGTAATATGCGTTATTGTTTATTACTTTGCCTATGTATGTATAGAATCAAGTCCATCCGACTAAACAGACAGCTGTGCTGGTGGGGAGTTTGTTGCGTCACTTCTTCTTCCCAGCTAAAGCACTAGGAAGTGTCGAAGGGTGGGCGTTTTTGAGGAACTGTCTTATGTATTTTGTTATGTATGTTCGAAAAGTGCTGATTCTTAGCCTAATTTCAATAAATTACTTTTGATTTTGATTTTAAACAGAAATATATCATTAAATGAAAATATTAGCCGTCATTGCTATTCTGTAACCATCTCACCGAGTGAAGTGAGCGTGGAGCTGTCAGTGTCGTTTTACCTAATGCTTGGTCAATCCCTAGCATCAGTGGGATGACACTGACAGGTCACTCCACGCTCACTTCACGCGGTGAGATGGTTACAGAATTGACAAGCTGTTCTCCTTCTCCATTTAAACTTTAAATGTGCCGAATTTCATACTCCGACTGCCGAATGTCTGCGTAATTGTCGTAAAAAGGGGTACGTTTTTGTTTCACGTATTATTTAATATACCAACAGAATTGGCCAAAAAAACAAACAAGCATTGTAATAAACCCACCATGATTCCTCTCCGGATCATCATCAGGCAAGACGACCTTCCCAGCGTCTACCCAGTAGATTCTGGAGATGTTGAAGGGTCCGCAGTAACCCTTGGTGCAACCATGTCCAAGGTCGCACTGAGTTGACACGTGGCAAAGGCACCTGTAGCATCGTTCGGTCAGATTCGGGATGAAGAGACCTGGAATTGAGATGGTGTATTTATGTTATTCGGCTCGCTCTTGATTCAGTTATTTTTATTTCACAAAGTGACGCGTGCTTTACTTGTACTGGAGCTCTCGGTAGTACTCGGTACCATCGTCCGAGACACGAGTGAAATGGGAAGTGTGTGTGTGTGCTGACGCTTCTCGTATTTACGCACATGTTTACAGATTGTTTATGCACTTAGTTACCACAAGTAAAGCGCGCGTCACTTCGTGAGATAATGTATTCTTTAGAAACTGTCGCAGTGGTGTATTGTGTAAGAGAGAAGATTCTATTTCTAACGAAGAAGATATTGACAATAGCAACACTTGATTAATAAAATAGTTAATTACCTACTGCTGCGGCCTGCAAAAAGAGCATTGATGGACTAACGTAAAAACATACGTAAAAGCATCCATCAATGCCTGTTTGCGGCCAACGCTTATGTAGTAGGTACCGGCGACTTCTCCTAAATAATGTGGCGAAATTTAAACTGAGGAAATTTTTATAAAATCTACTTAACTTTTCACGTGCCAATTTGTTCCTTTGTTTCTTTTTACTATAAGATGGAAGGTACATTCAAGCCTGTGCAATTGAATATTTTTTCGCTTTTTGTAATTGGCAGGTCAGTGTCAGGTAACATACAAATGTTGTACAAACTATGATTTGCGACCGTACCTACACACGCCGACCCGTACGTACTTCCAGAATAGTATAATTTGAATCCCTTTGAAAACCTTCTAAGCTGTAAAAAGTAAAATCGTGGGGCGTAGCGTAACCTGAGTAAATATGTAAATAGTGGTTGACTGTTGATAGAAATTTCACGCGTCCCACAATTATTTTATTATTTTGTTTGATGAATGTTCTAGATTGATGGGGAAAGTGGTGTGATGAATGGTACCTACCGTAACCGTACTACATTATTTTGTATAATTATTTTCACAAAAACAGTTTAACTAAAATTATAAGACTTTATATTATTAGACAAAATATGGATTTTCATAAGAACATTGCTGGCCAGCTGTTCGCATTTATTTGAAAAGCACAGCATTTTTGATCTATCGAAGAAGGTTGTCAAAATAATGCTCGAATTACCAAGCATTTTTAAGGAACAAAAATAATTACATATGGCATGAATGTGAAAATATGATTCCAACAGACGTTTGTACCTATTTATGAGGTAGTTATTTGATACATCTCAAAATGCAAATTCAAGTGTCTTGTCAATCGAGTTTTTTTATTATCTGACCTTTGTAAATCTTAGGTATGATTTTTTATCGTTTGAGTTAAGTTTTAAGTTTTTTTTTTTTTCAAAATTCGAATCTTGTTTCATTTTAGAAAATAGAATTATTATCATTTTCATACTTGAACAGCTCACTTAGAATACAAAAGCCGTGCTCCTTAGAGATGAGTAGGTGTACCTGGCCATTTTTTTTTAATTTTTTTTTGAAGTAAAAGTTTTCATTTCGAAAACAATGCGGACTGTTTTATTGAAAATAATTTAAATTATCAGCCGCATACAGCGTTACCGCTGCTAGGCAAAAGTGTTTACACATTGGCTTCCTGAAGATGGACGGTGCTGCCGAGGTTGGCCCAGAAAGAGGTAACGAAGAGATGTCCTGGACGCGTACCGCGAGCCCTCGGGGTACGAGTGGTTTAAGGTGGCGCGAGAAAACAGTTTCTGAAGGGACTTGGGGTGGCTTTTGCCCAGTATGGGCTACACCAAAAAAAAAAAAACTCATACGTTACTACACATCGGCACTCGTACATCTTTAGGTTAGTTACCTGCTAACCTCAAGATGTACGAATGCTCATGTAAGTCTGCATCAGCGAATAACAGGAAAACGTAATAAATCAAAGCTTTTAATTACATTACGTTTTAATTTATTTGGGTCTGAATCGTCAAAATTTCACAAAGAGACAATCTTGATAAATGGCGACTTGAATGACGCACATCCAAAAATAGAGCTGTTTGCCATCAAAACCTTTCAGATGTAATGATATGAAAAATACATAGCATTAGCTGAAGAAGCAGACTTAGAAATCAACGTAACTCTATTAATTTTTTGCTACGGTCTAATAGGCTTTTTTCGACAAAGTTGGGAAAAAATTAGGAAGATGGTGATGATGTATGTCTGTCGGTTTGAATAGATTGTTGGTTTTAAATAATGAAAATATCCATACCACTTGAGCCAGTTATCCAAAACACGAAGACGCCGAATAAACAAATAGGGATCGCTAACATCGGTTTTATGTGCATCTTGTGTTATTTTCTTGTGTATCTGAAAAAATAAGAGAAGTTTGTAAAGTGCTTATAAGTTGTAAGCGTTTCATTTTCATGTCTATCTAAATCTTTATTATATAAAAATTAATATGTATTTCCCTCGGTCACAACATTACACGTGAATGGCTGGAGCAATGTTGCTTATTTTTTGAGTTTGTTATTATCAGTCTTATGAAAGAAAAAATTAAGAAAGTTGCGCGTAACATTAGAAAATTTAGTTAAGGCTCCGTGCACTAAATTAACTGATTTTGGTCAATTTTGATCACTTGTTGTGAGTTAGGGAAACGAAATTTAGACATTTTATTTTGTTATTATAATAGTGGAGTTCTAATTCTTGCATGTGGTGGAAAGGGATTTTTCAAATAACTTATAGAATAGTGGAAAATCACCAATATTTACAGCCCCTTTTCCGAAAAAGTGACGAGCGAGTGATGTTTGGCTTTGTGTTACAAACAACTACGAAAAATTCTGGACATAAAAAAAATACAAGTAACATCATTGAATGGTCTACTTGCAGATAGTGGAACCACTTTTTTGACTTTTATACGAAATATAGCAGAAAATAAATATTGAAATAACGTAATTTTTAGGAAACTGCTAGACGAATAAGTATTTTTTTCTATTACTTAAAATCACTTTATTGAAATTTTAAAAATTACGTATTAATCTTAAGTTAACCATTGAATATAATATAAATTTTATTTTTATAATAAACAACAACTTCATTTCGTAAATAAAAGTCAAAGTGAACTATATAATCGACCGCGCAAAATCGATCCCGTCAGAAACGACCGGGCCTTCCCAGCGTGAGGACGTATCACTTTGCATCGCAGGAGTCACGTGGGCTCCTGCGATTCTACGTAAAAATATTGCAGAAATTGTACGCCGACTACCACATTTTGATCCGGTAAGTATTAATATTTATTTTAAGTACTTGCAAAATGTTAATGTTATACCGGTGTACGTGTGTTCGTAATTCTTCTCATCCTAAACGGCTAGTCCAATTCTAATGTATTTTTTTTTTGGATCGCCTCTATCCTTCTTAGCTTTTGTTGGACCTGGGTGAAGTGTCGCAAGAAACGACTTCGTACCGGGTTCGCTAGTTATACATATTTTGATTGTATGTTTAAAAGATCTTTGAAAGGAAGTTCTTTAACGGAGCTTGGTACGAGCAAACTTTTAGAAATCGTCACGTAATAAAAATGATAGAAATGACAATTTCTATCATTTTTATGCTGAGCTGTGGGAATTTCAAAAAGTTTTTGTGATGTAATAGAAAAAAAAGAAAGACAGAGAGATAGTTTTTATGGTTTCCAAGAGTGAGTGAAGCCCCTAATGAGGTCAATAAGAAAATCCCAGATGACAGTTGTGAAAAGTTAAAACAGTGATTGAGCCCAACAGTGCCTATAAGTTACTGATGTTAATATTTTTTTTAGATAATGGTGCCGATTCTGTTGTCACAAAATTCTCTAAAATAGACTAAAAATCACCAAAATTTAGTTTATTCCTGTCAAACGACGATTTCCTATTCTGAAATTGACTAAAGTGACACAACTTAACTATATTTTAGTTTGACAGCACTAAGATTGCACTGAAATATTAGTTTAGTGAAAATGGTAATTTTGCTATTCTGTTGTTGTCAATTTCATTATTCTATTCAACCTAAAATTTTGGTTGTCTAACTAAATCTGACTATTTTTAATCGCGATTAAATAGGTGTGGAATAAAATTAGATGTCAAGAACTAAAATTCACACCGACAACTCGACTTCTGGTGCAAAAATAGTACTGTATTTTATTTCTTTTCTTTTGCTTCTATCTCGAAAACGGTGTGTCCTATCGCAAAAATAATGAAAATTTCGACCCCCTTTATAAAACCCCAAACATATAACATAATAATTTTTCATATTTTCCATGAAAAAAGTGAGAATTCCAAATAAATCACGTCGAGGCTGCCGACCCCGGCGCGCTGCTGGCTCTAAAAAAAAAGACGGGGTAGGGCAAACAAGTACCACGTTGCGAAGCCAAAACATACCACTTGCGAGTCGCGATTGTCAAATTCGATTTTAGTTGTGTCAAAATACTTTTTAAATTTAGAGATATTTTTTTGCAGAATAGCGTTTAGATTCTCATAGTAAAAAGTAAGGAATTTCAGTTATAGTTTAGTTAGTTTAGTTCGGTGTACAACAGAATCGGCACCAATGTACGTCGATATGGTCGAAAGAAAGTAACACATTACCAGTGCATCACCAAAAAAAAAAGGACGAAACGTGGGATTGGCATGTTTCAGACAAATTCTTGCAGAACGTAATTCCAACCAAAACTTACACATTCTTCAACGAAGCCGTAGGGCTTCGTTTCAAGAACGTGTTAGTTTTTACTTTCAATCAGTGTTAGAAGTACCTACATAAATAAGTATTTACGAGTGCATTCGTATCTTCATTGTTGTTAATTTTAGGAAATCAATGAAATTTCGCCGTTGTCTTATATAAATAAATTATGAATTTATAATATTCCTACTGCACTTATATAATTTTAAACTGATCTTTCAGAGTGAGGAAGATAATGATTCAAAGTTAGACAACACCTCGAAAAAATCCGTAGTTCCAAATGTTGAAGAAGGACAATCAGACATGATAAGAAAAATAGTATGCTGTCTTAACGGTTCCTTGGCCAAATTGTGAAAATGAAACCCTTAAATTCAAATTCAAATTTCAATGTTTTGTATTTTAGAACACTTTATTTTTTATCCTAATTCAATTCCAATTCTCCTATTGTATTTGTATTATTAATTATTTTATTTTAAAAACAGTTTTCAAATGTGGGGCCCAGCCTCAACAGTTTTTTTTGTTTTTGTTTTTGAACTTTCTAAGTTTATCTTGGCTATTATTGACATCGATGATGTCACAATTAAATTTCTAAATATGCAAACTACTCGTATTTATGTAAAATGCTTTCCTCAATGTTATTAAATGTCTACATGCTTATGACACGATACTGTACCATTTTTGTTTATTGTGATATATATACTAAACGAATATGCACAAACATTCTAGACTTTTATTTCTCAACCATACCTAAATAACATAAAAAATGTAAATCTATAGGATACTACAACTCTACTACTACTACTGCGTACTATCAAAACTGTTTAAGCGATCACTACGCTCGACTTTTAGGCGTGTGTGCGTGAACGGTGCACACAAACATAGTATCGCAATGAATTTGCCTAAACTCTAGCGAGTGAATTTTATGCACGGGGCCTTAAAGACCCTCGTTCCAAAAAAATGGTGACTGAATTATCTGTGTGCGCGTCATCAAAACCTAATATTAGACAAAAATTCAAATTCCCAAGTTGCACAGATCTCGAGTAAAACCTCTGACACAGACGGACAAGAAATTTGTCTTATAAAGATTCCGTTTTTCCATGTAAGGCCAGAACCCTAAAAATGAAGACCAACCGTCTTATTACAAAACGTGATCTAACTTTAGTTCTAGCCTAAAGCTTTGAGCCAGTTATTGCATTTCGAACTTTATTTCGATTTGGGTAAAGTTCTTAAGGGCACACTTTGCGCGGGCTCGAACTCACTGGTGGGCCTGGCTAAAAATCACGCTGTCTCACCAGGCTTCGTACCCGACAGAGATAGTATCAGTGGTGAGCAGTTAGACTCTAGTCTACACGTACAACGTTATTGAGTAAGATGCAGGAGCATTTTTGGCAAAAAAATCGCGAAAAAATTAAGAAAAGTCCTTCAGAAGATCGGGTTTTATGAAAAAACCACTGCATAAATCAATGACCAATAAAGTTTATTGAACTTATTGTTAATTGAACTTTGTCGGTACCGTCTTGGTTTTCGAGATTTTACACTCCTTTTATTACTTAAACACGCTCAAAGTTAGGTTAAATTAGCAAGAAAAACGAATCTTTGTTGGCTCATAACTTTTTAATAGCTTTTTATTTTAGTATTCTGTTTCCGTACAGACAATAATAATAACGAGACAAAACCATACCATGTTTAATTTTTGATGTACATAGTCAAACAGTGGAGTAAAACCCTCCCGAAGTTTGTATGGAAAAAATGTGAACAAGTGTCACCTTAATACATGACAACTTAGCACCGGACTTAGCTGTCAGTTTCGTAAAAATAACTGGATTTCGATACATATTGGGGTATTAATAAAAATTAAAAAAACTGGCTTGGTGGTATAAACATGATCTAAATAAAAACCTTGCTTTGTAATGTTAGGGTTTGTGAATTTTGATTTTGCTAATCGATTATTTTTATTTATATATTCATATAAAATACTTTTCACGTATATTATACGTAGGCAACTTTACCTTTGCTGGTATTTGTGTTCGTTCTGTGATTGGTTGACGCAAAATAGCGGGAACCAATCAGAGGACTCGGTTTTCCCGCCAAAAATTGAAGGGATTGACGTGGGTGGACGAAAAAAGGCGGGCGGAAAAAATTTAGGCTCTCGAAGCGATAGGTGGTGCTAGATTTTTTTAAGTAGCTGATGCTGAAGTATTAATTGTATTGATTTTTATGCTTAGAAGTCAAATATCCGTAAGACCATTACGAATAACTGTTGTATATTATTATTCAACTACGGTCAGTTCCTGTTGGTGTTCCCAACAGTAAGCAACTGCAACTGCTGTTTGCAACTGTCCAGATGCAATTCTAAAAACTCTAAAAACGAATTCCACCCCAATTAGGTCTCAATTACCCGATGTCAGTCTTTATGCACGCTTTTATGCCTACTGCCTTCCGTGTACATTTACGTTTCAGTGCCGACATTCACATGAAACATCGTTTACGGTGGTCAGTCAAAGCTGATCGACATTGCGCATCACTGCACTGAACATGTAGGGATGGACGATGTTGCCAGTTTAAATCGATTAACTGCCAACATTGCAATGTTGAAAAATTTCTAAATAAAAAAATCAAGGAGATTGAAAATCGATGTTGAAATTGATTCCAATGTATCATAGCTGGCAATTAAAGACCTGAATGGAAATAGAAAGTAAGAAAAATATTTATTTGGGACATGCACAAGAAATACAGTAAAAAAGGAGCATTACAAAACTAAGACAATTAACATTAAAAGCAAAAAATTAAAGAGGAGCTGTGCGAGACTAAAAAAGCTATCTATCTCAGCATTATGTTGCGTTGGATCGATACCGCTTCGGAATTCTGTTAGGGCCCTCTGTGGATGACACGGACACACCTACACTATATATCTTTAAATTCCATTACTTAAAGGAATAAAAAAAAAAAAACAATATAATATTAATTTAGAAAATATGTTCGCAGATAAAAAAATTGCCAGTTAGGAAACCTGTACCTATCGCTATTTGCTATCGCACCCGCGTTATTGTAAATAGATTGAATAAAAACTTTTTAACAATAAAAAAATTAAAAAACCGCCGAAAAATCTGAAAAGCAAAAAAATAATAAACCTCCTTTGTTTAACCTTAATAACTAAGTTCGGAAGGCAGTGACATAAAATTAAAAAAAACATATCCACAGTCACCACAGACATATAAACAGACAGTCACCGACTTTCGACTAAAAAGTTTTTATTTAAAAAAAAATTGTGGCTATAATCGACTAATTGTACATGCTTAATTTTTGATTACTTTTTGTAGTAATACACAACTCAGTATTAAAATCTGCGAGTTAACAATCAATCGTTAAGGGTTGGAATTTTTTGCGGCGAAATTATATATAAATTATATTAAATAAGGGGCCAGCTTCGGGGTATACCCTTTCCAATAAAAAAAGAATTTTCAAAATCGGCCCACTCTGAAAAAAGTTATGCGTGTCATACATAAAAAAATAATATATACGCGTCGACTTGAGAACCTCTTCCGCTTTTTCGTCGGTAAAAAAATCAAGAACACTTTAGGTAACGCTTTCACGATAAACTAAGTTTAGAATGCATTGTTCAACGTTCAAAAACCAATCAGATTTTTAAATGTATAAAATTAGAATTAAGGCTCCCACAAACAGGAGCGACGCGACTCGAAAACATAATGGAAATTATTCAGTACTCATATTGAGAAAAAAAAAAATGAAAAAAATGAATTCCTATAAAATCGATTCTCTGATTAATCGATACCATATTCCCATCCCTACCTTTCTATACCAGGATTTAGACACTACCGTGAGAGACATGGCAACACTGGCACCGTTGCCAGCTGAGCAGGCACTAAGCCAAATACGGATTTGGCAGAAATAACCTTTCGATATAGGTGTGAGCTTCTCTGTTAGATTACTTCAGTGCTAAGCTTCAGTATTTTGACAGCAGCCTTCAATCCGGTAAGGGTTAATGCGGCATAGGGGAACTTGAGCCCCATTATTATTTGAAAAAAGGTATTTCTTTAGATCAGGTTTAAACCACCAAGCCAGGAACCCAAAAGTTATAGAAATGGCAACTTAGTCCGGTGATACCTAAGTTGTCTAATTATTGAAGCATGGCGGCTGAAGCATTTAGGTATTTCGATCATATTATTAAAAAAAACAAAACAATTAGTCTACACTGTCCCACTGCTGAGCAAATGCCTCCCCCAAACCCTTCCAGGTATCCTTTTCCAGGGCCACCTCGATCCAGCCCTTACAATACGCGTCTAGGTCGTCACGCCACCTTTTCTTGGGCCGGCCTCGGCGGCGCCGTCCATCCTCGGGCACCCACTGTGTGGCGACAATTCCCCAGCGGTCACTGTGCATATGCACTATGCACACGGCTGGTGTGACCCGCCCAGTCCCATTTTAACCTAGAAGCCTTTTTGTTTACGTCTGGGATTCCCGTTTTGGAGCGCAGCGTGGTGTTTCGTATTCAGTCGATTCGTTTAACGCCTAGAATGCTGCTTTCCATTGCTCTTTGGCAAACCCCAAGGCGGAACTTCAGGGAAATCGGTAGATCGCCCTTCATTAGCGTCTTAGTACCAGTAGCTTCTCCAGTCATTTTCGATGCGGCGATCAATTTCCTTTTCTTGTCTGTTTCCGAAAGAAACTAACTGGCCCAAGTACATGTACTCATCAACATACTGTATTTCCTGCCCATCTACCTCGACCCTATGCTTAGTGCTGTTTGTCATGGCTTTGGTTTTAATACAGAATTAGAAAATGTTAATAGTAAGTTTTTAGTAAACACGTAGTTTTAATAATAATATTTATGTTTCTTTAATAATCATAAAACTATTTTTTATAATCCATAAATAAATCCTTCATCATAGCATAATCAGGCTGTAATGTTCCCACTGCTGGGACACAGGCCTCCTCTCTGTGAGAGGGAGTGGGTTGTAATCTACCACACGGGCCCAGAGTCGGTTGTTAGGTGGCACATGTCTTTGAATTTTTGGTTCTAGGACATGCCGGTTTCCTCACGATGTTTTCCTTCACCCTTTTGAGTGCAGCGGTGATGAAATTTTTAACACAAAGTAAAGAGAACCCACGGACTACAAATCGGTAAGGCGTACGAGCACATTGAAGCCTAAAACTGATTTACGACATCTCACAACTTCAGGTCCAGTTGAAAACCAGCGTCAAGTACTAGTTGTCAGGAATTTTCACTGCTGCATATGAGTTGTGTCTGTTAGTCTGTGCTAAATATAAAAACTTTTTCCAAAAAATAAAAATAAACTACCTGCCGACTTCCGGAAAAAACTACAATGTGAAAAATAACTTTAATTTCGGAAGTCGGTGACTTTGGATATGAATTTTATTAATTTCTTGTCACCGCCTTCCGAAATTATAATTATTTTTCACTTTGTAGTTTTTCCGGAAGTCGGTCGTTTTTTTTTAGTTACTGTAGGTACCTACCCAACACCAGTTCGAAATTTCTTCATCGTTGGGGATCAAAACAATGCATATTTATGCGATAGCAGCAATCGCGGTTGCTTTGCTGTTATTTGCTGGAATTCCATCATCAGATTCTGACTTGGTGCCAATAGGACCACCTCAACTTCTTTCAAATAAAAAAATAATTTTGAGAATCGGTCCACAAATGGGGGAGAAATCGATGAACATAAATTAAAAAAAAAAAAATACAACCGAACACATAACCTACTCCTTTTTTGGAAGTAGGTTAAAAATAAATTTACTTTCTTCTCTTTCTTTCTAAATCTCACAGTGCAACTAAATGTTTAGCACAGATAGTGAGTGCTAACTATCACAATGGCAACCGGATTTACTTGAAGCACTGTAAGTAAGTAGTCTGTGTCCTCTATTTAATTGTAGATTACACGGAACTGTATTTATTGCGGCCATTTGTTACTGGAACGGTTTATTGATGCCGATTCTCTTTTAGAAGTAATTTTGAGTACTTTTTTACTTGTAGAAAATTAGCGTTCGTTCTGAATGGAATACGCAGCTATTTCCGAGATACATTTTATAAAAAAATAGCATCCTGACTTGAAGATAAAGCTGCAATCGTGATCTTACTATGGGGAACGAGGCGAACTAATAAACTAGAGCACCCTGACTCATAACGGGTTTAATCGAAAACAGCATTCTGGACTAGTATGGAATACTAAGCCGTCATTGGTCTTTAACTAGGAGAATACATGAGCGAGTGGAGCAAGCTCGAAAATTGTAGCATCCTGACTTGGATAGGTTAGATTTTCTGTATCATTCTACGGAATTAATACGGGATACCATCATCTGTACCTTGAAGCTATAGAATATACATTGCCCGAATTAAACACAGGATTGTAGCGGCACCACAAATAAAAATGCTTCGCAACAAAAACCAAGAAACGCAAAAAGAAAAGTGGCGCTATCTACAATGCCACAGGCGACCTATCTGAGAAATTCTACATCGCGCAGTCAGAGTTTACCACGAAACCCAAATAGGTACAAAATCCCGACATCAACTGTCGGGCAGTTGCCCACCAGACACAATACCCGTATGGTCGGAGGATCCTCCTTTTCAATAGAGTATGAGTGAACTTTACACCCTGTTCCTCATACCTCTAAAGGATCATTCAGCAGGCGTGCTTACCACCACTAAACCAATGATCCAGTTGTTTGCTTTGTCCATTAAATGCTATTAATAGACCGCAGTAAAATAGCTTCTAGGAGTGCTAGCTTCTATAAGTGCATCCGGTTAATCCGGTGCATGTTGGCAGTTTACCCCGCTATCAACTTTTTTTAGACTTTAAGTACGGTAGGTATGTACTTAAAGTCCTTTTATAGAAAGTCATTTAAAATTGTCATGTATGTTATTTACACGTTTTTACACCTAATTCACCCCGGAAGAGCACTGATTTCCAAGATATAGGTTCTTACCTAGTTTGGAAGTCGGGAGTTCATATAGTTTTAGCCGTCTACTCAACTACATTATTTGTATTCTAGTTCCTATGAATGCTATTGTTTTAGGCTATATTTTTATTGAGTCCAAATAAACGTTATTATTATTATCAACATACAGGGTAGCTAACGCAAGGGCTGATGCCTGCCAGGGGTGCGGGTTTGTTCGAAAGAGATACCACAGCCCCTGGCATACGGGCTACTGAGGGAACACGGGTGGGTTTTAGTCAGTAAAAGTCTGACACGCCCTCCTGCTCCATCCAGAGCGGGAGAAGTTATTTGATGATTTCCCACCCTCAAAAAAATAAACCCAGTTCATAGCTAGGAAAAAAAAAGCGTAGCTAATCTTTTGTTGGCGTGTGCTAGCTGACATCATCATCATCTAGCCTAGCCTTTTCCCAACTCCAACATAGTTGGGGAAAGGCTAGTCAGCTTCCAGTCTAACCGCATGCAGCTGAATACCAGTATTTTACATGGAGCGAATGCCTATCCGACATTATGGCAAATAATTTCGACAGTGGAAAGGTAAAGCACCACCCAAGCAGCACACATAGCTGTATAGCCACCGGACAACAGAATTTTTGAAAACTCGTGGCTGTTATGCCGTTTGTACAAGGGCATTATATCCGGCTACACAGCTTCTATAATTCTAAATTTGGCCCCAAATTAGCCAGCCCTGAGCATTGTAGTAGCTTGTTAATAGCATTCCAGAGCATTGTAAGAGCATTACATGAGCTGGACAATAGCTTAGACAGCTGTCAAGATGCCACTATCAAGCTCCTTTAATTCTCTTAGACAGCCCAAAGATGTTGTATGGCTTACTAACGGCGATTGTTAAATCTACAAAGAAATAGCAACAAAAGTCTATTTGGACAGCGCAACTGTTATGCCAAACTATAATCTGTAGGCAAATATAATTAATTTCCAATTTAAGGTAAGTAATTTTTCACGTTTATTTGCATCTCTATCGGTAAATTGTACTGCGGGTGCAATTTTACTGTTAATATATTAGGTGATATTATCAAATATTACACGCGCCATCAAAATAATACAGTTTTACTAAAATAAATATATAAATGTTATCAATAGTAAATTATTTCGCATTTTAATAAGTAGGCTTTTAGATTTAATCGTTTTAACATTATAAGTATTGTTTTGACCATATAAGTACCGACTGAGTTCGTAGATGGCGCGACTAACGAATGACAGCGCACTGCCGGTTGATGGCGGGAAGAGAATGGCGGGAAAACGCCACTTGGGTAGTCGTGCCAGTCTTGCGAGCTCAGTCGTGCCTAAGACGTCGATGTACTAGTACTAACGCTCGAGTTTTATTTTTAAAGTTACCTAGCGTGAATTGTTAAGTATATTTGGTTCTGTGTGTTGGAGAAAGTCAAATATAAGTGAGTACATGATAAAGTGACTATTATTTCAAAAACCTTATTCTTAAAAGGCAAGAGCCCGAATAACAGTTAATTTCAATATTTAAACTATTATTAGATACTCTGTTAGAATTCAGAGTCCACATCTCAGAAGTGGGATAAAGATCCCTGTTTGGCCATATATTTTCTAACCTTAATTATCTACCAGTAGGGGTATTAAACTATAATGACATTTTATTTGTCCTCATAATATGTTATTAAATTCTTTACAATTATTTTGGTTCTTGGCTAGTAAAAAGTCAGTATTTTTTTCTTTTAATTTTGCCGTAATGAAGCGTCCTACCGTCTACGTCATAAGAATATAAATTCTGCTATTTTGTTCAATATCCTGCTACCAATTATTGCGCATGTAACGAAGTTTTACAAATTTGATTTATTTTAATACATAAAGGTTTCTACAAAATCTTTTTGAGTACTATACAACCACGAGTTTTATTAAAGGATGGTTGTCTTAGTATTGGCGATAGTTGTTCGATCTTGTGTTTACAATATACTTTGTGCCAATGTCCGCTATTTAAGTATTGACAGATGGGTTACTCATGCTTTGTCGGTTTATAATATCCATTTAAATACTTTAGGTAATTTTATGTATATAACGTGCCTGTGTTATGTTCCATGTTGCGCTAATTCTTTTATTTTAGAATCTGTTTTAAAGAACGAATTCTTTGGGATATAATTAACATTCCAGGGCCTTCCCATGGAGGGGGACAATCGAGAACGTCTTGTCTACACCCCGACGGATCCGACGGGCTCACCAAATGCTAACCGACGGTCACGCAGTCCTGGAAGGCGGCAATCCTGCAGACGGGATGTGAGACGGTCACGCAGCCGGCCGAGCCGTCGGTCAACAGGGCGCCTGAGTCGTTGCTCACCAGATCAACCGGTGCAGCCTCGAAAGCGGGATAGTCCCCGCTCAGGCAAACGGCTGAGTCAACGGCCTTGCAACCCGGAGGCCCGACAGCGAAGTGAGCAGAGCAGCCGCAACCCGGACCGCCGAGCATCGAGCCGCACGGACCGCCGAGCATCGAGCCGCACGGACAGCCGAGCTTCGAGCCGCACGGACCGCCGAGCTTCGAGCCGCACGGACCGCCGAGCTTCGAGCCGCACGGACCGCCGAGCTTCGAGCCGCACGGACCGCCGAGCATCGAGCCGCACGGACCGCCGAGCATCGAGCCGCACGGACCGCCGAGCATCGAGCCGCACGGACCGCCGAGCATCGAGCCGCACGGACCGCCGAGCATCGAGCCGCACGGACCGCCGAGCATCGAGCCGCACGGACCGCCGAGCATCGAGCCGCACGGACCGCCGAGCATCGAGCCGCACGGACCGCCGAGCATCGAGCCGCACGGACCGCCGAGCATCGAGCCGCACGGACCGCCGAGCATCGAGCCGCACGGACCGCCGAGCATCGAGCCGCACGGACCGCCGAGCATCGAGCCGCACGGACCGCCGAGCATCGAGCCGCGCTGCATCAGGGCGTCTTTCACCTGGCCGTACAAGCTGCCACTCACCAAGCCGTTGGAGCTGCCGTTCGCGTAGTCTAGTAAGGCAACCGCGGGCCAGTGCGGTGAGAGACGTACCAGCCGGAACTCAAGTTAAGACCACGGGTGAGTCAACTTCTCCACAAGGATTACCTACTCTTTTGGATCTTGTTAATGTTTTAAAATCTATGTCTAGTAATAGTGCAGATAAATTAGGGTCCTTTAACAACACGATTCCCGAGTTTGACCCAAGTAAACGGGAACAGACAATGACCATGTGGCTTCATAAAGTAAATGAGTGCGCAACGATTTATGGGTGGTCGGAGAAGCAAACAATTCATTTTGCATTACCAAAATTAAAGGGTATAGCACAAAGGTGGTACGAAGGTCTTCCGTCGGTCCTGTTTACTTGGGCTGAATGGCAGGAGAAACTTTTAGCTGCTTTCCCATCGGAAGAAAATTATGGCCAAATGCTAAGCGATATGTTGGCCAAGCGGGCTAGGTTCACGGACTCCTTAGAAGAGTATTATTATGATAAACTGTCCCTAATCAATAGGTGTGGTATAACTGGAAAAAGGGCAGTTGAATGCATTTTGCATGGCATCGACGACCGGTCGGTTAGATTAGGGGCTGAGGCAGCTCAGTTTGATGACCCTAACAAACTTCTTTCGTATTTGCGTAATGCTCGAAATATAAAATTCAACAACGAGCGTAAATTAACTAAAGGTCAACCTCAAAAACACCCAAATAGCTCTAACCCTAGGCCTCCACGTTGTTCGAATTGTAAAAAGGACGGTCATATTACGTCTCAGTGCACACAACCCGTTAAGAAGTGTAGTCGGTGCAATAGAATAGGTCATGAGTTGGAACAGTGTTACGCTAAACTGCCGACTTCTGAAGAAAAAAAGGTCATGCGAGTAGAGGATAGGGGTGAAATAGTTGCAGTAAACTCTTCAAAAATAACCACCCCGGTATCGGAGTCAAACAAAAAATATTTCAAAACTGCTACTGTTAACGGTTATTCCACAACCGCGTTCATAGATTTTGGGAGTGAATGCTCAATGATTAGGTTGTCAGCATTTCGAAATATAGGTTCGAGTTATAGTGTCAGTAATCTTCCAGTATTAAGAGGATTCGGTAATTCGGTCGTCCCTTGCATAGGTAAACAGCGAGTCCAGATAATTATTGATCAGGTGGAGGCTGATCTCGAGTTGTTGATAATCGCGGATGACACGATGCATGTGCCCCTTTTAATAGGTCAAACGTTTACGGAGCAACCACATGTAGTCATTCGTAAAACAAGTGATTCCTTGGAAATATCTGAACTTGTGCACCAATATATAGTACCTAACAGCAAAATAAGTTTGTTCTGTAAAGATTCCCTCGAAGTTTTGGGTCATACTGTTGTGGACGTGTATACAGATCCACCATATCAGGGCGACATATTTGTTGATGGAGGTTTGAGGTATCAGAAGGGTGTTCGCTACTTAGTAGCCGCTGGACTATTCCAGGTGAGAGAATGTGGAACAGGAGAGATCGTTGTCAGTAACACTTCGTCAACACCATTGGTGTTTCCAAAACATTTCCTGATTGCTCGTGGTCGTGTGGCTCAGGAAGAGTCTAGTTTGCAAGTTCTGAACATTTCTTCAACTGTCAGCAAGGACTTTAAGTTTATTACTGAAGCTGATTTAAATCTGGAAGATGGACTCACTGCCGAGTATAAAATCCAACTGGTCAATTTATTGAATAAGTATCGATCCTGTTTTGCCTTTAACTTATCAGAATTAGGGAGCACCACAGCTGGTCATATGTCTATAGATCTCCAAGACAACGAACCAGTCGTCTATAGACCCTATCGTTTGTCGATCAGCGAAAAAGAGAAGGTTAGGGAAATGGTTTCCGAATTATTGGAAAATGGCATCGTAAGACCATCAACTTCATGTTACGCAAGTCCTATTGTAGTGGTTAGGAAGAAGTCTGGTGAACTTCGTTTATGCATAGATTATCGTGCCCTTAATAAAAAAACTGTGCGGGAAAACTATCCCATGCCACTGATTGATGATCAGCTGGATGCCCTTTCTGGTAATAAATATTACACAACATTGGACCTTGCTTCAGGGTATTATCAGATACCAATCCGGGAAGCAGACAAAAATAAAACTGGGTTCGTGACGCCAGATGGTCATTACGAATTCAATCGTATGCCATTTGGCCTCGCAAACGCCCCGGCCACCTTCCAACGTATTATGAACCAAGTCCTTGGGTCATTACGACATAAGGAAGCCCTGGCCTACTTAGACGACGTGATTATTCCTTCAAAGGATATCAATGAAGGAATGTTCAGATTAGAGTCAGTGTTGCGCCTGTTCGCACATGCTGGCCTTACATTAAAGCTTTCCAAGTGCTTCTTTTTCTGTAGCTCGGTCGAATTTTTGGGCTTTGAAATATCTGCTAGTGGCATCCGTCCTGGTGAGAGGAAAATAGAGGCTGTGAAACTGTTTCCAACCCCTCAGAGCCAACATAATGTTCGCCAGTTTCTTGGGCTGTCTAGCTTTTTCCGCAGATTTGTCAAAAACTTTTCTGTAATAGCAAAACCTCTAACACAACTCTTGAAGAAAGACTCCAAATGGTCATGGGGCACGGATCAGGAAACCGCATTCCGTTGTCTACAAAAAGAGCTCATACAACGTCCCACTTTAGCCCTCTACAATCCGAAGGCAGATACCCAGCTTCATACGGACGCTTGTAAGATTGGAGTGGCAGGTATCTTGTTTCAAAAGGATAAGGACGATGTGCTCAAGCCAATCGCGTATTTTAGTAGGCAAACGACGCCCGAGGAACAAAACTACTCGTCATACGACTTGGAGACGCTTGCCGTAGTCTCTTCCTTGCAGAAGTTCCGCGTGTATTTAGTAGGCATCCCTTTTAAAATTATTACCGACTGCAACTCTCTCCGTGCAACCTTTCAGAAGAGAGATATGATTCCACGAGTAGCTAGGTGGTGGGAACAGATGCAGGAATATAATTTTTGCATCGAGTATAGGGCCGGTCATCGCATGGCTCATGTCGATGCACTGAGCCGGAACCCTATGCAGCAGGCTCATGCTGTTATGGTCGTTAGTGATTGTGATTGGTTAGCTACAGTCCAAGGCGCAGATACTGAGATTCAAAGGATCGTTGGAATTCTAAAAGATCCGCAATTTGCTGACGTAATTGACGTTAAATCAAATTTCAAGTTGAAGAATGATAGGCTTTTTAGGGTAACTAGTGAGGGCGATAGGTGGGTCGTGCCGAAAGGGGTAAGATGGCAGATTGTGAAACAAAATCACGACGATATAGGCCACTTTGCACTCGACAAAACTCTGGAACGTATCAAAGCGACATTTTGGTTTGCAAAGATGCGTAACTTTGTAAAGAAATATGTTAGCTCTTGTCTAGAATGCGCGTATTCAAAAGTTTCTGGCGGGAAAAAACCCGGTACTTTACATCCTATACCAAAGATTGATATTCCCTTTGACACTATCCACGCAGATCATGTTGGTCCCTTTATACGCAGTGCGAGAGGAAATATGTATATTTTAGCTCTGATTGATGCATTTACTCGGTATATTTATTTAAAACCCGTAAGAAACACGAAGACTTCTACCTCTATAAAGGTTTTCCGGGAGTATTTTGGTTTGTTTGGTGTCCCTAAAAGGGTCATAACGGATCGTGGAACCTCGTTTACAAGTGAAAACTTCAAAAGGTTTATGATCGAAAAGAACATCAAACATGTGCTGAACGCTGTGTCTACCCCTAGGGCCAATGGTCAAGTGGAACGCTATAATAGGACACTTGTTGATGCCTTGACTGCAAAGTGTGTTGGTTCTCCTGATAATAAATGGGATGAGCATCTACCTGATGTTCAGTGGGGCATGAACAATACGTTCAACAAGGGCATAAATCGAACACCGTCAGAGGCTCTGTTCGGTATAAGGCCATCGGGTCCAAGTGACTGTAGAATTGTATCCGAACTCTCGGGTGACTTATCTGGTCCTTCTAACAACCAAGACCTATCACAAATTAGGGAAGAAATCAACTCGCATGTCAATTCCTATCAAGAGTCCCAAAAGAAAGCTTATGATGCAAAGCACTGCCCAGTTCCAAAATATAAAGTAGGTGATCTGGTGAGGGTCGAACGACAAGTCCCAGCTACAGGGAATAGTAAAAAACTTGTTCCGAAATTTCAGGGACCCTACCGAATAACAAAAGTTTACGATTTCGATCGGTACCAAATTGAGGACACTCCCCTCACCCGAAAATCTAACCGGTCTTATTCGACAGTTGTTGCAAGTGACAAAATTAAGGCCTGGTTGAACTTTAATAGACCACATGACGAATCGTCTGGCAATGACAGCGAATAACCCAATTCTTGCATGAAATGTTAATATTACTATTTAATGTTGATTGTGTGATTACCAAACCTAACTTATTCCAGTTTTACCCGCAGGTTTACTTTTTCAGTATCTGGGCCATGAAATAATGCCCGTTACTGTAAATCCTTTCAGACCCTTAGACCATGAAATAATGTCTACTGAGGTCAAAACCGGCCATGAAATAATGCCGTTAAATGGGCCATGAAATAATGCCCGTATATGTACATCGAGCCATGAAATAATGCCCGTATGTACATTGAGCCATGAAATATCGCTCATTCATTACTAATTATAGTGGGCCATGAAATACTGCCCAAAATTATAATTTATGATTGTAATAATAATCAATGTTGAGATAAAAACAAATGTGTAATAAATCTGTAACTTTATTTTCTATAAGTACACTTAATAAAATAGATTAAAAAAAAAAAAATACTGTAAGACTGTAGTATTGTAATGCATTAATTTATTCAATTATTTATTGTCATTGAAAACTTAAGTTTATGTTTTGTTTGGATTATCTTTACACGAGGACGTATAATGTACCTTGGATGGCCGACTGTTATCAATAGTAAATTATTTCGCATTTTAATAAGTAGGCTTTTAGATTTAATCGTTTTAACATTATAAGTATTGTTTTGACCATATAAGTACCGACTGAGTTCGTAGATGGCGCGACTAACGAATGACAGCGCACTGCCGGTTGATGGCGGGAAGAGAATGGCGGGAAAACGCCACTTGGGTAGTCGTGCCAGTCTTGCGAGCTCAGTCGTGCCTAAGACGTCGATGTACTAGTACTAACGCTCGAGTTTTATTTTTAAAGTTACCTAGCGTGAATTGTTAAGTATATTTGGTTCTGTGTGTTGGAGAAAGTCAAATATAAGTGAGTACATGATAAAGTGACTATTATTTCAAAAACCTTATTCTTAAAAGGCAAGAGCCCGAATAACAGTTAATTTCAATATTTAAACTATTATTAGATACTCTGTTAGAATTCAGAGTCCACATAAAATAAATACGGTGTGGAATCATTTATGGATTTTTACAAAAAATACCATCTTATGAGCATTATCATCTATTTGTAGCTATGAAATAGTGTGTTTTACTTTAATAGCTCTGAAATATCATAAAAATTTAACAGATTTCCGTTTTTTTTTCCATATTTAATCGTTTTGTATACATTAAAATGGCGTCAATTTGTTATCCAGCTATAATTCTTACTAAATTCTCTACAACTTCACTTTGCCGTGCAATGGCCATATTTAATTCTATTAACCAGCTGAGAACTGGACGCTAGCTGCACAATGGTTTTCAGTTATTCTAACGAATGGTGAAAGCAGCGTCTTAGGGTTCTCTAATCTTGATAGAAAACCATTTCGGGCATTTTGTAATCAATTAATAATAGTGTATATATTTTTGTTATGGTGCCTGTAATAGATGCTTTGGCGCTTTAGAGCGTTTTACGTATTGGCACAAATACTAAATTCGCATACTTAATTATCTCTTACTTATGACGTAGTAGGTAAAGATGCTAATTTTATTGCTAATTAATTATTTTTGTTTTCAGAAAATAGAAATGTCGTTCAAAAAGAAAGAGGGAAAGAAAAATTATCATACCAAGTGCTTGGGAAAAGGATTGAGATGGCCTATTAAAAACGTCACTTCGAAATTGAATAAACTAGAATATTCAAAGCCTCATACAGATTGGAAAAAAAATGCAATGCATAATGAAACGGTCATCCATTGCAACTTATAATAATGCATAAAAAGTATTAACTGAAATGTTGAACCATAGTAACACGTCTGGAGAAATAAATATATTAGACGAAATCGTTGACCACAACACATTTAGTACCTACATATTTAATAACGTTATCTCATGACGTTACTCAAAAGTGTTTTTTTAAATATTTGGTTCATTAGTTGGTTATTTATTCTGTAACAGTAACAGTATTCTGCTTAAATAACCAACTAATGGTTTAACATATAGAATTACCAAAGCCAAATATGGAGTATGTGACTGATAAAATTAAACGCAGTAAATGTATACCATTACTTTTATTTTTATTGACCATTCCTTACCCAACAGCTATTAATAAATAAAAACTTCTGAGTGCCACTGACACGTCTTTATTGTTTTGTAACGGTCAAACAATATTAAAATGTGTCTTCTCATAAAGACGTGGCGCTGAGGGCATGAAAATGTACGTACGTTTTATAAAGCCCTTGCGGGTGAATCGCAGAAAAAAACATCTAATCATGACTGCTATGATCTTGCTAGTTGATAGAAGGATTCCGTCATTCAATAACTGTTTTATTTCTACTACAAAATCTTCTAGATAAATATCAAGATTCTTCGGTTTTCCGACACCATAATAAACGCCAATGATAAATGGTTGGCTATTTCAAACACATTACACAAAATCGGCCAATCATTATTCTACACCTATTTAATCGCCGATTAAATAGGTGTGGAATAAAATGAGTAGTCAAGAACTAAAATTCACACCGGCACCTCGACTTCTGGTGCAAAAATAGTACTGTATTTTTTTTCTTTTCTTTTGCTTATATCTCGAAAATGGTGTGTCCTATCGCAAAAATAATGAAAATTTCGACTCCCTTTAGGAAACCCCAAACACCTCTAAAACTCAACATGTGGGTAATAATTTTTCATTTTTTCCATGAAAATTCCATATAAATCACGTCGAGGCTGCCGACCCCGGCGCGCTGCTGGCTCTAAAAAAAAACACGGGGTAGGGCAAACAAGTACCACGTTGCGAAGCCAAAACATACCACGTGCGAGTCGCGATTGTCAAATTCGATTTTAGTTGTGTCAAAATTGTTTTTAAATTTGGAGATAATTTTTTTTAGTTAAGATTCTCATAGTCAAAAGTAAGGAATTTGAGTTATAGTTTAATTAGTTTAGTTCGGTGTTCAACAGAATTGGCACCAATGCCACTTACTTAAAACTATAGTTAGCGGATTGATTAGTACATTGTGCCAGTATTCACCACCAGATTCGATTAATTTTATGGTAATTTTTCTACCTGTACCTATGTAGAATCGTTCTCGGATCTTTTTGTACAATATCTGGTACGAAAAGATCCGAGAACGATTCATTTCATTCATTCAAAAATCTTTAATTCACTATTATTAGTAATTCCATCAGTGCATCTTGGGCAATATTTCTCTTTATTGCCTATAAAATATAAGATTATCTCCCTCATGTCTGGTTTGATTCAAAACTTTCACACCCCCACCACTTCTACTTACAATCATTGTTTTAGAAAGGTCACTGACCGTATCCTTAAATTGTACGGAACTATGATCATTGGTAACAAAATCTATGTGATTAATTCGCGTTACGGGGTTATGACAAAATTGACGTTATCATAGCACTACTCACCTAAGTCTACTCTTCAATAATTCTAGAGGCTGTGAAATAGCTAATATTTACACTATAAGCTTTGGAATTAAAGTGGAGTAATACTACACTAATTTACAGCTCATGCAGTCGTTAAATGCTTTTAGCCAGCTAGTGTCAAGCTCATTGAGGAAGCATTATAATAGAATTATTTTACACCATAAAAGAATACCAATGGAATAATTAAATTCTCTAATACAGTTCAAAGCTTAGAAAGGGTGTTACTTTATCTCGTTAGCCAGCTGTTTACAAGCGTCGGTCTTCTTGACCTACTAGTAGCATTATACGTAGCCAAACGCTGGACAATGGTTCTTTCAAGTTCTACTAAAATGCATTTTGATGTTTTTTTGTCCAATGTACAGCCATTAGTCAGCTGTGCTGTTTAATAGTGTAGAGATCACCCCCCATACAGCCCCAAGAATCGTCTTATCCATTAGTACAGCTACGTAAGAGCCATTGGCTGTTATATAGCTTGTTTATGGATGTAATCTTCGCTAATGTGCTGCTTGGGCAAAACCGGAAATCTCAGGAATGAATTTTAAAGTTTTTACGAATATCACTTTTCTCTAAACTCTCAAATTGAATGATCTTCATTTTTATTCCATTGAGTACCTAATAATTTAACAAACCTTTCGATGTAACAGCTTTTTCTAAAACATCAAACAGTTAAAAAGAAGGAAGGATTAAAACATAATCTGCGGGGGAGTAGACGGGAGTCATGTTAAAAAAATATATTTTAAAGTAGTACCTACCGCGACTTGTGAGGAAGGTCATGCATGAGCATGACTAATACCTACTTACGTCAAATTTGAAGTCACCCTTATGAACGTAGTATTATGTATATTTGACTAAAGATTAACGTAGTAAATAAAACTCAATACACTATGTACACTCAATATATTATGTAATGAACGCATATTATTACGATTAAGGGATTCACACACTACGCAGATACGATAGTATTTTATCTGCGTGTAAAAACTTAAATATCTGAAAGTATCACACACTATGCAGATACGATAATATACGAGACGACACATTCACGCGAAATCCTTCAAACTGAGTAGACTTGGTTTTTGGTGCGTATTGTTTATACAGGGTGTTACAATGAGTTCGCGTTTATTGCTTTTGGAATTATTAGGCAGCTCGTCGGAAGAGGATTCTGATTTTGAATTTGATGTACGTGTTACTAAAAGGCGAAGAATTTGGATAGGACGTCATATGAAGCTTAAAAAGGACCGAGGCAAATTTAACATCTTTCAGGATCTATCAAGCTATACATTTCCACTATAAGCTGATCTCTAATTCTATAGGATTTTTGTACAGTGCGAGATCAGCGTAAACTGGAAATATATAGCTTGATGTGTAGTCGTGTGTACACGTGTACAGTCGTGGACGTATCAAGCCATACTCTTGCAAGTTAAAGTACCTATTTTATTTCAAAGATATAAGAATATTCCAGCTGTCAAAAATTATGATTTGATCGATCCACGATTGTACTAGTCAAGAGCTTGAGCGAGAGAGTGTGTTCGTGTGTGGATGAATAAAGTTAGAGATGATTGCTTGTGCATGATATTAGATAAGAATAGTCCCACGGAATGTTATTGGAATTTATAATTATGTAGTTTGCATAAATCTATAGTAACAGAGCTTATTTTCGAATGTTGAGAGCGACTGAAGCGCCACTATCTCAGGGGTATTCTCTGCGCAACCGCCTGTATTTACCTGCAGGTAACATTTTGTTTCGGCAGATTTTATCTGCAGATATATTTGTATACGCAGATAATATTCTCACCATCTTTCGATATATGCCGGAGCCCACAGATACTTTACGATAAAATATAAATGATCTGCGCTGTGTGTGTTACTTCATTGAATTATATAGAGAGCCATATTGAAAGATATAGGCTCAGATACAGATATGTTACCTTATCTGCGTAGTGTGTGACTCCCTTTACTATTAGATTAGTGCCGACTAAAACCTGCACCCTAATTGCGTAACTCACGATTCATCATAATCTGTATCGTTTTGAAACGGATTGTTAAACCATTGCTTCATATGTTCGAAAAATGTGTCTGTTCGACAACATAAATAACGCAATGAATATTGTTTAACTGTAAAGACGAAACCAATTATGATCAATCGTGAGTTACGCAATTAGGGTGCTGTTATGTAGATAGAACGTCCTAAGGGATCCTATAAAATATTATTTAGCTTCTATTATTCGTTTTATGCCTCACGCTCTGTAAATACTTGCAAAAATACTGAGTACAGAGTAAAGCATAAATATCATGTGTCGACAAGAACGCCAATCTATACTATAATAATAATATCTACTAATAATAACAACTATCGAAAATACATTGTCAAGGATGGTACGGTTGACATATGTCGAGCATGCCACCGGCACCGTCCCGGTGAAACAATCCGACATATCGTTTCCGGTTGTTCTCGTCTTGCTAACGGCGAGTATTTGCACAGACACAATCTAGTAGCTAGGATTATCCACCAGCAACTTGCTTTGCAGTACAACCTTGTGGAGTCTGAAGTACCATACTACAGGTATGTGCCCGACCCAGTTCTCGAGAATGGTCACGCCACATTGTACTGGGATCGATCTATCATCACTGACGGGACTATTGTAGCCAATAAGCCTGATATTGTGGTGATAGATCGACGAGAGCGTCGTGCAATGATTGTTGATATTGCTGTCCCTCATGACGAGAATCTCGTGAAAGCTGAGCAAGATAAGAAAATTAAGTATCTTGACTTAGCTCACGAGGTTGTCGACATGTGGGACGTGGACTCAGCAATCATTGTACCGATAATCGTTACAGTAAATGGCCTAATAGCGAAGAGCCTCGACCAATATCTCAGGAGGCACTCATTGCGCGGCTGGATCAAGGGCTTTTTCAGAAAGCAGTACTCCTAGACACGGCACGCATAGTCAGGAGGTTCCTTTCTCTAGAGCCCTGACCACCGACATCTTGGACCCTGCTCCTGATGCCGATGGGCCACTATTTTTTATATTTTTGAATGTTTGTACGATTTGTAAAAATACTTAAAAATGTAATTTATATGTGTTTATTTAAATAAAAAGATAAACATATCTACTAATAATATAAAAAGGAAAGATTTGATTGTTTGTTTGTTTGCATTGAATGGGTTCCGAAACTACTGAACCGATTTGAAAAATTCTTTCACTTTTGGGAAGCTACACTATCACCGGGTGACATAGGCTATATTTTATCCCCGTATTCCTACGGAAACGGAAACTACGCAGGTGAAACCGCGGAGCGCTGCTAATAAATTATAATCTCTTGTCAAAATTACGTTAGTGGGCCGCTATTGATCCGCGGGCCGTACATAGTCAATCCCATTACCCTTATTACGTAGCAAGCTATCAGTCAGAATCTGAATAATTTGGAATTATATTGCTAATACATTGCTTCATATGTTCGAAAAATTGGTCTGCTCAACAACGTAAATAAGGCAATGAATGTTGTTGAACTATCAACATGAAAGCCATTTGTGTTACGTAATTACCCTCTGATTTAAATCTAAGGTAGGTTTTAAGGTATTGCATAGCTTCTATCGCGGGCCTTGAGCGTGGAGACCGAATCCAGAAATTCCGTAACGAAAATAACCTAACACCCCCGTAATTCGGCCCTTAGCAACAGGTCTGACTGTTGCATAGCAACGGAGGAATGACATGTTAAAATTTCATTTTTGACTGCTTTATCTGAATTTTCATACACAACATCGTATATTTATGGATAGTTTATGAAATTTTCTTACCGTTTTAGCAGTATTTTAGCCATTTCATACAAAATACGCACACGAAAAGTCACCGCAAATATTTTATGATTTTATATGGCGGCCATTTTCATGTATATGGTACGACTGTACGATATAATAAAATTTGTTTTCTTATCGGTCACCACGCTCAAAAAGTGTAACTTGAATTAATATCAAAGAAAAAACTTGAATTAATATCAAAGACACAAAGAATACTGCTTAAATAAAAACTAAATAAATAATTGTAATTGCTTAAGTTGATAAAAATGCTATGCAATAGCTTTACCCCGAGTGCCACACGTATTTTTTTTTGTGTACGGATTTGCCAACTGAATGGAGCACATCGGCAGGTCATTGGCAGTCCATAAAAATCTGCATTAAAGGCGATATTGAACTTTTCCTTATCGAATCAAAACGATTTTTTGGCAAAAGCAAAACAGGTAATCGATTGAAGACTTGTCCTAAGTATAACTGATCTTTCCAGATTTTAATGTAGGTATGCACTGACTGCACAGGTCCAGTCAATCAGTGTGGTCTTTCCTCAAAAGACCATTTCAGACACAAATTTACATGACCTTAGCGTGATCTAACCAAGATTAGGTATGTCTGGACTTTTACAACTGCCGTGTTTTCTGCCGTCCAGAAGCTATAATGCCGTTAAATCGCATGTGGTCGATTTTCGTTTTTTGTTGCCACCATTATCAGAAAAAACATCTCTTTCTGTCTAAGCAGTATTTTCTACTATTTATGCTTTGATATATTTATTACGCTAAAACGCAGGTAAGCAACATTACAAACTAAAAAGTGACTATAAGGGCTTATAATTAGAGATCGGATATTCGGATGCATATTTATTTAAAGTTAAGTTTCAGCTATGAAAGAATGGAAGCGGCATCATAAAATAGAATTATTTATTGTAAAAAATCCCGGGATTGGAATCCCAAGTTCCGGAATACATTACATACGTATATACCTAATATAAAAGTGACGTCTAAAATTTTTTTTTAAAAATTACCCCGAGCGTCTTTAATTGTATAACTATTCAGATTCATATTTATTTAAAAAAAAATGTTATACCCCGACGCAAATGTGTGTATGTAGGTAGGGTGTAAGAAGAGGGCTGGAGTAAGGTAATGAAAAAATTATAATTTACAAAATCAAAAAACCCGACTGCCTAAAAAGTGAACTTTAATTTAAAAAGATTTAATTTAGAAAGAAACAAGAAACTGTTTTTAAAAGGACCACTATTAGACTGAATACTATAAGCAATCTCATGCAGTCGGAGGGCATCATCTTAAATTTAACAATAAAGACTTTTATTGCCTCCGACTGCATGAGATTGCTTATCTAATTTTGAATCTCGAAAACCAAGTCGGTACCTACCGACAAAGCTTAATTATCGAAAAGTTCAATAAACTTAATTGGTCATTGATTTATGCAGTGGTTTTTTCAGAAAACCCGATCTTCCGAAGGACTTTTCTTAATTTTTACGCGCCTGTTTTACTATAACTGATCCTGCAGCTCACTCAATAATGTTGTGCGTGTAGACTAGCGTCTAACTGCTTATCACGGGTACTACCTCTATCAGACACGAAGCCTGGTGAGACAGCGTGATTTTTAGCCAGGCCCATCAGTTAGTTCGAGCCCACGACTAGTGTACCCTTAACGGCATTATAGCTTGTGGATGGCCGAAAACAGACTCTTAGTTTGTTTCGGCCTTTCTGCTCTAAGAAGTCAGCAGGCCTAGACAAAACACATTTCTGTTAGCGTTCACGCCAAACGCTACTCCAAAATGTATGGGAATGACATTACCTGCGGAAAGGTTACGTCGTGTCCTTTCCGCAGGTAATGTCATCATCATTTCAGCCGAAAGACGTCCACTGCTGGACATAGGCCTCCCCAAAAGGGGGGTTTTGCCATAATCGTCACGCTTGGCAGGTGGTTAGGCGATCGCAGTATAGTGGTAAAATGCATAGAGAACGCTGCTGCCCATTCTCTAGTAAGTCCCTTAGTCGCCATCTACGACACCCACGGCGAGAAATGGAATGGTGCTATTCTTTTACGTCCGGCACCACACGGAACATATTTAGATGAAAGTAATAAAAGTAAAATAATTTGGCTTTAAGAAATCAAATGAGAGACTTTCTTATTTTAATAGAAATTTCTTGAAATCGTCATGCTTGCTGACTCTAATCTAGTTCATATATGCTAATTAATCTTCGAAATTATACCGATTTCAAAGAAATGTGATTGAGTATTGTTGGTTCCAGGGTTCTTACTCTCGAATATAATTCCGATAGATCGACATTGGAATTGTCAGTAAAACGTCAGGAATTGGCTGGACTCACTGAGTCTAGCCAATCCCTGACGTTTAACTCAACCAACTGACGTTTGACCAATGTCGATCTATCGGAATTATATTCCAGAGTAAGCACCCAGGCCGGAACGAATCATAATCTTATTCTCCTACAATTATTATGAAAAGTTTGCATGTTTTGATGTTCGTTACTCAATCACACAAAAACAGCCGAACGGATTTGGATGAAATTTGGCACACAGGTAGTTTATAACCTGGATTAACACACAGGATACTTTCATTTCGTTAGTACGTTCCCGTGGGATAATTTCCGGCCTCCACGTGGGCGGAGCCGCTGGCAAAAGCTACTGAAACTATCCTACCGACACTTTTTTTTTTAGTGTGGGAAATCATCAAATAACTTCTCCCGCTCTGGGTGGAGCAGGAGGACGTGTCAGACTTTTACTGACTAAAACCCACCCCTGTTCCCTCAGTTGCCTGTATGCCAGGGGCCACGTATCTCTTTCAAACAACCCGCACCCTTGGCAGATCCTACCGACGCGACCCTTTAGGTGGCGCTATTGTTGAGTGCACACGTGCAAAGCAGGAGCTTTAGTAGTATTCTATAGAACTAAACTATAGATATACCTTATAGTATAAAAACCGTCCGTGTGGTGGCGGACGTAAAAGAATAGCACCATTCCATTTCTTCTCGTGGGTGTAGAAGGAGGGACTTACTAGAGAATGGGAAGCAGCGTTCTCTATGCATTTTACCACCATACTGCGATCGCCAATCCGCCTGCCAAGCGTGGCGATTATGGCAAAATCCTCCTTTTGGGGGAAGCCTATTTCCAGCAGTGGACGTCTTTCGGCTGAAATGATGATGATGATAAAAAAGCTAGAGAATCTTACACTCATCTTAATCAGCCTAAGTATAACGTTCCCACTGCTCGGATGCAGGTCTCATCTCTTCGAGAGCGAGTGGGATGTAATCCACCACGCGGGCCCAGTGCGGGTTGGTAGATGTCGCATGTCTTCGATTTTTTTTGTTCTAGGACATGCCGGTATCCTCACGATGTTTTCCTTCACCGTTTTGAGAGCAGTGGTGATGAAATTATATACACGTAGTAAAGCGCCTGCCTGGGTTCGAACCTACAACTCATAAATAAATCGGAGCCGCTACCACTGAGCTACCAGCGCTCTCTATGTGACGTCGTTAAAAATTAAAAACCTACACTAATATGTAGGTGTACCTATATTTGTTATTAATTAATTATCAAGTCGAGTGGGTATAGTGACTTTAGTTGATAAATATGAAAACGTAAGAATCTGGTTTATTAAAGACTGTAGAGGTTGGACAGTTTAATGTAGGTGTTCTTTTAACCGAATTCAAAAAGAAAGAGGTCTTCAATTCGATATGTTTTTAACCGACTTCAAAAAGAAGGAGGTTATCAATTCGACATGTGTATATATATTTTTTTATGTATGTTCGGGCATAACTCCGTCATAAATTTTTAAAATTTATGTTCGAAAGGGGTTTATTCCCCCCCCGAGTGGGTTCCCGCATTGTCGTTGCGGGGGGGCTTAGTAACCGTGGTCTCCCATCCACGGTGAAGCCAAGAGGAACCCAACGGTGGGGTCGCTCGTCAGGGCTTTTGCCTTCAAGCCATTGACGTAGCGGCCAAAAAGTAGGTTGCGGTGAGGTGCACCGCAACTGAGGTGGGCCGCGATGTCGAATGGGAGGCATCTCGGCTGAGGGTTACAGGCTGCGGTAGAGGAGGAGTGCCGGTGCTTCTGAGCAGCGCTCTTCCCTTCCGTGGCCTGGACGGGGCCGCCACCGTTTGATGGCGGACGCGGTGGGGCCGCAGGGGAAGAGGAGTGTCGGTATAGCGTCAGCCGCTCTCCCTATCCTCTGCGGCCGAAAAGTGGTAGACGGGACCGCGCGTTGTGTTCCTCACGCGCGCCGTCAAAAATGTCAGCAACCACTGGTGGGGTCCGCAAGGGCCGATGCCTGCCAGGGGTGCGGGTTTGTTCGAAAGAGATACCACGGCCCCTGGCATACGGGCTACTGAGGGAACACGGGTGGGTTTTAGTCAGTAAAAGTCTGACACGCCCTCCTGCTCTACTCAGCAGGAGAAGTCATTTGATGATTTCCCACCCAAAAAAAAAAAAAAGAAAAAAAAGGGGTTTATTCCAAAACTTGGTCCCATTACAATTTCATATAGAGATCCGTTGTCTGTCTCCGAAACGCATCATCAGATGATGATGCGTTTCGGAGACAGACAACGGAACTCTTCAAAAAATGACAGCAAATCAACCGTGATTGCTGTTATCGCATAAATATGCATTGTTTCGACCCCAAGGATGATGAAATTTCGAATTGGTGTGGGATAGGTTACCTACTACAACTAAAAAGTGAAAAATAAAAACTTTTTCAACACATTTGCTCAAAAACTACATTTTCAACACATTTGCTCAAAAACTGCATTTACGATGCCTGTATACATGGTTCGAAAGTTAAAAATTACGCACTAATACAACGGAACGTGCGGTAAAATAGGTACTCTCACCTAAGTACCTATTTTACCGCATACCTCGTTGTATGGCACCGTGCGTATTCTTTACGGTTTTTTTTTAATTTCCATAAAATATTATAAGAATTTCGTCCAAGGAGTTTCACATTACGAGAATAAATAAACTGACTGATCGAACCTCCTTGGAAACGATTTTGCTCAATACGTTTGTCTCACTTTAATAATAAAGAGTAAATGAGATGAAAGATGTAGTTCTAATTTTCACCACGGGCATGTGGCGCCATTTGTAAATTCGCGCCATTTTCATATTAGAAACGTCAAAGATTGTTGCGAGTTTCCGACTGATATTTATAAACAAACTTTTATTATGAGTTCAAGCGAGGAAACTGATATTAATATGGAATCTACTCCACCTGATATTTTGAATGAGGCGCAAATTGCAGGAAACGGTCTCTAGCCGCCAAAATAAGAGAGCGCTATTTAATGATGTATAGGTTTGTTTAATTACATATTGTACTGTTTTCTCGCAAATTTGTTGAAAAACATTGTATGACACACGTGCAGAAATTGGTTTTTACAAACTCGTGACTATGGTAAGCCCTCGACTTCGTCTCGGGCTTACATTTGTCAACTCGTTTGTAAAAACCAACTTACCGCACTAGTATCATAAATAACTATTACGAAGCCTGTACACATGGTTCGAAAGTTAAAAATTACGCACCATACAACAGAACGTGCGGTAAAATAGGTACTCTCACCTAAGTACCTATTTTACCGCATTCCCCGTTGTATAGCACCGTGCGTATTCTTTAGATTTTTTTTTTTAATTTCCATAAAATATTATAAGAATTCCACCAAGGAGTTTCATACTACGAGAATAAATAACGAACCTCCTTGGAAGCGCTTTTGCTCAATAAATTTGTCTCACTTTAATACTAAAGAGTGAATGAGACGAAAGATTTAGTTCTAATTTTCACCACGTGCATGTGGCGCCATTTGCAAATTCGCGCCATTTTATAACAGAAACGTCAAAGGTTGTCGCGACTTTTCGACTGATATTGATAAACCTAATAATATGAGTTCAAGGGAGGAATCTGATATTAATATGGAATCTACTCCACCTGATATTTTGAATGAGTGAATTGCAGAAAACGGTCTCTTGCAGCCAAAATCGCGAGAGCGCTATTTAATAATTTACAACAGTTTTATTCCATTACATATTGTATTGTACTGTTTTCTCGCAAATGTGTTGAAAAACATTGTAGGTATGACACACGTGCAGAAATTGGTATTTACAAACTCGTGACTATGGTAAGCCCTCGACTTTGTCTCGAGCTTACATTCGTCTACTCGTTTGTAAAAACCAACTTACCGCACTAGTATCATAAATAACTACTCGTATTTCCGAAAAAAAAAACAACCGACTTCGGAAAAACACAACAAAATGAAAAATTCCGAGAGTCTGTTGTTTTTTTTTTTTGGAAAAGTTTTTTATCTACTTAAGATTGCATTTTGATTTTGCCTTGTTGCATAATCATCAACCCTATCCCAAATATGTTGGGGCCGGCTTCCAATTTACCCAGCAGCAGCTGAAAACCAGTATTTTACATGGAGCGATTGTCTATCTGTCCTCCACAACGCAGTAAGTGGGTATTATGATACCTCTTCGTAACACTGGTTTTTAGACTCTTTTGATGACCTGTAACGACTGTTAAAGATCCACAATGAGAGCATGTGAGTCCCAATAGAACAGCTACAGGCTTAGCATGACGCTTTGTATTTCTACGAAGAATAGACAGCGCTTTTTCAATACAAAGTGACATTTCATTGCTCCATTTTTGACATCGCACCATATTATATATCCTTCCACAATCTCTCATTTTATCTTTCGTTTTTAACGAGCTTTGTCTAGGTCCTTATTTAAATGTAGACTATTTCAGAAGAATATTTCTTCCTAAACTTTCAAAATCACACTGACAACAAAACTTTCTACTCGACGGCCACAAACTATATACGATTATCTACAAAATCATGATTCGTTTAGAACGCATAACTGTGATAATTAATAGAAAAACGTAGCTATCTTCTTCTATTGTATATTATTTAGTTAATAGTCATGTCTATTCTTCCGTCGACAAATCGGTGCTCTTGCTAAGCCTGCAGTAATTGTACCACAATTGTCTAGCGTGTCCTGTCTGGACGCTACGGGAGCTGATGGACGCTGCTAAAAATGATAAGCGTGTAGCCTAATTCTGGGCTGTATATAGATTGCTATCGATTTGTTAACCACACAAAACTACTTTGGACACCTGTATCTTCCTGAGGGGTGGAGCCACATTTCGTCAATTATGTTTACCCATTGTGTGGTAATAGGGGAGAACCTATTGCAATCAACCGACCACAAGTCCAGACTACTTGCTGTTGCTAAGAAATTCCTATATTTAGCTCAGTTAGACAGGAAAACAGGGATACCGGTACTGGAAAACCAGTTTTAAAGTTTATGGAATGTTCATGTTTTCGATTCGAAACGAGACGGTGGATAATTTCCATTATTATTATTGAACTATTAACACAAGCGTTGATGACGCATAATCTTATTACATTACTATTATTTCCTTGCATAAAACTATGTATTACTGGCTAATGCGTATTGTTATTATTTTATTCATTCACAATTTTTTTATTGTTTAGGTCGTGTAATAACGTTTTCCGGGTTGAAAACCTGAAATGTATTAGCTATATTTTATTTCTTTAAATCAGTTTTAAAAAAGCACCTTAACACGTAAAAAATAAATAGCAATATTTGAAAACTAGACGAGGTCGGTGTTTTCGAAACGAGTTTTCTGAGAAGATACACCGAAACTATTTCAGGGGTTGTCGTACTTTCTAATCATTAACACAGACTCGATAAGAAAGTAGGTATGACAACCGCTAAATTTTATAGAATACTGGGAAAATATAAAGTTTTGATTTGAAATTGCCTATGCGCAGTGTGATAGCTTGGGGATCAATGCTATTTTCTGTTCTGTATGTAAAGATCTCTTTGCACTACACATTATTACTACAATAGGAAAATCACACACTGACATTATTAAGGCTGCCCTTTCAAAAATTGGTTGAAAACAGCATGCAGTGAAACCACTTTTCGTCGGCATTTACAAAGAAATTACATTTGAAAAAAATACTTAGTAATCTACATAATATGATACGTCATTTGGTTTAGGCATAACTTTTCTATGGGTATCAAATAATAAGAAAAAAAAAAACACCAAATCACCTCCAAATCGTTGAGATGAAACCATTTTACTCCTTCATTTTTTAACAAAAGAGTAAAAAACAATGTCTAGTGCTTTGTAATACAAAGGAAAATGATTTGACTTTGTTACTTTTTACAAATATGCATTATTTTTGTTATAATAAATAAAAAATGCGACCGATTAAAGACTGCGGCCACATTACCCCGCACTCGCCCACAAATTTAGTGCGCCCAAACGCTGAAGGTCCTTAGCGTGGATACAAGCCTTAACTGTGGAATTCACGACGACATTAAATTTAATTACTACTTAAAATAAAAATATACAAAAACTTGATACCTTTTTAAATAAATTGACCTCTACCGCTGGACACTATTAAAAACTTATCAATAAAGACACTTCCGAAATAATCCTTTCACTTTCAATAACTTTTTAAAAATCAATTAGGTATGATTCTTCAAAAAAATCTTGTATTAATAATTATTACTTGAATATTTTATTTAAAATTGTATACAGTCTGTCCTTCATAACAGTATGGACACTACTGTATCATTTTGCTTTGTGTATGTATGTGTTGTTTGTGTGTGTATGTATTGTAAATACATGTGTGTATATAATAGTGGTTGAATCAGGTTTGAGTGTGCAACTTGAAAGGCTAGTTTATAGGTCACTCCAATGGCTTTGTAGTGACGTCAGCATTTTGAGTTTTGAAGCCGGAAAATACAGAATTTTGAATTTTATATACCTAGGATAAATGATGAGTATTTATTTCTGTAAGTAGGTTTTTACAAACACGTCAATCATATTTATAAAAATTAACTAGACTAATTCGGCGTTTCCTATTCGACTACTCTGAGAAGGAAGGCCGAAACAACCTCAGACTTCAGAGGTCTCTTTTGAAGTCCAGACATAATCTTGGTCACATATTAAGAAGACCATGTAGATCGGTATCAGAAATTGTCTTTGGATGTTCCACTCAGATTGAGTGGACCTATCCTGGATAGGTCCACTCAATCTGAGTGGAACATCCAAAATCCAGTTAGTGCACGCATTTGTCAGTTATCGTGCAGTTCAACTCAGAAATGAAGGAGCTCGATGATTCGACGAACAGGGAAAAAAAACAAAGAAAGGACATTTGGGTAGGCCGCATAACTACTCAAACTGCCAGATTATCGTTAAAACTAACTAACAAAGGGGTAAAAATGACCGACATAGTCCTCAAAATCAGAATAATGAAACCAATATTCTTATACTTCTTATTGTTGTACCGAGATTTATAGGGTTACTGAAGGGTTAAGTTTAGAGGTACGCAGATTCACGGCATCATAATAGGTACTTTGGGAAAAGGATATATTTAAATGCAGTAGCTGCCTGATAATTTAACCGGGACTTTGGAGATAGTGAACCAGTCTATTAGAAGTCTGAAAGTCTGACAACCAGTTTTACCAATGGGTGTCGTGTTACAAAAAGGAGATTTAGGGTCAAATTCATTCGCTCTACTATGGCCTCTCTAAGAGTAGCTGTTTCAGGCTCTTGTACTGGTCAGATACCTTTCTGAAGCGATGCTGTCATTTACGTAGCTGGTAGCACCAAGTTGTAGTAGCTCGGTTATGTGCAGTAGAAATAGTGTCGTAGAAAGAATAGATCCCTGAGGAACACCGACTTCAATAGCTCTATGATTCGATAAACAGCCATCTATGACCACTGTGATTGATTGATCGCTCAAGTAATCGGAAATGCAGTTGCTGAAGTCAGCATGGGTGCCGAATGCGGGAAGCTTATTCAATACACTAGCATGCCATAGCCTCTCACAGGCTTAACCTAGAACCCTTCAAGGTTTTAGACCGGTATATATGTTTTGGTTCTCCGTAGCATAGTGTTTGCGAAGAAGAAAAGTTCTCTTTTCGAATTGAAATTGAAAATACATGAAATGAATAAACAAAGTGAACAACACAACAAACAACAACAATTGAACAATGTATGTACTGATGAAGTATGCATCAGTGGCATAATTTAAAGTGCTAAGTATATTATTAAAATATTATTTAAGCCCTAAACTGAAGACGTATTTGGATGTATATTAATGATGTGTCAATGTATTGCGATTTTAGTCACAGATGACTTCAATGATCGTTGTAATACATCCTTCTTAGATCATCTTTCCTATTAGTAATTAGGTATGTATTTATTGTGGTTTATTTTCCTGTTTCTATAATGAGGTATACACAACACGAGTTTTTATACCTACAATCAAATTGTCACCTAGGTTTACTTGGTCAATAATCTCGTTTCTTAAAATATAACTCTAGTCTCTCAGAGATCATCCTTAGGATTCCATTGGCGCTCCCCCGAATCTAGCGCACCATAGAAGCTATGTTCTTACGGCTTATTGGCATAAAAGACATCAACTCTTGCGGCAGCAAAGATGCCCGACTTTGCAGAATCAAGGGAGTCTCACCAGAATCCTTAAGACGTTATTGTACTGTATGTTATGGTTGTATACCATGTAAACATAATGTTACCAGTCTTAATGCCCATTAACACTTCTTCATTTAAATGATCTTGAGACAAAACTTAAAAAAAAAACAACCAACTTCCAGAAAAACACTACAAAATGAAATATAAATTTAATTTCGGAAGGCGGTAACAAGAAATTAATAAAATACATATCAAAAGTTTTTTTTTTTTTTCGAAAAAGTTTATATTTTTCACTTTTTAGTATCTACCTACACCACACCAATTCGAAATTTCATCATCCTTGGGATTAAAACAATTCATATTTACGCGATAGCAGCAAACGTGGTGGATTTTCTGTAATTTTTTGAAGAGGCCGTTGTCTGCCTCCGAAACGCATCATCATAATGTTGTGTATGAAATTTAAATGGGACCATTTTGGAATAAACCCTTTTCCAACAAAAAAAGAATTTTGCAAATCGGTCTATTTATGACGGAGTTATGCCCGAACCTCCACCTAACTCTGAACCGTTAAAGAGTTGTACCTTCCTTCATCAGTTCAGCGTCATGAGATGATGATGTCCATACGCAAATGTCTCAATAGCTTTAGAAAATATATGAAAAACATTGTTAATACCTATAAAATTTGAGGGTTACTCTCGATTTCCCTGGGATCCCATCATCAGATCCTGACTTGGGACTACCAGTCGTGTTCAAAAAAGGAGGAGGTTACATGTTTATAACCTCCTCCTTTTTTGAAGTCGGTTAAAAATTAACGATAAACGAGGTAGACTACTTCACTTACGACTTTTGACCTTGACTCATAGTTGGAACAACACAAAAACGGAACTTGTTTATATGTAATTATGTATGTATTGAAAATGCTCTCATAATACTAGTTATGTTAATTATCTGAGAACCGTACAACACTACGAGTATTTGTAATTTTTAAATACAGATTGTGTTTTATTTGTGTAAGTTTTGAAAAGCGTGGAAGCAAGTCTCAAACTTTCATTTGTTATTTTTTCGTCTAAACTTACGTATTCTTTTTAAATATAATAATACTGAATTAGGTGTTGTAATAGTTTTAAGAGTGAAATAAGCATTGGAACACTTTTCAAGGCTTTTTTGACGTGAAAACATCTTTGCGGTCGGAGTACTAGTGGTTGGTAAGTTAATTTTTTCTTACTGACAAAAACGTGTAAGTTTTCAAACGCTAATAACTACGAGAGTTTTAGTGCTAGATTACGTATTAAAAATATAATTATAACGTAGACTTTACACTGCGTGTGCATGCGCATGTACGCGACCCTCTATTTTTCACAATGAGTCGAAATCCCAATTCGTATAGCGTAAAAACGTGATTAGTTAGAACACTAATTCTGGTGTCGTTGTTAAGAGTTGACAAAGCACTGCGTGGGCAGGGAGAGAAACAAGTAAATTAATGGGCAAAATAGGGTTAAAATATTTTTTAAAGATGACGATAACAAAAAAACCTCCATATATCGTTTCGTATGATATACTAGCTTCCTCCCGCAGCTTCGCCCGCGTGGAAGTCGGAAATTATCCCGCGGGAACGTACTACCGGGATAAAAAGTATTCTATATGTTAATCTAGGTTATAATCTGTCTGTGTGTCAAATTTCATCCAAATCCGTTTAGCCGTTTTTGCGTGATTGAGTAACAAACATCCAATCATCTTCACAAACTTTCACATTTCTAATATCACGGACTACCCTTTTTTACTTTTAGGGGTAGATTTTCGAGAAACCCTGATACACGTTATTCTTTATTTTTAGTTTAAGGTATAAATACTGAGTTTGGAGTTAATCAGACCGCGCGTTAAAATTCTTCCATACAAACTTTGACACCCCCAATCCCCCTTTAGGGGGTAGTTTACAAAAACAATAAATAGCCAACCTCATAATTTACTTAACTTAGTATTTGTGCCAAGTTTCAAGTTTATTAACTCAAGGAATAAGATTTTTCATACAAACAAAATCCCCCCTTTTCACCCCTTTAAAGGTCGAATTTCCAAAAACCCCTTCTTAGTGCTCCCCTACATTATAAAAGGAAGCCGTGTGCAAAATTTCATGTTCCTAGTCCTAGTAGTTTCGGCTGTGCGTTGATTGATCAGTCAGTCAGTTTCTCCTTTTATACAGGAAAAGTTTTTATCCAGTGCGCAAACTGTAACCATGAATTCAGCATATCATTCTAGACCCCCTAGCGCAGTAATTTTTCGCCAGTTATACAAAAAAAAAAACAGCTGTTTTATAGAAAAGTGCAATACCTACGCGGCCAAAATGTATGGAACAGCTGATTTTTTTTTTTATAACCTGCGTAAAATTTCTGCACTAGGGGGTCTAGAATGATATGCTAAATTCATGGTTAAAATTTGCGCACTGGATAAAAACTTTTCCTGTATAAATAGATAGATAGATGAAATACCTTAATTGAGAAAGCTTGCATCAAGAGGAAATCTGTTGCAAATGACAAAATAATTTAAGATGTTGTCTAATATTGGCTGTAAATAATCTGCACAGAACTGAAAAACATCATAAACAGTGAAAGCTTATTTCATAAGGAATGCAATGAGGCTACTAAATCTAGTATGTATCTAGAAAATACAATGGTCACAGCAGTATCGGGAACCATAGGAACAATTGTTACAAAACACCAAACGTTTTCACGAAAACAAACGGCGCGGACTCGAACTGCGCCTACTTAATTTTTTACACTAATGTTTACTTTAATGTAACGATATTTATTCATTAAATAATAATTGACAACATTGTTATATTTTGTCAACTTTCAGAATGTATCTTCGTAATGGACGTGTCCCATCTCTACGCTCCTTGGTAATGACCGTCGCGCGATGCCATTGGTGCATCGTTGCAGCATCGATCCATTATTACGTTGCGTCTGCGCACATCGTTGTTTTATCTCTTCCTTTTGTAAGTATCGACAACCGCACGGCAATGGTAACAGTTTGATTTTTCTTTGCGTCTTTATTACGTTGTAGTGAGAGCGGTGTTGTTATTTCAAGTTTATTACTGACTGTACCGGATTTATTTATTTGCTGACAATATTTTTATTAGTTTATTTTGTGTTAGTTGCACTAACTGGGTGTCTTTAACCTGTTTTCTCAGATTGTTGTGTAGCATACACCTGCGATGTCGTTACTTGACGATATAGACAGTTACTAACAGTGTCAGTAGTCGTGATGCTAATAACACTGAATGAAGACAGAACTTATTGTTTCAGCTCTGGAAGTGGCCAGGCCAATCGACCACGTTAAGCTACTCTTGCCGCGGTTAGTCCGTGGATGGGTGACCATCTTTACATACCAAGACCTCACCGTGCCTCTGAAAGCACGCTAAGCCGTGGGTCCCAGCTGTCGGCTCACTGACGGAAGTCTGACCACCAGTCTTATTGTACGCGTCATGTAAAAAGAACGCTGGAAGAAAGTGGAAGGGGTGTGTTTACGCATGGGCACACTTGCGCACGAAAGTATTGGGCCTCTTATTTTATTTTTGAACTAGCCTTTGTCTCGCCGCTTCGTTTATTAGTAGGTACATTGAAAAACCCACCTCATACCACCAAATAGACTGATAAATCGTCAATCGTCAGCGTTCTTTTTATATGACGCGACCTGTACCAAAGAGCATCCTGTTGCCCAGTTACTGGATTGTGGAGTTCAGCAAGCAGTCGCTTCATGTAAAATACTGCATCCGGTTACACTGGAAGGTGACCGTGTGGCTTTAAAAGAAAAAAAAAAAACTGCGTCAAAAAGTTTTGCAGATCTATTTTTTGTAACCTTCCATAAATTTCAACGCTAGGGGCTTCAGAATAATATAAGTATGGATGATTGATACGGCTTTGTATCAATGTCCCACCACCCTGTATATTAATAATAGCAAAAATTTATTTACCTATAAGTACTTCTAAATAGGGGTACAAAGTATTTGCATCACGTATTAGTAGATATATAGGTAGAAGACTAACTTTTGCACGCGGCTCCGCCAGCGTGGATGTCGGTTACTCCATATCCCGGGCTATATCTCTGCTAAATTTCATGACGATCGGTTCAGCGGTTTAGGCTTGAACGCGTAACAGACAGACAGTTACTTTCGTATTAAAAAAAAGATAAAATATCGCAAACAACTTGTTTAGACGAGTCATTTAATACATAGGTACGTAAGTTCTTTCCTGTAGTTCTTTGCATTCCAATAAAAATGTTGGAGTGTAGTCGTCTGGTTGGTGTATTTTCCTTTACAGGTAGGTACACAAAATAATTAAAAGAATTGAAATCCTGCAAGAATTTATCATTTTTAAGAATTTACTTATTGCTTTTTCATCTTTATTATAGCTAATCAGAACGTCGAACGTCGTCTTGTTTGTTGTATTTTTATATTAATTATATATTATATTAAATAAAATACTTCAAATCCTGCCAGAATTTATTATTTTGAAGAATTTACTTAAGAGGGGACGGGGCCAGCGAGGAATATGAAAAAAAACCTATTTGAAGACATGATTGCCGTAGCGCTGTCAGTAAGTCTGCCCCCGTAGTGTGTGATTGGGAAAGATGCGGCTCAGACCGAAATTATCACAAAAAAATTGACGAGATCAACGTTTCGTATTCCCCTTTTTTCTCCTCGAAAACTGAGCTAATTCAATTATTTTATAAATTAACATTTTAAGAAAGAGTATGTTTAGGTTCCCATAAGTTCCCATAATTTTTAATGATACAAACTTTTCTGATTTGCCTGGTAGTCCTCTAATCACGGCCGTAAAAATAGGGCATTTTTTGTAATTTTTAGAGGGTCATATTTTCTTTACTAGTCAGTTGCTGAAAAAAGGAAAATGGCAGGGACGTGTTTACAGCAGACCTTGATGATATGAAAAAAAAAATTGTTCTAGAGGCATTATTCAGGAAGAAAAAAGGGACAAAGGAAGGGAGGGGAATCGCACGCCCTGTTCCCTCGTCTGCCACTATTGCGGAGCGTGTGCGCCTGCCGCTGTGGGTAAGTGGGATTCGGGTCTATGGCTTCATGCACTACCGTCACATAGGCGCCATGTTCGACAACACTACTTTCCGCCTCACTGTTTCCCTACGACTAGGCGCTCCATGTTGTTCTCCCCATCGCTGTCACTGTGGCGAATTTGAAGGAAGCAATGGCTAGGCACGCGGCGATGGTTTTGCCATCGTCGCATGCAGCAACGCGTGCAGAACAGCAGCAGTGTCAGCTCGACGACCAATATCTTCATCGCGACAAAATTATCAACTGTTCCATACAAAACTACAATACCTACTTGACCTAAGTGTATGGGACGGCTTGGTCCCATGGAGAAAATTGTTCAGTCTGATGGTTTGTACCACATCTCTTTTGGCAGGTCTTTGAAAACTAACACTGTATTTTATTAACTCCATATTATATCTCTTCTTCTCGTCTTGTTTGTGCAGATTTTTCTTTGATTCTCCTTTTTCTGCGGAAATCGGAAGATCATTTGCCTCAAAGAAAGATTCTAGCTTGCCAAGTGTAAGATGAAATCTATATTACATAATCATCTATTTAAATTCGCTCAAGGGGATAAGGAAACATCTATGAATGGAAATAAGAGGTTACTTTCTTGTTCTAAGAAAAAGTTATAAGTTTTATTAAAATATGTATTTAATGCTGAGTTTCACAATAATACCAATGTCTTTAATCGAGCTATATCCATTAGCCCGTTAACGTGCTGGTCTTGATTTTGACAATCATGTAGCAAAGAGTTGATTGTGGTATTGGAATAGGCCTTTATCCAGCACTAGACAGCATGGCTGATGATGATCGTGATGGAAACTAACATCAGCTTCTTCTACAGTTTGCACTCTTTGTATCTCTTGAGCCATCTCCTTCCGTTCACCGACCGGTTTAAGGGAGCGGAACAGTCGTATCCTCCGTTACCGTTCACCAGCATGTAGTCAAAGCAATCTATGACGCCATCGCTGTCGCAGTCCTGGAATTACAAGATTAGTTTGGTTATCTTCTGTCAATAAGTTTTTTCTGACCCTGTTTCACAGATTCTAGAAAGGAATAACTCTCGTAAAACAATCAAATGGGTATAGAAATATTGAATAGTCTATTACTGGACAAAGGCTTCCTCCAAGAAAATAAAGAAAAAAAAAATATTTTATTTGGAACACGCACAGGAAATACATACAGTGGGTAGGTAATCAGTGAGTGAACAATCAGTCATCCCCGGTTTTCCTACCCTCAGGGTTGGATTTTTCGAAATTTATATGGGACCAACTTCGGGGTACACCCTTTCCAATAAAAAAACAATTATCAAAATCTGGAAAAAGTTATGCGTGGTCATACATAAAATTTAAAAAAATATACGCGTCGACTTGAGAACCTCTTCCGTTTTTTCGTCGGTTAAAAAATAAACCATTCATAACAAGAAAAAAGATCTGTGCGAGGCCAAAGAGGCTCCTATCCCAACATAGTGCTGCGATATTTAAAAGCCGGACAAGTGCGAGTCGGACTCGCCCCCCGGGGGTTCCGTACAAATTTGTAAGTACATATTATAAAAATTTCAGGCCGGCGGCGGCGCCGTTCCTTGCATAAAGACCCTGTTTTTTAAGATTTAACTAAAAATGTATAGGTGGTTTCAGATTTTTCCCTATACTTGTAGTATAAGACGGTGTAAATAGCCAAATTTCATAGTTATAAGTCAACGGAAAATACCCTATACATTTTGATTCCCTTGAAAGTGTCGAAATATACATTTTTTGTGGCATAAACGGCCGTATCTTATTTTTACGTAAACTTAGAAGTTTAATTTTTTCATAGCTTCAAGAGACTGTAGACTGGAAGTATAACGTTTTATGGCCTGACCGATACCCCTGTACCACGCCTTAGGTATGCGCGGCGAGGCGGGGGACGGGACGCTGTGAGTGGTGACGAAAGAGCGGCTTGCACTGACGAATCAGCGGCCTGCTCTGCTCCCCCGTCTCGCCGCGCCCATACCTAAGGCGCGGTACAGCGGTATCGGTCAGGCTATAATTTCAACTCGAGCCTTCCACGCGTTCCCGAGACAAAGGGTCTTGACAGGCCGACAGACGGACGGACAACAAAGTGATCCTATAAGGGTTCCGTTTTTAATGGAACCCTAAAAATAAGTACCGCGGCGGTTTTTATTCTGATAAGTAAGTAATAGTAAAATTTGGTTTTGTACAGCTCGTCCCATCATGGTCAGCATAATTGACGCATTTTTTTTTAGCTTTGCCAGGGCTTCACGATGCGCTAATTATTGACCATTCAATCTTAATACGAAAGCAATCTATGTACCTCGCTTCAATGATTATTTTTATAAACGTACCTTTCCAAAATTCTGCAAATATCTTTCAATGATTTGTTTTGCGCAGTCATAATTCTGCGTGCAGTCTGACCAGGCTGAAATACAGTAAAAGTTAAGTTACTAATCCATACCAAACATGTGTGTTACACGGCCGACAAACTGAAGAAGTCTTACCTATTGAAATAGGTAACAGGTCTTCTTCTTAGCGTATCGATGGCAAATATAATTGACCAAAACAAAAAAAAAAAACAAAATCAAAATTCATTTATTCAAACTAGGCTGATGTCAGCACTTTTTGACGTTCAAAAATTATACAAAAATTATATAAATGACTGTTTTATAATTATAGTTAGGTACACGAACCAAGGCAACCGACATAGCCCGAAGAATTGCCAAACTTAAGTGGCAGTGGGCAGGGCACATTGCTCCCAGGACAGATGGCCGATGGGGCCGAAAGGTTCTGGAGTGGCGACCGCGTACCGGAAGACGTAGAGTGGGAAGGCCTCCCACAAGGTGGCCCGATGACCTTATGAAGGCTGCGGGTATCCGCTGGATGTGGGAAGCACAAGACCGGTCGAAGTGGAGGAGCCTGGGGGAGGCCTATGTCCAGCAGTGGACGTCTTTCGGCTGATATGATGATGATGATGATGACATGATTAGATCAAAAACCAAACAAATTATAGGTATTCCAAAAAGACAAGTATTGTTATTTTTGCAACTCCAGAGGTTTTGGCAGTTACGTACTAGGTAAGTTCATGTATGTACAGTACTTCGGAGAGTGTGCGCAGGAGCTCCAGGACCTGATCCCAACATCACTCTTTTACTACCGGATTACCAGACGAGCTGCTAATCATCCGCACTTGGTTTATATCCCGACCAGTCGTACTCAGCGCTTCTCCTCCACATTTATTATGCGCACACCGCACAGCCTAAGTGTGGAACTCTCTGCCTGCGTCTGTGTTCCCTTCCACATTTAACCTGTCTGCCTTCAAAACAAGAGTGAACAGGCATTTTCTGGGCACGCTCGACCCACCATAGACCTCATCAAGGCGTGATCGAGGTCAAGAGCAGGCTCATTTAATAAAAATAAAAAGATGCCCGCCGCGTAAGATCTCTAAACCACATTCTATTCGTTGGGAGCCACCAGGAGATATAGACAGTCATATTGTGAAACAAGGACCTTTATTTTGGCGCCTGGATGACATTGACAGTGGGTCCTATTGGTATACATCCAAATCCATGACCAATTAAAAAATAAACTACTCAAGCAGCACATCATAAAAAATCGCATTCAACTCTTTCAAGCCACACCCAGCTACGCTTATCTGTGTTAAAAGGAAACTTATTTACTTTGGTACTTATTTAATGTTTCAAAATCAAAATATTTTATTTCATATAAACCTGCATGGGCACTTATGAACGGTTCCAAATTGGCGCTTCCTATGGAGAAGAGCCGGCAAGAAACTCCACGGTTACTCTTTTAAAAATAATTGGCTTAACAATGTTTTCAAATTACAGTGATAATAGGTATGGACAGTGCAGGCCTGTCATTATGTACCAGGTACTTAGATGAATTAAAATACAGAATAGAAAATCATCTTACAAATCTACAGTCTGTAAGGCCTGTTTGTGTCACGCAAGCGAACATTAGTAGATTGTTTTTTTTTTTTTTTGTATTTACCCAGAAAAAAAAATATTGTACAAATCTCTAGTATTTGTAATAGTTTTAATATTCTCATGTAGGTGAATTATTGTATTCTTATGAGGGTAAGGTTATCTGAAACCACACATTGTTACAGAAATTGTATAGAAAACACAAAATGGCGGCCTTTCGTTTCGTTTTTGGGCACGCGCCAAAAGATCCGTAAAATACCCACAAACAAAAAAGCTTTGTAATGAACCCACCATCTTTCCTCTTCGGATCATCACCAGGCAAGACGATCCTTCCAGCGTCTGCCCAGTAGACCCTGGAGATGTTGAAGGGTCCGCAGTAACCTGCGGTGCACTTATGTTCAAGGGCGCATTGAGTTGACACGTTGCAGAGGCATTTGTAGCAATCTTCCGTCAGGTTCGGGACGGAGAGACCTGGAATCGAGAAAGTAGAATTATGTTAAAAGGCAGGCTCTTGATTCAATTATGTATTATAATTGCAATACGTGCTTCAGGTGCAGGAAACCGTACATCAGTGGTAGCAATTGGAAGAAAGAAAAATAAATACCGTCGGTATTGGGAACCACCTCCTTTTATTGAAGTCGGTTAAAAATCAGCTAATTTAGCATAGAAACACATGCTGCCTACAAAAAGTTTATTATGTCGAATAATAAAAACGTAATAGTTCTAAAATCACGACCATAAAACAGAAATAGTCGGCAGCTGCACGTCATGACAGTGACAAAAAGCCTTCCACAGTAAAAATTTGAATATGTTCCATAGCGTAACTTTTTCGTACTCTATGGAAAAGTTCCAATTTTGTATTTTTGTCTAATTTCATAGGTATATAAATTCTATAAAGTAAGTGTTTTACATAAAATATGCATGCAAGATTCACATCTAGTAGATGTCAATCAAAAATATTGTGTTGCAGCTGTTTTTATTGCATTTGTGATTGTACATCAGTTTTGTGAATTATATAAAAAAAAAAGCATGAATGTCAAAATGTGATTCCAACAAACGTTTGTTTTGATTAGGTATTTGATACTTTATAAAATGCAAATTAAACTGTCTGGCCAATTAAGTTTTTTGACTGACCTTTGTAAAAATCATCTGTTTTGAATCGTTTACGTTTTGTAATTGTAAGAAATCAATCTTCCTACATTCTGGTATATTGCAATTCGTGTGTTTTTTTTTCTATGTTAATAGTACTAGCTTTTGCCAGCCGCATCGCCCGTTTGCAGGTCGATTCTAATTATCCCACAGGAACCGGGATAAAAGTATATAGATACGTACTTTCGAGAAAAAAGTTTACAAACTATCTGTGTGCCAAATTTTCATCTAAGTCCGTTCAGCCGTTTTGTGTGATGGAGTAACAAACATCCAAACATCTAAACATTCAAATTAGGACTTTATCTATGAAATCGGAGATTTGTGTGAAAATTTTAAATACATACATTTTTTGGTAATTTTTTATTTTAACTAATCAAAGTACTTGCCCAAATTATCTATACAAGTTTGCCATTTTGATGACAGTTTGTTCGTGCAGCGGCATTTCCACGTAGGAACTCGAACTATTCGAAAATTGTACGAATTTTCAGTTTATACATGGCGAAAAACAAATGACTGAATTTGAAACGAAAATTACACGACTTTCGAATTAAATTTATTTAAATTTCGAAGTGTGTGCCAATCCAGAGATAATTAAATCTGAAAATGCTGGTTATAAAATCTCCAATTACATAAGTAAAGACCTATGTAATAATAGTAGGATTCTGTATGATGACTTTTCTCTTAGAGTCTGTCAGTTTAATGATAAAACATTAAAAATATCCTTACCACTTGAGCCAGTTATCCAAAAGATGAAGACGCCGAATAAACAAATCGGGATCGCTAACATCGGTTTTATGTGCATCTTGTGTTATTTTCTTGTGTATCTGAAAAAATAAGAAGAGTTTGTAAAATAAATAATCAAAGTTGCAAGTGGAAGATTCTTTTACTATTGTCCATCCCTGATCCCTGTTTTAAAATAGTAGGACCTATTTAAGTTAATATCAAGTCAACAATTATTAGGTCTTTACCTATGAAATTGCCGTTCTGCAGTACTGGCCATTTCAAATCAAAATAATTTTTGTTTGGCTAAGAATTCTAATTTCAAATTAATTTTATTTTAAAAACATGGATTTTTTTTTCTAAAAGTAGTCATTTCTTTATTGATTAGTGTTACATTTTCATCGCATTTCAATCTTTTTCGTCATCATGGATACGTTAAAAATTCGAGTAATTATGGAATATGAGTACCGTCGTGGCAGCAACGCGGCACAAGCGGCACGCAACATCAACGACGTTTACGGAGCTAACACTACAAACCAACGCACCACCTGTTATTGGTTTGCTCGCTTCCGTTCTGGAAATTTCGACCTGAAAAATGAACCTCGCGGTCGTCCGAAGACTTTGGTCGACAATGACGAATTAAAGGCGATTGTGGAAGCTGATGATACACAATCTACGGCTGAATTAGCAGCAGCTTTCGACGTTAGCGTCAAAACAATATTGGTCCATTTGCGTCAAATTGGCAAGGTAAAAAAGCTTGACAAATGGGTGCCCCACGAACTCAATGATCGCCAGCGCGAAGTACGCGTCGAGACGTGCCTTGCACTGCTCAACAGACACACAAATGAAGGAATTTTGAACCGCATTGTTACCTGCGATGAAAAATGGATTCTGTTTGATAACCGTAAGCGCTCAGCAAGTTGGTTGGATCCTGGTTCAGCACCTAAACAATGCCCTAAACGAAAACTTACCCCTAGAAAAGTGATGGTCACTGTTTGGTGGTCTAGCGCCGGTGTGATTCATCACAGCTTCTTACCAAACGGGGTGAGCATTACTGCAGATGTGTACTGTGAAGAACTGAACACAATGATGGAGAAGCTGGCGCATCTCCAACCAGCATTGGTCAATCGCTCGTCTCCGCTGCTCCTGCACGACAACGCGCGACCTCATACTGCACAGCAGACGGTCTCCAAGTTGCAAGAACTGGGGTTGGAAGCTCTCCGTCATCCGCCCTACTCACCAGACCTTGCGCCTACAGACTACTACTTTTTCCAGAATTTGGATAACTTCTTGGCGGGAAAAAAATTTAATACCCGAGAGGCAGTACAAAATGCCTTTGAAGAATTTGTTGCCTCCCGTCCAGCTGATTTCTTTAAGAAGGGCATCAATAAACTGCCACTGCGATGGCAAAGATGCATTGATTGCATGGGTGATTACTTCGATTAATACAAATAAAAAATTCATGAAAAAAATTCATTTAAATTTTTTCATACAAAACGGCAATTTCATAGGTAAAGACCTATTATTAGTATAGATTTATAAATTCGTAATAATCTGTTAAGGTTATAGAGATCAGACAAATTTCAATATTCGTAATTCAGATCATATGAGTTGCAATTGGAAAACCGGCTCTAAAATGCATACAATTTTTCAAAATCGAAAAGAAAAATACACTTTTTTTTCTTCTTTTTTCAATTTTGGTATACCTACTAAGTATTCTGTAAGATCCTCGGTATCTGGGTATTTAGTTTTTTTTTTTTGCAAGCATTTATGAATATGACCCGTCGGCCGTCTACCTTCAAAACAAGAGTGAAGAGGCATCTTCTGGGCATGCTCGATCCATCATAGACCTCATGAATCGCTTTCCATCAGACGTGATATAGAAGTTGAGAGCAGGCCCATTCAGTAGTTATTGCACTAGGACAATTATTATGCCATTGCACTAGGACAATTATTATGCTATTGCACTAGGACAATTATTATACCATTCCACTAGGACAATTATTATGCTATTGCACTAGGACAATTATTATGCTATTGTACTAGGACAATTATTATGCTATTGCACTAGGACAATTATTATGCTATTGCACTAGGACAATAGGACAGTTATTGCCTACAGACTGACATTATTAACTTCCAGTTAGTAACCTTCTGTTGTAATTTCCGATGACATTTATTAAAAGTTCGACTTACAGGGGAAGACCAAACAAACAAAAGAGGGCAATCCGCGCAATCTATAAAATGGAGTCTCGCGAGTCTCTTAGAAACAAATTCATACTAACTCTGCCTTCTCTTTATATCCTAGAAAATATCTTGTTTGTTCGCAAAAGCTTAGGTCTTTGCAAAACAAGATGCGATTTCCATGATCTAAATACACGTAGTAAAGATGAAATTGTTATTCCAAAATTTAGATTAACTAAAACAGTGTCCGCTTCTATAACAAGTTGCCAAAGTCGGTTACAGAACTTGGCGATGGAAAGTTTAAAACTCACATCAAACGTGTCCTTATCAAAAAAAGCATTATAAAATTAAAGACTACGTTGAAGACAGGGAAGTTTGACATTAATTCCTTCTGCACATGTGGCTTCCCTGGTACCTCACTAACAGCATTAATATGTGAAAGTCTATTATCTGCTCCCAAATTACAATGTTATATTTTTTTTACAATGTCTAACATATTCTCGTCATTATATATATATAGCAAAATTTGAATATCGACTAGGTACTTTTTGTGATTGTCATGGAAATCATGTTACTTGGTTTAAATAGGTTCATTTTATTTATGTAAATTCTTTTACATATTATTGTGAATGAGTGACCGTTGTAGGCCTTACAGACTAGATTTGTAGACGATTTTCTATTCTGTATTTTCATTCCTCTAAGTACCAGGTACTTATTGACAGGCCTGTACTGTCCTCCCATATCTATTATCACTGTAATTTGAAAACGTTGTAAAAGCCAATTACTTTTAATAGAATAACTATGGAGTTTCTTGCCGGCTTTTCTCCGTAGGAAGCGACAAATTGGAACCGTGCACCTAGCTTCTGACGTTTCATAAATGCCCATGCAGGTTTGTGTGAAAAAATATATCTTGATTTGATTTGATTTGAAAACGAAGTATTCCCGTTTGAGCACCAAAGGTATAAACGATGGACTGTGTGAAAAATGTGAGATGACTAATACAGATGTGTAAGAAAATACATGTTACTTCGATCCCAAATAAATTGGCATAAGAACAGGAAAATGATGATGACTAATTATATAAATACTGGCTTCTGACATAATATAACTTTGTATTTTTTTTTTTCTGCTTTTGACGTCAATCACGCCTGTTGAAAAGCGATTGATGAGTCCTATGATGGAACGAGCATACGCAGATGATACCTGGTCACTCTTGTTTTGAATTTTGCGTTTTTCCTGACTCTGGCTCGACTCCTAACGGCCCTGGCGTGATGTTAAATGGGCTATGAATGAAATGTAGATAGTTTATTTTTTTTTGATAAATCTGATTGGGTAGTTGAAGATTTTACGCTGGTCTGGTGGATTTTCAAGAATTGACAAGATAAAAAATGAAAATATCCGTGGTACTTTTAAGGTCGCAAAGACACAGGAAAAGCTCTGCGAAAGCCGCTTGCGCTGGTACGGACATGTGACGAGGCGGGATGATGAACACATGACGAAAAAAGTCATGAACATGTCATGTATGAGGGAAAAAGAGGCCGTGGACGACCACCAATGACCTGGCTACGAACATTAGCGAAGGACTTGACAGCGAGCAACACAACGACAGAAACAACCCACAACCGTGCGGTGTGGCGCAGAAGTACTAGGAGGGCTGACCCCAAATAAATCGGGATAATAGCCAGGAGGAAGGAGAAGAAGAAGAAATCTGATTGGTTAGTTCTAGAGATTAGCGCGTTCAAAAAAACAAACAAATTCTTGAGAGACAAAAACCTGATACCTACCTTTGAATTAACCTCAAACGATTCAATGTCCTCAACCGCCGGACACTATTCTACACTTATTAGACGGAACTTCGCAATTTTTTTTTCACTTTTGCTATTTATTATTTTTGAAATAAATTATGGCTTTCTGTGAAAAATATTGAATTAATTATTGCTATTAAAATAATTCCATCTTGAGAACACAGTCTGTCCTTCGTAAGAGCCTGGACACTACTGTTTCATTTCGCTTTGTGAAAAAACCTATATATGATTTGTGTGTGTGTATTTTAGATACATGATTGTGTGTGGTTGAATCAGGTTTGAGTATGCAACTGGACAAGCCAGTTTATAGGTCTTTCCAATGACGTGTGTAATGATGTCAACATTTTGAGTCGAAACACGATTTTGGATGGCCCGAATCAGATATTGTTGGATCATAACTGTTTGGAGGTTTTTGGCCTATTTCCCTCGTTTAAGTGATTATGAATTGCGATAGCTAACATTGTAACACGAATAAAAAGTATTTAGTTTTAGGGGTAAAAAAACCTACGACTTTTTCAAATGTTTTTTTTTTCTCAAAACAGTGTATTGCAATTCTGAAAAATATAGAACGATTTCCAATTTAATTTAAAAATACATATATTTAAAATTAATTAAAACAGCGAATTATTTGCTGTCAGCTATTTGCGATGTGGCTAACTTTCAGAATGTACATCTTAAATAGCATGTCCCATCTCTACGCTTCTTGGTAATGACCGGCGTGCGATGCCATTGGTGCACCGTTGCAGCATCGATAAGTACCTAATTACGTTGCGTCTGTGCAACTCGGATGGCATCCCTTTTTATAACGCTTTTATTAGCTCGGGTTGTATGTTTTTATGTATCTATGTATGTAACTGAATCTTTGAGCCTAATTTTCACTGGTTTCTAGACGTCTGATCAACTTGAAACTTTGCACACGTCTTAAGGGCCGATGACAATGCAATAACCGGATAAAAAATTAAAAATTTCAAAAAAAAAAAAAAACACTTTTTTAACATTTTCCCGATAAAAATTTGATCGAACTAAAAAATGGAAAATAAATAATAGTTTAAAAAAACACGCTTTTATTGCTGACCGAACTAAAAAGTAGAAAATAATTTTTAATTACAAAGAGTTTATGTTACAGTAGTAGGAAGTCAATAATTCAATTCAGAGTAAAAAGCGTGGGGTGCATTTTCCTATATTTTCATGACTCTCCTCTCATAGATGGTTGCCAATAGAATAGTTGTAATAATTAAAATATCAAGCACCCCACGCTTTTTACTCTGAATTGAATTATTGACTTCCTACTACTGTAATATAAACTCTTTGTAATTAAAAATTATTTTCTACTTTTTAGCAATAAAAGCGTGTTTTTTTATTTTTTTTATTTTCGTAAGTATCGACAAGCACTTGACAGTTTGTATAGATGGCGTCGGCATTTCCTAGCTAACTGTGTCCGTCCTTCTACCAGACATGAGATCCCAGCGTGGTTTAGCCAGACACGATTAATCGAATGAACCCCAAGATTTGCACTAGCCCCCGAAGCCTGGTGCTACAGAGACCATTGCATATCAAGGAGTAGACCGGGGGGCGATGTAATGCTAGCGTAGACGTGCCCTTAGAATAGCGAAACATTGCAAGCAAGATTAGTGGAGAGACATGTGATACCTATATATGATATTTTGATGATATTGGTGATATTTTTAAAGACGTCGCCGCCATTTTGTTTCAGGTTGAGCTTTAGCGGTGAATCTTTTGACGCGGTTAACTGCTTTCGCGGCTCTTTTTGAAGTCGTTGCTCTGATGTGTTAAATATTGCCTTGATATATTTAATACTAGTTTTTGCGACGTCTTTCGGCTGAAATTATGAGGATAACATGTTGTTATAGGTATAATGGAAATTAGGTAGGTATTAACCTAAACGTACCATTTTCACATACTAACAGTAATTACTGTTATTTTTAATTTTATCAACATTTTAATTTGTCATTTTTTCAATAGGTATTAGTGAATATGTACAGTAGCCCCCATTAATGGTGCCCCAATCTCAAAAAGCAATAGATTGACACTTCGCTTTAACTTACGACCTTCTTATAATAAGCAATTTCTATAGGCTATAATACTATAGACACACACACTCTCATACGTTTACAAATGAATGTATTTCCTAAATTCAACCGTTAAAGCAAATGGCATGATAGCTGAGCGGTTACCGCACTTGATTGTCGCGTTTGAGCGCAGTGAGTCGCGGTTTCGAATCCCACTCGCTGTGTGATAGTCTTTTTATTGTTTTAAAAATCACTTTTGAGTATAGTTTCTTGTTCTGTTCGTCGTATTCACTAAACTCGTAAAACTTTATCATTATACCCACAGAAACCTAAATAAATCTAAATGATTTACGACTCATTCACCGCGACTTATAGAACGGTGTTGGTTGATATTGTGTGCTAGTGACGTGTGTTTCATCTATTAGCGTTCTTCTAATTAATTTTAAAATGTAAGCAAATTTAAATATAGAAATGAAAGCGAATATTATTGCGCTGCATAAAAGTGGACTTAATACCTATATCACAAATACCTATGTGATGAAACCGGACTGAGTGTGAGTATAGTGATTTAAATATTTTATTAAACATTTATTTAATTAAAGTATAACTGGTGATCCTGGTAGTTATTTTTAAACGTTTTATAAATATCATAATGTCTAAATAGAATAAAAATATAAAATTTCGATGTAAATTTATTTCCTAGATTATAGAACGATGAAAATAACACTAAACTTAATATTTATGTGAAATTGCCCTTTTAAATAATTTTGTTTCTAAATAGTAGGTAATACATAAAGTGTGTATTTTGCTTAGTAGCCTAACAGTACCCCTTTTTTGTTTTAGTGAAATACTGTGAGTCGGTGGGTGAAAAGATATGAGGAAGGCGGTAGCCTTGCCCGTGGAAAGCAAAGTGGAAGACCCCAGCTCCTATAACAGGCACACGTTCAGCGAATATGAAACAAGTGGTTTCAAAACGACAAGACATTTTGCCGAATTATTCGACACATCTTTACGAACCGTGCGCCGGAAAAAACATTAACATTAAGTTATAAATTACAAATATTTATTTATTTTAGTAATATTCAAATAATATTTTGTCTTATCCGTAATCTGGATTATTTTGAGGTTTAGTTTCAATCTTCTTTTCGGAATGAAAATGAACACTTAAGCTATAACCTCTTTAAGTCCTATTAAATACGATTTGTTAACTTTGAGGTTTGAGTTAGAACGAACTCACTCGCAGTAGAATAAAAGTAGTACTACTGAGTCATTTAATTGTATTGTGACAACTTGTCTGCATTTGTTACTTTTACGTGGGTAGATTTTTGTAGAATATTGTGATTTATTTAGAGTACCGACACACAGTAGTAATCAGCACAATATTATTATATTACTAAGATACAATAGCCTGATTATCATAGTTCACCAACTAGCTTATTTACTTCAATAAATTGTTCTTTATGAGAAAATAAACTGTTTTAACAAGAAGTTATTATTAGTTATTTTTATACATTCTTCATGAGTTATGACGAATAAACATTTTGTAATCATTTATTATTGGTAAACCTTTATTTAAATAACAATACGAGTAATAATAAAAAATGTTACATTATTATTCTGGTATAGTAATAAATCGAATAATAAAAGAACAGATGAAGATGATTGTTGAAAAGAAAAATTAAAGCTTCATCGCGAGATTTGAACCCAGACCTATGAGTTTCTTAATCCAAGACGATACGCTGCACGCTACCGGAACCCTAATTATACAAGTTAATTTTAGCAATGGTATGAACCGACCAAGGTCATGTCTGTGCGTCGCAACGCTAGTGTGTGAGTGCAGCGGTGAGTTTTGTGTTTGTGTTAATACATCACTTATACACACAGCTGTAGGTACGGCCTGGACCGCCACTTCATAGCAATATAGCCCTTAGTATGCGACTGCTATTGTGAATCTTGATAGTACCTATAATATTAATAATTCTAACTGTGACATTTTAATTTGTAATTCGCTTCTTAACATTTTTTATTTTATTTTTATAATTTTTGCGTACCTCTTTCCAGGCAGAATGTACATGGCACTCTCTTATCTATTCCACCTATATTTCAATGTAACCTACATTTATTGCAAATAAATGATTGATTGATTGATTAATGGTCAATCCTACTATCCTGCTATCCCTTACTAGATAATATTAAAAACGCGAAAGTTTGTATGTATTGGATGTTTGTTACTCTTTCACGCAAAAAAGGCTGAACGAATTTAAGGCACACAGATAGATTATAACCTAGATTAACACATAGGATACTTTTTATTCTGGTAGTACGTTCCCACAGGATAATTTCTGGCTGACACGCGGGCGAAGCCGCAGGCGCAAACTAGTATAATATCATTATGTGATAGTTTAGTTGTTTGTTACTCAATCACGACACAGCAACGACTTGACAGATTTGGATGAAATTTGGCACATAGATAGTTGGTAGCCTGGAATAACACTTTACTTATATACTTTTTATCCCAGTAGTACGTTCTTGTGAAATGTTTCGGCTGAAATGATGAGTACGTTCTTGTGGGATAATTTTCGACCTCCACGCGGGCGTAGCCGCTGGAAAAAGCTAGTATGTTGATAGTTATTTTTTGTGGTATAGTATTTTGTGATGCCTGTGCCCCACAGTGACGTTGCTACGGCGTAGCAAATGCTGAGATGTCATACGCTATGCCATCGTAGCAAATGCGGAGATGTCTGACGCTATGTCATCGTAGCAAATGCGGAGATATCATACGCTATGCCATCGTTGCGAATGCGGAGATGTCTGACGCTACGCCATCGTAGTAAATGCGGAGATGTCATACGTTACGCCATCGTAGCAAATGCGGAGATGTCATACGCTACGCCGTCGTAGCAATTAACCGACCCGCTACGTGACTTTGCGTCGTCAATCTTCATAATTCTCGAGACTGCCGAGTCATAGACGTGTTTTGTGGAAGGCTCTCAAGAGTAAGGTTTTTAAAGTGAAAACTTCTTTAGGCGCGTTGGGCATTTTTTGAGATGGGAAATAACAATTGTACTCGCGACACTGTTACCGACACTACTGATAACACGAACGTACGAACGAACAACGTTGAACGTATGTTGAACGTTATTTAGTCTGACGATTCAAAAAATATTTCCTGACGATTCAAAAAATATTTTCCGCCGATTAAAAAAATACAAACGTTCACGTTTTGGCCAACCACCAACCTGGCAGAACTGAACTACAATTTTTATTTACATTTACCATTTATTTTATTTACATATTACATATTATACCGATGTATAAAGTAAATAATTATTTAAAGACCTACTTTAAATAATGATTTACTTTAAACATCGGGTATTTGTCGTAGTATTTCTCTACTATACTAACTATTTTATTTTCGTACGTGCAACGGTGGGATTCATCCTACCGTTTCATAACCAACCATAAAACGAAATGACGATACATGTAGTTTTACTGCATACAGGTTTAATCAGTAGGATAAATTGCATCCATGTAGTCTTTGGGGAGTTTATAGCTGGTTACATTTTACATCACTGTGTAGCAGTAATCATCGAATTTTTGTTCGTGGGAACGAAATTTTATCCTACTAATATTTTAAATGTGAAAGTTTGTATCGATATTTGGATGTTTGTTACTCAATCACGCAAAAATAGCTGAACGGTTTTGAATGAAATTAGACACATAGATCATTTATAACCTAGATTAATACACAGGATACTGTTTATTCCGGTAGTGCGTTCCTGTGGGATACATTTCGACATCCACACGAGCAAAGCCGCTGGCAGAAGCTAGTCCAAAATAAAATAGTACGCATGGCTACACATCAAGCTATGCATTTCCAGTTACGCTGAACTCGCATTGTTCGGAAACCCTATACAATGCGAGATCAGCTTATACTGGAAATGTATAGATTGATGTGTCGCCGTGTGTACGTAATGTCTCCGTTTTAGAGTAGATTAAATTAAGATAAACATTTTTTCGGGAATTTATTCGTAGCGTTGTGGAGTTTGGATTTGTAATCGTTCGATAGCTATTGGATCGGTCCCTAAAATCTACATATGTAGAATTTAATGTTGAAAAGTGGGTGTTTTAAACATCAACATCTGTGATTATCGTTTGACGCACACGTGATATAGTTATTATGTTTTGTTTTTAATCATGAGTATAGATCTTCTTGGGAGATTTTAATTTTAATTTTATCTCTGGTCTGGTCTCGTGGGTTTGCATCCAAGCAGGCGATATACTTGGTGTAAACAATTGCGTCATCACTTCTCGCAAAACGGCGAAGGAAAACATCGAGAGGAAACCGGTATGTTCTAGAAATAAAAATTCCAAGGCACGTGACACATTCAACACCCGCACTGGGCCTGCGTGGTGGATTACGGCCCACTCCCTCTCACAACACACACTTCGCTGATTATGATTATTTACTACGTGGCCTCATAATTTTTTTTTTTAGAAGAATTTGATTAGAATGAAACGTTTTCCCTTACGATTCCATGGGATTAGTGGGCCATTGTCTAAAAGTATGGGTAGCCATTATGCAAAACGGGTGGAAATCTAAATACATTAAGTAATTACAGAGGAAATTAGTCGGACATCTTCAATTCAGCCTTCGTTCTTACAAAACTGGTTTAATAAACTTCACTGATTTTTTAGGGTCCCGTGGTTTGTAAGTGAGATATACATTTGATATTTTTTTGGTTCAGAATTCGGTTGATAACTTGTGTTAATATCAGTGACAAAAAAATATGTACCAAACCATAAGCTGTTATGTACATATCAGGGGCGGCTGTCCCTTAAGTGCACTCGTGCGCTGAACTACCAGATTTTAATAGGTGTCGAAAGAATCACAAAATGTTTAATAATCGCATTGTGGCCACTGATTGTGGTATATGTAATACTAACAAAACTGACGAAACAATATAAGCTCTTTGCTAAACTATTAAGACTTATTTTCGCGGTACAGAAGATCCCTCGTGCGCTATGCCGAATCGCACGGCGAATATTCATACATTTCTATGAGATCCGAGCTAAAACGCCTAGCGCGTGAGACAGAAGATAGTTGACATAACTGTATGGAGCGATACGGAGTAATTTGTTCATTCTCGTGCGCCGCACGGGGGAACCGAAGTTTGTCGAACTGAACCGAATATTACCGAACGTCGATTACCGAGAGCGCCCCAGGTTTGGCGAAGTTTGCATGCCGGCCATAATGAATGACCGACTCATTATTGTCACCGCGAAGTTTAGTTTACGTGAAACTGAATACTATTGTTTATTTTTTATTCGTTTAGATTTAAATTACTTATCTGAAATAAATAAATTTTATTTATTTACTTATTACCCCTAATACTAAGTGAGCTAGTAAAGTGCACCACCAGTTCCATGATCTACCAGCCGCCACTGGTACATATATGGTCTAGAAGACAGACGCTGTAAGAGCGGCATTGGAAAATAAATAGCCCAATTGTTTCAGTTGATCATGGTGCACCATTTTTGCAATCATCAGAAAACAGATTTTCTATATCCACCTATTTAAACTTGACACATTATTAATCAAATAATTCCAAGGTCTATTTAATTAAATAACCTATGGTCCAATTATAATTGATTTTCTTGCTACCAAATGTAATAAAAAGCTGTATTATCATTTCTTTTATAGTATTAACAGTAACCTCAAAAATCAAAACATTTTTATAATTGTTGGCATCAACCAATGTTCCTGTTTTAACCCCCTACGAAAAGAAAAAAAAAGAGGGGTGTAATAAGTTTAATATTATATTTTAGAATTATGAAGTTTGATGACTCTTTGTCGCGTACCGGGTAAGATCTTCCTGGAGCTAATGTTGTAGGTTGTGGGTTCGAAGCACTCGTTTAATTTGTGTGAATAATTACATCACCACTGTTCTCGAAATGGTGAAGGAAAACATCGTGAGGAAACCGGCATGTCCTAGAATTAAAAACAAAACAAACATATTAGGTCTTTACCTATGAAATTGCCGTTCTGCAGTACTGGCCATTTCAAATCAAAATAATTTTTGTTTGGCTAAGAATTCTAATTTCAAATTAATTTTATTTTAAAAACATGGATTTTTTTTTCTAAAAGTAGTCATTTCTTTATTGATTAGTGTTACATTTTCATCGCATTTCAATCTTTTTCGTCATCATGGATACGTTAAAAATTCGAGTAATTATGGAATATGAGTACCGTCGTGGCAGCAACGCGGCACAAGCGGCACGCAACATCAACGACGTTTACGGAGCTAACACTACAAACCAACGCACCACCTGTTATTGGTTTGCTCACTTCCGTTCTGGAAATTTCGACCTGAAAAATGAACCTCGCGGTCGTCCGAAGACTTTGGTCGACAATAACGAATTAAAGGCGATTGTGGAAGCTGATGATAGACAATCTACGGCTGAATTAGCAGCAGCTTTCGACGTTAGCGTCAAAACAATATTGGTCATTTGCGTCAAATTGGCAAGGTAAAAAAGCTTGACAAATGGGTGCCCCACGAACTCAATGATCGCCAGCGCGAAGTACGCGTCGAGACGTGCCTTGCACTGCTCAACAGACACACAAATGAAGGAATTTTGAACCGCATTGTTACCTGCGATGAAAAATGGATTCTGTTTGATAACCGTAAGCGCTCAGCAAGTTGTTGGATCCTGGTTCAGCACCTAAACAATGCCCTAAACGAAAACTTACCCCTAGAAAAGTGATGGTCACTGTTTGGTGGTCTAGCGCCGGTGTGATTCATCACAGCTTCTTACCAAACGGGGTGAGCATTACTGCAGATGTGTACTGTGAAGAACTGAACACAATGATGGAGAAGCTGGCGCATCTCCAACCAGCATTGGTCAATCGCTCGTCTCCGCTGCTCCTGCACGACAACGCGCGACCTCATACTGCACAGCAGACGGTCTCCAAGTTGCAAGAACTGGGGTTGGAAGCTCTCCGTCATCCGCCCTACTCACCAGACCTTGCGCCTACAGACTACTACTTTTTCCAGAATTTGGATAACTTCTTGGCGGGAAAAAAATTTAATACCCGAGAGGCAGTACAAAATGCCTTTGAAGAATTTGTTGCCTCCCGTCCAGCTGATTTCTTTAAGAAGGGCATCTGCAACAAACTGCCACTGCGATGGCAAAGATGCATTGATTGCATGGGTGATTACTTCGATTAATACAAATAAAAAATTCATGAAAAAAAATTCGTTTAAATTTTTTCATACAAAACGGCAATTTCATAGGTAAAGACCTATTATGTGACATCCACTAACCCGCGCTGGGCATATGGTTGACTCGCTTTCCCGCCTCGGAGGCCTGCAATCCCAGCAGTGGCAACGTTATAAGCTGATTAATCTATGTTTTAGTGAAAAAAGGAAAAATAACACAGTGAAAATGAGCCCACTGTTCCTGATCTATTTTCTACAACAGACATTCTCATCTAAATGTAAGGAACCCACTTCATAAATCCAATTAACACTTACCCGACTCTCCACAAAGCAAAGCCTATCAAAGTGTACAAAAAATATATAAGGAAAAATCTCTGAAAACCGCGTTTTTAGCAAAGAATTAAAACACAATGAATGCTTGCCGCGACGGTACTTTCCTAATGAAAAAGATTGTATATCATTAGCTTAAACAGGGGGTTTAAATTAAAGCAAAATTGAAGTATGAGGGTACGAACAAATTTGTAATAACATTGGCTAAGTATTACGCTCGTTCGACATGAAATTAGGTTTTTAAAGGCTAGGTTGAAATAAATAACATCGCTTTGTCTGGGCTCTCTGTTGCATATTTGGGTCATTCTCAGGAGACTCATTATTTGGTTGACTTCGGTGTCAATTTTTTTTTTAATTTAGGCCTTGTTAACATGAAATATCAAATCTAGAGTTAATTTAAAGCATGTCAGTAGTAGAGTGTTAACTCTAGACTTGATATTTCATGCTTAAATTGGAAAACAAAAATGACACCGAAGTCAACCAAATAATGAGTCTCCTGAGAATGACCCATTTACTGAGTCTTATGGCTACGTAATCTTACTAATATAGGGTGACTGGTAATTAGTGACCGACATTTAAACACATGATTGTACTCATCATTATGAACATCTTTTACTATGGGACCCTGCCCGAAATCGCGAAAAAAAAAAATCTGTTCCTTACATTTTGACGAGCTAAGCGAACGTAAATGTAGGGAACAGCTGAATTTTTTTTCGCGATTTTCGGTTTGGTCCCATAGTAAAAGTTGTTCATAATGATGAGTAGGTACAATCATGTGTTTAAATGTCGGTCACTAATTACCAGTCACCCTATATTATAAATGTGAAAGTTTGTAGGTATATTTAGATGTTTGTTATTCAATCACGCAACAACGGCTGAACAGATCTGGATGAAATTTGGCAAACAGATATATAACCGGATACTTTTTATTCCGGTAGTACGTTCCCGTAGCATAATTTCAAAATTTTAAAATTCAAGATCTAGTATAAAATAGCCGTACTGGTCGATTGGTCAGGTTAAGCTACGCTTGCCGCGGTTGGTCCGTGGATGGGTGACAACCTTTACATACCAAGGCCGCTCCGTGTCTCGAAAAACACGCTAAGCCCTTGGTCCTGGCTGTGGTTCGCAGATCTTTGACAGTCGTTACGGGTCGTCAGAAGCTCGAAAGTCTGACCCCCAGTTTTACCAAGGTATTGGAGAATTGTGGAGGCCAGATAGGTACTCGTTCCATGTAAAATACTGGTTCTCAGCAGCATCCAGTTAGGCGGGAAGCTGACCCCAGCACTGTTGGGAATAGGCTAGGAAGATTTCAAGGGCTCAAGGCATTTGGAAAAAACTAGGGCAGTGCCAAAATATGTAGATTTTAAAACCGCCAACACTGCAGTCTTTTTAAACTTGGGATAAGTTTCTATTGTCCAACATGGTGGTATGGTTGTCATGGCAATCATGCCATTTTGTTTAAATAGATTTTAATATTTTATTTATCATTAGTAAGTAGATTGTTTTATATTTCGTGAATATGAGAACGTTGTAGGCATGTAGACTGTAGATTTGAAGATAATTTTCTATTTATTACGTAGATACCTGGTCCTTGTTGATAGGTCTACACTGTCCTCCCATACCTACCTATTACACTGTAATTTGAAACCATTGTAAAAGCCAATTAGTGTCTTGCCGACTGTTTTCCATTTTTTTTTTTTTTTATATTTTGATTTGATTTGAACGTGACGGCAAGCTTCTTAGCATACCTAAGGGCACATTATCCAGATCCACCACCTTGTATAGTACAGTTAAGTAGAGCAATAAATATCCCGATGTGGTTCCGCAGACATTTTAATGTATCCCTTAACCCATAACACGCACATTTATTCAGATAATCCTGTAATTTTGAGATCGTAATTTCTGTAATGTATACCCCTCTTATGGGTGTAAATTTTAAGTTGCGTATACACTAAAACTCTGATTTTTAATTTGATATACTAAAATTACAGCTGCACTGCTGTATTTTTTTTTGTCAACATGACAGTTAATCGGTAATAACAGCTGTCATTTTGGTCTATAAGAATCTACATCATCATCTGCCTAGCTGTCTCCCAACTATGTTGGGGTCGGCTTCCAGTCTTACCGGATGCAGCTGAATATCAGTATTTTACATGGAGCGACTGCCTATCCGACCTGCACTACCCAGTTACTATGATTACCCTGTCTAGTCCTCCACTAATACGATACCCCTGAGTATTAGACTTAAGACAGGTTCACAGACTTTCGGGCTTCTGATGACCCGTAACGACTTTCAAAGATCCAAGAATGACAGTATCGGTTTAAGTAAGTTATACAGTATAAATTTTTAATCAGTGTGCAAACTGTAACCATGAATTCAGCATATCATTCTAGACCCTCTAGCGTTGAAATTTTTCGTTGGTTAAACAAAAAATAAAACAACTGTTTCATACATTTGACCGCGTAGGTATTGAACTTTTCTATGAAACAGCTGATATTTTTTTGTATAACCCACGAAAGATTTCTACGCTAGGGGGTCTAGAATGATATGCTGAATTCATGGTTACAGTTTTGTGCACTGGTAAAAAAAAATACCCTGTATTTTATGAAAACTACACGGTCGGTAGCAGAAAGCACGGAGCGCAGTGATAGCCCAGTGGTAACGGCCGCGACTTACGAATTGTAGGTCATAGGTTGGAACCCAGACAGGCGCTTGAGTTTATGTAAATTAATTCATTACCACTGCTCTCAAAAAGGTGAAAGAAAACATCGTGAGGAAACCGCTGTAGCGGCCCCACAAATAAAAATGCTTCGCAACAATATAAAGAAACGCAAAAAGAAAAGTGGCGCCATCTACAATGCCACAGGCGAACTATTCTAAGAAATCCTACATCGCCCAGTCAGAGTTTTCTACACAACTCAAGTATACAGGGTAAGTTTTTATCCAGTGCGCAAATTGTAACCATGAATTCAGCATAATTATCATTCTGGAACTCCTAGCTATGGTTAAAATTTGCGCACTGGATAAAAACTTTTCCTGTATACAAAAATCCCGACATCAACTGTCGGGCAGTTGGCCACCAGACACAATACCCGTCTGGTCGGAGGATCTTCCATTTTCAAAAGAGGGTGAGCGAACTTTACACCCTGTTGCCCATAACTCTATACGTTATGAGCAACAGGGTGTAAAGAACCAAATGTCCTAGAACCAAAAATTCAAAGACGTGACATCCACCCACACCCGCACCCGCACCCGCGTGGTAGATTTACAAACCACACTCTCTGTGTTGGGCACGTGGTTTGAAATACACGACCATTGCAAAATATGCCACGTTGTGGGTTCTCCACTTAAGAGTGTGGTCTGGTCATTCTGGGTGTTGTATATCTTGATAAATGTGTACATCATTCTTAATTTAAAATATGGTACTTACTTAAAGCTAAGTAGAAAGAAGGTTATTCATAAAATCGACCCAGATTGACTCATTGCTTCCGGAGTGTGCGAACATACGAAACTACTTTGAACTAGAACCAATTCTAGTTTTATCCGACTTCAAAAATATGAGGATGTGTATAGGTAGGTACACAGGTTGTTACAACATATATGTGACAGTTTTTTTTACTTTCGTAATTAAAGATATTTTTCACTTTGTGGTGTTTTATCCGATTACTTACTTACTTACTTTATGGAAGACGGTAATTTGTTTTCCAAAACTTTTTGCTTGTTTCAAATGAATGAAATGGATTGACTGAACGTAATACTAACTTATTCATCATCTGCCTAGCCTTTTCCCAACTATGTTGGGCTCGGCTTCCAGTCTAAACGGATGTAGCTGAATACCAGTATTTTATATGGAGCGACTGCCTGTCAGACCTCCACAACCCAGTTACTGGGTAATACGATATCGATGAGACTGGTTGTCAGACTTTCGGGCTTCTGACGACCCGTAACGACTGTCAAAGATCCCCAAATGACAGCCGGGACCAACGGCTTAACGTGCTTTCCGATGCACGGAGGGGTCTTGGTATGTAAAGATGGTCACCCATCCACGGACCAACCGCGGCAAGTGTAGCTAACTTATTAAAAGTTCAAATTGAATTCGCAGTAAAAGAACTAATTCAACATAGGTACCTAATGACAAAGTAGAACCTATAGGAAGATAATCTGAATAAATGAGAAAATCGAAAAAAAGTTGGAATCACGAACAAAACCGTTTCACGTTAATTAGTTACAAAAAGGTATTTTCATCGGAAATTTCTTTAGGGTAACCATGCACTGGACCAGTGGGGTAATTGCATAACACAATAATAATAGGAACCACTTTTATTTTGTTGACAGTTCAACAACATTTATTGCGTTATTTACGTTGTTGAGTAGACACATTTTTCGAACATAATTCGAAGGAATGGATGAGCAACATGCTTTAAAATTAGATAACAATTCAGATTCTGATTTATGGTGTGTTACGTAATTTGGGTGTAGTTTTATATTTCCAGTTGTTGTACAGACACCAGCACATCAAGCTACCCCAAACTGTCAAATTTTCTAATGGCATAAAGTTGAAAATCTATCAAAAAAAATTATTACAGATTGGGGTAGAGAGCTAGGCTTGATGTGCTGGCGTTTGTACAATATTGTCGCAACAGGGACTACTCATACTTATTAGCAGCTCTGTTCAGCTTTTGCCCATAGAAAACAACGATTCGTATGAGATGCGTACGCATCCGTTCAGTCGCGGAAAGCTGAACGGAATCTATACATCCATATCCATATTCTCTATCTATCCATTTTTCTTTCTTTCTTAGTCCCTTACTCTTCATTCATAATGTTTTGCAATGGACCAGTCAGGATAATAACAAAACCAGCTTTTTTAAATGAATGGTTGAAGATTTTCCTTATTTTTCCGTGTAAGATAACGTTGGTAGGTTTTTCTCTTAGTTTTAGGCGACATTCACACGGTCGTAATAAAATCGCAGCGAATTTTTTTCAGGCACTGGATTTTGAACTCTCGGTGTTGAATCGAGCATTGCAAATCCAACAGAGTGCAGCGCGAGTGAACCTCTGCGCGTAGAAAAAGAACGAGTGTTAAACTCTTGGCGCTAAACAGTACGATGATGGTTCAGTGCGCGAAGAAATCTCGCCACGATTTAATTACGTACGGTTGAATGTGGACTTGTCTGAATTGTGCTTGTTTATTCACGTATTCGCTGCGTAGATAGCAAAAGTATTACAGTGCTTTTCTCTCAGTCTACGCTGAATTCTAAGCACGAATTCGGAAAATGAAAAAACTGAAATTAAAGTCCAATTTGATTCTTTTGCAGCGTAAGGGATATAATGGATATCTAGCTGATGAAATTGGTTTATCAGGCAATTTACCTACCTGCTACAAACTAGTGGCACAGTACATACCCATTATAAAAAAAAATTCGGCATAACACGCTCCACATCCAATAACCGCATAGCCAAAGTGTGGAACATTCTGCCAGCGTCTGTGTTCCCTTTCACATTTAACCCGGCCTCCAAAGCAAGAGTGAACAGGCATCTTCTGAGTACGCTCGTTCCATCATAGATTTCATCTATCGCTTGCCATCAGGTGTGATCGAGGTCAAGAGCAGGCCCATTATTAAAAAAAGTTTTCACTACAAAAAAAGTTCATACTCAGTTGTGCAAAAACAATATGAGTCGAGATCCTAATTCAGGGTAGATATCTACAAAAGCTTTGTAATCATAGTTAGTCCAATGCCCAGCGACCCTAAAGGAGCGATATCGCGAAATCTCATTAGCGCGAATGAGAGAGACCACAAAAAATAATGAGTCAATTTACCACTTTGCGCTTCTATTAAAATTAACCAGACCAACCTTAATGGTTCGAGCATAAAGTTCATTTTTTCGTACACTTGAGTTTTTGGGTGGAATATATAATTTTGCTTTTCAATAAAAAGGTTTTAGTAACAGTAAAGTCTGTAAAATAAGCAAGTATGTTTCGAGCAGAGACAAGGGAGTTTTTTTTTGACGAGTGTGGGTTTTACTTTTTATTCGTGTGTTTATATTTACCTATTCAAGTACCTTTATCTATATATATACCTACTTACTTTAAGCATTTTTGATTCGGGTCGGATAGATTTCGAGAAAGGGTAGTTTTTTGTGTAATTTTACTGTGGTATCATTTTTTGGGACAAAGGGTCGGGTCCGTTATACAATGTAATAAGTATCTTCCTTGTGTTTCATAACTTTTTCTCTTTTCTTATCCTTTTAAACATCGTATTATAGCGAGATGATCCTAATGTTTTTCAGAATAGTGGAGCCCGCTCGTTAAAAAAAAAAATCGTGAACATGTTGGGCACTTTATATGAATAACTTTTTACTGTGATTTATGCGATTTTCATTAAGTAGGTACTGTGAGGACTCTGACGAGCCCCTTGTATAAGTGGGTAGAGAATAATTATAATAAAACGCTTAGGAGCGTTAAAATGTTCGACGTTTATTTCAAGAGTGAGAAGCTTACAAGTCCGCGCCTGTCAATAGAATCAAAGCTCCCGGAACAAAACCTATGTAACATTTATGACGTTTATATTCTAGAACGTCCTGACTGTTCGAACATAGACAACCTTTACAGTACCTACCCGGTTGTACTCTGCGTAAAACTAAATTTTTTGTAGAAGAAGGATTTCTAGCTCCAATTTTACTCACGAGCACTAGCAAATTCCGTGTATCAAGCTTCTCTAAGCTGCTATACTATTATTTGGCAGCGCGCCGCAGTGCCATTGAGTGTTGAGCGCCTGCGAAGTTGTGATGAGCAATACGCTGGCAAAACACGTGTGATGAACTGTGCAAAATTTGCAGGCGTTTAGCCTTAAAACGAAATCATTTTGCAGATGTAGCGAGAAACGGGTTAATGTAGGCCATGTAGGGTTCATAGTATATTAAGTTCTCATTTAACATAGGATTGGTTAGTTATTACATCCTTGTCCATATTATATACATTCGTGGAATTTTATATGAAAAATTCTTTAAAATTATGACAAAAAAAAAATCGGAAATCCCATGCAAAATCAATAGTTGGCTGATCGATTTTGTATGGGAGATGGGTCTTTTTTTCAAATTTCGACCAATGTTCTTTGGAGAAAGTTTTTAAATTTCACGGGTACTATCACCCTGAAAAATTTAAACAGCGACTGAAAATTCACCTTAGTATACTCCCTTTTCCTTGTTTTTAAAAACCCCTTTTACTTTCTTCCCCCGATTTACCTTTCTAGTTTATTTTTACAAAAGTGCAACAGGCTTTTCTTAGCGTGGGGGTCGACAATTTATTATGTACTAGGCTATTTGCACGCTTAAATTAAGTGTCATCTTGTATTTATGTATAAGTATTTATGCCAAATAAATATTACTCATCTGCCTAGCCTTTTCCCAACTATGTTGGGGTCGGCTTCCAGTCTAACCGGATGCAGCTGAATACCAGTATTTTACATGGAGCGACTGCCTATCTGACCTCTACAACCCAGTTACTGGGTAATACGATACCCCTTGGTAAGACTGGTTGTCAGACTTTCGGGCTTCTGACGACCCGTAACGACTGTCAAAGATCCACAAATGACAGCCGGGACCTACGGCTTAACGTGCTTTCCGAGGCACGGAGGGGTCTTGGTATGTAAAGATGGTCACCCATCCACGGACCAACCGTGGCAAGCATAGCTTAACCTGGTCGATCGACCCGTGCAGCTATTGTTATTAAGCCACAAGCCAAATAAATATTACTAATACGAATATTTATGTGCGATTTAAAAAGGGTCAGGAAACTAAACAAACTTTATTAATGAACCAAAACTAACTAAAAGTCTTTAAAAAAAACCGTCTTCACGTCTTTACGTCCTTCATCTCTCTTCCTGTCATTCTGCCTTTTTTAATCATCTTCCACGTCATCCCTGCAAGCATAGATCTTTGGCGTACGTCATCTGTCTCACTTTCACCTTAGCATTCAGCTCTTTCACACAAGTCATGGACTCATCAACGTTCCATTCCTACATTCGGCCGTCCTGCTCTTATGTCTGTCCTCAGACACTGCTTATCAGCTCACAAGTCCTCATAACATACAGAACTTGCATCACTACTTACTACTAAAATAAAATAAACGTATACAACAGTAAAACAAATTAAACACCTCGACATAGAACATATAAAACCACTTCTTAAATAAATTCTAACACCTTAAACCTAATACTACAAAATGCATTCAATAATAAAACTTTGAAAACATCTTCTTGTCATAATATTAGCCAACAATTAACAAGTAGGTTACCGTTCTCTAGCACCACACTGCTTTACCTTAACACACACACTCTTGGATCATTTTATCCCTCCATTTATGAAAAAAACAATTTTTAAGGTCGAGCATACTGAAAACTTTCGTTTCAGATAACCTGCCAATCAATTCATCAATGACTGGTAGACGATACCCATCCGTCATAACTTTTGTATTTAACCACTTATACTCTACATACACACGAGTTGTACCATCTATCATCTTCATCATCCTGAGTGGAAAAGAATACTCAGAGAAACTAACCCTGATGCCGTCAATAAGCCATTCATTCACCTGCCTCTCTACACTACCATGTTCGGCGTCAGATTGCCGCCGTGGCCGATGTGCTACGAGCACATCATCTTTTAACACAATACTTAGATCCAGATCCGCTTCCCTCACCTGGACTGGATGATAAGTTCCTATGGAATTGAGAGCTTCTCGCTCTACTAACGGATCACTGATTTGCTCCAGTAAAGCTTCCTTCTCATCTGCAGTGCAGTTCACCTTCTCACTTTCATCTTTAAAAATGGTCACACATCCTTCGCTCATGACCAACGTTACACTTTTCAAAAACTCATGACCAATAACTATATCATAAAGCATATAGTCACTAGGGATTATGTGAAATGCGACGCCATAGTAACACTGTCCGTCTATATTCACCGTCGTCGTAATCTTCCCCAATGATTTCACTTGCGAACGCCCAAGTCCCGTTAGCGTTAGACCGCTGTCATTAAATTCTACGCTGAACAATTTAGCGCATAGTTTTGCCGACATCAGATTAACGTCACTTCCTGAGTCAAAAAGTGCGCTAGAATGGTGCTTTTCCGCTACAATCACCATTTTTAGAGGTTTTCCTCCGTTTTGTAAACTCTTTAAATCTGTTCTTACGACTTGCATCACTTCCGAATCCTCATTTGACTTTGACGTTGACTGTCCCGTGACATTTCCACTGTCAATATCATGGCCGCACATACAAGCACCTCGACTGGTCGAGTCGGTCGCTGCGAACATCGCCGACCGCCGTTTTTCCGACATTTTCTGACAAAAAACTTTCTCTTTCTCGCTCGAACCACCTGAAGTTATATTCCCATCTCCGCGAATTTTGCATTGCGTTGAAATATGACCAAACTCGTTACATTTAAAACATTTTAGGCCCTTCTCCTTATTCGGGCATCTGTTGGACTCGTGGTTCTTCTCGCCACAACCATAACAACGCTTCAAAAAGTCTGACGTAGCTGGCTGGGTGTTTCTTCTGTTCCTTGTAGACGTGATCATTTTTTCCTTTAAACTCTCATAAATTCTGAGTTTATCCTTTAACTCCGAATACGTCTTGACGCCATATAACATAACCTTATTTATTTCTTCGTCTATGATGCCGTCGATAATGTATTTAATGGCAACGTAATCAGGAATTTGCCCTCTTTTTCCTAATTCTTTCATAATTAGCATATAGTCAATGCAACTCTCATCCCTTCGCTTCTTCCTCTCTGACATCATTTCATGTACCGCCTTACTGTCAAGAGAGTCAGGGAATTCCTTGAGGAGTGCTGCCTTGAGTTCCTCCCATGACTTGTATGGCCGCTCACTCTTGAGCCATAGCGCAGCCGTCCCATTCAATGCCCTCCTGGCGAAAATGAGCGTCTGTAATGGCCTCCACTGAAAAATCTGAGCGTTTTCTTCAACGTCTTGTGCCCATCTTTCTGCAGAGTGCGTTTTGTCCTGCCCATCAAATTTCGGCACCGCTTCTTCAGCATGAACAAGCCTGTATTCTTGAGTCGTGCCCTGGCTGATCTCATGATCCACCGCGTCGTCGAATTCATTGGGGCCGCGACTTTTCCTTTTTCCACCCATTTTATTTGTATATTCCTTCCAAAAAAAATCGAGTGTCAATTTTTCTTCGTTCGTCTTTTTTTTTTTAAACCCCTTGTTAATCCCAGCCCTAACTATTGGTTAAAATCCCGGACGAGCCCCCAATTTGTGGGATTTAAAAAGGGTCAGGAAACTAAACAAACTTTATTAATGAACCAAAACTAAAATTAATTCGTCTTTAAAAAATACCGTCTTCACGTCTTTACGTCCTTCATCTCTCTTCCTGTCATTCTGCCTTTTTTAATCATCTTCCACGTCATCCCTGCAAGCATAGATCTTTGGCGTACGTCATCTGTCTCACTTTCACCTTAGCATTCAGCTCTTTCACACAAGTCATGGACTCATCAACGTTCCATTCCTACATTTATTTACTGAAAAATTACAGTAAACGATCGCTACATTCGTTTTACAGGTTCTAAACTGCTTTACTCTTAGGGACCTATTTGCAGAGTTGTAAACGAAATATTTGCAACTTTGTAAAGATTTAAACACTTTATCCCAATTTAAAGAGAGTAATAATATCCTCGTTTTACAATCGCAACATCAGTAAAACCTGCTAAACTAATTTCTTGGACTTTGATTGTTCGCCATTCCCAAGAGCATAACTTTGTTACCAAACAACTCGGATTGCATCATAAACTGAACAGCTTTTCTGTTTTATTTCGCGAGATATAAAATGTATGATGTTTTGGGTTTACTCTTCGAGAGGTTATTTCACTTGCGACTTTCCTAGTATAAAGAAATGTTCATTGGCGATGATGATTGGATTGCTTCTCATTAGACAAACTGAATGCTCGATTGCTTCCTTCATTATTCTTAGCGTGTCGATAGCAACCTATACAGGATACATTTTTAACCAGTGCGCAAACTGTAACCATGAATTCAGCATATCATTTTAGACCCCCCAGTACAGTAATTTTTCGTCGGATAAATAACTTTACGTAACTACTATACACGTAAAGTTATATAACCGACTAATTTTTTTAATAGTTTAAATTAGGTTCTTAATAATAGGTCTTTACCTATGAAATTGCCGTTTTGTATGAAAAAATTTAAACGAATTTTTTTCATGAATTTTTTATTTGTATTAATCGAAGTAATCACCCATGCAATCAATGCATCTTTGCCATCGCAGTGGCAGTTTATTGATGCCCTTCTTAAAGAAATCAGCTGGACGGGAGGCAACAAATTCTTCAAAGGCATTTTGTACTGCCTCTCGGGTATTAAATTTTTTTCCCGCCAAGAAGTTATCCAAATTCTGGAAAAAGTAGTAGTCTGTAGGCGCAAGGTCTGGTGAGTAGGGCGGATGACGGAGAGCTTCCAACCCCAGTTCTTGCAACTTGGAGACCGTCTGCTGTGCAGTATGAGGTCGCGCGTTGTCGTGCAGGAGCAGCGGAGACGAGCGATTGACCAATGCTGGTTGGAGATGCGCCAGCTTCTCCATCATTGTGTTCAGTTCTTCACAGTACACATCTGCAGTAATGCTCACCCCGTTTGGTAAGAAGCTGTGATGAATCACACCGGCGCTAGACCACCAAACAGTGACCATCACTTTTCTAGGGGTAAGTTTTCGTTTAGGGCATTGTTTAGGTGCTGAACCAGGATCCAACCAACTTGCTGAGCGCTTACGGTTATCAAACAGAATCCATTTTTCATCGCAGGTAACAATGCGGTTCAAAATTCCTTCATTTGTGTGTCTGTTGAGCAGTGCAAGGCACGTCTCGACGCGTACTTCGCGCTGGCGATCATTGAGTTCGTGGGGCACCCATTTGTCAAGCTTTTTTACCTTGCCAATTTGACGCAAATGGACCAATATTGTTTTGACGCTAACGTCGAAAGCTGCTGCTAATTCAGCCGTAGATTGTGTATCATCAGCTTCCACAATCGCCTTTAATTCGTCATTGTCGACCAAAGTCTTCGGACGACCGCGAGGTTCATTTTTCAGGTCGAAATTTCCAGAACGGAAGCGAGCAAACCAATAAACGGTGGTGCGTTGGTTTTTAGTGTTAGCTCCGTAAACGTCGTTGATGTTGCGTGCCGCTTGTGCCGCGTTGCTGCCACGACGGTACTCATATTCCATAATTACTCGAATTTTTAACGTATCCATGATGACGAAAAAGATTGAAATGCGATGAAAATGTAACACTAATCAATAAAGAAATGACTTTTAGAAAAAAAAAAACCATGTTTTTAAAATAAAATTAATTTGAAATTAGAATTCTTAGCCAAACAAAAATTATTTTGATTTGAAATGGCCAGTACTGCAGAACGGCAATTTCATAGGTAAAGACCTAATATGTATTAGTTTGTCATTTATTTTGTTGAGATTATTTGTGTATTTTATCTATGGGTCTTAGTTGCCTGACAATAAGACTATTATTATTTATTAATATATTTAAATATCAGCTATTTCATAGAAAAGTGCAACACCTACTTGGTCAAAATGTATGGAACAGCTGATTTTCAGCTGTTCTAGAATGATATACTGAATTAGTACTGAAAGTTTGTGCACTGGTTAAAAATTTATCCTGTGTACAGTCAGCCCAGAATTTGGTTACGAGATTGGCACTTTCGGTAGCGTCCTACATTTCCTATAGCGTGCAGGCAACACGACACGCTGGACACGACATTAAGTGCTTCCTTTATTATAAAAGGCATAGCTTTTGTGTGGGTCTAAGCAACCGATGAACATTTGGGGATCGCTGGAATCCGCTCGATACGAGAAGCACAAAACCGGACTAAGTGTTGATGCTTTGGGAAGGCCCATGTCCTACCTCGTTTTGGTGAAATGACGAAGTTGATGAAGCGAGGTCATATCAAATATGAAAACATACATGAGCTAAGGCTTCCTGAAAGTAATAAAACAATATTTGCAAAACTATTTTACTTTTATAACAATATAAACCCGATATTCGATTTTATTGGCGCCCAACTGGGACAGCTTTTAGAGTACGTACGTACTTTTAAAAACTAAAAGCTCATAATACAGATATTCAATTTTATAAGTCTTGTTAAATATTTTTTATATCTAATCACTGCCGGTAGCTACTTATGATAAATGGCCCAGTTGGGCGTCAATAAAACCAACAAATGGAATTTTCGTGCACAAATGTTCAGTATAATATTATTATACTCAACATTTTATGTTTCGTTCATAGAAATATACGTAGAACTCGTAGCTATTTCGTTTGGTACAGCGAAGGATCTTTGTATTGCTCATAAAATTTACACAAAACGTTGAATTTCGCCTGTCCTGATCCAACTTGTTGTAAAATGTTGCTTTTGTCTGCTTCATTTTATAAAGAACAATGCCATCTTGAATTTTATTTCCTAAAGTTTAAACTTTAGGAAATAAAATACAAGTAATACAAGTTACGTTTAAACGTAACTTGTATTGAAGACTCTTTGTTCGAATACCTATATTCCATACATTTTATTAATCTCGTACATACATCGATTAGTAGGTGATTCTTCAAAATGGTTTCTTGTAGCAGTAGGTAGGTACTCTTTGCACCATAGATCTCTCTTTGCACATGTGGCTTCCCTGGTACCTCATTAACAGCATAACTATGTGAAAATCCCAATCAGCGGTGTAACTGCTCTCAAATTACAATGTTGATTTTTATTCTTGTAATTTTTTACAATGTCTCGTCATTATTTGACATTGTACGTCAATTATAATATCGACGATTTATTTGCGATTTTGGCACTTGGGTTAAACAGTTTCATTTTATTCATGTAGATCCTTTTAACATATTGTGAATGAGAGAACGTTGTAGGCCTTGCAGACTGAAGATTTGTAGACGATTTTCTGTTCTTTATTTTCATTCTTCCTGGTACTTATTGACAGGCCTGCACTGTTCTCCCATACGTTTTATCACTGTAATTTGAAAAGATTGTAAAAGCCAATTATTTTTAAAAGAGTAAGCGTGGAGTTTCTTGCCGGCCCTTCTCCATAGGAAGCGACAAATTAGAACCGTGCACCTACCTAGCTATTCACCTAAGGCATTCTGCACCCAATTTTCAAGGGAGGGGACAGAAACTGTGTTAACAATTACAGACCCATATCTGTACTCACTTCACTGTCTAAAATTTTTGAAAAGATTCTCAATAAACAACTTAGAAACTTCCTAGACAAATTTCATCTTATAGCTGACAACCAATATGGTTTTCGTTCAGGGGTGTCGACTGAAGACGCGGTACTAGATCTTACGCAATTGATTGCTAAAAAACTCGATGAGAAGACGAAGTGCTTGGGAATTTTCTTAGATCTTTACAAAGCGTTTGACACGGTTTCTGTGCCCAAACTTATCTCCAAGTTGGAATCCTTGGATGTTCGTCGCAAAGCTCTTGAAATTTTCATAGATTACCTTACCAACCGTAGTCAACAAGTCCAAATTGGTCCTAATTTGAGTAACGAGGAGCTAGTGTCTTACGGCGTACCACAAGGTAGCATACTAGGGCCGACACTGTTCCTAATTTACATAAACGATCTCTGCAATATGTCACTTCCAAATTGCAACATGTTCACCTATGCTGATGACACCGCAATTATCGCCCATGGTCCATCTTGGGAAGCCGCTAAAAGCAACGCTGAGTCTGCCCTAAGTAGAATCATGCACTGGTTTAACTCTAACCTACTGACATTAAATCTGGCCAAGACTTCTTATGTTCCTTTCGCCATTCGGTGCAATATGAAACCACCAAGTACTTTCTCCTTAACCGCACACTCATGTACAAGTCCTTCAACACCTTGCTCCTGTCCAAAATTAAGAAGAGATGACTGCGTAAAATACCTCGGCATCCATATAGACAATGGACTAAAGTGGGACAAACACCTAGACACACTGACCACCCGAACAATGCGTCTTATCCCTATTTTTAAATCACTCAGGGGGTCAGCTGACCAGGATGTTCTTAAAATGGTGTATTTTGCGCTGTGCCAATCGGTGCTAGGGTATTGCATTAACGTGTGGGGTGGAGCCAATAAGACAGGTCTCCTGAGGGCCGAGAGAGCACAAAGAGCAGTTCTTAAAGTTATGACGAAGAAACCACGCAGATACCCAACAGCGCAACTTTATACAGACTGTAAAGTTTTAACTATACGACAGCTATTTGTGCTTCAATCAATTCTTAGGATACATGGCAGTTTGGCTCCCCCTGACCCCAAAAAACGTAAACATATAATTCCCAGCATTCTACATAAAACGAAGTTTGCAAGGCACCAATTTTACGTAATAAGTACCCACATTTACAACAAAGCCCATAAAATGCTAAATATTATCTCTCTCTCTATAGTCTCCCCAGGTTTAAACTAAAACGTACAGTAATTGAATGGCTGCTAAAACAAGACTATCATGGTACAGAATCTCTTTTAACCTACATCACCTAACAATCACCTCTTTATGTGTAATCCACCTATTATTCGCACACGCACTAATCACTCGCACATCCATAACACACTACAAACGCACACGCATTTCATTCACTACACACAACACTATCACGAAACACCCTATCCACTTCCCCACACATTCATCAAACATTTACTCTAATACAATACAATTCACTCTTCACTCTCTCACTATCACATTTTTTAATCTTACCACAAGATAATAAATGCACCCACTTGACACAGTCCACTGGCACGTCTGCCAAAATTACATCGTATAGCATATTGTTGCGCCGCACAAATAATGTTTGGTTGCCACTAGCGCCATCTCGTATCGAATAGCGGAATTAATGGTCAGGAGCTTTCTAGAAAGTTCGATGCTAGAACTTTCTGGAACTTTCGACATGTGTTCGGTCAGGGCCGATATGTACTCGAACATTCTAGATGCTTCTACGGTAGAAGGTTCTGGAACTATCCGAGGGCCCTATATAAGCGGGAATGGAGCGCGTTCCGGGTTAGTATTGGATAAGCGATACATGTGAGAACATCTAAAGCGATCTTCAAGTGCGACTTAAGAGTGATCCGTAGTGCTATTGTGTTGTGTAATTAAAGTGTTATTTTTGGTAATTCATATCGGCAGTTTTTAATTGTCACGAACCCCTAGCTCGTAACAATTGGTGTCAGAAGCAAGGATTAAAATCATGCCGATTTTACCTAAAGACGACACGGAGGGTATCCGTACCCGGAGTCAACGCCAGCAGGAGACGGACCAGAGGCGATTTGGTGGAGCAATGCCACAGACTTCGGAGGGCCAGCTACCAACCACGGAGGCCGGCCCGTCCACAGCTGCTCCATCATCACCAGCACCGGATTTTGCTGCTCTGATGATGATGTTGCAGGACCAGGCCCGCCGACAGGAGGAACAGGCTCGCCGACAGGAGGAACAGGCCCGCCGTTTGGAAGAACAGCTCAAACGGGATAAAGAGGAGCAGGCCCGCCGACAGGAGGAACAGGCCCGCCGATTGGAAGAACAGCTCAAACGGGATAAAGAGGAGCAGGCCCGCCGACAGGAGGAGCAGGTGCACCGACAGGAAGAGCAGATGCTCCTCATAAAGGACCTTCATGCAACCTTCGGGAAAGACATGAAGGAGGTGAAGGAGAAGGTTGCCCAGCATGACAACCGCTTGTCAGAAGCTGAAACTCAGATCAGCAAGTTTAGTGACGTCATTGCTGATGTGAAGCAAGAGTTGGGTAACCTCAAACTTGGGGATGGAATCGCAGCTCCCGTAGCTACAACACCTTCGCTACGTGGATTCAAAGTGCCGCCGTACGACGGGACCTCTTCCTGGTCGGCCTACAAAATTCAGTTTGCGGCTGTCATGAAGGCGAACGGGTGGAATAAAAGTCAGGCCATGACTGCCCTCACCCTAGGCCTGCGCGACCAGGCTTTAAATGTGCTGGAAGCTCTCGGTAAGGAAGTGGCTTACGAGCAGCTCCTCGATGCATTGGAGGCTAGATATGGCGACGCTCACCTGGAACACGTGTTTCGTGCGCAGCTCAAGGATCGTGTGCAACGCAGTAACGAAAACTTGCAGCAGTGGGCCCTTGAAGTGGAGAAGCTGGTTCGAAAAGCGTACCAGTCCGTACCTGCGCTTATTGATGGGAACCTGGTGCAAGCATTCGTCGACGGCATCCGGGACCTTGAAGTTAGAGCTGCTGTGAGACTCGGTCACCACAGGACGCTTAAGGACGCCTTGGCCCATGCACTGGAGGTGGAAGCTGTGCGGCAGGATCATCGTTCCCATCGCGTCAGGGAGGTTGTAGCGGCTACAGTTCGCGATCGTAAAGGATACAGCCCTAGGTGCTACGGCTGTGGGGAAAGGGGCCACCTTCGATCCAGTTGCCCTAAGCGAACTGCAGAAAGGGAAGATGGCCGGTCTCCAGAGGGTAGCGCGGCTAACAGCACTACCCAGCAGCAGCAGGGAAACGAGTAATAGCCAGGACTGCGGGGCGGGTGCTGGCTGATGTTCAAAGAGCCCCAAGGATTTCGATCACACAAACCCATGACGGGAACACCTTAATCATCAAGGGCGAGGTCAACGGAATACCTTGTAAGCTGACCATAGATACTGGAGCCTCTCGTACGGTCGTCAGTTCCCAAATTATGAGTCGGCTCCTTGGGGACTCCGAATACAACCGAGAACGCATTAATTTGGTGACAGCCACCGGTCAGCGCATACCCGTCCATGGAGAGAAGGAGATGGAGTTGAAACTAGGCAACAGGATGTACCTGCATAATGTCATCGTGGCTGATATAATGGACGATTGCATCCTGGGTCTTGACTTTATGAGGAAGAATTTTTGCGAGATTGACGTCAAGCAGGGAGTTATGAAATGTGGACGAGAGGAACTTTTTATGGAAGGGGCGTTACCAGGGAATGTGTACAGCCTTAAGGAAATTGTTCTTCCTCCGAGATCAGAAACGATTGTGCCGGTTAGTCTTCCTCGGAATCCTGGGCAAACTTGTTGTGTACTCGTGGAAAGGGTAGACAATGACCTTCCATGGAAAGTGGCACGAACTTTGGTCAGAGCCACCGACATCTCAGGGGTACGTGTGCTGAACCTTTGTGATCAGGAACAGACTATTAAAAAAGGCACACTGATTGGTACTTGCGAGGAAGTGGATTGGTTGCGCCAATGCCAATATCTATCGACTGGGACCCCCAGCAAGGATGCACAAACGAGAGTGACCACACTTTTAGAAGACTGTCGCAGCGCTTTGTCTCAAAATGAAATGGTCAAGGCGAAGAAGATGTTACTGAAGTACGCCGAAGTTTTCTCCCTAAACGATAGTGACATTGGGAAGACTGGCTTAGTTCAACACAAAATAAATACAGGCGACGAGTTGCCGATCCGTCAGCGGCCAAGGAGATTGCCGGTAGCGCGTGAAAAGGAAGTAGAAACCATGATTGAGGGAATGGTGAAGGATGGTGTTATTGAACCTTCATCTAGTCCATGGTGTTCACCTGTAGTGCTAGTAAGGAAGAAGGACGGCAGCATGCGGTTTTGTGTTGACTATCGTCGTCTGAATAACGTAACGAAGAAGGACAGCTACCCTTTGCCAAGAATTGATGACACGTTGGACATGCTTACTGGAGTAAAGTGGTTTAGCACTCTGGACCTGAAAAGTGGCTACTGGCAAGTGGAAATTGACCCCAAGGACAAGGAGAAAACAGCATTCTCGACAGGAAAGGGTCTGTGGCAATTTAAAGTTATGCCGTTTGGATTGTGCAACGCTCCGGCAACGTTTGAAAGGTTGATGGAACTTGTACTTACTAAGTTGATTGGCGATGCCTGTCTGGTCTACTTGGATGACATCATCATCGTGGGCCGTACGTTTGAAGAACATCTTCAAAACCTTGAACGCGTGCTCATGAAGATCCAGAGTGCCAACCTCAAGTTGAGTCCGAAGAAATGTTCACTATTCAAACGGCAAGTTAGCTTTTTGGGATATGTAGTGTCGGAAGAAGGTATCCGCACGGATCCAGAGAAAATCGCCGCTGTCAAGGATTGGCCAGTTCCAAAGGACAAGACGCAGGTCAGAGCGTTTTTGGGGTTGTGCTCTTACTATCGGCGATTTGTTAAGAACTTTGCAGATATAGCCAAACCCCTGCATAAGCTAACCGAGGAGAAGCGACATTTCTGCTGGGATGATAGTTGCGATATCGCATTCCAGGAGTTAAAGGACCGACTATGCAAAACACCTATTTTGGGGTACCCTGATGCAGGCAAGGAATTTATAGTTGACACAGACGCAAGTGACATAGGACTTGGTGGTGTGTTGTCTCAACGGGATGGTGATCAAGAGGTTGTGATAGCGTACTTCAGCAAGTCGTTGTCAAAGCCGGAGAGGAACTATTGTGTCACGAGACGGGAATTGCTTGCTATGGTAAAGTCATTGCAGCATTTTAGCAAATATCTTCTGGGGCGGAAATTCCACTTACGAACCGACCATGCTGCACTGAAATGGCTATTGCAGTTCAAAAATCCAGAAGGACAAGTTGCGAGATGGATTGAGCTACTGCAGGAATACGACTTTGTGGTCGAACATCGCAGCGGGAAATCTCATGGCAACGCAGATGCATTGTCAAGAAGACCTTGTCCTGAAGACTGCAAGCATTGTACTAGGCAAGAGAGTAAGGAAGTGGTACCTGTGAGGATGCTCAGGACGGACCTCAGCAACGAGTGGAAGGAAAGTCTACAACGTGCACAGCAGGAAGATTCGGAAATCAGGCCGATTCTGGAGTGGATGAAGGCCAGAGCTCCTAAGCCAAGGTGGAGCGACGTCTCAGCAATGAGTTCCATCACAAAGAGCTATTGGGCCCAATGGGACAGCTTGGTGATTCAGGATGGAGTCCTGTGCCGTAAATGGGAAAATGCTCGGGGAAACAGCTGTCATTTGCAAATGGTAGTCCCTAAAGCTCAAGTACCGGATGTTCTCCAGCTTTACCATAATGGTTCTTCAGGAGGTCATCTAGGAGTAAAACGGACTCTACTGAAGATACGAGAACGGTTTTACTGGGTCCACTGTCGGGACGATGTCGAGGACTGGTGTCGCAAATGTACAAGTTGTGCAGCTGTAAAGGGACCTCAGACGCGTAGCAGAGGTGCATTGAAATTGTACAATGTTGGTGCACCATGGGAGAGGATAGCCCTTGACGTTGCGGGGCCGTTTCCAGAAAGTGAAAGTGGTAACAAGTATTTCATGGTTGTGATGGATTACTTCACTAAGTGGCCGGAAGTCTTCGCCATTCCAAATCAAGAAGCTTCGACAGTTGCAGATAAATTAGTTCATGAAGTCTTCTGTCGTTTTGGAGTACCTTTAGAGATTCACAGTGATCAAGGAAGGAATTTTGAGTCCCAAATATTCCAGGAAACTTGTCGAGTTATGGGTACTCATAAAACAAGAACAACTTCTTACCACCCACAATCGGACGGAATGGTAGAACGATTTAATCAGACATTAGAGAGGTACCTAGCAAAAGTTGTGGAAAATCGGCAACGAGATTGGGACAAGCACATACAACCGTTTTTGCTGTCTTATCGAAGCGCTGTTCACGAAAGCACATCGGTGACACCAGCTTTCGCAAACTTTGGAAGGGAATTACGGCTACCTGCAGACCTGATCACCGGAATACCACCTGATGCCCCACGCAGTATAACCGATTATGCGAATGACTTGCGGAACAAGATGAATGACATTTATGAGCACGTCAGACACTCAGGCCAGCAAATGTCTGAAAAGATGAAAACCCGTTATGACCGTAAAATGAACAATAAAGGGTTTGACGAAGGTTCACTAGTGTGGTTGCACAATCCCGTCCGTAGCAAAGGGAAATCTCCTAAGCTTCAAGCTAACTGGGACGGACCGTACCGGATTGTGACAAAGGTCAATGACGTTACCTACCGGATACAGAAAGGTGCAAGAGGTACTCCTAAGATAGTGCACGTGGATCGACTGGCGCGTTATTATGGGGCCGATAATGCTCGGGACGAGCATTTCTTAGGTGGGGGCAGTGTTGCGCCGCACAAATAATGTTTGGTTGCCACTAGCGCCATCTCGTATCGAATAGCGGAATTAATGGTCAGGAGCTTTCTAGAAAGTTCGATGCTAGAACTTTCTGGAACTTTCGACATGTGTTCGGTCAGGGCCGATATGTACTCGAACATTCTAGATGCTTCTACGGTAGAAGGTTCTGGAACTATCCGAGGGCCCTATATAAGCGGGAATGGAGCGCGTTCCGGGTTAGTATTGGATAAGCGATACATGTGAGAACATCTAAAGCGATCTTCAAGTGCGACTTAAGAGTGATCCGTAGTGCTATTGTGTTGTGTAATTAAAGTGTTATTTTTGGTAATTCATATCGGCAGTTTTTAATTGTCACGAACCCCTAGCTCGTAACAATATCCTATTTCCGGGTACTGCCCCCTAAGATATAGGCCTAGCCTAGTTTAGGGGACAGGGTTGAACCTATTGTGCTTACCTACCAAATGCTAAATTAAGATCTATAATCTGTATACAGTGCAATGTACTTGAACTTTGTGGTAATAAACAATTTATTTATTTATTTATTCTGACGTTTCACGCGTGCTCAGTGCAACAAAATACAAACGTTTATTTCATATAAACATGCAGGTTTATGTGAAACAAACATTTTCATTTTGGATTACAGCCCACTCCCTCTCACAGAGAGAATGCCTGTGTCCCAGCAGTGGGATATTATAGGATGATTATGTTTAGGTACCGTTAGCTAGCAACGAGCAGCGAGTGCGTAGCGGTGATGAGCGACTTTGTCACTGGTGCGAGTTTTATCTACCAAGCGTGAGTTCCTCAGCGAGTGTTCTGCCTGCCAAGCGAGCGTCGCTGAGCGAGTATTCTATTTGGTAGCTCTTGATATTGCGATAAGCGAGTACTCGCCAGCGGTGTGAACGTTCAGAGATCAACTATTAATATGTAACTCGTTTACTTTCACGTTTCTTGAGCGAGAAAAACCTTGTTAGCTAGTCGCTTCTTTGTCCCTGGTGACTAGGTGCCCTATGCTACACTTCGTAAGCTGATCATCCGAACAACTACTACCTACTCGCACAGCAACTATTTTTGTCACCAATCAATGTTTGTTGTATTCTGGATTATGAAACAATAAACAGAATGATTCTGATGATCCCTCTAGCATTATAATTTGAGCTTTGACACGTATTTGAAACCACATTCAACGTATTATGGTTTGCGTTTGATAAAATTAATGACAATCCGCAATTAAGTAGGTATGTACTTACATGGTGGCAATAAGGTTATCACATTAAATAGTACAGCGATTATTACAAGCTTTTTTCAGTCTGTTTAACAAAATTATAAATTTTCCAAAATATATATACCTATAATAGAATATCGATTTCTTCAAACTATTTGAGCAAAACCAGTGAGTACTGTGCTTTAACTACTAATTAAAAACTATTACGCTAAAGTGTTGGTGAATGAATTCAAAAAAGTACAGGAAAGAACACTGAATTATGACTCATTTCTTATTATTGAACAAATAAGTTCGTTTTTTATTCAAAATCAAATGCACACATGCGCCATCTAGTAGTGAATAGCGATACTACTAGCAACCAAAATCTTGAAAATAGCCATTACAACTCTGCTATTGCCCGATAGGTGTCTCTGTGACCAAAAACCTTAATTATTTTTGAATGAATCCTGTTAAGATAGAAAGATGTCTAAACTGAAGAAGAAAGTAACTGAAAAAACAGATCAATTTATTTCACAAGATAGTACAACTTCTGTCGCAAAATCTCCGACCACTGAATGGAACAATGTGACAGTTCGTAGATGTTTAACTAACATTTCAACAAATAATTCTTTCAATGGCCTCACTGTTGTGTGCTCAGATGACGATGAACAGGATGATTTCTCATCCATAAAGTCGACACCATCTCGACAGCTGAATAGAAGTATACCTGCTACTAACACAAACATAATAGACGATATGAACGAAATGAGAAACAAAATATTTACACTTCAGGAGAAGTTACTAAGCGCAGAAAATGAGATAAAAAACCTACTTTTCGAGAATAACAAACAGGCGAAGCAAATCAGTGAGTACAAATTGGAAATTAATCAGCTAACACGTATGTGTAAGCAACCATCGACGAGGAAATCTAGTAAGCAGCAAAGAAGCAGTCTAACAGGATCCAAATTGGATTTCTCTGATACTAAAAAGGAACAAGGGCAGTATGAAAATCCTAACCAAAAATCGGTAGAAGCCACGCCCTCTCTTAGAAAATCTAAGAAACTAAATAGCCAGTTATCACACAATATTGATTGTGCCACAAATAATAGCTGTTGTCTGAACCACTCTAAGACAGATGGCGTGACCAGTACAAACTCAAGAATTGAATGGGAACAAAAGCAAAAGCAAAATTCAAACGGGTTTCAAGCATCTCACTATCCTATGGAACACGGTAGAAAACCAAAATTATGCATTTTAACTAATGGTGTTTGCGGCACATTGCAGTCTGTAGAGACGACTTTCAATCAATTTGATTATATTCGATATGCATCACCAAATTGTTACTTAAGGCGTTTACTTGAAAATTTAGACTACAAGTTACGTAATTATAGCATGAATGACTATTGTATCATTATGTTAGGAGAAATGGATTTTAAAGCTTCTAGCCCTGACTTTGCAGAATTGATAACGGTTATTAGGGAAGCTGTACAGCATATTTCTAATACAAACATAATTATATGTGCACCTACCTATGTACGCGGTGCTCCTATTTATAATTACAAAATAGAATTATTTAATAATCTTTTGTATTTAGAGCTTCAAAATAACACTTATGCATATTTTTATGATTCAAATCTTGTAGTGTCTCTTGATATGTTCTCATTAAGAACAGGTAAGCTTACTAATTTAGGATTAAGACAAATCTACAATGATATACTATGTAACATTGTAGCTGATTATAGTTATTATGGATATACGGTACTTATTCCTCAAAATGTGGAAATGGAGGATAGGTGTCCTAAGTTTTTTCTCGCTTAGACAGAATGGGAGAAATGTGTATAGATCGAGTAAAGCAGCTGGTCACAAAACTAAAGAAATCTGTAACAAAAATAAACAGACCAAGAAATTATTGTTATATTATCAAAATGTAAGAGGTCTCCGAACAAAAACTACTTTATTTTTCAATAATACTAGAACAATATCAAGCGATCTTATCATCCTTACAGAAACTTTTCTCAATAGCTCTGTTAATGACGCGGAACTGTTTCCGCCTGAATATGTTGTTCTACGGAAAGACCGTCCGGGTGATGTCGGGTAGGGCGGTGTTCTGTTGGCAACTAAGAACTGCTATACTATGAAAAGAGTTACAAATATAGATGACTTAACAGATGATAAAGAACTATTGTTCGCTCTTGTCAGTGGAAAAAATATTAAGCTAATGGTCTGTGTCGTCTACCTGCCGCCCAGTTACAGCAGTAAACAATATCTAGACGTTTTAACATGCATGGAAAATGCAATTAACATGTATGCTGAATATTCATTTCTGATAGTTGGTGATTTCAATTTGAATTCCTGCAATAAAACTGTTGGATCTCAATTTGATAATTTTCTAGAGTATTGTAAGTTGCAACAATGCAATAACATTAGAAACAAATATGGATGCGTCCTGGATTTAGTATTGCCTACGATTGATTCCAATAGTATCAAAGTTTCACCCGATACTGAACATTTAGTCCCTATGGATGCATACCACCCACCATTAGAGATAGTACTTAAACTTCCTGGAAGAGCAAACAATCCTCCCCCTTTGGTTCCAGGAAAGTATTTAAGTATGGAATGGAACTTCCGTGAAGCAAATTTACATGGGTTGTACACTGATATCGCTAATATTGACTGGACCGAATTACTTGAGCAACAGAACTTAAATATAAACCTAGCTGTTGATTTACTATATAATAAACTCAATAACGTCATCAGTACACATGTTCCTTTAAAAAGAATAACCCAAAACAATAAATATATATATCCAAAATGGTATACCAAAGAAATTATTCATTACATAAAATTAAAATATTTTAATTTAAAGAAATTTAAATGTCATGGTTTAGAGTTTAACAAGGAACTTTTTAAATACTATAGGGCTAAAGTAAAAGAGCTCATTAATACAGCATTTAAAAAATATATTGTAAAGGTAGAAAACAATATAAATTTAGATCCCTCAAGTTTTTGGCAATATGTGAAGGAAAAACGTAAAAATAGGCAACATAGAAAAACATATACTTATAATGGTAAGTCTGTAGAAGGACAGAATGCCATTGACTCGTTTGCTGAATATTTTAGCTCAGTGTTCCATGATACCTCCCCGTCATTGGATGTGAAGGCTGCGGAGGAAGAGGCTAATCGTTCAGGCTGCCTGTCTACAGTGGCTATTGAACATGTTACAGCTGCGGATCTTAGGCGTGCAGTGCGCCGACTAAAAGCGTTAACAGCTTGTGGTCCCGACAATATACCGGGTTTCTTAATAAAGGATTGCTTGTCGGCTTTAGAAGAGCCTTTACTATACATATATAATCTTTCGCTTAGACAATGTTTATACCCTGGTAAGTGGAAAGTCTCCAGAGTGACTCCAATACCTAAATGTGGGTCGTCCGCAGATATAACAAACTTTAGACCTATTGCTATACTGTGTGTATTTGGGAACATATTTGAATCTATTCTTAATAGCGCCATTTGTAAACAAATCAAAGGACAATTGAGTGATTGCCAGCATGGGTTTCGTCCTGGGCGCTCCACGATGACTAATCATATAGAATTTGTTGATTATATAAATAGTAGAGTTAAGTCTGGTTGTCAGGTGGACGCCGCATATTTTGATTTCAAGAAGGCCTTCGATCTTGTACATAATGATGTACTTTTAAATAAATTTGCATTACTAGGATTCTCAACTTCTCTCTTAAAATTCATGGCCCACTACTTAAAAGATCGTAAACAGTTTGTCAAGGTAGAAGGATATAAGTCGGAAGAGTATTATACTAGATCAGGGGTAAGTCAAGGTAGTACCATTGGTCCTACACAATTTATAATAGTGATCAATGACTTACCTACTGTAATCTCTAACGCAAAATGCCTTATGTTTGCTGATGATTTAAAACTGTACCTTTCTGTAACCGACGCAAAGGATTGTGAGGCGCTACAAAATGATATTGATGCTGTGGTTGAATGGAGTATAAAAAATAAACTGTCATTTAATCATTCTAAGTGTAAAACAATAACTTTTTCCCGATCCCGTATTCCGATTAGAAATGATTATAACCTTGCTGGCGCGTCAATGGAACGTGTCTTCTCGATCCGGGATTTGGGACTAATAATGGATAGCAAATTAAATTTTCACAAGCATATTCTTAAAACTTGCAAAGACGCTAATAAATGTCTTGGTTTCATTATTAGATTATCATCTCAGTTTAAGAACACTCAAGTTATAAAACAATTATACAATGCCTATGTTCGTAGTAAATTAGAATATAATGCAATAGTTTGGAGCCCTCAAGAGTCATTGTACACAATTATGATAGAAAAAATTCAACGTAAATTCTGTAGATACCTATATAAACGTCAATATGGACACTACCCCTTTCTATATCCTTCTTTGTTCGTGTCAGGAATGGTAGGTTTAGACACACTCAAATTCAGGCGAGAATCCACACATATAGTTAGTTATTATCTAATATTAGTAAGTAAGTAAGATAGATAGTCCCGTTCTACGAGAGTCATTAAATTTTTATGTTCCTGACCAGTATATGCGTGGCGTTGTAAGACGACAACATAGACTCCTCTGCTACCCGCCTACATGGCGTGCTCCCCGAACCAACAACACCCCCACTGCTAGAGCAATTAAGTTATTAAATGACTTTCTAAAACATATTCCTGAGGCAGATTTATTTTTTGACTCTCAATGGACAATAGTTAAAAATGTGTATATTTATTTAAATATGAAGAAATAATTGTTTAGTTATGGTGTTATGTATAAGGTTTTTTTTATGTTTAGTCTAAGAAGTTTTAAATAAATTTTAATGTCATTTTGTAGAATTAGCATAGATGTAAGCGATTTGGTATAAACTGTTAGCTTATATTTGATGAATAAATGAATATGAATATGAATATGAAAAATAAATAGCATAAAAAATGGCATGGCATAAACCACTCTTGATTAAGGTACTAGACACGCGCCGGGCGATGGTATCAACAATTCAACACGAACTTTCTGGTATTGTTACCAAATACTCACAAAATGTATATTTACATTAGTTTGTCCTTCAGTGTAATCGTAGCTACACCAATGTCTGTTTTAGAAGCTAAAAAAAATGATTCTATTCCCAGACAATCCAAAAAAAACTCATTAATGCTTACAAATTAAATTGCTGCCCGGGAAAATGAACACAGGTAAGCACCTAGATAATTCTATATTGTATGCCTGGTAATACAAAAAATAAACACGTATCCTTTTGTAAGCAAACATTGTTCCATAAAATAATTTCACAACCAGTCAGCGTTAAACTATTTACCCAGCTTCTATAAAAAGTAAATATTTGTATGAAAAGCTTTGTTTAACGAAACCCGGTTCTATCCTAAAATACATTTATTGAAATAGTCGCGAAAACAAAACATTTGTTACAATACCGCAATCGGTCGAAACGTCACGTTTCGGAACGAATCAAAAACACAATCGTGATTAAATCGATTTGTAAACACTATCGGTACCTGTACTCGATTAAAGCATTCAGATTTGATACGGATACCTATATGAACTTTTGAACAGGGCAATCTAATAGGGATGTTAATTAATTTGTACCTACTTTGAATTGTGGTTTGAATTACTCAGCGTAATGACGTCACGCAAAATCCTGCAAGCTTAGCACGAGCACCGATTTGTCGACGGACGAATAGACATGACTATTTACTAAATGATGTACAACAACAGAAGATAGCTATGTTTTTCCATTAATTATATGCGTTTTAAACGAATAATGATTTTGAAGATAATCGTATAATACTTTGTGGCCGTCGAGTAGAAAGTATCTTGTCAGTGTGATTTTGACAGTTTGAGAAGAAATATTCTTCTGAAAAAGTCTACATTTATAAGGACCTAGAGACGAATGACTAAATAACAGATTGTAGAAGGATATCTACGGTGCGATGTCAAAAATGGAGAATCGAAATGTCACTTTGTATTGAAAAAGCACTGTCTATTCTTCGTAGAAATAGAATGCGTCATGCTAAGCCTGCTGCAAGGTTTTTTCAAGAGATCTGTCTATTGGGCAGAGTCAGCTTGCGAAACTGAAGACCAATGATGGCAGGATCGTTTCCTCCAAGCCTGAGCTGTTGAGAGAGATCGACAGTTTCTATGGACAGTTATACACGTCAACAAGCAATCCCGTTACGGATCTGGCAAACGACCCAAGAGCCAGATTGACCCGACACTATACCGAAGATATCCCGGACGTTAGCTTGTACGAGATTAGGATGGCTCTGAAGCAGCTAAAAAACAACAAGGCGCCGGGTGATGACGGAATCACGGCCGAACTCCTGAGGGCCGGCGGAAAACCCGTTCTTAAGGCCCTCCAGAAGCTGTTTGATTCCGTCATACTCGAGGGCAAAACGCCACAGGCATGGAACAGAGGTGTGGTGGTACTTTTCTTTAAGAGGGGTGATAATACTCTTCTTAAGAATTATAGGCCCATCTCACTTCTGAGCCATGTCTACAAGCTGTTTTCGAGAGTCATCACGAACCGTCTCGCGCGCAGGTTTGACGACTTCCAGCCTCCCGAACAAGCCGGATTCCGTAAAGGCTTTAGCACCGTAGACCACATACATACGCTGCGGCAGGTTATACAGAAGACCGAAGAGTATAACCTGCCTATCTGCTTAGCGTTTGTGGACTACGAAAAAGCCTTCGATTCGATCGAGACATGGGCTGTACTGCAGTCTCTTCAACGGTGCCAGATCGACTATCGGTACATCGAGGTGCTGTGTCTGTATGAAAACGCCACTATGTCAGTCCGACTCCAGGACCGGACTTCGAAACCTATCCTTTTGCAGCGAGGTGTGAGACAGGGAGATGTTATCTCTCCGAAACTGTTCACCGCTGCACTGGAGGATGTCTTCAAGGTTCTGGACTCTCATGGTGACATGGAGAGAGCGATTGTCGCAACCCAGTGCTGGGCACGCCACGATTGCGGCGGTAAGTCCCCTCTTTGAGGAGTGGTTTGAGAGGCGGCATGGCGTCCTCACCTTCCGCCTGACGCAGGTCCTCACCGGACACGGTTGTTTCGGGAGGTTCCTGTTTCGGATAGGGCGGGAGGAAACGCCCGGGTGTTTCCACTGCGAAGATCGCCCTGAGGACACGGTGGAGCACACGGTGGCGGTCTGCCCTGCTTGGGCGGAGCACCGCCGTGTCCTCGTGGAGGCGATCGGCGGCGGCGATCTCTCGCGTCCGGCCCTGGTCCAGGCCATGGTACGGAGCGAGAGGGCATGGGGAGCCGTCACCTCCTTCAGCGAAGCAGTGATGCTCGCGAAGAGGGACCCAGAGCGGGAGAAGGGAGCTGGCATCAACATCAATGGCGAGTACATCACTCACCTTCGATTTGCCGATGACATAGTCGTCATGGCTGAGACCATGGAGGGCCTCAGTGCGATGCTCGATGACCTCAGTAGAGCTTCCGGAAGAGTGGGTCTTAAAATGAACATGGAGAAGACAAAGGTCATGTCGAATGCCCATGTAACACCCACTCCCATGACGATCGGAGGCGCTACACTCGAAGTTGTGGCCGAGTACGTTTACCTAGGACAGACTGTCCAGTTAGGTAAGTCCAACTTCGAGAAAGAGGTCAATCGTCGAATCCGACTCGGCTGGGCAGCGTTCGGGAAGCTTCGCAATATCTTCTCGTCCCAAATACCACAGTGTCTCAAGACGAAAGTCTTTGACCAGTGTGTGTTGCCAGCTCAGATCGTAGAAGGAAGGAGATATGGCAAGGAGGCGTGGCGCCTGCGAACGCATCTGGCCGCAAAGCGGCTTGATGCCAGTTTCGGTAAATAGTCAAATGTCAACTTGCGACGGCTTCAGTGCTCGTGATTTTTGACAAAATGCCGCGTTGTTCAGTGATGGTTTGTAAAAATAACAGCTGTATTGTGAATTATATTAAAGATGGCATCTAATTTCACACGTAAGTACTAAAATATTATTGTTTTTCTTAATAAATTCATTAAAACATTATTTCGTGGTACTAGAAACACGATGAAAAACCAAATCAATTGTTTGCATTAGGAACAAAAACCATTGCTTGCTTAGTACAAATCTACCAGTGAATCAGCTGGTCTAATAGCGCAATGGATACGTGTTTTTACTGATACTCTCACTCACATGATAGTTTATTGAACCAGCCGCTGCCGGCTTTTGTGAGTTAAACGAGTTCAGCTACTCAACGCTAGATGGCGCCGTAACCAATTTATTTTATTCAGAACACTAGCGCTTTTGAAATAGATGTCATATCCGCATGCACATGTAATCTCTTTTGCTACTCAGTTAGAGATGTAGACACTGATATCGATATTTTAATATCCATGTTACGTATTTTATTCGGGTGAGCAATGAAATAATTGGTTAACATTATACACCTGCTTAATAATGGAAAAGTTTGATTATCTTTAAAATATCAAAGTTAAAGAGGTATTTGTATGTTTGTATGTAGGGGGGTAATCTTATTTTCATATAATCAAGTACGCGAGCGAAGCCGCTGACAGAAACGAACGTTAAATGAAACGATAACAGATAGTACTAAAAATATTTACTGACCTTGTAATAACTCATATTTATTTAATAATTGCCGTTTTGATAGTCTTATATTCAATTTACTCTATTAATCGTCCTAAATGTATATGTAACAAATCAATAAAGTGTACGTGTCGATCTCAAGTAATGGGATGGACAAGATGATGATACCACCATGTTTTGGTAATAAACAATTCATATAATATGTGTATAAAAACCAATTCAATTAAATTGTACCTTAAAAATTAAAATGTTTTTAGTAGGTATTCCTTTTTTTTAATCTTTATTTATTTAAGGGATTTATGTACACACGAAAAAATTGTACGGTAGGGACCGTACAATTTTTTCGTCGGTTACCACAAAATGTATCAGCTTTTTCATTGAAGAGTTAAATCCCTACGCTGTCAAAATGTGTGAAACGGTTTTTTTTTTTACTGATGACAAATTTCAATGCAAGCGCGTTCGGAATAATGTTCTGAAAATCTGAACACATGGTAACATGTTTTGACAGAACTAAGTATTTATATTAACAATGGACGATCTGCAGGAGACCACGGAGAAGACATTGAAGAACCTCTCACAGACCAGAGAAACCTGGCACAACAGGGAGGAGGCCTATAATCAGGAGTGGGCGGAACAAGACTGGCTTCCAATGATGGTGCTTTTGATTATTTAAATTAGTGTAAAAGTTAATATAAAGCACGATAATAAAAGAAATAGGTACTAGTTAATAATGTAAAAGTATGATATTATAAATCCTACAATAGATACTATAAATGTACAATAGATACTATAAATGTAAATGATTGTGTGATTGGATGTTTCTTAGCAATTACGCAAAAACGGCCGAATGGATTTGGATGAAATTTTGCACACAGTATCCGGATAGAATACTTTTTCTTACTGTTTTTTCTCGTGGGATAATTTTTGACCTCCACGTAAGCGAAGCCGCTTGCAATAGCTAGTATTAACATAATAAAAATATAAATACTCAGTACATAAAACCGACCTTTGTTCGAATTAAATTATATCGACAGCGCTTTGTGGCATTTGGTCAACAATATGGCTAGCATGGTTTGCGTTTCTACGAATTATAATAATTGCATAATCAGTCAGAGGGGAATTCATTGATAAGAGTTTAATTTGGAATTGTTTCAATAAGCATATAAACTACATTTCAAAATATTAAAAATAATTAAAAAAAAAAACATTTCAAAATAATAAAAATAGTAGCACACAGGTATCGAGAACAGGATCCAAGCTACCGGAGTCAGGGCTCTAGATAGAGGAACCTCCTAACAATGCGAGCCGTGTCCAGGAGTACCGCTTTCTGGATCGAGCCCTTGATCCAGCTGCCCAACGAGACGTTCCTTAGGTGTTGGTCGAGGCTCTTTGCCTTCAAACCATTGGCTGTTATGACTATCGGTACAATGATCACTGAGTCCACATCCCACATGTCGACAACCTCGCGCGCCCAGTCAAGATACTTAATTATTTTATTAGCACACTGGGCGAAGGCCACCCTACTTTCCACCTATCTCCATCCAAAGCCGCCAAGGACCAATCTTTATAAAAGGAGTCTAGCATATCCCGCCATCTCCTTCTGAGCCTGCCGCAATGTCGTTTACCAATTGAGTATAGTGTACCTATTATTATTTTTATGAGAATAACTGGACTTTGTGATACTGATAAAAGTAATTAAAGATATTATAAAAAAGGGGAAATATCGAAATCCTTAGTTCCCAAATTAAACCACTCAGGAAAAAAAAAAATACAACCGACGTCGAAAAATAACTTTTACTTCAGAAGGCGGTGACAAGAAATTAATAAAATACATTTCAAAAGTTTACCGACTTCCGAAATTTCGTATAGATCTGATGATGCGCATTGGAGACAGACAACGGAACTCTTCAAAACTTTACAGCAAATCAACCGCGAATGCGGCTATCGCATAAATATGCATTGTTTTGACCCTGAGGATGATGAAATTTCGAATTGGTGTGGCGTAGGTAACTAAAAAGTGAAAAATAAAAACTTTTTTCAAAAAAATATCAACCGACTTCCAAAAAAACACTACAAAGTGCAAAATAACTTTAATTTCGGAAGGCGGTGACAAAGAATTAAAATACCTACACGTCCAAAGTCACCGACTTCCGAAATTAAAGTTATTTTTCACTTTGTAATGTTTTTCCGGAAGTCTAGTTTATTTTTAACTTTTTAGTTATAGTATCTACCTACCCCACACCGATCCGAAATTTCATCATCCTTGGGATCAAAATAATGCATATTTATGCGATAACAGCAATCGCGTTTGATTTGCTATAATTTTTTGAAGAGGTCCGTTCTCTGTCTCCGAAACGCATCATCAGACCTATATATGAAATTAAAAAGAACTATTTCGGAATAAACACTTTCGAACCAAAATAATTTTGCAAATCTGTGTTTATAATAATATATGACGGAGTTATGCGGACCGAGGGAATTTCGTCATATATTTGTAAACCGGTTTGCAAAATTATTTTTGCAGATAGGTTCGGTGGAGACCTAACTCTTAACCGTTAAAGAGTTGTACCTTCCTTCATCAGCTCAGCGTCATGAGGTGATGATGACCATACGCAAATGTCTCAATGGCTTAAGAAAATAATTATGTGAATAACATTGTTAATACCTATAAAATTTCAGGGTTGCCCTCGATTTCCCTGGGATCCCATCATCAGATCTTGTCTTGGTACCAATGGGATTCCCTCCTCTTTCAATAAAACAATATTTTGAGAAGCGGTCCACAAATGGGGGAGAAGCCGGTGAACAAACATTAAAAAAATACATACAGTCGAAGTCGAACATATAACCTCTTCCTTTTTTTGAAGTCGGTTCAAACAACAACAACAACATAAATTAATCTAAATCAACGCCACTATCGTATTTCCAAACACACAAACATAAAACACTCAAAACCATTAAAATAAAGTCGAAAAAAAGGTTTCAATATTGGCTGTATAAACCGTTGCGTGTGCCATAGCAATACGTTGAGAGGAAACTATTTCGCGTTTAGAAACGACGCCATTTCCTGTACAAAACAGTCGGGGAACACAAAATGGCCGACGTATTTGTTCGGGGCGAACGTTAAACGATATTGCATTGATAATTTCGTGTTTCGGTCGAGTATTGATATTGTATTTTAATAAAGTCTGGTTCTCGCATGTAAATTGGTTACAAATAGGCTGAATGGCCGCCATTATGCCTGTTCAAAATTGCCGGGATATTTTTTTGTTTTCTATGTAGGTTTATAAATGTTTATTTCGTTTATGCAAAGAACATGAACATAGAAAAGGCTATTAAAGGCTTTTTACTTTTTCTTAGACATTGTTAGCCCACACACAAGCTAGTAATCAGTGAAAATTATACTCTCAACTGCTATGCTCTTTCAAGTTAAAATTCATCAATATATAATAATATACGTTACCATGGTACACAATCCTTAACAATAAAGAAATGCAAATAATCTGTCTATACTTCTCTTCCACAAAATTCGACCTACAGACGTCCATCGCTGACAATTGCACGGTAATACAATCATTCGTAACATTCGCAGAGGAATTCTAATTGTTCGCCGTCCGAAGTTAAAAGCGTGATAATTAAATTAACTAACTATTCCGACGAATTTCAGCAAATGAGTTGTCACTGTGAAATCGGACGTCAGAAGTTCAGCACCTCTTATGCGTGAAACACTTTCACATTGAATTAAAACCATTGCTTCAAATATGTGAAAGATAAGTCTGCTCGACAGCGAAAATAAAAAATTTAAAGGCATTGCAATTGTTAGAGTGTAACGTAAATAAACCTCTGGTTTTATAAAAACATCAAAATACGTTAGTAGGAAAATGTTTCTCTATCAGGTTTGCTAATTTTACTGTATAATTAGTCCATGTTCCACGATTTCAAAATATTGCAACGGGATTATTTGGCGCATTTGATCTTCAATGAAAGAGGTAACTAGAATCAATTATATTATTTTTTAAATGTTGACATATAAAAGTGCCAATTTGAAATAAATGATTTCACTTTGATTTTGACAACATCGTGCCTTTATTTATGCATTATTTTGGTTATTGCCTAGCGTTAGTGAAAACAAGTACCTATTAGTATTTGAATACCTACGCCATCAAAAAGAAATAAAGTAATGGTGAATGGAATATTTTTTTTGAGAAATTTGACCGTGGAACTTCTGAATCACCTTTGTGGTAACAAGGAACGTGGGAGTGAAACGGCGGCAGATGACACTGTGAAAGCAATCCGCCATTACGCTGACGTTAAGAAATTGTTATACTATTTCGTTTTAGTGGTTTACTTCTTGGAGACGATCGCTTTTTGTTTCCACGTAACTGAAGGAGTTCAGCAGGTGTTCTTAGTCTCCATGTTTTAAAAGGTAAGTAAACAGTTTTATATTGTTAGTCAAAGTTTTTTTGGCAAGCGGGAGTTTTGCGGAACCCACTACACAGGAATTTGAAATTTGCACTGGAGCATTTTGATAGTTCAACAAAATTCATTGCATAATTTATGTTGTTGACTAGACAAATTTTCCGAACATATGAAGAAATATCCTTTAAAATTATTTTACAATTGGGGTGCCGGTAACTCTGCTTTTTTAAATGTTTAAATTTTAATATCTCCATCAATTAGGGTGTAACAATGTTTTGAGTAGAATTTTGCGAAGAAAAGAAATACGATCTTGTTTTGATTTCGTCATCATTTTTTTGAGAATATATTTCTGAAAGTTTATGTATCATCATCATCATCAGCCTATAATGTTCCCACTGCTGGGACACGGGCCTCCTCTCGATGAGAGGGATTGGGCCGTAATCCACAACAAGGGCCCAGTGCGGGTTGGAGCCCAGCAAAGTTTATGTATATTACATTAATAGCTAGCTGACCCGGCAAACGTTGTTTTGCCTTAACCCTTGTCACTTAGGGGTATGGAAAATAGATAGTAGCCGATTCTCAGACCTACTGAATACGCATATAAAATTTGGTAAAAATCGGTAAAGCCGTTTCGGAGGAGTACGGTAACTAACATTGTGACATGGAAATTTTATATAAGATTAAACTTGCGTTTATTAAAATAATATTTTGTCAAGTCGTGAAAACCGCGCGAATCAGGGGCGGGTCGCTAGTAGGTACCTTAAAAGAAAGAAAATATATCGGGTAATGGAAAAGAGCTTACAGTAACTACCTAATTACTCGTGAAACGACCCTCCATTCAAATAAACGTAAAGTTATGAGATGAAATTGGGTGCAGGACTATCGATGATCATTTATTTTTGCGGTTTTTGTGCGAAATATCTGCCTACTTTGGAATGGCATATACGAGTATTTATTCGTACTTCGAATGATTTTAATTTTGTGCACTTTAAAATATGTGTTAGTGTAGGTATGTATAAAGTGTTCAATAACACTAATATTATGATTGCGCCTCGTTTTGTAAACCTCTAAAACACCTATTTGTCTACATAAAAACGAAAACGTAACGCACGGTATTCGTAGCGAAATAACTGCGATCAAGTGAGATTCGCGGTTGGTCACAGCTTTAGACTAACCGAACCCATTTCTTCGAAGAGCTCTAGCTTAATTACGCGCGTTCAGGTCAAAGTTCAAACCTAACCTAACACTTTTCGTATCGCAGATTAGTTACTGCGACCAACTGTAGGAAAATTCCAGAAAGTTAAAAAAAGGCTCCATAAAAATTTAAAAAATCATAAATGGAAGTGCAAAAAGATTTTAGAGGATTTTTAAATGATTTTTCCCAGAGTTGTTAACTGGTTTAATCTGTGTGTTACAGTCAAAACTCTTAACCATTTTTGACTCCACCATCCGCCCATTTTGGAACCGTGCACCTAGCTTCTAACGTTTCGTAAGTGCCCATGTAGGTTTATATGAAATAAAAATATTTTGATTGATTTTGATTGATTGATTGATTGTGGGTTGGTGGATGTCAGATGTCTTAGAATTTCTGGTTTTAAGACATGTCGGTTTCCCCTTGATATTATCGTTCACCGTTTTTAGTGCATTTGTGATGAAATCATTTACATAAAGTAAAGTACGAGTACAGCACGTATTCTTTTTAAAAGAAGATCATATTTGAGGGTCGAACATTTATTCCAACATTATTTTATACCTTTTTTAGTGGGTAGTTGGGTACCGAATTACGTATCCTTACTTAAAACCTAAACCGTACAAATATAAACTTTGCACCTTCATTCCATATTCCTAATTCCCCAAAATAGTCCAACAATTTTAATACCGAATTTGTTCCCGGTGACCTCGAAACGGACTTTTTTAATATCATGACCCAAAACGCTCGCGGAATACTGTCACGTACTAAACGGGCCCTAATATGGCCGCCGTGTCGCAGGAATGGCCAGCCCTAAGTTCCTATATTTTTAATAAAAAAACTTTTATGAATTACGCTAAAGTTTTGGGCTATTGGCCGTGACGCAGCGAATACGTGAGGATAGGATGAAAGTCTAGGCGAAATGGTTAGTTCCTCTTTTTGACAGGTTGATGTGAAAAAAGAAATAGAGAGATCTTGCATAAGGTTGTGACAGATATTGAACAGCCTTGATTTTCCATCGGCTTCGCCCTCGTGGTGGTTGAGAATTATCTCACGGGAACTTATTACCGGGATGAATATATAAATATCGAAACATACGAACGTACAAAAAAAAAAAGGAAAGTTAGGTTTGCCAAATTTCATCAAAATTCGTTCACCCGTTTTTGCATGATTGAGGTACAAATAACCGAACACCTAAACATACAAACTTTCACATCCTACCTACTATCCTATCTTCATCATCATTTCAGCCGAAAGACGTCCGCTGTTGGACATAAGCCTCCCCCAAAAGGGGGGTTTTGCCATAATCGCCACGCTTGGCAGGCGGGTTGGCGATCGCAGTATGGTGGTCAAATGCATAGAGAACGCTGCTGTCCATTCTCTAGTAAGTCCCTTAGTCGCCTCCTACGACACCCACGTGAAGAGATGGGATGATGCTATTCTTTACGTCCGGCACCACCGGTATCCTATCTTACTAATAATAAATGTAAAGTTTGTATGTTTGAACGAATGTTTGTAACTCAATCACGCAAAAACCGCTGAACAGATTTGGATGAAATTTGGCAAACAGATAGTTTATAACCTGGAATTACATATACTCGTAGGATACTTTTAATCATGGTAGTGCGTTCTTGTGGGACAATTTCCGACAGCCACGCGGGGGAAACCGCTGTTAAAAGCTAGTAGGCAAATATATCTATGCCTCGTGAAATGCATGGAGAATAAGTTGTCACATATAATAAAATAAAAACTTGTATTATGACTTTACGATTAAATAAATAAATAAATAATAAATATATTTTGGTTTCTGATTAACGTTTTCATTGAGAGTAGGTAAGTCATTTGAGCCTTTGACCAACCTTCTGTTATAGGAAGAAGGATTTTAAACTAAGGACCTTGTCCTAAATCTTTAAGCGAGCAAATCTGGTACCTATATACAGGCTGATTTTTTTTAGCGTCTGGAAAAAAATGGGTATAATAGGTGAACGGGGTAGAAGCCTGTGGTACGGAAATTACACTTTTTTTATTTTTCAAAACTAAAATGAAATTAACCTACGAATGAATACTATTACTTATTTGTAGTAAACTTTTCATACTAAAAATTAAAAAAATTAAAAGTAAAAAAAAAAACAAAAAATCGGCAAATAATATCAAAATCCAATTTATAGGCACCCTACTCTACGCGCAGAAATTGTCAATGAAAATTCGTAGCGAAATTCAATCCTTTGAAGCCGGCCGCTTTTTTCGCAGGCGTAGGTACCGCTCACGTTTCACCGCATGCGCATCCCCTCCCGCCCGCGCGCGCCGCTCTCCGTTTCTCCAGTCACCTGCGATTGGTCACAGCGTGACGTCGATCGCTGTTTTTTCCGCGTGTGCTTCAACTGCACAGTGATTGTTTTCAAAATGACGTACGCATACTCCAGCGTAGAGTACCTTGCCATGATGAGGTATTATTTTTTGTCCGGTGAAAATTTAAATGGTGCGAGGCGAATGTACGCCGACGAAGAATACCCACAATCCCTTAGACGTAACGGAATCCCTGACCCCCGGAACCCCAACACAGACTTGATATTCCGCACTTATCAGCGGTTACTTGACCATGGCCAGTTTCAGCTTCCCGGTCATGCCAGGGGCAGAGGCCGGCCACCCTTGTCCATACATGTTGAAGACGCCATCCTAGAATATTTCCAGCAACACCCGAGGAGGAGGAGCACCCGGCAAGCAACTCGTCGATTTGGCGTAAACCAGTATGTGGTAGATATGCATCCATACCACTTCTTACGCGTGCAAGCTTTGCATGCTCTGGATCGTGGACCTCGTATTGAGTTCTGTCGCTGGCTGCAGAACCAACCGCAGGAGAACATTCTATGGACCGACGAGTCCATATTTACCCGCGTTGCTATCTACAACGTACACAATTAGCACTGGTTGAGTTTTCAAAACCCACATAAAATAAAAGAACACACAGCTAATCGCTCAACCACTTCACTAACGAGCCGTCTTATTCTTACCGCATTTTTTGGCAATTCGCTTCCACTACGCATTTGTTTCAATGGTTACTTTAATAATTCTACAATAAAATAAAACTACAATAATAAATATTAGGATTATTATATTTTACACATCAAGCTAAAACCTTCGAAATACAGATGAATGTGAGTGATTGTTATAAGAATTTAACATCAACAGGTTTGTTTACACTTCTATCAAAGCTTTACCGATCTTACGAGACGTAATTTATTTTGTTTACGGTTTCAAGACACGCGTCACACAGTGTATCAAATTATTTGCCTACTACAACTCCACACAGCACGGTGAGGTGTGTAGGTACACGCGCAAATGTATGCGTAGGGATCAGTTGCAAAAATGTACACTCCATCATTCTTCATTCATGGGTGATCGCAGCTGACGCTCGTTTACTATTACTATTTTGGCTATTATTAGTTTTACGCGAGTGTCGTAGGATGTATTCTTTTTTATGTATTTTAAGGATATTCCGAACTTTTATTAAATCAATGGTACCAGGGAAAGGTCAGCGTATATGAGTTCTATTCTACTTACACGACACGTCATATTGTTGTCCAGACGCTAAAAAATGTCATCCGTATGTACCTGTTGTTCTGTCTTTAAGGAATATATCAATAAAACACTGTAAATCACATTAGACTCGTGTAATGGCTACCAACCAACTGGCCAGACCCGCCTACCCACATATAACATTATTAACAGATATACCACATCCCTCCACCACTATTTTAAAGATACTATTATTAAAACTTATAATTTAACTTATTCCTAGTTTTCCTTATCGGATACCGGCGCTCAACTTGAGGTTCCTGATGTTCTTTATTGTTTGAATGAGACTGACTCGAGTCAGGAGAGCCTGCGTCCACAAACTCATCATCCGAGACCGTTACAATTTCCTCTTCCCTCTCCTCTCGCGCAGGAGACATGGGGGAGGCAGAAATCTGTTCTGGGGATGTCAGAACTGATTTAGATACTAAACCAGCATCACGCTCATTTGACGGACCGGTCATTTTAGGAAAGCAATCTCCAAACACACTGACATCATCATTCGGTTCAAATGATGAGTTTCCTTTGTACGCCAGTAACTGATCAACATGTTTCCTTACATTTACATTTTCATCTGGAATATACACTGAAAACATTCGTGATCCTAAACACTCATTTACTATGCCCCTTTTCCAAATGTGTTTATTACCGTTATTAAAATATTGTTTTAGTAAAACCTTGTCGCCTACTGAGAAAGATACACTTCTTTTCCCACCATACTGTTTACATTGGTTCATTTGAGCTTTCATGACATTTGCTTTGGCCACGGACGACGAGGATGCTGTATTTTCTTGTGAAGGTAATCTTAACAAATCGAGTCTGCACCGCAAGGCACGTCCAAACATCAACTGTGCTGGAGAAAACCCAGTAGTCAAATGTATTGAATTTCTATAATCGAACAAAAATTTATTTAAAACTTTCTCAAATACTTTTTGTGTTACGTTATTGTTTAAAATAGCTTTTAAACCATTTTTTACGGTTTTAACACTGTTTTCTGCCTGCCCATTTGACATAGCATGATACGGCGCGCCCGTCAAGTGTTGCATTCCATTTAGCCGACAAAACGTCTCAAATTCATTTGAGCAAAAATTGGTAGCATTGTCAGTTACCAACGTACTCACTAAACCAAATCTACTGAACAACTCGCAAAGTTTACTAATAATAGATTCACTATCCGTTTTTTGCATTGTAAAACATTCCACCCATTTAGAATGAGCATCCACTGCAATTAAAAACTGTTTACCCCCTAACATAAACATATCTAAGTGAACGCGTTCCCAAGTGCGCTCTGGGTATGGCCAAGGGGCTAACGGCACTTTAGGTGGGTTATTTCGTAGCGTGTTACAAACACTACATGAACCAATTTTTTCTTCAATGTGTTTGTCGATGCCGGGCCACCACATACGCATTCTAGCTTCCGTTTTGGTTTTGACTACTCCAAAATGAGAATTGTGCAGCTCATTTAGAAGTCTTTCACGATAACGTGAGGGAATCACAATTTTATGACCCCGTAATATACATTCATTCTCCACTGCCAAATCCAAACGACACAAGTAAAATGGACGTAAATCCTGGTTCGTCATTTTAGAAGGCCAACCGTTTTTTATTATATCCTATCACCTTTTGCAATACCTGATCGCGGTTGGTTTCATTTCGGATGTCATTTAAAGTCAAAGGTAGTAAAACAGTTTCACTTATAAAATGAATGTACCGTGACTTATCTATTTTGTTACCTAATTCGTGCTCATTTGATTGAGTAGGCACTGACCGCGATAAAAAATCAGCCACGTTTTCCTCACTCTTTACATATTCGATAGTGAAGTTATATGCCGATAAAAACAAAGCATAACGTTGTAATCTGTTCGCTGCTAAGACTGGCACCCCTTTTTCCTTTCCAAAAATCGACAACAGCGGTTTATGATCCGTTCGCAATACAAATGGCACCGTACGGCCATATAAATAATGATTAAATTTCTTAATCCCGAATACAATAGAAGTGGCTTCCTTCTGAATTTGCGCATAATTCAGTTCTGATTTCGTCAAAGTACGCGAGGCATAGGCTACCACGCGCTCTGTGCCGTCGGGCTGTTTCTGCGCGAGGACCGCGCCCAGGCCGGCCGGGCCGGCGTCGCAAGTAACGACTGTCGGGTACTCCGGGTGGTAGTGGGCCAGCACGCGATCAGAGGACAACTCTTTCTTTATTTTGTCGAACGCTCCAGACTGATATTTTCCCCACTCCCATTCCATGCCTTTTTTTAATAACCTGTTTAGAGGACTAAGTACCGATGATGTATTCGGTACAAAACAACGATAATAATTCACCATCCCTAAAAATGACTTTAATTCACTAACGTTTTTAGGTGGTTGGCACTTAATAATTGCTTCAATTTTACTGTTGGATTTGTGCAGCCCGTTTCTATCTATAACATAACCAAGATACTCCACTGAGCTTTTGAACAATTCGCATTTATCGTGTTTTACTCTCAACCCTGCGTCTTGCAATCTTTCCATCACGAGATCTAACCTTTCTAAATGTACCAGCCTATTAGGAGCAGTGATTAAAATATCATCTAAATATATACATACGCCGTCAATATCTCCCAATAACTGTTCCATGGTACGTTGAAATATAAAGGGAGCGTTAGCTAATCCAAATACGAGCCGCGTGTACCTATGTAAACCTCTATGCGTGTTTATACAACACCATTTCTTTGAGTCATCGAGTTCAAGTTGAAGATAAGCCAATTTCAAATCTAGCTTGCTAAATTCTACCCCACCATGAAGCTTAGCAAACAAATCTTCGATCCGAGGTAGTGTATAATTGTCTACATACAAAGCTTTATTTAATGTTACTGAAAAATCTCCGCAAATACGGACGTTTCCGTCGGAACGCAACACTGGAACGATCGGCGTAGCGACGTCAGAATGGTCTACTTTTTCTATAATACCTGCTGCCAATAACCTATCCAATTCCTGTTCAATTTTCGGTTTTAAAGCAAGCGGTACGGGCCGAGGCCTAAAAAACTTCAAATGTGCATCAGGTTTTATTTTTAAGCTTACTTTGTACTTGTTAAACCTGCCCAGCTCATCGGAAAATAATGTTGAATATTTCTTTATTAACAATTCCCCTGTGTTGTCGTGTACTACATTGTTACAATTTAAACTACACAAATGTATACCAAACAACCTCATGAAATCACGGCCCAAGAGAGGCAAACGTTTCTCATTTGTTTTGATAACAAAAAAACATATTTTTTTAGTGCGGCCTTCGTAGACTATAGACAATGACAACCTGCCTAACGGTGCAATTTTTACTCCTGTATAAAAGTTAAAAATCTCCTCACACGGCTGTAACCGATAATTGCTATTGTTATCGCCCCCGAACAGCTGATCGTATATAATAGCCGGTAAAACGGAGACAGCACTGCCACAATCAATTTCACATATGATTTCCTTGTCATCTAACTTGACTTTACAAGAGATGGGCTGATCCTTAATAGTGTTTTTTAAATTAAATAAATTATAAATACCTCCGTCAACAACATCATCGTCATCCGTTCCCAGGAAATTGCTATCACTTATCTTAGCCTTGCACACCCTTTTTAAATGACCTTTTTTGTTACACTTTTGACAGGTATAATTAACAAAACGGCACTTTTCTTTAGAGTGATTTTTGTACCCGCACACTTCACAACTCTTAGACACTCGCGAATTATTATCGTTAGAAGTAAAACCGCTCGGCCGCTGTAGCGCGAACACAGGCTGCGCCGGCACCGCCTCCGCGGCGCTCGCGCCTGCCGTGCCGGCCGCAACGTTGCCAGCTCGCGCGGTTTGCAAAGCGGCGCGCGCACACCGCACGCTCTGCGCCATCTCCAATGCCTTGTTGAATGTGAGGGTTTCAATGCTTTCTGCGAACAATTTCTCTTTTTCCTTGGTATTTTCTAATCCTAAAACGAACTTGTCGCGTAAAGCAGTATCTAACTCGGTCTTGAATCCACAGTACTGTGCCAAATTGCGCACTCGCGCCGCCCATTCGGCTAGATCTTCCCCAGGACGTTGTTCCGCCTTATAAAAACTGTACCTTTCAGCGAACGTACTCTTTTTTGCTTGGAAATGGACGTTCAATTTTTCTAACAGGTTTTTAAACTCGACCTTGTCCAAGTCATCAGGAAAAACCAAATCTCTTGCGACGCGGTAGGTATCTTCCACCAGCGCAGTGAGCAGAAAAGCTCGTCTTCTCATTCCAGACTTATCGGTGTCGTCTCCAATGTCGTTCGCCGTACAGTACTGGATAAAACGACTTCTAAAAATGCTCCACTCATGCACGCGGTGATCAAATGAGAGGTTGCCGCCATACGCCATATTAAATGATTTTACGTGCTCCTTGGTCATTGAAAACACAATTACTAGTGACTCTGACAATAATAACACACGTGAATAACGACTCGTCGCCAAATGTTCTGTCTTTAAGGAATACATCAATAAAACACTGTAAATCACATTAGACTCGTGTAATGGCTACCAACCAACTGGCCAGACCCGCCTACCCACATATAACATTATTAACAGATATACCACACCTATATACAATCTGAATCTCGGAAACGGCTCTAACGATTTTCATGAAATTTAGTATGCAGGGAGTTTCGGGGGCGATAAATCGATCTAGCTAGGTTACATTTTTAGAAAACGTCAAACAAAAAAAAAAAGGTGAGCATGGCGAGGTCGTCCATATATCTTTATTTAAACTCAAACCATTCCACACAACAGCCATAAACGAGCTGCCATACTATATTCCCCATAGTAATTCCCCAAAAGAATCCTATAAACGGTTTTGTGGAGTTATTATCTCCATTTCACCATTCCTCCAGCCACACTGTTGTCACGTACGCACATTCCAAGTTATTGTCAATATAAAACAGATTATTTTGTTTTTCCCGAGTAACCATGTGGTTTCAGAGCTCGGGTTTCAAGAAAAATAATAATAAAATAAATAAAATAAATAAATATTGTTTTATTGCAGGCAATTCACCCATAAACAGACATTTGACAGTAAAAAATAAAATAAAAATCAAAATAAAATAATAAAAATCAAAATAAAATAAAATAATAAAAATCAAAATAAAATAAAATAATAAAAATCAAAATAAAATAAAATAATAAAAATCAAAATAAAATAATAAAAATCAAAATAAAATAATAAAATTCAAAATAAAATAATAGAAATTCAAAACATAGAGGCATGTATAGGTACCCATAGTCTTCAAAAATACATTACATTCTTTCGTCATTTTTTATTCTTTCGTCATAATGATCTATGTGGCCGTTTGCATATGGCACTGACATAATTTTCGTTTCGTTGCAGCCCGGAGTATGGATTTTCGCCCCCGCCCAGTTGATGGCAATAAGCTAACCACCTATTACTTGGGACTTAAGAGCATTCAACCCACGAGGGCTGGCAACGGCGCATTTTGAACAGTTTTTCGTGATTCGTGTATTTACAAGCTCATGTGCATTTTTTTTTTGCATTTTTGTAAAAATATTTAAGTACTTACAAAAATCGACATAACGTCAGTTATTTTCTTTTTTAATTACTTAGTACGATTAAATGTTTTTATTAAAGAGTTAATGTTTAAAATAATTATAAATACCAACGATCTAGTGCTTGGCTGAAAAAAAATTGTAATTTTGTTTGTATTTAATGAAATAATCACGAAAAACTACTATAAATGCGTAGTTGCCCGCGTGGGATGAACGCTCTTAAACATAACTAGTGAAATGTGGGTTAAGTTAAATTTCGGGAAATACTGGCGTTATTTTATGTTATAATGACCTAAATCGTAATTTTGTAACACACTTTGAATCACAATCTGAATAATTTTGAAAGATATTGAGTATTCATTGCTCCATATGTTCCAAAATTTTCTCAGATCAACAACGTAAATAACGCAATAAATGTTGTTGAACTGTCAGTGTTAGTGTGTTACCCAATTACCCCGGTATACAGTATAGCTTCTTATAAATAACTGTTTAAACACGAAAATAAAAAGAACCGAATGAGGATTCAGTATTGCTTGTTCAAAGCCAATAAATACAATAAATATTCATCATCATCATCATTTCAGCCGAAAGACGTCCACTGTTGGACATAAGCCTCCTCCAAACGGGGAGGGAATTGCCATAATCGCCACGCTTGGCAGGCGGGTTTGCGATCGCAGTATGATGGTAAAATGCATAGAGAACGCTGCTGCCCATTCTCTAGTAAGTCCTTTAGTCGCCTTCCGTAGAAGACCCACGGGAAGAATTGGGATGGTGCTTTTCTTTTACGTCCGGCACCACACTGTAATAAATATTACCTATAAAATATGATAGACTTATTACCTAGCTAGATTTAATTTGCGTCTGCCTTCCACAAACCAATTACTGGTAAATACCGATAGATACCTAATTGGTATCGGTATTTACCGGTACCCTAAAGTTAAACTTGTTGGCAAACTTTCAGGATTTGGACTACAAACGATTTTCATAGAAGTACGACTGCGTCTCTAATTTGTTTCATTTAGATTTGGGATGTATTTAATTGTAGCTCTAACAGTTCCTATTTTGCTGTCTTAAAATTATTGTTGAACACTCTAATATAACGATTGCGTCTCTTTTTGTGAAATTTAAATAATTCTTGTTTTAAGGACCTAAAATACTTAATAGCCAAGTAACTGCGAAAACCTTGGATGTTCATTAATTTGGTTTATTAATTTAAAAATGGATGGCCTTCATGGGCTAATGAGCCTCATATTATCTAAGGCTGAAAATCACTTAAAAATCCAGATATCAAGACCAAGATCGAAGGTAACCGACATAGCCCGAAGAATTGCCAAATTTAAGTGGCAGTGGGTAGCACATTGCTTACAGAACAAAATTAAATGGCCAATGGGGCCGACAGGTTCTGGAGTGGCGACCGCGTACAGGATGACGTAGCTTTGAAAGGCCTCCCACAAGGTGGATCTATGACCTGGTGAAGGCTGCAGGAATGGCCTTTGCAGTAGACGTATTTTGGCTGAAATTATGATGATTACGATGAATTTACAAAGTGTCCATCATCAGAAGGTCAATAAGTTTTTAGAGGATCTTCCCTTAACATTAGATAATAAATGATTTTCTGCCACTAGCTCCCGGACTAAGAGTAGGTAACTGCCGTGAAAGCGTTATGGTAACCGCACTCGTTTACCATAGATAGTTATTGTAGGGTTGTTTACCGTTTGAGCAACCTCGGCAAGATTCAATATTAAGACCATGGAGCTATTTTCGGCTTTATTTTGTTTCATAAAGTTAACCGTTATTGCGTGGGAAGGTGTTAAGACTAACTTGGAAAGTTTTGTACTTATTTTTAGATGATATTCGGAGTTAATTGAGAGTGGGTGGTGTTTTTGAAGACTGAGTTTTCGACAACTTATTTAATAATTAAAATGTTAATAAAAAGACAGTGGACAAAGTTAAGAAGTTATAACTGTTTTAAAGAGGTTATGAAGTATCTAAGTACTAGCTTTTGCGAATGGCTTCGCCCGCGAGAACATCTAAACATACAGTCTTTCACATTTATATAATAGGATAGGAAGTGAAGAAGTTAGAATTTGAAGATACACGATCATTTTGCTCAAATTAAAATCAAATCAAAATATTTTATTTCATAAAAACCTGCATGGGCACATTAAACGTCAGAAGCTAGGTGCACGGTTCCAAATTGTCGCTACCTATGGAGAAGAGCCTGTCATAATAAGTGGTTATATGTATTTATAATTGTGTATAAATATAAACAAATATCAAGCTTTGAATATCAGAATGGTTACTGCTTATTTACTGTGTATTAAGGTTCTTATGAATATGGTTTGTAGGGAAAGGGTTTCATGAAGTAAAGCACAGAAAGACAAGACTAGGCATTTACTTCAATTAGGCTTGTCATTATTTAATCAGAAAGCTAGTCGTCCATTCCAAAGCTAGGTCTTCATGGAGAAGAAGGACAAGACACTCCATGGAAACAGTATTGATATATTCCATCAACACATCTCTTACATTGCTATACATTTAATTACAACTCTTGGACCTTTGTCCAAGATAACTCGGCATTATTACAATATTGTTATAATAAGCAGGAATCACGGTATAATATTAAATTACTTAACTTACATGACATCTGGTCGATCTATTCCACACAACAACAGCACTAGGACTAACCAACTGAACGTCTACCGAGCAACTGACTCGATACCGTCATTACTATCCTTTTATATCCTATTGTGTCAGTCATTTGAATCAGCGTATTTTATTAAATAACAATAGAAAACCTAAAATATATTACAAGTATAATTAAATACTACGTAATCATTTAAAGTAACAACCTCCAAGTTATTTTCAAAAGTTAAGACAGCTATTTTTGTAAACATGTAGTCAAATTAAATACTTGTACATTTGTTCAACGGTTCGTTAATGTGACAGATGACATTATCCACCAAACAATATTACAATATCAAAATAAATTATCTAACAAGCCCGCAAGAAACTCCACGGTTACTCTTTTGAAAATAATTGGCTTTAACAATGTTTTCGAATAACAGTGATAATAGGTATGGGAGGACAGTGCAGGCTTGTCAATAAGTACTCTCCAGGATTTTATATTATATGTACATGGAGCGACTGCCTATCTGACCTCCACAACCCAGTCTCTGGGTAACACGATACACCTTGGTAAGACTGGTTCTTACACTTTCAGGGCTTTGAGGATCGGTAACCACAGTCAACACTACACAATACACGAATGGCTGCCGAGACTAACGGTTTAGCGTGGTTTCCGAAGCACGGAGGGGTCTTGGTATGTAAAAGTAGTCACCCATCCACAGACGAACCGCGGCATGCGTAGCTTAACATCATCGACCGATGCGGCTGTTATTACTTAGCCGCAAGTACAATACCCTCCCTAGATTATGTTATGAATACTGACTTATCAATTTTGTAAGCTAAGTCAAGTTAGGGACTTACTTATTTCAAGTTACAAGTGAACGAAGGACACTACAGCTTAATTTACTTAAGTACAACTTTGCCACGTCTGAAACTTAGCAATCAATGTTTCAGGGCCCCATTTCTATGCCCCAAACTTAGACCTTTGGCCTACACCTTTGAACTTGTCATGTTAACCCAAAGCCATTTACCACAAAGTAACGATCACAAACTACTCCTAAGTTGAAAACCACATTAATATCGTAAATGTCGTTTAAAACAGCTAGGTAGGAGAGGGTTATATTCTTTCAACAAAAGTTCAAAATTCAAAGAAGATACTTTTATCCTACTTTACTAATATTGTAAATGCGAAAGTAACTCTCTCCGTCTGTTACGCTTTCACGCCTAAACTGCTGAACCGATCGTCACGAAATTTACCAGAGATATAGTCTGGGATATAGAGAAGGATATAGGCTACTTTTTACGCGATTACCGACATCCACGCGGGCGGCCAAAAGCTTGTAATATTATAAAAACGAAAGGAGGTTTGTTTGTTTGTTACCTTTTCACGCCTAAACCAATGAGCCGATCATCCTGAAATTTTGTTTCAACGTTGTCAGGGGTACAGAAACGGACAAAAGGTATCTACCTTTTATCCCGAAAATAAGACTGTTTCCGATGAAAACAACGGATATTTTTTTTTGATAACCGACGAAAAATTGCTAGGCCAAGGGTAAAGAATCATAATATGATGTGCTGAATTCAATGGTTTCAGTTCTAAGCGTCGATGTCCCTGTATCAATTACCCTTTTTTTAAACTTGGCTTTTTCTCACAGTTGGTAGCAGTGACTAAGCTAGAATACCCCGAACAAACGGTTAAGGTTAGGTTAGAACTGTGACTAACCACGTAACTACGTTGAGATACCCAGTCCAAATGAGTTAGATAGGTCAGACCTGTGAAAAAACGCGAGCGATTCGGTGCCCCGGCAGCAGCCACGTGCGCTACCTCCAAGTTCGTAGCAGTTACTTGGCTATATATTATTTTTAGGACCTAAGAATTGGAATTTCTAGGTTTTGCCAGCGCTTCGCCCGCATGGAGGTCGAAAAATATCCCGCGGAAATGTACTATCAGGGTAAAAAGTATCCTACGTGATAATTCTGATTATAAACTATAATATAGTTATATCTTATATTACTTAAAAAATTGTACGGAATAGGTATTCGCGGAAAAGCTCATGATTGGCTTGTATCCTACTTAAGGAACAGAGAGCAAACAGTGGAAATTGAATTTTTCGATCATCAGACAAAAGAAATAAAAAAAGTCCGATCAATTAACAAATTAATTAAAGGCTCAATACCTCAAGGAAGTGTAATAGGATGCCTCTTATTTCTAATTTACATCAATGACCTACCTAAAATCATAGAGGGACCATGTGTATTATTTGCGGACGACATTTCTCTACTAATCTCATGCCAAAACAACATAAATCTAAACGAAGAGCTAAACTTAATATTCGCCAAAATCATCACTTGGATGAACGCACATAACCTCGAAATAAATTTCTCTAAAACTAAACTTATGACCTTTCACCCCCATCAAAAAGCACCCTTAAATATAGAATTTACTTTTAATAACTCAAAAATAGAAACTGTTAAAGAATTCACCTTACTTGGACTAAATTTGGATACGCATATAAATTGGAAATCCCACATACAAAAACTTAGATCCAAGATTTCAAGTTTTTCATATGCTCTCCGTGAAATTAAAAAAACCACCAATCTTCAAACAGCGCTCACCATCTACTATGCTTATGCTTATTCATGGCTAAGCTACGGCGTTACCCTTTGGGGAAGTAGCACGGATGCACCAACATTATTTACCCTCCAAAAGAAAATAGTGAGAATCCTAGTAAACATCGATCAAACTGACAGCTGTAAACCTCAATTCCAAAATTATAATATTTTAACACTCCCTAGTATATATGTACATATTAGAAACCTGCAAATTTGTTCGTAAGTATCAAGAATTTTATACAAAGCGTGAGGATATACAATCACGTTACACACTCCGACACAAATCGAGATTAAATATTCCACATTCTCGGCTAAAAATACATTCTACAAGCCCCTACGTGATGTCCATAAAAATTTATAATAAACTACCTGAAATAATTAAAAAAGAAGATAAAACAAACCTATTTATAAAAAAACTGAAGCAATTTTTAATAGAAAAATGCTACTATAGTATAAACGAATTTTTAAGCGATAAATTATAAAGAATCCTAACTATATTATGTCACAGTCCACAAACAAGTAATTTTGTATTTGAATTTACACATAAAATTATTATTACTATTATTTTTATATAAATGACATCAACAATTAAGTATAAATTTACATTGCCTTCAATAGCATTTCGACAAATAACTCAAAATAACAATAAAGTCATGGTCAATGTCTTAAAACTAAAAATAATAACAATAAAATTAGCTTTAGATTGATTTAACTATTTAAAAAAAAAATATAAAATGTATAGTTATATCAATAAATTAGAATTAACAAAATAAAATATTAATTTAAATCATCTATCATTTACATTCAGAATTAACAGCTCATGATTATCTCAATAAAATCACAGTTTCTTCTACATATTATAGCTTGTAGGTATAAAGAACCCATAAAGTGGTATAATTGGACTTGGTTTAGATGTAAGTTTAGCTACTTATTTAAGGCTTCCTCTCTCCTACTATTTTTTGCTGTGCCCGACAGGGTCCATAATGATCACATTTTTTTATATTTACCACCTAAGTACACATTGTGGAATGCAAATAAAATTTGAGTATTGAGTATTGAGTATCTGCTAAATATGTCCGAATCTATACAGCCGTTTTTGCGTGATAGAGTAATAAACATTCATCCATCACATTTATAATATTAGTTGAAAGTAGGATCACAAAAAGAGGTACTGTCATTATATTACAGTATCCAGTACAATGAGAATTATTTGAAACAAAAGCCAATCAAAATAGTTAAACACGAGATAACCCATTATTTGCCGAGAAGCACACGCACCACTACTCGTACCCGACATTACTCCATCAATATTTAGCTGACATCTTGTAAGATGTTATAGTATATAGCTTATAAGCTCGGAATTGGCACTTAGGGAGACGTGTTCGCTCCCTCGGTTGTAATAAAACGAACTGCCACTGGAAAGAGGTTATGTGTTCACTGTGTAGGGTAGAAAGAAGGTTCATATCATTCCGAAAAAGAATAACAAATGATATAAAACATTTTCCACAAAAAAAAAAACAACGGACTTCCGGAAAAACACTACAAACTGAAAAATAACTTTAATTTCGGAAGTCGGTGATTTTTAATTTTTTGTATACGTCTTCCGAAATTAGAGTTATTTTTTATTTTGTAGTGTTTTTACGGAACGCGTTTGTTTTTTTTTTTGGAAAAGTTTTTGATTTTTCTCTTTTTAGTTATATATTACTTACCCCATACCAATTCGAAATTTCATCATCTTTGGGGTCATCTTGGACGGTTGATTTGCTGTCATTTATTGAAGAGGTCCGATGTCTGTCTTCGAAACGCTTCATCAGATCTATATGAAATTTAAATGGGACCATTTCGGAATATACCCATTTCGAACAAAAAAGAATTTTGCAATTCCGTCTACACTCGGTTATTGGAAAAACCCAACTGCCTCTTAAGAGGTCATTGTACTTATCATTATGAACAACTTTTACTATGGGACCAAACCCGAAATCGCGAAAAAAATAAATCTGCAGTTCCTTACATTTTGATGAACTATAAGAACATAAATGTTCTTTCATTTATGTTTTCAATCAGCTATTCCCTACATTTTGATAGTTCATCACAATGTAGGGAACAGCAGATTTTTTTTTCACGATTTCGGGTTTGGTCCCATAGTAAAAGTTGTACAATGACGGAGTTACTCGTATACCCGTACATACATAAAAAAATTAACATGACAAATTGATAACCTCCTTTTGTTTGAAGTCGATTAAACATTAGCTATCATCATGATTCTCTTGCCAATTATTCCTATTTATCATCGCCATAATGACATGTCTTTTTCTTCTATATTTCTAAGTATATTAGGCATCATCGCCGTAGTCACACCCTTTCGAGCCTAATCTTTTACACTGTCAATCCATCATTTCTATGGTTTTTCTACTTTTATAGCCAATTTACATTCATAATTACACATTCTTCAGATCAAATTTATTAATTCTTTTGAAAGGCTGGCAACGCATCTGCAATTCCTCTGGACCTATGAAGCATTCCTTTAATAGCTTAGGCACCTAATAACATCAGGTGGGCCATCTTATTACTCCGGGGGTTAACAAAATATACAGAACGACACCAACTACGATCCTTACAAACTTACCTTGCTTCGTTTACGTTCTCTGTATTCCATAAAATACAGGGAAAGTTTTTATCCAGTACGCAAATTGTAACCATGAAGTTAGCATATCATTCTAGAACCCCTAGCGGGGGTCTAGAATGATATGCTGAATTCATGGTTACAATTTGTGCACTGGTTAAAAACTTTTCCTGGATAGCAAGTTCAATAAGTAGGTACAGTACCTGGCGATAAATATTGCACATCGACCTTTGGAAAGAGACAACCGGCTAATTTCGGCTTCGTAGAGCGTTATCTCTGTCGCACACTACCTATGTGACGTTTTGTCAGTCGTTGTTCAAGTGCGATAGAGTGCGGTCGCGTCCAGTTCAAAATATATATTTAGAGTTGTTAACACCCCCAAATTTAAATAATTTAAAGTTGTACTATGGCATCTGTGGCATTGGTATCTGTGGCATTTTATTTTACCCCAACCTAAAGCCAACACTTATAGAAAAATTGGTGTATTTTATACAAAGAATAAAAAGAATAATAAAAGAAGCAAATCATAATTGTTTTAACAGCTCCTAATAGATACCGGTCTGTTTGTATTTCGTGCGACAGAGATAACGCTCTACGAAGCCGAAATTAGCCGATTGTCTCTTTCCAAAGGTCGCTGTAAATATTAATCGCCGGATACTGTACCTCTTGATACCTAATTTTCATTCCATGTAGATATAATGCTTTACTCCTCACAAAGCTATTGCTATGTTCCACTTACATTTTTCTAATATCCTTTTAACTGAACTTACTGGTTAATTTTTACAGTGGCTCTGTCCGTCTTGGTTCGCATAGCGCCCTAGGCTGTCACCACGACATATTGTTTTGTTCAGAAAATTATATCAACCAGTAATGTGCTTGACGATACAAGGACGTTTGTGGGACGATGAAGGTACGACGAACTATATGCATTGGCGCACACTATGCGACATGCGACTGCGATAGTTCGTCATTCAACGATAGGCTACGGCCCTCAATATTGAGTGAGTGATGACCCCCTAAATGCAAACTCACATACCTCTTTATAATATAAAACTCTCTCTTTTGTGTGGATCGGGGTTTTTTTTATTTAACTTCTATTTCCTGCTTTTTAAACTTAATGTCTCGCTTAAATCTGCGCAACATTGCGTATGTTTCCCACAATTAAGTTTGTTACTAATTTATCCCCATTCTTCGTCTTGATCACTTTTATCTAAAACCTATTTATTGAGACCTTTTCAATGAGCCCAAACACGATACTTTTGCTTTTTGTTGGTGAGTAACTTGGGTATCCTGGAAACTCCAGCATCGGTTCAAGGTTATTTTGTTCGTCTAATATCATTGAAGTAATAGAATACTAAGTTTCGACTTGATCAGACCCGTCGAAGATGCTCAAATCCCTTCATTAACCAGAAAAGAGCTGATAATTTTCAAACGGCTGAACCAATTTTGATGAAACATATCTAAGGACACTCCCGACTAATGCACCGTTCAAACAAAAAAAGCAAGCAAAATCGGTTCAATCGTTCGCGGGCTACGATGCCACAGACAGACATACACACGCGCACAGACACTTCAAACTTATAATACCCCGTCGTTTTTGTGTCGGGGGTTAGAAAGTATACTCATAGATACGTAAATCGATTCTATTTTTTGGTTTGGTTGCTATTTTTCATAAACATTGTTATATTTCACAATACTTACCTTCGTGTAAAGTAGGTATCTATCTCTTTCCATCATTTTCTTAGACACTTTTAATTTTATACTTCTTTCTGTAGGTGATACGCACAACGTTAATTCATGAGTGTGCGAATCAACAACTCCAGAAATACGTAAGTATTGGGCAATTATTTTGAAAACATGCTTTTAAACAATTTACTTAGTTAACCAAAAAAATAAAACTTTCTAGATAATAGGAGAAGATCAAACTAATGTTACGTACCAATTACTTTCATCGTTTCAGCCGAAAGACATTCACTGCTGGACATAGGCCTCCCCCAATAGGAGGTGGTTTGCCATAATCGCCTCGCTTGGCAGGTGGGCTGATGATCGGACGGTATTGTGGTAAAATGCATACAGAACGCTGCTGCCCATTCTCTAGTAAGTCCCTTAGTCGCTTTCTACGATACCCACGGGAAGAAATGGGATACTGCTATTCTTTACGTCAGGCAACATATGGAACCAACCACCAATTACTTTACTGCATGATATTTAAAATATGCCAATTGCCGTGTGGTAGCCGGGCGTAAAAGAATAGCACCATCCCATTTCTTCCAGTGGGTGTCGTAGGAGGCGACTAAGGGACTTACTAGAGAATGGGCAGCAACGTTCTCTATGCATTTTTACCACCATACTGCGATCGCCAACCCGCCTGCCAAGCGTGGCTATTATGGGAAACCCCCCCCAAAATGACAAGCACCAGAAGCACAGAAGTGGCGGAGCTTGGGGGAGGCCTATGTCCAGCAGTGGACGTCTTTCGGCTGAAATTATGATGATGATGATGATGAATTTCCGTATTTCTGGACTTGTGGATTCGCCCATAAATAAATTAATTCGTACGAATCGCCTGCAGAAAACAATATATCTATTATTTAAAAGTTTCGGGCCAATAAATTCAAATGACTAATAAGCCGTTCCATATTGTACAATTTTGCACGCCTAACCAAGTTTGCTTACATAATTCCATCAGACACACACAAATCTCTTAGGCATCCCAAGCTCATTACAAATTAAATAACTTATAAACTTTGCACATTATACAGTCCCCGATATCTCTGAAGTTACACTAAGACATACCAATGTCAAATAATATATTAACCCCGAAAGCCTTTAGGGTAACCTTGACCTTCTGAAGACACTAACCTAGCTATTATCGTTGAAACAATTTAATTTATTTTTATCAATTAAAAGTAATATTAATAGTATGTATATGTTTACAGGATAAGCTTTTAACTAGTGCGCAAACTGTAACCACGAATTCAGCATATCATTCTAGACCTCCCAACGCAGAATTTTTCCGTCGGTTATACAAAAAAAAAAAAAAAAACAGCTAATCCATACATTTTGACCGCGTATATTGCACTTTTCTACGATTTTACAGCAGATTTTTTCTTGTATAACCGACGAATATTTTCTGCGCTCGTGGTCTAGAATAATATATTGAATTCATGATTACAGTTTGCGCCCTGGTTAAAAACGTAGGTCCGTCTGTATAACAAAAACAGAGAGAAAAGAAGCATAAAAAAATTCGTCAGCATCCCTGTCAATGGAAAAAGTGCCCAAAAACCTGGCAGCATTGCCACGTTGTATGGCAATTATAATTCTTTAGCCAAAGAATAAGACAGTCCTCTGGTCGAGTGAAGAGTCGACTAATCGCTTGGCGATGTCTCGGCCAACCAAGTGGGCAATCGGACCCCATAGCCTAAGTGTTTCAAGCCCAAACGGTTCGAATACATAACTCTCAATAAGATTGGAATATTTTCGCCGTTTGAGGTTTTCCGCACCTGCAGCAGCTGCCCCGGTACACCCCGTCGTACTAGGAAGATGAGAAGGCGCAAGGATGTCGACATTTTCGTGATAATATCATCGATAAATGGGTGTAGCTTCCCAACAGTGAAATAATTTTTCAAATCGGTTCAGTAGTTTCGGAGCCTATTCAATTCAAACAATCAAATCTTGCCTCTTTATTAATAGTATATGTAGATATATAGAAGATATAGATAAAGGTCATCGCAGAGCAGTGGTGGACCAGTACCCAGTAAAAGTATTCTTTGTCTTAATCCAAGACGTGGTCTAGTCTACCTATGTGTCAAATTTCATCCAAATCCATTCAACCGTTTTAGTGAGAAAGCGTAACAAACGAACATGGGAATACTGTACCTAGCTTCCCATTAGTGAAAGAATTTTCGGAATCGGATCAGTACAGTCGCCAGCAGGTCAAGCTATCCTAAACTGTCAAATTTTCCCAATTGAACATAAACCTTATTCCTTTGTTATAAAGTTGAAAAACTATCAAAGAAATTTGACAGATTGGGGTAGCTTGATGTGCTGGCCTCTGTACATAACATAACATCACCCCTTGTTTCTCCGAAGGGTTGGGCAGAGGTGTACTCAAAGTACCTAACCCACATTTCGCACGTTAGGTTTAAGTTCCATGTAATAGGGGGCGAGCCTATTGGTATCAACCGGGTACAAATCCAAATTCCGTGCTACTACTGAGAATTTCCAGATATAAAAAAACAATAACACTTTTTTCCGACCTGGGAATTGAACCCAGGACCTCGTGTTCAGCAGTAGCACTTGCACCCTCAAATTCAAATTCATTTATTTGTCAGAAAAAAAAAACACATAAGCCTGGGCACTTATGAAACGTCAAAAGCTATATGTCGCTTCCTATGGAGAAGAGCCGGCAAGAAACTCCACGGTTACTTATTTAAAATATAATTGACTTTTACAATGTTGTCAAATTACAGTGATAATAGGTATGGGAGCAAAGTGCAGGCCTGTCAATAAGTACCAGGTACTTAGAGAAATGAAAATAAAGAATAGAAAATCGTCTACAAATGTACGTAAGCCCAACAACGTTCTCTCATTCACAATATGTAAAAGAATCGACATAAATAAAATGAACCTATTTAAACCAAGTGACATGAGTTCCATGATAATCACTAATGTATACTACCCAGCAAACAAACTTATAAAAGTTACCTCTAACATTAGCACAGAAGTATAAATGTAGTTTAAATTCAAATTCTGCTACAGAACCCTTGAAGAATAAATCGTAGAACTTAACGACACACTACCAGAAGGTATCCGTGTCAAATGTACTCGTTCTAGGTCGTAAGTCATTGTAACAGCCAATAAATATCCCTAAACGTCCAATGTCGAACATAGGCCTTTCCTATAGGCCGTTACGACTAACAGATTTCGAGAAATATCGTCACCGCAAAATAGAGGATCACAGTAAGATGTATTTTCTTGATAGATGCGCCCATTTATTTAATTGGATAAAACACAAGACACTTTTTGCGTAAAACCTTTGAAATATATTATTAAAAACTTTTAAACAAAAAAAAACAAATAAAAAGTTTATTTATTACCTTCAGTTGTACAAAAAACACTTATTTAAACACTATGCATCGTTACAACTAGGGGAAAGAGTGTTTTCGATGAACTCTGGCAACCAAAGTAAGATTTAACTTGTGTTTAGGGTGCCAGCGTCCTCGCCTATCATTGAACATATATCAGGTAGTTGTAAGACAAGCACAATATATTAATATTAAGAAAACTATTTACGCATAAAAAAAAACAAACAAAACAAAAAAATGTTACCGCCAAAAATACTGATAAGTAATAAATAATGAACCTTTCTTTGATTCACCATATTAACTAAGATCGGGAGTCGGTGACTTTAGATATGTATTTTAATTTTATGTCACCGCCTTCCGAACTTAGTAAGGTTAATCAAACCAGGTTTATTATTTTTTAGTTTTAGTTTTTTTGGCGGTTAATTTTTTTGTTAAAAAGTTTTTATTTTATAATTTTTTGTGACTATAATCTACTCATTACTACATGTTTAATTTTTGATTATTTTTTGTAATACACAACTCAGTATAAAAATCTGTGAGTAAACAATCAATCATCCTCTGTTGTACTACCCTTAGGGTTGTTTTTTTTTTCTTGAAATTTATATGGGACCAACTTCGGGGTATACCCTTTCCAATAAAAAATAATGATCAAAATCGGACTACTCTGAAAAAAGCTATGCGTGGTCATACATTAAAAAAATATATATATACTGGTCGACTTGAGAACCTCCTCCGTTTTTTCGTCGGTAAAAAAATCACTATTTTCTTGCTAATACTTTTTAATTGCATAACTGTAGGTACTCCCAGAATTAAAAAAAAAAAACTACTAACTTGTACTACAGTTTACCATTTAAAATTCCTTTTGTGCCCACCTAGGAATAACGATAACATCATGACCGTTATTTCTAAGTGTTGCCAAAATAGAATAATACGTTTAGTTGCTTGAGTTGCCATAGTGAAAATACGTTCAAAAGTTTGTTACGTTATTTGTACTTTGACAGTGTAGCCACAGTGGATATTGTAATTCGGTATTTATATATCAAAAACCTCGAATGGTGATTGAAAATGTATTACACAACTAGGGAAGATTACCCTCTTCATAAAAACTCTTTATGATATTATTACCTGTAGATGGTGATTACTTATGAAAGAAGAATCATTAGCATATTAGCCGTTTACTTTTTGCTTAATTTGTGTTTGTATTTTAGTTTGTTCATTTGTCTGAAAGCTTTCACTGAATTAATCTGCTCTAATCTCTAAATAGTATAAAGTAGCTGTTTACGTCTGTCTGTTTCTCAACTTCATCTAAACCATTCTCATTCGGTTTTCTTTACCATTTAGAGAAGTTCTTCCAGAAGGTTTAAATGTAGGTATACTAGCTGACCCGGCCAACTTCGTACCGCCTCAGAATCAATAAATGTAAACTTAGTAGCCGAATAAAGTTCACTGAAAATTAAATGTATTTTTATAACATTGAAATGAATGTAATTCATGTGGCAGCAGCATGTGCTTTATTGAAGCGAATCAAAATGCTTGGCGAAATTTTCGGCAGATGATCATTTAGAAATACGTGTACGTTACCCTAGCAAGAAAGTGTCTCCTAGAGTTATATGAGTAGAACGTATAATGTGTGCCTTATCTGGTGTAAATGTGCCCCTACATAAAAAATGTGTGCCCCCTGTCGTTTTGGAGAAAAACGGAAAAAACGATTCTTGCTGGGGTAACGTTTTTCTAGCAGGAAAATTCTAAACGAATGATCGGAGAGAGAAAAATTGTGCATGGCCAGAGAGCTTATATGTGTGCCAAAAAGTGCCCCCAAAAATAAAATCTGTGCCCCTTCAGGTTTTCGAGATATTGCATTTCCTGCTGGAGTAACGTTTTGATGAATCGTATATCTCTAAAACTATTGGATGTGCCCCTGTAGAATAAACATACACGAGTAGCTCTTAAGGGGCACACCTTAGTGCCCTAATTAGATTTAAGAAAATATTGATAGTTTTCAAGTTATCGCGGTCTTATGAAAACCCGAAAAAACATCGCAGCGCCTAAATGAGACAAGACACAAGTTCGCTGAAAATTGTATTCGGTCCTTCTTGACGCTATTAATAACCATACAAAGTTTCAAAACTGTTCATGCATGCGTTTTTGAGTAATCTTGCTAAAAGTCAAAACGATGGTGTCTTAACTTTGACGGCAAAATACAAGGAACCGGCTCAATCCCAGATGTGTAGGTGTGAACCAAAATTGTGTGCCTTTAGTCAAAAATATATGGTGAAAATATTCAGCTTGGAATGTTTCGCATTAAGTTAATATTAACAAAAAACCGAAATATGTAAGCAACGGCTGCTTATCCGACCAAATTTGAATGACTACTAAAAAGCGACGGATTCATACATATCGATGACCTTCTTTACTTTACTCACTAACCGGTTGTGCCTGAGTACACTGAAGTAGAAAAGTAATAAGTAATAAAATAAAGTTGTTATTGGATTATATTCTACTAGCTGTTTCTATTATATTTATTGATAAGCCGTAGGTTACATAAATTAACAGTAAGTGTTTCATCAGTGAGGGGAACGCTCCAACCAGCCCGCGAAATTCAAAGTTTCTTGCGTTTTTTGCAATTTGCAGGCCAGTGCTAGGTTGTATGTTGATTAAAATATTATTCACGGCTGTAAGACGTATGTAGTTACAGAATTATAAGCATCAAAATCACCAATACAACCCTCCAAGTTATTACTTTACCTATTTTTTTTTTTTTTTAGGAAATTTAATCTGTGATTTGATGCAATACTTACTTTAAGAATTAAGAATTAAAATTAAGGGAATGAAAATAATAATTTCCACATCAACAAGCTGTTTCATTTAATAGTCACAAGGTGCATTTAATATACATTTTTAATTAGCCCCCAAATCTTTTGAACGCGACTGTACGGACAACAGCTTAGGTATAATACGTCAAATAAAGAAGGTCATCGATATGTATGAATCAGTCGCTTTTTAGTAGTCATTGGAATTTGGTCGGATAACCAGCCGTTGTTTCCATATTTTGGTTTTTTGTTAATATTAACTTAATGCGAAACATTCCAAGCTGAATATTTTCACCATATATTTTTGACTAAAGGCACACAATTTTGGTTCACACCTACACATCTGGGATTGAGCCGGTTCCTTGTATTTTGCCGTCAAAGTTAAGACACCATCGTTTTGACTTTTAGCAAGATTACTCAAAAACGCATGCATGAACAGTTTTGAAACTTTGTATGGTTATTAATAGCGTCAAGAAGGACCGAATACAATTTTCAGCGAACTTGTGCCTTGTCTCATTTAGGCGCTGCGATGTTTTTTCGGGTTTTCATAAAACCGCGATAACTTGAAAACTATCAATATTTTCTTAAATCTAATTAGGGCACTAAGGTGTGCCCCTTAAGAGCTACTCGTGTATGTTTATTCTACAGGGGCACATCCAATAGTTTTAGAGATATACGATTCATCAAAACGTTACTCCAACAGGAAATGCAATATCTCGAAAACCTGAAGGGGCACAGATTTTATTTTTGGGGGCACTTTTTGGCACACATATAAGCTCTCTGGCCATGCACAATTTTTCTCTCTCCGATCATTCGTTTAGAATTTTCCTGCTAGAAAAACGTTACCCCAGCAAGAATCGTTTTTTCCGTTTTTCTCCAAAACGACAGGGGGCACACATTTTTTATGTGGGGGCACATTTACAGCAGATAAGGCACACATTATACGTTCTACTCATATAACTATAAGAGACACTTTTTTGCTAGGGTAACGTACCCTAGAAATACAACTCTCATGTTTGTCGACAGCTGAATGTAAGTAGTTGGGTCATCTAGAAAACGCTTTATACAGTCGAAGTACTAGGCTGTCATAACTCGGTAGGAGCACACCTAAAATACTAGGTAGTATAGTACTGTGTCACCTAGAAAACGCTTTATGCCTTCGAAGTACAGACGCCAGCACATCAAGCTACCGCAAACTGTCAAATTTCCCCAATTGAAAATGAACCTTATGCTTATGGTTTAAAGTTGAAGACCTATCAAAGAAATTTTACAGATTGGGGTAGGTTGATGTGCTGGCGTCTGTACCAGGTTGTCATGACTCGATAGGAGCACACCTAACATAGTTGTGTCAGCTAGAAAGCGCTTACATTTTAACATAATAATTTGTATGTTATAACAAAATTAATAACGTAAAAAAACCAATTAAAACTGAGTCATGACAACGTGGGACTGCGAAGCACAGCTGTGAAGGCAGGAATCTAAAAGTAGCCCTGTAGTCTGACATAACATAACATTACGCCTGGAATACCCGAAGGGTGAGGCACAGTAGGTGTACCTAGTACCTACACCCACATTTTGCCAGTTATATTTGAGTCCCATTAGGAATCCAGACTTCAGCCTATTATTGAGAAATTTTTAATGACACTGCCCGAACTGGGAATTGAACCCAGTATCTCAAGCTCAACAGTGGCGCTTGCGACCACTAGGCCAACGCGGCAGTAACCTGCGGTTTCTATATTTGTAGAATTGTAACTGATAATGGTGGTGATGGTGGGAGGTGAAATAAAAGACAAATATCAAAAACACTGAACGCTATATTCGATATCTAGAAACAACATTCAAAGTGGCCTAACGTCAAGTTAACTCGTCTAATATTAAAAACATTGTTTACATCCACAGTAATAGACAATTAAAAAATAACACATAAGGCATTTGTAGAGACTCTGACGTCACTTTAAATATATATTTTTTGATATTTAAATAATATAAAATTATTAATAATACACAAAGTTCAATGAAATAACTCAAAAATAAAAATGAAATACTTATTCTACAAGATTTTCCGAATTTATATAGAATGGTAAAAAGAGGTGCATTAGGCAAGGACTTTTGTCTTTACCTTTTTGTTCCTTTTTTACCCAATACGGTAAAGCCAAAAGAAAGGGCGTAACCTGCAATGCTTAACACACTATAATCTCAGTCTGAATCAGTTTGACTGATATGGATCCATTGCTTCGTATGGTCGAAAATATTGTCTGCTCAGTGACGTAAATAACGCAATGAATGTTGAAATATAACTGTCAAAAGAAATGATATTGATAGTGTGTTACCGAATTACTTCGCTGTACGACTTATACGTAGGTACTTCAATTACATGACCATGTATGGACATGTGAACACGAAATCGATGCCTTGTTTATGCCTTTTTAGTAGACATTTTTGCCGTAGTTGAATTTAAGTTTTCTACTTTATTTTTTAATATTTTAAGCCGTTAGCATTTTATAAAGATAAAATTGCAAAAAGTGACCTTTAACTAAAAAGCTTTTCTAAAATAGTAATCCGAATGCTTAAAATCCAATTACAAAGTTGAAATGAAATTGTAATCTCATTTCTTTTAGAGAATAAATCTAGATAATTGAATGTCTGTCAACGTGTTTATTTGCTACGATGCGTCCAATTTCAAATAAAACATTTTTGTATATTTACGATATTGAAATGTCTGTGCATGAGAAGATATAACATAACGTCTCTCTCGGAGAGTCAATTTTTGAAAATAATTTTAACAATGATTTTTTATCGAATTTTATTATAATGAGTTTCTTTTTCGTAAATGAAGTCAGAGTTCTTATTAATACAAAACTTACATGATATGTACATTTGTTCATAATAAAGAATGTGGTAGATAAATAAAAAATTAGCCAGACTTTCGCTTTTAATGAAAAAAATACTAAAACTACATGTTTAAATATTTAAATATAATCATAATTAAAGCTAACATTGAATTTAAAGCTGATATCGACTTACAATATTTTAAACAATCGAAAATAATGTTAACAAAAGTAACATTTAATTTGTTCAATATGAAGAATCTTAATTTTTTGTTTACCTAAATAGAAATGTACTTAATTTCAAGAATACCTGATTTTGCCAACAATCAATTCACCATCTCAGTCTTACTAGTATTTTACATGGAGCGACTGCCTATTCGACCTCCATAACCCAGTAACTGGGTAGCATGATTGATACCCTTAGGTAAGACTGTTTGTCTCACTCTTGGGTTTCAGACTACCCGTAACGACTGTCAAAGATTTACGAATGACAGCCAAGACCAACTTCATATATCATTTCAATCGTTTCGGTATATACAATTTCCATCAGAAAGAGTAATTTAAGTTCTGTGGCAGAAATTACTAATATGATACATTAGTAACTTCTGCCAAAAATTTGCCAATGTACCAAATCATTATCCAAACGTTAAGTTTCAACAAATACCTACAATAGAACTCGTGGTATGAATATTTTCATGGCTTATTTTCATTTTTAGTTTTACTTTGCATTAGGGAGCAGAAAAGCAATCGTGACTCCGACGAAGCTTCGCCTTTGCCACGCGTGACTGGAAACCTAATTATGAAACTCAATAGCTCCCTTTATTATTATTTGACGTTTTAGGCTTCACGACACAAAAACGACCGCCATTTTTATTCATAGAATGATCAAGCAATTTTTTCTGTGACCTTTTACGTAAGGGAAAGTGAAAATGATTGTTGGTAAAATTAGTGGTGTGGTTTTTAATATTAAATATTACGATTTTGAAAACTAAAATTCGGACTTTGTCACATAATAAAATATATTCCAGAAATCATATTTTACAGAAAAATAAAGATAATTTTAATTTCCACGATGACAAGGAAAGATGATTCTAATCACGAAATGGTGTACGACAATCTACAGTGAAGCAACATTTAATTTTTCATATTGTAAACGTACAAAAATCTAACACCTATAGCAAACATGGACGTGAAACTAACTAGCATTATGGACCTCCGTAATTTAGTATTGTCCACCATTGTGCATTTTATTTTTATTAATTACATTTACGTATGTATATCACAAAGAAAATGTTAAGCTCGTAGCTTTAAAAACAAACAAGCTACTGCATTAAAATAAGAGCAACATTGGTCCTACACAAAACAACGGAGCCTCGTTAACTTCCATTACATTCTATACATATGAAAATGCTATCTTATAGAAAAACATCAAGTTATACTTAAGTCGATAAGTCAATGTATATGAAAACACATATTTGTTCCTAACTTACATGATCCGTTACATTAATGTTTAACCTGTTAATTATGATAAAATGCCAAAATGAGCGTCGTCTCGCCTTTCTAATTCAATCTAAAACGTTTCTATTTTTCCTCGCGAATTTTCTATTTTTAACTTTATCACAGGCTCACGCTCCAACCCTGAGGGCTATAATTACATTGCACCTTTTTATTTTACTGATACCTTCACCTAAAATTCAAAGAACTTCGTTCCGCTCCCTTTAAAATTTAAAGTACATTTATTATAATAGTTCTCTATTAGGCTTTTGATAATGAATCACACTTAGAATTAAATTATTTGATCACTTTACACGTAGTTATTTCACATAAACATTTTAAATAATGACACTAAATATATGTGTCGTATTTGTTGCCTCCTATGTTTGAGGGGGAACTCGTCAGTGAATATTTACGTCGGGTGTTCCGCAAGGCGTATACTTATGCCCGGGTTTGTTCCTCTGAGTAACGGCTAGGTTCAAGAAGAAGGGGCGGTGGTCGCCTAGCAGTCGTGCGGCCACCGGGATGGGTGGCCGGCGACGGATCACATGACGCAGCAACTCTTCGCGCGCCCCTTCAGCTCGGCTTTCAGATCGCGCTTGCTTTTGCTGCGGCCCACTTGTTTCTGTTGGGAAAAGTATTATTTTATTTTGTTATTTTTTATTGAAGTAATTTTAGGTTGCTATGTAAGGATGTAATATAATAAGAATAAATAATAATTGTTGGATATAGCTATAAGCCTTGTCTACGTACCTACTTTAGAATCCGCTTGGAATGCTGTCCAGCACGTTAGGGAAAAAGAAGGGGGAAAATAAGATTAAAATAATATTATGTTCTTTATAGTGATATGAAAGGTTGTATACCTGTTGTTTCATTTGCTGCTTGTTAAGTTTTCCGAGGGCGGCCAGTGCAGCTACCTCGAAGGCATCTTTGACGCCTTTTGTGGAAGCTCTAGCTGAAGTCTCTACATAGGTCATCGCTCCCAGCTGTCTTGCTACTGATAAAGCCTGTGAAAATTTAAGATCGAAAAATATCATTTGGATTTCAATTTGTATTAGAAACATGTTATGAGAAGTCAGAAACTTCGCACGAAATAGTTTCAAATTTGGTGAAATAAATAAAAAGGCCCTAGAATTACAAATGCTTACTCTATGCCTTACTCGTGCTCATACTGCTTAGTTACATGCTTTCCGATTGTCTATTAGTATGCCAGTCATAATACCAGTCATCCGTTATGCATCAATTCGAATACAAACTTAAATAATGCTGACATGAATTTCACTACATAACTCCATCAACACCAAAAAAACTGTCAATCTAAAAGACATCGAACAAAAACGAAGTCACAATTTCTCAATTACTGAAACGATTCACACAAGAGAACGCTCCAAGGAGCTTCAATGTCAGACCGATCCGTGAGTTCATTCGATTCATTCATAGAACGAGCCAATTACTCTGCCCCCATTTACTAAATGGTAACTAGTTGAATAAGATCTCTAATTAATACGGACGTCCAGCCTGAATTTGCGACCGAGTTTGCAATTGCCCCGTTATACAATACGTGTAAATGCGTCAGGATGTTTCAATTTAGATTAGGAACTTTGATGAATGAAGTTCAATCGCTTTGCTAGGGATCGGAGCTTTCCAATCTGAGATGTTGGCGAACCCCGTGAAATTGAGGACGCTAAAATAAATTCGGGACCATTAGAAGGTATCCTAAATTACCGGGAGCATGTGTTTGAGAAGTCTGCTTATGTAGGATTTGGGTTTTGCGTGGAATTAGAGCGATGAGTTTATTTTCAATCTTCTAGCTAGGTAGAGCGTAATTAGATGTCTATTTAAGGTAATAACATGACCTCAATTCTTATTGCTAACGGCAATCTGTGTAATGAAGTTAAGGAGGTACTTTTTGTGTCCTTTTGAAAGTAACGTATCAAATTTTTCCTACGTTTAAGATTTATAAGTGAAGTTTTTTGGGTATAATCATGATTTATAAAAATATAAAAATGTATGCGCACAAGGTCTCAGGTGCATATTTAAGCAACTCTTCCTTACCTCTTCACTGGTGACTGGGTGTGTTCTTAACTTGGACAGCATGGTGAGCGTTTCTTTCTCATGTCTAAGGTCTGCCTTGCAGCCGCAGAGCAGTACGGGGGCCAACCCACCGTGAGTTCTTACTTCTCTGTACCACTGGAAATAGAAATCATTTGGTTAAACTTTGTAAGAGAGATGAATGGGAAGAGCGTAACGGTATTAGTTTTGGTCCGAAGAAACGGTGGACTAAATGCGATTTTTATCTTGAAATAGTTTTGTTGATTTATCCAATAGGGATTTTGGGAGCTAGATATTAAAACAAATAGGGAACATAACACAAAATATTTTCCGCAGGTCTTTGTGAAGTTGTGCAGCGTTCGGTAAATCTAGAATCTCTGCTTGCAATAATGGTGATATTATCCTTGTTTTTCAAACTCAAACTCAAAGCATTTATTTCAAATAAACCAATTACAGGCACTTTTGAATTGTCAAGGTCGGTGAGTTAGAAAGATGAAGCTAGTTGCCCATTCCAAAGCGTTGGTACCTATGGAGAAGAACGGGCAAGAAACTCCATGGACACTCTTTTAAAATCATGATTTTGTTACAAAAAGTTGGTTACATCATTATGTTGTTGTACATTATTATGTTTATCAATGTGAGAACGATGTAAAAAGTGTACATTAAAAGCGTCCGTAATAAAAATAAAATAACAATTCGGAAATTAAAAGAAATGTTGTATTAAAATCAGTAATTACCTTAGCAGCAGCGTTGTGTAAGGTCTCAGGTTCGGCTATGTTGAAGCACAGCATGAATACTCTGGCGTCCTGGTAGGCAAGGGGTCTAACCGTGTCGTATGCCGATGTGCCTGTCAACAAACAATATAAAAGTTAAACTAATGTATCAACGAAATGTGACTAAGCATTGCTATACAACGTAGCAATGTCGCCAGGCTCTTGGGTATATTACCATTACCAGGTGACAGCGATGCGGATAAAATTTTCAAAGTTAAGTTTTAGTTTGTGAATAGTTTAGATTTTTTTTTTTAAATAAATTACTTAGTTATTATTTTCGTAAGTACATTGTAGTTCTTTAAAATTTTAATTTTACTAATGATAGAAATAGTAAAAAATTAACGTAAATGACTAAACCTACCCATAATGGTTAAAATTTTACTAGACGACAGAACGACAAAACGACATATCTTGCAAAAAAGAAAAACCTTCGCCTCACTGGATTATTTACTTACATAATTATATTCTTGGTTTACAACGTACTTCTTACCCACAAAAGAGATATCGCCGCCCCTGGCATACAGGCTACTGAGGGAACACGGGTGGGCTTTCTACCCACAAAAGCAAGTGTATGAGAAGAAATAATGATAGCTTTTCAAGAGGAATATCTTCTTTGCACAAGTATGCTCTTATTTTTACTAGCCATTAAAGTCCCACGTCTGGGCAAAGGCCTCCTTACTCTCGTTCCACCTCTTTGCATTCATTCGCAGATCTTTAAGAGTTAAGTAAACTATAAATAACCCTTAATCAACAACCGATTGTGATAAGAAATAGATAAACATCTACTAGTGCTCGCATTTACCGGTCGGTAACCTAGATTGACCGGCTGTAACACGGTAATGGCTTCCGACAAGGCTACTTAAAATGGATTTAAAAAAGTTAAGTAAATAAGTTAAAGGTAGGTAGGATTTTGACTTTATTGAAATTAGGAGCGTTTCGACATATTTTCGACGGATAAAAGTTTCTGAAAAAATAATAATAATAGATATTTAAATTAAACTAAGTCACGTAAATGGAAAAATAATGATTTACTAAACAAAGCATTCTAAAATAATTAAATAAACAAAAACGTTAGGAGCATTTCGAGATATTTTTGAAAGAAATTAAATTAAATTGAGTTACGATTTACAAAACAAATCATCCTAAAATTATCAAATAAACAAAGACGTAAAAAAATAAGTAATGATAAAATGTCACACAAGATGGCGCCACTTAACGTTGTTAACAGTAGTATTAATAAGCAACGGAAAATATTTCTGCAAACTCATTATGATAAACTGAATAGAACATTTTACCTTGGCAAACCGTATTATAATATAAAAAGTGTAATGAAACTGAATACTTATTTCGGAAACATTAAAAGAAAACGCAAAAAGTGTTCTGCCGAAACCAGGGATTGAACCAGGGACCTTTAGATCTTCAGTCTAACGCTCTCCCAACTGAGCTATTTCGGCTGTGGAAATGTAGGCAAAATACCTACTTGTATACAAGGGGTTACACGTATTGATGATGACGTCAAGTTTTTTTTTTGTGTGGTAATGTTGCCAAGGTCGTTTTACCATGAATACCCACAGTTTTTATCAACTTAACTTGTCAACCTTGAACAGCTGTGATAAGAATTCTTTAGTTATTATGTTAATATTTTTTGTTTGCGCAATACATACCTAAGTAACCTACCTACCTACTTATTTATGAATAATTTATGCTTGACAAATATTTGATCTTTAAATCAATAAATTATTCATTCATCAAGATTGCCTTCTTGGCCAGAACGTTAAACAGTACAATAACGTTTAGGTCCTACATAGCTAAAATGGTTAACTTGTATTACAACTGCAAAAAAATAATAATTGTATGTTAATTATTATAAGCATGCTTGTGATAGGAAGAAAAAGAAATCACTGTGAAATTAAATAAAAAATAGTTATCTATATAAATAAAAAGAAAAGTCCTGACTGACTGACTGACTCATCAACGCCCAGCCCAAACTCTTGGACCTAGAAAACTGAAATTTTGCACAGAGGTTCCCTTTATAATGTACACAAGGAATTAGGAAGGATTTTTCGAAATTCCACCCTTAAGGGAGTTAAATAGGAGACGAAAGATCCGCGAGGGCGAAGTCGCTGGCAAAAGCTAGTAAGTACTAAAATACAAAAATTATAATAGTGATGTCATCAAATTCATAGAATTTGTAGCAGTGCCATGTCAGATCACCTATTTTAAACTGAACAAAGAGCATACCTACTAGCCTAACTTATCGGCCTATACTATATTATTCCCACAGCTGGAATAAAGGCCTCCTCTCTGTAAGGAGTGGGTCATATCGTAATAATCGACCACGCGGACCCAATGCGCCTTGGTGCATGACGTGATGTCACATCACATGTCAACAGGATCTAGAACCAAAAATTTGAAGGCATGCGACATCTACGTACCAACCCGCACAGGGCCCGCGTGGTAGATTTATATATTTTCATTTTTTTATTTAATACTCCACGCACAGAAATGTACAGAGGCGGACCCAATGCCATAGGCGTTTTCTACCAGTCGACCTTCGGGCAATGTAGAGACAAACAGTGGTAGGTGCTATCACATAAGTCGTGTAATTAATTCGTTAGATTATTGCCCAGTCCTCGAAAAGAGGAGACCTGTGCCAGTTGTGTCCCAGCCCAGCCATTGGGAAGTATAATACGTATAGGCTGATTATGCATATACTAAATGTAGGTATGTGAAATATTAGATCCATAAGTACATAAAAATATGAAATTGACGTTTTGTCGAACTGGCCTTTTTAATCTAAAATATCTGGCGATTGAATATGAATTCCAAATTAAAATTTGGCCTGTGCATTTGAGTTTCGAATTTAGTGATTCATTTGTTTTCGCAACATCACCAAACTGTTTTGTTTATATTTGTTTTTTTTTGTGGTAGGGTTATTTATAGTAGACTTTAATAGAAGGTAAGTAATTATATCCATGAAACACGAAGACCATGATCATTTATATGAGCCCTAAACCCTGTGGGTGGACATGCCATGAACAGACAGGCCTGTAGGTGTGGGAACCACATTGCACAAGGCAGTGGTCTCGGCTTAATAGTCGATTTGCACAAATTTACTCGCCCGAATCCGGCGAAACAACACTTTTAGCTCATTTTTTTTCTATAAGCGACTCATCATCATCATCATATCAGCCGAAAGACGTCCACTGCTGGACATAGGCCTCCCCCAGGCTCCTCCACTTCGACCGGTCTTGTGCTTCCCACATCCAGCGGATACCCGCGGTCTTCGCAAGGTCATCGGTCCACCTTGTGGGAGGCCTTCCCACTCTACGTCTTCCGGTACGCGGTCGCCACTCCAGAACCTTTCGGCCCCATCGGCCATCTGTTCTGCGAGCAATGTGCCCTGCCCACTGCCACTTAAGTTGGCAATTCTTCGGGCTATGTCGGTTACCTTGGTTCTCCTGCGGATCTCTTAATTTCTGATTCGATCGCGTAGGGATAAGCGACTGGCACGACGTAATTTATTTGTGTGCGAATCGTCAACTCCAGAAATAGGTATTAGGCAATTGGCACGGTTTGAATTTTATGCACTTTATTGCATGTACTTTTCTCATAACTTTATTGCTTAAAATTCGTGTTACGTATTTCAGAAGTTTTCGATTCGCCCATAAATCAATTTTCTTCGTGCGAGTTGCTTAGAGAACACAATGTGTTATTTAAAAGAGTAAATTTACCTGATTAATGGCTGATTTTACCAAAGTCAGATATCTTTTATCCGTAGAGTAAAATTTACGTCTGACAATTCTACTATGGAAGATCCGTCAAAAATTCAAAATTTATTCTCAGGATTAGACTTATTCGAAGTATAAAAGTTTGGTGAAATTCGCCCTCAGGCGAGTAATTTCGTGCGAATAGACTAATATTCCGTGGTTTCAAATAATAGTAGAAATTATTAGTTGCTAAATAACTGTTATTATTGTACTAAACTAGTATTAGTTTAGTATAAACCGCAAACTCAATGTGATCGTAGTAATGCAGTGATTTATATCTCTATTATGTTTGTTTTGGTATGCAGCGTTGAATATTATTTGTTAGGCATGTCATATTTAGTTAAAAGCGACGGTAGGTAATTTAACAGCTTGAGTTTGACATTTGTGAGCAATAGATATATTTCAGTTTTAGCCCAGAAGTCTAATTGTTGTTCATAACCCTACCTTTGCTGTCGCACAGTCGGGTAAAAACGAAGAAAATTCAAGACTTGAATTGGAACTTTTTTATCAGCGACCATCAATGTCAAAATGTAGGTAAATTCATCGAATTTCCGACAGATTGAGACTAAAACCAACCATCAAAACCATCTTTACACTGGTCATGGGTGTCATTTGTGAATCTTTGACAGTCGTTACGGGTCGTCAGAAGTTCGAAAATCTGACAACCAGTCTTGCCAAGTGGTATCCTATTAGCCAGTAACTGGGTTGTGCAGGTCAGATAGGCAGTCGCTTCATGTAAAATACTGATATTCAGCTAGCTTCATCCGGTTAGACTGGATATTGACACACGAAAAACATTCATTTTAAACGTCAAACATTTCAACCGTACATTGAAATGCAAATAAATCACGCTAGGTACTGAAATACCACACTGCAGTTTAACATTTTACACAAAGTACACATTTTATGTACATAAATGTATGTGTATATATAAATGTACGTATATTTGTGTATTGGCCAGTTCGAATCACTGATCTGTACATACAGTAACTGTATAGCTCAGATTGTACACTCGAGGACTATTAAATGTAGGTACCAATATTCCGAATTATTAACTTGTCTGTTTCTCCTGTTAATATAATACTTTGCCAAGTGGTCGCTTGGGCATTGAGAAAAGCTGTTTATTTCGGTCGTGGATTGTCTCGTGGGATTCCATTGGTGCACTGTCTAGGTACTGTAGCAATATCCGAAAGTGTTCTTCAATAATGTTCTGGTCAAAGTACTTTGGTTTTAATGGAACGCTTTTATTGTATGTACCTACTTTAGGTCTTTAGTGTCAGTTCTAAAAAGGTTTAGGTTATAACTATACCAATAGCTAAGGAGCTATGGGTATCAAATGTACTGTTTTTATTAAATAAAAATTAGATTCAAAATAAATTATATTATATTCAAAATATTAAGTTTGTATATAAATTTTAGTGAAGGAACAGCGAGTTTTAAATTTCTTGATCTTCTACTTACAGACCTACAATAATAAAATAAAAAAAAAGTCATTCTTATTAATTATGAAACAACTTATTGCTATTTATAATTCACGTTTTTTGTACAAAATGATATGCATTTTCATTACAAATTTTCAACGGAGGTCGTAATGTATGACTTGTAGACGCTCTCCTACTACAAGACGGCCGACCGTGTTCCATGTATAACCGTAATCAGGTATAAATCATCAAAAAAATTAAAAAATGGTGTTTTTTTAAATGATTTTCTCTAGAAACTGATTAACACGATACCCTTTGGTAATACTGGTTGTCAGACCTTCAAACTTCTGACTAGGTACCTGTTATCTTGTAATTACAGAAACCGTTGACATTCAATAAATGGCCTATAATTCCAATGAATAAATAGACGCGTCATACACGAACATTAGACCACTCAAAAACAGCGTAAGCTATGAATGTTCCTACCTACTAGTAGGCACATACAAGCACACAGTGCGCGAAGAACAGGAAACACCATAGATACTGATTCCCGTTGTTATAAGACATGTACATATTCAGTTACGTCACTAGCGTCACACCGCGTCACTGGATGGTTCGTTACTAATAACAAAACAGGCAATTACCTTGCATTTATCTTATAAATACTGAGCGCCGGTAACGGATCTACAGGTAATATATCATTGTATAGTTCCTCAAATATCAATACAATATCAATATCCCAGCCATTTGGCTAGAAGCAAATTATACCTACACCCGAAAGCGTCCGACGCCACAAGCTAACTTTATCATACAGTGTCTAGTTGTCCAATGCACGAGAGAACATAATTATCGGATTACCTAGTGTGACTAACGTGTCTAAACTTAATTACTTAGGATATCAGTACAGAGGTAGATTTAGATCTATGTTAATAAGGGCTAAGATGGCACGTGAACCCGGAGAAGGCTGCATTTGCATAAATTGCTCAGCAGGACACCATGTTGGATGTATGCACGTGTTTTACTATGAATGCACCAAGTTTTCCCTTCTATTATTATTACACGCATTGTCTACATCTGTTATGTTCTGTTATCTTCTCTCCTATCGCAGGTGTGCTGGAAGAGATTTCTGTAGAAATAAGCATTACCTTTGTACGTATTTTTCTATTCCTTTATTCTTGTCTGTTTATATGTGTGTGCATAAATGGTTAAATAAATAAATAGATAAGGACCAATCGGAGCGCCGAACGCGGTCGGTGCTAATGCATCTGACTGATCTAATGATTGAGATAGTTAAAAGTAACACATACTTGGGCCACAGAATAAAAATGGAATGTGCGACTCCCAATCGTCACTTGTAAAAAACAGGATTACTAAGATAGCTTTACTGAAAGTATTCATGTGGCTTTCATTATACGGAATCAATCATCTAGTCAATAAAGTTTACCTGCATCCGATTGGACTGAAACCTGACTCCAACATAAATGGGAGAAGGCGGGGCAGATGATGATGAAACCGGAAAAAAGTGTATATGATGAAAAAATATGTTACAAGTAGAGATGCGCCGAACGTTCGGCCGAATGTTCGTATTCGGTACATTCGGCATATTTTTTCATGTTCGTATTCGGCCGAATATTCGGTTGATTTGCCGAATAATTACCGAATATTTAAATTATTGTTAATGTTTAAAAAATAACATTTTATTAATCAGTAAGGTTATCTACCATATAAGTGTCGTTTATTCCGAAAGTTTTACATAGTTTTTTGTAAATGAAAGAAACACTACTTTTTGTACCAATTATTTACTGACAAAATCATCATCATCATCATATCAGCCGAAAGACGTCCACTGCTGGACATAGGCCTCCCCCAGGCTCCTCCACTTCGACCGGTCTTGTGCTTCCCACATCCAGCGGATACCCGCGGTCTTCGCAAGGTCATCGGTCCACCTTGTGGGAGGCCTTCCTACTCTACGTCTTCCGGTACGCGGTCGCCACTCCAGAACCTTTCGGCCCCATCGGCCATCTGTTCTGCGAGCAATGTGCTCTGCCCACTGCCACTTAAGTTTGGCAATTCTTCGGGCTATGTCGGTTACCTTGGTTCTCCTGCGGATCTCTTCATTTCTGATTCGATCGCGTAGGGAAACTCCGAGCATAGCCCTCTCCATTGCCCTTTGGGTGCCTTTAAGCCTTCTGATAAGGCCCATTGTGAGCGACCACGTCTCTGTACCATAGGTCATCACTGGCAACACACACTGGTCAAAGACTTTCGTCTTGAGACACTGTGGTATTTGGGACGAGAAGATATTGCGAAGCCTCCCGAACGCTGCCCAGCCGAGTCGGATTCGACGATTGACCTCTTTCTCGAAGTTGGACTTACCTAACTGGACAGTCTGTCCTAGGTAAACGTACTCGGTCACAACTTCGAGTGTAGCGCCTCCGATCGTCATGGGAGTGGGTGTTACATGGGCATTCGACATGACCTTTGTCTTCTCCATGTTCATTTTAAGACCCACTCTTTCGGAAGCTCTACTGAGGTCATCGAGCATTGCACTGAGGTCCTCCATGGTCTCAGCCATGACGACTATGTCATCGGCAAACCGAAGGTGAGTGATGTACTCGCCATTGATGTTGATGCCAGCCCCTTTCCAGTCCAGAACCTTGAAGACATCCTCCAGTGCAGCGGTGAACAGTTTCGGAGAGATAACATCTCCCTGTCTCACACCTCGCTGCAGAAGGATAGGTTTCGAAGTCCGGTCCTGGAGTCGGACTGACATAGTGGCGTTTTCATACAGACACTTCAGCACCTCGATGTACCGATAGTCGATCTGGCACCGTTGAAGAGACTGCAGTACAGCCCATGTCTCGATCGAATCGAAAGCTTTTTCGTAGTCCACAAACGCTAAGCAGAGAGGCAGGTTATACTCTTCGGTCTTCTGTATAACCTGCCGCAGCGTATGTATGTGGTCTACGGTGCTAAAGCCTTTACGGAATCCGGCTTGTTCGGGAGGCTGGAAGTCGTCAAACCTGCGCGCGAGACGGTTCGTGATGACTCTCGAAAACAGCTTGTAGACATGGCTCAGAAGTGAGATGGGCCTATAATTCTTAAGAAGAGTATTATCACCCCTCTTAAAGAAAAGTACCACCACACCTCTGTTCCATGCCTGTGGCGGACTGACAAAATAAAACAGATTAAATTTAAATAACATTTTAATCAAATAAACTTCTGCTTTTTTACAAATGATAAATTAAACCAAATTAAATTTCTATGAAATTAACGATTTTAAGAACACTGCTTAGAGTAAAAACTTTTTCAGTTTTTTTTTTTAGAATATCATACATGACGTAACTACTATCTTTAGGAACCATCACAAGTATTAAAATATATATATAATCATATATTTTTTTATAAATGTCTGTGTGTGCTAAATAAAATTTATGAAATCAACAATAAAAAAAATCTTAAGTAGCAAATATTAATTTGCAACATAAAAACTAGGAATTGTCATAACTGTTTGTAGTTTTAGTCTAGTTACGTTTTTTTTAAGTACCTAAATGTTAAATTCTATGAAATCAACAATGGACAAACGTATCTTCTGTAACAAATACTAGCTCAAAACTGAAAAAAAAAATACAAATTTGAGGAAACTTTAAGAATCAACATTAGTAGGTAATTGAAGTTTTAATCAAATTAAGTTTTTTGACGAATGCAATGTTAGCAAAATAAAATCTGATTCAGGATTACTATGATGTCCTTTAATAATCATATCGTAAAATTAACATTCTTAAATAATGATTATTTATCAACAAATTAAAACAATGTATTTAATCATTAAAATTTAAGAGTGGTAAATTATGAGTCAACAATCTATTTCTTTTCTCTTAAAATACAGTGCCTGCTTCCGAGAATAACGGTTCACTATACAGGCTTTTACTATGGGACCAAAACCTGAAATCACGAAAAGTATCTGTTCCTTACATTTTGATGAGTTATACGAACATAAATGTAAGGAACAGTTTTTTTTTTAATTGAACCGAATTATTCGGCCGAATATTCGGTTCGGTACATTTTGGACCGAATATTCGGCCGAACATTCGTATTCGGTTGAACCTACATTCGGTGCATCTCTAGTTACAAGCATTTTGAGTAGCTTTTTTCCCAAATAAACTTTATATAAATTAACTCATTATTTGTCACACTGTAACATGCAGACCTCCTAAAAAACCCAGCAAAGTTTCACCTTTATAATTAAACATAAAATGAAATTCAGTGTGCATGCAAATGTGTGGTCATTTGTCACGCTCGCAAGTGCGTGCAGCCCGAAGATAAGAGGCGTGTCAGCATGTGTAGCGATTTGTTCAGCCATTAACAATTTAACGCTCCACTGTTTTGGGAAAAATCTACCTGACATGCGAATAACACAACTGGCAATATTATTAGACTGAAAAAGCAAGAGAGACTAAATAATATGATACAATAAATTAGGACTGTTCATCGAAAAGTTAAATATTGCACACATCTTAAATATCGGCACGGTTGGCGTTGCGGTTAAGCGATTGACTGCTGCGCTGCGTGTCGCGGGTTCGATTCCCGCACGGAAAAAATATTTGAATGAGCTACAAGTAGTTGTTCCGGGTCTGGCTGTATGTGTGTGTGAGTTTAAATGTTTGTAAACGCACCCACAATGCAGAAGAAATTCCTAGTCTGGGGCAAGAAAAAAAGAAAAAAGTGCCACTTCGGGAGTGCCGGCAGAAGTTAAAACTTGAACAGTTACGTGTGTATTTTCTGAATCGTCCGATTAAACAACGTTCAACGTTGTTCATTCGTACGTTCGTGTTGTCATTGGTGTCAGTAACAGTGTCGCGAGTTCAATTGTTTTGTCCCCATCTCAAAAAATTCTCAACGCGCCTTAAGAAGTTTTCACTTCAAACAATATTTTCAGACTGGTAATTGCGTAATTCATTATTAGAGATCGGATATTCGGATGCATATTTAAGTTAATTTTTAGTTATGAAAGTATGGAAGTGGCTTCATAAATTATTATTTTTGTAAAAAATATCCCGGGATTCCAGGAACACCGGGAATTTAAAATTAACCCCGATGCAATTTGTGCTGTTACCTTTAATGGCTGAAGTCGATCGCTCGTGTAACATTTTTTACCATGAGCATTCAGGACCTAAGGAAAAATTCAATCCAATGTGAAATTCTGTATTGACGATTAAAAAAAATATAATACACACGTAATTGTTCAAGTTTTCACTTTTGTCGGTACACCTGGAGTGCCACTGTTTTTTTTCCTAAGTTTACGTTCACCTACGTAGACATTAGGCACCTACGTCTGCGTGAAATAGCACTTTACTAACATATTTTAAAAGAACCTACTAGTATGTTCTTGATAAATGGTTAAAAAGCCTTGAAACTAAAAGTTTTCATAACTTTTAGTGAAGAAGTTCTAAGTTTATAAAAAATATGGTTATGTTTATACTCCATTTATACCTACTTTTAAAAGTTACCTAGAGTTACGTAATTTTTAAGTTTACCATCTAAGCATTAGTTACTATACAACGTGTAACGGAGAGGGTATATACGTATCAAGGGCACTACTTCTTTGGATTGTTATCAAACGATATTGGAAGGGTTTTTTAATCCTATGCTCTACATGGTCGGAAGTTATGAGAATTTTTAATACATTGATACCAGAAACCGAACTTTTCAAATTGAATAGAAGGGATTTATCGTGATATTGGCAAGTAACGTGGAAAGTTATTGACCTACGTAGTGCGGTGATACGTTTGTTATGATTTGAATTAAAAAAGAAAAAACATATATAAAACCGAAAATTTGGTATCAACTCTTAGAGTATTTTATTCAAAATCATAATATTTTATTTCATATAAACCTGCATGGGCACTTATGAAACGTCAGAAGCTAGGTGCACGGTTCCAAATTGTTGTTTCCTATGTAGAAGAGCCGGCAAGAAACTCCACGGTTACTCTTTTAAAAATAATTGGCTTTAACAATGTTTCCAAATTACAGAGATAAAATGTATGGGAGGACAGTGCAGGCCTGTCAATAAGTACCAGGTACTTAGACGAATACAGATATTTTGAGCTGAAACTATGTATAGTGATTCTATACTAGCTGTTATCTTTGGTGCTTAACTGGCAATAGGGTTTCTGTTACTCCCTGTATATATACTTCAATAAAACTTCATGGGGTCGTAGCAAAATAATATCACCTAAGCTATGCTTGCCGAGGTCGGTTACAAGATGGGTGACCATTAATAGCGAGACATCTCGTTAATTCCGAAAGCACGTTAAACCGTTGGTTTCGGCTGTCATTTGTTATCGTCATGAGTAGTCAGAAAACCGAAAGCCAGACAACCAGTCTTACCTACTTAGGGGTACCTATCGTTTTACCCATTAACTTGGTTGTGGAGGTCAGATAGGCAGTCGCTCGTTAAGTAAGTAAAGTTTCAAATAAAGCGGCTTTAAGATAAGTTACCGCCCTTAACTTTACAAAAGTTAAGCTAACGATGCACTACCAAGGTTGGTCATAACTTGTACACAGAGGCGCAAAACATTGAGCTCGTACATAAAACATTATCGCCTTAAATAAATAAACTTAAGCTAACTTTAGCTACGTTTTACGAGGTTGTAAAGTAAACCACTGACATTGAGATCTTATTGTTGTATTTGCAACTGTGTGCGGTTGTACGATTATTGTACAACTACTGTCATTGAAATCGAATAGCTTATTACTTATGCATTTTCAGAGATATACAGGGAAAGTTTTTGTCCAATGTGCAAATTGTAACCATGAATTCGGCATATCATTCTAGAAGCTTTATTTAGTGAAGACATTTTTCCCCGGTTGCACAAAGAAGAATCAGCTGTTTCATAGAAAAGTGCAATACCTACGCGGTCAAAATGTATGGAGCAGTTGTTTCTTTTTGTGTATCCGGCGAAAAAATTCTGCGCTAGGGGGTCTAGAATGATATGCCGAATTCATGGTTACAATTTGCGCACTGGATAAAAACTTTGCCTGTATAGAGGAATGTGGAACGAGGATGTAAAGTTCACTCATCCTCAATTGAAAAGGACCTTCCAACTAGACGACTGTTGTGTCAGGTTGGCAACTGCCCGACGACTTTTTATTTCATCTCGCAGGTCAACCAGGTCAGGAGGTTGTAGTGAGGCTGCCAGCTTAACTGTTCATTTTTTGTTTGTTACCTCAGAACTCTGACATTCATAAAACTGATTTGAAAAATTCTTCTTTAGTTTTATATAGTATGCTTACTGACTGGTGCTATTTAAGTGGTTTTTGAGTTATCTTCAATAAATTACGTTTTTTTTTTCACTTACTTTTTTTCAACGTTTTATTCCCCAATTGATCAAAGCAATATACTCCAGTACACTATAACGCCCTAATAACAAACATTGATTCAGCAACCGCTCTTCCAAAACCACAACCAATTGCGGACCTCAAATACGTCATAACCCCAGCGGTTAGAAATTTGATTTCGTCGTTTATGGTAGGTACGACTTTAGTCGTATACAGTACGAATTTCCGTATATACGGCGTATACGGCGCAGTCGTTCCATCCAATGTTTACGTAGTGTATAAAAACACGCGAATATTGCGTACCATATGAGCTTCGAAACGGAGGAAAACTAACAATGTCGTTGCGTTTATTAAAAGGATTTGTTTGCAGTTGTTGTCGCTTGTAAATATAATTGTTTTGATGTGTATTGTGTCTTTTAAAAATAACAAACTGGTGCTGAGTTTATTATTATCTATTCAGTTTATTCAGTTCAATGGTAAATGAGCTTTCAGATACTGTTCTTACGCCCTAGGTTACAGGTTTCTTTGCAAGTCTGACAGTTATTCAGTATTTTGGTATTGTGCGGTGAATTGCGAGCATTTGATGACAGGACGCACTGTGTAAAACACTAATAAACTTCAAACAATGTGAAACGAATCTCGCTCGGGATGCGGGAGGACGTGACGCAAGCTCTTTAAATTAGTTATATGCAGCAGTTTTTAACCATTGTTTCTGATTGGAATAAGGTACAAAGAAACACAAAAGGGGCTACGCATAACCCAGCTGTAACGATGATCATCTGATTTGATCAGAAGTCATCCCTAACATAATAGAAACAGTGTTGACAAATCAATCTGCCTAGCCTTCTCTCAAATATGTTAAGGACTGTCTATCTGACCTCCACAAACCAGTAACTGGGTAACACGACAGCCCCTGGGTGATACTGGTTGTTAGACTTTTGGGCTATTGACGACCCATAACGACTGTCAAAGATAAACGAATGACGATGGGGTCCGCAAGGTCCGATGGATGCGGGTTGTTCGAAAGAGATACCGCCGCCCCTGGCACACAGGCTACTGAGGGAACACGGGTGGGTTTTAGTCATTAAAAGTTTGACACGCTCTCCTGCTCCACCCAGAGCGGGAGAACTTATTTGATGATTTCCCACCCTCAAAAAAAAAAAAAAAAGCCGGGACCAATGACTTAGCGTGCTTTCCGAAGCACGGAGGCCACGGAGAGGTCTCAATATTATGCAGGGTACATTTTTAACCAGTGTGCAAACTATAACCATGAATTCAACTTAACATTCTAGACTTCCCCTACCTTAGAAATTTTACGTCGGTTATACAAAAAATAAAAAATAAAACTGCTATTTCATAGAAAAGTACAATACCTACGCCGTCAAAATCTATGGAACAGCTATTTTTTTTTGTATAATCGACGAAAAAAACCATAAAGTATGACGTAATTTTTGGATGGCCTCTTATTGGAAAAGCCTTTGTACAAGAAAGTTAACGTTGAAACAAGCAAGTAAAAAATTCAGACTGTTAACTATTCAGTCTTCTGAAAGCCAATTGATGGAAATTAGTTATTGTGGCGAGCTCCACAGATTGGCAGGGCGCCATTATGAATGGCACTGCAGACTGGTTCTACTTTGTGATCGGTTACTTTGTAGCTAAGTTGTCAAAGTTAGCTTTAACGAGACGAACTGTATTTAGTAAAAGGAGTGCTGAATTTTCGAATAGATTTTTTTGATATGGGTCTAGATTAGTGATGGGTAACTCATCATTAATTGGTAATTATTATGAATTATTTTTAATTATTATTAATTTATGTGAGAATGAGGGAGCCTCTCAATTTGCTTCGTGAGGTCCTCACGAGGGACCCCTCATTTGAGGTGAGGAATCGTACGACGGCGTATTTGCCTCACGACTCGCGAGCCCGAGCCGAACTCAAACGAAGCTCCAAGTGAGCGAGGCGGGCGGGTGCAACGACGACTCACGAGTACTCACGAGTCACGACTCTCCGATTTCCGATAATCCGATTATTCACGTCCTCACTCTCTCACACACATCATTTTCTTTCGCTTTCATATAGACCGCCAAAATAAACGAATCAATGACCCTTTATTACCAATCTAATGCTAATGCTTTTAGAGTTCATAATAATTAATCGTAGCTGAAATAATTTAAATAATGTTTACTGTGCCACGGTGTTGTCCAAACTTCAAGATCACACCTCACCTCACTCATTCTCAATTCTCCATACAATTTTTGAGTCGGTTCATTCGCTCACTGAGCTCACTCAATTACTCAATCCTCATTCGCGAGTCACGAACTCGCTTGCCTCGATTTCCTATTGTCAATAATGTCAATGTCAATTTTTAAATGAGGGGTGATGAGGAATGAGGTGGTTCAATATTGAAATTCGAGTAACTCTTTCAATTTGCGATCACGAGTACCTCAAATGAGGGGCCTCATGAGTGAGGGACGCATCACTCACTAGTCTAGATTGGCGCAAGATCGTGTTGAGTGGAAAAAGGAATAGGAGGCCGTAGCCTTCTAGTAGAACAATATATGCAGTTTGATTTATTGATTTACTAGCTTTTTGCCATCGGTTTCGCCCGCGTGGAGGTCGGAAATTAATCCACGACTACGACTATATACGTACTACCGGGATAAAAAGTATCATCATCGTCATTTCAGCCGGACGACGTCCGCTGCTGGAAATAAGCCTCCCCCAATTTGGGGGGGCTTGCCATAATCGCCACGCTTGGCAGGCGGGTTGGTGATCGCAGTGTGGTTGTAAAATGCATAGAGAATGCTGCTCCCCATTCTCTAGTAAGTTAGTCGCCTTCTACGACAACCACGGGAAGAAGTGGAAAAAAGTATCCTATGTGCCAATCCAGGTTAAAAACTATCTGCGTGCCACATTTCACCTTTATCCGTTCAGCCGTTTTTGCGTGAATGACTAACAAACATTCCGACACACAAACTTTCACATTTACACTTAGGTAAGTATTTTTAGTAGAAAGTAGTATTTTGTGACAACAAATTGTGTTTCGTGACTTTCCTTTGATATAGTTTCACTTGATTGGCAATCCGCCGGAGAACGAAGGTAACGGACATAGCCCGAAGGATTGCCAAATTTAAGTAGCAGTGGGCAGGACACATTTCTCGCAGAACAGATGGCCGATGGGACCATAAGGTTCTGGAGTGGCGACTGCGTACCGGAAGACGTAAAGTTGGAAGGCCTCCCACAAGGTGGACCGATGACCTTGTGAGGGCCGTAAGAGTCCGCTGGATGCGGGAAGCACAGAACCGGTCGAAGTGGCGGAGCTTGGGGGAGGTCTATGTCCAGCAGTGAACGTCTTTCGGCTGAAATGATGATAATGATGAAGAGATTGGCAATTGTTAACTCTATTCAGTATACTGTGGTCTTCTGTAATCGAAGGAGTACCTACACTTATTTAGGGGGCGCCAAGGTAGACCGCGAAATTCAAAGAACAATGGGCAAAATGTCCCTACCCTTGTAGCACTCCCGTCTATGTATCAAATGAAAGTACTTGAAAAGTGTATCATTTTATTGTATGACAGCAAATCTGTAAAACATGGGGGAAAAAAGTTATTGAGATTTAGAAATCAAAATACAAATTCTACATAATATTTACTAAAACTCATATATATCTTCAATTTAATTTAATTATGTATGCGCTTATTGCGTCGATGTTTCATATTTTACAATAAACAACGCGCGGCGCGAAGTATGAGTAGGTGACAGACAGAATCCGAGGCGAACAAAAGCGCGTGTGCAGGAACAAAGGCATTTTATTACCTAACGCTTTGTGGCTCACCCGAATTCCTGTTACGCACGCAGACAGGCACATTGACATTGACCGACAAGGATGCACCTAAATAAAAAAAACAAACAGATATAATAGATGTAATACTCGTCTATGAGACGGTGTTCTTTTAACATTACACACCACTCAGTGCAGTCACAAAATAAAGAGAGTAAAGAGAGTACAGAAGGCAATCACATGTATGTACTTCGATTCCCTTCGCCTGTGACCTTTGCCGAGAGTGGACGTGCTATCGGTTCTAGTAAAAAGTTGTAAATAGTACAATCGCGACTTTAAGCCGTTAGGGCCAAGTCTTAGGGTATAGTTTACCGACAAATTAGTTACTTTATTTATTTATAAATTCTTACTTCCGTACTGTACCGCGCCGTTTGCCTAGCTGACCACGCCCCCGTGCTGGACAGAGATAGTGGTCATAATTGCTGTCCCGCTTGCGCGCTAGTGACCGCACTGACCGTGATCTTGTGACGTACAAGCAGCTCCTTTACTCACGAAGACTCGTACCCAAGGAACATAATACCTACGGCTCGTACCTACCTATTACCGAGTAAAATATACGTTTGGCGTCGGCTCGCGCTGTGTGATGCCCCGCTTGCCGAGATCCCCACCGGCGACGCCCGCGGATAACAGCAAGTTAGTGCAAGTGTCCTCGGATTCGGACATACCGCAATCACTTTCCAGCAGCCCATTTGGAAATGTAAATACTTCCACACGTCAAAAACGTCCTCGAGCGGAGTTATCACCTACTAATGAGCTGCTGGAGTTCAAACACGAGATTCTCCAAATGCTTACGAAGTGGAAAAATGATCAGGAAACTCATCTCAAGAAATTTCTGGATGACCAGAGCCTATCTATGACGAAACTTGTATCGGAAATAGCAGAATTAAAATCTCAAAATAACGCTATCCAGAAATCAAATATGGAGATTGAGAAGACTGTCGGCTTTATCAGCTCACAGTACGACGACATGATGAAACAAATTGAGACCTTACAAAGTGAAAAGCAAGCTTGTAGACACAGTATTCACATGTTAGAAATTAAACTACAAGATCTTCAGCTGTCAACGCGTTCATCCACTGTCGAGATTCGTAATGTACCGTCGTTGAAAGAAAAAGAATCAATGTCGGAACTGGCTGTCATCGTTACTAAAGTTGGAGCAGCAGTAAATGTACCTATTGACACCATGCAAATACGGGACATATACAGGCTCCCTGGAAAAAAGGGTTCAACTAGGCCGATCGTAACTGAATTTACTAGTGTCCAGACAAAAACTCAGATGCTCTCTGCAGTTCGTGATTTCAATAAGAAACTCAATAAGGAAGATCGTTTGAATACCCATAACATAGGTATCGATGGGAACCGAAACCCAATATATGTTGCGGAGTATCTCCCGCCGAGCTCTAGGAAGCTCTTCTTTGACGCAAGGCAATTTGCTAAGCTGAAGCAATATAAGTTCTGCTGGACCAATAACGAGAATGTATTTCTACGGAAAACAGAAGGCGATAAACAGATTCTCATAAAATCGGAGCAGACACTGCGCGAATTGGAAGTGCAACAATGACTCTTTATAATCATAAGAATAATCATTTCGTCCGATTTCTTTAGGGTATTTCTTAGTTTAAGTACAACATCTCACACTCACAACTACTCACGTAAGTTTTTCCTTTTCTTTGCACAGGAGCGCCATGTAGTATATATACTTTTAGTTTATAATGATTGTCGGTTCTGCCCATGCCTATTCCTTTGCCGTATTTTTGTAGCTCTCATAACACATTCATTTAGTTGCCTGACGTTAAATTTTTCATTGCCGCTTCTTCTTGTGTGCCTCATTTTGCGTTCCTTTTGGATACTTTATATAACAAATGGCTATCCAAAATAGTAATATAGATCACGAATTAGATTCACTTAGTGTTGCCAAGTCGTATAAATGTATACCCGAAATGTGCTCACGGTATATCGCAGATCCAAAAAAGGGACTGAAAATACTGCATCTTAACATTCGGAGCATTAATAAAAACTTTGACGAAATAGCCGTGTTAATGAAACTCCTAGGCTTTCGTTGCGATGTCATTGTGTTATCTGAATGTTGGTTAAGCAAAATATCTCAATTACCTATTCTAGACGGTTATACCTCCTATTATACTAAAAACACTTATAACCAAAACGACGGATGCGCAATTTACATTAAATCTTTTATAAAGCATGACATAAAAGAACCCGTTTTTGCTGATGCCAACTGCCTCATCTGTAGCATGGAGACCATTTCAATAGTTGCTGTATATCGCTCTCCCTCTTATAGAAACATAAACAATTTCATCGATAGTCTAGACAAAGTGCTCACGCTTCCCACACAGTCTGTTGTCCTGATCGGTGATACATCAGTGACAGTAACACTGATACTAACTCCGACGAGTATCTATCCTGTGCTGCTGCGCACGGACTTCTCGCCGCACATATGTATCCCACGCGAGTTTCTAGTTGTTTAGATCATATCCTTTTAAAAACCAACCTTTCCGCCACAGCATTTGTCATTGAATCGTCTATTACCGACCATGAACCTCTTCTACTATTTCTGCAAACCAACAATAGGTATAGTAACTTGCCTCGCATCAAATGTAAGATGAATCGGAATGCAGTTATAGATGCTATTAATGGAAATGACTGGACTCCTATCCTACAGATGCAAGATGCAAACATAGCCGCGGAGGAGTTGATATATGGTCTTTCTACCATCATAAAGGAAAATACATACGAACTTAAAGTCCCGAGGAAAAATAGAACTCTTAAGCCTTGGATTACACCTGGCTTACTACGGTGTATTCGACACCGCGACCGCATGCACAGAAAATTAAAAACAAGTAGCGATAATGAAATTCTGCGAATTACTTATACTCGATATCGCAACTACTGCAATTCCTTGTTAAAAAAACTTAAGCGCGCGTATGAAAAAGAAGAATTCTCTAAAGCGAAAAATAATATGAAGGCAACGTGGGATGTGGTTAAAAAAGTGGCCGATTTTAATTCATGCACTCCTCTCCCCGTCGAATTGTTAAACCTTTCCGTATCTCCACAGTCCTCACTAAATCTAGTTAATGAATATTTTGCTACTATTGGTAAAAATCTCGCATCCAAAATAAAACCAATAGCCTCCGCACCTAGCGAAACAGTGTCCAAGTTTGGTCGATCTATGGTTCTCCTAGAAACTACAGAAATTGATGTGGAAGGAATTATAATGAGCCTCAAGCCCGATTCCGCTACTGGTTGGGATGGCATCCCCATTAACGTAATTAAAGCTACCAGCAACGTTTTGGTTCCCATCATTACACATGTATGCAATCTTGCCATTTCATCTGGCGTTTTCCCAGTGGTCTTTAAAAGGGCCATAGTTCACCCTGTTCATAAAGCTGGTCGCAAGGATGAGGTTAACAATTACAGACGGTTCTTTCCTCAATGTCAAAGATCTTGGAACGAGTCTTAAACAAGAGCCTAGTCTCTTTCCTTAATGCCAATCATATTATAGCCCCCAACCAATTCGGTTTCCGCAAGGGAATGAGTACTGAAGATGCCATTATGGCACTGTCTGACCATGCTGTAAGAACTCTTGACAATAAGCAAAAATGCTTAGGTATTTTTATCGACTTATCTAAGGCCTTTGATACCGTTTCCGCACCAGCATTACTGAATAAAATGGAAGCCATTGGAATCCGGGGAGTGGTATTGGAAATCTTCAGGGACTATTTACGGAGTCGTACACAGCTGGTCAAAATTGGGCAATATGTTGGTGATGAGCTCCCGATCGAATACGGTGTACCACAAGGTAGCATTTTGGGCCCTACCCTCTTCTTGATATACATCAATGAGCTGTGTCAGTTGCCGATCCATAACTGTAAAATTATTTCATACGCCGATGATACTTCTTTGTTGATTGATGGAAGAGACTGGGCTCAATGCTATCGAAACGCCGAAATGGCACTTGCTTGTGTAATGGTATGGTTATGTAATAACTCTTTAACAGTAAACGTAAGTAAAACGCTCTGCATGCCTTTCGCCATCAGATCAAATTTAAGTCCACCAACATCTTTATCTCTTAAAATGCACACATGTTCGTCCTTCACCTCTTGTGACTGCCCTGAAATCACCAAGACACTTACTGTTAAGTATTTAGGTGTACACATCGATCAACATCTGAATTGGCATAAACACCTGCAGTCACTGGCGAGTAGAACTCGCAAACTTATATATGTCTTTAAAAAATTACGCAATTCTGCCGATACGGACACCCTTAAAGTCGTATATTACGCATTGTGCCAATCCATTTTAGTGTACTGTATTCCAGTCTGGGGTGGAGCCAGTGAAAATCATTTTGTACGACTAGAACGAGCTCAGAGAGCTGTACTTAAAGTCCTACTCTCTCGGCCGTTGAGATACTCTACAGCACAGGTTTATGCAGAATCCAAAGTGCTATCAGTCAGGCAACTGTATATCCTCCAGTCCACGCTCCGCAAGCACTCAACTCGTCCGCTGACAGAGCCAAAAGGTAGGGTCAAACACACAGTCTTCCCGTTAGAGTCGTATAAAACTTCCTTCGCTAAAAGGCATTTTTACATCAACAGTACGAAACTTTACAACCAGTTAAATAAATTATTAAAAATTTTCCCTAAACCTAAATACCAGTGTAAATCTGAGTTGCTACAATATCTGCAAAAACTTACCTACCGTATGACTGAGGATCTTTTGATTGGAAACTATTCCAACCTCCACAGATAGGTTTTTATTGCTCAAAATTAAATACATCCATAACTTGAATTTAACATACATACCTACATCTCGCCCACAACCACTTCTACAAACACCTACTCACACACATGCACTTACTCACAAAATGTCTCACTCACTCGACATCAAACACACACACACACTTCACCAATTAGTTAATCTAAATTCGTTTTATATTTTTTTCTCTGTTTTATTATGTTCCTGCTTTTTACTATATTCCATACACACCAGCCTAATTTTGCAATGTATCTTTTATGTTTGTTTTTTACTATTTTACTTTATATATCATTGTGTCCTATCTAGGTAAATTATAAGGCTTATTATATCCATGCATAATTTTGAAGGTACACTGACTTCTAAGATACAGGTTTTTACCTAGTTTAGAGGTCAGGGTCTTTTTTACTGGATTCACTTAGCTTAAGCCATTTTTTATATTTGTTCCTTGTTCCATGTAATGTTTGTGCATTTCTGGGAGTAATAAAAGATTTATTATTATTATTATTTATATTATATTATTATTTCCATACCTACGCTCGGCGGTCGAGCTAGGGTTGTCAACTTTGGCTTACGCACAAAAAACTATCGTGGTAGTGGCACTCGTATTTAGGTCTTTGCCATGATGGCTCGCCGAGCAGTTCTATCTTAACTATATATAATGAGGAAGTTGAGCGTATTTTTTAGCTTATAAGTACTACAATAAATACCTAATATAAATTGTAGAAATAATAGAAGGCCACAAAGTCATTTTCGCTTACCCACAACTAACTAGGTATTCTGTGTTACGTTAAAACAAACCATCGAACTCACCTCTCTGGTCAACTCAACAACAGGTAGCTTAAAAAAAGACATTTCACAGTTTAATGTTGAATTTAAACAACCGTCCACTGAACAGTTATAGTAACTTTTTTGGTTGCTCCGTTTTTGCATTTCACAGACGCGTGTCTCAGGGAATGGCACTCGCGCTCGCACTGGTCCCAACCGGTCCGAGATATCGTGTCCGTGAACGGTGTCTATGTGTGCGTTACTCGAGCGCACTATGTATGTAGATTGCCTTCTGTACTCTCTGTATTTTGTGGTGCAGTTCTTGTGCTTATGCGTCGTTCACGTTTCTGCATTTTTATTATTTTGACATCGCTTCTCTCACTAACTTCAGCTAGTCAACGGATTTTTGCCTGGGACAATATTATTGTACAAAGCCGAAATACAATATAGTAGGTATATTTAGTTCACATTCGTTTATTTATTTATCCCCAGACATAATTAGAATACAGGAAGTAAAAAAGTAAAATAATTTTACGCAAAATACAATATTCTCGCATTCTCCCATTCATTCACTCATTCATTCGTTCACATTTGTTATCTTTATAACAATGTACATGTTTCCATCCAACACTTAAGATGCTACAAGGGTAGGGACGGGGTTCATACAAAAACACATACATACATTGTTCTTTCCTTTTTTTTTGCAATTTCTAGGTCAGTCAGTGTCAGGCTATGTGTTGAACTAATTAGAGTCATTAAAATCATAATGAAGAGTTACTTCAACATAAATTAATGATGAGTCGGTAAAGGACGCGTCTTACGAGTTGAGCTGAGACAGGCGCATTACTTTGTGTAAATTATTTCATCACCACTGCTCTCAAAACAGTGAAAGAAAACATCGTGAGGAAACCGGCATGTCCTAGAACCAAAAATTAGAAGACATGTTACATCTACCAACCCGCACTGGTAGGTAGATTACGGCCCGCTCCCTCACACAGAGAGGAGGCCTATGTCCCAGCAGTGGGAACCTTATAGGTTGATTATCCTAAATGAATGATAAGGAGCACATTTTTCCTATATTTTCTATCATTTAGCGGTATTTATCATTATATAGCAAAGGATGTTTACCAGCTATAGTATTTATGCAGAAATATGAAATATCTACTTTCTATAGCAGTTTATCAATAGTCATGGTAGCACTTACCCGATGTATCCCACACGGAAAAGTTGACTCTGTAACTATCGGCGACTGTACACGAACACCCATACTTCTCGAAACCGGTTGGTGTGTATGCCTGGAACAATGGAAAACATAATATATTTCGTGGTTATGATAGACTAGCTAGCTAGCTACTGCCGCGTGAAATTTGGGCCCTCGACCCGCCCTGTCTGTTTTCTCTCTGACCTTTTTCTTTTAATCTTCGTCAAGAATTGGTCTATCAAATGCAAAAAGAATTTCAATTTGAAATCCTGCTGATAGTTCCAGAGATTACTATCTTATTATCCATCGGTTCTTTACTTAAACTACAACTATATCCGATGTCCCTAGTTACTTAGATATCTATTTTGGTGGCGGATATTTATACGCGATATATCCGCCAACCGTAAAAAACGGTTACACATTGTCATCTACAACCTGACCTTAACCGTTGAGGATATTAAAAACTTTACACCACACTATAAGACGACATTTCGCAATAAGCCCTTCAAGAGAAAACAGGGTCTTAACTCAAATCACATCAAGCTCATGATATCAAGGCAAGTAGTGAGTCATCCCGATTTGAGCGAGTAGTAAGCTTCCATGTATGGCCACATACTACAAGACGCCATATTAGGAACCCGTATTGACAAGGCGGTACACTTCAACACCGGATTTGACGAAGAAGTCCAAATAGAAACGGATCGTTTTTGTCGTAAATACATAGATTAACGAGATTTAGTAATGGTTAATTGGATTGTTGAGTTAGTTCCCATGCTGTGCAATGAGGCAACCGCCATTTTGTTGAGCGGTTTTATTGTGTTAATAGAAAAATGCTATTGAAATTCCTGCCTGAAGATTGTAGATACTACAAAACTATATCAAGCTTTGTTTTTGTAAGTTTATCTGATGATAAACTGGGTTTTTTTTGGTCAGTAATCATCAAATATGTTCTCCCGCTCTGGTTGGAGCAGGAGGGCGTGTCAGACTTTAACTGACTAAAACCCACCCGTATGCTTTCAGTTGCCTGTGTGCCAGGGGCCACGGTATCTCTTTCGAAAAACCCGCATCCCTGGCTGAAGGTACACATTAAGCCAATTTAATTATAGGTAGCAAAAAACAGAGTAGCTAAAACCTTTCGAACTCTGTGCTTTCTTTCTTTCCCAATAAAAAATACATTTCTACTACGGAGATAAATAACTGAACTCAAGTAATAACTCACGAAAGACGTATTAAAGTTGGAATCTTTCTAGTTCAACATATGTGTTGAAAATGCCCCACATTTCAACCCTTTTCCGTTGTTAATCTTCACAACTTTACCTTAACGAGGACCGTCCTTGTAAACGGGTGCTAAGTCGAATTATATTTTGCCGTTAATATTTATGGTTTTTCCATTCTTCTTTATGTATTTTTAATACTTTTCCTTGAACGGTAATGGTCTGTGCTTATCTTGGCAAGAGCTGTTTATACTTAATGCCAAGTGGAAGGGTTAATAGTATTTTTTTTTTAACTGGCGTTTATGCATATCGGCCTAGGTGACGACGACTGAAGTTCAGTTCAATGATTTCATTTTTTTTATAACTAGCTTCTGCCCATGACTTCGTCGTGAAATTTCTTGGGGTCGACTTCCAGTCTAACCGGTTGCAGCTGAATACCAGTATTTTCTGTAGAACAACAGCTAGTGGCGCGGTAAATTCTGCTTGCGAGATGCAGGATTTTGAGTGACGTCATTATGATACATAGTTTTCGCACGTGGAGATGTAGATGCAGCCATAACTGCATAAAATTAGAAAAAAAAAAACAGTGTTTTCCATTACATTACTTAGAGATATGAAATCGTTTCTAAATAACCCTAGTAAATATGCAGAATAAGTGCTCTCCGAACGGCTTCTTCAATTTTAAATGTTAAAAGATCAGATTTGATAGTGTAGGTTTTCTGCGCTATCGTGATGTTGGAATCCACTATTAATTTTTGGTATAAGTCAAAAGATGTAGCGTGTTGCGAATAAAAAGATCTCATGAAAAGATTTTTCTGTCCAGCAATGGTAAGGAAATACCTAGGTAAGGTAACATAAACTTTAGTAAAGTGTTAGATTTAGCCAAATTCTCATTTATTTATCGTAAATATTACCTATACAATCAAGCTAGACGAAATCTACATTGCCTATTGATCGTCTTCTAAGTCCACGTTCGCACCACGTAAAAATATCGCAGCGGCGCGGCGGCTCCTTTTCGCGTACTGTATCTTGAACGCACAAATCGAACAGTGTGTTTTAGGGTCGCGCTAGGATGCACTCCATCATTTCAGCCGAAAGACGTCCACTTCTGGATATAGGCCTTCCCCTGGCTCCTCCATTTCCACCGGTCTTTTGCTTCCCACAACTCGTGGACTCCTGCGGCCTTCACAAAGTCATCGGTCCACCTTGTCATGGTCGCCACTCCAGAATCTTTCGGCCCCATCGGCCATCTGTTCTGCGAGCAATGTGCCCTGCCCACTGCCACTTAAGTTTGGCAATTATTCGGGCTATGTCGGTTGCCTTAGTTCTCCTGCGGATCTCTTCATTCCTGATTCGATCACGTAGGGAAACTCCGAGCATAGCCTTCTCCATTGCCCTTTGGGTGACTTTAAGCCTTCTGATAAGGCCCATTGTGAGCGAACACGTTTCTGTGCCATAGGTCATCACTGGCAAAATACACTGGTCAAAGACTTTCGTCTTGAGACACTGCGGTATTTGGGATTCACTCTTGTTGGATTATTAAGCTTCGGTCTAATACTACTATACAGGGTCAGTTTTTATCCAGTGCGCAAACTGTAACCATGAATTCAGCATATCATTCTAGAACCCTTAGCGCAGAAATTTTTCTCTGGTTATGCAAAAAAAAATCTGTTGTTTCATAGAAAAGTGCAATACCTACGCGGTCAAAATGTATGGAACAGCTGATTTTTTTTTTGTATATCCAGCGAAAAATTTCTACCCTAGGGGCCTAGAATGATATGCTGAATTCATGGTTACAATTTGCGCACTGGATAAAAACTTTTCCTGTATGAAGAAGGTGAACAGTCAATGTAGACTTCGTTTCAGTATTTAGTATAGCTGCGCCCGCGGCTTCGTTCACGTCGTTACTTCCTTTTGGCATTAAAATTAATGGGAACTTAATGATAAATGATTTTATTTCTCCAAGTAGGTTTGTCCAAACACTTTTACGCGTCAATCATACTGTAAATACTAGATGAGTTCAGCATTTTTTATCTGACTACTCTGAGAAGAAAGGCCGAAACAAATTCAGAGGACAGAGTCTCTTTTAAAGCCCATATATAATCTTGGTCAGACCATGTGGATTGGTGTCTGAAATGGTCTTTTCAGGTAAAAACTACACAGATTGAGTAGACCCAGATTTGTTGTAAGTAGATAATAGGAAATGCCTAAAAAAAGGCCTTTATCACTATCCAGACTATCGTTATCATTCGTCATCTTCCAATAGCTGCAAGTCTAACTAAACTGACTTCACCAATATTCAAATCCTCCGCCATTCCCTTATAACTTGAACCAGCTTCAAAAGTGCAATGCTCTACAGTTATTGCCCGGGCATCTTAGCTACGTGCAAGAGGGCTTTTAGAGCGCCGTCCACACCCAATGGATATTCGAGCGGTCAACTATTCAAGCGTACATCGAATTTGGCAGGGTTATAATAATGAGAGACTGCTATTGAATACGAAATCACGCGATTTCTAGTTGTAGAATGGTTTTCAGAGAAATTTTGATATTTATGGTAGGTACGAGTATATGTTCTGTTTTGGATATTTACCTTGTTCGTTCAATCTGGAAATGGATTTATCTAGTTTCTTGTGTTATATCCATATAAATAACAAGAAAATTCCTGACTGACTGACTCATCAACGCCCTGCCCAAACCCTTGGACCTAGAAAGCTGAAATTTTGCACAGAGGTTCCCTTTATAATGTAGACAACGAATAAGGAAGGATTTTCGAAATTCAACCCCTAAGGGAGTTAATTAGGCAATGAAAGTTCCCCGCGGGCGAAGCCGCTGGCAAAAGTTAGTGTTGTGATATGAGGGACCAAGGCTAAGGGAATTAGCAATTTATCATAGACCAGGTAAAATTAATGTATATGGGTATGCTAAAAGGGATCTTGACATTGATTTTAACAGTTCAAACATATTCATTGCGTTATTTACGTTGTTGGACAGTGTTTTTTTTTTAATATAATAATATGAAGTAATGGATTAGTAATTGATATTCTTAAAAATTCTGTTTCGTGTGGTGCCGGACGTAAAAGAATAGCACCATTCCATTTCTTCCCATGGGTGTCATAGAAGGCAACTTACTAGAGAATGGGCAGCAGCGTTCTCTATGCATTTTACCACCATACTGCGATCGCCACCCCGCCTGCCAAGCGTGGCGATTATGGCAAAACCCCCCTTTTGTTGATAGTGTGTTATGCAATTTTTGGTGCACAATGAATGAATTTGAAGAAGTAAATGAAACATCCAAAAAGGTAAGGTAACACTATTTTTGTAGTCTTTTATTAAAATCATGCACCTACTGGTGTAACTGCAAGGTTTGAATGTAACATTTTATTTTAAAAGAGTAATCGTAAACGTGTTGTAATGTGGTACGATACGTACTCGTATAAGATTACTTGCTATTAAATCCTAATGATGAATTTGGTTAAATAATACACTAATTTGGTTCACACAGTTACAAAGCTTAGAAATCTTGAATAATTTAGTGGAACATGTCTGAACCAATCAAGTCTACATCAACTAGACTTTAGAGTATACCTAAGTAGATAACAAAGCAAGCAAATGTTACCTTTAAACCACAAACACGTCAATTATCGCCAATTTAACATCAGACAATCCAGGCCTCTGCCCTCTTCAAAGGTCTAACCCTCAGGCCTAAACCTCTTGGAATAATCTAAGGCCGTTGTCAGAGTGTCAGACCCAGGGTGTCACGTGTTGTGTGATTAATTGTCCTTAATATTATTCGGAACGTGTCAAGCCCTAGGGCACATGTTGTATCTTGTTGACCTGGTGTTGTTGTTTCGTAGGTATGCTAGCTGTGTTTGGGATAATCTATCACAGCTTTCTTAGGAATATCATTGGCAATTTAAGGTATTTTCTGCTTTAACATTTCTAACTTTCTGCTCGTCAAAACGTGATTGCGAGTGGACTAAAACTGAGTTTAGAAATAAAATACTCAACTAAAGTGGAATCATGGTAATTATTTGTAAAGCAAATTGATTACCAATACAGTGAAAATTTGTTTTACAATTGTTTTCTTTATTGTACCTACTAGAGTTTATTTGCAATTTTTGAAAAAGAAGATCGGTTGAGCGTTTCTTTTTTCAAAAATATTGCACAACTTTTTGTTATTTTTTTAAAAGTTTATATTTACTCAATGTTGAGGTTCGTTCTAGTTATATAAAAATCAAAGTAAAAGATATCAAAGTTTAAATAAGACATAAAAGTCAGAGTAAGTAAGGCATTATATTGTGTAATTTTTTCTGTTGTCTATGATTTCTATTTTTTAAATTTATTTGAAATTTTGTAGGTTTTTAAAGAATTTCATATTTTATTTTAATGTTATAGCCTTTTCAAACTTGTTGAATCTATCTAGATTAATAATATATCTATTTAGATTATAAATATATTATAGTAAATGATGTGGTGCTCTATAACATTGGAAGCACACTCTTGTACTCGTATTTGTCCCTAATAATGTTAACGTGCTTGTGAAATCAGATATTTTTATAAAAATTCAACATTCTTTCACAATACCTAGATCCTAGACAATAAAACTTCACAAATGACAGATAAAAATCTACAATACGCTCGGAAAATGTCTATCAGTAACATATAAAAGATATCTCTTTGACTAAAAATACAATCGAGACAGAGTACGAGATTATTTTTCTAGATGTATTGGTCTACCATTATCCCGTTAGCTATGTGTATGTAGCAAACAAGTGGATAAAGTACATACATACTTAGTCCGCTGGGTGGAGGCAAACGTTGACCTTAGAGAACAGAGAGGTAGAAGGAATGGAGGGGACAAATAAATTCCTATTTTTGTAAGAAGAATAAGAAGCATAATCTGTGGGTTTCAATTCGGCTGTCAAATCCAAAATTGTGCTGATTGGTTGAGGAAATGGTGGCTGATGAACAAATAATAAGATTTCATAACCTAGGGGACGATCTAAAACTGTGCCATATAGGATGGCAGGGCATCAACGCATACTGAAACCATGAATTCAGCAATTCATTCTAGTTTCCCTAGCGTAGAAATTTTTCATACTATAAACAAAACTATACAAAAAAACAGGCGAAACTACAATACCTTTGCGGCCAAAAGGCCCACGTAAATTTTCAACGCAGGTTGTTTCAGAATCTTTTATTTATTTATTTACGTACATACGCTACCATTACAGTGTCCCCAATTCGGTAGTGTAATTAACAATTTATGTAATAATTCACACCATAGATATTCCTGTCGCATACAACTTATATATTAAGAACATAACACGTGTAACGTTACCCTTGCGAAAGAACATAACACGTGTAACGTTACCCTTGCGAACTCGCTCAGTGAACATGAGAAAAGATCAATTCTGTCGGCAACCAAATTTAGTGTGCGCATTGTTCACGTCAGGGAGACGTTGTCTATAAGTTAAGTTCGGCCGCGCGGCACCGCAAACAAGTTGGGCCGTCGCTCGTCGGCGCTGCACATCTTGTACTGAAGTGTGTCGATGCCCTGTCACCCTGAATAATGACCGCGCCTAAGCCACAGGATATTTATAAAAGGTTAGATGGTTGACTCACTGATGAAAAAAAAAATGTGTTCTTCTTACGAATAGCCTTAAAGAGATGTCAGCATCAACTGGTGGGGTCCGCAAGGTCCGATGCCTGCCAGGGGTGCGGGTTGTTCAAAAGAGATACCGTGGCCCCTGGGTCACAGGCAACTGAAGGAACATGGGTGGGTTTTAGTCAGTAAAAGTCTGACACGACCTTCCGTTTCACCCAGAGCGGGAGAAGTTATTTGACGATTTCCCGTGTAATTTTTTTTATGATGATTATGAAGAAAAACGCATGCACAAATAAAACGTGAAAATGTAAGTTCATCATGTTTATCATCATCATCGCAAAAGCCATTATGTCTACACCCTATAATCAATTGCTCCACAATTTGTTTGTTTGAAAAAATCGTCTGCTGGGCAACGTAAATAATACAATGAATGTTGTTGAATTGACAGTCTTCTTCTTCGTCGTATTGATGATTCCAATAGGGTATTTTCCAATTTATTAAAAATTATTCTAATTTGAAGATTGGGACGAAATATGTAACAGAAAAATAAAAGTAAATTGATTTATATCCATTTTATCAAATAAAAACGATTTAAACCAAATTAATTTTTCGTTATTTTGGATTTACCGCCAAAAAGCTCCTTACGATGACTTTTTATCACGTGACGTCAACTTTGTGTAATTAACAAGATTTTTAAAGGATATAAATTGATATTACTGGTGTGCGGTGCCTCTGTGCACAAATACTTCTAAAAACTGCGCCAAATTAAGTATATAAACCGGTGCCGTTTACACAAAGTTGATGTCACATGTCACGTGATAAAAAGTCATCGTAAGGATCGTTTTGGCGGTAAATTCAAAACAACGAAAAATAAATTTGATTGTAATCGTTTTTAATTGATAAAATGGATAGGTATGAATTAAAAAAACATTTATTTTTATTTTTCTGTTATATATATATCGTCCCAACCTTCAAATTAAAATAGTTTTTATCAAATTGGAAAATATCCTATTGAGGTCAAACAAGCTCTGACCAGAATTCTGCCACTTCAACAGCGTTATCGTTGCCTCGCAAAGGTTTTTCATAGTGCAGGAGTTTATTGCAAAGAGAGCACGACAAGAGGTGGGGCATAGTTGCGATGTGGCTCCACAGTCGCACTGCATCTCATTGGAGTACCCCCACCTGACCAAGTTGTACCGGCAGCGGCCCACCTTGCTTCTTAGTTGATTAAGAAATGAATTATTGTCTATTTCTTGAAAGAACAACTCTGAGAAACTTCAACAATTACTTGACATAAATGTATGACACATCATACGTTTAGGTCTAATGGGTATTCAAGTTTTGAATGGGACAGTTGATAATTTTTTCGCGATTACGATACTGATCCCATGGAGAAAGTGTATTGAGTTTGATGGTCTGTACCACACGCTTAAGGGAGGTCTTTGAAACTAACCCTGTTTAAAATAAAATGTAGGTATCTACAAATATGATTTCATCATCTAGCTAAGGTATTGCGTTATATTGTGTAAACAGTCATCTTCGCAATAGTCATTATCTATACTAATAATAATAATCTACTAATATTATAAAGAGGAAAGATTTGATTGTTTGTTTGCATTGAATAGGCTCCGAAACTACTGAACCGATTTGAAAAATTCTTTCACTGTTGGGAAGCTACACTATCCCCGGGTGACATACGCTATATTTTATCCCCGTATTCCCATGGGAACGGGAACTACGCGGGTGAAACTGCGGAGCGCTACTTGGTGTATTAATAAAGTTCATCAATTTTACGGCATTACATCATTTAGCGTTACGAAAATTCCACAAGAAACTTAAATATTTCTAGACATCTCTTCTTTACGATAACGGCGAAGGGTTACTTAGGTTCCACTAACATAATTCTGTCATTTGTATTCTAAACTTAGGCATTTTCTCTCCGAACAATGTTTCTATCTAGGCCTACAGTGAAATATGGGTCTTTTAGCCTTAATAGTTCAAGTAAATGGCTTAATACGTCATCATTAAGGGCAAACGCCAGGGACTATTTGTAGAAAAAGTCACTCAAAAGGGATTATTATGAATTTCTAGGGTTGTATTGTAATCAACATACAAACTGTCCTTGACATGCAAGCGTAGCACGAGTACCGTTTTGTCGACGGAAGAGTAGACAAAAATAACGTTCCGTGTAGACAGCTGTTTAAAGTTTTCTGTCACTGTCACAACTATCAGTGTGATTTTCAGTTTGGAATAGAAAACTTTCTTCTGAAATAGTCTAGATACATACAAAATAACATAGACAAAGATCGTTAGAAACGAAAGAAAAAATGACAGATTGTAGAATGATTTCTACGGTACGATGACAAAAATGGAGAAACGAAACCTCACTTCATATAGAAAGAGCTGTGTCTATTCTTTGTAGAAATAAAAAGAGTCATGCTAACTAAGCCTGCTGCAAATAACAAAAATTTCGTGGGCCTCCATGGTTCTTTTTAGATGCCAAAGAATTTGCCTGCAGTAGGTATTGTTGTATTATGTTTATCCAGAAGGATAGCGAAAAATGTTCAGCTTTCAGCGTCATAAAAAAAAATCACAAAGAAGGTTCTACCAATCCTATATCCTTGTTAAAAGCAATGACCTGCTGTAACAGGGCAGACAGGAGATAACGCTCGTTACACGACAACACTTGTAATACTTTCTGTTCCACACTCCGCAACGCTGGAGAAACTTCAATTTATTGCACACTGTAATGTTAGACTTCGAAATGGCGGACTTCAGCTTGCGAAACTGCGTTTGATAAAGCAAGATGGCCGACGACGCGCGACGTTTGAATGTCAAAATGTTTGAATTACGAATGACCATGTGAGGAAAATCAATGGCTATGTGACTTGAGTTTTTTTTATTTTTTATGATAAAATAAATGTAGGTGATAAGTTATTATATCTAGACTTTTTCAGTCTGGAATTTCTCAGTACCAGTGGATTTGTGCCCGTGGGAGTTAATCATAGATGACGTAATGTGTCTATAGGAAACTAGTATAATAATAGAGTATGGAGTTATGGATATAGTTATTAATTAGCTAATAGATGCAATCACTTTAGCACTTGTCAATATGTGGCCGACTAAAATATTGTAAAAGCTACTACAAATGAAATGGTTTTGACTTTCAATCAAATACGATTCGTATTTTATAGTCATGCATCAATGCATGATATTATATTTTTTTGGAGTCGGTACAATAATTATTTATTTTAATATTACCTGTTTCCATGTAAAGACGCACTCTATTTTATTAGGCAAGATAAATGTATTTCTATAATCTGCGATGTTATTTATCGTTCTTGAAATTAATTCGGAATTTAAATTTCAAATGCTGGTAGCTACAAATTGATGTAGGGTGTATTTTTTTTTACTACAGATTTTTTTTTTGGTCTTAGCAAAAATCTACCGTCTAGTCTTAATCAGTTTCGTTTTTTATAAAACATCGATGATAAATTGATAATACCTACTGTTATAATTGGTTTGATGTTCGTCCAAGGTTTTATTATATCGGCCGTGATACGCTTTGCTATTCGAATTATGTCACGGGCAATATCGTTATTTTTTTAATAGGTCGCCACAATCTTTTAACAAATGTTTTTTTACATTGGTCTAAGTCATAAAACCTAAGAATATACCAATAACAAACAAGCACACATCGAAAAGTGATAAGAAATATTATTATAATATATTATCTAGTTGCATCATCATAAAAATAGTTACGACACTCATTTTGTTTATTGTACTGCTATTTCAAATACGTTTTCAGTATCCCGTATGGTCTAGTGGCTAGGATACCTGGCTTTCACCCAGGAGGCTCGGGTTCGATTCCCGGTACGGGAAATGTCTTTTTGTAATATTTCTCAAGAATCATTAAATTTTGTAATTAATAAATTATTGATTATTTAAATTAATAATTATTCATTGCCGTAAGCAATTATCACACACATTTCACGACAGTTTTTTTTAAGTATCTACATTGTAATAATTTTCTCACGGATGTTCAACACATTGGAGCAGGTAGATCTTTTTTGTTACAATCCTCGAAAAAGGACCTTTCGAAAGTTACCGACGACGCGACGCAAAAAACTCCAAGTCATTCTTCAAATAACCGACAAAATGCTAATTTATTGGCACAATCATAAATCTGCAAATTAAAATTTTAACCTATTTTAATAAGTTAGTGACTGTTTAAGTTATGAGCCGACCCAAGATTGACCCATTTAAAAAATCTCCGTTGTTTTTGTTCTCGTTACCTATACCTGTTAAATAACTTAAATCTATGCATATCTCTGACAAGGTTCGGTACGTAATTTAATTGCTTTTACCACAATTTCAAAACCCGAACACATTTCTATCATCATTTGGCGCCAAAACGTTATCACTCTGCCATTCCAAGCAACTCATTCGGCCTTAAATAATTAACCTTTTTTTTGGGTTCTGGCAATATTTTACCTACTCATTCATGTAACTTTATTCTACTGTCTATGAGACACTGTTATCCGTCTCTATTACGTCAGAATATATTATACATATTTGCACTGTTTCGGATGACGTTGACAGTGAAAGTGTGCGCTGTTGGTAATCATTTGTGCAATTATATTGTCATACGAAATGTCACAGTGACAGGGTCAAATTTAATTAGCTAGCCAAACTCCGTAGATATATAAAAAGTAAATTAATATTTATTTTGGGGTCATCAACCGCAGAGGGGTAGTTGCGAAATACAATATCACTATCACTAGGAATCGCTTTCATTTTGACAGTTCCACAACATTCATGGCGTTGTATACGTTACCAATCAGACAACTTTTTCGAACTTATGAAAGAATGGAGTAGCTAAATTTAGGTTAGGGGGCAGGTAGTGTAGTCATTTCAAATATCAAGTCTGCGGAGTTTGGCTAGCTAAGTCAATTTTAAACTGTATTCAAAAAACGAGATGGCGACATTGGTACCAATTTAGGCCTCGCGCCAATTATAACCATGTAGAATGTTTATTTACATAATAAATGTTACCTTAATTTGTAGGTACATTTCAAGCATGAATATTCCAAAGTTTGAGAGCGTGCGAAGCGGTCCCTAAGTGCGCAAAACTTTGTCCAATTTAGTTATACAGCCATCTACATATATTTTGAAGACAATGAATGTCGGCATAAATTAGTAGTATTTCATATGGTTGCTATTTCAATCTACCTTAATCTCCCATGATTTAGTGGTCGTTAAAAGTGAAACGGAACGCATTTATGAAGAAAAAAAAATGTTTTTTTTTTTTTTTGGAATTGGCATCTCGCAGTTGACCTTGAGAGGCCGTGACTGCTCAACCGGACTTTCCTGTGAAGGTTTTTAGGATTCTAAAAGCCTCCAGCCAGGGCGTAAACCTACTTAAACCTAAAACGACTGCGCACTGAGGGCACCCCCTGTGGGGTACGAACCTCGGCTCAGGGAGTCGCTGGCGGGGGGGGGGGGGGGGCAGCTAGTACTATCAGGGACAGGCTGGATCAAGATATTATTTTCATGATTATTAGACGGGGAATTTAAAGCTACTGGCTCAGCTGCGGCGCGGGCTGGCGCATCAACGAGCAAGGGACGGTCGGGAAAAAAAAATGTGAATAGATTGGAATAGATATACTTAGGCCAGTTGTTTCTTTTTTTTGCCTCAGGAATAAGAAAATGTCACAGAAAAACGTCTCTTAAAAAAAAAAAAAAAAAAAGGGCCGATTTTTCAATCCTCAGTTATACAAACAGATATGGTTTATTCGACAGATAGCAAAAAAATCTGTTGTTCAATCCCATCAATCATCAATTCAATCGAACCCAGACAGACGCTTTACTTTGTGTTAATTGTTTCATTACCACTGCTCTCAAAACGGTGAAGGAAAACATCGTGAGGAAACCGGCATGTCCTAGAACAAAAAATTCGAAGACATGTGACATCTACAAACCCGCACTGGGCCCGCGTGGTGGATTACGGCCCAATCCCTCTCACCGAGAGGAGGCCTGTGTCCCAGCAGTGGGAACATTATAAGCTGATGATGATGATGATGAATCGTCAGATAGGCTTTATTGGTCGAATAAGTCACTTAACTGAGGAATAAATCTATTTGCCTCTTTAATTCCATTGTTAAATGACTTTGACGTTACTAAATTTAGAGGTTAGTCTTCGTGGTTTACAATAAATATTAAGAAATGGATATGAAAAAATGGCATGACGCTGCCATCTGTTTGAATAACTAATAATAAAATGCGAAAGTAAGTTTGTTTATTTGCTACCTTTCCACGCCTAAATATCATCCTGAAATTTTGCTTGCCAGGTGTAGGTGTAGAAACGGACATAGGGTACCTTTTATTTATTGTCAAATTCTGAATTAACGCGGGCGAAGTCGCGGGCAAAAGCTAGTAGTCTCTTCATTGTTTTTTATGCTAAATGACAATCTACATCAATTTTCCGTGTTATGGTGATTATAAGGCAGGTTGCCAATTTGATTGAATTTACACAAACACACATAAAGAACACACACACACACAAGACAAACATTGATCAAAAAACACATCATCGAAATCATCATCATTACTGACCTATATTAAGATAATATAAATTAGAAAATATGTGAGTAGTAAGGTGAGTTTGTGGCTAAGTAAGCCGCACGGGTCGATCGATTAGGTTAAGCAACTCTTGCCGCGGTTGGTCCGTGGATGGGTGACCATCTTTACATATCAAGACTCCTCTGTCATTCGTGGATCTTTGACAGTCGTTACGGGTCGTCACCAAGGGATATCGTTTGACCCAGTAATTGGGTTGTGGAGGTCAGATAAGCAGTCGCTCCATGTAATATTCTGGTATTCAGCTGCATCCGGTTAGACTGGAAGCTGACCTCAACATAGTTGGGAAAAGGCTAGGCAGATGATGATGATGAGAGTGAGGTGAGGGCCAACTGAGAATATCGATGATTCAATTCCTCAGGTTCTACAACTAGTCTTCGTTCATAAAACATAACTTCCATAACACATACAAAATCCTTTTAGACAAATTGCATTGCTATGGCATCAGAAGGAACATTTTAAAATTATTAGAATCATATCTAAGTAATAGACTGCAATGCACTGAAATCACTAGCGTGTGCGCAAAAACCAAAACAGAACGAACGTATGTGTCTAATTTCAGAAGTATAAAATATGGAGTGCCTCAAGGTAGCGTTCTTGGGCCACCTTTATTTCTCATTTACATAAATGATTTGCCAAAAGTGACACAACAACAAATGATTTTGTTTGCAGACGATAGCACTGCCATAGTAAAATGTAAGGACTTAAATATTTACCAATTTGACATTGATAATACTTTTGCTGACATAATAAATTGGCTTAATATGAATAATTAAATAATCAACCTCAAGAAAACCAAAGTTATGCATTTCCACCAAAGAATTGAAGCTCCAAAAGTGTGTGTCAATTACAATGGCAACGAAATAGAAGAAGTAAATGTTAGTGTGTTTTTAGGTATCCATATTGACAATAACCTTAACTGGAAAGCTCATATAGAACAGCTATGTAAAAAAATTAATAAATCTGCCTATGCCCTTTTTCAGTTGGCTAGAAAAGTAAACATAGACGCGTTACTTGTTGCCTATCATGGTCTAGTAGCCTCACTTCTACGATACGGAATAATTTTTTGGGGTAATTCCACGGATAAGGAATTACTATTTAAGGCACAAAAAAGGTGCATTAGAGCCATGTGTGGTCTGAAAACAGATGACAGCTGTGCACCGTATTTTAAATCATTATAAATACTTACGCTACCGGCGATATACATATTAGAAATTAGTGTCTTCGTTAAAACAAATCCCAATCTTTTTGAAAAAATTACAATGGTACGAAATGTTCCAATTCGTAGTCAGTACAAAAATTCTTTGAGTAATTATAAATGTAATACTGCATTAGTAAAAAAAAGTGTCCTGGGTATGGCTCCACGCATTTATAATAAAATCCCAGATGCCATAAAAGAATTAAATTTTACACAATTTAAGAAAAAAATGAAATTGTTTTTAAATGAAAAATGTTATTATACGATTGACGAATACTTAAATGACGAATTAATTTAGCATTACAATTATTAATATTGACATTCAATTATTTTGACTTAGACTTTTTTTTTAATTTTATTTCTTATATATATTTTTTTGACATTTTATTAATTCCTCATTTAGGTCTGACATAATTATGGCATAAATTATTATTTAATTCTTCAATTTATTTTAATTCAATAATCGCCATAGTTATTAAGCATGTTTTCTTTTTAACCGACTTCAAAAAGAAGGAGGTTATCAATTCGACATGTTTATATTTTTTTTTTTTTTTATGTATGTTCGGGCATAACTCCGTCGTATATCGACGGATTTGCAAAATTCTTTTTTTGTTCGAAAGGGGTTTACTCCGAAATGGTCCCATATAAATTTCATATAGATCTGATGATGCGTTTCGGAGACAGACAACGGAACTCTTCAAAACATTACAGCAAATCAACCGCGAATGCAGCTATCGCATAAATATGCATTGTTTTGACCCCAAGGATGATGAAATTTCGAATTGGTGTGGGGTAGGTAACTAAAAAGTGAAAAATAAAAACTTTTTTCAAAAAAATAACAACCGACTTCCAAAAAAAACACTACAAAGTGCAAAATAACTTTAATTTCGGAAGGCGGTGATAAAGAATTAAAATGCCTACACCTCCAAAGTCACCGACTTCCGAAATTAAAGTTATTTTGCACTTTGTAGTGTTTTTTTTGGAAGTCGGTTGTTATTTTTTTGAAAAAAGTTTTTATTTAAATATTTTTAGTATAGTTTTATTATTGTAATTGTCATTTAGATTTCCAAACCATATTTGTACGCCTCCGGGCATAACATAGCGCTCTCTGTTCATTAAACATAAGATCTGTATTTTATTTACCTATGTTAACAAATAAATAAATAAATAACTAGGAGCTCCATTGAAATCAAAATCGCATACAAAATTATCGATACCGTTCCATTCATATTCAAACTTCGAAGAGCGAACTGAAAGCCATTTTTTCAAAAGCAAAAAATATTTTCCGACAAAACGTCAGTTGGGAGGCGAGTCGACGATGGCGGTCCAAAGACACCAGTTTACCAAGACCTGTCTAGTTGTTCTACAGACAGGAAGTAAGAGATCAATGAGTATTGGTTCTTAGTTAAATGCACTATGTAATGAATGCACTTGACTGAATAGTAGCGTGGGAGCCATTCGTGGCAAATGAGCCGCAATGGACTGGAAGTAATAAGTGCCGGGTACAGCCGGGTAACGGTTGTTGAAATGAATTGATGGAATATTTGCTGAGGTTTTGTGGAGCGAATGAATTTAATGCAGGGTTCTGAATGCATGGTGGCTTTTGATAGATTACGTGATTGAAGGAAATAACTAGGATTTTTGATGATGGGCCCTCAGCTAACTTCTAGAGGTACAAGGTTATGGATCGAGTTTAGTGACGTAACGAGAAAACTTGGATAAACCTACAGAAAAAATTGTTTATGGTATTGCTTTTCCTTTTATTCACAGGCAAAATGTGGGTGTACCTGTGCCTAACCCATAGAGGAATCAAACGTGATGTAATGTTATGTTTGCAAAGAGACTTTACGCTGATATTGATTTGCCTTTGCATCTCTTATATCTGCCAGTTTCAACACCCTTTTTTGGTTAAAGACTGCCCGAAACAAAATATATTAGACTTCTTTGTTATCCCTACTAATATTATAAATGCGAAAGTAACTCTGTCTGTCTGTCTGTCTGTCTGTTACGCTTTCACGCCTTAACCGCTGAACCGATCGTCATGAAATTTGGCCGAGATATAGCCTGGGATATGGGTAAGGACATAGGCTACTTTTTTACGCGATAACCGACATCCACGCGGGCGGAGCCGCAGGCAAAAGCTAGTCATTAAATAAAATACCAACGGCTACACTATTCCTTTCGAAACAAACAACACCACACACCTCAATTTCCATAGACTAAAATAGTAAACTAGAGTAATAAAACATTCGATACTCAATCAAGTCTGTTTTATTTTTGATCTGTGCGTTGTTCTGTTATTTATGGGCGCGATACCACAGCGTGTGATTTACAATACGCCACATAATATCATGGTTCATATGTAAAATACTTAACACGTAAATCATGTGAAATATGCTATGCTAGGTTTCCCCAAATAAATTATAAAAGGGGTAATTTCAATTTATAGAAAATGGCCGCACGCTTAACGCTGTGTGGGAATTATGGACTGAACTAAATGTGCATAGATTTGTCTCGATTTTCATGTTGTAATTCAAACCCAAAATTTATCCACCCACCCATTTATTTTACCAAACCTCAAGCTCCAAACAATACCATGCTCCAATTAATTTATTCAATATCGTTTCAGTGAAGCTCTCAATCTAAGGTTATCTGTGAATAAATATTCGCCATTGAAAATTAAAAATCAATTCACATTCATAGAATCTCGCTTCTCATTCAAAAAAAGAAAAGACACTCCACAAGTCCACAGATAAAGTTACCCGCGCTTTTTTCACCGCAAAATCAGTCTGTTTTCTGTTACCCGTTGCGGCTGTGTTCGGGAACAGGGTATGAGCAAAAAGGCTAATCACCACTGCATACACCAATGAGAACAAAACAGGTAAGCGACAGCCAACTTATTGTTCACGTTTCAAATCCTTATTTCGTTCCAGTAAAGTCGAATTTTGTGTAACATGAGTTGTAAAATAAATTGGCGTAAACCTCTCTACAGCGTAGATTTAGTTCGGAAACGTTGGAGTGTTTGCGAAGGCAATCAGCACGTACGTTGTATTGCACGAGTTTTTTAAAAGCGATTTTATGCAAAATGTAATTATTGTGTCTGCTTCAGTTGCCTTTTAGTGTAGTTACTGAATAAAAGGATTGTGCTGGAATGATAGTTTTTAATTGAATGGGAATTGTTTGACGTAGTTTCAAGCTCATAATCTGGTTTCTTTTATTATTTCTTTCCGTTTAGCTAAACGGAGACAGCCATTGCTTTTTGCTTGAATACAATATTGAAATGAAAGGAACGGACTATTGTATTATTACTAGGTACCTATTTTAATTTGGAATAGTACGACTCTACCCCATAAATGCAATCCCACGACCAACGTATCTCCAAGGATTATTAACGAACTGTTTATCCCACAAAGGCTGAATGGACCACAACCGGTACTCCAGGGAAGTGATATATTAGAGTGGCTTCCTAGAATTTGCCACTTAGCGGGAATTCGGGGAAGACGCTCCATTCAATGGGCTGTGTATTTTTTTTTATTTTTTTTTTTGGGTGGGAAATCATCAAATATCTTCTCCCGCTCTGGGTGGAGCAGGACGGCGTGTCAGTCTTTTACTGACTAAAACCCACCCGTGTTCCTTCAGTAGCCCTTAAGCCAGGGGCTGTGGTGTCTCTTTCGAACAAACCCGCACCCCTGGCAGGCATCGGCCCTTGTGGGCCCCATCATTTTTTGTGCTGACATCTCTTTGAGGCACGCGTGGAACACAACGCGCCGTCGACTTGGGCTTGGTCCTTACCGGACAGCGAGCTACCCATTACTCGCCGTCCGCAATCCCATGCCTACGGTGGCCGGAAATCGGCCTGGGATTCCCGACGCCCAGGGCGTCTCCGTATCCTGCGGTGGCTAGGGTCGCGAGGGCGCATATGCTGCCTCTCCCTCACGTGCGCCGCCTCCCTCTTCGCGAGCATCACTGCTTCGCTGAAGGAGGTGACGGCTCCCCATGCCCTCTTGCTCCGTACCATGGCCTGGACCAGGGCCGGACGCGAGAGATCGCCGCCGCCGATCGCCTCCACGAGGACACGGCGGTGCTCCGCCCAAGCAGGGCAGACCGCCACCGTGTGCTCCACCGTGTCCTCAGGGCGATCTTCGCAGTGGAAACACCCGGGCGTTTCCTCCCGCCCTATCCGAAACAGGAACCTCCCGAAACAACCGTGTCCAGTGAGGGCCTGCGTCAGACGGAAGGTGAGGACGCCATGCCACCTCTCGAACCACTCCTCAAAGAGGGGACTTACCGCCGCAATCAACCGGCGAGCTGGTTGGCGCCGCGTTGAAAAAAAAAAAAAAAAATGGGCTGTGTATGGGTGGTATTCGGTGACTCTTAATAGGGTACGATATTTCTAGGTTTATTTTTTATTGCCCTACTACTGTTAATCTGAGAAATTACTCAGAAAAAACAATGTAGCATCAACAATATTTTTAAGAGTTACCATTCAACATATTCCTGGCGCACTGTACTGCGTGAAATAAATCTCGGTCGGTGGTGGGTGTGAACCGTTCTTTTGTTCCCTTGTGTTGTAACGCGCACTATATTAACAAATTGCTGCGTTTTAGTTGCATTCCTATTTTGAAATTAAAAATGGGAGCAACGATTACAGTTTTTTTGAGGAAAAATGTTTTGCAGTTCTATTTTAAATGTTGATAAAGTATCTCCTCGTTTCTGAAAGCCCGTTTTATTGAATAATATATTTCAATTAAACCATTTACAGGCACTTCTGAACTGTCAAAAATTTGATCAGTTAGTCGGAAAGTACAAGGGGCGGCTCGCTAGTTACGAATTTAAATACTTTACTGTACTCTATTAATTAAACATCAACCATTACCTTTATGAATAGCCCCATTTTTTACATAGACTACCTTAGAAATATCATCGGTCCATACATCACAAATTGTGAGCTTTCTTTCGTGGAATGCTGGCGCCAAGTTTTTTTTATACCGCCTCGGTATGCTAGCCAGTTTATTTATCGTTCCAAGAATAGATTATTAGTTGTTGTGTAGAAGGAAACATGTTTTTTATGTTATTGATAAATGTATTATGATTTATTTAGTTATGATAAAGTGAGATAGTTAATGAAGGAAAATGAGAAGAAAGTCAGATTTTTTATTTGTTAAGTAAAACAAAATGTTGTGTGTGTCTTATAGCCACATACGGCTATAAGAATAGGTAGGGGAAGACCACAGAAACGATAGATGGACTGTGTGAAATATGATATGATTAGAAAGGTGGTGACTTTCGAGATGACGATTAATAGAGCAGTACCTATTGAAGAAAAATATACAGAATAAGTTTTTAACCAGTGCGCAAACTGTAACCATGAATTCAGCATATCATTCTAGACGCAGATTTTTTTTGTTATTTCTACAAAAAAAAAAAACTGCTTTTCCATACATTTTGACCGCGTAGGTATTGCACTTTTATATGAAACAGCAGATTTTTTAATCTATTAATAAATAATAATAATCATTTTACTGTCAGGCAAAATCAAAATCAAAATCAAATCATTTATTTGCTTGGAAATGGGTAGTTACATGAGGTGATATATACAATAATAAAAGTGCTGATGACCATATCCTACCTAAATAGGTGTGCAAATATTATTGTACTAAATTATACACATTATTAAAAAACACATTATTATAAATTAAATTAAAAAGCACGCATTACTCCCATGGAGGTAGGCAAAAACTACAGACCGTCATCGCCACCAGTTCCGATCCTTACATACTACTTTTGCCTCGTTTACGCTCACACGTCCGGTCACAAACGCAGCCCAGACGGCGACGGTTGCGTGAAATATTTTACATTAATCCTTCTACAAACATTAATTTAAACAAATATTATTATATGAGCATTTATTGGACAGTTATTAATTGCATAATTTTAATAACCTTACTCAATTAAAAATTTAATACTAACTAATTACATTTATCATTTAAATAATCATTAACATTATAATATGCTTTATTTAATAAATAAAACTTTAACCTATTTTTAAACGCCCTAAGATTCGTTGCTTCCTTTACATGATTAGGTAATTTATTATATATTTTAGGCCCCATACAGAATGCACTCTTATCAAACATAGCCGTTCTATGGCGTATTGCTCGAAGTGTACTGGCAAGCCTGGTACTTTTTAACGTTTCATATTTATATAAGTTATTTCTAATGTCTAATGCTAGTTCATAAATATACAATGATGGGAATGTCAATATTTTCAAATTTATAAAATGTGGTTTACAAGTATCCGTCGGTTTTAATCCACAGATTGCCCTGATACACTTCTTTTGGGCTTTGAAAACTGTTTCTCTATCAGTGGCATTCCCCCAAAACATTATTCCATACCTCAGTGTTGAACCAACGTAAGCGTGGTAAGCAGATAGTAATGCAGTTTGATTTACCACTTTACGAAGCATATAGATGGCATATGAATACCGACTCAGTTTTGTACATACTTGTTCAATATGTGTCTTCCATGTCATATCCGAGTCTATGTGTAGTCCAAGAAATTTGGTAGTATTTATTTTTTCTATGTCTATGTCTTCATAACTTATTTTGAATGTCCTTAATTTAGAATTCTTATTTTTGAAAGTCATTACAGATGTTTTACGTAGGTTTATTTTAAGTTCGTTTAAGTTTAGCCACTTAACTATAGATGATAGTGTATTGTTAATTTCATGTTCATGTGTTATTGGGTCTTCAGATACAACTATCGCAGTACTATCGTCAGCATACAGTACCATGGACGATTTGATGGATTTGGGGAGGTCGTTAATATAAATAATAAAGAGCAGAGGACCTAAAATACTCCCTTGTGGTACACCTTTGCAGACTATTATTGGTGTCGATAAGTGCTTCTTTTCGACTTTTGTGGTATGTGAAATGCTAGATATTTCAGTTTGTTGTTCTCTGTTACTTAGATATGATTTAATGAGATCTCTAGCGTTTCCTCGTATTCCATACGCTTCTAATTTATTTAATAAGACTTCATGATTGACGCAGTCGAAGGCCTTTGTCATATCCATGTAAAGCGCTGAGACATGTTTTTTACTATCCATGCCTTTTAGTACCGTTTTGAAGAAAGAGTGAAATGCGTTATTGATAGTTTTATTTTTCCTGAAACCCAGGCAACTAAGGCCCATAGATGAAATACACAAATAATCTCAACAAAATAATACATATTATGAACCGAATTTAAAGTATTGAAATTTTTCGTCGGTTATGTAACTTTACGTGTATAGTACAGACGCCAGCAGACTGTCAAATTTTCCCAATTGAACATGAACCTTATTCCTTTGTTATAAAGTTGAAAAACTATCAAAGAAATTTGACAGATTGGGGTAGCTTGATGTGCTGGCCTCTGTACGTAAAGTTATATAACCCACGAAAAATGTCTGCGCTTAGGGGTCTAGAATGATATGTTGAATTCATGGTTACAGTTTGCGCACTGGTTAAAAAACCCTGGAGGTTGCGCCGGCCAAATACATTGGGAATTTGGGATAATATACAAGTATTGTTTTGAATTTTTGATAGTCTATTTAAAACTACTAAAGTGGTAGGATTTAATTAGAACTGTTAACAGAAAATCTATCCTCCTAAAACCAATTAATTAGTGAGTAATTTACGTGAGCTAATTAATTAAGGGCGCCATAAATCCTAGACAAAATTCGAACTAGATATTCTTCTTCTAATATATGGTAGGGCAAACACCCTAACTAAATGTAGATACCTATGTACTAAGTAGCTATTACTACTAGCAGTAATAGGTAGTTGCAACACCGTAATTGCGGATCCACACTATCAATCAGAATGTGAATAATTTTGACGGATCATCATCATTTCAGCCGAAAGACGTCCACTGCTGGACATAGGCCTCCCCCAAGCTCCTCCACTTCGACCGGTTCTGCGTTTCTCGCATCCATCAGATTCCAACGGCCTTCACAAGGTCATCGGTCCATCTTGTGGGAGTCCTTCCAACGCTCGTCTTCCGGTACGCGGTCGCCACTCCACAACCTTTCGGCCCCATCGGCCATCTGTCCTGCAAGCAATGTGTCCTGCCCACAGCCACTTAAGTTTGCCAATTCTTTGGGCTATGTCGGTTGCCTTGGTTCTCATGCGGATCTCTTCATTCCTGATTCGATCACCTAGGGAAACTCTGAGTATAGCCGCCTCCATTGCCCTTTGGGTGACTTTTAGCCTTCTGATAGGGCCCATTGTGAGCGACCACGTTTCAATACCATAATTGTCATCACTGGCAACACGTATTGACGGATACCTATTACTAATCCATTGCTTCATATAATCGAAAAAATTGTCTGCTCAACAACGTAAATAGCGCAATGAATGTTGTGTAACTGTCAAAATGAAAGTCATTCGTACTGTTAGTGTGTTACGCAGTATCCCGCTGGAGTCAATAGGTAATCGTTAATTCTGTTGTAAAAACTTGAAAAAAAAACCGACTTCCGGAAAAACACTAGGTACAAAATGAAAAATAACTTTGCTTAGGATAATACAAAACTTTATGTAATAATTACTTTGAGTGTACCAATAAATAATAATGCTATTATTTAAAATAAGACGGAAGTTCACATAATAATTGTCAAAGAGAAGTAACGAATAAACTTTTAGATTGAGTTTGTATTTCAATTAATTTTCTCTTTACAGTAACTTCTGTAAAAGTTCTGCTGGAAATAATAATCAAATTGCTGGTAAGTAAGTAAGTATATCTTTATCTTTTAAATTTGTGACACTGAAAGTGCGTTCAGCGCATTACTTCTGTCACAGACGCTTGTCAAAGCTATTAAAGAAATTAACAGTCAGTAAATCCTAAGAAGCGTATAATCCCAATAAGGTACATACAACACACATTAACATTAAAATCAAGTTAAATCAGTTACGTTCCTTTAATTTCAAAATGATATTTAATAATACAAGTAAATAATCACAGTTTACATTTAAATGACAATAGCAGAAACCAAAGCAAACAATAAAACAGAAAGATTTGAAACAATTTTGTCTGTAAATAATGTTTTTGCCAACATTATTTCTGGCTGATACTTATTTACCCCTATACACATAATGTCGTGGTCACGGAGAGGTGTTGCCTCGACGATGGTGCGTGGTAAAAGTGACGCGTTTTTTTTTTTTTTTGTGTATGGCGTCTCGCAGTTGACCTTGAGAGGCCGTGACTGCTCAACCGGACTTTCCTGTGAAGGTTTTTAGGAATCTAAAAGCCTCCAGCCAGGGCGTAAACCTACTTAAACCTAAAACGACTACGCACTGAGGCCACCCCCTGTGGGGTACGAACCTCGGCTCAGGGAGTCGCTGGCGGGGGGGGGGGGGGGACAGCTAGTACTATCAGGGACAGGCTGGATCAAGATATTTTCATGATTATTAGACGGGGAATTTAAAGCTACTGGCTCAGCTGCGGCGCGGGCTGGCGCATCAACGAGCAAGGGACGGTCGGGGGTCTGATCGTTACTCGGGGGGGCTCTTCGCGGGGCGCGAGGACCTCGGCGGCGAGGTCGGAAGGACGGTCGTTTGTATTTGTGTGCTGTACTGGTGGCCCTATTCTTTTCTTGCAGAACAGTGATGGGGTCGTCTGGGTCGGAAAGGACATGTCTCGGCCGGCGGATTCTACTGATTCTACTGGGGACATAGCTAGCGGCCTTCACAATCAAGGGATTGCGATGTAACTCGGCTTTATCGAAGAAACGCTTCGAGTTGCGTTTCAGAAATTGAGCAATAGTGGGCATTTTCAGATCGAGATGGAGGATCTCGTTCCGAACGAACCATGGGGAGAAAAGTGACGCGCTCCGCACAGCGATCTTTCAAATGAGCTGCCATGGCGCGCCCCTCCTAACCTCCTCCGGATATGGCAAAAGCAAGTGCGACAACAAAGCTGACAGTCATTTGCGCACTTGCACTTCGAGAGTAGATATCAGTTTTGGATAGCTCGCATAACTACCTGAAACGCAAAGCCTAACTGTACACTATCCAATATCCAAATGTCAATAAGATTTGTAACGATATTGATTATAAAATTGAAAGTATGTGTTTTGCATCAAATTATTTTTTATCAGTGTCGTCATGACTTTTGAAAAGTATCGCATTTGACTGTTACCGTAAAAGTATTGTTTTTTTTTTACGAAACGGAATGGAAATATGATGTTTGGAACATCGCCTAGATCCTAAGTCAGTCTCTTCGAGCTTCGAAATTAAAAGGTTGTATTCAAGAAAGCTATGTTGTTATTATGTTGAGTACGTACCTTATCAAATAGTTTGTTCAATATTGCTGTACACCAGGAGCAAAAAAAGGATCAGATTATTAATCATAAAAATCGTAAAATGGTAACAAGCTGGCTATTCATAATATTAACTGCGTATCACGCAATTCATTTCATTTTCAATCAATTCTGAATACTGTTATGATTCTGCCAAAGTGGCCTTTTTAGACTCCTAGGTTTATATGTGTACAAGAATTTAAATACAGAAATATTTCTACGTACTAGAAAAGGTGTCTTCATTTGAATTTCGTACGAAGAAGGTTGTATGCTAAAAGAGTGCCGACTTCCCTTCCCGAGAAACAGCGTATAGCTTTCGAAGATTTTCGGGAAAACTACCATTTCAGGCAAACAGATTCTTTTTTAAGTACAGATCATTAAATAATAAAACCTTTATTATACTCACCCTAATTGTGTAACACACGTTCAACCATAATCTGTTTCATTTTGACAGTTCAACAGTATTCATTGCGTTATTTACGTTGTTGAGTAGACACATTTTTCGAACATGTGAAGCAATGGATTAGCAGTCTGTTACAAAATCATTCAGATTATGATTGATCGTGCGTTACGCAATTAGGGTGCTGCTCTCAAATTCACGTGAAGAGCTTTACCTGTGATGTTTTCAGAATCCATATGGTACAAAGATTTAAATCACTAGATTGGCCCTCCCGTACTATAGGAGCCTTGTGGTCTCTTGTACCGGGGTATATCAATCTATATATTAATATCATCATCATTTCAGCCGAAAGATGTCCACTGCTGGACATAGGCCTCCCCCACGCTTGGCAGGCGGGTTGGCGATCGAAGTATGGTGGTAAAATGCATAGAGAACGCTGCTGCCCATTCTCTAGTAAGTTCCTTAGTCGTCTCGTACGACACCCACGGGAAGAAATGGGATGGTGCTATTCTTTACGTCCGGCACCACACGGAACACGGATATATTAATATGCGAGGCATAAATTTTGTACCCCTTTTTAAGAAAATGACGCGAACGGAGGAGTATGAAATCTATACTTCTAAACTATTTAATATAATGTTATAAAGAGGAAAGATTTGTTTGCATTTAATAGGCCGATCCTACTGAAGCGATTTGAAACATTCTTTCACTGTTGGGAAGCTACACGATCCCTGGGTGCCATAGGCTATATTTTATCCCCGTATTCCAACGGGAACGGGATCTACGCGGGTGAAACCGCGTAGCGCTGCTAGTCTACTTCTACTTATATTATAAAGAGGAAAGATTAGATTATTTGTTTGTTTGTTTGCATTGAATGTGCTCCGAAACTACTGAACCGATTTGTCTAGGGGCTGATGTAATGTGCCTCACGAATTCTCTCCATCTACTACGATTCTTTGGAATGTAACACTCGTACAAGGGATCGCTCACTGCGGATTTTATTTGGTCAGTCCATCTCATGGGTGAGCACCCGCGTGATCTAGTGCCTTCCACTCTACCGTGCACGACAAGGCGCTCTATAGAGTCACTGTCGCGCCTCGAGACGTGTCTGAAGTATTTGAGGATGCACGTTGGGACCAGAATAGATTGACGCTTTCTGATGGCGAGTTCTTGGCGTATCGAGGTGTTCGTGCGAAACTCGTTCCACGATACCCCAAGCATTTTTCTCCAGCACCACATTTCCAGAGTGTTTATCTTTTTCTTCTCAACATCGGGAAGCGTCCTCTCAGCGTAAAGGAAAATAGGAAAAACTAGTATTTGAACCAACCGTATCTTGGTGGCTTTTGTAAGATCTCGGTTCCTCCAGACCTTTTTCAGCGTGTCCATCGATGACTTGGTTATCGCCATACGTCTCATAATTTCGTCTATGCATCTACCTCTGTTTGATGTCGATGCTAAAGGATATAAGTATTTTATGTTAGAACAAATTTCATGAGGACGTAGTCGCGGGCAGAAGCTAGTTTAAGAATCAAAATAATGGAGGCAGTTTTGAACTGCTTAACAAATTTGTACTTCTGCACAAGTGCAGCGACTTTCTTCAAAGAAATACTTCAGAAAACACAAATGAAGTAAGCAGTCGTGTCTCGAACGGAAAGGACGTACGTCTTTTGGTTTAAAACGAATTATGAACTTTCTTCTTACAAACATTTCAATTAGTTCTTTGTCTCTTTCTTTTACGTTTTTCTGAACGTGCCATCTCTTTTTCTCCTTCTTAATACATACACCTGTATTCATTCCGTATTTAGAATCGGTTTCTTTTCTGGAATTATTCTTGTTTAAGAAATATGATTTGTTTTTGTTATTTTCTTGGTCTCGAATTATAAGATAGGGAAACAAGAAAATGTGTGGCTTGTGGCTAAATAAAAGACGCTCGAATCAATCTTTGAGGTTAAGCTACGCTTGCCGAGCTCGGTCTGCGGATGGGTGATCTTTTATTTCATACCAAAGCCTCTCCACGTTTCGGAAAGTCATTGCTCCCTGTTGTCAAACGTAGATCTTTCAGACGTTACGGGCAGTACTGTAAACCGGGGTTACTTTAATCAACATTAAACTTTGAAGGTTCATATCTCTTAAATTTATGGCTACAAAAAAATACAAAAAAATTCCAATAATCGTTATTTTATAACTCTCGATTCCTGTAATAAATAATACCTACGTGAAAAATATTGCTATATAGGATGACTAGTAATTAGTGACCGACATTTAAACACATGATTGTACTCATCATTATGAACAACTTTTACTTTAGGACTAAACCCCAAATCGCGAAAAAAAAAATCATCTGTTCCCTACATTTTGACGAGTTATGCGAACATAAATGTAGGGAATAGCTGATTTTTTTTCGCCATTTCAGGTTTGGTCCCATAGTAAAAGTTGTTCATAATGATGAGTACAATCATGTGTTTAAATGTCGGTCACTAATTACCAGTCACCCTATATAATGAGAAAAGAAAATTGACTGATCAAAGACGTAGGACTTTGATACCCCCCCTATTTTATTGCGTAGTTACAAAGTAACCCCAAATATAATGCCGATAGGAAAAATAATTAGGTAACTTTTTTAATTAAAATTGTTAGTGAATTCTCAGCATGTTCTCAGGAAAGGATTTGACAGTTCTTCAGTGTTGCTAATGTTGAAAAAAAAAAACTACCATATTGCGTTTCATTTTGCACAATTAGCGATTTTATATGAAATGGAAATTTTGATCAAAGTCATCCCGCGAATCAATGTAACTCCGGTTTACCGGTACAAAGCCGAAAAATCTGACAACCAGTCTTACCAAGGGGTATCGTGTTCCCAGGCTGATTTCGGGTCACCGTAGACGTGGGCTTGCGGACGGCGAGTTGGGTAGCTCGCTTTCCGGTAAGGACCAAGCCCAAGTCGACGGCTTGTTGTGTTCCACGCGCGCCTCAAAGAGATGTCAGCACAAAGTGATGGAGCCCGCAAGGGCCGATGCCTGCCAGGGGTGCGGGTTTGTTCGAAAGAGATACCGAAGCCCCTGGCATACAGGCTACTGAGGGAACACGGGTGGGTTTTAGTCAGTTAAAGTCTGACACGCCCTCCTGCTCCACCCAGAGCGGGAGAAGTTATTTGATGATTTCCCACCCAAAAAACAGAAAAAAAGGGGTATCGTGTTATCACGACCTAGTAATTGGGTAATTCGATATCTGGCCTTCACGGCCCCAATTCTGTATGACTATAATGATTCCCCGCAGAATCGTACTACGTTCAAACTACGTCAATGTCGTGTGTTGTAGAAACCAATGTAACGGTTAGGAATCGAAATGTCATAAATCAAAATCAAAAGTCATTTATTCAAGCTAGGCTGATAGTCAGCACTTTTCGAACGGCAAAATTACGTAAGACAGTCCCCCAAAAACGTCCACCTTTCAACACTTCTTATTGCTTTAGCTGGGAAGAAGAAGTGGCGCAACAAACTCCCCAGCATATTCTGCATGTCCCAAGACAATTTCATGATCATCATCAGCCTACAGTAGTCCACTGCTGGACATAGGCCTCTCTAATTGCACGCCATTCAGCTCGATTCTCGGCAACTCTCATCCAGTTGCTTGCTTTTGGGCTTCTGACTTTCCGTAATTACTGTCAAACATCTACAAATGACAGCCAGGACCAACGCCGAGGCACGGCGGGGTCTCAACACGTCATAGATGGTCATCGATCCACGAACTGACCTAGGCAAGCGTAACTTAACCTTCATTCCACCCGTGCAGTTGTTATTATTCAGCCAGGAATGCCCATTAGCACCTTCATCAACAAAAAAACAACCGTTTACCGGAAAAAACACTACAAAGTCACCGCCTTCCGAAATTAAAGACCTACCCCAAACTGTAAAATTTTCCCAATTGAACATGAACCTTATGCTTACGGTTTAAGTTGAAAATCTATCAAATAAATTTGACAGATTGTAGTAGCTTGATATGCTGGCGTCTGTACATAGTGTTTTTCCGGAAGTCGCTTTTTATTGAAAAAAGATTTTTCTCGTTTATTTCTTAGTTCTACGTACGTACGTTCTATTACCTACCCCACACTAATTCGAAATTTCATCATCCTTGGGGTCAAAACAATGAAAATTTATGCGATAGCAGCAATCGCGGTTGATTTAGGTACTGTCATTTTTTGAAGAGTTCCGTTGTCTGTCTCCGAAGCGTATCATCAGATCTATATGAAATTTAAATGGGACCATTTCGAAATAAACCCGTTTCGAACAAAAAAATAATTTTGCGAATCCGTCTAGTTATGCCAGAACACAAATAAAAAAAAAAACATGTCGAATTGATAACCTCCTTCTTTTTGAAGTCGGTTAAAAACACCACCTCAAAAATACGGTTATTCACTCCCTTGGGTGACTTTTTATTGCCTCAACAAGTAACAGGTTATGGGTACTTATTTTTATTCAAACATCTACTAAGAATGTTTATCAAAATACCGGGTAAAATAACCGGCGAAGAAAAGATAGTCCAGACAGAATATTACAAGAATTCATGGACTAAGATGCCTTACGTAGTTTTACTAAGATGAAAATACTATTATGCTTACGGAAAATATGTACCTAGTCTCGGTAAAATGTGGGTCATGCCATATTTTATTTGAACTTGTTGTTTCGAGTAGTAGGGTCTTGTGTCTAAGTAAAGGTGTACTTACACGAGCAATTAAAATTGCTCCATCCTGGTAAGTTCTCGTCATCTGTGACGTCACAACTACATCGAGCAATTTAGGGCAATGGCAACACGTAGCAACCTGTTGCCAGAGATACGGCTACACAATATCATGCAATATGGAGCAACTTAAGAACTAGGCAATACGCCCCCTACGTCACCTCTGCCGCCGACCGGTTCCTCTCGCAAAAACGAGACGTAGTTATACTTACAAACGAGATAGAAAGAAAATTGACAAAAAAAAAAAGTCCAAATCTGTTGGATATTCGGCAACTCATGAAGTACATATATGGAGCTATAAGAAGCAATACTCCCGAAAAATATCCGCAATTTATTGTTGTTGCTCCAGATTGCTCCGCTTAATTGATCCATTGATCCAGATTGATCCATTAGAGTTGCCGAGCAATAATTGCTCGTTATATTGCCCGTGTAAGAGCACCTAGGTCGATCAATCAGGCTTGACACGATTGGTTTGTAACTTTGTAGCGGCACTACAAATAAAAATGTTTCGCAACAAAATTGAAAAACACAAAAAGAAAAGTGGCGCCATCTACAATGCCACAGGCGAACTATTCTCAGAAATTCTACATCGCGCAATCAGAGTTTACCACGACACTCAAACATATACAAAATCCCGACATCAACTGTCGGGAAGTTGCCCACCAGACACAATACCCGTCTGGTCGGAGGATCCTCCTTTACCATCATGGGTATGAGCGAACTTTACACCCTGTTCCTCATACCCCTAAAGTTTCAGGGATGGGTGGCCATCTTTACACACCAAGATTCCCCTGTGCCTCGGAAAGCACGGTCCCGGCTGTCATTTGTGGATCTTCAAAGTCGTTACGGTCGTCAGAAGCCCGGAAGTCTGACAACCAGTTTTACTGAGGGCTATTGTGTTACCCAGTAACTGGGTTGCGGAGGTCAGATAGGCAGTCGCTCTATGTAAAATACTGGAATTTAGCTGCATCCAATTAGACTGGAAGTCAATCTCAACATAGTTGAAAATGGCTAGGCAGATGAAGATGATGTAGTAACAACGTAGAATCAAGAAAAAAATTGCGATCCTGGATCATGAATCCTTTTGGTACACTGTTAAACTTGAAAAAACAATACTTTCGCATCTAAAAACTATAAAATTGACTAAAATCTACCGAAGTATTGTTTCACCAAAACTTTGAACGATAATAATAGAAATCATTCTTCCGATCCTAAGTATACACAATAGGCAATCAGCCATCACTTAGAACGTCGAAATATCTACAACGATTTTACTTTCAATGAAGCACAAAAACGGTGGTCAATACCAATAACACGATCGATTGAACATTGGTCTATCAAGTAGAAAATGGTTAGATTCATTCTAAATATTTGTCGGTTTTCGTTTGTTTGTGACGAATTTACGAACTCGGGAATTGTTCATGCAATTTTGATAGTGTTGTTACAGAAATTGAAGATAGCAACAGATGACTTTGTTGTACAGTCAACAAGAGCGATATACTTAAACAGTGCCTGAATTCACTATGACCATTTAATGATTCCTTTCTCATAACCACGTCAATCACACACGAAATCTGCTAATATTATATTAATAATATCGACAAATTGTCTTGGAACATACAGAATATGACATTTCGATTCCTTACCGTTACATTGGTTTCTAAAAAAACATGATATTGACGTAGTTTGAACGTAGTAAAATTCCGCGGGGAATCATTATAACGATACAGAATTGGGGCCCTGGGTGGTCGAATATAGTTGAAGCGTAGTAAGAAAGCGATGGATGTTTTCGAAAAAAAAAAAAAAATTGTGAAAAAAAAAAACAGTTCTAGCGCGGCAAGCTAAAGCATTCGACCTGTGCGGCCATTTTAACTCGATATGAGCGATAATAGTGCTTATTGCAATCCAATACGGGTTAAAATCTGTTGTAATAAATTCGAATAATAAATTAGCTAGCGTATGTCGTAAAAATGAAAATAAAATCGTATAAAATTCGAAATTAGGTAACTATTTAATAATAAATAATCTATCTGAATGCATTTGAATGGCATTTGAAATTTTATGGTTTATTTTTAAGTATAATAATAATTGTTTTTGAAGTGATAAACTGCTTTGAAAGAAAATTAAGAGGTGATTTTTTAATTAAAAGTATGTTTTGAGTTCTATCAATGTTTGCAAAAAAGACTTGAAAATACAAAAAAAATCTTTGCATTCAAAATTATTTACGGTTAAAGAGATACACTGTTAAAAACCACCTTTTTGACCGTTTTTAATAAATCGCCGCCTTAAAAACTTGTAAAGCAACATAATGCATCGTTTGTTGAGGTTCTTTGGGCTTATAATTTCTGGAAAATCCCTGAACCTCGTGTCACCTATATCCACCCTCTTTCTTCCTCCCGACCGAATAGGTACTCTCGAAAGGTCTCGTGCGGTGCTCACCGGAGTCTTTTCTGCTCACATGTACCCTATAAATCTCACTTATTTGTACGTACACTACGTGGGGTAAGAGAGGGTCAATCAAATTGTACCTTTTATTGTGCGGTTACAAATTCCTGCTGAGGGATTTGGGTGGTTTTCTATTTAATTGGGACTAGTTCTATAAATGATTTGAAAGTACCGATATCTGTGGGGTGACTAAGTAGCACATTAACAGCAGAAATGTTATCGTTTTGACGGTACAAAAACATTGCGTTATTTACGTAGTTGAGCAGACATATTTTTCGAACTATTCAAGCAATGGATTATATTAGCAATATCCTTCAAATTATTCAGATTCTGATTGATAGGGTGTTACACAATTAGGTTGCTGGTCTTACCGATAAGTATGCTATGTGAAAGCCGTATTGTGGATTTAAGGGGAATCTAGTCGCGGGCTCGAACTCACTGGTAGTCCTGGCTAAAAAGCACGCTGTCTCACCAGGCATCGTGTTCGTGTCCAACAGAGGTAGTATTAGTGATGAGCAGTTACACGCTAGTCTACGCGCACAACGTTATTGAGTGAGATACAGGATCATTTATAGTGAAACAGGTGCGTAAAAAGTAAAGAAAAGTCTTTCAGAAGATCGGGTTTTATGAAAAAACCACTACATACTCGTAAATCAATTACCAATAAAGTTTATTGCACTTTCGATATTTGAGCTTTGTCGGTACCGAATCGGTTTTGGAGATTTTACACTTCTTTCATTACTTAAACACGCCCAAAGTTAGGTTAAATTAGCAAAAAAAAAAAAACACAATCTTTGTTGACTCCTAACTTTTTAATGGTTTCTTATTTTTTTATTTTAGTGTTCTGATTCCATGCAGACAATATTAATAATGAGACAAAACCATAACATGATTAATTTATGATTTGCATTGTCGAACAGTGGAGTGATACATTCCCGAAGTTTGTATGGAGAAAATGTCGACTAGATTCTCCATAAGTGTTAGCAAGCTAAGATCTTTTATACTCCGTTTGAAGTAAGATTAGGCAAATAAATAAACCTTTTTCTACAGTCCGTTCACCTGATTTTAACCTATGTTGCGTTGGAAGCATGATAAATGGTATCTGTAGTAAACAGTTGGTATTGTAACCACTTTTTTGCTTGTAATGCCATCCATAAGCTTATGGAATAGAAGTCAAAATCGGTTGAACCGACCGTAAAAAAGGTTTTTTTAAATGTCTAATCTTATTTCAAATGGAGTATAAGTCTACAGAACGGTTCAAAGATCTGTCAGAACTGAGATGATACATTTTCTGTCAGAAAGTGAATTCACGATTAAATTACAACAGATTCACTACAGATTTTCAAGCAGCAAGTGATGGGGCAGAATGCAGTGGTGACCAAGTGGTAACTGCAGCAACTTATGAGTTGCAGGTCGTAGGTTCGAACCCAGACAGGCGCTTTACTTTGTTGTAAATTATTTCATTACCACTGCTCTCAAAATAATGAAGGAAAACATCATGAGAAAACCGGCTACCAACCAACCAAAATATCGAAAACACGTGACATCTACCAACCCGCACTGGGCCGGCGGCGTGGTGGATTACGGGTCACCCCTCCCACAGATAGGAGGCCTGTGTTCTAGCAGCAGGAAAATTATAAACTGATTATATATTCAGAACCGAGTTCCGTGTAGTGCCGGACGTAAAAGAATAGCACCATCCCATTTCTTCGCGTTGGTGTCGTAGTTGGCGACTAAGGGTAAGTCCCTAGAGAATGGGCAGCAGCGTGCGTCTGTATGCATTTTTCCACCATAATGCGATAGCCAACCTGCATCCAAGCGTGGCGATTATGGCAAAACCCCCTTTTGAGGGAGGCTTATGTCCAGCAGTGGACGTCTTTCGGCTGAAATGATGATGATGATGATATTCTGAACAGACAGTCAGCAATGCTTTCAAAGCAAAGCTTGTCGCCCAGAAACATGTTCCAACAAAAAAATGTATATTTCTGTCCAACTTTATGTGACGATAAATCGGTTAAATTACAAATTCGTGCGATACGCCAGTCTGAATAGAGACCCTCGCTAAATGCCATTCGTCCACGTGGATAAATTTGTCCAGCATCAAACAAAAACGCTTCGAAATTCCCTGTTAAAAACTGTGGTTGAAATGAGAATAATCATGATTGGTCAGAAGGTCAAGTTCGTCTTGTAATCGAATACAATGGTCAAGTTGACTGCTCTAATATAAGTTTAGGCCAAATAAGAATTTTTACTGAGTGATCATGACGAAAGTCAAAAAACACAACTGTTTTTTAATATAAGATATAAGAAAGAAAATTATGGTTTTTAGCGTCTGGTAAGTTTACCGATTTTAGATCCAGTTATAAATATGTCGTAACTATTTAAATGTTTTCCAATATAAATAAAAACTTTTCACAGTTTTTAGAAGATTTTTACAGACTTGGAACTAAACACATACACATCACCCACGGAATCAGCAAACTTCATCAATGAATATTTCGCAAATATTGGTAACCAACTGGCAAATGACATTCAGCAAACCGTAACCCAGAATGACCTGAATAAATATCTACGTTCCTTACCTAGTCTCTCTAAATCTTTTGTACTGCTGGACACAGATATCAATGAAGTAACTAGTATAATAAATTCTCTAAAATCAGACAGTGCCCCAGGATGGGATAATATCTCCACTAGGTATCTTAAACACGTCAAACTTGAAATTATTCCAAGTATAACGCATTTAGCTAATCTTTGTTTTAAACAAGGCACCTTCCCTAACTCTTTAAAGAAATCAATAATAACTCCCATATACAAGAGTGGGCAAGTAGGTGATGTGAACAATTATAGACCAATTTCTGTTATTCCTGTAATAGCAAAAATATTAGAAAAACTATTAAATTCCAGGTTATTAAGCTATCTTCAAACCAACAACATTTTACCCCCATCCCAATTTGGCTTTAGACGCGGTATTTCTACGGAAGCTGCTATTACGTCTTTAACTACAGTACTAACAAAAGAGCTCGATAAAGGTATTAAGTGTTTATCGGTTTTTATAGATCTAAAAAAGGCCTTCGATACGGTATCTATACCCATCCTTGTCCAAAAATTAGAAAAAATAGGTATTAGAGATACACAACTTTCCATCTTTACTGATTACTTGACAAATAGAAAACAGAAGGTTAAGCTTGATAGCTGTGTCAGCGAGGACGTTGATGTAACATGCGGCGTACCTCAGGGAAGCGGTTTGGGTCCTACTCTATTTTTGATATATTTAAACGACTTGTGTAATATGACAATCAATAAAGCAAAAATATTTTCGTATGCCGACGATACCGCAATCGTCTTCACTGGCTCAACCTGGGCTGAAACCAAAACCAACACAGAAAAAGGTATGTTGAAAGTGGCTTCTTGGCTAAAGACAAACCTCCTTACGTTAAACAAGAGCAAAACTAATAATATCTGCTTCTCAATATACAAAAATGTCCATCATCATCATCATCATCAGCCTTATAATGTTCCCACTGCTGGGACACAGGCCTCCTCTCAGTGAGAGGGATTGGGCCGTAATCCACCACGCGGGCCCAGTGCGGGTTGGTAAAAAAAAAAATGTCCAACCAGAACCTAATTTCAACATTAAAATACATGAGTGTAGGAGGACGGTTGATTACGGCTGCAATTGTCCAACCATCAGCAAAGTTAACCACGTAAAGTACTTAGGTATTATGTTGGACCAAAGCCTGTCCTGGTACTCTCAAATTGAACAAATGACTGCGAGAATACGAAAATTTATTTGGATTTTCAAAACACTACGACACATAGTCCCAAGGAATGGCTCAGGGAAAAATCTTCTGAATGAAGTGTATATCTCGCTAGTACAATCTGTAATAATATATTGTATTTCTATTTGGGGGGGCGCGCGTAAAACACGTTTCCTTGATGTTGAAAGAGCGCAACGGACATTTATAAAAGTAATGTACTTCAAAAAAAGGATCTTTCCCACTTATGAGCTATATCAAACAAGTCATTTATTATCAGTCCGAAAATTGTATATTGTACACATAGTTTTGAAAAAATATAAAACACTACCCTTCAACCCTAATGTATTAGCTAGAAGAAGGAAATACAATATCGCTGCCAACCAATTTGTAAAAACAGAATTTGCTAATATACAGTACGACAAACGCTCGTCCTTCTTGTATAATAAAGTAAATAAACATATAGATATTCATACTAAACCGTTTAAAGAATGCAAGTCGTTACTGATTAAGTGGATAAACAAATTATGCTACGATGAAGTAGAGAATCTTCTATTAAATATAAGGTAAAATCTGCTCCGGATAAAATAACCACACACATAAACACACGCACGCACACTAATGCACACACACACACTCACTCAAACACACACACCCACACACACACATATACACACTCACACAAACACACACACACACACACACCAACAGACTAATTATAATAAATAAGAATTATTTTCTCATTAACTTTTGTTTAGTTACATGTTGCATAAATTTGTAAGATTTAAAAGAGCGGCGCCTCCTGGCACAGGCATCTATTTGCTTGAAAGGGGACGCCACCAACTGTATGATATTCAACGTGTAATAATGAAATAAAACAATTTTGATTGATGATTCGACGTCACATCGTGGGCACATTGCGCTGTCATGTCACGAAGATAAATTTACCTATTCCTAAATTTTCTGTCTCTATCTTTTTAAAACGATTGGCAGAAACAAAACAATGTTTAACAGATGTTTAGAACTTAACGTATTTAGTCGTTATCTGTAATGCAAGCGAGGCAAATAAAAACGTTCTCGTAATTAAAAACGTTCTAAATCTAGTGGCAGTATCGTCTTGGTGACAATTCAAATGTCAAAAAGTTATTGAAAACGTATCGAAACTCGAGATATTGTTGACAGATTGAGACTAAGAACATTCTTATACGAGAATTGACCCTCTGTTGATCTGTTTCGCTGTCGAGGTCCCTTTGACTTCTGCTACCTTTCATATTTAGTGGTATTAGGCCGTAAAATCGATAGCACCGTTCCAATGTTGGCCAATTTGTTAGATTGCATTGTAATTCAGCCATTTGTTCTTGTCGAACCATCAATGTAAAGCGAGCATTTTTTTTTGTGTCAATCAGTGTCGGGTGCTCGTTAAAACGATATTAATGGTGATAAAGTGAGCTTTAATCGTTGTTGGGGATCAAATTGTGGGTGTTATCTGTGCAGTGTTTAGTAGATCACGTAAATGGATTGAAATATGGAGCGGTTTTTATGTTTTTTTTTTCGATGTTACTCCATTTAACAACACGTGGTGTGGAATGCATTATTATGTGTATTATTAATGGATGAATATTGTTACCATTTTGGACAACCCATCAGCACTGATTGTTTGTTTACTAATTAGAAGGTTAAGTTACGCGATGACAGATGCATGCATGCGGTCTGTTAGGATAGGTCAGCTCAAAGCTGCAAATGCTTTTTCTTGAAAGGCCTTTCCAGACCTAGCCCTGCATTGTAAAACTACGTCAGGCAGCAGCTCTCAGTGTTAATTTATATAATTATTATGTCAAAACTGTTATGGCTACAGAACCAGTGCGGTACAAATACTTAGTTTGGCGCAGTTTTAGAAGTATTTGTGCACAGAGGCACCGCACACCAGTAATATCACTTTCTATCCATTAAAAATCTTGTTAATTATAAACTCGACATTTACTTATTTACTTACTAACTACTTTAGTTTACACAAAGTTGACGTCACGTGATAAAAAGCCATCGTAAGGAGCGTTTTGGCGGTAAATTCAAAACAACGAAAAATAAATTTGCGTTTTTATCCTCAAACATAAAAAAAATCACAGTCGTGTAACAAATCCCTCGTCTGTATGGCCATTCATAAACATGTAAAGCGGATTCCTACGGCTTCCACAAACCATGGCGGATGTTTATTTAGGACAAAGTAAAACACTTGTCGACTTGTTGTTTTTTGTTTTTACATATGTCTCTTGACGGAGTAATGAGAGTTGTGATGTTCTGGATTTATTTCTGTATGTTACGTATAAAAAATCAATATTCCGTGTGTTGCCGGACGTAAAGAATAACACCATCCCATTTCTTCCCGTGGGTGTCGTAGAAGGCGACTAAGGGACTTACTGGAGAATTGGCAGTAGCGTTCTCAATGAATTTTACCACCATACTGCGACTGCCAACCCGCCTGCCAAGCGTGGCGATTATGGCAAACCACCTCCTTTTGACCTATGTCCAGCAGTGGACGTCTTTCGGCTGAAATGATGACGTATAAAAATATGTTTTAGCGGATAATAGACGGCATCAAAGGGCTTGTGGTTAAGTAATTACAGCCGTACGGGACACGGGTCGATCGATCTCGTTAAGCTACGATAGCCGTGGGCGGTTCATGGATGGGTGACGATATAATTACTTTACTTCGTGGATCTGTCGACGAAAGTCTTACCAAGGGGTATTGTGTTACCCAGTAACTGGGTTGTGAAGGTCAGATATTCAGTCGCTCCATGTAAAATACTGGTATTTAGCTGCATCTGGGTAAGTTAGGTTAGGGTCTCAAAGTAATTAGGAAAAGCCTAGGCAGATGATGAAACGGCATGAATTTTACATCATTTGGAAGGCTCACTTTTGACTACGCACCACTCCAGAATCTTTCGGCCCCATCGGCCATCTGTTCTGCGAGCAATGTGCCATACCCCCAGCTACTGAAGTTTGGCAATTTCGGGCTTGGTTCTTCTAGGAATCTCGTCATTTCTGATCCTGAGTGACCTTCACACATACAGTATCCTTTTAATAGCCTTCGTGGAACATCTCCAAGCTTCGCGTCGCATAGTTAGGACAAATTAACGACAGGATGTTATTTTAGGTTCAAACTAACTTAAAGCTTTTTTGTTGTTTTCGCATTCCCACGTTCAAATGAGACGTGTTAAACTGTTTCTTTGAAAACGTGACGTTTTTATTAAAAGAGGGGTTAAAATATGCAATATGTTGGATAGTTTTGTGAAAGTAATATTGCACTGTCAAACCTGACACTAGTGGTTTCAACTGCAACAGTCATTCAAATCAAATCAAATCATTTATGTGCTTGGAATATGGGTAGTTACATGAGGTGATATTATACAATAATAAAAGTTCTGATGACCATATCCTACCTAAATAGGTGAGCAAATATATATTGTACTAAATTATACACATACCTAATTAAAAACACATTATTATAAATTAAATTAAAATGCACGCATTACTCCCATGGAGGTAGGCAGAAACTATAGAGCGTCATCGCCACCAGTTCCGATCCTTACATACTTACTTTTGCCTCGTTTACGCTCACACATCCGGTCACAAACGCAGCCCAGACGTCATTGTATTATATTACATTAAATATTTATGTTCTTCCTAACCAAAAAATTTGCACCCTTTTATTATTAATAAATGATTTTAATTTGTTATTATTCAAAGCGAATCAGAATCGTAAAAGTACGAAAACTGTTAGTGTATGTGTAGTTTCAATCATAAGAAAAAAGCTTCCTTATGATTGACAATGTAGCAAAAAAAAGTTGATTTATTGATGTCAAAAACATCTTGACATTGACAGACCACTGACATTTTCTTTCACTCAATCACGACGAAAAAAAAAAAACAAGAGAAAGAAAGACGGAAAATGCAAAAGAAGTACCTCAATTCCCCTTCCCGCAATATTTTCACCTTTGAATGTGTTTTACCAAAACATGTTTACTTGGTTGGTAATTTTAATGAAACAACGTGTCAAACTGTCAGTCAGTACTGTCAGGAATTAGCGTGTGTGAAATTTAATCTGTGTCTGTCTTGTGTTATCAGGAATTATGTAGATTGAGTTGTGACAGCTTCCTCCGGCGAGATGAACTAGCTTTTGCCCGCCGCTTCGCCCTCGTGGAGGTCAAAAATTATTTCACAGGATCGTACTACAGGAATAAAGAGTACCCTTTGTGTTAATCTAGGTTATAAACTATCTGTGTTGCAAATTTCATCCAAATATGTTCGGCCGATTTTTCATGAGTGTGTAATAAACATCCAGACATACTAACTTTCACATGCATAGGATTAGCCTGTTCCCGTGGATGGTGTAGCTTCCCAGCTGTGAAAGAATTTTTCAAATCGGTTCGGTAGTTTCGGAGCCTATTCAATGCAAATGAACAAACACGCAAATCTTTCCTCTTCATAATATTAGTATAGATAATAATATATTATAGTATTGACTAGCTACTCGCCCCTGCTTCGCACGGCTTTCGTGACTTAATTACATCGAGATTCCTTTGTTATAATTATACATACTCGTATTAGTTAAATATCATTATTTTGTACACATGAACCTTTCGGAATAGATTTTCTAAATGATGGTAAAAACTGCATTAAAATCCGTTACGCGGTCACACAGACAGAGCGACATTAATTTATGAAATGTATAAGATTAGCCAAAACGGTGCTTTACATTTCCTCTTCATATTCATTACCAGGCGGTAAGCATTATTACAAAATAAGACTCAAAGGAAGCATTTACTTAATATTTGCGTAACATACGATCAATCACTACCAGAAAGATTTTTAAGGTAGTTTTAAATTCATTGCTTCATTTATTTGAAAAATTCGTCTACTTAACAATGTAAATAACTCAATGAATATTGTCGAACTGTCGAAATTAAAGGCATTACCATTGTAAGTGTTTTTACGCTATTACCCCATAAGAATCTATGCATGGATTAGTCGTTGGTATAACTGTATTAACATGATGTCAGACTTACTACTTCCATAGAGTTTCGACAAAGTTACGGTGTCATAAAGATAAGTAGGATTAGTCGTTCATCATCATCATTTCAGCCGAAAGACATCCACTGCTGGACATAGGCCTCCCCCAAGCTCCGCCACTTCGACCGGTTCTGTGCTTCTCGCATCCAGCGGACTCCCGCGGCCCTCACAAGGTCATCTGTTCACCTTGTGGGAGGCCTTCCAACTTTAAGTCTTCCGGTACGCGGGCGCCACTCCAGAACTTTTCGGCCCCATCGGCCATCTGTTCTGCGAGCAATGTGCCCTGCCTACTGCCACATAAGTTTGGCAATTCTTCATTATTAAGAGGATTAGTCGTTGGTATAACTATATTAACATGATGTCAGACTTACTACTTCCATAGAGTTTCGACAAAGTTACGGTGTCTAGATTCATAGTACTTTACAAAGTAAAGCTAGCGTTCCATACGAATATGAACCCTATTCTTATGCTTCTAATGTTCGTATTTAAATAATTATATTTAATGTGAGTTTTGTAGGATATGTGGCGTCACATTAAATTGACAATGCCGTCCTTTGGAGGACATCAAGTCATGAACTTAAAAAAAAAATAAGTGTTCAGTACCATATGAAAGGACTTAATTAGCTACCCGAACATAATACATTCTAATAAGCATTATTATGCTATTAGAATGTATTATGTTCGGGCTTATGATCGCTTATTAGCGATCATATGCTTTAGGGCAAAGTGGCATACGGCCACGGCTTTCAGTTAAGAATATGTTCTTGTTTCATACTTTAAGAGGGGCTTGTGGCTAAGTAATTAGGTACAGCTGCACGGGTCGATCGATCAGGTTAAGCTACGCTTGCCGCGGTCGGTCCGTGGATGGGGGTAACCATCTTTACAAACCAAGACCCCTCCATGCCACGGAAAGTCATTCGGCGATCTTTGACATTCGTTACGGGTCGTCAGAAGCCCGAAAGTTTGACAACCAGTCTTACTAAGGGGTATCGTGTTACCAAGTAACGGGGTTTTGGAAGTCAGATAGGCAGTCGCTCCGTTTAAAATACTGGTATTCAGATGCATCCGGTTAGACTGGTAGCCGACCCCAACATAGTTGGGAAAAGGCTGTGCAGATAACTTTTTAGAGCGTGATTTTTAGTGGTAGGGTTGTAGTTTTTGAACTTAATTTATGACACCTCAGATTTCGCTATAGACACGACAACATTTCAATCTAACGTACTTCAACGTCAGAATCTTCATTGAATAGTAATTAAATATCTGTCAATAACATGCTAATTACTCGTTATGCGTTAAATATAATACTTGTATAGCTGTATCTATGTTCTGGTTGGCTATCTAATTAGTTTAGTAGTACGCTGTGTATTTGCTGATCTCTTACCGTAGGTACATAACTACGTGTACGGATAAGGTACAGAGGCCAGCACATCAAGCTACCCCAATCTGTCAAATTTCTTTGATAGTTTTTCAACATTATCACAAAGGAATAAGGTTCATGTTCAATTGGGAAAATTTGACAGTTTGGGATAGGTTGACCTGCTGGCGTCTGTACATCTAAACGATAAAACTGATAGTTCATACCTTCCATGCGAGCCAGAGTAAATGCCTAACTTTAGACTGAAACTATTAGTAAAAGTCTTCATCATCAGCCTATAATATTCTCAATGCTGGGAAACAGGCCTCCTCTCTGTGAGAGGGATTGGGCTGTAATCCACCACGCGGGCCCAGTGCGGGTTTGTAGATGGCACATGCGAATTTTTTGTTCTAGAACATGCCGGTTTCCTCACGATATTTTCCTACACCGTTTTGAGAACAGTGGTAATGAAATAATTTACACAAAGTAAAGCGCCTGGCTGGGTTCGAACTCACGACAAAATCACTCGTAAGTCGCGGCCGTTACCAGTTGGCCACTACTGCTCTCGTGTAAAAGTAATGCATTAGCCAAGTTTTGTACTTCCGTCACATTTCCGTCATTAAAAAAATGGCATGAAGCGGTCTTGGTCTCTAGCCCTGACATCAACAAGCAATGGACAAAATCGTACAACTTTTTTCTAATTGAATACGCGGCTTTTGGCTTTTTTGTATGTGTCCATTTTATGCATCTTTTTTTCGTAATGTGCGTTTTGTTTGTGCGGAATAAACAGTTTTTATTGCTTTCTTTTCTTTGAGCGTACTAGGATTAGCTACTGCTTTTATAAATATAAACGGATTCAGTGCAAAATTCAGCTTATTGATAGTCTAAGTGGATGTTAAATTGATCACAAGATTCGACTGCTATTTGGAGGGATACTGTGCGAGGTCGGTGGACGTAGCACCACCCAAACTTACGTAAATGTAACGATTTTAAAATTAAAATACTCGCTTCACACATAATCTTTACTTAGTTTTGAGACTATATACATAACTGTGGGTGATATGTTCTTTGGTATTAAGCTCTGAGTTGAACTACATCATTTCTGACAAATACGTGCACTATTGGATAGGTCCACTTAATCTGTGTGGGTCTTTCCTCAAAAAACCATTTCAGACACTAATCTACATGGTCTTCACATGATCTGACCATGATTATGTCTGGACTTTAAAAGAGACTGTGACCTCTGAGTTTGTTTCGGATTTTTTTCTCAGAGTAGTCAGATAGGAAACGACGACCTCATCTAATGTAAGTGACGTGTAAAAGTGTTTTACAAACCTACTTACAGAATTAAAATCATTCATGTGTGAGACTCATACTATTCATCAAAAATACATCTTAATGAATAGAATGAGTAACAAAGTTTCCGATATCTTGAAACATAACGCCATTGTTTACTTTATCAACAAAAAAAAAATATCTTTATATGCACGCTTTGCTATGTATCTAGTTTCATCTCTACTCTACACTTCTAACTCGTTCAAAAACAATGTATTCCACACTATTCGGATGAGTATTGAATTTAGGAAAAAAGGTGGGAAAAATGAATTTATTTCAAATAGTTGGATGCCAGGCGACCACTACGAGTATCTAACCTGCGTGGTACCAGCTGACATGGCGTTTTGTTTTACAATCTAAACGAATGGCTCGTGCCTATACGATACCAATAGCCATATAGGCCATTCACACCTATTTACAGAAATAAAAGCATTTAGCAATGAAATAAAAATCAAATACAAAATCAAAACAACAAAGAACAGGAAAAGTGTCTATCGGTGGAAACTTGTAAATGGCCTCAGTTTCATATTGTTAAAAACATTGTTTACGTTAGATGTAAGTTTCCCGAATAAAATAAGTACCTATAAAAGCCTTACCTCAATGAAGGTGTCGGAGACGAACCTCTGGACGAGCGAGGTCTTCCCGCACTGGGTGTCGCCCACCAGCACCACTTTGATCTCCTCCTCAGCAGACGGAGTGCTGGCGTTGGTGCTGTCAGTCTTCTTGGCTGACCACATTGTTGTACTGGAACAAGGAGAAGGCGGAGTTATTTTGTGTTGCTTACGATCAACGGTGAAGGAAAAAGTCGTGAGGAAACCGGCATGTCCAACCAATGATTGAACCAATGATTCGAACACTTGTGGTATCTACCAACTGGGCCCGCGTGGTGGATTTTAGTCCACTTCCACTCACCGGGTGGAGGCCCGTGTCTCAGCAGTGGGAACATTATAGCCATATTCATATCAGTATAATCCCATTTTGATTTCGATTAACTCATCTGCCTAGCCTTTTCCCAGCTATGTTGGGGTCGGCTTCCAGTCTAACCGGATGCAGCTGAATACCAGTATTTTATATGGAGCGACTGCCTATCTGATCTCCACAACCCAGTTACTGGGTAATACGATACCCCTTGGTAAGACTGGTTGTCAGACTTTCGGGCTTCTGACGACCCGTAGCGACTGTCAAAGATCCACAAATGACAGCCGGGACCATCGGCTTAACGTGCTTTCCGAGGCACGGAGGGGTCTTGGTATGTAAAGATGGTCACCCATCCACGGACCAACCGCGGCAAGCGTAGCTTAACCTGATCGACCGACCCGCGCAGCTATTGTTACTTAACCACAAGCTCCTCCTTCCGCTTTGATTTCGATTAACTAACAATCGAAAATCCAACTGGACATTCTGAAGTAGAGTCAAAATTAATTTTACTTATTTTAATAAGAGTTTGGATTGTTATATATCTCACATTCAGTTTTTTAACTAAAGAAGATTAAACGAGTGTTTTCAATAATGAAATGTGTAACTACCTTAATTTATTCAGCGTCACAAAGCATACCTACCTACATAAGTACTAACCTAAATAAAATAAGTAGGTCGTGAAACTTAAAAACCTTTTTATTAAAACGATAAAACTAGATTCTGGTAGATAAGTTAAATAAAATATACACATAGCATAAACATATTCAGAAGTCCAAGATTCAAAGACAGTAATTTGCTTTTGCGACCTAAGTTCCTTAATATTGAATGAATGATTGAAATGCATCGACCCCAGCGTGGTTTGACCAGACGAAGATTAATCGAATGAACCCCAAGATTTGCACTAGCCCCTGGAGCCTCATGCTTCATGGTGCTATAGAGACCATTGCATAACAAGGAGTAGACCGGGGGGCGCAGTAATGGTAGAAAAGACGTGCACTTAGGGTAGGAAAGGGCTAGCCGTATCAGATGATATTTATGTATAAAGGTATCTTTTAACGAGGTTGCCGCCATGTTGGTTCAGATCGAGCTTCATCGATGAATCTTTCAGCGTGGTTCAACTGCTTTCTCGGCTCTGTTCTCGTAAGTCATTGCTCTGTTGTTTTAAATGTTGTTTTCAATGTCTTCGACTAAGATCTTGCTACTATCCGTATCCAGTTTTTGTAAATTTCACTATTCATATATTTCGAATTATATACTCTAAATGAAACATCACTAAACGGTTTATTATTATTATAACTATTTACTATTGTTTGATCCGATTCAATAGTTCAGCTAATTTATGTAGTTTTAGGCAACGACCATCACTGTATTAATAATTTGATCATGTTTAAACATACTAAACCCCGGATTCTGCAAGCATAATCTATGCAAATCTAATGTTAGCTGCAGGCTGTGATTGGTTGATGTAGTCTAATGTACACATCCACAAATTAGTGAGGACATGTTTCATGATCTTCCCTGCGTGTAGGAGAAATATGAACTCAAAACTCAAAGTCAAAGCATTTATTACAAATAAACCAATTACAGGCACTTTTGAATTGCCAAGGTCGGTGAGTTAGAAAGATGAAGCTAGTTGCCCATTCCAAAGCGTAGGTACGCACGGCTACACATCAAGCTATACATTTCCAGTATAAGCTGATCTCGCATTGTATAGGATTTCCGTACAGAGCGAGATCAGCGTAAACTGGAAATTTATAGCTTGATGTGTAGCCGTGTGTACCTATGGAGAAGAACGGGCAAGAAACTCCATGGACACTCTTTTAAAATCATGATATTGTTATAAAAAGTTGGTTACATCATTATGTTGAAATGATTCGTTAATACCGACTAAATCCAGTAGGGACTTCTGGTTATGTAATATGAGCTTCACGGGTCGATCGAACAGGTTAAGCTACGCTTGCCGCGGTTGGTCCGTGGATGGGTGACCATTACATACTAAGACTCTTTCGTTCCTTGGAAAACACGCTAAGCCATTGGTCACGGCTGTCATTCGTGAATCTATGACCTTCCTTATGGGTAGTCAGAAGCCCGAGCAGTCTTAACCAGGGGTATCGTGTTACCCAGAAACCATTTCATTAGCGGTTTTAGGGTCGGGATAAGAGGAGTGAGAGTGGAGTCAGACGTAGGCCTCTCACAAGGTGGACCCCATGACTTTGTGTAGGTCTATGTTTTCCGCATCCAGCGTATTCCTGAGAATACGCTGGATGCGGAAAACATAGACCTGGTTGAAGTGGCGGAGCTTGGGAGAGGCCTAAGTCCAGCAGTGGACGTCTTTCCGCTGAAATGATGATGATGAACTAGAAGCATTTTCTACATCATTATTTTTTTGGGGTGCGGTAACAGGTGACTTCAAAAAATGATTTGGAGCTACTGTATTTATGTTCACTGTGGCACACAGTTGTTGTTCATCGCTTGAAATGTTGAGACATAATCGTTATTCCGTAACAGGCGCCTAATGGTTTTTATCTTTTGATATACAACCTTTTTGTACACATTTTCGCACAGATTTGCAAGTAATAATTTGGTTATAATATTCTTTTATAGAAACGCAGCTTTGCTTGGCATACAGAATGGCAAAATGGCGTGTGTTTATGACATGGATGCGATAAGGTACACCGCTAAATTAAATTTTTGTTCCGTTTTTTGCAATTTTCAGGTTCTGTGTTGATTAAAACATGATTCGCGATCATAACAAATATTTAAGAACAGAATGAAATCATTATACAGGATAAGATTTTATCCAGTGCGCAAATTTTAACCATGAATTCAGCATATCATTCTAGAGCCCCTAGCGTAGAAAAAAAAGTTTTTTTTTTGTATAACGACGAAAAATTTCTGCGGTAGGGGCTAGAATTTTATGCTGAATTCATGGTTAAAGTTTGCGCACTGGATAAAAACTTATCCTGTGTAGGGTAAATTTTTAACCAGTGCGGAAACTGTTAACATGAATTCAGCTTATCATTGTAGACCCCCTAGCGAAGAAAATATCTAAACTTAGCATAGAAAAGTGCCCTACCTACGCGGCCAAAATGTATGGAACAGCTGATTTTTTTTGTATCATGATCATCATTTCAGCCGAAAGACGTCCACTGTTGGACTTAGGCCTCCCCCAATATGGGAGGGTTTGCACTAATCGCCACGCTTGTCAGGCAGGTTCGTGATCGCAGTATGGTGGTAATTTTGTTTTTGTTTAACTGACGAAAAATGTCTACACTAGAGGGTCTAGAATGATATGCTGAATTCATGGTTACAGTTTGCGCACTGGTTAAAGTTTTATCCTGGAATACTTCCTAATATTATAAACGCGAAATTTTGCATGTATGGATGTTTGTTACTCTTTCACGCAAAAACGGCTGAACGGATCGATTATAACCTAGATTAACACAATGGATAGTTTTATAGGTAGAACGTTCCCGCGGGATAATTTCCGACTTCCACGCGAAGCCGCGGGCGGAAGCTAGCCATCATTACAACCCGCTAAGTTAATTTAATCCAATTCAATTACTATTTTATGAACTTAGAGAGTTATATTGATGATTTTAATTATTATAATTGTGTAAATACGTACGTGTTGCGGTCGCGAATCGTATTATTTTCGACATACAACCTGAAACTGATCTGCGAATTGCCAATACATAAGAAAATTTAATTTTCGCAGACCTGCTGGCACTTCCTCCTTATCTGAGTTTACGTGGATTCGTTAGCATTTTGTTGAGAGATTTTCTCCAAAAAAAAAAAAAACCTCTGCTTCGTTGTTTTTAACTATATTTTCGTGATCAATTCGACATGTCTTTTAATTAATTTATTTTTTATGTATAACTCCGTCGTATACAGGGTAAGTTGTAATCCAGTGCGCAAATTGAAAAATATCTGCGCTGGGGGCTCTAGAATGATATGCTGAATTCATGGTTACAATTTGCGCACTGGATAAAAACTTTTCCTGTAAAGACAGATTTGCAAAATTCTTTTTTGTTCGAAAGGGGTTTATTCCGAAATGGTCCCATTTAAATTTCATATAGATCTGATGATGAGTTTTGGAGACACAACGGAACTCTTCAAAAAATTACAGCAAATCAAACGCGATTGCTGCTATCGTATAAATATGACCCCAAGGATGACGAAAGTTCGAATTGGTATGGGTAGGTAGTAGGTAACTACTATAACTAAAAAATTTAAAATGAAAACATTTACCAAAACAAAAAACAACACTTCCGGGAAAACACTACAAATTGAAAAATAACTTTAATTTCTGAAGGCGGTGATTTTGGATATTTATTTTAATTTTTTGTCTTTCAATAAAAAGGTTTTGCTAACATAACGTTCCGCTTAAACGATTGGAAAACCGTAACACTTATAAAGACACGATTTCTGTCCATATGTCACACCCCTTTTCTTGGGAGATAGTTCGACGTTGAAAGTTGCAATTTGGCACAGTTTTAGGAAGTCGTTCTACCCTCCCAATTTTAAATTGTCACTACCCTCTTCCAACAGTTACATGGAGACATGGGGTCGTTTATTTTCAAAGAGAAACAATCAAGAAAAGTTTTTGTTTTAACCGAAAATATTGTTTGAAACTATTGTATGTTTGTTTATGTTCAACAAGAAAATGTTTTACGTATAAATAGTAGGTTTCGTAAGATAATTAGAAACGAATTTATGTTAACTGTATAGCTACTCTGCCCGTGACTACATCCGCGACTCCGCGTGACGTTTCTTGTTTTAAGGCGGAGATTTCTTGAAAACGCTCAGAATTGTGGTTTTTCAAACCAGTGTATCTGTTTAACCGTAAATAATTTTGAAAGCAAAAAATTATATATGTATTGATATAAGTCTTTTTTACATACAGTGATCGTAGGTACTCAAAACATAATTAAACATAGTTTAATGCATCAAAAAAATCATCAAAGTTACCTCTTAATTATCTTTAAAACCAGTTTATCCCTTCAATAACAATTATTATTATGGTTAAAAATATACCATAAAATTTTAAATGCCAAACTGCATCCAGTGATGGATTATTTATTATCAAATATTTAATATCTAATTTTATACGATTTTATTTGCATTTTTACGACAATGCTTGCTTGTTTATTATTCGAATTTATTACAACAGATTTTAACCCGTATCGGATTGCAGTAAGGCTGAGGCTACATTGGGCCGCGACGCGACCTGCGACACATGAGCGATTGAAACAAATAAATGAATGCTCACATTGATGGCTACACCGTACATCAAATATTACTAGCGATCTTTGATTTCTTTATACGATAGGAACAACATTACTGTAATCAATTTCTCACTTGCACAACTAGTTCAATAGTGCTACTAAATATGCGTGTGGCTACATTATGGGTCTAGTAAACCGCGATGGATGATTTGTTTATTCGTTGTGTAGCCACGTCATCACCGAATATACGCCGGATTTTCGCTTATAATGTAGCCATACCATGTTTATCTCGTTTCGCTCTTCCAGTCGCATCGCAAATTGCTGCCTACTGTAGCCTCAGCCTAAGAACTATTTTCGCTCGACAATACGACGAGTACATTCAAAATTACCAGGGCTTTAAAACATAAAATATGTATTTCTTCGTTTTCTATTAGTTTTCTTTCTTACTCGGCTTCTTTAGCAGGATGTCAAAAAGGCAATAAATTTCCTCAAAAATTGGATTATAAGTGAAAAATATTTTTTCGAATCTGACTGGTAGTTCCAGAAATTTCCCCCTACACAAATTCAAGCAAACGATATTTAAGAAAAAAAGAAAATCCGTTTATTTGCGGTAAACATTACGCAAAAAGAACAGGAACACAAAAAAATAAGAAAGGTTGAGAGAAACATGCGTCACATCCACGCAAAACGGCTATCCCTATGCAAGACAGAGCCCCAGCGCTGGTTTTCAGCGACAGCCGGCTTTGACGTAACGACGTCGCCCGGTGCATCAAACAATTATTAGGACACTGTACTGGTACAGCGACATATAGAAAAATAACATAATTTAATGTTAATGTGATAAAATATACTAAACAGGAACACAAAATAAAATAGGAAATAGCATACAGATGCTACGAGATATAATAGTATTACAGATGATAAAGTCTCATACAATAAGACTTTAATAAAGGCAAAAATACGAAAGTATCTACTTAAAACAAGGTACTGAATAAGATCAGTCCAAATAGAAATCAGGTATTACTCACACTGCTGTAGGTAAGGAATATTCCTTCATTGATTAGCCAACATTTCACAAACCTCCGTTAATAATGAATGAGTAACAATGGTGGCTTTCTGATCGTAATTTGCATGAATATACCTGTTTTGTAGATAATTGTATTAACAATGTTAGTCATGATGGCAACACAACAGGCTTAGGTAGGTATAGGTGGCAACTCAGACTCAAATACAAGCACTTTTGAACTGTTAAACTCGTCTTGGCTGTCATGGAGAAAAGAAGGGGCATCATTAGGTATAAATAAAGGACTGTTCAAATAAGAAAAAAACATTAAGTAAGAATCAAAAATAACTAATTACAAGGTGTGCTATTTCAAAGAGAAGGACGTATTTGTTTCCAATTTTTTGTTATCACTACTTACAGCTTCAACTTCAATATCAGGCAACAAGTAATGATAGTTGTCAGCAACTGAGACCCAGTATTTCGCGGCTTGCCATCGAATAAATTTTTCAGTGACATATCTTCTGATAAAACAATGAGTTCTTCACATATTGGACGTATCTCCCAATTATTCAAGGCCCACCCAATATTCGCTCACGACCCACCTGTGGGTCGCGACCTGTTTGGGAAATGGTGGTCTAGAAGCATAATCTGCCTATAATTTTCCCACTGCTGGGACACAGGTCTCCTCACTTTGAGAGGCAGTGGGCTGTAATCCACCACGCAGGCCCTGTGCAGGTTGGTAGATGTCACATGTCTTGGATTTTTTGGTTCTAACACATGCCGGTTTCGTCACGAAGTTTTCCTTCACCGTTTTGAGAGCCGTGGTGATGAAATTATTTACATCAAGTAAAGCGCTTGTCTGGTCTCGAACCCAAGACCAGACAGACACAACACTCTACAAGGTCTACATCAAAACGTCTAATATAACTTATTGTCAAACAAGAAACCACAAAAATTACACCACTACACTACCCAATACTTTTTAAAGGAAAGTCATTAGATTACTTAGCTTATCCCCTTTCGAGACAACCCAGGAGCCGTCGTAGACTGAAAGGTAATCAAGAATCAAAGAACAAAAAGACAGACACAACTTTTTGAAGAAAAATCATTTTATCTAGTGTTGGGTCTTGTCGGGCAAAATCGGATGCTCGTAGTAAAATGGTTAAATTGTGTTTTAGATATATATTTTGTTCAAGTTATTTTATAACTTAACATCACGCCTTTTTTCTCGAAGGATGGGTTTGAAGTGTATACAGGACATAAAGGTAAATACCGTTGTCACTTTAACCATCACTTTAAGATAAAATAAAAGAGCTGATGAAACTGACAGCTGACTGGCCGTGGTCGAGATCCGTGCGTCGGAGTCGGGCCACGCGGCGTGGTTCCCGCGCCCCGCGGCCCCTTCCGTATTGAGACGCAAGTTTGTTGCACTCGCGCGTAGGGTGAAATGTTCTTGTGGAAAAAAAGCTGATTTTCTTTAAAAAACAGTAGTTCTTTTTTTCATTGAAATTAAGTTCTATAAACGAAACCAAACCACTGGTTTCAAGGATAACGGTGTTTACCCTTACAGACTGTATTTGTCTACATCCACATTTCGCCAATTATGTTTAAGTCTCATGTAATACAGGGCGAGCCTATTGTCATCAACCGGTTACAAATCCAGACTACGGGTTACTACTGAGAAATTCCAGGTAGGAAAACCCAATAACTTTGCTCGCTTTGGCCTCTAATAATGCACGTTCCTTAACGCTTTTAACTATTTAAGTAACTATCTGACTCTTTGACAATTTAAAAGTAAGTTTGAGTTTGAATTAAATAAATAACCTGAATTAAAAAAAAAAGTACAGCATTTTATTACTTACAGAAATTTCGTTAAAAAAGACCTAAAGGAACTGAACTTAATTCCAACTCAAGCATTTATTTCATTTAAACCATTTACACACCTACTTTTGAATTGTCAAAGAGTCAGTCAGTTAGTTAAAAAGTTAAAAGCTTGCTTAATTTCAGATCCAATGTTTTACATTGTAAAACCAGTCCGTGTCTGCATTTCAGAATTGGATTTAATCAAATTTCGCCCCTACCACATTAATTACACGAGCGCTAATCGCCTGTTGGCTGTATTTGGTGAGCCGGCTTTACTCCATCGTCGGGTTATTATTAATGGACGGATACTTATCTAAATTGGAAAAGAGGTATTCAAGGGTAGTGTGATAGAGGATTGTGAAACTGTTAACAGTTGCTATGGGGGGTAAAAGGCGCTAGATTTATTGCAAGACTTACAGATTTTGTTTAACTGTCCTTAAAAAATGAGAAAATAATCTAAATAAAAAAAAAAGGCGGCGATGTGTGAGTTGGACTCGTACACGAAGGGTTTCGCACTACCGTGCAATACTTTTAATACTTTAGTAAAAAAAAAAACCCTTGAACTCTATGACGCTTGATGGAAAGCGTTTGTTTTGTACCCCCTTTTATTTTACTTTATTTTTGTCATGTGTTGCTATAGCGGCTATAGTATTACACACGCTGCCAAATTTTAAAGTTTCTGCCCATTATGGTTCAAAAGATACAGCCCTGCCACTGACGGATGGACAGCGGCCTTACCCGTTGGCACATTTTGGATACGAAACCTTATAAAAACAAACAACAATGACCAATAAAGATTTAACAGCAATTCATCATCATAATTTCAGCCGAAAGACGTCCGCTGCTGGACATAGGCCTCCTCCAGGCTCCTCCACTTTGACCGGTCTTGTGCTTTCCACATCCAGCGGATTCCCGCGGCCTTCACAAGGTCATCGGTCCACCTTGTGGAGGCAATTAATACTAATTAATTTCACTTAAAATAGTCAACCAAGTCAACCCAATAAATAGTAAAATTACAGTTCTTTAACTTTTAATCATCATTACCAAAACTTAGTCAAAACTAAAAGTAGTCTAAAATTCTAAATCTGAATTTCAGCACAAACTCAAGGGTAGCACTTAATAAGTTTCAACAAAATCTGCTGTTTAAAAGCTAAAGTGGAGGTCTCAATAACTCCAATTTGTCCCATCAATTTTAATGGGTTTGGGATATTTTGAGCTATGAGCAATTTAAGAGGTACTTTACGCCAACTGGAGACCGATCAATTAATGGGCCGATAGAGTAACGGGGCAATATTATAGCCCGTTGGAATTGTTGAAGGTTTTAGCTTTTTGACGGGCAATAAAATTATCGTTTCTTAAATGTAATTTTTTTTAGATTTGTGAAATAATGGTTAACACTGTATTTAATTGAGTTTTTTTTTTGTTTTTCTCGAAAACCCGAAGTGAATAATTGAATAAAATTCTAACAAACTCTGTTTATGTCTAAAGAGTGAAAAAATATAGACTTGTAGGTTAACGCGAGTGTTTTATTTAAACCATAATAAAATGTTGAACAGTCTAGTACTGTCAGTTTAGTTTTTTTTTTTTTACCGACGAAATAAACGGAGGAGGTTCTCAAGTCGACGCGTATATATATATTTTTTTATGTATGACCACGCATATCTTTTTCAGAGTAGGCCGATTTTGATAATTCTTTTTATCGGAAAGGGTATGCCTCGAAGTTTGTTCCCATATAAATTTGAAAAATAAAACCAACCCTAAGGGTAGGAAAACAGGGGATGATTGATTTTTTACTCACAGATTTTAATACTGAGTTGTGAGTTACAAAAAAGTAAAAACTTTTTAACAAAAAATTTAACCGTTTTGTTAAAAAGTTTTTTTTTGGAGTAATGACTCATTGGTCATTGGCCGCGAGTTACGAGTTGTAGGTCGTAGGTTTGAACCCAGACAGGCGCTTTTCTTTGTGTGAATAATAATTATTTCATTACTACTGCTCCCTAAACGGTGAAGGAAAACATCGTGAGGAAACTGACGTGTTTTAGGATAAAAAATTTGAAGACATGTGACATCTACTAGCCCGCACTGAGCCCGTGTGGTGGGTTATACCACTCCCTCTAGAAATTGGCAGTTGAGGTTTTCTTTTTGTGAAGAAGTGCTTCTAACTTACATTTAGAGCCGATTTTTCAATCTTCAGACACAGATTATAAAACAAAGGCAGATAGACCGCGCGGAACACTAAGAGTGAAGCCAAAAAACCAAATACTAAAGCGTCGCATTTTATTATATAATGCGAGGCTTTAGTATTTGGTTTTTTGGCTTCCCTCTTGGTGTTCCGAGCGGTCTATCTGCCTTTGTTGTATAATCTAAGTCTTCAGATAATTTTCATCTAAGGAATAAAAAAAATTAAATTTAAAATTTAAAAAACCCCCGACCCAAACAAAAACTCTAAAAAGTAAAAAATAATATTTATAGGCCTTTTAATTTGAACGTAATATTTTGATCAGGGCATTGTCAAGTCGGGGGACGGCTAGGCCTCTGTTTGGCGTTTTCATTGACCGTCCCCCGACTTGACAATGCCCTGATCAAAATATTACGTTCAAATTAAAAGGCCTATAAATATTATTTTTTACTTTTTAGAGTTTTTGTTTGGGTCGGGGGTTTTTTAAATTTTAAATTTAATTTTTATTTCTTGCTTTTTAAACTTAATGTCTCCCTTAAATCACCATTTATCTATAATCTATTCATTGAGACCTTTTAAATGAGCCCAAACACGATACTTCTGCTGTTTGATGGTGAATAACTTGGGTTTCCTGGAAATTCCAGGTGTTGCTCTAGCATCAGTTCAAGGTTATTTTATTCGTCTAATTTCATTGAAGTAATAGAATCCCAAATTTTGAGTTGATCAGAGGCTAAAATCCCTTTTTCAACCAGAAAAGAGCTGATAATCTTCAAACGGCTGAACCGATTTTGATGAAACATATCTAAGAACACTCCCGACTAATACACCTTTCAAACAAAAAAAACTAAATCAAAATCGGTTCATCCGTTCGGGAGCTACGTTGCCTCAGACAGACACACACACACACACACATACACACACACACACACAGCCACGTCAAACTTATAACACCCCGTCGTTTTTGCGTCGGGGGTTAAAAATACTGTTTCAAAAATCACAAATTATTCTTAATACTTACGTATTATAAAGGTTATCTGACGATTGTAGGTATAATGTGCCCTTCAACTTAGGTATATACCTACAATTACCTGTAAGTTGCACCTAATCCTTCAAGAAATAAAAGCGTCATAGTGTTACAAAATTCACCAAATCATTACTAATATCGTTTCACAGCCAATTACAGCCGCACCAATTTGTTAGTAAAACCATTACACATTCTTTGCACGGTCGGGTAACCACCTAAACACATCTGTTTCATGTAATATATTACAAAACGGAACGAGCTCAAACTGTAAACAATGTTTGACACGGGTGTCGAACCCGGAACGTTGCGATAAATTATAAACATTTATAATATCCGGGGCCTTTATAGATTTTATTATTACCATAGGAATTTTTGTAATTTCGCATTTTGTAAAAGTTTTGACTAAATAGTTGTCGCGTTTTAGCATTGCAGTCGGGTCATTGCCCTTCCCCTATTTATCCGTATGGTAGGTACATACTCGTACATACCTAAACTCATGCTCAGGCTTGTGGCTAAATAACAATAGCTGCACGGGTCGATTTACCAGGTTAAGCTACGCTTGCCGCGGTTGGTCCGTGGATGGGTGACCATCTTTACATTCCAAGACCCTCCGTGCCTCGGAAAGCACGTTAAGCCATTGGTCCCGGCTGTCATTTGTGGATCTTTGACAGTCGTTACGGGTCGTCAGAAACCCGAAAGTCTGACAACCAGTCTTACCAAGGGGTATCGTATTACCCAGTAACTGGGCTGTGGAGGTCAGATAGGCAGTCGCTCCATGTAAAATACTGGTATTCAGCTGCATCCGGTTAGACTGGAAGCCGACCCCAACATAGTGGGGAAAAGGCTAGGCAGATGATGATGATGACCTTAAACTCATGCCTTTTTCCCGTATGGGGGTAGGCAGAAAGTACAGAACGCCATCTGCTCTGCCTTTAACTAGAAAGGAGTTAACCCTCAATTTTTATTTTTTCGTAGAATGTAAGAGAGTTCACAATTGTCTATCTTTCTGTCCAACAAACACCTTTACAATTCAAATAGTTCCCAAGATTTGAGAGTTTGTAGGCCTAAAACTGGAAAGGATTCTTTAGGATAAACAGAAAGCACGTTTGGCGCAGTGGTTAAGCGATGTACTGCTGCGCTGCGTGTCGCGGGTTCGAATCCCGCACGGAACAAATATTTGTATGACCTACAAGTAGTTGTTACGGGTCTGGCTGTTTGTGTATGTCAGTTTAAATGTTTGTAAAGGCACCCACAATACAGGAGAAATTCCTAGTGTGGGGCAACGTTTAAAAATAAAAATATAAAATAAAATATATAATTTGACGTGTCCTACAATCAGTAACTGGAAAGAATTCTTTAGGAAAAACAGAACGAAATATCAATTTATGTTTTCTACAATGACTACAATCAGTATCGTAAGAATCACAGTTTTAAGAAATAACGATTTGCGCTATTGCCATTTAACTTTTAGGGCCCATTCTAGTTAAAGACGTCAGTGCTATGATCCTTACATACATCTTTTGCCTCGTTTACTTTCAGTCATCTGTTCATTCACGCACTGAGTATTTTAAATAGCATAATTATAGAAAGAGAGAAAGAAAGACGCATTTATTGGCATTACAAAAAACCGTAAAACTAAAAAAACTAGAAAACTATGATAATAATGCCAAAATGACCTCAGCTCAGCATTTGATAACTATTTACTATTTATTTCTCTCAAAAAGGTACAAGTTTGGTACATGGTATTTAGGTTACAGGTAGTTTCAAACCTTTGTGGAGTCTATCCTGGGTTCGGGACCTGTATTATCTACAGATCTCCAGGCTCACACCCTTAAAATTACAATATTAAATTGCACTTACGTACTTCAACATTGTAATAGGTTGAAATTGCCGTTTTGTATGAAAAAATTTAAACGAATTTTTTTCATGAATTTTTTATTTGTATTAATCGAAGTAATCACCCATGCAATCAATGCATCTTTGCCATCGCAGTGGCAGTTTATTGATGCCCTTCTTAAAGAAATCAGCTGGACGGGAGGCAACAAATTCTTCAAAGGCATTTTGTACTGCCTCTCGGGTATTAAATTTTTTTCCCGCCAAGAAGTTATCCAAATTCTGGAAAAAGTAGTAGTCTGTAGGCGCAAGGTCTGGTGAGTAGGGCGGATGACGGAGAGCTTCCAACCCCAGTTCTTGCAACTTGGAGACCGTCTGCTGTGCAGTATGAGGTCGCGCGTTGTCGTGCAGGAGCAGCGGAGACGAGCGATTGACCAATGCTGGTTGGAGATGCGCCAGCTTCTCCATCATTGTGTTCAGTTCTTCACAGTACACATCTGCAGTAATGCTCACCCCGTTTGGTAAGAAGCTGTGATGAATCACACCGGCGCTAGACCACCAAACAGTGACCATCACTTTTCTAGGGGTAAGTTTTCGTTTAGGGCATTGTTTAGGTGCTGAACCAGGATCCAACCAACTTGCTGAGCGCTTACGGTTATCAAACAGAATCCATTTTTCATCGCAGGTAACAATGCGGTTCAAAATTCCTTCATTTGTGTGTCTGTTGAGCAGTGCAAGGCACGTCTCGACGCGTACTTCGCGCTGGCGATCATTGAGTTCGTGGGGCACCCATTTGTCAAGCTTTTTTACCTTGCCAATTTGACGCAAATGGACCAATATTGTTTTGACGCTAACGTCGAAAGCTGCTGCTAATTCAGCCGTAGATTGTGTATCATCAGCTTCCACAATCGCCTTTAATTCGTCATTGTCGACCAAAGTCTTCGGACGACCGCGAGGTTCATTTTTCAGGTCGAAATTTCCAGAACGGAAGCGAGCAAACCAATAACAGGTGGTGCGTTGGTTTGTAGTGTTAGCTCCGTAAACGTCGTTGATGTTGCGTGCCGCTTGTGCCGCGTTGCTGCCACGACGGTACTCATATTCCATAATTACTCGAATTTTTAACGTATCCATGATGACGAAAAAGATTGAAATGCGATGAAAATGTAACACTAATCAATAAAGAAATGACTACTTTTAGAAAAAAAATCCATGTTTTTAAAATAAAATTAATTTGAAATTAGAATTCTTAGCCAAACAAAAATTATTTTGATTTGAAATGGCCAGTACTGCAGAACGGCAATTTCATAGGTAAAGACCTAATAATATATAAGCTCCAAGTACTGAGAGGACGACAATTTAATACAAAACAAAGGAGATGTGCTAAATGTGTCGATGAATAAATTAATATATAAATGATTTTATTTCTGTAAGTAGGTTTGCCCAACAGTTTTACACGTCAGTCATATTTTTAGTAATCTTTAATCTATCTTTTTCTTTTTATTAGCAATCTTTTAATATTTTTAGTAATCATAATGTCAGAAAACAACACAGTATGTACCACCTGATGCTGATTTTTGACTGAAATCCACGAGTGCCATACGCAAGAATAGTAAACACATAGAGAAGTGTGTGTCCGTAATAAAAAGGAAAGATTTGGATAAATTCAAAAAACTGAACCCAGTTAAAAATTCTTTCACCTATGGAAAGGTACATTATTCCGGAGCAGTGTTGCTATGCCTAGTTTTCACTTTACCCCAGGCTTAGACTCTTCTTAGATTTACCCTAGATTCACTATTAACTTGAAAAATTACCCTAAATAATTTCATTGGCTTAGTTTTTTTTTACTTTTCATATAAAATAACCATATATATATCTGTATTTGACAAGACGGCTTACCTAAAAATACCCTACAAAAATGAATACTCTACAACTTACCCTGCTGTATTAGTTTTACTCTAAATCTAGGGTAAATTACCTAGCATGAGCTATAAATTTGACGGGGACGAAGTCGTGGGCGAAGTGCTAGTAATACATTAAGAAAGTAAAAATTCTAATAAAATGTTATCTTGTCATATTACTCTCACTTATTACATTGAAAAAGAATAGAATTAATGCTATTAAAACTACAGATCCTTCTTTAGTCGGGTAATAAATAAATGAATCTAAAAGCACACGCTTCGTAGCAGTAAATATTGTTCAAGTCGGGTAGCGAACCGGGAAGCCAAACGGTGTTGCACGCTTTCACACCTATTCCTAATATTTATGGTATCCGCTACCGTAGTTTATTTTACTAGAGTTCAGTTAAAAACGAACAGTTTCAATAACCTTTAATGGTGGTCAGATGGGAGTAGCTGCCTACGAATCGAAACAGTTTTAGGAATTCATTGTGCTCTTTTGCGTTTTGTATTCGTTTGCACTTAAATAGTTATTTACGAACAAGCCGCTGCGTGCCGCTTTGCCAGCGTTGATGTCGGAAATTATCCTACTGGAACGTGCTCCCGGGACAAAACTTAGGTATGTTACTCCTTATTAAATTAGCTATGTGTCAGTGAAAGTTTCGTCAGAATCGGTCCAGTCGTTTCGGAGATTAGTGGGAACAAACCGCGGCAAGCGTAACTTAAAGCGTAATGGTATGAATCAATCCGTGCTAGTGTTGTTACTTAGGTAAAAGCCCCTCATCTACACAGATAACAGATGTACAAAATACCTTTTAACTTGGCCAGACAAGTTACAAAATGATTTATTACCTCGCTTATATTCCCCACCTGTGCGGCTGTGCCCAAATGTCCAGATCTCCTGGGTCTACAGGTTGAACCCTTTTAGCGAATTGCTGTAAATGTGTCAAGCATTTGAACGGGTGTTTTAGGTTCAAAGCTGAATTTATTTGACATGAAGTAAAAGCTTTCGCGTGATTGTCGGGCGTGTTGAGTTGTTTGTTAGACGTGGGTTCAAAAAAATTAAATTAAAAATTTAAAAAACCCCCGACCCAAACAAAAACTCAAAAAAGTAAAAAATAATATTTATAGGCATTTTAATTTTAACGTAATATTTTGATCAGGGCATTGTCAAGTCGGGGGACGGCTAGGCCTCTGTTTGGCGTTTTCATTGACCGTCCCCCGACTTGACAATGCCCTGATCAAAATATTACGTTAAAATTAAAATGCATATAAATATTATTTTTTACTTTTTGTTTGGGTCGGGGGTTTTTTAAATTTTTAATTTAATTTTTATTTCTTGCTTTTTAAATTTAATGTCTCCCTTAAATCACCATTTATCTATAATCTATTCATTGAGACCTTTTCAATGAGCCCAAACACGATACTTCTGCTGTTTGTTGGTGAATAACTTGGGTTTCCTGGAAATTCCAGGTGTTGCTCCAGCATCAGTTCAAGGTTATTTTATTCGTCTAATATCATTGAAGTAATAGAATCCCAAATTTTGAGTTGATCAGAGGCTAAAATCCGTTTTTCAACCAGAAAAGAGCTGATAATCTTCAAACGGCTGAACCGATTTTGATGAAACATGTCTAAGAACACTCCCGACTAATACACCTTTCAAACAAAAAAAACTAAATCAAAATCGGTTCATCCGTTCGGGAGCTACGTTGCCTCAGACAGACACACACACACACACACACAGACACGTCAAACTTATAACACCCCGTCGTTTTTGCGTCGGGGGTTAAAAATAAAGTAGATTGGGATATGTATTGGTTGGTTTTAGAATTGAGATTTCTGTGGGGTAATTGCGCACCATACATGGACCGCAATGCCTTTAAATTTGATATTTTAACTGGCATTTCATTGTGGTATTTACGTTGTGGTGCCCGACGTAAAGAATAGCATGCACCATCCCATTTCAACCCGTGGATGTCGTAGAAGGCGACTAAGGGACTTACTAGAGAATGGGCAGCAGCGTTCTCTATGCATTTCATCACCATACTGCGATCGCCAACCCGCCAGCCAAGCGTGGCGATTATGGCAAATCCTCCCTTCTTGGGGGAGGCCTATGTCCAGCAGTGGACGTGTTTCGGCTGAAATGATGATGATGATTTACGTTGTTGAGCGGATTTTTTTAAACCTATTAAGCAGTGGATTTTCTTCAACGTGATTGAAAGTGTGTCAAGGTACTGCGGGGTATTTGTGTAACACACTAACAGTAGGAATGGCTTTCAATTTGACAGTTCAACAACATACATTGCGTTTTTACGCTGTTGAGCAGACAATCTCGACCATAATTTGAATCATTGGATTAGCAATAACCATCAAAATAGTTTTGATTTTGAATAAACTGAGCAAATCTTAGGCAATTAGGGTTCTGGTTCCTTGTTTATCATCAATCATCATCAGCCTACATCAGCCCACTGCTGGACATAGGCCTCTCCAATTGCACGCCATTCAGCTCGATTTTCGGCAACTCTCATCCAGCTGCTACCAGCCACATTGCGAATATCGTCACTCCACCTAGCCTGAGGGCGTTCTACCTTACGTTTGCCGATTCGCGGTCTCCACTCAAGAACACGTCTACCCCAAGAGTCATCGGTTCTACGGCCAATGTGGCCGGCCCATTGCCGCTTCAGCTTGCTAATTCGGTGAGCTATGTCGACAACTTTGGTTCTCTGCCCGATCACCTCATTCCGGATTCTGGCCCTCAGAGATACTCCGAGCATAGCACGTTCCATAACTCGCTGAGCGACCTTGAATTTATGGACCAGCGTACCGTGAGTGTCCACGTTTTGGCTCCGTAAGTCATTACAGGCACCTCCTTGTTCGCCATACAGATATGAATAAGCATGTAGATTTTAAAGGAGTTTGAAAGTACCGGTAAAGGAAAAGTTGTGCGAAAAAATCGGTTGTCTGTAAAGTCGGTTTACTGACGATAGTTGAACGTGACAACGTCATACTATTGTTTATTATTGTATTATTGTATAGCAGCTGTTCAGTCCACGCAGACGCATCGCTTACTCAAGTAGGAGAGAGACTGATGTCGAACGCTGCTGAACGCGGAGGCCGATTGTGCTTCTTTGTCGCTCGTTCCGCGCTCTCGCTTGCACTTCAAGCCTTAAATGGAACGCCTCAGAGCGAGGTAACGCCGCATGAGTCATGTTTTTTCGTGCGTGCAGCCGGCTCCATCGAATTATAAGACGTTGTCACGTCAAAAATCGGTTGTCATGTGATGCGGACGAATTAATAAAAACTCCTGCCAAACGTTTCGAGTATGAATTTCGATGGATATTGGAGTAGTATGGAATAAAACGACATGTTCCGCCGACCACAAATAAATTGGCATAAGGAAATTATGATGATGCATTTGATGATGTAGATTTTTAAGGCCAGTTCTTCAATATGTATTGTAATACTGGAAGTTGAAACCTCCAGTTGTCTCAGAAGTGTCAATTACTCAAAGAAAGAAAGAAAATTGCGTTTATTGGCATTATATCGGTAGTAAAAACCTTAAATTATTTAAAAGGAAAACAAAAAAAAAAACAGAAAACAATGACCTCAACAATGATAATAATGCCAAAAGGGCCTCAGCTCAGCATATTGTCAGATGGCAACACAGTATGCACCACCTGACGCTGATTTTCAGCTGCAACAAAACTGCTCAACATCACTTGTCCTTGAAACAAATCCAACTATACTATACCTATGACTCCGTTCTTATTTACCTCTGATAGCAGCAACCTAACAGTAACCTTATCTAACGGAGAATAAAGATCACAATTAAATTTCGTGAATTGTTAGTGGCAGCAACCCAAAAGCAACCTTATTTGAAACGCTACAAAGATCACTTTAATTTAAACAGTGACGCGAAAACAAAGGTAAAATTAGTGTGAACGGAGAATAAAACGTTTTGTGTTACCAAGAGACACGCTCGAGTAAACAAAAGTGTCATGAATGAACAACGAATGGGAATGAATGGCCGATGAATGACCAGCGACGGATTGATTGACGGTCTCTATATTAAATTGACGGATACGGTGAATGGAATCAGTGTGTTTCCGGTCATTATATTTTTGACAGTAAGTTTCTATAAAAAAACGTTGTATTTGCGAAAATTGCGTGGATGGAGGAGTTTGAAATTTGGCACAGCGAAAGTTTTTAATGGAGTACGAATGCAAAAAGCTAGTATTTTTGTTTATAGTTAATCAAAATTTAAATGAATTTTAGTCGAATTTAGACCTTGGGTGACCTCTAGTAAGAGTATAGAATAAACAAGGCCAGCACCACAATTACGTAACTCACGATTCATCATAATCTGTTTCCTTTTGTAACAGATTGTAAAACCATTGCTTCATATATGTTATGTTTGAAAAATGTGTCTGCTCAACAACGTAGGTAAATAACGCAATGAATACTGTTGAACTGTCATATTGAAACCGATTATGATACCCCCGAGTGGGATCTCGCATTGTCATTGCGGGGGGGCTCAGTAACCGTGGTCTCCCAGCCACGGTGAACCGAAGAGGAACCCAAAGGTGGGGCCGCTCGTCACGGTTTTTGCCTTCAAGCCGATGACGTAGCGACCAATAAGTAGGTTGCGGTGAGGTGCACCGCAACTGAGGTGGGCCGCGATGTCGAATGGGACGCATCGCGGCTGAGGGTTACGGGCTGCGGCAGAGGAGTGCCGGTGTGAGCACCGCTCTTCCCTTCCGTGGCCTGGACGGGACCGCCACCGTTTGATGGCGGACGCGGTGGGGCCGCAGGGGAAGAGGAGTGTCGGTATAGCGTTGGCCGCTCTCCCTATCCCTTGCGTCCGAAAAGTGGTAGGCGGCGGGGCCACTGTGCTGACCCGTCGCAGGGTGACCGAGGGGTCCGCAAGGGCCGATGCCTGCCAGGCGTTGTTCGAAAGAGAATATAACCAACGCCCCTGGCACACGGGCAACTGAGGGAACACGGGTGGGTTTTAGTCAGTAAAAGTCTGACACGCCCTTCTGCTCTCTACCCAAAGCGGGAGAAGTCATTTGATGATTTCCCACCCAAAAAAAAAAAGATTATGATTAATCGTGAGTTACGCAACTAGGGTGCTGGTCACCATCCACTAAAATTCATTTAGATTTTAATCATAAATAATCAAAGTTGTTTGAAAGAGATACCGTGGCCCCTGGCACACAGGCAACTGGGGGCAACACGGGTGGGTTTAAAAATAATAATTGTATAGACATTCAACCACTAATAAAACACACCTATTCCCAATATGTATATTATTACGTTACCGTAGTTTTACATGAGTTCAAGTTCAGTTGTTGGAAAAGTAATAAGGACTTTTTTAATTTTATTAATATTGACATAAATTCTCTTCCGTAAGCAGATTATTTTATGTTATTGGCATTTATTTGTTTGTCGTGTACACAGACAGACATATAAATGTCTGTGGTCGTGTGTACAAGCAAAGTCAAGCAAGTGTCAAAAATAAGTCCGCAATATCTCAAAGACAAACTAAAAATACTCAAACTCCTTGCAGCGTGCGACTGGCCGGACTCGTTGCCAGTGCTCAGCCGTACGAAAATAAAACCAGACAGGTCAATGACGTTTGACCTGATAACCGACTTTATCCAACAAACAAAATATCAATTAAATAAATTATATACAATGGACATAAACGAAGAAAAACTCAAGGAAGAAGTCAGTAGCTTTGTGTCCTCACTTCAAAGATTACTCCCGAAGAAGAAGGAGATCATCGTGATCCAACCACGAAGGTTCAAAACAATCAAGCTATGTGACGTTCACGCCGAAGCGAAGAGTACGTTCCCGAGGTGTTTCATGGGCGCAAGACTCATTATCCTCAGAGAAATCATGGACAAGGTCAAACTCGTTCAACAGTACAACTATGGGAAGAATAAGGAGTCTTACAAGTGTTTCTCCCAGTTAATCCACAAAGAAATGGAACCCAAGAGCACCGGCGAAGGGCTCCTGATAGACGCAGCTGGGTCTGCGACAGCCACATACAAGGAAATCTTAGAAGGAGCGTACGAGATGCGGCTGACGTCGAGAATCAGAGACTTGGTGTCGTCAGAAACCGAAATAGTTTTCGAGAAAGGTAATGAGAAGTCAGTGGGATCGATTGCTTGTTCTGTGAGAGATGTGGACCCGAACACACTACGCATGGTGACGCAGTGGATGTACAAAGTTATGCCAGACCTTTGTTTTGGGACTGAAATTGGGTTCAGACCGCTTGCTTACCCGCCGAGCCCGGAGCTGTCGATCAGTGCCCGCTACGACAGACCGAGCTTCACGTTATCATCAACCGTCAGCAAAGCAGGCCTTCAGCTGTGTCTTCACAAAGCATTTTCCTCAGAGTTGCGATTAGCAACGATAATAACCGAAGGTTGCCGAGGGGCGCCGACGCATGTGAGCCTGGCGATGCACAAGAACTACCAAAACGGTTCAGAGCTGAAGATTTTTATTGACTCGCAACGCTGTGGCGGTTTCACCTTTCAGAAGGATATTTTGTTCTACGAGCCGCATAATGAGATTCGCGTCCTGCGCCTCGTTGGAAGCACTCTGATTGATAAACAAAGGCGTGTACGTTTTGGTGTTGGATTTCATCTGGACTTTTGACGTATTCCAAGTAAGTCACACGCTGCAACTATGCCTTCTCATAAATTGGCAGTTTCTGTGAAGTTGACGGGGTGTGCTTACCTTTTTGTAGATTTATTCATTTGTATATAAGTATACATAGGTTTTAGTTACTGTTTTATCTTATGACGCTTTGTTCCGCTATGTGGTTTAAAAATTGCATTAAATTATTGAAAATATAGTCGACAGGTTGATGGGTTTACTGTTGTTTTACTTTTTATTTTTGAAGATTACAAAAATAGATTTAGTAAATGAATTGATTTTTTTGTGATTTTTAATTCCTATACGTGTATATTTTCCCTTAAAACGAGTATGAAACTATATGCTTGGCTTTGTTGATCTCGTAGTCGCATCTTTCTGAAGACGAGGTTCTGGGTTCGATTCCCATGTCGGGCAAAGTGTTATTGAGTTTTTCCGTCAGGGATTTTTCTGTAACAGCCTAGAGTCTGGATTTGTGTCCCGTTGATGGTAATAGGCTCGCTTTCTATGACATGGAACTTTAATATAATTTAAAGGAGAATCTGAAAATCATTGATTCATTGTAGCCCGCGAAATTAAAATTTTCCAACTTTTATTCGTAGAGGTACCTACTAAGTACAAATGCTAGCACATCGAGCTACCCCAATCTGTCAATGTTCTTTGATATATTTTCACTTTTAAAACTTAAGCATAATGTTCATGTTCAATTGGGAAATTTGACAGTTTGAGGTAGCTTGATGTGCTGGCGTCTGTACATCTTACTTGAAAAGATTTTATTGGAGTTAATTTTTCATGAAATAGTCATTCAATTGGATTATATGAGGCTAAGAGTGATATTGATGATTTTAAAAATTATAATTTGTAAATACACATAATTATGTACGGTCGCCAATCATATTTTGTTTAACATCGCCTGACACTGGACCGCAAATTGCAAAAAAATAAACGAAAGAAGTTTTGAATTTTTCGGATTACCTTCTTCATCATCATCATCAGCCTACAGCAGTCCACTGCTGGACATACATAGGCCTCTCCAATTTCACGCCATTCAGCTCGACAACACCCAGCACCAGCCACGGAATACCTTAGCATTACCAAGTAGCCATAGAAAATGCACTTACATTGTAGATGACCCTAAAATTTCGAAACTTTAAATACATTTGGGACAAGTTTCCTTCAAAAATTCAGAGTTACTGAGTTCTGTCTAGAGATACGAGATAAAACTTCTCTTAAAAATTACCAGTACATCTGAGAACTTGAGACGAGTACTCGACGGAGATAAGTTTAAGAAACTTGGAGCCTTGTTATCTAGTGACACGACATAAACACGACAACTTCCCCCTTATTACAAAACAAGGTTTTTCTTTAGGTATGGTTTAAACCATCGAGCCTGTTTTTGAAATAAGAACTTAGAACTGAAATAGAATTACAGCTCCTTTTCCAAAACTGACAATTTAGCACTGGACTAACTTGTCAGTTTTGTAAAAGGAGCTGTATTTCGATTACAGTAAGGTTCTTATTTAAAAAACAGGCTCAACGGTTTAAACCATACCTAAAGAAAAACCTTATTCTGTAATAAGGGGGTAAGTGTTTTATTAAAGTTTATTCTCAATCATACAACAGACTGTATAGGTAAGGTATGCAATGAACTTGTTCGGGTCGGCATTAATCGGCACAACCCGGGCGGTGAACATACACATTCAAATAATTTATTTCTCATCACAAATAATGGCATAAAAGCTTAAGAACTATGTCACACTAGTTTGTGAGGGACTGATATCTGCACTGGGAATACCTGTATCGCAGATCACCAGGATCCCACCACACGGTATATTAAAATCATTAGTAATATAATAAATATGAAGGGATAGGGCATAACATACGATCACACAGATTAAAAACAATAAAACAAAAAGAGAAGGAAGTAGTAAAAAGAGTGATCTATTATGTGTGAGGAAACTGTAATACACATACATACATAGGGCATAACATAAAGTCACACAGATTAAAAACAATAAAGCAAAAAGAGAAGTAGGTAGTAAAAAGGGTGATCTGTTATGTGCGGGGAAACTGTAATACACATACATACGCTAATGCCTTCTTGCCATGGAGGAAGGTAGTAGCTACAGAACGTCAACTACTACAATCCTTACATAGTCCATGCTTCGTTTATGTTTATACATTTGATGCCTTAGTGCGAGTTTCATTTGACCATCTCGATCAAACGCTTCAAGTGCGTTTGGCGCTCCGATTGGCCCTAATTTGGTGATGGACCAATCGGAGCGCCAAACGCGCTCGAAGCGTTTGATCGAGATGGTTAAATGAAACTCACACAAGGGCCACAGGTCACACACGCACGCTGATTGACAGTAGGTACTACGCGTCTGACCTTTTTGAAGAAAATAACCATTAAGGTCACTATACAGGATAAGTTTTTATCTAGTGCGCAAACTGTAACCATGAATTCAGCATATCATTCTAAACACCCTAGCGTAGAAATTTTTCGTCGGTTTTCCAAAAATAAGCAGCTGTTTCATAGAAAAGTGCAATACGCGGTCAGAATGTATGGAAGAGCTGATTTTTTTTATATAAATAACCGACGAAAAATTTCTGCGCTAGAATGATATGCTGAATTCATGTTTACAGTTTGCGCACTGGTTAAAAACACATCCTGTATTTCCTTCACATCTGCCTTGCGGGCGGTGATATCGGATATAATCGTTGTAGATGCACATTCACAGCGTGTGGCAAAGCCGACTCTTGCGTTAAAAATTAACTGCAACATGCCAAATTCAGCGAAGGTAAATGCCGAATGGAGTTTATCGATCAGTATGAGCCGAATGAAAGCTAGGTCAGTTCAGGTTCGGGTTCGGGTCGGTTTTATTGTCCAACTATCTTTTGCCAGCGGCATCGCCCGCGTGGTGTTCGGAAATTATCCTACGAAAACGTAGTACCGGAATGATAAGTATCCTATGTGTTAATCCAGGTTATAAACTATTTTTATGTCAATTTCATATAAATCCGTTCAGCCGTTGTTGCGTGATTGAGTAACAAGCATCTAAATATCAAAACATACAAACTTACACTTGAATTGAATGTGCCGACCCGAACAAGGTGTGTACGCACGGCTACACATCAAGCTATATATTTCCAGTTTACGCTGATCTCGCACTGTACGGAAATCCTTTACAATGCGAGATCAGCTTATACTGGAAATGTATAACTTGATGTGTAGCCGTGTGTACCACGCATGTTTGTGGTTCATAACATCCTTATCCAGACTGGATGCGGAGGGCGGAGAACAGCGTGTTGTGGCCTATGTCCAGCAGTGGACTCCAATAGGCTGAGTTGATTTGATTTTGATTTGAACATCCTTACATTATTTAAAAATAAAAGTCTCTAAGGTGGACTTTTTTCTTGTTCAATTTACGTTTACGTTATTCTAAGCGAATGAGAGCAAGCGTGTCAAACGAACTTGGATATTACCGTTTTAAAAATAATGTTCATATTCGAATGTCACGCTTACTTCGTAAAGTGCGGTCTGTGAATCTTGCCTTATGTCATAAGCTTACTATATCGACGGCGAAGTGCCAATAACTCTTAACTGACATTTTTCGAGAAATTCACTTTTTTATTAGTTTGAATTTAAAGGCGTTATTCGCATGTTTTACTGAAATCTCCTAAGTGTATTTTTAGTTGCAACAGCATTAAATTGAAATGGGGAAATACCTCCCAACTTAACCAACGTGTCTATTTACCAACTACATACCTACCTAACCTACCTACCTACTACACTATCATAAAATATACGTTTTTAGCATAATATATAAAGCATACTTTATTAATAATCTAAATTAATAAATGAATTAACAAATTTTTTACTTATCAAGAAATTAAACGTTTTTTTGAGTTTGTGTAAATTTTTGACTTTGTTAGTTAGGTGATATTGGCACTTCGCCGTCGATATGCAGGTTTTAAGGTTGAGCCTTAACAGCTCTCCTTTATCCCCTTCCAACCAGGTATTGTTCAAATTTTAACATAATCCATACTCCATAATAATATCTCTGTCTGTCTGGTAGTTTGTCTGTATAATTTTCATGTCTACCAATAGCCATTAAGACGTGAAAATTGAATTACGCAGTTACCTCTCTATTCAGCCGAACAGAGACCGACTACTATCTACTTTTCTGTTCAACTAATTTCTACTAATATTTGTACTATCTACAAATATTATAAATTTGGATAATGGACTATATGTTTAATTTATAATATAGGTACATATTAAAACGTGAAGCAAAAACTATGTACCCCTTTTTTTCGAAAATTACGCTGGCGGAAAAGTATGAAATTTGGCACAGTTAAAGTTTATAAATTAAATTAAATTAAAATTAATTTTGTTTTATTGCAGGCAATATACCCAAATACATCACATTGACAGTAAAAAAAATCAAAAATATATTATATGGAGGAGGAGTCTTTTAAATAAATTATAAATGTGAAAGTTTCTATGTTTAGATGCTTACATGTTTGGATGTTTGTTACTCAAACACGTAAAAATGGCCAAACGTAAAATGATTTAGATGAAATTTGGCACACAGTTGATTTACGAGTATAACATATATTAACACATTAGACACTTTTTATACCACAAGACGCTTTCTATTTCGACTCTACCGTAGAATAGAAATCGCTTGTCTACATTTCTCGGTACAAAACTGTCAATTGTCTACACGTAAATGTCATTTCTGTCTACTCTTCCGTCGACAAAACGCTTATCTACGGTTCTCGTGCTAAGCTTGCAGTAAGACGTTCCCGTGGCGTAATTTTCGACCTCTACGCGGGCGACGCCGCTGGCAAAAGCTAATATGAAATTAGGACAGAAAAACTACGTTCTGCCTTAGCTGTGCAGTAAAGTGAGTTTCCTTGTCCGTAATCTTTCAGGATGAAAGTTGCTAAAAACGTGCCATATTTCGGTAGGATTACATGTGTGTAGACTTCAATATAACAAAGGGAACGTGCCTTTTTCAAGTAGCAAGGATTATGAGGCCTCGTTGTGGTGTTGCAGAGATTTAGGTTTTTACGGTTTTATTCCTTCAAGCCTCGTGTACGATTCACGAGATTATTTCTTACTTAAAGGAAACTGGGACGAAAATCAGGGGTATCTGACTACGTTCAAACTACGTCAATATCGTGTTTTTTAGAAACCAATGTAACGGTAAGGAATCGAAATGTCATATTCTGTATATTGCAAGACAATTTTTCGATATTATTAATACGATATTAGCTGAAATCGAGTGATTGACGTGGTTACGAGTAAGGAATCGTTAAGTGGTCATAGTGAATTCAGATCCTGTTCTTGGAACATGGCAAAAAAAATGGGGGTATATAGTAACGCTCTCTCTTGATCTGGTCAGCAAATTCAAATCATTTGTCTCAAAATAGCTGCTGCCCGCAGCTCCGCCCGTGTCATTGATGAAAATGATCTGGAACAGGCTTCTCTGGCCCAAGGAATATTTTTTTTTCATACAAACTTCCACCCCCTACTTCACCCGTTTATGGGGGAAGTTTCCCAAAATCTTTTCTTAGCTGTCGTCTCCTACTATATCTACCTCTTGTGCCAAATAAATAAATAAAAATCTTTATTTCAGACATGAACACATACATGAACAGTCCATAGGTTGGTTATTGATGAGTTATTAACAGAAAGTACTTATAGTCTATATTAGTATTGTTAAGCCTAATTACATCTTCATAGGTTCTGTAGTCTTTAAAATTTGTTGTTTAATCAGTGAGTGAGTAAAAGAAAGTTCTGTGTGTTGCCGGACGTAAAAGAATAGCACCATTCCATTTCTTCCCATGGATGTCGTAGAAGGCGACTAAGGGACTTACTAGAGAATGGGCAGCAGCGTTTTCTATGCATTTTACCACCATACTGCGATCGCCAACCCGCCTGCCAAGAATGGCGATTATGGCTAAACCCCCATACCAAAACCACCCTCCCCCATTGGGGGAGCCCTATGTCCAGCAGTGGACGTCTTTCGGCTGAAATGATGAGTAAAAGAATGAGTGTCCTTTCGCTTTTATGTATATGAAAGGCACTTTTGAACGTTGAAATTTACAAAAAATATAGTATTGGGTTCTAGTTATATGCACGTTAGTTATACGATGCTCAGTGGCCAACTTCTGTTTTCAGGCTATTATTTCACCACACAATTTCTTCATCACATCCAACCTACATTATATCATGTATCTAGTCTCTCCCAACTACATTCTCAAACGCGAGCTTCTTATATCGTTCATCGTTCGTATCGCACATGTCGGAGCGCTAAGCCGGACTAAGAGCTTTATATTGGGCCCCACAAAGATAGACAGCACACTTGCGGTGTGTGTGTGAGGGTGTGTGTGTGCAAATATGTTAGGTATCGGGTTAAAGTGGGATTTTGATCATTGTATGAAGATTACACTGTTGTTACGGTTTCGAAATAAAAATAAAATTATTTTATCAATACTTATTATAAAAGAAATTCCCCCGCCGCGTCTGTCGGCCTGTCTGTTCGCGATAAACTCAAAAACTACTGAACGCATTTTCATGCGGTTTTTACCAATAGACAGAGTAGGGTTTTTTTGGGTGGAAAATCATCAAATACCTTCTCCCGCTCTGGGTGGAGAGGGCGTGTCAGACTTTTACTGACTAAAACCCAACCGTCTTCCCTCTATTGCCTGTGTGCCAGGGGCTACGGTATCTCTTTCGAACAACCCGCATCCCTGGCAGACAGGGTTTTTTTTTTCGGGTGGGAAATCATCAAATAACTTCTCCCGCTCTGGGTGGAGCAGGAGGGCGTGTCAGACGGTTACTGACTAAAACCCACCCGTGTTCCTTCAGTAGCCCGTATGCCAGGGGCTGTGGTATCTCTTTCAAACAAACCCGCACCCCTGGCAGGACTGCACCGCCAGAGTTAGATGTTTAATTTGTTAAGGTTTTGTGTTAGTTGGTTAACGCGGGCGAAGCCGCTGTCAAAAGCTAGTTTCATATAAAGCTACAGGGGTATTTATGAGACGTCAGAAGCTAGGTGCATGGTTCCAAATGGTCGTTTCCTATGAAGAAGAACCGGTAAGAAACTCCACAGTTACTCTTTTAAAAATAAGTTGGTTCGATAATTTTTACAAATTACGGTGTTAATAGGTATGGTAGGATAGTGTAGGTCTATCACTAAGTACCAGATAATTAATGAAATAGAAAATTGTCTACAAATCTCTTCGTACAAAGGGTGCCAACGAAACCTGCTGTGCCCCGTCTGTCTATCAGCGGGCTGCTGTATGTATCACACATACATACACACATACTCAGCTTAGAACGTTCCCACAAAAAAATAGTTGCTTTAAATTGTAAATGGTTTTTGCAGTTCACAATTTATCAACAGTTTTTAATCTCGCGAGGTAGATTGTAAACTAACACCCCCTTATTACAAAACAAGGTTTTTCTTTAGGTATGGTTTAAACCATCGAGCCTGTTTTTGAAATAAGAACTTAGAACTGAAATAGAATTACAGCTCCTTTTCCAAAACTGACAATTTAGCACAGGACCAACTTGTCAGTTTTGTAAAAGGAGCTGTATTTCGATTTCAGTTAGGTTCTTTTTTTTAAAACAGGCTCGAAGGTTTAAACCATACCTAAAGAAAAACCTTGTTCTGTAATAAGGGGGGCAGTGTTCACAATCTTACGGTGACATATATAAGAAACCAGAACGGAATGGGACAAGAAAACGAACAGCGGTACGTTTTAGATCTTTAATTTACACCGAATTAACTTTAAAATTCACTGACATGTCCTTTTAAACGTTTCCACATCTAAAAATGGCAAAAAGGTGGCGTGCCAATCAACTTCCGGAAATAAAATAGACAATAGTATTTCAATTCAGTTTGTAACCGACTTCCGTTCACTAACCAGAGACGGTATTGTAGCACCGGAAGTCAGTTCTATTTAAATAAAAACATTTATAAAATAATATGCACCTAATCAACAACATTTAGTTACATTGAAAACAAAAGCTAAAATATATAATCCTCAAGTTTCCCACACACACAAGCTAACGACACTCAAAACACACACACAAGCCCACCCTCAAACACACACACATCCCATCCTAAAATGTTTGCCGACTATCTTGATGCAGACTCTAAAGCACAGTGAGCTTACATACGTTTCTAGTGCAAAAAGTAATATATTAAAATGGATGCTTAGAAAAATATGCGAGAACAGCGGACGAATATTAAAATCATGTGTTAGATGTAAAAGAAAACGTTGAGCTTTCAAGAGAAGCGAATCTGTGATGAGACTGAGAGTGCAGTTTTTTGTTGTTCAAGGACTTTAGTTTTAAGCGATCTACAGCAAAATATTACCACGTTTTGTAAATAGTTTTTAGGTTTATAGAGGTATGAGGAACAGGGTGTAAAGTTCGCTCATCCTCTATTGAAAAGGAGGATCCTCCGACCAGACGGGTATTGTGTCTGGTGGGCAACCGCCCGACAGTTGATGTCGGGATATTTTATCTATTCGAGTGTCGTGGTAAACTCTGATTGTGCGATGTAGAATTTCTAAGAATAGTTCGCCTGTGGCATTGTAGATGGCGCCACTTTTCTTTTTGCGATTTTAGATTTTGTTGCGAAGCATTTTGATTTGTAGTGCCGCTACAGGTTGACTGGACAGACAGCGGTCATGTGCTTCTGGGCAGTTTTTTGCGTCACTTCTTCTTCTTCCCAGCTAGGAAGTGGTGAAGGCCTTGCGATTGGAGGACTGTCTTTTGATATCAAGTGTTGACTCTCAACCTAGTTTGAAAAAAAAAAACTTTTTATTTGATTACTTTTCTACTTTTTTCCCGACTGTGGCGCAGCCCTAATGAACGGTAATGTATTTATATCTCTATAGTTTTTAAATAAGGATTTTGTTTGAAACTGAGCTAATTTTCATAGAAGACTGATTCACAAAGTAGGTAAGTTATACAACAAGAGTTTGTTATGTTTGTGCTATCATCGAGTTTTTAATAATAGGTTTTGGTTGATACTAAGCTGGGGATCTCTTCGTCTGTCAACTAAGATACGGGCTCGTCCGTAAAAATATTAGACCCATCAATCCGATTTTTCGGACGGACTAAAACACATCGGGCGTAGGAACAGTTGTCAGTAATTTTTAGATTCGGCACCGAAGTAATCTTATGTCTGTAGGTGATATGGAGTAGATTGAAATGCCCGTAACTTTGGCTGAAACTTCGAATTTCGTGCTTAGGGAGTACACCTCTTGATTAGGATATTAGTTTTAAGACTGTCCGAATGAGAATGTTCCCAGAGTTCAGATTAATGTATAACTTAGTTACTTTTTACCCGACTGCGCCAGAAGGAGGGGAGGCCTATGTCCAGTAGTGACTGTCTTTCGGCTGAAATTATGATGATAAGCATGTATAATCAGCCTATAATGTTCCCACTGCTGGGACTGGGACACAGGTGTCCTCTCTTCGAGAAGGAGTTGACTGTAATCTACTACGAGGGGCCAGTGTGGGTTTGTAGATGTCAGGTGTCTTCGAGTTTTTGGTTCTAGTGCTGATTACCTCTCATGATGTTTTCTTCACCATTTTCAGAGCAGTGGTGATGAACTAATTTACACAAAGTAATGTGCTTGCCTGGGTTCGTTGAAATTGGGCCACCACTGCTCTATTGCTTATACAAAATTATTTTTAGTAAGCGAAACCTGAATATAGTTTGTTCAGAATAAGGAACTGAATCAATTCCAATCGTTTTTACACCATGTCATATTTTTTCCCAATATTTTAATTATCACCATTTAATTACAATACAATTGTGATACGGTTAGGTATCTACTGCCTAATTATTTATCAATGAGCCCAAACCACGCTGGACGCGCGGGTGGCGCGTGGGGCCTATGGTGACCATGTTTTTGTAGACAACTAGGTAACATAACAAGGTTATAACTTTGTGATTTTTCATGATACAGCTTTGAATTTTTGTACATAGATTCTTTACATAAGAATAGTTTCGGGTTTCGCATATACTAAAAATAAGGTTGTATACACATACGTATATAATCGAAAAGCAGAAAATGCATTCAAGTATCCCATGATTCTGCCAAAAATCCCGGAGATTTAAACTGAGTGGGGTTCTACTTCCACCCTATGTTTTAACATTCAAAACGAGAATGTAACATTAATCTGAATAGAGGAAATGAATCCTATCTACTAATAACTTTGATTTAACTTAAATACGTGCAGTGGCATACTTATTGCTGATTTACTTGTGAGTTGTTACAGACATATTTTGTAAATGTAATGTACTGTTAGCCTCAAAGAGATGTCAGCAACAATTGAAGGGGTCCGCTAGGGTCGATGCCTGCCAGGGTCGCGGATTTGTTTGTTTAGTCAGTAAAAGTATGACACGCCCTCCCGCTCCACCCAGAGCAGGAGAAGTCGATTGATGATTTCCCATCCAAAAAAAAAAGTCTACATCATCCCACTGCTGGGCAAAGGCCCTTTCCCCATAACTTCCAGTTCTTTCGATCTAGGCCTAAAGTGGACCATGTGTTTTCTCCAGTTCGTACCGCCATCTTCGACGGGGTCTGTCGCGATGAATTCTGACTGTATCAGGGCTCTACGTAGGGGTTATTTTAGCCCTCGCTCATGGGGTATACTGCAGACGTGGCTAGTCCAAAACTTCAGCTTAGCGGTTTTTTGAGCAACGTCAGTAATCTGTGTTTTGGAGCACAGTATGGTGTTGCGAATATAGTCTGTCAATTTGACGCGTAGAATACTGCGTTTTATTGCACGTTGGCAAACCTTGAGTGTGTCCACACTTTTGAATATTTATCAAAGACAAAGTCTGGGATTCGTAGGTCAAAATGAGAAGGATGCACATATCCACATTTTTTTCTCTGGAGTGACAAACGAAGGTTTCCTTTAATAAGCTCTTTTATTGAACCAGTAGCTCTTCCAGGCATTTTCGTACATACGTACATAGCTTAAAAATTGGGTCATTCTCAGGAGACTCATTATTTGGTTGACTTCGGTGTCATTGTTTTTTTTAATTTAGGCCTTGTTAACATGAAATATCAAATCTAGAGTTAATTTAAAACATGTTAGTAGTAGAGTGTTAACTCTAGATTTGATATTTCATGCCTAAATTAGATAACAAAAATGACACCGAAGTCAACCAAATAATGAGTTTCCTGAAAATGACCCAATTGCTTTGTTCAGGAAAAACACTGAGACCGGTATTAATCAATCTGCCTTGCCTTTTATCAACTATGTTGGGTTCTAGCCTAACTAGACACAGCTAAATACCAGTATTTTACATAGAACGACTGACTATCTGACCTCCACAACACGATACCCGTTAACAAGACTGGTTGTCAGACTTTCGGGCTTCTGACTTCTCGTAACAACGGAAAGATTTACAAATCAGTCAGAGCCAACTGCTTACCGTGCTTTTCGAGGCACGAAAGGATCTCGGGATGTTATGGATGGACTTCAAAGAAAAGATATCTTGAGGACATCAAAGCTCAGGGCCTAGAGACAAAATACATTTCTGTTAGCGTTCACCCCAAACGCTACGCTAAAATGTATGGGAATGACATTACCTGCGGAAAGGTTACGTCGTGTTCTTTCCGCAGGCAATGTCATTCCCATACATTTTGGCGTAGCGTTTGGCGTGAACGCTAAAGATAATGTGTTTTGTCTAGGCCTGCTGGAACGCAATATAACCTATAGTTTTAAAGATACATTGCGCACGGTTTTTTCTAAGAATATGACTTAAGTATCTACTGCTTTAATGGAGATTAATTGGCAATTTACCATGGGAAACAAAATAACTAACGATCCACGGTATTTAAGTACCTACCGTACTATTAAGGGAACAATGTAATTGTGCGATTCTATTGGGCATCTAGCAATTACGTGAGTCGAGAACAGTCGCAAGGGAATTTTAGCGTGAAATTTACTTTGATGCTGTTTATTATACAAAATAAAGTAGTTTTTGCTGATGGATATTCCTTGAAATTTAAATACTGTTAATATTTTATTTTTAAGTTTCCTCATGCTTCCATTAATTGCGTATCAAAGATTTGCCACATTTATGCTATCTAGAAATTCTACTCCAAACTTTGCAATCAAAATTTATGGAAAATGAGGGTAGGTAGGCTTTATAGAGAAAACCATTTTCATGACAGTTATTGATAAATGATTTTATTTCTGTAAGTGGGTTAAAAAAAAAATTGATGAGGTCGGCGTTACCTATTTGACTACTCTAAGAATAAATGCCGAAAGAAACTCAGAGGTCGCAGTCTCTTTTAAAGTCCATACATAATCATGGTTAGATTTTATGCCAAGCTAGCTATGGAACGAGCTATGCTTGGAGTCTTTCTGAGCGATAGAATCAGGAATGGGGTGATTCGGCACAGAACCAAAGTTGTCGACATAGCTCACAGAAAGCAAACTGAAGTAGCAAAGGGACGGCCATATTAGCCGTAGAACCGATGGCTGCTGGAGTAGACGTGTTCTTCAGTATAGACTGCGAAACGGCAAACGTAAGCTAGGACGCGCTCCGGGCCTGAATTCACTATGACCACTTAACGATTCCTTACTCGTAACCACATCAATCACACACGAAATCTGATATTATCGTATTACTAAGATTGACAAATTGTCTTAGAACATACAGAATATGACATTTCTATTACTTACCGTTACATTGGTTTCTAAAAAACGCGATATTGACGTAGCTTAAACGTAGTAAGATTTCGCAGGGAATCAGTATAACCATACAGGATTGGGGCCCAGGCTAGATAGAGCGACGTATTATAATACGTATTATGAAATTACACTCAAAAGCTGCATCTCAAAAGATCCCTAACTTTGATGTCACGCCGACAGGGTCTCTCTTGTTGCCAGCATCTTGATTAGAAGGGTATATCTGCGGGCTACGTAAAAACTTTGCATTATGCGACTTCCTTAAAATAATAAAAGTCGCAAAGAATTATCTCCCTTTTGAGGTTGCTCGTAAACCCGTAAAATGCTGCGTTGTAATTTGACACCTCATGAATTATTAAGCTTTGAGCCTTGCAAGAGGGGCTCGTGGCTAAGTGATACCAGCCTCACGGGTCGATTGAAGGTTAAACTACTTGAAGCCGTCGATCCCGGCTGTCATCTGTAGATCTTTGACAGTCGTTATGGGTACTAACGGACGGCCAACTAACGGACCCAGCTACTAGTAACCCAGCACTCCGTGTAAAATACTACAGTATTCCGCAACATCCGGTCAGACAAGAAGCTGACTGCCTCGTCTCTTGGACGACCCTTATCACAAGCAGCTCCTACCAATAATTGGGGCGGTATTGAAGAAACAATTTTGTTTAAGCATTATTCGAAATCGCAATCGAAAATTTGTAGTAGCTAGTAGGTCGCATGGTTATGCTAGCTTAGCTTTGCTGAAGCTTCGCTTTGTTGAAGGCTATAATGGGTCAAGAAAAACCTTTCTTGACCCATTATAGCCTTCAATAACGTAGGTATTCATTTCAACTTCCTAAAAAATCGATTCGAGAATTTGAATAGAAATAGACAGATTTGAGTTAGGTTAGGTAACACTATGAAATGGTTTATCGACGTTTTTTTTAATTTATTAAATAATTGGCGACTTTTTGCGCCCCCTTCGATAGGCGCCCAGGGCTCTTGCCCTGCCTGCACCACCCTAGTAACACCTCAGCAGGTCCGTAGATGAATCGGTATAGGAATGGCCCGCCACTCTGTTCGAAACTACGGATTTCGGGCTAAGGGAGTAGATAACCCGGTCATATACTTACGCCGGTTGCGAGTACTACGCAATTGACCTTTCTGAAGAACATCATCTTCATCTGTTTAGCCTTTTCCGAGGTCGGCTGCCAGTCTAACCAGATACAGCTGAATACCAGTATTTTCATGGAGCGACTGCATATCTGACCTCCACAACCCAGCAACTGGGTAATACGATACCCATTGGTAAGACTGGTTGTCCAATTTTCGGGCTTCTGACGACCCATAGCGACTGTGGAAAATCCACAGATGACATCCAGGACCTACAGCTTAACGTGCTTTCTGATGAACGGAAGGTCATCTCGTCATCCAAAGTAGCTTAACCGGATCGGTCGACTCGTACGGTTGTTAGTTCTCAGCCACAAACCCCTCATTATAATTATGTCCTTCTTGGACGTTTTCTTCCCGACGTTTTCAAACGCACCTGCCTTCTACATAACTCTTGTTATATTTTCTTTTGTTCGAATCCGTGTAAGTAATAAAACATTTAAAACTTTCCGACACGTTTGAGGAGGCTCAAAACTTCAAAGCCATATTGACCTCAATAAAGTCCAAAAAGCTTCAACTCTTCAAGTCAATGTTCAGGGGAAGTCTTAAACGATGATAGACGTACATTTAGGTCAATCGTGAGCCTCGAGTGTGGGGGTAAAAGTAGGCTAAGTCTAAGCTAGGCTGTCAAGCGAAGATTGAACCGTTAAAGCATATGTTTGGAGGAATGGAAAGTGATGTTGTGACGATTTTTTTTTTTGTGGGTCGTTGCTGAGAATCGGTAGGGTTTTATGGCCTATCTCTCGATAGACTAAAGAAGGTGTTTATTGAAATAATTTAAAACATATTTTCCCTACTAATTTTATAAATGCGAAAGTAGGTAACTCTGTCTCTCTGTTTGTCTGTTACGCTTTCACGCCTTAACCGTTTAACCGATCGTCATGAAATTGGGCAGATATATAGCCTGGTATATGAAGAAGGACATAGGCTACTTTTTAAGCGATAACCGACATTCACGTGGGCGGAGCCGCGGGCAAAAGCTAATGGGGTTATATATTTACATCATTATGCACTACTTTTATGTTGGGACATACACCGAAATTGCGATACAATGACCTAAAAAAAAGAGAACAGTGGTGGCCAAGTGGTAACGGCCGCGACTTACGAGTTGTAGGTCGTGAGTTCGAACCCAGACAGGCGCTTTACTTTGTGTAAATTATTTCATCACCATTGCTCTCAAAACGGTGAAAGAAAACATCGTGAGGAAACCGGCATGTCCTAGAACCAAAAATTCGAAGACATGTGACATCTACCAAGCACTGGGCCCGCGTGGTTGATTATGGCCCACACCCTCTCACCTAGAGGAGGCCTGTGTCCCAGCAGTGGGAACATTTATAGGCTGATGATGATGATGATTAATCACTCATACCTATTGCCAAAACCACATTATTACCAAGAGCAGTGAGAGGTCTAGTATAATTCACCTACAAGCAATTATGTAGAAGCCACTAGTAAGGCATTAACAAGATGAGACAGGACTTAAGGGAAGGCCTGTCCGGACTGGTCCTTAGGGACATGTGTGTTGAAATATCTATAGGTATATCTACAGGTTGTTTAGTGTTTGAGTGAATATCAGTATTTATAATCGTGGTGCGTGTATGACCAGTGGCCCTAGTCTGAGTTTTTTTTTTTTTTTTTAATGTATGTTCGAGTATAACTCCGTTATATTTAGACAGATTTGCAAAATCCTTTTTTGTTCGAAATGTGTTTATTCCGTAATGGTTCCATTTAAATTTCATATAGATGCGTTTCGGAGACAGACAACGGAATTCTTCAAAAAATGACAGAAAATCAACAGCGATTATCACATAAATATGCATTATTTTGACTCTAAGGATGATATTTTTTATTTGGTGTGGGGTAGAAACTATAACTAAAAAGTGAAAATAAAAAAGACAACCGACTTCCGGAAAACAGTACCAACAAAGTGAAAAATAACTTTAATTTCGGAAGGCGGTGACAAAGTATTAAAATACATATCCAATGTCACCGACTTCCGAAATTAAAGTTATTTTTCAGTTTGTACTGTTTTTCCACAAGTCGGTTGTTTTTTTTTATCCATCTCAATCATCGCATCGGCCGCGTTCGGGGCTCCGATTGACCCTGGATTGGTGAAGGACACATCGAAGCGACAAACGCGGTCGATGCGTTTGATCGAGATGGTTAAAAGAAACTCACACTAGGGCCACAATTGTATGAACGTAAACAAAGCAACGAGATCGCAGGAGTCCGCTGGATGCAGGGAGCACAGAACAGCACCCTAATTGCGTAACTCACGATTCATTATAATCTGTATCGTTTTGAAACGGATTGTTAAACCATTGCTTCATATGTTCGAAAAATGTGTCTGTTCGACAACATAAATAACGCAATGAATATTGTTTAACTGTGAAGACGAAACCAATTATGGTCAATCGTGAGTTACGCAATTAGGGTGCCGGTCGAAGCGGCGGAGCTAGGGGGAAGCCTATGTACAGCAGTGGACGTCTTTCGGCTGAAATGATGATGATGAAACGAAGCAAGAAATTACAGAACGCCATCTTCCACGATCCTTAAATACTCCTTGTATTTAAGGATCGTGGAAGATGGCGTTCTGTAATTTCTGCCTACTCCCTATGGGAAGATGGCGTGAGCTTAATTGTATATGTAAGATTGGCATTCTTGCACAAAGATTGGACCTTGATTGGTTTTAAAAGTTCTGAACCAAAAAAAAAAAAACATTAAAAAGTTGCCGATAAGAAAATTTTCAGTTGGTACTTTTTTGGACAGTGAAGCCAAATTGATGATTAAAGTTTTCTTACTTATACTTAATTGAGACTAAAAGTTAACTCAATAAGGCTGACATTTAAGGGTTCTGTTGCTGCCTAATTACATTAAATAAAATTCTATATCGGAAATAAAACGAGATTACATAACGTACTTAGATATTTTCTTCAACTAGAATTTATCCTTCACCTAAATACATTAAATTCGTCCTCGAATTTAACCAGAAAATACAAGTAAACAACATCTCCATTTGAACACACAGCAATATCACGACTGAATGCCCAAAATGGTTAGGCAGTGGTATACCTAATAGTACTCCCAAATTTCGCCAGTTATTTTCAAGTCCCATATAATAGGGGGAGAGCCTATTGCCATCAACCGGCCCCAAATCCAGAGTCTAGCATGCTACAGGTAGAAAAACTCAATATCACTTTGTCTGACCTGGGAATCAAACCCAAGAACTCATGCTCAGCGGTAGTGCTTGCGAATTCTAGCTCAACGAGGCAGTCCACGTAGGACTATTCAGCTAAAATTATTCTTCACCTAGAACGAACAAAAAATTCGAATACCTACGTGTGACAAATATACCAATCCGCACTTGGCCCGAGTGATAGAATTCAGCCCTCTCCTTTTCGAAGAGAGGAGGCCTATTTCCCAACAGTGGGAACACTATATACCTGTGATATACTTCACCTAAATACATAAAATTCGTCCTCGAATTCAACCGAAAGATACGAGTAAGCAACAATTTCAAACGGACCGGAAATTGGACACCCTGTATAATAAAACCACTTCATTACCTGTGGCAAGCGAACTTGTTGAAAATCTACATTATTTAGATTGCTAGCCAACATGTTACTTTGTCTAACCGAAAGTGTATTTGTCTGTTTGTCTGTAACTAAGGAGATACGTTTAGTTTGTATCTCGGTTACGTTAATATGTAGGAGATGTAGATTTTTGTTTTATTTTTGGAGATAAAGAGATTGTTTATAGCTGTCTGTAGATATATCATAACACCTACTAGATTCTGCTTGCGACTTCGTTTGCGTGAAATTTCTACCGTTCTTTCCAACTTCTTACTCTTCTGTTCTTTTTGATCCGCTTGAAAGGGTCATAGCGTGATGTTAATAGACTATAAACTTTCTCAAGAATTGATCTATCAATTATAACGAGATTTTTTTATATCGACTGGCAGTTCCAAAGTTTAGCGCGTTCAAAGTTCAAACAAACACACAAAATCTTATGAGTATTTATAGAACTACAGATAGACGTCTGTAGAAGTCTACGGATTCATGTGTTTTTGTTTCTAATCTAGCATAAACATTACATATTTGCCGTTAAAAACTTAAGGAATTATTTGCCAGCGGCTTCGCCCGCGCGGAATTTTCATTCCCTATTTACCTCACTTAGGGGTTGAATTTTGAACAATAATTCCGTATTCCTTGTCTACATTATAAAGGAAACCTCTGTGCAAATTTCAGCTTTCTAGGTCCAAGGGTTTTGGGCTGGGCGTTGATGAGTCAGATAGACAGTCAGGACTTTCTTTTTATTTATTTAGATTACTTATCAAATCAAATTATATAAAAATATTTTATTTCACATAAACCTGCACGGGCACATATGAAACGTCAGAAACTAGGTGCACGGTTCCCAGGCTCATGTTATGCATGTTTTTAGATGTAACTTTGTAATACCGGAAAATAATAGGCATAAATGTAACTAGCAGAATCTCATTTCAGAAAAAAATCGTAGAGCTATTTTTTTTTTTTATATTCTTCATCTAAGCAACCAACAGTGATATAAATTGTACCTAGTATGTTACAGGGTACGATCCAGAACCAAAGTGGAAGATATAATAAAGAAAGTAAGACAGTTGAAATGGAGATGGACAAGACACATGACGAGAGATAGTAAGATAAAATGGACAAAAATTATAACAGAGTGGCAACCACGCGATGGCAAAAGGAAAATAGGCAGAGGCATGGATAGACGACATAAGAAAAATTGGAGGCGCTACCTTTTTAACCGACTTAAAAAAGAAGAAGGTTATCAATTCGACATGTTTATTAAAAAAAAAAAAAATATGTTCGGGCATAGCTCCGTCGTATATAGACGCATTTGCAAAATTCTTTTTTGTTCGAAAGAAGTTTATTCCGAAATTGTCCCATTAAAATTTCATATAGTTCTGATGATGAGTTTCGGAGACAGACAACGGAACTCTTCAAAAAATTACAGCAAATCAACCGCTAATGCTGCTATCGCATAAATATGCATTGTTTTGACCCCGAGGATGATGAAATTTCGAATTGGTGTGGGGTAGGTAACGAAAAAGTGACAAATAATTAAAAAAAAAAACAAATAAAACAACCGAATTCCAAAAAAACACTACAAAGTCCAAAATAACTTTAATTTCGGAAGACGGTGACTTTGGATGTGTATTTTAATTCTTTGTCACCGCCTTCCGAAGTTAGAGTTATTTTGCAATTTGTAGTGTTTTTTTGGAAGTCGGTTGTTTTTTTTTGTAGTGTTTTTGGAAGTCGGTTTTTTTTTTTTTGTAAGATCATAGTTGTGTTTAGTTCTTCAACAATAAAGGCTTAATTCTACTAATATTACAACTGTGAAAGTTTGTGAAGATGTTTGGATATTTGTTATTCAATCACGCAAAAACGGCTGAACGTATTTGGATGAAATTTATCACACAGATTGTTTATAACCTGGATTAACACATAGGATAGTTTTCATCCCGGTAGTACTCTACCGTGGGATAATTTTCTACCACCACGTGGGCAAAGCCACGGGCAACAGCTAGTAATAATAATAGTGTTACAGGGTATAAATATTACAGTATCGTATGGCTAATAATAGGAAAACAATATAACATCTTTCTCCTCCAATATTTACGTCAAACACTTCACCCACAGACTGTTTACATGGTAAAATACGCAGAAATCCACATTTTACCTTTCAGCTCAACATTTTACCTTTTACTTAACAATCAAGAATAAACGAAACTATGTAAATTTACCTAACATTTGGAGAAATTTCTCAACAAAATAGGTACAGTTGCCGACAAAAGTAGGTCAACACTTCAGTTTTTTAAATTTCAGCATTATTATTTTCCTGCCCTTGCTTTCTTTTTTCTTTGGGAAATCATTAAATGACTTCTCCCGCTCTGGGCGGAGCGCGGGACAGAATTTTACCGACTTAAACCCACCCGTGTTCCTTCAGTTGCCCGTGTAAGTCTTTCGAACAAATCCGCGACTCGGGCAGGCATCGGCCATAGCGGACCCCTTCAATTTAGCTGACATCTCTTTGAGGTACGCGTGGAACACAACGCGCCGTCAACCCAGGCCTGGTTTTTACCGGATGGCGAGCTACCTATTGCTCGCCGTCCGCAAGCCCGCGCCTACGGTGGCCGGGAATCCGTTATGCCCAGGGCTTCTCCTGCGTCGACTAGGGGATTAAAGGTGCAATGCTTGCCTCTCCCTCATGCTCCGCCTCTTCCTTCGCGAGATTACTGCTTCGTAGAAGAAGGTGGCGGCTTTCCATGAAAATTATTTTTCTGCCCTTCTCCCATGTCAATTGGGGTCGGTGCAACACGTTTTCTTCTTCCATTCTCTCCTGTCAATCGTCACGCTATCATTCCCTCCCTTCCCTTTCGTAATTACCATTCCTCTCACAATTCATCCATCTTTTCTCTGGCCTTCCTCTCCCGCTCCATACATCAAAAGTATAAAAAATATATTGAGATATTTATTTTATTAAAATTGGTACAGAAGTAACATTATAATAATATTAAAAACATTGTCGAACAATTTGCGGTCAGCTTCCAGTCTTACCGTCGTTAGCTGAATATCCCTATTTTACGTGGAGCGACTGCCTAAGAGGCAATTCTCGTAATTTTAAAGAACGTTCACAGTCTGATCTCAGTCTCAATCTGTCAAAATACCTCGAGTTAAAATACATTTTTGACAAGTTTTTGACGTTTCAGTGTCGCTGAGATGAGACTGCAATTAGATTGTGAACGTTTTTAATTACGAGAATTGGCCTTATCTCCACAACCCGGGTCCATATTGGCTCAACTAAAGTTCTTTACCCGAAATTGTTCTTCCTAACGATTTGTAATCCGAATGATCACTCTTCCTAAAAATTTTCACCCTAAAGTTTTCATTCATACTATTTGTAGTGCTACCGGCGATGTTCATAACACTCATGTTTCCGAAAATTGTAATTAATAATATCATTAATGTAAATATATTTAAACTCCTACTGTTTTTTACCATAACGCTTTTATCCCTAAACATAATTACCATAATATTTTCACTCATACTCAGAAAGAAACATTTACCATGACCCTGCATGCAGCAGGCATGCAGCATGCAAGCAAGCATGCAGCATGCAACATGCAGCAGGCAATGTTTCTGTCACAGCTCCGGCGCTGTGGGGCTCCGGCGATCCCACGCGAGCTGCTCGTCGCAGATGTGTTTAACGCTCACCACCGTAGCTTCGGCTTGCTGGCCGGCATAGCCGGCCAGCCTCAGCCTCGGCGGCGGGCGTTAAAACCACCTGCTCCTCAGCTCGCGGGCCGCCTCGCCCCTCCGCGCCTTCGCGATTTTAAATAACACTCTAGGGGTACGGCAAACAAGACTACGTGGAGTCGATTTTGCAACGATTCGTTTCTTGGGGGCACTATGAATAATAGTATAAAAGATGGTTATGTTGAGAAAATATAGGGAAACAAATAAAAGTATAATAGATGTTTATTGCTACTGACATTATGAAGTTGAATGCTTCGGAATTATGAACATTAGAGACAGAGTAGTTAGGAATTGTGATTGTTAGGATGAAAAATGTTAGGAAGAACATTTTCGGATTTCCAATTATCGGAGTTGAAAATTTAGGTGAACTTTGGCGCACCCCCACAACCCAGTTACTGGTTAACACTATACCTCTTGGTAAGACTGTTTGTCGGACTTTCGGGGTTCTGACGACACGTAAAGACTGTCAAAGATCCCTGAATGACAGCCGGGGCCAACAGCTAAAAGTGATTTCCGAGGCACGGAGGAATCTCAGTATGTAAAGAGGGTCAGCCATGCACAGACCGACTAGCGACTGTGGCAAACCAGATCAATTGAACCGTGCGGGTGATAATAGTTAGCCACCAGCCTCTCAAAAGATCAAGTATATCAATAGCATAAATTATTCACAATTAAAATAATGTGTAAAAGTAGTGTTAATCGAATTTTGTCTCAGACCGTACTTAAAGTTACAACGACAGGCCATCAGGTGCGTTCAGCGCCATTATTGGACATAAAAAGGGGTGGGTAGTCTGCGTAGTCAACGAAATAAATTTCCAACTACCCTACTCGAAATTAGGACAATATATTACCTTCCTTCTGTCTACTGAACTTTAACTTCACGGTAAAGACTAAAGAAAGGGGTCTTTTCGAGAATTATTATGCGAATTGTACCTTTTATTATTCGAGAAATTTATGGCAGTCAGTAGGTGTGTAGACTTGTTTCGCATACTAGAGCTAGGAGAGCAGCAAAATATTGCTTAGGTTTTGGTAAATTATGATTAGAAATGAGTCACTGACACTCTAAAAACTCTTTGACCTTCTAATGATGAACCCATTTTTATGAGGCCCACGTTTTTTTTAAATAAACGAGCCTCTTTTTAAGTTTCTCAGCGAATAGGTCTTTTCTTACAGTTGGTTGCAGTTTTCTTTTTTTTGTGTGGGAAATCATCAAATAACTTCTCCCGCTCTGGGTGGAGCGTATCAGAATTTTACTGACTAAAACCCACCCGTGTTCCTTTAGTTGCCTGTGTACCAGGGGCGCCGGTATCTCTTTCGAACAACCCGCACCCCTGGTAGGCATGGGCCCTTGCGGTCCCCATCAGGTTGTGCTGATATCTCTTTGAGGCACGCGTGGAACACAACGCGCCGTCTATCTGGGCTTGGCTCTTACCGGACAACGAGACCCATTACTCGCCGTCCGCCCTCCGCCATTACTCGCCGTCCGCAGTTGGTCGTTGTTACGTGGCTATTTAGTATTTTTAGGACTTCATCTGCCTTCAAAGCTAGAGTGAACAGGCTTCTTTTGTTCACGTTTGTGCTATTCTTTACCTCATCCATCGTTTCCTATAAGACGTGATCGAGGTCAAGAAAAGGCCCATTCAGGATTTTTTTTAATTATTACAGTTTTACAAAAAGAGGCGGATTATAAATTAGAGTGTTACACAAGCTAATTTTTAATTACATATAACATCTTGCATTTATAGATAGATAAAAACTTTCTAAATTCCCCACTCAATTCATCTGATATTCTAGGCAACAGCTCACTGGCTCCTACAGAATTGCTAAATCGATACGTTTTAATACAGAAATTGAGAGTTTTAGATCACTTACCATAATAATGAATAATGCATGTAAGGTAGAATAAAGTAAATAACGAGATTTGGAAAAGCTTTGCATTTTTATATAAATTGATGTTGTAGGTTCAAGCGAATTATTTTTCGCTACTTTTTTAAATAATTATGATTAAATCCTACTATATAATAATATTATCAATGGGAAAGTTTGTGAAGATGTTTCGATGTTTGTTACTCAATAACGCAAAGATGGCTGAACGGATTTGGATGAAATTTGGCACACACATAGATTATAACCTAGATTAAAAACATTAAAAATCTAGTCGCAGTCTCATCTCAGCGACAATCAAAAAAATGTCAAAAACTTGTAAAAAAATGTATGAAAATTCGAGGCATTTTCATAAATTTTTGACAAGATTGACATCATACTGGGAACATTTATAAAATTACGTGGATTGCCCCTCTAGTCTCGGTAACCTTGACAGGAAAAAATATCATGTCTAAATCAACTTCGCCCGTATTGTCAACATTCTGACGAATGTCCAACATAGAAAATTGGCAATAATTCAAAGAATTTCACGGAGCGTTAGCACAATTTTATGCCATAATAAATTCATCAGGATAGATCTGTTTATTTCATTTACAATTTATACCCGCATGGCTCAATTTCTGATGATGTTTCGTACTGTCTTCTATTTTAGTCGGAATTCAATGGAAATGTTTGTTTGAAAAGTTTTTTTTGGTGTTTGCTTTCATGTTTTAAATGTAAGTTTGAATATAAATGTGGAATGTTTGCTTTAGGTGTTATTAAGTACCTACTCTCATAAAAAGTATTAGACCACATAATATAACAATGGAGCTAACCCTCCATTCTTACATTATGTGGTCTAATACTTTTTTCAGACCCAGCAACTGGGTTGTGGAGGTCAGAAAGATAGTTGCTACATGTAAAAACACTGGCACCTATTCAGCTGCATCCGGTTAGTCTGCAGGCTTAGCACGAGCACCGACTTGTCGACGGAAGAATAGACAACACTATTAAATAAATTATGTACAATAGGATAAGATACCTATGTTTTTCCATTCATTATCACAGTTATGCGTTCTAAACGAATCATGATTTTGTAGATAATCGTATATACTTTGTGGCCGTCGAGTAGAAAGTTTTGTTGTCAGTGTGATTTTGACAGTTTGGGAAGAAATACTCTTCTGAAATAGTCTACATATAAAAGGACCTAGAGAAATATCGTAAGAAACGAAAACTCTAAATGACAGATTGTAGAAGGATATCTACGGTGCGATAACAAAAATGTAGGAACGAAATATCACTTTGTATTGAAAAAACACTGTCTATTCTTCGTAGAAATACAAAGCGTCATGCTAAGCCCGCTGGAGGCCAACCCCAAATTAGTTGGGTAAAAGCTAGGCAGTTGTAATGGAAAGGCACATTAAGACCAAATAATTTAAAATCCTATGAAACCAAATAACTCAACCTCACACTTTTTTTTAAGAGCCTACAACGCACAATGGGCAAAATGCCAGCGATTCCAGACATAATAAATGACACTACGAATAGAATTAACGTTCGTATTTTGTATAACTCTTTCTAATACAGACGTTTGTGTCCAGGACTCGGGCTGAGTGGTACCACAGTGGCGATGTGTTTACCTGTAAAAAAAGAAAAACAGTATGTTAATATTATCGCTGATAGCAAAATATTAAGTAAGTACGAATTGTAGGTGAAAATGTACCAACAAACCTGTCTTTTCACTGTATAATATTTACCCCATAATGTTCCCACTGCTGGGAGATAGGACTTCATTCATAAGGAAATAGAAATTCGTAGGGAAAGACTGTGAAAGGGTCTGGGCCACCACGCGGCCCCAGTTTTTGGTGGATGTCACATGTCTTAAATTTTTTGTTTCCAGGAAATGTACGTTTTCTCATTCACCGTATTGACAACTATAATCTTGAATTGTTTGAAAATTTTATTATAACCAAAAAAAAAAAAATATTGAATAGGCAGCAGTTTTATTAAAAAAAATAATAAGCCGCAGTTCCTAACCATTTACCCTAATAACAGCACTTCCCAGTTCCCTAATGTGACCCTTAATGACGGCTAAATAAAAAAAATTACGCGAACTTTGGCCGAACAATGGCACTATTCAGAAGACGAACACTCACTAATGACCTCTAGTTTAAATATATAGACGCCATTATGTGGTTTATTTACCATTTGCTGAACAATACCAACTTGATAACGACCTGGCCTTTAATTAAATACATAATATATTAAAGAATTAAGGCTCCTGCAAACAGGCTCGATGCGACTCACGTAGAACAGTTTCTGTCAAAACTTCATGGAGATTGTTTTACGAGTGTCGTGCCGCGCCTGTGTGAAGAAGCTTTTCGCATTGCCATTCAACAATGGCGATACTTTCATTCTTCTAGGCATGTTTCCGGATGACGAGTACTTCGACGCCTGAGTGTCCTTTTGTTTTAAGTTATGTAGTTAGTTCTTTAATTTAGTAATCGTCTGCGCATTCTTTTCCCAAGTAATTGGGGTCGGCTATCAGTCTAACCGACAAGATGCAGTTGAATACCAGTATTTTATATGAAGCGAATGCCTATCTAAACTCCACAACTTAGTCTCTGGGCACCACGATACCCCTTAGTAAGACTGGTTGTCAGTTTTGGGCTTGTAAGTACCCGTAACGACTGTCAAAGATCTACAAATGCTGAGAGCAACGGCTTAATATATTTAAAATGTTCCTGACCTTAATATGGTATTAAATGTCGATAGGCAACACATCTCCAACGAAACTAAAACCTTCCATAGTGAAGATACTTCAAAACACAAAATACTAAGGTATACGAACCATAAAATAATATGGTATGTAATGTATGGTATTAAACCGACCCGTGCCGCTGATATTTTTTAGCCACGAGCCCTCTCTATCTATACAGATAAATAAAATTGTAGTGTCTGTTTGTAATAATAAAATAACCGCTTTTTACTAAATGCATATGGATGTATATACGGTACATTTAAATATTTTTTTTCATTTTTTGTCTGTCGGTCTGTTCGATCCGGCTAATCTCTGAAACGGCTAGACCGATTTTGACGGGACTTTTACTGGAAGATAGCTGATGTAATAAGGAGTAACACAGGCTACTTTTATTTTAGAAATTTAATTTAATTTATATCTATACTGATAAATAAATAATACAAAAAATAACTATTCCGCGCGGACGAACTCGGGGGCACAGCTAGTATTAAATAAACTAAACGATGCAATTTGTGAAATAACTAAGATTGAACATTGACAAAAACTTAACTGGTTGACTTCTTATCGTAAATTATCGTTCTATTATACGAAATTTAAAGCTAAATGTTCACCGTTTGTGTCTAATAAAATATGTATTATATTCTCGGTCTGTTTTCCAAGAAATTTGTCCTGAAAATGGGTTGTTTAAATATTTACGTCACATTTACAATATTTGTTTCAATAAATAGCAGAGGTTCTTTCCTTACAAAAATACATTTAGTCGCACAGTGGGGTTTACATTTTAGCATCTGTATTTTTTTTTTAACCTTATGTTTAAAATATTTAAATAAAATTAAAGAAATGTTTCACAGCAAAGCAGAAATACAGTAAATTTCAGACATGTTACTTTCATTAATAAGACTTTCTATTTCATTATATTCTGTTTGTTCATCATTTCAGCCAAAAGACGTTCACTGCTGGACAGAAACCTCCCCCAAGCTCCTCCACTTCGACCGGTTCTGTGCTGGCCGCATCCAGCGGATTCCTGTAGTCTTCACAAGGTCATCGGTCCACCTTGTGGGAGGCCTTCCAACTCTACGTCTTCCAGTCCACGAACGCCAAACCAGAACCTTCCAGCCCCATCGGCCATCTGTTCTGCGAGCAATGTGCCCTGCCGGCTGTCACTTAAGTTTGGCAATTCTTCGGGCTATGTCGGTGTATGTTTGTTTAGCTTACAAAAAAAATTAAGTTCGTAAAAAAAAACTTAGGAAAAAAGGAAATAAAAAAAACATAAAAAATATATCATCCTTCGCAATGCAGTTCGAAGAACTTGCATTTTCCTGTAACTTGATTTATGTAGAGATAGTTAGGAAAGTAATTCTGTTCGAAAAGCAGATTTTATTTATCTACGAAACTTACAGGGATACAAGGGTTGGAATTTTCCTAGAATTTCCCTTTATAGAACGTTGAACGTTTAGAAAGGATTCTACTAGGAAAATATATAAATAAACTTTTTAATTTATGTTTGTGGAAATCGTTTTCATTTCAATAAATTTGCAGCAGTTTTGAAACTTATGAATACATGAAGAAATTTAATGATCTCCGGGGGTAATTGCGAAACACACACAAAATTACATTTTGACAGTTCAACAACATGCATTGCGTGCAACATTTACCTACGCTGCTAAGCAGACGAATTTTTCAAACAAATGAAGCAATGCATAAGCAATTATATCTTTCAAAAAAAAAAATCGGTTAGTTAACAGACAAATAAGGAAGAGTTAGGGAGTATTAAGGGGGACGCATTTTGAATAATATCTTGAATAATATTCAGCAAAAAAAGTAAGAAAATTTGAAGCTCGCGGACTACTCCTACGCTTTCGCTTTAACAAGCGATTTTCAATAAAATCTCTAAATAGTCTTGATAAGCGTGCCTTAACGTAGTATTTTATTTGGTCCAAAATTCGAAGCACGCATATTTGATTCAGATTTCGGAGAATTGGTTGTTCCTTATTCAGATTCGGAGAATTGTCTTTGCACGCGGATTAGGTAATTTGAGAATTGAGGTATAACTTTGTAAGGAAACTGGGGTTATAAGCTATACCTAAACCATTTTTTTAAGGTCAGTTGTACTTTAATTGTTCTAAATTTTGTATTTTATTGTTCTCATAACTTAAAGCTTGAACTGTGAAGCTAGTTGCCCATTTCAAAGAGTAGTAAGTCCTATGGAGAAGAACGGATAAGAAATCCCATGAATACTCTCTTGATTTTTTTATTGTTAATAAATTATCATGGAATGGAAAATAATTTTACTTTTCCTGCATGCTATAATGTTATTTAATGTGTAAACACAATGTGAACTATTTTATAAAAAAAAAAAAATGACATAAAAATATTTTGAGAATAGATTATTTTGATTTTTGGTAGCTTAGTGGCTCTTATTATGTATTTCTTTTTTGTGTTTCAGGTGAGAGCCGAGAACTTATTTATACTTAGATTATGACATAAGTAATGATATATAGATACTTATAATAATAAATAAATAGAGAAGAGAAAAATAAACTACGACTAAATTTATGTGAGTAGAAGAACAGCTGATCTTTTCTGTAATAACCTCACCGTGAAAACGTGTGTGGTGGAATGAACTGCCATTGTCATTCTACTGATGCTGGGGATTGATCACAATTACTAGTATTCGCCAAGTTTAGTGGTCTAAATCGATAGATACCCCACACATATGGGTCTGATGAAAAAATAAAAATGAGTTTCAGTTCTAAGTATGGGGAACCCCCAATTTATTTTGTTTTGTTTTTCTATTTTTGTGTGAAAATCTTAATGCGGTTCACAGAATACATCTACTTACCAAGTTTCAACAGCATAGCTCTTATAGTTTCGGAAAAAAGTGACTGTGGCATACGGACCGACAGACAGACAGAAATGACGAATCCATAAGGGTTCCGTATTTTGCCATTTGGCTACGGAACCCTAAAAAACAGATAAAAAAATACGACTTTTCTGTTTTGCAGCAGAAGAGTAATGTTTAGACACAGCCCGTTATTTATGAACCTTGTTTTAGGTGAAGAGATGTTTAAATGTCAAAAATGTATACATATTTAATTAAGTACAGTCGTACTTAATAAAAAATATATTAGATTTCTGCTCTCTTCTTCTTCGCATAAACTTTAATTTGTGCCAAATTTCATACTCGTTGGTTCGCGTAATTTTCGTAAAAAGGCCACGAAGTTTTTGCTTCGCATATTAATTTTAAAGATAAAATAGAGAATTAATTTAAAAATACGGTCATTCTTTTATTGCAATGCTACTATTTTACACCTATATTTATATACGCTACTTAAAGTTATGTAATGGTTAGCGTGTGTACAGACGCCAGCACATCAAGCTACTCCAATTTGTCACATTTCTTTGTTAGATTTTAAACATTATTCCAAACGAATAAGGTTCATGTCCAATTGGGAAAATTTGACAGTTTGGGGTTGCTTGATGTGCTGGCGTCTGTACCATACATTTTTGACATTTAAACATCTCTTCACTTAGAGCAACGTTCATGAATAAACGGGGTGTGTCTAAAAAACATTACTCTTCTGCTGCAAAACAGATAAGTCGGATTTTTTTATCTGTTTTTAGGGTTCCTTAGACAAATGGCAATAAACGGAACCCTTATGGATTCTTCATTTCTGTCTGTCTGTCGGTCCGTATGTCACAGTCACTTTTTTTCCGAAACTATAAGAGCTATGCTGTTGAAACTTGGTAAGTAGATGTATTCTGTGAACCGCATTAAGATTTTCACACAAAAAGAGAAAAAAAAAAACAATAAATTTTATGACATTGAGGTTTCCAATATTTTTTTTTTCTAAACTGAATAGTCTGCGCGAGAGACACTTCGAAAGTGGTAAAATGTGTGTCCCCGAAAATTGGTTTGAACGAGATCTAGTAAGTAGTTTTTTTTAATACGTCATAAATCTTAAATTATTTACTGCTACCCTTCATGAGCGAGTCCGACTCGCACTTGGCCGCTTTTTTTTTCTCGATTAGTCCATAAATAGCATGTGGCACGAGCGCGCCACGCAAGTGCAATTTATAACATGAAACATTCAAGTAAGCTAGCTAATGACGGCTCACATCAAGTTTACTTAACCAACCTTTTTTTAAAGAGATCAGCAGTTCTTATTCTATCTTACCTAAATAATAATAAAATGTTTATTTATCCAAACTAATACTATACCAATAGATGGAGCCTAATCCTTATGGGAGTAACGAAATCTTTATTCGCTGAAAAACGGGTAGGTTGGTACTTCATGTCTGAAAACAATAGACAATCCAGGCTTTCTTTTAGAAACTAAACTGGGAAAATCAGAAAATATAAGTCACGCTATACGATCATAAATCATTTGGGTAGCTCAAGTTTTTTCTTTTTCCACTTTTAGATAGGGTTGTACGTAACCCTTTTAATAATTTTCTCGATAACAGTAATATTTTATTATGTTTTATGGTGACGGGGTCTTTAAGTCATTTTGGTTTGAGTTATTATGACTAGGTGTTTATTGGATGACACATCGTGTGCATGGGATTTTCCATTGGCAAGAAAATATGAATTTCTATACAACATTTTGTGACCGTTTAACGTCATCAAGGGATATTTTCAAAATTTCTTCTGTTTTTCTTACTTTCGTTATCTAAGGACCTCTTGTGCAAAACAGCATGCTTCTAGACCCTGTATTTGAGGTTGTGCGTTTTTTTCAGTGAATTTACTTAATATTTTTATTAAATAAATACCATAAAATACATTTTTGGGAAGATATTATAGTGCAAATGGTCAATATACATCCATTTAGATAAAACAGAATGGTTTCATAAACAAATGCGAAGTAGATGAGCAGGGTAATGCAGTCTCTGGAACAATCAAAACTGATGTATTATTTTTAAATAAACTTTTCAGAATAAATCCTCTAAATTATTGTGAAAACTGCACCAAAATCCGTAGCATAGATAAGAAGTATAAACGCGGTCACACAGACAGACATAACGCGACTTCAAATTATGTTACCTTTGTAAGATTTAACAGCTGCACGAGGAAGGACATCGTCGTCGAGGTGCACCACGGGGAAGCTGGTTCGTCGATAAGCAGGGCAAGGACACTACGTAACCTTTCCGCAGGTAATGTCATTCCCATACATTATGGCGTAGCGTTTGGCGTGGACGCTAACAGAAATGTGTTTTGTCTCTAGGCCCTGATGAGGTTTGCAGGGCCAACATGGCCAGAGAGCGCACAAGACAGGGAAATTTGGTAAGAAAAAGGCTCCCCTTTGCCCAGCAGTGGGATCTAACATAGACTAGCGAAAAAAAAAAGGTTTAAAATTGATTGTTTGCAAGATGGCCAGACGCGATCAAGAAGGTTGCATCTTCTGAGTAGTCCATACTGCAGAAGACTGCATAACTTGGAGACGCGTCGTATGAGGTCGTAATCCTTAGTATTGAGGGAACGACGAGGAAGAAGAAGGTTAGACTTACCCCTCGTTTAAAAAGGCAACTGGAATATTTTTTCACACAGATCAAGTGGCACCCCTAGGTCTATAAATCTTAGGTCACATACGTGTGTTTTAGCTCTTAGTTCTTACTGTTATAGCGGGCTATTTTCTAGGACAAGCAGACTTACCTACTCCTTCCATTTAAGGGTCTAGAGAACTTATTCCGTCATAAATATCGCTGATGGATTTTTATAGTTATAAGATTGAAAAATATATCGGTAAGTTATAGTCATTGACATGAGTAGAATAACAAAGTCAAATCATGTACCTATTTCAAGTTGGCACAATATAGGCACGTCTGAATGTCATTTACAATAAAAAAAAAATATCGAATGTAGTTTCGTAAGCAGAATAATGGGCAAGAAACTCCACCGTTACTTTTTTAACATGTTTTACAATACTATATGACACCATTATTATATAATTTTACAGTTAAATTAGCAATCAGTTTTATTTTATCTAGACACTAGCCCCTATATAAACGTTGCTTTAAAGTTAACTAATGATTAGAGACTACTTAACCACACATTTTTGGCGTTTAAATATTTCTTAATTCTAATCAAAGTTTATAAATAAACCCCTGAATTTTCCTATGGAGCAGAACCAGCACGTTTCTCAAGCATTCTTATCTAGGATCATCTGCCTAGCCTTTTCTCAACTATATTGGGGTCAGCTTCCAGCCTAACCGTAGTATTTTACATGGAGCGACAGCCTATCTGACCTCCACAACCCAGTTACTGGGTAATACGATACCCCTTGGTAAGACTGGTTGTCAGACTTTCGGGCTTCTGACGACCCGTAACGACTGTCAAAGATCCACAAATGACAACCGGGACCAACGCCTTAACGTGCTTTCCGAGGCACGGAGGGGTCTTGGTATGTTAAGATGGTCACCCATCCACGGACCAACCGCGGCAAGCTTAGCTTAACCTGATCGATTGACCCGTGCGACTATTGTTACTTAGCCACAAGCCCTTCTAGGATAAAGTCCTCTGATTAATATCCCTCAGATTTTTAAATCTTATTTGATCGTCATCATCTTCTTGATCCTGCCCCATATCTCTTGTTATTAAAATCTTAATTATTGAGAAAAATATACAATAACTAGCTTCTGCCTGCCTCGTACCATACCATACCTCGTCGCATTACTTTGTTTTCGCTTAGCGTATTTTCTGAGTTTTTTTGCTCGGCTTCTATAAGGGTCATAGCGTGATGTTTAAGCGTATAGTCTCTATCAAGAATTAAGCTATCAAACGCAACAATATTGTTTTAATCCGTTTGGCAGTTCTAGAAATTAGCGCGTTCAAACAAAACAAAAACAAAATCTTCAGCTTTATTATTTCTATAGACTATCAGAACAGAAGTAACGTTGAAAGAATTAAAACAATATTAAATGATTACGTAATTATTAATACAGGATGACAGGGATTCAGCATACCTATGATTCTATACCCCTTATATGTATATCCAAACCCAAGATACACAACCACCATCTCAAAATCGTCCGCGTATATAGGTATCAGACATCTTTTAGTCAGTCTCTGGACATTTTTTGTAAAAACCACTTTAAATCATGCGTGTAAGGTTGAATAAAAAAAAAAGTTTTATCGTTATAAAACCACTGACTTACAATTGAGGACAGTTGCGAGTGTTCCTTTTGTTCCAAACTGTCCATCTTGAGTTTTTTTGTATTTCAATGTTATAAATAAACCCATAGCGTGGAAGTTCTGTGAAATAGTTATAACCCGGCCAATTGACGTGGTGTATCAATTCGATAAACAATAAACTTCCCTGACAGTACATAATGCATTATTTACTCTATAAACACTGTTTCAATTCAATTTGATCGCCGATAGTGCGCTACTACACCACCCCTGTATATCACCCTGTTCGTTCAGGAAAACCGCTAATTTCCTTTGAAACCGCTTTTCTGACCAAATTAATAAACGTTTCGCTACTATAGTGTATGGGGTTTGCCTAGGAAATTATGAACCATCGATTAGATTTCACCATGTATACGAGTAGGTTGAGGGAGGCACTCTAAATATAATTATCTACATAACTCACACCTTCCCAAGGGGGTAATCAGAAAGTACAGAACCACCTGCTACGATCATCCTTACATACTTCTTTTGCCTCGTTTATGCTCATACATCTGGTCAAACATGCACGCCACCGCTTGCGAAGACATGGCCTTTCTGAACATCACCAATAAGGTTGGTATCACTATATGTTCTCCTAGGCTCTAGGAGCGCTGGCGCGGTGCGGTGCTACTGTCACACTGCCAGGGAAACGCTTTTTCTTATTAAAAAGAAGGAACGAAAATTGATCTTCACACTTACTCATTAAGTAGTGCTGCGAATCTTTTGTTCGCCATCTAAACTAACTGTATTGCTATCTCTTACTGACACACCGCGAAAGAAAAAGACAAGGGACAGTTTAGAACTGTCAAACTAAATTACATCTCGATTTCCTTGAATTTGGAGCGATATTTTATTTGCAAAACCATTTTTTTTTTTACTTTTACAATTTTGCTCGCCGTTTGCAGCTGCGCTTTGCAGTTTGAAGACGAGAAGCGTTTGTTTTTTTTAATACATTTTCAATGTTATTTTAAACTTATATGAAGCTAACGTTAAATAAAACTACTAACTAATTAAAATTAAACAAGTAACTAGATATAAGGTTCGAAGTGAATTCATTTCTCGATTAAGGCTGAATCCTCGTTTTCGAGAAATACATTCCTTATTTTCGTTTTAATCATGATCTATTTGGTTCGACGTAGTTGCGTTGACAGATCTTATTTATTTCCCATTCTTTCTTGTTTTATTAGAAGAAAAAAGATAGCAATAGCCTAAATTAACTTTAGTTGATGCACAACAGAATCATCACTAGGGATCGGAAAATCGGATGCATATTTACCTAAAGTTGTTTTTTAGTTATGAAAGTACGGAAACGGCTCCTGATAATATATTTTTTTGTAAAATAAAACGACGGGTGTTGATTAGTTACTCCGGTATATAGTATGGAAGCGACTTCTAAATTATTAAGATTGCATAACTATTCAGATGCATATTTATTTAAAACTAGCAGCGCTCCGCGGTTTCACCCGCGTCGTTCCCGTAGGAATACGGGGATAAAATATAGCCTATGTAACCCGGGGATAGTGTAGCTTCCCAACAGTGAAATAATTTTTCTAATTGGTTCAGTAGTTTCGGAGCCTCTTTATAATATTAATATAGATTAACCCCGATGAAAATATGTGTATGTAGGGTGTAAGTATGTAAGAGATAGGGTGGTGTGTTAGTTATAACAATTTTTATTTTTACTTTTAGATTTTTTAGATACAAAAGCGCGTTCCATATTAGCCAACATCTCAACATTAGGTGAATATGCATCCGAATATCCGATCTCTGATCATCACACATAAACGTAAGTTAGACGAAATTACCCCACTGGTTTTCATACATTATTTGCCTTACTAATAATTCCTACATTTTATAAATAAATTTCCTTTTAAAAGCTTTTTCTATCAGGAAGCAATTATTAGTAGATCCATTAGTAACTTCCTGATAATATACTTTTCCCATACTATCATAGAAAAACCGCTAGAGCTTATAAATAACCGTTTAAAGCCTGGATGGGAACTTCCCTCACCATGATTAAATTCATTAGTGCTTACAAAGGCATCAATTTATTGGTAAGTATTTATGATGTTAATATTTACTTCCTGGTTACGATAGACAATCATGGGATATTTACTTATGTTGGGAACATTCACATAGAAAACTTGCCTAATACTTAGGTACCTACATAGCGAGTAACAGGTAAGAATTACAACATCCATACTTCCTTACTAATATTATAATTGCGAAAGTTTGTAAGTATGTATGTTTGTTACTCTTTCACGCAAAAACCGCTGAACGGATTAGGATGAAATTCGGCACACAGATAGATAATAACCTAGATTAACACATATGATACCTACTTTTTATCTCGGTAGTACCTACGTTCCCGTGGGATAATTTCCAGCTTCCACGCGGGCGAAGCCGCGGGCGGAAGCTAGTGTAACATAATTTAACGCAAATCTTCATACACTCCAATTAGAGTATTAAGTGAAAAGCATAATTCAATAACCAAAACTTTTTTTTAAAAGCTAACTGATTTCATTAATTAAATCGTGTTGACCCTAGCATTACTTTATGCATTTAAAATTGGGTCAAAAAAGCGATGTATTAGCAACTAACTTTTGCCAGCGGCTTCGCCCGTGCGGAACTTTCATCCCCTATTTAACTCCCTTAGGGGTTGAATTTCGATAAATCCTTCCTTATTCCTTGTCTACATTATAAAGGGAACCTCTGTGCAAAATTTCAGCTTTCTAGGTCCAAGGGTGTGGACTGGGCGTTGATGAGTCAATCAGTCAGGACCTTTCTTTTTATTTACATAGATACAGGAAAAGTTTTTATCCAGTGCGCAAATTGTAACCATGAATTCAGCATATCATTCTAGACCCCTAGCGCAGAAATTTTTCGCCGGATATACAAAAAAAAATCAGCTGTTCCATACATTTTGACCGCGTAGGTATTGCACTTTTCTATGAAACAGTGGATTTTTTTTGTACAACCGGCGAAAACTTTCTGCGCTAGGGGTTTTAGAATGATATGCTGAATTCATGGTTATTTGCGCACTGAATAAAAACTTACCCTGTATATAGATATCCTCACTTCTGACTGATAGGGTGTTACACAGCTTATATGTTAGGATATTTTTTTTTTTTTGAGGTTGGGAATTCATTAAGTAACTTCTCCCGCTCTGAGTGGAGCAGGAGCGCGTGTCAGACTTTTACTGACTAAAACCCATCCGTGTTCCTTCAGTTGCCTGTGTGTCAGGGGCCACGGTATCTCTTTCGAATAACCCGCACCCCTGGCATCGACCCTTGCCAGCCCCTTCAGTTGGTGCTGACATCTCTTTAAGGCGCGCGTGGAACACAACGCGCCGTCGACCCGGATTCGGTTCTTACCAAACAGTGACCTACCCATTACTCGCCGGCAGGGAGGTAATGATAATGATTAAGTACATAAGTCAACTTCAATATAAATTAACCTCCGTTACAATGTTCCCCGCGTAACGCTAATATCCCAGAAACTCCCACAAAATCCCACCCAAAAATCTTGCCTTCCAATAAAGAGCGACTTTTTCCGAGTCCAGGCGAAGTTTGTCGGTTACAATGTCGTTAGGATAGCCCACACATGTTGCGGTTCCCAACTGTGCGAGCAAGAATGATAGTTGTTACAACTTGCGTTGATTACTGTACGTAGTCCGAGAATTTGACCTAATTGTACTGTATCTACTGTTGTTCTTGTGTTTGTGAGTTTTGTGGTAAAAGTATGAGAAGTATGAGTTTGGAGATGACGAGTCTTTTTAATTAAAAATAGACATCAAAAACTAAAAAAAAACAACCGACTTCCAAAAAACACTAGAAAGTGAAAAAATAACTTTAATTTCGGAAGTCGGTAACTTTGGATATGTATTTTATTAATTTCTTGTCACCGCCTTCCGAAATTAAAGTTATTTTTCACTTTTTGGTGTTTTTTGGAAGTCGGTTGTTTCTTTTTTTGAAAAAGTTTTTATTTTTCACTTTTTAGCTATAGTACAGACGCCAGCAGGTCAATCTACCCGAAACTGTCAAATTTTCCCAATTGAACATGAACCTTATACTTACGGTATAAAGTTGAAAATCTATCAAATAAATTGAACAGATTGGAGTCGCTTGATGTGCTGGCGTATGTACCTACCCCACACCATTTCGAAATTTCATCATTCTTGGGGTCAAAACAATGCATATTTATGCTATAGCAGCAATCTCGGTTAATTTGCTGTCATTTTTCGAAGAGTTCCGTTGTCTGTCTCCGAAATGCAAAGAATTTTTCAAATCGGTTAGTTATACCCAAACCTCCACCTAATTCCTAACCGCTTAAGAGTTGTACCTTCCTTCATCAGCTCAGCGTCATGAGATGTTGATGAACATATGCAAATGTCTCAATAACTTTAGAAAACATCTGAAAAACATTGTTAATACCTACAAAATTTGATCGTTGCCCTCGATTTCCCTGGGATCCCATCATCATATCTTGACTTGGTGCCAATGGGACTACCTCAGGAGTATACTCTTTCAAATAAAAAATGAATTTTGAGAATCGGTCTATAAATGAGGGAGCAATCGATGAACATGCATTTTTTTAAAATACATACAGTGGAACATATACCCTCCTCCTTTTTTGGAAGTTGGTAAAAAAATCAAAATATTTCATTTCACATAAACCTGCATGGGCACTTATGAAACGTCAGAAGCTAGGTGCACGGTTCCAATTTGTCGCTTCCTATGGAGAACAGCCGGCAAGAAACTCCACGGTTACTCTTTAAAAATATTTGGCTTTTTTAATGTTTTCAAATTACTGTGATAATAGGTATGAGAGGAGAGTTACCACTGACTCATTTTCTGGTCGCAAGTGGGTACTACTGTTGAGCATGAGGTCCAGGATTCCATTTTCAGGGCACATTAAGGGCTTGTAAAAGACAAATTATATAGCGTCAGACTTAGAAATCTACACCGACAAATTATATAAGTTTGTATGTTTAGATGTTCGGATGTTTGTTACTCAATCACGGAAAAACGGCTGAACGGATTTTGATGAAATTCGGCACAAATATATTTTATAACCTGAATTAACATATCGAATACTTTTTATCCGGGTAGTAAGTACCTTCTCGTGGGATTTTCTTTTTATCTCCACGCGCGCGAATCCGCGAATAAAACCTAGTACCTAAATAATATGGCCACATAAGTCGGTGCCTTAAAATTTGACGGCAACTAAGCTTATGTATAAAGGGTTATACATAGTTATAAACGATCACATCATACTGTCCGTACCAATCAATTAGGGCTCGGAGCACTTCCCGACCCGTTTCACTTAGCATTAAGTAATAAGAGGCGACGGATTGTAAGATCTTGTATGTGACAAGAACCGTTTTCTGAGTTTGACTAATATGTTTCACCTATCATTATCTGCCTAGCCTTTTCCCAACTATGTTGGGGTCGGCTTCCAGTCTAACCGGATGCAGTTGAATACCAGTATTTCACATGAAGCGACTGCCTATCTGACCTCCACAACCCAGTTACTGGGTAATACGATACCCCTTGGTAAGACACAGTTGTCAGACTTTCGGGCTTCTGACGACCCATAAACGACTGTCAAAGATTCACAAATGACAGCCGGGACCAAGAGTTTAACGTGCTTTCCGAGGCACGGAGGGGTCTTGGTATGTTAAGATGGTCACCCATCCACGGACCAACCGCGGCAAGCGAAGCTTAACCTGATCGATCGACCCGCGCAGCTATTGTTACTTAGCCACAAGCTCCTCACCTATGTTATATGTTTCACCTATGTAATTATGAATAACTATGGGAATAAGTTAGTATTACTTATCGTAATTACATGGTTTTCTAATGAAATCGTAGTTTTCTACTCTTACTAACTTTTGTCATTGCCATTCAAAGTGGCAGCGCTGCCACCCTTTGGTCACTTTCTTACTGACAGCGATGCAGAGGAATTCTTTGATGTCCAGAGAGCTGTTCCCTTTTTTCCTTTATACCGGGTAAATTAATCAGTGCGCAAACTGTGACCTTGAATTCAGCATATCATTCTAGACGCCCCAGCGCACAAATTTTTCGTCGTTTATGCAAAAAAAGATCAGCTGTTTTATAGAAAAGTGCAATACCTATGCTGTCAAAATGTATGGAACAGCTGTTTTTTATTATTATTTTTATTTACCCTGTATACTTGCGCATGGCATATTTATTTCAGTGTTAGGTAACGATTGATTAAAATATTCCGTAAATAAAGCATGCAAATGTTAGATTTTTGTCACTGGTTCATCATAATCAGCTTAAAGTGTTCCCACTGCTGGGACACAGGCCTCCTCTCGGTGAGAGGGAGCGGGCAGTAATCCACTACGCGGGCCCAGTGCGGTTGGTAGATGTCACATGTCTTCGTATTTTTGGTTCTAGGACATGCCGGTTTCCTCACGATGTTTTCCTTCACCGTTTTGAGAACAGTGGTGATGAAATAATTTACACAAAGTAAAGCTTATCAGGGTTGGAACCCACGATCTAAACCCGTAAGTCGGTGCCGTTACCACTGAACCACTACTGCTCCGCCCAGAGTGGGAGAAGATATTTGATAATTTCCCACCGTTAAAAAATACCTGGTTTCTTCCGATGTGGCTGATGGGCATGCCCGTAAATACGTTCAACAACATTTTTGCTGAGAAATAACGCTTCCGACTTTTTTTTGTATCAATAGTTTCCGATACCCAGCACGACGGTAAAGTATTGCCAGCTAATTTATTTTTAACTTATATATGGGTAGTTGCACCGACCAGGGTGCTTACCACAGAGTACATTGAATATATAGTGCTTACTCTCGAATATAATTCCGATAGATCAACATTGGAATTGTCAGACGTCAGTAATTGGCTGGACTGAGTCTAGCCAATCCCTGACGTTTAACTCAACCAACTGACGTTTGACCAATGTCAATTTTTCGGAATTATATTCCAGAGTAAGCACCCAGATACGACCACTGCCCGGCCACATTTTTGTCGCTGTGGTACAGTTCGTCTGAATAGACACAAGCAAACAGTACCTTCTATACCGTCGGGATCTCCATCACATAATTGCGTTAACTATAAACTAACAGAGCTATTGAAGTTTGCAAATCAAAGTTTAGTTAGTGTAGAAGTTCAGTATTGAAGTGTAACAATGTGGAGCCTGATCAATCTCGAGTTGTTTCAGAGTTTCAGACAAATACTTGAACTAGTCTATTCGGATGTTAGGTAATGGCTACCCGGTTTTGTCTGTGGGTGTGCCTTATTAACTTATAAATAAGGGATACTTATCCTACTTTTTCCTTACTAATATTAACGCGAATGTTTGTGTGTATGGATCTTTGCTACTCTTTCAAGCAAAAACTACTGAATGGATTTAGATGAAATTTGGCAAACAGATAGTTTATAACCGGGATTAATATATAGGATACTATTTATCCCGCTAGTACGTTCACGTGGGATAATTTCTGACCGCCATGCGGGCGAAGCCGCAGGCCACAGCTAGTCTTCAATAAGTCGCTAGAATAGGTGGGGGAAGCGCTTACTATAACAATTGAAATCAACCACCCCACGCTTTTTTACGATATAAGGTTTTGCAACACAATTTCGATGAAAACTTCATCGAAATTGAGATCGTAGAGTCGCGTCGCGCTCGTCTGCGGGAGCCTTTATTCGCTGCTTGTATGTGACTACCGTGAGTGGGTGCCTTTATAGCCGATATGTCATCGGTATGGACCACATGTTCTAGACAGCCGTTGGACGTAAAATGCAAATGCAAGGGGCTTGCTGTGAACCAGCGTTGTGGCTACAATGCTAAACATACACTGAATCCGTTTCTTCTCATATTTTAGAACGTATTTGGTGGCAGTAACATTTGAGGGGCTTGTGGTTAAGTAATGGCAGGGGAATATAATAGAATAGAATAATTTATTTGTCAAACATAGGTAATTACATAAGAAGATCTTAAAAATAAGGTAGTGAGCTATGTTTTGCCAATATTGGCATACAAATGATAAGAATTAAATATAAATGATAAATGAAATAAGAACTTAGCATTAAATTACAATGATAAAATTACAATATAATTATAATTAGTAGAGTAGCTAATTGTGCATGCAAGCAAATTTAATTAATATAATTACAACTCAAAGTCAATTTCATTTCATGTCAAAAGTCAGTTCAGAAAATCGTTAATGTGAAGTTTTTAAATTGATGTCAGCTTATTATATAATTATAGAGACCTAGAGATTTTATTATGGAACACTTTGATCGAAATGGCATTTCAACACGTTTTGTTTTTGCAACTCAAAGGACACTTAGGCGTCGAAGTATTCGTCCGCATCGCTGTCATCAGGAAACGTGCCCAGAAGACTGGCAGCATTGCCATTATAGCGATTGGTGAAAAAGAAAGAAGAAAGTAAGAAATATGGTTGTATCATTAATAAAAAAACCCTCAAGACCCCGTGCCTCGAAACGCTCGTTGCTGCTGGCTGTCATTCGTGGAGCCCGAAACTCTGGCAACCAGTATTACCAAGAGGTCTCGTGTTACCCAGTAACTGGGTTGTGGAGGTCAGATAGGCAGTCGCTTCATAATAAACACTGGTATTTAGCTGCATCCGTGGAGTCTGGAACTCGATCCTAACATAGTTGGCAAAGGACTATACACATAAACAGATGTTGATGTTGATGACAGTCATATTATTATTAACTTCTTTTTTTTTTTTCAAAATATCTTAAATGGGACCTCAGGTTTTTTAACCGAATTCAAAGGTTATCAATTCGACATGTTTAAAAAAAGTATTTTCGGGCATAACTTCGTCATATATAGCTTTGCAAAATTCTTTTTTTGTTCGAGAGGGAATTATTCCGAAATAGTCCCATTTAAATTTCATATGGATCTGATGATGCATTTCGGAGACAACGGAACTCTTCAAAAAATGACAGCAAATCAACCGCGATTGCTGCTATTGCATAAATATGCATTGTTTTTGAATTAGTGTAGGGAAAAACACACACCATATACCCATACACAACATATCCAAAGTTACCGACTTCCGAAATTAAAGTTATTTTTCACCTTGTAGTGTTTTTCCGGAAATCGGTTGTTTTTTTTTTTGGAAAAGTTTTCATATATTTTGTAGTGACATTTTTGACGCCGTGGCGTGGTGGTCGCTCGTCTGAAGGAACGCTATAATTGTTGCAGTCTATCGGTACAGAACTTAGGTATTCACCGGGCACAGTTTTCCGATAATTTGATCAGGTCTCAAAGTGATAGCGAGCTTGCTACTTGATATTTATTGGTCGTCGTTTCACACTAGTGTTATAACCAAAGAATTCGATTTAGCTCGTGACGGGAGAGCTTTACGAGAATTGCTTATGTTGTGGTGAATACCAGCAAAATTGGTATCGGGGTTGACTGACATGGTGCGACGGCCATATTGTCTTTTATGAAGATCCTTCCTTTTAAATTACATTGCTTACTTATCTCACATCTTCGATATGAGGGTAGGTAGAAACTATATATTGCCACCTGCTACGATCCTTACATACGTACTCCTTTTGCATAGTTTACGTTAATACACGCATGCCAGTTGCGAGTACCACGCACCTGACATTTCTAAAGAACATCACCAATGAGGTCATGTATGTCCTCCTCAGGCGTCCCAGCGTTTCCGCTCACATCTGCCTTGTGTAAGTCACCTTTTATTCATCCTCTTAACATCAACAAACCAGAGCATACCTTTTTCGATTAAATTATATTTAGAGGAGAATGGCTGTTTATCAATAACATCGAGTGTTCAAAATATCGTATGTTTGGTTGATCGAGCGTTCAACGCATCGCATTTCATTCTATCGAAATATTAATTTACTGTTTAAGTACTTGTTATCTACACTTAATATTATAAAGAGGAAATATTTTTTTGTTTGTTTTTTTTTTTTTGCTTTGCTCCGAATAGGCTCCGAAACTACTGAGCCAATTTTATCCATTATTTCACCAATAGAAAGCTAAATTTATCAGGAAGTAACGTACGCTATTATTTATTTAAAAAAAATGAGATCTTTAAGAAAATTGCAATAATGTTACCTAAAGTAGCAAAATAGGTGTGTCAGCTAGCAAATGCTCTCAGTTCGTTTTTAATGTTAATCTGGCAGTTTGAGTACTTTATGCGGCCTACCCAAATGTCCTTTCTTTGGTATTGTTCGTCAAATCGTTGAGCTCCTCAAGTTCTGAGTTGAGCCGTATGATTACTGATACATGCGTGCACTGAATGGACAGGTCCACTCAATCTGTGTGGTTCTTTCCTCAAAAGACCATTTCAGACACCAATTGACATGGTCGATCTGACCAAGTTTATGTCTGGACTTTAAAACAGACCGTGACCTCTGAGTTTGTTTCGGCCTTTCTTCTCAGAGTAGTCAGATAGGAAACGCCGACCTCATCTAGTTATGTATATTATAAAAATATGATTGACGTGAAAAAGTGTTTATAAAAAGCTAAGTACTTACAGAACTAAAATCATTTATCATTTATCACTTAATGCCTTCGAAGTACCAGGTTGTCGTAACTCGGTAGGACAACACCTAACATTTTTGTGTGTCAGCTAGAAAACGCTTTATGCCTTATACGCGAAATACCAGGTTGTCATAACTCAGTAAGAGTACACCTAGCGTAGGTATGTTAGTTAGAAAACGCTGCATGCCTTCGAAGTACTAGGTTGTTGTAACTCGGTAGGAGCCACGTAACATTGGTATGTCAGCTAGAAAACTGACTCAAGATGTTTTACTGATAGGTTAAGACAATATTTATTGATTCTAAGGCGGTACGAAGTTCGCCAGATCAGCTAGTATGTATACAGGTTAAGTTTTTATCCAGTGCGCAAAATGTAACCATGAATTCAGCATACCATTCTATCGTGGAGGCGATCGGCGGCGGCGATCTCTCGCGTCCGGCCCTGGTCCAAGCCATGGTACGGAGCGAGAGGGCATGGGGAGCCGTCACCTCCTTCAGCGAAGCAGTAATGCTCGCGAAGAGGGAGGCGGCGCACGTGAGGGAGAGGCAGCATATGCGCCCTCGCGACCCCAGCCGCCGCAGGATACGGAGACGCCCTGGGCGTCGGGAATCCCAGGCCGATTTCCGGCCACCGTAGGCATGGGCTTGCGGACGGCGAGTAATGGGTAGCTCGCTGTCCGGTAAGGACCAAGCCCAAGTCGACGGCGCGTTGTGTTCCACGCGCGCCTCAAAGAGATGTCAGCACAAAAAGTGATGGGACCCGCAAGGGTCGATGCCTGCCAGGGGTGCGGGTTTGTTCGAAAGAGACACCACAGCCCCTGGCTTAAGGGCTACTGAAGGAACACGGGTGGGTTTTAGTCAGTAAAAGTCTGACACGCCCTCCTGCTCCACCCAGAGCGGGAGAAGTTATTTGATGATTTCCCACCCAAAAAAAAAAAAAAAAAAAAAAAAAAAAAAAAAAAAAAAAAAAAAAAGCATACCATTCTAGAACCCCTACCGCAGACATTTTTCACCGGTTATAAAAATAAAAATCAGCTGTTTCATAGAAAAGTGTAATACCTACGCGGTTAAAATGTATGGAACAGCTGTTTTTTTTTTTGTATAACCGGCGAAAAATTTCTGCGGTAGGGGGCTTAGAATGATAAGCTGAATTCATGGTTACAGTTTGCGCACTGGATGAAAACTTTTCCTGTATTAGTTAGTTGACTTCCACGTGAACAAAGTTGCAGTCTGGAGCTGGACTATTATGAAGCCATTCCAGTCCGACCAGCTTCACTTTTGGCCGACCTCGCTCTTTATCCCGAACTCAGCTTAACCAACTGAGTAACTCCAAATACACTACGTTCATAATATATTCAAACTAGAACTACGAAACTCGGTCATAGTTGATAGTTAATTACTATCTAACTCAATAGCAGTTGGTTCGATCAGTTTGTTCAACAAATATTAAGTTTTGGATTGTTCGTTTAGCTGTAACCGCGGTTAATATAGAACTAGTGGAGTTACAGAAAGTTTTCGAGTTTGTGATTTTGTTTGTGAAGTTATTTGGGAAAGTTTGAGGTAATTCTGCGTTGTTGTAATGCAAGTATTCGTTTGACGGAATTTGGTAGATTGGCTCAAGAAACAGTGGAAAGATTATTAAACCAGCGGCACTGTTTAAGGTGAAACAAGTCCACATTTTTTCCATACAAACTTTGGGAGGGTTTTACTCCACTGTTTGACAATGTACATCAAAACTTAAACATGGTATGGTTTTGTCTCATTATTAATATTATCGATGCGGAAACAGAATACTAACATAAAAAGTTATGAGCCAACAAAGATTCGTTTTTCTTGGTAATCTAACGTAACTTTGGACATGTTTAAGTAATAAAAGAAGTATAAAATCTCCAAAACTAAGTCAGTACCGACAAAGCTCAATTATCGAAAAGTTCAATAAACTTTATTGGTCATTAATTTATATAGTGTTTTTTTCAGAAAACCCGATCTTCCGAAGGACTTTTCTAATTTTTTTACGCGCCTGTTTTACTTTAACTGATCCTGCAGCTCACTCAATAATGTTGTGCATGTAGACTATCGTCTAACTGCTCATCACTGATACTACCTCTGTCGGACTCGAAGCCTGGTGAGACAGCGTGCTTTTTAGCCAGGCCCACCAGTGAGTTCGAGCCCACGACTAGTGTACCCTTAATGCTCCATTTAACAACTTTATAAAATACAGCTCCTCTTCTCTTTCCCTCACCCCAATTTATGTGGTCATAATGGTCACCCATCCACGAAACAACCGCGACAAGTGTAGCTAAACTTTCGATCAAACCGAGCGACTCACATAATTTGCCTCGAGTAACTTATAAAGAACGAATTAGAGCCAGCAGCAAAAATACACACGACCAATTTGTCAAGCGGCGACTTTTTTGCACCTTCCACAGTACCCACAAACTAATACGGACCTCAATTTTTGTCTGGTATTCGTCTACCCTCATGATTTTGTCTATTTTTTGTAACAAATAGTCTTGCTTTTCAGTAGTGGTTGGCCTTAAAAGACCGCTCATCTGAGAGAACACTGTTAAAAAATGAAACAAAAGAGCATCACAAAGGTGCGTTTAAATACTGGGTCTATCTACCCACCACACATGATCTAAAACTGCCTGAAAGTGAACAGTTAAGGCATTTGATGTTGGATTAGACTGTCTGATAGACCTGTCCATCATCATTTCAGTCCATAAAAACATTGCTAAGTATACTAATGGCATAGTCCATCATCGTTTTAGTCCGTTAAAGTTAATGAATAACGACCCTTCACTTATGTAATGGAAATATCTACTTTGAAGACAGAGTAATTGCTGTTAAACAGAAGATTTTTCTAGATTTCTTTGAGATTATCTTCAGAAGTAATTCGTTAATGATTCTGACATAATTTACGGGTACATTTGAAAAAGAAAATCCATGGCGGTGCCGACCTCCAACGCAGCTTGCCTGAGCAGTCAGCCTCTCGATCAACTTGTTCATTGGCTAATATTTTAACCAATGAGCTGTTCATGTTAAAGCCCTGAAGAAGAAGAAGAAGGCGGAGTAACTATTGCAGATATAGGCCTCCAAATACTAACCCTTAAGCACCGCGTCCACAATGCACAATACAGACAAACAAACACGGATCATAATGGTGTTTTGTGAAAATAATCCCAATATTATTTTATGTCAGAATTCAAAAGACCATTTCAGACACCAATTTACATGGTCTTCACATGATCTATCCAAGATTATGTCTGCACTTTAAAAGAGACTGTGACCTCTGAGTTTTTCGGCCTGTCTTTTCAGAGTAGTTAGATAGGAAAGGCCGATCTCATCTACTTTTTAAAATATGGTTAACAAGTAAATCTGTTTGTAACAAACCTACCTCATCATCATCATCTGCCTAGCCTTTTCTCAGCTATGTTGGGGTCGGCTTCCAGTCTAACCGGATGCAGCTGAATACCAGTATTTTACATGGAGCGACTGCCTATCTGACCTCCACAACCCAGTTACTGGGTAATGCGATACCCCTTGGTAAGACTGGTTGTCTGACTTTCGGGCTTCTGACGACCCGTAACGACTATCAAAGATCCACAAATGACAGCCGGGACCAACGGCTTAACGTGCTTTCCGAGGCACGGAGGGGTCTTGGTATGTTAAGATGGTCACCCATCCACGCACCAACCGCGGCAAGCGTAGCTTAACCTGGCCGATCGACCCGTGCAGCTATTGTTATTTAGAACCTACTTACAGAAATAAAATCAATTATCACTAACGCGTTATTAACGAAACGACATTGCAACATGACGTTATAGCTACTCTTTGTGGATTAGGTTTGTACCACGTTACTTTTGAGTAGCGTTGTGGACGATAAGCCTTAGGAAAGCATTTCCTAAAACTTACACATAGCTAAGGCAGGCGTTAGACAGCGCATCCCGTTTCCACACGACAAACACAAACTAAAAGTGCCTAGTGTGACATAACTACATGTTTTGACACAAGTTGCAAGTTGCTCACTTTGTGTACTGTGGGTAAGTTGGTGGAGCGTGGTTATTTTGTTAGTTAGGGGCCATCCATAAATTACGTCACACCAATTTTATGTTTTTTTGAGAAACACAGATTCTAACATAGATTCTTATTAATACTTGTTGCCTTCAGAAACAGATTCTAACACAGATTCTTAGTAATACTTGTTGCCTTCAGAAACACGGATTCTAACACAGATTCTTAGTAATACTTGTGCCTTCAGAAACACAGATTCTTAGTAATACTTATTGCCTTCAGAAACACAGATTCTTAGTAATACATGTTACCTTCAGTAAAACAAAATACTCGTCTAAGTAAAAGCTTCTGAAAATTGTGTTCAATTTAACTTGGTAACAGTAACAGTTCGTGTCGTTTAGAAAATGTTTAATTATTTATTTACTTGAGGAGGGCACTTATATTTATCATGACTCACATAAATTGAAAGTCTCTGTAAACACGTTAGTAAAGCCGGGGAAATTAATTGTTTAGCAAATAGCGTTTCTCATAAACACAGGTATTTTGTAACCTATCTAAGAGAACAGTACGGCACCCACTAACTAGATTAAGAAACGTATGCTTGTGCTTTATATTATAGTAGCTTTTGCCCGCGGCTTCACCCGTGGGCATGTTGGATATCGCGTAAAAAAGTAGCCTATGTCCTTCTCCATATCCCAGGCTATATCTCTGCCAAATTGCATAACTATCGCTTCAGCAGTTTAGGCGTGAAAGCGTAACAGACAGACAGGGGAGCGGGTTGTTCGAAAGAGTTACCGCCGCACCTGGCACACGGGCAACTGAGGGAACATGGGTGGGTTTTAGTTAGTAAAAGTCTGACACGCCCTCCTGCTCTACCCAGCGGGAGAAGTCATTTGATGACGTCCCACCCAAAAAAAAAAAGAAAAAAAAAACGTAACAGACAGCGTTACTTTCGCATTTATAATACTAAGTAGGGAAGTAGAGATTACCTTGCCATGTTATCTAGTTTTAATTGAACACTAAACTTTATTATTATATAAATAAAAGACTACCAACTTAAATTGTTCTCGAATGACAACTGTATTCGAATGACAACTGTATTCAAATGACAACTGTATTCGAATGACAACTGTATTCAAATGACAACTGTATTCAAATGACAACTGTATTCAAATGACAATTGTATTCAAATGACAACTGTATTCGAATGACAACTGTATTCGAATGACAACTGTATTCAAATGACAACTGTATTCAAATGACAACTGTATTCGAATGACAACTGTATTCAAATGACAACTGTATTCAAATGACAACTGAATTCAAATGACAACTGTATTCAAATGACAACTGTATTCAAATGACAACTGAATTCAAATGACAACTGTATTCAAATGACAACTGTATTCAAATGACAACTGTATTCGAATGACAACTGTATTCAAATGACAACTGTATTCAAATGACAACTGTATTCGAATGACAACTGTATTCGAATGACAACTGTATTCGAATGACAACTGTATTCGAATGACAACTGTATTCAAATGACAACTGAATTCAAATGACAACTGTATTCAAATGATTGTATTCAAATGACAACTGTATTCAAATGACAACTGTATTCAAATGACAACTGTATTCAAATGACAACTGTATTCAAATGACAACTGTATTCGAATGACAACTGTATTCAAATGACAACTGTATTCAAATGACAACTGTATTCAAATGATAACTGTTTTTTTTACAGTTTTATGACATCGCTATCATCATCTGCCTAGCCTTCTCCCAACTATGTTGGGGTCGGCTTCCATTCTAACTGGATGGAGTTGAATACCAGTATTTAACGTGGATTGACTGTCTATTTGACCTCACAATCCAGTTACTGGGTAATACGGTAAGACTGGATGTTAGACTTTTTGGCTTCTGACGACCTGTAACGACTTTGGAATGTACACGAATGTGGCCAACGATTTAACTTGCTTTCCCAGACATGAAGGGTCTTGGTATGTAAAGATGGTCACCCATCCACGGACCAACCGCATCAAGCGTAGCTTAACCTGAATTATCGACCCGTGGGCCTATTTTACTTAGCTACGAACTCCTTTTATGAAACTACGAGTCTTATAACACGGCAAATTGACGTAGGTTTCCAATTGAAATAACATTTTAACAGTTAATTTCCCTTAATACAACTTTCTTTTTCTGGGTAAGTATTTATTAACTTGAAAAGTTCGGTTTCTTGAAAGTAAGTATACAAAGGTATTATAGAAACGAAAGTAATTTGAAAATTTCAAACGATACTGTTTCCGAGACGGCACAGAAAATAACTAATGCAGAGTCTGATGAAGCAAATTACCGAAATATTCAACAAAAGTGCGCGGGTTACTTTTGTACCCCAAAGTTTCTGAATACAAATGTTCTTAAAACATAAAGGACAAGGACTCGTGCGTTCTCTGTATGAAAAGAGGCCGTTACCCAGCCGTAGGACAGTAAAAGGTTAGTATTCTTTTTATAAAAGTTTATAAAATTACTGAAATTAAAGAGTTTTCTTCATTAAAATGTGTGTTTCGTATCTTTACCACATTTGGAATTTTGACTATGAATTATCCATACTAATATTATAAAGAGGAAAGATTTGATTGTTTGTTTGCATTGAATAGGCTCCGAAACTACTGAACCGATTTGAAAAAAAAATTCACTGTTGGGTAGCTACACTATCCCCGGGTGACATAGGCTATATTTTATCCCCGTATTCCCACGGGAGCGGGAACTACGCAGCAACTCCGTGGGTGAAACCGCGGGGTGCTGCTAGTGTTACAATAGTTTTGTACTTTTTGATCATTGAGAGTACATACTAACTTAAAATATTATTCTTCAAACAGCAGACTTCTCTAGAATATTATATCTATAAAAAAATTGCACAAAAATGTACCTTTACTTTCGAATACCTGCTTTTCCTAATTATGTTGTGGTCGAACTGCACGCAACTGGATACCATGTGTTTTACATGAAGCTACTGCTTTTCTGACCTCCATAACCCAGTTATTGGGTAATACGATACCCCTTGGTAAGACTGGTTGTCAGACTTTTGGGTTTCTGTTGACCTGTAACGACTGTCTAACATCCGAGTGACAGATAGGACCAACGGCTTAGCGTGCTTTCCGATACACGGAGGGATCTTGGAATGTAAAGATAGTCACCCATCCATGAACTAACCGCGGTGAGCGTAGCTTAACCTGATCGGTTTAATGCGGCTGCTATTCATCATCATCATTTCAGCCAAAAGACGTCCACTGCTGGACATAGGCCTCCTCCAGGCTCCTCGACGCGGCTGCTATTACTTAGCCACAACTCGCAAGTATCGCAAAAAAAAAACATGGCCAAAAATCTTTATTTTTTAGCCTTACTGAGGTAATGTTTGTTACAGGCATTATTAATAGTCTGTGGCAGGTGTCAAAGTGATAAATAATATCTTCGGAATTTACGAGCGTTTGGCTAATATCGAGCCGAGTTAAAATCACTGAAGCGTTTGATTCTTTCATGATGCGACACTCATCTTGTCGACATTATACAAAAACATGATATGAGAATTAAGTGCAAATATTTTAGTTATAAAAAGAATGAATGAAAAGAAAGAAAATACGGTTATTTGCGGTAAACACGACGCAAAAAAATGCATAAGTTCGGAAGGCGGTGACATATAATTAAATACATATCCAAAGTCACCGACTTCCGAACTTAGTTATTGGGGTTGGACAAAGCAAGTTTATTATTTTTTACTTTTCGGTTTTTCGGCGGTTTAATTTTTTTACTATAAAGTTTTTATTTTGTAATTTTTTTGTGGCTATAATCTACTACTTACTACATGCTTAATTTTTGTTTACTTTTTGTAATACACAACTCAATATTAAAATCTGTGAGTAAACAATCAATCATCCCCTGTTTTCCTACCCTTAGGGTTGGAATTTTTCTGCGAAATTTATATGGAAACTTCGGGGTATATCCTTTCCAATAAAAAAATAATTATCAAAATCTGACTACTCTGGAAAAAGTTATAAGTGGTCATACATAAAAAAAAAATACGTGTCGAATTGAGTAACCTCCTCCGTTTTTTCGTCGGTTAAAAAAGTATAAGTTGGGAGAAAATATGCGTTACATCCACGCAAAACGGCCATCGCTCGACACAATGCTACAACACTATACGAAGCAGAGACCCAGCGCTGGCTTTCAGTGACAGCCAGCGTTGACATTATGACGTCAACCGGTTTAGCATACAATATCATTTTAATGCACAGTTTAGTTCTAAATGTTTTTACATATCTTCTGATAGATGATAGAGTGATGATCATGTAGGTATTGCCAGAAAAGTTAATTGTAAAATCAATTGACATACTCGTACGTCAATTTGGCGTCCAGGTAAAAGCCCTGACAGCTGCCAAGTGGATCTATATGGATCCGACGCAAGCGCAAATATTGAAAATATTTAACTGTCAGGGCTTTTACCGGTTAAAGATATGTTATGCAACTGTCAAATAATGACAACTATGATTTGAATAAGGGTATGGACGGTTGAAGTTGGTTGTCGATTTGCTAAGCAATTCATTTACCTGACTACGTGGACGTACCTATGCCATTTAGTTACGGTTTCCCCCCTCAAAATTAAGTGAGGGAACTTTTCATCCCTTAAATTAAATTCTCCTAATTAATTTGATTGTATGTAAGGATCAATAAGAAAGACATTTTGAAAACTACGCTGTAACTTCGAAAATTTGGGTTTCACAAAACCTTGCTGAAATAAGCCACCAGCTTGCAGTATTTTTTTTTTCAATAAAGAAACAGATTCGCGTAAACTGAAATACTTTTTGCTAAAAAATAAAACGCATTTTTAATAGCATTTTACTTTTGTCAGCCGTTTCCATAATTAAATGCCATTTTTTATTTAAGTATGCATACGCAAGTCACTTTGAGGTATAAAACTTACATCTGTCACCTCACTTATCAGGTCCAATAGAAAACCAACGTCAGTTGTCTGGCATTTTTGCTGAACTACGCCTTTTGTTGGGCTGGCGCAGCCGTGAGGTACACCAACCTGAACTTTGCATCGCGCTTTACATTTTTTTATTTTTGTATATTGTGTGCCTCTTAGTCCTATTTAATGTATTTTTTTTCTTTCTTTTCTCCCTATAAAAACTTATACCATTATGTAATTTTCAGACCTAAAAAGATGGTTGTGCTTATTACCAGTTTACCACACGATAAAAATGAAGACTTACGGCTGAAGCCGAGTATACGCGATCCAGCGTAACCGGACGACTGTAGCCGACTATACGCGATCAAGCGTAACCAACACAAGCGTGACGGTTCAGCTGCGCTCAAAAATCACTATAAAAATCTCAGCAGTGTGGAGGGTAGTATAGCAGTGTCTCTTATTAATTGATCGTCGCAGCTGCCTCGCTGATCCAATTACATTATATTGACAATTCCCCCGGGAACCCCCGATCGCGACGCCTAATGAAATCTACACCCCATGTACTGGTTATTACAAAAGTTTTAGTCAAAAAATTAGGATGAAAAAGCTTCTAAATTGAATAATAGGGAGGTTAGAACTAGATAACTTAACTATTAATAGTAAATTAATCTCATAAAAATAAGCTGAAAATAGTCAAAAACCAATTTTCTCAGTTTTACCATTCAGTAGAGAGAAACAAACGGCACAGTCAGTGGCTACTCACTCTCTCTTTCTTTTTTCATCTTCTCCCCTTTTCCTGCCTATTTTATATAGCAATATCTAGTCTACCGGGATAAAAGTATCCTATGTGTTAATCCAGGTTACAAACTATATGTGTGCCAAATTTCATCTAAATCCGTTTCGCCGTTTTTGCGTGATTGAGTAACATACGAATTTTCACATTCAAAATATTAGGAAGATTTGTAAGTCAAAGCATTTGCTAAAACTTTTAACACATAGCAGGCTAAAAGAGCAAGCAGCTCTACGAGAAATTAGTCTCCCATCGTCGAGATGGTTATGAGGTTTCTAGACCATGTGCGACGGACCGCGGTGCCATCTTCACGCTAGCTCTGACTCGTCTTGCGCTTTGATATCCGTGTCGCGACATTCCTTTACACGAGTTTCTATTATGGTGTGGAATTATAAGAGAAAAGTACCTCAGTGCTAAAGATTAGGATTGTTATATTGTAACAAAAATAATTAAACAAAATATTACTTATCATTTGTATAATTGCGTTTAATTTACAATGCTCGACTTTCGCGTGTTCTAAACTCTATAGCAATTACAAAACTATGATTCTCCAGGGCTTAAAAGGTTTATTGGCAAAAGGATAACCCGATCCAAAAACAACAAAACTTTCACGTGTACAAACATTATCTTTGTGAAAACCTTTTGTAAAATTTGTTTTACGCTACATCTAATCAAAAAACTATTTCATGGTCGCACAACCAAAAAATTAAAATGGATTAAATAACTCACATTTTGACACAAAACCATAGATCATTTAATTTATATTTTCCACAACAAAGCACTTGTGTTCTCGACTGTAGAACACGGCATTACGTTATGAGCCTTATTTATTACGTCGTATTTTAAAAAGAACTCCACTTTCATAAAATGTGGAATCTACTGAGTACTGGACAACTTTGTCTGAGTTTTATATCAAATTTTATACTATAAGTAATGGATGAATACAGGTTATATTTTAGCTCTGGCAACATTGTGGGGTAGATTTTAAGTGTAACTTATTATTTTTATTCCCGAGGCTCTAATGCTCGACGGAAAGGAATTTTGATTCGAAAATACAAAGTATTCTTAGCATTTCGGTTTAAATTTTAGCAATTGGCACAAGTAATATCACCCATTATATTATAATAAAAACTAAGTAAATATCATTGAGTTTATTTTTAAAGCTAAGGATTAGCCACTGTTTAACGATACATTTTATACATGCAAACGTCTCATAACTTTAAGCAACGTTTTAATTGAAGGGGTATTTGTGAAACGATTACTTTTAATGTTAAAATTCGTTTGAATTTACTTACGTAACTTACGTAAGTTTTGGTTAGAAAAAGCGATGTTACCAGTGGTTTGAAGAAATTACTGTTTAGTAGGAAATTATAAACAAAGTGCAGTATAGGTAGCCTTTTCCCAATTACGTTGGGGTCGGCTTCCAGTCTAACCGGATGACAGTTTTTACATGGAGCGACTGCCTATCTGACCTCCACAACACAGGAATTGGGTAATACGATACCCGTTGGTAAGACTAGTTATCAGATTTTCGGGCTCCTGACGACCCGTTACGACTGTCAAAGATCCATAACTAACAGTCGGGAACAACGGCTTAACGTGCTTTCCGAGGCATGGAGGGGTTTTGGTATGCAAAGATGGTCACCCATCCACGGACCTACCGCGGCAGGTGTAGCTTAACGTGATCGATCGACCCGTGCGGCTAATATTACTTAGCCACAAGCCCCCCTTAGGTAGTTATTGCAATATTTCATGTGACAATGATTTTTAAGTATTTTTTCTATTAAACAGCACCCTAATTGCGTAACACACTATTCATCAGAATCCAAGTCACTTCGAATGTTATTATTGCTAATCCATTCGTTCATATGTACGAAAATATTGTCTGCTTAGCAACGTAAACAACGCCATGAATGTTGTGGTACCGTCAAAATGAAAGCGATTCCTAATTCGGCAATTACGCCTCTGAAACTATAATAGCCAACTGACATGAGAAAAAGTTGCCAACATCGAAACGAAATATGACTCAAAAGGTCAATCTCGAAGTTACTGTAGATAGTTCCCCAGATTACAGGAAACCACAAGAAATTGTCTATAGATAGACCCTGACCTTTGACATATTTCCTGCGTTTCTTCTCAGAATACGTTGGGGTCTACTTCATCTTGACATAAGCCGTAAGGTTAATATAAAAATACTAGACTCCACTTGAAATTATAATATATTAGACATTTATATAAACCTTTACTACAGTCCGTTCAACTGATTTTAATTTCTATTACGTTGGTAGACAAATAGCATCTGCAACAACTTTTTTGCTTTTAAGCCATAAAAGTCAAAATCGGTTGAATGGATTGTAAGAAAGGTTTTTTAAATGTCTAATCTAAGCAAGGAATTAGTATGTACAATTTACATAGCTAGTACACACTAATTCCATGCTTAAAAATTTTAAACAAAAAATGGCCGCCAAAAATATGACAGGATATGTGGCGCCATCTGTCAGTTGAGCATGAGTTAGTGGCGCAACTGCACATCGGGTGTCAACCGTTTACCGCAGTGATTAAGTACCGCTGTTTCCGCGGTATGAACGTGCTGCAGCGGTTTGTTCAAGCGGTAGAAATAAGCAGAGAAGTTTCAGAATTAGTTGGAAAATGTGGGCTACTTTGAACGAAATATTCAGAAACCCCCGCTACTTGATAGTAGGTAATGAAGAGTGCGAAAACGTTCAAGTCCAAGTCGATACTCATTTACTCTACATTTATTTAAAAGTAGGTTTTGCCAGTGGCTTCACCAACATGGAGGTCGAATATTATTCCACTGGAACGTAGTATTGGGATAAAATAAGTATCTTATCTGTTAATCTATCTGTGTGCCAAATCTTTATTATAAATAAAAAGAAAAGTCCTGACTGACTGACTCATCAACGTCCAGCCCAAACCACTGTGCCTAGAAAGCTGAAATTTTGCACAGAGGATCCCTTATAATGTAGACAAGGAATAAGGAAGGATTTTTCGAAATTCAACCCCTAAGTAAATTAAATAGGGGATGAAAGTTCCGCGCGGGCGAAGCCGCTGGCAAAAGCTAGTTTTGTCTAAATCCGTTCAACCGTTGTTGCGTGATTGAGTAACCAAACATGCAAACATACAAACTTTCACGTTTATAATATTAGTAGGATAGTAGAATAAAACGTGCAAAAAATGATACTATACTTTTTAACGTCATTTTATAAACAGCCGTCTTTCACCAGTTCTCAGTATTTAAGCTGAAATGGCGATCCGAGTTCTTGAGACCGTCCCTTGCTCGTTGATGCGCCAGCCCGCGCCGCAGCTGAGCCAGTAGCTTTAAATTCCCCGTCTAATAATCATGAAAACAACTTGATCCAGCCTGTCCCTGATAGTACTAGCTGCCCCCCCCCCCCCGCCAGCGACTCCCTGAGCCGAGGTTCGTACCCCACAGGGGGTGCCCTCAGTGCGCAGTCGTTTTAGGTTTAAGTAGGTTTACGCCCTGGCTGGAGGCTTTTAGATTCCTAAAAACCTTCACAGGAAAGTCCGGTTGAGCAGTCACGGCCTCTCAAGGTCAACTGCGAGATGCCAATTCCAAAAAAAAAAAAAAAAACCGAGTTCTTGCTGCCAAACCAAACAATAACCTTTGTTAAAAACCGATCCGGAAAATAGATAGTCCATGCGATGTGAATGGCTTATATGTATGGTTAGATATCGTATAGGCACGAGCCATTCGTTTAGAATGTAAAATAAAACGCTATGTCCGCTGGAACCACGCAGGTTAGATAGCGGCTGCCTGGCATCCAACAACTCGGGAAATAAATTCATTTTTCACACCTTTTTTTTCGAAATTCAATATTCATCCGACTAGCGTGGAATACGGGGTTTTTGAACGGGTTAGAAGTGTAGAGTAGAGAAAAAACTACACACTTGGCAAAACGTGCATATAAAGATATTCTATATTTTATGATGATATTGTAGACAACTGCGTTGTTTTAAGCTATCGGTAACATTTTACTCATACTATTAATAAAAATGTATTTTTTATTAATAGAATATGAGTCTCAGAGTTTCAGTGCTAGATGAACTATGATAAAAGTTGCCATAATGAATAAGAACTGACTTCCAAAAGATTGGATGAAACTTGAATCATCAGTAGAGATCGGATAATCGGATGCGTATTTACCTAAAGTTAATTTTTAGTTATGAAAGTATGGAAGTGGCTTCTTAAATTATATTTTTTGTAAAAAATATCCCGGGATTCCAGGAACACCGGGAATTCATAAAGCTTTCTAGTCAGTTGTATGGTATGGAAGCGACTTCAAAATTATTAGGATTGCATTCAGATGCATTTTTGTTTAAAATTAACCCCGATGCAAGTAGATAATATTTATGTGTATCTAGTGTGTAAGTCTGTAAGAGAAGGGGTAGTGTGAGTTAGTTATTTTTTTATTTTTTTTACATTAAATCAAGATTTTTTAGATAAATAAACACGTTCTATACTAGCCAACCCTCAGCTTTAGGTGAATATGCATCCGAATATCCGATCTCTGATCATCAGACTGCATTTTAAAAAGAACTAGCAAACTATCAAAAAACCAAAAAGAAAAAACTAAAACCCTACTAATTAAAAAATCACGCTCTGAACAGTATTAGACAAGATAATATTCTGATCTGAAAGCCGTGGTCGTATGTGGCCCATGCCTTAAAGCTTATAATCGCTTTACTGCTAGAATGTTTTGTTTCGGTGGCACACGACAACGGTTTTCATGTTTCGTACTTTTTAGAGCCTGATTTTTCAATAGCCGGGTAAAGAAATCAACAGCAACCTTGAAACAACATCTTGAAAATTGGAATTCCTAAAACAAACAGAACACAATTCCTCTTCATCATAGCTCTAGCGATCCCTCTTCATTGTCCCCACTGTGGGCGGCCTCCGTCTGTCTGCTGGACAAAATACGCTAAAATTAATGATGTTTCGTCCATGTCCCGGACATGTCAAGGAAACTTGGGTGCTGCGACAAGATTTTGGAATTAGATAATGAAAATTATTCTGTGGTTGGTTAATAGGTAGAAACTTGTTCAGATGGTCTATTTTGAATTAACTTTGGGTTGCTAGGGCAACAGAAAACGTGTAGAAAAGTATCTCTGCTGCACACGGTTTTGAAAAAAACTGCAAGATTTCTTAATTATATGTAATTTTAATACTAATTTATTTTGCAAATAAACCTTTCGAAATAAATTCTCCTAATAATGGTGAACACCGCATCACAATCCGTTGCGTAGTTTAGAAGAACAACACGGTCCCACAGACAGACGCACAAAGCGTCTTTTTTATTTATAAGGCTACTTGGATGTCGGAAGTAAAAGTCCCGTCGAAATCGGCCCAGCCGTTTCGGAGATTAGCCCGAACAAATAGGCAGACAGACAAAAATTGTTTTTTTTTTTGGCATAAGTAGGTACCGTACTTACATACTTTTATATACATTTAGTAAAAGCTCTTATTTTGACATTACAAACAGACACTTTAATTTTATTTAACTGTTTATCTGCTTAAAAGATAATTATGTAGGTCTCATACATTTATACACATTGTTTGCATCACTCATAATAGAATGATGTAACTACTAATACATTATTTAAAATCCTTTTTTTACTATCAAAATGGTATACTTATGTTTCCTGAATATTTTACAAACGAGCCCTATGTAACGGACAGAATTCAAAATACTAAAGATTACAACGATGAATTTTGTAGGATCACGTATTCCAAAAACGTATACAGGACTTTGTATACTGAGAATTTAATTAAAACAACACGGTGTCAACTTTTCTCTTCACTAAGTAATACAATGTTCATACTTCTTACCAAGTGCACTATTAAAGAAATACGGACTTACTTCTCGCTATTAATAAAAGCAGACTTAAGGAAGTGCGGGACTGGAGAACTTAAAGCGGCTTACGAGTTGCAAGTTTCAAAGTAAGCATTGATACATTTAAAAGAGTTCGTTTGGAAGCGTAACAATTACTGGAAATCCTTCAGTTCTCGAGTAACTGTTACTGGCTCTTAGAACCGGATATATCGGAGGGCGCTATCACATTTTTCCTTGAATTTGAACGTTTTACTCGATATTTGATGAGCGATTATGGTTTAGATATAGCCAAAAATTCAGAACAAAAATATGTCCAAGAAAATTTCATTATTGGTCTAGGGAGTGTTCTAAACAAATATTTTAATTTGTTTACATAAGTCAGTAAAATCCTTGTCTCGGCAAATGATGTTTCATAAAATTGTACTTTTGGGCATCTTTAGATGCTTTATTACATGGAACATATAATAGTTTAGTAATTTATAAAAATGTCCATGGTAGGACTATACCTTGTTCTTTGGAATGATCAAATCAATTTTTTATGTTTCATACAGTAATTCACCAAAAATAATTCAATAAAACACAGAATTTATGATAATTTTTCGTCTGAAATTATATTTTCGATCTGTATATGTTTAATCGAAATTACAAACAAAAAGTATTTTATAACTAAGGTTACTAAGTCAGCTTGCTAGAAAAAAAAAGTGTTTATTTAACACATTCTTGACCACTATACCAGTTTGGGAACACTTAATAAATGAGGATAGGAAAAAGAAGTTTTGACAACTGTCAAAACGTCTTTTTTCTATCCTCATTTTGGTCAACAAAATTGGTACAGTGGTCAAGAATGGGTTAAAAGTATAACTAATATGTTTAAGCAATTGTTAAATGCAACGCTGTAAATCAGCAATAAAACTCGGGACACGCGGGATTTAGCTTTTAATCCGCGCTGGTTTGTTCCTGTTCGTCCAACGCATAGCCGATAGACAGAGTAGCTGTAAGAACCGCTGCGGCAAGGCTCCTACGGAGCCCAACGAAAAACTGCGTGCTGCGAAGCCGAATACCCCGGTGTATATTTCCCGTCTCCACTACACCACCGACGCGGAAGACATCGTGAAGTACGTGCGCCAAAGGCTGAATTACGCAAAAAGAGTGCAGCTGTTGGAGTCGCATCGCAACGTCAACTTTAAGGCGTTTGTGGTGCGCATACCAACATGCTACCTGCATCTGGTGATGGAAGTAACCTTTTGGCCACAGGATGGGGTATTCCGCCGCTTTCACGGACAAGTGCCTCCGGAACGCACAAAGACTTAGTGCAAATAAGTGATACTAACATAGTTTTAAGTTTTATTTACTAACACAAAATGTTAATATGTGTATATTTAGGTTAAGGTATTTATCTCTGGGTCTTTGTAACCTGAAAATAAATCGAGTGAAGTATCACTAGACACAAATCCGCGATCGGCTACCACGCGCCGTATGATTTTCTAAAATTGAGCACTTCGATTTGTAATAGCCCTCTTAGTGAGGTCATGTGGAAAGGATGAATGAAAGGCAACTAACAAAAAATGTTTACAACCCAGATGTGAGTGGAAACGTGGAAGGGACGCCCCGGAGGACATAATAATAAAGTAAAGTAAAGTAAATTGACCAAGATTTTTTTTTTACTTCTGTTACCACAGAACTCCATCATTTATAAACCGACTTAGAAAATACGAAAGTAGTTAAAGAGTATTTGCCCAAATTCAGAGTAATGGTTTTGAGTTAGCTTCAAAACAGTTTGTCCTAAAGCATATGTTAACTAATGAGGACACCGCAAGATTTCAGACGAAAATTAAATTCATCAATTTTGAAGTACATGTAATGTTTAAAGTCTTAACGAGTTTCCAGCCAGATGCATCCTGACCTAGAGACCGTCACTGATGTCATTTTAATGACAGCAGTTTAAAAAAAAAAAACCGCCTTTCCTCAAACATCTACCCTCTAAGAAAATAAACTTCCAAGTTTGGGTTACAAATCGGTTCCTTAAAGTATTTTGCGAAGTTTTAAAATGGAATACCTGGGTAACTTGAGGACCGCGGAACTCCTCGTCACTTATCTTTTAGATATGTTAAAACTAGTGGATTCCTGCCATGCTGTAAACGACTCCAGTTTATGTGGAAAAGCTACCTATGACTTTATTTAAATACCTTTTTAGTTTGCTTGCCATTTTTTTTGTATTTTATTGCGTGATGTCGTGAATTTAGTGATTTGTAAGATTAATTACTTCATTTATGTTGTTTATAGCACATAAAAAATATATAATTATATATTATAAATGTATTCTTAAGCATTTATTATCACTAATATTCAAGAATGTATTTATTTTCCGTTGCCAATACTTTACTTTTATTTTTATTTTTTACCTACGTCCGTGTGTCGCTGCGGGGTGCCAACTGAAAACCAGCGCTGGGTGTCTCACGCCCAGCAAATGCTGATATGGTAACCCTTTCGGTATGGACACGCTCAGCACAACTGATACTGAATGTTTTTTTGTTATGTTTAACATTCTCTTTTTTATGTGTTGTTGCTGTTGTGTTGTGTCTGTGTCGAATAAATGTTTTCTATTCTATTCTATTCTTATATGCTTCTGGTATAAAAAAAAAACGGATTCTTCTTCTTCTTAGCGTGTCCATAGCAATCTAAATACAGTTAGCCCAGAATTTAGCTACGAGCTTGGCACTTTCAGCAGCGTCCATCAGCTCCTGTAGCGTGCAGACAGTGTGACACGCTGGACAAGATATTAAATGCCCCATTGTTTGTGGGACAGTACCACATTTACACTCCAAGGTGGAGTCATCTATAAATCAGGAGTCAGCTAGGCCGAAGCCGACCTGACTCCGGGGCCTATTTAAAGCTTCCAGTGTAGCCAAGGCAACTCATGTGCATAACTAAGATTTTCTGAGTGTTGAATTCAAGGTGTGGTTGAGATTTTACCATAAAGGTCCCTGATTAAGTAAAATAAAATAAAAAATAGGTACAATGACGAAACATTTTAAGCTTCGAACATTTTTATTCTTTTCTTTTTGCTATCTGACAAATATACCAGTCATACAATCCTTTGAATAATACAAACATTAAATACAATAACCGATTCTTACAATACATCCAGAATAAAAATACATCTTCATCAATAACCATATCAAAACTGCACAGTGCAAACAATGACGACACTCATATATCACATGTCATAAGACATACAAAGCCACGGTAGTCGCATAGTGTGACGATCTCGCGTGTCACGGGACAAAATCTGCCCGGGCAATGGCACAGTTGCCCAGTGGACCAAACACGTATGAAATTAATGATCATGCATGCCAACGTAAACTAGAAATTAAGCGTGGAACACTGTGTAGTGTTGAGTGTTTGATTTTGAATGGATGATTACGAAATATTAATTAAAGGTTCTCTGAGTCCTCTTTAGCGGTAATTTGGTTAGCGCTGAGGTAAAATTTTTGGTATTCATTTCCAAAGGCCATCTCAGCCTTTTTGTTTTTGAGGGTATCTAATGAGGTTAACATAGTTTAAGAGCTTTGACAAACCCTTTTTTAATTTTCAAGCTACATAATCTCGAAACGTCAAATTTGGATTTAAGAGGGCCCTTCCAGAGCCGTACCTATTGATAACGCTAGCATGATTGAAAAGCTTGTTGTTTTATTCAACACAATGCAAGCAAACAATGCAAGATCGATCAAAAATGGGCGTGCGGATATTTCTCAAAACTTATTCCAGGAAATACGTGTTTTTGAAAAGATCTTACAATTATTTTGAAAAATGTTTAGCATTTAGAATCTCCATTAAATGTTTTCTTTACTTTTTCAATGTATGAGTACCTACATTATGAACAGCCGAAGTTCAGATAGTGCTGAAACAAGGTTATTTTCAGACGTCTTTACTGATTTTTTCTCAATTTTTATTAGATTGAAATGTAGATATACAGGTTATAACAAAAGCACTAAAGATAACAGTGGGTATAGAATTACTAAACATAGTTTCAGCACAAAATAAAATACTCTAAGAATTGATAGGTATCAAATTTTCGGATTCATATGTTTCTTAAAATCAAATCATTACCAACGTGTCTCCGGACTACGTAGGTCAAAAACTTTCCACGTTACTTGCCAATATCACGATAAATCTCTTCCGAGTGATGTGTTTATTTCAATTTGAAAAGTTCGGTATCTGGTATCAATGTACTAAAAATTCTCACAACTTCCGAACGTGTAGAGATAGGATTAAAAAAAACCCTTCCAATATCGTTTAATACCATCCAATGAAGCCGTGCCCTTGGTATGTATATACCCTTTCCGTTAAACGTTGTATAAACCAGAACATTTCTACGTGCGCTAAAAAATCTGAATGAGTATTGGTTATAACGTACGAGCGTATGAATGAGAATTATGACGGGATGGCCGCTCTTAAGATACGCGGCCATACATGCAATTCAATGCAATTCCCACGGAAAATTCCGAAACCGGGAAGTTGAATGTCTGTAACAGAGACCAAATTACCACTGATTTTAGTACTGAATATAATACTCATTTGACAAGTAGCCAAAATCGTGAGCAATTATTTAAGTTACCATAAAAGCCCTCAATCTAAATGGTTCCGTTTCACTTGAAAGGCAAACTACTTAAAGACTTGTTCCATTGACTAAATGCACGACCCGGACATCGAACCGAATACAAGAAAAATGGCAACACAGCTATTAATAACAGGGTGTTGCTTACACCCGGCGCACAGTGGAGCGATGCCAAATTTCGTGGAAAAAATGGCATTTTAAAATTTCGTAATTTTTCATCTATATGAAGTGTTTTGCTTGAGACTGTGATTTATTAGGTTCAGTTTTTTTGAATAATAGAATTTTTATCTCAAAAATGTGAAACTGAGTAACACATTTTTAAAGTTGCAGCTACATAAACTATTCATATTTTAAAACATTTTTAAATGTAAATCATTACGTCAGTTTGAATATAAAATGGTTTAGCAAGCATAATTAATATCTCTGCTAGAATGGTCTAGTAGAAAAAACTGTAGTAAAATAAACACGGAATAGGTATTATAAAATCAAGAAGGCATTGGCAAAATCAGCCTACAAAATAAATGTTCCCACTGCTGGGACACAGGCCTCCTCTCTGTGAGAGGGAGTGGGCCGCCGGGCCACGGTGCGGTTTGGTAGATGACACATGTCTTCGAATTATCGGTTCCAGGACTTGCTGGTTCTCACGATGTTTTCCTTCACCGTTTTGTGAGCAATAAATGCATAAAATAAGTACCTAAAATATAAAATGTGAACCTACATAAATTTCAATATAAGTACATGAAGAAACCTTAATTAATTTTCACAAAATAACGAAACACAAACTATTATTATTATATTTTCTATCAACCACAGACAATACAGCGTAAGCCACATTTTACCACCGGATAAGCACTGCGATTTTCACAAAGATAACTACTACCAGACGCAGTGTTGCCAACGGAAATACGAAGACGCTACATTTGCAGTGAGCTGGCAACACAACTTTTAATTACAGCCGAGTACTGGTAATGTACAGTGAAATGCAGCCGGGTACTGCATTCTGTTGTTTCATTTTAGATTTAATTGAAGATAGTGGAATTGTTTGAGTAAGGAGATTTTATTTAATGTTAAGAAGTCTGAGGGTTTTTTCGTGTATTTTTTTATATTGTTGGCAAGTATTTATCCTAAAAATAAGCTGCTTTTGATCTGTGTCGTGTGAGTACTGTAATGCAGGCAAGTGAAGGTATTGGGCGCCGTGGCTCCACAATTTGATGCTGTCAATGTCATCGACGTCAAGTGTCCTCCAGATATCAAAAAGATTTACACGTTCACGTTCAGTTCCATTATTTACTGCATGATATTCGTTATACCGTGTCATAATTTTCGCTGTATTTTTGTTTATTTGATTGTGAAATATTCATTAAACTGTTAATCATGAAACATCAACAGAGTACGTTATTTCTCTCACAAACAAAAGGCAGTGTAAGGTTTTATTTTTGAAGCTTTTCATCACGGTATCAATATAACAAGTCCAACCAAAATGGAGAACTTTATCCTAAAAGTAAGTTCTGGAGTTGAAGTTTGTCAGAATCAATTTGACGTCAAACCAAACACTGCCATTGACATTGAGGTAATATGTACTAACGTTAGTACATAATAGGTCTTTACCTATGAAATTGCCGTTTTGTATGAAAAAATTTAAACGATTTTTTTTCATGAATTTTTTATTTGTATTAATCGAAGTAATCACCCATGCAATCAATGCATCTTTGCCATCGCAGTGGCAGTTTATTGATGCCCTTCTTAAAGAAATCAGCTGGACGGGAGGCAACAAATTCTTCAAAGGCATTTTGTACTGCCTCTCGGGTATTAAATTTTTTTCCCGCCAAGAAGTTATCCAAATTCTGGAAAAAGTAGTAGTCTGTAGGCGCAAGGTCTGGTGAGTAGGGCGGATGACGGAGAGCTTCCAACCCCAGTTCCTGCAACTTGGAGACCGTCTGCTGTGCAGTATGAGGTCGCGCGTTGTCGTGCAGGAGCAGCGGAGACGAGCGATTGACCAATGCTGGTTGGAGATGCGCCAGCTTCTCCATCATTGTGTTCAGTTCTTCACAGTACACATCTGCAGTAATGCTCACCCCGTTTGGTAAGAAGCTGTGATGAATCACACCGGCGCTAGACCACCAAACAGTGACCATCACTTTTCTAGGCGTAAGTTTTCGTTTAGGGCATTGTTTAGGTGCTGAACCAGGATCCAACCAACTTGCTGAGCGCTTACGGTTATCAAACAGAATCCATTTTTCATCGCAGGTAACAATGCGGTTCAAAATTCCTTCATTTGTGTGTCTGTTGAGCAGTGCAAGGCACGTCTCGACGCGTACTTCGCGCTGGCGATCATTGAGTTCGTGGGGCACCCATTTGTCAAGCTTTTTTACCTTGCCAATTTGACGCAAATGGACCAATATTGTTTTGACGCTAACGTCGAAAGCTGCTGCTAATTCAGCCGTAGATTGTGTATCATCAGCTTCCACAATCGCCTTTAATTCGTCATTGTCGACCAAAGTCTTCGGACGACCGCGAGGTTCATTTTTCAGGTCGAAATTTCCAGAACGGAAGCGAGCAAACCAATAACAGGTGGTGCGTTGGTTTGTAGTGTTAGCTCCGTAAACGTCGTTGATGTTGCGTGCCGCTTGTGCCGCGTTGCTGCCACGACGGTACTCATATTCCATAATTACTCGAATTTTTAACGTATCCATGATGACGAAAAAGATTGAAATGCGATGAAAATGTAACACTAATCAATAAAGAAATGACTACTTTTAGAAAAAAAAAACCATGTTTTTAAAATAAAATTAATTTGAAATTAGAATTCTTAGCCAAACAAAAATTATTTTGATTTGAAATGGCCAGTACTGCAGAACGGCAATTTCATAGGTAAAGACCTAATATTACCTCAATGGCCATTGATACGATTGACAGTTCTCATCTCTTGTAGTAATATTAAATTTAACTTAAGGATATATTAATATCATACCTAAATACCAAATCTAATAAACAACACAAAAAGTAATTTAAAACAATCCAAATAAAACCATTAGAACAACAACAAATCAAGACAAGAACATAGTACGGCGAAACTTTTTAAAAACAACGGTAAGCCGATCATAGGCCCGTGCCCGTATGTTCTCCAACCTCTGGCCGAAAGCCAAGAGGCCGAAACAGAGCCAGCACTTTAGGGATAATGGCAACAGTTTACATTATGGTGATGGATGGTGATAGTTTAGTAATTAATAGACTATTAGAAGTGGATTATCGCCTATGCGCCATATTAAATGGGTGAAGATTGAAATTTAATAGCAAAAAAAACATTTGCTTATCGTCTTATCCACGGTAAGATTATGTACAGAAGCCAGCACATCAAGCTACCTCAAACTGTCAAATTCTCAATTGAACATGAACCTTACGCTTATGTAATAAAAATGAAATCTATCAAGAAAATTTGACGGATTGGGGTAGCTTGATGTGCTGGTGTCTGTACCTACATCATTTCAGCTGATATATGTCCACAGCTGGATAAGCTCCTCAAGCCTCCAAGCACCGCCATTTCGAACGGTTCTGTGCTTCTCGCTTCCAACGGATTCCTGCAGCCTTCGGTCCACCTTGTGGGAAGCTTTCCAACTCTACGTCTTCCAGTACGCGGTCGTCACTCCAGAACCATTTAACCTTATTAGCCATCCGTCCTGTGAGCAATGTGCCCTCTCTGAAAGCGGTCTTGCAATTGAAAAAAGTAACCAAATCATTTTAGCTAACGTGATGTTTGAGTTATATGCAAAGCAACAAAATAACACGTGGTTTAAGTTTAACATACATAACTCACGACCTTGTGACTCACGCGTTTTTATCTGCTACGATCCTTTCATACCTACTTCCATTTTCTTCGTTTACGTTTATACGAAGTTTAAGGCTAGATATTAAGCTATATTTTTATCTCCAAGATTTCTACTTAAATAGAGAGCTGTACCTTAGAGGTTGATTTTTATAGTCTTTTGAGACACAAGTACTTGCGTACCTATACTTTTCACACTCACCGCCGAATTTTCGGCTTTTCACTGAACTCGTAATTCGGCAGAATCAACAACCAGTCCATCACTAAATGAAAGCCTATAATATTCGCAGCGAATCAACAAAAAGTGACGGGAATCAATAAATTCATCGGAGATTTCGAACCGGGATATTTCCCGGAAAACTGTTTGCTGACTATCAACCAAATTACTTATTGCTTCCTGTTTTTATTTGTTTTATTGTTAAGCGCTCCTTTGTTATTGATATCAGTGATTTTATAATTTATTTTAAATGTTTTTTTGTGATGTTAAGTTTTTGTTTGATTCATGTTCTTTATTAGTAAGTATGGGAAACATCATCTTAATGATTTCAGCCAAAAGACGTCCAGTGCTGGACAAAGGCCTAGGAGAGGCCTATGGCCAGCAGAGGAATTGATAATAATTAAAATCACATGTCCTTTATTCAAACTAGGCTGAGGTCAGCCATTTTTGAACGTTTATATAAGACATTCCCTTCTTCGTTCTTCACCATTTTGAGAGTAGTCGTGAGGACTCAAATACGAAAAGAAATGTGCCTTCCCGTGGTCGAATTCACCACCTATAAACTAGTAAATCAGAGCCGATACTGTTGCATATGTACAAAGTACGAGTAATAATAAAAATAGGTGTCATCTAGTGTAACTGAAAACGGGCATTACCTAGTGCATATATGCAAAATATTTTACAAAAACTTGCAATAAAATGAAGTCACCGCAATACTCTGGCTGTATTAACCACATTAAAACAACATAAAGTCAGATGAAAATAAATTCCCTCCATTGAGAGCTTAACGTCAATACATCCGTTATAATAAAGGTCACCATAATTTCGATCACTACTCGGACACGGCTGGACTTTATTCGTGTAAACTTACCAGGTGCTATCGATTATAAGTAATTTAGCTGTTGCCCGCGTTTTCGTCTGCGATTCAGGATGAAAAGTAACCAATGTCCTTACCTAGGTCATGGTATATCTTCGTACCAAATTTGTTCCGCCGTTTTAGCGTGAAAGCGTTACAAACAAACTTACATACTAAACTGATTTATAACTAGCTTTTGCCAGCGGCTCCGCCCGCATGAATGTCGGTTATCGCGGAAAAATGTAGCCTATGTCTTTCTCCATATCCCAGGCTATATCTCTGCCAAATTTCGTGACGATCAGTTCAGCGGTTCAGGCGTGATAGCATGACAGACAGACAGACAGAGTTACTTTCGCGTTTTTATATTATTTATACTTTTTTCCGATATTCAGATTTTCTTAATGCAGCACGCGTAACCGGACCTTTCTACGTAGATTAGAAAAATAGTTATTATATTTTTTTTTTTTGAGGTTGGTCATTTTTTGAGATATGAAAAAAGCAATTGAACTCGCGACACTATAAACGACACCTATGTTTTTTTAGTAGAGGTATTTCAATAATTGAAGTCTCAAAAGATAGGTTTAGGTCCAGAACTAATATTTCAATTGGAAATATGTAAATCGGATAACCCGTTTAGAAGATATGACAAAAATTATGATTATGAGTAACGTGAAATCCTCGCGACACTGTTACCTACACCACTGACAACACGAACGTACGAACGAACAACGTTGAACGTAAGTTGAACGATGAACGATTTAAAAAATATTTCCTGGCGATTAAAAAAATACACACGTAATTGTTCAAGTTTTCACTTCTGTCGGCACTCCGGGAGTGCCACTGTTCTATTTTACTCAACACCCTTTTAAAAAACGATCTTCCAAAACCCAGAACCATGGCAACCCCAGCGATAATAACGGTACAGTATCCTGTCTCGACAGCGATCGTAATTTCACTTCCTCACTGCGCCAGCGCTGATCAGTCTCGAGAGAAAGTATTGAGTTACTGGCCAGAACTGGATTTATTTTATAGATAGGTACTGTTGGTGGTGTATTGGGTACGTACCCGTCTTTCAGCTAATTAAGATTTATCGGAAAGTGATCGCGGCAAAGTATTGACGGTTGTCTTCTGATAATGGCTTGTTATATAAAGGGTTTGATGGTAAAATAGCATAATTAGCCTATAATGTTCCCTGCTGAGACAAGGTCGCCTCTCTTTACAATAGGTACATATATTTCCCACGGAGGAAACTTCGTCTGCGATAAGAAAGGTATACAAATATAGTTGTGCCAAAAAACCCTTTGCTTCACTTAAAGGGTTTTTTGGAACAACTATATTTTTAGTACAACGAATGATGAAAAGTGTAGTTATAACTGAACGGTTTTTTGTATATAGGTATGATAGACGTTGCTAAGGTAGAAATAACGTTTAGGGAAAGAGGTTTCAATTTGTTTGCTAAAACTACATGTTAAACATTCGCCGAACACTTAAAAGGCTTTGTAGGAGTCTCACTCCTACAAAGTGGCCCCAGAGCACAAAGAAGACGTTCTGAGAGAAGTTCTGATGGATTGCTATTCATCTACGAGCCCCGTCATAATGTTAGCAAGAACTTCTCAGATCTATTAATCACGTAAAACCTAAAAATTCGAGAAACGTATGAGAAACCCTAAAGATCATATTCAATCACCTATTAAATGATACCTCTACCTTACTGACATAGTTCGTCAACTTTTTTATTTTTTATTTTCACAATATGGCGACACCCAGACATCATATTGTGAAAATGAGAAAAGAAAGTTGAAAAAAGAAAATGGCCTTAGTGACACTGAAGATTATGACAAATCGATTGACGTAAGAATCATCAAAATCGGCCCACGCATTTCGTCTTAACAGGGTAAGTTTTTATCCAGTGCGCAAATTGTTACCATGAATTCAGCAGATTTTTTTCGTACAACCGGCGAAAATTTTCTGCGCTAAGGGTCTAGAATGATGTGCTGAATTCATGGTTACAATTTGCGCACTGGATAAAAACTTTTCCTGTATAGTGACACAAAGGAACAAACATACATAGGTACTATCGGGGAAGTTCATATCTAAGCAACTTCAAAACAAAATCCCGTGAGCACGATGACCACATCTGTTTAACGCCCCTTTTGGCCTCGACCAATGAAACGAAAATACGTAGCAAATATTTTGTCGTTTAAGTTTTTTTGTTGTTCGTGTGTTTTACAATCTCTGTTGCAATGATCACAGATGTCTGACCCTTTTTCGAACACTAGGAATAGAACAAAAGAAACAAAGATGAGATTTTTTTTAAATTTTTTTATACTTTACTTTTCAACAAATTTCTCGTGTTCAGTTGCAAATTTGCAGAGCTTTCGGTAACAGGTAGCTTTGTCTACATGTTTCTAATTAGGTGCATTCCTTGAAAAGGGGTTTATGACTAGAGCTAATTTAAAACAAAGGTTTTGCACTTTTAAAATTTTATGGAAATTTTCCGCCTCTCACCCAAAAACTCCTATATAATTGTGAGAAATCTACTCGACTTTGGATGCTAATGTTATACTTTTCTGACAGCATAGAAAACCTATTCGTCAAAAAAAACCCATAAACTTGTCCCAAACGTGCTCGAACTACGACCGAACGAAGGTCCATTGATATTTATTTCCATTGAAAAAATACGCACTACCTCAGCTGGTTTTTTACTGTCTTTTGCGATGCTATTGGTTGATGAGATTTCTATAGCGGCCGAGCGCTGCAAGCAGAAATAGTCTTTAAGGTGCTTAGATATGAACTTCCCCGATAGTACATAGCTAGGATGTTAAATATTGTACTTAAAACATTTTAAAAGAATAACGGTGGAGTTTCTTGCCCGTTTTACTCCATACGAAACTACATTTTGGGGGGAATCAATTCTATTTTAATGTAAATGTTGACGTTCAAAAGTGCCTTTTAAGTGCCTATTTGAAATAAATGCTTTGACTTTGATAAACACATTACCCTCCGCAGTTGGGTAAAAAGTACCTGGCTACGATTTGATAACTAGCATGATTCTACAACAACTTCCACATTCTTGGCTTAACCTGTCTGCTGTCTATTTACAATGCAATGTCAAGACTTTTTTTTCTCCTAATGTTCTGAAGCTTTAAGCTTTTCAAATAACTAGTTACTTACGAGTAAAACAGTAATTTTTTTTTTGGTGTGGTAAGTCATCAAATAACTTCTCCCGCTCTGGGTGGAGCAGGAGGGCGTGTCAAACTTTTACTGACTAAAACCCACCCGTGTTCCCTCAGTAGCCTCTGTGCCAGGGGCGGCGGTATCTCTTTCGAACAAACCCGCACCCCTGACATTATCATTATTAGTCATTTAGGTAGATTCCTAGAGGCCACTTCGCTAATGTAAAATATTTAAAATCTAGTCATAATCTCATATTTTGGTCAGATCAGAACACTCACGTTTTTTGCAAAGAAATTCCGAATTTCGCGGGAATCACATCACATACACCACGGCAAAGTACAGTTTGACAAGTTTTCAACTTCAAATTCTCAATATAGAAACCGGGACTTGGACTGCGGTTAGAAGAGAATGTTCGTAAAAATGCCCCTCTAATGCTTTAACAATCATCCTAACTTAGGCTAATATTATAGGTTTGTTATAAAGGCTACTGCTATTTGTGTTGGCAACTTCGTGGAGCGAGCGCCATCTGTTAATGGCGACCGGAACTACAAGCGCCGTCTAGCTAGCATCGGACCATCGCCGCTCGTGGTGGGGAGGTGACCGGCTCGCTCGGCGCGCCCGGCCTTTTCCTTCTTCGAACTTGGACCGCCGGACGGAACACTCAACTTTAAAAGCTTTACTATTTTGTAACAGATTATTATTATTTAAGCTGAATGATTTTGATTTTACCATAAATATTTGCTGAAAGTTTACCTAAAGTTTGATTTATTTACTCAATTATAATTAAAGTGAATAACATTTAAAATACCTTATATCTTCGCATCAATAAATTTATAGTTCTGTATTAATATTGTATTTCTTTTAATATCAGAAGTGGAAACCACGTGTCATGGGAAAACGCAGGCGTCATCGCAAGCGAGCACAATCGTCGTCAAGTAGCAGTAGCACGACGAGTACAAGCTCCAGAACGCCGTCACCTCTGCCCAGAAGGAAATCAAAGGTATCACGTCATAAAGATACCAAGACTGTGAGTACCTTAAACAATATAATACCGGAGTTTGACCCCTTAACTGATGATATAAATGCATGGCTTAATATTATAAAATCCTATGCGGCAACATTTGATTGGACCGACGAAACGATACGTTATCAAGCTCTCAATAAGTTGAAAGGCTCTGGAAAAGTCTGGTATGACTCGTTGTTGCGTACTGATAGTCAGTGGCCTACATGGAAATGGACTGATTGGAATCGGCGTCTGGCTAATAGCTTTCAAATACGTCGTAATATGTTTGAGTTATTAAAAGAAATTATTAATAAAAAACCGGTAGAAAACCAATCGCTATACGAATTTTATTTTGATATTAAATGTAAAATTGATCGATTATCTTTAAACTTTACTGAGCAGGATATTATATCAATAATTGTCGGGAGCATAGGCGATAGCAATATAGGAGCATCTATTGAGGCGAGTAATTTTAAAACTTGTCATGATTTGGCTAGTTACCTTCATGGTCGTACCTACAAAGGCAAAAACTCAAAACAAATCAATTCGGGTAGTACACGTGAAAACCAACATAAAACAATGGATCAAACGAATATTTCTAGCCAGCCGTCCACAAACATTACCTCTTCAAATAATAACGCCAATTCTAGTAATGCCCATGAAAATAATCAAACCAGTTCAACACCTATTCGGAAATCTATTAAATGTTACTCTTGCGGTGGGAATCATAAAAGGAATCAGTGTGACCTCATTAAATGTAATTATTGTAAAAAAAAAGGCCATGTTGAGGCTATGTGCCGTAGTAAACAAAGTACAGGATTAATTAAACCAGAAACTGAGGAAACTAAATTGATACTTACCCCAGATCCGCGAAATAAATTTGTAAAAACGGTTAACATTGATCACTTTGTCCACGAGGCATTTATTGATATGGGAAGCAGTTGTTCCCTGATTTCTGAATCGGTAGTTGAAAAATATTCGCTTCAAACTAGTGTTTTACCCTCGCCAGTTTTGTTACAAGGGTTTTCTAAGCAAAATTCTAAACCTGTCACTCGAAAAGTCACTTTAGATTTGAAAATTGACTGCGTGTCTTTAACCGGTGTGAACTTTTACGTTATTGATGACCTAGTAGGTTGTGATATACTTATTGGCCGTAACATAACGGAGCGAAATGATTTGATATATTCACGCGTAGGTAATTCGTTCAAATTTGACTATGTGCGATCACTTAATGAATTTTGTGACGCTATCCATGAAACCAAGATCGATACCGAAACTCACTTAAATGAATTGATTTATTTATTTAGACAATATAAACAATGTGTCGCGTCAGACATAAAAGAGTTAGGGAAAGTGAATAATCACGAGATGGTTATTACACTGACAGACCAACGACCGGTTCAGTGCAGACCTTTTCGAGCCTCTCATACAGATCGAAAGATTATTCGAGATATGGTGCAGGAATTAGTGGATAATAAAATAATTCGAGAAAGTAACTCCCCTTACGCGAGTCCCGCTCTGCTCGTGAACAAAAAGAATGGCGAGAAAAGACTCTGCATTGATTATCGCGCATTAAATAAAATAACAGTCAAGGACAAGTACCCAATGCCTCGTATCGAGGATCTTATAGATAGACTACAGGGTTATAAATATTTTACAAGTCTTGATCTAAAAAGTGGGTACTACCAAATTATTATGAGCTCACAGTCTATAGAGAAGACTGCATTCATTACCGAAGATGGCCATTATGAATTTTTGCGGCTCCCATTTGGTTTGGCTAATGCACCATCTTGTTTCCAACAGATGATGAATAAAGTGTTGGGTAATTTAAGGTTTGAGAACGTCATTGTATATTTAGATGACGTTTATTTAATTACACAAACTATTAAGGAAAATTTAACGCTCTTGGAAAACATTTTACAAATATTTAAAAATAATGGTTTAACATTAAATTTAAAAAAATGTCATTTCCTTAAAACTGAAATAGAGTTTCTTGGATATAAAATAAAACAAAATTGTGTAATGCCAAATGAAACCAAAGTGGAAGCCGTTAAGAAAGGAGGATGGCGAGGTTGCATGTAAAATGGGACCCACTGTTAAGAGCATCGTACAGTATGGAAACTTATAACTAGTTGTAGAACTATATAAAACTAGCAAAAAAGCGAATGGGCAGTAAGTCGTAGAGGATGGGAGAAAAAAGATATGCAAGGTTAAAAATTATAAACTGAAACGAATCTAATAGGTGCTGATTATTTAATAATAAAATATGTTTTTTATATATTATGTAGTTTCAAAAAGGTGTTCAGTCAGAATAAAAATATCTAACAAGACTACCATCGTGGTTCTGCATTTCTCTGGCCAGATATTATAGGTACCTACTCAAAATAAAAAATACGTCTGGGAGCTAGGAACTATTGTGACTTAGTAAATACAAGATATGGAATCATAGACTAGATTGATATAGGATAATACTATAATCATTATTGGCATAAAACTAAATGAAAAAAAAAACAAACGAAAGAATCGGCAGAATATAGTTTTGACACTGACAGCCAACTTCTATTGACAGCATAACGGTACATTCAACGATAGCACAAATAATCGTAATAATAATTATAACGAGCCCTGACCACCGACATCTTGGACCCTACTCCTGATGCCGATGGGCCACTATTTTTATATTTTTATATGTTTTTGTACGAGTTTTGTAAACATATTTAAAAATGTACTAAAAATGTATGAAAGAAAATAGATTAATAATATTGTAATATTGTACAGTTTTGTAGAAAAATGTGAATGCATTTTTATTATTAACTTTTGTATGTTTTTCTTATATTTTACAAGTTTTTATGTTAAGTTTATTAGAAACAAAAAATTAAACGTAAACGTCAAGTGTAAGAAAGTAAATCATGTAACGAGTAGGTTGGAATGTAAAACGAAACACGGTGCGTTTAATAACTGCATGATGACTTATTTTAAGTAATTAAAAGTATTTTTTAACTTTTAATTCCCATGACCTAGTGACTCCAATTTTTTTATATAATCCTCTTACAACCTCTTTAATATAGTAAATATTATCTTGCAAGTGAACGACACTTCGTTAATTTACAAATAATGTGGGTCCAAACTCGCCATCCTTCTTTCCCGTACCGAAAACTGTGCATCAGTTGCGACAGTTTTTAGGACTAATTAATTATTTTCGCAAATTTATTAAAAACCTGTGTATTACTATAGCCGTCAGACAACTGAGGACGAAAAGAAATACCATTCCTTTGAGCTGGAACTTCTAGCAATCGTAAGTTCACTCCAAAAATTCCGTCTATATTTAATTGGTTCTCCTTTCACCGTTATCACAGATTGTAACGCGGTCAGGTATGCGTTGACTAAAAAGAATATTATTCCCCGGATCGCACGATGGGTTCTTTCGACTCAAGAGTTCATGTACGAAATAAGGCATAGAGAAGGTACACGTATGCAACATGTGGACGCCTTGAGTCGAAATCCCGTTCCCTCAGGGGAGAGGTCGGAAAGGGAAATAATATTATCAATAACCGAAGGAGATTGGTTACTTTCTGTACAGATGCAAGACTGTGACATTGTGAAAATTAAAACTGTTTTAGAATCGGGTGAAATAGATGAAAATAAAAACATTTTTGACACGTATGAACTGTTAGGCGGAAAAGTATACAGAAGAACAACCCAAGGGCGCCGATGGGTCGTACCAAAGAGGTGTATATGGCAAATAATAAGATGCAACCATGATGACGTGGGCCATTTTTCTGTCGATAAAACGGTTGAGAGAATAGGGCACAAATATTGGTTTTCTCGTATGCGTCATATAATAAAAAAATACATTAAAAACTGTTTGAACTGTATTTATTATAAAAATAAGGGTGGTGCTAAGGAAGGAGAGTTATACCCGTTGCCAAAATACGCGCAACCTTTTCATACTTTGCACGCGGATCACTTAGGTCCGTTCGTTGAAACACCAAACGGGTATGCCTCGCTCAAACGGGCAGGTAGAGAGATTTAATAAAACAATACTAGAATCATTAAAAACTATTGGGGCAGAGACTACCGAAGATAGGTGGGATCAATATGTTAAAATTATACAGCAAGGATTAAACAGTACAATCCATAGAACTATAAATGCCGTTCCTAGTGAGGTTCTATTGGGATATCGTTTGCGCGTTGATAATGACAATGTAGAGCCAGAGCTTGATGATGAATCGCTAGTGGACGTAACGGAGTTGCGAGCAAAGGTAGATAAAAATATTAAAGCCAGTGCAATATCACAAAAACAAAGGTTTGATAAAACTCGATCAAAAGCTAAGATTTACGAGGAAGGAGATTTGGTATTAATCAGGATACATAGTCAGAGCAACGATGGTCGAAGCAGAAAACTCCTGCCTATCTTTAAAGGACCGTTTCGTGTAAAAAAAGTTTTGGGTAATGACAGATATGAGGTAACAGACCTAAGGGGTTCTGAAAGGAGCAGTAAACCTTATAATGGCGTGGCAGCTGCTGAAAATATGAAGTATTGGATACAAATCGATAACTGGACTTTGGAGTAGGCTAGGTAGGCTTCTAACAATAAAGTCCGTGTTGGCAAGTCGTAGTTTTAAAGGTACGTATGGCACTTTCCTGGCTGCAGTAAATAATAAATAAACACACTTTTATAATTTTATTGTAAATAAAATGAAGTGATAGTCTCACAGTCAGTATTCTCTATATCTTACTCGCGAGACTAGATAAAACACTTACCATAATCCTCGCCAAGATGGAAACACCAGCAAATGTGAATAAAGCTTGGAAAACAACTTGGTACATTTAAGTGTAGCGAAAAGCTCTTTAAATGCAAGTGATTCCAAGTGGTAAGGTCTAGGAAAACCAGGACTCTTAAGTGTGGCATAGTCCCTTTAAGTACGGTTGACCTAGCAGTAATAGACCAGGCAATTGCTGATGGTTCAAAAGCGTATTATGGTTTGTTGTTTATACTTGCAGATTTAGAAAACTAGTTCTGATATTGGTTTTGTTTCAGTGTTTTACCTAGACTCGTGGGGCGCCTGGGACATGCGCCTTGCAGAATGGCCGTGTTGGCAACTTCGTGGAGCGAGCGCCATCTGTTAATGGCGACCGGAACTACAAGCGCCGTCTAGCTAGCATCGGACCATCGCCGCTCGTGGTGGGGAGGTGACCGGCTCGCTCGGCGCGCCCGGCCTTTTCCTTCTTCGAACTTGGACCGCCGGACGGAACACTCAACTTTAAAAGCTTTACTATTTTGTAACAGATTATTATTATTTAAGCTGAATGATTTTGATTTTACCATAAATATTTGCTGAAAGTTTACCTAAAGTTTGATTTATTTACTCAATTATAATTAAAGTGAATAACATTTAAAATACCTTATATCTTCGCATCAATAAATTTATAGTTCTGTATTAATATTGTATTTCTTTTAATATTTGTCCTCCAAATAAAACTCGTGTAACTACACTTGAAGGTGTCCTTCAAATATAAGTACACATAAGAAAAGACGACGTGTATTATGTAGGTAATGGTACCATATATAGCACCCACATTCGGCCTTCTCGTGCCACATAACTCACAACACAATACGTCGAGACACGACTACACATTACTTCTATTGTAAGTAGTACATTTTAACATGTTTAAAACACAAGTTTATACGTCGCAATAAATTGTAAGTGTCCCCATTTCAGTTTCGTTTATGAATTGCATTTTATTTTCGCGTCTGTTTGGATTTCTGTTTGAATATTTTCGTGTTAACAAAGTAAATGTAAGAACTATAAAATCTATGGCGTTTTATTTTAAATACTTTTAGCAAATAATTCTTTCTAAATAGTTATGGCTACATTTTAAGCTTCATGTATGACTGGGTAAGATGCCACCCGTAACGAGATAGAAAAAAATAAAGTTGGTTTATGTGTCTGCCTTTTTTCACTGTCATTTCAAGCATTTATTTAGAAAGGTTCAATAAATTACCTAATATTAAACTCAGTTATAATAAATAAATCTCGATGTTTTGTCAAGTCCTTAATATCCTTGCAAAGCACGGAAGGGTCGCTCATGAGCACCGGGAGCGAGCTGCAACCTTATTGAGTGCTAACATTATTGAGCTTGCTTCGCTCGCTCTTGAATCCTAGACTATCTTAAAGCTAAGCGTCTTTATCTACGTCGACACAGTTAAACTTCTTTCTGTATGCATGACAAAATAAAACCTATCTTATTCAAGGCGAAATGCAAGAAATATCGAGCTCACTTTGCTCGCTCTTGCATCCAACATTCTCTTAAATGTTAAGCTTTTCTGTATAAGTTGACAAAGTTAGACCTTGCATGAATGGACAAACGATAACATATCCGAGGTGAAGTGCTGTATGTTTATTTGTGGTTATACTTAATTAGGTGTTTATATCATATTCATAGTTTTTAGGTATAATAATTTTATGTGTATATTTACTTATATTTGAATAAATATTTAATAATTACGTAATTGCACCTACCACTGTTTGTTTCTGCATCACCCAAAGGTCGACTGGTAGAAAATGCCTTTGGCATTAAGAGCGTTTATTCTGAAAGTTGGCAACGTCGCAAATACCTGTCAAATATTTCACTGTTTTGATTAATTAGGCAATATTACTGTATGGAAATATGAAATATCGCTAACTAGTGACCTGAAATATTGATTAAGAAATGCAATAATATCTTAACACCGAATATTTAGTTTTAGATGTAAAAAAAGGACTTGGAAATTTTCCAAATGCCTTTTTTACACCTAAAACGGTTACAACATCAAATTCAGTGTTGTAATTGCAAATCATTATTCATATTTTAGGTCACTAGTTAGCGACATTTCATATTTCCATACAGTAATATTAACAAATTAATAAAAACAGGTAAATATTTGACAGCTATTTGCGACGTTGCCAACTTTCAGAATAAACGCTCTAAGTCCGGCTCTGTACATTTCTGTGCGTGAAGTATTAAATAAATAATAAATAAATAAGTGCAAAAAATGATCGAGCTCGATTCGGGGAGCTGAAGATGCAACCCGCTAAAAATAAACTTGCCAGCTCTCATGGTCTCTGGTCTTTTATAAGTGACTAAAATGTTTTGACTCAAATGTGGCTTTAAGTTGATACAACTTGATGAGAAATATATATTCAAACTCCTTCCCTGTTATGCCCAAAAACTCAATCACAAAAAAGTTATTTTAAAAAACAATAACGTTACAAACACCAAGTTTAAACGACAAGCCATTAATTCGGTAGCTTGATATATTCAGTCTTCAAATTGAATGTCCCTTTTACGTAACAAAGAAAATGTACCGGAAAAACATTGCCTTTAATATATTGCTGTCATATATCTCCTAAGCTAGCTGTAGACTAAACTTCGCAGTTTCTATAATACCGGGTTCCTATAAAGAAAACGATTGTTCTTCGTTACCTTAATAGATAATATCTAAACTTTTGAGCTGTCACTCGGACAATGGTGATGATTCTGTTGTAAACCAACCAAAACTTAATTTAGGCTATTGCTATCTATTTCCTTCTAATGACACAAGAAAGAGACGGACATAAATAAGAGCAGTCAAATTTAGTTGCAATAAAATTTTCTTTGACGAACTAAATTCCCCATGCCAAATTCCAAATTCAAAGCAATCGAGACGTAATTTGGTTTGATAGCGTCATTTGTCATTTAATTTCGCGTTCTGTCAGAAGATTAGCAATACTCTTATTTTAGTTTTAGTGGTGATCAAAAAAATCGGAAATTTTAATCTGGAAAATAAAAGAACAAATTTAAATACGGGTAAGTAGGTACATAAAATATTATATTTCAGCGATCTAGGTTTGAACCGCGGTTTAACTCATGCTTGGTTGAACTTGACTTACAGAATGTGCAAAGTCAAATCATCAATTTCAAATAGACAACATAAGGAGTTGCCTATTTGAAGTTAATTATATTGACCTTAATTAAACCTCAATATTTATAAAAGAATAGAATTGACAGTGTAACCCACACTGATACATTTATTTGATGTGTAACTATAAAAATGGATTAGCTATGGAGGTAGAAGGTAGAAGGTTTCTATAGCGAGGAGGACATGGTTTAGCTCCCGAGACACAATGAAAGCACCCACTTCCTTTTGATAACAAAATCCGACTTTACATGTTATTGTACCTTTCTGGGAAACTGTATAAAGGTACGGAAATACCCGTGAAAACATTAATATAATACCCTCAAAATACACTTGCCTTTTGTAAGTACCAGTCATACCAAGGGGTACCGTTTTACCCAGTAACTGGGTTGTGGAGTTCAGATACCCATGATTTAAAAGAGTGTCCTTGGAGTTTCTTGCCCGTTCTTCTCCATAGAGATCTACGTTTTGGAATGGGCACCTAGCTACAACTTCGATTTTTGTTTGACAATTCAAAAGTGCCTGTAAAAGGTTTAATTGAAATAAATGCTTTGAGTTTGAGATAGCCAGTCGCTCTATGTAAAATACTAATATTCAGCTGCATCCGGTTGGACTGGAAGCTGACCCTACAATGATAAAAGATTTTTCAACACACTTGCTCATAAAATGGCTCTAATCACTACAGTTTGGCACATAATGACACCTATTATCAAACTGTGACTTTTTCATTACTATTATTCACTAGTGAGTTATAGAATTGGTTGGGTTGCTTTGTTCTTAGTGAGTTATAGGTTGTTTTTTGTTTGAGTTGCTTTGTTCTTAAAAACGATGATGATGATGATGATGATGGATGATGCTGGATGATGATGGATGATGATGGATGATGCTGGATGATGATGGATGATGATGATGGATGATGATGGATGATGCTGGATGATGATGATGATGATGATGATGGATGAATGATGATGATGGATGATGATGGGTGATGATGAGTGATGATGGATGATGATAGATGATGATGGATGACGATGGATGATGATGGATGACGATGGATGATGATGGATGATGATGATGGATGACGATCGATGATGATGGATGATGATGATGGATGATAATGGATGATGATGATGGATGATGCTGGGTGATGATGGGTGATGATGAGTGATGATGGATGATGATAGTTGATGTTGGATGACGATGGATGATGATGGATGATGATGGATGACGATAGATGATGATGGATGATGATGATGGATGATGATGGATGATGATGGATGACGATGGATGACGATGGATGATGATGGGTGATGATGATGGATGATGATGGATGATGATGATTTAGTATTATTTTCTTCGCAAGTGTGTTGAAAAACGTCGTATGATACACATGTGTATTGATGATTATCGTCCTCGGGTCTCAATGGCGCCTCAGCGATAATCACCGACGTTACACACTTGTACCATAATGTACTATTACATTTCTATTGTCTAGTTTTTAAGTTGCTCCATATTGCATGGTATTGTGTGGCTGTATCTTTGGCAACAGGTTGCTGCATGTTGCCATTGCTCCAAATTACTGGCTGTAGTCGTGACGTCATAGTTGACGAGAATTGACCAGGATGGAGCAATTTAAATTCTCGGCCTTATACTAAGGCCGCATTCCGAATTAGAAAAATAACGCTGTGAGTGCTCACTTCGATATTTTGCGTTCCGAGTTAGATATCACGATTCTGACAGCTAAGAACCGTCATTTTTGTCATCAATACGGAACACTTGTGATCGCGATAAAAGTGTTCACTCAACGTTAAAACATATATTCACCATATTAAACTTGTATACACCCCACATTTTTTTCTTCTTAGATAGTAGCACTATTTCAAATAAATCTAAATTAACTAAAGATTCGACGTGACTTAAAACAAAACAGCACAACTGTCATTTTTGACAAAATGGCGCATGTCATGACGTCATCTATGACGATTCGCGGGACGTCGTGTGTGAGCGCGGTCAAATCGATATTATTGTAACTCGGAACGTGGCCTAAAAGAATGACGTTTCTTTTTTTTTACTTTTCGCGGATAGGGCTTTAGCCACGTACAAAATGGGGAATTCACACAAAAGTTATATTTGAGTGAAAGTTTTATTTATTAAAAACTTGTACAGTTGAAATTATCTATTTAATTACGAAGTTGCATGAAATGAGCAAGCAATAGGTATATTAATTTATTTGTACTATTGAGTACGACCTTTTTTGTATTGAAACTTTTTAAGAACAAAGCATCTCAACCAATAAAAAAAAAAGCTATAACTCACTAGTGAATAATAGTAATGAAAAAGTCACAGTTTGATAATAGGTGTTATTATGTCCCTAATTGCGGTGAAATTAGAGCCATTTTATGAGCAAGTGTGTTGAAAAATATATTATATGGAGCAATCAGAAGCAATATTCCAGAAACATACCCGCAGTTTATTGTTGTTGCTCCAAATTGCTCCACTTGATTGATCCAGATTGATCCATAAGTGTTGCCGAGCAATAATTGCTAAAAAACGTGCCAGTGTAAGAGCACCTGCTACGGTTTCCTGGAAGAGCTGTGGCCACCACATAACGGCCGAACTGACACGGAACCGTTCGATGTGATCTGTGGTCGTGTATGCGGGAGGACTATGCCCAGCTGTGGACATCTTTCGGCTGAAATGATGATGATGTGGCGGCTAGCGCAGTATTTGGAAGCCCTAGCTTTGTGCTGAGTGTTGTAACTATATTAATCCAACAAGTCTATGAAACACACTTTTGTATTTATAAAAAAATATCGCAACGACATAGAAATTTGCCGTAAAAGGGTTAATGCACTAATCCGGGTTTGTTGTATCCATTTAAAAATAACGTGTTTTACTGAATTTTACATTAGTGTCCAGAGTATCTACCATAGGTATGATGAGAGAAATGTTGTACCGACTTGATGAAATCATAGTATGGGTACCTTCTTTTTTTAAGGTCAACGAAAAATCATGTATTTCAAATAGAAACATAAACGACACATTTTACGTCATTTACAAGAAAACAGAATTTACTCTAGTTGCCCCTTCCAAAAGGTAGTTTTGTATGGAAGAGAATGAGCAAGAAACTCCACAGGGTGAGCAGATAGGTAACCATCTTACGCTTTAGAGCAGGTACCCAGTTGGCCTTTTTAAGTTCCCAGTTGGCCTTTTTAAGTTCCTAGTTGGCCTTTTTAAGTTCCTAGTGGGCCTTTTTAAGTTCCTAGTTGGCCTTTTTAAGTCCAACGGTGTAACGTTTTAGAGCCATTTGAGGTCGAGACCCTCGGGCCGTAGGGTCCGAGTGGTCATGGTATTTTTACGGAAATCTCCAAATGGCTGGTTGACACTTCCAGTGACCCAAGGGATGGTTGCTTTGCCATACAACGTGGCAATAGTACAAGTCGACAGCGATGTGGATGAAATTTTCGACACCATATTTTAGTTTGTGAATAGTTCAAGATCCATTGATAAATACAAATTCTTATAACCATTTCTGGCTAACAATCCTAAACGCCATTACACAATATTGTTATTCAGAATCCCCTCTGAACTCAATCCCGATAATACACAATTTTATTCTAAACTCAATAGTAACTCCAAGAAAAAGGGTTCACATATTCAACTCAATAAAGACGATACGATGAACAGAAAATAAAATTTTATTGGACATGTTCACCCTTCATAAAATTGGTGAGATACTCGCCTATTTCAGTAAACATGAAACTTGCAAGAAATCTGAGGAAACATTTTAGGGAAATACAGAAGGTACAGTCAATTCTTTTATATCTTTATCAGTTCTACATCAAGTCAAGACACAAATCGTCTTTATCATTAGTCTATCCTTTTGCCAACCTTGTTGGGGTCGGTTTCCAGTCTGACCGGATGGAGCTGAATACCAGAATTTTACATAGAGCGACTGCCTATCCGACCTCCACATCTCAGATAGTGGGGTGGGTATTATCCCCTTGGTAAGACTGGTAATCAGACTTTCGAGCTTCTGACGAGCCGTAATGACAGAGAGGTTGTATGTAAATATGATCACTCATCTACGGAGTGGATCCACGTGGCAAGCATAGCTTAAACTGATCTTTCAAATCGTGCATCTGTTATTACTGAGCCACAATTCAGGACACATATTAATAATACCTTTTCAAGCTACAGTACTGAGCAAATTATGGCATAAAAACGTATGATTAATTTCTTGATAACAGAGATCAAAATTGCTAACATCTTTGACCAATGTCGACTTGATATCTAATCAAAACCTTGCCATTTGATGTAATGACTAGCTGTTACCTGCAACTTCGTCTGCAATCCCTGATGATAAGTCTATGTCGAGTTCTCAGACCTATCTATCAAATTACTTAACAGTTCAGCCGTTTCAGCGCGAACGCCCTCTATAAAAGAATAGAGATTAAACGAAGTAGAATGAATGTCAGTGGTTTTTAACAGACTTTAAAAACCCCCGGCCCTAACAAAAACAGTAAAAATAATAATATTTATAGGCCTTTTAAGATGAAGGTAATATTTTGATCAAGGCATTGTAAAGGCGGGGGACGGCTAATGAAAATCCTAGGCCTCTGTTTGGCGTTTTCATTGACCGTCCCCCGACTTGACAATGCCTTGATCAAAATATTACCTTCATCTTAAAAGGCCTAAAAATATTATTATTTTTAATTTTTAGAGTTTTTGTTAGGGTCTGGGGTTTTTTAAATTTAATTTTTATTTCCTGCTTTTTAAACTTAATATCTCGCTCGCTTAAATCTGCGCATCGTTGCGTATTTTTCCCACAATGAAGTTTGTTACTAATTTATCATCATTCCTCGTCGTGATTACTATTTATCTATAATCCATTCATTGAGTCCTTTTCAATGAGCCCAAACACGATACTTTTGCTGTTTGTTGGTGAGTAACATGGGCATCCTGGAAATTCATGGTGTTGCTCCAGCATCATTTCAAGGTTACTTTGTTCGTCTAATATCATTGAAGTAATAGAATACCAAATTTCGAGTTGATCAGACCCGTGGAAGATGCTCAAATCCCTTCATCAACCAGAAAAGATCTGATAATTTTCAACCGGCTGAACCGATTTTGATGAAACATGTCTAAGAACACTCCCGACTAATACACCTTTCAAACAAAAAAAAACAAAATCAAAATCGGTTCATCCGTTCGGGAGCTACGTTGCCTCAGACAGACACACACACACAGACACGTCAAACTTATAACACCCCGTCGTTTTTGCGTCGGGGGTTAAAAAGGAGGAGAGTGTCAATTCGATGTGTTATTTTTGTATATGTTCGGGCATTACTCTGTCATATAAAGACGGGTTTGCAAAACATTATTTTTTGGTTCGAAAGGGGTTTATTCCGAAATGATCTCATTTAAATTTCATAAATATAGATCTGATGATGAATTTCGGAGACAGACAACGGAAAACTTCAAAAAATTACAGTAAATCAACCACGATTGCTGCTATCGCATAAATATGCATTGTATTGATTAGATTCACTTTGAGAATACCCCAAGGATGATGAAATTTCGAATCGGTGTAGGGTAGGTTTAACTAAAAGTAAAAAAAAAAACTGACTTCCGGAAAAACGGAAGTCGGTGTTTTTTAATATGTATTTTAATTTTTGGGTACCGCCTTCCGAAATTTAAGTCATTTTTCACTTTGTAGTGTGTTTTTTTTTCGGAATTCGGTTGTTTTTTTTTTTTTTTGTTGAAAAAAGTTTTTATTTTGTTATTAAACTTTCGCTTATATGACATTACCGTTAGTTCTCCGAGGCTCTTTGAGGCTTTCGCGATAAGCTACAATAAGACAATCCATGATACAGGTAATTGGCAAAATATGACTGATTTTGAAAGTCACAAGTATTTACAATTCACAATTCACTTTCGTAATTTTTAGACACCATCTCAAAACAAAACTTACACCAATTTCAATTCAGTAACAAAATAACGTACGATATCAAATCATACGTTGGTGAACCTTCAATTTCTCCAAACAATAATAATCAAAGAGCGCCAGACGAGAAAAAAGCTAAGTTCTTTATTGGCGAGGCCTTATATAAATCCAGGGTTTTACGAGGACAGATCAATAACTGAGCTGAGAATGATACTCTTGTTATAAATGGCGTTGGTCTTGGAACTATTGTTATTCGATAAAGGTCGGTCGAAAGAATTTACGCTTAAGTGGTAGACAGAAGGAATCGTAACAGCTACACGGGTTGATCGAAAGTAAGCTACGCTTGCCGTAATAGATCTGTGAATGGATGATCATCCTTTATAATTATATCGAGTGCCTTAAAAGCCCTCGTCTCTACCGGGACCTTTTTAGAGATTTGACAATCGTTGGGGATAGTTAGAAGCCCGAAAGTCAGATAACCACTTAAATCAAGGGGTATCCTATCATCCAGTAAATGGGTTGAGGAGTTCATATAGGTGGCCGTTCCATGTAAAGTAATGGTATTCAGCTGTATCCGATTGGATTAGGAGCTGACCCCAACATACCTAGTTGAGAAAAAGCTAGACAGATGATGATGAGTAAGAATATATCGCTATTAGACAGACAAAAATAACTCTCATCCTTTCATGCAGACGGTATTCGAAAAGTGACAGCCATTAAGAATGAAACAAAAATAGTTTACAGAAGAACACAAACAGAACAGACAAAACATAGACATAAAGAAGATACGAAGACAGAATACAAACAACATAGAACACACACAAGACAAAAGAAGAACACAGGAGATATATATAGATGAGGAAACCGATAGGTTGGAGAACCTGAACCGATTCCACTACTCTATAAGACAGTGGTTTTCTAAAGCGCTGCCACGCAGCTAAGAAACTAGGTAGATCCATAAATGAAAAGTTAATGAAAACAAAAATGCTATTATATTTTTTCCAGAACACTAACAAACCCTACTTATTCTTTTACACAATAACAAAGAAGATTATTCTTTTGGCAATAATTTCTAAATTAAAACCATATAAACGATCTAGCAGCGCCAACAAAAGTCCAGTTATGTCCCATACCCTTTTATATTAATTCTCATAAAAATGGCGAAATTAAGGTCCAATGCAAATTCGGCTTATTAAAAATACTGTTGCTAAGGGACAGTGGCTATTAACATACGTAAAAAGTGCTAAAAAGCTGAATATTATGTTAATGTCTTGGACGGGAAACACCATTTAACAACATACGGAGTTATCCGTTTGCCAAATATCGTGGTAGAAAAACCTTTTATGTCATTTAACTGCATAATTTACTTTAAAAAGCTTCTAAATAATTATGACAAACTGTATAGTAACTACCAACTTCCATGCGTCAACTAAATCTATGTCTATTCTATATGTATTTGCATAAATTGTGTATTATTAGACTGTATGACGAACAATATCTACAACGAATTTAGAAACAGTTTTTACCATAATTTAGAGAATTTATTCCAGAAGGTGTATGTGTATAATGCAATAATATATACGAGTATCTATATCTATTATATATAAATAAAGAGAGAAGTCCTGACTGACTGACTGACTGACTGACTCATCAACGCCCAGCCCAAACCCTTGGACCTAGAAAGCTGAAATTTTCCACAGAGGTTCCCTTTACAATGTAGACAAGGAACAAGGAAGGATTTTTCGAAAGTCAATCCTTAAGGGAGTTAAATAGGGGATGAAAGTTCCGCGCGGGCGAAACCGCTGGCAAAAGCAAGTCAATGACTGTAGTGTAATTTATCTAACTGACTGCTTTTAATAGGCATCTCCTAAAACTTAATTAAGATAACTGGGCAACCTAATTCCAGCAATGAATAAGTGAGAGTGAGACATTCACTGAGTTTAGGACGACGTAAGGTACCTCAGTTATCTCCGAGACATCGGTCATTTTCCGGGATCACACCGGATCCCGGGATCCCGGGGTCTTCCCGTGCTGAATACAAATGAAACTATTATCTACTTGGCCTTAAGGTTGGGCCATGAAAACAGCGGAGTGGAGTTTGGTATCCCCATTAATTAGGCTTATAGCTCGTTTTTGCTTTTTTATTTCTTTCTATGTAGACGTACTCACTGGACTATGATATCTTTTAAATCACGGTAATAGTTTTTTTTTTTTTAAACCAGTCATCCTTGCGTTTTCTTAGCTATTTTGGGAGGGGTTTCAGTTCTAACCGGATGCAGAGCTGAATATAAATATTTAAAACGGAGCGACTGCCTATCTGACCTCCAGAACCCAGTTACTGGGTAATATGATACCCCTTGGGAAGACGTAAAGTTGGAAGGCCTCCCACAAGGTGAACCGATGACCTTGTGAGGGCCGCAGGAGTCCGCTGGATGCGGGAAACACAGAACCGGTCAAAGTGGCGGAGCTTAGGGACGCCTATGTCCAGCAGTGGACGTCTTTCAGCTGAAATGATAATGATGGTAAAACTGGTTGTCAGACTTCCGGGCCATAGCCTACAACTGTAGCCTAGCGACTGTCAAAGATCCACAAATGACAACAGGGACCAACGATTTAACGTACTTTCTGAGGCACGACCCCTTCGTGCTCTCGGATCTCGATACGTAATGACTAGTCATGGCACCCATCTACGAACTGGCCTCGGTAAGTGTAGCTTGACCTTCAATCGACATGTGCTGCTGTGGTAATTTAGCTACGATTCCCTCTTGATATTGTTTTATGTGTCTCAAGCAATTTTAACTAAAAAGCAAAACGCCCTCTTGCTTTAATAAATGTGGGCTTATTATTGTAGATCTAACAATGTTTCAGTAAAATGAGTAGGTAGGTAAAAAAAAAAAACGCGAAAACGATTACTTCGACTGCAGAAGTTTTTGATAGCTCGTCGACAAAAAATTGGTTCAAAAGTGTGTCACGCTTCAGCGCGTCGAAAGAATGAAAGTGACCGGAATACTGGAATTAATGATCTTTGACGTACTAATTAACTAGGTTGGAACATACCGGTCTACGACGTGCCACTGGTTTTTACGAGTTTATATGGGACGCAAAAACGAAAAACTATTTCATGATGAATTTGAATGAATTGAAACTTTTCACTCGTGGTGGCAAAACCTGTAGAGCAGGAATTCCCAACAAGGGGTCGCGCCCCTCTGTAGCGAGTTCAAGAGGGGCGGAAAACGTTCGCATTTTCGATAAAACGAAAAATAACGCTTAAATTTATTAGCATCACAATATCACGTTCATTTCTTCTTTTTCAGTCTTAGATCTTTGACAATCGCTACGAGTCGTCAGAAGCCGAAATTCTGACAACCAGTCTTTACAAAGGGTATCCCAACAATAGAGATGTCATCAACTGATGGTGGGGTACTAGCTTTTGCCGGCGGCTTCGCCCGCGTGGAGCTGTAAACCATCCCACGGGAACGTAGTATCGGGATAGCAAGTATCCTATGTGTTATTCCAGGTTACAAACTACCTGTGTGCCAAATTTCATTCAAATTCGTTCAGCCGTTTTTGCGTGATTGAGTAACAAACATCCAAACATCTTCACAAACTTTCACATTTAAAATATTAGTGGGATAATCTGGGGAGGCTCAACAAAAGAAAGGTTGTACAACCCTGCTATAGAGGATTGCTCCTAATCTGACATGATGAAGAGTTTAATTTTCAAGTTGGTTAAAGCCTAGAAGGGCTATAGTTAACAAGGCTGGTTATGCATATCATACGCTTACCAGGGGAATGAATGAATGAATGAAGTGCACCGATCCCAGCGTGCCTTGACCACTCGATTAATCGAATGAACCCCAAGATTTGAACTAGCCCCTGGAGCCTCATGCTTCATGGTGCTACAGAAGCCATTGCATATCAAGAAGTAGACCAGGGGGCGCTATAATGGTCAGGTAGACGTGCCATTAGGATAGGAAAGAATTGCGGGCCTACCAGATTTGTAGCCTTGAGTAAACATTGGACCTAGTGGAGAGACGGGTGGTATTTATTTATAGGATCTTTTCGCGTCGTATTTTCACGTCGACGACTTCTTTGGTAGGTTCAACGAATACCTAATATAAAAAAAGGTTTCTCGGAAATATGCAATACACAATTATTTTGCCTGTACAAAATATTTTACAAAACATTATACTTGTAATCCCCGCAGAGTTACAAAGAGGTGTATACAGGGTAAATTTTTATCCAGTGCGCAAATTGTAACCATGAATTCAGCATATCATTCTAGACCGTAGCGCAGAAATTTTTCGCCGGATACACAAAAAAAAAAATAAGCTCCATACGGTACGCAGTTGCATACGTTTTGACCGCGTAGGTATTGCACTTTTCTATGAAACAGCTGATTTCTTTTTGTACAACCGGCGAAAAATTTCTGCGCTAGGGGGTCTAGAATGATATGCTGAATTCATGGTAACAATTTGCGCACTGGATAAAAACTTTTCCTGTATATGACCTATAAAAAGTATTCGCCATTTAAGTCCCAGCGAAATGCGTGATGAAAAAACCCCATCACACTGCGAGGCCGAACCCAAGAACGCATGCTCGTCAGTAGCGATTGCGAACTCTGGACCAACGAGGCAGGCGAACATTTATAGACAACTTTATCGCTGACTTTAAGGCCAAATAATAAGTAGGTCCGTAAGTAGGTCCAACGTTTGAAAGTGAGCGTAATTTGGTTTCTGTCCGTCTCTTTAACGCAAGTCATTTCACAGAATTTTCTGAAGGGATCATCCCTAATATATTTTATGATGTGATCGAAAAGAATGGAAGGAAAGTGGTACTTTTGAGGAGAATGTCGGAAAGGTATTTTTGATACTCAATTCAGCGGGGTTTTTATGCAATGCCTTTTATTTTGACAGTTCAACAACATTAATTGCGTTTTCTACTTTGCTAAACAGGTGAATTTTTCAAATATATAAGGCAATGGTATAGCAATTCTCTCCCATGTTTTTTGAACTATGATTGTATGTGTGTTATGCAAATAGGGTGCTGTATTTTTATAGATTTCAGTGATGAATTTGGATCATAAATAAACGCGACCTTGATATTTCAGTCTCTGTTGTAAAGTAGTGCATCTTTTGGCGTGATTTAACATTTTACTATGACGAAAATCATCAACATGATTTATAATCATTGCCGTTTTCTCAATTTATTTATTGGTCGTTTTTTAATGTTCCCTACCCAAAGGGTAAAACGGGACCCTATTACTAAGACTCTGCTGTTCGTCCGTTTGTCTGTCTGCCCGTCTGTCACCAGGCTGTATTTCATGAACCATGATAATTAGACAGTTAAAATTTTCACAGATGATGTATTTATGTTGCCGCTATAACAACAAATAATAAAAAACAGAATAAAGTAAACATTTAAGGGGGCTCCCATCTCCCATACAACTAACGTGATTTTTTTGCTCATTTTTGCTCAATATTGATAACGGCAACAGGCAGATGCTTAAAATATTCATAGAATATTTAGTTATATATTCACTTTAAAAATAAATGATTAAATTAAAATAAAACAAATATTTAAGGGGGCCTCCCATTCAACAGACATTATTTTTTTGCCGTTTTTGTAGATAATGGTACGGAACCCTTCGTGCACGAAATCGACTCGCACTTGGCCGGTTTTTTTTTTCTATTGGTCGTTGTCTCGGTGGTCACTCTGTTAATAGCTATATAATCTTTCACATAGTTCGTCCATCGTTCCTATGGAAAAAGGTAAACGTAGAAATAACAATCGCTTTCGTTCGCCTAATTGTTTGAATGTTTCGACATTAAAAACACTTTCATGCTAAATTAATGTACGAACACATTCTCCACACGAATTATGTAAATTTTAATTGTTACCCTTTTACCGAAACCGATAAACATTACAAATTATCGCCGTCTTTAATAGCCGGAGTTACGCAACAGTAATTATAGGCGTTGGCAACTACATTTCTGTCAATTTTTTGTACAAAATCACAGGAAATAAAACGTGCTTTTTAATGATTGGTGTTTTCCAAAAAGGGCAGAAATCGTCGTGTAGTAGTTTATTGTGAGACCAATGTTCAACAGTGCCTAGAGGCGATTTAAGGTCTGTAAAGATAAGAAAGAAACGATAGCTACAAGCCTTGGTCTTTCTTTAACACGAATTTCGTTCCTTGTTTTCTTAGAATTTTCTGTAACCTACAATCCTAGACTAATCTTTCCACTTTCTTCGTCTTTTTTAAGCGCGGAATTCGTTCCTTGTACCACGTATCCTAAACGAAATGATTTCTTGTTCCAATAAGTGTTCATCTCTTTTTTCTGTCTCCGGAGAAGTGTCAAACTTTCAGTCAACTCTGTCAGTCCTATTGCGTCAACCCCGCATAATTTATGTCCGACCCCTCAGAAGCCGTAACTCATCAATTCGTGCCTCTTTTACGCTGATGTTGTATTTTTACGTCGCCTTTTGAGCTCTTTCTCTCCAAATTGTTAATTTTCGTGATAAGATCTTGGTAGTAAAATTGTTTTGTCTGTTTATTTTGTAAAGTTGTTTATTTGCGACTTTATTTTTTAGACTATTCGGACAAAATGTAGTTAAGATTTATTTTTCATTTTTCATATTGCATAAAATTCAAAACATGTCAATTGCCAAATACGTATTTCTGGACTTGTTCGCCCACAAATTAATTAGCTTCGTGCGAATAGTTTGCAGAAAATAATACTCTATGTCATTTAAAAGTGTTGGTTTGCCCCTTTCGGGCGAGTAAATTCATGTGAAAATATAGTATTTTTGCGACACGACAGCCATCTGGTCCGAGGACCCTCCTTTTTCTTTGAAGAATGAGTGAACTTTAGACCCTGCTCCTTATACCTCCATACTGGTAACCCAAGTTTGAACGTCAGCACAGCCCTCGTCTAACTTAATCAGCATGATGTCCAGCTTTTGAGCAGCGAGTTGGACAGCCAGCCAGCACCCACGGCTTTATCGCATATCTTGATCACCAACATGCAGCAGACGCAGATTTCTGGTCATCACCCTTAGCCACATTACCAACCTAGGGCAGCTCAGCCAAGGTTGCTAATGGGACTGAGGGTGCTGACTTAACACCTTTGGCCGGTCCACAAGCGCCCTCCAAGATTGACGCCCGCTGTAGCACATCCGATGTACTGAAGCATAATGCAGCGCCACCAGACAGTTCCGGCACACCGTGCACTTCACTCCTACATATACAGAGTGTAACATTAACCTCATTGCTATCCTTAAGCACTAAAGATAATAGCTGGTATAGAATCATTAAACATAATTTCAGCTCAAAAGAAAATACTCTAAGAATTGATACCAAATTTTCGGTTTCATATGTTGCTTAAATTGAAATCATAACAAACGTGTCACCGCACTACGAAGGTCAATAATTTCCACGTTACTTGCCAATATGACGATAAATCTCTTCAGAGTTATGTGTTTATTTCAATTTGAAAAGTTCCGGTTTCTGGTATCAATGTATTACAAATTCTCATAACTTCCTAACATGTAGAGATAGGATTAAAAAACCCTTCCAATATCGTTTGGATCATCCAAAGAAGCCGTGCCCTTGGTATGTATAAACCCTTTCCGTTACACGTTGTATAGTTAGGTAAGTATTTATTATACATAGTTACTCGTGATTCAGCATTTGTTAGTTTATGTTCTTAACTTTCAGAATTCTATCCGACATCTGGCCAATCGCAGGGTTGTTTTTTTTTTGTTGTTGGGAAATCATCAAGTAACTTGTTCCGCTCTGTATGGAGCAGGAGGGCATGTCAGACTTTTACTGACTAAAATCCACCCGTGTTCCCTCAGTTGCCTGTGTGCCAGGGGCCACGGTATCTCTTTCGAACAACCCGCACCCCTGGCAGAACAGCCCACACCCCTGGCAAAATTGTAGGGTTAGCTCTTCTCGACACAACATGTGTGATTGCGACTAGAGAAACGTATCTAGGAAGAGGAGACGTGGACAGACAGTTGGCATTTGGCACCCTTGGCTTGGCTATCTTCCCTCCATAACGCAACGGAACGCTTACGTTCTGACTCACTTGAACCTCAACTGGTCCTGGCAAGCATCGCATGTTACAAATTAACTCATCCCAGCCCACTATAGTCCTTGGGTCTCCAAAGTGATATGGCGTCATCTACATCGCCACACGCACAACACACTGACGTCACTCAAAATCCTGCACCGCATGCACAAGTAGAGTTTACCACGCAACTAACATACAGGATAAGAACTCTTAGAACAATTTCTATAAAACTTCATTGACATTTTTGAACCGACGAAAAAACGGAGGAGGTTACTCAATTCGACGCGTATATATATTTTTTTTTTATGTATGACCACGCATAACTTTTTCCAGAGTAGTCCGATTTTGATAATTCTTTTTTTATTGGAAAGGGTACCTCAAAGTTGGTCCCATATAAATTTAGAAGAAAAATTCCAACCCTAAGGGTAAGAAAACAGGGGATCATTGATTGTTTACTCACAGATTTTAATACTAAGTTGTGTATTAAATCAAAAATTAAGCATGTAGTAATTAGTAGATTATAGCCACAAAAAATTATAAATTAAAAAGTTTTTATTCTATAAGAGTCGCGAGAGAGAGTAACGTCGCGCCTGCTTGCGAGAGCCTTTATATGTATTTACTCAATGCAGAACTAGGAAATGTAACGAAGACCTTAATATTCTAGCTATCAAATGCATAGATAATAGTTTACTTATCAATTAATTAGTCCGTACAAGTGTTTGTCTAAGTGACAAGTATGCAAATACTTGCGCAAGTGTCTTTGAATACCTGAGTAGATAACTACTCGAATTGAGTACCTGATTAAATTATCAGGTCTACATGGTTGTAGAGGAAGCGATACGATGCTGTCGTCATCTTCTTAGCCTTTTACCAATAATGTTGTGGCCGGCTTCAATGTTTTTTTAACTGTTACGGATAGTTAGAAGCCCGAAAATCTGAGAACCAGTCTTGACCTTGCCTCGAAAAGCAGGTTAAACTATTACTTCCGGCTGTCTTTTGTAGATCTTGGCGCGTTCCCACTATATCGTGACGATTAATTTATCGTTGGACGACTGTCGTCTGTAGCTGTTCCCATTATATCGTTCCCGTTTATCGTCACTGTCGTCGAAATATTTTATCATTGAATGACTGTCGTAAGTTAGATCGTGACGACATTTTCATACATGAGGGGAGAAGAAAACCTGTGTAAACGACAGACAGTCGCAATAACGAGACAAGATTTGCTGTCACGATAAGTCACGACGTTTTTTATCGTTTTACGACTGACGTGCAAGCCTTTCCCATTGACTTGACAATCTGTCGTCACTGCAAAAAAAGTTGTGGACGACAGTTAATCTTGTCGTCCTATATGTGAACACACCTTCATTTTAATACACAAGCCACGACGCTTTAAACGACACGATAATCTGTCCTCACGACATAGTGGGAACGGGTCCTAACCGTCGCTACGTGTGTTCAAAGGCCCGAAAATCTGACAACCAGTCTTAACTAAGAGGTATTACCCAATAATTGGGTTGTTTAGGTCAGATAAGCAGTCGCTTCTTGTAAAATACTGGTATTCAGCTTCTTTCGGTTAGACTGGAAGCCAACTCCAACGTAGTAAAAAAGCCAGGCAGAATGATGATGTTGTGGTTGGTTTGAAGCCTAACCGGATGCAGCTGAACACCAGGACTAGACATGGAGCGAATGGCGCTGTATTACTAGACTCACATAAACTCCTATTAATATTATGTTTGAACTTTGAAAGAGACCATTGAGCATTTAGTCTCAGGGATTAGTCTACTAAGAAACACCGGCGCCATCTAGTTTTAAAATACTAACCAAAAAATACCTATTGACGTGTAAAAACGTCTATGAGATCTACTTACATAAATAAACATTTCATTTCTCTTTTCAATTTGGCACACAATGTCAATTGTTGCTTTTGATCGTTTAACATTGCTAAAGAGAACGCAAGACTACGTAAAATATACACCCAGTTATACCAGGAATAACAAAGGAATAGCCATGCATTTTCATAGGTTTTAACTTGGAATAACTTTATTCTGTGTTTATTAAGTTAGAGGGTTATTTTAAAACGATGACTGTGTATGTACTACATACAAGATATCAAATTGTCTATGGCTAAGAAATTATTGAAACTATAAATGTACATATACAAGATGGCATGTTGGAGTTTGTTGCGCCACTTCTCCTTCCCAGCTAAAGCACTACGAAGTGGTGAAGGGTGGGCGTTTTTGGGGGACTGTCGTATGTAATTTTGACGTTAAAAAACTGCTGACTCTCAGCCTAGTTTGAATAAATGACTTTTGATTTTGGCAGGCATTGATAAGATTGAAAACCGCATTTTGATTGTTGTAAATGAAATTAAAACAAAAGGCTTTGTTCAACTCTGCTTCTCCATTTCCGTTAATTGTTTAATGTCTTTCTTTCTTCATTATCAGCTAGACTGGGTCTCATAGATAGTTAGACACAGTTATTAAATGCTTAGTTTTAAAATGAGTCAGCATGAGTAAACACCCATTGTATTAAAGAAGATCCAGATGTGTTAAACCCCAAAACTTATCTATGTAATGAACAGTTAACGAAACAGTAAGGAATGCAGGAGCAAAAGTATTCATCTTTATACACGCATAATGTCACGCCTGTTTCTCCCGAAGGTACCACATATTGCCAGTTAATTTAAGTCCCATGTAAGTGTTCATACGCACGAGTGACACTCGTCAACGGCAGAGACGTCGACGGCTGCAGTTGCTGTACTGATAAGGGGCGAGCCTATTGCCATAAACCGGTACCTAATCCAGACTCTGTGCTGCTTACTAGATGGTAAAACCCAATAACACTTTTGCTAGACCCAGCAGGCTTAGCACGAGCACCGATTTGTCGACGGAAGAATAGACATGATTATTAACTAAATGATGTACAATAGGATAAGATAGCTATGTTTTTCTATTCATTATCACAGATAAGCGTTCTAAACGAATCATGATTTTGTAGATAATCGTATATAATTTTTGGCCGTCGAGTAGACAGATTGTTGTCAGTGTGATTTTGACGGTTTGGGAAGAAATATTCTTCTGAAATAGTCTACATTTATAAGGACCTAGACAAAGATAGTTAGAAACGAAAGACAAAATGGCAGATTGCAGAAGGATATCTCAGTGCGATGTCAAAAATGGAGAAACGAAATGTCACATTGTATTGAAAAAGCACTGTCTATTCTTCGTAGAAATAGAAAGCGTCTGCTGGAATCAAACTCGGAGCCTTATGTATGTATCTTTCTACAACTCTGCTAATCACCATTTTCCTGCCCATAGCCGAATTTATTTGGGATCTGGTTCAATTTGTCTCATTTTCCACACTTCTCGTTCCAGTCGTTCTACTACACTGGCAATAGAAAGTGTAGTTGGAAAAACTAAAAACTGGAAACGGGGTCATTGTCGTCATCATTACGAGTAACTTTTATTTATAGGCCCAACTTTGAAAACCAATATAAAAATCAGCCGTTCCTTACATTTTGTCGGGTTATGCGAACACACGTGATTACATTTTTTTCGCGATATCGAGCTTGGTTTCTTAGTAAAAGTTGTTTAGTGTGTGTTATTATTGTTGTTACACTTTGTTAATTTTTTAAGCATAAAAGTTAAGACACACATACTAGAAACTAGAAGACTCAGTAAACTCAAAACATCATTTAAAATTGTTGCAAGTTTAATTGTTGTGTCTGATTACCTATCTATTAGTTTGACTGTACCAGCGTATTCTGTAACTTTATTCATAACGTCATCGAGGAAGCGTTTAAAAGATATAAAAGATAATGGTGTATCCACAAATAACGAGAGTCCTTGCCACGGGCTATCTACAGCTTTGTCAACAAGATTGTTATGGTAATGCCAGTCGTTGGCATAATCGGCGCTAGTATTAAAGGTTAGGCGTCTTACAAATTGTTGATAGTCTGCTAGTTTTGAAGATCATCTATTTTGTAGGTGTTTAGTTTTGTGTTATTTTGATTGGTAGCAAAAATGATGGGATATAGAATGTTGCGTCAAATGAACTTATTTATTCAAAGATACATTGATTAACTATTCTACAAAGCACTCAATTTGAGATGTCAGTATCAACTGGTGGGGTCTACAAGGGCCTATACCTGCCAGGGGTGCGAGTTGTTCGAAAGAGATACCGTGGCCCCTGGTACACAGGCAACTGAGGGAACACGGGTTGGTAGAAGTCTGACACGCCCTCTTGCTCCACCTAGAGCGGGAGAACTGTTTTGATAATTTACCACCCTCAAAAAAAAGCACTTAATTTGTAAGGCACTAGGGCCCGTATTATAGAACGTCACTCAATACTCAAGCATTACTTAAAACTAGATTCAAGCCATTTGATTGGTTGGCTTTTGACTGACCAACAAGGTCGGACTCAGGAATTTCACAGAAGCAGCCCGGAGTGTAGATTTGTGCCCAGTTGATCACATTAAACTCGCCCCTATTACATGGGACTTAAAGGGAACCTAGTCGCTGGCTCGAACTCACTGGTGAGCTTGGCTGAAAAGCACGCTGTCTCACCAGGCTTCGCGTCCGACAGAGGTAGTATCAGTGATAAGCAGTTAGACGTTAGTCTACACGCACAACGTTACTGAGTGAGATGCAGGATCAATTCTAGTAAAACAGGAGCGTAAAAATTAAGAAATGTCCTTCGGAAGATTGGGTTACATGAGAAAACCACTGCATATGTCAATGACCAATAAAGTTTATTGAACTTATCGATAATTGAACTTTGCCGGTACCGACTTGGTTTTGGAGATTTTACACTTCTTTTATTACTTAAACACGCCCAAAGTTAGGTTAAATTAGCAAGAAAAACGAATCTTTGTTGGCTCATAACTTTTTAATGGCTTTTTATTTCAGTATTCTGTTTCCGTACCGACAATATTAATAATGAGACAAAACCATAGCATGTTTAAGTTTTGATGTAAATTGTCAAACAGTGGAGTAAAACCTTCCCGAAGTTTGTATGGAAAAAATGTGGACTTGTTTCACCTTAAACATAACTGGTGAAATGTGGGTAGGTATACTATAAGTACACCTCTGCCCGACCCTTTGGGGAAACAAGGTGTTATGTTATGTAGAAATTGGCACCTAATGTTAACAAATGGATGAGAAGACGTACTTGACGTTTTCTGAACCACTTGTTAACATTTTCTTAAGATACTTAAGAACAGAGCTTACGTTCTACTAGTGATCATGGAACTCCTCAAAACCCCATGCTTATGACACAGCCCCTCCTGAATACAAATCCCATACGAAACAGTGTCCATTTATGAATTGCTATCGATCCCAGCGTCGCAATTACGGTGACATCCCCACGGTATTTGAAATTAGGGACTCATTGCAAGTTTTGGCTGATAAAATGGGGCAAAGAATATCGGAAGTCAAGTTTTGTTTTGTTTGTTTATAAAAATTCTTTATTAGCATAAAAAATATACAGCTGTAGAACTTAAAAATAAAGTAACAGTTACACTTATACCAATTAACACACTTTTACAGGCTATGATCACCTTTATAAGTATTATAATAATGACGGTTAAAAAAAAAAAAAAAAAAAACTTATTACAACATGATTGACAGCATTGTTTGATTAATCTTAGACATTAACATATGAAATTATTGCAATAATTTCATTTATAAAATTAGGGGGTAGCACCAAATACTTTACTACGCGCTCAACGTAAGTGCTACCGGTGCAAACGGTAGCTCAGGTGATCGCGCTGCGGCCACCAGTGGCGCACGAGCTACCGCGCCTCCCGTGCGCTCATTTGTATGCGGCGAGAGCGGGGATGCGCTGGCGCATCGTACGGGCCCAGCTACGACGCGTTATCAGTTTTGTGCGCAAACAATACGTAGTGATGGGGAAGTTTGTATGTACCATATCTATCGATATTACGCAAGTCTTTCAACTTAATTTGACCAATGTTGGCAATCAATCTATTTTGATGACATTTATTTTTATTGTAGAATTTACGAGTTAATTTTAAGATGAATTTTGTAATGCTAGGTAATTTTATATTAGTGTGTAGTGCTTTAAGATTAGTTTTAAACGGAGTATTATAAGCAATTTTAACAGCTTTATTTTGAATTATTTGTAACAGGTTATAATTGGATTGACAAGTACTGCTCCATACCGGGCACGAATAAGTGATGCAAGGTCTTATTAGGGTGGTGTATAACCTAAGCTTGGTGTAAGCACTAAGTTTACTTTTTCGGTTAAGTATTGGACTGAGAGAACCGAGTGCTTGAGCTCCTTTAACGCGTAATTTATTAACATGCTTTGTCCAGTTGAGCTTTTTGTCTAGTGTAACGCCAAGATAGCGAACTTCTGTGCTCCATGGAATCAGTTGCCCAGCAATTTTTAATTTTCTTTTGGGGGTGGTACGTTGGCGTGTGAAAAGTCAAGTAAATTCTGTTAAAGGCTGTTCGTATTTTGTTTCAAAGAACTGTTGCAATGAAGTTATTTGGTGGAATGCATTATGAGAGAATTTACCTATAGGAAAAAAAAAAGCAAGTGCGCATACTGGCCAGTATTACAATCTTCAAGAAGTTTGCAACCTATGTATTTAGGTACGAGTATATTTAACAAAAAAAATGGTTGAAACACAATTGGTTGTTCAATATTTTTCCGGAGTCAAAGAAGTGTGTTAATATAAACATATTTAAAAATAAATCTTAAGAAACATGTGTGTATGTGTACCCTCTAACGTCACCAGAAGCAAATATGACAACTAACTATAATTACTGACTGATACGGCTACTGATATGGCTCGTGCAGACTAGCGCGACGCGACACTCGTAGAACAATTTCTATAAAAACTTCATGAAAATTTTATTATTCTACAAGTGTCCCGTCTAGCTGTCGCGTCGCGCCTGTTTGAAGAAGCCTTTACTTACGTTCCAATGAGAAATAAATGTCTTTAAACCCATGTTTATAACCAACTCCAAAGAAAGGAGGAGGTTATACAACGGCGTATTTTTATTTTCCTTGATGAATGTTTTTTTACGGTTCCAGCTAAAGAATCAGCCACACTTGAATTGTGGGTATCCTATATAAATTGTCTTGCTGTTTCGTCAAGTTAGAATAACAGTGTCTTGCGCGACACACGCGATCACCCTATCTAGTGCCAAGCGTGAAATGAGAGATATTCACGGGTTAAAAGCCGTTTTTATAATGGCTCTAAAATTCACCTGAAGCGAATACCAGTGAAGTCATAAATAAGTAATAACTAAGACCATACTATAACTTACATCCACAGACCTTTAATTCTCACCCACAAGAAGTCAAAGCGATGCCATTTTCATGTTTAAGACCACTCAGCAGTATCCAGCGTAACTACCACGAAGGCTATAAACTTTATTGATTCTATAACAGTATTCATAGCACTGCTTAGCAGCGCTGCAGCGGATGCGGGCTCATAGAGCGTACAATGGCAGTATTAATATTTGATTGGAAGGTCATTGTGGTGTGTTATGTGGGTAGTTTTGAATGGAGTTATGATGTATAGAGGTATAGTTTAATGATACAATGGGTCTGCGAGATGAGTAGGAGAAGTTAACAGGTACAAAGGCACCACTATGCTGTTATACTCAAAGTTAAACCGTCTCATTAGCCTAAAGGACTGAGCCAGTTTTTGCATTTCCAACTTTATTTCAATTTGGGTAACGTTTTTAATACAAAAAGCTTTTTCAAAAAAAATAAACAACGACTTCCGGAAAAACACTACAAAGTGAAAAATAACTTTAATTCGGTGCTAAACTAAACTTCGGTGACTTTGGATATGTATTTTAGTTTTTTCTTGAAAAAGTTTTTATTTTTCAGTTTTTAGATAGAGTACCAATTCGAAATTTAATCATCCTTGTGGTCAAAACAATGCATATTTATGCGATAGCAGCAATCGCAGTTGCTTTGCTGTCATATTTGGATGAGTTCTGTTGTCTGTCTCCGAAACGCATCATCAGATCTATATGAAATTTAAAGATCGTATTTAAATTTTTTGCAAATCCGTCTATATATGACGGAAATATACCCGAACATACATATTAAAAAAAAATGTTTAAACATGTCGAATTGATAACCTCCTTCTTTTTGAAGTCGGTAAAAAAATGACAACTTAACACCGGTTCTGTTAAAAGAAGTGCATTTCTATATACGGTATTGGGTTCTTAATCCAAAAAGTGGCTTGGTGGTTTCAACCTGATCTAAATAAAACCTTGTTTTGTAAAGAGGGTAAACGGTCCTATACTTAACATTATGGAGCGATTTTTGTGTCGAGCACAATTAGTAAACTATTTATTAGTAAACTAGATAAATTAAATACAAAAACCGTACCGAAATCTACAATTCTCGAGTTATATTCGCAGAAATGGATAAACAAAGAGACCTCACGTTTACTCGTAATATTAATATGTAAAAAAGACGACTGCATAAAATGGCCTTGAAAGTAATGCTAATGAGTTTGCTGACCTAACTTAAAAAAAAACAGAAAGTCTAGTTTAAAACGTTCTCAAAGACTCCTAGACTTTTCATTTCTCAGACCCTAACAAATTTTACTATTGAGCTAAAAGAAATAAATGACCCAGAATGACTTCTAACAGTGCCCAATGGTGGGTGTGATCCGTAAATTCCTTGATACCTTAATATTTTGTTGGCTTAATACAGCTTTCTATAAATACTCGCTTTATTGTTGAGAATGATACGACAGGATTACTCTCAACCGACCGTCTGTTCCAAATAAGGGCTGTTGACAAACTGATCGACTTTTAGTCCTGGCCAGTAACCAAAAATAACCTGCAGGGTTATTGCGAAACACACTAAAAGTAAGAGTGACTGTCATTTTGACAGTTCTGCAACATTCATTGCATCATTTACGTTGCTGAGCGGACAATTTTTTGGAACATATGGAACAATGGATTAGCAATATCGTCCGAAATGATTCTAATTCTTATTGGTTAGGGTGCTGAATTTTTTTTTTTGATGGTGGGAGGTCATCGAATAACTTCTCCCACTCTGGGTGGAGCAGGAGGGCGTGTCAGACGTATTAAAAAAAAAAAAACATTGCCCTACACTAGGAATTTCTCCTGTATTGTGGGTGCGTTTACAAACATTTAAACTCACATACACAAACAGCCAGACCCGGAACAACTAATTGTAGGTCTTAAAAATATTTGTTCCGTGCGGGAATCGAACCCGCGACACGCAGCGCAGCAGTCAATCGCTTAACCACTGCGCCAACCATACCGTTTTGCTGACTAAAACCCACCCGTGTTCCCTCAGTTGGCTGTGTGCCAGGGGCCACGGTATCTCTTTCGAACAACCTGCATCCCTGGCAAAGGGTATCGCTTGTCATTAGTAGATCCCCGACAGTCGTTATGCCTAAGAACTTCGACAACCAGTCTTACCAAGGGCTATCGTGTTACCCAGTGACTGGGTTGTTGAGGTCATGTAAAATACTCATGTAATGTAATCAGCTGCATCCGGTTAGACTGGAAGACGAGCCTAAAATAGTTGAGATAAGTAGACACATTTAAAATGGTAATATTATTCTTGCGACTATAATAAATTATGACTAGCTGCTGCCCACAGCTTCACCAGCGTGGATGTCGGAATCTATCCCACGGGGAGGAGTTTTCACATGGGGAGCTGTCACCGCGACCGGGACAAACAGCCTACGTTTCTACTTACAACATCAGCTGCACCAATGAAAGTCCCGTCAAAATCGGTACAGCGGTTTCGGAGATTAACCGGAACAAAAAGACAGATAGACAAAAAAAAATAGGTATTTGTTTGTTTTAAGTGAGTACCGTATTAACTTTCATAAACATTTAATAAAAAAGCTCTTATTTCGACATAAAAAAACACACTTCACATTAATTTATTTTTATTTCTATGTATTTGTATAGAATATATGTATAGAGAATGTAGATCCTGTTTCTTAGTCTCTGTTATAGATTTAATTAGGCTGTTTTTATGTGCTCCAGGTGCAAAAAGATAGCCAGGTGGTGTTATTATTGTTATAAGAACCGATTTGATTGTTAAATAAATTAGCTTCTGTGCGAAAGTGCTAACGAGTTCAAAGCCATTAAAATCTTTGGAAAAATAACGTGCTCTTTATAAATCAAGTTTTTTTTAAATGTTAAGTAATACAGTGACCACATAATCTTTTAGTAATAAATTCACATATAGCTATAATTAATATCTACAAAATATTGTATAACATTTTAAAACTATGGAGTTTCTTGCCCATTCTTCAATTCAATTTTTTTTTTTCGATTGTGAAAATGCTCTTTATGTGTCTTTTGAAATAATTGATTTGACATTGTATGCCTAGTATTAAGTTGAAACCTACCACTATTTTCAATAAAAGCTAAAAGCCATAACAAGACGCGTATGCATAAGAAATACTACTGTCGGCTGCGACTAAAAATCGCAAATCCACCGCCAACCTTATCACAGATTCACTAGATTTACTCAATGATGAATGTGTCCCTTCTGAATGCCGATCGTGACGTATATCTATTTCCGCTAACGGAAAAACTTTTCCCTTAGATTGCTTTTTCCGGAAAATTATTTTTCCTCGGAGCGGAAAATTCGGATCACAAGTTAGTTAGGTAGTTTCGTTTGATAGGTTAACATTAAATCTTTCAATGTCATTTTAGCTGATTTTCCCTGTAAGTGACGAGAAGCAATCTTTTGGTGAAAAGTTTTGGGTGGGTGTGTTCGGTACGTAAGTTTTCTTTTGTGTAGAAGTTCGTTTTTATTGAGTCGAGATTGAATAGAGTAATTTTGTAGCTACGGAAATTGTAATCGTTGTACATGTTTTTCCGTCAAGGCTAAGATTTTTGGTCAGACATCGTAAAAAGCCTTTTATAAAATACTAACACTTCGCTCGTATTTTTTGCTCGGCTTTTAAGGGTCGTGACCTTCCTTCAAAATTGGGCTATCAAATGCAAAAATATTTTTTTCAAATCCGAATTTGTTTTTTACTGTTTAATAATAGAATAGAGATATGGATAACAATCTGTAGGTATAATTGTTGATGTCATTAAAGAGTATAATCTATATTGAAACTACGTCATTTGTCGCAGTGAATGATTTTTTATTATTATTCATGTATAGAAATATCTTTTTTTATTAATTAAAAATTAAAATTCATTTATTTCAGGTACAAAACCCATAATTCAAAACATCTTTAAAAATTAAATTATTGAATAAAAGATACACAAAATTAAATGCAATTTAAATACAACAATAACACACAAATTAAATACAATATAAAAACAACAATAACACACAAATTAAATAAATTAAGTTCAAATTCATATTCATTCATAATGGTAGTAGTCATTCGCGCTATCGTTGTAAGATGATTAAAATGTTGGTTTACAGTTTTAAAAAAACGGTTTCCTATCTATCCACTAAGGTAATTAATGCGTAGTCAACTTGTTCCATAACTCGTCCATCTAAAACTAAATTTATAAACTACGAGCAAATATATTTTGACAACTATTCCATTTATGGCTGAAAGTGAAACTACGCGTTTCATATTGCAGAACATTTTGATGAAATTCCTGACAACAGCTCATTGTTATTACTAGCGTAATTATTAAGGTAGGTACAGTCAAGAGCATAAATAACTTACAATTTTTATTTATTTATTGGATCACCAACAGAGACTACCCAACTACATGCAAGTATACATAGAACAGAGACTAATACAGTGTGCGCTTCCAATTACCACAGCATTTACTTTTTATTTAGGTACAGTAAGTTTGACAATGTAATACAATTATTAAAAAAAAAAATGAAGAAAATTTACAGAAGTTTTATGTCTAGAAAGGTTTGAGATTTTATTTCTGAAATTTGTCAGTAACAGCGCTGCAGCGGAGTCTGGATCTGTGCTCGGTTGATGGCAATAGGCTCACCCCCTCAAACTAAACTAAAACTCAAACTCAAAGCATTTATTTCAAAGAAACCTATTACAGGCACTTTTGAATTGTCAAGGTCGGTGAGTTAGAAAGATGAAGCTAGTTGCCCATTCCAAAGCGTAGGTACCTATGGAGAAGAACGGGCAAGAAACTCCATGGACACTCTTTTAAAATCATGATTTTGTTACAAAAAGTTGGTTACATCATTATGTTGAAATTATCAATGTGAATGTGATAACGAAAAATCATCAATCGACCGTAAATAAAACAAAAATAAAATAACAATTCACAAATTAAAACCTATTACATGACACGTAAATATATCTGGTGAAATGTGTATTTTTTTGTATTTTTTTAATGTACTTACCTATGTTCGGGCATAACTCAGTCATATCCTATAGGCGGTGACAAAAAAATTAAATACCCAAAGTCACCGACTTCCGAAATTAAAGTAATTTTTCACTTTGTAGTGTTTTTCTGCAAGTCAGTTGTTTTTTTTTTTTTTTTGAAAAATCTTAGTCACATTTTACGACACCCGCGGGATGAAATGGGATAGTACTATTATTTACGTCCGGCATCACACGGAAAAACTCGACTCAACTTACGGAAAGTCTGCGTAATTGTGAGGTATTTATGCTCTTGACTGTACTACTGTATGTGTTGAAAGTTGAAACACGAAACGCGACGAATCACAAAGTTTTATTATTGCATCAGTTGCAATGGGACTCCGTTCGCGTTACACGACTAATGTAGGTATATTTGATCCACAAATTGGTATAGAGGATACAAGGGACATCGACACCCTAACTGTGAATATGTGTGTGAACTCAGTAGATAAATACTGATTTCCAGACCCCATGGTGATGGAATTTTTCGTCGTTTATCATCAGTGATAGGAATAGGTAGTGTCTATTTGCCTAAACTTCGAAGAACAGAGACAAGAAACGGAGACTTCCTTAGGACAATTTTTTTTTTCTCGGGATTCGGGAAAAATCTTCAGTAAGTTGAAAATAAGCTTTATGAAATAGCTATAAAAAAATTTAGTCCTAATGAAGTCTCCGTTTCTTGTCTCTGTTCTTCGAAGTTTAGGCAAATAGGCATTACCTAGTCCTATCACTGTTTATCATAAATGACGAAAAACGACGACTTCTAATGCTCGAGGATATGGGTTCATACCTGGGAAAGTACTTATGTGACTATTTTAATTCATATTTTCATACCTTCTGAGTTTATCTTTGATATAACTGACCTCGGTGAAGGAAAACTTCGTGCCGAAATCTGGACTTATATCTAATAAAAATAAATCCCAAATTCCCTTGGTTACGGGATCACACGTGAACGGCTGGATCAATTTTGCTAATTCTTTTTTTGTTGTGTTTGTTATTGTCAGTAGAAGGTTCTTATGAATGAAAAAAAAAAGTTGTGCGTAACATATACATTCAATATTCATAGCAACCAACAACAACAACAACAACTAACGAAACAACTTAACTAACTAACTTCAGGAGGTCAGATAGGTTCGCTTAATGTAAATACTGGTTTTCACTTGCATCTAGTGATGTACCGACTAGTCGGGAAAGCCGAGTAGTCGGTCATATTTGTAGTCGGCGACTAGTCGGCTAAAACCGCAGGACCAGTCGGCCCATTTTTACTCATATTATTATGCTTAAAAAATTTAAAGACGGTGATTGAAATCTTTACGGTTATTATTTTTGTAACAGAATCAGCTGTTCAGCTTACTTTCAGTGCAATCTAGAATAGGATAGGAAATTGGGATAGGAAGAAACGCCGGCTCGCACGTAAACAATGATAGAATAAATGCAAAGTAAATAAAAACATGTCCCGACAATTCCGCCTGGTCCCGGGCTCCGCACACCCGGCACCTACGAGCCGAAAGCGTAGTCACGAACGACATGATCGGCTTGGCCGACTATTCGGCCGTTCTGCAGCTGACTAGTCGGCAAGTCGGCCATAGTCGGCCCATCTCTAGTTGCATCCTGTTAGACTTGAAGCCAACATAGTTGGGAAAAAGCTAAGTAGATGATGACGATTACTTATATACGTTTTGACACTGCGGACGTTTCCAGACTTTACACTACACTTCTAGCTAGAATCATGTGCTGAATGCATGCTCGTACGTAGTTACGTACCTACACAGTATAAGTGAGTTTTATATATGTAAAGGTATTATGTGCTTGAAATTCCGCATACGATATCCACTGATTAGATGTCTGGGATCCATTGTAATTAAATTATTGTAATGAGGAATATCAGCGTGTATTGAATTGAAGCCTCCTTTTCCGGTATAAATGTTACGCTTGTATAACATAAAAAAGGCAGATTTTAAATGCTAGTTTATGAACGCGCAGCCTATTATGGGCGCTGCCAGCCCAAATGTAGAACACCGTAAATAGTTCTAGTTTCTGTGGCAAAAAATTGTATCGTGATGAAATAATCATAAAACAGAGCTGAAAAATATTTTATGGTCGCGTTATTCTTAAAATGTTCAGCGTTTTTATGGGGAATCAAATCCAACAACAATTTAATTAAAATGCATTTTTTTTTTTGGTGGTAATTCGATTCAACTAACATCAAACGCATTGCTATTTTGAACCTATTTCGCGATGCGCCTTCGTCAAATACGTTTTTTGCTTCTTATGGCGAGCCTCACCATAAAAATATTATAAGTACGGTTTGAATAATTTTACCTTTAGCTTGAAATAAACGAGGTTCTAAGGTAAGCAGCTCCTCCGTACCTGTAACAAGAACAAGTTATTATGAGTTACAATATTCAGCGCAAAATAATAAAAATGTTGTGAATACAGGGTGTTTTTCGCAATTACGATGTAGGCATCACACACGACGTTTTATATAGAATGTATCAGAAAAGTGTGTTGGTGTGTGAAACGTCATTTTACACTAAGTAACTAAATGTTAAGATGTTTGAATGTTTGTTACTCATTCATACAAAGACGGCGGAACGGAATTGGACGACACACAGGTATACGTCGTTTAAAATTTCGATTAACACATAGTGTATTTATTGTTTTTATCACGCAAGTACGTTCTTGTGGGATAATTTCCGACCATCACGTGAAGCCGCTGGCATAAGCTACTAAAAAAAAAATATGTTTATTTTCAGACCACTACAGTCCATAGGAGAGGTTAGTAACATAAATCTTATACACTATGTTAGTCCAATTACACACTGGAATAAATTGGAAATAATTCTTCACTAACCTGCACCTGTCACATGCAGCACCCTAATTGCGTAACTCACGATTGATCAAAATTGGTTTCGTCTTCACAGTTAAACAATATCCATTGCGTTATTTATGTTGTCGAACAGACAAATTTTTCGGACATATGAAGCAATGGTTTAACAATCCGTTTCAAAACGATACAGATTATGATGAATCGTGAGTTACGCAATTATGGTGCAGGTCAGTGAAGCGACGCATGACCGCCGAGTCCACTTTGTCCGCCATCATTTTCAAGATGCCGATTACTTACTAAATAAATAAAAACCACCGTTATCTAGCAGCATGAATTTCAGCGAAATTTAGAACAAAAACAATATCTATCAAATAAAAGACAAACTCCAGATAAAAAACTGTTTATTTGACAAGCTTTAATATGTTTAGAGAGTTTGTTGACACCACTAGGGCAGATGTGAGTCGTTTCTGGATATTTGTAGGCAATCCTCTATCCGAAAATCTTGAGACGAGGACGTTGAACCTTTCAGTTTCTACCTATTTAATAAGATTTTCGTGATGTATATTTTCTTGATTCTGAACATAATATTTTCTATGAAATAAAGATATATGCTGATAATATTTTCGTGAGTGGTATTATTAGATGATAAGCTTGGGAATTAGGATAAATATAACGTGTTTTCATATGTTACTGTGCATTAAGTTAATTTCAGAATAAGTAGGTAGGTACTATGGAAGAGTATTTTTTTAAAATACATTGCAAACTGAACTTTAACCCCTCATTATAAAATAAGGTTTTTATTTGGATCAAATTTTAACCCTTTAAAAAAAAAAAGCTCAATATGTAGTTATTTAAATGCAGTTGTTTTTGCACTTCTAATAACATAATTCGTTGTCATTTTCATAGTCATTGAGAAGTTTACCCAAATCTAAACAAACTTGAAACTGCAAAAAGTGGCTCAGAGGCTAGAATTGAAGCTAGATCGCGGTTTTTTAATGAGCCCCTTATTTGTTAAAGTTATTTTTCTAAAAACACATATTTAATTAAAATTTTGAAACTAAATTACGGACATAAAATAATAATATATGGCCTGAAAGGTTACTTTTATCCGTAACGATTGTCGAATCCTAATAATTTATTCGTAATTACTTAATTACCTACAGTTGAGAAACGCAATTAACGTACGATTTAGGGGAAATTGGTACCCAATTAATGAAATTAAAAAAAATTACAGGTGATCTGTTAATAGTAGGTGCGTATTCTAAGAATTAAATGAACACAGATACCTTTTTTTTTTCGGGTGGGAAATCATCAAATGACTTCTCCTGCTGAGTAGAGCAGGAGGGCGTGTCAGACTTTTACTGACTAAAACCCACCCGTGTTCCCTCTGTAGCCCGTATGCCAGGGACTGTGGTATCTCTTTCGAACAAACCCGCACCCCTGGCAGGCATCAGCCCTTGCGGACCCCACCAGTGGTTGCTGACATCAATGACGGCGCGCGTGTGGAACACAACGCGCCGTCCCGTCTACCACTTTTCGGCCGCAGGGGATAGGGAGAGCGGCTGACGCTATACCGACACTCCTCTTCCCCTGCGGCCCCACCGCGTCCGCCATCAAACGGTGGCGGCCCCGTCCAGGCCACGGAAGGGAAGAGCGCTGCTCAGAAGCATCGGCACTCCTCCTCTACCGCAGCCCGTAACCCTCAGCCGCGATTCCTCCCATTCGACATCGCGGCCCACCTCAGTTGCGGTGCACCTCACCGCAACCTACTTTTTGGCCGCTACGTTTGTCGGTTTTGAGGCAAAAGCCCTGACGAGCGGCCCCACCTTTGGGTTCCTCTTGGCTTCACCGTGGCTGGAATACACGGTTACTGAGCCCCCCCGCGACGACAATGCGGGAACCCAATCAGGGGAGAACACAGATACCTTCACCTCTGTCTTTACCTCCAACAATACAGGCGTGATGGTATGGGAGTCATTATTAAATCTAAACCAAGCCGTGAATGGAATGGGCACGCCACGATTGCGGCGGTAAGTCCCCTCTTTGAGGAGTGGCTTGAGAGGCGGCATGGCGTCCTCACCTTCCGCCTGACGCAGGTCCTCACCGGACACGGTTGTTTCGGGAGGTTCCTGTTTCGGATAGGGCGGGAGGAAACGCCCGGGTGTTTCCACTGCGAAGATCGCCCTGAGGACACGGTGGAACTCTCGCGTCCGGCCCTGGTCCGGGCCATGGTACGGAGCGAGAGGGCATGGGGAGCCGTCACCTCCTTCAGCGAAGCAGTAATGCTCGTGAAGAGGGAGGCGGCGCACGTGAGGGAGAGGCAGCATATGCGCCCTCGCGACCCCAGCCGCCGCAGGATACGGAGACGCCCTGGGCGTCGGGAATCCCAGGCCGATTTCCGGCCACCGTAGGCATGGGCTTGCGGACGGCGAGTAATGGGTAGCTCGCTGTCCGGTAAGGACCAAGCCCAAGTCGACGGCGCGTTGTGTTCCACGCGCGCCTCAAAGAGATGTCAGCACAAAAAATGATGGGGCCCGCAAGGGCCGATGCCTGTCAGGGGTGCGGGTTTGTTTGAAAGAGATACCACAGCCCCTGGCATACGGGCTACTGAAGGAACACGGGTGGGTTTTAGTCAGTAGAAGTCTGACACGCCCTCCTGCTCCACCCAGAGCGGGAGAAGTTATTTGATGATTTCCCAACCCAAAAAAAAAAAAAAAAGCCGTGAAGGGAAAAACAAAAGAGAAACAATATTTATGACCAATTATTATTAGGTCTCGCGCATATGTAGAAAATTACACAAACTAAAATAGTATGAAACAAACATGGCATAACCAACCTACAATGTTCTCACTTCTAAGACTCACCTCGATCGGTCGTAAACATAGTTATACAATAATATGCAGAAGCTCATGAACAGAGAATCCATCATCACGTGAATGTCGAGGCGATCCAAGTCCTTGACAACACTGAATTAGTGCGAAGGTTAAAAAGGGTAAAACCTTTTTGAGTTACTTTAGTGCAGTGTAAGTGCTGCTGTAGTGCAAGTGCTGACTTTAATAAAGAACACGTGAATCAAGTGTCTTCCCTGTAACTTACAGTGAATAAGAAATACGTTATGGGACATTTTATTAGTTTTATAGTTACTTAGCAGTTTAAGTTATATTTAAATTACTTACAGCCACACTCAGAAAGGTACATTAAATTAGTCCTAACGATTACTTAACTAAGTAGCCTTAAATAAATTAATCAACGGTGTATCCCAGAGACACAATTTAAGGGTTCGTTAGCAAACGACAGGTTTAAGTAACCGTAGGGCGAAGCATCTCCAAATCGTCTTATCGATTTCATATCGATAAAGCCTTGGTGTAGCCACATTTAAAAACAGTTGATAATAAACCACAAAAAAGTTTATATAAACACGTTGAAAACTATTATTCGTAGTAATGTAAATGATAATCAGTTCTCTAAATGTATTTTTTCACTAAAATACAAAGCGAAACAATTATTTTCACTATATAAGTTAAAGCGATTGCGACTTTTTTGCTATGGCAACCAATTGTCAATGTCAAAACAGGGAATAATAATTTATGTTTTTGTTTGTGTTTCATTCGCCGGGCGAGAAAGTTTTGTGTTGTGAATTTTAAATTTCATCTGAATGTGCAAAACGGCCAATCCCATGGTTTTATCTTTAGATTAAAGATAGTTCTAGGCACGTGTTATTTAAGATCTTGGGAAAGAAATAGGTGCCATTTGTATAGTAAGCATTTTAGAAAGTAGCCAGATGTTATGGACCTCACGGCAACTCGGGAAGTTTTGGTATTTGTTTATTGCCGAGCGTTGTAATAGAATTAATTATTTAATTATTTCCGTAATGTTTTGTTATTAGTATGAACGAAGATCTTTGTTGGAGCCTATTGATAAAAATATTTGCATTCCCTTTTAGTTCTTTCATATTTTTGACAGTTTGTAATAACAGTTTGTGCAGGTATTCTTATCCGCACCAGATGTGTTTCTATAGATTTCAAATAAACAACAACCTAGCGAGTATGAAAAAAAAACTGCATTATTGGAGGAAGAGAGAAACAAAACATTGTTAGCAAAAGCTAAAACAGAATTAGAAGAATTAAAAAAAAAAACTTAAAACAGTCATCCTGATTTGACGCTTTTTGGTGAAACAAAATAAAAGTATAATTATTTGATTAATTTGTGCATTTTTATTTATATAGGTATCAATTTTAAGTAAAAAACTTTTCAACCAAGGCTTGTCGCACTGTAAAACCATTGCTGTTGGAGTTTTCATTCATTTGTGCTACATCAACAATGTATATCTAAATTTAAATCTATATGGTGCATGGAATTCTTGAATAGAGTAGGTATTTAGTAAAGGGATCAGAATAATCTCATAAATACCGCTTTGATCCTACTTCTCTACATCTTCTGGGATAGTCCACAAACTCAATACAGTCTGCTAAATCAGATATTATTGCTTTTAAATAAATGCAAAAGCTAATTTACTGGTAAAAATAAAAAAATAACCACAAGCTTAAATTTCAAAATCAATAATTAACAAGTTAAGTAAAGGTCTTGCTGTACTTAACTTTAACTGTCACTAAGGGCCACTAACGAACCGTTAACTGACTCTGGGAGTGATCTATTTTTAATTCTTACTAAGGAGCCTCTTAAGTAACCGTTAGGCGTCTCTGAGTGTAGCTGTTAGTGAATAAAGTATCATCTATTATGATATTTTATAAAGGACTAGCAGCGCTCCGCGGTTTCACCCGCGTAATTCCGTTTCCGTGGGAATACGGGGATAAAATATAGCCTATGTCACCCGGTGATAGTGTAGCTTCCCAACAGTGAAATAATTTATCAAATCGGTTCAGTCGTTTCGGAGCCTATTCAAAGCAAACAAACAATTAAATCTTTCCTCTTTATAATATTAATATAGATTATCATTATAAATATAAAAATAAAAACTGCTGAAACTCAGGCTGCCTCTCCAAGTCTCTATGAGAGGAAGTGGACCTTAATCCACGACACGACCCAGTGCAGGTTTATAATCCTTACATGTCTTCAAATGTTTGATTCTAGGACATGCCGGTTTCCACAAGATGTTTTCCTTCACCGTTTCTGAGCCAAACATAGAAAAAATAGAAACAACAACATAGCCAATATCGCCGGGTTAGAGGCAAAACCAATGATTTAGTCCAAAAAGTCAATATGAAATTGATCGTAATCGCATTTGGAAAGTTTGCTATTAAAATTATACGTCCTTAGTGATAAAATTATGTCAGTCGCAATTATAAGAGCATGTTATATAATAATCTAAGTTTTAGACAGTTATATATACTAAACAAAAAAATAACTTGATTACTGCAAATAATAAAAATAAATTATAAACCCCTTTGCAAATGCGCTTATGGAAAATTTTATTTTGACTTTTTTGGACTAAATAATTGGTTTTGCCTTTAACCCGGCGATATGTGCCTTAGAACTACGCCAATATACTCGTAGTAGGTATTTATCGGTACTCAAACTCAGCAGGCTTAACAAGACGTTTTCTATTTCTACTCTACCGTAGAATACAAATCGCTTGTCTACATTTCTCGGTACAAAACTGTCAATTGTGTTCACGGAAATGTAATTTTTGTCTACTCTTCCGTCGACAAAACGCTTCTCTACTCGTTTAATATTGGGCATAAGAATAAGTTAACACGCGTTCCCGAGAACGTAAAAAAATTGCGCGGATTTTTTTCGCGCAATGGATCTTGAACGCACCGCTTACGGCCGAGAGTTCAAAATCGAACAGCAAAACACACTGTTCGATTTTCAACGCGCTGATATGCTCTCTGTTGGATTATCGATGCTCCGTTCAATACCGAAAGTTGCAAATCCGGTCTTCAACATCATCTGCCTAGCCTTTTCCCAACTATGTTGGGGTCGCCTTCCAGTCTAACCGGATGCAGCTGAATACCAGTATTGTACATGGAGCGACTGCCTATCTAACCTCCGCAACCCAGTAACTGGGTAACACGATACTCCTTGATAACACTGGTTGTCAGAATTTCGGGCTTCTGACGACCCGTAACGACTGTCAAATATCCACAAATGACAGCCGGGACCAACGGCTTAACGTGCTTTCCGAGGCACGGAGGGGTCTTGGTATGTAAAGATGGTCACCCATCCAGAAACCAACTGACCAAAGTTGCAAATCCGGTGCGCGAAAAAATCCCGTCTCGATTTCATTACGTCCGTATTAACGTCACTTAGGTACTTCGGAAACGAACCAAGTCGTGCTTAAGTTGACACTTGTCCACATTGTTTCCATACAAACTTCGGGAGGGTTTAATCCACTGTTTGACTATGTACATCAAAAATTAAACATGGTATGGTTTTGTCTCATTATTAATATTGTCTGTACGGAAACAGAATACTAAAATAAAAAACCATTAAAAAGTTATGAGCCAACAAAGATTCGTTATTCTGGCTAATTTAACGTAACTTTGGGCGTGTTTAAGTAATAAAAGGAGTGTAAAATATCGAAAACCAAGTCGGTACCGACAAAGCTCAATTATCGAAAAGTTCAATAAATTTAATTGGTCATTGATTTATGCAGTGGTTTTTTCAGAAAACCCGATCTTCCGACGGACTTTTCTTAATTTTTTACGAGCCTGTTTTACTATAACTGATCCTGCAGCTCACTCAATAATGTTGTGCGTGTAGCCTAGCGTCTAACTGCTCATCAATGATACTACCTCTGTCGGACACAAAGCCTAGTGAGACAGCGTGCTTTTTAGCCAGGCCCACCAGTGAGTTCGAGCCCACGACTAGTGTACCCTTAACAGCTCTTGCGAACATAAATTGTCTCCGCCACAATGCACTGACTTCATACACAATTTACGAGATGACTACAAGCTATCGACACAACTCAAGCACCCAATTTTACGGTTGAAGAGAGTTTTTTTCGATAAACTCAGTCTTACGGCCCTGTGGGGGACCGATAGCGACCTCCTGGCTATTTGTTCTTTATAAGGAGATGATTTATTTAGTGAGGAGAGGACCTTGGTGACTCCTCTATGCCAATTTCATAATGTTTCTTATATTCAAATCATAACAAACGTGTCACCGCACTACGTAGGTCAATAACTTTCCACGTTACTTGCCAATATCACGATAAATCTCTTCCGAGTGATGTGTTTGTTTCAATTTGTTCTGATATCAATGTATTAAACATTCTCAAAACTTCCGAACATGTAGAGATAGGATTATCGTTTGATGTCATCCAAAGAAGCCGTGCCCTTGGTATGTAGGTATATTCCCTTTCCGTTAAACGTTGTATAGTGCAACACGTTGCCCCAGTTATGTATAAGGCCCATGCAATAAGGGGCGAGCCTATTGTCCCAATAACAATTTGTTTGATATAGGGATTGAACCCTGGACTTCATGCTCCGCGCTTGCAATCACTAGACCAACGACGCATGCCAGATATTTTGTCACTAGCTTCCGCCCGCGGCTTCGCCCGCGTAGAAGTCGGAAATTATCCCGCGGGAACGTACTACCGGGATAAAAAGCCTATCGTGTACTACCCTATGTGTTAATCTAGGTTATAATCTATCTGTGTGCCAAATTTCATCCAAATCCGTTCAGTCGTTTTTACGTGATTGAGTAACAACCATCCAAACATCTTCACAAACTTCCACATTATATTAGTAGGTATAATAGGATAGGATAACTTGCACATACCCAACTATGTCTCGACAGCTTTCGTAAGTTGAAACCCAACGTGTGTGGTTAAAGTTTATATTAACTCATTGCCTTAACTCTATAATTTACCGGCTTCCTTTAATTAAGTGTTTATATTTGCGTAGGTGACAAATTGGCGCCTAGCAACGTGAAATATGTCTGCGAACTTTAAGATGGGGACAGACTTGCGACACCTCGTTTCTGACAGACACTAGGGGTAGGAACCGCTATGTGCTCGTTGGGTATGTTATGTTGCATTTTATGTCAATTAAAAAAATTACAACCGTCTTCCAAAAATAACTTTAATTTAGTCGGTCTTTGTTTTAGTATTTTCGTTTTAATGCCATCAGTCATTTCACTTTCTAGTTTTTTTTTTGGAAGTCGCCTGTTTTAGTTTTTGCTTTTTAGTTGTTGTAATTACCTACTCCACACAAATTCGTATACCTTCACTTGCAAAGTAAATAACAGTGTGAGGTAGATAATGATTGTGTTCCTGAATTTAAAGAGTTACTACGACAATCGAAGGACTTTATAAATTACAAAAAAAAAAAATGCAATGAAGTACGCACAAATATTTTTAAAGCTTTGCTTTCCCCAGAACGAGGCATAAAGAAACCTTTCACAGAGAGCTCTTACTACAAAATCAATCACAAGACATTATTCATACAATTAACCAAATTAGTTTTAATATTCCAATCACAACCCACTTTCCATCAAAGGCCAGCTTCTATTGAAACTACCCTCAAATACGAATGCTATTTCGATATTGTATGCGTTTCTGTATATTCATTCCATGCTCTTGAACGACTTTGAATTCTGAGTGAGGGTAGATGGAGAATGTTCTATGTAGGCATTGAGAGACGGGTTGTAGTTTTAAGGGGGGGGGGGGGGGGGGGGGGGGTTTAAGGCGGTTAGTTTTCGTCTCTGCGTTGGTAAGACTGTTTCTTTTTTTAAATCTTTGTTTAATTAGGGAGTTTTATAACCGCAATGCGTATGACAGTCCCTTCGTACCTTAAATACAATGGTTCTCATTACATTTGTTGAAATGTGCCCATTTCAAGTCGATTCAACCTCAAGGTCCCAAACAGATCATTTCTAAACTTATTACATGGAATGTGTCCAGATCTGAGTCTATGGGCTGTAACAATTAATTTTCTACTTAAATTACTATTGATAAACCAGGGCATACGGAAAGGCTGACTCTCAGGCTTCTGACGACCCGTGACGACTGTCAAAAATCCACGAATGACTGCCAAGACCAATGGCTTAACGTGCTATCCACGGACGGGTCTTGGTGTGTAAAGATGGACGCCCATCCACGGGCCAACTGTGGCAAGCGTAGCTTAACCTGATCGATGAACCCGTTCGGCTGTTAATAAATAAATAATTATAGTTAGGTGAATCTAAACTTCTATAATTTCCTATCACCGCAACCAGAGAACTTTTTACCTGTGCTTTTTTTTTTAAATCAGACATATTTCATGCATGAGATTCACAGACAATAAACCTAAAAATATTCTAAAACATCGTAAGAAATGCAATTGTAGAGAGAGAATTGGATTTAACACCAGAACTGATGTCGGTACTAGTTTTTTCGTTCATCTCAATGCGTGCTGAATTGCATGATGCTGAAACGAATTAACCGGTAATTATACACAGCTCTGCAATATACAATCTGTATGCTTATTTTACGCGGAATGAGCATGAACCACTTTCAAAACTCGTAAACGGAGCAAAAAGTTGAAAAGCTGTTTATTAAAAGCTCGTTCCACGTATTATATCTAGCTCTTATTTTTCGGGATGCATCTATTACCTGATAAACTGTTTGACAAACCAAGCTATACCGCTGCTGAACTTCATCAAAATCAATTCTGGAGTTTGCCTTTGTAGTCTTATTCTGTACTAGCAGCGCTCCGCGGCTTCACCCGCGTAGTTCCCTTCCCCGTGGGATTACGGGAATAAAGTATAGCCTATGTCACCCGGGGATAGTGTAGGTAGCTTCCCAACAGTGAAATAATTTTTCAAATCGGTTCAGTAGTTTCGGAGCCTATTCAATGCAAATAAACAATCAAATCTTTCCTCTATAAAAAAATAATATAGATCATATGGGAATGAGGAAGATTTGATTGTTTGTATGTTTGCATTGAATAGGCTCCGAAACTACTGAACCGATTTCAAAAATACTTTCACTGTTGGGAAGCTAAACTATCCCCGGGTGACAAATGCTATATTTTATCCCCGTATTCCGACGGGAACGGGACTACGCGGGTGATGCGACGGAGCGCTGCTAGTTAATCAATAAATTGCTAACTTCTAAACTGTAATTATATTTTACTATCGGGATAAAAAGTGTTATGATAAACTATCTGGTGGCTAAATTCCATCCAAAGCCGATCCCCCGTTTTTGCCCGTTTGAGTAACAAACATCAAAACATACAAACATTCATATTTATAATATTAATAGGATAAATAATATACAGTAGGATTTTTAAAATTTTATTTGTGTTTCCTACGTACATTTGGTTGTTTTCCAAGAACATGTTATTTTCTGCATCTTGGGCTAGCTATTATCGTGGTATTTTCAGCCTCAGTAGTTTAGTATAAGATATCAGAATTTTACTCATAACGAAACAAACTTAACTTCTCGAGATGAGACAGCGTCTGATGAAATGCACTGTGGGAAATCACGACGCCGCTCCAATTTTCTTTTCACTTACTATTGCTCTAACAATGTAAGTACTTTATTAGCTCAGATCTTTCTTAAGACGTCTACACACGAGACACTGACATCATCCATTATCAATGTATTTACTGGAGAACCAATTGACAGGACAGCCACATTGGTAATGGTTGCGGTTTGCCCGATACAGTCACAAATGTACATAAACACACGTCTTATTTCCATGGGGGTATTCAAGAAACTACAGAACTCCACCTGCTAGGACGGGTTTTTGGTCCCAGTCCAGTTAGTTCTTCCAAATTATCAAGGTTACCAATTTATAAGGTTCTGAAGGAAGCACACACTGTCCATTAAAATGACTCATATTAGAAAATAATCGTGCAATCCAGTGGGATAATTTTGTAACACAGCGTTTCCCATTTGCCGGGTCGCGACCCGGTACCGGGCCATCAAAATAAAATACCGGGTCGCGACATTCGACAACATGTTCGAACTTGGATTCTTTACTGAAAAATAATCAGCAGCTCCATACTTCGCACTAAAATTTAGTGACTAAATAGGCGATACCAAAATATGTAGTATTAATAAAACATTTTTACTATTAATAAATGTGTATTATTTTACCTAGTGGAACCAGCTTGGGTTTAAGAGTATTAAGTGGGTCACGAAGGGGCAGTGTGAAACTTACCGGGCCATGGCAGAACAATGTTTGGGAAACACTTTAATTTTGACAGTTCAACAATATTCATTGCGTTAATAACGTTGCTGAGCAGACAAATTTTTGGAACACATGAAGCAATGTATTAGCAATATCGTTCAAAATGATTCAGAATCTGATTGATTGATTGGTTCCGCAATTAAGGTGCAGGTTAATCAATTAGGGTGCAGCTCAACCAATTAGGGCGCAGGTTAATCAATTAGGGTGCAGCTCAATCAATTAGGGTGCAGGTTAATCAATTAGGGTGCAGCTCAATCAATTAGGGCGCAGCTAGAAACTATCTTCGAAGTCACCATGAGCCTTCAGTTTTTATGGAGGTTACGATAGGGAAAGTAGCTAAGTAGTTGTGAGTACCTAATCTTCTATTGTCATCAGTGTGTGGGTGCTTTATCTCCGACGGCGGAACTTGGTGCGTTGAACCCGAAGCAATTTAGAGAAAGTGTTCGGCTGTTCGCCATTGTATCGCCATTCGTTGCGCAAGCGCACGCACCGCTCGGCGCTCATGACAATAAGATGAATCAATTCGGTGTCGGTGCGTCTCAAAGTGGGCAATTTATATGAAAGTTTGTATGGTATTTTGATGGCTTTATTTTTCAATGGCTGCGAGTTTTACCGACTGTTTTTGCTAGAATATAATTTTACAACTTTGTTGGCTATCCTTTGAAAAAGGCCCTTCAAATATTAACTGTAGGAAGGAGCTAATGTTAATTAACATTAAAAAACACAGCAAGACAGAAAAATTTCGCGGTAGTATGTCTTCGCGCATTGCATTTTCACCGCACTGCTAAGAGCTTAGAGTTGAAAATCGAACTGTGTGTTATTTCGACGCGTTGGGATGCACTCTATTGAATTCTCAATGTTCCGTTCAACAACGAGAGTTGAAAATCGAATGCGCCATACGTCCGTATGTTTCTTCCGGTATGTATCTTGATTCAGATATTTTTTTGGGTGCGATATCATCAACTAAATTCTCCCGCTCTGGGCGGAGCTGGGAGGGCGTGTCAGACTTTTATTGACTAAAACCCACCCGTGTTCCTTCTGTGCCACGGTAACTCTTTCGAGCAACCCGCACCTTTGGCAGGCATCGGCCCTTGCGGACCCTACCAGTTGGTGCTGACATCTCTTTGAGGCGCGCGTGGAACACAACGCGCCGTCGATCCGGGCTTGGTTCTTACCGGACAGCGAGCTACCCATTACTCGCCATCCGCAAGCCTGCGCCTACGGTGGTCGGGAATCAGTCTGGGATTCCCAACGCCCAAGGTGTCTTCTGTAGCGACTAGGGCCGTATTTATTAACATTGAAAAAAGGTAAGTTATGATTAGCGTCTGTTAGACCATACCTACATTTTTGACGTTTAAACATTTTTTAATTTTAAGCAACGGTCATAAATAAAAGGGTCAGTGTCTAGTTTGGAACTCACTGGCAACTAAAGGCTCCCGCGAAACTACGCGATGCGAAAGAGCGAGGCGACTCTAGTAGATCAATTTCCATGATGTTTTCATAGAAATTATTCTACACGTCGCGCCTTTCTGCAGGAGCCTTAACGCTACATAATGATCCTAGCTGTTGGTGATATTTTAACCTATTTAGGACTGGACCAGAATAATTAAACTACTAAATTTGTCTATTCCCCCATTAGCCTATTAGAAAACCTCATGAGCCTTGATATAAAAACTTAGTTGGATCGAAATTCTTTCCAATAACATTTTGCAGCGATCGCCAATCTTTCAAAGCTTCTCCGAAGATAAACCGGGACCTGTCGGTATCACAAATCCGGATCGAAATCGAACGGGAACCGAAGCAAAAACCGCATTGCATATTTATTTTTATTCACGTTTTCGGGTTTACTCATATGCTTATTTCGGATATGCCTGACCTGAAAGAGAGTCGCATAGTGCTAGAATATGGATAACTAAAGAAATTTAGTGATTATCATAACATGCCATCGCATAACATCACGCTTATATTTCCCAATAGGGTTGGACAGAAAGAAATGCACTTATAGTACCTACACCTACATTTCACCAGTTGTGATAAAGTTCCGTGTAATAGGGGGCGAGCCTATTACCATCAACCGGGCACCCATCCAGACTCCGCGCTGCTACTGTAATTTATTTATTTATTCATCTAAGATAGAAAGCCCAATAACCCTTTGCCCGACCACGGAATCGAACCCAGAACATCATGCCTATGAAGCGATAGCGATCACCATACTGATTTTGTATAGTAGTAGTATTAATATAGAAGTATTATACAGATTTTTTGTAGTAATATTATACAGGATACATTTTTAATCAGTGCGCAAACTCTAACCATGAATTCAGCATATCATATTAGTCGGGTATACAAAAAAAAAAAAATCTGCTGTTTCATAGAAAAGTGCAACACCTACGCGAGCAAAATGTATGGAACAACAGATATTTTTGTATAATTGACAAAAAAATCTAGAATGTTATGCTGAATTCATGGTTACAGTTTGCGCACTGATTAAAAACTTATCCTGTATACACCCTAGAACGAATATTTTCAACTCGGCCGGGGTTTCATGTGCTAAATCCATTGTTGGAGGTTCGCGTCAATGTCCCTGCCACCCTGTATCTGTGCTTACTTCCTTGAGAATACAGGCATGGTGATAACCGGTTTATAACCGGATTTCTAAGAGCCAATACCCCAGTAATTTCTTATAACAACTTCCTATCTGTGGCAGATACTCTCTATAATTTCTCCAACAAGTTCGCACGGTGTCGCCACAGACTATAAAGTACATCTATCTCGCTCGAATTGCTTTGAGAGATTGAAACGTAGACACATTAAAGCTTACTAAAGTGTCTGATCGAAGCGCATTGACAAAGCAACACATTCATCTGTACTCATATTTAGATGGTTTAAATTTTATTGTACTACACGCCAAGGAGCGCAGTTTGCTTTAAAACTTAAAAATGAACAAGCACAGAGTTCGCTATTGGGCTCTCAAATAAAAACAATTGTAAAAAAAAACACTGTTATTATTTTACGAATTATTAAATTGTAATTTAAAAATTATCAACTAAATAATTGAGGTTGAAAAATCTCTTTAAAGCGATTTAAATTAAGAATTTCGGATTTAAGCATACAAATAATCACATCACACTAGGTAAGTTTTCTGATCCGTTTGTTTATATTTTCAGCAAATACGTTTAGAACGGACCATGAATTAGATACTCGTATGTGCTACAACTGCAACTCGTCGGGGCATTTTTTTTTTTGGGTGGGATATCATCAAATAACTTCTCCCGCTCTGGGTGGAGCAGGAGGGCGTGTCAGACTTTTACTGACTAAAACCCACCCGTGTTCCTTCAGTAGCCCTTAAGCCAGGGGCTGTGGTGTCTCTTTCGAACAAACCCGCACCCCTGGCAGGCATCGACCCTTGCGGGTCCCATCACTTTTTGTGCTGACATCTCTTTGAGGCGCGCGTGGAACACAACGCGCCGTCGACTTGGGCTTGGTCCTTACCGGACAGCGAGCTACCCATTACTCGCCGTCCGCAAGCCCATGCCTACGGTGGCCAGAAATCGACCTGGGATTCCCGACGCCCAGGGCGTCTCCGTATCCTGCGGCGGCTGGGGTCGCGAGGGCGCATATGCTGCCTCTCCCTCACGTGCGCCGCCTCCCTCTTCGCGAGCATCACTGCTTCGCTGAAGGAGGTGACGGCTCCCCATGCCCTCTCGCTCCGTACCATGGCCTGGACCAGGGCCGGACGCGAGAGATCGCCGCCGCCGATCGCCTCCACGAGGACACGGCGGTGCTCTGCCCAAGCAGGGCAGATCGCCACCGTGTGCTCCACCGTGTCCTCAGGGCGATCTTCGCAGTGGAAACACCCGGGCGTTTCCTCCCGCCCTATCCGAAACAGGAACCGGAACCGAACCGTGTCCGGTGAGGACCTGCGTCAGGCGGAACGTGAGGACGCCATGCAGCCTCTCAAACCACTCCTCAAAGAGGGGACTTACCACCGCAATCGTGGCGTGCCCAGCACTGGGTTGCGACAATCGCTCTCTCCATGTCACCATGAGATCCCGCCGGAGCTCTGTCCGCTGTGCCGCGATTTCCTGCGGCAGCGGACTTACGCCCCGGCGTTTGGCCTCCTCGCGCCACTCCCATATTTGCGCGAGGAAACTCGTCGGGGCATCAAACCGACTCACAGCATTAATTGATTGATCGATAGAATCCTTGCGGAAAATTGGATGATCCATCAGTTATGACAACTCTTTTCTTTTCTTTTTTTTTTTTTTCTTTTTAGTTCAAATGTATTAGATTCGAAAAACTGAGTTGTTTCGCTGAAAATTATGGAATGACATGTTTTCGACTGACTGTTGAGCAGTCAGTCGAAATTACAGTATATTCATAAAAAAAGCTTAGGTATTTTTTTTTAATCTAAAATCTGACATAGAAAGGCCATTATCACTTTGTCTAAGGGTGAAAGCATCCATCGATATTAAAAAAAAAAACATGAGTAGAACTCACAATTCACGTAAAAAAATATAAATTGTCTCCCATTACACGTCTGTTCTATCCAACTTATGTGTTCAATAATGATTTTAATTCATTTGTTATTTTAATTACAAAAAACTTTAAAACTTTACATGTCATAAACTAAAAGGTTAACAAGGTTATTTTGATAAGTTATCTCGGTGTATTCACTAATGACAGCAAAGACAATAAACTTTTGTGAGTAGCTCGACTCTCGTTTTATCAGCCTGTCAGTGCAATTTTCCCGCCGTTTAAAAATGGCGGACATATTGACGCAGCTAAAAGTTCGTTGCGAGTGGAATTAAAAAGTTTTAAACTTGGAATGGGTTCGATTTGTTGAGCTATTGGTTCGTTTAATGTTTGTGGCTGTGTTCGTTATTCAAATATTGTTTTTTCTGACTTTATTCAGATTGCGTTGGAAAATTGTTAACCCTGTAGGTAGGTAAGTACAGCCCTACAAGACTATTTTGCGAGTGACTAAAATCGGATTAACGTCTCAATCTTGTTTTTGGAATACCTGTAGGTATTTCGAGTTATATTTAACAAAACAATTGATAAATAAAGCGCATATTTGGCGCACACAAAAGAGCAAAAAAAGCTCGATGAAAAGTAACGAATTACATCAATATTACGAAATAGCTCTAAAGTACAAGGTGGAGGGGGGCTTGTGGCTCAATAACAATAGCTGCACGGGTCGATCGACCAGGTTACGGCTACGCTTGCCGCGGTTGGTCCGTGGATGGGTGACCATCTTTACATACCAAGATCCCTCCGTGCCTCGGAAAGCACGTCAAGCCGTTGGTCCCGGCCCGGCTGTCATTTGTGGATCTTTGACAGTCGTTACGGGTCGTCAGAAGCCCGAAAGTCTGACAACCAGTCTTACTTACCAAGGGGTATCGTATTACCCAGTAACTGGGTTGTGGAGGTCAGATAGGCAGTCGCTCCATGTAAAATATTGGTATTCAGCTGCATCCGGTTAGAGTGGAAGCCGACCCCAACATAGTTGGGAAAAGGCTAGGCAGATGATGAGCTCTAAAGTACAAGGTGACAATATACAAAAAAAGACGAATGGTGATGACACTTTGAGCTATGACACACTTTGAAATTTAAATGAAATAACGAATACACAAAGTTTGGGTTGTGGATCATGGTTGCACCAAATAGGAGTCCAGCTCAGCTCAGCTAACGCTGATATTTTGCTGAATCCCTGCAGTGACTTACTAAGTACTAAAATTTCATAAAGGTTTACCAAGAGCGCCCCCCTATCAACGTCACTCGTCAACGCCAAAATCCATAAAACAGTGAAACTATAATTGGAATATCGTATTTTTATACTATAACTACATTTAACATTTTTTTCGATTCTTGCTTTCTCCCGATAAAGGAAACCATCAAATTAGAAAACTGAACTGATAATTGAGAAAGGATTCTTTATTTAAAAAATTTAAACCAAACCACACACACAACTTCAAAGGAATTAAAAAGTAAAGCGCTTTAACTGCTATCGCGTTGACTCGGGGATGAAAAAAAAAAGCACCACAAACAAGAGACTTTGAACTTTCATAACATATTGTTTTCAAAGACAATGAGTAAATTGAAAGTGCTGCGGGTAGTATGGACTAGACTAGTACAGTTGATGACAAAAGTGCTTAGGTTTTTATGGAGCTAAATGGGATTATGATGGCTCTTGAGCTACATTACAGACTTTTTCTGCCCGTTACATTATGTGTCTAGTGTTATAATAATATCATGCGTATTATATTATGTGTGTAGTATTTTGCCTTACATTTTCGGTCGGTACTTTTCTTGAACTTTTTTGTAAGAGGTCTACTGCAGCTAAGATTTATTTCATACGAACTTTTGCCAACGGCTCCAACCGCGTAGAGATCGGAAATTATCCCACGGGAACGTACTTCTGGGATTAAATTATCCTATGCAGGTTATAAACTATCGGTGTGCCATTTTTTTTTCTAAATCCAAACATACAAACTTTCACATATATAATATAAATAAATACTATAGTAGGATATCAATAATAGAGCTCTGTATTTCAAGTTGGAATTTTGTTCGTAATCACTAATTTAGGTATTCTGTGAATTTCGCTTTGCATAAATTTTCAACCAAAAAACTAGTGAAACAACACTAGTTTTTCAGTTGCAGTTCATTGAACATTCAAATTTTAATACATCCGATACACATACTTTACTAAAAATTATCGTTAGTCAATGGCCTTTGTAACAGCTGAATTGAAAACATAAAATAATGCTAACGTACTTATAATTTACCATTCAGCACGTACATAAATGTAGGTAATCAAAACAAATCTACATTAATGATGAGAGTTCCTAAATATTATGCTTGCAATCAATTAAGTTAATTGAGCTTTTTGTTATTTTCAATTGGAAATTATTTAATGTATTTGCATGTAACTCAACTAAAAGGGTAGGTAGGTATTTAAAAATAAACTAAACAAATAGAACTATTGTAGAAAATGTTTTGCCAAATCCACAAATGTATCAAAAATATTATATTCTATTTACAATCAGAAAGAGATTTTATCTATATAAAAGCCAAAAACCATAAAGCACAAAGAAAAAACAAAAGAACATTTCCGAATAAAACCGTCAAAACAGAAACGAGAAATAAAAACATTTTTTTTCGAAAACAACTCCACAAATCAGCGCCAGGAGTTCGTTCCCGCGAAAAAAGGATAGGGAAGCACTTTTGCACTCACCAGTACCCTGTCATCGGTATGCAGTTGGTACGTAATTACTCGATGTTGGAAAACCCGTTAGCGCTTTTAATTTAAACGATTTCATTATTTCAGCGGTTGTACTCGACTGTACTATACATTAGTGTGATTAAAAGAGTGAACTGTAATAGGTATATATACAGCCAGTCGGTGCGTTTTTAAAAGCTGATGTGATTGCGAATGCTATTGATAAAAAGTATCGGTAAACATTTAATTCATTTTAAATGTAAATAAACATTCAACCTACTATAAAAGCGGTGGCTGCCACATAGCGACTGCAGTTTACCGGCGAATTACTCCACTGATTACTACCTCGCTGGTCTAGTGGTCGCTGCTGTTAACCAAGAGGTTCTGGCTTCGATTCCCAGACATTTGACATCTACCAACCCGCACTGGGCCCGCGTGGCGGATTAAGGCCCGCTCCCTCTCACGGAGAGGAGGCCTGTGTCCCAGCAGTGGGAACATTATAGGCTGATTATGTTATGTTATGTATAACATTTAAGGTCAGAGAGTTGTGTTCATGATTCTAATGAGAGTTGTCTGGCAGCACTGAGACGTCAGGTCCGGGCACCTGTCAAGTGTCAAAGCACCTACAGACTGAATGGTGAACGAATGAATGAAACGAATAACATCAAATATTTTAGGTTCATTGTCGAACTGGAAGACCTCTTGTCAAAGTGGCGCCAACTGGTGGCTTGAATATTCAAGAACATCCTCATTATTTTAATTCAGTAAATATATTTTAGAGACGTTCGCGAACCATATTTTGATTAACATACAACGCGGCACTGAAAAATAAAAATTTAAATTTTGCGAGCTATGTTTACGCGTACCCTTTAACAAATCCCAGACTAATTTTACAACTGAACGTTCTTAATTATAACTTTGACACATTTATTAAATTAAATAAAACATGCGTATGAGCCTAGGCAGTAGGCTTAAACCAATTGAGGATCCCACGTCCCCACAGACCACAAAAAGCTAAAATAATTTACGTTCTGAAATTTAATTGATCTCTTAATTTTAAGACTTGAAGTAAAAGTATTAATTCATGGTTAAATTTTGAAGGGATGTTCTCGTTGATTTTGTCATAAGCGTACGTATAATCTTAGATAAACATATAAATGCAAATTTTTAAGCAAAAATACCATTGCATTCGTGTACAGATGTATTTCGTTGGGACACGACGACATAGCAAGCTATAAATTTCCAGTTTTAGCTGAACTCGCATTGTATATAAAGGGTTTTTGTAAGTGAGAAGTCAGCTTATGCTGAAAATATATACTTAGCTTATTTAGTCATCGTGCGTACCAATAGGTATACAAGATAAAATTTATTATAACAAAAAAAAAAACAACTGTTCCATACATTTTGACCGCGTAGGTATTTCACTTTTCTATGAAACAGCAGATTTTAATTTTTGTGTAACCAACAAAAATTTCTACGCTAGGGAGTCGAGAACGATTTGCTGAATTCATGGTTACAGTTTGCGCTCTGGTTAAAAATTTATCCTGTATTTTTTGCTAAAGCCTACACGGAAATCAAAGTAAAGGACTAACGCTAATTGACGTTCACAAGGACGTATCTAATAACATCGCGGTAGGATTTCTTCACGTAGGTACCTACTGAATTTTCAACTAACTGCTAAGCGCCGAGAGGTGAAAATTGAAGTGTGTTTTTCGAAGCGCTGAGAAGTTTTCTTAAGGGGAACCTAGTCGCGGGCTCGAACTCACAGGTGAGCCTGGCTGAAAAGCACGCTGTTTCAACAGATTACCCGTGATGAGCAGTTAGACGCTAGTCTACACGCACAACGTCATTGAGTGAGCTGCAGGATCAGTTATAGTAAAACATGCGCGTAAAAAATAAAAGAAAAGTCCTCCTGAAGATCGGGTTTTATGAAAAAACCACTGCATAAATCAATGACCAACAAAGTTTATTGAACTTTTTGATAATTAAACTTTGTCGGTACCGACTTAGTTTTGGAGATTTTTACCTTCTTTTATTACTTAAACACACGCAAAGTTAGGTTAAATTAGCAAGAAAAACGAATATTTGTTGGCTTCTAACTTTTTAATGGTTTTTAATTTTAGTATTCTGTTTCCGTACAGACAATATTAATAATGAGACAAAACCATACCATGTTTAATTTGTGGTGTACATTGCCGAACTCTGGAGTAATACTCTCCCGAAGTTTGTTTGGAAAAATGTGGACAAGAGTCACCTTAATACTCGGTTCGATTCTCATACTCGTTTCAAAACCGAAAATTGAAAATCCAGCGTGCGACAAAATCCCGCCACGATATTTTTACGTCCGCCAAATTATCCCTACTTATATTATAAATGTGAAAGTAACTCTGTCTGTCTGTTACGCTTTCACGCCTAAATCGCTGAACCGATCGTCATGAAATTTGGCAAATATATAGGCTGGGATATGGAGAAGGACATAAGATAATTTTAACGCGATAACCGACATCCACGCGGGTGGAGCCGCAGTTAAAAGCTAGTTTTTCGGTCAAGAAACTGGCCCTCATTTATGTCTATACTTTAGCAAAAAAAGTTGTATGAACAATACACGAATACATAAAACACGAATTAATTTTAACTTAGACTGTAGTAATTTGTCATCCAGTCTTAACATAAGCTAGTAAGATTAAGTTAGACATATTTAGGTAAAGTATAGATTTTGTGGACCATTTTAGGGTCGACAAATTAATGTCTGTATCCCGGGACGTCTGGACTGGAGCGAAGGTTTATCTCATTAAAGTTTAAATAAATAACAAATTTATGAGACTACATACGAAGACTACATTTTGTAACTTTTAAATAGATAGTTATGAATGTTAAGTGGCTAAGGGCTGATTTTACCAAATTCAGATATCTTTTATCTGTAGAGTAAAATTTACGTCTGACAATTCTACTGTGGAAGATCTGTCAAAAATTCAAAATTTATTCTCAGGATAAGACTTACTCTAAGTATAAAAGTTAAGTTAAGTATAAAAGTTTGTTAAAATTCGCCCTAAGTAATAAAAGCCTCACGGGGCAGGTTAAGCTACGCTAGCCGCGGTTGGACCGTGGATGGGTCACCATCTTTACATACCAAGACCCCTCCGTGCCTCGGAAATCACGTAGCCGTTGGTCCCGGCTGACATTTGTGGATCTTTGATAGTCGTTACGGGTCGTCAGATGCCCGAAAGTCTAACAACCAGTCTTAACAAAGGGTATCTATCGTGTTACCTACCCAGTAACTGGATGGTGGAGATCAGATAGGCGGTGGCTCCATGTAGAATACCAGTATTCAGATCCATCCGGTTAGACTGGAAGCTGCCCCAGCATAGTTGTGAAAAGGCTAGGCATATGATGAGTTATGAATGTTAATAACTTGTACTTTGTTGTGTCTTGTAACTTGTTGTTGATCTACTAAAGCTATCAGATTGAATGTACCATTTTAACTCACTACATAAAGACACCTAATTTAAAGGTAGGAAAATATTGTTTTTTTTTTTTATTGTTTTTAATCTGTGAATTGATTTTTATCATTGTTATTGTTAATTTTATTTAATTACTGATGTTTACGTTATGCCATATACTTTCACAGTTACTAAATAACTAATAATATTTACATACCGTGCGGTGGGATCCAGGTATGCCTAGTGCAGACACCAGTCTCTCACAGATTAGTGTCACATATGTAGTTTTAAGCTTTTATTTGTTTGTGAAGAGAAAATAAAATTATTTGAATTTTACTTGAAAGTCATCTTTGTTTAGCTTCTGTTTAAAGCCAACGATAAGTACAGACCAACAAACTCAACAACAGATAAATTTAATTAAAATATAAAGTCACTAATTACCTACTACATTTTCCAATTTAAACCTGAAATAATTAAAACAAAGTTATAATGGAAAGATAACAGAAATGTCCAAGAAATCTTTGTAGATTTCAATGATAAATTGATTCAATTATTAGTTGAATAAAACTGGTTCAGTTATATCTCAATAAATCTATTCAATTTACTTGAAAACCCTTTGTTTATTTCAGACTCGAGATTAAGTTACAGCAGCTAGAGAAAAACCCACCTTGAACGTAAGCGAAAGAGTTTAAAATCGAGTAGCGAAGGTGTAGAAAAAAGAGGATTCTTGAATAAAAATTATGTTAAAAGAACGGAGGTGGATAATGGCAACATTTCCGAAGCTATTTGTGACTTGAGGAAGAAAATGTGGCAGCTACTTATCTTGTCGCAGGAGATCGAGTTGATTCCAGGGAAATTTTCTCGCTATTTTGGCATCACTGATATAGGTACCCAAGGGGCTTAAAAATGAGAATGTTTTGACTATTACATGGAACAGTGGTGGCCTGACTTAAGAGTTTTAAGTTGTGAGAAACCAGGCCACAATTTTGTTTGTACCTACTGAATTTCATCACCGCTTTTCTGAAAACAGTGAAGTAAAACATCGTGAGGAAACCGGCATGTCCTAGAACCAACATATCAAAGACATGTGAGAACAATCATACAGCTGAGCCCGCGTGGTCTACCGGGTCCTTTTCAGAGTTAGGAGGCCTGTGTCCCAGCGCTGGGAACATTATAGGCTGATTTCTGTGATTTTAACCAATATTTGTAAAAGAATAAAAGCAAATAACTGCCACTGCGTACCACTGAATATCTTTCGCAACGATTGCCCGTTTTCACTTACACTAGACACCTAAATGAATTATTGGATTTCAAACTCTTCGCGCTAAGTTGAGAGTTGAAAATCCAAGTGTGTTTTTTAGGAAGTAAAACATTTTAAAACAGTAACGGTGGAGTTTCTTAACCATTCTTCTCCATACGAAACTTTTTGGAATGGGCGACTAGAATCAATTCTATTTTAATGTAAATGTTGACGTTCCAAAGTGCCTTTTAAGTGCCTATTTGAATTAAATGCTTTGATTTTGAATTATATTGTGGTGTAGCCTATGGATGAGTAGAGGCAAAACACAGCAATACGAGTACGCAACTGAAGTATGATCTAACCGATGCTTAGCTCGAGGCTTCAAATCTAGGACCTTCCCGTTCAAGCATCTTACTTAACTATTAGAACAATGCAGTCACGTTGCTAAGTAATTAAGTTATTACATAAAAGCCAGACACGAAGCGCCCAAACTTCAGCTCGGAAGCCTTAACTTAGTGCTCTAACGGTCGAAAGGTTATAGATAATACCTAGTTCTGCTAACCCTATTAACAAGTTTGCCTCAGTTTCAGTTAACTCTAATTTTATACGGTTCAGTTAAGTTGAGTTTATAATTAAAATCGATGCAACGGAGTTTCTATTAACCGATTGGTTTAGTTTAGCTGAGAGCTTGCGGTTTTAAAAGTTATTTTATTTTTAAGTATGATTATTATGTTTCTATCACTACTATCATCATCACCATCATCATCATCATCACCATCATCGTCTGCCTAGCCTTTTTCCAACTACGTTGAGGTCGGCTTCCAGTCCAACCATAGATATAAGAAAGAAGAGTCCAACCTGATGCATCTGAGTACCAGAGTTTAAAATTGAGCGACTGCCAATTTGACTTTCACAACCCAGTTACTGGGTAGTATGATACCTCTTAGTAAGATTGGTTGCCAGACTTTCGGGATTTTGACTACCCTTAACGACTTTCAAAGATAAACGAATGACAGCCGGCAAAGTTGAATACTTAAAACAATCAACTTCACTTTAGCGTTGCTGGACAACGGTCACACCCATAGCCTTTCACAGTTCTTTATTATTTACCTATTTCTGTTTTTGTTTGCTGTGTATGCCTGTTTTGCCCGATTCGTGCCTTTCCTGTAAGTCACAATCTTCAATCCAGATACACTTTAGATATGCCTCCAGCAAAAAAAAATACAAGACATTAAAAATCTGCCTCAAAATAATTTAAAAGCAAACAAAACTAAATTAAACAACGTAACCGTCAAAGAAAGCAAACAAAACGATGGAAAATACGAAGAAAGAAGCATCTCTTTCAACGGTTACATTAAATAAAGAACGTTAATATTTTCCCAACGGACGTTTTCAGTCTATTTATACAAACTTTAAAAAGTTGAAACGTTCATGCGATCGTGTAATTAGTACCGTAACAATTAAGCTCTGGTCAAACTGGGGCGAAACCCGCGCGGGATATGAGATGAAATTCGCTCGCGACGAATGTGTTAGCCAACTTGTATGTCACGTATTTTCAATAAAATTAACCGGATGCGCAACTACGTCTCATTGCCCCAGGAGCTGAAGTGCCGAATTTTTTTTCTAGGGTGCTTGGATCCAGCCAATAGTAACGCCTCCACAGCAAGATAATACCTATGACGAGAGCTGTATAAACCCCCTAATAATTTTATCAAAACATCTGAAAGCCTTCCAACTGGGCACGCTCTACCGTGGCCGAATTGGAAATCTCTAAATAAACTTCGAAGCCAAGCCGGCCAGAGTAAAGACAACCTCCACAGATGGGGGAGCACGGACAGCTCATAGGTATCTCAAGTGCGTATGCGGCATCTCCCCACAGACAATGGCCCAGCCTCCATACTGTGCCGCATCTATTATCTGTGCATTAGATAAACTTATGACTGCGTCAGTACGTGCAGCTGAATTTTAGATCAAAGATGTTTGAACTTTGTGCAATTGATACGCTAAGAATAAGAATAACATTAAAGGCTCTGATACGCGCGACGCAACTCTAATAGAACAAATGAAAACTTCATGGAAATTCAACTACACGAGTCGCGTCATACCGCGCAGCCTTAAAACAAACGACCCGCGCAGGGCCTGAATTCACGATTAGGTACTCGTAATCAAGTCAATCATACACGAAATCTGTTAATATCGTATTAATAATATCGACATATTATTGTCTTAGAACGTACAGAATATGACATTTCGATTCGTTACCGTTACATTGGTTTCTAAAAAACACGATAATGACGTAGTTTGAATCAAGTAATATTCCGCAGGGATTCATTATAACCATACAGAATTGGGGCCCTGTTGCGTACTACATCCCGCGCGGGATGCGCCTCAGTCTGGCCAAATCTTTATTTTGCACGTGGGAGCATTCTAGGGTAAATATTATAATTATATCGTGTATTTTCCCTTAAGAAGATACACGGGTATTTCTTTCTACAAACATTTAATTAAGATTTTTCTGCGGACTCCATTCGCAAGCGCTATTGCTGACCATCAGGTACTGGGTTCGAAAGGTGATGAGTCGGGCAAGGTTTTTTTTGGGTTCCATAAAATTTCTCAGCAGTAGCTCGGTGTCTGGATCTGTGCCCGGTTGATGGTAATAGGCGCGCCCCCTATTAAATGGGACTTAAACATAACTGGCGAAATGTGGGTGTACCAAGCACACCTTTGCGGCTCTGCCTAACCCATTGAGGTTTACAGGCGTGATTTTATGTTAAATAAAGAGTACCCACATTCCGAATAAGCTCACGAGACTGTCAGGAAAATATTTAATGTTCTTTTGGTCATAAAACTGCAGTGAAACGTCGCTTTGCAGTTTGCACATTTTTTTATTTTTAATTGGGGCCATGCTATTAGTATTAAAGTGCATGCTTTCGTCTCTTTTTATTATAATTAAGACCCGTCATAATTCTCATACAAACGCTCGTACGTGAAAACAAGAAATTTCACGCTGGACAGTAGCTAATGTGTGTATAAATTGTTGGGATAAGTACATACATGTCTCCCAACAATTTCATATTGCAATTAAACATTGTACTAACAGATAATACAAATAAAAATAAAAAAACTGAATGCATAATGCACTACCACTTTGTTAACCCTTTGAGCGGCCTTGATGACGTCATCGCACCCATTTGCGTCGTGGGTGGTCCGCTCTCTTATCGTAAACTCGAAAAAAACAATGGATCTTTGTTTGTGGGTTGGTTCGACTGATTATTGTTTTGGAATCGTGAATAAATGTACTTTTTAACTGGTGTTACTTTCGTTTGAATGGATGGTCGTAATAATTTACATAAAAATCTTTTCTACAGGAAGAAACCTTTCAGCTTTGAAATGTATAACCTTTTTCATATAGCTACCTACATTCTAAGCTAATATGCGATTATGATTATGATCATATCATCACGCCTTGTCGGCCCGAAGTGTTGGTAGAGTTGTACCTACCTATTCGGTGGCCGGTGATCTAAAGCGTTTAAAAAGCTTGTAGTTAGTCAGCTTTTTAAACGCTTTATGCCTTCGAAGTACCAGGTTGTCATAACTCGGTAGGAGCACACCTGACATAGTTGTGTCAGCTAGAAAGCGCTTACATTTTAACATAGTAATTTATATGTTTTAACAAAAATAATAACTTATAAACCAATTAAAAATCCTATTAGAACCATTTTTGACTTCTACGCGGACGAAGTCACGGGCAAAGGCTAGTATAAAATAAATATTATCATCGTCTGCCTAGCCTTTTCCCAACTATGTTGGGGTCGGCTTCCAGTCTAACCGGATGCAGCTGAATACCAGTATTTTACATGGAGCGACTGCCTATCTGACCTCCACAACCCAGTTACTGGGTAATACCCCTTGGTAAGACTGGTTGTTAGACTTTCGGGCTTCTGACGACCCGTAACGATCATCAAAGATCCACAAATGACAGCCGGGACCAACGGCTTAACGTGCTTTCCGAGGCACGGAGGGGTCTTGGTATGTTAAGATGGTCACCCATCCACGGACCAATTACGGCAAGCGTAGCTTAACCTGATCGATCGGCCCGTGCGACTATTGTTACTTAGCCACAAGCCCATAAAATAAAAATTATATGATGCAATTTTAAAAATTAATTTTAACGCGCCGATAGGTTTACAACTTCCAAGTCGACTCCAACTAGATTTTTTTTTAAATAGAGACGTATAAAAGGAATCCCAACATCCTATATAAGATGTAATAATTTCATTTAATTTCGCAACTTACATAACAAAGTTCCAAAGCAGCATAAAGACTCAGCGCAACCAGCGGGCTTAGCATGACGCTTTGTATTTCTACGAAGAATAGACAGTGCTTTTTCAATAAAAAGTGACATTTCGTTCCTACATTTTTGTTATCGCACCGTAGATATCCTTCTACAATCTGTCATTTATATAGTCTTTCGTTTCTAACGATATTTGTCTGGGTCCTTATAAATGTAGACTATTTCAGAAGAATATTTCTTCCCAAACTGTCAAAATCACACAGCCACACAGTATAAACGATTATCGACAAAATTATGATTCGTTTAGAACGCATAACTGTGATAATGAATAGAAAAACATAGCTATCTTATCCTATTGTACATCATTTATTTAATAGTCATGTCTATTCTTCCGTCGACAAATCGGTGCTCGTGCTAAGCCTGCTGCAATGAAACCAAGACTAGATAGCACAAGATTTCTCTTGTCACTAATCGGGTCCCGTTTAACTCGGCAAATCGGCCATTGAGTTCAGCTTTTCACTTCCACGAGACGGAACGTGTAGAAACTTTAACCACCCCTCATTACGACTTATAGAAAAAACTGACCGTAATATCGCGCAACAGTTTTTTGTTGCCTACAGTTACCGACAGTTAACTACAACGGTTACAGCGCACCTGCGTACTTAAATGTCACCCGTTGGTTACAACGCAGTAACGAACTAGTTTAAAATACCAACGGTTATGTAACAAATAACAACGCAGATATAAAAAGTGGCCAAGGGCGAGTAGGACTCGCACAGGAAGGGTTCCGTACCATCCGTACAATATTTAAGGGTGTATCTGACCGCATGCTGACCGCGACCGATGACGTGCAGCCATCTGACGAAGGCCGAATGCTGTGTTTCAATGCAGTGGCGCGGTCTCGCTCGAACGAGCGTTTTAGCAACCTGCGGCGAGTTGTTCGTCCATCGAGCCGTCACCGCACGCTGTTGGTACCTTCTGACGTTCTAAAGAGACCGTAACCCTTACACACTATATCAGAAGATGGATGTCGTCTCCGAGGAGGGCCAATAAAACGCTGGGGTGATAACATAGACGCGTTTAGTTGAGACTGATCGTAGAAGGCGAAATACAAGGCACAGTGGAAAGTTATTAAGACCGTTACATAGCTATGGGACAGTACAGGTTAAAACTACATATTTAAAAACAATTTGTTTAGAATACTTGATAGGCATTCCCTCCTTGTAACGCATCCTGTAAGCCTCGAAGACGACCCCAAATAGTTGTGAAATAGTTAGACAGGTTGAGTTTCATCTTCATAATTTCAGTCTGGAATCACATCCACACATATTAATTTTAGTGGAAAATAAACACACTTCTTGTTCCCATTTATATTTTATCTCGTAGCACAGACTGGGTAAAAATTTCAAGTGTCAGCCCTATGATAGACGGGTGGACAGGAGAGCCTTAGTAATAGGGTCCCGTTGACACCGTTTAAGCACGGAACCCTAAAGTGTGAAGTATCATTACCTACGCTGACATTTTGCGAGGGAACATTAAAGGTTTTATGTCAAAGTCCTAACTAACTACCAATTTAAGCGCATTAAAAGTGCCTCCATGTGGAACGAAATTTATTTAGGAACAGACAGCTGCAATAATTAGGTATCCCTCACGCATTAAACTTCAGAGAAAGGGGTAGCTAATTTATGCAGTCGTCAGTACGTCCGGTGCATTCTTGGTAGTTAGCCATAAAATACATCACGCCATTAGGGCTCCCGCAGACAGGCGCTTCGTGACGGTGCGACGCGATACTGGTAGAACAAATTCCATGATACATCATCATCATCATTATTTCAGCCAAAAGAGGTCCACTGCTGGACATAGGCCTCCCAAGCTCCTTCACTTCTACCGGTCTTGTGCTTCCCACATCCAGCGGATTCCCGCGGCCTTCACAAGGTCATCGGTCTACTACGTCTGCCGGTACGCGGTCGCTACTCCAAAACCTTTCGAGCCCATCGGCCATCTGGTCTGCGAGCAATGTACCCTGCCCACTGCCACTTAAGTTTGGCAATTCTTCGGGCTATGTCGTTTGCTTCGGTTCTCCTGCGGATCTCTTCATTCCTGATTCGATCACGTAGGAAACTCCAAGCATAGTCCTCTCCATTGCCTTCCAGTGACTTTAAGCCTTCTGATAAGGCCCATTGTGAGCCGATAAGGATATGGTCGAACATTTTTCCACGTACCTACTATCGTAATACCCTATGTATTATTAATCCAGGTTATAATCTATGTGTGCCAAATTTAATTAAAATCCGTTCAGCTGTTTTTGCGATCTTGAGTAACAAAGATCCAAACATGAAAACTTTCACATTTATAATAGGTAGGAAAATATAATAGTAGGATTAAGTAAGTAACTTATTTACCTATGGATTATACATGATCATAAAGTGCTTAAATATTTAAGACCTCACTCAAATCTATATTAAAGAAATTGTTACCAAGTTGAAATAATATTTACTTTCCAAGAATAATAATAAAGATTACAGCTTTTTCCCGTAACCAAAAGGAAACACGGGATTTCAGGAAATTGAGATCGAGAGTTCCCGTTCCCGGAAACCAAACGCTTCCTGTGTGAACCGGGTTTATTTCATTTGTACGTTATAAAGGATAACTGATGTTAAGGTCTAGTAAAACAGAATAAAACCTTAGAAAGATAGTAAGACCTAGGTTTTATTTCTCAAAATGGGTGGTAGCTAGTCACATTATTTCCATCACGACGGTCCTCCCCGAGGGTACACCTATAGGGTTATCTATAGGCACCTATAGTACACTCAAAGGCCAGGTATATTTAAGTTACAACCAGTCTTACCAAGAGGTATCGTATTACCCAGTAACTGGGTTATGGAGATCAGTCGTTCCATGTAAAATGCTGGTATTCAGCTGCAACCGGTAAGACTGGAAGCCGACCCCAACATAGTTGGGAAAAGGGTAAGCAGATGATGATATTTAAGTCCCATGAAAACGGGGCGAGCCTATTGAAATCATCCGTGCTAGTATTTTGAGGATTGATCTGATCTGACACGCCCTCCTGCTCCACCCAGAGCGGGAGAAGTTATTTGATGATTTCCCACCCAAAAAAAGCCTAATTAGAAATAGGTAGTGATTTTTTCCCAACTATGTTGGGGTCGGCTTCCAGTCTAACCGGATGCAGCTGAATACAGTTATTTTACATGGAGCGACTGCATATCTGACCTCCACAACCCAGTTACTAGGTAATACGATACCCCTTGGTAAGACTGGTTGTCAGACTTTCGGGCTTCTGATGACCCGTAACGACTGACAAAGATCCACAAATGATAGCCGGGACCAACGGCTTAAGGTGCTTTCCGAGGCACGGAAGGGTCTTGGTATGTAAAGATGGTCATCCATCTACGGACCAACCGCGGCAAGCGTAGCTTAACCTGATCGATCGACCCGTGTAGCTATTGTTACTTAGCAACAAGCCCCCTAGCCCAGCCCAATTAATATTACCAGTAATTCTACTAACTTCTCCTTAACAATGTAAGCCTCAGAAAGTGTATTTAATACTGTATTACTTAATCACGCTTGTACAAAACAATAGACAACTTTGCATACAGGAAGCCGGTGTCACGGAAAGCGACGCCGGCGCAATGTTAGTACAACTACTTGCTTTGTTTGCCTTTGGGGTGCTTTCCGACTCACTGCCTGGGTACCTACTAGTCTGTTGTTTTTTAAGGTGTGAAGGTAGTTTCTATGTAGAGAAAAATATATCAGTGTTAGATAGATAAAGTACTCGATCTATGTAGTACTCGCAACCGGGGCGTGTATGAAGGTGGTTATGGCCCGTAAATGTTCATATGATTATTCTAAAATTATTTCAACTCAGACTGTAGTATATGGTACTATATTTTATACATTACACTAACTGACCCGACAGACGTTGTCCTGTCCGTCCAAAAGTCATTCTTACAAAATCCCTACATACCTAACCTACCCTACCCTACCCTACCAACCCTACCTACCTACCCTATCAACTGTACCTACCCTACCCTACCCTACCCTACCTATCTACCCTACCTACCCACCCTACACTACCCTACCTATCTACCCTACCTATGCTACCCTACTATACCCTACCCTACACTACCCTACTTACCTAGCCTACTTACCTACCCTACCTACCCTACCTACCATACCTACCCTACCTACCCTACCTACCCTACCTACCCTACCTACAGTAAATTGGGATGTAAGCTATCCTATCTTTCAAGTTGGATAAAACTGCACACGGTGTACAAATTTGATTAAAATCGGTTAGGTAGTTTAGGAGTCCATCGCCGACAAACAACGTGACACGTAATTTAAATATATTAGGATATACAAGTGTCTCCCCTTAACTTATAGTGACTAAGAAATTTATTAGTTTTACTTAGCAGTTTAAGTTATATTTAAATTAGCTAATAGGCTAGATTGAAATGTGAATAAAGTATCATCTATTGTGATATTTTAAAAAGAAAAAGAAAATTTATAGAAATGTCACTTATGGTGAGAGAATGCGAGGTCTTATCGCAAAAGGCGATCTTTTAAATACATAACCTTTGGATTTTTTTAATGGGAGTAAGAGAGGCAGTATCTACTATATATAGGTAGTCTGTGGTGTATCATTTTCATGTTCAATAAATTATATGCATAATAATAAATACCAACATATTTAAAAAATAAATAAATTGTGAATAGCAATTATTTCTGCTCAAAAACATTGGATAAGCAGAATTATATTCAAGCTGTGATTCACCAGTTATTTATATTTCCATATCAGTACCTACACAAAGTATTAATGAACAGAAAATTAATTTCGCCAAATTCTGGCATTCACTGTAAAACATTGATGCATTCGCCATAAACAACGTGTCGAAACTCCCAAACACGGTAAAAGTGAATACCAATAGTTATGAATAATATAAGGAAACATGCTTATTATTCACAGCTAATCACTTACCAACGTTTCATGAATAAAACAAGGCCCTTTTGTCCGTCTGTCTGTCCGTCTGTGTGAGTTGAGCTTAGAAACCAATGGACGGTATTAATTCATGTTTCTAGTGATGGCTACAAATAGTCAGGGAAAAAATGTTATTGGTGTATGTGACGGCAAGTAAAGTCGCTAATCTTGTGATTTTTTTTTGTAAAGGACAAGCACATACTGAGGCGCTTCTGAGTAACAACAGATTTTTAAATCCATCCCTTGGGGATGAAAGTTTGTATGGAAAATAGTAGAATTACCATCAGGCATGTGGATTGTTTGTACATCAGTTCAAAACCAAGTCAAACACTCACGTGTCTTTGATACCGTGGCTTACATGACCACAAACTTATCTGTTTGATAAACGACGCGCACGAAGAACCCATCATCATAATCATCATCAGCCTATAATGTTCCCACTGCTGGGACACAGGCCTCCTCTAGGTGAGAGGGATAAGGGCCGTAATCCACCACGCGGGCCCAGTGCGGGTTGGTAGATGTAATATGTCTTCGAATTTTTGGTTCTAGGACATGCCGGTTTCCTCACGATGTTTTCCTTCACAGTTTTGAGAGCAGTGGTGATGAAATAATTTACACAAAGTAAAGCGCCTGTCTGGGTTCGAACTCACGACCTACAACAACTCGTAAGTCGCGGCCGTAACCACTGGGCCACCACTGCTCTCGAAGAACCCATAACAAACTCAAAGCATTTATTTCATTTAATTAAACCAATTACAGGCACTTTTGCACCTATTGTCAAGAAGGTGGTCAGTTAGAAAGGTGAAGCTAATTGAGAAGGTCTAGAAACTCCATGAAATCTTCATCAAAATATTGCAAGAAAGGTCATCATTTGCCTAGCCTTTTCCCACCTATGTTGGGGTCGGCATCCAGTCTAACCGGATGCAGCTGAATACCAGTATTTTACATGGAGCGACTGCCTATCTGACCTCCACAACCCAGTTACTGGGTAATACGATACCCCTTGGTAAGACTGGTTGTCAGACTTTCGGGCCTCTGACGACCCGTAACGACTGTCAAAGATCCACAAATGACAGCCGGGACTAACAGCTTAACGTGCTTTCCGAGGCACGGAGGGGTCTTGGTATGTAAAGATGGTCACCCATCCACGGACCAACCGCGGTAAGCATAGCTTAACCTGGCCGATCGACCCGTGCAGCTATTGTTATTTAGCCACAAGCCCCTTCATTGCAAAAAAGGTGCCAGTGTAAAATGGGACTGGGTGGGTCACGCCAGCCGCATGCACAGTGACCTCTGGGCAATTTAGTCTCCACAAAAAAAAAAAAGTTTCTTTATTACCTTCAGTTGTACAAAAAAACACTTATTTATACACTATGCATCGTTACAACTAAGGGAAAGAGTGTTTTCGATGAACTCTGGCACCCACTGTAAGATTTAACTTGTGTTTAGGGTGCCAGCGTCCTCGCATATCATTGTAGTACATATATCAGTAGTTGTAAGACAAGCACAATATATTAATATTAAGAAAACTATTTACTAATAATTGCAACTATTCTATGGCCTATCAAAGTACCTATGTATGGGGAATGTGTATGTAATTGAGAAGGAGCCAAATATGGTAAAAACTTGCGAATATGTTAGTCTGTAGTGTGTATATGATTACAAACATATTACCTTATTAACTGAATTAGGTTAAGCGATTGAAATGCGTAGTAAATTCTCAGTCTTAACATAATCCAATGTCAAAAGCCACTTTGTGACCTGGGTCTTACATCCATTTAGGCACAAGGGAGCAGTGTTGCACAGTTTATTTATTTTATTATAAACTAGCTGACCCGACAGACGTTGTCCTGTTCGTCCAAAAGTCATTCATACAAAATCACTACCCTACCTACGCTACCCTACACTACCCTACCTACCCTACACTACCCTACCCTACACTACCCTAACCTACCTACCTACCCTACCTACCCTACCTACCCTACCTACCCTACCTACCCTACCTATCCTACCTACCCTACCTACCCTACCTACCCTACCTACCCTACCTACTCTACCTACCCTACCTACCCTACCTACCCTACCTACCCTACCTACCCTACCCTACCCTACCCTACCTACCCTACCTACCCTACCTACCCTACCTACCCTACCTACCCTACCTACCCTACCTACCCTACCTACCCTACCTACCCTACCTACCCTACCTACCCTACCTACCCTACCTACCCTACCTACCCTACCTACCCTACCTACCCTACCTACCCTACCTACCCTACCTACCCTACCTACCCTATCCGTGAAAATTTTCGTTTTTCGACAGCCAACTTCCACTTTGATACTTTTTTTATTTCTGAAACAACTGAACGGGATAAAAAGTATCCTATGTCCTTCTCCTGGCTCTAAACTACCTCCCTGCCAATTTTCAGCTAAATCGGTTCAGCCGTTCTTGAGTTATAAGTGAAGTAACTAACACGACTTTCTTTTATATATATAGATAAGGTTGGAGAGAATATCATAATGACGTTGAGCTAGGGCCGTTCTACATCCACTAGTTGTGCACACCTCGTAGTATCTACGTTTTTTTGCAGCATTCGGCTTGTAGACCACATAGCGATGTTTGCGCAGAAAAGTGCCGAGAACAAAGAGCTGTCTCACAGTGAGGACCTGACATTCGGCGTAAAGAGCTGAAGTGGGATATCTAAACGGCTTCGAGGTCATAACTTTGAGGACAGCTCTCTGTGCCCGTTCCAGAGGGAGGAGGGTTGTCTTGGGAGTCCCACCCCACACTGTGATGCAATAGTTTATTATGCTTTGACACAGAGCATAATAAACAGTTTTAATAGTGCGGTAGTCCGCGGAGTACCTTAGCTTTTTAAAAATAAATATACACTTGCGGACTCGCAATATGAGATTGCCAAGATGAGGTTTCCAGCTCAAAGAACTATCTACATAGACTCCGAGTTACTTGACAGACACACACCTTGTGAGTTGTGGACAGTCGCATTGTGAAGAGGATGAATCGGGTGAGCAAGTATGAGCTCTAAGTGCCATTGAATCCATTGGATGAGGCTGGTGGAACGTAATGAGAATGGCAGGTATACTGTTTTGTTAACATTTAAGGTTAAGATATTTTTTGATAGCCATTTCATGACTGAGTTTAGAGCAAGTTCCGCGTATTTGACTGTTTCAGACCAGTCAATACCGTGAAGAAGCAGGGCCGTATCAGTAAGTCGTATCGTAAGTATAAATTGCACAGTTCGTTAGAGATATTTTGCATAAATTATTAATATAAATAAGAAACAGGGTTGGGCTCAATATTGAGCCCTGAGGAACGTCAAAATTCAAAGATTTAGGGTCACTAATAACTTCATTTATTTTGACGCATTGGGTTCTGTCACATAGGTAATCTTGGAAAATTTCTAAGGTATGTCCACGAATGCCCAAAGCTTCCAGCTTGGATAAGAGGTGGGGAACAGACACCGTGTCGAAAGCCTTGGAAAGATCGAGAAAATTAGCCAAGCACTTCATTTTATTATCTAGTTTAGACACTACATGATCCACCAAGGCAGCAACAGCATTTTCAGTTGACCTGCCGCGTCTAAAACCATACTGGTTATTGCTTAATAAATTGTATGACTCAAGGTAGTCTACCAGTCGGTTATTGAGTACCTTTTCTAAAATTTTAGAGATGGCAGGCAAGACTGAGATCGGTCTATAATTATATGCAGTGTCGAGCGACGAGCAGGGCGAGACGACGTCTTTCAAGGGTTGGATCGAAGTGGCTCTGGAAAAGGATGCCTGGACGGATTTTTTCGGCCTTTGCTCAGTAGAGGGACAGCGCCGACAAAAAAAAAACTTTACGTCCTTTTAATGATATGCAAAACTAAAGGAACGGGCCTCTTCTCAGAACCAGCCGACAGTTCTAATAACCGATATATTACTCAACAGATACTTAACATTCGAAGTTGATCTAACAGATGATAAAACTCGCAGAATGTCCTCGCTACAAGTTATGTATAATTTATCCCGTCGAACGTCGGCGTATGCGTTGGTATGTGCTAGTCCTTTAAGGGGAATTTGCATCTGGTATCGGTGAATCAGCAACCGATTACGAGAATGCAGAAAGGATTTATCATCAAGTTTCTTAGGGGTACTCTAGTCGCGGGCTCGAACTCACTGGTGGGCCTGGCTAAAAAGCACGCTGTCTCACCAGGCTTCGAGTCCGACAGAGGTAGTATCAGTGATGAGCAGTTAGACGATAGTCTACACGCACAACATTATTGAGTGAGCTGCAGGATCAGTTACAGTAAAACAGGCGCGTAAAAAATTAAGAAAAGTCCTTCGGAAGATCGGGTTTTCTGAAAAAACCACAGCATAAATCAATGACCAATTAAGTTTGTTGAAGTTTTCGATAATTGAGCTTTGTCGGTACCGACTTAGTTTTGGAGATTTTACACTTCCTATATCACTTAAACATGTCCCAAGTTACTTTAAATTATCAAGAAAAATGAATCTTTGTTCGCTCATAACTTTTTAATGGCTTTTTATTTTAGTATTCTGTTTCCGTACAGGCAATATTAATAATGAGACAAAACCATACCATGTTTTCCCCCTCGAGTGGGTTCCCGCATTGTCGTTGCGGGGGGGCTTAGTAACCGTGGTCTCCCATCCACGGTGAAGCCAAGAGGAACCCAACGGTGGGGCCGCTCGTCAGGGCTTTTGCCTTCAAGCCATTGACGTAGCGGCCAAAAAGTAGGTTGCGGTGAGGTGCACCGCAACTGAGGTGGGTCGCGATGTCGAATGGGAGGCATCGCGGCTGAGGGTTACAGGCTGCGGTAGAGGAGGAGTGCCGGTGCTTCTGAGCAGCGCTCTTCCCTTCCGTGGCTTGGACGGGGCCGCCACCGTTTGATGGCGGACGCGGTGGGGCCGCAGGGGAAGAGGAGTGTCGGTATAGCGTCGGCCGCTCTCCCTATCCTCTGCGGCCGAAAAGTGGTAGACGGGACGGCGCGTTGTGTTCCTCACGCGCGCCGTCAAAGATGTCAGCAACCACTGGTGGGGTCCGCAAGGGCCGATGCCTGCCAGGGGTGCGGGTTTGTTCGAAAGAGATACCACGGCCCCTGGCATACGGGCTACTGAGGGAACACGGGTGGGTTTTAGTCAGTAAAAGTCTGACACGCCCTCCTGCTCTACTCAGCAGGAGAAGTCATTTGATGATTTCCCACCCAAAAAAAAAAAAAAAAAATAGCCATACCATGTTTAAGTTTTGATGTACATTGTCAAACAGTGGAGTAAAACCCTCCCGAAGTTTGTATGGTAAAAATGTGGACTTGTTTCACCTTAATAGATAGGCAGTGCCGAATTTTGCTGGGAAACGAGAGAGGTCTTGATTTATCTTATTGATAGGCAGCCAGCTGTGCTGTTGGGGAGTTTGTTTCGCCACTTCTTCTTCCCAGCTAAAACACTAGGAAGTGGTGAAGGGCGGGCGTTTTGGGGGACTGTCTCATGTAATTTTGACCTTCAAAAAGTGCTGACTCTCAGCCTCGTTTGTACTAACAATGTCACGCTAGGCAGTTATTATGCTATAATCAGTATAAAGGGTGAAAAGGAAACGCTTCCGAAAACGAAGACAGGTGATAGAGCGAGTGATTCTCGATACAGAACCATTTTTTTATTTTATTTTAACTATTTTTTTAGCATTTTTAACACTATGCTGTGAGATCAGTTAAATGAAACATTATTTGAGATTAAACACATTAAAAACGACCCCATATCCAGCCGGCGACTTTAGGTTTAGGCCTTTGTAAAGCGCCGCCAAAATAAAATAAGTAGAAACATTACAGATGCGTCAAACGTTTTAAATTGATGCAAAATAACCAATTTAAGGCTATTGGTATCCATTTGCATTTATTTTGTAAATAACGTACTTTCTGGCTTCGGAAGCGTTCCTCTTACACCCTGTATACGTTAAGAGGCTCGTGGCTAAGTAATACCAACCGCACTGATCGATTAATCAGGTTAAGCTACGCGTTCTCCGGTCGGTTTGTGGATGGGTGACCATCTTAACATACCGAAACGTTATGCCGTTGGTTCCGGCTGTCATAGCTCGAAAGGTTAACAACCAGTCTTACCGAGATGAATGATCCACTAAATGGGTCGTGAATGTAAAATAGGCGGTTACTGCATCTGGTAAGACGGAAAGCCGATCCTAACTTAGTTCTTGGGAAGATGAAAGGGGACGCTTTGTTTTGTGGCTAAGTTTTAACTTAGCCACAAAATGACATCTCCTTTCGCGGTCAACGTTCTCTTGTCCCAATACTGGACAAACCATCGTTTTCTCTCTTCTACGCGCGTGAATCTCAGACTCGCGTCCCAGCATTCCTGTATTCCTGCCCTTGGAACCACCGGAGGTGGAAGGCTCAGCGTGTGTCGCAGCAGTCCAAGGTCCGTGTATGCACTGTATTTGCTATTGACATTCTGTGGAGTTTTTGAACATCGTGCTTTAATCGTCATCGTTGTGTTCCCTAGTAGCAAAAAACCACTCCTGCTATTTCGGCTTTGGTGCGCAAGCTACATGTTTTGTACATGCCAATGATGTCTTTATTAACATCTTTCACGCCTTCCTAAACATACCTTTTGTACTACCTCACAATAGTTTCCACAGCGGAAATGACATCAAATGGTTATTATCACCCACGAGACACCTTCGTCTAATATTATTCGAGTTATATGCTCATCGTGCGATCATTCTCAATTTATCTCAGAATTACTGTCATTGCGGAATGGTATGATGTCATATTTATGAATACTAAAATGGAGAATCATGAACGAAATATATGTTCTATGTTTTGTCGTACAATCGGATGTTGCAACCTGATAACATAGATTGAGAACATAATCCAGCATTGCATATGTAAGCTATCACGCCATTTATACCAGAAGCATTGATTTAAATAGACCAGAAGGCTTTTATTATGGCAGTAGTTTTTATTTTTTTATTTTAATTGTTTGTGCTTGAATGAAATTTTCATTCTAGATGACATAATATTTTTTTTTTTAATTAATGTTCCGTGTCTTGTAATGTTAATTACTTTGCCTACATAATGTCTACAATCAAGTCCATCTAACTAAACGGACAGCTGTGCCGCTGGGGAGTTTGTTGCGCCACTTCCTCTTCGCGTCTAAAGCACAAGGAATTGGTAAAGGATGGGCGTTTTGGGGGACTGTTCATGTAATTTTGACGTTCGAAATGTGCTGATTCTCAGCCTAATTTGAACAAATGACTTTTGATTTTGATTTGATTTGAGAACTACCAGAAAATATAAATTAGCTCTTCCATACATTTTGACCGCGTAGGTATTGGATTTTTCTATGAAACTGCTGATTTAATGTTTGATAACCATCGAAAAATTTCAACATAGGGGTACACCTTTATCTTACCCTTCGAGGATTACAGGCGTTATTTATTTTATTTATATAGTGATTATGTTTAGGTTATGTTATGTTCAATGCTTGCTGTTTTGTCATGCGTCTATGCAGACACACGTTGTTTGCTATTTCTAGTTTATGATGAATAACTAGAATTTTACTTGAGGACTATTTGTGGCTGTAATACTATTGTTATGAATATTAATTTCAATGTTTTGGCTATCTTGGCCTTGGTCTTCAAAATCTGTTGAATACTATTAATACAGCCAGTCGTACGTAAAAATATCGCGGTGAGATATTTTCGAGCTCTGGACTTGCGACTTTCGGGCTTCTGCTTTGCGCCGAGAGTTGAAAATCGAACAATTTTTTTTTCGACGCGCTGGCATGCTCTCTGTTAGATTCTCAAAGCTATTCTCAACACCGAGAGTTGAAAATCAAATGCGAGATAAAATCCCACTGCGATATTTTTACGTCCGTAATCCACAAAAATAAAATTGTGTGCAACGACAATAGTTCGTTTAATTGTCTATTAATCTCTGTTCTTTATCTTTGTAATCGTTTCAATAAAGCCCCAAAATCCCTATTCCTACTTCCCTACTAATATTATACATAAATGCGAAAGTAACTCTGTCTGTCTATAGGTATGTCTGTCACGCTTTCACGCCTACACCGCTGAACCGATCGTCATAAAATTTGGCAGAGATATAGCCTGGGATATGGAGAAGGACATAGGCTACTTTTTTACGCGGTAACCGACACCCACGCGGGCGGAGCCACTGGCAAAAGCTAGTATATTATAAATTTTGGGTACTAGTTGTGGCCACACATTGTCAGGTTAGCTGTACTTGCTTCAAGGTTTTAGGTTGATTGTGAGAGTTACGGAGCACGTATTGGATTTATCCCGCACTTACAAGTCATGGTACCAGGAGTAACAAAGGTTTTATTCGGGAGTCACTATCATATGTGGAATTTCTTGCCCATTCTTCTCCATACGAAACTACATTTTGGAAGGGGCGACTAGAATCAATTCTATTTTATTTTAATGTAAAATGTAAATGTTAACGTTCAAAAGTGCATAATTGAAATAAATGCTTTGACTTTGACTTTGACATAAGCCCCCTTATTACAAAACAAGGTTTTTCTTTAGGTATGGTTTAAACCATCGAGCTTGTTTTTGAAATAAGAACTTAGAACTGAAATAGAATTACAGCTCCTTTTACAAAACTGACAATTTAGCACAGGACTAACTTGTTAGTTTTGTAAAAGGAGCTGTATTTAGATTTCAGTTAGGTTCTTATTTGAAATACAGGCTCGAAGGTTTAAACCATACCTAAAGAACAACCTTGTTCTGTAATAAGGGGGGGGGGTCCAACAAAACCTTCCATTATTCACGAGATAGGTATAAAATGTTTACAATCGTAGATTCAGGGAAAATTGTTAGGTGTTTTTTTTTTCTGTCTGTATTTTCTAATCGTAGATTTCGTACGTTAAGAAACATAATAAAACATAACACTTCTTATTTTGGGCAGTCTCGTAAAAATGGCTATAACACGGCAAATGCATCCTAGGGTGCCAATGTGCTTGAAAATTAATCAACAAATCAATTACTTAACAACTGGTAAAAATTAACGATCTTAACCATATAGTACAATAAACATTTTCGAATTAGTTAATCTCCATCAAAACTCTTAAGGGTAGACTAGTCGCGGGCTCGAACTCACTGGTGGGCCTGGCTAAAAAGCACGCTGTCTCACCAGGCTTCGAGTCGGACAGAAGTAGTATCAGTGATGAGCAGTTGATAGTCTACACGCACAACATTGTTGAGTGAGCTGCAGGATAAGTTATAGTAAAACAGGCGCGTAAAAAATTAAGAAAAGTCCTTCGGAAGATCAGGTTTTCTGAAAAAAACACTGCAGAAATCAATGACCAATTAAGTTTATTGAACTTTCCGATAATTAGGCTTTATCGGTACCGACTTAGTTTTAGTGATTTTGCACTTCTTTTATTACTTAAACATGTCCAAAGTTTCGTTAAATCAAGAAAAACTAATCTGTGTTGGCTCATAACTTTTTAATGGCTTTTTATTTTAATATTCTGTTTCCGTACCGACAATATTAATAATGAAACAAAACCATACCATGTTTAAGTTTTGATGCATTGTCAAACAGTGGAGTAAAACCCTCCCGAAGTTAGTATGGAAAAAATGTGGACTTGTTTCACCTTAAGGACCTCACCCGTTTTGAGGATCTTACCATGTGGAAACCTACACCCGAGCCGCGATTATCATGTCAAGTAGCTCTGACAGTTCTCTACGCGGACTGATCGTATGAAGGCCTACCAAAGGCACGTGTAGCTAGCTTAATTATAGGAATGTCCTTGAGATAACAATGGCCGATTATTGAGCGGTTTTCTATGTTCGTGGCTTAATTTGTAATATTTAACGTGTTATTAGTAGAGGATAATTGTGGGAGTGGAATTTTAAGAATTGCCTAAAGTTGTACCTTTAACGAAATGTACCTGAAACGGCTCGACATCGGTGAGCGGCATCGAGAGCATTTAAAATATTGGTTGTACTGAAAATACAGTTCAAACACTTGGATGTCATCTCAATAATTGATCAGATGAAAAATCCAAGTTACCTTGTCGTATATTGGATTCAACTTCCAGTTTATTCAGATACAGTTGAATAGCAGTATTTTACATGGACCGACGGTACCGTGTGGTGCCGGACGTAAAGAATAGCACTATCCCATCTCTTCCCGTGGGTGTCGTAGGAGGCGACTAAGGCGCGAATTACACAGAAACGGCGTAAGGTGAAGGCGCAGCGTACGCAGTACATTTTGTATGTAGGCATGATGCCGCTTTTAAACGTTTTCATACAAAGAAACGCGCCTGCGCCGCGCCTTCGCCTTACGCCGATTCTGTGTAATTCGCGCCTAAGGGACTAGAGAATGCGCAATAGCGTTCTCTATGCATTTTACCACCATACTGCGATCGCCAACCCGCCTGCCAAGCGTGGCGATTATGGCAAGCCCCCGCAAAATCGGGGAGGCCTATGTCCAGCAGTGCACGTCTTCCGACTGTAAATGATGATGATGATGACGATACCACTTGGAAAGACTGGTTGTCAGGCTTTCGGGTTTCAGACGACCCGTAACGACTGTCAAAGATCCACGATTGACAGCCGGGACCTACGACTTAACGTGCTTTCCGAGGCACGGAGGATCTTCGTGTGTAAAGATGGTCATTCATCCACAAACCAACCACGGCGATCGTAGCTTACTAAGCCTTCGAGCTACCCGTGCATATTATTTAGCCACGAGCCCCTCAGATAAGAACAAAAATAATAAGAGTTTACAAGAAAATAATTCCCTTAACTATTAGTCAACAGTGGGACACCTTAAATATCCCGTACAAACATATTTTATTTTATTGAAATTGCTTTTCGTGTCTGCCTGTGTGACCGCGACATTCTTCTGAATAAATTTTGATGCAGTTTTCACCATAAATAAAGATTTTATTCAGGAAGCTTTATGCGTTTATTCCATTAACATTAAACTTACATTTAAATGAAGAGATTTATTATTTTTGCCCAGTTGTGACACTGTGCGAAACAGGGACATGTTAAAAAGTTTTTATTAAAAAAATAATTGTGGCTATAATCCACTAATTACTTATTATTAAAAGCCTGTGATGTTCCACTGCAGGGCAAATGCCTCTCTACCCTCCTTCCATTTCTCTCTGTTTAGTCCTACTAGTGGCCAGTTCTTGTTAAAGGAATCCAGCTCATCCCGCCATCTCCGTCTGGGCCTACCGCGACGTCGCTTGCCGTGTGGAGGGACCCATTGGGTTGTTATTTTGGCCCATTGGTCGTCTGACATGCGGCAGATGTGTCCAGCCCCTTGCCAAGAACGGGCCTAGTTGATGAGGAGGGTTTCACAAAGGTACAGAAGAAGAGGAAGAAGCCCTGTTCTCGTAACTTGTGCGGTACTGCTCCGAGTGGACCCAACATGCTGCTGCGCCCTGCTGTGCCTACAACGCAGCTGTACATTTCACGTCTGCATCATTCCACAAAGATTGAGGAAGTCGTGCAGTATGTGAAAGTGAAGACCAACTGGACTCTGAGGGTCGAAAAGTTGGAATCGCGCCACGACATCAACTTTAAGTCATTCGTGGTACGAGTTCCAACCCAGCATCTACAGATCTGCTTGAAAGAGGACTTTTGGCCGAAAGGTGTCGTATATCGACGTTTCCGAGGACGGTTACGCGACACCTCGCAGCGATACACGACGCCGACCACTTTACGTGTTTAGTTATAGGTACTATAGTTATAATTAGTTTATTAATATTTTTAAGATTATTTTGTGTATTTTAGCTATGGGCCATAGATGCCTGATAATAAAATGATTATTATTATTAATTCCACTAATTACTACGTGCTTAATTTTTGATTACTTTTGTAATACACAATTCAGTACCTATTAAAATCTGTGAGTAAAGAATCAATCATCGCCTGTTTTCCTACCCTTAGGGTTGGATCTTTATTTTCGACATTTGTATGGGACCAACTTCGGGGTATACCCCTTTCCAATAAAAAAAGAATTATCAAAATCGGACTACTCTGAAAAAAGTTATGCGTGGTCATAGATAAAAAATAAAATAAAATATACGCGTCCACTTGAGAACCTGCTCGTTTTTTCTTCGGTTAAAAATATAGGACAGCAAGCAGCTTAACTTTCAAGTCATATTACATGTAAACTACCACTAAAACATTTGCCAACTTAACTCCCTTTGTTATCCTATCATGTCGTTTCACAGTAGCTTACAACTTAGCATAATAGAACTTATACGCTTTGTTTGAACTTCATTAGTCCTAAGCTGTCAAGTTGAAGTGTTCATTAAGTTGAATTATCTGAAATGTCAAGTTTTAGAGCATTTGAAGTTTTTTAATTACGTGTTGAAGACGTATTTTATAATGGAGCTGTCTCAAGTGGAATTATCTGTTTGTTACTTTTGAATCAAATTTGGAGACTAACATGAATGCGAAAGTAACTCTGTCCGTCTGTTTGCTACGCTTTCACGCCTAAACCGCTGAACCGAGCATCATGAAGTTAGCCAGAGATATAGCCTTGGATATGGAGAAGGACATAGGCTACTTTTTACGTGATAACCGACATCCAGGCGGGCGGAACCGCGGGCAAAAGCTCGTATTATTATAAATGTTAAAGTTCGGATGTTAATGCGTTAATCACGCAAAAAGTATCCTATGTGTAAATCAGGTAGTATTATTACCTACATATATTACCTAGATTAACACAAAGGTTACTTGATATTTCAGTAGTACATCGCAGTGTGATAATTTCCAACCACAACTAGAGTTGTGTCAGCTCGCGAACAAAAGTAATAAGTGGTCTGAACTCAAAACTTACCTTCATCAATTTCAATATTCTAACTGCCCAGTGACGTGTTATCGACTTTCCGTCAACAAACTCAAGTAAAAACGTTTCGAAACTTCAAAAAACCGTAACAATAACTATATAGGTCCGTTTTTACGACATGGCGTCTTCAAGTTGGTCGATCTCACAGCTAAAGTAAGTTTGACGAGTTACCGATATTTCTACATCGGTCGCACGTCATCTGCGAGCCTGATATTGAAACGACCAGCGAACTATGATTAAACGACCGAGTATCAGTATAATACAAAAAGGACCTTGAGGCTAAGTAATAAGAACCCTCGCTTGCCGCGGTCGATCCGTGGATAGGTGCAGAATATTACATACCAAGACCCCTCCGTGTGTCGGAAAGTGTCAGTCGTGGATATTTGGCAGTTGTTACGGGTCCTCAGAATCTCGAATGTCTGTCAACCAGTCCCACCAAGGAGTATCGTGTTATCCAGTAACTGGGTTGTGGAGTTCAGATAGTTAGACGCTCCATATAGGTCCAATACTGGTATTCAGCTGCATCCAGTAAGACTGGAAGCCGACTCCAATATCGTTGGGAAAAGGCTAAGCAAATTATAAAATTGACACACTATTTAAAGCTGTGATAATAGCCACTTCATACAACTGCCAAAGAATGACAGTTTAGGTCTGAATATACGAACAATTTATGTTGGTAGTAATTAATTTTTGAACCGACGAAAAAACGGAGGAAGTTACTCAATTCGACGCGTATTTTTTTTTTTTTTGTATGTATGACCACGCATAACTTTTTCCAGAGTAGTCCGATTTTGATAATTCTTTTTTTTATTGGAAAGGGTATACCCCGAAGTTGGTCCCATATAAATTTTGAAGAAAAATTCCAACCCTAAGGGTAAGAAAACAGGGGATGATAGATTGTTTACTCACATATTTTAATACCGAATTGTGCATTACAAAAAAAGTAATGAAAAATTAAGCATGTAGTAATTAGTAGATTATAGCCACAAAAAATTATAAAATAAAAACTTTTTAATAAAAAAATTAAACCGCCGAAAAACCGAAAAGTAAAAAATAATAAACCTGCTTTGTCCAACCCCAATAACTAAGTTCGGAAGGCGGTGACTTTGGATATGTATTTAATTATATGTCACCGCCTTCCGAACTTAGTTATTGGGGTTGGACAAAGCAGGTTTATTATTTTTTACTTTTCGGTTTTTCGGCGGTTTTTTTTTTTATTAAAAAGTTTTTTCTTAACATTACTTCACCGTATTCTCCGAATGAAATCCAAAACGCTTGGTAACACACGAAGTTAGGAACTTGGGTACTTAAAACCTCGAACTTTTAGGTTTTCCTTTTTCTGTTTATATATTTTTTGCCTCTACTTAATAAAGTACCTTTTTCGTTTGTTTGTAAGTTGGCAACCTATAAAGTAACAAGAATACCACAAACGAATACCACAAACCACATTCGTTGTATAATCATGCAAGGTTGCTGGTTTCATTCTGCCGTGTTTGTGGTGTAATTAAAGTGGGAATTTAATATTTTATCTAATGAGAATTGTGTGTATTTCCTTCTCTAGAATGAATGTTCTGAAATTCCCTTATGTGGAGTAGTAATTCTTACTAGGTAAGAACGCTTTTTGTAGATCCGTCACCCGTCTGAAATTACCTCGCTACTGTTTCTACTTTTAACGTCTAATAATAGATATAGGTACCTAACAGCTTAATAAATTGCTCAAAACTTTAGAATGATTAAAAGCGTCACATTAAACAAACTTAGACACATTAAGGTGATACTTGTCCACATTTTTTCCATACAAACTTCGGGAGGATTTTACTCCACTGTTGGACTATGTTCATCAAAAATTAAACATGGTAGGTATGTTTTTGTCTCATTCTTAATATTGTCTGTACGGAAACATAATACTAAAATAAAAAGCCATTAAAAAGTTATGACCCAACAAAGATTCGTTTTTCTTGCTAATTTAACCTAACTTGAAAGGCGGCATGGCGTCCTCACCTTCCGCCTGACGCAGGTCCTCACCGGACACGGCTGTTTCGGGAGGTTCCTGTTTCGGATAGGGCGGGAGGAAACGCCCGGGTGTTTCCACTGCGAAGATCGCCCTGAGGACACGGTGGAGCACACGGTGGTGGTCCGCCCGGCTTGGGCGGAGCACCGCCGTGTCCTCGTGGAGGCGATCGGCGGCGGCGATCTCTCGCGTCCGGCCCTGGTCCAGGCCATGGTACGGAGCGAGAGGGCATGGGGAGCCGTCACCTCCTTCAGCGAAGCAGTAATGCTCGCGGCGCACGTGAGGGAGAGGCAGCATATGCGCCCTCGCGACCCTAGCCGCCGCAGGATACGGAGACGCCCTGGGCGTCGGGAATCCCAGGCCGATTTCCGGCCACCGTAGGCATGGGCTTGCGGACGGCGAGTAATGGGTAGCTCGCTGTCCGGTAAGGACCAAGCCCAAGTCGACGACGCGTTGTGTTCCACGCGCGCCTCAAAGAGATGTCAGCACACAAATGATGGGGCCCGCAAGGGCCGATGCCTGTCAGGGGTGCGGGTTTGTTTGAAAGAGATCCCACAGCCCCTGGCATACGGGCTACTGAAGGAACACGGGTGGGTTTTAGTCAGTAGAAGTCTGACACGCCCTCCTGCTCCACCCAGAGCGGGAGAAGTTATTTGATGATTTCCCACCCAAAAAAAAAAAACAAAACACGCCCAAAGTTATGTTCAATTAGCAAGAAAACGAATCTTTGTTGGCTCATAACTTTTTAATGGCTTTCTATTTTAGTATTCTGTTTCCATACATACACCATTAATAATGAGACAAAACCATACCATGTTTAATTTTTGATGTACAGTCGCTAGCAGGTCAAGCTATCCCAAACTGTCAAATTTTCCCAATTGAACATAAACCTTATTCCTTTGCAATAAAGTTGAAAAACTATCAAAGAAATTTGAGAGATTGGGGTAGCTTGATGTGCTGGCCTCTGTACATTGTCGAACAGTGGAGTATTTCACTCCCGGAGTTTGTATAGGAAAAATAACAACTAAATTCACCTTAACACCGAAAGTTCAAAAATCCAGTGCTTTATAAACTCCCGTAGAACGTGGGCTAAGAGCGTCACAAGGAGAACATGTCACATAAAAGATGGCGTTGGAGTTTTTGGCGGGATCGCGTTGGAACATGTCGCACAAATTTTCATTTTCATGAAATATCGTGAAATAGCGAATTAAATTGTATAATTTTGGTAGCGAATTATTCAATTTAGTTACGTGTGAGTGCACAAGTGTAGTGAAGGTGAAAATAAGTGACTAACTTGGACTTTTCGTGTTCCCCTAAAAACTCTAATAGGTTGTTGTAAAGTTACTACCGCTTTACAATAACTTTGACTTGACTGACTATGACTTTTTTGTAACTTCGTTCCTGATATCGGGCCATTTACTTGATTGAAAAGTAAAATTACTTGAAACTGGCTAAATGCACAAACCTGTGAAGCCAAACCCCCACCGCCCCCCCCCCCCCCCCCAAAAAAATAGAATGGCGTTAATGCACTTTCTAGTTCATTCTCAACATAATCTATCAATGTCGTTGAAGTGCCTCTGAAGATGTGTCTTATGTCCCTTACTTAAAGGTAAGTAATTATAGTTGCTGAAATATTCATGTTTTTTATTTTTGTATTTTCGCGTTCTAAGCAATTTAATGCTCACGAGTCAGGCGTGACGAGACTCGGGTAGAACAATTTTCTTGAAGTTTTCATAGAAATTGTTCCACCAGAGTCGTCCACGTCGTCACGTCACCTCTGTCTGCGGGAACCTTGAGGCTTTTATACTTTTCGGTTCTCTAGTACATGCCTCCAGTTTCCTCACGTTTTTCCATCACAGTTTTGAGAGCAGTGGTAATGAAATGAAATACACAAAGTAAAGTGGCCTGTCTGGTTTGAAATTCTTCTTATCGTCTCGATAGCAATCGAAGTTCGAACTCACGACCTACAAGCTTGTAGGTAAGTCGGAGTCGATACCATCGGGCTACCACTGGTCTTAAACAAAGTCCTTTATAAAAAAAATCTTGATGGTGCACTTCTATTGATTAGATTTCGACGCATGCAAAGTTGCACAGCTCAAAAGTCTAAATAACAACACATTGGGACATGTCGCACGAATTTTCATTTTCATGAAATTTTGTGAAATAGCGAATTCAATTGTATAATTTTGGTAGTGAATTATTCAGTTTAGTTACGTGTGAGTGCAAAAGTGTAGTGAAGATGAAAATAAGTGACCAACGTGGACTTTTCGTGTTCCTCTCAAAATCTCCTAATAGGTTGTTGTAAAGTTGGTACTACCGCTTTACAATAACTTTGACTTTACTGACTATAAAGACGACTAAGACTGTTTTGTAACTTCATGCCCGATAACGGGCCATTTACTTGATGGAAAAGTAAAATTACTTGACACTGGCTAAATGCACAAGCCGTGCGAAGCCAAAACCCAAAAAAAAACAACCTATAGGTAAGCCTAGGCTTCCCACGTATACAATGTACCAAGATATCAGGCAGAAATTGTACCTAGAAATCTCAGCGTGTTTGCCCAGTACCTGGTGAGTCAACTGAAGAGTACCCCATACTTATCAGTCCGACACGACACGACGACAAGTCGACAACGCACTTAATACTGCACTTGAAATCGACATGGCACACTATCTAGTATTTATGTGCTCCTGGTACATCGAATACGCGTAGCTGCGTTTATCATGGTATGAAACCTCGAGTGCTTTCCGTGAACGAACCCCATCTGGAATACCTATCTACAGAAAAAAAAGTTGACATTTGACATTTTTGTATTAACGTGACATTTTTGGGGTAAATCAAACGTTTTGTATTTTGTATTGTTAATTTTCCTAACTGTTATTTAAAATTATAATACCTATATTTTTTTGTGTAAATTCAATAATCTGTCTTGCATGGCTATGTGACGGTAGAACATGGAGGACTCTTATAATAAAATATTATGTACCCATGCTTGCAAACTAATAAGTGATTTCATGATTTGATTTGGTATTTCTTTCCATCATCATCACTACAACCTAGGTCCGAATCGACCTCCTCCCGTTTGTATCATGCTTTTGAAAGGCAAGGCAGGGAGCCTTGCCTTTCTTCCCATTAGTAGGTGCTCTTTGATTGATAAATGAACAGGATTGATCATTCACCAAATGTGGCAGTTATGCTGTAACATGCTCAGCCTATAACGTTCCCACTGCTGGGACACAGGCCTCCTCTACATGAGAGGGAGTGGGCCGTAATGTACCACGCGCGTTGGTAGATGTCACATGTCTTCGAATTTTTGGTTCTAGGACATGCCGGTTTCCTCACGATGTTTTCCTTCACCGTTTGAGAGCAGTGGTGATGAAATTATTTACACAAAGTAATGCGCCTGGATGGGTTCGAACGTACGACCTACAACTAGTGATGTGCCGTTCCCGGGAATGTTCCCAAAGTGGGAATGTTCCCAAAAGAATCTTTCCAGTGCCCGGGAATATTCCCAATTGCTGGGAACGTGTCGGTGAAACCACATAGAATTATAATAAAAGTAAAAATACAATAACATACAAAGCTACTGGTAAGATTTAGTAAGTAAGTAGATTTGACATGTAATGAGTACTCATTTAGTAACTTGTCGTTCATTGTATTAATTTTAGAAAGAGGTAAATAAAAATTTGGAATGTAGGAGACTAGGAGGTTTAGAGATTCATCATCATTATCATCGTCATTTCAGCCGAAAGACGTACACTGCTGGACATAGGCCTCCCGCAAGCTCTGCCACTTCGACCGGTTCTGTGCTTCCCGCATCCAGCGGACTCCTGCGGCCCTCACAAGGTCATAGGTCCACCTTGTGGGAGGCCTTCCGACTTTACGTCTTCCGGTACGCGGTCGCCACTCCAGAACTTTTCAGCCCCATCGGCCATCTGTTCTGCGAGCAATGTGCCCTGCCCACTGCCACTCCCTGTAGCTTCGAAGAGTTCTCTGTCTGCAGAAACTGGAGACTGTTCTACGGTAGTTGCTGTTCCCAGTTGATTTTCTCTTCGTTCATCATGAACCGGCACTGAATCGGTTAAGTTTGGCAATTCTTCGGGCTATGTCGGTTGCCTTGGTTCTCCTGCGGATCTCTTCATTTCTGATTCGATCGCGTAGGGAAACTCCGAGCATAGCACTCTCCATTACCCTTTGGGTGACTTTAAGCGTTCTGATAAGGCCCATTGTGAGCGACCACGTCTCTGTACCATAGGTCATCACTGGCAACACGCACTGGTCAAAGACTTTCGTGTTGCGACATTGCAGTATGTGGGACGAGAAGATATTGCGAAGCTTCCCGAACGCTGCCCAGCCGAGTCGGATTCGACGATTGACCTCTTTCTCGAAGTTGGACCTACCTAACTGGACAGTTTGTCCTAGGTAAACGTACTCGTCCACAATTTTCAGTGCAGCTCCTCCGACCGTTACGAGAGTGGGTGTTACATGGGCATTGGAAATGATCTTTGTCTTGTCCATGTTCATCCTGCATGGTCTCAGCCATGACAACTATATCATCGGCAAACCGAAGGTGAGTGATGTACTCGCCATTGATGTTGATGCCAGCCCCTTTTCAGTCCAGAACCTTGAAGACATCCTCCAGTGCAGCAGTGAAGAGTTTCGGAGAGATAACGTCTCCCTGTCTTACACCTCGCTGCAGAAGGATAGGTTTCGTGGTCCGGTCCTGGAGTCAGACTGACATGGTGGCGTTTTCGTACAAACACTTCAACACCGCCATGTACCGATAGTCGATCTGGTACCGTTGGAGGGACTGCAGTACAGCCACGTTGCGATCGAATCAAAGGCTTTTTAGTAGTCCCCAAACTCTAAACAGAGAGGCAGATTATACTCTCCGGTCTTCTGTATAACCTGCCGCAGCGTATGTGTGTGGTCTACTGTGCTAAAGCTTTTACGGAACCCGGCTTGTTCGGGAGGCTGGAAGTCGTCAAACCTGCGCGCTAGACGGTTTGTGATGACTTCGGAGAACAGCTTGTAGACATGGCAAAGAAGTGAGATGGGCCTATAATTCTTACGAAGGGCATTGTCACCCTTCTTAAAGAAAAGTACCACCACACCTCTGTTCCATGCCTGTGGCGTTTTGCCCTCGAGTATGACGGAATCAAACAGCTTCTGGAGGGCCTTAAGAACGAGTTTTCCGCCGGCCTTTAGGAGTTCAGCTGTGATTCTGTCATCACCCGGCGCCTTATTGTTTTTAAAGCTGCTTCAGAGCCATCCTAATCTCACAAGTCACAAGCTGACGTCCGGGATGTCTTCAGTATACTGTCGGGTCAATCTAGCTATTGGGTCGTTTGCCAGATTCGTAACGGGGTTTCTTGTTGAGTTGTATAACTGTCCATAGAATCTCTCAATCTCTCTCAACAGCTCAGGCTTGGTGGATACGATCCTGCCTTCATCAGTCTTCAGTTTCGTAAGCTAACTCTGCCCAATAGACAGATCCCTAGCAAAAACCTTGGAGCCTTTATTCCGTTCTATTGCGTCTTTAATACATTCTGTATTAAAGCGGCGGAGGTCGCTTTTCAAGGACTTAAAGATCTGTCTGTTAAACTGCCGGTACTCAAGCGCATCGTCTGAAGACTGCAGGACCATCTCGCGCCTTCATGAGCTGCAAAGTGGGATCAGAGAGCCTCTTATTTTTATTGATACGATGGGCCTTGAAAAACTTAGACCCGACCGTATGGACAGTTTCCACGAACCCATCGTTACCCGCAACCCGTCGTTCAGAGATTATGTACAATATTTTGAAACGTTATTTAAATAGACTGGGAGAATACATTATTCTTTTCTTTTTTTTGTGTTTTATCTTGCAATCAGTTTTTAAAAACTATGACCAGATGAGTTGTAGGAAGGTCTGGCAGGGAAGAGTTATTCCTCATCAGGAGCAACTTTCATATGAATAACGAAGCTCTCTCCAAGTTATCCAATTGTAGAATGTTGCGTCTTTTAAGACTGCTGACACAAGCTGGTATTGTGAGTTGAGCGGCCAATTTGTTGGGATGTCTCTACAGTCTGGATTGTTTGTTACGCCGACCCGGTTAGTTGGAGCCATAAATCATGCGCAAAAGATAAGTAAATAACATTTCTTAAAATTAGCATCACTCCTGCACAGTTAAAAGGATAGTTTTTTTGTTATCAGTTTAACTCCCCAACTAAATCAATTAACTGCCGAAAATTCTCAGTAACACATTGTGGGTGTAAAAGATATGCATTTAATTTCTTTTATTATCTCTTTTATAATTATAAAATATTTTATAAAATCTTTTATTATTTTAAACATGCGTTAAGAAACCTAATCTAAAAAGTAAAAAAAAGAAAAATCTTTAACTTTTGTTAAAGATTTAGTGTTCCCACTAACTAGGAATGTTCCCGGGCACATGGGAGCATTCCCGGGAACATTCCCGTTGGGAAGTTACTGGGAACAGGAATGTTCCCACGGCACATCACTACCTACAACTCGTAAGTCGCGGCCGTTACCACTGGCCCACCACTGCTCTAAAACCTATGCTGTAAAACCTACTTTAATTATGTCATGAAAGTTAAGATTTTGATGATCGCACGATGTAATGGCGGCATGCTAAACCATGAAGATTTCAGTCCTAAATCTAAGTTAAATACTAACGTGTTATACACATGAAACTTTCGGAATAAATGCACTAAATGACAGTGAAAACCGCATTAAAATCCATTGTGCAGTTTAGAAAATTTAAAGCGATCAGACAAGAAAAGCGATTGTGTTTTATTACATGAATGAGCGGAGCTGACACTGACTCATCAACGAAAATTCCTACGGTCTTGGCCAAGGCTAGTTTTATTCTTATCGCTTTGTAGACCACTTTAGACCACCGTTGTATTCTCATGCTTTATCGGCTGCGTCATCCCATTCAAAATGGATGGAAATCATTGAAATAGCCGTAAGCCACAGTGTGTTTAGTTTACAGATGCATAAAGGATGATTTCCACCAAACGGCTCGCATCGCTTGGGATCGGAACGGATTTTACATAATTATATCTTTATAAGATATTAAATCGTGTACACAATATTTAAGCAGCTTGACCGCGGGCGTCTTCCGCGACACGCGATCGTAGCCAAAAATATCGGCTCCGTTCACCTGTTGTCGTATCCGATCAGCACCCTAATTGCGTAACTCACGGTTTCGTCTTCACAGTTAAACAATATTCATTGCGTTATTTATGTTGTCGAACAGACACATTTTTCGAACATATGAAGCAATGGTTTAACAATCCGTTTCAAAACGATACAAATTATGATGAATCGTGAGTTACGCAATTAGGGTGCAGATCTTCGGCTGTCGTTATTCCTTCGTCTGCCATTTTCAAAAATACAGATATGGTCGCAAGCGACGTTACGAAACCGATCCTATGCGTCGATCCTGTTGGACACGATCGGCTGTTGCCGCATCCGTTCGTATCCTTTCCGATGCGATGCGATGCGAGCCGTTTGGTGGAAATCATCCTTATCTCGTGTGTTGTGTCGTGGGCAGTCTACAAGCGGTGTGGTAATATAAATCAATCCGGCATGCAGTGAATAGCTCCCAGGTCCGCAGACAGCACATGGAATAAACATTGTATACTGTGGGTGCGTGTGACTGTCACACCGAGAGATTTTGTTGAATTTTTTTTTTATGAACTAATTCGCTGTTCTCTTTTTGTTCTTTAACTTTTTTTTTATTCTTGCTAGTACCTTGTCTTGTCATCGTTGTTTAAATATTGTTTTGGTCTTCTTATCTCGGTAGGTATATGTTTTAAGAAACTATTTATTAGATAGGTTACCACTGTTACCAGTACTTTTCAGAAAAGTTATGGAATAAGAATATGGTTATTTATGTACGATTACATTCAATTGGATTGAATTTCTTGGTTTCTTGTGTTGTGAACTCCAGCTCCTTCGTTCCGTTAACAATTTTTATATGTATAAAAGGTACATTTTTAAAACTTATAGGTATTGGGTATTTACGTGCTTAAATAGTGGTGTGGTTTGTGCCAGTTCTGTTGTTGTTGTATGAATATCTGTGTATGTTGGTGAGGTAGCCACAACATGTCAGTCTATTCAAAGCTTCATAATTCAATTACGAATTTTCTCATTATTACATTTTGGCGAGATATGGGTATACTAAATAGGCACAAGTCTGCGCATCCCTTCGGGGAAATAAGTCGTGATGCTATCTTCACAAATATTTAACTGTTAGATATTAAAAATCGAAACAAACAAAAATAAAATCACAAAAACTGTAAACACGGTGTGTGTGACCCGGACCTCAAACGGCGCCTACTTATCCATATCTAAGTCTTTAGCCAGTGGGTGGAAGACAATAAAATAAACAATAAAACGACATTACCCACACTTCGGTGTGATACTCATCCCACACACGCGCCCGCAGTCAAACCGTCAAACTATTCCAGTTTGATGATAATTTTAAATTAGTGTTTTTTTTTTTTTCATTTTGTGTAGGAGGACTTGCAAATACTTGCAATGACACTTCGCTACGTTATAATTAGAGTTCTTATTAACAGGTTTACAATGATTGATTTTGTTGCTGATGTTAATAGCCTAGTGCGTAGGCCTCCATATTTCCTAATTGTCAGGTAATAGATGCTCTTGTTTAGCTTTGACTATAAAAACTTTTTTTTAAAAAATAACAACCGACTTCCAGAAAAAAACACTACAAAGTGCAAAATAACTTTAATTTCGGAAGTCGGTGACTTTGGATGTATTTTAATTATTTGTCACCGCCTTCCGAAATTAAAGTTATTTTGCACTTCGTAGTGTTTTTTTTTTGGAAGTCGGTTGTTATTTTTTTGAAAAAAGTTTTTATTTTTCACTTTTTAGTTACCTACCCCAAACCAATTCGAAATTTCATCATCCTTGGCGTCAAAACAATACATATTTATGCGATAGCAACATTCGCGGTTGATTTACTGTAATTTTTTGAAGAGTTCCGTTGTCTGTCTCCGAAACGCATCATCAGATCTATATGAAATATAATTTGAATGGGACCATTTCGGGGTAAACTCCTTTCGAACAAAAAAATAATTTTGCAAATCCGTCTATATACGACAGAGTTATGCCCGAACATACATAAAAAATAAGAATATATAAACATGTCGAATTGATAACCTCCTTCTTTTTGAAGTTGGTAAAAAAAAAACAATTACAATGTACAGAGGCCAGCACATCAAGCTACCCCAATCTATCAAATTTATTTGATAGTTTTTCAACTTTATTACAAAGGAATAAGGTTTATGTTCAATTGGGAAAATTTGACAGTTTGGGATAGATTGACCTGCTGGCGACTATACCAAAATTGTGTAACATTATTTTCGTACGATAAAACGAATGATGATGAAATCAGAAATAATGGGATACTACGTTCTGCCCTGCCTCGTCTGCGTGTAGTTTCTTGTTTCAACATAAAATATGGGCACGCTCGTTCGATCATATACCTCATACATCGCTTTTCATCTGGCACGATGGAGGTCAAAGGCCCATTCAGAAATAAAAAAAAAAACATACGGCGTTCTGAAATGCTCTCAATTTTTTTGCAATAGTGAAAGAATTTTCGGAATCGGAACAGCAGGCCTAGACAAAACACATTTCTGTTAGCGTTCACGCCAAACGCTACGCCAAAATGTATGGGAATGACATTACCTGCGGAAAGGTTAAGTCGTGTCCTTTCCGCAGGTAATGAGTATAGGTATTATGCAAAAATATGTGTTTTGTCACTAGGCCCTGTAATTTTAAAGATAGATGCATACAAACTTGAAAATGTTACCAATCTTTAAATTAATGTAGATTTTGTTACTTCGACAGTTATTAAAGAAAATCGAAAAGAAAATGAGTAAATTAATTAAACAAAGTGTTTCAAAAACGAAGGCGGTGTTACGCTACGGTGTAACAGGCGGTCTCACATCACACGCATTACGGAACCTGCACTTTATAAGGATTGCTGCTCCTTTGTGCTAAAAATATTGTCCCCTCGGTGTGCCCGGGATACTGTAATGTGATGTGATGCTGCCTAAATTATTAGTTCCTTCATTTTAGCTAGCGATCCGCTCCTGCTTTGTACGTGTTCAATGGCGACATGACAAAACATCGTGAATTCCGACATCATTATCATTCACCTGTTCTTGCAATAAATATATTTTATTCTATTCTATTCTATTCTTATCCCAATTTATCTGTGGACGGCGCAACATTTTTTCTTTCTCCATACGATATCAGACATAAGGGACTACTCACACTTATTCAGCTCTGTTCAGCTTTTGTCCATAGAAAACAATAATGTTTTATTGAGTCCGTTCAACTTTCCGCGAGTGAACGCATGCGTACGCATCTCATACAAAATCGTTGTTTTCTATGGACAAAAGCTGAACAGAAATAGAGAAACCGTTAGTCGTCATCACAGTACACACTCGCTTCTTCCGTACTTAGTTCATCATCATCATCATTTCAGCCGGAAGACGTCCACTGCTGGACATAGGCCTCCCCCAATTTGGGGGGGGCTTGCCATAATCGCCACGCTTGGCAGGCGGGTTGGCGATCGCAGTATGGTGGTGAAATGCATAGAAAATGCTGCTGCCCATTCTCTAGTAAGTCCCTTAGTCGCCTCCTACGACACCCACTGGAAGAGATGGGATGGTGCTATTCTTTCGTACGGACCCACACGGTACGTACGTACGTACTTAGTTATCTATACTTAAAAATATTATAAAGTTGAAGAGTTTGTTTGCTTGACCGCGCTAATCTCAGGAACTACTGGTCCGATTTGAAAAGTTCTTTCATGGTTAGATAGCCCATTTATTGAGGAAGGCTATAGAATATTTATCATCACGCTAAGACCAAAAGAAATTTGACGCAGACGAAGTTGCGGGCAGAAGCTAGTATTACAAAAAAAAAGCCTATAATTGACAGAGGAAAGACTCTTCTTATAAAGAGAAGGCACGAGCATTGATCACCACACTTGATCAAGACGGGCTGGTGATTTCACACTTAAGTTAACAAACCAACCTCCCAACACCCATTTAACCAACCTTACAAGCTCGCAGTCTCGTACAAGAGATGCCAGGCCTCATCCACTAGGCCATCATGACATTTAGTCCTACTATCCTGCCTACTGCTATCCTTATCCTTTTATGTCATTATCATCATCATCTGCCCAGCCTTTTCACAACTATGTTGGGATCGGCTTCCAGTCTAACCGGATGCAGCTGAATACCAGTATTTTACATGGAGCGACTGCATATCTGACCTCCACAACCCAGTAACTGAGTAATACGATACCCCTTGGTAAGACTGGTTGTCAGACGTTCGGGCTTCTGAAGACCTGTAACGACTGTCAAAGATCCACAAATGACTGCCGGGACCAACGGCTTAACGTGCTTTCCGAAGCACGGAGGGGTCTTGGTATGTAAAGATGGTCACCCATCCACGGACCAACCGCGGAAAGCGTAGCTTAACCTGATCGATCGACTCGTGCAGCTATTGTTATTTAGCCACAAGCCCCTCTTTTCGTTTTCTAAAAATGTAACCTAGCTAAATTAATTTATGGCCCCCTAAACTCCATGCATACTAAATTTCATGTAACTATGTGACACAATTACGCAAAAACGGCTAAAGGGATTTGGATAAAATTTGGCACACAGATAGATTATAGCCTGGATTAACACATAGGATACTTTGTATCCCGGCAATAAGTTCCCCTTGGATTATTTCCTACCTTTAAGCGGGTGAAACCGCTGGCAAAAGTAAGTGCAGTCAAAACATAATATGTTTTAACATAATTATTATTATCCGAATAAGCTGAATACTTATTAACTGCGGTATAGCATGGTACCCTAGTTAGGGGTGAGTAGGGTCCAAAACGACAGGGCCGTCACGGCAATACAGCCGTATTTTATATCGTTTCACATTATTAAATTTGTATTTTATGTTTGGGTATATTTTTATGTTTCACAAGGCCTGTTTAATCCAAAATTTATGTTTTGTAATCCAGAGGCAACGTATGCCTATTGTTTATACTAATCGACAGCTAAATGTTATTCCGAACTAAATATTATAGCTCGTTGGATTTTCAACTCTCGGCGCTGAACCTAGCGTTGGAAGTAAGTTCCTTAGTCGCTTCCTACGACACCCATGGGAAGAGATGTCCACGTAAATAAATGTGTTAAAGTAAACGAGACGGGATGGGTAGGTACCATAGATATAAGAAAGAAGCTGCTTTTTGTATTTCTATGGTAGGTACCTAAGTACAAAAAATTTTAAGACTAAAAACCTGACTGCCTCCTTGGCCTAGTGGTCGTAAGCGCCACTGGTGAGTATGACGTCCTGGATTCGATTCCCAGGTCAGCCGAAGTGTTATTCGGCTTTTCTATCTGGAATTTTTCAATAGCACCCCGGAGTCTGGATTTGTGCCCAGCTGATGGTGATAGGCTCGCCCCTATTATATGGGACTTAAACTTAACTGGCGAAATGTGGGTGTACTTACTATAATTTACACCTCTGCCCAATACTTCGGGGAAACAAAGCGTGATGTTTGTTATGTAAAACATTAAGTAGGTACTCAATTAGATAAACAATATCGAATTCTTCAAACAAGAATACGTACTATGTCAGGAACGCAGGCTAATACGGTAATAAGACATTCCGATTATTTTTGTGTAGATATTAGGTATCTGCTAGACAGAAAAACCGGTTATTGGCAAATATCGGTTTGTAGCGATCTAGAATAACTGGCCACTTAACCTAATATAACAGTTCTAAATGAATTGCAATACATCTGTAGGTATGTACATTAATTAAGGCAAACGTAGAATAATTATCTAGTGTAAGAGTCTAGTCAGATCCTTATTTCTACTTAAACGAATTTCAACTTTACCTACATGCAGATTAGGTTCATTTCAGATCGACTAATACTAGGTACTGAAAATGTCATAAAATGTTTGATCTTGTATTGAAAACTGAACTTTATGGTGAACGGATGAATGAATGAAATACACCGATTCCAGCGTGGCTTGACCAGACTCGATTAATTGAATGAACCCCAAGATGTGCACTAGCCCCTGGAGCCTCATGCTTCATGGTGTTATAGAAGCCATTGCATATCAAGAAGTAGACCGGGGGGCGTTGTAATGGTCAGGTAGACGTGCCCTTAGGATAGGAAAGGATTGCGAGCCTACCGTATATGCATCCTTGAGTAAGCATTGGACTAGTGGAGAGACGGGTGGTATTTATTTATAGGAGGGTATCTATTCACGACGTCGCTGGCATGTTGGTTCAGAGCAAGCTTCTTGGGTAGGTTCAAGTGTTTTCTTAGCTCTTTTTTACGCCGTTGCTTCGCTATGTTCTGTGTTGTTGTTTTCATAGTCGTCTTCTGAGTTCCTCGTATCAGTTTCTGAGTAAGTAAAAGTTGTTTTTCTATTTTCATAGAATTGCAAGGATCATCTCACCAGCCCTTTCTCAACTATGTTGGGGGCGTTTTCTAGTCAGATCTGATGCAGCTGAATACCTGTATTTTACATGGAGCGACTGCCTGAGCTCAACAATCTAATTACTGGGTAATACGATACCCTCTGGTAAGTTGTTTGTCAAACTTTCGGTTTTCTGACGACCCGCAAGCACTGTCAAAGATACACGAATGACAGCCGGGACCGATGGCTTAACGTGCTTTCCGAGGCATGGAGGCGTCTTGGAATCTAAACATGGTCACCCATCCACGGACCAACCACGGCAAGCGTAGCTTAACCTGACCGATCGACCCGTGCGGCTCTTATTACTTAGCCTCAACGGGTGGGTTTTAGTCAGTAAAAGTCTGACACGCCCTCCTGCTCCACCCAGAGCGAGAGAAGTTATTTGATGATTTCCCACCCAAAAAAAAAGCCCTTCAATAAAAAAAAAATGATGAAATATAATAAAAATAAGTAGCGAATGTCATTATCCATATACCAGGCTACATCTCTGCCAAATTTCATGACGTTCGATCCAGCGGTTTAAGCGTTAAAGCGCAACAGACAGACAGTTACTTTCGCATTTACAATATTATAAAGTAGGAATAGTTTTCCATGCTAAAATGGATGATTTGTCATACTTCACCTAACATTTTTCTTCTACCAAGTTAATAACAAACAGTGTAGATTTATAGGCACACTTTAGGCAATATTTCCAAACTGATAGCCGACGCAGGCGTCACTATGCTGTTGATAGATTACCATAATATTTCGAAGGCAATCGATCAGCCATGACGTTATGAAAATGGCTAAGAAAACTAGGTAGAATAAAAATATTCTCTTGAAGAAATGTGACGTAATTGTGGCATTTTTTGTATCCATTGTGAATTGAAACGGTGTTAAATGTGTTGTATTAGGCTTTTAGCTGCTTCAGAAAAAAGCTGTTTTTTAGAATCTAAAAGTTGAGTGGAATTGATTAGGTGATATAGGTATTGAGTGACTAGCTGTATAGGACTTCGCCCTCGTGGATATCAGAAATTATCCCACAGGATTGTACAAGCTTGAAAAAGTCCCGTCAAAATCGGTTAAACCGTTTCGAACGGTTAAACAAAAATACAGAAAGACATTAAAAAAAAAAATCAAGTTCCCAGAGCAGTATCGACCACGCGGTCACAGTGTGAGTTGATAGATGTCACATGTCTTCAAATTTTCAGTTCTAGGCCATGCCGATTTCCTAACGATGTTATCCTGGACCGTTTTGAGAGCACTATGAATAAAATGTAACAAAAAATATTGAATATAGGAACTCATACAAAAGGGGACCAGTATAGGGAAACAACAAAAGACCACTGATAAAATGGTAGCCTATACATAAATAACACAGTAAGTAAGTAATTAATTACTCATTTTAATAATCACGAAACCACAGTCCATCGTACATTCAGTGCTTGATACGTAAAAGCGTCAAATGACATAAAGAACCACATTTATAGACCAACAGAATACGATCCAATAATAGCATTTATGTATGATTAAAAAGCGGCTAAGTGCGAGTCGACTACCAAACGAAGGTTTTCGTACATCTGTACAATATTCAATACTACATACTTTTTTTTAATACCAGTATTTTACATGGAGCAACTGCCTATCTGACCTTCACAACCCAGTTACTGGGTAACACGATACCCCTTGGTAAGACGGGCTTCTGACGACCCGTAACGACTGACAAAGATTACGAATGACAGCCGGGAACAACGGCTTAACGTGCTTTCCGAGGCACCGAGGCACCGGAGGTATGTAAAGATGGTCACCCATCCACGGACCAACCGCGGCAAGCGTAGCTTAACCTGATCGATCAACCTGTACGGATTTTTTTTAATCATTGTCATCATAAGATCGAGCATAATCATAATATTATCAGCCTATAATGTGCACTGCCAGGACACAGGCCTCTTATCTGTGAGAGGGAGAGGGCCGTACACACCCAACTCGCGGGCCCAGCGCGGCTTGGTAGATGTCACATGTCTCCGATTTTTTGGTTCTAGGACATGCCGGTTCCTTCATGATGTTTTCATCCATCACCAGGCGAGCAGTGTTGATAAAATAATGTACACAAAGTAAAGCTTTTGTCTGAGTTCAAACCTTTCGCCGGCCGTTTCGATTTATGGGGTACTGTGTTAAATGCTATAACAAAATACCTTGTGATATATTACAATTAAATGAAAGGAAATTTAAAACTCATATTAAAAGTACACTTTGTAAACAAGCGTATTATAAATTAGAGGATTATATCCAAGATAAGAATGCTTGGAAACATGCTGGTCCTGCTCCATAGGACAATCTAGAGTCTAGACAAAATCAAACTGGTTGCTAATTGAATTAAATAAATAATTATATTTATGACATTGATTTACACTCACACACTGACTTATTTCTTGTTAATATTCTAGGAAAATCGTATATTTACTCTTACAATGTTTGTAAATATGTGGGCACCATGTATCTATCATAGAATTAATTTATCTTTATTGCTTCAGTTGCATTTTGTTACCTTTTTTGGTATAGTAATTTTATTCTGGGTGCATCGTTTTCACATATAATTATATAATGAATGTACTATGATAAATTGTATGTAAAACATTTTAAAAGAGTAACGGTGGAGTTTCTTGCCCGTTCTTCTCCATACGAAACTACATTTTGGAATGGGCGACTAGAATCAATTCTGTTTAAATGTAAATGTTGACGTTCAAAAGTGCCTTTTAAGTGCCTAATTGAAATAAATGCTTTGACTTTGACTTTGACTTCGACTGGTCTTCTCTCACGATCCAGCAAAAACGCAAAAAAAAAACAAGTTTCTTGTTATCCCCCCTTGAGGTTTTAAATTTATTAAATATTTATTAAGTATGTGTTGATAGCAACCATATGATATTGGTTTCCATTCTGTGAATATTTCAAATGTCTACTTATTACGGTTCAAAATACAGAACAAAAGATACACCCTTGTGACGGAGCCTTAGCAATAGGGTCCCGTTGGCAGCCTCTTGATAAGGAACCCAAAAAAAAACACGACCAACTTGTATTGACCGATAACTTGTATGTGTAGTGCAAACGGTTAGTGTAAGTTGGTTATTCATAAATAAATAAAATACTTACCTTCTTTGTTATTGACAGCTAAACGAAACCTAACCACATACCTATTTGTAATGAGGTTAATACGCATCAATTTTCCTTGAACCAACAATCCAAGCAAGCATTTCACCATTTCTGTTCATATTACATTGTATTTGGCGCGTCCACAAAACGAATGTGAATGGACTAACACTTCAATGTAATTAGAGGAAAATACAGAACCCCATTTATGAAAGAAATACCGTTATGACAGACGCAAATTGAATTTATGAATAATGAACGTCAATTAATCTATACTAATAATAAAAAGAGGAAAGATTTCATTGTTTGTTTGTTTGCATTGAGTAGGCTCCGAAACTGCTGAACCGATTTGAAAAATTAATTCACTGTTGGAAAGCTACACTATCCCCGGGTGAAAGATTATATTTTATCCCCGTATTCCCACGGGAACGGGAACTACGCGGGTGAAACCGCGGAGCGCTGCTAGTCATTTGATAATTTTGTGCAACCATCATCAGCCTAGCCATCTTTACCCAAATATGTTGGGGTCGGCTTCCAGTCTAACCTGATGGAGCTGGATACCAATATTTTACATGTGACGACTGCCTATCTGACCTCCACAACCCAGTTACTGGGTAATACGATACCCCTTGGTAAGACTGGTTGTCACTGGTTGTGAATTTCGGGCTTCTGACGACCCGTAAAGTCTGACAATGTGCAAAACAAACGTGGAATTTCTATGTTCCTAATCATGATGAGTAGCGTTCATAGGTTCCTCTAACGTGCACAAGGACATTCAGGACACGTTCCTATTAAGGAAACAATTTCACGGCAGGAATTTATCGCACACTGTGTAAAAAAAAAAAAAAAACTCGAATGAACATCCAACAGATTGCATCCCAGCCCATTATGTTATAGAATAAAACTGGTCAAGTGCGAGTCGAACTCGTGCGCCGAGGGTTCCGTACTTATCCATTATACCGCCATGCGCCATAATAAAAGAGATATGGCCAAATTTCGATTTTCGCGAAAACTTGTAAGTACCTACTTACTAAAATTTACCTTAATTTTCGACAATTTTTAATTTTTTGGAATTTTTCCTTTATTTGTGCTGTAAGACCTTGCTTTTTGGCAAATTTCGCGATTCTAGGTCAACGGGAACTACCATATAAGTTTTGACCCAAATCCTATAGGGTACTTCCGGTTGACCTAGAATTGTCAATTTTGGTTAAAAGCCAAGTTATACTTATAACTTAAATGATAAATAAAAACGTACTTAAATTTTGGTAATTACAAGTTTTCGCAAAATTTTTTTGCCCGTATCTTTTTATCGTAAAAAAATAAAAATAGGGACACACGGACAGACAGACGGACAAGAGAGTGATTTTATAAGGGTTCCTTTTTTACCTTTTGAGGTACGGAACCTTAAAAATAAGCAGATGAAGTCGTTTCCTATCTGACTAGGCTCCGTCAATTCTTGCCTTCCCCACACTGATAACAATATAATTATGTGTGAACTGACTATCAGGCGCCATGTAATGAGCCTTCTGTCTTATTTGCACTGCCTTTATCATGAACACACGGTGATAAGTGCTAGAGCCGGTAAATATTTGTCTGCCAGTAATCTGTAGTTATTCGCATCCTGTACTCATTCTATAGAAATAGGAAACTTCGCGTTTTTTGAGTATACTAGTTTCCGCCCACAGCTTGGCCTGCGTGGAAGTCGGAAATTATTCCGCGGGAACGTGCTACCCGGATAAAAAGTATTATATAATGTTAATCTAGGTTATAATCTGTCTGTGTGTCAAATATCATCCAAATCCGTTTAGCCGTTTTTGCGTGATTGAGTAACAAACATCCAATCATTTTCACAAACTGTCACATTTCTAATATCACGGACTACCCTTTTTTACTTTTAGAGATAAATTTTCGAGAAACCCTGAAACACGTTATTCTTTATTTTTGGTTTAAGGTATAAATACTGAGTTTGGTGTTAATCAGACCGCGCGTTAAAATTCTTCCATACAAACTTTGACACCCCCCAATCCCCCTTTAGGGGGTAGTTTAGAAAAACAATAAATGACTAACCTTATAACTTACTTAACTTAGTATTTGTGGCAAGTTTCAAGCTTATTAACTCAAGGAATAAGATTTTTCATACAAACAAAATCCCCCCTTTTCACCCCCTTAAAGGTCGAATTTCCAAAAACCCCTCTTAGTGCTACCCTATATTATAAAAGGAAGCAGTGTGCAAAATGTCACGTTCCTAGTCCTAATAGTTTCGGCTGTGCGTTGATTGATCAGTCAGTCAGTTTCTCCTTTTATAAATACAGGGTAAGTTTTTATCCAGTGCGCAAATAGTAACCATGAATTCAGCATATCATTCTAGAACCCCTAGCGTAGAAATTTTTCGCCGGTTGTACAAAAAAAATCATCTGTTTCATAGAAAAGTGCAATACCTACGCGGTCAAAATGTATGGAACGGCTGATTTTTTTTTTGTGTATCCGGCGAAAAATTTCTACGCTAGGGGGTCTTAGAGAGAGTAGATTTGGCAATAGCGCTTGCGCTTTCTGTTGTTTTGCTTTGAGGAATACATCGTGAGGCAACCGGCATGTCCTCAACAACGTCGTTTCTTCATAGCTTCTTGAAAAGCAAAGAATACACTACAGTGTTGCTTTGAAGCAAAAATATTCAGTGAGGATTCTGAAAATCTATGCTCAAAGTTATAGGGCAGTATTTATTACGAGAGCTGTGGTGGCTCAGTGGGAACGGGCCTGACTTACAGGTTGGAGGTCGCAGGTTCGAATCCTGGCAGGCACGTTAGTAAATAATTTAATCACCACTGCAGGCTTAGCACGAGCACCGATTTGTCGATGGAAGAATAGACATGACTATTAAATAAACGATGCAATAGGATGAGATAGCTACGAGTATATTTTTCTATTCATTATCACAGGTATGCGTTCTAAACGAATCATGATTTTGTATATACATAATCGTATATAAGTACCTACTTTGTGGCCGTCGAGTAGAAAGTTTTGTTGTCAGTGTGATTTTGACAGTTTGGGAAGTAATATTCTTCAGAAATAGTCTACATTTATAAGGACCTAGACAAATATCGTTGGAAGCGAAAGACTAAATGACAGATTGTAGAAGGATATCTACGGTGCGATAATAAAAATGTAGGAAAGAAATGTCACTTTGTATTGAAAAAGCACTGTCTATTCTTCGTAGAAATACAAAGCGTCATGCTAAGCCCGCTGTTCTCAAAACGAGAAAAGTGAAACATCATCTCGGTTTGGCATGTACTAGATCCGAAATTTCGAAGACATGTGACATGATATACCAACCCGCACTGAGCCAGCGTGGTGGATTACGACCCACTCCCCGTCACAGAGACTCCTCTCTGTGACGGGGAGTGGGCCTGTGTATCAGCAGTGAGAACATTATAGGCTGTGCTACTGCTGAGTAGGAGGCCCTGTATTCGATTCCTGAGTCGGACAAAGTGTTGTTGGGTTTTCCCATCAGAAATTCCTTAAAATCCCAGAATCCAGATTTGTGCCTGGCCAATCGCTCCCTTTATCATAGGATTTATAATATAGCAGAGTACAGACGCAATTTTCGAATTGTTTACCCAAATAACGAAAAATATCGTATTAAAAACAATTATTTATTATGAAAATAGTCTTATCGGGTTTCTTAACCGCTGTTATTTAAATAACAATTAATTATTTTATAACGGTGAAGTATTACAAGGCTGGTATAAATTTTAATTTTGTTGTCAATTTTATGATTATGTAGACGAGTTGAATTATTAATGTTAGCGTATTTTAAAAGCTCAGGAAAGCCTAGATTCCTAGAATTCTGTTAAAGGCATTTATAACAATATTTATTAAACAACTCAATCGCTAGTGTAGAGCTATGGATAAATATAAACCGGCCAAGTCGAGTCGGATTCATCTACGAAGGGTTCACCACCTCTCCTCATCCCTGCGTTGAAATTTTTCGACGGTTATTTCAAATAAAAAGAGCTATTTCGTACATTATGACCGCATAGGTAAATATTGCATTTTTCTATGAAACAGCCGATTTTTTAATTTTGAAAACCGACGAAAGGTTTTACGAATATTGAGCTGAAATCGTGATTACAATTTGCGAGTTGACGTTCCTGCTGTCACACTGTATATACATATACATATTATATGCACTTGGAATCTAAACCGTCTATGAACCCAAACGATGTCTTTACTCCAGCCAGCTTGAGTTAGTCACTGATCATTTCTATTTCACCTGCCTACTAAGATTTTACGATCAAAATATACGACGCGAATCGAATGAGTCACGTGCGAGATGATCAACGAAAAGATAAACAAACATGTAACGAGTCTAACAGCAGTAACGATATCTGTTATGGTTTTATTCACATCTGTCGGTTATGACTTCTCTATACGACGCGAGTTTGTCTCTAGTGGTTCAGAAATGTTCAGAATCGGAATCGATTGTGTGATAGGTATGATGTTGTTCTTTGGGATTAGAATTGAAATGCATTTTTAGATTTTTATCTTTATAGGTAGTTGTGGTGAATGTGAACACAACTCACTTAACACGTCTTGTTTCCTCAAAATTTTGGGCTGAGAGGTGTACATAATATAGTACACCTCTGCCGATTTGTGTTGTTCATCATCATGATCATCATATGCTTGGCATATTCACAAATATGTTGGGGTCGGCTTACGTTCTAGCTAGATACAACTGAATACCAGTATATTCATGGAAAAATTACCTATCTGTCCTACAGAATTATGGGCTTCTAATTCTAAGTACCCGTAATGACTGTCAAAGATCTACTATTACTGCCAGCACTAAAAGCACGAAGGGGTCTCGATTATGAATGGTCACCCATCCGCTAAGCGACGGCGGTAAGCATACTTTAACCTTCGATTGAATCGTGCTGCTATTATTATTTAACCAAGAGCCACATCCCAAAAGAAAATTCGTAAAAAAAAAAAATAACATCTAATTATCAAATTAAAACCCTCTTCTGCTAAAACGATACTCCTTGGTACAGTACGCGTCATGTAAAAAGAACGCTGGAAGAAAGTGGAAAGGGTGTGTTTGTGCATGGGTGCACTCGCGCACGAAAGTAATAGGCCTATTATTTGATTTTTGCACTAGTCTTTCGCTCGACGCCTCGTAAAACCCACCTCATTCCACCAAATAGACCGATAAATCATCAATTGCGTAGCTTGATCGCCAGCGTTCTTTTTACATGACGCGACCTGTAAGATTGGTTTTCAAAGCTTCGAGCTTTTGACTATCCATCACCATCGTCATCTTCCTGTTCTTGGCCTAGAGACAAAACACATTTCTGTTAGCGTTCACGCCAAACGCTACGCCAAAATGTATGGGAATGACATTACCTGCGGAAAGGACACGACGTAACCTTTCCGGTTTCTAGGCCTGCAGGTCTTCTGTTACTTGGGGTCGCCACAACACGTCTGGCTTAGTAACGCCTGTTGCTCTACCTCTGATCTGATATGACCCATCTAGATCTGTTTACACATTACCAATAACTTTCTTTTATTTCAAAAGTTGCACAAATTTAAAACCTTTTTCATTCGTCTGGTGAATTTTATCAGTGTGTTCGCTAACTTCACTGGTAATCGGTTTTTTCCAATATCGTCAAGTTTAACATCTGGTACAATCAAATAGATCTTGCGCTGCCAAGCCCAAATAAGTCATAGATTGTCGACCAATCATATGATTGATTGGATTGATATAAGTTTTCCCATAACCATTCCTGTATCAGTGTCTAGAAATTCATATACGTAATTAGACATTGACAGATAGATTACATAAAATATTTTATTTGTTGTACTGTTTCTCCGAGCTTCGGTATCCGTAAGAGTAAAAGGTTATGTGGTAAAAATATAATATGTCATCGTAATTCCCTATAGTCCTACCTATCAAGCTGACCTTTGTGTTGTGACGTTAGTCTTCTGTGAACAAGACCTTCATCTATTATACGGATGACAGTTCTTTGTTACAAATATTATATTTGTATTGTCCTTTACTCATTTGTTTATTTTACTTTTAGCCTTTTTTTGTCCCACTTCCACTACATCAGAGCTCCAACTTGTCAACGGAAGAATAGACATGATTATTAACTAAATGATGTTGTACAATAGTAGAAGATAGCTAAGTTTTTCTATTAATTAATATGCGTCCTCAACGAATCATGATTTTGTAGATAATCGTTTATACTTTATGGCCGTCGAGTAAAAAGTTTGTTGGCAGTGTGATTTTGACAGTTTGGGAAGAAATATTCTTCTGAAATAGTCTACATTTCTATGGACATAGACAAAATGACAGACTGTAGAAGGATATGTACGGTGCGATGTCAAAAATGGAGAAATGAAATGTCACTTTGTATTGAAAAAGCACTGTCTATTCTTTTTAGAAATATAAAACGTCACGCTAAGCCTACAGAAGGGTAATTGCGTGTTATAACAACATTGGGAATCGCTTTCATTTTGACAGTTTGACAACCTTCATGGCGTCGTTTACGTTGCTAAGCAGATTTTTTTTTTTCGAACATATATGAAAGAATGGAATAGCATTAACTTTCAAAATTATTCACAATCTAATTATTATTGTTTTACACAATTTATATGGTGCTGGGCAAAGAATTTTTATTTTCCGTCGGCGCAGGAGTCCAGCTCGATTTTTGCGTGGGGTGCTAAGGCTCCGCGTTACAGCAGCAGGCTTACCATGACTATTTCTACTCTATCGTAGAATACGAATCGCTTGTCTACATTTCTCAGTACAAAACTGTCAACTGTCTACACGGAAACGTCATTTTTGTCTACTCTTCCGTCGACAAAACGCTTCTCCACGGTTCTCGTGCTACGCCTGATGTATGAACTGTAATAAGTGGACGCTAATTTTTTTTTAGAACATGTAGTTACTACTATATGGTAAAAATAATACTATGGTTGTTATGTTTACAAATTAAATTATTATTAAAGGGGGTAAGAAACGTGTTTTTTTTTTAACTAACATGACTTAACATAACATCACGCCTTGTTTCCCCGCAGGGAAACCTATCATACACATTCGTCACTTATGATCACGTCCCATGTAATAGGGGCGAGCCATTGACATCAACCGGGCACAAATTCAGACCCCGGACTACTACCTACTGAGAAATTCCCGATAGAAAACGCAACTTAAGTATTTTATAAAACGTGTTTTAAAATTACGTTTGGTACGAAACCCTTTGTGTGCGAAAGCAACTCGGTTTATAAATCAGACATTCTTCATCCGGAAAGTGATGTAGCTTAAATCCGTAACCTCAATATTAACGCTAAAAATCGTTCTGAGAGATAGTGAAAAAAAAAACATATTGTAGTTAATCTAGTTTATGAAGATAGTAAAAAAATAATTGAAGGTAATAAGCGTTTCAAAACTAATCACCAATGATTGTAAAACGGAACGTAGTAATCAGTATGAAATCTGCTAGTTTTATTTATTAGATTTAATGAAACTATAATTCTTCGGTGAAAACATTTGTGTGAATAAATAGGTCATATTACACCACACATAAAAATTATATTCATGAAGACATACTCCCGCTAAGATATTATTTAGCTATTTATGTCCAACGTCTTTGCACTATTTCCGGAGTTAGAACATCTGGCAAAACTGGAAGCTAAATACGAGTCAATCAGAAATGAGATAGCACGATGATTTTCGTGTTCCGATGCTGGGAGCCAACTCCCTAACCACGAAGTCCGTTGTATCGGCCGAAGTTACCGTTTCCAGCTACGAATCACATACGGACATGAGATTAGTTCGGGGCACGAACTAGAATGACCCTATTCCAAATGTGTTTTTGTCCGTCCAAAAAAGTAAATTAATCGCCTGTAGAATTCATTACGAAGTTTCGAAGTACTTTGTCGACGTGTCTTCGTTGACGGACAGTGAGTAGCCTTCGGAATGGAGGTTTTTTTTTTTCTTTAAACCGATGGAAAATTTCTTCGTTATGCAATTTGACAGCCTACGTAAATGCCTGTTAAAGCCACTTCGTGCTACTGTCAATTATTGACAGTGCAGTGGTGGATTTAGGATTGTCGTTTGGGAGAGGCTTAATCCTGCTGAGGTTAGGTTTTAGCCAAGTAAATAGTAACTGAATCCAAGGATAATTGTTGACAACCGTACCTCAGATAAGTAATGCCAGCTAAAAAGTTTAATTAGAATAGTATCAAGATACTAAGATGCTTTCGGGGGCTTGAGCCCCTAAACTGGGCCCCTGGATCCGTCACTGCACAGATAGTGATTTGAATATACGAACAGATTAACTTTACAATGAATAAAATAATAATAAAAGCGGTGTGCGTGTATGACCTGGGCCTAGAGACAAAATAAATTTCTGTTAGCGTTGAGAGGCGGAAGGACACGTCGTGTCCTTTCCGCAGGTAATGTCATTCCCATACATTTTGGCGTAGCGTTTGGCGTGAACGTTGACAGAAATGTGTTTTACCTAGGCCTGCAGAGGGGCAATTCTTAAAATTTTAAGAACATTAACAGTCTGATCTGGGTCTCAATCTGTCAAAAATATCAAGTTTCCATAAATGTTTGACAAGTTTTTGACATTTGGCTGTCGCCGAGCTAACCCTGCTACTAAATTTTGAACGTTTTTAATTACGAGAATTGGCCTTCAGAGGTATGAACGTTAACAAGGCAAAAGGAGTATGTTAGGATCGTAGTAGATAGTTTCTGCCTACTCCATGGGAAAAAGCGTGAGTTTATAAGTAAATAAGCGTAAGTATGTAAGTAAAAAAAAAAAATGCCTGAGAATCAGCACTTTTCGAACGTCAAAGTACATAAGACAGTCCCCCAAAACGCACCCTTCATCACTTCCTAGTACTTTAGCTAGGAAAAAGTAGCGCAACAAACTCCCCAGCAGCACAGCTGTCTGTTTGTAAGAAAGAAAGCAAAACAATTAACACTACATCGTTATGCTCTTCCGAATTGACATAGAAACGGTATCACGGTAGAGATACCGTTACAATTATTATAGGTACATTATCTGATAACGAATATGCTTGATAAATATTTGATTAACTGTGCTAATGTAGACGGTATGAGATAACAACAGTATTTGTTTTGATAACAAGAAGACGCTTCGGGCAAAACGGATTTTTTTACTTTTAATTTGAGTTGCCGAAAATGCCTGATAACATTTTATCAGTCCAAGAAGATACGAGAAATGATTGTGATTTCATTCAACATAATTTGTAGGATTTTCAGAATGGGTGTGACGGGTAGATTTTTCAGAATAGGTGTGAGGGGTAGATTTTGATGATAGCTTATAAATAGTCGAGTGCAATTAGCCAAAAACGTGGAACGAAGCTTATCGACTATAGTGGATGTATTTTGATGGAATTTTTTGTGTTGAACAATTTGGATGCCGACGCGACGGCTGTGTATTTTCATTTTGTGTTAATAATTTTCCGAGTTAAGGCTCCCGTAGAGCACCGCGATAGCGTTACGTGACTCTAGTACAGTCGCGTGGCGCCAGTCTGCGGGAACCTTTACTTGAACTTCATGTTATGGCATAATATTGCGACACTATTCACCACTTATTTGATAGATAGTTACGACTTATGGGATGTTAACTTTTCGAAGAATTTAGATATTTTCATTCAGAATTGACATCTAATACTAAGGTATAATACATCGCGTCAAACTTTATGGCGGCTCTGAAGTTAGCTACACGCTGCGCAGTACCCCACCCCTCAACCCCGCTGCCCCATGAATTTGTTACTGCGCAGCGACTCGCCTCATGTTCCGAGCCGCCATAAAGTTTGAATCGAGCTGTACCAATAGGATATCTCTACAATAAAATCAATGAAGAAATGTCAGAGAAACCTCTTTTTTGTTTAAAAATGTTCTGTGTCTAACGAGTGTTTTTTTTTTTGTCACTATCGTTACGTAGCTTCTTTGCTATTGTGTGGTATTGCTAAACTACTGAATTATCAATTTAGTACGTAACCGATTACCTACATATTATATTATTGCCGCAATAAATAAATAAACTGGCATAAGGTGCGGTAGTCCATATCAAATACTTAATAATTTATCTATCAAGGTTCGATTTCGGTGCGAACTTTTTACAAGAACAAAAAAATACATAAAAAATACGGGCATTGTTCTACAAAATCGCGTCACACCATCTTTCGCGCCGGCTGCGGGAGTCTATATCCATATTCTTTTTTTTGGGAATGGCATCTCGAAGTTGACCTTCATCATCATCATCATCATTACAGCCGAAAGACGTCCACTGCTGGACATAGGCCTCCCCCAGGCTCCTCCACCTTGAGAGGCTGTAACTTCTTGACCGGACATCCATATTCTACCAAGGTACCTACTTACTTATATACTTCGTTGCATCCGGTTAGACGATGGATGACTAACTTTTATGCCTAAAATTGTACCTACCGGGCTTTTTTTCTAGCCTATGGGAAGCTACACTATCCCTGGGTGACTTATGCTATACCTATTTTATCCCCGTATTCCCACGGGAACAGGAACTACCTACGCGGGTGAAACCGCAGAGCGCTTCTAGTTTAAAATATAATTAAAACAAGTGAAACATTAAGATAGGCTAAAGAAATATTTAAGTAGTTTTTAAAAGCAAACCATGTAACTAGGGTCGTCGGATATACCAAGTTTAAGTTTAGTCAGGAACCGAAGGATGTTTTCTAATAACATTTAATTCGATTAATAGAAAACAATCAGTACATTTATCAAATTAAATTTCAATAGAAAACATCCATTGTTTTCTTACTAACGGCCAACTGTATCCGACGACTCTGGTTGGTTCAAACTCAAAACATTTATTTATATTAAACCATTTACAGGCACTTTTGAACTGTCAAAAAGTCGGTCAGAAAGTTGAAGCTAGTGGCCCATTCTAAAACGTAGATCTTTAGGGAGAAGAAACGGCCAAGAAATTCGAAGGACACTTCTTTAAATCAAGATATTACAAAATCCTGGGTATACCTACATCGGGTTACTTATTTCATTTGGTGATTCTAGATAAAGTAGTCTTGTTCTCTACCTACGTAAGACAACAAGACTACTTTATCAAGTTTCTTCCACCCATGTCTCACTCCTTCACCAAAGTTTGGCAATTAAGAGATGAGTAAAGAGTTGAGTAACAAACCTCCGCGAGTTACCAAAATTGAGCCAACAATCCTCCAAATTAATTTAACGCGTTCCGGGAAGAACACAAACAAAATAATAAAAGTGTAGCGTACAAGGACTGGTGCAGATATTTACTCATCTAAATTGTAAAAAAATCCATCAGCTTATGCTTTTCACAGCTATGTTGGGATCGGCTTCCAGTCTAACCGGATGCAGACCTCCACAATCCAGTTACTGGGTAATACGGTCTGACGATTGTCAGACTTTCAGGCTTCTGACGATCTGTAATGACTGTCGAAGATTCACGAATGACAGCCAGGACCAACAGCTTAACGTGTTTTCCGAAGGACTTGGTACCTATGTAAAAAAGTTAAATAAAAATAAAAAATATTGGCTTTCTTAGTTTTAGGTCATTAATATTTTGATCTAGGCATTGTCAAGTCGGGGGACGCCTAATGAAAATATTATTATATAGATAGGCTTCCTCTGTTTGGCCTTCTTGCGTCGGGGGTTGAAAACAAAAATACTTTACTTCAGACCTTGAACCATAAGCCTGCTTTTACGCAATATCTAATAAAGACGATAATGATGATATATTTTAGAACGTTCTAGAAACGGCAGAAGGAAGAAGGTATCTAAATAATTATTTGAACGAGGCAAAAACATAGTAAATTATAATAATATGTGTAAGACATTAATGAGTTAATGACATACACAATGAATGAGTCACGAAATAATGATACAACATCTTGGCATCATAACAAAGCACGCAAACTAACTTAAAAGAAATAATATATAGCTTGAATAATAAAGTTAGTTGGAAAGAATTCTGTAAACACAAATAAAGTTTTGTTGGACCAGACACAAAACTAACATCATAAATTCATAAATAACAGAATTCAAACAACAAGTAAGATATTTAAGTAATCTAAAATTGAATCCGTGAAAACGATATTAGAGAATAACGAGCCGATCCAAACAATGCACGCAATCAGACATGAAATTGCAAACCAAATACCTTCCCACGTTTGACCGGACGAAAAACCGGTTGTTGCATTCAGAAAGGAAATCATTCTTGTACGTTCCTTACTAGTAATTATTAAAAACTACAGAGAACTGGTTGACATACCTTCGACAGAGAAATCCGATAGTAACTAAACACCTAACACAACACTAGAACTAATAAACACACATGTTTTTAAACTTCACTACGAAAGATTAAATATGTGAGTCCGACTATCAATAGTCACTTTCGTTTTGATTATATCGCACACGCGGTCGCCGGCTTTCGGCGGAAAATAGCGCACACGATCACTCTCTACCAAGTCTCGGCCGACACTGACTGTGACTTTGCTGTTGTGAATGTGAGCGGACCCATTCTCGAATACTACGCTACGGCCATTCAGGTATGTGAACAACCTCTGAGATGGGATCACTCCAATCGAAAACCAACTATACTCTCTCGAGAATAAAGGTAAAAATCATACACAGGCGTGGCAGTGATAAGGCTGCGTCGATATCAGAGCTGCGTCTAGGATTCCAAACAGAGAGAGACGGGAGACTAACGCAGCGAAGTGGGAAAGAGAGAAAAGTATTTCGACATTAAGATGATTGGAGCGTGAAATTTTTATATTCAGTTTGCAGCAAAAGCGCAGCATCAGAACAATAGTGAATACCGGAGACTGCAGGGCTTCTTTGTCCCATAGTTTATTTAACGATGGAAAGAGACGACGATAATAGTCAATGTTTCAAAGCGGCTTTTCCGAGCTCCTGTTTGGAGCCTTCGTTAACATTATTCCCCAAGGATTGGAAATGAAAATATGCATTTGTTCGTCTGGATTTTCTGATTCATCAATTCGATGAAAGCTCATTTGAATGGAAAAGTCAGGGTAATATGTTTGGTTCAAACCAGGCATGGCTCTCATACTGTTCCGAGTTTCCGAGTCCGACTTAATGTTATTGGCTTCATTGAATCGAAAATTCCCAAAATTGAGTTATCAGGTTGTGTAAACCTTATCTTTCCGTTCACTTCATCATACGTGGATAACTGATTAAAATAAGGAAAAGTGTTTTAAACATTTAATTATTTTCATTTTACGCTAAGTGAAAGTCTCAAATGCATTGAATTCTCTAGTGTTTAAGGATTTAACAGAAATTCTACCGCTTTATATACTTCAGATGGAACAGTAGTAGCTCTTCGTTTATTTAAAAGCTCGTCTTGGAAATAAGTTCTTACAAGTCTAGCGCCAACAGCATGTTTTTATTATATTTTTACAATATTTATAGACTAGCTTCTTTGCAGATGGAATATCTCTTAGCTTACATAGCTATAGCTCTCTTCAATGTATTTTGAGCATATTATTATCAGAATCCTCAGCGATCTTTAAAGCTTTTTTGAAGCTCTGAAGAATAGACGTTATTTAACGCTGCTGTTAGACATAAGCAAGCAAATAATGAAATATTATAATCGTTGTTTATGATGCTGTTGCAAATAAAGTTTCATACACTACTTTACCTACTCTCAAAAATGGAATCTTTAATAAACAAAAGATCAAAAATAAAATGGTAAGAAATAGTTATGTGCTGATGACAAATTGCGCGCCCCGCAAATGCGCTCCATTAGAAAATAATAATGACACATATCTAATCTAATGAGTGGTAGCTATAACAGTTCCGTTTTTTTTTCACACAGGAGATGTCACATAAAGAAGGAAAAACAGAAGAAGAGAACATGTAATTATATTTAAAAATAAAGAAGAATCAAAACAAAGTAAAAAGAGGTATTACACTTCTTTTTGGCCATCAATATTATAACGACGATTCACAATGCGTTTCCTCCAAATGCATCCGACAAGTCACTACATGTCCAACCAGTATTCATTTTTTTTACATTGAAAGCTTCGGTTCCCACAATTGCATACCCTAATAGGATCCGTTCTTTGATTTTTTCATCCCTTGTGAGATCAGTCAAAGAATAACAGAGCAGGTACCTGTCGCGAGAAGATCCCAAATGTAGGCGCAAAAAATGTTTGGAGTGTTAACCGCCTTGCGACCGTTTAACGCTGCTGTTGGGATACTTAATTATTTTTACTTCACTCAATTTTGGCAATAAGGGGCCATCCATACATTGCGTCACACAAATATGGTATATGACTCACCCCGTCTATGTCTCAGGTGGTAACACTTGTGAAACCTCCTGCCTCCTTGTTTGACGTAACATGTTTATCAATTTTATATTTAAAAGTAAGTAAATTAAAACAGAAGTTTTTCTGATTTTTTTTTAGTTAAAATAATCATTAATAAAACTAACATAAAGTCAAATATTTTAGGTAATGGACAAAACAAAAGACTTTTATGTTTTTGGTTTACATCATAAATTTCGAATTTTAGGATTTTAGATTTTAACATGTGCCGTCACAAAGCTTTTATTCCCCTCCTGTTCCTTGTCACACAATGTCACATTTCGTTGACTCCCTTAATGTGTGACGTAATTTAGGGATGATGCTGAAGAACTTAAAACTGTGGGGTATGGGCATCAGCTTAGGGAGTCCCTGGAAGAAGGCAGCAAGGGACGAGTTGGATCGGAATAATTATTATTAAAGGGACGAATTTAAAGCTAGGTACAGGCTCAGCGACGCGATGTGGCTCGAGCAAGGGTCGGGGCACTCGGGGCCGACATGGATAGAGAGGTGGCGGTGGGCCTCAGCGGCGAGGACGAAAGGACGGAAGCAAGGAGTATTTTGAGCGTCCTGGTGGTGATGCTACTCTCCTGGACGAGGGTTGTAAGATCGTGCATCGTCGAGAATGTCTAGGGTTGGGGTCGGTGCAACATGTCTTTTTCTTTTTAACCGACTTCAAAAAGAAGGACGTTATCAATTCGACATGTTTATAAAAAAAATATATGTATGTTCGGGCATAACTCTGTCATACGTATAGGTATAGACGGATTTTCAAAATTCGAACTCTTTTCGCAATTTTTTGTCGCCGCCTTCCGAAATTAAAGTAATTTTTCACTTAGTACAATTTTTCCGGAAGTTGATTGTTTTTATACCTACTTCTCCATTATTCGTACACACGGACAATCGTATATCTTTTATTTGTTATTTTAACAATTTCAGGAGTACAAAATTCTTTGTTAGGACTTGAGCAGGATACTAAAATAGAATCAATTAGTTACTTTGCTATTAAAAGGATTAATTTTAATTGCTCAATTTTGTACTGTCGTATCACCTTGGTCACGCGTGTGGAAAAGTTTTGGAGGCATAACTAACCTATAACGTAGCCTGCTAGGAAACAAAAATCATCTCAGTTAGGTGGAGCCAGCCATTATGCAGCTCGGGCCTATTGCCCATTGCAAATTTCGTAAACATGTGGCATACACAAAATATGTCACATATTTTCTTCTAATTTTTGGTCCTAAGACATGCCGATGCCGGATTCCTCACGATGTTTTCCTTCAAAAGTTTGAGAGCAGTCGCGATCATGCTCGACTTTGATAAATCGTGATCAAAAGTTGAAAGTCGCCCACAAGCGTAACACACAAGCCGTAGGAATGTCTTTCATTTTGACAGAATATTTATGAAGCAATTGAGGGGTGCGGTGTGTACGAATGAGATACCGTCGCCCCTGGCACACAGGCAACTGAAGGAACACGGGTGGGTTTTAGTCAGTAAAAGTCTGACACGCCCTCCCGCTCCACCCAGAGCGGGAGAAGTTATTTGATGATTTCCCACCCAATTTCTTTTTTAAATTTCTTATTTGGCCCCATTCACAGTTCAATTTCAAGTAGGAGTGTTTCTTCTTCCGGGTTTTGATATACACAAATTATGTTTGATTTTTAACTAACAGTCGTTATTTATTAAAATTAATGCTACATTCGGTTTACCATCATCATTATCATCATTTCAGCCGAAAGACGTCCACTGCTGGACATAGGCCTCCCCAAGGCTCCTCCATTTCGACCGGTCTTGTGCTTCCTACATCCAGCGGATACCCGCGGCCTTCACAAGGTCATCGGTCCACCTTGTGGGAGGCCGGTACGCGGTCGCCACTCCAGAACCTTTCGGCCCCATCGGCCATCTGTTCTGCGAGCAATGTGCCCTGCCCACTGCCACTTAAGTTTGGCAATTCTTCGGGCTATGTCGGTTGCCTTGGTTCTCCTGCGGATCTCTTCCATGAATAAACATAAAGAGATCTTAAAAATACCTACTAGCGAGCAGTTTAAAGCGTTATTTCACATTTTGGTAATCAGATATTTGTTCAGCCAGGATGCAAGTTTACTTAACTGATTAGTTTGTAATGGAACCCATGACAGACACACAGGGAATTTGAAAGCAGACTCTGTTTCTCTATGGTTAGGCAGCGTGTAATTAGCGCCGAAATAAGGTTCTATGTATCAAACCTGCATTGCTGTGTTTTAAAAGAAATGAATAATGGAAAAGAGTGGCAATTAAGTAGCAAAAAATAATAATTTATTTTCATCAAGTTGGGACATGTCCAACAATATTGTTCTACATGTATATTTTAATTTTTTGTAGACAACAATAGGTATAAAAATAGGCTGAGACTCAGCACATTTTGAACGTCCTAATTACAAAAGAGAGTCCCCCAGAAACGCCCGCCCTTCACTACAGGTCGCGTCATGTAAAAAGAATGCTGGCGATCAAGCTGTGCACTTGACGATCTATCGGTCTATTTGGTGGTATTTTTTTTTTTTTTTTTTTGGGTGGGAAATCATCAAATGACTTCTCCTGCTGAGTAGAGCAGGAGGGCGTGTTAGACTTTTACTGACTAAAACCCACCCGTGTTCCCTCAGTAGCCCGTATGCCAGGGGCCGTGGTATCTCTTTCGAACAAACCCGCACCCCTGGCAGGCATCGGCCCTTGCGGACCCCACCGGTGGTTGCTGACATCTTTGACGGCGCGCGCGTGTGGAACACAACGCGCCGTCCCGTCTACCACTTTTCGGCCGCAGGGGATAGGGAGAGCGGCTGACGCTATACCGACACTCCTCTTCCCCTGCGACCCCACCGCGTCCGCCATCAAACGGTGGCGGCCCCGTCCAGGCCACGGAAGGGAAGAGCGCTGCTCAGAAGCACCGGCACTCCCCCTCTACCGCAGCCCGTAACCCTCAGCCGCGATGCCTCCCATTCGACATCGCGGCCCACCTCAGTTGCGGTGCACCTCACCGCAACCTACTTTTTGGCCGCTACGTCGTCGGCTTTGAGGCAAAAGCCCTGACGAGCGGCCCCACCTTTGGGTTCCTCTTGGCTTCACCGTGGCCGGAATCCACGGTTACTGAGCCCCCCCGCAACGACAATGCGGGAACCCACTCGGGGGGGGGTCTATTTGGTGGTATGAGGTGGGTTTTTCAATGTACCTACCAATAAACGAAGCGCCGAGCGAAAGGCTAGTTCAAAAATAAAATAATAGGCCTAGTACTTTCGTGCCGAGTGGACCTACTCATGCGCAAACACACCCCTTCCACTTTCTTCCAACGTTCTTTTTACATGACGCGTACTGTAACTTCCTAGTGCTTTTGGTGGAAAGAAGCAGTCGTGCAACAAACTCCCCAGCAGCATAACACTTTTATTTTATTCAAACAAGATGCGGCCGTTGTTTTCTAGCCGACTGATATAAGCAAAAACACTAGAACAAAATCAGATAAGAGGTCAAAGTCTCATGCATACCATACAAGTCTGTGCAGGTTGATGTCAGGGGGTCAACTTACTCCCTAAGCAATAAATCCGTAGTTTCGGCTGAAGTTACGGGTGCTTCCTATTCCGTATCACTTACAGACATATGATTCGTTTTGGGCCCGGATTCGGCAGTGGTGCATACTCCAAACGTGTAAGTATTTAGCCCTAAGATAAATTGAATTAGACACCGTCTTGTTTCGACGAATCATTTACCGGCTCATATATACGTTGACGGACTTAGAGACTCTCTGAGGTGGTCTCTTGAGGAAGCACACATGCGTCTGGACAGGTCCACCCAAACCTGTGTAGGTTTGGGTGGACCTGTCCAGACGCATGTGTAGCTCAACTCAGCACGTAGGGAGCTCAACGACCCGACGAAGCTTACAATGCTGTGTTTTCATAAATTTGACTATTAATAGCTAAATCGACCCCTCATCCTTATCGATCAAGTCGACAACGATAGGAATTCAATTATCTCAATTCACGAATGCGCGAACCCTAAGCCAGAGTATTTTACAAATATAAGCAGAATTATATACCTAATTCATCATCAACAAAGCCGTTTCCTAATTATGTATATCCATTAGGATCGATTTTCAGTATCTCTAGAGGTGGTAGAATATTTATCAAACTCTTCAATCGAAATACTGAGGTATTGAAGGTATTCAAACACATGATGATCAAGACATGGAACATCGACCAACACGCACTGGTCCCGCGTGGTAGGTTACGGCCCACCCCCTCTCAATGAGATGAGGCATGTGTCCCAGCAGTGGGAACATTATAGGCTATATCGAAAGACATTCCATGGCGATTTTTGGGAGAAGTCCTCACCCAGCAATTAACATATTTTGGCTGGCGATAATTACGATTGTTGAAGTCTATTTACCTACACCAAAGAAGCTCAAAATCTCGAATCTAGCGCGCGAACTGGGTGTCTAAAAATGCCACTTTGGCAGGATCATAATAATGATTGAAAATTACATGATTGTGTGATATGAATTGTACGCAGTTAATTGTCAGTTTGTGTCCAATTTAGATTTTTTTATATGATTCACAAATTTATGATTCTGCCAAAGTGGCCTTTTTAGATCTCGTGAATAGTCATTTTCGCTACCACATTTTCTAACTAGCCAGTCATTTTTCCTCTAGGTACAAACAGAAGAGAGGTTGGGAACATGTCTGTAAGTCTAACTGTAGGTGTCAATGGCATTCCTATGGCAATAGACACAGCATAACATACTCAAACAATGTCTCACATACCATGTCTCAAACTAATTCACACTCGTGCCGAAACATTTATCACAGTGATGTTCATGAGAATTCTTGTAGGTACACTATGGTACACTTTTAGACCTTTAAATGTGAACTACTCGTACAAATACATCATTCAGTCGGTCTTTGTATCCACAATTACGCGTAATTGAGGCAATTGATAAATGGCCGACAGTGAGTTAACAAAGCTAAGATTAGAAGATACATTTTTGTCAATTGTAGTAACTCGTTAACGTTTAAAAAGAACAATTAATAATTGCTAAAATACCTTATCCATCTATACTATAATAATCTACTAATATTTTAAAGAGGAAATATGGATTGTTTGTTTGCATTGAATAGCTCCGAAACTACTGAACCGATTTGATAAATTATTTCACTGTTTAGAAGCTACACTACTCCCGGGTGACATAGGCTATATTTGAACCCCGTAATCTCAATGGAACGGGAACTACGAGGGTGAAACCGCGGAGTGCTGCTATTGATTAATATTTCCTTTTCTTGTGAACTGCTTTTCCATAAATCTGCAACTAATGTAAACATATTAATTAATTATGTCAGTGTCAATCAATTTGCCTAGCCTTTTTCTAACTACGCTGGGGTCGGCTTCTAGTCTAGCCGGATGCATCAGAACCCATATTTTACATATAACGACGGCCTATCTGACCTCCACAATCGGGTAACTGGGTATCACGATTGCTGGGGAGTTAATTGCTACTTCTTCTTCTCATAGCAGGCTTAACATGACGCTTTCTGTTTCTACGAAGAATAGACAGTGCCTTTTCAATACAAAGTGACATTTCGTTCCTCCCATTTTTAGCATCGCACCGTAGATATCCTTCTACAATCTGTCATTTTGCCTTTCGTTTCTAACAATCTGTGTCTAGGTCCCTATAAATGTAGACTATTTCAGAAGAATATTTCTTCCCAAACTGTCAAAATCACACCGACAACAAACTATCTACTCGACGACGGCCATAAAGTTTAAACGATTATCTACAAAATCATGATTCGTTTAGAACGCATAACTGCGATAATTAATAGAAAAACATAGCCATTTTCACCTATTGTACATCATTTAGTTAATAGTCATGTCTCACTCATTCTTCCGTCGACAAATCGTTGCTCGTGCTAAGCCTGCAGGGAAGTGGTGAAGACTAGGCGTTCTGGGGGCCTGTCTTATGTAATTTTGACATTCAAAAAGTGCTGATTCTCAACCTACTTTGTTTTATTTGAATTAAATAAAAATTACAATATTCGATTTCGCTAAAAGAACCTGTTCGAAGACAGTACCCAACCGTTGCAGTTTCTGGATAGCTAGACGCCCATACCTACAGCTCAATGTCCTGCGGCCTGCCAAATGTAAACGAAGTTAGGATTTCCGCTTTCGATCTGGTAACGTTGCTGGGCTTGCAATTACGGTTACCAATTGGAAATTCGAAAAAATATCGAACATTTTACTTTTATTTCTATCTTTTAGGGGTTAGGGTTAAACAAAGGGTGCCAACGGGACCCTAGGGCTCCGCTATCCGTCAGCAACAAACTATCTTTTGAATCGTAATAGGTTAAATACCTGATGTTTTCACAGAAGGTGTACTACAGCTGGTATACAAATAAAAATACAATAAATTAAAAAAAAATAAGGGTGTTTTTTCAGCGTTTCTAACTATTATATTTTTGAAAGTGTTAAATATTATACGATGGAAATACTCATACCTGTCCTATTTTCTAAATGCACATCACTTTGAAGGGACACTGGCTTGTAAGATATCTACAGGTACATAAACCTAGTTTAGAAGAAGGTTTTTTCTCTCTGGAACACTAATTTAAGCCATTTTGAGATCAAAGTACTATAAATGTATTTATAGAGAAATATAGATTTAATTATTATTTTATTTATTTACCCTACCGTACCGCTTTTTTCAGTAGGTACTCATTTAACATTTTTATTTAGGTACTTCTGACAAATGACGAGGCTGGACTAAGTCCGGACGGATGGAACAGTCTGACATGTCCGGATAAATCCAGACGGATGGTAAACCCTACCTGCAATCCAAATTGCCTCATTCAAAGCGTCAATTTCACCCACCTTTGTGTCGCTCACAACAATGACTTGTCGTGGAACAGGTACGGACATGTCCAGACATGTATCTGCAAACATGATCAGCTATGTCACAGTCGGTTGTGATATGGAATGAAATTGACTCTGAATTGTAATTAAAGGAGATGGAAAACGGTGGGCCCAAATGTAATAAGTTGAGACATGATCTAAAAAATTAGTCATATTTTTTTATCTTAGAATACTTATGATAAATCACCTCAATTCTCAATCTGGAAGCGGAGAAATATGAGAAAGATCGTTTTCGTGAGATTAACGATTGAGTAATCGATTACACAGTTCCGAAAATAAAACATTTGCAATAAATAATTAAATCAAAGTAATTAAATGCACTATTTATACTTAAATGTAATTTATTCATTGATTTAAATAGTAAAGATACGGCCGTCCGAACATTTGACGGACGCGGTCGCCCTACAAATAACACTAACGCCATCTATTAGAACTACGATGTCAATCGGCGTGTCCGCTCCTAGGCGTAACCTTGTAAGAGCGGGTGTGGTGTTTTTCGAGGTACAAAGAAATAAAATAAAAACCTTATATTTTTCAAAATTTATATTTGTTGCAGTTTGTTTGTGTTATTAAGTTTTCATTGGCATTCGAATAAAACAATTAAAAAAAAAACTTGTTTTTTTGGTAATCTGGACATATTTTCAATTTTTGATTCGTAGTTTTTTCTGACGTTGGACATTTTAATTTGCTTTTAATAAACAATAAAAATCAATTTTGTACAAAATTTAATCTTATAGTAATATTATTACATCTTTTCATTTCATCGGCTACAACGAGCGCCGCCGCTACAAAGTTATGTCGCGCTTTTACGCGGCTTCGCGTCGTCTTTGCCAAAGGTTGAGACAAATAAGAAAGAAAATTGTTTTAAATAGGTAATGTTAGAAGTCGATTTAATGATACATTTTTAACTTACCGGGGATATGAAATGTTATCATTTTTTTAAATGTGCTTTTTGTCGTAGTTCACGCAATCCTTCACGGCAAAACTTGACATTTTTGCTTGCAAAAATTTACGACCGCTCCGAAGACAGCCGATCGCGTTCTAGTTCACTTCGCTCTATGGAAGACCATTTTGGGACCAAGTTCGAGGCGTCATTGTAACGTGCGGTCCGCCCAGTCCTTATATATAAATGTCAATGAATAAAGTGCATATAATTACAGTCATATTAATAAATAAATTATCAATTAATTACTGAAAAACCAATTTTAATGATTATCGATTTCATATCGATTAAAATCAGTCTTTTATTTTTAGTCTGTCACTGGCAAGATAACTGACTGACATTGACACTAGACAGTTGCCGATTGCTCATGTTTGCTCACTCTTATAAAATATAACTCTGTGGCTCACTCGTTTTGTGTTTTCCGATGCGTTTTGAGTGCTTTCCCGGTTATTATCCTTCATTTTCACGACCACTGCTTTGGATTTTACGGATTCCGACCTACCTTGTTCGACCCTTGCTTTCACACTGGACACCGGAGATCACTCACACGTTTGACTAGGTATTGTTATTTTGGATTTTGCCGCCTGCTTGTGGATTGGATATTGTTCAAACTATGGATCGCTGTGTGAATTGTGGGATAGCAACTGGTCACTGCAATACACTGGGCCTTACACGATGAAACAATTCTGTCAGTTAAAGATTATAACATAACCTCAGTTTTACTTAATCTCTTATATCGCTGTTCTCAGATTGACAAAATCCACAGAATTTTCAGTGAAAGGTTGATAATATTTATGCTATTAATTGATACCACTTTCATCTTTTTACATCTAGGCCCAAGATTGTATGTAATCGTTTCAGTCTCCTTTATTACAATAACAATTATTTAGCTAGGTTCTCAAATAATTTATAATTACTAGGTCGCTCAGGGGTCGAAATTCGATCATAAGTAAAAATATTCAGAATTCAAACATAATTAAAAATATTTGCTTTCTGCAATATTCTATCCATATTCCTAAACTTTAACTGTGTCTTTCATACTCGTAGGTCCGAGTAACAAATACAGGCTGGCATCGAAGCGCAAAATGTAACCATGAATTCAGAACACGATCCTAGCACAGAAATAGCAAAAACAATCTGCCGATTCATAAAATAGTACAGTACCTATGCGGCCAAAATGTAGTGAACACATTTTTTTAAATAACCGTCATAATCTTCGACGCTCCATGCGCTGTAGTAAATAATACGTACTGAATCCATTGTAACAGATTGTGCATCGATGTCCCTGCCAACCTATACCTACATAACGACCCGACATGAAATGTCGTCGGGCAGCAGCCCGCCAGACTCAACACTCATCAGGTAGGAGGATCCTCCGCAACTTTTAGATTCTGTTCCATATTATATTTGTGTGAGGTAACCATTAAATCATGAGGAATGTCACTTCGAGAGAATTGGTGTGTTATCCGTGTTGTGCATTTAATTTAAGTTTTGCTGACACTTAACACCACATGAAACGTAGTGTTGCTTTTGTTAAAAAAAGGGCCTAGTTGATTACTGATCATCGTTATACTGTGGCTATGTCGGCGTATTTGCACGCGTATGCGGAAGCATGCTCGCGTTAGCATGCACCGCGTGATTGCACGCATTCAGTGGCCAATACCCAACGTTTTTACTAGCATTGCAAAAGGGATTTCTTTTAGGATGTTTTTTGTTTATTTTGCGGTTAATTTCGTTTCGTACAGTTTTTCGGCTGATATGATGCTGTCACTGCAGTCTCTAATATTTTCTCTTTGAATAGGTACATTCTAAAATTGATTATCAACTATTTATTTTCACCTCATTTCATTTATAATTTTAAAATTGCCATTTGCATGACAGTTCCTACTAGTGCCCGTTTATAATTTGGTCGCATACAATAAATAAGTAATGAATTAACTAGTAGTAAATTACAGACATATTGTCAATAAAAAACTTAAAAATACATACGACACACGTGATTTTTTTTAATGTCAAACGTGTTTTTACGCCTGCAATATGTAACACACTGCAAACACATTGCTATAAATGTTAAACAAGGCGTTTTACGTTCTTTCTGTTTTCCAACAAACTACATTTTGAAGAGACATTGCCCGAAGAATTGCCAAAAATAAGTGACAGTGGGCAGGGCACATTACTCGCAGAACAGATGGCCAATGTGGCCGAAAGGTTTATGTAGTGTCGACCGCGTAGGTACCGGAAGACGTAGAGTCGGAAGTCGGAAGGTCTCCCACAAGGTGGACCGATGACCTTGGGAAGGCCGCAGGAATCTGGTGGATGCGAGAAGCACAGAACCCGTCGAAGTGAAGGAGCTTAGGGTACCTAAGGCCTATGTCCAGAAGCGGACCGATACAACATAAGTAAAAATAAGTAACATAAATAAAAATAACAAAATAAGAAACAAATCTAATACAAAATAGGTTTTTATTTTTTTGGGTGGGAAATCATTTAATAACTTCTCCCACTCTGGGTGGAGCAGGAGGGTGTGTCAGACTTTTGCTGACTAAAACCCACCCGTGTTCCCTCAGTTACCTGTGTGCCAGGGGCCACGGTATCTCTTTCGAACAACCCGCACCCTTGGCAAGCATTGGCCCTTGCGGACCTTATCAATGAGGCGCGCGTGGAACCCAACGAGCCGTCGAAATGGGCTTGGTCCTTACCGGACAGGGAGCTACCTATTACTTGCCGTCCGTAAGCCCGCGCCTACGGTGGCCGGGAATCAGCCTAGGATTCCCGACGCCCAGGGCGTCTCCTGCGGAGGCTGGGGTTGTGAGGGCACATATACTGCCTCTCCCTCACGTGCGCCGCTTCCCTCTTCGCGAGCATCACTGCTTCGCAGAAGGAAGCGACGGCTACACATGAACTCTCGCTCCGTACCATGGCCTGGACCAGGGCCGGACGCGAGAGATCGCATATACAATGGGGTTAAAAACTAAAAGCTTGTCATAGGTGGCAGCACATGTCAACGTCTAATCGCTAATCGATCACAAATTAAACGAAAACTAGATAAATATGGATGAGAGTTGCTGAGAATCGAGCTGAATGGCGTCCAATTGAAGAGGCCTATGGCTATCAGTGGACTGCTGTAGGTTCATGATGATAATGATGAGATAAATATGTATGAGACTAGGAGTGTAACACTAGTCAAACCACTGATAAGAAAGCAATGTTTTGACTCCTTAACGCTAAACTACCTAACACCTGTTCTTTCACGGCTAGATTTGATTTAAAAAAAACATCCTCCTTGAACCTTAAAACAATAATTAAATTCTTACATAAACTACATAAATAAAACTTAAAACAAAAGTTTAGAGCAACTTTTTCGTTGTCCGCGAACTTGCAGTTAATTACAAGTATAAAGCTCTAGGAAATAGCAATAATTTACTTTATTATAGACATAAATAAACTTTATGTTATGAGGAAAGTGTTAGGAATCTACGAGGAAATATTCCGAGAACGCAAAGAACGCAAGACTCCGGGGCCAATTACTTGGGAAACCTCTGAAGCACTTCTAACTCGGAATTTTAGATTATTAAAAATGTTAAAATATTTTCTGTACGGAAAATCTTGGAGGCACCTGCTTTTTGTGTGGGGTATTTATAAGTTCAGTAGGATTTATTTATAAGTTCAGTTGGGTGTAGTTCAGAAGATTCGTGGCTAAATACACCCATTAAGTAGAGACCAATCCTGCCAGGGAAACCAGAAAAAGCTGTTGGTCCCGGCTGCTCTTACACGGGCAATTTTTTATGCAATTATTGCTCGGCAACACTAATCGATCAATCTGAATCAGTTAAATGGATCAATCTGGAACAACAACAATAAAATGCGAAAATTGTTTCGGGAATATTGCTTCTGATTGCTCCATATTATTTCACATTTCGCAATGTCGCCAGTACCTATGAGTTGCCGAATATCCAGTCGGTTTGGAAATTTTTGGTCAATTTTCTTTCTATCTCGTTTGTACGTATAACTACGTCTCGTTTTTGCGAGAACCGGGGGGGTATTACTTAGTTTTTTTTAAGTTGCTCCATATTGCATGGTATTGTGTGGCCGTTGCCATTGCTCTAACTTTCTGAATGTAGGCGTGACGTCATAGTTGACGAGAATTGACCAGGATGGAGCAATTTTAGTTTCTTGTGTAAGCGCATCTTTACGTTTTCCGATTCGCGGTCTCCACTCAAGAGTACGTTTACCCCAAAGGTCATCTGTTCTACGGCTAAAATGGCCGCCCATTGCCATATCAGCTTGCTTATAAGGCAATGGGCAATATGGCAGTGAGCTATGTCACTTAGAAATAAAAAGTACAATTAAGTGCAATATAATGTGAGTGTTACTGTTACTTATTATCTTTAAAAAGCAAGGTTAATTTGGCCGACACAATAGGGCATTTTCCAATTTATTAAAAACTATTCGAATTTGAAGATTGGGATGAAATATGTACTTGACAGAAAAATAAAAGTAAATTGATTTACCTACTTATATCCATTTTCTCAATTAAAAACGATTTCAATCAAATAATTTTTCGTCGTTTTGAAATTACCGCCAGAACGCTCCTTACGTTGAATCTTTATCACGTCACGTCAACTATGTGTAAACTAAAGTAGTTAGTAAGTAAACAAGTGAGTGTCGAGTTTATAATTAAGAAGATTTTTAATGGATAGACAATATTATTAATGGTGTGCGGTGCCTCTGTGCACAAACATTCTAAAACTGCGCAAACTAAGTATTTGTACCTACCGATGCCGTTTACACAAAACTGACTGACTGACTGAAAAAGTCATCGTAAGGAGCGTTTTGGCGGTAAATAAAAAAAAACTAATAATAAATTTGATTTTGGTCTGTTTTAATTGAACAAATGGATATAAACAAATTTGTTTTTATTTTTCTGTTAAATATATCGTCCCAATGTTCAAATTTAAATGGTTTTTATTAAATTGGAAAATACCCTATTAAATAATTCGTCTTTGATAATAGCATTCGCAGAGGCGAAACTCTGAAATATTCGACACTTTAAAATCAGAGGTGAAATTAAGATAAATTCTCTTTCAAACTTTTAAACCAGTTAAAATTTTGATGGTGAACAGACGGAAAGCACTCTTTAATTCTTCACATTTCACACATAACATAACAAAAGATCACGCATTTATTCTCCGAAGGGTTAGAGGTGTTCCTAAAACACTCACATTTCGCCAGACTGAGCCACGAGCCCCTCAAGAATTGATTGTACTTGCCAGACCAAATTATAATTACGTGACGGTTCAATAAATAATTAATAGTTCCTCTTCGTAACCAGTCTTAATTAATGTTCCACAGAACTAGTATCTACCCTCATACTGGTAGTTTTCCAATCAACCAAGCTATTTGAGTCAACAGTTGCATGTAAACATCGGATTTAATTAAAATCATCCGCCGGCAGACTAGCCTGCTATGAATATGGGCCAGAGGTTGTTGACCCTTTGGTCAGTGTTTATGTTCGTTTATTAATTTGTTGTCGACTTCCGCTTTGTTTTTCTAATTGTATTTGAATTTCGTTTTTTATCTAATTAGTTGTTTTTGGAAATATCCATGTTTGGCCATTCTGTCTTTTCTTCCTTGTCTTATCACAGTCCACCGCTGGACATAAGCCTGTCCTAGGTGTACCCTGGCCTCCGCCTCCCATATGCAGCCTATCCTAGCAGAACTTTAGAGCAGTTTTTGATACCTATATACATTTTTAGCCATTCACGTTTTTTTTTTTACAAATATCCTAGGTAGGTTCTCGTTTATTTAAAAAGCATGAAATAAATGATCGTGTGATTTAAGTTTTTAAATATTATAAATCATTGATTTTAAGATTGACCCTATCTATTTCTGATACTTTTACCTTACAATATACCTATCGACCTAAGGGACTTACTAGAGAATGGGCAGCAGCGTTCTCTATGTATTTTACCACCATACTGCGATCGCCAACCCGCCTGCCAAGCGTGGCGATTATGGCAAAACCCCCCAAAAATGACAAGCAGCCCTACAAAACGGCCCCTAGTACCCGGCGGCCCGCCTACCCTTGGCTACGGTAGCGGCCAAGGTAACGGTGAGGCAAGGGGTGCTAAGAATCTCCGGAAGAGATCTGGCTACCAAAAGAAACGGAAAGTGCACCTGGCAACGTACAACACGCGTACACTCCGAACCGACGAGAAGATTACCGAACTCGAGGAAGAATTGAGCAGGTTACGGTGGGGTATAGTAGGGTTATCTGAAGTTCGAAGAGAGGGGGAGGACTCGATAATCCTCAAATCCGGTAACCTGCTCTATTTCCGGGAGGGCGACCAGCAGTCCCAAGGTGGTGTCGGGTTTATCGTCCATAAGTCCCTTGTGACCAACGTGGTGAAGATCGAGAGTGTGTCGACCAGGGTGGCGTACCTTATACTCAGAATATCCGCAAGATATTCGCTGAAGGTCATACAGGTCTACGCCCCGACCTCGACACACCCCGACGATGGGGTGGAGACCATGTATGAGGATATATCCAAAGCCATGCATGGCTCTAAAACTCATTTCACCGTTGTCATGGGGGACTTCAACGCGAAACTGGGCAAACGGGACGATGATGAGCTGAGAGTGGGGCAATTTGGAGTTGGACGACGGAACCACCGGGGTCACTTACTGGCCAGTTTTATGGAGAAGGAAGGCCTCTTCATGATGAACTCCTTCTTCAGAAAACGGGAGCATAGAAAGTGGACCTGGCAGAGCCCTGATGGTGCAACTAAAAACGAGATTGACTTCATTATGTCGACGAAGAAGCAAATATTCAATGATGTATCTGTGATCAACGCGGTGAAAACCGGAAGCGATCACCGCATGGTAAGAGGCACATTGAATATCAACATCAAGCTAGAAAGATGTCGACTAATGAAGTCTACGCTCCGTCCAGCGCCGATCCAAGTCCAAAACCCCGAGAGCTTTCAGCTCGAACTCCAGAATCGTTTCGAGTGCCTAGGGAGCTCCGTGGACGATTATAACGATGGGTTCGTGGAAACTGTCCATACGGTCGGGTCTAAGTTCTTCAAGACCCGCCGTACTAATGGCAAAAAGAAACTCTCTGATCCTACTCTGCAGCTAATGGAGGAGAGGCGTGAAATGATCCTGCAGTCTTCAGACGACGCGCTAAAGTACCGACAGCTCAATAGACAGATATTTAAGGCCTTGAAAAGCGACCTTCGCTGTTTTAATACGGACCGCACAAAAGACGCGATAGAGCGGAACAAGGGCTCCAAGGTTTTTTCAAGAGATCTGTCTATTGGGCAGAGTCAGCTTGCGAAACTGAAGACCAATGATGGCAGGATCGTCTCCTCCAAGCCTGAGCTGTTGAGAGAGATCGAGAGTTTCTATGGACAGTTATACACGTCAACAAGCAACCCCGTTACTGATCTGGCAAACGACCCAAGAGCCAGATTGACCCGACACTATACCGAAGATATCCCGGACGTTAGCTTGTACGAGATTAGGATGGCTCTGAAGCAGCTAAAAAACAACAAGGCGCCGGGTGATGACGGAATCACGGCCGAACTCCTGAGGGCCGGCGGAAAACCCGTTCTTAAGGCCCTCCAGAAGCTGTTTGATTCCGTCATACTCGACGGCAAAACGCCACAGGCATGGAACAGAGGTGTGGTGGTACTTTTCTTTATGAAAAGGGTGATAATACTCTTCTTAAGAATTATAGGCCCATCTCACTTCTGAGCCATGTCTACAAGCTGTTTTCGAGAGTCATCACGAACCGTCTCGCGCGCAGGTTTGACGACTTCCAGCCTCCCGAACAAGCCGGATTCCGTAAAGGCTTTAGCACCGTAGACTACATACATACGCTGCGGCAGGTTATACAGAAGACCGAATTAAGAGTATAACCTGCCTCTCTGCTTAGCGTTTGTGGACTACGAAAAAGCCTTCGATTCGATCGAGACATGGGCTGTACTGCAGTCTCTTCAACGGTGCCAGATCGACTATCGGTACATCGAGGTGCTGAAGTGTCTGTATGAAAACGCCACTATGTCAGTCCGACTCCAGGACCGGACTTCGAAACCTATCCTTTTGCAGCGAGGTGTGAGACAGGGAGATGTTATCTACCCGAAACTGTTCACCGCTGCACTGGAGGATGTCTTCAAGGTTCTGGACTGGAAAGGAGCTGGCATCAACATCAATGGCGAGTACATCACTCACCTTCGATTTGCCGATGACATAGTCGTCATGGCTGAGACCATGGAGGACCTCAGTGCAATGCTCGATGACCTCAGTAGAGCTTCCGAAAGAGTGGGTCTTAAAATGAACATGGAGAAGACAAAGGTCATGTCGAATGCCCATGTAACACCCACTCCCATGACGATCGGAGGCGCTACACTCGAAATTGTGGCCGAGTACGTTTACCTAGGACAGACTGTCCAGTTAGGTAAGTCCAACTTCGAGAAAGAGGTCAACCGTCGAATCCGACTCGGCTGGGCAGCGTTCGGGAGGCTTCGCAATATCTTCTCGTCCCAAATACCACAGTGTCTCGATCAAGACGAAAGTCTTTGACCAGTGTGTGTTGCCAGTGATGACCTATGGTACAGAGACGTGGTCACTCACAATGGGCCTTATCAGAAGGCTTAAAGTCACCCAAAGGGCAATGGAGAGGGCTATGCTCGGAGTTTCCCTACGCGATCGAATCAGAAATGAAGAGATCCGCAGGAGAACCAAGGTAACCGACATAGCCCGAAGAATTGCCAAACTTAAGTGGCAGTGGGCAGGGCACATTGCTCGCAGAACAGATGGCCGATGGGGCCAAAAGGTTCTGGAGTGGCGACCGCGTACCGGAAGACGTAGAGTGGGAAGGCCTCCCACAAGGTGGACCGATGACCTTGCGAAGACCGCGGGTATCCGCTGGATGTGGGAAGCACAAGACCGGTCGCAGTGGAGGAGCCTGGGGGAGGCCAATGTCCAGCAGTGGACGTCTTTCGGCTGAAATGATGATGATGATGATGATACCTATCGATTTGTTTTTTATAAACATAAAAAACTTTATAATAAAAAACAACCGACTTCCAAAAAAACACTAGAAAGTGAAAAATAACTTTAATTTCGGATGTCGGTGACTTTTGATACGTATTTTAATAATTTCTTGTCACCGCCTTCCGAAATTAAAGTTATTTTTCACTTCGTATTGTTTTTCCGGAAATCGGTTGTCTTTTTTTTTGGAAAAAGTTTTTATTCTTCACTTTTTAGTTATAGTATCTTCCTACCCCACACCAATTCGCAATTGTATCATCCTTGGGATCAAAACAATGCATATTTTATGCTATAGCAGCAATCACGGTTGATTTGCTGTAATTTTTTGAAGAGTTCCGTTGTCTGTCTCCGAAACGCATCATCAGATCTGTTTGAAATTTAACTGGGAAGAATTTTGCGAATCGGTCTAAACGTTTATGACGGAGTTATGCCCGAACCTCCACCTAACACCTAACCGTTAAAGAGTACCTTGTACCTTCCTTCATCAGCTCAGCGTCATGAGAAGATGATGACCATACGCAAATGTCTCAACAGCTTTGGAAAATATGTGAAAAACATTGTTTATACCTACAGAATTTGAGGGTTGCCCTCGATTTCCCTGGGATTCCATCATTAGATCCTGACTTGGTGCCAATGGGACTACCTCAGAAGTATATTCTTTCAAATAAAAAAAAATTTTCAGAATCGGTCCACAAATGGGGGAGAAATCGGTGAACAAACATTAAAAAAAAAACATACAGTCGAACATATAACCGCCACCTTTTTTGAAGTCGGCTAAAAATATAACCACATTCAAGAAATTCCAGCTATTTTTCTGGTTAGTTATGCAATGGCAAACCATTTCTATGGTCCAGGTCAACCTATTTCCTGGCAATCCTAGCCTTAATATACTGGAAATTTCAGGGGAAAACTTAAATCACGCCTTAAGCCATTGGAACTTAAACATACCTAACTGGTAAACGTCTACCTAACGTTTTGGGGATTACACGCGTGATGTACTATAAACCCAAAGGAAATTGTTGGGAAATCATTCTAAATTTAATCTTCTAAGGCACCGACTACTTTTTTCTCCAATTTCTTATACATTAAAAACACAAAATTAAATTTGCTCAGCTCTTATACGCTCTTCAGAAAGTTCTTGAATGCGCTCAGTAATAAGCCAGGTGAGTACTTACCTCAGTTTATTAAAACTTCAGCTGATATTTTTATCTGAAAAGCCTCTTAGACTCCCAGTGCAGACTCTCAAAGAGGTCTTTTCACTCTTTTCTATAACTTTGCCGCTAGTCCTGACCATTAAATTCATGTTTTACTGAGAATAGTTTTGAATTCGAAGTTCTTTTCATAAGCAGGTTTTGCAATTCGCCGGACCTCTTTTTCAACTTAGCTTCTGATCGCGACTTCGTTCGCGTGGAACTCGTAAGTCACCACAATAAACTAAAATTACAGCCACAATTTATAAAACTTTCCTGTATACTACGTTTGTAGTTTTGGGGACAGTACAGTTGTCCGTGTGAGAAGCAGCTTGACCTGACGTTGACAACCGCCCAATGTTCTTATGGCCATTGGCTTTTAATTAGCTAGAGAATACTGTGGTTGTTCGCTGCAGCTTGATCATTTTTGGGCGTTAAAATGGCCTCTTCACACACCCAAGAATCCTCTTGGTATGGTATTGGACTGGTATCCTCGTACACCAGACGAACCTGATCTTCTAAAGTGGGAACTACTCTATCAAGAGCCTCTGGTAGGTTCACCTATAACCGCTCTCCTCTGGTAGAGTGTCTGCACTAACTTTAAACCAGACTCCAGACAGAGGTGCCACACGGACACCGAACCAATGGATTCGCTGGCCATGGCATACCCTAACCATTCCAGACGACACTGCAACCCTTCTCCAGGAGAGTAGCAAGTCCACCAGTACGCTCAAAATACATAAACACGGAACGCAATCCTTCAATCCTCCCAGCCGAGGCCCGCTGCGACGTCCCAACCTCCGACCCTTGCTCGAACTAACCCGCGCCGCTGAGCCTTCATTTCGTCACTAATTATTAATTATATAATACCGACCCAGCCCTGGCCTTAATATTTGGAGACAGCCACAGGTAAGTCCAGTTATGCACCTGACAACCTCCTAGGTTGAACTACAATTTGCCATCCCCAAAAAAAACGCCACTTAGTTATTCGCAACATAGCCCCCGAAGAGGCGACAACTAAGACGAAGCCAAAATCTGCGGAAAATATTCTTCAAACAAGAAATCTGCATTTTATTTCAACATAGCGTCCTCATCGCTATCCGTATCTCCCCGAGATCCTTATGGATTGTACTCAGGTGACCACAGTTACTACATTCAACTACCGCATTCAGAGCTGCGGGGTGACGCGTGCTGAATATTGGGAGTGGTGTTGGACGCGCGCGTGTCATCCGCTACACTGCACTGGTGCTTAGCTTTATCTACATTATTTCTTCACCACTGCTCTGAATACGATGAAGGAAAACAATGTGAGGAAACCAGCATTTTTTGGAATCAAAACTTCGAACACGTGTGACATCTACCATCCCGCAATAGGCCCGCGTGACGTGACTGTTTTTGGTAGCAAAACAGGGCAGGCCAGGACAAGACATCTGCAGCAACAAAGACATAATGGGTCACAGTTCTGTTTAGTCGATTACTGGGAAACACTACATGTGGTGAGGCGAGGAACTAGAACTGACGAGGAACTAGAACTGACGAGGTGAATGGTACGTTGAATAGGTCGACTCTATTTTCGTAAGTTTATAGACTGCTTGACCATCACCATGTGAGTCTGGTTTAAAGTTGGTGAAGATACTCTACCAGAGGAGAGCGGTTATAGGTGAACCTACGAGGTTCTTGATAGAGTAGTTCCCACTTTAGAAGATCAGGTTAGTCTGATGTACGAGGATACCAGTCCAATACCGTACCAAGAGAATTCTTGGGTGTGTGAACAGGCCATTTTAACGCCCAAAAATTATCAAGTTGCAGCGAACCCCTACATTATACTCTAGCTAATTAAAAGCCAATGGCCACAAGAAAATTGGGCGGGTGTCGACGTCAGGACAAGCTGCTTCTCACACGGACAACTGTACTGTCCCCAAAAGTACAAACGTAGTATACAGTAAAAAAATTTAAATTGTGGCTGTCATTTTGTTTATTGTGGTGACTTACGAGTTCCACGCGAACGAAATTGCAGGCAGAGGCTAGTTTGAAATAAATGGTTTGAGTTTGAGTTTGAGTTTGATGCAGCTGAATACCAGTATTTTACACGAAGCGACTGCCTATCTAGCCTCCCCAACTCAGTTAATGGGACGATGGCCCTTCGTAAGATTGGTTCTTAGATTTTTGGCTTATGACGACTTGTAACGACTGTCAAAGATCCACGACTGACACCCGGGCACAGAGCATAATATTATATTGCGCCCAGGACCAACGGCTTTACACAAGACAAGCTAATTTCACAATGACATGATATTAAAACAAAATTATTTTTAGCACGTGTGAAAACGATTCGGGGTAATGGTTCAAATAGTAAAAAAAATAAATTAAAAATTTAAAAAACCCCCGACCTAAACAAAAACTCTAAAAAGTAAAAAATAATATTTATAGGCCTTTTAATTTGAACGTAATATTTTGATCAGGGCATTGTCAAGTCGGGGGACGGTCAATGAAAACGCCAAACAGAGGCCTAGCCGTCCCCCGACTTGACAATGCCCTGATCAAAATATTACGTTCAAATTAAAAGGCCTATAAATATTATTTTTTAGGGTCGGGGGTTTTTTAAATTTTTTATTTAATTTTTATTTCTTGCTTTTTAAACTTAATGTCTACCTTAAATCACCATTTATCTATAATCTATTCATTGAGACCTTTTCAATGAGCCCAAACACGACACTTCTGCTGTTTGTTGGTGAATAACTTGGGTTTCCTGGAAATTCCAGTTGTTGCTCCAGCATCAGTTCAAGGTTATTTTTTTCATCTAATATCATTGAAGTAATAGAATCCCAAATTTTGAGTTGATCAGACACATGGAAGAGGCTAAAATCCCTTTTTCAACCAGAAAAGAGCTGATAATCTTCAAACGGCTGAACCGATTTTGATGAAACATGTCTAAGAACACTCCCGACTAATACACCTTTCAAACAAAAAAAACTAAATCAAAATCGGTTCATCCGTTCGGGAGCTACGTTGCCTCAGACAGACACACACACACACAGACACGTCAAACTTATAACACCCCGTCGTTTTTGCGTGGGGGGTTAAAAAAAACTGGTCATAAAGAATAATTTAATTAGGTAAATCTATTTTAAACCATGATTTCATTCATTCACTGACAGATAACATATAGCCTAAGCTGGGGTCTACTCCCTAAGCACCAATTCCGTAGTTTCCTAATCCTAGGCCTATTTTCTAAGTCCGTCAACGAAGATACGGGCCCGTCCGAAAGTGGTTCGATACATCGAAATTACCCTAATTCCAATTAATAAACTTTTTAGGACAGGTAAAGACACATCGGGAGTAATTTGACAGCTGTCAAATTGTGTTGTCATTCATTTTTAGTTCGGTCTCCGAAGTAATCTTATGTCCTTACGTGATATGGAGTAGGAAACAACCGTTACTTTGGCCGAAACTACGGAATTCGTGGTCAGTGGTTAGAACCCAGTTACGGTCTTAAGATTAGTTCGGGGCCCGAAATAAGAATTAATAGCAACACGACTTGATGTTAATTTTCCCGGTGGTAAATTTCGGTTTTCGCACATCAGTTTTAAGTACTTATAAGTACGACGATTGGTAGATTATCTCCTCTTGATGTGTCCTTTTTGATTTGATTTCTTAACCTTCTCTTTATTAAAGACTCCTTGTCCGGAAAATATTTGAAGGAGTAGACTGGCTTTGGGAGCTTGTTTGTCTTTATCGTTACTATATCAATTGGTTCTGCTGATTCTGTTCGGGTAATTTGTTGGAAGACTGTGAAGAAGAAGCTTGATTACTCAAAATGAAACATGAAAACTATAAGTCATCCTAATATCCCACTTCATTATGCAAGCTTATGTTTAGTATATGCGAAACCCGAAACACGTCTCTAGTATTCTTATGTAAAGAATCGATGTAAAAAAATTCAAAGCTGTATCATGAAAAATCACAAAGTTATAACCATGGTCACCATAGGGACCACGCGCCGCCCGCGCGTCCAGCGTGGTTTGTGCTCATTGATAATAATTAGGCAGTAGGTACCTAACCGTATAGCAATTGTTTTGTAAATAACTGGTGACTCACTTTAAACTGAACATCTGAGACATGTACCTACTTTCTGTGCAAATAAAGATCTATTCTATTCTATTCTATTCTATTCTAACTAAAAATTGTTTTGGGTAAAAATATAACATGGTGTAAAAAATATTGGAATCGATTCAGTTCCTTATTCTGAACAAACTATATTCAGGTTTCGCATATAGTTAAAAAAAAAATTGTATAGGGTCAAATTAAATTAGCTGGCAAAATTTCACCCACGTGTTGCGTATCTAACAAATATATAAATTCCACCAAAATTACAGAAACAGCTGACCGATTACGGTCATTGACCTTCGCCCATCTGATGATGAATTTTTGATTTTTTTCTATCAGTTTTACTACAAGTTAGATCTAAATTAACACAATGCAGCATTGTACAGTTTAATTACTAAGTTTTGTTGGTATATTGGCGTGTGCTAGCTGACGTTGGCAATTAATTTATTTTTATATTTTGTGTTTAGTAATGTTAATTACTTGCCTATTATTGTACAGAATCAAGTTATTCTAACTTAACAGACAGCTGTGCTGCTGGGTAGTTTGTTGCACCACTTCTTCTTCCCAGCTAAAGCACTAGGAAGTGGTGAAGGGCGGGCGTTTTGGGGGACTGTTTTATGTAATTTTGACGTTCAAAAAGTGATGACTCTCAGTCTAGATTGAATAAATGACTTTTGATTTTGATTAGATATCGATACCGAAAACGTGAATACATTATTGCCAGCGAATTTAATTTGACACGATCTCGGTATCGCGCCCCTGTCGCTTTCAATGCAAGTGACAATATTAAAAAATTAAAAAACTTACTCAGAAATATCAAAATATTTCCAACAATAGCGAACATTTTATTTTATCTCAAATTCTGATACATTTTCGATTACCGATATTGAGTGACTGATTTATTTAATGTGACGTCTACCAATAAATTTATATTACATTTTTACGATACATATTTATAGTAGGTATGTGTTACTTTCCTGTTTACCTATCCTGTTATTTGTTGCCCACGCAAACGGTGCTCGTGTCGTGTGGCTGCAACAAGACCCAGAGTGGTCGTTTGTATGATTGTATCTGCGTCTTGACGCTTGCGTCTGCGACTAGTCGTTACTATAAACGTCTTGGGAAAGGATCATTTTCTCTCCCCAATGCTCGATGAAGTGCCAGTCCGCCCCGCAGCTGAGCCTGTAGATTGATCCAGCCTTTCCCAGCGTCCCTCATCAGTGACGACTGAGCCGAATCACAGGATAGTCCGGTAACGCAGTTACGGCCTCTCTAGGTCAACTGCAAGACGCCATTCCCAAAAAAAAACAGTGGCACTCTGGCAGGATTTCAGATTGGGTCCTTGGGTCCTGATTGCTCTCGGTAAAAAATTATAAACGAGCGTTCGATTCCAGCCATTAAAGGTAACAACACATAATTTTAAAAGAAAAATACGAAGAATAAAGGGATAAAAGAAATAGAATTGCCTAATTAAAGAAAGGGACTTTTCCAAAGGACATCAACGCGCGACTCATCCGTGTGCTCGTTTCACCCATATATTACAATACACAGTATACATATAGGTCATGGAAAGCATTCGGTGACGATGACGTGAGTTCCATGATTTTTGTTCACTCAAAAAGTACTCAACGCGCCTAAAGAAGTTTTCACTTCAAAAAAATAAAAAACATTTTCTTTGAGCATTCGATAGAGATGGTCGTGTTAAAACCGATCGCATCCGACAGTTTTCGGGTGTGCGCGTGTACCAGTGGTTGAGACTCTTCAAATCGGCGCCAAGTGTGCTAGCTTTGAACAAAACATAACGATAATTGCCGGCCGTATCCTGCCGCTGAGTCGAGTAGCCGAACTGTCACAGTCTCATTTCGCATAGATTGGCTATGTCTTACACATGTCCATCATCCCATCATGTGTCTTATCATTTTGGTATGTCTTTGTCTTTTTGTATCGTGTGTACTCTAGTACAGATGGATCACGTAAGTATTCCCGGACGTAAAAATGCCGCGGTTGGATTTTATCGTCCATTGGATTTTTAACTCTCGATGTGGAACTGAGCATTGAAAATTCCGCTACTATATTTTAACGTCCGTGCGAACGTGGACTTAAAGGAAAGGGTATTAAACATAAATTGATTTAAAACTAATTGTTGCAAAATGTTTTATTAGGAAACAACGATGAAAAAGAAGATTTATTTATTTATTTACTATTAACACATACAATTGTTTTTACAGGTTGTTATTATCAATGGATAGTGCCTAAACCCTTTTAATAACATACAGTTTGATCACATACTGTTGCACTGCCATGGTTATTTTATTTCATAAGTGATGCGCACTTTACAAGTGGTAATCAAGTGTACAAATACGCTGTCAATGGGTGTGTGAAGACGGGTGGAGACCTCCTGCGCTTACACACACATTCCAAGCGTGTCTGTGTATGTATTTGATAACCACAAAAAAGCGCCCATCGCTTCGTTAGATACCAATACTGTACAACGATCTATGTATTGGCGCTCGAATTACGTTCACAGGGGGCGCTCGATAAACATTTGTACAACTATTTTGTATGATAGGTATATTGGAAAAACGGAATGAGGTGATGTGGCAGAGAACTAAAGTTGTCGAAATAGTTCACCGAATAAGCAAGGTGAAGTGGCAATGGGCTGGCCATAATATTCGTAGAACCGATGCCGATGTCTGTTAGGGTAGATCTGTTCTTGAGTGGAGACCGGGAATCGGCAAACGTAAGGTAAGACGCCCTTAGGCTAGGTGGAGCGACGATCTTCGCAACGTGGCGGATAGCAGTCGGATTAGAGTTGCCGAGAATCGAGATCAACGGCGTGCATTTGGAGAGGCCTATATCCAGCAGTGGACTGCTGTAGGTTGACGATGAAGATTGTAAAAACAAGATGGCGTCGGCCTCTCGCCAAAAGAACCCTGTAGCGCTTTATGTAGATAAGTGCAAGCGTTTGTGATGTTTAAAAAAATACCAGACGCACTCCAGGGTACGTACCATCCATACTTGGTTGACATTTCAACCAGTCGTACTCAGTGCTACTAATCCACATTACCTCACATGCATATATTTTGAAACCAAATATCAAACTGTATTTCAAACTCTATAAATACAGAATTTGAAATACAGTTTTGGATAAATAAAGATTATATTTATTATTACTACATTTATTATGCACACAGCCAAAGTATGGAACTATCTGCTTGCGTCTGTGTTCGTTTCCTTCTTTAATTCATTCACCGTTCCATTTTCACGGTCTACCATCAAAGCACGAGTGAACAGACCCTCTGAGCACGCTCGTTCAATAATAGACCTCATCAATCGCTTTCCATAAGGCGTGATCGAGGTCGAGAGCAGGACCATAAAGTCATCACCATAATCATCAGCCTATAATGTTCTCACTGCTGGGACACAGGCCTCCTCTCGGTGAGAGGGATTGGGCCGTAATCCACCACGCGGGCCCAGTGCGGGTTGGTAGATGTCACATGTCTTCGATTTTTTGGTTCTAGGACATGCCGGTTTCCTCACGATGTTTTCCTTCACCGTTTTGAGAGCAGTGGTGATGAAATAATTTACACAATGTAAAGCGCCTGTCTGGGTTCGAACTCATGACTCGTAAGTCGCCGCCGTTACCACTTGGCCACCACTGCTCAGACCATAAAGTAGTTAAAAAAAAAAAAACCACTCGCCATCGATATTTTTATTATCAATCTTCTTCTTCATCATAATCAATGTCACCATTATCAATATGGCTGAATTTTCATCGAAATTTTGCTAATTTGGAATAATTTCAAGTCCATCCAAAATTCAGCCACACTGATGATGATGATATATACGCTGATAGTCTACTTTAACAAGCCATTGATCCACTTAGGTACATATGCTCGTTTTCGGCTCAAATCCATTGTTCCAACTAACATATTCTTGAAAAGTCGAACCATTTGACCAAACAAAATGGATGAGCCCCTCTCAATGCGGTTTTCAGCCAAAGGTGGTTTCGGTCCAAAAAGAGGGTAGTCGTCGTCTATAATGTAGTAGCTGTCAACCCATATACGATAGGGTTTGGTTGTAAACCACCCAAAGAACCACTTCCTTTCTGGTTGCCTGATTACCCCATCAGGTGTCGAAGTAGTGGTGAGCGAAGAGTATATTATTCTTCTGTACGGCTTCGTGGCACCCTGTTTTGGTACTGAAGTTCCTGATACATTTAAAAGCAGGTAAACTAGAAAAATAAGAAAATAATTATTTAATGATTATACAGGATAAGTTTTTATCCAGTGCGCAAATTTTAACCATGAATTCAGCATATCATTCTAGAGCCCCTACCGAAAAATCAGCTGTTCCAAACATTTTGACCGCGTAGGTATTGCACTTTTCTATGAAACAGCTGTTTTTTTTTGTATAGCCGGCGAAAAACTTCTGCGGTAGGGGGGTCTAGAATGATATGCTGAATTCATGGTGAAAATTTGTGCACTGGATAAAAACTTTTCCTGTATTCCGCATCAGGCCGCGTCCTGCACGAAGGTGATTCACTCGAGTACACGATAGTCGCGCTCGTTTATGAATACAGGGTTACTGGTAACTAGACGTATTCCTTACAGGACGTCATAGTAGGGTTAAAATGCAACAAATTAAGCCACCAAATGTTCTACCGAAATTCAGTAGTTTTTGAATTAGTTAAGAGTTTTAGTTTTTTATGAAAAATCCCAGATTAAATCATTTGAAACCAATTTAAAAATGATTTACGGCGCGACTGTACTGAAATTTAAGTTATTATCATAGTTGACGCCGTAGCAGACCTTTGTTAATAATTAAAAGTTCAATAATGCCCTAAAACTTTGGCAAATATCACTAACCAAACTGGTGGCGCTGGGGCTAATTTAGTGGACTGTATTGTGGTGCGGTGCAAATGATTGACAGACGCTTGAAGACAGGTAATTCGAGTTGCTTGGAGTTCTGGACGATAGAATACAACCCGATTATAATAGGGGAGGGATGCACAAACCTTTACGGGAGACACGTGTTTTCGCCGTCTTCGCCGATGCACCAGTTCATCCAGGTTCAGGAGCAGCTGAACTTCCAGTTACTGTCCTCACACGTTACACAAACACAAGCTGTCAATTATGTCTTATTACACACTTATCAATAGTTTTAGCGGAGCTGACTATCCGCCATGCGCTAGCGGAGCGGTTCAGATCGGAAGTAACGTTCTTCGCGAAAGATGGCGGAGTGAATGCACTCATTCAGTCCTTCATACACACGAGGTATGTGCGGGAAAAGGGAGTGAAGGTTCTAGGAACGAATGTCAATCATATTAGAATGTTGGCGCAACCACAAACATTTAATTTTTTGTAATTTTTGTTATTACTTCATAAAAAATGTAGTCTAGTGCAAAAAAAAATTTCAAATTCCTAGGAAAATATCCTTGTCTTATCAGCTATCCAAAAAGGTATGAAAGTTAATACAAAATCATGGACTACATTATGAAAATCGTTTTTGATTTAGTACAGGCGGGCGTTTCACAAAAAGGTGATTATTCGAAAAATCAAAAACAAAATCGTACACATTATTATTCTTTTTAATCAATATTAAAAACTTTAATTACACACATTTCACACGTCTTGTTCGATGTGCTGCCCTCGGTTTCGAAAACATGTTCTTATTCGCTTCCTTACTTCGGTTTTTGTTATTCTTGATGGTATTGTTGCCCTCATCTGGTCCGCCGCATTTGTAATTCTCTCCCTTAGTTCTTCAATTGAATTTACTGGGATCACATAAACTAGATCTTTCATATGACCCCAGACGTAAAAGTCTAGCGGCGGCAGATCAGGGCTTCGTGCAGGCCACGGAATCGGCCGATCCCGCGCCCTATCCATCGGTTTGGATAATTTTCATCCAGCAATTGTCGAATTGTGACTCGGAAGTGGGCTGGACATCCGTCATGTTGGTAAATCATGTTTGCTCTTCTTTCTTCCGGTACATCCGTGAGCAGTGTTGATAAATGATTTCTGAGGAAATCTTCATAAAGTTCCCCATTTAGTGTTCGGGGTAAAAAATGTGGGCCAATTAATTTGTCGTCAATAATACCCAACCAAACATTAAGCGAGAACCTTCGCTGGGATGCAGTTGGTTTCAGTTTTTTAGGGTTTGCTTCTGCTTTCGGTGCCCAGTAATGTAAGTTGTGGTGATTTGTGATACCATCACGATCAAAACATGACTCATCGGTCCACAGAATGTTTTTTAAAAAGTTTTCGCTGTCGGCGTCGGCACTTGGCATAAAACGACAAAATTCAAGCCGTCTCGGCGGATCTCCTTCTTCTAATGACTGGACTGGTTGGTAATGGTATGGACGTCGGCCTGACAAGTGAACTACAGACCAGACTTTCCACTGTGACTTAGCAAGCTCACGCGCTGCGATGTTTGTCGATGTGTTAGGATCGTCAATAAAACGTTGAAGAATAAGCTCCTCGTCCTCAGCCGTGTATCTCCGGGAACGACCAGTGTCAACTTGCCTGCTTCTTTGGACACTGCCAGTTTCAGATATTCTCCGATAAGTCGATCCGAAGACACTAACGTGGGGGAGTCGGCGGTTGGGAAAGCGAAGTTGATATTCTCGCCGCGCCTCAGCAGCGTTACCGTCACAAAGTCCGTAACAGTACATTATGTCAGCGTATTCAGGATTAGAATATGCAGCCATAGTCAGCGCTTATGAAGGCACAGCACAGCACAAGAGCAAGATACGCAGCAACAGTTAGGGAAATAGCCAGTACGAGCTTGCGCGACGTAGAGTTGAAACTAACTAACGCTGACGACCAAATTTTGCAAAATCGCACCCCCTGTCATGCCGAGAGAACAATAGCGACCAATCACAAAGCTCCCCAAGTGTTTGGAGTTCAAGCGCAGGTAAAACTACGAATAATACGAATACGAAACAGTAGGTTGACCGTCTCGCAATTTTACCTGCCCCCCATAAAACTCTTCTCTTCCCTGGCACACATGCAAAAGTATTGACAATCATACCTTTCTGAATAACTGATAAGACAAGGATATTTTCCTAGTAATTTGTACACCAGGTGTAGTATTTTTTTTTTGCACTAGACTACATTTTTTATGAAGTAATAACAAAAATTACAAAAAATTAAATGTTTGGTTAGTGATATTTGCCAAAGTTTTAGGCATTATTGAACTTTTAATTATTAACAAAGGTCTGCTACGGCGTCAACTATGATAATAACTTAAATTTCAGTACAGTCGCGCCGTAAATCATTTTTAAATTGGTTTCAAATGATTTAATCTGGGATTTTTCATAAAAAACTAAAACTCTTAACTAATTCAAAAACTACTGAATTTCGGTAGAACATTTGGTGGCTTAATTTGTTGCATTTTAACCCTACTATGACGTCCTGCAAGGAATACGTCGAGTTACCAGTAACCCTGTATAATACATTCACGCGTATGTGCGTCATTATTTAGGCAAACAATGACGTATTCGGGTAACATTTGCTTTCTGTTAGGACGCAGGGTCATAAATTAGTCCTATAGTTTGTACCAATTGGTTCAAACCCAAACTCAAAGCATTTATTTCAAATAAACCAATTACAGGCACTTTTGAATTGTCAAGGTCGGTGAGTTAGAAAGATGAAGCTAGTTGCCCATTCCAAAGTGTAGGTACCTATGGAGAAGAACGGGCAAGAAACTCCATGGACACTCTTTTAAAATTATGGTTGCATCATCAGTTTCATATAAACGAGCCTATTGACATCAACCGGGCACGAAAACAGACTCCGAGTTGCTATTGAGAATTTCCAGATTGAAAAACCAACACTTTGCCCACCCGGGAACCAAACCCAGATCCCTGATCACTAGACAACCGAGGCAATTTTAAGATAACACCTGCAAACTTGAAAAATACGAATTTTATCACTGAATTCGCTTACAGAAAAAAACTAAAGAATATAAAACCGCAGAATTATTATTATTGTACGCCATGTTACAACGTATCTGAAGCCAATTTCAAAATACATTTTAGTTGAAGAAACCAATAGACTTTTAATTGGTACTTACTTATTTACAACATTTTCAATATTCAATAAAACATTGTGATAGAAACAATGTAGTTCATACTCAATCTGCTTAACCTTTCACAACTATCTTGTGGTCAGCTTACAATCTAACCGGGTGCAGCTAAATGCCCAGCATTTAAAAGTCTAAACATAAAAAAACGACTTCCAAAACTTTTCGACTTTCTTTTTTTTTTTTTTTTTTTTTGTAAAAAGTTTTTATTTTTCAGTTTTTAGTCATAATACCTACCCCATTCGAAATTTCGTCATCCTTGGTATCAAAACGATGCATATTTATGCGATAGCAGCAATCGCGGTTGATTTGCAATGACCATTTCGGAATAAACCTCTATCGAACAAAAAATAATTTTGTAATTCCGTCCATGCATGACGTTGACGGAGTTATGCCCGAACATACATTAGAAATAAAAATAAATGTAATAATGTATTTTGATTTGATTTGACCCATATTTTTCATGGAGCGACTGGGTGTCTGATATCTATAACCAAGAAGTTACTGGGTACACGATACCTCTTGATAAGACTTTTTGTCAGACTTTTGAGCTTCTGACTACCCGTAACGACTCTCAAACATTTAGCAATAACAGCCGGAACCATCAGCTTAACACCCTTTCCGAGGCACGGAGGAGACTCGATGCAAGGATGGTCACGCCGGCCATCCACGACCCAATCACGGTGAGCGTAGCTTGAGCTTCAGTCTTCCCGTGCAGCTGTTATTTTTGACCCACGAGTTTGAATCTTACTCTGGATTTTATAGAGGCAAAGGTGTAACACACACAATATAAATGTGAAATAGGGTAAAATAACATTACATAAACTTCTTACATTATTCTTTATTGAATTATTACCGATAAGCAAGATTTTGCACACTACATATACTCGTACTTCTTCCGTCGTTCTTTAATCCTTTATTGTACACATGCTTGATTGTGCAGCCATTAAAAAGATAGATAACCATACAATCTTCAATGTGTTTCCTTAATTTATAAATGTAAGCCTTTTTTCACGTTTCGTAATTAATTCAATTGTAAAAATCAAACAGGATATCACACAGCCAGTAATCCATACATAGAAGATTCCGGCGAACTGCAATAATGTGATCGAGCAACCGGCTTGGCAACTGTAACTACTTGATATCATATTAGTATTAGCACTATTTGCTTTAGCCACCCATGAAATACCTATAGCTTCAGTAAACAATCTTCTTGTAATACCAGCTTCAAATAATCGCTGCATCACACTCCGAAATTTTGCCACTAGAGAGCTGTTTTTCCTAATTATCATTTCATTATAAACCGTCAGCATATTCTCTGTTGCTCTTAGAACTCTAGCTTCATCATCCACAGCTGAAAGTGCTTGAAAAATGTAAAAGTTACCTTGTAAAATAACTGTCAATCCGTTGTATTTTAATGTTTTCTCGGCACAATCATAAAACGATACACAATCCTCAGACGTATCCGCGAACTTGGAATATTTCTCATCTATTATGAAATATTTTGACGAATTCTTCAAGTACGGAGTTCTTCCAGATTCCATGACGTCTCTGTTTGTTTTGAACAAATGTGGCGGCGCCCGAATAGTGAGGAATGAATAAAATTGCATGCTTATATATGCAGAAGAATATATGCACATGATTAAATACATTAAATTCAAACATTTCTGTTTATTAGATCTTGCGTCATGCAGAGAAGCAGCACCGACGATTGCCCCCCAGCCATACAGTAATGAAGTTATCAATGACACTGAATCTCCATCAAATAGAGAAATGAAATACCATACAAACGAATAGGTTAGATAAAATATAAAAAAGAAATACACGTCGTTCAGTTTACTTACTAAATTTTCCCAAGATCTATCAGATCTTTTGGCATGATAGACCCAAAAAACACTTTGACGAACGTATATGCCGGAATATTCAACCAAGTCACCATATATTCTATACAGACCGCCGGCACACGCGTCCAGGCTTCCGTTCAGTACGAGATCTATAAAGGCCATGTTACTATAAGGATTTTCTTCTTTTCTGTAAATGTAATATATTTCCAAAGTAGCATTGAAATAATCAGTAATGATTTTCATTATTTCAAAATCAGATCCCTTGATTTCTTCGACATGATCGTAATCTTTAAGTGATTCCTTGTTCGGTATCAATGAAAAAGGAAACAGAGTTGCCATGCCAACTCTAAATGGACATTTATTTAGATTCCCTGGGTTCTTTATTGGAAATATGTCTTTATTTTGAATGGTTCCATTAACACAAGTATTTATATGCGTTGGTTTGTCAACGACCTCTTTACATGTATTTCCATCTATTTTCGGGAATAAAGTAAACATTTTATTTTTGTCTGCTTGAAAATCTTGAATGATGAATGTTATAGCACATTTGCTTACACGTTCTCCAATTTGCTTAAGTTTTTCTACACAACCTTCGTTTGTAGGATCTGATATTATTATAAGAAATCTCATGTCCTCATCAATTCTTGTAAAATCAAAGTTGCTGACATCTCCACATGTATTTAAAAAGGCGACTGTCAAAAAATTATGATTTTTCTCAGTTAGTATTTCGTTCACAATTAGTTGAGGAATGTTATATTCCGTTAGTTTGTCAATCAATTCAATAATGAATGCATTTTCTGTAGTTAATTTACTTTTTTGCTTTAATATTGCCACAGTAGGTCTAAAGTATAATTCTTGAACACTAATGGCTATTAAGCAATTAGTTATGGAGTTGAATTTGTTTGTTTCTATTTTGTAGTTTGGTGGTAAAATAAGATTTATATCTTCGGATCCATGAACACTTAAAAATAGATTAATTACAACACAATAAACAAAGTTTCTCCACATTTTTCCGCTATTAAGAGTTTCTTTTTGGTGCAGCACTATCCTTCGATGGCCACTTTAAGCGTTTCGATTTTCACTCATTTCTTTTCCATTAACTTCCATAGACTGTGATGCCGTTGTGACTATGGAAATTATTAAAACTGCTTCCTTTATATTATGCGTAGACACAGATCACACATTAATGATTTTTACTATCTTATATCTGTTTTGAAAGTGTATGTAAAACAAGTTTTATTAAAAGTGTGCTAGTCTATCTGTTTGTAGAAAATATTTGTTTTTTTTATTATAAAGGACGGCTATATGAGATCTATATTGTTGTACTACCTATATCATTCAAATACTCAATATTATAGAACGAGTATCTTTTTAACCTACATTGTTTGATTTAAGCCAGAAAGGATGCACAAAGTTACTGTCTTCTAATATATTAACGACTACCTAGGAGAGCAGTTGTTTTTTAAATAAAACACATAGATAACACTTTTCATATGCTTCTCGTCAGTTACAATCCTTCAGTATTAATATTATGCGGACTTCATTATAATTATGATGATACCACCCATGGACTCCATGAGACAGATTCGACCTTGTGTGGAGTTTATAAGCAATACTTCCTTTTCATAGCGTAAAAAAAGGTAAACCTACCTATTAATGAAGCATTGTTTTTGGCAAACAATCATTATCTTATCTTTACATGACAGCATAGCCCTAAGAGAGCACCTGAGAGCAGTGGTGGCCAAGTGGTAACGGCTGCGACTTACGAGGTTGTAGGTCGTGAGTTCGAACCCAGACAGGCGCTTTACTTTGTGTAAATTATTTCATCACCACTGCTCTCAAAACGGTGAAGGAAAACATCGTGAGGAAACCGGCATGTCCTAGAACCGAAAATTCGAAGACATGTGACATCTACCAACCCGCACTGGGCCCGCGTGGTGGATTACGGCCCAATCCCTCTCACCGAGAGGAGGCCTGTGTCCCAGCAGTGGGAACATTATAGGCTGATGATTATGATGATGATGATGATGATTGCCCTAAGGGTACACCTAAAGTAAATCAATATTTTCTTTGTATAGACGCCAGCAGGTCAAGCTATCCCAAACTGTCAAATTTTCCCAACTGAACATGAACCTTAATCGTTTGTGATAAAGTTGAAAAACCATCAAAGAAATTTGACAGATTGGGGTAGCTTGATGTGCTGGCCTCCGTACAAACGCCAGCACATCAAGCTACCCCAAACTGCCAAATTTCCCTAATTGAATATGAACCTTATTTTTGCAATAAAGTTGACAAACTATCAAAGAAATTTGACAGATTGGGGAAGCTTTGTGTGCTCGCGTCTGTACTTTTTCTAAACACCTTTTAAAATATTCATTCTTTCGAACAGACACGGGTGTTTGTATAGTATAGATTTTATAACGTATGAAACTCTGTAAGGCTTTTATCTCTACACGTTTAAACTTTTAGAATTTCGTGTGGAATTGTGTTCTGAGTCTGACTTAACATTGATTCTACATTTAGATAATAATAATACGTTTTCTGAAACCATGTTTCTATCTTGTTGTATTATATGTTTTAAAAGTTGACTTCGGGGGATATTACACTATCATTTCCATAAGGTTTTATCCTATAATACCAAATTAAATACTTAATACTTCCCGTAAGTAATAAAAAACTGATTTTTCCTATATCAGTGCAATACATACGCGGTCAAAATGTGTGGAATTCTGCGTCAGTTACTCGCAGTTAGGAAATATACTCAATTTTTAACGACGAAAAAACGAGTTTGAGTTTGAGTTTGAGTATATCCCGAAGTTGGTCCCATATAAATTTCGAAAAAAATATTCAACCCTAAGGGTAGGAAAACGGGGGATGATTGATTGTTTACTCACAGATTTTAATACTGAGTTGTGTATTACAAAAATAATCAAAAATTAAGCATGTAATAGATAACAGCCACAAAAAAAACATGAAATAAAAACTTTTTAACAAAAAATTAAACCGCTGAAAAAACTGAAAAGTGAAAAATAATAAACCTGCTTTGTTTAACCTTAATAACTAAGTTCGGAAGTCGGTGACTTTGGACATGTATTTTAATTTTATGTCACCGCCTTGCGAACTCAGTTATTAAGGTTAAACAAAGCAGGTTTATTATTTTTCACTTTTCAGTTTTTTCGGCGGTTTAATTTTTTGTTAAAAAGTTTTTTTGGCACTACATTTTCCGATATTTGCACTTTTACCTTACCAGATTATTCCTCAGCCTATCACTCATAGTCTTACCACACATTCACTTGATCTGACAAAGATTATGTCTGATCTTTAAAAGAGACTGTGACCTCTGAGTTTGTTTCGGCCTTTCTTCTCAGAGCAGGTAGTCAGATAGGAAACGCCGACCTCATCTGATAAAAAAAGATACGATTGACGTGTAAAAGTGTTTGTACAAACCTTATTATACATAAAGAAATAAAATCATTTTTAATTTACATGCTTCACAAGGTACCTACGCGTTTGAATTTTTTTTTTCGCTGTAGTATTGAAGAGACTGCAGTAGTTATTATATTGAAAAAGTAAATGAAAATAGCCGCCGCGTCAAGCTCAGAAAGCGGTCCCGAGTTGACCGCCAACCGCGAGAGCTGTTTTGAGGTGACGCGGGAAAAGAGTTCTTAGAAGGACCTCTTCCCAGCAGTGGGACAGTATAGGCCAAGGCAAAAAAAAAACTAAAGAAATGATGTCAGCATCTTGTAAATAGAAATCCTACCCACGAGAAATCTACCTAGACATTATACATACATAACTCACGCTCGTATTACAAATATATTAGCTGGCTAGGTGGTCCCAAGAGCCGGTCGTGTTTCTGAGAGAGACACCAGAATACTGAATCATTGCTGCACAAATGAATGTGTCGGTATATATAACGTAACATCACGCCTGTAACCCTCGAAGGGTGAGGCAGAGGTGCACATATAGCACACCCATCTTTCGCCAGTTATGTTAAGATTCCCCGTAAAAGGGGTTTGTGGTTAAGGAATAATAACCGCACGGGTCGATTGATTAGGCCGCGGTTGGTCCGCGGATGGATAACCATCTTTATATACCAAGATCCCTCCGTGCCTCAGAAAAACGATACGAAAATTTATTTTTTACGGGCACCTTTACTCAACGCGGATGGCGAAACTAGCGGGACATTGCACAGACGACCGTCGAGCCGAATTAACGCGCCACTACACGGAGGACATCCCAGTGATGTCAACTAGTGCGAGATTAGGGCGGCTCTGGAGCAGCTATAGAACAACGAGGCACCTGGGGATGACGGAATAACGACAGAGGCTCCGGTGCTAAGTAAGCTAGCGAGTCTCTTCAACTCCGTCATTCAAGATGGTACACACAGCGTCAGTGTGTGCAAACCCCTCAAGTTTTAAAATGTTACACTGTTACAACATTGAATTCGTTACGAATAATCTAAAGAATACATCAAAAAGAGTAGATATATTGTTTCAACTTGGATTCGAACCATCGCATAACCGAACGTCGACCGACTCATACCGGCAGTTTGACGAAATAGCTAGCGCGCCCATGTGCTAAATTATTATTAATATTATAATAATTGTAATCAAATGTTTTTGCAAAGTACAAAAAGTAACTTGGGCCTAGCACGGATTTGAAAGCACATGTCTTTTGGAGGGGTAAACACTTAATGGAGTTGTGTGTAGGTACAACGCCCGAAGAGTGGAGCAGAGGTGGGGTTGTTCTGTTCTTCAAAAAAGGTGATAAAACTTTTTCTCGGGTCCTGTTATAAATATATGAAACAAACCATCTAAACAAATTACCGTTTTCCGTTGAAAGCCCTTTTTTAAGCCCCGAACCAAAAACGAACGGGGTGTTATAAGTTTGACGTGTCTGTGTGTGTGTGTGTGTGTCTGTCTGAGGCAACGTAGCTCCCGAACGGATGAACCGATTTTGATTTAGTTTTTTTGTTTGAAAGGTGTATTAGTCGGGAGTGTTCTTAGAAATGTTTCATCAAAATCGGTTCAGCCGTTTGAAGATTATCAGCTCTTTTCTGGTTGAAAAAGGGATTTTAGCCTCTGATCAACTCAAAATTTGGTATTCTATTACTTCAATGATATTAGACGAATAAAATAACCTTGAACTGATGCTGGAGCAACACCTGGAATTTCCAGGAAACCCAAGTTATTCACCAACAAACAGCAGAAGTATCGTGTTTGGGCTCATTGAAAAGGTCTCAATGAATAGATTATAGATAAATGGTGATTTAAGGGAGACATTAAGTTTAAAAAGCAAGAAATAAAAATTAAATTTAAAATTTAAAAAACCCCCGACCCAAACAAAAACCCTAAAAAGTAAAAAATAATATTTATGGGCCTTTTAATTTGAACGTAATATTTTGATCAGGGCATTGTCAAGTCGGGGGACGGTCAATGAAAACGCCAAACAGAGGCCTAGCCGTCCCCCGACTTGACAATGCCCTGATCAAAATATTACGTTCAAATTAAAAGGCCCATAAATATTATTTTTTACTTTTTAGGGTTTTTGTTTGGGTCGGGGGTTTTTTAAATTTTAAATTTAATTTTTTTTTACAAGCAGTGTATGGTCCACCTTATCAAAAGCCTTCTGAAAGTCCGTGTACACAGCGTCCACTTGAAGTTTTTGATCTCATTGTTCAAATAAGTAGTTGGTAAATAGTATTTACAAATTATTTGCGGTGAACGATGTTTCACAAAACCGTGTTGGTCGGGTAAAATTAGCAGATGAATGTAGGAGCATCATGCCATGACCTGTCGCTTTTGTTACATATATGAGTGCCAACTAAAGTAATTAAGTGCGACCTATCGAATGATATCAACATTATCAAACGGTTATTATCGGCTATTATCGGTTATCGTTTATTACCGGTTATTATCGGCTATCTGGCTATAGAGCCAGATAGCCGATTATAACCGTTTGTCTACAGCTATCTGTAGACGCAATGCCATAAGCTAGAAACTTCATAGTCGTTTTTGTTACATATAAGAGTGCTAACTAATGGGCCTACCACACGCTCAAGCTTCACCACAGTTTTGCCTGCGCAGGCCGGTTTGTACACGGAACACCGTGCGTGTAGTTGGTAAAACTCGCCGATTTCTACACGGTGTTCCGTGTACAAACCGGCCTGCGCAGGCAAAACTGTGGTGAAGCTTGAGCGTGTGGTAGGCCTATAACGGAAAGATATATAGAAAACACAGCTGACTGTAATAAATAAAACATTTATTTACAACGGGAGTACGTAGCACTTATTATATTTTTAGGAGACATTCTTCAAGAACACGTAGGGTAGAAAAAATATAAAATCTAACGCTTCTTTGAGCTTTGTACAAAAGATGGTAGCAACTGTTTATCTCCTGTGAGGTTTCTGTTCACATTAATACTTAAAATGCCTTTCAATAACAGTTTTGTACGATCACATTTAACAAGCTAAGATTTCTGAACATAAAACATATTCAAATACATTGGGTTGAAATTGGCGGTAACACTGCCATGCACCCAACTTAAACGACAATAGCCGATGACACAATAAATACAGATTTATTTAGAAATATACTTAAAAGTAGGAGAAATGACTAGAATCGTGGGTTTCACTTCGTGAGGAGTTGTGAACAAGAGCGAATAAACAATTTTCACGCGAACTTTTCCGAAAAGTTATCAATTTAGCGTAAAAAATGACCAAATGGAGATGCTGGGGCTATAATCAGCAAGCGGGATTGCAAATAATATCCTCCTACTTAATATTATAACTGTGAAAGATCGTATGTTTAATTGTTTGGATATTTAGATGTTTAACTAGATGTTTGGATTTTTGTTACTCAGTCACGCAAAAACGGCGGAACAGATTTGAATAAAATTTGGCGCACAGATATTTTAACTGTACAAAAGGATAATTTTCAATCTCCACACGGGTGAAGCAGCTGACAGAAGCTAGTTATTAATATAAAGAGCAAACAAGAAAACCAGACCACGGCTTTATTGCCTCTAGTGGAAAGGCACAGAAAATGCTGAATTAATTTATTTTATTTCGTCACTTGAACTTTATTACTTTTAAATGCTAACGGTTCAAGAATTCATAAGGCTGTATTTACAGCTGAATTCTGAAAATTATAACATTTACCATCGATATTAAAAATCTTCTCGAGCTTTTCTGAAGTGTCAATATTGCAAAACATGAAAAAATCTAAATTAGTTTTCGCCTCTTCAATATATTACATTTTGAGGTTATAAACGGTCAGTCGTTTGAAATAAAATATTTTTAGCTTTTTAAAATCATTACAGTGCTAATTTTTTTAAGAATTTACACAGCACTGTTCTAACGTTTTCTCTTTTGCAATCTTTTGAGACCTTAAATGTTAGATTATAATAATATCATTAACAGTTACATAACTTGCCCAGAAAATAGCCCAGCATAACTCCAAATGAAAATAATACTTGAGAGTGTAATTTTAATCTTCTTTATCTGCCCAAATGCTGTCGCCGTTCGCTACACTGGTTCCTCTGACGTATTTCTGGATAACTGGTAGTTTGTAGAGGTAGACCGAGAGGATGGAACCCGCACAGGCACCTATCCAGTAGACCGTGGCGTGTTCCAGGAGTGTATGGCCTTCGCAGCCAGCTTTGAGTGATGTTGCCAGGACAGGGTTGAAGTAACCACCGGAGTAGTCGAAAGCTGGAAAGCGAAAGGTTGATATATTATTTGAAGCAGAGGGTAATTGCGGAATACACTATTTTGAAAGTTCCACAAAATTCATGGCGTTGTTTACGTTGCTAAGACATTTTTTTCCGAACATAAGAAATAATGGATTAGCAATAACTTTCAAAATGAATCCTATTCTCATTAATAGTGTATTATGCAATTAGGGTGCAGGTGTAAATTAAAAAAGGTACAAGTAAATTTGAGCTTAATAAAGATCCCTGCGGTGTTTTGGGCCGTAATTTTTTGAGAGAGGAAAAAGCAATTGAACTCGCGACACTGTACCGACACCACTGAACAGCACGAACGTACGAATGAACAACGTTGAACGTAATTTCCTGACGATTAAAAAAATACACACGTAACTGTTCAAGTTTTCACTTCTGTCGGCACTCCCGGAGTGCCACTGTTTTTTGACATGCACTTTGACCGCGTACGTTTTTCATTTTCCTCATCATTTCAGCCGAAAGACGTCCACTGCTTGAAATAGGCCTCCCCTGAAATGGGGGTTCTGCCATAATCGCCACGCTTGGCAGGCGGGTTGGCGATCGCAGTATGGTGGTAAAATGCATAGAGAACGCTGCTGCCCATTCTCTAGTAAGTCCCTTAGTACTCCTACGACACCCACGGGAAGAAATGGAAATGCATTTTCCAATGAAACAGCATTTTTTTTTTCTGTATACCTACGAAGAATTCATAGTTACAATTTGCGCGTCGATGAGGTACCACCCTGAACATTTAAGTGTAAATATAATTATGTATGTAATACTACAAAATATATATATGCTAAGAAATTAAGCCACAACTACCTATGAAAGTTCCAGAAGAATTAATGATATGAAAAGTGATTTTCTGTACAGTGAAGGTGACCATGTTTTCAAGAATGATATAATAACAATGAAATGCGTAAAGAAAGCATATTGAACCATGCACACTACTGAAGCAGATAGCATTAAAGTTAATTGACATTTAGTTACACAAGTATGTACCTTTTCCTAAATGTACTTTGCAAAAGATGGACACGCTTAGGTCCGCATTGGCACTATTGTCTTGGTAGCGGTAGACGAAAACTGTGTGCCTAGTGAGGACCCCTGCAACATTGATAGCTACGAGTGAGTATGTGTGAGTGAATGAACGAATATCAGTGAATGAGTTGATTCTGTTGAGGGAGTGAATATTTTGGGTAGTAAGAAGCGAGGTTGACGTTAAGGGTAAAGCAGATTGGACATTCTTTATTATATTATGTGTCATGAATAGATTGCTGTTCAAGTGTATTGTGTAAGGGAATCAATAAGAGGTAGTTGATTCTTTAAGAATTTCGACCCTAATATACTCTAAACGATTCTGGCTGTAAATTGGTCCAGAGACAAGTCATATTATTTTTAAAAAGAACAATTTCAATGTCCATAGATAAGACAGCAATGCAAAAAGTTGAATGTGGATCAAAAATCATCATATAATTAGACAGTTGATGTTATTTAGATGTTAATGTAAGTTGTTGTAGGCAATTCTTGTATTTTTGACAGTGTTAAAAAAATCTAAGAGAGTTAAAGAGGTCGAGAAAATCAGTACCAATGTACAAAATAATCTTAGTAGTAATATTGAACTTACCAGCCACAACGAGGGATGTTCCGATGAAGGAATCGATGGCTGTGGCGAACCGAGGGTTGAGGTCACCAAGGGATTTTGAGGCCAGACGACAGAGGCAGGTCGCAATGCCTTCGACCACAGCACCGTAGATTACTGGCACCTGAAAAATAAACATTGGGTATCTAAGCAAATATTTTGTATAACATGTCCTACAGTTTTTGATGATGAATTTGTCATAATCAAAGAGATTTAAGGTGCTATAGAGAGGCTATCAGAAGAAATGCAATAGAAAAACTGTGATCCCATGGCTCAGTGACATTCGCTAGCTAGCGTAATTAAGCAAATTGAAAAATAGCCAAGGTTATAATATTCATCATCATCATCATCATTTCAGCCGAACGACGTCCACTGCTGGACATAAGCTTCCCCCAAAAGGGGGGGTTTTGCCATAATCGCCACGCTTGTCAGGCGGGTTGGCGATCGCAGTATAGTGGTAAAATGCATAGAGAACGCTGCTGCCCATTCTCTAGTAAGTTCCTTAGTCGCCTTCTACGACACCCACGGGAAGAAATGGGTATGGTGCTATTCTTTTACGTCCGGCACCACACGAAACAGGTTATAATATTAGAAAAATTAATATGGTCGTTAAGTTTTCTTAAATTTACTAATGTTACGCGCAACTTTCTTATTCTTTTCTTTCATAAGAACCTTCCCGTAACATTAATAAACACAACAAAGAAAGAATTAACAAAATCGGTCCAGCCGGTCACGTGTGATGTCACAACCAAGGGAAATAACGATTCATTTTTATTTATGTAGAATATAGAAGATAGATTACAAACCATCAGATATTTTTTTTTTAAATCATATATTTATATAAATATTACAAAATGCTACCGCAAATATAAAGTAGTTCGTTCTAGTCGTTTTGTCATTACGAGATTTGGCACACAATTTAGCAATAATTTCCTTATTTCTTTTTTATTTTCTTTTTTAATCAGACTTGTTTTTAAATCAAACGTGGGAAGAAACCTCGTTCATGTAGAGGGTCCCCCGACCGCACACGCTTTTGAGAAACTCGTTTCAAATATTCTGTAGATTCCATTTCTATATTTATTTTGCTATAGCGAATGCATTATGTTTCCCGCAGACAGATGCGATGCGACACTAATGGAAAAAAACTATATGAAATGTTTATTTACGTAATTAGATCTTATGTGACACTTTTTACACGTCAATATTTAATTGGTCAATATTTTAAAAACTAAATGGCGCCGGCATTTCCTAGCTCACTGTTCCGTGAGAAGAAATGCCGAAACAAACTCATAGGTCATGGTCTATTTTAAAGTCCCAACGTTATTTGAATTGTATGTGAGCCTAATAATGCAGGGCCAGGTCTGGAAGAACTGTTCGAACAAACGGCATGTATGTTTCAGTCACCGTGTAGCTCAACCCTATTTTAGGGAGCTCAACGAACCGCCCAGCGTCTATGGGAAAACTTCATGGAAATTGTTCTACTAAATTCGCGACCCGCCGCGCCGTCGTCGCGTCATGCCAGCCTGCGGGAGGAACCTTTAAACATCCGTTTCAGTTTGTACGAGAACGGCTTAAAGCTTTGTCTGCATCCTACGGCTCACCACGTTTGAAATCTATTTCCTCGGTCACGTTTCACATTACGAAATCTATGCATGTTCCGACAAGCAGCGCACCACCATCACTCATTGAACATCGTGCATGCAGGCGCTTTTTAGCAGACTTGAAAAATAGGAGGAGGTTATGGTAGTGTTGTATTCGAATATAAATCTTATGAAGGTCATGGCATGAACCGCTTAGACATACAAATATCAATATTATTGCCTTGAAAATAAGGTTAATACCGTTTGTTCTTGAGGAACATTCTTTTATTTTTTTATGATTTTGTTTAGTTTGAATTGCGATCTCCCTGTGCAAGTGTAAATGTTAATCAAACATTAAATAAAAAGTGATTTGTTTTTGAAGTTCTTTAATTTTTATATACATGTGCCCTGACGGACTCTAGTACTGACATTTATTAAAATGCAGCCCTGTCTGGAAAGGACATCATAATATAGCACTTAATTTTCAAACCAGCCGCCATTGTTGACGTGGCTATCTGTGTTCAGTGCATCACGAGGGTAACTGATTGTGTGTAATTTTCATGAATTGACTGTATGTAATTTTGATGAATTGACTGTGTGTAATTTTCATAAATTGGCTTTGTGTAATTTTCATGAAAAGACTTTGTGTAATTTTTATGAATTGACTGTGTGGATTTTTTATGAATTGGCTGTGTGTAATTTTCATGAAAAGACCGTGTGTAATTTTTATGAATTGACTGTGTTCAATTTTTATGAATTGACTGTGTGTAATTTTAATGAATTGGCTGTGTGTAATTTTCATGAAAAGACTGTGTGTAATTTTCATGAATTGACTGTGTGGAATTTTTATGATTTGGCTGTGTGTAATTTTCATGAATTGGCTGTAAGTAATTTTGTGTAATTGACTGAGAGTAATTTTTATGAGTTGCTGTGTATTATACATGCGAAAGTAACTCTGCCTGTCTGTTAAGCTTTCACGCCTAAACCGCTGAACCGATCGTCATGAAATTTTACAGAGATATAGCCTGGGATATGGAGGACATAGGCTATTTTGTACGCCGTAACCGACATCCAGGCGGGCGGAGCCGCGGGCAAAAGCTAGTTTATAATATGGCGTTTGGTGGCGCTGTATGTGTTAATAGCTTAACTCACGGTGTTATTTAATTTCCTAAGAACTTAAATATACGCCAAGTTCAGTGTATTGTGTGTTAGTAGTGAGAATAAGGTATAATGATTCCTGACAATTGAAGTCATTACGGTTTAATTCATAAAATCAGTGTTATTGCGGGAACAAATTATCTTGTGTTTGTTACTCCAAACATTCTTGCTTCAGCTTCTAGTTTTAAGGCTAAACCTTATATCAGCAATACTGCAGAGGATTTCGTTCGTAGACAACTAAATCCCCTAATATGAATATCTAGTTAGTTATTCAAGCAGACATCTTGTTTGTGCATCGCGGTTGCCAGATTTCGTACAAACAGTTCTAAGACATCAGTTAATCTTTCATTTAATTAACTTCAAACGTGTGAGTGGGTATGTTTATTTGAACTGCAGTGTAGAAATTAAATATTTAAACAGTGTACTATTTTCACTTCAGTATTTGACGTCAATTGGTGTGGGTTTATAACCGGTAAACACCAACTCCTGAATTATTGTTAGGTGCAAGTGATTTTTTTTTTATTGCAATACCAGATTTTAATGGAAAAAATGGAGTAGCTCCATAAGGATCGTAGCAGGGCCCCAGCTCTGTATGGCTATAATGATTTGCTGCGAAATCTTACTACGTTCAAACTACGTCAATATCGTGTTTTTTTTATAAACCTCCCAAAGCGGGAGAAGTTACTTGATGATTTCCTATCCACAAAAAAAAATGGCAAGGAATCGAAATGTCATATTCTGTATGTTCCAAGGAAATGTCGTGTGTGATCTAAGGAATTTACGTGGTTTCGAAGTAAGGAATCGTTTTTTTTTTTTTTTGATGATGGGGCCCGCAAGGGCCGATGCCTGCCTGGGGTGCGGGTTTGTTCGAAAGAGACACCACAGCCTCTGGCATACGGGCTACTGAAGGAACACGGGTGGGTTTTAGTCAGTAAAAGTCTGACACGCCCTCCTGCTCCACCCAGAGCGGGAGAAGTTATTTGATGATTTCCCAATCAAAAAAAAAAAGAAAAAAAAAAAGGAAGGAATCGTTAAGTGGTCATAGTGAATTTGGGCCCTGGTGGCGTTATGTAGTTACTGCCTAACCCCATGAGAAGAAGGCGTGAGTTTATGAATTGTAGGTATATGTAGTACGTGTTTTCAAAACACATGCATGTCTGCTATACTATACTGTATGGGGCAGTCAAATTAAATTTGCTCCATGGACGTGATCGGTATCAATATACAGGGTGTAACAGAAACCCTATTGCTATACTTAAACACTAAAGATAACAGCTGGTATAGAATCATTAAACATAGTTTCAGCTCAAAATAAAATACTCTAAGAATTGATACCAAATTTCCGATTTCATATTTCTTAAATTCAAATCATAACAAACGTGTCACCGCACTACGTAGGTCAATAACTTTCCACGTTACCTGCCAATATCACGATAAATCTCTTCCGAGTGATGTGTTTGTTGCAATTTTAAACGTTCGGCTTCTAGTTTGAATGTATTAAAAATTCTCATAACTTCCGAACATGTAGAGATAGGATTAAAAACTCTTTCAATATTGTTTGATATTATCCAAAGAAGCCGTGCTCTTGGTATGTAACCTTTCCGTTACACGTTGTATACCTAAACAAAAAAAATGATCCTTGAAGGACATGATTTTAAGTAAATGTTCATGCGTGTAAAAAATAATCCGGTAATAATCGCGGTCAGATCATTTAAGGACCTGTAGACTGGTGTTTAATATGGACTTTTGAGGAAAAAACCACAAAAATAGAATGGACTTGTCCTGTCAGTGCACGCATTTGTCAGTTTTATCATGCAGCTCTATTTAGCAATAATCTAATAAAGCAATAAACTACGGTAGACCCAAATAAAACCTATAATTTTGGTATTTTGTTCAGATAATTTATCTGGTCTACTGAATTTCGTTAATTAATTAAATTTCAACTTGTATACACAAAGACAAACTTCACTCAAAACCAAGCAAAACCAGTTAATGTACCTGCAAATCAGCTTTACAGTCTTCAAAGGCCTTGTCCTTATGTGTGTCAGAGATCTCCAGAGCCCAGTACATTTGGACATATTTGAAGACCAGGATACCACCGCCCAGCTCAGCCCAGGTCTTCAGGACAGCCTTGCGGATTTCACCCTTGCCTGAAAATGGCGACAGGAGTTTCCTGTTAAAAATCGTTCGTCTGGGAGAATACGGCTTTCATCTTGTCTACGTAGCTACAAGGGTATTTTGGTCTGCCAGAGATGCGGGTTCGTTCGAAAGAGATACCGCCGCCCCTGGCATACAGGCTACTGAGGGAACATGGGTGGGTTTTAGTCAGTAAAAGTCTGACACGCCATCCTGCTCCACCCAGAGCGGGAAAAGATATTTGATGATATCCCACCCAAAAAAAAAAGAAGGGTACTTTGGTAATTGAGGAGTTCAGGGCGCTGTTCGTAAACACTTCTCAAATATTCAGTGAAATTGTTACAGAAAAAACAAAATGGCGGCTTTCAGGACCAGTGATTCATTACCAAGATCTATGTAATAAGCACCTTTATTTAAAAACGTTGCTTATTTTGGAATCTCTATCAAAAAACGAACAGGAATAAAACAGTAACCTTCGATGACATCCTCGATGTGTGTGTACGGACAGGCAGTAGCATCTCCCCAGTTGAGTGACCACCAGATCGACAGCGCGAACAGGAATATGGCATACGTCCCTACACCGAAGTTGTCGGCAACTGAAATTGAGTAAAGAAAAATAGTTCAATTCAAATATGAGTCTGTCTGTCTGAGTATGAGTGTGGTACCGTGTGGTGCCGGACGTAAAAGAATAGCACCATCCCGTTTCTTCCCGTGGGTGTCGTAGACGGCGTCTAAGGGACTTACTAGAGAATGGGCAGCAGCGTTCTCTATACATTTGACCACCATACTGCGATCGCCAACCCGCCTGCCAAGCGGGGCGATTATGGCAAATCCCCCCGGCTTATGTCCAGCAGTGGACGTCTTTCGGCTGATTTGATATGATGATAAGTCTGTCGATAGTAATATCATTTTCACGAAGAGAAGAATTATTTTACGTCTGAAACTTGATACCTCGATGACACGCAAATACAATAGTTTAAAGCTACACCATTGCCATCATCATCATCGGCGTAGCCTTTTCCCAACAATGTTGGGATATGCTTCCAGTCTGAATACCAGTAGTTATTTTACATGGAGCGGCTGCCTCTCTGATCTCCATATCCCAGTTGTTGGGTAACACGATACCTCTTGGTAAGACTTGTTACTCCATACATGCCACAAAAACGACTCCAAGACAGTGTATCGCAGGTCAACAGTAAGTTTTGTCACTTTTGTTTTAGTATGATTCCGTGTGGTGCCGGACGTAAAGAATAACACAATCCCATTTCTTCCCGTGGGTGTCGTAGAAGGCGACGTAATGGACTTACTAGAGAATGGGCAGCAGCGTTCTCTAAGCATTTTACAACCATACTGCGATCGCCAACCCGCCTGCCAAGCGTGACGATTATGGCATATCCCCTTTTTGGAGGAGGCTTATGTCCAGCAGTGGACATCTTTCGGCTGATAATGATGATGATGATTTAAGTATACTACGATGCCAATTTTTTTCAATAAAATCAAAATCAATCAAAATAGACTATAGCGTTCTATGGAGAGTGAGGGTAAGTGTGGATGGGGTGTATTTGTGTAAGTGTAGTGTGTGTTTATGTGTGCGGTGTGTGGTAAATGTGACTGGGTATCATGTTACGCATACATACTTATACTATTAGTCTTCGTCTTAGTAGTCACCCCTTTACTAGCAATATCATCATTCACACAGTCCATCCACCATTTCTTTGGCCTTCCACCACTCTTAAAACATTTTCATGAAATTGATCTTCTTAGAAATTCTTCCCTTTATTCCCAAAACTTACTTATGATAAGTTCGAAGCAGCAACCGCATAGCTCAGCAGCGGCTATGGCCTCCTCAAACAGTAGCCTGATGAAGGGTTCCTTGATCACCTTCTGGACAGCCCTCCTTGCGCAGTGGGCTAGTAACGATGTTAGGAGAATGAAGAGGGTAGACACCACCAGTGGCGCGAAGGTCACTTTGTTTATCTGGAAACAGAATAGGGGTTGTTAAGAAATGCCTGTATCTTCGATAGGGGAAGAGGGTATTAAGTAGACCTGCTTTCGTTAGTATGCTAACAGACAGATTTGTTGCGCCACTTCTTCTCAGCTAAAACACTAAGACGTGGTGATGTGCGAGCGTTTTGGAGAACTGCCTTATGTAATTTTGACGTTAAAATGTGCTGATTCTCTTGATAAATCGAATAAAGTCGCAAACGCTACTGCTCCTGGTCCTGCGGCTACAGGTCTTGGATTCAATCCCAAGAAAGGCAACGTGTTCTTAGGTTATTCATCGGGGATTCCTCAGTACTAGCCCAGAGTCTCCATTTGTGCCGGGTTATCGGCAATAGCCTCGCGTCCTGTTACATGGGACTTAACTGTGGCGAACATAAGGTATACTTCGACCTGATCTTTCGGGAAAAACGAGCCGTGATGTAGTTATCTAAAATGGATTATGACCTCTCAAGTAATCCACAAGCCTGGCAATAAATTGTCATTCCGAAATCCTATCACGAAAAACTTTGAAGCATCTAAAAGCTAGTTACTGAAAGTGTCAAGATTGTAACAACAACTTCAATTTTAGACACAGAATTTACAAGTAAGGACAAGTTTTACATCTCCACGAGTTCTACCAACTTCAACCAAGTGGGTATTCAAATTGTTTATAAGTAACTTTGAAGTACGGTTGCTAAGAATTCTCTCTTAAATTTCTTGCTATATAGTAATGAAACGGGTTCGCTGTTTGTAATACATAGTTGGAAAAGATTATAATACAGAAGGCTGAATGAATCTAGTCGCAATCTTATCTCAGTGACATTCAAAGTCTTTTTTTTTTTCTAAAGTTTGGGTACATTAGAGGTATTTTTGACAGAAGTTCTTTAATGATTGCCACTATGATAGTTGCTAAGGTTTCGGCGCCTTCTTCCTAAAGAACAGAAGAAATCATCAAAGTATCTGCCTAAAGTTCTGAGTTGAACTGCATGATTACTGATAAATGCGTGAACTGATTGGACAGGTCCACTCGATCTGTGTGGTTCTTTCCTCAAAAGACCATTTCAGAGACCAATCCACATGGTCTTCACATGATCTGACCAAGATTATGTCTGGACTTTAAAAGAGACTGTGACCTCTGAGTTTGTTTCGGCCTTTCTTCTCAGAGTAGTCAAAGAGGAAACGCCGACCTCATCTAGTTTACAAAAAATATGATTGACGTGTAAAAGTGTTTGTACAAACCTACTTACAGAAATAAAATCATTTATCATTATCATTAAAGATGTCTCAGAGACATCCACGTCCAACGCTGGAACTCCTCAAACATCTATCTTGGATTGCCTGTATGCAACTGATTCCCATGATGTTCAACAACGTCGACGATGGTTATTGTTCTAGAACGCAATCGTTTAGGAAAAAAATACAATATTGTGGTGCTGACCCGCTTAAAGCACCGCTTTTATCCTGATGGTTTTTTTGCCTAATCTTACATCCCACTGTTTGCCAAAGGCCGCCCATTTTTCCTTCCAAACCTCCCATGTCTTGTGCGATCTCTGGCCACGTTGGCTACACAAACCTCATTAGATCGTCACACCACCATGATAGTAAAAAATAGTAGAAAACCTCGGAAAAGGTTCAACGAACAATCGATCACTAGAAGAATTTCTTTGGAGACTGTATTTATTGACACCACAGCATCTTGCAAAAAGACAAATAACCCTAAAGTAACTTTCAAACTAATACATCAAAGTCAAAAACTAAAATAAAAACACCCGGTCAATGTCAAGAATTTGTTAATACTCTGCAAACTACTCAACTACACCGGGGAATAACCGGATAGAAACAAGTGAGGGCAATATAAATAATGGGTGTAAACGAAGTCGTAGGTAACTGAACACGTTATATCCGCGGGGGAATAACTGAGAGGGGATGAACACGGTATAAATAATGTGTCTTGGATGAGAACCCGACAGCTAATATTTTGTTATGTACCATGTTCCTAGCTAAGCTGGCTAGAAGATGCTGCTCTATGCTTTTGGAGCTGAAATGGTTGAATAATGTTACAACAGCTTTGAATCGCTGACAGAATAAAAGGCTTGAAAATGATTTTATTGAATCTTTTAGTACACCTATTTTGCTTTTGTGAACCGATTTAAATTTTGTATTTCTGAGGTGGTCCCTTATAATTTTGGTTCAGTTCTGACGAGTGGTTTTTGAGTTGGCTTTTATAATAAGTATTTTTAGGGTACCATACCCGAAGGGTAACCAACGGACGGATGGATAGATAGCGGGCTGTTTCTCTTAATCCGTAGAAATTTACACAGAATGTGTATTTCTGTTGCCGCTTTAACGACATAATTTATAAAAATTAAATTAAATTGTAAATTATATGGGGTCTCCATATAAGAAACGTTTTTTGACTTGTGATACGAAACCATACGTGTGCGAGTCCGACTCGCACTTGGCCGGCTTTTTTAGTGTATGATGATGATGTTATAATTTCAGTCAGTCAGGGCTTTTGCATCGAAGCCGACGACGTAGCGGCCAAAAAAAGTAGGTTGCGATGAGGTGCACCGCAGCTGAGGTGGGCCGCGATGTCGAATGGGAGGTATCGCGGCTGAGGGGCACAGGCTGCGGCGGAGGAGGAGTACCGGTACTTTTGAGTAGCGCTCGTCCCTTCCGTGGCCTGGACGAGGCCGCCACCGTTTGATGGCGGACGCGATGGGACCGCAGGGGAAGAGGAGTGTCGGTATAGCGTTGTCCGCTCTCCCTATCCCCTGCGGCCGAAAAGTGGTAGGCGGCGGGGCCACTGTGCTGACTTGTCGCAGGGTGACCAAGGGGTCCGCAAGGGCCGATGCCTGCCAGGGGTGCGGGTTGTTCGAAATAGATACCGCCGCCCCTGGCACACAGGCAACTGAGGGAACACGGGTGGGTTTTAGTCGGTAAAAGTCTAACACGCCCTCCTGTTCCACCCAGAGCGGGAGAAGTCATTTGAAGATTTCCCACACAAAAAGAATATATTATGAAATAATAACTTCCAGTCAGATTTATTTCTTCAAATCAAATCAAATCAAAAATGTTATTTTGCATAAACCTGCATGGGCACTTATGAAACGTCAGAAGCTAGGTTCCAAATTGTCGCTTTCTATGGAGAAGAGCCGGCAAGAAACTCCACGGTTACTCTTAAAAATAATTGGCTATAAAATGTTTCCAAATTACGGCATCTTAGCATGTAAAGGTACATAAACGAATTAGTGTGGAGTAGGTTAACACAGCCAAAAAGTGAAATTTAATATAAAGGGTAATGTTTTGAATTCGGCTGTTTTTAAATAAACTTTTCTCGTGGGAGTTTCTTTCGCACTTGGGTTTTAGTTTTGTTTATGTATGGGACGAACTATCGGTTGCACGGATGCAATCTACTGATGTGGAGACATCTCACAACACTGAGATTTCTGTGCTACAGATAATTATGTAGGCAATCATGTAGATTCTTATCTTAAAATATTTCTGGGGGTTTGTGTAATACTTACTACACAAACCTTCAGAAATATTTTCCTAATAATTGATGATGATCTCATCTCTTCCCGTGGGTGTCGTAGAAGGCGACTAAGGGACTTACTAGAGAATGGGCAGCAGCGTTCTCTATGCATTTTACCACCATACTGCGGTCGCCAACCCGCCTGCCAAGCGTGGCGATTTTGGCAAAACCCCCCAAATAAGGGCCTGTGTCCAGCAGTGGACGTCCTTCGGCTGAAATGATGAAAACCGCATCAAAATTGATGTTGCAATTTAGTACAGTATATTTATGCCTCAGGGCTGCGCCAAAAAGAGGCACTGTCACACTCTACTACTATCAATGAATTTCAGTTTTGAATAAATTAATCCTATTACTAGGCTAGAGTTGCATAAGTTAATGAGCATTCTTCTTCACTGAATTTCAAACTTTAATTAAAATATCTTCACACCCAGTTTCCTGTACCTTTCACGGAATTATACTGTTTTCAGGCAGCCATTTTACCTCCACCTGGGTTTGTTTAATCGGGGTCAATAGAAGGTCCTATTGATTGCTTTAAACAATGGACGGTTTTAGGTCTCTGTTGGGACCTAGGCTTCCTAGAAACTAGGAGAGTAATTAATCAGTTGAGGCATTTGCAAGTGAGGGCAGATGGCTAGGTGGGTCGTGTCTATGTTGGGCAAATGTTGGTACAAAGTTTGTAGGATATATTGGTTTGGTTAGAGGTTGGTGTTTTCGGATTTTTGAGACTAGATAATATTATGAAAGAGTTTTAATTTAATTTTATGCTTATTAAAAAGATTTTAGTCTTCCGTAGAAATTTCTTTAATTTAAGCTGTTTCTGCAGAGCAGTGGTGGCCCAGTGGTAACAGCTGCGACTTACGAGTTGTAGGTCGTGCGTTCGAACCCAGCCGGGCGCATTACTTTGTGTAAATAATTTCATCACCACTGCTCTCAAACGGTGAAGGAAAACATCGTGAGGAAACCGGCATGTACTAGAACCAAAAATTCGAAGACATGTGACATCTACCAAACCGCAGTAGGCCCGCGTGGTGGATTACGGCCCACTCCCTCTCACTGAGAGGAGGCCTGTGTCCCAGCAGTGGGAACGTTATAGGCTGAGTGTGTAAGCTGTTTCATAGAAAAGTGCAATACCTACGCAGTCAAAATGAAGCAGCAGATTTTTTTTTTTGTATCACCGACGAAAAATTTCTGCTCTGGGGGTCTAGAATGATAAACTGAATTTCTGGTTACAGTTTGCGCACTGGATAAAAATGTATTAAGTATGTATAAAGATATAGGTAGTAACAATAACAGCTATGAAAACGTAATTAATTTCCATCAATTATATTATACCCACCTTACTAGGAAAGACGAAATAAAAAGTTGAATTCTACGACCAAATTGTTTTACTTTTTTTTCTTTCCGTAAGAAAAAAACAAACAAAATCAGTCGACGTGGTAAAGAATTATCGCATAGGAGTGTAGAATGCTCATACTTTTATATAATACCTATTTTTATTTAATAAAATACATTAAGTTTCAAAAGACTTATGGTCGAATTAGGACCACTGAGCGATCACTATATATTTTTTTTTTTTTTGTAAACCCTCATTATTCCTAAAATCTTTACAAAATATATCAAAACACGAGTATTCTAAACTAAAAAATAATCCAGCACTAAATCATTCAGAGCCTAGGCAAAAACTGAAGGCTTTATGACCTAGATTTAGCTTTCGCTAACGAGCTAAGTTTTTGCGACCTAAAACTAAAACTTGTTATTATTCAGAATAGCACTACAGGGCTTATTTCGTGTTGAATTTTATTTACAAAAAACTAGCTGTTGCCAGCAGCTTCGCCCTCGTTAACAAATTTAAACAAAATGTTAACAAATAATACACTTAAACCTACCTCACGAATCACTCTGTCTGTTGGTGTAAACCGCGTGAAAATCCGTTCAGATTTTTTTGAGTTTATGGCGATCAGACGGCCAATTCTCGTAATTAAAATGCGACAATCGAATTTCAAAAATGTGTCAGAAATGTATGGAAACTCGAGGAATTTTTGACAGATTGACACTGAGATCAGACTGTGAACGTTCTTAAAATGAGCAGAATTGCCCCTCTGATGAACAGATGGACTGACGCGGCCGGGGACTTTGTTTTATCATATGTAGTGATGAATTTTGGTAAAAGTCAACGTCTCATCATCATCATCAGCCTATAATGTTTCCACTGCTGGGACACAGGCCTCCTCTCAATGAGAGGGAGTGGGCCGTAATCCACCACGCGGGCTCAGTGCGGGTTGGTAAATGTCACATTTCTTCGATTTTTTGGTTCTAGGACATGCCGGTTTCCTAACGATATTTTCCTTCACTGTTTTGAGAGCAGTGGAGATGAAATAATTTACAAAAAGTAAAGCGCCTGTCTGGGTTCGAACTCACGACGTACAACTCGTAAGTCACAGCCGTTACCACTTGGCCACCACTGCGTTCAAAGTCAATGTCTAAATAGAAGCATTTATTTCAAATAGGCACTAGGCACTTTTGAACGTCAACATTTACATTAAAATAGAGTTGATTCTAGTCGCCCATTCCAAAATGTAGTTTCGTATGGAGAAGAACGGGCAAGAAACTCCACCGTTACTCTTTTAAAATTATTTAAGCACAATATTTAACATACAATCATTTTATAATTATGTGTGAAACCGATGCACCCAGAATAAAATTACCACACCCAAATAGGTAAAAAGAATTACAGTGAAGCAATTACAAATAAATTAATTTTATGATAAATACATGGTGCTCGAATATATACAAATATTGTTAAAGTAAGAATACGATTTTCCTACAATATTAACAAGTAATAAGCCAGTGTGTGAGTTAAAGTAATCACTGAGTGTAAATCAATCTCATAAATATAATTAATTATACAATTCCATAAGCAACCAGTTGGTTTTTGTCTACAACTGGTAGTATACCTAGTAGGGTAAGCAAATAGTATACCTACGCGCCTACTCAAACTTATTTAGTTATACTTACATTAGTTTAAGTCGGGCCATATTCATAAACGGTGATTAAAGTTAAATGATGTTTAAACGTCAAAAATGTATGGTTAAACAGACGCTAATCATTGTTTAACTTTAAGCAACGTTTATGAATAAGGGGGTTAGTTATTAAGGTTAAACAAAAAAGGTACATTATTTTTTACATTTCAGTTTTTTCGGCGGTTTAAATTTTTTGTTAAAAAGTTTTTTATGTATGTTCGGGCATAACTCCGCCTTATACAGTTTTTATCCAGTGTGCAATTTTTTACCATGAATTCAGCATATCATTCTAGACCCCTAGCGCAGAAATTTTTCGCCGGTTATACAAAAAAAAATCAGCTGTTCCATACATTTTGACCGCGTAGGTATTGGAATTTTCTATGAAACGGTTGTTTTTTTTTTATAACTGGCGAAAAATTTCTGCGCTAGGAGCTCTAGAATGATATGCTGAATTCATGGTTAAAATTTGCGCACTGGATAAAAACTTATCCTGTATAGACGGATTTGCAAAATTCTTGTTTTGTTCGGGTTCATTTCGAAATGGTCCAATTTCATTTTATATAGATTTGATGTTGCGTTTCGGAGACACAAAGGAACGCTTCAAAAAATTACAGCAAATCAACCGCGATTGCTGCTATCGCATAAATGTGCATTGTTTTCATCCCAAGGATGATGAAATTTCGAATTGGTGTGGGGTAGGTACTGTAACTAAAAAGTGAAAAAAATAAAATATCGTTGCAGAAAAAGTTTTTTTTTAACAATTTTCCTATTTTTTTTTTTTTTGTATTCCTAAATGATAAATGATTTATTTCTGTAAGTAGGTTTGTACAAACACTTTTACACGTCAATCATATTTTTTTAAACTAGATGAGGTCGGCGTTTCCTATCTGACTACTCTGAGAAGAAAGGCCGAAACAAACTCAGAGGTCGCAGTCTCTTTTAAAGTCCAGACATAATCTTGGTCAGATCATGTGAAGACCATGTGGATTGGTGTCTGAAATTGTCTTTTGAGGAAAGAACCACACAGGTTGAGTGGACCAGTCCATTCAGTGCACGCATGTATCAGTAATCATACGGCTCAACTCAGAACTTGAGGAGCTCAACGATTTGACGAACAATACCAAAGAAAGGACATTTGGGTAAGCCGTATAAAGTACTCAAACTGCCAGATTAACTTTAAAAATGAACTGAGAAAGAGATAAAACACAAAAACAAAAATACCACATAGTCCTCACATTCACAATAATTAAAGCAAAAATAATATTATACTTCTCAAAGTAAATATTCATGTCAAAGTGTATATAATAATAATCAAATGTCAAAGTGTATATAATAATAATAGAATGTCAAAGAGCAAAACAAAAATAAAAACAAGATTCAGTATACAAAATTGGAGCAGGTCAATCCCAAGCTTTTTTGTCTTCAACATAATCTTATGGCCATATTCATAAACGATGATTAAAGTTAAATGATGTTTAAACATCAAAAATGTATGGTTAAACAGACGCTAATCACTATTTAACTTTAACCAGCGTTTATGAATAAGGGGGTAACAGTATAAAAGGCTTTCAGGCACAACTTACGTTTAATGAATGATTTAAATTTATTGAGACTTAGATCTTGAACATGGCTTGGAAGTTTATTATAAAAGCGTATACATTGACATCTGAATGACCCACCTATTTTCTTGAGCCTTGTTGATGGTACAATAAATTTGTGTTTGTTCCTAGTATTTATACTATGGATATCACTGTATTTTTTAAACAATTTAATATTTTTATGGGCATATAAAAGATTTTCATAAATATACTGTGAAGGCACAGTCATTACATTAATCTCCTTAAATTTCTCTCTGAGAGAGTGTCTCGGACTTAATTTATAAATTGATCGAACAGCTCTTTTCTGCAAGACAAAAATAGTCTGAATGTCGGCGGCATTTCCCCACAATAGAATACCATACGACATTACACTATGAATATAGCTAACATCAATTCCATAGCATTCAGTGTTCTGCTAATCGAACAGGATTATTAAATATTTCAGTGAACTTGCACTTTTATTTTCCCGAATTTTCCAATATTCCCAGCCACATTTCAACTTCTTTTATTTTCATAAAACCTGATTGGGACTATAACGAACATTTTAAAACAAATAATAGCCAAATCGGTCCAGCTGTTTATAAGTAATGCGCATACCAACAAACAGCATTTCATTTTACAATAGATTAATTAAAAAACTTCAGTCATTCAGTGTTACTCTGTCGAGGTTCATCAAAAATACCGGCCTGCAGCTAAATTTGGATAAAAACAGACCCAAAAATGTGCCTGAAAAAGTTCCTAGTTCTCTTTTTACCAACTTCTGCTTTCGAAACTGTTATAGGAAAGCCAAAAAACGTAAAAAGGCGAATTTTTATGCACACAGGCCATCGCCAACGGTTTTTAAAAGAGTTAAAACCATACCGTACATATTGTTTTGAAGTTTTTAATTTAATTTCTTATAGTTTAGGAAGATTTTGGATCAATGTGGCGAATTTTTTCACCCTTTTAATGTCCTTAATAATTTTCCTTTGACTTTGAAAAAACTCTTCAAAAATAAACTTTAGTATAACTGGCAAAAAATTTATTACTATTGGTACACCTCTGACAAACCCTTCGGGGAAACAAGGTGTGATGTTACGGTAAAGATTAGTTAACACTATCAAATATAATTATGACTGTTTCAATAATACATACTTTTTTTTTTTGGGTGGGAAATCATCAAATAACTTCTCCCGCTCTGGGTGGAGCAGGAGAGCGTGTCAGTTTTTTACTGACTAAAACCCACCCGTGTTCCCTCAGTAGCTTGTGTGCCAGGGGCTGCGGTATCTCTTTCAAACAACCCGCACCCCTGGCAGATAGTACATAATTAATCGTCATTCTGACACTTACGTTATGTTACATCAATTGGGAACAAGGATTGAAATGAACTATAAACTTCGTGCATGCCTATTCCGCCAACGTAAGTGAAACTAGAAGTGCCATATCTCTATCTGTATCTATGTCTATCGAACTAACAAATCTAGTTTCAGCCGCTCTGTGTTTACCAGTCAGTTCAGTGATTGACAAAATGTGAACGAGGACACACGGGAGATTATTGTGAATAGTACTGCTCCTAATAAGCTTGCTTTTAATAATAATTAATTATCTTATTAATCGCTTAAATTGAACGAGTTTTAGAGGTTTGTCGTTGAATTTTTTTTTCAATGTTATAATCCATAACTATTTAAACAGTGGCAGACATCGACGTGCAAACTGTATTAATCGGAATCTATTTTTTTTTTTTAAGGTTATTGCTAAAAACAAAGAAGGTAATAGCTAGACAGTACAGGCGCCCTCATGGCCCTAGTCGACGCAGGCGACGCCCTGGCCATCGGGAATCCCAGGCTGATTCCCGGCCACCGTAGGCGCGGGCTTGCGGATGGCGAGTAATGGGTAGCTCGCTGTCCAGTAAGGACCAAATCCGGATCGAAGGCGCGATGTTTCACGCGCGCCTCAAAGAGATATCAGCACCAACTGGTGGGGTAAGCAAGGGCCGATGCCTGCCAGGGGTGCGGGTTGTTCGAAAGAGATACCATGACCCCTGGCACACAGGCAACTGAAGGAACACGGGTGGGTTTAGTTAGTCAGTAAAAGTCTGACACGCCCTCCTGCTCCACACAGAGTGGGATAAATTATTTGATGATTTCGCACCCTCAGAAGATTATTGCTAATCCATTCTTTCGTAAGTTCGAAAATAAATATCTGCTTAGCAAAGTAAACAACGCGGTAACGTCATGAATGTTGTGAACTGTCAAAACACTGAATTTAGAACTTTGAGCGCTAAGCAGAACGTAGAATAATCTTATGCGTGAAATAATCCCGACGCGATATTTTTACGTCCGTGTGAAATGAACATAATTATCTCTTCTTACTTCATTCAAGATAGTATGATGGGTTTGTGGCTTAGTAGGTAATAAACAGCCGCACGGGTCGATCAATCAGGTTAAGCTATGCTTGACGCGGTTGGTCCGTGGATGGGTGACCATCTTTACATACCAAGACCCTCCGTGCCTCGGAAAGCACGTTAAGCCGTTGTCATTTGTGGATATTTCACAGTTGTTACGGGTCGTCAGAAGCCCGAAAGTCTGACAAACAGTCTTACCAAAGTGTTTTGTATTTTCCAGTAACTGGGTTGTGGAGGTCAGATAGGCAGTCGCTCCATGTAAAATACTGGTATTCAGCTGCATCCGGTTAGACTGGAAGCCGACCCCAACATAGATGGGAAAAGGCTAGGCAGATGATGATTTCATTCAAGATAGTATGTACAGTCACGAGCAATTATATATATGTATAGATTGTCACATTTTCTAAAATATCTTAACTTCTACCATTCAAAAAATATGTGTACGGCATTTTTTTTCGAAATTACCTGACCATCAAACTGTGTCAAAACTGAGTACACAATGGTTTCAAAATCAAATCAAATCAAATCAAATCAAAATATTTTTATTTCATATAAACCTGCATGGGCACTTATGAAACGTCAGAAGCTAGGTGCACGGTTCCAAAATGTTGTTTCCTATGGAGAAAAGTAATGTAAACAAAACAAAATCAGTAAAAACTTTACACTTCCAATGTCATTTTTAAGCCTCCATGACAATTTCTATTACATGTATACAAAATGTAATGTATACGTGTTATTGGAATTGTAATGGATACATCAAAATGAAATTGAAAGTGTATACCAATTTTTTCTTGTTTTATTAAGTTTAATTGTATCATACCGTGGTTTATAAATCGGACGAATTCAGTGATGATGATTAATACAATCATCATCAGCCTGTATCAGGCCACTGCTAACAGTCCAAGCTATGTCAGATACTTTTGTTCTTTGCTGCATGATTATGATCTAGCTACACTTCACGACAGCAAATTTTTTTTAAACACCCAACCCAAAAAAAAATGTTTTGGCCTGATAGGTTTAATAAGAAGTTGTAATATTTTGATAAAAGCGTTTTTACGTCGGGGGACGGTCAATTAGTTCGGGTTTTTTTTTTATTTAACTTTTAATTCCTGTTTTTAAAACATAATGTAGTAATAAAAATACGACACACGTCACTATCGAAACTTGTGTCACTTAGATCTGCGCAGCTTTATTATGTTTCCCACTGTGAACCTTGTTACAAACCTTGTTAAATTATCCTCATTGTTCGTTGCTTCTCCATCATCAAACCCTGATCACCATTTATATATTCATTGAGACCTTTTCAATGTGGCCCAAACGCGATACTTCTGCTGTTTTTGGTCAGGTAATTGGGTATCCTGGAAATTCCAGGTGAAGCTGCAGCATCAGTTTCAAGTTACTTTGTTCGTCTAATATAATTAAAGTAATGAATACCAAATTCGACTCGATCAGACCCGTGGAAAGTGCTCAAATCCCTTCATCAACGAGAAAATAGCTGATAATCTTCAAACGGCTGAACCGATTATGATAAAATATGTCTTAAAACTACTGCTATTTCTAGAGGTCCTGCTACCTACTTTTAAATTAAGAAAATCGTTCCCAAATCGGTTCACCCGTTTAAGAGCTACGGTGCCACAGACAGACACACATAACTGTCAAACTTATAACACCCCTCTTTTTGCGTCGGCGGTTAAAAAAACAACCGTAATGCGCGCTTATCCCACTGTATGATTTGCAATGTTGTGGTACGAATCTAATAACACAACAGTTTTAAGACGGCATACGGAAATAAAAACAGTCGACGGGCGTGTCGATGCCGCTTGCTGATGGCTACTAGCTAGTAGTTACCACATATACACATAGTCAGCCTATAATGTTCCCACTGCTGGGACACAGGCCTCCTCTCTGTGAGAGGGAGCGGGCTTTAATCCACCACGCGGGCCCAGTGCGGGTTGGTAGATGTCAAATGTCTTCGAATTCTTGGTTCTAGGACATCAGGTTTCTCACGATGTTTTTCCTTCACCGTTTTGAAAGCATTGGTGATGACATAATACACACAAAGTAAAGCGTCTGTCTGGGTTCGAACCTACGACCTACATCTCGTAAGTCGCGGCGTTACCACTAGGCCACCACTGCTCACAATTTGTAATAACGGAAATTAGTGATAAAAATTCTTATAATACCTATATAATATTATAAGATCCTATATTTATGTATACCGATTTTGTCAAACAGGTAAAATTACAATTGCTACTTATTTCCGAGCTCAAGCTCCTTGAAACTGCTGCTTTGTTATTGTGTACATAATTTTGAAACTGTACTGTAAACATGTTTTTGAAATTTCCCTGGGTATATAACTATGTTACTAAAAGTTAGTATATTTTTTTGGTAATCTATTGTTAACGAAATTTTGATAAAAGTGTGTAGTTCTTTTTGACACAATTTAACGTTTACATAATGATTGGACACAGTTAGCATACAGATTTTTGCAATTTAACTTTTGTGACATTAATTTGAACTTTAAGGGCGTTTCTATGTTATTGCTCGTGACTGTAGGTACATTAAAATAATTATGTATTCTTAGAAAAATACGACAAGCTCTAAATTCACGTAGTTTAAATTCATGGCTGTTTGTTGTGTACTAAAAAGTCAAGTTTATTTTAGTTGGTCTAACGATGTTTATGCGCTATTTAAAAGATTTACGAGTGTTTATTAAAGTAACAGACGCGTTTGCTTGATTATTTACTGTATTTTAGCAGAAATGTAAAAAATAAATATTTCAAATACCACGTATGCTGTCTCGTTCACATTCACGGTCTTTTGCGTAACTTATGATACGGCTACATTGTCGCGATTAAGTGAACTACACTTCGCATGCGCTGACTGGACAGGTCCGCTCAATCTGTGTGCATGGTTATTTCCTCAAAATACTATTGCAGACAAAAAAAATTTTTCGGCGTTTTCCCTCTGGTACGGAACCCTTCGTGTGCGAGTCTGACTCTCATTTGGCTGGTTTTTTTTTTACTTTTCAGCTCCTTAGCATGATGTCAAATGGCATTTCTCAAAAATTGGGCTATCAAATGCAAGAAGATTTTTTCAAGTACAGTTTAGTTATAGTATAGATTAATGAACTGGCCCGCACAAAACAAGACGTCGTATGTTTCGCTCCTATTCCGATGTCTGTGTATTCGACACCGGTTCGCATAGTAAAGTAGATTCCATTGGCGCTGACGCTCTTCATCAAAGTCTGCAAACTGCGAGGCGACGCCTGAAGAGCGTCAGGCTCTAGGGTATAATAGTGTGACAGAGTGATTATGTTACAGTGTCGAAGGGTCAATACAAACCGATTCCCATCGGCTTACCTTTAAGAAATCCCACCTCCCACCGATCCACCATTCATTATTTCAAAGAAAAAAGAATTATTTTTTATGTTTCTAAAATTTACTGAAAAATCGCCTGCACCTAAAGAAAACCGAATAAATTCCGAACAAATCTCTGATTCCAACTCGGAGAAATTATTTGATGATTACTCACCCTCAAAAAAAAACCCTAATTTAATTTAATCCTATTCAATGACTGTTTCATTAAAAAAGCATTGAATTTCGCGGGCTCCGTTACGCATCTGAATGAATTTTAATATTATGTAAAATTCAACTCACCATAATTAAATTAAAACTTATTAGTTGTTAATCAATTTCAGTTTCATTATGAATAATTGATTTTCAGAGAAAAAGACTTCACTGTGTTTCTATGAAACAGCAGCTTTTTTAAAATAAGTATACCACGAACAATTTCTACGCTAGTGGGTATTATTCTGAATTCATGGTTTAATATTGCGCGTCTGTATTTAGAACAACGAAAGACCAAAATCTGTAGGGTATTTATGTTCTGTGACCAAAATGCTTGGAATTTTTTCCGTAAACTATTTGAGTGGATAGCTTTCTTAAAAACTGTACAGTTCACATTGCGGACCTTATTATCCAAAACGGTTGGTAAAGTCCAAAGTTGATCCGATTTCCTTGAATTACACAAATACAATTTTCCTGAAATCAAATGTGCATCATTTCGATCGTATGGTTTTCCATTACTTTGACTATTCTATTTAGGTTTATTATCTACTTTTGTAAAGTATTATATCATTTTGAGAGTTCAATGCAATGCATTGCGTTATTTACATTGTTGAGCTGACACACTTTTCGAAGCAATGAATTAGCAATATCTTTCAAGATTATTTAGATTGTGATTGATCGTGTATTACGCAGTTAGGGTTGGCTGGTAAATATATTTTTAAGTTGCATTAATATTTTTTGCACACACGTTCTCTTTTTTTTAAAATTGAACATGTTTGGAGGTGAGAAAACTGGCGTGAACAGTCATGATGTGACTTTCTAATCACTAAAACAATGCCCGTGCTAGGTGGGTCCTGCCAAAATATCCCACCAGGAACGTAATTCCTTCTCACAAATGATTTAAAACAAAAATTAAATGTTCGCAACCATCATCTTGAATTTGCATTTCACCAAAGAAGAAAGTCGCATATAGAATTACATATATTGAGGGCTTTTCGCGTGACGATTTCCATCATTCTACTCCTACCGCAACCCGCGTCAAAGAACTTCGTTCCATTAAAACACTTTTCAATTTTACAAATACTAAGAGTGACAACCCTAACGCTCTTAACGTAGGTAATCGTTTCAACAAAATTAGGCCTAGATAGATAGATTTATTTATTTGCATAGAATGTAGGTAATTAATACAATTAGGTGTTACAATTTTTTGAGTCCATATACATTCTGCCTCATGACATGCAGATTTTTTACTAACTTAACCTACAATAATTATTATGTTTACTTACAGCTATTTTTACTTAATAAATGAACATTGTAAACTAAATAGCCTTGTCATTCAAAAAATCTGTAACAGAGTAATAGCATTTTTCAACTAGTATTTTTTAAGTGCTTTTTAAATCTTCCTATTGGTTGCTCTTTGGTTTCCATACTGTCCATATTGATACTGTGACCCCGCGCAGGTTTAGCCTCAGTATGACCATCCCTCAACGACCGTTTCACTTGCTTGTAATTTGTGCTGGACATCAAACTGAACAAGAGAAAGGTTATCTTATTTTTGCTTATTATCTTTTACGATGTAGCTCATGTTTGCTGTTTATAGCCAATTGTTTTCAAAACAACAATACATCACAGTAAATGAGTCGTGTATCTTGTAGTTTAATTATTATCATAACAGTGTGACTATTTCTTCGTTATTAAACTTTTATTTTGTAATCTATTATAAGTTATTAAATACTATAATAACATAAGGGGGAACTCCTGCCAGGGGTGCGGGTTTGTTCGAAAGAGATACCACAGCCTCTGGCACACGGGCTACTGAGGGAACACGGGTGGGTTTTAGTCAGTAAAAGTGTGACACGCCCTCCTGCTCCACCCAGAGCGGTAGAAGTTATTTGATGATTTCACACCCAAAAAAAAAAGAGGGAACTTGTGGCTACGTAATAACAGCCCACGGGTCGATCAATCAGGGTAAGCTGCGCTTGCTGCGGTTGGTATGCGGATGGTTGACCATCTTTATACCTAGAACTCTTCCCACCTTATTACAGAACAAGGTTTTTCTTTAGGTATGGTTTAAACCGTCGAGCCTGTTATTTAAATAAGAACCTAACTGTAATCGAAATACAGCTCCTTTTACAAAACTGACAAGTTAGTCCAGTGCTAAATTGTCAGTTTTGTAAAAGGAGCTGTATTTCGATTACAGTTCTAAGTTCTTATTTCAAAAACAGGCTCGGTGGTTTAAACCATACCTAAAGAAAAACCTTGTTTTGTAATAAGGGGGTATGTGTCAGCACGTTAAGCCATTGGTCCCTGGTATCATTCGTGAGTTTTAGACAATCTTTACGGGTTGTCTGCAGGCCGAACGTCTGACAAGCATTCGTATTAAGGGTATCGTATTACCCAGTAACTGGGTTGTGGAGGTCAGATAGGCAGTCATTCCATGTGAAATACTGGTATTCAGCTGCATACGGTAAGACTGGAAGCTGACCTGAACATAGCTGGGAAAAGGCTAGGCAGGTGAGGTGTTTATTAAGTACTTAATTACTTTTTTAAACACACAATTACATTGCACTCGTGCGAAGCTTGCAACGATGCATCACGCAACGAAAAGTCGTCTTACAACGGCAGCCCACTTAATGTATCCAATGACTAATAAATAATCATATAGAAAAAGTAACATTATGAATAATAAAATAAAAAAATATCATTCACTTTATTGAAGTGCGTTTTATTGCATGACGTAGTTTGAAACACCCTGTTCTGGAGATGGAATGTAATGGTAGGTTTGTAGATATATTCTACCGTTTGATACGTAAATATTACTATTTGGAGGGTGTTTCAAAATTCTAAAGCATTTTTTTTTTGTACCTATTATATTATTTTATATTATATATTTATATATATTATATTATATTTTATATTATATTTTGTGTCGGAGACATATTAAGTGGACCACCTTTGTCAGACGACTAAAATGTCACGGCGTATACATACAGGAAAAGTTTTTATCCAGTGCGCAAATTTAAACCATGAATCCAGCATATCATTCTAGATCCCCTACCACAGAAATTATTAGCCGGTTATACAAAAAAAAATCAGCTGTTCCATACATTTTGACCGCGTAGGTATTGCACTTTTCTGTGAAACTGCTGTTTTTTTTTTTGTATAACCGGCGAAAAATTTCTGCGCTAGGGGCTCTAGAATGATATGCTGAATTCATGGTTAAAATTTGCGCACTCGATAAAAACTTATCCTGTAGATGTTAGGTGATGCTTGCATCATACCAAAAAATTGACCTATTCTTAGAAAAAGATGGGAGGTCTATTTTTTGGCGTGATCTAAATGGCAGTGGGTAAGTCAAGTGTATGTGTGTTGATAAGAAATATACATCAGCGAGTCTGTTTGGTTGCCAATCTTTATTTAGCATTGTGTAGGTGTTGTTTGGCTTTCCTATGTTTTGGTTCGGAGTCCACCAAGCTTTCGTGTTTAAAATTGTAGTAAGAAAACGTTGTTGAATGAATAAAAGTTATTATTCTGATTTTACTTGTACAGCGTGTATAAAAAAAATGTGGTCATATTGAAGTGTATATGCTTATGAGAAACTAATGTTAGTAATGACCAGTGATCGGAATAGGCTGACAATATTTGCCTGAACTTCGGAGAACAGGGACAAAAAGTGGGGACTTCCTTACAACTAAGTATTTTTTTTTCCCGTGATTCGGGAAAAATCTTCAGTAAGTTGAAAATAAACTTTATTTAAAAAGTGTAAAGGCTATTTTTAACTGAACTTGCAATTACCAAATTTTCGGGATTTTCACGTTAAATCCCGAAAATACTTATTGAAAAAACGTAATGTGTTTTGATACAACAGTTAGTTGGATCGTAAGTATAATTCGAATACATGAATTTAAGTTGGACAATTTTTTTCGGGATTTTGCGTGAAAATTCGGAAAATTTGGTAACTCCAAATTTAGTTAAAAATAGCCTTTAAACATCTTGAATAAAGCTTATTTTCAACTTATTGAAGATTTTTCTCGGAGCCCGAGAAAAAAATATAGTCGTAAGGAAGTCTCCACTTTCTGTCTCTGTTCTCCGAAGTTTAGGCAAATATAGTCAGCCTATTCCGATCACTGGTAATGACACAATACTTTAAGAACTTAATACTTACAAATAAATTAAAAAACAAAGAGAAAGTGGTTCAGTTTGATGGTCTGTCATCATCATCATCATTTCAGCCGAAAGGCGTCCACTGCTGGACATAGGCCTCCCCCAAAAGGGGGTATTGCCATAATCGCCACGCTTGACAGGCAGGTTGGCGATCGCAGTATGGTGGTAACACGCATTGAGAATGCTGCTACCCATTCTCTAGAAAGTCTCTTAGTCGCCTTCTACGACACTCACGGGAAGAAATGGGATGGTGCTATTCTTTTACGTCCGGCACCACACGGAACAGGTGGTCTGTACCACACCCTTTTTAGGGCGTGTCAGACTTTTACTGACTAAAACCCACCCGTGTTCCCTCAGTTGCCTCTGTGCTAGGGGCCACGTTATCTCTTTCGAACAACCCGCACTCCTGGCAGACTCCCTTAAAATTTGACCATACCTTTCTGGAACATGTTGTATGATTTCACATTAGGCGCGAAAATGAGTAAACACTCGGCTTAACAATAGGTATTTATGCCATTATAAAGTCAATTTTAAACTATTTTTGCTACCAAACAATAACACATTAGCAGGAACAGAAACTCTCTGAAAATACCCCGTAGCTCTACTAATTACTAAACATTTAGTTTGGCAACACTTCCACAAAGTTGGCGGGAAAGCATTAAAATCGGATCAACTCCAGAAGTCCGTCCAACTTAGAGCCGTTTGAGTTAAATTCGAAATGAATACTTGCACTTCACAGTTTTACTCATAATTGCTAGCAACGTAAAGTTTCGCGAATTGTCTGTGGTTGTAATTGTATAAAGGTGCGCTTACACGAGCAACTAAAATTGCTCCATCCTGGTCAATACTCGTCAACTATGACGTCACGACTACATCCAGCAATTTAGGACAATTGTAACATGTAGCAACCTGTTGCCAGAGATACGGCTACACAATATCATGCAATATGGAGCAACTTAAAAAAACTAGGCTATACGCCGCCATACATGTTACGAGTAGGTACAGACGCCAGCACATCAAGCTCCCCAATCTGTCAAATTTATTTGATAGATTTTCAACTTTATCGCATAAGCATAAGGTTTATGTTCAATTGCGAAAATTTGACAGTTTGGGGTAGCTTGATGTGCTGGCGTCTGTACTACGCACCTGACCCTTCAGAACATCACTAATAAGGTCACCGTACCTATGTCCTCCTAGTGCGTCCCCTCCCCGTCGTCCTCCCCGGTGTTTCCACTCATATCTGCCGTGTTGTTAGTCACCTTTCATGGGATTTTGTATTTATCTATGTATAAATGATCTGTGACGTGCATATCTAGATTACCTTAATATTTTATTATCTGTCTGTGATTTTTCAAAATTCGAAAAACAGGTTTTAGATTTGAAATGAGAATGAAAAGTCCCGGTCCTTTTTACCATGACTAACTAAAAGGTCATCAGATAGACGAGTACAGCCTCTTTATTTTGATGACATTTTACTTGTCAGCGCAGAGAGGCCAGCAACTGCGCGAGCATGCTCGAGCTGGAATAATAACGCAGAGAATAGTCAGTTACGTACCCAAGCCCTTAAATCTGTGCGGTAATTGCTCATGCTGCGGCGGCGATCGTAAACGTCGACACGAATAACATGGTGCCTGCTCGAGCGTGCTCGCAACAAATTATACCATGCACGATTTTCAACTCTATTTCAGTTCCGATTAAGTTTACTATCAATTAATCGAAGAAAAATACCCGAGCATCCTGACTATTGGCAAAAAAAAACTTACGTTACCATTATAAATAATAATTAAAAAAATCCCCAAACTGACCATTTTACCACTTAATAAGCACAGCTATAAAAAAATCAACTGTCTAGAATAACACAACACCACAGCACAGCACAAGCAATAACAAACGATTGATTTTAAAACATAAAGTACTGGATGCAGCGGACTGTGTCTATCAATTGAATATTTCCTCATTGTGTTGGCTCTCAGTTGCAACTGAGGCCGGTTGCAATTGGTACTGATGACTGTGATGATAAAACCAGAATAAGCTGGTCTATAAACCACCTCGCACATTATACGACAAATGATAATACGAGTACGACAGCTCGATGACAGGACGCTCATGAGTGCCGGAAGCGAGGTGCAAATTCGCCCCCTTGCACTGCGCTGACTTCGAAATAAAATACAAGTGTAAAAATATCCGGAAACATCTATCACAGCTACACGTTGACTGATACATACCTACATGCCGTCTGTTAGGACGGCAGGCCTAGACAAAACACATTTAAAGGTTACGTCGTGTCCTTTCCGCAGGTAATGTCACTCCCATACATTTTCTCATAGCGTTTGGCGTGAACGCTAACAGAAATGTATTTTGTCTCTAGGCCCAGGTCAGTTCACAGCTGCAATGGCCGTCTTCAAAAGGCCCTTTCAGACATGGCCCTGCATTGTTAGGCTCACATAAAATTCAAATATTATAATGTTTGGACTTTAAAAGAGACTATGTATGACCTCTGAGTTTGTTTCGGCTTTTCTTCTCACGGAACAGTTAGCTAGAAAATGTCGGCGCCATCTAGTTTTTAAAATATTGACCTACAAAGTATTGACGTGTAAAAGTGTCTTATAGAACTATTTACATAGATAAACATTTCATTACATTTATAATTCACAATAATAGAGAACTCAACCTATTCGAGGCGAAATCCTCAAAATTTTCGAGCTCGCTTCGCTTGCTCTTGCATTCTGTGATCTCTCTATTCTAAACTAGCAGCGCTCCGCGGTTTCACCCGCGTAGTTCCCGTTCCCGTGGGAATACGGGGATAAAATATAGCCTAGGTATCTCACCCGGGGATAATGTAGCTTCCCAACAGTGAAAGAATTTTTCAAATCGGTTCAATAGTTTCGGAGCCTATTCAATGCAAACAAACAATCAAATCTTTCCTTTCTTTCCACGCTTTAAAAAATTTTTTTTTCACACTGTTATCTATCTATCTATCTATATAAATAAAGAGAGAAGTCCTGACTGACTGACTGACTCATCAACGCCCAGCCCAAACCCTTGGACCTAGAAAGCTGAAATTTTGCACAGAGGTTCCCTTTATAGTGTAGACAAGGAATAAGGAAGGATTTTTAGAAATTCAACCCCTAAGGGAGTTAAATAGGGGATGAAAGATCCGCGCGGGCGAAGCCGCTGGCAAAAGCTAGTTAATTTATATTTATTGAAATTTTTAACACTATTCTTAATTTAAATTTATTCAAATTTATTTTCTATTTTTGAGTTCGGTTTTCTATAAAAATCGTGTTTTTTAGTTTTTTTTTAACTATTATTTAATTTAATATTAGTATAGATAAAGCTTTTGCGCATTAGTCAAAAGTAGTTACAGTACGTAAAATACGTATGTAACTTGAAATTGTTGGAATTTCCAAAATGTTTAATTTTGTGACTTAGCTTGATAAGTTTTTATTTGGGAATTTCACGAAGGAATGCCTCATATACATTCAAAGTAGTGATCGCTAAGATACATAAGCAGCCTAGGATCAGACAGAAAGAGACTAAAAAGACAAAGGCTATTTTACATCCTGGATCGCAGATAGAGTCGGGGGCAATAGCTAGGTAAATAGCTTCATTTAAATAACGGGTTATCGGTAAGTAGGTACGTAACTTACGAAGATATTTCGATTGAGGGCAAGGACTATATTGCTCTAGTGACGGCAATAGTAACCCTTGGCCAATAAAACTTTACGAGCTGGCGACTTGGAACAGATAAAGAATACACACATAATAACACAAGACCTTTCTCAATCGTACGAATATTCTAAATTCGAAGGTACGAGTATCTTATTTGTAGACTCGACCAAAGACAATATTTTTGCCTGAAATTAAAATATAAAATTCGGCCTGTGATTTGAATTTTCGGCCCATACCTACCGGAAGATTTCCGGTAGGTATGGGCCGAAAATTCTTTTTGTTTGGCAATTTGTTTTCCTTTGGTAACATGTAGTGTCAATCTTGTTGTTATTAAAAAACGTTTAAACTAAAATCATATGAAATATTATAACTTTTTCAAGGACATAGTTTTTATTTATAACTAGCTTTTGCCAACGGCTTCGCCCTCGTAGAGGTTGGAAATTATCCCACGGGAACATACTAAAGGGATGAAAGTATCATATACGTTAAACCAGGTTATAAACTATATGTATGCTAAATTTCATCCTAATCGGTTCAGCCGTTTTAGCGTGATTGAGTAACAAACATCCAAACATCGAAATATCCAAACATTTAAATATACAAACTTTAACATTTATAATAATACTTAGTTGGATTAGGAAGCAATCCGGCTTCGCTTCTGACGCAGCACTAACAGTAGTAGTCCCGTACAGAACGTCACTCAATACTCAAACATTACTTAAAACTAGTTTCAACCAATCAAATGGCTTGAATCTAGTTTTACGTAATGAGTATTGAATGACGTTCTGTAAATACGGGGCTTAGGTGCCATTTTTTTTTTTTTGAAATGTCAATATGATTTGACACAATATAATAAATGTTAAAGACAGCTAAAGAATTAGTTGATATAGAATAGTTGACAAGCCAAGCTCCTGATTATTGCGTACCGGGTAAAACGGGGTAAATAGAAGATGCAGGGGTGAATCTAAACGAAACTGTAAAAGTGGATTTAAATAGTAAACACATTAGAGTACTTTTTGGCTACAAACGATCATAATTTCAACAGTAAAATCAACTTTACAGTTTCGTCTCGATTCACCCCTGCAGTCTCTATTCACCCCGTTTTACGGTATTCTTTTTTTCACTTTATAAAATGACGTGTAAAAGCGATTCCAATAACCACTTGTCTGAATAAATAATTCCATTTCATGTTTACTGGATGGATAGAACAAACTGTAATTTGCCTCATACAATAATATAATATTTATCCACGTGGGTTTTTTTTTTGTAAATCTACGATCCACGTAGACATAGTGACAACACGTTTTACCTCACAAGTATATTATACTCTTTTACATGGAGTTTCTGAGGGGACGGCGCGTACGCAGTCCCCACTATCAAAAATTACGCATCCGAGTTATCCGCATTAGGGATAATCGCAAGGGTCAACCTAGCCGCAGTGCAATGGGAAGGCCTCGCCCTGGGGGAACCGCCTATTTGATCACGGTTTCCCCTATGCCAGGTAAGTATGATTTCTCTACAGTAACTCGCGAGGGTCATTCAACGGCGGAGAATCTTAACACCGCGATTCAGAAACGTGACGTAAATGTAAAGCGCCATCTAGTGAGTAGAATTTGTACAAAACTACGAGTCCCCTCGTGCTATGTCCATTGAATTTGTCGAGGTGCTTTGAGGATTCTGATTGTGAATAGAAACGAAGTTTATTACTCTTGTTTTATTGTTTGTAATTATTGTGTGAATATAGTTTTAATTGTAAAATTTTCTATACAAACTTAGTACATTTTAGTACCCGTAGGCTTAAGTACCTAACTAAAAATCATTTAAATTTTTCATGTTTTATTGTGTTTTTAAATAAATGGATGCGACGCACATAGGTGTGCGTATCATGTTAACGGAATTGCCTCGTGACAGCACGTGAGTACTCCATGTAAGCGGCAAGCTTCTAGTTCTAAAGGAAGTAAGTATTCTTCTTCATACAACAAAAAATACCTAAAAAAAAATCTCAGAGATGTCGCTGTCTGTATCATCCATTTTACCAAAGAACGATTATAACATTTTTATTTTCTACTTGCTTTTGCTAGCGGGTACGCCCGCATGGAGGTCCGAAATTATCCCACGAGAACGCACTAACGAGATAAAAGTACTATATATCCAGGTTATAAACTAAACGTGTGCCTTTCATCCAAATCAGTTCAGCCGATTTTACGTGATTCAGTAACAAACATATAAATATCTCAATATCCAGACATACAAACTTTCACATTTATTATACATATTAGTAGGATGAAATAATTTGTATCATAGATAGGTGCGAGAAACTACTCATTTTCTCTGAATAAAGGAGTTCAAATGATTGATTAACAGGCAAAAAAAAAATTCGGCCAAAAAAATATTACCTACCTAAGCAGTCTTCTAAATGCTGTTCACAAATCCGAAACCTTTGACATTTTAAACGAACATTTTGACAGTTTAAACCAAATAAACGACCGCTGTTTTCGCGACAGCTATACCTACTGTTGCTGACTAGGTAAATAGGGTGACCGAAAATGTGTCATTTTCTACTCGAAAGCCTCTCGAATGATTGTGAATATAACTATCAACGCATTATTAGATTGTAGCCTGTCAGAAACATTATGCACGATAGTCAATTGGCTCTCCCATTTGCAATACATACACAACTGATTTACAATCCCGCGGGTCAGTTCAACAAAATAGGTCACATGTAAATGATGGACTTACGAGTCGCACAGTATGTCGCTTGGTAGATAGTACCTATTGTTTCAATGTATTAACCTACTAGCGACTTGACCCTGCTTCGTACGATTTTTATTTGACAACACACATATTTTTTTTATCATATTATTTTAATTTTATTTATTTATTAAACCATTTATGTCCACACATATACATATAAACAGAAAAGAAGAGAAAAATAGGTACAGAGGAGAAGCTTATTTCTAAAGAAATCTCTTCCAGCATACCTGCGATACGAGAGAAGATTGAGAGATGTAGACAGCGTATATTTCAATGCATTATTCTTAAAAACCTTGCACAATTTTTTTTTTTGCAGAATCCGCATCAAAATTCGTTGAGTAGTTTAGAAGAACAAGTTGGTCACACAGATACGAAAAGTTATTATCGTAATCCATATTGACTTATTGCTAGATTTAAACAGTATTTTAGTACTGCCCTTAGTTTGGTCTCAGTCATTTTAAATATTCTACTTAACAGTTTATTCTCCGTTATGTAAATTTAATTTAATCCAAATCAATTTTATTTATAACTTTACAAAATATTAAAATGATTAGAGCTTACTTAATGTAAATTAAAATACTAGTATTAAAGTACTTTCCTAATTAAAATTAAAAAGAAGTAAAACACGACAGTACCTGAACAAAAAAAGCTACAGCTGCTAGCTAAAAGCTTTGAAGACGAAAATATTAGATCGAGCTATCTAAAAGATACAGCTAAATTTTACTCAGTGACAGACAGCCAGAAGTTATCTACGTCGCACATTCTCTTAAACTTTCAAACACGCAACTTCTAAAATTAATAGTTTTTTTTTTTTTGGCAAACACAAAGAGTTCAACGTTTTTTGAGTTTAACCAAAATTATCTTGTCTTCACAATTATGACTATTTTATTCGCAAAAATTATAGATTTGATTTGGTTACATTTATGGAGATCAATGTTATTTGAGTTTAGTCAAAATAATCTTGTCTTCACAATGTTACTATTTAATTTGTAATTGAAATAAATAAAATAACTAACCTTAATGACGACTTTAAGAAAAATCCCCAAAACGTCAATGGTGAACTTCATTTTGTCTTCTTCGGAGATCACCACACGATTACATTCACTATATTCTCACTTTTCAGACTGAAACATTAAGACGGAAACCAATTAGAGCATCCAGCTAATGATAACTGTTACGCGAGCATTTTACTGACTATGTCTTAAAAACGTCTGATTTTCAAGTAAATCTATTTTTAGGTAAACATCGAACTTACCATTTTATAGAAAAAACATCAGAAATATTAATAAATCACATAAAAAATTATGTGATGTCGGATTAGGTCGGGTTCGTCGGAAAAATATAATATGTACTACGTTTGGTTTTTATTGTGTGAACGTTTGCTATGCGCACACGCATCGTGCGAGGCCAGACGAAGGCGTTCTTAATATAGAAGCGAACGAAATCGGACTAGAGATCCGATCACCCAGGGATTTAGTTTTATACCGCTCATTTGTAGGGGAAAAAGAATTAAAAATAAGATCAACGCCTATGGGTACACATGTGCAGTACCGAGATGTCAAGTATAATGACGATAAAATTATAGTTTCCGAGATCTCCGGGGGACATGCGGTGACATAGAGTAGATATTATAATAGAACGATAATGATATAAAAATATTGAGTACCAACTAGAAATTTTTCATAATTTTTTGGTCCCTCGATCCGGCCTGAGATTTTCTAGAACCAGTCGACGAAGAATAACCATTTTTTTTTTTTTTTAAGATTTTCAATAACTCGCAACACTCTAAATATGCAGAAATATAGAGGCTCCACTGTGGAACTCCAATTGAAAATGGGTAACTAGGCATTTATAAGCATGTGGCAATAAGCAACTGTGCTCTATTTTAATTGTTAAGATACTTTGTAAATATGCCCCTTTTATAACTAAACGATTTATCTCCTTTATTTCATGAAATACACATAAATTATATTTTTAAACATTGGAATACAAAATACATTAAAACATTTAAAAATATAAAAAGATAGTAGCCCACCGGTATCGGGAACAGGGTCCAAGCTACTAGGTTAGGGCTCCAGCGGGCTTGTATTTCTACGAAGAATCAACATCAAACAGTGCTTTTCCGTGCAGTTCCTACATTTTTGATATCGCACCGTAGATATCCTTCTACAATCTGTCATTTAGTCTTTCGTTTCTAACGATATTTGTCTAGGTCCTTATAAATGTAGACTATTTCAGAAGAATATTTCTTCCCAAACTGTCAAAATCTCACCGACAACAAACTTTCTACTCGACGGCCACAAAGTATATACGATTATCTACAAAATCATGATTCGTTTAGAACGCATAACTGGGATAATTAATAGAAAAACATAGCTATCTTCTCCTATTGTACATCATTTAGTTAATAATCATGTCTATTCTTCCGTCGACAAATCGTTGCTCGTGCTAAGCCTGCAGAGAGAGGAGCCTCCTAACAATGCGAACCGTGTCAAGAAGTACCGCTTTTTGAATCAGGCCCTTGACCCAGCTGCCCAACGTGAGTCTCCTCAGGTGTTGGTCGAGGCTCTTGGCTATCAAGCCATTGGCTGTAATTATTATTATTTGTCCTTAGTTAATTAATGAGACCGAGGTGATCGAACATCGCCACTACACAAATTGCATTTGACTGAAATAAAAAAGAAAACGATTAAATTAGAATTGCTTTTAAAATAAAAATCATTATCTTGTCCTTAATCCAATTTATTTTGTGGTCGGCGCAACATGTGTTTTTGTTCCAAACCTATCTAGGTTTAGGTCGTCACCTCGGTAGGCACACCCTTTCTCTAACCATATCATCTTTCACACAGTCCATCCAGGTTTTAAAGAATCAAATCAAAAACAATTACGACTGTTTGAACTCTGTTTTTTACATACTCTTTGGCGCCCCGTTGGTACTACTGACACTATAATTGATATTCATTACATGCCCCGTCTGTATATCCGATGTTCGTTATCATATTTATACCTATTTACGTCACTATGGCCAGTCTAAGATCCCAATACAATAGATGTGGAACTATTTAAGAATATTTTGATGGCACTGTGTGTTGGGTAATAGACAGACCATAAGTCAAAATGTGTTCAACAGCAGCTCGTAAATTAGTGAATTATTGAAGACACTTACATATGATGAAACAGAGGCACTTTTGGAACACATAAAGTAGCAGATACACTCACACATTCACTCACACATATACTCACACATAAACTCACACATACACTCTCACTTACACTGTAACTTACACGAGATGTGTGTGAGATTTTAAGTACTTACGGATGTCTTGTAAATTTATTGATATTAAGCTGTACTATAGAAGAGCGGAGTCTCCTAACACAGGCATTGTTTGCTTAAAAGGAGTCTCCAAACACGAAACCCTTTTTTGTAAACTGAAGCTCATATTAATCCTTTTTTTTATTGAGTTTCGATAACCTTTTCATAACAATAATATTTAACGTACCTACTAGCTTTTGACCGCGGTTTAACCCACGTGGAATTCAGATATTAGCCGCGGGATCGTACTACAGCGTTAAAAAGTGTTCTATGCCTTAACACGCACTCTGCGTAACACAGTATCAATCAAAATCTGATTCATTTGGAAGGATATTATTGCTAGTTCATTGTTTCATACGTTCGAATTATTTGTCTGCTCGACTTCGTAAATAACGCAATGAAAGGAGGATGGCGAGGTTGCATGTACAATGGGACCCACTGTTAGGAGCATCGTACAGGGAAACTTATAACTAGTTGTAGAACTATATAAAACTAACAAAAAAGCTAATGGGCAGTAAGTCGTAGAGGATGGGAGAAAAAAGATATGCAAGGTAAAAAATTATAACCTAAAACGAATCTAATAGGTGCTGTATTTAATAATACAATATCTTTTTATATATTATGTAGTTTCAAAAAGGTGTTCAGTCAGAATAAAAATATCTAACAAGACTACCATCGTGGTTCTGCATTTCTCTGGCCAGATATAGGTAATTACCTACTCAAAATAAAAAAATACGTCTGGGAGCTAGGAACTATTGTGACTTGGTAAATACAAGATATGGAATCATAGACTAGATTGATATAGGATAATACTATAATCATTATTGGCATAAAACTAAATGAAAAAAACAAAAACAAACGTTGAATGAATATTCTTATTGGTTCAGGTTTTGACACTGACAGCCAACTTCTATTGACAGCATAACGTTTTCTACGATAGCACAAATAATCGTAATAATAATTATAACGAGCCCTGACCACCGACATCTTGGACCCTACTCCTGATGCCGATGGGCCACTATTTTTTATATTTTTAAATGTTTTTGTATGAGTTTTGTAAAAATATTTAAAAATGTACTAAAATGTATGAAAGAAAATAGATTAATAATATTGTACAGTTTTGTAGAAAAATGTGAATGCATTTTTATTATTAACTTTTGTATGTTTTTCTTATATTTTACAAGTTTTGTTTATTAAAAACAAAAAATTGACAAGCGTAAACGTCAAGTGTAAGAAAGTAAATCATGTAACGAGTAGGTTGGAATGTAAAACGAAACACGGTGCGTTTAATAACTGCATGATGACTTATTTTTAAGTAATTAAAAATATTTTTTAACTGTTAATTCCCATCACCTAGTGACTCCATTTTTTTTATATAATCCTCTTACAACCTCTTTAACATAGTAAATATTATCTTGCAAGTGAACGACACTTCGTTAATTTACAAAAAAAGTGGGTCCAAACTCGCCATCCTTCTTTGTTCAATTGTTAAAACGAAAGCCTTTCCTGGTGTTAGTCTGCTACGCAATTACCCCACAGGTCATGGTCGATCCGTGTGCAAAATTTCGTCGAAATCCATTCAGCGTGAAAAAGTAACAGATAGAGTTACTTTAGTATGGGTAGTACCTTTGTAGGGGGGCTTGTGGCTAAGTACCATAAGCCGCAAGGGTCGATCGATCAAGTTAAGCTACGCTTGCCGCGGTTGGTCTGTGGATGGGTGACCATCTTTACATACCAAGACCCCTCCGTGCCTCGGAAAGCACGTTAAGCAGTTGGTCCCGGCTGTCATTTGTGGATCTTTGACAGTCGTTAAGGGTCATCAGAAGCCCGAAAGTCTGACAACCAGTTTTACCAAGGGGTATCATATTACCCAGTAACTGGGTTGTGGAGGTCAGATAGGCAGTCGCTCCATGTAAAATACTGGTATTCAGCTGCATCTGGTTAGACTGGAAGCCGACCCCAACGTGATTGGGAAAAGGCTAGGCAGATGATGGGTAGTATCTACCTTTGTATTTGCTCCGTGGGTAGTACTGTTTGATCGATATTGATAGTTTCAATTCAAGATGCAGCTGAATGCCAGTTCTACATGGACCGACTGCCTATCTGACCTCCACAACCCAGTTTTTGGAAACCTTACCCTTTGGTAAGACTTGTTGTTGCACTGTTGAAATTAGTTTTCAGAGGTTACTTTTAATAGTTGAAACAATTAACAAAAAATTGTGTATTTATGAATGAAATATGTATTATAACAAATTTTCACAAAAAAGCACGCGTCATAAAGTTTTCTTTCAGCAAAAATAAAAACATGTAACCAAGTAAGGAACTAAGCAACCGTATGTTGAAGCTTAATCCTTTCAAAGCGGTTGGTATCTTAACAGCGTCTCTGAACTCTGCACATGTTTGCGGATAAGCTTGCTTAGTGCACTTTCTAGGAAATAGGAAAGTAGAATCCTACTTAATTGAATGAAATTGGTATATCTTTATATGGTCTTTACGACCACATCTTTATACTTACCAATTTTATTTTTATTTATTATTTTTATTTTATTTTTTATTTATTTTATCATTTATTTCAGGCGACATAAGCTTGACTGCTTCGTTGGTCTAGCCATTCTGCTCGTGACTTCGTCCAGGTAAAATTTCTTAATTAGTTAGTGATCGATGTTTTAACATAAATATATCCTATGACACTCGGCAGTGACACTCCCATTACTGAAAGAAATTTTGAAATGGAATCAAAAGTTAGGTACGAAGATTATTACCCTACACACAAACTCACAAATTTCACCTCTTTATATAATGACTAGCAGCGCTCCGCGGTTTCACCCACGTAGTTCCCGTTTGCGTGGGAATACGGGGATAAAATATAGCCTATGTCACCCGGGGATAGTGTAGCTTCCTAACAGTGAAAGAATTTTTCAAATTGGTTCAGTACTTGCGGAGCCTATTCAATGCAAACAAACAATCAAATCTTTCCTCTTTATAATATTAGTACATTTTATATATACTTAGATAATTATGAAAAGGTAAAATTTTACCTACTTATACAACAAAAAAAAATTACCTCCACAAATTTTACCTCTTTATATAATGATATCATCATCAGCCCATAATGTTCCCACTGCTGGGACACAGGCCTCTTCTCGGTGAGAGGGATTGGGCCGTAATCCACCACGCGGGCCCAGTGCGGGTTGGTAGATGTCACATGTCTTCGAATTTTTGGTTCTATGACATGCCGGTTTCCTCACGATGTTTTCCTTCACCGTTTTGAGAGCAGTGGTGAAGAAATAATTTACACAAAGTAAAGCGTCTGTCTGGGTTCGAACTCACGACCTTACAACTCGTAAGTCGCGGCCGTCTGGGCCACCACTGCTCTATAATGATATAAAGAGGTAAAATTTGTACTTAATGAAGTTTACAAGGGTGGTAGGGACATCGACGTGAGACCTATTAAAATCGAAACAGTTTATGAAACTAATACTTAGGTATTTTTTTCGGTGATTATAAAGAAGTTGTTCCATACATTTTGACGGCATTGTTATTGCACTTTTCTATGCAAGCTGATGCTTTTTTGATACCCGACGAAAATTGTCTACACTAGAATCATGTGCTGAATTCATTTCAATCTGTATATACCTATTTACCTACTCGATAATCTTCTTCCCTTCTAAATCAAAACACTAAAACAACATAACTATAACAAAACCACTTCAACTCTAAGAATCCGACCAGCATGTTAATGGAATCTGGTAGAATTTAATACAACTTGTCCTGTTTGGTCCCTTGCGCGCCATTAAGCTGAGCGCCGCGATCATAGAAACTGTTTCCTTAACCTCGACCACCACTAACGTTGAGGGACTAAACTGACTCAGAGAATAATAATTACTAGTGGCCACCTAGTGGCCGAAATTCGTCCTTTTTTATGATATAAAAAAATACCTTTCTGCTCTCCTCTCTTATCTCTTATTTACATTCATCTGCTTCATCTGCCTAGTCTTTTTCAGCTATGTTGGGGTCGGCTTCCAGTCTAACCGGATGCAGCTGAATACCAGTATTTTACATGGAGCGACTGCCTATCTGACCTCCACAATCCAGTTACTGGGTAAAACGATACCCCTTGGTAAGACTGGCTGTCAGACTTTCGAGCTTCTGACGACCCGTAACGACTGCTAAATATCTACAAATGACAGCCGCGACCAACAGAGACCACAGAGAGGTGTTGGTAAAAAAAAAAATCAGCTGTTCCGTACATTTTGACGAGTTATGCGAACATAAATGTAGGGAACAGCAGATTTTTTTTTTAGAGTTTTGGTTTGTATCGGGTTTTTTTTATTAAATACACACATACACACACACACACACACCCACAAATACACCCACACACACACACCCACACACACACGTTAAACTTAAAACACCCCGTCTTTTTTGCGTCGGCGGTTAAAAGGCGTAAATACCATGCGGAGCAGGGTCGCTATAACATACGCACATAAAGTTTGAACTCTGCTTTATTTAAAGAAATTAGATTTTTCGTATTAAAACAAGTTGCAACTGCGGCGAACCTAATTATTAACTGCCGCTCAAAACTACAGACATTAACTAAACTAAATGTCCAATGAAATAATGGCATTGAAAAGTTATCGTTCCACATATTCTTTATAAATATTCTTTACGTATATTTGTATTGTAGGACCCAAAGAGGCGCAATCATAATAGAGGATTCAATAATATTATTAGGAACGCAAAATATTAGGGGTTCACTTAAATAGATGGCAATGGTGCCGATTCTGTTGTACACCGAACTAAACTGACTAAACTATAACTAAAATTCCTTACTTTTTACTATGAGAATCTAAACGCTATTCTGCAAAAAAATATCTCTAAATTTAAAAACTATTTTGACACAACTAAAATCGAATTTGACAATGCAACTCGCACGTGGTATGTTCTGGCTTCGCGACGTGGTACTTGTTTGCCCTACCTCGTGTTTTTTTTTTAAGCCAGCAGCGCGCCGGGGTCGGCAGCCTCGACGTGATTTAAATGGAATTTTCACTTTTTTCATGGAAAATATGAAAAATTGTTATCCACATGTTGAGTTTTAGAGGTGTTTGGGGTGTTATAAAGGGGGTCGAAAATTTCATTATTTTTGCGATAGGACACACCGTTTTCGAGATAATTATCAGCAAAAGAAAAGAAAAAAAAATACAGTACTATTTTTGCACCAGAAGTCGAGGTGTCAGTGTGAATTTTAATTCTTGACAACTAATTTCATTCCACACCTATTTAATCGCGATTAAAAATAGTCAGATTTAGTTAGAAAACCAAAATTTTAGGTTGAATAGAATAATGAAATTGACAACAACAGAATAGCAAAATTACCATTTTCACTAAACTAATAATTCAGTGCAAGCTTAGTGCTGTCAAACTAAAATATAGTTAAGTTGTGTCACTTTAGTCAATTTCAGAATAGGAAATCGTCGTTTGACAGGAATAAACTAAATTTTGGTAATTTTTAGCCTAGTTTAGGGAATTTTGTGACAACAGAATCGGCACCATTGTCTAAAGATCGCTTACCTACTAATTCCGCTTTTTAATAAGGCACACAGTTTATTACCAAGCAACTTCTTTACCAAGAATACGTTAACTTTATACAAGTTAATGGAAGCAAATCCTAGGAGGCGCCTTTGAGTCCTCGCGGGTATGTCTTGCACTAATCACATTAGTGTCTGCAGCCTGCTGACACCTGCAACTACGGCGACATTGCTTTCAAGCAATTTGGGATAGTCCTCACGCTAATGAGAAAATTAATATATCCATGATTGTACTATGAAGTATCATCATCATCATCATCATTTGACCCGAAAGACGTCCACTGCTGGACATAGGACATGCCACCCATTTTTGAAAAGTGTCTTAAATTAGAGTCCAAAATGCTAAGAATAGAATAGAATAGAATATTTATTTATTCGAGTATCATTTCTTCCCGTGGGTGTCGTAGAAGGCGACTAAGGGTCTTACTAGAGAACGGGCAGCAGCGTTCTCTTTGCATTTTACCACCATACTGCGATCGCCAACCCGCCTGCCAAGCGTGGCGATTATGGCAAAACCCCCCTTTTGGGGTAGGCCTATGTCCAGCATTTGACGTCTTTCGGCTGAAATGATGATGATGATGATGATACAATAGTGGCTTCTGGACTAGCCCCCTATGACGAGCTTTCAGTTTAAACCCCTTTGTCACATAGGATTTTCCTCGCTCCTAAACTTAAATTTTCACACTATTTTCCTTATTTGCACGGTATTCACATTTTCCTTCATATTTATATTTTACCTTCTGTATGGTTTCCCGTAGCGCATATAAAATATACAGTGTGTTAGTAAACGAGGGACATACTTTACGGGAATGTAGTACTTACTCATGAACATGAATAACTTTTACTAAGGGACCAACACTGCAATCGTGAAAATAAAAAAACAGCCGCTCTATACATTTATGTTCGCATAACTGGACAAAATGTAGTGAACAGCTGTTTTTTTATTCATATTTTTGTGTCCACTCTATATTAAAAGTTGTATATTTTCGTGAGTACCACACAGACTCATGAAAATATACAACTTTTATTTAAAGTATGTGCCTCATTTAATCTAACATACTGTATAAAGTCCTAGAATTATTATTATACTCCATGGTCACCCTAGCTAGTTACACTGTAATTTGCGAAAAGGTAAAATGTAGATTTTGCACTGAATAATAATCATCCTACAGTTTCCTTTTCAGTTTTTAAGATAATTTAGCTAAAGCATTTCCACAGCGTTGCGTTGAACTTTATATCAGGTTAGTATAGTAGTTGAATTTGTCACCTACACTAACCGTTAAAATCTACAGAAGTTTGTTAACATTATTAATATTATTTTAAAAACGGTTTTATTTTAATGAGGGTTTTCTGAAATGACGTTCACTAGTCTGAGACGTCGGATCCGGGCACCTGTCAAAAGTTTCAAAGCGCTTACTGAACGCGACTGAATGGTGAACGAATGAATGAAACACGAAAACGAATGACATAATTTTTTTAAAGTCCATTGTCGAACTGAAAAAAAAAAACATTTATTCAAATTAGGCTGAGAATCAGCACTTTTCGAACGTCAAAATACGTAAGACAGTCCCGCAAAAACGCCCGCCCTTCGCAATACTAAAGGCTTCCTGAAACGATTAACTGCGATTGTTCAATTGCCATCAATTTGTAATTGTAGTAATATTGTCATTCGCTTCAATTGCATTTGGTAAACGCTCAATTTGCACATCAATGTGTATCAATCACGTAAAAATTGACAATTGAGATTAATCGTTTCGCGGACCCATAACAGTGCTCACTTCACTTCTCATGTTTGTTTTCTCTCTGTTTAACATTTTCGTAACATTACTTAAGTAACGTTAATCAAAGGGTTTTAATTGAGGTAGTCTTAGTAAAACTTTTTGAGGGGCTGATCGATTAGGTTAAGCTACGCTTGCGCTGTTGATCCGTGGATGGGTGACCATGGTTACATACGAACACGGAGGGGTCCCTCACTCGGGAAGCACGTTACGCCGTTGGTCCTCACTGTCATTCGTGAATCTTTAATAGTCGTTATAGGTTATCAGAAGCCCGAAAGCTTTAAAACTTTTTGAAAAGCAGCTCGTCCAAGAACTACCGCCATTATGCGTTGTTGTATTCTGTGGGTCTGTTAAACCCTGGCCGTGAAAACTTGAATTGAGCTGGCATTCACCTGATGCGAGGGATTGACTGTATTGACAGATCACTTCAAGCACACTTAACCTATGTTGTCACGATGAGTTTTTTACGAAAGAGAGGGGTGGGTTGAAAGGTATGACTGCCGATGGTGTGCACTTATGATATTTCTGCAATTTCTTTGACATTGCAGATGTCCTTGTGCAGCGATGACCACTTACCATCCGGTTGGCTTGGTTGCCAGTTACATAAAATAAAACGCCACATAGGAAGTTCAGAACATTTACATCATCTTGTTATATACAGGGTGTAACGGACTTCAACGCACAAACTGTAACCATGCATTCAGTATCTGTTTCTAGGTAAATTGTAATACCACCGGGTATTGGAATTTTATGAAAAAAAAAAAAAAATGATTTGCGCTCACGGTAAAATATAAATATGGAAACCGCTTTTTTAGTATACACTAGCGCTGAAAAAGCTTTTTCCACACATTTTTACCGTGTGTGCAAACCAAATTTCTTTACTTTTTTTCGAACCGACGAAAAAACGGAGGAGGTTACTCAATTCGACGCGTATATTTTTTTTTTTTTTTTTTTTTAATGTATGGCCACGCATTACTTTTCCAGAGTAGTCCGATTTTGATAATTCTTTTTTTATTGGAAAGGGTTTACCTCGAGGTTGGTCCCATATAAATTTCGAAGAAAAATTCCAACCCTAAGGGTAAGAAAAAATGATTGATTGTTTACTCACAGATTTTAATACTGAGTCGTGTATTAAATCAAAAATTAAGCATGTAGTAATTAGTAGATTATAGCCACAAAAATTATAAAATAAAAACTTTTTAATAAAAAAATTAAACCGCCTAAAAACCGAAAAATAAAAAATAGTAAACTAGCTTTCTCCAAACCCCAATAAATAAGTTCGGAAGTCGGTGACTTTGGATATGTATTTGAATATATGTCACCGCCTTCCGAACTTTTTTCCAATCCAATACCCGGTGGTTTATGAAACAAAAAGAAATAAAAATGGGTTTGCGCGTCGATGCCTTCTCATCTATCCTTAACATTACTTCTCCGGTTTATTAAGGGGCTTCTTGTTTTCTTCTTCCTTCTTTTTCAGTTTCAGCAGCGTCTTGAGACGGTTTACAAAATAGTTCGGTGGGTATACTATTTGTTCTGACTTGATCGCACCTGTGCCCATCTCTACATTAGGTTTCATCTCTTTAGTCGTCATCTCTTTAGTCGTTCGTCTGGACAGTGAATTTAGCATAGTAGCCATGTAGCTAACCATTTCCAATGTTACCTGACATTAATTTAATAAGATTAAAATTTAATTACAATTTAAAAAAATATGCTGTTCTTTAGCAAAAATAATCTGTTGGCAAATTGTTCTTGACTATCCGAATTAGGTTTTTAAGGAAAGAAAAAATGGAATTGCCGCTGAAAACATTTCAATTTTGGGGAAAACATCGACCTTCTTGTCTAGGATTTTTGTATGAACACAAGACCAACGATCCAAACGATGGATAAGCGTACTTAAATTTTCTCTGTTGTTTATGGTCATGAAAAAGTTGTATAGGACAACGTCTGTTGAATCAGCTTGTGATAAATATAAAAGGATGGAGAGGAAGAGAGACCAACCAAAATATGGATAGATTGTGGGCAATGATTTGAATGAAAGGGGATTGAAAACAAACGTGTCAGCTAGAAGGGAGAATGAAAGAGGATAACTACGTCATGAGCCAACTCGTTCAAGAATACTTAAGTTGGATTAATTGAGTTTTGATACTACTCTCGACAGTCAGCCTAATTTATACTTTACTTAAACAAAAATGATCGTCAAAGTGCTGCTTTAGAAAATCGTAATAAGGGCAGGTAGAAGAAATATAACAGTTTCTACCTGATACCATTTTTAAACAGCTTTTTTGTGGTTATCCAAACATTTGGCCCCGAATTTATATGGCTAGTTAGCCTACAAAATTTTGCTACAGGCATTGGTTCTAGAGAACAATTGTTGAAAAAGTTTGTACTAACACTGTGAACAAATAAATAGATACCTTCTGAACTCTTTCTACTAATGTTGGACCTGCCACATCCGAATCCGCATCCGCATTGGGATCCGGTGAGGCCCGTGCAGACAGCAAATCTTGTGAGGAACTTAAGGCTTGTGTTGCGAAGCTGGTGATACTATTCAAAATGGTTGGCATATCGAATGCTAAGGAATACTCGTAACAATATCCAAGGCTGAACATTGTGGTTAGTGCGTAGATGATCCCTGCAAAAAAGTCTATTCTTAGATTAATAAAGAAGTTGAAGGGAACGACCGTATGGTCAAGGCAGCCGCATCAAGAAAGAGGATAGCATGCGGCATCGGTAGATGGTGAAGAGCGCTCGCGCACTTGGGCATCGACCACAGAACACATATACTCTTAACGGAGAAGAATGCCAACTCCATACAATATTTAGTAGAAGGGTTTTGAGCGCCATCTATATTCGCCCCTAGGAAAAAAGGACTCGTAGCGCGGTAAATTCAAACGACTGCATAGCATCCCCAGGCTATTGAACTGAACATGGTTTTTGGTAGGTCCATTCCCTTCTAAGAAAACTCAAATTTGAGTTTCTTACAAGAGAATGTACCTACCCACCAAAAACCTACAGAGTGAATTTGACAAAGTAAAACGATAGTGTGTAAATATGTAGGTAGTTTCTTATTTATTTCAACAGTTTCATTACAATTTATTATTACTGTGTTCATGTTACTACATTCAAATACTTTAATTACAATCTATTTTGCAGTAGCCTCAGAGTATAGACTAAACCAGAAGTTTGTTTACATTTACTTGTATCATACAACAAGGTTAGACAAAAACACATTTTCAAAATGTACTCAAACAGAAAATTAAGTATTGAATGTTACAATGTGTGTATATCAATGGGTTTCCTAAATAATAATTAAGTAAGCTCCCATTTTAAATTGGTGCGGTGGTCGTGTAAATTATGATAATTGTAAAAATTTGTTTCATTTTCAAACATGGGAGAGAGGGGTACAGTGGATCACTGTACCCCCCTCTCCCATAACTTAAAACCGTGCGAATCAGAGGCGGGTCGCTAGTTTAAACATCAAAAAGTAGGTACACTTACTAAAAGCACCCATTTCTTCCACTCGACTAAAACTTCAGCAACAATTAAGTTTTTACACATCAAACAGCAATTTCCTTTAGAAGATCCCAAAATGTTAGCTGACTATTCGTTTGAAGATATACAAAAACGCATCGATGAGCGAACAGATAGAAAAACTAATCAAGTTTAAACGAGTATTTTTAATTAGAATCTGAATTTTCCGACATTAGCTACGTCGTGAACACCGAATTGGTTCCGCCATTTTTCAATTTACCGGTACCTAGATATTTTCAGTGTAGATTTTCTTTTTTGGTAATGACAGCTCGCAGGTCAACCTATGAGGTTGTTGGCTGGTTAACTGGAGTTGCTTGTGGCTACCTTAATAAATTAAGGTCTCCAGCCAGGGCTTAAATCACGTTAACTAGAGCGACTACACGCTAAGGGCACCACGTAGGCGTAGGGTACCGAACATCGGCTTAGGGCATCGCTGGAAAATCAAAATCATGTATTCAAACTAGGCTGAGAGTCAGGACTTTTTGAACGTCAAAATTACATAAGACAGTCCCCCAAAACGCCCACACTTCACCACTTCCTAGTGCTTTAGCTGGGAAGAAGAAGTGGCGCAACAAACTCCCCAGCTGCCCAGCTGTCTGTTAAGTTGGAAGAACTTGGTTCTATACAGTAATAGGTAGGTAAGTAAAAGATGGAAGAGGGCAGCAAGGGACGGGCTGGTTCGGTATGATTATTTTTTGTGGACGAATTCAATACACAGGCCCAGCCGCGCGGGCTGGCTCGAGCCCCGTAAGGACGGCAGTTCGCGACGGTGAATTTTCAGAGTGCTAGTGAGCTTACTACTCCCTTGGAGGAGGGTTGCAGCGTCATCGGGAATGCTTAGGGTATGCCTCGGTCGGCGAATCCTACTTTTGCGGGAGGGAGCTAATTGGCGGCTGCCACCTTCAGAGAATTGGGGTTTAAGTGCAGAGATTCTTTGGTGACATGACCCACTCCCTCTCACAGAGTGGAGGCCTTTGTCTCAGCAGTGGGTACATTATAGACTAATTATGAGCACCATATAAGTTTTCGTTGCTATTTCATTGGGTACCTTATACTTTAACAAACCCTTCAATGAAACGACATTTTCTAAAACACCAAACTGTTAAAAGTTAAGGTGGCTGACCTATGGGAATGCTCAGGACTTCATGCCCAACAGTACCGTTTGCGACTACTAGACCGAAGACACAGTCTTCTTAATCTATTTCAATGAAAACGAAACTTAAGTCGTTACTCTAACTGATCCGCGTACATACCGGTGTCCAAACGGGGCACAAAAAGAAATTGGGCCTTCAGATACCGACTGTTAAAACAACAAAGCCGATAACCAAAGCACAAAGCTCAGGACTGACGGTAGAAGAAGACACCCCGAGTGGGTTTCCGCATTGTCGTTGCGGGGGGGCTCAGTAGCCGTGGTCTCCCAGCCACGGTGAAACGAAGAGAAACAACAAGGTGGGGCCGCTCGTCAGGGCTTTTGCCTGGAAGCCGACGACGTAGCGGCCAAAAAAAGTAGGTTGCGGTGAGGTGCACCGCAACTGAGGTGGGCTGCGATGTCGAGGTTTTAGTCAGTAAAAGTCTGACACGCCCTCCTACTCCACCCAGAGCGGGAGAAGTCATTTGATGATTTCCCACCCTAAAAAAAACAGGAGAAGAAGTAATGGTAATCCTAAATGCGAAACGTGCCCCCTGTCCCGTCCCCTTTTTACATTGGTCATCGACGAAGTCCTTATAACCCTTGAACACGAAACCCATTTAATCAAACTAGATCAGGATCGCGAAATGTGACTCACCCTGGTATTATCATTTATGGACGACCTTAGGTTCATAACAGATGATCTAGAAGGACTAGACCGCATCTTATACCACATTAAACCCTTACTAAATAGCGCAACATGGCGCGCTCCTCCAAAATTCAAAACGTTTTAAAGTATTGAAAGTATTTTCAAAGTGTCACCAAGACTCGCATGTGTGCAGTGTGCGTACTGAGACGCTACTGAAAATGAATAATTACAACTACATACAAACTCTTTCGTAAGGATGTGACTACACACATTGAAATAGTAATATGGAGGGGCGCGCCATGTTATCGTAGTTATCTCTACCTACTTAAATAGGTATTCATATTTTCTTTTTCGATTTCAACCTCCGATTTAGGAGTAAAAGTGTCGGAACCGAAGTCGAAATCGGAAGTTCCGAATTATCGGAATCGAAATCGAATCTCCGTAGGTAACATACCTACTTCAAAGACCCGCATAACCGTAGTAAACCGATATCAGCAATCGCTTCAAAAGACCACAAAATAAATCTGGTCCTTGATACTACTTATCGCCCACCATAAGGACCAAAAGAGTAAATAGAACTCACATGACGACTCCAAAATTTACTTCGTTCGCATTTGACACATTTTATCTTAGCCTGGACCTTGTTGGAAGTACTTACATCGAGATAACAAAAGCCAATCTCATTTTGGTCGACGAAGTACCATCCCTTTAGAGTTCCAAGTTTCCTATACAGATGTATTGCGAGGAAAGTAATCTCAAAATTGGATCCGTTGAAGACTTGTGGAGTTTCTTATAATCTAGGGAATAGGTTTGTGTGTACACCTATTTTGCTAAGTGGTTTAAGTGTACTGGAGACATTGATGTAGGTATAAAGTGTTTTTAAATGCTGTAGCTGAGATTTATTCGGCAAAATCTTAATTAAACTTTCGCAACCAAAGCCAGCTTTTCAGAAAAAATCCAACAATGAAAATAACAACAAAATAAAAAATATCCTTCTTAGAGGTACTTTCTCACTCCCGCTAGTATATTGTAAATAATTTCTAGTCATTCATAAATAATGATACCATAATCGTTCAATAAATTAAGCATAAGTAAGTTATAACCAATTATCATAGTTTAAACATACTAAACAACAAGAATAACTAACTAACTAAAACTATATAGGTAGGCATCTCATCATTCAGCCGAAAGACGTCCACTGCTGGACATAAACCTCCCCCAAAAGGGGGGGAATTTGGCATAATCGCCACGCTTAGCAGGCGGGTTGGCGATCGCAGTATGGTGGTCAAATGCATAAAGAACACTGCTGCCCATTCTCTAGTAAGTCCCTTAGTCGTCTTTTACGACACCCACGAGAAGAAAAGGGATGGTGCTATTCTTTTACGTCCGGCACCACACGGAACGAGGTAATCTTTTTATTCTTTTTATTTTTACAATGCTGACATATTCTCGTCATTAATTGACACTATACAACAATTTTATTTAGGTTAATTTTATTTATGTAGATTATTTTACATATTGTGAATGAGAGAACGTCGTAGGCCTTACAGACTGTAGATTTGTAGACGATTTTCTATTCCTAATTCGTCTAAGTACCTGGTACTTATTGACAGGCCTGCGCTGTCCTCCCATGCATTTTATCTCTGTAATTTGAAAATATTGTTAAAGCCAATTATTTTTAAAAGAGTAACCGTGGAGTTTCTTGCCGGCTCTTCTCCATAGGAAACAACAATTTGGAACCGTGCACCTAGCTTCTGACGTTTCATAAGTGCCCATGCAGGTTTATATGAAATAAAAATATTTTGATTGATTGATTGATTGAATCGGTTGGTTATCGCAGGTAGATTAGAGATAAATAACACAAGTAACAAAATAATAATCAGCCTATAATGTTCCCACTGCTGGGACACAGGCCTCCTCTCCGTGAGAGGAAGCGGCCCATGCCCATAATCTTATCCACCAAGCGGGCCCAGTGCGGATGGATAGATGTCACATGTGTTCGAATTTTTGGTTCTAGGACATGCCAGTTTCTTTACGATGTTTTCGTTCACCGTTTTGAGAGCAGTGGTGATGGTAATAAAATACATCAATAAATTAATTATTAGATGACTAAGAAAAAGTAGTACCTAGGTAAGTAAGTAATGAAAAATTATACCTACTAATATTTAAAGTTTGAGAGGTTGTAGGGGTAATCTCTGGACCTACTGAACCGATTTCGAAAATTCTTTTACCAATAGAAAGTCACGTTATTTGTGAGTGTCAAAGGCTATATTACCCGAAAAATCAAAAGACTTTTTCGTGGTAGTCGGATTTGCAAAATTAGTCGGAGAAAAAATGGTCGAACGAAAACGTTTCTTACGAACGCTGCCTTAAGATGAGATATTTAATCATTGAGTTCTGGAGAAAAGTTGTAGAACTTGATAATGCCTACAAAAAGTCAGTGACAGCAGCCTGCATATGCCTAACTTTTATGTTTAGATGAGTCACAAAAAGTAGTTTTTTATATTAAAAAATAATTTAAGTCGTTGTTAGGTCATGTTCATTGGTCATATGAATTCTTATCAAAATAAGTAAATTTATCGTCTCAAGTGTTTAAAACAAGATATAATAAGATATTTCATCAACAATGCTCTCAAAACGGTGAATGAAAACATCGTGAGTAAAACTAATGTCGTAGAAAAAACTTCGAAGACATGTGACATATATTAACCTGCACTGCTGATTATGCTATAGGTACTAATGCTACTCAAAAACCTGCTACCTACACTTCGCCAACAATTTGAAATTTTATTTGTAATTTGAAAAAGCCTCTGGTCCAAAAAACAGTACACCTATACTTACCTATTATATTTTCATTTGGCTCTTAGGCGATTCACACACGGCACCGCGCACCGCCGCGCCGCGGCGGCATACAATTCGACCGCGCGGTCGGGCGGTGTACGTGTGTTAGGCATCAACGGTTTTCTTAGAGACCAATGCGCCATGAGATCCGCTTCACCGCCTACCGCGGCGGTTTGCGGTGCCGTGTGTTAATCGCCTTAGACTATAATTTGGTAAAGGCAATGTAAACTTAATAATTTCACTCGAAAAATTGCAAGTTACGGCTAAAAGTTGGAGCAAAAAGAACACAATATTTTAAAAGTTTTCATACTTGGGGAAAATTCTATTTCCGCAGAAGCTGGCATAGGGTACAGCTCATGATTAGTACGAGTATGACCCCATTTTGCGAGACGTCCCTGTTTACGGGTGTTTCGCGTAGTTCGTGCAAATTCGTTGACATTTCTTAATTTCAAATTAATTGTCGAATAACTTTGTTTTTTTGTTCATTATCATTAATATACAGATAATCCTTTAATATTTTGCGGGTTATACCTTCTTTCTATAGATAACAATGAAGTTATTAGCACATAAAAAATTGTAAGGAGACGGTAATGAGAACGTTAACGAAGGGAATGATTTTGAGACATTAAATGAAGGCACAGAGCTTCGATGGTAATGAAGATAAACGGAAGGTAATGATAAAACACACTGTTATACAAATATTTATTTTTATTACTCTTAAAATCAGTTATCTAAATTGCTATATCTAATTAAATTAAACGTACTTCTTTAAAAGTACCTACTTAATTGTCAAAACATAATATAGGCCATTTCTCCTTGCCTTTCTAGTAAATTTACACGTTTCTACATTTATAATAACTTTGGAATCACGAGATCAAAATAAAAAGTCCTTTTCAACAAAAACTAAAGAAAAACAGGCTTACTAATCATTTAAACAAGAATAATCTTATTTAGAAGAATTGAAAAAAAATGTGTATTCATCTTTCATGTTAGAAAATATTTGTATCATCATCATCATCGGTGTCATTCCAAAAGTCAAGTCTTTTTATCTTCTCCTTCTCACATATTTCATCTTTATTTTCTTTGGCGTCATCTTCAATAACATTATTGCACATAATGAATTTCTCAAAATCTGTTTGATAAGTTTTATTATCTGTTTTCATTTTAGCCAGATTCTCCTTATTAATATAAAATTTTCTATTTACCCAATCAGTCACATTAATATCCGATAGTATTTTGACTTTCGGTGAGCACGGTTTTGTTACAGACTTATCTTCGAAGCTGATCGATGAGTCGGAACAAATATTAGCAAAACCTGTATTGTTTATTTCTTGGATAAGTTCTGGTGTTGTATTCTCATCAAGAAAACTCTGGAATTGGTTAGTATTGACGACTTCGTAAGAAGGAACATCATAATGTCCAATATGTTTGCCGTGACTGCAAATCTCTTTATTCCCACAACGAAAACAACTTAATTTCCTTAGACTAATTTTAGAGCATCCATATGACCAAAGTGCTTGATGAACCATCATTGTACCTTTGGCTGGTTTTAGGGTTGTAGGAAAACTTCTTGCTTCAATGTCATTTTTTGTAACAATGCGAATCTCAATCTTAACTCTAGGTCCAAGACAGGCTAAAAATGTTTTCAATGAGTCCACGTCACCGCCAAAACGGACTACTTGGTCTGCTGTTCGTTTGAGAACAGCACCAACTCCGTCTGGCGCACCTTTACCATGTCCCGCTTCTAAGTAGTTCCAGCTCACAGATTTCAGTTGTGGAAAATCACGATACAGTTGGCTAATCATATAAAAAATAAAGCGATTTCTATATTGACTTGTTGGGCTATCAGATATGAAATGAACTGTATCAATTTGGGATGAAATCTCCGATATGTACCCAATGGTCGGTAATAAATGTGCCCAAATAGCCGCAGCATCGTGTTGGGTACATTCACTTACAGTGCAGAAGCTATATTGTTTTTGAATTCCAACTTCTGGGTCAATCAAGTAGATGACACATGTGTGCAGTGACAATTGCATTCTACTACCACCAAAATGAAAACTCTGAATTTCTTCGTTATATTTAACGCAGTAATTTTCGCTGAAGTCAACATGAACCACTACCTCTTGTGGTGCAAGATTATTTTTAAGCTCTTTAATATTTCTATACTGAGACAAAATATTAGTGCAGTGTTTCATATAGCCCACAAGAGTGTTTTCTAATTGGAGAATAATGTTTCGTGGAAAATCAAATAATGTTTCTTTTTTTGTTACTAATTTGGTTTTCTCCTCATCTTTTACATAGTATTTTTCAGAGCAACTACACCACTGATAATATTAATTTTTTTCGTCATTATTGAATTCGGCGTAATCTAAATTTTTCAGTTTACATTTTTCACATGATCGATTCAAACAATTTTCATTATTTATGTCGCAACATAAGATTTCCATAATACCTGTTCCGTTAGATTCTTTTAGTATTTTATTTGTATTAAGGCATTTTATCAACAAATCTAAATTAACATGAACTTTGCAAGCACACGTATTTCTGGTCGACTCCTTTGGGTATAAAACCCAAAACGGGCGATATTTACAAAAAGTTTGATACGTTACCTTGAAATTCGAATTGTGCGTAAACTTTTTATAAAGATTAGTCAATGTGTCCGTTAAGTATCTTTTTTGCTTTCTTATTTTGTTTTTAGTAATGTATTCTTTTTTATCAGCTGCAATTCTAGTCACTTCATCATCGTCAAAAAACTCTAAAATTAGTTGCTCTGTCAAGTTTTCATTCTTAGCTGTTTTATTTTCTTTTTTATCTCTTACTGTGAACATTTTTGTTTGTGTCAATAGCTTATATTTCTTGAATTTTTCTTTTTCGGACATAACCACATTAGAAAACTCTTTCTTGTCTTTTTTTCTCAAGCACTTGTAGCCTTCCCCAACACTTCTTGTAAGAATTTCACCAAATATTAGTTTCTTTTTAATTTCTTCACGCTTCTCTATGTTCACATTTTCAACCAAGTGTTCAATTTTTTCTTCAGACGATGCATTTACATTTTTTTTTGTTACTTTTCATTATTCTGTATAGCATTTTCCTAACTGCATCTTTTTGTTTCTTCGTTTTTTCAATTTCTTGTTTCAAAATACCTATGTCTTTTTTGTGTCGGTAGCGAAGCTTTCTTAGAAAAATATCCTTTTTTTGACACTGTTGACAAAAATTACTGTTACCGGAAACCGAATAATTCAAAGATGAACTACGCATGGGGCTCATGGCTGGTCGAACGAGAGGATCTTGTTCGGCTGGGAGTACTTCAGTGTCACTATTTGGTGGAGAATTATCTAGTAATAATTTCTGAATAGCTTTTTCTTTCTTTTTTCTTTCATAATGACGTTTCGAATTTATTCTCCATGTTTTTCTCTGAACTCTCAATTGTCTAGGTGTCATATCTTCTGCAACATTTATTTTTCTCTGTTCTTTTCTTTTAAGATACCTTGCTCTTTCTTTTGCCTTCAGTTCTGCATACTTTTCAGGATCTTTCTTGATTTCCGCATACTTTTTTTTCTTTTGTAATCGATCGCGCTCTCGTTTCTGCTCTAATGTTTGTTTGGTTTTCTTTGGCATTTTTATTTTTTATAATCTGTAAAGACAACTATATTATTAATTAATTGTAGAGTTTGAATACACAAGAACATCATTTTTAACAACTTTAAAAAACAAAGTACCTAACATGTGTTTATTCTTTTTGATTATTATTCATTGAAGTATCAATACTATCGTGTAAAGATAAAAATACTACGGGTGAGACTAGAGACTGCGACCACAACGAAGTACGAACATAATAAAAATAAAATATAAAACATAATATATTCAAAAGGTACGCATTATAAAATAAAATTTAAATGACTTAAAACAATTTCTAATTACCATCGTTTTGACCTCATTACCATCGAACAAAAAAACGACGGTAAACGAAGGCAGTGAGGAAGAAAGTAATGAGGTTTGAATGCCTGACTCAATTTTTTTCTAAATAATATAAAAATTACGAACCTCTTGAATATTCTAAACTACGAAGGTAATTATTAGCAATGATAATTAGCTACCAAGTAAACAAAATTACATGTACTCACTTTGTAATATGGACGATAGGAAAGAGAACAATTCCAGAATAATTAACTCCCGCGTAACTTTACACGAAAATATTTTTTTAACACGGTCAAGCGTCCAACTGCTACGATGTTTGCTGGGTGACTGAGACGTGCGCGGGGCGCAGCATGGCGTCTTAGAAGCATTTACGGTCATCCACAGACTATAATTGACATGTTTTTTCAAACCGAAGGTAATCATAAAAAATATATGTTAAAAGTTTAACGAAATTATATTCTATTTTATTGCAAGTTATCGGTATTTATTTTAGATGTAAACGTTATGTTTTTTAATAAAGTTTCTTGGAATGGCTACTTTGTTTATCTTTAATATTGTTAATTATGGTTAAAATACCAATTTATCTAGGAGAACAGTAAATGGACACCGAAGGAAATGAGAATATGTAAAGTTTTTTATGTTTTATTTATTAACTACGTTATTTGGATCTGTAAATGTTACATGCATGTCTGTATAATTTTATTACGTTTGATTTCTTTTAAAAGAAATGTAGATATACAATGAATAAGTAAAGATTTTTTCACTGGACGTGTAATATGCACGAAAAATGAGAAACACCCTTCCAAGATTCTACGACGCTTACCGATGACACCCCGAATGGAGCTAAAAACTTTTTTGTTCGGACACCTATGCATAATAATGATTGGAAATAAGGAAATGCTATTCACAATCGTTCGATACGCTTCCGTGCCGAATCGAACATCAATCAATGTTATCAAAAGAATCCTATAAAACCTATTCACAAATCCGAAACCAGTTCTTTTTTTTTTTCAGTTTAAAACAAAAATTCGATGTCGATGCCACCCTGTAGATGTACCTATCATCATCTGCTTAGCCAATACTAACTATATTGGAGTCGGCTTCCAGTCTAACCGGATGCAGCTGAATACCAGTATACACACATGGAGCGACTGCCTATCTGACCTCCACAATCCAGTTACTGGGTAACACGATACCCCTTGGTAAGACTGGTTGTCAGATTTTGGGGCTTCTGACGACCCGTAACGACTGACAAAGATCCATAAATAGCAGCTGGAACCAACGGCTTAACTTGTTTTTCGAGGCACCGAGGGGTCTTGGTATGTAAAGACGGTCACCCATCTACGTACCAACTGCGGCAAGCGCAGTTTAACCTGATCGATCGACTCGTGCGGCTTTTATTACTTAGCCACAAGCCTAAAATAGCTCTAACTCGTTTATAGTATAGTCCGTATACAAGATGAAACTTAAATAACGCACAACCTCTTAAGAGGTCATTGTACTCATAATTATCGACAAATTTTAGATAATAAGGGATCAAACCTTAAATCGCAAAAAGAAATCAGCCGTTCCCTGGATCCCAACTCGTCAAAGTGTGTTTTGACGAGTTATGCCAACATAAATGTAGGAAATAAATAGCAGATGTTTTTTTTCGCGTTTTGAGGTTTGGTCCCATGGTAAAAATTATTCATAATAATGATGAGTACAATGACCCCCTAAGAGGTTGTGAGTTATTTAAGTTGTAACTTAAATAACGCACAACCTCAGGGGTCATTGTATAGCTCTCACAGACTGCTATTCGGCAATGATCTCACCATGAAAACTTGCGTGGAGTGAGCTGTCAGTGTCGTCCCACTGATGTTAGGAATTCACTAGCATCAGTGGCGTGACCACGGCGTGACACTGACAGCTCACTCCACGCAAGTTGTCACGGTGACATTTTTACAGAATCGACATGTAGGAAAGCATAGTACGAAAAGCAATGATTTTCACGAAAAGGAAAAGGCTGCCTATGATTTTGAATAAAATTAGTCTTTGAAGACGAGGTAAGCCCGTATGCAGGCGCTTCTGTGACAGGCAGCTAGAAAGCGGTTGGATTAAATTATGAATCATGAAAGTGATAGTAACAACAGGAAAGCAATTATGAAAGCTCCATTTAAAATTAATGGATAACGAACAAGTGTGTTGCTATTTACTTTGTGTGATCCAAACAAATGTTTTATAAATATATCTATCTAACTTGGCAGCCGTTAATTTTAGGGACGAAATTACGGAATTCCTCATCGACGAAGAAATTCTGGTGTGGTCCTTATCCGCCGAATTCCTCTAAAGATTGATTGCTAAATTTACTTACTACCATTATAATTATTTGAATTTTAATTAATGACTTTATTCGTGACTAGCTTCTGCTCTCATTTCTTCAACTCTTCAACTGCATAATATTATGAAAACAGATATGCACCGAGGCCAGCACTTCAAGCTACCGCAATCTGTCAAATTTCAATTACAAAAGAGGTTCATGTTCAGTTGAGAAAATTGTGTTGGGGTCTGTACCTGGGTACCTAATTTAGATTAATTTAGAAGGATTTGGAATGTGTATGCATTTTTCGTCAGTTAAACAAAAAAAAGTCAGCTGTTTTATTGAAAAGTGCAATACCTACGCGGTCAAAATGTATGGAACGGCAGATTTTTTTTTTTCGTATAACCTGCGAAAAATTTAGCTACGCTAGGGGTCTAGAATGATATGCTGAGTTCATGGTTACATTTTGCGCACTGGATAAAAACTTGTCCTGCATAAGAATCGAATCCATCAATTAACACGAAAACTGAGAATAAAAACCATTAGATATTCCAAGAACTATCACTGATCCTCATAACCAGCTAAAAAAAACTTTATCTTAATTTCGGAAGGCGGTGACAAGAAAATTATAAAATACATAGGTATCCAAGGTTACCGACTTCCACAATTAAAGTTATTTATCACTTTGAAGTGTTTTTCCGGAAGTCGGTTGTTTTTTATGTGAAAAAAGTTTTTTTTTCACATTTTCGTTACCTATATTACCTACCCCACCCCAATTCGAATTTGTATCATCATTGGGGTCAAAACAATGTATATTTAAGCGATAGCAGCAATCGCGGTTGATTTGCTGTCATTTTTTGAAGAGTTCCGTTGAATGTCTCCGAAACCCATCATCAGATCTATATGAAATTTAGATGGGGTCATTTCAGAATAAACCACTTTCGAATAAAAAAAGAATTTTTGGAAATCGGTCTAAATAAGACGGAGTTAAGCCCGAACCTCCACCGAACTCCTAACGGTTAAAGAGTTGTACCTTCCTTCATCAGCTCAGCGTTATGAGATGATGATGACCATACGCAAACGACTCAACAGCTTTAGAAAATATATGAAAAACATAACAACACCTGTAACATTTGAGGGTTGCCCTCGATTTCCCTGGGATTTCATCATCAGATCCTGACTTGGTGTCAATGGGACCTCTTCAGAAGTATACTCTTTTAAATAAAAAAGAATTTCGAGTCCACAAGTCCAAGGTCCACAAGTGAGGGAGAAATCGATGAACAATTGAACAGATATAGGTACCTACATTTAAAAAAAAATACAAACAGTCGAACATATATTAACCGTGTCCTTTTTGGAAGTCGGTTACAAAGAAGCAAAATTCGCTAATAAGTAACTCACTCCTAACATATCATCCCCGAAACGATCAATTGCGATCATAAATGTTTTGTGAATTGAATTTGGTAGACAATTTGCGCATCAATGTGTATCAATCATGTAAAAATTGACAATTGCAATTGATCGTTTGGGGGACCACTAACGAGTCGTAGACTTTACAAAATAGGTAATTACATTACAATCAATCAATCAAACTAGCCTATCGCAGTCCACTGCTGGACGTAAGCTTCTCCCACTGCACTACAACACTCTATCCTCCGCCTTCTGCATACAAATAGCACCATAGTATTGCGTTATACATGATTAGGTAATCAAAATCGGTGTCATTTTGACAGTTCAACAATATTCATTGCGTTATTTACGTTGCTGAGCAGACACATTTTTCGAACGTAAGAAGCAATGGTTTAGCAATCCGTTTCAAAACGAAACAGAGGGGCAATTCTACTAATTTTAAGAACGTTCACAGTCTGATCTCAGTGTCAATCTGTCAAAAATACCTCGATTTATCATACATTTTTGACATTTACTTGTCGCTGAGATGACACTGCAACTAGATTTTGAACGGTTTTAATTACGAGAATTGGCCTTCAGATGAATCGTAAGTTACGCAATTAGGGTGCAGGTAGGTAGCAATAATAATTTTAAAATATCACATCAAATTGCAAATAGAAATTATAAAAATGCTCCGCTCTCGGACATTGGTCTGTTAACACAACAGAATTGTAAGTAGGTCGGTACCTTCTATCTACCTTAGTAAAAATATTTTCAAGTTACAAGAAGTAAAGAATCAATTACCAGTGTCTCACCCCTTTCCACAGTTTTACATAAATCTTGGTTGCGACGCAGTAAATTCTGAAAGTAGCCATATTATAGGTACTTTGAATACGTAAGCAAAAATATTTTATCACTGTCCCAATTCGTTCTGGCGAATATTATGTTGGAGAAGTGAGGTTTAATTTGTGGTCTTATGTGTTATATATGATGATGGCATAATTAAATACTTATATTTTACGAAGCGTTAAGCGGATGAAAAGGATCACGACCATGTTTTTTCCGAACAGTAAGACGCAATGTAAAAGATAACAGTTTACGTGGCTTACATCCATCACTTTCCATCTCGCGAGATCGAGCTTTAGAACGGTTCAATTCGATAAAAAAAATTGATTAAAATATTGTTCGCCTATAAAAGGTTTTATTCGCAGCAGTCGCAGCATGTAACGTGACACTCGTGTGGTTTCCGCAGATTGCAGGCGTCAACGACGACAGGTGCAGGAACGACTCCAATCTGTAATAATGGTGTATGTACTATAATAAGTGTAATTAACTATATAATAATATCTGGTCGGTATTCTTTTTTGACGTTTTCTAAAAATGAAACCTAGCTAGATCGATTTATCGCCCCCGAAACCCCCTGCATACTGCATATGCACCTACACTGCATATTTCATGAAAATCGTTGGAGCCGTTTCCGAGATTCAGATTTATTTTACAAATACAAGAATTGCTCGTTTATAGATACTCGTATTAGTTATAATTATGATGTTCAAACACACGCAATACATAGGTAAACATTTACAACTGTCGCAGTGTCCGCCACAGCCACCGCCTCTGGCTAAATAACCAGTAAGTTATGTGTGAAATTTCAAGTAAAATGCAACGTTCCACATGGAGGGCGAGGACGAGGAAATAAATGGAGTATAGAGGCCAGCACATCAAGCTACCCCAATCTGTCAAATTTCTTTGATAGTTTTTCAACTTTATTCCAAAGCAATAAGGTTTATGTTCAATTGGGAAAATTTGACAGTTTGGGATAGTTTGACCTGCTGGCGACTGTACCTAATTGAATTTATGTAACTGTTAGTTGGATGAAAGCATAACTAAAATTTTATCAATAGATTAGAGGTAAGGAAAATCTATCAAATAAATTTGACAGATTGGAGTAGCTTGATGTGCTGGCGTCTGTACATACATACATACGTACAATAGCGATGGGCGTTGAATCAACGAACTAGTTGAATCAACCGTTGATCTCCTGTCAACGGATTAACGTTGACTGTTAACAAATCAACTAGTTAAATTCGTCAACGACGTGTTATGACTCAACTAGTTAAATTTGTCAACGACGTTTATGACTCAACTAGTTAAATTTGTCAACGACTTTTATGAATTTGACTCGTTTATTATTCAACTAAATTCGAGAACGCAAACGCAACGAGAAACCAGTTCATACTGGTTTCATGGTTTGTTTACGTTTAGAAACGAAGTTCGCTTTCTTTATTTTTGTTTCACTCAGTTTGTGACAAGTTGCGCACAGAGTTTTTTGTTATTTATCGTAAATAATAATACTAGACTTTTTAGTTAATGTTTAAAGGAACAGTGTTAGGTGTGTTGCTTTAGGGTATTTTCCAATTTGATAAAAACTATGTTAATTTGAAGATTGGGGCGATATATTTAACAGAAAAATAAAAATAAATTCTTTTAAATCCATTTTCTCCATTAAAAACGATAAAAATCAAATTTCTTTTTCGTTGTTTTGAATTTACCGCCAAAACGCTCCTTACGATGACTTTTATCGCGTGACATCGTAACGTCAGCTTTGTGTAAACAGCACCAGTACAAATACTTAATTTGGCGCAGTTTTAGAAGTATTTGTGCACAGAGGCACCGCACACCAGTGATTTCACTTTCTATCCATAAAAAATCTTGTTAATTATAAACACGACACTCACTTGTTTACTTACTAACTACTTTCGTTTACACAAAGTTGACGTCACGTGATAAAAAGTCATCGTAAGGAGCGTTTTGGCAGCAAATTCAAAACAACGAAAAAACATTTGGTTTAAACCGTTTTTAATTGAAAGAATGGATATAATTCAATTTTATTTTATTTTTCTGTTACATATTTCGTCCCAATCTTCAAATTAGAATAGTTTTTAGTAAATTGGAAAATACCCTATTGTTTATGCCTATTTGCATTTAAAATGTCAGGACGTACTCAGAGTAATTTGAAAAAGATTATTCTAGCGGGAAGCTGTCTGTAACGTGTGCAAGGAGAAAATACCTACCTATCATACAAAAATATCACGGCAAAAAAAAGCTACTTATAACGGAAACATATTTTTTTCATCAGTCTCGATCATCAAGTTTCATATTTGAATTAAAATTAGCATTATATTCGGTCAGTAGATGTAGCTCAGAGACTAGTTCAAGTCGTTGATCGTCGTACAACATTATACAATGAAAGTTGTTCGACCTGATGATGTCCAGCCTAGGGAAGGTACGTATTTAATTTACGCAACCAGCGGGTCTAAAAAGGCCACTTTGGCAGAATCATAATATGATCATATTATGAATCATATTAAAAATCGTAAAATGGTCCCAAACTGACAATTCATAATATTTTCTGCTTACAATTCATATCACGCAATTCATATATGTGACAGTTTTGTATGGAGATTCGTAAAATGGTCCACAAATAATGAATTGCTTTATTGATGTTTAAATGTCAAATAGCAGAATCATAAGAAGTTAGTCAAGAGCAACATCTAACAATTCATATTAAGGATTTTGTGAAGAAATATTAGAATAATGGCCGATTTGGCCCTTTATGAAAATTTCCTTGAGCACGCGCGGGTTATGGAAACCCTTTTATGTCGCTGACGAAGTTTAGCGCTTCGGAAAATGGACCGGACCACGAATTTGTTGGCTTATTTAGGCTAAGTAAAAGTGTGTGTCGCGACCTCGTCCATGAGCTGAAACCTTACTTTAGTACCCGCCGAGATGACTAGTGAACACCATAAGATGCATCAGGTGCGTGTTTCTAATTGTGTAACAATAACCATTTCCGGAGGAAGTATATTCGTTTTCCGCTAACCCAGGCATAACGGAATTCTATCATATCTGGGTTTTTTTTTTTTTTTTCATAACTGGGTAAGGAAGAATAAATGTATTATACCACCACAATACCTACATTATGAATACTTTGTAAGTTTTTGGTGAGGCAAGCCGCTCTTTCGATGTCTACTATATTTAGAAGGAATAGCTTCCTTCTATAGTTTGTACACGGCCTTTCCCTTTGTTTATGTTTAATGTTTTCTGGTTTTACCAGATAAATAAGTAAGAATTGAAGTGGAGGAGCCTGGGGGAGGCCTATGTCCAGCAGTGGACGTCTTTCGGCTGAAATGATGATGATGAAGTAAGAATTGTAAGTAGGTATCATACAGTTACCAAACGTTGTTGCTGTCAATCATATATTCTTAATGTTATCTTACAACCCTCATGGGACATGGGCCTTTTTACATGGGCTTTAAACATAACAGGCGAAATGTGGGTGTACCAGAAGCTACACGTCTGCCTAACCCTTCGAGGATAATGTATAGGTGTGATGTTATGTTATCTTACTATACTTTCCCTTCAATTTTATTAGATAGTAGGTATCTATAAATGAGGACAACTAACATTACACGTATTATTAAAATAAAACAATAGGAATAGGATATACATTTTACTAAATCAAATTCTCATCTATTCATAGTACTATTTAAACAAAATAATTAATCAGTATTTTTTTGTCTTTAGGTTTGCGACTCTGATTTGAATATTTTGAGTATCGATGCTAGCCACGGAGGGGCTTATATGGAATCACCATCCACTTAACAGCCACTTGGTACAACTCCATCAGACTGAAAACGAAAACGTTTGGTTTATAACAAATACACATATCGAAACTGCATCACGAAGAAATCACCGCCTCGCTGCTGGTCAATCAGTACGAGATGCACTTGTACAACGGCTTTGGTCAGCGCGATAATAAATTTAGATAATTTTATTTTGCCTCTTTGTTTTTCTTTATATATTATTTCAATGTAATAACATGTTTAATATTAATATTTTATCTCTATAGGACACCAATATGGGATAAATATCTTTCGACTGCATCAGCAAGCCTCCCGAGGTTCTGTGCTATTTGCTGGCTGGCACGAGCAGTAGTAGATAAAACTCTCCGAGCCTCATGCAGTGGAGCCAGAGGGCGACCTAAAATACGTTATAATTACAATTAGTAACATCATCGTTTTCAATAGTCATCATAATTCTTAATCGCTATATGAATAAATAGCTGTAGGGTTATAAATCCCACACAGTACAGTATCTTGTCTGCAGAGTTCGACGAGGCAGAGTCACTGTAATAGCATTGACCGGGGTAGTGCTTTGTGCAGACGCTTTACTCTGCCCAGGACTTGAGGCTGCACTACACCGACAGAGCTCCCACTTTCAGTGTTGAGCATATCCGCAGTCACAATCACCACTGCCGCTCTAAAATTCGCAGAACAAATTAGGAGGAAACTAGGAGGCCCTCCGCTTGTTGTGTTGGCATCAGCATTTATGCCAGCTACAATCTTTTTGAGCTTACTTTTGTAGTTACTGACATACTGCAAAACAATATGTATATGTTTAAAAAAAAAACCGGCCAAGTGCGAGGGGAAATAAGATGAAATTGTGATGTTGCACACTATGAGAAATGTGAAATATGAAATTCAAATACTTACAACAGACCAATCTTTGGGGCATTTGGTTGTACCACTACCCTCAGCTTTGAGCAATCCAGCCAGCTTAGACCACTGGCGAGATGACTCTGCTCTACCTCGGGCAGTATTATTATAACCCCGAGCCCTAGCCAGGTTGGGGTTACGCTCCAAGAAATCGAGCACGAAATCAGTATTTTATATTATTATGCTCACGAAAAACTGAAGTTTTAAATTACCCACGTCAACATAAATGACATAACTCAAGGGATTAAATGAAAACTTTTTTGTACGCGTTGCCAGTCTATTAAGTTTTTATTGTTTCTAGTTTCCCTTTTCGGGGCTATCTGCGGTATTTTAATCAAATTAAAGGTTATTATATTGAAATAACATTTCAGTTGTAGAAATAAAAAATAAAAAACCAATTTGATTAACGAAAACTTTAAAGAAATATTTACCGGTAAAATTACGGTCTTTATTTTTTGCATGCGGTAACATTTACACTAAATATGATTCTGATATGAATTGAATTGAATATGATTCAGCTAACTTGTGTCACCATTTTACGAAAATTAGAGGAATTGCTAATGATCTGCTGGGAATTCAGGAAATGAATTGCTTTTAGAGGAATTGCTTTATGTGGCCTTTTTAGGACCGCAGGTTTTTACACCTGAGGGGCAATTCTACTAATTTTAAGAACGTTCACAGTCTGATCTCAGTGTCAATCTGTCAAAAATTCCCATACATTTTTGTCAAATTTTTGAAATTCGATTGTCGCCGAGATGACACTGCGAACGTTTTTAATTAGTAGAATTGGCCTTCAGGTATTTCCTTCCAAGTACACACACCAAGTACCGACCCGAAATACTTGCAAGACTTCAAGGTATTTTATACGGCTACTCGCTCGACTACGTTAGTTTTCGCAAATGCGATCATGCTCCTTATCAGTGAGAATCTACGTAACAATTTCGCATGCAAGTATTTTTTACTTTAATGGTTAGTAAGTATTTATTTATAAACGCGATTGTGCTCCTTGTTTATAGGAGGTTACAGATCAATTTCCTATGCAAGTATTTTTTCTTCAAACAGGGCTTGGAAGTATTTATTTGTAAACACGATTATGCTCTTTATTTATAGGACGTTACAGATCAATTTCCTATGCAAGTATTTTTTCTTCTAACAGGGCTTGGAGGTAATGGTTTGTAAGTATTTATTTGTAAACGCAATTTTGCTCCTTATTTATAGGGCATCACGGGTCAATTTCCTATGCAGGTATTTTTACTTCTAACAGGGCTTTTGAATACGAGATTGTGCTTCTTATTTGTAAGACGTCATGGGTCAATTTTCGATGCAGATAGAAAATATTAGGTCTTTACCTATGAAATTGCCGTTCTGCAGTACTGGCCATTTCAAATCAAAATAATTTTTGTTTGGCTAAGAATTCTAATTTCAAATTAATTTTATTTTAAAAACATGGATTTTTTTTTCTAAAAGTAGTCATTTCTTTATTGATTAGTGTTACATTTTCATCGCATTTCAATCTTTTTCGTCATCATGGATACGTTAAAAATTCGAGTAATTATGGAATATGAGTACCGTCGTGGCAGCAACGCGGCACAAGCGGCACGCAACATCAACGACGTTTACGGAGCTAACACTACAAACCAACGCACCACCTGTTATTGGTTTGCTCGCTTCCGTTCTGGAAATTTCGACCTGAAAAATGAACCTCGCGGTCGTCCGAAGACTTTGGTCGACAATGACGAATTAAAGGCGATTGTGGAAGCTGATGATACACAATCTACGGCTGAATTAGCAGCAGCTTTCGACGTTAGCGTCAAAACAATATTGGTCCATTTGCGTCAAATTGGCAAGGTAAAAAAGCTTGACAAATGGGTGCCCCACGAACTCAATGATCGCCAGCGCGAAGTACGCGTCGAGACGTGCCTTGCACTGCTCAACAGACACACAAATGAAGGAATTTTGAACCGCATTGTTACCTGCGATGAAAAATGGATTCTGTTTGATAACCGTAAGCGCTCAGCAAGTTGGTTGGATCCTGGTTCAGCACCTAAACAATGCCCTAAACGAAAACTTACCCCTAGAAAAGTGATGGTCACTGTTTGGTGGTCTAGCGCCGGTGTGATTCATCACAGCTTCTTACCAAACGGGGTGAGCATTACTGCAGATGTGTACTGTGAAGAACTGAACACAATGATGGAGAAGCTGGCGCATCTCCAACCAGCATTGGTCAATCGCTCGTCTCCGCTGCTCCTGCACGACAACGCGCGACCTCATACTGCACAGCAGACGGTCTCCAAGTTGCAAGAACTGGGGTTGGAAGCTCTCCGTCATCCGCCCTACTCACCAGACCTTGCGCCTACAGACTACTACTTTTTCCAGAATTTGGATAACTTCTTGGCGGGAAAAAAATTTAATACCCGAGAGGCAGTACAAAATGCCTTTGAAGAATTTGTTGCCTCCCGTCCAGCTGATTTCTTTAAGAAGGGCATCAATAAACTGCCACTGCGATGGCAAAGATGCATTGATTGCATGGGTGATTACTTCGATTAATACAAATAATAGGTCTTTACCTATGAAATTGCCGTTTTGTATGAAAAAATTTAAACGATTTTTTTTCATGAATTTTTTATTTGTATTAATCGAAGTAATCACCCATGCAATCAATGCATCTTTGCCATACAAAAGTTATAAGAAAAAGACAGACTATACAGGATTATTTAGCCTCTCCGGTCTTGACAGTGGAAGGTTGCAGCTAGGGAGAGAGAGACCTTGGCGCAGTTTTGAGACAAAAACAAAAAAAAATTCAAAAAATCCTAGTCTGAACGCATTATAATAATTTTGCAATATGGCAACATTAAAACCCATAATTATTGACATATCTGTCACTATAATGTCAAAAATATTTAAAAAACATAACAGCGCGCCGGTCGTTTTCACAAAACATTTCAATTTACAGAGAAAATGTCGGCTTTTCATGGATTTCCCGACCTCCCAGGGCCAGAGGAGATACCTTTCTGCAAACTAAACGAAGTTTTCTGTTGTGGGAATGCACGTTACGGAAATATCACTACGTTTACTAACTCGGTAAGGTTAGCTTCATTACTACGCAATTATTCTTAATAAAACCTTAGTTAACCAGTTCATGTTTATTTCAGACGAAAACCCATCCCGTGATTAACGTAACCCGCGACATACACCATCACAGGACTTCAGACGAAAACATTTCTATGTATATTGACGTTGAGGACAATTTGCTTAAGAAAATCACTAGTGTGTGGTACAAACAGGGGTTTTTAGAGGCTTTAGGTGTTGCTGCTGACCCGTCAGTGAACCGCGAGAGCCAGGTCCTAGCTGTCGCCGCATCATATGTGTTAAAAGTTGCAAATGTATTCACAGCATTCAGATACTTTTTGCAGCCACATTTGAAGGATATTGGGCCTAAAATCGTTGCCAACTACTCAAGAACCAGGAACTGGGGGAATGGTCCAATCAAATGTATAGCATGGCACCCTCATACAACTAAAATGGCTGTAGCATCAGTGGACGACAATGTAAGAATATACTGTTCAGAAGTGTCATTTGTATCTACGCTGAAATGTAAAGCACAAGGACATGTTTCTTCGTTAAGTTGGAGACCATTCTCAGCGTCAGAACTGGCTGTGGGGTGTGAACAGGGTGTGATTGTGTGGACTGTGGATCCTAATTCTATGTTTACCAAACCTTCTTCTAGTAATGCTGTTGTGTTGAAAAGGTATGTACTGTTTACTATATTTAACCTTTTAGAAGCTGTGAAGTAAAATTCTTTACATTGCATTATGAGCAAGATAATTCTCATTTTATTATTGTATTCTATAACATTTTAATGTGTTTATATTTTCCAGTCATTGTAAACTTTGTTTCATTAAATTACAATGTTAGAATTACACATGCTCTATTAGACATGATAATAATATTAAAACCCTAATTTAATTTATTTCTACTTTTCTATTAACAGTTCTGTCCTGTGATATTGAAATAATCCTAATAGAACTTTTACCCAAATTCATATTCGCTCATATTTATGAAGGATCTTGCTCTCACTTACAGGCCCGGCCACAGCCCGGTTACTGACGTGAGCTGGTCTCCCAACGGTGACTTGCTGATTAGCTGTTCTGGTGGGGACACTTCCATGTTAGTGTGGGATGTGTCCATGGAAACTGCGGTGCCACTCCGAAGGGTTGCTGGTGGTGGCATCGTGTTTGCACGATGGTCTTTTGATGCAGCCAAAGTGATTGCTGCTACATCTTCTATTATTTTTAGGTAAGTCTGAAAGTAGGGTACTGATCAATTAGGAATCATACATCACTTTGTACTTACTTACCCATTAATCAGTCATCATTTCCAAAACGTTATAGATTAAAACCCAAGGCATTATATGGTGCAATTATTTATGAAGTAAAATGTACTTAACATAAATGTAACATACATCCTTAAAATACAATGACGAATACAGTATATACGAAAACATGAAAAAACGAAATACTTAACACTTGGTGTACAAAAACTAAAACAAATGCAATCAATTGAACAGAAAATGAAATAAATTCATGTTGAAAAAAGAAAATGAAACAAGAGTTAAATCTAATTAAAGAAAGGGCTTCTGATGCTGTTGTACTACCTCTTGAAAATGCTTAAGTGTGTGTAGATTTATTGTTACTAAGAATTTATCATTATTAAAAAATTATATTAGAACATTAGTATTTTTATGTATTTATGTAAAATTAATTTACATTTAGGCTGTACAAATTCATTAAAAACATCTAAATTATGGACTATACGTATGTAAAACCATCAACTAATAACATCTATATTCTCTACAAATGATTCTTATTCTAACATATTGTAAGAAAATAGTTTTTTTCTAAGCCTTTTTGAATTTTTATTCGTTTCCACAGAGTATGGGACACAAAGCGTTGGACGCCAGAACGTTGGTGCGCCCGCGGTAACCGCGTGGTGGCCGCATGTTGGGGCCCTAATGATATACTACTGTTTGCCGCCAAGGGAGAGCCCATGGTGTATGCTCTCACTAACACGGGGCTTATGAGTGGTCAGTATTCTTCCAAAAATTTTACCCCACTATGGCAAATCCTAGGTTATGATTTTAACATGCTATGTATGTTCATCTGCTCCCTCATAACTCCTAAACTACTTGTCTCCTGAAGAAACAAGATTAAAAATAAATGTAACATACAATGTGTAGCATAATTAATGCCAGACCTATTACACCTCGATTAGGGTATTGATTTCAAAGCATACTCGTACCTAATTGAATTGACCAAAACTTATTTTTGAACCAGCAGCGCTCCGCGGTTTCACCCGCGTAGTTCCCGTTCCCGTGGGAATACGGGGATAGAATATAGCCTATGTCACCCGGGTATAGAGTACCTAGCTCCCCAATAGTGAAATAATTTTTTAAATCGGTTCAGTAGTTTCGGAGCCTATTCAATGCAAACAAACAAACAAACAAATCTATCCAATTTATAATATTAGTATAGATAATAAAATAGTAAAAATGTTTTATTGTCTGTCAGGCATCAGGGCGTTTTTTTTTTTGCGTGGGAAATCATCAAATAACTTCTCCCGCTCTGGGTGGAGCAGGAAGGCGTGTCACACTTTAACTGACTAAAACCCACCCGTGTTCCCTCAGTAGCCTGTGTGCCAGGGGCCATGGTATCTCTTTCGAACAACCCGCACCCTTGGCAGGCATCGGCCCTTGTGGGCCCCATCGGTTTGTGCTGACATCTCTTTGAGGCGCGCGTGGAACACAACGCGCCGTCGACCTGGGCTTGGCCGTCGACCTGGGTGCTTACTCTCGAATATAATTCCGATAGATCGTCATTGGAATTGTTAGTCAAACGTCAGGGATTGGCTAGACTCTTTCCCCCTTCAAACAAGGTTTTCCTTTAGGTATGGTTTAAATCGTCGAGCCTGTTTTTTAAATAAGAACCTAACTGAAATCGAAATACAGCTCCTTTTACAAAACTGACAAGTTAGTCCAGTGCTAAATTGTCAGTTTTGTAAAAGGAGTTCTAAGTTCTTATTTCAAAAACAGGCTTGGTGGTTACCATACCTAAAGAAAAACCTTGTTCTGTAATAAGGGGGAGTGAGTCCAGCCTGGGCTTGGTCATCGGCCCATAGGGTGTTACCATTACATTTAAAAAACTGAATAAGTAAAATGCTAGAACACTAAAAAAGAACATCACAAAAAAGGAAGATTAATGCCTACTGTTATTATTAAAAGGAAATCGTATTGACCCTAGATTATGCATTTAAAATTGAGTCTTATAGTCTTGAAATAAGATTTTATTTTCTTTGGCTCACCCGGGCGGTCAGTATGGCTAAATACATAATTTTTGAAAAAAATACTCATATTGTTACAGTTAAGTACTGAAATCAATTCAGTCGTGAATTAGGAACAAACTACTTTCTTCAGCTACACTTGTATATTCAGTTTTTGTATAGAATAGAATTTAATAGGGTATTTTCCAATTTGATAAAAACTGTTTTAATTTGATGATTGGGACGATATATTAAACAGAAAAATAAAAATAAATTTATTTATATCCATTTCCTCCATTAAAATCGATTAAGGTCATATTTCTTTTTCGTTGTTTTGAATTTACCGCCAAAACGATCCTTACGATGACTTTTTATCACGTGACGTGACGTGAGCTTTGTGTAAACAGCACCAGTACAAATACTTAGTTTGGCGCAATTTTAAAGGTATGTGTGCACAGAGGCACCGCATACCAGTGATTTCACTTACTATCCATAAAAAAATTTGTTAATTATAAACACGACACTCACTTGTACGAAACTTACTAACTACTTTAGTTTACACAAAGTTGACGTCACGTGATAAAAAGTCATCGTAAGGAGCGTTTTGGCGGAAAATTCAAAACAACGAAAAATAAATTTGGTTTAAATCGTTTTTAACACTTTCAACGCCAACGCGGTCAATGGTGACCGACAGCGAACTGTTCCTTCAGGCCAAGCAAAAATCATAGTTTTGTCCAAATTTAGAACAAATGTTTTTTTGATTAGATACTTTTATCTAATGTCCAAATGTATGTTTTTATTAACATAAGTCAAATGAAGTCATTATTTATTGAGATATTAAATGTCGGGCAGCAGTGACCGACGCGGCTCCTAGCGACGAAAACTTGCATTTCCGTTCAAGGGAGCCGCGCGGGTCCCGGTGTCAGGTCAACTCAAATCACGCGATTTTTATCCGGTGTTGTTACCTACCTAATTCGTGGAAAAAATTGAGAAAAGTTATTATTTTTAAGGCGACAGGTTATACAGAACACCGAAGAGTATAACCTGTCTCTCTGCTTAGCGTTTGTGGACTACGAAAAAGCCTTTGCTTCGATCGAGACATGGGCTGTACTGAAGTCCCTTCAACGGTGCCAGATCAACTATCGGTAGATCGGGGTGTTCAAGTGTCTGTACGAAAACGCCACTATTTCAGTCCGACTCCAGGACTGGTCATCATAACCTATCCTTCTGCGGCGAGGTGTTAGATAGGGAGACGTTATCTCTCCGAAACTTTTCACCGCTTTACTGGAGGATATCTTAAAGGCTCTGGGCTGGAAAGGGGCTGGCATGAATATCAATGGCGAGTACATCACCTACCTTTGGTTTGCCGATGATATAGTTGTTGCTGAGACTATGGAGGACCTCAGTACAATGCTCGATGACCTCAGTGGAGCTTCCAAAAGAGTGGGTCTTAAAATGAATATGGACAAGACAAAGGTCATGTCCAATGCGCATGTCCAACACCCACTCTCAAAACGGTCGGAGTCACTGCACTCGAAGTTGTGAACAAGTACGTTTACATAGGACCAACTATCCAGTCGTCAAATCCGACTCGGCTGGGCAGCATTCGGAAAGCTACGCAAATTATGTTCTCATCCTACATACCGCAGTGTCTCAAGACGAAAGTCTTTGACCACTGCATGATGCTAGTGATGACATAAGGGACTGCAACGTGGTCGCTCACAATGGGCTTCATAAGAAGGCTTAAAGTCACCCAAAAGGCAATAGAGAGGGCTATGCTTGGAGTTTCCCTTTATGATCGAATCAGGAGTGAAGAGATCCGCAGAAGAACCAAGGTAACCGACATAGCCCGAAAAATTTCCAAAATTAAGTGGCAGTGGGCAGGGCACATTGCTCGCAGAACAGATGGCCTATGGAGCCGAAAGGTTCTGGAGTGGCGACCGCGTACCGGTAGAGTTGGAAGGCCTCCCACAAGGTGGGACCGCTGGATGCGCGAAGTGCAGAACTGGTCGAAGTGGTGGAGCTTGGATGAGGTCTATGTCCAGCAGTGGACGTCTTTCGGCTGAAATTATGATGGTGATTGTTTTCGCTTTGATTACTATTTGATACAATCTTTTATGTTAAATTTTTTACGGTAACAATACAAAATGAGTTCTGGTTTATAGTTTTCGCGAAATATTTTACAAACACACACACAGCTCACGCACACACACACACACACACACTCACGTACACACGCACAGACACTGACGCATACACACACTCACACACAAAAACTTGTGGATTTATAATTAGTGATAGCAGTCATCGCAGACGTAGTGAAAGAATGTTTGAAATCGGATGAGTAGTTTTACAGATTACTTTCTACATCCAAACTCACAATCCCACTAAATTTATTTCTATATCATCATCATCATGATCATCATAAGTCCGGGGAAATCCACTGCGGGACTAAGGCCTTTCCAATTTCGCGCCACACAAATTTTCAGTCTTTAGTAACTGTTGTATTTTTTTCTAAGTCCCTTACGTTTTTCAAAAACCATCTTAACTGGAGTAACTAGAGGGCCACGCGGGTCAATGAATATGGGATTTAGTTTTATAGCACTGCCCTATGGCCTGTATGAACGGATCGAAAACACTCCTAAAACGCGGGCAGCATTGACCGACGCGGCCCGAACGGAAAGTCTAGTTGTCGACCACCATTGACCGACGCGGCCTGAACGGAAAAATGCATTTTTTTGCTTGGCATTGAACGTGTTAATTGAGGAAATGGATGTAAATCCATTTACTATATTTTTCTGTTACATATTTCGTCCCAATCTTCAAATTAGAATAGTTTTTAATAAATTGGAAAATACCCAATTTTCTTCATTAAAGATACCAGAGAGACATACGGCATTACTAGATGTCATGTCATTTCAATTATTTGATAGCATAAATCGCACACATGATCGCATGACAAGGCTATACGAAAACAGATGTAATTGTATTTTTATAAAAAAAAAACTTTATTGTCATTCATCAAATCACAATCAACCTTGATGTCCTTTATGTCTTTTTAGTTAGCGTTTTTATCGAAACTGGGTTCTAGATTTAACTTTATATTTTATCTATCACACATTTTTAATTCTCTTGCTTCTTCTTTATATTAATTTAAGAAAATAAATAAAAAATAATTTATTTATTCTTAAATTTTACAGGATAAGTTTTTAACCAGTGCGCAAACTGTAACCTTGAATTCAACATAACATTCTAGACCCGCCCCCCCCCCCCCCTCCCCAGTGCAGAAATTTTTCGTAGATTATGCAAAAAAAATCAGCTGTTTCATAGAAAAGTGCAACACCTACGCGGTCAAAATGTATGGAACAGCAGTTTTTTTTTTTTTTTTTGTGTAACCGGCGAAAAGTTTTTGCGTTGGGGGGTCTAGAATGATGTGCTGAAGTCATGGTTACAGTTTGCGCACTGGATAAGAATTTACCCTGTATATTTATTTTCGATCTATCTATGCCTTATGTTGTGCCATGTTTTTTCTTTGCATCACCTTAATCTTGACTTGTAGAAAATGCCTCAGGCATAAAGGCCGCCTTTGTACAGTTTTATTTTTACTTGTGCATAAAGTTTTAATAAATAAATTACTGTATCCTCAGGGTCACAAACCAGCAAAGCGCTTCCAGTCTTGGACGTGACAAAGGTAGAACTATCATCGGGTGACACCGTAGGAGGGCCTATTCTGGACATGTGCTGGGATCCCACTGGCAGATACCTGGCCATTCTGTTTGAGGAGTCACACCTGGTCACCGTATTCTGTACCACGAGGTTGATGCTGCAGCTTAAGATTACACCTTGGTGAGTTTTGTTCATTTGTTTGTCTTATGGTAAACTAGTGACTGTACGTGGCTTCGCCCGCGTGATTTGTCAATAAAAAGTAGCCTATGTCCTTCCCAGAAGTTAAAAATATCCCTATACCAAGTTTTATCAAAATCGGTTCAGCCGTTTCGGAGACGAAACGAAGCTAGAACAAACACAAAAATTTATTTAAAAAAAAATATAAGTAACGTATAAACTTTCGTATGCATAATGTAAAAAGCTTTTATTTTGACATTACAAACAGACACTTCAATTTTATATAGAAAATTGGTGTAAAGAGTCACTTGACGAAGCCGAGAGTCAGTTGTGTTAATTTTCTTGTGCTGGACCATACGTGGGAACCACAAAATAAAGAGAGTACAGAAGGCAATCACATGTATGTATGTGATTTTCATACCTACGCTCGGCGGTCGTGCTAGGGTTGTCAACTTTGGCTTATGCACAAAAAACTATCGTGGTAGTGGCACTCGTATTTAGGTCTTTGCCATGACCACAATTAATCTCAACTCTAATAGTTATGATCGGCGGCGGGCGGCTACGCGGGTGGCCCGGTCGGCTCGCCGAGCAGTTCTATCTTAACTATTTATAATAAGGAAGATGAGCGTATTTTTTAGCTTATAAGTACTACAATAAATATGTAATATAAATAGTAAAAATACTACAAGGCCACAAAGTCATTTTCGCTTACCCACAACTAACTAGGTATTCTGTGTTACGTTAAGACGAACCATCGAAACACGAGCACCTAGGTACTCACCTCTCTGGTCAACTCAACAACTGGTAGCTTAAAAAAAGACAATTCCCAGTTTAATGTTGAATTTAAACAACCGTCCACTGAAAAGTTATAGTAAGTTTTTTTGTTGCTCCGTTTTTGTATTTCACAGACGCGTGTCAAAGGGGATGGCACTCGCGCTCGCACTGGTCCCAACCGGTCCGAGATATCGTGTCCGTGAGCGGTGTCTATGTGTGCGTTGCTCGAGCGCACTTTGTATGTAGATTGCCTTCTGCACTCTCTGTATTTTGTATGGGAACCTTCTGGTTACAGAGATATTAACGGTCAAAGTTTGAACTGTATTTGACGAAAAAAAGTTTTAATGTTAAAACTGAAGGAGGAAATGCAGTGAATCGATTTCAGTAACTTTAAATATGAGTATTTTTTTTAAATTATGTATTTTGCCATACCTACCGCTGATTGGCCCAAAGTAAATTCAATCTTATTTCAAGACCATAAGACTCAATTTTAAATGCATAAAGTAATGCTAGGGTCACCACTTTTTTCTTAATAATAAAACTTTAAAAAAGTCGCTTTGGTCTTCGAAGCTTTTAGATCAATACACTAATTGGGGTGTATGAGATTTTGCGTAAATCCTACTACACATTGTATAAATGCCTGTATATAAATAAATAATGTGTGTCGTTCCAGTTGCTTCATATGCGGCATAGACGTGGAAGTACCATCAACCATGGCCTTCCAACAGAACTTCAGCGAAGGAGCGTGCCTCACCATCGCCTGGTCAAGCGGAAGAGTGCAACACTTCCCCATCATTTACACCGATACGTACTGAGTCCTAGGGATGACAGAAACTGCGCATACGGCGACGCCCCGTGCCGTAGTGCTGCGCTGTCTGACAGCAATCCATACATCACTGACGACCGTGTGTGTAAAACCGGCTTTATTCTACAGTTTGTTTGTCTATTGAAACAAACAACATTAGCATACCCTTTATACACTGCCCATGGACAAAAAGACTGCCAATGGTCTTTGTAAGAAGACCTTTGTAATAAGGACCTAGTGTGAGTTTGTTTTAACCATCTCGATCAAACGCATCAACCGCGTTCGGCGCTCCTATTGGCCCTGGATTGCGCGTGCCACAACTGTTCCATACGGACAAATGCAGGACTATTGCTGGGGAACGTGTACCACTTCTTCGCCTTGTTCATTCTTACAACAGGCATTTTATAAAACTGGATATATTTTGTCTATCTAAGCAATTATTTAAGAAAATGTCTGGGTATTTTGTATAGCGAGTAATTCATAGAATAATTGAACTAAATTTAAGCTAAGTAACACAGCAATACTGGAGCAGCGACTGTTGTTTTCTTTGTCTTTAGCACTTCTTGAAACCTTTAGTTAAACCGTGGACAATGGTGTGGTTTACATGTTTGTTAAATTATAGTTTAAATAATTACTCTGTATTTTGTAGCATGTAACAGTTTTTTGTCCCTAATAAATAAATAAATTGGTGATGGACCAATAGGAGTGCCGGACGCGATCGATGCGTAAAGTCTAGATGGTTAAAAGAAACTCATACCGCCTCTGATGTATGAACGTAAACGAGGCAAAAGAATTATGTAAGGATGGCGTTCCGTAGTTTCTGCCTGCTCCTTTGGGCAATAGGCGTGAGTTTATGTATGTATGTAGATTAAAAAATAAATGGGATGTTTTCTATGTTTTGTTACGATAAATCAGTACTTTTAAGACATACAGTTATGGTCTTATAATTAAGAACGATTTCATGTCCAGATTTATTTATCTAAATCATGTCATGTGGTAGTTATGTGTTCCTTCTTAGAAGTAACTTGTTATGTTGTGAAATAGCTACCTGAATAGAGCAAACGGGATTAGGAATATAGAATAAAATCGCTAACTATTATTTTTTTACAAATTTTGTTTGTTCTGTATAGTATCAAATTCAAGTAGTAATGAAGCTGGACAAATAATTAAAACAAGTTATAAAAAGTGTAGTTTTACATGAAAATTAGATTAAATAAAACACATTAAATGTGAAGTGCGTAAAGAAAAAACTATTAATACATGTTAAATTAGAATTAATAGTTAGTAGAATGTTCACGGCTTTTAATTACTACTTTACACCGTTGAGGAATTGACTCTATAAATTTTTGACATTTCGCAAGAGAGATAGGGTTCCTCTTGTAAGAAAACGTCGTACAGTTCTCTTAAGGTGACACTTGTCCACATTTTTTCCATACAAACTTCGGGAGGGTTTTACTCCACTGTTTGACAATGTACATCAAAAATTAAACATGGTATGATTTTGTCTCATTATTAATATTGTCGGTACGGAAACTGAATACTAAAATAAAAAAGCCATTAAAAAGTTATGAGCCAACAAAGATTTGTTTTTTTTTCTTGCTAATTTAACCTAACTTTGGGCGAGTTTAAGTAATAAAAGAAGTGTAAAATCTCAAAAACTAAGTCGGTACCGACAAAGCTCAGTTATCGAAAAGTTCAATAAACTTTATTGGTCATTGATTTATGCAGTGGTTTTTTCAGAAAACCCGATCTTCCGAAGGACTTTTCTTAATTTTTTACGCGCCAGTTATACTATAACTGCTCCTGTAGCTCACTCGATAATGTTGTGCGTGTAGACTAGCGTCTAACTGCCCATCACGAGTACTACCTCTGTCGGACACGATGCCTGGTGAGACAGCGTGATTTTTAGCCAGACCCACCAGTGAGTTCGACCCCGCGACTTGTTTCCCCTTAAATTGCCACACTATGGATTTTAAATATTTTTCTTGATTTGGCTCCAAATAAGGTCTATTGGGTTTAGATCTGGGCTGTTAGCTAACCAATCTAAGACAAACTAATTGCGATGTCAGAAATTCCTTAACAGTGCGTGCAGTATACTTGGATCAGTGTCGTGCAGGAATGTCCAAAGAATCTGAAGCATGTCTTCAGCATAAGGTAACATTGTTTCTTCCAGTATATTTTTGTATTGGCATTCATCCATGTTTCCTTCTCTTCACCCCCGAATTTTCACATTTCCCCCACCATGCTTTAATGTCTTTTTTGTTTACTTAGGGTCGAAAGCTTTATTCGGAGGGCGTCGTACATATCGTTTTCCAGAACATGTGTTTATTTTTGTCTCAGAAAATGATAATATTTTTCCACTGTCTAACTGTCCAGTTTTCATACCTTCTTGCAAACGCAAGCCGGGGTTGCCTATGGCTCCTTTTCAACATGGGCACCTTCCATGCTATCCTTCCGTGCAACTTTTCTTCTATCAAACGCATCGAATAGTGCGTGCAGAGATTGCTGAAATATTCTTTTCTCATCTTATTAGACCCTTTAAAAGGATTTTGTTTTGCCAAACGAGCGATATTTCGATCATCTAGACGAGATGACTTTCTCTGTTTAGGTACACGCGGAACATTTGAAGTAGTTTGATACGTGGCAAAATGCTTCACAGTGTGGAAAACCATCGTTTTTGGGCATTGCAGATGGTCGGCTATCTTTTTATACGACCAATTCTTCTCGCGAAGTCTGATTATTACTTCCCTTGTAGATCTATCACAACTTTTATTTTTCCCCGTGGTTTTCATATGAAGCAATCACCTTTAAGACTTTTACAACACTAAATAGCGCCAAAATAATACGAATAGTGAGCTAGTAGAACTACAGAACCACAGAGTGTGCTCTATTTAAATTTAAATAAAAAAATAAACTATTCAGCATTCTTAACTATGTGACCAGCCAGTAGGTAAGTAGTAATACTAGGTTGAGATAAACCCCCTTATTCATAAACGTTGCTTAAAGTTAAATAGTGATTAGCGTCTGTTTAACCATACATTTTTGACGTTTAAACATCATTTAACTTTAATCATCGTTTATGAATATGGCCCCTCTAATGTATAAAGTTTGTGTAGGTATATATTTTAAGCCAATCAGGTGTAGCAACGTATGTATCGCCAGTATGGAAAAGTTTTGCGATACCGAGAGAAATACAAAAAAGTAGTTATACTTAGTTTGAAAAAATCTTCCCTCTAACTATGCGTTCTTAATTATATGACCATCACTGTATGTTAAAGTTTGCTTAGATTGAACTATACCTAAGTTAAGATAAAGTAGGCGGCGAAAATTGATGAACAATGTGTGTTATGTATGTATGTGTACGTGTATGTATATGTATCTATGTATTAGTATTATTTAGATCACGTTGGCACGGATATAAAATCACGCGCGGGATTTTATCGCGCAACGGATTTGTAACTCTCGGTCTTGAACCGAGCGTTGAGAATCCAACCGAGTGGATCCCAGTCGGCAAAACGCACTGTTCGATTTTCAACTGTCTGCGTTAAGGGGCCATCCATAAATTACGTCACACGTTAAGGGGGTGGGAGAGGGTCAACGAAATGTGACATTGTGTGACAAGGGGCAAGGAGTGGTCAAAAGCTTTGTGACGTCACATGTTAAAATCTAAAATACGATGTTTTTTTTTTAAATAGGAAAACTGCTGTTTTTATTTAATTACTTCTAAATATAAAATTGAAAAATAGACGTCACACAAAGGGGAGGGGGTTTCACAAATGTGACCACCGATAAGGACGGGGAGGAGTCAAGAAGCCATGAAATTTGTGTGACGTAATTTATAGATAAGATGTGCGTTGAAGATCCATTGCGCAAAAAAATCCCGCCTCGATATTTCTACGTCCGTTAACGTGGACATTGGTGTGATAAATTTGTACTAACAAATACAAGCAAGGTTACAATTAAAACAATCAAAATCATACATAACAAACAGCCTAAAGGCACAATGTAAAATAATTCTAGGTCTAAAACTTATATTTAAACTCACAGGTGTAACTATTGTAAACAAATAAATGAACAGTTATTAAGTACTTCTGTAAATATTATTATTAAAAAAAAAATCTGATCTGCTATCCCATTTCTGCTTACCATCAGTTGTAGCAGTGAAACGAATGAAAAATCTACACTGGCCTTCAAAACTTAGTACCACACTTTTTTAAATTGCAATAACTTTTTAAATACACAAGATATATTTTCAAAATAAAAAGGATTACAATAAAAACTATTTCCAAAAAAAAAAAAACAAGCGATCTCCGGAAAAGCACTACAAAGTGAAAAATTACTTTTTTCGGAAATCGGTGACTTTAAATATGTATTTTATTAATTTCTTGTCACCGCCTTCCCAAATCAAAGTTATTTTTCACTTTGTAGTGTTTTTCCGGAAGTCGGTTTTTTTTTTAAATTTTTATTTATCACTTTTTAGTTATAGTACCTAGCCCACACCAATTCAAAATTTGATCACCCTTGGTCAAAACAATGCATAATATATAGGCGATAGCAGCAATCGCGGTTGATATGCTGTCATTTTTTTTAAATTAGAAATTTAAATGGGACCATTTCGGAAAGAACCCCTTTCGAATAAAAAAACAATTTGCGAATCCGTCTATGTATTACGGGAGTTATACCAGAAAATACATTAAAAAAAGCATGTCGAATTGATAACCTCCTTCTTTTTGAAGTCTGTTAAAAATGTTTTTTGTTTTTTGTATAAAAACTTTATAGTCAAATCCTTGAATGGCTGAAAAAACTTTTAGAAGTGTTTCTACACTTCTTCTCAAATTGCTTTACAAGTTATGTTTCTGTTTTTGAAGCAGCATAACTTGCCACAAGTTGGATGAAAACCGCTGTAAATTGTTCCGAGTCAAAATCAATTTTGGGAGGCCTACTAGCAGTGAAAAATCTAGTCAAGTAGTGGTTAAGCCCATACGACACATCAGCTGACTCGGCAGGATGTTGCAAATTACGCCATGAATTTCAGGATTTGACATCAACTTTACATCTGCATTCGGTTTTATTAAGAAAAATATGTCACCGCGTTTATTGTATGCAATAAGTTTGTGACAAATATCTTTTATAATAAATGATAAATGATTTTATTTCTGTAAGTAGGTTTGTACAAACACTTTTACACGTCAATCATATTTTTTTAAACTAGATGAGGTCGGCGTTTCCTATCTGACTACTCTGAGAAAAAAGGCCGAAACAAACTCAGAGGTCACAGTCTCTTTTAAAGTCCAGACATAATCTTGGTCAGATTATGTAAAGACCATGTGGATTGGTGTCTGAAATGGTCTTTTGAGGAAAGAACCACACAGATTGAGTGGACCTGTCCACATTGGGGCCGGTCAAACCTTTTCAGTCTACTGCTAAAGTTGGATAAATTAGGTTCTATGTTCTATGTAATGGGTTTGGTTTCCGCACCTAGTCCTTCAAGTGGACCATTGTGAGCGATGGCGGCGGTCGGTTGTTTATTCCAGCCAGCCCACCTCCCTCCAGAAGTTGGCTATAACTCCTGGACTGTTGAGAACATCCGTGTAACATTTGGGTGCCCCGAGGGTTTCTGTTCTAATCTAGGCTAAGCCTATGCATCCGTAAAGCACATGCGCAACGGTTTCCTCAACCTCCATGCAAGCCCTGCAGAAGGGGCTGTCCGTTATGCCTAGTGTGTAGAAGTGTTTGTTTAACGGGAGTGTCCCGTGATGGTTCCAGTCACCAGAAGCAGATCCTTTCTGTCCAGGCGTAACAAACGTTTGGGCAGCCTGCCATCCAAAGATGGCATTGCTTCCCTAGACTGCCTGCAACCTGGTATCGGGGTCCACCAGCTCTCCGCTTGTGTGTGGGTGTAATCCTGAAGCCACCTGCGTAGTTCGTTGAAGGCGATGGGCTCGGGTCCAGAGACTGACGCGCTGGATGCCCTTCTGGCCAATTCGTCAGCATCGTTGCCTAGTGATCCATTGTGTCCTTTTATCCATTGCAGTGTCACAGTGTTTGCGATTGGAATTTGTTACTCGTTCTAGCGCATTATGACATTCTAGTGTTAAATTCGATGTAATGTATTTTTTCCCAGAGATTGGAGAACTGAAGCACTGTCGAAGAATATACGTATGTGGATGTCCGTGACTTTCTTGGCTTCTATGGCGCATGCCGTTGTAAGTACTACGTACGTTGTTGTGAGTACTACGTAGTAGTGTCTTTGGAAGTAGTACCACACTTTTTTAAGTTGCAATAACTTTTTAAAATATGTATTTTATTAATTTCTTGTCACCGCCTTCCGAAATCAAAGTTATTTTTCACTTTGTAGTGTTTTTCCGGAAGTCGTTTTTTTTTTTAATTTTTATTTATCACTTTTTAGTTATTGTACCTAGCCCACACCAATTCAAAATTTGATCACCCTTGGTCAAAACAATGCATATTATATATGCGATAGCAGCAATCGCGGTTGATATGCTGTCAATTTTTAAGAGTTCCGTTGTCTATCTCCGAACCGCATCATCAGATATTAAAATTAGAAATTTAAATGGGACCATTTCGGAAAAAACCCTTTCGAATAAAAAAATATATTTGCAAATCCGTCTATGTATGACGGGAGTTATACCAGAAAATACATTTAAAAAAAAACATGTTGAATGGATAACCTCCTTCTTTTTGAAGTCTGTTAAAAATGTTTTTTGTATAAAACTTTATAGTCAAATCCTTGAATGGCTAAAAAAACTTTATGAACTTCTGTTCATGAATAGAAGTGTTTCTACACTTCTTCTCAATTTGCTTTACAAGTTATGTTTCTGTTTTTGAAGCAGCATAACTTGCCACAAGTTGGATGAAAACCGCTGTAAATTGTTCCGAGTCAAAATCAATTTTGGGAGGCCTACTAGCAGTGAAAAATCTAGTCAAGTAGTGGTTAAGCCCATACGACACATCAGCTGACTCGGCAGGATGTTGCAAATTACGCCATGAATTTCAGGATTTGGCATCAACTTTATATCTGCATTCGGTTTAATTAAGAAAAATATGTTACCGCGTCTATTGTATGCAATAAGTTTGTGACAAATATCTTTTATAATATTGGGGCCGGTCAAACCTTTTCAGTCTACTGCTAAAGTTGGATAAATTAGGTTCTATGTTCTATGTAATGGGTTTGGTTTCCGCACCTAGTCCTTCAAGTGGACCATTGTGAGCGATGGCGGCGGTCGGTTGTTTATTCCAGCCAGCCCATCTCCCTCCAGAAGTTGGCTATAACTCCTGGACTGTTGAGAACATCCGTGTAACATTTGGGTGCCCCGAGGGTTTCTGTTCAAATATAGGCTAAGCCTATGCATCCGTAAAGCACATGCGCAACGGTTTCCTCAACCTCCATGCAAACCCTGCAGAAGGGGCTGTCCGTTATGCCTAGTGTGTAGAAGTGTTTGTTTAGCGGGAGTGTCCCGTGATGGTTCCAGTCACCAGAAGCAGATCCTTTCTGTCCAGGCGTAACAAACGTTTGGGCAGCCTGCCATCCAAAGATGGCATTGCTTCCCTAGACTGCCTGCAACCTGGTATCGGGGTCCACCAGCTCTACGCTTGTGTGTGGGTGTATTCCTGAAGCCACCTGCGTAGTTGGTTGTAGGCGATGGGCTCGGGTCCAGAGACTGACGCGCTGGATGCCCTTCTGGCCAATTCGTCAGCAGCATCGTTGCCTAGTGATCCATTGTGTCCTTTTATCCATTGCAGTGTCACAGTGTTTGCGATTGGAATTTGTTACTCGTTCTAGCGCATTGTGACATTCTAGTGTTAAATTCGATGTAATGTATTTTTTCCCAGAGATTGGAGAACTGAAGCACTGTCGAAGAGTATACGTATGTGGATGTCCGTGACTCTCTTAGCTTCTATGGCGTATACGCCGCTTGTATAATGACCACACATTCTGCTTGGTAGACTGTGTTGAACATTCCCAGCGGGCTGGATATATTTATGTTGAGATCTCGTGAGAAAACTCCGATTCCGGTTCCGGAGTCGGTCTTTGATCCATCAGTGTAGACTCTTAGCTCTTCCGGGACTGAGAGATCGTTCTGTTCTTCTGTGAGTACTACGTTGTAGTGTCTTTAGAAGTAGTGCAGTTTCGGAGTTTTATCACAGGTTGATGTCATCATTGGTCGTCGTTTGATCGCATCTTCCTTAATGCGTGTGTGCTCTGAAGTCTTCGCTTACGGTTCCTACTATGTTGAGCCTTAAAGCAGCCAGGGCCGCCTTCTCCCGCACGATGAGGTGTAGAGGAGGCACCTCCAGCATCGCCTGTAGGGCAGCGGTGGGTGTAGTTCTCATGTAGCTGGTGATTGCCACACAGGCGTACTACTGCAGTTTTTCGAGTTCTTTTTGGGCTGTGCTCAGGTCTGTTCTGGGCCACCAGACTATTGAGTCGTATGTGATGATTGGTTGAATAACCTTGGTGTATTTCCAGTAGCTGGGTGTATTCTTTCAAAGAGTAAAACCCTGAATAATTTTTTCGTGCAAGTGAATTTGCACAAATGTCGCCCACAAGCCTCTTCTCGCGCATATTTCCAGTCGCGCAAAAGTCCATTCGCGGAAATGTCTTTCGCGCAAGTGTACCGGATCCCTTTTATCCCAATTTTTATCCCTAGCATCGAGACGCATGCAGGCGAAACCGCGGGGTGCAGCTAGTTCGTTAATATTTTTACAAAGCACAAGACGCTGTATTACGCCTCCTACCCATAACCCATAAAGTATTTCAGAGAAACAAACATTGTGATGCTGGATTGTTCCATTGTTCATGCATTCTTACACTCATTTTAAGATGACATAAATACTGTGTAATTCTGTCTGAAATCCGGAATAAACATAACGTCCTAGTGTTGCCATTGAAAATGTTAAAATCTCGAATTAAAAAAGATTATGTTCCGTAGGATAGGACCAGTTCATCCTAGTAATTAGTACCTCTAGCGACTTTTGGCGAGATAGGTAGTTATTTTCAAGTGATAAATTTGATAATTAAAGTGAAAAACCAAGCCTTTGCGTTAATTACCTTATTACTAGGGGTTTTTTTTTGGGCTTTGAGTTGTTTTCAAAGTCCAAGTCAATACTTTTGAACGTCAAAATTTGCGTTAAAATAGAATTGATTGTACCTATAGGTAGTTTCCTAAGGAGACGGATGGGCAAGAAACTCCACCCTTAGGTACCTACTCTTTTCGTTCATGATGCTGTCAACTTTATCAGACTGCTTGAAAAGTCATTGTTGTGCCAGTACAGTGCGAGTTTTTTTGTGCCAGTATAATTTTTTACCCTTATAGTTAGTAGTATTTTAAATTGACGATGGCAACACAAGGTTTTTACGTACTTAATCGTTATATAAGCCACCTTTGTAGGAGCTGTGGTGTGGTAGTGTAGCAGTACAGTGCCCAAAGGATACCTAGATCGTGTGTAAGTTCAAAATGTTTGAAGTTTCGTATTAAATGGTGTCTAAACAAACGTAATATCAAGATGCATATTTGGTGGTAAGTGTTATAAATTATAATCCTCCTAATAATATTATAAATGTGAAAGTTTGGATGTTTGTTACTCAATCACGCAAAAACAGCTGAACGGATTTTGATGAAATTTAAATCGAATTAACAGTCATTTATTCAAACTAGGCTGAGAGTCAGCACTTTTTGAACGTCAAAATTACATAAGACAGTCCCCAAAAACGCCCACCCTTCACCACTCCCTAGTGCTTTAGCTAGGGAGAAGTGGCGCAACAAACTCCCCAGCAGCACAGCTGTCTGTTAAGTTGGAAGAACTTGATTCCAAACAATAATAGGTAAGTAATTAAATTACATCAAAAAATTTGGTTTATACAGTCAAATAAAATAAACAATGCTATGGAGTAACTCATATAACCTGTCAGTAGGTAAGCTAATTTGGCACACAGATAGTTTGAAACCTGGATTAACACATAGGATACTTTTTTCCCGGTTCCCGTGGGATAATTTTCAACCTCCACGCGGGCGAAGCCGCTGGTAAAGGTGGCTGGTGGAGGTCTGCCCGGCTTGGGTGGAGCACCGCCGTGTCCTCGTGGAGGCGATCGGCGGCGGCGATCTCTCGCGTCCGGCCCTGGTCCAGGCCATGGTACGGAGCGAGAGTGCATGGGTAGCCGTCACCTCCTTCAGCGAAGCAGTAAAGCTCGCGAAGAGGGAGGCGGCACACGTGAGGAAGAGGCAGCATATGCGCCCTCGCAGCCCTAATCGCCAGGAGACGCCCTGGGCGTCGAGAATCCCAGGCTGATTTCCGGCCACCGTAGGCGTGGGCTTGCGGACGGCGAGTAATGGGTAGCTCGCTGTCTGTTAAGGACCAAGTCCAGGTCGACGGCGCGTTGTGTTCCACGCGCGCCTCAAAGAGATGTCAGCACAAACCGATGGGGCCCGCAAGGGCCGATGCCTGCCAGGGTCGCGGGTTTATTCTAAAGAGATACCGTCGCCCCTGGCATACAGGCTACTGAGGGAACACGGGTGGGTTTTAATCAGTAAAAGTCTGACACGCCCTCCTGCTCCACCCAGAGCGGAAGAAATTATTTTTTTATGACACCACCCAAAAAAAAAAGAACCCTAATATTAGTATAGATAACTTCGCTAACATTGGAAAACAACTAGCCCACCAAATTCGCCCAAGCTTGAATAATGTCCAAATACCTGTTCACCCAGATACATCTCCCCTGAATACTTTCGTACTAATAGACACTGACGGAACTGAAGTAAACAGTATGTTACTGAATTTAACCCATAAATACCTCGAGTATCAAATTTGATACCAACCTTTCAAACCGAATGTACACTTGCAATTCGTTTTTTTTTTTTTTTATTAGGTTTTACGTATAACATTATTGAATAGTGTTCTTTCGACCAAAATTAAAAAAAAAATCAACTGTCAACATAGTTTGATTATCTATGACATTTTGCTTTCCCGCTTTACTGAACAAGTGAACATAGTTTTCGAAAAAGTTTGGCGCTTCATACCTTTGACGAATTTTCTTTTTCCGAATAATAAAAATACTTTTGAGGTAAGTAAATATCATAATTTTATTAAAAAAATATTTTTGTTACGATTGCCTTCTTTGCTTGAAGAGAAATGTGCTATTTTTGTGTGTATCAATTTTGATACTTCAGGCATTCCGGGCTGTATGAAACCTAGCGACTAATGCTCTAACTTATTATAATTTTTGCATATAATATTTGCATTTTTGTTATTTTTCTGCTTGGATATTTATCGAAAATGAAGCCGGATGACATCGAAGCCATTTTGAGGTAGCTATAAAATGGTGAAATTTCAGAGGACGAGTCCAGCGATGATGAAGATGACATCGACTACTATTCGAGTCAAAGAGATCTTCAGATGGAGCTAGAAGATGAAGATGATGTAGGTAATTCGCCCGCTGACCCTGAGTTAGATGCAAATCCGCCATTAGTCTACGAATCTTCTGACATTCAGCATTTAGGGACCGTTGCACAAAGTCCAGCTCCTTTGGTGTATAATTACAACTACAACCCTCGAAGATGGAGAGTAAGAAATATGGACATTGTACAAAACGCTTTTAATTTCGAAGGTAACACTGAGTGCCCACAAGAAATTTGGAAGAGAAGAGTTTGGAAACGCTGTTTCAGTTTTTTTTTTTACTTCTTCGATGAAGAAATATTGAAATTTCTTGTGGACGAATCGAATAAATATGCTTTCCAAAAGAATCCCAACTTTACAGAATCTATTACTGTCTCAAAGTTACGAAAGTTTCTTGGAAGTCTTATATTAACTAGTGTATACCATTATCCTAGTGTCAGGTCATATTGGTCAAACATTGCTAAATTCGAACCCATGGCACAAACCATGAATCGCAACAGATTTGATAAAATCAGACAAATTTTTCATATGAATGACGACACTAAATTATTATTATTAATAATTTGCCCTCTGATTATCCCCAACACGACCGACTGCATAAAGTTAGACCAGTGATAGATCATTTGAATAAGCAATTTTATTACTGTAATAAATTAATTAAATGTTTTATGCCCTCTTTCTGGGTATGGTATGCGTACAGTTTTGAGGTTCACTCAGGAGCTAAGGACATTGAACGTCTACCTGGCGAACCAGACCTCGGAGTAGTATCAAATACTGTTATTCGATTGTTACGACCAGTCCCAAGGCACATCAACCACATAATTTATTTTGATAATTTTAACACCAATATTCCTCTGCTACATTACTTGACCAAAGAAGGTATTTATTGTCTTGGCACTTTACAGAGAAACAGGCTTGGTAAGTCTTGCAAGCTGCCAGAGAAAAAGGAAATCCTGAAGTCTAACATACCCAGAGGCACATATCATGAAAACGTTGCCTCTTTTGAAGGCACAGAATTTTCAGCAACAAGCTGGAAAGACAATAAGCAAGTGTTGTTGCTTTCCACCTATGTTGGTGCTTCAGCGGGTTACGAAAAAAAACTAAAAACGAATATCCAAGTATCGTGTCCTCGGGTTATAAAGGAATATAATGCTCACATGGGAGGCGTTGTTCTGATGGACAGCTTCATTGGTCGACATCGCATTCGCATAAAGTCAAGAAAGTGGACAACAAGGCTGCTTTATCACCTCTTGGACATGACTGTGATAAATGCTTGGGTGCTGTACAAAAAGGTTAGTACAGTGAACGGGAAATCCCAGAAGGATATATTGAAGTTGGCTGACTTTAGAACCGAACTTGCTGACACTTTATGTCGTTATCAAAGTCGCTCTGAAAATAAAAGGGAAGACCAAGTACCAACAGTCGACGAGAAGAGATCCCTGAACCATCTAAAAAACCACGGGCGGGTATACAAGTCCTACCCTCTACGACGTACGTTACGATCGAGTCGGCCATGAAAAAATATTTTTAGATTCTAGGAATAAATGTAAATATATCAATTGTAGGAAACTTACTTCTTGGATTTCTATAAATATAAAATTTCTTTGTGACAATAAAAATAACCAATGTTTCGCATTATTTCATGCCTAGGAACATTATTTGTTATTCCGACATATTTATAAGCCGATAGTGCTCCGGGTTCAAACAACATATCAACAAAATTCTTAAAGTTTGTCAGAAAGGAAGTCGTTCTAGTTATAACGCATCTTGCAAATCTCTGTCTCCAGCAAGGCGTTTTCCCGGCTCTTCTCATCATCATCATTTCAGCCAAAAGAAATCAAAAATCAAAATCAAATAAAAAATCATTTATTCAAACTAGGCTGAGAGTCAGCACTTTTCGAACGTCAAAATTACATAAGACAGTCCCCCAAAAACGCCCACCCTTCGACACTTCCTAGTGCTTTAGCTGGGAAGAAGAAGTGGTGCAACAAACTCCCCAGCAGCACAGCTGTCTGATAAGTTGGAAGAACTTGATTCTATACAGTAATGGATAAGTAATTAAATTTTTATCAAAAAATGGAAATTTCATTAATAAAAATTAAAAAAAAAAATGGTTTATACAATAAAATAAAATAAACAATGCTATGGAGTAAGACATATAACCTGTCAGTAGGTAAGCTAATTCTGGTGAAAGAACACAAACGTTGTCTTGAGTTAATCACAGCGACCAACAATTCTTATCGTTTAAGTAGTCGTTGATTGAATAGTATGCCTTAGAACAAAGATTTGATTTTACTTTAGCTTTAAACGCATTAAAATGTAAATCTAGCAAAGAAGTTTGTAAGCTTCTTATAAAAGGTGATACCGAGCCCAACGAATGAGTTATGAACTTTATGAAGCCGGTGAAAGGGAACACGTAGTTTGTCCTTATTTCTGGTATTAATATTATGAATATCACTGTTTTTAGTGTATAAGTGTTTATTTTGCCTAATATATAAGATGTTAGCGAAGATGAATTGTGATGCCACCGTGAGAATACCAATATCTTTAAAAAAATCTCTCAGAGAAACTCTAGCACCTAATTGGTAGATTGCACGTACAGCTCGTTTTTGCAGAACCTATCCTTTTAAACAAATTACAAAAACTGGAATTAAAGGTAGGTACCTACGCACTCAGCTTTCTCAAGGATTACCTCTCTAACGGAAAACAAAAATTAAAATATGACAATACACTAGCAACAAAGGAGACGTAACAAACGGAGTACCACAGGGTAGTGTTTTAGGACCTACCCTCTTTTTAATATACATCAATGATTTGTGTAATTTTGAATTAACAAATACCAGAGTTTCGCGTTGTTCTTGCTGGTAATTGTTGGCCAGATAATAAGCTGAGTGCACAGGTAAACATAGCTGAAAGACAAAAAATAATTTGCTAACTTTAAACACCTTCAAGACTACATAACTACGTACATGTGCTTTAGTGTTAGTAACCGGACATGACACAGTGAAGACATCAATTTAAAAGGACACACATGTGGAGACATAAACAGCACATGCTGTAACTGTCCATGCCTAAACCGAGTCTCTAAGACGAAATACTTAGAGGTGATGGCTGACCAGTTTCTGTCCTGGTACCCTCACCTTAAGCAAGTTTCTGGCAGGGTTAGAAAGCTTACATGGATATTCAAAACACTAAGATACTAAGCCCCGACTAAAATGTTGAGGAGTGATAGCCGGCCTAGAAACCTTAACGAAATCTACATTGCTCTTGTACAATCCGTTCTACTGTATTGTATCCCCATTTGGGGTGGCGCAACGAAAACTAGATTTACGGACGTGGTACGTGCCACCACGCAGGCCCAATGAGGGTTGGTAGATGTCACATGTCTTCGATTTTTTGTTCTAGGACATGCCGTTTTCCTCACGATGTTTTCCTTCATCGTTTGAGAGCAGTGGTGATGAAATTATTTACACACAGTAATGCGTCTGGCTGGGTTCGAACGCACGACCTACAACTCGTAAGTCGCGGTCGTTACCACTGGGCCACCACTGCTCCTTAAACGTTATGTATTAAAAAAAATTAAGGTAATCGACTCAAAACTTTTACGAAATTAGCAATTTACGCTCAGTCAGAAAGCTATACATAACCCAAACGATTATTAAAAAAAAAACCCTCCCATATGATATGAATAAGAAACCTAAAAGAAGGAAAGGATAAATAATTGAAGATATTCCCCAATGTAAAACCAAATTTGCAAGCAGACAATTTTACAATCGCTCAGTTATACTATTCAATACGATTTACAAAAATATATATTTACCTACACAATATAAACTATTGCGACTGTAAAAGAAATATAACAAACTGGATTAAATCTCTTACTTTTCTGTAATAAAAACTCTTCTGGAATATCATGACAAATATTACCACACACTGTAACGATACACTTCTCACTCCAATCCACATATTTACTACACTACAGTATCCACACCACGCTACAACACACCACACCACACACCGCAGCTCATCACATCACACCAACCCTCGCTACATCTCACACACACGCCTCACACACCACACCAAAGTAAATTCAATTCAATTCAATTTATTTCAGTAACAATTCAATTGCGTTCGAATATAATCCAGCATGAAACAAAACAGTAATACAAATTTAAAAGAATACATGCAAATATGTTAAAAATTAAAAAATTAGGTAAAAGAAAATTAAATTAAAATATAATAATAAACCACATGTCAATGAAGTAACATTAATCAAAAACTAAAGTCAGAGGAACACGGAACACAATAGGTACAACAACATAGACATGTCACTTATAAGAGCATTAGACTATTATAAATCATCTACTGAGTAGAGACATTTTTCTAACAAGAACGCCTTGAGCCTTGCCTTGAATGAGCCTGTGTACAGTGTGCTTTTTAACTCAAGCGGTAATTTATTAAACAATTTAACTGCCTGATACTGTGGACTATGTTTGATTATTTCGAAAGTCGGGACGATTTTGTTCCCAAAGTCTTTTCTACGCGTATTTTCCCTAACCAGCCTGCCCTCGTCTGTTTCGTAGTCAAATATATATTTTTTAAAGGTATTTAACAGTAGGTACTACTACGTAAAGGCTAGGCACTGTTTTTTTTTTTTTTTTTTTGGGTGGGAAATCATCAAATAACTTCTCCCGCTCTGGGTGGAGCAGGAGGGCGTGTCAGACTTTTACTGACTAAAACCCACCCGTGTTCCTTCAGTAGCCCTTAAGCCAGGGGCTGTGGTGTCTCTTTCGAACAAACCCGCACCCCTGGCAGGCATCGACCCTTGCGGGTCCCATCACTATTTGTGCTGACATCTCTTTGAGGCGCGCGTGGAACACAACGCGCCGTCGACTTGGGCTTGGTCCTTACCGGACAGCGAGCTACCCATTACTCGCCGTCCGCAAGCCCATGCCTACGGTGGCCGGAAATCGGCCTGGGATTCCCGACGCCCAGGGCGTCTCCGTATCCTGCGGCGGCTGGGGTCGCGAGGGCGCATATGCTGAGGCTAGGCACTGTGAGAATGCCAAGTTCTTTAAAATATGGTCGACAAGTGTCTCGTTGAGAAATTCGGACAATGGTTTGGATTGCTCTTTTTTGGAGAACGAATGCCCTATGCCAGTTGTAATGGTAGCTGTTTCCCCAAAACTGTATGCTATACCTCAGTTTGGACTCAATCAGCGCAAATCGCGCAAATCATAATACACCACGCTTCTTACCACATGTTAATTACATACCTACTCCAGAAATTAGTTTATACAATAAAAAATATGTTTTATTTATATTAAAATCTAAGATTATGGTATGGTATGGTATAAAATCTAAGAGCGGAGTCCCCTAACACAGGCATTGTTTGCCTAAAAGGAGGCTCCCAACACAATTCATTGTATATGAAGCTTTTTGTGAAAAACATAAAAAATATCCTCCAAATGATTCAGACTGATATTGAAACTGTGTTACTCTATAGCGTGCTGCTGCTTGTACTCGTAAATTAATACACATTGTGACTATCTGTCACGTACCGTCTCCTTTTTAATAACAAAATATTACATTTGTTTATGTCGGAGTTACGTTGACAAATTTTATTTGATCTTAGGGGTAATTCTCGTAATTTTAAGAACGTTCACAGTCTGGTCTCAGTGTCAATCAGTCAAAAATACCTTGAGTTTCCATACATGTTTGACAAGTTTTTGACATTTGCTTGTCGCTGAGATGACACTGCGACTACATTTAATTACGAGAATTGCCACCCTTGTCTATGAGTGAGCTTCATCTTATTTAATTGTAGACGTGACTAATCATATAAATATATAATCATATCTACCGTTTATATTAAATTCTACTACGAAAATTTACCCTTTTAATAATAGGTAAACTCCGTTTGGGATAATATTAGACATTTAAATAAACCTTTTTACAATCCGTTCAACAGATTTTTACTTCTATTGCGTTGGTAGCATGCAGTAAACAGTTGGTGCTGTAACCACTTTTTTGCTTTTAATGCCTTATGCCTACGGAAAAGAAGTGAAAATCGGTTGAATAGACTGTAAAAAAGGTTTATATTTAAATGTCTAATCCTAATTCAAATGTAGTTTAGATATACCTAACCTTTTTGCGTTGATTTCAGGTTCATTTGGATTATCTGTTATTCGTTCAGACCATCGTATACATGGTGGTGGGGTGGAGCTGAATTGCCATGGCTGGAGAAATATCATTATCCCGGCTTCTTTACCCCGGCCCCATCGCGCTACGTCAACGGAACAGAAACGATGACATCTGATCCCAAAGACACACCGGATTGGCGTATCGAAGAACCACACTTCTTACTTTACAAAGAATCATTTGCGAAAGAATTGGAACGGCCGTCCAGAAATTCACCACCTTATAAACAATCTAGAAAAATCTGGTGGGCTACATATTGGAGAGTCAGTATTATTGCTTTTTTAAATTAGCCATTAATGTCCCACTGCTGGGCGAAGGAAGTTCTTCTCTTTTTCCACCTCTCTTTGTCTAGAGTGGCCAAGGGGGCAAGAACCAATCTTTATTAAAGGAGTCCTGCTCATCTTGCCATATCAATCTGGGTCTGCCACGGTTTGCTTTGCCATTAAGCGGGACACACTGTGTCGTAAATTTGGCCCATTGATCGTCTAACATGCAGCAGATGTGTCCAGCCCAATTCCATTTAAGCGCGGCAGCTTATTACTACCCAGAATACGACGTCCCATAGCTCTCTGGCAAGCCTAGAGCGTGGACCGCTGCTGAACTGTCAAAGAACATTTTTGAGAATCATACTCGTACGTGAGGGTGGGAATAATACACACTTCTTTGAGTCTTATCTTAAGGGACCGAAGATTATCGCTCCTTATTTGATCTTTCATGGCCCAATAGCGCTTCCAGACAATTTTCAGTCCGTCTTGCAATTATAATTATTTGATTATAATTGCACTATAATTGCTTCATCATTTCAGCCGAAATACGTCCACTGCTGGACATAGGCCTCCCCCAAGCTCCGCCACTTCGACCGGTTCTGTGCTTCCCGTATCCAGCGGACTCCTGCGGCCCTCACAAGGTCATCGGTCATAATGGCAGTGGGCCGATAATTGCTTGATTACTATTATTTACCAGGTCATCCAAAGGGTAGTGTAGAAATATCCCTTTCCTTTTGGATTTATCACTTGGAGTCTCCCTCCGTGATCGAATCAGAAATGAAGAGATCAGTAGGAGAACTAATATGACCGACATAGCCCGAAGTTTTGGTAAACTTAAATGGCAGTGAACAGTGACTATTGCTCGCAGAACAGATGCTCGATGAGGCTGAAAGGTTTTGGAGTGGTATGTAACGTTGGAAGGCCCAAAGTGAACCGATGACCACCAGTCTTGGTGGTCGTGGCTGTTCTTGGAAGAGGCCTATGTCCAGCAGGTGACATCTTTCGTCAGATAACCTATTCCTAGCACTTGTTTCGCATGAATAACGTATTTTACTTCGCAAATTTTTAACAAATTGTAACAGCTAGGCAACAAATAATCTACTTATCTGACTACAACCCAGTTACCTACTAAGTAATACGATAGCCTTTGGCACCATTGGCTGACTTTCGGGCCCTTGACGACTGTCAAAGATCCACGAATGATAACTGGGCCCAACGGCTGAACGCTTTCCGAGGCACGGAGGGGATTTTTGTAAAGATTCACCGATTCACCAACCGTAGTAGAATTCGCCGGCTGAGACATATTCTCTCCGATCCAGATGACCCCATTAATCTCCTTCAAGAAAGCAGTATGGCCACCAGTACAGTTCGCACACATAAACAACCGTCATTCCGACCTCGCCGCCGAGGTCCTCGCGCCCCGCGAAGACCCCGAGTTAACGATGAGACCCCCGACCGACCCTTGCTTGTTGAAGTGCCAGCCCGCGCCACAGCTGAGCCAGTAGAGTTAAATTCCCCGCTTGATAATAATAATGATGATTTGATCCAGCCTGTTCCAACTTGCTGTCGCCTATCACTGACGCACTGAGCGGAGACCCGTACCCCACATAGTTGCCCTCAGCGTGCAGTTGCTTAGTTTAAGCAGTTTTGCGCCCCTGGCTGGAGGCTTTAAGTTTTCTTAAGGCAACCACAGGAAAGTCCGGTTAAGTAGTTACGGCCTCTCAAGGTCAACTAGGAGATGCCATACACAAAAAAAAAAACACCAACCGTGTCGTGTTGTTTTTATTACTTTTCCACTAGTATTTTTTTTTTCCTCAACTACTTCATCTAAAAATTGTTTCGCTTTACTTAACACTGTAATTCACAGGACAGTGAAGTGATGGCGGGCTGTTGCTGTAATACCGTTTATAGAAAGTTTACTGTGCTCGCCAGTTGTGCAGTTATCACCACTCGGCACCTCCTCACGACTGCAACCCCCACGGCACTAATATTGAGGTCCTATTCTCATCTACTAACTTTGGAAGGCATTCTCGGAGGCTGGTATGATACCAACGCTAACGTTTATAATGCCAGTATGTATATGACTCCTGCGAGGATACATATACACCCACTGGTAAGTTAACAAACAATATATTCTAACGGGCGTAAAAAGACGAATGATGAAGCTTAGAGTCACTTCTTCTATTCGTCATTGTTATATTTTTTTTCTACTGGACCGTAATTTAAGCTCAAGCATTTGAACTGTCAGGAGTCGGTCAGTTAATCAAAAAGTTTAAGCTAATTCAATTTCAAAACGTAGACCTCTATGGAGAAGAACGGGCAAGAAACCCATGTAGGTACGTTTGCCCCGCAAAGCCCCCAAAACTTACGTTTTAGGTGTGCACCAATGCAATGTCCTCGCCTCTAGGAGTATATGTACCTGTTTCTTTTCCAATGTACCTCTGTACTTTTGAAGAAATATGCACAATGATTAAAAGGGGGCCGTGCCAGCCAAACGTTTTCTGCTCGACTCCCGTGTAACTTGAAAAATATATAGCGTAAACTCAATGAATGTATGTACTCGATTAACACGTTATATGTGCCGCAACAGATATTGAGATTTCGTAATATTAATTATTCGTAATTTCGCAATATTCGGATAGGCGGTCGTGCTGGAAAAAATATATAAGAAAATATCTAATAAAGACAAAACAACCTTAGCCAAAAACTATTAAAAAAAAATTGATGTTTGGGTAGTACCTAACATATACCCGGTGCGTTCCGCGCACCGCTTGCCGCGCCTCACGCCGCGCCGCTTTCCTGACTGTGGCCAGGAGGTAAAAAGTTTTCGCGTATTGCATTGTTATACTCGCGATAACTTCGAAATTCAAATGTCCGATTCGAATCAATTAAAAAGCATTTTACTGCTACAAAATACCATTGATGATAAAACAATTTATTTGTATAAGAATTAACAGGTTCGCTGCCGCACGCACCGGTGCGTGCTCATGTTGAAGCAGTAGACCGGACACTAAAAGACCGTCGTAACTCATGTGCTGTGGTGGGAGGGGTGATTTTTGTCTTTACTGGAGATTTTAGGTAAACACTTCCTGTTATCACCAAGGGAACACGTGCCGATTTCGAGAAGGCTAAATGATATTATACTACAAAAACTACCAGGAGACATTAAATGCTTCAAGTCCATCGACACAGTGTGCAACATCGAGGGCACTGTACCCTCAATAAATTTTAATACAATAATATAATTAGATTAATTCAACCCACGTAATCACAGATTGTGATTCAAGCAACTATAATAATTAGAATATTGTTCGTTTCATGTCTGAACTTACGTTGCCATAAAATTTGCTATCTTGCCTTCAGGATCAAGCCGGAATCAGACTTCGCGGCTTCGCCCGCGCAATTCGTGTCCATGATTGATTTACTAACAAAAGATTGTTTATTTCAGTACAAATATGACTACGAAGTAAATGCGTCCCATCCTATACCAAATATATACGATCTTTCGCTCTGGGCTGCAACATACCCTTTTTATTCAAGCGCTCTGCTCTGTCCGCGGTCAGCATCTAGCTGGTAAGCGAATTCAATAATTATTTGAAAGTATAAGTGTGTCTTATTTTGTGTTGAGGGCCGTAAGGTCATATAAACGAAGGGAGGGCAAAAAATCGGCGGAGTACCTAATTAGGGCAGGGGCGTGAAATTAATCATGTTTTTTTTTATATGGTATTTATTTATACGAAACTGAATCACTTGTATTCTCCGTTCTTGTTTTTATATTTGCACTGACCATATCTGGGAGCGTTCTGGTTCCGGAGATATTGAAGGTCAAAATTTCAATATTTACTGGCGGTTTTTTTTAGGAAATCAAGACTAAATGTTGTTGTGTTCTACGTCAGGTGAAGCCTAATTGATTAGGCTACACGTGTTTCTGCACCACGAGGCGTGACGTACAAACAGCCATCCCAGCCCCCAAACACACGGATAATCTGTCACATAAAAAGAATCCGTTTTTTTTTTAATGTAATTGTATCTACCTATTATACTTTTCTTTATTGAGCCTCGAAAAATAGCATAGAATGTGCACTATATGGGGGAACAGGGTCGAATTTAGGGGAGGGCAAACAGGGCTACAGCCCCGGGGCCTCCACAAAAGAGGGGCCCCCACACACAGACTTAGGAAAAAAAACTTTCAAATTCCGACTAGTAAACACTATCCTTTGATTTTTTTTTTCGCTGTTTCTCGAAGTCTCGAAATACTCGAAGATAAAAATATCAGAGCCACATTTCCAAACCTTAAAATTTCATTGAGAATGTATTTGGTTTTGATGGTATTAAATTGCACTGCAGAGCGCTCATTTTCAACAATAAAATTATGTATAAAAACGGCTTCGAACGACGCGACGATGCGATGGGATAAAACCGTCTATCAAAGCTTTCTCTCCTGAGCACTGAAAGTGATTTACTGGAACTGGAATTCGGCGAAATCATCAACGATTTTTCAGCGAAAAAAGCTCGGAGGGTTACGTTCGTTAACGCTAAAATTTAATTTCAGATAAATCTTGTTTCCAATTATATTAATATATGTTTGGGAAATACTAAAATAATCTACATGGTTTCCCAATAGATTATTTATTGAAAAACTCGACAGATTTATTTTTTCTATTTATTTGGAAAATAATTTGGGGTCAGGGGGCCTCCACTCCTTTGTTGCCCCGAGGCCTTCAGACCTCTAAATTCGGCCCTGTGGGGGAAGGGAGGACAAGATGGAAGGAGTAGGTAAGATGGAAACTACCTACCAAACCTGAATCGCGCAACGAAGCGTCCGAGTCCACACGCACACAGAGGCAGGTGGCCATCATGCATTTACAAACGACAGCTCAGTTAAGCTCGCGCCACCTAACGAGTGTATATTACGTACTTCTTGTTTTCGCAGTAAAATATTACGCAGATTGGATTTTTGTGATACGATTATTTAAACAAGGTGAGTAATATTACTATTATGTATTTATATAATGGATCTATTAGGAATAGGTTGTGTGAATTGACATTTAAATAAGAGAAATAATAAAGCATTTTTAAATTATTGATATTATTATTGCAAAGGGGCATATGGGCAAGATGGAAAATTGCACTTTAGGGCAAGTTGGAACCTGCGAGAACAAAGGAAAAGACAGAGGAAAAGGGAAAAAAAAACAGATAAAGAAAAATAAATACACAAAATTTAGAACAGTTGACTGACATTGATTTCCTGTACATTCCATCTTGCTCGAACAAGCTTTCCATTCTGCCCTCATCTCAGGGTAAGGACAAGATGGAATTTTTGACGTTATTTTTTTATTACTCATAAAAAAAAACTTATTATTAATAATTCTTAATGGCTCAATTTTTTTACTGTTAAAGATCTCTTTCAAGACTGATTAAAATAAAAGTTTTAAATATTACGTTGTTTTACTTTTTTATACATCATAAACTCAGATTATAAAACAAAGGCAGATAGACCGTGCGGAACACCAAGAGTGAAGCCAAAAAACCAAATACTAAAGCGTCGCATTGTATATAATGCGAGACTTTAGTATTTGTTTTTTTGACTCTTGGGTGTTCCGCGCCTTTGTTTTATAATCTAAACCAAAAAAAAAAAAAACAAATACTAAAGAGTCGCATTGTATGTTAGATGAAATGCGACGCTGTAGTATTTGGTTTTTTTGGCCTCACTCTTGGTGTTCCGCGCGGTCTATCTGCCATCTTGCCTTGGATGGAATTGACTTATGGAACTATGGAGAAGTGCCTTGACGCTGCGTGAGCGTGCGTGATCCATCATCCATACATTTTGCGCCTTTGGTGTACCTACACGCGACGGCAAAGGATTTAAATTGGCAATGGTTCGTCTATAAGCAACCATTGCGTACCAGTGCACACAGAACAGTTACCCATCACGTGTGCTGCGGGTGGAACCATTATGAGATTTAAAACCTGCTGTGCCTCGTCCCTATACGACACTTGCCCACCGGTTGGTGTGTAGCTTAAGTAAAATAATCCAAACTTAATTTTTGTTATTAGGTCTCACTATACTGCAAGTGTTCCATGGTCGGGTGATATAAGTTTGGTCGCCGGCTTCATGTTTATGAAGGCCTATAATCGCCGCCCGCTGCCTTGGTTTAGGTACATCATTAAAACAAAAAGTAATTTGTCGCCTTGTCCGAAGGTAATCAAATTTCACTAGTTTGTATTTATTATCTATACTATACCTATATACTAATAATAAAGAGGAAAGATTTGATTGTTTGTTTGTATGCATCGAATAGGCTCCGAAAGTACTGAACCGAATTGAAAAATTCTTTCGCTGTTGGGAAGCTACACTACCCCCGAGTGACATAGGCTATATTTTACGCCGTATTCCCACGGGAACGGGAACTACGCGGTTGAAACCGCGGGGCGCTGCTGCTAAACCATATAATTAAGAACGCGTATAAACATCAAAGTTCACAGACAATTCGATTTATTTGTCAAAAACTGACAACATTATCGTATTGTCACGTTTATTAAATAGGCCCCAGGACTAGTTTGTAGGTACTAATGGAAAAAAATAGTATATCTCTGGGAATACAGAAAACAAGGCGACCAAATTATGTTTTTGACTTCACTCGCTGACCAGCCACCTAATTCCGTTACACAGGTCAATTAGATTCTAAATCATTTTGAAGATTGCTAATCAATCATTCCTTTGCAGCGTACGTTCGAAAAATTTGTCTGATTAAAACGTACGAGTTTTAATGTTAGTTTAATAAAAATAAAAAAAAGTGTAGGTATTGAAATATGATGTACGTTTGCCCCGCCACGCCCGCGCCCCCAAAATTTGCGTTTACGTGTGCACCAATGAAATGTACTCGCCTCTAGGAGTATATGTAGGTACCTGTTTAAAAAAGGGGCCGTGCCAGCCAAATGTTTTCAGCACGGCCCCCGTGTAAATTGAAAAATATATAGCGTATTAAAAATTCTCTTAAACTCAAGGAATGTACAGACGCCAGCAGGTCAACCTAACCTAAACTGTCAAATTTTCCAAATTGAACATGAACCATAATCCTTTGTGATAAAGTTGAAAAACTATCAAAGAAATTTGACAGATTGGGGTAGCTTGATGTGCTGGCCTCTGTACTCTATTATCACGTTATATGTATGTGCTGCAACAGATATTGTGAATTCCTAATAACAAATAATATATAGATGCGGATAGGGGGCCGTGCAGGAAAAAAATATATAAAAAGGAAGAGTTGAGGAGTTGAGGCTATATTTAGGAACAATGTCACGCACACCAGACACGAAAATAACAACAGAAAACCTGAAGATTTCTTAGATACTTTAAAACAAAAACTAGCTCTTAAAGTTCATAGACTGAGAAGATACAAAAAAGCACAACAGCGCAGAAACGAAAATGCCATATGTTCCACAAATGAAAAAAAAATTGTATAGAAACCTACAGAAACCAGACACTGACACAAATGATGAGCATAACACAGATACATCTCACCAACCTACAAAAGAATAACTGAAACATATTGGTCTAGCATTTGGGAAGAACAAATACAACATAACAATAAAGTAACGTGGACAACAGAAGAAGAAATTAAATGGAAGGCTATTCAGGAAATGGAATTTGTAGAGGTTCATCAAGTTCTTCTAACATAACAGACAGCTGTGCTGCTGGGGAGTTTGTTGCGCCACTTCTTCTTCCCAGCTAAAGCACAAGGAAGTGTCGAAGGGTGGGCGTTTTTGGGGGACTGTCTTATGTATTTTGACGTTCGAAAAGTGCTGACACCAGCCTAGTTTGAATAAATGACTTTTGATTTTGATTACCGAGACCGATATCACACACATGACAGGCAGATTACATACCTGGAAATCTCCTGGTATAGATAAAATCCACATTTTGGTACAAAAAGTTAACTTCATTACACATAGGCAAAAAAATATAGCAAAAAAACTTAACAGAAATTATAGTAGCTCAACAAAATAGACCCGATTTTATTGCAACAGATATAACATATTATGCTGGCTAAAACAAAAAAAACACCACAACCTTCCCAATACAGACCAATAACTTGCCTACCCACGATATATAAAATATTTAAATCGGCAATAACAACCAAAATTAACACACACATTGAACGCCACAACATAATGGCAGAGGAGCAGAAGGGATGCAGGCGGGGCCATACGGGGTGCAAAGAACAGTTAATTATTGATTGTACTATCCATAAATATGCTACCACGAAGCATAGAAATCTACACTGTAGTACCTATATCGATTATAAAAAAGCTTTCGACCGTGTTGCACATTCCTGGTTGATATAAAAACTAGAAATTTATAGGATAAAAAAAAGATTTCCTACGAAGCATAATGCCACTGTGGAAAACCATACTTCAAATAAATTGCAATCACAAATAGTGTTACAACGCAACAAATATCTATCAAGAAGGGTATCTACCAAGGTGATTCACTGAGCGCCCGTATCAATATTAAATCAGTGTAAAACAGTACCTATTACAATAATAAATAAGTGAACTGTGTGTTTTGAATCCTAACGTCTAAACTAGGCCGAGCCTGTATCTTAGACGTTAGTTAGTTCCCGTGGTAATAATACAGACATGACATATTTAAAATTATCATTACAACAGAAAAAATATTCTTAACTTAAACTAAAGTGTGGGTAAAGAAAAAAAATTGTTCTTTTTTTTTTCTTTGTACCGTAAAACAGACACCAATGCAATTAATGTTGTTGAAATTACAAAATGAAATCAATTCCTACTGTTATGCCGTGTTCCGAAATTCAACAAAAGTGATAATATCGCGAACCCGACCAAATTGAATAGTCAAAAAATTTAAGAGCTATCAGATCATTAGTACTGATTTTTATTTTGATTGGCTTCGCGATATTATCACTATTTGTCTAATACGGAATGCGCCCTTAGTGTGTTATACAGTTACCCCTCAGTCCCCTGACATGTCTACAATTTGGTTCTTATTCAGTGGCCCTAGTGTGAGTTCCATTTAACCATCTCGATCAAACTTATCGAGCGCGTTCGGCATTCGGATTGGTTCGTCACCAATCCAGGGCCAATCGGAGCGCCAAACACGCTCGATGCGTTTGATCGAGATCGTTTTAAGAAACTCGCACTAAGACCTCTGAAGAGACGGAATTTTAGTAATTTTTTAACGATACCGTTTTATTTCCAGAGCGATTGGCTATGGTACCACTGCATTTATGGAGAGTATTGGGGCAAATATGGATTCGATTCAGGTGGCTGTATGTTTGGAACTTTTAATAATATAGGCACCCGTTTTGATGGATTGTCCGGTATTTGCGCCTTTTCTATGAAGCTCCGGTCAAAGCAAACGGTCCATTATTTTACTGTTATTGACTGCCATCCTGTATTGAGCTTCTTGTACGATGCTATGGTGGGGGTTCAAAAAAATGTGTATTTGGATGACCGCTTCGAAGATACAAAGTGGAAAGCACCTATTCCTTGGTGGGGGGAATACATTTATTATAATTACGCAGCGGGCGAGGAAGTTTACTATTATTACGGAGATGTGCCTAAATATCGACGTTAAACAATTCTGGTTTCGAATAACTGTGTGTGTATAATGTGACTATCTACCAAAAAACTATTATGATTATACATAAATTTATTTCGCGGAACATGCACCTTCTTATTTTTAAACATTGCGTAAGGGAAAACTAGTCGCAGGCTCGAACTCACTGGCTAAAAAGCTCGCTGCCTCACACGCATCCCGCCCGGCGAAAACAGGCGAAAACAGGCGAGTAAAAGAAAAGTTTTTCGAAAGGTCGAGTTTTATAAAAAAAAACACTGTATAAATCAATTATTTACCAATAAAGTTTATTGAACTTTTCGATATTTGAGCTTTGTCGGTATTGACTTTGTTTAGGAGATTTTACACTTTTATTATCTTCCGTGTGGTGCCGGACGTAAAAGAATAGCACCATCCCATTTCTTCCCGTGGGTTTCGTAGAAGGCGACTAAGGGACTTACTAGAGAATGGGCAGCAGCGTTCTCTATGCATTTTACCACCATACTGCGGTCGCAAACCCGCCTGCCAAGCGTGGCGATTATGGCAAAACACCCCTTTTGGGGGAGGCCTATGTCCAGCAGTGGAAGTCTTTCTGCTGAAATGATGATGATGATGGTACCCTTAAAATGTAATATTATTTATTTTAAATTGATTAGTTTTTTAATGATAACCTATATCGTTTTGTAAATTATGACGTTCAATATATTTATTAATTTTAAAGCATGCTATTATTTACTCAATTGTTGTGCCCGACATGTCAACTTTGTAAATAATAATAAGATCTTGTACACACATGAGATATTCAATAAAGATTTTAATTGAATTTGAACATGCTTACTAAAAGTTTACCTTCAGTGAAAAATAATATGTTTTGTAAAAATGAAAAGCATTCTTCCTGTGTTATTTTTATGTGTAAAATAACTGTGTTTTGAGACTTGAGACGTGTTGTGATTTGCTCAAAATAAAATGTCTTAGTAATTACTAGTGCTAGGTACTTATAATGTGTCAGTGTCGGTTATAGGTTGTTTGACAATCCTGTCATAGTCTTATGCCCGTACCTATGTATATAGAAAAATAAACTTTCGTCTTGGCAGTCGAGCACCTGTTTTATTGAAGAAACCTATATACAAAATACTAGTACGGAACCGTACATTACTTAACCCACTTATTGCCATACAGCATTTGGAATTAATATGTTAAGGATCTTACATTGCCCAATGACCTTGAAGATTTGATCTCAGTAGGTAAGTACATACTAGTATTTGATAGTTTGGTGCAATATACGAAAACAAAACGCAAACGAACTAAGCAAGAACATAGATGTGTAGCTGAGTTGTCAACGTTTTACTTTATGATATCGCTGTGACAAGTAAAGAGACGCAGGCGCCGACATTCCGGCAAAAATAAAATATTTAATAACTAAGGTTAAAGGTGAACTTCGATTTTCACAAATTACAAACAAGATCAATCTGCCTAGCCTTTGCCCAACTATGTTAAGGTCTGTTTCCAGTCTAACCGGATGCAGCTGAATACCAGTATTTTACATGGAGCGACTGCCTGCCTGACGTTCACAACCCAGTTACTGGGTAACACTATACCCCTTGGTAAGATTGTTTGTCAGACTTTCGGGCTTCTGACGACCCGTAACAATTGTCACAGATCCACGCATGACAGTTGGGTCAACGTGGTTTAACGTGTTATTCAAGGCACGGAAGAGTCTCGGTAAGTAGGTAAAGATGGGCAGCCATCTAAGACCAACCCCGGCAAGCTTAGCTTAAACTGATGCATCGATCTTTGCGGCTGTTATTAGGTACTTAGCCACGAGCCCTTCACAAATGACAAATAACGAAGAAAATTGAAATATAAAAAAGTGCGTAACAAATACTGCTGTGCCTGTACAATCGCTGCCAAACGCTCGCCACCATTGCCCGCTGCGTGCAGATCAAGGGTAACTTCAAAGTGAGGTGTCTTTTGAAGCTGTAGTAAATGCTGTGTATCACAAGATAGCATTAGCTTAAATGAAGTTTTGATGGTGCACAACAAAATCATCACCAATGTCTAGGATTTCATTTAGATTTAGAAATAAAATCCACAGACTAGAGAAAGTATGGACATCTTTAAAAATGTACAAAATTACAAAAGCGTTCAGAAATGGTCCAATAAGCAAAAATTTTTTTTTTCTATTATTTCCCAGGGTTTTTTTTATTAATGATGTCTAACTGTGTCGTCACAGCATGTCGAAGTCAGCGCATATCTGTAACACTTACAGTTTGTCAGTAAGTTTTAGTACAACGTACGCTTCCCGTGTCGATACACTATTGATTTCCACAACGCTGCTAGGAAGTTCTTTGCCGACCAGAAAGCCGAGACCACCTTGGGAGAACTGAAGACCTTCGCGCAAGAAGAATAGGTGGCCTGGATCGTGTCTTCACTGTGTCTTCGCACTTCAACCCCAGTATATACCAGTTAATGCGTTCTAAACCTTCCTGAAGATTGGCAAGGTGATGGTCCAGCCTCATCGAAGTCCATTGTACGTAGCCAGATATAGTCATCGTTGGTAGCCTGCCGTAACCCGGGGTTTGTTCGCGCCCCTCGTTCCACCGTTACCATGACCACTACCTTGACCAGGAATAGCAGGACCACCGAGAACTGCAAGCCGTTGTCTAGGCACTTCATGGGAGGTTTAATGCCCGTGGTCACCACACTGGTCATTTGGGTTGGTGACCGCAGAGACTATGGCAATGATGAATCTACTGCCCGTTCTCATTGTGGATAAATTTAGGATGGTTATAGTGGCATCGGTCGGTTGTCATAGCGCCTCGCTCGTCCGTTAGTTGCAGGTTGTTGTAGGTACCACGCGCGGGTGAGATTTACCTACATTTGGGGAGTCAGGTTGTTGTGTGCTCCCCCACCATTTATTATATTATTCAGGTCAATATAATTATTCAGGTCTCATCTCGGTAATCAGTCCTTTTTTTTCCTATTTCAAAATGGCCATGGCTTATTACGTGTTATAAAAATAAAACTTGACAAATGACGTTTTTCCAAAATTTGGCCCATTTCCTGTCTCATGAACCACATATGGTGTCTTTTTTTTGGGTGGGAAATCATCTAATATCTTCTCCCGCTCTGGGTGGAGCAGGAGGGCGTGTCGGACTTTTACTGACTAAAACCCACCCGTGTTCCCTCAGTAGCCTGTATGCCAGGGTCGGCGGTATCTCTTTCGAACAAACCCGCATTACTGGCAGGCATCGGCTTTTGCGGGCCCCATCGGTTTGTGCTGACATCTCTTTGAGGCGCGCGTGGAACACAACGCGCCGTCGACCTGGGCTTGGTCCTTACCGGACAACGAGCTACCCATTACTCGCCGTCCGCAAACCCACGCCTACGGTGGCCGGAAATCAGCCTGAGATTCCCGACGCCCAGGGCGTCTCCTGCGAAGGCTAGGGCCGTGAGGGCGCATATGCTGCCCTCCCTCACATGCGCCGCCTCCCTCTTCGCGAGAATCACTGCTTCGCAAAAAGAGGTGATGGCTACCCATACTACTGTCGCTCCATACCATGGCCTGGACCAGGGCCGGACGCGAGAGATCCTTCGCAGATCGCCTCCACGAACCACATATGGTTCAAGTTGATTATTTACCTATTGTGTATAATTTGTAGACATTGAACGTGTTAAAAATGAAGTGGGTAAACACTCAAAAAGTTAAAGACTGTCTGCTGAGAGCATTTTCCTATAACTACAGCGGTTCGTTTACGTATAGTAGACAAGTGTCCCTGTCCTCGTGACCCCGTCCCTAAAATACAGTCTGTAGGTATATTTGAGTGTCAATAAAATGTACACTAAAAACAATCATACATAACAAAAAACAGCCTAAAGCCACAATGTAAAATAGTTCAAGGGTGAAAAAATACTAGAACTTAAATATAGAACTTGAATTTTTTTTTCATTTATTAAATCCTACCTAAAAAATTTACAGCCGTATCGACAGAAAAAAATATTAAAAAAACTGATCTGCTAACCCATTTTCGCTGCTGATCATACCATCCGTCGTAGCAGTTGAACGAATAGTAGTTCTAGTTACATTTACATAATTATACTTCCTTCGACCAATGGCATCGATCAAACTTTTCCCGAAGCGATAAGTTGCATCTCCATCCCAAGAATTCAGGTTCTGCTCACCAAAACGGAAAAACGAATCCTTCAATTCGTCATCAAAACTCACTTGTACTTTAACATACACATTTTCAGAATCTTTAGGTATCAATGGCTGTGGTTTATAATACTCTCTTGTATCGTGTGTATTTATACCATTACAGAGTACGAAAAATTCACAAATTTTATCCCTAAACCGTTGACTGAAATTATCCATGTCCATCCTCAAATTAACTATAAGATCACTTTTAATTGTTGTAATAAATTTGTTTTCCAAAGCACTCATTTTGTCATCTACAAACCGGCTAAGGTTACTTTTAATTTGATCTGTCATAGCTGTTATGAAATTGTTTATATGTTCGATGTTAGCTATTTTATTTTTATCCTTATCTAGAGTGAAATGTTCTAATTCGTTTAAGAACACTTGATTGACAGTAGTTTCTGCAGATTTGCCTAAATCGTCTAAAATTAAGGTTATGTCATCATTGACTCGTGCGGTTCTTTCTTTTATGTCTCTTATATACATAGCTGCATAATTTGTAAAGGTGCTGACAGTGGTATCGTTTAAGTGCTTGTAAGTTAGTTTAAAGAAATGTCTTAGTTCGTCTGAACAAACTATGAAAGTCTCGCATTGGTTTTTATCTTTTAATTCATTGTCTCGACCGAAAGTTCTACTTGACTTTATGCGGCCGTACCCTGCATAGCTGGGATCGTCGTTATAGGCCGACTTGCCATCCTTATCTCTACGTCTCATGTAGCATGTCAATTTATATTGGTCTAATTCTGTGTCTGTCAGATTTTCCATTGACTTGTGTGTATTTTTGAGGATACGTGTCATTAGATGTCTTGTATCTACACTTTTCCATTTGCACTGCCCTTCTTTCAGCAGAGATAACATTTCGTCCAAAGTTCTTGTTATTAGCTTATTTGTTAAATTAGAAGTTTTTTCTTTTCTTAGCAGCAATGTTATGTTTTTCCGTAAGTGTTTGTACTTTTCGATGTTTTTTTCTGTGTCTTGTTTATTTTCTCTTAACTCTGGCTTAAGTTTAGTCCTCCTATTATTTTTGGGTACAAATTCTATAATGGTTGTTTCATCGTCTTCTTCTGTTCTTCTCCGTAATTTTAGTTTATTTACTTCGTTGTCTTGTAGCATCGGTTTCAATTGAATCAGTTTTAGTTTGATTGCGTTTTCTACCTCATTAAAAGTTACATCATCTCTAGTCGGATAGCTGGCTCTCTGCCTCGGCTTTTCTTTAAGAAATTGTTTTCCTTCTATGTAAGGTCTTATGATTTTTTCTAAAAATCTTGATATTATACGTGCATCAGACAAATTTCCTTTTATATTGCCAGAACTGCTTGACGCTATCATTATCGTCCATAATACAAGTGAAACTGTAAAAAATTAAAACTATACATTTTGACTTTTATATATATACATATATAGCTTTTTGTAACCACGGAGAAACCGGTTTTTGTAACCGAAATACCAACTTGTTTAATGCAGAACCTCCTCCGTTTGCGGAGAGTTAAAAGACAATTTGCTTATTATTACCTGATACAGGGCTATATTTTTCACGCGTAACCTATCTATGTATCTAAGTTCCACTTGCGCGTTCATGGTTTATCTTACAACTAGATTTTTCCAGTGGCTTCATAAGTATTGTGTGTGGTTTCCATGAAGTTTTCGTTCATTGATTGACATAAACGTCAGCCGTGGAGCAATTTTATTTTAATAGTTTGTATTTATTTTTATATGAGTTCAAGAATAAAAGAGCGAGTGCCTGCTAATGTAGTACCGAATTTAAATAAGTTACCAGCAGTATTTCATAACGTCAATTTATTTTGACATTACTAAGACTAACCCGAGTTTTACGACTTAACTCTCCCACATCGGTGGGTTTAAATATTTGCAAGATTAACTCTAGGTTCTACCTGTCACTCTTGTTGGTGCAAGACGAATTATTTCATTAACCTTGACTTAGTTTTTAACTCCGAGTTATTTAGGATAACCCATGAACACGTAAGCCTTAGCTTGGTGGCATCAAATAAGATTGAACTAAATTAACTGCCGGGAACTGCATCAGACTGCTTGAAAAGTGAGTTTGTTAAGAACTTTAGTTGCAGTCGGGATTTCCATATTAAAAAATAAATAAAAATTAAGTATTTCGTACCTCTAAACGGCGTTACAAAATGGATCATGACTAAATCTGGAACCCATTCCGATGCATTTTACGATGTTCATAAAAATCATGCAGCTTTATGGGAATTTGATAGAAATTGAGTTTGTGCGCAGAGACGTTTTATAATTTATTTTTACGATTACAATATTTTTGATGCAATTTTTGTGATTGCATCACAGTGTAAAGTCGTACTTGGCGGTTCTGTTGAATAAGCCAACTAAGTTGAAAGAGTTAGTATTGACATCAGTGTTGAGCTCCTTAGTGTGTGAGTTGAGCTACACGATTAGTGACAAATGTTTGCACTAACTGGATTGGTCCACTCAAATCTGTGTGACTCTTTCCTCAAAAGACAATTTCAGAAACTAAAATATATGGTCCTCATATGATTTGACCTAGATGAAGTCTGCACTTTAGGAAACCTTTGACCCTTGAGTTTGTTTCGCCATTTCTTCTCAGGGGTAGGTAGATAGGAAATCTCGACTTTATCTTAGCTACGAGTAAAAGTGGTTCTGATATCCGATTTTTGTTCATTCAGTTCAGTGTCGCTGTAATGTCAATATCTGGCTATGTAAGATACCTTGCTCGTGCGAGTTGCTAGATGTCACATGTCTTCTAGTATATACCGGTTACCTCACGATGTTTTACTTCACCGTTTTGAGAGCAATGCTGATGAAATAATTTACAAAATGTAAAGCACACTTTTATTATATTTGTTACTAGTATTAGCATAATTATAAGTAGTGTATATTATATTATTAACATAAAGGGGTCAAGGTCAGGGTCTAATCTACGACCAAAAAGTCAGAAGTTGTAGCCGTTCCCACTGGGCCACCATTATAAAGTCATGATTGTGGTCAATTCAAGATCTACGACAATAGGATTAGAGCTGCAAAATTTTATTATTTTATGGTAAGAACTCTAATTTTCGAGATGTCAGCTAAAACCAGAAAAATATTTGTAACTAATTCAAGCAGCTAGTTTTTTTTTAAATGTTTCAGTAAAGTTTATAAAGACTGAGGGAGTTATTGCGTAATATTCAACCTGTCAGTAGGAATCTTTAATTTTGACGGTACCACAACATTCATTGCGTTGTTTACGTTGCCAAGCAGACAATTTTTTCGAACATATGAAAGAATAGATTTGCAATTACCTTCAAAATTATTTAGAATCTGATAAAAAAGTATTGTGTTGCGCAATTAGGATGCAGAGGCCTTAGTGTGAGTTTCATCGATCAAACGCATCGAGCGCGTTTATCGTTTCGATTGGTCCTGGATTGGTGACGGACCAATAGGAGCGACGAACGCACTCGATGCGTTGTTTGATCGAGATGGTTAAATGATAAATAATTTTATTTCTGTAAGTAGGTTTGTACGCATGGCTACACATCGAGCTAGTGCAGTGGTGGCCAAGTGGAGACGGCCGCGACTTACGAGTTACGAACCCAGCCAGGCGCTTTACTTTGTGTAAATTATTTCATCACCACTGCTCTCAAAACGGTGAAGGAAAACATCGTGAGGAAACCGGCATGTCCTAGAACCAAAAATTCCCCGCGTGGTATATTACGGCCCACAAGTTACGGCCCAATCTCTCACCGAGAGGAGGCCTGTGTCCCAGCAGTGGGAACATTATAGGCTGATGATGATGACACAAAATGTATTGCAGAAGCCCACTTTAAAGCTTATACTCTAATATTGCAACAATGGTATCACTTGCATTATTAAAATCAAAACCCTAACAGTTTATATTTTTAAATAATAATATTTTTCGTAATGTATCTTTAATATTCCGGCTGATATGAGTCTGGCATCCAGTCTTAACAAAGGACTGTAACTGGGTTGTAAAGGTCATAAGTAGTCCTTTCATGTAAATTACTGGTATTTGGCTGTAACCGGTTAGATTGAAAGCCGACCCCAATATAGTTGGAAAAAGACTGGTCAGATGATGATGAAGATTTAAAGTAAAAATTGTCGAAGCTGGCTTTTTTTCTTCTAAACGTTATTAATATTGTCTAGTTTGAGCAAATGTCTTACTTCAACGTTTTATGTCGTCTTTAAGTTAATTAATGTAGCTTCTTTATAAGATTGGACGGTACGTTCATCGAGGTTCGACCTTCTATCAATCTTGGTCGAAATTTTAGCTCGATTTTTTCTCAATATTTATTCCGTAGAGATTTAAAATAAGTAGTATAGACCATCTTTTATATCGATAGCTAGAATATATTTAAAACTTGTTTAAAACCATAAGTAGATTTACATTTTTACATGACTACAGTAAAAATAAGTACCTACATAAAACATTTATTTTTAATCGTTAACTAAATTTGATGTAAGTACTAAATTTAAAATACGTATCTGAAAAATAAATATATGTATATATAAAAGTTAACGTCAAATAACAAACAAAAACATACAAAATATTATTTTTTATATAAAACATATTACAAAAAAATCAAATATTCTTGGTTAGGTACTACTTTAGTCTAAATCTACTTAGTCGCCTCGGAAAAAATAGCTACGGCGCACCGGCGCGGTCCTCACGCGGAGCCTCTTAAGTTGGGCGACACTTCGGTCCGTCCTGTGTCTCTACTATAGGAGGTTTAACTTGCTGATGGTCTTGCGCAGCTCGCCAGGGCATAATCTTTGCCTTTTCTGCTTCTTCGTCCACATGTTTTCCGTTAGACGTGGAATGACCTGAAATTGCAATATGAACGTTTAAGTGCAACATATAGGTACTATTATATATCCTCACGCCTGTAATCCCCGAAGGGTAAGGCAGTGTTGTACCTATAGTACACCACATACATCTTAAGTCCCATGTAATAGCAAACATATTCCCGTCCACCGGGCACTAATCCAAATTCCAGGTTGGTATTAAGAAAATAGTATACTAACTTTAATACTATTTAGAAATTATTAAAGGTTTATAAAAGGAGGTGTATTTAATATTTGTATTAGAGTGTTTAATATTATTGTTAGTAAAGCAAAATGGGAATTATTTGAGGTTTATATGCAATTTTAAATTTAACACTATCATGAATTTCAAAATTCTCTTCAGAAAATTAATAGATATTCTAAATACAAACTGTTACAATGATCAAGGATCAGGTTGCGCAGGAGTGTCGTAACACATGCTGATGTTGTCTATGGACACGGCACGCTGCGTCCCGCTCGGATAGGCTCGCCACTCGCCATTCGGCTGCCCATTCGTCTCTTCTACCTTAGGAGAGTATATGGAATGTCTGGAAAGGTAAAAGAAAAGACGGCGAAAAGCATAACACACCAAAATAACAACATATGGATTTAAGATTTTTCCGGAACTATTCAACAAAACATTATTCCAATTCAATGTGTTAAAGCCACATTGACCTTGTTTTTGGCCTCGAACCAAAACCTCCCATTTTTTTCAAACTTTGATAATTTTATCGTCGCTTATAAGCCTTACTCAAAGTAGACACCTCCATTTTAAACCCAGCAGAAACAGATTTAAGCCCTTTCGCGTGCCCTATCCAAAACAAAACGGACCTCAACCTGCTCTCAGCCCCTCCTCTCCGCTGCAAAAGCTGCCTCTTCCAAACAGGAACTGCCGCCACCCTTCGCCTCTCTGCTTCCCCAGCCAGCTCCCTTTCCAGGTCCTTTCGGGCTTTTTTGGCAGCTCTTCGGGCCAGCATCTGGCGCTTCCAGACGGGAATGACGTTGCCTGCTGCGTCACGCTCCGGCACCTACTCACACCTCTGCCAATCGACCGGCCGTTTTTGATTGTTGAAGCTTGCACAGTCTATTTTTAATATGGGGATTTTTGAAGTTAACTTTTGAGAAGTAAAATGTGTCCGTGTAGTCTGTGACGTAGCTCAGTTTTAGCTTCAGAATAGCATAATCAGTCTACACCCTGCCAGGAGTGCGGGTTGTTCGAAAGAGATACCGCCGCCCCTGGCAAACAGGCTGATCACGGGTGGGTTTAGGTAGGTATGGTATAGGTTTAGTCAGTAAAAGTCTGACACGCCCTCCTGCTCCACCCAGAGTTGGAGAAGTTATTTGATGATTTACTACCCAAAAATAAAACCGTCTAAACTGCTGTCACTGCTGGGATGCTGGTCTCCTCTCTGTAAGAGAGAGTAAAGACAAAATGTAAAATAGTTCAAGGGTGAAAAAATATGAACAATACTGGTTGTTTTTTTTGTTATTTATTAAATACCTAAAAATTTAACAGCCATATCGACAGAAAAATAAATTAAAAGAACTGATCTGCTAACCCATTTTCGCTGCTGACCACACCATCCGTCGTAGCAGTTGAACGAATAGTAGTTCTAGTCACATTTACATAATTATACTTCCTTCGACCAATGGCATCGATCAAACTTTTCCCGAAGCGATAAGTTGCATCTCCATCCCAAGAATTCAGGTTTTGCTCACCAAAACGGACAAACGAATCCTTCAATTCGTCGTCAAAACTCATTTGTACTTTAACATACACATTTTCAGAATCTTCACGTTTGAATGGCTGTGGTTTATAAAACTGTCTTGTTTCGTGTGTATTTATACCATTACAGAGTAAGAAAACATCACAAATTTTATCTGAAAACCGATGACTGAAATTATCCATGTCCATTCTCAAATTAACTATTAGATCATTTTTAACTGTTGAAATAAATTTGATTTTCAAAGCACTCATTTTGTCATCTACAAACCGGCTAAGGTTACTTTTAATTTGATCTGTCGTAGCTGTTATGAAATTGTTTATATGTTCGATGTTCGCTGTTTTATTTTTATCCTTATCTAGAGTGAAATGTTCTAATTCGTTTATGAACACTTGATTGACAGTAGTTTCTGCATATTTACTTAAATCGTCTAAAACTGAGGTTATGCGATCATTGACTCGTGCGGTTCTTTCTTTTATGTCTCTTATATACATAGCTGCGTAATTTGTAAAGGTGCTGACGGTTGTATCATTTAAGTGCTTGTAAGTTAGTTTTAAGAAACGTCTTAGTTCGTCTGAACAAACCATGTAAGTCTCGCATTGGTTTTTATCTTTTAATTCATTCTCTCGACCGAAAGTTCTACTTGACTTTATGCGGCCGTACCCTGCATAGCTGGGATCGTCGTTATAGGCCGACTTGCCATCCTTATCTCTACGTCTCATGTAACATGTCAATTTATATTGGTCTAATTCTGTGTCTGTCAGATTTTCCATTGACTTGTGTGTATTTTTGAGGATACGTGTCATTAGATGTCTTGTATCTACACTTTTCCATTTGCACTGCCCTTCTTTCAGCAGAGATAACATTTCGTTCAAAGTTCTTGTTATTAGATTATTCGTAAAATTTGAAGTTTTTTCTTTTCTTAGCAGCAATGTTATGTTTCTCCTTAACTGTTTGTACTTTTCGATGTTTTTTTCTGTGTCTTGTTTATTTTCTCTTAACTCTGGCTTAAGTTTAGTCCTCCTATTATTTTTGGGTACGAATTCTATAATGGTTGTTTCATCGTCTTCTTCTGTTCTTTTCCGTAATTTTAGTTTATTTTCTTCGTTGTCTTGTAGCATGGGTTCCAATTGAATTACTTTTAGTTTGATTGCGTTTTCAACCTCATTAAATGTTATATCTTCTTTAGTCGGATAGTTGGCCCTCTGCCTCGGCTTTTCTTTAAAAATTTGTTTACCTTCTATATAAGGTCTTATTATTTTTTCAAAAAAGCTTGAAATTATACGTGCATCTGCCAAATTTTCTTTGATATTGCCAGAACTGCTTGACGCTATCAATATCGTCCATAATAAAAGAGGAACTATAAAAAATAAATAATAATATATTATGACTTTTAGGATGTTTTTTTTTTTGTAACCACGGAGAAACCGGTGTACGAGTACCTACATGAAAAATACTTACTCGTTTAATGCATAACATCCTCCGTTTGCGGAAGGTTAAAAGACAATTTGCAATTTGACAGTTTTATTTTAATAACCTGATTTCGCGGCAGCAAATACAGGGCTATGGTTTCACGCGTACCTAGATGGGTACTATGTTTCCAAGTTCCACTTGCGCGTTCATGCTTTATCTTAAACTAACTTTTGCCAGTGGCTTCACCCATATGGAGGTCGGAGTTTATCCCACGGGAATGTACTACCGGGATAAAAGTATCTTAAATGTTAACCACAGTCCAAAATTATCTGAGCAGCAAACATTAAAATCCGTTCGGCCCGTTTTGCGTGATTGAGTTACAAAAATCCAAATATCAAATCGTAAAAACTTTCACATTTAAAACATTATTAGGATAACTCAGGGAATCAAATAATTCATCTTCTCCAAGAGTTAGAGGTAAACCTACAGTTAAGCATTTTAATATTTTACAGACCGATGTGGTTGACCCAGAGTTAAGTCGCTGAACTCTGGGTTAATGTAAGTAATGTCAATAAATTGACGTTATGATGTACCGCTGAAAATATATTTTGTATTTTACATTGTTCGACGTTGCAGTACGTGAAAATTCGGTACTATATCGGGTTTTATGAATTCATACTTCATGAATTCATAAAACTTAATGCGAAGGGGCAGCCTTGAAAAGTTGGTCATTGTTGGCAATACCGAAGGAAAGAGAGCACGGGGCCGGTCGCCAACACAATGATCTGACGAAATAAAGGAAGCTACCTCCTCCAGAAAATTTCAGCAGATGGTGATGGCAACTTCAGATCGGAGTGGTGGCAGATTGTCCGCTTACGGTGGATTTTGTCGACATTTTTTAAATGCAAACTTCAGAAGTGTATTACTCCACTGTTCGACAATGTACATCAAAAATTAAACATGGTATAGTTTTATGTCGTTATTATTATTATTATATGTACGGAAACAGAATACTGAAATAAAAAGCCATTAAAAAGTTATGAACCAACAAAGATTCGTTTTTCTTGCTAATTTGACCTTACTTTGGGCGTGTTTAAGTAACAAAAGAAGTAAGAAAACTCCAAAACCAAGTTGGTAACGACATAGCTCAAATATCCAAAAGTTCAATAAACTATATTAAGTCATTGATTTATGGAGTGGTTTTGTCATAAAACCCGATCTTCCAAAGGAATTTTCTTAATTTTTTATGCGCCTGTTTTACTTTTACTGATTCTGCATCTCAATCAATAATGTTATGCGTGTAGACTAGCGTCTAACTGCTCACAATGGGTACTACCTCTGTCGGACACGAAGCCTGGTGAGACGGCGTGCTTTTGAGCCAGGCCCACGAGTGAGTTCGAGTCCGCGACTAGATTCCCCTTAAAGGCGTCCAGTGACCACGATCCTCAGTAATGAGGGATCAATTAAAGAAGAAGACTTCATTAATATATTGCCTGCTTATACAGCACTGAGTTAGTTACGCAGACATTAGTGTTTTTTTGAGTCAGTTCAAACGACGAAACAAAATAGAATAGTATCATAGAATTGCAATGTCTCTGATAATATGTTATCTGATCAGCACCCTAATTGCGTAACTCACGATTGATCATAATTGGTTTCGTCTTCACAGTTAAACAATATTCATTGCGTTATTTATGTTGTCGAACAGACACATTTTTCGAACATATGAAGCAATGGTTTAACAATCCGTTTCAAAACGATACAGATTATGATGAATCGTGAGTTACGCAATTAGGGTGCAGAAATGAATGAATTAACAATTAGCGGAAATTGTATACCAACCTCTTTTACACTACATTATTACGATAGATACTTATTGCTTTCTTGTCTTTTAATTATATAACCTTTCATTTTAATCGTATTGTACGGGAGTTTTCGTGTATTGATTGACATAAACGTCAGTCGCGGATTTTTTTTTTTTTATAGTTTGTATTTATTTTTAAATTTAGTTATTTAGTTCAAGAATAAAAGAGCGAGTGCCTGCTAATATAGTACCGAATTTAAATAAGTTACCAGCAGTATTTCATAACGGTAATTTATTTTAACATTTCTTACAACAACCCAGAGTTTAACAACTTAACACTCCCACATCGGTGGGTTAAATATTTGCAAGTTTAACCCTAGGTTTACCTCTAACTCTTGGTGACGCAAGATGAATTATTTCATTAACCTTGAATTAGTGTTTAACTCCGAGTTATTTAGGATAACCCATGAACGCGTTAGTGAGCCTAAGCTAGATAGCTTGATGGCATCAAATAATATTGAACTAAATTAACTGCCGGGAACTGCATCAGACTGCTTGAAAAGTGAATTTGTTATGAACTTTAGTTGCAGACGAGTATTTCATATATTTAAAAAAAATGAGTGTTTCGTACCTCTAAACGGCGTTACCAAATGAACCATGACTAAATCTGGAACCCATTTTGATGCATTTTACGATGTTCATAAAAATCCTGCAGCTTTATGGGAATTTGATAGAGATTGAGTTTGTGCACAAACTCGTTTTATAATTTATTTTTACGATTACAATATTTTTGATACATTTTTTGTGATTGCATCACACTGTAAAGTCGTACTTGGCGGTTCTGTTGAATAAGCCAATTTAGTTGAAAGGGTTTTTTTTTTTATTTATTTTTTTGGGTAAGAAATCATCAAATAACCTCTCCCGCTGTGGGTGGCAGGAGGGCGTGTCAAACTTTTACTGACTATAACCCAACCGTGTTCCCTCAGTTACCTGTGTGCCAGGGGCCACGGTATCTCTTTAGTTGAAAGGGTTAACTTAGTATTGTCGTCAGTGTTGAGCTCCTTAGTTTCTGAGTTAAGCTACACCTCAGATTATAAAACAAGGCAGATAGACCGCGCGGAACACCAGAGTGAAGCCAAACAACCAAATACTAAAGCGTCGTATTGCATATAATGCCAGGCTTGGGTGTTCTGCGCGATCTATCTGCGTTTGTTTTATAATCTAAATAAAAAAAAAACAAATACTAAAGCATCGCATTGTATGTTACATAAATACGACGCCTTAGTATTTGTTTTTTTGGCTTCACTCTTAGTGTTCCGCGCGGTCTATCTGCCTTTATTTTATAATCTGAGAGCTACACGATGAAATTGTGATTCCAAAATTTAGATTAACTAAAACTAGGAAGTCATTTCTAATAAACACTATCCGCTTCTTTATCAAGTTGCCAAAGTCGGTTACAGAACTTAGCGATGGAAAGTTTAAAACTCACATCAAACGTGTCCTTATCTCAAAAGCAAATTATAAGATAAAAGACTACGTTGAAGACAGGGAAGTTTGGCATTAATTCCTTCTGCACATGTGACTTCCCTGGTACCTCATTAACAGCATAACTATGTGAAAGTCTATTAACTGCTCCAAAATTACAATGTTCTTTTTTGGTCTTTTTATTTTTACAATGTCAGACAATTTCCCGTCATTATTGACATTATACATCAATTTTAATATCGACAACTTTTTTAGTGATTGTCATTGAAATCGTGTCACTTGGTTTAAATAAGTTCATTTTATTTATGTGGATTATCTTCTACATACAATATCTATAAAAGGAGAAACTGACTGACTGTTCAATCAACGCACAGCCGAAACTACTAGGACTAGGAACGTGAAATTTTGTACACGGCTTCCTTTTATAATGTAGAGGAGCACTAAGAAGGGGTTTTTGGAAATTCGACATTTAAAGGGGTGAAAAGAGGGGATTTTGTTTGTATGGAAAATCTTATTCCTTGAGTAAATAAACTTGAAACTTGGCACAAATATTTATCTAAGTAAATTATAAAGTTACTCATTTATTGTTTTTCTAAACAACCCTCTAAAGGGAGATTGGGGGATGTAAAAGTTTGTATGGAAGAATTTTAACGCGCGGTCTGATTAACTCGAAACTCAGTATTTATAGCTAAAACCAAAAATAAAGAATAACTTGTATCAGGGTTTTTCGAATAACTACCCCTAAAGGGGGCGTTAATTTTACAAGGTATGATTTTACTGCGTGTCTTTATTAACTTGGAAATTGGTTTATATAACCTGTGGTTTTGTGTGAAGGATAGAGATCACATCCAATATATTTATCCTACTAATATTATAAATTTGAAAGTTTTTGAAGACGTTTGGATGTTTGTTACTCAATCACGCAAAAACTACTGAACAGATTTGGACGAAATTTGGCACACAAATAGATTTAACACATAGGATATTTTTTATCCCGGTGGTACTTACGTTCCCGCAGGATAATTTGTGACTTCCACGCGGGCGAAGTCGCGGGCGGAAGCTAGTTTTACATGTGAATGAGCGAACGTTGTTGGCTTACAGACTAGTTTTTTAGACGATTTTCTATTCTGTATTCTCATTCCTCTAAGTACCTGGTACTTATTGACAGGCCTGCACTGTCCTCCTATACCTATTATCACTGTAATTTAAAAACATTGTTAAAGCCAATTATTTTTAAAAGAGTAACCGTGGAGTTTCTTGTTGGCTCGCTTGTCCATACAAAGTGAAAATTTGCAACCGTGCACCTAGCTTCTGACGTTTTATAAGTGCCCATGCAGGTTTATGTGAAATGAAATATTTTGATTTGATTGGATTGGATTTGATCAGTGCCAAATGTTTGCACCTTTGGTTTACACTGACTGGATAGGTCCACGCAAATCTGTGAGACTCTTTCTTCATAAGACAATTTCAGAAACTAATCTACATGGTTCTCACATGATTTCACCAAGATGAAGTCTGCACTTTAAAAACCTTTACCCTTGAGTTTGTTTCGCCATTTCTTCTCAAGGGTGGGTAGTCAGGTAGTCAGATAGGAAATCTCGAATTCATCTTAGCTACGTGTAAAAGTAGTTCCGATATCCGATTTATGTTCATTCAATTCAGTGTCACTGTAATGTCAATATCGGGCTATGTCAGATACCTTGCCCCTCCTACGGATCTCTTCATTTCTGATTGACTAATAATGAGAATTGCTAAACCTTAGTGGCAGCATGGGCAGGGCACATTGCACGCAGAATTGGTGCCTGATGGGGCACCGAAAGACGTAGAGTTGGACTTGGCCTCCCACAAGGTGGACCGATGCTCTGGTGAAGTCAGCAGGAATCCACTGGATGCGAGAAACATAGAACTAGTAGAAGTGGCTGTGCTTGGGAGAGATCTATGTCCGGCAGTGGACGTCTTTCGGCTGAAAGGATGATTAAAGTCAACTCTGCAGGCATTTTCCCAAAGGCAACTGTTATTCATCTAACTTTGAACGCAACTAAAGTTGAAGTCATACGTAACAGCCTATATTGTTCCCACTGTTGAGACACAGGCCTCCTCTCCGTGAGAGGGAGTGGGCCACTCAGGCCCAGAGCGGTTTGGTAGATGTCACAGTCTTCTAAGATATGCCGGTTTCCTCACGATGTTTTACATCATCGTTTTGAGAGCAATGCTGATGAAACAATTTACACAACGTAAAGCACACTTTTATTAAATATGTTACTAGCATAGCATTACTAGTTTAAGTACTGTATAATATAAGTCGGTGTAAAAAATTTCATATCCTGCCTCTACACGAGCGAAGGAAAGTTGCAGATCTTGCTTTCTTATTTAGTGTTATGAACGGATCTACTGACGTCCCTGAGTTAGTGGGCAAGATCGGACTTCGCGTACCGAGTGCATTTTTTCGGAGACCACGTCTTCTCCATGTGCCTCAAGCCAGAACTATCTACAGACAGAACTCGTACGTGATAAGAGCTTGTCGTACTTTTAATATGGTGTGTCAGGATGTCGACTTAGATTTATTTAGTAGTGGTATTAAGGAGGTAAAGAAGAGTTTGAATCACTATTTTTTCGATGTATAAACTTTTTTTCTAATTTCATTATTCAATTTTTTTTTTTTTGAGTGTAAGATTTTATTTGCGTATTTCTCGTCGCTGTTTTCGTGTGTTCGTTAATTTTACTCACATTAATCGCCAGCGGAAGCTTGTAATTGGCCATCATTTAAACATTGTACTAGATATCAAAATGTTATTAGCTGTAAGCTTTCCTAAAATGAATAAAATAAAATAAAATAACATAAAGGGGTCAAGGTCTAATCTACGACCAACAAGTCGAAAGTCGTAGCTATTACCACTGGGCCACCCACCACTATAAAGTCATGTTTTTTTTTTTTATCTTTATTTATTTAGGGACTTTTATAACCGCAATGCGTATGACAGTCCCATCGTACCCTAAATACAATGCTTCTAATTACATTTGTGCCTTGAACCTGAACAGACTCTTCGCATCATCACCATTTGGTTGGCACAGAATTTTATGAAATGTGCCCATATCAAGTCGGTTCAACCTCAAGGTCCGAAACAGATCATTTCTCTGAGACTCGTACCGAACACAATCCATCAATAAGTGATGTAAGTCTTCTACAACTCCACACTCCCCAAAAGTCATGATTGTGGACAATCAAAGATCTAGCTATACCTAGACCGGTAGCTATTTCTGGGGCTCTCGTATGACAGTAGGATTAAGGGTGCAAAATTGTATTAACATTTAGGTAAGAACTCTAATTTTCGAGATATCAGCCAAAACCAAAAAAATATTTGAAACTAATTCTGGAGCTAGTTTTATAAAACTGTTGCTGAAAAGTTTATAAAGACTGTGGGGGTAACTGCGTAATACGAGGGGTGTTCAATAAAGAGTAATAATGGCATATAAACTCCTTGAACAACAAAAAATTAAATACTGGCAGGTAAAGCCCAGACATTTGACAAAATATTTTTTTTTGATTTTCTTTTCTTATTTTAAAAATAGAAGTCATTTGTTTTCGTTATGTCGGTGCGTGGTACACAAAATGGATAAAATTGAAATTCGCGCTGTAATAAAATATCTCTGCCTGAAAAAAAATACTACTGAGCAAGTAAATCTAGACTTGAAAGGAATATTCGTGGCTAATGCTCCTCCGTATTCTACGGTTGCGCGGTGGTGTGCCGAGTTTAAGAGAAGAAGGACTTTAACTAAAGACGAGTGCGCTCGGGACGCCCTACGACGGCAGTTACCGAACAAATGATAAAAAAAGTGGAAAAAATTGTTTTGGCAGATCGTCGTGTTACTGTTCGTTCTGTAGCTGAAGAACTAAAGATTTTGATAGGAAATATCCAACATCCATACATGAACATTTGGGCATGAAAAAGTATCAGCGCGCTGGGTGCCTAGAATGCTTACAGCGAGCATAAACAAACAAGACTGCGGATTTCTCAAATCAATTTAGAATTGTTACAACAAGATCCTGACCGATTTTTGGCTCGCTTCGTAACTATGGATGAAACATGGCTCCACCATTATGATCCTGAAACAAAACAACAGTCCATGACTTGGAAGAGGCCGTCATATCGAACTCCTAAGAAGTTTAAGGCAATTCCATCCGCGCCGCCGCCGTCGGTAAGATTATGGGCTCTCTTTTCTGGGACAGCCAGAATGATTGAATAGCTCAATCATGAAGCCACTATTGGCCCTTATACGCAGAACAAATAAAAAAACTGCGTCGGGAAATACGCCAAAATCGCCGCGGCAAACTTGCTAAAGTTGTGTTGTTTCACCAAAATAACGCCCCTGCACACAAGTCCCGAGTTGCGATTACTACTATCCAAGATGCTGGATTTGAATTGATGGAACATCCTCCATACTCGCCTGACCTTGCGCCTAGTGATTTCTACCTGTTCCCGCGGTTAAAAGAACAACTGAGAGGTCACAAATATGGTTGGCCGTACATGATTTTTTAAGCGATCAAGATGAAGATTTTTTCAAGAATCTTAGGAATCTTAGGATTAGAAAAACAATATACCTAGTCTATAAACCTCAAAGGTGACTATGTCGAAAAATAAAATAACTATAAATAATATACAGGGATAGTTTTTATCCAGTGCGGTTAAACAAAAAAAATCAGTGGTTCCATAAATTTTGACATTTTTCTATGGAACAGCAGATTTTTTTTAAACCGACGAAAAAACGGAGGAGGTTACTCAACTCGACGCTTTTTTTTTATGTATGACCACGCATATCTTTTTACAGAGTAGTTCAATTTTGATTAAAAAAAAAATGGAAAGGGTATACCCCGAAGTTGGTCCCATATAAATTTGGAAAAAAAATCTAACCCTAAGGGTAGGAAAACAGGGATGATTGATTGTTCACTCACTGATTGTAATGTAAAACCACGCATATCTGCTTACAGAGTAGTCCGATTTTGATAATTATTTTTTATTGGAAAGGGTCTCGAAGTTGGTCCCCTATAAATTTCGAAAAAAAAAAACAAACCCAAGGGTAGGAAAACAGGGGATGATTGATTGTTTACTCACAGATTTTAATACTGAGTTGTGTATTACAAAAACTAATAAAAAATTAAAAGTATAGTAATTAGTAGATTATAGCCACAAAAAATTGTAAAATAAAAACTTTTTAACAAAAAATTAAAGGCGGTGACATAAAATTAAAATACATTTGCAAAGTCACCGACTTCCGAACTTAGTTATTAAGGTTAAACACAGCAGGTTTATTATTTTATTTTTTCAGTTTTTTCGGCGGTTTAATTTTTTGTTAAAAAGTTTTTTGTTTAACCGGCCAAAGATTTCTGCGCTGGGGGTCTAGAATGATATGCTGAATTCATGGTTACAATTTGCGCACTGGTTAAGGCTCCGTGCACTAAATTAACTGATTTTGGTCAATTTTGATCACTTTTTGTGAGTTAGGGAAACGAAATTTAGACATTTTATTTTGTTATTATAATAGTGGAGTTCTAATTCTTGCATGTGGTGGAAAGGGATTTTTCAAATAACTTATAGAATAGTGGAAAATCACCAATATTCACAGCCCCTTTTCCGAAAAAGTGACGAGCGAGTGATGTTTGGCTTCGTGTTACAAACAACTACAAAGAATTCTGGACATAAAAAAAATATAAATAACATTATTGAATGGTCTACTTGAAGATAGTGGAACCACTTTTTTGACTTTTGTACGAAATATAGCAGAAAATAAATATTGAAATAACGTAATTTTTAGGAAACGGCTAGACAAATAAGTATTTTTTTCTATTATTTAAAATCACTTTATTGAAATTTTAAAAATTACGTATTAATCTTAAGTTAACCATTGAATATAATAAAAAAAATATTTTTATAATAAACAACAACTTCATTTCGTAAATAAAAGTCAAAGTGAACTATATAATCGACCGCGCAAAATCGATCCCGTCAGAAACGACCGGGCCTTCCCAGCGTGAGGACGTATCACTTTGCATCGCAGGAGTCACGTGGGCTCCTGCGATTCTACGTAAAAATATTCCAGAAATTGTACGCCGACTACCACATTTTGATCCGGTTAGTATTAATATTTATTTTAAGTACTTGCAAAATGTTAATGTTATACCGGTGTGCGTGTGTTCGTAATTCTTCTCATCCTAAACGGCTAGTCCAATTCTAATGTATTTTTTTTTTGGGTCGCCTCTATCCTTCTTAGCTTTTGTTGGACCTGGGTGAAGTGTCGCAAGAAACGACTTCTTACCGGGTCCGCTAGTTATACATATTTTGATTGTATGTTTAAAAGATTTTTGAAAGGAAGTTCTTTAACGGAGCTTGGTACGAGCAAACTTTTAGAAATCGTCACGTAATAAAAATGATAGAAATGACAATTTCTATCATTTTTATGCTGAGCTGTGGGAATTTCAAAAAGTTTTTGTGTTGTAATTAAAAAAAAGAAAGACAGAGAGATAGTTTTTATGGTTTCCAAGAGTGAGTGAAGCCCCTAATGAGGTCAATATGAAAATCCCAGATGACAGTTGTGCAAAAGTTAAAATTTCATCATAGGTGTCGTTTTTGAGATTTTTGAGGGTGCTGAAGCCGATGGTGTAGTCAAAATAAAAATTCAAGATGGCGACTGCGAAAATTTTCATATTATTTAACATGGGTGTGGTTTTCATGGTTTTCGAAGGAGCTGAAGCCGATAGTGACGTCAAAATAAAGTTTCGAGTATTTCAAAGATAGAGTAAATTACGTTACATTCGGAGTTGAAGAAAAAGCGTAAGGAACTTCGTTCCTGACGACGGGGGCCCCCGACCCCGTTACCAAATTTGTAGTTTGGACAAATCAATCGATTGAAAATTTCAGTGATTGAGCCCAACAGTGCCTATAAGTTACTGATGTTAATATTTTTTTTAGATAATGTCGAAAATGTACGTCGATATGATCGAAAGAAAGTAACACATTACCAGTGCATCACCAAAAAAAAGGACGAAACGTGGGATTGGCATGTATCAGACAAATTCTTGCAGAACGTAATTCCAACCAAAACTTACACATTCTTCAACGAAGCCATAGGGCTTCGTTTCAAGAACGTGTAAGTTTTTACTTTCAATCAGTGTTATAAGTACCTACATAAATAAGTATTTACGAGTGCATTCGTATCTTCATTGTTGTTAATTTTAGGAAATTAATGAAATTTCGCCGTTGTCTTATATAAATAAATTATGAATTTATAATATTCCTACTGCACGTAGATAATTTTAAACTGATCTTTCAGAGTGAGGAAGATAATGATTCAAAGTTAGACAACACCTCGAAAAAATCCGTAGTTCCAAATGTTGAAGAAGGACAATCAGACATGATAAGAAAAATATTATGCTGTCTTAACGGTTCCTTGGCCAAATTGTGAAAATGAAACCCTTAAATTCAAATTCAAATTTCAATGTTTTGTATTTTAGAAAACTTTATTTTTTATCCTAAATCAATTCCAATTCTCCTATTGTATTTGTATTATTTATTTTATTTTAAAAACAGTTTTCAAATGTGGGGCCCAGGCTCAATAGTTTTTTTGTTTTTGAACTTTCTAAGTTTATCTTGGCCATTATTGACATCGATGATGTCACAATTAAATTTCTAAATATGCAAACTACTCGTATTTATGTAAAATGCTTTCCTCAATGTTATTGAATGTCTAAAAGTACCTACATGCTTATGACACGAAATTGTACCATTTTTGTTTATTGTGATATATATACTAAACGAATATACACAAACATTCTAGACTTTTATTTCTCAACCATACCTAAATAACACAAAAAATATAAATCTATAGGATACTACAACTCTACTACTACTATTGTGTACTATCAAAACTGTTTAAGCGATCACTACGCTCGACTTTTAGGCGTGTGTGCATGAACGGTGCATACAAACATAGTATCGCAATGACTTTACCTAAACTCTAGCGATTGAATTTTATGCACGGGGCCTTAAAACCTTTTCCTTTATGTAAACTGCTCGTACTCATTATCACTTTTTATTGAACAATCCTAGTTATCCTACCTGTCAGTAGTAAATCTTTCATTTTGACAGTTCCATCAACATTCATGGCGTTGTTCACGGTCCTAAGCAGACAATTTTTTCGAATATAGGAAAGAATAGATTTGCAATTACCTTCAAACTTATTTAGATTCTGATAAATAAGTAGTGTGTTGCGCAATTAGGATGCAGAGGCCTTAGTGTGAGTTTCATTTAACCATCTCGATCAAACGCATCGAGCGCGTTTGGCGCTCCGATTGGCCCTGGATTGGTGACGGACCAATCGGAGCGCCGAACGCGCTCGATGCGTTTGATCGAGATGGTTAAATGAAACTCACACGTCTTTAGAGGTGAACAAAACAAGTTTTAAGCAAATAGCGTTTTATTTAACAACATTACAATAAGATTCAGAAGTACTGAATAAAATCAACACACGTAGACATATTATAAGTAGGTCACACAAAATGTATTGCAGAAGCCCACTTCAGCTTATACTCTAATATTGCAACAATGGTATCACTTGCATTATTAAAAAAAAACCCTAACAGTTTATATTTTTAAATAATTATATTTTTCGTAATTATATCTTTAATATTCTGGCTGATATGAAGACTTAAATTTTTGCCATCCAGTCTGGCATCCAGTCTTACTAAAGGGCAGTAACTGGGTTGTGAAGGTCAGATAAGTGGTCCTTTCATGTAAATTACTGGTATTCAGCTGTATCCGGTTAGACTGGAAGCTGACCCCAATATAGTTCGGAAAAGACTGGTCAAATTATCGATGCTAGCTTTTTTTTAATAAAAGTTATTAATAATGTCTAGTTTGAGCAAATATTATGCCGTCTTTAAGTTAATCAATATAGCTTCTTTATAAGATTCGACGGTATGTTCAACGAGGTTCGACCGTCTATCAATCTTGGTCGAAATTTTATCTCGATTTTTTCTCAATATTTATTCCGTAGAGATTTAAAATAAGTAGTATAGACCATATTTTTATATCGATAACTAGAATATATTTAAAACTTGTTTAAAACCATCTATAAGTAGATTTACATTTTTACATGACTACAGTAAAAATAAGTACCTACATAAATCATTTATTTTTAATCGTTAACTAAATTTGATATAGGTACTAAATTTAAAATACGTATCTATTTCTACCAGATACATATGAAAATTTAGTTGAAAATAAATATAATATATATAAAAGTTAACGTCAAATAACAAACAAAAACATACAAAATAATTTTTTTATACAAAACATATATTATTACTAAAAAATCAAATATTCTTGGTTACTACTTTAGTCTAAATCTACTTAGTCGCCTCGGAAAAAAATTGTTTTCATCTTCATTTCTTATAATAAATGTCGGTTATCAATAAAATACGATACATTTTCGCTTATCGATCACTTCATCAATTATTTAGACTCGTTATATTATTAGGTTTATATTTATATCGAGCAACGAACATAACTAACTACACTGAATGGCGTTGCTTCTCGAATGCTGAGCTATTATAGTGGCTAAAACATTTTAGCCTACAGCCGCAAGTGAAACCGCGCGGCATTGGGCTTGTGCTGTTCTTCCTCATACATATTGCGAATGCTCTTTAAATTTCGAGTAAGAAATACAAAATAATAAATAGCAATAATTACAAAAACTAACCTAAATAAATTAAATTTTACGTCGTAAACTACGAGAGAGCAACTGAGCATTATATCTTCGTATTTGACTATGTTTGCCAACCCTAGAGCTAAGTCGCACCCGCGCGGTCCACACGCGGAGCCTCTTAAGGTGGGCGACACTTCGGTCCCTGTCCTGTGTGAAAGTCTACTCTCTTCGGTCCGTCCTGTGTCTCTACTCTAGGAGGTTTAACTTGCTGTTGGTCTTGCGCAGTTGTGCTCGCCAGGGCATAATCTTTGCCTTTTCCTCTTCTTCGTCCACATGTTTTCCGTTAGGCGTGGAATGACCTGCAAGTGGAACAAATATTATTACATACCACCGTATTCCGCGATTGGTAAGGCAGTGGTGTACCTTAGTTCATCCACATTTCGCCAGTTACGTTAAGATGGAAGTGCCAGGGTAGCCAGCAAATTCAAATTTTCTTACGTTTCTTTTTTTGCAATTTGCATGTCAGTGTCAAGTTGTTCATTAATTTCATTGAATGACTTTTTCATGAAATAGTCGTTCATTGGGGTTATGTGAACTTAGACTTAGACTTAGACTGGGGTTGTATTGATAAATAAAAATGATTTAATTACATAGATACGTGAGGATCTTTACATTACGACCGTAAGATTACCAAATAGGTATAGGTACAAGATCGAATTAGGTATATTTTAATCAAATTGCAAAAAAGGTAAGACAGTTTTAATTTCGCGGGCTACCTTACCGCATCCACCTTAAGTCCCATGTAATAGGGAGCGAGCCTATTGCCATCAACAGTGCACAAATCTGGAATCCATGCTGGTAGTGAGGACATATTATTGTGGCGTTCTAATCAGATAGGTGAACGTGGTGATTCGTTTTTAGTGTCTCTAAAATACCATATTCAAGACTGTTTTCGGAAGTCGAATTGACTTCAGACTATCACAAATCTGTTAAAGTGCTCTATAATATTTTTAGGAAAACAAAATGGGTATTATTTGAACATGGAATCATGAATTTCAAAATTCTCTTCAGAAAATAAATAGATTTTGTAATTACAAACCGTTACAATGATCACTGGACAGTTTGGCCTCCGAGGGTGCCCGCATGGGTTGCGCAGGAGTGTCGTAACACATGCTGATGTTGTCTATGGATACGGCACGCTGCGTCCCGCTCGGATAGGCTCGCCACTCGCCATTCGGCTGCCCATTCGTCTCTTCTACCTTAGGAGAGTATATGGAATGTCTGGAAAGGTAAAAGAAGAGTTTATAGTCAAGGAGAGAAGAGAAACGGTTTTCGAATAGATTTTTTTCAGTCACTGAAGTTTTCTGAAATATAGATTTAGCGGCTAAAAGAATAACATACCAAAATAAATAAACATATGGATTAAAGAGTTTCCCGGAACGACCCCCATAATATCCCCATTTGATGTGTTAAACCTACATTTTCCTTGTTTTTGGCCTCGAACCAAAATCTCCAATTTTTTTCTAAACTTAAACCTTAATTGTCGTTTAGAGGCCTTACTCAAAGTAGACACCTCTATTCGCTCTATTTTGAACTCAGCAGTTCTAGATTTATGCCCTTTCCCTTGCCCTATCCAAAACAAAACGGACCTCAACCTGCTCTCAGCCTCTTCTCTCCGCTGCAACAGCTGCCTCTTCCAAGCAGGAACCGCCGCCGCCCTTCGCCTCTCTGCTTCCCCAGCCAGCTCCCGTTCCAGGTCCTTTCGGGCTTTTTCGGCAGCTCTCCGGGCCAGCATCTGGCGCTTCCAGGCGGGGATGACGTTGCCTGCTGCGTCACGCTCCGGCACCTGCGCACACCTCTGCCAATCGACCAGCCGTTTTTGATTGTTAAAGCTTGCACAGTCTATTTTTAATGTGGGGGTTTTTGAAGTTGATTTTTGAGAAGTGAATATGTATATGTGGTCTATAACGGAGTTCAGTTTTAGCTTCAAAATAGCAATCAGCCTATACTGTTCTTACTGCTGGGATTCAGGTCTCCTCTCAGTAAGAACGAGTGGACCGTAATCTACTCAGACATTGGATTGGTTTCTCTTTTTCAAAAGATAGACTTGGACTTAATTATAGCTAAGTTTGTGCCCACGATCCGCGATAAACACCCGAGCAGTAATTTTTTGAAGCTATTCTACATTTGTTTCGTTTTGGTGTGTAGTTTTAGCTAGACTTTGAATTACTTTGCACCGACGACCAGACGATAACCCTTCACAGAGAAGATCTTTTGAGATATTAGGAACCAAAACAGATGCCCAGCTGTTTGATTACACACCAAAACGATACAAATACAGGGTGGCAGGGACATTGACGCGTAAACTATAACCAGCACATGAATGTAAACCCTCTCCCAGAGCACAAATTTTTCATCGAAAATGAAAATTGTGTACTGAATCCGTGGTTACAGTTAGTGCGACGATGACCCTGCGACTCGGTCACCTGTCTTTCTAAAACAAAGATTATAATACACAGGATGTCAACCCAAAGATAAGCATGTCCTAGAAGCTAATGCTGAACTCGCACAGTCTTGTGAAACTTTCTCAAAACAACTTAATTCCCACTAAGTTACAGAATCATTGAGCAATCATGACGAATTTTAAATAAGTAGTATCAATTTCTAAAACCTAAGTTTTGTATGCAACAATGTTAGAATAATAATTAGTTTTGTAACGATTTGAATAATGGCGCAAGTTAGACTGTGCTTGCTTTTTCATCTTAAGCTGTGCGCACACTAAAGATAAATGTCGGCCTCGAGAAATTACACGAAATGACAGTTCAATACAGTAAATTTAGGTACAGAACAAGTTAAATAGCTAGTGTGCGCACTCACTAAGAGGATTGAGTATGCAAGAGTGGATGCTGCGGATACTATTGAGGATAAAACTAAGCTTTAAATATAATTATGTACCTAATGAAGTCTCAAAAAGAGTTGAAAAACGCAATATGAACATACTTTTGTGTACGTGCCTCGGAAACCACGAAATGACAGCTGGGCCTGTCATTTTTATATCTTTGACAGTCGTAACGGGTAGTCAGAACTCCGAAAGCCTGACAACCAGTCATACTTAATTAAGTGTATCGTCTTACCCAGTTACTGGGCTGTGGGGGTCAGATAGGCTCCAAGTAAAATACTGGTATTCAGCTACCTACATGCGGTTAGACTGAAAGCCGACCTCAACATATCTAATTGGAAAAAGGCTAGGCAGATAGATACATGAAGCTGGTTAGTAACCATAATCTAGTACCAGGCAATCATAATAAATAAAAATGTGGTGTTCCTTGTAGCATATAGTATATAAATACAGGTACAGCTAGAGCAACTTTACCGGATGGTTACGTAACACGCGAGCCGGCGCGGTGACCGTGACCGTAACGGGATCCTGGCGGCTGTCCGGTACCGATTTGTGATGCACTATGTTGTGGGGGGAAGGGAGGTTGGTCTTATAAATAAAATCGCCTAAAAAAGTAGTATTTTACCCGTCGTCTCCATAAGAACCTATTACGTTCTGGGCTGTGCAACCAGATAGATAGATAGAACTCTTTATTATGGACACAGTCACAAAAAAAATATGTGTCCGTATGGATTGAGGTGCCATGCATGTCTCATATTTAAACTACCAACATTTAGTAGTAAATTAGCTTATTTTGTAGGCCTGATCCTGGAATTTGTAGTCAAACCCTTAAAAGCTATAGGAGTTCAAGGTAGACAACCCTAGAACTCTAAAACTATCCCGTAATCCACATAAATTTATCGTACGTTCGGATTTTTTCGAATAATCTTTTCGAACCTCCGATTTTCGAATAACTTTTTATAGGGTAATAGTTTTCATACAATTTTTTTGTTGAGTTTCCAAATTCATATCACATTGATTTTACCTATCTATTATCATAGGTGATGTACCGTGTGGCCCCCTATAGGGGCCATTATAATAGAAAAATAATTGTGTGTCATTAGTCACTGATTAATAATTAGCCGGGATTTGACGGATTAATTCCTGCTCATCACGTGAACGCAAATCTAATCAAAATCAAAAGTCATTTATTCAAACTAGGCTGATGTCAGCACTTTATGAACGTTAAAACTACATAAGACAGTCCCACTAAACGCCCACCCTTCACCACTTCCTAGTAATTTAGCTGGGAAGAAGAAGTGGCGCAACAAACTCCTCAGCAGCACAGCTGTCTGTTAAATTAGAAAAACTTGATTCTGTGAAAACACAATATTACATTATTGGGCCAAAGTTTTATCGTTTCTATCAAAGTACGGTCACCTAAAGATATAAGTCACCAGTGTCATCGGAAATAGTTGAAGTGTAATAACAAACCGACGTTAGTTTTCGAATTAAATTTAAATGAATTAATAGAAAACAAAGACTTCGTTAATATGTTTTTTTTTTAGGTTTTATTCGAATCTTTAATAATTCTTTTATGAGGCACTTGAACGTCAAAGCTTAAAATGGAATTGATTCTAGTTGTCCCTTCTAAAAGGTTGTTTCGTGTTGAGAAGAATGAGCAAGAAACTTCACAGTTAAGTACCCTTTTACAACCCAAACCAAAAGCAGATCTGTCAGTAATTAAGTAGAGACAGTGCCAGTCAGCAGAAAAGTGTGTAATTATGACGTACACACTTTACAAAACACAAGCGAACTCAGACATCTTCAAATCTAAAACACACTACATAAACTTTCATAAACCCAGAGATAGTATTAACGCGATTACTAAGCATTAAGCAATCGCTGTGTTTGAATTAGATTTCTTTTGAAAGTCGCCCGCACTTGAACAAGTAGGTACATAAATATATACTCCATTTCACGGATATGAGTGTTATGCCAGTTTTCACTTAAAGTAGGCAACCCCTAAATTCATTTATCGTCATCAATAATCCCGTGTGGTGTCCGGGAGTCCCGTGTGGTGTCCGGGCGTGAAAGAATAGCACCAGCCCATTTCTTCCAGTGGGTGTTATAGGAGGTGACTAAGGGACTTACTAGAGAGTGGGCAGCAGCGTTCTCTATGCATTTACGCCTGCCAAGCGTGGCGATTATGGCAAACCCCTCTCCTTTGGGGGAGGCCTATGTCCAGCAGTGAAAGTTTTTCGGCTGAAATGATGATCAATAATCCGACTTCACCCACTGCAGGCATAGCATAACTAATTCAATTTCTTCGAAGAATAGACGCACCTCTTTCTATACAAAGTGACATTTCGTTTCTCCATTTTTGACATCGGACCGCAGAAATCCTTGTACAATCTGAGTTTTTGGCGGGATCGCGTTGGAACATGTCGCATGAATTTTCATTATCATTAAATTTTGTGAAATAGCGAATAAAATTGTATAATTTTGGTAGTGAGTTATCCAATTTAGTTACGTGTGAGTGCACAAGTGTAGTGAAGGTGAAAATAAGTGACTAACGTGGACTTTTCGTGTTCCCCCAAAAACTCCTAATAGGTTATTGTAAAGTTACTACCGCTTTACAATAACTTTGTTATGACTAGAATACGTTCTTAATAAAGACTTGGCTAAAAGGTCTCTGAAACCAGGCCATAAAACTAATAAAAAAAAAAAATTACAATCTGTCATTTTGTCTTTCGTTTTTAACGATCTTTGTCTAGGTCCTTTTTTATGTAGACAGAAGAAAGTTTTATATTCCAAACTGTCAAAATCACACTGACAACTGACAGTTGTGACAGTGACAGAAAATTGTCTTCTGTCTTCAGTTCCGTGTAGACAGTACGGCGGCATTTTTGTCTATTCTTCCGTCGACAAAACGGTGCTCATACTAAGCCTGCTCGGCATAGACCTCTTTTTTCTTGTGCCAATATCTACGCTCCTATACTAGCCTCATCCAGATATGCCAGCAATGGCAACAATGTCGTCCGCCGCCAGCCGACCGACACCTAATTTAACCCCTAAATTAATGCTTAAATAAACGCGTGCTGTTGGAGTTGCAACCTTCAACCCTAAGCTAATCGTTGAAAATCGAACTGCACGGTTTTATTTAGGCTAGTCGTCGTCTAGTGTCAGTGAAAACGCGCATTCGACTCTTAACTTGAACACTGCTTAATTGTCGAAAGTGATCGAGAAGTCATACATACTCTAGAATATTTACGAAGAGTTCCGCTTGGAGAAAGCAATATTTGAAGTAGGATTTTTGTATGTAGTTAATACTGCTTACAAAAATCCTACTAATAACTAATGTCCAGGCACTTAAGATTTCACTCCTCTCGAAGCACTCACTCAAATCCGATTTTCATGTATTTTTTAAACTATTTCTGAAATTGCCACATGAATCTGAATCATAAGTAATTTTTTTAATGTTCATTTTTTTTTTCAATTCTATATAAAAGCGGATATTCACAACATTATGAACATCCATCTTCAAATTGGTGCAATGCTTTGAAAAAACAACTACGTACCTATTCAAAAAGAATGTTTATTTATCTTTTCTCTACGTTTATGTTCCTATAAACGCACAGATTGAAACATTTTAATCATGCTAACGACTGCAAGTATCCCAAACTAATGAATTCCTTCCACGACATCGGAATGTAGCCCAATAAGCATAGATCTGTTAATTAGGAGTGAATACTGGCAACGAGATATAAAACTAAAGAAGAATGTAAAATCGCTTTGTTAATGCGCTTGAGTAGCTACACGTAAGAAAACAAGGTTTGTATTGTTTGTTTGTCCGTTTTTGATTTATAGAATGCTTGCGCTATAGTTCCGCCCCTGCTTCCCATGCATTAAATGTCAGTATATGGCGGCAAAACTCCGAAATTTCTCTATTAGTATATCTGAGAAACCTTTCGTTATAAATTCCCAAATGGGTATCATCGCATATTTCAATTGCCCACATCTACCTTAAACACCACCTTTATATATGGCAAAGTTATTTATTGAAAGGTCCAATTTGACGGTTTACCCTATCGAAGTTTTCTCAGTGAGTTTTGTTTCATACAGACGCTCCCTATATAAAGAGTGCGAACAATGTACGCCTATATAGCTCATAGTATTTAGTTTTTTATAGTGTTCTAGATTTAGGTTTACTGGACACACTTTTATATTTTCTTGTCTCTAATTTGCATTATGTCAATGTCATGCATACCTGTTATTTGCACGGTTACTGAAATGCCGATCTTAGATGTAAGTTTACTTGAAATGTAAGTGACAGTGCTGTTGGTGTGTTTATTATAAATAAAAAATAAGCAGCCCCGTGTTCCCACTGCTGGGGCACAGGCCTCCTCTCTGTGAGAGGGAGTGGGCCTTAATCCGCCACGTGGACCCAGTGCGACTTGGTGGATGTCACATGTCTTCAAACTTTTTGTTCTAGAACATGCCGGTTTCCTCACGATGTTTACCTTCAACGTTTTGGGAGCAGTGGTGATGAAATTAAATAAACAAAGTAAAGTGCCTTTGATTCGGACTCACGACCTGGAACCCGTGTGTCGGAGCCGATACCACTTGGCCACCATTGCTCGGATATCGCGTTACCCAGTTACTGGGTTGTGAAAATCAGATAGGCAGTCGCTCTATGAAGAATACTGGTATGCAGCTGCATCCGGTTAGATTGGAAAATGACCCCAAAATAGTTAGGAAAATCTATAGGCAGATTTATTGAAGTCAGCATTCGATTGAAAACCGTGGGTTAAAATATTTGCTAGATATTTCTAGGTATATCTAGGCAACGAGGTTAAACTGATATCATAAATATAACAACAAACATTGTTTTTGTAATAAATAATACTAACTTATGTAACAATAAATCTATTGCTTTTCAACGTTAATCGTAAACCGGCTAAATCATTGCAAATCAAGACGAAAGCCGATAAAAAAAGGGTATGTGAGCTTGGTGACCACACGAAAAAGTGATAACTTACGAATGCAGTCGAGTATACGAGATTTAGCGTCACTGACCAACTGGACCCAAGTATATACGATTCAGCGTCACAGACTGACTAGAACCAAGTAGGCATAAGCAGTTCAGCGTCACTGACCCGAGCGTGACGGTTCAGTTTCAGGAAGAGCGGAAAGTACGCCTAAAGCTGTTTTCACTTAAAAATGCCAAAAAATGCGCTCGAGTAAAGTCGTTAAACTCAGATCCAATTTAAAAGAAGTAAAGTTAAATTACATGAAATACGACTAATTATTAACAATATTTTGAAAAGATTAAATATAAAACGTGACAGTGCGCACGACGCGCAGACCGGGGCGCGGCGCAAGCGCGGAGAAAGCGTGAAAACTTATACACCTCTCAGTTTGTATAAAAATATAGCAATTTTTCATTGAAATCTTGCTAATTGATTATCAGGGTTGGCAAAAATAAAGGAAAGTGATCTAACGACCAAATTCACGTACTGAAATACGATAAAAATTCAAGTCGCAATGTCTTCTCAACGAAAACAAAACTTTTTTTTTATGTGGGTAAATTAGACGTTTCGTTTAACATATAGACACTGTTAATAAAATGCAATCGTTCTTGTAGTTTTGTGTCTCAAACAGGCTATCAGGTACTACACAACAAGAAAGACACCTGTTTTCACTTGCTTCCTGGATCTGTCTAGGGCTTTTGATCTAGTTTCGTACGATATTTTATGGAGCAACTTGAAGTTAAAACCTTGCATATCGAGCTTATAAGTATCTTTAAGCATTGGTGTGGAAATCACTTCGACAATGTTTAGTCGGCAGGTGTGTTGTGGGAGGCATATCAAGCAGAGTGTGGAGTGAGACAGGGGCAGTTTACTTCCCTGCCCTCTTCAATTTGAAGGTACACGAATGCCCTGATTGGGGCGCTTGAATAAGTCAGATGCTCAAAAGTCTGTCAACCAGTCTTACCAATGGATATCGTGCTACCCAGTAAGTGGGTTGTGTAGGTCAGATAGGCCCTCCATGTAAAATATTGGTATTTAGTTTATCCGGTTAGACTGCAAGCTGACCCTAACATCGTTGGGAAAAATTTAGGCATCTACATTTGAGGTCTAGGTACTGCTATTTATTGTAATTTTAATTTTTTTTTAAACCGCACCCACATCGGTCTACGGTGCCCCAGACAGACAAACAAACTCATATAGCGGTCAAACTTATAACCCCCCTCTTTTTCGTCGGGAGTTAAAAACAGATGCGGTTTTCATAAAAATACTGTGATATATAAATAGGCAACTTTGTATATTATGTTATGAGTAGGTATACAAATATACATAACTGCGTGATTGCTGTCGTAAATTTACATGATCTTATGGCTAGGAAAGTGAAATGTTACCGCTTGCCATTTCGCGGAAATTGTAAGAGTTTTATGATCGAAACAGGTTACTATACCAGTGTAAGAATATCAATTAGTTTTATGATACTAGACTGTGAGAAGATGCTGTAAAAAGAGAAAAATTATGCAGAATTAGGAATAATTCACCTCTCCACTGCGGTTTTTGAGCTATGCAAGCTCACTAATGGCAAGTCCAGCATACCGCAGCAAATTTTACCGCAGTGGAAAATTAGATTGAATAATTAATTTCAACTTTCAGGAATTGAAGGTGGTGGTGTTGAAGGTATTGAAAAATAACTGAAGTGACTTTTGCTCACAGATTTGGAAATAAATAATACTTTAAATATTTTATTACATTTTAGTAATTTTTCGAGTTATTCTAAGCAAGCACTTTCATTTGATATCCATATTGTACGGGTGAATTAGAAAATTATGGTCCGTTATCTTAGGTGTTCCGCCATGTTGGATTTAGAATGACGTCACATAGCCAACCGTGCATTGTCATCATCTCTATAAATAAAAAGAAAAGTCCTGACTGACTGACTCATCAACGTCCAGCCCAAACCCTTGCACCTAGAACACTGAAATTTTGCACAAAGGTTCCCTTTTTAATGTAGACAAGGAATAAGGAAAGATTTTACGAAATTCGACCCCTAAGGGAGTTAAATAGGGGATGAAAGTTCCGCACGGGCGAAGCCGCTGGCAAAAGCTAGTCCAAACTAATCGTGTATACAAAATTTCAAAGATATCTGCTTTAAAATTGAATTCCAAGATTCCACCCGACCAAACATAGTTACATAAATGCAAGCTTTTATTTGAAAACCAAGATGTAAAGCTCCATAGAAAATGGAGGATCCTCTGACCAGACGGGTGTTATGTCTGGTGGACTACCCAACGATTGATGTCAGGAAGTTGTGTATATATATGATACCGGCCAAACCAAATTTCAGGCCGAACTAGTTTGTCCTAGGCCAAACAGAGTTATCCTACGCGTGATATGTCGCAGCCATTAGCCGTTTCGTTAACAAGCTTTGGAAGTAGCGCTCGCTCTGCTCGCGCGCTTTTGGTCACAGTTGTAACCTAACCTAACCCATTTAATCGGGGTGCCCCGGTTTAATAAACCAGTTTGGCCTAGGACAGGGGTCGGCAACCTGCGGCTCTCGAGCCACATGCGACTCTTTGGATGTGATGCTGCGGCTCTTTAGTTCCATACGCAAATATTATTTATTTCCCTTCACCTGGCAAGCTATCAAATAAAAAAATGGCGAGTTTGCAAATGGCGTAGATTAGGCCACGCCCCTTTTCGGTCACCTTGCGTTTAAACCCAGATTTCACGCAATTTAACTATGAAACCAATAATAACTGTGACTTGTTTCGTAATCTGTATGATATTTTAAATTATTGTGGCTCTTTAAAAACTTAAAAATTTCGTAAATTGTAATTTTTGACTCTTCCGACTCAAAAGGTTGCCGACCCCTGGCCTAGGATAAACTAGTTTGGCCTGAAATCAGTTTGGCCGGTAACATAATTATATGCTAGTTGTGTATATAGGTAAACTCTACTTGCGCATTGCAGGATTTTGCGTGACATCAGCGTGATGCGTAGTTCGTATGTAGCGATGTACGATAGAAGTGCAAACTTACGACAGGAACTACAAGTAGTTGTTCCGGGCATGGCTGTTTGTATATATGTGACTTTAAATGTTTGTAAAACGCACCCACATTACAGGAGAAATTCCTAGGCAGAGTTCTTAAAAAAAAAAAAACAGAAGCACCTGCTCATCAATAATTCTTATCCATATGTGGCGATGTACGATAGAAGTGAAAATTTACGACAGGAACCGAGTATACCCGATTCAGCGTCATCAACACGAGCATGACGGTTCAGTGTTCAGAAAGAACACGCTTTCACTTTAAAAACCTTATAATCTTAGGCATTCTCGTTAACACCTGCTTATCAATAATTCCTATCCAAATCATTATTCATTTTACGAAGCATATCAAACAAGACATTATCTTTGTAACGAGCATTAATTCTATCGCTCTACGGAAGTGTCTGTCTGTAATGGTAATTAAGAGTCGTTAGAAACCAGATAAATGAAGTGCTATTATATTATCAGGATCACATGATTACTATTAAGATTCAGTTGTAGTGCATGGCATTCTAACATCTATCTAAATACCATCATCTGCCTAGCCTTTTCGCAAATACGTTCCCCGTTGCACGGTCGGTTTCCAGCCTATTTTACATGGAGCGTACGCATTAACCAGTAACTGAGTAATAAGAGATAAGAATAACTGAGAATATTGAGAGCATTGGTGGCCAAGTGGTAACGGCCGCGACTTACGAGTTGTAGGTCGTGAGTTCGAACCCAGCCAGGCGCTTTACTTTGTGCAAATTATTTCATTACCACTGCTCTCAAAACATTCGGAAAACATGTGACATCTACCAACCCGCACTGGGCCCGCGTGGTGGATTACGGCCCAATCCCTCTCACAGAGAGGAGGCCTGTGTCCCAGCAGTGGGAACATTATAGGCTGATGATGATGATGAGTAATAAGATAACCCTTGGTAAGACTGATATAACATATCTATTGAAGTCGCTTTTCATGTCTGTCCGTGTTCTCTCTTCTGTGTCACTGCGTTGTTTTTCTAAACTACGCAACGGATTATGTTGCGGCTTGCAATATCATTTAAATTTTGGTCACTCTATACTTAATCCTTAGACCACCAGCCGGGCCTAGTGCGGGTTGGTAAAAGTCATGTTATGTCTTCAAAGTTTTGGTTCTAGGACCACGGTTTCCTCACGATGTTTTCTTTCACCGTTTTGAAAGGAGTTAAGGTTTTACTGAAAGCCCTTTTCAGGGTTCGATCCTACGACCTACGTAAGTCGCACTAGTGCACACTAGACCATCTAAATAACATGACAAAAGCCGCTAGGAATTCTGTTCACCGCCGATGTAAATACCTAAATGGTTATGTTTTTCAGTGTGCTTTGGCTAAACTGATGCGGATCTTGCGCCGGATGAATCAGCCTAGCATTTTCCCAACCATACTGGGGTCAGCTTCTAGTCTAACAGAATGCAGCTGAATACCACTTCTTTACATGGAGCGACTGCCTCCATAACCCAGTTACCGGGTAATATGATACCCCTTGTTAAGACTGGTTGTTGGTTGTCTGACTTCTAATTACCCGTAACGACTAACAAATCTCAAGGATCTACGTCATTACGAATGACAGTCTAGACTAATGTGCTTTCCGAGCCACGGAGGGACAAAATTCGGTCACTAAAACCCAAACCAATATTAATGGAGAATAGCCAGGAATTTGAGATTATGTAACAGTCTTAGATTAAAAGAAATATGGGCCTCCTCTACAAACCACTACAGTGAACGGTCTTGTCAACTGCCGTAATGACGTAGCTTGGAAAACGGATTTAACCACAAACCACAATACCGACAGTATTGTAAGTACATAAGTGAGTGCCACTGTACATCCAAGCGATGTAGTCAAATAGGTGACAGTAAAATAAGTATCTGGCTATAAGAGTAGGCGAAGACGAAAGAAACAGTGGCTGGACTTAATTTACATTGAGGTTATGGTTGGCTTACACGATGAATGAAATATACATGCCGTCTATTGGGACAGGTCAGCTCGAAGCTGCAATGGCTCTTTCTTCAAAATACCTTTCCAGACATGGCCTTGCATTATTAGACTCACATACAATTCATTTAATATTATGTTTGGACTAAAAGAGACTATGACCTATGAGTTTGTTTCGGCATTTCTTCTCACGGAACAGTCAGCTAGGAAATGCCAGCGCCATCTAGTTTTTTTTAACCGACGAAAAAACGAAGGAGGTTCTCAAATCGACGCATATATCATTATTTTTATGTATGACCACGCATAACTATTTTCAGAGCAGTCCGATTTTGATAAGTCTTTTTTTATTGGAAAGGGTATATACCCCGAAGTTGGTCCCATATAAATTTAGAAAAAAATCTAACCCTAAGGGTAGGAAAACAGGGGATGATTGACTGTTTACTCACAGATTTTAATACTGAGTTGTGTATTACAAAAAGTAATCAAAAATTAAGCATGTAGTAATGAGTAGATTATAGCCACAAAAAATACGAAATAAAAACTTTTTAACAAAAAAAATAACCGCCGAAAAAACTGAAAAGTGAAAAATAATAAACCTGCTTTGTTTTAACTTTAGTAACTAAGTTCGGAAGTCGGTGACTTTGGATATGTATTTTAATTTTATGCCACCGCCTTGCGAAGTTATTAAGGTTAAACAAAGCAGGTTTATTATTTTTGACTTTTCAGTTTTTTAGGCGGTTTAATTGTTTTGTTAAAAAGTTTTAAAATATTGACCTACAAAATATTGACATGTAAAAAGTGTCTTATAGGATCTACTTACTTACTTCTAAACATTTAATGTCATTTCATCTATGCAACGGAGCCCTATTATGGGAGCATCCATCGTTCGTAGGAAAATATTGAGTTAGTACTTCTATTATCTGTAAGTAGACCATGTGTTAGGATGGGCAGTGTGCACATGTTGATGATGCATCTTCTTTGGGATTAATGGGAGACTTCCCTTCTAGTGTTCTTGTGTGAAAGATGAATGGGCTGGAAAGGGGGTGTCTACCGAGATGACGACTAATAGAGATCTATGGAAGACAAAGACATATGGCGCGGATCACAAATAAATTGGGATAGCGGCCATAGAATGATGATGATCTGCAAAAGGAAGAACTTGTTGAGAGAAACAGAGGACCTTGAAGAAGTATCGTTCTTTTAGTGATAACGAAGATGGAAAAGCCAAAAAGTATTGGATTGGATGCTAGCGAAAAACTTATACAATCTGGAACTAAATTAATGCACTCTATGAAAATGGTTTGCTCAGAATCGCTTACTGGATTGATGTTTGTCATTCAATCAATCAATCAATCAAAATATTTTTATTTCATATAAACCTGCATGGGCACTTATGAAACGTCAGAAGCTAGGTGCACGGTTCCAAATTGTTGTTTCCTATGGAGAAGAGCCGACAAGAAACTCCACGGTTACTCTTTTAAAAATAATTGGCTTTAACAATATTTTCAAATTACAGAGATTAAATGTATGGGAGGACAGCGCAGGCCTATCAATAAGTACCAGGTACTTAGACGAATACAGAATAGAAAATCGTCTACAAATCTACAGTCAGTAAGGCCTACAACGTTCTCTCATTCACAATATGTAAAATAATCTACATAAATAAAATGAACCTAAATAAAATTGATGTATAATGTCAATTAATGACGAGAATATGTCAGCATTGTAAAAATAAAAAGAATTAAAAAGAACTTTGTATTTGAGAGCAGTTAATAGACTTTCACATAGTTATGCTGTTAATGAGGTACCAGGGAAGCCACATGTGCAGAAGGAATTAATGCCAAACTTCCCTGTCTTCAACGTAGTCTTTTATCTTATAATATGCTTTTTTGATAAGGACACGTTTGATGTGCGTTTTAAACTTTCCATCGCTAAGTTCTGTAACCGACTTTGGCAACTTGTTATAGAAGCGGATACTGTTTATTAGAAATGACTTGCTAGTTTTAGTCAGTCTAAATTTTGGAATCACAATTTCATCTTTACTACGTGTATTCAGATTATGGAAATCGCATCGTTTTTTGAAAAGGCCTAAGTTTTTGCGAACATACAAGATATTTTCTAGGATGTAAAGAGAAGGCAGAGTTAATATATCAATTTCGCTGAATTTGTTTCTAAGAGACTCGCGAGGCCCCATTTTATAGATTGCGCGGATTGCCCTCTTTTGTAAAATGAAAATTGAATCTACGTCAGCTGCCGATCCCCACAGCAGAACGCCATAAGACATAATACTGTGAAAATAAGCAAAGTAAACTAACCTAGCTGTGGCTACATCAGTCAACTGCCTTATTTTTCTTACTGCGTAAGCAGCTGAGCTTAATCTACTTGAAAGAGCTCTAATGTGAGCACCCCATTGCAATTTTGAATCTAAAGTAATTCCCAAAAATACAGTTTCCGAAATAGCATCCAGTTTCTTGCCATCAAGTTTTAAGTTTAGACCTACTTGGGGTACATTTGGTAACGAGAACTTAAGACATTTAGTTTTGTTCGCATTGAGTAAAAGATTATTAGCAGCAAACCATTTCGAAAGAACAGCTAGACTATCATTGACATGTAAGACATCCGTATCTTTCCTACCTATTCTAAAAATAAGAGAAATTCTCGGATATAATTTTATTCGCTGATGACACATCAGCGAATAAAATTATATCCGAGAATTTAGCCATCAGGAAAGGAAGGTCATTAATATAAACTAGAAATAAAAAAGGGCCAAGAATTGAACCTTGAGGCACGCCCATCTTAACTAGAGACCCCGAGGACGTCGCCCCATTAACGTTTACTTTTTGCTGCCTGTTTGATAAATAGGAAAGTACAAGATCAGCAGCTTGTCCACGAATTCCGTAGTGGTGTAATTTACAGATCAGTGTATTGTGGTCAACGCAGTCAAACGCTTTTGAGAGGTCACAGAAAATGCCAATGGCGTCCTGGGAATTCTCCCAGGATTCCAAAATGTGACTGATGAGTTTTACTCCTGCGTCAGTCGTCGACCTACCTTTCGTGAAACCAAACTGTCGACTATGTAAAATCCCATTCGAGTTAAAGTGTGATAACATCTGGTCCAGCATGATTTTTTCATAAATTTTGCTCAATGCTGGAAGCACAGATATAGGTCTATAATTAGAGGGATCACTCTTACTACCCGATTTGAAAATTGGTACTACTTTACTATGTTTCATTAAGTCAGGAAACGTACCGCTGTCTAAACATTGATTAAATATGCCTGTTAGGGCAATTGTGTCAATGATATAATATTTTCGAGAACTTTAACGGAAATCCCCCATAAGTCTTCAGTGTTTTTTATGTTAAGACTTTTAAATGCTGTTTTAATTGTGGCAATAGAGATGGGTTTGAATTCAAAACTTGGAATGTCCTTGCTGAAGTTTTCTTTAAGAAGAGATTCAGCTAATACAGATGATGAGGGGAGAGATTTCGTAACTTCTATTGGGATGTTGGTAAAGAAATTTTCTAGAGTCTCAGCAACTTGTAACTTATCTGAAATGGTTTCATTATCAATTTTTAGAGCTAACTCATTCTGATCTCGCTGTTTTGTGTTTCCAGTTTCTTTGTTAATTACCTGCTACACAGCTTTTATTTTATTTTTAGAGATACTAATTTTGTTACTTATTAATTTAGATTTAGCGTGAGCGCAGACTCTTTTGAATATCTTAGAATAGTTTCTTACATAATTATGAAGGGCCTGATCAGAAGTCAATGATTTTTCGTGATACAAATTATATAAAATATCTCTGCTTTTTCTAATGCCAGCAGTGGCCCATTCGCTAAATTTTGGTTTAGTAGCTATCGTAACTTTTTTTACAGGACATGCTTTATTGAATTCTTTGCATACTGTAGAAAAAAATGTGCCATAGTTTATATTGGGGTCTTGTGAATCAAAGCTCGCTGTTGAGAGCTTGCTAAGAACATTATTATTAAAAGATTTCAATTTATTTTTAGTCAGAGGTCTCAATTCAATGGTTTTATCTAGATGTAACTTTGATCTAAGTCAAACAATACAAGCTGACCAGTATGGTCTGACCTGACGCCACTATAATGTTTTATCCCAAAAATAATAAAATCTACGTAAATTATAGTCGCACTTTTGTAAAGTCAAAACAAACCAACTGGTCAAAACAACTGGACGTATTTAGTAGCTACCAATAATAATCTCGAGCCTGAAACGTGTGCGACTGTGTGTGTGCTTAGATTTAAAATGTGACCACAATTTTCCTCCACAATCAGTACAACTAATTTCTTAAATAAACAATGTTTTATACATACATAACATTAAAAAGTTAGTGTATATGTTAGGTTTATAACATAATATTCTAATTGGGGTATTTGGTGGAGAACGTTAATTCTGGGACATGTTGTTTAGTCAATAATGTTGTAAGTTTTGTTGAAATACGAAACACTTCGAAAGCGATTGCCTAGTCCTAAGACTAGACAACATTCAATACTGTGATTCAGTAACTGTAAAACCGATGTTCCTAACTACAAAAATAATTACAACATCGAACAAAACTTACAAAGTCATTTATACTAAATAAAATAATGATGCAACAATTTTTGAAAGGCAAATCTATTTTTTTGTCAAACTCAGACAATGAGGATTATTCTCATCTCCCATTCACTGTAGATCGTCACGACGTGGCTGTAAGGTAATTAGCAGATCGGCTGCTGTATTGTGGTGAACAGTATTGTAGCAGCGAAAGTACGGATGTTATGTCAGTGAACATTAGAGCTATTATAAGATTTGGTATTTAAAGGTGAGTGCTACACCTCTGCTTTACCGTTCAGGGTACAGGCGTGATGTTGTGTCAATGTTATAATATTGAGGTGCTTTAGTTCTGACTCAAGCTACACAATTACCTACTGACAAATGCGTGTACACACACGCATAAATAGGTGACAGTAAAAGAAGCAAACATTTGTCAGTAATCCTTTAGTTCTCAACTCAAATCTGTGTGTTTACCTTTTCAAAAGATCATCTCAAACACTTCTCTGCATGGTCCTTATATAGCCTGACAAGATTATGTCTGGATTGAAAAGAGACTGCTTGCTACCTCTGAGTTTGTTTCGGTCTTTCTTCGAAGAGTAGTTGGCTACGAAACACCGACCTAATTTTTTTTTTTTTGTTGGGGGTATGGTATCTCGCAGGTCAAGCTAGGAGGTTCTTGGCTGCTTAGCCGGGCTTGCCTGTGGGTGCCTCATTAAATTAAAGCCGCCAGCCAGGGGTTGAAAACTTTAAAAAACTAAGCGACCATCCTAAAAGGGCACCCGTTGTGGGGAACGGTCCTCGACGACCTAGCATCGTCTCGTCGCCGTGAGGCGAGGCCCGTCCTTACTTACTAGTAAGGACGGGCTTTTTTTGAGGGTGGGAAATCATCAAATAACTTCGCCCGCTCTGGGTGGAGCGGAAGGGCGTGTCAGACTTTTACTTACTAAAATCCACCCGTGTTCCTTCAGTTAACTCATCTAGTTTTAAAACAGTGAAGTATCTAACATGTAAAGTGTTTTTTTTTACAATTTACATAAATAATATAATTTAAGTATCGCTGGTTATATTTAATTCCCATGTAATAGTGGGAGAGCTTGGTAGACCATATTAATTCTAAAATGACCCCTACCAACCGACCAATCAAAACGACTTACGATTACGACCACACCAGAAGCGAAACCCATTAATTAAACCACACATAAAAACTATAATTTATCAACAATTAATCACTAAAAACTATCGTTGAATATCGCAACACTTAATAAGTCTGCAATATCTTACGTCAGACGAATCGGTGTCAGATATTTGTGGTTCAACAACATTTTGTCCGTTCGTGTAGTCTTGTCCCAGATTTCATTGTGTCCTCACTAGTGAACGGTGAATCGTCCTCAGATTTATAATTGTTGCAGTTTTTACTTACTTTTGGGCGATTAAAGTCATTGTTACGGATGACTGAGAAACTATCAATAGCGCGAATTTCGAGTTTACACAAAATTAACTTTATTCATGTAAGGTTAATGTATATATTTGTATGATACACTTAAAGTCGCTTATTGAAATCCGTCGGTATTTAAAAAAAAAAGTATTTCCATACATTTTGACCGCATAGGCGTATTGGGCGCATAATTCAGCACATGACGAGCAACATATTTTTCGTTGCTTTTTCATAGAATAGTGATTGCACTTTTTTGCAAGAGCAACGAAAAATTTGAACGCTTGGGGGTCTAGAATCATGTGTTAAATTTATGGTTTCAGTTAACGTTAACATTACGTTTTACACACAAGGTAAATTTTTGTATGAAACACTACTGTATTAAGCTTAAGTAAAGTCTAATTTCGCTAGCACCTAAGTTACTGTTGCGTTTTTCGGTTTTATTTTTAGTTTCAACGTCAATATTGTATTGTTCCACTGTGAGCATATTATTGTCAAGTTTACTGAACACAATTTTACTGCCAATATAGTCTAGTACTTTAACAGCTAGATCATATAAATTATACTGATCATTGAACCATATCGATGGACAAGGCCGTATTCATAAATGTTTATTTATTTCTTCAGTAAGTTGAAAATAAGCTTTATTTAAGATGTGTTAAAGCTATATTTAACTAAACTTGCAACTACCAAATTTTCAGGATTTTCACGTGAAATCTCGAAATAAATAAACTTTAATTCATGATTTGATACAACGGTTAGTTGGATTCTAAATGTAATTCGAATACATGAATTAAATTTAGATTATTTATTTCGGGATTTTACTTGAAAATCTCGAAAATTTGGTAAATGCAAGTTTAGTTAAAAATAGCTTTTACACATCTTATACAGGATAAGTTTTTATCCAGTGCGCAAATTTTAACATACTGAAGATTTTTCCCAAATCCCGGGAAAAAAAATTTTGTCCTAAGGAAGTCTCCGTTTCTTGTCTCTGTTCTTCGAAGTTTAGGCAAATAGGCACTACCTATTTCTATCACTGTTTTATTATACATCACAAAAATACATAACAAAAAACAAGGTATACCTACAATGGGCGCTATCGTGGCGCGGCGTTCTAAGGTAAGAAAACTCTTATGGCTGCTCTAACTAGTCTGTTCTACTAAATTGGGGGTTGGCTGCCAGTCTAACTAGATGCAGCACAATACCGGTGTTGCACATGGAGCGACTGCCTATCTGATCTCCACAACCCAGTTACTGGGAAAAACCATTTCCATGAAGTGAGATCTAGGAATCAGCTGTCAATCCCTAGCATCTGGTGGATACCAGTGAGCAGAAAGCAGTGGTGGCCCAGTGGTTACGGCCGCGACATACGAGTCGAAAGGTCGATGGTTCGAATCCAGACAGACACTTTGTGTACATTATTTCATTATCACTGCTCTCAAAACGGTGAAGGAAAACATCATGAGGAAACCGGCATGTCCTAGAACCAACAATTCGAAGACATGTGACATCTACCAACCCGCACTGGGTCTATGTCCCAGTGGAAGGAGGATTAAGTCCCAGCATTGAGAACATTAACTTCAAAGCTCACTTCACCTAAAATTTCAGGGTGACGTTTTTATAAAATTGACCAACCAGCGTTTTATGACGTACAAGTAACCTACTTTCACTTAATTAATAAAATAATTTAAACCACGAGATCACTTGTAAATATAATGCGCATGAAATAACTAGCGAGCGAAAATTAAAATCAGTTCTGCTATAGTTACGTGAAAACTTATTTCAGGAATCTCTATTCAAAATATCGATCCAAACAAATATCATGGTTAGTTGAAATATAGGCCCTGAAATAACCAAATTTTTATACCGGAACAGATAAAGTAAAATACGGCTTGCCCACTCAATAATGGAATCCGAATAAACATACCAAGTATTGACTGGACAGGTCCACTCAAATCTGTGTGGTTCTTTCCTCAAAAGACCATTTCGAACACTAATCTACATAGTCCTCACATGCTGCAGGAGCTAATGGACGTTGCTGAAAGTGCTAAAATCTTAGCCAAATTCTGGGCTGACTGTATTTAGATTGCCATCGACACGCTGAGATGAAGAAGTCCTCATATGACCTGATCAAGACTATGTCTGGACTTTAAAAGAGACTGTGACCGGTGAGCTTGTTTCGACGTGTACAAATCTGCCCTGCTAATTGAAGACATAAGTGGATGAAGGTGATATATCGCATTTTCGCATTTTCGCTTTTCTACGAATTATTTAATTTATCTCTTATTATAAAATATTAAACGGCTTAAGCCGCTAGAAGCCTTTTTTGGCTAAATACACTTAATCTATTTTGAAAACTGATTAAGTGTATTTAGCCAAAAAAGACGTGAACAGCGAAAATCTGAAAATGCGACATATATCACCTTCATCCACTCATGTCTTCAATTGTATCTGCAGTACTCGACACTTTTGAGTTTTTCACTTTTTGCAAAAATGGCATCCTTAGGGGCAAACCTTTATGGGGAAAATAAAATATTTGGGTATTAGAAGTATGTTTTTTTGATGACGAGATTCACAGTACTTGCAAGGGGGGCTTCTGGCTAAATAACAATAGCTACACGGGTCGATCGACCAGGTTAAGCTACGCTTGCTGCGATTGGTCCGTGGATGGGTGACCATCTTTAGATACCAAGACCCCTCTGTGCCTCGGAAAGCACGTTAAGCCGTTGGTCCCGGCTGGCATTTGTGAATCTTTGACAGTCGTTACGGGCCGTCAGAAGCCCGAAAGTCTGATAACCAGTCTCACCAAGGGGTATCGTATTACCCAGTAACTGGGTTGTGGAGGTCAGATAGGCAGTTGCTCCATGTAAAATACTGGTATTCAGCTGCATCCGGTTAGACTGGAAGCCGACCCCAACATAGTTGGGAAAAGGCTAGACAGATGATTTACAGTACTTGCAAGAAAAATTTGCTTTTAGATTTCCGCGTTTTTTTTGCAAGTTCTGCATTTAGGTACAATTAGCAGGGCAGAAATAAACCTCATTAAAATACAGGGTGACAGGGCCATTGACGCGCAAAATGAAACCAATAATTCAGCACTTGATTCTAGCCTCCCTTCTAGATGGCTGTAAGAGAAGGGGGAGATCAAAGAAATGATGGATGGACTATGTGAATGATGATATGGTTAGGAAGGGTGTGACTACGGAGATGACGACTAATAGAGAGGTGTGGAAGAAAAATATATGTTTGATATGTTTTGGATTTGTTATAAAAATAACCGCTTTTTACTAAATGCATATGGATGTATACACGGTACATGAATAATATTTTTTTACTATTTTTGTCTGTCTGTTTGTTCCTGCTAAACTCCGAAACGGCTGGACCGATTTTGACGGGACTTACACTGGCAGATAGTTGATGTAATAAGGAGTAACTACGGCTACTTGTATCTTAGAAATTTTATTTATTTTTATTAATATCTGTAACAGATAATTTTCAATCTCCACGCGGGCGAAGCAGCGGGTAACAGCCAGACAAAAAATAAAAATCCAATTTTTCAAGGCAAAGTGCACAAAAATGTGTGAAAAATTTCAACGCAGTGGAATAATCATAAGGAGAATGCATAGAACAGGGTGCTTACTCTGGAATATAATTCCGATAGATCGACATTGGTCAAACGTCACTTGGTTGAGTTAAACGTCAGGGATTGGCTAGACTCAATCCCCTTTATTACAAAACAAGGTTTTTCTTTATGTATAGTTTAAACCATCGAGCCTGTTTTTGAAATAAGAACTTAGAACTGAAATAGAATTACAGCTCCTTTTCCAAAACTGACAATTTAGCACTGGACTAACTTGTCAGTTTTGTAAACGTCAGGGATTGGCTAGACTCAATCCCCTTTATTACAAAACAAGGTTTTTCTTTATGTATAGTTTAAACCATCGAGCCTGTTTTTGAAATAAGAACTTAGAACTGAAATAGAATTACAGCTCCTTTTCCAAAACTGACAATTTAGCACTGGACTAACTTGTCAGTTTTGTAAAAGGAGCTGTATTTCGATTTCAGTTAGGTTCTCATTTAAAAAACAGGCTCGACGATTTAAACCATACCTAAAGAAAAACCTTGTTCTGTAATAAGGGGGAGTGTCCAGCCAATTACTGACGTTTGACTGACAATTCCAATGTCGATCTATCGAAATTATATTCGAGAGTAAGCACCCTGGTTGCGCGTCGATGTCCCTGTCATCTTATAGAGCGTTTAACTAGTTACCTACCTATGTTTAGAAATAATAACAATTCTATGTTTTCAATGAAAAAAGATAGATTTATTTGAAATGTTTATTTTTAAAATAAATCTAATTTAAATACATGTACAGTGATAAAAATAACCGTGCCTTTATTGGTTTGATTTCTGGGAACTTTTTAACCAAAATCATGAGAGCAATAAATAACTGAAAGTTAACTTTTCAAAAAACAATTTCTACCCCGACTGTACCCGCAGTTTCGTCAAAAACGCGAATCATGCGCATTTCACGGCTGTTACACATGATACGAGCATTCACAGAGATAGCTCCGAGTGGTGGGGGAAGTAGATCACTGGGTTAGATGCAGCTGCTTCAAGGAAATGCGTACGGTACGCAAGTCGTGACGGTATTTTCTTCTACGATTCGAGAAGAGATATTTATCGATGAACTGCGACATGATATTTATTTCAATAATTAATACTTTTATACTTCAATATTTTAACTTAACGAATTCGGTGAATACTAACTGGCTACTCTTTAAGAAACACCAAATTAAATAAAGAGCTCACAGTCTATTTTAAAGTCCATAATCTCAGTCAGGCGATATCAAGACCATGCAGATTATTGTTGAGATGATCTTTTGTGGAAAGAACCATACACATTTCCAGTCCGTGCACGCATTTGTAAGTAATCGTGTAGCTCAACTTGAGTTAGTTAATAAGCCTGATGCGTTAAGTGTTCACAGCTCGCCTACTGTTTTGGTGTTCCCAACAGGGTTTTTAATGATCTCACTCAATTTATAGTTATCACCCAAAAATGCAATTATTAATTGAGTTTTCAGTATGTTTTCGCGTAAAAGGTTATAGGAGTAGTTAAGGCGACGATAGATGACAGCTACCTACAGCGATGCACTGCCGCCCGTCGCGCGCAAGAGACCCCGCCTCAACGCGCATCAAGTTTTTCGAAAAACAACCCATGTTGATTTATCAAACACAATTAAAAGAAAAACCGTATACTACATTTTGGGTGATTAAATTGTCTTTTAGATGGTGAAAGTTTCATGGAAATACACCCGATAGTTTTTGCGTGATTATCATTTTTATGTCCGCGATAGACATTACTTTACCAATTAATTACATTATGTTATAAAAATATTATTTAAAATATTCACATATCAAATGACGAAGAAAATTGTCTAGTTTAACATATATTTTTTCCAAACACATGAAGCAAGCCGTTTAGATGAGTTTTAAGGACTTTAAATTGAAGATCACGATCTTCAATTTAAAGTCCTTAAAACTCATCTATCCCCACCTTAAGGCCGTAACACTCAATTTTTGTAAGCCGGCTAAAGTGACAGGAAATATACTATCAAATGTCATGGTCGCAGTTGAAATAGGTCCACCGAAATCAGAACGAGCAATCAATTAGTTGACCGAAGATTTGACATCAACAAATCCATTTGAAATTTAGACCTTCTGAAGTCAGGGTCACTCTAGGAACTTGTTCTCTAACAAAATCTAAATAGTTTTTAGGTAGCTGAAATTACAGCTAGTGTCATTAAAACCTAAATATGTTTATGAACAAATGTTGCTTCTTTATTGGAAGCCATGTTTTGAACTGGATACCAGTTACCTAGTCATGGTATGTAAGGGATTTTCTTTCCGTTCAAAATCTGTGAAAACCTAAGCTCTCCAATAAAGGAATACTCCAAACAACTCTTAGATAAACCTAACCCTACAAATAACACTCAAACTAAACTTTCTTCTTAATCATCAGTAAGAAAAATAGATGACAGCATGAATAATGTTTGTCATATAAATTATTACTCAATTACTCAGAGAAATGTTAGGTAAATAAAAATTTCTAATTTTCAGAATTCAATAATGTTGGGTTTAGAACGTGTCTTGCAACGAGTAACTTTACTTTAATCTAGGTACTAATGTTCATATGAGCCATTCGCAAAAGATTGATACGAAATATTTCTGCGAAATTGTATACACTAAAATACTGAAAAATAGCGTCCACTCTTTTGCATACTGTGAAGAGAAGTCATGATAAAAATAAACAAAGTTCACTGACCTGTTCCACAAAGTTCTCGGCGGTGAACCTCTTGGTAAACTCCGTGAAGGTCTCCTTGTCCTGGAGGCTCTCCCGGCGCGCACGTTCCACTTTCAGCTTTTTGATTCCCGTGATATCCTTGGACATCTTCAGTTCCTCTATCAGATCCGTTTTCGCGTTTTTGTATATTTCCGCGGCGCTCGGTAAGCATTGTAGACTAACTGAGCGTGCAGGGGGAGGGGCTGATAATGTCTTTGTGGCTGGTGTTCGGAGTCTGACAGCTGTAAGCTCGGCACTGCTGATGGCTGCCAGAGGCTGGTGGCTGGTGACGGGTGGCTGCGGCGGCGGCGGCGGCACGTTGTCGACCGGCACCGGCGGCGGCGGCGGAGGTCGCGCCTCCGCCGCGCTGTCGTCCCGCTTGCACGGCGCCGTGATTGTTTTCAAATACTCCGACGGTTTGATAAGACGGTCCGGCGCGTTATGCGGGAACGCGGGAGGCACGAAGGGTAGCACCGCTTGCCTGTTGACGAGGTTGGGCCCGCGCGGTCTGTCGTCGTCTGCGGACGCAGCCGAGCCGCGTCGCCCCGCTGCAAGATTTCAAGATGTCTGCCATTAGGGGGGAGAGAAAGTCCGCGCTTCGGCGCGCACGCACCCCGCGCGAGCGATGCGCTGTGTGTACTGTCGGTGCCGCAACTGTTTGCTGCATTGATCTTATTCATTGATACTATTTGGATGATGTTTTAATTTTACATAAATTAGTATGATCTCTAGTGGTTATGTTATTAACGGCTTCGGCTCCGATTGTACGCGCTGTAGGGCATTAGGATTGTTTGTAGATGTGGATTAGTGATCTAGGAAAGAACACCGGTTTATTTAGTGATAATTCTGTATTCCGGAAAAAGGTTAATAATTTTTTTTAAACAATCTAAATCCTTTCTTAGCCGTTTTTCTCAAAGTGATGGTATGTGACTTCTAGTAGGTATGTTTCCTGCTGTGTGTTGACGTGACAAGTGCTCGCCACTCAACGCTGAACATTATTACCGAGACATCTCAACGCTCAGATCGGTCGTTACGTGAATTTCTAAAACGTGTGTGATACTGTTTAATTTCATTTTACTTGTTACGATATTTTCATCTGGTAGCACGTGCGGTGAACCGATTCCGTGGCTATATTAGCTACATAACTTCTAACTTCTTGCTAGGTCGCTCTGAGGACTGTGGACTGGACTGTGGTCTTTTTTACTCGACTGCATAGACAGGCTTGTGGCTAAATAGTACCAGCTGCTCGGGTGGAATGGTTAATCTAAACTTGCCTCAGTTAGTCCGTAGATGAGTGACCATCTTCACAAATCCCTGAGTGCCTCGGAAAGCACGTTAAGCCATTGGTCTCGGCTCTCATTCGTGAATCTTTGACAGTTGTCAAAAGCCAGAAGGTCAAACAATCAGTTTTAGCACGTGGTATCGTATTACTCAGTAACTGGGTTGGTCAGATGCATAAAAAAATACTGAAATAATTTCAGTAGGTACTAAATTATGAACCAACTACTTTCAAGATTTAGGTTTATATCTTGTTTATGATACTCGGCATTACTGTAGCTACCCATTATTAAAAGAATCTTCATAAGGATCAGTAGTTCGAAGATTTATCTCTTTACAATATTAATATAGATGATTTCTTATTGATATCAAGAGCACACCCACTATTACCTCAAGGGTGCGGGTTCCCCCCCGAGTGGGTTCTCGCATTGTCGTTGCGGGGGGGCTCAGTAACCGTGGTCTCCCACCCACGGTGAAGCCAAGAGGAACCCAAAGGTGGGGCCGCTCGTCAGGGCTTTTACCTTCAAGCCAACGACGTAGCGGCCAAAAAGTAGGTTGCGGTGACGTGCACCGCAACTGAGGTGGACCGCGATGTCGAATGGGAGGCATCGCGGCTGAGGGTTACAGGCTGCGGCAGAGGAGGAGTGCCGGTGCTTCTGAGCAGCGCTCTTCCCTTCCGTGGCCTGGACGGGGCCGCCACCGTTTGATGGCGGACGCGGTGGGGCCGCAGGGGAAGAGGAGTGTCGGTATAGCGTCAGCCGCTCTCCCTATCCCCTGCGGCCGAAAAGTGGTAGACGGGACGGCGCGTTTTGTTCCACACGCGCGCCATCAAAGATGTCAGCAACCACTGGTGGGGTCCGCAAGGGCCGATGCCTGCCAGGGGTGCGGGTTTGTTCGAAAGAGATACCACAGCCCCTGGCATACGGGCTACTGAGGGAACACGGGTGGGTTTTAGTCAGTAAAAGTCTGACTCCTGCTCTACTCAGCAGGAGAAGTCATTTGACGATTTCCCACCCAAAAAAAAAAAAAAGGGTGCGGGTTGTTCGAAAGAGATACCGCCGCCCCTGGCACAGAGGCTACTGAGGGAACACGGGTGGATTTAGTCAGTAAAAGTCTGACACGCCCTCCTGCTCCTCCCAGAGCGGGAGAAGTTATTTGATGAATTCTCAACCAAAACAAAAAAAAAATACCCACTATTACCGCTAGTCATATTGCATCTAACATAAGTCTGTATCGCACTTTCATATTACCTACTAAATCGTGTTGTTCGCTTTTTCGCAACTCCAACACTTGCAGATCATAATTATAGTGATCTATACTTACTATGATCTAGTGCATCTTATACTCTTATGATCATTTTTCAAATATTAAATAAAGAGTTGTTACATTTATTTCTACACTAGCTTTTGCCCGCGGCTCCGCCCGCGTGGATGTCGGTTATCGCGTAAAAAAGTAGCCTATGTCCTTACCCATATCCCAGGCTATATCTCGGCCAAATTTCATGACGATCGGTTCAGCGGTTAAGGCGTGAAAGCGTAACAGACAGACAGACAGACAGACAGAGTTACTTTCGCATTTATAATATTAAGTAGGGATAACAAAATAATAGCAAATAACGTTTTATTGTTACGAGTACTTAACGTGTTTTGTTAACTCTTTGAAACGTCTACTTTCAAGTGTGCAACTTGAGATAGTATTTTCCTATAACGAAGGAGAGAAAAGAGGCATTATCAAGAGTTTTGGGCAAAACACAATTAAAAAAACAGCTGTTTCATAGAAAAGTGCAAAACCTACGCGGTCAAAATGTAAGAAACAGCTGATTTTTGACGTTATGGAGGCTAATGACATAGCAATTAAATTACTTCTATTCTAACGAAATTCGTAGTAAAATGTTATTGTTGGAACGTAGTTTCGACCGTGAAGAAAACATTACTGCTCACACCGCGTAGTAAAATGTTCAAATGATCTGCGATACCATGATACCGCAGTCTTACAGTTACTGTAGATATAACGTTACATCACGTCTGTTCTCCTAAAGGGTTCAGTGGAAGTTTAGCTATAGTACAACCAAAAATCGCCAGTTTATATTTAGCGGGAAGATAAATGAACATTTATCATATTTTGTTCAACACACAGCCGATTTCTGCTAGGGGTGCGGGTTGTTCGAAAGAGATACCATGGCCCCTGGCACACAGACAACTGAAGGAACACGGGTGGGTTTTAGTCAGTAAAAGTCTGACACGCCCTGCCACTCCACCCAGAGCGGGAGAAGTTATTTGATGATTTCCCACTAAAAGACATGTGATAGGGAGCTAACCAGCAACCGGGATGAAATGACATGTTATAGGGAGCCAGCCGATTACTAACAATCGGGATGAAATTATGTGTAATAAGGAGCCAGCCGATTACCAGCAACCGGGATGAAATGATATGTAATAGGGAGCCAGCTGATTGCCAGCAACCGGAATGAAATGACATGTTATAGGGAGCCAGCCGATTACTAACAATCGGGATGAAATTATGTGTAATAAGGAGCCAGCCGATTACCAGCAACCGGGATGAAATGATATGTAATAGGAAGCCAGCTGATTGCCAGCAACCGGAATGAAATGACATGTAATAGGGGAGCCAGCCGATCGCCAGCAACCAGGATGGAATCTCATGTAAAAGGGAGCCAGCCGATTGCCAGCAACTGGGATGAAAGGGAGCCAAACGATTGCCAGCAACCGGGATGAAATTACATGTAATAGGGAGCCAGCCGATTGCCAGCAACCAAGATGAAATGACATGTAATCGGGAGCCAGCCGATTGCCAGCAACCGGGATGAAAGAGAACCAACCGATTGCCAGCAACTGGGATGAAATTACATATAATAGGGTGTCAGCCGACTGCCAGCAACCGGGATGAAATTACATGTAATAGGGAGCCAGCCGATTGCCAGAAACCGGGATGAAATTACATGTAATAGGGAGCCAGTCGATTGCCAGCAACCGGGATGAAATTACATTTAATAGGGTGTCAGCCGACTGCCAGCAATCGGGATGAAATTACATGTAATAGGGAGCCAGCCGATTGCCAGAAACCGGGATGAAATTACATGTAATAGGGAGCCAGTCGATTGCCAGCAACCGGGATGAAATTACATGTAATAGGGAGCCAGCCGATTGCCAGCAACCGGGATGAAATTACATGTAATAGGGAGCCAGCCGATTGCCAGCAACCGCGATGAAATGATATGTAATACGGAGCCAGCCGATTGCCAGCAACCGGGATGAAATTACATGTAATAGGGAGCCAGTCGATTGCCAGCAACCGGGATGAAATTACATGTAATAGGGAGCCAGCCGATTGCCAGAAACCGGGATGAAATTACATGTAATAGGGAGCCAGTCGATTGCCAGCAACCGGGATGAAATTACATTTAATAGGGTGTCAGCCGACTGCCAGCAATCGGGATGAAATTACATGTAATAGGGAGCCAGCCGATTGCCAGAAACCGGGATGAAATTACATGTAATAGGGAGCCAGTCGATTGCCAGCAACCGGGATGAAATTACATGTAATAGGGAGCCAGCCGATTGCCAGCAACCGGGATGAAATTACATGTAATAGGGAGCCAGCCGATTGCCAGCAACCGCGATGAAATGATATGTAATACGGAGCCAGCCGATTGCCAGTAACCGGTATGGATTGACATTTAATAGGGAGCCAGCCGATTGCCAGAAACCGGGATGAAATTACATGTAATAGGGAGCCAGCCGATTGCCAGCAACCGGGATGAAATTACATGTAATAGGGAGCCAGCCGATTGCCAGAAACCGGGATGAAATTACATGTAATAGGGAGCCAGTCGATTGCCAGCAACCGGGATGAAATTACATGTAATAGGGAGCCAGCCGATTGCCAGCAACCGCGATGAAATGATATGTAATCGGGAGCCAGCCGATTGCCAGCAACCGGGATGAAAGAGAACCAACCGATTGCCAGCAACTGGGATGAAATTACATATAATAGGGTGTCAGCCGACTGCCAGCAACCGGGATGAAATTACATGTAATAGGGAGCCAGCCGATTGCCAGAAACCGGGATGAAATTACATGTAATAGGGAGCCAGTCGATTGCCAGCAACCGGGATGAAATTACATGTAATAGGGAGCCAGCCGATTGCCAGCAACCGGGATGAAATTACATGTAATAGGGAGCCAGCCGATTGCCAGAAACCGGGATGAAATTACATGTAATAGGGAGCCAGTCGATTGCCAGCAACCGGGATGAAATTACATTTAATAGGGTGTCAGCCGACTGCCAGCAATCGGGATGAAATTACATGTAATAGGGAGCCAGCCGATTGCCAGAAACCGGGATGAAATTACATGTAATAGGGAGCCAGTCGATTGCCAGCAACCGGGATGAAATTACATGTAATAGGGAGCCAGCCGATTGCCAGCAACCGGGATGAAATTACATGTAATAGGGAGCCAGCCGATTGCCAGCAACCGCGATGAAATGATATGTAATACGGAGCCAGCCGATTGCCAGTAACCGGTATGGATTGACATTTAATAGGGAGCCAGCCGATTGCCAGAAACCGGGATGAAATTACATGTAATAGGGAGCCAGCCGATTGCCAGCAACCGGGATGAAATTACATGTAATAGGGAGCCAGCCGATTGCCAGCAACCGCGATGAAATGATATGTAATACGGAGCCAGCCGATTGCCAGTAACCGGCATGAATTGACATGTAATCGGGAGCCAGCCGATTGCCATCAACCGGGATGAAATTACATGTAATAGGGAGCCAGCCGATTGCCAGCAACCGCGATGAAATGATATGTAATACGGAGCCAGCCGATTGCCAGTAACCGGTATGGATTGACATTTAATAGGGAGCCAGCCGATTGTCAGCAACCAGGATGGAATCTCATGTAAAAGGGAGCCAGCCGATTGCCAGCAACTGGGATGAAAGGGAGCCAACCGATTGGCAGCAACCGGGATGAAATGACATGTAATCGGGAGCCAGCCGACTGCCAGTAACCGGGATGAAATTACATGTAATAGGGAGCCAGCCGATTGCCAGCAACCGGGATGAAATGACAACCGCTTGCGACCACTACACCAACGAGGCAGATCAGTGTCTCGTCTAGTCAAGGGTAGATACTTATGCCGTAGTCGGTCTATGGATTGGGACAGCACGTGGATCTTTGACAGTCGTTACCCGTAATGACCGAAGCCCGAAAGTCTGACAACCAGTCTTAGCAAGGGCATAGTGTTACCCAGTTTGAGGTCAGATTTGCAGTCGCTCCACGTAAAATATAGATATTCAGCTGCATTCGGTAAAACTGGAAGACGACCCCAAATTGGCAGGCAAATGATAAGTTTCTATACAAAATTTGTGAACAAGTGGCACGGTTGGTTTGTATGGAAATTGGTATGCTAGCGGCTGCCGAGGCGACTCCGTGCTCTTTTGGAAAGGCAATCTGTATGTTTGCTAATCTCGTGAAACTACTGAAGGTCGGTAGTATTCACGAGGTGAAGAAACTAGAATATTTGATGACGATTACATACTGCTTTTTACCTTAATCATTTAAATAAACGGTTGTGTTGTAAGACCATGAAATATTCTACCAGACATTTACTATTGACGTCGTGAAAGGCGATTATTTATGAGATAATGTTAGGAAGATTAGCAGTCTTATCTGGTCTAGCTGTGGTCGAAAGAAGCGACGAGGTCAATACGACCTTGTGATATAATTACGAGGTCGTATTGACCCCTAACCTTCAGGTTAAATATCACATATCTTATTTCGGATTATATCCAAGATAAGAATGCTTGGAAACAGGCTGATCTTGGTCCAAAAGACCTCTTATTTTAACCTCTTGTTGTTGTGTTCTTTTTGTTTTTTGTCTAGAGTCTAGACAAAATAAACGACCTGTAACGACTTTTTTATTCTTGCCCATTCTTCTCCATACGAAACTACACTTTGGAAGGGGCGACTAGAATCAATTCTATTTTAATGTAAATCATCATCATCATTTCAGCCGAACGACGTCCACTGCTGGACATAGGCCTCCCCCAAGCTCCGCCACTTCGACCGGTTCTGTGCTTCTCGCATCCAGCGGACTCCCGCGGCCCTCACAAGGTCATCTGTCCACCTTGTGGGAGGCCTTCCAACTTTACGTCTTCCGGTACGCGGTCGCCACTCCAGAACTTTTCGGCCCCATCGGCCATCTGTTCTGCGAGCAATGTAAATGTTGACGTTCAAAAGTGCCTAATTGAAATAAATGCTTTGACTTTGACTGTCAAATATCCATGAATGACAGCAGGGACCAACGGATTAACGTGCGAGCTACGGCCCCTCCGTAGTTCGTAAAGCACGTTAAACCTTTTGATATCTAATGGATGGTCCCAATCACGAACCGACAGCGTTTGGCGTATCTTAACCTTCGATCGACCCACAAGAATGTTATCATTTAGCCTCAAAGCTAGCATACGTACATGTCAGAATATTATTTCGGAATAATAATTCCAAAATGGCGGCTATGGGAATGACCAAATGTCATTTTATGTCGAAATACTCGGAGCAACTCAGACATTATCAAATTGCCCACTTAAGGCTATGTAATCGATTTCAATTTCAATTGACAATAGGGACTCGCGTGATCGTTTAACACTTACGGCAATATTTTGTTACTTACATAACTTAATGGGTTTATATTGCCAAGTGTTAGTTAATAAACTGCAGCTTTGAAAAGTTAGGTAGTAAGTAGGTAGGTACTTAACTGGAAATAAATTAAAAAGTTTTACAATTTTTTTCATTGTGCGTTATCTATCTTTATAAATAAAGAGAGAAGTCCTGACTGACTGACTGACTGACTGACTCATTAACGCCCAGCTCATACCCTTGGACCTAGAAAGCTGAAATTTTGCACAGAGGTTCCCTTTATAATGTAGACAAGGAATAAGGAAGGATTTTTCGAAATTCAACCCCTAAGGGAGTTAAATTTGGGATAAAAAATCCGAAGCGGGCGAAGCCGCTGGCAAAAGCTAGTAATCAATATAACATAAAAACTTTTTAATAAAAAATTAAACCGCCGAAAACCCGAAAAGTAAAAAATAAATCAAAAATTAAGCATGTAGTAATTAGTAGATTATAGCCACAAAAAATTATAAAATAAAAACTTTTTAATAAAAAAATTAAACCGCCGAAAACCCGAAAAGTAAAAAATAATAAACTAGCTTTGTCCAACCCCAATAACTAAGTTCGGAAGTCGGTGACTTCGGATATGTATTTAATTATATGTCACCGCCTTCCGAACTTAGTTGTTGTTGTTGTTGTTGTTGTGTTACTAAGAATCAAGTTCTTCCAACTTAACAGAAGTTGGAAGAACTTGATTCTATACAATAATAAGTAAGTATTCAACAAGAAATGAACATTTCATTAATAAAAGTTAAAAAAGAATGGTTATACAGTCAAATAAAATAAACAATGATATGGTGTAACTCATATAACCTGTCAGTAGGTAAGCTAATTCTGGTGAAAGAACACAAACGTTGTCTTGAGTTAATCACACCGACCAATATATTAGTACAGTACTATTCTTATGTATTAGTATAGTACTATTCTTTTTCTAATTTTTATATTGTTCGTTAGCTGTAAGCGCTCCCTGCTACTGTTATTATATCCTTAGCATAGCACTCATAATGTATTCGAGACTGGAGACCAGGAGACCCGCAGCACAGGTTTTACTTAGTATGGGCTCCTATCTCCCATCTTAAAACTTTTGAAATATATACTGTGTACATTAATATTTGTGGGAGAAAATAAATCAATTTATTATTATTTATTATTATTATTTTGACATATATTTTATATTCTCGGCTAGCCGGAAAAGCTGATAACACGGGCCTAAGCCAAGTGATTATCAGTTGGGTTAAGTGCGGTCACGTGCAGAACATTGCACAGAAGATGGTACAGTATTTGTGTTCTGATGTGGGTTTTCTGAGTCACATTGCAGAAACTTTCTCACGAGTCTGCATGTGTTTAGTATCGCTGCCTTCTGCAGCAGGTGGTAAGTATTTGGAGGTAAGTTAAGGGAATTAAGGGATTGGTGAAGTTGTTTCGGTATTACTCCTGTTGTAGACAATACTATTGGTACTATTGTAACTTTTTGCAAATGCCAAAGTCTGGTTACTTCATCTTTTAATTCAGTGTATTTGCTCAGTTTTTCTGCTATTGTTGTTTGCAAGTTGTGTGTATTTGGTATGGCAATATCTATTAAATATCCAGTTTTGTTTAACTTATTAATAAGTGTAATATCTGGTCTATTGAAATGAATGGTTCGATCGGTAAGAATGGCGCGGTCAAAGTATAGTTTTGTTGAGGGGTTCTCTAATACAGTTTCTGGATTGTATTTGTAGTATGGTGTAACGGAATCTATGAGTTTGAATTGGTGTGCTATTTTTTGGTGTATAATGTTGGCTACTTGATCGTGTCTGTGTTTGTAGTCCGTTTGGGCAATCGACTTGCACGCGCCTGTGATATGCTGGATCGTTTCTGGAGAACTATTGCATTTCCTGCATGTGTCATTATTTAAATTCTTTATGATGAACTTTCTGTAATTTTTGGTTTCAATTACCTGGTCCTGTATAGCAAGCATAAACCCTTCAGTCTCCGGGAAGAGTTCGCCTCGTTTTAGCCACGCGTTCGACGCTTCTTTGTCGACATTTATGTGGTTTAAGTCTTGGCGATGTCTTCCGTGTAGAGATTTCTGGGTCCATTCTAAAAGCTTAATTTTGTCGTCGATTGCTTTTTCGTTTCTCTGTTCAGATGTATCTTTTAAATTTAGGGGTGTTAAGTTTTGGTCGTTATGTGTTATCACTTTGTGAAGAATAGAAGTTTCAATTTTTGAATAAAAGAACTGTCGAAGTGCCTTTATCTGTCTATTGTGTAGGTTAAGAATGTCAATAAGTCCTCTACCTCCTTCTTTCCGCGGCAGTGTTAATCTCTGAAGACAGGATCGTGGGTGGTGTTTGCGGAATTTTGTCATTGTGGTATTAATTTTTCGTTGAAGGTTTTTCAGGTCGGTTTTGGTCCAATTGATTATCCCAAAAGAATATGTAAGAATCGGTATGGCGAAGGTGTTAATCGCTTTGATAGTATTTCGAGAATATAGTTGCGTTTTCAAAATTGTGTTCAGTCTGTGTTGAAATTGAAGTATATGTAAGAATCGGTATGGCGAAGGTGTTAATCGCTTTGATAGTATTTCGAGAATATAGTTGCGTTTTCAAAATTGTGTTCAGTCTGTGTTGTTATTATTATTACCAACAATTCTTATCGTTTAAGTAGTCGTTAATAGAATAGTATGCCTTAGAATAATACATTTGTCAGTAGCAGCCCGTAATTTGTATTTTAGTCCGGATGATGGCATTAGGCTCGCCCTGTTTTACATGGGACTTAAATATGACTAGCGTTGACTGTACTATGGGCACTTCTGTTCTTAACCCTTCGAGGATTAAAAGCGTGATGTCATGTTGTTCTGATAGGTGGGAAATCAACTTGGTCTACTTCCCAAAAAAATCCATAACTTCATCATTTTGTATTTCACCAGCTGAATTACAAATAGAAAGCACTCGAAAACATTCCACTAAGCAATCTCTCAAACAGTTAACATAATGGTGATTTAATATTCAGGTGTAAAGCTGAAACCGTTTCACTCTGTTTACTGAAACTGCCTTGATTCGCTAATTCATGCGCCGGCGTCGGTGAAACCGATTTTAACTAGGTATATGAATGCGCTGTCAACTCTATATACTAACTTTTCTACATGTTTTGTACATTGTTCTGTGGCGACAACTACAACCCCACATGCGAACCGGACACAACTCCCGTCTGTTCGAAGGATCCTTACTTTTGTTCATAATTTACCTGTCATTGCTTTATATTTAATTAACCTATTGTGGTATACTCATTCTATCCTATGTGCAAGCGTCTTCACAAAATATATGAATGCATAAAAAAATTTGCTAATCCATTGCTTTATATTTTCGAAAAATGTGTCTACTCCACAACGTAAATACCGCAATGAATGTTGTTTAACTGTCAAAATGACAGCTATTCCTAATTTTTATGTATTACACAATTACCCCTCTGGGCCTGAATCCACTATGACCACTTAACGATTCCTTACTCGTAACCACGTCAAACACAAACGAAATTGCTAATATCGTAATAATAATATCGACAAATTATCTTGGAATGAACAGAATATGACATTTCTATTCCTTACAGTTACATTGGTTTCTAAAAAAAACGAAATTGACGTAGTTTGAGCATAGTAAGATTCTGCGGGGAATCATAATAATAGTTTTGGGGCCCTGGTCATACACGCACGCCTGGTTGCGAGTACCACGTACCTATCTGCCCTTTTGAAGAACATCACCATAGGTCACTATATTATTCCTGACAGGGCGTCCCCTTTTTTTGGACGGGAAATCATCAATTGACGCTCTGGGCGGAACGGGAGGGAGTGTCAGACCCACCCGTGTTCCTTCAGTTGCCGATTTCAGAGCCACGGTAACCCTTTCGAACAAACCCGCGACCCTGGCAGGAGGGCGTCTCCTCCCGGCATTTCCACTTACATCTGCCTTGTAAATACCTTTTGTTAGTTCCTACATTATACCTTGATATAATGCGACCATCTTGGATAAGGGAGTCGTGCGGTTCCTAATAAGGGGTTCGATCAAGGGCCTGATTGTGCACTTAGAAAACAAAGGGACCTCTTACACTGTCGACGATTTTCTGTTTGTGGACGAGGCACGAGAGCACGAGGTCCTGGATTCAATACCCGAGTCGGGCCAAGTGTTATTGGTTTTCATGTGGAAGTTTTCAGTCAAGTCAAAATCAGAGTCTGCGTTCATGCCCGGTTGATAGGATTAGGCTCGCCCCCTATTATATGGGTCTCAAACATAACTTACGCAATGTCGGTGTACTATAGGCATACCTCTGCCTTACACTTGAGGGATTACAGGGGTGATGTTATACACCGTGACATTTTAGTCGTCTTACAACGACATCAATTCATGTATTCAATGCCTACAATACATTTATACAAAAAAAAAAAGTTTTCTGAAAAAAATTAAAAAAGAAAATATTCCCTAAGACGCATGATGTCAAATCAAATCAAATCAAAATATTTTTATTTCATATAAACCTGCATGGGCACTCATGAAACGTCAGAAGCTAGGTTCACGGTTCCAAATTGTCGCTTCCTATGGAGAAGAGCCGGCAAGAAACTCCACGGTTACTCTTTTAATGTAGTTTGAAACACCCTGATATGGAGATGAAATGAATGATGGAATGTAATGGAGGGTTTAAGTATCTTCTACCCTTTGATACTTAAACATTGTTAACAGGGTGTTTCATAATTCTATCTATTAATGGTAACAATTTTTTAATCGCACCTAGAGGTATTTTATGTCGGATACATTGAGTGCACCTCAAACTCAAAACTCAAAGCATTTATTTCAATTAAACCTTTTACAGGCACTTTTGAATGCATTTATTTCAATTAAACCTTTTACACCATCTTTGTAAGACGACTAAAATGTCACGGTGTATAACCTACATAACGCGAATGAAACAATGAAGATTGTAGTGGATTGGAGATTACCTGTATACCTGTATACAGGTAATTTTAATATTCATTATTATTATGTAGGTTAGGTTAGGTGGTGGCCAAGCGGTACCGGCCGCGACTTACGAGTTGGTCGTGAATTCGAATCCAGCCAGACGCTTTACTTTGTGTAAATTATTTAATCGCCACTGGTCTCAAAACGGTGAAGGAAAACATCGTGAGGAAACCGGCATGTCCTAGAACCAAAAATTTGAAGACATGTGACATCTACCAAGCCGCACTGGGCCCGCGTGGTGGATTACCGCCCACTCCCTCTCACCGAGACGAGGCCTGTATCCCAGCAGTGGGAACATTATAGGCTGATGATGATGATGATGTAGGTTAAAAGCAATATTACTTAAGAGCTTATTTTTGCCAGAATTATAAGTATTAAAAAAAAACATACAAGCAGTGGGAACATTGTAGGCTGATGATGATGATGATGTAGGTTAAAAGCAATATAACTTAAGAGCTTATTTTTGCCAGAATTATAAGTATTAAAAAAAACACATACATAATGCTTATTACACATAACATCACCCCTATCGCCCTTCTACTCCACCCAGAGCGGGAGAAGTTATTTGATGATTTCACAAGCTCAAAAAAAAACCTACTCAAATTAGACAGGGCCGTATTGAGGACCACATTTTAACAATATTTAATCAACTTTCCTCGATTTTTCTTCATTCAATAAAGTACGAGCTCTGTTACGTAAAAGCAAATAAACTTTACTCTTTCTGCAGCAATAAAGTCAAGTGCAACTTGCTCATGGTCGCTTTCTAACCAGTAACTAGTAGTTGTATGTGGCAACACTGAATATACTGCGTCATTCTGTGTTTTATAATAGATACAGGCTGTATTTGATCCAGATTAGCTCCTTGGAGGAATACTTCAGAAATTCTGATGCCCTCTGTGCTAGAAAAAGTGACCATTCGTTAAATTAAGCAATGAAAAAAGCGATAACAGTACGATCTAGACGTAGAGTGCCTCAAACTGAAAATCATTTATTACAATTAAACAATTTACAGACAATTTTGAATTTTCGTAATAATTCCTGCAGCGTGACCACTACGGTTACAACCTATTTCTTTTTAATTCACATAGCTGGTCTTTTTTTTTTTTGACGTCTACTTTTTATGGAAAACAAAAGGAGACTATTAAATTATGTTATTCCAAAATACGTTCCACGTCATTAGTCTATAAACAGTAAAAAGGTTTATACGTTAAGCTAAAGGAAAATTATGAATTTGACGTTATTCTTATTCACTGTGCATCTCAGAAAATATTAACCCGTTTGCGAGCTTGGAATCATCGAGCCGGCAGTATTATTAAAATTGCACTTTGTACAACGAAAATATCGAATTACAAAAATCAATCCATTTTCCTAGACTTAACGTGGTGTCGGAGGTGAAACAATACCACCATCCCATTTCTTCCTGTGGGTGTCGTAGAAGGCGACTAAGGGACTTACTAGAGAATGGGCAGCAACGTTCTCTATGCATTGTACAACCATACTGCGATCGCCAACCCGCCTGCCAAGCGTGGCGATTGTGGAAAAACCCCCTTTTGAGGAGGCCTATGTCCAGCAGTGGACGTCTAACGGCTGAAATGATGATGATGATGATGAGACTTTTCCCAAAAATGTTTGGGATCGGCTTCCGGTCAACAGGATGCAGCTGAATACCAGTATTTATATGGAGCGACTGCCTATCTAAACTCAAATTCCCTGTTCCTGGTTAACTCGACACCCGAAAACTGGTTCTTAGATTTTTTGGTTAATAATGACGAGCTTAAAAAACTAAACTATTAAACTCTACTTGTAAATAACTTCGTACACAACACAAAGTATTTTTTCTATGACGAGTCATACTTTTTATCTATATATATGAAAAGAAAAGTCCTGACTGACTGATTCATCAACACTCAGCCCAAACTCTTGCACCTATGAAGCTGAAATTTTGCACAGATGTTCACTTTATAATGTAGACAAGGGATAAGGAAGGAATTTTCGTATAATACCACGAAGGTTCCACGCGGGCGAAGCCGCTGGCAAAAGCTAGTTGTTACATAAATCTCCGTGCCTCGGAAAGTACGATAAGTCGTTGATGCCGGCTGTCATTTCAGATCTTTGTCAGTCAGATCCCCAAAAGTCTGTCAACCAGTCTTACCAAGGGGTATCATGTTACCTAGTTACTGGATTGTGGAGGTCAGAGACGTCGTGCCATGATATTAAGCTGCATCCGGTTAGACTGGAAACTGACCCTAACATTTTTGACAAAAGGAAGGATTGGCAGATTGACACCAGAGCCTGAATTCACTATAACCACTTAACGATTCCTTACTTCAAAACCACGTCAATTCCTTAGATCATACATGAATTCTGCTAATATCGTGTTAATAATATCGAAAAATTGTCTTGGAACATACAGAATAAGACATTTCGATTCTTTACCGTTTCATTGGTTTCTACAAAACACAATATTGACGTAATTTTAACGTAGTAAGATTCCGCGGGGAATCATTATAACCATACAGAATTGGGGCCCTGTTTGAAACATACAAACGGTACAATGTTCACATATTTGAAGTTGTTTCCGTAAAGCGAACACCATTTACAACATGATAAGTTTGTTATTAAAGTACATACGTATAAATACGTGTAGGCATTGCTGTACTTATCTAAGTTTCAAAGCGGATATGACTAGGAAAGTCTACTGGTATCAGCCGTGTCATGGAGTGTAGAAAGATCATGATATTATTGTACAATATACAGAATGTTTGGCAGAACGTTGAACATACGAAAATGGTGGATAGGTGGGTCATCTGCTGCTTACTCAGCCCTATTATATATTTTATTTAGATTTTTTTTATATATTTTTTTGTTTTCTTCTAGTTTCACCACTTTCTTAAGTGTCATTTTTATTAAAAATGGGTAAAACAATTTTTTTTTTATCTTTAATGTTGGCAGATTCTTATAAAATTATTGCTTTATCCGGATTTGTTACCTAGAAAAAAGTTATGAGTCCTCAAACTTACAAAAAGATGTAAAAAATACTTAAATCTTAATTTCAACTCGCATTTAATAAAAATATCCAGGGGGCCAGGATCAAATAAATTAGGGCTAAGTAAGTAGCAGATGAACCCTCCACCAATTTCGTATGTTCAGCGTTCTGCCAAACACCCTGTATAGAACGGGTGTGAAAAGACACTTGAAAAAGCTGATAATCAGTTGTTTGTTTTTGTTTTTTGTCTGGACCAAAATCATGAGCTAATGGGTAATGAAAATGACATCGCGGTAGGGCAAAATGGAGATGGCGGGATGAGCTCGACTCCTCCAACAAGAACTGGTCCTTAGCAGCTTTAAATAGAGAGAAGTGGAACGAAAATAGGGAGGTATTTGTAATGTAGCACGACATCACAGGCGTTACTTGCCGGGTTTGGTCCGTGGATGGGTCATCATCATCATCATCATATCAGCCGAATGACGTCCACTGCTGGACATAGGCCTCCCCCAGGCTCCTCCACTTCGACCGGTCTTGTGCTTCCCACATCCAGCGTATACCCGCGGTCTTCGCAAGGTCATCGGTCCACCTTGTGGGAGGCCTTCCCACTCTACGTCTTCCGGTACGCGGTCGTCACTCCAGAACCTTTCGGCCCCATCGGCCATCTGTTCTGCGAGCAATGTGCCCTGCCCACTGCCACTTAAGTTTGGCAATTCTTCGGGCTATGTCGGTTACCTTGGTTCGCCTGCGGATCTCTTCATTTCTGATTCGATCGCGTAGGGAAACTCCGAGCATAGCCCTCTCCATTGCCCGTGGATGGGTAACAATCTTTATGTACCAAGAGCTCTCCGTACCTCTAAAAGCACGTTAAGCCGTTGGTTCCGGCTGTCATTCGTGGATCTTTGACAGTCATTATAGGCGTCAGAAGTCCGACAGTCTGACAACCAGTCTTACCAAGGTGTATCGTGTTACCCAGTAACTGAGTTGTGGGGGTCAGATAGAATTTCTATCAGCTTTTACAATTTTTACATATTATATTGTTATCACTATTTGCAAACAATATTTATTTTTTAAATCAAAACAATATCATCATCATCATCTGCCTAGCCTTCTCCCAACTATGTTGGGGTCGGCTTCCAGTCTAACCGGATGCAGCTGAATACCAGTATTTTACATGGAGCGACTGCCATCTGACCTCCACAACCCAGTTACTGGGTAATACGATACCCCTTGGTAAGACTGGTCGTCAGACTTTCGGGCTTCTGACGACCCGTAACGACTGTCAAAAATCCACAAATGACAGCCGGGACCAACGGCTTAACGTGCTTTCCGAAGAACGGAGGGGTCTTGGTATGTAAAGATGGTCACCCATCCACGGACCAACCGCGGCAAGCGTAGCTTAACCTGATCGATCGACCCGCGCAGCTATTGTTACTTAGCCACAAGCCAAAACAAAACAATATCAACATGAAAAAAATAGTAACAAAGGAATTGCGATTTTGACTATACAAGTAGATAACCTGCACCCTAATTGCGTAACTTACGATTCATCATAATTTGTATCGTTTTGAAACGGATTGTTAAACCATTGCTTCATATGTTCGAAAAATGTGTCTGTTCGACAACATAAATAACGCAATGAATATTGTTTAACTGTGAAGACGAAACCAATTATGATCAATCGTGAGTTACGCAATTAGGGTGCTGATTAACCTAGGCATCTTTTTTTTTCATAGTAACTGTTCTTACAGTCAAGTGCTAGTGAAAACCGTTGCTAATCCCACCCAGTAATTTTAGATGCTAGCTCAGAATACTGCCGCCTCAGACTAGTCCATTCAAAATTGATTAGAAAACTTAATTAGAAACAGATTATGCGCTTTTTTAGTCTGCACTAATTCGCTTTGATAGTCTATAAACATAAAATAGTAACGAAGACAAAATTTTGAAAAAAAAAAAGAAAGGAATTGCGGTATTGTAATTGTGGGAACGAGTCTGATGCCGAAAATATTAGATATTTTGTCCGCTTTTCCAGCGTGAAGTTACTGAATGGATGGAATTTAACACACAGATCCACGCGGGCAAAGTCACAGGCAAAAGGTAGTGAGAAATAATAGCTAGTGTGCTTCACTTGACCCGGGTCTCATAATTTTTATGCGTCATCAGCGTAGAGTTTTGCTTTACAAACTCTTATCTTTCTACCCATTTCATCTTTCACACACTCCATCCATCGTTGTCTTTAGTCTTCCTCTACTTTGATAGCCATCTAAATTCAGTACCTACTTTAATTACACTTTAAGTACAAAACTGACATCATCAGTTCAGCCGAAAGACGTACACTGCTGGACATTGGCCTCCCCCAATTTGAGGAGGTTTGCCATAATCGCCACGCTTGGCAGGCGGGTTGGCGATCGCTGTATATTGGTAATACGCATAGAGAACGCTACTGCCCATCATCTAGTAAGTTCCTTAGTCACCTTTTACGACTCCACGGGAAGAAATGAGATGGTGCTATTCTTTACGTCCGGCACCATACGGAAAAACTGACATCGCTAACAAATACCTAAATAAGTAAACAAGAGAAAACTAAGATAATAAGTTAAGAACTACATGTAAGGGATAAAAAAATAAAGTTCCCACTGTTGGGACACAGGCTTCCTCCTGGTGATAGGGAATGGGCCGTAATCCACCACGCGGGCCCAGTGCGGGGTGGTAGATATCACGTCTTCGAAGTTTTGAGAGCAGTGGGTGATGAAATATTTTACACAAAGTAAAGTGCTTGTCTGGGTTCGAACCTACGATCTACAAATTCGTAAGTCGCGGCCGTTACCACTTGGCCACCACCGGTCCCCATGATACCCAATATTAAGATTAAAAAGAAAATTCGGGACCCATGACGACGGTCAAAGATCTACTACTGAAGCGAAACATACCTCCACATACCCGGCATCATTAGATATAAAACTCTAAGTATAATAAATGCAATGCTCAGTTTTACTGTAAACTGTAGTTGTTGAAAGTGGTGGAAAACCATTAATTACACGCGAAAGCTAGCGACGACCCATTAAGACCGGCCGGTGTCTACTTGAAACTAGAATTAACTGCGATCTAACTGAGCTTTATACTTGTAGCTGACCACAATAACTTAGTTATACTTGAGTGCGGTGATTGTATGTAGGTTACGAGAGTTATGTTAAGTTAAAATCATTCAATGCAAAACTTTGTGTTCCGTGTGGTGCCGGACGTAAAGAATAGCACCATCCCATTTCTTCCCATGGGTGTCGTAGGAGGCGACTATGGGGCTTACTAGAGAATGGGCAACAGCGTTCTCTATGCATTTTACCGTCATCCTGCGATCGCCAACCCGCCTGCCAAGCGTGGCAATTATGGCAAATCTGCCCAATTGGGGGAGGCCTATGTCCAGCAGTGGACATCTTTCAGCTGAAATGATGAAACTTTTAATACCTGTCTGTCACCTTTTCACGCCTAAACCACTGAACCGAGCGTTTTGAAACATCTACTTATCTAAAAGTGCTTTATAATCTTCAATTTTCTGTAAATTTGTCTAAATGAGTTCCAATTGTTACCTTAAAATATAAAAGATCAGCTGAAAAAATCTGATGTTCTCTATATTTTGTCGATTTATGCGAATATCATAAAACCGAGGAAACCGGCATGTCCTGGAACCGAAAATTCGATGACGTAACGTGACATCTACCAACCCACACTGGGCCTGCGTGATGGATTACGGCCCATTCCCTCTATGGAGTAGTAGTATAGAGCAGCTTCTTCTTTTTCAATTTCATGATTATGTTCCAATAGTAAAAGTTGTAACTTCATGTTATCATGACTACTCATCATGATAGCTGATAACCTTTGTGACTCTTAAGATAATCAAGAGGTGCCTTTGATGATTTTTTTGATGCATAAAAGTATAGCACTGCAATGCATGCAAAAAAGACTTAAAAAGACGTAAATATTAAATTTATATTTTTTTGCTTTGAAATTTATTTGTGCTTAAAGAGATCACATCATCATCATTTCAGCCGAAAGACGTCCGCTGCTGGACATAGGCCTCCCCCAAACTCCACCACATCGACGGGTTCTATGCTTTCCGCATCCAGCGGACTCACTGCTCGGAAACACTGCTTTAAAAAACCACCTTTTAGACCGTTTTCAAGAAATCTCCGATTTCAGACTGAACTCTTATAAGCAGTGATCGGAATAGGCTGACTAAATTTGCCTAAACTTCGGAGAACAGAGACAGAAAGTGGAGACTTCCTTACGACTATATTTTTTTCCCGGGATCCGAGAAAAATCTTCAGTAAGTTGAAAATAAGCTTTATTCAGGACTAGCTTTTGCCAGCGGCTTCGCCCGTGCGGCACTTTCATCCCCTATTTAAATCCCTAAGGGGTTGAATTTCGAAAAATCCTTCCTTATTCCTTATCTACATTATAAAAGGAACCTTTGTGCAAAATTTCAGCTGTCTAGGTCCAAGGGTTTGGGCTGGGCGTTGATGAGTCAGTCAGTCAGTCAATCAGTCAGGACTTTTCTTTTTATTTGTATAGATAGATGTGTAAAGGCTATTTTTAACTAAACTTTGAATTACCAAATTTTCGGGATTTTCACGTAAAATCCCGAAATAAATAATCTAACTTTAATTCATGTATTCGAATTATATCCAACTAACTGTTGTATCAAATCATTGAATACATTACGTTTTGCCAATAAGTATTTTCGGGAAAAATCCCGAATAAACGTGAAATTCTGGAAAATTTGGTAATTACAAGTTTTGTTAAAACTAGCCTTTACACTTCTTAAATAAAGGTTATTTTCAACTTACTGAAGATTTTTCCCGAATCCCGGGAAATAAAATATACTCGTAAGGAAGTCTCCACTTTCTGTCTCTGTTCTCCGAAGTTTAGGCAAATATAGTCAGCCTATTCCGATCACTGGTTATAAGACACAATTTTGAAAAATACCCAACACTTCAATCCGCGAAAGAATTACGGGTCTGGTGCAAGTCGTATGAGGATCACCAAAGAAACGATGGATGGACTATGTGAAAGATGACTAGAAACGAGGTAAGTACCGAGATGACTAATAGAAAAGTATGGACGGAAAAGACATGTTGCGCCGACCACAAATAATTTGGGAAAAGGCCAGGACAGTTATGGAATTAAGGCGAGATCTCGCCTTAAGAGGAATCTAGTCGCTGGCTCAAACTCACTGGTGGGTCTGGCTAAAAAGCGCGCTGTCTCACCAGGCATCGTGTCCGACAGAGATAGTATCATGAGGAGCAGTTAGACGCTAGTCTACACGCACAACGTTATTGAGTGACATGCGGGATCTTTTAAAGTAAAAACGGGCGCGTAAAAAATTAAGAAAAGTCCTTTGGAAGATCAGGTTTTATGAAAATTTATCTGCATAAATCAATGCCCAATAAAGTCTATTGAACTTTCGGATACTTGAGCTTTGTCGATACCGACTTGGTTTTGGAGATTTTACACATCTTTTATTACTTTAACACACCCAAATTTAGGTACAATTTGCAAGTAAAACTAATTTTTGTTGGGTCCTTAACTTTTTCATGGCTTTTTATTTTAGTATTCTGTTTCCGCACAGACAATATTAATAATAAGACAAAACCATACCATGTTCAATTTTTGATGTACATTGTCGAACAGTGGAGTAAAACACTCCCGAAGTTTGTATGGAAAAAATGTCGACTAGATTCACCTTAAGACAGAACTCTTAGGTTTTAGTCAGTAAAAATCTGACACGCCCTCCTGCTCCACTCAGAGCGGGAGAAGTTATTTGATAATTTCCCAGCGAAAAAAAAAAGACAGAACTCTCACCAGACACAATTTTGAAAACTTCTCAAGAATTACCTACCGGTTCTTTTAAAATGGAAAGTATAACACAAGTTTAAATCCGTGCAAGTCGTATATATTTTTATTGTTTCTGTACAATCAGAACGTTACTAACGGCCCATTTCGGTAGAAAGTAAACGCATTTCATTACCGCTCAGCTTAATTTCTTTCTATTAATATTAATAGGCGATGTCAAATTTTCTAATTAAGACGCAATTAGGTATTACAATGAGGTTTATGTTAATTTTGCTGTGTTTTTTCTTGTTTGTTTCCATGATTTTTTACGCTGATTTGGGTTTGAAAGGGAAAAGAGTTTTCGGTGAAGTTTTTTTTTTTTTTTTCAATTTTTTTTGCAAGAACTAAGCACATTGGGTTTGTAGATTATCTATTACAATTTTTTAAAGTCTACATTTTTCTTTTATTTTTTCGGTTGCACTCTCTATGATATTAGTGTCTTCGCAAAGAGATAATACTTAAGCCACATACTTAAGCTACCTACCGGGTCCAATTGTGAATCTGAACCATTATCGAATCTACTTGAACAACAACAAAAAAAAAACATCAAAATCGGGCCAGGCGTTTAGGAGAAGTTCAGTCACATACACACGCACAGGAGAATTATATGTACTTAAATATATTTTTTTGTTGTAAAAATATGGACCTCAAACTTAAATCCAAAGCACTTACTTCACTTTAACCATTAACAGTACCTACTGCCAGGGGTGCGGGTTGTTCGAAGGAGATACCGTGGCCCCTGGCACACAGACAACTGAGGTAACACGGGTGAGTTTTAGTCAGTAAAAGACTGACACGCCCTCTTGCTCCACCCAGAGCGTTAGAAGTTATTTGATGATTTCCCAACATCAAAAAAAAACCATTTACAGTCACTTTTGAACTGTCAAAGTGGTCGGTCAGTTAAAGAGATGTTGCTCATTCCAAAGCGTATTAATTACGTTTTTACTGAGAATAACGGGCAAGAGACTCCATGTAAGCATCCATGGAGTGTCTTTCCCGTTTTTCTCTTTTATTCTCACACTAACTGCGCCCCGCGGTTTCACTCGCATAGGTCTCGATACCATGGGCATATCGGGATAAAAAGTATGCCATGTCCGGGATCTAGGTCTCATGGTTTACCAATGTGCCAAAATTCATCTAAATCCGTTCAGCCGTTTTAGCGTAACAGCGTAACAAACAAACATTTAACATCAAATCACTTCTCTTCATAAAATAAATATTAAGTTTAGATAATTAAATGGCTTTATGACCAGTTAGGTAACAGAGGGTGGGTATAGACCAAAGTGACAGACTGACTACCCAACGGTTATAAAGTGTTATCTGTCTATGTACCTACCTACCTGAAAATTACTTTTACAATCTCAACGTTCAGAGTGTTCTGCGCTCAGATTCTCTAATTTAAACAGTGTAAGTGAGTCGAGACAGTTTAAAATTAATAACACAGAAACTAAAGCATTCGGGGCGCGTCTAATGTGACGTTTGATATAATTAAATTCTGCGCCAATCGCTGAATGCCACTCTTGTAAACGCAGCCTTACCTCGTGTCCTAATATCAGCAATCTTGGCGTGAATACGCGATTGAGGCGTTAATTATGTTCGGCAAACCTGAACACGTTATCGCGCTTTCAGAACAAATGCGTGACAAATGATCGCAACGAAGTCGTTTTCCTGCGACGCGACGGTCGCTTGTACTTAGGACATAGCCTAATTAAATTAGTCTGCAAGTAATGACAGATAGATTAGTCATCACTAAAATCTTTATATAATAAATACCATTAGGTACATATAGCATTTTTGATGTCACATAAAAAAATCAAACATCGTACTTTGGATTCAGAATTTAAAATTCTCGCATCCAACCTATCAAAAACGTTTTTAATGTAACTTAATATGTTTTTCTAAGTTGATTCTTTAGTGCATAGAAACAGTTCCACTACGGCCTCATAATATATAAAGGCCTTTTCTCATACAGAGTAGGAACGAGCATCGATCACCACTTACTTAATATATTTTTAAACTGAAGTTTGATATAAAGAGGCGAAGATTTAAATCGTTTGGTTTGCGGTCATCGCAATTAGGTCGCACAAAAAGTGTCTACAGGATAAGTTTTTATCCAGTGCGCAAACTGTAGCTATGAATTCAGCATATCATTCTAGACCCCCCAGCGCAGAGGTTTTTCGTCGGTTTTACAAAAAAAATCAGCTGTTCCATACATTTTGACCGCGTAGGTAGTGCATTTTTCTATGAAACAGCAGATTTATTTTTGTATAACCGACGAATAATTTCTATGTTAATGAATTGTTTTTAGTGAATTCATAGTTACAGTTTGCGCACTGGATAAAAACTTATCCTGTATACTTAGACGCGTTAATTCACATATCCCGCATGGAACATAAGGATTTTATGTTTATGTGAAGACAATACTGTACAATGTCAACGAAAAATAAACATTGTTAATAATACTGCTAACTCAAACATATTTTTGTAACTAAGTGCTATAAACTGTTTATGACCTTATTAGTATTAAGTAAATTCTAACATAATAAACTAACCAACTATGTCACTATTCATAAAACTTCAGTTAAATATTGTTTAGAAATCAGTTGTCCTAATATAGATAGTAGGTAAGAACTCATGCCGCCTGTGATACAGGTTTATTCTAGTACAGGCATCATACTTTGTACTACATATATTATTTCTAAGATATATACTGTATTTTACCAATTTTAATTTGTTAATAAAATTTATTATTATTTATTATTGTCGGGTAAATCTAACGATTTAAATATTTGCTAAGAGCTAGTACTCGCTGAGTAGTTACGTTTCTCTTTATCATTGTTATCTGGACGACTATCTGTTCTAAGGCCATCGGCACAATGAACTGGCTCTAAAAGTCACGTTGTTTAGTTTCCCATCAGCATAGAACAAGCATTCGACAGGCTATCGTATCGCAAATGATACATTTCGATTACCTGATCTATGGTGCAAACCGTCTGCAAACAGGCTGTCAGAAGAATAGCGGTGGTCTAATTGTTTTAAACTGGTTTCGGATTTTTGAACAGCTAATAGCCTACGATAACATTGATTGATGTTCAATTCGCTACGGAAGCGTATCAAATGGTATTGAATAACTATGCAGGTTCCTAAATAAATCTTAGCCGTTATGAGTCTGAATTTATTACACAAGCAGCAACTAAACGATCTGTAGGAAAAAACACACCCAACAACACAATATTTTCAAGAAATACTTAGTAGTCACATACCATCATTAAGTGCCGTCAATAGATCCCTAAAAACACAAAAGCGATATAAGGTTCTTTGGTCACGTGGCCAATATCGGAACTAACGCCGCCATCTTGGTTTTTTAATACATTCCAAGTGACATTTCACAACTGTTTACTAACAACGCCATAACAACGTCAACGTCATTTGAACGTAAAGATCTGTCTAGCAGTGTATGAAAATCTATCAAAATATTTAAATAAATAGGTAATATTGGCGTATTTAAAAATATAACCTTAAAAGAACGTTACAGTTCCATATTTAAAAAAAAAAACATTCCACTGACCTAGTCGATTCCTCAGCTCGGAGGGTTTGAGCGCGGGCTCCTCCAACACGACGGGCGGCGGGGGCGCAGGGGGCGCGGGCGGCGGGGGCGGGGGCGGTGGCGCCTCGTCGCCCGAGCTGCCGCCCGACGACACGCCGGAGGAGGCCGAGGCGGCCTGCACCACGGTGGTCTCATCTGACACTGATGCACGGCGACTGCCTGCCGCAGATGACAGTCGGCTAGCCTAAGGGTAACAAAAAAAAATGTGAATCAATCAATAAACTCGGCCTATCGCAGACCACAGCTGGACATAGGCCTCACCCAGGCATGGGGCAACCCCCATAACACCCTGTCCCTCGCCTTCCACATCCAGTCTGTCCACCTCCTTTTTAAGGTCGTCGGTCCCTCTATAGTACGTTTCATAAAAGCATTCCCTTCACTGTAATGTTGGCTCCCCAGATTTCCGTGCTACCAACATACTTTCTTGTAAAGCATTCTAGGGTAGTGTCGGTCGCGGCTGTCATTTTCAAATATTTGACAGTCGTTACGGGTAGTCTGACAACCAGTCTTATTACTAAGGAGTATCGTGTTACTCAGTGACTAGGTTATGGAAGTCAGAGAGGCAGTCGCTTCATGGAAAAATACTAGTATTTAGCTGCCGTAAGCCGACTCCAACATATGCAGTTGGAAAAGTCTAATAAGATGATGATCGATCAAGAATGAACAAATAGTGACATAGGTAACTTACAAAGTTTTGTGCCTTATGTGTCAGAGCTGCCAGTTTGGTTGCTATCGTCGACTTGGTCTGTGCCTCTGATGCTGGAGTCACCTCCTCGTAAGCTTTGCTTGCTCTACGCAAAATAAAACTAATATTAAAAAACTGTTACATTTCCAATTATAAGATTGATATTTAGAGCGTTTATTCTGAAAGTTGGCAACGTCGCAAATAGCTGTCAAATATTTACCTGTTTTTATTATTTTGTTAATATTATTGTACGGAAATATGAAATATCGCTAACTAGTGACCTAAAATATGAATAATGATGTGCAATTATAACACTGAATTTGATGGTGTAACCGTTTTAGGTGTATACGCATTTGGAAAGTTTCCAAGTTTTTTTTTTACATCTAAAACTAAATATTCGGTGTTAAGATATTAATTATTGCATTTCGTAATCAAAATTTAGGTTACTAGTTGAGCACTAAAGTCCCTATATAGTATGTGCCTCGTTGACCTAACACCCTGTATGACTTTAACAATTAACTTACGTGTCAGTATTATCTTTGGTGTTGTAGTCAACCACGAGCGCGGCGCTGCCGGGGCGGCTGTGGCTGCCAGAGTCGCGAGAACTGCTCCTGATGAAAAACAATAGGAATTATACCAAAGATACGATGGCATTTCCCATGGGAAACTTATTAACAGCCTTAGGGAATGAGTTTCCGAAAAGCTTAAATATAACTTTTTATAAATAGAAGTCAAAGTATTTACGTTTCTTACTGCAAAATTCCATACAAATTGCATTATTTAACCCCTTTAGAGGCTGAATTTTCTGCCGTGGTGCCAATCTTCATTATAATCATGAAGAGTTCTTATGCAATTTTTGTTCAAGCTGCAGACCTAGTGACTTAGGTACGTGATCCGTCAGAGAGTGAAAGCATTTAGATATTTTTACCAAGTAGAATATTTCAAGAAAAACCCAAACAAACCTTCTCCTCTGATGCTCCTCCCTGGGCATGTAGATGTCCTCATAGTGATGATCGCGCCTGGTAGCCTCAGCACCACTGTCACTGTCCGACTGCTCCTGCGCAGTCGTTGCCTCCGCTGAGCCGTGGATCTCGGCCTTCACTGCACAAACGGAATCAAGATGAGAAAGGTTTATGGAGGTTTGTATGATGAAGCTTGAAGTTGCACAGTTCTTAGCCCAAGAAGAAAACAAGATTTGTCTTAATATGGTGCTTCGTTGGAGTGAAAAAACAAGTTCCACTGTGGAAACCAGGATTTTCAGCTGGCTTGTTTTAAATTTAATGAAGATCACGAGTTTCTTTATAAATGATGGCTATGGTCACAAGGCGGTCCAGATTTAAAACTAAACGTAATCACTTTTGGCAAAAATGTGGTACTAAGTAAAGCTAAAACTGAATAATAAAGGTACTGTGTTAACGACGACTCAATTCATTAGAAGGGAAGGCTATACATAAAAACACACCAAAGCAACCAAAATACAGCACAATAACATAATAATGAGAGAATACAGTTGAAGTTCCCGAAATGGATGATGAGCAGAAGCTTGCACCAATTCCATAACTCCTTACCAGTCATAATGGAGTCATCCAGCTCTTCAGACTGCCTCGACCCTGGACAATAACGTTATTCTAACTATTGGCAAATTGAAGATTCAGCAACGAAATCCTATTATCCTTTTCATTTTTAGCAATAAACTATGTTAAAGAGGCATGTAACTTGGCCCTTTTACAATAACTGTGGTTTTTCGTATTCAGTTCCATAGATACCTTCAGAACCAATTAAACTTAGGCATCACAAAATATTTCATATAGAATACCCAACTTTAGTGAAGGACATAATAGAACTACACAATATTTCCAAACAGTATTACCAGTCCTATGTAATTTACTGTTTAGGCTTTGCTTCAACTGCTGATACTCCTGCAATGCTTAAATTTTTTGTGAAGTTGGCGTTCTTCACTGGCTCTTCAATGCCTGAAAATTTTAACTCCTCTTCTATGCGTTTTTGACACTAATATTATTAAGTTTTTTACCCGTCATAGCGGGCGCCTCCTGCCCCTCAGCCGGCACTCTGGGACCTGGTGAGCGAGTGTGGAACAGGTCGCGCACGCGCTGGTACAATGCTGCCGGCGCTCCCGAGCTGCTGCTGTTGTTGTTGTGCAGGAACCAGCCGCTTGCGGCGTGGTCAGCGTCTGATGCGGAGCAGGCTAGAGACGAGAAAAAAGATGAAGTGGTATTTTGGACAAATTGAATCAAATCAAATCAAACAAATTGAACACAAAGATATATATGCATTTCGAAGAACCTCGTAAGATACTGCAGTGGGAGAACATATAGTATAGCACTTTGCGAGACACTAAAAACCCAAAAACGTCTATTGTGTCTCGTTCATAATTAATAACATACAACATCGAGTGTACGATCAAACTGATCGTACACTGAACATTTTGGTCCTTCGAGCCGGATTGTCACAACCACTGGGACAGACATCCTAGTAATATTTTGACTTTGAAGTTTGTGATATTGGAAAGTAGTCAGACTATTTATTTAGTATTACCACCTATGTTTGTTTTTACAGGTAAGACCCACTACAACAGTATACTCGTAGACACAATTTGCACACTCAGAGACGCCACCCAAAAATCACATTTCTATTTTATTGGGTAGGTATGTACCTACCATCAACAATAAAAATGAAATGTGTTAAGCTGTCATGTCTTGACTAACTGCTTAAGATTTTAATAAATAATAAATCAGAGACCGTCAAGTATGTGGAAGATGCATGTTGTCACGAACTTCTAGTAGTCGAAAAGATTATATCGGAAAGAATCTGCGACACGGTGACGTCATGAATATAAACTTTATTTACTGCCTTAAAATAAATAAATAATCACATTTTTAAATTGATAGCATCGCCTCATTTTTATAATCACGGCTGTCCAATTTCGGAGAGGTTTATGTCCAGCTATAGACAGTCTTAATCCTACTGATTGATAGATAACAAATTACCTAGCGTGAAGCCGCATTATCCGACTCACTTATAAAGTTACATAAAGCCAATTCTTCACATTCAGTCAATCCAAACTATGATTAATCACCTACGTTATAAGTACCTATATTGCGTAAATTCTAAAGATTGGTGGAAAATTGCATTATTATCGGATGATGTGCTGTATTATGTATGTGTTAGGCAAGATACTTTTACTTAACGGGGTAAACCAAGATTGTAATTAATACCCAGATAGACGTTTCATCGTAGTAGTAATAGCACGTTGAACGAAATAGTCTCAGGTCGACTACTGGGAGATTAATAAAAATAAAAAAATAAACAATAGTACCTATATCCAGAGACAGAAAAAAAAAACAATATTTTTCATATTGAGATACTCAATCAAAATCAAAAGTCATTCATTCAAACTAAGCTGAAACAGAACTTTTTGAACGTCAAAAAATTACATAATTATGACAGCTGGGAAAAAATGGCGCAACAAACTCTCCAGCAAGGAATCTCAGTTTGCCGGGTTAAAAGCCATTCGACACAACTGTCAAAGAATGTAATTGATGATAAGAATATCCGGACAATCTCTATAAACTGTTCTTCATGAGGATGTGGCTGTACTTAAATTAGTTCAAATCAAATCAAAAGTCATTTATTCAAACTAGGCTGAGAGTCAGCACTTTTCGAACGTCAAAAAAAAAAGAAAAAACACATAAGACAGTCCCCCCAAAACGCCCACCCTTCGACACTTCCTAGTGCTTTAGCTGGGAAAAAGAAGTGGCGCAAAAAACTCCCCAGCAGCACAGCTGTCTGTTAAGTTAGAAGAACTTGATTCTGTACAATACAATAGTAAAAAATAAAATGATTTAAAGAGTCTAATAAAGTAAACAATTAAGTATATGAATGTAATTCATACAACCTGTCAGTAGGTAAGCTAATTCTGGTGAAAGAACACAAACATATTTGTCCTGAGTTAATCACAGCGACCAACTATTCTTATCGTTTAAGTAGTCGTTAATAGAATAGTATGCCTTAGAACAAAGGTTGGATTTTACTTTGGCTTTAAACGCACTAAAATGTAAATCTAACAAAGAAGAGGGAAGCTTGTTATAAAAGGTTATACCAAGCCCAACAAATGAGTTATGAACCTTATGAAGCCGGTGAAAGGGAGCACGTAGTTTATCCTTTATTTATTGCACTAACTTATAGATAAACATTTATGAATATAAATTAACTGAAAGCTTATTTTCAACTCATAAACGGCTTTAATGACCCAGGATGCACAGCTATTTGCGTAACACTAAGTACTGCTCGAATTTCCGACTACTTGAGTGCGGTTTATAGCTCTTCCTTCTTCCCCTGTACAGAATAAAATTTTAACCAGTGTGCAAAACGTAACCATAAATTCAGCATAACGTAGCATAATCAACGGTTATCCAAAAAAAAATATCAGCTGTTCCATACATTTTGACCGCGTAAGTATATTGCACTTTTCTATGAAACTGCGGATTTTTTCTTTTCGAGAACCGACGAAAATTTTCTGCGCTAGAGGGGTCTAGAATGATATGCAGAATTCCTGGTTAAAGTTTGCGCACTGGTTAAACATTTTCCCTGTATTTGTATTTAAATTATGAAATAACGTAAAAATAAGTGTGTTGATAAAATAATACCTAATATTTATATTTTTGTTCTCTCCGTCACCTGTCAATTATCTGCCTAGCCTTTTCCCAACTATGTTGCGGTCAGCTTCCAGTCTAACCGAATTTAGATAAGTACCAGTATTTTACATGAACACTGCCTTTCTGACCTCCATAATCGGTACTGGGAAATACGATTGGTATTTTCCAGAATTTTATAATCTTACTTGGTAAGACTGCTGGTCACATTTTCGAGCTTCTGACGACCCTTAACGAACGGGCAGTCTTTGTGGCTGTTATTGAAAGCCACTGCTCTGTTTACTCTCTCAACAATAAGTATTTATATCCAAACTTAAGATTTTTGCGTCAAACTTTTCAAGAATTCAAGCAAAAGAATGTTTGTCAGATGATAAAGATGGTGTGCTTATAATAAACTACATAAATACAATGCACTACCTATATCGCTTATCCTTTTCCGACATACATAATATAGATAATACTCGGAATTAATCACTGAACACACCGTATTCTAAATCAATAACATCCACCCAGTCTTGTATCAAAGATCTCTTAACCACATCCATCTTGAATAGCCCAGCAAACACAGACCATAGAATAAAGACCCAACTCACTAATGAAAATATTCACTTTTACCGAAAGCACACAAAATTGAAACAAGAATAAAAGCGATGTGCGTCACACATTGCTGGTATTCTCTCTATTTTTTCTAATTCGGGAGCGCGGTAAGCACGACCGCTCGTGACCGCGGCAGGAAAGCAACTGCTCAATGGGGTGCAACAGTTACCTAAACCTGCGTACGCGCTTCCTGGCGATTCACTTCCGTCGTGCTTACAATTAGATGCGCTCGATTTTTCATGCGTTTGAACGGCTAATGTATAATGGTATATGGGTGCTGTGATAATATACCTACATGTCCGCCATGCTGTGGAAAAACCTAGAGAGGTAGACAAAGTTTGCCGATGGATACCTATAAAAGTTGACCATTTGGTCAACAAACTTTTTATGGAATGTCCCAAACAATGTGTGCGAATAAAAGCGACCATTTTTGCCATCCTTTTGTATTGAGATTCAACTAACGTATTATATAGAAGTAATATTGTTCCCAGGTTATTAATTTTTTTTTATTTTTTTATTAACAGACCAATAACCTCTCAAGAAGATTAAGTAATATAATATAACATCATGCAATTAATCCCCGATGGGTTATGCAGAGGCCGAGGCCAAGACAGAGCCTTATAGTACACACAGATAGTACACCCACATTTCTTATAACCATGAGTCGGGCAAGAATTTAGACTCCGGGCTGTTACCGATTAACAGTGAATTTTTCTCCATACGAAACTACATTTTGGAAGGGGCCAGGGGTACCTGTTTGAAACAAATGCTTTGACTTTGACTGAGAAATTCATAATCGAAAAACTTTAAAAAAAAAGTTGCCAGACCATTAGACAAGAAGAAAAAGAAAATATATTTCGCCTCTGTAATATAATTAGATGATGACTGTACGATTGCGTAGGTATTGAAATTTATTGCCGCTGAAAAACGTATATGAAGTAAAGTAAAAGGAGTGCCTGTCTGCTGTTGGAAAATTAAATGTGGATAATGATTACGTATTTTCACACTTTTGTTTCTTATGTGAATATTTCAGCTTTATTAAGTAACTAGTATCTTTGACAGCCATTACGGGTCGTCAGAAGCCCGAAAGGCAGACAACCAGTCTTACCAAGGGGTATGGTATTACCCAATAACTGTGTTGTGGAGGTCAGATTGGCAGTCGCTCCATGTAAAATACTGGTATTCAACTACATCTGAATAGACTGGAAGCCGACCCCAACGTTTTTGCGAAAAGGCTAGGCAGATGATGTTGAATAGGTAACTAGGTATAACACGTCAGCCATATTTCAGCTGCATGTTACTTGGAAAATATAAGTGTTTTTCTTGTGAGCATTTTAGTTAGGCTAGTGGTGGAGGTGGGGCTTCTGAATAAGAAAAACAACCGCACGAGTCGATCTTGCCGCGGTAGTTCTGTGGATGGGTGACCTTCTTTACATATCGATACCCCTCCCGCGAACATTAATATAGATATATATAGAATCTATAAATTAATGCGTGAAGCAAACACTAACTTTGGATCACTTTTTACGAAAATTACGCGGACAGAGGAGTATAAAACTTTTTAATAAAAAAATTGAACCGCCGAAAAACCGAAAAATAAAAAATAATAAACTAGCTTTGTCCAACCCCAATAACTAAGTTCGGAAGGCGGTGACATACATATAATCAAATACATATCCAAAGTCACCGACTTCCGAACTTATTTATTGGGGTTGGACAAAGCTAGTTTATTATTTTTTATTTTTCGGTTTTTCGGCGGTTCAATTTTTTTATTAAAAAGTTTTTATTTTATTATTTTTTGTGGCTATAATCTACTAATTACTACATGCTTAATTTTTGATTTAATACACGACTCAGTATTAAAATCTGTGAGTAAACAATCAATCATCCCCTGTTTTCTTACCCTTAGGGTTGGAATTTTTCTTCGAAATTTATATGGGACCAACTTCGAGGTATACCCTTTCCAATAAAAAAAGAATTATCAAAATCGAACTACTCTGGAAAAAGTTATGCGTGGTCATACATAAAAAAAAAAAAAAAAAAAAAAATATACGCGTCGAATTGAGTAACCTCCTCCGTTTTTTCGTCGGTTCGAAAATTTGGCACAGTTACAATTTATACATATAATGGAGAAGGAGTGGAGAAAGTTAATATTTGTATGTATACAAACTTTATTGTCGTAATTCGAGCATTGGGCGACCAGTTGTACTTTTTATTATGTATACCCTAAAAATTACAAATATAAAATTAGAAAGGCAAAGTTTGACACAATGGGCGGTCTTATCACTAAAAGCCATCTTCTAAAGACAACCCTTGGAGGCATTAACGGAAGAGGACAGACAATACTGAGCATAAATGTATGATGCAGCTGAATTTATTTCGCGAATGCAGCGTTAGTAAAAGTTGGCCATAATTATGAGTACAATGACCGCTTAAGAGGTTTCCAGTAACTTCAATAATACCTTGCAAAGATTGATTCTAAAACTAATAAAAAAAAAATCCCACACATGCGTATACATGCGTATTTATATTTCGTAATAAATATCAATGAAATAGTAAAACCTAATTCGCAAACCGGTCGTACCTCAACGCGTCTAGCAACGCATCTCATCGTCATAATAAACAAATGAAACCAGTTGCGTCTTCAGTCACCGTACGATACCTATGTTACATTCGTGTAAAGACGGGGCTTATAGCGGCGAGCAAGTTATATTACGTATACAAGCTGTGAACCTGATGGTATTTCCCACCAGCAACTTGTCTGGAGACTTAGGAGATGAGCTTCCAGAAAATGATGATTCAACTACATATCTAAACTATACTCTAATTTAAATAAACACATATAATGTGCTGAAAACAACAACAAACGTTTCAAACTTCAAAAATGACGTGCGTTGTCTTTCAGTAAAAGAATGAATGAATTTAAGATTTTTAGGAAGTGAAAATGTTTTCGATATGCAAAAAAAAAAACCCAAGATGCAGTCTCGAACAAAACGGTCACTCAAAACTGTCCCCAATTATACGTCAGTAGTTATAGTTATGATAAAACATTTTTTTTTGCAAATTCGACCTTACACGCATGACTTCAAGTGGTTTTTACAAAGCAATGTCCAAAAAGAAAAATGACTGACTATTTGACACCTGCGCAGATTGCGCCCTATTTAAGCGGACGTTTTCTGAGACGCTGATTGTGTATCTTGAAGAGCGCAGGCGGAGAGATTGCGCACAGGCAGTCGACAGCTCGAGGAGTCAGTGTACGCCTGGTGATTGCTTTACCACACGATGAAATTTCACCGCGCTACCGAACGCCCGAAACAGTCGCGATTGCTCGAGCAGTTCTGTGCATGTGTGTACGTAGAAGCCTGTAGGTTGCTATGCAGTCGCAGCTTGAAGCAATCGATACTGGCTCCTTCAAGCCTTTGATTTTATTTAAAAACAGATTTAGAAAAAATCCACGATAAAAATCCAACGGTAACAACATCTAACTTTCAGCACATTCCATCCAGGCAACACCTTCTTGCGGTACAAAGTTGTGTAACACAATGCGTGCGTATTCGCCACAGTCAAGAACCGGCTTAACAGTATGCGACCGACCTTGCGATGTAATAAAGACCTCCGGTTAACTCTTACTTTCATCTCGGGACGCTAATCTCGTGTGTATTGGAAAGCAAAAGTGCCTAATATAGCAGTTTTATGATGAGAAATTCGGAATTTATTGCCGATTTCTTATACATTATGGCTGGGATATCAATTTTGAGGACCGTTATGATATAAATGTATTTATAGGAACTTTTTGTGCTTATAAAGATTATGTCTTTTGTTGTGGATGATATACTTTACTTTTCGAATATGGCTGAAGTGTGCTGGTAGGTATTGGTCAACAAATTGTAGGTCAATAACAATTTTTGGTCAATTCTGTAACACAATGTGCTAGAATCTTCCCACACTCTATGCCTACTTGCAGTTCTGTTTGCTTGAGCATAGTTTTCATTGTATTTGTTGGCGTATTGGCATGGCTAGCCGACTGGCAAATGATTTAATTGAATTCTGTGTCTCATAATTTTAATTACTTTGCACACCTACCTACTTTTGTATGGAATCATGTTTATCTAACTGAACAGACAGCTGTGCTGCTGGGGAGTTTGTTGCGCCACTTCTTCTTCCCAGCTGAACCATTAGGAGGTGGCGGGCATTTTGGGGGACTGTCTTAGGTAATTTTGACGTTAAAAAAATCTCTAATGCATTCGTTTTTAATTTTTCTAATTTGTTTCAAATACTTTTGATTTTGTTTTGCCCAGGTGCTTACGCAAAAAAAATCCAAACCAATCGAAATCTCTTTAAACTTACACCAGTGTATCTCTCTATCTACATTTAACGTCACATGGGACACATGTGTACCAAAGGTAGCGTATAGGTAAGCTAAAAGACCAGAAAATACTTTAATAATTTATCTGAATCCTCCTCCCGTGGGTGGACGGCAAGAAGCCACTTTGTTCTTGCGTTGTAAGTGCTAGCTAATATAGTGACGATAGAATTTGGCAAATATGTTACGATGTCCCACACTCTTTCTAACCTACATTCTGACCATTTCGGAAGACAAACCTAATCAAAGCTCATAATGAGCCGATAGTATTCCCACTGCTGGGACATAGGCCTAGTCTCTTTCATTCGGAGTGGGTCATAATGCCACGCGGGCCCAGTGCGGTATGGTAGATGTCTTATGTCTTCGAATTTTTGGTTTTAGAACATGCCGGTTTTCTCACGATGTGTTTGTTCACCGTTTTGGTGATGAAATAATTTACACAAAGTCAAGCGCATGTCTGGGTTCGAACCTACGACCTACAACTCGTAATTCCCGGCCGTCAGTATTACCTCTTGGGCACCACTACTCTAATCAAATTTCACCACATCTGAAGTAAATCCAAAAATAAAAATACCTGAGCTCTCCTCTCCGGAGGAGCTATGATGCGTGACACTGGTAGACGTGCCCCTCTGCATGGGGTTCACATATAGGCCGTCAGCGGGACCCGAGCGAGCGGAGCTAACCGAGCCCACTGTGGATGGCAAGGAGCCACGTCGCTCTTGCACGGAGTTGCGTCGCTCCCGCTCCGGAGCGTGCAAGTAGAAGGGGGAGCGGGTTCCGTTTATGTTGATGCAGTTTGGCAAGGCGCACTGGAATTTAAGAAATCGGTGGGTTATTAAAAAAATTAGATACTTAACAATACACTACGTACACAACATGGGTCTCTGAACACGTCCAACGGCATTGTGGAAGACCCAGGTGTAGATGACGGGAGGAACTCGACGCGTATTTGAGGGATAGGTCCTTATTGGCTTAGGATCGAGGTTAGTGGAAAAAATAAAAGGAGGCCGTAGCCTTGCTGTGCGACAATCTATATAAATAAAAAGAGAAGTCCTGACTGACTGACTGATTGACTGACTCATCAACGCCCAGCCCAAACCCTTGGACCTAGAAAGCTGAAATTTTGCACAGAGGTTCTCTTTATAATGCAGACAAGGAATAAGGAAGGATTTTTCGAAATTCAACCCCTAAGGGAGTTAAATAGGGGATGAAGGTTCCGCGCGGGCGAAGCCGCTGGCAAAAGCTAGTATATCATAATCATATTATCATCATCAAATTATTATTATTATACAATGAACAAGTCTTCATATTCAATTATATTTATATTTAAAGAAAACAAGTAACAAATGACTCAAATGTGTTAGTAACAATATTTTTTAACCCTATGTTAGTAAACGTAACCTACACATTTAACCTACACTGCCATTATAGTTACAATGCGAATTCCTGCTACACGCTCAACACCGAAGTGGAGAGTTTGCAGCAGCAATTCACACAGAAGCAGTCCAGTCTGCTCGCGATACACCGCAGTATAATGTTGGGGCTGGCCCGCACCCGGCGCACCAGGGAAGCGCATCTTTTTTGCATCGTAGCGTAGAAGCAATCCATCCGTGCTTCAGCAAACATCCCTGATGCGCTACAGAAGCGAAAAAGCCCCATCAGCACCCGGAACGCATTATTATATTGATTGCGAAGGACGCTGTACGATTTTTGAGTGTAATCCACCCACAAGCTGAACGTGTAAAACGAGGTGCAATATGCACAAAATAAGGTCTTTTTTACGTCTCTAGAACAACGTGAACAATGAAATCCGGCTCTGTACTTGTAATATGAAAAAAAAAAAAAATCTTCATCACTTCTTTCCATTTTGGGTTTCTGTCAAGCAGATTTATTCTAAATGTTACCTCTTTGATTTTTAGCTGGATAAGTTTGGACTTATCTGAAAATGGCGATCTAAATAAGACAATCAATTTAAGCGGGATGCACTAAGATAACCCGCAAAATTCAAATTTTCATACGTTTTTTGCATATTCATACAGTTGGATTTTTATTTTTTTAAACATTGCCCCACACTACGAATTTCTCCTGTATTGTGGGTGACAATACAGGAGAAATTTAACATTTAAACTCACATACACAAACAACCAGACCCGGAACAACTACTTGTAGACCATACAAATATTTGTTCCGTGCGGGAATCGAACCTGCGACACGCACCGCAGCAATCAATCGCTTAACCACTGCGCCAACCGTGCCGTCAGATTAAATGAACTTAGGGCTGAATTTTCAATAATCAGATTATTTTTAACTGAAGAATAAATATTTCGGTTTGACAACTTTTGTACAAAAAGTAAAATGTCAAACTGTCAGATTTATTCTTCAGATAAAATTTATCTGATTATTGAAAACTCCTCCCTTAGAGTAACTAAGTAGGTATTGATAGTTTTATTTATTATAGTTGTTGTGGTCGCGAAACATATTGTTCAACATATCCACAGCCTGTCACTGACCTACCTGGAAAATGAAAAAATCGTAAGAAAATATAAGTTTCGCAGGCTACCCTGTCGCTGGAAATGTTTAAGGGCTGAAACTGCGTTATGCGGGCGCCCGCGACGGTCAACCGTCGCGGGTCTATGTGCGTGGACACGCGAGGTGGGATCGTAATGATGACGTTATATTTACGACTAGTTGCTGCCCGCGGCTTAGCGGGATCCGCGTGGATGTCGGAAATTATCCCACGGGAACGTGCTACCGCGACTTAAAGTAGCCTACCCCGCGATGGACGCCCGCGCTTAGAACCGCGACGGGGCACATTTGTATGAAACCGTGCGGGCGTCCGCTTAACGCAGTTTCAGGCCTAAGAATATGGATCAGATATTCTGATACTCAGAAAATGATTTTCGGTGTATTCGGTTCGATCGGTCGGTAAAAATGCACACTAAAACTTGTTCGAATTTATGCACAATACTAGCTATTGCCAGCGGCTTCGCCCGCGCGGAATATTCTTTCCCTATTTAACTCCCTTAGGGGTTGAATTTTGAAAAATCCTTCCTTATTCCTTGTCTACATTATAAAGGGAACATCCGTGCAAAATTTCAGCTTTCTAGGTCTAAGGGTTTGGGCTGGGCGTTGATGAGTCAATCAATCAGTCAGTCAGGACTTATGAATATCTTCATAATGATGGATATCTTCATCATCATCATCAGCCTATTATGTTCCCACTACAGGGACGCAGGCCTCCTCTCAGTGAGAGGGATTGGGCCGTAATCCACCACGCGGGCCCAGTGCGGGTTGGTAGATGTCACATGTCTTCGAATTTTTGGTTCTAGGACATGCCGGTTTCCTCACGATGTTTTCCTTCACCGTTTTGAGAGCAGTGGTGATGAAATAATTTACACAAAGTAAAGCGCCTGGCTGGGTTCGAACTCACGACCTACCACTCGTAAGTCGCGGCCGTTACCACTTGGCCACCACCGCTCTCTCTTTATTTATATAGATTACGAAAATCATTAACATCATCTAGAATGTATATTGTATAATACAAACATAATGAAACAGAAACGATAAAGAAAACACTTCTTTGCCACTTGCAACCGCTTGCGTAACTTGGTAGCGTTCTACTCTGGCATTATAAACAAGTTGAAAATAAAAACAACGTTCGAAGTAAAAAAAAATGAAGTATAACAAATACAAGTTAGCTACAGTATAGTCGGTGACTGAGAGGTCGCAGGTTCAGCCTTAGGCACCTGTCCAACCGACGAAACTTAAGAAACGTACAAAAGATTGCAGGTCCCGTATAAATAAAATTGATTAACTGCTCCCAAATTACAATGTTAATTTTTATTCTTTACAATGTCTGACATATTCTCGTCATTATTTGACTCCATACATACATTTTTATGTCGACAAGTTTTTATTGATTTTCATCGAAATCGTGTTCCTTGGTTTAAATAGGTTCATTTTATTTATGTAGAGTCTTTTTACATATTGTGAATGAGAGAACGTTGTAGGCCCTACAGACTGTAGATTTGTAGACGATTTTCTATTCTGTATTTTCATTCTTCTGAGTACCTGGTATTTTTTGACAAGCCTGCACTGTCCTCCCATACCTATTATCACTGTAATTTGAAAACATTGTAAAAGCCAATTATTTTTAAAAGATAACCGTGGTGTTTCTTGCCGGCTCTTCTCCATAGGAAGCGACACATTGGAACCGTGCACCTAACTTCTGACGTTTCTTAAGTGCCCATGTAGGATTATGTGAAATAATATATTTTGATTTTGATAGGTACATACAGGGACATCCACGCACAACGCAGCCTATGTATGATTCTTGACCTAGCAAGCTTACAAAATTTTATTTTGCTATCAAAAAACGAAAACTGCTGTTTCATAGAAAAGAGTCAAGAGGTCAAGAGGTCAAAATACGGTCAAAATCTATGGCAGAGCAAATTTTAGTCTTTTTAGAACTGGCGAACAATTTCACTACAGGGGGTTCAGATTCATGTACTGAAATTATGGCAACAGTGTGTATGTCCCTGCCGCCCTGTGTTTTGGTGTTGCAAGTCACCAGAGAGCTCACTAAAGAAATGAAAGTGAGTCTGTGTAATTAACTAATTCGCTATCTGTAAGAAAATTCTCTTTTTTTTATGAGAATCAAGATAATTCATAAAGTTTTTTTTTTTTTTTTGACGTAGTCAATCAACACAAATACTAACAATGTGTTCATAATGAAGAGTACAGTGACCATTGAAGAGATTTTCAGTGATTTCTTTTAAACTTTGTATGAAATAGTGTACTCACTCGTGCCTCCCCCGGCGCACATGCGCAGGAGTGTATCGCCTTGTATGAGGAGAGCTGTTTGTTGTCGGCGCCTGCTGCGCCCGCAGCCACCAGCACGTTCAGACACTGTGGAAGGAAGACTTAGTTGTAGAATGGTGGTTAAAAATATAGAGATGGTGAAAGAATAGAAAAATACATACATCAACTGTAATTTACACAACTAAACCAACGAATGTACAACGATATTCCCCAAACATTCGGGGAATACAGGACGTAATGTTCATCATCTACATCATCATTTCAGCCGAAAGACGTCCACTGCTGGACATAGGCCTCCCCCAGGCTCCTCCACTACGACCGGTCTTGTGCTTCCCACATCCAGCGGATACCCGCGGCCTTCACAAGGTCATTGGTCCACCTTGTGAAGGCAATATCTTCGCAATATCTTCTCGTCCCAAATTCCACAGTGTCTGAAGACGAAAGTCTTTGACCAGTATGTGTTGCCAGTGATGACCTATGGTACAGAGACGTGGTCGCTCACAATGGGCCTTATCAGAAGGCTTAAAGTCACCCAAAGGGCAATGGAGAGGGCTATGCTCGGAGTTTCCCTACGCGATCGAATCAGAAATGAAGAGATCCGCAGGAGAACCAAGGCAACCGACATAGACAGAAGAATTGCCAAACTTAAGACGTAATGTTATGTAACTGTAATGACTGGAAAAACTGAAAATGATGCTAATTTTTGCTGGTATTTATTTTTAACCTTCGACGCAAAAACGACGGGGTGTTATATTGTAATTTACTTAAATCGTTAAGCAAACAGAGTTGTGTATCAAATCAAAAATAATCATAAAACTCTAGAAAAACAATTTCTATGAAAACTTTATAGAAAAAGCTCTTCCAAAATCGCGGAACCAGAATGCCAGATAAGCGCTGATCACGATCAAATGAATGGCGAAACATGTAATTTATTTCTCAATATAAGTCATGTTTTCAAAATAGGAAACATATCTTAATCGCAGTCTACAGTTTTCAAAAGCTCCTCTGAATTAGCTACCTATTCTACTTATTTTATTCCCCGTTTACTTTCCTAAAATTTAAAATATTTACGTACATACATACCTACCCAAATAACCATGATTTTAGTAACTTATTCAGGTTTAACCCTCAGTTAAGCCTAAAAATTAATCTAATCTAAAATTGACATTTTCCGCAACTTTTCCTCATATCCCAGCTGATATGATTTCGATAGAAATTCCCATTGTATCGAAATAATAAAGTGACACTGACCTCACCGAGTCAACGTTATGTATGACGAATGAAATTGGTATACAATTGATAGCAGGAAGTGACCTGTGCTATTGTCTCGTGCGTCTGTCGGTAGAGGTCGTTTAAGGTCAGCTTCAGTGACCCATGAAATGACCAATTCATTTGCCAAAAGAATGTATAAGCGTCCAATACAGGACCTTAAACGAGGGACTTTAAAGGAATGTACTACGTAAGTACCTACTCATGAGGTTGAACTACTTTTACTACTAGATCAAGACAGAATTTTTACGAAAAAACATCTGCTGTTCATTACACTTAGATCGGGAAAAAGCCTTTGTGTTGTTGAAACAAAGGCTTTTTTTGTATTACAGAGTTGACATGATGGTAAAAGTTGTTAATTTTTGAACCGACGAAAAAACGGAGGAGGTTACTCAATTCGACGCGTATATATTTTTTTTCTTTTTTTTTTATGTATGGCCACGCATAACTTTTTCCAAAGTAGTCCGATTTTGATAATTCTTTTTTATTGGAAAGGGTATACCCCGAAGTTGGTCCCATATAAATTTCGAAGAAAAATTCCAACCCTAAGGGTAAGAAAACAGGGGATGATTGATTGTTTACTCACAGATTTTAATACTGAGTTGTGTATTACAAAAAGTAATCAACAAAAAGTAATCAAAAATTAAGCATGTAGTAATTAGTAGATTATAGCCACAAAAAATTATAAAAATAAAAACTTTTTAACAAAAAAATTAAACCGCCGAAAAACCGAAAAGTAAAAAATAATAAACTAGCTTTGTCCAACCCCAATAACTAAGTTCGGAAGTCGGTGACTTTGGATATGTATTTAATTATATGTCACTCACCGCCTTCCGAACTTAGTTTTCGGTTTTTCGGCGGTTGAATTTTTTTGTTAAAAAGTTTTTCATGAGTACTTTAATCCTTTAAGGCATAAGTCCCTCGGTTAAACATACACCTGCATAGTATACTTGTCCTAATGTCGTGCGCTTACTTTTATTTTTGTCCGATTCTTTCTTAAATGCTTAACAAGACATTTGGTACACATGCAGCTAACTTGCAATGAATTTTAAGCCAAATAACTCCACAGTACCTTTTTTTTAACATTCGTTAGTTATGTTTCAGTCTTACATATTACCTACAATTATATTTAATTGTATTTCCCTGAAAATCCCATATTTTACACGGAAAGCGTGAAAGTATAAATGGTCGCCAAGACTTTTCATTTTGTTTTTCTCAATTTCTCGGAATTATTGACTAAGTTTTAATTTCGAGAAACTAGCGCCCATCGTTCTTTGTAAAAAAATGATTGACGATGGAATGAATGTGATATTATAAGAATTATACTATTGGTTCATAATTAGAACACTAGGAGGGATCTCATACCATTTACTAATCATTTTAATGACGAGTACGTCCGAAAGTAATTATTTAAAGAAAAGTTGGACAAGTAAAGTTTAATTTTTCGTTTACTATCGCTAGCCTATCTTCACCACAAAGCATGCAAAATCTATTATTTTGATAACATTGTTTATATTAAATTAATGCAAATTAGAAGCCAAAGAAAGTGAGAGCATATCCAATAGCGCCCAATTACCATAAATAATCAATTTTCTACCTCACTAAAATAAGACAGCAGACAGCAATGAATGCAGGAAGCTAAGAGCGGAAGTGGCTTGTTGAAATAGATGTTTTAAATATTGAATGCCTAATTCTAGATTCATAAGCAGATCGATGCACCAGCGATCTTTGATCACCGGCGACTTGCTGGCAATTTGACTTGACGTACACACACATTTTTACAGCCGACTTGTCGCTGTGTGTAGCATAACAATGTTGGATCATAATATTTCGATGCTGTGCTCGAAAATCTCTGAATTAACAAGATTGTACCATGTTAATTGTTACCTTCAGTAGTTTTAAAAATGTAATGATTGATTTGAGCTGCTATAACAAAGAAATCCATGTGTAGTCCATATTTTGAATGGCCGTCAGATAATGTACAAATAGGTATATTTTATTTTTATCTATCTTAACTTTGAACCTCGGGTCAAAATCATAAAAAAAAAAAAAACAAGAAAACGACAAGGGGCATTGAACGAATTGAAAGTGAAACACAAGAGATCATAAAATAGTTACCTTATTGGTGATATTCTTTAAAAAGGTCAGGTGTTAGCATTCGCAACTGGCGTCCATGTAGGACCAGTGGCCCTAGTGTGAGTTTAATTTAACCATCTCGATCAAACGCTTTGATCGCGTTTGGCGCTTCGATTGGCCCTGGATTGGCGACGGCTAATAAGTATAAGTGTAAGATGTTTCATTGGCTCTTAGACATGTCTTTTTATTCCGTCAATGAATTTTTAAATCATACTTTTGATATTATAATTTTAATTTTGACATTATGATTTATATTTTTGACATGATTATTTTATTCTTTGACATTATGATTTATATTTTTCGACATTATGACTTATATTTTTGATTGAACTATTTATATTTTGACAGTATAAATAATGTCGACCAATCTAATAATTTTAAAAAGTCCAAGATTTCATAATTTAATATAATATTCTCATAATGTATCCAGTTCTGATTTGCATGGTAGTTTACTAATTAATATTTCTACACCAGCAATGGTAGTATGTGTGAAACAATGTTTAATGTACGATCTCACTGTACCATAAAAACTGAGGAATAAATCTAATTCTAATTCTATACCTATTAGGTATGTAAAAGTAAAAAACCAAAAAAAAACAAAACAACATTAACTATTCACTAATTAGGCCCTCGTCACAGTTCTAACAGACAGTAGAAAAACGAAAAACAAAACACGCATAAATATCAGATCTATATCAAAGTACATAGTTTTACTTTCATTGGCTTGACCAGTGCGAAGCACGAACAATTAAGTATGCGCGCACGCCGAAAACGACGCAACGGAGTGTGACCAGTGAAAAGTGATACTTTCAAAACGTGAGCTTTAGTTGTTGTGGACATGTGTAGAAAGTGGACGAAGCTGTGACTTATGCTGATTCTTTTATTGACGTATTTACTATTAAACTTGTGTTGGTTTCAGCACGAGATATACATGAATAGATAAATAATCAAACATCTGCTTGCCAGTCTAACATCATGTAAAATACCAGTATTTTACATGGAGCGATTTTACATTGCTCGCAAAAAAGATGGAGTCGAAAGGTTTTGGAGTGGCGAAAATTGGCGTTCTGATATTGAATGTACACAATATTCTGACAGAATGAACGCGAAAAGGAATCGCCATACATTTTTTTTGTAACAACAACAAAGGCAATGAAATATTTGACACACTACAATCTTTACGATACGTTATACAATACTTGGAAACTAGGAAAGGCGAAAGAAAACGCTAGACAAAGACATAATTAATACGTTACTCCCTTGTTGCTCGACTTAATTGTATCTGTAATGACTTGTGGTTATAACACACTTTCTATGGCTGATGGAAACGCGAGCGGTATGATGAAGTGTGCTCAATCGCTTTTCAACTTGACAAGACTAGAAATTCTATCTAGGTGTTGATTTAATTACAGAAAAACATATTTTTGGGATTTTCTATTCCGAAACAACTTGATGACAATGTAAACAAATGAATCAGAAAACATATTTGTGTATGACAAATTGTGATGCCACTTACAAATTGAGTGATTTGATTCGATTATTTGAATACTTTAAACCCTTAATCCTAATTTTAAATCACCTTAAAGATATTTTTCTTTTGACAATTTATGTGTTTTTTATAACCTCAATTTTCGTCGGTGGTCATTCAATTACAATTTTGTCATGTTGTTTAAACAACAACAATAATTTATTTGATGGACGTAAATTATGGTTTGTCAACTTTCATTCATACAATTTGTCAAAACGCTATCCTTATTCTTCAGATAAAATGTGACGATTGAAAAATCGGCTCTCAAGGTGATTTAATTGTATGCATGCAAATTAACTAATTATCTTCCTTATACTTTTAGAACTCACCTCCAAATGATGATTTTCAGCTGCATCATTGATGGGGCTCTTCCCATGCCTGTCCAGGTGTAGCCTAGCACCGTGTCTGAGGAGCCAGCGGACAGTGCTGAGGTGACCCCTGGACGCAGCGAAGTGAAGAGGGGTTGCACCGTCTCCATCTCTTGCGTTGGGATCCACGCCTCGTTCTATTATCTAGAAATAAAAACAAGAAAAATAAATTATATCAATTACGTAATATTGTGTCTGTATGTACACGTGAAAAATGGAAGTAAGTAATGTAAAGATGAACCTTTACACAATATTTCATCCATTTTACCAAAACTATATTTTGACTAAAACAATTTTTTTGCGAAAATATGTTATGAATAAGTCTTCTAAGTATAATATAAATTCATGATCAGCTTCTCATTGGCGGCTGCACCACATATGTACCGACACGACACCCCACATGCTAAGAAATCAGGGGTGCAGAGCTCCAAGAGACCAACAGTTACAGTCATTGTATAAACTCCATGTAATATAGGGCCAAAATGGTACTACATTACCAACGAATCATACGAACTGTGTTACCAAAAAATCAGTAAATACTTGATGAATTTGTTTATATTGTTACCGTAGTCGTAGTTAATTGAAAGAATGATAAGTTGATTTTTGACATGACATACCTATTATCTTTTTTTTTTTCATTACCTCTGTAAAAGAAAATTGAAATCAATATAGAAATAAAGCCTGATTTACACAATACGATTTAATTGCTAGCATATCATAAGCTGAAGCAACAATACAATTTGCACCGCCTCAACACTCTTTTGACGATGCAATGCATTTGTTTTTTCAATTTTATTACATGTCATTGTCACTGGAAATAACACTAGAAAAACGGTGCCGTCATATTATAACGGCTGTCATAAAAATCTGTAATTTTGACCAGTATTTAAAGTTAAGAAGGATCGTTAAGGTAGCCCAAGACTTTAAACATTTCATTGAATCATTCATTCAGGGTCATTGAATGACATTTTCATGAAATGGTCTCTCAATGGGATGTTCTACTGCCAGGGGTGCGGGTTTGTTCGAAAGACATACCACAGCCCCTGGCATACGGGCTACTGAAGGAACACGGGTGGGTTTTAGTCAGTAAAAGTCTGTCACGCCCTCCTGCTCCACCCAGAGCGGGTGAAGTTATTTGATGATTTGTCACCCAAAAAAAAAAAAATTGGATGTGCTATGTAATTGAGTTTGGTTTCCGCACTAATCCTTTACTTGGACGAAGGTGCGTGAGCCATGGCGGCCGTCAGTGTTTATTCCAACCAGCCCACCTCCAGAAGTTAGCCATATTTCCTGGTCTGTAGAGAAGATCCGTGTAAGATTTGGGTGCCCGAAGGGTTTCTGTTCTAATCTGGGCTACGCCTGTGCATCCGTAAAGCACATGCGCAACGGTTTCCTCAGCCTCCACGCAAGCCCTGCGCAGGGGGCTGTTATCTATTATGTATATTGTGTAGAAGTGTTTGTTTAACGGGCAGTGTCCCGTAATGGTCCCAGTCACCAGACGCAGATCCTTTCTGTCCAGGCGTAACAGGCGTCTGGTCAGCCTGCCATTCGAAGATGGTATTGCTTCCCTAGACTGCCTGCAGCCTGGTATCGAGGTCCACCAGCTCTCTGCTGGTGTGTGGGTGTAGTCCTGAAACCACCTGCGTATCTCGTATCTAACCAGATACGCAGGTGGCATCGGGTCCACAGACTTCTAACCAGTTTGTCAGCAGCATCGTTGCCTAGTAGGTCCGCTGTGTCCTTTTATCTATTGCAGTGTCACAGTGTTGCGGTTAGAAACGGTTACTCGTTCTAGTGCATTGTGACATTCTAGTGTGAAACTCGATGTTATGTATTTTTCCGTAGGGATTGGAGAACTGAAGCACTGTCGGAGAGCGTATGTGGGTGTCTGTGACTCTCCTGGCTTCTATCGCGTATGCCGCTTGTATAATGCCTACATATTCCGCCTGGTGGACGGTATTCAATATTCCCAACGGGGGTGGATATGTTTATATTAAGATCGTGTGAGAAAACTCCCGACTCTGGTTCCGGAGTCAGTCTTTGATCCATCAGTGTAGACTCTTAGATCTTCCTGGCCTGAGTGATCATTTTGTTCTTCTGTAAGTGCTACGTAGTAGTGTTTTTGAAAGTAGTGCCGTTTGGGGTTTTATCGCAGGGTTATGCCATCATTGGTTGTCCTTTGATCGCATCTTTAATGCGTGTGTGCTTGACTCTAGAGTCTTTGCCTAGGGTTCCTGCTGTGTTGAGACTGAAAGCAGCCAGGGCCGCCTACCCCGTACGATGAGGTGTAGAAGGGATAGCCCCAACATTGCCTGCCTGCATTCAATTGGATTATACACGATACATTTTTAACCAGTGCGCAAACTGTCACCATGAATTCGGCATATCATTTTAGACCCCCTACCGTAGAATTTTTTTGTCGGTTATACAAAAAATATATCAGCTATTCCATACATTTTGACTGCGTAGGTATTTCTATGAAACAGCTGATTTCTTATTGCGGACTGGTTAAAAATGTCCCCTATATAAACTTAGAAACGTAGGTTGTATTGATGAATTTAATTGTTATTATTCCGACATCCGACATTTTTGTCAATTTTTTGACACTTGATTGTCGCCGAGATGAGACTGCGACTAGATTTTGAATGTTTTTAATTACGAGAATAAATTCTATTACAATCATATTACTTACTGACTTATTTCAAATATTGAACGTTTTTAATATCGAGAATACGCCTTCAGATTACAATCATTTTTACTTATTTCAAACTTCTGTAACTATGATTTACATTCATAAATTCTTGTTAATTTCACTCAAACGCAACACAACCCGCCATACTTTATCCGCTCGCTAACATGCGTTTGCGCATTCAAATAAAATGATATGACGTTAAAAGATTTCACCACAACATTGTAACTGCGATATCTAAGTCGTAAATATTCCAATGAATTTACAATCTTAGCCCATGTTCATACGGGCGTGTCTTTCTAGCAGTGATTTTTCAACTTTCTGCTAAGCGCCGAGAGTTGAAAATACAACGGTGTGTTTTCTTGACGCACTGGGATCAGCTTTGTTGAATTCTCAATGCTCAGCTCAGTTTCGAAGGTTGAAATTCCAGTGCATTCAGTTCCAAAAAAATCGCACATGCAAACCTGGGCTTAGGGTTCCGTGAGTGAGGTAAATAAACGTTCGATTTTGTTACGGAATCTGTCATAGTGTTGATTTCATATATCTATTATTATGGTTGAGACATGACGAATAGATTCATGTGATATAATGACTGGGTATATCAGTTTGGCTGGGTTATTATTGTGCATGAATTGCTTGAGCAAATACGTAATGATTGACAGAATACAGTGTTTCCTATGTCTTATGTTCCTATTGTTTGGGCGACAAAGTATGGTACACTTATTATTTATCTTTAAACCTGTCCTATTGGTTGCACGTTACAGGAGTTATCAGGGTTTTTGCTGAGTCCACTATTTTTGGGTTCTCTTTTGCGCCGCCTCTTCCCAGCTTTAGCACTAGGAAGTGGTGAAGGGTGGGCGTTTTTGGGGGACTGTCTTAAGTAATTTTTGACGTTCAAAAAGTGCTAACACCAGCCTAGTTTGAATAAATGACTTTTGATTTGATTTAACTTCGAAGAACTAATTCATCAAGAAGAACCCCTGCGACTCTAAAAAGTTGACCAGCAAGATTCCTGCGCTTCAAACTGAACGGTCCTAATGGACGCAACTGGTGCCCAACACGTAGGCAGATTCGGCCCAATTTAGTTTGCTATCGACACTCTAAGTCCTGTATTACAGATCCTCACTCAAGACTCAAGCATTACTTAAAACGAGTTTAGAGCCATTTGATTGGTTGAAACTAGTTCGAAGAAAGAAAAGGCCTAAGACAAAAATGTCGGGACCTCGAGTTTTATCTAAAAAATTACTGCATTCGGTATATCTCCTCTACATAGCTATTAAATAAGAGTGAACAGGAATTTTCTGGGCACGCTCGCACCATTAAAGACCTCATCAATCGCTTTCCATCAGGCGTGATCGAGGTCAAGAGCGGGCCCATTTAGTAATAAAAAAATATAAATAAACTACTTTTTCTTCTTAAGTCTGATCTTAAGAAGAAAGAGTAGCAGATTTATTTACCTATTATCTTAATTGAAACTGTATAGTAGTGAACAATATCCATCTCGCAACGATCTCTAATAATTTACTTAAAGACAACGCACAGCTAAACCACTGGTCTCACAATCAGCTTATAACGTTCCCACTGCTGGGACACAGGCCTTCTCTCTGTGAGAGGGAGTGGGCCGGAACCCAACCACGCCCAGTGCGGGTTGGTAGATGTCACATTTATACGAATTTTTTGTTCTAGGACATACCGGTTTCCTCACGTTTTCCTTCACCGTTTTGAGAGCAGTGGTGATGAAATAATTTACACAAAGTAAAGCGCCTGTCTAGGTTCGAACCAACGACCTATATCTCTTAAGTCGCGTCAGTTACCACTAGGCCACCTCTGCTCTCAGAAATGATATAGAAACATGAAATTTTGCACAAGAGTTCCTTATAAATATAACGACAGAGAGAAACAATAATCCATACAAAAATTATTGTAGCAACTAACACAGTGTTGTAACCAATGTTTACGAATAAAGACTATTTATTGATTGATTGATGAGCTAAAAACGTTTATATTATTAGGGAAGTTCTCCAATTTTCCCGATGTAAAATCACATCACGTACAGACGCCAGCACATCAAGCTATCCCAAACTGTCAAATTTTCCCAATTTAACATGAACTTTATGCTTTTGTAATAGGGTTGAAAAACTATCAAAGAAATTTGACAGATTGAGGTAGCTTGATGTGCTGGCGTCTATATAAGGCTTGTTCCAATAGAAAACAAAACAGCATAACTAAATTTGTATTTAAAGAAAATGCTCGTTCACGCAAGAGCTTCATTATCATAAACAAACTTATACCGCAGTGATCTCACTAACTAAACGCCTACTTTACCAGTTATTCAGCAAGTAATAGTCATACTCTAACTACGTAAATCACGCGGTTTTCTAGCCGATTGGTGAAGTCAACCGGACCAGAGTACCTCTAAATGAAAGTCTGGTTTTAACGAGATTAAATGCTAACGCTAAAGATGATATACTGTTAGCAGAAGTTCCACGCCAGTGATTTATACACGACTGAAAAGACATAGTGTCTTTTAATTTAGCCATTTACAAAAAGTATTATACAGGATAAGTAGACCAGTGCGCAAACTTTACCCATGAATTCAATAATAATTCTAGACCCCACGCGGTCAAAATGTATGGAATCTAGCTGATTTCTTTTTGTATAACCGACGAAAAACTGCGGTAGGGGTTCTAGAATGATATGCTGAATTCATGGTTACAGTTTGCGCACTGGTTAAAAACTTATCCTGTAAGCTACATTGTACACCAGAAAATAGTTTTCTACATCATCATCTGCTTAGTCTCTTCCCTACTATGTTGCGGTCGTCTTCCAGTCTTACCGGCCTCAGTGCCAGTATTTTATATGGATATCTACTGCCTCTCTCTGTACCCAGTTACTGGATAATAAGGCAAAGGCAGGCAGGCAGGCTTCTGACGATCCGTAGCAACTGTCAAAGATTCACGAATGACAACAGGAACAAACGGCATATCGTGCGTCCGAGACAAGGAGGGTTCTTGGTATGTAAAATTGGTCACCCAGCCACGGAACAACCGCGGCCAGCATAACCTCACACTGACTGTGACTGTTATAACTGAGCCCGAAGCCCCACCATAGCCTTCTTTCTACATATAATATCTTATTATATATCATTCTTAAAACCAGTTCCATCATCCGCAATTTAACTAGAAAAACGGCCTTTTCTAAATGCTTGCACAACTAACTATGCATCTGCGAAACAGTAAAATGCTGACTTTACAATGTTATGTGTGGTGCTTATAGCCTTAGTTATTACATGCAGTTTAACTAGAATTTATTTACTTACCAAGAATGATCTGAGAAAATAATAGTTTTTACTGTTTAGTGAGTACAAGCTCAAATCCATGATTTTGTTAAAACTGGGAATGTAGCTCTGTCTGTCTGCCTATCTGTCACCTTTTCACTCCTTAACGACTGAATGGATCAATGAAATTTGGCACGCAGGTAGATCATGGCATAGGGCTAAGACATTCGATACTTTTAATCCCGTTACTACATTCCCGTGGGATATTTTTTGCGCTCCAAATCTGAACTCGCATAAACAAAAATCCCAGTACAAGTATCAATTTGTATTTAGAACAGAATTTATTATTACTTGGAACTGGGATGAGCAATGCGGGGTTTTTATTAACCAAAGCCACTGAATTTCAAGCATAGTTGAACAGAAAAATAATTTAACAACAGACTAAAATTCAAAGACATTCAGAAACCATCTGTCACCGCGGACACACGCGCCTTCTCGCATGGTAAAGTTATGTACGTATAATGATTCTTACAGACATAAACATTCTAAAACAAGACGATTACATCTATAGAAACTTAATTTCCGATCCATTTATCACAGCTAATCAGGAACTAGGAAATCCTGCGACAGATCGGTGAACGCAGACGCAGACGCAATGTTCTGCGTGACTGACATGCATTTCCTTTCGTATTGGCGATTGTGGAGACAGAGGTTTTTCCACAGAGGCCCATGATATACAACTAATTAACTATACCCTCCTGTAGGTAGGTCCTCATACGGGTAATGTGGGTCATATCAAGCTATTGTCATGAACAAAGAGTTTTTGTTAAAAGCAAGGGTAAATAGGCATCTTCTCGACACGCTCGTTCCATCGTACCTGGTGGGTGGCAAATTTGTTTGGTTTTTGTACCTAGAATACTCCTTGTTCTTGTCAAAATTTAAAACGGCAATTTAAATTATAAAACTAAATGTATAATATTAAGTTTTCTGGCTCTATTGTATATTTAATCTATGCTGAATGCAAATGAGGGTGGGCGCTGGAACCTATATCACACGATATTAAGTTACCTTAGCTTAGGTATTAGTAGCAAATCTAAAATAATGTAACTACCTTTTGGACAATTTTATTGTAAACCTGTGTATATCAATTTTGAAGGTGCAAATGAACATTTTTATTTTTATTATTATCGTAAAACTCATCTATCGCTTTCCATCGGGCGGTATCAAGATCAAGAGCAGGAAAAATATAGGGAAGAATGATGATTGAAAGACCTCTGTTAAAGTACTTGCTTCGATGGATGTCTCACCAACGCCGACCAAGGAATCTATGCAAAAATATGATATGAGGAGATTATTAAGGAAAAATAATGTCAAGAATGAAGGCCAGAACAAAAGGCGAAAGAAATGAAAAATGAATTATCTTAGAGATGATCATCATCAACATCTGTCTAGCCTTTTCACAACTATGTTGGAGTCGGCTTCCAATCTAAACTTAAGCAGCTGGATACCAGTATAATACATGGAGCAACTGCCTATCTGACCTCCACAACCCAGTCACTGGTTAACACGATACCCCTTGGTAAGACTGGTTGTTACATTTTCGGGCTTCTGACGACCCGTAACGACTGTCAAAGATCCACGAATGACAGCCGAGACTAACGGCTTAAAGTGCTTTCCGGCACTCGGAGCAGACTCAGTATGTAATGATGGTCACCCATCCACAGACCAACCCCGGAAAGCGTAGCTTAACCTGATGGATCGACCCATACGGCTATTGTTACTTAGCCATCACAGCGTGTGGTTACAGCAGCTGTAACTGGCCATGGGTCATTTAACAAACATCTCTTTGTCTTAGGAATAACAGACAGTCCGCTGTGCAGGGCCTGCATGGAGGACGACGAGACAGCAGCGCACGTGCTGCTAAACTGCCCGGTGGTCACCAATTACAGGGCTAAATACTTCGGTAACCCAGGTACCCTACGTGAGATTGTCAGCAACACCAAGGCGTTGCTGGCCTTTCTCGAGGAGCTGGGTGTATCGAATGACCGATTCTCCCACGCGTACGCAAAATACGCGGTTTGACGTGGAGTTGCGGATAATAGCCCGTATTACCTATTACCTACTTAGCCACCAGCGGGGGGCTGGTGGCTAAGTAACAATATTTGAATAATTTAATATGGATCACAAATTCACATTAACATAAGGAAGACAAACCACCGACAAGAGATCATCGTATGAATCAGTGGTTAATACAGTGCGTGACTACGAGACGTTTCCTATACGTAAGGTCATTCAACTCACAGATGGTTTTCACTTGTTACACGTGTTAAAATGATTAAATATGAATATGTATTCTCTAGATACGTGCATTACTTGCAAATTTATCTACACGAATGAAAATACAAATTTGGGCAATTTATGATTGTCCAGTTCTTTTTTCCCCATCACTTAAGACTGCTCGTCTATATAGTGTATATACGATGCAAGTGATTTGATCTTTAAATCCGGTCCGTCGTCGACTCGAGCACGATTGAAAAGCTTGTTGTTTCACCCAACGCAATGCAAGTGAGTGAGATATCACGCGATGACATCGAACGAAAATTGGCGTGCGGAGATTTCACAAAATTTATTCCAGGAAACACGTGTTTGCGTCGTGAAAAAGCCTTAAAAGTTTTTGGAAAAATAGTTGTCATTTATATTTTCCATTACATGTGCGAGATGTTTGTCAGGATTTTTTTATAACGCCATAATCACGTACGAGCGAACGGGATGGCCGCTCTTAAATGTGTTGTAAGTCATGTCATGCGCGGATGAATCTATTGCCATGACAATAATGAAGCCGATAGAATCTTCACTTAATGTTGTAATTAATGCCTAGCCTTTTGTCAAAGGTCGAGTTCAAATCTTCATCTTTGTTATAGAAGTGCAACCAAAGCAGATTGTATCTAAATCGAATCTATCTTACATAAGATTTTATATTTTGTTTCTTTCCAAAGTTATCTCATAAGCTATTTACACAACGGCTTATTGCTAAAGAGAGAAGCGCCACGGTAGATTCTAATGAATATACCTAATTTTTTAAAGCCGTTTTTGTTACCGTCTTGAATCATATTTTGTTGAACTTATCACCTGGAAATTGCAAAATGCGTAAGAAGTTCTGAATTTTGCTGGCTACTGTGGCGCCATCTTAAGCTCAAAATTCTAATTTTAATCAACTCAAAGAGGTTTTTCATTTGACAACTTCGGGTTGATAACCTCAGACGAGAGGTGGAACATAAGAGCGACACGGTGGAGAGACCCAAGTGGGAAACGCCACAGAGGAAGACCGCTTACGAGATGGGCGGATAACATCTACAAAACGGCTGGCCCAAGCTGGATGAAAATAGCCCACGGTAAAGAGGGCTGGAATTCTTTGAGGAGGCCTTCACCTGCGGAGGGGTTCTTGGAAATTAATAACTGTCAGTGTTTTAGATTAAGATTAGTTCACCTTGTTATTGCAAGGTACAAAAGACTTTTTATTATTATTTATAACCTCAGGCACTGACCTACAAATTGTAAAAAAACGTTTGTTTTTTTTTTAATTTCGCGTGTTATTTATTTTACCGCAGCCAGTCACCTTAAGGAAATTTGAAATTAGAATAACGGGTTTAGGTATTCAAATAATCAAATCTAAGCACTCAATTTGGAAGCGGCACTACAAATTGACATCCATAGGTAGGTTTTCTGATTTATATATTTACATTTTCATCAGATAGTTTTGAAACAGCTGTACCTATATTATTAACTAGGTTTTGCCAGTGGCTTCGCCCGCGTAGTGGTTGATTTTATGCTCTTAGCAACGTTTCACTGGGATCAAAAGTTTCCTATGTGTTAATGCAGGTTATAAACTATCTGCATGCCAAATAACATCAAAATCCGTTCAGCCGTTTATGCGAGATTGGGTAACAAACATCCAAACATCTAAATATCCAAACATTCACATTTATAATATTAAGTAGGACAGGATTAAAAGAAGAATAAATTTCAACCATAAATAAACTCACCATCCACTTAACGCAATCCAAGCAGCCGGTCTGCGCAGCGGCATGTATGGGGAGCATCCCATCCCGAGCCCTGGCATCCAGCCTCCCTCCTGCCTCCAGCACCAGGTACTTGAGGACAGCCAGGTGACCCTCCTGGGCCGCTAGGTAGACCGGCGTCACATCGTTGTCCATCGCCGTGTTGGCACTGAGGAAGGGGAAAATGTTTGGTGAGTTTTGGAGTTGGTTTATATAAATAGTATTTTTCTTAAATCTAGAAACATTTTCTGTATTGAGACATCGTTTACGAGCTTAGCAAATAAATTGCTGTATAATCCCTACTCATGTTATAACTGCGAAAATAACTCTGTCGGTCACGCTTTCACGCCTAAACCGCTGAACCGATCGTCATGAAATTTGGCAAAGATATAGCCTGGGATATGGAGAAGGACATAGGCTACTTTTTCCGCGATAACCGACATCCACGCGGGCGGAGCCGCTGGCAAAAGCTAGTAATACATACATCTATGCTAGCATCATCTCATCATCTACCTAGCTTTTTCCCAATTGTGTTGGGGTCGGCTTCCAGTCTAACTGGATGCAGCTGAATACCAGTATTTTACATGGAGTGACTGCCTGTCTGACCACCATCCACAACCCAATTACTGGGTAAATTATTGATCGAAGGGGTAACACGATACTTGGTAAAATTGGTTGTCAGATTTTCAGGCTACTGACGACCCGTAACGACTGTCGAAGATCGACAAATGATAGCTAAGACCCGCGGCATAACGTGCTTTCCAAGGCGCGGAGGGGTCTTTTTAACTCTTGTTATATTAGGTCTTTACCTATGAAATTGCCGTTCTGCAGTACTGGCCATTTCAAATCAAAATAATTTTTGTTTGGCTAAGAATTCTAATTTCAAATTAATTTTATTTTAAAAACATGGATTTTTTTTTCTAAAAGTAGTCATTTCTTTATTGATTAGTGTTACATTTTCATCGCATTTCAATCTTTTTCGTCATCATGGATACGTTAAAAATTCGAGTAATTATGGAATATGAGTACCGTCGTGGCAGCAACGCGGCACAAGCGGCACGCAACATCAACGACGTTTACGGAGCTAACACTACAAACCAACGCACCACCTGTTATTGGTTTGCTCGCTTCCGTTCTGGAAATTTCGACCTGAAAAATGAACCTCGCGGTCGTCCGAAGACTTTGGTCGACAATGACGAATTAAAGGCGATTGTGGAAGCTGATGATACACAATCTACGGCTGAATTAGCAGCAGCTTTCGACGTTAGCGTCAAAACAATATTGGTCCATTTGCGTCAAATTGGCAAGGTAAAAAAGCTTGACAAATGGGTGCCCCACGAACTCAATGATCGCCAGCGCGAAGTACGCGTCGAGACGTGCCTTGCACTGCTCAACAGACACACAAATGAAGGAATTTTGAACCGCATTGTTACCTGCGATGAAAAATGGATTCTGTTTGATAACCGTAAGCGCTCAGCAAGTTGGTTGGATCCTGGTTCAGCACCTAAACAATGCCCTAAACGAAAACTTACCCCTAGAAAAGTGATGGTCACTGTTTGGTGGTCTAGCGCCGGTGTGATTCATCACAGCTTCTTACCAAACGGGGTGAGCATTACTGCAGATGTGTACTGTGAAGAACTGAACACAATGATGGAGAAGCTGGCGCATCTCCAACCAGCATTGGTCAATCGCTCGTCTCCGCTGCTCCTGCACGACAACGCGCGACCTCATACTGCACAGCAGACGGTCTCCAAGTTGCAAGAACTGGGGTTGGAAGCTCTCCGTCATCCGCCTTACTCACCAGACCTTGCGCCTGCAGACTACTACTTTTTCCAGAATTTGGATAACTTCTTGGCGGGAAAAAAATTTAATACCCGAGAGGCAGTACAAAATGCCTTTGAAGAATTTGTTGCCTCCCGTCCAGCTGATTTCTTTAAGAAGCTTAGGGCATCAATAAACTGCCACTGCGATGGCAAAGATGCATTGATTGCATGGGTGATTACTTCGATTAATACAAATAAAAAATTCATGAAAAAAATTAGTTTAAATTTTTTCATACAAAACGGCAATTTCATAGGTAAAGACCTATTATAAAGATCACCCATCCACGAACCAACCGGGGCAAACGTAGCTTAACCTGATCGATCAAACTGTGCGGCTGTTATTACATTTATGTTCAGATCGTGATCATTATCATCTTATTCGAAGACGTCCGCTGCTGGACATAGGCCTCCTCCAAGCGGGGTAGGGTTTGCCATAATCGCCACGCCACGGTGGTAAAATGCATAGAGAACGCTGCTGCCCATTCTCTAGTCGCCGCTAAAAAAATATTTCAGCCTTCTTCTACTTTTGTTTAATTTAACAAAACATACCCTTTTCTCAATCGATGATTTCCTCTAAAACTTGATTCTGGTGCTATTATTTAGCTCCATATTTTCAAACCACAAAACATAATCACATTCATAAACAAATCACACCACAAAACAGATCACATTTCAAAAAAAATCCGCACGAAAAACCACAACTTTTTAAAATAATCACAACAATTCTCACACCAACTACAGACAAAACATCTTGACTAAATACAGATGCTTTAAAACTAAAAAGTTAAAACCCAGTTTGACCTCCATATTTTAAATAAAACTTTCGAAATCGCAAAAGTATCTAGGTTCGGCCAGCGAACGATATCAATAGCACTAGACTAGATTAAAATACATGCATTTATAATGATTCGAAGCAATATTAAAATTTAATGAATTGGAAAGGATTTTTTTGGTTTATGTATTTTAAGATGATATTTTTATTAATCCGTGTATTTTTAGAATGCAAAACCAGGTAGCTTTTTAACCGACTTCAAAAAGAAGGAGGTTATCAATTCGACATGTTTATATTTTTTTTTTTTAATGTATGTTCGGGCATAACTCTGTCGTATATAGACGGATTTGCAAAATTCTTTTTTTGTTCGAAAGGTGTTTATTCTGAAATGGTCCCATATAAATTTCATATAGATCTGATGATGCGTTTCGGAGACAGACAACGGAACTCTTCAAAATATTACATAAAAAGAATTTTGCAAATCCGTCTATATACGACGGAGTTCGTCGGATATAGACGGATTTGCAAAATTCTTTTTAGGGTTCCGTACCTCTAAAGGAAAAAACGGAACCCTTATAAGATCACTTTGTTGTCCGTCCGTCCGTCCGTCCGTCCGTCCGTCTGTCAAGACCGTTTTTCTCAGGAACGCGTGGAGAGAAATTTCTATATGATACTTAGTTCTACTGTCCCTGGAAGCTGTAGAAAAATCAACCTTCTAAGTCAACGCAATCAAAAGATACAGCCATTTAGGCCGCAGATTTCCGCAAATTTTCGAAACTCGCACGGGAATCAAAACCTACAGGGTACTTCCCGTGAACTTAGAATCTTGAAATTTTGTACGAAGTCACGTCTTATAGTACAGATATAGGAAAAATTACGAAAACCGTAAATTTTTAGTTTCGTCATATAAAAAAAAATATTTTTGACAATTTTGAACTTTTACTTATATACCCACAGGTTTGTACGGAACCCTCGGTGCGCGAGTCCAACTCGCACTTGACCGGTTTTTTTGTTCGAAAGGGGTTTACTCCGAAATGGTCCCATTATAATATATATTTTTGCTGACTTCATAAAAGGAGGAAGTTATATTACATGTTCGTCTGGTTGTTTTTTTTAACCCCCGACGCAAAAACGATGGGGTGTTATAAGTTCGAGGTGTCTGTGTTTGTGTGTGTGTCTGAGGCAACGTAGCTCCCGAACGGATGAACTGATTGTAATTTTGTTTTTTTTTTTGTTTGAAAGGTGTATTAGTCGGGAGTGTTCTTAGACATGTTTCATCAAAATCGGTTCAGTCGTTTGAAGATTATCAGCTCTTTTCTGGTTGATGAAGGGATTTGAGCATCTTCCACGGGTCTTATCAACTCGTAATTTGGTCTTCTATTACTTCATGATATTAGACGAACAAAGTAACCTTGAAATGATGGAGCAACACCTGGAATTTCCAGGATGCCCAAGTTACTCACCAACAAACAGCAAAAGTATCGTGTTTGGGCTCATTGAAAAGGTCTCAATGAATAGATTATAGATAAATACTGATCAGGACGAGGAATGAGGATAAATTAGTTACAAACTTCACTGTGGGAAAAATACGTAACGATGTGCAGACTACAGCGAGCGAGACCTTAAGTTTAAAAAGCAGGAAATAAAAATTAAATTTAAAATTTAAAACCCCAACCCTAAAAACTCTAAAAAGTAAAAATAATAATATTTATAGGCCTTTTAAGATGAAGGTAATATTTTGATCAAGGCATTGTCATGTCGGGGGACGGTCAAAACGCCAAACAGAGGCCTAGCATTTTCACTAGCCACCCCCGACTTGACAATGCCTTGATCAAAATATTACCTACATCTTAAAAGGCCTATAAATATTATTATTTTTACTTTTTAGAGTTTTTAGGTTTGGGGGTTTAAATTTTAAATTTAATTTTTAATGACATGTGTATTCATCAATATTTTTGCCAATTTGTGGACCGATTGCAATTCTCTTCCATTTGGTGGGAAGTAGTGGTATGTACAGTATACGAACGCAGTACGTTCGACTTCGAAAACGTTTTTATTTTATTGTAGGTATTTATAAGTCATGTATGTGGGTGTTATAAATAGATTTATAAACTGCATGTAATCTTGACGTTAAATGAAATCGTTACCTACATTTATCTTAATTATCTGCCTAGTATGACTTGAAAGTGGTTATAATACAGCTTCTAACATTAAATACATAGGTATAGACTTATGGAAAGCCGAAGGAAATAATAATCACCCAATTTCCGTAGCAAAATGAATTAATATTCGCACTTAGGTAGATAGTTGTAAGCAACAATATAGCGGATACTATAGATGTTAGTGAGCAGGGAGCAGCAATTACAAATTTTTAGGACGTAGGTTCATACCCAATTACTTTGTTTAAATAATTTCATCACCACAGCTCCCAAAACGGTGAAGGAAAACATCGTGAGGAAACCGACATGTCCTAGAACCAAGAATTCGTAGACTTGTGGCATATACCAACACGCACTGAGCCTGCGTGGTGAATTACAGCCAACTCTCTCGCGAAGAAAGAAGGCCTGTGACTCAGAAGTGGGAAAAATATTGGCTAATTATGTATGCATGTATAAATGTCATTGTATCTAAGCCTCCACAATCAATTTCCCAAAAGAGCATGCGCTTTAGTACATTGTCCATTTAGTAAGAACTGCGTAAAGTTTAGGATCGAAGATCATAGTGCACATTGCACATTTTAAATGTCACAGATGCTGCAAGCTAGAAATATTGACAAATCGTCAAAGGTACAGTACCTACTACATTCAGATGTGTGTGTAGTCATTACACATTCGGGTGTAAGATATTTTAGGACAGTTACAACAGTCACACACACACACAACGCAGTAAATGGACAAAATGGATGAATGTGATGATGGTAAATTTTGAATGTGATGATACTAAATCTTGCCACATATTATAACTTTGAAAGAAAAGAGGGCCCAGATAAGTGGCAAAAGCGTTTTGTATTTCTACAATGTCTTTCAACAGGCTTGTGCTAAGCTTTTCGATAGATTATGTCAGTCCCATACATTTTTGACTTTTCTATTACAGTTATAGCTGATAGAATGTCACTTTCTCAAATCCCTCAGATTTTGTTTCATAGTACCTAATAGCCACCCCACAGCACAACTATGCCTTACCCTTAAGTCAAACCCAATGACTTCACGCTCAACTCTCAACTTGTAAATTTTTGTGTTTTTGTTCTTTCTCTGCGTTATATTGAATAGTAATAATAGTAATATCTTCAAAATTACTGAAATTCAAGTCAATTGTGGCTCAACCCCTAACTATGGGAAATGGTGTATGTCAGGGGTCGCTTTACATGGATCTTAATAAATTAAAGCCTTTTCAGCCAGAGCTCAAAAACTTAAAAATAAGTAACTTCACGCTAAGCGAACCCCCTGTGGGGTAGGGACCTTGGCTGAGGGCGTCGCTGGAAGAGAGCAGCAAGGGACAGACTCGATCGGAATGATTATTAGGCTCAGCGGCGAGGGCTACCTTGAGCAAGGGTCGGGGCGGACATGGATTGGGACTTCGGCGGACATGGGCGAGGAATTGCTACTCTCCTGGTATGCCTCGTATGTGTTCGCCGGGCGTAAAAGAATAGCACCATCCCATTTCTTCCAGTGGGTGTCGTAGAAGGCGACTAAGGGACTTACTACAGAATGGGCAGCAGCATTCTCTATGCATTTTACCACCATACTGCGATCGCCAACCCGCCTGCCAAGCGTGGCGATTATGGCAAAACCCCTCTTCTGGGAGAGGCCCATGTCCAGCAGTGGACGTATTTCGGCTGAAATGATGATGATGGTATGCCTCGGTCAGCGAATCCTACTAATACAGAGAATGTATAGGGCGGCTGCCGCTATCGGGATGCTTTATAGCAGAGTCGAAGAAACGCTTGGAATGTCGGCAAATTCTTATACAGTTAACAAAAATAAATGAAGTATAAATAAGCATGTGTTTTTGTATGAATGTGTGAATATTTACCGCTAACAACGTTTTTCTTTATTTTTTCTTTTGTAGTAAGTAGCTCTTGCAACCACTAGACCAACATTCAAATAATAGAATAACAATCCCACAACATCAAACCAACTCAACACCATAATATTTCAAATAGAAAATGAAAACACAAAACGCAGAGGTGTTCTAATAACAGATCTTTCACTTTATCCCACGCTGTTCACACGACTCGATTGCATCGGCAAGGCCGCGGGCAATATTTACAGATACTACAGATTTCAGATTAACATCTAATATTACATTTGCTGACCAGTGGATTGCACCTGTTGTCTAAAGGTCGGTGTCAGATCATGATTAGGGTATTTATTGTGTATAAACCTATTGGCTAATAGACAATGACACAGTATAAAAATGAACGTAATTCTCTTACGAGTTATGGTTTCCGTCCACGAAATCTATGTCGCCTCGTTGGTCTAGGGGTCTCAAGAGTGACTTGTGACTGTGAGGTCTTGGGTTCGATACCCAGGTGACGAAAATATTTTTTTTAATTAAGAGGTTTCTCAGTCAGCAACCCAAAGTCTTGGATTGAGCATGTACTTAAAAAAAATCAGTGGCACTCCGGGAGTACCAAGAGAAGTGAAAACTTGAACAATTACGTGTGTATTTTTTAATTCGTCAATACAGGATTTCACATTGGGTCCTTGGGTCCTGATCTCGGTAAAAATGATAAAAGAGCGATCGACTTCAGCCATTAAAGGTAACACTACAGATTTATACGATAAAAATACAAAGGGAAAGAAAGGGACTTTTCTAAAAGACTCCAACGCGCGATTCATCCGTGTGCTCTTTCACCCATATATACACAGTATACATATACCTCATGGAAAGCGTTCGGTGACGATGACGCGAGTTCCATGATTTTTGTTCACCAAAAAAGTGCTCAACGCGCTTAGAAGTTTTCACTTAACTGGCGAAATAAGGTTGTTACAATAAGTGCACTTTTGCCCAACCGTTTGAGGAACACAGGCGCGATTCTTGTCTAATGTTACATTATTGCTGACCATTGGATCCTTTGGACCCTCTGATTTATTTATATTTCTATGATTCCACCTGTTGGTTAATGGTCAATATAAATCACGACAAGGTTATTATTGTGTACCTATTGGCTTATAGCGCACTAGCGTTCAAAAGAAAGACTCAAAAATTCTAAATGAACAGCCGATAGCTTTTCGCGATTTCAGAGGCTGGTTCCATAGAAAAAGTTGTGTAATAAGATAAGTACAATAACTTGTTTCAGTTCAAAATGGAATTAAACTTCATTAATTCAAATTAGACATGGAAACAGCACTTTTTGATCTTCAAAATTACATTATAGTCCCCCAAAACGCCCATCATTCAGCACTTCCTAGTTACATCCTCGGCCTATAACGTTCCCACTACTGGGACACAGGCCTCCTCTCCGCGACAGGGAGTGGGCCGTAATCCACCACGCGGACCCTGTGCGGGTTGGTAGATGTCACATGTCTTCGAATTTTTGGTTCTAGAACATGCCGGTTTCCTCACGATGTTTTCTTTCACCGTTTCACTTCACTTCCTAGTTACTACACAATAATTTGTCCTTGTATAGAACTGCCAAAATGATATACCTGGAAGGAATCTCATCAAAATCATCATCTGCTTAGCCTCTTCCCAACTATATTGGAATACCACTACCTACTTTACATGAAGCGACTGGCTCCACAACCCAGTTACTGAGTAATAGGCTGTCAAACTTTCAGGCTTCTGAAGACCCGTAACGACTATCAAAGATCCACAAATGGCGGCCGGGACCAACGGCTTAACGTGCTTTACGAGGCACGGAAGGGTCTTGGTATGTAAAGATGGCTATCCAACCACGGACTGAGGAGGACACGGTGGAGCACACGGTGGCGGTCTGCCCGGCTTGGGCGGAGCACCGCCGTGTCCTCGTGGAGGCGATCGGCGGCGGCGATCTCTCGCGTCCGGCCCTGGTCCAGGCCATGGTACGGAGCGAGAGTGCATGGTTAGCCGTCACCTCCTTCAACGAAGCAGTAATGCTCGCGAAGAGGGAGGCGGCGCACGTGAGGGAGAGGCAGTCTATGCGCCCTCACGACCCTAGCCGCCGCAGGAGACGGAGACGCCCTGGGCGTCGGGAATCCCAGGCCTATTTCCGGCCACCATAGGCATGAACTTGCGGACGGCGAGTAATGGGTAGCTCGCTGTCCGGTAAGGACCAAGTCCAAGTCGACGCCGCGTTGTGTTCCACGCGCGCCTCAAAGAGATGTCAGCACAAACCGATGGGGCCCGCAAGGGCAGATGCTTGCCAGGGGTGCGGGTACGTTCGAAAGAGATACTGCAGCCCCTGGCATACGGGCTACTGAGGGAACACGGGTGGGTTTTAGTCAGTAAAAGTCTGACACGCCCTCCTGCCCACCCAGAGCGGGAGAAGTTATTTGATGATTTCCCACCCAAAAAAAAAAAAAAACCACGGACTGAGCGCAGCAATCACAGCTTTACCTGCTCGATCAACCCATCCATTCCATCTCCATTTCGGAAATGCAGTTACAAATGTTCACAATCAAGAAAATGTACATAAAAACATTCCAAATCTAACAAACTTATCTCCACACCGCCATTGTTCAACGTAATCCCATGCTTGTACCAGATTCGGCAACGATTACAAAACTGTGTAATAATCACTTGTAAACATTAATTTGTTATTAGATTACGTTTCATTATATAACTTTAATTATAATTATAGGTATGGTTATTGTTCTGAATTCTGCTGTAAACAATTTGTTGTAATTAAAATATTACGCATCATTAAGACCGGAGAAGTTTTGGTTTGGTAGCTTGATTATGTAACATATTTTTAATAACATAGGCGTTTATATCCTAAGGGCATGTCTACCTGTCCATTAACGCGCCTGCGCGTCTACTTCTTGATATTTAATAGCCTCTGTAGCACCATGAAGCAAGAGGCTCACGGGGCTATTGCAAATCTTGGGGTTCATTCGATTGATCGAGTCTGGTCAAGCCACGCTAGAGTCGGTGCATTTAATTCATTCATTCATTCATTCATGTCTTTATAAGAATAGGGTTGAAAAGAGTTAAAGCCATCAATTGAACTTATATCGCCAATATATCTGTCAAAGACAATACAGGGTACATTTTTAACCACTGCGCAAACTGTAACCATGAATTCGGCAAATCATTCTAGAACCCCTAACGAAGAAATTTTTCGTCAGTTGAACAAAAAAAAACAGCTTTTTCATAGAAAAATGCTAAACCTACGCGGTCAGAATGTATTTAACAGCTGATTTTTAATGCAAGCAATGATATGCTGAATTCATGGTTACAGTTTGCGCACTGTTTTTTTTTTTTTTTTTTAATGTATCCTGTATTTCACCATTATAATTAGTCAGTCACTTTGACATGTTACTTAGTCGTTGGTGGTTGTAATCTCTTGCATGCTGACAATTTGTGCTGTATGCCTTGTGCTCATGTTTGAGCAAATAAATCGTTACCTTTTCAGTTTATTTCGGCATTTGTGATTGAATGACTTACATAAGTTAATCGGTCGAAGGATACAATTGAAGTTTGCCATTACAAGCCGAGACCCCTTAGTTCTCCAGAAAACATATTGGTGCGCTAGTCCGACTGTTATACGTAGATTTCTGACAGTGGTTACGGGTAGTCAGAAGCACGAACATCTGACAACCAGTCTTGCTAAGTGGTATCGGGTTACCCAGTAACTGAGGATTGGTATTCTGATAGGCAGTCGCTCCATGTAAAATACATGAGTACTGTATTTTTTTTTTTTTTTTTTGGGTGACAAATCATCAAATAACTTCTCTTCTACTTCTCTCTTCCACTCTGGGTGTAGCAGGAGGGCGTGTCACACTTTTACTGACAAAAACCCACCCGTGTTCCCTCAGTAGCCTGTATGCCAGGGGCTGCGGTATCTCTTTCGAACAAACCCGCACTCTAAGTACTGGTGTTCAGCTGTATCCGGTTGGACTGGAAACAGACTCAAACATTCAGGCAGAAAATTCCCTCAAGAGAAAAAAAAAACAAAATACGAGTATTTCCATGATTTTTCTAGAAATCAATATCTCCATTTCCACGGCTTCTTACCTTACACACAAGTACTTGGATCAAGTTATTGTTATTACAGCAATACATCGATCTCGCGGTCTCACGTTTCACTTTTCTTTTCTCTTTTCGCTCAGAGCGTTGCTTGGCAACCGCGTCTGACGTCACACGGTCGCCTAGGGTCGAGTTGAATGGACTAAGACGGTTAATGTTACTACACGTTTATACTACTATACGTTATGATAATGTAAGAGATGTGAGAGTGATATTTCTAGGCCGGTTGTAGAATAAGGTCAGTTTTTAAGCTATTGCATAGCTTCTATCGCGGGCCTGAGCGTGGAGACCAAATCCAGAAATTCCGTAACGAAAATAACCTAACATCTAGGGTTGGACTGTTGCATAGCAACGGAGGAATAACATGTTAAAATTGCAATTTTGACTGCTTTATCTGAATTTTCATACACAACATCGTATATTTATGGATAGTTTATGAAATTTTCTTACCATTTTAGCAGTATTTTAGCCATTTCATACTGGGGGGTGTTAGGTTATTTTCGTTATAATTGCATAAGTTGATAAAAAATGCTATGCTATAGCTTTACCGCGGCAGTCTCCGAGTGCCACACGTTTTTTTTTTTTTAGCTTTGAAATGATATGAACGACATCGCTTGGCGACTGTATTACACGTTTGTTAGCCTCAAAATGTTTGAAAAACGTCGTCTCGCATAATGTTACTTTTCTACGACTAGACATAGTTTAGATCTCAAAGAAGGTTTTCTAAGCTAAGATCTGCAGGGTTAGTATTGATTCCCCCGTTCTTGTTACCCCTGAACATTTTATAATAAGGGATTTTTAAGAATGTTACTTTTCGGGTGGAATTAAGAACGGGGAATGTTCTAACCTAAAAAAGTAGTTCTAGTAGCAATCTCATCTCAGAGTAAAACTTGTCACAGATGTAGGTTAAACTGATTCTATTTGTGAGTAATGAAGAGATCGGATATTCGGATGCATTCACCTAAAGCTGAGTTGTTGGCTAATATAGAACGCGCTTTTTACAGACTTACACTCTACATATACGTACATAAATATTACTTGCATCGGGGTTAATTTTAAATAAAAATACGGATATGAATACAATCCTAATAATTTAGAAGTCGCTTCCATACTATACACCTGACTAGAAAGCTTTATGAATTCCCGGTGTTCCTAGAATCCCGAGATGTTTTTTACAAAAAGTATAATTTAAGAAGCCACTTCCATACTTTTATAACTAAAATCAACTTGAGGTAAATATGCATCCGATTATCCGATCTCTAGTTATGACATATTAAATAAGATTCAAATGCAAACATTCTTATGAAATACAGTGATTGCCCCTCGGGACTGTCTACACCTAGAAAATAACCTAATATGTCCAGAAAAAGTATCCTATACGATACGACAGCCTAACACAGCCTCTATATTACTGAACACACTGTCTTTACATGGCCTAAAAGTTAGCAAAAAGAAAATTAAAACGTGCAGTTTAAGACCCACTTGCAACACAAATCAGCTTATTTGTCGATTTGCACGAATTTACGCGCCCGATACGGGCAAATTGACATATATCAATATCGAAGCGAATCGACAGGTTCAGAAATACGTGTTAGACAATAGGTACGATTTTAATTGTATGCAATACCTATAGTTAAGAACATTTTAGTATTTTTCTTACTAGGTAATAAATACGCCTATTTAAAAATCATTCTATCATGTTCAAACGATAGACAAAAACCGAAAAGAAAATTGTTAAGCGCTAAACTTATTTAGTATCTAACTTATTTTGCAAACGGCGTAAGTGTACTTAGATAGAAATTCTCCAATCTTCAAAATAAGTGACATTATCATACACTTAAGTTTACATAATCTCACTGCTCTGTCGTGTTGAAAGTCAGATGTCATTAAAATGGTTTCACTTAAAAGTAGTTACATATATACTTAATGCAATAACCAATAAACTAAATATTCAATCATTCGATATTTCCGTTGCATGTAAGAATTCAAATGAATCAAAATTTGCCCGATTTCTACATACTCAAATTTTCTAGAATTTCTACGGTTTTAATTTATAATTCGAAGACGGGGTCATTATTTTACATAATTTTATTACTGGTCTTGGAATTTTGAAGATGCGATAGCTGTGTATAAAGTTGTTTCTCTATTAACGTTAGCATGTGAAAATATTTATTTAAATACAGAAGACAATATTTTTTCGGTATAACCATGATCATCCTTAACAGATTGTGACAACCAGTAAATATTGTTTTTTCATCCAAGAAAAAACCACCCATTGTGAGAAGCAAAATGTGGGAAGAGAAGCATCCACCAGAATCCCGACTTCGTTAAAGCCCAGAAACACTTGCCTCCCGGGCGTGATCTGCAGTGGCCTGTATGGAGAGCTCTCAATCGATTGCGTACTCAAGGAGGCCGCTGTAGACACAACTTGTCAAACTGGGGGATTATTGACTCATCCAACACCCAGTGCGAGTGCGGTGCTTCAAGATTCAAGATTCAAGATTCAAGATTCTTTATTTGTGGAAACATGAGTACACATACAGAGCATGCAAGTTAATAAATTACAATAGTTGAGATCAGTCATGTTTGGCCTTAGTGGCGTACAAATATTTAAATTTCGTCATAGTTATTACATAAGAATTATATGTCAATTAAAATAAATTATCATCATAGCAATAATATGTTGCTGCATGTATGGATTATGTCAAAGATGTACTGATAATATTGTCATTGAGAAATTCTAGAACACTGTAATATGCTTTCCCTTGTAGCAGTATCTTTCTTCTGATCAGACCATGCACCACTTGCTGGAATGCCCTAAGTACCCGTTCACCTGCACCTTGGATGATCTCAATAAAGCCACTGATGCCGCAAAAAACGTGAGGTGGTCTGGGCTCTAATAATATGAATAAAAAAGTATACGAGTGCCATCGACACGAAAAGAAAGAAAGAAGATTGTTTTTTCTATTGATACGCCGTCGTTTGCCTCGTTTTTGCACAATATTTCAAACCAGCTGATCGAAAAAAAAGAAAATAGATCAATAAAAAAGTGTTTATTCACAGAATTATTTTTTACATTACCTCTACCAAACTGCAAAACGGTTCGTTGGCAGACGTAGCTCCTTTTTTTAAACTTGTCAACCAAATTATAACTCTTTTTACCTTTAAGTGATAGAGCTCTGGTGTATTAATAAATCCGACATTACATCAATGTTATTAGTTTCTTTCATAGGTATCTGCATAATTAAACAGCACATTGCGCGACAATTTGTCTATTTTGTCAACTTTTTTGGCCCTGAACAAAACGAATTACGATTTACAAAAGCAAAGCTCAAACAAAGCATGGATTTGTGTAAGACACTCTTAAGAATCTTTCTTGCTTTTGTAATTCGAAAGCTTTGATAGGTCTTTAAGATTTATAAACTCTATGTTACCTAAACTGTTTACTGCCATGTCAGTTAATTAACTATTATTTACAAAACATAAACACAAATATTTACCGTTCCCTGCCCGCATATGTGCCAGCTTTACTCTTCAGCCGTTTGCCCTTCTTATTCTTCCTTCCAAACAACTTGCTCGTCACCCGACTGTAAGGCGGGGTTGCATGGTTTAGTGTCATCTCACTCTAACGAACCCCAATCAACGGAACAAACCCAAAAAAAAATACTCAAAAAATGTCTTTCTTAATTTTGAATCAACACAAAATCGAGAGAAAAGCAATCACCTCATAACACAATGTCACTATTACACACTCATAATATTTACGAGTTACGTAAATAATAAAAGCCGTTTATTTTTGAAATTCGATTTTCGAACGCGACGTTTTTGAGTGCGCGGGCGCCGACCGCGGTTGCTTCAATCTTACTGGTGAGCTTAAGGCTTGCGCGCGATTTCGACGAGAAAACAGCGAAAGTGCCCATTGTATGACGGGCTTATTGGTCGATCGATGTGTATAGTGTATAGATCGGTTTCATGTTGGTCTAGAATATCGTCAGCTTCACACAGAGAGAATTAATACTTCTTTAGTTGTCATTGTTATACGAGGAACGCTCGCTTTACTTCAAAAAAATACATATATTTAAGGTACAGACGCCGCCGGCACATTAAGCTACCCCAAACTCTCAAATTTTCCCAATTGAACATGATCCTTTTGCTTATGTTATAAAGTTGAAATTCGACAATTTGGGGAGCTTTTTAGTTTAATTCATTCTCATGCCCTTACCCTAATTTATTTGGGCTCGGTGCAATACTTATTTTTCCTCCTTACTCTAAAAGTTGTCATCTCGGTACTCACCCCCTTTTCTAACCATATCATCATTCACACAGTCCATCCATCGTTTCTTTGGTCTCCCCCTCCTCTTATATCCATCGATATTCATACTCAAAACCTTCCTCACGACATTTTCCTCATTCCTCCGTATCACATGCCTATACCATGACAACCGATTTCCACACAACTTTTCAGCTACCGGTGCCACTTTCAAACCTCCTCTAATGTACTCATTTCTTATTATATCCAATACCTGGATGACCAAGCTTTGTTCGTTTGTTTATTTGACGTTTTCTAATAATTAAACCTAGCTAGATCGATTAATCGCCCCCGAAACTTCCTGCTAAATTTCATGAACATTGTTGGAGCCGTTTCCGAGATTCAGATTATATATACAAGGAATTAGATAGATTCGTGTAACAAACCACATTCCTCTTACCATTCTCATCTCTGTATGCAATTTTCATTCATTCCTTTTGTGGTCCAACATTCGGAATAGATTCGGATAGAATGCTTTTAGTATTTTCCACAAAACATAGTTTTAAAGACTCTTGTGATACAGGAATTCCTAGTACAAGAGCCAGGGCTACACTGTTATTGTTACTTGAGTGAGTAAAATAAATAAATAAATTTATATCATCAGCGTGAATCCTTTGGTAGAAAGTGCATTAGTTTTGTCTTTTTTAGATTTATTATTATGTTATTTGTATCAAGCCAGTCTATAATTGCAATTAGTATGATTTTGAATAGACAAAGTTTTTAAACTAAGCGAATATAACGAGAAAATCAATATGCTTAGCATTTTCACCACTATGTATGGGTCAGCTACCGGTCTAACCGAATTCAGCTCAACACCAGTTACTTGAACCGACTGCCTAGCTGACCTGCGTTACCCAATAACTGGGCTATACGATACCCCTAAGCTTTGCTAAGATAGGTTGTCAGATTTTCGGGCTTCGATCATCCCACGATGTCAATCCACAAATATTGTCGGTTTCTCATTGGATAGGAACTAAAGTATAATGAAGATCTAAATTGATAAATGCTCATAAGAGAGCTTTTTTATGCGATAAAATGCTTTTAGATACTGTTATAATAATAATAATAAAACCATTTATTTTCAGGTTACAAAGACCCATAGATAAATACCTTAATCTACATATACATATTATAATAACAAATTATGTTAGTAAATAAAACTTAAAACTATGTTAGTATCACTTTTTTGCACTAAGAGGCTATGAGGGATATGAGGCTTTACAGTTAAACATTATGAACAGTGAAACAACATTTTAGAACAGACATTATTTTTGTAACAGTGTAATGCACGTTTTCTTAAAGTAGGTATGGTGGTACATTATTATTACGGTAGATGTCAACGGCTATTTGACTAGGTTATGCCCGATTTTTTTCAGGGTTAGTTCTCAAAAAATCTTTACCACCACAACCATCCTTACATATTTTGCGCAAAAGAAACTGTTAAACACAACATTCTCTCTCTAGTAAACACTATCAACTGCCCAGCTTTTTCTCAAATATGTTGGGGTCGGCTTCCAGTCTAACCGGATGCAACTGAATACCAGTATTTTACATGGAGCGACTGCCTATCTGACCTCCACAACCTAGTTTTTGCGTAACACAATACCCCTTGGCATGACTTGTTGCCAGACTTTCAGACTTCTGACGACCCGTGACGACTGTCAAAGATCCACGAATGACAGCCGGGACCAACGGCTTAACGTACTTTCCAAAGCACATTCTCTTGTAAACAGTAGGAAAGAAAATCAGTATCGATTAGTAATTATTATCTATCTGCCACGCGTTTCTCTTTAATGTTTAAGTGTGGGTAGTAAATAATATCGTAAGACTACTTCGAACGTGTAGATGGTCAAGTCATACCTTACGGGAAATGCTTTTACGTATACAAGGTAGCGGGGACATCGGCACGCACACTGAAAACACGAGTTCAGCACGTGATTTTAGACATTTCTACACTAGGGGGCTAGCGTAGGAATTCATCCTGGGTTATCAAAAATGCTGTGCTGTTTCATAAAAATATATGGTCAAATTGTACGGAACAGCAATTTCTTTTTTTATTACCGACGTAAAATTTCAACGCAGAATCATGTACTGAATTCATGGCTACAGGTATCCACCACCACATAATCTATTCGTATATACTCACTCAGTTATATACAGGGTAAGTTTTTATCCAGTGCGCAAACTGTAACCATGAATTCAGCATATCATTCTAGACCCCCTACCGCAGACATTTACCGCCGGTTATAAAAAATATCTGCTGTTTCATAGAAAGTTGCAATACCTACGCGTTCAAAATGTATGGAACAGCTGATTTTTTTTTTGTATCACCGGCTAGAAACTTCTGCGCTAGGGGGTCTATAATGATATGCTAAATTCATGGTTTCAGTTTGCGCACTGAATAAAAACTTTTCCTGTGTAATTTGCGACGATATGATAGAATAATTATATACTCTTTTACTAAAAATAAAGCAGATAATTTTGTTTGAACGCGCTAATCCCTGGAACTAAGGGTAAGATTTGAAAAAAAAATCTAATTGATAGACTAATTCTTCTTCTTAATACTAGCTTTCGCCCGCGCGGAAATTTCATCCCCTATTTAACTCCCTTAGGGGTTTAATTTCGAAAAATCATTCCTTATTCCTTGTCTACATTATATAGGGAACCTCTGTACAAAATTTCAGCTTTCTACGTCCAAGGGTTTGGGCTGGGCGTTGATGAGTCAGTCAGTCAGGACTTTTCTTTTTATTAATATAGATCAAGCTGCAACCCTTAGGAGACGAGCTAAATGAAAAAAGTTAAAAAACAGCTGTAAGCGAAAACGACGATGGCGATGGGATGCAAAGCGATGCGTCGGTGGCAAAAATTCCACGCTGTAGAGTCGCGGCAGATTATTAATTACATAAAACAAATATAGAACGTAATTTATTTTAGCCTTTTGATTAAAAACAGAAATGTGCGATGCTATGAATAAATTAAAAATAAAATCTGAAAAATCTAGACGCCGTCTTCGAACTCTAGACCCCAAAAATGAGGAAGTTGTACAACTAAGACGCATATGATAAAAAATAATCATCCAAACAAAGCTTCCTTAATTGGAAGTTTTGAAACAAATTAGATAACGTATCGAATTGCATAAGTATCTTGGTAGTTTGACTGATCTCTCCGACATAAAAATATCATTAAAAAAAGCCTGTTTCATCTCGTATTACTATATAATTGTATGCAGAGAGACTGATCCGCTAAGCCGTTGATCCCGGCTTTTATTCGTGTATCTTTGACAGTCGTTACGGGTCGTCAGAAATCCGAAAGTCTGACAACCAGTCTTACCAAGGGGCATCGTGTTACCCAGTAACTGATAGGCAGTCGCTCCATGTAAACTGGAAGCTGACACTAATACAGTTGGGACTAGACTAAGCAGATGATGATAGACTGATACGTTTGAATAAAATCTGCATGTTATTTTATCATCATTGGGCACGACAGGTATGGTGTATTAAAAAATGTATTTATAAAGTTTATTTGGAAGATCACCACACACACACTTTGGCACATTTTATCTATGGATGACGCTTCGAAATGTTGCCACTACATAAAGAATAAAATGTTTATTGAGGATGATATTCTCGTAGCATGTATGTCTATTTCCTTTTTACTTTGTATATTTTGTTTTTATTATTTTTATATTCCTGTTTAGATCTATCACATGTACATTAAATTATATATTTTTTCTCTAACTTCGTGTTCCAGTACAGTGTCCTAATAATTTTTTGATGCACCGGACGACGTCACTACGTCAAAGCCGGCTGTCGCTGAAAACCAGCGCTGGGGCTCAGTCTTGCATAGGGTCGCAGCATAATGCTGAGCGATAGCCGTTTTGCGTGGATGTGACGCATGTTTCCCTCAACCTTTTCTTATTTTTGTATCACTGTTCTTTTTTGCGTCATGTTAACCGCAAATAAACGTCTTTCTTTCTTTTCTTTCCTTTATTGTTATATTATTAGAGACATCTGTATGTATTATAAGCTCTTTACCTACCCATTAAGCTCTCAAAAGTTCAGTAGTGTAACAATATGTACAACATATTCAGCCTTTAATGATCCCACTGCTGGGACACAGGCCTCCGTTAGAGGAAGCAGGCCCTTCTCCATCGCGCAGTCCCAGTGCGGTTTGATCGATCATATGACGTAAGTATTCTATCTATTTATCTAAATAAAGTATTTGAGGTAGGAAGGTAGGTAATTAATAAGCACACGATTTTATACTTTAACTTAATATAGTTACGATTATTTGGACTAACATTAGGCTAAGTTTATTGTTACTAACACCTATGGATACAATTATTTAGTCCGAAATAAATTGATTTGATTTGATAGTCTGTCTCTACATTATTGCGTGCTTAAAGCACGATATGATTCTCCTTCTTTCTGTGTTTATCGTGAACGTCTGTCTGTTCACGATAAACACAGAAAGTATTGAACGTATTTTTATGCGGTTTTCAACAACGACAGAGTTATTAATGTGGAAGGTGTATAATCTGATAGTGTTTTGTTTAAATTTGTGAACGCGGGCGAAGCCGCTGGCAAAAGTTAATTATCATTAAATATAGACTAGAGACTTCAGAAAAATACCTAAATATAACAAGTTGACTACATAGTTATTCAAATCAATACAGCGACTGACGAAAAATCTATGCCGCAGCTTTTGCAATACACAACTATGTAATACAGAACGAAAGTCGCTCATATTCCACAGTAACGAGTGCATGTGAATATGTGGATGCTATAATTATTTCGTCTATCGTTAATTACGTATTGAAGTGTCATTTCTATGTTCATTTGTCGATGCAAGCGAGAAGCGTTCAGCGGGAATACGAAATTTCAAGATGGCGACCACTAGAGATCGACGGAATACGAATCAAATATACAAAGTAAGTTTCCTCCAGGAATCTGGTTCATGTGATTTAAAGGACAACATAGTAGGTACACAAATCTATACTTATATTATAAATGCAAAAGTAACTCTGCTTATGAGTCTTCAACCTTTTCGAGCCTAAATCACTAACTAGATCGCTTTGTTTGATAGTTGAGTGATGACCAACATGATGACGTAGTGGAGAAGTATAAAAAAGAGACAAGTTGGGCCGACACCAAATAAATTAGATTAAAGGCCAGCGAATGATGATGATTTGAGAAAGGAAGAGCATCTTACTCTTTGAGATAAATCTGAGGGCCTTGACAAAGTGACGTACTCTAATCGATAACAATGATGGAAAAACCAAAAAAGTATTAGATTGTGCAATGTTCATACATTTGTCTATGGTTGGCAATACTGATTTTATCTATGCTACCGAATAAGCAGTATAGAGCTGTTTTGTCTTTGCCCGTGTGTGTGCTTTTGATTTATTTCGAGACGTTGTTCTTTTGATGTATTTCAAGACGTTGTTGTTTGGAAACCATTAAAACAGTTTGATTGTTAAAAACCCTGTATTTCATTAGAAATCATATCAAATCATAATGATGCCTATTTTATGCTTATGGTATGGAATCCTGAATACGGTTGCATAGACCAATGTACCATTACATCATACGATTTATAATAACAATCATTTCCACAATTCCTCAATGCTTGTTGTATACCGAATGTTTTTTTAAATATTTTGACCGTGAAAACATTACGTAATTCTTTAAAAAAATATGGATTGATCCGTTTACCAATAAAAGGGCTTTAAAGGTAAATACATATTACAGCCACGTCTTTTCCCAACTATTTTGGGGTCAGCTGCCTATCCAACCGGATGCAGCTGAATACCAGTATTTTACATGGAGTGATTACCTATCTGACTTCCAGTTACTGGGTAACACGATACCGCTTGGTAAGACTGGTTGTCAGACTTTCGGGCTTCTGACGGCCCGTAGCGACTGTCAAAGATACATGAATGACCTCCGAGGCACGGAGGCTTCTTGGTATATAGGGTGACTGCATGGTAATTAGTGACCGACATTTAAACACATGATTGTACTGATCATTATGAACAACTTTTACTATGGGACCAAACCTGAAATCGCGAAAAAAAAAACCTGTTGTTCCCTACATTTATGTTCGCATAACTCGTCATAATGTGGGGAACAGTTGATTTTTTTTCTGATGTGTTTAAATGTCGGTCACTAATTACCATTCACCCTATATAAAGATGGTCACCCATCCACGGAACAACCCTGGCAAGCTCAGCTTAACATGATCGTTTCACCGTGCAGCTGTTATTACTTAGCCACAAGCCCCGGTGTAATTTCTCAAATCAAAGATTGCATTGGCATATATGTATTACTGAAACAATTTACCTATCATATTTTTTTTCTTAAATTGCAAGGTTTTCCTCGTACATCATCATTAATTTAATGTTGACATCATAATTGAGTTCCACAAAAATTGCCCGCTTTCCTCATTGAGAATTAGAAGTTAAGTACTGGTCAAACTCTATTATACTTTAGCATTACTTAAGAGTGAAAACCTGCGAAATTAAAATTTCTTAGCTAAAAACTTAATACATTTAAAATCTAAAAAAATTGCTGGCTATCCTAGCGCTCACCGAGTTTTAACTAAATCTCAACTTCAAATTCTCACTCCAGAAACCGGGTATTACCTACTGATAACACTCTTTTGGTACCACACCCTAAATACACACCCTCTCTACCTCTCATAACTTGGACTGGACCACAACCAGTGCGTTTCACCGGAACGTGACTCCGTCGGAACATGACAAGCGCTTTACGAACACTTTCGCTCGAGCTGCCGAATATTGACACTTTAATACGTAATAATGTTGAGTACCGTAAAACCGTAACTGTTATATATCTGTGCTGTTAGATCCTGAGGTTGTAAGAGTTGTTGAGGTAGGTTTGCGTAACAGGTTATGTTTTCTCGTAATACATATTGCGTTACGCGAAGTCAAAAGTCAAAGTAATTTGGGGGCTGTTTGATTTCTTTTTGGTTTTATGATTTTTGTTGGGCCTGTCAGGCTCACAATATTTGTAACAATTAGGCTGCACGGGTCGATCGATCAGTTTAAGCTACGCTTGCCGCGGTTGGTTCGTAGATGGGTGACCATCTTTACATGCCAAGACCCCTCCGTGCCTCAGAAAGCACGTTAAGCCGTTGGTCCCGGCTGTCATTTGTGGATCTTTGACAGTCGTTACGGGTCGTCAGAAGCCCGAAAGTCTGACAACCAGTCTTACCAAGGGGTATCGTATTACCCAGTAACTGGGTTGTGGATGTCAGATAGGCAGTCGCTCCATGTAAAATACTGGTATTCAGCTGCATCCGGTTAGAGTGGAAGCCGACCCCAACGTAGCTGGGAAAAGGATAGGCAAGGATGATGAGGTAAGTATGATCGGTGAGACCTAGAAGAGACTTTGAAATTTTGTTTCTTAGTGCACACGAAGTGAAGATTATGTAGACGCTCTTTTGTAAACTGACTGCCCGTCTTTTGTGCGCTAATATAGAAATTTAAAACTTACAATGATTTTAATAAAAAATATATTTTACGTGATTCCAAAATAATAAACACACATCTCTCTTCAATTAAAAACTAAGATTATTCCAATTTACCTAATTTTAAGAGGAGTTGTAATAGAATGGTTGTCTCCATAACACGACTTTATCTTAAAAGCGAACTCAAAGTTAATCATATAATAACAACAACTAGCAGTGCCACGCGGTTTCACCCGCGTAGTTCCCGTTCCCGTGGGAATACGGGGATGAAATATAGCCTGATAGTGTAGCTTCCCAACAGTGAAAGAATTTTTCAAATCGGTTCAGGAGTTTCGGAGCCTATTCAATGCAAACAAACAATCAAGTCTTTCCTCTTTATAATATTAGTATATCGCTCTAAACAGCGGTTTGCGTGTTAACTGACTGACGTTTTTACTACCGTTTAACTATTAAACGACGCTTTGTTTAATAGAAACTGTCTATCAGGGTCAGAAACGTAGAAGATCATTGGTTTTATTGTAATGAAGAGAGAAAATCTTGTCACAATATAGTGTAATTTTTTCCTGATGACTATTGTTTCTATTCGACGCTAGATGGCGCTGTAAGAAGTTTCTTGTTGTTTGATAATGATGGTTTGTAAAAAGTGTTTTATCAATATGCAGTGTGTTTATAGTTCGTTCCAACCTATTATATTGTTAATTGATTTATGTTGCGTTGAGTGAATGGATTCACTTTGCTGGTAATTAAGGATATCCAAATATCTATTTAAGACTGGCTGGATTTAAAAGTCCGTCCGCATTCAACCTTGTAAGTGGTTAAATTATTATTTTCAGCAGTACATGAGCTACTTTTATCGTATCGTACAGAGGCCAGCACATCAAGCTACCCCAAACTGTCAAATACTCCCAATTAAACATGAACCTTAAATTTATGTTATAAAGTTGCAAATCTATCAAATAAATTTGACTACCGTTACTACTAATTGCTGCCTTCTGTACCTAGCCGTTTAAAAACAAGAATCTTACGATAAAATCATAAACATAGCCTGTATGATACTTACTCATGATTCTCAGATAATTTTTCAGTAACAATTCAACAACTCATACAGTTTCGTTCCACTAAAGAATTCATGCATATTTGAATAATATCACTAGGTCACCGGTATTGGTAGGTACCTAAGTACCGTGAACATGATACCTAATTGTATATCAACTGTACGTGTACGTGTGTGTGTACCTAGAGTTCAAACACCTGCTAACCACTGATTTAGCTAAGGCACTGCCCATAGTATTGGTACATATTAAAAGCCAGAAGAAATGGAGCGTATTTTGAAACGTTCAAAGTCAAAACTTACCTATTCTAAAACATTCAGAAAAATAAAATATTATCATGATAAAACAATTATAAAACAGTTCTTTAAAAACATTTTTCGTTATACAGGATAAGTTTTTATCCAGTGCGCAAATTTTAAACATGAATTCAGCATATCATTCTAGAGCCCCTAGCGCAGAAATTTTTAGCCGGTTATACAAAAAAAAAACAGAAGTGTCATATAAAAGTGCAATACCTACGCGGTCAAAATGTAGTTGTTTTTTTTTTTTTTTTTTTTGAGAATGATATGCTGAAATCATGGTTAAAATTTGTGCACCGGATAAAAACTTTTCCTGTATATTTCACAAAAGTTTTCTATATTATAGTTTCACATCGAATAAAGACTTTCGAATCGCATCCATCAGTACTTCCGAATATTACCCATACAAACTAACTTCATAATCAACCTATAATGTTCCCACTGCTGAGACAAGCCTCCTCTTCATGAGAGTGAATGGGCCATATATACGCGGGCCCAGTGCGGACTGGTCGATGTCACATGTCTTAAAATTTTTTGGTTCTAGGACATGCCGGTTTCCTCACGAAGTTTTCCTTCACCGTTTTGAGAGCAGTGGTGATGAAATAATTTACACAAATTAAAGCGCCTGTCTGGGTTTGAATTTACGATCTTACAATTCGTAAGTCGCAGGCGTTACCATACCACTGGGCCACTACTGCTCGCTTCATAATATTAGTATAGATTTATCATCATCATCATCATTTCAGCCGAAAGACGTCCACTGCTGGACATAAGCCTCCCCCAAAAGGTTTTGCCAAAATCGCCATGCTTGGCAGGTGGGTTGGCGACCGCAGTATAGTGGTAAAATGCATAGAAAACGCTGCTGCCCATTCTCTAGTACGTCCCTTAGTCGCCTTCTACGACACCCACGGGAAGAGATGGGATGGTGATATTCTTTTACGTCCGGCACCACACGGAACCATTAGGATAGATTAGACATAAACATCTCCATACACATCCACTAACACGGCAAAAAAAAACCTAAAGAAACATCGAACACATACGTAATACGTCTATTTCCCTGTCATATCACTTTCTCTAAGGAAATTGTGGAAATTATCTCGTCTACTTCGAGATCCGACAGGCGATGCTACGGGGAAGACGACGTATACGACGACAGTAATCATTTAATTGACATGAAAGTTTGTCATATTGATATGAAGATTGTGTATTATGTGGCTTAAGAACAGAGTTATGTATTCTATTGTTTTTGTTTTGAGACCCTTTGTAATCTTCGGAAAAAAAGTTTGCGTAGGTATATGAAGAAATGCAACAGTCAAGCAATTGGCTGGTGGCTGTGTGTCTCGATTCGATTCACGAATGGATTTAATATTTGTAAGATCAATAGTGTTTGTCCAAAAATGTCATGGCCCTGTGGTTAGTACTTCGCCTCTCTTGAACGAAAACCTCGAACATGAGAGGCGAAACACTAGAACTGTGGTTCAAATTCTAGCAAGGCAAATATGAATTTTTCAATTCGTATGTGATTTCTGAGTTTATCATTGACATTATTACAGACATCGGTAAAGGCAACACTGAGGAAACCTTTGAGAAATTCTAGGGGAGAAGCAACGTTTTAAGAAACGAGAGGGTCAAAACGCAAGTCGATTTTGACGCTTTTTCAAGATTGTTAGCGGATCCAGTAGAACTTTCAACTACCAACCAATGCTTGAGAGAGTTATTTTGAATTTCAAATAAAAAAAAAGACAGTGATTTACATTCAGATTAATATTTCGGATCAGCAGATCGAGTCTTGTCCATTCTTCTCCATATGATTTACGACCTTTTGCAAGGGGCAACTAGAATCAATTCTATTTTCTTGTAGGTAATTTCATTTAAAAATCCAAAATATTTAAAAGGAAACATTCAAAACTCAAATCAAATCGAATCAAATCAAATATTTTATTTCACATAAACCTACATGGGCACTAATGAAACGTCAGAAGGTAGGTACACAGTTCCTATAGAGAAAAGCCGGCAAGAACCTACACGGCTTTTACGATGTTTTCTGATTATAGTGATAAAAGGTATGGTATAGTACCTTTTATATGCCTAAATGAAATAAATGATTAGACTTTGACAAACCACTCTTAGAGTACGAGCAATATTTGATTTGAAAAACAAAGATTAAAAACACGATTATCTTGTTTGAATCAAAATGGAAATACAATAATGAATGCATGAATTAAAACCAATTCATTTGTAAAACGAAACACTGAAAAATCGAGTTACAGTGAGTTTCAGAACGGAACGAACCGTTACTATAGCGTGTGGATATTGCCTCAGCTCATCATTATTATGTGCACTCCATTGAGCTAAATACTTTTAAAAGGTTTAACATCATCATTCATAATGTATGATATTGGTGGTCTAGTGGTATGTGCCACGACCACAAAACCATTGGTTCAAATCCTGACAAGCACTTTCATCTGCCTAGCTTTCTCCCAACTACGTTGGGGTCGGCTTCCAGTCTAACCGGATGTACCTGAATACCAGTATTTTACATGGAGCGACTGCCTATCTGACCTCCACAACCCAGTTTATGGGTAATACGATACCCCTTGGTAAGACTGGTTGTCAGACTTTCCCGTAACGACTGTCAAAGATCAACAAATGACAGCCGGGACCAACGACTTAACGTGCTTTCCGAGGCACGGAGGGGTCTTGGTATGTATAGATGGTCACCCATCCACAGACCAACCGCGGCAAGCGTAGCTAAACCTGATCGATCGACCCGTGCTGTTATTGTTACTTAGCCACAAGCCCCTCTCCTGACAAGCACTTTACTTTGTGTAAATGATTTCATCACTCTCAAAACGGTGAAGGAAAACAGCTTGAGGAAACCAGTGTGTCGTATATCCAAAAATTCGAAGTTATGTTTACCAACACGCACTGGGCCCGCGTGGTGAATCACGGCCCATTCCTTCTCGCAGAAAGCAGGCCTGTGACCTAGCAGTGGGAACAATATAGGCTGAATAGGCGAGTCTGTTATTGACATTAGCCACGTCTGATTGAGGAATGACCTAAGTATCCTTTTTAAATATGTAATTGATGCTGTGACGTCCTTACTACAGCATCACGGTCGATAACACAGTGGAGTACAATGCACAGAAATACATAAAGACGCTTTTAAATTTCCCTCACAAAATATTCACGTTGTTATGTCGACGATTTTTTCAAAAATACGCCGCTGTTTAAATGTAGCATGTTTCTACAAATCCTTAGAATTGTGACGGAAGGTTTTCCGCAATTGCGATGCAGTTAAGGTAAGTACAAAACTAAAGATTTAAAAAAAATTGAATGACCCAAAAGGACTAGTATTCAAGGACCAATAGGATTCAAAGTAGTTCAAATCGGCTTAAAATAAAAATAGTTTTGAAAAACACCCACCTGATGGTACTCGCAGGTACCGTCTTGGAGTACTTCAGCCTCGTAGACGCCGATCTGGGAGGTCTCTCCCTCCTCGGGCACGTCGCCATTTTTGTTTTTATGACGTCACAGCTTTCCATCACTCAATGCATAGTTCGTTCGTTTTCGTTTGAATAATTGTAAAACTTTTTCGTTTAAAAAAGTTCTGCGTATGTTTTGTTGTTTTATTTAATGTTTATTTTATACGGTTTTTATGAAGCATTACTATGTTCAGCTGTAGCTGTTTTAAAGGGAAATAGATAGTAGAGATTTGTTGTAAATACAGAAATATTTTAAAGAAAAGCAGAGGTGTCCGGTGTTCACCAGAATGCAAAAGATACACAGCAAGCTTCTGAATTGAGAAATTCAAAAATTATAACATAATATAACAACACGCCTTGTATCCCCGAAAGATTGGCCAGTTTTCTATAAATCCATATTATAGGGGGCGAGCCTATTGTCATCTACCAAGCAGAAATCCATGCTCCTGAGAAATTTCTGATAAACCCAACCTACAACACTGCACGACCCGGTAATCAAACCCAAAGTTTGATGGAGTCAATACGAAACTATCTTTTGGAATGGGCGACTAGAATCAATTAACAAGGAGAAGACGACGATTTTTTTTTTTGGGCATATAATAGCCTTATCTTGTAGATGGAAAGGCGAACAATATATTTAAGCAATTGGATGAATATTTTATGACTTATGACACAACTTCAAGACTCAGAATAGAATGGGGAAAAGCTTGACGCTAAGACTGACAAACAGAGTCCATCCCAGCGCGTCGTAAAATAAAATATGCTGTTGAATTTTCAACTTTTGGCGCGAAGCAGCGAATTCACGATTCAGTGCACGAAAAATCGCCGCGATATTTTTACGTACCAGCACATCAACACACAACTGTCAAATTTTCGCAATTGAACATGAACCATATGCTTATTTGATAATGTTGAAAATTGATCAAAGAAATTTGACAGATTGAGGTAGCATGATGTGCTGGCGTCTGCACGTGCGAACGTGGACTTAAAATAAATTTTATACAGCAGGTGTAAAAAAATACAGACTAAGGCATTTTAATTAAGACGTTCCAGTCGTAAAATGGAAAGCAAAGTATCATGAATCTGAATTAAATATAGCCTAGAAAATGTAATTAATTACTCAGAATATATATTCTGCAAGACATGTTTACAACCCCAGTTCTACTTGCGAAATAAGACTGAATCTGTCACAATTAAATTGATTTATTGACGTCGGTCTTTAAATTAAGAACCGAGAAGAGACGATAAAGGAAGACGATATTCTAAGGTAAGTAAATAAATCTTTAATATGTAAAAATATAAGACACCTTAATGAAGGCCTCAATAAAAGTGCGCTAAGGGATTTTTAACACACCGAGTGTTAAAAATCCCTTAAATTAGCGACGAAATTGAAAATTCAAAGTGTAGTTTTATTTTGGTATTTATTTAGGTATCGCCTAGAGTAAATAAAAACGGGCGTAAATGTTTTAATTATATAAATAATCAATTGAAGCAACGACAGAGCTGACCACCAGACCTACAAAATGTCTCTATCTAATCTAAATTATCTTCATGCTCTTTACTCTTACTAAGCATAATCTCCCCATGCATCGTAAAACTCATAATTACGATAGTCCATCTTCAATAAATAATGCAGAGAAAAAAAACCATTGCACCAGAAAACGCGAAACCGGTAATTACCCCTGTCAAATTATCGGCTCTCGAAAAATAGTTTGCTTTTTTCTCATTGACAGCTTACCCGTCCACTATTACTGGCAACACGAATGTATTACTCTTACGAGACGCGCATTTCATCACGCGATTACTCTGACAAGACATTTATATCAACGGAATTGTTGTTTCTATAATCTGTGGTCGAGAGAATCGGAATTTCGATCTATCAGTTTGAATTTGGTATGACAGCTGTTCGGATTTCGATTAATGTTGTGTCATTTCGAATGGTTTTGTTTTTAAATGGAATGATAGGTAGTACAACAGCCAGGAATTTATTTTTATTTTTACCCTGATTGCCTTCTCAAAAACCGGTGTTAATCAATGGTATTATGTGATTTAATTAACTAACAACGGGTATGTCGTATTAATACCAATGAGAAAAGAGTACCTAATTAATATTTATTTATGACTAATCGGAAATTAAAACCATGTTTAAACACAGCTACTGAACTATTCAAAAAATTATGTAAGTTCAGCGTCATTACTCCGCCTATTTACCATACAAAATATTTATTTATGTAAATATTTAAATAAAATCAGAGCGTTTTATTGCACAGTTGTGCAATAATTGTAATAACAAATAGATACAAAATGTGTCAAAAGTAAGTGTCAACAAGTTTCTTTACATACGTCACGATAAGCGAAAGGAAGAAATATGTTACATATTTTCCGTCATTATAAGTCAATATTGATACATTCCTTCCGTTCGAAATAAATATTCTTTGATTTTATATACTATACTCTGATTTTAATTTTGGTAGACCAAAATGACAGCTGTTACTATCACTTAACTGTCATATTGACAAAAAAGGCCGTACAAGACAGTGTTTAAATCCTTTTCGAGTAGGTATCTCCTAAACTATAACGATGGGTTAGTTTCAGGTTTTCAACAAATTCGATGAAATACAATATCATTATGTTACTACAAGCCGGCGCAACTTTCATCTCCTATTTAAACCCATAAGAGGATGAATTTCCAAAAATCCTTCCTTAGACCCCCAGTTACAAAAGGAAATCTTGTCGAAAATTGTATGCTTCTAGACCTAGCGGCTTAAGGCCCCCGCAGACAGTTACTCCACTTTAGTAAAAAAAAATTCTACGCAAACTGTGGAAATAGTTCTACTAGACTTGCGACGCGCTGTCGCGTTGCACGCGCCTTTCTTCGGAGGCCTAAAATAGTTTGATCTACAGGCATAGAATTTCGCATAAGAGTTCCTTTTGTCTTAGCTGTGCTTTGTCTGTTAGTGAATTCAAGATTAGACGGCACGGTTGGCGCAGTGGTTAGCGATTGACTGTTGCACTGCGTGTCGCGGGGTCGATTCCCGCACGGAACAAATATTGGTATGACCTACAAGTAGTTGTTCCGGGCCTGGCTGTTTGTGTATGTGAGTTTAAATGTTTGTCAACGCACCCACAATACAGGAGCTTTCCTAGTGTGGGGTAACGTTTAAAAAAAAAAAAAGATTATACCTAATATAAATAGTTTTTTTTTTTTCTGTACAGATTTATAGGTTTTCTTATACCGTTCTCCTATGCTTCCTGCTAGCTGATGTATTTAAAATGGACATTAAAGCAATAAAACCAGTTTCAGACTAACTTACTACCCCATTTATTACTGAGAGCCGTGTATCTTGACGGTAACTTGATTATTTACGGAACTTATGATATCTTGTGAAGTATGCGACTGATTTATATTCAATTAAAAAACTGGTTTTTATATTACTTTTAAGACTAAGAAAAAACAAGTAATTGAAATAAAAAAGAAAGATCTGAAGTAGTTAAAAAAAATCTCGTAAATGCACCTTATATACTTAATAATCTACTCTATAAAAATCTTTAATTTTACATTCACTGACAGACAGCCATTACCGTCAGGTGCGCTTACACGGGCAACTAAACTTGCTCAATCCTGGTCAATTCTCGTCAACTATGACTTCACCACTACATCCACCAATTTTGGGCATGGCAACATGTAGCAACCTGTTACTAGGATACGGCCACAGAAAACCATTCAATATGAAGCAACTTAAAAAACTGAGCAACACGCCCCCTCTCCGCCGCTGCCAGCCGATTCCTCTCGCAAAAACGAGACGTACTTATACGTACAAACGATATAGAAAGAAAATTGACAAAAAAAAAAAGCAAATTGCTCCATACATTTCACGAGTTGCCGAATATCCAATGGGGGATATTCGCCGATTTCCGGCCACCGTAGGCATGGGCTTGCAGACGGCGAGTAATGGGTAGCTCGCTGTCCGGTAAGGACCAAGCCCAAGTCGACGGCGCGTTGTGTTCCACGCGCGCCTCAAAGAGATGTCAGCACAAAAAATGATGGGACCCGATGCCTGCCAGGGGGGCGGGTTTGTTCGAAAGAGACACCACAGCCCCTGGCTTAAGGGCTACTGAAGGAACACGGGTGGGTTTTAGTCAGTAAAAGTCTGACACGCCCTCCTGCTCCACCCAGAGCGGGAGAAGTTATTTGATGATTTCCCACCCAAAAAAAAAAAAAAAAAATGGGGGATATTCGGCAACTCATGAAATATATGGAGCAACCAGAAGCATTATTCCCGAAACAATTACCGCATTTTATTATTGTTGCTCCAGATTGCCCCACTTAATTGATTCATTGGTGTTGCCGAGCAATCATTGTTCAAAAAAAATCTCGTTTCAGAGCACCTTTATAAACGAAAAGTGAGCACTATGGAATGATTTTTGATAATTGTTCTCCTAATTTTTTGCTGATAGGAAATCCCATTGGGCACATGTTTTGTTTCTATGTAAAAGCTAGCTTACGCTTCTCTGTGCTGAATTATTCACTAAGAAGATACACAAGACATGGCAACAATAGATTTCACCGAGAAATACATGCAAAGAAATTAGTAGCGTCAAGAAAAAATGAGAAGGAACTAAAGATACATATTGAGAAAGTATATTATAGAGAATGTATATTACTATACGAGAACTTTTCCGGATAGTAGAAGGAAAAGTGGGCTTTCATTCGGCAGAAGGCCGAAATAACTCCGTTCTCCCCAGGCGGAGGAGTACCTAATGAGGTCGAGAAAACAAAGAAAGATATTGGGTCATCCTTCTTAATTGATACTATTAGTACCTAACGTTACTCAAATCTACACACTCACGCACTAACACTGTGCTAGTAAAACACGCAATTAGAAGAAACATCCCAACTTCAGTACATTTGTGAAGCAAACGCGCATATCTGCGCGATGTCTCGCTTTCCTTCACTTTCGAGAGTTAATAGCGAATATGCTAATTTGAACCAAATTTGATTGTATCTACGCTAAGGCTAAATTTCACTGGAGTAGCCAAGAAGCCACATCCGTTTTGTGTAATCTGTGATCAACATTAGTAAATGGACAGTTTGATTCATTGGTGCAATGGTTTGAGGAGATAATAGAGTATTTATATGCTTAGGTGATCATGGGCCTTTAGTGAAATTTCTCGGATTAGGTAATATTATGAGCAGTGGTGGCCGCGACTTCAGAGTGGTTGGTTCGAATCCAAACAGGCACTTTGCTTTGTGTAAATTATTTCATCGCCACTGCTCTCAAAACTGTGAAGGAAAACTTCGTAAAGGGTTTCCTCACAGACATTTCCTAGAACCAAAAATTCAAATGTGGCACCTACAAACCCCCGCTGGGCCTGCATGGTGGATTACGGCCCACTACCTCTCACCGAGAGCAGGCCTGTAACCCACCAGAAGGAACATTAAAGACTGATTATGATTCTAAGCAAAATGGCGGATGTTGAGTACATCACGCAGAAAAGAGAAAAAAGCATGAAGATAAAATTGATTAATAACAGTCGTTAAATTATTCAGTTAGATACCGTTGCTATCTGATCTATAGTATATTTATTCTAGCGTGGCTGCCAAGAAGCTATTCATTCGTTTCTTATGAACATATTTTTCATTATCTGTGATCGTAAAATGATACGTGGCTACCGAAAGACGCAACTTGGTCTTCCAAGTTGCGTCTTTCGGTAGCCACGTATCATTTTCATTTTCTCTACGACAAGCCAATCTTTCCGGGAGATTTGAAGTAAAGTAAACTAGAAGTAAGCTATCAATTCAGTCCCTAGTTTCAAGTGGAATGACAGTTGACTTCACCTAAGTTTTCACATTGAGATTAGAAATAAGATATAATTAATTGATAAATTTTTGCTCATCTAATTAAGACGACAATCAGCAAGTACCACCTTGAACACAAGGCTTAAGGCATAAGGATAATAAAATACCAGAAGACCAATTCTCGCAATTGAAATGTCAAAAATGTATGGAAACTCGGGGTATTTTTGACAGATTGAAACTGAGATTACACTGTAAGCGTACTTAAAATTACTAGAACTGCCGCTGTGTAATGTCTTCACAGATGATAAATATACAAGAGCCCGCAGCGAAAGATCTTAAAGCAGCAGAATTGCATATTCAAATTAATTATAGAATTTGAGTTGAACAGCAGAAACTTATAAAAGAAAATTAATTCATGATCTCGTTTACAACGCAATTACGAATTAGGAATGAAGAAGTGACAGTCTTAAGGCCATGAAAGGTACTCACTAAACAGTAGACGTTAAAAATCGATGCCTATACATCTTATTAGGTAACTAACCTCATCAATAAACTCATGAGGTAACTCTATATGAGTTTATTTTTGTTATCAAGTTCATGACGCATGAATAGTGAAAATAATTATTCATAACAATAATCACAACACCAAAACATACAGGTCGGGTCACGATGACAATACATCACAATGAACAATAGATCTGCATTAAATGCACTCTGACCCAGATTTACATGCAAAATCAACTGTAAATATTGACCCAAAATTTATTTGACAATACATTGTCAGTAAGACAGTCATGTCAAGGTCAGCAGCCTAAATGTGTAACACACTATCAATATCATTATCATTTTGAAGCACTTTGCCAATACATTGGTTCATATGTTCGAAAAATTTGCCTGGTCAACTACGTAAAAAAGCAATGGATGTTGTTGAACTGTCTAAATTAAAGCCATTGCTACTGTTAGTATGTTATGCAATTGCCTAGCAGGTCATCCCGTGTTGAACTGCCAGGGGCGCTGGTTATTTGAAAGAGATACCGACGCCCCTGGCACACAGGCTACTGAGGGAACACGGGTGGGTTTTAGTCAGTAAAAGTCTGACACGCCCTCCTGCTTCACTCAGAGCAGGAGAAGTTATTCGACGAATTCCCTCCCTCTAAAAAAAAATCCCGTTATTGATGGGTTTTTTTTACCGGCTAACCCACCCGTATTCCTTCAGTTGCCTATGTGCCAGGGGCCACGGTATCTCTTTCGAACAACCCGCACCTTTGGCAGGAATCGGCACTTGGAACTTATTTCAAAAGGAGACCATGTCTTTATTATTGTCTGTCATGGGACATTGCCCATCTTCTCCATAGAAACCTACTACTACTTTGGAATGAGCAACAAGCTTCACCTTCCTGATTGTCCGACTCATTTGACAATTCAAAAGTGCCTATAAAGGGTTTAATTGAAATAAATGCTTTGGGTTTTAGTTCTTGTTGCCCAAAAAAGGATCAAATTCAATGCTAATTTTAACAAAACTTAGAAAGACTAGAAATTGATGGTTATTGGAAAGGAGGAAAGTGAAACATGGCTAGAAAGGCGGTGTCTGCTAAGATGGCAACGAATACAGAAGTGTAGAAAAGAAGACATTTTGTATCGACTCCGTTTTTTTTTTTTTTTTTTTTTTTTTTGTTTAGCCCTTTTCAGGAAAAACTCAAGACCTCAACTGGAGATACCGAACTTCAACTGGAACTACAGCCAATGGGTATCGTTTAGAGACCTATTTAGCAGTTTTTAGACCAAGCAGTCAAAAGATGCAGTATTCAAAGGGTTCAGGGATCAGCTGAGGGGCTATCATGTTACAAATCCATCTGAATTTCTCCACTATTTTCTAGCTAATGAGTTAATAAGGAACAGTTAAGTAGTTAAATATTTACATACAAATCCTACCATAGCCAACCAACTCCCACCAACCCCAAAAGAAAAAGAAACATTAATACAACAAATTCCAAATTAATCAAATCCGACCACACAAAATTATCACGTTCACATTAAATCCCGAACGAAATCACTTGAAAACGTATTTCCGTTCAGAAAATGGTTCAATCACTAACTCACGCGCACATTGCACTCGAGACGAGTACACGGTGAGTAGCATCTCACTCGACTGAGTGAATTACTACTAATGTGTAATACGGAGCTCTACTTATTATTGGTAAAGAGGTTGGTGATGAGCGGAGCGGTTAGCCTAAGCGGTCGCGATTGTGTTTTATGAATACATATACACACCGCTGACTCGTGCGCTGTGCACTCTCAACACGGTGGCGGGTGCCATAAACATATTCACCGGTAGACTGGGTGAGTTCACAAGGGCCACGTACTATATAGCATGTAAGGTATAGTTAAGTATATTTTAAGTTACTTGCTCGCATTCGATTTATTATTATCTATAACAGCAAAGGAAACATGTCATGTGATAAATAAATAATAAATGTTTTACCTTCGATGGCAATTTTGAATATTCTGTTCAGTTGGTATGTTATGATTAAGACCTAAAATTTTGTTAGTGAAAAAATAATTAAAACAAATAACCACTATGCAATTATATTTGTGCACAACTACACGGTTGTGATTTTTTTTACTCAACAAAATTATCTGGAAAAATTTAAATTCCCTTGTTTGTATGTTTTAAACATATTACGACTTGTCAAAAGTTGAATATTAATTTATTAACCTATTGAGAGACGTAAAAAGCGACTTATTTCATAAATAATTATACAGATTTCCAACTAATTGTCAGATACAAAAAAAGCAAATGCTACCAGGCAGCTCTATTATTGTCATCTTGATGCTTGCCCTCTCCGCTCCACACTATGTGACCACCCTTATCAGTGCAACAGACCCACTTACTTATGGCTGCTTTCTTTGCAGTATACAATTATGTTTTTATTTGCACTCCGACGGGTTTCCTTAAACAAACCGTTATTTTACTATATGAGGAAATCATTGGCTTAATTGAAATTACCGTCAATTGAATTAGGATATAACGTTGGGTGGGATTTTTTTCAATGTATTTAAGGCAAAGAAATTCCTTATGTCAATGTGGATGGTTTTACCATATATTTTATTCCATTTGTCATAATTTGGACATAACATAACTTGATTCCCGGTAAATGTTAAGCTTCATAAGGAGACACGGTGCAAGTAGGTAGTTATTCCAATAAACACGGATAGGCGCAAAATTTCAATTATTACACTTTATTATTAGTTCAAGTATTTAATTTTATCATATCCTTTACTGACATGGTTCAAAAAATGTGTGTCGCTTATCATCGTCACTACATTTTCTAAAACAAAGTCTCCCGTCGTTTCTTCCCGTGGGTGTCGTAGACTAAGGGACCTACTAGAGAATGGGCAGCAGCGTTCTCTATTCTTTATACTGCGATCGCCAACCCGCCTGCCAAGCGTGGCGATTATGGCAAAACACCCCCTTTTGGGAAGGCCTATGTCCTACAGTGGACGTCTTTCTGAAATTATGATGATGATGATGATATGGCTGTGCTTTTTTTAAATAAATAAATATATATTCCATATTCTTTTTACATAGGTAAGCAACCAGTCTGAATTATTTTCTCAACACATCACCGTATCAAGGAACCAAAGAATCAACAATCTGACAACAAAATACGGTCGCCATCCCAAGTACTCGTACCAAACCACGTTTAATAAGGTTTAAAAAAAAAACTTTTAATTATGGCCTTTCATAACCAGGCTTCGCTCCGGAAACTCCGAGGCATTTGACTTGCTCAACGGAACCGCGATACCTGGTACGAGCTATACGAAGCTACAAATTGCCCGTAATTGTGATATGTCGTTGCAACATTATCGCTCATGGTGCAGTTGGACAGATTAACTTATATGTATCGCAAGTTTCTTAAATGGCCTTAATGTGTAGTGAGACTAGGTTTTGCAAAACGTGAAGCAAGTAATTCACACTGATTTGTGAAATCATTTTTTTGTTATGATAGATACTTTTAGGATTATAAGGTAAAAATTGTTTTGTAGGTTTTCATTACAAAATCCAAAACAACACTGGTTTATTCAAACTAAAAACTAAACTTTGCTGAGAATCAGCACTTTTAGGATGTCAAAATTAAATAAGACTGTGCCTAAAAACGACTGCCCTTCACCACTTCCTAGTGCTTTAGCTGGGAAGAAGAAGTAGCGGACCGAATACCCCAACAGCACAGCTAACTTATTTATTGATTGGATCTCCAACAGAGGTTACACAATTACATGCAAGGGTACATAGAGCAGGGACAAATACAGTGTGCGCTTCCAATTATAGGAAACCACATCATTTACTTCTAATCCAGGTAGGTACATTAAGTTTGACAACTCGATTCTATGTTTACAAAAGCATGCAAATTAATTGTCGAAACACAAAAAAGTAATGAACGTAATTGCTATATGTCAGTTAGTATTTGCAAATAACTACCTTCGAAAAACATCTTGTTGAGCAAATTAATGACACGATTACAACTTTTGATTAGGTTCACTAATTATTTTAGACTCTAAAAGTCAAAACCTTTGTCCGGAGGTTGAAATGGAAATCTTTGTCCTAATTATGACTCGATCATTTAGCTTAATACTAGAATGGAGAGTAATCTCCGTTACTGTTTGGGTACTTGAACAGTAACCCTTATTGCGTTATACATTATCAAAAATAATTCGACAGATTTAGGAGAAAATCCAAAGCTTCATATGTTTGAAAAATCTGTCTGCTTCAAGATAAATAAGTAGTTGTTGATCTGTCATAATGGAAAGCATTGCCATTGTAAGTATGTTAAGCAATTATCTAGTAGAGGGTACTACTCATTAAGTACGCAAAAGCACGTAGAAGCACCAAGAATTTGTAATTTGTTCCCAAGATTTTGTAATACCCATGATTTAAAAGAGTGTCCTCTGAGTTTCTTGCCCGTTCTTCTCCATAGAGATCTACGTTTTGGAATGGCACCTAGCTTCAACTTCGATTTTTTTTTGACAATTCAAGAGAGCCTGTAAAAGGTTTAATTGAAACAAATGCTTTGAGTTTGAGTACCCAAGGTCCTTATCATCATAATCATATGTGTACACACCACCACACTAGCCCTGAATCAGAGTAGAAAACGCACAGCAACATGTAAAGCCGCGGTTTCCGTTAACATAATTTATATAATTAGAAACGTTCGTGCAGTTCCAAGAAATAAAACCAATTGCTTATTGATTTCACTTAAAATAAAAACATTTGTATTGCTACTAATAAACTATGTCGTTGCAAGCAGTTAGGGCTCCCACAGACAGTGTTCTAGTAGAATCGCTTCGCGCCTGTCTGCCCTTATCCCTAGATACCCTTATCCGTACTCCATACTAATATCTATTATTAATACGAAAGTACTTAACTTTCAGTAAACTTTTCGCATCTAAACTATTGAACCGATCTTTATGAAACAGCCCACCTGCCAAGGCGATAATGGCAAAATCCCCCTTTTAGGGGAGGCCTATGTCCAGCAGTGGACGTCTTTCGGTTGAAATGATGATGATGATGATTAATCCCAATCGGAATCATTTTACTAATCCATTGCTTCATATTTTCGAAAAATTTGTCTACTCAACAATAACGCAATGAACGTTGTGTAACTGTCAAAATGGAAGTCATTCCTACTGCTAGTGCGTAACAACGCAATCATCCCGCAGGTAGCGCATGCATCTGTAAGTACTAGGAAGGTTTCAACTTCATTATATTACCACTTTTTCCTACGATTACTTGTTTGAATATCATTACTAAATTGTAATTGAAAAATCATCAACAAAAATTTTAGGGAATGAAATTACATAAATTTTTTTTATCTGTCAAATCCCGGCTAATGAGACACAATTACTTTTCTATTGTAATGGCCCCTATATCACCACACGGTACTTAAACATCTTTAGAACGGATTTTTCGGGTCTCAGCATACTCAATTTGTAAAACTAACACTAAAAATTGGCACCCACTGGTACGTTTTCTGACCCATTTGTATACATATTTATCAAACAATTTTGAAACATACCATACTTTACAATAGGGGTAGCCAAGACCAAATCTAGCGTGTATTGTACCACCAACTATTTTTATTGCCGATATAAATGTGTCGCAGGACGGCTGCGCAGCCGCAGGCGTGAAGATCGTAGATGAGCGCGCTAGATCGCGGATAACAACAATTAATCCAGTAACGCTTTCTCTCACCGTCTCACTGAATGTACGCATAAGATTTTTCTTTTATTTTGAGTTGATAAATATTAGATTATTCAGTTAAATGGTTTTATAGGCCTATTGTTCGTCGTAGTTTTTTTTTTAAAGCCAAGAATTGTGACGACTATGTATTAGTTTAGATATGGCCTTTCACGACGAAATCTTAAGAGCTTAAGAAGGCAAAACTTCCTATGTCACTCAAGCAAAAATTATGGACATGTGCATTCTTGCCAAATGGGAAGGTGGATGGATGAGGTCAAATGACCTATGAACCCCCAGACTTTGTCTTTGGCAAACATTCAAAATTCCAAACTCAAGGTTTGCCAGTGTGCAATGGAGAGAATACTACACTACACTGCGCTCCAAAACACAGAGTACCTACAGACATTGCTCAAAAAGCCACGAAGCTGAAGGGGGACTGGGCTGGCCAGATCTGATGTACGAATGAGCTATAAGCCAAAATAACCACTACGTGAAGCCCAGACACAGCTAAAGGGCATCGCAGTAGACCCCATCGAAGGTGGCGGTGCGAGCTGGGGAAAACATACAACCATTAGTCCACTTTAGCCCTGTACCAAAAGAGTTGGAGATCATGGGGCGAGCCTTTGCCCAGCCGTGGGATGATGTGGACTAACAGTAACTGTATCTGTATTGTACAGTTTCACTATGGACGAACTGTGTGAAAGATGATATGGGTAGAAAGGAATGACTGAAGTGATGACGACTAATAGAGAAGTCATAATTTGTCTAGTCTTTTCCCAACTATGTTGCGGTCAGCTTCCACTCCAACCGGATCCAGCTGAGTACCAGTATTTTAAATGGAGCGACTGCCTATCAGACTTACGGGCTTCTGATGACCCTTAACGACTGTCAAAGATCCACAAATGACAGCCGGGACCAGGGTTAATCCCGTCAACGTCATCTTAAATCCAAGTAGTTATACTGAATATTGAATAATGTAATGTTTTTTTTTTTTTTTTTTGACATATTGTAATAATTCTGACATTCTTCTGATTTATTAATTTTATTTCTATCGTTTTGCAGATATTTTAATTTATGTTTATTACTTATATGAATTTACCATGCCTATTATTGTTGAACTGTAATACCTATCTAAAAAATCTCTCATGTTGTAATAATGTTGCATGCCTATTATAAGGTAGATTGTACAAGGATCACCAATATTTTAACTGTCATCTTATTTACTGTACCTGCAATCTATGCAAATAATTTTTTTACTTTTTACTTACTTACTGAGAGAACACTGAGGATAGTGTCAATTTAACCTATTGAGAGAGTTAGGCCTATTGTAGGAACTAGGTGCTCAGACCAGTTGTTATAAGATATTCCTCGGGTTTGCTTTGCTTAATTGTCATTTACCCTATATGAGCATAATCCAAATAGGGAGATACTTGTACGATTGAGCTAGAAGTTGTTAACTGGTTCATCTCACAGACTCGCTATAGCGACTGAGAAATATAAATTGTCATAGTCTCATGCTGGCGTACATCTATACAATTAGGACCGGAGACTAATTTTATGGGTGTATGCCCAGGAGTCTGGGAAAGATATATTGGTTTAGTGGCTCGCCACATTATTTGTTTGTACTTAATTTTAGGTTTATTAAAATAAACTTTGTATCATTGTGAGGAAGTACTTGTTTAATTGAATCTTTCCCAACAGATTATACCCTATTTTACTGTTAGTCTGTAGTTTAACTTCAGGGTAGAAGACTCTTTGAAAACCCGTTTGCCAGCTGACAGTTGGCCGGGACCGGGACGGCTTAACGTGCTTTCCGAGGCACCGAGGAGTCTAGGTATGTGAAGACGGTTACCCAATCACGGATCAACACCAGCAAGCGTAGCTTAACCCATAGACCCGTCCGGCTGAGATTACTAAGCATAGCAAATAATAGAGAAGTATGGAAGGATAATGTATGTTGCGCCAACCCCAAATACATGCCTTAGAGATGTCAGCACCAACTGTTGGGTTCCGCAAGGGCCGATGCCTGCTAGGGGTGCGGGTTGTTCGAAAGAGATACCGCTGCCCCTGGCATACAGGCTACTGAGGAAACAAAGGTACCAGTCAGTAAAAGTCTGACACGCCTTCCTGCCCCACCCAGACCGGGAGAAGTTACTTGATGATAACCCATCCTCAAAAAAAAAACCCCAAATACATTAATATAAGGGCAGAAAAAGTAGCCAGATATAGTCTAACTATTGAAAATGGTGTGGCTTTTCAGAAATGACCACTTTATTGATACATATAATTATGATATTGGTAAATATTATCTAGATTATCATCCTCTTATGAGATATTTTCATTGCACCTGGTTGCGAATAAGAGCCAAGAACGACGAAAGCCTTAGTTGAAGAACGGAGAAATACACACTCAGCAGTGAATGTTAATAAATTAAATAATCAGAAAGCTAAGCTACTTAGCATTTGACCACACCCATAAGGTGTTATAACGATGCAAGATAATTATTTTAACAAGTTAATCGTAGTGTGGGCCACGCCTTTATTGTAGAATTAACAATTTTTACATGGTTTTAGTGTTAACTATCTCTCGTCCCATCATAGATTTTCGGTCTAGTTATGCACTCATGACACGATATATTTAAGAATTTAAAATAAAACACTTGCTTAAGCTAGCGGCTTCGCCCACATGGAGGTCGGAAATTATCTAGCGGGACCTGCTACCGGGATAAAAAAGTATTATATATGTGTTATCCTGGTTTTATACTATTTGGGTGCCCAACCAAATCCGTTCGGCCGTTTTTGCGTGATTCATTCATGGACATCCAAACATCCAAATACACAAACTTTCACATTTATATAATATTATTAAGTAGTATTGGTTTTATATTTAAATTACATAATTTCCTGTGGATTATATGAATTATTTAAAATTCCAACAATCATAATAAAACAATGATCGCGCTAACAATCTCTCAACGTAGGTCTGCCAAAAAAAAAAACAATGCTTTGCTATATGCATTTTGACATAGAACAGACACTTCAATTTTATTTCATTTGTGTTGTAAAGACGACATTTAAAAACAAAACAAATATTTGTGAAACATAGTCTACAAAATACGCTGAAAGAATTGCTTCTACCCATACACTACATTCCCAAGTGTGCATGCCTGTTTACACCGGTACGTAGCGTTGGATGCCTGATATGGATGTGCCATCATCTAATCATTATAGTAATTGACTTCGTTTGCCATGCGTGCGTTGATAATAACTATATTTTGTGAAAGACAATTGGAGAGACCATCGCGTTACTTACTTACAATAATTATTTTAACCAGTGAGCGTTCCGCCCCTTCTTCGCACGGGTACAGTGGCGTTATGTCAAGTTTCATGTCTATGTTAAATATTTATGTAATATACACATAATTCTTCCCGAATAAATGTTCTAAATTATGGTGTAATCACCAATCCGGAACGTGATTATGTTTTACAGTATGTATGTTTTATGCATCATTAATGTTAGATTTAGAAGCAAATACGTAGTTTCATTTAGAACCGCTTATTCTGTTTGAAAATGTGTTCAAAAATAAGGTTGAAATTTATTCTCAATCATAAAAAGATTTTTCAAAGGATGTCTTTGACCGAATTAAAAAAATTGGATTAAGACGTATCTATTAGTTATATTACAAAGAGGAAAGATTTTGATTGTTTGTTTGTTTGCATTGATTGGGCTCCGAAACTAATGAACCGATTTGAAAAAAAAATCACTGTTGATAAGCTACATTATCCTCGGGTGACATAGGCTATACTGAACATGAACTACGCGGGTGAAACCGCAGAGCGCTGCTAGTATTATATATTTTAAAACATATTCTCAAACATATACTAAATTATTTATCTATACTGGTCGTCTATTATCATGCCCTTGCTCTATTGGTACAGAAAAATACAATTAAATTTTCAAGCACCAATCAACATCGTCCGCTCTAGTAAATATCCTCGTACCAATCATTATACATGACCTAGCCAACACAAAACAGATTGCATCACGTATAAAACAAAGCTGCGCGTACGCACCGAGAACCATCACTCGATCAGTAACAGTAGTTCGCGCCGTTAGCTCCCGTGACTGGGCAGTTACGGGCAAGAAGATCAGCTGGCAAAAAAATCTTACATGAACTGATTACTTGCTTGAAAACGAGGTTCCGTACAAGAAACATGTCTGGCTAATCGTGGCAGTAGAAACAGCAATCAAGTTTATCCAATCTCAGCCTTTTTCCAAGAAACAGTTTGACTTCCAGTCAAATGCGACAGAAAAATTATTTGACACTAGGTTTTGCCAGCAGCTCCGCAAGCGTGGAGATAGAAAATTATCCCACGGGAACACTCGTACCGGGATAAAAATAATAATCCTATGTGTTAATCCAGGTTGTAATCTGTGTGCAAAATTTCATCCAAATCCATTCAGCCGTTTCTACGTGATTGAGAAACAAACATCGAAACATACAAACTTTCACATATAAATAGGACTATCTGTTGACCACGATTTCGTCTGCGTGTTTTTAGTTCAAATATCCAGGGTCAGGCTTTAATGGAAGGCTTAGCGTCAACCAAAGAGCATTAGAGAGGGCTATGCTTGGAGTTTCCCTATGTTATCGAATCAAAAATGAAGAGATCAGCAGGAAATTAAGGTCAACGACATCATTATCATCATCATTTCAGCCGAAAGACGTCCACTGCTGGACAAAGACCTAGAGGAGGGTGTAGACTGAGAATAGGGGTGATAGAGATATATGGAAAAAATACTATGCTCTTACCCACAAATAAATTAAGAAAATGTCAGGATGATTCTAGAATCATCATCATCATTTTAGCCGAAAGATGTCCACTGCTGGACATAGGCCTCCCCCAGGCTCTTCCACTTCAACCGATCTTGTGCTTCCCACATCCAGCGGATACTCGCGGCCTTCACAAGGTCATCGGTCCACCTTTAGGGAGGCCTTCCCCCTCTACGTCTTCCGTTACGCGGTCGCCACTCCAGAACCTTTCGGCTTCATCGGCTATCTGTTCTGCGAGCAATGTGCCCTGCCCAGGTCAGCTACATAGCCTGCAGAATTGCCAAACATAAGTCGCAGAGGGCAGAGCACATTGCTCGCAGAACAGATGGCCGATGGGGCCGAAAGGTGCTAGAGTGGAGCGGGAACAAGGTGGGCCGATGACCTTGTAAAGGCCGGAGGAATTCGCGGGATGCGGGAAGTACAGAACCGGTCGAAGGGGCGAAACTTGGGGAGGCTTATGCCTAGTTTTGGACGTCTTAACGTGTCCATGATGATGATGATGATGATGACCTTTGTACTCAACGAGCCTTTAACTCGAACGAAAAAATAAAATAAACAACTTATTCATTACAATTTAAAATGACTCAATTTCCTCAAATGGACTCCTAACATGTCGACCACCGATAAGTCTCAGTTGCGCCTGATCTCGCGGATCTGCGCACGCGCAATGATCTGTAACCGCTTAATGAGTCGTGCGCGCATGTTTTATTGCCACCTTAATAGATTATGTCTTACATCAATCTTATTGCTATAATAAATCTTATGGTGTTTGTGAAGACTTATGGTATAGTTTTCACCGAGTTTAATGTTGTGGAGGAAATAAGGTCTTCAATGTAGCAGAAGATCCTGGACTGAACTAAATGGAAATACTGATTTATGATCTGTATGTAGGCCAAAAATCATTCTTATTCATGTCGCAAATTTACCTTTGCGACGATCAATGTCAAAAACTTTCAATAACGTAAATACATTTGAGTGTTTTTGACAGATTTCTGTCGAAATTAGAATGCGAATATTCTTTTAAAAATTGAGAATTATGCCTCTGTGGATTTAATAAATGAGGATTGACGATGATTGTGCAAATTAGTTTAGCTTGTCAGCTTCATCTTTAACAGCTAAAAAATAATTCAAAAAACCAGAAATGGGCCGATGAGAATGACCACACCTGCTGGTCAAGACAAATAAATTTTTCATTCAGTATCAACTAGTACGGAGGAATGTAGGGGAGAGTGTCTATGAAAGCCATGTTTTGAAAGAGCCGATGCCATTATCTCAGACTTAAAAAAATCGTACCATAATTCAATTGTACTCTTTATATGGCAACTCAGGACAGCTACCACCCACAGACATTTGACAGTTCTAGGTAATAAAATGGCGTCATATGATTACATTGAAAATTTTGAAACCAAAATGTATTTTTGGGTTTACTAAAGATTTTTTGACAAGATGTGTAAAACATTGTTTGACAAAATGAATATTTCGTATTGTTAGGCATATAATTGGCATTATTTTACGGAAATATTATTGATATGATGATGAGGTAAATTTGTTGTAGTTCGAGGTTATGTTTTTTAATACATAATGTTTTGAAAGAGCCCATTGTCGAGTCCATGAAAGAGCCAATACATATAGTACTAGCTTTTAGTTTAACATTGCCGACTTTTTGATATCTACTGCATACTGTTAAATCTTTTAGACTATAAAAATATGGTTCCGGGAGCTTTAGCACCGAATTCCCTACCCGAACTACGAATTCCTAAAATAAGGACCTAGAAAGAGTTCTAAACCTAGCAATTGTAAAATTTATTTATGGATTTCGAAAAATCCTTCAAGAAAATTCTCTGTCTACATTCATACAGGGAACTTCTGTGCAAAATTTCAGTTTTTTTAGGCGACACGTTTATGAGTCAGTCCGGTCTTTCCTTTTTATTTATATAGATCATTATTTGAGGCTGATCAACGGCTGCGATTTTTACTTACGTTAAGATAATAAATAACAAAATATTTTTGGGTCTTTTAAGAGACATTAAAATTGTAGAAAAACTAGTTTGTTTCCACGACGTGGAATCTGGCTCTTTCAAAGCACACGGTAGCTCCTTCATTGACAGGTTGTTTTGAAAGAGCCAATTTCTATTTTTTTTAAGTATTTAGCTATATTTCAGTTTTCTTACATTGTTACCTGTTTTTTTTTTTTTATTTGATTACCATCGCTATTAAACGGACTATTGAAAAAAGTAGTTTTATTTAAAAACAATCGGACTAAAATGTTTTTTTTTTTATATTTTTTTAAACTGGCTCTTTCATTCACACTCTCCCCTAAATAGCGGCATTATATATTTTAATGATAATAGATTGTGCACAAAAAAAAATAGATTACACGTTTTATTTTTGACTTTGACGTTACAAAGACCGATTTAACCAGACCTAATAAATTCACACGCATAATTAAAGCTAACTTGATTTTTGCTTTGTTGAAGACCTGTAAATAAAGCTGTATACTCACGACACATCAGGCGTGGTGTTGGTCAACAGCCGCACGCAGTCGAGGCAGCCTCGTGCGGCCGCGTAGTGCAGCGCCAGGGCGCCGTTGTTGGCGCGCGTGCCCGCCGCCGGCATGGCGCGCCCGCACCACCAGCCCTCGACAGCTAGACGACCGCTCCTGGACAACAAGAAATTTAAATTTATTTTGGCTGTACTACTTTTCGATGTGATTTTTTTTATTCACATGTATCCCACGATCTTAGACTTTTCTGACATCTGTGAAGGAAATACATCGAGGGAACCTTGACTTAAAGTTAATAGTAATAAATAATTTGCCATAAAAACAGGTTACAGAATAATGTAAGACCCTGACTCCAAAGCTAAGTAAAAATACCTGTATTTCAGGACCCAGTGACTTCTTCCATTTAGGTTACAATTAAGCAGATTTAATATGATAATTATGAAGAATATAATAAGTATTCAGCTGCATCCGGTTAGACTGGAAGCCGACCCCAACATAGTTGGGAAAAGGCTAGGCAGATGATGATGAATATGATAATTATGATACTTAAAATTAAATTGAGAATTAAGGAAAGAAAATTAAGTAATCAGCCTATTATGTTCCCACTGCTGGGACACAACCCTCCTCTCAGTGACAGGGCCAGTCCATAGGTAGGAGGAAGAGGTAGCAGTAGTTCGGATTTTAGAAACAACACAGCGCGGTAAAACAAAAATGTTACCTAGAAAGCTGCCGATCATATGTGCCGCATGTCTGATGAGCTGTGGGCTAAAAGAACCACTGATTTGGTCCCAATAAATTGATATCGCGGCAGACCAAAGCCAACACAGATAAAAATAGATAAAGTACCGACTATATTGCTATAACCACATTTCGGTAAAAAAACTCAACCTACCCGAAACTGTCAAATTTTCCCAATTGAACGTGAACCATATGCTTACGGTATAAAGTTGAAAATCTATCAAATAAATTTGACAGATTGGAGTAGCTTGATGTTCTGGCGTCTGTTCCATAATTTTCCTACTCTTTGGTAAATGACAGAATTACTTATTTGAATCAAATTATATTAGGATCATTCTAAAATTAAACTGCATTTATTTCGATAAGAAAGTACGCTGAACAAAAGACATCAACGCGCTCACTGTACAGCAGCGCCATCTAGTAGGCGATAGTTCAACAATTCAATCGATACGCTGTAGTGAGCAGAACCGCCTCTAGAGACGAAGTACTCATGGACGCGATTCACATCTAGTTTCCTCCACTTCATAACAGATGGCGCTGTGTAAATTACACCGCGCCATTTGCAAATAATTATGAATTATTCTAAAATTCATATTTATCTTTACAATAGTGGATTTATCTTTACTAGTACTAATAATATAAAGAGGAAAGATTTGTTTGTTTGTTTGCATTGAATAGGGTCCGAAACTACTGAAACGATTTGAAAAATTCTTTCACTATTGGGAAGCTACACTATCCCCGGGTGACATAGGCTATTATATTTTATCCCCGTATTTCCCACGGGAACGGGAACTACGCGGGTGAAACCGCGAAGCGCTGCTAGTTACATAATAAAGAACGAAACACATCCAAATACATAACGAATTAAGATTCACTAAGTTATGTCTTTCACGGATTTAAACCAATTTAGAAATCATTAATCAAAGCGTGACAAGGGATGGACATTGACATTTGAAGAATCAATTCATTTAAAATTAATCGAAGATATTTCTTTAAATTGCTAAACTAGATCAAATATTACTAGGTAACTAGCTGACCTTACAAGTTGTAGCATATTTAAATCATACTAAACTTTTTGATTGATTTACTACAAATCTGCCGGAAAGATTCGTAACAAACAAATAGGTGTGCATCTTGAAATATTAATGAATAACAAGTTAATTCCATTTGTCGGGCCATTCAGCCTCTTTTAAATAAGTGTGTGACGGAAAAATATTATACGTCTTTAAATAATTGCTCAGAGGATTGAAAACAGCTTAGTCGGTTCGCCCACAAATATAGTAACTTCTTGCGAATCGCCTACGGAAAGTGTCGATTTCGATTAAATTCGTGCAAATCACCTAATACGTATGTTATTATAGCTATTAAATAGAAGTATTATACAATTACAACACTCTAAGTTCTTCAATAACACACTTTAGCAAGAGAGACCGACTACTAAATAGTAGTAGTAGAGACCTCTAAATAGTGATGATGGCTTGATGGCACGGTGTGGCAAAATAATCGAATCAAATCACAATCACACCATCACATTAGTTTTATATCAATTTGTTTTCAAATCAAGCCTTTACTAATGATTTCACAAACAACATTGGAAGGTTTAATCCATATTGTACAACACGAGTGATTTTGGTAGTCATCAAATCCATTGTTGAATTTTTTATTTATATTTTTGCAGACAAAGTCCATATGGTTAGTAACAATTTTGCTTATCCTCTAGTGTTAGTAAAGAAACAGATTACTATTAAATAATTAAAACTCAGCGTGGAGCTGCATCCACCTTCGCAACATCAGGGAATCCCACCGATCTGCGAATACACTGAGAACACTGTGTATAATTGTGTATCTTTGTCGAATCTGACTAATGTAAAATAATGTATGTATATTGTGGTGAGAAAATAAAGTGATTGATTGATTGATTGATTGACTGTTGGTGCTGCCGCGAACACGTGACTTCGGGGATGCACATCTCTTTCTAAATCGGCAAAACGATCTATGTCTATCGCAAACATCCCTGACGCACTACAACGCCACGGCAGCCGCAGCAGCACTCTCAGTGCATTATTATATTGAACGCATATGTCGCTGAATGCCCGCTGAGTGAAGTTGACCCACATGCTGCACGTGTAGAAGGACTGACAGTAAGCTTTAAATAACTTCATTACCACTGCTGTCAAAATTATGAAGGAAAACATCTTTAGGATACAGTGCATGACACAGTATCAAAATTTAAAAAAATGTGATGTCACATCTACCAACCCGCACTGGGCCAGTGTGGTAGATTAAGCCCACTCTCTTTAGAAGAGAGGTTGCCTGAATCCCAGCTGTGGGAAAATTTAAGGCTGCTTATTATGCCAAGTGATTTTGGTAATCATCCAATGATATACATATTTAAAAAGTAGCTTTTGGCTGCGGTGTCGCCCGCGTCGAGGTCGGTAATCATCTACCAGGATAAAAGCATCCTTTGTCGAAATCCTTTGTTCTGCTTGTGTGTCAAAGATGCGTTAAAATTTTCTTACGTTTTATAAATAGTCATTCAATGGGATTTAAAAAAACTTAGATGATTTTAATTCTGTTAACACATACCGTTTTACGGTCGAGAAACATATTTTTCTCAATATAAAGCTACGACACCGATCTGCAAATTGTAAAAAGATTACGATTTTCTTTTATTTCGCGGGCTACCCTAACGCTTTCCCTTCTTTCTGTTTTTTTTTTTTTTTTTGGTTGAAGATCATCAAATAACTTCTCCCGCTCTGGGTGGAGTGGGAGGGCGTGTCAGACTTTTACTGACTAAAACCCACCCGTGTTCCTTCAAGTGCCTGTGTGCCAGGGGCCGCGGTATCTCTTTCGAACAACCCGCACCGCTGGCAGACATCGGCCCTTGCGGACCGCATGCACCAACTGGTGCTGACATCTTTTTGAGGCGCGCGTGGAACACAACGCGCGTTCGACCCGGGCTTGGTCCTTCCCGGAGGGCGAACTATTTACTCGCCATCCGCAAGCCCGCGCCTTCGGTGGCCGGGAATCAGCCTGGGGCTGCGTCGTCTCCTGCGGCGACTAAGGCCATGAGGGCACATATACACTTCCCCCTTTTGCGCAAATAGGTCCAGAACTAGTTATTTTCGCATTTTGTACTTAAGTATAAGAATGGGCTCCGAGGATACTTGAAGTTGTTCATACACTACTATCACGATTTAAAATTAGATTAACGTACTGCAAAATTCATTAATTCAATCGAAATGAAATCTTTTTCAAGTCCGTCCATAATAAAACATAGAAATATAGTGCTTCATCATTCCGTGAAATGATCTCCTAGCATTCGTTACAGTAGGAAATTTTATATATTGTTAATTAATAATGGTATCATGATTTGAAGAAGTCAGATTGTGATTTTATACACCGTCATGTACGAAATACATCTAATCATTCGTTTTTTCTAAGGGCACAATGTTAATGCACTTTTTTTTTGTCTTACATGATAGATATATTATACTAGCATTTGCCTGAGACTAAGCTCGCGTGGATGTCGGTTATCGCATAAAAAAGTAGTCTATGTCCTTCTCCATATCCCCGGCTAATTCTCTACCAAATTTCATGACGATCGGTTCAGCGGTTTAGGCGTGAAAGCGTAACAGACAGACAAACAGAGTTACTTTCGCATTTATAATATTATTAGGGAATAATTTGGATAACTTTATGATATAACTTTCAGGAGCCGTTGCACAATGTGTTTATTATTGTGTTCATTTAGGATTGCCAAAAAATGTCATAATTTTCCGACTCTCTTTCTATGTATTTCATCATCACCAAATCAAATGTCATTTATTCGAATTAGGCTAATAATTAGCACTTTTAGAACGCCAAAATTACATGAGTCAGTCCCCCAAAACGCCCCCCCTTCACCACTTCCTAGTGGCTTAACTGGGAAGAAGAAGTGGCGCAACAAACTCCCCAGCAGCACAGCTGTCTGTTATGTTAGAAAGACTTGACTCTAAACATACATAGGCAAAGTAATTGACATTAAGAGACACAGTCACAGAACATTAATTAAATAATTCGTCATATGGTAGCTAGCCATGCCAATATCATCATCATCATTTCAGGCGAAAGACGTCCACTGCTGGACATAGGCCTCCCTCAGGCTCCTCCACTTCGACCGGTCTTGTGCTTTCCACATCCAGCGGATACCCGCGGCCTTCACAAGGTCATCGGCCCACCTTGTGGGAGGCCTTCCCATTCTAAGTCTTCTGGTACGCGGTCGCCACTCCAGAACCTTTCGGCCCCATCGGCCATCTGTTCTGCGAGCAATGTGCCCTGCCCACTGCCACTTAAGTTTGGCAATTCTTCGGGCTATGTCGGTTGCCTTGGTTCTCCTGCGGATCTCGTCATTTCTGATTCGATCGCGTGGGGAAACTCCGAGCATAGCCGTATTCATTGCCCTTTGGGTGACTTTAAGCCTTTTGATAAGGCCCATTGTGAGTGACCACGTGTCTGTACCATAGGTCATCACTGGCAACCTACACTGGCCAAAGACTTTCGTCTTGAGACATGCCAAAATACCAACAAATAAAATAAAAACTTAACTCAAACGCAAAGAATAAAATAAAAAAAATGTAAACAATACATAATAACAAAATAAAAGCCTCCTGGTATAAAGGACGTGATAGCTTACATATGCAATGCTGGATTATGTTCACATAGCTATTACAAATCGAGCCCACGAATGATAACCTAGGCTAGGACCATTGACGTAAAATAAATAAACAAGTAAGTAATTATTAAGTAACAATAACAAAATCATGGTCAGCAAGACGATCAGTCACCACAAGCAGCACCCGTTCACGAGCATAACGCAAAGATCAATCATAATCCCCCTCGCCATATTTGAGGGAAGGAGGCAACCCGACCCCCGACGCAACCGCAAGCATCTACGGGAGCATGACGAACTTGCTGGCGGTTGCTCAGGCAAGAATAGAATGATCAATTGTCGAGGTCGCTAGCTGACCACATAATGCAATACAACTCATCATAAAAAATATTGTTATACCTTCAAGTATCACACTCAATGAGTCTGGATTATGAGTAGATCATGTCAATATCTATTGACACACTAGATTATTATTTTATTTTATTGTGTTTAGGTGGCTTACAGCTAACAATACAAAAGTAGTAATAAGGTAGTGTATACAGGGTGTAAGGGGAACGCTTCCGAAGCCAGAACGTAGATTATATACAACCCAAATGGAAACGGATACCAAAAACCTTTCGCCTTAAATTGGTTATTTTGCATCAATTTAAAATAGGGTTCTAATAATGTGACTGGTAACTAGTGACCGATATTTAAACACACAGTCCCGTATGTGTCGCCGGGCGTAAAAGAATAGCACCATCCCATTTCTTCCCGTGGGTGTCGTAAAAGGCGACTAAGGGACTTACCAGAGAATGGGCAGCAACGTTCTCTATGCATTGTACAACCATACTGCGATCGCCAACCCGCCTGCCAAGCGTGGCGATTGTGGCAAAACCCCCCATCCTGGCGGAGGCCTATGTCCAGCAGTGGACGTGATGATGATGATGATTTAAACACATGATTGTATTCATCATAACAATCGATTTTTTATCTATCTTATTGACCCCAATTTTACTACCCCACTAGAATATTGAGGATCTAACAAGAATAATACACCATCAGCTGTAATTTAATACACTACTGAGGTAAGTCCTCCCTTTCCCTTTTCACACAAGTCTCTCCACCACCATTGCGACTATATCATGAGTAGAATCCAAAAACAAGCAGAGGGCTATTTTTAGGCAAAAAATCAGAATGGCCATAGAAAATAAATGGCAATGCTGCCAGTCTTTGTGGCATTTTTCCTGTAAACTTGTTTATGTTATTATTTTAAGACTGTTCGCTTTTAAATTATTTTACTATTTGAGTAATGGTAAAATATTTACCACCTTATAAAATTTTATTAAAAAAGGTAGTGCATATACTTTATCAAAAAAAAAAATGACAGATATAAAACATTTAAAACAAATTAAGCATATTCGTATGGTCACTTCTCCTTGCACTACTGTAAGGAAAAGTGACCATATTATGTGGAACTATTAATTATTAGAAAACTACAAACTTTTGCCCGTGGCTTCGCCTTCTTGGAGGTTAAAAAATTTGCCACGGGAAGGTCAACCCGAATCATGTTTTCATCATCTAAATGTTTGCCAAAGCTTATCGAAATCAGTTCAGTCGTTAAGGTAGAAAAGGGAACAGACCTCTAATTTCGCATTTTAATATCAGTATGGATTACTATGAAACTACAAAATAACTAAAACTCTGTAATGTGATCGTCATGTAACAAACAATATAAACTAACTAGAAACCGCATTCTACTGACAAAGCAGAATTATTTACAAGTTGAACAAACTAAAGTCAATGACACTGCAATTTATGTGCACATAATGAAGGATTAATACATACTACATCATACTTACATGATAACCAAACAGAACATCATGCCTGCTATACCTGAAGGGCTAGGCAGATGTGTAGCTATAGTCCAGCCATATTTCGCCGGTTACAGTTAACATTTTGTGGGAAACTAAACGCCTCAAGACGCAATAACAATAAAACGGTTCAATGTGATTCAATCGATAAATTCACATATAATAGGGGGCCAGCCTATTACCATCAAAGTAGCCCAAATCCAGAGTCGTGACTGCTACTAACATGAAACTATAGAGGGAACAGTGTGTCAAGTTCATTACAAAAGATAAATATTCTTGTACGGAGGGGATATTTACTTTTTCTGAACCAGTATAACATTACCGCTTTACTGCGAAAGTGCAAGTGTTAACAAGGAAAAACATATTTTGCAAATTGTCAAAAAGTCCCATGCAACGACAATATGGTTATGACAATTAAAAGAGAAGAAAAAAAGAAGAAATTAAAGTAAGCCAAGCTGTAAAGACACCAGCCAGTCCCGTGACACAAGGCCTGGCTTTTGCCTTGGCCAGAAGCGAAGCATTTCCTTACACATGGAATGCCGCCAGGCTCTTGGGTACATTACCAGTCGACACTGATGCGGAGGAATTTTACGACGCCATATTATAGTTTGTTAATAATTTCGAGTAAAGTTAGGATACTATATTTTTATTGTACATTTCATTTTTAGCTGTTAATGATTCAACAATATAAACGAAATTACACCAGTAAAAACTATTTAATTCTCGTAGAACATTCACATAATAAACTACCGTATCACTGCCCATTCATTAAAATTAATTCAGTTCCAGTGGTTTCTGTGTTTACGTAATCTTTGTATTGTGTTTAAAAAATGTTTTATCAAAAGAAGCAAAATCTTCAGCATTTCTTAGACTGACCGACCGAATGATTATAATTCAGCAGGCTTAGCACGAGAACCAATTTGTCGACGGAAGAATAGACATAATTATTACTAAATGATGTACAGAGGCCAGCACATCAAGCTAACCCAATCTGTCAAATTTCTTTGATAGTTTTTCAACTTTATTCCAAGGGAATAAGGTTTATGTTCAATTGGGAAAATTTATAGTTTGGGATAGCTTGACCTGCTGGCGACTGTACAATAGGAGAAGATAGCTATGTTTTTCTATTAATTATTATCACAGTTATGCGTTCTAAACGAATCGTGATTTTGTAGATAATTGTATATACTTTGTGGCCGTCGAGTAGAAAGTTTTGTTGTCAGTGTGATTTTGACAGTTTGGGAAGAAATATTCTTCTGAAATAGTCTACATTTATAAGGACCTAGACAAATATCGTTAGAAACGAAAGACTAAATGACAGATTGTAGAAGGATATCTACGGTGCGAGATCAAAAATGTAGGAACGAAATGTCACTTTGTATTAAAAAAGCACTGTCTATTCTTCGTAGAAATACAAAGTGTCATGCTAAGCCCGCTGGAGTATTCCTGTTGGAGCAACAATTTTTAGAGCACCTGATACATTCAGTATCAAGGTATTCCCATACCTATGGTGCTCTTGGTGCTCAAACGGGAATACTTCATAATTCTATGAAGCCATATTTGTCACAGTCGCGAACATTATTTAGCCTGACACAGATCAGAAAAAAGCAAAATTTTTAATTTCGAGGGCTATCCTGGCGCTTGGGCCCAAGACTATTATTTACAAGCAGTCATAATGGCCAAAAACTAACAAAATATATTTCACAAAAACCGTTCAATTTTTTTAGTTCAACGCTTGCCCGCTGACCGCTAATGATTAAAGTTCTGTAAAGTCAATCAACGAACAGCCTGTGACTGACCTGCTTTCATAGGTTTAAGAAAATTTAAATTCCGAGGTCCATACAACCATAACAGCCAAAACGTAACATAATACGAGTACATAGGTATGTCACAAAAACCATGGCATATTTTTGGTTCAACAATAATTACGCATGACCGCTGACCGCTTCATATTTATCACAATAGTTGTCAATAACCACGTACACTCTATGCCAGTATTAGTCACCCAGTAATATAGGGGACTGGACGACAATGGCGTAACGGTAGGCTACCCACATATCCGGAGTTAGTGCACAATTTCTAAATTGTGACCTTTGATATGGATGACCTCAAATAGGGAATTTTGTTTAATATTTTTTTATTTTATTTGGATGTATTTGTGTCGGTCATAGAGTAGCTGTTTACATGGCGATTGTTTTGAAACATGTGTAGTAATAATAATGATCAGAAACAAGTACAATCCTCCAGAGAAATCTATTAAAATGAAGACAGTTTTGTAGCAATAACCAATCTTGCATCCACAGTATAAATATATATTTATATTGTGCCCCAACTAAGCCCAACTTGTTCTTTTTTGTGAGATCTTTTCTGCGACATGTTTACCGCAAACAAAGTTTGTTTTCTTTTTTTGAAATATAAAAGTATGCCTCAAAAGACTAATAATTACCATTCAACAAAACATCTAATTAACGATATTAAATAGTGGTATTCATTACAAAATGTGGTGCTAGTTGTTACACAAATCTAATCGCTTTCCCGCGAGATAGAGGTTTGGTCAATTCCGCAATTATTATTTTTTTAAATCTAAAATCCAAAAAAAAAAAACAAAAAAAATTTGAAAGATTTACCGTACATACAACTAAAACCACAGACAATAATAAATTAAACACAGCTGTGTTTACCATTACTTAGCAGCTAAGCAAGCAACGATCTACGCAACTAACAATGACTTAGCCATCCCCGCTGCACACTTTCACTCTCAAATCTTAACATCTAAAAACTTGTAAAAAGTATTTACCTAAAGTTACCGGCGCGTAATGCAATCTGTAGCGTGTCGAGGTCCTCTTCATAGTCGTGGCACAGCTCCATGGTGGAGTTTCTTGCCTCGTGGATGTCAAACAACACTGCACCATCCCCTAACTTATCCGTCATCACACTCCTATAAGACCGAGTCCCGAAACTTGAAGTCACTGAAGCACCTCTAGGAAACCTTCTCGGAGGAACATTCACGTTCTGCGAAGCCTGCAAACCCGGCTTCTTCATCCTCCGCTTCATATACCTCCTCATTCGCAAAGACAACATCACACGAATCCGTATATGCCTCTTTATATTCCTATCGTACCGTAATTGCTCCTTCATTTTCTTATTTCGCTTTTTCCGATGCGGGATCTCGTCTATTCGTTCGAGTTGGGTCTGGTTCCGCTCAATTAGCCGATGAGAATCGAGGGTAGGGGAGCGGTTGAAGAAATCTGAGTTGTTGTTCCGCCACGCTTTGCTTAAAGACCAGTTCTCGCCACACGTGGGGATCTTGACCTGTATCGGTTTCTCGTAGATGTCTTCCTCTAAAGCGAACATCCTTCTGGAGAGGAGGAAGTTGTCGATGTTTCGCCTGAGGGTGCTGCTTTGAGAACTGATCGTAGTGTTCACTAAGTTTGAAGTGAGAGTTTCAGAACTTTTCTGGAACGTAGCGCCGTAGGTCAGTTTTGGCGGCTCGGGGACTTCTCTTGTTTTTCTCTTCGCGATGGATACGATTCTCCGTCTCATCGCTGACATGTTCGTGAGTTCGCTCTTCAGCAGTGGCCCTTTCCGTTTGTCTGACGTCATCTCCGGGGACCATGTGCCATTCTCCGAACAACTGCAGAAGTCCTTAATAAGACGCGCTATAGCATTACAGTCGCCGTCTTCTGAACGTTCCCTAGGCATTGTTCATCGCCCACAATCGTTCTTGTTCGTTATTTAACTGTCACTACTAAAGTAAGAGCACAGAAAATCACTGCTACCTATGAGTCAAGGGTTAATTTGGTTACACGGCCGTATTCTGTAACACTTCCGTATTCTGTATTCTCATCTTATTGTTACGATTAGGTTACGTAATCGGTAAACTCGACCGCGTCTCGCGTAGCAGGTTGTATTTTGAGTACGTGTATGCGTAATTATGAGTTGTGGCCGAAACGATCAACGGTGAATCTCTATTTACGAGTTGATCGATTACTTAATCAATACTTGTGGGCGTTCACTGTTAATTTACATACTCTTCACTAAGTAGGTTAAACGGTAGAAACTTGTTAATGAAAGCGGGATTATTTAAATGCGTAATTTCACCAAATATTGAGAGTTTATGACTTAACTTGATAACGACTCATAGGCGAGATGATTTATAAATTATTATTATGATATAATAAGTATCCTTTTGAATTTTTCAAAGACGATTAGATAGTAATTTTAGGCTTCAAGCCGGCTTACTTTCACTTTTACAGTGTTATTAAATTATAAGTTAACATTGTAAAATATAAAGCACAGCTGTTTAAAGCACCTCATTTTTTAAGAATATGCACATACTTTTATTCATTACTTTACTACCGATAATACTTCCCGGCGCAGTTTTTTCATTGCAAAAACTAATGAAATAATAACACCTTCGCTAAACACTCCAATTAATGTCCCACAAACTAACTAAATCAATAAATCATGAACATCAAATTGCTGTCTTAAAGAGTAACAACTCTTTATGAGGTAACCAGTACCTGTCACCACAATACCTTACATGACAGCACGAATCGAGTTGAAAATCGCTTCCTACAAGTTTTACCGATTATTATTTTATCAATTAATTAGTAAGAACCTCACTAGTGCGGTATGTTATCTAGATTATAATTACTTTATGGTTTTGGTTTACTTTCTTTGTGGTTTCATGTAATTTATTGGCTTTAGGTGCGTTTGATGGTTGTTTGTTTACATTTTATTGTCTTCTTGATTTTTGCTGTAATGAGAGGGTACCTTGTTACTTATGTAGTTACAATTCTTGTTATAAATTAAGATTTTTTTTTACTAGCTTTTGTCCACAGCTTTGCCCGCGTTCAAGTCAGTACATACCCGTTTAGGCGTGAAATTAAAACAGACGGTTGGACAGACAGAGTTACTTTCGCATTTATAATTTCTAGTATGGATGTTTTTTTCTTTTTTTTTTGGATTATGTTTGAGAATGTAATTGAGAATTTAATCATTCTCATCTTTCTTTCCGTTCTTTAGCATATTCGAAAAAGTAATGGCTGTTTTAAACTTGAATTAAAACGCACATTCAATTTTGCCAAACACTCTCGTGACATCTTTCAGCCAATAAATTGCAGAATGAGGCACAATAACATGCTCCGTCTTGATTACAATAAATTCGACTCAATTTATATAATATCTTTCCATTGTTTAATTACTTACTAAAAAAATATTTAAAACTTTATGAGTGGCTTCCTCGCAAAATATCGTGTTGAAAACATATTGATACGCTCGCTATAATTTATGTTTACGCTTTATTATATGTAGGTACAGCGCTTCGTTTCGCTCTGCAGCGCACAGCGCTTTCTTTGTCATGTTGCATGCAAATGTAGTAATATATTAATTATGAACTCTTTTACGATATAGCGCGGCAGAGTTGTAAAGAAATTATGTAAAATAATTGTTTTTTTTTTATTTATCTTTAAGCATAATATGCAGCTTTTGTTTACACGTGACTTCGCTCGCTTGGAAGTCAGAAATTTTCCCACGCGGGAACGTACCATCTGCATAAAATTATTCTATATTCTAATCCTAGGTAATCGTGTTCCTATTGCCAAATTTCATCCATATCCTAAGACATGAAAAGGTAACAAACAAATTACAAATATACCTACATGGTGGCAGGGACATCAACGATCTTTAACAATGAATTCAGCACATGATTCTAAGCCCCTAGTATCATATACTGAATCCATAGATTGCGCGTCGAAGTCCCTGCCACCCTGTTTACTTGTTAGGTAAGTATAGTATTATTACGGATATTTTGTTTCTATTTATCTTACTTATTTCTGATGTTCATCCTCATTTGTTTGCATTTACCAGGTGTTACTGCTGAAATTATTTATTTTCATTATTTCCGTACTAACTCAAAAGGCAATAAATAGTATATCATACGAATGCGAGAATTTCACACAAAATATATCACACAAAAGATCGATTACTCTTGAGTGTTCAAGGATCAGCACCCTAATTGCGTAACTCACGATTCATAATAATCTGTTTAGTTTTGAAACAGATTGTTATACCATTGCTTCATATGTTCGAAAAATGTGTCTGCTCAACAACGTTAATAACGCAATGAATATTGTTGACCTGTCAAAATGAAACGGCTTATGAATAATCATGAGTTACGCAATTAGGGTGCAGGTTTTGTCCTGTAGGACATTAATTATTGTTTAATTAAATATTGTAAAACGACAATTTTCTTGTTTACAAACATCGTGAGGATGGCCTTCACAAGTGAACTATATCCAATTCTAGTCATAAAGATATGTATAAATGACTTTGAAATACCAACGATAAATCATTTAAAATCGTCGCCATTTCGTCTAAGTATTATGTCAACATAAAAGGCATGAAAATTGGATTTTTGATTGAATACGTCAACTCATCAATATTAATGAATGAATATAGATCAAAATTATTATTGAATGCCAATGTTTGATACCCTAACATATTGATTAATGAATTATACGAATACCTACGCATCTTAGTTTGGAAATAATAAAAATAATAATTTTATTTCTAAACCAAGATGCGTAGGCTCTATGCGAATAGGTATTATTACATCTTCAACAGTAAAAAAATCTAATTTCTCTCCCAAATGACGTCACAATGTTTGCAGAATATCACTGTAACTACTCACTATGCAAACCACGGCCAACAAATTAAGTAATTATCGTAGAAACGAAAGGTAACAATTACTATGCACATACGCTCATGATGCTACGTTTTGATTGAGTTCCCAACTTTTTCTACGTATTTTCTAACCATGTACATGTTTTCTCAGCTATCAAACTATTATTGCATTAATTCCTGTAAAAATTAAGCTTGTATGCACTTATAAAAACAATGGATACTGTTTGGGACACCGGCCACAACTCAGAATTACAGTTTTGATGCTTGGATCATGTTTTTATCAATGAGTGTTACAGAATACGCCTCTATAAACATCGTTATAATAACCAAAATTACGTGTGAACATCTGAGAACCGATTAAAATAAATTAATCGGTTTTGAATGAATTAAAAATAAAGTCATAACAAAACACAAGAATTCAGCAAAAATTCATCTCGAGATCACCGAACAATTTTTAACCCTTACGCAATAGATAGTTTCACATTCACTTCAACAAGATACGATTAATAAAATGTTAATTCACTTTCATACACGAAACACGTTCCTATAAATCATGATGTGTATAGTCTATGGTTTGGAAAAGCGCGCGAAAAATTGACGTTAAATTTTTTTCTCGAGTGACGCGTCGCGTTCAGATACGCGCAATTGTGTTTTGATCACATACGCTCGGTGCACGTAATTATGTACAGTTGACCATGTCGAATTGCGCGTGTGGAGCGACTGCCGCCGCGGGCACCGGCCTCGCTCTTTCTCCCATTCCTACATAAGTGATATGATGATCCACAATGCTGATGGCAATTAACGAGCGCCCGTGCTTTACATTGTCACTGATTTTGACAGCTGTTCGGCCATCGTACCATGACATGCTTCCGAACCGGTTTCCTGCTTAAACAAATGAGGTTTTACTCGCAAAACTAAGGTGAAAATTACTAGAAACTTGTAATGTTACGTAATTATGGTAATTTCTCTGGTTTACACGCTACATTGGAGTTGAACTTGTGATTTGCTAGCGCATTATTTATATTGAGTTATTGACAATAACATGAATCCTATTGATAAGTGCGAGTTTTCTTGGCACAAGTAAAAGTTGATTTATCCTGTAAAATCAGTTTTAGTTCTAAATGATTATATTAATTGATGCTAATAGCACTAAATTCGTGACTTACAGATGTTAATAACCCTTACGATGTTTTTCATCAAACTATTTTCACTTTCCCTTGAATTTCCCGCCAACATTATAACAATAATAATTTTACATAAACGCCTACAAAAATATCCCACGTTAATTTAATAAAAATTCAATCTAGTGGTTACGACTATAACCATAAAATGTACCTACTATCATCACAAAACTAATTAATCCGGAAGGCATTCACTGGTCTTTTACATCAATTTGTAATTATTTTAGACATAACACCAACAAGCCTTCATAATGGCTGTCTAAATCATACACAAGAGTTGTAGCTGTCAAAATCGTGAGGCGCTAGTGTCGCAATGATGGCGTAAGAATTTAAGTATGTAACGATAGCCTATATTATGCAAAGATGCGTTCTAGAGCGGAAATACAGGCGTTAGGAAAATTCCTTAATGTAGTCGGATTTAGCTTAACCGTGAAGCTTCTGGACCCAGAAGTTAGGCTGACGTACATTGTCAGTCATGATTTGCTAATGATGTAACTGATGGTGCTAAAGTTATATATGCGTAACTTTTAGTTCTCATACTGATATTTATGGCGCTTATTTTGGTTATTAGAACAACAGACTTTCCTTCACTATTGTTTATAAGCTGTCCTAATGTAATAAATAGGTGCCAATCAGTCAACCTGGTCAGTCAGTCAATCATCTCGGCCTACTAAAGTCCACTGCTGGACATACTCTCTGCTCTCTTATAGCTCTCAAGCTATATTCTCCACACCTTGTCCAAAACGAAGATTATCAAGTCCGTGAGTCCTTGATTACAAATCGTCAGTTAAAGTGAAAATAGGCCTTTCAAGACTGCTGCAAGTAATGGTTCGCGAGCGGATTTGTAACCAAAGAAATAGTAATTAACGCATCAGAGCACCCTTAGTCGTATTTCATGTCAGCACGCCGCAAAAAGAGAGGGGTTGGTATATTCTTTGCCAGTGAACACTTAGCTAGAAAAATTAATAGTTGTCTAATACGCTTAGCACCACACAAATTTATTGTGCCCAATCAATTATAACACATCACGAAGACTGACACAAGAGGTTTATCATTTTTAATAAATCAGTAAATATGACAAAATCTACACCAAAGTTGTAGCAGCCACCAATTTGGTGTGTTCGTGATCACGTGCAACTATTCAACGTCGATTTGCCACAGAGCATAGACAATTTATTTAGAAAAAGATTTTTCACTTGAAGTGACGTGACGTAGGTGACAGAGAGAATGTTACGCAATTATACTTTGTTTATGTATTCAAGTTAAGTAATTGTTTGGTGATTTTTTGTTTTCAATGTTCGCTGTTTTAATTTTTTAATAAAATTAAGAGAGGCCTTTATTCTACATACTTCATGTTATATTGAGTTATCGCAGAAAATAATGTCAAAATATCTGATTTAGTAACATAAATAACAAAAAAGTGTTTGCAGAAAGACGTAGATAAATTAAAATTAACTTGTTCAAAATAATATAAATTAACAATGAAAATGTAGATTTAGGAACTCGCATCTTTAATAAATAACAAACAAAATACAATGACAACTGAAAGGAAGTAAAAATTATACATTCAAAAACCGTTTCTAATCATAGAGATACATTTTTATATTTCACGAATTTTTTTTTCTTAAGTTGATTTGCAAAATGTTCTAGAATGCAGCGTGGTGTTAATTCAATTCAATAATTTTACAAGCTGCAAAAATTTTTACAGTCTAAAGTGTAAAGAATGCTCGGAGGTCACAAATTGTGTTATTGTAATTGGAATTATTTTAATGATCTGTTTGGCGTGTACGTGTTTGTTGGATTGATATAGCGATTGAATTTCACTAGATTATTTGTTTTAAAGACATCATGATTGACAATTTCGGTACCACACACAGATATTTACACATGAGAGCAAGGAATACACTACTATAGATACACTCTGAAGATAGACTTTTATTTAAATTTTTGGTCTGAGACACAATTCAATACAATTCACTTTTAATTTGGTAATCCATATTACAATTGTTTTTTTTTTCTTAAATCTGAAATCAGATGTTATTTTAGCCAGGAATACAAGTACCTTGACCCTACCGATGACCTTGTGAGGGCCGCAGGAGTCCGCTGGATGCGGGAAGCACCGAACCGGTCGAAGTGGCAGAGCTTGGGGGAGGCCTATGTCCAGCAGTGGACCTCTTTCGGCTGAAATGATGATGATGACAAGTACCTAGAGGCTTGATCATATTGAGTTTTGTAATTGCGATAATTGCTAAACAGAGTGGAACGTGATATGGTGGCGAAAAATAAATATGAATTTGAAGATGTGATGTTACTTCTTAAGGTTTTATTTTTGTGGTTCAATAACAAACAAAAAATACAATTATTAAAATTACCGGCGCGAATTTTTGTTACCTGTTTACATACAAATACTTTCAAGTATGTAGAAATAGAAAACCAGAAGCGCAAGCGCAAGTACATTACGTGTATAACCATCACAAGTTTCCTCACAGCTCTTAATCTGTAACACTTCCTCAAACGATGTTTATCACACCGTGTCAAAGTAATTGACATGATATCCTATTTATGTAGGTATGGTAATTTTTAAACAGGTCTCATATAAGAAAATAAAAATAGGAAGAAAGATCACATAACATCGTGCTTGTATTCCACGAAGGATAAGACAGGTGTGCCTACAGTACACCCATATTTCGCCAGTTATGTTTAAATTCCTATGAGGGGCTTGTGGCTTAGTACTAACAACCATACGGGTCGATCGAGGTTAAGCTACGCTTGACGCGGTTGGTTCGTGGATGGGTGACCATACCAAGATCCGTGCCTCGGACAACACGTTAAGCCGTAGGTTCCGACTGAAATTTGTGGATCTTTGACTGTCGTTACGGGTCGTCAGAAGCCCGAAGGTCTGACAACCAGTCTAACCACGAGTTATCGTAGGTATTACCCAGTAACTGGGTTGTGGAAGTCAGATAGGCAGTCGATCCATGTAAAATACTGGTAGGTATTCAGCTGCATCCGAGCCACAGCTGCAGATGATGATGTTTAAATTCCTATGTGACGACCGCACACAAACCCTGAGAAGTCATCAGTACTGAGAAGTTCCACAAGAAAGCAGCAATGACACTGCCCGACCCGGGAATAGAACCTAAAACCTTATAGCGACATCTTACCACTACTTTTGTACGATTGTGTGTTTAGTTTAGTAAGTACGTGATTTTCGTGTGCGAGTTTAAATAAATACATTTTCTTTCTTTTTAACCGACTTCAAAAAGAAGGAGGTTATCAATTCGACATGTTTATATTTTTTTTTTTTATGTATGTTCGGGCATAACTCCGTCGTATATAGACCGATTTGCAAAAATATTTTTTTATTCGAAAGGGGTTTGTTCCGAAATGGTCCCATATAAATTTCATATAGATCTGATGATGCGTTTTGGAGACAGACAACGGAACTCTTCAAAACTTTACAGCAAATCAACCGCGAATGCGGCTATCGCATAAATATGCATTGTTTTGACCCTGAGGATGATGAAATTTCGAATTGGTGTGGCGTAGGTAACTAAAAAGTGAAAAATAAAAACTTTTTTCAAAAAAATATCAACCGACTTCCAAAAAAACACTACAAAGTGCAAAATAACTTTAATTTCGGAAGGCGGTGACAAAGGATTAAAATACCTACACGTCCAAAGTCACCGACTTCCGAAATTAAAGTTATTTTGCACTTTGTAGTGTTTTTTTGGAAGTCGGTTGATATTTTTTTGAAAAAAGTTTTTTTTCTTTAGACATAATCCTGAATCGCGCAACACAGTTTACCAACTTCCCGGTTTCAATAGTTGGGCAATTGCCCACCAGACACAAAACCCGTCTGCTAGGAGAATCCTCCCTTTCCTATAACTTTACACCCTGTTCCCCATGCCTCTAAAATCTTATCCTCATTTGAAGCGCTAGTGACCACTAGACAACCACGAGCCAAGGAGGAAAATGAAGGAAACAATGTTTTCTTAAGGAAATCTTGATGTTGTGGTTGTAGCGGTACTACAAATAAAAATGCTTCGCAACAAATATCGAAAAACACAAAAAGAAAAGTGGCGCCATCTACAATGCCATAGGCGAACTAACTGAGCAATTCTGCATCGCGCAATCAGAGTTTACCACGGCACTCGAACGTATACAAAAATCCCGACATCAACTGTCGGGCAGTTGCCCGGACCAGACACAATACCCGTCTGGTCGGAGGATCCTCCTTTACCATCATAGGTATGAGTGAACTTTACATCTTGTTCCTCATACCCCTAAATGGTTTATCATTCACCTATCGATCCACTTAGCCATCGGCCAACAGGAAGGCCCTTACATCTAGTTAACCGATAACGGTGAATTTCACCAATGTAACTAAACGCGACCAAACCGCTTTCAAGAGCTGTCAGTGTCATCGGTGTTGTGGAATATTGACACTGACAGCTTTGGAACGCGGTTTAGATGTGCTGATCACGTTCAGTTTCATTGGTAAAATACGCCCGTAGTCAAAATGAAGATGACTGGTTGAGATGAAATCATGACAAAATAGCTACGTTCGGAAAGCCAATTCCGGTAATTAAAACGTTCAAAATCTAGTTTCGATCTCATCTCGGCGACAATCAATTTTAAAAACACGGGAATTGCCCTTCTGTAATTTTTACACGTTTGTGGAAATCCACCAACACGGTAGGAACTATAATATGGTACCTCCTCTTGAGACTTTTTTTCATAGATTTGATTTGATTCTAGAGCGCGATTTTTCGGTACTCGGGGTTTTTTTTTTTGAGTTTGGGAAATCATCAAATAACTTCTCCCGCTCTGGGTGGAGCAGGAGAGCGTGTCAGACTTTTACTGACTAAAACCCATCCATGTTCTCTCAGTTGTCTGTGTGCCAGGGGCCACAGTATCTCTTTCGAACAACCCGCACCAACTTACTTCGGGGTTAGCTCACAATAAGCGCCGTTTAATTTATAGTATCCAAAACGGTTAAATTGAAAAATAAAATCTTACACTCGTACTAAACATACATACCGGTCAAAATCATAACCCTCCTTTTTGCTTCGCCGTAGTCGGGTAAAATCCGTTGGAATTGTACTCCTCAAAACAATAACACAATTACTAGTTGTACGAAAAAGTTAAACAAACATGGTTTTTTCATGCCAATGTACTATAGTCCTATTGCAGGACAAAGGCATACATACGGAGAAGCCGCGAGTGCTTTCTATGCATGAAAAGAGGATTGATCACAACGGTTGCTCAATAAGGGTTGGCCATTTCAGTCTTATATTTCCTCATGATGGTTTTCATTCACAAATGTCAGTTATGTCCAGAATTTTGTTTTTTTTGGGATTGACTTCTCGCAGGTAAACCTCTGGAGGTTTATTTATTTATTTATTATGCAAGGCACACCAACGACATATTTACAAAGATAGTAACATTAGGCGATGACGAATCTTCAGTACTGTGTAAATACATCACTTAAAGGCATGCACAACATTCTTATTAAAAGGGAATACGAATAACAAATAACGTGATTTACGATGCGATTACATTTTGAAATTATTGAAAAATTGTAAATGAAATTAAATTATAAAATGAAATAAAATAATAGATTTCGTCACATTGCACTAACACAATACAACCATACAAAATTAAATAAAAATTCACACATAAGGTAACAAAACATGGAGGTAAGTAAGTAAATGATAAAAATAAAATACAATTAACTTACTCCAATTAAACTAAATTAAATTGAAAATTATTAACAAGTAATTTGAACAGATTATTAAATAAAACTAAATACCTACAATTAATAAAATTAAAATTAAACTTAGATTATTAATATTAAATTATCATTCAATTAAAATAAGTATGACTACCGGTGGGCAGCTGATTACAGATCAATTTTGTTTATTTTAGTTTTAAATATTGGCAGACTGTCTTGGAAAATATCAATATTGCTGTCGACTGAGCAGGCACTATTGTAAAAAGACAACATTCTATTTAGAGGTGCATGCTGGCCCAGGTTTGTGCGACACGGTTTAGTGGCAAACGTCTTAGTGGTACGCTTAGATCGGAGATGAGAATGACGAGGTACATCTAGGTTGATTTTTTTAAGGAGATCTAGAGTCGATGTTATCCCGTTTACAACTTTGTAAAGTGTTGTTAGATCATTTAGGACCCTGCGTTGTTTCAATGTGTCTAATTTGAAGTAACTTAGCCGTTCTGCGTAATCGGCTCTGTAAGGACAATTGTGGTCTTTAAAACGCAAGCACCTAGTCATTTTTTTTTGAACGCGCTCTATCCGGTCTTTATGAATATTATAAGTCGGACTCCAGGCGGGAGATGCATATTCAACTAGGCTGCGCACAAAGGTGTTATAGAGCACTTTCAATGCCGAGGTTCCCTTGAATTCTTTGCCAATTCTGTTGATAAACCCAACCATTTTCATTTCTTTTTTAATGATATTATTTATGTGTGTGGTAAATGAGAGATCGCTGCTAAGCACTACACCTAGATCCCGTATGTTTGCCACTTGTTGCAGTGATGTCCCGTTGAGGGAGTACTTTGATGGTATGGGATGTTTCTTCCGCGTAAATGACATGTGGAAACATTTGTTGGCATTCAGGACCATCCCGTTCACCACACACCAGCTCTGTATTGAGTTCAGATCTGTTTGAAGTAGAGTAATATCTTCTTGGGTTTTTATTTGACGATAGATTTTAAGATCATCGGCAAATAAGGAACACTGGCTATGTTTGATGCAATTAACGATGTCATTTATAAATGCAATAAATAGAATTGGCCCAGTATGGGATCCTTGGGGCACACCGGAGGATACAGTATACTCCGGAGATTGATAGCCGTTTACCACCACTCTTTGTGTACGCCCGCATAGATACGATCTGAACCATTTCAAAAGGGGACCGTGTATGCCAAGACCATGCAGTTTCAGCATCAGGATTTCATGGTTGACCTTATCAAAAGCACTGCTGAAATCGGTATACAGAGCATCGATCTGTTGGCCAGCGTCAATGCTCATACAGATTTCGTCAATGTATGTTACTAAATTGGTGACAGTTGATTTGTTGCTGCAGAAACCATGCTGTTGAGGGAAAAGTTGTGTTTTAATATGGGATGTTAATATAGGGCAAATCATTGATTCAAAAAGTTTTGAGAAAATGGACAAGATAGAGATAGGTCGGTAATTTTTTGCGTCGGCGATATCACCTTTTTTGAATATTGGAACCACGTTAGCTTTTTTCCATTCCGTAGGAAACGTAGATGTTTCGAGCGATTTATTGAAAATGTAGGTAAGAGGATATGCCAAAATTATGAGCACATTTTTTTATGAAGAGCGGTGGTACCCCGTCCGGTCCAGCACTTTTGGTAACATCAATTCTGTTTAGTGCTTTAAGAACTTCCCTCTCAGTAAAAGCTATTTTACTGAGTACCAATTGAGGAAATGATACGGCATTTGTTGCTGCTCTAGTTTTACTGTTAGCGGCAGAAAACGTTGATGAGAATTGAGTAGCAAAAAGTTCGCATATTTCATCACCCGTTGCAGCTATTGAATCATTTAATGAAATTTCAGATGGTATAGAGCTAGATTTTGAATTTTTGGTCTTAACGAAAGACCAGAAAGCTTTGGGGTTTGACTGGATGTTATTCTCTACAGAGTAGACATAATTTCTGTAACAACTCTTAATAATCGACCGTGCCCTCTCATCTAGCATTCTATACTCGCCATCATCACGCGGATTACCGTATTTTTTGAAACGTTGTCTTAGTTTTTCTTTTTCATTGAGAACTTTCACTAAGGATTTGGAATACCATGGAGGAAAGTTTCTACTTATATACTTAATTTTAGGAATATGTTCATTAATTATTGTTTGAATGGATTGATATAGTACTTCTATCATAAAATTTACATTTGTGCATGGTTCTAGTCGCTCTTTCCAATTTATTTCTCTTAGTTTTTTATTGACTAGTACATAATCAGCTGCCTTGAAATTCAACCTAGCTCGTCTAACATCTTTAAGTGGCACGTACGCTTTTAAGACAAATTCAATTTCTAAGGGAGGGTGGTGACAGTCTTCTTTACAGATAGGTGACACAGACCTTCTGACCATTGCATTTTGTATGTTTGAAAACACTAAGTCTAATGTTCTATTATTTGTATTTTTAACCGAGTTATATTGAAACAGACTGTTCAAAGACATAAAATCTATAAGCGAGTATCCTAGGTTATTACTATAGTTTGACGGAATAGTTGAGGTTACATAAGAGTGACTCGGGTCCTGGTTCCATTCGACAAAACCGAGATTAAAGTCTCCGACTACTATTATTTCTTCGCCAGTAGTTTCATTAACACTAGTGGCCGAACTTAGAAACATATCTAGGTGCTGCTGGGATACTGGCGGTGGTAAGTACATAGCACATATGTTTACTTTCTTCCCCTCGTTTATCTTTACGCGTACCCAGAGGTCTTCTGCAGCAGTTTCCCACTGACAGGCCCGCGCGGAATCATCATCAATCATCAGGATGTCGGTTGCTTTACCAGACTTGCCTGTCTCTACCTTAAGGTGACACTAATTGTCCACATTTTTTCCATACCAACTTCGGGAGGGTTTTACGCCACTGTTTGACTATGTTGTACATCAAAAATTAAACATGGTATGGTTTTGTCTCATTATTAATATTGTCTGTACGGAAACAGAATATTAAAATAAAAAGCTATTGAAAAGTTATGAGCCCACAAAGATTCGTTTTTCTTGCTAATTTAACCTAACTTTGGGCGTGTTTAAGTAATAAAAGGAGTGTAAAATCTCGAAAACCAAGTCGGTACCGACAAAGCTCAATTATCGAAAAATTCAATAAACTTAATTTGTCATTGATTTATGCTGTAGTTTTTTCAGAAAACCCGATCTTCCAAAGGAATTTTCTTAATTTTTTACGCGCCTGTTTTACTAAAACTGATCTTGCAGCTCGCTCAATCATGTTGTGCGGTAGATTAGCGTCTAACTGCTCATCACTGATACTACGTCTGTCGGACACAAAGCCTGGTGAGACAGCGTGCTTTTTTGCCAGGCCCACCACTCCCACCAGCGAGTTCGAGCCCGCAACTAGTGTACCCTTAATATGTGAAACCCCTATGGGGTACGGACTTAGACCTAGGGCTTCGTTGGAAGACGGCAGCAAGGTACGGATAGCAGGGTACGGGCTGGATAGGAATGATTATTATTTAGGGACTACTCAGCGGCATGGGTTGGCTCGAGCAAGGATCGGGGCAGACATGGATTGGAACGTCACGGCGGGCCTCGGCGGCGAGGACGGAGGTCTACGACGGGGAATGTTCGATGGGATAGGAGAGTTGTAGTGTCATCGGGAATGGCTAGGGTTTGCCTCGGTTGGCGAATCCTACTAATGCGAGAGGAAGTGGAGCGGGCGACTGTCGTTATCAGGGGATTGGCGTGCTTTGTAGCAGAGTTGAAGAAACGCTTGGAAAGGCGTTTGAACTGCTGGATGGTGGGCATTCTGGAATCTAGATTGAGATTCTCATTCCGGATATAAAAGGTGGCTCCCGTGACCTTTCTAATGAAACGGTTTTGCAGAGTCTGCATCCTATGGAGATGGTGGGATTTAGCGTGTGCGAAGACGATGCACGCTGAAGTCATGATGTGGAGCAATGTCCAAGTTATACCAGAAAGCATATATTAATTTAATAGGTAGGTAAATATGCTTGTCTAAACTACATAATCAAGTATTTGGTAGCGGCAAGTTAATTAATCGTAATTTTTACCACGACAATTACCTTCATGTGATGTGAACGTGCTCGTCATACAAACAGTTCATCACACGAAATGATAATGTATGCTAAAACTGCTCAACATCATCTTAAACAAATATTCATAGATTCAAATTCATTTAAAACCTGCCTCCAATGATTAATTAATTAATACTCCGATAAGTTAACCACGACAAACGCTTAAACTTGTGGGGAATCTGAATATAGTGTGTATTTCTTATTAACCGACTTCAAAAAGAAGGAGGTTATCAAGTCGCTATGTTTCTATTTTTTTTTTGTATGCTCGGGCATAACTCCGTCATTTATAGACCGATTTACAAAATTCTGTTTTTGTTCGAAAGGGGTTTATTCCGAAATGATCCCGTTTAAATTTCATGTAGATCTGATGACGCGTTTCGGAGACAGACAACGGAACTCTTCAAAAAATGACAGCAAAACAACCGCGATTGCTGCTATCGCATAAATATACATTGTTTTGACCCCAGGGATGTTGAAATAACGAAAAAGTGAAAAATAAAAACTTTCTGCCTAGTCGCTCGGCTACCATTGTAACCGTATGAAGATGAATACCAGCATTTTACATGGAGCGACGACCTGTCTGACCTGCTGTCTGACTTATCCCTAGTTTTGAGTTTGACAACCGAGACATGAAGGGATCTCGATATGTAATAAATGGTCACCCATCCAAGAACCGACCGCGGCAAGCGTAGCTTAAACTGACGACCTTAGTGTGAGCCTTGAACCTAGTGGCTAAAAGAAACACACTAGGGCCACTGATCAGTCGACCGGTGTGGCTGTTATCATTTAACCACGAACCCCACATAAAAAACGTACCTACGCCATATTTGTTTACCAAATAGGACAAATAAAGAGAGACACACTTTAGCTATGCTAATAGCCCGACTCCATCTGCCAATAAGTCACGCTTTGGCGAATGTTCCAAGAAACGACGTTAAATTAACATCGATGCGCAGACGCATACAAAAAGCGTGCCGATTACTTTTTATTTGTTAGCAACGGCTGCTAACTTGCTAGTTTCAGATTGATAGATAAGTTAATATAGATTGTTTTGCTTTTATTTGTCTTAGTGGAGTTTTGTGAAGAATTCTTTCTCTAACAGAATTAATTGGATTGCACGTAATTGCAAATTATAGTTGCTTATTGCCGTAGGTTTAATTGTGCGCAATGGTAATTCAGTTGTAGGTCCTTGGTTCGAACCCTGACAGGCGCTTTACTTTTTGTAAATTATTTCATCATCACAGCTTTCAAAACGGTGAAGTAAAAGATGGTGATCCAAAAATTCGAAGACTTTTGTGCCATCTAACCACACGTAGTGGGCCCGCGTGGTGGATTACCGCCCGCCCCTTCTGGCCTGAGGCCTGTGTCCCAGCAGTGGGAACATTATCGGTAGGAGATGTATGTTTGGTCAATTTAAATTGACTTTTTAAGACAATTTATGATTAATTTCGACCAAAACAGAGAGACAATTTGATTTTAGATTTATTGATATTGGGCAGTCCGATTCTGAAAAAAATCTCAGGTATTTTGTTCTAGTACTTAGGTAGCAAGTCGGCACACTCCAACATCACTGAATTCAACTTTAATTTAGTATCATACATAGACTAATGAGTAAGATAATATTCCACTAATTGTCTCTTGATGAATTCCTACTTTGGTACTCATGAAGAAACTCACACGTGAACGTTCTTTGTATAGGTAGTTGAAACATTGTATCACATATACAGGTAGCTGTGATCGGTCTACCTCATCATAGTAAAATCGCCGTCACAATTTGACATAGCTTAAGGCTTCATGTAAATTACGCTGGAGCCGCACCGCCGCGCCGCCGCCGCCGCCGCCGCCACACCGATGCCGAGCCGGAACCGCGTGTACGATATACATACATTGATGCCGAGCTTTAGATAGTAAAGCATCAATCACAATGCAGTAAAACGCAGTTAACGGCATGGTTGGCGCAGTGGTTAAGCTATTGACTGCTGCGCTGCGTGTCGCAGGTTCGATCCCCGCACGGAACAACTATTTGTATGATGTACAAGTAGTTGTTTCGGGTTTGGGTGATTGTGTATGCTAAACGCACCCACAATACAGGAGAAATTCCTAGTGTGGAGCAACGTTATTTTAAAAAAAAACATGTCCATCGAAACTATCCAAGATGTCTGCTTTTCATTTTTGTATTGATATATGTTTTTTGATGATACAATACGATAACACTGGCAATTAATTACGCAATCTTTGGTGATAACTGATAAGTCTGGACATCACTAATATCGTACATTTACGCACCGTACTTTATAAACAACGACAGTGGAAAGTAACAACCTGGAAATTGCCCACACCAACCACAAACTGAATCTCACCTAGACAATCCATAGCCCAATTCACATACCAGATTAAACAGATGCATCTAATTTACCTATCTTTCCCTAATAAACAAGGAAACACTAATCTACATAACTCGCTCCATTTCGTTTCAGAAAGGGTGCGGGTTGTTCGAAAGAGATACCGTGACCCCTGGCACACAGGCAACTGAAGGAACACAGGGGGGTTCAGTAAGTAAAAATCTGACACGCGTTCCTGGTCCACCCAATTCGAGAGAAGTTATGTGATGATTTCCCACCCTCAAAAAAAAAAAAACATCACGCTTGTCATCCATGGAAGGTTAGGCAGAGGTGAACTTCTAAGTTATGTTTAAGTCCCATGTGTTACATGGGGCGCGCCTATTGCCATCAACCGGACACTAATCACAACTCCAGGCTGCTACTGAGAAAATTCTGATTTAAAAACTTTTTTACAAAAAAACTAAACAAAAAATAATTGAAAAGTAAAAAATAATAAACCTGCTTTGATTAACCTTAATAACTAAGTTCGGAAGGCGGTGACATAAAATTAAAATACAAATCCAAAGTCACCGCCTTCCGAACTTAGTTATTAAGGTTAATCAAAGCAGGTTTATTATTTTTTACGGTTTAAGTATTTTCTAAAAAAGATTTTATTTTATATTTGTTTGTGGCTATAATCTATTCGTACTACATGCTTAATTTTTGATTACTTTTTGTAATACACAACTCAGTATAAATCTGTGAGTAAACAATCAATCATCCCATATTTTCCTACCCTTAGGGTTGGTTTTTTTCCCCTTTTTACCCTTTCCAATAAAAAAGAATTATCAAAAAGTTATGCGTGGTCATACATTAAAAAATAAAAATATATTCGCGTCGACCTGAGAACCTCCACCGTTTTTTCGTTGGCTAAAAACCCAACAACACTTTGCCCGACCTAGGAATCGAACCAATGACCTCATGCTGAGAAGTAGTGCTTGCAACCACTAGACCAACGAGGAAGTCGAATTTAGGTATAATTACCTAATATACAATGAAAAGTGTTTCATTGTATATTAGGTTGTAAAACTACTACATAACACGCTTCATTTTGTACCAGAAATAATTCCAACTTATTAAGCCATTAATTATTTTTAGACTAAGACCATCTTCAATCTACTCTCAAAAGCGTGGAAGTAAATTAATTAATTACTAACAAAATAATTATGAAGAATATAGTCATAATTCTTAGTTGCACTTTGCTATAAGATGTATTACGTTATGTCAGACACATGTGTTCTCAGAAGAACGCCATTAGCACACAATTGAAGTCAAACAATGAATTAGAAACGATAGCAACCCAGTTTTTAGTTCTTACTACCTACTTTCATGTTAGTGTGGTGTCACACGAGTCGAGTCAGCTGAATTGACAGCTGTCAATATTGATGAACAATGGTTTAGCAACTTGTCAAATTGCAAATCTTTTATGAGGCCAATATGTAACACGGGACATATTTAGAGGAACATCTCTTTGATATGACAATTGGAAAATGAATCTTATTATTTATTTAACCATTTATGCACACACATATAAACAGACAAGAATAAAGGAACAGAAAAATACGTACAAAGGTAATGCTTATTTCTACAGAAATCTCTTCCAGCACACCTACGATAGGAGAGAAGATAACAGAGATGTAGACAACCCGTGTAATAATAATAACAGGGAAAACATTATAGCACAAATTATAATCTAATTTATAAATACACATATTATCATATAAGAATATACATACATACAAACATACTACTAAAATAAATATCAACAAAATATATATTATTATAATGTAAATTAAATAATAAATACAAATGCAACTTATGAAAAAGTGGAGATATAGTGTTCTTTCACTCTTCTTTTGAATACTGCTACAGTTTGGCAGTTCCTAATGTCAGGCGGAAGTGAATGCCTGCTTTACCCGAAGGTGTTGGCAGCGGTGTACTATTTTGTTGCTAAATTGGCGTGAGCTGGCTGACATATATGGCAAATTTAATGTTTTTTTTATGTTTCGTAATGTTAATTACCTACTATTGTATAGAATCAAGTTCTTCTAACTTAACAGATAGCTGTGCTGCTGGTAAATTTGTTGCGCCACTTCTTCTTCCCAGCTAAAGCACTTGGCGTTTTTGGGGGACTGTCTTATGTAATTTTGACATTCAAAAAGAGCTGACTCTCAGCCTAGTTTGAATATATCACTTTTGATTTTGTACCTTTAGTAACCCCACATTTCGCCAGTTATGTTCAAGTCCCATGTAATAGGGGCGAGCCTAATGCCATCAACCGGGCACGACTCCGACCTGCTACTAAGAAATCCCCGATGGACAAACCCAAACAACACTGTCCGACCTGGAAATCGAACCCTCATGCTCACTTGCAAATTCAAAGCATTTAATTCAAACAGGCACATAAACGCATTTTGAAACGTCAACATTTACATTAAAATAGAATTGATTCTAGTCCTTCCAAAGGGTTTCGTATAGAGAATAATGGACAAGAAACTCCACTGTTACTCTTTTGACACATTAATTACCTATATAATTTCATATACTTATGTGAAAACCAATGAGGTAGTCATCTCAATATCGTAAAATAGAAAAAACTAAAATAATAAACAAGATAACTACTCCTCAATGACTTGGGTGTGAGTGACAGTTTTGGACTCGAATACATTGATTAGTCAGACTCGTGTACCCGTGTACTATTAGATATTGCGGAAAATTACAAAATGAATGCTATCAATGAGGCATGTCATGATATTGGAAAGAATTAGTCTTTTTTATATTGAGATGGAATGTCTTTTATGCAATCAAAAATAAACTCTTGTATGAAAATACCTGTTAATGTTACCTCTTATAGTAACAGTTTTAAAGCCTACAATTATAAAGAAAAAGTTAAAATAAAATTTACAGCAGAGATGTAAAAACCTACATAAAATGGCAATTTCAACAAATAGATTCCTGTTTAACCATTTTACATCTGCATTGCTATTCTGTAACCATCTCACCGCGTGAACTTAGCGTAAGGTGACCTGTCCGTCTCATTCCACCTAATGCTTGGTCAATGCCTATCATCAGTGGGATGACACTGACGGCTCACTCCACGCTCACTTCACGCGGTGAGATTGTTGCAGAATCGACATGCTGATCCGGCCAACTTTATTGAGATTGACTTCCGAAGTTCCGACGCCCAAATATTTTTTTGAAAAAAGAAAAGGTGATGGATGACATACAGTAATCTCACATTACCATAATTTAGATGGTATATCACCATTTTTTGGTTCCGGTCTAACCAAAACCCCCAAACTAAGCTGGCCTTGGATCTTGGGGGTCGGAGTGCGAATGAGCAGAAATATACGTCGGTTTACAAGGCTAGCGTATATTACGTTGTGTGTGTGTGTGTGTGTTTATGGGAGTGTCTGTGAGGGTGAAAGAGTGCAAACGGTAACCCTCTGTGGGTTACCGTTTGCTGGAACTTTGTGTTGACGACAAATGTTAGGGAAATGATTATGTTTCCGGCGTAAGTTAGTTCCAAAAGCCATTTCTTTAGAACACTTTGCGATGCGTGATCTTCTCAGATTAGTCGCAATGCGGTATTCATTGAGTTCATTCAATTATTGTGAACACGTATTTGTAAAGCATACGCTGCAATGGATATGGCTGAATTGTCAAAATTAATTCTGTAACCATCATGATCCCTTATACGTGAGAGGCTAGAACGATGACACGGTGATATATAATATAAGTGGCGGGAATAGGGGGGTCGGGTAAACACAAAATATTTATCATAGCTTTTCAAGAATTAATCAAGTTTTTTCAGGCACAAAAATAAATCATAATCATTACCTAGCCTTTTTCCATCTATGTTGGGGTCAGCTTCCAGTCTAACCACATGCAGCTGAGTACCAGTATTTTACATGGAGTGAGGGCCTATCTTAGCTCCGCGACCTAGTTGCTGGGTAACTTGATACCCCTTGGTAAGACTGGTTGTCAGACTTTCGGGCTTCTGAAGACCGGTAACGACTCTCGAAAATCAACGAATGAAGCCAGGATCAACGGCTTAACGTGCTTGCCAAAGCACGGGGCGGTCTTGGTATGTAAAGATGGTCACCCATCCACGGACCAACAGCGGCAAGCGTGGCTTAAACTGATCGATCGACCCGTGTGGCTGTTATTAGTTCGCCACAAGTCCCTCATAGGCAAATAATAAATAGTTGACATAAATAGCTTGAACACCTTTGTTTACATCGATAGAACTAACTCACCAGGCCGGCAGGCAGGTCTACATTCAATGCTACTATGATAAATCTGGCTGATTCAGATGTTTCGATGATTTCGCTCTGGAATTCAGCTGCATTCGGCAAGACTGGAAGCTCACCCACATAGCAGTGAAAAAACCAGGCAGGTGATTGAAGACGCGGGATTTTCGTTTCCATTACAAAATCAAAATCAAAAGTCATTTATTCAAATTAGGCTGAGAATCAGCACTTTTCGAACGTCAAAATACACAAGACAGTCCCCCAAAACGCCCACCCTTCACCACTTCCTAATGCTTTAGCTGGGAAGAAGAAGTGGCGCAACAAACTCCCCAGCAGCACAGCTGACTTGATTCTATACACAAAGTATTATTATTTCTTTATTTACATAAGTATGTCATCAATATAAGAAATAGATGTAGCTCTACATGGAGTTAGAAATCTTATGAAGCTTGTAAAAAGCAAACCATTAATTGTAGAATAAATGAATAAACACAAACAATTTTGTTGTTCAGGCGTCTGGTTGTTGAATACTATGAAAATATGTGTAATTTATTGGTACATGCGTCCTGATTTGCATTCTACAGTATCGATTATTGAAATGAAAACTTCTTTAGCCGTGATGAGCGATTTTTGGTAGGGCCAACACTTATTGTTTCCCGTCACCGACAATCTAATGTGACCGCGTCACTAGCATGCTAATGTGACGTTTAGTTTTTTTTTCCAAAGTTTTAGTTTTTACTTGTGTCGGCACTTTGAGTACTCATTAAGGAATAACAACCCGTAGGTATTACACACGACTTCAATAATACCATCATTACATTTAAAAATATACAAAATACGAACATTTTGACGCATGCGTGCGACACAGCCGCGTGTTTCCGCCGGAAGCTCTCCAGCAGCCATATTAAAAACAATAGTATTAACATAAACCACATCACTGCACTGGTTTGTATTTCGAACACTCCAAAGTCACAGAGTAACGCACACGCACAGTGACAGAAACTGCATTCCTTTTTTGACAGTTTTTTTTTTAAATGTTTTCTTAATTAAACTATATTGTGCATGTCAAACGCGTGAACACTAAACGGTAACTAAACAATACAATAATAGAATCGATGTAAACAAGTATGCGGGTGAAAGCAAGATACATACAAGTAATGTGCGCAAGAGTCGCTCACGAGTTAACATCCGAGCGGCGGCGCTAGCGTCGCGAGAAATCATAGTGTAATGAAAATGAGTTTTCACATGATATTGTTTATTTTTCTCATGGTAGGTATTATTTATTGATTATCATTTATTGTAAGAAGTTAACAAATGTGTTGATTGATATAATTAGCGTAAATTACCTATATTGAAATTATTGTTATAGCCGGTAGTCACGCACAAAATCAATAAAACACATATATAAGAGTGTTATGATTGGGTAGGCGGTTTATAGGAAGATTTTATTACTTTTTAAGTTTGTTTCGATTTGTAGGGTTTTTCAGAAGATCAAGTAACTACCGAAGGTACAGTTGATAATCTCCAAAATGATACATACTTATCATATCATATCATTTATTTTTTGCCAACATGGTTAGGGGTATAGATGTTACAATTTTTTACATATAATATAATGTTCTCCACGCTCTGCCTTCACATGGGCATGCAAAATTTACACACAAATTAAAATATACTTACTTTCAAAATACTTAACAATTACCTATTATGACAAAATTATTAAATTGGAAAATCATTTTAATTTCAATGTCAAGGAGTATTTAGTAGTCAATAGATAATTAAATAAATGTCAGAATAAATAATGGATAAATAAATAAAAGTCTTAAATAATATGTTTTCCTGAAATCATTTTATGCTCTCGCCTCAAATCCTCGAACAGGTTTACAGTAAGTAAAGTTTGAGGAGTGTCTGTAAGTGTACATCCACGTTTCGACTTTCAAGCCCATTGCCTAAACAATGGCTAAATTTTGGTGTCAAGAGGCCTACTCTCTAAGTCATAAAATATTTCGAAACTTCGGTGATAACACTACACCCGGTTAATTAACTTTTTCGGAAGGGTAAAAACATATCGAGGGTAGGGATGGCTGTCAAATCGTAGTGTCATTAATCTTTAGGACGGGCAACAAAATGATTTAATATCCGTGGGTGGACGCAATAGGAATCGCCGAGACTACGAATTTCGGCCTCCAGCTTCGCCGTCTCTTTCACTTACCCGGCGACGCGACGGAGGGGAATTGTATTCCTAATCCGTCCTCCGAAGAAAAAAAAATATACCACGAAAAGAAAGGAACGAAACGTATGTACCTATATTCCTTATTTAATAAAGAGATCAATGACAGCTGTCGCTTCTAAGCTTAGGTGTGATCTTAGCTCAAAAATAATCATAAGCGTGACATCTGCCAACCCGCACTGGGCCTGAGTGGTGGATTATGGCCCTCTCGCCATAACCCACCACGCGGGCCCATAGACGAGGCATGTGTCCCAGTAGTGGTAACATTATATGCTGCCCATGTAAGTATGTAACAAAAAAACTGAATTCTCTACATTCAAATTACTCTATGCGAATCACTCAAGCGCACAAATTAAACACAAAATCATCAATCTTGTTACTTACTTACGCATTCCTCGTTATTTAACTAGTTTTTTTTTTTCTACAATATAGTTACAATTATCTGCCTGTTCCAAGTTGATGATTTTAATTAGATATTTAATTATTAGATAACCCCCAAACAGGTTGCCATGCGACATAGTGTGGACACTTTCACAGACAACTTTTACTTTTTTTTTCTTCGGTTAGTAACGATTAAACTGGTATCGGCTTAAGTTAAAAAGATCGAGTTACTTTTTAAGATGTTGAGTCCCTTCACTGCTGTTATAATGGTGTTATTAATTAACTGAAACAGTCGAATTAAGTGACATTACAACACGTTCACTGCGTGCTTTCATAAGAGATTTTTTTTCTTTTACTGCAGGCTTAGCACGAGCACCGACTTGTCGACGGAAGAATAGACAACACTATTAAATAAATTATGTACAATAGGATAAGATACCTATGTTTTTCCATTCATTATCACAGTTATGCGTTCTAAACGAATCATGATTTTGTAGATAATCGTAAATACTTTGTGCCCGTCGAGTAGAAAGTTTTGTTGTCAGTGTGATTTTGACAGTTTGGGAAGAAATACTCTTCTGAAATAGTCTACATATAAAAGGACCTAGAGAAATATCGTAAGAAACGAAAGACTAAATGACAGATTGTAGAAGGATATCTACGGTGCGATAACAAAAATGTAGGAACGAAATATCACTTTGTATTGAAAAAACACTGTCTATTCTTCGTAGAAATACAAAGCGTCATGCTAAGCCCGCAGTACATGTTTCTTAACAGTAATAATAAAAATAATGACATTCCTCTCTTTAAAAGAATAAAAAAGATCCGAAGAAAAATAAAATAAATAAATCTCTCGACAAACTAGCGCCACCAAGCGGCTAGACGCGTCAACGTGATATAATTTCCAGTAGCGTGAACACATTATGCGCGCACGCGCATAACAATGCCTCGTTTGTTACAATTGTTAACTTCGTGCGATAGATGGCATGTAAATTCTAGGTAAGCATACGGTTTGAACACAATGGTTCTGTGGTTAGAAATGCAGCAGTTGAACGGGGCTCGTAGGTTTGATTTCCAATTCAGTCATAATTTTCTAACCAACTTCGGGATTTCATTGCCGTCTAGGAAAATCCAGTCGACGTTATCCTGGTTTGCCCAAAAATGTATACTGTGATAAGTTTGTGATTAAATATCATAAATTGACACACCTTTCATCATAATCCCATCCTAATATTAGGTCTTTACCTATGAAATTGCCGTTCTGCAGTACTGGCCATTTCAAATCAAAATAATTTTTGTTTGGCTAAGAATTCTAATTTCAAATTAATTTTATTTTAAAAACATGGATTTTTTTTTCTAAAAGTAGTCATTTCTTTATTGATTAGTGTTACATTTTCATCGCATTTCAATCTTTTTCGTCATCATGGATACGTTAAAAATTCGAGTAATTATGGAATATGAGTACCGTCGTGGCAGCAACGCGGCACAAGCGGCACGCAACATCAACGACGTTTACGGAGCTAACACTACAAACCAACGCACCACCTGTTATTGGTTTGCTCGCTTCCGTTCTGGAAATTTCGACCTGAAAAATGAACCTCGCGGTCGTCCGAAGACTTTGGTCGACAATGACGAATTAAAGGCGATTGTGGAAGCTGATGATACACAATCTACGGCTGAATTAGCAGCAGCTTTCGACGTTAGCGTCAAAACAATATTGGTCCATTTGCGTCAAATTGGCAAGGTAAAAAAGCTTGACAAATGGGTGCCCCACGAACTCAATGATCGCCAGCGCGAAGTACGCGTCGAGACGTGCCTTGCACTGCTCAACAGACACACAAATGAAGGAATTTTGAACCGCATTGTTACCTGCGATGAAAAATGGATTCTGTTTGATAACCGTAAGCGCTCAGCAAGTTGGTTGGATCCTGGTTCAGCACCTAAACAATGCCCTAAACGAAAACTTACCCCTAGAAAAGTGATGGTCACTGTTTGGTGGTCTAGCGCCGGTGTGATTCATCACAGCTTCTTACCAAACGGGGTGAGCATTACTGCAGATGTGTACTGTGAAGAACTGAACACAATGATGGAGAAGCTGGCGCATCTCCAACCAGCATTGGTCAATCGCTCGTCTCCGCTGCTCCTGCACGACAACGCGCGACCTCATACTGCACAGCAGACGGTCTCCAAGTTGCAAGAACTGGGGTTGGAAGCTCTCCGTCATCCGCCCTACTCACCAGACCTTGCGCCTACAGACTACTACTTTTTCCAGAATTTGGATAACTTCTTGGCGGGAAAAAAATTTAATACCCGAGAGGCAGTACAAAATGCCTTTGAAGAATTTGTTGCCTCCCGTCCAGCTGATTTCTTTAAGAAGGGCATCAATAAACTGCCACTGCGATGGCAAAGATGCATTGATTGCATGGGTGATTACTTCGATTAATACAAATAAAAAATTCATGAAAAAAATTCGTTTAAACTTTTTCATACAAAACGGCAATTTCATAGGTAAAGACCTAATATAAATATACTCGTAACATACATAAACTCACGCCTCCTTAACATGGGAGTAAGCAGAAACTACAGAACGCTACATGCTACGACCCTTACCTAATCCTTTTGTTTCGTTTTATATCATAAATCTGGTCATACATGCACGCTGATTGCGAGTGCGACGCCCTTGACCTTTCTGAAAAACTTCATCAATAAGGCCACTAACAAAACAATTCAAAGTTTTAACTAAAAGCTAAAAAAGAATTCGGTAAAATAAAATCGTGGGGCGTACCTGGCGTAACCTGAGTAAATATATTTCACGCGCCCCACGATTATATTTCACCGAATTCATCATCATCATCATTTCAGCCGTAAGACGTCCACTGCTGGACATAGGCCTCCCCCAAGCTCCGAATTTACCGAATTATGAAATTAAATTATTTAATATTTATTTATTTTTTTTATCTTAAAAAAAATACTTATTTATTTTCAAGTTTTAATTCAATATTTTTTAATTTTTATTGTATTGTTATCAAAACTAAAGGTGAGTACCAAAAATTTGTTCAATCTGCCAACAGGAAGGGGGTAAAATTTCAAGTACTAAATTTGACCCAAACAATAAACAGGGCAAACTAAATAAAACCGTTTTAAAATCACATACGAGTATGTCCTTCTTCGAATTAATTGGACTTTAATATGTACTTCGATGTATTTAGTCGCCTTAAAATATAAAGGTTTTCTCGCACGATTATAAAACCAAACCGTCTTCCAACCACCATATAAAATTAGAAAGATCAGTCTGAACTAGAAAACTACAAGACTATTTTACACTCTAGTTTACAAACATAGTCATAGAAATATTTTTCCGTGTAACTGAAGGTGAGCGGTTATAAACAGACTGGTTTAACTTGGAAAGTAGCCGGCTTAGTTAGTTTTTACTTCAAGTCCGATGCACTTATTTAGTGTTGAAAATTCTACTTCTATCTGTCGCAGAATAGTTCAAGTTGAGACAGTAAGGTTGACAACAGGGTGGGCTGCACGCGATTCTTTAGATAAACTTAAGCATCGCTACTGACAGAACTGTGACATCCATCTGAGGATCACACAGGTTCTCCCTATACCGGGTCCAACAATGAAATAATAAGAATTTCGATAGTTATTCCATGCTTTCGTGTTTACAGCACTGCGCCTGCCATGCGAAACGGAAAACCTATGCTAAGGTCTATTCTAATTCAGCATTAAACTTAATTTATAGACAGCCTGTGCAACGTAAGGTCGTCTTTAGCACTCTGAGGGATCTAACTCTTTAGGACACCAGTGGCGACGCAACCATGGTAGCTCCCACCATAAAGCTGTGTGTATTTCGCTATCATTATTCCTCCACCATGGTGCCCTACTGACATAAAAGCCTAAGTCGTCACACACATGAAGCTTAGGTCAAGAGGAAAACTTAGATCTTGGATTGACTTGGATATTAGGCGGATGGATTTATATCGCTGCTTCGGACTATAGTTGTATTAGACTAGTAGTAAAATACTCATAGTCCCTTGTTGAGTAGAGGTCAACTGTGCCTACTTCACATAGATATGGTATTCTTATCATACGTCATACAAATCCCATTTAGAATCAAGAAAGAAGTGGAGCTAGAGAATTTGTTGCGTCACTTCTTCCCAAGCAAAAATAGACGATTGAATGAAGGGCGAGCATATAAGGTGACTGTCTTATGTGGTTTTGACTTACAGAAAGTTCTGATTGTAATCCTTTATTATTAATATTATTATGTACTTATTGGAATATTTCAAATAAGTATTTTAGTACAACATCTTCAGGCCGTATTGCAACAAATTATTAAGGCGAATTCTACCAGCCCTAACTAATCTAAAAATGTACTCTTCCGTACAAGCGGTACATAAAAGGCAAGGAAAGTAATGTTGTCCTGCGACTTTTTACTGCCGCCCACTTATCGCATGCGATCTCCCGTGGTAAATGCCCGGGCGCAGCACACGTGGTGAAACTAGATGTAAGTATGGACAACATGTTTAATGAGAATGGCCCTATGTAAGATTTTTATTTTATTTTATGTATGAGAAACAATGCCTGGGCACCAAATGGTAAATGTAGTCATAACGCCTGCACCCCAATCGCGTAACAAACAATCACAATATTTCCTCAATTAAAGAAATTCCTAATCCATTGCTTGATATGTTCACAAATATTTGTGCCCATTAACTTAAACAAAGCAATGAAAATTTTTGAACTACGAAAATAAAAGGCGTTGCAATTGTAAGCGTGGCACGCATTTGTCAGCCTTCCGGATGTCATCTGGAATACCATAAGAATCCGTATGATAATCCGTCCTGATCTGTAAGCCGTTTTTTTTTTTTTTTTTTTTTTTGGGTGGGAAATCATCAAATAACTTCTCCCGCTCTGGGTGGAGCAGGAGGGCGTGTCAGACTTTTACTGACTAAAACCCACCCGTGTTCCTTCAGTAGCCCTTAAGCCAGGGGCTGTGGTGTCTCTTTCGAACAAACCCGCACCCCTGGCAGGCATCGGCCCTTGCGGGCCCCATCATTTTTTGTGCTGACATCTCTTTGAGGCGCGCGTGGAACACAACGCGCCGTCGACTTGGGCTTGGTCCTTACCGGACAGCGAGCTACCCATTACTCGCCGTCCGCAAGCCCATGCCTACGGTGGCCGGAAATCGGCCTGGGATTCCCGACGCCCAGGGCGTCTCCGTATCCTGCGGCGGCTGGGGTCGCGAGGGCGCATATGCTGCCTCTCCCTCACGTGCGCCGCCTCCCTCTTCGCGAGCATCACTGCTTCGCTGAAGGAGGTGACGGCTCCCCATGCCCTCTCGCTCCGTACCATGGCCTGGACCAGGGCCGGACGCGAGAGTTCGCCGCCGCCGATCGCCTCCACGAGGACACGGCGGTGCTCCGCCCAAGCCGGGCAGACCGCCACCGTGTGCTCCACCGTGTCCTCAGGGCGATCTTCGCAATGGAAACACCCGGGCGTTTCCTCCCGCCCTATCCGAAACAGGAACCTCCCGAAACAACCGTGTCCGGTGAGGACCTGCGTCAGGCGGAAGGTGAGGACGCCATGCCGCCTCTCAAGCCACTCCTCAAAGAGGGGACTTACCGCCGCAATCAGGGCGTGCCCAATCTGCTAGCCCGTAAATCACCAGTTTTGACGCACCATCGTCGTCTGGTCATCTTATTTACCATCGTCAGGTGCAGCCCGATTCAAACTTGTATGGCGGCTCGAAACATGACGCGAATCGCTGCGCAATAACAAATTCGGCTAATCGTCACTTCTAAATAAATGAATATTTTCTATTGGTGACTCGTACGAAGTTAATTTAATCTATTTCAGGGCGAATTTACTACTCCGGTAATACGTAATATGTACAGACGCCAGCACATCAAGCTACCCCAATCTGTGAAATTTTATTTGATAGATTTTCAACTTATAACATATGGTTCATGTTTAATTGAGAAGATTTGACAGTTTAAGGGTACACTAGTCGCGGGCTCGAACTCACTGGTGGGCCTGGCTAAAAAGCACGCTGTCTCACCAGGCTTCGTGTCCTACAGAGGTAGTATCAGTGATGAGCATTAGACGCTAGTCTACACGCACACCATTATTGAGTGAGCTGCAGGATCAGTTATAAAACAGGCGGGTAAAAAATTTAGAAAAGTCCTTCGGAAGATCGGGTTTTCTGAAAAAAAACACTGCATAAATCAATGACCAATTAAGTTTATTGCACTTTAGGATAATTGAGCTTTGTCGGTACCGACTTGGTTTTCGAGATTTTACACTGCTTTTATAACGTAAACACGCCCAAAGTTAGGTTAAATTAGCAAGAAAAACGAATTTTTGTTGGCTCATAACTTTTTAATGGCTTTTTATTTTAGTATTCTGTTTCCGTAAAGACAATATTGATAATGAGACAAAACCATACCATGTTTAATTTTTGATGTACATAGTCAAACAGTAGAGTAAAACCCTCCCGAAGTTTGTATGGAAAAAATGTGGACAAGTGTTACCGTAGCTTGATGTGAGTCTGTACAGTCACGAGCAATAACATAGAAACGCCCTTAAAGTTCAAATTAATGTCACAAAAGTTAAATTGCAAAAATCTGTATGCTAACTGTGTCCAATAATTATGTAAACGTTAATTTGTGTCAAAAAGAACTACACACTTTTATCAAAATTTCGTTAACAATAGATTACCAAAAAAAAATACTAACTTTTAGTTACATAGTTATATACCCAGGGAAATTTCAAAAACATGTTTACAGTACAGTTTCATAATTATGTATACAGTAACAAAGCAGCAGTTTCAAGGAGCTTGAGCTCGGAAATATGTAGCAATTGTAATTTTACCTATTTGACAAAATCGGTATACATAAATATGGGATCTTATAATATTATACAGGTATTATAAGAATTTTTATCACTAATTTCCGTTATTACAAATTGTGAGCTGTGGTGGCCTAGTGGTAATGCCGCGACTTACGAGATGTAGGTCGTAGGTTCGAACCCAGACAGACGCTTTACTTTGTGTTTATTATGTCATCACCAATGCTTTCAAAACGGTGAAGGAAAAACATCGTGAGAAACCTGATGTCCTAGAACCAAGAATTCGAAGACATTTGACATCTACCAACCCACACTGGGCCCGCGTGGTGGATTAAAGCCCGCTCCCTCTCACAGAGAGGAGGCCTGTGTCCCAGCAGTGGGAACATTATAGACTGACTATGTATGTATATAGGTATGGTAACTACTAGCTAGTAGCCATTAGCAAGTGGCATCGACACGCCCGTCGACTGTTTTTATTTCCGTATGCCGTCTTAAAACTGTTGTGTTATTAGATTCGTACGACAACATTGCAAATCATACAGTGGGATAAGCGCGCATTACGGTTGTTTTTTTAACCCCCGACGCAAAAAGAGGGGTGTTATAAGTTTGACAGTTATGTGTGTCTGTCTGTGGCACTGTAGCTCTTAAACGGGTGAACCGATTTGGGTACGATTTTCTTAATTTAAAAGTAGGTAGTAGGACCTCTAGAAATAGCAGTAGTTTTAAGACATATTTTATCATAATCGGTTCAGCCGTTTGAAGATTATCAGCTATTTTCTCGTTGATGAAGGGATTAGAGCACTTTCCACTGGTCTGATCGAGTCGAATTTGGTATTCATTACTTTAATTATATTAGACGAACAAAGTAACTTTAAACTGATGCTGCTGCTTCACCTGGAATTTCCAGGATACCCAATTACCTCACCAAAAACAGCAGAATTATCGCGTTTGGGCTCATTGAAAAGGTCTCAATGAATATGTAAATGGTGATCAGGGTTTGATGATAGAGAAGCAACGAACAATGAGGATAATTTTGTAACAAGGTTCACAGTGGGAAACATACGTAAAGCTGCGCAGATTTAAGTGACACAAGTTTCGATAGTGACGTGTGTCGTATTTTTATTACTACATTAAGTTTAAAAAGCAGGAATTAAAAGTTAAATAAAAAAAAAACCCGACCTAATTGACCGTCCCCCGACGTAAAAACGCTTTTATCAAAATATTACATACAACTTCTTATTAAACCTATCAGGCCAAAACAATTTTTTTAAACTTTTTAGAGGTTTTTTGGGTCGGGTGTTTTATAATTTTTGCTGTCGTGAAGTGTAGCTAGATCATAATCATGCAGCAAAGAACAGAAGTATCCGACATAGCTTGGACTGTTAGCAGTGGCCTGATACAGGCTGATGATGATTGTATTAATCATCATCACTGAATTCGTCCGATTTATAAATCACTGTATGATACAATTAAACTTAATAAAACAAGAAAAAATTGGGATACACTTTCAATTTCATTTTGATGTATCCATTACAATTCCAATAACACGTATACATTACATTTTGTATACATGTAATAGAAATTGTCATGGAGGCTTAAAAATGACATTGGAAGTGTGAACTTTTTACTGATTTTGTTTCGTTTACATTACTTTGAAACCATTGTGTACTCAGTTTTGACACAGTTTGATGGTTAGGTAATTTCGAAAAAAAATGCCGTACACATATTTTTTGAATGGTAGAAGTTAAGATATTTTAGAAAATATGACAATGTATATATATTATTGCTCGTGACTGTACGTGAATTTGTGGCTTATTAGGCGGTTCGCACGAATTTCTTCCCCATTTCGGGCGAATCGACACTTTTAAATGATATAGGCAGTGAACCGTATAGTGAGTGAACCGACAAGTGCAGAAATACTTATTAGGCAAATAGCACGATTTTTTTTTTTTCTATTACAGCCACAAATTCTCATGTCAGCGGTGGTGAGGGGTGGGATACTTCGCAGCGAGTAGTGCATTTTAGAGCTGCCATTAAGTTTTTAATGGACTATATTAGTCAAACGCAAGCCAATCAAAACGAAAATATACATGGAACCTCAATCGGCTTTATTTCGCTAACACTTACTGAATTGCAATCAATCATTCAACCAATCAAAGTTACCCAGACCTATTACCATAAATCTAAACATCTTGGCTATTTTAAGCACTTTAAATTGTCTAGCAGTTTTTGTTAGGTACGTGTTATGAGATACTGGCATTTACTCTCAAGAAACGGCATCTTTTACTGCAGACAAGTTGGTAATTTAGCATTCTAAACATATTTATGAGGGCAAAAAACTAAGTGTTTTGTTGTGTTTGCAAGGCACTAGATTGTAGAAACTCTTTCTCTTTTATTAATTAGATACTTTGTCTCGCTAGTGGCTTTACTTTGTAATTGATATGGCTAGAAAGGGGTCGTCAAATGCCCGAAATTCTGTAAACCAGTCTAACTTCTTTGCTAGATTAAAATTTTAATGCGTTTAACGCTAAAGTTAAATCAAATCTTTGTTCTAAGGCATACTATTCTATCAACGACTACTTAAACGATAAGAATTGTTGGTCGCTGTGATTAACTCTAGACAACGTTTGTGTTCTTTCACCAGAATTAGCTTACCTACTGACAGGTTTATATGAGTTGCTCTATATCATTATTTATTTTATTTGACTGTATAGACCATTTTTTTAAAACTTTTATTATTAATGAAATTTTCATTTTTTGTTGAATGTTAATTACTTTATGTATAGAATCAATGTGCTGCTGGGGAGTTTGTTGCGCCACTTTTTCTATCCAGCTAAAGCACTAGGAAGTGGTGAAGGGTGAGCGTTTTTGGGGGACTGTCTTTTGTAATTTTTGACGTTCATAAAGTGCTGACTCTCAGCCTAGTTTGAATAAATGACTTTTGATTTTTGAAACAAGAGGTACCGTATTACCCAGAAACTGGGTTGTGGAGATCAGATAGGCAGTCGCGCGATGTAAAATACTGGTATTCAGCTGCATCCGGTAAGACTAGAAGCCGACTCCAGCATAGTCGGGATAGGGTTAGGCAGATAATGATAATATACCTAGAGGAAGGGGTGAAGACTGAGAATAGGGGTGATACAGATTTATGGAAAAAAAAACTATGCTCGAACCCACAAATAAACTAAGAAAATGTCAGGATGATTCTAGAATAGGTTGAAATTTTATAAATGGTTCTAATACCTATGGCAAACCGTGTCAACGGCTAACTTACTACGGAGTTCTGACAGCCCCTAAATGTAACTCACTCACAATCAAGTTCACGGAAGCTGTGAACCAAAACAACACCTAGGAGATGTAACATACGGAGAAAGGCATCACCTATCTACGTACGTACCGGTAACAACTCAAACTCATGTCGAACACTGACCAACAGTCATTATCATGATGTGATGCAACACATAACAGACCAGCACTTAGCATGCCTGTCTAGTGTTACCTAAGGTATTGTGTCAGGACGAGTGCGTGCATGATTACCAAGAAAGATAGGGAAACAGCAGTATTGATAGCATGAACCGGCAATTATCCCATTGCAAGGAAAATACTCTGTGGAGATGTTACATGTTGGACATTAAGCATCGCAGGAGATACTCTCGGTTCGACGGCGCGTTGTGCTCCGCGCGTGACTCAAAGAGATGTCAGCACCAACTGTTGGGGTCCGCAAGGGCCGATGCCTGCCAGGGGTGCGGGTTGTTCGAAAGAGATACCATCGCCCCTGGCACAGGCAACTGAGGGAACACGGGTGGATTTTAGTCAGTAAAAGTCTGACACGCACTGCTAGTTATTTGATGATTTCCCACCATCAAAACCAAAAAACCATCGAGCTTGCATATTGTTTTAGCGACATCTACATCGCCACATGCTAACTACACATCATACATGCAACGTCCTGCATCGCGCAGAGTTTACCGCGCAACGAGCATTATATCAAACCTCCCGACGGCGATGTCAAGCAGCAACCCATCAGACACTACACCGGTCTGGTCGTAGGTTCCTCCATTTTCTTTAGAGGATGAGTGAACTTTACATCCTGTTCCTCATATCTTTAAACTGTCGTTTGCACATTTCTCCATCATAATTTCAGTTAGGTTTTCATTTTAATTCAAATCGGTTCTGTAAATTGAAAACGACTACGAATATCTTTGATAGCTCTTGTCAAGTACTAATAGGCGGTTTTTTTTTTTGTTAGGTGGGTAATCGTCAAATGACTTCTGCCGCTCTGGGTAGAGAGCAGGAGGGCGGGTCAGACTTTTACTGACTAAAACCCACCCGTGTTCCCTCAGTTGCCTGTGTGCCAGGGGCGACGGTGTCTCTTTCGAACAACCCGCACCCCTGGCAGGCATCGGCCCTTGCGGACCCCACCAGTGGTTGCTGACATCTTTGACGGCGCGCGTGTGGAACACAACGCGCCGTCCCACCCAACAACTTTTCGGCCGCAGGGGATAGGGAAAGCGGCCAACGCTATACCGACACTCCTCTTCCCTTGCAACCCCACCGCGTCCGCCATCAAACGGTGGCGGCCCCGTCCAGGCCACGGAAGGGAAGAGCGCTGCTCAGAAGCACCGGCACTCCTCCTCTGCCGCAGCCTGTAACCCTCAGCCGCGATGCCTCCCATTCGACATCGCGGCCCACCTCGGTTGCGGTGCACCTCACCGCAACCTACTTTTTGGCCGCTACGTCATCGGCTTGAAGGCAAAAGCCCTGACGAGCAGCCCCACCTTTGGGTTCCTATTCGCTTCACCATGGCTGACCACGGTTACTGAGCCCCCCGCAACGACAATGCGGGAACCACTCGGGGGGGACTCACAGGCGGTGTGAATAGTCAACGATCTCTTGTACCTTTCATGGGCGAAAAAATCATACGACTTGGTCATATAATTATCAACTTAGTTTACATTTAATACAGATCAAACCACGATTTTACCTAGAAACTTACAGAAAACTTCGATAACGCTGCCGTGACGTGTAAACAGCCGTGACAGGCTTTTACGAGAGTAAACATATGATTTTATAATCACATACACATGGTACTTACTGCAAGTCACACACGAGCGAACACTAAACTTTTATTGCTAGTAAACAGCAAAATAGCTATATCATTCGCTAAATAACCAGTTATTTGTATCGTTACTATGTTATTCGTTATTTTGTAGGTCAGTGAGAATCGTCACTATAATTGAAATAATTTGCGCTTTCATGGCGGCGTCTGTGTTGTGTGTCTATTGTTTTCTGTTCCATTGGTAGTGTTGATTTAGCTCAAAAATGTGAAACTATGCATCGCGACTCACGACCCGAAGAGACGTGCAGGTCGCGAAATTGCTTGGAACTTAATCAATTATCATAAACATAACATAAACATACATATATAACACTTAAATGCAGGCATAGCATAGCATACCTCCAGGAATACAGGAAAAGGTTTTATCCAGTGCACAAATTGTAACCATGAATTTAGCATAGCAATAACCGGCGAAAAATTTCTCCGCTAGGGGTTCTAGAATGATATGCTGAATTCATGGTTACAGTTTACGCACTGGATAAAAACTTTCCCTGTATAAAATGCCGGTGCGATCAAGGCAATACACCTCAGTCTGATCCGGCCTGGCCCTTGCTGCCCTCTACCAGCGACGCCCTAAGCCGAGGCCCGTACCTCACAGGGGGAACCCTTAACGAACAGTCGCTATAGTTTTTACTTTGTAAGCACTGGCTGGAAGCCTTAATTCACTAAGGTTACCACAGGCAACTCTGATTTACCAGCCGACAACCTCCTAAATTGAATTGCGAGATGTCATTTCCAAAAAAAAGGCAATAAGTTACACCCTTTAAAGATCATTATCATCATCATCATTTCAACCGAAAGACGTCCACTCCTGGACATAGGCGACCCCCAAAAGGGGCGGTTTTGTCATAATCGCCACGCTTTGCAGGCGGGTTGGCGATCGCAGAATGGTAGTAAAATGCACAGAGAACACTGCTGCCCATTCTCTAGTAAGTCCCTTAATCGCCTTCTGCGACACCTACAGGAAGAAATGGGATGGTGCTATTCTTTTACGTCCGTCACCACAGGGAACAACTTTAAAGATAGTTGTATAGAATACTCTTTATTATTTACTATAGGTACACCATAAAACACACCACACTGCACACTCACCGTGCTCATCTAATATACTGTATACATTAACACAAACGCACATCACTGTAGAAGATAGATCGCGTGTGATTACAACACGGAAACGGATATTGACTTGGATGCGCAAGAGCGGGTCAAACAGCCGTCCTTCCCCCTCTTTCCAGATCAGTGTTGCCGATTGTTGACATTGACTTTATTTTTCACTAGCTGCCCGTCCCGGCTTCGCTCAGGTGGGATCCCAATTTTTTTTCGAACGATAATGACACTCACAAATAACGTGGATTTCTATTGGTAAAATTATTTTCAAAATCGGTTCAGTAGATCCAGAAATTACCCCCTGCAACCTCACAAACTTTACCTCTTTATAATATTAGTTTACAGGGTAAATTTTAAACCAGTGCACAAACTGTAACCACCAACCATTTCTACGCTAGGCGGTCTGGAATGGTATGCTGAATTCATGGTTACAGTTTGCGCACTGGTTAAAAATGTATCCTGTAGATAGATTGAAGATTTATTTTAATCAAAACAGAGCATCATCTATCTTTATCTTATACAGTGAAACCTGGTTAATTGGGATCTCAAGGGACCAAGGATTTTGTACCATTTAAAGAGGTTTTCATTTATCCAGTTTTCCAATTAGACAGGTTTAAAATTTAGTTGTCTCATTTACAGAGGGCCCGCTTATAGAGGTCGAAATGTACCGTTATTCCATTTGTAAAGGTGGAAATTTTGTGAAAGAAATTCAAATGTTTATAAACAATCGTGTCGTAACCTGTCCCAACCTGATAAATTGTCTCACTTATAAAGGGAATTGAGCTCCAGAGTCCCAATTATAGAGGTAAACATCGAAAAAATCCTAGAAATCAAATCTCATTTAACCAAGTTCGAAAAGTCCCATTAACAGAGGTAATTCGATGAAAAAGTGCCGGGACCTCATTGTAGTTCTCAATAATAGAGGTTTCTCACTTATCCAGGTCCCACTTAACCAGGTTTCACTGTACTAGCTTTTGCCCGCGGCTTCGCCCGCGCGGAACTTTCATCCCCTATTTAACTCCCTTACGGGTTGAATGTCGAAAAATCCTTCCTTATTCCTTGTCTACATTATAAAGAGAGCCTCTGTACAAAATCTCAGCTTTCTAGGTCCAAGGGTTTGGGCTGGGCGTTGATGAGTGAGTCAATCAGTCAGTCAGTCAGAAGTTTTCTTTTTATTTATATATTCTAGCTTTTGTTAGCGGCTTCGCCCGCGCGGAACTTTCTTCCCCTATTTAACCACTTTAGGGGTTGAATTTCGAAAAATCCTTTCGTATTCCTTGTCCACGTTATAAAGGGAACCTCTGTGCAAAATTCAAGCTTTCTAGGTCCAAGGGTTTGGGCTGGGCGTTGATGAGTCAGTCAGTCAGGACTTCTCTCTTTATTTGTATGGATAACATTTAAAAATAAATCCCTATTGCCTTGGTCACGGCATCACACGTGAACGGCTGGACCAATTTTGCTAATTCTTATTTATGAGTGTGTGTGTGTGTGTTTGTGTTTGTCATTTATATTATTTTAAATGAGAATTCAGTATTCATACTTTAAGTCAGGACGTCTGTCGGGTCAGCTAGTAAAAGGTAAAATGGTTCCCCTAAATGGTGACTGTCTGAATTTATGGTACCGTACTGGTGATTAGGTATCTGGATATTAATGAGAAGCTCTAATACTCAATAGAATAGCTCTAATACTCTCAGAGAAAGAGAATAGAGAGAGATATACTCCAATACTCATATAGACAAATGAATCAGGAATGAAGAGATCCGCAGAAGAATTACAACCGACATAGCCCGAGGAATTGCCAAACTTAAGTGGCACTAGGCACATTGCTAGCAGAACAGATGACTCATGGAGCCAAAAGGTTGTGGAGTAGCGACCGCGTACCGCAAGACGTAGAGTTGGAAGCCCTCCCGTCAAGGTGGACCGATGACCTTGTGAAGGCCTCAGGAATCCGCTGGATGCGGGAATCACAGAACCGGTCCTAGTGGAGGAGCTTGGGGGAGGCCTATGTCCAGCAGTGGACGTCTTTCGGCTGAAATAATGATGATGATGAAATTTCTTGGCAGTGACAAAGAAGTATATTGAAGCAAAACATCACTTGCATCGTATAAACACTGTTTGGACGGTGCATCTTTTATCGTTTGCTTCAAAGTGTAGTATTCCACACACATAATAAGCCTATATCGTTCCCACTGCTTGGACATACGCCTCCTCACGGTGAGAGGGACTAGGCCGTAATTCAGCACGCCAGCCTAGCGGGTTGGTATGTATTTCACAGACAACCGTGTAAATTAGACTTTAGAGTGACCTAGGGTCAGCGATAGTTAACGATGATTTTAAAGTGAACTTTATCTCACCATTACGTTCAGTAATTACCTTCGTTTTCTACTCAGTAAAAGTCACGGGTCATCAAGTTATAAATAACTTCAGTTACATAACTTTAATGTTAATAATTCACGGAAATCATTCGGTGTTGGTGATGGGATAATTATGGTCCCATCATAACATTATAGGTTTCTCTTCGATTTATCATAACTGTTGAGCAAGTTGGAAATTTGTTAATGATATCGTTAGGTATGCATCGTTTTTTAGCTACGTTTGATAAGCCATAGGGCTAGCCAACGTGCTTAACGTTGCAGAGATTAAATGAAAGTAAAATGGCTATGTGTTTTAGAATTCGAATTAAAAAACAAACTAAAAAGCAGAAAATAATTTCATAAAAGCGTGGAGTGGAAACCGGCATGTCCTAGAACCAAAAATTCGAAGACATGTGACATCTACCAACCCGCACTGAGCCCGCGTGGTAGATTATGGCCCACTCCCTCTCATGGAGAGGAGGCCTGTGTCCCAGCATTGGGAACGTTTATAGGCTGAGTATGTATGTATGTATGTGGAGTGCTTGATATTAATTGATTATACAAACACCTCAAAAAGCACCCCACGCTTTTTTGAAAATATTTTCTGTATTTTTTAGTTTAGTTTTTAAAGCGTTATTTTTCGTTTTTTTAATATATTATATATTTACCATTTTTTAGTTCTGCTAACTACAAAAGCGTGATTTTTCTTTTTTTATCATTATCCAACAAATTTATGAAATTATTGAATTGTCATCGGTCCTCGATTAGTCTACAAAGTTTAAATGAAATCTGACAGTTTGAAGTGGGTCAAAATTAAGTCCAAATGAGTCGGTTACAAACATTCTTACAAACATACAGGTGAAGCTAATAAAAGCGTGTTAAAAAAAGGTTCTGGTGTTTTTCTTAACATAACATTATGGCTTGTCTCTTGTCTTGTCTATGGTACACTCCTGCGCCACCCGGGCAGTTGGGGGCCTATTGCCATCAACCGAGCACAAACCCAGACTCCAGGCACCTACTGAGAAATTCGAGATAGAAAACCCAATAACACTTTGTCCGACCTGGGAATCAAACCCATGCCAACGAAGCAGTCTATGAGTAAGTTCTAGCTCAATAACACGCTCATGTTATTAATTACCATAATTGAAAATTTATGTGCACTGTTGTTCCACTTATGCGGCATTATGTTTATGTTTTGACAGCTTTATGTTTTGTTAATGTGTACTTTAAAAAAAACCTATTAATATTCCTCTTTTTTTTTACAACGCTAGTTTTAAAATTTCCCAAATTGTCTCATTGTGTATTTGTGGAGAACGTGGTTGATTCCACATTGGTATCATTTCTGTATCCTATCTTTTTTTTATATTTCTTAATGTCTAAATGTTTGTTTTCCTAAATAAACAAAAATATTATAAAATACTTTTCTGCCATCTAAACCGTGTACCCGATTTTGTTGTCCTAGAACACCCACCCCCAATTTGTACTTTTTCCACCCTTTCAAAAAACAATTATAACACACTCTTAACCTTTCTATTGTTTGTCATAGCCAGTCACATTTCCAGTCCAGACTAACTACAAAGAATTTATAAGAGAAAGGTATTCAAAAAATGCAGGAAAGTCTGATGGATGCAGTTACCACCACAGCGGAGAAGTGTTGCGGTCAAGTAATGGGGCAATTTGGACCAATATCGAGAATATTTTACAAGAGAAATGTGGCATTTTTTGTATAGAAAATATGTCTTTATGCCTGGGCATAAAGACATATTTTCTATACAAAAAATGCCAAAGCAAATTTAAAAACAAATCACCGGTGCGAACCCAGGTTCGCACCGGTGATTTGTTTTTAAATTTGCTTTTTGTATTTTTGTTTTTAAATTTGCTTACCGCCGAGGATCGAAAATCCAACAATACGTTTTTTTTGACGAACTGCAGGCTTATCATAACTCTTTCTATTTCTACAAAGAATAGACAGTGCTTTTTCAATACAAAGTGACATTTCGTTTCTCCATTTTTGACATCGCATCGTAGATATCCTTCTACCATCTGTAATTTTGTCTTTCTTTTCTAACGATCTATGTCTAGGTCCTTATAAATTTAGACTATTTCAGAAGAATATTTCTTCCCAAACTGTCAAAATCACACTTACAACAAACTTTCTACTCGACGACGGCCACAAAGTATATACGATTATCTACAAAATCATGATTCGTTTAAAACGCATAGCTGTGATATAATTAATAGAAAAACATAGCTATCTTCTATTGAACATCATTTAGTTAATAGTCATGTCTATTCTTCAGTCGGCAAATCGGTGGTCGTGCTAAGCCTGCTGGGATGCGCTCTGTTAGTTCCTCAATGCTCGGCTCAATATTACCGACCATTTAAAATTCAGTCGCTAATCAGCCTATAATTATGTTCCCACTGCTGGGACACAGGCCTCCTCTCCGTGAGAGGGAGTGGTTGTAATCCACCACGCGGGCCCAGCGCGGTTTGGTAGATGTCTTAGAATTGTTGGTTCTTCATACCAGTTTCCTCACGATATTTTCCTTCACCGTTTTGAGAGCAGTGGTGATGAAATTAATTACAAAAAGTAAAGCGCGGCGCCTTGCTTCGAATCCACTTGCTATCCGTAAGTCGGGGGGCCGTTACCACTGAGACATTGGTGCTCTCCCGAGGGTTCATACAATTTAATTTGCTGTTTCTTATTTTTTCATGAAAATACCATATCACATTATTTTAGGTCCATTGTCATTTAAAGACGTTCGTTGTACCTAGGGAAAAAAGTAGATGCAAATTCCATGAATAGGAGACCCTGTTACCATGTGACCTATAGTAGCCCAATTCTTGAAGAAGGTTAAAGGTTATTTAATATCACGCTATGACACTTGGGTGCTTAGAAAAAAAAAGTCTGAAATAACGCTGAGCGAAAACAAAGTAGGTAATGGCGTGAGTGAGCGATGGGATGCGATGCGGTGGGTCAGCGGCCGTATCCTTGTCCAAATGACCTCTTTGTAAGACATAATTACGTCTTTCTTCAATCACACACCATAAATAAAGCCATCATAATAAATTCTCTTTCATAAAGTAAACGTACACCTCACATCATAATCTACATCACAAATCCGATCAGGCGCATTATATGGAAGCCATTATAATGTGCTACAACCTCATCAGACGCACGCTCCGGCACAGAATGCGCGCGCGCAACGAGACAAGTATTAGCGTCCGTTATGGTGAAATTGGCATACGTACGGCGCATGCGCCAAGAACATCCACGATGTAGGTAAAATGGTGAATTATACAGAAGATTAGCTGACTAATTTAATCATGTTATCGACGTTCAGTTCAAGGTCGCTCAGCGAGCAATGGAACGAGCTATGCTCGGAATATCTCTGAGGGAATGAAGTGATTCGGCAGAGAACCAAAGTTGTCGACATAGCTCACAGAATTAGCAAGCTGAAGTGGCAATGGGCCAGCCACATTAGCCGTAGAACCGATGGCTGTTGGGGTAGACGTGTTCTTGAGTGGAGACCGCGAATCGGCAAACGTAAAATTGGACGCCCTCAGGCTAGGTGGAGCGACGATCTTCGCAGGGTGGCTGATAGCAACTGGGTGAGATTTGCCGAGAATTGAACTGAATGGCGTGCAATTGGAGTGGCCTATATCAGCCAGTAGACTGCAATGCAAGCTGATGATGATAATCCACGTTCAATTAGGGTGGAGAATGCAAAAACGTGGACTGAAGAGAATGGACAACATAAATGAGTACAACGATTAGGTGCACTACGCACTTGTTCGAATGGCATGTTTCGGCACAGCTGGGCGACTATTTAGCCATCCCGCCCAGTTGTGCCGACTCAAGTTGACCCGAACGAGTGTGTTGAAGCCTTACAGAAAGTAGGGACAGGCGAGAGCTTTTGCGACTTAGCAACAGGAATTGTTTCAATTATGGTTGGGTTTCTGCTCGGAACCTCACTGCGCTCTTGACAAAAAAAAAATACCCAAGTTAAGATGATGATGAGCGGTCTTGAGAGCAGTGGTGGCCTAGTGGTAACGGCCACGACGAACCCAGACAGACGGTTTACTTTGTGTAAGTTATTTAATCACCACTGCTCTCAAAATGGTGAAAGAAATATCGTGAGGTAACCGTCTAAGACCCAAATATTCAAAGACGTATGAAATCTACCAACCCGCACTGGGCCCGCGTGGTCGATTATGGCGCACTCCCACTCACAGAGAGGAGGCCTGTATCCCAGCAGTGGAAATATTATAGGCTGATTGTGAAGATCATGATGATATTCAGATCGCAACGGATATTTTTTTTAAAGTTGTATGAAACAAATTGACGTAATGTGCCAATTTGATGAACTATTAATTTTCTTGCAATCCGCACAAGACCTATGACAACATTATGTTTAGTTTTTTGCGGGATCGCGTTGGAACATGTCGCAGGAATTTTCATTTTCATGAAATTTCGTAAAATGTGAATTAAATTGTATAATTTTGGTAGTGAATTATTCAATTTAGTTACGTGTGAGTGCACAAGTGTAGTGAAGGTGAAAATAAGTGACTAACGTGGACTTTTCGTGTTCCCCCCAAAAACTCCTAATAGGTTGTTGTAAAGTTACTACCGCTTTACAATAACTTTGACTAGACTGACTATGACTTTTTTGTAATTTCATGCCTGATATCGGGCCATTTACTTGATTGAAAAGTAAAATTACTTGACACTGGCTAAATGCACAAATCGTGCGAAGCCAAAACCAAAAAAAAACGTTTTTTTTTTTTAACTTTTATTGAGTTTTTCTATTTGGAATTTCTCAGTAACAGTCTGAGTTCTGGATTTGTGCTCGCTTGATGGCATTAGGTGAAGCTCCCATAACATAAGTAACAGGCGAAAAATGGGTGTACTAAGTATAGGTAGGTATGTACATCTGTGCCCATCCTTCGGATGAACAAGGCGTGACGTTATGTTATGTTTTAATAGCAACAACAACAGCAAAAAGACACTAAACAAAATGGACTTTCTGCATTTTTCTTTCATCTTTAGCAATGGAAGCACAAGCAACTATAAATCTTAAACTAGAGAGCTTAACTTGACAAGTTGCCACAACAGGATGTTTGCATAAAATTATGCAAAATTAATAATGCAAATAAATCAATTAGACTATGGATTAGAAAGAGCGAATAACTTATGTGAATAAATACATCAATAAAATTAAATGTTGACTTTGTTGTGTGTTTCACGATTATGTTCTTTTTTGTTTGTATTTCCTGTGCCTGTATAAAACAAAGTACTTTTTTCTTTCTTTCTTTGAATTTTGGACATGGGGAGTAGGGACAGCTGTCGTCGTGTTGTTATTTATTCTTAATTCGGGCCCAAAACGAATCTTATGACTGTATGTGATACGGAGTAGGACACGCTCGTAGCTTCGGCCGAAAGAACGGATTTCGTGCTTAGGGTGGAGACCCCAGCCCTCCTAGAACGAATGTGTGAATTAAATTTTTAGTAATGAATAACAGACGGCCGCGTCAAATACGTAAGTATTGTTAATTCGAAGAAAATTTAAAATACTCTTTTTGCACATAGTATGTATTATTTATTCATTTACAAGACCTTTTTCATGTCTAAGGCGATTCACACACGGCACCGCGCACCGCCGCGGCGGCATACAATTCGACCGCGCGGTCGGGCGGTGTACGTGTGTTAGGCATCAACGGATTTCTTAGAGACCAATGCGCCATGAGATCCGCTTCACCGCCTACCGCGGCGGTTTGCGATGCCGTGTGTTAATCGCCTAAGGGTGACACAGTACGGGTGCTATAGGATTATTCTGTTTTCAATTCAAAAAACGTTCGAATTTACGTTACTTTTACGTCACACGTTTTCTGAGAATGAATGACATGAACGAAGAGGTATTTGAGAAAACGTTGACCGATCCGCAAAAACAATCTCAATTTTCAGAATACTTTTGAACGCCCGGACGCCCCACAAAATATTGAATGCCGCTATTGTGCAATATTTCTCCTCACACTTAATAGAATGTATTTGCACAAAAACAATATCTTCATAATTTTGTACAATTTTTTCCCGGTTTGAGAGACGCTTTACATACCTACTTATTGCTTACACATTTACCGACTTATTTTATTACTCCACGTAGGTACATACATATATGAAGCAACATGTGTGCAAATACGCAATTGTATACAAAAGTTAATTCAAAGATTAGCTATGATATTAACATTGTAATAGTAGCTTATCACGATAATTAGAGTTTTATTACCTTCACGAATTTAGCAATATATTGCTCACACAATATTGTGTATGTGTAGGTATATCTTCAGCACCAATGCTTGGTCAAGGAAATAAGTACAGTCCGTTCCAAAAGTATCTATTAAAAGAGTAAACAAACTCTGTGCGAATTAGTAACAGATTAGCTTTCGCCAGTGGCTTCGCTCGCTTGGAGGTCGGAAATAATCACACGGAAACGTACTATCAGGGTAAATAGTATCCTACATGTTAATCTATCTGTGTGCCGAATTTCATCCAAATGAGTTCAGCCGTTTTTGCTTGATTGAGTAACAAACATCTAAATATTCAAAAATCTCAACATACAAACTCTCACACTTATAATATTATTAATAGGATTTATCTGTATTTGGATGTTTTCAACTTTAAGTCTCACCACTTTATCCAAAAAAAAACCTCAAATATCAAATGAAAAACATTTGTACTGTCACTTACAAATCGACATCACAAAATAAAGAGAGTACAGAAGGCAATCACATGTATGTACTTCGATTTTCATACCTACGCTCGGCGGTCGCGCTAGGGTTGTCAACTTTGGCTTATGCACAAAAAAATATCGTGGTAGTGGCACTCGTATTTAGGTCTTTGCCATGATCACAATTAATCTCAACTCTAATAGTCATGATCGGCGGCGGGCGTATCTTAATCTTAACTATTTATTATGAGGAAGATGAGGGTATTTTTTAGTTTATAAGTATGTACAACAATAAATACCTAATAAACATTGTAAAAATACTACAAGGCCACAAAGTCATTTTCGCTTACCCACAACTAACTAGGTATTCTGTGTTACGTTAAAACGAACCATCAAAACACGAGCAAATACCTAGGTACTCACCTCTCTGGTCAACTCAACAACTGGTAGCTTAAAAAAAGACAATTCACAGTTTAATGTTGAATTTAAACAACCGTCCACTGAACAGTTATAGTAAGTTTTTTTGTTGCTCCGTTTTTCCATTTCACAGACGCGTCTCAGAGTATGGCACTCGCACTCGCACTGGTCCCAACCGGTCCGAGATATCGTGTCCGTGTGCGGTGTCTATGTGTGCGTTGCTCGAGCGCCCTTTGTATGTAGATTGCCTTCTGTACTCTCTGTATTTTGTGTCGACATCCACACACAGGACACACGTAGGTACGTTTTCTGATCCATTTGTTCACATTTTCATTAGATATTTGTGAGAAGCACCTACAATTATCATATCTTTCGTTGAATGAAAATAGAAAATTGAACTGAGATATTATATCTGTTTGCATCTTCTATGAGTCACACAATATTAAGAGCCGTAATAAAAAATAACAACTTGTTGAACTAACATAATTCGGATCGATACATGAGATGAAAATTCGATACGACTCATTTGATTATCGAAGCTTCCTCATAATCCCAAAAATACCTACATTATATCACCCTATAATCCACAATACACGTATGGTATTGATATTCAAATCATCAGTCACAGACGTCAGTAAATACTGACAATACTGACAGTACCATCAAGCATTATCTATAATAATGATTGGCATACGATTAACTTGTTTATATGTATACCGCAAGCAATATTGCGTATGCCGAAGAGACATTATTACAACAGCCTGTAGATTGGAGCTATACCTCAAATGATGAGTCATTGGCATACTAACCGGTGAACATGGGCAATTTATGATATAGCAACATGCACCATGCACCATGGAAGATTTCGCCATAAAAGTAGACAGAAAAGATCAATGAATGAATCAATCAATCAATAATTTGTTTGCAATGAATGTAGGTTACATGAATATACAGGTGGAGTAGGAGTGGGTCATGTACATTCTGCCTGGAAGTAGGCACGCAAAAATTATAGAAATTGCTAAGATTACAAATTAATAAAATAAAATTACAAATTAAAATGTCATATTTAGAATAATTACTAAAATAATTTACTTACTACTTTAATACATACATTACTGAATATTGAAAAATGTCAAATTAAAATGTTACTATAGAGTAAAAGCTCAATAATATCAAGAGAATATTCGACGTCAACGAGAGCGCCTCGCGCTTGGCCGGTCATTCATTTTAAAATGCTTGTGGCTCTGAAAATCAAACATTCTTCTTTCTTAATGTTTCTATATTTCTATTTTTATTTTTTCTTGTTCATTTTAGGCCTCTAACGAAACGGAACAGTTTTTTTTTTCATAACATAAGAATATTTATATTACATAACATCAGCTGATAAACAACAAGGTCCACTTTATTATTAATATTTTTAGTAAACTATTAATAGTTTCCGGCCTTTCTTTTTTATAATAACAGATTAGAGGAGGTTCGTTATTTTAGTACCAACCGGTAGTTTATTTAATAATACTTGTTATATCAGCAGGAAATTATGCGTGAAATATAGAGAGAAGCGAATTGGTTACGGAAACAATACAATTCATTAGGTACTGTTAATTATAAAGTTATTTGAAGAAGCCTTTTTATTTTTTTTATTTTTTTTTATTGTGAATGGCATCTCGCAGTTGACCTTGAGAGGCCGTGACTGCTCAACCGGACTTTCCTGTGAAGGTTTTTAGGAATCTAAAAGCCTCCAGCCAGGGCGTAAAACCTACTTAAACCTAAAACGACTGCGCACTGAGGGCACCCCCTGTGGGGTACGAACCTCGGCTCAGGGAGTCGCTGGCGGGGGGGGGGCAGCTAGTACTATCAGGGACAGGCTGGATCAAGGTATTATTTTCATGATTATTAGACGGGGAATTTAAAGCTACTGGCTCAGCTGCGGCGCGGGCTGGCGCATCAACGAGCAAGGGACGGTCGGGGGTCTGATCGCTACTCGGGAGTCTTCGCGGGGCGCGAGGACCTCGGCGGCGAGGTCGGTAGGACGGTCGTCGTTTGTTTTTGTGTACTGTACTGGTGGCCCTATTCTTTTCTTGGAGAACAGTGATGGGGTCGTCTGGGTCTGAGAGGACATGTTTCGGCCTGCGAATACTACTGATTCTACTGGGGACATAACTAGCGGCCTTCACAATCAAGGGATTGCGATGTATCTCGGCTTTATCGAAGAAACGCTTCGAGTTGCGTTTCATGAATTGAGCAATAGTGGGCATTTTCAGATCGAGATGGAGGATCTCGTTCCGAACGTACCATGGGGAGCCTGTGGCTTGGCGGAGGAAACGGTTTTGGAGGGTCTGCATCCTATGGATGTGTCGGGGGTGGGTGTGTGCAAAGACTGCACATGCATACGTCATGATGGGCCTTATGCACGCCGTGTAAATACGCAATTTGCACTTGAGTGACAATTTGCTACGTGCGTTCAGAACAGAATGCAACCTTCCGAGAGCGAAGGCGGCGCGTGAGCGCGCCTTCCTGATATGCTCAGAGAAGGAGAGGTGCTGATCTAGAATTACTCCAAGGTATTTGGCTTGCTTTTCCCAAGGGATCGGCTTGCCGAATATGGAGATGGCCGGGAGGGGGTCTTGGCGGCGCTGCGGTCTCTTAAAGAGAACCGCCTGGCTCTTGTCCGGATTTAGTTCGATTCGCCATTTCCTAAACCATGCACCGAGTACGTTGACTGCGGTCTGGAGGGATTTGGCTATCGCTTTGGAACTACGCCCAGAGTGGTAGATGGCCGTGTCGTCTGCGAACAGAGCCAACTGCGCCTTACCACTCTTGGGGATATCGCTGGTGAACAGCGTAAAGATGAGAGGGGATAGCACGGCGCCCTGAGGGACGCCGGCGCGAATCGGGTGGGGGGATGAGAGAGCCCCTTCGATGCGATAGCGAAAGGTGCGGTTCGACAGAAAATCTCGTAAGATGAGTACGAGTCGGTCCGGCACGCCGAGTTTGTACAGCTTGTAAATCAAGCCGTTGTGCCAGACCTTGTCGAAGGCTTTCGCTATGTCGAAAAATACTGCACCGGTCGCATAGTTGCGTTGGAGACCAACGCCTATATGCTCTACGATCCGGTGTACCTGTTGTACGCAACTGTGCTGGGTTCGGAAGCCGAACTGCTCGTTGGGTATCAGGCCTTTAGTCTCGGCGAAGTCCCTGAGGCGCTTGTAAATAAGTCGCTCATAGATTTTTCCGAGGCTGTCCAGTAAACTGATGGGCCGGTAGCTCGCGGGCTCCGTTTTGGGTTTGCCTGGTTTTTCAAAGCCAATGACCGTGGCTTGCTTCCAAGCTTGGGGGAAGATGTTATTGCTCAAGGCTCCATTGAAGATGGTGGTCAAGAGCATGATCAGGTGGGCGGGTAGCATCTGGATCACCTTATTGGTGATGCCGTCAGCTCCGGGGGCCTTTCGGGGTTTCAGACCCTTGATGATCTCGTGAACTTCGTCCGGGGTGACGAGAGGTAATGGATCATCAGGGTCTTCGACGGGCGGGAGAGAGGTTCTACGTTCGACTTCAGCGTCCACCTCATCGAGGTGTGCTTGGTCTACAGGTAGAGAGCTGGGTGTGCATTGGGCCTCAAGACTATCGGCGAGGCATTCGGCCTTTTCGATGTCGTCGAAAGCAACGGTGCCATCGGGCCGGGTCAGGGGGGGCCTTTTTATTTTTACTAACCGAAAGAATAATCTAATCTAATAGAGCGTTCCGTGTGGTGACTGGTGCCGGACGTTAATAATAGCACCATCCCATCTCTTCCCGTGGGTGTCGTAGGGGGCGACTAAGAGACTTACTAGAGACTGGGAAGCAGCGTTCTCTATGCATTTTGCCACCTTACTGCGATCGCCAATCCGCCTGCTAAGCGTGGCGATTATGGCAAGCCCCCCAAATTGGGAGAGGCCTATGTCCAGCAGTTGACGTCTTCCTGCTGAAATTATGATAATGAATAGAGCGAAGCGATTGAAATAAAACAAAAACTTTTAAATACTCAGAGTTATATTTAAGTATTAAAGTTAACCATATTGGTTTCATACTTTTGACGTGATACCTGTTCAAATCACACATCTTAACAGATAAACAGTCAAACCGACAAACAGACAAAAAATTCAAAAGTGGTAGAAATGGCATCTCTTGGTTATCCTTTAACAACCCAAAGATTTTTCTTTTAATGTTTTGAATGTACAGAAACAGCACGTCTAATATTATTTAGGCTACAACACTTGACCAAAGGACTAAATTATTATCTTAGGTTTCGGTACCAGTTTGCTCAAGGTAGTTTCCACTCTTATCAGAGGACCCAGAAAACCTTTCAAACATAATCTTCACGTACTTTCTGTTACATTTATGGTACACAAATGTAACATCCACAAATTATTGATAGTTTTAACTCAATAGTGTTCACGTTGAGATTTTTACAGAATACACACACATCGATTCTATATCCATCTCACCACGTGAAGTAAGCTGTCAGTGTCATCCTACAGGCCTTAGTGTGAGTTTCACTTTACCATCTCGATCAAAAGCTTCGAACGCGTTTGGCGCTCCGATTGGCCCTCAATTAGTGACGGACCAATCGGAGCGCCGAACGCGAAGCGTCTGATTGAGATGGTAAAATGAAACTCACACTATGGCCTCAGATGACACGCTCACTCCACGATCACTTCACGCGGTGAACAAAACAGCAATGCAGGTTCTTCAAGAAAATCTATCAGATAAGGCGGAATAGTGGTCGTGTTTAGTATTTTACCGGCGGTTGACCATTTGACCGATATGTAAGACTTGACGAAGTAGTTCCGATCTAGGCCCCCTTGCGGTTTCAGCGGTAATAGGTAATAGTCGACCATCCACCATAATGCGGTGATACGAGGTGCATTCACTTAAATATTTAGGTTGGTACGGTCAGCAGAAGAACTGGATAATTACTTTGGAATCGTAACTAACATTATAAATGCGATTGTGAGTTTGTTTGTTTGTTGCGCTTTCATGGCTAAACAATTGAACTGATTTTGATGAAAGGAATGGAGAAATTTTGAACCTTGAAGAAGGACATAGGCTACTTTTTATCGATATACTCGTACCACGCTGACGATGGCGAAGCCGCGGGTGTTAATGTCGAAATAATTGTTTTTATTTTTTTAAGTTGTGATTCTTAGATTTAACAAACAAAATGCGTTTAAATGAAAATTTGAAAATACATTTAAATTTTGCAGAGGAGTTTCTATTATAACGAAAGTAAGCACAAAAGGAGGATTTTTAATAAATCATCGGGAAAAAGTTGGTCAAAGAAGTTCTTCGTTTTTGAATTTGGAAACTTTGAAGTTGGACTTAGACTTTAGTCTATATAACAATTACTTGAGAAACTTCAGGTGGAAAACCCCATCGAGCCGTTTAGCTTGGATATTGCTAAATTCAACCCCATGATCGCAAGTTCAACACTCGCGTGTTTATGTATCAAAAAACACACATTCGACACGCGTTTGATACGAACTCTAATGGCGAAAGTGACATATTATCATGACGTGTCACGCGACACAGCACCCATGACATAGAGTTGCACCATAGACACAAAAAACAACGATTTCTTAACCCATTATAGACTAAATGCATTGAATCACTGAAGTGTTGATTATTGCAGTGTTTTGTTATTTTTATGACTTAATTTCGTTTGCTAATATTTAAGTAATATCTTATCTTTATTGGCTGTTTATCCTTGGATTTACGCACCTATAGATAGTGTTATGGAGTTCTCTCGAAGTATTCCTCAAAGCTTTCCGAAACTGCTATGCTTGATTAGAATAGGATTTCACGTGCACCTTTGCGTGCATGTGACCAATGCATTGATCAAATTATTACCTACAAATTAAAAGGCCAATAAATATTTTTTTTTTAGTTTTTAGAGTTTTTGTTCGTGACGGTTTGGGAGTTTTTAATTTTTTTAAATTTAACTTTTATTTTCTGCTTTTTAAACTTAATGTCTCGCTTAAATCTGCGCAGCGTTGCATATTTTTCTCACAGTGAAGTTTGTTACTAATTTATCCTCATTCCTCGTCCTGATCACCATTTATCTATAACCTATTCACAGAGACCTTTTCAATGAGTCCTTACACGATACTTCTGCTGTTTATTGGTGAGTAACTTAGGTATCCTGGAAATTCAAGGTATTGCTCCAGCATCAGTTCAAGGTTACTTTTTTCATCTAATATCATTGAAGTAATAGAATACTAAATTTCGACTTGAACACACCCGTGAAAGATGCTCCAATCCCTTCATCAACCAGAAAATAACTGAAAATCTTCAAACGGCTGAACCGATCTTGATGAAACATGTCTAAGAACACTCGCGACTAATTCACCTTTCAAACAAAGAAAATATAATTAAAATCGGTAGATCCATTCGGGAGCTAAGATGCCACAGACAGACACACAAACTCACAGAGACACGTCATACTTAAAACTTATAACACCCCGTTGTTTTTTGCGTCGGGGGTTAAAAAATACTTGTACAATAAAAAGGCAGAATTCGGTATCACGGGAACAATAATTGTTCCTTGCTGGTTCCTCAAATAAATCGGTTGGTACTAAATACCTATTACCTGCATAAATTAGGAAATAAATAGTACACGATCGACTAATGCAATTAATAAACTATTGAGACGCAAGTTTTTACTTTTCCGTAAACAAGCTTTTCACTAACAAATGCTTAAGCCAGAGTATGGTATGAACACAGATATTTAATGACAGCAAATCACCACGTTTAACACCGTATTGGTAGCCGCGTAGCCTTTTTGGTATTATCAGACAGAAGCCGAACACAGCAAGCCACAATAACCACACCCACTTTATAAAAGGCTCGCACGAAGGTAATTTATTTGTTGGCGAATCGACAATTCCAGTAATGGATGCAAGTTACCTAATACGCGTTAAAAAACAAGTTGCGATTCGCTTATAGACAGACCATATTACATTATTTAAAAGTGACAATTCGCACGATCCGAGCGAGTTAATTCATGCGAGTCGAGTTCTTTCCGGAATCGGAATTAAGTTTTTAATTAAAGTTTGTGATCAAAGGCACCAACATTTAAAATAATAATCGAAGCTTACGCAATCGACCGGATAGAGCGACGACATTGAAAGTTTCGCAGATTCACGCACTTTTTCTGCATAATGACAGGAGCACCTTGGTGGCACGAGATTCCTTTCTAGAGCATAACAACTTTAACCGTTAAAGTTATTATGTGAAATATTATGGCGCGAACATGTGAGTTAATTAAACATTTTAACATGTTCATGTTATGCTGTAATTACTTACGTGTAAGTATTCCAACTTCTGCAATATTATTTCGAAAGGGTTCTTTAAGTACCTACATACTTCTTTTTAAGGTTTATAAGTGATCGGCCAGTGGTTAAAGCCTCACATGTCATGCACGAAGTTGTGGATTCAAATCCGGGCAGGTAACATTTTCAATTCATATTATGTACTTTTTGAGTTTATCTTGAACATTACTGACATCGATGAAGAAAAATATCGTGAGGAATCCTGGACTTACAAGTTCATCATCATCATCATCATATCAGCGGAAAGACGTCCACTGCTGGACATAATCGCCACGCTTGGCAGGCGGGTTTGCGATCGCAGTATTGTGGTCATATGCATAGAGAACGCTGCTGCCCATCCTCTAGTAACTTCATATACATCTGAAACCGCCAAATCGTCGCAAGTGTGATGATCAATGCTGCTGCCTTCTCTGGATCAGAAGAAGGCTTAATTTGCCTGCAGTAGGAAATATTAAGCTGTTTTTTATGTTTATTTTAAGTATGTAATGGTAGGTACTCGCAGTTCGTTTCTGCATTTCAAGACGTAATAGACTAATGAAAATTGTAAATTAAGAACACAAGGTTGTGATTGAACTAAAACATAGACTGTAGTACCCTTGACAACATTTCCTAGTAAATTGAAACTGTACTAGGGTTGAAACTAGTCTGTCACTTCTAAAAAAAATCATTCACTGACAGAACCGCTGGGTCTAGAAGCATAAAATGTTGAAGAAAAGCCCTTATGTAGCGAATATCATAAGTTCATAACACACTGAGAAAGGACTTTTGAAAATTCTCCCCTAAAGGGGATAAGTCGGGGATGAAAGATTGCATGGAAATTCCATCAGGCACACGGCTTGTAGACAAATAAATAGACCTTGTCGTTTTATGACGTACTAGCACTTCGCCCGCGACTTTGACCGCATGAAATTTAAGGCCCTTTATCCACCGCGTCGCACCGCAAAAAAACAAGAAAAAATACATATTTTGACTTAGCGGTCTTTCCAACCTTTTTCTTTTACCTCGTCTCCTGAAGGTCGTAGCGATCTCGCATTTCATCTGAAAAATAACCTATACCTAAACTATCAATTTCTCAAGAAAGCTATCAACTACAAAAATAAATGTTCAAATACGACTGACCGTTCTATAGATTACCCCCTAAATACAAACTTTAACCCCTTAATAAAATTAGTATATACAAGTGATATTCAACCAGAGGTAGCATTCAGGGGTGCGGGTTCGTTTGAAAGAGATACCACAGCCCCTGGCATACGGGCTAATGAAGGAACACGGGTGGGTTTTAGTCAGTAAAAGTCTGACACGCCCTCCTGCTCCACCCAGAGCGGGAGAAGTTATTTGATGATTTCCCACCCAAAAAAAAAAAAAAAAAAACCAGAGGTAGCATAAAGCAATTACGATGTGGACTATTATAGCATCAACAGATTACTAACATTTAGAATATTTATAAGGAAGGTTCTAATTAAATATACGGAATTTCATTTTATAAACTTTCAATGTTATGCAACAGTCCAACAGATCTAAAATAAACATGTGTCATAGTTAATAATCATTTATGACTGAGTTTTATGCCGAATGCCTAAATAACAGCACGCTGATGGATTTTCAACGCTTGGCTCCGCTCTGAGAGTGCAGTAATATTAGGCGTTCAATTAGGTGTCGTCTAGCTTTATACATATGTACTTGTCGACGACCTTAAAGACGATGATGACGTGAAAGCAGGCGCAGGGCGTTGGCGGTCCGCGGGAACATGTTGGCGCGCAGATTTTTTCGTTGTACCGATCAGGGTGCTTACTCTGGAATATAATTCCGATAGATCGACATTGGAATTATCAGTTAAACGTCAGGGATTGGCTGGACTCACTGAGTCGAGCCAATCCCTGACGTTTGACTAACAATTCCAATGACGATCTATCGGAATTATATTCGAGAGTAAGCACCCAGGTGAAAATAACCTTGTTTAAAGCTTACTGTCAAGGCCTGTACAAGGGAAGTCTGTCGTTCAATTGTTCACGGGGAACGCTAAATGTCTTGCGCGTCATATTTAATAATGTTTTCAGGATGATGTTGAAACTCCCTCGTTTCTGTAGTGCCTCGGGGATGTTTGCCCTATCGCGTACTGATGGTTTCCATGCTGTCATCAGGAAAAAGGTGGCATCGCTTGTGAGGAGGATTCGGGGGGTAGCAATAGCATCCTGAGAGTCGTGGCTGAGGACCCGAGAGCTCCTGTACTGAGGCATCTCATGCGGACAATGATTCCGCAAATGCCTCCCAAGTACATGACTCACTAAGTGTTCTGTTCGAATTAATAATAATATGTTACTAATCCTAGTTTATAAGATGTAGTATTTATGGTGTGTACCTACTAACAAAATTGGTTCCTATGTTGTCCCGAATAAAACAATTTGAATTTATTCAAAGTTTCAAACTCAAATGACGAACAACTTTTTTTTTTTTTGTAAATTTTGACGTTCTCAAATGTCTTTGTCAGCGGCTTTGCCCTCGTGGAGGATGGTAATTATCTCACGGGAACGTACTGCCGGGATAAAAAGTATCGTATGTGTTAATCCAGGTAAAAAACTAACTTTGTGTCAATTTTCATCCAAATCCGTTCGGACGTTTTTGCGTGATTGAATGATTTGATTTGAACAAACATCCAAAAATCTAAACATACATACTTTCACATTTATAATATTAGTAGGATTTGAAATAAACTATGTTACTTTGCCTTTTCTACATCATCAGCACATCATCCGTGTAACAAAATTATATAAAGACGCTACAACAAGAATTCAAGCCTAAACTGGTACCTACATTTTGATGTATAAAATATAACAGCTACGTAAATTAGAAAAATAACAGCCACAGCCTAGCAGAGTTTCATCGCAATTAAACAAAGTACGAAGCAACTAAAAACGTTGTAGCACGCTCCAGTTCCTAGCCATACTGCCATAGCCATCATGTTTAGAATCAACCACAGCGCAGGCGCACACGTCTTCGTGAATATTGTGTTATTGTACTACTGCAATTATTTTGCATTGATATTTGCCTGTGGATTATTTGGAATGGTTGATAAGGATGATATTCGATTGTGATGCCTATTGAGAAATAAATGTAGGATAAACAAACAAAGTGTAATAGAAAAACCTAAATTTACTTTTCAAATGTGGTAATTAAATCAGAATAATACAATTCACTCCATAACATCAAAATGATGTGGAGACAACGATATGCAGTTTTGAAACTGACATACTGCCATTGCATTTTGATGTTATAATTTATTGTTCCGGAATTTACAACAATTTGGAATGTAGATCTTTATACAGAAGAGGGAGGGCCTGATTTTGGAGACGCGAAGTGTAATTTTTCTCATGTTCTATCCATGTAACCGCACCGGGTTCGCGTGGTGGATTCCCGCCCCACTCCCTTTCTCTGAGAAGAGACCTACTATTTCCCAGTATTACATTATAGATTTGTAAATGAATATTTTGGCAAAAACACTTCTCATTCTGAACCAAACGGTAAGAAACGGTGAAGGAGGTTTAACCTTAATTCATATACAAAAAAGCAACAATTAAGACGTTGAAATTAACATTTGCTCACTAATGACTAGCTCCGAGTACCCAGTTAACCAACTGACCGAGAAAAGTGGCAGACGCTTCAAAATCCTACGTTTTCGCGGAATAATTTGTAAAATTTGAGACTAAGCAAGAACTGCTTCAGCAAAGACGTGAAGAATTAAAAATGTATACGCATGAATGAGTACCTATTAAAATCAGTGATTGCCCAGTGGTCGAAATTCGACCATAAATTTAATTCATTTTAATTAATCAATAATAATTAAAAAAACATGTAGGGTCTCCCTACTCGGCGTTTGCTTGGCGGGCCTTTCCATGTGGTGACATTTTTAGTCCACCTGTTGTCCACATATCGGGCAACGTGGCCGGCCCATCTGAATTTTTGTTTTTGGGCATAAGTCAATGCGTCAACTGCTTTAGTGTAATTCCTTATTTTTGAGAGATGGAAGGATGACTTATAGAAGACCGCAGGAGCAAACTGGTTAGTAACAGCAAAAAACAGAGATAAATGGAAAGCCTTGGAGGAGGCCTTTACCTGAGAGGGGTCCGTGCTAATTCAATATTATTACAATTAATTTTATATATTTTTTTTAAATGAATGTTGCTAGATATAATTATAAAATTTTAAATAACTAATTTACATTAAGTAAACGAACAAAAATGAAATGTACTCTAATTGACTTTTTTTAACAGTAGGCAATTGTTAAAGAAACCAAATGTTTTATATTACTAATAATTTACTATTATGATCAATGCATGTGAATTAATGTGTAAGAAGAAACACTTATTTAACTATAATCAAAATTAAAGAGAAAACAAAGTTATTAATATATATTAAACTGAATTGTTGCATATTTTAATGTAAATAATACTGTACTATGTGTTGCAAGGAATAAAAGTTTTTTTTTATAATAAAAAGTTATGTATAAAAATGTATATATTTGGAGAAGTAGTCTCCATATCAACTGTGCTTAATTTCAGGACTTCGCCCTCCTAATTTTCGTAAAAAGGGGTCTAAGTTTTTGCATCACGTATTAATAGACATAGATGTTTCTTAAAGGGCTGATTGTCAGATGTAAATTTTATAAATATTTTATCTGTGGTATAAAATTTACATCTGACAGTATTAGTTTGGATAACCTGTCAAAAATTATAAATATTAAACGGAAAAAGCAGCCGTAAGTAGCATGGTCTGCTTACTAAATAAATAAACCAGCCTTGAGTACTTCATGCGTAACAGATCTTCTGTGTGGGCAAAGGCCATCCACAAATTATGACTTTCTCACGAAATAAAAGTACATATTATACATGCTTCACGTTTCCAGCCAACCAAAAGTCATTTATTCGTGCTAGATTTATTAAATGTCAAAATGACATAGTAGGTACAGTCCCCCAAAACGGCCGCCCTTCAACAGTTCCTAGTGCTATATCGGGGATGAAGAAAAATCAAAATATCATGAGTGGATACAAAGATAACCATGTTTTAAACATTACTCTGACAGCTTATCCGTTCTTACGGGAAGTAAATCGAGTGATACGCTCTATAATTTCATTCGATACCTGGATCAACAGTAACGATACATTAAACACGTCAACTTTGATTTATGGATTGGCAATACTACTGTTTTTATGTGTACCAATTTCAAACCATCGAAAACATAACGCATGCTTTTCAATTGTTGGCAACACTTTGTTGTTGCTTCAAAATAATATGGTTTCGTTTAAGAAAAAGCTAAAAATAATTAAATTATTTAAATACGGTTGCATAAATTGTTTTAACTGTGTTTGATTGGAAGCTAACCAACTCAAGATTATGGACTATTTCAGAGCCTAAGTTTAACTACTAACTATCACAAGTATTTTTAATCATAAACTTATATACGCAATTACAACAAATCATGGACATCGTTACGCTCCCAATGATCTATTATGAAATCTAAACAAACAAAAATAGGTAACGTTTTCATATCATCATCAGCCATAAAATGTTCCCACTGCTGGGACTCAGGCCTCCTCTCGGTGAGAGGGATTGGGCCGTAATCCACCACGCAGGCCCAGTGCGGGTTGGTAGATGTCACATGTCTTCGAATTTTTGGTTCTAGGACATGCCGGTTTCCTCACGATGTTTTCCTTCACCGTTTTGAGAGTAGTGGTGATGAAAATGTACACAAAGTAAAGCGCCTGTCTGGGTTCGAAGTAACGACCTACAACTCGTAAGTCGTGGCCGTTACCACTTGGCCACCACTGCTCCACGTTTTCATATCCTACTTACTAATTTACAGTTTATTTTATTGAAAGCGCACTATTTTGTTAGTGCTACCGAAAACGGTTATATGCGTTTAAAATAACGAGTAACTGTTACGTTATATAACGTTACGTGATATAATGTAATGAGCATTGTTTGAGGACGGCCCTGACGTCATGGCATGCGTCGTCAGGTGTGAACTTTGACACAGTTTTAGGTGTCTCGGTATGCAACCATAGGTTTGAAATGCAGTAGTGGTTTTGGCTAGAGTGATACGATTTTGATAGACTAAATTCAATCTTTGCATCAACTTTGGTGCTCAAATAGATGTACTTAATTCCGTTGAGTTTCTAAGTGCAATGAAGCTAGCTACCACAACGTCCGTTTTCGTTTTTCTTGGTTTTTCACTAAGTATGCATTTTCTTCTCGGATTATCCTAACAGGGCTATTGGCTAGCTATATTTATATACTTTTTAAAAGCGACACTATTATTATTGTTGATGTAATGTATACACAGATAATTGTTATTTCTGTTTAATCTGCGGATAATGTAGTGGCCCAAAACATTGCTTCATAAATGTTAATAACCTATGCTATATGTGCTGTATGTACAAGATTAATACCTACTTTTGCTTGCGTTGAATGGGTAAACATTCCCCCCCTTATTACAGAACAAGGTTTTTCTTTAGGTATGGTTTAAACCTTCGAGCCTATTTTTTAAATAAGAACCTGACGGACATCGAAATACAGCTCCTTTTACAAAACTGACAAGTTAGTCCAGTGCCAAATTGATAGTTTTGGAAAAGGAGCTGTAATTCTATTTCAGTTCTAAGTTCTTATCTCAAAAACAGGCTCGATGGTTTAAACCATACCTAAAGAAAAACCTTGTTTTGTAATAAGCGGGTCCAAGTTCAAAATGCCTATGGCAATATGTCCGCCTCTGTACCTAATAAATAAATGAAAAGCGTTAGAAAATATGAGTTTATTTTCCGTTCACAAAAGAAAGTAAAGCATAAAGCTTTACTCCTCGTCATTCGCATAATAAGCAGCTACTAATGAGTAATAATAGAGCGGAGAAATGCATTACCATGCAATAAACTGTTCAATGATATGCTGTTTAAGATCAAGTCCGATGACAAAATTGATGTATGTGAAACTTTATTACCTTTCTATATCGAAATACACTCTATAGACCTATTTAACATTACATTCAAGGTCGTCAAAATACAGCCTTTGACCTCAAAACGGTACGGAATAACAGACCTCACGTAGTCTAGATGTACAATTTTTATTTTCAATCCTAATACTGAATGAGAAAAGTTTTCTGTAAAAAGCTCAATTGAAGCTTTCTGCAAGCGCTATAAAAAAAATACGCAGAAAAAATGCTAAACTTAACGCAGCTTTAGCATAATAACCGCTAATTATAATTATCCAATACAAGAAATACACAGTTTTAGCAAACAAAAAAAAAACACAAATCACTTACAGGCCAAAGTCAAATCCAAAACAATATCAAATCGATTAGCAACAATTTCACAGCACTAAAAAGTTTTCAAGCACTAGCACAAAAAAAAACAAATGACAAAAACAAAAAAACAATCATGGCGCGCTTCAATTTGCGCGGGAGACGCGTGGCCGCGGCGTCTGACGGCGATCGAATGCGTGCACATGCGCGAACGAAGATTATCTCGCTGTAGTATCGTATATTATGTTACGTAGGAGTTACCGTACCGTAAGTCTTGGCACTTTAACGGAGTTACGGTAATATTTGATTTTTGAAACACATTATAGGTCATTCTCATGATGACTAAGAGTGATGTGCTTTAGAAATTGATATCTGAAATGTAGAGCATTTTTTCTTTACCATGTATACAATGAGCCTTTTTGCGAAGAAGTGGAGAAGTAACTAATCTAAATATGTATATGCAGTGAAACTAAGTAGGTGGTCTCAAGTAAGATGGTCTTTCAAAATATCAACTCTGAAAGTTCATGAAAGTTAATCACACCGAAAAATCAGAAGCAAGTAAAGTAAATAAAATACATAGCAGATCTTAACAGTAAAAAGAACTCTTCAACTGTGTTGATATGCAGAAAATACACATCATTAAAGTCCATAAACGCCATTAAATAAATACTTTCTCTTGATTCATAGTAGGTAAAAAAAATAGCAATAAACTGCGACAAAGATAACAAATTACGTCGAAATCGACCCATTGCATTAAATTTTCTACGAAACCCTCTGACATAATGTGGTCAACAGTAATATCAGTACACGGCACGGCGGGCTGCGCTGGCGCTGTTGCTGCGGGTGCTGAGACCCAAGCAATGAGTCGAAACGCTCGGGTCATGAGGCCTTTTTTTTGTGAACGTCATCTCGCCTCCAGCCAGGGTTTATTAACTTAAAACTAAAGCGACAACACGCTAAGGGACCCCCTGTGGGGTACGGACGTCGGCTTAGGGCATCGCTGAAGGTGAGCAGCAAGGAACGGGCTGGATCGGAGTGATTATTATTTAGGGACAAATTATAGGGTCAGCAGCTCGGGCTGGCTCGAGCAAAGGTCGGAGCTGATCATGGGGCCCGAGTGCGCGTCTCTTTTTTTAGGGAATTTCTCACCGATTGGTCGACACTTCGCGTGACTAGAGGACTATCTCGTTCTTCCACCACAAAATTAGCATTGCCATTCATTACTGCCTGTCTTCTGGGCACGTTTCTGGAAGGCAGCGATGCGAACCGGACGAAGTTGTCCTTTTGTTTAATTAAGTAAACTAGTAATTTAATTAAGTAAACTATAGTGTACCTATACTTAGTCAGTTGTGTATTAATTGTATGCATTTTAATGTAGGTAAATTGTAAACTGTAAACTACCATTTAATTAACTTTGCAGATAACATTCTTTACTAAAAGGTTCCACCTTGAACGATTTTCCAAGTTCGTAAACAATTGTTTTTATATCCGATTCGGGGTCAATCACATTAAATTATATAAAGAGACTATAATAATAGCGCGACAAGAAGTTGTACAATTTGAATTTGTATTAATCAGTTTCTGCTCTAAAAGTACGCCAATATAGCCCTACGAAGCGGGACTAAAGTGACCACTTTAGTCTTAGAGTGAAAAGTAATTAGTTTTTTTTTTTTCCTTCATGTGACATAGACAAACTCAAACAGCCAGTAATTATACTATTCTTATTCCTCCAGTCAATAAAACTTTCGCAAGTTTTTAGGTAAATCTTCCGCGATTTTGACGGAGTCTTTTGCTCTTTGCTCGAAGTCAAAGTCTTCACTGTCACTGGACATTCTTAATCAATTTATTGTTTATACTAAATTGACTATTTTTCTCACACTCAAAGTGAAAAGTACAGTTTGCACCTCGAGACTAAACGCCAACTTAATATACCCCTCGGTTTGACTCCCTCACACGTTCGGGAGTCAAACTACCTCTGGTATATTATGGCTTCGTTTAGTCCCTCGATATAAAATATACTATTAACCGTTATCTTTAACTCTTGACAAGTGCATGGTTTTGGAAAGGAAACAGAATTATTTATCTTACTTTCCAATGGATTCCACCAAAGTTCATCAACCGGGTACAGACCCAGACTATGGGCTGCCACTGAGAACGTTCTAATAGAAAAACCATTTAAATTTTCCCCGACCTGGGAATCAAACCGTCGCTAGTGCTAACGCTTGCGAGCACTAAACCAACGAGGCAGTAGGAGGCGTTTTACAGCTATCTCACTAAGTATTAATTATTTGTGTAACATTAATCGAAGCTTTATTCGTTAAAAGTTCTTTAAGATTCATGTCCGAGAGTCCGCTTACCTTAAAACGCAAAACAGGGGGCCTACTCCCTAAGCATGAAGTCCGTCGTTTCGGTCGAAGTAACGGGTGTTTCCAACTCCGTATCACTTTCGGACAGAAGATTAGTTTAAAGCCCGGACTAAGAATGAATGACAACACGATTTGACAACTGTCCCTACTCCTGATATGTTTTTGCCCGTTAAAAAAATGTAGTTAATTGTCAAGAAGTTTCGAACTACTTTCGGACAAGCCTGTATGTTCGTTGACGGATATAGAGAGTAGGCCCCCTGACCAGTAAAAGCTAATTTAAATACACAACCACTCCATCGACTTACTGACCTGTTTGTAACTTGTAAACCGTGAAAATAAATACATATGGCAACCCAAGCATAACATAGTGTACCATTATTGCATATTAACATCTAATTATGCATCAAAACCTAGTGTTCTGGTGATTGCAAGCTCGGTTGCCGATTCCACGCCTTGGGTTTGATTCTGATCAATGAGAAAGTGTTATATGGTGTACAGGCTATTAATTTCGGCACCTGGTTCCGTTGTAGGGGTAGAGCTTTCCAACAGCAATGTGTTATGCAGCTATGCTGCGAGGATGTCGAAGCCAAGCTACGAAACTTTGTGACCGTTTCCACAAATGCTAAGCTGGGTAGCGGAGTGACTAAGCGGTTGTTCCCGGCTGTCATTCGTGGATCTTTGATAGTCATTACGGGTCGTCAGAAGCCCGATAGCCTGACAACCAGTTCTACCAAAGGGCCTGGTACTGGCCTGGTCTTGTATTACCCAGTAACTGGTGATGGAGACAGATCGGCTGTCGCTCCATGTAAATACTGGTATTCAGCTGCATCCGGTTACACTGGAAGCCGACCCCAACAAATTTGTGACAAGGATAGGCAGATGACGATGAAGTGGCGCCAACACGAGGTTGCTATGCGAGGAACATGCGCAGCTCGGGCATTGCGATGCATCGACAGTAGGGGGTACTACAACTATAGATACTCTAATCTATCCACATCTCCATCGCGCACTCCATCTATACGCACTCATACATAGCTCACATCCTTCCATTAAAAAAAACCCAGCTTCGTTGAACCCGTTTCTACCATGCTATGTGGACCTATGAATATAACTTATGAATATCAAACGCATCCGTAGAAACGTAGCATAGCACATCGTTGGTGGAACAGCAGTTTTATTCTACCCATCCATTACTGAAGACTTTGTTAAACTGGAGTTTCATTGGGAAAGTAGCATCTACCTACATATCTGCTTCGTAAAGCACTTCTGCTTTGACCTTCCTCAAGGAACGCATATTCCATAATTAAATAAACATCCCGTTGCGCAAAACCATTTTTATAGACCCGATAAAGTGCTTCAGAAACTTTAAACAAATCCACTTCATCATTATTTCAGCCGAAAGACGTCCACTGCTGGACATAGGCCTCCCCCACGCACCGCCATTTCGATTGGTTCTATGCTTCTCGCATCCAGCGGATTCCTGCGGCCTTCACCAAGTCATCGGTCCATCTTGTGGGAAGGCTTCCACCGTTACGTCTTCCAGTACGTGGTCATCACTCCAGAACCTTTCGGCCTAAGGCTAAAAGTCACCCAAAGGGCAATGGAGAGGGCTATGCTTGGAGTTTCCCTACTCGATCGGTCCAGAAATGAAGAGATTCGTTGGAGACCAAGGTAACCGACATAGCCCGAAGAATTGCCAAACTTAAATGGCAGTGGGCAGGGCACATTGCTCGTAGAACAGATAGCCGATGGGGCCGGAAGGTTCAAAGCCACTTATATCATTTTAAATTGTTTTTTGTTTTATTTTTTATCATATCGTATGCTGTACCAGTTGACGTCATTACGTCAAAGCCGGCTGGCGCTGAAAACCAGCGCTGGAGCTCTGATCCGTACAGGGTCGTAGCAATAGGCTGTGCTATGGCTGTTTTGCGTGAATGTGATGCAACTTGTTCTTTTTTGTGTTTGTGTGGTTTCTCTGCATGTTTACCGCAAATAAACGTATTTTCTTTCTTTAAAAAACTATTTAAAATATTCTCCTTAACTTTACAATTCAAGGCAGTATATACGCCCTCACGGCCTTAGTCGCCGCAGGAGACGCCCTGGGCGTCGGGAATCTCAGGATGATTCCCGGCCACCGTAGGCGTGGGCTTGCGGACGGCGAGTAATGGGTAGCTCGCTGTCTGGTAAGGACCAAGCCCAGGTCGACGGCGTTGTGTTCCACGCGCGTCTCAAAGAGATGTTAGCACAAACCGATGGAGCCCGCAAGGACTGATGCCTGCCAGGGGTGTGGGTCGTTCGAAAGAGATACCGCTGCCCCTGGCAAATAGGCTACTGAGGGAACACGGGTGGGTTTAGTCAGTAAAAGTCTGACACGCCCTCCTGCTCCACCCAGAGCGGGAGAAGTTATTTGATAATTTCCCAAAAAAAAAACACTTTACAATTCAAATACCAACGCAACATATTGCAATATTTGTTGTTATAAACATTTTTAAATCCATAAAAAATAAACAAACAATTATTAAAATTACTAACGTATCCTTATTTACAAACTAACAATGTCCAAGAATTAAAACACAAACAAACACCGACAATACCAATTGTAGCAATTGTTGGACAGGGAAAACATTGCGATTTTTAGAACAATAGACCGATGACCAGAAATCTTTGTTTATATTCACACAGCAATTTTTGTAACCACACCTCAACCCGTTGATCCCGGGTGTCATTCTCGGATCTTTGACCGTCGGCGTCGTTACGAGTCGTCAGAAATCAGAAAATCTGGTGATACCAGACTTTCTGATTTATTACCCAGTAACTTGTTATATATAGGGTTATTGAGGTCGAATCGGCAGCCGATCCATGTAAGATACTGGTACCTATTCCGCAGCATCTGGTTAGACTGGAAGCCCACCCCAACATAGAAAAACGCTTGATAGATGACGAGTTATTTTATTAAACGATGAATAATAGTAAGCGGCCATATTTATCGACGATTGATATCGGGACGTTGTACAGAGGCCAGCACATCAAGCTACCCCAATCTGTCAAATTTCTTTGATAGTTTTCAACTTTATGACAAAGGACTATGGTTTATGTTCAATTGGGAAAATTTGACTTTTTGGGATAACTTGACCTGCTGGCGACTGTACATAAACTAGTTGCGCGACTAACTCTGTTTCCACGATGCAGGATTTCGCCTGACGTCTGTGTGATGCGTTTAAAATTCCCAAATTCATCTAGTTCTCTCACATTTCTCAATATTTATTGCAATGCCAACTACAAAACTCTCACGCTTATCAATTTCGTCAACAACTGTTTGTTCAAAGAAATCGATAGTCATTCAACTTTTTCATTTCAAAAACCAGTTTATGTAGATTACCTTGAACATGTGTAAAAGTAAATAAGGCAATTCATCTTGTCACAGCAAAAGTCCCTTGGCGTGACGAGTTAGTTAAGTTTACTTTTACATGAATGATAAAATTCAAATTATTATTTTTTTGTCGCTTGCTCATTGATTTTTATGATAAACAGAGTTACAAGATTGCATTTCTTATAAAGTGAAATTCTAAACTTCTTAGAGTTCCCATCGTCTACTCCCATAAAATTGAATCCGTACTTTCCGCCAAAGTTTCGGGCGTTTCCTACTGCGCATCACTTACGGACATAAGATTAGTTTGGGGTCCGAACTAAGAATGTCTAACAACCCGATTCGACAGCCGTCCCTCCTCCCGATGTGTAAGTATTTGCCCGTCCGAAAAATGTAATTTGATACTTATTTTACTTTCTGACGGGCCATCTTTTTTGACGTACTTAGAAAGTAGACCCTTCAGTGTTGCTAGTCGACTGATTTTAAAGGCAGCCATGTGTGTGCTGGTTTCCCACCAGCAGATTATACACTTAAGACGAATTTCCAAAAAACGATGATAGAACTAACTTTTACTTATAAACAGAAGTTCATTTCCACATTTCTAACGTCAAAACTGACGAACTTTGGTACAAACTTTCATTCCCTTTTAATCCCTTTGAGGATTTTTTTTATTCTTCTTTAGTTCTTACGTTATTAAAAGAACTCTTTCACAAAATTTCACGCTTCTAGATCTAGTCGTTTAGGCTGTGCGTTGTGTCAGTGAATGACTGAATTAATTAATTTAGGCTAGCTTATTTTTCGGCCAAAGAATCAGCATTGCCATACAACGTGGCAATACTGCCACCCTTTTGGGCACTTTTCCCATTGCCAACGATGAGGAGGACCTTTTTGATGCCTTATGATTATTTTCTTTTTTATAAGTATCTACACAAATAATTAAAGCATTACAAAGATTTAAAAAAATGGATTTTAAGTACCTAAGTGGATACTCTTATTATCAATATAGGTAAGTCTCATTCAGCAGAAATGTTTCGTATGTCATGTATCTCACTGGTAACGGTATCGTTATGTAAGTTCAGATTAAATCATAGAGATAAACACAACATAGGTTTTAAAGACCCAAGCAATCAAATAAACTCAATGAATCATTCATAATTTACTGCTGAACATTTGGTACAAAACGATTTATTATTGGAGACCAAATATTAAACCACCACAGACTATCTACAGTATTGTTTATCCTTCTCCCTTTAATCCATTCAAACGTTGTCAGTAAAAGATCGCTTTTAGCAATAAGACCCCCATTGTGTCACCCTTTTTTTTTTTTTTGGGTGGGAAATCATGAAATAACTTCTCCCGCTCTGGGTGGAGCAGGAGGGCGTGTCAGACTTTTACTGACTAAAACCCACCCGTGTTCCTTCAGTAGCCCGTATGCCAGGGGCTGTGGTGTCTCTTTCGAACAAACCCGCACCCCTGGCAGGCATCGACCCTTGCGGGTCCCATCACTTTTTGTGCTGACATCTCTTTGAGGCGCGCGTGGAACACAACGCGCCGTCGACTTGGGCTTGGTCCTTACCGGACAGCGAGCTACCCATTACTCGCCGTCCGCAAGCTCGTGCCTACGGTGGCCGGAAATCGGCCTGATGTCACCCTATGTCAAATTTCTTAGTATCTGTGACTTCTTCGTTGACTTGAAGTGCCCTGGCAGCTGAGAGTCATGCTCACTCAAATTTCTCGGTGGTGGTGGCGTGTGTGTTGGATCATTAAGTTCCCTTCAAAATGGTTGAGCTGAATAATGCTGATCCATACCTCATGTCCGTTAACGGGTGCCGCCAGTAGGGACTGGTCATCTTTTAGCTCCCACGGCTTATTTTAATTTCGCATTTCTTATAAAGTGAAATTCTAAACTTCTTAGAGTTCCCATCGTCTACTCCCATAAAATTGAATCCGTACTTTCCGCCAAAGTTTCGGGCGTTTCCTACTGCGCATCACTTACGGACATAAGATTAGTTTGGGGTCCGAACTAAGAATGTCTAACAACCCGATTCGACAGCCGTCCCTCCTCCCGATGTGTAAGTATTTGCCCGTCCGAAAAATGTAATTTGATACTTATTTTACTTTCTGACGGGCCATCTTTTTTGACGTACTTAGAAAGTAGACCCTTCAGTGTTGCTAGTCGACTGATTTTAAAGGCAGCCATGTGTGTGCTGGTTTCCCACCAGCAGATTATACACTTAAGACGAATTTCCAAAAAACGATGATAGAACTAACTTTTACTTATAAACAGAAGTTCATTTCCACATTTCTAACGTCAAAACTGACGAACTTTGGTACAAACTTTCATTCCCTTTTAATCCCTTTGAGGATTTTTTTTATTCTTCTTTAGTTCTTACGTTATTAAAAGAACTCTTTCACAAAATTTCACGCTTCTAGATCTAGTCGTTTAGGCTGTGCGTTGTGTCAGTGAATGACTGAATTAATTAATTTAGGCTAGCTTATTTTTCGGCCAAAGAATCAGCATTGCCATACAACGTGGCAATACTGCCACCCTTTTGGGCACTTTTCCCATTGCCAACGATGAGGAGGACCTTTTTGATGCCTTATGATTATTTTCTTTTTTATAAGTATCTACACAAATAATTAAAGCATTACAAAGATTTAAAAAAATGGATTTTAAGTACCTAAGTGGATACTCTTATTATCAATATAGGTAAGTCTCATTCAGCAGAAATGTTTCGTATGTCATGTATCTCACTGGTAACGGTATCGTTATGTAAGTTCAGATTAAATCATAGAGATAAACACAACATAGGTTTTAAAGACCCAAGCAATCAAATAAACTCAATGAATCATTCATAATTTACTGCTGAACATTTGGTACAAAACGATTTATTATTGGAGACCAAATATTAAACCACCACAGACTATCTACAGTATTGTTTATCCTTCTCCCTTTAATCCATTCAAACGTTGTCAGTAAAAGATCGCTTTTAGCAATAAGACCCCCATTGTGTCACCCTTTTTTTTTTTTTTGGGTGGGAAATCATGAAATAACTTCTCCCGCTCTGGGTGGAGCAGGAGGGCGTGTCAGACTTTTACTGACTAAAACCCACCCGTGTTCCTTCAGTAGCCCGTATGCCAGGGGCTGTGGTGTCTCTTTCGAACAAACCCGCACCCCTGGCAGGCATCGACCCTTGCGGGTCCCATCACTTTTTGTGCTGACATCTCTTTGAGGCGCGCGTGGAACACAACGCGCCGTCGACTTGGGCTTGGTCCTTACCGGACAGCGAGCTACCCATTACTCGCCGTCCGCAAGCTCGTGCCTACGGTGGCCGGAAATCGGCCTGATGTCACCCTATGTCAAATTTCTTAGTATCTGTGACTTCTTCGTTGACTTGAAGTGCCCTGGCAGCTGAGAGTCATGCTCACTCAAATTTCTCGGTGGTGGTGGCGTGTGTGTTGGATCATTAAGTTCCCTTCAAAATGGTTGAGCTGAATAATGCTGATCCATACCTCATGTCCGTTAACGGGTGCCGCCAGTAGGGACTGGTCATCTTTTAGCTCCCACGGCTTATTTTAATTTCTGATTTGTTGTTTTATTTTTTGTTTTAATTACGGACGCTTTTAATGTGCACATCTTTTTACATCGTTCTAACATTTATAATTTCAACATAATGATGTAACCAACTTTTTGTATCAAAATCATGATTTTAAAAGAGTATCCATGGAGTTTCTTGCCCGTTCTTCTCCATAGGTACCTACGCTTTGGAATGGGCAACTAGCTTCATCTTTCTAACTCACCGACCTTGACAATTCAAAAGTGCCTGTAATTGGTTTATTTGAAATAAATGCTTTGAGTTTGAGTTTTGTGGTTTTTTTTTTTTTGGTCAGTATCCAAAATTAAGAGTATTCTATCTATCTTTCCATGTATTAAAAAGAAGCGCAATAAATGATGAAAAAAGGTTCTCATCGTTTTAAATTGAAAAACTTTGTTTGTCGCGCAATTATATATTTCCCTTTATTATTTATAATAGCTGTATTAACTAATAACAAAGAGTTTAACGAATCAATGTTAAAAACATAATAATTAAACATTTCTTCTTTCCTGCTCATCCGAAAGTGGATTCTTAACATTGTTTGACTCATTCCTACTTAGCATGCAACATATTCAACACACAAACTTCGCAGAACACCAATTAATTACGTATAAATTACATCCATAGAGGTAAGATTTGTTTGTAAGTTTTTATATAGGGGGTAATATTTGGGACTACCAGTCGGAATTGACCGATCAGCAGGCCTAGACAAAACACATTTCTGTTAACGTTCACGCCAAACGCTACGCCAAAATGTATGGGAATGGACATTACCTGCGGAAAGGTTACGTCGTATTCTTTCCGCAGGTAATGTCATCCCCATACATTTTGGCGTAGCGTTTGGCGTGAACGCTAACAGAAATGTATTTTGTCTCTAGGCCCAGGTGAAGGAATCATCGTCCTCTAAATTCTACACGGTGGTGAGGGATGCGCTGGACAGAAACCGGAGGAGGTGGATCATCCGATCCAGATTCAACTCCGAAGCTGACCACCATCCTCAAATATGAGGGACCGACTACAGAGAGAGAGAGAGTCGGAATAGAATTTTTTTTTTTGCCTTTTATAGCCCAATACTTGAGAAATGCTTTTAATCGTCACGCTACGATCCTTACGAGCAGAGCAGAAAGAAAAAAATCGAGAAGGACGCTAAGTGCTAGTGCGGGCGGGCGATGCCATGCGATTCGGTGGGTTGAGGGCCAAAATCCGGTGGGTTGGGGGCAAAATTCGGCGGGTTGGGGGCAAAATTCGGCGGGTTGGGGGCCAAAATTTCACGCGGGTAAAGTCGAGGGCTAAGTTTCAGTATTTCATATTTATCAAAATAAACATTTCACTCGTAAATAAATTCAAGTTATTTTGATGAAGGTGCATAAAACACGTGTGGCGTCCATCTTGCTTAAGAAATTCAAATGAGGTAGGTATTACGTTCGGTTGAAAGCGAAAATGTGACGCCTGACAGTTTTCTAATATTCCTCTAGATCATAAATATCAGATTGTATGGTGTACAGTCGGTGAAACGGTGAAACTTAATGACCCTAAAACCTTTGCTTTTCTTTGCTTTTTGCAGAACTTTTTGTGATTCAATTAAGGGGACAAATACTTTTTTTCAGAAACTGTATTAAAAAACTTAAAAGAGTAAATACGACGTACGGCAGACTACTTATAAACAGTAGCTACTAGAAACCATACCAACCCCACCTTATTAACCCACCCAGTCCAGTACCATTATCACACCATACCATTTAACTCAATAACAACCCACCACATCACTTAGCACCACTTATTAGAGAAACCTGAAGCCAAACGAACCACTTCTGTGCTCGCGTGTACTTCTAAAGAAAGCGACCCTGCGCGACCGGTTGTGCGGGATGCGGCAACACCATGCGCAGTACAGTAAACACTTGAGTTTGTAAGTGTAAGCTGCATCCGTTATTGAGTTTAGTTTTATTTTATTTGCGCAACAGCTGGCAGGAATTGCAACGACCTTGTCTTTATAGGTTCGTTACAAACGAAGATGAAAATTTGACCATTTTGGCTTGGGACGAAATAATGGGATCCAATGCTGTCTGGTATTGGAACCCATTAGGCAAGCAGATGAACAGACGGTGTTTGATAGAAAACCATGGAGGTTTATTTTTTACCCAACTGCGCCAGGTGGAGGGTTATGTTTTACCATACGTGTGCCTGTGTGAATAACGCCTCTACCAAGTCAATAAGAATGGAACATTTATATAGATATTGCCAAACTGGGCGACAAAGTTGGAGAGGTATGCGCCTTCATGAGACTGGCACCTTTCAAATTTCAACACACTTTCTTTCAGTATTGGTACTGAAAGAAACAAAAGAAATAGAAATATAAAAACATAAGTAAAGCATATTTGTTTTGTTTAAGGTCTCGCTACGAGTATGTATACATGTATGCTACTATTTTTTTTTTTCAACACACTTGCTCGTCAAGTGAGCCTTATTACATCGTTCTTAGGGCCGTAAACCGAACTATAACACACACGTGCATAATAATATTACGCACTAGTGCATAATAGAATTATCCCTTCAAAGTTAAGTTAGTACCTAACTGCAAATTATATGCGAGTAAACAGAGCATTTTCAATTTAACCGGGTAGTATAGTTTTTTTTTTTTTTTTTTTGTAACAACAAAGAGGTTTTATGCTGCTGAAAATCCATTAATTTTTTTGGACTAAATAAATGTGTCCTTAATTAAGACGAAAAAAAAATTCATCATCATCATCAAATTATTTTTAATTCACAATAATTTGTTGTAAAATATTTGCATTTTATCACTAAAATGATATTTTTGTAGTAGTTCGTATGGCTATATGTAATCAAACACCTCACATTTGGCGCGTGCAAAAAAAAAAAAAACTTGCGCGCCATTTCCCATAGTTTTCATATTTTGTTTGGAACGCATTTGTTGCTGTGTGGTAAAACGATTTATGCAATACAGGTTTGTTTTTCCTCGCAAGTGTGTTGAAAAAGTGCGTATGAAACTCATGAGCAACTTGCTCACTAGACACTCGGCTGATTTACGCTGCAACCCACAGCCTCGTGTATAATGAGCAACTTAGCTCACTTGTATCATAATATACTATTCCTTAACGTATAAAAAGTAATTCTCGAATGTACGTTAAATAAAACAAAAGTTATAACACAAAAGTACTGCAGTGCTTGGTAACCGAAGCAATAGAGATGTCCTCAAAGAAATTCTACAACAAAGTTCTTATTGTTTATATGTAAGTTTTATCAATTTGAATTTATATTCCATCTATAAATTACGGAATCTATGTCAAATTTGCAATTTCTTGTAAATCTACAAAATTATTGTAAGTTGGCTTCTTTCTTATATCTATGTACCTAAGCTACTAATATTAGCCTAGCAGTGAATCTTCTGTCAGTAATTGTATAGGCTCGGTTCTCAGTTAGCGGCAGCTGTCAAGTAAATAGACCATAGAGCCGATACCTCTACTATTAGAACATACAAATGGGATGATGTACAGTGGGTGAGAAAATACGGTTTATAAAAGTAAGATGGTAATTTGAACCCGGCCAGAGCACGCCACAGACGTAGCAAAAGCAGCAATTTTTATTTACTCCACCTACTTGCTAGTGTCAAATTAAATGTTATGCAAACCAAGACTAAAACAAGTCATTACAAACCTGCCAAACTGCGATCGCCAACACGCCTGTCAAGCGTGGTGATTATGGCAAAGCCCTCCTTTTGGGGGAGGCCTATGTCCAGCAGTGGGCGTCTTTCAGCTGAAATGATGATGATGATGATGACTTTTTTATCCCCCTAATGAATAATCATTTCACATCATCAGATTTCACATATTTATCATTAAAAACTTTTTAATAAAAAAATTAAACCGCCGAAAAACCGAAAAGTAAAAAATAATTAACTTGCTTTGTCCAACCCCAATAACTAAGTTCGGAAGGCGGTGACATATTATTAAATACATATCCAAAGTCACCGACTTCCGAACTTAGTTATTGGGGTTGGACAAAGCAAGTTTATTATTTTTGACTTTTCGGTTTTTCGGCGGTTTAATTTTTTTATTAAAAAGTTTTTATTTTATCATTTTTTGTGGCTAAAACCTACTAATTACTACAAGCTTAATTTTTGAAAAACACAACTCAGTATTAAAATCTGTGAGTAAACAATCAATCATCCCCTGTTTTCTTACCCTTAGGGTTGGAATTTTTCTTCGAAATTTATATGGGACCAACTTTGGGGGTATACCCTTTCCAATAAAAAAAGAATTATCAAAATCGTACTACTCTGGAAAAAGTTATGCGTGGTCATACGTAAAAAAAAAATTATACGCGTCGAATTGAGTAACCTCCTCCGTTTTTTCGTCGGTTAAAAAATGTTGAGTCTCCAAAATACTCTGTTCCCAACTTTAAGAGAGGGTAAAGAGTCCTGTCATCGTTAAATTAAATAATTTTATATTCCAGATATAAGCACCCTATTGTGCAACACACTATCGATCCTAATCTGAATCATCTATATTTCTATACTATAATAATCTATACTAATATTATAAAGAGGAAAGATTTGATTGTTTGTTTGTTTGCATTGAATAGGCTCCGAAACTTCTGAACCGATTTCAAAAATTATTTCACTGTTGGGAAGAAACCACGGAGCGCTGCTAGTTTAAAATATGTTGCTAATCCAATCCAATGCTTCAAATGTTCGAAAAATTTGTCTGCTCAACAACTAGGAATTTCTCCTGTATTGTCGGTTGGTTTACAAACATTTAAACTCACATACACAAACAGCCAGACCCGGAACAATTACTTGTAGGTCATAAAAATATTTGTTCCGTGCCGGAATCGAACCTGCGACACGCAGCGCAGCAGTCAAATGCTTAACCACTGCCCCAACCGTGAACTGTCAAAGTTAAAGGCCGTTTTATAGAAAATAATTGGCAACCATGCTGCAACTTATTCTGCAGATGCAAAAAAGTTTGCCAATGCTGACAAGCCATACAATACACCTACTTAAGTTTTAATTTTCATTGGGAATTCTCAATCAAAATAATAGAAGAATTCTAAAAGATCTAGGGGGCTTTTAGGAAAGAAAATAGATACGCACGAAATAGTTATGTATTACGCGTTAATTAATAACAAGCATGTAATGTAAGCAACATAATAAAATTATTTCATAACGTATAAAAAATACCGGTTTGAAACTATAACACATAAATATTTATAGTTTGCTTCAATTTCTAATTACATTACGTGCTCTTGAAGTTATCAGAACTTTTATTTTTCTCTATTGCTCACTCTCAGCGTAGTTTGAATAAATGACTTTTGATTTTTGTTTTGTTTTAATTTTGTTATGATATTATAGTGGTATGAGGAACTGGGTGTAAAGTTCGCTCATCCTCTATTGAAAAGGAGGATCCTCCGACCAGACGGGTATTGTGTCTGGTCCGGGCAACTGCCCGATAGTTGATGTCGGAATATTTTATCTATCTGAGTAGCGTGGTAAACTCTGATTGCGCGATGTAGAATTGCTCAGTTAGTTCGCCTGTGGCATTGTAGATGGCGCCACTTTTCTTTTTGTGTTTTTCGATTTTGTTGCGATGCATTTTTATTTGTAGTGCCGCTACATCACTCCCCCCCGGAGACCGGAGGTCGATAGTGGGCTGAGTCAGGGCATGTTATGCATGCTTGCCAGTGCCAGTTGTGGTTCCAGTGGGTCGGAACCGGGTGTCACATAGTTCGCGGTGAGTCGGAACTGTCTGCGACGATTCCCCAGTGAGTCGGGGTTGCGCTGCGTTATGCTCCAGTGAGTCGGATCTGGTACAGCGCTGGGTTGAGAGGTTGAGGCTGACTGCTGGCGTCGACCGGGAGATTGGGCTCTCGACCGGCCGAAAGTGCAGTGTGCTGGGCCATGGCTGCTGATGAGGCTGTGGGTGATGACCAGGCATGCGGTTCGCTGCATGCAGGTGGTCAGGATACCCGTTGAAGCCGTAGGGTGCTGGCTGGCTGTGTGACTCGCCGCTCGAAAGCTTGAGGAAGTGATCTTGATGTTGATGATGACGTCACGCCGAAGTGTTGCACGAAGGCTGCGCTGACGTTCTTTCACGGGGTCACCAGTATAGAGGTATGAGGAACAGGGTGTAAAGTTCACTCATACTTATGATGGTAAAGGAGGATCCTCCGACCAGACGGGTATTGTGTCTGGTCCGGGCAACTGCCCGATAGTTGATGTCGGAATATTTTATCCATCTGAGTAGCGTGGTAAACTCTGATTGCGCGATGTAGAATTGCTCAGTTAGTTCGCCTGTGGCATTGTAGATGGCGCCACTTTTCTTTTTGTGTTTTTCGATTTTGTTGCGATGCATTTTTATTTGTAGTGCCGCTACAATATAGTTAGCGAATTTAAATATGTGATGCTGATGATAGAGATCGAGATCGTAATTACATAATTGTTAACCACTAATTATGCATGCACATATTTAATAATATAATATTAATTAGTAGTAATAATTAATTATTTAATCATTGTCATACATTTTCTCAGAACTACAGTTGGTGATAAGCCCTTACTATACTATAATATTAGGTCTTTACCTATGAAATTGCCGTTCTGCAGTACTGGCCATTTCAAATCAAAATAATTTTTGTTTGGCTAAGAATTCTAATTTCAAATTAATTTTATTTTAAAAACATGGTTTTTTTTTTCTAAAAGTAGTCATTTCTTTATTGATTAGTGTTACATTTTCATCGCATTTCAATCTTTTTCGTCATCATGGATACGTTAAAAATTCGAGTAATTATGGAATATGAGTACCGTCGTGGCAGCAACGCGGCACAAGCGGCACGCAACATCAACGACGTTTACGGAGCTAACACTACAAACCAACGCACCACCTGTTATTGGTTTGCTCGCTTCCGTTCTGGAAATTTCGACCTGAAAAATGAACCTCGCGGTCGTCCGAAGACTTTGGTCGACAATGACGAATTAAAGGCGATTGTGGAAGCTGATGATACACAATCTACGGCTGAATTAGCAGCAGCTTTCGACGTTAGCGTCAAAACAATATTGGTCCATTTGCGTCAAATTGGCAAGGTAAAAAAGCTTGACAAATGGGTGCCCCACGAACTCAATGATCGCCAGCGCGAAGTACGCGTCGAGACGTGCCTTGCACTGCTCAACAGACACACAAATGAAGGAATTTTGAACCGCATTGTTACCTGCGATGAAAAATGGATTCTGTTTGATAACCGTAAGCGCTCAGCAAGTTGGTTGGATCCTGGTTCAGCACCTAAACAATGCCCTAAACGAAAAATTACCCCTAGAAAAGTGATGGTCACTGTTTGGCGCCGGTGTGATTCATCACAGCTTCTTACCAAACGGGGTGAGCATTACTGCAGATGTGTACTGTGAAGAACTGAACACAATGATGGAGAAGCTGGCGCATCTCCAACCAGCATTGGTCAATCGCTCGTCTCCGCTGCTCCTGCACGACAACGCGCGACCTCATACTGCACAGCAAACGGTCTCCAAGTTGCAAGAACTGGGGTTGGAAGCTCTCCGTCATCCGCCCTACTCACCAGACCTTGCGCCTACAGACTACTACTTTTTCCAGAATTTGGATAACTTCTTGGCGGGAAAAAAATTTAATACCCGAGAGGCAGTACAAAATGCCTTTGAAGAATTTGTTGCCTCCCGTCCAGCTGATTTCTTTAAGAAGGGCATCAATAAACTGCCACTGCGATGGCAAAGATGCATTGATTGCATGGGTGATTACTTCGATTAATACAAATAAAAAATTCATGAAAAAAAATCGTTTAAATTTTTTCATACAAAACGGCAATTTCATAGGTAAAGACCTATTATTATTATAAACGTGAAAGTTTGGATGGATGTATGTATGGATGTTTGTTACTCTTTCACGCAATAACGGCTGAACGGATTTGAAGCTAGTCTAATACTAAAAATGTTAAAGTCATCGGGTCATTACCATACAATGACCCGATGACATAATGTATTTGGGGTTGCATGTCTTTTTCTTCTGTCTAGACAGAAGAAAAGAAGAAGACATGCAACTGCGGCGACACCAAATAAATTAGCATAATGATGGCTCGGGTATTTTTGATTGGCAGATAAATATTCATGACTATTAAAATTAAAAATGTTCCATGTGTGAAACAGGTTACTGCAGATTTTACAACAGCTACATAAGTTTCCTTTTTAATCCTACATAGAAATCTGACATTTCAAGTCTTGGTGCGTTTGCTATTTAGTGTAGGAGTTTGACACCTGTCAAATGACTACCAGGATTTAAAAAAGCGAAAATATAAACAATAATGTCAGTAGGTACATTATTTATGTTCTACTGTTTATTCAATTTTCTTTTGTTTACAGCCAACACGATTGCACAATGCAGGTATCAACGCATCTGTACCTCTTGAAGCAAAACTAAATAGAATTTAATGACCGTTCTTTGAAACAAAGAAAGTATTTAGATTATATATCAATTAGATAGACACAGCCTAAGAGAATCTACATGATACACAGTATGAACACTCGATTAACTTAGAACAATAAGTTATTGTGGTGAACATATTGTATTTTGAGTACAGTATACACACGCATATAATAAATTAGGGTTATCTCATGACAATGGTAGTTTAAAGAATAAATAAACAATAAAAGAAGATCTACCAAAGATTTAATTTCGTAAAATAATTTTTATATGTTATTATGTTAGTAAACTGAGGGCAGAAATAAGGACAACTGGCAATCGCTTTCAAAGCGATTCGTATTTCTGCAACGTCAACGTATACGTCTAGTAAAATATGAACCAGTTCATAATTGTCATGCATAATCACTAATCAGCCATAATGTTCCCACTGCTGGGCCACAGGGCTCCTCTGTGATAGAAGCAGAGGGCAGAAATCCACCACGCGGGCCCGGTACAGGTTTTTGGATGTTACAGGTCTTCGATTTGTCGGTTCTAGGACATGCCGGTTTGCTCACGATGCTGTTTTTGAACCGACGAAAAAACGGAGGAGGTTACTCAATTCGACGCGTATATTTTTTTTTTTTATGTATGACCACGCATAACTTTTTCCAGAGTAGTCCGATTTTGATAGTTCTTTTTTTATTGGAGAGGGTATACCCCGAAGTTGGTCCCATATAAATTTTGAAGAAAAATTCCAACCCTAAGGGTAAGAAAACAGGGGATGATAGATTGTTTACTCACAAATTATAATACTGAGTTGTGCATTCCAAAAAAAGTAATGAAAAATTAAGCATGTAGTAATTAGTAGATTATAGCCACAAAAAATATAAAATAAAAACTTTTTAATAAAAAAATTAAACCGCCGAAAAACCGAAAAGAAAAAAATAATAAACCTGCTTTGTCCAACCCCAATAACTAAGTTCGGAAGGCAGTGACATATAGTTAAATACATATCCAAAGTCACCGACTTTTTTTTCTTCACCGTTTTATAATTGTCATACAATACGTTAATCTATGAGGATATATGCCTCCTCCATCGATTCTTAGCTGACTCCTGTATCCGATCCCTTCTCAACTATCTTACTTGTCAAAGCAAGTTATCTAGCTCACAAGAACATTTAGCTGATCTCCCGTTACCAGCCGTTGATAAAATAAACAAATTATAATGGAATTACGTATGATTCTGGAACGCAGCGGCTCCTCAGACTACAGTTAGAGCGAACGGGACCCCAAGTGTGTGGTTATCTCAAGCAACGTATACTTATTTATAAGATATACATATACATAACTATAACATCACGCTTCGTTTCACTTGTTGGGTGAGTAGAGCAAGCCTAGTGAAATAGTATTCTTTTCAAATCATCTGAGGCTGACAGTTAGGTTCTGGCCTATCAGCTAAGCTGATTCCTAATATACAGGGAAAGTTTTTATCCAGTGCGCAAATGGTAACCATGAATTCAGCATATCATTCTAGAACCCCTAAAATCAGCTTTTCTATACATTGTGACCGTGTAGGTATTGCACTTTTCTATGAAACACCAGTTTTTTTTTTTTTTTTTGTATAACCGGCGAAAAATTTCTGCGCTAGGGATTCTAGCTTGGTTCTAGAATGACAATTTGCGCACTGGATAAAAACTTATCCTGTATTGTGACGTTAAAGTCACACAGATAATATATCTACAGAAACTGAATCCTCAGATTAGTTTAGGTACCTACTAGATTTTCATTCAGTTTTCAACATTTAAAATATCGGAAAATTAGGAAGTAGGTATTTAGTTACCTACTGTAGGTATTAAAGCCCACACCAGCACCAGCACATAAGTAAGCATTTTTGGTAATCTTCTTGTTCTCTCATACTATTTGTCCACATTTTCATTCCTCCTTTCGCAGGTCGGCTGGAAGAAATTTCTTAAGAAGTAAGCCAGTAGGTACCTTTGTACTCAAATGTTATGTGTCGTAGGTATCTGTTTGTTTACTGTATAAATAATAAAATAAATAAATGAAGTATTTTAACTAAATCATTTAATTATATGTATACATCAAAGATCTAACTGTACGTTCCCAATCATTGTTAACACTTGACATAAATTGATAGTTTCTGGTGAATAAAATTTTTGCGATCCAACTCTACATCACATATTTTTTGAAGCGCCATCTATTATCACACGATAAAACTAAACCAACACATTAGTTCAGCTGCTCGATAACAGATGGCGCTAAACACTTTCTTTGCCAATGTCCTACGAAAGTTGATGCAATAAAGTAGTTTCGTTAAATAACACAACTAGAAAGTGGTTAAGTAATATAAAATAATAAAAACAAATTGCCTTGATCGATAATAATATTGGTTAAGAAGCCGCTTTTCCAAGTTGCGAAGAGGTAATTGAAAATCGAGTGAAAAGCGTGTTCGTTATGGTCTAACGAGTTGACAAACTAGTACTTTCATCGGGCAGCTGCTTGCCCTTAACATTATGGGCTATTACCCCGGCGATATTAGCTATAAACTAGTCCGCAAGTCAGCTGTAAACGTTTTATTGCTCTTTATTACCTTGGGACTTGGTAAAATGTTATATTTCTTGCAAATGGCAATTGACACAGTTTTAATGTTATTTAGCGAGTGTTATGGTAAATTTAACGGTCATTCTTGATTAAACAGTTATAAACTTCAAGTCAGATTTAGATACCAAGAAGCCTATCAGCTCCCGAAAACCTGCCCACACTAGAAGCGATGTATTCTTAATCCTAGTATTTTTTAGTTTTAATTATATATATAGTTTAAGTATAACTGTTCCAATTCATTAATTTTCCAACAATTATTGTTTGAATAACATTTTTAAATTGTAATGCAAATGACATCGACGAATATTGAGGTTGTAAAGTTATAATAATAAATAGGTAGATACTTACCTATTTATTATGACAACTGAGGTTAATTTTAAAATTAGAATTTCGGAATAAACAAATGAGAACAATCGATTTGAAATTAGCACTATGAATTGGCATCCATACGTTAGTACGTTTTCTGAGAGGCAATTCTACTAATTTTAAGAACGTTCACAGTCTGATCTCAGTGTCAATCTGTCAAAAATACCTCGATTTCTCATACATTTTTGACATTTGCTTGTCGCTGAGATGACACTGCGACTAGATTTTGAACGGTTTTAATTACGAGAAGTGGCCTTCTGATCTATTTGTTTACATTTTCGTTAGTAACTTTTGGTATAGACCATCGTAAAAAGGTCAGGTACCTACTGCGAATGATTTAGGTACCCTTGAAGGAGACGCAATGTTCAATACAATAACTCAACACTTAAGTAGATACTACTACGAAACCTCATTAGCACCTACAGTTTTTTATCACTGCACAGGCTGGCACCACCAGCACCGCTGAAGTCAATTTGTTACTTATGTTACAAATTGGCTTCGGTAGGTGTGTTAAGGAAATTAATAGTTAACCACATCGAATAGCAACGTAAATTGTCCGCATGTAAATCACAACAATCAATCTTTGACAGTTGTATTATTAGACTATAACAAGACAAATTGACGTAGGTGTTAATTTGCTTAGCAATTAATTTCTGAAATTAAATCAAACTGTTTATTCTGTAAATAGGATATCACCTTTACACGCCATAAAGATGGAGTCGACATTTCTTATCTGAGTACCCCTTAGAACAAATGGCGTAACAAACTCAAAGGACAAAGTCTCTTTTAAAGTTTAGACATAATTTTGGTCAGAATGATGTGAAGACAATGTAGAATCAGTGTCTGAAATGGTCTTTTGTGGAAAGAACGACACAGATTTGAGTGATAACCCGGTCCAGTCAGTGGATGCATTTAACAGTAATCGTATATCTCAATTCAGAACTTTAGGAATTCAACGACTGTATTTATATGTCGATACAAACTAGTCATTAATATTAGACAGGCCTATTATTTATGGTTCATAGACATGCATGTTTTAGCATTATAGGTGGCATATATCGGGGTAAAATACTTTTTCTGCAATAAACAAGCCAATGGACACAAATCACATTTGTGAAACTGCTTGAAGAAGTAGGTACAGACGCCAGCACATCAAGCTACCCCAAACTGTCAAACTTTTCCAATTGAACATGAACCCTATACTAATGTCATAGAGATGAAAATCTATCAAATAAATTTGACAGATTGAGGGAGGTTGATGTGCTGGCGTCTGTACTTATTGCGAACACACAAGGAAATCCTTTTCAGTATAGTTTATGGTACTCTGTAGAACTGCTCGTTGGTTGCCCACCTTAAAATAAAGAAGAAATGTCATAATCATGCGGCTGTAAATTTTTCATTGTCAAACTTCGTATCTTTGACTCTTTGTCAAATCCCTTACCGTCCAATCCATTACCAAAAATAAACAATTTGTTTTTGTAAGTACCGGCTATTTTACAAGTAGTTCTAGGTAGGTACTACTTCACCGTGTAACATAAAATCAGTTAGACTTTTAACAAGGTAGGTACTTCCTTCAAGAAATTAGTCTTGCTAGTTTTGTGTATAGGTAATTCAGGCACGTAAAGCCTTAGGTATATCTACATTGAACCTAGGTACCTACTTATAATAGAAAATTCTAAACTTGTACTTACGGACAGCTAGGTACCAAAAATATCATTAAAATAGGGGAAAAACTAAACAAATACCCAAGTCAAAAATGAAAGCAGCACGTTTTCGTTGCGTTACTATTGTAATTTTCTCGCTGATTTGATTATCTTCGATGGTTGTCCGTTTAGCTACGCTTTACCAGTAACAAACTAACAATACTGCTCTATAAACGTTAGTCCGTTCCTACAATTTAAGTACTTCATTTTATATTTAAAATATAAATTTTCAATTAAGATAAAAAAAATACATAAATACGAGTACGTGAAGCAAAAACTTTGTACAGATGGCCAGCACATCAAGCTACCCTAAACTGTCAATTTAACTTGAACTTTATGCTTATGTGATAAAGTTGAAAATCTATCAAAGAAATTTTACAGATTGGGGTAGCTTGAAGTGCTGGCGTCTGTACCTACCCCTTTGTACGAAAATTACGCGGATGGACGAGTATTAAATGTGGCAGTTTAAGTTTACATGGAGGAGTGTAGAAAACTAAGCTATGAAGCTAGAAGCTATGTTTACCTATATAATAACGCATTAGAAATACATTCAGTTTTAAAAGAATTATGGCTGAATTTCGACCGCAGGGCGACCACCAAGAGTGGTGGGGTTATTCGAAAGAGATACTGTGGCCCCTGGCATACAGGCAACTGAAGTAACACGGGTGGGTTTTAGTCAATAAAAGTCTGACACGCCCTTCCGCTCCACCCAGAGCGGGAGAAGTTATTAGATGATTTCCCACCATCAATGAAAAAAAAGGCCGATCACTAGTTTCCATAAATACGCTAACAAATTATAACGCATCAAAAAATTCATCCACATCGCTGTCAACTGGAAAAGTGCCAAAAAGACTGGCAGCCTTGCCATGTTGTATGGCAATGCTGATTCTTGGGCCAAAAAAGAGGCCAGCCCTCTATACGTAGTCTGGTCACTGGTCAAGTAAAGAGTTGATCAACCACTTGGCGATGTCATGAGAAACAAAGTGGGCACTCGGACCCCATGGACCTAATGTTTCAACCCTTCATTATTAATGTTTGTGAATAGGATTGCTTCACGCGCTTGCGAAGAGGAGGTGATCAGAAATTAGCTGCAGATTTTGGCCCATGCCCAATTGACCCAAAACGGTCAAAATATCTTAATTACTGAATAAACTTACAGGTAAATCCTCACTAGCAATTCCTATGAAATCTCAAAAAAAAATGTTTTTGCATTTATAAAACAAGTGGTCCCTATATAACCACGTGTTATAAAAAAGCAAAACAAAAAATTGCATTACAAAGGAATCAAGGTTTTCTTTCCGATCGAGTAACTTAATTGTCTTGGCTGTGGCCCTTTAGGTTTGTACAATCACTTATTACACGTCAATCTTCATTATAAAACTAGATGTTGAAATAGGTTTATGTGAGAAACATGTGGCAAAGTCCAAAATAAGACACCTCGCTTTATGATTGTTTGCCAGCAATGAACAAAATTATTTTGACTATTCTTGATACAATCCTATCTACAGAAACGAAGAAAAAAGTGGGTCCAACTCATAATGAACAGCACGAAGCGCCAAATCAGGTGGCACTGTTTACAGCATTGTATAATCGACTAAAATCGATTCGATCCCAACACTAAACTCGGTCAACTTTTCTTTTTTAAATTACGTACAGACGACACGGTACGGAAACAGTGCGACTTATTGATAAAGTGACTTGACTTTTTTTATTTTGGTAAAAGTAGGCGACTAAGGGACTTACTAGAGAATAGGCAGCAGCATTCTCTATGCATTTTACCACCATACTGCGATCGCCGACCCGCCTGCTAAGCGTGGCGATTATGGCAAAACCCCTTTTGGGGGAGGCCTATGTCCAGCAGTGGACGTCTTTCAGCTGAAATTATGATGATGAATAGAAAAGTAGCTTAACTTTTAACTATGATTACAAACTTTTTATATAGGTAGTACTAGCTTCTGCCAGCGGCTTCGCCCGCGCGGAACTTCCATCCCCTATTTAGCTCCCTTAGGGAATGAATTTCGAAAAATCCTTCCGTATTCCTTGTCAACATTATAAAGGGAACACCTGTGAAAAGGTTCAGCATTCTAGGTCCAAGTGTTTGGGCTGGGAGTTGATGAGTCAGTGAGTCAGTCAGGACTTTTCTTTTTTATTTATATAGACTAGCTTCATGCGTAGGTATTTGTTTCCCGTTACCCTCTTTCCGATCCATTTTTCAAGCTCCTTATTCTGGCATGTGAATAAGCTGATATTTGGCATATTTATTACATCTAAACAGTCACTGCCACTAACTGCCTCGTCGGTCAAGTGGTCGTAAGCGCTACTGCTGAGCTCAAGGTCCTGGGTTCGATTCCTACGCCAAGCAAAGTGTTATTGGGTTTATCTATCTGGAATTTTTAGTAGCAGTCCGGAGTCTGGATTTGTGCCCGGTTGATGGCAATAGGCTCGACCCCTATTACATGGGACTTAAATAAAACTGGAGAAATTTGGGTGTACACTTCTGCCCAGCCCTTCGGGGAAACATGGCGTGATGATAAGTTATGTAAACTTACAGTCATCTTAATACCTACCTATTTCTATTGGCAACATTGTGTGTTCCAAATCTAAGTTTAAATAGGTTCATTGCAAATGAAATTGCAGTCACATGTATGAGACTTTTCAAACTCGCCTCTAAAGCGATACAGGGAAATGCTTATAATTTAAATCTAGATATCGAATAGTGTCACTCAAAACCAAAGGAAAATACATAATATTAAAATTCGTTGGTCCTAGACCACCTGAGAATCTCAATATTGCCGATTCGGTTCCACTTATAAAACTCAAACTCAAAGTGTTTATTTCAATTAAACCATTTACAGACACTTTTGAATTGCCCAAGAGTCGGTCAGTTAGTGAAAAAATTTGCCCATTCCAAAACATAGATCTCTATGGAGCAGAACGGGCAAGAAACTCCAAGGACCTAAGAGGGTCCTTGGAGTTTCTTGCCCGTTCTGCTTGGCACATTATTCTTCTTGTCTATCATACAAGACGCCCCTCAATTTGATACGGAACCCGACCGTCACATTATAAATCAATATATTCCTCTGCGTGGAAGAACGGCTGTTTTCCCCGGAAAAACTTATGATAAAAAGAAACAACGAGTGTAACGCACTGCTGCCATTCTGCCGACGTTATTGACAGTAGGTACGTCTCGCTGACGCGCGAAATAACAAGCTAAGAGTATATGGATGACTAACTTCTGCCCGCGACTTGGTTCGCGTGGAAGTATTTACATAGATACACAATATTATATGCTAAAATAACAGTAGCATTAATATATGACTTCCTCGGCCGTTTTCACTTGGCGTTATTTCTGACCTTTTTATTTTTATGCGGTCCCTGAGAGTCATAAGTAACGTGGTGTTACATAGCCTATTATCCTTCTCAAGAATTGGGATTTTCTTCATTAATTGTTGTTCTGATCACATATCTATGATATGGTTAAGGACCTGACTTTTCTAAGAACTTACTTCTAAATGAAGTGTTCCCAACGTCGGATTGGTAAAACGCCACTAGCAATAACTCTATTATTATATTTTGCTTTCGGATTACAAAAATCTCCCCAATATCCCCATCGTGAATTCTATGGCCTAGAGACAAAAAGCTATTTTACCTTAAAAAAACAGATAGTCTGACTATTAATAATAAATACTTCTGGCTAAATGATGCGTAGGACCGCGACAAAACAAATGGCAATAATAAATTCAACGCGTGGTTACACTTGCTGACGGTAATAGACAATAACCATCATTGCAATAACGATATCGAATAAATACAGAAACGCAATATTTCTAATATATAATAGTGTGTGTGTGTGTGTTCAACGACAAAACAAACCTCTAGAATTCTAGATCTACCTACCTATCGTGCACGTCATCATCAAAGCTCGAAAAGAAGCGGATTGACTATCCATTTTGTTTTTTTTTAATGAATGTTTAAAATGGTAGTAAATTTTACTTATTTTCGATGACTGTTTATTTTCAGCCAAAAGTGAAAAATCCAACAGTACGGTTTTATTTAACCATTCATTTAGGTGTGGGGATGGCCTTAGCGTTAAGGAGTTTACAAGTGAATTTTTGAGCTTCCATAGCAAATGAATCCTTTAAATAGGTACCTTAAGTCTCTACCTACTCGTATCTACAGGAGTCATATCGTGAGCAATATTACACTATCACTAAACGAGTAACCTATATTTTTCAGGAAGAAAAGTGTTGTAGACAACAAATCACTGCCCTCTCTTGAGGGTGGACGACAATCAGGATTAGTGGGCCCCAGAACTGCTGCAAGTTCGAAGGCCAATTTCAGTACATACCTAATAAAACGTTGAAAATCTAGTCTCCATTTCGCCAACTCCAGTCAAAAACTTGTCAACAGTTAAAGATACCTTTTCGATAGATTGAGGCTGAAATTAGAATGCGAATATTTTTATTTCTACGGGGGATCCAATGGCTTAACACACATAAAATGACAATTTTCTTTCATTTTGATCATCATCATCAGCCTATAATGTTCCCACTGCTGGGACACAAGCCTCCTCTCGGTGAGAGGGATTGGGCCGTAATCCACCACGCGGGCCCAGTGCGGGTTGGTAGATGTCACATGTCTCCGAATTATTTGGTTCTAGGACATGCCGGTTTCCTCACGATGTTTTCCTTCACCGTTTTGAGGGCAGTGGTGATGAAATAATTTACACAAAGTAAAGCGCCTGTCTGGGTTCGAACTCACGACCTACAACTCGTAAGTCGCGGCCGTTACCACTTGGCCACCACTGCTCTCTTTCCTTTTGATAGTTCAGCCATATTCTTTGCGTTATTTGCGTTGTTGAGCAGACGAATTTACTAAATATAAGGTTATGAATTATGATTGAAACTGTGTTAGGCAATAAGGGAGCTTTTCGTTGGTAAGACAATTAGTCTTACCTACAAAACTTTTGACTCCAACCAAAACGAAGGGTGCAGAAGAAGTTGTGTGGGTCGCCTGTAGGTCACGGTGGAGCATACAGTGGAGGTCTGCTCTGTCTGAGCGGAGCAACGCCGTTCCTCGCGGTGGCGATCTGTGACGGTGATCTCTCGCGTCCGGCTCTGGTCCAGGCAATGGTACGGTTGGCCGCGATGTCGAAAGGGAGGCATCGCGGCTGATGGTTACGGGCTGCGGTAGAGGAGGAGTGCCGGTGCTTCTGAGCAGCGCTCTTCCCTTCCGTGGCCTGGATGGGGCCGCCACCGTTTGATGGCGGACGCGGTGGGGTCGCAGGGGAAGAGGAGTGTCGGTATAGCGTCAGCAGCTCTCCCTATCTCCTGCGGCCGAAAAGTGGTAGACGGGACGGAGCGTTGTGTTCCACACGCGCGCCGTCAAAGATGTCAGCAACCACTGGTGGGGTCCGCAAGGGCCGATGCCTGCCAGGGGAGCGGGTTGTTCGAAAGAGTTACCGCCGCCCCTGGCACACGGGCAACTGAGGGAACACGGGTGGGTTTTAGTCAGTAAAAGTCTGACACGCCCTCCTGCTCTACTCAACAGGAGAAGACATTTGATGATTTCCCACCCGAAAAAAAAAAGCCCTGGCACAGGCAACTAAATGAACACGGGTGGGTATTAATTTAATGATTGCCCATCCAAAAAAAGGCGTAGGCGAAAGTATTAAAACTGGCAAAACGAGTCTTGTTATTATAACTTAGCCTCTGTATGTCACTACACTTTAAATGATTTAATACGTAATTTTAACGAGTGCCACATTTTCTGCATTCGTAACTCTCTCATAATAAATACATATTATTATTATGTTACATATCATAATGAGCTAGCTAACACGCAATCCGACAGTGTTTGGATTCCGTCAATCATCACGACGAATAATTGCATTCGTCGAGTGTTGCCACCATTTATCTGCACACACATATAATAAGCGATAATATACACCTTGTTATGGTAACACCGTTATTTTAAGATTATGTAGCTTTCTATTATTTTTATGTAAGTTTTAAATAAACACAGTTCTCGGTGTTGTTTCGTGAAACTAGTCATAATTGTATACCAGCTTTATTTTTGGAAGTAGATATAGCTATAGCACGTTAGCGTGGAATTTACTGGTGATTTAATTCTTAGTAACAATGCATTAAATGCATAGGTACTTACTATTTATTCATCAGCAACCAACAGCCGTCCTATGGGGTCGGGCGGAGTGGCTACGTAACGTGGCTAAGAAATAACAGCCGCACGGGTCGATCCATCGGGTTAAGCTAGCCCCGGTTGGTCCGTGGATGGGTGACCATCTTTATATACCTATATACCGAGACTCCTCCGTGCCTCAGAAAACATGTTAAGCTGTTGCGAGTCGTCAGAAGCCCGAAAGTATGACAACAAGTCTTACCAAGGTGTTTCGTATTACCCTGTTACCTACATGGTTGTGGAGGTTAGATAGGCAATCTGTAAAATACTGGTATTCTGCTGAATCTAGTTAGACTGGAAGACAACCCCAACATAGTTGGGATAAGGCCAAGCAGATTGATTTTGTACCTTCAGCTGCTGTCAGTTGCAAGTCAAACAGTTCCCCAATTTCACACCATTCGGCTCAAGAACTTGTCTACCGACCTAAATGGCTATATGTATACAGGGAAAGTTTTTATCCAGTGCGCAAACTGTAACCATGAATTCAGCATATCATTCTAGACCGCCTAGCGCAGAATTTTTTAGCCGGATAGGTATACAAAAAAAAGTCAGCTGTTTCATAGAAAAGTGCAATACCTACGCGGTCAAAATTACTCGTATGTTACAAGTGGTTACTGTTTGCGCACTGGATAAAAACTTTTCCTGTACAAGTTCTACGACAAATGTAGTATATCTACTGCTTTCGTAGCAGAAGTCTGTAAAGCAGTCTGTAATGTGGTGTGTTTACCCGATGTTTTCTTGATTGTAAAACCTACTCGTTGCCTGATGCTACTGTAGTTTGAGTACATAAATAGTACAAACATGAAAGCTACAAAACTGTTTGTCCGGATATATCTGATGTATTAGTAAATTAATAGCTTGAATTAGCTTGTTTGTTAGCCGTTGTATATGGTAATGAATAGGGCATCAATATTAGGGTTAACACTTTTCCAGACTAACGTCGATCTTTTAGATATTTTGTGTGAAAATGAATAGGACCAAAAACAGGAGTGAAAATACAAAAACAAAGCAGGGTCCAAGACACGCCCTTGTGAAACACCAATGTGTTATATCCAGGTTTGTCAGGATTTCTACTGTTGAGCTTGTTTGCTTCTTAACTTACAGCGTATTAATTTAGAATGAGTATCTAAAACCGTCAGTACCTTTTTAGTCAGTACACAATTAAAACAAGTCTTTTAAAAGATTTGCACTGAGGAGTCAAAAGCCGATTCCAAATCTTTACAGCATACAGTAGCAGATATACATTCTTTGAAATTCAAAAATTGTGATCAATTGTGTAATAAACGCCATTTATTAATTTTATGCGCATGTCGGAAATACCTACTGTTCATATCAAGTTGATAATTTTCTGTTTTATGTGCCTAAAATACTGTACAGAGGCCAGCACATCAAGCTTCCCCAATCTGTCAAATTTCTTTGATAGTTTTTATACTTTAAAACAAGGGAATAAGGTTTATGTTCAATTGGGAAAATTTGACGGTTTGGGATAGCTTGACCTGCTGGCGACTGTACTTAAGTGGTTTTGAATCGTTTTAATTAAAGTATGTATATAATTATTTTTTATTCTAAAGGACACTCATCAACCCTGAACAGGTCCTACCACTTAGTCTTAGTTTCATAACATCGTAGGATATTAACCTTTTGCAAGAAGCATTCAGTGCATATGCTCATCGGAGCGTGCATACGCAATGAAATAAAGGCGACGCCTGTTTCACGCAAACAATGTTTGTCTTAGGTAGGTTTTCTGTATACAATGTGAGATTTGTCACGAATGTTCTTAATCTTTGTATGGGTGGCTAAGCAGAGGTAAATTTGTGCTTACATTTAGATACAATAACGGCTATAGAGTTGCAAGTAACAGTAACGTTGCATTCCCATGAAAAATTGCAAATTTCTATAGCGACGTTCATAAAAGATGTCCTTCTCTTGAAAGTGACGCTCTCTAGGCATAATTCTGAATGAAAAAGGTAGGTTGTCAAATTCCTACTTTCAAGATTAGAATCTTACCTCTCGTCGCAGCTGATCCGGTACTAATTGACAGCTCTTTCACTTTATTATTATAAAGTAGTATGTAAATACACTGTAAGCAAGGCGTACTTACATTACGACACAACAATAAAAGAACCCCATTTATCTACAAAACATGCGGAGAAAATAAACAATGACGTAAAAGATGGTGAAACAAATGCGCATCTTATTAAAATAAAAGATGTATTACACCATAAAACTACTCTTATAATGTTACTACCCAAAACCGGAGTTTCAAGTAATATCAGAGACGTGTGAAGTCAATTCGCACATAAACAGTGATGCATCACTTTAGTACCTAGGTGAAACCATATTGCCACTTGTTAGCCACCTTGATGGTAAGTTCAATGAAGAAAAGCCAATTGTCTTAACTAAATCTTAATGTTTTAGTCCGCATTTCACCAAAGAAACAGCCACATCTAAACCGCAAGAGCTGAAAGAGTCATTATTACTACTGAATATTGACACCGATCTCTTGAACGCGCCTTAGATGTGTCAATCGCGATCTACCGATCAATTCTGTTAAAATCTCACCATGAGAACTAAGGTGAAGTGAGCTGTCATTATATCTGCATGTCGATTCTGTTACCGTCTCACCGCGTGAAGTGAGTGTGGACTTGGAGTGAGCTGTCAGTGTCATCTCACTGATGCTATGGATTGACCAAGCACTAAGTGAAATGAGACTGACAGCTCACTCCACGCTCACTTCACGCGGTGAGATAGTTACAGAATAGCAATGCTGATAATATTATGACCGCTCACTTCACAAGTCAAGTTATGTATCACGGTAAGATTTTACAGAATAGCACTGTTGTTTCAACGGAAAAATTAGCTAATTATTATTTGTGTTCTAAAAAAAAGAACTGAACATCTCCTCATTTGATTTCCATTTAATCGTAATAAACAACGTCTACCTTTATCAGACCATGTGCAATAAGATGCACAATGCACGCTTTCCGAGTATGTAATTAACAGTTCATTATTATTGCTAACCACGTGTTGCGTTTATGATAATTATTAGAGACCAGTGCGAGCTGGACAAATTACCGTTTTACACGAGTAGAACAACACATGTTTCTGTATTTTATCTGTCACTTTTGGAATAATCCGACTATAGGAAAAATCATCATCAAAAATACCTACAATCACTATGCATTTGTCATTCAATGTCTTGCCTCATCCACGCCTAGCTGAATTTCACGAAATTCTCAGGGTGTTTGAATTATGGTAGACGAAGGCACTGGCAAAGTTCTTGTAACTAATATAAAGTATTCAATGAGGGTTTTCTGAAATGATGTCCACTAGGTGGCAGCACTGAGACGTCAGATCCGGGCACCTGTTAAGAGGGTGAAACAGACTACGGACTGAATGGTGAACAATGAATGAAACGAATGACATCAAATATTTTAAGTGCATTGTCGAACTATTGTCAAAATGGTACCAACTGGGGGCTTGAATATTCAAGATAACCCTCATTGAAAATAGCCCGCGGATTTTTCTTACGTTTTTGCAATTTGCAGGCCAGTGTGAGGTTGTACCGTAACAACTAGGTATGTTTATATCCTCTGGTTTGTGATTATATGAACTTAAAGGGTTGTATTAATACTTTAAAAATTCTATAAATTAACACTTGTTACGGCCGCGAATGATTATTTCGTTCAACATTTACAGCCTGACACTGATCTGCAAAACCGCAAGAAAATTTTGAATTTTTTGCGTTACCTTGGCGTTTTCCCATAAAACATTTATACTGTATGCAAAGCTGCATAGGTACAATTTGCTGTATACCACCTCAAGTTCTATTGTAGCTTGAAAAGTAAAAAGTTGACAATAATCATGAGTGCAGAGCGCGTTTCCCATAGAATCTATTCACCATTACTTACGATAGGAGTACAATTACGTACTTTTTAAATACAGTACGAGAACCGTAAGGTTACTGTGGATCTATTTATAAAATAGACTGAGAACAGAAAAAGTACAAACATTTTCCTTGCTTAGGAGTTCTTTTTATTTGCAAGCAAGAACAGATTGCAACTAGTGTAATTAAAAAATCTAGATGAAAATGGGTATGCAGGTATATCCATAAAAATGTTGTATGAGCTAAGATAAGATAAGATAATAAGCATAAGATTAAGATTGTGAAGAATCACCGCCAAAGTATAAAAATGAGGTGAAAAAACCCTTCATCATTACGTGGCCAGAACTTTCAAGTTAAAAAAGAAAAGCACTTACCCAAAGGTTCCGGGATAGCAAATAGGATGACAAACATGCATATTAGGCGTTCTCTTCCCACTAAAATGGTGTCCGCCATTGAAGATCACTTCCGAACAGCAAGGAGACGAACATCTCCCACTGTCCGTGCACTCAGAGCCACAGCAGGACCTAGATCCATCCGTGCTGCACCAGTGGTCCTCACACGGCAGGGAATACCGCCACTCAGGAGACGGGACCCTATAGCTATATCTCCGGTCCCAGTGCATCGAGCTCAAGTCCGTACATCTCTCCACGTAAGCCCCCGCCAGCTGCTCCATGTACTGCTTGTACAATCGCTTCTGCCTCTGAGTCTGAGACACGTGCAGACGGAGCACGTTCAGGAAGCACATCTTGGCAGCGCGCAGGATCCGAGGGAGCACGCCCGCGCTCTCCACCAATCGGTACGTCGGCATATGCTCGACTACCAGAATCGCACGGACCAGACGTCCGCGGAATCTCAGAGAAAACGGATTTTACTGTCGCTACTAGACCGCAATGCAAACGCGTTGTTAGCAAAGAATTCAACCGTGATTTATAGAATTTCCCGTTTGCTTTTGTAATAGTTTTCCAGTGTTTGTTTCAGTTAACTCGGTTGTTTCTAATATCATTAGCTATCTTTTGATATCTACAAAAGTTAGCAAAGATGTTGTTTTGTGCTGTCGAAAGGTTTGTTACATTTTATATTTCGCGCCAAACGTCACGGTTCCATTTGAATGGGCGCGAGTGCGCGGGAGCGCGGTTCGTGTCTGATGGCGTACTGCGCCTGCGCAGACGCCGCGACCGCCATAATCGCTTTACGTCAAATTAACTCGCATTTCCCCTAGAGGTGAAAAAACGGAACAGTTTAAGTACGGAGAAAATACGGCACCACTAAAATAATTAGGGTTATAAGCCGTATCCAAATGCGACCCACCGCCGCTGGTAGTTTGATTGAACATAACCGTGTTTTGCAATTGTTTTACAAATAAAACGTTTTTACCAAAAAAAAACAACATACTTCCAAAAAATACCTGCAAAGTAAACAGTAGTTTAGTTTAAACGTTATTTGTGAGTGTTATAGGCTATATATTAACCCGAAAAATGAAAAGACTTTTTCGTGGTAGTCGGATTTGCAAAGTAAGTCGGAGAAAAAACGGTCGTATGAAAACGTTTCTTACGAACGCTGCCAGATGAATGATTGAGTTCGTGATAAAAGTTGTAGAGCTTGAGCCTACAAAAAAGTCAGCGACAGCGTATGTCTAACTTTAAAATTAAGTCACAAAAAATTGGTTATGTTCATTCAATGAACATAACCAATTCATTGGTCTCGTAGTATGAGTAAGGTGGATAGTACCTACAGCCTTGCCACCAGTACTCTTCGATGGTACGATCATTCCATTTAGAATACTAATACTAGTACATCAATAGATGTGAAGGAGCTAGGCTTGCACATTGATAGTACCCTAAACTGGCGTATTCAAGTCGCTAGGGTCAGCCAGAAGTTTACTGGAACGCTGCGTGCTCTGTACCGACTACAACATTTATTAGGTACCAACGAGTACGAAGACTTTTCGCTTTTACTGCATAAAATTTGAACGAATGGTTAGAGACATTAAGGTGAAACAAGTCCACATTTTAAATATAAACTTCGGGAGGGTTTTACTCCACTGTTTGACAATGTATATAATATATCAAAACTTAAACATGGTATGGTTTTGTCTCATTATTAATATTGTCGGTACGGAAACAGAGCCAACAAAATTTCGTTTTTCTTGATTATTTTAACGTAACTTTGGACATGTTTAAGTACCTAATAAAAGAAGTGTAAAATCTACAAAACTAAGTCGGTACCGACAAAGCTCAATTATGGAAAAGTTCATTAAACTTAATTGGTAATTGTTGTATGCAGTGGTTTTCCCGATCTTCCGAAGGACTTTTCTAAATTTTGTACGTGCCTGTTTTACTATAACTGATCCTGCAGCTCACTCAATAATGTTGTGCGTGTAGACTATCGTCTAACTGCTCATCACTGATACTACCTCTCGGCCCTTGCGGGCCCCATAAGGTTGTGGTGACATCTCTTCGAAACGCGCGTGGAACACACCGCGCTGTCGACCCGTGCTTGGTCCTTACCGGACAGCGAGCTACCCATTACTCGCCGTCCGCAAGCCCACGCCTAAGGTGGCCGGGAATCTGCCTGGGATTCCCGACGCCCGGGGCGTCTCCTGCGGAGGCTAGGGCCGTAAGGACGCATATTATGCCTCTCCCTCACGTGAGCCGCCTCCCTTTTCGCGAGCATCTGCTTCGCAGAAGGAGGTGACGGCTACCCATGCGCTCTCGCTCCATACCATGGCCTGGACCAGGGCCGGACGCGAGATATCGCCGCCGCCGATCACCTCCACGAGAACACGGCGGTGCTCCGCACAAGCCGAGCATGTGGTGTATAAGTATGTATGTGTAGCTAAAGTACAATTATTCATGTATTAGTATTAAGTAGAGAGTCGTAATAAACCATTCGTGGCGTACACACGTGTTTTGCTTGTCTTCCCGCAACCCACACACTTCATGGCGACCCTGCCATGCGCGAGCGCCGCGGCGTCGGGTTGCTACCTACCGTCGTCGGGTATCGCGTAGCGAGCGAATGGTGCAACTCAGCGGATTCCAGTGTGCCTCGGTGCACTGATTTAGAGCGTTTAAAATGAGCTCGATAAAAACAGAGACTACGACGGGAACATTCGACACGATTAGTCACGTACAAAACCACGAAAATGGGAAAATCATACTCCAAAACAGGAGATAAGGAGGTGATAATCGCGCAAAATGCATCGGGAGGAAGTAATACTACAGTTGAATCATACATTCAGATAAATAGCATTTTGTTGGCGTCGGCCTTGACAATTATTGCCGTTGCAGCAATCATAATTATTTGGAAAAAGGTCAAGGACAAACACAAGAAATGGATCGGAAAGCGAGTTGAATCCGAATTAATAAGAAAAATGCGTTTGCGGTTGTCGGGGAGGCGAGAACGTGAAGAAGGAAATGATAATAATGTGTAAAAATCAAATCAGTGCGCAGTGAAAAGTGTGAAAGTGTATTTAGAGAGTGAAAAAAAAATATATATAATAAAAAATGAACTAACTGTCTCACAACACCCATTATGGAAAAAAAAAACATTCGCAGTCCCTTTAAGAAGAACCTTAAATGAACAATTAAGTTTAGTAATAAGCCCCTATGATTAATACTTTTGTTATATTACAGTGTAACTTTGTGTCTTACAGCAACTTACAGCCTAATAATATCGGAATGTCACATGGGAAAAACAAAATATATAGGAAATATAAATTTAAATCATATGGACCAACCTACTAGGTACATTATTAATTTTATTAATCAAATGTAAGTATGTTTTAATTTCATTCTATTCTATGGAAAAAGATTTAGAAAGCATTTTAAGTGAATTAACTGATATTCAAATTAATTTAAGGAAGTTAGGTCCAAGTAGACGGTTTCAATATAAAGAAAAGGTTGAAGAAAAAATAATAAAAGCTAAAGAGCTATATTCGTTTTATAAAACTATTATAAGTATATTTACCGAGCAAAAAAGCTCGTTAGAATTAGCGGAATATATTTACGAAGTCTTGAAGGAGAGAATAGATTCCGTTTACAATAAGATTCTGACATATCATTTTGAAAGTGAAGCAGAAACAAATATATTAAACATGGAGAAGTTCGATCTAAAAACAGCAACATCTTTAATACCAGAAATGGATGGATCAGAACTTACAATTGAAAAAATTATAGACGCTGTAGAATTATACAACAGCTGTCTCAAGGACCCCGAACAAACAAAAATGTTAATTTCGTTTGTTTTGAAAACACGACTGTCTAAAACAGCAAAGTTAAAATTAAAAGGCGAATATGAAAATATTACAAGCCTTATACAGGATATCAAAACTTATTTATTGACGAAAAAGTCAGCCAACTCTATACTTAGTCAATTAAATAATTTCAGTCAAAATAATATGTCCATTAGTGAATATGGAAATAAAATAACAGAATTGTTTATAGACCTCACCATTGCTCAAGCTGATGGTAACGAAAAGGCAAGAGAAATACTGAGACCTATAAACGAGAAATACGCGATTAAAAGATTTACAGATGGATTAAGGTATAAACGTTTAAGCACTATCATTTCAGCACGGAACTACTCAGAGTTGAAGGATGCGGTGCGGGCAGCTGAAGACGAGGAGCTGGGACAACCCACAACTTCCAACGGTATTTTCAGCGCAAGGGAAAAGCCGAATAACAGGTATAATAATAAAAATATTAATTTCAACAGAGGAGGACGAAATAATTATTATAATCAAGGTTCGCGGTACCATGGAAATTATAATACGAGTCATAGTTACAGTAATAATAATAATTATCAGACTAGGTATAATGGTAACCCCAGAGGTAGATATACATATACACGCGGAAGAGGTACTAATTATTCAAACTTTGGAAATAACCAAAATCCAACTAAATATTATTGTGGTAGAGGTACTCGAGGTGGATATAATCCACAAAGAATGTTTTCAGCCCAAGCGAGCGAGGACCCCCAAACAGAAAACGTAAAAACAGAGGACGAAAATCAGTTTTTTCGTTCCTAAATCATATAACATTTTAACGTGTAATAAAAATGTTAGGTACGTACACTTTAACATTAACAATACTAGGTGTTCATGGTTACTTGACACCGGCGCGTCCATTTCCGTTGTTTCTAAGAAGGTGTTATCGGAACACATTCCTGTGTATGAAGATAGAATTGTAATAAATGGTTTCGGTGGCAAAACTTATTCGCAAGGTTATGTTAATCTTACATTGCGTACTCAAAATAGTACTTTTAATCACAAATTTTATTTGTTCAATAATTTACCGTTCAAGTCGGATGGAATTCTCGGATTAGACTTTTTATCGAAATTTAATTCACATATTAACTTAGAAAATGATACAATAACACTACATAACGAATGTAAAAATATTATACCACTTTATGCGTCACCAAATATATCACGTAATTACTTGACTATTCCTGCAAGAAGTGAGTCCATTCATTATATACAACTAATGAATAATAAATTAAATAATGATTGTGTTGTATTGCCAAAACAATTACAAGAAGATTTATTTTTAGCAGCTTTAATAGTAAAGCCGGTAAATAACGTAATCCCCATCAAAATATTAAATACTAAAGAAGAATCAATTACTATACCAACTTTTCAACCAGAGATACATTCCCTAGACGATTACCAAATCTGTCAGTTTAAAAAATGTCAGTCAAACGCAGAGAGAGCTAATACCTTGTTAGGATTACTAAAATTAGATCACTTACATCCAACTGAGCGTGGGACGATAGAAGCAGTTTGTACAAAGTACAATGACATCTTTTACCTACCGGGTGATAAGCTTACAACTACTAAATCTTATGAACATAATATTTATTTAAAACCGAATACTAGTCCCGTTTATACAAAACCGTATAGGTTGCCAAACAGTCAAAAACCAGAAATAAATAAGCAAATTAAACAAATGTTAGTCGATGATATTATAGAGGAAGCTCAAAGTGAGTGGTCTAGCCCAATTTTACTCGTGCCCAAAAAATCTAATGACGACAGCAAAAAATGGAGATTAGTAATAGATTACCGTAAATTAAATGAAGTTATACAGGATGACAAATTCCCCTTACCGAATATTACTGATATTCTAGAGTCACTTTCAGGTGCCATTTATTTTACCCATTTAGACCTTAGTCAATCATATTACCAAGTGACCTTGAACCCAGAGTCACGAAAACTTACTGCATTTACAACTAATACTGGACAATTCCAGATGAAACGGATGCCAATGGGACTTAAAACCAGTCCGAGTTCTTTTTCAAGGGTAATGACTATTGCCATGTCAGGTTTAACGTATGAGAAGTGTTTCATATACCTTGATGACCTTGTAATATTTGGACGTAATTTTGAAAGTCACAATAAAAACTTAATAGATGTTTTCGAGAGACTTAGAAAAGTTAATCTAAAATTGAACCCCAATAAATGCAATTTTTTAAAAAAGGAACTTTTGTATTTAGGACACACAGTGTCAGCAGAAGGAATAAGTCCGGATAAAGCCAAAATAAAAGTTGTTGAAAATTACCCAACACCAAAAAGTACAGAAGAAGTAAAACGCTTCGTCGCATTTTGTAATTATTACAGAAAGTTTATAAAAAACTTTGCAGAAATAACTATTCCTTTAAATTTCTTATGTCGTAAAGATGTTCCATTTATATGGTCTGACCAGTGCGAAAATTCATTTAATTTAATGAAAAAAGCGTTAATATCACCACCCGTTTTACAATACCCAGACTTTTCAAATGAAAACGAGTTCATTTTACAAACTGATGCTTCAGGTATTGCTGTAGGAGCAGTACTTTGTAATAAAGACATGCTACCAGTCGCTTATGCGAGTCGACCACTAAATAAAGCAGAGAAAAATTACCCAACTATACAGAAGGAGTTACTTGCGATAGTATGGGGAATAAAATATTTTAGGCCATATCTTCTAGGTAAGAAATTTACAATCATGACAGACCACAAACCACTGTTATATTTATTTGGAATGAAAGATCCATCAAGCAGATTATTAAAGTTTCGATTAACATTAGAAGAATACGATTATGACATTATATACATAAAAGGAAAAGATAACGCCGTAGCAGACGCGTTGTCTAGAATTCCAATAAACTCCGAAGAATTAAAACGTATTAATGAGAACATAATCAATGTAATGACTAGAGCACAGAAAAGGAAATTAGACGAGACAAAAGACAGAAATGCTACTCCAATCACCAATAATGACACAGACGATCGGCCTGATCAACCGAGAATCGTAGAATTATTGCGAATGCCGAGTAGTGCAGTAGAAATAATTTTAATAGAGGGAAAAGAGTTAAATAGGATAAGAAAACAAGTGGATATAGATGTAGAAACCGAGTGTTTTGCATATTCCCAAAATAAAAAAGTATTATACATAAATCTTGATTTCAAGGAACAATACACGCGAGCCGTTTTTGTTGAGAAATTAAGTCAATTGAGTAAAAATATAAATGTCGACGAAATATGTATAATAAAAGGAAAAAGTAACGCGTTATTCATAAAAGAACTTATCGAAGAGATTCAAAATAAGGAAAAGTGGACCGGTCCACGGATATGTATTTTACGAGGAGTAGAAAAAGTAAATAATGAAAGAGATAAGAGATTTATTATTAATGACTATCACTTACTACCCACCAGCGGTCACGCAGGCGTGCGGAGAATGATGAACAATATTAAGAGGAAATATTTCTGGCCAGGCATGGAAGCAGACGTCAAAGACTTTGTAAATAAATGCGAAAAATGTCAAAAATCCAAATATTCGCGAAAAACCAAGGAGCCGATGGTAATAACCACCACAGCTTCATATGCTTTCGAGAAAGTGTTTTTAGATCTAGTTGGACCCTTAGATAAAGATATAGATGGTAATAATTATATACTTACGTTGCAGTGCGAATTAAGTAAATTTGTTGAGGCTTATCCTCTACAAAATAAGGAAACGGTCACCGTTGCAAAGGCATTTGTTAATCAATTTATTTTAAGGTTCGGAATTCCAAAAATAATAGCCACAGATAAAGGCACAGAGTTTATGTCATCTACTATGACAGAAGTCTGTACACTTTTAGGAATTGAAAAATTAAACTCAACTTCATATCACCACGAATCAATTGGTTCACTCGAAAATACGCATAAACATTTAGGCTCATTCTTAAGAATACAATGCGATAATTTTCCTGAAACATGGAGCCATTGGCTACCATTTTGGTGTTTTACTTTTAATAACACTATACATTCTTCTACAAAATATGCCCCGTATGAATTAGTTTTTGGAAAACCCAGTGAAATTCCGAGTAGAATAAGTAGTAGTATAGAACCTTTATATAATCCAGATAATTATAGTTTAGAATTAAGATATCGTTTACAAGTAGCACACAGAGATGCGCGAAATAATCTGTTAAAAAGTAAAGAGATGAGAAAAACTATGTATGACAAAAACGTAAACCAAGTGCGATATGACAAAGGTGATTTAATATTGTTAAAAAATGAAACTGCAAATAAATTGGATACTTTGTATAATGGTCCATTTATTGTTATTGAAGATAAAGAACCAAATGTAAAAATTATGAAAAACAATAAAGAAGAAATTGTACACAAAAACCGCACTAAATTGTTTAAAAAATAATGTATTACTAAATGTATTACTAATTATATATTGTTAATCACTATACTTAGTAATTCATAGTTTAAGAAAAAAAAAAAAAACCTTTTTAACTCTTTTATATTTTTATTTTTTTTCACCAACCCCTGTGGTGTGGTGTATAAGTATGTATGTGTAGCTAAAGTACAATTATTCATGTATTAGTATTAAGTAGAGAGTCGTAATAAACCATTCGTGGCGTACACACGTGTTTTGCTTGTCTTCCCGCAACCCACACACTTCAAGCAGACCTCCACCGTATGCTCCACCGTGTCCTCAGGGCGATCTTCGGAATGGAAAAACCCGGGCGTTTCCTCCCACCTTATACGAAACAGGAACCTCCAGCAACAGCTGTGTCAGGTGAGGACCTGCGTCAGGCGGAACGTGAGGACGCCATGCCGCCCCTCAACCCACTCCTCAAAGAGGGGACTTACCACTGCAATCGTGACGTGCCCAATATCAATATGGCTCAGGTATATGCAGAGGCGGATTAAATGTCTACAGCACTCTAGGCTAGGACCTCGTCAGCGACCCTCTAGTTGCCATCTTACGAATATTATAAGCGCAAAAGTTTTGGAGGGTGAAGGCATGCATTATTGTTTCAAGTCTATCTATAATTACTAGATACACCATTACTCTGAATGTTTCCCAACCAGATAGTGAAAAAATAATATCTTCGGCAGATTCATCTGCTGTGAGCTTTCTCTTCCGCATCCTCTTTGTGTCGTTTTCGTATTCTTTAACTAATGAGAGATCCAAGGCTTGCTGTTCAAATTTGGATTTTTTTTCTCTTTCCGCAGAAATAATGTGAATTAGACTGTCGTACTTTTGAATAACTGTACAAACGTCAATATCAACGGACTGTAACTTTTTGTTTGTTTTGTTCATATGAACTAATACGAAACCCCAAAACACGGACAGAACGTTTCTGCTCAGGATTATTCTCGATAGCTGTTACAGCCTCGCGATTTTTTGGAAATGAGTCTTTTAAACTTTTGCAGGCATGTGCTCTAGCTGACCAGCGCGTATCAGACGGACTTTTGACTGTTTCAAAATTTCCACGCGCGCCCTTTTGTAACCTCGCGCCCCTAGTCACGTGCCTAGTTTGCCTTATGGATAATCCGTCACTGGGTATATGTGTATTTTAATTACTTGTATTTACCCTTTAGGGGGTAATTTAGAAAAACAATAAATAACCAACTTTATAAGTCATAAGTCATAAGTCATTTATTTCATAACAAAATACATTGTGTTGAAAATTACATAAATAAAAGATAAAACAATAATAAAATTAAATAAAAAAATGATAATAATAATAATAAACATTGAGTACATTCATATTTAAAATTAATTACACGTTTAAAATATAACACCAACAAATCAGAGATCAAAATTAAATTTAGAATTCATTATCAAGTATAAAAATAAAACATACGTAACAAAAAGATTCACAAATATGTAATTCTATTGTGGCTGTCGTTTATCATCTATGAACTCATCAATACTGTAATAGCCCTTCCTCAACAAATATTTCTTCAATTTGTTCTTAAATAAGTTAATGTTGTTCGTACTTTTAAATTCTATTGGCAACTTGTTGTATAAAAAGACAGATTGTACTCTAGGACTATGATGAACCACGTTCAGTTTCGGTTGGATTGTTGAAGGTAAGTCTTTCCTACGAGTACTATCTCTAGCTTGTCTTTCCTCGTTGGTTTCGTGCAAGTTCTTAACAAAGTTGGTTAACAACACTAGAATGTAGAGACATGGTACTGTTAAAATGTTAAGTCTGATGAAGTGGTCCCTGCACGATTCTGTCTGTTTCATGCGGAGAATTGTCCTTAAGGCTCTTTTCTGAATAACAAAAGCTGCGTGGACGTTGTATCTGTAGCTGTTGCCCCAAAGCTCAATACTATATCTGAGCCTTGACTCAACCAGAGCAAAGTACACCACCCTGAGTTGGGACAAGGTGAGTTCATCCCTCAGGCTTCTGATTGCATAGCATGCAGAGCTAACAGACTTCGTTATTGACAATATTTCGGCCTTCCAGTTTAATAAAGCGTCAATGTGGACACCTAGGAACTTAACATTATCTACCACTTCGACAATGTTACCACAAGACACAACCTTAAGACTAGCGTTATTTCGTACCGTTGACTTGAATAACAAACATTTTGTTTTATTCACATTCAGTTTTAAATTATTTGTTCCAAACCAGTTTTCAAAGGCTCTTAAGGCAGAATTAATCTTAGATTCTAGATCACTTATATTATCTGCAGAAACGATTGCATTAGTGTCATCAGCAAAAATAATTAATATAGTGTCAGATACTCGTTTTTTAATATAATCAATTAAGTCATTTAGGAATAGGATGAAGAAAATTGGGCCCAGAACAGAGCCTTGAGGTACACCTCGGGATACCGTGACTAGATTGGATTTATGGAGTTTTTCTTCTCCATCCACAACCGACTTAATCTCTATATACTGACGTCTATTATGCAGATACGATCTGAATACCTTCAATACATTCTCTCGTATACCATAATGTTCCAACTTAGCCAGAAGAATTTCGTGGTCAACTGTATCGAAAGCAGAACTAAGATCCAGAAAGATACCCGCTACTTTAAGCTTGTTATTTAAACTGCAGACGACCTCGTCAGTTAATGCCTTGATAGCATCTGTGGTTCCTAAAGATTGTTGGTAACCGAACTGCTGACTATTTAAAATGCTGTGAGCCCTTAAGTGCTTTATGAGCCTATTCTTCATTATTTTTTCAAAGATCTTTGATAATACAGGCAATAGGGAAATCGGTCTGTAGTTAGCAGGATCTGTTTTTAAACCTTTCTTAAAGATTGGAAGCACACGCGCGATTTTAAACTGATCAGGGAATAGGCCTGCCTCGATGCACTCATTATAAAAAGACGCTAATTGAATTGCCAATAGGTCAATATTATCTTTAATAATAGTCAGGGGGATTTCGTCATAACCAGTGGTGGACTTATTAGGCATATTTTTTACCATACTAAAAATTTCTAATGGAGTGACTGCATCAAAACTCATGTTTGAATCTACTCTGCTAAAATATGCCATTGCTGATTTTTGGTCACAAGCTTTTAGGTGGATAATGTTGTCGAATCTTTTTGAAAAGATATTAGCCACATCTAGAGCATTATTTGTAACTGTGTTGTCAATCTTAAGTATAATTTGTTCATTGTCAGGATTTTTACTTACATTGCGCTGTCGATTTACTATTTTCCATATCGTCCTACTAGAATCAGATGCCATTTCTATTTGTTTTCTGACATCATTCCTTTTTGCACAACTAACTACTTTTCTATATATTCTGTTATACTTTTTACGATATTCCAAAACTGAAATATCACACTGTGTTTTATCTATGGTGTTAAGGAAACGTTTTACTTTGCTGGCTGTCCTTATTCCAGTTGTTACCCATTTAGATCCCTCATTCCTTTTAACCGTAACTTTAAATTTGCACTTCTTAAAGAATGAAGAGTGAATTTCTTTGATTTGTCCTATAAAAGTGTTAATACCTGTGCTCAAGTCAGTCTCTAACAGCTTTTTTCTGAAGTCCCTCTTGTTCATGTCAGTATATTTTCTTCGGCAAAGACGCATATAATTTGTCCGCATCTTAAACTCAACCTTGACTAAACGCAGCGTACAGAACAAGCCCGCGTGACCGTCTGATAACCCATTGTGGTCAACATCTGTACATTCTATAAAAGTGTCAGGTAAATTAGTTAAAAAGTTATCTATACATGATTCTGATTTATTTCTTCTAAAGGTGGGAGTATTTATTAGATACCTGAAGTTATAGCACGTTAATAACGACAAGAAAGCGGTATGTCTCGCATCATCTTTTAAAATATTAATATTGAAGTCACCACAAATTATACATAATTTATTGAAGAAATGCTGTAACAGTTTTTCAAGCCTATCCATGAAGTTATCAAAATTACTGTTTGCAGGAGTTCTGTAACAACAAACAACACACAAATTTGTCTCTAAATCTCTAACTCCACATACTTCAAAGCAATCAGTTTTATACAATTGCTTACATACTTGAAGTTCATCCACGCTTCTATCCTGAGGTAATAAAATCATTGAACCACCTCTATTCTTTTTGAGTCTAGTGTTGTAAGACCCCATTTTGTAATTGATGAAATTGAATTGTTTTGCCAGGGTTTCATTGAGAAAATGTTCAGATATACATAAAAAATTCAGTTCTTTTGACAATTCATTTAGATATATTTCAAGGTCTTCTTTTTTATTATTAATGCCGCATAAATTTTGATGATAAATATTAAGGGTTGAATACTGTTTGGTTTGTTCATTCACGAAAAAGATGGGAGGATACATTGGCGTTGTGTTCTTGAAAGTCAGTATACAAAACATAGTAATTCTTTAAATTTTCAAAGATGTTTTTTATGCCGTAATAATTAATTGATCCATTAAACTTAAACATGGAACGGTCAAACGTCAAGTCTAAGTTAGAGTCAAATAGTGTAGCATAATTGTACGTATGAATGTCGAGATACAGCAGATTACTAAAAGTTTCAATTCTCGAGTTATACATTACGGAATGGTCATTAAATACAAAAGTCGGTAAGCATATTATTACATTAGTATGTTGTACAGTCAATAAAGTATCCCTAATTTATATAATCAAGTCAAAATAATTGTTCGTTCTTCGATAATCTTCATCACCAATAAAAATTATGCAGTAGTCACTCTTGGAAAAGTCAGCGAGTTTTTTATTTATGTTTGCTAAAAGGTTTTTGATTCCCCTATTTGGCAAAAGAAAGTGACATATTTGTGTTTCTGGAAAAGTGTTTTCAGCTGTCGTTAATATATTGTTTCTGGTGTTACTACTTAAAATGCATATTTTTGGATTTTTGTGCACCAGTTTGTTGTTATGAGTTACATGTGCTGTCTTTTTCTCCAATTTTGCTTGCGTAGATGTATTGCATATGTATTGCGTCGGTTCAGTACACAGTTTAGTTTCATCTTGTTGAGTTCCTATTATTTTATTTTTGGGTTCGGATTGAAGGGAAGTTGCACTTAATTTCATTATTTTCGTAGTGTCGATTGCATCACTTCTTATTTGTGCCAATGAGGACGTCTTTTGTGAGCTCTTTGAAGTGATCTTAGAGCTCGCGGTATCTTGTACTGGTCTGCGTTTTTTTCCAGATCGAGGTGTGAGGTTTTTATTGTCCGTTGTGTTAATTGTTTTGTATGTTTCTATGACTTTTAAATATTTTTGCAGGTCTGATTTCAAGCGAAAGTTTTCGGAATTAAGATTCTCAATTTCCTGGTGCGCTATTGATAAATCGTCCGATAGTTGTTTAACCTTTTCGCTTAACTCGAGTACGTTCTGACTCATGTTTAGTGATGTATTTGGCAAACTCATGATAGTTGCATCGAAAAGCGCCGAATTATCTTTGGAGATGTCGTTTAGTGAGCTGGTTCTGTGTATTTTACGGTATGTAATATTATTACATTCCTCCATTGTTTTATTGGGATTTGGAGGGATTCTGTGTGTAATGGAACGCAGTCTAAAAACACTGGTATTCAAATGTAATAATTAAGGTTTCGGAACGAAGATAATCCCGTCACGTATGTGAACTTGGTGATTGGTTCTATGAGTCAGTTATTCACATGAAGATATATATCTTCATGGTTATTCATTCTTTTTGTTCACATTTGAATAACATAACAAACGGACTTTGAATTCACAACTGTTATTTTTGAGAATATATGTATTGTTATTGTAACTCAGTAATGACAATACCAGTAATATAATATGTAGATATACAGGGAGTTGTTACTGACTTAGTTACGGTGCGCAGGAGTAGTGAGATCGACGTTGATAACACTTCGTGTGATCGGTGATTTCCGTGAGCCCGAGCAGACGCCGAGTCCAGCCGAACGTGTCCTTGGAGATAGTGTGCCGAAGGCCGGTCGTCGACCTCTATACGTCGTCCCGTCTCGCTCAGCTGTTCTATGACACGATGACGCATGCGGTCGGCAGGTGAATAATTGTTAATTTGCACTGATTTCTTCAAGAAAACTGTGTTTACTTGTTGATCACTGGGTGGAATTAAAAATAAATTTGCGCACTATGAGGCTTGTACACTAGCCACACAACGGTATAGGTTTTTAGGGTATGATTTAAACTTTTTACACTCGCAAAGGATTTTACAACGAGAGCGTAGAAAAAATACGTGTTATTGCGCGGACGGTAGGTCGGTGGTGAAAATGGTGGTATAATTTACTTAGATAAGTATTTGTGCCAAGTTTCAAGTTTATTAATTGAGTTAAGGAATAAGATTATTCATACAAACAACTATTTTTTTTTCGCGATTTCAGGTTTGGTCTCTTAATAAAAGTTGTTCATAATGATGAGTGCAATGACCCTTTAAGAGGTTGTGCGTTATTTACGTTACAACATGTATATAGATACATAATACATATTATAAAATGTTTACCGCCCAACGAAGTGGGCACGGGTCAGCTAGTTTGTGATAAGTTGTAAACTATAAAAAAAAATTATAGATTGGAGTAGCTTGATGTGCTGGCGTCTGTATATTCAACATTGTTCGTTCGTACGTTCGTGTTGTCAGTGGTGTCGGTAACAGTGTCGCGAGTTCAATTGCTTTTTCCCATCTGAAAAAATGCCCAACGCGCTATAAAGAAGTTTTCATTTCGAAAAATCGAAATCGATTCACAATTGCCGGAGATACCTATTGCAGAACATACATATTATTATTATTTTTTAAACAGATGAGTTGAGGGCCTCCTCCTGTTTGAAGTCGGTTAAAAAGGGAATGGCATCAATAAAGTAGACGTAATGATTATTTAACTTATGTATTTTATTCTTAATCCTACTCAGATGCCACAGCTTATCAAAAGAGGTTACCTACATTATAGGTACAAATACAAAGGTAATGTAATGAAACTAAACACAATTAATTAATTTGTACTGTCAAAAGAGATAATCAATTACATAGTTTAAAGATTCTGACTGAGAAACATCTACAAAGATTTAATCGATTATATAGTAGCTAAGTAAATAAGATATTAAAAAATATGGTACATTTATGTAAGGTAAGGTGAGAGCAGTGGTGGCTAAGTGGTAACGGCCGCGACTTACGAGTTGTGGGTCGTGAGTTCGATCCCAGACAGGCGCTTTACTTTGTGTAAATTATTTCATCACCACTGCTCTCAAAACGGTGAAGGGAAACATCGTGAGGAAACCGGCATGTCCTAGAACCAAAAATTCGAAGACATGTGACATCTACCAACCCGCACTGGGCCCGCGTGGTGGATTACGGCCCAATCCCTCTAACCGAGAGGAGGCCTGTGTCCCAGCAGTGGGAACATTTATAGGCTGATGATGATGATGTAAGGTAAGGTAAGACTACATAATTATTACCGACTAGCTTTTGCCAGCGGCTTCGCCCGCGCGGAACTTTCATCCCTTAATTAACTCCCTTAGGGGTTGAATTGTTGACACAACCTGTGCCTAACGCGCTCTTTCTAAATACATACATAAGAACGAGACAGTGATATGTGTTTTCTCTTTCTTATGTATGTATTTGGAAAGAGAGCGCTAGCCCACAGTAGTCTTCACTTAGGTATTTAGAGTGTTACCTCCACTTTTATCTATAAGCTATTTGGTTATAATTAGATGCATTGTAGCGCAGACAAATTTTGAATTTTTAAACAATTATTATCTTTCAAAATAATTCAGATTGTGATTGATAGTCTGTCACGCAGTTAATACTTGGTGTACTATTTTCGTTCTGGTGACAATGAACTTCATTATATTAGTTTATGGTCAACCGAATCAGAGAGTTTTTTTTTTAAACTGATTACAGACAAACAATTCTCGAAAGAAGTAACAATAGTTTTATATTCCTTCAAAAAAATTGACCCCCGAAATCTCTTTTCCATAAACTGCATCAACTCATTTTTGTTAGTCATAAACAAAAGTGTGTTATAAATAAATGTAGCATTGTAAGTAACATGATAAACAGTACAGGGGAATTTTTCACCGCACAATTTATTTAAATAATTCATATGCTGCAGGCAATGTTGGAATTCAGACAAATTATGCACCACTGTAGTATTATATGTTTGCCTTAAATTAACTTTATCAAACAAAAACTGCAAATCGTTATAAAAGGTCGTAGCGTCCTTTTCGGTATCTGTTAGTGAGAAATCCTGGCCATTCTTCTTTAAATTACGTACTAATCTAGATACCGGACCAAGCATTAAATACGATAGAAGAATGCAGTAAGCACAATTGATGAAGTCGTTATTTTTCTTATGAACATAGTACACTAGAGTTATAATGAGAATCATGCATTCCTTAGGTATAGTCTCGAAAGGTTTTTCATAATCATATCCAGGGAGGACTTCCTCCAGAAACTGCTCGAAGGCCTCCGCTTTCGTTACTAACTTACATTTCTTTCCAACACGGAGTTTTGTAAATATATCTCTATTGGATATATCTTTATTCCAATGAGTTTCTATTTCTTTTATTGAAGTTTTCTTGCCCTTCCTCCCAATAAAACTAATAGTTGAATCTTGAGAGTTTGTCAAAAGACAATGGCTGTAAACGATTATATCAATAGCTGCTAGTAAAGCATCGGGCCGCTCGCTGTCATTCATTAACAAAGACCCATGTATTAGTCCTTTCTTCTTGAGATTGATGTACGGAACCGCTATCCTGCCATTAGAGACACCTTTCGATAACCATTTCTTGTCATCTTTGATTACATCATGAGCTTTGTCTTTTTGAAAATATTTCATAGCAAGGTTGCATAACGGGTATAAGTAAATAGTTTGAATTTTCTCATAAACTTTCTTACAGACTATATTTTTATCATCAATGCTCCTTGATACTGTACTGAAAACAGTTGCTTCTTTTTGGCGTTTGACCCATCGTATTACTGGCCATATATCATCGCTATCTCCGTCTTCAATTGTATCAGCTAGCGCTTCTAAGAGGTCACCACTGTCATTCAATAAAGTCAACAATATTGGCATTTTACTATATACACCAATAGCCGTTTTAACTTTCTCATGCTCGTAGATTGTACATGTTAATTTTGCTGCAACTTTGTCCAGTGAATTCTGCGTAATGCATGACATACCGAAACAACTGTACTCTATATTTTTTGTTAGAACTGGACACTTTAATTTTCTGGCTACTCCTACAAGGGCTTCTAAAGAATTATATTCGCATACAAAATACTTTATATTCAATTCATCCAAAACTTGTTTTTGGACGTCCTCAATGAAAAGGGGCTGAAAATATCCTGCCATGTCTATTCGCGCGATATCATATCTGTCATCAATGACCTTTTGATGAATTACTTTTCTTCTATCTTCATCGTATTTTGTCTCTCCACTGAAGATGACGTAGCACTCGACATCGTTGTCGACGAACAGCCTAAGTGTTTTAATGATGAATTCTGCGTACCGATCGCAGTCTGGTCCTAGGACGAACTGGCAGCCACTATTTCTATATGTATGCCTGAAGAAACTGTCGCCATCGATGACGAGTTTGCAGTTTTCCAGAATGTGAGGTGAAGACAGGTTTTTGCTAATGATATACCGGCGCAATGCTGCGAACTTCATCTTGATGTATCTGAAATAATGATAACATTCTTATAAATATTTTGCCGTAAAGGAAAAGGGGATTATGTACTGTCGGATAAATCTAGAGGTGATAGATAGAGATCGAGAAATATGGATACGCAATATGATTTTGGAAACTTCACATTCGAATGAGAACTCACATCCTCCGAGCCCCTAAACCTCCATGCTTTCACGTTATGACCTATCCGAAATTTATTCGTTGCGACTTTTAAAATGCGAAATAAAATCGCAAACGACAATAATTCCTACGCGCACCACGATTTATTATCGCCTGCGAAATAACAGGGCTAAAGAAAGTCAATGTGCCATCACGGACGGGAGTGTACATCGAAACATGGATTTACAAAAGAAAACAACCAATAAACACTAATTAATTTTACGTAAAAAAAATTGAATAAGAAAAAGAAGATTAACGTTACTGGGTCCATCGTTTGACAGCATTAATAAGACCTTTTAATGGATTTTTTTTCCGTACGTACGGTATAACGATCTTCGTGAACGCGATTTTTTCCGCAATGCGCGAAGCCAGTACAACTTCATAGTCTATAAAATACACGCACGATTACGCATCTGCTATTTAATCGCAAACGATTTATTTTCGCAGTGCGCGGGTTGTAGTACATTTCTGTTGTTCACAGATTGACGAATATTCTTCGCAACGATTTATTTTCGTAGTGCGCGCTTAGCCTTAGACTAGACAAAAGAGACTGCCGTGGTACGGATCGAACTTCGCTTCCCCGTCTCATTAGATTTCATTATTTTATTTTGTAATCGCTTTTTCCCGCGATTTCGTCCGCGTTTTTTTTTTTCTTTTTAGCATAAAATATAACTATATGGGGCTTGTGGCTAAGTAATAATAGCCACAATGGTCGATCGATCAGGTTAAACTACGCTTGACGCGGTTGGTCCGTGGATGGGTGACCGTCTTTACATACCAAGACCGTGCCTCGGAAAGCACGGGCTTAACGTACATCTTTGACAGTCGTTACGGGTCGTCACAAGCCCGAAAGTCTGACAACCAGTCTTTCCAAGGGGTAACGTATTAACCAGAAATTGGGTTGTGGAGGTCAGAAAGGCAGTCGCTCCATGTAAAATACTGGTATTCAGCTGCATCCGGTTAGACTGGAAGCCGACCCAAACTGTTGGGAAAGGCTAGGCAGAAACTATATTAATTACTAGCAGCGCTCCGCGGTTTCACCCGCTTAGTTCCCGTTCCCGTGGGAATACGGGAATATAATAAAATATAGCCTATGTCACCCGGGGATAGTGTAGCTTCCCAACAAAAACAAAAAAAAAAATTCAAATCGGTTCAGTAGTTTCGGAGCCTATTCAATGCAAACAAACAAACAATCAAATCTTTCCTCCTTTGTATATAGATATAGATAATACTGTGGCTTCCCATTAGTTAAAATTCTTTTTTCCGAGTCCGGTTCAGTAGTTCCAAACATTACCTACCCCCTACAAACGAACTTACAGATTTTACCTCTTTAGAATACGAGTACCTATTGGTAATTTCAGTAAAGATAAAATATCATTCTAGATTTTCTCCTGACATGGTGAATAGAAATATCTTAAATACTTACGTATGAGGAAGCCAGCACCCTAATTGCGTAACTCACGATTGATCATAATTGGTTTCGTCTTCACAGTTAAATAATATTCATTGCGTTATTTATGTTGTCGAACAGACACATTTTTCGAACATATGAAGCAATGGTTTAACAATCCGTTTCAAAACCATACAGATTATGATGAATCGTGAGTTACGCAATTAGGGTGCTGGTTGGATTTCTCAACGGTCGTTTCACCTGTGTATGTATGTATAAACATGGGTAATGCGTTCGGGGAAATTTGGACTTTACTTAGTCAGTGGCACAAATGAATTCATGTTTTAAATATTGTTATCGTCTGGTTCTAAAAATAGCCAACCCTTCTGCCGTTATGAACCTACTTACCCAAAATCGGATAAATTTGTTTATGTACAGTCGCCAGCAGGTCAAGCTATCCCAAACTGTCAAATTTTCCCAATTGAACATAAACCTTATTCCTTTGTAATAAAGTTGAAAAACTATCAAAGAAATTTGACAGATTGGGGTAGCTTGATGTGCTGGCTTCTGTACATTATTTTTATTTTACTTACTTCCATCATCACAATATGATAGGTTTACAGTGAAGGCACTCTATTCTAAAACAACCCTAAAACACACCGAGATATGATGGTTATAATAACGAAATAACTACATAAAACGAATTAAGTGTTTTAATTTAAACACTACTGTATTCTTTGTTCACCCTAATGGAGGTCGGTAGCCGTGAAGATATAACCATAAAAATAATAATTAACAGCTGATAAACATTCATATTATTATCATAAATTCCTACCAAATTGACATACCTATCACTACCACGCTATTCTATTACTTATCAAACGTTATTAAAATTAAAATAAATAAAACCATTTATAAGGAACTGTATCTTACCTTGATAGTTGCTATTTTCACTCAAATGATAACTCTAAAACACTCCAACGTAAGAACTGATACAGGCACGCGTGCGACGTGCACTCACAAACACAGAACCCCATTGACTGACTGCAAATAAAATGACGCAACGCATTAGTCTGTAGTCTCTGTAGTCATCATCATGCATTCATTCATGGTTTAAGCATATTTGTAGTTATATGTAGGTATAACCTGTGTAGGACGTTCAATATAAACAAAGTCTCGAACTCCCGACCATAGACTAGTAGGAACACTTTTTATCAGACAAGTTAGATATTAGGCTTTCAAACGAAATAATCGATTTATTCTCGTTATTTTTTTAACAATGAATTAAACATTCCCAAAACCACACTCGAAGAAAATGTGGTTTTGGGGGTACCTACATCTAGGAAAGGATGTTGAGTAGATATTAGAAACGCGAGAACTCGTGTGCTGAAGCTGGTGCTGATCGATATCGTCGTCGTAAGTCAAAGTCAACGTTTTTATTTGTAAAATAGGTATGTGAAAAACAGGTGTTGTGTAAAAAATATTTACAAGTACCTACACCATCTTGGCCGTTGACGGTGACGTTGACATTACGGTGACTTACAAATATAATTTAAATTATAAGTATAATCTACATTTAATAATATTATTTAAGCTAAACGTATAATATACAACTACTGCTACTGACAAATTAAATAATATAAATAATAATTGCACGTATTTATCTATTTATGTAATTTGCATCATCGCATCGTCTAGGTTTCAGTATGGCATTTTACTCTATATAAGAAAAAAAATTAAAAATATGTTACCTATTGAGATAGCCTAGGCAAAAAGCTAACAAACAACATGGCGGCTACTATGAAATAGTAATTACGTCATACCGCTGTCTAAACTAATCAACTGAACTTCTTCGTACTTAACAAAGTTTTTTTTATGGAAATAATTATCTTACATTCAGGAACAGCAAAACCAAAATAAGTAGAATAATAACTCATTTTTAAATTATAAACAATAAAATTAGGTATCATATAAATATTAGGTCTTTACCTATGAAATTGCCGTTCTGCAGTACTGGCCATTTCAAATCAAAATAATTTTTGTTTGGCTAAGAATTCTAATTTCAAATTAATTTTATTTTAAAAACATGGATTTTTTTTTCTAAAAGTAGTCATTTCTTTATTGATTAGTGTTACATTTTCATCGCATTTCAATCTTTTTCGTCATCATGGATACGTTAAAAATTCGAGTAATTAAGGAATATGAGTACCGTCGTGGCAGCAACGCGGCACAAGCGGCACGCAACATCAACGACGTTTACGGAGCTAACACTACAAACCAACGCACCACCTGTTATTGGTTTGCTCGCTTCCGTTCTGGAAATTTCGACCTGAAAAATGAACCTCGCGGTCGTCCGAAGACTTTGGTCGACAATGACGAATTAAAGGCGATTGTGGAAGCTGATGATACACAATCTACGGCTGAATTAGCAGCAGCTTTCGACGTTTGCGTCAAAACAATATTGGTCCATTTGCGTCAAATTGGCAAGGTAAAAAAGCTTGACAAATGGGTGCCCCACGAACTCAATGATCGCCAGCGCGAAGTACGCGTCGAGACGTGCCTTGCACTGCTCAACAGACACACAAATGAAGGAATTTTGAACCGCATTGTTACCTGCGATGAAAAATGGATTCTGTTTGATAACCGTAAGCGCTCAGCAAGTTGGTTGGATCCTGGTTCAGCACCTAAACAATGCCCTAAACGAAAACTTACCCCTAGAAAAGTGATGGTCACTGTTTGGTGGTCTAGCGCCGGTGTGATTCATCACAGCTTCTTACCAAACGGGGTGAGCATTACTGCAGATGTGTACTGTGAAGAACTGAACACAATGATGGAGAAGCTGGCGCATCTCCAACCAGCATTGGTCAATCGCTCGTCTCCGCTGCTCCTGCACGACAACGCGCGACCTCATACTGCACAGCAGACGGTCTCCAAGTTGCAAGAACTGGGGTTGGAAGCTCTCCGTCATCCGCCCTACTCACCAGACCTTGCGCCTACAGACTACTACTTTTTCCAGAATTTGGATAACTTCTTGGCGGGAAAAAAATTTAATACCCGAGAGGCAGTACAAAATGCCTTTGAAGAATTTGTTGCCTCCCGTCCAGCTGATTTCTTTAAGAAGGGCATCAATAAACTGCCACTGCGATGGCAAAGATGCATTGATTGCATGGGTGATTACTTCGATTAATACAAATAAAAAATTCATGAAAAAAATTCGTTTAAATTTTTTCATACAAAACGGCAATTTCATAGGTAAAGACCTATTATCAGCACATTTGTTCACACAGCTAACTGACGCTATACCCGGGACGCAATAGATGCCATATTGATCTGTACCAATATGTGTCCATCGCGTCTAGCGTTTTCGTCAAATTGCTAGCGAAATATGAAAACTTAATTGCATTTTATGACACTAATCGATTAATTAAAAATACTATGTTTTTTTAGTGGTTTATTAGCATTTTAGAATCTAATTAGGACACTTTTCAAAAATGGGTGTAATCGAGGCGATCTCTGTACTGCATTTCTGTGAAAAGTAAAATCGGATATTCACATCTATTCCAAACGCTAACAACAAGTTGCAGATTTTACAGACAATTATATTTTTTTCTAAAATTAAACAAAACGGGAAACCATAAAAATAAACAGACAAAAAAAAATACTATGTTTTTTGTTAACGTGAATACATATACGTTTTTCTAATCTCATTTAAAGTTTCAAGTACCCGCGCGTAGCACACTTTCACCAGCAAGTTTTCAAATAACATAACTTGACATATCCTAATTCCATGCGTAAACGTCTGTGATTAGGTGCTGTGTGGTTTTGTTTGTGTTGTCTGAATCTAATACCATACTCTATGGTCTATCTGACTGTCACTGTCATTCATGTCACCTGTGTCTGTCTGTCATTGAGAATTTGAAACAATCTCTGTTTTTGTTTTGATTGCTCGATTCCGCCAAATTTTAAATAATTTATCCGATAAATCTAAGAAAATATGTCAACAATCTGAAAATAACATGATTCTCGATTCATACAAAAATATTGATACGATCATAAATGGAACAAGAGAGAGGTGTGCGGGAAGCTATAGAAAAATTTGATATAAAGTTAAAATCTAAGCCAAAGGACGGTGTTATACTACAGCTGCATCATACGGTTCGCGGTTCAAATGGCGAATGCCGCAGAATACGATTCTCGACCGGCGTGTTCGACGATAACCATGATAAACTCGCGTGTGCGGACAACGCCGGTAACATTTTTATTCTGGACTTTTCCGACCTAAAATTCTGGAAGTTACCCGGAACGGGGCCGTGCACTGCCTTACAATTCGTGCCAAACAGACAAGACACGTTGATCGCCGCCATGGCAAAAAAGCACGAGATGAACTTTCTGAACACCGAGACTGGACGAATCTCACTCACGCTGGCGGGGCATACAGCACCAGTAAGACACATTTCTTTCTCAAACCATGTAAAAACGAACAATCTTCTGACAGCAAGCCCTGTAGAAGCTATTCTGTGGGAGTTACGCAACTATACCAAGTATTTCACCTTAAACACATACTTGGGTGCTCAAATCCAACAAATAATGTTTTCTCCTGCTGGTGACTACCTCGTGGCATGTTTTCAAAATGACACAGTACAGATTTGGAAACACGAGAGCATGAAATCTGTGAAGCAGATAATACCAAGTGAATTGAAGCACATGAAAAGTATTGCTTTCACAATGAATGGTCGTGCGATGGCCATGGCGGGTCTTGCACACATGTTAATACTGTTCAGTATGGATACTTGGAAGGCCCTTAAGTCAATAAACTTGTCTAAATACAACATTTCTGGTGCTCTTCAACTAGCATTTATTCCACAGTTATTTGATGGTGGGGCAAACAAAATCCTGGCTATATTGAGCAGTGATTGTATTCTTTATTTACTAGATTTAGAATCATTAAATATAATACATAATATACATCCAGAATCATCGGGTATTCGTAGGTTTGTTGTCAGTCCTACAGGGAAATACTTCCTTTGTATACTGCAACTTGGTGAAGTCAATATTTACAATTGTTCATATGTAATGGATTCAGTTCAGAACTGTCAAAACTGTGTAGTAGAAACTATGAGGAAAGAGATCCCAGGTACCTCAACATTTAAAGTTGCTTCCCAGGAACAAACACATTCAAAATCCCAAATTGAACAAAAGATGCGTATTTGTATGGATAGTGCTAGATTAAGGAGAATATTGATGCAATATGGTGAATATCCTGATAAGTTCCGCTCAATCATCTGGAGGTCACTGTTGGATACTCCACGGAATAAGGCTGCATATGCTGCTCTCATTGAAAAAGGCATTCATCCAGCTTACAAAGATATAGAGAAGCAGTTTACCATCCACAGTGCGGTGACACTCAAAAGCCTGAAACGTCTGCTGTCCTGTCTCTCTCACTGGTGTCCATTATTTGGTGTGATGAAGTTCTTGCCTGGTTTTGTTTTCCCATTTGTGAAGGTACTGCAAAAAGATCCTCTTCTGCTATTTGAATCTGTTGCCAGTGTTTTATGCAATTATTGTCAGCTATGGTTTGAGTATGCTCCATTCCCTCCAATAAGTGTATTGGCCATTGTTGAAAACATTCTGGCTGAGCATGACCAGCCACTGTTGAATCACTTCTGTGATGTTGGCATCACAAGTCAGACATATGCTCTAAAAATGCTAGAAACAGCTTTTAGTGAGGTACTAACATGCTCAGAATGGTTGATACTGTGGGACCATGTACTTAGTAATGAGCCAGCATTCTTTCTCATGGCTGTAGTTTCATACAACATTGTACAAAGAAATGCATTGAAGAGGCTAAAGTCTCATGAACAACTTGAAAATTTCTTCCACATGCAGAACCCTATTGACAAGAAAACATTTCTGAAGAAGGCTTATCTGCTATTGAATGAGACGCCAGAGGACATACACCCGAGAAGATTTTTCAAACCATTTGTGTCACTGGAAAAAGGAGGATGCTATCAGCAATTCATAGGATATCCAAAAGCAACAATTTGCCTCAAATTAGCAAAAAAAGACAGAAGAAAAAATTTTAACACAGAAAATTACACTTTAAAAGAGTTAACCACTAAAACTCAACAAAAGGAAATTAATAATAGAGCAAAACATGAATTGTCTTTAGATCATAAATCTGTGCATAGCGATGAGGAAAGTATGAAAGATGTTTGTATTGAAAAACATAGGAAGGCGAAAAAGAAAATTCGCGACGGTGTACAAAACAGAGGGGATTTTTGCTCTAAAGAAGCAAGAGAAGAATTGATTGAAAGTATAATTTATCCTGCTGCAATACATCTACAGAGAAATAAAAATGCTGAAGAAAAAGCTTATAAAAAGGAGAAAGAAGCCAAGCATTCAAGACCAAAAACAAAAAAAAAAGAATACAAGACTGAATCTTTAGAGAAAGAGGTTGAAAAATTAATAAGAACCTATACTAATTCTGATCCGTCTGATACTTGATTCACTGTGTTGCAACTACATTACGTTTAATATAGGATGATAACAAAATAACATACCTAGTATATTTAAATATTAGTTTATTGTAATCACTGCCCTCTAACTAGTTAGGTTCTGCATTAAACACCTTTAATTTGGATTAAAATGATGAGTTTTTATTATTTCTTTGCAAGTCTTGGTATGGTTGATTTAATATGACTAAATTTCTTTTTTGATGAGGCGAGACTAGGGCTTGCTTCCATGTTCGATGGAGGGGTGCGCACTGGAGTTACGATTTTCGGCTTGAAGAGACCTGTAAAAAGTTAAGATGTATCATCATCATCATCATTTCAGCCGAAATACGTCCACTGCTGGACATAGGCCTCCCCCAGGCTCCTCCACTTCGACCGCAGGAGAACCAAGGCAACCGACATAGCCCGAAGAATTGCCAAACTTAAGTGGCAGTGGGCAGGGCACATTGCTCGCAGAACGGATGGCCGATGGGGCCGAAAGGTTCTGGAGTGGCGATCGCGTACCGGAAGACGTAGAGTGGGAAGGCCTCCTACAAGGTGGACTGATGACCTTGTGAAGGCCGCGGGTACCTATCCGATGGATGTGGGAAGCACAAGACCGGTCGAAGTGGAGGAGCCTGGGGGAGGCCTAAGATGTATGTAATTTAATGAATGAGCTACATCATTATGTTATTTATTTATATGGTTTATTGTACACCAGAAAATACATCATGATCATCTTCATCTTTTCCCAACTCTGTTGGGTTCTGCTTCTGGTTCCAGTCTTACCGGATGCAGCTGAATACCAGTAGTTTTACATGGAGCGACTACCTATCTGACCTCCAGAAACCAGTTTTGGGTGATCCGGTACCTTGGTAAGACTGGTTGTCAGAGTTTGGGGCTGGGCTGGGCTCCTGCCGTTTTGCCATAATTATTGTGTGCGTTTCAATGGCGAGGCCACGGTGATAGGTACTTAAAAAAAACAAGTTGATTCCCAAAACTATAAATTTGTCGTAGTTTTGGTTAAAAAATTACAAGGGTTTGAACATGGCCGCGCCATTGAAACGCGGAGTACCTACCGCGCGGCCACGGAGCGTTGTCAAAATTAGTAAAAATACAACAAAAAATCCTAGAATTACATTTCAGGAGCTTGAAGACTAGAACCCCATGGCCGCGCCATTGAAACGGTGAAAAACACGTTATCGCCGAAATCTCGCTGAAAAAGCTTCATACAGGTCTGAAGTTTTTTTTTTTGTTGTAAAAACTATATAATTTGTAAACATTTTTAATAATTTACTTATTTAAATTTAAATACACAAACAAATCCTAGGTTTAAAATTATTGCGTTGAAGTAAATCGTGATTATCTATCGAAGGAAATAAGGAGTATTTTTTTTTTAAGCAACAAGTATTAATAGTAGAACTACTGATAATAGGAAAAAAAAAACCTTAAATAAAGCCTCAAATGCATTTTCAATTTTTCGATAGGGTGACCATAGCTTAATGTTAACAGAAAACTTTCCCCTATTGTGTTAGAAGTTATATCTCAAGGATTCTAAATTAAATTTAAATGAAACGATAAAATATAAAACATTAATTCCTTAAAAATCACAGGTATAAAGATTTTTTTTACCGATTATGCCAGAAATATATTATTATTTTTTAATGTAAAATCAGAAACGACTACCAGAGTCTTTAATATTACCTACCTGCTTAGAATTAGTCTCGGGTGGAAAAAACACCGTTGTAATAAAACGTCGTCGTTGACTTTCCGAGGTAAGGAAGGGTCTTGGTATTTAAAGATCACCCATCCACGAACCAACCGCGGCATGCGTAGCTTAACCTGATTGATCGAACTGTGCCGCTGTTATTTCTTAGCTACAACCCTTATCACTATTCTACACTGTAATTTTGTTTGTGAGCCCGTTTTCACTAACACTGGGAAGCATCGAAAGGAACGTCCAAATATTATTGCACCGTTGGATCCTCAACTCTCTGCGCTGAGCAGAAGATTGAAAATCTAGGAGTGCGCTTTTAATTAGGCATTCATTTAGGTGTCTATTGATATGTTGTCCATTTATGTATTTAGTGAAAACAGGCACCATGGTGTTACAAACGATAAAAATAAAACTTACTGTTCAGTTTACTTCTCGCATCTTTAGTCTTATCAATCTTCACACTCGGAGGTTCCTTCTTGCCCTTAAAAATATTAGGCGAAATGCGGCGCAGTCGAGAGGTGATCTTTTCTTTGGAAGTTCCTGAATTAGGGGCAAGATTGGACGTCGAAGCGCTTTCAAATCGCTTCAAGTGACTTTTTGTGAAATCTTCCTTAGCCACGCCTATGCCGCCGGATAGATTTGGACTTGATGCAAACTGATTTTTTGATGCCTCTGGACACTGTAATGGGCATAAACAGAGAAGTTTGCAATGCAGTTCTATAATTTGCTACCAGAAATGAGGAGGTGGATATCTATATCTTCTATAACTATACTATTAATAAAGAGGAAAGATTTGATTGTTTGTTTGCATTGAATGGGCTCCGAAACTACTGAACCGATTTGAAAAATTCTATCACTGTTGGGAACCTACACTATCCTCGGGTGACATAGGCTATATTTTATCCCCGTATCCCCACGGGAACGGGAACTACGCGGGTGAAACCGCGGAGCGCTGCTAGTTTATTATATCCACCACCTCATTCGATTTCGCCAGTAATGTATAAGTCCCATATAATAGTGGACGACTCTATAGGGTATTTTCCAATTTATTAAAAACTATTCTTATTTGAAGATTGGGACGAAATATGTAACAGAAAAATAAAAGTAAATTGATTTATATTCATTTTCTCAATTAAAAACGAGTTAAACCAATTTTATTTTTCGTTGTTTTGAATTTACCGCCAAAACGCTTCTTACGATGACTTTTTACCACGTGATGTCAACTTTGTGTAAACTAAAGTAGTAAGTAAGTAAACAAGTGAGTGTCGTGTTTATAATTAACAAGATTTTTTATGGATAGAAAGTGAAATCATTGGTGTGCGGTGCCTCTGTGCACAAATACTTCTAAAACTGCGCCAAACTAAGTATTTGTACTGGTGCTGTTTACACAAAGCTGACGTCATGATGTCACGTGATAAAAAGTCATCGTAAGGAGCGTTTTGGCGGTAAATTCAAAACAACGAAAAAGAAATTTGATTTTTATCGTTTATAATGGAGAAAATGGATATAAATAAATTTATTTTTATTTTTCTGTTAAATATATCGTCCCAATCTTCAAATTAAAGTAGTTTTTATCAAATTGGAAAATACCCTATTGCCATTATTATTATCCAGGCGCAAATTCAGAATGCTACTGAGAGATTCCTGATGGTAACCCGTTTACTCGACCTGGGGCTGCTATTTTTATAAATTCGTCATTCCAACACGATCCCATCGTCATTTTGCTAAAAGTTCGTAATCTGCTAAATTCATAATGGTCGATCAGTGGTCGGTCAATGGTCTCGTAATAGAATAGTGTTATAATGGCATTGTCGTATTGCCATTACTATAAAACCCGTTAGTAGAAATGATTTTCGAAAAAATACTACTAAAGAGCATTTATTCATGCCAGATTTCATTTACTTATTTATATTTTAACATATTATTTTAGGAACTGTCTAAATTTTAGCAGATTACCCCCTAAGTCAGTCATTCATTTGTCATTATGTACGAGATTACCAATAAATGCCATTTCTTGCAATGGAGTGTCAGTGGCTGACCACTGGAAAGTCATAATGACGCCATGAACTTAGTAGATTACCAAACTTGTCAAAATCAACAATTATAAAATCAATGGTTGACCATTCTGACACTATTGTAATAACAGACTTGAGGCCCTGGGAATCGAACCCAGATAATTACAATAAGAGTTAGATAATGACGATCTCGTCTTTACAGCCTGAAATTCCAGAACTTCAATGCTGGTGATACTAAAGGGCGAGCCTATTGCCAAACGGGAACTTCTAAGCTGAGAATATATCTGCGAAAGAACTCATAATCTAGTCCAGAAATGAAACCCACCACATGACTTCGCGTAGTTGGCGCTAGCGCTATTTCTACTAACTACCTACCCGCAAATAAAGTAAGCAGAAAAAAAGGATCTTTGAGATTCTGAACTGTTTTAAAGAACCTACATTTACATAAGTAGATATTTTATACCTTCAGCAACGAAATCTTGGAAATGTCCAGCGCCAGCGAGGATATCGAAGAGTCATGTTTACCATCGTCCATGAACTCTCTGATGACATATACCAGCTTAGTATGCAGCTCTTCTGCGGCCTTCTCCGCTGCTATCAAATTTTCCAGTAGGGTGCTTTGAGAAGCATGTATAGGGCTGTAAATATGGAGGATTATTTATTTGCATTGAATAGGCTCCGAAATATAATAGCTTTTGCCAGCGGCTTCGTCCGTCCAGCCGTTTTTACGTGATTGAGTAACAAACATCTAAATCATCATCATCATTTAAACCGAAAGACGTCCACTACTGGAGATAAACCTCCCCTAAAAGGTGGTTTTACCATAATCGCCACGCAACCGCAAATCGCAACGCTTGGCAGGCGGGTTGGCGATCGCAGTATGGTGGTAAAATACATAGAGAACGCTGCTGCCCATTCTCTAGTAAGTCCCTTAGTCGCCTTCGACGACACCCACGGGAAGAAATGGGGTGGTGCTATTCTTTTACGTCCGGCACCACAGAGAACACCTAAATAATCAGCCTGTAATGTTCCCACTGCTGGGACACAGGCCTTCTAGATAGAAGGCCTGTGTCCCAGCAGTGGGAACAATCTGTGAGAGGGAGTGATATGAGCTGTACCTACTGCACCACTCGGGCCCAGAGCGGGTTATTGATAGAGATTACACAGTCATTTAGTTAAGTAACATATCTAAAGGCCTTGTTCAAATGTTCATAGTTCACAATATCCGGACGGGCTACCCTCTGCCTAGTACCTAAATAAAAACATTAAGCAGAATTTTATTAAATTATGTAATGAATAACGTAAACGGAGATGGTTAGATTAAAACAAAAAGTCTACGTTATCGGGCACAATGACAGTAGGAACGTAGAAATGTGGCTAAGTTCAAATATTACCTTGATGTTTTGTTCCTAATCCTGACACTGCCAGGAGTGGATGGAAGTGTGTATGTGCTCTGTCTGCGACACATTATCTGCAGGAAATAGATATATTAAAATAACAGCTAGAAAAATATAGTTAGGTAGGTGTATTTGATTCTAGCACCACATTTTTCTGTGATAAGCACGAAAAATCTAACGTATACCAAAGGGTTTTCCAGGCATCCCAATGGTTTGCAGCCATACGAATAAATGTATGTGGAAAAGAAGACGAGAAAATGTGCATTTTTCACAAATACCTATTTTTGATGACAATCGTTCCCGGTTCTTATATGTGTTTATGAAACGGGATTGATTGTATTGACTTTACGAGTGCTCCAACAGAGTTTTTAATGGATCGAAAAGTGCAATAAAAAACTTTTTCCAACATGTCGTGGAAATTGAAACACCAAACTACTTTTACGATGGATAGACTGCCTGAAAATCGACACTTTGAATAGTATTTTAGGTAATAATGGATGTAGGTAGGTAATAATACCTTCTTATCTTTGCTGTCATCACCAGAAGCATCAGCGAGATCTCCCTTCTGTAGAGGCCCAGGATCAGGCAGAGGTTGTCCACATTCCCTCTTATGTGCTGTGAGGGTATCCAGAGAGCGGTACCGCGTAGGCGTCTCGATTTTGATCGGGAAGTCCCTGAAAACAAATTTGAAATTCGAATCCATTCACTGTTTATAAACTTTGTTTTTAGCATGATGCCTTCCTTCAAAACAAGATTTTGTTATTAGAATTGCACACGCACGAAATTAATCTGGCTAAGCAGGTAAACTGAGAAATATTAGTTCCAGTGCTGTGCTTGGTATACCTACTTAGGTATAATTTTATATCTTCATCGCACTGCTTAGGGGGCACCCATTAATTACGTGAAGTAATTTTGGCGATTTTTCGACTTTTGAAAATCTATATCAATCCGTGCTTGATTGCGTTATACATATTAAAAAAAATCGCTCGTAATTTTGTTTACTTAAGACTAGTATTTAAGATTATTAAAACGTAGTTGTAGAATCACATAAGAAAATTGAAAAAATAAATTATAGATATTGAAAATTCGTACAAGATTCATAAACGATTTTTTTTTACATTTGACGCTTAAATCAATATTTAATAACAGTGAACAAATATGTATGAATAGTTAACAAGTCGTTTAATAAACACACTTTATAAACTGTTACTAAATATTTATTTACCTATACTTAGTTAATAGATATTTGTTTAGATCGTTGAATAAAAAGTGGGCATCGCACCGTATGTAAACATGATAATATATATCCATGCAATAAAAAAAAAAACTTGCGGATCTTTTTTTACGTGACATTTGTCGAGACCACCCTCTACCTCACGTGAGATTGGGATTGGGAAACGTCTCAAATAGTTAATGGACGCCCCATAGCGCCGCCGCGCCGCCGAAAGTTGAAAATCGAACAGCGAGTTTTTTCGACGCGATGAACAGCGTGCTGCTCAGCGCGTCGAAAAAACTCGCTGCTCGTTGGATTCTCAATGCTCGATCCATCTCCGAGAGTTGAAAATCCAGTGCGCAAAAAATCCCGCCACCGACATTTTTACGTCAGTGTGAATGTGTGATTCCGAGAGCAACACTTACAAAATAATGTTACGCTGTAGGATTTTCAACGTTCAGCTTAGCGCCGAAAGTTCAAAATCCAACAGCACGCTTTTAATTAGGCATCTTTTACGCGATTGTGAAAACTGCACCCTAATTGCGTAACTCACGATTCATCATAATCTGTATCGTTTTGAAACGGATTGTTAAACCATTGCTTCATATGTTCGAAAAATGTGTCTGTTCGACAACATAAATAACGCAATGAATATTGTTTAACTGTGAAGACGAAACCAATTATGATCAATCGTGAGTTACGCAATTAGGGTGCTGGAATTCGATTTCATAATAACAATTCACAACCTACCGTTTCTCCGGAGTTTTCAGTTCGACCATACTGGCAGACTTATTTTCTATAGCTTCCTTGTGTCTCTCAACATCCGAATCGTTGTGCTGCTTGATGCATCTGATCATTTCATGCAGCTCCTTCGAAAGACGTTCGCGGTGACTCTTCGGTAACGACGCCAGTAATGTGCAGCCAAATTCCTAAAATAGGAAAATGTTTTCAGGCTACCTAATTAATATGGTTGTTTCAAATGAGGGCTCCGGGACGCTGAAAAAGAATTAGTGGGTCTAAAGGGAGTAATGGTTAGCAAATTACGAGAAAAGTTGTTAGTATCTATGTCATGGAAATGTAATGGTAAGCAAATAAAATACCAACTTAATTTTTCCGCATATTTAAACAATCAGTTTCATTCTTTGATAGTTTTATGAAATGGCCCTTTAACAGGAAACTGACGTATGGTGTCAATTTGCCCAATAATTATTTTCCGTGAATACTCATTTTTTTTTTTTGAATCTTTATTTATGTATTTAAGGGATTTAACTATGTACGCTACACATCTACTCGCGCTACACACTACACATCAAGCGATACATTTCCAGTATAAGCTGATCTCGCATTGTATAGGATTTCCGTACAGTGCGAGATCAGCGTAAACTGGAAATGTAGGTATAGCTTGATGTGTAGCCGTGTGTACACATAATATGTGACAGTGTCAATCCCATCGTGCTTTTACAAAATGATCACTTAGGTACTATTATACCTACTAAATAAACTGACCTGAATCACACAAAACTTTTATCTTATTTACTTATTAATTAATAAAAAAATATAGGTAGGTATGTACCTAAAATATTTTTGCTGCTTCAGAAATTGGATTGGCTAAGATGCCATGGAACATTATAACATCCATTACCGACAATTTCAAAGAATTCAGCAATGCGTTTCTTTTGTTTTAGTTTGCTGGACACACACATAAAAAAAATAAAAAATAGAAGATGCACAGTAGTGCATCTTCTATTTTACCACACACCTCACAGTTAGGAGAGTCCGATTTTCGCATGAGAAAAGTAAAGTTGTTTCGTGGAATATGTCCTCCTGACCTCAAACGATGCGCAGCAACAATTTGACATCAACTTAGTTTTGATCCGGAGAACCATAAACAATCCTGTTTAGATATCATATCCAAGGGGACCATCGTTAGCTAATTTAATTTGACCATGTATAGCTTACAGAAATCAATATTAGTTCCATTGCGTCCAAAAATAACACCTACGCTCTCATCGTTCAAGTAAACGAATTCGGGTATCAGAAAACATAAGTACCTAACCATGGATAATAGTAGAAATACCATGAAAACATTAAAAAGGTAATTTCCCTGTTGCCAGACCGCACGTCTTGATATTCGGGAGTTCCCGGGCAGACAGGCAGCTATTCAATCGCTGATTTAATTTCAACATGGCGGATGTGGCAGTATCCTATAGGAAACCCGCATCGAGGCGATTTTGTACAGTCACGAGCAATAATATATATACATTGTCACATTTTCTAAAATATCTTAACTTCTACCATTCAAAAAATATGTGTACGGCATTTTTTTTCGAAATTACCTAACCATCAAACTGTGTCAAAACTGAGTACACAGAGGTTTCAAAGTAATGTAAACAAAACAAAATCAATAAAAAGTTTACACTTCCAATGTCATTTTTAAGCCTCCATGACAATTTCTATTACATGTATACAAAATGTAATGTATACGTGTTATTGGAATTTTAATGGATACATCAAAATGAAATTGAAAGTGTATACCAATTTTTTCTTGTTTTATTAAGTTTAATTGTATCATACAGTGGTTTATAAATCGGACGAATTCAGTGATGATGATTAATACAATCATCATCAGCCTGTATCAGGCCACTGCTAACACTCCAAGCTATGTCGGATACTTTTGTTCTTTGCTGCATGATTATGATCTAGCTACACTTCACGACAGCAAAAATTTTAAAAACACCCGACCCAAAAAACCTCTAAAAAGTTAAAAAAAATTGTTTTGGCCTGATAGGTTTAATGAGAAGTTGTATGTAATATTTTAACGGTCAATTAGGTCGGGTTTTTTTAAATTTAAAGCTAAACTTTAATTTTATTTTAAACACTTTTTTTTTAAATCACTGTCTTTATTTTTACTATTATTTTGAATTGTATCAAACTGCTACAGGGTGGAGACCTGGTGACCTGAAACACAGGCCCTTAAAGCTTAGCTTAGGCACCAGTCTCCCACAGTAAACCCAACCTATGATGTATGTGAAAAAAAAAAAGTTTATTTCCTGCTATTTAAACTTAATGTAGTAATAAAAATACGACACACGTCACTATCGAAACTTGTGTCACTTAAATCTGCGCAGCTTTACGTATGTTTCCCACTGTGAACCTTGTTACAAAATTATCCTCATTGTTCGTTGCTTCTCCATCATCAAACCCTGATCACCATACATACTTCTGCTGTTTTTGGTGAGGTAATTGGGTATCCTGTATTTCCAGGTGAAGCAGCAGCATCAGTTTAAAGTTACTTTGTTCGTCTAATATAATTAAAGTAATGATTACCAAATTCGACTCGATCAGACCCGTGGAAAGTGCTTAAATCCCTTCATCAACGAGAAAATAGCTGATAATCTTCAAACGGCTGAACCGATTATGATAAAATATGTCTTAAAACTACTGCTATTTCTAGAGGTCCTAATATATACTTTTAAATTAAGAAAATCGTACCCAAATCGGTTCACCCGTTTAAGAGCTACGGTGCTACAGACATAACTGTCAAGATATATAACACCCCTCTTTTTGCGTAGGGAGTTAAAAAAACAACCGTAATGCGCGCTTATCCCACTGTATGACTTGCAATGTTGTGGTACGAATCTAATAACACAACAGTTTTAAGACGGCATACGGAAATAAAAACAGTCGACGGGCGTGTCGATGCCGCTTGCTGATGGCTACTAGCTAGTAGTTACTATATTTACATACATAGTCAGCCTATAATGTTCCCACTGCTGGGACACAGGCCTCCTCTCTGTGAGAGGGAGCGGGCTTTAATCCACCACGCGGGCCCAGTGCGGGTTGGTAGATGTCAAATGTCTTCGAATTCTTGGTTCTAGGACATCAGGTTTCTCACGATGTATTTCCTTCACCGTTTTGAAAGCATGACATAATATAATATACACTAAGTAAAGCGTCTGTCTGGGTTCGAACCACATCTCGTAAGTCGCGGCGTTACCACTAGGCCACCACTGCTCATAATTTGTAGTAACGGAAAATGATAAAAATTCTTATAATACCTACATAATATTATAAGATCCTATATTTATGTATACCGATTTTGTCAAATAGGTAAAATTACAATTGCTAACTACTTATTTCCGAGCTCAAGCTCCTTGAAACTGCTGCTTTGTTATTGTATACATAATTTTGAAACTGTACTGTAAACATGTTTTTGAAATTTCCCTGGGTATTTATCTATGTAACTAAAAGTTAGTATATTTTTTTGGTAATCTATTGTTAACGAAATTTTGATAAAAGTGTGTAGTTCTTTTTGACACAATTTAACGTTTACATAATTATTGGACACAGTTAGCATACAGATTTTTGCAATTTAACTTTTGTGACATTAATTTGAACTTTAAGGGCGTTTCTATGTTATTGCTCGTGACTGTACATATTGTATTTTTTATTCAAGAGGAATTACAAACTGCGACACTAAAAACCATAGAGATAAGATACACAAAAAACTTTTCCCAAAAAAAAAACAACCAACTAATGGAAAAACACTACAAAGTGAAAAAATAATCATTTTGAAATTCAAAAACTCAACTGACAAAAATTATCAATTTTCCAAAAAAAAAAAAAAACAACCGACTTCCGGAAAAACACTACAAGTGAAAAATAACTTTAATTTCGGAAGTCGGTGTCTTTGGATTTTATTAATTTCTTGTCATCGCTCATTTGTGCTACCGGCGTTACCGCCTTCCGAATTTTTTTTTTTTTACTTTGTAGTGTTTTGCCGGTCCAATTTTTTTTTTTTTTTTAGAAAAACGTTTTGAATTTTTATTTTTCACTTTTTGGCTATAGTGCCTACCCCACACAAATTCGAAGTTTCACACAAAAATACATACAGTCGAACATATAACCGCCATACACACACAACTTAAAACTTCCATAATTATGTTCGACTGTATGTATTTATGAACCAATTCTCAAAATGCTTTTTTATTTGAAAGAGTAGGCATACTCCTTAGGTGGTCCCAGTGGCACCAAGTCAGGATCTGATGATGGAATCCCTCAAATGTTATACGTATTAACAATGTTTTTCACATATTTTCTAAAGCTATTGAGACATTTGCATTTGGTCATTATCATCTCATGACGCTGAGCTGATGAAGGAAGGTACAACTCTTTATCGGTTAGGAGTTAGGTGGAGGTTCGGGCATAACTCCGTCATAAGACCGATTTGCAAAATTCTTTCTTTGTTCGAAAGGGGTTTATTTCGGTGTTGGGTAGGTACTGTAACTAAAAAGTGAAAAGTAAAAACTTAAAAAAAAAACAACCGACTTCCAAAAAACACTAGAAAGTGAAAAATAACATTAATTTCGGAAGGCGGTGACAAGAAATTAATAAAATACATATCCAAAGTCACCGACATCCGAAATTAAAGTTATTTTTCACTTTCTAGTGTTTTTTGGAAGTAGGTTATTTTTTTTTAAGTTTTATTTCTGTAAGTAGGTTTGTACAAACACCTCATTCATATTTTTTTAACTAGATGAGGTCGGCGTTTCCTATCTGAACACTCTGAGAAGAAAGGCCGACAAAAACTGAGAGGTCACAGTCTCAACAATAAACTTAAAAAATACATAAAGATCAATAAATACATTATTAAAACGAAAAAGTTAGTTAAAAGACATAAATTCTTCATAAAAAATGTGAAACTTAATAGAGAACGACTAAACTTGCTTAAATTATTAGATATGTATTCTTCAAATTTGGAGCAAAGTACTAGGAGGTACAACATTGACACAGAGAACTTGCAATCTGAACTTGACCATTTACAGGAAAAACTAAGTTCAATGACTAAAACATATGATACCTCAGAAGATATCATGAGGGAATACGTGTTGGCAATGAATGAGCTGGTAAACTCACAAAAAAACAACTGTGAGCAGTGTCAAACACCATCCAATGTACCTACACCGGATTGTTCATTGACAACATGCAAATCCACCTTACCACAGCCCTGTGTTGATTTGAGCTTTCCTGATATTTACAGTTCCAAAAAACAGTGTAAGCCAATTGAAAAAAATGACATAGTGTTATTCTGTGATGAAATTGGAAAAGAGTTAGGCGATTTGTTGACAGAGGAATATCCAGGTCACTCTATAATAAATTACTGTATGCCTGGTTGTTCATTATTTAATATTATGAAACAAATTATTAAATGTAATTTTAGCCGAGACACCACATTAATAGTTTTTATGGGTAATAGGGGAAAAGTGAACAAAGGAGAATTGCTCCAGTATTATAGAACCCTGAGTAATCTTAGTTTAAGAAAAATAGTTTTGTTTACATTCCCATATAGCAACGGTTTGCCACAGGAAGAAAATAGGTTAAGATATGAGATAAATATGACTTTGTATAATTTGACTTTTAATAATAATTTGTTTAATCTAGTTGATACCAACAATTATGTTGGTAATAATTTGCATTTGACAAAAGATAGATATAATATTGTGATGTACTATCTTTCTAACTATCATAGAAGACAGATAGCTGTGTCGCTATCATATTTTTTTTCTATTTCAGCCAAAAATTTGGCTAAACAACTTGCTCCTTTTGAGCAATGCAATGAAATATTAAACTGTACTGCCAATAATTTGGCAAATAATTTTGACATTGATCTTCATTTAAATTAGAAAGTAAGACAATGGAGGCAACCTCTTGCAAAAGTGTAAAAGAATTACATGGTATCAACCTGGTGCATCAAAACATTCAAGGGTTTTTGAACAAAGATTTAGAAGTCGATTTATTCCTTAATTGTAACAATATAGATATTCTTTGTATGACAGAACACTGGCTTAAATGCCACCAGTTCATGTTTAATTTTAATAATCATCAGGTTGGTAGTTCGTTCAGCAGAGTAAATGCTATACATGGTGGCTCATTAATTTTAGTAAGTAACCTGTTACAATTTAAAGAACGTAAGGATATCGTGAGCCTCTCTGTTGAGCGGACAGTTGAAATAGCCTGTATAGAATTGGAGCAGTTTGTTGTATTAAGTGTGTACAGACCGCCTTCAGGATTGTATGACTGCTTTGAAAAGGTAATGGATGAAGTATTACACAAGATTTGTAACTCGAACAAATCCATTATTGTTTGCGGTGATTTTAATGTTAATTTATTGGATAACTCAGGTTATTGTAGTAAAATAATAAGTTTATTTCAGTCGTACAATCTTGTAAACTTATTTATGGAGCCCACAAGAATAACCCCTAGTAGTGCCACATGCCTAGATAATATTTTTACAGATGTTGTACCGAGCCACAAAGAAATTATTAATTTATTAGATTCTGATCATTGCGGGCAACAGATTACCATTAAAAATCAAAATAAAAAAATGGGTAAAAAGGATATCATTGTTAACCCTAAAACTGCATTTCGCCTAGAGGCCTTTAAAGTTAAACTCGAAAATAAATTACCAGTTTTGTCTGCAAATGCTGATCCTAATCATCTATATGATGATTTTTTTAAGATATATTGTAAACAATTTAATTCCACTTTTATTCCCAAGACTATCTCGATTAATAGTAACGTCTCTTTCAGTGATTGGGCTACCATTGGTATTCATAAAAGTAGAGCACGACTTTATGAGCTATACGATGAAAGGACTTCTGTAAACACTGCTGAATTTAATTTATATGTTAGGAATTATTCTAAATTATTTAAAAAAGTTTGTTGGATGGCCAAGTCGCGTTATTTGAGTTCAAAGATTAAAAACAGTAGTAATGTAATTAAAACGACTTGGAATATTATTAATAGTGAAACGGGAAGGTCTAGCAACCGAAATACTGACTACAGCCTGTCTATCAATGACAACATAATCACATCGGACTCGCAAGTTGCCGCGGCTTTTGAAAATTTCTTTACAGATATTCCCGTTTCAACTACAAAATCACTAAACTCATCACCTTCAGTTGCTGAGTCTTTGCTTAAGGAAAATGTTAATGTTTGTGATTCAGAATTTCATTTTGAACATATTAGCTGTAGAGATATAATTAAAACCTTTCACACTTTAAATGTAAAAAAGACTGCAGATCTGTGGGGTAATTCTGTAGAAGTTGCTAAGTCTATTATTGACATTGTAGCACCTACTTTAGCTCTTATATTTAATAATTGTATAGACTGTGGGGAGTTTCCTGACCTAATGAAGAATAGTAAAATAATACCTTTGTTTAAATCAGGTAGTACATCAGACCCCACTAATTATAGACCTATTTCAGTACTACCTACCTTTAGTAAAATTTTTGAGAAATTAATTTTAGACCAATTGCAAAGATTTTTTAATAAACATAATTTATTACATAGCAAACAGTTCGGTTTCACAAGGGGTCGTTCAACTACCGATGCCGGTGTTGAACTCTTAGGGCATATTTACAATGCATGGGAAAATAAATACGATGCCTTGGGCATCTTTTGCGATTTATCTAAAGCTTTCGATTGCGTGCTTCATGAAACTCTAATCAGGAAACTCCGCCACTACGGGATCCGGAACACCGCTCTGGATCTTCTTATTTCATACTTGTGTAATAGGATTCAGTGTGTTGATGTAAACGGAAAAAGATCTCCGGGATCCGTAGTATCAATGGGAGTCCCACAGGGCTCAATTCTTGGTCCTTTCTTGTTTCTTATTTATATTAATGACTTGCCTTACCTCATAAAGGATAATCATGATATAGTGTTGTTTGCGGATGACACTTCACTTTTGTTTAAACTTAAACGTCAGCAACTTGTTAATGACGATGTAAATAGCGCAATCTCAAAAGTAGTTCACTGGTTCAATGTTAATAATTTGCTTCTTAATGAAAAAAAGACCAAATGCATTAAGTTTACGCTACCTCACGTTAAGCAGGTGAAAACTAATGTGTTGATAAAGGGCGAAGAATTGAATCCTGAAGATGGCACTGTATTCTTGGGCTTAACTTTGGATGCCAAGCTTCAGTGGGGCCCACATATAACTAAATTGTCGAAAAAGCTAAGCTCTGCAGCATACGCTGTTAGAAAAATTCGTAATTTAACTGATGTAGAGACAGCCCGCTTAGTGTACTTTAGCTATTTTCATAGTGTAATGTCGTATGGTATTCTATTGTGGGGAAATGCCGCCGACATTCAGACTATTTTTGTCTTGCAGAAAAGAGCTGTCCGATCAATTTATAAATTAAGTCCGAGACACTCTCTCAGAGATAAATTTAAGGAGATAAATGTAATGACTGTGCCTTCACAGTATATTTATGAAAATCTTTTATATGCTCATAAAAATATTAAATTGTTTAAAAAATACAGTGATATCCATAGTATAAATACTAGGAACAAACACAAATTTGTTGTACCATCAACAAGGCTCAAGAAAATAGGTGGGTCATTCAGATGTCAATGTATACGCTTTTATAATAAACTTCCAAGCCATGTTCAAGATCTAAGTCTCAATAAATTTAAATCATTCATCAAACGTAAGTTGTGCCTGAAAGCCTTTTATACCGTTAAAGATTATATTGAGGACAAAAAAGCTTGGGATTGACCTGCTCCAATTTTGTATACTGAATGTTGTTTTTTCTTTGTTTTGCTCTTTGACATTTGATTATTATTATATACACTTTGACATTTGATTATTATTATATACACTTTGACATGAATATTTACTTTGAGAAGTATAATATTATTTTTGTTTTAATTATTGTGAATGTGAGAACTATGTGGTATTTTTGTTTTTGTATTTCGTCTCTTTCTCAGTTCGTTTTTAATGTTAATCTGGCAGTTTGAGTACTTTATGCGGCCTACCCAAATGTCCTTTCTTTGGTATTGTTCGTCAAATCGTTGAGCTCCTCAAGTTCTGAGTTGAGCCGTATGATTACTGATACATGCGTGCACTGAATGGACAGGTCCACTCAACCTGTGTGGTTCTTTCCTCAAAAGACCATTTCAGACACCAATCCACATGGTCTTCACATGATCTGACCAAGATTATGTCTGGACTTTAAAAGAGACTGTGACCTCTGAGTTTGTTTCGGCCTTTCTTCTCAGAGTAGTCAGATAGGAAACGCCGACCTCATCTAGTTTAAAAAAAATATGATTGACGTGTAAAAGTGTTTGTACAAACCTACTTACAGAAATAAAATCATTTATCATTTATCTCTTTTAAAGTCCAGATATAATCTTGGTCAGATCATGTGAAGACCATGTGGATTGGTGTCTTTTGAGGAAAGAACTACACGGATTGACTGGACCCGCCCAATCAGTGCACGCATTTGTCAGTACCTAATCGTCCAGCGGAACTCAGAACATAAGGAGCACAAGTCACAACGTTTCGATTCAATTCGAACAATACCAAAGAAAGGACATCTTAGTCGGCAGCGAAAATAGGTAAGTAGATACTGAAAGTGCCATATTATCATTTAAACTATGAAAGAAAAAAAAAGTACCTATATAATTTGCTTATCAATTAATATCTCTGGTCTGCCTATGCATGACCTACATGTTGTTTCTAAAAACGTACCTTATCCAGTTGTTTTCCGCCAGTTATGCCAGAGACCTGCCAAATGCCACTGTTCTGCTGGTTGCTAGTAGTCGGACAGGAACACGACAAGCTCGGACTTTCGAGCACCACGTGGAGACCAGATGACTGAAAAGATTATCTTGTTTATTATTTAGGTTTCTTAATCAAGTAGTGTAATATTGGTTGGATATTAGCAGAAAGGTAGCAGAAAACAGGACTTCTGCGGATACTTATAATAGTACCTACCTGATCTGTTAAAAATATGTGTATATATCATCAAGTCGTGAGTAGAAAGTAGGAGTAAAAATCGAATTGAACCCTCTACCCTTTGGGCACGCCACGATTGCGGCGGTAAGTCCCCCCTTTGAGTAGTGGATAGAGTGGAAACGTCCGGGTGTTTCCACTGCGTAGATCGCCCTGAGGACACGGTGGAGCATATGGTGGAGGTCTGCCCGGCTTAGGCGGAGCACCGCCGTGTCTTTGTGGAGACGATCGGAAGCGGCGATCTCTCGCGTCCGGCCCTGGTCCAGGCCATGGTACGGAGCGAGACTGCATGGGTAGCCGTCACCTCCTGCAGAGCAGTAATGCTCGCGAAGAGGGAGGCGGCGCACGTGAGGGACCCTACTCGCCGCAGGAGATATTTTGGGCGTCGGGAATCCCAGGCTGAATCCCGGCTACCCTAGGCGCGGGCTTGCGGATGGCGAGTTATGGGTAGCTCGCTGTCCGGTAAAGACTAAGCCCGGGTCGACGGCGCGTTGTGTTCCCCCCGTTCCTCAAAGAGGTGTCATCACCAACTGGTGGGGTCCGCAAGGGCCGATGTGTGCCAGGGGTGCGGGTTGTTTGAAAGAGATACCGTGGCCCTTGGCACACAGGCAACTGAAGGAACACGGGTGGGTTTTAGTTAGTAAAACTCTGACACGCTCTTCCGCTCCACCTAGAGCGGGAGAAGTTATTTGATGATTTCCCACCCTAAAAAAAAAAAACCCTCAACACTTTCTAGCCATATCATCTTTCACACAGTTGGCATATCATGAATAATCATTACCTATCATTATTACATTATAAAGTGAATTAAAAAATAAAAATGAATGAATGAAATGAATGGGAAATTATCCCACGGGAACGTGCTACCAGGACAAAAAATTGCCAAAGTTACTCCTTATAACATCAGCTATCTGCTAGAGAGAGTCCCGTCGAAAAGCTTTAGCTTTTTCGGAGATTAGCCGGGACAAACAGGCAGACAAAATATTTAAAAAATATTGTTTGTGACATGTGACCTACTGTTTATTCTTTCATATTTTGACGTTACAGACAAACACTTCATTTTCTTTTATTCGAATAGATGTAATGTACTCGTAGGTATAGATATAGCCATCTGTCTATCTTTAGTAAAATTGCATACAGGGACGTGAGGTACCTAGTTAGTGCAAATAATGTTAGATAAGAATACGCACCTTTTGCAGCTATCGCATTCACCAATAATTTCGACAAAAATAATATTTAACCAATCACATGTGAGTGCGATTAGATTTACTATCACTTATTGGTAGGTAATACAAATTCTAATTAAATAGATAGGTACCTCATTACACGCACGAGATAAGCTTACCAGGTGTAACAATGTTGGTACCCAACATTGTAACATTTGTAACTAAGTAACCAATTCATTCACATTAACGACTTTCGTGATCCTATCCGATTCTTTATACCGGAATTCCCCGCTTCAAAAACGAAGGAAATCTGTGAATATTTTAAAATGTAACAATAGATAAATCGTCATTCATAGACCATGCCTACACCACAAAATAAAGAGAGTACAGAAGGCAATCACATGTATGTACTTCGATTTTCATACCTACGCTCGGCGGTCGCGCTAGGGTTGTTAACTTTGGCTTATGCACAAAAAACTATCGTGGTAGTGGCACTCGTATTTAGGTCTTTGCCATGATCACAATTAATCTCAACTCTAATAGTTATGATTGGCGGCGGGTGGCCCGGCCGGCTCGCCGAGCAGTTCTATCTTAACTATTTATAATGAGGAAGATGAGCGTATTTTTTAGCTTTTAAGTACTACAATAAATACCTAATATAAATTGTAAAAATACTACAAGGCCACAAAGTCATTTCGCTTACCCACAACTAACTAGGTATTCTGTGTTACGTTAAACGAACCATCGAAACACGAGCAAATACCTAGGTACTCACCTCTCTGGTCAACTCAACAACTGGTAGCTTAAAAAAAGACAATTCACAGTTTAATGTTGAATTTAAACAACCGTCCACAGATAAAGTAACTTTTTTTGTTGCTCCGTTTTTGCATTTCACAGACGCGTGTCAAAGGGGATGGCACTCGCACTCGCACTGGTCCCAAACGGTCCGAGATATCGTGTCCGTGAGCGGTGTCTATGTGTGCGTTGCTCGAGCGCACTTTGTATGTAGATTGCCTTCTGTACTCTCTTTATTTTGTGCCTACACTAGGAGTAGGTAGTAATTTACATCGGAAATGAGTAACCAAGTTATTGATAACATCTCATAAGTACTTGCGTTATTTTACTTGCTGAGCAGATTTTTTTTTCGACTACTGATATGGTTGACCAATTTAACAGTGCCCGCGACTGCGTCCGCGTCTGTCTTGCTCCCTCGACCCACCGCGTTCGTGTCGAATATCGCCAGCTCGTGTGAGTAACTAACTACTTCGTATTCGTGATTATTTTACTTTTTGCACGGCTCATAAGGGTCTTCGCGTGGTTTTAAAGAGCCTTAATGGGCTATTCAACACTAAGGGCCGAAATCCGCTCGCGCGGTTTCATACAAATGTGCCCCGTCGCGGTCCCACGCGCGGGCGTCCGTCGCGGGGTAGGCTACTTTAAGTCGCGGTAGCACGTTCCCGTGGGATAATTTCCGATTTCCACGCGGGTCTCGCGAAGCCGCGGGCAGCAGCTAGTCGTAAATAAAATGTCCCCGCGACTGACATCATTACGATCCCACCTCGCGTGTCCACGCACATAGACCCGCGACGGTTGACCGTCGCCGTCGCGGGCACCCGCATAACGCAGTTTCGGCCCTAAAATATTTTTTCAATTCGAACCAGTAGTGCCTGAGATTAGCGCGTTCAATCAAACAAACCCTTCAGCTTTATAATATTAGTATAGATTATAATTATTTAAGTAGTAAAAATATATTGTTTTACCTGACAATTAATAACAACACTCCTCATCCCGCCTGTGCCATCCTGGCTGATATTGCCGTCGCTGGTGTCCAGAGATTTGACGCTGAACCCCAGACATTGCAGCAGGGCACATAACTCCACTACATCCGTGAACGCTTCCTGAAAATAGTGGTAAATCTAGTTGACATTTTTTCCATACAAACTTCGGAAGTAGGACATATTACTCCACTGTTCAACAATCAAAAATTTAACATGGTATGGTTTTGTCACATTAATAATATTGTCTGTACGGAAGCAGAATAACTAAAATAAAAAGCCATTAAAAAGTTATGAGCCAACAGATTCGTTTTTTTTGCTAATTAACCTAACTTTGGGCGTGTTTAAGTAATAAAAGAAGTGTAACATCTCCAGTAGTAGGTAGTGTAAGTCGGTGCGGTGCCGACAAAGTTCAATTATTGAAAAGTTCAAAACTTTATTGGTCATTGATTTATGCAGGGGTTTTTTCATCAACCCAATCTTCCGAAGGACTTTTCTTAATTTTGTACGCGCCTGTTTTACTATAAATGGTCCTGCATCTCACTCATAAGGTGCGTGTAGAGTAGCCCCTTCTGCTCATCACTGATACTACCTCTGTCGGACACGAAGCCTGGCGAGACAGCGTGATTTTTAGCCAGGCCCACCAATGAGTTCGAGCCCGCGACTAGATTCCCCTTACGGGGGAAGCACCAGGGTAACGTAGCCCGCTAAAATTAAACATGGGTGCGGATACATAGGCACTTCTTAGCAATTTTTTTTTTAAGTATTTACTAACATAAAGCAACTAAGAACCACTCTGTCAGAACCCTCAGGTCAGAACAGAGAAGATGCCTAGGCTGCTGACTGGCAGCAGCCTGGGCATCTTCTCTGTTTGTGCAGAATAAACATTTTTTTTTTCTTTCTCACTCTATGCCAGCAATGGGAATGGGTATAGGCTGATTCATCATCATCTGCCTCACCTATTCCCAACTATGTTGGTGTCATCTTACAGTCTAACCGGATGCGACTGACTACCAGTATTTTACATGGAGCAACTGCCTGCTAGTTAGGTAGGTCCAACTTCGAGAAAGAGGTCAATCGTTGAATCCGACTCGGCTGGGCAGCGTTCGGGAAGCTTCGCAATATCATCTCGTCCCACATACCGCAGTGTCTCAAGACGAAAGTCTTTGACCAGTGCGTGTTGCCAGTGATGACATATGGAAGCGAAACGTGGTCGCTCACAATGGGCCTCATAAGAAGGCTTAAAGTCACCCAAATGGCGATGGAGAGGGTTATGCTTGGAGTATCCCTGCGTGATCGAATCGGGAATGAAAACCAAGGTAATTAACCGACATAGCCCGAAGAATTGCCAAACTTAAATGGCAGTGGGCAGGGCACATTGCTTGCAGAACAGATGGCCGTAGGCCGAAAATTTCTGGAGTGGCAACCGTGCTCCGGAAGACGTAAAGTTGGAAGGCCTCCCAACAGGTGGACCGATGATCTTGTGACGGCCGCAGGAGTCCACTGGATGCGGGAAGCACATAACCGGTCGAAGTGGCGGAGCTTGGGGAAGGCCTATAAGATATCACTTGTTATACTGATTATGCTAACGTAAATGATTTTAATGGTATGCTGCAGGCGTTATTAGGCCGCCGGCACTTGCCGCAGGAACAGAGTATCCGCCGGCCTTGTGGGCAGCATGCCCGCCGGCCGCCGACATAGTGTGTACGAGCTTTAAGACGACCGAATCGGCCGAATCGCTGGTGGCGTTGCCGTAAAAATCCCTGTATTACTGGGACCATTATAAATAACCACGATTACCAATCATGGCACAGTCAATTGATACTGTTAATACAACAAGAACTACAGGAAGTTGCGAAGGAACAGCGCTATAGTATTTCTTGGTGAAGAAAAGCCTGCTTTGATTTGGATCAGAGTTTTCCAATTACTATTTTTTTTAATTTGCGCAAAAGTAGAAACAGCCTGCCAACCGATTTAGACGATAGGTACTTTTCAAAATTCGTGGTTACGGTGATTAACCGAAAATTTAGTTTCTAAACTATTGAAATTACTTACATTATCACTCACAATCTGCGACATTTTGTGTATAATTCAACAACAACTATTAATTAAACACGAAAATTCTTATTTCTCGCAATTTAGGATCACTTTGTCTTCACTTTTTTACGGTTGCAATAAAACTTCTTTACTACCGCCTTTATCATTTAGTATTTTGTCATAAATATGACAAGTAACTTTATTTTATCCAACTACCCTCCTAAATTGGTAATTTGCATGGTACATTTGTGAAGCAAGTAATGTCTGACTTGGGCCTTACTACAGCAAGGGCGACAAAATATTGTCACAGTCTATACAAGCACCGAAATAAAAAGTCATACCTATAACATTTTTACGTGTATGTTTATTGATTGATCTGAAACTATTTATTAGTAATACATAATCCGTCTTATTGCAAAACGCCATCTAACTTTAGTTCTAGCCTAAAACTCTTGAGTCAGTTTTTGCATTACCAACTTTTCTTGTTTGAGTAGTTCTAAATACAAAAAGGGGACACTTTTCACGAGCACGAACTCACTGGTGGGTCTGGCTAAAAATCACGCTGTCTCACCAGGCTTCGTATCCGACATAGACAGTATCAGTGATGAGCAGTTAGACGCTAGTCTACACGCACAACGTTATTGAGTGAGATGCAGGAACATTTATAGCAAAACATTCGCGAAAAAATTAAGAAAAGTCCTTCGGAAGATCGGGTTTTCTGAAAAAAACACTGCTTATATCAATGACCAATTAAGTTTATTGAACTTTTCGATAGTTGAACTTTGTCGGTAGGTACCGACTTGCTTTTGGAGATGTTACACTGCTTTTATTACTTAAACACGCCCAAAGTTAGGTTAAATTAGCAAGAAAAACTAATCTCTGTTGGCTTACTTTTTAATGGCTTTTTACTTTAGTATTCTGTTTCCGTAGCGACAATATTGATAATGAGACAAAACCATACCATGTTTAATTTTTGATGTACATTGTCAAACAGTGGAGTAAAACCCTCTCGAAGTTTGTATGGAAAAAATGTGGACAAGTGTCACCTTAACACTGGACTAAGTTGTCAGTTTTGTAAAAGGAGCTGTATTTCGATTCCAGTTAGGTTCTTATTTCAAAAACAGGCTCGATGGCTTAAACCAAACCATACCTAAATAAAAACCTTCTTTTGTAATAAGGGGGAATGGAAGAACCCTCTAGTCAATTTGTTTTCTTTTTGTCGGAGGAGCAAGGTTTCTTGCTCCTCCGACCCACCCCGTCGGCGTCGTATCGTATCGCAGCCTTCTTAGCCCCGGATCCACGATTTTTTCGAACCGGGGATGAAACTTGATAGTGACGCCCCACTCTCCAGCGTTTGAGATAAATTAATTAGTTGTGGGCCTGTATGTGGCGCCTTTTTCTTACAAGTCGAGAATGAGCTAACCAGGCTTCCGTATGCTAGGCGCTTTATGGAGCACATACAATATTATGATTTTGGCGCCCCCTGAAACTGCCGCTCGGGGCGAGTGTGTCCCCCCCCCCCCGCCCTGCCCCAGATCCGGGGCTGAGCCTTCCTCAAGAATTGAGCTATGAAATGCAAAAAAAAACCGACTGGTAGTTCTAGAGATTAGAGCTATCAAACAAACAAAAACTCTTCAGCTATATTATTAGTATAAATATCAGATAGATATCCATATTTGATGGTAAAAACTTGTCAGAAACAGTACTATCCCATCTGCTTGTAAATATTCAAGGTTCATATCAATTTTCCGATTTATACATTTTTCGAAATAGGGAAAGGTTGTATTTATCAAAAGATTGAAAATATTTTATAAAATTTATTATTCAAATACAATATCTAAGTTATTTTAAATGAACAGCATTCATTACACACATTATCCGTAATAGAAATAACTGTCTTATTCAGATTAATCTGTGTACATATTGAATGCTATCAACCAGTATCTGGGTGCCTTAATCATTGGAAAGACGAAACAATGTTAACAAACAAAACTTCATGTGAAAACAGCATAAAACCAACAATCTTTGTAATGAAAAATGCACCCAGAAAACATACAAATAAGGCATTTAGTTGTAAGTCATGTAGCGTGGAGTTGCGGAGAACTTGGCATAAGACTTGATGACTTTGTTGACTGCTTCTAAGAAGTCCTTTTCGGTTGCCACCTTACGCCGAGCGCGGATCGCGAACATGCCCGCTTCCGTGCATACAGACCTGAGAAAAAATATAGCGATAAATATTTCCAAGTGTATAATAATAAATAAATATCTCTCAAACGGTGAAGGAAAACATCGTGAGGAAACCGGCATGTCCTAGAACCAAAAATTCGAAGACATGTAACATCTACCAACCCGCACTGGGCCCGCGTGGTAGATTCTGGCCCACTCCCTCTCATGGAGAGGAGGCCTGTGTCCCAGCAGTGGGAACATTATAGGCTGAGTATGTATGTATAATAATATCAGCGAACTAGCTGTGTCCGTAGTTTCGACCGCGTGAATGCTGGAAATTATTCTAGAGGAACGTGCTATAAAAAGGGACAAAAAATAGGCTATGTTACTCCTTATACTACCAGCTACCTAACAGACGGACAGAAACAAACATTTAAAAATGTTTTTTTTTTTTTAATATACTTTCCAAGGGGTTTGTGGCTAAATAACAATAGCTACACGGGTCGATCGATCAGGTTAAGCTATGCTTGCCGCGGCTGGTCCGTGGATGGGTGACCATATTTACATACCAAGACCCCTCCGTGCCTCCGGCAGCACGTTAAGCCGTTGGTCCCGGCTGTTATTTGTGGATCTTTGACAGTCGTTATGGGTCGTCAGAAACCCGAAAGTCTGACAACCAGTTTTACCAAGGGGTATCGTATTACCCAATAACTGGGTTGTGGAGGTCAGATAGGCAGTCGGTCCATGTAAAATACTGGTATTCAGCTGCATCCGGTTAGACTGGAAGCCGACCCCAACATAGTTGGGAAAAGGCTAGGCAGATGATGATGATACTTTCCGAAGCATTTAGTAAAAAAAAACATTTTTACATTACAAACAGACACTTTATTATTAGTTATTTGTGTGTATAGATATAGATAACTCCGTCCAGCTGTTTGTCCAATTTGTGTTCAACAGTTCAATATCCTTAAAGTGTTTTAATTTTAGGGACTTTACCTGACACCAATCGACTTTTTGACTTTTTTATTACATTTTTTTTTTTAAATAAGTATACGGAACTTGACCTGAGTATTCTAATGTACGTTTTAGTTTCGCAGAATAAACGATGTTTCCTTCTTTTTTCAAAAATATCAGGTAGTTGTAAGCGGCGACGAACAATTCTACTAATATTATAAATGTTAAAGTTTGTATGTTTGGATGTTTCTTACTCAATCACGCAAAAACGACTGAACGAATTGGTCGTCTTTTTCTTACCATCAAAACCTAGAGAAATTATACATACCTAATTTCAGCGCCAGTAGAATTGGGGCACAGTCTAGCCAACAGGTCGAACCGGATGTCCCTCTCTACACTCATGGACCTGGCGTGGATCCTGAAGATGTGTGCGCGACCTTCGAGGTCAGGTAGACCGAACTCTACCTTTCGGTCTAGACGGCCAGGACGCATGAGGGCAGGGTCTAGGGTGTCTGGTCTGTTTGTGGCCATCAAGACCTGGGGAGTAATATTATTTTGTGATATACGTATTTGAGTGTTAGCAGGCTCCAACCAAAAATTAAAGTCTAAAATACTAAAACTTATATGTAAACCAAAAACTTAAAAATATTACTTATTAGATCTATACAAAGGTTACTAACTGCTGTTTTTATTTAATTACTTCTAAATATAAAATTGAAATATATATGACGTCACACAAGGGGCGTCAACAACCCCCTCCGGGTTTCACAAGTGTGACCACCTGTGACATGGACGGGGGGGGGGGGGGTCAGCTTTAGACTCTCACAAGTGCGCCAGAGACTGATATACAACTCGAGGTGCCGTATATGGGCGGGTATAGGTACAAACCTTGATGTTACCACGGGGGTCGAAACCGTCGAGCTGGTTGATGAGCTCCAACATAGTTCTCTGGACTTCATTGTCACCGCCAGCGCCGTCGTCGAATCTAAGGACACATAAAAATAAATTAATACGATGAAGTACAAAAGTAACGTGTAAATGAAATAGAAGTACAGACGCCAGCACATCAAGCTACCCCAAACTGTCAAATGTTCCCAATTGAACATGAACTTTATGCTTATGCGATAAAGTTGAAAATCTATCAAAGAAATTTGACAGTTTGGGGTAGCTTGATGTGCTGGCGTCTGTACAAACTCAAGAGCATTTATACTATCCTATCCTACTAATATTATAAATGTGAAGGATTGTGAGGATGGATGTTTCCTACTCGTTCACGCAAAAACTACTGAACAGATTTGGATGAAATATGGACCAGATAGTTTATAACCTAACACATAGGGTGATCGACGTCAACGCGGGCGAACCATAGAACAAATTGTAGTCTTATAAAGAACATCTCACCTGGCACCACCAATGGCGTCAATTTCATCAAAGAAGATAAGACAGGCCTTCTTGCTACGCGCCATCTCGAACAGTTCCCGCACCATTCTGGCACCCTCACCCACGTACTTCTGGACGAGCTCCGAACCTAAGAACGAAGGCATAATTCAATGAAAGAAATAAAAATAATTGCTGGTGCATCATCATTTTTGTTTTGGAATAAGAACGGTCTAGAGGACTTTATAACGAAACCGACAGCTGTCAGTTGACAGCCATTCAACAATTTTATAAGTTAGCAGATCGTAAAGGCAATGATACAGCACAACCATTCACAACCATTCGATATGAAATACCAGATTTGTCTTACCGCCGACAGCGAATAGCTGTCAGAAAAATTGCAATCTTCTATTTGATTTCAATAGGTAAAAAAACAGGTTTTGGATTTGTGAACTGCCTTTATATCGAATTATTGTAAATAGCTATTCGGGTCCAAATAGTTGTAATTGTGTAGAAAAAGTAAGAACTCTACTTGAAACTTGTGGGTTGTAGCTGAAAATCAGCGTCAGGTGGTACACCTTGTGTTCTCACCTGACATTACACTGAGCTGAGGCCTCATCTGTATAGTTTTAAGGTTTTATAAGCTGTAATGCAAGTTGCTGCAACGCAATATTCTTTGTTCTTTTTTTCTTTATAAAATAGATAATGTATGTTCTGCAAGACTTTTTCAACCTTGTCACAAACTCAATTTGACTAAGGTCCGCATTGTTACAGATAATGCATTTACTCTAGGGGAGGTGTATCAGAAAACTGTCTATACTTATGGACAGACTTCTTTCTTAACTCCCCGTATAAGACATCCTACTATCCTACTACGAGGTGCATTCAATAAGTACCTAGCCTCATCGCCAGAGGGCGCTGTAGTTTCAAAAGAGTTTTACCACAGTGTAGCACATTCTTTTTTTCTTTTTTCAAATGTTCATTCCAATCCCTTCATTTGTTTTAATTTGACAACTTATGGAAGCGAACGTGTCGATCGGTTTTACAAAAATGGAAAAAGAGCAATATCGTTCGGTGATTCGATTCCTATTTTTGGAAGGGAAAACGCGCATCGAAATCAAAGAGCGCTTGGATGCTGTGTACGGTGACTCTTCTCCATCGATGACCACCGTCAAGAATTGGTTCAACGAGTTTGCACGTGGCCGTACGTCGGTTTTTGATGAACCACGTCCAGGTGCACCGAAAACAGCTGCTACGGAGGAAAACATTAAAAAAATCCATGATCTCGTATTGGCAGATCGCCGATTGAAGGTTCGGGAGCTAGCTGAGACTGTAGGCATTTCAGAAGGAACAGTGCTTCATATTCTTCACGAGGAACTCGGCATGAGAATGCTGTCGGCGCGATGGGTGCCGCGTTTATTCACACCAGAAAACAAGCGCAACCGTGAGACCACATCGGAGACGTGTTTGGCGCTGTTTCAGCGGAATCCAGCGGAGTTTTTGCGTCGTTTTGTGACCGTAGATGAAACCTGGATCCACTGGTACACACCAGAGACCAAGGAGCAATCAAAACAATGGATCCAGACCGGGGAACGTGCTCCAAAGAAGGCGAAAACTGTAAAATTGGCCGGAAAAGTTATGGCCACCGTTTTCTGGGATTCACAAGGTGTGGTCTACATCAATTACCTCGAGAAGGGTAAAACAATTACAGGGCTTTACTATGCCGATTTATTGGGCCGATTCGACGCCGAATTAAAGAAAAAACGACCCCATCTGGCGAAGACAAAAGTGCTGTTTCACCACGACAACGCACAGGTTCACACGTCTGCCGTTGCCATAGCCAAATTGGTTCGAATTACGCTACGAATTGCTGCCCCATCCACCGTATTCTCCAGATTTGGCCCCTTGTCTGTTTCCTAATCTGAAAAACTCACTCGCCGGGAATAGATATGGATCGAATGAGGAGGTCATCGCCGCCACGGAGGCCTATTTTGCAGAGTTTGACAAAATCTTTTTTTCGGACGGGTTAAAAAAGTTGGAGCATCGCTGGGCTAAGTGTATCGAACTAAAAGGAGACTATGTTGAAAAATAAATTGCCACTTTTCCAAAATTTTCGTTTACTTTTTGTAGGCTAAGTATTTATTGAATGACCCTCGTAATAATATAAGTGTGAGAGTTTGGATGTTTAGATGTTTGTTACTAAATCACGCAAAAACGGATTTGGATGACATTTGTCACACAGATAATTTATAACCTAGATTAGGTTTAAAGAATCTTTATTCTCATAAGAACATGAATTACATTCACTTAAATGAGACTTAAATTTTAACATAAAGGTATATATAGGTAATCGTCGTCTAAAGACGAAGCATGCAGATATAAAATAAACAAAATAACAATAGCAACGTATGAGATCAGCTGCAGCAAACAAAACGAGGTTTGCAGGACAGTTTGTCATCTAATAGTACACCAAGATACTTTTCTGTACTGGACTGCTTGATAGTAAGATTATTAACGATCAAGGGGGCATGGGGTAGAATTTTTCTTGTTTTTGGCTGCAAATATCATGTAAGATGTTTTCGTAATATTTATTGTGAGTTAGTTATGTAGAAAACACTCATTTATTACATTTAAATCGTTTTGCGCCTCACTGATGAATGATATCGTGTAAGGATTGACCGAAGTAAAATAGACTTGTATCATCTGCGTAAAGTGTTAGATATCCTGTTAACCCTATCTGATTGATGTTGTTCACATAAATTAGAAATAATAGTGGTCCCAGAATGGATCCTTGTGGAACTCCACATGTAATTTTTTGGGTAACACTTTTGTAGTTAAGAATTTGGCATCTGTTTGATAAATAGGATTCGAATAATCTGTAAGCCGTTCCAGAGAGACCCAAGTTGATTAGTTTTTGTAGTAATTTTGCATGAGAAACAGTATCAAACGCTTTTTTCAGATCAATAAAAATGCCTAGGCCTATATTTGTATTTTCTATTTTTGATTTTATATTCGGTACTAGGATTAGCACATAGCATACTTTTATCCCGGTAGTATGTTCGCGTGTGGTGATTTCCAACCTCCAAGCGGGCGAAGCCACTGGCAAAAGCTAGTAACTAGATAAACTAAACTCGTTATTCTTTTGTCAATTTTGACAAAAGCCTCCAGTAATAAAAAACGTGTGCAGACGGGGACTTACGTGGTACTCGCACGCACACACAGTTGTATATAATACAGAGAGACAGTAAGAGAATCTCGCATGGGTGGGGCTAACGCTTTGACCTTACGTCATGAGTCAACTCTGACCGCATTAAGGCACTTCGTTCCAATAAGAAAAATAAGGATATTTTATTTAACTTATTTGCCGACACTGATTTTTTGGTTGCCATAGTAAAAGTTGCTATTGACGATATGATTCATCAATTAGGCATTGCAGGCGCGGCAACGCGTTCAGTTTCACCGAACAAAAAGTGACTTATGGGGCAATCGCTTTTAAATAGGACGCCGCCAAATGGTAAAGCGATTACGAAATCACCTTAACAATTTATCTATATATTTTGCCATTTTCAGATCAAGAGAACTACTATCAAGTTAATTCAACCAGCTTACTCACCAATAACCCTGATGAAGCAGGCATCAGTTCTGTTGGCGACTGCTCTCGCGCACAAAGTCTTGCCAGTACCGGGGGGTCCGAACAGCAGAACACCCTTGGGGGGCTCAATACCTAGTTTCACAAACTTCTCGGGCTGAAAGGGAATGTATAAATTGTAAGTTACATTTTCAGTTATTTTACCTCTGCTTTTACATCACTATTAAAATCAAAGACAAAATTCCTTATGCAATGGACAAAATTCACATGGCGTTTCGCCAACTAATTTAAAACAGCGTACCTTTGTATTTTTAGCGGAACTTTGTATTGTTATTTTAAAATAAATCTCATGAAAACTTCATTGCAGTCATTTCCAGTTAAGTACACCTGCAGAAATAACTTTGTTTTACATAGTTTTTTCGAGAAATACTATGAATTATAAACTTATTTCTACTTATAATTAATCCCGACTACGGAAACCTTTGATGTGTTTTATTATGGGAAAACAGGCAAAAATTCTAAAATTAATTCCTCAGATAAAGTTATCTGGCGTTGGAAAAATCTGTCCATATTCAAATTCAACTCACGTGTAAAAGCGGAGTCTCCACGACTTCCCTGAGCTTCTCAATCTGCTCCTTACACCCTCCGACGTCAGAGTACGTCACGTCCGGTTTCTCTTCCACCTGCATCATGGTCACCGTGGGGTCGATCTTCGGAGGCAGGGGTATGTGGATCTGATACTTGTTGCGGTCCACACTGTATAGAGTTCAGACAGATTTGAGTTGAATGATTACAGAATATTGCTGACTAGGACACTAGGCTTTCTTCTCTTGTGAAGTATATTTATAAAGGTAAGTTTACTAAAGCGCAGGTCACATACGATCATATTTGTTACAAAAACGATTCAAGGAGGGCGCCCTAAGGAAGCCCGCGAATTCAAATTCTCTTACATTTTAGCAGTTTACCGGTCAGTGCCAGGTTGTATGTTGATCAAAATATGTTCAGAGACCTTATAGTGGTCGCCCAGTGGTCGAAATTCGATCATAATTCATTTAAAACTTCATAATTATGTATTTCTAATCATCAATCATCAATACATATTATAAAAATGTAACGGATCGCTGTCTGTACATGGAAGATATTTGAGAAAAAGATTATTGTGACCTTTATCAACGCAAATACTGATGTCCGTTTCAACCGCTCGGCCAACTCATAAAATTTGATGAAAATTTGCCAGGAATTAGTGGTAATTTGTTACTATACACACCTCTTTTCCTGAATTTGTTGCAAAAAAAACTAAGACGCTATGACCAAAAATAGTTGGCCGCTAGAACCGCCACTTGCCGTAGTCATCGCCTGTGATTGCACAGAAACTAAATGACGCAGATAGGCGAATGATACATCAAAAGAAAGGTCTTAATTTGTTGTATTTGTTGCAAAAATAAAAAACATCAAAACGTAAATATACAAAAAGTTATGCTATATTTAGTTACCAGGTTAAGGGTAGGTAAGTATCTCACCATAAATATCAAATTATTAGAGGCTTATGCGTATGGAAAATTAGTTGCTAATTTGTTGCAGCGAATAAACAAGAAAAATACTAGAAAACATGTTTAATAATTTGTTACGAGGCGATTTTAGTTGGCCGCTCCGACGGCAATGTGCCTAAAATACAAGGGCGTTTATTTCGTTATTAAAAGTAGGTTCAAGTTTAGTTAAAGTACTAATCGACCGGTAACGTAACCTAGTTTGGATAAATGTGGCGAAAATAACGGTGAAATTCATATGTTAGGAGATATTCGCTGAAATATAGCAGTATGAAACTGTATTAGAGTAGGGTGACCATGTTTATTTTTTTTTTTGGGTGGGAAATCATCAAATAACTTCTCCCGCTCTGGGTGGAGCAGGAGGGCGTGTCAGACTTTTACTGACTAAAACCCACCCGTGTTCCTTCAGTAGCCCGTATGCCAGGGGCTGTGGTGTCTCTTTCGAACAAACCCGCACCCCTGGCAGGCATCGGCCCTTGTGGGCCCCACCATTTTTTGTGCTGACATCTCTTTGAGGCGCGCGTGGAACACAACGCGCCGTCGACTTGGGCTTGGTCCTTACCGGACAGCGAGCTACCCATTACTCGCCTTCCGCAAGCTCATGCCTACGGTGGCCGGAAATCGGCCTGGGATTCCCGACGCCCAGGGCGTCTCCGTATCCTGCGGCGGCTAGGGTCGCGAGGGTGCATATGCTGCCTCTCCCTCACGTCCGCCGCCTCCCTCTTCGCGAGCATTACTGCTTCGCTGAAGGAGGTGACGGCTCCCCATGCCCTCTCGCTCCGTACCATGGCCTGGACCAGGGCCGGACGCGAGAGATCTCCGCCGCCGATCGCCTCCACGAGGACACGGCGGTGCTCCGCCCAAGCAGGGCAGACCGCCACCGTGTGCTCCACCGTGGCCTCAGGGCGATCTTCGCAGTGGAAACACCCGGGCGTTTCCTCCCGCCCTATCCGAAACAGGAACCTCCCGAAACAACCGTGTCCGGTGAGGACCTGCGTCAGGCGGAAGGTGAGGACGCCATGCCGCCTCTCAAACCACTCCTCAAAGAGGGGACTTACCGCCGCAATCGTGGCGTGCCCAGCACTGGGTTGCGACAATCGCTCTCTCCATGTCACCATGAGATCCCACCGGAGCTCTGTCCGCTGCGCCGCGATTTCCCGCGGCAGCGGAGTTACGCCCCGGCGTTTGGCCTCCTCGCGCCACTCCCACATTTGCACGAGGACCTTTGCCTCCAGATCCCATGGCGGTAATCCGGCAAGGAGGCCCGCCGCCTCGCCGGAAATCGTGCGATATCCTCGGATCATCCTGATCGCCATGACCCTATGGGACGCCCTCAGCTTGCGAGCTGGTTGGCGCCTCAATGTAGGCGCCCACACCGGCGCCCCGTATAGGGCCATGGACCGCACGATCCCCGCGTAGAGCCTCCGGCAGGAGGCGTTTGGCCCCCCTAGATTCGGCCTTGCCTTCGTATTTATGTACCTAATCATGGTCACCCTATTCTAATACAGTTTCATACTACTATATTTCAGTGAATATCTCTTAAAATATGAATTTCACCGTTATTTTCGCCACATTTATCCAAACTAGGTTACGTTATCGGTCGATATGTACTTTTAACTGAACTTGAACCTACTTTAAATAACGAAATAAACACCATTGTATTTTAGGCACATTGCCGTCCGCGCGGCCAACTAAAATCGACTCGTAACAAATTATTAAACATATTTTCTAGTATTTTTCTTGCTTATTCGCTGCAACAAATTAGCAACTAATTTTCCATACGCATAAGCCTCTAATAATTTGATATTTATGGTGAGATACTTACCTACCCTTAACCTGGTAACTAAATATAGCATAACTTTTTGTATATTTACGTTTTGATGTTTTTTATTTTTGCAACAAATACAACAAATTAAGACCTTTCTTTTGATGTATCATTCGCCTATCTGCGTCATTTAGTTTCTGTGCAATCACAGGCGATGACTACGGCAAGTGGCGGTTCTAGCGGCCAACTATTTTTGGTCATAGCGTCTTAGTTTTTATTGCAACAAATTCAGGAGAAGAGGTGTGTATAGTAACAAATTACCACTAATTCCTGGCAAATTTTCATCAAATTTTATGAGTTGGCCGAGCGGTTGAAACGGACATAAATACTGATGTCCGATGTTTTGTCTGTTGATCTGTGCATTTGTGCTAACGTGCACATCTCAGAAACGGCTTGTCCGATTTATATTTGGTTTTCACTAATCTATTGTGGTAAGGTCCACTTAACATTAGTGTTTGTTTCATGTCAATCGGTTCATAAATAAAAAAGTTGTGCCAATTTAAAGAATCACGTCGTACATTTGTTAATCTAATATAGAGGTTAAGGGTCCATATCCACATCCCACACATATCGGGGTCAGGGTTTTTCAGACTCCTGACCATATGAATCAAAGTCCCCAGCATTCTAGCCTACTATTCCGCCAATAACGGTTAAAACATTTTCTTGCATATTATTATATTTTATTAACTCTTTTGCTCAAAAATATTAGTGACAAAAATGACCGTCTGTGCCAAAAGCGACTTCAAACTTTTGTAAAATCTAGTAATGGACCTAACTCTTGTTTAAGTTAACAAAATACCACAACTATTCTATCATTCCTTCTAACTAGATCTAAAATATACAATGTGTAACATGATTAACGCAAAGATCCCATGCACCCCAATTAGAGTATTGAGTTGAAAACCTAATACAATTACTAAAACATTGTTTTTTTTTTTTTTCAAAATTTATTTTTTTGTATGAAGAAAATAGTGTTTTTTCTAGCATTACTTTATGCATTTAAAATTGAGTTTCAGTGCCTTTACATAAGATTCAATTTTCTTTGGCTCAACCGGCGGTCAACATGTTAAAGTAATTAGGTACAGACGCCAGCACATCAAGCTATCCCAAACTGTCAATATTTCCCAATTGAACATGAACCATAATCTTTTATGATAAAGTTGAAAACCTATCAAAGAAAGACAAATAGGCTTGATGTGCTGGCATCTGTACATAATAAAAGAACTATATTAAAAGTTAATGCACTCTATTGAATCGAAACAACTTTCAGATCTTGTGTTGATTTTGTTACACTTTGTAGACTTATAATGTAGATTCTACATTATAAAACAGTTGTGGCTCAAGGTAATAATCTGACAATAGGCTTTAGCTTGTTAGACTTTTCCAATGAACCTGAGTATGCTCTCGGAGAATGCTTTAGAAGTTGCTAATGCTCAATAACAACCACCTTGTAAGTCTCCTAACTCATTCATAAATTACTAGGACAACGAAAATATCTGTGACCATGTCTTCAAAGATTATGTAAGGATCTTTATAGCAGATGGCGTTCTTTAGTCTCTGCTTACCCTCATGGAAATAAGGCGTGCGTTTGAGTCTGTTTCTATGTGTTGTCTTCAATATATTCTAAAATGTCATGGAATAAGAATGATCGGGACTTCATAATGTTTTTTTACTATACCGGAAGATTTTAACCAGTGCGCAAACTGTAACCATGTATTCAGCATATCATTCTAGACTCCTAGCGCAGAAATTTTTCTTCGGTTATACAAAAAAAAATCAGCTGTTTTATAGAAAAGTGCAATACCTACGCGGTCAAAATGTATGGAACCGTAGATTTTTTTTGTATAACCGACGAACAATCTCTACGCTTTGGGGGTCTAGAATGATATGATGAATTCATGGTTACAGTTTGCGCACTGGTTAAAAACGTATCCTGTATTTTTACCCTAGCTATTTTTTATTAATATATATTTATCGTTATAATTTTTATTATTTTAAGCTTCTTACAAGGTAATTTTTGGACCATTTCTTCTAGTCCTAAATTTAACATTGTATCCTAGTGACAAGTTAATCTAATGGCATTTTTTTTTATTAACTCCTTTTGCAGTCAGGATCATCACTGCGCAAAGGAACTCTGTATCAGGCGTCCTTAGCAGAAGAAACTAGTGTATCTTCTTGAAATTAAGTACGAATATACATTTGGATTACATCGCTTAACGGGACATCTTACTGATGACTACTAGGGTGACAATTCCACCACAAATATTTTCGTCATGTCATACGAATATTTTAAGAATAAAATATAAAAAAAGCTTATTAATTGTAATAATTATCTAAATATAAGCACTGGTTTATGTAATAAGCATTAGCAACTCAAAACTGTCAGCGAGGCACAAAAAAAAATCTCAACACGTCATTCATATGGAGCAAGCTCTACCGCTTTAAAAAAGAAACGAATAAAAACATCTTAAGACTGAGTACAGTCAAAAGCTTAAATACCTTATATTTATGCAAGCTTTAAAAAGATTTTCTCCTCTTAACCGACTTAAAAAAGGATGAGGTTCTAAATAAATCTGTATGGTTTTTTTTTCTTTTTTTTTGTATGTATGTTCCGCGATATCTCCGGCAATTGTTGACTGATATCGTGTAAAATCTTTTTGAATGGCTATGGTATACCTCAGGGGTGGTCCCTTATAAAAGACAATGCTAAATCCTGCCCCAACTTACAGCAATTTGCAGGATATGTAACTTAAGGTGACACTTGTCCACATTTTTTCCATACAAACTTCGGGAGGGTTTTACTCCACTGTTGACTATGTACATCAAAAATTAAACATGGTATGGTTTTGTCTCGTTATTATTATTGTCTGTACGGAAACAGAATACTAAAATAAAAAGCCATTGAAAAGTTATGAGCCAACAAAGATTCGTTTTTCTTGGTAATTTAACCTAACTTTGAGGGTGTTTAAGTAATAAAAGGAGTGTAAAATCTCGAAAACCAAAACGGTACCGACAAAGTTCAATTAACAATAAATTCAATAAACTTTATTGGTCATTGATTTATGCAGTGGTTTTTTCATAAAACCCGATCTTCTGAAGGACTTTTCTTAATTTTTTTGCCAAAAATGCTCCTGCATCTCACTCAATAACGTTGTACGTGTAGACTAGCGTCTAACTGCTCACCACTGATACTATCTCTGTCGGATACGAAGTCTGGTGAGACAGCGTGATTTTTAGCCAGGCCCACCAGTGAGTTCGAGCCCGTGCAAAGTGTCCCCTTAATCAAAATTATCGCATGAAATTATGTTATCATTATTATATTAACTTCACTTGAGTAGTTTTTACGTTTATCATGATGATATATTAGAACACCATTAAGATACTAGACTGTTATTTACATAACAAGTAGTGGTATACGAATTGGTATTGGCCTGGGTAGGTAGTGTACCATAACCGCAACCGGACGCCGGTCGTTTTTTTTTTTTTTTTGTAATAATGTATTTTTTATTATTTGTTAGAAATTGTATGGTATAAACAGTTTTGAGAAAATATGCTATTATGAAATCTCGGTGTTTCCTCAACCGTTATTTCACCAGAAAATTGTTTTTGAATTTTGCATAAGTTCAAGGTATTTCAGCTCATGACTGTTAAATAAATGCAAATATAAATTACTTAACATAATACCTTTTTCTCAATCATGGTTTAGCTGTTTCATAATGGAATAGAACATAATTAAATCCTTACGTACTGCATTACTACAATAGCAAAACTTTTGCTAACTGACTTGCTAGCAGAAGATGGTACTTATGTCCTTCATAATAGAGATTATAGCTGCATTCTTTAACGGTTAAGAGCGGCCAATCATTCATAATTCTCATACAAACAGTCGTGCGTGATTATAGCGTTATAACAAATTTTCCTCCAACAGGCTTGGCACGCGAACCTTAGACAAGCGTTTTGTCGTCGGAAGAGTAGACAAAAACGATGTTTCCGTATAGACAGTTAACAGTTTTTCACCGAGAAATGTAGACAAGCGATTTCTATTCCACAGTAGAGTAGAAATAAAAAGTGTCCAGATAATTTGAACACAATCGGTTTTAATGCACAAATTTCTTATCTGAACTTTGGCCGTTCATAATGTAGGTATTCGTGCATAGAAAAAGTTAAGAAAATATCGTCATAGAAACCTCACATGTAGTAGAGATTCTAAATGTCTTGTTTTTTCTAATAACTTGTAAGACTCTTCAATAACACTATAAAAACAGTATTTTCTGGAACAAGTTTAGTGACATCTCCGCGCTCCAATTTTCGTTCTATGTTATCGCGTTCTCATTCGCTTGCATGCATTAGATGCGTTGCGTTGGATGAAACAAAAATCTTTTAAAACATGTTCCCGTTGACTAGAAGTACCGATCGGGAAGGGCCCTCTTAAGGTGTCGTACTGAAGCAGTAATGCACTCAAAGAGGGAGGAGGCGGAGCGCGTACGGGAGAGGCAGTATATGCGCCCTCACGGCCCTAGTCGCCACAGGAGACGCCCTGGGCGTCAGAAATCCCTGGCTGATTCCCGGCCACCGTCGCGGGCTTGCGGATGGCGAGTAATGGGTAGCTCGCTGTCCGGTAAGGACCAAGTTGGGTCGATGGCGCGTTGTGCTCCGGAGCACGAAGATACGGTAAAGAGATACGGTGGCCGCTGGCACTCAGGCAACTGAGGGAACACGGGTGGGTTTTAGTCAGTAAAAGTCTGACACGCCCTACCGCTCCACCCAGAGCGGGAGAAGTTATTAAATGATTTGTTTTTTATGAAAAAAAAACGTGTACTGGCGAACGAAAGTTGGCCCGTTCTCCAACCCCACTCGATTAAGAGAGATACGCTAACTCAGCCCGCGAAATTCAAATTTACTTATGTTTTGTTGCAATTTGCAAGTCAGTGTCATGTTTTATGTAGATTAAAATATAATTCGCGACCGTAACAAGTATGGCATCACAGAATTATAATCATTACAATCAGTAATACAACTCCCTAAGTTAGCATTGGCCTAAAATGTCATGATTTCATGATATAGTCAATCAATAGGGTATTATGAACTTGAGAGTTCTTGAGAATTCTGTAAATAAATATTTGTTACGGCCGAGAATCATATTCAGATCAACATACAACATTATACTGACCAAAGGCCTTAATGTGAGTTTCATTTAACCATCTCAATCAAACGCACTCAATGCATTTGATCGAGATAGTAAAATAGAACTCACACTAGGGCCACTATAAATTGCAAAAAGCGTAAGAAAATTTTAGCCTTAATGAAAGAAACCCCACTTGTTAAAGTGACAAAGGACCATCATTATTTTGCCCTTACCCTAATTTATTTGTGACATGGAGAGAGCGATTGTCGCAACCCAGTGCTGGGCACGCCACGATTGCGGCGGTAAGTCCCCTCTTTGAGGAGTGGTTCGAGAGGCGGCATGGCGTCCTCACCTTCCGCCTGACGCAGGTCCTCACCGGACACGGTTGTTTCGGGAGGTTCCTGTTTCGGATAGGGCGGGAGGAAACGCCCGGGTGTTTCCACTGCGAAGATCGCCCTGAGGACACGGTGGAGCACACGGTGGCGGTCTGCCCTGCTTGGGCGGAGCACCGCCGTGTCCTCGTGGAGGCGATCGGCGGCGGCGATCTCTCGCGTCCGGCCCTGGTCCAGGCCATGGTACGGAGCGAGAGGGCATGGGGAGCCGTCATCTCCTTCAGCGAAGCAGTGATGCTCGCGAAGAGGGAGGCGGCGCACGTGAGGGAGAGGCAGCATATGCGCCCTCGCGACCCCAGCCGCCGCAGGATACGGAGACGCCCTGGGCGTCGGGAATCCCAGGCCGATTTCCGGCCACCGTAGGCATGGGCTTGCGGACGGCGAGTAATGGGTAGCTCGCTGTCCGGTAAGGACCAAGCCCAAGTCGACGGCGCGTTGTGTTCCACGCGCGCCTCAAAGAGATGTCAGCACAAAAAGTGATGGGACCCGCAAGGGTCGATGCCTGCCAGGGGTGCGGGTTAGTTCGAAAGAGACACCACAGCCCCTTGCTTAAGGGCTACTGAAGGAACACGGGTGGGTTTTAGTCAGTAAAAGTCTGACACGCAGCTCTGCTCCACCCAGAGCGGGAGAAGTTTTTTGATGATTTCCCACCCAAAAAAAAAAAAAAAAAACCCTAATTTATTTGGCGTTGGCAGACCATGTATTCTTCTTCCATACTTCTCTAATAGTCGTCACCTCAGTAGTCACATTCTGGCCATATCATCTTTCTCACTAAAAAAATATAATTAAAAATTTATTATTTTTAATATGAAAAATTAACTTACCCAACCCTCATGCCTTCTTCAATGTCAGTGGGAGCCACTGAGTCTGCAAGGTCCACCACAAACTTGGCAAACTGCTTCACGTTGATGATGTACTTTGGGTCATTTGAGTCCGCATTTATGATCTTTGTGCATCTAGCTACCTGTCACAAACAGATATTTATTTTATCCTTTATTAAAAAGAACTTGGTTACCAATAGTTACAATCAAGCCTATGAAACTAATATGCAATTTCCAATGTAGCTAAATGTTCTACATGATAATTATTTTAAAGCTTAGAATAGTGTTGTTGAGAAATAGGTAAACTGTGGATAAAGACCACACCACTACCACCCATATCATTGGTTAAAGAAAAGCTAAAAAGAAAATAGTTTTAAATTGTCCCAGCCTCATTATATAATTGTTTTTTTAGTAAGAAGAATCACAAACAAAAATAAAGTTTACATGTAATTGTTATTACTAGGTATGTTAATGTTTTAATACACATTAGTGTAAACATTTAATAAACTAAAATAAAATACCTGCAAAGGCTGCTCATTTTGAAGAGTCTGTTTGTCTGCTGCAAGATCCCATAAGGCGGGAGGGGCCAGCCCAGTATCCGACTCCTTGATCCCTGTCAGCTCATTAACCCTCTTCATCACAGTTTGTATACCATCTTCGACCTCTTTGATGATCTTCGTATATTGTCCTTGGCCCTAAAATTCAAATGGCGACAATTAAAAGAAGTGAAGAATTGAAAAAATGCCAGTCATCTATATCCTTTCTCCACTTGAAAAATACTTGTTATTTTACTTACGTATGATTTTAGAAGTGCTATATCACCTTCGTCGAGAGCTGAAATATATAATGCATGATCATTTCTTCTGAAAGTACAGCGGTATCATTCATGGCGGAATAGGTAACTGCAAGTGGGTGATGCAGCTATTTGTACTTACATTTGATTTCTTTTTCCGGCTCCTCTGTAGCATCCTTGATTTTACGCATATCATCTCCTAAATGGTCAGGCATTTTTGAATATTTTTGACTAATGAACTATTAATTTGTAAATTCAGCACAAAGACGAACGCTCGTCAGTCATCAAATCAATAATTTTTAAACACTCCTTTTTACGTTTTCATCTTAGCTTTAGCTAGCACTGAATTATTTCATCAACATGTGTCTAACATACTTTTGGGGTCGACAAAACATAGCGTGTAGCGAAACGTGTGACCATATTTTTCCGGTTCACGCAGCTCCTCAAAGGATTTTTCATTAGGAATATTGTTGACATTACCTAATAAACCAGCAAGTACAGTCAAATTATATTTTGCTTATTTTTGTAGCACTCACTGACATCAAGAGAGAGATTTAGTTTTATTATTAAATACCTTTTAAAAAAATATTGAGATGAATATCTACGTGTAAAGAACCGGCTTTAGCGATGACAAGCAAAACGCAATAGAATAATGCGTTCAAATTATGAAAATATTACGATGTTTACTGCAAGTTTACTTTTTATTTCCTTTTATTGCTCTCAGCTGTTATGATAAACTTACTAATTAAATATGTTTTTACTAATATTTTTATTTTACGAATGGGTTCTATGACGAAACAAAAATATCTTGAAATTCTAGTAAAATCAAACGAATGAATGCATTGACAATGTTATGTATGTACCGTGCTGTGCGCCACCTGACAGCTAATTTCAGTACTAACATTTTGTATTCGTAGTGCTGAATGGAGAATCACATTTTTTCGTGTTTTCCATGAACTTATTCTTCTGAATTATCGAATATTTTCTTTTAGGTAAGTGTGAAAAACTATGAACCAAAACTTTGTTTGATATGACTGTAATTTACATGAAAAGAAATGGCTGCTTCTGCTGCTTCATTCTGTCCCTCCGGTTATGACCCACAACCTAATGTCAAAGCCCGGTTTCATTGAACATTTTCATTGTATTACGCACTGTTTTACATTTAATCGGATACGGTTATTATGCATTGGATAATTGGGCAAATGAGTTGATCGAGCGTTTGAAATATAGGCGGTAAGTAAATATGACTGAATGCATGATGTCTCCGATACGCGATTGGTACTCTATTCTAGTTTTTCAACACAAAAATCTTAGTTTTTTTTTATCTTAACCTTATCTTTTATGTTATCGATCAATCGTGGATCTTCTTCTTTTAAAAATAATGTGTGAATTCAATGCCACACTATTGACATGTTTTGCATTCTTAGAAAAGTGAGTATTGTAATGTTCTTTGTTCAAAACTATTATATTAATTTGTGCAGCATGCCTTTGTGTTCTTGTTCTGCTTTTTAAAAAACAATACACATTGTTTATTACATCAGTTGTGGTAATTTTGTGTGGTCAATTCTTATCACAAATGTGAGTTGATAACCTTATTTGTTTAACCTTACACTAGAAATATCTAATAGTTTCATTGTGGCTTCTGGTCCATACACCTCTGATTCTCTGGTATGTATTTTTAAAATTATTTCATGAACATTTCTCAGTTTCAAAAGTACTAATCATGCTGTATGTTTATGTGCTTATCATTTTCCATCAAGATAAATAAAAACACTGACTGTTTGATTGATTAATCTTTATTTTATTTACACAATCCAACTTATTTTGGAATTGTAACAATGTATAACTTAACATTCCATTCAATCTACAGTAATAAATCCATATTTATACAATAAGGTTCATGATACAATTTTAGTTTCCATCTATTTATTTTTTAAATCAAATAGTCAGGTTGATTCAAATGTTACTTTTGTAGTCTGTTCTGAAGTGTATAAAAATAGGCCAAGACTACTTTAAAACCACAACCAACCTATACTTATGCACTTGTACATATCTATGTAAAAAAAAAATATAAATATATCTATATTTATCTAACAAAACTGTTTATAAATATAGGTAATCTTGTTGTTGCTCAAAATTTACTACAGCTGCAAACGTCACAAATGTGTGTATGTACAATTACACTTCACGTGGGTTGCTTTCTATAAATAACCATTGACAACGTAGACGAATCAAAGCTACAGTTTTGTGCATAAAGGTTTTATACTTAAAATAATGTGGTTTAATTGAATTTTTCAATTGCTATAGTGTAGTGACAATGATGCTCATAAATATTTTTGGATGTACTGTGGACTTGTGTTTTTTGCATTGTAATGTTTGGTTTTAGGAACATTTTCTTCAAGGTAACTAGGTAACAACTGTGTGCATATTATTTTATATTAGTAAACAAATAAAATCTCTTTCTCAAGAATGTAATCTATGCTTATTGTTATTGTGTTTAGAAAGTCATTGAGGAGGATCAAAATACACATAAAGAACAATGAATTTCTATATTTTGATGAACAACACAAAGCTATAAATAAGTTTATATTTAACCATCAATTTGTCACAATGTACACAATTGGCTATGGGTAATTGAGCAAATAAGTTTATCATCTAAGTGCATTGCATGATATGGAATTCTACTTTAATTTTCTAATAATGGGCATATAATAGGCTCAATGTTGCTACCTTAGAATTTATTGAACAAAATAAATAGTCAATTTAGAAAAAACAATCAGTGTTTATAAATAATATATACTTCTAAATTCATGGCATTATGGTATTGAGTTTTTAACTTACTGGCAAGTTGTTAAAACAACATATTATGGACCACTTTCATTGAAAAACATGCAACATTACTAACCCACTGGTTGATGTTGGTTCTAGATACGGGAGGTGAATGCAAGACACTTGACTAAAAAGAGCTGTATAAAGAATTGTGCTTAATTTGGGCAGGAATTTTACGACTGATTCGCATACTCGTCAATGTTTAGGCGCCCTTGTGTATTTTGGCATGGCCAACCTTAATTGAATTGCTCCAGTAATAATTTATTAATTTGGGGCTCTGCCATAATCGCGACATTCAGTGACTGGGGAAGGCTAGCTCTACAGAAAATAACATCTTTTTGTCTGAAGTTATCATATATCATCTTTTTAAACATCAATTTATTTGGGGTAGGCGCAGCTCATCTTTTTACCCGACTGCGGAAGATAGGAAGGGTAATGAATGTCACTGGTTATTCCATACATCTCTATTAGGGACTACTAACACTTATTCAGCTCTGTTCAGCTTTTGTCCATAGAAAACAACGATTTTCTATGAGATGCGTACGCGTCCGTTCAGCCGCGGAAAGCTGAACGGAATCTATACAAAATCGTTGTTTTCAAAGCTGAACAGAGCTGAATAAGTGTGAGTAGTCCCTTAGCCATCATAAGCATAATGATAAAAAAGTTGCTAAAAATGTTTTATTTTTTATCTAGTGCTGCTGGCGAGTTGGCGAGATGCACACAGCCACTGCAGATGGGCAGTTCCGGAGTACCAACGGCGCCACACACGGACGTGACAAGGTCGCCATATTGGATGCTGGATCTCAATATGGGAAGGTAATTAATTATGAGTGACAGTTGGTGATGGAGGACATGTATGTATGACATTGTTAAAGGTACTTCTATGCAGTAGAAGCACAGAAGTAAGGTCAAAGTCTTATTTCACGATCTCGCTACTTTAAAACACCGCCCGTGATATGGTCTTCTCAAAAAAGACTACGAAGATCACTCTGCAAGCAGTGCAAAACTGAAAATAATGGAAAAAGAGCAACCGCAACGCGAGCATGTGCGAGCCTGTCCGCGTGTCGATATTCATGCAATTTTCTACTTTAGACTATGGTACTAAAGTTCTATTTTCAATGGAGTTTGAAAATTGCCCGGGCACTTTTCCCTTGTCTGAAGTTCTGAACTGACCCAAACGCAACGCGGAACAATTTCGTACCGCCATGCGGTCTGCACCGTACGCAAACTATTTCCGCACACGTTTTAACATCCTGGATACACGTCAAATTTCAAAGCGCCACGCGGTCTTGGGGCTTCCTCCCTAAGCATGAACTCCGTCCTTTCGGTCGAAATAACGGGCGTTTCCAACTCCGTATCACTTACGGACAGAATATTAGTTTGGACTCTAAACTTTGGAGTCCGAATTAAGAATGAATGACAACACAATTTGACAGCTAAAAAGTTAGTTAATTCGCTGTAGGATTCACTAAGAAGTTTCGAACAACATTCGGACGGGCCCGTATCTTCGTTGGCGGAGTTAGAGAGTAGCCCTCTAGCTCCGTACGCAAACCTTTTCCGCACAGGTTTTTAACATCCTGATGCATGAGCTCAGGACGCACTGGATTTTTTACTCTCGATGTTGAGTCGAGCATTGAGAACCTATCAAGAGTAAATATCCCAGCGCGTCAAAAAATACACTTTTGGATTTCCAAGTCTCGACGCTGAGCAGTGCGTTGAAAATTCAATCCACAGTAAAAATTCGCCGCGTTAAAAAATCACGTGAGTAGGGGGCTATTCTTTCTGGATCAGTTAATTAAATTAACATAATATAACATCCCATTCCATTTCTTCCCGTGGATGTCGTAGAAGGCGACTAAGGGGCTACCAGAGAATGGGCAGCAGCATTCTCTATGCATTTTACCACCATACTGCGATCGCCGACCCGCCTGCCATGCGTGGCGATTATGGCAATGCCCTCCCCGTCTGGAGGAGGCCTATGTCCAGCTGTGGACGTCTTCGGCTGAAATGATGATGAAAATAAATAACATCAAGCCTTGTTTCCCCGAAGGTTTAGGCAGAGGTGTACCTACTGGTCACCAACATTTCGCCAGTTATTTTTAAGTTTCATGTTATAAGGGGCGAGCCTAACGCAATCAACCAGGCACAATTTCAGACTGGGCTGCTACTGAGTTTCAGATAGAAAAACCCAATAGCAAGTTGCCTGACCGAAGAATCGAACCCAGCACCACATTCAAAATTAAATAAACAAATCAATATTACCCCCAGACCATTGCTATCTTATTTTATAAGGTCAAGGCCAGCTAGTCAATTATCTAAAGTATATTTCATAACTTTAGCGCGATAAGATGATACTAAATAAATTACTGTTTGCATAATTATTTGAACTAATTTCATAATAATTAGTGGAAGTTTCATCTGGAAGTAGAATGATTAACATATTTCCTTATCCGGTTGCGGTCACGCGGTCGCATTCCTTTAGAAAAAACTGATTACTAGAATCGGTTTTCGTAACATGTGCTGCAAAATAAGGAAACAAAATAGAACATTTGAAGTGTGAGTAGACGCGAAACTCATGCCGTAATCGCGGTAATCATAAGATATTACGTTGGCACTTCAGCGGGTTCTCATTATTAAGTTTCCTTCATGAAACATACGAAACAAATTAAATTAATGTGACATACTGCATTAGTATCGGGGTGGCTTGTGGCTAAGTAATACCTCCGCACGGTTTTATGGATCAGGTTAAGCTACGTTTCCCGCGGTTGGTCCGTAGATGGGTGACCATTTTTACACACTATGACGCCTCCGCGCGTTGGTCCAGGCCGACATTCGTGGATATTTGACAGTAGTTACGGGTCGTCAGAAACCCGAAAGTCTGACAACCAGTCTCACCAATGGGTATCATATTACCTAGTAAGTGGGTTGTGAAGGTAAGATAGGGAGTCCCTCTTTTAAAATACTGGTATTCAGCTGAATCCGGTTAGGCAGATGACTGCGTCGGTGTCGTAACCTTATTACATACTCAAAAGAAAACCGGGATTTTTCTTGAGATTTTTCATAACCATCTTTTTCCTTTAGAAAACAAACTCATCACGAAACTTTACAACAAAAGTGGGCAATATTGTAGTTTTCAAAACACGACCTTTTTGCATCAGCTTCCCCCATCAAAGGAACTTTTGGTAAGCTCCATATTCCATGTTCAAAATCCTTAACAATAAACAATTTCCACAGGTAATAGACCGCCGCATACGTGAGCTATGCGTGGAGTCGGATATCCTGCCGCTGGATACGCCAGCATACCATCTGAAGGAGGTTGGGTACCGCGCTATCGTAATATCTGGCGGACCTAACTCCGTGTACGCTGAGGATGCACCAAGATATGACTCCGATATATTCAAGATCGGCCTACCTGTATTAGGTCAGTTGGTTTTTTCATACTAAGTATAGCATTATTAAAAAAAATCGAGAAACTATAACTAGCAAAACTCTACTGGCTTTATCCACATTCATGCTTCTGACGATCAATTTTCGATTTTTGAGAAGACTTCCTATTCCATAAAATCTGCAGAAAAGAAATAGCTATTTATGTAGGAGAGATAGGTCATCAGAAGCTCGAAAGTCTGACAACAACAGTAACTAGGTTGTGGAGCTCAGATAGGCAGCTGCTCCTTGTAAAAAACTGGTTTTCAGCTTGTCAAGTAAGACTGGTAGCCGACCTTGGAAAGTTGGGAAAAGATGAGGCAGATGATGATCTAGGGAAGATAAAAATGATTGTAATAACTTACATTTTTAATGTTCCTGTGGACGTTTCTTTTTAATAGACCTAATAGCGTGAATAAACAGTAACAAAATAATTGTCAACACCTAAGTTTTTCTGTTCTAATTATTTCTCGTACAATTTTATCGCAGTAACAATTTACATGTTCGTGTTGACACGGATCCGGTTCCAATTAAATATTAGTCGCTTCGTGCAACCACGGTCGCATGTTCTAATGACCGATGTTTTATTTATTGTATTTTCTTGTTATTATTTCGCTTTCAAGTCTTGTTTGATTGACGTGACAATGCCAACTTGAAGTCGGTATCCTTGTAACAACTTATTGCACTGGATTTTCAACGCACTGCGCAGCAAGAATCGAACAGTGTGTTTTTTCGACGCTCTGGGATGGACTCATATGATCGGTTCGACACCGACAGTTGAAAATCCAGGGCGCGACGCTATACCTTTGCGTATGAACCTGATCTAATTGATGTACCACTTTTACGGCCAGATACTACTATACGTCGAAAAGTTTCAGCCAAACAATAGGGTATTTTCCAATTTATTAAAAACTATTCTAATTTGAAGATTCGGACGAAATATGTAACAGAAAAATAAAAGTAAACTGATTTATATCCATTTTCTCCATTAAAAATTATTAAAATAAACAAATTTATTTTGATTTTCCTGTTAAATATATCGTCCCAATCTTCAAATTAAAAAAGTTTTTATCAAATTGGAAAATAACTTATTAAAGTATCTTCCTAGGAAACAGTTTTATAGGTCAATCTCGACTAATAGTTATACAGCATACATTTTTATACAGTACAAAAAAAAAATCCTTTTCCACATAATTTTGCTTTTTCACAAAATTTGACCTCGTAGGATTGCACTTTTCCATGAAACAGCAGATTTTTTTTTGTATAACCGACGAAAAGTTTCTACGATAAGAGGTCTAGAATGATATGCTGAATTCATGGTTACAGTTTGCGCACTAGATAAAAACTTATCCTGTAGGTAACTAAGTCTACTTCGGACTCAGGTAGGCCGAAGCAAAGAAAACTTGCTCAGGTGGAGCTTCACAGGTGACTGAGTGTAAATGTGGTGCTGTCCCGCAAATAAAGGGGCACTAAATATCTTGTCCAGCGTGTCCTGTTGTCTGCACGCTACAGGAGTTTATGAACGCTGCTGAAAGTGCCAATCTTAATTCTGGGCTGACTGTATTTACATTGCTATCGACACACTAAGAAGAAGGTTCCAAATTCTCTAAAGGCTACATATTTCTTTTGCAGGAATATGCTACGGCATGCAGATGCTGAATAAGGAGTTCGGGGGCTCGGTGCTACGTAAGGAGGCACGCGAGGATGGACAGTACGAGGTGGAGGTCGAGACCACATGCCCGTTGTTCAAGTGAGTTGATAAACATGAGTGGGAAAATCTGAAATAGGTACTTGTCTATCTTATAGTGGTTACAGGCGGTTTACTTAGTGTAAATTATTTCATCGCCACTGCTCTCAAAACGGTGAAGTAAAACATCGTGAGGAAACCGGCATCTCCTAGATCTGAAAATTCAAAGACATGTGACATGTACCAACCCATATTGGGCCTGAGTGGTAGGTTACGGTTGTGAGAGAGTCTTGTGTCCCAGCATTGGGAATATTATAGGCTGATAATGACAATCTTATATGTAGTACCATGGAGGGAGTTTGGTCATCCCGGATTAAGGTACAATTCCGAAGGCGACTGCAAACCGCAGCCCCAAATCGCAACCGAAAGACCATAGTCATACTACTGGTTTCTATGTAACTCAATGAAAACGGCGACATTGCCCACCGCGGCAATCCAGATTTCTCAAAGGCTTTGCCGTTGTGGTTTGCGGTCTGCGGTCGTCTTCGGTATTATAAATCTATACGAGAAATCTATTATTATTATTATTCCTCATAGGCGATTGGTTTTAGGAATTTTGTGGTGTTACGCAATCTACCTCTTTCCTAATCATAGCCTAATGTTCCCACTGCTGGGACACAGGCCTCACTGTGAGAGCGAGTGGGCCATAATCCACCACGCGGGCCCAGTGTGGGTTGGTAGATGTCACATGTCTTAGAATTTTTGTTTTTACCACAAGCCGATTACCTCACAATGTTTTTCTTCGCCGTTTTGATAGCAGTGGTGATGAAATGAGGGTTTTCTGAAATGACGTTCACTAGGTGGCAGCACTGAAACGTCAGGTCCGGGCATCTGTCAAAAGTATCAAAGCGCCTACGGACTGAATGGTGAACGAAAGAATGAAACGAATGACATCAAATATTTTAAGTTCATTGTTGAACTGGAAGACCTCTTGTCAAAGTGGTGCCAACTGGTGGTTTGAATATTCATGAAAACCCTCATTAAATAAGTACACAAAGTTAAACGTCTTGGAAATTACAACTCGTGAGTCGGTGCCGTCACCACTGGTCTTCCTCTATTATGACCGAGAATTCCTCTTCCCCAGCCGTCTAGAGAAGCTGCAGCCAGTTCTGCTGACACACGGTGACAGCGTGCAGAAGGTGGGCGATAGATTCCGCGTCGGCGCACAGTCTTCCAACCATCTCATCGCAGCTATTTACAACGAGCAGATGCGACTGTACGGCGTGCAGTTCCATCCTGAGGTAAATATGGCTTCCCTTTGTGCTAGTAGAGATCAGATAAGTCGTTTCTGCAGTAGTAGCTTACGCGCTACATTATTTTTAGGTCACAAATTTTCACAAGGTTTTTAGGAGAAAAATACTGAACTGATACTGAAAAATTATAGGTCTAGCCTCTGTCTATCTCTTCAAAAATATTCTAGTCAATTTCTTTTAAACTTCCATGTATGATATTTCCTCCCAGGTGGACCTAACACCCAAAGGCAAGCAGATGTTGTCAAACTTCCTGTTTGACATCGCGGGCCTGTCGCGCTCGTTCACGCTGCGTTCACGTCGCGACGCCTGCATACAGTACATACGGGAGACCGTCGGGGAGAGTAAAGTCCTGGTGAGTAAACGTAACTAGTGTTAGTTTTAGCCTACATCATTCCACTGCTGGGCAAAATCTGATCGTTTGTCTAGCTCGTCTCGCCATATTCTTCTAATAAAACAAAAGGGTGTAAAAAGACTCAGTCTTGGTGTTTGCCATGTATGCTGTCAGATAATACAAAGCAAGACGATGGACAAAATCGACTTAATTAATAATGTATATATATTATAATCAAACAGGGGCTCGTGGATAAGTAATAACAGGTGCACGGGTTGATCGGTCAGGTTAAGGTCCTCTTGCCGCGGTTGGTCAGTGGATGGAGGACCATCTTTAGATACCAAGATCCCTCCGTACCTCGGAAAGCCGGTTAAGCCGTTGGTCCCGGCTGTCAACCGTGGCGTCATCTTTGACAGTCGTTACGGGTCGTCAGAAGCCCGAAAGTCTGACAAGCAGTCTTGCCAATGGGTATCGTATTACCCAGTAACTGGGTTGTGGAGGTCAGATAGGCAGTCGCTCCATGTATAATACTGGTATTCAGCTGCATCCGGTTAGACCGGAAGCCGACCCCAACATAGTTGGGAAAAGGCTAGGTAGTTGATTATGTTATAATCAAACGTATTCAAACAAAACCTTAAATTCATTCATTTATTGACAGAAAACAGCCTTAACCGCTTGTGTCTTGAAGCATTACCGGTTTTTTTGAAGGATTTTTGATAAATCATAGGGATTGGGGGTGAATTTTCAAAAATAGTTTCATATACTTACTTATTTTTTTTTTTTTATAAAGGCAACAAAGATTTAAAATACCAAGGTTTTACTCTTATACTCGTCCACACGTTTGTATGGACGAGTAAAACCTTGGAGTTACGTCAATTTCAGTGTTACATGATTAATTTAAAACATTATTGGTTTATTTACAACTAATTTTCACTGAACTGGGCCTTTTTAGCGCAGGCGTGGGGCAAACTTTGATGTTAGTTTCTGACATCGCTGTCGCAGATTTTTTTTTTTTGCTGTAAATAACCAGCAAAAAATACACAAATACATTTATTTAGCACAGACTAAAAATGAACACAACAGTGTGCCTTTTTAGTCTGTGCTAAATAAATGTATTTTCTTTCTTTCTTTATTTATTTGAAAATATACTCCACCATCAACACCTTTGTTTTGTCTGTCAGGTGTTAGTAAGCGGTGGTGTAGACTCCACCGTATGCGCAGCGTTACTTAGAACTGCTCTCCGAGAAGATCAGGTCATCGCCTTACACATTGATAATGGTAAGTTAAAACAGTTAGTTATTCTGACAGTTCAACAACATTCATTGCGTGGTTTACTTTGTTGAGCAGACGAATTTTTCGAACAAATATAGCAATGGATTAGCTAAGGCCTTCAAAATTATTCAGTTTCGGATTGATAGTGTGTTACGCAAGAATGGTACTGGTCTCTAATTCTATTCTACCTTTAGACCGCCACGTGAAAATGGTAAAAACGTTGCCTCGGTGCCAATCGTCTTTATTTACATATATGCTTGTCATGTAGTCGTGACCGTGACTCGCTGGGCACATTTTAGTTTGTCATCTATACATGACTATGGCGGTCTAAAGGCTTTTCGTCCAAACTCTATACTATGCGGGCCAGCTCAAATTCAAACCTACGTGCTGTCGACTGTCCGTTTGATGCCCTTTATGACAACAATAACACACAATATTTCATTTGTAGTGTCAAAGAAAGTCATATTTTCCCAATGAAACCCACTAGCTGTTTATTTGGCTGCTGTTCAAAGTTGTGCAGTTAATCAATCGGCCATGTCTTGGAATATTTTCAATGAAATTGTTTTATTTGCAGGTTTCATGCGTAAGAACGAGAGTGCTAAAGTGGAGAGGTGTCTCAGAGAGCTCGGTGTTCGTATTCATGTGGTCAATGCCGGTCATCAGGTATGATAGTTTTCATTATTTGGTGTTTAGTTGGTTTTTGGGTCTCTGTGTGTGTGGAAATTGTGACTACATTGTTGTATTGGGTTAACACCTGTAAAAACATGTAAATGGTAATAGTAAATCCTACTATAATCCTCTAATATTAAAAATGTGAATGTTTGGATGTTTGTAAATTCGCTAAAAAAAAATCAAATAGTTTTTAATTGAGAAAATGGATATAAATCAATTTGTTTTTGTTGCATATTTCGTCCCAATCTTTAAATTAAAATAGTTTTGAATAAATTGGAAAACATTAAATTGAGTATTTTCAAGATTGGTCCCAAAATGACCGTTTACTAAATTTCAAATAAACGCGCCCTTTTTTTACTTTTTTACGGTGGCTATGTAAGATTCGGTCTGCAACATTGAAAGTAAAATATTTGGGGATTATTTGGTAATAATTAACATTACGCCTTGTTTCGTCAAAGGCTTAGGTAATAGTTATTTATGATACTAGTGCGGTAAGTTGGTTTTATAGTCACAAGTTTGTAAAAACCAATTTCTGCACGTGTGTCATACAATGTTTTTCAACACATTTGCGAGAAAACAGTACAATATGTAATTAAACAAACCTATACATAATTAAAAAGCGCTCTCCAATTTTGGCGGCTAGAGACCGTTTCCTGCAATTTGCGCCTCATTCAAAATATCAGGTGGAGTAGATTCCATATTAATATCAGTTTCCTCGCTTGAACTCATAATAAAAGTTTGTTTATAAATATCAGTCGGAAACTCGCAACAATCTTTGACGTTTCTAATATGAAAATGGCGCGAATTTACAAATGGCGCCACATGCCCGTGGTGAAAATTAGAACTACATCTTTCATCTCATTTACTCTTTATTATTAAAGTGAGACAAACGTATTGAGCAAAATCGTTTCCAAGGAGGTTCGATCAGTCAGCTTATTTATTCTCGTAATGTGAAACTCCTTGGACGAAATTCTTATAATATTTTATGGAAATTAAAAAAAAAACCGTAAAGAATACGCACGGTGCCATACAACGAGGTATGCGGTAAAATAGGTACTTAGGTGAGAGTACCTATTTTACCGCACGTTCCGTTGTATTAGTGCGTAATTTTTAACTTTCGAACCATGTATACAGGCATCGTAAATGCAGTTTTTGAGCAAATGTGTTGAAAAGGTTTTTAAAACGAATACGATAACATTGATTGATGTTCGATGCGGAAACTTTTCGAATTGCTGTGAATAGCTATTTGGTGGCCCTAGTGTGAGTTTTATTTCACCATCTCAATCAAACACATCGAAAGGTTGGTCCGATTGGTCCGTCACCAATCCAGGGCCAATCGGAGCGCCAAACGCGCTCGATGCATTTGATCGAGATTGTTAAATGATTAAATGAAACTCTCACTAAGGCCTCTGGTCATAACACAAACCGGTCGCGTGTGTTACGCACCTGACCTTTCTATAGATCATCCATCGCCAATAAGGTCATAAACTTATGTCTCTGTTACCACTCACATTTATCTTTTAAATATGTTTTATTAGTCGGTTCTATAAGTTGTGTGCGTGTTGCGTGGCCCCAGTTCCGGCAGGGCAGCACGGTGGTGCGCGAGGCGGGCGGGCGCGCGCGGCACACGGGCCTGCTGTGCCACACGGCGGCGCCCGAGGACAAGCGCAAGATCATCGGCGACGTGTTCATACGCGTGGCCGAGCAGGCCGTGCGCGACCTGGAGTTGCCGTGAGTCAATTGTTACATTCAGCATCATTATTATTACAGCTGAAGCACGTCCACTGCTGGCACAATCAAATCAAATCTCTTTTGTATTGCATTCATGTGTACATTTAGTTGTTTTACAATATAAGCAAGTGCTTACATGAAACCCAGTTAGGGCACGGCAACATAATAATAATTTTAACAAAATAACAACAAACATGTGTGCTTTTTTGTGTATTATTACTTATTACTCGACTGTAGTATAGCATCGCCACTTCGTCTGGTTTTGTGCTTCTCGCATCCGACCGATTTCTGTGGCTTTCACCAGGTCATCGGTCCAGCTTGTGGGAGGCCTTCGAACGCTACGTCTTCCAGTACGCGGTCGCCACATCAGAACCTTTCGGCCCCATCGGCCATCTATTCTGCGAGCAATGTGCCCTTATCCATTTTTAGATTGCCAAAAATATTTAGGTAATTTATTAAGGAAGAAGATGTGACCAACCCTTTTTGATTGTTTCGCTAAAACACTACCCACCAATGCAAAACTATCATAATTCGAAATGAATTATGATTTGACATGGTGGAACCACTTGCAGCTTAAACATAAATAAAAATGTCGAAAAATTATTACCAGCGTAAAAATCTATTTATTTTAATTTTAAATCGAATCAAAACTTTTTTGACCCAAAATAAATCTTTGGTTATTTAATTATCCGAGTTCTTCAAGCAAGATCATCACTTTCATCGACAGGGAAGACCAAGTCCTCCTAGGCCAGGGCACACTAAGGCCGGACCTCATCGAGTCGGCCTCATCTCTGTGCTCCAACAACGCAGCTACTATCAAGACTCACCACAACGATACTGAGCTGGTGCGAGCGCTCAGGCAGCGCGGCAGGGTCGTCGAGCCTCTGCGCGACTTTCATAAGGATGAGGTAAACATACAAGGGTCACACTGAAGGTGTTTCCAACAACCCACCGAGAAAAGTAACCGATTAAAAAAATAAAAAACGAATTCGGAAGTCTTTGGGAATCTGTAGATCATTTGTTTTACAGAGGGAGGAGAGATACAGAGGGTTTTCTTGAATATTCAAGCCACAAGTTGGCGCCACTCTGTTCGACAATGAACTTAAAATATTTGATGTCATTCGTTTCATTCTTTCGTTCACCATTCAGTCCGTAGATGCTTTGACACTTTTGACAGGTGCCCGGACCTGACGTCTCAGTGCTGCCATCTAGTGAACGTCATTTCAGAAAACCCTCATTGGCGGCAATTTAAAAAGTGTCTGTCGTGTGTCGAAATGAATTTAACTAGAAAATTTTTTCCCACAATTATTTATTACGACTTTTGTTGCGGTCTTACTCAAAAACAATGTTACGAAAGGCTTCGATTAGCATTTCATGACGAAGCCGAAAATCCGTTTTCTCTTCTTCGCATTCACTCTACCCTGCACGACATGCCTTGAATCTGTAGTATCACCGTCACGACGCGAGACGAGTCCGAAGTATTTGAGGATGCGCGTTTGGACTAGAACAGACGCTTTTTGATGTTGAGTTGTTGGCGTATCGAAGTGTTGTGCCTGGCTGATGATGCCTTGCCCCGCAGGTGCGCGTGCTGGGCGCGGAGCTGGGCCTGCCGCCGGCGCTGGTGGAGCGGCAACCCTTCCCGGGGCCCGGCCTGGCCGTGCGCGTGCTGTGCCAGGACGAGCCCTACGCCGAGCGGGACTTCGCCGAGACACAGGTAACACACATAAGAGATTTCCGTAGATAGCCGATGATTTCCGAAGGGCACACTTTTCTTGGGAAACCGTACAGTACAATGTGGTGATAAAGTACGAAACAATACAACATGCACAGCCATATTGTACCTAACTTAGCAAAACCACATTTTTATTATAATATTTTTTTTTTGGCTGTTTACTGTAGAACGTTTGTGGGGCTTGTGGCTAAGTAATACCAGCCGTCCGGGTCGATTAAATGTGGAAGGGAACACAGACGCACGCAGAGAGTTGGCTGTGTGTATAATAAATGTGGAGAAGCGCTAAGCACGACAAAAATTCAAAAAAACTCGCAAATGTATCGCTTTCACGGTTTTTGAGGGTGCTAAAGCAGATAGCGTGGTTAAATGATAATCTGAGATGAGGCCAACTTTATGTGAGCTTCTAATACTTATCCTAGATGGTTCTGTATTAAAAACGCGTCTTTTTTTAATTCATTCGCACTTTCTATTATCTACGAGTGCGTGTGCGTGCGAGTATCGCGCAAGGAACTTCGCTCCAGACGGGGGTCCCCAACCGCACACGTGTTTTCTTTTTTGTTTAGCTGTAAGTTTACAGAAAAAGCATAGTTAATAAGTTGATATTAACTCAACTCTTCCACAGGTGATTGTAAAAATAATGGTGGAATACGCGTCGATGTGCGTGAAGTCCCACGCACTGCTGGGCCGCGTGGCCAACGCCAGCACGCCAGCCGAGCAGGCCGAGCTCAAGCGCATCTCGTCCAAGTCGCCCGTCGCCGCCACGTTGCTGCCGGTACGCTCTGTGGGAGTGCAAGGTACAGTACATACGAGTAGCCAGAGTTGCAAATCCCTTAGTATTATAGCTCCACTTGATTCTTTTAGCGTGTGGCCAAATCGGTACTACCGCCGCCATGTATGTTTTTTTTTTTTTTCAAAACATCTCACAAAACAGTTGCTCCAATTTTATGATATTCATTTTGACAGTTCAACAACATTCATTGCGTTATTTATACTGTCGAGATGACGAATTTTTCCAAACAAAGAGACAATGGTTGCGCAATTTTCTTAAAAGTTCTTGAGATTGTGATAGGAAGTCCGTTTCTTAACTGGGGTGCGTGCCCCTATTGAATATAGGAATGAGTATAGATAGCACTTTAAAAAAATGTCTCTCCTTTGCATAACTATGTGGGTTACCTGATTAATTCAGAGAGCACAGCATTAACTGGATTCAGTGTTTAAAAAAAATTGCTGACTGCGTGGCACCTTTTGAACATGTTAAATAAAATTAAAGGTGTAAATGTAATATTCGCATAAAATGTTCGTATAACTCGCCAAATTGTAGGCTGATTGATGTTTTCGCTATTATTCATCACTAGCTTTTGCCAGCGGCTTTGCCCGCGCCTAACTTTCATCTACTATTTAACTCCCTTAGGGTTTGAATTTAGAAAATCCTTTCTTATTCCTTGTCTACATTATAAAGGGAATCTCTGTGAAAAAGTTCAGCTTTCTAGGTCCAAGGGTTTGGGCTGGGCGTTGATGAGTCAGTCAGTCAGGACTTTTCTTTTTATTTGTATAGATATCATTTAACTATGGGTTACCAACTCTTCGGTTATTTCTATTACTTTTTATATATAACAGACTAGACCGAACAAGGGGTAAACATGGATAATGCATTTATGAATATACTAGCACTTCACCAGGGATTTCGTTCACGTAGATTTCGTATTTTCTACAAACTGTAACACCCCAAAATCCTCCTTTACGAGCTAATAAAAAAAAAAACAAGAAACATACTTACTTTATTATTTAGGTACTTGGAAAAAAAAACCTTAGTGCTCTCCTACATTATAAAAGGAAACCATGTGCAAAATTTTACGTTCCCAGTCCTAGTAGTTTCAGCTGAAGTTGATATGTCAGTCAGTCAGTTTATCCTTTTATGTCATATGGATTACTTCATACAAATAACACTAACAATATTGTTATTTGCAGGTGACGACAGAACGTATAGTTATGCGGTCGCTCTCTCGACGGAGCGCTACCCGCCCGACTGGAAGGACATGCACTACCTCGCTAAACTCATCCCGCGTGTCTGCCACAACGTTAACAGGTATTTACCAACTATATACCCTTTTACTGTCAAGGATTTCGAGCATTTATTTTCGAGTCGATTTTACGAGTGACTTAAAAATTATGTTATAATATTTAGGTACAAATTATATACTATATGTGGATGCAATAAAGTTACCGCTTGTGTAAACTACTCAGGCGCGGTCGCAGTGATAGACTTGGGAGGGGGGTCATAGACAAAAGACTATATTAATAAGATAAGGGAAAAGATTAATTTATACTTTTATTGCACAAACTAACTAGCTTACTAGGATATAACTATTTTAAGGTTTACGTTTCCCCTCGGACCGCGCCTGATACTAGTAGTCCATATTTGCGCTATCTCATATATTTAATATTAAAAAACTAGCTGAGAGTGGGGTTATGCCCAGCGGGCTTACCACGAGAACCGTAGAGAAGCGTTTTGTCGACGGAAGAGTAGACAAAAATTACGTTACCGTGTAGACAGTTGACAGTTTTGTACCGAGAAATGTAAACAAGCGATTTCTATTCTACGGTAGAGTAGAATTAGAAAGCGTCATGGTAAGCCTGCTGGTCAATCCTACATGCAGCGATTTATGGCAAAACCTGATTTGTTTGCCACAAATGTTGTCTGAAAACTGTTTGCGCATGCAAGTTGATGCGTGTTGCCGAGCCTTAACACCATTGTCAAAATACTGTTCATTTTTTGCGTGCCTACCGACAAAAGTACGCCACTGCGCTAGCCGTGCGTTACTTTACGGGCGTGTTCAGAAAGATTGATAGACCATTGGTATAATTCTATATTCTTACCAAAAATATAACCAATTTCAATTTCCCAGGGTTTGCTACGCTTTCGGAGGCATAATCAAGGAGCAAGTGACAGACATCACGCCGACCTTTCTCACACAACAAGTTATCTCAACTCTACGCCAGGCAGATGATCTTGCCACACAGGTAAAAAGAGTTATTCATCTGCGATTTTTTTTTCCGTAATTACTATTTTTATTTTTTTTCTATAAATTAAAGATTGTAAAATGATTTTATTATGTTGACCAAATGCAACTGTTGTAAGTTCGTACTAACAAAAATACTTGAAAATCTACAATAGCCCAATAAAGTACATTTTAAAGAGAAGATCCTCCGACCAGACGGGTGTCTGGTGGGTTACTGCTGGGCGATAAATTTATATGACGTCAGTTTGATGCGTAGTTCTCATGTGGCGATGTAGATGCCGCCACATACCCCTCACACTTGTGAAATGTCTCCAACTAATTAAAACTTACTATTTCTACCCCTCAGGTGTTAATATCAAGCGGCTACGCGTCCCGCATCGCACAGATGCCGGTCGTCATGATCCCGATCCACTTCGACCGCGACGCGGCAGTCCGTGCAGCTTCATGCCAGCGCTCGCTAGTACTGCGTCCGTTCATCTCGTCGGACTTTATGACCGGCATCGCCGCCCTGCCAGGGTCGGATGCTATGCCGCAGGATGTAAGTACACTTCTACTTACCTTAGTTGATTAAATACTTTACGTACAATAATGGTTAGTAAATAAGTTATTGTATTTTTACCCCACGAAGCGACGCGAGATTTACTTCTGGTAACAGTGAGTGTACAAACACGCTGTGAATGTGTGCATGAAGACTAGTAGCTTCAGAACATAACACACATGCACACACAGCCTTCCAACTTCGCCCGTGTCTCGGACAGTGCCAAGACCTCCTACGCTTACACACACATTCACAATGTGTTTTTGTGAAACAAAAATGCTGCACGTAAATGTAAAAAAAATCGTAATTTTTGCGACAGCCACAATAGGGTATTTTCCAATTTTATAAAAACTATTTTAATTTGAAGATTGGGACGATATATTTAACAGAAAAATAAAAATAAATTTATTTATATCCATGTTCTCCATTAAAAACGAGTAAAATTAAATTTCTTTTTCGTCGTTTTGAATTTACCGCAAAAACGCTCCTTACGATGACTTTTTTTCACGTGACATCGTGACGTCAGCTTTGTGTAAACAGCACCAGTACAAATACTTAGTTTGGCGCATTTTTAGAAGTATTTGTGCACAGAGGCACCGCACACCAGTGATTTCACTTTCTATCCGTAGAAAATCTTGTTAATTATAAACACGACACTCACTTGTTTACTTACTAACTTCTTTAATTTACACAAAGTTGACGTCACGTGATAAAAAGTCATCGTAAGGAGCGTTCTGGCGGTAAATTCAAAACAACGAAAAATAAATTTGTTTTAAATAGTTTTTAATCGAGAAAATGGATACAAATCAATTTACTTTTATTTTTCTGTTACATATTTCGTCCCAATCTTCAAATTAGAATCATTTTTAATAAATTGGAAAATACCCTATTAAAATTAGCCCATAAATATGAATGAATTCTTAAAACTGAGGAAATAATATATGATATACGAGTAACAGACAGAGAGCTTTGACAGTTCAAAAGTGCCTGTAAATGTTTTAAATCTTCGGATTTACGTTACGAGGGTTCATGGTAGGTAGGTTACTGCCGCCCTGCATCATGCAACCGATGGGCAAATGCCAACCAACCGATAGATATCGCAAACGAAATAATATGCGTGTGCTATTTATTTATAGCATCCTAATATTTATTTTTTGTAATTATGGTCGGTCCAAGATAAGTGATTGTTAAAAGTTTTAGGACACAAGATCGTAAGACTGTAACCCCACCCGTCTGTCTGTCATTACATAGCAAATTTTCTAATCATGGGTGTTTGTCAACAGGTTGTAGACAGAATGCGCAAGGAGCTGCTGAGCGTGCCGGGCATCTCGCGCGTGCTTTACGACCTGACGCCCAAGCCGCCCGCCACCACCGAGTGGGAATGATCGCCGCGGCTCTCACACTTTTATATATTTTTTTACTGAACGAACGCACCCACGGGCAGTGGTCGCCGCCATGTTGTTTTATTTGATGGAAGGCATCCGCAACGCGACGTAGTGAAAGCATCGAACTCGACTATACAGAAACACTATCGTTATAGTAAACGACTACGGAAAGATTCTTGACTTATGCTATCGTTATTGAAGTGCCTAATTAGTGCTGTTATCGATCTCGAAAATTGCCATTTCTGTTTCCCAATACTCCCCGCAAATTCTTCCTCACGAGATGTAAATTCACGAGATCGACTTTCAGCACAACTGTTGTTAATTAACTTTATTAAACTGTCGTTACTAACGGGCACTCGCCTCATACATGACTATTTTATACGATTTTTCGGTTGAACATAACGTCGGTTTTATTTTGTTATTAGTGTTAGAGCTGTATCGAGTTTTAATTTATCATTTCTAAGGTTCAATGGTCACACCACTGCCCGATATAAAGAAGTTTTTGTAAATACATTGGTGTCACATGTTATATTATTATCTCCACTGATCAGTTTTGTAACATGTAGTAATTTATTGTCAAAGGCTGTGTAAAAATTTATAAAAAAGCCCACAATTATTCCGCGCGACAAGATTGATATAAATGGATCTTGTATGAAATCGAAGACACATTGTGTTTTATGGAATGGTTCAGTGTTATTGACTGGAAGTTTCATAATAAAATTATATTATGCTTTATTTTCATATTGGATTTTATTTTAAAACTTTTATCACAATTACTTATAAATATATTATATTATAACAAAAACTAATAATAGAAAGTCAGTCAGGGTAAAATATGTCATAGTAACACATGGCTACACATCAAGTGATACATTTCCAGTTTATGCCGATCTTGCAATGTAAAGAGATCCTATACAATGCGAGATCAGCTTATACTGGAAATGCATAGCTTGATGTGTATACAATAAAATGCCTCAACTATCAGGCACCAATAAATTAATATTCTTCCCTGAAGAAACTTGACCACCTATGAAGGTTTCTTCTTCACCCCTGATGGACAGACCTTCAGAAAGCGCCACTTTCTTTTCTGACATCATTGGCGCCTTCACCCAGCGAGTGCTACGACATTTACCACAAGGATGAAGCGGTATTAGTTCTAAGGAAACTGTTCTGTTATTACAATCACCACATTTGAAGAACCTTTTGAATGAGTCCAAGACTTTCAGTGGATGCCTTTCATCCTTACATATCTGTGCAGCTGAGAAAGCAGTGTACTTGCATTTCACACATCTCACAGCTTTGCAAGCCAGTTTAAAAGTGTTCAGCATCTTCTCTTCCATTTGTTCCTTTTTCTCAAGTTTGTGGAAATACTTTTCTTGTTCATCATCCTCATGCTGCTGAATCAAGTTAGTGTGAGCTGAAGTTGCTTCCAGTATTTTTTTGAACCTCTCAGACATCACAGTCTTAGGTTTCTTCAATTGTGATCTTGGATCATCATCAGATTTAGACTTTTTGCTTTCATTTTCATCGCTACTGGAGCCATTCAACTTTTCTAAAGCCCTTTTCTTACCGGATTGTGTTCCTTTAATGTTATTAGGGTCAACTTTTGCAAGACCCCCATTTTGTTGGATCAATCTGAATGCATTTGCCTTGGCGCGTTCTGCTGACTTTTGTCCATATGTCATGCTTAAATCTATGGTGCCACTGCCTTTTAAGCCAAAAGTACCTCCTCTGCTAAGTTTCGGAGAGCTTCCAACTCTGTCAGCCAAGCTCAAATTTTGTGACTTGGTATTTAGTGGACTTGAAGTGAGTTTGTTAAGCCTTTCTGTGTCACTTGTCCTTTGAGCTGCAGGGCTATGCAATATGGCGTTATTCTTCATGGAACCTGCCCCCTGTGGTGCCCTGTTCATCATAAACTTGTCACCTTCAGACTTATGGTACTCACTCAAAGACATCAATCTATTATTGTCCCTCTCTTTCACTTTAGCGGTGTTGCCAGATGGTAAAGCCGAATAGGCTTTTCCTCCATAAATTACTGTACTTTTGCCAAGAACTTTGTTTTGTAAGCTAACAAGTCCTTTGCCCATAGTTGAAGACTGCAACTCTTGTCTCCTGGAGTACTGTTGATACTCTTGCTTCACATGATAAATGCATACATCACATTGGCTTAGATTAACAAATGCTGTACATTTCTCACCATTCTTCTTCTTACTCTTACAAACACCAAGATCTTTAGACTGGCCTAAGATCATAACTCTGTCAGGATTCTCAACACTGAGACTGGCCTGTTCGGCACTGTTTTGTGATCTATCCAAAACATTTGGATTTAGAACAGCCACTACAGTACCTTCTGCAGTTTTCCATAAATCATTATAAGCTTTTCGAAATAAGAACATCGAAACTGTTTTGAAATCATCTTTCAAGTCGCAAAGAGTCCATATTAGGAATTGGTTGCCTTTTGCAGACTTTTTGGCTGCACTTTTCCTAACTATAACACCGCCTAGCACCCAATCTTTGGAAAGATCTTCATTTTCTACATGTCTCTTCACTCGTAGCATGTTAATAGCCTCTTTGCCTTGCATGCGGTCCAATAGTGCAGTACTTGATATCAACGGCTTGGTAATTCTAATACCGAACACTGGATCAGTATAAATGTCGGCAGCGTCTTTGTTCTTTTTGGTTTCAGGTGCACAAAATGTATTTTTATATACCTGTTCTGCTGGTTTTTTATTTTTAAACTTATTTTTGGCTATCTTGACGTCCATGTTGGTTTGTCGTAACCTCGTTTCGAAGTCAAGCCTCTTGTCTCTCTGCTCATGTTCCTGATGGTCCAATATCTTCTTAACCTCAGAACCGTAGTTACTGTACTTACGTTCAGTGTAATTCCTTTGTTCTTCGTCATCTGATGAATCTGTATCGCCATTGTGGATAGCAGAACTCTTAACAGGCTTACTTTCATCAGGTTTCTCTTCAACTTCTACGTTACTGCTACTTGGTTGGAAGATATCAACTTCACGGATAGGTGCTACCTTCGTGTCATTTTCAGCCTCGTCCAGGTCCGCACACAAAAGTTCTTCTAACTGTGCTAGTTCATCATTCTCGTCCATTGTTACAGACACAAAAATTAGTTTGTTACCACAAATCAAAGAATAAAATAAAACTGCAAAATTGGCGCGAGAAAACTGGATGGATGGAGCTTGACAGCACCACTTGACCACAGAACACATATACGACTCCTAACCAACTCCTAACGGAGGACAGCACAGCACAGAACATAAATACTCCTACTCACATGACAGTTAGCGACGTTCAGAAATAATCCATCCAATTCAAACTGGTAAGTGGCTGAACCCAACAGTGTTGCCAGCCGGGTCTTCTTAAAAGTAACCTAATATGGATAAAAAGTAACCTTTTAGTGTGAAAACTAACCTTTCATTTTTTTCCACCATAACATTAAAAGTGGATATAGAAACTTACAAAAATAGTTAATTTTGTAATATTCCATTTTTAAGATTGCATTTACAAGCTATTTAATGTAATTTGCAAGTGACATAAAAAGGATAGAAATATGCCTAACCTGCCGATTGAAAAACTTCTTTCGAAGAATCATTTTGAAATGTTTTAGTAATATATGTACAGTCGCCAGCAGGTCAATCTGTCCCAAACTGACAAATTTTCCCAATTGAACATAAACCTTATTCGTTTGTAATAAAGTTGAAAAACTGTCAAAGAAATTTGACAGATTGGGATAGCTTGATGTGCTGGCCTCTGTACATCAATAAATACCTGCGCCTTGGGGAAGGCGCAGGTATTTCCTTATTATTTATGATTTTAGTTTTGAGCAATGAGCGCGCGCCATAGCACGGTCGAATTTAAACAAGAACGAATCTGTCTAATTGAGCGAGCGAGTAAACGAAAAGTGTTATTGGAATACATTAGTGCGAGAGAGCCGGACTCGTTTTTTATTATTAAGAGTTGCGCTCAGGAGTTTCACTAGCCAACATTGGCAACATTGCGTTCCGTTTCAAGTAAGAAACTAAAATTATTCTACAAATTCCGCAAAATCACCTAAAAGTAACCTTTCGAGTCGTGTAACCTAGAAATAACCTGAGGGAGTTAAAAATCACCTAAAAGGTTACAAAAGTAACCTTCTGGCAACGCTGGAACCCAATATAAAAGGACAAAAGGCTAAAGAAGGTATCACAAACTACTTATAGATACTACCGTGTACAGAGGCCAGCACATCAAGCTACCCCAATCTGTCAAATTTCTTAGAAAGTTTTTCAACTTTATCACAAAGGAATAAGGTTCATGTTCAATTGGGAAAATTTGACAGTTTGGGATAGCCTGACCTGTTGGCGACTAAATTGTTGCGTCCCAAAGTAGTTTTATTTCATAAGCGCATATGAGTCACCTATCCGATTTAGAATTCGATTTCGTTCCAGTGTGACTAGCTTCCAATTTCCTAATTAGAGTGTTCCTATCCTACCTAGGTAGAGCTTCTACAAATTGGATAGTATAATAAGATCTTAATGTTTAGAGCATTTATCCTATATGCTCTAAGACTTAATGTGATGATGATGTTGAAACTGGGGAGGGAGTGGGAGCGCAGACTCACCAAATCGACTAACTATAGAAAGAAAGATATCTTGTTATTCTGTTTCAATTAATTTTAATCTGTGTTTTTGTTGGCACAGGGTTCCCAACTTAGGCGTTTTCCCCCCAAATTTAGGGGTTAAACAAAATTAGTTTAGGTACTTTTTCAAATAAATGTGGCAATTTTAGGGGTTTTATATTAGGGAGAAATATTTGTAAGGGTTTGTAACACTGTGTTGACAGAATAATAAAATAAGCTGGCTGTCATAGTTTGTGATTTCAAGAATTTCCCTTAGAATTTCTTGAAGCACTGGATTTATAAAGAAATAGTCTGATTGAACTAAATATTTTACGTGTTTGGTCAAAACATTGCAGCGTTACAAATCACTATGGCAGGTATGTACATATTTCATCATACTTTACCGGGTGTTTATTCTTTATAAACTACCTAATAATTGTTACTGCAAATGTACTTATTTTCAATGTTTAGACAATCAAGATGCACCGGCAGCTAGCAATCAAGTTAATACGACCCAGGAGGCACCAAAAGAGGGTGCTACCAGTGCTAATGAGCCAATGGAAGTAGTAACGACGGATTCACCGCAGCCCGAGGCAACAACACCACCGGCCGAGGAAGAATGCCAGGAGATCATTATAGTGAACGAGCAAACTGAGGAACTAGACCTGAACCACGGCAGGATCGGAAAAATTGAGAATCTTGAGCGTTTGAAAAACTTACAGAGGTGAGTCATGTTTCCAACCTGTTTTTCGAGAGCTTACCGACTTCCATTCACTTTTTCTCTGTCATTATCAAGACCAATGATTGCATGGCAAATTACAACCATTCTTTGTTATTAATAGGTACAAATCTGACATAACAGTCACAAAATATAGGTGAAAAAGTGTTTGATAGGTTACAGTCCTTATCAGGGTAAGATAATCTAAGATGCAAGTACAGTTTAACTATTGTTCTTGATCTTATCAGTGTTCTGTTGAGTGATTAAGTCTGAACAGTCTAAACTGAACTGTTCGTTCATATTTTACAATGTGGTTGAAAATGCTAATTAATATTTTGATTCTGCACAATTGAAAGCAATGGTTTTATGTAACTCTCCTTTTCTGGGCTAAATGGAAACTTAAATTGACTGCCTCACTGTAAAAATCATTTATTACTATGATAGTATTTTTCAGAGGTAAGTAAAAAAAAAAACTACAATTTACTGCTCACTGCCAAAATCAATTATCATTATAGCTTTAATATTACTCTTTAACCATATTTACGTAATTATACCTGTAAACTTAAGGTAAAATAATTCATTGTACAACTTTACAGTACTGTGCAGTAGATGTTCACATAATTGATTAAGAAGTTAATCAATTATGTGTTAATGTTTGGCTTGTGGGTGGAATCTCAATCATTACAGTGATAGAAGTATCACTGTAATGCTTGAGATTCCACCCACAAGCAAACCTCACTGTCAAGCACCCTTGCATAGGGACAGAGGAGTTTACATCTAAACATCTTAGCTCTTGTGCTGCAATGCTCCATCATACAATAAAACATTGATTCCTGTGCTCCAAATGTTCATCTGCTGCAGCTACAAAGGCATGGAAGTCAGAAATTATCCCACAGGAACACACTACAGGGATGAAAGTATCCTATGTTAAATCCAGATTATAAACTATCTGAGTGCCATATTTCATCCAAATCTGTTAAGCTGGTTTTGCATGATGGAGTGACAAACATCTAAACATACATTTCACATTTATAATATTATATAGAAGGATAAGTAGGATGTAAACGATATTTTACTTGTCCCAGTGGCTGAGGGCACAGGTTTTTATTACGGCCAGTTCAAACACATTTTCTGCTTTCACAAAAATTTGAAATTGCTATGTTTCGAAAGGTCTTGTCTATCTCCCACCCGGACGCAAAATACGCGCTTTGACGTGGAGTTGCGGACAACAGCCCGTTTTACCTATTACCTATTAAGGTCTAGTCTATTTATCATGATATTTATATTTAGGCCTCTCCCTAAAGTAATCATGATAATGATAAATAGACTAGACCTAATAAAGACTATGAAGTTTAAGTTTTGATGTACAGTCCCGGACTTTAATTGATGAGCCACTTTTAAACTTTCAAATTTTGCAGTTTTAAACACTCACAAGATTACAGAAACAAGATGAAATCGGAGATAGTCTTATTCATAGAGGTTGAAGGTTGACTAATAAGTTGTCAATGAATGTTACATCAATACCCTGTTGCATACGTTTATCCAATCTATTTGATACTGACCTCCTTTGAATTAGAGCTCATTAAATACTCGTTATTTCTGAAAACCTATCCGAAGACAGTGACAGTTGAAATGTCAACTACAAAACAGAAATAGTAAATAAAATTCGTGACCAATTGTTCCAAGATGGCGGCAGTTAGGTGTTATTTATGTTTATGTGCAACAGTTATCATGATTGTCATGAACGTTACCTTGGGCGCTACGCGTTTGGATAAAATCGTGGATACGAGTTTTTCCGATGTCGAAATGACCAATCATAATATTTCTCCGTACGCTAACGTTACTATCACTAGGTACGCTAAAACAATTTTCGCTAGGTTACGGTTGCTAGCCCTGCAATTGGTTGACTTTGGGTTGTCACAATGGACTATATACGAGTATAACCGACTAAACCCGATTTGTATTACACGGCTAAAATAGGAACTGTGGCAAGTGGCTCATCAATTAAAGTCCGTGACTGTACATTGTCAAACAGTGGAGTAAAACTAGGGTTGCCAGATCGATTCTTCCTGTTATCGGGATCAATAACCGATTTTTCGGGATTTTAGGGCTTTGGTCGGGAGAAATAAAAAAATAAGTTAATAATATTAATTATACATAACATATTTTTGCATTGCACTGTAGATATAAGAAAAAATAACATAGTAGGTATTTGTGACACATAAGAACCGACTGAGCATGTTTATTGTTTTTGTTCTTGCCATAAGTATTTGTCATTTTTTTTTACCGCGTTTAACAACTTTTGAGCTTTATCGCTATTCAAAAAGGTCTTAAAATTTTAACAGTTTTCGTTAAAATTCAAACGAATTATTAATTCCGCCTTTATTAAATCCATGCTCATTCGGTTCCTTTCTTTTGAGTATAAATTATTAAGTATACTAAAAACGCGTTCGCAGTAAGCGTTACTTACTGGAATTGAAAATATAAAACATACAATTTTGGTTAAATTTTTAACTTCAACGCAGTTTCTTATAAAATATGCCCATAGCTTATCATTTGTCATTTTAGTTTTTTCTTCTGGAAGGCGATTTAAACTGAAAACTTTTTATAAAGAACAATAATCACTGTACAAATGGTCGGTGTCAATATCATTTAATTTTTTTAATTTTTCTATAAGTTCTAAGATCTCACTCCATGTGAACAAAGTTTCTTTTTTAATTAAAACTTAGAGAGCATTTTGTATAAAGACTCCTCACTAAAATCAAAACGTTCTTCCAAATACCTGATGGCCCTTTGGAAAAACTGTTCTGCTTCTTTGTTAAAGTTTTCTTTTTCGGCGTTTGGCAATTTTGTTAAAATGGACCTATTTTTAATGCCATAAAATTTGTCCTGTAATCGGCTTTTTAGCTGGTTCAACAGCTTTCTCATAATACCATCTATTTCCAGGACAGTACATCCATCATTTTCCAATGCCAATATCGCCGACTGAAACTCTAACATAACGTTATGTACAAAATATAAATACACTTCAGAAATTCCCTCACTGTAACATTCATCAACCCCTTCATTATTATCAAAAGAAGTAAGATTTTTAGATACAAAGTCCCATATTTCCTTTCGACATTCATCTTCTCCTTTTAACAAGAAGTAATGTTTTATGGCTGGCCATCCATGAAGTTATCGTTCTAAAGCAGGCATAAGTGACAGCCACCTTGTTGGGACATGCCGAAGAAGGTTTTTATATTCTACACTTGCAAACAAAAAACACTCTTTTAGCTTCTCGGTTTTCGTAGAGGATGAGCTAAACTCATTGAATGGAGTGTATTGCAATGTTTTTTCGCTCTGCGCCAAGCGCCCAAGTGGTTTGCAAGTTTCGTTTGACGAAAAGTTTGTATGGAAAAAATATGGACTTGTTTCACCTTAAGTGTCTAATTGAAATAATATGCTTTGACTTTGAAACAAAATTGTATCCAAACGGGTCTGCGCGCAATGAGGCCTAAGCCCAACCATCAATGTCGTCAGCGCAAAGTGAATGAATCTATTTAGATCGTAATTTTATGATTAAACAATATTGGGGAATCCAGAATGATGTATTTAAATAATAATCTAAACAGTAGTTATTCATGCAGTCAGTTATACTAAAGAATCGTTTTTTTTTAATATTTCGTTATTTAGTAATTTAGCCTTTGTGCTAATCTAGCCTTCTTTTAAAACTCGGTTTAGCTCGAAAATCTGATACTGAGGGCGCATTCCGTATTAGACAAATAGTGGTAAATATCGCGAAGTCAACCAAAATAAAAATCAGTACTAATGATCTGATATCTCTTAAATTTTTTGACTATTCAATTTGGTCGGCTTCGCGATATTATCACTTTTGTTGCATATCGGAACACGGCACTAGTTGGCAACACTGCATAATGACAGACTGACAGTTAACTGACATTAAGTCGATGTAGAACTTTATTGAATCAAAATAATAAATAGTTACTTTATCTAGGAACTTGGGCCGGTCCGAGCCTTCGGTCAGAGTGTCGTCTTGGGGGCACTATGAAAAAATTACTTAGAAAAATTTCGCAACCAATTTCGAGGTAGCGCTCGCCGGCCGCTGCCGCGGCACCGCTCGCTTAGCTCGCTCGGCTCGCGCGTAGTTGGTCACAGTTACTAAGCTTTTTTTTTTTTTTTTTTTTTGATAACGGGGGGAAATCCTCATGGATGTCCTCCGCCCCGGGGAGGGCGGAGGGGTCTGTCAGACTATTACTGACTAAAACCACCCCGGTGTTCCGTCTCTTACTTACGCCGAGGATCACGGGAACTAGTAAGTCTTCCGCGATCCCCGGCTAGTGCCAGCCCGCCTATGCGGGCCACCTCGCGATAGGGAATAGTGAGGTGTTAAACTCCCCCCCACATCAATGAGAGGCGCGCGTGGAACACTACGCGCCGCCATCTCGGGTCCTAAGAATTAGGGGGCGACGGATTCCCCAGTCTGTCGCCCCTGGACCCATTTAGGGGGGCTGGAAGAGGGCGTTGTCCGCCCTCCGCCGACGCCCGGTGCGTCTGCTGCGGATAGGGTTAGCAGAAGCAATCTCCCGCTCCCTCTCCGCAGCCTCCTTCTGCGAGATGACTGTTTCGCAGAAGGACACCACCGCGTCCCAGGACTCCTCGCCGTCGACCATCGAGTCGACAACGGCCGGCAGCGACAGGTCACTGCCTACTCCTGAGATGAGGGCACGGCGCGGCTCCGTCCAAGCGGCACACTCTGCCAGCGTGTGCCACGCCGTGTCCTCCCGACAGTCGACGCAGTGGTGACACCGAGCGTCCGGCTCCCTGTTTATGCGACACAGGTACTTCCCGAAGCAACCATGCCCCGAGAGCACCTGTGTCACCCGAAACGACAGGGAGCCGTGCCTCCTCCCGAGCCAGCGCTCGAGTACTGGCCGGATCGCCGCGATGGTGGCGGAGCCGGCGGTAGGGCGTGAAAGCCTGTCCCGCCATTCCGCCACCAGGGCTGCGCAGAGCTGTGACCGACGCAACTCCAAATGTCGCGGCGTCAGCCACTCGCCCCGCGCCCTCGAGACATTTACTAACCTAACCTAACCTATGGATCTCTTCCACATCGTTTTTACGACAAACGGTTAGTCGGAGACAAAAAACACCAAAACACTTTTAGCCTTATATTTAGGTGTTTTATAAACAAAAATAACACTTTTTTGGCTAAATTTTTCTAAGTCCTCGCGCCGTAGTGCCCCTAAACCAAAGCTCCTAACTCGGAAACGGTAGGTCGGAAGGCCATGATTCCCAGAACTGAAATAGTTTCTATGGCGAAGGTCAACCCGAAACTGCAATAAAATTTGAAAATTTCCAAAAAAAAAAAAATACGAAAATTTTCTAAGTGAGAAGAGTGTAGCCTTAGGGGCGCTACGGCGCGAGGACTTAGAAAAATTTAGCCAAAAAAGTGTTATTTTTGCAAATCGTTTATTTTTTCGATTCTATCGTATAAATCATCTAAATATAAGGCTAAAAGTGTCTTGGTGTTTTTTGTCTCCGACTAACCGTTTGTCGTAAAAACGATGTGGAAGAGATCCATAGGTTAGGTTTTTTTTTTTTTTTTTTTTGGGTGGGAAATCATCAAATAACTTCTCCCGCTCTGGGTGGAGCAGGAGGGCGTGTCAGACTTTTACTGACTAAAACCCACCCGTGTTCCTTCAGTAGCCCTTAAGCCAGGGGCTGTGGTGTCTCTTTCGAACAAACCCGCACCCCTGGCAGGCATCGACCCTTGCGGGCCCCATCATTTTTTGTGCTGACATCTCTTTGAGGCGCGCGTGGAACACAACGCGCCGTCGACTTGGGCTTGGTCCTTACCGGACAGCGAGCTACCCATTACTCGCCGTCCGCAAGCCCATGCCTACGGTGGCCGGAAATCGGCCTGGGATTCCCGACGCCCAGGGCGTCTCCGTATCCTACGGCGGCTGGGGTCGCGAGGGCGCATATGCTGCCTCTCCCTCACGTGCGCCGCCTCCCTCTTCGCGAGCATTACTGCTTCGCTGAAGGAGGTGACGGCTCCCCATGCCCTCTCGCTCCGTACCATGGCCTGGACCAGGGCCGGACGCGAGAGATCGCCGCCGCCGATCGCCTCCACGAGGACACGGCGGTGCTCCGCCCAAGCAGGGCAGACCGCCACCGTGTGCTCCACCGTGTCCTCAGGGCGATCTTCGCAGTGGATACACCCGGGCGTTTCCTCCCGCCCTATCCGAAACAGGAACCTCCCGAAACAACCGTGTCCGGTGAGGACCTGCGTCAGGCGGAAGGTGAGGACGCCATGCCGCCTCTCATCCATAGGTTAGGTTAGGTTAGAACTGTGAGTACTGTGACCAACTACGCGCGAAATTTTTCTAAGTAATTTTTTCATAGTGCCCCCAAGACGACACTCTGACCAGTAATGTGACCAACAATGTTATAATTAATGCAAATTAAATTCTTAAAATTACTGTAATTAATAAAATAAAATAATAAAAACACAAAAAATACATTTAAATGTATTATTCTACTAGCTCCACAGCTTCAGCTATAAGTTTCATAGACTTTTTATTGGAAGGTTTTGTACTTATGGTCCGAAGTGTACAAAAGTGTATGTAGAACATCTTCATTTGTGGTACTCTAGAGCATTTTCTAGCATTGTTTGCTAGGCTTCTTCGGTGAGGAGTCCAAGAGATAAACATTGAATAATGCCGAATGACGCTATCCCCGTGAATTAAGACTTTATGGACAGATCATCATCATCATTTCAGCCGAAAGACGTCCAGTGCTGGACATAGGCCTCCCCCAAACTTCTTCACTTCAACCAGTTCTGCGCTATGGACAGATGATGGCATATAATACCACATATATTGTTTATTAACATATCGTTGGCTGTATCGAAAGCATACTATCCGAAATTATTACAATATTACGAAATTAGGTTGTTGCTTTACCAGCCACAACCTAATTTCCGTCACTTTCAATTAAGTATACAAGACATAGGCTGCGTCTGGTACAGTTGAATTCACTCATTGCGAGAAGGTAGGTCGTTATGTACAATTTTAGTAACGACAATGACGAACGAAAAACAGTATGTAATTATTGAGTATGCAGATTATAGCTCTATTTAATATAAAATAATTGATTTGAAACGTGTGCGAAATGTGGTGGAAAGAACTAATTATCATCATGTGGTTATGCGGTTTCCGATATGTTTAAGTGATTATTTATTGTGCATGTCAACTAAAATATGGTGAGAAATACTCGATACATTATCTAAACATAAACTGCAAATAATAAAATATCACTAGTGTGACCTATATCAACTAATACATCCAATACCACCCACCACCTACATATTTATACTTATTTATTTTTTACTATTTCATGCTATAACAGATTAACATATGTTGTGCAATGAAGTTGCAACTTTTTTGTTCTTCCTGTATAGTAATATAAAATTTCCAATCAAATAAAATAATTTACAGACCTTCGGCAACTGTCAAAGCTCTAATTGAAAGTTTCAGATACGCAAAAATCATATATAACAGGCAAAAGTAGATATTATAAGCTTTCTGGAATGGTATAATACTTGCATAGTTTTCATTGCTAGCTCATCAGAAAATAATTCTGAAAAAAAAAATACAAATGAAGATGTTATTGTGATAATTTTTAAATCATCATATTTAGATGCTCTTTGCTATCAACCAGTGCCAACCACATACATTATTTATTTAAAATATAGTATATTAACTTCTTAGCAACAGTTTGAGGTAAAATACAAGTACCTGCGCCGATTTTTACAAAATGTATTTAAATGGCCAAGCTGTCTTAGGCTCCTCCACTTCGACCGGTCTTGTGCTTCCCACATCCAGCGGATACCCGCGGCCTTCACAAGGTCATTGGTCCACCTTGTGGGAGGCCTTCCCACTCTACGTCTTCCGGTACGCGGTCGCCACTCCAGAACCTTTCGGGCCCATCGGCTATCTGTTCTGCGAGCATTGTGCCCTGCCAACTGCCACTTAAGTTTGGCAATTCTTCGGGCTATGTCGGTTGCTTTGGTTCTCATGCGAGGAGGAGCCTGGGGGAGGCCTATGTCCAGCAGTGGACGTCTTTCGGCTGAAATGATGATCATGATGTCTTATAGGCACTAGTGCACCGCCTACCTGGCCACATGCCCTTCTGGTTTCCAGTATACGATATATTGATATCCCAGACATCCTAAGACGAACTTGTTAGGATAGACGTAGGGATAGTAGCCGAGAATTCTTCATAAGTTAACAGTTAGTTTAAGTAGTAGATACACAAGATCAAAGTAAGTTAAGTAAGTACAGATAGCGCGCGAGTTGAATGCAGAGCTTAGGAATGCGGTAGTGCTGTGACCTAATTATGACCACAATGAGTAATGAATGTCGATACATTTTTAACAATGTTATAAGTTTAATTTTATTTTTTACACTAGGTTAACATGATGAAAAAAAAACAATATCATAATATATAAAACGGAATAAAAAAATAATAATCAGATTCAGAAATTGCAGATATGGTTGAATCGGTGTCACTATCCTCGCCGTCGCTGACCTCAATGACGAATCGATCTATGGTATCTTCAATTAATCCATCTCTTTGCCAATAATTTTCTTCTAAAATTATGACGTGATCATCGAAGCCACGATACGATAGTTGACAAGGATGGCACAGCACTACACTGCAGGCGCGTGAGGTGGGGCGTGCGGATAGCGGGGGAGATGCTCCCGCTCTTTACCTCAGACCCCGACTGCATTCAACTCGCGCGCTATCTGTAGATATATTAGGTCTTTACCTATGAAATTGCCGTTCTGCAGTACTGGCCATTTCAAATCAAAATAATTTTTGTTTGGCTAAGAATTCTAATTTCAAATTAATTTTATTTTAAAAACATGGATTTTTTTTTCTAAAAGTAGTCATTTCTTTATTGATTAGTGTTACATTTTCATCGCATTTCAATCTTTTTCGTCATCATGGATACGTTAAAAATTCGAGTAATTATGGAATATGAGTACCGTCGTGGCAGCAACGCGGCACAAGCGGCACGCAACTTTTTTCATACAAAACGGCAATTTCATAGGTAAAGACCTATTATTTTATTGTTTAGAGAAAAATAAAAAAATCATACTTGAATCAACATTTTTATTCAAACAATTAGGTGAGTATCTAATAATAGGTCTTTACCTATGAAATTGCCGTTTTGTATGAAAAAATTTAAACGAATTTTTTTCATGAATTTTTTATTTGTATTAATCGAAGTAATCACCCATGCAATCAATGCATCTTTGCCATCGCAGTGGCAGTTTATTGATGCCCTTCTTAAAGAAATCAGCTGGACGGTAGGCAACAAATTCTTCAAAGGCATTTTGTACTGCCTCTCGGGTATTAAATTTTTTTCCCGCCAAGAAGTTATCCAAATTCTGGAAAAAGTAGTAGTCTGTAGGCGCAAGGTCTGGTGAGTAGGGCGGATGACGGAGAGCTTCCAACCCCAGTTCTTGCAACTTGGAGACCGTCTGCTGTGCAGTATGAGGTCGCGCGTTGTCGTGCAGGAGCAGCGGAGACGAGCGATTGACCAATGCTGGTTGGAGATGCGCCAGCTTCTCCATCATTGTGTTCAGTTCTTCACAGTACACATCTGCAGTAATGCTCACCCCGTTTGGTAAGAAGCTGTGATGAATCACACCGGCGCTAGACCACCAAACAGTGACCATCACTTTTCTAGGGGTAAGTTTTCGTTTAGGGCATTGTTTAGGTGCTGAACCAGGATCCAACCAACTTGCTGAGCGCTTACGGTTATCAAACAGAATCCATTTTTCATCGCAGGTAACAATGCGGTTCAAAATTCCTTCATTTGTGTGTCTGTTGAGCAGTGCAAGGCACGTCTCGACGCGTACTTCGCGCTGGCGATCATTGAGTTCGTGGGGCACCCATTTGTCAAGCTTTTTTACCTTGCCAATTTGACGCAAATGGACCAATATTGTTTTGACGCTAACGTCGAAAGCTGCTGCTAATTCAGCCGTAGATTGTGTATCATCAGCTTCCACAATCGCCTTTAATTCGTCATTGTCGACCAAAGTCTTCGGACGACCGCGAGGTTCATTTTTCAGGTCGAAATTTCCAGAACGGAAGCGAGCAAACCAATAACAGGTGGTGCGTTGGTTTGTAGTGTTAGCTCCGTAAACGTCGTTGAAGTTGCGTGCCGCTTGTGCCGCGTTGCTGCCACGACGGTACTCATATTCCATAATTACTCGAATTTTTAACGTATCCATGATGACGAAAAAGATTGAAATGCGATGAAAATGTAACACTAATCAATAAAGAAATGACTACTTTTAGAAAAAAAAATCCATGTTTTTAAAATAAAATTAATTTGAAATTAGAATTCTTAGCCAAACAAAAATTATTTTGATTTGAAATGGCCAGTACTGCAGAACGGCAATTTCATAGGTAAAGACCTAATATTTATACAAATTCCCAACTCGTAATATTTTATTGTTCTTTGTTTGCTTGGTTTTTAGTAGTCTATTATTTAGTTTTATCGTGTGATGAATTCGAAACACAATATATAATTTTTTTAAATAATCTATTGGAAAACAGCGGCATGGCATTGGAAAAGTACAATCATCTAAATGCTTAAGAATTTCTTGCCCCACGTTTGTAATTTTCTGATGAATATTAAAAAAGTTTGAATTTTTTTTTCCATTAATTCAATAAATCGTAAAAAATTCTCTGAAGGAATTGTTAAAAATCCAGACTGGACATTTCTTTCATTAAAATCTTTGTAGTGACTGAAAGTAGAATTTCTGCTCATATTCATAGCCAATTCAGATCTTTTAACATACAGTTTTAGAATGGCACATTGGTGTTGAATGAGACATTTTCTATTTAAATAACTTGCGACATAAAGGAGGGCATTTTTCTGAGGTAAATCGAATTTATAATCGTTAGTTTCCACATCAAGAAGTGCAAGGTTATTTGGAGTATTTGACAGTTCAGATAAATCTTGATAAAAATCACCATCTTTCATGAGCAATGAATCACAATCTTCGTTACAGTTACTACCTTTCGGCGTTTTTAAAATATTGGAAACAAACATTTTTCTGAACGTATTACTGACTCGTCGACAAGTTGGCTGTTGACAATTTCCACATGGCTGTCTTACTTTCCCAAAAAAAGTTTCAAGCGATTCTTGGTTTAAACGCCTCGTTAATATAAATTTACATCCTTGTGATTTCAAATCCTCGAAAAGCTGCAAAACTGAATTTATGGTTACTTGGAATCCGTTAATAAAATTCATGGATTTCGTTACGTCAATTCCTGTTTGAATGTTCACCAACTTCAATTCCATAAAAAACTGCAACATTTCCAGTAAAAAATCTATTTGAAAATTGTCACCGCAGAAAGGTCGTTTGAATTTGGCGGGAGAACGCAATGTACAGTCGCCAGCACATCAAGTTACCCCACTTTGACCTTGAACGCTTTAGAAGCAACAACTACGAGAATCGTGTGAAAGAGATATATAGCTTTTTGTCCGTTCTTACTCGTAATGTTTCGTGCTGCAGTGCGTACGTGAGAGTGTGTGCATACGCTCGTCGTGGTGTAGAATGAGATACTTTGCGATAAGAAATAGCGTAGCAAGTTGAATACTTGAATAGAATCCAAATAATAGCGTGGTAATAAAAAGAAGCGGCCCGTGGACGGCGCATTGCCTAAACTACTTAAGAAAGCTTACATATAATCGTTTTTATATTTAGTTTCTTCAGTTTTACTTAATTGTTGGAAATAGCTGTAAGTATTAAGTAGGTGTTACCTACTCATATATTTAAACAGGTAGGTAGCGAAATTTCACGCTCTCGGAGAATAATATTAAGTAGACAGGTAGGTAATCTGATGTGAGAAAAACAGTTTTTTTATTATTTCACGCAGTTTTTAATTACTTTTTCCGAGTTTTGTTACCTACTTTCTGGTGGGCTGGCGGTCACCTGTTTTCGTGCGTTCCTTGCTCTTCAATTCTAAGTATTTTTACGAAGTTCAATGCAAAAACCCATGACACAATCGGCTTGAAATTTCGAAAACAATATAGATACCCATCACAAACGTGGACGAAGTTTTAATTAATTATACCTACAAAACGACTTTTGTCAGTCCGCCTTGCTTGAGATTAACGTTTGACACGATCTTATTCCCAAAGATATAAGGTTGGAGGTTAGTAACGGAATTACCTATACCTACCGAAGTTTGCTTTTACATGAAAGTTCAAACTTATTGCGCAAGAAATAAGATACGATTTCTAGGGAAATAAAATTCGAATCTATAATTATTATCGTTACTTCATTACATTCAAAATATTTTGTCAATGAGAATATGAGTTCCTTTGTTTGTTACGCATTATCATGAAGGACATGGGTTCCCATACGAGGTTCATTTGCGGCTACACCCAAATTGTCATAAGAATACCTATTCTTATGAGAACTCGGATGAAGCCGCATAAAATACAAAAGTGAGTGTTTATTTGTTACCTACGCTTTCAGTTTTTACGCAGTGGCGTAGCTAGCCCTTATGGGGCTTGCTATAACGCCCCATATAAAAATATCTTGGCGGGGTCTTTTGCAAAAAGGACGGTGACGTTTTTTTAAGTAAATAAACAAACCGTCGGCGTCCTGTATAATAGATTCAGTGGTAGCTAAGCCCCTATATTCAGTGGTAGATAAACCCCCCTGCTTCTGGCGCTTTAACTACACAACCGATCATCATGGAATTTTGCCTACCTACCTGCCATCATAATAGGCCTTTAATGTTCCCACTGCTGGGACACAGGCCTTCTCTCGGTGAGAGGGAACCTACCTATCAGGAAAAGGACAAAGGATACGTCCTTACGGTAACGCGTGTGAAACCGCGGGAAAAGTTTAAAAATAAAATGCGGAATAAAAATCGTAACCTTTTTATTTTGAAACATTAATTTTTGAAAACTTCAAAACAAATCCTACACCTACTCTAAATTAAAATATACTTACAACAAAATGTATAAAATCAAACTATACAAATAGACAATAGATTAAAAACAAGTTGTTAATATATTTTTTACAAGTTTATATTTTTATTGATTTTTGTAACAGATTACTTATACAGTCTACCAATGACTACCTAGTAATATTAAATGCTGCCGCGAAACAAATGTAAAATTTCCATCCATTCAATTGTGTATTGTCAATTTTGTATTGTCCATTTGAAATAAGATTAGATATTTAAACAAACCTTTTTTACAATCGGTTCAACCGATTGTGACTTCTATTCAGTAGGAATAAGGATGGCTTTAAAGCAAAAAAGTGGTTACAACACCGACTGTTTACTGCAGATACCATTTATCATGCTTACAAGTCATACAACGCAATAGAGGTCAAAATCAGTTGAACGGACTGTAAAAAAAGGTTTAATTAACTGTCTAATGTTATTTCAAACGGAGGATAGATTAGTATAATTTGACTAGGCTGGTGCCCGGGAACATTCCCAGTTAGTGAGAACACACATAAGCTAAAGATTTTGTCTTTTTTGAACTTTTTAGATTAGGTTTCTTCTCGCATGTTTCATAATAAAATAATAAAAGATAGAAATTAAACGCATATCTTTTACACCCACAATGTGTTACTGAGAATTTTCGACAGTTTATTGATGTAGTTGGAGAGTTAAACTGATAGCTAAAAACCATCCTTATAACTGTGCAGGTGTGATACTAATTTTGAGAAATGTTATTTACTTATCCTTTGTGCATCATTTATGGCCATAACTAACCGGTCGGCGTAACAAAAGAAGCAAACATAATAGGCAACTCCAGAAATGTAAACTTCTATTGTTACGCCTGCCGCTCATCACATTAAAGATAGCGCGAAATGAGCACTTTTACATGTCACTTCTACTTACTTACTAAATCTTACCAGTAACTAAGTATGTTATTATATTTTTACTTTTATTTTAATTCTATGTGGTTTCACCGACACGTTCCCATTCCCAGCAATTAGGAATATCCCCGGGCACTGGAAAGATTCTTTTGGGAACATTTTCGGGAACGGCACATTACTACTCACACTATTCCTTCTCTTACAAACTTACACTCTACATAAACATGTATTTTATTTGCTATACTAATATTATAAAGAGGAAAGATTTGATTGTTTGTTTGCATTGAATAGGCTCCAAAACTACTGCACCGATTTGAAAAAATTCTTTCACTGTTGGGAAGCTACACTATCCCCGGGTGACATAGGCTATATTTTATCCCCGTATTCCTACGGGAAAGGGAACTACGCGGGTGAAACCGCGGAGCGCTGCTAGTTTTAAATAAATATGCATCTGAATACTTATGCAATCCTAATACTTTAAAAGTCGCTTCCATACTAAACACCTGAACTAGAAAGCTTCATAAATTCCCGGTGTTCCTGGAATCCCGGGATAATTTTTACAAAAATAATAATCTAAAAATTAACTTTAGGTAAATTAAATATGCATCCGATTATCCGATTTCTAATTATGACACAACATCAACGAACGACGTGACTGGCGTCTTTCCCAAATCGAGCAGTGAAAGAAAGAATCAGTGTTTGAGAAACAATGCTTAGAAATACCTTAATTCTTTTATTTTGATAAATAAAATAATTACAAAATGAAAATACTACATAAGGATTGTAAAACTATGCTACTATTTATTGTGAAAGTTTGTGGGAATGGATAGATATTGTTTGTTACTTTTTCACGCTAACGGAAAAACGGATTTCAGTGAAACTTGGCACTTAAATTGACCATGACCTGTATGAACACATAGGATTGGTTCCTACGGAAACTCAGGTGAATAAAGTGCATTATTTACTAGTGCCCTAGAATCGGAGTTCGTCATCTAAAGCTAAGGCTACGACACTATACACCGTGCACTCAGTGTGTGCTTCCTAATGCGCCTAGGTCATTAAAATCTTGGCAGGTCGGCGGCATTTCTTTCCAACGTTCTTCAGGCGCCTTTTGACGGTGTCTATTGAAATCTAAAACAAATAAATATTGTCAATTTCAATACATACTTACATAAAATTCTTTATTATGAAAAATGGTACGGGACGGGCCAACTTGACTAAATGAGTATGTGACGGTTAAAATTATTATTCTTCAAAATATAAACATAGACAGATAAATGATCTGCCGTATTGCGTGCTTCCACCTTTGTTGGGGCGCGTTGTAGACAACTAAACATTTATTATCTAATAGTAATAATTTTTACTGAGTCTGGTCCGCCGGCGCGCGTAAAACCGGTTTGAGTGCGCGCCGAGCGCCCTTACAACATGTCTATTAGGTAGTAGGTATTACCTATTTTAATCAACGTTGTTATTCACTTCTCAAGAAAACCATGTATTATGTAAATAATGAATAAGTTAATGTGATAAGTGTGATTACAAGCTAAGCTATGCATGGACTCACGCTGTACGCTCGTGTGCTCAAAAAATGATCGGCAGTTCGGCACCGACCATAGTCGCATCGTCTGCCGCCGTCGTGGTTCTCGCCTAGAGTTGGCGGTGGTGGGCTTCTAGGGTTCCGCTTTCTTGCCACCGCCGCCCGAAGCCAGAAGTAAAAAGTTTTCTTTTTCTGGAACGAAACAAATAGCTATAGTTTATTTGCACATACACACACAGGCAAACATGTATTAAAACTTAAATATAATTCCCTACAAAATATAATCTGCCTAGCCTTTTCCCAACTATGTTAGAGTCGGCTTCCAGTTTAACCGGATGCATCTGAATACCAGTATTTTACATGGAGCGACTGCCTATCTTACCTCTACAACCCAGTTACTGGGTAATACAATACCCTTGATAAGACAGACAGAAGAAGCCTGAATGTCTGACATGGTTGCCAGACATTCAGGCTTCCACCGAACTTTAACGACTGTCAAAGATCCACAAATAACAGCCGGGACCAACGGCTTAACGTGCTTTCCGAGGTACGGAAGGGTCTTGGTATATGAAGTGGTCACCCATCCATGGACCAACCGCTCAAGCGTAGCTTAACCTGATCGATCGACCCGTGTGGCTGTTATTACCTAGCCACAAGCCCCTACAATAATAGGTAGCTAACTTATAATCATTAAATTATTTACACACAAACATCGCTATCTTTACATTACATTTACAATCTGATTTCGTGGTAACTAGATTCTTACTAAACTTGGGCTCGCGAACACGCTTGACCCAGCAATGTTTCAACGGACTAAAAGAAAGTGCGTAATTGCGTAGGTAAGTATTTTAAATCCAATCACTAGCTACTTACTGGATTAACTTTTGTTTAGAATATTTCACGACTTAATGGAATCAAAAACAATAGTTCATTGTGAATTTAAGCTTTCACGGGGGGGGGGGGGGGGGAGTGCTGCAGCTAGCAGCTACACTCTACTTGGAACAGTGCTCACCATTAAAAACTTACATTATCAGAAACTCTTAAGAAAGAACACAAAGACGATACCTACGTAATTAACCCTTCTGTTAACTTATTTCGAATATTCTACAAGATGTTGTTTTGCATCCTCGTCAAATTTCAGGTAGTTGTCATAAAAGACATAAATAATCAATTGAAAATACAGTACCGGGCAATAACAAATAAGCACTGCTTTTTTTTGTTGTTGAAATTTAACAGTATTTCAGAATTAAACCCTTAATTCAATACAAATAAAAGAGAATCACCCGACTACGCAACAGCGACAATGCAGCTGTGTGCGTGAGTGTCGACGTCTTACCTACCTACGAACCAAATTCAAGCGTGCGCGACCGAGCGGCGAGCAATGAATGACCTAAGCGACCGGTAGCAATAATTTTACCTAATTTTATTTCGAAAATCACCTACATTATTGTCATAAATTTAGTTTGATAATTACCTCTTTTTAAGCATCATTAGAATACGGAAATCTTACTATTGACAGTAATACTAGTGCGCCAAAGAAAAGTTCACTGACCTGGTATCAGATGATTAATAAAATGTTCGTTTTGCTCCTAATGCTATCGTTCAGCCTAAACTTTTCGTAATGATTTTGTTTTTATTTGTGCATTAAATTGGTTGATTTGAAATTTTCTTTACTACTTAACGGGCTTAGGACCGGTAATAATACCTACCTACCTTAGTTGATGTACCGATCTACTAAGTTTAAAAATGTTTTTTAGGTTTGATGGAAATGGAAAGATTTGCTAGTTATGTGTAAGAAGGTGGTGATACTTTCGACTCTTAGGTATTATTGGCGTAGTTAAAAATTTAAAATCAACTTATTTACACTAATAAAATTGGTTAAGCTAACAACGTATTTACAAAATGTACAAATAAATAAATTACCTACTTAAGTTACCCGGAGGAGTTGTTCAAAGTTGCCACCTTTTACACTCTTGGCACAATCGAGCACGACGTAGCTGGTTTTCCTTTAGTTTAGGTACGTAACACTAACACATTCGTTTTAAAGTGTCGAAAGCACTAATGATCCTTGCACGTACACTGTGGTGTGGTGCACTCCAAAGCGTCGACCAGCCTCCCGCATGCTTGCCCGTGGTTCTCGCTGGAAGTATTCCAGGATGTCTTCCTGCAAGGCGACAGGCAGGCCTACCTACGCTGCCGCGAGCTTGAGCATGCCGGGGAACGTCAAACTGCCGATGATCCCGCAGTCTCTGCGTAGCAGCCAGCATGACGCTCTGTGATGGGGGTTCCCGATCGGGAAACATTTCCGTGAACATCCGGACGGCTCCACGTAGGCTGTCTCCACTGATGGCATACAGGCGGACCATCTCCACCAACTCGACATTAGTGTAATTGTCCGTCATCTTGCACTTTGTATCGAATGACGTCTCAACAATTTACCGAGAACTGAGAAGCGCGCACGCACATTTCGGCGACATCAAACACACTGTTGGTTCGGGGGCGGGCGGGGGGCCGCGCACGCGGCGGCCGATCGAACGATCGCGCAAGCGTTGTGAATGGATGTAGGTATTGTTTGCGTTTGTGTGTGAAAGCGCGGTTAGGCTAGTAACAGACGGGCCGCGTTTAAATACGGCTGGTTCACACTTACGGATTTTAGTAAACAGGAAAAAATATTCAAAAAATACCTACCCATTTTATTGTTGATTTGGGTCGAGAATCATTAGCATAATAACGTCCTTGAATTTGACTAGGATGCAAATCAACATCTTGTATAGAAAAACACTTAAGACACATATTTTTTTTTATTAGCCTTTGTTTATTTTAATAAAAATAAACAATAAATATATAAAATATTACTCACCGTTATGCCCGTCTGCCGACACTGTCACCAGGCATCCACTCAATCGAAGCGCTATGATACACTCTCTTTCATCTTGCGTCAACTGAGGCGCCAGTCGCCATTTTAATATTATTTAATAGTTTTAGGGTTACTAATATCACGCACAGGACGACTACAGGACGACTCCACGAAATTTTATTGACTGACGATGTGATGAGTGAAACTCGGGAGCGGTGACGTACGCGCAGGGGGGCGTGGGTGTGGCTTATTCCTAGTAAAACAAGATAATTGGCTCCCAAATATTGGAATGTGCAGCAATTGGGCAATTTTAGAAACGTTTAAACGTCCGCCAATCAGGGCAATGATACTTTCTTTCTAACACTGCATGGCGCGTCGTAGTTATAGTTATGTATAGGGTTTAGCTTGACGTGCTGGCGACTGTACTTGAATTTAGAATGTCAAACAATCTATTTATTTTCTTTATAAAATCAGCTGTGTCTAATGCAGTTGCATGCATTACATTTAAATCGACATAAGTCTTTAATGCTGCCGAAACTGTGTTGCTTAAAACTTGCACGGCTAATTCGACATTTTCAATTTTTTGGAAATTGTTGGGTTCCAAGTGCAACTGGGTTAACTTAGGTGCTAATCTGAGAGCATGTTGATCACGCGTATACATATTTATTATATCAGAAAATTGCGCCACTTTATTATCAAAAACGAAATTACATGTTTGAAGATTGTTGCGCATAGATTTCATTAGGTGAGGAACGTCAAACACATAATATATTTTATGCCCGTTAACCACAAAATATGTATTGTTAGCATCTATGGAACGTGCTTTTGCAGCACACACAAAATCGGAGCCTTGATCGGTTATAAGTACACGTATATCTAGACCTACGTCTAATAAGGCAGCTATAATCTGGTCAATCCAAGCGTTTAATTCTGGATAATTTTTACAGTTGACCAGAAATGAATGTGCAACCGGTTGCTTCCATTTGTGTATAATACCTCGAATCATTATAACTATGACATATTTAGCAGCTTCTGGGGTTTGTATGCCGTTAATTTCATGAAATCCCACAATTCTATCATTGAAACTGTCGTAATGCAGCTTTGGTTTTACGGGCATACGACCCACACAAACGCTGCACATTTTCTCCTGTGGAGACATTTTACTTACTTTTATCCTCAAAGCATTTCGTAATCTCTCATCAGTCTCTGTGCCTATGGGCATGACAAGCTTTTTTAAAATAGGCAGAGACGGCAAACATAATGTCTTCGATAGAAATCGATAAGCAACCGGACCTGAATAATGGAGGCTGAGCGCAAAGAACTGAAAGGCTACGCTGTATCGGTTTCCACTAAACCCTGCTTTTAAATCTATCTGCCATTTTATTAACTGTGCCATACCTTTGCTCATAAATACGTCACATAATTTCAAAAAGTGTTCTTTATTTACACTATTCAAATCAATCGTTTTAGCTTCTTTAGCCTCTGTAAGTTGTAAATATGTTTTTCTCTTTCTAAGAGTCCTTTTCTCATTTCCACTGTTCTTCTCTTGGGGTTCTAAAACATCGGTTTGAACAGAGCTAGTAGTTTGATTGCTGATCATAATCAATGGTTCTATGCATTCAGTTTTGACTGGGCTTCCTTGGTCAACTACATCACCCAACGCCTCCTCATCTTCCGCTTCTGTTGTTATGGACAAATCTTCATTCTTAATAATATCTATTTGAAGTAGCGGACTGTCACAAGTTGGAGATTGTGATAATGGGTGAGCTGTACTTGTACTTGTACCGGCATAAGATGGAATTTTTAGTGTAGGAAATGCGTCTTTACTTATATATTTTTTCGTTCTGTACTTTGAAAATACTATAAACTTTTGTTCGAAATGCTCTTCACAAATCCTATAATCTCCACGTTTCTCAATTAGATCTTCACGTCCTACTGCTGTAAGCCATTTGCTTCGCCTGAAATAAAACATGAAAGTAAATAATGTAATTATACACACAAGCATACGTACCTATACAGGTTGAACTGAAACCCTTACTTGTTGAAAATAATAAAACACGGAAATTAAATGTGGGAAGTAATTATTTGGTTCGCAATTATTTTATGTGGAAAGCAAGAAAAATAAGCAGTTAAATCATTTGGTCAGCATAAAATGTTTTGTGGGCAATAAATTAAAAATGAGCAACACGAGATCAGCAAAATAAATATAGTTATGTAGGTACGTAGGGAGTAGGGACCAGTGGCGTGCATAGCTTTTCAGAATAGGTAGGCACTAGGCCGCCTAGTCTTGAGGCAGACAGGCGCGGTCTCTAATCAATCAATCAGAAACAATACAAAAGTATCTAATTTGAAATTAATTTAATTAAATTAATGAGTTCAAATTATTTTTTAGGTACCTATGCCTTCTATGAACTTTTACTGCAAATAATAATCTTTATCGGTCCGACAAAAGGAAACTATTTTTTTTATACCATCACAGGTATCTACAACGAAAGATATGATAAGCCAATAACAAATTATAGAGCGCAATGCGTCACACATGCAATTTGAGGGATACTGTCTAGACTTTGAAAAAACCCCTTTTTGTTCTTTTTAACCGACTTCCAAAAAGGAGGAGGTTCTATGTTCGACTGAACATTTTTATTTTGTATGTTCATCGATTTCTCCCCCAATTTGTTGACCAATTCTCTAATTCTTTTTTTATTTGAAATAGTATAGGTACTCCTGAGGTGGTCCCATTGGTACCAAGTCAGGATCTGATGATGGAATCCCAAGGAAATAGAGGGCAACCCTCAAATGTTATAGGTATTATCAATGTTTTTCATATATTTTCTAAAGCTATTGAGACATTTGCCTATGGTTATCATCATCTCATGACGCTGAGCTGATGAAAGAAGGTAAAACTCTTTAACGGTTAGGTGGAGGTTCGGGCATAACTCCGTCATATACTTACCTATAGACCGATTTGCAAAATTCTTTTTTTGTTCGAAAGGGGTTTATTCCGAAATGGTCCCATTTAAATTTCATATAGATCCTGATAATGCGTTTCAGAGACAGTCAACGGAACTCTTCAAAAAAAAATGATAGCCAGACATTAATAAAATACAAATCCAGAGTCACTGACTTGCGAAATTAAAGTTATTTTTCACTTTGTAGTGTTTTTCCAGACGTCGGTTTTTTTGGTTGGATTTTTTTTTAGTCCGATCAATTTAGACATGCAAGGGTACAAATAATTCACATAGAGCTATAATTTGTATGAATGTTCGGAACACCATTCATGGGCGTACCCAGCATTTTTCTTATTCTTCGCACGGCTTAATTACGAAGTATTTTTTTTTACATTCACACTCGTTTGCATAATACGAGTACGCAATAAGCATGCCTCCTACATCCGTAGATGGCTTGCATTTTTCCCTTCGTAAAATTACTGCGACTTACGGACGGACGGACAGACGAACATAGCGAAATTGTAAGGTTTCACGAAAGTCAGTTAAGTCAATCTTGCTTAGAAGGCCTACAAAACACCTTGGTAACCCACAAACCTACAAACCTAACCTGAAAAATACGAAACAAATAAGTAGGAGTCGAGCATTATGACGCTAATAGGTATAGGCGGTAGGTACCTAAACCATAAGAATAATAAATATAAATACTTAATCATACATAATGGGAAAACCTTATCGCCAAAGTTACTTCATAATAAGTAGGTATTAAAATGTCATTTAGGTACCTGACAAGATCCTTTGGATACATAAAATAAGAAACATCCTTGGTTTTCCTCGTGTTGTTTAGGCACACAGTACAACAGTTTGGCATATTGAACAACAGTAATTAAGTCGTCTGCGTTGTATCGCTGCCGCTATCAGCCCGTAACTTCGTCGTCTGACTGAGCTAGACAAATCCGATTAGTCGTCGAGCGGGCGCCGGTGCTCGCCCCCCGCGCCTTGTCGGTGACACATCACTCACACATAGCTGTGCGTGTAGTAATGTACCTACACACGGCGTTAGTATGAAGCTTAGCTTCTGGTTATTCTGTGGTTTCGTATTCGTTAGTATTCGCACATATTGACCGAGTTCCCAAGCATATCACGACCTCCTGGCGCGCCTCTATGAGGTAAAGCACACTACGGTGCATTTTATCAAAATAGGGTATTTTCTGATTTGATAAAAACTGTTTTAATTTGAAGATTGGGACGATATATTTAAGAGAAAAATAAAAATTCAATTTAATAATACCCATTTTCTCAATTAAAAACGATTAAAATCTAATTTATTTTTCGTTGTTTTGAATTTACCGCCAAAACGCTCCTTACGATGACTTTTTATCACGTGACATGAGACGTCAACTCTGTGTAAACGACACTGGTACAAATACTTAGTTTGGCGCCGTTTTAGAAGTATTTGTGCACAGAGGCACCGCTCACCAGTAATATCACTTTCTATCCATTACAAATCTTGTTAATTATAAACTCGACATTCACTTATTCACTTACTAACTACTTTAGTTCACACAAAGTTGGCGTCACGTGATAAAAAATCATCGTAAGAAGCGTTTTGGCGGTAAATTCAAAACAACGAAAAGTAAATTTGGTTAAATCGTTTTTAATTGAGAAAATGGATAGAAATCAATTTATTTTTATTTTTCTGTTAAATATCTCGTTCCAATCTTCAAAATAGAATAGTTTTGGAAAAATTAGAAAATACCCTATTACCGATGGTCCACCGGTGACAGCGCGACCACGTCGTCTCGCCCCACTAAAGCTTCGAGCTGCAGGCTTAGCACGAGCACCGACTTGTCGACGGAAGAATAGACAACACTATTAAATAAATTATGTGCAATAGGATAAGATACCTATGTTTTTCCATTCATTATCACAGTTATGCGTTCTAAACGAATCATGATTTTGTAGATAATCGTATATACTTTGTGGCCGTCGAGTAGAAAGTTTTGTTGTCAGTGTGATTTTGACAGTTTGGGAAGAAATACTCTTCTGAAATAGTCTACATATAAAAGGACCTAGATAAATATCGTAAGAAACGAAAGACTAAATGACAGATTGTAGAAGGATATCTACGGTGCGATAACAAAAATGTAGGAACGAAATATCACTTTGTATTGAAAAAACACTGTCTATTCTTCGTAGAAATACAAAGCGTCATGCTAAGCCCGCTGCTCAGAAAGAGTTCGAGAAGATGATTTTCGTGAGGCGCCGTCCTATTGCCATCGCTTGTGCGATGCTGCGATGTGATTTCATCGTGCGATGAAAACGCTCGCGCCATTTGAAAACGTTTGTCCTATTTTGGAGCGATGCGATCACTCTCGAAATGTCTCATAGCAGAGTTGCACAATTTCTGCTGTCGAGCAATATTTCTTTAATTGTAAATAGTATTAAAAAATAGAACGTAGACCACATAATACATACAGGGTAAGTTTTTATCCAGTGCGCAAATTGTAACCACGAATTCAGCATATCATTCTAGAACCCCTAACGCAGAAATTTTTCGCCGGTTGTACAAAAAAAAAACAGCTGTTTCATAGAAAAGTGCAATACCTACGCGGTCAAAATGTATGGAACAGCTGATTTTTTTTTTGTGTATCCGGCGAAAAATTTCTGCGCTAGGGGGTCTAGAATGTTATGCTGAATTCATTGTTACAATTTGCGCACTGGATAAAAACTTTTCCTGTATACTGTATAAACAGAAATCAGCACGGTGAATTTCACAATCCAGTATTTTGACGTACGGGAAAAAGAAGAAGATTTTTACGAATATTTGTCTATGTCAACAGACACATTTTGGTCGTGTGAGAGCCATTAGGACATTCAGTACTGATCGGTATGTTTGATCGGACTATCGTCCGATCAATACGATGCTAAAACTAAACAATTTGGTCGCATCGCATGAACGAACGACCTTCAATAGGACATTCAGTAGATATCAGTATGTTTAAACGCACGAATGCACGATCATTCCCGTCGGACGCATAATCGCGCGAGCGATGGCAATTGGACGAAGCCTTAGGGACTACTCACACTATTTGTATAGAGTCCGTTCAGCTTTCCGCGGCTGAACAGATGCGTACGCATCTCATACAAAATCGTTATTTTCTATGGACAAAAGCTGAACAGAGCTGAATAAGTGTGTGTAGTCCCCTTATGCTTAAATTTTGCTCAGTTTTTATTCTTGTGGTTTGGTGGCCACTGTACCCAGAATATAACAAATAATCAGCCTATAATGTTCCCACTGTTGGGACACAGGCCTCCTCTCTGTGAGAGGGAGCGAGCCGTAATCCATCACGCGGGCACAGAATCACCAAGCAGAAGCAAAGCTTCTTACTAACGCCGTGTGTAGGTACACTACTACACGCACAGCTATGTGTGAGTGACGTGTAACCGACAAGGCGCGGGGTCGAGCACCGGCGCCCTCTCGCGTAGAAATCGGTTTGAAGTAGCTCAGCGATACGACCGCGACGCAGACGTTTATAATAGTTTTTTTTTTTTTTCATTATGCCAAACTGTTGTACTGTTTGCACCTTAGAATATTAAAAGGTTTGCACTGTGCACAAACAATGGGAGGAAAACCAAGGATATTTCTTATTTTCTGTATCCAAAGGATCTTGTCAGGTAAATGACTATATCTATCTATACCTTCACATTTTTTATGCTTTTTATAGAAGTATTTAGTAACGAGATAGGTAGTATCCAAAATAATTATTTTGGCTATGGTTTTCGCATAAGAATGATTATTTATTATTCTTATGGTTTACCTACCACCTAGATTGGCGTATTATTGTTCGTCCCTAACTTATTTGTTTCGTATTTTTGTTTTAGTAGGTTTTGTAGGTAGCTAGCTAAGCAACCCCAAACTGTCAAATTTTCGCAATTGAACACGAACCTTAGGATTACGTAATAAAGTTGAAAATCTATCAAATAAATTTTACAGATTGGGGTAACTTGATGCCCTGGCATCTATACCTAACTTAACTTACTTTGGTAATGTAGGTACCTACTTAATTTGAAAACAAACTGTCCATTGTTAAACCATTTCGTCTTTCAAAGATACACTGTATTTTATGTAGGTACAGGTAAGGCCTTTAACCTTTTTCAAGAATTCGGTTATCGAATGCAAAAAGAATTGATCAAATCCGATAAGTTAGTAGTTCAGAGATTAACGCGATCAAACAAATTATTGTTTTACAGGATAATTTTTTATCCAGTGCGCTGAATTCAGCATATCATTCTAGACCGTTTACCGCAGAAATTTTTCGCCCGTTATACAAATAAAAAACAGCTGTTTCATAGAAAAGTGCAATACCTACGCGGTCAAAATGTATGGAACAGCTGATTTTTTTTTTTTGTATAACGGGCGAGAAATTTCTGCGGTAGAGGGTCAAGAATGATATGCTGAATTCATGGCTAAAATTTGCGCACTGGATAAAAACTTATCCTGTAGATTACCGTGCATGGATGGTTACAACATTAGAGATTATCAATTCTATGCAATTCGCAGATCATGCAGATGACGAGGTGCGACCGGAGTAGGTAACCCAACGTGCGCGTGAAGTGCAATGCATTCAGCAGTTGAAATTGAAACATAGTGTTGAAATTTTTCGTCCGGTGATTAATAAAAAAACCAGGGACCGGACAACCCCGCTTAAGAGTTAAGCCTTTTGACAGGGTAACCCGTACATGGGGTAATTCATATCGCAGTGTTACCTTTTGTTCGAGTTTCATGCGCGAAACCCAGCGAAATGGTTAACACCTTTATTATGGTAACCACGTGAAGGGGTTAACCCCTTCAATGTCTTAAGCCTTTGAAGGGGTTACCTTCACGAAAAGCTTTTATTCGTGTTACCCTGAATTACCTAATCCACTTGAGCTGCATGTATAAACTTGTACCCGAGCGGCGACGCGGCGCGGCGGTGTGGCGCCTCATTGTCTTACTTACTATTTTTATTTAGTTATTACGAATTTGACAACAAGTCACGATAGATAAGCGATAGTCCGGTCAAAATAGACATTCACCCTTGCATAAATTCCTAAGACGCTGAATTGTTACATAAATGTTAGGGATACCATTATAATGAAAATTCTCCATCGATCCCCTGAGTGCAATTTGTTTCCATTCAAGGTCAAAGTTCGCTAAAATGGGTTTTTAGTTTTTTTTTGGGAAACGGTTAGTTTTATGATAAAAATTGTAGATCATGCAATTATGAATCTATAAAAATTTACTTTGGATGGGAAATCATCAATTACTTCTCCCGCTCTGGACGGACCGGGAAGGCTTGTCAGACTTTTACTGACTAAAATCCACCCGTGTTCCTTCAGTTGCCTGTGCCAGGGCCACGGTACCTCTTTCGAACAAATCCGCAACCCTGGCAGGCATTGGCCCTAGCGGACCCCTTTCATTATTGTTGACATCTCTTTGAGGTGCGCGTGGAACACAATGCACCGTCGACCCGGGCCTGGTCCGTACCAGACGGCGAACTATCCATTGCTCGCACTGCGCAAGCCCGCATCTACGGTGGCCGGAAGTCCGCAACGGAGTCCCGACGCCCATTCCGTCTCCTGTGGCGGCTAAGGGCGCGACAGCACAAGGATTGCCTCTCCCTCACGCTCTCCGCCTCCTTCTTCGCGAGCATTACTGCTTCGCTGAAGGAGGTGACGGCTTCCCATGCAGTTTCCTCCGTACCATGACCTGGACCAGAGCCGGACGCGAGAAATCCTCGCCGCCGATAGCCTACACTGATCGCTTCCGCGAGGACATGCGGCAGTGCTTCGCCCGAGCAGGGCAGACCTCCATCGCTCCGTCCAGGCGATCCACACAATGGTGACACCCGGGTGTTTCCTTCGGCCTTATCCAGAACAAGAACCTCCCGAAGCAACCGTGTCCGGTGAGAACCTGCGTAAGGCGGAAGGTGAGGACGCCGAGACCCTTCTTTCCCTCCGTGCCCAGCACTGGGTTGCGACAATCGCACTTTCCATGACGCCATGAGATCCCACCGGAGCTGTCCGTTGTGCCGTAATTTCTTGCGGCGGCGGAGTTACGCCCCGGCGTTTTGCCTCCTCGCGCCGCTCTCACACATGCGAAGTCTCCAGATCTCAGGGTGGCAATCCGGCAAAGTGGCTCGCTGCCTCACCGGAGTTCGGACGGTATCCCGGGACTAGCCGGAACACTTTATCCCCTAAGATTCACCATTTCTGAGAAAAATCGATTCTAAAATTTACTTAAGTTGTATTCCCCATAATATGCACACATTTCCACGCCACCTACGAGGTAGTGTACTTGACGCGTTTTTTTTTAAGCGCCATTGATCAGGCTGGCTGACCACCAGACGGGCAGCAAGTCATGCAAGAGGGATAAAAAAGCTGATTCAAATTGTAACATGGGGCCCTCGATGTCAGCTCGCTCACCGCCCGCCGGCAATAACGCCCAGGACAGGGCTGACGGGGAGGCGGTAGTTACTGAGTAATTGCCAGACCTTCGTCTTCTCCAAGCCAATATCAATCTTTGCACCAGGGCTCAGGACCTTTTGCTCCAGGCAAGGCGAAGTGGTTGATCAACGTTGCCATTGCCGCCGAAACATACTTTGTTCCTCCCAAGGATGACAGGATGGGTGACATTGATGGCTTGGTGACACTTATCTTGAGGCTGGCCGCTGACACTCTATCCCTTGAGACCTTCAGTCGGGACGGGGCTTTGTGGCAGCCTTAGTCGAAAATATGGTCGTGGAGATTTATTTCTCACCCAACCGACCTCTCGCTGACTTTGAGACTTTATTTCGGAATCGAACCCAGTCGTCAGTCGAAGCAACAACAAGGACGGGGTGAGGACATCCCGTCCTTGTCGTGAGGTACTTCAACGCCGAGTTCACAACTTGGAGTTCCCCAGCAACGGATGCACGGGGTGTGTTATTAGAAGAGTGGGCGATGGAGTCAGGCCTACTGCTCCTAAACCGGGGATCCGTTCAGACATGTGTGCAGCAGTGGGGTAGGTCTATAGTGGACTTATCGTGTGCTAGTCCTGCTGTGGCACGCTCTGTTCAGGACTGGCGTGTATTGTAGGAGGTGGAGACGTTGTCGGACCACAGATACATCCAGTTTGATGTTTCCGCCCAGACTTCGAGTGGCCCGGTCCAAGCGGCCCCGGCCAGGGTTGAGGATGACTGTTGACGATGGGTGGTCAAGCGACTGAACCAGGAAGCTCATCTGGTGGCCTCAATGGTGCATGCCTGGTTAGACTCACCAGTCAGGTCTATCGATATTAACGACGAAGCAGAATGGTTCCGGGAGGCCATAACCCAAATCTGTGATGCTGTGTTGGTCCGCGTTCAGTCTCTATCTACCAGGCACCAGGTATATTGGACGTCACAAGATATTGCGCAGTTGCACATAACATGCGTAGCGGCGTGGCGCCCGTACACTAGGCACCTACGAATGCGCCGACGAACACCAGAAGCGCTAGTAAGAGAGGCGGAACGGTGTGAAGTGTACAAAGTGGCGGTGGCGGAGTGGTGGTGGTGGGTGGTAAATTGGATTGCTAATTGAAATATAATTTGCTGTGTCTAATGGACGAATTTAGAATCAATTGATGGTGTGTAGCGTCCGACATCTTATATTTGTACGCTGTTCGGGCAAAACATGACTGTCTTAATCATAATTTGACGTAACATCTTGCATGCTATGTGTGTGTATACTCATGTTTTGGCAAATAAAAAATTATCTTAAAAAGGCTCTTCAGCTGGAAATTAAGCGAGCAAGGGTCGAAGCTCATGATACATTGCTGGCAATTCTAGAAAGGGATACGTGGGGGTGACCATACCGTTTGGTTTGGTTTGGTCCAGCGCTGCTAGAGAGAGTGGTGAGCGCTTTATTCCCCTCTCAAGGCGAGCACACACCACCTAATATGGTTCCGCCTACTATAGTGCCCAACACGGAAAACGAAGATGACGACGCGCTTGAAGTGACCCAGGTAGAACTGAGACCGGCAGTACAAAGGCTTAAGGCCAAAAACACTCCAGGACAGACGGCATTCTTGGCCGTGCATTGGTTCTGGCCATCAAGGCTCTCTGGCTCCGCTAAGTAAGACTCTTGAGTGCATGTCTGGAGAGGGGCTAGTTTCCACGCTAGTGAAAGACTGGAAAGCTGGTCCTGCTAAAAAAAAAGAAGGGCATCCTGCGGGCTCTCCATCCGCTTACCGACCCATTGTGTTGCTGGATTGAGGTGGAAAAACTCTTCGAGAGAATTATTGCAAACCTTCTCATTCAGCACATGGCAAGAGAGGGGCCGGATCTAATCTGGGTGCTTACTCTCAAATATAATTCCGATGGATCGACATTGGAATTATCAGTCAAACGTCAGGGATTGGCTAGATTCAGTGAGTCCAGCCAATCCCTGATGTTTAACTCAACAAACTGACGTTTTATCAATGTCGATCTATCGGAATTATATTCCAGAGTAAGCGCCCTGATCGGAACCGGTTTGGTTTCTGTAGGGGGTGCTCTGACGGCCAAAGAGTATATTTTAGAATCGCTTTTTCTCAGAAATGTTGAATCTTAGGGTATAAAGTGTAAGGATAATTTATGTATGTACAGTCGCCAGCAGGTCAAGCTATCCCAAACTGTCAAATTTTCCCAATCGAACATAAACCTTATTCCTTTGTAATAAAGTTGAAAAACTATCAAAGAAATTTGACAGATTGGGGTAGCTTGATGTGCTGGCCTCTGTACTTAGATAATTGCATGATCTACATTTTTTGTGAGCGAGCTAATTTTATCATAAAACTAACAGTTTCGCAAAAAATAAAACATCTTTGCGAACTATGACCTTGTATAAAAAAAAATTGCACACAGAGGAACGATGGGGACGACTTTCACAGTATCAATATAATGGTATCCCTAACGTTCATGCAAATATTATGTTTCTTGGGAATTTATGCAAGAGTACACCTATTTTTCGGGCTAATTTGACTGGGCTACATACGGTGTCCAGCATCTCGACTCGGCTGTGGCATTTTCACAGAAAAAGAAACTAAATATTATAATAAGAAATATAATAAGCAGTAATTACTCATGTGGTAATACCACACACACTTAAACAAAAACACAGCTAAGTAGTTCCGTCCGAGTTTCAAATTAAATGACGAATGATGAGAATGTAAACAAGTATAGACACGAAAAAGAAATAAGTACGTCTATTACAATGTTTAGCATGTGCGACAAACAAAATTGAACTGTAAAATCATATAGGCAATAATTAGAATTCCATGTTTACAAGTCGCTCGGTACATGCAACCATGGCGCCGCCGGGCAGAAAGATGTCACGTGCGGTCGTGGTTATACAATTTTCAAACTAATGTCGATTACAAAGAGTGGATATTACAATGTGTTGGAATGGAATGGCTTACCCTGTTACAGTGTTACAGGGTATTAAAAGGTTAACTTGTTCGGAAGGGGTTACATTGCACCCATTCGAGGGTGTAACATGTATCAAAGGGTTTATTTTTTAAGCGCTTAAAAAAACCCCTTTAAAAACCCTTTCAACGAGTATCCGGCCGGTCCCTGAAAAAAACAAGCGAGCCTTACAGTAGTCGCATAGGATGTTGTATGAAAATGATTGGTACTACCAGATGGCCCACTACCACCGAAGGAAGCCGGGCAGCGCGCGCTTTTCGAATTGACCAATGAGCGCGCGTCCCCGGCCTTCCTGTTACCTACACACTTTCGTCCCTTTTCAGGAAATCACTCCCAAAAGATGTCATACATCAAAAAACAAAAACTGTTTTCCATTAAAAAGTGCAATACCTACGCGGTCAAAATGTATGGAACAGTATTTTCTTTTTTTAAACTGACGAAAAATTTCAACGATAGAATCATGTGCTGAATCCTTGGTTGCAGAAGCGCGTCAATGTCTTTGCCCTAGCCTATAAAGTTTTGTGCCATAAATACTGGCATGGACCATAATAACTGAATGACATCATCACATCACACATCAGTATCACAATATTATCAATAAAAAGGTCATTGAGCTGCTCCCACTTAATAAATATGTTCAATGAATTGTGACGTCTGTTGAACTGGGTCAACAACTAGGTCCTGACTGCAGAACAGTAAGTAATTGTTCACCCAGCTCGGTGGACCGTAAGGTATGATCGTAAGGTCGATATTACACTGGCTTATATATTACTAGCTTTTGCCCGCGGCTCCGCTCGCGTGGATGTCGGTTATCGCGTAAAGAAGTAGCCTTCTAAATATCCCAGGATATAACTCTGCCAAACATGACGATCGGTTCCGCGGTTTAGGCGTAAAAGCGTAACGGACAGTTACTTTCCCATTTATAATAATCGTAGGGATGTACCTACTCAGCGCAAACATTACTTCTTTTATAAAAAAAAATATATTTTTTGCATAAAAAAATTGTCCAAAGTCAAATCCAAGATCCAGTCCACAAAAAATTCCGGCGCGATTTCATTACGACCGTGTGAATGTCGAGTTATAAAGGGACTGTCAACTTAGTTAAATAATGCTAATAAAGGCTAAAAACCAAGTAGGGTCAACAACTAAGTAAACAAAGTCAAACCTTGAAAAAGGTATGTTTTAAAGTGTGAAACTATGGAAACCTTATAAGTGCGCGAGTCTATCTTGCACTTGACAGGGTTTTAATTTTCTTACTCCAAGCACAAGAGTAAACTCCAAGTAAGAGACAGAATTGCTTCTAAATGAATATTTATAGTATGTTACAGTCGCCAGCAGGTCGAGCTATCCCAAACTGTCAAATTTTCCCAATTGAACATAAACCTTATTCCTTTGCAATAAAGTTGAAAAACAAAGAACAATGTTCAAAACGTCCCCACCCTTGTAGCACTATAAAACCTATGTCAATCGAAGGACCATAACCATCTTATCATTTTATTGTACTACGCCGAAACTGAAATGTGCATCCGAAAAAAGTTATATCGACATGAAGAACCCGGAATCAGTCACAATTATGTTGCCGTTTATTATACTTTTTCGACACGATGTAACCATACCTACTACAATTATAATTACATTTTGGTAAGTTTTTTAATTCAAAACACGTTCACAGTTCAAAGAAGCTAGAGGTGAGCAGGATAGAATGGTTATAACAAGAGCCGCACGCGCCGCGTAACACTTTAGTACCTTTTGGAACTTCCTTAAACGTACGCGTATTTGTCTCCTTCTTTTGATTGCTAGTTTTATCCTTCTACTTTGGACTTGTTACTGGATTTGATTTTGTGCGGTTGGACTAAGTTGAATTGGCAATCGAAGAATGTGGCTATGAGCCTCACATGCCACCTACAAAAGACAGAACCGCAACTCAGCTCACGAATGAACAATCGAATAAATCGTGTCTGATAACAATTGTCCGCTGGGTCATTAAGGCGATAAACAGGAGATTCAAACGGGACTTTAAAATATTCAGGAACGTGGTATTCAATAAATCACTTCCTCACCTCTTCACTGATTTCCGAATTGCTGGAGCGCTTCTCAATACCTTCTGGGAGCCTTTTCATGATAGTGTCTACGCCACAGACTTCGTAGAACGAATTAGTCACAGAATTCATACCAACAATGACTTGGGCATTTACGTTGTTGCAGAAAATGTTAACAGGCAGCGGGCTGCGTTCAGGACATTGACTGACGAGTCCATAAATATGAATTGTCAAACGAATATGTTATTTTTTTTAGCTATCATCTAAAACTGGCAGCTTCCTATGTCAGCAAACATTTACGGGGGCCGCGTCTATAACATAGAGGTTTGTGCAACTCCAAGCCCAATTATGAATCAATACGGTATAGATACAGAAGATTGCACTCTTCTAAGGAGTCGAATTTTATCAAGACATAGGTCAAATGCGACCTATTACACGTATTTACTACTGAATAACGCATAGGGCATAAACGCTATTCAGGCATTATTGCTCATGTATGACGGGTATGATTACAGTTGTTGCCTGCGCTCATGTCGTCAGTATCGTGTGGTATGTACTATGGAATTGCAAAGCGTTTAGAGAACTTTGTTGGGCCAGCCAGCGCCTGGGACAATATTGTAATAGATACTGAAAACACCAAATAATCTATTTGTTATAATAAAAAGTAAACGGTTTTATTTGTAAAAGCACCTAAAAACGTCAATGGTTACTTCACAAAAAGTGAGTTCGTGAGTCCCCGAGTTCCCGTGCGGGGAGTCACCATTTTATTCCAAAGAGTTGTTTGAAAACTCCGAACGATCATAACTCACAGTAATAATTAAAAAAGAAAAGCATCGTGATTTGCAACATAATTATTATTGTAGGAGGTATAGTTACATCATGTCGAAAAAGTATTATAAACGGCAACATAATTGTGACTGATTCCGGATACTTCATGTCGATATAACTTTTTTCGGATGCACATTTCAGTTTCGGCGTAGTACAATAAAATGATAAGATGGTTATGGCCCTTCGATTGACATAGGTTTTATAGTGCTACAAGGGTGGGGACGGTGTCCATACATTTTGAACATTGTTCTGACAGATTGGGGTAGCTTGATGTGCTGGCCTCTGTACAATACGAGATAGTTAACAATTTCATTAAACTATAATAACCGAAGACCTTTGAATGTCAACGTTTACATTAAAATATAGGTACTTAACTGACTAGTTTTTACCAGCGGCGGCGCCCGCGTGGATGTCACAGGAAATCATCCCGGGAGAGCGTACTACCGGGATAAAAAGTACCCTACTTATGTTTTAATCCAGGGTCTAACGCCTCTGTGTGACAAAGGGTTAGGTTAGGTCGTATATAAACTACATTCTGGCTTCGGAAGCGTTCCCCTTACACCCTGTATTAGTAAGATTAGTTTCGTATGCAGAAGAATGGGCAAGAAACTCCACCGTTATTCTTTTAAAATGTTGTTTTGTATTCATTAATTATGTGTGGAGACGATGCATCTATACTAATATTATAAAGCTGAAGAGTTTTGTTTGTTTGTTTGCTTGAACGCGCTAATCTCAGGAACTACTTACTGGTTTGAATTGAAACATTATTTTAGAGTTGGATAGCCCATCTATCGAGGAAGGCTATAGGCTATATAACATCACGCTAGGACCGTTAGGAGCCGTGCAAAAACAAAAAAAGCACGAATACGAAGTACTCGCACGGCCAGGCGATTCGACGGGGTGGATCGGAGGGCAAGAAATTTGACGCAGACTAAGTTGCGGGCTGCCCGAAGACCCTGCTAGTTTAGAAATAAAATTACTATACCACAATGGGTAAAAGAATTCAAAATGAAGCAATGACAGATAAAATAATTATGTGATGGATGCATGGTGCTCACATGTCCAATCAAGATCATATAGTAATAGAACAACTATCTGTTCCCGCATCGTTATTGGCCTCAATCTACGTTGATTAACGCGAATTAACTGTGTTAATGGAGAAAAGCAATTACATTATTTACAATTAATTACCACCTACGCCGCAGATTAACTTATTTATTAGTATTGCAGTGTACACTAATGAAACAGTCTTTCTAACGATATTCCATCACAATAGGATTATCTCATGTATTAGGTCTTTACCTATGAAATTGCCGTTCTGCAGTACTGGCCATTTCAAATCAAAATAATTTTTGTTTGGCTAAGAATTCTAATTTCAAATTAATTTTATTTTAAAAACATGGATTTTTTTTTTCTAAAAGTAGTCATTTCTTTATTGATTAGTGTTACATTTTCATCGCATTTCAATCTTTTTCGTCATCATGGATACGTTAAAAATTCGAGTAATTATGGAATATGAGTACCGTCGTGGCAGCAACGCGGCACAAGCGGCACGCAACATCAACGACGTTTACGGAGCTAACACTACAAACCAACGCACCACCTGTTATTGGTTTGCTCGCTTCCGTTCTGGAAATTTCGACCTGAAAAATGAACCTCGCGGTCGTCCGAAGACTTTGGTCGACAATGACGAATTAAAGGCGATTGTGGAAGCTGATGATACACAATCTACGGCTGAATTAGCAGCAGCTTTCGACGTTAGCGTCAAAACAATATTGGTCCATTTGCGTCAAATTGGCAAGGTAAAAAAGCTTGACAAATGGGTGCCCCACGAACTCAATGATCGCCAGCGCGAAGTACGCGTCGAGACGTGCCTTGCACTGCTCAACAGACACACAAATGAAGGAATTTTGAACCGCATTGTTACCTGCGATGAAAAATGGATTCTGTTTGATAACCGTAAGCGCTCAGCAAGTTGGTTGGATCCTGGTTCAGCACCTAAACAATGCCCTAAACGAAAACTTACCCCTAGAAAAGTGATGGTCACTGTTTGGTGGTCTAGCGCCGGTGTGATTCATCACAGCTTCTTACCAAACGGGGTGAGCATTACTGCAGATGTGTACTGTGAAGAACTGAACACAATGATGGAGAAGCTGGCGCATCTCCAACCAGCATTGGTCAATCGCTCGTCTCCGCTGCTCCTGCACGACAACGCGCGACCTCATACTGCACAGCAGACGGTCTCCAAGTTGCAAGAACTGGGGTTGGAAGCTCTCCGTCATCCGCCCTACTCACCAGACCTTGCGCCTACAGACTACTACTTTTTCCAGAATTTGGATAACTTCTTGGCGGGAAAAAAATTTAATACCCGAGAGGCAGTACAAAATGCCTTTGAAGAATTTGTTGCCTCCCGTCCAGCTGATTTCTTTAAGAAGGGCATCAATAAACTGCCACTGCGATGGCAAAGATGCATTGATTGCATGGGTGATTACTTCGATTAATACAAATAAAAAATTCATAAAAAAAAATCGTTTAAATTTTTTCATACAAAACGGCAATTTCATAGGTAAAGACCATTGATATAATAAAAACCCAAGATGCACACTCAACGCTTCAAAACCGTCCGCATAAAATGAGCGCACAATTCTAAATTGTGCGCTCATTTCAAATAGTATCGCGTCGCACGCGTCTAGGTAAGCACGTTAAAAATGCCGAAGTGTTCTTTGACAAATTGTAAAAATATTACGTCAAGAAGGCTAAAAAAGGATGGGATATCGTATTTTCGGTAAGTAAAAGAGTTTATTGATTAGTTTTTGTTGTTTTTATGACTGAATATATGAAGAATTAAGTGATTTTGATTTAATTTGTCTTAAAACTTCATTCAACGGTCAAAGTATAATACGGCAAATTTCAATGGCTGCTTTTTCAGTGTCGGAACAGTGTATTATAGCCACCTCTTTATTTTAGTCGCATAATAAAAATTACCCTGTTCTTGTTCAATGGAGTCGATTTTTTTTATTGTTTTTTTATTTTTTATTAATAAGTTTATGTAGTTTCGAACTTTTTTGGGTTTAGTTTTTTGCAAATATGTATACGTTATATAACATAATATAGGAGAGAGGTAGTCAATTTTACGATTTTTTTTTAATGTTCGTAAATATTATAATGTATATCGATTTATTATGGAATAACTTATGAGTTCGCGACATGCGGCATGCTAATGACAGAAGTGTCACGTCTGTGAGTGTCGCTTTGGCGCATTACGTCTCATTAAAAACTTCTAATTTTTTATATTTTAGTTTTCCTCGTGACCCAATACGATGCGGAGAATGGACATCAATCGTCAGTCAACAAAGGTGTGAAGATGTTTTTAAGCCGAATAGTTTAAGCGTCGTTTGTTCAGAGCATTTTTTGGACGAAGATATGTATGTAACTGCAAAAGGGATAAAACGTCTTCGTAAAACAGCTGCTCCTAGGGTAGTGGTAAGTAACTCGCTAGCTAGAAAAAATAATTTGACAAATAGTATCGTACCTTCATTCAATTAACTATGTTTTTTTACAGGATGTGGCACCACAGGACCTCAAGATTGTAAGTAACTACGATGAAGAACGAACGGAACCTTAGTGCCGCTGTGTCATATAATATTATTTGGTATGCTAGATACTTATCATTTTGATGTTACTTACAGATTGAAATACCGGGTGATGGCGGTGATACTGAAGTCTGTCGTACGAGTTCAATGTTTGATTTAGAAAATGAAAAGAAATTCAAATCTCCTACTGCTTCTCTAAGCATAGGGTCCATTCTGGATACACCACGAAAAGTTCGCATAAAAAGCGAACTTCAGAAATGCCGCAAAAGGTTAATTACCAAAGAAAAAGTCATTGACAACTTAAGGAAAAAGAATTCGAGACTAGTTAAAAAGACCATTTCACTAAAGAATGCGTTAAAAGTTTTAACGAAAAGATTTAAATTAGACTCAAATTTATGTCAAGACCTATCCACGTTCATAAAACCAAATGAATTGTTTAATTCTAGTTTTATAAACAGTCAAAAAAAAAAAAAAGAGATGTTCTAAGTATCCTCCGGAGGTCAGGAAATTCGCTTTAACGTTACACTTCTACTCACCAGCAGCTTACAAATATCTTCGAAAAATGTATAACACCTGCCTACCTCACACAAACACGTTGCATGATTGGTACAAAAGTGTTGAAGCAAAACCAGGCTTCACACAAGAAGCACTTGATCGACTCTCAGAAAAAGTTAAAACCTCAAAGAAAATTTTACTTTGTTCTTTAGTGGTTGATGAAATGTCGATTCGACAGCAAAAAATTTGGACTGGAAAACAGTATGAGGGCTTAGTTGATATAGGTATAGAAAGTAACAACTCAGATCAAATAGCCACTCAGGCATACGTGTTTTTATTAGTGTCTGTTAATGAATCATGGAAAATTCCTATAGCTTACTTTTTCATCAGTAGTTTGACGGCCGAAAATAAAACAAATTTAATAAAAATTGCACTCACAAAATGCCACACCGTGGGTATAAAAGTAGTATCATTAACATTTGATGGATGTAAGACGAACATATCTGCCATTAAACTTTTAGGCTGCAAAATGGATGATGCTCACGATTTGAAGCCTTGTTTTAAACACCCTACAGCTGATTACGACGTTTTTGTATTTCTTGACGCATGTCATATGATTAAGCTGATGAGAAATTTATTTGAATAAAAAAAAATAATTTACAATAACGATAATAACCAAATAAAATGGAAACTAGTCGAAGATCTTCATAAAGTTCAAGAAAAACATAATTTACATTTAGCCAATAAATTAACTCAAAAACACATTTGGTTCAAAAATTCCATTATGAAAGTTAAACTAGCAACTCAACTTTTAAGTCGCAGCGTCGCGAATGCAATTACTTTCTGTGATACCGATTTAAAAATTCCAAATTTTATTAATTCTGGTCCAACTAGTGAGTTCATACTAGTATTAAATAATTTATTTGATATTTTAAATTCAAGGAATTTCAACTGCGGTGGTTTCAAAAGACCCCTAAGTAACATGAATTCAAAAGACGTTTTTAGGTTTTTCCAAACATCGAAATTATATTTTCTATCGCTTTTCATTATAGTTCAAAGAAAACGCACCATCAAAAAGAAGGGAGAAACAAGAGTAATATTTTCTCAAAAAAAAGTATATGTACACAATTGCCAAGCAAATACAGGAATTATCGGATTGCTTGTTTGTATTGAAAGTGTACAACGTTTATATACAAGTTATGTGGAAACAGGTTATTTAAAATACATATTAGTCTACAAATTCAGCCAGGATCATGTTGAGCTCTTTTTTGGCAATATTAGGAGTCAAGGAGGGTTCAATAATAATCCAAATTCACGCCAATTTAAATCCGCATATAAAAAACTTTTAACGCATCTGGAGCTCGGTTCCAAATTTACAGGCAATTCTGTTCCTTTGGAAAATGTGCCTATTTTGAATTGTGGGATAACTGTATCAAACATTAACAACACCAGCATTGGATATATCCAATGCTGGTGTTGTTAATGTTTGATACAGTATCGTTTTGATATCGAAAATGAATATTTATCAGTTGAAGATAGCAGTTATGAGACATATCAAAATAATTGTGATATCCTCTCAGATTCTTTAAATAATTCCAGCTCTGAATATATCTGTCAAATTGTTGGTTACATTGCGGGATTTGTGGTCAGACATCTCTTAAAAAAAATTAAATGTGAGATCTGCAAAGATTTTACATTAGCACGTAACAAATTATGGTTTCACAAACTAATCGATTTAAAGGATTTTGGTGGTCTATGCTACGCCAGTGAAGATGTTTACACTGTGTGTAATAAAACAGAGGAGATTATAAGACGAGAACAGCGCATAAATGGTCAAAAAAACACAACCAAGAACTATTTGTGTTCATTAGTTTTAAAACGTGTTTTCCATTTAAATATATTTTCTAGTATTGACATACATTCCCGTCAACAACCTGCACTATTCAATCATAAAATGAGTCTTATAAAAGCTATAATAGAAAAGTTTATAGACGTTCGTTTACATTATATTGCAAAAAAAACAACAGAAGGGTTGAAATCAAGTTCAAAAAGACAGCTCTTCAATAAACTTAATTTATTTCAAGGAAATTAATGTGTGTCCTGCTGTTGAGTTTGAGTTGATTTGAGTTTAAACATAAAATATTTTTTTTTTTTTAAATTTGAATACTTTTTGAACCGTAAATTTCAATAAACGATTTCAACAGTTCATATTTGTTTCATTGGTATACACCAATTCTACCCAAAAACATATTTACGCTCATATAAGAGTATAATTACGTGTTTAGAACACAATTTAACAAACTTTTATAATACCTACTAATAAAATGGTTATGAAAAAAAAAAGTATAAAAATATTCGTCTCCACTCAATGCCTTGTCCTACTGACCAACGTCGGTCGTAAAATTTTATTGCTTTTCGCACGCTGCTTTGTAAAAACAACTTTATGTAATTCCTGTAAGGTTGAATTTGCAAAAACTTAAGCTTAACATAACTATAAGTACGTAGGTATAATTTGTGAGTGTTCGGCGACAGTTTCGAGCGTTACTTTTCTTCGAGACTGTGCATCTAGGGTTTTTATTATATCAATGGTAAAGACCTATTATTTTAAATAGTCAAACACGCAGATCCGATATATCGTTGAAATTAACTCTCCAAAAAAAAATACCTGCCACTGTCGCAGATTTGTTCGAAAGAGTTACCGTGGCCCTGGCACAGGCAACGGAAGGAACACGGGTGGGTTTTATTCAGTAAAAGTCGTCCACGCCCGTTCCGTTCCGCCCAAAGCGGGAGAATTAATTTCGTGATTTCTCACCAAAATAAAAGGGTCTCCAAAAGAGACGAAGAAATCCGAATTCCCATTCATTTGGAGGGATCGTAGCTGCGATCAAGCCATAGACTCTTGTCTTGTACCTACATATTTTTAGCCTACTGCGCGACAGACAGAGTTATGTTTTTCACGCGTATTATGTATCTTTGTATGTGGGACTCTTACTCTTTCTATACCCTCGAAGCGTCTTGATTTTACAAGCTTTTCATGCTTTTCTATTCATGTATGTAGCTATGTTTGCTCGGGTGGAATCTTGCAACTCAATTTTAAAGCAGATCTGCTTTAAAATTGAGTATTTCTTAAGCGGGCTAGAGACCTTCAGTTTTAACTGATCAGTTTTAACTGAACAATCTAACTTTGCAGTTTTTTTTTTTAAATCTAATGATATTTTGATTAGATTATCAGTTCAACTGTACAGCTCTCAGTTTTGCCTACACACATACGTTTTAACTGAACAGTTCAACTGTACAGTTAAAACTGAAGGTCTGTAGCCCGCTTTACTATATTTTTAACGGATTGAGCTGATGTTTTGTTTACGCGTTTAGTTTGGTTGAAAAGGCATGGTTAGCTATGTGGCGTCATTCTAAATCCAACATGGCGGAACACCTATAGTGGACTATTATTTCTTAATGCACACCTACAGTATGGGTATCAAATAAAAGGGCTTGCTGAGAATAACTCGAAAAATTACTAAAAAATAAAAGTTAAAGAAACTAAATTGTGTAATGAATGACGTTATAAGTAGATAGTAAAAAGTTTAAAGGAAAAGTTTATTTTATTCTTTATAGCGCATTTAAACAAAAGCTTGTTTAAAAAAAAACTTTTTTACTTCTAATTTTAAATAAATGAGGTTGTGTACGAATTATGTCATTCTCAAACTGACTGAGTAAAAACATACGAAGCTTCCGACTGCAAGTTGTGAAATGAATACCATGATTTATTTATTTCCTAACATATCTTGATAGCATCCTTTTAGTTAGCTTTTCGTGCATTCGGGTTTCCTGATTTTTTTAATTCACCTTTGTATGTTTACTGAGGGGCTTGTGGCTACGTAATAACAGCCGCACTGTTCGATTGATCAGGTTTAACTACGCATGCCGCGGTTGTCCATGGATTGGTGACCATCTTAACATACTAAACTACGTGCCTCGCTGTTGATCCCAGCTGTCAATCGTGTATCTTTGACAGTCGTTACGGGTCATCAGAAACCCGAAATTCTGACAACCACTCGTCAAGGGCTTTCGTATGGCCCTGTAAATGGGTTGTGGAGGGTAGATAGGCAGTCAGTCCATGTAGGTACCTAAATACTGGTACTCAGACGCGTCCAGTTAGACTGGAAGCTGACCCCAACATAGGAAAAGGCTAGGAAGATGATGAGCTTTGTATTTTTACTTTATAAGCTGTTCTCTTAATTTCAGATTGTACTTGAGATGGAACCTGATCAAGAAAATCGAGGGTCTAAGCACATTGAGCACACTGGTGGAACTAGAGCTGTATGACAACCAGATTGTGGTCATAGAGAACTTGGACGGTCTTGTTAATTTGGAGTAAGTAATTCTATCTTTCAACCCATTTTTAGGGTTCTGTAACCAATGGGACCCTATTTATTTATTTAAAGACTGTGGAAGACTTACAGCTAAATACAATGGTAATAAATAACAGTATGATAATCTGACAGCCAATTACAGGTCTTCACGTCTAGAGCTTGTCTGGTATTAAAGTACTGTGCAACACACATATACACACTGCCAAAATATAGAAACAAAAATAAATCACCTAAACTAAGTAAACACTGATATAATTGTGGCAAGTTATTTCCCTTGAGTAACAAGGTGTTAAGAATTCAATTAAGATGAATAATAAAAAGAAAAAGTCTAAGGAATTCTATTACCAAAGCCTCCGTTGCCCGTCCGTCTATCTGTCAGCGGGTTGTATCTCATAATCCGTAATAGGTAGACAGTTGAAATTTTCACTAATATAATGTTTCCCCTTTAACTAAAAATAAAATAAATTAAAAATAAAATCCCCTACTACGTGTTTTTTTTTATCTAGCGTTAAATATTGTACAGTGGTACGGAACCTTTCATGTGCGAGTCCGACTTGCATTTGTCCGGTTTTTTCTTATACCTGCTCTATGCTGGTGTCATAATATTAAGTTTGTGTAACTATCTTCCTATGCGTGTCCCTATAAATACATTTTCTTTATTTTATTTTAATCATCATTCCGATCCCGCCCGTCCCTTGCAGCTCTCTACCAGCTACTCCCTAAAAGGTGCCCTTAGCGTGTAGTCCCTTAGTTTAAAGTTTTTAAGCCCTGTCTGGAGGGCTCTATTTTATTGAGGTAGCCACAGACCAGTCCGGTTACGCAAGCTACAACCTCCTAGGTCAGGGATGCCGAACCAATGGTACGCGTGCCTTTGGTGGCACGTAACAAAATAATTTGGGCACGACCATAGAAATATAAAAAGCAGGAGAAGTGGGAAAGGGGCGTGTCTGTGTCCGCGCGGTATGATCAGCATGATCATTCCTAAAGCAAATGGCCGTCTCCGCGAACTAGTGTGCTTTCGACGGTTGTCGTGATAAATCATAAGAATGCCGTGTTGTTCAGTGGTTTCTTGTCAAAACCAAAGCCAAAACAAAAACTTTGCGAATCATGGAATCACTTACCATAAATAAGTACAAGTATTTTTCTATATTTGTCTTTAAAATCATGAAAAACAAGAAATCGAAAAACATTTCTTGGGTTTACCATGTTATTTTTGTTTTCAAATATCACAGCGACTGTATTATTTTTGTACTAAATACATTGCTCCTAAACCACTACCTAAATATTTTGTCGCTAAGTGACTGGACAAGCAATGTAAAAATCACAAAACGATAAAGTATCTATGCGGACGCATTCCGTAGTACGGCCGCTGGTTCTTGCGTCGAGCTAGTGATGTGCTCGTGCAGATCCACTAACGTAGGCTATCGATAATGTCGATTCGCGAATAAATTGATGGCTAGATCGATGTGAATTAATGTTTTTTACTTATTTTGATTATTTTACAGCGTAGTAGAGAAATGCCTAAAACAACAGTCGTAAAGTTAACAACATTTTAGATAATGTCGGTGGAGTGTTATTGGGTTTGAATTATCGTATAATAAGTCTTATCCTCGTGCTAATTCCTTACTTTTTTTTGGTTTTGGCATTTAATTTACGTTAAAGTCTTCAAACGCTTCGTATGCGTTATTGTTATCGGCATTGTTCAGATAATATATTAGTGACGTATTACGGTTATCGTTTTCATTTTATCTTATTTCCTGGACCCCAAAAAAATTGAAGTAGTACAATAATAATTAGAAGTATCGACAACTTTCCGATTTAGTCAATCACTAGCGTATATGTAAAATAAATTGCTTTTGCACAGCACAACGGTAGCAACCGTTGTTTGTGTGAGTGAGTTGTACTTAAATGCACGCTGCGTTTGAAGGGATAAGGTCTATATTTGATTGTGTAGTACGTTCTGATTTATAAATTGCGAGTGTGAGCGCGACTTCGTATCTATTGGTTTTACTAAATTGCATGTGTAGTTGTGGCGCGGTAGTGGGGAGCAAGTGGAGACACCAGGTTCTTCTTTCTTAAATCTATGGGCACGACATTCATCTTCTTAAGCCTGAGTCGTTACTTTCAGAAACCGTACATTCACATGATTCTATTCTATGTCATATGACCTTACTACCAGATACCAGAAGTTGCAATAATTTGTACTTTTATTTAAATTAGGTGGTGTGATGTTGATTAACGATACTACTTCGATACTATTTAAGAGATTCGCCATCCTTGTCCTAGGTTGTCCTGCGAAATGTCATTCCCAAAAAAATAAACAGCTAATTCTCTCTTTCCCAGGATGCTAGACCTATCGTTCAATAGGATCAGAGAGATCGGCGGCTTAGAGAAGTTGACAAACTTGAAGAAGTTGTACCTTAGCTCCAACAAGCTGTCCGAGATCAAGAACATCAATCATTTGCAAAAAATAGAAATGCTTGAGTTGGGAGATAACCGGTTGCGGGTAAGTTATGAGAAACTTTGAAAATCACTCTAATTGTTTTCCTCCATATAAAGGTTCCACCCTGGAATTAAACATTTAAAAACCTGTTCAACTCAAATATCAATCTAGTAAGTATGGAAAATAGTTTAGCACTTAATTTCTTCAAAAAGTTTCTTAAGCACATCAAGCTACCCCAAACTGTCAAATTTTCCCAATTGAACATGAACCTTATCGCGGGGATCGTGCTGTCCATGGCCCTGTACGGGGCGCCGGTGTGGGCGCCTACATTGAGGCGCCAACCAGCTCGCCGGTTGAGGGCCTCCCATAGGGTCATGGCCATCCGGATGATCCGAGGATATCGCACGATCTCCGGCGAGGCGGCGGGCCTCCTTGCCGGATTACCGCCCTGGGATCTGGAGGCAAAAGTCCTCGCGTAAATGTGGGAGTGGCGCGAGGAGGCCAAACGCCGGGGCGTAAATCCGCTGCCGCAGGAAATCGCGGCACAGCGGACAGAGCTCCGGCGGGATCTCATGGTGACATGGAGAGAGCGATTGTCGCAACCCAGTACTGGGCACGCCACGATTGCGGCGGTAAGTCCCCTCTTTGAGGAGTGGTTTGAGAGGCGGCATGGCGTCCTCACCTTCCGCCTGACGCAGGTCCTCACCGGACACGGTTGTTTCGGGAGGTTCCTGTTTCGGATAGGGCGGGAGGAAACGCCCGGGTGTTTCCACTGCGAAGATCGCCCTGAGGACACGGTGGAGCACACGGTGGCGGTCTGCCCTGCTTGGGCGGAGCACCGCCGTGTCCTCGTGGAGGCGATCGGCGGCGGCAATCTCTCGCGTCCGGCCCTGGTCCAGGCCATGGTACGGAGCGAGAGGGCATGGGGAGCCGTCACCTCCTTCAGCGAAGCAGTAATGCTCGCGAAGAGGGAAGCGGCGCACGTGAGAGAGAGGCAGCATATGCGCCCTCGCGACCCTAGCCGTCGCATGATACGGAGACGCCCTGGGCGTCGGGAATCCCAGGCCGATTTCCGGCCACCGTAGGCATGGGCTTGCGGACGGCGAGTAATGGGTAGCTCGCTGTCCGGTAAGGACCAAGCCCAAGTCGACGGCGCGTTGTGTTCCACGCGCGCCTCAAAGAGATGTCAGCATAAAAAGTGATGGGGCCCGCAAGGGCCGATGCCTCGCCAGGGGTGCGGGTTTGTTCGAAAGAGACACCACAGCCCCTGGCATACGGGCTACTGAAGGAACGCGGGTGGGTTTTAGTCAGTAAAAGTCTGACACGCCCTCCTGCTCCACCCAGAGCGGGAGAAGTTATTTGATGATTTCCCACCCAAAAAAAAAAAAAACATGAACCTTATGCTTATGTGACAAAGTTGAAAATCTTTCAGAAAAAAAATTACAGATTTGGGTAGCTTGATGTGCTGGCGTCTCTACTTGAATTTTACAAAAAAGTCCTTAAATTGGTATTATTAATGGATAACTAATATGCATGCCATAAACAGGCAAAATATGGACTGTGCATAAACATTATAATTTACATCTGGTTAAATCTGTATTTTCATCAAATAAATTATTCTTCTCTCACAAACACAAATACAAACCCACACTTACACACCCTCAAATTAATACTAAGTCACTTTTGCCATCAGAATTGTATTACTTTAGTTTTAATTTTCCATTTTGTTTTACTTTTGCTATTATTAATTAGTAATAGTACATTATGGTACAAGTGTGTAACGTTGGTGATTATCGCTGAGGCGCCATTGAGACCCGAGCCGTCAGGCGAGGGTCTTAATAGAGCCGAGGACGATAATCATCAATACACACGTGTATCATACGACGTTTTTCAACACACTTGCGAAGAAAATAATACTAAATCATCATCATCATCATCATCCATCATCATCCATCATCATCATCCATCATCATCCATCGTCATCCATCATCATCCATCATCATAATCCATCATCATCCATCGTCATCCATCATCATCCATCGTCATCCATCATCATTCATCATCACCCATCATCATCCAGCATCATCCATCATCCATCATCATCACCCATCATCATCCATCGTCATCCATCATCATCATCCATCATCATCCACCGTCATCCATCATCATCCATCATCATCCATCGTCATCCATCATCATCTATCATCATCTATCATCATCCATCATCACTCATCATCACCCATCATCATCCAGCATCATCCATCATCATCATTCATCATCATCATCCATCGTCATCTGCATCATCCATCATCATCATCCATCATCATCCAGCATCATCCATCATCATCCATCATCACCCAGCATCATCCATCATCATCATCATCATCGTTTTTAAGAACAAAGCAACTCAAACAAAAAACAACCTATAACTCACTAAGAACAAAGCAACTCAACCAATTCTATAACTCACTAGTGAATAATAGTAATGAAAAAGTCACAGTTTGATAATAGGTGTCATTACGTGCCTAACTGTAGTGAAATTAGAGCCATTTTATGAGCAAGTGTGTTGAAAAATTGTTTTATTATGTACAGAGGCCAGCACATCAAGCTACCCCAATCTGACAAATTTCTTTGATAGATTTTCAACTTTATTCCTTACGCACTAGGTTCATGTTCAATTGGGAAAATTTGACAGGGATAGCTTGACCTGCTGGCGACTGTACAAGCTGTATGTTAATTTCAAACAGTCATAGGCATAAGTGAGTTGTCCGATGGAGGGCAAGCCTGATACAGGATTTACCTACTACGGACACTAGACTCTATTAAGTGTTACCTTGACTTTGTACTGTGTTTGTGATTATGAGAGAACAGTAAAGATTACTATGTGAACATAATGATGCATTGCATACGTAAGCGGGCGCGCCTTTTATGCCTGGAGGCATTAATTTAGGTTTTAAGTTCTGTTTTTGTTAAGCTATTGCATAGCTTCTATTGCGGGCCATGAGCGTGGAGACCGAATCCCGAAATTCCGTCACGAAAATAACCTAACACCTAGCAACAGGTCGGACTGTTGCATAGCAACGTAGGAATGACATGTTAAAATTGCAATTTTGACTGCTTTATCTGAATTTTCATACACAACATCGTATATTTATGGATAGTTTATGAAATTTTCTTACCGTTTTAGCAGTATTTTAGCCATTTCATACTGGGGGGTGTAGGTTATTTTCGTTATAATGTTATGCATAAGTTGATAAAAAATGCTATGCAATAGCTTTACCGCGGCAGTCTCCGAGTGCCACACGTTTTCTTTTTTTAAATATTTATTCCAGCTGAGTAAATCTTTGAATTATTTTTTTAGCTAGGTTTGGTAGGTAGGCGTGTGCTAGCTGACATATTATAGTAAATATATTAATTTTATGTTTCGTAACGTTAGTTACTTACCTACCATTGTATAGAATAAAGTTCTTCTAACTTAACAGACAGCTGTGCTGCTGGGGAGTTTGTTACGCCACTTCTTCCCAGCTAAAGCACTAGGAAGTGGTGAAGGGCGGGCGTTTTGAGGGACGGTCTTATGTAATTTTGACGTTCAAAGAGTGCTGACAGCAGCCAGTTTGAATAAATAACTTTTGATTTTGATTGATTTGATGTAGGGTACTATTCGTAAGTGACGTACGTAAGTGACGTGCTATAACCTGACCGATACCGCTGTACCGCGCCTTAGGTATGCGCGGCGAGGCGGGGGACGGACGTTGTGAGTGGTGACGAATGAGCGGCTTGCACTGACGAATCAGAGGCCAGCACTGCTCTCCTGTCGCGCCGCGCCCATTCCTAAGGCGCGGTACAGCGGTACCGGTCAGGCTATATCTTAAAGTTTGGCGAAAATCAACTCCACCGTTGGTTTTTCAAAATTTGCTAACCTCAAATTAATAATTCTCACCTACCATTCTCAATTACAGGAAATCAAAAACCTAGAAGGCATGAAAAGCATTAAGCAGCTATACCTAGGCAAAAACAAAATATCGAAAATACAAAACCTAGAGGAATTAACAGCACTCGAAATATTAGTTCTACAGAGTAATCGTATTACGAAAATAGAGAATCTAGAAGAACTAAGGAACCTGGACCAGCTGTACATTTCTGAGAATGGAATCTCTGTTATTGAGAATTTGGAAAGTCAGGTCAACCTGCAGACTTTGGACTTGGCTGTGAACAGAATTTCTGTCATCGAAAATGTAAGGCATATGGTTGATTTGGAAGAAATATGGGTAAGTTTATATTTATTTCAAACTAGGTATTGCCAGCGGGAACTCACTACCCGGATAAAAAGTATCCTATGTGTTACATAGGATACTTTTTATCCAGGTTTTATCCAGATTATGAACTATCTGTGTGCCAAATTTTTCCTTCCGAATAAATGCACGTTTTGTTGTACCTGCTATGACCGGTATTATTACCATTACACTTTCATTTAATCTAAATACTATACAGAGGTAAACTTATTTTGTTTTTTTAAGAGTTAAGTAGTGTCAAAAATTGCTGAATAAATCACAAAAAATGTTTCAATGATAGAGAGCTACACTATTGCCGATTGCCCTATGATATGTTTTATAGTGTAGTTTATTTCTACGCGGACGGAAGTCGCAGGCAGAAACTAGCCTCTAAATAGTGCAAAGTCGCTGTTTTGCGTCTGTCTGTTTCTCCGCTTCGTTTTTCTAAAGCTCGCAACGAATTTCGATACGGGTTCCACTATCATTTAGGGAATTTCTTCCGGAAGGTCTATAAGATCTCCTAAGGATAACCCACAGTAACCATTTTAACCCCTGACGCAAAAATAGGGGTGTTATAAGCTTGACCGCTGTGTGTCTGTGGCACCGTAGCTCTTAAACGGGTGAACCGATTTGGGTGGTGTTTTTAGGGTTCCGTACCTCTAAAGGAAAAAACGGAACCCTTATAAGATCACTTTGTTGTCCGTCCGTCCGTCCGTCCGTCCGTCCGTCTGTCAAGACCGTTTTTCTCAGGAACGCGTGGAGGTATCAAACTGAAATTTCTATATGATACTTAGTTCTACTGTCCCTGGAAGCTGTAGAAAAATCAACCTTCTAAGTCAACGCAATCAAAAGATACAGCCATTTAGGCCGCAAAATTCCGCAAATTTTCGAAACTCGCACGGGAATCAAAACCTACAGGGTACTTCCCGTGAACTTAGAATCTTGAAATTTTGTACGAAGTCACGTCTTATAGTACAGATATAGGAAAAATTACGAAAACCGAAATTTTTTAGTTTCGTCATATAAAAAAAAATATTTTTGAAAATTTTGAACTTTTACTTATATACCCACAGGTTTGTACGGAACCCTCGGTGCGCGAGTCCAACTCGCACTTGACCGTTTTTTTTTATCTTTATTAACCCATAAGTGGTGTATTTAATGAACATATATTAAAATTGCCCTCAGCAAATAAATATTTTAGAAATATCATAGATTTAAAATTATTAATCGCTCGCAGCGAAACGGGCGGTCGGTCGGCATGCCCCGTTGAGGGCAGACATTCCATCTATAGCTATACGACCTCCGTCCCATACATAGGTACACTGTACAGTCACGAGCACTAGTATGTATACACTCTCTTAAATAACGATTGCAACCTTCATAACCTAAGTATTCATAATAGGATGGGTTCCAAAAATTATAATCAGTACCTACAAGAGTTGTAAATCACTTTGAAAAGTTGGTAAGCGTATACATATTAGTGCTCGCGACTGTACACCCGAGCGAAGCCGAGTCGCATCTCTATTTTATAATAAGACTAATTGAACCGCTAGACATGACGTAATATTAATTTATTCTATACATTTCCAGTTAAACGACAATCAGATCACAGACTGGTCCTCAATAGAATACCTGAAAGAGAACAAGAAGCTGACCGCGATATACCTAGAACGTAACCCACTCGCCGCCGACCCTGCTTACAGGAGGAAGCTGAAATTAACCCTGCCGACGCTGCAGCAGATCGATGCCACTTTGTGTAGATAAGAATTTTTATTTCTTTCTTTTTGTAGTTTTTGGGGGTGGTGTTGCAATAGTTTAAACAGTTTTACTTATAAAAAATATGTAGGTAGAGACGTAAAGAACAAAATTAACATATCTGACTCTTTTAATCTCAATAAGAGTATTTGAAATTATATTAAAAAGGCGTCATTTTATTAAAACATTATGCCTTTCCTCAAAGGTAAATGCAAAGGTGTGCACCAATAATGCATCTACGTTTCGCCAGTTATGATTAAGTCCTATATTTTATTGGATTGTAACGCATTCATTTGAAGTCAAATGAAAATAGAAAGAATTTTTTTTTGACAAAGTAGAGAATATAACACCACCCCAAGTAGTGAATTTGGTATGTAGCAGACATAACAAACTATAAAATGAGGGCGCTTTCGCGTATAATCTGTAAAGCCTGATTTACACGGTGCGATTAAATAACTTGAAGCATACAATCAAATAAAAGTTGCATCGTTTAAGAAGTGTTTAGACGATGCAATGTTACTTCAATTTTCTTGTACGCCACAGATAAGTAATTTGCACCGTGTAAATGGACCTTCATTCAAAATCTTGTGGTGGAATATAATTATGTGTAATTGTTTATGTATTTTATGTAATTAGTTTTAGATGTAGAAGTAGTATTGCGATCAGCTGTCACTGTGTATTGAGTATGGAATAACTTCATAGTTTATATTATTTTAACAGGGTCGCAGGGACATCGACGCGTTAACTGAAAGGATGAATTCAGAACACGATTCTGAACCATCTAAAAAACCGAAAAATTACAACGCACGAAACGCGTTAAAATTTTTCGTCGGTTTTCAAGAAAATAAATTAGCTGTTTCATAGAAAAGTTTAATACCTACGCGGTCAAAATGCATGGAACAGCGATTTTTTAAGTGAAAACTTCTTTAGGCTCGTTGGGCATTTTTTGAGATGGGAAAAAACAATTGAACTCGCGACACTGTTACCGACACCACTGACAACACGAACGTACGAAGGAACAACGTTGAACGATGTTTAATCTAACGATTCAAACTATATTTCCTGACGATTCAAAAAATACACACGTAATTGTTCAAGTTTTCACTTCTGTTTTAAATAACCGACGACAAATTTCAATGCAGCTGGATTAAAATCTTGTACTGAATTCATCTTACAATGTTGCGCGTCGATGTCGTTGCAACCCTGTATTATTTGTATTGTGATCTATGTGAACAATTTTTAAATTGAAATTTTAAATAATATACTTCATAATGCTCTCTTTATTAGAGCGAATGTCTTATTAAAACTATCTGTGGAACCCTGTGGTAATAAAATATATATTTAATTTAATACTAGATATTTAGATTTACGTTAAAATCTCGCAGTAGTAAAGTATCCTGTCGATTTCATGATGTGGCGTATACGGTATTTTTTGTTATAAAATGCCAGGTATCGATAAATATAAGTGCCTATTTCAAATTGTCCAAATTCCAGTAGAAAATGGTAGAAATTGATGTACTTTATCATCACTATATATCATTGTTAATAATTCTTAAATTAAATTTAAAAAATAAACTATGGAGAAAGCGCCAGCGTAGCCCGTGAAATTCAAATATTACCTATTCGAAGTTCAGTGCTTATAAGATTGTATGTTGATCTAAATATGATTCGCTGCCGTATCAAATATTTATTTATATAATAAAAATCATCACTACAACTCTCATAATTCATATTATCCTATTGAATGACTATTTCATGAAATCATGACATTTGTAGCCAATTCTAACTTAAGGAGGTGTATTACTGATTGGAACTATTATAATTCTGTGAAGCCATATTTTTTACGGTCGCGAATCATATTTTAATTAACATACGACATGATACTGATCTACAAATTGGCAAAAGGGCGGGCTACCTTACCACTGTCCACAAGCCATAATGCCGTTAACTCGCATATGGTCGATTTTAGTTTTTTGAATCCACCATAATCAGTATTTTTTTACTATTTATGGACGCCGAGACAAAAAAATACGCTACGAACTTTCCTCATTTGATAATAATATGTTTATTACCTCCAGGCCAAACTAACAAATACTAAAGCGTCGCATTTAATGTAATGCGACGCTTTAGTATCTGTTTTTTTTTTTTGTTTAGATTATTAAACAAAGATCGCGCGGAACACCCAAGAGTCAAAAAAACAAATACTAAAGCCTCGTATTATATACAATGCGACGCTTTAGTATTTCGTTTTTTAGCTTCACTCTTGGTGTTCCGCGGTCTATCTGCCTTTGTTTTACTTATAATCTGAGTTTATTACGCTAAAACTTAGGTAAGAAACATTACTAAACTAAAAAGTAACTAAGGAATTATAATTTACATTTTTACTAGAATTTTTACTATCCGTTACATGACTAAGAGCTGATTTTACCAAAGTCAGATATCTTTTATCCGTAGAATAAAATTTACATCTGACAATTCTAATATGGAAGATCTGTCAAAAATTCAAAATTTATTCTCAGGATAAGACTTATTCTTGGTACAAAAGTTTGGTGAAATTCGCCCTAAATAGCCTGCATTTCAAATGTTTCTGCGCTTTTTTTTTGTGTCCATAACTCGAAATATGATTTTGTTGGTTAACGGCATTATAGCTTGTGGACGACATTGTTAAAAAATTGAACTTTGTAGAATAATGTAAATTATCAAAATTTTCCATGCATTTTCGTCCAAACTGGCATTACATACAAACTAAAATAATAATAAACTAATGGTAAATAGGTATTCATACATTTATGTTTAACATAACCTATTCATTTATATACTAATCGTACCCATAAACAAGGATTTGAGTATAGATTTTATACTGATGTAGTATAAATTTAATTCATATTTTAATTGTTGTGGTAGATTTCATGTACCTATGTATGTAAAATTATTATGTATTTTTTCACCATAGCCAATGTTAAATGTGGGGTTTTAAAGTATAAAAAAGTTCATAACAAATATATCAGCAGTCACACTTCACGAAGTTGATACAATAATTGAACTATTGGCCGGAATCAATAGAATTTATCGGATGAATATAATTTACCCGAATTTTAGACGGATGGCTACTTTTTTTAAGTAAGTATACGATACAAAATGAAATATAGTCGACCTCGTAAGTACTTTACCATCTTTTCAGTCAAATTTAAACTATCTAACTGCCACATAGAGAAATATAAACCTATAAAACACGAAACAATTTTCAACTGCTCCCATTCATAATACCTTCTGTTTTTTTAGTCATATTCCAAATTTTTCAGGGTGCTAGTACCCATGAAATTGAACAATCACCCTGAAAAATTTGGAATATGACTAAAAAACAGCAAGTATAAAAAGTCCTAGAAGCTTCCATAAAACAGACGACGCGCACCCTTCTTTTTGATATATGCCGTCTGACGTCCGTCAACAGGACTGCACACCAAAAAGGGATTCTTTTGTAAAAAAGGAATACAATGTACGATACCTTATCGCCGCTCCGAACCCTATTGTTTGAATAAATATAGGGTGGCAGGACAATCGACACGCAAATTGTAATCATGAATTCAGCACATGATTCTAATTTTTAAACCCTGGAAAAATTAACGTATGTTGGATTGTTGATCAACATGTATGAATGGACGATTATTAAAGCGTCGAAAAATTGCAACGCACGAGATTTCAAAATCATGTTCTGCAGGCTTAGCACAACGCTTTCTATTTCCGCTGTACCGTACGTACGTACCGACACGGAAACGTCACTTTTGTCTACTCTTCTGTCGACAAAACTATTCTCTACGGTTCTCGTGCTAAGCGTGTAGAATCCATAGTAACAGGAGAGCGTCGATGTCCTTGTCACCCAGTTCATAAGTTACTGGTGTTATGTTAAAACTTGTTGATTTTATGTCTTGCAAGTGACATTCAACCTTAGGGGTGATAAAGGAATTACGAAGTCGACTATATCTATCAGAAGCAAACGAATTTCGAATCAGTTGTCCTTTAAAACCACACCTTTAATTAAACACTTCACTAATTCCAATGAGTTCCTGTGAATCTATAGATTGTAATTTACATAATTAATTATTATAATTTATAACTTTACTAATCAAGTAAATGTCGTAGCAGCGTAATGTTGAATGTTATACAATAAAAAAAGTGGTAAAATATTAAATTGGGTTTCGAATACTATTCCGAATAGGCTTTCCACGTATACAATTTTTGACGTCTTTAATGGTAAAATCCTCTTCAGAGTCTTCCTATTCACAGTTAAATAACTTATCTTTTACAAAAATCTTTCCGAGTGACTGTCAACTATACTGACAGTGTAGTAGAAATTCTAGATTGAAGGAATCAATTTTACATGTCTTAATAATATTATTTAAAAAAAAAAATCTGGATGGAGTTGACATTTCCTATCTGACTACCCCTGAGGAGTAACAAACTCAGCGGTCAAACTCTCTTTTAAAAATCCAGGCATAATTTTGGTTAGATCATGAGAAAGATACAGTCGCAAGCAATAAACTGGTACACTTCATCGTCCGCTGCTCGAAACAAATTTTTACAACTTATATGCAATGAACTATGGATTGATATCATTTGAAAGGCAATTTTGTTAGCTTTCAACCTCTTTCAATCTCATAACCAAAGATTATTCGCCTTATGTAATGGAACGTAAAACAAAAAACATCTATTTTAAAAAAAAAACACCATATTGTTTGGTAGTCCTGAAACCCTATAAAAAGGGGACGTTTATGAAAATTGATCATCAAAACCAATATTTCACGTCAATGGTAATACTGAAGCTAAAAGAAAATGGAAACCAGACATATAGAAGCCGCTCAAGTCGTCATCCTAATTCAGCAAGGATTGTCTCAGCGTACTATCGCTCGACAGCTTCATTTTAGCCAGTCATACAAGAGGTTCAGGGAGACTGGAAACTTAGTCTGGAGACCAGGATCTGGACGACAGCGATGAACTTCGGTGAGAGATGACCCATTTATTGTCACCTCTTCTCTTCGAAATCGACAACTGAATGGGGTGAAATTAAGATTTAAGTATTTTTTACGTCTTTCTGTAAGTTTGAGGACTCGTAACTTTTTTTCTAGCTAACATCTGAATTAAGCAATAATTTTATAAGAATCTGCTAACATTAAAGATTTTAAAAAAAATTGCCTGTTTTACCAATTTTTTCATAAAAATTACACTTTAAAGTTAAGAAAGTGGTGAAACTAGAAGAAGGCAAAAAAAAAAAAAACACCCTGTATAATATTATATAATCAACATTATATACTCAAAGTTTGCACAATGCTGTTTTGAGGAAACAGTGGCAAACGGGGGCGGGGTCCTGTATGATGTGGGCGGGGATATCTATTGAAGAAAAAATGGAGTTGAAATTCGTACCTGGTGGAGGTCGGGGAGGGGGGCTAACCGCAGAAAGAAACATCAACGACATTCTGCTAGGCCATGTGCTCCCCTACGGGTTTATTGACGAAGATTTCCCGCTAATGCCCGCTGCACAGACTACAGTGACAACAGCGCTACAGTGACTAGACAGTACCTTGTAGTCGGGATTCCCACACTAGACTGGCCAGCCCTCAGCACTGACTTAAATCCGATTGAACATATATGGGACGAGCTGAAAAGGCGGGTACTAGGAAGATGTTCAGCTCCGGCGTCAATAGAAGACCTGAGAACTGATTTAGTCGAAGAGTGGCAGGAAATCCCACAGGATTCCATCAGGAAACTCATTCGGTTAATGAAAAACCTTTTACCGGCTGTCATTGGCTGTCAACAAAATTATTGCATAGAAATTGTAAAAAATTGTCTTGAGCAAAAATTATATTGCTCGCGAGTGTAGATTAGTGTCTGAAATGGTCTTATGAGGAAAGAAACAAAAGAAATTGAGTGAGGCTGTTCAGTCAGTTTGTCAGTAATCGTGAACGTCAACTCAGAACTTGAGGAGCTGTGACGTGTGCATTGGTGTGCATGAACCTTCAAAGTATAAACACCACGCACAAGGAAGCCTTCTAAAGGACTCGCTGAAGGCGCACGCCTTCGGCGAGTCCGTTAGAAGGCTTCCTTTGTGTAATAAATTTAAGTGAATCAAATTCTTGAAAACCCACACATTTTTTGGAACCTTTATATATTTATAATAATATTTATAACATAATTTATATAAAAAAAGGAAGGATGAATGGAAGGCAACTACAAAGCGTACTCAAAAGCCAGATGTGAGTGGAAATGCCGCGAGCGGTCGCCCTAGGATGACACGTAGTGACCTTAATGGTGATGTTCTTCAGAAAGGTTTTTTTTTTTTGAGTGTGGGAAATCATCAAATAACTTCTCCCGCTCTGGGTGGAGCAGGAGGGCGTGTCAGACTTTTACTGACTAAAACCCACCCGTGTTCCCTCAGTTGCATGTGTGCCAGGGGCCACCGTATCTCTTTCGAACAACCCGCACCCCTGGCAGTTCTTCAGAAAGTTCAGGTGCTTAGGACTCGCAACCGGCGTGCGTGTAAGACCAGTGGCCCTAGTGTGAGTTTGTTTTAGCCATCTCGATCTAACGCATTGACCGCTTTCGGCGTTCCTATTGGTCCTTCACCAATCCATGGCCAATCGGAGCGCCGAACTCGCTCGATGCGTTAGATCGAGGTGGTTAAAAGAAACTCACACTAGGGTCACAGATGTATGAACGTAACCGAGGCAGAATGAGTATGTAGGAATCGTTGCTGTTTCTGTCTACTACCATGGGAAGAAGTCGTGATTTTATATACTTATGTATGTAATATAAAAATCAAAATAACGCGCATTGTATGAAGATTCAATACAGGATAAGTTTTTAACCAGTGCACAAACTGTAACCATGAATTCAGCATATAATTGTAGACCCAGCGCAGAAATTTTTCGTCGGTTATACAAAAAAAATAATCTGCTGTTTCATAAAAATCTACGCGGTCAAAATTTATGGAACACCGATTTTTTTTTGTATAACAGACGAAAAAGTTCTGCGCTGGGAGGTTTAGAATGACATACTGAATTCATGGTTACAGTTTGCGCACTGGTTAAAAACTTATCTTGTATAACACCCTTATTACCCAACTTATTACTCAGTAAAAATGTATTTAAGATTTTTGTAGTAGTGCAATTTCACAAACAGTACTGCAGCTATGTTATTTCCAGGCAGTCGCGGACTCTCGCAGCAGTCTATTAAAACGCAAGGGGAACATTCGAGGAGTACTACGTAGCCCCACTTCGGTATTTTCTAAGGTCAATTTTAAGATGTAAATAATTACTGGTCATAGTGATAATAAATAAACGAAGTTTTTTTTAAGTATTTCTTTTGATGTGTAGGTAGTTTAGAACTGTAGTTAGCTTTGCCTACGATGTCATAAGAACGTCTTATGCTACCGACGGATCCGGCGACGTCACTACGTTCGACCGGCACGCATTTTTTTTTTTTTTTGAGGTAGGGTAATCATCAAATAACTTCTCCTGCTCTGGGTGGAGCAGGCGGGCGTGTCAGACTCTTTCTGACCCGTGTTCCCTCAGTAGCCTGAGTGCCAGGAGCCACGGTATCTCTTTCCAACAACCCGCACCCCTGGAAGCTTTTTTTTTGGAGGGTGGGAAGTCATCAAATGACTTCTCCCGCTCTGGGTAGAGAGCAGGAGGGCGTATCAGACTTTTACTGACTAAACCCACCCGTGTTCCCTCAGTTGCCTGTGTGCCAGGGGCGACAGTGTCTCTTTCGAACAACCCGCACCCCTGGCAGGCATTGGCCCTTGCTGATCAGTTGTTGCTGACATCTCTGACGGCACGCTTGGAACACAAACGCGCCGTCCCGCCTACCACTTATCGGCCGCAGGGGATAGGGAGAGCGGCAAACGCTATACCGACACTCCTCTTCCCCTGCGGCCCCACCGCGTCCGCCATCAAACGGTGCGGCCCCGTCCAGGCCACGGAAGGGAAGAGCGCTGTTCAGAAGCATGGCACTCCTCCTCTGCCGCAGCCCATAACCCTCAGCCGCGATGCCAACGCAATGCGGGAACCCACTCGGGGGGGACCCCTGGCAGCTTCAAGGTACCAAAACGTTCCTTGCCGACGTCGCGAGTTTGCGCAGTTTTGAATTGTCAAGGACTCGGTCTGTCAAAAAGATGTGAGGTTCTTATGGAAGAAACTCGTTCAAGTGAAATGCTCCTCTTAAAAATGTTTTTCAAAATGCTTACAACGTTTCACAGACACAGTGATAAAAGCCCCTTTCATTTTCATCAATCTATTATACTCGTATTACTTGCATTAAAAAAAACCTTTAATACTTTCCCATAATCACCTACTCCATAGGTTTAGGTAGTTATTTAAAGATAAACAAATCGTAAAAGGGGTTTTTTTATTTGACACTTAATTGTTTAAAAATAAAAGTGTACAGTCGCCAGCAGGTCAAGCTATCCCAAACTGTCAAATTTTCCCAATTGAACATAAACCTTATTCCTTTGTAATAAAGTTGAAAAACTATCAAAGAAATTTGACATATTGGGGTAGCTTGATGTGCTGGCCTCTGTACATAAGTAACTAAATTTATTTTTGATTTATACGATAGTTTCCTCTTTTATTAATGTATATTGAACTTTATCATTTATTCTTAAACTACTCTTCCTAGATGTGACTACTTGAGCACAATTTTTTTGTTACATTTATTTTAATGATGTAAGTAATATTTGTAATCTGCCTATCGTAGAGCCCAAAAAGACAGGTTCCCTAAAACTAGAATACAACGAATTGGATAACGTTGCTAAATTGAAAAGTACAACTGTGATGGAGTGTGGCAACTGAAGTGGCAGGTATTACATTTAGTCGGTTAACAGACGCATTTGACAGCGCTCTGACGCTCTCGACATTAACGATTTTGTGAGTGCGTTTTGATTTTACGCCAATATAGGAAGTAGGCAAATCATAAGATTAATAAATAATCATTCTATGCGAAAACCTTATCGCCGTTTTAATTATTTTGGATACTACATGTCTCGTTACTAAATACTTTAATAAAAACCATTAAAAATGTGAAGGTATAGGTAGATATGGTAGTCATTTACCTGACAAGATCCTTGGGATACAGAAAATAAGAAATCTTGGTTTTCCTCCCGTTGTTTATGCACACAGAACAACAGCTTGGCATATTGAACAACAATAAAATTTAAAAACAAACTATTATAAACGTCCGCGTCGTATCGTATCGCTGCCACTAGCAGTCCACTTACTGGAACTAGTTCATCAAACCGGTTTGTACACGAGCGGGCGCCGGTGCTCGCCCCCCGCGCCTTGTCGGTGAAACGTCACGCACACAGCTGTGCGTATAGTAGTGTCCATACCTACGCACGGGGCGTTAGCACAGTCGTGTTAGTATGAAGCTTTATTTCGGCTCGGGTATTATATTCTGTGGTAAAATTTGGTTGCCCATCGGGTCCGGAACTCCGGAACCCTAAAAATGAATTACATAAGTCATACTCGTAGGTACACACTTTCCAAGTAATTACAGTTGATTACGGGGTCATCGGCTACCGGGTAATTTAGTTATATTTGCATTCAGTTTTTGAGATCAGATATCAGAGCAAAAATCAAAACTATGAATAGGTAGGTAACAACAGAACACAAAAAAGTGGTCAACGCAATTTTCTTTCGGTGCAGAACAAAAAAAAAATAGGTAGGTACGATATAGGTATACTTATCTTTCATTACATTTGAAAGATAGGAACACCTCGTTCCCCTAATATGTACAGACGCCAGCAGGTCAACCTACCCCAAACTGTCAAATTTTCCCAATTGAACATGAACCTTATGCTTACGGTAAAAAGTTGAAAATCTATCAAATAAATTTGACAGATTGGAGTAGCTTGATGTGCTGGCCTCTGTACAAACAAAGTTATCAGTTATCATTATCACCATTCGTGCTGAGAGGAATTCATTTCATTCGATAACAAATTCATTCGTATAACTTATGTCGGTCTCATTCAAAGAACCCCTTTCATTTTCATCAATCTATAACTTACATTTAAAAAAATCTTAAATACTTTCCCTTGGTCACCAAGTGAAGACCTAGCGACCTTGACTTTGCACGCAACTGGTATAGTCTACTGTCCCGCCGCCGCCGCCCGGCCGGCAAGTAAACCGGCTCGTTCAGTTGTCCAGTAGATACATTTCCATAACAACTTACTGCGACTAGTTGAAAACACATTCCGATTGCCACCCAACGCACAAACACGTATCAAAATGAAATCGTTCATCGAATATTCTCCGAGCTCCGATTTTCCTATTGAAAATCTTCCTTATGGTGTTTTTACTTCGCCTAACCATGTAAGTACAATTTTGTCGTAATATTTTTTGCTGTTATTCCAAAAAGGTTTGGTTGTTCGAAATTGGTTGTTATTGTCCAAGCAATAAGAATCATGTAGATGTAACTTTTGCTCAGATAATTGACCGTACTCAATGTCTTCTTTTTGACATTGCAAACTGGTATAACACTACCAAATTTGGAAGTACTGCCGCATGATAGCAAAAATACAGATTCATGTGCATATAATTCAATTTGGCAGGATTTGTTCAATTTTATCTTGTTGTCAAGCTAAAGTTTGTCTTGTGCATATTTTAACACTTTTTTTTTGTGTTTTCAGAGCGAGAAACACATCGGAGTGGCAATCGGCGAGTTGATTTTGGATCTGAACGTGATCTCCAACTTATTCGATGGACCCCTTCTGAAATCTAAGCAGAATGTTTTTAAGGTAATCTAGTACATAGATGATATTATATTTTATGTAGCTATGAACATAATAATATATCAAGAGTTAGTGTTGTTTGCAGAACAAATAAGAATTACATTATCATATCATTAGTATGTAGGGTGTACCTAAGTCTGTTGTATTTGTATCTACCTTGCTTGAAGTAGGACAAAAGCAAGTTGTAAACAGTTTAATAAAGTCATCCCATTCTAATAACTTTAAACGAGTAACTGTAGGAACTTGAAATCGGAACTTAATTAAATAGACACATTTGCATAAACTGTAAACAAGTCTTAAGCTCAACCAGTAGTAGATTTAGGTACTTGTAGTTCATTGTTTAGCAGTAGGTACACTATTATAATAAAGATTTTGAATCACCTCTTGTAGTCTTGTGGTTGAGGGCGCAGTTGTCGACTGTTCGGCCTTCACTGGTAGAGGAACTCAAAGGTGAATCTTGTCGACATTTTTTCCATACGAACTTCGGGAGTGTATTACTCCAATAGTCCACAATGTACCTACATACCTACCTGTACGGAAACAGAACACTAAAATAAAAAGCCATTAAAAAGTTATGAGCCAACAAAGATTCGTATTTTTTTGCTAACCAAATTTGGGCGTGATTAAGTAATAAAAGAAGTGCAAAATCTCCAAAACCAAGTCGATACCGACAAAGTTCAATTATTGAAAAGTTCAATAAACTGTATTGGTCATTGATTTATGCAGTGGTTTTTTCATAAAACTCGATCTTCTGAAGGACTTTTCTAAATTTTTTACGCACCTGTTTAACTATAAATGATCCTGCGTCTGACTCAATAACGTTATGCGTGCAGACTAGCGTCTATCTGCTCATCACGGGTACTACCTCTGCCGGACACGAAGCCTGGTTAGACAGCGTGCTTTGTAGCCAGGCCCACCAGTGAGTTCGAGCCAGCGACTAGATTCCCCTTAAATGCACCAAACCAACCTAAATTAAACGGATATTATTAGAACACCATAGCATATCTTAAAAAAAAACGATTTGTCATTACGTCAAAGCCGGCTGTCACTGAAAACCAGCGCTGGGGTTCGGTCTTGCATAGGGTAGTAGCATAATGCTGAGCGATAGCCGTTTTGCGTGGATGTGACGCATGTTTCCCTCAACCTTTTCTTATTTTTGTATTTCTGTTCTTTTTGCGTCACGTTTACCGCAAATAAACGTTTTTTTCTTTCTATAATCTTAATCAGGTTATAAAGTTCCCACTGCTGGGGCCACAGGCTTCGAGAGGGAGTGGGCTATAAAAACTCTAATGAAATACGAATTATACTAAGATAATATGATGATACTATATTGGCAAATTTTAATTAAAAATGTTTCACAATTATCACTTACAGACACACCTCCCATATTAATACGACAATAAAACAAGTTTAAAAAATACCGCGAGACTTGTGAATATAAATTATGTTACAACAGCGACCGCGACGTCAACTTGTTTACGATTTAAATAGATTTCTAGTTTGTTATAAACAGGTTTAATATTAAGTACACATTATTTTGCAATATTATATATAATGCCTGATTCTTGTTAAGAATTACGATTTGATTGGCGTATAACATTTTTGTCTTACCTATTCTATTTGACAAAGTTATGGAGAAAGTTAGGATTCGGCTAAAGATTACAGAGTACAGACGCCAGCACATCAAGCTACCTCAATCTGTCAAATTTCTTTGCTAGATTTTCAACTTTATTACAAAGAACTAAGGTTCATGTTCGATTAGGAAAAAATTGTCAGATTGGGGTAGCTTGATGTGCTGGCGTATGAGTACCTACTATGTAATCTTTAGCCGAATCCTACTAATATTATAAAAAGTTGAAAGTTTGGATATTTAGATGTTTGGATGTCTGCTACTCAATCACGCAACAACGGCTGAACGGATTTGGATGAAATTTTGCACTCAGACAGATTAAAACATTTTTATCCCGGTAATACGTTTTCATGGGTTAATTTTCGACCTCCTCAAGGACGGAGCTGTTGTCAAAAGCTAGGAGTAACTGAAGCGATAGTAAATGCCTCAATTTAAGAATCACGTTATTAGAATTTTGAATGTTTCGATCATAAAATAAATGCTCATTTCGCCAAGTCCTTCTTACGCCTCGGCGCGCGATCGCCGTTTTTTCTATAAATAAATATAATAATTGTTACTCGCAGGCTGACACTTTCGATTCCACCTACATTTCATAAAGATCATACGCCATGCCGCCATACATATTGCAAGTGCCCGACATCCGATTCATTTTTTATAACTTGGCCCATGTTTGATTTCAGGAACCAACACTCAATGCCTTTATGGCGCTCACGCGGCCTCATTGGCTGGAAGCAAGAACTACACTACAGAAGCTTCTAGACGCTGGTAATCCTACACTGCAGAATGACAGTGAACTTAGACAAAGGTACAGTCAAACGAATGTGATCATGGAAATGTTTCCATATTAGTCTAGTTAGACATTATGGTGGATAGAATACAATTTATTGCACACAAAGTTAAGAACAACAAAAGAGTACCCAAATTAGGGGACACGTATATGTCCCGATCATCAGCATTATCGTTTCAGCCAAAAGATTTCTACTGCTGGACATAGGCCTCCCCCAGCCTCCTCCACTTCGACCGGTCTTGTGTTTCCCACATCCAGCGGATTCCTGCGGCCTTCGGGCATCGGTCCACATTGTGGGAGGCCTTCCCACTCTATGCCTTCCGGTACGCGGTCGCCACTCCAGTACCTTTCGGCCCCATCAGCTATCTGTTCTGCGAGCAATGTGCCCGCCTGCCCACTGCCACTTAAGTTTGGCAATTCTTGGGGCTGTGTCGGTTGCCTTGGTTCTCCTGCGGATCTCTTAATTTCTGATTCGATCGCGTAGGGAAACTCCGAGCATAGCCCTCTCAATTGCCCTTTGGGTGACTTTAAGCCTTCTGATAAGGCCCATTGTGAGCGACCACGTTTCTGTACCATAGGTCATCACTGGCAACACATACTGGTCAAAGACTTTCGTCTTGAGACACTGTGGTATTTGGGATGAGAAGATATTGCGAAGCCTGCCGAACGCTGTCCCGATACCGGTCCATTATAAATTACTTTATCCTATGTACCTATATTCCCATTCAATGAGTTTTACAGCTTTGCTTGCCTTGCGTTAGTAAAGACGGGCATAAACTGCCTTTGTGGCTCTATACTGACCTAAATTATTCTTATCCTTTCTTAAAACTGGGGGAAGGCAAATAGTTACCTACTATACCGTGATTACTTACTTTTATTTCCATTTGCAGGGCTTTCGTCAAACAAAGCGAAGCACAGATGCACGTGCCTGCTGACATCGGTGACTACACAGACTTCTACTCGTCGCTACACCATGCGACGAACGTAGGGATCATGTTTAGAGGCAAAGACAACGCTCTATTTGATAACTGGTAAGTAACTAACCAGATGCACGTGCTGGCTGGCATTGGCGACTACACAAACTTCTACTCATCACTATTCGTCAGGATTCTGTTCAGAGACAAACACAACGCGCTGTTTGGCAACTGTTAAGTAAAACTATCAGCCAAAACACAACGAAGCACATATACACGTGTTGGCTGATTGCTATTACACATACTTCTAATCGTCGCTACCCCATGCGACTAACGTCACAATCATGTTCAGAGGCAGCGGCAACCCGCTTTTTGAAAACTGATATGTAACAATACAAAGCGAAGCACAGATGCACGTGCCGGCTGACATCGGGACTACATAGATTTCTACACCGACGAAAACACCCTTAAGGTGAATCTAGTTGACATTTTTTCCATACAAACTTCGGTGTATTACTCCACTGTTTAACAATGTACAGTCGCCAGCAGGTCAAGCTATCCCAAACTGTAAAAATTTCCCAATTGAACATAAACCTTATTCCTTTGTATTAAAGTTGAAAAACTATCAAAGAAATTTGACAGATTGGGGTAGCTTGATGTGCTGGCCTCATTAAAAAGTTAGGAGCCAACATAGATCCGTTTTTCTTGCTAATTTAACCTAACTTTGGCCGTGTTTATGTAATAAAAGAAGTATAAAATCTCTAAAACCAAGTCGGTATCGAAAAATGCTCAAATATCGAAAAGTTCAATAAACTTTATTGGTCATTGATTTATGCAGTGGTTTTTTCATAAAACCCGATCTTCAGAAGGACTTATAACTAGTGTCTAATTGCTCTTCACTGATACTACCTCTGTCGGACACGATGCCTGGTGAGACAGCGTGCGTTTTAGCTAGGCCCACCGGTGAGTTCGAGCCCGCGACTAGATTTCCCTTAATAAATTATTTTTTTTCTGTTTTATTGATCAAATCCTCATATTTGAAACCCTTACCCTCACAGGAAGCAGCTACCGGTTGGCTACCACGGTCGCAGCAGTTCTATCGTCATATCTGGGACTCCTATCACAAGACCGTATGGACAAACTTTACCTGTGGAAGGTATTATCTTTTCTCCTGTTATAAGATCTCCATCGACTGATTTATTTATATGATTCTAGTACAGCGTAATCAGCCTATAATGTTCCCACTTGTGGGACACCGGCCTCGTCTCTTCAAGAGCGAGTGATCTGCAATCTACCGCACCGGCCCAGTGCGGGTTGGTAGATGTCACATTTTTTGAACGAATGTTTGGAACTACGACATGCCGGTTTCCTCACGATGTTTTCTTTCACCGTTTTTAGAATAGTGGTGATGAAATTATTTACACAATTTGCGTTTCGTATTATTTTTTTATTTTGTTCAAACACCTTTAAAACTAAAAAGTGCATCATCAACTGCTTAGCCTTTTCCCAACTATGTTGGAGTCGGGTTCCAGTCTAACCGGATGAAGCTGAATACCAATATTTTACATGGAGCGACTGCCTATCTGACCTTCACAACCCAGTTATTGGGTAATACGATACCCCTTGGTAAGACTGGTTGTCAGACTTTCGGGTTTCTGACGACCCGTAACGACTGTCAAAGATCCACAATTGACAGCATGGCTTAACGTGCTTTCCGAGGCACGGAGGGGTCTTGGTATGTTAAGATGGTCACCCATCCACGGACCAACCGCGGCAAGCGTAGCTTAACCTGATCGATCGAGCCGTGCGGCTATTGTAACTTAGCCACAAGCCCCTCAAGCACAACTAAAAAGTGCATGCATAGCCATAATATTTCCGAAATTCAATCGTAAATGCACTTCGGAAAGGCAACTACAATGTCAGTAAGGCGATTAAACCACTCTTTCCCTGATTACAGTTGTATAGAACCTTCGCTTATCTTTCTTTTTATAGGAGCCGCCCCTCATTTCGGTCCCTCCCGCCTCATGGACTTCGAGTTAGAAGTTGCGGCCTTCATAGGTGGACCTCCCACTGCCCTCGGGCAGAGGGTCACGGCCAAAGAGGCTGAGGAGCGCATCTTTGGACTCGTGCTTATGAATGATTGGAGTGGTATGTATGACGGATGTAAAAAAACATCTAATTAAGCCAAGAGTTACTTGTGCTACCCATCGTTAGGTTTTTTTTTGCTGGACCATACCTGGGAACCTTCTTCTATACGGAGATCTTGGAGATATTCACGAAAAGCAATTTATGAATGTTTTAACTTTTAAATCTGTACCGTTGCATGCACGCATATAAGTTTAACAATTTTTGCTAAACGCATGCTGTACCTATCTACATCAAATTAAGTAAATAATGGAGGGTTATGCCTCAGGGGTGACAAAAAATGGAAAAATATAAACTTTTTAACTGAAAAATAACTTTAATTTTAGAAGTCGGTGTCTCTGGATTTGTGTTTTAATTGTTTGCGAACAATTTCCAAAATTAAAGTTACATTAAGCCGCCTAAGAACATAAGGCTACCAAGAAACTTAATAAGTGTCATGTGTCAGATATTTCGATTTTAACAGCGCCAAGGCTTCCCTGTCTTTTTCTTCTGTCTGTTAGTAACAAATAAGTTTTTTTCCAGTGCGCAAATTTTAACTATGAATTCAGCATATCATTCTAGACCCCCCAGCGCAGAAATTCTTCGCCGGTTATACAAAAAAAAAATCAGCTGTTCCATACATTTTGACCGCGTAGGTATTGCACTTTTCTATGAAACAGCTGTTTTTTTTTTGTATAACCGGCGAAAAATTTCTGTGCCAGGAGCTCTAGAATGGTATGCTGAATTCATGGTTATTTGCGCACTGGATAAAAACTTATCCTGTTTATCTACAATACATTATTCGTTAACCGACTTTTGACTAAAGTATTTCTGTGCTAAAAAACAATATTCGTTTCCAGCTCGCGACATCCAGAAATGGGAGTACATACCCCTCGGCCCCTTCACAGCCAAGAACCTGGGCACCAGCATATCTCCCTGGATCGTCTCCATCGAGGCCCTGAGACCTTACGTAGTGGACAACTTCCCACAGGACCCCACGCCCTTCGCGTACCTGAGACATGATGATAAATTCAACTTTGATATTAAGTTGGAAGTCGATTTGAAATGTAAGTGTTTTTTTTTTAATGGTACAAAGGCGAAGCTTGTTTCGAAGAAATCTCTTCCAGCATACCTGCGATAGAAAAAAAAATAAAGAGATGTGGACACTGTCCTAATACTTTGACATGCTGTCCACTGAACAGCATGTCAAAGTATTAGTGGCGCGAGTAAACGATAAAATAAAATATGTACTTACATACGAAATCGTTGCGGAAAGCACAGAACCGGTCGACGACCGGTCTATTTAATAAAATAAAAAAAAATCAAACAACAAAGATTTTCAAGTCTGTATTGATATTGGTTTTGTGAATCACTCATGAAGTCATGAGCATGACAAATCACTAAAAAATACGATCGATCCTAAAATACACCCTTGTGATACGCGTTTACGCACAAATAGTGTCAATTCGATTTCTTTATTTTTCTACTTTTTACCGACAGCCCCAAAAGGACCGTTATGTTTTTTATGCAAATTTATTTGATTTGTAATTATATTTCCATAGCCGAAAAGTCACCAGTAAGTACAACAATCTGCCGGTCGAACTACCGCTTCCTGTACTGGACGGTGAAGCAGCAGCTCGCCCAGCAGACCGTCACGGGCTGCAACCTGCGCGCCGGCGACCTGCTGGGCTCCGGGACTATTAGTGGGCAGGTGGGGCTCATAGTAGATATTATATAGGTGGCCCTGGTCCACCAAATTACCGCCACCCGTAGACATCTGTAAAACCATAGGCATCGTAGATGCATTGCATCTCAGTTTTTGATTTTGAATTATTTATTTGACGAGAATATCCATCGGACCAAAAAGTGAAACTGTCCATAGACGATATTAGCTCTCATGTATAATTAACTAGCTTCTGCCCACAACTTCGTCTGCGTCAAATTTATTGCTCCCTGACCCATCCCGTCGCATTGAATCACCTGGCCGTGCGAGTAGTTCGCATTCGTGACATTTTTATTTTTTCTCAGCTCCTAAGGGTCCTAGCGTGATGTTAGATGGCCTATAGCCTTCCTTGATAAATGGGCTATCTAACAATGAAATAATTTTCCAAATCGGACTAGTAGTTCCTGAGATTAGCGCGTTCAAGCAAACAAACAAACAAACTCTTCAGATTTATAATATTAGCATAGATGATAAAGATTTAAACCGCGTGAATCGGCCGGTTCCAAATGGGACCACCCGAGTGTCAGTGGTCTAAAGGAGAAGTGATCATCATCGAATATAGCTAAGAAACACCCTGATTATGACCATCTATTTTAAACAAATTAAATGTCTATGAAATTAGGCCATTCAGCCCTTCATTGCCACAATCAGACGAAGGCAAAGGCTTAAATCTAAACTTCAAATCATTGAAATGCCCTGTTGCTTTAGAAACGCCCGGGCCCTTGGGCCGAAGCATCCTAAAATCAACATGAACTCTCTATAAAAAGATTTCTTGACCTAATAAATGATACCAAATTTTCAACCCCACAGGTATCAGACTCCTTCGGAAGCATGCTAGAATTATCATGGAAGGGAACCAAGCCACTCCGTCTGCTGTCAGGCGAAGAAAGAAAGTTCATCCAAGATGGCGACACGATCACCCTTCGCGGCTTCTGCGTCGATGACAACGGCATAAGAATCGGATTCGGAAAGTGCGAAGGCAAACTGTTGCCAGCCATACCTTTTGATGAATGACTTTGAATCGTAAACAATGATGTGTCTTTGTATAACCGTTTTATATGTTGAATATTAAATGTATGCTAATATTTCATTTATACTTTTATTTATTCCATTTCATCTGTTCTAAGAAAACCTTATAAAACCTAAGACTGCAAAGCAGGTAATTGTTGACGCCTTTTGAGTACTGTCGATATATGTATTTCAAGTGAAATGATAGATATCTGGAAGGAAACCAAACGCCCTTGGTCTGCTGTCAGGCGAATAAAGTTCATCCAAGATGGCGAATAGGGACAGGCTGGATCGGATAAAAGGTCCGAGTCCGAGCCCTGTCTTCATCACTTCCTATAAATGAGTCTTCATCACTTCCTATAAATGAGGAATTGAGGATAAGAACTGACACTTGCTCATTTCAGAAGTTGTTGTTGTCATTGTACAGACGCCAGCACATCAAGCTACTCCAATCTGTCAAATTTATTTGATAGATTTTCAACTTTATACCGTAAGCATAAGGTTCATGTTCAATTGGGAAAATTTGACAGTTTGGAGTAGGTTGACCTGCTGGCGTCTGTACAGACGCCAGCAGGTCAAGCTATCCCAAACAGTAACATTTTCCCAATTGAACATGAACCTTAATCCTTTATATTAAAGTTGAAAAACTACCAAACAAATTTCACAGATTGGGGTAGCTTGATGTGCTGGCCAGAGGCCAGCACATCAAGCTACCCCAATCTGTGAAATAAAGACGCAATCACATTGCTGATAAAATGTTATTAATAGCGCGTGATTTTAATGTTGTATAAAATATGTGAGTGAATTTTCGGTGTATATAATATGGGTCCGTATGTCTTTCTGTTTGTTATGTACAATGTCATTTGTTAGCCCTTATTTATTTTATATTGCACACGAATATTTATATTTCCGTGTTACAAGCGCCCATAGTCTTTTTGTTCGTGGTGGTAATCCTCGTGGATGTCTTCCGCCTTGTCCGTCATGTTCTCTGCCCTGAAGTGGGCGGAGGGGTCTGTCAAATTCGTACCCACAAACAGGTGTTCACAGGTGCACACTAACGTCGACAGCTGCGGGTTGTAGTATGACTTCCGCTTTCTTGGACTAGTGTTGACTTCCGTATAAGAGAGGTGCGTTGAGATGGCTAATCCGTCGACTCTGGAACTACATCCGTAGCCTAGTGCAACTAAAAGTGGCTTCGGTGACTGATTTTTTTAAAGTTATCATTAAGTATTTATTTTGATGACCTACATCAAAATAAATACTTAATGATAACCTGGCTCAGAACGGACTTTATAAAAAATAATGATGCAGCGTACGATTGTGTTAGAAAATATAGAAGTTTTTTTTATTTTGCCCTTTTTTCAAGTGTCATGTTTATGTTATTAATGAATATTGTTGACAAGAATGTCCATTTATTTTTGCATTGTTGATTTATTTTAGATTGATAACTTTATATCTGAGAATAATATTCTCAATATGACTATTCTTAAACTGATAAGATAGGCAACTCATATAACGTTGATCTCTTTTTATTGTCGCCAAAGAAAAAAAAATGTTTTTAAGAGATTCTAATTTCCTTATAGATTCCTCATAATTAATTAATAAAACAAATGATAAAAAAGAAATAAACAGTGAAATTGCGAAACACCATATGATAAATCAATAAAATAAATAACAGTCAGATAATAATGTGTATTGTAACCGAGCCCTAATATTTCATTTTTGTTATTTTTTGTTACGCGTTTCATTTTTGTTACATTTCCATTTTTGTTTCATTTTTGTCACAATGGTCATTTTAAATGATTTTCACCCATAGTCTAAGATAGTTAGCAGGATAAGTTATACCAAGAGGCTCCGGTCTCGGTGACCCCGGTAAGATAGAAACGTGGTCTGTCTATTTTAATAAGTTTGTTAAAAAAGGTGCGAGACTTGTGTCTTACTGTTGGTGAGCAAGCGGGTGAGTGTTGCATTATAATAATTTTAACGTGTTCGTAAAATAATCGAGTAGGTATATGTAAGTATAAAGTAGTAGGAAAAAGTTCCCGAGCCATGTGCTAAGGTAACCGGCCAAATTCAAAATTTCTTACGTTTTGTTTATTTTCCTTAATTTCGCGTGCTACTCTGATGCTTCCTCATAATGGTTTATGCCCTTACAAATTTACTTCTGAGGTACACACGGCTACACATCAATCTATACATTTCCAGCTTACGCTGATCTCGCACTCTACGGAAATCCTATACAATGCAAAATCAGCATAATATACTGGAAATATATAGCTTGATGTGTAGCCGTGAGTACAGACGCCAGCACATCAAGCTACCCAAAGCTGTCAAATTTCCTTGATAGATTTTCAACTTTATCACAGAAGCATAAGGTTCATGTACATTTGGGAAAATTTAAGAGATTGGGGTAGCTTGATTTGCTGGCGTCTGTACAAGCCAGTTTAACCGGGCTAAACAGTGGATTACTTATTTAATTAAGCCAGGGCATAAAACTTATCATCCAACCGACTACACGCTAAGGCTAAGGGCACCCTCTATGGGGTACGGACTCTCCCGCTGGGGTTTAGCAGCAAGGGACAGGCTGGATCAGATCAAAGATCTGAACTCTGCCTTCACCGCTACCTATACTCCAGGCCGATTTCCGGCCACCGTAGGCATGGGCTTGCGGACGGCGAGTAATGGGTAGCTCGCTGTCCGGTAAGGACCAAGCCCAAGTCGACGGCGCGTTGTGTTCCACGCGCGCCTCAAAGAGATGTCAGCACAAAAAAATGATGGGGCCCGAAAGGGCCGATGCCTGCCAGGGGTCCGGGTTGGTTCGAAAGAGATACCACAGCCCCTGGCAAACGGGTTACTGAAGGAACACGGGTGGGTTTTAGTCAGTAAAAGTCTGACACGCCCTCCTGCTCCACTCAGAGCGGGAGAAGTTATTTGATGATTTCCCACACAAAAAAAAAACCGCTACCTATACTAGTGGTGAAAGCAGAGCCCTATTGTTTCAGAACGATCAATCTGTGTTATGCGTAACGTTCCGAGATGCAATAATATCGATTTGAGCGCGCTCACACCCATTCCGAATTGACCTGTGCGCGATAACTATGTCCCGCGAATCGTCATAAATGACGTCATGACATGCGCCATCTTGCGATAACGCCGACCATTTATTTGAAATAGTGCTTTTATCTATCTAAGTTTTAACGGTGAGTGAACACTTTTATCGCGATCACGAGCGTTTCGTATTGATGACAAAAATGACGGTTCTTAGCTGTCAGAATCGTATCGTGATATCTAACTCAGAACGTAAAATATCGATGTGAGCGTTCACACAACGCTATTTTTCCTTTCTAATTCGGAATGCGGCCTCCATCTACGTGACTTTTTTTGGGTTTTGGATTCGCACGGTTTGTGCATTTAGCCAGTGTCAAAAAGTCATAGTCAGTCAAGTCAAAGTTATTGTAAAGCGGTAGTAACTTCTTTACAACAACCCAACAACCTATTAGGTTTTGGGGGGAACGCGAAAAGTCCATGTTAGTCACTTATTTTCACCTTCCTTCCCTACACTTGTGCACTCACGCGTAACTAAATCTAATAATTCACTACCAAAATTATACAATTTATTTATTTATTAAAATCTCCCTTACAACTATCTTATCAGGTGTATTGTATGTATATATATATCTAATGCGATAGCGCGGTCTTAAAGTTTACCTACTTCCAATTTAAAACTATGAAAAATGTAAAAAAAACACAATATAAAAAAATAAAATAAAATGAAAATAAAACAATTTAATTCGCTATTTCACGAAATTTCATGAAAATGAAAATTCGTGCGACATGTTCCAATGCGATCCCGCCAAAAACTCGTTAGGTGACATAGGTGAATGTTATTGAACTGTCAAAAACATATGTTTTTTTTTATTGTCAAACTCGAAACAAGAGCAACATTATTTTGTTTCGTTTTGGGCTGAAAACCAAAAAAATCATTCGAGGTTGTAGAAATAATTTGCCAAAATATTCCTCCTGACCTTTGACCTGTTACATTGTTATTTATTGCTGTGTAAAAACAATGAAGAATTATTTTATTTCACATTTAAATCCAAACCTACCTACGGCTCTCTATTTTATTTTCTAGTTATTCTACTACCTGTTCGTGCCTGGCGCGGCGTCGCCCGCTCCTGTGAGTTGAAATGAGTTCTGTTGCTTTTGTTGGGAATTTTGTTATTTTAAAAATTAATTTGAATATCTTCCTACAGAAAATATATTTAAACCGACTTAAATTACTTACCATAAATAAATACCTCTTTGTTCACTATTAATTATATACCTGTTATTCCACTGGTTACTTCCTCTTCCTTAATACATACATTTAAAAAACAAATCTTCTAAAGTGCTGCTTATTTATGTCATTTTTAGAACTTCAAAATGGACTTCAAAGCATCAGGCGTAGAAGTTTGCAGGATATGTTTGGCTGCAGATGTCAAGCTGTACAGTCTTCTAGATACTCACCTAGGGCTTTGCATGGAATCTATTGGTGGCTTTACCGTAAGTACTTAAACTATTTAAATGTTTATCAATTTACTTGGGTGGTAACTACCTATTATATATTTTTTACAATATATTTGTTTGTTTCAGAAATCCTATGAAGGTCTACCAAATTATGTCTGCTATGAATGTGCACCAATTTTGATAAAATGCAATAAACTGATAGAGAAAAGTAGAACAGCTCAGGCTACACTTCTGGATATATTTAACAAGAATGGACAGGTAAAATAAAATAAAATCAAGAATAAAATCTAGTCATTTATTCAAACTAGGCTGAAAGTCAGCAATTTTTAAACATCAAAATTACATAAAACAGTCCCCCAAAATGCCCCCACTTCACACGTGTACAAATATCCAAGTTTCTGCCAAAATTATGTGTTTTTTTTTCAGGTAAACAGACCTCTCATTAAAGAACAGACAAAAACCGAACTGAACTTACAGTCCTCATTAGACAGTTATTTATTATTAAATTACTACTACATCAAATACGATGACGACAGCAGCACTTCAAATTTTATTAATACAGAATCTGATCCCAATGAAAAAATTAACATTAATTTAAAAACTGAAATGAAAGAGGAATCTTCGGATGAGGTGTCTGATTCAGAAATACTGGAAATGTTTAAGGATTTCAGTAAGGAAGAGGAATTGGACAAGGATAGTGATGTTGAGGCAATAGAAGTGGACGTCCCAATTGTAGAAATTTTGTCTGATGATGAAAAAATTGGCGATGATTTCATAAGTTTGAAATCTTATGAAGTGAAAATTGATAATGTATATAAATGTTTTTATTTTTATTGTTCACATGCATTACTGCTAATTTTCAATTTTTAGTTATAGTACCTACCCCACACCAATTCGTAATTTCATCATCCTTGGGGACATAACGATGCATATGCAATCGCTGTTGATTTGCTGTAATTTTTTTAAGAGTTCCGTTGTCTGTTTCCGAAAAGCATCTTCAGATCTATATGAAATTTTAATGGGAGCATTTCGGAATAAACCCCTTTCGAACAAATAAAGAATTTTGCAAATCCGTGTATATAATATGTATATGGTCAATTTTAACCAGTGCGCAAACTGTAACCATGAATTCAGCATATCATTCTAGATCCCATAGTGTAGATTTTTTTTGTATAACCAATGAAAAAAATCTACGCAAGCCTCTTCTGCCCGAACATACATAAAAAAAAACATGACGAATTGCTAACCTCCTTCTTTTTGAAGTCGGTTAAAAATGGAAGATTTACTTTCTAATGTCATCAATTCATCATACAATCATAAATAAAAAACCGAAACAAGTGTTTGTTTAATATCGTAGTTTCTTCTGAAATGTATGAATGCCTACATCTTATATAAACTACCTATGATTTCTTTTTCAGAATGTAAGAGGGTTATTAGCCCATGATGAGGACATTCCTCAATACAATACACCAAAGAATATAAGACCAATGGGTGTGGCAAAGAAGGGAAAAAGGTATAAAAAGAAGAAGAAGAAGATGACTCACCAAGAGCCTTCTTCTGCATGTAGTAATAATTTTATGAGAAGGTACTTCAATGTTCAGGGAACGGTGAGTTTTTCTCCTAATTTTGTTAGTTGCAATAGGGTATTTTCCGATTTCATAAAAACTATTTTAATTTGAAGATTGGGACGATATATTTAACAGAAAAATAAAAATAAATTTATTAATACACATTTTCTCAATTAAAAACGATTAAAATCTAATGTATTTTTCGTTGTTATGAATTTACCGCCAAAACGCTCCGTACGATAACTTTATAACACGTGACATGTGACGTCAACTTTGTTTATACGGCACCGGTACAAATACTTAGTTTGGCGCCGTTTTAGAAGTATTTGTGCACAGAGGCACCACACACCAGTAATATCACTTTATATCCATTAAAAATCTTGTTAATTATAAACTCGACATTCACTTATTTACTTACTAACTACTTTAGTTTACACAAAGTTGACGTCACCTGATAAAAAGTCATCGTAAGAAGCGTTTTGGCGGTAAATTCAAAACAAAGAAAAACACATTTGGTTTAAATGGTTTTTAATTGAGAAAATGGATAGAAATCAATTTATTTTTATTTTTCTGTTAAATATCTCGTTCCAATCTTCAAATTAGAATATTTTTTGAAAAATTGGAAAATACCCTATTTATACATAAATATAAAACAATAAATAAAAGTTGCTTGTGTGACCGCTTTTTTCTGCTAAACCACGCAACGGAGTTTGATGAGGTTTTTCATCATCATCTCGGAAATTTATTCCTGAAGGGTTTATGTAAACAATTAAGAAATCTCGATATTGTGTCAAAACAAAAACCGGGCGAAGCCGAGGCGAGTCGCTTGTTTTTTATATTTTAGTATACTTAGATAGAGAAACGAAAGAATGCTCTATCCTTGTTCAATCGAATGGATTCAATAAAATGTTGTGTTCTTTTGGTGGTTTATTAGCATGCTAGAATCTAATTAAGACACTTCAAAATGGGTGTAATACCCTATTCCCAATTTATTAGTTGCCCAAAAAGAATATGGTAGAAGTAGAATACATAACATATTCAGTCTATAATTTATATTACATGTATATTATGTATATCTATATTATCCAGTAACTGGGTTGTGGAGGTCAGATAGGCAGTCGCTCCATGTAAAATACTGGTATTCAGCTGCATCCGGTTAGACTGGAAGCCGACCCCAACGTGATTGGGAAAAGGCTAGGCAGATGATGATTCAGTCTATAATGTTTCCACTGCTAGGACACAAGCCTCTCCGTGAGGGGGACTGGGCCGTAATCCACCACGCAAGCTCAGTGCGGGTTGGTAGATGTCACGTTTCTTCGAATTTCTGGTTCTAGAACATCCCGGTTTCCTCACCATGTTTTCCTTCACCGTTTCGAAAGCAGTGGTAATGCAGTGGTTATGGTAGAATGGGGGTAGAAAAAGCTTCGCTCGTTTTTTCTAAACCGACCGTTATGTCCGTAATTTTCCGAGTCTTGCTAGCTAATTTAATTCGACCCTGTATTTGCTTGTTTCAATTTAAAATTCAATCTAACTGCATCTATTTCATTACAGCCGTCAAAACTGACGAATTATGAATACTCCTGCAAATCCTGCCCAGAGACTTTTTACTACGGGTAAGTTCTTGATCGTTTATTTTTATTAGCCTATTTATTTATGCATAGGGAACATTGTTTAGCTGGATCCTAACCTAACTAACATCATCCTTTATCTATACATATTATAAATCAAATTCCCGTCCCGTTTGTGTCGCCGGGCGCAAAAGAATAGCACCATCCCATTTCTTCCAGTGGGTGTCGTAGAAGGCGACTAAGGGACTTACTAGAGAATGGGCAGCAGCGTTCTCTATGCATTTTACCACCATACTGCGATCGCCAACCCGCCTGCCAAGCGTGGCGATTATGGCAAAACCCCACCAAATTGGAGGAGGCGTATGTCCAGCAGTGGACGTCTTGCGGCTGAAATGATGATGATGATGATTATAATTCAGTCGGTTTTCATGTAGGTATGTCCGTGTGACCGCGATGTTCTTCTTAACTGCGCAATGGATTTTGATGCAGTTTTCACCGTAATTTAGGAGATTTATTCCGAAGGCTTTATCTGTACAATACCTTATTAAGAAACTTACAAATAAATAAATAAACAACGATGTTATGACAAGTCGGAAAATCAATGCGAAGCAGGAGTCAATCAATGAACTCAGCCTATTGATGTCCACTGCTGGACAAAGGCCTCACCCAACCCAAGCACCCTGTCCTTCGAATTTGTTGTAGGTACAATGTTTTTGCTTTTTCTACAAAAATTACGCGTGCAGAGGAGTATGAAATTTGGAACCACCTTAAGACCTTAATAGGAGACAATTTGGGCACCGAAGTTTAGTAATTTTCTTTTAGAATCCAATAGCCGTAAGTGATATATCAATGGATGCACTCAAACATGCAAAATTGTATAGATGTAGGTATCGTTACATGCGGGATGTGTGAGCTTACTCCTCTTATTATGGACACTTTTTCGCGCGACCTAAGTATAGTTAGGGCCTATCTAATGTTTTAAAGTTTTGTCCGTAAGTCAAACATTCTCTAAAGATCATTGCAAATTTTACATCCAAACTTTCAAATTATAATAGTACAGACGCCAGCACATCAAGCTACCCCAAACTGTCAAATTTTCCCAATTAAACATGAACCTTATGCTTGTGTCGTAAAGTTGAAAATCTATAAAATAAATTTGACATATTGGGGTAGCTTGATGTGCTGGCATCTGTACCTATTTACTCCTGATGAGAAAAAATCTAAAAATAAATTATTGAGATAGCTTACGCAACAAGCAGGCGGAAAATATAGGTTCATAGTTCATGAAATAACATTATAAATGTTAAAATTCAATCAAAAGATTTCAGTTTTTTTATCTGTTTTTGAACACCATGAAATAGCAGCCGCTATGTTATTACGTCATACCGCTGTTTAAACTTATCAACTGAACAACTTTGCACTTTTATTATTTTCGTAACCAAAGTATTTTTTATTGTAATAATATGCATTCTCGAACAGCAAACCATCGATAAGTAGAATAATAACTCATTTTTAAAATGAACAATTCACAATAATTATCAAAAATGGGTGTAATACCCTATTCCCAATTTATGAGATAACTGGTGCTTGAAAAATAATAAATAACTTAAGTACACAATCAGCCTATAATGTTCCCATTGCTGGAACACAAGCCTCGTCTCTGCGAGAGGGAATGGGCCATAATCCACCACGCGAGTCCAGTGCGGGTTGGTAGATGTCACATTTCTTCGAATTTTACGATTCTAGGACATGCCGGTTTCCTCACGATGTTTTCCTTCACCGTTTTGAGAGCAGTGGTGATGAAAATATGTACACAAAGTAAAGCGCCTGCCTGGTTTCGAATCCTCGACCCCCAACCCACAACTCGTAAGTCGGTGCCGTTAGCAATGGGCCACCGCTGCTCTGAAAAATGATGCCAGTAGAAAAAACTAATAACCAAATTCTAATTCCAGGGATAATGCAAAAGACCACACTCTTATCGGCTGCCAGAAACCACGATCAAGTAATGGCAGCACATCCACTTTTTCAAATCCTGTGTCTGAAACCAATAGTGTCCAGTTAAATCAACCGAATGTCTGGAGAGAATGGCCTGGCAGTAGTAAATAGAGAAGTTGTAATCTATTATTAAATAAACACTCCCGGACTTTTAAATTGAGCAACCCTGCATTTTTTGTAATGCATTCTAGAACTTTTTAAATGGTTATGACTCAGATTACAAAACAGATTATTAAAAAAAAAAACAAATACTAAAGCCTCGCATTATATACAATGCGACGCTATAGTATTATATTTGGTTTTTTGACTTCACTCTTGGTGTTCCGCGCGGTCTTTATGCCTTTGTTTTGTAATCTGAGGGTTATGAATTCAAATTTGGAACAACGATGACCACCATTGATGGCCAGTATTTTGGCTTGAAAACAGCATCAAAACTTTTTCTTTGGCTCTTCATTTTTTTAATTCAAATTTGGTCGATTTAGGTAGTGTGACGTGACTACGGTGAATTCAGCTGTTATTATAAGCTAAAATTGTATAGAACTTTTATGAAAATGCCTTAAACTAAAATTAACCCGGAAATAATCTATGAGATGACACAGTTGCGACTGATGGAAGTGACTGATGCTGAGTCAGTAAAATAATTCATGTATTATGTAAGTAGGCATTAAGAACTCTGTTAAAATATTTAACGGCTTTCATATTATTAAGAAAACGTCGGATCTGATCATTAGTTTGTTTGTATAGGTCCGCGAATTGTTCACCTGTAGCGCGATTTTATACCCATTAAGACTGAACAACTAATTTTATAAAACATAATTATAAAATAAAAATAAAGTTACCAGCTTGTATAAAATACATACGCCTAACATAATAATTTCGCTTTTCTAGTATCTACCTACTTGTACCTGTACCTATATGTTAATAAAAGGTTTGTAATTGTAGGTACCTACTTAATAAATATCGAAAATGTTTCATTGAATTTTCCTATGTAATCCTCTTTCACACAAATGGACACACTATCGTTTAACCGTAATTCATTATTTTATTACTTATTAAAAACTTAAAAAAAAAAAAAAAACTACTTCCGGAAAAACACTACAAAGTGAAAATAACTTTAATTTCGGAAGTCGGTGACTTTGGATATGTATTTTAGTCATTTCTTGTCACAGCCTTCCGAAATTAAAGTTATTTTTCACTTTGTAGTGATTTTCTGGAAATCGATTGTTTTTTTTAAGTATTTTTTTTTTTCACTTATAAGTAGTACCTACAGTCACCAGCAGGTCAAGCTATCCCAAACTGCCAAATTTTCCCAATTGATCATGAACCTTATTCCTTTGTAATAAAGTTGAAAAACTATCAAAGAAATGTGACAGATTGGGGTAGCTTGATGTGCTGGCCTCTGTACCTACCCCAAACCAATTCGAAATTTCATCATCTTTGGGGTCAAAACAGTGTACGTTACCCCGGCAAGAAAGTGTCTCCTAGAGTTATATTATGAGTAGAACGTATTACTATAATGTGTGCCTTATCTGCTGTAAATGTAAACAATGCCACATAAAAAATGTGTGCCCCCTGTCGTTTTGGAGAAAAACGGAAAAAACGATTCTTGCTGGGGTAACGTTTTTCTAGCAGGAAAATTCTAAACGAATGATCGGAGAGAGAAAAATTGTGCATGGCCAGAGAGCTTATATGTGTGCCTAAATGTGCCCCCAAAAATTAAATCTGTGCCCCTTCAGGTTTTCAAGATATTACATTTCCTGCTGGAGTAACGTTTTGATGAATCATATATCTCTAAAACCATTGCATGTGCCCCTGTAGAATAAACATACACGAGTAGCTCTAAATGTGTGCCCCTTAGTGCCCCAATTAGATTTAAGAAAATGGATAAGAATGGATAAAAATGGATAAGGCACACATTATACGTTCTACTCATATAACTCTAGGAGACACTTTCTTGCTGGGGTAACGTACACGTCAAAACAATGCATATTTAAGCGATAGCAGCAATCGCAGTTAATTTGCTATCATTTTTTGAAGAGTTCCGTTGTCTGTCTCCGAAACGCATAATTAGATCTATATGAAATTTAAATGGGACCATTTCGAAATATGTGTTTGTCCCGTATGTGTCGCCGAGCGTAAAAGAATAGCACCATCCCATTTCTTCCCGTGGGTGTCGTAGAAGGCGACTAAGGGACTTACTTGAGAATGCGCAGCAGCGTTCTCTATGCATTTTACCACCATACTGCGATCGCCAACCCGCCTGCCAAGCGTGGCGATTATGGCAAAACCCCCCATCCTGGGGGAGGCCTATGTCCAGCAGTGGACGCCTTTCGGCTGAAATGATGATGATAATTTCGAAATAAACTCCTTTCGAACAAAAAAATAATTTTGCAAGTCGGTCTATGTAATGTCGGCGTTAAGCCCGAAACGCCACCTAACTCCTAACCGTTAAAGAGTTGTGCCTTCCTTCATCAGCTTAGCGTCATGAGATGATGATGAGCATACGCAAATGTCCCAATAGCTGTAGAAAATGAAAAACATTGTTAATACCTATAACATTTGAGGGTTGCCCGCGATTTCCCTGGGATTCCATCATCAGATCCTGACTTGGTGCCAATGGGACCACCTCAGGAGGATACTCTTTCAAATAAAAAAAATGAGAATCGGTCCACTAATGGGGGAGAAATCGATGAACACACATAAAAAAATATATATGCAGTCGAACAGAATTATTATAAAACCACCTCCTTTTTGGAAGTTGGTTAAAAACTTTTGGGAACATCAGTCGTTACGAATGAAATAGGGTTATGTACAGTCGCCAGCAGGTCAAGCTATCGCAAACTGTAAAATTTTCCCAATTGAACATAAACCGTATTCCTTTGTTATAAAGATTTTCAACTTTACGATATAGACATAAGGTTCATGTTCGATTGGGAAAATTTTACAGTTTGGGGTAGCTTGATGTGCTGGCGTCTGTAGGTAGGTAAGTTTGGTCAAGGAGCGATTCATTTCCCATCTCCCTTTCGCTACCGGATCACTGCTATCTGAAAATATTTTCTTTCTTCTTCTTTGGATAAGATCTACGATAGAACGAGCGCGTCTAGAAGTTCCCAGTTGCTTTCACGGGATAAAGGTGGATGGTAAGGACAGATGTTCCAGGGAATTCCATACTTTGGCGACGACTAATCGGGACATCGGGATATAAACAAAGGCCGGTACTTCCCGATTCAATTCAAACGTTACTTATGACGGCTCGGCACATGAGGCGCCAGAAACAACTTCCATTTGTCAGCGGGTGTGAGGGGGGGGGGGGGGGGTACTGCGCAGCGAGTAGCGCTTAAAGAGAGCTCCCATGGCCGCTGCGGAAAATATGTTCGGAAAATGTGTCTGCTCAACTACGTAAATAAGGCAATGAATATTGATGAACTGTCAAAATGAAACCGATTATGATTAATCGTGAGTTACGCAATAGTGGGTGTCGTAGGAAGCGACTAAGGAACTTACTAGAGAATGGGCAGCAGCGTCCTCTATGCATTTTTACCACCATACTGCGATCGCCAACTCGCCTCTGCCAAGCGTGGCGATTATGGCAATCCCCCCCCCCCTTTTGTGGAGGCCTATGTCCAGCAGTGGACGTCTTTCGGCTGAAATGATGACGCAATAGGGTATTTTCCAATTTGATAAAAACTGTTTTAATTTGAAGATTGGGACGATATACTCGTATAAAAATAAATTTATTAATACACATTTTCTCAATTAAAAACTATTAAAATCGAATTTATTTTTCGTTGTTTTGAATTTACCGCCAAACCGTGACATCGTGACGTCAGCTTTGTGTAAGGGAGCGTTCAAGTATTATCTCCATCTGTCAGTTTTAGTGGCACCAAGGAGGTCATGAAAATGCTGGCATCATCTTGCTCACCCTCCATTTTCTGCTTGTATCGGCTTTGGTTGGAAGCACCATCAAATCCCCACTTGGATATCAGCTTTAGCGGCTTATTTTGCACATCGGCATAGTCAGAAAGACTTTGAAGGATCCTCGTCACCGTGATGTCAAGTAAAGCTTGAAGTGAAATCCTAGCCGAGGAATCCGTAACTGACTGCTTCGGAGGGTAGCAATCAAGCTTATTTTGTTGCACTTTATAGTAGGATGGATAAATATCCTTAACACCTTCCCGAATGGCAGCCTCTCGAAGAGTAATATATTGCCACTTTGACAGTTTTAGTGAAAGAATCAATCCAAGCGCTTTCTCTGGTGTAAATATGACTGTTTTCACTGGTTTCTTAAGCGTTTCTTTAATTTTTACGGCTGATTCAGGATTATTCATCATGTATTCGATCACAGATGCGATATCCTCATGCCCTTCTTTTAAACGCGCTGCAGCTGCATATGCCAAATCACTGGAGTTTTCGCCTGTACTCGTATGATCATCAGATCTTCTCTTTTTCTGTTTACTTCCCAAATCTTCGAATGGTTTTCGACACCTTTTTGTCATTGTTCCACCGGAAGATGATGACGACGGTTCTTGAGAGTCTGATCGTGCTCTTGGTATGTCATAAACAGTTGGTTCTTGATTAACTAATGTTTGCACACAACTTGGCCAATCAATATTTGCCTGCAGCCAATTTCCGTACAGTCTTCTGAAGTGATCAAGGAATAGGTTGGATTTCTGCCACCTCTGTAAAGCAGCTCGCGTGAATTTCCGACTAAATTCTTCGAGAGTTACTTGATCTTCGGCAGAAACGCAATCGCCTATGCGGGATACAACTGCACCAAACAATACTTCATGATTAAATGAAGTATTCTCACTTTTTAGAAGAACAAACAAGTCTAAATTGGTGATTAAACTTGATGTTAAAGTCGCAGAACAAAAATTTGGTGTTAGCAGTTACACAGTTGTGAATAATCTAAATTATAAAGCAAAATGTTAGCGCTTTTATAACAAAACATCGATAATTAGTTAACTACCCTCATTAGAGTTTTATAAGATGTGCTAATAAAAAATTTTAATCGTCAAAAATATTTCTTAGAACTCAACACAACTAATCAACAAATTAGCTTACTTATCAGAAATCATTCATAATAATATAATCACCTATTCACCTTATTAGAAGACTAAATCATTGTTATTACTTAATCACTTATTTTCAGACTCACTAGAATACTAAACGATTTGTTACTTGGTAGGTATCTTGGTTGTATGTAAAGTTTTAAAACTCATTTTGGATGGATAAATATTGCTCAAACATAGTTGTCTAAGTGTGGATGTACTATAGCGATGGGCGTTGAATGAACGAACTAGTTAATTCGACCGTCGACGTACTGTGAACGAGTCGACGGTTCACCGTTAATCGATGGACTAGTCGAATCCGTAGACGCTAGAAGCCGAAACACGGAACGCGACGAGTTGTGAACGAGTCGACGATGCGACGGTTCACCGTTAATCAATGGACTAGTCGAATCCGTAGACGCCTCTGACGGCGTAACTGAAACGTAGACGAGAACGTAATCGATTCATTCGTCCGTGCGCCCTTGGAAATAAAATAAACGTGCAAACAAATTTGAACTTTAAATCTAGTTTGAGGGAGTTGATAATTGTATGGGTCGAATAAAATTATTGTCATCGGAAGGAAAGGATGCAGTTATAGTAGTTTCGCGTATGCGAAGAGGAAGGCGATGGACTGGTCGGGCGATGCGAGACAAACCGGTTTGTATTTGTTTAAACCAACTGTGTGTTTTCATATTGTTTTGATTTTTGAATTTGTAAATATTTAACAAAATAATAATTAATGAACATAAAATCAATTGATCTTCTAACTAAGCCAGAATAGTGCATCATCATCATCATCATCAGCCTATAATGTTCCCACTGCTGGGACACAGGTATAGTGAATACGACTTTATAATTAACTCTATTCAGTATTCAGCCAGTCCTAAGCACCCGATATATTACTCTCCTCTATGGTCCTAAGCCTGGAAAAGTATGAATGGAAGTTCAAATGAATAGGTACAGCCCGCGAGAGATGAGACGTCTACCGCCTGCGTTCACGCCGTCGTCGACTGCCGTAGACGACGTCGCAAAGTTTATTAAGTTAACGCGTAAACTAGTCGACGAATTCGACTAGTTGATCGACTAGTCGATAAACGAAAATGGACGGTCTAGTTGCGTCGATGCCAAATACGTCGACGACCCATCTCTAATGTACTATAGACCTCTGACTACTCCTTCGGGAATTTATGGGTGATGCTATTTTATTTTACGTGTTGTTAAAAGTCTGTGTTCATCAACTTAAACACTGAAAGGAACCGTTTCATATGTAAAAATAAATAAAAATATTTTGACGATTTAAAAAAAAATCAGCAGCGATAACCGTTATACGACATATGTCAAAAAATCATAAATAATTAGTACTTTAACCACCTGTGAGGATATTACGGTTTTCCTGGCTGTTTACGAGATAATTAACTTTTTCATACTAGCTTCATACAATTTTTTCGTAAAAGAATTATAATTCCTTCGTTTTTGTGCAGAATTAACTCGGGTGTCATTTTTGAATAAAGTAATAACTAATAGAATAGAAGCGATAACCGGCAAAAAATCCGGCACTTGAAATCGCTAAGTCTTCTAGAGGCGATTTTCGATCCACAGTGTAACGGTATAAAAAGTACCCATGTGTTAATCTAGGTTATAACCTGTGTGCCAAATTTCATCCATTTCCGTTCAGCTGTTTTTTCGTAATGGAGTTACAATTATCCAAACAACTCCACAAACTTTCACATTTATAATATTAGTAGGATAGACACACACACACCTTTACTATAATGTACAGAGGCCAGCACATCAAGCTACCCCAATCTGTCAAATTACTTTGATAGTTTTTCAACTTTATTACAAACTAATAAGGTTTAATGTTCAATTAGGAAAATTTGACAGTTTGGGATAGCTTGACCTGCTGGCGACTGTACATAAGATCACACCACACGTTCCTTGTAGGTAATACGAACTTAATGCTCTTGGGAGCATCACCTTTAAACGAATTTCTCCAATAAACGTCTTTGGGCATAAAGACAGCTAACACATAGTCTCGAAGAAATATTGGGATTCCATTTGTTTATTTTCTGAGAGATTCCACAATTTTCGTATTTTTTAATATACATGGGTCCCCGTGTTCTTGCAATCAACAACAGTTCAAGAGGGAATATCAATTAATTACGCTTAACCAAGAATTTGAAAGCTAGCTTTCACCGACTTCCTTTAAGAAGTCGAGGAAGTTGGATAGGAGCGACGTCTCAAGTAAGCAAGTGGCAGTTTTTATCCCCATAGTTTTGCTAGGCCACCAAAAGCCAGGCCAAAGCAAGGCAAAAGTGACCACTCTCTAGAAAGAGACAAAGTGACTGTGAGGGCAATACCTGTCTCTTTTCTGCAAGCCTGTCATAATATACTAGAAAGAGACAACTACTGACTGCACATTCGCTTTGTCGCTCTCGTACTTTTCGGTGTGTATTCACTGGCACTTCACAACTGAATATGGAATGCGCAGTCCATTCTCTATGTTTATGGGTGAAATGATAAAATGTATGTATAGCGTTATACAAATAGTCAGGTTGCTGTTAAATTCTTGGACTAGTGTTAGTGGAGACATCTGAAGTGAGAAAGTGGCAGTTTTCATGATACCTTTTCGAGGCGGTTTGGAAAGCGTGTGGACCCGCCATTTAAATAGTGAACTTAAAAGACATGTGCTCAAAACTACTGTTGCTGGTAGATTTCGCATAATCTGTGCAGAAAATTGTCATTTGTCATTTTGCTGCGATAATCGTTTCACGACTTTTGTTTTCTTGTCTCAAAATAATCCTGAATAAGTTCACGTGTACCATAATCTATGTAAAAATCCAGTCGCAGGGTCGACATACACAATAACATTTAATAAGTTAATAATTCGGTAGTGGCACATGTGTGAACGGTCATAACAATGGAGAACCATAATCTTAGCAATAACAAAAACGTGTCTCTTAATTTGATAGCGGAGTACGGCGGCTCAGATTCTGATTCGGATGATACGGAGACTCGTTCGAATGATAATACGACAGATTCTGATGCTGCAGATTTAACTGAGATGGTGTTGAAGAACAATATAATAAATGCATGTGCTCACGGGCCTTTGTCGAGGCCAAACGGCCGTGACGAAGCGGATGTTAGCAGACACATGATAATCGACAGTGCGGAGAGTGGCGTGGTGGAGTACGAGGTGACGGAGTACCGCGATGCGGACAGCGACTCCGACAGCGACTCCACCAGCGCTTCGAGCGACAGTGATGTGGACTCCGTGAAGGACATCGAAGAGGTCTCCAGTGGGTAAGTACTTACAAGTACTCTTACAACACATTTTTATTGTTTACATTATTTAGAATGCAAGATAAACTGTAAAAACGTAGCTTATAGTTACACAGCTGTACACAAGATGTTATGCAAAAGTTAGGTTGGATGAAAATCATAATTGAATTTTTTAAAGTGGGAGGTAGATGAAATCTTGATGCATTTTGTTCTCCCATTGTAATGGAAATTCATAGATAAGAAGTTATTGTTTTAGCAAATGCTTTGGTCACCATAGTACATTCTAATATGGTACTTTGGCTTGAAACATAAGATATTTATTGATAAGGCAAAGTGCTTGAAGGAAGTTGCAGCGTAAGTTATTTAGATTCCATTGTTGTGGGTAGTTCAATGAAATAATAATAGTGTTACATAAGGAAAAGTTTGTAGAAGTACCATACTTAATTTTCTACTCATGCTACCAAGCTGTATTATGGAATTCTAAGAATATATTTTGAAACATTCATAAGCAGATTTGACACCACATTAGGAAACCTTCAAGTTTCATCATCTTGTGTAATCTGTCTAATTTAAAACTGTCATATTTTTATTCCCACATTTAAGAAGCCATGTAAAGGCAAACATAGAGCCTAGGTCCAGAAGTAGACAATAATATTCTAAACTGATTACTGATTGATTGAAGGCCATATTGTCATAAAAAGAATACATAACAAGGTCAAGGATCAAACGCATCAAGTGCGTTCGGCGTTCCAATCGGTCCGTCACCAATTCAGGGCCAATCGGAGTATCAAACGCACTCAATGCATTTTGAGATGGTTAAGTGAAACTTTCACTAAGGCCTCTGTTTTATTAATTTTAAACTACAACTATGGAGATCATAAGTTAAAGTAACTCTAATTAAGTATTTACCTACCGAGCATCTCAGCAATTATTGGCATAGCATCTTTCAGACCGATGCTAGGGCATCAGTGAAGGGTTTAATTTATGACTGGAGGAAACAAGTTTCTCAATTTATGGTATTGGAGTAAGTTGAGTTGTAAAAGTTGACTACTTAGAAGTCCCAAGGAGCTTCAATGCCTTTGTAAATGTTATTCAATATGTATATATTTTGTATTATATAACATGGTCAGTTGAAGGTGTAGTTTAATATTTACCTCGAGAACAGCAGTAAATGCATACTCAGCCTATTAAGTTTCCACTGCTGTGACACGGGCCTCTCAGTGAGAGGGAGTGTGCATAGTAATCCAGCATGTGGTATCAGTGCGGTTAGTGATGAATGAAAAGTCTTTACTTTGTTCATCTACCTACTTAATAAAATTCTTAAATTCTCTGATGGACAATGGGCACAGCCTAAGCAGCTGGGTCCGGAAGCTTGATATTTTGCACTGGTTCCTTAAACAAATTAATCCCCGGCACGGGTTTAGTAGGGGATTCAAGTTTTTATGAAGTTAATAATTTTTGCCCGACTTAGCTAGTATGTAAATGACAATGATATCAACAATCCTTGCATCATGATAATAAAATAATCATAATATTCTAAAGTATCTGTTAGTGTTTACCATTTGATTTGATTAGTTTAATCCATAATTTCAATACATTGACATTGTTTCAAATGTAAATGTGCTTAAAAAGGAGATAACAGTGAATTGCATGTTTACAGTATGTCGGTTTATCACTTAATGCGTTGAATGTCATTGTTGTTGGCTAGATTACTTGTAGTCTAGGTGCCTTAGCATTTGTCACTTTTCTATTTATGAAATTTGAAAAGTCTATAAGCTAGTAGATTTAAAGGGATTGATGGGGGGTGATTCTAGTCGAACTCGAACGTTTTCACCGGCTGTCAAAAAATAAAATGCATGTAGACCAACGATAGTATTCAATGCAAGGGGATTCAGATTCTTGTACTGAATCAATGGTTTGCACGTAGATGAACCCTGCCACACTGTTTAAATGATGATGAATGGCATTATGTTCTCTGAAGGGGAAGTTACAAATTACTACTTTTCATAAATCATCTAAAATACTGACACTGAGAGGATGTAAAACTTTATCAGCATTAAAAGTTAGCTTGCCACAAATAGATTTTAAAATAAAAAAAAAATATTTATTCCATCATATGCAATCATTTAATTTGCTAATTAATCCAAATACAATTCTGTGACTTCCCCATCAAAGAAAAATAACGCAAGATAGGTACATTTATTATGTATATAAATTCATTTACACATTTATTTATTTTCAGAGACGAAATCGAACCAAGCAGAAATGAAAAGCTAGAAACTCCGAAATCAAATGGTGAAATAGGCTTCGATGACCTGCCTCCAATAGAAGATCTTGCCATCAGCCTGCCAGCTCAGGAAACTATAAAGATTGGAACCATTGCCAGCATAGTTGATAGATTAGGTAACTTTCTACCTTTTAATTAAGAAAATATGCTTTGGATTCTGCAGCCCATAGGTACTCTTTCTGATATTGGAATTTAGGCACAACTACCAATCGAACCCAAACTCTTATGTCTATGCTAGTAGAGTTTAGTTTGGCGGAACAGGTCCAGGTGAGGAGCCAGACTAAGAGAGATACAGAAACCTGCAAGGCAGCATGTGGCGAGCTGTTGGGCAGTAGCAAACCCACGAGATTAGTCTTGTTCCTTATCTCCGACTTGTCTTTATTAGCTTGCTGGAGTGAACACTGACGATGAACAGAGCTCCCATTTATTCTTGCCTTTATTGGCCGGCTTGAGTTGAGATTTGCAAGGGCAAAAGTGCTCGTAGGAAGGAAATATTCCAGTAAGTGGTGGTAAGGATCTTGCCTATCTTCCGGGCTCTGGATTTGGTCTGATAGCATGGAATCTCTACTCCTCAAGCACCTCAGGACATGTTGCCCCCTTGTCGCTACGTCACTATGTGCTAGCGACATTTCTGGGGGGCACAGTATTGAGTGTGGAAATGACCCCTGCCATTTTATTCATGTATATAATACAACGTAAATAAAACATTGATCAGGCAGGGGCCAAAATAGCCCTTTCATAGTTCTTGGTAATCAGTCGGCTTTAGCCACCCAAACCAATATTCATATTTTGCATTCCCTGCTCAAGTAGTCCTACACCAACCAGGGGTTGTCCTTGGGTTCACTTGCACTGTGCAAATAGGGATAATCGGCGGTTACTGCTACATTTCATTCAAATCGTCTAATGGCTTCTGCGTGTTGGCTTCGGCCCCTCGTACGCCTTCCAAAGGACCTGGACCCGATATTCCCGAGATACGTAAAAAAATAATGTACAGATTTAAGTACAAATTCATGACTACATAGAAAAAAAAAGACTTATCATTTATAACGTAAAGGAAACGTGTAGCACGAAAACTGGATCCTGATGGCACAGAGCCCCAACAGTGGGACAGACAAAGGTACCCACGTTTTGTTGCCTACCAAGTGGCGTAACTAGGGTGGGGCAGGCAGGGCAAGAGCCCTGGGCGCCTATCAAAGGGGGACTCAAAAAGTCGCCAATTACTATAAATAAAATATAAAAAGAATAAACAATTTCCATCTGAAAAATCTGAAGAGCTACTTGAATATATTGTGCAGTACGGAGATGAAAGCGTATTTCCAAAACTGCCTGAGTATTTCTATTCAAATTCTCTTGAAATTGCAGCATTGCAAGCGATTTTTACAAAGTTGAAACTAATACCTTCGTTATGGAAGGCTTATAATTGGTCAATAAAGGTTATGCAAACTAACTTTGCTCAGTGAAGACCTAGAAGATAATCTACGAAGTTCAGAATCAAGTTCTTCTAACATAACAGACAGCTGTGCTGCTGGGGAGTTTGTTGCGCCACTTCTTCTTCCCAGCTAAAGCACTAGGAAGTGGTGAAGGGCGGGCGTTTTGGGGGGACTGTCTTTTGTAATTTTTGACGTTTAAAAAGTGAATAAATGACTTTTGATTTTGATTTTGAAGGGGCGCAAATGTCATGCGTGGCCTAGGCCCCATTATCTATTGGTACGCTCCTTTGTCTACCATAGGTATCAATACCATGCTCTCTGCCAAATTTTATCAACGCGGGTTCAGAGGTCAGGCTAGGGAAATACCAGATTACGCGATTGGTCTTATCTACAGCGCTATAGTCGCGGGATATCCTGATAATTTACGCCGCTTCAAAGCGTTGTTTGACCCCGGCACTCATTAGTTAGTTGGTCGGGATTTCTAGGTGACGTATTTAAATAATAGTTGTAATTTTAAAGACGCAACCACCAATACTATAATTATACTTTATTTGAAATAAGATTAGACATTAAAAAAAAACTTTTAACAGTCCATTCAACCGATTTTGACTTCTATTCCGGACGCATAAGGATTGCATCAAAAGAAAAAAGTGGTTACAATACCAACTGTTTACTGGAGATGCCATTTATCATGCTACCAACGCAATATAAGTCAAAATCTGTTAACGGACTGTAAAAAAGGTATATTTAAATGACTAATCTTATTTCAAATGTAGTATAAATAGTATAGCGCGATGGCAGTGAAAAAATGGAAACCTTTAATGGTTAAAGAAAATTCACCAAAAATAGGGTCAAAAGTTCACAACTCCCACAACCAAAGCTTTATTAGCCTCGTAAAACCATGTAGTTTAGAGAAACATCGATTTTATCGCAGCCGTCGCGTACAAGTCACGGTGTCTGCCCTTGACAGCCGCGAGCTTTTTTCCATGACCTCCGTTGATTTCCGCATCGTTTTTGCAATCGATAGCGACCTTTCTCTGTACGAGTTATTTCCGATTAATTCCTTTTTTGTTCTAATACTCTTCTAAGAAAAAACGGCGTAATACACAAGCAATTGATTTCTAAGATTTTTGTGCGGAGATATACTTACGATCATAGATTTATATCTCTGCTTAGGTAGACGTTAGAAAGTACTGCATGAGCTGCTAGCGCAGTGACTGTGTGATTACGCTGCTGCGATACTAAACTAATACGGGTTCGATTACCGATAGGATTTTTTTCTGGCCTTACAGATTGATACATATTTGGCATATATATAAAATTTGGTAAGAGCAACACATATAGTGGTGAAGGGCGGGGGACTGACTTATGTAATTTTAGTATTTAAGAAGTGCTGTTCTCAGCCTAATTTGAATGTACGATTTATTTTATTTTAATTTTGCCCGGACAGTAAAGGAAACTGTTCAGTGAAGTAATAACATACCTAATCTAAACTAAACAAGTCAAGAAAAGCATTAAAACACAATGCGCTTGACCTTTCACGCCTGATATATAGCGATGGATGAGTGCCATGAAGCCATACACTATAAATGCTTTTTATTATCATCTGCAGTGATAGTTCGTGCACTGCCAGAGACACCAGCCGTGGATTTAGAGAGCGTGCTGTTCTTGGATAATGGCTCCAAAGCATTAGGAAGAGTCTTCGATGTCTTTGGACCCGTAAGTATTAACTTATGTGTTATCAAGCCGTATGTCCGATGGGATCTTCCATCAACGAAACTTCCATAAAATCTATCATCTTCTTTTCACACCCTTTAGGGGATCATCATCATAATAATTTTCATCATTGGTAGCCGTGTTCCACCTACTGCTGCCCTGCCTCCTCCCTTTTGCGCCGTGCTTCCCTGACCTGATCATGTGTCTCTCATTCAGTAAAAAGCTGTTATTTTGACATTACAAAGACACTTCAATTGAATAAGTATATCAGCGGTTTCGCCCGCATAGAGGTCGGTGTTTAAACATAAAAAACTTTCCTCTTGAATCGCTCTGTCTATTGTTGAAAACTGCATTAAAATCCGTCGCGGAGTTTAAAAGATCGTAAGTGTACAGACACGAAAAGCGACTTTCTTTTATACTATGCAAAGATAAAGTAGATAATATTTTGCTAGTTCTTGAAAGCACTGTCAATTCGGTGACCAGCAAGTCTCATGACAAAGCAAACAATCGATATAAGGACCCGACCCGAATGAAATATCTGGCCCACTTTGCTTATTTTTGTCGTTGTAAGAAAATAAATAAGTACCCACCGTGTGCGCCTATATGCGCGCGATACTGCGTCTTGGCTTATGTAATTTCAAACTTAGGTTGACGATAATATACGCAATACTTTTCAAATAACCCCACGGGGTCAAACAACTGATTAGGACATCAGCCAATTTGTTGGCCTTTTAAAAATGGGAATACTTAAACTAGGGTTGTAGAAAATATGCCTGGCGATCATCCAGCGGTCATATTGTCTTCAATTTCTCCTTAATTTATAAGCCACTTTGTCTAGAAAAAACATGATAATAGCAATAATAACTACAAATGGGAAAAAACCCATAAAAATATGAATCTACTAAAGTTGTTATTTATCGACTTTGAAGAAAACTTTGAAAATACGACATCGCCCTAGGAGTTTCATAAGTAAGCTAATATTTATTTATAAGTACAAACGTATATTCATACGAATGAGATTTATTTTTATGGCTATCCATTAGTATAGATGGTGGGTATTATCATAATGGTAGGCTTTAACATTACCGTTTTAAATAACTACGACGCGACGTAACGAAACGTTCGAATAGTGATGCAGCGATGGTTCATGGTATATGTTACAGCGGAATAACCATTTGTTCCCAACGAGTAACACCCTCAAATGTCACACTGTTACTCGATGGGATTTTTTTCTGAAAAAATTCCCAACCGGTCACACTACCAGTCACACTGTTACTCGATGGGAATTTCTTCAGAAAAAAATCCCAACCAGTCACACTGTTACTCGATGGGAACACACTGTTACAGAACTTAATGAAAATAAGAATTAAATCGGTTTTTTAAATTTTTATTAAAATCAACAAAATAACAACATTGGTAAATACAGTTACTTAATTACGGACGTTAAACGTTAACATTCGTCATATTGCTAGTAATTCTCATTTTAATGTTTTAGTCATAGTAACAATATCTAAACACAATCGGCCTTATAATATAATATAACAGAGTAAATCATCACATTTTACAATAATTAACAGTCCTTATTTCTAATATTAATTTGAACCTTTAAAGAAGAATTTTCTAAATATAATCAGCCTTATGTTTGTACCTATATGCATGTATCACAGTAAATCATCACATTTTACAACAATTAACAGTTATTAATTCTAATGTTAATTTGAACTTTATAGAACAATTTTCTAAATATAACCAACCTTATGTTTGTACCTATATGTATGTATCACAGTAAATCACCACATTTTACAATAAGTATCAGTTCTTAATTCTAGTGTCGTAAAATCTCCAAAGCATGGCCAACTGAAATAAGACCTTGTGTTAATTCCAGCTGCACTTCCTGAATAAACTCGTCTCTTGATATAGATTTCTTACCCCGTTTTCTTTTTGACGGTTTGCCTTGTTGTTTCAGAACATTTCTGACAGTATTCTGAGAAGAATCTTCTTCAATTGTGTGCAAGAAATGCATAATATTCGGGTGTTTTGTTCCAATGGTCTTATTTAGTTTATTATGCCAAGATTCGAGTGCATTTGTTGTGCGATGGGCGTCACCAAAAACGCACCACACTTTTAAATATTCCTCACGGAGCCACTGTTTTTCCATGTAGTTAATGAATTTTTTTGTGCCTGTACCTTCACTATCTCCGTATCTAGCAATTATGTAAACCCATCCATTAATTATCTCGTTTTCGGGCAATAATGGAAGAATCGCACTAAGTTCAATTATTCGCACCTCCTTCAAATCTTGTGACGTTCGTGAGGTCATATTCAGGCTTTTTCCTTTTTTAAAAATGGCTTTGTTGTAATGATAATAACAACCTTTTATTATGACTGTTGGAAAGACTTTGATAATGGCATTCATTGCAGCCTTTTCATAATCAAGTTTAAATTTTGTTGGATTCCAATCCGGCAACTGCGACTTAATCATTTGAAACAGAATTAAGTAGCTCTGCATTGTTTTGTTGGTCATTAAAGCATATATCACAGGGGTTATATTTGTGTGGTTTATTGTACTACCAGTATCTACATGAATTGTATACAATTGCACGAATGGAGAAGGGCAGCTTCTGAATGTGCCATCGCCATAAAATTCTTTTGATTCACATGTAATTTGCCTTGCTTCCACCGAGGAAAATACTATTATTCGTGTATTATTAGTTTTATTTGAGTAGTCTGCTAACAAAAAGTTATTATATCTTGGTGGCACTTCGACTTCAAGAGCGTTTTTAAATAACATCTTTGAAACTCCAGCTTCTTTGTTCCGTTGTCTATACAGTGTACTTTTAACGCTAGTAAATTTTGGTATGTTGGATACAATATTTATACCGGCATCTTTAAGGTTGCCTATCATGGAATTGTATTTTTGTGGAATGTTAGGAAAGTCCGGTTTGTACAATTCAGTCTTTAATTTATGGATTGATTCATCAATTTCGTTCTTCGCAAAGTCTGGAGCATGGCTATGAGCAGTCTCGTCTAGTATTCGTTGATCCTATAAATAGAAAATAGCAACAATAATAACAGGAGTCAAAGCTGTCGTATTAGTAATATTCGTCATATTGTTTAACCCTGCGTATGATTAAAACAAGTTGTTTTAAAACACGTGTTTATAACAGTTCCAAATAAATCGATTAAGTGTTTATGCCGCGTTTGTGTATGACGCATCTACTACTACTTAGCATACATGTTGAACGTCACTTGTCGCGCGCCTAATGTTGTCTTATAGTGTAAACTCGGCTTTATTAATAATACATTTTGAAACAAGTTTTAAGCAATTTTAAAAGCCTTAAGAAAAAATGTTTTAAGCCGCTTTTAATAATAGCGTATGCTTGGAAGAAATGAAAACGAATAAGTATTTAGGACTTTAAGTAGCTTGAAATAAAACAAATCTATAGTTTTATGAAAATAATGCAAAGCATTCATTCACAAATAAACGTATTGATTAACAAACAAACCATAGGTTTATCAGTAAACTTTATTATATAGGTACTTACTTTTATTCTCAAGATTCCTTTGCAAATGTTTCGTTTTGTGCACGCCCACACTATTAATCCGCTACTATGCTTTCGTCTAGCATAAAATTGATGTCCACTTCGTAGCAAAATTGTCCCACCATTCCTTTTAATTAAATTTAATGGCACTTGACCGGACGAACTAGATGCGGTGGGCTCTGACATTGTCGACAACGTGCACTTTGCTTCGTTGCACTGCTCTGACTAATTCATTTTGCTTCCCTCTCCCCCACTTACGACACGTGGCCGCCGCCGCCGGGGCCGCGGGAAGAGGGATGCAAAAGTATTTTTACATTAAATGTGCATGGAAAATAACCGCCATTACACACTCGCGATAACTGATGTTGCCGGCTTATCATAACTTTATTTTGCTATACATAATTTTAATTGTCACAACATACTTATGGCTAATTATATGTATTTGGAAAATTGTTTAAAGTTCAAATTAACATTAGAAATTAGAACTGATAATTGTTGTAAAATGTGATGATTTACTCTGATATATTATATAAAGCTGATTGTATTTAGGTACCTCCCCCCCCCCTTATTACGTGGGACTTAAATATAGATGGCGAGATGTGGGTGTAATATTACACCTCTGCCTACCCCTTCGGGGATACAGGCGTGAGTCTATGTATGTATGTATGTATTTAGGTATTGTAATTTTATTTAATTATTTAAGAATAAAACGTTCAAAGGAGAATCACCAGCAATATGACGAATAAATGTTTTTAAAGTAAAAACCGATTTAATTCTTATTTCCATTAAGTTCTGTAACAGTGTGTTCCCATCGAGTAACAGTGTGACTGGTTGGGAAATTAGTAATAAAAAGTTCCCATCGAGTAACAGTGTGACTGGTTGGGAATTTTTTCTTAAAAACATTCCCATCGAGTAACAGTGTGACATTTGAGGGTGTTACTCGTTGGGAACAAATGGGAATAACCACCTGATTTTATCATGATAGGTATGTAAGGTACGGTAACCAAAAGAGATTTTTTTTTTTGGGTGGGAAATCATCAAACTACTTCTCCCGCTCGGGTGGAGCAGTGCGTGTCAGGATTTTTACTGACTAAAACCCACCCGTGTTCCCTCAGTTGCCTGTGTGCCAGGGGCCACGGTCGATAAACTATTAACAGTGTGGGGCAAAGTTCAAAAAAAAAAAATGGTTCGACGTAATAAACTGAATTTATGAGAGAATGTGGGTTCGCCTGATACACTATCTTCAGTAGTTGTAACTGTCCAGGTGACTTGACGTGTCGAATAAAAAACTGCAGCAGTAAATCGATCAAAGTGGCTTACTTACTGGTTTTCCCGCTATCATTAGGAACAGATGTGCATCGCTGATGACGCATGTTTGTGGTAGAACCAACAGTTTTCTCAGTGTATTCGCAGACCGATGGAATTCCCTGATGTTGCGGCGCACGGTGGGCTGAAAATCGCCTTTCATAGACATGACTCGAATTTTGAAGGGTCCTTTTTTTGGCTAGCAATGGATTTTGCTGATCATTACTATTCTATAAAATTTCGTATGGGGCAATAGAGTATTTTCCATTTTTTTAAAAACTATTCTAATTTGAAGATTGGAACGAGATATTTAACAGAAAAATAAAAATAAATTGATTTCTATCCATTTTCTCAATTAAAAACGATTTAAACCAAATTTGTTTTTAGTTGTTTTGAATTTACCGCCAAAACGCTTCTCACGATGACTTTTTATCACGTGACGTCAACTTTGTGTAAACTAAAGTAGTTAGTAAGTAAATAAGTGAATGTCGAGTTTATAATTAACAAGATTTTTAATGGATATAAAATTACTGGTGTGCGGTGCCTCTGTACAAAAATACTTCTAAAACGGCGCCAAACTAAGTATTTGTACCGGTGCCGTATAAACAAAGTTGACGTCACATGTCACGTGATAAAAAGTCATCGTAAGGAGCGTTTTGGCGGTAAATTCAAAACAACGAAAAATAAATTAGATTTTAGTCGTTTTTAAGTGAGAAAATGTGTAATAATAAATTAATTTTTATTTTTCTGTTAAAAATATCGTCCCAATCTTCAAATTAAAATAGTTTTTATGAAATCGGAAAATACCCTATTGTGTGTACAAATGAAGGAGTTCTAATTTTTTAAAGATATTTTTTTATGACACAGATGTGAAAAATGAGACTATCTCTTGAATTTATATCCTTACACTCAGTACCATTTTTTTTTTTACATACTTCATGTTGCGCCACCATTTGTGTTTTTTTTTTTAAATCAAATGTGTTGATGATTCATTGTTATTGTTAAATGCTTTAAATATGCTAAGTCTAGTTTATAATATTTTTACACTGGCCAAGATACTCTAAGAAATCACAAAAGTACGTTTTACTTAATTCAAATGACATGGTAATTATGAATTACCTTTTGAATGTAATCTCTAATAGTAGTCAATCAAGTCCTCATTAGCCAATAATGACCTATGGTTATAAAAATGAATCATCAACATCACATTTTTTGTGTCATGTTATTCCACAAGCAATTGCCTCATACGAAATTTTATAGTATGGTAATGATCAGCAGAATCCATTTCTAGCCAAAAAAAGGACTCTTCAAAACTCATGGCTCTATGTCTATGAAAGGCGATTTTCAGCCCACCGTGCGGCGGTCTGTTTTTTTTTATCTATCCTATTATCACAATAGTGACTGTAGTGGATCTCCTCTTATACTACACGTTATAAGATTCTCCACTTTTCGCATCCGGTGTCTTCTGGCGGCCAGTTATCTATGTAGTTGGAGTTTCTTCGGCGCTCACCAATGACTCAACTAAACTCCTGTCATGTCAATTGTTTCATTATTTTGTTCATTTCTGCGTAACATTAAACTCAAAAAAGATCACTTATGTTCATCCATATTGTCTCCCAAAAATCAAGAATATCCGCAAGCGACTTTAGACATTTGAGATTTTTAGGAGTTGTTTGTTAACTGTAGCATTATGCCTTCAGATAATCCGTAGGATGGCATACCTACTCTACTGCATTCCTCCCTACCATGCTTATACTGGTTGTGGATGTGGGAAGCACAAGACCGGTTGAAGTGGAGGAGCCTGGGGGAGGCCTATGTCCAGCAGTGGACGTCTTTCGGCTGAAATGATGATGATGCTTATACTCTCCAATTTATATTGTGTACGGCTTCCAGTCAGTACGACCCGACCCAATAACTGCGATAATTATAAATAATGTAATTAATTATTTTCACAGGTAACAGAACCCCACTACTGCGTGCGCTTCAACTCAGTGGAACATGTTCGCGAGCGCGGCGCGCAACCGGGCATGGAAGTGTTCATTGCGCCGCAGAGCCCGCACACCAGCTACGTCTTCCTCTCCGAACTTATGAAGTAAGTCTCATTATTTGATAGTGACAGACATAATAATGCAATGGTGGTTCCATATATAGATAAAAAAATATGAAATAATAAAACCAGAATGCAACTCAAAAACTTCAAATCGAGCTGTCTGATGCAGTTCTTTTAGTGAAATCTCAGATTTCTTGCGGCCATACCACAATTTTTATTTTCTACCATATGGATGTCTCAAAATCTGCCATTTTCATTTCTAACCGATTTAAAAAAGAAGGAGGTTATCAATTCGACATGTTTTTTTTTAAATGTATGGGCATAAGTCCGTCATATATAGACGGATTTGCAAAATCTTTTTTTGTTCGGAAGGGGTTTATACCGAAACCGATACCGGTTCCATTTAAATTACATATAGATCTGATGATGCGTTTCGGAGACAGACAACGGAGCTCTTCAAAAAATTATAGCAAATCCACCGCGATTGCTGCTATCGGTTAAATATACATTGTTTTGGCCCCTATGACATTTCGAATTGGTGTGGGGAAACTTAAAAAAAAAAAACAACCGACTTACGGAAAAACACTACAAAATGAAAAATAACTTTAATTTCGGAAGGCGGTGGCAAAACCTGAAATTAAAGTTATTTTTCACTTTGTAGTGTTGTTGTTTTTTTTTTTTTTTTTTTTGGAATGGTTTTTATAATCATCATCATCATGGTGGCCTCTTGGTTATCCAATCTTGGATGTAGGCCTCTTCCCTCTTCTTCCACTACTGTCGATCTTGTGCCCGACTCATCTAGTCTCGACCTCCGTGTCGTCGGATGTCATCCACCCAGCGCTGTGGTGGTCTTCCGCGCCCTCGCGTGTCCGCTCTGGGTCTCCATTCTAGGACTCATCTTGTCCAGCGGCTCTCGTCCATTCTTTTATAATACCAAAACCCAAATAAAGCCTATAACCGTCACGCTATCAATTGACACTCCATCCAGGCTCTAAGATGCTTCGATGGTAAGGAAAGGGTAAAAATATATCATTCGCCATAGGTACTACCCGATTCTCGATTGTCGTCCTATTGATTTACATCGTAAGCCAAGTGTTTCGCGAGTGGCGACATCTACAACGCTGCTCGCGTACTACGCGTCATATCTGACGTCACGCAAATCCTACATCTCGCAAGCAGAGTTATCCGCGCGATTAATATAATATACAAAAACCTGACAGCAGCTGTTGGGCAGTATTCTATTAGTCATTCAGGGATAACATAACACCCGTTTGGTCGGAGGATCCTTTTCTATGGAGGATGAGGGACTTCCAACCCTGTGTCTCTTACCTCTAAATCTGTGTGTATATTAGCTACCTATCTATATTTGGGGAGTAAAGAAAGAAGCCTGTCCATAAGTTTAGACAGATTTCTGATACACCTCCCCTACAGTAAACTATCTGCTATGAACATCCTTGTCAAATTAAGTTTATTGACAAAGCTACATGTTGCAGAACAAAACATTTTATGCTTATATGATGAGCTAAGTTGTCTCAGTGTTGACTTCATTTCGTTACTAATCTTACCGTTAATTGAAGTCCCGTCTAAAAACTGCTTTTTGCAATGCAAGAGATTATAATATTTATTAGAGAAATAATTTGTTATTTTGTTCTGGAATGTCTCTTTATTCGACTGATTAAAGATATCTGGTGTCTTTGACTTTAAAAATTGCAGAACCTTTCTGTTGGTTAATCAAACGAGGATATAAACGTTATTTTGTTATAAATTTTCAGAGTAAAGGGCTCCGATGCATCGTGGCTGCACGACGTGGAGCCTCCCCCGCATCAGATCGAATACTCCGACGACGAGGAAGAACGAAGAGCCAACAGAGCGAGGAAGGAGCAGCGGAGGGAAAAGACAGAGGACCCGGAAGACGGGGAGAACTCCAGGACAATGAGGAGAGTCCCCGAACGACGCAACCAAAGACCCTCAGAGTCCAGCAGTCGGTTCGGCAGCGGGCCCAGCCGGGGACGGAACCCATTCTCGGCAGGATCTAGGAGGAATAATAATAACACGAACGGGTTCCCGCGCGCAGGCCGGCCCTGGCCCAGCAACGGGCAGCGCACGCCGCCCCCGCACGGCGACGGCGCCGCCCACGGCCCCTTCAGCGCGCCCGCCGCCTTCGCGGGCCCGCCGATGTTCCCGGCGCCCTTCAACCCCAGCACGCCGCCGCCCTTCCTGGGCAACGTGTTCCAGCTGGGCGCGCACCGCCACCACGGGCCCGCGTTCGGCGCCAGCTACTGCCCCCCGCTCCCCGGCCACCCGCAGTGGCTCAACAATGGACCCCCTCCGCCCCCAGGAACCTAATGCGCAACATTTTTTATTATTAAGGTCTATCTCATAATAATTAGTCGATAGTTAGTGCAGTAACATGTCTAACAATACTAAAGTGTGGTTATCCAAAAATAAATTTATATTTATATGGAATAAACAATAATTATTACGATGTTTTGAGTTTAATTTGCTTTTGGAAGACCACAAACGTTAGACTGAAATATCAGTAGTACTTTGATGCCTGCCGCGCCGCGTACTCGGTGTGTGTCCTCATAAAAATTGCTGTTTCATACATTTGGACCTCATAAGTATTGCAAATTTCTGTGAAACTCGAAACATGTGATAAACCGACCTTTCAGAATCATGTAATGAACCCATGTATAATTATAATAAAAATCAAACCCAAATATAATTTTGTGATTTCTTTATTAAATATTTCATGTTAGAAATTAACTAACGATCGAATTTCATAATGTTAAAATAAAAAAAGTTTTTATAATAATAAAGATTACATCTAAAAAATACTGCTCTCGGACTATGCAAACATAAACCGTATACATTTGCTGCCCTAACTGACGAATCGTCAAAGTAAACTGGTTAAACATATAATAATTTTGCACTCAAATGATCACAACGTAAAATGATGAACATTTCACAAAATACAGGAATATAAAACGTTCATTAAAACTAAACATAATAAACTATTTGTCTAAAAACTATCCGGCCGTAAAATAATTTTACGGCAAATCATCAATGGATACATGTTGTGAATAGGGAAGTACTACACATAGCACACTGCGTGATATTTCATATAAATGTCAATATCTCTCCGGTCTCGATAGGATATCGCTTCAAATAGAATTTTAACATTATTATAAATGTTAGTGTTATTCTATATTAATGTAATTGGGTATCGAAATCAAAGCTACATCAACATTAGGATAAACGGTCAGGGTTTCCAGGTTGTTAGTACAACTAAGACTTAAAATTACTGCCAAATAGCTGCTAAATAATTGCACTTCTTACTTGAACACATTAGAGAGTTTGGTGGTAGCGCTGTGTAGCAAATGCGGGTATATTGATGAAATGCATTACTGTAGGCTAGTGGAGTTCGAAATATCAATGCTATTGGTGTTGATTCTGTTGTTCACCAACTTAATTTCGGCTATTGCTATCTTTATCCTTCTAATGAAACAAGAAAGAGACGGAAATAATTATAAGAACTGACAAATTTAGTTGAACTAAGATTTTCAACGACGAAGTAAATTCATCATGCTTAGAATCACGCCACAGTCAAGGCAATCGAGACGTAATTTAGTTTGACAGTTCTAGAGCGTCACTTGTCTTTTTCTTTCGCGATCTGTAAGTAAGAGATATCATTACTCTTGTTTTTAGTTTAGGTGGTGAAACAAGAAAATCGGCATCAATGTGTGCTAAGTGTAGTATAGAAAATCAAACTGATTATGCCAAAGCAAATATTACAATTTTGGGAGAGTGATTGGATATTAAAAAAAAAATCTCTTGCTAATGCCCATAATAGGCATCAGCATACAATCTTTTTATCGTCATAGACAAATAGGATTGGAAACTTAACATGAGTTTTAAATAATGGTTGGTCTACGATTACTATACGACCATGTAAATTAGACAAATATTACGTCATTAATGTACAAGTATTTAACGGTAGACGAAAGCGGGACCTAATCCGCTAAGCAAGCGGGTGTATTGTCAATTAGTATGTAAAATAACAAACTGCCTGGTCATTAGAACCGCATTGTCGGTTCATCACAGACACACACACAACATAGTCAGGTTATAATGTTCCCACAGCTGAGACAGTGGGCCCAGTACCATGTCTTCGAATTTTTGGTTTTAGGACATGCCGGTTTCCCCACGATATTTTCTCTCACCGTTTTCAGAGCAGTGGTGATGAAATTAAATACTCAAGGTAAAGTGCCAGCCAGCAGGGGTTCGAACTCACGATAAGCCGAAGCCGATAACCACTGGGCCACCACTGCTCCTAGTTGTCAGTTAGTATGTAAAGTGACCTTGCCATTAGAACTCATGTTAAAACTCCTAATTTAATAAAAGATTTGCATTTTCGTGTACAATAACTAATATTTTTAGACAGCGTATACTTGTAAAACAATACAATTTCTCCAAATATCCGTTTAAACAATAATTTTGCAACATATCGCACCAATACAAAATAAATATAAATGCAATTCTTGCTTTCGATTCTAACGTCCGATTATAACCGTCATTTTGCCAAAACTTATGAAGCAATCAGTATCTACATATATTTTAAACCCGTCTTTTTATCTTAGATTGAACTCCAAACACTTGAAAACATCCCCTTTTTGCGACAAGAGTCTTTAAAACAAAGTGATTTTAATATTAAAAACAAGTGCTTTTTTATTTACTGTGATTTTATTAAAAAATTGATAATATTTTCATTGCAACCCAAAAAGGCTTTTTGTCTTAATTTAAACATTACATCACGCCTCGTTTCCACAAAAGGAAGGGCAGTGGTGTACATATAGTACAACCACATTTCGCCAGTAATGTTTAAGTCTGATTTAATAGGGGGCGAGCCTATTGCCATCAACCGGACACAACTCCAGACTTTAGAAATTCCAGATTGAAAAACCAAATAACACTTTGCCCGACCTGGGAATTGAACCGAGGACCTCAAGCTCAGGAGTACCGCTTGCGAACACTAGATCATCGAGAGGAATATAAACTTTGCAATTTTTATAATAGATGCCTTTATTTTAGATTTAAAGCGAAGCGAAATATCTTGATTACCATCATGACCTAATTACCACACATATCAATCTTCTAATTATTGCTTCTCTATTACTACAGTACCAAATGCAGATATATGTAGATAGTGACCGTCAAACCTTGAAGGGAACACAAAAACTTAACGACAACGGAGCCAATAGGCGCTTGTAAACACAACTTAAAACACAGCTTACTATTCTATTACGTGTGACGGGAGTAACTGATTACTGTATCAACTTATCTTAGTTTCGTTATAAAAATACAGATTCCTATATTAAAATAATTCTCAATAAGCTTAGCTTGCCGTCTGAGACTCATGATTACATGCCTCTTCGGGGCTTCATTTATGTCAAAATGTTCACAATAATAATAAGTAAGTAAGACTCGTTGGTGTGGCATTTCGTACACTGCGATTCGAGCTAACTTCCGCTTATATATGTCACAGAAGTCAAGCATAAGTACCCGCAATTGAACCCCCCAACCTGTCCGGTCACACGTTGCGTTTAGTCGCACGCGACTTGTCGCACCAACGAGTACAAACCTCAAAAGATACACATCAACAGAAAACGAATCCGAGCAGTCTTCCATTAATTACGTAAAAAATGATACTTAAACAAATCGACGACTATCACTAATAGTGAATACTAAAAAGATATACTCAAAATTTGATCATAATATAAACTTAATTCTAAATGATTAAAGAAATATTACGTCTCATCTACTTCATTAATTCAAGGGTTATAGTTTTGTATCGATTACAAGTTAGGAACTATATCTACTACTGTACAGATTATAAAGAAAATAATGATGTAATGATTTTTTTTCATAATAGTGAGTTTAATACTTTTATTATTACACCGACATTACAATATGTATGCAGACTTCTACATTAAGTCTCTATCGAACATAACGAGGAACTAAAAACTAAAATGTGTTTGTTCGAAAAATATCATGAGTCGGCGTCGCCCGTCTCACGGGCCGCTCCGCCGACAACAGCTGTCTTTAAAATATGTGGTTATACTTTGCGTACTATTATATATATAGAACTACGATACGTTATCCATTGCTTTTACAGGCAAAACTATTAAAGAAATATATTGTTAATATGTCAATACAATATGTTTTCTGCTAAAAATATGTAGCTTATTCGTATCACTTATCCGTGTGGTGTTGTCGAGTTAATATTTAGAATATTAAGTTTTATATTCATCTAAGACACTACGTACTACATTCTAATATTCACAGAGATTGATACAGTTAAGAACATGGAAAAGGCGAAACAGCGTGTGCCCTGCTACACAACGACTAACTATAAAATTAAAATAGAAAATTAACATAAAAAATAGACAGCCAACCGGATGCTACATGCATGTCCGCACGAGGAGCACTGCTCAAAAATATTTCCTAATCACGTAATGGAAGTCAGTCTCTCGTTACATTAAAAAAATCAGATCAATCGAGAGATTTCGCGTGTAAAAAAAACTAGAAATACTTTTGAGTAGTGTCAAATAAAAGTCGATTCACATACCACCACGCCTGTTGTATCTGTGGGTTTAAGTATTCCCACTGTGTATCGCGGTGGCGTGTATGCCTTTCTAAACGTATAAACAGTGAAGGCAACGTTAAGTGCACATTATTATAAACATCGCGTATCTAAATAGTGTCACTGTTACAATTATTACTCAGTAAATATGCTGCCTCTATGTAGATATTCGCAAAATACACATCTATACGTAAAAGTTTTTGTTTTGTTATATACTGCGTGAGAATCGAACTATTTACGTGAACACTGAAGTATTTTATTTCCTTTATTAATGTTACTTCGTATTGCGTAAACCTGATTTCAGTTGCAAAATTTATAAGAACAGTTATAAACGCTGTCTTTAAATAATCATTGGGAAAAGCATATTTTTATGGCAACTATGAATTTGTTGTATCAAACACTCAAATTCAAAACCTCGATCGTACCTTTCGCCTTCAATCGATAAGGGATTTTATCGTAGAAACCCGAATTACCTTGCAAATATCTTGCCAATGTATTGATTATGTAATCTTCCCACACAATACACAACAAAACAATATTGTGACAATTAATATTTTGTTTTGATATAGGTAGGTATACAAATCGTCTAATTGAGTATCACGATTAAAATTATGTAAAGCTTATGGCATTATGGTACATTAGTTGACCAATAAAATAAATATTTCATCACCACCAATTCTAAATGCATTTTTGCAGTCAATTGAAATCTTTTTTTTTTACAGTTTTAAATGAGAATCATTGTAGTAGCATTTACTGTGTTAAGGAAGACTGTTATTTAATACTTTTGAAGGTAATTGAAATTATAATTACTTTTCTTTGAGGGGGCTACCCTCAAAGACAAGCATTTTATTTTTTTTCATACGTTTTTTGCAATATGCAGGTCTATGTCAAGCTGTATGTTGACTAAAATACGATATACTAGCTATTGCCCGTGGCATCGCCCACGTGGATGTTGAAAATTATCTCACGGGACGTACTACCGGGATGAAAACTATCCTCTGTATTAATCCAGTGTGCCAAATTTCATCCAAATCCATTCAGCCGTTTTTGCGTGATTGAGTAACAAACATCCATACAAGTACATACAAACTTTTGCTTTTATAATATAAGTAAGTAAGTAGGATCCTAATGAACGACTATTCCAGAACGTTTCGGCCCCATCGGCCATCGGTTCTGCGAGCATTGTTCCCTGCCCACTGCCACTTAAGTTTGGCAATTCTTAAGGCCGCAGGAATCCGCTGGATGCGAGAGGCACAGAGCTGGTGGAAGTGGAGGAGCTTGGGGGAGGCTTATGTCCAGCAGTGGACGTCTTTCGGCTGAAATGATGATGATGAACTATTTCGTGAAAAACCATGAAAAACTCATTCAATGACCTTGGAGGGTTGTATTGATTGACTTCAATGATTACAATTCTTATAAAGACACATTTGTTACGGTCGCGATGCATATTTATCAACATAAAACCTGACAATGACCACAAAATGGAAGAAAATTTAAATTTCGAACGGAACCTTCTTAGCGCATCCACCTTAAGTGATAATTAGAAGTGTTACCTTTCCTTTGCACCCACATTTTATTTTATTTGTTAATAACGTTCTTTGCACCGAAAGAATTTAAGTGTAATCACTTGTTAAGGTTCTTCAGAAAAAGCACCTACATTAAAAGTAGTCAACTTGACCTACTTATGATTGTGACGGAGAATTTCAAATGTTCGAGATTATTTTGCAGAAGCAGGATCTACGTTGTCGTATATCCATTTTGATTTGAGTACTAGGCTAGATTGTGTGTGTGTAGCCAGCCTAATCATCAACTTCCACTTGTGTATTCTCGACCACTTAATTCCGAAGTGAATGCTACCACAATAATAAAATAACAATAAAGTCTACCCCATATTGTTTAGAAATCTTTCCTACGACACCTTGAAAAAGCTGCAATTTAGAATTTCTCAAATGCAGATACACATTAATTGCAATGAACATTAAAAAAAAAACACTTTTTAACACAATAGGGTGTTACGTAAAACAATATAAACCGCATATGATTTTCCATCAAAAATCGCAACATATAACTATGAACTTGCATTGACTCTCAATCTGAGATCTTGCAAAATATAAAAACTCATAGAAACCTTCATTACTCACTCACAATCTTCGCTAAATAACAGTCTGCAGCAATAGGCTCACATCTTCAATCCCGTACATCACCGAAGTACACGGGGTAGACCAAAATGGGTGTGAAATTTTATGTGTTCTCAACAGGCCTGATTGTACAGTCGCCTACAGTCGTGATGGGCGTGATCGTCACCGAGGACGGTGTTGACGACGACACTGTGCTGGTCTCAACGATCTGTTCCATCTTTTCTTCCTTTTCGTCGTTATTTGGGGGTAGTTTGACAATCTGGCAGTCTCCTACGGTCATGATTTGTGTCTCCATGGCAACGGATGGGATGCTGTCGTCCTGTTCGACGCGGGAGTCGTCGTCGTCTGAAGAGGAGTCGGAGACGTCGATGGTTCTGTCATGTGATTGGTCGGTGTTGAGGCTCTGGTCGGTGTCCACGTTGCGGTCGGGGTCGACGCTGGTGACGCCGTATGAGCCGTATGCCATGGGATTGTAGATCATTTCGGTTAGGTATGAGAAGTCGCCAAAGGGTAGGTTGGTCGCGTTGTAGTTTTCGTTGGGTCGTCCGTCTGGAAGATTTAAAGATTTAATTTAGATTTTGTGTATTACGACCACCATTTTATATTAGTTTTGTTTTGGGTGCATCGATCTTCATGAAGCCACTCGGAAGTTTTCACAGTCAGTGTTTTGTGCATTTTTTTGGGTTAGGAAGCATGCGAAAGCAAACAAAAAGTACATACAATATATACATAATGGCCCTTATTCATAAAAAGTTATCGAACATCTAAACAGTTGTTTAAGTCTGGTTTCGTATTGAAAAACAGACTTAAACAACTGTTTAGATGTTCGATAATTTATATGATGAATAAGGGCCAATATTTACATCTGCTGTGTAATAGATATTTAAACAAATTAGTAACAATTAGTTTTGTTAGTAATTTAGTTTTATAATTATGCAGATCGAGCATCGTAGCGGATTATAACTATGTTATTAGGATTTTATCTTTTGGCTGGGTTTTACTCATCTATCATAATGTTGTATTAACTACTTATATGTGGTTTTGGTGAACATTTGATGTCCCTAAATCTTGAATTATTTAACTATAAGTCTACAAAACTCATTAATTTATTATTAACCCGTTGTCAGACTAAGGGCTGATTTTTCAATAGTCAGTTAAGTTTTATCTGTGGAATAAATACAGCATAAGTTTTTAACCAGTGCGCAAACTACAACCATGAATTCAGCATATCATTCTAGAACCCCCAGTGCAGACAATTTTCGTCGGAAAATGTATGGAACAGTTGTTTTTTTTTTCTATAACCAACGAAAAATTTCTTAGTAAGTTATCCTGTATATCGGTTTGAAAGCTTTTGTATAGAAAATATGCCAAACTGTCAGATTTATTAATCAGATAAAAGTTATCAGACTATTGAAAAATTATAAATTATATTGGTTTTAGATAAAAAAAGTTGTATGTGATTCCAAAAAACAATCATGAGCTTTTAAGAATACACACTGTGGATGTAAACGTTACAGAAACACTCTTGACATTATAAATAATAATTAAGTGCGTAACACACATGAAATTACAATCGATCGCATCCTATTACATTTGACAGTTCAGCCACATTCATTGCGTTATTTACGTTGTTGAGAAGACGAATTTATTAAACCAGCCAGCAACGGATAAGAAATATTCAAAACTCTCAGATTGTGAATGAAACTGTTTTAACGCAATGAGGGTTTTCTGGCAGCACTGAGACGTCAGGTCCGGGCACCTGTCAAGTGTTGTCAAGTCTACGGGCTGAATGGCGAACGAATGAATGAAACGAATGACATTTAATATATTCATTGTCGATTTGGAAGACCTCTTGTCAAAGTGGCGCCAACTGGTGGCTTGAATATTCAAGAAAACCGTCATTATGGTGCTGATTTCAGTCATAACCATTACTGTCTGATGTTTCCAGTAAAAGAGTGTGATTGCCGCGTAATACGCGCATTTTTAGTCTAGCCAGTATGCTATTTCCACAAAAGACCATTTCAGGCATTAATCTACATTTTCTTCACATAATCTGACCAAGGATATGCCTGGTCTATAACTTGGCCTTTGTAACTTGACTTTGTTTGGCCATTTCTTCTCAGATAGTCGTAATTTCGACTACACCTAGCTTTAAAAAAAAAAATGACGTGTGTAAGTGATTCTGAGACCCTATTTAGACTTATTTTTAATTAAGAAATATTTTTGCCACCACCCCGCGTAAAACCCAAGCCAAAATAACATCTAATACCGATTAGTACCGACTTTGGTTCCCAATTTCGTCAAGTAGTTAGCTATCATGCCTCAAAAGTGTGGTGTACTAACAAAACTTGTTGAGCGCGAGCCCGTACTGCGTCGATATATCCATATCCATACCTAAGGAGAGATATGCGTTAGCTGGCGGTAGCGTTGAACCTTATCTCCGTTTTATTTCTGTAGATTCATTAGCCGGCTTCAAAAAAGGAGTTTACATAAGCTACGGTGATAATTTGGTCATGTCAACAAAAGAGATAAAAAAACAGGGTCTTCGGATATAGTTCGAAGTAACCGATGGATGCTTTCGAATGGAATTTAATTTTATAATTTTACTGTTTGTTTATTACTCATCATCATGATCTGCCTAGCCTTTTCCGAACTATGTTGGGGTCGGCTTCCAGTCTAACCTGATGCAGCTGAATAACAGTATTTTATATGGAGCAACTGCCTATCTGACGTCCACAACCTAGTTACTGGGTAATACGATACCCCTTGGTAAAGACTGGTTGTCAGACTTTCGGGCGACCAGTAACGACTGTTAGAGATCCACAAATGACAGCCGGGACCAACGGCTTAACGTGCTTTCCGAGGCACGGAGTGGTCTTGGTATGTAAAGATGGTGACCCATCCACGGCAAGCGTAGCTTAACCTGATCGATCGACCCGTGCAGCTATTGTAATTTAGCCACAAGCCCCGTAAATCAAATTTTATTCGATAACATACACCGGTTTCTTACTAAACTCTAACTACATCCGACAATTTTGGTCACTTATCTGTTTTGGCGATCCTGCACTGTTTTTTTATAGTCAATATTAAATTGTATTTTATTCTTATAGATTTCTCAAATACTTCTGAGAATGAAACTGCACTGTAGGCTCAATATTTTGAAAGATTTCAATGAATTTGTTTCTTTTGAATGAAATCATAAAGTAAACGTCCTACGCTCACCTCGGATATTATTTAAAAAAAAAAATATGTTTACTTTGTTCAATTATTATTACATTTTTAAATATTTTACGTATTTTTACAGGTGATGTTTGAATTATTCTTCTAATAAACTAAACGAATAAAGAATAGTGCCATGCAGCAAGAACCAGGCAAAAAATTAAGATGTCTGAAGCCAAAAATAAACAAAATGATCGGAATCATTAATGATCCAAGCAAGAGAATAGGTCCAACGCAGTAAAAAAGCATAATGCATGAAGGCAATGTTGTGCGGACATAATCTAGAAGCACATTATACTTTATCTGTTTTATAGCCTAAAGCTCCAGAACCAGTTTTTGCATTACAATTTAGGTAGTTTTTAATACATAAATAACACTAGTCTAAGCTGTCAGTTTTGTATAAAACTGTATTTCGATTACTTTTAGGTTCTTATTTGAAAAAAAAACAGACTCGATCGTTTAAACAATTCCAAAAGAAAAAACTAGTAATAAGTTATTTCAATTATTAAGAAGAAAAAAAAACAAGTATTGTTTCAGTTTTAAAGAGCCTTAATTGAATCTTCGCAGTTTTAAGAAAAACCTTTTATTTGTTAACATTCAATTAAGGCTCTTTAAAACTGAAACAATACTTGTTTTTTTTTCTTAATACTTGAAATAAATTCCTAAAGAAAATGAAATATGTTTCAAGAGTGAATTAAAATACTAAGAATTCATGACTAGACAAGATTAAAACGTGATGCAATATTTGCCGCAAGCTAGATATGTCCACACAACTCACACATACACAATAATTGCAATAAAACACACAAACACACAAAAATTAAACAAAAACACGTGTAAGTGAGTAACAATAACTGTCGGATATTATTCATGACAAAAACATTCCGCTCGTGACTCAGAACAAATTGTATGGACTTAAATAGTGTGACTGTAGATATAAGCAAAAACTATTAAATTGCGGGGACATTATAAAAATACGGAATTTGATTTTTGAAGCAATGATAGTTTATATCGATCAAAAAGTTTCCCCAAGGTTGAAAGTATCCCCAAGGTGGAAAGTTTTCCCAAGGTTGAAAGTTTCCCTTTATCAAATTTAGTTAAATCGGTCCAGCCGTTTCGGAGATAGCAGGAACGAACGGAAAAACAGGCAAACATAAAAAACAAAAAAAAAATTGTTATAAGTACCGAATAAGTATAATCTCATATAAAAAAGTTAACAAGCGCAAAATGACTACTAAATAATTATATTGTCTCCCTTTTTTACCGACTTCAAAAAAGGAGGAGGATGTTCCCCGATTACTCGAACACACCTGAACCGATATAAAAAATTCTTGTTTTTGTTTGAAACGGTATAATTTCCTTATAAATTGTATTAACTTTGCTTGGGAAGTTTTCACATTAGCCTCACTCAGTAATAGGTTTTTTTAATACACTTTTATCACAATACTTAGACAAATTATCATAAAAACCTAGTTGATGGTTGATGGTTCCGGTGGTGGTTGAAACAGGGGTTAATTTTGTAATTTTTTACGTTCAGAAAGTGCTGATTCTCAGGCCTGCCTTATAGTAAAGATACCCTTAAATGATGTTATACCCGTCCGGATGCTGTACATACCTTGCCTGGGCAGCAGGTAGTTCTTGGGCGGGCGGCCTCTCTTCCTCTTGAGCAGTAGCTGTTGCCCGGACGGCGTGAGGTGCGACACCTGCGGGCTCGGGCCCATCACTGTGCCACTGGTCAGCACGCAGCCTTCCATGTCTGCAATGGTAAGGGAGACATTAGGAAATATATTTCAGGACAGCTTTTTGTCTCGATATAAGATTTAAAAAAATGTTTTACTCCCAAGAAATTAGTTTTTTATAATTTTTTTGATCTCTGATCGCCAATCCGCCTGCCAAGCGTGACGATTACGGCAAATACCCCCTTTGGGGGAGGCTTATGTCCAGCAGTGGACGTCTTTCGGCTGATATGATGATGATGATAATTTTTTGTACGATTGTGTGTTTATTTTAGTGATCTTCCTATGCGAGTCATAACAAAAATACATTTTCTTTCTTTCTTATTTGCTGTTCAATTACTATTATTATACCGATGGGCGAACTGTAACTATGAATTCAACACATGATTCTAGATTCTAGCGTAGGAAATATTCGTGGATAAAGAAAAACTGCTGTTTCATAGATAAGTGTGCAATACCTACGCGGTGAAAATGTATGGAACACCAATTCTTTTGTATCATCCGACGTAAGATTCAGAATTACATCACATTGGACCAAGACAAGAATCTATATTGATTTTAAAAACTCAATTCAATATTTTTATTGTTCAAATTTCTTTTCACTGAACAATCTCGTCCTTTTTATTTATGGTCTATCATAGTAAAATTGTGGTGAAACAATCTCGTTCGTTTAATTTATGGTCTATCATTGTAAAATTGTGGTGAATTTTCCACAAAAGCTATTAATGAAGAGTTTTGAAGTTAATTTTGAAACATGTCGGGGGGGGGGGGGGGGGGGGGCTCTGCCGTCGTTGTCGTCTCAATTTTTTTAAAGGAAGGCCAAAGGCTCTCGATCTTACAGAAAACATTTTTTGGAAAATTATAAAGTAAGTAAAGAGAATGGTGCAGTATTTGTGCAGCAAGGCTCAGTCTCCTAGTACATCTCAGGGTCTACCTGTTCTTAATAAAGTAAGTTCAATCTGTTTAAAGGTAAGGTACGGCTTCCAAAGGTCCTATTGAATAACTATTTCATGAAAAAATCTTATTCCTTAGCGCATCCACCCAACTACATCCCTAGCTGCCTCTCGATTAATATGGATAAAATAACTGTCTTTGTCTCTGCAGAAACACGAGTCTACCTACGGGTCGCCTCGTGCTCGGGCAGAATAGATGCCCAATAGATAGAAAGAACTTTGTCTATTCTTGGTAGAATAGAGATAGAATAGGGTATTATACCCATTTTGAAAAGTGTCTTAATTAGATTCTAAAATGATATTAAACAACTAAAAAAACACAACATTTATATAAATTTAACCGATTAGTGCCATAAAATTGCATTAAAATTTTACATTTTCATATTTCGCGCGTAATTTGACGCAAACGCTGGACGCCATATTGCTCTGTGGATATGACGTCAGATTGCTGTGTAGACAAATGCGCTAATATGTATTTTGTATAAAAATTGTTATTATTCTACTTATCGTTGGTTTGCTGTTCCTGAATGTAAGATATTATTTCAATAAAAATTACTTTGGTTACGAAAAGAATGTACAAAGTTGTTCAGTTCATTCAGCGGTATGATGTAATGACATGGCGGCTACGATTTTATGGTTTTCAAAACAGATAAAAAAAATTCTTTGATTTGTATATTATTATTTTTTCCGTTATTTCATTAACTAAAACTAACATTTTCTGCCTGCGTATTGCCTAAGCTATGTAAATAATATGTTTTTATATTTCTTCTTATACAGGAAAAGTTTTTATCCAGTGCGCAAATTTTTACCATGAATTCAGCATATCATTCTAGACCCTACCGCAGAAATTTTTCGCCAGTTATACAAAAAAGAAAATGAGCTATTCCATAGATTTTGACCGCGTAGGTATTGCACTTTTCCATGAAACAGCTGTTTTTTTTTTTTTTGTATAACTGGTGATAAATTTCTGCGCTAGGGGCTCTAGAATGATATGCTAAATTCATGGTTAAAATTTGCGCACTGGATAAAAACTTATCCTGTATAAAGTAAAATACGCTATTGGTCATGCTACACCTGCTCAAGGAACGTATTGTTAATTACTAGTTTTTAACCCAGCAAACTGTCGCATAATTCAATTTTTATATTTTTCCTCATAAATAAATTGTTTTAAACAGTAATAAATGTTGTTAAACTAACGAAATGAAAGTACATAATTCCTATAGTTTGTGTGTTCCGCAGTTACCCCGCTGATTTATGTAATCCCTGAAATTGTTTGAACATTTCCCTGTAAATTAAAACACACTTATAATGCTGGTGGTCTTCAGGGCCCCAATAGGGTATTTTCCGATTTATTGAAAACTATTCGAAACTGAAAATTGGGACGAAATATGTAACAGAAAAAAAAAGTAAATTGATTTACATCCATTTTCTCAATTAAAAACGATTTAAATCAAATTTATTTTTCGTTGTTTTGAATTTACCGCCAAAACGCTCGTTACGATGACTTTTTATCACGTGACGTCTACTTTGTGTAAACTAAAGTAGTTAGTAAGTAAACAAGTGAATGTCGAGTTTATAATTAACAAGATTTTTAATGGATAGACAGAGATATTACTGGTGTGCGGTGCCTGTGTGCACAAACACGTCTAAAACTGCGCCAAACTAAGTATTTATACCGGTGCCGTTTACACAAAGCTGACGCCACATGTCACGTGATAAAAGAGCCATCGTAAGGAGCGTTTTGGCGGTATATTCAAAACAACGAAAAACAAATCTAATTTTAATCGATTTTAGTTGAGAAAGTGGATTTAAATAAATTTATTTTTATTTTTCTGTTAAATATATCGTACCAATCTTCAATATAAAATAGTTTTTATTAAATTGGAAAATACCCTATTCTATATGGTTATAATGATTTCCCGCGGCATCTGACTACGTTCAAAATAAGTTAATATCGTGTTGTGTAGAAACCAATGTAACGGTAATGAATCGAAATGTCATAATATTCTGTATGTTCTAAGATCATTTTTCGATATTATTAACACGAATTGACGTGGTTTCGAGGTAAAGAATCTTTAAGTGATCATAGTGAATTAGGGCCCAGAACCGGTGTGTAGGAATCGCAATGGGCGTGTGTGTATGACCAGAGGCTCTAGTGTGAGTGTTATTTTATTGTCCTTCACCAATCCAGGACCAATCGGAGCGCCGAACGCGTCCGATGCGTTAGATCGAGATGGTCGAAAGAAACTCACATTAGTGCCACTGATGTATGAACGTAAACGAGGCAAAATTAGTATGTGAGTGAGTAAGGGTCGTCGGTACGTAAAACAGACTTACCCATTGAAGTCTTAGGCGGGCGCCCCCTCTTCTTCTTGATCTTGGGCGTCAGCGGCAGCGGGGTCTTCCTGGGCCGGCCGCGGCCGCGCCGGGGCGGCTCCAGCAGGTTGTCGGGGTTGATCTCGTTGCGCACGGGCTCCAGCGTGGCGTTCAGCACCACGGGCGCGGCGCTGCGGGGCGGCAGCATCACGTCGCCGGACGGGGTGAACACTGACACACAAATCTAAATCATCTTTTGCGCAGATCATGTTGTTGTTGGGGTCGGCGAGCAGTCTAACCGGATACATCTGAATACCAGTATTTCACATGGATAGGCCTCCTATCTGACCTCTACAACACAGTTACTGGGTTACAACACTGGTCGTCAGATTTTCGGGCTTCTGACGACCCATAACGACTGTCGGCTTAAAAGCGTTTATTCTGAAAGTTGGCAACGTTGCAAATATTTACCTGTTTTGATTAATTTGGCAATATTAATGTATGAAAATATGAAATATCGCTAACTAACTATCTAAAATATGAATAATGATTTGCAATTATAACACTGAATTAGATGTTGTAACCGTTTTAGGTGTAAAAAAGGCATTTGGAAAATTTCCAAGTTCTTTTTTTAAAACTAAATATTCGATGTTAAAACATTAATTATTGCATTTCACAATCTGTATTTTAGATAGTTAGCGATATTTCATATTTTCATACAGTAATATTGCCAAATTAATCAAAACAAATAAATATTTGACAGCTATTTGCGACGTTGCCAACCTTTAGAATAAACGCTCTCATTGAAGGGTCTTTGTATGTAAAGATGGTAACTTATCCGCGACAAGCGTAGCTTACCCTGATCGATCGATCGATCTGTGCAACTGTTATTATTTAGTATCCATGTCATAATCCCATGTAACAGAGGGGAAAAACTTTTCTGAATTATTATTTACGTTAGTAAATTTACCTAAGTGGCCGGATTCGCGGTGTGTAGTTCGCACCATGCCAGACATCACTTCCGAGTTGTTTTCGCGTTTCGTTGAGGGAGTATCGTTTGCCATGTCCACTGTTGGGTCTTCCTGTAATTTAAGAGATGATAAGTTAGAAATGTTGTAAGAAAAGGTACGCATCTTTATTTCTCATTGAACTCTTTGTGTTGCATATTCGTATCTTCACCTTCTCAACTTATCGAGCGCACTAAATAGTTATTATGTAACAAGCTGTGTGCTCAAAGGAATTTCCCTTTTTTTATTGTTGAATGGGCTTGCTCTTGGCCTCGATCACGCCTGATGGAACTATGAACTTATTATGAACTTTTAACCAGTTTCAGAATTCATGGTAACAGTATGAGCACTGGTTAAAATTGTATCTTGTATACTTTCATCCCATATTTAAACCCTTCAAAGGAATGTAATGTTCAAATTCTTTCATATTTTTTTTTTTTTAAGAAAAGAATTTGAACTTTTGTGCAAAATTTCATTATACGGCCTATACAGGGTGGCAGGGACATTTATGCACAACAATGGACGCATGGATTCAATACATGATTCTGAAGTCCCTGGGCGGGTAGAAAATGTATGGAACAACCAACACTTTTTTACAGGGTCTCTAGAATCATTTTCTGAATTCATGGTTTCGGTTTGCGCGTTGATGTCCCTGCCAATGAGTGAATGAAGGAGTTCAACATTTTTATCAAGTAGAGAATGCAGGGTTGCGTTTTATAACTTCAGTTATCCATACGGGGCCATTTTAAAGTACGTCACACGTTAAGCCGGGGGGAGGGGGTCAACGAAATGTGTTGTGTGACAAGGGACAGGGGTCGAAAGCTTTGTGACGTCACATGTTAAAATCGAAAATACTAAAATTAGAAATTAATATGTGGATCAAAAACTTAAAAATGACTGACTCGATCTATATTTAAAAGGCTTCTTCTATATATCTTAAATATTTATTAAGATTTAAATAAAAATAATAATTAAAAACTGCTGTTTAAATTTTAAAACTTCTAAATATAAAATATGTGATGTCAAACATGTCACGGGGGGGGGGGGGGTGTTTCAAAAACCCATAAAATTTGTGTGACGTAATTTATGGATGGCCCCAAGCGGTGCCCATTTCCCCCCGCCTACCTTCTCGCAGATCTTGGTGTGCACGCGCAGCTTGTCGGAGCGCGCGAAGGACCGGCCGCAGCCGCCGCACGTGAAGGGCCGCTCGCCCGTGTGCGTCAGCTTGTGGCGCGACAGGTGCGACGAGCGCTGGAACCTAAGGGGGCGTACTCTTACTGAGGCATTCACACAATACCTACAAGTCCTTCAGTGTAAAGACTCTCAAGGTAGACCGCAAAATTCTCTTGCAATGTGCAGGTCAGGTCAGGCTGTATGTTGAACCAACTATCACTACATATTATAAAACAAAATCCGTCTGTTCGCGATAAATTAAAAAACGACTGAACGAATTTTCATGCGGTTTCCACCAATAGACAGAGTGGTTCATGAGGAAAGTTTAGGTGTATAAAACGTTAAGGTACCATGTACAGACGCCAGCACATCAAGCTACTCCAATCTGTCAAATTTATTTGATAGATTTTCAACTTTATACCATAAGTATAAGGTTCATGTTCAATTGGGAAAATTTGACAGTTTGGGGTAGGTGGACCTGCTGGCGTCTGTACATTGGTAAACGCCGGTGTTGATAAAAGCTAGGGATTAATAACAAGTCATTCAATGGGTGCCCATTACATTCAATATTTTCATTTAATTATTATTATTTGTAAGTCGCGGCCGTTACCACTGGGCCACTACTGCTCTACGAGATGTAAGCCATAAGTTCGAACCTAGACAGGCGCTTTAGTTTGTGTAAATGATTTCATCACCATTGTTTTCAAAACAGTGAAGGAAAACATCATGAGGAAACCGGCATGCACTAGAACCATGAATTCGAAGATATGTGACATCTACCAACCCGCACTGGGACCGGCCGCGTGGGTGATTAAAGCCCCTTCCACAGAGACAGTGTCTCAGCAGTGGGAACATTATAGGCTAATTAAGTACCTATTATTCTAGGTTATAATCTATCTGTATCCGTTTTTGGCGTGATTGAGTAAAAACATCCAAACATCTTCACAAACTTTCACATTTATAATATTATTAGGCAGTAGGATAGTAGGATTTGTGAAATGTCACTTGATTAGTATTTCAACAAAACTTTTTAATAAAAAAAAAAATATTTTATACTTTTCGGTTTTTCGGCGGTTATTTTTTTTGCTAAAAAGTTTTTATTTTATCATTTTTTGTGGCTAATCTAATCTACTAATTACTACATGCTTAATTTTTGTTTACTTTTTGTATTGTAATACACAACTCAGTATTAAAATCTGTGAGTAAACAATCAATCATCCCCTGTTTTCTTACCCTTAGGGTTGGATTTTTTTTCCGAAATTTATATGGGACCATCTTCGGGGTATACCCTTTCCAATTATTTTATTTTTTATCAAAATCGGACTACTCTGGAAAGTTATGCGTGGTCATACATAAAAACAAAAAAAAAAACAAAAATACACGTCGACTTGAGAACCTCCTCCGTTTTTTCGTCGGTTAAAAAGTAAGTTTCGAGAGCTGCGCTCGCTCGAGTAGCCAGTCAGCCCCCGGTTAGGAACCAGAGAGTCCGCACGCTGTGATCGTGCGCCGAACGCTCCACCATTTTGTGTCGACGTATTAATACTGTTTGTAATTATAAATCAGTGTCTTTGAATTATAAGAAGTTTACATCTCTCGAGATCTTCCTGGAAATCTAGTTATTTGACTGATAATTTACCTGAGATCGCACACATCGCAGACGTGAGGACGTCCCTCCTGCGCTTCGTTGGTCGCTGAGTCGGACACCGAGCCACTGGAGTCTGTCTCCTCATCGTCATCTATTTTGTTGCCGCCTTTGTCTGGTGGAAGATTATTGTAAATGTTAGTTTAAGTAGCTGGTGGTAACGCGTGATGATTTTGAGTTACTATATTGCCTTTATTTAGTTTAATTTTTATCGTATTTACTCATTGATGAGGGGCTTGTAGGGGCTAAGTAATGACAGTTGCACGGGTCAATCACTCAGGTTAAGTTACGCTTGCCGAGGTCGGTTTGTGGATGGGTGAACATCTTTAAATATCCCCTCCGTTCCTCAGAAAGCACGTTAAGCCAGTTCCGGCTGTCATTCGTGGAACTTTGACAGTCGTTACGGGTCGTCAGAAGCCCGACAGTCAGGCAACCAGTCTTACCTAGAGTTATGGTGTTGTCCAGTAATTGGGTTGCGGAGGTCAGATAGGCAGACGCTCCATGTTAAACACTGATATTCAGCTGCTTCCGGTTAGACTGGAAGCCAACCCCAACATATTTGGGAAAAGGCTAGGCAGGTGATTACTCATTAATAACTTGTTTTATTTTTGTATTAATTGTATGCTTGTAAAAGCGTTTTAAAATAACTATGTGATACAAAGTAGCAACAAAAACATAACATTATCAAAACCAACGTTTGGAATTTTTGGAAGAAAACGGGGCAAGGGTGGGGCGCTTACGCTCCAATATAGTGGAATTCGGGGCAATTATGATCCAGACTTAACTTTAGAAATGGCGCTGATGATATGATGATAAAAAATAATTAAAATCTCGATACCTAAAAAAAGCTCACCGTCAGAATCGTCCTGGTCGTTATTTACTGGTTTCTGCAGTACCGCCAACTGCACCACTTTGATACCGCCGTGTTTCGGGTCCTCATGTTTGGTGGTTGACTCGTTGCTGGTAGCGCCTGAGGACAAAAATACAAATAATAAACTGCTGTTCAATACATTTTGTCGATTTAAGTGAACACAAACAATTGTATGGAATGGCAGATTTTTTTTTCGCGATTTCAAGGTTGGTCCAATAGAAAAAGTTGTTCAAAATGATGAGTACAATGACCCCTTTTCGGGTTTAGGGTAAACAAAATGTATTGAACGTATTGTAAATGTTCTATATCCATTTACTATTTATCTTAAAATTATTGAGGGGGGGGGACTAAGTTTTAATAGCCGCACGGGTTGATCTAGACCAGAGGTAAAGCTATGTTAGTCAAGGTTGGGCCGTGGATGGGTGACCATAAGTGTTAATTGTATGTAATGTTAAAAGGCACGATGGGGTTGGCGTATCTGTTTAGATAAAAACCCCTTACTAAACAAATAAAGCGGAAAAAAAAAAAAATTAAATGCCAATGTAACCTCCGAGCATGTTAAGCCGTTGGTCTCGGCTGTCATTCGTGGATCTTTAACAGTCATTACGGGTCCTCAGAAGCCTGAAACACTGACAAACCAGTCTTAGGAAGGTAATGTATTGCCCAGTAACCGAGTTGTGGAGGTCAGATAGGCAGTCGCTCCATGTAAAATACTGGTATTCAGCTGCATCCGGTTAGACTGGAAGCCGACCCCAACATAGTTGGGAAACCTGCCAGGGGTGCGGGTTTGTTCGAAAGAGACACCACAGCCCCTGGCATACGGGCTACTGAAGGAACACGGGTGGGTTTTACTCAGTAAAAGTCTGACACGCCCTCCTGCTCCACCCAGAGCGGGAGAAGTTATTTGATGATTTCCCAATCAAAAAAAAAAAAAAAAAACATAGTTGGGAAAAGGCTAGGCATACATCTATTTGCGTAAGAACCCACCACAACTTGCATGGATACCTAGTCCTGGGTATGACATGACCTCAGTGGCGTATCTAGTCCTAAAGAGGCCCTGTATCAGAATTTGTTAGGGGCCCTCCTTTTTACCTTTCTGTGGCCAGGCTTAAAAAGACGATATTGCTTATTTTTATTCAAAACGAAAGTAAGCAGCGTCTTTACTCAGGCGGAGATAGAAAGCAAGAGAGACATCATGAAGTATTTGAGTTGTTTTTTTTTTCATGGTGTATAATAAGCTCGGGGCTCTAGGGGGCCCCAGTAGCTTGGGTACCCCGTGTCATTGATACGGCGGATACGGTGGTAGCTACGCCATCGCCACTGCATGACCTACATATAACCAACAGACAACGGATAAGACCCAAACTAGGCGAACCTACACAAAACCCTCAAAGCTCTGTTAGTTAAGAATTCACAGAAACCTCATCAGTATTTTCTGGAAAACCGTTCCGTCCCAATACTTGTTAACGTCACAGATAAGGTCTCGCTTTTCCATGAATATTATATCAAAACATCGTGCTTATATTCCCCGAACAGCAGGGTGTATAAAAATATAGGAACCGCACGTTTCGCCATTGATAAATTGGTTAAAATAACTAATCATAGTGTTTAATAACACTTTATTATGAGCAAGCCCTGTGGGGTTTCCCATCAGCAAAACTGACAAGCTTCCATTCCAACTTTCATCCCCTATTTAACCCCTTTAGGGGATGATTATTCTATTATCCCTCCTTAGTTCTCACACTTTTTATAAGGAACTCCAATGCAAAATTTCATGCCTAGACCTAGCAATTTACTCCCATCAAGATTTTTATTATTTAGAAAAAAAGAAAACCCACGACCCACGGCTTAAGGACAACTCACACTTATTCAGCTCTGTTCAGCTTTTGTCCATAGAAAACAACGATTTTGTATGAGATGTGTACGCATACGTTCAGCCGCGGAAAGCTGAACGGACTCTCTACAAAATCGTTGTTTTCTATGGACAAAAGCTGAACAGAGCTGAATAAATGTGAGTAGTTAGTCCCTTAGGACTTAGTTCGTCGGTTTGAACCCAAGCAGGCACTACTTTACTTTGTGTTCATTATTTCATCACCACTGCTCCCAAAAACGGTGATGTTCTAGAATCAAATTTCGAAGACATGTAACACCCGACCACCCGTGGCGGGCCCACGTGGTGGATTATGGCTCACTCTCCCTCTCACAGAGAGGATGCCTGTTGACCCAGCAGTGGGAACATTATAGGCAGATTATGTGGGGTTTAGTTGAGAGACGTTTAAACGTCACAAATGTATGGTTAAACAGTCGCTAATCATTACTTAACCTGGCAAAGTTTATAAATAAAGGGGAAAATGTTTCGCCATGTATAAACTGGCTAAAATAAATCATCTTGTAATCTATGATACACTTTAAGCACACTATACCATAAATCTTAGTTTTTTTAACGAAACCACGTGCACTAAGCACTTCTAGACAAATAACCAGTTTAAACGATTATGCTTATGATCTTTAATCTAACATCTACAACCACACGAGAATTAATTATGATGTAATTCATTTAATGATATGAATGAATCAGGAAGTAGCGAATTGTCTCGGTTAGTAACGAGTTTTATGTATGTGGATCATTTTTGGGACCTGTTTCTGAGTAATATCAAATTAGCTTTGAGGAAAATTGACGAAACTGAATGTCGGTGACACATCGTGAGAAAAAAAAAAATACATTGATACTCCGGGAGTGCCGAAGTGAAAACTTGAACAATTACGTGTGTATTTTTTTAAATCGTCAATACAGGATTTCACTTAGGGTCCTTGGGTCCAGATTGCTTTCAGTAAAAAATGATAAACGAGCGATCGACTTCAGCCATTAAGGTAACAGCACAGATTTTTACGATAAAAATACAAAGGGAAAGAAAGGGATAAAAGAATTAGAATATCCTAGTGAAAGAAAGGGAGTTTTCCAAAAGACATCAACGCGCGACTCATCCGTGTGCTCGTTCACCCATTTATAGGGTGACTGGTAATTAGTGACCAACATTTAAACACATGATTGTACTCATCATTATGAACAACTTTTACTATGGGACCAAACCCGAAATCGCGAAAAAAAAAAAAATCATCTGTTCCCTACATTTTGACGAGTTATGCGAACATAAATGGAGGGAACAGCAGATTTTTTTTTTAGAAGAGACGCAAATTTGATGCGTGCTCTAGGCGCCATTTTCTATTGGTACGCCCCTGGCAGTTGTTCCATGTAAAATGTTGCTAGACTGGAAGAAGACCCCGACGTAGTTGAGAAGAGGCTAGGCAGATGATGGCTAGTTCCTGCACTCGATTATTACTTCGCTTTCTCTTACCATTATTTATGTCATTTTTATTTTTATTTTGCGATGTGAGGTCACAGTAGCGAACAATTTTTTTTTGTAAATCCTTACAAATATTAAACTCAAACTCAAAGCATTTATTTCAAATAAACCAATTACAGGCACTTTTGAATTGCCAAGGTCGGTGAGTTAGAAAGATGAAGCTAGTTGCCCATTCCAAGGCGTACCTATGGAGAAGAACGGGCATGAAACTCCATGGACACTCTTTTAAAATCATGATTTTGTTACAAAAAGTTAGTTACATCATTATGTTGAAATTATCAATGTGAGAACGATATAAAAAGTGCACATTAAAATTTATTTTAATTTTTTTTTTTTTTTCCGGCGATAAAATTAAGCATAGATTCCCGTCATTTTGATATGTGCACATTATAAAGACTCACACTGTATATGTACACACAGTCAAAAGTGATACAGATAATAAGTATGACATACAAATATAATAAGTATTGAGTAAGTTTTTTTTTCTGATTATTTTTATGAACCCTATCTAACTTAAGTTCTAGCCTAAGCCTCTGAGCCATTTAGTGCATTTCCAACGTTATTTCAATATGGGTAAAGTTCTTAATACTAAAAAAAAATGTCAGCACCGGTGCATGATGTCAGTTTTTAGGGTTCCGTACCTCTAAAGGAAAAAACGGAACCCTTATAAGATCACTTTGTTGTCCGTCCGTCCGTCCGTCCGTCTGTCAAGACCGTTTTTCTCAGGAACGCGTGGAGGTATCAAACTGAAATTTCTATATGATACTTAGTTCTACTGTCCCTGGAAGCTGTAGAAAAATCAACCTTCTAAGTCAACGCAATCAAAAGATACAGCCATTTAGGCCGCAAAATTCCGCAAATTTTCGAAACTCGCATGGGAATCAAAACCTACAGGGTACTTCCCGTGAACTTAGAATCTTGAAATTTTGTACGAAGTCACGTCTTATAGTACAGATATAGGAAAAATTACGAAAACCGAAAATTTTTAGTTTCGTCATATAAAAAAAAATATTTTTGACAATTTTGAACTTTTACTTATATACCCACAGGTTTGTACGGAACCCTCGGTGCGCGAGTCCAACTCGCACTTGACCGGTTTTTTTTTTTTAATGAACTGTATTTCTGTACATATTGGGTTCTTCATTCAAAACCTTATCTTGTAATAAGGGGGTGTCTATGCTATGGTCAGCGCGAACGAGAGATCCGATGTGACGTAATACCAACGCTGCTTAGCTGTTATTGATCAAATTATTCTATTACCAGCGACCCGCCCCTGCTTCGCACGGGTGCAATAGCGACGTACCAAAACATCGAGATTTGTGTGCTTTATCTAAGTTGTAATGTTTATCACTCATGTTGCTATGGTGATGAAGTGGGTGACTACCAAGATGACGACTAGTGGCCGATTCCTATAAATTCCGGACAGTTGTAGGTTAAATTAAGACACTTGTATCTTTACCAAAAATGAAGCAAAGACCTTCGCATAGTAGAACCCCTTCGCATAGTGCAAGCAGCTATTACAGGTAAAATTCACTTACGAAACGATTTATTTGTCCAGTTTGGAAATAAAAAAAACAAAAATTCCTTTTTTAAACAAGCTTTTTTTTAAAATGTGTTAAAAAGAGTAAAACAAACTTTTCTTTAAAAAAAATTACTATCAACTTATAGCGTTTATATGAAAAAGCTTGTTGCAAGATTTAAGTACTCGTATTTACTCAGATATAGACTTTTTAGCGCATATAAATAAAAATTTAAAAATATTTTTTTTACTTTTAATTTAGTTTTGACTTTTTAGTTATTTTTCGAGTCATTAAGCAAGCCTTTTCATTTGATAACCATATTGTAAGTGTGCATTAAAAAATTATAGTCCGCTATGTTAGGTGTTTCGCCATGTTGGATTTAGAATGACGTTAAACAGCTAACCATGCATTGTCATCCAAACTTAACGTGTATACAAAATTTCAGCTCAATCGGTTAAAGATATCTGCTTCAAAATTGAGTTGCAAGATTCCACCCGAACAAACATAGTTACATACATACATTGCCAGTTAAAAAAACTTGTAAAAATGCTACAATTGGTAAGCAAAACCATCCGATTTTTTTGTTTATGGGAACCGAGCATAATAGAGAAGTATGGAAGAATAAGAAATGTTGCCACCCCAAATAAATTGGGATACGGGCAGGAAAATGATAATGATGATCAAAGTTTTTTTTTTGAGATTGGGAAATCATCACATAACTTCTCCCGCTCTGGGTGGAGCGGGAGGGCGTGTCAGACTTTTACTTGACTAAAACCCGCCCGTGTTCCCTCAGTTGCCTGTGTGCCAGGGGCCACGGTATCTCTTTTGAACAACCCGCACCCCTGGCAGACACATAAACCGTGAGCATTTTATTTTTAGATAATAGTGAAGACCGTATCCGCTGTCATTAGTGGATCTTTGACAGTAGTTACGGGTAGTCACAAGCACGAAAGTCTGACAATCAGTCTTACCAAGGTGTACGGTATTGCCCAGTAACTGGGTTGTGGAGGTCAGATAGGCAATCGCTCCATGTAAAATACTGGTATTCAGCTGCATCCGGTTAGACAGGAAGCCAACCCCAACATAGTTGGGAAAAGGCTGGACAGATGATGATGATGATGATGTTGATGATGATGATGTTGATGATGATGGTGATGATGATGATGGTGGCGGTGGTGGTGGTGGTGGTGGTGGTGGTGGTGGTGTTGAAGACTGTATCAAAATCCTTTGTGAACTTTAAAAGAACTAAGCGGTCATACAGACGGACAAGGAAAGTGACGTTGTTTGATACTGTTTATTTATTTATACAGAATAAAAAATTGACCAGTGCGCAAACTGTAACCATGAATTCAGCATATCATTCTAATTCTAAACGAGGCGTGATGTTATGTTTATGTAAAATCCTAAATTAAACATGAATAGAAGGGAATGAGTCAAGCTCACATATTAGCACTTTCAATTAATTAAAAACCGTTAAAATATATTTGTAAATACACTTCGTTAACATTTTTAAACACAAAATCTAGACGGAATTAGCATGTAGACAAAGACTATTTTTTTAACGTCTAGTTTTTTTGTTAAATTACCGTTGCTTGCAACTTTTCAACTCACCGCGATATTGTTTTGTTTTTCATGTCTTTTAAAATCATTATAACCGCGGCTTTTTGTTTTTAATGAGGGACTAGTCGCTAAATTATAACAGCTGCACGGGTTGATGCCGCGGTTAGTTCCTGGATGGGTGACCATTATATTAGGTACACATCGCGACCTCTCCACGCCTCGGAAAGCACTTTAAGTCGTTGGTGCCGGCTGTTATTCGCAGATCTTTAAAAGTTTCGTGGGATATCGTGTGACCAGTAACTGGGTTGTGGCAAACAGATACGCGGTCACTCCATATAAAATACTGGTATTCAGCTGCCTAGACTGGAAGCCGACCCCAACATAGTTGGAAAGGCTAGGATGATTGATTGTTTAAAAAAAAAAAACATTCCACTTTGCCCCACCGAGCCGCCCCACTGGTGGGGCAAAGTGGAATGCCTTAAATTTTGCAGTGGAATCTGTCCCACTATTTCTTATTTATAAGGTAATCATAAGACTGTATTCATCATCATCATCATCAGCCTTATAATGTTCCCACTGCTGGGACACAGGCCTCCTCTCGGTGAGAGGGATTGGGCCGTAATCCACCACGCGGGCCCAGTGCGGGTTGGTAGATGTCACATGTCTTCGAATTTTTGGTTCTAGGACATGCCGGTTTCCTCACGATGTTTTCCTTCACCGTTTTGAGAGCAGTGGTGATGAAATAATTTACACAAAGTAAAGCGCCTGCCTGGGTTCGAACCTACGACCTACAACTCGTAAGTCGCGGCCGTTACCACTTGGCCACCACTTGATGATTTATATGTGATTTTGAATAGTTATGTAGTTACAATATATAGCATTTCGTTTTCTATTTACGGGGACAAAACTTACTCAGTTTGTGATTTCAAGCTTAGTATGAAACACTTTAATTAACCAGTAAAAATAAATCGTATATCTGATTTTAAAAGTTTGGTGCAGTTATATTTTATTTGTAACAAATCGTGTAATTAATCTGTGATTTATAATACGTTTCCTTCCAGAAACAATAAGGAAAAAATAAAAAAATAAAATACATTACTTTTATTCTAAGTTGCCAACCCTAGTGGGGCAGAATCCAACAAGATTTTAGAGTAGTGGAATCTGTCCCACCAAATCGAATTAGTAGGGCAGGATTCATACGCAAAATATTTGACAGTTCAGTTTGCCCCACCACCGGGGGCGGCTCGGTGGGGCAAGGCGAATTTATAAAAACCTACAGACGTTAATGGAGTATTTCTCTTTCTGCGCAATTTGTATAAGACAGATCTAAGAAGGATACAGATTGTTATGACGAGCATTGTTAATAGTCTAACTACCTGTCCCGAGTACTATAATCATTGTAATTTAGAACTCGAGACAGACGTGCGACCGCGCCGCTGTAGGTTGGCGGTCGACGCCAAAAGGGTAAAAACCAGTTCAGTAAAGTTATAAACTTCCACACTTGTCTCACGTTTCAACTAAATATTTATATAGCCCTAACATACTTTTCCACCATGTTAACTAGACCGTACAAGTAATTTTCATAGGAAATTAATCAAACAGAACTTTGTTCAAGTCATCATAATTTCGAAAAGATAAAAAACTCCTTTGTTTGTCTCGGTACGTTCACACGAAGCGAACATATTTTTTATTGTCTATTTTATACATACTAAATATTATAATAGTACTTGCAATGTCGGGTTTTACATTATGAGTCACAGATAAAAAATAGACTATCAGATTTTAGAACGAAAGCGTTTATTATATTGCTGTAACTAACATTTTAATGATTGTAATGTCGAACAAAAATAATAAAAAAAGGTTCGCACAACTAATTATAACTTTGTTCCGAAATAGCAAAAATCATCAACATCTGCCTAGCCTTTTCCCAACTATGTTCGGGTCGGCTTCCAGTCTAACCGGTTGCAGCCGAGAATCTGTATTTTGGAGCGACTGCCTATCTGACCTCCGAAACCCAGTAACTGGGCAATACAATACCCCTTGGTTACTAGTTGTCAGATGGGCTTCTGACAACCCATAACGACTGTCATGCATGATACTGCTTTCCTAGGAACGGAGGCGTAAAGATGGTCCTCCATCCACAAACCAACCGCGGCAAGCGTACCTTCACCTGATCGATCGACCCGTGCGACTATTATTACTTAGCCAAAATCCCCTTAAAAATAGCAAAAATATGCAGGCGAAACAGTACGTTAAACTAGTTCATAAAATAATGAAGGTATGTAAATGTGAACAATGGCAGAGTTAAAACAAATAAACATATACCACAATGGTTTATATACATATAACAGTGTGGGGGCCCATGATTGTGCAAAATGTAGTGAAAGGAAATTATACTAAATTATTGTCTTGCGAGCGATCTATTGTAGAGTTTCTTGCCACAATATCGGCTGATGGCTCCGTTTGATATCAACATTTTTTATTGCTTTACTAGGCTACTATTGTATTGTAAAATAGTACTAACATATACATATTCTAGTACCAAAATAGTAGCTGTAGTAACTACATGTTTTTTATTACTAGCCATTAATGTCTCACAGCTGGGTGAGGCCTCCCAGCTGGGTAAGGCCTCCCTACTCTCTCTCTGTCCAGAGCTGACAAGGAGCAATCTTTATGAGTCCAGCTCATCTCGTCATCTCCGTCTGGGCCTGCCGCGATGTCAGGACACACTGGGTCTTAAGTCTTTTCCATTGATCTTCACATAAGCTCGTGGCTAAATTTTAACAGCCACTCAGGGTGCTTACTCTGGAATATAATTCCGATAGATCGACATTGGTCAAACGTCAGTTGGTTGAGTTAAACGTCAGGGATTGGCTGGATTCACTAAGTCTAGCCAATCCCTGTGTTTGACTGACAATTCCAATGTCGATCTATCGAAATTATATTCGAGAGTAAGCACCCAGATCGATCGAAAATCAGCTACGTTTGCCGCGGTCGGTTTGTGGATGGTGCATTACATCGTAACTTTAGAATTAGACCTATTTTTTTTCTGGCTAATTTCGGCATTAGGTCTCTATAATTCTGAATTATTTAGACCAATTTTGCTTGCGGTTAATTTCGCATTAGGTCTCTATAATTCTAAAGGTGCGACATATAGAGATCCCTCCGTGTCTATGAAGCTGTTGGTCCCGGCTGTCATTGATCGATTTTTGGCAGTCGTTACGGGTAGTCAGAAGAACAAGTCTTACCACGGGGTATCGTGTTACCCAGCAACTTGGGCGTAGAGTTCAGATAGGCAGTCGCTCCATGTTAAATACTCTAGGTATTCAGCTGCATCCGGTTAGGCTGGAAGCCGACCCCAAAATAGTTGTGAAAAGGCTAAGCAAATTGATTGATACAATTAAATCTAGATTAGGATTAAGTGAGTTCCTGTATATTTTGCAAATGTCGCAATTTACATTTTTGATCGATGTGATCAAGTAGCGATTTCAACCGATAAGTATAACATGGACAATGTTATACTTATGATAGTCGCCGATAATAAATCAATCAATGGTCAGATTAAACGGTCAGTATCTACACAGCATACAGGAACCACAACATTTACAGATAATTTATTATAGTTTTAACTTTTACTTTTTTCATCAGAATGTTAATGTACTCCGAGTAACTTTTTTAGCCGCCAATCACAGCGTGAACCTACATGAGCGGATAATAATTATATCATTATACAATTTTTTTTTCTTCTTTAATTTTTCTCTTTAATCTTTACTTCCACAGCATTATGTCGTATGGCATTTTACTGTGGGGTCGGGCTGCTGACATTGAATCCATCTTTATTTTGCAAAAGAGAGCTGTCAGAGCCATTTATAATCTACGTCGCCGCGAATCCCTCAGGGAACTGTTTAAAACGATTAATATTATGACAGTACCTTGCCAATTCATTTATGAAAATATCATGTATGTAAGAAAAAATCTACATCTTTTTAATAAAATAAGTGATAGACATAATTTTAATACTAGAAACAAAGACAAAATAGATCAACCATTTTTCAGATTAGCTAAAGTACATTCATCTTTTATGGGGTACTGTGTTAAATGCTATAACAAAATACCTTGTGATATATTACAATTAAATGAAAGGAAATTTAAAACTCATATTAAAAGTACACTTTGTAAACAAGCGTATTATAAATTAGAGGATTATATCCAAGATAAGAATGCTTGGAAACATGCTGGTCCTGCTCCATAGGACAATCTAGAGTCTAGACAAAATCAAACTGGTTGCTAATTGAATTAAATAAATAATTATATTTATGACATTGATTTAAACTCACACACTGACTTATTTCTTGTTAATATTCTAGGAAAATCGTATATTTACTCTTACAATGTTTGTAAATATGTGGGCACCATGTATCTATCATAGAATTAATTTATCTTTATTGCTTCAGTTGCATTTTGTTACCTTTTTTGGTATAGTAATTTTATTCTGGGTGCATCGTTTTCACATATAATTATATAATGAATGTACTATGATAAATTGTATGTAAAACATTTTAAAAGAGTAACGGTGGAGTTTCTTGCCCGTTCTTCTCCATACGAAACTACATTTTGGAATGGGCGACTAGAATCAATTCTGTTTAAATGTAAATGTTGACGTTCAAAAGTGCCTTTTAAGTGCCTAATTGAAATAAATGCTTTGACTTTGACTTTTTTTTCCAATTCCAATTTGTAGTTAATTAGATCACATAAATAAAAAAACAACGATGTAGTTTTTTTTTAACATGAAAAGTAATATGTAATTATAATGTGACTTCTTTATTTATTGTTTATAAAAACCTGACATTTTATTAGAAATAAATAAAATTTACATAAAATGTGAAACATCTAATTAGGTAAAACAGTTAACCGGTTTTATTAATTCAATGTATAAAAATATGTCTTGATAAGCAAACGAGATCAATCAAACGGCAGACAATTAAAAAACAAGAAATATTAGCCTAATAAAGTCGACAAATAAAATCTCCTAAATGTAATTATACTTTCGAACAAGAACAATAAAAAAAAACAACACATTATGTGTCCCCAGTGACATTTCAAAATTAAAAAAAGTTATGAATAAAAGAATATTGCATTCTTTATTTTTTCTTAAATATTTCTTGAAATGACAAGGTTTTAATTTCGCAAGTTGTTATTCCGCATTTTTAAAATAAAGAATTCGAGCTTTTACTACTTAAATGTCAACTTAAAAAGAAATCGGATGAGTAAGGGCAAGAGAATTCGTTTCTTTGTTAAATTCGGAACGTGTTTCTGCTCAAAATAATTTGTGTGTTAGCTTATTACGGAATTTCGAGCTACGCCCTATTCTAAAATAAAAACAAGAATTTTGTTCGAGACCTCGTATGCGACATTCAAAAATGGCGGCCAATAAAAAGAAGTTTATTATAAAAGTAGAATTTTTCTTTAAATACGCAGGTGCATACTCATTGACATTGTTAATGTTTCCATTATGTGCCCGCTGAATGAATAACAAACATTGTAATATAAATACTTCGACTTTATAAATCGTATTGTTATTCGTCAGGAAATAATTATTAAAGATGCAATCTAAAACATCGTTGTGTGAGGGCCGCTACATATTGCAAGGAACATTCAATAACTCTAATGAATCAATATTGTAGCAACAAATCTTCGAGAAAAATCATGACCGACCTTCTTTGTAAAAAAAATATTTACCCAAATAACTTTTTATATTTTAATTAAAGACAAGTTTGATCACTTTTAATGGACGGAAATGGAATTTAGGTAGGTAAGAAATCTAAAAACCTTTTAAAAATTGAATAAATTAAATCTTACATTATTATAATATCTAGAGTAGTGTACCTATCTATGTGTTTTTATAGAAAATGTGGTCATAATTTATTTGCAATCTATTTTGAAAATGACATCATTGCATAATTTATCTACACATACACAAAGAAGTTTAAAATATAGTATTTTAGGTAATTGTAAGATGGATGGCAAAGTAAAAATTCACATTTGAAAATGTGTACTTTAGACAGCTAAAGTCTACATTTTCAAATGTGAATTTTTACTTTGCAACGAGCCAAAAACGCAAAATTACATAAAAAGAAATCAAATCTGATTAGAAATATACAAGTTTAGAATTTTTATTACCTTTTAAAATATGAACATGAATATTTATTATCATAAGCTGCAACAACGATTTCATAAAATAATAATAATTATATTTTATTATTTTTATAATTTAGGGTTCCATTCACAATCGGACGTTTTATGTTATTTGAATTCAATTGTCTAGAAAGATTTATACTAAAAACAAGCTTCTGCCCGACACTTCATCCGCGTATGTATTTTTGCCACTTCGGCCGTGTAAATTAATTTGTTCCCCCGATCCGACCCCGTCGCATACTCGCATCGCATCGCCTACCCGCGCTATTACTTCGTTTTTGCTTAGCGTTCATTCGAACTCTTTTTCTTTTAGCTTGGCTAGAATTGGCTATCAAATGCAAAAAAAAAAAAACCAACTGGCAGTTTCAGAGATTAGCGCGTTCCAGACACAAGCAAACTCTAAAGCTTTTAAACTATATAGGTATTTATATATATTTATTAGTAAGATAGAATGCATGATCTGGCCACAGGCAAATGAGAAGTATTCTTACGAAGTATTGAATCTAGCGGGGAAGGTTCTTTAAATCACGATTTAATTTAATTTTGGCTACCAGTTCTTTTGTCTGTGATTTTTTGACTCGTGAAAACTTTCACCTTTCGTTAGGTTTTCACTATATACAATGCTAAGCTAAGTCAATAATTCTAAAGACTGGTGCAATACGCGTCCATCAAACTATTTCCGATTCAAGAGCCTTCAATGAACATGGGCCCATCATAGGCCGTTACACGCGGAAACGAATTAGCTCAAGTCATCACGCACGAAGGGTTTTAAACTTTTTACTAAATCATAATCCGGACCAGTACTTACTTCTAAAAAAATATAAAAACTTGATTTCAAGAAACGAATTAAGTTAATAAAATTTTGAGCTAAAAAAATACTTTTTTTACAAAACCCTCATCTCGTTATGCGCAAAAAAAAGGTTCCCATATACTGAGAATCTTGTTTTGGCTTTTTATTTTTTTAGTGAAGGGAAATATAAATCACGATTTTTTATTACGACGCCGCGCGTCGCCGCCGGCCTGACTTCAGACATTTGGTCATGACATTCAAAATTAATTTAAAATATAAAATATAAAAAAAATGAAATACCGACATCATTAGGATTAAAACAAAATAACTAACTGTTTTTTATAAAAAAAAAATGAAATTTACTTTGTGGTATCGCGCTACGCTTTGTTAATTTCGACTCGTATAAAATGGAAATAAATGTGGTACATTGTTTAATTTTATATTAAACCAACATAATCTCGACTTTAATGGTTAAGACGAAGGCCTAATGTAACATTTTACGATCAGGTACTTAAACAGTCAAAATATGAATATGAAAAAGGATTTAAAAAATCTGAATAGCCTTTTCAACCTTGTGACGACTGGGGGCAGACTCTAGACTCTAGGGTCTTATGAAACAATCCTAGACTCTGCGCCTACGTGTCAAAAGAATTCGATGTTTATTACAATGTATGTACAGACGCCAGCACATCAAGCTACCCCAATCTGTCAAATTTCTTTGATAGATTTTCAACTTTAGGACATAAGCATAAGGTTCATGTTCATTTGGGGAAATTTGACAGTTTGGGTAGCTTGATGTGCCCGCGTCTGTATGTATTTAAGCGACATTCATCATCTGCCTCGTCTTTTTCCAATTATTTTGGGATCGGCTTCCAGTCCAACCGGATGCGGCCGAGTCTCAGTATTTTACATGGAGTTACTGCTGTCTGACCTCCACAACCCAGTTACTGGGTAATAAGAAACACCTTGGCAAGACTGGTGTTCAGACTTTCGGACTTCTGACGACCCGTAACTACACGAATGACAGTATTTAAGCGACATTATCCTCTGAAAACCATATCCCATTTTCGTCCTGATTCCAAGGATAACGAATCCTAACTACTTCTCAAGACCTGCTCCTAACTACTGAGACACTAATCAAGCCTCTCTAATCAGTCATTGAACAAAAATAAAAATACTATCATCAAATCACACCATTTGACATAATGTAGGTTAAAATCTTTCAGAAAACCAGAGTCACGTTACCACGGGAAAAAGTAAACACTCCGTAAAACAATTTATGGTCCCGGTAATTTTGAATGTACTCTTCGTATTGTAGTTATGAGCGATAATAGTTCTTACTGCAATCCGATACGGGTTAAAATCTGTTGTAATAAATTCGAATAATAAATGAGCAAGCATTGTCGTAAAAATGCAAATAAAATCGTATAAAATTAGATATTAACTATTTGATAATAAATAATCCATCACTGGATGCAGTTTGGCATTTAGAATTTTATGGTATATTTTTAATTATATAATTGTTATTAAAGGGATAAACTGGTTTTAAAGATAATTAAGAGGTGACTTTGATGACTTTTTTGATGCATTAAAATATGTTTTATTATGTTTTGAGTACCATCACTGTATGCAAAAAAGACTTGAAAATATCATATATTTTTTGCTTTCAAAATTATTTACGGTTAAAGAGAGCTTTTTCAAGAAATATCCGTCTTAAGAACGAAATAAAGGGCTTGACGTCAAACTGATGAGGTAGACCGCTGTTGTGGTTTTATTGTTCCTACTCAGGTTTTAACGACCCCCCATATGGTCAGGGCTATATTTGTCACGCAGTCAAATTAAAAATAAAGGAAAATATTTGCATGATCCTTAAAAAAAAAAATTGAAATGACAAAACCTTTTTGAATTATAATCCCGTAAAAACTTGCGCTTCTAATGATGCACACCTTTTTAAATATTTGAACCTTTTTTTTTTACTTTTCTTCACTGTTGGTCACAGTAACTAACATAGGGTACCCAGACCAAACGGGTTTTTTTTTGTTGTTTAGTTTGGTTTAGGGCTGTGACCAACCAACCACGTACTAGCTGTATTGGTCGCAGTATCCCAATTGGGTAAGTGAACATACACGCGAGCGGTACGAGAGTCTCTCGTGTCTATGAGCACTTACATTAGGTCAGAACTGTGCTAGACCGTGCGCGAGCCGAGCGAGCGAAGCGAGAGGTGTCGCAGAACGCTACATGCAAGAAGATGGCCGCGCAAAAAACCTCATTTTAAAATTATGTATGTAAAAAGAATTAGGACTTTGTATCAAGCCACTGAAAATAAATACTTCTTAGTTAGTTGCAATAATACCAATTCGCTTTAGGTACATTTTAAATCGGATTTAATGCACGCAATGCAATATTGAATATTGATATTATGCTAATCGTTCCATTAGCACAAATATTTAAGATCCATTAAGACAGGAATAATATTTAAATAATTTTTAAAACAGTACTGTTTTATTGAATTCATCACAGCCTTCTATTTTCTTCAGAGGACCCCACCTACCTATGAACCTAATGAATGGGATCTATCATTATGCATGTCAACATAATCGGGTAGCGACCGTTTAAATAAATATATTTTGCGTCATTATCCCCCTTTTTGCAGGCGCATGTTCTCAGCAACAGGGTTTAATGATCACATTTTTACGCAAAACATAAATAACATTACGCCTGTTTCCTCGAAGATTTAAGTAGAGGTGTTCCTAGTATAGTTCATCAACACTTTAAAGTACTTATTCAGACTGCACGGGCGGGAATGGGGGCGGGTGCGGGCGCGCGGCCCTTGGCGTCTTTATGTTCACAGTGGCAGAACGGCTGATATTGTCGCGGGTGGATCAAAAAGTTTTAGAATCAGACGCGTTAGCCACTAACAGACGCTAGAGCATTGTGAAAGACAGGCGGACTGAGCCAATAGAATCACCCGCGCGATAGTCACGCCACCCGCGCCCGCCCCCGCGCCTATGCAGACGCGCATACACGCGACCACTGTGAAAGCGAGAGGCGTCTAGACACATTTAATCTACCCCGCACCCGCGCCCGCACTCGCCTTTACTCTGAAAGAGGCATGGTCGCATGTAATAGAGGGCGAACCTATTGCCAGGTACTGGCACTAGCACTGGCACAAATCTGCAGATTCCAGCCTGCTGGTGAGAAATTCCTGATAAAAATCCAAAAACACTTTCGTCGCATTGGGAATTCTTGGGACCACTAGCCCAACGAGGCGATTTTAATGATAAGCTTGAGTAATTCTTCCAAGAAGGAAGTCTTTGACCAGTGTTGATCTATGGTACTGAAACGTAGTTGCTCGCAATGGGCCTTATTAGACTGCTTAAAGTCACCCAACAGGCAATGGAGAAGACGTGATCGAATCAGGAATGAAATCATCCGCAAGAGAACCAAGGTAACCGGCAAAGCTCGAAGAATTGCAAAACTTAAGTGACAGTGGGTAGAGCACATTGATCATAGAACAGATGGCCGATAGGGCCGAAAGGCTCTGGAGTGGTAACCGCGTTCAGGATGACGTAGAGTTGGAAGACCTCCCACAAGATTGACCGATGACCTTGTCCGAAGGCCTCAGGAATGTGCTGGATGCGGGAAGCACAGAACCACTCCAAGTGGCTGACCTTGGGTGAGGCCTATGTCCAGCAGTGGACGTCTTTCGGCTGAAATGATTATGATGAATTCTTCAAAAACTAAAGCATTAAAAAAACTTACCAGGCGAAGTGACTTTGTGGCGCTCATCAGTCTTATTATCATCTTGGAAGCGTACAGTCATAGGCTTCTTCTTGGCCCTGAGCCTGTCATCATCCGGGGACAGGATCGAAGTCCGCTTCTTTGGACGCTCCTCTTCCACAATATTCAGCTTTATATCCGTTGTTGTTGATGATGCAGGCACTGTTGGGAAATTGAAGGATTATTCATATACCCTGTAGGTCTGTGTAAGATTTGGAAAATATAAGTCCTTCTAATTGGCTGACTGGGGCTACTATAGCCTAGACGGAGAGAAGTGGTATGGAAAGAAAGAAAGAAAGAAAAAGTATTTATTGTGACTCGCACAGGAAGATCAAATCGTAAAATAAACACACTTTAGTACAAAAAAATATATAAAAAGAGAACAAATTTCTTGGAAGTAAAAAATAATTAAAAATAAAACAGAAAGTCCTGCACGAGGCCAAAAGGCTCCTACCTCAGCATAATGCTGCGACATTTAAAAAGTTGCGCAGCGCTGGTATTCTGATAGGGCCCGAAATAGAAAGAAAACTACTTTTAATGGTATTACAAAAAAAGTAAAAAAAAAAAAAAAAAAGGACAGACCAGTAAGTAATATGTATATTAATTACTAGCTTTTGCCAGCGGCTTCGCCCGCGTAGAAGTCGAAAGTTATCCCACGGGAACGTACTACTGATATAAAAAGTATCAGTGTTATTTTTACTATTGTCCACGCATTTTTTTTTTTTACTTTCCATGTGTCTTGAGGAACATTAGATTTTTTTTATTACCGAATTGGTCGAGCCGTTCTCGAGTTCTGCGCTGAACAACATTCATTTTTATTTATTTAGATTAATACATGAAGTTAAAACTTAGTACCTTCCCCTTTTTTTACGAAAATTACGCGGTCGGGGGTGTATGAAATATGGCACAATTGACGTTTATATGCAGAAGCCGAGCAGAAAGCTATTTTTTTTTTTATTATTGCCAAATTTCGACCACTGGCGACCACTAGTAATAATAATTATGTCCATATCCATACTGCCAAAGTTAAAGACTGGACCAAGCAGTGACCAGAAATTCCATACGTGAAACTAGTGGGTCAGAGTGGTCACAAATATTATACAGGATACATTTTTAACCAGTGCGCAAATTGTAACCATGAATTCAGGACAATTGATTCTGAACCCAACAGCGTATTTTTTTTTACGGTTATCAAAATGAAATGTGCTGTTTCATAGAAAAGTGCAATACCTACGAGTTCAAAATGTATGGAGTATGGAACAGCCGATTCGTTTTTTTTAAGTGACGAAAAATGTCTGCACTAGGGGGGGTCTGGAATCATATGCTGAATACTGCACACTAATTTCAATTAAGTAGGTACTTATACAAATAAACAAATAAAACGAGTTTACTTTTAACCGACTTCAAAAAGAAGGAGGTTATCAATTCGACATGTTAGTATTTTTTATAATTACCTTCCTAATATATATTATTTTCTTCTTCATATTTGTACAAATTTTATTAAAATACACTAATAATATTGTGGACATTATTTTTTTATTTAATCCGTAAACCTCTAGCTTTTACTTTCAAAAAAATATAGGTACGCCATAGATAGGATAGCTAGGATCAAGATCGTTTAGTCGTCGTAGCGGTGCAACCATGGTGCAACTGTGTGCCGTACATGAGGCAAAATGCACACATGCGCACTCACTACGCGGCGTCGAGCAATAAAAATCTAAACCCCGAACGCCTAGAATTGGTACAACGCTTTTAAGTATTTATCTATACTAATATAATAAAGACGAAATATTTGATTGTTTGTTTGTTTGCATTGAAAAGGCTCCGAAACTACCGATTTGAAAAATTATTTCACTGTTGGGAAGCTACACTATCCCGGGTGACATAGGCTATATTTTATCCCCGTATTCCCACGGGAACGGGAACTACGCGGTTAAAACCGCGGATCGCTGCTAGTCCTGTATACTAGCTTGCGTGACGGTCGGTGTATTTTACATACTAGTCACACTTATTCAACTCTGTTCAGCTTTGTCCATAGAAAACAACAATTTTGTATTGAGTCCGTTCAGCTTTCCGCGGCTGAACGGACGCGTACGCATCTCATACAAAATCGTTGTTTTCTATGCAACAGGTTCACAATCAGGTTGCATTTTTTTTATGTCTGTTGCCTCAGAACCCTGTCATTTATGAACCGATTTGAAAAAACATTTTGTTCCAACTTAAAGAGTGGTCCCATATATGTTTTGTCATGTTCTGATTGGTGGTTTTTGAGTTAGCTTCAGTAAAATGTATTTTTACCATTTTGTGTATGTTGATGATGTTATAATAACTTCCTGTCGCTATCTCAGATTATAAAACAAAGGCAGATAGACCGCGCGGAACACCAAGACTGAAGCCAAAAAACCAAATAATATGTACTGATTCAAAACTCGAGTACTACGCCACGAAGCGTCGCATTGTATGTTACTACATACATTGCGCTTTAGTATTTGGGTTTTTGGCCTCACTCTTGGTGTTCCGCGCGGTCTATCTGCCTTTGTTTTATAATCTGAGGTCGCTATTATTTACGTAGTAATTAAAGGTATACGAAATTGTGTGGGGCAGGTAGCACAACTAAAAAGTGAAAAAAAAAAAAAGACTTTCATAAAATACACTACAAACGGTGTCTTGTTTGATGTATGTTCGTTTTATTTGCTACCAACTTCCGAAATTAAAGTTATTTTTCGCTTTATAGTGTTTTGTTGGAAGTCGGTTGCTTTTTTTAGAATGAACAGTTTAGTCTCTTTTAATCTTTCATTCAGCACCTGTAGGGACTCCTCTATAAGCTTTTAGTAATTCTATACTCTTCAGTTCTTTCGATTTTTTTAAATAATTCAGGTTGAGTTTCATAGCAAGTTATTTAGAATGACGGACCACCTTGACCGATGCCGGTGACTATATCACCACACTGTATTTAAAAATAGATGTTGATATCCATGATATCGATAAACTTCAACGCCTTTAACATGTATAATGTTTCATGGAGATTTTCATAGGGCGTTTTTTTTCGACCTCCGCGCGTGTAAAAGCTTGAAGCTTATGAAATTCACCATCTGCCTAGCCTTTTCCTAATTATGTTAGGGTCGGCTTCCAGTCTAACCAGATGCAGCTGAATACCAATATTCACAAAAAAAAAAAAAAAAAGACGCATGACGTAATTTGAAACACCCTGATATGGAGATGGAATGAATGATGAAATGTAATGGTATCTATAGGTATCTTCTACCCTTTGATACGTAAACATTATTAACAGGGTGTTTCATAATTCTAAAGCATTATATCTTTGTACCTATTAACTTAATTAATGGTAACAATTTTTTAATCGCGCTGTGAGGTATTGTATGTCGGATACATCGAGTGGAACATCTTTGTAAGACGACTAAAATGTCATGGTGTATAACACGATACACCTTGGTAAGACTGGTTGTCAGATTTTCGGAATTCTGTCGACCTGTAACGACTGTCAGAGATCCACGAATGACAGCCGGGACCAACGGCTTAACGTGCTTTCCTAGTTACGGAGGGGTCTTGGTATGTAAAGATGGTCACCCATCCACGGACCAACCGCGGCAAGCGTAGCTTACCCTGATCGATCGAACCGTGCAACTGTTATTGCTTGCTTATGAAAGTAAAGAACTAATTTAGAACTCGTGGTAATTCGCGACATATCAGACCACAACTGACTGAGTAGTTGAAATTGCGGCAGACATAGACGGTTTGGCATCCAAATAGGTCTCAGGTTCCATAGTCGCATGGATCAAATATTTATTGCCGGTAGGGTATCAAACTACAGTTAATCACCACGATACAGGAGAAACAAAAAAGCGGGGGCAAAGGTCTCTTTTGAACTAAAATCTATATAAATAAAAACAAAAGCCCTGCCTGACTGACTCGACTCATCAACACCCAGTCTAAACCCTTGGACCTAGAAAGCTGAAATTTTGCACAGAGGTTCCCTTTATAATGAAGACAAGGAATAAGGAAGGATTTTTCGAAATTCAATCCCTAAGGGAGTTAAATAGGGGATGAAAGTTCCGCGCGGGCGAAGCCGCTGGCAAAAGCTAGTAATAGATAATAAGCAGCGCCTCGCGTTTTATCCGCATACGTTTCGATCTCATACGAATTTTGGGATAATTTCCGCGTCGCATCACATTGCCCGCCCGCGCTCAATTGCGTCGTTACCGCTTGACGTTATTTCTGACACTTTTCATTTTAAAACATTAACAGATGAGAAATCGAACAAAAGGGTGGCTTATTGTTTTCTAAACAAATTGCCATAAAGCAGAATACAAAAACACAAAAAAACCTTTTTGCTAGACTCCCACGGGTCGTAGCGTGATATTCCTCAAGAATTGGGCTATCAAATGTAAAAAGATTTTTTCAAATCAAACTGGCAGTTCCAGAGATAAGCGCGTCCAAACAAACAAACTCTTCAGCTTTATTATTAGTCTATAGGTTGAAAACTTTTTAATAAAAAAATTAAAACGCCGAAAAACCGAAAAGTAAAAAATAATAAACTAGCTTTGTCCAACCCCAATAACTAAGTTCGGAAGGCGGTGACATATAATTAAATACATATCCAATGTCACCGACTTCCGAACTTAGTTATTGGGGTTGGACAAAGCTAGTTTATTATTTTTTACTTTTCGGTTTTTCAGCGGTTTAATTTTTTTATTACAAAGTTTTTATTTTATAATTTTTGTGGCTATAATCTACTAATTACTACATGCTTAATTTTTGATTTAATACACAACTCAGTATTAAAATCTGTGAGTAAACAATCAATCATCCCCTGTTTTCTTACCCTTAGGGTTGGAATTTTTCTTCGAAATTTATATGGGACCAACTTCGAGATATACCCTTTCCAATAAAAAAAGAATGATCAAAATCGGACTACTCTGGAAAAAGTTATGCGTGGTCATACATAAAAAAAAAAAAAACATATTCGCGTCGAATTGAGTAACCTCCTCCGTTTTTTCGTCGGTTCAAAAATTAGTTTAAGGCCCACTAACACCACAAATCATTAAATGCAGTTAACACTAAACATTTAAAACATTAATCTGTCTCGTCAAACGATTGACAGAAGTAGAACCATGTTTTAAATTCACATGACGCTGGCTGAATAGTCGACATCGGCTCAGTTGCCAAAGACAAAAAAAAAAGTTTTAAATTCCTTTGGCGCTAAATGCATTCAGTGTTTTGTGGTACAAGCTAAGCCGACTAAGAGCAGACGAGCAATTAAATATAAAACTAGCTTTTGCCAGCGTCATGGACGTCGATAAAGTTTCCCACGGGAACGTACAGATGCCAGCAGGTCAAGCTATCTCAAACTGTCAAATTTTCCCAATTGAACATGAACCTTATTCCTCTGTGATAAAGTTGAAAAACTATCAAAGAAATTTGACAGATTGGGGTAGCTTGATGTGCTGGCCTCTGTACTACCAGGATAAAAAATATCCAACATGTTAATCTAGGTTTTAAAATATCTGTATGCCAAATCTCATCCAAATCTTCACATTTTTATAACATGTAGTACCTATAGGATAGTAGGATATCCAACTCACCCTGATCATGCTCCGTTTGTATACTAGCAACGACTCTTTCTCCGATTCTCTCGCCGATTCTCTCTCCAACTATCCCGCGAGACGCGTGCATAGCTTCCTCCATCTCCCTCGCAGCAGCCGCCAAGATATTGTTGACGGCGGTATGTGTGGTCGGCGCGTCTTCTCGGCGACGTCGCCGTATCTCTTCGGCTCGCATCATGGATTGCTGGTACATGTGTATCTAGGAATTATTTGTGATGTAAGGTAATGGTCTGGATGATGGTTAGTTAAGCTTTGGTAGGGTTAATTAAGCGTTAGTTTGTGGTGGCAGCGGGTTGGGGTTGGATTGGAGGTGATCCCAGTTTTTGCCCAATGGTTTGTGAGATGTCGGTTGTAGGGGTTTTTAACACTCTTAACATACATTTTAGCGCGTAAACATTGAATTTGGTAATACACTCATGATTATAAGCAAATTGATAAAAAAATATTAAGTCGTCTTAGCAACATAGATATATATTTGAAATATGCAGAATTCGCTCATAAATTATACAAAAACAAGTTGTGATTCTAATCAAACTATATTCCACTAATTATCTCATCAATCGCAGAGGACACCTAAACAATTAATTTTACAAAAACGACCAAAAATCATTCGAGTCACATTGATTATAAATTATGTCTTATTTATTATCACGATTATTATAAAATAGATCGAGAATTCTAGATTGAATAATGAAAAAATTCTGTTATGTAACTAAGAAAATGAAACAGGAAACGCTTTCATTACTTTTTCTAATGAATCATAACAGGTACGTAATTACCTATGTGACTTTTACATTGTTCTAGGAATAATGGAAATACATAGAATGTATTAAGCAGCCTTATCATACCCGCATGCAATAAAATAAAAACTAGACGGGAGGAAAAGGTTACTGGCCCTTCGCTCACCGCCAGACAGAAGGTAGGAAACACGTCGACCGTACAAAGACTGTAACAAAATGTCGATCGTCTCGTCTACCACCCACGGTGCATTTTGGTATCGTCCAAATTATTAAACGCAACTTATTTTAAGTCGCCGTTAAGTCTCGTGTTGCCATTGCCACAAACAGCAACAGTATAGAAGCAACAAGAATAATGGGAGGATAAGGGGAGTTTGTTGCGCCACCTCTTCCCAGCTAAAGAACTAGGAAGTGGTGAAGGGTGGGCGTTTTGGGGGACTGTCTTAGGTATGTACTTTGAAGTTCGAAAAGTGCTGTTTCTCAGCCTAATTAGAATAAATGAAATTTGGTTTAATTTTTTAATGTACTCAGGGTTTTGTAATATCTTGATTGAAAAGAGTATCCTTGGAGTTTCTTGCCTGTTCTTCTCTATAGAGATCTACGTTTTGGAATGGCATGGAGCTTCAAATTTCTAACTGACAGACTTTTTGACACTTCAAAAGTACCTGTAAATGGTTTGATTTAATTAATTGCTTTGAGTTTCAATTCCGATTCGTTTTAATGCCCGTTTAAGCACACTAGGAATCGGCTTAATAAACGCCTAAATATTATTATTGCACTATTGGAATTTCAACGCTCACCTCAGTACCGAGAGTTGACAATCAAACAGTTCACCTTTATTTTGGAATTCATTTAGGTCTCACCTAGTGTTGGTAAAAACTGACCATAGCATTCGGGGTAGTCGCCTAGTCCGGGTAGGAACATTCGTTTACCCATACAAATGTACGCTCAAGTCTACTGGCATAAGGGTATGTACAGTCGCCAGCAGGTCAAGCTATCCCAAACTGTCAAATTTTCCCAATTGAACATAAACCTTATTCCTTTGTAATAAAGTTGAAAAACTATCAAAGAAATTTGACAGATTGGAGTAGCTTGATGTGCTGGCCTCTGTACAAACCACATGTGGTTATAGCTGTATGCACGCAGTTCTGGGTCAAGACCTACCGGGCTGGAATTACTCGGATCTCCGAAATCCCTAACCCGGAAGTTTGTGGACGGACCCCCTAATTTTTGATAGGTTTCAACACTAGTTTCGATCAGACATCTTAGACGTGATTTTTATTTATAAGCACATGCATGATTGGTGGATTCAAAAATAAAATGTTTTACAATAATATGATATTTTTCAACGTGATAATTCTACGAAAATTCCACCGAATTCTAGATATAAAGATAGGGCGTTTAAAATTGACTTTATCGCGAAATTATTATACATTTTTACTTCCATACCCCAAAGTTATCTGAAAACAATATATTTATCTTGAATTTTAATATTGTTTAATATTATTAAATGGTGATAATATAATGATTAATATAAATAGCCTACAATCACATTTTTTGTACTTTTAATGATGTTAATACATTTTCGGGCCGTCACGTGAAAATTTGTTGTAGGCACCTACTTACTATATTCTACTACATGACCATCAGTTTTTCAAGAAGACTTGCCAATTTATTTTGGCCTTGGAAACACATTATGTTAATTATTGTTGACTGGCTAAACTAAATTATTAATTAAATGTAACATTACTGGCCACTTCAATTACAATTATAATAATTTTAAAATAAAAAAATAAAAAACTGAAATGGTCTGGTTTTTGCAAAATCTGTAAAAACATCCATAATATTCTTAATTTAAATGAACAGTGTGAAATGGCTTAAAGTACAATAACTGTTTATGAATGTACCCCACAGTTATGTACAGTCACCGGCAATGACGGCGCGGCCAAATAATAAATGACTACGATTTTTCTCGTTATTACAATTGCATGTTAATTTAATCATTAAAATTGTGTTATAAACACGTGTAAGAACAGATTCTTAATTGGTACATTACACTAGAAAATAATAAATGGCCATGTAAGTATTTATGTATGCAGTTATCTCGAGAACAAGTTGACCGGTTCTGATGTGTTTGTCAGTGGTAGAAAGTCTATTGTTAGGAGAGACGAAGCCACTGATGCGCCACTATATCCCTGGTCTAAAGTATTTTTATTTGCTCACCCTAAATGCCTAAAGATTTGCATACCCTTTGCCCAAATATTTTTTTAATAAATGACACAAAATTTAGGGGGGGCAGCAGCACTCCAAGGTAACGGTAGTTTAGGCTCCAGAGACCAGAACCTATCATTTTGCTAATATACAAACATGAACAATCAAATAACAAGATAGGAAAAATTGGTGTTCCTTTTCTAAGCCATAAAGTAGGTACTAGCAATTTGAATATCAATTCTTATTGTAGATTATCGGGTTCCCTACACATGTTTCATCATAATAATGAAACAACATTTTCTATTTTGTATAATTCGTAATAAATGATTACCTACCCGGATTTTACATCTTTTTTGTCAAAACTACGTCAAACAGATCTTAGATCTTATTAAAAAAATATTACGCAAACAGAACACTAAAGCACAAACAATATTTATTCTTTTTGATTCGAAATTTAAATAACTATCGACAGTAAATAGAATAATGTTCAAGGCTACTTTTTTAGGAAAAATAATAATCTTCAAACCAAAATGGGTAAAGGAAATACCCAAAGAGTCAGCACTTAAGCAAATAAAAAAGTTGAATTACCATGACTCAACGAGTTGAGTCTAAATTACGTCATAATATTTATTTAATGATAAATTATCTGATTAACAAGTAGATACTTGTAACAAGTACAAGGCTTGTCGTTTTTTTTTTTTTTATTGGCCTGTGTAGCCCAGCGCTGGGAAATGACTAATATTTTAATAGAATTTAAAATACTGATGTTATGTAAAATTAATTATAAATATAACCAAACCATTTGCTTCCATAATTTTATCTAAAAATAATAATCATGCTGAGTTCAATTAAGGCAATTATTTTTAATTGATCTTAAGTGGTTTGCCGAACCTCCTTAAAAATAAAAATGTATCACTATGCGTTTATTTAAAATCTACTTCTGTTCAACTTAATTTTAAACATTGTTGTGTTTTACTGGGAAGTTTGTTGCACCACTTCTTCCCAGCTAAAACTCAAGGAAGTGCTGAAGGCGTTTTGGAGGACTGTCTTATGTAATTTTGTCTTTCAAAATATCCTAATTCTCAACCTAATTTGATAAAAATACTTTTTTTATTTAACACAATAGGGAACCATTTTCATGTTAGTAATAGCACATACTTTGCACAATAAGAGGGTTCCATTTTCAAGCTATCTGTATGAATTCTTAAAATGGTAATTTGTTACAATAAAATGATGCTATGTGCATACTACAACGACAATAAATTACACATTTGAAGCATATATGATAAATATGAATTAATATCATTAAATTATTCTATTCTATATTTAATGTCTTCTTTTATCTTAAAACCGTTAACCAGGAACAGTAAAAAGTATGGAAAACTTTTATATTTTTGACCAATTAGCACCTAAAATAATTAAAAACATCATGAGAAAATGTCTCATTTTAAAACTTGAATTACTTTTAATTTGAACGGATTTTTTTAAATTTATGGTATGATAAGTTTCTTAATCTAGTATAAAAGGGTAAATTTTATACTTGAAATGAGTTCATTACGCAAAATTAATCTTGTCTATGGCTAACATTTTAATAAAAGCTAGATACTGGTAAAGATATTATGTAAATTAGTAATGTTTCTGACTATGTGAAGAAACTGAGTACACACAGACAATGCTTAGCAGCTAGGCTTAGGTTTAAAATAGTTTTATATACTTTTGTATTCATATTCCTTGGTAGACGACCTGTTTGTTATCTAATTGTTAATTTGATAACAAGCCATAAAATTCACAGTATAAAATTTTCTTTCAACTTTAATTACCTTAATTTGAATAGGAATAACATAAATGAAGGAATTCATTATATTTAAAGTGTAATGGTTTCATTTAGTTTTTTTTTTTACACTTTTTTTTAGGCATCTCCCAGGAACTATGAGCCTTATTGTCTTACCAGAATCAATGTTTATTGCCCCAATGTAAAGATCTTATGAATAAAACCAACCACCAAACAGGAACCTTTGGAGCAAATGTTAGCCCGGCTTTGATGAATAATAATGTTAAAATAGGCAGAGGAAACTCACCTGTTTCAGTCTCTCCACATCAGTCCTAGCCTGTGAGTATGTGGGCTGAGCAGACACAGAAGTTGCAGGATATGATGGATATTCCAAGTTCACATTCAACATTTGTGCAGCATTATCTCTAGCCTCATACGCAAGCCCCCGGATCTCTAGCTCTGATGCAGTGTGCATCAGAGACTGCAGGTCCAGCTCTTGGACATCCACCGAACCCTTGTACATAAACTCTACAAGGAGGTTGATCTCCGAGAAGGGGATCCCCTTCAGAATCACTATTGGATGTTGACATGGGTTGTCCCTAGCAAAGAAACAAACATTTTTATCATAACTAAATGTTCTTAATTAATATAATACACTATCTCATTATTTATTAACCAGACATATTTTTTTTCTTCTGTTATCACAAGATATTATAAGTAATTATTGTATAAATATTCGACTCCTATGACATTTATGTAACATTTCTTAGGTACATACGTGAATAAAATATAATTATATTTAAAATTGCTCATTAAAACCCAGGCTGAATGCAAAATATACTTTGCTCATGTCTGTATACATTACATGGTATTAAAAATAACTTCACTAGAAAAAATAATGATGTCATAATGACCAAATGGAACAGATTTAAAACTGATGTGTAATAAATATACAATTTTGTAAATGGAAACCTAGTACGAATGCGTATAACACTGTATAATGCAAGCACTTACTTGAATATCTGTTCGAAATACGGACTGCATGCTGAGAGCACGAGCTTGTGCGCTTTCAGGGTGCCGTCGCGGCAGGAGAGCGTCACGTCCGCGAGCGCCGACGACGAGTAGATGGTCGTGAACAGCTGGCTCAGGTTCTGCAGGTGGTTGTTCCACTTCAAGTGGAACGTCTTATCGCTCACCAGCCCCTGCATCTGCACCACCACATACACTTTTCAATCACAAATCACACTTCTTCACGACTGATGGATAATCGACAGAAAACCGACTCTGCTGCGACCGCTACATAAAATTATAATTATTACAACTTATTTTTAGAACGATGCCCGTAAAAAACACTATACGTACGCGGTATGACAGTGTAATATACCGTAGGTACGCGCCGCCGACGGAATTTAGAGCTATAAATTTTTATTTTTATTTTATTCGGCAAAACGGAATTTCGTCAAAAATCATACCGGTGAGAATTTCTTACCTCGCAAATCTCTTTACCGACTTCTCAATTTTTCACAAATAACACCGAAACATTTCACAAAATTAATACAATAATTATGTTACACAGAAAGCCGTGTCGTAAAAAACAGAGTGGGGCACGCCGTGGCCCCCTCCTTGCCCCGGCCCCCTCGCACACAATCAATATACGGAATATGAGAGCGCGGCGCGCCCCCTCGCCCCCCGCATGCTTTATTATACCGTAATTAATATACAACTTTATAAATTGTATTATAGGCAAGCGGCATATCTTCTGTGTAGGAATGTGTTTAAATTTTATAGATACTCTGTAATATTAATTGCATAGGTGTGTTCATGCACAGATAAAACGCTAAAATAACAATACATGAAGAAATCGGAAATACACTAGCACGTACCGTGGTGTTTTATTGACATAAACATTGAAGCAAAAATGTTTCTGGTTGACTTTTTGTTTGTTTTCGGCTCTATATAAACAAAAGAACCTTTAAAATGACTACGTTTTTAGTTTTTTTGAGTTTTCAACCCAATTTTGTGCCCCTTCCTTTAAATAAATTAGACAGAGTAGGTAGGTAGTACATTGTTAGTTAGTAGAGTTGAGAATGTGTGTGTGCGTGAGTACTTCAATCTCTTTCACATCGGTTACAGTAGTGTGTAGTGTACACAGGTAGACTATTTATGTACATACGCAACACACAACCACTACATGCGCAAACGGGAGAATAGAGGCTGACGGATTCGGATAGTTTTGTTTTTATTAGATTCCATCTTTCCGTCTGCATGATGGAATGAGTAATGTATTTATCATTTTACATGGCATTATGATGAACTAGTAATAAAATGAGGAGAATAGCATTGTTGGCTTGTGGCTTGCACGAATATTTATCATATGAATTTGAACAAACATGTAACTTCCTACCTACAATATCTATGTATTCTATACATATTCTATATCACACTACGGTTGTTGTACCTTTGGTACTTTCTATGTAGGTATACCAAGTAGGTAGATGAGAGTGTGGGCGAGGTTTAATAAATTAATAATGTACAATAAAGGTGTACCTATGTAGTGTTGTTTGTTACGAGAGAGTGGTAAAGGTGAAGCATCGTATCAATACTCATGTGTGTTCTTTTTTGAGCCAGTGTAGTTTTTGAATCTTCTGCAGAATTGCAAATAGATAAAATTTGCAACGAATTGCTTCATAAATTAAATGCTTGAATAATACTTGAACTAAAAGTAATACATGGGATTAAAATATTAAATTTAATCGGAGTAATCAAAAAAACCCAAGCATATTACCAAGTATTTAAAATTGCATGAAAATAATGTGAATACTAAACTTAAATGGCTTAGTGAGGACCTCAGGAGCCTCACACTTAAATAATTAGGGGATTATCTGCCCCGAGTAGTGCCTTCCAAACAAAAAAAAAAAACTTTTAAGATTAAACTAGAAAAAAAAAATTGTTAGCAATGTTTTAACGAAATAACGAAACGAACAAAAGCCTAATAAGCTTATCTCTGTAAAAATGGCCAATTTTTAGTTATCCTAACGAGAATATCTTCGACAAACAGATCTACCACGAAACAGACTTATCACACCTACACATGACGCTCGGGTCAGACATAGTGGAACTACTTTTTATTCTGGCTGTGAGCTACGATAGAGAGCTCGATGACAAAGTTGTAATAAATTGTCAATTTCGTTATTTACTTACGCACTAGCTTTTGCCAGGGGCTTTGCCTGCGTGGAGGTCTATTTTACTATCCCACGAGAACATTATTACCAGGATAAAAAGTATCCATGAGTTAATCCAGTTTATAATCTACCTGTGTGCATAACTTCATTTAAATCTGTTCAGTTGTTGTTACGTGATTGAGTAACAAACATCCAAACTTTCACATTTACAATATTGTGGGAGGAAGCGATAGTTTTTAGTTTAGTTGGTCTGCTATGGGCATCACTACGTTCTATTACACACTCGGCATGCGTTTATGGAGTTTTTGGCGGGATCGCGTTGGAACATGTCGCATGAATTTTCATTATCATTAAATTTTGTGAAATAGCGAATTAAATTGTATAATTTTGGTAGTGAATTATCCAATTTAGTTACGTGTGAGTGCACAAGTGTAGTGAAGGTGAAAATAAGTGACTAACGTGGACTTTTCGTGTTCCCCCAAAAACTCCTAATAGGTTATTGTAAAGTTACTACTGCTTTACAATAACTTTGTTATGACTAGAATACGTTCTTAATAAAGACTTGGCTTAAAGGTCTCTGAAACCAGGCCATAAAACTAATAAAAAAAAGGCATGCGTTTATGTCAAGGACGTCAACGTCAAGTTTGACTGCTTTGAGCTGTCATTTAAGGTGTCACGACTCACGTCATTTTTTCAATCACATTGTTGCCGGAATACGAATCGCTTGCTCATAACCTTGTCGATATTTGTTGGTGTCGGCGAGTGGCGACTCTGCAATTAACTAAGCATTGACTCTGAAAACCACGCCAACTGCGGCCACGTATTAACTAGATCCCTTTAATCAGAACAAGGACTAGCTAAATTCGAAGTTTCTCGTGATCTATTACAAAACGGAAAAAAAATTTGTACGCTGAAAATGGAAAAATCACCGTCTTTGGTTATTTCAAGCCCCAATATTAAATATACTGATGATTATATTTATTCGGACTATGAATATGAAGAGACTCTGGTGACCAGAAACGGTGACGAAGTGACGGTAAGCATGTTTTTGTTGATTTTCCGGTAAATGCGTTTCGCGGCATTTCATTTCATCGCTGTATTGATTTCATAAGCATGTTCCAGAAGGAACAGGTTGCTAGTGTATCTGTATAGAGATACTTCTTTAAGTGAGCTAGAACACTTTACAAACAATATGAGTTGATCTAATAAGAATCTAATTCATAATTTTGTGGTTGAGTGACTGCTATTTGTAATTATTCCTAAAATCTGATATCACGGTGTGTTCATGACATCTCAATGGAGGCAATTTTAAACGTTAGGTCTTATCATGATTTGTTAATCCATAGGATGACAAAACAAATCTAATTATGAGTATGAAAATGGTCTTGACAATGAATATAAAGTCTGATGTAGCAACTCATTAAATTTACAGATCAAAAGATGAAACTGAACAACCACTCGTTTTTAATTATTTTTTTTTCATTTGTGAGGCACAGATACTAACTTAACGTTGAAAATCAACAACTATCAATTCAAAACTTAAATATTACTTTAAGTTTTTAATTGATCAATAGAGAGTATTTAGAAATTAGTATTGGTATAGATTAGTGTAATTCTCTAGAAGTAATAGTAAACCATTCATAACATCGCCCTATAATAAAAATCTCTATAAGATTTTCCGACTGTTGCTCTGTTCAAATGTTTCTATTGTCTGAATTGTATTCTTTTTTCCAAGAATCACAGGGCATTTAAAAATTCATTTGCATTGCTTTCAATGGGAAAAGTGCCCAAAAGGCTGACAGCCTTGCCACAATGTATGGCGATACAGATTCTTTGGCTAAAATCTATTAAGTATTTATTAGCAATAGTTTCCGTCGGCTCCTAAGGGCTCCTTCCTAGAGTATTGGGCTATTAAACACAAAAATAATTTTTCAACCCTCCATCTAGGTTACATTAGTGTTCGTTGACAAGGAGCCGCACACTAGACTGTCAGTCAATGTACAAAGAATTCTGTTGCCCATCTCTTTAGTAACCCTTTTAGTGGGGACTAAGGGAGTTACTAGAGAGATAGACAGCGACATCCACCGGAAGAAATGGGGTGGTGCTATTCTTTTAGTCCGACACCACATGAAAAAAATACACAAAATTTGGTTATTTTCGGGTATTTACTTTAATCTCAAATCAAGGGATTTAATTGAGGGAGATAATTTTTTTGGCCGTCACAATCCCAAAAGTTTAAATTGTCAGAAACTTCCTTGCAGTTCCAGAAAGTTCTGTTACTCACAGTTGCACACCAATAGTAGGTATTTCTACAAAATTGATGAATGGGGAATACTTGTAGGTATGTCTCGCACATTTTCAGAGGCAAGACCTAATTACATTAATCTCTTGAAGATCTCACCTCATTCATTCTCTTAATTAAAACCTTGACATTCTATAAGATTTACCTTACATGTCCTGATAACAAACCCTAAGTTCTTATAAGCTATGAGTTCTCGCGAATAATCAAAATCTTTAATTTTTATCTTTTTTGTACTCCCTGGAATGTATTCTCTTAAAACTCTAACTATCATTTATTTCATTTGAACCAATTACAGACAGGGCTTAGCACGAGAACCGTAGAGAAGCGTTTTGTCGACGGAAGAGTAGACAAAAATGACGTTTCCTTGACAGACAGTTGAGAGTTTTTTACCGGGAAATGTAGACAAGCGATTTATATTCTACTGTAGGGTAGAAATAGACAGGGTCATGCTAAGCCTGCAGGCCGTTATAATTCAGGAAGCTGAAGATAGTTGCCCATTGCAAATTTATGCAAATTCAGGAAGCTGAAGATAGTTGCCCATTGCAAATTTATGCAAATTCAGGAAGCTGAAGATAGTTGCCCATTGCAAATTTATGCAAATTCAGGAAGCTGAAGATAGTTGCCCATTGCAAATTTATGCAAATTCAGGAAGCTGAAGATAGTTGCCCATTGCAAATTTATGCAAATTCAGGAAGCTGAAGATAGTTGCCCATTGCAAATTTATGCAAATTCAGGAAGCTGAAGATAGTTGCCCATTGCAAATTTATGCAAATTGCTTCACAAACCTTATCCAATTATCATTCCTGCGTCCTGTCTTCGATAACCATAAAATATTGCTAAATGTCCACATTTCCCCAGGCGCGACCGATCCGTAAATCGCTGGGCATCCGCACTGACCGGCGCGTGGGCAGAGTGGGCGTGATGCTGGTGGGTTGGGGCGGCAACAACGGGTCCACCTTCACAGCCGCTGTGCTCGCCAACCGACACCAGCTGTCTTGGAACACTAAGAATGGGAAGATGGATTCTAACTGGTAAGTTTATCTTCAACCTAATTAAACCATGCGAAAATCATCATCGATAGACCGCTCTTCCTTGGCACCCTGTCGGGTACCATGGGTCACTGTAGTAGTAGGAACGCAGTGTTTTTTTAATTGGTAGGAGTCTGACATTCCCTCTCCATAATTCACGAGAAGAAATGAAGATCATACTTCATCATGCTGTACAAGCTGCAGGCTTAGCACGAGAACCGTAGACAAGCGTTTTGTCGTCGGAAGAGTAGACAAAAATGACGGACAGTTTTTTTTTATTCTAGACGTTTCTGTAACAACTGTTTTTGCAAGAATCCTTGTACAAGCTGACGCACAGGAGCACCCTTATTTTATCTCACTTGTACTCATGTTACCTCTACTAGTAGCCGGGCTTGTCGTTACTGCCGCACGGTTCGATCGATCAGGTTAAGCAACGCTTGTCGCGGTGGGTCCGTGGATGGGTGACCATCTTTACATACCCCAATACCCAAGACCCCTTGCCTGCTCCGGAAAGCACGTTAACTTAAGCCGTTGGTCCCGGCTGTCATTCGAGGAACTTCGACAGTCTCTACGGGTCGTCAGAAGCCTGAAAACCTGTCAACCAGTCTTACCAAGGAGTACCGTATTACCCAATATCTAGGGTGTGGAGGTCAGATAGGTGCCTCCATGTAAAAAAAAATCTGGTAAAATTTTCGGCACGGCTGGCGATGGCGTAGCGGTTTAGCGATTGATTGCTGCGCTGCGTGTCGCTGGTTCTATTCCCGCACGGAACAAATATTTGTATGAGCTACGAGTAGTTGTTTCGGGTCTGGCTGTTTGTGTATGTGAGTTTAAATGTTTGTAAACGCACAGGAGAAATTTCTAGAGTGGGGCAACGAACTTTTTTTTTTAAACTCAAGACTTCGGCTGCATCCGGTTAGACTGGAAGCCTACCCCAACATAATTGGGAAATGGCTAGGCAAATTATGTCCATGTTATCTCTATAACTTATAGCTCTTTGACAAAACCACTCCAAGATAAGAAATAATCTATATGTAAAACTTTTCCGCCATAATTAACGCAATTAAAACTAGGTGCTCGGGCGTTCAACGCCACGTAATAAAAAGGGACGAAGCCGCATAACTTCTAATGTAATGGGATTTAGAACTATCATTGGAAAGTTGGATCTCTGGTTTAAAATCGCACATACTGTTCGCTACCACATTGGCACATTGCTTGCAGAACAGATGGCCGATGGTGCCGAAAAGTTCTGGAGTGGCGGCCTTGTGAGGACCGCAGGAGTCCACTCTGGATGTGGGAGGCACAGAACCGTTCGAAGTGGCGGAGCTTGGGGGAGGCCCATGTCCAGCAATGAACGTTTTTCGGCTGAAATGATGATGGATGAAATACCCTGCTAGAGCAAGTTAATGGTGTCTATAGGCGGGAGTTACCATATTCCATGAAAACAGTCAGGTACCAAGTAACCTATTTAACTAAATTCACATGCGTCGCATGGCGAACCTTTCGTCTTACCAACGAAGTAATACCGATAACTTATGCCAGATATAGAAGTTATATCGTCCATTGTATGTAACAGGTGGGGCTCGATCACGCAAGCGTCGACAGTCCGACTCGGTATCGACGAGAGTGGCAACGATGTGCACGTGCCAATGTGTCATCTGTTGCCTATGGTACACCCTGATGATTTGGGTAAGTTCTGATACTTATGGTTAATCTTTTCGGACGTAGGTATTGCATAAGCATAATCAGCCTATAATGTTCCCACTGCTGGGACACAGGCCACCTCTCTGTGAGAGGGAGTGGGGCGTAATCCACCACGCGGGTCCAGTGCGGGTTAGCAGATGTCACATGTCTTGAATTTTTGGTCATGGACATGTCGGTTTCCTCACGATAATTTGTTTCACCGTTTTGAGAGATATTTGCCTGCCAGGGGTGCGGGTTGTTCGAAAGAGATACCGTGGCCCCTGGCACACAGTAACTGAAGGAACACGGGTGGGTTTTAGTCAGTAAAAGTCTGACACGCCCTCCTGCTCCACCCAGATCGGGAGAAATTATTCGATCATAACCCACCGTTAACAAAAATAAAATGGTGAGATATTTAATGAACTGTTAAAACACACCACAGGACGTTCTAACGTTCTGTGTTTTAGAAGTTCAGGTGGCAGTAATCACTTTCACACACCCTGGTTACATGGTGGGTCCCTAACGTAGGCCGACGACCTAGTCCAAGGCTGCCCAACCCATTTTGAAAGTGGGCCTTCTAGTAAATAAAACTTACCTAAATTTACGGTAGATAGCGCTATTAAAGCTAAACAAAACTCAGTAACTTAGTGTAAATAATCGAAAGAAAAAAAACTTCGCTGATGCCTTTGCAGAAGTTTTTATTAGTCTTGAAATCTGTTTCCGAAAGATTATCGCCACTTCGTGGTCCGCTGGCCTGTGGTTGAGCAGGCTTGACTTGCAATGTTGGAACGGCCGTTGCAGCGTTGCGCGTCCTCAGTAAACGTCATTCCCATGATATGATGATTATGAATTACTTTCCATTCGATGAGTCAGCAGCATGAATACTAGCCGCAAAAAACTGGTCTTTGAACATACAACTTAGTCGCTACTCACGTTCTCTCCTCTCGGTCTTTCCCGCATTTGTGGGTTTGTAGCCGTAATTATTTGCATCACACGTTCTCTCCTCTCGCTCTTTCCCGCATTTGTGGGTTTGTAGCCGTAATTATTTGCATCACACGTTCTCTCCTCTCGCTCTTTCCCGCATTTGTGGGTTTGTAGCCGTAATTATTTGCATCACACGTTCTCTCCTCTCGCTCTTTCCCGCATTTGTGGGTTTGTAGCCGTAATTATTTGCATCACACGTTCTCTCCTCTCGCTCTTTCCCGCATTTGTGGGTTTGTAGCCGTAATTATTTGCATCACACGTTCTCTCCTCTCGCTCTTTCCCGCATTTGTGGGTTTGTAGCCGTAATTATATAGCTCATAAACCTCCTCTTTGACCAACAAAAACTAAAAAGACTATTGAAAAATCACGCTCTAAAAACTTAAAAACTATGAAACAAGAAAATATCGACGGTCCCTACGTATAAGTGGTAGATACGTGATTTGCATGTTTTCAGGCCAGCCTATATCATCGTTTAGTTTAACAAAAAAACTTTTTTCAAAAAAAAACAACCGACTTCCAAAGAAACACTACAAAGTGCAAAATAACTTTAATTTGGGAAATCGGTGACTTTGGATGTGTATTTTAATTATTTGTCACCGCCTTCCGAAATTAAAGTTATTTTGCACTTTGTAGTGTTTCTTTGGAAGTCGGTTGTTATTTTTTTTGTAAAAAGTTTTTATTTTTCACTTTTTAGTTATCCCCACACCAATTCGAAATTTCATCATCCTTGGGGTCAAAACAATACACATTTATGCGATAGCAACATTCGCGGTTGATTTGCTGTAATTTTTTGAAGAGTTCCGTTGTCTGTCTCCGAAACGCATGATCAGATCTATATGAAATTTCAATGGGACCATTTCGGAGTATAAACCCCTTTCGAACAAAAAAAGAATTTTGCAAATCCGTCTATATACGACGGAGTTATGCCAGAACATACATAAAAAAAAATAAAAAAAATACAAACATGTCGAATTGATAACCTCCTTCTTTTTGAAGTCGGTAAAAAAAAAACATGTCGAATTGATAACCTCCTTCTTTTTGAAGTCGGTTAAAATAAGTATAGCAAAATGCACTTTCAATCTTTCAATCAAGTCTAGCAAAATTTTTTTTTGAATGGGAAATCATCAAATGACTTCTCCTGCTGGGTAGAGCAGGAGGGCGGGTCAGAATTTTACTGACTAAAACCCACCCGTGTTCCCGCATTTGTGGGTTTGTAGCCGTAATTATTTGCATCACACGTTCTCTCCTCTCGCTCTTTCCCGCATTTGTGGGTTTGTAGCCGTAATTATTTGCATCACACGTTCTCTCCTCTCGCTCTTTCCCGCATTTGTGGGTTTGTAGCCGTAATTATATAGCTCATAAACCTCCTCTTTGACCAACAAAAACTAAAAAGACTATTGAAAAATCACGCTCTAAAAACTTAAAAACTATGAAACAAGAAAATATCGACGGTCCCTACGTATAAGTGGTAGATACGTGATTTGCATGTTTTCAGGCCAGCCTATATCATCGTTTAGTTTAACAAAAAAACTTTTTTCAAAAAAAAACAACCGACTTCCAAAGAAACACTACAAAGTGCAAAATAACTTTAATTTGGGAAATCGGTAACTTTGGATGTGTATTTTAATTATTTGTCACCGCCTTCCGAAATTAAAGTTATTTTGCACTTTGTAGTGTTTCTTTGGAAGTCGGTTGTTATTTTTTTTGTAAAAAGTTTTTATTTTTCACTTTTTAGTTATCCCCACACCAATTCGAAATTTCATCATCCTTGGGGTCAAAACAATACACATTTATGCGATAGCAACATTCGCGGTTGATTTGCTGTAATTTTTTGAAGAGTTCCGTTGTCTGTCTCCGAAACGCATGATCAGATCTATATGAAATTTCAATGGGACCATTTCGGAGTATAAACCCCTTTCGAACAAAAAAAGAATTTTGCAAATCCGTCTATATACGACGGAGTTATGCCAGAACATACATAAAAAAAAATAAAAAAAATACAAACATGTCGAATTGATAACCTCCTTCTTTTTGAAGTCGGTAAAAAAAAAACATGTCGAATTGATAACCTCCTTCTTTTTGAAGTCGGTTAAAATAAGTATAGCAAAATGCACTTTCAATCTTTCAATCAAGTCTAGCAAAATTTTTTTTTGAATGGGAAATCATCAAATGACTTCTCCTGCTGGGTAGAGCAGGAGGGCGGGTCAGAATTTTACTGACTAAAACCCACCCGTGTTCCCTCAGTTGCCCGTGTGCCAGGGGCGGTATCTCTTTCGAAAAACCCGCACCCCTGGCAGGCATCGGCCCTTGCGGACCCCTCGGTCACCCTGCGACGGGTCAACACAGTGGCCCCGCCGCCTACCACTTTTCGGCCGCAGGGGATAGGGAGAGCGGCCAACGCTATACCGACACTCCTCTTCCCCTGCAGCCCCACCGCGTCCGCCATCAAACGGTGGCGGCCCCGTCCAGGCCACGGAAGGGAAGAGCGCTACTCAAAAGTACGTACGGCACTCCTCCTCCGCCGCAGGCCGTAACCCTCAGCCGCGATGCCTCCCATTCGACATCGCGGCCCTCCTCAGTTGCGGTGCACCTCACTGCAACCTACTTTATGGCCGCTACGTCGTCGGCTTTGAGGCAAAAGCCCTGACAAGCGGCCCCACCTTTGGGTTCCTCTTGGCTTCACCGTGTGTGGGACTACGGTTACTGAGTACCCCCGCAACGACAATGCGGGAACCCAATCGGGGGGGTTCAATCCATCATGACATTACATTAACTGGAACATGATATACACGTGTTTGAAACTTTGAAGCTATCTCCTATAAAATTTGTCATTTGTAGTTGAACAGATTATACGTCGATATTATAATCTAAAAGCCGTGGTCGAATGCCACTTTGCTCTAAAGCTTATGATCGCTTACCACTGTTAGAATGTATTGTTTTTCTGGGTAGGTGTATAGCGGACGATCAAGATGCTTCCAACGATGCCCTGATTTGACAAATTATCAAAAGTTTAGAAGTATGAGAAATTAATATATATACATAAATCCCGGCTAAAATCATAACCCTCTTTTTTTCCTTCGCCGTAGACTACCCTAACCGAAATTCTTCTTCCTCAGTGATCGACGGCTGGGATATAAGTCCTCTGAACCTTGCGGAGTCCATGGTCCGTGCTAAAGTCATCGACTTCGACCTCCAACAGAAGCTTAAGAAGGAGATGTCTTCCATGAAGCCGCGACCAGCCATTTACGACCCTGACTTCATTGCTGCTAATCAGGTATGTGCCGTAATTACCAGTTTTATCTTTATTTAGTGAATGAGTGTTGTGCGCGGTTTCACTCGTATGTTAAGGGAACTGCTGAATTTTCTCAAAGAAAAAGTATTACATCTATATAAATAAAAAGAAAAGTCCTGATTGACTCACTCATCAACGCCCAGCTCAAACCCTTGGACGTAGAAAGCTGAAATTTTGCACAGAGGTTTCCTTTGTAATGTAGACAAGGAGTAAGGATTTTTCGAAATTCAACCCTTAAGGGAAATAGGGGATGAAAGTGCCGCGCGGGCGAAGCCGCTGGCAAAAGCTAGTGTGGTATAAAGGAACATGGGCAATCTGGGTGCCAAATGTAAATTGAGCAACAAACATCACCAACTTTCATATTAACAAAATGTTACGAAGATTAGTAAGTTGGGATCTAGCTGAAAAGAGGTGTTAGAAAGCTATCCATTGCATTGCACTGGAATCAAATTGGATGCTTGATTAAATTATGTTAAAAATGCATGGTTGGAAATATTATTTTCGTCGTTATGTTGCCTAGGAAAACTGGCACAGAATAAGCAATGTAGTGTTATCAAGAAGAATTAAAAATTACGCATCTGAAATATTACTTGAAAAGTTATATGAATGAGTAAAATCGTACGTCATGGTAATCCGATGCCAATTTGATACAATTGAGTTATTAGAGTAATTTTCAGAGTCAGGGATTCATCATGGCCGCGCGGCTCGTTCAATGAGTGCTCCTACGCATGCGGCTTTAGACTAAACGATAAAGGCTGTTAAGCGTACTTGCACATTGGATATTTTTAATAATAGGTCTTTACCTATGAAATTGCCGTTTTGTATGAAAAAATTTAAACGAATTTTTTTCATGAATTTTTTATTTGTATTAATCGAAGTAATCACCCATGCAATCAATGCATCTTTGCCATCGCAGTGGCAGTTTATTGATGCCCTTCTTAAAGAAATCAGCTGGACGGGAGGCAACAAATTCTTCAAAGGCATTTTGTACTGCCTCTCGGGTATAAAATTTTTTTCCCGCCAAGAAGTTATCCAAATTCTGGAAAAAGTAGTAGTCTGTAGGCGCAAGGTCTGGTGAGTAGGGCGGATGACGGAGAGCTTCCAACCCCAGTTCTTGCAACTTGGAGACCGTCTGCTGTGCAGTATGAGGTCGCGCGTTGTCGTGCAGGAGCAGCGGAGACGAGCGATTGACCAATGCTGGTTGGAGATGCGCCAGCTTCTCCATCATTGTGTTCAGTTCTTCACAGTACACATCTGCAGTAATGCTCACCCCGTTTGGTAAGAAGCTGTGATGAATCACACCGGCGCTAGACCACCAAACAGTGACCATCACTTTTCTAGGGGTAAGTTTTCGTTTAGGGCATTGTTTAGGTGCTGAACCAGGATCCAACCAACTTGCTGAGCGCTTACGGTTATCAAACAGAATCCATTTTTCATCGCAGGTAACAATGCGGTTCAAAATTCCTTCATTTGTGTGTCTGTTGAGCAGTGCAAGGCACGTCTCGACGCGTACTTCGCGCTGGCGATCATTGAGTTCGTGGGGCACCCATTTGTCAAGCTTTTTTACCTTGCCAATTTGACGCAAATGGACCAATATTGTTTTGACGCTAACGTCGAAAGCTGCTGCTAATTCAGCCGTAGATTGTGTATCATCAGCTTCCACAATCGCCTTTAATTCGTCATTGTCGACCAAAGTCTTCGGACGACCGCGAGGTTCATTTTTCAGGTCGAAATTTCCAGAACGGAAGCGAGCAAACCAATAACAGGTGGTGCGTTGGTTTGTAGTGTTAGCTCCGTAAACGTCGTTGATGTTGCGTGCCGCTTGTGCCGCGTTGCTGCCACGACGGTACTCATATTCCATAATTACTCGAATTTTTAACGTATCCATGATGACGAAAAAGATTGAAATGCGATGAAAATGTAACACTAATCAATAAAGAAATGACTACTTTTAGAAAAAAAAATCCATGTTTTTAAAATAAAATTAATTTGAAATTAGAATTCTTAGCCAAACAAAAATTATTTTGATTTGAAATGGCCAGTACTGCAGAACGGTAATTTCATAGGTAAAGACCTAATATAAGTAGATACAGCAATTTGAAATAATCGTGCTTATAGGCGGGAAAAAAAATGTCGAAATACTATGCATGAATGTCGTAAGAGTCTTCAAAAGGATCCATAGGAACAGATGATCATATGCAAGCTTTTAATCCCCTGAAAAAGAGAAGATCCTTTTCATAACAACAAACTGCGTTCAGCAATTCATTTGCCAAACAGGGTATATTCATTGACATTAATTGTAATTTAATTTCCTTGGATGTCATTTGAAAGTTGATAGGTATTTGGACAGTTTGTAATTTAATTGATTTTCTTTGAAAATCAATTAAAAAAAAAAAAAAAGAAATTGTAATTTAATTGATTTTATTTGACATTTTTAATTTGATACGTAGACAATAATAATGCTTGATTTAGTACTTTTTTAAATGGGTATTTCATTACTTTGTTTAAATTTGAATTTATAAATTATAATGATTAATATTAAATAAATTGCATGCCGAATTTAGTAGGCGGAATATGAAGCACTATTGTGTAAAATACCATATTTCAAGTAAATAAATGAATCTATCTATCTATCTTCACCTCGTCGTCACGGATAGGAAGGAAGCCTGAACGTTTGACAATCAGTCTTACCAAGAGGTGTATCGTATTGTCCAATAACTGGGTTGTGGACGTCTGATAGTAGGCAACCGGTCCATGTTAAATACTGGTATTCAGTTGCATCCAGCTAGACTAGAAGCCGACCTCAACGTATTTGAGAAAAGGCTAGGCAGATTTTCTCTAAATCTGTTCAGCTGTTAAGGCTTCAACAGGTTGTGGAGAGGCAAAGTTACTTTCGCATTTTAGTATGGAGTATGGATTTTTGTATGGCTAAATACGAACACATTCATTTATTTTATCCGATACAAGTTTATGAAATTACTTGACAGTGACCGTTATTAATTTTATTCTGTACGGTGCGCAGGAGTCGAATTGGTGACAATTTAAAATTGCCAGACGAAATGTCGCATTCCGTAGTTGTAGGAATGTGTGCTAAATACAGTGTTGTCATGTGAACTCCTATAGTTCATTGACTAGCCGCTATAAACCGTTTGGTATGCATAATGTCGCGAGATCGCGACTTTTTTCGTGGTCATTTAAATACTAAAAATCGGTGAATAAGGTAGGGTTGACACGTAAAGAATACTAAAACTTTTTACATGTTTTTATTTATAGTAAATTGAGATGATTGACGTATTTATCCATCATGCTGTTTTAACGTAATTTATATTTTAATAATGTATACTTTGAACTTGGAACACTTATAGAGTCTTAAGAGCTATACCTAGCTGTATTTTTCCTTAACAGTCAGTAGGTATTAGGTATTTGCATCTACATAGATATTACGCGTGCGCACATTTGAAAACATAATAATAAAATAAACTGCTCTGTCCATTTGTGTATTATGCTAAACACAATTTATTTGTTTTATAAGGTTTACCAACAATTGATTACACATAATACATGTTTTGTTATTAATTAACAGTCCAACAGTTACTGAAAGGGACACGGGTTACATGCATAAAACAGTGAATTAGAAAATTTAATTAATTTATTATTATGTTTAATTATTTTATTTTATTTAATATTTTTTTAAATTAAATTAAAATCTGGTAACATCGGTAATAAGTTGCAGAAGTATGCATGAATCTGAGTTATAATATTATACAGTCAGGGCAATTAATTGCTTAACAAATTGACACCACGTCATTTCGCTGTGATAGCCATTTCATACAAATGTCAGAGAATGGCAGTCTGTCTTTTGGGATTTAAATATACGGACAATTTATGTTGGTAGCCAATTTGATTAACAATTAATTTCCCTGACATTACTTACTAAACAATAATATTAAATAAAATCTTTCCCATTAGTTAGAATTTTGGAGCTCTTTGGAATCAATGTATGGAGATAAATTGTTTTGAGAACAATAGATTTGGAGCTCCGGAAATAAGCCAAAAATATCACATCAAACAAGTAAAGTCAATATTTATCAAACGAATTCGAACATTAAGAACAGCCTTTAATAACTTTAATTTACCAGAGTAGTATCTACTAGAATTTCCGAGCTTCATCTCAAAGTTCTTGACATTGGGGAACTCAATATTACACATATATGCTATTTCTGTCCTAAACCTGTGCTTGCGCAACCCTAATTATTTCCTCAACGAAACATTATTAATAGCACTATTTATGTATTCACCGTATAGTTCAAACTAAGAATTACCTACTATAAGTACGGACAGCCCTGAAGAATCGCAATAACCGGTAATTTGCAGAAATAGACCACGCTTATGTAACGTGACGTATAGGTACGTAAATATGCGTCATATAGGTGGCGTGACGCGAGGTGACGTCATCACAGCGTGTATGGCATGATTATGGTGTGATTGGCAGTATTGTTAGTTGAGTTTTCTGTATAAAGAGTTCATTGCGCACTGAATTTTCAACCTTCGGTGTTGAGCCGAACAATGAGAATTCAATAGAGTGCATCCCAACGCGTTCCAAAACACACTTGCATTTACAATTCTTTGCGTTAAGCACTATGTTGAAAATCAAGGACGCGAAAAAAATTGCCGTGCGAACCTGGGCTAATAAACTCAGTTGTGGTACTGATATTCTCCACTTTCTGATTAACCTACTATCCGTGATCTGAACTGGCACTCTGTAAAGAGATCGGTCCAGGGGGACCCACACAACGGCTGAAGCGCGGCCGGTGTGGTCGGCGTCACCTGTCCCAGCACAGAAAGACAATTTATTCATTTGACCCAGGTTTAAGGCACACAATATTCACAAAAAAAGCCAAATATAAGAATCGCACAGTGCGCTGAAATTGTGGCGCTGAAAAGTGTTATTGGTGGACCAAAGGTGGAAGTACTTAATTTAAAAAATACTATATTCCATTGTCAAAGGTAGCAAGTACTCAGGCTGTTGTCTTATACTATCTGAATCGGCAGTTCAGCAAAAATGCGTCTGGCTAGTGTCTGACGCTGGTATTTAACTGGGCTTTATGTGACGAGTTAATGTAAATGTTGACGTTCAAAAGTGCCTTATAAGTGCCCATTTGAAATTGATGTGCCCGACTTTGAGTTTGATGTAAGTCAGTTTTACAGTGTCTGTTAATACTCACAAAACCAAGGAAATAATGGATAGATGGATCTTTCACATAAAAGATGACAATTTTGACTGCCTCGTTGGTGTAGTGGTCGAAAGCGCTAATGCTGAGCGTGAGGTTTCATAATTTCATCATTCGATTCTCAGGTCGGGCAAATTGTTTTGGGTTTTTTTTTTCTCAGTAGCAGGTCGGAGTCTGGTTTAGTGCCCGGTTGATGGCAATAGGCTCCCCCCCCCCCCCCCCTATTGCATAGCACTCAAACATAACTAGCGTAATGTGGCTGTACTGTAGGTACACCTCTGCCCAACCCTCCGGGGAAACAGGGCGAGATGTTATATTAGGTCTTTTCCTATGAAATTGCCGTTCTGCAGTACTGGCCATTTCAAATCAAAATAATTTTTGTTTGGCTAAGAATTCTAATTTCAAATTAATTTTATTTAAAAAACATGGATTTTTTTTTCTAAAAGTAGTCATTTCTTTATTGATTAGTGTTACATTTTCATCGCATTTCAATCTTTTTCGTCATCATGGATACGTTAAAAATTCGAGTAATTATGGAATATGAGTACCGTCGTGGCAGCAACGCGGCACAAGCGGCACGCAACATCAACGACGTTTACGGAGCTAACACTACAAACCAACGCACCACCTGTTATTGGTTTGCTCGCTTCCGTTCTGGAAATTTCGACCTGAAAAATGAACCTCGCGGTCGTCCGAAGACTTTGGTCGACAATGACGAATTAAAGGCGATTGTGGAAGCTGATGATACACAATCTACGGCTGAATTAGCAGCAGCTTTCGACGTTAGCGTCAAAACAATATTGGTCCATTTGCGTCAAATTGGCAAGGTAAAAAAGCTTGACAAATGGGTGCCCCACGAACTCAATGATCGCCAGCGCGAAGTACGCGTCGAGACGTGCCTTGCACTGCTCAACAGACACACAAATGAAGGAATTTTGAACCGCATTGTTACCTGCGATGAAAAATGGATTCTGTTTGATAACCGTAAGCGCTCAGCAAGTTGGTTGGATCCTGGTTCAGCACCTAAACAATGCCCTAAACGAAAACTTACCCCTAGAAAAGTGATGGTCACTGTTTGGTGGTCTAGCGCCGGTGTGATTCATCACAGCTTCTTACCAAACGGGGTGAGCATTACTGCAGATGTGTACTGTGAAGAACTGAACACAATGATGGAGAAGCTGGCGCATCTCCAACCAGCATTGGTCAATCGCTCGTCTCCGCTGCTCCTGCACGACAACGCGCGACCTCATACTGCACAGCAGACGGTCTCCAAGTTGCAAGAACTGGGGTTGGAAGCTCTCCGTCATCCGCCCTACTCACCAGACCTTGCGCCTACAGACTACTACTTTTTCCAGAATTTGGATAACTTCTTGGCGGGAAAAAAATTTAATACCCGAGAGGCAGTACAAAATGCCTTTGAAGAATTTGTTGCCTCCCGTCCAGCTGATTTCTTTAAGAAGGGCATCAATAAACTGCCACTGCGATGGCAAAGATGCATTGATTGCATGGGTGATTACTTCGATTAATACAAATAAAAAATTCATGAAAAAAATTCGTTTAAATTTTTTCATACAAAACGGCAATTTCATAGGTAAAGACCTATTATTATAATGATGATAATTTTGACCAGAACAGATGTGTACTACGGAGATGTCGACATTCGTCATCTCGGTAATCTGTCCGGACTTTCCCGACTCTTTATATATATCTAAATTTATAAGACTCGAAACTAAAACTTTCCTTGATCTTGGCGCTCCGTAGGAAGATCGGTCAAGGTTACGCTCGAGTGGAATCCACGCAGGGAGATGCGCTGCGCGAGGCGGGGCGCTGTCGATTTGCTTTTGTTTCGTTTCTTTTCTAAAGTTTTCTAAAGTCATTCAAAATAATACAAAACCACACCGACGACCCCGACACACTGTGTCTGATTTACTCGTATGTGGAGTTGCCGACAATTTATTTTTAAACAGATCTAGTTTGATAGAGTTAATGAAACGAGTTTGTTACTCAACTACTTGCGAAGAAGAAGGAAAATAAATTAATTTCGTAACACGTTTCACTTTAAATTAAACAAATAAAAAATATATTTTAAAGCACCTTTGAAACGACAGACGCTACGTGCAACGTGCAAGGTTCCAATTGGTCGTTTCCTATCGAGAAGAGCCGGCAAAAAACTCCACGGTTGCCATTTTTAACCGACGAAAAAAATGGAGGAGGTTCTCAAGTCGAGGCGTATTTTTTTATTTTTTATAATTGGCTTTTCCAAATTACAGTGTCAATAATGAATGGGAGGATAGTGTACGCCTGTCAGCAAGTAGCAGGTACAGTCACCAAAAAAGATACGTAACCAATGTCGTCGGATTTCGTTGAAGATTAGTAAGAAACAGAACAATGTTTTCAAATAAAATTCGATTAACTTAATTAGTTAATTTATCAAATTAAATTTCATTCGAAAACATCCATTGATTTCTTACAGAACTTCAACTGTGACTTTAATTTTGGTTACTTATCTCACCCCCGACACATCCATAGGATGCAGACCCTCTAAAACCGTTTCCTCCGCCAAGCCACAGGCTCCCCATGGTACGTTCGGAACGAGATCCTCCATCTCGATCTGAAAATGCCCACTATTGCTCAATTTATGAAACGCAACTCGAAGCGTTTCTTCGATAAAGCCGAGATACATCGCAATCCCTTGATTGTGAAGGCCGCCAGTTATGTCCCCAGTAGAATCAGTAGTATTCGCAGGCCGAAACATGTCCTCTCAGACCCAGACGATCCCATCACTGTTCTCCAAGAAAAGAATAGGGCCACCAGTACAGTACACAAACACAAACGACGACCGTCCTACCGACCTCGCCGCCGAGGTCCTCGCGCCCCGCGAAGACTCCCGAGTAGCGATCAGACCCCCGACCGTCCCTTGCTCGTTGATGCGCCAGCCCGCGCCGCAGCTGAGCCAGTAGCTTTAAATTCCCCGTCTAATAATCATGAAAATAATATCTTGATCCAGCCTTTCCCTGATAGTACTAGCTGCCCCCCCCCCCCCGCCAGCGACTCCCTGAGCCGAGGTTCGTACCCCACAGGGGGTGCCCTCAGTGCGCAGTCGTTTTAGGTTTAAGTATAGGTTTACGCCCTGGCTGGAGGCTTTTAGAATCCTAAAAACCTTCACAGGAAAGTCCGGTTGAGCAGTCACGGCCTCTCAAGGTCAACTGCGAGATGCCAATTCCAAAAAAAAAAAAAAAAAAGGTTACTTATCTGAAGGCCAATTCTACTAATTAAAAACGTTCGCAGTGTCATCTCGGCGACAATCGAATTTCAAAAATTTGACAAAAAATGTATAGGAATTTTTGACAGATTGACACTGAGATCAGACTGTGAACGTTCTTTAAATTACCAGAATTGCCCCTCTGTTTTGGTGACGGAATTAAAAAAAAAAAATCTCCAACAAAACAAAACGGATCAGCGTAGAGCTGCCATGCCGTATAAGTTTGCACTACGCCAGACCTTGTGAATAATTACGGCTCTGTATACACTGAGAATTATCGGGGTTAATAGGTATAAATGCACTGGCGTCAGCCATTGTCATGGCCACTCACTACACACTACGGTAGGGCGCTGAGTCGAGCGTATTTCTAAAATAACTGTCTACCTTACAAAATCGATGAGAATATCTATTTTTAACCGACTTCAAAAAGAAGGAGGTTATCAATTATTCGTCATGTTTTTTAACCGGCATAACTCCGTCATTTATTGACGGATTTGCAAAATTCGTTTTTTGTTCTAAAGGGGTTTATTCTGAAACGGTCCCATTTAAATTTCAAATACTTAGATCTGATGATGCGTTTCGGAGACAGACAACAGGTGGCCAATTCTCGTAATTAAAACGTTCAAAATCTAGTCGCAGTGTCATCTCGGCGACAAGAAAATGTCAAAAACTTGTCAAAAATGTATGGAAACTCGAGGTATTTTTGACATATTGAGACTGAGATCAGACTGTGAACGTTCTTAAAATACGAGAATTGTCCCTCAGAACTCTTCAAAAAATGACATCAAATCAACCGCGATTGCTGCTATCGGATAAATATGCATTGTTTTGACCCCAAGAATGATAAAATTTCAAATTGGTGTGGGGTAAATAACTTTAATTTCGGAAGGCGGTGACAAAAAATTAAATTACATAGCTAAAGTCACCGCCTTCCGAAATTAAAGTAATTTTTCACTTTGAAGTGTTTTTCCGAAAGTCGATTGTTTTTTTTTTTTTTGAAAAAGTTTTTAAACATACATGACGGCTATTTGGTAGGGTTTATCGACAAGGTAAGGTTAAGGTAGAAGCTCCTGGATGGTACTCGAAATTCATTTGTTTTTATTTTACAATTTGTGGGTTTCAGTGTTAAGCTGTATGCTGAATAAAATATGATTCGAGACCGTAACACGTATGTAGGTATTTCTGTAGACTATTTCATAAAATAAAATAAAAACTCTATGGGATTGATGATTTTAATGTTAGTTCCTGGGTAATACAATACCCCTTGGTAAGACTAGTTGTCAGACTTTCGGGCTTCTGACGACTTGTAACGACTGTCAAAGGTCCACGAATGACAACTGGGACTAACGGCTTAACGTGCTTTCCGAGGCACGGAGAGGTCTTGTTATGTAAAAATCACCTATCCACGGAACAACCGCAGCAAGCTTAATCTGATCGATCGACAAGTGGGGCTGTTATTACTTAGCCTTTCTAAAAACTGACTTAATCATAGGAAAATGGCTAGAGTGATATTGCAAGAAACACGACCTACGTAGGTAATAGGGTATTTTCCAATTTATTAAAAACTATTCTAATTTGAAGATTGGGACGAAATATGTAACAAAAAAATTAAAGTAAATTGATTAATATCCTTTTTGTCAATTAGAAACGATTTAAACTAAATTTATTTTTCGTTGTTTTGAATTTACCGCCAAAACGCACCTTACGTTGGCTTTTATCACGTGTCAACTTTACGTAAACTAAAGTAGTTAGTAAGTAAACAAGCGAATGTTGAGCTTATAAATAACATGTTTTTTTATGCATAGAAACTGATATCACTGGTGTGCGGTGCCTCTGTGCACAAATACTTCTAAAACTGCGCCAAACTTAGTATTTATACCGGTGCTGTTTACACAAAGCTGACGTCACGATGTCACGTGATAAAAAGTCATCGTAAGGAGCGTTTTGGCGGTAAATTCAAAAAACGAAAAATAAATTTGATTTTAATCGTTTTTAATGAAGAAAATGTTTTTTTATATATGTGTCGTCCCAATCTTCAAATTAAAATAGTTTTTATTAAATTGTAAAATATCCTATTATTGTGACACGAAATTATAGGACCATCAAATACCGCACAGGAACAAATCTGACAGGGGTTGACAAAGGTACACATTTACTTTGAAGGTCCATTTAAATAGACAGGTTCCAATGAAAAGCGTTTTAGCTGAAAGGATTCGTCGCGCAAATGACAGGGGAGGAATGGGAGAATGATAGGGAAAGAGGAGAGTGGTGGTGACCTTGACACCATTCGCGATGTTAATGATGCGTCGAGAATAGGTCAGGTGGGAAATATTCTGAACTAGCTTTTGCCCGCGGCTCCGCCCGCGTAGATTTAGGTTATCCCGTAAAAAGTAGACTATGTACTTCTCCATATCCCAGGCTATATCTCTGCCAAATTTAATGACGATCGGTTCAGCGGTGTAGGCGTGGAAGCGTAACAGACAGACAGACAGAGTTACTTTCGCATTTATAATATTAAGTAGGGATTAATGCATTAGCAACCAAGGAGAATCAAGGCAATCGACATAGCCCGAAGAATTGCCAAACTTAAGTGGCAGTGGGCAGGGCACGTTGCTCGCAGAACAGATGGCCGATGGGGCCGAAACGTTCTGGAGTGGCGACCGCGTACCGGAAGACGTAGCGCTGGAAGGCGTTCCACAAGATGGAACTGGGTCCTTTTAAGGCTGATTATGGTGCATTTATGAAGCGCAATACACGCCAAAGCCGCCAACACAGCCCGCCGACACAACCCGGCGGCTTATATGCCGGCTACCTTGCGATATTCCATTTGGTTTTCGTTTAGGCTAAGATTAGCGGGTCCTAAAAATATGTTGTTTTATATTTATGGCTCTTGTAGGCAATGTAAGCTAGTATTACCAAAGTGAACAAATCATTTAAATCTACAGTGCCGCAGGGGCATCAACGCTAGGGCGTTCAGAATTATGTGCTGCTTTCGTGGCTATAGTTTGCGCGTCAATGTCCCTACCACCCTGTATCTAAATTAAAACTGCTGTTCGTTGGTAAGCGCATTACTTCAGAACGGCTGGACCGTTTTGGTAAATTGTTTGTTTTAAAATGTTCGTCTGCACAAGGTTCTTACGGAAAACAATGAACTAATGAAATGCACCGACCCCAGTGATTGATCAAAGTCGATTAATAGAATGAACCACAAGATTTGCACTACCCCCGACAGACCTCATGTTTCAAGGTGCTATAAAAACAAATTAAACGTTTACGGGAAATTAGGGATTTTTTTCCATTTTTTCCGTCAACATTGAATTTTTTTCTTTTCGGAAAAACTGAAAATGCATTTTCTCTGGGAAATTTGTATTAAAATTTGGACAGGACAACGTCTGTCGGGTCAGCTAGTAAAGAATAAAGCGTAATCCTGCACCCTAATTGCGTAACTCACGATTGATCATAATTGGTTTCGTCTTCACAGTTAAACAATATTCATTGCGTTATTTATGTTGTCGAACAGACACATTTTTCGAACATATGAAGCAATGGTTTAACAATCCGTTTCAAAACGATACAGATTATGATGAATCGTGAGTTACGCAATTAGGGTACTGGTTTAAATGGTGCGATTTAATTGCCTGTGACATACCATAAGTTGAAGCAACAATACATATTGCAGTCTAAAAAGTGTTCAGACAATTCAAGTCATTTGTTACTTCAATTTATGTATGTTACAGAAAAGAAACTTACATTATGTAAATGGGGCTCTAAGCCTTTAAGGAATGGAAAACTACATATTTTTTTACCAAACTCATTCGCCTGTAGAGATTTGCTAAAAGAGCAATCTCTGGCAATACTCCAAAAACTCTTATCAAAAGATAATGAAGAATATGCAAGTTGCTATTATGATTTGTGTTGGTAATTTATTTTAATAAATAGCAACACTAATTTCATCTTAAAAAACCTGTCATGTTATTATTTAAGTGTGATAACTATACGTTTTTTATATGAAATGTGAAATGTAATTTATTCTATCTATATATTATTATCTGTTTAGCTAACATTTATTGCCAGTTAACAATAATCTCTGCATAATTTAGCTTGGGGATTTTTTTTTATTATAGCACTAAAACGTATTTTTAGTAGTTAAAAAAAACAAAAAAAACACTGATACGTTTGTAAACATTGTCATTTGACAATTCCTTATGTCCGACCCACTGCCCAATTATGTTCTGGGCTGAATGCCAAGATTCACTTTCTGAGAAAATTATAATATATCCGTGTTTGTCGATGGCATTCCCTTCGGCAAAAATGACGATCTTCAATTCAAATTTTCATCCCCTATTGAACCCCTTTTGGGGATGAATTGCCGTGAATCGAGCTGAATGTCGTGCAAATGGAGAGGCCTATGTCCAGCAGTGGACTGCTGTAGGCTGATGATGAGTGGATGAATTTTGAAAAATGCTTTCTTAGAGGTGATTTTCTTTTTTTTATGGAACTCTTGTGTCTTTCTTGCTTCTAGCTAGACCAAGCGGTTTAGGCTGTGCGTTGTCTCTCAGAGAATTAAAGGGGGAAGCGCTAGCGAATAATGAATGGTTACAAAGTCATTCAGTAAAGATTAGTCATTGAGACGCATGCGGGCGAAACCACGGGGCGCAGCAAGTCATGATAATATTAATTGTTTAGTTCACAGCATATCAAAGTACTAAAATACTCTACAGTATTTACCATTATGAAATATAATTATTGGCTTTTGCTTTGCACGTGTCCGGTACGTACTCATTAAAACAACAAATCTAGTCGCTAATTAAACTACAGCTTTGCAAAAGCAATATGAAGTAGAGATGCTTGTTTTCATACGGACTTGGTAATTGAAGCAAAAATGTGCCGCCATTACTCACGGGAGCTTACACAAGCCTTGCCCAAAATTTACAAACATTATAGACCATTCAGAGATTAATATGTGTAATATTAATATGTATCGAGCCACGTGTAGAGCTTGAGGCACGTGTAATCGCAGCCATTGTGTCGATTTTTTTTTTCAAAACACGTGTACGCCTGTGGCGCCTGTTGATCATAAGCGGGCAGTATGTTTACAAAGACCGATTGTCTATGAATGGCCCACAGTGGAATAATAAAATTTTCCATTGCCTTCGACGGCCTGTTTATAAAACAGTGTCAGTTCGCGGGTTCGCATTCTTCCATATTTGAAAAATAACCCGCCTATAATCGTGTTCTAGTTTCAAAATATAGGTACAGATGCCAGCACATCAAGCTATCTCAAACTGTCAAATTTTGCCAATTGAACATGAACCTTATTCTCTTGCAATAAAGTTGAAAACTATCAAAGTTTGACAGATTGGGGAAGCTATGTGCTGGCCTCTGTACTAGAAGATAGAGACAAATTTTCTTCGTTGTTCTATATACATTCTTCAAGTAAAAGGAAGCTTCATGGTTGCGCCGTTTCTTTGAGTATGACTAATGCTGATGTTAAGTATATTATTGCTTATAATGCAGAAGATTATCAGTTTTAAATTCACATCTTGGCAGTTGTCACTTTCATGAACCAACCAGACGAAAAACAGTTTGATATAAGTCGGATCACAAAGTTACATTTGTGACATTTGCTTACAAAATTAAAAAAAAAACCTGCTGCGAACAGCGTCTCAAACATTGACATATAAATACTATTTACTATTTAAATCGATGGTCTCAAATCATTTATAAATAAATCGAGATTGGTGGCTTCTTAAAAATGCGCGTATACAGGAAAAGGATTTGTTCTTTATAAATTACAATTAGATCCATCTTGCAATACATAATATAAATAACTGAATACATTATAAATATCTCTACATATAACCCAGTAATTGGCACCACCACTGTAAGGGATTGCCAAAAATCTCATGTTACTATGGAGCCACAGATTATAATGAAAGAAAGCGCTGAAAATAGTATCCGATCGGTCATTATATTAGCCTTGAAGATATAGTCCATATCCCGAATAATATCCGAATTTACATTAGTGGCAGCCTTGATCAATAGGTTAGGTGGATGCGTGACTATTTCGTGTAAAAAACATTTAATGGGATTAACTGGACTTAGGGGGTATTGTTGATGTTAATGAAAATTATTCTGTAATTACATAGCGGATAGTGTCAGACTATTATTGACTAAAACCCACCCGTGTTCCTTCAGTTGCCTGTGTGCCAGGGGCCACGGTATCTCTTTCGAACAACCCGCACCCCTGGCAGGCATCGGCGACCCCACCAGTTGGTGCTGACACCTCTTTGAGGCGCGCGTGGGACACAACGCGCCGTCGTCGACCAGCACCCTAATTGCGTAACTCACGATTAATCATAATCTGTTTCGTTTTGAAGCAGATTGTACAACCATTGCTTCATATGTTCGAAAAATGTGTCTGCTCAATAACGTTAATAACGCAATGAATATTGTTGAAATTTAAACGGTAAATTATGATTAATCGTAAGTTACGCAATTAGGGTGCCGGTCTTGGTCCTTACCGGACAGGGAGCTACCCATTACTCGCCGTCCGCAAGCCCGCGCCTACGGCGGTGGCCGGGAATCAGCCTGGGATTCCCGACGCTCACGTACAGCCTTACGTTGACCTGCAATTTGCAAAAAGCATACGAACATTGAAATTCGCGGGAAACCCTGGCGCTTCCACCTTAAATACAATTTAATTAATAATGTATTTACACGTAAAATATTTTTTTGTAAGGCCAAACTCATGTATTATCATTCCTACTATCCTACTAATATCATAAAGTGTGAAAGTTTGTGAAGATGTTTAGATGTTTGTTACTCAATCACGCTACAAAGGCTGAACGGATTTGGATGAAATTGGCACATATATAGATTATACCCTGGATTAACACATATGATACTTTTTATCCCGGTAATACATTCCCGTGGGATAATTAGCGACATCCACGCGGGCGAAGCCGCCGGCAAAAGCTAGTAGGAAATACGCAAATCACTACCCACTATATTTCCACAGATTACAACTAAGATATCAATTCATAAGTAACTAAGTTTGCGCAACCAGTTTATGATTGATGTTTAGAATGAATGAATGATATTTAGAATACAATGTATTAGATATTTTTGGCGGGCGTTGAAAGTCGAAATCGATTTCAAGTGTGATGGATGATTCTTAAATTAATGTGACTCTTGTACCCTGAATTGAGCCGAGCAACGTTACTGAATAGTTAATATTTTTACCTGATGCCATGGATTCAATACACGATCCTGAACTTCCTTGCGTTGAATCCTTTCGAAGGTGAACAAAAAATAAACAATCGGCGGTTTCATACAAAAGTGCAATGACTACGCGGCCAAAATGTGTGCAACAGCCTATTTCTACGGGTTCTAAAACCATGTGCTGAATTCATGGTTACGGTTTGCGCGTCAATGTCCCGGCCACCCTATATATCATGTAGGTAGTTCGTGCCGATACGAAGAGTTTATGTGGCCTATATTCTTGATACTTCTAACGACGGATGCTAACTTCTCAGGAGCCACAGGGGATAAGGTTCCAAAAAATTCTGATACATAGAAGCCAAAGCACCAACTTCCACGCGTCATTAACTCAAAAACTTACGATCCTCCATACAAACTTTCATCCCCTATAAGGGAGTTTTATTAGAGATTCAAAAATCTTTCTTTAGTACTTTCGTTATACGTATAGTCTAGTGCAAATTTCATGCTTTTATCCTTCATACGTTAGTGGTAGTGTAACAAAATCACACGTCGGCGGTTAAGGGTTAATAATAATGTTATGAACAAATTCTCTCTTTATTATGAAGGTAAAAACTGCATAAAAATCTATAGCGTAGTTTAGAATAACAATGTGGTCACACAAACGCGAAAAGCGACTTTAATTTATAGCACGCATGGATTATTTTTAACATGAATCGTAGTATGCATGACTGTTCCGTGAAAAGTTCAATAGATTCCTTATCAATATGTATTACGTATGAGGAAAATTATTGGCTATTCACAGTATTACACATAGTAAACTTATCGCGGCAGGAAATGAGTGTAACATGAATTATCGATGGCGACCATGCTTTGTCCTTGGTTCTGCACTTCTGAAAGTTGTAAAAGTTGTAAGGCATTTATCTTATTAATTGTAAACTAGATGTTAAATAAAGCTACTGTTGGATTTTGAGCTTTCGGTGCTGAGCTGAGCAATTAAAATACAACAGCGCGCTTTTATTTTGCATTCACTAGCTTTTGCCAGCGGCTTCGCCCGCGCGGAACTTTCATCCCCTATTTAACTCCTTTAGGGGTTGAATTTCGAAAAATCCTTCCTTATTCCTTGTCTACATTATAAAGGGAACCTCAAATTTCAACTTTCTAGGTCCAAGGGTTTGGGCTGGGCGTTGATGAGTCAGTCAATCAGTCAGTCAGGACTTTTATTTTTATTAATATATGGATATAGATTTAGGTGTCGCCTTGTGTTAGTGAAACGAGCACTAAGTCTATCTTATAAATTGCTGTAATAGTATATCACAACTTGGCAAACGAGTGAGAATTCGCAGTATACTTTGGATCTGAGCGTAGCACACATGATAACAAAAAGAGTTCACTACCATTTCTTAAAATTACCTTCTACAGTTCCTATAATATCTTCTCGCATTTCGGCCAATATCAACGAAGATTAGCCAAACTATGCAGGAGATATTATACTGCACAAGTGTACTGTGCACAGACACAGATACCTTAATTTTCCTTTACTCGCATAATCCGATGGAATGGTAATCCGACACGACCGAGAGAGATTAGGGCACGGGGGTTTCACACACAGAAATTAAAAAAGTAGGGTGAGGGTAAGCGTTTTAACTGAAAATGGGTTTTAGTCACAAACGTCTTTCTCTTGGTTCCAGGCGGACCGTGCCACCAACTTGATCCGCGGCACTAGGTACGAGCAGTACCTGCAAATACGTGCCGACATCAAAGACTTCCGCGACAAGAACAAACTGGACAAGGTCATCGTACTCTGGACTGCTAATACTGAGAGGTAACTTTGAATTTCTAGAGGTAAAAATTACTATCTTATTCTTCTAGAGGTAAAAATTACTATCTTACTCTTCTAGAGGTAAAAATTACTATCTTACTCTTCTAGAGGTAAACGAATGAATTTTTACAGAGGGTAAGGGTGTATTTCGAATGCCGCTTAATCAAAATGATAAAAATAAAATAAAGCTCAAAATTAAAGGATTTTTGTAACACGCCGAAAAAAACATGTTTCTTGTATGGTACTCCATTTTCCTTCATTTGCCGTGTGGTACGGAAACCTTCGTATGCGAGTCCGACTCGCACTTGGCCGGTATTTTCCATGTCAGCACACAACTGAGGGAACACGTGTGGGTTTTAGTAAAAGTCTGACACGCCCTCCTGCTCCACCCAGAGCGGGAGAAGTTATTTGATGATTTCTCAACCTCAAAAAAAATCCTACCTAGTCATTGCAATAGTTTAGAATGAAAGTTCAATGGTTTGGTTTAAATACGAAACGTTATTGACCTTACGAGTCAAAAAACGCATGGCTAGCAAAATATTTTTTGCAAGTGACAATTCTTTTTATAGAGAAGAGCAGAGTTCAATGTTCTAGTTGGAATGTCTGTCATAGTGTAATCTACGACAGGTGTTTCAAATACGTAAAGATTGCTAGATTTTCTACTTTCATGTTAGTTATGAATGGAATTAAATAAGTAGTTGTGTTATGACAAAATTATTAATGGAATTAAATTAATTTTATTACTAAATTGGCCTGCTCTTGATCCTCGATCACGCCTGATGGAAAGCGAGTGATGTCAAAATTATGAGTGTAATGAAATGAGTAGCCGTGTTACCTATATCAAAATTATGAATGTCATGAAATAATTAGCTGTGTTAAGTCAAAATTTTGAATGTAATGCAATGAGTAGCTGTGTTATGTCAAAATTATAATTGTAATGAAATGGGAAGCTGTGTTATGTCAAAATTATAAATGTAATGAAATAAGCAGCTGTGTTATGTCAAAATTATAAATGGAATTAAATAATTAGCTCTTATGTCAAAATTTTGAATGTAATGAAATGGGAAGCTGTGTTATGTCAAAATTATGAATGTAATGCAATGAGTAGCTGTGTTATGTCAAAATTATAAATGGAATTAAATGATTAGCTCTTATGTCAAAATTAAGAATGTAATGAAATGGGAAGCTGTGTTATGTCAAAATTATGAATGTAATGAAATAAGCAGCTGTGTTAAGTCAAAATTATAAATGGAATTAAATGATTAGCTCTTATGTCAAAATTTTGAATGTAATGAAATGTGAAGCTGTGTTATGTCAAAATTATGAATGTAATGCAATGAGTAGCTGTGTTATGTCAAAATTATGAATGTAATGCAATGAGTAGCTGTGTTATGTCAAAATTATGAATGTAATGAAATAAGCAGCTGTGATAAGTCAAAATTATAAATGGAATTAAATGATTAGCTCTTATGTCAAAATTAAGAATGTAATGAAATGAGTAACTGTTATTTCAAAATTATGAATGGAGTTGAATGAGTAGCTGTGTTATGTCAAAAGGGTTGGCTCTGAGACCAGGCAAAATGTAGTTCTATCATTAATACTAGCCCGTACCTTTCAAGACATCCGCAATTTTCGTATCTTTATGTACCTTAGCTTATTCCCTTTAAACTATAGCTTACTTTGTTTTGCCCTAGGTTCTGCGAGGTGCAGGCGGGCATCCACGACACCTCAGAGAACGTGGAGCGAGCGCTGCGCGACAACAACTCCGAGATCTCGCCCTCCACCATCTTCGCGCTCGCTGCGATTGATGAGAACGTGAGTATACATTGAGAGAGAAATAATATTTGTTTATTTGGCAGGTGCATTAGTACACAGACACAATACATATATTAAAAAAGAAAACAAAGGAAAATAACCTGACTCTAAAATACAAAATATACATAGATATTAGAGATGCGCCGAATGTTTGGCCGAATATTCGTATTCGGTACATTCGGCATATTTTTTCATGTTCGTATTCGGCCGAATATTCGGTTGATTTACCGAATAATTGCCGAATATTTAAATTATTGTTAATGTTTAAAAAATAACATTTTATTAATCAGTAAGGTTAACTATTACCAAATAAGTGTCGTTTATTCCGAAAGTTTTACATAGTTTTTTGTAAATGAAAGAAACACTACTTTTTGTACCAATTATTTACTGACAAAATGAAAAAAGATTAAATTTCAATAACATTTTAATCAAATAAACTTCTGCTTTTTACAAATAAATTAAATTTCTATGAAATTAACGATTTTAAGTACACTGCTTTGAGTAACAACTTTTTTCAGAAAATATTTTTTTTTAGATTATAATAAAGTAACTACTATCTTTAGGAACCAACACAAGTATTAAAATATGTATATAATCATATATTTTTTATAAATGTCTATGTATGCTACATAAAATTTATGAAATCAATAATAAAAAAATCTTAAGTAGCAAATATTAATTTGCAACATAAAAACTAGGAATTGTCATAACTATTTGTAGTTTTAGTCTAGTTACGTTTTTTTAAAGTACCTAAATGTAAAATTCTATGAAATCAACAATGAACAAACGTATCTTCCGTAACAAATACTAGCTCAAAAAAAAATATATACAAATTTGAGGAAACTTCAAGAATCAACATTAGTAGGTAATTGAAGTTTTAATCAAATTAAGTTTTTTGACGAATGCAGTGTTAGCAAAATAAAATCTGATTCAGGATTACTATGATGTCCTTTAATAATCATATCGTAAAATAAACATTCTTAAATAATGATTATTTATCAACAAATTAAAACAATATATTTAATCATTAAAATTTATGAGTGGTGAGTGGTGGTGGTGGTGGTGGTATGGGACCAAACCTGAAATCACGAAAATAAAATCTTCTGTTCCTTACATTTTGATGAGTTATACGAACATAAAAAATGTAAGGAACAGTTGTTTTTTTAAATTGAACCGAATGATTCGGCCGAATATTCGGTTCGGTACATTTTGGACCGAACATTCGTATTAGGTTGAACCTACATTCGGCGCATCTCTAATAGATATGCATGGTGGCAGGGATGGGGACTTGTTACTATTGCTCTTCCACACATTTTAACCGCATAGGTATTATTGCACTGTGGACGGAAATAGCAGACTTAAAAAAAAACCGACGAACACAGGGGTTACAACACAGGGGCTTCCAGGATCATGTATTCTACTCAGTCAAGAATATAAATATGAGCCCGGAATTGCCCTTCGCAATCGATAATCTACGTCTTGGTATGTAAAGACAGTCACCCATCCACGGACCAACCGCGGCAAGCGTAGCTTAACCTGATCAAACGACCCGTATCGCTGTTATTACTTAGCCACAAGCCCCTAATTCTACCACATCACTAAATTGTTAAACAAATTACTAATTATTTCTGTTTTTTTTTTTTACAATTCCAGTGCATATACATAAACGGCTCGCCCCAGAACACCCTAGTAGCCGGGGTCGTGGAGCGCGCGGAGTTGCGCGGCGTGTTCGTTGCCGGGGACGACTTCAAGTCCGGACAGACCAAGCTCAAGTCTGTGCTCGTGGACTTCCTCGTATCGGCTGGTAAGCTAGATTCGACATTATTTTGTTCCAAGTGGCTCCTGGCGAATATTAGGTCATCCCGTATATTTAGCAGCCTTTCGGCATACACGGCGCTGTTCTGTCTGAATTTTAAGGTAAAACTCGGGATTACATGTCAATATCAAAAGTCGATCACGTGAGCAATTTTGAACGTTGAAATCTCGGGAACGTGACACATTACGGGGTTTAGTTCCATAATGTTTTCACTTTGCTTTTATGTCAGCTGTCGATTTACAGTTTTCATGGGTCGCCGCCATTTTGAAAAAATAAACAAAATGGCGGACAGTAAGTATGCCACGGACCTTCAAAGCCCTTTATTTATTTTGTGTGTTAGTCAAACTCCATTTATTTCAAATAAACCAATTACAGGCACTTTTGAATTGTCAAGGTCGGTGAGTTAAAAACATGAAGCTAGTTGCTAGTTAATTAGCTTACTACTAAATTAACACTAATGTATTACGGTTCTCAGGTTTGAAGCCAGTATCTATCGTGAGCTACAACCACCTCGGTAACAATGATGGCAAGAATCTGTCCGCTCCTAAACAGTTCCGTTCCAAGGAGGTAAGTTCTATCATACACTTCTTTTTCAGTACAAAATAGAGGTTCGCGCGCATGCGCATGCACCCACAGTGTGACGTGACAGGCAAATTATAAACCGCTCAAAAATTGTTATAAATATAACCTATCTTTTGTAGAGCTTAGAGAGCTTAGAGCTGTCTTAGAGCTCTAGTGCTAGAATAATAGTTGAGCATTCAACCGTTATTCTAGCACTAGAGCTCTCGTATTTAGCGGTTGAAATTTTATGTTTTTGTCAGTCAGAACTTTCACTTACCACCAGTACTCCGAGCGAAAAGACGTTTTCACGTCAAAAATGAAAGAGACGTTTAAGTCGAGTTTTGTTCCAAAACTCAAGAAATTACATTCTAGATGAGACACTTACCTGAATTTTAAGAAGTGTCCAAAGAATCAGCATTGCCATACAACGTGGCAATGCTGCCAGCCTTTTGGGCACTTAGCCTGTTGACAGCGATGCAGACGAAATTTTTAATGCCCTATGATTATTTTCTTTTATATACCTGTACATTTCACATTATAAAAGCGCATGCTTTTAAATGATGTAAATATAAGAACGGAGTCGAAGTTTGATGTTTTGTGTCGTATCGTATCTAGGGTTGCCAACCGTACTCTAAAATAGAGTATTGTACTCTTTTTCTTATGGGTGTACTCTATAATCTATAAAATACTCTTTTTTTCATAAAGTGGCGTTTTTGTAGCAATTTATTTCGTTTTTCTGCGGTTTTTCTGTATTTTCTACTGTGAAGTGTGAGACTTGACTATTTGTAGACAATAAAAAATAATTGTGAACCACAAAAAGTGCAAGAAAATACATAAACAGAAATGAATAAATTGTACTCTATTTTATTCATCTGTACTCTTTATTTACTCTCTGAAATCTCTCTCTAGTCGTATTGTAGTCCTCCCTAAATAACCTTTGCATCACATTTCCAAACCTCATGGATGTTCCTTCAGCATTTCACAATTATTCAACAATCTAAAATTACACATTTCCTGATTTGGTCCCCGACAGCAAACAGTTAACGGAAGGGTAGCAAGGGAAGTAGTAGGTCGTCTATTTGATTTAAACTGACAAATTTTTTGAGTTTTGGATTTGTCAAAAGCGTTTATAGGACTCTTTACGATATTCGGGACGAAGGCGTATCGAATGGTTGTGAAAAGTTATGCAGATTTTCTCCTTTTTTTTGGGTGGGAAATCGTCAAATAACTTCTCCCTCTGTGGGTGTAGCGGGATCGGGCGTGTCAGACTTTTACTGACTAAAATCCACCCGTGTTCCTTCAGTAGACTGTGTGCCAGGGGCCACGGTAACTCTTTCGAACAACCCGCACCCCTGGCACGCAGCTATCCTCCTGAAGGGAATACTTGCACATTGGCAGGGTCTATATTTTATTTACGTGAATAATTTTATTACAGATCACAAAGAGTAATGTTGTGGACGATATGGTGGAGTCGAACCAGATCCTGTACAACCCCGGGGAGAAGCCGGACCACGTGGTCGTCATCAAATATGTGCCCTACGTCGGTAAGTTGTGTTTTTATTAACTCCCGTCGAAAAAAAAACCGGTCAAGTGCGAGTTGGACTCGCGCACCGAGGGTTCCGTACAAACCTGTGGGTATATAAGTAAAAGTTCAAAATTGTCAAAAATATTTTTTTTTATATGACGAAACTAAAATTTTTCGGTTTTCGTAATTTTTCCTATATCTGTACTATAAGACGTGACTTCGTACAAAATTTCAAGATTCTAAGTTCACGGGAAGTACCCTGTAGGTTTTGATTCCCGTGCGAGTTTCGAAAATTTGCGGAATTTTGCGGCCTAAATGGCTGTATCTTTTGATTGCGTTGACTTAGAAGGTTGATTTTTCTACAGCTTCCAGGGACAGTAGAACTAAGTATCATATAGAAATTTCAGTTTGATACCTCCACGCGTTCCTGAGAAAAACGGTCTTGACAGACGGACGGACGGACGGACGGACGGACGGACAACAAAGTGATCTTATAAGGGTTCCGTTTTTTCCTTTAGAGGTACGGAACCCTAAAAAAGGGGTGTTAGAAGTTTAACGTGTCTGTCTGTGGCATTGTAGGTCCCAAAATAGTGTTTTTATTTCGTTCCATTCGATTTCGGAGCCCAAGCGTGGGTAAAGTATGGGCCAGTGCCCATTGGTGCACGGCATGTCGTGGGTTTTTTAAGCCACGAATAGAAATAAAACTTAATAGTCATCATCTGCCTAGCCTTTTCCCAACTATGTTGGGGTCGGCTTCCAGTCTAACCGGATGCAGCTGAATACCAGTATTTTACATGGAGCGACTGCGAGCGACTGCCTATCTGACCTCCACACCCCATGTACTGGGTAATACGATACCCCTTGGTAAGACTGGTTGTCAGACTTTCGGGCTTCTGACGACCCGTAACGACTGTCAAAGATCCACAAATGACAGCCGGGACCAACGGCTTAACGTGCTTTCCGAGGCACGATAATAATTTAAATAAAACTTAATAGTATGATAGTAAAATTGAAATAGGGTATTTTCCATTTTTTTTTTAAACTGTTCTAATTTGAAGATTGGGACGAAATATGTAACAGAAACGTAAAAGTAAATTAATTAAATCCATTTTCTCAATTAAAAACGATGTAAACCAAATTAATTTTTCGTTGTTTTGAATTTACCGCCAAAACGCTCCTTAACTATGACTTTTTATCACGTGACGTCAACTTTATGTAAACTAAAGTAGTTAGTAAGTAAACAAGTGAATGTCGTGTTTATAATTAACAAGATTTTTATGGATAGAAAGTGAAAGCACTGGTGTGCGGTGCCTCTGTGCACAAATACTTCTAAAACTGCGCCAAACTAAGTATTTGTACTGGTGCTGTTTACACAAAGCTGACGTCACGATGTCACGTGATAAAAGTCATCTCAAGGAGCGTTTTGGCGGTAAATTCAAAACAAAGAAAAATAAATTTAATTTTAATCGTTTTTAATGGAGAAAATGGATACAATAAATTTATTTTTATTTTTTCTGTTAAATATATCGTCCCAATCTTCAAATTAGAATAGTTTTTATCAAATTGGAAAATACTCTATTTCAACGGTAACGATGCCAAGGTATCCTTAGGCATGCCGCGACGTCCTTATGCATCATCATTTAAATTTGAATTTTATGGTCTTACATTTAAGTTATATTCCTATTCGTCGTATAAAAATCCCTTGCCGTGCCGTGCCGTTAATGGGCGCAGGCACTATATTACCAGCTAATTTAATTTTAGATTAGAAACAGTTTGGATACCAACAGTTTTGCGAAATATTTTGTTCTTCGGTTTTGAGTATGAAATGTAATGTTTGTTACATTATTTATTTAGTTCTCAATACATGAAAGTTAATGCAAAAATATGTAAAACAATTTTTTTTACTGAGTGTAAACTGAACCTCGGGACAAACAAAACTGGCTGGTCACTTGATAAAAGTCATCTTCAATGAAAACTGACCAATAAGCGATAAGACAAAATAGAGTGCATCAAAATCAAATTAGTCTGGGAATCACCACTATTTGAAACTCAAAATGACATAAGACGGTCCCCCAAAATGCTCGCCCTTCACCACTTCCTAGTGCTTTAGCTGGTAAGTGGCGCAACAGGCTCAGTTAGCAGAACTTGCTTCTAAAAAATTGTATGCAACTCAATTAACATAACAAAACAAAGAAACACAAAACATGAAACCATCTCGCGGCGAAGTTTTCAGCAAGAAACTCTATTGGCAGGATATAAAAATCAATCGGTTTCCGGTCTAACCGCGTGCAGCTGAATACCAGTATTTTAAATTACCCTCCCCTATAGTTAGGTAAGACTGGTCGTCAGACTTTCGGGTTTCTGACGACCCGTAACGACTTAACCGTAACGGCTTAACGTACTTACCGAGGCACGGAGAGGTCTTGTAGGTATATAAAGATGATCAATGATCACCCGTTGTTCCGTGTGGTGCCGGACGTAAAGAATAGCACCATCCCAATTCTTCTCGTGGGTTACGACACCCAGGAGGCGACTAAGGGACTTGCTAGAGAATGGGCAGCAGCGTTCTCTATGCATTTTACCACCATACTGCGATCGCCAACCCGCCTGGCAAGCTTGCCGATTATGGCAAATCCTCCCAAAAATGGCATTTTTGGGGGAAGCCTATGGCCAGCAGTGGATGTCTTTCGGCTGAAATTATGATGATGATGAATGATTAACCAACCATCCACGGAGCGCGGCAACCGTAGCTTAACCTGATCGATCGAATCGTACCGCTGTAATTACTAAGCCACTAGCTGGGGATAAAATGAAAAACACATAATTTGACAGTTTTCTTCCTCATTCATAAACCCAATATTCTTTTCCAGGGGACTCAAAACGCGCCATGGACGAGTACACATCGGAGATCCTGCTGCACGGCACCAACACCATCGTGGTGCATAACACGTGTGAAGACTCCCTCCTGGCAGTCCCCCTCATCCTGGACCTGGTGCTGCTGGCCGAGCTGTTCGCTCGCCTCTCCTTCCGTGACGCAGACCGCTGTGAGTATATAGGGTATAGAAAATAGGCATGAGTTCGCCGCCTTTACATACGCAGTGAGCGGAACAGATGGCTGATGGGGCCGAAAGGTTCTGGAGTGGCGACTGCGTACTGGAAGACTTAGAGTGAGAAGGCCTCCCAAGGTGAACCGATGACCTTGTGAAGGCCGCGGGAAACCTCTGGATGTGGGAAGCACAAGACCGGTCGAAGAGGAGGAGCCTGGGGGAGGCCCATGTCAGGCAGTGGACGTCTTTCGGCTTAAATGATGATGACATTTATACATACATGTATACATAAACTCACGCCTTTTCCTATGGAGGTAGGCAGAAACTACAGACCTGCTAAGATCCTTACATACTTCTTTTGCCTCGTTTATGTTCCTTACATGGGACTTTAACATGACTGGAGAAATGTGCGTGTACTATAGGTACAACTCTACCCTTCGTGGAGAACAAGCGTAATAAGTAACATATGTATATTAAAAACAAAAAATGGCCAACGGGTCAAAAAATAGGAAAATCTTTTAGCTTTTTTCTTACGCAACTTCATCCGCGTAAAATGTCTCGTTCCCCTGATCTCGTCTCTTCGCGTTATCACTTCGTTTTCGCTCAGCGTTCTTTTTGACTTTTTAGCTTTTGCGCGGCTTCTAAGGGTCTTCCTGAAGAATTGACAACCTGACCTTTCTGAAGAATATCACCAAGAAGGTCACTTCCGTCCTCCTAGAGAGGATTATTGTAGACGTTATTTTAAAGAATAAATTGTTTCGAAATTTATGATCATTTCAGCCGAAAGACGTCCACTGCTGGACATAGGCCTCCCCCAATTTGAGGGGTTTTGCCATAATCGCTACGCTTGGCAGGCGGGTTGACGATCGTTTCGAATTATATGATATTATGATGATGAAATCAGCAAACATGCTGTTCAGATGGCAATTTCAGCCTATAAAAAATCTATATTTCATAAATGACGATGGTTCTGATAGTGCATGACATCCCCCAGCCTACCAGAGCATGCACGCAGTGCTGTCCAGCCTGGCGTACCTGCTGAAGGCCCCGCTGGTGCCGAGCGGGTCGCCCGTCGTCAACGCGCTGTTCAAGCAGCGCGCTGCCATCGAGAACGTGTTGCGGGCTGCGTTGGCACTGCCGCCCAACAACTATCTGGGGCTGGAGCATAAGGTAATATTTATTTATACAGTAGAAACTCACTAATCCGGCACTTTAATAGACCGATACGTCCAATAATCCGGCACCCTCCATCCTCGCCTCCCTCGCCCCTCCCTACGCCAAAAGTTAAAAATGTCAAGTAAACGGAAACACAAGACTCTAGCTTTCATAGGATAAAATGGACATTTTAAAGAAGTTAGATCGTGGAGAAAGCATGTGCAAGTTTGCAAAAGAATTTGTGTGTAAATATTTTATTTATTATGAATTTTTCTATATAATCCAGTAATCCGAACATTCCAATATAATCCGGCACGCTCTGGTTTTTAATAGTGCCGGATTAGTGAGATTAGATTTATTGTACACAACAATAATGCATCATTATCACTTGCCTAGCATTTTCAAAACTAGGTTATGATCGTATTCCAGTTTCAGCGAACGCAAAAATGTAGCTCAGTAACATGGAGCCTACCTGACCTTCACAACCCACTTACAGGCAACACGTAGCTCTTGGCAAGATTGCTTATTAGGGATTGGTCGAGAGACATGCTCAGTACTTGTTTGTTTAAAAAAAAACAGACTATTCTATCATAGGTACCTGAAAGATAGAAAGGTTAATGTTCAAGTAAACTGCATAAACTCATTAGGGTCTGAAATGGCAATGGGCGTACGTCAAGGTCCAATATTGAGTCCATTTGTTTTTTAGTTTACATTCATGATTTTCCCCATTTACTTTTAAATAAACCGAAAATTGTGTTATTTGCTGATGACACTTCATTGATATTTAAAATATACGGATATTCTTCTCCATACGAAGTTACCTTTTGGAAGGGGCGACTAGAATCAATTTTAATGTAAATTTTGACATTCTAAAGTGCCTATATGCCTGTCCGGGGACGCCATAAAAAAAATACTATGACCACAGAGAACAGAATATTGTACGCCACAACCTACATATTTTATCAACTTTTTTTTTTTTTTTTTTTTTTTTAATTTTTATTAGTAAAGGAACAAGCAAAATATAAACATTAAACATCACAAAAACCTCAATAGGTTTGTCCGGATGTTGAAACACTTATCAGCAATCTTAAAAACTCTTATTAATTAATACTTAACACTTAATTTAAAAAAAAAAAAAAAAAAAAAAACAGTAAAATAAAACATTGTAAGGTAGTTTGTAAGTAATAACTAAAATAGTACAAAGAAAACGAAAACAGCGCGGGTTAGGCATTCCGTCGATGCTAATTACGTTGAATGAAATTTAAACAGGATGATGCTTTTTCAAAGAGATTCAAAGTATTTTATGTATTTAATTTTATAATTACTATTCGTTATTTCCGATTGAATTTTTGTTGGAACGTCATTAATTAAAGTAGGTATTAAATAGGCGTTCGTTCGTTTTCCGTAATAGTTCTTGTATCTCGGTACTACTAGTTTTGATTGGGCTGCCAGTCTAGTTGCAATGGTATGATTGAATTTAGTTTGCAATTCTTTGTTGGTGAACTGTTCTATTAATAACCATTTTTGTATTTTTGTGTGTATTGGTAAGATTTTACAATATTTAAAAAATCCCGTTACGTTATCACCATCATAAAGTGTTTTCTTTATTTTATTTGGTATTATTATTTTTAATAAACGAATTTGTAGGTTGTAAATTTTGTCTACATAAGTTTTAAACGTTCTGCCGTAACTAGTAATTCCGTATGAAATTATTGACTCCACAAGTGCATTATAAAGATTCAGTAACATTTTAAAAGGTATTTTGTATCTAATTATTGCAAACTTGGCTAGAATAGCTCGCATTTTATCGCATAAGGAGTCAATGTGATAACCCCAGTTAAATCTGTCATCAACAACTAAACCCAAATATTTGTAGTTGGTAACCTGCTCCAATGGGTCACATTTGCAACCAAGCCTAGACAATTCCACTTCATGCAAACAATGGTGAGCGTGCGCAATAATTTTAACTGGCTTATCAGAATTGAGCAAGTGATTGGAACGAACGTGGATAATCTTAGTTTTACCAGCATTAAGCACTAGTCCAGCATCATGAGACCACTCACATAAATTATCAAAATCCTTTTGAATTGATTGCTCAGCCTTAGATAAGTCTTTATCCGCTGCTACTAGACAGGTGTCGTCCGCGTATTGATAGACTGAGCAATTTTTTATAACATTCTCCATGTCATTGACGTAAGCTAAATAATGCAAGGGTCCGATAACTGAGCCTTGTGCTGTGCCTGTAGCTACTACAACTTCGTCACTAAGTTCATTGCTGATTTTTACACGACTTGTTCTGTTTTTTAAATAATCTTTGCACCAGTTTAATATTGGGCCTCGGACACCCGTATTTTCAAGCTTGTTTATAAGTGTATCATGCCTAAGAGTATCAAAGGCCTTGCTAAAGTCAATGAATAACAGGATAACATGTTTTTTATCATTGAGATGTTGGTTTATTTCATCTGTGAATTTAGAAAGCAGAATTGAAGTTGATTTTTTAGGTTGAAAGCCAAACTGAGAATCCGATAAGACATCGTTTTTAATGTAAAAATTCTGAATTTGTTGACACACGTATTTTTCTACTACCTTATCGATGACTGGTAATATTGTAATGGGCCTATAACTGTCATAGTTACTATGGGACCCATTTTTATAAATTGGTCGAACGATACCTGACTTTAATTGTTGGGGGTATTCCCCAATTTGTATACTAGTGCTTATTAGCTTAACTATGACCTTAGCTATTTTATCACTTACAACTTTCACGTCTATACATCGAATGCCATCTGCACCAGCTGATTTATTAACGTTAAGATTTTTTATAATAGTTGAAATAGTACGAACGGTAGGTTTTTTAAATAACATGGACTGGTTAGTTGGAAACATGTATTCCGATTCAGGGATTAGTTTTGTGTTGCATTGAGGTAATATTTTGTTTACGTTTTCTTTAAATCCTTTACTGAAATTATTTGCTATTGTACTTAAAGTTAAGTTATTTTCCTTGAATGCCTTAATTATTACTTCGTCTACTGACTTGCAAATACGACCAGAGAGTGTGTTTAATATTTCCCACATTTTCTTTTTATTCTTTTTATTTTCATTGATTAAATTAAAGTAGTATTGGTTTCTAGATTTGTCTATTAGTTTTTTCGTTTTATTTCTTTGTTTATTGAATTGTAATCTAAGTATTTTATTATTAATATCCTGTTTCCACTGACTGAAAAGCAAATCTCTTTTATGACACATATTATTGATTTTACTGTTTATCCACAATTCTTTATTCCTTTTACTGTTGGTATTTATGATTTTTGAATATTTCGATTGCTCATAACAACGGTCAAAGTTATTTTTAATGTAGTTATATATTTCTAAAGGGCATTGCATACTATCAACTAAATTCCAATTTATGGCGTCCAATTTTGGTTTTAATTTATTGAAATCAATTAATTCTTTTACTTTTGCAACATCCTGTACAGAGTTTTTAGCACCCCCTCCAACACAAGACAACACGATCATGCGATGGTCTGCCAAAACCGTGCCAAGCGCCGCCGAGTATAGGTCCAACGAGCGTGATTTCACAAAAATATGATCTATACAACTTCTAGTAACATTATCATTTCTTTTTTCGATTCTTGTGTAATCTGAAATTGCGCTCGTTAGGCCACACTCAGCCAAACAACTTATGTAGTAATTCCGAATATTATCATTTAATTTTAAATCAATGTTTATGTCCCCTAATAAGTATAAATCTGAGTGTTTGAAGGCGTCCTTACATAATACCTCTTTCAGTTCCTTGATAAACAAGTGCTTACTATCTTTCGGAGGTCTATACACAGTGCAGATTGATGTCGTGTAGTGATATGATGTGGTCAAATGTCCAATTATGTATTCGCAGTGTTTGAGTGATACGTTATTTATGATTTGGAAGTTGTTGGTACATTTAACATACATCACAATACCACCACCCCTGCGCTGCTCCCGCAGCGTATTATACATTTCATAACCATTTATATTGAAGAATTGAATGAGATTACTGTTTTTAGTAATACCTACCTCTGTTAAAATAATAACGTCAATATGAATTTTAGAAGAATGAATGAATTGAAGGACTAAAGAAAAATTTTTAACAATCGAACGTATATTAATATGGACAATATTTAGTTTTTGTTTACTATTTGGTAGGTGATTACTAAACTCGTTGATGGTTGAACACTCCAGGAATTCTGATATTTCCGGTGAAGAAAGTGACGTGACCACTGTGTCTAACTACTATCGACAATTATTTTTCTGAACCACCAATTTATCAATATCACTAGTGTTCCTAATGACAATCAGTTTGTCGTTTTCGATTTTACGAACCAATATTTTGCCATTCTGGAACCAGATGTATTTGTACGTGTCATTCAATGTTTGTTTAGCTTGCCATAGTAGTGATTTATTTGCTTTGGTAAGAGCGTATCGAAACAAAACTTTAGACTTGGCTAATTCAGGACTGACCTCGAGGACCACATCTTGGACAACAATTGGTTCCTTCCGCGCTGTACGTATCCACTGATCCACATGCTCCTCATGTTGTAACATCACCTGAATAACTCCTTCTTTACCATTCCTGCCTTTAAGTCTTTTGACCATTGTAACTTGGCGTTTCTCAATGTTAAGCTTCGAAGCTATTTTAGTTGTGAGTACGTCTAGGTTCTCGTTCTCATTATCAGGAATACCAGTGATCTCCAGAACATTGGCCAGTGTTTCTTGTTCAACGCTTCTTATGTGTTGTTCCAATGCATCAATTTTTAATTCCAAGTGTGTGTTTTGATTTGTGAGGTATGTATTTTTCTTCTCCATGTCTTTAACTTTCTCTGTAAGAATTTCTAGTGTAGAATTTATAGCATTCATTCTTAAACAACAAGTGCTAAGCGACTCATTCACTGATGCCAGTTCTTTTTTCACTGCTTTCTTAACCTCGAGTGAAATATCACGTAGCAATTTATTCACTGCAGCACTGTTTCCATCGAGCTCACTAACATTGTCATCCTCATTTTCATCATCTTCCGGAATTACGAAGGACTTGCGATGAGGAGACTCCTTGTGACATTCTTCGCATGTCCACTCTAGGTTTTCTGCATTCCGAAGAGCTGACAGCTGCTTAGAAGATAAGCCTGTGCATATTTGATTTGCATGAACTATTTTGCCACATTTGTTACACTCAAGCCCAGGTGTTTTTTTGGTAATCGTTTTATCACAATTATCGCATTTAGGCATTTTTCTGTTGGGGGTAGATGCTTAATAATAGATTACTTGACTACTCAGTACGACCGCTCGTGAGTGAATGTACTAATATTATTTTTTGGTTACCCCAGGTACCGTTCCTAATGAAGGACCTGCACAGCGGAGCCCTGTTCAAGTCCCCGCCCAACAAGAAACAGAAACTAGCGCACGCCAACGGCGACCAGTGAGCGCCAGCATGCGCCAACTCATCCCATCATGTCCCACGCACCGCCATCATGTACACTCGCACCGCGGCACAAAACTATTCACGAGCAGTCTGCATTAGTTCTGTAAACTATCTGATTTTAATTAAGACTATGGAACTACAAACTTAGTCACATTGAAGATAAAGTTCAAATTTCATTGCCAAGGACCTTTTTAACAAAAATTTACACTCCATACCGCTAAAAGCGATAGTTGAGTGAGTAGCGTTGGCATATCATTTTCTCCGATTCTGAATTCAAGTCTTAACTCGCTATCAGTGATCATTAAATATAGGAAAAGAGATCTATCTTTGCAAAGTATTATGTATAAAAGAAATGTGTATTTTTCTTAACTATTAGCCTTATTTATGTAAACCAACACCAAGTAAAAAAAAAAAAAAAAAACATTGAAAAAATGGTAATTTCAAGCAGATTCGTCCTTAGGTGATGATTCGGTTGTGCACCAACTATTGCTATTGCTATCTTTTTCCTTCTAATGCAACAAAATTGAGACGGAAATAATTTAGAGCTGTCTTTAGTTGAACTAAGATTTTCTTTGACGCAATTAGAACGAACTAAATTTATCATGGTTAAAATCACGCCTTTAAAGCAATCTAGACGTAATTTAGTTTGCTAGTCCTAAATCGTAACTGGTCTTTTTCTTTCGCGGTCTGTCAGTAAGAGATAGCAATATTCTTATTTTAGTTTAGGTGTTGAACAAAACCTGTATCTTACAAAGATCAAATTGATGTGGAAATTCCTAATGTGAGATGTTTGTTTACAAAATAAGGCTTCAGAATGAAAAGATAGTATAGTTCTAAATTGATTATGAATTATGTAACCTATTCATTTTACAAATGCGTGCTTTCGGTGCTTCTATAATTAGAAAACATTTATTTATTAGTTTCCTCTGCTCTGAATAGTATTATTTAGTTATGTACTTAGCACTTGCACACTCGCTTTAGTTTGAATTATGTTGGTTAAGTTCTGTGATAATGTGTGATCAACGTTTGTACTGATGACGTATGACGGTAAACTAGACAAATGTTTATTTATAATACATCTATAATAAAATTATAATTTAATCATTATCTGCCTAGCCGTTTTCCAAGTATGTTGGGGTCAGCTTCCATACCAGTGTTTTACATGGAGCGACTACCTATCTGGCCTTCACAACCCAGTTACTGGGTAATACGATATCCCTTAGTAAGACTGGTTGTCAGACTTTAGGGGCTTGTGACAACCCGTAAGGACTGTCTAAGATCCACAAATGACAGCGGGGCCCAACGGCTTAGCGTACTTTCCAAGGCACGGAGGGGTCTTGACATGTAAAGATAGTCACCCATCCAAAGACCAACCGCGGCAAGGTTAGCTTAACCCGATCGACCCGTGCGGTTGTTATTACTTAGCCACATCATAGGTAATTCTAGTATCATTTTCTAAAGCTTTGGAGTATTTTTACAATTTGTGTTTTATAGTACCATTATCTTCTGCACGGATTACCAAATAATGTGTCAAAGTTATTTATTTAATTCATCTAACTATGACATTCCATTTCATAGTAGAATCTCGCATTTCAGTATTATAGATGCGTTAGACGACGTTCGCAGGGACGTAAAAAAACCTCGCCACTTGGTTTTTCTAACCAACCAACCAACGCTGGGAACCATAGAGTCCATCGCAGCGCTCAGTGCGTTGAAGATCCAGATCTCGGCTGCGATATTTTGAGGTTCTTGGGAACGTGGGCTAAAGCGTTCATTAATTTATCGAGCACCGGTATTATAATATAATATTTATTTAATTATGAATTTCATTGATAAATCTCAGTATTTTTGCTAAGTTTACGAATGTATTGTACGAGAGCATTTACTTAGTTATGTGATTACAGATTTTAAGCACACGCTAACACTAGGGTACATTATACTAATATAAGGCAGTGTAATGTTTCATTAGAAATCCTATACTTAAGAGGTCAATGTTCAATATTTTTCTTTCTTTCTTTGAACTGATTTCAGAGGAGGAAATCTTAATTTGAGTTATTGTATCCAGTGTGCGATTATGTTGAAATAAAATAATTTTGTAATGGAAGATGTTTTTTTATTTATTTAATTACTTTTGATCTCCAACAAAGGATACACAATGAACAAAAAAATTAAATTAAAAAATTTAAAAACCCCCGACCTTAACAAAAACTGTTAAAAGTAAAAATAATAGTATTTATAGGCCTTTTAAGATGAAAGTAATATTTTGATCAAGGCATTGTAAAGGCGGGGGACGGCTAATGAAAATGCCTAGGACTCTGTTTGGCGTTTTCATTGACCATCCCCCAACTTGACAGAAGTCAGAATTAAAAAATTGTTGGGGCCCTGTATCAATTTTTTTTAGGGCTTAGGGCCTTTATTGCCTGACTGCGGTGTAGCTCCAATATTCTGATATACTGACTTGAAAGTAGAAAGGTAATGCTGTCATTGTGATTTTACTAAGATAATGCGAGACCGAGCAAAACGAGCTAGAAAATTGAGAGCATCAAACAAAGAAAATTGGAGCAAGAGAGCGAAGCGATCTCAAAATTTGAGCACCCTGACTTTTCTGCTGGAGAGTTTGTTGCGCCATTTCTTCCCAGCTAAAGCGCTAGGAAGTGGTGAAGGGTGGGCGTTTTGGGGAACTGTCTAATGGAACTTTTACGCTTAAAAAGTGCTGACTCTCAGCCTAGTTTGAATAAACTACTTTTGATTTTGATTTTTAAAGATGAAGGAGGTTAGATTACCGTTTGTTTTTGCTAAATGAATGCGCGACTTTGAGAGCTGGGCTATGCCTGAAGCTTGAAGCACTGTGACCCTTCAACAAACAACGTAATTTTCATATTTTTATTGATAAGTACTCATATGCGTCTTAGGCCCGTATTACAGAACGTCATTTAAGCCATTTGATTGGTTGAAACTAGTTTTAAGTAATGCTTGAGTATTGAGTGACTTTCTGTAATACGGGACTTAATGATCGATGAGTATTGAGGCTTGGATATTTTGTTTAATGCTGCTGATAACAATTATTGCACCGGTGTTGAACTTTACGGTGTCAAGACCGTTCTCTAGGAAAACAAAACAAGACATATACTTTCAGTGTCGTCATTCGACGGTAACTTGCGCACCCTGTGGTCCCTGTGTGGCTTCGTTTGAATGATTACGCACACTTTTTTTTAATGCAACAACTAGTTGGTACGATACATCATCATCATTTGCATAGCTTTTTCCAACTATATTGGGTTCGGCTTCTAGCCTAACCGGATACAGCTTAATAAAAACGGCGGTAAAAGATTATTTAGTTCAAGCGTGTTCCGGCGGATCATGACATCGGCAAATCTTGGTATCGGCCAACCATTCATTCTTTGTAGTGTTATTCGGCGAAACGTGTTGTCGCTAAATAATGACATCTACTAAACGTTTTTCGTATTACCGTTTAACGGTGAACCCTACTTTCTGTAGACAATTATATAGTTCAAGGGTAATTCTATAAAACGTACGGGAGTCAATAAAAACACTTAATCTGATTAATCTTCTTTATTTTCAGTTAAGCATAGAATAGTTACAGTATCCCAATTTCTCCAGTCTAATTTGACAGTATGTCTCAATCACGCACCAAGTAATTCACAATGAAATATTTAAGTAACGTACATTTATTGGTGTTTCACAATACAAGTATATACGGCCGAAATTAAATACAATAAATCAACATACATTATGTAAAAATCTATGTTTTATCAATCCTTACCGTAAACGGGGAATTTTACATGTGAGTAACTAAAAATACTTAAAAACTAAGATACATAGTTTTGTTCTAAGTTGCGAAATGTAACCGTTTAACAATTCCTCTTAAAATTAATACCTATAATTGTTAAAATGTCATTTGTCATGCAGTTAGTAAGATTTTATACATATTACAAATTTTTTGGTAATAAAACATTTATCATAAAGAGTTCAAACTTAACGTTTGACAATACAACGTGCCGTTATAATCGATAATATTTAAAATGACAAAAACATGAGAACATATTGTAACGATGCAACATCTATCCACTGTGATGTCCGGAGGAAGGCGCTCCTCAGATACATGGAATGTTAACTAAATTACATCTAAAGCGTTAATAGTACCACAATACTGTCGCTTATGAATAATTAAATACTTAACAATATAAATTATACAAAAGAACCTATAGGGGCAGACAGCGAGGACCGCGACAACAACACAATAGCACAATCTTCATAATTATTTAATATCGGCAACACATTGATAAATAAAATACAAATATTAAGGGCAACGACAACACAGATAGTGTGGCCATCGAGTGGCGATCCACGACTCGCGTCACAACTTACTCGCTTGTGATGTTATCTGTGTACATGAGTAACGGCCATTTTCACGAATGAAAATGATCACAAAAAAGGTGTTTCAAAATGTCAAACGCTGCGATTGGTTGTTGGTAATTCATTCAACCAATCACAGCCATTTGCATGCACTTGACAATTTGTCACATACGTTTTTGAGATAATTTTCGTTTGAGTAACTGCTCTTATGTGACGCGGTCGGCCAAGGGATGGGTGACCGCCGGGAGAGGAACACGTCGCGAAGTATCGAGCGCAGACCGACGCGTGTCATTACAACTATAATATAATATCGGTGCAAAATGTCTAATAGATAGGGACTACGCACTATTTAGAATAGTTTGTGGACACTTGAGCTCTCCTGCGACGCGCACCGCACACGATCCATTACGATATTTTTTTTTATATAAAAGTCTTTTCTTCTACATTAACAATAATTTGTTATATTATAACCGGTGTATTTTACGGGTAATTTTTCAAGTTAATTTGTTTATAATGTACACGATTTTAAATTTGTTTCAGTGCTCATTATTATATATATATTTTATTTTAAAATTCGTTGGCTACTTAAACGAGTGGTGATAGCTATGAAGGACAACAGAATCTACAATAGGGAATGGAATATATTATACAGCTAGTGGCACGAAAAGTGACCAGCTTTTAGAACGATTGAAGAACACTAAGATAAATAATACGATCAAGAATTTGGTAAATTTCAGTGCCATTAATTGTATTATTATAGCAATGAAATGGCGCGCAGCCTATAGTAATAAATTTTATGTACACTCAGTTTTTATTTTAACTACAAAATGATTAATGTAAAGAATTCTTAAGAATTTACAAAATTTTCATTGGCTACTTACTATCCGAACAGCTGTACAAATTTGGTTTTAAATAAACATAAAATTGTAGTATATGCAAAATGTAAGATGCCACGCGCCACTCCACGCGTATCATAGCTACGAATCTAGCTTACGTCTACATATCTAGGGAATACACTAATGTTTGATAAGGGCTATAAATATACGTTCCTGAGACCGGTCGGTCATCAAAACTTCAACTACTTTTAATTCCTTACGTGCCTTTCATTGAGCAGTTCAACTGTCTCGAATAATTACAATACAATATAACTACTATATATTTTATTGCTCAGAAAACAATGAATTGATAGAAAACGCGGTCATGTCCGACAAGGTTGGTCGTAGCTCGGTGTAGCTTTGGAAGAGGCTCGACAACGCAGCGATGTCACATGACCGCGCACCCTTCTCTCAGAAAGGTTCATAGATATACTACAATAGTTTAAAAAATATTAAGTCTTATAATATTTTCTCGTATAGTATTAATATACATAGATGAATAATTTGTTTAATTTATATACAGAAGCGTATGCCCCGTCGCTAGCCAGGATTTATTATAATAAGTGATCTAAATTTTAATAATAGGAAATTATGTGAATCGCTGCTCCCTACCTAAGTATTCAAGCGTTAATATTCACTGACGCGCGCATTATATTATGAGCACCAACATTGGCTACATTACATATGCATTCTTAGCCCTCATTTTTTATTTAAATCTTTATTTCAAATCATGTATAATTTTAAGCTGTAGAAGAATATTCATCCATTGTATGGTGGGTGGTATCGCATCGATCAATTCCTTCAAGCAATAAATATAGTCAGATCTATGTGTTTATACATTTGTTAAGTGACGTAAGGTGGAATGTTAATAATACTTGAAAAGAATAATAAAATACGTGGTTGCCATAAATATTAAATATTTAGCTATTTTTAAGATTTTTTATCGGAATTTTTGGCATATACATAAATAATACTTTCAAATACTCAAAATCGTGTTTCGTAAATTCCGGACCAATCATAGGAATGTTTTTTAAAACTGTTTTCTATAATTTTTGCAATCGATATTTTTTGTGTGACAAATACTATTGGGTTATCTGTGTTCGTTTTTAAATAATTAAGTATATTATTCTTAATTTCGACGGTGGATCAATTACAGCTTAATGACAGTGATTTTGTTATCAATGTCACAAAATGTTAATATGTAAACGTGCCTTTGGAAGCGATTCTGATCAATTATTCTATACATTTATTCACTACTTTTGCGTGAAATAAGCGAATATTCTGGTACATAAAGCCATTGATACCTTACATACTTGTGCTATAATTGGCACTTTATGTGCGTCATAATTTTTCAAATACATAAATATACCCAGTTTACAAGCTAATTTTTATATACTAATTTAGTAATGCCACGAAAAGGGTAATTTATTTTATATTGGGAAGTACTCGTTCCAACACTGATTTAACTTAGAATTTAAGCAAGCACGATATATGCCGAAGATTACAAGTAGGTACGTAATCCCTTTTATTTTTTTAACATTATATTTTATTTACAAGTTTATCTTTACAAATGAAGAGTACATTTAGCAATTTATTATTTTTCTAACCGTCCGATAATATCTCTACCTAGCCCTTTGTATCGAGGCTTGATGATAATTATCATTACAAAAGCGTTTCAACGCCTCCTTAAATTCAGCCATATTTAACAATACCTATCCAATTTGAGATCCATCCACACAGCTCTAGGCAAATTGTTTGTGCCAGAGAATGCCACAAAACTCTGAGGGCCTTAATGTCCCAGGGTCCGAAAGACCTTAGGACCAACTAGGGGTTCAACACACCCAGACCCTGACACAACGTAGATAGACCCATTCTTCACTTAACACGTTACAAAGGGGAATATTTCCATCTATTTAAAATTAAATCCCTATCATCAATAGTTGTAATACTCGTTTAGTCTCGTTTACGTCGTTTCTGGAAGGAAAATTTTCACAAAATTAATGAAACAAATTAACTATGCGCACATGACAATTTGTCACATTATTTTTGGGATAATTTTTGTTCGAGAAACAACCTCATTCCTTACTCTTTACAAAGGGCAGATTTCCTTCAATTTTGAATTAAATCCCTATCATCAATGGCTCTAGTACTCGCTTACTGTCGCTTGGATCAGAAGCGCTTGCCGGGCGCAGGTGGTCGCTTGTGTCAGTTGAGCGGGAGGCAGAACATGTGTTGCAGGAGGCTTGGCTTGCGCGGAGGTAGCTCCGAGCAAACGCTATCGTAGTCCGATGACGACGATTCTGCACCGTAGCCGTATGTCTGGGGATTTGACAAGGATTTTAGTATAGTGAAGTTTACTGTCAACTGTCTACACGGAAATGTCATTTTTGTCTACTCTTCCGTGGACAAAACGCTTCTCTATGGTTCTCGTGCTGATCCTGCTGTCAAAAAAAAAACCAATTGCTACTCTATGTGTTTAGCACATTAGGGTGTTTTCCAATTTATTAAAAAATATTCTAATTTGAAGATTGGAACGAAATATGTAACAGACACATAAAAGTAGATTTATATCCATTTTCTCAATTAAAAACGATTAAACAAATTTATTTTTCGTTGTTTTGAATTTACCGCCAAAACGTTCCCTGCGATGAGTTTTTATCACGTGACACGTTTTATTTTTCTGTTAAATACGTATATAACGTCCCAATCTTCAAATTAAAATAGTTTTTATTAAATTACCCCGCCGATAGGACATATTTCCTCACCTGCGCTGGCTCGTGGTAAGGGTGCAGCAGACAGGCGTGCTGTCACACGCAGTCCTCCAGCGACATCAGCAGCGGGTTCACGTACTCGAAGCCCTCGAACTCCGACTGGTCGATGTCAGCGATCACGGTGCTGTAAAACACGAGAATTTCGAATAATATACCAAAAAAATTTGGAGAGTGGCAATAATTTTATTTTGTATTTTTTCGTATCTGGTAATATCTCTGCTCTACAGATAAGATAAGCAGTTATATGGTCAAACATGAGTCTAATACATACAACACAAATTATCACCATGCAAGAGATGTTAAAAGTAAAGATGTAATCAGATCATTACGTTTGCCTTAAACAACTGCATGCAAATATTAATACAATAATTTATAATTTAACTCCAACTCAAATAATTTAAAAATTAAAAATATAATCAAAATGTGTCATCACAGATCACTAAATATTCGTTTATCGCTACACATATTTAAAACATTAGCAGGCCTAGACAAAATACATTTCTGTTAACGTTCACGCCAAACGCTACGCCAAAATGTATGGGGTTCTTTCCGCAGGTAATGTCATTTGGCGTAGCGTATGGCGTGATCGCTAACAGAAATGTATTTTGTCTCCAGGCCCAGGCCTGTCTCAGTTGATATAAAGAAACAGAACGATATTTTAAATACGTCATTTCGTTTAGAACCAAGGGCCTTAGCACCAGGGGCGTACCAATAGAAAATGGCGGCCAGGGCTCACATCACATTTGCGCCCCTTCGTAAATTATCTTCTCGGTCTACACTGAGTAAAGCTAGGTCGCATAACAAAGGTATTAATTTCAACTTGCAAAAAAATCGTTTGTAATGCTGCAATTTTAAGAGAATTTGAATAGCAAAAGGCAGATTTGGAAACACGCTTTCATCCTCGTACTGCGCAATTCGAGTAGCGGAGCACCATGAGAGTCAGTTTAAGTGTAGCAATTGGACCAAACATTTACATGAAGCGACTGCCTATCTGACCTCCACAACCCAGTTACCGGGTAATACGATACCCCTTGGTAAGACTGGTAATCAAACTTTCGTGCTTCTGACGACCCGAAACAACTGTCAAAGATCCACGATTGACAGCCGAGACCAACGGCTTAACGTGCTTTCCGAGGCACGGAGGAGTCTCGGTATGTAAAGATGTTCACCCATCCACAGACCAACCCCGGCAACAGTAGCTTAACCTGATGGAGCGATCCGTGCGGCTGTTATTACTTAGCCACAACTGAAGAGTATCAATAATAATCAAATCGGTGCGTTAGAACAGGCAGTGTCGCTTCTGTTTCGCTTGTCGTACAACGGACAAGTAATTGCGAAACTTTTGCGGTTTCGCTGCTATGGTTTCGCAGCGGAGATGCGAGACCCGCTTCAGTGTGTAGTAAGTGATACTAACTCGTTATCAGGCGTGAGATGTACTGGCTCGTCGGTGAACTCCGGCGGGAAGTTGGCGAGGTCGCGCTCGCCCTCCAGGCGGGGCTTGAATGGAGGGACCACTTGCTTCTGCTCCAGCTGGGAATTTAAATGTTTAGAAATTAGGGCCTCTGTTACAATGGATATTCTGCATAGCCCATTCATTCACAGTCATTTTCGATAACCTGGTTTCGCCTTGCTCCCGACGGCAAATAGCTGCCGGAAATTCTTTCGATCGTTCCGATCAGTTGTCTATTTTGATTTAAACTGACAACATTTTCGGGTTTTTGATTTGTGAACAGCGTTTAGAGGTCCTCTAAATTCTGTTCATTCGTTAGATCAGCTATGCTAATCTATCGCATGTTGGTATAGAGGTCGCTCCGACTTTTACAAGAACGTCTGTTTTTTTAATAAATATAACGATGTATGCTAACCATCTCCCACTCGATGCTCTTGAAGAAGGGATGGCTGACGATGTCCAGGAAGCCGTTCTCGCCGCAGCCGAGTCGCTCCGCCGGGTTCTTGTTGAGGAAGCCCTTCAGCACCGACGCCGCCTTCACCGACAGCGACCGCGGGATACGGATCGTTTTCTCTAGGATTACCTGGAAATATAATTATGTATATGTTTTACGAGTATATAAAAGTAGTTGTACATGATTTAGTAAGTAAGTAAATAAGTTATCATTTATTTAACAAAAAGATTTAGCTTAGGTAAATTTAATGATCATCGAAGCGCGAGAGCCCTTATCGTCATTTGGTGTAGAAACAGCTTGTCTTCTGATTCTACGTCCATGTTATTGACATAATTTATCTTGTCAGTGGCTTCGACAGCGTAACCTAATTAAAAAAAAAAAACTTTAAGAAATTGTACACCTACACCTTCCTCATGAATTACTCTATTGTCTATTGGTGAAAACCGCATGAAGATCCGTTCATTAATTTTTGAATTTATCGCGAACAGACAGACACGGCGGAGGACTTTGTTTTATAATATGTAGTGATGGCAATCGGCAGACATACGGCAACCATGCAATAAGTTTACGCTACCTCACGTTAAGCAGGTGAAAACTAATGTGTTGATAAAGGGCGAAGAATTGAATCCTGAAGATAGCACTGTATTCTTGGGCTTAACTTTGGATGCCAAGCTTCAGTGGGGCCCACATATAGCTAAATTGTCGAAAAAGCTAAGCTCTGCAGCATACGCTGTTAGAAAAATTCGTAATTTAACTGATGTAGAGACAGCCCGCTTAGTGTACTTTAGCTATTATCATAGTGTAATGTCGTATGGTATTCTATTGTGGGGAAATGCCGCCGACATTCAGACAATTTTTGTCTTGCAGAAAAGAGCTGTCCGATCAATTTATAAATTAAGTCCGAGACACTCTCTCAGAGATAAATTTAAGGAGATAAATGTAATGACTGTGCCTTCACGGTATATTTGTGAAAATCTTTTATATGCTCATAAAAATATTAAATTGTTTAAAAATACAGTGATATCCATAGTATAAATACTAGGAACAAACACAAATTTGTTGTACCATCAACAAGGCTCAAGAAAATAGGTGGGTCATTCAGATGTCAATGTATACGCTTTTATAATAAACTTCCAAGCCATGTTCAAGATCTAAGTCTCAATAAATTTAAATCATTCATCAAACGTAAGTTGTGCCTGAAAGCCTTTTATACCGTTAAATATTATATTGACGACAAAAAAGCTTGGGATTGACCTGCTCCAATTTTGTATACTGAATGTTGTTTTTTCTTTGTTTTGCTCTTTGACATTTGATTATTATTAAATACACTTTGACATTTGATTATTATTATATACACTTTGACATGAATATTTACTTTGAGAAGTATAATATTATTTTTGTTTTAATTATTGTGAATGTGAGGACTATGTGGTATTTTTGTTTTTGTGTTTCGTCTCTTTCTCAGTTAGTTTTTAATGTTAATCTGGCAGTTTGAGTACTTTATGCGGCCTACCCAAATGTCCTTTCTTTGTTATTGTTCGTCAAATCGTTGAGCTCCTCAAGTTCTGAGTTGAGCCGTATGATACATGCGTGCACTGAATGGACAGGTCCACTCAACCTGTGTGGTTCTTTCCTCAAAAGACCATTTCAGACACCAATCCACATGGTCTTCACATCATCTGACCTTGATTATGTCTGGACTTTAAAAGAGACTGTGACCTCTGAGTTTGTTTCGGCCTTTCTTCTCAGAGTAGTCAGATAGGAAACGCCGACCTCATCTAGTTTAAAAAATATGATTGACGTGTAAAAGTGTTTGTACAAACCTACTTACAGAAATAAAATCATTTATCATTTATAACCGGTAAATATCGTCTATTCTCTAGGAGCGTATGCTGAACATATTCTTCTTTATGAATAAGTTGGACACCAGAAAACTCCCTAGCACTAGTGACGCTATTGGCATATTTCTATTATTTGAGCTGCCAAACCGCAGTACGTTAATCAGGTATACATTTTGCAGTAGATATCAGTTTTCACTAAATCAAACAAACCTGGAATAAATAATCCTCAGTATTCTGATCAGGGTTATCCGCGGCCTGCGCGATGTCGAAGGGCGACCGCCCGGCCAGCATCTCGTACGTGAGCACGCCGAGCGCCCACCAGTCCACAGAGAAGCCGTACTCCTCGCCGCGCAGGATCTCCGGCGCGATGTAGTTGGGCGTGCCGCAGAATGTGGAAGTTGTGTCGCCTGGTCGCACGCCCTCCTGCAAGCGGAAATATTGGTTACATGAGTAGAAATTTTAATGACATGTTTTTTATTTTAAATATTTAATATCACATAAACCTTCACGGACACTTATGAAACGTCAGAAATTATTGTGGTATAGATAGGCCATTATTTGACTTTGGAATGAAGGAATAAACAGTAGGTCTAATTGTGAAACTAATGCTACAATCAGATAGTAACACATCAACAACTAGACTAAGGCGAATGGTGCAAAATGTGGATGTAGTCAACAAAAAGCAAGGTTTTAAAACAAACAAGAATGTGTTAATAAATAAATTTAAGAGTATAGGGCCTAAACATGATCCCTGTGAGACACCATACGCTATTTCAAATAAATCTAAGCTTAACCCATTAAAAATGTACAAAAATGATCAATGACACAAATATGACATTATTTTGAGTAGTGGCTTGCCGATCAATAAATTTATTTCTAGTTTTTTAATCAATAGCATTTGATGAACTTAGTCAAAAGCTTTGCTGAAGTTTGCATGATTTATTTATACAAGTATTTAAGGAGCAGCTGAATAAGTCAAAATTATATCGTTTCTGTGTAAGTTACCTTGCACATTCCGTAGTCAGTGAGCTTGATGTGTCCCTCGTGGTCCAGCAGCACATTGTCGAGTTTGAGGTCACGGTAGATGACGCCACGCTCGTGTAGGAAGTGCAACGCTAGCGATATCTCCGCCGCGTAGAATCGAGCGTGTTCCTCTGGCAACCGTCGTTGGCGTTGCATGTGGAACCTGGAATGAGTGAACATGAATACGTTAAAATCTATCGGAAATAACTTTATACAGAAGTGCAGAGTAATAATTTCATCCACATCAGTACAAGAAGATGAAAAACGGGTAACATATCGTCAAGCAATGGATTTCAAATAGAGCAGCTTTTCAGTAAGGCTCTCTTATTCTGTTAAGATCAGCTACCAACATGATAAATATGGAATTTTGGATGTTTGCAGCTCTGTGAAATTAATTCTAAGATTTTTTATGGCTATGTCACTTAATCACGCTTTAAAGTCTAAACGGACTTGAATACAATTTGGCAAATACACTTAGTATTTATCAGTGTTCATGAAGTAGTTCTCCTTGAATGCGAGTGAAACCGCAAGTAACAACATATTCAAGAAGCATACTCACATGAGATCCCCGCCCCTAACGAACTCGATGACAAAGAACAATCTACTCGGCGTTTGGAAGCAAGAGTGTAGACCAACAAGGAAGGGATGATTCGAAGCGGTCTCAAACACATGCTTCTCCGTCTGCACCCAGTCGATATCTTCGTCGTCCGTCACCAGCGCCTTCTTGATCACCTTCATTGCGTACACGCGTTTTGTGCGCTTCAATTCTACCATCAGGACCTGGAAATGTGAACAGAGAATAGTTTATTGTGAGGAAGAATATAAACGAAAGAAATATAGGATATTACGATATCTAGTGTACAATAAAGTGTGTAATAAAAAAAAGGTGTGGAAATGTCTTTAGGTGATTAACTATGAAATGTAGGAATTTGAGAAAGAAACAAAACTAATCGAGGTTGGAATGAAAGCACTTTATGAACGTGCAAGTATAGCGAATTTGGTAATCATTTATATATGTACGTATATAACATCAGCGTTTGTATATGTGGTAGAGGTCTTCGAAAGTGCAATCAAATGAAATGTATTGTCTTTATGTAAGTTGTTTTGATTCGTTTAGTAAGTAAATTCCTAAAAAATTATTATCATAACGGTAAGCAGATAGTTTAGACTGTAGATTTGATTTGATTAGGTCTTTAATAAGAGGGATATTATAGTATATTTTTACCACGTACCTTAGCATAAGATCCTCGTCCAATAACCCTGATGAGTTCAAAGTCGTCAAGCGAGTACTGTCTCTGAGATCCCGGCTCGAGCTCATCCGGCCGAGGGAGCGCAGGCGCAGGCGCGGGCGGCGTCTCGGGTAGCGGGGGCTCCACTTCCGCGCGAGATCTACATGGCACCACACAGTTTGTGAACAGCTCTTGAAGTTTATTTACGTGTTTTTGTTTGAACGCTCGGAGATAACGTAGTAGGTCCTTCATTATCGAATGAAGAGTGTTTAGCAGATGGTACATTTCGAATCCATCAAGCAGTAATGAGACACAATCAAATAACTATCGGGATCCTCGCGTTACTTTGTGAATTCAATTCTAAGTCAAATATTTCGTTTTTAATTCCAGTAGCTGTATTCCCGAAGCGGTTTGGGTTTATACTGGGATTTTTGCCCAAAATACTGCCAAAGAATTGATATTTATAAAACGAACTGATTTGGTTGACGGCGTTAGTCATGCTCATATCGTACGGAAGGTTAAGGTGAACCTGATAAGAGGGGTCTAAATATATTTGGGCAAAAAACCCCAGTGTAATAATATTGTTATGTTATAATAGTTTACTATAAGATTACAACGGTGAAGAAATTTAATCTAAAATTGATATAAATAGCACATAATTCAGAGATCTCACTTTAAATGTGTGGCGCAGATAGCTTTCTGACGGCATTACATAATGAACTTTGTTGCTAGTGCCATTAAGTGCTTTCGGACGGCGAAGAAAAGTGAGCTTCACTGAGGGTAAGATTGCTAAGGAAGCGTCGTATGCAAAAGTGAACGTTATTCGTATAGCGGATAAGTAACCACATTTAAATGAATCTGAAGAATAAGTAGTAGTTAATCTCAAGTATAAGAATACGATACCTAGAATGGATAGGTATGACTTCGTTTCTAATACCCAAATGGAGCCCATCACTATACTTGTTCCCACAGTAGGCGCCTATGATATCGCCATTAAAAATAGCAACCATTAATCTCATCATCTGCCTAGCCTTTTCCCAACTATGTTGGGGTCGGCTTCCAGTCTAACCGGATGCAGCTGAATACCAGTATTTTACATGGAGTGACTGCCTATCTGACCTCCACAACCCAGTTACTGGGTAATACGATACCCCTTGGTAAAGACTGGCTGTCAGACTTTCGGGCTTCTGACGATCCGTAACGACTGTCAAAGATCCACAAATGACAGCCGGGAGCAACAGCTTAACGTGCTTTCCGAGGCACGGAGAGGTCTTGGTATGTAAAGATAGTCACCCATCCACGGACCAACCGCGGCAAGTGTAGCTTAACCTGATCGATTGACCCGTGCAGCTATTGTTACTTAACCATAAGCCCCCATGAATTAATCTGTAAACCTAAATTATCTCAAAGATAAAAAAAAGTTCTGCAAATGATCGAAATAGGTTCATTAAATGCATACTGACCTACATACTGATATGGTACTTGTATTACATAATATTTAATAGATTATGCTGCTATTCCTGTATTTATCTTATCGATTCTTCGGTAAACATGGTGCAGGATGCTATCAGCTTGTAAGTATGATATGAGCTATTGCCCCGGTGGATCATACAAATCGGAACGCGCAATATTTTCCCGGTCGGGATTCCCGAATTGGAAAAATATTTGTGTGAACTCAAATGAACACAGAAGCTTATCGCGGCCGTGGTGGGCAATGATTTTCAGAAATATTATGTAATTAAATTTTAATCACAATTGAGGTAAAGACTCCGATTTTGATAATATGGTGTTTGAGTACGAGTGTATGCTGCTTTATCAATTTAACGAACGCCCATATTACCAACCTATTATTGCCACTGCAAGGCATCTTCATTTAATTTGATTAACTCTAAGTCCAGGCACCTAATTGCGTAACACTAATAACTGGCTTTCATTATCACATTGCGTTATTTACGATGGTGAGCAGACAAATTTGCGAATAGATGAAGTGTGACGCAATTAGGGTGCAGGTTACATCTTGATATTTTGCCTTCACCGATGTCACTAATGTCCAACTTTAATACTATTTGGAGTCGAACCATCTTCTCATTTGAATCATCTTCTGATTTTGATTTCAAAAGACTTTGAATAACCAGGCTTAGCACAAGCACCGATTTGTCGACGGAAGAACAGACATGACCATTAACTAAATGATGTACAATAGGAGAAGATAGCTATGTTTTTCTATTATTTATCACAGTTATGCGTTCTAAACGAATCATGATTTTGTGGACAATCGTATATACTTTGTGGCCGTTGAGTATAAAGTTTGTAGTCAGTGTGATTTTGACAGTTTGGGAAGAAATATTCTTCTGAAATAGTCTACATTTAAAAGGAGCTAGACAAAGATCGTAAGAAACGAAAGACAAAATGACAGATTGTAGAAGGATACGGTGCGATGTCAAAAATGGAGAAACGAAATGTCACTTTGTTTTGAAAAGCACTGTCTATTCTTCGTAGAAATTGAAACCGAACCGTAGAGAAGCGTTTTGTCGACGGAAGAGTAGACAAAAATGACGTTTCCGTGTAGTTAATTGACAGTTTTGTACCGAGAAATGTAGACAAGCGATTTATAATCTACGGTAGAGTAGAAATAGAAAACATCATGCTAAGCCTGCTGGTGGGGCAGGTGATTTATATTATATTTATTCGTAAGTGGGCATCCTCTTGACTTCGATCTCGCCAAATATTTTACGTATTTTACGCACCTGACAGAAGACGCTCTTCCCAAGGTGCTCTCCCCGTTAGCATCGTCCTTGACTTCGATGGGGTCCACATGTTCGTTGGAGCAGGGTTTCTGCACGAGTTTGTGGCACTTCTTATGCACCAGCAACTTGCACTGGATGCACTTGAAGCCTTGTCGCCCCAGGCCCCAGATGCGGTCCTGGCAGAAGGCACAGAAGGCGCGCTGGAAGGGAAACAGGTAGATTAGAAAGAGATTGCTTTGTGATGCTTTGATACCTGCGCTGCGGTGACGAATACCCTTAGAACACTATAAGATCTAACGATTATAGGCCGAAACTGTATGCGAACATCTATAAAATTCGTGCAGTTTGAATTTGGACCAATTCCCGTACTAAAAAAACTTGCTAAAATTTTGAGGGTTTTGTTGACACATTGGGACTTGGAGTACGAGAATTGTCCCTCATATATAAGCTTAAGTTTATAGTCTTCAAGATAATAGAAGGTATCCGGTTTTTCTCACACAGATAGACGTGTAGCGATATTAGAATTGATAGTGATACTCACTCTATTAAATCTCTTAGCCTGGAAGATGTGTCCATTGACGCGGTATAGCTTCCGCCACCGTCGTGCGCCTCTTCTGTATATGCTTCCTGGAAGGTAAAAAATACATCATGAGTATCTAACAAATATAATATGGGGAAACAAGAAGAAGAACTTGTTCTCACACACTATTGTCTACATTTCTTTTTCATTTCTCCTTTCGCAGGTCTGCTGGAAGAAATTTCTAAAGAAATAAGCAGTACCTTTGTACTCACTTGTTATTATGCCGTATCTCCTATGTATTTTACTGTGTGTACATAAATAATAAAATAAATAAGAAACTAGAGTCTGTACAGAAACTAAAGAACCAAACAATCTTAACAAATACCTGTCACTAATAAGTATAGTAGCTTTTTATTAATTGTATATTGCGCAATGAAGGAATGTATTTGAAATGAATTTAATATCAAAGACATCTTCTATTTTTTTTTTTTATATAAACCTGAATCCCTATTTCCTTTGGTCACGGCATCGATTTTGTTAATTCTTTTTTTGTTGTGCTTGTTATTGTCAGCAGAAGGTTCTTATGAAAAAATATATATCAGAAAATAGCACGTAATATTAGAACATTAAAGAAACCTTAACGACCATATTCTTAACATCCTTTTCTAATATTAGGTATACCAATGCGAATTCAATATTCATAGTAAAGATAGGACGTGTCAGGTCTGCTAGTACTCGTATATATAATCTTATAAGTAATCTTCTTTCATGAATCCGGTAATATTTTAAATTCTACCTTCTTTTTTGTCAATTTTTATTTGACCGACGTGTTTTTCTTTATTAAATGTTAATTATTATCTATATTAAAGTGAATATTTCAAGGTAGATTGTTAAGACACATAAGTTTAGTTTAACACCTTTATTCTATGTAGCTACCTATTTTCTAAGCTAGTAAACGATGATTATGAATTAGTTTCTACACATAAAATCACTAAACACAAGCCAACACCGTCCTTCGTAAAGCTACACCAAGATTACAACCTAATGAAGAATATTATTGGAGGCCCCAATATCGTTCAACAAGACACAACTGACGAAAATGCCATATAAAAAAACTTGCCATACATTTACAATGACAACAGCACATTTTATCAAAAGGTGCTTTATAAAAAAACCCATACAAATCTATTCAAATTGATAGTGTATTAAGTATCTAGTGGCATTCAGCATAAAATGGGCCAAACCTATGTCACTTGAGGAAGCTATTAATCTTTCGGCACGCGATCTAATTGCAATTTAAGGGATGGCGCCGAAGCGAGCGTTTTTATAACCATTTGTACTTGTTTAACAGTGGACTTTTGATATAGGGGAGCAAAGCGAATGAGGAAACGAATATTGAGGGTCTTGAAGATTGAGATAAACAAAGAAAAGGCTATGAGATCGATCTTGGCAACTGCTTATATTTATATTTGTTTCAGCCCTGTTGAAGTTTTGATTATGGCTATTTTAGGTTACGTTAGGTTACGGGGCACGAGGGGTGACGAGGGCAGTGGTGGCACAGGTGTTTCGTCGTAGGTTCGAACCCAGACAGGCGCTCTGCTCTCAAAATGGTAAAGGAAAACACCGTGAGGACTAGAACCAAAAATTCGAAGACATGGGACATCCACCAACCCGCACTGAGCCGCGTGTTGGATTACACTCTTAGGGTACCTACGCTCTATGCGGATAGCCGGTTAACCGGGTGGCGGGTAGCCGGTTAACCGGGTGGCGGGTAGCCGCAACCGCAACCGGAACGAAACCGTCGTGGTTTGCGGTTGGATCGACTCATTTCCAAGATGGACGTCGGAGAAGTCGCAGCTATTATATTATATTTACTTACGTTATATAAACCTGAGGCTTATTTTGTATCTCAATTATAATTTTTTCTGAATCAAAATCCATAGTTTATTATCTGTTGTCATCAATAAAATTCGCGAGCGTCGGCGAACACTTGCACTATCCGCGTAGTATGTATAGCAACCGTCCGGCTGGCCGTCGCGACGGCCAGACCGACGCGTCGGTCGGGCCGCAGCACTCAGAACGACCGGAGCGGTCGGCCGGCAGCCGCATCGCAGTGCAGATAAAAACTACTTTCTCGTACAGATTTTTCCGGCTAACCGCACAGTGCGTAGGTACCCTTACAGAGAGGAGGCATGTGTGGCTGTGTCCCAGCAGTTTTAGTATAATGTTCTTAACATTATTTCAAATTAAAATTCATTTATACGCTTACATAAGGTTCTTAAATATACAAAGTGGTTTTACATGGTATGAAATTTTCACTAACAGTAAACTTACACAGACTAAGCAGCGGGTCCCAAACTAGTCACAGCCTGTATCTTGGTGACCCAAACAGTACACAAAGTTAATATTCTGGTAGTGCAAGATTGTTACAAATTCAGAAATTCCTTAAAATTTAAAAATTTATAAGCTGATTTCACAGGCGATTGAGTCCATGAGTAATTGTGTATTAATTATGTATGCTTACAAATATCCCTACATCGTATGTACCTGTCTGGCAACACTAAAGGCATGTTGTGTGTGAACTGTAGATATGTATTTATTGTATTCATGATCATGTTACAATTTCGTTGAAAACTGCCGAATGGTAGCAGGTCATTGAACTGAATTCCCATTAAAAAACCGTTCACATTCACACTTCTTCACAAATCTCACTTCAATTCACACTTTCCTTACGAAAAAAGAAGTTCTAATTTTAAAATTAATTTATGTTATGAATGAAAAATCGTGTCTTCACTGTTATAGTCGCGTACATTGGCTTCGTGGCCACACATCTACAGGGTAGCTGACTCAATTATCGATCATTACTAAAATATTTTCGAATATACCTTTTAACAGGTGCTTAGCGATATCGATAGTGCAGGACATTTATTTTTATGTGTCAGAACATAGTACCAAGTTTAGATACTGTTCCGAGTCGCGGCCGATGCGATACTGAGCCTTATCATAAGCTATCTTATCGAGTAAAACGAAATTATTGAATCACACAACTGGTAAGCGGATTTCAATGAATTTTTGAGCAAATAACTGCAATTCTCATATTTCGAAATAGAATGTTGCTAATCGCTTTTAGATAAGTAACTGTTATCACTATAGTTTTTATTAAACATAGGTTATCGACACAGTCTATTTTATAAGGAAAATTAAAGGTTTCCATAGTTTTTGATTAAAGAAATCAGTTACTAAAAGTGCATAATAACCTCTTATATTCGAGATCCATATCTAATAATAACCTCCACTGTTCTTGGAAAAACTAAGACGTCACAATTTTTTCGAGGTTTATTTTTATTTATTTAATGTATTACTAGCAACTTCGTCTGCGTCAAATTTCTTGCTCCCGACCCACCCCGTCGCATCAAATCGCCTGGCCGTGCGAGGACTTCGTATTCGAGACTTTTTTCTTTTTGCTCAGCTCCTAAGGGCCCTAGCGTGATGTTATATAGCCTATAGCCTTCCTCGATAAATGGGCTATCTAACACTAAAATATTTTTTCAAATCGGACCAGTAGTTCCTGAGATTAGCGCGTTCAAGCAAACAAACAAACATACTCATCAGCTTTATAATATTACTAGCTGCCCCGGCGAACTTCGTACCGCCATATTTTATTTCTTTGCGATCATAAATTGAGATGTAAGCTATCCTATCTTTCAAGTTTGATCAAACTGCACACGGTGTACAAATTTGATTAAAATTGGTTAAGGAGTTTAGGAGTCTATCGCGGACAAACAACGTGACACGTAATTTATATTAAGATAAAAACTATTCTATCTTTTAAGTTGGACCATATTATAAATGGTTGCAAAATTTTATCAAAATCCGTTCAGTAGTTTCGGAGTTTATCGCGAACATACATCGTGACACGAAATTTATATAGATATATTGGTATAGATTACCTAGCACACATTGCACTTAAAAGGTCAATTACTAGATTACAAAAAGCAATATTGCTGTAAATGAAAAACCAAACAAACAACGACAAGAAAAAAAAGCAACAAGAGAACAACCCGAGCTAATAAAAGCGTTATAAAAAAAGAAAGAAAGAAAAAGTTAAGACAGGTTAAAATTAAGTTTATATGTTGATGTATGTTTTTGTTTGTGTTTGTGTGTGTGTGTGTGTGTGTTTGCTAGATAAGTTTTATGTTGAAGCTAGCAGCGCCCCGCGGATTCACCCGCGTAGTTCCCGTTCCCGTGGGAATACGGGGATAAAATATGGCCTATGTCACCCGGGGATAGTGTAGCTTCCCAACAGTGAGAGAATTTTTCAAATAGGTTTAATAGTTTCGGAGCCTATTCAATGCAAACATACAAACAATCAAATCTTTCCTCTCTATTATTAGTATAGTATATAGATATACATAACATCACGTTATATTTTCCTGAAGGGTAGGGCAGAGGTACCCTATAGTACCTATACCTACATTTCGCTAGTTATGTTTAAGTCCCATGGGATAGGGAGCGAGCCTATTGCCACCATGCGGCCAAACATCTAGTGTCTTGCAGCTACGGAAAAAATCTAGATAGCAAATCTCAATAACACTGCCCGACCTCAGAATCGATCCCAGTACCGAAAATATTTATGTTTACTGGCTACTAATCAGCGCTCTCAAAAAGTAGATGCCAATTAGCTACCGGTGTCATAATCATCATCATCATTTCAGTCTAAAGACGCCCACTGCTGGACATAGGCCTCCCCCAAAAGGGTCTTTTAATGCCATAATCGCCACGCTTAGCAGGCGGGTTGGCGATGGCAGTATGGTGGCTATCGGTATACCATAATTATCAAATAGCATGTGTTATGTTTTTGTATTTTCCATTCACAAACGCAAAGATGTAAAAACGTAACGAAATCCTCTTCTAGTTCTTTTTTCTCTAGTTTTTGCAAAATAAACAAATTTCCTTTATTCTACTTCTTTTTAAACACAAAGTCCTATTTAAAAAGAACCGCAGTCCAATTTGAGTGTGCCATTCCTAATGCAAGTCGGACATTGGTACGAGTATGCAAATGTAAGAGCCTGTGGACACCGGAGACCGGACAGTGTTCGAGCCGAGTTTTAGCAAATATTACCTTCGCTCTGTACCTAGCCGACATTTATGCTTATTAAAAGCGGGGTTTACATTCTGGACCTAACGTCCTGAAACAGTAGCTTTGACTGTTGTGTTTCGAGCTATGGCTAACTAAGACCTGGTTTTTGAAAAGCTCTTAAATTTGATTTGTTAGTTGACAATATACTCAGGTAGGCCGAAGTAAAAGAAACCTGTTCAGGTGAAGATTCACAGATGCTTCCGCCCTGGACTGTAAATGTGGTGCTGTTCCACATACAATAGGGAATTTTCCAATTTTTCAAAAACTATTCTAATTTGAAGATTGGAACGAGGTATTTAACAGAAAAATAAAAATAAATTGATTTCTGTCCATTTTCTCAACTGAAAACGATTTAAACCAAATTTATTTTTCATTGTTTTGAATTTACCGTCAAAACGCTTCTTACGATGACTTTTTATCACGTTAAGTCAACTTTGTTTAAACTAAAGTAGTTAGTAAGTAAATAAGTGAATGTCGAGTTTATAATTAACAAGATTTTGAATGGATCGAAAGTGATATTACTGGTGTGCGGTGCCTCTGTGCACAAATACTTCTAAAACGGCGCCAAACTAAGTATTTGTACCGGTGCCGTTTATACAGAGTTGACGTCACATGCAGGGCCCGATCTAGCTATTTAGCCGCTCCGGGCAAAAATAATATTCGCCGCCCTTTACACTAACACTATAGAAATCATGAGCTTGCTATTCCAAAGATGGGATATATATACCAGGCCACTCATACATATATATATGAGAGACTAGCCAGTCATAATCTATTTTGAAAATACGATATTTTTGTAAGTTAATATAGGTACGTTCCAATTTAAAAATTTCCCTCCACATTGTTTGCGAGCTAATTTAAATTATCGTATCTCATTAAAAAATGGTTCTGCGCCGGAACATTTTCGCGCTATGATTTTTTACGATTTCAAGTGTGGCCTGAAATCGGACGAATCGTACGATAGACTTCAAATGTCATTCATGGATGAAGGCCCTTCTAAGGCAACCGTGTATCGTTGGTATAACGAATTCAAGCGCGGTAGACTAACTTTGGGGGATAAAGAATGAAGCGGTCGCCCTTTGACGGCTATTACGGAAGAAAACGTATTAGCAGTGAACAATTTATTAATCCATGACAATAGGCGAGTTACGTAGCAGTTAGGTACAACCTGCCTCACACACTGCAGGTTGTATCGGGAAGCTTTCTACACGCGCATCTTCGCTTGAGGAGGATAGTTTCACGCTGGGTACCGCACAACCTCACCGATGCTCAGAAGCAAGCCCGGGCGGAGTGGTGCAGTGATATGATTAACAAATTTGAAACAGGCTCGTCTCGCCGTCTTTACGACATCATTAGAAGCAGCATCGATCTAGAACCAGGGGGAAGATTTCAATCGCGAGCTTTTTCAATATGCCTGGCTAATTGGTGTAAATTCCTTTACGGAACCAAAGAAGCATCAACGCTGAATGGTATACTACCAAATGCTTGGGAGAAGTTTTCTCTGTTGTGAGCAACAAGCGACCAAACAAAGGGCTCCGCGGGCTACTGCTCCACCACGACAACGCGCCTTCACACACCGCGCTCAAAACGAAGGACTTCCTGAGAGCTGGGTCACTCACCTTACAGCCCTGACACGGGTGTTTCCACTGCGAAGATCGCCCTGAGGACACGGTGGAGCACACGGTGGCGGTCTGCCCGGCTTGGGTGGAGCACCGCCGTGTCCTCGTGGAGGCGATCGGCGGCGGCGATCTCTCGCGTCCGGCCCTGGTCCAGGCCATGGTACGGAGCGAGAGTGCATGGGTAGCCGTCATCTCCTTCAGCGAAGCAGTAATGCTCGCGAAGAGGGAGGCGGCGCACGTGAGGGAGAGGCAGTCTATGCGCCCTCGCGACCCTAGCCGCCGCAGGATACGGAGACGCCCTGGGCGTTGGGAATCCCAGGCCGATTTCCGGCCACCGTAGGCATGAGCTTGCGGACGGCGAGAAATGGGTAGCTCGCTGTCCGGTAAGGACCAAGCCCAAGTCGACGGCGCGTTGTGTTCCACGCGCGCCTCAAAGAGATGTCAGCACAAAAAATGATGGGGCCCGCAAGGGCCGATGCCTGTCAGGGGTGCGGGTTTGTTCGAAAGAGATACCACAGCCCCTGGCATACGGGCTACTGAGGGAACACGGGTGGGTTTTGAGTCAATAAAAGTCTGACACGCCCTCTTGCTCCACCCAGAGCGGGAGAATTTATTTGATGATTTCCCACCCAAAAAAAAAAACCTAGTACCGTGGGAAGTCACACAGTACTAGGTTTTTTTTATATATTTAATTTTTGTCGTCGCCGGAAGATGTGCTGTCAGCGTTCGACCAGGCTGTAAACTAGGTGCCTGCGGTGGACTGGAAAAAGTGTTTTTTTGAGGGTGTGATATCATCAAATAACTTCTCCGTGTCAGACTTTTACTGACTAAAACCCACCCGTGTTCCTTCAGTTGCCTGTGTGCCAGGGGCCACGGTATCTCTTTGGAACAACCTGCACCCCTGGCAGGCATCGGCCCTAGCGGACCCCAGCAGTTGGTGCTGAAATCTCTTTGAGGCGCGCGTGGTACACAACGTGCCGTTGACCCGGGCTTAATTGGTCCTTGCCGGACGGCGAGCTACCCATTACTCGCCGTTTGCAAGCACGCGCCTTCGGTGGCCGGGAATTAGCCTGGGATTCCCCACGCCCAGGGTATCTCCTGTGGCGACTAGGGCCGTGAAGGCGCATAGATTGCCTTTTCCTCATGTGCCGCCTCCATCTTCGGGAACATTACTGCTTCGCAGGATGTTAAGGCTTCCCATGCACTCTCGCTCCGTACCATGGCCTGGACCAGGGCCGGTCGCGAGAGATCCCCGCCGCTGATCGCCTCCACGAGGACACGGCGGTGCTCCACCCAAGCCGGGCTGACCTCCACGCGATCTACGCAGTGGTAACACCCGGGCGTTTCCTCCCGCCTTATCAGAAACTAATTATATTTCGTTACAAAACGAATCAGTCAATAATTAAATTACGGAAATAAAACATTATACTCTACCTCGTAATAATTAAAATAATTTTCTTCGCACTTTCTGCTCTATTTTCTGATAAATTTTATACCGTCACAAACTTTATGTTCTATTGAAATCATAACTAAGAAAACCTTAAAAATACTATTTTGTCGGGCTGCTAGGCATGGTAATTTTTATAAGATTTTTCACTCCTACCGATAAAATTTAGTACTTCGTGCAACCCTCAATTTTGCCGCCCCTCATTTTTGCCGCTCTGGGCATTTGCCCGGCTTGCCCCCCCCTAGATCGGGCCCTGGTCACATGTCACGTGATAAAAAGTCATCGTAAGGAGCGTTTGGCGGTAAATTCAAAACAACGAAAAATAAATTAGATTTTAATCGTTTTTAATTGAGAAAATGTGTATTAATAAATTTATTTTTATTTTTCTGTTAAATATATCGTCCCAATCTTCAAATTAAAATAGTTTTTATCAAATCGGAAAATACCCTATGGGGAACTTAATATCTTGTGTCCAGCGTGTCCTGTTGTCTGCACGCTACAGGAGTTGCTGGACGCAGCAGAAAATGCCAAGGTCGTAACCAAATTCTGGGCTGACTGTATTTAGATTGCTATCGACACGCTAAGAAGAAGTTGGCTGAAACAATTGTTATTATTTCTCTATGTGACAGTTCTTTGCCAATAGTCAGCCAGTAATTCCCTGCTATTTCTATTATATTATTGTCATCAACCGTCTGATAAAAGTTGCGGACCATAAAGGCGTAGAATTGCTAATACCAATTTGGATTTCAAGCAAACATACCTAATCCCATGCAAATACAGCGACAAAATAAACATAGAATTCGGACATCGTTTGATCGGATATGCGCGTCCGATGCAACGGACACATAAACGACCCCCAAAGCGTCGCATGATTAGACGGCAAATACGAGTATGGCGACTGCAACTTTGTTTACAGAACATTACACAAAATTGCGAAATTACACACAGTCTGCTGTGGGTAAACTGGACATTTACTGGTGCTTCAGGGACCGCTGATGTGCGCTGTTGACATACTACATCAGCGTTGGAGACTTTGGCTGATACCGGATGAAGTCGTTACTTACTCATTTGTGATAGGAAAATCCAGTGAGTTTATAGCTTTCTAAAGTTTACAAGCCATGTGCCCCATTTTAATGGGAATTCTTTCCATGGGGGTAGACAGAAACTACAGAAAGCCAAAAGCCACCTACTACACGGAAACGTCATTTTTGTCTACTCTTCCGTCGACAAAACGCTTCTCTACGGAACTTTCCGTTTACGGGCTTTTCCGTTCATACCTGCAGGCTTAGCACGAGAACCGTAGAGAAGCGTATTGTCGACGGAAGAGTAGACAAAAATTACGTTTCCGTGTAGACAGTTGACAGTTTTGTACCGAGAAATTTTGACAAACGATTTCTAAACTACGGTAGAGTAGAAATAGAAAGCGTCAAGCAAAGCCTGCAGTTCATAAACGAACGCCGGTTACGAATACTACGAATGTGATCTTCCTGAAGATCATCACCAATTAGGTTCAAACGTTCAAACCTCAGGATTGTCCTCCTAGGGCGCTAAACGCCGGGAGGGACCTGCCGGCGTTTAGCGTAAAGGCTTCTTCAAACAGGCGCGACGCGACAGCGGGACATGTCGCGGTGGCGATTCTGTGATAATCGCGACGCAACCCCTTTCACACAGGCGCGACAACGCGTCGCGCCGCTACGACTCGTGACGCCGCGACGTCGCGAATCGCGCGCGACGAGTAGCGCGACAATAATGTTGCATTTTCTATGGTGTCGCGGCTGCGCGGACGCGACACGCGCAGTCGCGCGCGAACCGCGCGCGACACTGGGTATAAATAGCGGTGCATTCCAAGCTGAGCTCAGTACTAGACGAATTTTCGTCAGAGGACAAAGGTAGGTCTGTGCCCGTTTGCGGCGTGGGGTTAGGTTAGGTTAGGTTAGGGAGGGTGAGGAGGGACCCCCTCCGAGGAGGGTCTCTCCTCTGAGGAGGGATTCCCTCTTAGTAGGGTCGTCCCTCTTGGGAGGGATTCCCTCTTAGGAGGGTCGTCCCTCTTGGGAGGTTATCCCTCCGAGGAGGATGTGAGGAGGGTACCTCTCTCAAGATCCGTGTCGAGATCGAGATCGAGTTAGGTGAGAGTTTTTTTTTAAATTTATTTTTTTACGGGAACCGGCCGCTGCGTCGTTGGCAGTAAAACCCTGGGCAGCCGCGGCTACTGAGCCCCTTGCAATGAACGCTCAACCCACCGGGGGGTAGGTTAGTGACCAAACCTACCACCTGGTGGGGCTAAGTACGGTAGGAATTCAAACGTTTGTTCTCTTAGTTTTCAATTTATGTTATTTCGTAAAAGTAGTCGCCTGCAACTCATTTTACGAGTATGATCCAAAAAAAACTGAGCTTTTACTGGGCGTGGTCTAATCCACTTGGAATAATATAAAAAACATAGATATTTTATGAAATAAAGTTAGCGTGAAACAATGATTAGTGTAACGGGGTCGCTTTTTGAACCGTGGAATAGATTCATATGTACAGACGCCAGCACATTAAGCTACCCCAAACTGTAAAATTTTCCCAATTGAACATGAACCTTAAACTTATGTAATAAAGTTCAAAATCTATCAAAGAAATTTGACGAATTGGGGTAGCTTGATGTGCTGGCGTCTGTACAAAAGCCAAGTTCTATACATTGGTTTCGGCCTCATCGTCCAAATTTTGATTAATTATTATTATGCTTTGTGCACCTCTTGAAAAATGTGTGCGAAAATCCTTATTTCTAGATTCAGAGGCTTCCTTTGACAACTTTCCACTTGGAAGTAATCCGAACCTACTTTAAAAGTATAAATAAAGCCTAGCTTTTGCCCGCGGCTCCACCCGCGTGGATGTCGGTCATCACGTAAAAAGTAGTCTATATCCTTCTCCATATCTCAGGCTATATCTCTGCCAAATTTCATGATGACCAGTTCCGCGGCTTAGGCGTGAAAGCGTAACAGACAGACAGGCGGTCAGTCAGACAGAGTTGCTTTCAGATTTATAATATTACTAGAGATAATCCCCCTTATTACAAAACAAGGTTTTTCTTTAGGTATGGTTTAAACCACCGAGCCTGTTTTTGAAATAAGAACTTAGAACTGAAATAGAATTACAGCTCCTTTTACAAAACTGACAATTTAGCACTGGACTAATAAGAGTTTGATCTGCGAATTCTTTGAAATACCAAAATTATAATACCCTTCTGCGGAGTCCCCTCTCCGAGTAGGGACTCCCTTCTGAGGTGGGTCCTCTCTCAGAGGAGTCCCCTCTCTGAGAAGAGTACCCTTTTCGAGGAGGGTCTCCCCTATGAGGAGGGGAGCCTCCGAGGAGGGTCCGGTGACGGACGTCCGCAGCAGATTCGCGGATGTTCTCATGTCCCCGTCACAAGCGGCACTTTTTTTGTCACTAAAACTCCATGGTGACCTCCAGTGCCGCTTGTGGCTGGAGCACGGGAACATCCACGACCCTGCCGCTCCGTCCAACTAGAAAACATGGCACGCCGTAACCACCCCAGGGACTAAATAGCACACGGGTGCCAGACGACCCCGTGCATGGCACCTTTGGTCCCCCTGCGACGGGTCAGCACACTGGCACCACCGCCTACCAGTTTTCGGCTGCAGAAGATAGGGAGAGCGGCTATACCGATACTCCTCTTCCCCTGCGGTCACACCGCATCCGCCATCAAACGGTGCCGACCCCGTCCAGGCCACGGAAGGGAAGAGCGCTACTCAGAAACACCGGCACTCCTCCTCCGCTGCAGCCTGTAACCCTTATGCCTCCATTGAGGGAATATGTACTAACGTACAGTACATATTACCTCAATGGATGCCTCCCATACGATACTCAGTTGCGATGCGCCTCACCGCAACCTACGTTTTGACCGCTACGTTAATTAATAAAATTGTCTCAGAATACAGAAATTGTTTTCGAAAATGTGATTATTTCGAGGCAATATGATGACGTTTAATTGTCATCTTAAAATAGTGTTGACACATTACAAATTATTATCGATAAAATAATAGTCAATTTTTTATCGCCGTTTATGAAGAAGTTTGTACAAAACGCAGTTTTCTAAGAAGTTTTTAATCAGATTTATCCGTGATAGTTCCTCTCCACCGAATTGTCTTCGCTACTATCATATTACATAGTATGCAATGTGTCCGGTTCAAATCAAATCAATCAAATCAAAACTATTTTTATTTCATATAAACCTGCATGGGCACTTATGAAACGTCAGAAGCTAGGTGCGTGTCGTTGTCGGTTGTATACCTAGATTTTTTCTCGAATCCGTGATTTTAACATATTGGCTTTCTATTTTGAATACAAACACACAGACACTGACACACGCAAACAGTCACTGTCACTATTGTATACGATAAAATATTATTATAACGTGCTTGAAAAATAGCGCCGTGCTAACGCAGTCAGGTTATGCGCTGACTCGGTGCTCATGTTCCCAATCGAGTTCGTATCTATGTCATATACTCGCATCTATGACACTTGGTAAATAGTCCAATGCGTCCGTAATCCGACAAGACCGGGGACGGTTATATATTATGTACTAAATTAATTTTGGTGTCCTAAAAAAATAGATTCGATAAATTACAACTGGAGCAGTAGGATCGTCACTAGACAATAAAGTACGGTAATTATTTCTTCATATTATGTTGTCACAATATTTACGGTTCTTTCTGAGCGGCGGCATCATAAGCAAAAGAATATGGTTACAGTGTAAGCGAAACAGTACGACCATTTTTAGCCGATTCTCAAAAAAAAAAAACAAGATCAAAATATTTTTATTTCATATAAACCTGCGTGGGCACTTATGAAACGTCAGAAGCTAGGTGCACGGTTCCAAATTGTTGTTTCCTATGGAGAAGAGCCGGCAAGAAACTCCACGGTCACTCTTTTAAAAATAATTGGCTTTAACAATATTTTCAAATTACAGAGATAAAATGTATGGGAGGACAGCGCAGGCCTGTCACTAAGTACCAGGTACTTAGACGAATACAGAACAGAAAATCGTCTACAAATCTACAGTCAGTAAGGCCTACAACGTTCTCTCATTCACAATATGTAAAATAATCTACATAAAAAAAATGAACCTAAATAAAATTGATGTTTAATGTCAGTTAATGACGAGAATATGTCAGCATTGTAAAAATAAAAAGAATACAAAAGAAGATTGTATTTGAGAGCAGTTAATAAGACTTTCACATAGTTATGCTGTTAATGAGGTACCAGGGAAGCCACATGTGCAGAAGGAATTAATGCCAAACTTCCCTGTCTTCAACGTAGCCTTTTATCTTATAATATGTTTTTTTGATAAGGACACGTTTGACGTGCGTTTTAAACTTTCCATCGCTAAGTTCTGTAACTAACTTTGGCAACTTGTTATAGAAGCGGATACTGTTTATTAGAAATGACTTGCTAGTTTTAGTCAGTCTAAATTTTGGAATCACAATAATTCATCTTTACTACGTGTATTCAGGTTATGGAATCGTTCATTATTCCACTTAACCAACTCATAATCAGGCTATAAGGTTCCCACTACTGGGACACAGTCCTCTCTGAGAGAGGGAGTGGGCCATAATCCACCACGCGGGCCCATGAAAATGTGTATGGAAATCTACCATCTTTGTCGAAGAGAATACCGTCGGGCTCACGGCTTGTTTACTTGATAAATTTCTTAAATTCACTGACAACTAACGCTTAGCCCCAACCTCTGGATCTGGAAGCATGAGTTTGGTTTAAAGACATTTATTTTCTCAAAGAACAAATTGCTCAAGGGTTCCTATTGCAATTTTAAAACCATTGCAATTTATAATTTTCACCTAACAACCGCAAAACCTGTAACTAGTACTATATTTGTAACTAGCTTCTGCTTGCGATTTCGTTCGCGTGGAAGTCGTAAGACACCACAATATACTAAAGCATGTATTGTACTACAACCACGGCTCTAACCGCCGCAGGAGACGCCCTGGGCGTCGGGAATACCAGGCTGATTTCCGGCCACCGTAGGCGACAGCTTGCGGACGGCTAGTAATGGGTAGCTCGCTGTCCGATAAGGACCCAGCCCAGGTCGACAGCGTGTTGTGTTCCACGCGCGCCTCAAAGAGATTTCAGCACAAACGGATGGGGCCCGCAAGGGCCGATGCCTGCCAGAGATGCGGGTTTGTTCGAAAGATATACCGCAGCCCCTGGCATACAGGCTACTGAGGGAACACGGGTTGGTTTTAGTCAGTAAAAGTCTGACACGCCCTCCTGCTCCACCCAGAGCGGAAAAAGTTATTTGATGATTTCCCACCCAAAAAAAAAACACATTATACAAGGTGTAACAGAAACCCTATTGCTATCCTTAAGACACCGATATCAGCACAATAGAGGTATTCACCAATATCATCAGGCCGATAATAATTATATCGGTTTCGAATCGGTATGTGTATAGCTGGCAACATATCGGTATCGGGTTGGTGTCGATATCTGATAATATGAAAACGCTCAATAGGTAACTTACAGGACACTTACCCTACACAGGGCATTTTAAGTAATAATATTAGTTCTACCATAAAATGTAGGTACCTAAAAGTAAGGAAAAACATCGAACCTAATGAAAACTAATTCAGTTGATCAACTGCAATATGATATACTGTGGCATGGATTTTCCGCTAAATGGTTGGCAGTTCATCGTAGGCTCCGGGAGCCGCTCACACTGGGGCGTCGTACAGGGACCCTCCTCAGAGGGAGTCCCTCCTCAGAGGGAGTCCCTCCTCAGAGGGAGTCCCTCCTCAGAGGGAAGACCCTCCCCAGAGGAGAAACCCTCCTCGGAGACGGTCCCTCCTCACCCTCCCTAACCTAACCTAACCCAAGTCCACGCCGCAAACGGGCACAGACCTACCTTAGTCCTCTGACGAAAATTCGTCTAGTACTGAGCTCAGCTTGGATTGCACCGCTATTTATACCCTCTCGTGTGGTGTCGCGCGCGATCGCGCGCGACGGCGCGTGTCGCGTCCGCGCAGCTGCGACACCATACAAAATGTAACATTGTTGTCGCGCTGCTCGTCGCCGCGATATCGCGTCGTCGCGCCGCGACGCCATACAAAATGTACCAATTTGCAGTCGCGCTAGTCGTCGCGGGGCGACGCTGTTGCGGCGCGACAGATCGCCCCTGTGTGAAGTGTCGCGCGCGTTTTCATAGACATTGTTCTAAGGATATAAATCGCCGAATCGCACGCGACCGTCGCGTCGCGCTAGTGTGCACGAGCCTTTATACAAAGCATACACAAGGCATATGTTCGTGGAAACTCACGTATGCCTTGTAAATACTTTTTGTTAGTCGCCCTTCATTAATCCTCACTACTCTTTTAAATTTTTGTCACTAAATCTTCTTTTAATCCGCGCCGATGCCTTATCACATCATTTCTCAGCCTATCATTCATACGAGTAGTCACACCGCCCGTGCTTCGCAAGGAACGCATTTCCACGGAATTTATTCTGTTTCTGCTATAACTCTTGGGCTTCATTCGATTAATCGAGTCTGGTCATACCACGCTGGGATCGGTGCATTTCATTCATTTATTCTGGACCCTGCGGTTTAGGTTGTGTGTTGTCTGTCAGTGAATGAATGGTTTGAAGATTTTATTTGGTATAAGATATATTCTGTTTACTTAGTTGTGAGTAAATCTAAATGCATCAGCTATTTATGATGTTTGATGGGTTGAACTTACGCCTTGATCATTCATACCATGATGAAAGACCAGTCTGACTGACTGACAGTACGGTTTTGATACAAAGTGATAGCAAGCCTGCCATCTTCCCCCCGAGTGAGTTCCCGCATTGTCGTTGCGGGGGAGCTCAGTGGCCGTGGTCTCCCAGCCACCGTGAAGCAAAGAAGAAACCCAAGGTGGGGCCGCTCGTCCGGGATTTTGCCTCAAAGCCGACGACGTAGCGGCCAAAAAAAGTAGGTTGCGGTGAGGTGCACCGCAACTGAGGTGGGCCGCGATGTCGAATGGGAGGCATCGCGGCTGAGGGTTACAGGCTGCGGCGGAGGAGGAGTGCCGGTACTTTTGAGTAGCGCTCTTCCCTTCCGTTGCCTGGATGGGGCCGCCACCGTTTGATGGCGGACGCAGTGGGGCCGCAGGGGAAGAGGAATGTCGGTATAGCGTTGGCCGCTCTCCCTATCCCCTGCGGCCGAAAAGTGGTAGGCCACTGTGCTGACCCGTCGCAGGGTGACCAAGGGGTCCGCAAGGGCCGATGCCTGCCAGGGGTGCGGGTTGTTCGAAAGAAATACCGTCCTCCTGCTCCACCCAGAGCGGGAGAAGTCATTTGATGATTTCCCAGCGAACAAAAAAAAAAAAATCCTGGCATCTTACTTTCATAACTTCTATATTACAGTTGGATTTTCCGGTATCCAAATGTTAGACTTTCAATCTTCAAAGCTCTGAAAGCAGCTAAAAGCGCACGTGCCGTACGTACAAATATTATGATGATAGTTTCGAAACATGACTGAATAGTATACCAGCCGTCGGCACTTCGTCGGCATCCGTAATATGCATCATTTCGACGTATTCACATGCTAATGCCGACGCTCTGTGGCGCTGGGGCCGCTGACAAATATCGCTTCCTCGCTTTTATGTACGATTTTGTGAGTTTGTGAGTGGATTTTTGCTGTGTGTGGTGAGTAGTTTTAGAGTTAAATAGTGTTTTTATATCAATAATATTGTAGCAAGATGTTTCAGGAGAGTTAGCAAAGGTTTCTAGCACTAAATGAGTTTTAAATTATCACAGTAATATTTGGTTAAGCTAATTATTAATTTCAATCTATTAAAGTGTAATAATCAAATTAATCCGAATCATTGGTTAGCATTCCCAATACATACCATATAAGATCGTGCCTCCTTTAAACCTACACACGCTCAACCTACAACTCACTAGACTCAACTACAGGCAAGTGATGAGCTGGCCAGTGAACAGGCAAGTACTAAAGCTAGTTACAATAAGTACTCACTGTCTTCGCCGGCGCACGGCATACCAGGCGCTGCGGGCACATTCGGGAAAACTGAAACAAACAACAATATCATTAGGACACACCACGAAATTACACGAAAGTAAAAAAAAGAAGACTATTTCTCGTTCCTCTGTCTCGTTTATTTGTTGAAAACGAAATTGCATTGCTTTACTGAGAAATAAGCTATGGTAGACGTCGGCTACACTCATTGTTGGCGACAGCAACAGTGCGACATTGCTACAACGGGACATTGCGACAACGGTGCGACATTGTCATTTTCCGCAGCCACAATTGCGCCTAACTACATTACTTACTGGATTCTCTAAAGTCTACAGGTTTGTTCATTTGTTTCATGTTACTTGGATAATGAACTTGACCGTATTATTTCAAAACTCAATCTGACTTTACTTCTAAAGTTACAAGCTCTGCGTCAGTTTTTATATTTCCAACTTTATTTCGTTTTAATACAAAAATGACAACTTTGGACTAAGTAGTCAGTTTTGTAAAAAAAGAACTGTATTTCTATACATATTGGGTTCTTAATTAAAAAACTGGCTTGGTGGTTTAAATCGATGTAAATAAAAACCCTGTTTTGTAATAACGGGGTTAATGTTTTGAAATTTTGAGTTGTTTTACAAGTAAATCGGAAAGTATTAGTCAATATTATGTAGGTTTGGTTTATAATTTGATCAAGAGCAACTACTTTTGAACATTGTATGATTACATGGAAAAAGCATCTTCTCTTGCACAGTAAGTTCACGTTCGCTCTGACGTCAAAATATCGCGGAGGGATTATATCACGCACTGAATTTTCAACGTACTGCGTCGAGAGATGAAAATCGAACGAAGTGTGTTTCCGACGTGCTGGGAGCTGGGATGCACCGTGCTGGATTTTCAACGCTCGGTGAAAAACCGAAGGTTCAAAATCCACTGCGCGATATTTTTACGACCGTGGATACGAGTTCTAAAAGATCCCGAGTGCCAAAATCCAACATCATTGGGTCTGTTCATTAATTAACTCATTTTTGACTTGATTCATTTTCTGTTCAGAGGTGAAAGATGTCGAATGAAAGGCAAAAAAGGAAGCGCCTCATATCGGTTTTACGTAGTAATGTTAACTTGATTTAAACCAGCTACCATCTTTTATTTAGCAACAAATCTACCATGGCCATACACTAAATAAACAAGCCAGCCCACAGGTCATTTCCTAAGTTAGTGTACTTGGCAATTGTCTGACCGTCGAGATAGACCTCAGATTTATTACAACATAAAGTGACTTGTTGTCTAGCAGTTACATTTTATCGCACACACGAGGCGGCCGCAATGTGGCGACTTGCTACAATAAAATAGAATATTAACACGAGCTGAGATATTGTAAGTAGTTTTTCTAGTACTCGTGTTGTGAGGAATTGCTTTTTGTAATGTAAGAATAAGAACGAAGTGACTATAGTGTGTTCACTAAAGCTTGAGATAAAATGTAAACAAAAACACGTGTTCAATCGCGCTTGCATTTAAATAACCTTTTTATTTATTTATTAGGGACAAAAAACAGTTACATGCTACAAAATACAGAGAAATTCTTAAAACTTAGTTTAATCGTGGACAATGGTGTCCCATTGTCCACGATTTAGCTAAAGGTTAAAAGAAGTGCTGAAGACATGTGATTAACAAAAGAAAATAAAACAATAGGCGCTGGTACAATATTGCTGGGTTACTTAGCCTAATTTTACTTGAATTACTCGCTAAAAAAATATCCAGAGCCATTTTCTTAAATAATTGCTTAGATAGACAAAATATATCCAGTTTTATAAAATGCGTTTTGTAAGAATCAACAAGGCGACGAAGTACACGTTCCCCAGCGTTAGTCCTGCATATGTCTGTATGGAACAGCTGAGGCACGCGCACCCCGAATGACACTTCTGGGTACCTTTTTTTTTTTTTTTTTTTTTTTTTGGGTGGGAAATCATCAAATGACTTCTCCTGCTGAGTAGAGCAGGAGGGCGTGTCAGACTTTTACTGACTAAAACCCACCCGTGTTCCCTCAGTAGCCCGTATGCCAGGGGCCGTGGTATCATCTCTTTCGAACAAACCCGCAGCCCTGGCAGGCATCGGCCCTTGCGGACCCCACCAGTGGTTGCTGACATCTTTTACGGCGCGCGTGAGGAACACAACGCGCCGTCCCGTCTACCACTTTTCGGCCGCAGAGGATAGGGAGAGCGGCTGACGCTATACCGACACTCCTCTTCCCCTGCGGCCCCACCGCGTCCGCCATCAAACGGTGGCGGCCCCGTCCAGGCCACGGAAGGGAAGAGCGCTGCTCAGAAGCACCGGCACTCCTCCTCTACCGCAGCCTGTAACCCTCAGCCGCGATGCCTCCCATTCGACATCGCGGCCCACCTCAGTTGCGGTGCACCTCACCGCAACCTACTTTTTGGCCGCTACGTCAATGACTTGAAGGCAAAAGCCCTGACGAGCGGCCCCACCGTTGGGTTCCTCTTGGCTTCACCGTGGATGGGAGACCACGGTTACTAAGCCCCCCCGCAACGACAATGCGGGAACCCACTCGGGGGGGCTGGGTACCTTGTGACACAATTTGTTTGTAAGGTCAATACAGTCCAATTTGTTATTGCATATGCCATGCAGTGTCATGGCATCAAGTAACAGCCGCCTAGATCCCAAATCCAGAACGCTATACTGTTTCAGAAGCTGCACGTAAGGAACCTTTGATTGGACGCACCTATAGAACCTATAAAGTTAACATTTTGTTTAATGCTTAAAATCATTGAAAGACTGAAGAATACTGCCATCAAATCTTTCATATCTGCAAACGTCCCGAACTGGCATTATCGATGAAGTTCCAATTTTGTCGTCACATAAAAGAGAAGCTACCGGGCGATCCGACAATAGGCCTTTTGTTTTCATCCAAATAAAGAGCTGGAAAAAACCGATGGCCCCAAACAAGTTCGGCTTTATTCAAACTCCGTGCTCGATACGCGAAAAACTTGCAAACGGGTATTTGGAAATTCGGACACCTCGTCCGGAAATTCGAGGCCTAATGTTTGTGGAATTCGAAATTCGAAGTGTGGCATGAAAGCCGGAGAGCTGTGTTCGTTTGTTTTTGTATTTGGAGGGTCGTCAGAACATCAAGGACTTACCTACGAGCCCCAAATTGGCACACGTGCGACGTTCGATTGGAATATATGGCAATTTTTTACGGCTTAACTGAAAGGGTTTTTTATTTGTTGCGTGTGACTAACGGAAATTTTACACGGTTTACTTATGTGCTTCAATTTGTATGAAGTTACCAAATTAGACCGTGTTCTGTGTCGGCCATGCCATTTCTCCGCTTTCAACCATTTTATCTCATTCACTCATTCATCCATGTCATTTTTACTGAAGCCTTGGTTTAGATACCGCAAGCAGTGCGCCCGCCCGACGAGATTTCCCATCAGCAAAAATGACAAAACTCATCCTAAATTAATCCCTTTCAAGGAATGAATTTCCAAAAACCTTTCCATAGTGCTCACATTCGTTATACTTGGAACTTGCTAAATTTCATGCTTCTAGACCCAGTGGTTTAGGCTGTGAGTTGTCTGTTAATAAAGAATGCATATACTCGTATATATTTGTATAAACTATGACACTGGAAGAGACATTGGAACCAAGAGACTTTTTGACAGCTACATTTTAAAGTCCTTGATTTGTTCAGAAATACAAAGTTTTATAACATGTCCAGTTATTATTCTATGATATAACAGTAGTATAGTATGACACTATCCGGATATGGGCTGTGCATCCGCACCGGACATGTCACTGAGAGCTAAGTTAGTGACAGCCGCGCGGACACCGGATGTTACGTCATGTGGACATCCGGTCATAGTGTGGACTACTTACAAGAGATAGAACGGGGAAATATGATATTCTAATGGCCTTCATCATAGACATAATAACGTGTGATAAACAAATGTATTGAAAGATTTTTTTTTTGAAACTGGGTATTCAAACGAGTAATAGTATCACACGAGTGTTTCAATATCCAGTTAGGTGCAGTTTCATACACTACTTTATCTACTTTCATTCATTGGTGAACATGCTAAAGATCAAAATTAAAAGAGTAAGACATCGTTTTGTAATGCTACAGGTAAAAATGGCACCCAGCATATGCGTTTCATTACAATAAATTATTGATAGAACTTCTTGGATTTGCCTTGTTTCATATTGGTAAAAATAATTATGTAACATTTGAAAGAGTGATTCTATTTTAAAATTTCAATATAGTGAGTTAAAGTTTATTTTTAGATGTGACGATATGAGTGGAGACAAAATATTTTATTCTAAGTACTTGTTTTAAGTTTTAATATTTTAGGAATTTTATATCTTTAAAGCAATAAAAATATTATTTTCTTTAAATTATCGGCTCTTCGAAATCAGCAAAATATAACCTTAAACTGGAAATGTGGTTTTACTAGATCAGAAATACTTTGATACTCAAGATAACCAACAGATTAGATTAGGTTTCTTGTATTGACATTAAACGTTATCGATGATTCAATGTTTGTTAAGATTCCTGTATTTGGACGATGGGCGCTTCATGAAAGAGTGGAAATTTTTTTTGATGAATAAATATCTTTTGTGTTGGTGACAGCCAGTTTCACAAACCAAGCTGAAGTGGCAATGGGCCGGCCATATTAGCCGTAAAACCGATGACCGTTGGCGTTGACGTGTTTTTGATTGGAAACCGCGAATAGGGTATTTTCCAATTTGATAAAAACTGTTTTAATTTGAAGACTGGGGCGATATTTTTAACAGAAAAATAAAAATAAATTTATTAATACCCATTTTCTCCATTAAAAACTATTAAAATCAAATTTATTTTTCGTTGTTTTGAAGTTACCGCCAAAACGCTCCTTACGATGACTTTTTATCACGTGACGTCGTAACGTCAGCTTTGTGTAAACAGCACTAGTACAAATACTTAGTTTGGCGCAGTTTTAGAAGTATTTGTGCATAGAGGCACCGCACACCAGTGATTTCACTTTCTATCCATAAAAAATCTTGTTAATTAAAAACACGACACTCACTTGTTTACTTACTAACTACTTTAGTTTACACAAAGTTGACGTCACGTGTTAAAAAGTCATTGTAAGGAGCGTTTTGGCGGTAAATTCAAAACAACGAAAAATAAATTTGGTTTAAATCGTTTTAAATTGAGAAAATAAATTTACTTTTATTTTTCTGTTACATATTTCGTCCCAATCTTCAAATTAGAATAGTTTTTAATAAATCGGAAAATACCCTATTGCAGGCTAGGTGGAGCGACGATCTTCGCAGGGTGGCAGGTAGCAGCTCGATGAGAATTGCCGCGAATCGATCTGAATGGCGTGCATTATGAGCGCTTGGTGTGTCAAGATGGTCACCCATCCACGGGCCAACTGAGGCATGCGTAGCTTAACCTGATCGATTGAAGCATGCGACTGTTATTACTTAGCCACAATCCCTTTTGGTTCACTTCAAGCCCAATTAAAGTCAGAACATAAAGACCATATCGCACGGTTCACTTTTATTGTCTATTTGGTTGAATGAGTTGAATCAATCAAATAAGTCTAGACATGTCTGTACCGCGTAATATTCCCATAAGCTTTCACCCCTTGTTTTTCTCCTGTCTGCAAAATGGATAAATTTAAAGTCACTGTGTACTTACTGAAACTTGGTGCAGTGTTTCGGCGTTTAAGTGTGTGTGAGATACGAAGTTTAATAATAAACTAGTGTTACTTGTCGTCAAACTTTTCGTGGTGATTTATGGAGGAGTGTGGCGCTGTAGTTGGAATATTCACATGTAGTGACGCTCGCGTGGTAAGTTGAGCCATCTCTTGTTTTGTTTTGCATAATAAGGTGCTAACTCAATTTTGCAAATGATAAATGATTTTATTTCTGTAAGTAGGTTTGTACAAACACTTTTATACATCAATCATATTTTTTTAAACTCGATGAGGCCGGCGTTTCCTATCTGACTAGTCTGAGAAGAAAGGCCGAAACAAAACTCAGAGGTCTTTGTCAGATCATGTGAATACCATCTGGATTGGTGTCTGAAATGGTCTTTTGAGGATAGGAACCACACAGATTGAGTGGACCTGTCCATTCAGTGGACGGCTTTATTAGTAATCATACAGCTCAACACCGAACTTGAGGAGCTCAACGATTTGATGAACAATACCAAAGAAAGGACATTTGGCTAGGCCGCATAACGTGCTCAAACTGACAGAGCAACATTAAAAACTAACTAAGGGCAAAGGATACTTGTGGCTAAGTAATAAGTGGTAATAACAACCGCACGGGTCTATCTATTATAATAAAACTAGCTTCCGCCCGCAGCTTCGCCCGCGTGGAAGTCGGAAATTATCCCGCGGGAACGTACTACCGGGATAAAAAGTATTGTACGTGTAAATCTAGATTATAATCTGTCTGTGTGTCAAATTTCATCCAAATCCGTTTATCCGTTTAGCCGACTTTTAAGGACTTTTTATTGAAGATCACGTCTAAACGGCTTGTCTTATGTATTTGAAAAAATTATACGTGAAACTAGACAATTTGTTTTCGTCATTTGATATGTGAATATTTTAAACAAAATTTTATAACATAATGTAATTAATTGGTAAAGTAATGTCTATCGCGGACATAAAAACGATAATCACGCAAAAACTATCGGGTGTATTTCCATGAAACTTTCACCATCTAAAAGACAATTTAATCACCCAAAATTTAGTATACGGTTTTTCTTTGAATTGTGTTTGATAAATCAACATAGGTTGTTTTTCGAAAAACTTGGTGCGCGTTGAGGCGGGGTCTCTTGCGAGCGACGGACGGCAGTGCATCGCTGTAGGTAGCTGTCATCTATCGTGGCCTTAAAAAACACAGTCAACTGCAGTTTGTATTTTTGTGTGCTTTCGACGCCTACAAATACTAATAGAAATACAAAATATAATGCTTTTATTTCCCAGGGTACTTGTCAGACGGCCATGAAAGACACACAGTGCCTAACAAGTCTGTATTTCCACGTAATTGAGACTTGATAGAGACCACTTCTGTCTAGAAAATGGATGAATTTTAACATTTTAAGTGTCTGTGCAATTGTTGACATAAGCTTACTGCAACGTTAGAGAGTTAGTTTGTTGCGAGAGTCAAGTTTTTCAAACGGTGAAACTTATCAAAGTGATGAAATATTATGTTTTGACTTCACAAAAATACTCCATAATTTAAAAATAAATTTCAAAACGGTGAACGAAAACATCGCGAGGAAACCGGCATGTCCTAGATACAAAAGTTCGAAGACATGTGAATCTACCATCCGCTCTGTGCCGGCAAGGTGGATTATGGCCCACTCTCTCAAAAAGAGGATGCCTGTGTCCCAGCAGTGGGAAGATTATAGGCTGGATATCATTAATATAAATAGGTAAATACTTATTAATCATACATTTCGGTCCTTGCATACATTATCTTAGAGGACCGCCATCCAATTATCCATTATAATTGCTTGACGATGATGATTCATATCAATAGTTTTATATCACGTATCAGCCACTCCAGTCTTGAATATTTTACCCATTACTCCATAAAATCATATTTTAGATAACACTCATATTTTGAAATAAATGTCGCATGTAACAATTCTAGTCTATGAATCTATAGGTAAATAAATAAAATGAAATGTAATAGGTCTTTACCTATGAAATTGCCGTTTTGTATGAAAAAATTTAAACGAATTTTTTTCATGAATTTTTTATTTGTATTAATCGAAGTAATCACCCATGCAATCAATGCATCTTTGCCATCGCAGTGGCAGTTTATTGATGCCCTTCTTAAAGAAATCAGCTGGACGGGAGGCAACAAATTCTTCAAAGGCATTTTGTACTGCCTCTCGGGTATTAAATTTTTTTCCCGCCAAGAAGTTATCCAAATTCTGGAAAAAGTAGTAGTCTGTAGGCGCAAGGTCTGGTGAGTAGGGCGGATGACGGAGAACTTCCAACCCCAGTTCTTGCAACTTGGAGACCGTCTGCTGTGCAGTATGAGGTCGCGCGTTGTCGTGCAGGAGCAGCGGAGACGAGCGATTGACCAATGCTGGTTGGAGATGCGCCAGCTTCTCCATCATTGTGTTCAGTTCTTCACAGTACACATCTGCAGTAATGCTCACCCCGTTTGGTAAGAAGCTGTGATGAATCACACCGGCGCTAGACCACCAAACAGTGACCATCACTTTTCTAGGGGTAAGTTTTCGTTTAGGGCATTGTTTAGGTGCTGAACCAGGATCCAACCAACTTGCTGAGCGCTTACGGTTATCAAACAGAATCCATTTTTCATCGCAGGTAACAATGCGGTTCAAAATTCCTTCATTTGTGTGTCTGTTGAGCAGTGCAAGGCACGTCTCGACGCGTACTTCGCGCTGGCGATCATTGAGTTCGTGGGGCACCCATTTGTCAAGCTTTTTTACCTTGCCAATTTGACGCAAATGGACCAATATTGTTTTGACGCTAACGTCGAAAGCTGCTGCTAATTCAGCCGTAGATTGTGTATCATCAGCTTCCACAATCGCCTTTAATTCGTCATTGTCGACCAAAGTCTTCGGACGACCGCGAGGTTCATTTTTCAGGTCGAAATTTCCAGAACGGAAGCGAGCAAACCAATAACAGGTGGTGCGTTGGTTTGTAGTGTTAGCTCCGTAAACGTCGTTGATGTTGCGTGCCGCTTGTGCCGCGTTGCTGCCACGACGGTACTCATATTCCATAATTACTCGAATTTTTAACGTATCCATGATGACGAAAAAGATTGAAATGCGATGAAAATGTAACACTAATCAATAAAGAAATGACTACTTTTAGAAAAAAAAAACCATGTTTTTAAAATAAAATTAATTTCAAATTAGAATTCTTAGCCAAACAAAAATTATTTTGATTTGAAATGGCCAGTACTGCAGAACGGCAATTTCATAGGTAAAGACCTAATACTTCGTTGGTAAGCACATCTTTTGATAACACTTGGGAAAATTTGGCAATGTTTTTTGTTTTTAAATGTTCGTAATAGTCTGAATTAGAATCTTGCAAATTGCAAAAAAACGTAAGAAAATTTGAATTTCGCGGGCTTTCTTAGCGCATCCTCCATAAGCTAAGATGTACAGAAGGCTAAGGTAGAGACGCTGGTTCCGAACCGTTAAGCCGATAAATTGGATCGTTCAATACTATCATGTATTTCCCACCCGCTCCACTGGCCTACACTTGTCTAAGCTTTTATTGTGAGCACTGACTGAATCCACTCAATCTGTGCGGTTCTTTCCTTAAAATACCATTTCAAACACCAATCTACATGGTCTTCACAAGATCTGACCAAGATTATGTTTGTACTTTATAAGAGATTGTGACCTCGTGCGTTTGTTTCGGCCTTTCTTCTCAGTGTAGTCAGATAGGAAACGCAGCCTTCATCTAGTTTAATAAAATATGATTGACGTGTAAGAGTGTTTGTAAAAACCTACTAACGGAAATAAAATAAGTTATCATTATTTATTGAAACAACTTCATCTAAAAAATATTGCTTTTTGAATAAGAGTCTGTATTTCGATAGAGCTATTAACAACATCGATTGCCAATAAAATTAATCTTCACAAAAGAATTTGATGACGAAAAAAGAAAAATTTTGATCGCTAAGTATTTTAATTAGGAAAGAATTTGGAAATATTTTCTGTTGTATTTTATTTTGTAACTTTCTTTTAATGAACACTTTTTTACGTTTAAATTCCAAACTTTGATGAACTTACACTCGCCATACTTATTTAAAATAAAATGTAATTAGGTTATCATCATTAGGGTGTCGTAGGAGGCGACTAAGGGACTTACTAGAGAATGGGCAGCAGCGTTCTCTATGCATTTTACCACCATACTGCAATCGCCAAACCGCCTGCCAAGCGTGGCGATGATGGCAAAGATGGCCAAATTGGGATGTTCCGCCTGAGATAATAATAATAATAGGTTATCATCATCATATGCCTCGCCTTTTTCTACCTGTGTTTGGGTCGGATTCTAGTCTAACCGGATGCAGCTGAAAACCCGTATTTTACATGGAGCGACTGCCTATCTGACCTTCAAAATCCAATTACTATATAATACGATAGCCCTTAGTAAGACTGGTATTAACATTCTTTCAGCATACCAGTCAATAAAGCAAAAAATAAAAGCCTATTGTTTCAAATTAATTCAATGGCTTGCTTAGCTTTATTACTTCAAAACACAGCACAAAGCTTTGAAAACAATCCCGACTGCACTTAATAAGCCGACGCCACTAATTTCCACGTCAGAAACTCGACAAACAAAGTGTAATGCAATTTAATTTAGTAAATAACTTAGCTGGTAACGTGAAATAAAGAGAAGGAGAAAAGGGAGAAAATAAAGAGAAAAAAAGAGAGTAAATAAAATAACAGAGACAAAGGACGGGCCGGCGTCAAAACCAATCTCGTTGGTTGCGGGTAGAAAGAAAAGCAGCCAAGTGCGGGTCGGGTTCGCAGACGAAGTGTTCCGTACGACCGTAAATTATTTAAACACGAGTTTTTTAAACTAGTGAAATGTGGGTGTACTGTAGGTATTCCTATGCCTAACCCTTCGAGGATTACAAGCGTGATGTTATGTATGGATTTTTTTCTTTAATACTATAGTATGAAAACACATTTTTGTATGGAAACACGTTTGTTTTTGTTGTTTCATCTCCTTTCATTTTTAACTTTATTATTCATTGTTTTTTTATTACACAGTGAAATTTTCAACTGTCTACCTATCACAGTTTAAATCAGACAACCTTGTGACAAACAGACGAACGGACACGGCCCGTAGGAACCTTTTTTTTTTTTTTTCGGTGGGTAATCATCAAATAACTTCTCCCGCTCTGGGTGGAGCAGGAGGGCGTGTCAGACTTTTACGGACTAAAACCCACCCGTGTTCCTTCAGTAGCCCGTATGCCAGGGGCTGTGGTATCTCTTTCAAACAAACCCGCACCCCTGGCAGAGTACCCGTAGGCACCCTTCGGGTACGGAACTCTAAAAACAGGGACCACTTGACGGGACCCGTACTATTGTGGTGTTTCCACTTCAATTCGATTTCTTTGTACAAGACAATTACTTGCGGCGTCCGATTGTTTTTCTCGGACAATAGGAGCGAAATTGTCGTGTTTAAAGGTTCTGACATATTGCCTTGAATGGACGTGAAGCTGAGAAAATTAAAGGATAATTCACGATTTCAAATGAAATGACGAAAATTTACTGAGAATAGTGGTATTCCGTAATTTTGGTTTTAAAGAAGTTGTCTCGCAGAAATTGTTGATTGTGATAAGAAAGCCGAGAATTTAAGTTTTCCTTTTATAGTAAACTAGCGGCAAAATCAAAAGCCAAAAAATCTGATAACTAGTCTTGTCAAGGGGCATGTGTTACCTGCATGTGTGTGTGGTATGGTAATTTCATTCTAGGTGCATCGTTTTCACATGAAATTATAAAATTAAATGTATGTAAAATATTGTAAAACACTTTAAAAGAGTAACGGTGGAGTTTCTTACCCATTATTCTCCATACGAAACTATCTTTTGGAAGGGGCGACTAGAATCAATACTATTTTAATGTAAATGTTGACTTTGACCAGTGACAGATTAAGATAGAGATCTAACCTATCTAAATTTAAATAAAAACAAAATGGTAAAACAATAATTATATCAGTCTCACTGTGATAATCAGTCAATTCGTTAAAAAATACAACACATCAAAATACATCATGTTTCCTGTTTTATCTGTGGAGTGGTCCGGTGGTCCTATTCGGTCATATTCCGTGTCAGCCAATCAGAAGTGCGAGTTAGGCGAAGCGACTAAGCCTAGTTTTGGAGAGATATTTCCGTCGAGTAGTTACTTAGTTTTCCGGTCGAAGTTTAAGCCGTGTTTCTAACTTAAGTAAAGAGTAGGGGCTTATAGTTTAGTTTTAACATGAGAGGGGACGTATTTTGTTTTAAGGTAACGCTTTGATTATTTTAGAAGAAAGGATTTAAAAGGAGACTGGGACTTTTACAATAGTTGTATAGTTTTCAGGTTATCCAAAGTCAAATGCATATACAAAAACAAAAAATTGGATACATTCTGAATCTTATCTCGTCTACATAAGTACCAAACTTTCGATGAACGAATACGACAGTCGTTTAATTTATTAATCAGTCTCATAAACTCGTCCGCGTAATTTTCTTAAAAAGGGATACAAATGTTAAGCTCTACGTATCAATAAAGTAAGGCAAGATGAAGTACACTAAAACAATGATCTGTTTACTTATAAAGTTGTTAGGAAAGCTACATATCTCTACACCAATTCAATAACACAAGTAATTCAGGCGAATAGCGTACAAATGTACAGTTACATTTAACTATTAATGAATTATATTACAGCTCGAGTGCTCGATCCCTGTGACAAGAGTAAATTGTTTGGTAAACGGGCTGGCGGGAATAGACGAGCCTTTATCAAGGATTGTTGTTGAAATTAGTGAAGTGGAATGGTCTTATCGCAGTTCGGTACTTTTGTGAGCTAGGTTTTGGATATCACTATCACTACAAACGAAGTCCCCCGCCGCGTCAGTCTGTTCGCGATAAACTCAAAAAATACTGAACGGATTTTCATGCGGTTTTCACCAATAGACAGAGTGATTTATAAGGAACGTTTAGGTGTATAATTTTTAAGGATTCTGTGTAAATTGGTTGAAGTATGACGATAATAATTGATAATTTCCGAACTTCCACGCGGGCAAAACCGCTGGCAAAAGCTGACTACTAAGATAAACATGTAGGAATTACTTTTACAAGTAAAGTATAAGCATAATAATCAGCCGATAATGTTCCCCACTGCTGGCACACAGGCTTCCTTTTTGTGGGACTTACTAAACCATAAACCACCACGCGGGACCAGTGCAGGTTGGTGTGTCTTTAGTTTTTTTTTTTTTCTAGGACTTGACAAATATCTTATGATGAAAAAAAAAAGGCTTTTATCATACCTCATCATTTCAAATAACTATGTTACAGGAGATTAAGGGGTCATCGGCCTCTGGTATAAAATCTCAGGTCCACGTTTAGCGATTCGGTACTCAACTACTTTTCGAATGAACTTTAATGATAAAATAGCTTAGGTTTATGGAAAGTTTAGTTTAGTTACCTAATCCACTTTTCCGTTTTTTTTTCTCCTTGTGGTATTTGCCCTTACATTCCTTTCCAACATTGGATTTCGTAGCTTAATACAAAAGTAACCAACATGACTCGTTCATTTCGACAGTCAAAGTTCACAAAACTGTCCGCTGTGGTATATACAGAATGAATAAATGAGAGCAAGCCAGCCACAAGACGAGGCTATCAAATATTCACGCTATTGCTCCTGCAACTTACATACGCATGCACGGTTGTGTTACAGGCCATTTTCAGGCGTATTCAGTCAAGGTCGAGCTAAGGGCGGGGCGATGAGGATTTGATTCTGTTGGGAATGTTTATAGCTGCAAAATGTTGAATATTTCGGTGAGCCATTTCAGCATTACTTTTGAATGCAAATTGTGATTAGACTAGGGTACTTTAGACGTTTGCAATTATTTTTGTTAGTAAAAACGCAAACTCAAATAGACGGGTTTGATACTTTTATAAAAACGTTTAGCCACGTTTTCCAAAAACTTGATTGGCTTATAATTATTGACACACAAAAGAAAATATATTTTTTTCAGGCACAATATACTACATATAAAAAAAGGTTAAAGTGAAAAGTAAGGAATTAACAGGAAAGTGCACCTCACGGCTACCCCAAAAAGGTCTAGCAGGCTTAGCACGAGCACCGTTTTGTCGAAGGAAGAGTAGACAAAAATGACGTACCGTGTAGACAGTTAATGTAGAAAGTTTTCTTTTGTCTTTAGCATGGCCATTTACAAAATGAAATTGGCTTCACTGCCTTAGACAACTGTCAGTTGTCAGTATGAATTTTGACAGATTGGGATAGAAAACTTTCTTCTGAAATAGTCTACATAAAAAGGACCTACACAGAGATCGTTAGAAACGATTGACAAAATGAAAAATTGTAGAAGGAATTCTACGGTGCCATGTCAAAAATTGAGAAACGAAATGTCACTTTGTAAAGAAAGAGCTGTGTCTATTCTTTGTAAAATAGAAAGCGTCATGCTATTCAACAAAAACACTAGACAACTATGCCTGGCGTTTTCAACTGGACCTGACCTACTGAGACCAATTTGAAGAGACTCATATTAAATTCATATGCGCTTAAACTAACTTATTTACAAATAATCCACTTGGCTCACACATAGAAAAAGCTTGCACTCATAACTTACAAGTCATAATTTCGTACTTTACATAATAACGATGAATTCAGTATACAGTTTGATTTCCGTAAGTTTACGGCTTAGGCATTAGACTTGAATATAATTACATAGTATAAATATAATACTGTGGGATACATAGAGTTAGGAGAGAATAGAACGCTGATTTCCAGTAACACATGATACGTTTAATTAATTGCAAGAAGTAACGCTTCCTGAAAAAAGTTGCTATAGAGCAGAACCGCATACTATAGATTTGTAGACAATTTTATATACTTCATTTTCATTCATTCATATTTTTTTCATTTTTTTTTTCTTCATTTTTTTTTCTTTCTTTCTTTTATTTCTAAGTACCTGGTACTTTTGATAGGCATATACTGTTCTCCCATACCTATTATCACTGTTATTTGAAAACACAGTACAAGCCAATTATTTTTAAAAGAGTAACAGTGGAGTTTTTTCACGGCTCTTCTCCATAGGAAGCGACAAATTGGAACCGTGTACCTAACTTCTGACGTTTCATAAGTGCCCATGTAGGTTTATGAGAAAAAAAATATGATTTGATTTGATCCAACTCTTTAACAAAACATTCACAGAAATATCGGCGATATTTCAAGCAGTTTAAATCTATGGCAACAATGTCTGTGTACGTAGTAAGTGGATCCTCTCTAGCTATCTATTCTGTGGCCGGCCATAGTGTAGGACGCTTCCAAGCCATTTCCGCGACACACCTCGTTACGCTAACTTTACCGTACACTGGCATTGCATGAGTTTGTTACTTTAAACTTGCGAACGCGTTAACATAATTGTTATTATAAAGTAACTATATTATAACACACGAAGTGTGTTCTGAATGATTATACTTACGTACATAATGTTCATAATTTTCAATTAGTGATCGAGGAGAGAGAAGAGAGCGGTGGTGGCGCCGTGGCGACTTACGAGTTGTAAGGTTCTAGGGTCGAACCTAGAAGCGCTTTGCTTTGTATAAATTAATTTAATCACTACTGCTCTCAAAACAGTGAAGGAAAGCATTCTTGAGGAAACCGGCATGTTCTAGAACCGGAGATTCAAAGACATGTGACATCTAGCAAGCATCTAGAGGACGCCTCTGTCCCAGCAGTGGAAACATTATAGGCTAATTATTATTTATGTATGTATCGAAAATAGATAAATAACTGGGTTTGATACTCTAAATACCAATATTTACCAAAATAAAGGTTTAAACCATTGATTTACCACTAGCCGTAGATAGAGCGCGTCATACAAAAACAAGGCGAGCATTTCTCACCAAATGTAATTATACAACCCGTCTAATACACTAGACATCTGGCCGTTATATTGTCTATAGCGGCGCGTAGTGCTTTGTAATTCATTCGGATTATACGGCTCGAGGCTCGACTGGGGGAAAGGAGTGCACGCGTCGATATTTGTGCACTACTTTTCCGTCCCATTTTTTGAGCGTTAATGATCGATCTACGGCTAGTGGTAAATGAATGGTTTAAACTCAAAAACTGTTTAAATATCAACCATTACGGTAACTTACAAACATAAAAATTTAATGAAAGAATGTCGCTTCCAATTTAAATAAAACAATAAACAGAACGAATGTTAAATAATATAAAAGAAACAGGCACAGCGGAAGAGCGAGTGCGTCCAGTGAAACACTGAAACAAGCCGGAATTATATAGCTTCCAATGGCAGTCAGTCTGTTATAACGCTATATGTTGTAGCTGCTGTAAATACGTGAAAAAGGGTCGAGAGAAAAATAATCGTGTTCAGGTCGCAACTTTAAACAAATCACGTAATGCTAAGTCTTTGATATCGTTCATTTTTAGCACACAATTAGTCAAAAGTAACTTGTGGTCTAAGAATTATGTGAAAGTATAAAATAAACAGAGCAGTGTTACCAGTGGTAACTCACGAGAATTACGAGATGTAGGTCGTAGGTTCGAACCCAGACAGACGCTTTACTTTGCGCAAAATATTTCATCACCACAGCTCTCAAACCGGTGAAGGAAAACATCGTGAGGAAACCGGCATATCCTATAACCAAAAATTCGAAGATATGTGACATGTACCAATCCGCACTGGGCCCGCGTGGTGGATTACGGCCCACTCCCTCTCACGGTAACGAGGCCTGTGTCCCAGCAGTGGGAACGTTATAGGCTGTTTATGAGATGATTATGAAATAAATATGAACACCTTTTCAATTGATGATTCACCTTGCATTTAATTACTAAATGCGTTAAGGCGTATGTAATTAATGCAGCTATAAAAATACGAAATTATTAAATGAATCAAGCTTTCATTGTTATCAAAATCAGCCGAAAATGATGCGACTGATGGGACACAATCCTCCACTCTTGGAGAAGGAGTGGGCTGTAATCCATCACGCGGGCCCAGTGCGAGTTGGTAGATGTCACATGTCTTCCATTATTTTTTTTGGTTCTATGACATGCCGGTTTTCTCACGATGTTTTCCTTCACCGTTTTGAGAGCAGTGGTGATGAAATTGTGTACACAAAGTATAGCCTCTGGCTGCGCACTTAAGTCGGGGCTACCACCACTGAGATACCACTGCTTTAATTCTTAAGTTTTATTGAAATACGCAAATACTATATAACTCTTCTACGCCAAAAGTAAAAATGTATGCCACAACAAAAGTTCAAAAAAACTCTATACGGGTTACTGCTTGACAGATGTTATTATGCCATATATGAGTTTCTTAAAGACCAATCTCTATAATTATATTATGCCGACATTAATTTAAATACTTCACATTAATGATTTTCCGAATTGACTTTTGACATGAAATGAAATTTACTTTAAATTGTAGTTAAATTAATTAAATTTTCATGCACAATTAGCTACTCCAATAATTTTATTATAATTATATTTTAGTTGAATACTAAGTTCTTATTTAATTGGTCTTATCATTTGTATGCCAATATTGGCAAAACATAGCTCACTACCTTATTTTTAAGATCTTCGTATGTAATTATCTAACAATGTTTGACAAACAAAAAAAAAAAAACTTCTATTCTATACGTTCAGGCCTTTGTATTAAGAGAGATATTACACATATGTTCATACAAGGTATATTACATTTGTATTTCTGAATGTACAAATTCGGTATTATGTTTTGTCTGGCCTGTGTCAGACAACAACTTCTTGTGTGCTTAATTGAACTAAGGGTTTGCTTGTAAGACTTAAGGTTCACTTGTTTTTATGTGTGTCTAAATACAGTATTCCTTTGCTTTGCAGAAATCCATTGAGCTAGAGTAAGCACATCTTCCTTTGGCAGTATTTTCCAAGAAATTATGTTCATTTTATATGCAGTCTTTTTAATGTTTATTTCAAAGAACTGTCTTCTTTCTTGCAAATTAAATAATTAAGTAACGGTTACCCTTAGTCTTAGTTAAAACTAAAATTGTGTGTTTTTACCTCGAAATCACAGGAAATTCAATATGGCTGACGTTAGAAGTGATGATGTAAATGTAAGAGAGTTTAGGATTACACTGAAGGTACTGTGGAGTTTATACCTATACCGTGCTTACATGCAACCTCCGCTAATCCTTTAAAAGTTAATAGCAAACGTATGAGACAATCATTAATTTATATAAGTTATGGCAAAAAAAGGGGTCAATCAGCTAGACTTTTGGTTGGACACACGAGGTGACAAGATGAAAAAAGATAAAACGTAGATCGTGGAGCAATTATCGAAGTTATATGATAAGTAGAGATCGGATAATCGGATGTATATTTACCTAAAGTTAATTTATAGTTATGAAAGTATGGAAGCGGCTTATTAACATTTTTTGTAAAAAAACCCGGCAAGGCAGCAACACCGGGAATGCAAAACTAGTCGGGTGTTTAGCATGGAAGCGACTTCTAAATTATAAGGATTGCATAACTATTTAGATTTCACTTCTACACAAATATGTGTACGTAGGGTGTAAGTCTGTAAGAGAAGGGGTGGTGTGTGTTAGTCGGAACAATTTTGTTTTTTCATTAAATTAAGTTTATTTCGATACAAAAACGCGTTCCACATTACCCAACATCTCAACTTTAGGTGAATATGCATCCGAATATCCGATCTCTGATGATAAGCCATCGTTTAATTGACTCATCCCGGTACCAAAGCTCACAGTACTCAAAACATATATACCTATACTCCTGATCCGATGACGAAAATTATTTCACTAATGGGAAGCAACAGTGTTGCCGATTATCATTGCAAATATTTTATCGTTAAACAAGAAAATTTACGCCGACAAAATTGGGGGCAGAAGTTAGCGGTAATTAAGACAGGAACTCACCTGGGGGTTCACCAGTATTTATCACTTTTTTTTTACAACAGTACATAAGGAAGCATCGATGTCCTAGTTTTTGTAACTATCGTTTTTCTCTTAACTCCCGGAAGTGTCATTTGGCTAGAATAACATATAAACTTTCATAAGATAAGAAAACTCCTACGTTTCATTTGTAGCTTCAGAAAAACAAGGTAAGACTTCGTTCACACTTACAGACTGGCGCAGTTGATAACATCAGAAGTAATGGAGGACGAAGTTAATGGATCGATTGGTTTGCTGACAGTACAAATAGGAAGACGAAATAAAAACCGAGATTTATTCACCATACAATCTTCTGGTGTTTTTTTAGTATTGTTAAATTAATTGCTACATAAATTTGGTCTTTTTGTAGTGATACCTGATTGTAGTGATGTGTGTGAACACATAACAGTTATTCGGTTATTGGGAGGAGGATGGATGGTGGGTAGAAACGTTGCTAATTATATCTATCGATATATTAATACGTGAAGCAATAACTTTGCAACCCTTTTTACGAAAATTACGCGGACGGAGGACTCGTATGAAATTTAGTGCAGTTAAAGTTTAAATGGAGAAGGAGTGCAGAAAGCTAGTATTTTTATTTAATAATGCATTACAAATACATTAAATAAATAAAATAAACATGGTCGAATTTAGACCGCTGGGCGACGACTAGTGATAAAACTTTTTGACAAAAAAAAAAACCGCCGAAAAAACTGAAAAGAAAAAAATAATAAACCTGCCGTGTTTAACTTTAATAACTAAGTTCGGAAGGCGGTAACATAAAATTAAAATACATATCCAAAGTCACCGACTGATTGTTTTTATTTTACAATTTTTTGTGGCTATAATCTACTAATTACTACATGCTTAATTTTTTATTACTTTTTGTAATACACAACTCAGTGAGTTAAAATCTGTGAGTTAACAATCAATCATCCCCTGTTTTCCTACCCTTAGGGTTGGATTTTTTTTCGAAATTTACATGAGTCCAACTTCGGGGTATTATAGCCTTTCTAATATATTTTTTATCAAAATCGGACTACTCTGTAAGCAGTTATGCGTGGTTTTACATTACAATCAGTGAGTGAACAATCAATCATTCCTGTTTTCCTACCCTTAGGGTTGATTTTTTTTTCGAATTTATATGGGTTCAACTTTGGGATATGCCCTTTCCAATAAAAAAAGAATAAAATACGCGTCGAATTGAGTAACCTCCTCCGTTTTTTCGTGGGTTAAAATTCAACTTAGTGTCTGATATCTCAATCTTAATTGATAAACTTCAAAACTTTCATTTTCAATAAAGCCATTTCCTAAAACGAACCCTCAAAACACACGTGAAGAACCAATAACATCAGTTGCCATAAAAAAAAAAACTTTTCAATAAAAACAGAACGATTCCGATTTCGTGTATGGCAACACTTAGTAGTCCGCCTAAATACTCTTTGGCTAATAGATTTACTTTTAACAAGTTTTCTTTGAGCTCTTGGATGGTTAGTGGTTATCGCAGGGTCCCAATTATTTTGTTTTCTGGGTACCTGACCTGCATATGATGCGTTTGATGTTGTGATGGAAAATGAAAGATGATTAAGTTTTTCATTGTTGAATATTGTTTTATTGTACTTTCTCTGTTAAGCCACGTTTGCTGGGATGTAAAAATAACGCGGCGGTATTTTTTTCGCGCACATGATCTTCAAATGTACTGTTTGGCGCCGAGATTCGAAAATCGAAAAGTGTTATTTCGACATGCTGGGATGACGTACTCAGCTGGAATCTCAACGCTCGGTCCAATACCGAGGGTTGAAAATTCAGTGCGTAATAAAATACGGCACGCGATATTTAACATACATTCTTGGCCCGAAACACAGGTTTGAATAAACCTAGATCGGGCGAGTCGCTACCTAACATTCTAATTCCGAAACATTTTCACTACTTGCACTTGTAATAAAAATATTTTAGAAATAAGTTTATTTTTAGGCACTATAATTGAATGGGAAATTTACTGCTGTTGACTAAATGTACTTACTCTTTTTGTATATGTTTTATTAAATAAATAATTATTAATAAAAGAATAATCCCGGTATACTCGTGAGAATTCTCACAATACCTTGATAAAACACTGTATTACAAAGAAAATAACACGTTCATGACAGCCAGATCGAAACAAGTCACCACACGTCCTAACAAGTCCATAGTTAAGCACAAACATTGGCACAGACGGTGCACAAACTTTCTTACTCAATAATGAAACAAGACTCAGTTTCTTTAGGGTTGACATCGGAGGGTTAACTCGTGATAACTTGAGATGGTTCAAAGTGAAAGTTTTTGTTTACTTTTATGCTTGCCTTTCTCTTGAGATATTTATTGAAGGGAGGGATTTATTCTGCCAATTTATAAATAGAGACAATACTGTGGGAAAACAGTTTCGTAATTTTGGGAATTTACAAAACTTCTACGTAGTAATCGTCAGCCTTGACCTCAATTGGATTTTGGAGTAAAATAGTAATCCATTGCTTCATATGTTTCAAAGAATTTGATAAGTAAAGCTTGCTAAGTAAATGACGCAATTAATATTGCTAAAATGTAAAAATGAATGGCATTGGGATTGTGACAGTACGCAATTCAAAGTCAAAGCATTTATTTCAAATAGGCACTTTTGAACGTCAACATTTACATTAAAATAGAATTGCTTCCAGTCGCCCCTACCAAAATGTAGTTTTGTATGGAAAAGAATGGGCAAGAAACTCCACCGTTACTCTTTTAAAATGTTTTAAGTACATTTAACATACATTAATTACCTATATAATTGTGTGAAATTACCCCACTGGACATGGGCAAATATGTTTCCTGAATTCCGGCTACCGTCTAGATGATTCAAGTTCTTTAAAAAAGAAAGAAAAAATATGATAAAACGTGTGGAGGTCGTGGTACCCCATCGGAACGAAGTTCAAAAGGAAATTAAAGATGGCGGCTACGAAAATTTTAACATGACGAAAAATATAATCACAGCCGCCATCTTGGATTTACATTCCCTTGTAAATCATGAAACCTATTTATCTCCCTTTGTCTCTTTCTAATAAATATAATGCGAAGCTGAAAATTCAAATTCAAATAGTTTAATTTGTAAAACATAGGTAAAGTACAGATGTCAATATTGTGAGTTCGTTACGTGATTTCTACCATTACAACCCTACCGCAAGCTGCGTGGTGCGGGTTTGCTTCGAAAGATATATCGCCGCCCCTGGCATACAGGCTACTGAGGGAACACGGGTGAGTTTTAGTCAGTAAAAGTCTGACAAGCCCTCCTGCTACTAAAAAACCGCAAGCTGCGTTAAAAAACTCCGTTTCAATTCGCAGAAATATCGCTGTCGCTTTGAAAGCGATTGGTCCCTAAAGTCCGGATATTCTTGCATCAAACTCAAAAAGAAACACTTCAAAACAAAACAAAAAAGCATCGTGAAATAAGCAAGCTGTTCTCAAAATCATGTTATTAGCAAAGTTGTTTGGTTCGCGCTGCAATTTGGCAAGCTCTCCGCGCACCCGGCGTGATGTATGGCCGATACTTTGAATAGTTAAGAAAAACGGTACTGGGGCAAAGCCTACAGGCGTTCAATTAGTGCTGCTGTTTTTAGGTATGTGGAGTTGTTGAACTATTTCTATTTAGTGTGTTTTCAGCATTTTTTTTTGACGAACAGTAGTTAACTGAAGAGTCTAGAATTCCTAAAAGCTTATAGGAGTCCCTCCAGATGCTGTATGAAATATTAAATGAGAATTACACACATTATAATAGACAATGTATATTTAGATAGCCCATATGGTAAACTAGAAAGTCAGTTCAATAAATAAGACACAATAAAACACAACATTAATCACAAAATTAAACAGTGAACTATTTCGTAGCGACGGCTACGAACTGCCGTAGCCGTAGCGTTCGTAGGCGTCTACGACAAGTGCTACGAGCTACGACAATTCTAACTATTCGGAATTCCTTGACTGTATTGTGTTGTATGTTGTATCTATGTTTGGATGTTAGTAAGTATTGTGATAAATTAGATAGGGGCAGAAGGACTACTTTATTAAAATGTACGATAGCGGTATCAAATCGATTAGGCACTTCAGAGAAAGCCGATCCACAAAATCTGGAGCACTTCATTAAATATGCGTTTCATTTTAAAGAGAATCAATGCCATCTAAATAAAATATCTATTGTATTTTAACAATTTCAAATACCAACATGAATGTAGAAGACTCAAATCGAGTATATTATTATGTGGTATTTTATACTTCTCTTTCTACTGTGATTTTGAGAACAATTACAGACCACACCATTCATGACAATACATGACAATATCAATTACTTTAATTCTACGCCTCTGCGTAATAATCTTCTAAAGTTAAACCATTTTGAGGCAAAGGAAATTGGTAGATTAAATAAGGATAAAACTCATCAAGAGCCGATCATCAGAATCCGTTTATTTGACGACAAAAACTTGTTATTGGAAGGCTTAAAATTTAATGGAAGATGATTGGGGATTTTTAATTTCATTCTTTGGTTTATTAACTTCGTAAATTGGCTGAAGATTTTGAATTTGATTTTTTGAAATAGTACGCCCCGGTTCAGCAGGTTAAACAAGACTGTATTTTATGGTCAGATCGTGCGTTTGCGCGAATTGTGCGTTTTTTAGTCGGCCCCCTACTCCCAAGATACCATCTTGGTCTAAGATATGATGTAATGGTATAAGTTTAATTTTCGAATGCACGTTTCCATTCCAATTGACGTCACTGGCAAATTACATATGTTGCACACTTTTAATAAACAGCAGTTTTGCGCGACGGAGTTCATGTAATGTGAGATAAGGTTCACGGCCTGCCTTTGCAGTGGCTAGTCGGAGTATCCATGCGAAAACGCGCGCGAAGAAATTCAGTTGGTTTAGTAAATGGTAGACAATGTTTGGCATGGTCATGGTTGTTATCCACGCGTCAAGTTCGTGAACGGGCGCCCTCGGTTTAGACTGGTCATCTCCTAACTGCCATGGCTTATTTTGAATCTATTTTTTTTACATTGTCTCACATATAGAAGCACCAAGAATAAAGTTCCCAAGATTTTGTAATACCCATGATTTAAAAGAGTGTCCTTGGAATTTCTTGCCCGTTCTTCTCCATAGAGATATCTACGTTTTGGAATGGGCAACTAGCTTCAATTTCGATTTTTTTTTTGACAGTTCAAAAGTGTCTGTAAAAGGTTTAATTGAAATAAATGCTTTAATTTTGAGTTTTCTTGGTAATTTTCCACGACTATTGCGTTAGACTGTCTTATCTCTACTCTGATTTCGTAGGTGGTTTGAGATATGTCATGGTTTTGGTATGATTGAATCCATGATGGCCCCTGCCACCACAGATCATGGTTTTTTAATTGTTTGGATCTCAATCCACGGCTGGTACAGTCAGCTGACAAGACACCTTGAATGTCTTTTATGGCTGTTTATAGCGTATTTATGTACCAATCTTTTTTTGTAATCCATAATGATACATTTTATAGTTTTTTTTTATCATTGTTCCTTTCCTCCAAAGCACCTGCCATCTAATCTCTTCACCACCCATGGTTGACTGGTAGAGAATGCCTAAGGCATTAAGTCCGCCTTTGTACCATTTTGTGTGCGAGAAGTTTAAATAAATAAATTTTGGAAATGTTAGGCCATCTTTCTTCGTTCACAGGTATCACTTCCATAAATCAATATAAGTAAATCATAACATAATATTATGCCTTGTTTCCCCGAAGGGCGCCTTAGCCCAAACCTGTGTCTCTCTAGAACACCAACATTTCGCTGTTTAAGTCTCATGTATGTAATAGGGGCGAGCCTATTGACATCAAACGCACGCGAATTCAGACTCCGGGCTGCTACCGAAAAAATCTAGATAGAAAAAGCCAATTATAATGTCCGATATGGAAATCGATCCCAGACCCCAATGCCCGAAAATAGAGCTTGTAACCAAGGCAATCAACACTAAATCAAAGTGAAACTATCATTTTAATTTACACTTCTACACTTATATTATAAAGAGGAGAGATTTGTATGTTTGTAACGAATAAACTCAAAAACTACTGTACCGATTTTATCATTAGAATGCTACATTATCACTGAGTAAACACCCTTACTAATATTATAAACGCGAAAGTTTGTATGTGTGGATGTTTGTTACTCTTTCACGCAAAAACTACTGAATGGATTTGGATGAAATTTGGCACACAGATAGATTATAGCCTAGATTAACACATAGGATACCTTTTATCCCGGTAGTACGTTCCTTCGGGATAATTTCCAACTTCCACGAGGGTGAAGCCGCGGGCGGAAGCTAGTAAGTTTTATTTTTATTTTTACTTACGTACATTGTACCAGAAAGGTACAAGTTTTAATGCTACAATGTTAGCAACATAAAAAAGCCCACTTGGCAGGTATTAATTAACACTCCAGCATTAATTATCGCACCTCCCCCTATAATTAAACTTGCAATTAACAGCAATTCACTTCCATCAAACTGAAATATCTTTTAAACCAACAATCATTCCGTACAATTAAGTTTAAACTGTAAATTTTTAACCGGATAAAAAGTAGTTAACGGGACGTGTATTTAACAAATGAGGTAGAACGCGGTTGTGAAAACTAACGACGCGACAGGTAATCGAAAACGTTGGCAATTTAAATTAATTTTGTTTCAAATTAACTTGTTAATAATTAGTGACGTAGTGGGTCATAATTGAGAAGTTTTTAACACCCTTTTTTCTGTAATTGATTTACTTCAGTGTTGATTCTTTAGAAACAACACTAAATTACATAAATAATTAGACTGTATGTACATGTCTTTTTACATCGTTCTCACATGAATACGTTCAATTGAGAATGATGTATTTTTTTTATTGTTATGACAATTTTGAATGAGAATATTTTGATTTAAAAGAGGGTCCAGTTACATTCTTGCCCGTTGTTGTCCATAAGTACCTACTACGCTTAGGAATAGGCAAGGGAGCGTCCATTAATTACGTGAAGCAATTTTGGCAATTTTGCGACCCCGTCCCCCGCTCTGGTGAGATGTCGTGAGATTTGGCTCGACCCTTCCTCATAATCTCACGTCAGATATTTCAAAATGCGTATTTTTAGTGTAAAAATGTTGACACTATAGTGACACGTTTGTTATGATTTCAATTTAAGAAACATATGAAACCGAAAATACGGTATAAATTCTTAGAGTATTTTATTTTGAGCTGAAACTATGTATATAGTGATTCTATACCAGCTGTTATCTTTAGGATCGTAGCAGTTTTGCGTTCTGTAGTTTCTGCCTACCCCTATTGGAAGAAGGCGTGATTTTATGTATGTATGTAATAAAGTTTTGATAACATATATCCCTTGTTTACTCACATTAAACGAATCTGGAGTTTTCGAATGAATCACTGAAGTTTGTGTGTATAAGTTCCCTTAATTGTTCCCACCCGGTGATATTTATAAGCACCTGGATTTGTTTGATTGTTTCAAAGAAAAGCGTCGTCGCTGGAATGTTAATATTTCATTGTTTTCATTTGAACCCTTTGCTAAAATTCTGAAGTAATAATAATTATTTTTTGTTTATGTATACATATATGACGGGAAATGTAATTAATTGGTCGATTGCAGATATGATAAGAGTATCACAAGAGCGGTAAATATGTGAATTCTTTTATTTTATTTTATCTTCTACTATTATTACACACGGTGTCTACATCTCTTTTATCTACTTTTCTATTGCAGGCATGCTGGAAGAGATTTCTTTAGAAATAAGCACCACCACCTTTGTACATATCAATTTTCTTTAAACAGGCTGGCAGGAATATAGACGCACAACCCGTTAATAAGGATTCAGGACGTGGTTCCCCAGTCTTAAAAATTTAATAGGTTATTTAAAAAAAAAAAAAAAACTGCCGTTTCCTACCTACGAGGGCAAAATGTATGCAACACCATTTTTTTAACACCTGGCTAAAAATTTCTACGAAGACCACTTAGGTCTTCAATCGTATGTTGAATTTATGGTTATAATTTGTGAGTCGGATGTCACTGCCATCCTGTATATGTGCGTACAGAGGCCAGCACATCAAGCTACCCCAATCTGTCAAATTTCTTTGATAGTTTTTCAACTTTATTACAAAGGAATAAGGTTTATGTTCAATCGGGAAAATTTGACAGTTTGGGATAGCTTGACCTGCTGGCGACAGTACATCAATTGAAAAATAAATAAAAGCAAAAAATCACTTCACTGTGTTAATTTACTTTTACGATTTTAACACAACCAAAACGAAATTGAATATAATGAAATAATAAATCAAAATATACAATAGTGATGTACAAGCATCAAAATGTATTAATGTAAAACTTGACTAAACCAAAACATACCGCTCGGTTTTGTATAACGACATGTAATAATAAAACTATCCGCATTTCTGTTTTGTCAACCGAGGCTGCGGTATAACATGACAATGCTGCACATTAATATTCACAATTTTGCGGTACGCGTCATTCGTTGCAGCACAATAAAGTTATGTAGATGAATCGCACTGATATCGGTATTTGTATCGAAATCATAATTGTATCAGGAGTTATCTGTGAAAAATATTCAAAAGGCTAAATTGAATAAGTTTAATGTTACAATAAAAGGTACTAACGTTGTGCGGCATATGAAGGGGCTGAAATCACAACATCTAAACGCGGATACGGCTGAGATAGCAGGCTCTGAGCCGCGGCGAACTTCTCACATACATTCAGTCCGCAATAGAACGTCTGCCACGCGCACTCACGCATGCACTCCGCCGTTTGCGACCACGACACCGACGGCATCCTCATATCGACTAACTACAACACTAACACAACACTGTCACAAAACCAAGCCACTTTACAAACACACCACACTAAAACACAAAACATTATCACATTTTTATTTACAAATTTAAATTAAACACTGCAACACGTTCGATTCGAACCGACATTATTGCTTTAACTACATTTAGATTAGATAAGGGACATCACTACCCAATAGAAAATGTTCATTGACGCGCGTGATTTCGTGTAGGTATCGATATTTCTTGTATCGATAAGATAAAGTAGATGGGGCGAGGCGAGAGTGCTCATCTATGTGGAAAACGGCACTGATAGATGGTGTTGCTCTTTGTGAAGATCAGGTGCGTGGCGTAGGCGTCATGGCGTCTATTATCTTGCATTCAAAGATAAAGCCAATCGAAGCGATAGCGTGCGCGATAACTTATCGAGTTTGCGCAACAGTTATGATATGGATAATGTACAAGGCATATATTTCAATAGAAGGCCGCGTCCCTTTGTTACAGTAATAAAAAACAATGAAGGCGTTCGTGCATGTCGATTTAATAATACGTAGGGTGGGCCTTTTTGTGTTTAAAATACGGATTTAATTAAGAATTTTCAAGGTTGAGCGATCAAAGTGAAAACATAATTTTATCCAAATTCCCCTACCGATAAAATTATGTTTTTAGTCTTTATCAGCTGTAAAGAGGTTTTAAGTATAGTAACTGGAATTTATTAGTTTAAATCGAAATACAAGATTAACAGTAACGAGAGTTATCAATTATAAATTGAATTCAAGAATTACTTTTAGGAGAGATTTTAAAATAATCTTTCTTCTCATATGATTCCATCTCCATAAAGTGAGTTTTTGTTTAGTAAAAAAACTTCAAAGGGCAAGGGCAAAACTTACGGGTATGTGACATGAGTTAATTTTCCAAAGTTTCCAAATTTTCACTTTTTTTCGGCAATACCTTTTTATGCTTACAAAAAAATCCTTGCTCCACTTTGCAATTCTATTTAACCTGGCACACGCAACTCCGCCACAATTAGCCGTATCCATTTAATTTAAAAACACAAATAACTTGGCAACATTATAGAACCGTCTCTCCGTAATTAGGGATGGGAAACATTCTTGTTGCGAACAACAGTTTGTTTAGGACAGTTGTTCACTGTTGTTCCCTGCTTCCTCTGGTCAGAGAACACATACGATCTTGGCAACTTACGAGTACTTACGAGTACGAGTTTCTCATTAATTTGGTTGGGAGGTACTGCTTTAATTTCCTAGGAAGTTTTGGATGAGAAGGCTCCTTTAGAGCAATTTAAATGTTAAGTTTACAATTCCGGGTTTAAAGTGTACTGTTTAGGGATGGGGCAAGTTTCGTTGCTTTTACGTTATCGATTGAATGTAAAAAACCGGTTACGAAGCAGACTACTAGGTATGTAAATACTTAAAAAAAAAAAAGAAATAGTTTACACGAAAGCGGATATTAAAACAAAAGGATTAAGATTACGTGCCTATTTTTATCAATGATATTTTACGTTATTAGATTACATAATATCCGATGTATTAGTATGTAAAAAACAAACAAAGTCAGTTCGGTATTTGTTCAGTTTAATTGACGTCACACATCCGTTAATCTCTACATCGGCCGTCAGATGAATCAAATTTGATAAAAGCTACCAAATTGATTGTGGAATTTATTTTTCCCAAATTCAGATATTGTTTTTTTCAAAATTGGCGGAGTGCTGCACTCTTGAAGCTGATTGTCTATATGATAATGTCGGCTTGTCTGTCTGTGATTGCAATAAGTAGGTACGTCATCTGTCTAGCCACTTTCCAATAACGGTTCGGTTTTCAGTATTACTAGACTAGCTTTTATCCCGAGACTTCGTCTGCGTGTTTTTTTTTGTATTTCATCAAGATTTTAAAGAAATAAATCTAGGATGAAATATAGCTTACGGCCCTTCCAGGTTTCAGTTTGTCTTTCAACAAGTTAAGGTTTGCATATACCGGATAAACTTTTAACCAGTGCGACCTTTCGTCGGTTATATAAAAAATCTGCTGTGTTATAGAAAAGTGCAACACAACTATGCGGTTAAAATGTATGGAACAGCAGATTTTTTTTTATCCTGTGCGTTGCTCGCATTTATAATATTAGACTAGAATCTGTCAAGTCCTGGGTTTGGGGATCTCGCTGAATACCTATATTTTACCTGGAGCGACTACCTATCAGATCTCCGCAAATCAGTTACTAGGTAACACGATAATGACTGTTTAAGTCCGTAAATATTCGTAATCTTTGCTATTTAACATTGAACATAAATAACAAAACACTTCAATATTCTAGTAATTATATTAGTCAGGTAAAAGATTAAATATTTATCGGAAAATATTTCCTTCTATTAATTATTGACCGACTGATCTATTGTGTAAATAATCTCACCGTGAAAACTAAGGTGAAGTGAACTGTCAATAGTATCAATCCCTACCATCAGATAAAATGACAGTTCACTTCAAGCTCTCTTCACCTACGCTTTCACGGTGAGATTTTTACACATTCGACCGGCTCATATCCGTTTTAATTTGGCGTTATTCATAACGTATACATTGCTTCGTTTTAGTATTATGACAATTATCTTATTAACAACAAAACAATAGCCATTAGTAGATAAAGCAAACGATACATATATTTATTCTAGGTAAAAACATTGTATTGATAAAGTTCAGTACGTAACTTTATCACTTCGAGTAAACTAACTTCTTGAGTTCCAAACAAAGTAGGTAACACAACGGAACTGCACAAACAAATACTAAATTCTAATTTTGCAATGGCGGGAACATTTTAATTGGATTACACATGCATCTACGTGCACAAGTGAAATGTTTATTTGCACAACACTAGCGTAAGAGGATTTAGAACCGGTTAATTTATTCAACGAGGATTGATTCGGTTAAACTTATTTTAATTTGGGATTACACTAATTTGAATTGTTTAAGCTCGATGGCGCCACGAATTATGTTGGATGTGATTGATTATTCTGTTTTGTTGTGGTTTTATGGTGATGTTAACCCGTTTTATGAACCAGAGATTGTGCATGCAAAAAATACACTCGTAACGACAGTAAATATGATCGTGAAAATCGTTGAGCCCTTACATGCATACGGCTTCTAGTAGGCGATCGTTCACGGGTTTAATCACGACAAGAGTAAACATATAGAAACAGTATGTCATATGCTAATTAATTTAGATTTTGTTAATTACTACGACATAAAGATATCCGAGTGTTCAGTTTTGTTTGTAAAATTAGATCATGATATAATTTGTGTCAAAAACAACTGATTAAAGATAAATAATTATTGAAAACACGGTTCGTCAAAGGACAGAAAGAGACCGTAGAATCTCTGCGTGTAAACAAGATTCGTCATGATTAAATCCATTTAGTGCAGCGGTCATGCAACTATTTGTACCTATTGTGGAAGTACACGAGCTTTATCAAACAAAGGCTTCTCCCGTTATCGTACAATGGACACAAAGCTAGAATAAAATGTATAAGCACAAAATACTAACTATCTTCATTTGATTGTAGATCAAAAGGTGACAGCAAATCAATGGGCATCGACGGGAACGGGTGATTTGCGGCCGCGTTCAGAAACTCACTCCAAAACGTGTTCATTTTCATCGTTATGTCAATTCATCGATATAATCAATTGATAACGTCACATCACTATCGTTGCGTTTAAATATGATTCCAATTTTGAACGTTTTGTTGCCGTTTAGGCGCGTATTTGCCGTGCAAATATTATTTATCGGTTTTACTTTGTTTTTTTTCGAAACCGGCGAGTGATACACTCGTGGACGCGCGGCCGGCGACTGTTTAGCTGTTATCAACACAGCGTCGTCTCGCCTATCGCAGTGATAAGCCTCACCCACAACAATTAGGTGAAACAGCTGATAGTGCACCTGTATGTTGGCCATGTATTAAAGAAGTGATTATTTTCGCAACACTGTTATCTTTGGTATCAACTACAACCCTGTTTTGGTTAAATCTTAATTTAATAAACGTAACTTATACGTAACCACTCAATGCAATACGATAGCCAGTGAGGATCAGCAGTCAGAAATTCTGCATAAATATGGAAATTATTTTACCATTCCTCTCAGACTTATAAATACAACTGAAATTTCATAATTTATTGCAATTAAGTGATTTCAGATTTTTGTTTCGGGTCAGTTGCTTCAGGCAAATAAAATAAATTATTGCTCGATGCGTATTTCCGATTGATCCGACATCGAAACTGCGTTTTCAGAGTAACTGCGATATTGAACGTAAATCCATCGTGATAAGCTGTTAATGTACCTACCCAAAGTAGGTCACACATGATGATATATCGGTACTTATGTTGTATATTTTCTAATTTGTGTATTCCTACACCTGACACTGAAAGATAACGATGTTGATTAGAAATTAACACGCACTGGGCCCTAATATTAACTTAACACTTAAACGTTAAGGCATCTTGATAGATAAACGAGATACTATATGCGTTCGCACGATTCCTCATTGATATATAAAAGCATATTGGCAACAATCGTACAATTTACGGTGCGAAAAATAGAATAAAGAAAGAGAATAAGGAAATCCTGCGTCCAATTTCGCCAAGATGATATGAATCGTATGAAATATGTGATAATATCAGCAGCCGTCGAATCGGGCGTGTCGAGTGGGACGGCACGTGCCCAATGCGTTGTCACTCCCAATTTGAATATAACATGACATCTGAGACCAAGTGACACCAACATGACTTCAATTAACCTGTGCGTTGAATTTCCAAATGTCATGTCGACATATCGATACTCCGACGACCGAGTGCATAATCGTAATGATTTATGTCATATGCTCGATATCACATTTCACAACACTACGCTTATGCATATCCAGAAATTCGAACTATAAATTAGAAATAAGAACTTAAAAACTTCCATAACAATAAATATGTTCGTGTAAAATCGTAAATCCGAAAGTTTCCGAAACAGAAAATTGAAAATGGAACCATCTTACCTTCTTTTATTTTCTTCCTCCTATTTTGCACTGGGCCTTTTTGTGCACATAATAAACTAAAGAGTTCTAATAAACAGTCTTGGTCCTTTTGGTGCACCATTTTTGTTTTTATAAGTTTTTAACACATCACTCAGAATATAATAAACAAATGTTCATCACTTTAGAACACCATATTATTTTCCGTTTGTAATTTTATCAACTATTCCTAAAAAAGAAGTGCAAAAGTGGGTTAAGTTACAGGTAGTAATAGGTAATAGGAAATAATGTAGGTTGTGTTACAGTACTTAAACTGTACCAATAGAACTATGCGGAAGGGACACAGTTCCGGTTGGAAACTCCTGAAGATAACCACGGAAATTCAGGCGACCGAAATAGTAATAACGGCTTATCAGAGTATTTGTGGAACCTTAAAAAGGACTGTATTTCCTATTAAGGAAAATTCTTGATGTGGGTTTATTGGACGTTACAGGACGTAGACCCGAATGGTTAAATGTTTAATTTAATTAAATAGACACCAAAATCGGAATGAGTTGAATTTCGGAGTTTCCATTGTGATTGATAAAGGTTCGGTCATTATCTTTTGTAAACAGAGACATTTAATTTCCTAATTAATTTTTGTTTACCAAACTTCAAATGACATCAACATTGAAAATATCAAAACTTGCAAAGCCACAAATTTAAAACAACCTATAATTTTAGGTTGTCTTTGACGTCATTGTTAAAGTATTAGACTGTTAAGTAAACTTATTTTCAAATTAAGAACATGCCCGTACAAACAAAAGATTTTCACTTCGATGTTTTGTGAACATTCAAATGTCATGTTGCTCTCAAATATATAAAAAACTATTTATTTTTATTTTTATAAAATATTAATAGTATATTTTTTGGAGAGTTTTCAGACCACACAAAATAAACTCAAACGCTTTCTATTTATGTCCAAACAAACCACTGACGCCATATTTTTACCCACATCCAACATGCAACAAAAACTTGTAATAAAATTTTATTTAAAATCGGAGGGTAGTCTGCAAAAATAGTTCCGTTATACACGGTACGCCAGGCGGCGTGGTTGCGAGCAATCCTCTCGGTCACCTACACAGGCTATCTGATTTGTGAGTGTGCCAAACACTGCTATACTAACCTCTATGGTTAGCGTGTGCTCTAGTTTCTAGTTAGTTTTTTAAAAGCAGTTATAGTAAGAAAAACTTTAACAAAAAATTATACCGACGCAAAAAGAAACAGAAAAGCAAAATAGTCTTTTAGTCTAACTAAAAGTACTAAATTAATGTAAATTACTAATTTTGAGTCGATTAAGTTTTATTTTTTCCTTTTTGTTTCTTTTAGCATCGGTAAATTTTTTTGGGATATTGTTTTCTACATTTAAGAGTCGATTTTGCTTTCAATTTCAAATGGGACCAACTTCAAAAATAATAATGATGTTCCGAACATTTGAAAAGAAATACAACGTGTTGAAAAACAAAATTTACAGGAATAACACAAGCATAAATATCTCGCTACCAGGAGATTAACTAGAGCGCCTGTTTTCATGAAGCTCTGATAATGAAGGGTAATCGAAAACGGTTAAAATAACAAAATACGGAATGGAAATACGATCAAAATATACGCTAAGATTATTAAGCTAATCTTTCAGAACTAACAAAAGATAAAATTACGCCAATATTTGCTTTCACATAAGACCGGAGATAAGAAAATATGAATAGCTCCTAAAAATATACTAATTTAAACTCCGAACAGCACTACTATCGATACACATAAACGAGCAAACCTTGTCACTTCCCTAGAGTCCACAATAAATTCAATTTCCGAACACAAACACCGGGTGCCACAGAGCAGAAAAATAAACAAGAAAAAATAAGATTTCTCAAACTACTTGGCGGGACAGAAATAAAATGGCAAATGAACGGTGATCGCAAAATATTGGGACAGACGTGTATGCATATGTGGGACGTATCAGTGGCCTAGTTTTCGTCGATATCTGTCCAAGGCCACGGTGGTCGGGGCTTGTCTAGTGTTTATCAATGATCCGACACCTGCAATCTGATTTGTGGGGTGGAGATAGGAAGTGTCAGAATGCTCGATGAGTTGGAATTGAGTTCATTTGCGAGGGGGTTGAATTATGTTGTGCGGGTTAAAAATTAAATCTGTTGTGTTGGTAACTTGGCGTGGTGTTTTAAATGGTACTAAATCGATCGAGTTGTTTGATAAAAATGTATTCTTCATATAATCACAATCGTGTCCTAAGTTTTTCTTGTCAATGGTCATGGATTTGTATACAGGGTGTTTGGCAGAACGTTGAACATACGAAAATGGTAGATAGGTGGGGTCATCTACTACTTACTCAGCCCTAATTTATTTGGGCCTGGCCCCCTGGATATTTAAATTTTTTTTTTTTGCTTTCTTCTAGTTTCACCACTTTCTTAACTTTAAAGTGTATTTTTTAATATTTTTTATTAAAAATGTGTAAAACAATTGCCTGTTTTACACATTTTTAATAAAAAATACACTTTAAAGTTAAGAAAGTGGTGAAACTAGAAGAAAGCAAAAAAAAAAATTAAATATCCAGGGGGCCAGGCCCAAATAAATTAGGGCTGAGTAAGTAGTAGATGACCCCACCTATCTACCATTTTCGTATGTTCAACGTTCTGCCAAACACCCTGTATAATGTATGACATTAAAAAATCCCTGAAACATAATACAATATAATCAGACATTTTTATATTTTTGATTCTGTGATGACAGTTTATGCTATTCTTTTGCAGCAGTTTTTTTTATTTTATAATATGAGTTTTGCCTGAAATAAACAAATTTTATTTATTTAACACCAAGCCCAAGCGGTAGTGAATGTCCAGAAACCTTAATTGTCCTGTGAGTTATTATTAGTATTGGTTTATGGATACCGCAGACAGGCGCGACGCAACTGTAGTAGAACAATTTCATTCGTAATTTTTGACAGTGCCAATAATTCTCAAGCAATATAACGTTTCGCTAGTTTCCCATACAAAGATCACTGTAGCTCAATGAAGCACATAACGAGTGGTCTCGCACTAGGTGTGATGTTAAATGAGACGAGTAATCCCATCATTGAGCCACCGTTGTTCCATTGTACTGTTTTATGGTCCTACTGGCGATGTTGTTTTATTTACTCTGTGATGAATGTGTCAGTAGAACGAAGTTTGAAAAAGTAAGCCTTCAGAATCTTTGGTTTGATATCTGTGGATTTAGATTGGGCTTTAGGGTGTCGGAAAACGGGCATTTTTTTTAAATAAAATGGTTAAGTACCTACTTGTTTGTTCTACTTTCACATATATTTAGACCTAATTAAAAACATTGGAGGGAAACATTTAACTAAGGTTTGAAAAACCTGCATCATTACATACATGTTTACAAATTAATTGAAGTGTATGTTTGCAAAAAAATAAAAAATAAAAATAAAATAAAAACTTATTTTCGACATCCACACGGGCGAAGCGGCGGGCACAACTAGTTTTTTAATAATTGTTACAGAAGTAGTATCCTTCGCGGTGCAATTTAAGTGCTAAATAAACACCACAATAAAGATAAAAAAAACTAGGCCAACTAATGAACGAATGAACACGTCTTAAACATAAATACTTTCATGCAATCTTCTACCCTACTTACAACACAAAATAACATCACCAAAAGCCCCATATCGTTTCCCATTACCCCCATTTACATAATACACCATGGGGGGACGTAAATTAAAACCATAAAGCTCGAAGTCAAATCACCACGGCGCTATGGTGATAGCAATAATCATTTATTGGTGTTGCCAATGTTTACAGCCCCTGTTTGTTTATTGTTTGTTATATTAAATACTTTATTATTTATGGTGGCAATAATCTTTTAAGGCTGCGTGGCGATTATGTGGAATTTTCGACATCGTGTATTTTTTTTTTTGGGAGGTGCAATATTTGTAGAATTGGTTATCGTAATATTTGGTTTGGGGGCTGACGATATCTAATATCAAGGTAATCACAAGGTAATCTTGTCTTTTGGTGTTAAACTTGGGGTGCTTGTGGCTAAATAGCAATAGCTGTACGGGTCAATCGACCACGTTAAGCTACGGTTGCCACGATTGGTCCGTGGGTGGGTGACCATCTTTACATACCAAGACCCCTCCGTGCCATGGAAAGCACGTCAAGTCGTTGGTCCCGGCTGTCATTTGTGGATCTTTGACAGTCGTTACGGGTCGTCAGAAGCCCGAAAGTCTGACAACCAGTCTTACCAAGGGGTATCGTATTACCCAGTAAATGGGTTGTGGAGGGCAGGCAAGTCGCTCCATGTAAAATACTGGTATTCAGCTGCATCCGGTTAGACAGGAAGCGGACCCCAACATAGTTGGGAAAAGGCTAGGCAGATGTTGATGATGATGGTGTTAAACTGTATTTCAAGATATAATTGTTCTCATAAGCCACGATAGATGTTAGAGAGTCGAATCTTCATTCACATATTTCCCTATGTGTTTAATATTCTAGCGTAAGGTCCTTGTGGGTTGCAGCTGAACATCAGCGTCAGGTACACCTTGTGTTGTCATCTGACATTATGCTGAACTTAGGCCCTTTTGGCAATATTTTTGTATTGTTTTTTTTTTAATACATTGTGTTATGTTAAACTCATGAAAAAGAAATACCTTTACTATGGGACCAACACTGAAATCGCGAAAATAAAACCAACCACTCTATACATGTATGTTCGCATAACTGGACAAAATGTAGGGAACAGCTGACTTTTTCTTTATATTTTGGTGTCAACTCCATCAACATCATTATTTCAGTCGAAAAACGTCCACTGCTGGACATAGGCCTCCCCCAAGCTCCGCCACTTAGACCGGTTCTGTGCTTCCTGCATTCAGCTGACTCCTGCGGCCCACTCCATAAAAGTTATCCTATATTTTCATGAGTACCACACCCCCTTAAGTTTGTCCCTCGTTTAACCTAACATACTGTAGTTCAAAGTTTTTATGCTGTAATGCCAATAAACGCATTTATTTCCAAAATAATTGCATCATTTGAAAAACACGCTCAACAAACGTTTTTTTTTTTGTAGATTTTATAAAATATAGAGCAAAGCAGCAAAAGTAACATGACATGATTCTTGGTAAGGGGCCATCCATAAAATCCGTCACACATTTTTTTGACCGCCCCCCTGTCCTCACATGTGGTCACACTTGTGACACCCACTCCCCCTTGTGTGACGTCACATATTTTTAAATTTTGTATTTAGAAGTACATAATTAAATGAAAGCAGAAGTTTTTCTATTTTCTTTTTGTTAATGTTAAAAATAATCTTTAATTAAATTAACATAACAGACACTTAATGGTGATTTTAACATGTGGCGTCACAAAGCTTTTGATTCTCCTGGCCCCTGTCATACAATGTCACATTTCGTTGACCCCTCCCACTCCCTCAACGTGTGACGTAATTTGTGGATGGCCCCTAAGCCAAGAATTATGAGATGTCATGCTTCTTTTGCTGCTTTGCTTTTTACGGCATTCAAAATCGATCACTTACGATCCTAAAGTGCCAAAAATCTAACCCAATTCACCGAAAAAAGACATTTAATAACAAAATCCAAAAAACCGCATTATAATTCCCCAGCCCGATTCACGGGCAGCCATTCGTAGCAGACGCGGAGATACGGACTTCTAACAAATCGGCAAATAAAGAATCGGCAACTTCTATCCGGCGACGATAATCTGGGGCACGGTAGGGTTACCACCTGTGCCGGTTTGATTTGTGGGTGTCTAACGCTAAGGGGTGTGGAACTCAGTTGGTTGGTTTGTGAGTGCGGGAAAACTGGCATACTGTAGTCCCATTTCAGGTAAAGTGAAATCATTAAATAACTTCACCCGCTCTGGGTGGAGCAGGAGGGCGTGTCAGATTTTTACTGACTAAAACCCAGCCGTGTTCCCTCAGTAGCCTGTGTGCCAGGGGCGGCGGTATCTGTTTCGAACAACCCGCACCCCAGGCAGAAGTAGTTGTTATGTCAAATTGTAACTATTTATTACTAGCTTTTGCCAGCGGCTTCGCCCGCGTTACCCAATTTAAACAAAACCTTGACAGATTACACACTTATTAAACCTTCCTCATGAATCTCTCTGTCTATTGGTGACAACCGCATGAAAATCCGAGGTTGAAAGGATGCCTGGTTGATGGTCTGTACACACGGCTACATTTCCAGTTAACGCTGATCTCGCACTGTACGGAAATCCTATACAATGCGAGATCAGCTTACATTGGAAATGATGTGTCACACCCTGCAATTTGGCAGGTATCTGAAAACGAACCCTGTAATATTACTAAGATTTTACCTTTTGATGATAATAAAGTTTCGATACGTTACGAAATCCTTGGAAAACAAAAACAACTCTTTTAAAAGTGACAGCCCTAACCTCCTCCTGATTTCCGATTCCCCCCGCCTTACAGCGCACAGGTGAGAGATAAAGCTATAGTTCAATAGAGCGACGCTCTTAAACACTTTCTTAAACCTAATAAATTACAGTTACGGCACAGATAAGGGCGCTGAACTGAATCAGCAGGGCATAAAGGAAGGAATAATGCATTCAGTGAAACATGTTTTCAGGGTTATTGGAATAGCAAGTCTTTGAACAACTTTGACGTTATTGTTTTGAAGATACATACATATATATACATAAACTCAGGTATTAAATTGTCTTAGGAGTAGGTAGAAACTACAGAATGGCACCTGCTACGCTTACATATACTCTACTACTCCTTTTGTCTCGTTTTCGTGCAAAATATCATTAATTTCGGAAGTCGGTGGCAAAAAACGAAAAAGCGAAAACTAAGGACTTCCGAAATGAAAGAAATTGTCGGTTTCTAGTGTTTTTTTTTTTTGTAGTAGGTTGTAATGTTTTTTTATAAGCTTTGTTTCTTCCACTTTTTATTGCGGTACATAACAAGCTACCCTACATTTTCCGTATACCTTTACTTGAAATTAACAGTAGCAGAAAGTTATGATAACATCATCAAAATACACTAAGTGGATAATACGTATTATTGAAGCTAACTCAAAAACCACTAATTAGCTTTACTAAATTTATATGGGACCACAGTTTACCCTTTCAAACAGAAGAATATTTTTTCAAATCATTTTATAAATGACGGAGTTGTGAAACATGAAAAAAATACAACCAAATTGAAACCTTCTCGGTTTTTTGAATTCTCTTAAAAACTATGAGTTGATTGATTTAAAATTGTAATTTGTGATTGCGCTTACTCAGCCATACCTAACATTAATTATTCTTGATTCTCAAGTATTTTAGTCGTTTATAAACATTTCTTTTAATACGATTACTAAGCCTATCTAAAGCTGAATCAACACTTCTATTTATTGTATTATTTGCTATTCTCTATTCTCAATCAACCAGTTAAATGAGCGAGCGGTCCCTAGAGGAGCTATTTAATATCGGTGTCCTTCGGGACCGATGTGTTACTATTATTGCTCTGGCAACTTTGCTCGTCCAGTTCAGCTTTATTGCATAAAACTCACTGTGTTATATCCTAAATTATAGAATTCACGAATGGAATGTTTCTTATTATAAGTAACTTTTTATCTAGCCGTCTGTTGTGCCAATTGCATAATAGGTGGTTCAGGAATTTTCGATTCGCCCACAAATAAATAAACTTCGTGCGAGTCGGTTATTGAAAATGTTATATTACTAGCTTCCGCCTGCAGCTTCGCCCGCGTGGAAGTCGAAAATTATCCCGTGGTAACGTTACCACGGGATAATTTTGTACGTACTACCGGGATAAAAAGTATCCAATGTGTTAATCTAGGCTATAATCTATCTGTGTGCCAAATTTCATCCAAATCCGTTCCGTAGTTTTTTCGTGAAAGAGTAACAAACATTTATACATCCATACATACAAACTTTGGCGTTTATAATATTACAGTGAGGCCTCTTGTACACACACGGTTTTTCGCCGTGAAAATCTACGGTTAATTCGCCGTGTGTAGGCACGGTCGTCAGTGTTGTATGGATCACTATGGAAGCTTGTAGACGTGCACGGCCGCACCACGGCACGGCGCCGGCGCCGCCGCCGTGTGCGCCGTGTCTGCCCCTCGGCGCGCCGCGTCTACGCACGGCGTGTTTTTCAAGTGTTGTATGGCAGTCTATGGGAGTTTGTCGACGGCGCCGGACCTATGCACGGATTCGTGATGGTTTACATAGGTACGCTGATTCCCGATTTTGTTATAAAATGAGCATAAGTTAAGAATTATTATTTACATTGATTCAGGAAAGGCCTATAATATGGGATAAGACTATCGATGATTATAAAAATAAGCGTCTTAAATATGATTCCTGGAATGATATATTTATTCATTTACAGCCCACACTTGAAGACTCAAGATAAAACGCTACTGAGCCGTACTTGGCCGATGTCTCGCCCGGTGGTTTTGCCGTGTCGTGTACAAGGTCTCACGTTTTTTCAACTGTACGGCTAACACGCAGTACGGTTGTGTGGGTACAATCGTGACGTGGACAAGAGGTCTAAGGATTTGAAAGTGACGATTCGCCCGATTCAGGCAAATTATTTCGTGCAAATCGACTAATAAGCTACGTAAGCAGGTACTTGGGTAAAACACAAATCTATATAAATAAAAAGAAAAGTCCTGACTGAGTGACTCATCAACGCCCAGCCCAAACCCTTGGCCCTAGAAAGCTGAAATTTTGCACAGAGGTTCCCTTTATAATGTAGACAAGGAATAAGGAAGGATTTTTCGAAATTCAACTCCTAAGGGAGTCAAATAGGAGATGAAAGTTCCGCGCGGGTGAAGCCGCTGGCAAAAGCTTGTTAAACATAAGCGGATTAAAAGCTTACCTATAGGTACATCAGTGTTAGTTACCAGTGAGCCCCAAACTAGACAGCACTTAAGGTTTAAATTGAATCAACACCTCCATTTATTCCATATTTCCTATTTCCTATTCCCTATTCCCAATGAACCAGGTAAATGAGCGAGCGTCCTCCGGGACCGATATGTTATTATTATTGCACTGGCAACACAGCCGCCGTCCGCGGCTCTGCAACGTGAATTATGAAATGAGAAGCTCGGTTTATGTGGCTTATTAGTTTTGAAACTGAATTACGGCAACACCACGGCGATGGAAAATAGTATGTTTGATTTGGAAATAGTGATTTGTTACTTAGTCGCAGCTTATGGTTGAGAGCTAAAGTTTTCAGATATTGGGAATGAATACGTACATGAATTTAAAAAAAAAAATACAAAAAATTTAATCGCCGAAAAAAACTAAAAAGCCAAAAATTATAAACCTTTTTGTTTAACCTCAGTAACTAAGTTCGAAAGGCAGTGACATAAAATTGAAATACATATCCAAAGTCACCGACTTCTCCGAAGTCCTTATTCCTTGTTCACATTATAAAGGGAACACCTGTGCAAATTTTTTAGCTTTCTAGGTCTAAGGGTGCTGGGCTTTGATACGTGAGTCAGTCAGTCAGGACTTTTCTTTTATTTAAATAGATTAATACAGGATAAGTTTTTTATCCAGTTCGCAAACTTTAACCATGAATTCAGCATATCATTCCAGACCCCCGAGCACAGAAGTTTTTCGTCAGTTATACAAAAAAAAATTAGCTGTTCATTCATTTTGACCGCGTAGGTATTGCACGTTTCTATGAAACAGCTGTTTTTTTTTTTTTTGTAAAACCGACGAAAATTTTCTGCGCTGGGGGGTCTAGAATGATATGCTGAATTCATGGTTAAAGTTTGCGCACTGGATAAAAACTTATCCAGTATAATGCTTTGTTATGTCGTCATTGCACCCGTGCGAAGCTGGCGTAAGTCGTTATCTTCACCATCTGCTAGACTTTTCCGAACAAATAGGCAGCGATAGCCTATTACAAATATGCAACATTATTTATTTGTATGTAATGTGTAGATTAAAATAGGGAAATCTTTAAGCTGATCGTCAACATAAGCTCATGGAGGGTGAAAAGAGATGAAAGCTACACATCTATGTTTACATTTACGTGGCAACGCTTCATCAATCTTCATGTAGACAGACACAAGAGATCGGCGTTTTACCTTCTAGAAGCTTCGATCAATCTAATCAACGCAGTTGAGAGGTCTGCTCCACGGTGTGGCTACTAAGTTTAAGATCAATCGAAATGTTGTAGGGTAAACTGGCTATGATGAATTTTCTGCTTATTGGTCCACTCACCGTAATGGCTGAGGGCAGTAGCAAAGACAGCGATATTTAAGAAGCGAACGTTTCATTTGCCTCAAGTATAGCCGGCACCTTAATCTGACGTTTTTAAGGACCATCTTTGTGTAAAGCTAGAAATACTTTTGGCGGCATCTTCAACGCCACATGCGAACTACGTATCACTTTTTTTTTTGGGTGGAAAATCATCAAATAACTTCTCCCGCTCTGGGTGGAGCAGGAGGGCGTGTCAGACTTTTACTTACTAAAACCCACCCATGTTCCCTCTGTAGCCTGTGTGCCCGGGGTGGCGGTATCTCTTTCGAACAACCCGCACCCCTGGCAGTACCCGCATCCCTGGCAGACGCATCAGACTTGACGTCACACAAATCCGTCATCACGTAATCAGAGTCTACCGCCCAAATATGTAGCATATGTATGTATATGTCGTGGCCATATCGTAATTTGCTTACTTCATGAAACGCTCGAGAATGTCATAAAATGGTCGCATTTTATGAAATTCTCGTCTTCTTCTGGTTCTTATATTATATTACAGAAGAAGACGGTCGACGTCAGGTTGACGGAGCCCAACTACGAGGGGCTCCTATTTCTGTCTGCAGGGTTTAAAGGAACCTAACCAAACCGAACTTTGGGGTGCCCCTGACGTCGACCGTCTTCTCGAGAAAAAAATCTCGAGCATTTCATGAAGTGAGCAAATTTACGATATGGCCACGACACTTATACAACATTCCGACATCAACCAACGGGATCAGTCCGATTCAGTTTGTCCCTTTCTGCCCTCTAACAGCGATGCCCTGAGCCGAGGTCCGTACCCGACAGGGGGTGCCCTTAGCGAGCAGTCGTTCTAGTTTTAAGTTGTTTATGCCCTGGCTGGTAATCTTAATTTCTTAGGATTATCACAGGCAAGTTCGATTAAGCAGACAACAACCTCATAGGTAAAAAAAACAACATCAAAATCAAAATATATTTTTTCACATAAGCCTGCATGGGCACTTATGAAACGTCAAAGCTAGGTTCACAGTTCCAATTTGTCGCTTCTTATAGCCGGCAAGAAACTCCACAGCTACTCTTTCAAAAATAATTGACTTTTACAAGGATTTCAAATTACAGTGACAGTAGGTATGGGAGGACAGTGCAGGCCTGTCAATAAGTACCAGGTACTTAGAGGAATGAACCGTCGGGGAGTTGCTCACCAGACACAACACCCGTCTGGTCGGAGGGTCCTCCCTTTTCTTTACAATATGAGTGAAGTTAGTTTAGACCCTGTTCCTCATACCTCCATATACCACTAGGCAGAATATCAAACAATGAATACCTAGCTCTAAAAAGCTATAGGTAGTGGCTTCCTCTAATATGTGTTGTATTAAGCTGGTTTTATCTGTAAATACCACATGAGAAATACAGTGTTCCTCATAAGATGTAAATAACACTTAAGATGGATCGCAACTTCAAACATATTCTCCAAAAATATTAAGATAGTCAAAACCTAAACACACAACTGAGTTATGACTTCAAGTCTCAGATATAAGACATGTCCCCAATACATATATTTATACACATGGGCGGTCAGAACACCTAACTATACCGCCTAACTTGGCTTACTTGAAACTAACTTACTAATCACATATGAGGTACTTAGGTACTACTTCGCACTGACTTGAGCGATGGCCTTCTAATACTTTGTGTGACATACAGATTAGGCTATATCGGAGATACATTTCAGAGGTTCCACAATGTCATCAAGTAACGATAAGTTTGATCGTTTGTATTCGGTGCATTTAACCGTGGTGCAGGAATAAGATCTCTTTAAAATATACATATTTTTGGTGAATTATATGTATTTTAGAGATATGCAGTATAACTTTGTGTCTATTTCAAGTGATAATTTTACCATCGGTGATGTTTGCACTTTGCACGCACCGTTGTAGCAGCCCTAACTAGGTTATACATACAACACTGCTATCAGCACGCAACACAGCTCGTTAATATTGCTTACCTGGAAAGAAAGAAAAAACATAATTAATTTAAGATATTGAATCACATAATAACATCATCCTTATGGGTTAGACAACAACACTAGACCGAGTGCGTAACGCCAAAAAATTCGTCGTCGGTTGAAAGGCTTCGCCGTCGGGGACAGGGCGATGCGCCTCAAGTGGAGTTAGGCAGGACATTTAGTTAGACGAGGAGATCGCCGATGAAGTAAAGCTGTGACCAAGGTTAGGCCAAAGAAACCACGGCCTTGCAACAGCGCGTTGGGTTGATGATATCGTCAAAGTCGCGGGAAATACATGGACGAGCGACGAGTGAGGGAGATGGACCGCTCTTTTGAATGGCGCAAAAAGGGGGAGACCTATTTCCGGCAGTGGGTGATTACGGGCTGTAATGATGATGATGAGGATGAGGTGTTAATTAAATCACTCACTCATAGAAACTTTGATTTAATTAACACCTCAGTTAATAAAATCAAAATGTCAAGCTATCATAAGTAGTCTATTTCCTACATTTTCTCCAACAAATCCTCCATCGTTTCCATCAGTATATCGACTTGGGCTGAGAAACTTCAGCTCACAAGTTAATGGATCGCCCGCGACGCGTTTAGCTACAGAAAGCTATTCGAGCGTGACCACTTGCCGTGTTACTGGAATACTGTGAGTGTTACTATTTATGTACATATATCCATATAATATGTGTTGGTATATGTATGGTGGAGGGCAAGGACGGAGATCGATAGTAGGATTGAGGATAGGAGACATTTTGCGATACATTTGTCAAACCAATCCTATGCCAACTCGCGGTAGAAGTAAAATTGTTGAAATCGTGACGTAACGGAAAAAGCGTTACGTGACTAAAAAATGTTACGAGATAAAGATACAGAGCGAGAGTGAGATAGTCTTTATGGTTTTCGAGGGTGGTTTAACCCATAGTGAGGTGAAAATGGAAATTCAAGATGGTGGCTACGAAAATTTTCCAATTTTTCATCATTGGTATCGTTTGTCAGAAGATAGATTGTTGATTCTACACCAGTTTGTAGTAACGTCTAGTGTTGTTTTGTATAGAGTATAATACCAGCTGTTAGAATTACTGGCCCACTGCAGGGCAAAGGCGTCTTCTCATACAGAGAATACAAGAGCATGGATATTAAAATAATCCTACTAATAATAGGTCTTTACCTATGAAATTGCCGTTTTGTATGAAAAAATTTAAACGAATTTTTTTCATGAATTTTTTATTTGTATTAATCGAAGTAATCACCCATGCAATCAATGCATCTTTGCCATCGCAGTGGCAGTTTATTGATGCCCTTCTTAAAGAAATCAGCTGGACGGGAGGCAACAAATTCTTCAAAGGCATTTTGTACTGCCTCTCGGGTATTAAATTTTTTTCCCGCCAAGAAGTTATCCAAATTCTGGAAAAAGTAGTAGTCTGTAGGCGCAAGGTCTGGTGAGTAGGGCGGATGACGGAGAGCTTCCAACCCCAGTTCTTGCAACTTGGAGACCGTCTGCTGTGCAGTATGAGGTCGCGCGTTGTCGTGCAGGAGCAGCGGAGACGAGCGATTGACCAATGCTGGTTGGAGATGCGCCAGCTTCTCCATCATTGTGTTCAGTTCTTCACAGTACACATCTGCAGTAATGCTCACCCCGTTTGGTAAGAAGCTGTGATGAATCACACCGGCGCTAGACCACCAAACAGTGACCATCACTTTTCTAGGGGTAAGTTTTCGTTTAGGGCATTGTTTAGGTGCTGAACCAGGATCCAACCAACTTGCTGAGCGCTTACGGTTATCAAACAGAATCCATTTTTCATCGCAGGTAACAATGCGGTTCAAAATTCCTTCATTTGTGTGTCTGTTGAGCAGTGCAAGGCACGTCTCGACGCGTACTTCGCGCTGACGATCATTGAGTTCGTGGGGCACCCATTTGTCAAGCTTTTTTACCTTGCCAATTTGACGCAAATGGACCAATATTGTTTTGACGCTAACGTCGAAAGCTGCTGCTAATTCAGCCGTAGATTGTGTATCATCAGCTTCCACAATCGCCTTTAATTCGTCATTGTCGACCAAAGTCTTCGGACGACCGCGAGGTTCATTTTTCAGGTCGAAATTTCCAGAACGGAAGCGAGCAAACCAATAACAGGTGGTGCGTTGGTTTGTAGTGTTAGCTCCGTAAACGTCGTTGATGTTGCGTGCCGCTTGTGCCGCGTTGCTGCCACGACGGTACTCATATTCCATAATTACTCGAATTTTTAACGTATCCATGATGACGAAAAAGATTGAAATGCGATGAAAATGTAACACTAATCAATAAAGAAATGACTACTTTTAGAAAAAAAAATCCATGTTTTTAAAATAAAATTAATTTGAAATTAGAATTCTTAGCCAAACAAAAATTATTTTGATTTGAAATGGCCAGTACTGCAGAACGGCAATTTCATAGGTAAAGACCTAATATTACAATGTGAAAGTCATTTACAATATTAAAACATTTAAATGTTTTATTATTATTTAAATATTAAAGACATTATAATATTACTGGGACGTGAAAGTTTGGATGTTTCTTACTCAAACACGCAAAAACGGCTGAACGGATTTGGATGAAATTTAGCACACGGATAGGTTGTGACCTGGATGAACACATAGGATAATTTTCGATCTCCACGCGGGCGAAGCGGCTGGCAAGAGCTAGTAGTGAAAGTTTGGATGTTCGTTACTCAATCACGCAACAAAAGCTGAATGGATTTGGAGTCAATTTGGCACACAGACAGATTATATAACCTGGATTAACACAGACGATACTTTTTATCCCGGTATACGTTCCCGTGGGATAATTTTCGTCCTCTACGCGAGCGAAGTAGCTGGCAAAAGCTAGTATATAGTAAATAACTAGGCTTCTATGAACCTTGTTTCTTGCTGCCTTGACCATCCAATCAAAAAAAGATTGTTAAATGTGCAGGCTTACTTGGTTCGTAAGCTTTATTTCACCACCTTTGCGATCGTCGGAAAATAATTAAAAAATCGTCAGAACACAATATGAAAACAATTAAAAATACATCAACGGTCAATCTATCTGATACTGATCGAAAAGAAAACAAACCAGTATCGAAACAACTTCCAAATCAAACATGGTTTATTTTGTAACCAGCATGGCATTTTCAGCTAATTTGCAATTCCAATTCCGGCCAATAGGACCACTACGCTAATGCCGAAGCAGAGTCAAAGAAGCCGCAATTCCGGAAACTGCCGAACAGTGCCGATGCTGACCGAACGGTTCGCAATACGGCTAATGAGCAAATAAAGGAAGCACGGTGATTAGCGCGACTGATGGATGGCCAGCTATCGGAATTACCTTTAGATTTTGAACACCGAATTCCGTGTATATTAGAAATTCTGCTTTTTGATGGTGAAGGTTTAAGGAAGTAGTCAACTGAGCTGGTTATTTGTTTTAGTGGAATATCGCCGTGACTTCGTTGCTTTTCCTTTCAACTAGATCGTCATCAGAATCAGCCTCACTGCTGGGGCACAGGCTTTTTTCTTCGAAAGGGAGTGGGCTGTAATCTACCACGCGTACCCAGTGCGTGCAATTTTACGCCTTCCGGTACGCGGTCGCCACTCCAAAGCCTTCCGGCCCCATCGGCCATCTGTCCTGCGAGCAATGTGCCCTGCCCACTGCCACTTGAGTTTGGCAATTCTTCGGGCTATAGCGGTTACCTTAGTTCTCCTACAGATCTCTTCATTCCTGATTCGATCACGTAGGGAAACTCCAAGCATAGCCCTCTCCGCGTTTGTTCTAGGTAAATCCTAGAACAAACTGTCTAGTTAGGTAGGTCCAACTTCGAGAAAGAGGTCAATCGTCGAAGCCGACTCGGTTGAGCAGCGTTCGGAAAGAGTTACGCAATATCTTCTCGTCCTATACAGGAAAAGTTTTTATCCAGTGCGCAAATTGTAACCATGAATTCAGCATATCATTCTACACCCCCTAGCCAAGAAATTATTCGCCGGATATACAAAAAAAAATCAGCTGTTCCATACATTTTGACCGCGTAGATATTGCACTTTTCTATGAAACAGGTGATTTTAATTTGTATAACTGGCGAAAAATTTCTGCGCTGGGGGTCTAGAATGATATATGCTGAATTCATGGTTACAGTTTGCGCACTGGATAAAAACTTATCCTGTATACCGCAGTGGCTCAAGACGAAAGTCTTTGACCAGTGCGTGTTGCCAGTGAAAACACGTGGTACTGAAACGTGGTCGCTCATAAAAAGTCACCCAAAGGGCAATGGAGAGGCTATGATGATGATGCTAATAAATAAGATATTATGTTCTTACAACCAAAAGATTGAATCTCAAAGACCTTTAATAGCTTTATTTCTAAGCAAACTATGGGCAGCCGCCACCTTAGTGCTTATGCAATACTTATAGGGCACGTTCTAGTCGAAGAGGTAAATGTTCAAAGAGCACACGCAACGTTCATCGATTCGTTGCGAATGGCGAACACGCAAACGACGACGTGTGATGACTCATATACTCATTTAATGCGCTGTCACAACTGCTGCTAACGAGATACTGGTCACTGATTTTAGATAGGGATCGGGTAAGAAGAAAACCAGCACCCGAATTGTGTATCACACTATCAGTCAGATCAGAATCAAATGATTTAAAATTTAAGGATACTGCCAGTCCAGTGCTTCGTATATTGGAAAAAAATTGCGGTGCGAGCCTTATACCGTCAATCAGACACAAATCTAGACCCTGGGCTGATACTAAGAAATTCCAGATAGATAAAACCCAGGAACACTATGCCTGATCCGGGAATTGAACACAGGACCTTGTTCTCAGTAGTAACGATTGCGACTATTAGACCAAACCAACGAGGCAGTCAAAGCATCAACTCTAAACTAATGGCATCTAAGTAAGAAGTTGCAGCTTAGCCTGTCTCAGTCCACCGCTGGACTTAGGCCTGGCTTGCGCATGGGCATCCACTTGACATTAATATCTTCAAATCTCGTCAGGTTGTACTGGGTATTATTGTTGCAAATGTTGCATAGTTTGGGAACAGATAGCCAATAGTTCCCGTAGTTAAAAAAGTTAAAATTTTAGTCGCAATCAGCGTGTCCTGTTGTCTACAAACTACAGGAGTTGATGGACGCTACTGAAAATGCCTAGCTCGTAACCAAATTTTGGGTCGACTGTTTATAGATTGATAGCAATCTATAAACAGTCACACACGACACGCTTTGAAGAATTAAAACACTGGCGATACAAAGCATTAAAGTATTTTGAATAAATTCTTTCACAGAAATTTTAAAAAGGTGTTTTTTTAAACCATCTAAAAAGTAGTGATGATTTATTGTTGTATTTTCGACTGCATCTTCTTATAAAACAAACTGTTGCTACAGCAATATCCAGCAGAACCATTGTAAGCAATAAAGCAATGTGTATGGCTGGCAAAGTAGTGCGCTTACGTGACATTACCGACTACTTACGTCTCCTCGTTGAATCCAAGCCAACCATCGACAGGTTAGCGTAAATAATACACTAATTTACGTGGGACATTCAACAGCTGATGCTACCTTTAATTAATAAGATATGGCTAAGATAATTATATGTTTGACTTGCTGGTAACTTGCATCCTTACTAATATTATTACCGCGAAAGTCTGTTTGTATGGATGTATGTATGGATGTTTGTTAATCTTTCACGCAAAAATGGCCGAACGGATTTGGATGAAATTTGGCATACAGATAGATTATAACCTAGATTAACACATCTGTTTACTTAAATAAGTAATTCTTTTGTAAATTGGTACTCTGAACGAAGTACCAGGTTGTCATAACTTGGTGCTCACCTAGCATAGTTGTGTCAGCTAGAAAATGCTTCATGCCTTCAAAGTACCAGGTTGGCATAAATCGGTAGGAGCACACTTAACATAATTGTGTCAGCTAGAAAACGGTTAATGCCTAAGTACAAGGTTGTCATAACTCAGTAGGAGCACACTTAACATAGGTATGTCAGCTAGAAAACGCTTGATATTATTTGGTTGCAAATAGGATACTTTTTTAATCCCGGTAGTCCATTCCCGTGGGATAAATTCCGACCTCCGCGCGGGCGAAGCTGCTGGAAAAAGCTAGTTTTATTAATAAACCATAAGGTCTTCTAGTTCAACGTGGTTTCGGGAATTCGATTTTGTAAACATACTCATCATCTACCTAGCTTTGTCTCAACTATGTTGGGGTAGACTGTCTAGTCGACGGTCGGTGTCACCACTGCATCGACTGTCGGGAGGACACGGCGTGGCACACGCTGGCAGAGTGTGCCGCTTGGGCGGAGCCGCGCCGTGCCCTCATCTCAGGAGTAGGCAGCGACCTGTCGCTGCCGGCCGATGTCGACTCGAGGAGTCCTGAAACGCGGTGGTATCCTTCTTCGAAACAGTCATTTCGCAGAAGGAGGCTGCGGAGAGAGAGCGGGAGATTGCTTCCGCTAATCCTATACCCAGCAGACGCACCGGGCGGCGGGGTAAATGGGTCCAGGGGCAACGGATCTGGGGAAATCCGTCGCCGCCTACTTCTTAGGACCCGAGAAGGCGGCGCGTAGTTTTTCACGCGCGCCTCTATTTCGTGTAGGGGGGGACAGACCCCGCCGCCCTTCCTCGGGGCAGAAGACATCGATGAGCATTTCTTACACAAAACAAGAGAAAAACAAAAAAGGCTTTCAGTCTAAACGGATGCAGCTGAATATCGTATCGAATTTGCAAACATAGTTATCTATATATAGTAATAATAAAGCTGAAGAGTGTTTTGTTTGAACGCGCTGATTTCTGAAACTACCAGTTCGGTTTGAAAATATATTTTGGCTTTTGAATGCTAAGCTTTTTGGAGAAAAGCAAAACATCACACTAGGACCCTTAGAAAAGGAAGAGAGTCGGAAATAACTCTTAAGCGAAAATGAAGTAGGTAATAGCGTGGGCATGCGATTTCGATGGGGTGGGTCAAGAAATCATTGAATACATTGTGTGAACATACAGGTATCTTCCAAGTTTCTCGAAGTTACTATTCTCTATACTTCATATAGTGATTATTCATCAGTTACTTCTCCAAAATCAATTAAATACGACAAAATATAAACACTCAGGGCCATATTCATAAACGATGATTAAAGTTAAATGATGTTTAAACGTCAAAAATGTATGGTTAAACAGACGCTAATCATTACTTAACTTTAAGCAATGTTCATGAATAAGGGGGTTTATGTGCAAACTGCAAACCCTATACCGATATTAGTCATAAATGTTAAGTAGGGAAAACGAAAAGCGTTTCCATGGCAATCGTACTACGGGGTAAGGATTCCATTACTGTTAAATGCATTATTGAAATGTTTCGCAAGGCCACGCAACTCAATAACTATTTAAACTAAGGGTTCTGTTTACCCATAAGAGGGGAATACTGGGATAGATAACATTATCATATTATATTAACTCGTAAATATTCATTGGTGAATATAAAACACACTATAGGCAGTTATGAAGAACGATTTGGGAGCTTCTGCATTGATTATTATCTTCATTTATTTTCTTTCATGCATATTTAGTACATTTTTAAATATTTTTACAAAAATCGTACAAAAACATTTTTTTTTTAAATAGTGGCCCATCGGCATCAGGACTGCTCCTGGTTCAAGATGTCGGTGGTCAGGGCTCTAGAGAAAGGAACCTCCTGACTATGCGTGCCGTCTAGGAGTACTGCTTTCTGAATCAAACCCTTGATCCAGCCGCGCAATGAAAGATGATTATTATCTTATTATTATACCATTTATGTATTACTAGCTTCTGCCCGCAACTTCATCTGCGTCAAATTTCTTGCTACTACGACCCACCCCGTTGCATTGAATCGCCTGGTCGTGCGAGTACTTCGTATTCCTGACTTTTTTTCATTTTGGTCGGCGCCTAGGACCCTAGCGTGATGTTATATAGCCTATAGCCTTCCTCGATAAATGGGCTATCTAAAACTAAAATATTTTTTCAAATCGGACCAGTAGTTCCTGAGATTAGCGCGTTAAAGTAAACAAACAGTCTTCAGCTTTATATATTAAACTAGCTTTTGCTAGCGGCTTCGTCCGCGCGGAACTTTCATCCCCCTTAGGGGTTGAATTTCGAAAAATACTTTCTTATTCCTTGTCTAAACTATAAAGGGATCCTCTGTGAAAAATTTCAGCTTTCTAGGTCCAAGGGTTTGGTCTGGGCGTTGATGAGTCAGTCAGTCAGTCAGTCAGGACTTCTCTTTTTATTTATATAGATATATAGATATTATTTAATTAATCTTCTACTTAAAATAAGTTAAAATCGTGATTCGTGTCTGTCTGTGTGATTGTGTTGTTGTTCTAAACTATGCAACGGATTATCATGCGGTTTTTTTTAATCAACTAGGGAATTTATTCCTATTGGTTTATGTGACGATTCGCCCGTTTCGAGCGAGTATTTTCGTGTGAATCGACTGAAAAGCCGTTTAATCAATTAGTTGCAAAACAAAGCACTAACTCATCAGAAAGCTCGTCTGTCATCATAAATGACTTCAAAACAAATAACTAACTGCAACTTTAGTTAGATAACTGGTATTTATAGAATGAGTGATTGGTTTTAATATCAATACTAACTTTTAGATAATGATTAATCACTATTTTAGTTTCAAACTGATATCTATTTAGAACTATTCGCGGTTTTATTGGCGCGGTATTATAATTTCACGAAAGCCTAAAATAGATGGGCTTTTAGCCTATGCCCAGTGGACAACTGAAAACCTCTTAGGAGGTCATTGTACTCGCAAGTTCAAAGTTCAAAATTGATATACTAAATCTTCCTTCTCTTTATATATCTTAGAAAGTATTTTATATGTTCGTAAACTTAAGACTTTTCAAAATAAGAAGCGTTTTCCATATTGTATGATACAATAATTTAGATGAACTAGAAACTAGCAAATTATTTCTTATTTAATATACAGTATCCGCTTTTAATGATTAACTGAGAATATTTTTGTGATTGTATAGACGTGGTCGCTCACAATAGGCCTTATCAGAAGGCTTAAAGTCACCCAAGGGGCAATGGAGAGGGCTATGCTCGGAGTTTCCCTACGCGATCGAATCAGAAATGAAGAGATCCGCAGGAGGACCAAGGCAACCGACATAGCCCGAAGAATTGCCAAACTTAAGTGGCAGTGGGCAGGGCAAATTACTCGCAAAACAGATGGCCGATGAAGCCGAAATGTTCAGGAGTGGCGACCGCGTACCGGAAGACGTAGAGTGGGAAGGCCTCCCACAAGGTGGACCGATGACGTTGTGAAGGCGGCGGGTATCCGCTGGATGTGGGAAGCACAAAACCGGTCGAAGTGGAGGAGCCTGGGGGAGGCCCATGTCCAGCAGTGGACGTCTTTCGGTTGAAATGATGATGATGTTGATGATGTATATCTGCAATTATTTATACTCCGTTTGAAATAAGATTAGACATTTAAATAGAGCTTTTTTTACAGTCCGTTCAACTGATTTCGACTTCTATTGCGTAGGTAGCATGATAAATGGCACCTGCAGAAAACTGTAACCACTATTTTGCTTTTAATGCAATCCTTATGCCTACCGAATAGAAGTCCAAATCGGTTGAATGGACTGAAAAAAGGTTTGTTTAAATGTCTAATCTTATTTCAAATGGAGCATAGTATTATTAAATGTTTCTCTTAATTGTTTTTTTTTTAATAATCAGTCCTTATAATGTTCCGCACCGGTATCGATATTGCGAATACAGATTCATAAATATCGATATCAGTTTCGTTTCGGCCAAGATGCGTATCGACGTATCCCTAGTGAAAATATTACCCAGTCAGCGAGGTAGTATTTAGCGGGGTTAATGGCCCAGGCAAGCCCTCAAACGAACGATTAAGTAAAACCACTCGTGAAAACCATTTTGTACCCACATATTGCTAGGAACATACAAATGATAATGCAAAAATGTCGTGTCGAAGTGGTATCATGATGTCTGCCTGCGATACACTTACTGGACTAATCTCCAAACACTATCTACTATTTTATAAATGACTCTCATTCATCAGTTACGACTAGTTTCTACTTAATACGCACAAAACGAGTTAAAATAATGTTAAATGTTAGTGTTACCTACTGTAAAACATTGTGGCCATTTGTTTTCGTCTACACAAATGTTTTGACAAAAGAGTAATGAATCTGTCTAGGGGTACCTACTCAGTTGGCTCGCCCGTATCTGAATTACTTGATATTTTGGCATTTTTTGCACTGTAGTACATTTTTGAGGTAATTTTATGTTTAAATGAGCTCCACAAAGAAGATCTTCACATTAATGTTACAAAAAGTACTGAAAGGCTTTAAACATTATCGAGGTGTTCTAAGAATAATAATCACCGAATGAAATACTATTTTAAAAAAATGGCCAAGTGCGAGTCGGACTCGCCCATGCATGGTTCCGTAGCAGCAAGTAACATAATACGATTTATGACGTATTAAAAAAAACTACTTACTAGATCTCGTTCAAACCAATTTTCGGTGGAAGTTTACATGGTAATGTACATCATATATTTTTTTAGTTTTATCATTCTCTTATTTTAGAAGTTACAGCCCCCTGTAACTTCTAAAATAAGAGACACATTTTACCACTTTGGAAGTGTCTCTCGCGCACACTATTCAGTTTAGAAAAAAATGAAATTAGAAACCTTTGGGTTTGAAGAAATTGTTTTTTTTTGAGTTCCAGTTCTAAGTATGGGAACCCCCAAAATTTATTGTTTTTTTTTCTATTTTTGTGTGAAAGTCTTAATGCGGTTCACAGAATACTCTTCTTACCAAGTTTCAACAGCATAGTTCTTATAGTTTCGGAAAAAAGTGGCTGTGACATACGGACGGACAGACAGACAGACATGACGAATCCGTAAGGGTTCCGTTTTTTGCCATTTGGCTATGGAACCCTAAAAAGTAAGGTTTTACGTCTCACGAATGCCAGCTAACTAAAAGTACGTAACGATTAAGAAACTCATATTTGCAAGGATAAGAAATGTTGTAAACATTCAGATATGCATTGTATAAGAAGAGATTCTCAGTCTTCTTCTTCTTCGTCATTCTCTCAATGCTAAGGGTCGCGACCACATACGACGCGTCTCCAAGTTATGCGGTATTCTGCAGTGTGAGGACCATGTATCTATCATAACATTAATTTATTTGTATTGCTTCAATTGCATTTTTACCTATTTTGGTATAGTAATTTTATTCTGGGTGCATCGTTTTCACACATCATTATATAATGAATGTACAGTCGCCAGCAGGTCAAGCTATCCCAAACTGTCAAATTTTCCCAATTGAACATAACCCTTATTCCTTTGCAATAAAGTTGAAAAACTATCAAAGAAATTTGACAGATTGGGGTAGCTTGACGTGCTGGCCTTTGAACTATTTTAAATTGTAAAAACATTTTAAAAGAGTAACGGTGCAGTTTCTTGCCCGTTCTGCTCCATACGAAACTACATTTTGGAATGGGCGACTAGAATCAATTCTATTTTAATGTTGACGTTCAAAAGTGCCTTTTAAGTGCCTAATTGAAATAAATGCTTTGACTTTGACTTCGTGGATCGTACAAATCTCTTCCCAAAATGTAAAACTCTATTTACCAGTTCACCACCCCAAAAGCCACATACCCAAAAAGAAGTCGGTCAAGAAGCTCGTCTTCCAAAAAAAATAATCTCACAAAACTTTCTAGCTATTTATATACCACTGAAGTTTGAGTGATAGCCCCGAACTCGGGCAAGCGCAATGATGGATGGCATCCTCCTCTTATAACACGATTATTTGTTTAAATTCGATATTTGACAGCCTGATGGATATTATAAATCTTGGCTTTTTAGGGCAATGGCGTCAGGAAAAAAGATGGCGGGTGTATTAAAAGCGTAAATATGTTTTACGATCATTACGCCTCATGTTAGCGTTGTGTCATTAAATGTTTCCACAGAAAAACGAGTTGTTTATTCTGTGCGTTAAATGTAAAGCTTTTAAGGAATAATAAATAGACAGTGCCTTTGGAAGTCGGTGTAATTAAGACTCTTATCAGTCAGCAATTATGTTTTCGGATCATCATCATCATCATCATTTTAGCCGAAAGACGTCCACTGTTGGACATAGGCATCCCCCAAGCTCCTCCACTTCGACCGGTTCTGCGCTTCCAGCGGATTCCCGCGGCCTTCCCAAGGTTATCGGTCCATCTTGTGGGAGGCCTTCCAACGCTACGTCTTCCGGTACGCGGTCGCCACTCCGGAACCTACAGGCCCCATCGGCCATCTGTTCTGCGAACAATGTGCCCTGCCCACTGCCACTTAAGTTTGGGAATTCTTCGGGCTATGTCGATTGCCTTGGTTCTCCTGCGGATCTCTTCATCCCTGATTCGATCACGTAGGGAAACTCCGAGGATAGCCCTAGCCATTGCCCTTTGGGTGACTTTTAGCCGTCTGTTAAGGCCCACTGTTTCCGGATGACTAACTATATAACTTAATAGGCGATTTGATACAAGATTTGTACTTCCGAGATTAGAAATGGTTTCTAGAAAATTGGGTTAAGCTAAGCATAACAAGCTATTCTTAGTCTATTTCTGCACTATTTTTAACTATCGATTTGGGGCTAGCTCTTTGGTCCAAGTTAGTTGTATTTAAGATCATATATACTTTAAAACGATGTCTTAGGATCTCGTAATAGCAGTTGTTGCTTGATTGACCAATATACCTATAAACGATAAGTGACTTTATAAGACAACTAGCTGTGCCCGCGACTTTGTCCGCGTGGAATATTTTTTTTTTTAATATTTATGTATTAATAAAATTTAATAAAATTTCTAAAATAAAAGAAGCCCAAGTTACTCCTTATTACATCAACTATCTGCCAGTGAAAGGCTCGTCAAATCGGTCGAGCCGTTTTAGAGATTAGGCGGAACAAACAGACAGACAGACAAAAATTTAAAAATTGTTATTTTGGTATATGTACCGTGTATACATCCATATTATTATGTATGCATTTGGTAAAAAGCGGTTATTTTAATATTACAAACAGACACTCCAATTTTATTTATCTGTATGTATATAGATATGCGTTTTACACAGATTTTCAGTACCAAGATTTAGAATGGTTTCTAGAAAATTGGGGTTAGCTAAGCATAACAATGTATTCTTAGTCTAGCTCTGGGCTATTGTTAACCACTGCTTTGGGTCTAGCCTTTCGGCCTACATTTACTTCAATAACTACACATTCAATCTCGAAGTATCTTTTCTATCCTACCCGTTAATCGAGTATACGCCTCGTTTTATGTTTTAATTTTCGACACATAGGGCATTCGCAATAACAACCCAGTAATTTTTACATGTTTATTTATTCTTTCCCAAAACAGACACAAATCAGTCAACCAGGGAGGAGGCGTTCCCAGCAGGCATCACGGAATGATGGGGGAACATTTATCATGAGTAATACACGCGTAGGTATAATATGGACCAGCTGACATATTGCCGCGTCTGCGCTACTTATTTATCTTTGTTATTAGAGTCGAGATGTGACCGGTTTTATTTATTGTGTGTAAAAGGCCCAGTTCACGGCCTAGAGCGAAGCGATATGCGTCAAGAGACACACGACCATCACCTGCCGATTATCATCATATGCCTAGCCTTTTCCAGTCTAACCGGATGCAGCTGAATACCAGTATTTTACTTGGAGGGACTATCTATCTGACCTGCCGGATTAAATACCCCTTGGTAAGACTGGTTGTTACACTTTCAGGCTTCAGACGACCCGTATCGACTGTCAATGATCCACGAATGACAGCCGGGACCAACGGCTTAACGTGCTTTCCGAGGCACGGGGGCGTCTTGTTATGTAAAGGTCTTTCTACTTGACACTGTTAACAGCTCACTTTACTGAGGAGCCTTTTTGGCCTAGCAAAGGTCTTCCCTTTTTATTGTTTTCATGATTTTGTTAGATTCAATTTTCTTTTTTATTGCTAGTTTCTTGTGTGTCACCAATTTTTTTTTCTTTTCGTTACCTACGTTAAAAACTGTGTGAGAGGGAACAGAACAGTGTTGAGATTCTCGGTGAAATTTTTATGGATAGATCAGCTGTTTCCGTCTGTCGTTCCGCAAGTCACGTCGCGTTGACTCCTGGCATGCTCTACACATCTTCTTTCATTTGTTATTTCCGTAGTCGTAATACGCTTGTCACCTGAGCGTCTAGCTCGTGGCCACACGGTGAGGTTACTACCTGCTAGTGTGCCGTGTACGCAGAGCAGCTTCAGGTGTTTTAATGAGAACTTTTAGGAAAATGTTGCCAGATTGTTACTTTAATTAAAAAACCGCTGTAATGAGGTTAAAAAAAGTTTTTAATGTAGTGTCTGAGCTTTGAAGCCAGAAAGTCTAAACGTATGTAATAAAATGTAATTAGAATGTTTATTAATTAAAACAATTCACATTATGTGTTAGTATTATGTGTTAGTTTTTTTTTTTTTTGTAATTACAATAGTTAATCGTAAACGAAATGTTTTCTTGAAAACCCCTATATTATTGTCAATTGCTCAAATATTTATACCGTGAGACTTTCGAACGATACATAATTACATTCTTCTACGAGTGAGCGAGACAGTATTAAAAAGGGTGTCATGAACAACGGATGGATTCAGTACAAATTTTTGAACGAAAAATTTGCTGTTCACATACACTTTTGAGCAGGCGATTTTGTCTTTTTTCAACTGTCGAAAAATTTATACGCCAAGGGTCATAGAATCGTGTGATGAATTCATGGTTTTACTTTACGCGTGGATATCCCTGCCATCCTCTATTGGGTATCATAAACCGAAACGTGACCACTTTTTGACGCATTAGGGCGAATCTAACGATTTAACTCTTTGCTTTTACCCCTCAACACGTCACAACCTATATGTTTTTAATTTTTTAAACTCCACAATGCGCCCGCATCCACTGTTCATATCTGAAAGTGATCCCGATTGGTCCATAAATAACGGAGTCAATTTACCGATACAAAGGCTGCGCGAAATTGTTTTCATGTAGCCGCGTCATCGCGTCAATTAAAAAAAAAAGCTGGTTAAATTACTCTCGCGTGTTTATTTAGGGGACCCAAGTATTGGGGACCTATTGGTGAGTTTGAATTTTGGATCTTGTCTCCATACAATTTAGGTGTTTTGATGGATATAATCTCAGACTATAAAACAAAGGCAGATAGACCGCGCGGAACACCAAGAGTGAGGCCAAAAAACCAAATACTAAAGCGTCGCATTTTATGTAACATACAATGCGACGCTTTAGTATTTCTTTTTCTTTTTTGGTTGAGATTATAAAACAAAGGCAGATAGATCGCGCGGAATATCCAAGAGTCAAAAAAACAAATACTAAAGCCTCGCATTATATACAATGCGACGCTTTAGTATTTGGTTTTTTGGCTTCACTCTTGGTGTTCCGCGCGGTCTATCTGCCTTTGTTTTATAATCTGAGGTCACATGTCTTAGATTTTTTTGGTTCTACGACATGCCTGTTTATTCACGATGTTTTCTCTCACCGTTTTGAGAGCAGTGGTGATGAAATAATTTACACAAAGTAAAGCGCCTGTCTGGGCTCGAACCTACTACTAGTAAGCCGTAAGTCGTAACTACTTCGCGTAAACTATCATATTTTATTTGATGTTGATAAAGGGAATTTGGAATTTAGATTCGACTAAAGAAATACCTAAAACTTATTCCATTCACGCGGGCGAAACCGCGGACACAGCTAATCTATACTATTATTACAAAGAGGAAAGATTTGATTGTTTGTTTGTTTGCATTGAATAGGCTCCGAAACTACTGAACCGATTTGAAAAATTATTTCACTGTTGGGAAGCTACACTATCATCAGCTGACAAAGCTATATTTTAACCCCGTATTCCCACCGGAACGGGAATTACGCGGGTGAAACCGCAGGGCGCTGCTAGTATCATATAAAACCAAATGCATGCTTTTTGCGCTGAGTAAATGCCGAGATACGCTCTTCTAGCCCATCATACCTACATCATCACAAAAAAAACCACTTAACCTGACCACAGGTAACATACAAAAGGTAACTTAACCCTCACTTATCACAAACCCATCTCAAGTGCAGTTGCAAGAGAATACACAAGAAGTAGGCTTAGTCTGGAGCCGGTCTTTATTCGAAGGCAGTAAGTTTGAGAGCCTAAGCTAGCACTAAGTTACAAGCCGGGCTTGCGGCTTCCGACACACACTAAAGCTGTGCTTACATGGGCAATTATTGCCCGGCCACAGTTGCAAGAGATATCCATAGTTATCTAGTTTAATGTCGAAAAATTGCATTAATTATTTTGGCAATATTGCCTATTATTGCTCCATAATGACCTGTATTGTTAATGAATGTTTATTACCTGTCATTTGTTGACAGGCCTACACTGTCCTCCCATACCTACTTATTAACTCTGTAATTTGAAAACATTGTAAAAGCCAATTATGTCTAAAAGAGTTACCGTGGAGTTTCTTGCTGGACCTTTTACATAGGAAACGACCAATTGAAACCGCGCACCTAACTTTTGACGTTCCATAAGTGCCCAGGTTTATGTTTTATTTTATTATGTATTAGAAGCTACAAATAGAAGAGGGTGTGTGCCAGGACATTTCTATCGGGTGGTTATAATACCACATAATAGAGGAGGAGACAAGTATATGCGATTCAGCATCACCGCCTAGAGATGGTCTGAGTGATAATTTTTCTGGAAATAACTGCATGATAATCACAAAAAAAATCGATGATGGGAACTAAAACAAAATCAACAATGATTTTCAGTTGAGTATAAGGTGACGTCAGTGCTGAAATTATCGCGAAATGGGTTAGTGAAATTACCTCTCACTAATTATTTCGTAGGCATGGGTCGTACTATTCCACATTTTGTTGTTATCCTTTATGTTAGCCCGAGAACTTCGCGCAACTCTTGTTTGCGTTGAATTTTCTTATCGGTTTTTTTTTAAACACTGTTCCATACATGTTAGCCGCGTAAGTGTGCTTTTCTAAAAAAACACCAGATATTTGTTTTTGCGACAAAAAAATTCTACGTCTAGAAAAATGTGTTGAGTTCATGTTTACAGTTTGCGCATCGATGTATGTCACCCTGTTTATTTTCTATAATATGGTCTATCACGTTTTAAAGGCTATAAACTGAAAGGATAGTTTGATAATTTGACAGGGTGTCTGGGACCTAGGGCAGGACATAGGCTACTTTTTATCCTTTTCATATTTGGATTAAAAAAATATGAAATATGTAAAAGATACTTGAAGACGTAGTTGCGGCCAACTGCAGCAATTACTAATCTAATTTAACACAGATTCCTTCCCCCCCAGTGGGTTCTCGCATTGTCATTGCGGGGGGCTCAGTAGCCGTGGTCTCCCAGCTACGGTGAAGCGAAGAGGAACCCCAAGGTGGGGCCGCTCGTCAGGAAGCCGACGACGTAGCGGCCACAAAGTAGGTTGCGGTGAGGTGCACCGCAACTGAGGCGGGCCGCGATGTCGAATGGGGGGCATCGCGGCTGAGGGTTACAGGCTGCGGCGGAAGAGGAGTGCCGGGACTTCTGAGTAGCGCTCTTAGCTTCCGTGGCCTGGACGCGGTGTTTGATGGCGGACGCGGTGGGGCCGCAGGGGAGGAGGAGTGTCAGTATAGCGTTGGCCGCTCTCCCTATCACCTGCGGCCGAAAAGTTGTAGGCGGGACGGCACGTTGTGTTCCACGCGCGCCGTCAGAGATGTCAGCACCAATGGTAGGGTCCGCAAGGGCCGACTCCTGCCAGGGGTGCGGGTTGTTCGAAAGAGATACCGTTGCCCTTGGCACACAGGCAACAGACGGAAAACGGGTGGGTTTTAGTCAGAAAACTTCTGACACGCCCTCCTGCTCCACCCAGAGCGAGAAAAGTCATTTGATGATATCCCACCCTCAAAAAACCCAAAAAAGGAAACAACAGATTCCTTACAACCCTAACTAAAAACTAACTAAGTATAAGTAATTAATATCTTTCAAGTCATAAAATAGTTTCAAGAAGTTTCCTTTTCGTATTAAAGTCAGTCCTTTAGATCCAGAGACTTATAGCGGGGTGATATTTAAAAAGTTGCCGGCAAAGTTAGTGGGGAGAGTTCGAAGATGGACCTAAGTTACGAGTATAGTGCATAGGTACTACGGACGGAATTAACTTTTGTTGACAATTATTTATTTAAAAGACTGAGCTGGAACGTACCTAAATAATGAATTTAATAAAGTGAGTGTCTTGATTTCATCGTTAGTTGTTTTGTCCCTTCATTGATTTTATTGTAGTATTCATAATTTCAGCTGGTAGACGTCCATCATTGGACAAGGGCCTCACCAAATATGTGCGATGAGGGTACATGTGTGGCGGCATCTACAATGCCACATGCAAACTACGCGTAGATCACCTGACGTCACCCAAACCCTGCATCGCGCAATCACAGTATAAGTAACGCGCGACTGGTACATATACAACGTCCTAACATCAACCGTCGGGCAGTTACCCACCAGACACGACAACACCTATCTGGTCGGAGGGTCCTCCCTTTCCCACAGAATATCACTGACATTTACACCCCGTTCCTCATACCTCTATACGTGCATGCAAACTGAAATTATCAATGAGCAGACAGAATCTCGCAGCACTATAAATTATTTTAACGGTACAATCACAACAACAGTGATTACCCATATTTATTTTAACCTAAAATAAATATGGGTATAAACAAAGTTTCAATTTTGATTCCAAATCAAAGTCACCGATTTCTCAGTTAAAACTAAATACAAATTCAGAAGTCGGTAGAACTCCGCAGGCTGTACACACGGGCAGTAGTGCTAGCGCGTTTAAGTTTGAGCAAATAATAATATTTAAGTTTCAACATTCAGCCTGACATTGACCTGCAGATGGCAAAAAACCTGACAAAATAAGAATTTTACGGGCTACCATCTGCCAGGGGTGCGGGTTGTTCGAAAGAGATACCGTGGCCCCTGGCACATAGGAAACCGAAGGCACACGAGTGGGTTTTAGTCAGTAAAAGTCTGACACGCCCTCCAGGTGATTTGATGAATTCCTACACAAAAAAAAAAAACGGGCTACCATAGCGCTCCCTCCATGAACAACGCTTGTAATATTGGGTTTTAAATATGACTAACTAGCTTTTGCCAGCGGATACGCCCGCGCGGAACTTTCATCCCCTATTTAACTCCTTTAGGGGTTGAATTTCGAAAAATCCTTCCTTATTCCTTGTCTACATTGTAAAGGGAACCTCTGTGCAAAATTTCAGCTTTCTAGGTCCAAGGATTTGGGCTGGGCGTTGATGAGTTAGTCAGTCAGAACTTTTCTTTTTATTTATATAGATTTTGGTTTTAAATCAAAAGCTCACGTGCGACCAAAACGTGCAACTTTTACAAAAGCGAAAGTTCATCGCACGCTTTGTTTATCCAGCAAAGTTTGCATTTTTACCTAAACGGGGTAAACATTCGTTCATCACAGAAGCTCATCAGTTTGAAATCACCAATATTATTATTTTCTAACTGTGATTCCACAAACGCCGGTGTACCTACACAATGGAGCTCCAACGACTTATTAATTTATGTTTCATTTCGCCAGATCAAGACCTCCAGCGGGGCAGCGAGACCCCTGGGCCGTGGAGTACATGTACGTACAGAAGGAACAATAAATATTAACCATGTTTTTTTTTGGTTTGGAGACCGGTGGTGTAAGCTACACTATACATGGGAATGGGTTCAATTTTGACAGTTCAATAACATAAATTGCGTTAGTTACGTTATTGATCAGATACTTACATTTTTAGAACATATAAGACAATGGATTAGCAATATCCTTTCCAATGATTCAGATTATTATTTATTTTATTATTTATGTACACACAGTAAAATACATAGAAGAGACAGCATAAACAAACAATTGAGTACAAGGTACTGCTTATTTCTTTAGAAATTTCTTCCAGCAGACCTGCGAAAGGAGAAATGAAAAAGATTGAGATTGTGATTGACAGTGTGTTACGCAAATAGGGTGCTGGACTTAAAAGAGCAGTATTGGCTTAGTGGAAACGGCCGCGATTTACGAGTTTGTAGGTCGTAGGTTCGAACCCAAACTGGCGCTTTACTTTGTGTAGGTAAATTATTTCATCGCCACTGCTCTCAAAACGGTGTAAAAACGTGAAGAAACAGGCTTACCGGTGGATTACGGTTCAGTAGCTTCCACAGAAAGGAGGCCTGTATCCTAGCAGTGGGAACGTTATGGGCTTTTTTTTTTTGAGGGTGGGAAAATCATCAAATAACTTCTCCCGCTCTGGGTGGAGCAGAAGGGCGTGTCAGACTTTTACTGACTAAAACCCACCCGTGTTTCCTCAGTTTTCTGTGTGCCAGGGGCCACGGTATCTCTTTCGAACAACCCGCATCCCTGGCAGGCATCGGCCCTTGCGGACCCCAACAGTTGGTGCTGACATCACTTTGAGGCGCGCCTGGAACACAACGCGCCGTCGACCGAGGCTTGGTCCTTACCGGACAGCGAGCTACCCATTACTGTTGAGTATGCATACTTAAAATAATTGCAAGCATGCAATCGCCAATACGCCTCGAGCAAGCTTAGTGATCCATACGCACACCTTCTCAGTATAAGAAGCGGCCTTTGTCTTGAAGTGGCACTATAACAGGCTGGTTTTTTTTTTTTCAGAGCATCTCTTTAGATGCTGCGCAATACAAACATATTTTTTAGCTGTGTTTTAATATCTACAGCAAATATAACACTGGTGGCAACATTTTTATTGATACGTGATCTGCACAACAAACAACACACGCCGCAAAACGTAATTTTGTATACGCCTTGTTCTGTCGAAGTGTATGCGGCAAACGGCGAAAACTTTTATCACATTAATGTTACTACCAACGTTAATACTACATGTAAACACTGTGCACTGACAGCATAGATCAACTTAAGCTGTGTGGTTCTTTCTTCAAAAGTCAATTTCAGACACCAATCTACATGGTCTTCACATGATCAGACCTGAGACGCTGAGTTTGTTTCTAGCTTTTTTCTCAGAGTAGTCAGATAGGAAACACCGACTTCATCTAGTTTTTAAAATATGATTGACCTGTAAAACAGTTTATACACACCTAGGTACTTACAGAAATAAAAAAAAATATCAAACGAAGAAGAAAGAAAGAAAGAAGGAAGAAAGGCTGACTGGTCCTTCTGTGAGCACCTACTCCATGTCTCAACCCCCGGCAGCAGTAGATAGCTTGCAATCGATACGGCGTTTTATTTAAATTGAATTACTTACTCTGCAAATAACATGGCGATGGCGGGTTGAGTTTGTTTTCAAAGGGCTGATGTCAACGCAGGGGTGGAATGGTAAGACGTTCTGTCAGCGTTGCTTTATTTGATTTTTGGTACAAAAAGGGTAATTGTAATAATGGCGGAGACAATGGAAGGGGTGAAATGAATGGCGGGGCTGATGTGAAATGAATGGAAGATTAGACTACATGAAAAATTCAATCAGTTTTCACGTTGTATTGTGATTTTAGGCCTCATACGAAAATATTGTGATTTTAACTGTTTTACATAAGTAGGTGGTTTTCGATCAGGCTGCGTATGTTGTCTTTTAATTTATTGTTTGTGTACTTAACATAAAGGCTGAAAATAAAATTATGCTTGTTTGCTAGTCTAGTACGCCCATTAAACATCGCTTCCATTTTATTCCGGCCTTCGATATTCGAAAAGCACTGTTAAAGCCCGAATGGTTACCGAATCAGATAGGTGGAAATCTAAAAATATATCTCTAACGGAAACTACCAAAAAGGCTGAATAAGAATTATGATACCTACACCTATGCATTTGAATCGCGACTTCTTAATTCAAAACGAAATAAAGATTATAAGTCGTCAGAACTACGCGGGCTGTACAAATGGGCGGTTGTGTTTTAAACAAGCTAACTGAAACTGAAGCCCATGCTAAGAATGGAAGCAGATTTCGTTGGGGAGAAATCTAAGTAAGTTCAGCTTTGATGGAGAAATTAATCATGTTTCTATATGCGCCCATGCTAATTTACAGCTTGCTCTCCGTTGTGTGATAGATGACCTTAAGGAGAATCTTGTCGACATTTTTTTCCATATAAACTTCGGGAGGGTATTAATCCACTGTACGACAATGTACATCAAAAATTAAACATGGTATGGTTTTGTCTCATTATTAATATTGTCTGTACGGAAACATAATACTAAAATAAAAAGCCAAAAAAGTTAGGAACCACAATGATTTTCTTGCTAATTTAACCTAACTTTGGGCGTGTTTAAGTAATAAAAGAAGTGTAAAAACTCCAAAATCAAGTCGGTACCGACAAAGTTCAATTATCAAAAAGTTTAATAAACTTTATTGGTAATTGGGTTATGCAGTGGTTTTTTCATAAAACCCGATCTCCCGAAGGACTCTTCTTAATTTAATACGCGCTTATCTTACTATAAATGATCCTGCATCTCACACAATAATGTTGTGCGTGTAGACTAGCGTCTAACTGCTCATCACGGGTAGTGCCTATGTCGGACACGATGCCTGGTGTGACAGCGTGCTTGAGCCAGGCCCACTAGTGAGTTCGAGCCCGCGACTAGATTCCCCTTTAGTTCTGAGTTGATCTGCACGACTATTGCGCGACTCCAGATCTCCCACATGTCCACCTAAGGCGCGAATTACACAGAAACGGCGGGCGTGAGGTACGGCGCAGGCGCAGCGTACACAGTACATTTTGTATGTAGGCATGATACCGCTTTTAAACGTTTTCACACAAAAAAACGCGCCAGCGCCGCGCCTTCGTCTTACGCCGTTTCTGTGTAATTCGCGCCTAATATATCTATTCAAATAATTTAATTTGTGGAGATAACAAAAAAACACTATTTAATAAATAATGTATTAAATAATCCTCATCAATATCTAAACTCAAATCATTTAAATATTCAAGCTAACTAACCCCAGGCGTGCTGCAGTCATTTCAATAATTACAACATCAAACCGGATTTCCGGGCAACTATTATGAATTTAATATTAAATTTAGGACAAATGGAACAGTACAAATCGACGTCAAAGCTAATTAGGAGTCGATTATTAATGAGGAGTATTTAACATGGAGCTCGAACATAATAACAGCACATTTTGAGTCAAATTTTGGGTTAATTAGAGAAAATAGTGCTACAGATTTTAAATACGCTGATCAGATCCAATATCGATATTGTGAGCCTTTTTATTTAATGGTAGGTATACAGAGTGGCAGGGTCATCGGCGTGCAAGCTGAAACCAAAAATTCATCACATGGTTCTCGAAATGAGTAGTAAATCGTCGGTTACCAAAAAATAAAAAATCTGCTGTTTAATAGAAAAGTGATTCGGTTCAAAATGTATAGAAATAATATTTTGTTTTTTTAAACGACGAAAAATTTCTAGAATCTTATGCTGAATTCACATTTACAGTTTCTACGTCGATGTCCCTCCCACTCTGTATGTTGGGAAATAGATGGGACGGTCAATAGAAAAAGGACCAATGTCCAATGCATGGCCGACAAAATTAATAAGTTGTAATAGAAGTTTCAAGGTAAAGCTGATAAATCAAAAGCTGATGAAGTATGATGGTTAATCTTTCAACCACATAGTAATATATCGAGAGAAAACCAAAAAAATGCAAGCGAAATGTTCGCACTTTAATATTTAATTTATTCAGTATTGTTATCTGTCTTACGATTTACACGGACTACTAATGAACACGAAAATCAAACAAAATATAGTCGAGTTGGTAACAAACAGAAACTCAATTCTACAATCAAAAGATGAAAATAAAATTGTATAAAGTCGAGTCGTCAGCAAAATTTATCATAAATAAAATTTCGTAGACAAATCATTGTGTATCTTGATTTGTATTATTTTTACTATGAATAACTATTATTTAATTTTTGACTAGCTTTTGCCAGCGGCTTCGCCCGCGCGGAGGTCAAAATTATCCCACGGCAAAGTACTACCGGGATAAAAAGTATCTTACGTGTTATTCCAGATTACAAACTATCTGTGTGCCAAATTTCGTCGAAATCCGTTCAGCCGTTTTTGCGTAATTAAGTAACAAACATCCAAATATCTAAATATTCAAACATCGAAACATACTAACTTTCACAATTATAATATTAGTAGGACTCATGAATGTTATTACAAAACGCTTACAAAAAAAAAAAAAAAATTTTTTTTTACTGATGACAGGTGTAGCTGTCATCAGTAAAAAATGTTTCTTTTTTATTGGCGACTGTCATACGATATATTTTTACGCGGACAAAGTCGTCACAGAAACTAGTGATAGATATAAAATACTTAAAACAAAAGGGCAACATCACAGGCGAAGCTTGTATAGATATGATATAAAACAAACAGTGGAAAGCCACAGGAAATTCAGTGAAGCGGGCCCGGGGCACGGATTTATATAAACCGGAGGTCCCGCGGAATAGGGTCCGGTAAACTTGACAGCGAATAAAGGAGGCTACAAAGAAATATGTGCCAGACTGCGTGTGATTTAGAGACTGCTGTATATTGTAAAATTATTATTTAGTTCTCTATTTTATTATTACCTTGGCAAAATAATTTCATCACCATCATCATCACTTCAGCCGAAAGACGTCCACTGCTGGACATAGGCCTCCCCTAAAAGGGGGGGTTTGCCATAATCGCCACGCTTGGCAGGCGGGTTGGCGATCGCAGTATGGTCGTAAAATGTATAGAGAACGCTGCTGCCCATTATCTAGTAAGTCCCTTAGTCGCGTCCTACGAAACCCACGGGAAGAAATGGGATGGTGCTATTCTTTTACGCCCGGACACCACACGGGACAATAATTTTGGGCCTCTTTTTTTTACAGCTTTTGTAAGCATTAAAAAAAATGAAAAAATACAAATTAGATATTACAAAACCAGACCCAAACGAATTACTCCCCCGTGACAGGGTATTCAGAAAAATATTGTGAATGTCTGTTTTGCTATTTCTTTCTTTGACTAGTTCATGTAATAAAATTAAAACAGCTTTCAGAGCTAGTCATTTATACCACATAACGTAACATTACGTTTGTTACCCCGATGGTCAGGCAGCCTAGTATGTGCACACGGCTACACATCAAGTATACATTTCCAGTATAAGCTGATCTCGCATCGTATAGGATTTCCGTACAGTGCGAGATCAGCGTAAACTGGAACTGTTTATAGCTTGATGTGTAGCCGTGCGTATATACTGTCATCCGAATTTGACCAGTGATGTTTAAGTCCCAGAAAATAAGAGGCATAATTAAGTTACATTTGATAAGATTCTGATTGAAAGAAAACCTTTTTTTTTTTTGGATGGGAAATCATCAAATAATTTCTCCCGCTCTGGGTGGAGCAGGGCATGGCATGTCAGAATTTTACTGACTAAAACCCACCCGTGTTTCCTCAGTAGCCTGTGTGCCAGTGGCGGCGGAATCTCTTCCGAACAACCTGCACCCCTGGCAGAAGAAACCCTTATGCAACAATATTTTCTTCCTATTTAGTTCATGGGTTCTCCACTCGCTTCTACAGTGACTCCACCTATTTTCTGAGACCGGCGCCGCGACGCCGGCGGTTCACAGCGTCGCCGCATTTGCATAATAATGCAAGCTGCAGCTCCAGGCTATTTAATGAAGTCGCTGTGCTCGCCGGTACCTACTACTGGCCACAATATGCCACTCACTGCATCGATAAAATGCAGCTCGCGATCTTTGCGTGACCACTATCCTTTACGGCTAACAAGTAGGTTACTGAATTCATTCTGACTGCTGAAAATTACATTCGAACTTAAACTCGTTGTTTCCATGGTAACCTGCTAAAGTCCTTACTTCTTTTGCTTTGTATAAACGTACGCCGGTTGCTAGTACTACGAACCTTTCTGAGGAACATCAGCAATAAGGTCACTACTATTTGCTTCCTTTAATCCCGACATTTTCGGCTATTTGCCTCGAACATAAACCTCAGGGCCTAGAGACAAAATACATTTCTGTTAGCGTTCACGCCAAACGCTACGCCAAAATATATGGGAATGACATTATCTGCGGAAAGTTTACATCTTGTCCTTTCGTACTAAACGAAATGACGTATTTAAAATATCGTTCTGTTTCTGTCTATCAACTGAGACAGGCCTGGGCCTAGAGACAAAATACATTTCTGTTAGCGTTCACGCCATACGCTACGGCAAATGACATTACTTGCGGAAAGAACACGACGTAACCTTTCAACAGGTAATGTCATTCCCATACATTTTAGCGTAGTGTTTGGCGTGAACGCTAACATAAATGTGTTTTGTCTAGCGCCGCAGGTCTGTTAAATTGCATAGCTATAATCAACAACGAAAATCTAAACACAAGTTCATCCTACCAAAACATCAAAAGTGTCTTCACAAAATTATGTCACAAATAATATTAATACCCTATGAAACCTTTAAATGCCGCGAACGGGTCTTGGAAACCCCAGTCCCAATTTATGAGCTCATTAGCCAGGTTACCCCACACCTGGTCGCGGGTAATACCGCCCGGTTCGCCGGTAATACCGCCCCGGTAATTACCGCCGCACATTCTTTGTTCCACAGTATTAATTATTAAAGGGTATTTCGTATCTAACTGCGTGTAAACAAAAAAACAATAAAGTTTAATTACGACATTAATGGTGGACACCTCGATGAGATTATAATTTTTTTAGGATTAGCGTTGAGCCGCGCGAGATTGATGAGAATTTTCTATTTTTTGGTGTTTAATTAAAATATTTGCTTAGCATTTATATTTTTTTATGTTCATTATCCTGACCACAAAATAAAATAAAAATTCTGGCACGGCTAATGAATAAATAATGAAAAATGCCCATTTATATTGCTTCTAACGAAAGAACTATAGGGTTGTTGACTCCATGAAACCTATTAACCCTGAAATATTAGAAGAAAAAAAATGTACCAACTGTAGCATAAATATTCAAAGCAGCAATATTTATTGTTGTTTTCAACGCACAATCGTTAAAATCTATTTATTTCTCGTGTAGCAAGCAACGCCGGTAATTCTGCATGATTTACAGTTAATTCCACCAAAACTTGAAATAAACTTTCGAATGGTATTAAATTACTTTTTGATTAGTCTCTCGTAGTGCCATTTGTTTATAGCTGGTAATTAGATTATATCGCTAAATTACATTTTGAAGGCTTATACGAAAAGTCGGTACAATAAAACTTGTAATTAATGGATAACAGGTGTGGAACCACAACCAACTATGATAGCGCCAAGAGTATCAACTATTTAACTTATATCAAGATAGATATTCTAAAGATCCGTTTGCTCACCCCGCAGGGAATTCAGCGTCGAAGTTCGAAAACCCAACTACGACAGCAACATCGCGTGCACCGAAACAATATCCTTAGATCAAATACGTAAACTACAAGTAATTTAGTTATTGAAAATTCCTCCTGGGGCCCGATCGACCTAGCCTGGTTTGCTATCTACGAGTATTAATATAACAAAGCTGAAAGGTTTGTTTCCTTGTTTCCAGATATTAAGCACGTTATGGCCGATTCCTATAATTTACGGACGGTTGTACGTTAAAATTGGGGAGCTTGTGGCTAAGTAACAATAGCTGCGCGGGTCGATCGATCAGGTTAAGCTACGCTTGCCGCGGTTGGTTCGTGGATGGGTAACCATCTTTACATACCAAGACCCCTCCGTGCTTCAGAAAGCACGTTAAGCCGTTGGTCCCGGCTGTCATACGAGTATGTGGATCCTAGACAGTCGTTACGGGTCGTCAGAAGTCTGACAACCAGTCTTACCAAGGGGTATCGTATTACCCAGTAACTGGGTTGTGGAGGTCAGATAGGCAGTCGCTCTATGTAAAATACTGGTATTCAGCTGCATCCGGTTAGACTGGAAGCCGACCCCAACATAGTTGGGAAAAGGCTAGGCAGATGATGATGTACGTTAAAATTAAGACTGTTGTACAAAAAATGAAGCAAATGAATGCCTCTTAGAGTAGACTTTTACCTGTGATAGCTACACTTCCATTTATGACTGTATGGAAGTCGATATCACAGGTTAAATTAGCTTAAGCAACTATTTATTTACCCAGTTTGGAAATAAAACAATTCTACCAGTGTAGCGCGATCCGTTTTTGTTTATGGGAACCGAACATCAAGGATCGTGCCAACTAGCGCGACGAGACGGTTGCGACAGTCGTAGAACAATTTGTATGAAAACTTCATGGAAATTGTGCTACAAGTGTCGCGTCGCGCCCGTTTGAAGAAGTCTTTATTCGGATTTGAAAAATTATTTTTGCATTTAATAGCCCAATTCTTGAAGAAGGTTTTACGCTAATTAACACCACGATACGCCCTAAGGAACCGAGCAAAAAGAAAAAAAGTCAGAAAGAACGGTAAACGAAAACGAAGTTATAAAGAGTGCGGCTGATGCGACGCACTTCGTTTTATAAATTTGTGGCTGTTATTTAAGAATACTGTGAATACGACTTCTACGCAAACAAAGTTGCGGCTAGAAGCTAGTTAGATCATAAAACACGACCTATTGTTTTCTAGGCTAAATTAAAACGGCTAAAATACATCAAAAGAGCGGAGGTAAAAACAATTTTTATTAGAAAAATTCCATTTCCAATGTTTGAATATGAAAAGCGCCCGTGAAATAGATTCGGCATTCTTCGTGTTCCATTACGAATATCGAGTAATATGTTGGTTCCGTAGTTGGTAATACCTTTGGTGTACTTTTAGGGTTCCGTAACTAAAGGGTCTCAACGGGACCCTATTATTAAGTTATCTGTCCGTCTGTCTGACAGCCACATGATCGTTATGACTGTATGAGTGTTTTTAGAACCGCAATAGCAAGTTAGCCAGTTGACAGTTTACCACAATGCGTGTTACTATGGCCACTGTCAGGGCAATAATTTAAATGAAAGATCAAAACCCAAGAGGGATCCCGATTAAAAAAAAACTGGGAAAAATTTATTTCATCAACGTTTTTATTTCCTGCTCTATTTAGAAAAGCGACAATACACAAAGCGACAAACTTCATCTAGTATTTCATATACAAAATAACAAATAATGCAATCTGTTACTTCACATACAAGCCATGGGTTTTAGCTTTTTATTTATTTGTTTGCAAATTTTTCTTTTGTTTTACTTTTAAACACAAAAAAAAAAAAAAAAAAAACTTGTGGCACTCGGGGAGTGCAGCGGTAAAACTATTGCATAACATTTTTTATCAACTTATGCAATTACGAGTATAATTATTTATTTATTTTTTATTTATGCAGTATTGTTTTGTCTTTGATATTAATTCAAGTTACACTTTTTGAGCGTGGTGACCGATAAGAAAACAAATTTTGATTAAATAGTACAGTCGCACAATCGTTAAGCGAACGCTCGGCCGAGCTAAATGGTAGACGGAGTGGGGGGTGTTTTTTTTTTTTTTTTTTTGGGTGGGAAATCATCAAATAACTTCTCCCGCTCTGGGTGGAGCAGGAGGGCGTGTCAGACTTTTACTGACTAAAACCCACCCGTGTTCCTTCAGTAGCCTGTGTGCCAGGGGCTGTGGTATCTCTTTCAAACCAACCCGCACCCCTGACAGGGAGTGGGGGGTGTTAGGTTTTATTTTCGTTACGGAATTTCTTGATTCGATCGCCGCGCTCAAAGCCCGCAATAAAAGCTATGCAATAGCTTAAAAAGTTTTCTTGAACTTAAATTATTGTAGGTTTTAGTTTAAATAGCTTGGTTTGTAACGTTTTTTTTTTATGCGTATTCCGTAGAAAATTTTGTTGGTTACACATTTGGGCGTATCTGTTTGTTTTTCTTCCAACAATATTATGTTATAGTAGCTTCTGCCAGCGGCTTCGCCCGCGTGGAACTTTTATCCCCTATTTAACTCCCTTAGGGGTTGAATTTCGAAAAATCCTTCCATATTCCATGTCTAAAATATAAAGGGGAACCTCTGTGCAAAATTTCAGCTTTCTACGTCCAAGGGTTTGGGCTGGGCGTTGAAGAGTCAGTCAGTCAGGACTTTTCTTTTTATTTATATATGATAGAAGTCAATGAATAAAAATGAAATAAAATAAAGTAATTGTGTTGTGATACGGAACCTTTAGTACGCGAGTTTGACTCACATTAGCCAGTTTTTTATTTCGCCATCCGGTCGCAGTACGTACGGGTGTGCAGTTCCGATGTACGTCTCTCGGCGATGATTTATGCGCAATGCTTTTAGTTGGAACTTCTGTTGTGTTATTTAATTTTCCTAATGTATTGTAGAGTCGCTGCGAATTTGTGGAGTAATATATATTTGGAACGCTGCCTGAATTTTGCTTTGATATTCGGTTTAACATGATTTGTCATCCTACTTTTCTACTATAAATATAAACACGAAAGTATGTGAGGATGTAAGGATATATGCAGGTCATAGGCTACTTTTTATCAACAGATTACCCGGGCGAAGCCGCAGGCTGAACCTAGTAACTTTATAATGTATATATATAGCAAGAACATAATTCAGAATAACAATGTCATTGTCAAGAAAATGTTTGTCATTGTATAGGGAAAGAAATATCAAAGCCATCCAAACCCTACATTCAATTTCGCTCTTCAACTTCGTTCCTCAAATTTACCAACCCAAAATAAAAAGTAACATTTCATAAACTACCCTACACAATAATATAAGTCACCAGACGTCTGGTGTGTACGGGTGTCCGGGTGTACGGTTGTCCAGCTGTCCGGATCCGGACGCGTTTGATTCATGATGTTTGATGTTTGACTAGCGGCACGTTACTCGGCTTTCGAAGATACAAGCCAGTGTCGAAGTCGATACAAAATCTATGCAAGCTATGTTTGGAGAGTTCCTGTTTATAGGGTGACTCGTAATTAGTGACCGACATTTAGTAATTAGTGACCGACATTTAAACACATGATTGTACTCATCATTATGAACAACTTTTACTATGGGAACAAACCCAAAATCGCAAAAAAAAAATCAGCTGTTCCCTACATTTTGACGAGTTATGCGAACATAAATGTAGGGAACAGCTGTTTTTTTTCGCGATTTCAGGTTTATCTCATGGTAAAAGTTGTTCATAATGATGAGTACGATCATGTGTTTAAATGTCGATCACTAATTACCAGTCACCCTTTATGTGAATGTTTAGGATTTCGGATTTAATTAATTGATAGAGCATAAACTCGATCGAAAGGATCATTTCGGTGAGAATGAAATATTTTCAAGTTTCATTTTGCATTTGAGCTTCCTATAGTCATCATGGTGTTTCGTGTCCATATAGTAACTTCATAATTTATGACATAACTAGCTTTTGCCAGCGGCTTTGCCCGCATGGAGGTCGAAAATTATACCTTGAGAACCTACATCATCATCATCATTTCAGCCAAAGACGTCCACTGCTGGACATAGGCCTCCTCCAAACGGGTAGGGAACAACGGGATAAAAAGTATCCTATGTGCTGATGTGCTGATCCAGGTTGTAATCTATCTGTGCGCTAAATGTCATCTAAATCCGTTCAGCCGTTTTTAGATAATTGAGTAACAAATATCAAAACATCTAAATACTTATAATATTACTCTAACTTTTGCGTGGATGTCGGTTATCGCGTGAAAAGTCTCCATATCCCAGGCTATATCTTTGAAAATTTTCATAACGATCGGTTCAGTGGTTTTCGAGATATAAAATGATTTAACCGTCTGAAATTCTATTGGATTTGGCAAGAATAAAGAATCATTCAGGCAGTAACGGTCTCTCATTCACTCATTTTTAGAGTAATAACTTAAAGGTTTTATTTAACTCTTGGCCCCCATGTATCTATGCCTGTTTCTGCTCCAGATTGACGCATCCCGACACGTATCTACACCTATATCTATCTGCCCAACCCCCGGAAACAGCGATGTTATCAGCGACGTATCTCCTCGAGGGCTCTTCCGCATGGTCAGTGGCTACGTGTATTGGTTACTGATGGAGACAACTGATAGTGGACCGACGTCATTTGGACGGCCAGGGCATGTTAGAGTGTGTTCATTATGTCAAGGTTTCGTTTAAGATTAAGAGCGATTCTGTCATTTCAGAAATGGAGGATACTCTTCTTGTGTTTGCTTAAAACACTGTTTCATTAAAAAGTTTGGTAGGTTGGCAAGTTGAATGAAGCCAATTATCCGGTACTAGATCGAACGGCTATTAGTTTAAATCTTCATTCTAATGATCGAATATATCGCATTTAGACCATAGTACGAACGATCTTGCAGACAGAAGCTTGCAAACCCATAATTTAGAATAAACAATATACTTTTAAAATTAACGTATTGTTAATTCCATTAGCACAAACAAACTACGCAAACAAACCACTAGGTTAGACAGCACTACATCCAGTTATATTCTATAGGCTACAATCTTCATATACCTACAGCCTTTGTCTTGTCCGAGCCTTGCCAAATGTCTTGTGTCGCGTTTGTTTCCCAGAACCTGTGAAGATAATCTATTCTACCGCCTAGTCTGGCTTGACAAACAAAGTGTACACTGTGCAGTACATACGTTCTCAGAAAATCCATTTGGGAAATTGAAGGGTGTGGTGTGGATATATGCTAAAGCTATATTTTGTTGTTAATTTGCTACTCTATTGATTAATTATTTTGCGTTTAAATTTTTTAATTGTAATGTATCTAAAGTAAAGCGTAAAATGGACAGTTCGAGAACGTTACCAAAAAATCCATGGTTTTTGATTCTCAATGAATAAATCAATCTTTTACTCTCATCCTTATTCACTTGTTATTCTTATTTACGTAATACCATGTAAACGAACACGTATCAATACTTGAGCACTCCCGCACAATAGTTCTGTAATGTGTTCCATTTGATTGATGAGTGCACCCGCGCCAAGTCGCGAACTTCCAACGAATCAATCTTGTGAGAAAGGGTTCAACTGTACCGCTTATGGTACTTTGTTATAACAAACATAATATCCTGTTTGTGACAACCATACGTGAGATAGATACACAGTGTTGTTGTAAGGCGTTATGTGAAACAATCTAAGATACAAAAAAAATGGGTTGAAGCTATCAAAATTGTGTGGTCTTTAGACTATAATCGATTTGGTATTTAATTACGCTTAAGATACTAGTGTGACATAACAGAAATAATCTTGTTTTTTATATTATAATATGCGTTTTATTTGTGCAGCATAATCCACTATTCTTTCTTGTTACTGAAACGTTTCCTTGAAACCGGTTTTGGTCTTACACATACATTCAAAACACAAGGGACTTTCACAGACAGCCCATTTACAATACAAACCAATTCCCAATAACACAACAAACTTGTTGAGATATCTTTGTTATTCCATTGATAATTAATGGATTAACAATAGAACTGCACATAGAGAGATCGATTTCGAGAATTCTCTGAAATAGACAAACATCCCTACATAGTAAGGGGTGCTACACACTTGTTCGGGTCGATAAGTCCGATTCGGCAGGATTTCTTGAACAACAAAGTCGACCCGAAGCAATTACTGCACATATTCTGCTTTCATTCGGCGTGTTGATCGGCCAAATTTCTTTGGAATACCCGCGGTGAACTGTGTTCGGTTTGGCTCTGCAGAGCTCCTACTAAGGCCTTTTGTTCACCACCACGTCAACGGGACGTCAACGAGAACAGCACCCTAATTGCGTAACTCACGATTCATCTTAATCTGTATCGTTTTCACAGTTCAACAATATTCATTGCGTTATTTACGTTGTGGAGCAGACGCTTTTTTCGAACATATGAAGCAGTGGTTTAACAATCCGTTTCAAAATGATACAGATTATGATGAATCGGGAGTTACGCAATTAGGGTGCTGGATGACGGCTCCGAAGTAGCGATACCTACATGCATTTATTATGGCCGCGTGTCAGCCGCATGTCCGTAAAGGGACGTTCAGTTTGAATAATCTTGTTTCTAGTTTACGTCCCGTAGACGGCGGTGGTGGACAAACGTTTTAAGGCTTTGCCCAAAAATATATCTAAAAATATTCGATTTTGCCGCCCGTTTGTGCGAAATTATACAACCCGAACAAGTGTGTAACAACCCTTACACTCCCGATACAATGGAATATTCTGTCTGCCAATTAACAGTTGGATATTTTTAAAACTAACATCCGAGCCGAGCTAAAAGCTTTTAGGCTTTTCCGTTACCTACGTGTTTTTAGTTTTTCCCGTTATAGTTTAAGTATTTTTGAACGGTTGTTGTTTTAGTGGGATGCTTTTGTAGGTATTTTGAACAGTTGTAATAGTTGTTGTTGATTTTATGAACACAGGTATTATATCTACTGAAATATAGGTTGCTAACTGGCTGGAACACCCTGCATTAAAAAAAGTAACATTAAAAAAAAAAAAACACTGCAGATAACCGAAACGATGCGAATACTAGACAGAACTTGAGGAGCTACTAGAGAAAGCTATGGTAAACATTACTTAGCACGTGCTTTGGCTTCGATTTGTTCCCGTTTGCACTCGAAAGTCAAACTCAAGGTAGCTCTGAACTGTGAGAGGTGGAAGGAGACTACGGAAGCCTTTGCCCAGCATAGTGGCAAAATAATAAGAAAAAAAATCTTGGTGTCTTTACAATTACTCTGCCTCTAAAAGTGTGTGTGTGTGTGTGTGTGTGTGTGTGTGTGTGTGTGTGTGTGTGTGTGTGTGTGTGTGTGTGTGTGTGTGTGTGTGTGTGTGTGTGTGTGTGTGTGTGTGTGTGTGTGTGTGTGTGTGTGTGTGTGTGTATGTGTGTGTCTGTCTGTCTGTCTGAGGCAACGTAGCTCCCGAACGGATGAACCGATTCTGATTTTGTTTTTTTTTGTTTGAAAGGTGTATTAGTCGAGAGTGTTCTTAGACATCTTTCATCAAAATCGGTTCAGCCGTTTGAAGATTATAAGCTCTTTTCTGGTTGATGAAGGGATTTGAGCATCTTCCACGGGTATGATCAACTCGAAATTTGGTCTTCTATTACTTCAATGATATTAGACGAACAAAGTAACCTTGAAATGCTGGAGCAACACCTGGAATTTCCAGGATGCCCAAGTTACTCACCAACAAACAGCAAAAGTATCGTGTTTGGGCTCATTGAAAAGGTCTCAATGAATAGATTATAGATAAATACTGATCAGGACGAGGAATGAGGATTAATTAGTAACAAACTTCACTGTGGGAAAAATACGTAACGATGCGCAGATTAAGCGAGCGAGACATTAAGTTTAAAAAGTAGGAAATAAAAATTAAATTAAAAATTACAAAACCCCCGACCCTAAAAACTCTAAAAGGTAAAAATAATAATATTTATAGGCCTTTTAAGATGAAGGTAATATTTTGATCAAGGCATTGTCATGTCGGGGGACGGTTAATGAAAACGCCAAACAGAGGTCTAGCATTTTCATTAGCCGCCCCCGACTTGACAATGCCTTGATCAAAATATTACCTTCATCTTAAAAGGCCTATAAATATTATTATTTTTAACTTTTAGAGTTTTTAGGGTCGGGGGTTTTTTAAATTTTTAATTTTTAACTTATTAAGTTACAAGCCAGTCGACTGGCTTAATAACTATTCTGTCTAGTTATTGCCCTCGTGTCCAGCAGACATTAACTGGACGTAATGTCCAGTGGACATGTGGGGCAGCCGTAGTGTCACGAAATATTTTTGTCAGCAGTTAAGATGAGACTTGATTGATGTTATGTCCAAGGAGACAGCTGACGGCCAATTAGGATAAAAGTCGAGATATTAATGTAGAAAATGATGATAGAAGTTCTTTAACGAGGCTTGCGGTAGGAGTGAATTGGTAGAAACCGTTGTTTTTTTCTTGGAAAATCATCAAATAACTTCCCCCAGCTCTGGGTGGAGCAGGAGGGCGTGTCAGACTTTTATTGACTAAAACCCAACCACGTTCCTTCAGTTGCCTGTGTGCCAGGGGCCACGGTATCTCTTTCGAACAAACCGCACCCCTGGCATGCATGGCCCTTGCGGAACCCACCAGTTGTTGACATCTCTTAGAGGCGCGCGTGGAACACAACGCGCTGTCGACCTCGGCTTGGTCCTTACCGGACAGCGACACGTTAAGAATAAGCTTTTTTGGGCTCTCTCTCCATGCGACTTTTTGTCTAGAAATACTTTTCATGGTTTTAGAGGGTTCTAGAGCCTATAGTGAGATGAAAATGAAAATCCAAGATGGCGGCTGCAAAAGCCGTCAAATTTCATAATTTTTAACCTGTAGTCCCACCTTTCCTCGTGTGTTGCTGTCTCTGGCCTCTCTCCCAGAGACGCCGAAATAGTTGAATGAATTGATAAACTTGTGTTATATTTTGATTTTAGATTTTTTAAGTTGTATCGCGATCGCGACATTTTTGTAAGGAGTTTTTTTTTACTTTGATTGATGTTGGATGGAGATCTCAGCTGACAGTTCAAGGCCTGTCACGATGAGGGTCTCGAAGAAAGTGATTTTTAAATGAAAGAGTTTTGGCTGAGACATTGGAATGTAGTTGATTTATTGCGAATGAGATTTATTCTGCCTAGGATTGGTCTTAATCTTATATGGATTGACTTTCATGTTTTAAATTGTTTTAGAAAACGATGTTCAAATGTGCACATGCTGTAAGGTTTTAGCAGTTAAAGATAGATAAAAAAAACAGTGGTACTCCGGGAGTGCCGCCAGAAGTGAAAACTTGAACAATTACGTGTGTATTTTTTTAATCGTCAATGCAGGATTTCACATTATTCATAATCATAATTTTGATCATATCTTCTAAATGGGTTATCCGATTTTCATAATTCCAATTGGAATATTAGTTCTGGACCTAAACCAATCTTTGTAGACTTAAATTATTGAAATACCTATACTAAAAACAGAGGTGTCGCGAGTTCAATTGTTTTTTTCTATCTCAAAAAATGCCGAACACAGCTAAAGAAGTTTTCACATCAAAAAAAATCGGTAATTTCTCAGTAGCAGCCTGAAATTTGGATTTGTGCCCGGGTTGATGGCAATAGGCTCGCCCCCTATAACATGGGACTTAAACATAACTGGCGAAATGTGGGTGTACTAATAGGGTTTTACCTATGAAATTGCCGTTTTGTATGAAAAAATTTAAACGAATTTTTTTCATGAATTTTTTATTTGTATTAATCGAAGTAATCACCCATGCAATCAATGCATCTTTGCCATCGCAGTGGCAGTTTATTGATGCCCTTCTTAAAGAAATCAGCTGGACGGGAGGCAACAAATTCTTCAAAGGCATTTTGTACTGCCTCTCGGGTATTAAATTTTTTTCCCGCCAAGAAGTTATCCAAATTCTGGAAAAAGTAGTGGTCTGTAGGCGCAAGGTCTGGTGAGTAGGGCGGATGACGGAGAGCTTCCAACCCCAGTTCTTGCAACTTGGAGACCGTCTGCTGTGCAGTATGAGGTCGCGCGTTGTCGTGCAGGAGCAGCGGAGACGAGCGATTGACCAATGCTGGTTGGAGATGCGCCAGCTTCTCCATCATTGTGTTCAGTTCTTCACAGTACACATCTGCAGTAATGCTCACCCCGTTTGGTAAGAAGCTGTGATGAATCACACCGGCGCTAGACCACCAAACAGTGACCATCACTTTTCTAGGGGTAAGTTTTCGTTTAGGGCATTGTTTAGGTGCTGAACCAGGATCCAACCAACTTGCTGAGCGCTTACGGTTATCAAACAGAATCCATTTTTCATCGCAGGTAACAATGCGGTTCAAAATTCCTTCATTTGTGTGTCTGTTGAGCAGTGCAAGGCACGTCTCGACGCGTACTTCGCGCTGGCGATCATTGAGTTCGTGGGGCACCCATTTGTCAAGCTTTTTTACCTTGCCAATTTGACGCAAATGGACCAATATTGTTTTGACGCTAACGTCGAAAGCTGCTGCTAATTCAGCCGTAGATTGTGTATCATCAGCTTCCACAATCGCCTTTAATTCGTCATTGTCGACCAAAGTCTTCGGACGACCGCGAGGTTCATTTTTCAGGTCGAAATTTCCAGAACGGAAGCGAGCAAACCAATAACAGGTGGTGCGTTGGTTTGTAGTGTTAGCTCCGTAAACGTCGTTGATGTTGCGTGCCGCTTGTGCCGCGTTGCTGCCACGACGGTACTCATATTCCATAATTACTCGAATTTTTAACGTATCCATGATGACGAAAAATATTGAAATGCGATGAAAATGTAACACTAATCAATAAAGAAATGACTACTTTTAGAAAAAAAAATCCATGTTTTTAAAATAAAATTAATTTGAAATTAGAATTCTTAGCCAAACAAAAATTATTTTGATTTGAAATGGCCAGTACTGCAGAACGGCAATTTCATAGGTAAAGACCTAATATAAGTATACCTCTGCACAACCCTTGGAGGAGACAAGGCGTGATGTTGTTTATTTATTAGTTAATAGGCCAGATTGAAATGTGAATAAGGTATTTCTAACTGTGAAACTTTATAAAATGTCAAAAATGTGCACACAGATGCAAGAACACAATTATTTCCACCACGACCACCCAGGGCCTTAAGACTTGGTTTTTATTATCTGACAGTCCAAAAATCTCCGTGAAATTGTATATGCTAGCTTTTGCTGGCGGCTTCGCCCACGTGGGTGTCGGAAATTATTCCACGGGAACATAATCGGGATAAAAAGTATCCCATGTGTTATTCCAGGTTATAGAGTATTTGTGTACCGAAATTCATACAAATCCGTTTAGCCGTTTCCGCGTTATTGAGTAACAAACATTCAAACAACTAAATATCCAAACATACAAACTTTCATATTTATAATATCATATATATATACATGTATACAGTAGGACATACAAACTTTCACATTTAAAATATTAGTAGGATTAAGTATTCACAATGAAATAACGATTAAGATTAAGGGCGCGACGTTTTATTACTGTTCACAACTGCTAAAAGCACCTCAAGGGTTGAACGAAATCACAGCAGGCGACGATCACACGAAAAAACAATCTATATAAATCTTTATATACCTTAGGCTGGGTACAAAGTGTGAGCAAAGAGCGGTTGACTAAACGCTATGTCCAACACTATGGAAGCAAACGGCAGGCTCCATATAATATCACCGTATGATTGTGAACACCGTTAGTTTACAATCTATCCCGCGAGTTTATAAACTTTCGATAAATTGTAAAAACTATTTACAGTTTAACGCACTATTTTTCGATAGTTTTTAATCTGTCCGTCAAATTGTGAACTGGTATCAAGATGGATAGTACCTTGCGCTATTACTTAATAGTCAAGTAACTGCCACTATCTTGGAAGCAGCGCTCGCCGGCCGCTGCTGCGGCACCGCACGCTTCGCTCGCTCGGCTCGGGCGCGGTTGGTTGCAGTTCTAACCTAACCTCACTTATTCGGTCGATAAGCAGTATGGTGCACTCGCCGACCCGGGCTTGGTCCTTACCAGACAGCGACCTACCCATTACTCGCTGTCCGCAAGCCTGCGCCTACGGTGGCCGGGAATCAGCCTGGGATTCCCGACGCCCAGGGCGTCTCCTGCGGAAGCTAGGGCCGTGAGGGCGCATATACTGCCTCTCCCTCACGTGCGCCGCCTCCCTATTCGCGATGACCCCGGGATTTTCAGTTTCTTCAATTACACCTTGTATTCCATACTTTGAGCCCGTCTTCCTAATACGCTTAACTCGCACTATGGACCCATCCTTAGTGGGGGCCTCCTATGTCTGATAGGGGCTTCCTATCGGGTTCGATAAAACGTGGCATAATTTACGATTACATTCGGGAACAAAACTCTTATTTATCGCGTCACATACGTTCTGTACTCTCCCTAAAGACGAAGTATTATTGGCGGGTAAAGTTTGCAAGTATCGATTCGGGAGAAAGGGGTATTTGTAATGACAGTGAAATATTTTATTTGAGTTTGTTATTTTGTTTTTTATGTTCGGTAAGAAGAAAAACAGAATGTTGAACGGAACTCGTAAGGCGCGTCTTTATTGGAACAATTTATGCAATGGACGTGATTTTTTTGATCCTTGTGTTTTACAACAATATAGGATGTGTATGTAATTTTGGTATCTATAACTCAGATGTTAGTGATGTTGGTTCTAGAATATGCTCAGATCCCTTTTTTGCTGAGTTTAGTCCAGCTACTTAACTACCTTCCTACTTAATCCGGCTCGAAGGACAAAACATTTTCACATAGGAATTACTTGTAATAAAACCAATATATTAAGTACTAGCAGTGCTCCGCGGTTTTACCCGCGTAGTTCTCGTTCTCGTTGGAATACGGGGATAAAATACAGCCTATGTCACCGGGGGATAGTGTAGCTTCCCAACAGTGAAATATTTTTTCAAATCGGTTCAGTAGTTTCGGAGCCTATTTAATGCAAACCAACAATCAAATCTTTCCTCTTTATAATATCAGTATAGGTAGCTGTAGGATTAATGTAGCGATAAGAGTTCTATATGATCTCTTTACCAGCAAATAGCTCACTTAGCCTTTCATATACTTAAATATATTAACATCAAAGCAAAGCTCAAAATCTTTTAATATTTTATGACCAGAAACGCCAACACAATTTGCCCATACTTTTTTTTGCGCAAACTTCCTACAGCCAACTCTTGCCTATAAAGAATACAAAAGATCGTTCCCATTTAAAGTGAATCGGGCGACAATTTCAGGTATTCCGTGGACTGTCGCGGTCGTCAGCAATTTATTCCGCCCAGCCTCTTTCCGATTAAGCGTAATATTCGTATTTGAGCTGTAATGCGATTGATTTCATGCTGGCGATGGAATATGCTTAATTCAAGCTATGATAAATTTATAGAAGGTAAAATAAAGTTCACTTAAGTTAGCTAAGCATATTTTGCATTTTGACACACTGATTGTTACTTTACTTAATTCGAGTTTATTCCCGTTTAAGTTAATTATTGTCATCTCGCACAAGTCAAAATGATTTGTAGATACTTATTGGATTATCATTTACGTTATCTTCCAAAAAAAAAGACATATTTTCAAAAGACTAGACTTGAATTGGTAAGTTTAACCCATGTTGGAGTCGGCTGCCAGTTTAACCGGATGCAACTGAAAACCAGTACTTTACATGGAGCGACAGCCGATCGGAGCTCCACAACCCAGTTCCTGGGTATCATGATATCACGTGGTAAGAACGTAAGTTGTTTGATCAATAGGTATTGAAGATATTACTATAGTGAACTTTCTTCGTATGCAATAACCACTATTAAAATCTATTTCCTTTCCATCACTGCATTAAACAAAAGCATAATAAAACTACAGTAATTCCTAAGAAAATCACTTTTGTTATCGTGTGTACATCTAGCGAAAGTGTTATTATGTTTACAGCGAGGCTTCCAGAGACGGCGCACACTGTGCGACATGCGACAGCGACAGCTCGGCGATTAGATATATCAACAGACTGCGGCCGAAAATTTAAACACTCACCAGGGGGTGAGTATTACAAAACAAGGTTTTTCTTTAGGTATGGTTTAAACCGTCGAGCCTGTTTTTGAAATCAGAACTTAGAACTCAAATAGAATTACAGCTCCTTTTACAAAACTGACAATTTAGCATTGGACTAACTTGTCAGTTTTGTAAAAGGAGCTGTATTTCGATTTCAGTTAGGTTCTTATTTAAAAAACAGGCTCGACGGTTTAAACTATACCTAAAGAAAAACCTTGTTCTGTAATAAGGGGGATTTAGTTCAAACCGGGGTGTCCTTGCGACTCTGCAACTTGACGCCAAGTGGACGGACCACTTGGCGTCAAGTTGCAGAGTCGCAGCGACACCCCGGACTACTCCCTAAGCACGAAACCACGGGCATTTCCTACTAACGGACTCACGGGCGTAAGATTAGTTCCTGAACTTACAATTAATGCCAACATGATTTAACAGCTGTCCATGGTTTGTAATACTAATGTTTTTTGCCCCAAAAATGAAATTTGTCACTTGATTTGCCAGATCATCTTCTTTCGGACGGTCCCGTATCTTCGCTGACGGACAGACTCCTCCCAGACTAGGGGAATTCTTTAGCTACTTGTCGCTTCGGCTAGACGCAAGCTGCACGCGCACAACCGATGACAGTCGCATGCGACAAGGTCAGCTTGTCGTCGAGCTGTAGCAGTTGCCTGTCGCATAGTGTGCGGGGTGGTATTAATCCTTTCCACGCACAGTGTAAAATAAAGCCTGGCTTTGAAACTAGGTCAGACTATTACCAAGAGTTTATTACTAACACGTACCGACAACGCATACGTGATATTTATTTATTTATGAATGGAACTCGCTCGGTGTGGATTCAAGAATAGCGGAATTACAACAGCAACTTTAAATACAACAGATTTTTGTTTCAATCTAGAAGATAAACTTCCCTAACAACTACAAAAACTTGTTTATCAGTTGTTTAGGCTAATAGGTTTAACGTGATATTAATATTTGACGTAAGACTGACACTAATCAGAAGCTGAACAACACCTGTACTCCTCGAAGGGTTACGCAAAGGAGTCCCTAATAGTACCACATTTCTACGGTTATGTTTAAATTTGGTTCCATTTAACAGACTTCGGGCAGCTACTGAACAATTTCTGACTAAAAGGTGACCTATTTATTAGTTAGGCATGGTCTAGTAGTAGTAAAAACGGGCATAAGTTTTTGTCGTAAGACCCTCACAATTAGTTTGTATATAACTATCGTTTGTTCTAACCTACGTTGATAAATTGAAAATGCAAGCAAGAAAATTAATATTCACTTGAAGGTTTGTATTTTATCTTGGCATTAATAAAACCATTAATTCTTGATAAATTACTGTTGCCTCTTGTACTAACTTTAGTAAAGTTGTTGTGTTGGGACCATTTGTCTGCCTCGAGAAATCACTTTTATCTAAGAAAAGGCTTTGGATATTTTAATCTTTTTATATTTTTCCAGCACTTTGTTTGTAGTTGTGAATGTAATCAATTTTCGTCTTGCACTTTTAATAGCTCTTTTTTATGACAGTTATCTTTTAATAAAAAGGGTAGTGGCAAAATTTGTTGTAGAATAAATTACAAAGAGTATTCTTAAATAGTTTGATCATTTTGAGAGGACGAATTACAGGCGAATAACCAAAAGTATTAAAGTAAGTACAAGGCAAAAGTGAGTCAAAATCCGGGAGGGGACGCCCAAGAAGGACATATATAGTGAACTTCGTTGTGATGTTCCTTAGAAAGGTCAGGTGCCAGTACTCGCAACTATCGTGCGTGTATGACAAGATGTTTGAACGTGAACGAAGCAAAACAAGTATGTAAAACACGTAGCAGATTGTCGTTGTGCTAGTTTCTGCCAGGCTCGAGTTTGTCTTTACTTGTATGTGTACCAACAAAATTGTCAAACCAAGACACATATTTTCATTTTCCTGTTATACTTGTGGCCCCTACGGAAATGAGCCTTTTAAGCAAAGCGTGCCACAGTTACCACAGTTCTCCTCATTATTACAGGCAGAAACTTCAGCCAACTGCCAGGAGACAAAAATTACAGTCAACACAAAATTTCATTTTCCTGTCTCCGTAATTCTCGTGGCCTCCTAAATGGTGCTCTTTTACACAGCGTGCGACAGTTCCCACCCCGTCATTATGTGAAGGCTTTATCTATTTCTGCACTGCAGTGTACACAACCGCCATATTAATTAACGCAAACACATTCGTGCGTAATGATATTAGCACTCGATATTTGGGGATGGGTGTATAAATATGAAAGGATGTGTATGTACACTTGGCTGAGTTAAGTGTGGATGTTAATTCCAGGGTAAGTGATATTTTTGGAACTCGTTTCAATTCCAGCTTTGATGTGAGGTTTTTTGGACGTCGTCCGGATTTGGATTTATCCTTTACATTAGTGGTTTGATTGATCTAAATATAGGATCTTATTTTGGATGGGTGAGTCGAATTTATTTGATGGGTTTCTTATTGTAGCTATATGCTCGAAATGAAAGGATGTCGTTGAATATTGTCGAGCCAATATAACAGCTAAACAATTTAATTGTAGTGACCAATAGCAGATTTGGCTTTGTAATGCTTTCAATGAAAATTCAATATAGAAAGTTGAAAGAAAATGAATTCTGCACAAACAAAACACACATTACAAAAAAATACATTAAATATATGAGTAGCCAAAAGCCTCGTATACAATCAATTAAAGTTTATAAATTTTGTCCATTGTTCGATATCAGCCAGGGAACAAAGAAAATTATAAACTGCGTAAATTTTATGACATTGGCTAATGACAACAAACAAGATGCCGATTGCACAGCAAAAAATAACTACTTTTGTAACAACTATGCCGTTCGTCACATCTGTCCATGAACAGGTCAGCAAGATGCTGTGACTTCGGAAGACCCTATCGTCAACAACGGTGATTTTCAGCAACTAGCTCTCGAATATTCGTCTTCCCCAAGGAAGCTTCAATACTAAATCCAGATTTAACGCTAAAAGCCAATAACTGCATTCCCAAACAAAGTTCAATATCTCATAAGCTCATAACAGGTACGTTTAACAGAAGTTCCGATCTCTAAGGACACGCCCCTTGCATAGATTGCTATGTTCCAAAGTTCGTCGTTGATAGTTTGAAGAAAACGAGTTATGAGGGTACTCTGAAACTCCGATAGGAAGCTATCGGTAATTGGTGACTCACACCAAGTTTACATGAACTGAACTATAATTTACTTGGGCAATACGTTTCGGATTTTAATATGATTTTATGAGTATAGAGATATAACACAGTCATGGCACTTTTAGTCATAGATTTAATAAAGCTGCTTGCCGTTTTCCCGACCATATTGGGATCGGATTCCAGTCTAACCAAATACCAGTATTTTTCATGGAGCGAATGCGTGTCTGACCTCCACAACCCAGTAACTGGGTAAAACGATACTCCTTGGTACGACTGGTTGTCAGACTTTCGAGCTTCCAACAACCCCTAACTGTCAAAGATCCAAGAATGTCAGCCGGGACAACCGCTTAACGTGCTTTCCGGGGCACGGAGGGGTCTTGGTATGTAAAAATGATCACTCATCTCGATTAATCGACCCGTGCGGCTTATAACTTTGCCACGAACCCCTCTATGAGTCATAGAGAGGTTCGTAGCAAAAAAAAATTGCTTTTAAAACTTGTTTTGACGGATCAACCACCCACTTACGGACGGGCCCGTTTCTCTGTTGACGTATTTAGAGAGTAGAGCCCCAAACAGAGCGGATTTCCATGAAATTTGGCCACAGGTAGGCCATTACAATACTTTGGACATGGGATATATTTTTCCCGGAAGTACTTTCCCGTGACGAGAAGCCGCAACCAAAACCTAGTACTAATTTCATATAGAATAAAAGATATGATTATAAATAATGATAGTATAATATCTTCCTATAACTTACTTGTGTTGTAGTTCGATGTGAAAGGATTGGAGACTTACCTGAAAAAAAAGAAGTTTCATAAGCACACAGAAATAATTATCTGAGCTCAGGTTTTTGTTCAGAACTTTTATATAGAACTAATAAGGTATCTTTACTTAGTTTAGACTTTACACAAGGTACCTTTTATCAAGTTAGTAGTTAATTTTCTAATTTTACCGCGAAAACAGTGTTGAAGACACGGTGAAACACCATACAGAAAAAAAATACAGAATTAAAATTACGGAAATTATTTGAGTACAGAGGCCAGCACATCAAGCTACCCCCCCAATCTGTCAAATTTCTTTGATAGTTTTTCAACTTTATTCCAAGGGAATAAGGTTTATGTTCAATTGGGAAAATTTGACAATTTGGGCTAGCTTGACCTGCTGGCGACTGTAAGTCTGTAGATTGTATATGTAGGTTAGAATGTGCAAACGTTTTCCAGCCCAAAAAAGCTTAGGGGACCCTGGGGTTCTAGTAAGGTCCAACATAGCAAGATTATACACTCTTCACGTAATAATATCCACTAGTAAATTTTCATGACAAGATCCCATCTCTCCCTAAAGCTGTTATTTAATAAAATCTAATAGGGTACCTAGTAACACCCCTTAACTTGTTTAATAGCCGGTACTAATATTCCGAAAGTCCATCAACCCGCTATGAACAAAATTCAATTTTTATTCTCACCTCTGTTAGGGCATTTTCTTCCCGTCTTCCCAGATGAAAGGTGGGTAATCTAATGGGAAATATTTAACAGTTTTTTTGGATTCTAAATGTACGCTTTTTTAAATGAATGAACGTTTTAAACATTTTGCGCATGATGCAGACTTAAAAAATCAATTGAGACACTTTTCAACTTTTTTGGCCTTTCTCACAATTGGCTGCAGTAACTATGCTAGTCCCGTATGTGTCGCCGGGCGTAAAAGAATAGCACCATCCCATTTCTTCCCGTGGGTGTCGTAGAAGGCGACTAAGGGACTTACTAGAGAATGGGCAGCAGCGTTCTCTATGCATTTTACTACCATACTGCGATCGCCAACCCAGGCCTGCCAAGCGTGGCGATTATGGCAAAACCCCCAAATTGGGGGAGGCCTATTGTCCAGCAGTGGACGTCTTTCGGCTGACATGATGGTGATGATGATGAACTATGCTAGCGTGCCCCGACCAAACAGGTTAGAATAGGTTGGAATTCAGACTAACCACATACGACCCGTATGGGTCGCAGTAACTAAGCTAGGGCACCCCGACCAAATATGTTATGTTGGCCAGCCAGTCGGAGGTTGTGTTAAAGAGTGCTTAAATGCGCAACAAGGGCATCCGGTGCAAGTGTGCGAGGGAGCCTGGGTTGGTTTTAGTCAGTAGAAGTCTGATAGACCCCTACGTCTGCCAGAGCAAAGGACATCCATGAGGATTTTCACACCGTTGCGCGTTGCTAAAAAAAAAAAAAAAACTTTGAACTGTGATCTGCGTGCTCCGAGCGAGCGATACATCCAACTTGGTCGCAGTTACTTGGCCACTTAGTATTTTTAGGACCCCATTATATAAATTATTTGAGGTTCAAAAAAAGAGGTGCAATAATTATTTTAGAGTGTTCAATAATATTTGTAGCAGTGCAAAATAGGAATGATTAAAGGTTCGATTAAATACATGCAATTTTATTCCTACCTTACTGGATGCAGGGGTTATTTAATGAAAAATGGGATGAATTTAAACCATAATTACGTGGTTGCAAACGCAGTGTTCATGCTACATAATTAGGGCAGTGTCATCAATCAGTTCTACCAACGTTCGTGATTTAATGTTATGCATGTATACGTGTTAATTTTATGTTAAAACGGGTTTTTTAAATGAAAAATGTGTTTGAGCCTGGCTTAAATGTCAACATAGGAAGTAATCCTAAGGGTGGATTTATATAACATGCATTTGTGGTGCAAATAAAATGGCTAATTTAGACGTCCCACGTATTACGAAAGTCATAAAATTAAAATAACAGTGTTTTAGCAACTCGGAATGTTAAGTTGAGTTTTGTTGGAACCTCTAAATCAATGGTTTAGTCAAACTTTGATTCAAATCAGTTAAAGTATATACCAAAATAATCTTGTAAGGTGTGCACCCTAATTGCGTAACTCACGATTAATCATAATCCTAACTTGACAGTTCAACAATATTCATTGCGTTATTTACGTTGTCAAGCAGACACATTTTTCGAACATATGAAGCAATGGTTTAACAATATTCGTATGTTTCAAAACGAAACAGATTATGATTAATCGTGAGTTACGCAATTAGAGTGCTGGTTTAACGCATCTTTTGTCATAAGAACGAAAATGAATATAATAACCATCAGGTTATAGTCATGTGATTTGAAAGTTATCATTTATTTTTAGCCATCAATGGCCCACTGCTGGGCAAATGCGTCCCTACTCTCTTTCCATTTCTCTCTATTCAGAGCTGCCAAGAACATCTCTTTATTAAAGGAGTTCAGATCATCTCCGTCTAAGCCTGCCGCGATGTCTTTGCCTTTAAACGGCACCAAAAAGTTGAAAAACTTAAGTTAAAACGATAATCTACATAAGTAACTTGTAGTTTAAAGTTATCGAAAAGGAGAGTTGTTCCATCCATAACTTTAACTTAAAAACAGAGTGCTGATGGGTCATTTACAGTCAAGGCTTAAAACTTTTCCCACTTTACTGCACGCTAAACCGCGGAGATTTATAAAACGGGCCAAAATGGAAAATTTTCAGTTTTTTCTTCGATATAGCGCGGTACATTCCCGAACATAAAACCGAGGTCTATTGGAGTTTTTACGAGTGGTGGCTGTAACTCTTTGCTTTACGATTTGAAGCGAACAGGGTCGCTAGAATATTGGGACACTGCGTTGTGTTATCGGAATGTCAGGAATGACACTTGCTGTGTCCACAAAACGTTTTATTTACAAACTAGCTTATGTGCGACTTTGTCCACGTGAAATTCCTTACTCCCCCGACTCACTCTGTCTCGTCGCACCGCTTGCCCGCGCCTTGACTTGGTTTTTGCTTAGCGTTCTTTCTTACTTTTTTTATTTTGCTCAGCTCCTTATGATCCTAGCGTGATGTTAAATAGCCTTGCTCAAGAATTGGGCTATCGAATGCAAAAAAGAGTTTTTCAAATCTGACTAGTAGCTATAGAGATTAGCGTGTTCAAACAAACAAACTATTCAGCTTTATTATTGGCACAGTATAATGACGGCACGATTGGTGCAGTGGTTCCGCGATTGACTGCTGCGCTGCGTGTCGCGGGTTCGATTCCCGCACGGAACAAATATTTGTACGAACTATAAGTTGTTGTTCCGGGTCTGACTGTTTGTGTATGTAAGATTAAATGTTTGTAAACGCACCCACAATATAAGAGACATTCCTACTTTAATTAATTTAATTATTTATTTCTTTAATTAAAACGGTTTAGTACCAATTACAGAAATTAAAGACAGTTTGCACAAAAAAAAAGCTATAAAATTGCACAGAGAGAGAAAATAATACAAAGTAAAAACTTACTCTAACTACAGTGGGGCAAAGTTTAAAAAAAAAATGAGGGTATATTTACAGCAAGTGCAAAAAATGTGAGTGATTGAAAGAGTGCGTACTTTTTGCGATAATGCCAACAAAAGCATTTTTATTTCTTCAATTAGTGATACGAGGGTTCTTTGATAGTGTGCAGGAGTGCTAGTCTGATAGTGCTATCAGACTTTACTCGTAAATTCGCCGCTTGTCTCCTGACGTATCACGAGACCACAGGTGCATCTCGGGTCCTCGTTATTAAGGCGTACTGCATATTTTACGTATATATTGACTTCACATTCTGTTAAGTAGTAGGTACTACGGATGCGCAGAGAACTGTTTTTTTTGTTTTGTTCGCAAGATATTTATATCTAATTTTTGTGTGAAAGGTTCTAGCCGTGACAAAGTCTTAGAGGAACACGGGTGAATAGGTGAAAGGATGATGTGCCAAAAGGTTGTCGGAGAATAGCTCTGCACAGGAGTAAGTGGAGGGCAGTAGAGGAGGCCTATGTCGCAAGACAGCCTGACCTGGAAGCTGATAATAGTTTTTTGCTTATTTAGGGCTATTTTATTTTTATTTATTAGGAATGAAGGCGAAGTTAGCAGTTATTGCCAAGAGACTTTAAAAAAAACATCGATTAAATTTCCAGACACAGAACTACATTTTCCCTCTCACAACCGTTTAAAACAAACATGACCAAAAATCCCTGCAGTAGAATCAGTCCTCCACTGCGTACCACGCACACATCGGGCGAGCGAGCAAATAGCTAATTTACGGCCGCATCGCCGCCCCAGCATGTAAGTGGCATCGGCATCGGCTGACTGCGCCACCAATGTAATGCGCAGTGCGGATGCCGATGCAAAACACTGCATTATCGTTCGTTGCCTATATTGTGGGCAATTTAGGTCGGCGTTTGACAATTCTGATTTTGTCATTTTGATTGGTTTGTGGGAAGTTTGTTGGTATTTGGTTTAGTGAGCGTGTGCGCAGCTTTAGAGTGGGTGTCACGTGATTTACTGTAGGTACGCGCAGAGTTCTATTACAAACTAGCTTGAGTCAGCGGTTTCGCCCGCGAGGAGACCCGAGCTTATCCCACGAGAACATATTACCGGGACGTTAATATCCTACTTTTTAATCCAGCTTATAAACTATATATGTGCCAAATTTCATCACAATCCTTTCAGCTGTTTTTGCGTGAACGAGTAACACATATCCAAACATACAAAATTTTATCGTTATAATATTAGTATTGGGATACAGGTATGATCTGCTCCAACAGTCTCTGCTAAAAATGTAAACAAAAGGATTAAAAATCTATGCTTGTACACCAATTGAGTGATTTGATTTGATGATTTGCATACTTAAACCCGAAATTGTAATTTTAAAATTATATTTTTCGTTTGACAATTGAGGTTAATTTTGTAACCACAATTTAAATATGTTCTATGAGTTTTGACAAATGAATGTGTTACTAACTCCTTTAAGTCCGTGATTGCGTTAGAATTTTACTTAAAGGTTTGTTTACGCTTTTATCACATGCTTTCCGTACTCATTCGTCCTCGCTTTTAAGTTGTCGTCAGCGTATGATGCTTTGTTCTGCAACATGTAGCTTTGTCAATAAATTTAATTTGACAAGGATGTTCATAGCAGATAGTTTACTGTAGGGGAGGTGTATCAGAAATCTGCCTAAACTTATGGACAGGCTTCTTTACTCCCCAAATATGGACACATCACAAACGAATTACTTAGTGAGTTATTGCGTAAGAACCTGCACCGTAATTGCGTATTGCACTATCAATCAGGACCTGAAACATGACTAATCCATTGCTTTATTTGTTCGAAAATAATGTCTGCTCAATAACGTAAATAACGCAATGAATATTGTTGAGCTGTCAAAACGAAATTCAATGTTACTGATAGTCGGTCTTATTCATAAAAGTTATCGAACATCTAAACAGTTAAGTCTGTTTTTCAATACGAAACCAGACTTTAGTAGCTGTTTAGATGTTCGATAACTTTTTATGAATAAGGCCGATAATGTTACGTAATTACCTCGCTAAATAGGAACTGTTTACAATTTTGTCTCAGACTTTTCAAACAGACCATATTATGTACGTGCACGGTGTTCTATCAAGTTAACAATACAAGTAGGGAGACAGATGACTCTTAACTTTTTTATTGCATTCTTTAGTAGGGATACTCATTTTGTTCTTTTTTGAGATGTCACCCTTACGCCGTTCATCCAAAGAATACCTGACTTTGCAGAAAAGAGAGAGAGAAAACACGTTTCAAAGTAAAAACAAATGAAATAAAACCCAGCATTGCACTAAGTCGCAAGAGGTCGCAAGTCAAGGGAACTAGTTGAATGAGTACAGCGAGTACAGAGCACACAATAGCGCAGTATTGTGATCTAAAGTGTCGCTCGTTATCGGGTACGTGACGTCTGGTACCGCACCCTGCATTAGGGACAATAAAACTAGATTTTTATGGAAGTGTCATGGAGAATTTAGGAATTTAAATTTTTGTACTTTAATAGAAAAGCTTATCAGCTAATTACTACGCCTACTTGTCTACTAATCTATACATAGCACGATACAAAATCATTTTTTTGTGTCGACTATACAGAGAATTCTGAGTACTTTTTTTTTTGATTTTGTGAAATACTTATAATTCAATGGAATTAACTGAAATAACGAGAGTTGTATTGATTTATGATATAATAAATACCATCGACATTCTTATAATCGATATTAATCCTACTTGCTACTATATCGGACTACATAATATTATAAATGTGAAAATTTGGATATTGAGATGTTTGGGATGTTTGTTTCTTAATCACGCAAAAACGGCTGAACGGATTTAGATGAAATTTGGCACAGATCGTTTATAACCTGGATAACCACATATGATAACTATTCATTTCTGTAATACGTTCCCGTGGGATAATTTCCAACATCTAGGCGGGCGAAGCCACTGGCAAAATGTAGTATTAAATAAATAAAGTAACACTAATTTAAATACCAAAAGAAACTCTGTACTTATAGGTTTGCGTTTGATACCTTTTCCACACTACCTTTACATTTTCAAAAATTCAGCGAACCGCATCGGCCAAGAGCTAATGGATCGATTCAGTTTTTGGTTTCATTTGAATACGACATCGATTCCCAACACGTGGGTAAAGTATTGCCAGCTAATTTAATTTGACCCTTTATTTTTTAAACATATACGATAATACAGCGCGGACGCAGTTGCGGGTAACAGTTAGTATCTAATGGAAGTGAGCCACCCTTCACGACAGCCACCTGCCTACAAACCGAAGCAACAATTAAACGCGACTATACTTTACTACCTTTAAAAGTTAATATTTTGAACGGTACTTGTGACCCGTTTGAGAGACACTCGTGGTTGAGGGGCGACTTACGCGACTCTGCCAAGTACCACTTAAATTAAGAAGTCGTTGTAAAGTTTTCTCTTGGTAAGAAATCTTTTATTCTTTTTGGTACAATTTTAATGCTGTCATTACTCGGGTATCGATTTGGTTTTGTTTCGATTTCAACTGTTATAAAATCGTATTGGTTTGGATAGAAAAGTGTTATATATCAGCCAAAGTTATTGGTGTTTCAGTTCCAGGCAGTGGCAAATGTAGATTTATATTAATTTTTTTGTTTTAGTTTGGGTTTGAGGTTTTATAAAGCTAACGTGAAAAAATATTCGTTGTTTCGGTTCATATTGACTAAAGGACGATACTCAAGCATCAATCTTAATACATGATTCATTCTTGAGCATTATTCTAGAATACAACTCTAAGAAAACAATAAGCAATCATAAAAAGCAGGAAAGCCTAGCTTACCAGAATTCTAGACATAAAAAAAGCCAATCCAAAACATTATCACTCCCAATGATCCTTCGCATACAAACTAACTCCAACTTTAGTCACGTTAGTCACAGATTCACATCAACCGGGCTACCAGCTGTCTCCTTAGCTCACGTAATGCCAATAGATTTCGAATCAAGGACATGAAAAAGCTCAACAAAAACCTACGACGATTCAGCCGGGTCGCCGGAGTTTTTGCGTGCGGACAGCGAAGAGGCGTGGCTGTCTTATAGCTGATGACTATAGGATCGACAGATCAATACATCTAAATAGGGTTGGAGGTTACTAAAAGGATTATTTTAAAACCGCCCAAGTGGGTGTCGGATAGCGCACAATGAAGAGTTCCGTAGTTGGGATGAATTTATCCCAAAAACAAAACAGACATAGGTACATTGTGGTTGAAAAACATGTTCTACCACACATTCCAAATGCAAATGTAAGTTGGTCGACTGTTACTCGTAAACTTATAAAGCCCACTTAGCTGTGATCGTTTTCCTTTTAACTTCGTTATGTACAGTCGCCAGCAGGTCAAGCTATCCCCAAACTTTCAAATTTTCCCAATTGGAAATAAACCTTATTCCTTTGTAATAAAGTTGAGAAATTTGACAGATTGGGGTAGCTTGATGTGCTGGCCTCTGTACACCGTGACATTTTAGTCGTCTTACAAAGATGGTCCACTCAATGTCTCCGACATAACATACCTCTAGGCGCGATTAAAAAATTGTTCATTAATTAAGATAATAGGTACTTACAAAGAATAATAAAGAATACTTTACAATTATGAAATACCCTATTAATAATGTTTACGTATCAAAGGGTAGAAGATTACATTGCACCATTACATTCCATTATTCATTCCATCTCCATATCAGGGATTTTTAATTTACGTCATGCGTGAGTGAATGATATTTTTATTTTTAAAATTATTCATATGTTGAAAAAAAAGAAAATGTATTATGGTCATTGGATACATGAAGTGGGCTACCGTTGTAAGATGTGTATACTACTACTGTGAGTTTTTCACGTAACCAAAAATAACCACTTGACTAACAAAAATTAGCACTTTACTTTGCGTTGCTTTCAAAAACAGAGCCCTTAATCGAAAAATTATTTTCACAAACTCGAAATATTTTGGAAACACCTATCCAACGACACCCCATTCCATGGAAAAGACGAGAAAAAACCCTAAAAGATTTGTTTTCAATATTTTTACCACTTTGTTCGTGTGACTAATATTTATATCCATGCCAAATTTCTAGTAGTATGAGTCTCTGAGCAAAGTTGCGAACAGCAAGACGGACGGACGTGGCGAAACTATACGGGTTCCTTTTTGACTACGGAATCTTGAAAACGTTTCGAGTCCGGCGATTCGTTTGATGTTAGAATTATAGAGTGAATAATATGTTAGTGGATTTGAGGGGCCTTTTCAATCGCAAGGTTGAGTTATGGAAATCGGAGATAAATTGTTTACACATGGAATGATGTGCTCTCTAAAGCATAAGTAGAGAAATATGTATTTTTGATTTAGCATTTTATCTCTCTATTTTCTAGGAATATTGTTATGAGCCTGGTTTTCTAATATTTCATAGATAAACGAGACAACTGTCTCAAATGTAAGAATATGATGCTTTGTTGAAGATATTTCCATGTAGTAGGTACTTCCTAGAAATATCATACTCAAATCAATCTGCTTAGATTTTTCCCAGCTATGTTGGGGTTTGATTCCAGTTTAACCTGAATACCAGTATTTTACATGGAGCAACTGCTTATCTGACTTCCACAACCCAGTTACTGGGTAATACGATGCCCCTTGGTAAGAGTGGCCGTCAGAACTTCAGGATTCTAAAACGGAGTGCTACAAATGATAGGCGAATCCAACAGCTTAACATGCTTTCCGAGGCACGGAGGGGACTTGGTATGTAAAGATGGTTCCCCTCATCCACGGACCAACCGCGGCAAGCGTAGCTTAACCTAATCAACCGATCCGTGCGGCTGGAATTTCTTAGCCACAAGCCCCACCAAAACATTTCATACTACAGTACTAAATTATATTTAGTCACACAAGAAGCAACTAAATCACATTGCACTCGGTCCCAGCTTTTAGCAGATGTCGCTACAGTACAATACGGCGACACACAAAACTTGTCTCATATTAGAACCGCAAAATAAAGGCGCCTGTCCATCAACCCAACCAGAACATAAATCAAGTTTCATTTCTACATATTTTTGCATTGCGTTCCTAGATTTTAATACGTAGAAGTTGCTAAAATGTGTGGATGTCAAATGAATGACAACAACGGCTACTGGCAACTCGATAGACCAAACTCGAGCATAAACTTATCAACTGCCAAGACTGAAATAAATGCTGCTCTGGATCTTATTTGCTTGTTGTAAATATTGACGTAACTTATATATAAATAACATCGTGAGTATAGCGTTTGAGTCTCATCAACAAGTAACTATAGTTTTAAATAAACATCCTTTTGTTGCTAATACCTTTTAATCGCACAATTGTACTCTTTCATAGTCCAAAAACTACTAACTCGCTCCACATTTTACCATTTAAAATGACTTTTGTAGCCCACCTAGAAATAACTATAATATCATAACCGTTATTACTAAATGTTGCCAAAGTAGGATAATATATTCAGTGGTCTAAGTTGCCATAGTGAAAATACCTTTAAAAGTTTGTTACAATATAAGTTATTTGTAGTTTGACAGTGCTGCCACAGTGGATAATGTAATTCAGTATTAAAATAAAATAAATGAAATCACGGCACCCTCATTTTGTACCTGGTGCACAGTTCACGACATAACATCAACAAACTATTAACCATGCTGGTGTGTACACGAGAAAAGTTAAATGCTTTTATTTAAATGAGACAGAGAAATCTGTTAAAATCGGCCAAATGCAGTTATGGCAGATTTAAACGGATTTCTCGAAAGCAAAATACGAAATACATAGGTTTCTGTCCGTGAAAGCTGTAAAAGCAAATGCGACCACAAGTTGTTTAAACTGAGAGCACAATTATTGTGATTAACGGTAAATTATTTACTGTAGATGAATCTGGGTTCGATACCCAGGTCGGGCAAAGGTAGGAACCCCTCTGCCCAACCTTACGGGGAAACAAGACGTGATGTTATGTATTAGGTAAACATGAAAGCTCGTAATCATACTTGTTACATTTAAAAGGTCAACTCATTAACGCTTAATGAAAGCTACAGCAATTTTATTAAAACGAAATGAATTTTCAACGTTACGTTACTTTGCGTTGACGAAAACGAATAAATTGCATATGAAGTTACAATCTTCAACGAAACGCGGACTTTACGATTCATAAATGTTCTATTACACATCGTAAAACTCGAGCATACAATGCAAAATTTACATTCATGTAACATTATATTTACATATTTTCACAGCATATAAACAGTTGTATATGAGTGGTGTAAAGCCTCCTAGAATGCTCCACCTGCTCTAATGCTCAAACAAAGCGTGCTCGTAATCTCAGCACATACAGTTGATGAATGGAGTCTAGTGGGAGTCAGCCCTAATGTAATATGAAACTGTATACTGTGTGAGGGGCGCGGATTCATCTCGCGTTATATATGTTTAGAGTGCTAAGCTGCTAATATTCCCAGACATGTGGGATAATTAAGCGTTGCCATGTTAAAACGTGTGTAGTTACTGCGCGTACACGTCATGATTTTGTATCCCAAATTTCTATAGAAAATCAAAAACACTCTCAATTCACTGAATCCCATTGAATGACTATTTCGTGAAAAAGTATTAGCAGCAGTATAATTCTGCAAGTCCATTTAAAATTAGTTCGCGTCATCCTTATCATCGTTTCAGTCTAAAGATGTCCACTGCTGGACATAGGCCTCCACCTAGCACCGCTACTTCAACCAGGGATGTGCTTCTCGCATCCAGCAGATTCTTGCGGGCTTCACCAGGTCATCGGTATATCTTGTGGGAGATCTTCCAACGCTTTGTCATCCAGTACGCAGTCGACACTCCAGAATCTTCCAAAGTGGAGTAAATTAGCGCGGATTAAAAAAATCGCGTTGCAACGAATTCGCGCTGTGTGGCACACGTAATTCCCTACTGGTAGTGGGTGAAAGAGTAAAACCAAAGATTCTAATGTAATATTTGATCATGCACACAAAAATAATATCCACGGAAATAAAAATATGACCACAGAAGTTTCTTCCACACAAACAATAGAAAATGAAAAGAGTAACTAAAACAAACATTTACCATAACATACGCGAACACAACGTTATGATTAGGAGACATAAACAACAAAACTTAGACAAGAATAAACGCTAGAACTATTTGCTGAACTTGCGAAGGAGTTCCATCTTTCCACGGAGCGTTTGGGGAAAATTAAAAAACTTGTATCCAACTAACATTTAAGCTAGAACAAACGGATGGACAAAGTTCTGAAGAAAATAAACGTGGTCGGACAGTAGATAAAGACAATCTTTGAAATTGTTTACAGAAAACTCGTATTGGTAAAGGATGGGATTAAAAAAGTTAGTTGTGGAGCTCGCAATATGGCTGATATTGATATCTATAACAGTTGGAATTATGAGGCTATAGAGGTATGAGGAAGTGAGGTCCACAGAAAAGGGAGGATCGTCCGACCAGATGGGTGTTGACTGGTAGACAACTGCCCGACAGTTGCAATTTTTTCTTTGGGCAGGGCATCTATCAGGTCAACCAAGAGTTTGTCTCCTGCTTAACCGGACTTGCCTATGGCTCCCTCAATAAATTTAGCCCTCCAGCCAGGGCTTTAAAATGATGATGAATGATGTCAGGACGTTGTATACAGGATAAGATTATAACCAGTGTGCAAACTGTAACCATGAATAAAATTCAGCATATCATTCTAGAGCCAACAGCGTAGAAATGTTTCGTTGGTTATACAAAAAAAATCTGCTGTTTCATGGAAAAGTTGTTTCGTTGTTCTGAATTCATAGTTACAGTTTGTGATGCAGCATCCTGTATATGCTGGTTACGCGGTACAATTTGCTTGCGGGTTCCAGGATATTGTGTGACATCAGTGTGCTTAGTAGTTCAAATGTGGCGAAGTAGATGGCGCTAAGGCTACTGAAAGAAACATTAATGTTTAACATAAAGAAACTGAAAAAGAACTAATTAAGAAAGAAGACTTTGAAAACCAAAGCGAGAACAAAGAAACACATAAATCTTAAGCAGTGTTAGCAAAAACTTAATCTAATTAACGACAAAAAAAATTAAAAATAATCGTTGCTTTTCCGATTAAAATTAATTAATCATAATCGAAATTTTGCTGATTACGATTTTTATTAGCCGTTAATAAAGTTAATTTAAAACGTATGATTAATATAGTAGGAACAAGTTTGAAAAAAATAAAATCCAGTTTTTTTTACTTCCACTTTTTATTTTATAACTTAGGCTGTTCGACGTCACTAAAAGACTTTTGGTGACGTCGAACAGCCTAAGTTAATCATAACGAAGATGAATAGCATTACTCAAAACTCAGAGGCAACAACGAAACTGTCGTCCAAATGATTGATTACAAAATATCGACAACCAGGACAGAAGAACAACTATAGTATCATTACACCATCTAACCATTCCCGGATTCTGCCGGATCCCCGGGATTACGTCATTTCCTCTTACAAATACGCACCGTGTTGTCTATTTAGGTCAACCTTGTATCTCTATAGAATGTCAATGTCTTAAAAGGTTTTCCCTCCAAAAGTTCTTCCCCTGTGAAGAACTTTTCCCTTAGTGAATAGGGAATAGATGCTATAAATGCTTTTGGTAAGTAAGAGGCATCTGAGCGGATTATTTAATTTGGAAATGAATAGATGACGGGTTCGGGTTAAGTTATCTTTTGGTTGAAGATATTCTCATAACATGATGTCTTCGTTCAGGCATCCTTTCAGTACGATTTCTTTCAACATAAAGAAAAAGTATTTATTGGGACTCGCATATGACCATTACAAACAAAATAATATCATCATCTCCCTGACTTTTTCCCAACTGGGGTTGGGGTCGGCTTCCAGTCTAATCGGATGTAGCTAAATACCAGTTTTTTACATGGAGCGACTGCCTATGTGACCTGATGTCCCTTGGTAAGACTGGTTGTCAGACTTTTGGGCGACCCGTAACGACTGTCAAAGATCCAAAAATGCCAGCTGGAATCAACAGCTTAATGTGCTTTCCGAGGCATGTAAAGTCTTGGTATGTTAAGATGGTCACGGACCAACTGCATCAAGCATAACTTAATCTAATCGATCAAACCGTGCGGCAAATTATTACTTACACACAAGCACAAGCCCCTCCCACAAACAAAGTACAACCATAGGAACAACATTGCGACATTTATGCCGCTGTGATGCTACGCGCAGATACAGAAAAAAAAATAGTAGGTATATGTAAAATCGATCATATCAAAACGGCCTCATGCAAAATTAACGATAGTTCAATTAAATCTAAAAACTCTTGAAACTTATCAATGTTTTGCATCAGTTTATCGGCTATGAACGTGAAAAACACAACCATTAGAGGACGGGCCGCTGAAGAGCTATAACCACTCGACGGGTGGCGGTCGAGGGCTATCGAGCACCAGTTTTTGCTAAAGGGTAGGGCGTGCCGATAACTACGCGTGAACGCACTTCGCTGCACCAGTTTTTAATTACAACATGAACGATGCAGTTTTTAAAAACGTATTTTTATGGGAGATAAAAGCTTGATATATTGTGTGGCAGAGACAACTACGTGCAAACTGAAACCATGAATTCAATAAATGATTCTGGAGCCCCTAGAATGTAATGTTTCATTGGTTATCAAAAAAAAAAAAAAAAAACTACTGCTGTCTCATAGAAAAGTGCAATACCTACGCGGTCAAATTGTACGAAACAGCATTTTTTTTAATTGACGAAAGATTTCAAGAAGAAGCATGTACTGATTCCCTGGTAACCAGCCACCCTTTATATTTTACCGTTTTTTGTTTACCACCAAACATTTACCAAGTAAACAATACCGCTGAGCAAATTCGGGCCGTTTAATCTATTGGACAATACACATTTTAATTACGTTTACAACAGCGTCGTTTACGTCGGCAATATTTAAATTTAACAGCTTACAAGCTGCTCCTTAGTCCTTACCATTACGGCACCGGTCTGAACCCTTTGCCAGTGGTAATTACGTCGATTATCGTCCACTAATTAGGTATCCCATTCCATTCCAATAGGGGTCGGATTTACCTCACACTCCGCTTCGATGCTGTAGGAATCCTCCTCATTAATTCTTCAGTCGGTTCCTTCAATTTCAAATGCCATTTTACGATCTTTGGGTTCTCCAATTTAAGTGCTCTAGCCTTTTATAATTTTCTCGCGATTTTCAAATGTTCCAGTAAAGTATTCCAAACTTTTTATTGTTATTGATGAATTCTAGGAACGCCTTTGTTTTAAGCTAACAGATAATTTGTTTTTTCCGGAATCATTCAAGTATTTTCTAAACTTTTCTAACGTAGGTAGGTAAGGTTGGTAATTTCAAAAATAGACACTGTTTCAAAGTTGGATTTTGTTTCATGTCTTACCGCATAGAACAGTGATGGTGGCGAGTGTGTTGGATCATTCGGTTCTACCGCTTCATAAGTGCCCATGCAGGTTTATATGAAATAAAATATTTTGATTTTTATTATGGCTTATTTTGAATCTTATATATATAATTGTATGTTTTTTAATTTTTCTCAGTTATAGAAGCAACAAGAATAATGTTCCCAAGATTGTATAATACCTAACATAATTTAAAAGAGTGTCCTTGGAGTTTCTTGCCCGTTCTTCTCCTTCTTATCCATAGAGATCTACGTTTTGGAATGGACGATGAATGGAACTTCAACTTTCCAACTGATCGATTTGTTGACAATTCAAAAGTGCCTGTAAATGGTTTAATTGAAATAAATGCTTTGAGTTTGAGTGGCGACCCGATAAAGGCCGCAGGAATTCGCTGGAAGCGCGAAGCACAGAACCAGTCGAAGTGGAGGAGCTTGGGGAGGCCTATGTCCAACATTGGACGTCTTACGGCAGAAGTGATGATGATATAGAAAAAGTTGTGACTCACAGTTAAAACCTCAAATAGAAGACACTTATAGACAACACGAGATCATAGAAAAAAAAAATGTTGCCAAGCATATTTTCCTTAGTTTTAACACAGAATTTTCATGTTATTTCGCTGTAAATCAAGGTTCAAATGTGGCATGTATTATTCTCACGAATCGTCGGTTCAGGCCTCAGCGGGAAGTAACAGTTTAAAATTTAATCACATTTCTGCTCCTAAATTTATTTTCGCTGTGTGATGAATGTGGCTATGTTTTAGAAATTAAAATGGGTTTTTGTACGCTAGGGAAACTTCATTTTTGTGGTAGTTAGAAGTTTGGAAATTGATGGTTAAGAATGAATGCCTGATCCTCATCAGAGGCAGGAAACTGGCCTTGAATCTTTTTATGTGACTGCAAAATTTGCATTAAATTCTTGCAGCTCAACAATTGGCATACCTGCGTCCCAATTGCACAACACACAATCTGTCAAAATCCGACCGAATTTGAAAAAAGTCCATTGCTTCCTATGTTTGAAAAATTCTACTCAATAGCGTAAATAACGTCAAAGTAAAAGGAAAAGCGATCCTTACAAAATTACCCCGCTGGTAAGCATCGTAAGAAATACACATTATTGTCTCTTTCTATTGAAAAACAAAAACCTACAACCGGAATGAGAACCTCCTCCTCTTTATAAAGTCGGTCATAAAAAAAGGACTCGTATTCGTAAACAGGACAGTCCCGTCAAATACGTTTCTCATAGCCACAGTACCCGTGACGTAGAGGTGTAGTCCCCTTGCGTGTGTGTAACGGACGAGAAAGCTTTCATATAAAATTTGTATTGTTTTAAAAATATAACACTGCGCGGGTACTTTTTTAGTATGAAAGTAAGGTCAGACACAGATCAACTGAGGTGCTGCGCCGTTTACTTGCGAGATGTGGACTTGACAAGGCTTTGAAAAACTAAAAATGGTAATAGACTATAAATGGACTGGGAAGGCTAAATATATAACAGTGGTGTAATTATTAAGGATATTTTGTTTTTATGGTGGAGTTTTCGATATTACTACTTATTAAGAATTTAGACGGACTGTACATAAAAGAAATATGGGGGCTAGGTATAAGGTATTTGCAATGCCTATGTGAGTGGGATCAACGGGAGGTACGCCCTAGGAGGACCTTATTGGTAATGTTCTTCAGGAAGATCAGGTGCGTAGTACTCGCAACCGGCGTGCGTAGGTACTTATATGACCAGATGAATGAACGTAAATGAAGGGCGTTTTGTATTTGTAGTTTCTGCCTACCCCATGGGAAGAAGGCGTAAATTTATGTAGGTATTACCTTCCGCCCGCGGCTTCGCTTGCGTGGAAGTCGGAAATTGTCACACGGGAACGCACTACCGGGATAAAAAAAGTATCCAGTGTGTTAATCTAGGTTATAATCTAACTGTGTGCCAAATTTCATCCAAATCCATTCAGTAGTTTTTGTGTGAAAGAGTAACAAACATCCATACATCCATATACAATTTGTAGTGTTTTTTTGGAAGTACGTTGTGTTTTTTTTTTCACTTTTTAACTATATTACCTACCCCACACCAATTCGAAATTTCATCATCCTTGGGGTCAAAACAATGCATATTTATGCGATAGCAGCATTCGCAGTTGATTTGCTTTAATTTTTTGAAGAGTTCCGTTGTCTGTCTCCGAAACGCATCATCAGATCTATATGAATTTTTTGCATGGTCGGAATAATTTATATTTACGAAACGCAAACGTATTTTCATTAAGTCCCCATTTTATTATCTCAGTAGGCAAACACGCAAATATCAGAGCGAACAGCCGAAACGCGTTAATGATTCAGAACAAAACACCAAAAGCTCAAACGAAAATAATTGATTCAGCAATAAATATGTATCGGAATAATAATAATTTGAAACGCACCCTTTATCGGTAGCCGGTCGGAACGGTCCGCAGATCGTTTAGCGCATTTATAATATGAATTTATTGTCTATAATAGAGCTATAAATTGCCACCGTCCTCGCCGCTCTCTATTATTAATTTCAGCGGGAAGCGGTCGGCGAAAATTTATATTCTTTTACCAAATAATGAAGAGCTATCTTGGGGCAAAAAAAAAAAGGAATTAACGAGAACGGTGGCAGACAAAGCGAGGCCGGGGGCTCGACAATTAGACCCACCGCGGATGGATACGGGCAATTTGCAAACTCATTTGCGCTATTAATAAGTCGCCTCCGAGTTGTTGTGGTGTCAAGTGTGGTAGGACTGGTTTTTGTCAAGGACTATTGTGACTTATAAAATTAGTGTCGGACATGGTCCTTCTTAAGTGCAAATGAAAACATGTTAAAATTTCCAAAAAAAAAAAAACTGGCAAATGCGACTCGGACTCACTCACGAAGGGTTACGTAGCATACAATATTTACACAATTTTTTTTTTTACGTTTCTTGTATGGGGACGCCCTCTTTAACTTTATACTATTTTCATTCTTTTTTGTTATAGCGGCAATAGAAATACAGATTCTGTAAGGGTTTCGTACCTAAAGGGTGCCGAGACTAAGGCTCCGCTGTCCTTCCGTCTGTCACAACCCACAGAACTGTATCTTTTGAACCGTAATTGGTACTGCAAAGGTTTTTTTTTTTTTTTAGGTGGGAAATCATCAAATAACTTCTCCCGCTCTACGTGGAGCAGGAGGGCGTGTCAGACTTTTACTGACTAAAACCCACCCGTGTTCCCTCAGTAGCCCGTATGCCAGGGGCTGTGGTGTCTCTTTCGAACAAACCCGCACCCTGTACTGTAAAGGTTGGTTGCATACCGAATGCAACCTTAATGTACAATTTCTGGATGACCGAATTTTGGCTGGTTTCTTTTTTGTTTGACGTTTTTTTTTAAATGAAACCTAGCTAGATTGATTTATCGCCCCCGAAACCCCCTGCATACTAAATTTCATGAAAATCGTTCAAGCCGTTTCCGAAATTGAGATTATGTTTATACACATATTAAGATACTGGAAGCCAATGAAAGGGCTTTGTCACATTCGAACTGTCCGGAAGATTTAGAATGAATCCTTCAAATAATGTATCATAGGTTTTGTTTCGGAACAAAATAGTGGATTAACAGGCGCGGAGCGCTAAACAATATTATTCACATTTACGCGGATACAAGCGTTTTATTTACTGATACCCGATACCTAAGACCCTCACGTCTTACAGTACTCACTTGAAATTTTCACACGGTGCGAACTACTTTGAAAGTTATAACAACAAATAATAACAACTAAAGGGACTATACATCTTATCTTATAAAATCAAAGTACTATTACAAGTAGTGTACGGTAGTAGGGAACCCTTAGCGTGCAAGTAAGACTTGCACTTGGCCGCTTTTTAATTTGGACCAGCTATTATATAATATTTTCCATTTTAATTTAGGTAATAAGTACAACACTTAGAACTGTTTGGACATCACAGACAACCTCCTGTCAGATTCATTTTATATCAAGGGACGGGTCCTTTGGGTCTGTTAAAAGAGGCTTCATTTTGACATTAAATGTATATTTTCTTATTTTTTAACTCCTTATTCCAGAATACAGACATATTTCAGTCCGTGAGCTGAATAGCTTTTCCCTATGTTGGTCAAAAAAGGAGTAGGACTGTGCAGTGTTGACAAAAAAAAAGAGTTTTAATCAGAATCCTGGTGTCTAGACAAAGAGACAAAAGATTAGAAACGAGGTAGTGACATTTCTTAAAAGAGGTTGTTTCTTGTCATATACTACTAGATACTTACAGTCACATGCATAATTAATTATACGAAAAATTATACAGGGATTTTCTCATAAAATGATAATGGCAACTTTGACAAGAACTTGCAAAAAAATCATGATAAGAACTGACCCGATGACCCACCGATTCCAGTACATAATGCAAAATTATTGACATTTTTGTATACAAAATGTTATAAGTACCGTATTATTTTATTCATTTACATTTAGTAAAAAAAAAAAAGATATTTTGACATTACAAACAGACGCTTCAATTTTATTTATTTGTATGTACCGATAACCATACATTTAGACAAGTACACAGTGAAGTAAAAAAAGCCAATTACCAGAGGCTCTTTAGAAGTCAAGTGCCCCCACATAGCCGGGACAAGAGGCCGGGCCTCCGACGTCCCTCGCTTACGTTATCAGACTTTTAAGTGGAGTTCACAACAGCGTTACTGCCTCAATGCTCCCAGATAAGGCCGTGTATACACCGTCAACAGGTGTCGCAGCCTGATAAACGTTTGAATAGTTTTTGCAGCGGTATCGAGGTACCACAATGGTAACGAAGATAAAACCTCTCTCCTCACTCGTCAGCCTCCTTTCATTCTTACAATTCTTAACGCAAACAACGAGAGCCTCTTTAGAAGCTTTTCCGTGTAATGTCCTTAATATTTCGTAAATGATCCCATTGTTCGGGAGGCTGTCGGGTGAATAATGTCGGCAGTCGGACTTCAATGCTGCCTACCTTTTGTAAATGGGGACGTTTTGGTTGTTATGTAAGTTGATATCAAGGTCTCAAGTCCCATTAATATTTTTCGAGGGAATTCTTGATTGCGCACTCAGCTTTTATTTTTACACTGTAGGTATAATCTCGTGAAAAACTTACAGTAATTCCCATTTCAAAGACACTAATATTCCACCTACGACATAGTGCTACGAAAGTCGCTACGACTGCACGTAGCGCTACGCTATCACGTAGCAGCGTAGCCAGTATAAGTTTCGTAGACACTCATTTATTCCGAATATTTTATATGGATTTAATTTATGTGGAAATTTTATGTTATTCTTAGCTGAGGTCAGTTTAGTAGGTCAATTTTAACGTTACAGATATTATGGCTTTGGCTATGATTTTTCTATTATGATTTTAGAATTTCGGGAGACTATTTCGGAACAATATAATTTACAAGAGACTATGTAGTTCCTCGCCCGTTTTTCTCCATTTAGGAACCTATACTACGCTCTGGAATAAGCAACTAGATTCATCTTACTGGCTGACCGACACCTTTGGCAATTCAAACATAATATACCATCACGCCGAGTCTCCCAGAAGGGTTGTGCAGAGGTGTATCTATAGTACACCCATATTTCGCCAGTTATGTTTTGGCCCCATGTAATTAGGGGCGAGCTTATTACCATCCATGGGCTGCTACTGAGAAATTCACACAAAAACAAAAGACTATCTTGGCATAAACTTTTTGGCATCAACCGTATCCTATGTGTGCGTGGGGTCCGCAAGGGCCGATGCCTGCCAGGCGTGCGGGTTGTTTGAAAGATATACCGTGGCCCTGGCACACAGGCAACTGACGGAACACGTGTGGGTTTTAGTCACTAAAAGTCTGAGAGACGAGAACCGTAGAGAAGCGTTTTGTCGACGGAATAGTAGACAAAAATGACGTTTCCGTGTAGACAATTGACAGTTTTGTACCAAGAAATGTAGACAAGCCATTTCTATTCTACGGTAGAATAGAAATAGAAAGCGTCATGCTAAGCTGCTCCACCCAGAGCGGGAGAAGTTTTTGATTATTTCCCATCCACAAAAAAAAAAAAAAACCGTTTCCCACCTTGTATTTATTGCCAGTAGGTATTGCAGCCCTTACAAGGTCTTTTCAAAAGCCTATTTAATAATAGGTCTTTACCTATGAAATTGCCGTTTTGTATGAAAAAATTTAAACGAATTTTTTTCATGAATTTTTTATTTGTATTAATCGAAGTAATCACCCATGCAATCAATGCATCTTTGCCATCGCAGTGGCAGTTTATTGATGCCCTTCTTAAAGAAATCAGCTGGACGGGAGGCAACAAATTCTTCAAAGGCATTTTGTACTGCCTCTCGGGTATTAAATTTTTTTCCCGCCAAGAAGTTATCCAAATTCTGGAAAAAGTAGTAGTCTGTAGGCGCAAGGTCTGGTGAGTAGGGCGGATGACGGAGAGCTTCCAACCCCAGTTCTTGCAACTTGGAGACCGTCTGCTGTGCAGTATGAGGTCGCGCGTTGTCGTGCAGGAGCAGCGGAGACGAGCGATTGACCAATGCTGGTTGGAGATGCGCCAGCTTCTCCATCATTGTGTTCAGTTCTTCACAGTACACATCTGCAGTAATGATCCCCGTTTGGTAAGAAGCTGTGATGAATCACACCGGCGCTAGACCACCAAACAGTGACCATCACTTTTCTAGGGGTAAGTTTTCGTTTAGGGCATTGTTTAGGTGCTGAACCAGGATCCAACCAACTTGCTGAGCGCTTACGGTTATCAAACAGAATCCATTTTTCATCGCAGGTAACAATGCGGTTCAAAATTCCTTCATTTGTGTGTCTGTTGAGCAGTGCAAGGCACGTCTCGACGCGTACTTCGCGCTGGCGATCATTGAGTTCGTGGGGCACCCATTTGTCAAGCTTTTTTACCTTGCCAATTTGACGCAAATGGACCAATATTGTTTTGACGCTAACGTCGAAAGCTGCTGCTAATTCAGCCGTAGATTGTGTATCATCAGCTTCCACAATCGCCTTTAATTCGTCATTGTCGACCAAAGTCTTCGGACGACCGCGAGGTTCATTTTTCAGGTCGAAATTTCCAGAACGGAAGCGAGCAAACCAATAACAGGTGGTGCGTTGGTTTGTAGTGTTAGCTCCGTAAACGTCGTTGATGTTGCGTGCCGCTTGTGCCGCGTTGCTGCCACGACGGTACTCATATTCCATAATTACTCGAATTTTTAACGTATCCATGATGACGAAAAAGATTGAAATGCGATGAAAATGTAACACTAATCAATAAAGAAATGACTACTTTTAGAAAAAAAAATCCATGTTTTTAAAATAAAATTAATTTGAAATTAGAATTCTTAGCCAAACAAAAATTATTTTGATTTGAAATGGCCAGTACTGCAGAACGGCAATTTCATAGGTAAAGACCTAATATTAAAACATAAAAAAGCTTTCACAGAATGTTACTTTAGAATATTTCTTTAGAAGTTATATTCAAACGTTCCACGACACAAACATTGAAAGGCTTTGTAAACAAAAGTACTTTCTATCCGAGAGCGCTTGCTGCATTAAAAGTGAAATATGTAACCTGATTTCAAGTAGTTCCTTTTCTGTAAGAATTGAAAAGAAAGAAAGACACAGCGACGTTTTCATAATTGCCGGCAAACCGGGAGTATTTCACTATTTCTTCGTGGAATAACAGAATTTTATAAATGTCCCCTGCAAACTTTGTATGTGCTCCTGGTGTTTCAACTTTGCAAAATGAATAGTTTTGTTTTTTAAGGCGGAGATTTCTGGAAAACGGTCAATAAGGTAATTTTTTAAAGCAGTCTATCTATCTCTTTAACCGCAAATAATTTCGAAACAAAAAAAAAAAAAAAAAACAAATGATATTTTCAAGACTTTTGCACACAGAACTCAAAACATAATTAAACATACTTTAGTGCATCAAAAAATCATCAAAGTCACCTCTTAATTATCTTTAAAAGCAGTTTATCCCTTCAATAACAATTATAACAGTTTAAAATAAATAAATAAATATAATAAAAAATATACCATAAAATTTCAAATGCCAAACTGCACTCAGTGATTGATTATTATTTATTATTAAATAGGTAAGTTAATGTCTAATTTTATACGATTTTATTTGCATTTTTACGACATACGCTTGCTAATTTATTACAACTCATTTTAACCCGTATTGGCTTGTTATAAGAACTATTTTCGCTCATAATGACACTATTTAAAGTTAACATGGCCTTATTAGAATTTAATTTGTAAGGCGTTAATTTCACTCCTCCTCCTCCGTAGAAAAGGGAGGATCCTCCGTCTAGACGGGTGTTGACGATTGATGTCAGGACATTGCAAACATTCTAGTTGTGTGGCAAATTCAGATTGCGCGATACCTAATTTTGAGTGCCATCAATGTGATGCACAGTTCGCATGTAACGATGTAGATGCCCCAACATCAGTTTCCTCCGGAGACTGGAGGTCGATAGTGGGCTGCGTCATGTATCTTGCGATGCTTGCCAGGGCCAGTTGAGGTTCCAGTGACTAGGAATAGGGTGCCGCATAATTCAAGGTGAGTCGGAACTGTCTGCTTGAGCGATGTAGGATTTTGCGTGACGTCAAAGTGATGCGTAATTCGCATGAGACGATATAGATGCCGCCACAAAAGCATTGAAGGTACGAAGAACTTGCGACGAAAGTTAGCAGGGAGATGTATTTTATCTCACATCCCTTCAAAGATTAAGGATTGAGCGCTTTTATAATTTCAAACGTGACAAAATTATAGTGGATGTCTACGTCCGTTACAGGGGGCGAGCCTATTATCATCAACCAGGGACAGATTCAACTAAAGATCTCAAATTGAAGTATTTATCTATTTGGCTTTGACAAAAAATTAAAGAATACAACAAAATAAAAAGGTTCAACAGACAACATGAAGTATTTCCCAAATAAAGCATTTAAAAGAGGGTGTGCGTTTCCCAGAAAGTATTCCGCTATCGTATTCAATCAGAAAGTTGCTTGGAAGTCGGTAAACACGAAACCACAAAGTACCAGTTCGCTATTTTACTCTGTATTTGTTACTTTGAGGTATTTTGCACTGGTTTTAAAGAACATTTTAAGGTGTATACTTGTTAAATACTACCAAAATTTTTAAGTGTAAGAAGTATTTTTTTGAATTTCTTACTCGATGCAAATCAAGGAGGAAAAGGTTTTTGTATATGCAACGGGCAGTTGCTCGACAATTGATGTTGGACAGAAAACCCGTCCGGTTGGAGGATCCTCACTATGGAGGTGAGCAAACTTTTCGCCCTGTGCCTCATACCTCTGGAGTATCGCATTCGCACTAGATGTTGGATGAGTCGATAATGCGCCAATTCAAATCACTGACTACACTTATTGTGTTGCTCACAAAAACTATAAAGGCACAGTGTGGTATGAAAAAAAAAATTAGGGACCACAGTAAATTTTAAGGTTACGTAGTTTAACTCACTAAAGGATAATGATTTACGGGGTAATAGCAACCGCCTTTAATTCTGATAGTTAGAAAACTTTCCTTGTATTATACAGGAAAAGTTTTTATTCAGTGCGCAAACATTAACCATGAATTCAGCATATCATTGTAGACCCAGCACAGAAATTTTTTGACGGTTGTACAAAAAAAAAATCTGCTGTTCCATACATTTTTACCGCGTAGGTATTGCACTTTTCTAAGGAATAGCAGATTTTTTTTTTTGTAATGGTACTGCGCACTGGATAAAAACTTATCCTGTATACGTTGCTAAGCAGAAGAATTTATCAAACATTATGAAGCAATTGATTACCAAGTTCCTCCAAAATCGGGTTGTGATTGAAAGTGTGTAACGCAATTAGGGTGCAGTAGATGCAGTATAAAAACTCTTTTGTCGCCTTTAACTGCATATATGTTTTGCAGAAGACCAAACAACTTTCAACTGCCCTACTTTAACTGTTACCACAACACAAAAAATTACAAAACAAGGTTATTTAACTTGAATAGTAGTGAAACTGGTTCGCTGCAACGGTGCACCACTTTATTTCCGGTCTATTGAGCGAACTTCGCTCCGAATGTTCAGACCGCTCGCAACTTAAACGGCATGACTCCCGAACCATTGCAGGTAGCAAGCGAAATGGTCGAAAACTGATGGCTTGGGAACGTTTATTCTTGACTTGAAAACTATCTATGTAACTAAGATATATAAACGAACCGGGGAAATGACGGCGCCATCCAAAAAAAAAACAACTCGTTTTAAAATATTTACCAACAAAAAAAAATTTTGAAGGACACCCGGATGGAACGAAGTTCCTTTCGATTGATTAGTGAAAGAATTGTCATATATTTTTTTAAGTTATAATTTTTTTTTTCGCACTCCGCACGGCTTACAACTATAGAAAAAGTGTCGTTACAACTTTTGGTCTAATTTTTTTTCGGCTAGCCCCGTTTCGCAACGCGCGATAAGGAATTTCGTTCCAATATTGCCGAGCAAGTGTCTTAAAAGATCTAATTACTCATAAAAATATTTAATATTCAACACTTTTCACACGAAGTAATTGAGATCAACCTCGTAAGTAATTATTTCTTCTCCTATGTTCTTCTGTAACCTATTAAATTAATATTGATTAGTATTAAACAAACCGAATTCGAACAATAGCATACTCGTAATACAAATTTAAAATTCGATTACTGTTTATTTTGTAGAACTCATAACTATACGTTTCGAACGTCAATTACATTGTATATGCTAAGTGAAAAAGCTTGTTTTTATATGTGTCACGTTACCTATTTGTCTATTTATTAATACACTAACAGAGCTCCACGGTTACACCCGCGTAGTTCCCGTTCCCGTGGGAATACGGGGATCAAAAGAAAATATAGCCTATGTTACCCGGAGATAGTGTAGATTCCCGTCAGTGAAAGAATTTTTCAAATCGGTTCAGTAGTTTCGGAGCCTATTCAATACAAACAATCAAATCATTCCTCTTTAAATATGAATAGATGAAGCAAAACTTTGTGGTCCTTTTCACGAAGATTACGTGGACGGCGGAGTACGTGGACCAGTTACAGATTATAAGGAGGAAAAGTGCAGAAAGGTTATCAATATCAATCTGCCTAACTTTTTTTCAACTATGTTTCGGTCAACTTCTAGTGTAACCGGATGCAGCTGAATACTAATATTTTACAAGGAGCAACTGTCTATCTGACCTTCACAACCCAGTCACTCGTTAATACGATACCCCTTGGTAAGACTGGGCCTGAACTCACTATGACCATTTAAAGATTCCTTACTCGTAACCACGTCAATCACACATGAAATCTGCTATTATCATATTAATAATATCGACAAATTGTCTTGGAACATACAGAATATGACATTTCGATTCTTTAAAGTTACATTGGTTTCTAAAAAACACGATTATGACGTAGTTTTAACGTAGCAAGATTCCGCGGGGAATCATTTTAACCATACAGAATTGGGGCCCTGGTTGTCAGACTCTTGGGCTGACAACCCCTAACTACTGACAAAGATCTACCAATTATAGCCAGGACGGTATTTTCTATTCCCAATTTAATAAAAAACCGTACCAATACGTTTAACTACAACGCTATAACTTTCGTTATAAGACAGCACAACACTATTTTCCGCTATCTGGGTGGTTGTTACAACCTCGCCGCTTTATTTCCGCCCTATTGTGCGAGTTTCACACATAACCGTTTTTAACGTCGACGATCGAGTATGTAGGCCAGTAGAATTGTTACCGTTTGACGACGAGGCTTGTATATGATTCCGATGGTAGATAATTGACTGATTTCTAAGGAACATCGTTATTTAATTACTGAAGTTTTGATACTCCATATGTATACGAATTGAAAGTACTTTTCTAAGTATCGATATAAAGGGTGTCTGGGACATCAACGTGCAAACTGAAATCTTAAATTCAGCACATGATTCTAGACACCCTGGCGTAGAAATTATTCATCGGTTATTAAAAAAAAAAACCTGCTGTTTTACACAAAACTATAATATTATATAAAGTATCAATATACAGACCAGATAATCATATCCAGGACTTCATACTCTTGCACTTTATAGCTCTCGCGAACATTAGACCAACGAGGCAGAGTTATGACGCCTATGTCCTACAATAAGAGGAAAAGAAAGGCTTCTAGCAGGTTTAGCACGAGCACCGATTTGTCGACGGAAGAATAGACATGACTATTAACTAAATGATGGACAATGGAAGAAGATAGATATGTTTTTTTAATAATTATCACAGTTATACGTTCTAAACGAATCATGATTTTGTAGATAATCGTATATACTTTGTGGCCGTCGAGTAGAAAATTTGTTGTCAGTGTGATTTTGACAGTTTGGGAAGAGATATTCTTCTGAAATAGTCTACATTTATCAGGACCTCGACAAAGATCGTTAAAAACGAAAGAGAAAATGACAGATTGTGGAATATCTATGGTGCGATGTAAAAAATGGAGAAACGAAATGTCACTTTTTATTGAAAAAGCACTGTCTATTCTTCGTAGAAATAAAAGCGTCATGCTAAGCCTACATTAATCTGACGTCTCTTTCTTTGTTCCCTCACTTTGTCCAGTGTGATATTAACTTCACTTTGAATTTAATAAAGTGCCATTAATGTTAAAAGGTAAAGTAATAAAATTTTAACACAGCGATAACTGCAGAATAGTTTTAGAAAATGCGAAACTATCTCCCGAGCTCACGTTTCATTAATAGCCGTTCTTTATATTAAGAGGTCTTTAATTATCAAAAATGGCACGAGTAGCCGGTGTCTTTGGATCTGTATTTTAGTTTTTTGTCACCGACCTCGGAAATTAAAGTTATTTTTCACTTTGTAGTGTTTTTTGTAAGTCTTTTTCCAAAAGTTTTTATTTTACACTTTTTAGTTATGGCACTTACCCAATTCATATACCTACATGTTATATAAACAAGTGTGCCTATAAAAAATGAACAGTTCCCTCGATTTCTCCAGGGTTCCATCATCAGATCCATCAGGTCATCAGACCATGGGAAGTATGCCTTTTCAACCAAAAAATGGTAATTTCCACATCGGTTCAGGCGTCTTCTAGTAATCAGGGAACATACATAAAAAATAAAAAAGATTCCGACGTTTGAGAACCTTAACCTTTTAAGTCGGTTAAAAATGGTACGGGGTACTTTAAATAAACTTTATGAGATATTTAGAAATTTTATCTCGTCCTGAAACTACGGAAGTTTCATAATTAACCGGAAGAGCATTAGGTTTTCGCTAATTAGCGTATTTTTGACTCAACCGTTGAGGGAAAAGAAAAACGTCTGCTAGATACGGCTTTAAGTTAGAAAGTTAGCCTATTATTTTGATAATTTTATGAGTTGATTTTAGCTGACTACAGCACAAGAATTTTATGTTGTTTTGGGCAATATTTTTATCCAACAATCCCTACTTATATTACAAATGCGAAAGAAACTCTGTCTCTCCGTTAAGCTTTAACGCCTAAACCGCTAAATCGATCGTCATGAAATTTGGCAGAGATATAGCCCTGGGATATGGAGAACGACATGGGCTATTTTTTACACGATAACCGACATACACCCTACCTAGTACCTATACATATACGTCATGGTCTCTGCCTCTTTGCTTTCCCAGCAATTATGTACAATGTTATACAGAAAGCTTAGTTTACAACTTTGTGATGTGTCTCAAACTCCAACTCAAAGCATTTACTTTTACTAATTTAGTAATATTATAAATAAGGCTGTTTGTTTGGTTGAACGCGCTAATCTTAGAAACTACTGGTTCGAATTGAAAAATTATTATAGAGTTGGATAACCCATTTGTCGAGGCCCTTAGGAGTCGAGCAAAAAGAAAAAGAAGACAGAAGGAACGCTAAGCGAAAGCGAAGTAACAGCGGGGGCAGGTGTTGCGACGGGGTGGGTCAGGAAACAAGAAGTTTTCCGCGAACGAAGTCGCGGGCAGAAGCCAGTTTCAAATAAACCGATTACAAGCACTTCTGAACCCCCTTCGCGTAGAAATTTATCGTCGATTATACAAAAAAAAAAACCGCTGTTCCATACATTTTGACCGCGTAGCTATTGCACTTTCCTATGAAACAGTTGTTTTTTTTGCGTATAATCGACGAAAAATTTCTACGCTAAGGGGTCTAGAATGATATGCTGAATTCATGGTTACAAGTTTGCGCACTGGTTAAAAATTTAGCCTGTATACATACGTGTTACGGTCGCGAATTATATTGCATTTCGCGGGCTACCCCGGAGCTTTCGCCTTAACCAAGGTACGACTTTAGGTATAAAGGTGAATAATTCAGAGCTGTCTCATGTAATTTTTACTCACATTTCATGAATACATACTTCCAGTCCCACCTAAAAAAATTGCGCAAAAGCAGCAGGTAGGTTCACGACAAATGTCTCATGGTTAATTCACTTCGTTGCCAACCCAGCCTGCGTTCACTAAATGAAAACCTCCATTTTAGGCCTACCTCCTTTACTTTTTGTTTCGTTTTTCTTGCAAGTTGGAATACTCGCGGCAATAAAAAGGAATTTATTGGATATTATTCTTTTTTTCTTATTTAAGAGTTGGGGAACGCGTTAGGTGGAATCGGGGTGTAGGCTTTGTAGATAGGTATTGCTGGTAGCTTTCATTATACTGAGATACCTGGTATAAAGGTTGTAACGGAAACGCTATCGCTATCCTTAAGCACTAAAGAGAACAGCTGGTAGAGAATACATAGTTTCAGCTCAAAATAAAATACTCTGAGAATTAATTAAAAAATATATATTTCTTAAATTCAAATCGTAACAAACGTGACACCGCACTACGTAGGTAAATAACTTTCCACGTTACTTGCCAATATCACGATAAATCTCTTCCGAGTGATGTGTTTGTTTAAATTTGAAAAGTTCGGTTTCTGGTCAATCAAAATCAAAATCAAAATATTTTTATTTCATATAAACCTGCATGGGCACTTATGAAACGTCAGAAGCTAGGTGCACGGTTCCAAAATGTTGTTTCCTATGGAGAAGAGCCGGCAAGAAACTCCACGGTTACTCTTTTGGTGTCAATGTATATAAAAATTCTTCCGAACACTTAGAGATAGGATTTAAAAACCCTTCGAATATCGTTCGATATCATACAAGGAAGCCGTGCCCTTGGTATGTATACACCATTTCCGTTACACGTTGTAGATGGAGACACTGTGAGAATCTCATGATTATTAGGTAATTTTATTATAGCACTGTTATCATCACCATATTTTTAATCTATAGGAAAATACTGTTTGTGGCTTGTGGCTGAGTAATAACAGGCGTACGGGTCGATCGATCAGGTTAAGCTACTCTTGATGAGGTTGGTCCGTGGATGGGTAACCATCTTTAAATAACAAGACTCTCCCGTGCCTCGAAAAGAACGATAGGCCGTTGGTCAAATCAAATAAAATCAAAAGTCATTTACTCAAACTAGGCTGAGAGTCAGCAATTTTTGAACGTCTAAACTACATAAGTCAGTCTCCCAAAACGCTCGCCCCTCACCACTTCCTATTGCTTTAGCTGGGAAGACGAAGTGGCGCAACAAACTCCCCAGCAGCGGTCCCGGCTGTCATTCGTGGATTTTTGACAGATGTTACTGGTCGTCTGCCAACCAGTCTTACCGAACGGTATCCAAAGGGTAGTGGAGGTATTTTTGCTAATTAAGACAAATATGACAGTTAGAAAATTTCAAAGTTTCAATTTTACTGGGAGATTTTGTATAAGTGTAAAAAAAGTCCAAGATCAACTATGCAATCGTCCAACTCATCCACGATATTCTCTAACTGAACAGACAGCTGTGCTGCGTTTGTTGCGCCACTTCTTATTCCCTGCTAAAGCACCAGGAAGTGGTGAAGGGCGAGCGTTTTGGAGGACTGTCTTATGTTAAATTGACGTTAGAAAAGTGCTGATTCTCAGCCTAATTTGAATAAGGACTTAAATTTTTATAGTAGACATTTTGATAAAACAATCCGCTCGAAACAACACAATTTGACATAACTAACAAATCACAGGTTTCTGACAAAACAATCCAAAATTCTACTAAGCACAGAACCCCATAAATACCAAATTGAACCAAACAAGTTATCACTTAGCAAAGTCTAACCAACTAACTTAGCCAACACTCCTGCTAATACCGAATGCTCTAAAAACTCAACAGTTTACGAGCAATTCGTTTGTACCACTCAGGTATAGTAAAACCGTATTATAGATATTCCTGATGGATTGCTTGGCATATCCTAAATAGGTTTATGGGAGAATTTATGTTATGGATTGAGGCAATATGTTAATGGGTTGTGTTGGTTATTCATGATTTTATAGGTCTATGTAATCGGGCATATTGATATCGAGCTAGTTGAAGGGTAGATGCCATTCTTGTAAAAAGCTACAGATGACTATGCGTAATGAATTAATGCTAATAACCTTTATTTTAATCAACTGCTTCAAAACATCCAGAAAGAATATTTGACTTAGACAAATATGATAAGGGACAACAAAAATTATAATATCAAAGAAAGACAAATGATTTTACTGTGGCGGCATTTAGCGGCATCCGGAGATTACCATCCACAGGAGACGCCCTGGGCATCGGGAAGCCCAGGCTGATTCCCAGCCACCGTAGGCGCGGGCTTACGAACGGCGAGTAATGGGTACCTCGCTGTCCGGTAAGAACCAAGCCCGGGTCGACGGCACGTTGTGTTCCACGCGCGCCTCAAAGAGATGTCAGCACCAACTAGTGGGGTCCACAAGGGCCGATGCTTGCCACGGGAGCGGGTTGTTCGAAAGAGATACCGTGGCTCCTGGCACACAGGCAACTGAAGGAACATGGGTGGGCTTTAGTCAGCAAAAGTCTGACACGCCCACCCGCTCCACCCAGAGCGGGAGAAGTTATTTGATGATTGCCCATCCTCAAAACAAAAAAAGAGTTTACCGTGCATCTAGCATATTTGCAACGACCCGACATCAATCATCGGGCGGTTTCACACCAAACATAACACCCGTCTGGTCGGAGGATCTTATTTTTTCTATAGAAGATGAGTAAACTTTACACCATGTTCCCATCCAAAAATAAAACAGACATTTTAAGCTTTAAAAACATCGGTGTAACGATGAATAAATAAGGTGAAACCATAACACTCCACTTAAACTCGCTGACTAATTATTAATTCAACTTTTACATTCGCTATGGAAAAATGTAACCAGCCAATTGAGTGTAAAATAATATTAAATTAACTGGAAAGGTACGCTGAACGGAAATAATGCTGAATATTGGAAAATAGGATAGCTCCAGCTCTTTTTTATGAAAACGAGAATGTGGAAATGGATTCCGATGACAAAGGAGTAAAGGAGCTGTGTCTTATATGAAAACTGTTCTAACCCATTGAAGAGGCTGTTTACGAAATATTTCTGATTTACGTGACTTTACAGATTTGGTTTCACAATTTATTAATATACAGTACCTATTTCAATAAGTTTTACAGAACACCATGAAATATGGTTTCAATTATGATTTAATGAATGAGCTCCTTTTTGATTTGTATCGATTATTATAATGCCAGTTATATAGATAATAGGTTGGTTTAATCAAGTGAATCAGCGAAATCGGCAAAATTTCGTATACGGCCTCTTAGTACTCGGTACATAGCGGTGACATGTGAAAATGAAATGTCACACACGTTGAAACAAATTCGTCCAGTTTATTTATTAAATTTGAAGTTGCATTGCATTTAGGCCGGTTTATTTGTGTTAACATCATTTGCCTAGCCTCTATAAACTATGTTTTTTTTTTGGGTGGGAAATCATCAAATAACTTCTCCCGCTATGGGTGGAGCAGGAGGGCGTGTCAGACTTTTACTGACTAAAACCAACCCGTGTTCCTTCAGTAGCCCGTATGCCAGGGGCTGTGGTATCTCTTTCGAACAAACCCGCACCCCTGGCAGGCATCAGCCCTTGCGGGCCACATCATTTTTTGTGCTGACATCTCTTTGAGGCGCGCGTGGAACACAACGCGCCGTCGACTTGGGCTTGGTCCTTACCGGACAGCGAGCTACCCATTACTCGCCGTCCGCAAGCCCATGCCTATGGTGGCCGGAAATCGGCCTGGGATTCCCGACGCCCAGGGCGTCTCCGTATCCTGCGGCGGCTAGGGTCGCGAGGGCGCATAGACTACCGCTCCCGCACGTGCGCCGCCTCCCTCTACGCGAGCATCACTGCTTCGCTGAAGGAGGTGACGGCTACCCATGCCTTCTCGCTGCGTACCATGGCCTGGACGGGATCTACTTCTAGTCAAACGAACTTGTACCTTAATCATATCATACTTGATATGACTAAACCATATACTAAATATCGTATTTTTTATGGTTGACGTTTTCTAAAAATGAAACCTAGCAAGATCCATTTCATCATCATCGTCATCATCGGCCTACAGCAGTCCACTACAGAACCTAGGCATCTCCAATTGCACGCCATTCAGCTCGATTTTCGGCTTTAGATCTTGATTTTAGATCCATTTATCGCCCCCGAAACACCCTGCACACTAAATTTCATGAAATCGTTGGGAGCCGTTTCCGAGATTCAGATTATATATACATACATATATATGTATTCTTCTATATAGAAGAATTGCTCGTTTAAAGGTATTAGATAGATATTATAAATGTGATTTTTTTTATGTTTAGGTGTAAAGACTTTTTTACTCAATCACGCAAAATCGCCTGAATGGATTTAGATGAAATTTGGCACACAGATAGTTTATAACCTGGATTAACACATATATAGGATACTATTTTATCCCGGTAGTATTCCCGTGAGATAATTTCCGAACTCCTCGCAGGCAAAGCCGCTGACAAAAGATAGTATGACCAAGACCACATCAGAGGGCCAATTCTCGTAATTTTAAGAACGTTCATAGTCTCAATCTGTCAAAAATACTTCGAGTTTCCATAAATTTTTGACACGTTTTTGACATTTGATTTTCGCCGAGATGACACTGCGACAAAATTTTGAACGTTTTTCATTACGAGAATTGGTCTTCAGATAACACCAGTCTCGTAAAAAACTAGCGAGCTCCATATTCATCCAGTTTAAATCCTTTTTGGCAAGACAAAAACTCACGTAGTTTTTCCAACTGCCCGCTAACTAATGGTCAATGAAAACTCCATTAGTAGGGGCATTAAAATCCACTCGCTCATGATAATATAATCATAATAATTATCATAAATACATATGCACGAGCATAATGGCGTAATGAGGAACTTTCCGAATGTTTTTTTTTTGGAAATTGCATAACATTTATTAAACTGAATTTGGGCTTTTGTGGATTGATATGATGAGCTCGAAATCTATATTATTTTATACTAATATAATAAAGCTTCCGTGTGGACGTAAAAGAATAGCACCATCCCATTTCTTCCCGCGGGTGTCGTAGAAGGCGACTAAGGGGCTTACTAGAGAATGAGCAGCAGCGTTCTCTATGTATTTTACCACCATACTGCGATCGCCAACCAGCCTGCCAAGCGTGGCGATTATGGAAAAGCCCCATTTTGGGGAAGGCCTATATCCAGCAGTGGACGTCTTTTGGCTGAAATGATGAATAAAGCTTAAGAGTTTGTTTGTTTGAACGCGCACCACTGGAAATGCTAGTCGGATTTGTTTTTTTTTATTATTATTTGAGAGCCCAATTCTTGAGAAAGGTCATAGATTAATCTCACGAAGCGACGCGCGCTGTACTTGTAGTTGCCAAAATAACAAACACGCTGTGAATGTGTGTGTAAGCGTAGGAGCCCTCGGTATCGTCCGAGCCACTGATGGATTCGAAAGTGTGTGTGTGTGTATTAGGTACTGACGCTACTTGTCTTCACGCACACATTCACAGCGTGTCTGTACACTTGGTTACCACAAATAGACCACGCGTTTCTTCGTGTGATCAGAATCCTGTCGGTGGCGAACCCATTACCTAAAGCCTTCGCATGAAATAGGAAACGGAGTTAAGTAAAGGTTAGGCCGATCTTCAAACCCAGCATTATACATAACGTTCAAAGTGATTGCCAATAATTTGTTTTAAACTATAACTGGTAACAATTTTGCACCATTAATGTACAGACGCCAGCACATCAAGCTACTCCAATCTGTCAAATACTTGATAGATTTTCAACTTTATACCGTAAGCATTAGGTTCATGTTCAATTGGGAAAATTTGACAGTTTGGGGTAGGTTGACCTGCTGGCGTCTGTACTCTATGGTGGCACGTACACTAGTACTTATTAAAGGTATCCTACTACCACTAGTCCTAATAAAAAGTATACCTCTGCCTGCCCGCCTAACACGGTCGCGCAGTTGTGCAAAGGGTTATACTTAGCTACTACTCACACATTCTAGCACATCAATCTACCTGAAAAATTCTTAAATAAAAGGTCGCACGTTATCATGTTTCAAACTATGGCATACCAGAATATTGTAGAACAAACGCCACACCATTTCCAAATCAGCCCAATACAATTCAGAGGGGCAATTCTTTTATTTTCTAAGAACGGTCGCATTCTAATTTTAGTCTTTAATATGTCAAAAATAAAAACATTGTGAAGTTTTTAATCTTTAATTTAGGTTATTATTGTGAAGTTTTTGACATTGATTGTCACTGAGATAAGATAACGATTATGAACGTGTTCAAATACGGGAATTCCCCCAGCATTGCTGATAAAATTAAATGGGACTGAACTTTGAGCGACTATTAACATTAGCCTCCTCTTCCCACCCTTATGTAAAAAACAAGAAGCCTATAATTACTAAACTCCTCCCCACTTTAATCCTTCGTTCAATTTAAAGTAAATAAAATCGTCTAGAAGCGAGAGCGGTGCCAAGTCTCGTAAATCGATACACTTACCTGAAGGAGAGATCGAGTGCTCGACATCGAGTCGTAAGCTCACACCTACTTATTTACTTGTACGTGTCGGGAAAATTCTTTCTAGAATGAACCTAGATATTTGTCGCCTTATCAGGCTCATGTTTCGTGAAATTTATTGCAACTTTAAAGATTCTTAGTTATGGTATGTCTTGTAATTGGCAGTCGTTTTATGTTGCTGTGTGTTTGTCCTCTCTATGGACTGTGAAAACACAAAATTAATCGAGAATTTCGCAGTGATTTTAGAGTTCATTCAGCGTCTTTATACTAAAACTAGCTTCTGGCTGCGACTTCGTTTGCGTGAAATTTTGGGCCCCGACCCATCGCATCGTATCGCATCGCTTCGCGTCGTATCCCATGGCCTCGCGTCGTATGCCATCGCCCTCCCGCGCTATTACAACTTCGTTGACGCTTAGTGTTCTTTCCGACTTTTTTTTTAGTTTGCTAGGCTTCTAAGGGTAGGAGCGTGATGTATATCACATGAGACTTAACATATCGTGATGTTATTTAATTTTTGATCCAACTTTGTTGATCCTTTCATTTAATTAAAAGCTGACGTCACAATAACTACGTCATAGGCAGGTGTTGCACTGTCGTAATAAACACGTGTAAATGTTACCCATCCATATTTAGGTTGAAGAATTTCTTATGCTGCGGCCACACTACGGTCAACGTTAATACCCAACATCGCGATAAACAACGCGGTAAAGAGTCCGATAATTAACGCGAAAAATTCAGTGGCCACACTACGGTCAACGTCAATACCAATATCGCGGTAAAAAATCGGCTAATAGGCTCACGGTGGACAATGACAATTGCCACAGTAATTCTCACGTTTTGTAACGTCAAATGGCAATGTGAATGCCGTTGTAAAATTATCGCGTTATGTTGTGGCTACGCCTACGGTTAACGTCCAAAATCGCGATAATCAAAGGCGTTTCTCGTAGGTGTAGCCGCACCATTAGTCTTAAGATATTTGAAAACCGCCAAGGATATTATAATTGCTTACACCTGCTACTTTGTAACGTGTCTCAGCGAGATTGGATTGAATACCGCGAATTCGTTGAGTCATCTTATCCATTATTAGAGTATGTTGGGTACTCTTCATCATTTATTAAATTACCATATTAGACTTTGCTTGGAAGCTGTATGTTATTTTTAATTATATTTTACCTCCTTACCATAAGCGTAGGTATTGCCCGGAATTACAAACATCATAATTTTTTTTGTATGTTTTAACCAGACACTAAACCTTCGTGTCTGGGTGTTCGGGGTGCGGGTTGCTCCAAAGAAATACCGTGGCCCCTGGCACACAGGCTACTGAGGGAACTCGGGTGGGTTTTAGTCAGTAAAAGTGTGACACGCTCTCCTGCTCCACCCACAGAACGGGAGAAGTTATTTGATGCGTTCCTACCCTCAAAAAAAAAAAAAAAACTTCGTGTTCATTGAAAGCTATGACTGCCTCTTTGGTAAAGTGGTCAAAACCGCAACTATTGAGCATTAAGTCCTAGGTTCCCGGGACAGGCAGTGTTATTGGGTATTTCTATCTGGAATTTTTCAGTAGCAGCCGTGTGGATTTGTTCCGGTTGATGGCAATGAGCTCGTCCCTATAACTTGGGACTTTAAACATAACTAGCGAGTTGTGGTGGCCTAGTGGTAACGGCCGCGACTTCGAGAGGTCGTAAGTTCGAACCCAGACAAGCGTTTTACTTTGTGTAAATTATTTAATCACCATCGCTCTCAAAACGGTGAAGGAAAACATCGTGAAGAAACCGGCATGTCCTAGAACCAAAAATTCGAAGACATGTGACATCTACCAACCCGCGTTGGGCCTGCGTGGTAGATTACGGCCCGCTCCCTCTCCCTGAGAGGAGACCTGTGTCCCAACAGTGGGAACACTATAGGCTGACTAATTGATGATGTATGTAAACATAAACGGCGAAATGTGGGTCTATTCTACATGTGCCTAAGTTAGGCTTAGGCACATGTAGAATAGACCCACATTTCCATCGGGGAACACAGACATTATGTTATCTTAAGTCATAGCTAGAACTACACAAAACTCCAAAATAGTACCTAGATTTAACTAAACGCAAATTCAACTCACCAAAAATTGGTACATACTCGTACTCGTAAAAGTAATTCCGTACACGAAATATTGGCTCGTAAACGTTAACTATCGAACTCTTGTCATCCGTTTTGTCTATGGGCTTGTCCAATACATATCGTTGCAACGAACGACCGTCATTGGCGTAATGGCTATGTTCGGCAGGTGAATTGGTGATAGTGATATTTTGTGCCCCTTTGGGCAGTTAAAATTTAGCCATGGAGCTCCGCCACCAGCTTATCTACTTGGGAGAAGAAGATATCCTCCAAATATACAGGTTGGTAGGGTCATCGACGCTCAATATGTTAGTATGGAATATCTGGAGACCGAGCTTTGCGGGGAATTTTTTTGTTTGACGTTTTCTAAAAATGAAACTTAGCTAGATCGATTTCTCGCTCCCGAAAACCCCTGCATAATAAATTTCATGAAAATGTTTTTTTTTTACTTTTTCTAAAAAATATATACAAATATTGCTCGTTGAAAGGATTTAAGTACATGAATTGTAGAATCATGTACTTTAACATTATGCATTGAAATTTTTCGTCGGTTTAAAAAAAAAAAAAACAGTTGTTCCACACATTTTGACCGCGTAGGTTTTATTTATAACCGACTATAAAATTCTATGCTAGGGTGTCTAGAATCATGTGTAGAATCCATAATTACAGTTTGCGCGTCGATTTCCTTGCCACCATACCTAATCGGCTTTTGTTCAGCTGTGTTTTTCTACAGAATTTGTATAGATAAACCAATTAAAAAGGAATTTTGATCTTTATGAAACGTCTTTTGAAAATGCATCTTGGCTCAATCCGTGGATAAGTATTTATTAATATGATAAATGCGAAAGTGCCTCTTGTCTGTAATCTTCTCATGTCTGAACAGATTTCAATAAAAAATGGCACACGGATAAAACACCTCTTACCAGTAACTGTGTTGTGCAGGTCAGATAGGCAGTCGCTTCATGTAAAATACTGGTATTCAGCTGCATCCGGTTAGACTGGAAGCCGACCCCAACATAGTTGGGAAAAGACTAGGCAGATGAAGATACCTGTAGTCTGTAGTTATTAGTCTCTCCTTCACATCTTTTTTTAACTGTGGCTTTAATATCTTATTTCAAGTGGCTGAATTGCGGCAGGCGTTCATATTACCAAGTGCCACTGGATCCAAGGCTGTAGCTGCAATTTGGCAAGGGTGCCGTCCACTTGTCCAAAGTCTTGTAAACGAAGCTTGGCATACCGTGGGGAAGTTTTTGTTGGTAATTTTTTAAAGTTTAGATGAGTTTTAAGGTTAAGTTCGTGATGTTTTGAGAAAAATATCTACACACATATTTCTAACGTTTCTGATGCAATAGGTATTAACTTATGCAGATACCAGCGCTGCGGTATTTCCTTTTTATTTTTCAAATATCGAAGCATCATGCTAAAAGAGGAGCCTTTTTGGCCTCACTCAAGTTTCCTTTTTATTGTTTTCGTGATTTTCTTAGATATGTTATTTTTTATAGTTTGTATCCTGTGCTTGTCCCAGATAAATTATATTTCTTTCTACCTTTCAGAAAATAAAATAATGGAACTCGATTATCTAAGATATAGATACAAATGCCTAGTTTGGGACCCGACCGCCCACTCTTTTTGTACAATATTATTCTTACCAATAAATACATTTGAAATTTTGAAATCTTTACCAGATTTCAAATTTTCAAATTAAAAGCCAAAATTATGATTTAAGTTTGAATCCATTGAATAAACTGTAAATAATTATGGCAATTAATTAATAATGTACTAGTAACACAGCTAGCACAGAACCCTCCAAACATTGTATTCATTTAACCAACAAAATCCAATTGGTTTAAATATTACACTACAAATAAAGCCACACAACTAAATAGTCCAAATAATAGTACGCGGAACCACAAATATGGTCCGCCAGATAATTTAGCTAGATTGACCGATAAACAGTCGGGGAATTTCGCACATTCGTACACTATCAGACTGAAAGTACGTTTCTGAATGGTGGGAATATCATTCACAACAGTCAAGTGTTATATTCGAGAAATGAAATCGAATCCCCTTCGAATGTAATCAGAGACTGTTCCCGGGCAAACTGCCAGGGACGAATACTCGGATACTGGCCAGATCCAAAGACTTACTGGCACCGAACACAAACTACACAAAAAAATAAGATAAAACCGAAACAACGGAACGAATGCTCGCCAGTGCAGAAAATGCGATTTAAATAAAGAACAGAATTAGAATGATTCATAATTTAGTGAAGGAAATGGATTTTTTTGAATTAATCGGTATAGCAATTGTGCTAGATTAAAATTGGAATGAACCAAATTAATAGTGATGTGAGTACTGAATGCTAATGACGTAATACGTGTGTACTCACTCACACGCACAAACGATTTCAGTACATGATACTAGACCCCGCCAGGGTAGAAATTTATCATTAGTTTATCAAAAATAATTGTCTGGTTCAGCTGGTGAGCAATTGGGGCCAAGTGGTAACGGCCGCGACTTACAAGTTATAGGCCTTAGGTTCGAACCCAGGCTGGCGCTTTACTTTGTGTACCTAAATTATTTCATCGCCACTGCTCTCAAAACGGTGAAGGAAAACATCGTGAGAAAACCGGCATGTCCTAGAATATATTTTTTAAGATATGTGACATCTACCAAACCGCACTGGGCCTGCGTGGTGGATCCTCCTCTCACCAAGAGGAGGCCTGTGTCCCAGCAGTAGGAACATTATATGCCAATAATGCTAATTGGCTGGTCCATACAAAAGAGCAATATGAAAAAATTCAACACTGAGAGAAAGAAGCTGTTTTATACAAAACTACAGTACGATATTTTTCAACGGTACTGGGTCTAGAATTATCATTCTTAATTCGTAGAAACAGTTTGCGGGATGTCCCTTATACCCTGTATATTCGGAGCATCTGCAGTAAAGATAACAAAAATGACTCGATTATGCAGATCCGTGGAACTCCCTCACTATGATGGATGAACCACGCTTACGGTTTCGTATTGAAAAAAAAAAGGGGAAACATTTTCATTATTTCGAGAGCATTTTTAGATGATAAACGACTTACCTTTTTTTGCTGTCTATCTATTTTGGGTCGCGCACGGATTTTTTCCGAAAGTAATTTCTTTGTAGACTTACCTAGAACAAAGATTGTTTATGGTTAGAATAGATTATTATTATTATTACATAAAATACAAATGTGGTTTATTTTGTAATTCGTTTTTCTGAAAAGAATGTCTTTCACAAGGATTAACGTATGATGCTTTTATTACTAAAAATTCAGGTGTTTATAGGGCTGAAATAAGAAAGTGTTTCGGTGTAGTAGTTCATTACTTTTTGTGTATTAATTGGTAGGCTTTTAGTATTACTACTACCCACTGTATTTCATGCTTTTCAGAATGAATTCCTGATAGGCCCCATTCACATGGCGACGATCGGTATGATATTTGTATACAACATCATTTTTAGTATTTGCGAAACCTGAATACATATAGTTTGTTCAGAATATGGAACAGAATCGATTCCAATAGTTTTTACACCATGTTATATTATTTTCCAATTTTTTTTTAGTTGTCACCAGTTAATTACAAAACAATTGCCATATGGTTAGGTACCTACTGTCTAATATTATCAATGAGCACAATACGACGTTGGACGCGCGGGAGGTGCGTGGTTCCTTTATGGCTGTAGTAGCGCAAAGAAAGTGGACATGGGCGGGGCACATTGCGAGAATGGACGAGAGCCGCTGGACAAGACGAGTCCTAGAATGGAGACCCAGAGCGGACACCCGAGGGCGCGGAAGACCACCACAGCGCTGGGTGGATGACATCCGACAACATGGAGGTCGAGACTGGATGAGTCGGGCACAAGATCGACAGGAATGGAAGAAGAGGGAAGAGGCCTACATCCAAGATTGGATAACAAGGAGGCCACCATGATGATTATGACATAGATTCTTTACATAAGAATACTAGACACGTGTTTCGGGTTTCGCATATACTAAAAATAAGGTTGTATACTAATATTATAAAGAGGCAAAACTTATTTTGTATGTTTGTTAGTTTGCAACTTTTTATGTAGAAGGTAATCTCCGGAACTAACAGCTGGATTTGAAAAAAAAAAATGCACTTGATAGGTCAATTTTTGAGGTACGATATAACTAACCTATTTAACATTACACTACGGCCCACTAAGTAGACTAGTAAAAAGAATAAAACAAGTCAGACTTTTGCAATTGGACATTCCAGATATTACTCATTACATACGAAAGTACAAACAAAGAAATGTTACCTATTTCTAATAGAAAAATTATAGTACTTTAGTATAGAGATAGATCATTGCCTGAATAGTGACGGTAAGCATAACAATCTTCATCAAAACATCGAGTCTTGGAAATACTTTTCCCGAAAGGAAAAATCGTGAGCATTTCCCTTAATTATAGACAAGGGTTCCAAATTTCATTCGATAATGCACGACAAGGATAGCAAAGAGCACGACGTTCGCTAAAAAATTAAGTGTTTCACATTTCCTTTCGTGTCCACGACAAAAAGGTCCCAGTCCAATATAAGATAAATAAAATGACGCTTCTGGGTTATCTCTTAGGGTTCCCAGTTGTAAAAACATTGACGTTGTAGAATTGCATATTTTTATATGGGGTAACGTTTTTAGGGCTTTGAGGTATAAGATAATCCGGTTTTTTGGTGAAGTTACAGTGGTGGAAGGTTGGATAAATTATATTATACTTATTTTACTTTCTACTAGACACATCTTTAGTCAGTGCTATACCTTGTCAGACTATCTTTCCATTTGCTTCAAGGTAAAGTGATTTTAAAATAAACTTGCCCTAAGCATGGCAAAGTTCACCAAAAGATCACTCACCTATTGGCAATAACATTTCCTGAACTTCCTTTTCATATTTATTTAAAACTAGGTTTGCGTAATTCAGTAACAAACATCAAAACATCGAAACTTACACATTTATAATATTAGTAGGATTAATGTTTAATCTCCGATGCAAATATGTGTGTGTAGGGTGTAAGTGGGGGCGGTGGTGTGTTAGTTAAAACCAAGAAAATAATATAATTTTAAAAAAATGTACTGAAAAAATTATTCCTACTATATCCTGTTTGGGCGTAAATATTACCTTGACTACAATAACGTTAATCACTACCTTTCGATTGCTTTGGTTTGGTTTGGCCACAGAAATCTGACGATACAAAAGTGTCAATTTAGCCAACATCTCATCTTTAAGTGGAATATGCATCCGAATATCCGATCTCTGTTTATATTAGAAATTCTAAAACTGAATCCAATTTAAAGTCTATTTTGCAGCACAACTAACAGGCACCTACTATTAAAACCCATACAATTTCGCGAATGCCCCGAGCGGCAACTGCAAAGTGTGTTACAACAAAATTTGTTATACTTTACCCGACAATTACCGTTAAAACTAGCACTTGGGAAGGTAGCGTGTGCCCACTTCTACGAAACTCCGACCTGCTCAAATTATCCGCTATCGTATGCAGTTCTGCGACTTTCCACCGTAATGCGATATCAACTTTTTTTTTTACTCTTTTTGGTAGTTTTTAGGATTCCTTACCAAAAGGGTGCCAATGTTTGGTTATTACTAAGGCTCCGCTTTCCTTCTTCTGTGACAGACGGACGAGCGAAAATTTCAAGTGTCTACCTAATACGCTTGTAAAGACACTTGAAACATCGAACACTAATTTGTCCACTATATCAAAAACATCTACTCATATTAGGAATGAGGGAGTTTGAATGTTAGTTTACTCAATCACGTAAAATCGAACTGATTTGGATGGAATTTGGCACACAGATATTTTATTATCTGGATTAACACAAACGATACTAATTATTCGGTAGTACGCTCCCGTGGGATAGTTTCGACCTCCATGAAAGTGAAACCGCGGGCAAAAACGAACAATAAAAACAAAACGAAGTTGAAAATTAAAGGAATCCCCCTTTAATTTTCACTTCTCAATTTTTTACCATACAAAAAACATGTTTGTTTCGGCTTTTTTTTGATCGCGTGTATTGTTAAATACTGTACGGTAGTACGGAACCCGTCGTGTGCGAGTCCGATTCGCACTTGGCCGCTTTTTCTAACAACATTCGTGGAATCGTGCTTATTACGGTGCTGCTCGAAATATTTCCTCTTTTACAGCGATCGCAAATTTCGTACAACTTTGAAGAGTTTTTTTCAGTTATTTGTCAAAGCATACTTGGAAGTCGGTTGTTTTGCGTGTAAATGTTTCGAATATACTTGTCGAAGGGTTGAGGTACGGGAATGTTGAAGTATTTCCGTACTTTATGCTATCTGATACTTAAACCTGCTGGTATGACGTGGACAAATTTTTACCTTTACCAGTGTTTTTGAAGTCAGAATAAACGCACGACTGTGTTTTTTGATTAGGGTGAGCCGAGTAACTGGGGTAAATTCACCGTGGTAAACAGAGAAGAGGATACAAAAAGATGTGTTTTTAATGGCACGTCCCTTGTAAAGCATTTAAATAGCAGTGAAACAAATCATCTAAATACTAGAATAGAAAAGAATTTGAGAAAACGCTTTCAAAGAATCCGGTGGCAAACCAAAAAGTCACAGTCATACTTAGGGTGGGCCGTCTTGGGAAATTTACCACAGTAAACCAAGTAGAATACAAAAAGACGAAAGAAGTTTTCTGATGGCAGTCCTTGTTAAAAAATGTTAAATCTCTAAAGAAGCAACAAACAAATCATCGAAATACTAAAATGGAAAGCATTTGAGAAAACGCCTTCAAAGAATCCGGTGGCAGTCAAATGGAAGCGACTTATTTCTCAAAGCATTCAGACGATGCCAGGACGATCCCTTGGCAAACCGTTCGAGCTTCAGCACTATGCATGACTGTGTCTTTTGGTTCAGGGTGGGCCGAGTAACTAGGGTAAATTCACCGCAGTAAACCAAGTAGAATGCAAAAGGAAGTGATTTCGGATGGCATGTCCTTGTTACAAAATGTTAAATGTTTAAATTAGCAACAAACAAATCACCAAAAAACAAAAATAGAAGTGCAATTGAAGAAACACCTTCAAAGAATCCAGTGGCAGTCAAATGGAACCGACTTATTTTTTTATTTCACAAAGCATTCAGAAGATCCCAGGACGTTTCCTTGGCAAGCCGTTCGAGCTTCAGCACTCAAGACACCCGCTATTAAAGATTTTACTTTTTTTAAACGTCTCAAAGTGTTAGCGGGTGTAAAATTCAACTCTTGTAGCAAAGTATCTACTGCCATTCCGAACAAGTCTTGGATTTAAATTCAAGTTAAACGCTGTCTTCAGGAGATAAATTGGTTAAAGTCACGGATTTAGATTCCTTTTTTTTTTGGTGGAAGGTTGGATGTTTTGCTTTTGGGTCGTTTTCTAGTTCTGGTATCGGAAGAATGCTTTTCTATTAAGTACCTCCATTCGGAAATGTTAGAATTCAAAAATTAAAGAGAAGCACGCGACTTAAGAGTTGTAGTTCGTAGGTTCGAACCAAGACAACCGCTTTACTTTGTGTCAATAATTTCATCACCGCTGCTCTTTAATTATTTGCGGTAAAAATGACGCAGAAAAAAACTAGGTTGGGGAAAATATGCGTCATACGCACACAAAAGTGAAATAGTTCAGCATAATGCTACGACCCTGTACGAAAAAGAGCCCTAGCGCTGGTTTTCAGCGACAACCGGCTTTGACTTAATGACGTCAACCGGTACAGCATACAATAAGATAGAAAAAAGAATGCCAAAAACATTATCAGCAAGCCAAAGATATTAATTAACAGCTGTGAAGAAAATAAAATGAAAATGTCCATGTGTCCTGCATAATTTTCCTTATTATGTCAAAATTGATTCACGTGGAGGCGCCGACAGATGACGAAAACCAAAAGATGGAGGAAGATCCGAACACAAAATTTTCTTAATTCCTCCCCCGAGATTAAATTCAGCTCTCCGTTTTTTTACATTACCATGAGAAGCCCTTCAACTTCTTAGTTAAAAATTAAATTATACTTGTCTTCTTCAGAATTATTAGCACTCAACTCCGGAGGGTAGATTGTATTAAGGGAGCTGAATGAATTTGCATGTTAAAACCTGGGTAATAGCACTACAATCTTAAGCCGGCGAAGTTTACTGAAGTTAAGGGTACAATAGATTTCGTTTAAGTCTTATGTAAGTTCGTGTTAACTGTTGGAAGAGCTATATTTCAATTCTTTGTTAATGACTGCTTGGGATACTGAAGTTTTCTTTTGTATTGTCTGAAGGCTGAATAGTATTTTTGGGGTTAAAATCACAACACTGTGAAAGAGATCAAATATTTATGGTAATTCGTAAAATTATACAAGATGAATTTATTAGTTTATTTTTTTAAATCTCAGTAACAGATTGGAGTCTATATTTTTTTCAATAGGCTTGTATGGGGGACATGGGACTTACACATAACTGACGCAATGAGGGTGTAAGTACATCTCTGTCCAACATTATACATATACATCGGCGAAATACAGGCATTTTTTATAAAAACATATTTTTATGGAATACTAGTAGCGCTCCGCGGTTTCACCCGCGTAGTTCCCGTTCCCGTGGGAATACGGGGATAAAATATAGCCTATGTCACCCGAGAATAATGTCTTTTTCAAATCGGTTCAGTAATTTCGGAGCCTATTCAATGCAAACAAACAATCAAATATTTCGTCTTTATAACATTATTATAGTAGATAACAAATAAAATCATATATTTGTTTAAATTTTCTAAGTGAAATTAACAAAATATTCTCTAGACTCGACGTATTATTAACCTAATTCTATGCTAATTTCCTCTCTAACAGCTAGCTAAAACGCTTTTAATCCATATTAAAGTACCTACTCTAAAAGCCGTACATATACGATTTTAAAACTAATTAACTACCATTGAATCATTCTACATACATTTGAGAGTATTAATCGTGTCTCTCACTAAAATCATAATAATACACACAACAAGTTTAAAAGTGATATTTACAGATATATCTACTGTGTATCGAAAAAAACGATAAAAAATTCAGATTAACAAGTACTATTGAAAAAAATCTCTTATTTATTACACCATTGGTACTAGATGCGTAGTTTTTAACGCGATTTTTCCAAAAATACATATTTGTTTACATGTTTGGAAACGAAATCGAGAATGCAGTACAAATAATACAATTTTGCCTGTTTTATTTGATTTTGATTGCCTTGTTGTGCAAGTGCGACGGATTTGGATGGAATTTACCACACAGGTGTTTTATACCTTTATACCTGGAATAACTCATAGGCTAATTTATAATTCCGGTAGTACAGAGGCCAGCACATCAAGCTGTCAAATTTCTATGATAGTTTTTCAACTTTATTACAAACGAATAAGGTTTAAGTTCAATTGGGAAAATTTGACAGTTTTGGATAGCTTGACCTGCTGGCGACTGTACATTCCCGTAGGATAGAAACCGCGGGGAAAAGCTGGTACACAAATCAATACCGAATTTCGTAATAAAACCCAAACTTTTACACTTAATAAAAACCTAACACATTATCAATAAGCCATGTTTGCAAATCCTTATACGAGTTCAAGTTATACTAACTTGCGGAGTTTTCGAATATTTTTCCCGAGACGCTACGGTCTGAAGATATTAGGTCTTTACCTATGAAATTGCCGTTCTGCAGTACTGGCCATTTCAAATCAAAATAATTTTTGTTTGGCTAAGAATTCTAATTTCAAATTAATTTTATTTTAAAAACATGGATTTTTTTTTCTAAAAGTAGTAATTTCTTTATTGATTAGTGTTACATTTTCATCGCATTTCAATCTTTTTCGTCATCATGGATACGTTAAAAATTCGAGTAATTATGGAATATGAGTACCGTCGTGGCAGCAACGCGGCACAAGCGGCACGCAACATCAACGACGTTTACGGAGCTAACACTACAAACCAACGCACCACCTGTTATTGGTTTGCTCGCTTCCGTTCTGGAAATTTCGACCTGAAAAATGAACCTCGCGGTCGTCCGAAGACTTTGGTCGACAATGACGAATTAAAGGCGATTGTGGAAGCTGATGATACACAATCTACGGCTGAATTAGCAGCAGCTTTCGACGTTAGCGTCAAAACAATATTGGTCCATTTGCGTCAAATTGGCAAGGTAAAAAAGCTTGACAAATGGGTGCCCCACGAACTCAATGATCGCCAGCGCGATGTACGCGTCGAGACGTGCCTTGCACTGCTCAACAGACACACAAATGAAGGAATTTTGAACCGCATTGTTACCTGCGATGAAAAATGGATTCTGTTTGATAACCGTAAGCGCTCAGCAAGTTGGTTGGATCCTGGTTCAGCACCTAAACAATGCCCTAAACGAAAACTTACCCCTAGAAAAGTGATGGTCACTGTTTGGTGGTCTAGCGCCGGTGTGGTTCATCACAGCTTCTTACCAAACGGGGTGAGCATTACTGCAGATGTGTACTGTGAAGAACTGAACACAATGATGGAGAAGCTGGCGCATCTCCAACCAGCATTGGTCAATCGCTCGTCTCCGCTGCTCCTGCACGACAACGCGCGACCTCATACTGCACAGCAGACGGTCTCCAAGTTGCAAGAACTGGGGTTGGAAGCTCTCCGTCATCCGCCCTACTCACCAGACCTTGCGCCTACAGACTACTACTTTTTCCAGAATTTGGATAACTTCTTGGCGGGAAAAAAATTTAATACCCGAGAGGCAGTACAAAATGCCTTTGAAGAATTTGTTGCCTCCCGTCCAGCTGATTTCTTTAAGAAGGGCATCAATAAACTGCCACTGCGATGGCAAAGATGCATTGATTGCATGGGTGATTACTTCGATTAATACAAATAAAAAATTCATGAAAAAAATTCGTTTAAATTTTTTCATACAAAACGGCAATTTCATAGGTAAAGACCTATTATAAAGGAACATTTGAGAACACTTTCAAGCTCTCTGTGTTAAATCAAAAGACTTTGAGAATGATGTTTTCTATTGAATTCGTTGTTACTTTCAAGTCCTGTTTGTCATTTGTTTCCTTCGTTATTGATGTGTTTGAAGTTAAATTGTTTGAAGAACTTATTAACAGGTAGCAATTTAATCGTTGTTTGTTCAGGAATTGGAGATGTTTTTTTTTTTTAAATAAGAACCGGTAATTTTGAAAAACATTATCTGTTTGAACTAATGTATGAAATTTGGCACAGTTAACGTTTATGTGGAGACGGAGTACAGAAAGCTAACTTGTTTAAAATTAACTAGCAGCGGCCGCGGTTTCACACGCGTAGTTCCCGTTCCCGTGGGAATACGGGGATAAAATATAGCCTATGTCACCCGGGGATAGTGTAGCTTCCCAACAGTGAAAGAATTTTTCAAATCGGTTCATTAGTTTCGGAGCTTATTTCAATGCAATCAAACAAACAATCAAATCTTTCCTCTTTAAATATTAGTATAGAAGTATAGATTACGGTCGAATTTTGACCTATGGCGGCTACTAATCCATACAGGGTACATTTTTAACCAGTGCGCAGTCTGTAACCATGAATTCATCATATCAATCTAGACCCCCTAGGGTGCATACATAAAAAAACATATAGCACGTATATAAAATCAGCTATTCCATACATTTTGACCGCGTAGGTATTGCAATTTTCTATGAAACAGCTGTATTTTTGTATAACCGACGAAAATTTTCTATGCTAGCGGGTCTAGAAAGATATGCTGAATTCATGGTTAGGGTGTGTCCAGACCTGGCGAATGCGCCGCTCGCGAGCCGCTTGCAAACTGCGAGTGTGTTGCTCGCGTGCGGTTACAGCCTACGTTTGGGGCGCTGCTCTAGTGCCAAACGTAGGCTGTAACCGCACGCGAGCAACGCGGGACACACCCACAGTTTGCGCACTGGTTAAAAATGTATCCTGTATATGAGTACCTACTAAACGTTTATTATCATTTATTTGTGCTTTTGTGTGTTGTGTTCCTTCTTCTGTGTTGCAATGAACAATTGATTTACTTACCTATATATCAATGGTACATAAATCTTGAAGCACAATCTTCACAATTTTTTGTTTCGTCTAAGCCTGTAGAAGTATTGATTGACGTTTTACCTAACAGAGTAACTATGGCCTCATATACAGTTATCCCCTCGGCCGTAACTGAATCTCCTAGAGATGTACGTCAAAAAGCGCTCACGTGTACAAACGCTCCAGGAGATTTCGTGGCTCGGGTCGGATTTAAAGCCTAATTTTGCCAGTCTAGAGTATACCTTTCCTACTCTAACTTAAACAGACTGTAGGAAAAAGAATAGGAAAGGCATATAACACCACATGCTAAACATCCAACAACAATTTGTTACGGAATGTTGCACTCAATTTAGTCTGTGGGAGACGCCTTGTTATTGTTTTTGTGAACGGACGCGACGCGTTATTGCAGCAGTTCTTTGAAGTGTAAAGTGTCGAGATAATTATACAACCATGGACAAATAAGTACTAAACAGTTTTTAAATGCTGTATTGTGAATTGGATAAAGATTTTGGACAGAATTCGTTATTTCACCAAACATAGTTTCGAAATTGACGCGCCATCCCGGTACATTTCTACTTGTTGTGAGAAGAAAATACACTAGTGACGGCAATGTGTTGTTAGAAACATGATTTAGATGCATTACTACGTATGTATTAGGTATTTTATTAGTGAAATTCGATTACAAAATAGTGTAAATATTCAAATGTAAAAATGTAATCGAAAATCGCATCTCGAGGAGATTTTGTAACATACAGGTAACTGACAGGCATTTGACGTTTATGACATCCAAGCCGCCATGTTTTTTGTGATTCGTACACAATATGGACAATGGTCAGTAAACCAATAAGTTCTGACCGACTTAGAAAAAAAGCGAGGTAAAATTATTTTAATATTTTCATGGTTTTTTTCCTTTTTATTTATTTGGTGAGTTGGTTTTGCATATCATCGTTACTTCTAAACCTGTTTTCTACACATGACCATGTGTTATATTTTATTGTTCAAGCGTAAAATGTCGAAAAAAGCCTAAAAACGAACAAAGGTCCCGCCCATAAATATATTTATAAATATTCATTACTTTGTATGTATCTAAACATTGGCAAATTGTAGGATTTTCATCTATTAGCGTGATATGCGTTTTTTTTTAATATTTTTTTAAAGAAAAAATAAAAAACATTTCATTTTCATATTAAAAAAGTAATCCTACCCCTGTTAGAAAATCGCGTCATATTCACATTTTATTTTTATTTTGTTGTTCAGATGTGACCTACTCGTTGTATCCTATATTGTGTACTTGGAATTCTTGTACTGAAATTGCTTGTTTTCTGTTTTTTATTTGTTGATTTTGGTAATGATTTTGCTAGGCTACATGCCTTTGTGTTGTGTTTTTCCATTAGTAAATATCATCATCATGTGGATTGTGAAATAAAATTTCAAATAAATGCAATAGTACTTGCTCTGTTATAAAAAATATGAAAGGGCCTTTCTTAGAGCTCTTTTTCAAGTGTTGGCATTGGGACTCATAGTTCGTAAGTTAAACAATTCCAACAGCTAACACTTTGTCTGCGATAAGATTGTGTACCACACTATCGAATAAGATGCTATAATTAGCCACTTGGCTTACAGAGTTCCCGAAATGAATGTGTAAACATACCCTTTCTTTTTTTCGTGGTAAAGGTCGGCTACCTGAGCCGAGTTTTTGTTTAGCTTGTAGTGTGCTAAATATGTATGGAGGTGTCTGTTCTTTTTCTTGATTCTTGTAAAATAATGTGTTAATATGTAAATAAAATAATAACTTTGGAAAAAAATGCTATTATTTTATTAATATGACGACTTTTGTACGAAAAACTGGGAAAAAGGAGCCCACCCTACTTTCAACTTCGAATCAACAATAGATTCCACGATAAAACTGTACTAAACTATAGATAATCAGATAGCTTATTTCATAACGATTTCAATGTCATAGGGTTTGTCGAGCTGCGAAGCGTAATTTCAGAGATATCGTAGTTTTAGTGAACGCGGAAGAATCGCACGATTTCGGCCGGGCGCGCTGGTACAAGTCTGCCGAGTGGCGCAATAGAGGCGTTACCGCGGAGGGGTTATATATCCCTGCCTATACCAGCAGTTAACGGAGGCTAAGTGGCGAACGACGCAGACCGATCGACTCCGGCATCTCTAGTGTTGGGACACAACAAATTACCCGCCTATTAACTGCGGGCTTCGTCCGCTATATGTAAACCTGACTGGCCCTTGTTTGATTTGAATAACGGGAGCTAGCGTATGGCGAACAAATTATTGAAATTGAGTTGTTGGAACTTAAAACTTAGAGATGGGTAGGTGCTATAGTCTACAGTGCAACTTGCATCTAGCATGTAGCTGCATGTACATATAGGAATATCAGTTAATTTGTCACTAAAAACATACCATTGTCATCCAAACACAATAATTTGAGAGGGCTACAATGTGATAAACTGTATTTTTTAATATACCTACTTTTTATTTGCAAAATGTACATGCTCTTGCCCTCGATCGTGCGAACAATTTCGCAGCCGCCATCTTCGATTTTCATTTAGACCTCAATTTTGGCTGCAGCACCCTCAAAAACTATGAAAACTATCTTACTCTCTCTCTCTATAAGAAGTTTTTTTTCTTTATTTGTTTTTAGGGGCTTTTAGTTAAAGAAGTTGTTTCCTAAAACATGAATAAAAATCGAGTAGAATTGTTATCACTAGCAAGTCAATCTTAAAAAAAAAAAAAAAAACATTTGAACAACAGGACTTTCCAACGCTACCTTTCACAACTCGGTCCCCAAAGGTATCTCAGCTACGTTATTAATGATTGACGGATATGACGTCAGGTGCTGAACAAGGGTACCGTAATCTACGGTGTTATCGCGATGTATCAGGGACAGTGGGATTACACAGGTAATTCGCGCCAACCTCCCAACAAGCTAATATTTGATGGATGGAATCCCTAATGAGATTGGGATGTGATTTGTAGTTGCCCGGTTTATGAATGGGTTGGTAGTTCAAGTTAATTTAGGAAACAATTTTGTGTCGATAAAATCGCCTACATATTGAAAATAGAAATATGGGTTGGTTTCAAATTTTGAGTAAGTTATCCTATATTTAACCAACTTCAAAAAGACGGAGGTCAATTTGACATGTTTATGTATATATTTTTTATGTATATTCGGGCATAACTCCGTCATATTAGACGAATTAGCAAAATTTTTCGTTCGAAAGGGATTTATTCCGAAATGGTCCCATTTAAATTTCATATAGATCTGATGATGCGTTTCGAAGACAAACAACAGAACTCTTAAATAAATTACAGAAAATAAACCGCGATTGCTGCTATCGCATAAACATGCATTGTTTTGATTCCAAGGATGACATTTCAAATTGGTGTGGGGTAGGTACTGTAACTAAAAATTTAAAAAGAAAAACTTTTGTGTGTTTTCGTTTCGTTTTCTCTAGCGTTCTTTCTGACTTTACCCGCCTCCTTACAGTCGTAGCGTGATGCTAAATAGCCTTTAACCAGCAGTCCTTAATAGTTGGGTTATCTAATGTAAATCCCCCTAAATAAAAATCAATTTTCCCTCTATGAAATATTTGTATAAAAGTATAGATTAAACGTAAAAACACTTGAATTGACGTAAACAATCGAAGATAGATGCGTGTTACTCAGAAGTAACTTCATTTTCAAAATGAAACTTCTTTAAATATTTCCCAACGCTTCACGGTTTTCAGTGCTGTATAATGCACTTCATAATACGAAATAAAGTTTGCGTTAATTTCGAAACTACTTTAAAATGAAGCCTTAATGTGCCTGTCAGGTGAAAAGGAGTAAGTTGCAAAGTAATTTACTTAAAACAAACTTAGATAATGACAAGTATAAATAAAATTCTACCCGCTATTAAGTTGGTCACGTTACGGGTAGCTTGAATGTAGGTAACTTGAATATTGTAGCAGTTTTAATTTTTAAAACCAATTTGTTACTGGTTCGCCTGGTTTAGTGTTTCTGAAGCGTGTATATCTTTAGTTTTATTAAGACTATAAGTATAAAGGTTGACCGGATTTGAACAATTCACACACATTAGGACAGAGTATTTTACAAATCCTTGTTTTCAATTGATGTTGTTTCCACCTAAGCAAATTTTAGCTTTATAATGATAAAGATTAAGTCGATTTCAGGATAAAATAGATATAAATAGCTAAACTAGCGCGAATAAAACAGATGTTGAAGTGCGAACAGAAATCTATGTGTACATACATACTCAGCCTATAACGTTCCCACTGCTGGGATACAGGCCTCTCCTTGAGCGGGAGTGGGCCGTAATCTACCCCGCGGGCCCAGTGCGGGTTGGTAGATGTCACATGTCTTCGATTTTTTTGTTCTAGGACATGCCGGTTTCCTCACGATGTTTTCGTTCACACACAAATTATTTACACAAAGTAATGCGCCTGACTGGGTTCGAACGCACGACCTACAACTCGTAAGTCGCGGCCGTTACCACTGGGCCACCACTGCTCCAAAATCTATGTGTACGGTAAAGTTACTTACGGTACGGTAAGTTTATATATGTTTGGAAAACAAATTGAGAACGTAGGATAGCCATTAGTGACAGTGTAAGTACACCTACTGATTTGAAATTGATAAATGTCACTTGATGCATGTCATGGTTCATTGGTACCGGGGAAATTTGGTATTTTTCTACACAAACCATATCTTTAATTGAACTTGTTATGGTTTTTTTCGAATCCAGACAGGCGCTTTACTTTCTGTAAATTATTTCATCACCACCGCTCTCGAAACGGTGAAGGAAAACATCGTGAGGAAACCGGCATGTCCTAGAACCAAACATTCGAAGATGAAGAAGTATGTGACATCTATCAACTCTCATTAGGCCCGCGTGGTGGATAACAGCCCACTCCCTCTCACAGAGAGGAGGCCTGTGTCCCAGCAGTGGGAACATTATAGGCTGATTATGTATGAATTATGTTTTTTTTAGGTATGAATTCTTTGACACTAACTTAACTCACGTTTTATATGTATTCGACCTTTGACTGCTTTTACACCCAAAACAGTATTGTACATCATTAGAAAGTATACTTTCCGACCTAACTGTTCTATTATCGCTCACCACGTGTTTCTGTGGCAATTAAACAATCTTTCTATCAAATCAAATCATTTATTTGCATAATACAGGTAGGTTTATGAGATGTTACAAATAAATATAAAGTACACTGTATCATTACCTAAAAAGATGTGCAAATATTCAGGTACATTTTCGATTATCTAATTGTATAATTATTAAAATAACATTACACATCATAAAATAAATTCAGAATAAGTAGCACAAATGTCAAAGGACTAAAAATACCAATTGTCAGATGAATTATAATTCATGTCATTAAAATAAAATTACATAAATGTCATATAAAGTTATTACTACATGTCACACTATTTTTATTGTTATATTATTCAATGTCAATTTTCTCTTACTATAGGTATCTATCTATATTTTTATCCTCTAAGTACTCCTCCTCGTTCTTTCTTTCTTCTCTACCGTCCTGGAACATTAGCTTAACTATCGCAGTTCTGGGAATGTCTCCCAGCCCCCATTGTCCCCGACTATCTCAGTCCCGCTTAAAAATAAATGTCAATGTTTACAGGAAATTGGACACGAACTGCTTTCTGAGCTCGGACGATGTTATAATGCTATCGTTGTCCTGAGTGCTTTTATATCGAGGGTAGTTCAGCTTTATCGGAGTCTGTTGGCTTCTTTCTATTTATTTAATAAATAAGTTTGATGTTTGATGGAAAAGGGTAAGTGGATATACTTTGGAATTCTGAATATGCTGCAGTATTTTATCAAACGAAGCGACGCGCACTTTTCTTGTGGTTACCAACTGTACAAACACGCTGCGAATGTGTGTGTAAGCGCAGTCTTGATACTGTTCGAGATACGGGTGAAGTCAGAAGTGTCTGCCCCCGCGTACGTGTGTGTGTCATGTGCTGAGTAGGGAATGCAATCTCGTTCTCGCGAGATCGCGGCCTTTTTTAGCGAGAATGATCTCGGACGAAAAAAGGGCGAGATCTCGTGAGTTTTAAACAGATTGCACTCGAGCATAAAAACGTTTTATTCGAAGCGCGGACTGACACGGACGGAGTTGCGATCTGTCGGTTTTGTTCGGTGCGCGGGAGCCGGCGGCCTGAGGTAGCGGTCGCGGTAAAAGAGAGAAATTTTTAGAGGAAATAAAAGAGGGACTTTTTCTACTCAGAAGTTTATTAAAAATTATAAACAGATACATCAAACAATGTTTGATGCATAAAAGTTTATTGAAAAATTCGTGAAAATAAATGTTTATCTTATAATACTTATAATTTTTACAACAGCCAATCTCGGGAGATCTCGAAATTGGCGAGATCTCGCTTGAGCCCCAATCTAGCGCGATTTGCATTCCCTAGTGCTGAGGGTACCCCCGTCTTCACGCACACATTCATAGCATGTTTGCACACTTGGTTACTACAAGAAAAGCGCGCGTCACTTCGTGACATAAAACATCTGTATTACACATCAGTACAATACAATACAATAAGTTTTATTGACATAAAAGTATACACAAATTTGAATCCCCTGGTCCCTAAACTAATGTTCACTGTATCATAGTGACCAGTGACTTCGCCTGTTTAATTTACAATGTCAACAAAAAAAAAAGGTAATATTAAAAATAACTACTTAGAATCTAGAATTACAATTTAACATTAGATGAAGCGTGTTTGTGTATGTGTATGTGGTGTGTTCCTGTTTAGTGTGAATGTGAAGTTATAAATAATGAATTACCCACTGAAGATTAGGTTTTCGATTTCATCATAATTGTACTGTTTGAGCCAGACTGTCAGTTTGGTTTTGAAATTACGAATAGTATAGTTTTTGCAGTCTTTGGTAGTTTTTAGGAATAAATTGTATAATTTAGGGGCTAGAACATCAATATGACGTCTTGCAAAGGCAGTTCTGACACGCGGTATTGGGCAGCGGTCAACACGTTTTAATGTAATAGGAAGTGCAGGTACGAGGTGGCAGGCAGGCAGGTAGGAGGTGCAGTGGTTGTTAACTACCTCTGAAGTGTGGTAGGTACAGTATTTTTGCAAGATTTTCATAGTGCAAGTATTCTTGCGAGATTGTGTTTATTGTCTATACACAAATTATGTCCTATGACACTCGACAATACTGTAGCTTCTTATTACTGAAAGAATTTCGGAGTCGGATCAGCAATTCCGAAGATTGCCCCTACAACGAAATTCACAAATTGTACCTGTCAATAATGTTAGTATATTTATAAGTAGTAGCATCGTGCTCGTTCAATCTAGGTGTTGAAAAAACGCCGTAAGTACAATAGAATTCATTGAAATCCCATCGAAGCCAGCTCCGAGTGACATACTATGCAAACTTATGTCAAGATCAATGGTGCCCCAGTTTCCTCTTTATGCGAATAATAACATAGGGAAACCCGAAGTAAACAGATATACGCCAATCTCTATTATTTTAGGCAAATACTTCAAAAGGTTTTCTGTTTGTTTACTGAGCCCTTTGAAGAATAAAGACATACAGTATTTTCAAGGAAAAATGTATTACAAATATGGTCACTGCTTACTTCGCATATCCTTAATAATATTATAAACGCGAAAGTTTGTATGGATGTTTGTTACTCTATCACGCAAAAACGGCTGAACGGATTTGGATGAAATTTGGCACACAAATAGATTATAACCTAGATTAACACATAGGATACTTTTTATCTCGATAGTAAGTTCCCACGGGATAATTTCCGCCTACCACGCGGGCAAAGCCGCGAGCGGAAGCTATTACATCATATCTATAGCGTATATTGTGTGTGAGTATTATAAATTAAAGTCACTTTTCGTGTATGTCCGCGTTGTTTTTCTTAACTACGCAACGGATTCTGATGCTGGTTTCATCACTTTTTAAATAATTTATTCCTGAAGGTTTATAGGCAAAAAAACATCCGTGGCTAAGTAGGTAATAATAACCGGACGAGTCAAGTGATGTGTAGTCCATGGATTGGTGACTATCTTTACATACCGAGAACCCTCCGTGACTCGGAAAGCACGTTATTCCGTTGGTCCCGGCAGTCGATCGTGGGTCTTATGACAGTCGTTACGGGACGTCAGAAGCCCGAAAGTCTGACAACCAATCTTACCAAGGAGTATAGTGTTACCTAGACTAGGTTGGGGAGGTAAGATAGGCATCCGGTTAAACTGAAAGACGACCCCAAAAATCGTTGGATATAGGCTAGGCAGATGAGATGATGTATTGTGGAAAAATACTGAAAATGTCTTGGACCCAAAAATTCGAAGATGTGTGACATCTACCAACTTGCACTAGGCCCGCGTTGTAGATTGTAATCTACCACGCAGCTGTAGCCCACTCCCTCTCTAAAAGAAGAGGCCTGTGTCCCAGCAGTGGGAACATTATGGGCTAATTATGCTTATGCAATGCTTATCCTTACGTAATATTATAAACGCGAATGAATGACTTAATGGATTTAGATGACATGTAGCAAACAGATAGATTATAACCTAGGTTGACACATAGGATACATTTTATCCCGGTAGTTCTTCCCGCGTGATAATTTCCGACTTCCACGCGGGTGAAGTCACGAGCGGAAGCCAGTATATTTATAAAATTTCTATATTTGTCAAGTCGGAAACACTGTGAGAAGCAGGGGCGAGTCGCTACTCAATGAACGCAAGTAGTGTCACATACGGTGTTATTGATATTATTCAACAAATTGGATTTCTGTCAAATTATCCAAATATGATAATACCGGATTAATTAAAACCCGAATGGGAACATAATTTGCATGTAGTTCCGCTGTTCGATCCGCGGAGCTCGCTATTGCATCGGAGATAGCACAATAAGCCCTTAAGACTCGCAAAATAGGTTGTAAGTCCCGTACATTTAAGGTGGCTAAGTAAAAACCGATTACCGCGATCCTAGTTAATTATTCAAGGAGATAAGTAGAGTTTGTATCGAGCTGAAAATGTGTTTGGACTTTAGGTACCGTTGCCTTCTTACATGTTTAATTTACCGTCGAGAGGGGACATCCTAGATACACAGACATTCAGAATCAGCCTTTAATATTCCCACTGTTGGGAAACAGGCCTACTCTTTGTAAGAAGGAGTGGGCCGTAGTCTACCACGCGGGCCCAGTGCGGGTTGGAAGATGTCACCACGTGTGTCATATTTTTTGGTTCTAGGACATCCCGGTTTCCTCACGATGTTCTCCTTCACCGTTTTGCGACCAGTTGTGATGAAATTATTTACACAAAGTAAAGTGTACCAAGCGCCTACGTCGCTTTGCCACTGCTCTCATATAGACATACAGTGACCTTATTGTTTTTTTTTTTGAGGCTGGGAAATCATCAATTAACTTCTCCCGCTCTGGGCGGAGCAGGAGGGCGTGTCAGACTTTTACTAACTAAAACCCACCCGTGTTCTTTCAGTTGCCTGTGTGCCAGGGGCAACGGTATCTCTTTCGAACAACCCGCAACCCTGGCAGGCATCGGCCCTTGTTGCCTCCACCAGTTGATGCTGACATCTCTTTGAGGTGGGGGCGGGGGGAAGAAGGCGTGAGTTTATGTATGTATGTTCAATTTCAAGCCTGAAACTCATATTGACGTCAATATGTCTACTTGAATAAATATTCTAAAACGAAAAACAAAGAGTACGTTTGTTGTACTGATGACTTCCGGCATGCGGTAGCAATACAATTATGACGTACATAGATGACGGAAGAAGAAGATAGGTATGTGTCAAAGGATTGACATTTGAATTCAGAAACAGTATTTCGATAAGTATTTTCGAGATATAAAAATCAACAATGGAGTTGCTAGGAACAATGAAAATGTACCTATTTAATGTTTTCTGAGAATACGTTTTAGATAAATGTGGGAAACATTTGTATGGCTGATGAAATTTTAGTACAACTTTTAAGGTGGAAGCGCTGGAGTAGACCTTGAAATTCAAAATTTCTTATGTTTTTTACAATTTGCACGTCAGGCTACGGTTGTATGTTAGTTAAAATAAGATTTGCGACCGTAAACAGTATGGGTTAAAATATGTTGTCAGAATTATAATAATTAAAATCATCAATACAAACAGTAGACGTTAGGCAGCATATGCGCCCTCACGGCCCTAGTCGCCGCAGGAGACACTTGGGCGTCGGGAATACCAGGCTGATTCCCGGCCACCGCAGGCGTGGGCTTGCGGACGGCGAGTAATGGGTAGCTCGCTGTCCGGTAAGGACCAAGCCCGGGTCGACGGCGCGTTGTGTTCCACGCGCGCCTCAAAGAGATGTCAGCACCAACTGGTGAGATCCGCAAGGGCCAATGCCTGTCAGGGGTGCGGGTTGTTCGAAAGAGATACCGTGGCCCCTGGCACACAGGCAACAAAGGATTTTTTTTAAGTCGTGACTTTAGATTTAAAGTGTTCTTTATCGACATTTCTGCTGTTTGCCTAAAAGAGTGTTAGATCATAAAACTTGAATTAGCCGATCAAACGAATGAAACATCAACACTACCTTAACAACACGACGCCCTCCGCACCACAACCACTGAAACAGACATCGTAATCATATTTCAAGTCGATTTCAATTACTGTCGAGACCCGAGCCTGGGATATTCATAGCCAGCAATCACCACAGCTAATGAATACCCAACACGTAAACAATTGTGCTGTTCGCAAGGCATGGATCGACCAACGTTTTTGTTTGCTATTGAAAACGAATGGCCAACCGAGAAGGCACGAATAAAGCCGAAGTGAACCTATAGAAATGTCCGCTGCAATATCGGTGAGGGCTCGCGGTGTTAATTCGATCGTTTATCATCAATAGGCGGATAAAGCGAATCGGTGTTTGGGTGTTTTGTTATACTATTCGTCTTCGTTTTTCTTGATTGTCGTGACTAATTATTCTTTTCGGCTTGTTTCGATTTGTTTGGTGACGGCTTTCGCTTATTTGTGTAATACCTGCAATCTTTTGTCTTGTACTTCACATTTATGGTTCACTTTACAGTGATCTATTCATGGACTGGACACGTCCTCGCAATCTCTGTTGTTTTTCTTTAAAAAACCATTTTAGACGCCAATCCACGTAATCTGACTAAGATTATGCCTGGACACCGAATGAGTTTGTTTCGGCTTTTCTTCTCAGAGTAGTTAGATAGGAAACAACGACCTCATCGAGTTTCTAAAATATGATTGAACTTTAAAAGTGTTTGTACCTACTAACAGAAAAAAATATATATCAATTTTATCATTTATAATCGTAACTTAGTTCTTGCTTTCACTTCGACATGTTCCCGTCTCTACCTTGCACTTAAAGTTTGACAGTTCTGCGACAGTGAAAGGAATATAGCTTAGCCAAAGTGCGTGTTAAGTAACCTTTATAGATCTTGGTGTTACTGCAAAAACATTTTCATCTCAAGGTATTTCAAATACACTTAAACCTCTGCTTCTTGTTCGGTTTTATCCCCTGGTAATCTAACTATCAACTGATCTCGGTTAAATTCAGCAAATTGGTTCGCCCATTAGAAGCTTGCGACCAATTTAAAACGTGCGAGTTTAACGAGTTTCTAATTATATCAATTGGCCCGAACTCTCCTGAAGTCGTGTCTTTTAAAAGATTTTCTTTTTCTTCTAAGATTGGATTGAGAGTTCTTCCTAAGCTTTTCGAAGATAATAAATCTGTTACTTGTGTTACCGGTTCCGTATACGATTTATAGCGTCTAGAACCATCCAACGAGTTTTCTGAGTCCTCCAGGGCGTAGTTAACTGTCAATATAAGGAGAATATGTACGGAAAAGTACATTGGAATCCCGAAGGTTTTCTTAATGGAAATAAGTTCTTCGGATTTCGAAATAGTCTTTGGAACCGATTTTTCCGTTTTTAATATTGCAATCGCAGGTCGACTCGCGATCGTAACTAATTCTAGAAAAAAATTAAATTTAAAATTTAAAAAACCCCCGACCTAAACAAAAACTCAAAAAAGTAAAAAATAATATTTATGGGCCTTTTAATTTTAACGTAATATTTTGATCAGGGCATTGTCAAGTCGGGGGACGGTCAATGAAAACGCCAAACAGAGGCCTAGCCGTCCCCCGACTTGACAATGCCCTGATCAAAATATTACGTTAAAATTAAAAGGCCCATAAATATTATTTTTTACTTTTTTGAGTTTTTGTTTAGGTCGGGGGTTTTTTAAATTTTAAATTTAATTTTTATTTCTTGCTTTTTAAACTTAATGCCTCCCTTAAATCACCATTTATCTATAATCTATTCATTGAGACCTTTTCAATGAGCCCAAACACGATACTTCTGCTGTTTGTTGGTGAATAACTTGGGTTTCCTGGAAATTCCAGGTGTTGCTCCAGCCAGTTCAAGGTTATTTTATTCGTCTAATATCATTGAAGTTATAGAATCCCAAATTTTGAGTTGGTCAGAGGCTAAAATCCCTTTTTCAACCAGAAAAGAGCTGATAATCTTCAAACGGCTGAACCGATTTTGATGAAACATGTCTAAGAACACTCTCGACTAATACACCTTTCAAACAAAAAAAACTAAATCAAAATCGGTTCATCCGTTCGGGAGCTACGTTGCCTCAGACAGACACACACACACACACACACACACACACACAGACACGTCAAACTTATAACACCCCGTCGTTTTTGCGTCGGGGGTTAAAAACGGATATGCACTATTTCAAGAAAAAGACATTCAATGGGATAAAATGTGTTTAGAAGATTCTATTGGTAATTGTAATTTTGTGAAGCCCTATGTGTTATGATCGTAAATCATATTTAAATCAACGTAAAACCTTTTCCTTTGTCCTAGGGTTCATCAATAGGATCGATCCTAATCTTATTACAATCTAGCCCCATAGACAGACTAATAAGTAATTTAATTCTAACCTAAACTATTAAATTGTCTTTACTAAGTATGTGTTATTGAACACATACTTATTAAAGACAATTTAATAGTTTTTACTAAGTATGTGTTCAATAATTAAATTTAGCACTTTTCTTATTGTCTCTATTATGGCGAATACACTTCGTTCTTGTGTTTGTTTGCACTTTTGTACCTTACACTAAACACTAACTCGATTGCAAACGTACAACCTGACACTTTTTTTTGAGGTTGGGAAAATAATGAAATAACTTCTCCTCTCTTTCGCGCGGAGCGGGGAGCGTCAGAATTTTACTGACTAAAACCCACCCGTGTTCCTTCACTTGCATGTGTGCCAGGGGCCCCGGTATCTCTTTCGAACAATCCGCACCCTTGGCAGGACAACCCGCACCCCTGGCAGTGACTTGCACATAGCGGAAAACATACAAAAAAAAATTCGCGGTGACCCACAGCGCATAACTCTTATAAAATAGAGGTTATCAAAAGAAAACGAACTTTTTTTGAAGAAAAAGCCCCTTCTTCGCTTCCTTTTTTTATAATTTAAAATCACGCGTTTGACCAGTATATCAACTAATGTTGCGCGATGATGTGGTCGAAGTTGGAGAACCTTTGCCTAGAAGAAACCTATTCACCCTCTTATGTCAATAGTTATTCCCCTATCTCTTAACATTAATGTCTTAGCTACAGGTGCATTGCCTGGAGCCTCTTCATCTTACCTGTCATAACCACTTATGTATGTCTAGTTTGGAAGCCAGCCAGGCATTCGTTAATATAGCGGGAATGTCCTGCACAGTGCGCCAAACAATAGTCATTGACATGTACATTAATGCGTCTAATATCCCACCGGTCATTCCGCATCGTAATCACAGCCCTGAATTATTGTTCATGTGGGTTGTTCGTATGTGTGTTGTGTATTAGATTGTTCCAGTGAATAATTAGGGTTGCCTTAATTGTACGTGCTCAAGGACTTATATAATGTCGTTTTAAGTGCTTCCCTTGAATGGATTAGTCTCTTTCAGTGTATGAGAGATTTGCATATTTTGGTTTCGTTTTGTAACGGAGTATGATTTGACTTGTCTAATACATCATTCGTTTATGTTTTTTTTTATCGAAGAAATTGTCACATAACAAAAAACGTTACGTAGCGAAATTGCGTTATGCGACTTTTTATTATTTTTAAGTAGCTTTTTCTAGCGGCTTTGCTCATGTGGAGGTCGAAAATTATCTCATGGGAACATTATTACCGGGATAAAAACTATCCTACGTGTTATAATCTATCGGCGTGCCAATTTTCATCCAAATTTTTTCAGCCGTTGTTGCGTGTTTGAGTAACAAACATCTAAATATCCAGACATACAAAGTTTCACATCTATAATATTATATAGTAGGAAGTAGGATAGTAGGACTGTCTAGACTGTCTATATTGGAAAGAGTTTTCATGGTTTTCGAGGGCACTGAAGCCAATAGTGAGATCAAAATTAAAATCTAAAATGGCGACTGTTCGAAAATGTTCAAATTGTTCATCATAGATTCATAGTTATCGTATTCATGGTTATCGAGGGTGCTGAAGTCGATAATGAGGTCGACATAAAGTTTGAGTGTTTTAAGATAGAGTTAACAACGTTACATTCGGAGGTGAAGAAAAGCATACGGAACTGCGTTCCTGACGGGGTCCCCCGAACCCACACGTATTTTTTAAAATAAATGGAACTAAAACTAGTATCGTCTGTGTGTGTTTGTGAACTGTATCTGTAACTAGCTGACCTGACAGACGTTGTCCTGTCCGTCCAATAATCATTCATACAGAATCCCTACCCTACCTACGCTATAAACCTCACGGAGCCCGAGACCTTTCCAACGAATGCAAAACCGTGGAAATCGGTTCGTGCGTTCTGGAGTTATAGCGTCAGGAAGGAAAACCCGACTTATTTTTATATAGTAGATTAGTTCAACCTACATTTGTCATAATTTTACATCACATACGATTTGTAAGTATATCCCATAAACTCTCTTGATAGTTTCAATGCGGTTTCAACTCTAAAACGCGCAACAAATATTGGAAACAACTAAATTTCCGACCACATGAAATTCCCAACACTATATAGTATACGTTTCGCACGAAACTGGACGAATTAGCGCCAAATTAGGTTAGTTTGCGTAGCTTTCGATCTGCGGTAACGATGAACATTCGTTATCGTGTGTACCTGCACGTATGTGTTGCTATATTTGTCATGTTGTCAAGGGCTTCTAATAGTGATCAATTGATTGGTAGTTTGAATAGTCGGTTATGTTGTAAGCCGGTTTAATAATGATTCACAGGGGATTGAAATACGTATGATGGACTATCTTCTGCCCGCGATTTCATCCATGTGACATGTCTTATGTCTTATAATAATAAGCCATTTATCTCAGACGTAGTCCTTATACTGTTAGTAACACAAAAACCTTATAAAACTATTGTTAGTACATACAAAAAACAAAAACAAAGAAACAGAAATCACAAAGTGGCACCGCACAGGAATGCCAGTTTATGCCAAGCCCTGGACGCGACCATCCGCAGTGTGTAGTCGCATCCAGTGCTGCCACATCGGCGAGTCCCACCAGCCTACGAACACGCTCAGAAAGCTGTACGAGCTGGCCCGCATGCACTTCATAAGTGACGCAGAACGCTTCCGCATGATGGCATGAAACCCATCCACGCTTTTTAACGCAAACATTGCTGAAGCGCTGCAGTAACGCGGCAGCCCGAACAGAACCCTGAACGCGTTGTTATACTGCACTTATGACACTTATGACTTCGGCAATACTGTAGCTTCTCATTATTGAAAGAATTTTCGGGGTCGAATTAGTAGTTCCGACGAAGAAATAGCATACACAATAAAAAAATTTACCTCTTCATAATATTAGTAGATTTATTTGTTAACACCAGGTTGAACATTTGAAAACCGAGTGCATAGCGTGACTTTCAACGTAATGAGCTTTGGAGGAATGTATCGCAAGGATCGCAATAATTAAAAATTGTGATCAAGTTTCAAAAGGTCAAAATTTTAAAAACGAAGACCTTTTTAAAATTTTGTTAATCATGTTCATTTATTCAAAATCAAAATATTTTTATTTCATATAAACCTGCATGGGCACTTATGAATCGTCAGAAGCTAGGTGCACGGTTCCAAAATGTTGTTTCCTATGGAGAAGAGCCGGCAAGAAACTCCACGGTTACTCTTTTAAAAATAATTGGCTTTAACAATATTTTCAAATAACAGAGATTAAATGTATGGGAGGACAGCGCAGGCCTGTCAATAAGTACCAGGTACTTAGACGAATACAGAATAGAAAATCGTCTACAAATATACAGTCAGTAAGGCCTACAACGTTCTCTCATTCACAATATGTAAAATAATCTACATATATAAAATGAACCTAATTAAATTGATGTATAATGTCAATTAATGACGATATTATGTCAGCATTGTAAAAATAAAAAGAATAAAAAAGAACATTGTATAATATTTATTCATTGTATAAATATTCGACTTAATCCATCTTTTTTATGTGCACGTGTTTCTGTGACAGATGTACCAATTTTTCTTTCTTTCTTAATAATTTCATTGAAGTTGTATTCAATCCTCTCATAACCATTAACATACCAACATACATTATCAGAGTGTACTTAGCGATTGAATATAATTTCGACAATGGGTTTACTCGTTTCCCAGAGTACATAATTTCGAGCCCATCTCTATAATTATACCGAAATACTATAGTTGAATCAATTTAGCTAATAGCCTGATGTAAACTAGTAATCAACTAGAAAGATATGTAGTGATTTGATGGACGCAAGGTTGTACCACGAAATGTATAGAGAAATATGAATGGAGTAGTTCAACTCCACAGAACTAGTGAAAACGCATGCACTTATTAACATGCATCTACGTAATGCAAGGGCAAGCACAGATATGACTGAGAGCGCGCGCTTTTATAATTTCTAACGTGACTAGATCGGACGGATCGTTACGGCATCACGATAACTCAGAGAAGTACAATGTTTTTAGTCTCTTTTATCTTGCACGTATTTCCATACATTTTATGGACGTGGAAGTCCATGATCGTATCTAACTCATCATCATCATCCTCATCATTTCAGCCCAAAGACGTCCACTTCTGGACATAGGCCTCCCCCAAGAGGGGGGGGTGTGCCATAATCGCCACGCTTGGCAGGCGGGTTGGCGATCGCAGTATGGTGGTAAAATGCATAGAGGACGCTGCTGCCCATTCATCTAACTCATTCATCCATCCATCTAACTCATACTCAAATTCAAAGCATTTATTTCGAATAAACCAATAGGGTATTTTCCAATGTGATCAAAACTATTTTAATTTGAAGACTGGGACGAAATATTTAACAGAAAAATAAAAATAAATTTATTTATATCCATTTTCTCCATTAAAAACGACTAATATAAAATTTATTTTTCGTTGTTTTGAATTTACCGCCAAAACGCTCCTTACGATGACTTTTTATCACGTGACATCGTGACGTCAGCTTTGCGTAAACAGCACCAGTACAAATACTTAGTTTGGCGCAGTTTTAGAAGTATTTGTGCACAGCGGCACCGCACACCAGTGATTTCACTTTCTATCCATAAAAAATCTTGTTAATTATAAACACGACACTCACTTGTTTACTTACGAACTACTTTAGTTTACACAAAGTTGACGTCACGTGATAAATAGTCATCGTAAGGAGCGTTTTGGCGGTAAATTCAAAACAACGACAAATACATTTGGTTTAAATCGTTTTTAGTAAATTTGAAAATACCCTATTACAGGCACTTTTGAATTGTCAAGGGGTTGATCCGTCAGAAAGATGAAGCTAGTTGCCCATTCCAAAGCGTATTTAGGTGCCTCTGGAGAAGTACTGGCAGCAAACTCCATACACTCTTTTAAATCAAAATATTGTTATGAAAATTGATATTATCGTTTATGTTGATAATGTATATGTAAGAGAGATGTAAAAAGAAGTGCACATTAAGAGCATTCGTAATAAAAAATAAAAAAAATATAAGCGCGCATTGGTTTGACCTTGTTTGAGCTCGCCTCGCACGTATGCGTCTACATGTGCCTACTACGCCTGTTTTCACTAGTTGTGTAGCCAGCCTTCTGAGACTTATCTATGTAGTGACTATACAGCCCGGGTTTCGTTACTAATGGCCAATGCATCGGATCACCAATCACTTGGATCGCTGAACTTTAATTTGGTAATTAGCCAGTAATCTGATGTACGGCGCTTGTTAGCGGGCCAGGTTCGGCTATGATTGGTGGTTATTTAACAGGTATCGGGTTTCTAATTTTAAACTGTGGGAGTACTTATTCAATATGATGATGACTTGTATTAAATCAGATGCATTTGCAATTTAATGAATTGGGCGAATTTTACCAATGAAACTAAACACGTTCAACACATCTACACTGAGCAGTCACTGTCAAAATTGTTATGGAATATTGATACTGACGGTTCTTGGACGCGGTTTTAAAGTGCTGATCGTGTTAAGGTTCGTTGCTGAAATCCGCACTTTTTGTGTAGTCTACTATAAATTATTCTAAGGATCCTCTTAGTGTCGAAAATCTTGATCAAAACTCACTATTGGTCGCAAAATGTTCTAAGCATTTAACCCTGATAGTAGTTCTATTGACAATACATTTGAACCGAGCTACAATTACTAAAATTGTAGGGTGTGTACTTACACACCCTGAAATAACGTTCTTAACAAAATAAAACTTATTAAACAACACAATAAAGTTATTAACCCAATGATTAAACACAACATATATTCATATAAATACATTATTGATGACATTTAATCACCCTGAGAACAGTGAGGCATAGTCTCACCTGACAAATTGGATATGAATTTCCAATGTGTTTCACGTAACGAGGATACGTCGAGACGCGCATATATACCGCAATTGTTTTCAGAGCCTCGGCTTACAAGTGAAGCATATCATCTTCGTAATGAAACTCTCCTTGGTGTATGTAGTACTGTTCTCGGCTGTAATATACATTAGAGCTTACACAAGTAGCAATCGCTTTAATTGCGTTTTTTCGGAAACTTATATCAGTCAATTCCATATATTTTAAGAACAAAGTTTCGAGCGAAAAAAGCGGCATGCCCATTCCTTGCGACTTTTTGTTATTTATAAGAGACAGAGAAGAGAGAGAGAGAGATAATTTTCATGGTTTTCGAGGGTGCTGAAGCCGAAAGGGTTATTTCTGACTTTTTTTCTTTTTACCGGCTTCTTAGAGTCGTAGTGTGATGTTAAATAGCCTATACCTTCCTCGAGAATTGGGCTATCAAATTCAAAAATAAATTTTCAAATACGACTGGCAGTTCCGAAGATAACCCCTTTTTTTGTAGACTTATACTGTCTAAAACCCACCCGTGTTCTCTCAGTTGCCTGTGTGCCAGGGACCACGGTATCTTTTTCTAACAACCCGCACCCCTGGCAGGCATAGGCCCTTGCGGGTCTCTTCCCTAGTGCTGACATCTCTTTGAGGCACGCGTGGAACACAACGCGCTGTCGACCCGGGCTTGGTCCTTACCGGACAGCGAGCAAGCCTGCACCTACGGTGGCCGGGAATCAGCCTGGGATTTCCGTCGCCCAGGGCGTCTCCTGCGGAGGCTAAGGCCGTGAGGGCGCATATTCAGTATATCTATCCCTTCCGTGCCCCGCCTCCCTCTTCGCGAGCATCACCGGTTCGCAGAAGGAAGGGACGCCTACCCATGCACTCTCGCTCCGTACCTTGGCCTGGACCAGGGCCGTTTTTGTTACCATTCGCCTTAAATTGGATATTTTGCAACAATTTAAAACGTTTGACGCGTCTGTAATGTTTCTTATTTTATTTTGGCGGCGCTTGACAAAGGACGCCTAAACCTAAAGTCGCCGCCTGGACTTGGGGTCGAGCGCGGTTATGCGTGAACCTATCAGTTGTTTTTTTATTTTTGAATACATTGCTTGCTTGCAAAAAATGTGTTTAATCTCAAATAATGGTTCATTTAACTGTTCATACCGCATAGTGTACAGAAAATGCAAAAAAAAAAAATATTAGTAAAAAAAAAAACAGCTAGATTTTTTGATGGTAGGTACTGTATCGAGAATCACTAGCCCTATCACCATCACCTGTCTTCGTTTCTCTTACACACTGTAGATAGAGCTTGTCATCAATCAGAAACAAGACATCGCAACATCGAAGGCTTTGATTTTATACCTGTATACTGAATTCTCCATGAAAAAGAATTCCATATTGATAACTCATCGGTTTGTGCTGCCGAAACGGGGAGCAAACATAGGTGCTGTTTGTGAGTCAACATCGGAGCGGTGATGTTCGGCGTTCGCTACAAGTGTAAGGTTTGCATTGAATTTAGCAGTTCATGTTTGTGTTTATCTAAGTGAGTGATTCTTAGAAAAATATATCTATTATTACATAGGTACTGTAAGCCAAAGGACTAAAGGAGGCGAAGGGGTATCGTGGTACCCTGTAACTGGGTTATGGAGGTCAGATGGCTGCATCTAGTTAGTCCGGAAGCCGACCCTTATATAGTTGGGAATACGCAAAAAGCATGTTAGTTGATCACATAAGTAATATTTTGTAAAATGTGACAATGCTTCTAAAGTACACTGTCCTTCAAGATACAGGATTCTCTTAGTTTGAAGAGCAGGGTCTTACTTATCTGTATTAGCCATTCCTATCTCTTACTAAACAATCTCTGATGTTACCTAGGCTAATTTTTTTGTTAAATAAACGATCACTTACTTACTTCCTTAAAAATAAGTACCGTAGAAGTTTTAACAGGGATGGCTAGTGGCTACCTCATGCATCCTCCACGAATATTTAAAGTTAATGGCATAATGCGCAGATGAACACTACTACATATTTAGAAGAGTAGCAAAATATTGAACAGTTTGGATAGCTGAAAGCTCCCATCTTGAAGACTATAAACAAGAAAATATGCCTTATACTAACCCGGTATTGCGATACCGGGTTAATATAACGGTAATGTTAATAGAACGTTTAAAAGGCTCTGTCGAAGGTAACTAAGTCCCGATCTTTATCAAAAGATCAAATCAAGTTTATAATCATTACAGTTACATCCATTAAAAAAAATAGAAAGAAACAAATGTCTCGTCCAGCTAAGAATACACCAGAAAAAGAAATCTTGACTGCGAACATGAAAATTAAATCCTTAAGTAAATAACAAAAACCACATTACAGCGTCTTCATCAATTCTTCTATATCTTCATCAATTATTCTGTCTTCACCGAATTATAACATAGACAGCTAACCCATCAATCTTGAATATCTTTAATACACATTTCCTTTTCGATTTGACGTCAACGTAATGACGTTTCATTTCTCAAGTCACATCGAAAAAAAAAAACCTCATGTAAATCTTATTCCGTCGACATCTCTTCAACGATGTCGACATAAAAATTCGCCAACACGGAGGGGCACCCTCGCATCGAGAGGGTTTGAATATGCAAATTGTAAGGTGGCACTCTTATAGCCCTCCGACAGAAATGGCGGACTTCCATCTCCAGAGAAAATATTATCATTGGAAATTCTTTTAAAGCAAGTTATTTGCTGAAAGAAGATTATCGGTGAAAGGTAGGAATTCCGATGTTAATGTGAAAACGTTTTCCAAGGATGATCAAAGGCAAATAGAAGGTGCTTACTCGTAATTTGCAAGACGTATGCTTATATTTGAAGTAGGATACAGTAAACAAGAATTTTTGGAAGATATTTTCTAGGTTTTCATACTATGCTGTGTAGGTTTTGTACAAATATGCTCACAATTATTTTACATACAGCATTGAGCCACCTTCCTTAAAAACACAAAATTACGACAAAGGTAAAGAAAAAAGAAACAAATATAAACATTAACCCGGGGCCTGTTGAATATCCCAAAACGTTTCAGAATCCGCATACCGCCCGTCTTCGCACTTTACTACCCACAAAAGTAAAAATATTTCACCTTAACCCCGCGGTTATTTAAAAGGCAAAAATGTTAAAGGTACCGAGGTCGGTACTAGGTAGGTTTGCTTGAATTCAGTGCACGTACACCTTGGGGAATGGGGCGGAGAGATTGGCTCGTAAAGACACGACGTGGCCACCTCTCCCTAATTATAATCCGTTAATTGTGAAAAATCACAACCCGACCCTCTCAGGAGTTAAAGGGGAGGAACTCTGTAAAAGTTGCATAAAAGCTAGGGTTGATCCACAATTACGATGTTCTGTTTAAAACTCTTTTTGTTTCGAACATTTTTCTACTTAATTTTTCGTATAAAACTTCTTCACTGAGCATTCTCACTGCTGTCACTAAGAAATGGTTGCCAAAAAAGTAATGGAATATGAAATTAATCTCGACACGTTGTATTTCATATTTCCTTAATTTCTTCTTCCTCGTCGCCGAGACGTAAATCTTGTATTTTGTGCCAAGTTTTCAGTGTCCAACATTAAATGAATAAACGTTTTGCGAAAGCGACTTTGTAAACTATGTCCATTTTAGTGATGGTGCTGCTTGGGTATCGAAACGATCTTCGTCGATATAAATTCAATCATAGTTTTACTCGTCAGTCTGGCTTGCGTTTAAGAGTGGAAGTCATATCAGCAAATGTCATTGTCAATAATAGGGGATGGCTGCTTAAAACCACACAATAGAATTGAAAACTTACGACTGGAGCCGCATATACCTACGCAATTTAGCGTCACCACCGATTGGAGCCGCGTATTCCCGATTCAGCGTCACTGACCTTAGCGTTAGTTCAAAAAAATCAATTTCTTGATCACAATCATCATGTCGTCATTAAAGAAAATGAATCACAAAAGTGTACCTAACCAAACAATACTCAAATCTAGGTTCTTGAATGTTACGTAACCATATTTGTAACGCGTTTTACGGCCATACCCGCTATATTGAACGTTCAGGATCCTCCGTATATCTACGGCAGCGGTAATGATTCGATCGCTAGGCTTAACGTATTATCGGAAAAGATATAAACTTTTATTATACGTAACCGTTGGAAAACTATAACCCTAAATGTTATTATAGAAATAAAACTCATCTTAAATAACATACGAGATGTAGTTTCGGAATTGGCGTAGAAATTGCTGAGTGAATTGGAGTAAACCATTCAATGCCAAAAAATAATCCCGTTAACAGCCCTATTTTTCCTGTTACTTGTATTGTGTCATTCACTTAGTTTCCGGTAAAAATAACCTTTAAACTACACAGTATATTTTAAACGTAGCTACAAGCCAAAACAAAATCATGTTGAGATTCTCATTTTTCCAGTTAAGTACATACTTGTATTGGCTCAGTTTTCGCTAAAAATAACCTTTATACTGGCTCCATAGTATACAAAATCTATACAATATACATAAACCTACACAGTACAACGTGCTTCTAAAAACATGTCACAATTTACGTTCTACATAGTCGAGTAAATGTCAATGGATGCCTATAAAAACAGGTAAAGCCCCTATGCGAGTTAGAACACCGACTTTCAAAGGTCACAGAGAACCGCTCAAGGTCAAACTGAACGAATTGTAGACTACCCTCGGAATACGAAATATCATGAAGTTTTAGAGACAGATTAATCTCACAGTAACCGGGTTCTCAACTCGTTAAAAGTAACAGCTAGCTTCGGAAATTAGATTAAATACTTTTGGATTACCTAATATTCATGGCTGTGCCTTTTAAGGCTAATTGCTTTTCTATAGTTTCTAGTTTAATTTCTTTTCTAAACAATTAAAGTTACCTAGCTATTTTGCTTAACGAATTTGTAATTGTTACCAAAAAATAAATCCAAAACTTAGTAACAAGGTCAAGGAGGTCGCTTAACTCAGTTTAAAGCAGAATTGCTTTTCTAGAGCGAAATATTCTTTCTCGAAGCTTGTTTCAGAACCCACTCAATACAATACTCTCCACTTCGCTCTAAATACTAAACAAGTTTAAAAGTTACAAAACCCAATGGAAAATGCAGTTCACAAACCAACTAAGTTCCAAATTAGATTTTGCAAAGTTAGCCTTTCACATAGAGTTCACTATTAAATTTCAACCCTAAGTAAAAGTCAGAAGGTTGGAAATAGCATGATAAAGTTCCGTTCGAGTCGATCAGTTGGACCTTTTATGATCGGAAATAATAATTACTTGGAAATTTAACAATTTTGTTGCAAAAATGGCAAGTTTTTCTGACATCGATACTTCAATAAAGTCATTATTTAATGTCGAATTGTTGTTAGAATCTTTTGGAGACTTGGCCGTTTATTGGTAGCCTAATTGCGCCAATTTTTATTCGCTAAATTGGCAATATATTATCCTCATTGGCTCCAATGAGGTCGATTGACCTCAATAGCCACAAATTAGCAATAGAAGCTGATGATCCATGGTCTTTTAACATTTTGATGAGTAAGAAGATAATAATATTTTGTATTAGAATAAGCAAAAAAGCAATTTGATGACTAAGGCCTTGTTTCAGAAAATCAGTTTCTCAATTACTTCTGATTTTTAGTTCAAAGTCAAATCATTTATTTCACAGTAGCTGTGCCCGCGGCTTCGCCCGCGCAGATGTCGGTAATTATCCCACTGGAACGAGCTAATGGGACTAAAAGAAAAGCCAATCTTATTCTTTGTAACATCAGCAATCTGCCGTGAAAGTCTCGTCAACGTCTCAAAATCGGTTCAGCCGTTATAGAGATTAGCCGGAACAAACAGACCGCCAGACACAAAAAAAAACCCTTTTCATTATAAGTACCGGTTACATTTTAATATGCATTAAGTGAAACGTTACAATTTATTTGTTTAGATGTTTAACCAGGCATTTTTGAACGTCAAAATTAACAAGAATCAAGAACGATCGTCTAGTACTTTCGCGAGAAAAATCGTTAGGCACTATTCATGTAAATAATAAAAATGCCCTTGTAAACATGTCACGATCACGATACACAAAGCCAATGGGAAACTATTAACCATAGTTCATTACAGTACAACACTGAACGATAAATGTTTATGTTAATTAAAAACATAAAGATCGCCCATGGGCAATGGCCGCGAACACGCCATAGGCATTGTTATTACTCAGTACATATTTTTGTTAGTAAAAACCGTCTCTTTATGAAAAAAAAAAACTATTTTTATTCTAATGAGAAGGCACAAAAGGCTTTTCAGTTTTCAGTTCAAGGTTGAGCGCGTGTGTTGAAGGCACTTTAGTGAAATGGTAAACATGGTGTGCTCGAGTGTACTGTATACAGGGTGTATATTTAAAGCCAGGCAAGCGTGAACGAGGTTATTGTGTAACTGATTCTGAACCTGAAACAATAAAAAGCCTCTCGACCTTGACCGGTTTCTGGGAAAGGTTAAGAAGTGGGGTTTGGCTCGGATAAGAAGGCTCGTCGGTTGATGGGGCGCAACCGTCTAAAGCAACTAAGGAGCCTGATAAATCTGAAATATTTCGAGCCGTATTAAATAAAGAACCTGTGAGCTACAATTTTCAAGTCTTTCATTCAGGCTTGAGCAGTGGTGACCCTGTGGTAAAGGCCACGGCTTACGAGTTATCGACCGCAGGTTCGAACCCAAGCAGGCACTTTTTGTGTAAATTATTTCCACTGCAATGCTCTCAAAACGGTGATTAAAAAAAATGGTGAGGAAACCGGCATGTCCTAGTCCCAAAAAATCGAAGGCACGTGACATCTACCAACCCGCACTGGGCCTCGGTGATGGATTACACATCTCACAGAGAGGAGGCCTGTGCCCCAGCAGTGGGAACATTATATGCTGATTATGTATTATGTATACGTCTAACGTAATCAAGACGCCTGATTAGTTAGAAAGCGCGCGCGCGTTCGCGTGAAATTTTGAAACCCTCTTTTTTGGATAGGAAATCACCAAATGACTTCTCCCGCTCTGTCCAGCTTCAGTTGCCTGTACCAGGGCCACGGTAACTCTTTCGAACAAATCCACGACCCTAGCAAGCATCGGTCCTGGACCCCTTCCATTGTTGTTGACATCTCTTTGAGGCGCGCGTGGAATTTTGAACACCGACCCGTCATGTAGTATCCCATCGCCCGTGCGCTATTAGTTCGTTTAAACTTAGCTTTCCTAACTTAGCGTTTTAATTTTCTGTCCGTTTGCCAGAATTATTAGGATCTTAGCGTGATATTAATATAACCAATAACTTTCCTCAAGAATCGGATTTCGGAAAATTCGGATTTGAAAAAATATTTTTACATTTAATAGCCTATATTAAATGTAAAAATATTTTTTCAAATCCGACTTTAGCACGTTCAAACAGACAAACTCAAAGATTTATTATATTAAGGCCTGATTTTTAACCGACTTCAAAAAGAAGGAGGTTATCAATTCGACATGTTTTTTTTTTTAATGTATTTTCGGGCATAACTCCGTCATATGTAGACAGACGGATTTACAAAATTCTTTTTTTGTTCGAAAGGTGTTTATTCCGAAATGGTCCCATTCAAATCTATATAAATAAAAAGACAAGTCCTGACTGACTGACTGATTGACTGACTCATCAACGCCCAGCCCAAACCCTTGGACCTAGAAAGCTGAAATTTTGCACAGAGGTTCCCTTTATAATGTAGACAAAGAATAAGGAAGGATTTTTCGAAATTCAACCCCTAAGGGAGTTAAATAGGGGATGAAAGTTCCACGCGGGCGAAGCCGCTGGCAAAAGCTAGTTTCATATAGATCTGATGATGCGTTTCGGAGACAGACAACGGAACTCTTCAAAAATTATAGCAAATCAACCGCGAATGCTGCTATCGCATAAATATGCATTGTTTTGACCCCAAGGACGATGAAATTTCGAATTGGTGTGGGGTAGGTAACTAAAAAGTGAAAAATAAAAACTTTTTTCAAAAAAATAACAACCGACTTCCGAAAAACACTACAAAGTGCAAAATAACTTTAATTTCGGAAGGCGGTGACAAATAATTAAAATACACATCCAAAGTCACCGACTTCCGAAATTAAAGTTATTTTGCACTTTGTAGTGTTTTTTGGAAAAAGTTTTTTACTAAAGTCAGATAGATATCTTTTATCCACAGAATAAAATTTATGCCTGACAATTCTACTATGGAAAATCTGTCAAAAAACCAAAATTTATTCTCAGGATAAGACTTATTATAGGGATAAAAGTTTGGTGAAATTCGCCCTAAGTAAACTATAGATAGAACCGGCGAGCTACAAATTTTATTTTTCTTTCATGTAGGTTTGTGTTTCTTTCATAAAATCTCAGTTTAAACACAGCGCCATGTAAAAAAAAGAGACATAAAATAAAAATATTTCTATGCGGAAAATCCTAGAGCAAAACTTCCACAATAAACCTTCAGTTCTCTTCAGGCTTGACAAAAATAATGCATGCATTCCGCTTAAGTACGCACACACTTTATATTTCTGTAATTTGTGCGTAGTTGAACGAATGAATGAACCCAGGAGTGAATGTCGGTCGTACTCAGGTCGTTTGTTGAGTTACATTCGTCGCCAGGTGAATGGGACGTTTAATTACATTCGCTGTAAAGCATTCTCGACGTTTTCATTCATTCAGTCGCTCTTCTGTTCATATCTCGCGGCTCGCGAATGCACCAGCCTGCTGTTTAAATACGATTGTGAATATATTTCTGCTTGATGTTCTTGCTTGATGTACGAGAGCCATTATTCTTAGTTTTATGTGACATTTACAGTCATTGATGCACGTCGTTGATAAGAGCTTTTGAAAAACATTGATATGTATGTTTCGCGATTTTTGGCATCAAACGGTACTCCGTTCGGTACTCGTTATTGCTATCACCAGGTTAAATCTCAAAGTCGTTTTTGTTGAGACCTTGTAGGAGACACAATGGAAACGATTGAGCTTTTATATATAACTAAGTTGACATTATAAATCAATTTTATTTAGGTTCATTTTATTTATGTAGATTATTTTACATATTGTGAATGAGAGAACGTTGAAGGCCTTACTGACTGTAGATTTGAAGACGATTTTCTATTCTGTATTCGTCCAAGTACCTGGTACTTATTGACAGGCCTGCGCAGTCCTCCTATACATTTTATCTCTGTAATTTGAAAATATTGTTAAAGCCAATTATTTTTAAAAGAGTAACCGTGGAGTTTCTTGCCGGCTCTTCTCCATAGGAAACAACAATTTGGAACCGTGCACCTAGCTTCTGACGTTTCATAAGTGCCCATGCAGGTTTATGAAATAAAAATATTTTGATTTGATTTGATTTAAATCGTAGGTATTGTATCAAAATTTAACACGACTGGTGACTACGTCCTTTCATCCAGTTATAAATTCAAAACGTTTCGAGAATAACATTCAAATGCACAGGAAAAGTAAACGTATAATTTATAAACAAGACAATAACTAAAAGAAGACAAAAGAACGACATTTAAACACATAACAAGACACAAAATTAAATCACGTGCAAATCTCAGTACGAATTTACAACAGTTCTAACAATTTTCCAATCGACTGTACGCCAAGTGAGGGAGACACTTCAATAACCAAGCGGTTTGCTCTCGTTAACCGACAACCACAACGTAGACGGGATGACCGAATAAAGTGGATAGTGGAGTGGATCCATATCTACTCAAGGTGAGCTACATCATAATGAGCCTACAATGCTCCCACTGTTGGGATGCATGCCTCCTCTCGGTGAGATGGAGTGGGCCGTAATCCACAACGCGGACCCGGTGCGGGTTGGTAGCTGTCATATGTCTTCGAATTTTTGGTTCTAGGACATGCCGGTTTCCTCACGATGTTTTCCGTCACCGTTTTGAGAGTAGTGATGATGAAATAATTTACCCCAAGTAAATCGCCTGCTTGGGTTCGAACCAACGACCTACATACAACACGTAAGCCACAGCCGTTACTTACAACATGGCCACCACTGCTCAAAAAAAGAACTGAAGTATTTAAAGTGTACATTTAGTAAAATGTATTCTATCTATCCACTTATATGTTTATCTTGAGAGTATCGTGATACTCGTAGTATTGCCGCAGTTAGCAGGTTGACAATGGTTTAGTTGTGAACAGCCACGCTTATTGAATAACTTGTGTGTTTATTTACATAGTTATAATAATTCATCCCCGTTGAGTATTGTTTCAATAGCTATTGATTTGATATTGTTTTGTATAGATGTGATGATATACAAAACTACTTATTTATTACGTATGGTTTGTTTTGTTGCGGTATTCCACTCAGAGCACCGATTTTACTCGACCGAATGGCACCTGAACTATTCCACTAACCGCACTGTTTCAAAATTTTGATAAGTGGGGTTCGGTGGAAGTTTGTTAATTTTTTTTTTCACGAACGCCATCTACTTTGATGTGAATCAATCATCATCATCATCAGTAGCAGCCCACTGCTGGACATAGGCCTTTCTAATCACACGCCATTCAGCTCGAATGTGAATCAATGTTTTGTTATAATTTTGATGTCAATAACAGTGCTACTACCAGCTGTAATTTTGAGAAGCTTCTTATAAAAAACCACGTTGTGATGTGACAGCTGAATAACTTTGGGTAGAAGTTCTGATCAAGAAAATTTCTTAATCAGAACATGTAGTCATCCTCAAAGAGTTTACTGCAGTTTTATATGGAAATGTTCTACTCACAATTGGATTAATAAAATAGAAATCAGTCTGGCCGTTGAACTAGAAAACCATCACAATAAAAAACTAATTCAATCTTAAAAAAAAAACATTCACTACACACAACAACAATCTTTATGAAAAACATTATCATCTTTTTGGGCCCCATCGTAGTTGGGTAATAAAAATAAAGTCCAACAACCAACTACATATCCGAAATACATTCACTCAAGAACGTTTTAATGTAAAACACTCACTCAGAATGTACACGCTTAATCTACCACATGGAGCTGATTAGCATCAGTGAGAGCTTGCGAGTCAAAGTTAGGGGAATCGAGCGCGGGACGAATGTTCGCTACATTAGGCGGTAAATGAAAGTGTAAAGATGAATGTTCGAGATAATGTGTAAACAAATGCAAGAATTTTGGGTTGATTTTTATTGAACTGTTTATAATAATATAGTCTGTCACTTTGAATGCACAGGCTTAATCTATCAGATGAGGCTGATTAGCATTAGTGAGAGCTTGAGAGTCAAAGTTAGGGGAATCGAGCGCGGGACGAATGTTCGCTACATTAGGCGGTAAATTAAAGTGCAAAGAAGAATGTTCTAGATACAGTGTAAAGTCCCAAGAAAAAGACTGACACCCGTTTTCTGAATTGACCATTTGAAGCTGAGAACTGGTACAACACTTCTTTAGCAAAACTTAGATCGTCAGACAACGAACGAAAATTAGATGGCAAATGGCAGTGCCGCTTAAGACCAATGTCCTATAGTTAAACAAATAGATACATTTAAGTAACTTAACTAAACGGTTGGAAAGACACTGAACGAGACACAATATACATTTTATTGTTATTACGCCTATAGGTGTTCAGTGTCCCTTAAATTGTTAATCGTATAAAATTAAGTTTGAGTGTTGAAAATCATAGCGTAAAACCCTAGAATTCTTCTGTTCATAAAGAAACTCAACGCTGCATATAACTTTACCAGTTTTTCAACCCGATTCCGCTTCAGCAACATATAGTTGGATATCCCTCCCCAACTGAAACGTGTAAGTAATGTTACGAAGTTGGCAACACTGACCAGCCGCGATGAATGCTCACAGAAAAGTAGGTCACCGCGAGAGCTACAAATACATTAACGAAATAAGACGGAAAACTTTTATAATTAATGTAATACAATGCCAGAGCTGCGGGGAATTAATGACTAACTCCCTTCCCAGATAATATTTCGTATTTTGATTGCTAGCAACACAATATCGGAAAGCAGTAAAAGTTTGAACAGATGAAGTCGGCTATCGATTTAATTGAGTCTATTGAAGATGGAAAAAATAAAATAACCGGCTTACGTTCTTTTATATTCTCACTAGCGAATGGAAATATTGAAGGCTATAAAACTGTTAGTGTTGCCAGGCGTAACTTCGGTATTTGATAGCGTTTTACGATCGTGACGAGTTGATCTGTTGCAGAATAGGAAGTAACACGAATATAAGAACATATAGAAGAGTTATGTTCTCCTAAAATGGAGCGAGAATGGGTTCACACACCAAAACTCTTCGGTACAAGTAAAGATAAGCGGTCTCCAGTCACCACTGCAGTGACATTTAGATTGTGATTTAGGAATGAATGGTGCGTTTATAAATTCTGTACACATTTTCGTAGTAACATTGTGTTTATTGTTTGAAAGTGGACTGCATTGTATTTCAGCAGTTTATATATATAATACTCATGTAATTTATGGTAAACTAGCTTTTGCCAGCGGCTTCGCCCGCGCGGAACTTTCATCTCCCTTAGGGGTTAAATTTTGAAAAATCTTTAATTATTCCTTGCCTAAGGGAACCTCTGTGCTAAATTTGAGCTTTCTAGGTCCAAGGGTTTGGGCTGGGCATTGATGAGTCAGTCAGTCAGGACGTGTCTTTTTATTTATATATATAGATCATACTCTAAATTACATACCTGTAGCATAGGCCGGTTCAAGATCGTCTTCGTCGTCGGTGTGGTGTCTGCTAGATGCGTGCGAGTGTGAGTGATGCCCCACACCCACGTGTACCGGCTGAATGGGCTGCTCGTAGTGCTTGTGGTGATCCACGTACACTCGGTGGTGGTGCGGACATGGTGTCGGAGGAAGATAGTCCGCTAGAGTACCACCGCGAGTCAACGTCGACCCAGCACTTAATGTCCCTCCACCAGAACATGACGCTAACGCACTCCGCACTGATCCAAGGTCTAAAGACGGTCGTCTAGATAGTTCGCCGTAACTCTCGCCGAAGAGCGCACTGGCTGGTACCGCGTGTCTTACTTCGTGCTGGTGGTGTGAGTGGCCGCCGTTCGACGACGAGTGCGGAGACGCGGAATGATCGCGACTGTCGCGTGACGTGGACGCCGTGTGGATGACACTCTCGTCGTGCGTCTCCATGACCTCTCTCGCGGTCGGCGGATTCGGGTGCACGTGCACTGCGGACGTGCCCGCGCGGCGTGGACTTCGCCCGCGGTCCGGCAGCACCGACGAAGCCGACCAGTAACCCCACGCCATTTTCGTTCCCGGTATTTACACTGTTATTAATCAAGCGCTAGCCATAAACACGAAGAACCTAAGGAAGGTGTACGTTCACAGTATGAGTGTCCACGTCTGCACACGAAGGCTTTATAGAGTCGGGGTCGCGTAATCCGAGAGTGTGGCGGGCGAGGTCGCGCGGTGAGCTGGTCGCCGGCGCCCGGTCGAGGGGACGCGACAATTGTGTAAACGAACCTAATCTCCTTTGACGTCGCCGCCCGGGGCCCACCGAGACAGAGCTTCGTGACCGCGCACAACCGCGCACGTGATACATCCCAAAATATTTTGACAAGCGAATCGCTCCACTGACAGTCACGTCAGAGCCAACGTTGGATAGGTAATCATGTTTATATTGTAGTCAGTGAGTTTTCATTTCATATCTCATTGCGCCGATAGGATCGGGCGCGGTGACGAGGCTCGGTGGGCTCTACTAATTCGGGTTGATTCAACTCGGGCCAGTTTCGGGGCCTACTAAATGAGATGGAAACTCCGCTGATATATAACGATAAACAACGGACGCTTAAACCGGTGAACTTGCATTGGTGGCTGCGAATTTATAGGAAAATACGTCGTGTGTATGATTCATGTTTGTTTGATTTGCGTTAACAGGACGGAGTTGGTAATTAGCGCTTGTAACATTCTGATAGTCCGGAAAAATACAAGTCATTGGGAACATTAAAAGCCTCGCTAGTGAAAGATAGCTATGAATAATTTCTTAACCTGTGAGCTAGCCTTTAGAACGCCTCATTAAACTTTAACCTATTTAAAGTGCAGTGGTGACGTCAGAGCCACGCGCTAGGTGTCGACGTCTATTGCTCCATGGGTCGGAAACCGCCGCGATACAGCCTGACAGTGTAAGCCCCTTCAGACGAGGGGTGCGTCGCTGCGGTTCCGCTGCGCCACTTTTAACCAACTCACTATAAATTAAATAGAAGCTAGATCAATGGGCCACATAATAAACACAGCTTATACAATAAATTCGCTCCTTGTTATCTTCGCACATAAACAATGTCACATTGTTTGTGCTGACATTTATAACTTGAAAACGGTGGATGTCACTCTGATATGCTTATTTCGTTACACAAAAGTTAAATGCCGCTGCGTTTGTGTGGATTTAATGTTAAAGGGCTTGTATTTTTGGGAGTATAGTTAGCATTTTGAACTAGAATTTAATTTGTTTGCAAGAGAGTTAGTATGCAAATGTATGCATTATCTTAGTTCAGTTAATACATAGTTGTTATGCTACATTGTATTTACACTCATGCATGGTGGAGCTTCTGGCGCCGTAAGCTGCAAATACTCGTACTATCTGTGCTTATGTATAGAAATGTTGACGTAAGTCGGCATTATATTATGTGAGGTAAGGTGCTTGCGACATGTATTAGCATTAGACCAGACATGTCACCCATAAAGCTTAACATATTTGGAGCAGTAAACATGATGAATAAGATTTGAGTATGAAAGAAAATTAGAGTTAAAACTCCACGCTTGCTCTCCCGTAGTTAACAACCAACTTAGGTTTTTACTGTAAATGTTTTAGCGAATGCAACCACAAGAGTGCTAATACACGTTTTTATTTAGCAACGTTGTTACCTATCTGCATTGCTAATTGTCGCCACATCGTATTCCGCTTTTATTTTCAAACATGAGGTTTTTTATCTGGCTTGAAATCTGTGAGCAAATAAAAATAACTTTTGCCAACGTAAATATGTAAAACTTACAACAACACATAAAGACGGCAAAGAAATACGGCATAACGAAACGCCACACAATCAGACAGTCTGTAAAGGCATCTTTGCACAAGTTCGCGCGAAAAACGGACCGCATTAACGGGTGAGAAATTACGCGTTACGAGCGAAGTGAACTTATTTCATTATGAGCTCTTTGACGTCTGCTCGGATTCAAAGTACCTTCAGACTTTTACGCCCCGGGATATATTGAAGATACATATCTTACGCGTTCGGTAATTAAATGCTGAGTCTTGACTAAGTACGCCGCTTTTAGAAGATTAAACTCTCTGTAGGCGTATATTTTCGCAGGGAAACTCAGATTACTTGTATTTTTACTTCGTTAATATCCTCACTTTTCAACTTTTTTATCGGGTCTGTTCTTTAATTAAATAATTTTCCAAGAATGTGTTCTGAAGATGATTAATTAATGAAGAAGAATATAAGTACCGCTACGTCTACATAAAATATAAGCCTACTTAAGGAATTCTGAACTTTAACCTGCAATGCGATTCACGTGTCGATGGTATCACATGCAAGGCTATTAAAATATCAAAATACGTCAATAAACCCAAGTCCTGACTCAAACTACACACTTGAACCCGGCCGAGTAACGAAGCGTCTCCGTAAATATGTCGCGATGCCGTGCGGATCAGAAACTTTATGTGTATACAGTCCCTGAGGAGAAATACGGCGTTTCTCCAATTTTATTTCTGGTTACTGACAGTCACAAAAATAATACTGGTATTTCTTATTATTGTGGAAATCAAATGTATTTTTTTGTAATATCCCGCAGGTATTTCATCTCATCGTTTGGACATGAATAAAAAGCTTTCTTGTGCACTTCTCTTTCAGTGCGAGTGCTTTTGGCATTTATTAGTATAGCTTGGTGCCTTTTGTACTTTGCACCGCGCCTTTAGCTATACAACGTGTTGATTTGCATCCTCGTCAAATTTCAGGAGGCTGATATGAAAGACATTAATAATCAAATAAAATTACGATACTTGCTCACTAATGAATAAATACTTGTTTTTTTCGTTATTTAATTTTAACAGTATTTCAGAAAACACCTCTTTCAAAGAACATAATCGCCCCGTTCCGTATGCAGTAGGCAGTGTCGTACGACTATATCGCTGTGTGTTACAGTGCGGTATCACACGGGCCGGGTTTTAACATGCGTGTCCGAAAAAAAAAAATGCCAAATGCCGATTTCCGAAAATATGAAAAAAATACCTTCTTATTTTTTTATTGATTCGTGTCGAGAATCATTAGCATAGTTACCTCCTTGAATTTGACGAGGATGCAAAACAACACGTTGTATTGACGTTCAAGGCATTTTAGAGGCTTGTAACGTTTGGAACGACATTGGACGGCCGAATGGCTTCATATAACGCTTCATGGCTACCTAACGCCTTGTTAATGTGTAAATTATTGACAGAGGGGCAGCACAAGACAGTGTAAGGCAATTTGTAAGACGTGAAACTACCATTTTCGGCTCAAAAACGAACACAACCACTTTATAGAATGGTAAAGTTAATTCTGCTAAGAATCTAAGGATCAGGGTAGTATGCAACGTTATTAACAAAACTGTGAACATGAAAAACGGAATTAACAATAATGGCGACTTACAATAAAAAAAAAAGCATAACATCAGGTTTACGGATCGACTGATCCCAATACAATTACATTTGCATTCCCAAACGCGGATAGTATTCCATGCAGAGAGCGAAGCAATTTAATTTAAAAATTATTTTGGTCATAGCCGAAAATATTTTTGTACCTACGTTAAATTTTAACAACTCGCATTGGTATTGGATAACGAACATGGTAATAATAAAATTGGTGAAGATATTTTATTACCAACAAAATGGATGGTTTTCACATGTTTTTCACAAACATGCATTCAATGCTTTTTGATATAAAAATTGCGACTCTTAGCTTGTTTATTAGTAATATTTGGGCCTGATGAATGGTTGGTTAGTTTATGCTATGCAGCAAATATTTTGAAATGAAAAGCTTTTTTGGATGGAATATTGTTGAAAGGTTACTAAAAGATTTACAAAAGTGCAAGAGATGTTTTTTTTTATTTTTAATACGAAATCAATGTTAAACTGTACTAACCATTTGTTGTATTGGATGTAATCTTTTCTTTCATTAATACACTTATTTGAACAAACCAATCGTTATGATCCGTCCGCCTGCCAGATGAGTGTCTATAAGGAGCGAAAGGCTTTGAACCACATGCTGACTTATTGTCTTTCGCTAGATGTGATTTATCTCGGATTATGACAAGGTGCACCTTTTTTCTGAATCTTGCCGCGTTTGCCCAATCCACAAATTCCTTAGTAGACAGTCTACTCCCACCCATACTACACTACACTTAGAGGAATAAAACCTCAATTTATATTATTAAAACGCACACAAACAAACATAAAACCTCTATAAAGATGACTACACTCGCTAAGCCGTAGAAATAAAGTGACGGAAGCTTTTAGAGTAGTTTACGATCGGAATTGTGCCATAAAAATGTTGAATTAGTTGCCCCCCTCTCACCTGACGCACGGCTCCACTATATGACAGTTATATTTCCTAAGGATTTGTTGTCCCCCCTCTATTTATTAAGCCAGGCAGCTTGCGGCGTAATCTGTACGGGACGGCTACGTAATTCTATTTGTATTGAGGTTATGTTGGTCCTTGTTTGTCCATTCAGAGATTGTTTTGCTAAAGTAGTGGCGGTTAACTTTTCTGATATTGCTGCAAGTTTTTAGGTAACATATTAAAACGTTTGCGTACAAATCTATCACGAAAAATGCTTATTATGTCCAATTATTTACTGCCTCATTAGTCTAGTATACGCAAGCGCTTCTGCTGAGCAGAGAGGTCGATTACCGGGTCTGGCTAATTGTTGTTGGGTTTTTCTATCTCGAATTTCTCAGTACCAGCCCTGAGTCTAAATTTGTGTCTAGTTTATGGTGATTGGCTCGCCCCTATTACATGGGATTTAAACATAACTGGCGAAACATGGGTGTACTATAGGGTATACCTACACCCAACCTTTCGGGGAAACAAGGCGTTAGGTTATGTTATTTTCTATATTCTTCAGTTCATTGGTTTTGAATTAAATGGGCACATACTTCATAACCTATGCTAGATTGTTCTGAAACATTTCCCAAACACAGAATTAAACCCCGTTCGGTTACGTTGCGTTGGCACCGGTTAAAGGCAATATAAGCAATTAATTGCAGAGTTAAACGGCTGCAATGTTACATAAATAATGTCAAGCAAGCCTACCCCCTGCTGCCACCATAAGTAACAGAAAAGTAACGGAACGCGTTACGCTCAGTTGATTCTTTATGACTTGTGCGCGAATTGCTTTCCTTTCACGTTTTAGGGAGATAAAAGAAAGATATTATGTTTATCTTTAAAAAGTGACGTTGCGAAGATTGGAAAAGGGAAGCTCGATTAAGATTGTTGTTTAAAACAGTTTCAAGGACCACTGACGCTTCTATTTACATTTTATACAGTATTCATCCCAATAGGTAGTAGCTGTACTGATCAAGTTGTTTTATAAAATATATTAAAACAGAAATACCAGTCAATAAATAAACAGCCAGTTAATGTTAAACATAGACCAAACAAAATTATCAAATGTTATTGGCGCCCAACTTGTCCCAGCTGGGCGCCATTAGGAACAAAAGACCAAACTTCTTTTTTCTTAAGAATACCTTAATATGAAGAAAATATCAGACCAAGATACGAACAATTTTCAACAAATGTTTCTCCAAAAGTTATCACAAAATGAGACAGTTCCAAGATACGGCACTCAATCTTTGTCGTAATTTAGGAAAACAAAATGTCTGTCACTGTCTATCTTTTGATTTGAGGAAAAACACCGAGAAGGAAAATAATTACTGTCTCGGTTCAACTGTTTCACAAGTGGTCACCTGATGAGACGTTTAGGGTTGTTTTCCAAGTGTTTATAATCCTAGTATATTTTTAGAAATGAACCGTTTAATATTCAGTAGCCATGTGATTTTAATTCCAGCCTTCATAAAACGGAAGGGCAATTTTATCTAAAAAAAAAAAACATACGTATAAAGAATGGAAACACAAATTACCCCAAACGTAATATGTTTGAGTGGACTACAATTTACTGTTACTATGACTACAGTTAGTCCCGGGTAATTTTGGAAAAATAATCATTATTATGAAAAGAGTGGACGCGGAATAATTCTAACAAATTATGAACAGGTTAGTACTAAAAGCACTAGTAATAGCCCCTCGCTCATATTTCGAAAGAACGGTTTATATATTTTATAACTAAGGGTCGTAAATATTTTTCAAGAATACAGACAGCAAAAATACAAAAGATCGAGTTAAATAAATTTTGCACAACATAATAGATTGGCGATAAGCAGTGTGCAAGATTTATGATCAGTCCCTTGCTTTCTATGCGAATATTACGAATTCTGAAGTATTTTTACAACCACTCCCTATCAAAATTGAAGTGGTTAACAGTATAAATTCTAAAAGGTACTTAATTACATATTCGGGCAGCCTAGTAATATTATAATCATTAAATATAAACGATGTTTAAAAACAATAAAAACAAAGTCAATTAAAACATTCACAGGCAATTAGCCCTTAATTAGAGACTTTTTTATATAAAAGCCGTCCTACAAAACTCTAACCAGAATGTTAAAGGACATTTGAAGTCCTGATGAAAAACCAACACAACTTTTAATGTGAAAGGTCACTTACAATTAAGGGACGTCGAAAATACAACGCAATGCTGGCGAGTATTAGGTCTAGTTTGGACTTTGTCTAAAGGCTAACACTGACATTTTAAAGGAACTTTTGGAGCAAAAAAGTCAAAATGAAGGTTTAGTGTTGTAATATAATAAATAATTCTTCTTAGCGTATTGATGGCAAAGAGTTTAATAAACATTTTTGGCATAATTCAACTGCTTGAACTTCGCTCACTGACGCAGTCATAAGATAGTAAATTGCACAAGTAACAGGGCATGCAGCGCAGGACGGAAGGTGAGCTATTGTCTGTGTGGAGGTGCCGTATACGCACTTGAGATCTGAGCCGTTCATAAATCCCCATCTGTGGAGATTGTCTTTGCTCCGGCCGACTTGGGTTCCAAATCTATTTGGAGATTTTCAAGTCGGCCACGGTAACGCGTGCCCAGGTGGAAGGCTCTCAGATGGTTCGTTAAATTTGTCAGAGGGTTTATACAGTAAAAGGTTTGAAATAAATAATGAGCATGTTTTTACGTTTTCCTTCAATCAAGTAGACATTGTAGAACAATGCACTCTTAAATCATCCCGTCTAAAATCTGTTTTCATAAATGCACACATACATTGCGGTTGTTTTGAAAATAGAATCGCGTTATTGTATAGTTTTTCTTTACTTTTTTGCATTTACTCTGACAACCTACGTGTCCAATCATGAAACAAATCTGGTCCTTTGAGCCACCAAAATGTCCAGGATATAAAAAACCATTTCGCTGTCTTCATTAAATACCAGCGTTTCTCGTGTAATTTATTGTTTTCCTGGAGCCTGTGGCAGGCTTCATTTTGTGTGGAGCTAAATCCATTCACTTCAATGGGCCACGAGTTGGCACACATCGACAACTGAACGTCTCTTGCGGTTTTAACCTAATCTTACCGCTTTTGTTTAATCCACTTCAAGGTTTAAATGCGATCATTTTCGACTATATAGCCTTTTTCAACTATGTTGGGTCGGTTTCCAGACTTACCGGATTTTTATATGGAGCGACTGCCTATCTGACCTCCACAATCTAGTTACTGGGTAACACGATACCCCTTGGTAAAACTGGTTGTCGGAGTTTCCGGCTTCTGGACTATCCCTAACGAAAGATCTACGAATCACAGCCGGAACTGACGGCTTAACGTGCTTTCCGAAGCAGAGTGTTCGACTAAAACTATTTATCTTCAATATCATTAAACTAGGAAATTGTTAGGTATATTGTGTCGACTAATACATAACAGCGGAGCCTACTTCAAGATTTCTTTTAAGTGATTAAAGTAGTAATCTTAAGTGCCTATCTGCGTTATTCCGTTATTAAAACTTGTCGTGACTACAGCTCATATTAAGTGAACCGCTTTACTTCCTATTCCTCAGTCTACAAGTCGCCCTACTTAAGAAATATTAAAATGATAAGGTTTTACATGGTAAACGACCTGCTAGCTAAGAAACGGTGGATAAAAAGAATGAAAGGTTATAGAAGCACAGTTAAATAATGTAAAAATTTTCATAGCATAAATTATTATTTATCGTCAGCTATAAAACTGGACTAGTCTAGATTTAACGTTGAAATAAAACCGTGCTGGACTCTGTTGAAATTAAGTTACAAGAACATGACATTTTTCAACGAGGCACAGTTACTAACTGCGAAAATATGACTGGCTGTTTGCACTTTTATGGGAACTCAGAATAACACTATTGTTAATGGACCCAAATAAATTACTTCAGCTACAAAAACAGTAGTTATAGTTTGTGAAAACTAAAAGAGGACGAACATAATTCAAATGACCCTATGTCAATTTCAGCTTACGTCCCTGTTTTACCTCGGCCAATGTAGCAAGTTAGCGGAGTTTCCGTTTTCTAGGTCATCAGGGGACTTTTGTAGGACGTGGAAGGATGAACGGTTAAAGTTTTAAGTTAATTTTGTACATTAATATTGTAGCAGTCTGAAAATAGAAGGGGTTCGGCACTCGGAAGTTGTGGTCAGAATTCTCGAAACTTCGGTAAGTTAAGTGTTCTGATCGATGAGATCGCTGGCTGATGGATTACAAATATATTTGGGATGGCCTTATGTTATTTGTGGTTACTACGAATGGCTGTGCGAAACTTTAGTCAAGGGTTGTTCAGTAAATACAAGATAAGCCGACCCCGAGGGAAGGACTACGGTAGTGAGTGGATATCAAAAAGGAGAGAACCAATTGGTTCAAATAGAAACAATAATAATGCTGATATGAAAAGTGGGTTCTAACAAAACTAACGAAATCGTCAAAGAAGCCCACAGTCCTGACGCAATTGGTCATTTTTACCCTTACTTTGTCGTAATCTATTTGTACAAGATGCTTAAAATATTCTGTAGAGATTGTTCTGTGAGATATGGCAAAGAGGGATGACTGATATGGATCTTGTCATGCATGAGGGCTAAATAATCATAAGTCAACGCTTACATAATCGGCTTGAATTGTTTTGAAATTATCCAGCTAGTCGAAGGAATCATTTCATTTGCAGAAAAGACAAGAAATTGTTGAAAGAATTTAGATGAAAGTGAACTTTCAGGGATTCTTGCTACGGAAATGCGAATAAATTATTCGCTACAATAATATTGAATTGAAAATTTGTAAGGAAAGGAAGACAACGTAAATGAGAAAAGTAACAATATTTAAGCTACTTGAGTAAGTAGAAATGAAACAAAATGTTATTACCGAAAGACAAATCTGTCATTTCAGATTCCTTTAATTCTAATTATGGTACTCTCAGTTTAAACCTAAATGTTAGTTTTCATTGAATTATTATATCCGTTGTGGCGTGATTGACCTTTACTGACCATGAATTTATTGCTTGCTTCGTGACTTTACATCTTCGTCCTTAATTTAATGTTTTAGTTCGGCTACATTATTGTTACTTGTTCTGTCGGCTCGTTAAATATTTAAGTAAATATCCCTTTAAAATACCAATGATAAATGTCTATTCGAAAATTCAAAAAGCTGGCACGAAATTTTCCGGAAAATTCTAATTTGTGAACTGTCAAGGGTCATTAATTAAGGGGAGAAGTCATTAGAGGCGATTAAAAAAAAGTTGAGAGCCAGCCCCGAATATAAATTCGGCAAAACGAAGCAAGAGCACAAATACTACGCTAGGCTGGGAATAAAAAATAAGTATTAGGCACTGCCAACCTTTGAAATTTTTAGGGTGTTGTTGCCACGATTAATCGCGAAATAAATTATGTGCTATTTTCTTTGGAACAAAATTGAACGCCGTTTGAATATTGTTGTTAAAGCTGGCCATGAGCGGTCAGACAGAATTATATGAAGAAGTGCCTAAACGAACTAAGGTCACGGTTCAGCGGGCAATGCCCATAAGAGACCTTTATCAAAGAAACATTAATACAGCAGTTTTATGGGTTCATAAACAAACAAGCTATCACGTTGAAACTTTCGTCCCCGAGCCGCGGTTTTAAGGTCAACCAGCACTTGCGTACTATAGGGTTAAAAGACCGCGGGCGCGGTCCGGATTACCCCATTAAAAAAGAAAGCCACTTCTAACCTCACCGACACATTCAATACGATACACTATTTACTTCGGGCGCGGTATAAACACACATGGAGTGCTCCCGGTATTCGCACGCCATGGCAATGATAAACACGGTGTGATCGATATTCAAGTACGTTTGTTTTTCTCGCGTGTCAATAGGAGAAGAGGTTCGTTTTCGGCAAGTTTTCGTTTTCCCGACTTACGCAACGGGATGGGCACGTGGACGACCTTCGCGGCTCGACAGTGGACACTCGGCGGGGTCGATCCGGCGTCGGCGGCGGTGATAACTGGGAGACGTACAACACTCGTATTTGTGGGGGTCGAAGAACAGGCAGCGGGCGAGTCGCCGCCGGGTCGAGCGCCCGCGAAAGCGAAGTGCGGCGGGCAGCGCGGCCGGAGCGGGACTGGGCCGACGGCGACCGCGCCTGCGTGCTCCGCACCCGCTCCTCCCCCGATTGATGTAATATTTATCTTGGATTAAGAACTAGATAAGGAGCCGTGGCGAGACAAGCGCCGAAAGCGCTGCTCGCCCCATGTTTTGCCTTGCAGAAAAATATGTTTTTGGGAGGATATGGGAGCTTTGTCCTTAAATAAGTTTTTGATGGGTTCGGGTATTCTAAGTCGGCGTATTTTCGTACAAACAGCGATTGGCTCATTTGATTAGCGGCTCGCGGAGGCTCGCTCGGATCAATCCGTTGCGGTCCGCGGGTCGGCCGCGTTCGTGCGAGCCCGGCGGCGCTCGGGCGTGTTCGGCGCGCGTGACGTCACCGCGGGACGCACGCGCGGCGACAGGTGGGCGCAATGCGCCGCACCTATCATATGATTATGACGTTTCCTATTGGATTTGATACCGGGACGTTTGGCTGGAAATTGGTTGCGGCAAGTTTGCACACAGCGATCGCCGACTGGGGGTTGGGTGTCTATGCAATTGAACCGGGACAAGTTTTCAATTATGAAACAATATTTCTTTCAAAACTGATGTTAAGGGGGGAAACGTTGCTTACAATTTTGATCATTCTTACATTGGTACGATAACAATGTTCAATGAAAGTTGAACCAATCTATTTAAACGTTTTGAAACGAGTTTGTTATTCAAGCAGAGATATTTAGGCATGACGACATTAGAGCTTCAACAAAAAGGAATGGAATTAACACAAAATTCGCAATCTTGTAGGTGCTATGGCAGTCATCTAAATACCTGGCCATAAAGGTTTATTACTACGACACATAAGCACGCTACAAGACTTATTTGCTTTTAAAGCTGCTATTTCGAATGATTGCTCCTACTTTTGGAATCCGTTTAGGACTTAAGTTAAACATACAGATGGTAGCTCAATTTATTTAAAGCAATATAATAATAAAATCCACGGCTCAGATAAGATTTTCCGCAGACAAAAATTACGAACTTCCATACCTTTTTAGGGGATGAATTTTCAACAATCCTGCCTTAGTGCCCACTCTCGCTATATAAGGGACCCCTCAGCATAATTTCATGCTTCTAGAACCCAGTAATTAAGGCTGTGCGTCGGCCGTCGATAAGCGAATGTATGAATGAATGAGCTATAGAACTAAAGATTACTACAACTGAGACTTGGATCAAAGATAACTTCTTGTTTTTTTTTTCTATACAGTTCCACGAAGATCCTTTTTTATTACAATGTAGCCAAAAGTAATTCAATTGTTACCCGAATTGCTACGTTAATAACTCAAAGAATACCACTAAATTTTCTTAGAAATTTTAATATATTTTAAGGAAGAATTTGTTAATTAACAACAAAATGTAAAGAGTGTTATTAACGAATAACACGGTTGTGGTAAAATTACAGTCTACAAAATAACATGCATAATGACATGATTAAAACTTTATCCCCAAAATTGCACAAACATCCCATGTTTACAATAATAATTAAACTTGTACAAATTATGTAAACCTCATTTAAAACAACATAATTTTGGACAACTCATAAAAAGTTGGCCCACCATAGATCATAACTGTTCTGATAGCGCCAACTTTCATTGACAACATCCGGGTAGCTGTGGGGGGCAATCAAAAAGTTTTAATTTGAATTGCAGTTTTAATTTAAATTGTAGCTTTAATTTTAAATTAACACGCATTTGATTTGATTCCGTGATGAGTTGATTAAAGTGGAGCAACAGCATCATCTGCCTAGCCGTTTGGCAACTATGTGGGGGTTGACTACCATTCTAACTGGATGCAGCAACCAGTACTTTACATGGAACGTCTGCCTATAGAACCTCCACAACCCAGTTACAGTACCCGGCGATAAATATTGCACATTGACCTTTGGAAAGAGACAATCGGCTAATTTCGGCTTCGTAGAGCGTTATCTCTGTCGCACACTACCTATGTGACGTTTTGTCAGTCGTTGTTCAAGTGCGATAGAGTGCGGTCGCGTCCAGTTCAAAATATATATTTAGAGTTGTTAACACCCCCAAATTTAAATAATTTAAAGTTGTACTATGGCATCTGTGGCATTGGTGTCTATGGCATTTTATATTACCGCAACCTAAAGCCATCACTTTTAGAAAAATTGGTGTATTTTATACAAAGAATAAAAACAATGATCAAAAGAAGCAAATCATAATTGTTTTAACAGCTCCTAATACATACCGGACTGTTTGTATTTCGTGCGACAGAGATAACGCTATACGAAGCCGAAATTAGCCGATTGTCTCTTTCCAAAGGTCGATGTGCAAAATTTATCGCCGGGTACTGTACTGAGACACGCATGAGCGAACAAATATGAATTTTACGTTTATTTCAAGGATTAGCACTATACGGTTCCGCGCCTGTCAATCAATTAAATTCTCCAGAAACAAAACCTATTTAAAATGACTTGACGGATTCCTTCTAGAACTTCCTGACAGTTCGAACATAAACAAAGCACTTTCGTTGGCTGCCAGTATGTACGGTGGGCTGCATCAATTGGGTACCCCAGTTGTATTATACTTTTAATACAACTGAGGTACTCAATTGATGCAGCCCACTGGTACTAACAGTACTTACCCGTCGGTAAGTCTGGTCAGAGTTTGACTGTCAAATATCAACGAATGACGCGCTTTCTGAGGCAAGAAGAGTCTCGGTAAATAAAGATGGTCACAAATCAACTGCCCAACCTCAGCGAGCGTAACTTAACCTAATCGATCAAGCAGTGCGGCTGTTGTTTACTTAGCCACGAGCTCCTCAATGTACCAGTATGATATAATTCAAAATCACAATCGTAAGTATGTCTCAAAAATTTTTTAACAGAACTTTCCAGAAAGCCAATATAATCAAGACATACGTCATACATACGCATAAGGAAAATGTTAAAAGCGGGGGACGTGTGCGGTAAAAATAGAAGCAAACTTTACGCAATTGCAGGGGTTCTAAATTAAAAATAGCCGTTTGAAAATAAAAGTTATTGTTTTAAAATAAGCCAGACTACGTCACAGACAGGACGCGGTTCCTCGCATTGATTTAAACAGAGAATGGGGAAATTTGCTATTTTCAGAAAGGTTTATTTTCCACGTGTTTTTTAAAATAACACGCGTTTATGTTTGTGAACTTTATTTGTGTGGGCATTTGTTACAAAATATTTTTATTTATGGAAATAGATTTTTTAACGTTTTTGACGTAAGGTGTGTTTCAGTGAAAAGTGGCTGCCAGGGGTGCGGGTTGTTCGAAAGAGATACCGTGGCCCCTGGCACACAGGCAACTGAAGGAATATGGGTGGGTTTTAGTCAGTAAAAGTCTGGCACACCCCTCTCCTGCTCCGCCCAGAGCGGGAGAAGTTATTTGTTGATTTCAAACCTTCAAAAAAATAAAAAAAAAAACATTCCTCTAAGTGCATGTATTGAATAACTATGTCATGAAATATCTATCTGAAATATATATACAAATATTGTTAAGTATATGAGCTTAGAGGGTTGTTTTGATAATTTTAATAATTTTGATTTCGTAAATAGATACTAGTTAGTATGCTTACATAATCATTGTTATCATTGCTTGCTAGTTTTGTTAGAGCGTTGATAAATAATTTACACATACCTAATATTGCAACACTGTTTTATTTTATATACAGGGTGTTTGGCAGAACGTTGAACATACGAAAATGGTAGATAGGTGGGGTCATCTACTACTTACTCAGCCCTAATTTATTTGGGCCTGGCCCCCTGGATATTTAAAATTTTTTTTTTGCTTTCTTCTAGTTTCACCACTTTCTTAACTTTAAAGTGTATTTTTTATAATTTTTTATTAAAAATGTGTAAAACAATTGCCTGTTTTACACATTTTTAATAAAAAATACACTTTAAAGTTAAGAAAGTGGTGAAACTAGAAGAAAGCAAAAAAAAAAATTTAAATATCCAGGGGGCCAGGCCCAAATAAATTAGGGCTGAGTAAGTAGTAGATGACCCCACCTATCTACCATTTTCGTATGTTCAACGTTCTGCCAAACACCCTGTATTCATACCCAATAATTATTAAATACTGACGTGTTTTTTCCCCATCGACACGCTAGTAAGAAGAATACGTTTTGTTCTGGCATGTGTTAATAACTTACATTTAGTCAATCTGCATTTTATCTATTAAATGAATTATGTTAAATGAATAATAATTCTGTAGAGAAATTGAAGTCATCTGGTATCGACATAGAAACAAACAAAAATTGACTTATTTGTCACAGAAACACGTGCATACAAAAAGAGAAGATCACATAAAACATGAACACAAATATATATTTGTGTTTATATTTGTGTTCATGTTTTATGTGATCTTCTTATATAATAGATATCTATTTATTCACGAATTACCAACAAAAAAATTGTCGGCAGATGCACGCCGTAACTGTAACAATAAGGTTTCCGCTCAGCACCATGCTGTGCTATGGGAGTACAGCACTGATTTCAGTGGTCACCCGAAAAACATCAACATCTTGCTAAGTAAAAGGCTTATTAAAGGTTTAAACTGACCTTACAGACTGTAGATTTTTTGACTATTTTCTATTCTGTATTTTCATTCCTCTAAGTACCTGGTACTTATTGACAGGCCTGCACTGTCCTCCCATACCTATTATCACTGTAATTTGAAAACATTGTAAAAGCCAATTATTTTTAAAAGAGTAACCGTGGAGTTTCTTGCCGGCTCTTCTCCTTATCAAGCGACAAATTGGAATCGTGCACCTAGCTTTTGACTTTTTATAAGTGCCCATGTAGGTTTATATGAAATAAGGTATTTTGATTTTCACTTTTTTTGTAAACTGTCCGACAAAAAAAAAAAAACAAGTGTACTGCTGTTAGTTATTCAAACCACTTACAGTATTAGCATATAAAATGCAAGCTCTGGCAACGTTAATCTATCGCATAACTGAAGCGGAGTGTAAATCTTGTTACCCATTACCCTGGAGGCTTCATTCACAGCAGTCTCTAACAATATGCTCTGTGCACTTACACGTTTTAAAGGTAAGTAGTTTTTGTTAAATTATAAATCATGTATAGGTCCTTAAATTATGTTATTACATTTGAGTTAAGGCATTTTTTATTCGAGTGTAAAGAGCAGTTATGTGTTTGAGGTGATAGGTGATGTAAATAGTAACTCAACGTCAATTTATTTATTTCAATAAAACACAAGAGAAGGAAAGCAACTTTTGAGCGTCAAAATAGAATTCTAGTTACCCCTTCCAACGGGTAATTTTTGATATAACTGTCAGTTTTCCACAGAAACAACTGATAGTTTTTAGGGTTCCGTTAGCCTCCCTTGACCACCTGTCCGTCCATCCGTCTGTCCGTTTGTTTGCGGGCTGTATCTCAGGAATCGTAATAGGTATACAGTTGAAATTTTCACATATTTCTATTGCCGCTATAACAACAAATAATAGAAAAAGAATTTAGTTTAAAATCAAAGTCTCCATACAAGGGAGGAGGCCAAACGCCGGGGCGTAACTCCGCTGCCGCGGGAAATCGCGGCACAGCGGACAGAGCTCCGGCGGGATCTCATGGTGACATGGAGAGAGCGATTGTCGCAACCCAGTGCTGGGCACGCCACGATTGCGGCGGTAAGTCCCCTCTTTGAGGAGTGGTTTGAGAGGCGGCATGGCGTCCTCACCTTCCGCCTGACGCAGGTCCTCACCGGACACGGTTGTTTCGGGAGGTTCCTGTTTCGGATAGGGCGGGAGGAAACGCCCGGGTGTTTCCACTGCGAAGATCGCCCTGAGGACACGGTGGAGCACACGGTGGCGGTCTGCCCTGCTTGGGCGGAGCACCGCCGTGTCCTCGTGGAGGCGATCGGCGGCGGCGATCTCTCGCGTCCGGCCCTGGTCCAAGCCATGGTACGGAGCGAGAGGGCATGGGGAGCCGTCACCTCCTTCAGCGAAGCAGTAATGCTCGCGAAGAGGGAGGCGGCGCACGTGAGGGAGAGGCAGCATATGCGCCCTCGCGACCCCAGCCGCCGCAGGATACGGAGACGCCCTGGGCGTCGGGAATCCCAGGCCGATTTCCGGCCACCGTAGGCATGGGCTTGCGGACGGCGAGTAATGGGTAGCTCGCTGTCCGGTAAGGACCAAGCCCAAGTCGACGGCGCGTTGTGTTCCACGCGCGCCTCAAAGAGATGTCAGCACAAAAAGTGATGGGACCCGCAAGGGTCGATGCCTGCCAGGGGTGCGGGTTTGTTCGAAAGAGACACCACAGCCCCTGGCTTAAGGGCTACTGAAGGAACACGGGTGGGTTTTAGTCAGTAAAAGTCTGACACGCCCTCCTGCTCCACCCAGAGCGGGAGAAGTTATTTGATGATTTCCCACCCAAAAAAAAAAAAAAAAAAAAAAAGTCTCCATACAAGAAATGAGGTGTTTTTTTTTCTTGTTGTATTGGAACCCTTCGTGTGCGAGTCCAACTCACGTTTGGCCTGTTTTTTTACTGATTTTTAGGATTCCGTACCTCAAAAGGAAAAACGGAACCCTTATAGGATCACTTTGTTGTCCGTCTGTCTGTCTGTCAAGACCCTTTTTCTTAGGAACGCGTGGTAGGTCTACTGTCCCTTGGCGCTGTGAAAAAATCAAACTTCTAAGCCAACGCAATGAAAAGATACAGCCGTTTATGCCGCGAATTTTCGACACTCGCAAGGGAATCAAAACCTATAGGGTACTTCACGTGAACCCAGAATCTTGAAATTTGATATAAAGCGACGTCTTATAGCACAGATAAATTGCGAAATCAAAAATTGCGAAAATCATAAAGTTTTAGAAACATCTTATAATAAAAATATTTTTTATTTACTTACTTATATGCCTTACAGGTTTGAACGGAACTCTCGGTGGGCGAGTCCGACTCGGACTTGGCCGGTTTTTTTTAATTACCTCTGAAACAGTTGTTTTACCACTTTCAGTGTTCAAACTACACACTCTCAGCTCTCTCTTCCAGCCCTCCTAATGTATGTCTGCGCTTGCACACTATTACCCCTTTAAGTTAATCATTAGTTTCATTCACAGACATGACACGATCTCCTTTCTATCCACAAAACTACCCTCATTAACAAATCCACTAACAAAATCATCGCCATCAACATTCCTATCAAACACATTAAACTATAAGCGACATTTAACAAAAAAAGCGCTTTTAATAACGGCAAGCGATGAAGGCAAGCGATGTAGGCAAGCGTTCGCGAATTTGTTTTTTGTTTGCTCCAGTTTTAGATGGCGTCGTGATTAAACACCGCCTGTTGCTCGATTTAAATGTATACCGTTTGATTTATCGCGTAAAGGATTTGGCGATAATGTGACTGTGTTTACGGGTCGAAGATTTTCAGCACAGCTGTACAGTGGATATTTTGACGTGTAACCGTCTTTTAACTTTAAGCAACGTTGAAAAAAGGAAGTGAATTTTATTGTGAAAGACAGAAACTCACTGAGTAACTGACCTACGTCAGTTCATTTGGATTTTGAAGCTAACGAATGTTCCAAAGCGAAGTTTTTAAAGAAGAACTCTAACACGTCATACGAAACATCGAAAAAATATGAATAAAATAAGTAAACTAGCCAATATCTACGTAGTACTCTAGAAAAATGCATGATTTTGAGTATCACAAAATCTAGCTTTTCACATAAATAACCCATGACCAAAACACAAAAATAACATATACATAAAACCGTAAATGAAATATTAAACGTAATCTATTCCGAGTGAATTCTGTAACGATTGGACGGTCTAAGCGGCCGTAGACGTGCTACGAATGCTACGCGGCTACGAGTGCTACGCGCTACGTGCTACGGTAGCTACGCGTGTGCTGTTTACTCCTATGTTTCATTTTCAAGGACTATTTTCTTGAGCTACGAAGCGTAGTGATGTGTTTTAGAGTACTTGTTAGTAAGTCGAAAGTATTGCTACTCGATATTGCAAAGCCTTTACTGATATTACTTTATGTGCTTTCCGATATTGTATCGTTGATATTGCTTTTGCTGGAGATATTGGGTGCGAGTCGTTCTACAAAAGGAATGTGAAGGGTTTTCATTGTTCTTTGTTATTTAAAAAGTGGATTTCTACATTATTTTAATTATTATTATTTAGATGGATGCAAGAACGAAGTTAATGCTAACATACTCGTACATGCGCGGTATATATAAAAAAAAAACTTGCCCAATGTCAGCATGAGCTTTACAACAATATGTGATATATGCTAAAAAGATTACCCAGTCAAAATTGTTGGAAACTCGGACCACTAAGAGTGCGTTGCATTGTCTGTTCGCGATATAGGTACTCAAAAACTACTGAACGGATTTTCATGCGGTTTCCACCAGTAGAAAGATTCATAAGGAAGTTTTAGATTTATAATTTATTAAGGTTTCATGTAAATTTGTTAACGCGGGCGAACCCGCATACAAAAGCTAGTCAAAATCAAAATCAAAAGTTATTTATTCAAAAAAGGCTGGTGTCAGCACTTTTTAAAAGTCAAAAATTACAAAAGACAGTCCCCCAAAAACGCCCGCCCTTCACCACTTCCTAGTGCTTTAGCTGGGAAGAAGAAGTGGCGCAACAAACTCCCAGTTTATCATAAACCACACAAATAATAACACCCTAACCAGAACCTTACAAAATCCACCACAAAACATTAAATAATCCCCATATATTTAGGTCTGATAATAATTACAGAACAATCGCGTTCTCAAAGCGCAAATGCAACATTTGAGCGGCACTTTCGCTCAACGTGCTCATTTGCCGGGTTGAGCATAAAAGCGATATGCTCAAACAGTTGAGTGGAGAATGACGCTCGACCCGGCCACTGGCCATTGTGATGGGATTATGAATGTCATAATGACATTTGTGTGTGCCGTTTTTGGTCGGATTGTGAGCATCCAAGCTTGTAATGTGGCTAGTGTAAATTTGATTTGATGAAATTATATTGTTGTTTTTTGGTTGGGAGGATTTTCTTTAGTGTAGTAAAAATTGCTGTAAGTGTAACGTTTAGTGATAACTGAAGGAATATTATGACATTTTTAATAATTGAATGTATTCTGAAATTAAGTATTTGCACACCGCATGTAATGGTAGAATGTAATAATAACAACATACTACTTTGTACACCTACATTTTGGCAAATGAAGCATTACTAACTTTATATGTGTTTGTTTTGGAAAGATGCAGTAATAAGAGAGGACTAATTTAGCAACTGAGCAGTGGTGGCCAAGTGGTAACGGCCGCGACTTACGAGTTGTAGTTCGTGAGTTCGAACCCAGCCAGGCGCTTTACTTTGTGTAAATTATTTCATCACCACTGCTCTCAAAACGGTGAAGGAAAACATCGTGAGGAAACCGGCATGTCCTAGAACCAAAAATTCGAAGACATGTGACATCTACCAACCTGCATTGGGCCCGCGTGGTGGATTATGGCCCAATCCCTCTCACCGAGAGGAGGCCTGTGTCCCAGCAGTGGGAACATTATAGGCTGATGATGATGGAATTTAGCAATTAAAAGCCAATACACTATTTAGTAGCTTGTGGCTAAGTATTAAGAGCCGCACAGATCGAACGATTAGGTTAAAGCTACGCTTGCCGCGGTTGGTCCGTGGATGGGTGACCATCTTTACATACCAAGACCCCTCCGTGCCTCGGAAAGCACGTTACGCCGTTGGTCTCGGCTGCCCGAAAGTCTGACAAACAGTCTTACCAAGGGTATCGTGTTACCCAGTAACTGTGTTGTGGAGGTCAGATAGGCTGCCGCTCCATGTAAAATACTGGTATTCAGCTGCATCCGGTTAGACAGGAAGCCGATCCCAAAGTAGTTGGGAAAAGGCTAGGCAGATGATGATGATGATGACACTATTTAGTAGACAAGGTGGCAGGACGGCGACGGACGCACAACCTGTTACTTTGGACTCAGTACATGATTGTGAAACCCCATGGATTCTGTGCGTTCTGAACGTTGAAATTATTTGGTGCGACTCCGAACGTTGAAATTATTCTCTGCGATTCTGAACGTTGAAATTATTCTGTGCTATTCTGAACGTTGAAATTATTCTGTGAGATTCTGAACGTTGAAATTATTTCGTGCGACTCTGAACGTTGAAATTATTATGTGCGATTCTGAACGTTGAAATTATTTGGTGCGACTCTGACCGTTGAAATTATTCTGTGCGATTCTGAACGTTGAAATTATTCTCTGCGATTCTGAACGTTGAAATTATTCTGTGCGATTCTGAACGTTGAAATTATTCTGTGCGATTCTGAACGTTGAAATTATTTGGTGCGACTCTGAACGTTGAAATTTTTTTGTGCGATTCTGAACGTTGAAATTATTGTCTGCGATTCTGAACGTTCGGTTATTAACCACCAACCATGGATTCAGTACATGATTCTTCTTAATATTCCTTTGTTGAAGTTGAAGTTTATTTAATATTATTCTAAATTGCTGTTCCATACATTTTGACCGCGTGGGTATTGCACTATTCTATGTAACAGCAGATTTTTTCACAACCGACGAAAATTTTCTACTTTGAGGTGTGCGTACCAACCACCCTGTAAAAAAGGACACCAAATATCAAAACCAAAGAGTGCCTACACTACGAAAAAAATATATACCAAAAAGCATTACCACTAACCCTCAAAAAGTAGTGAAGATGAATGGGAATAGTTTGAAAGTTAAAGATAGTTAGTGCGACGCTCGACGGCTGGTCACTCGCAGCTCATTTAACTTGCCCGGCAGCGTAATGGACGGTGGGCGGCCATTTACCATTGAACAAGGTGCTTCTACGGGGCTTAGGAAACATTTAAGAAGCTTGTGTGAGGCTATAACAGGTGTGTAAGGTTTTAGAGGTGGGGAAGTAACAAATCATTATTGAAGTTAAAAAGGATATTTGGCGCCTTGTAGGAACTTGTCAATATTTTCATCAGGAGCAATTCTGACCATCAAGAATTAAGGACCAAACAATCTGCCTATTATTTTGCTAACTATGTTGAGTTCGGGTTCCAGTCTAACCGGATCCAGCTTAGTACCAGTATTTTACATACAGCGACTGCCTGCCTGGTTCTGGAGTGGCGACCGCGTACCGGAAGACGTAGAGTGGGAAGGCCTCCCACAAGGTGGACCGATGACCTTGTGAAGGCCGCGGGTATCCGCTGGATGTGGGAAGCACAAGACCGGTCGAAGTGGAGGAGCCTGGGGGAGGCCTATGTCCAGCAGTCGACGTCTTTCGGCTGAAATGATGATGATGATGACTGCCTACCTGACCTCCAGAACCTAGTTATTGCTTTCGGTTTTCTGACGACTGGCAAAGATTCACGAATGACAGCCGGGACCAACGGCTTAACGTGCTGTCCGAGGCACGGAGGGTTCTTGGTATGGACAGGGTCACATATCCATAGACCAACTGCGGCAAGAGTAGCTTAACCAGATCTATGGACTAGTGTGGCTGTTATTATACAGGAAAAGTTTTTATCCAATGCGCAAACTGTAACCATGAATTCAGCATATCATTAAAAAAAAACTGCTGTTTCATAGAAAAGTGCAATACCTACGCGGTCAAAATGTAGGGAACAGCTGATTTTTTTTTGTATAACCGGCGAAAAATTTCTGCTCTAGCGGGTCTAGAATGATATGCTGAATTCATGGTTACAGTTTGCGAACTGGATAAAAACTTATCCTGTATACATACAAGCCCTGCATTAATCAAGAATCAAGGATAATATCCTCGTTATTATTCGACTTTAGTTAGATTGCGTCCAACTGCAGGACAAGGCCCTCAATTTACTTCTTCCACTTGTTTCTGTCCAATGGCATTTCAGGGACACCTTTTAAATATGGGTGACTATGTTGCGCTACTCCTTCACAGCTAAATCACTAGGAACTAGTGAAGGGTGGGCGTTTTGGGGGACTGACTAATGTAATTATGTCTTTTCAAAAAGTGCTGACTGCCAGACTAGTTTAAATAAATGAGTCCAACTTCCCACTTTCGCCTGGCTCCACCACGAAGCCATTTGCTAAACAAATGACCGATGAAAAGGGTAGGCCGAATTATAAGACTCTTTGTATTAAAAACAACTCTTACATGGCAAATGACTTGTACCTTCGTTACCCTTAAACAAATCTATTCACAAACCCCCACAGTATATTCACAAACTATCTTAGCGCCAGGTGTGCACCCCGCCTCATAATTATGAACCCCTAGACTTTCATTAAAGCCGTTCATTAAGACCTCCTAAAGGCGTGAGGCAATCTTATATACAAACCCGTTAGGTATATAGTTTTGGTCTAGACATTTAATAAACTTTTGGGACATGGTAGCGGTGGGATTAGATTTTAAATATGTTTGTAGTTTAACTGGTTCTCTGATTTGTAGTGTTTTGGTGGTGAAGGGCGGGCTCTTTGGGGGACTATCTTATTTAATTTTGACGTCCAAAAAGTGTTGACTCTCAGCCTAATTTGAAAAAATGATTTTTGATTTTGTTTTTTATTTTGTAAGGACTTTTAAAGCAGCTTATTAGTAGCAAGTCAATATGTATGTTTAAACTGGAGAAAAGTGGGTGTTACTACGCATCTCTGTCTTACCCTAAGGCGTATACATGCACGGTGTTATGTTAAACATTTTGTCGCGCCATACGACAGTAAAAGTGTAGGAGAAGTGCCCTGTGATTATTATCAATGACTCAACATACTCTATGTTTTGGCTGAAAAATCTTATAATTGCTACATTTACATAAAATTACGCCTATTATAGCCGAGGTTGGTGGAACTGTGACGCAGAGGTGCACCTGCAGTACACCCGTCCTCGCTGTTATGTGTATCTAATTTAATAGAGGGCGAGCCGATTGACATCAAATTGGCACAAATTCAGACTCCGAGCTGCTACGGCGAATTTCATAATGGAAAACTATTAAATTCCTACATTATTTCTCCCAATTTTCTGATTTTTTTCAAAATGCACTCAAATTGATCAAACTAATACGAAAGTTTTTGTTTGAATGTTTGATACTCATTCACGAAAAAACGGCTGCACGGATTGGGATGAAATTTGGCACACAGATAGATTATAACCTGGATGACACAAAGGATACTTTTTCTCTCTGTAAAGTGTTCCCGTGGGATTATTTTCGATATGCATGGATTTCGGGCGAAGCCGCTGGCAAACGCTAATTAAGTTATAAACATAGAAACAATAACACACATTGTTAATTATGAAATTGTCGTAGTCCGTATAATTCGCCGGACACTGTGGAGCAAGTTAAATGGGCTGCAACTGCAAGTGACCGGTTCCCAAGTGTCGGCACAACTATTGTGAACTTTCTGTTCAACACATACAGTTTCTGACACCCATATATTTTGCGACCAGTGTTGTGTTTAAACTAAGGAGCCGCTTATTTTCAACAGAGGGCTACGATAGGCTAAGTACTGTAAATTTTGTCTGCAAAGGACGACCATAAGGCCAATTGTCGTACTTTAAAACGTTCAAAATCTAGTCGCATTCCCATGTCGACGACAATCAAATGTCAAAAATGTATGGTAACTTGAGGAATTTATGACAGATTGAGACTATGATCAGACTGTGAAAGTTCTTATAACGAGAATTGTTCCCCTCTTATGTTTATACAAGCTGGCAAAAAAATAACTTTAATCACATTCGAACTGTCAAGCAAATTTAGAAACGGAATAGTAGAAAAAACAGTTGCCATGAGATAAGGCTGACAAGAAAACGGAAAAAAATTAAAATACGACTGGTAGAAGCATAATTATCAAAGCTGCACCACAACTCGGTATATCATTCGATCCGGTACAGGGAGCGCAAAAGGCCCCTATAGTACATCATACTTAAGTAAGACTACATTGGCTTTTCCCAACTATGTTAGGGTCAGCTTTCAGTCCAACCCGGTAGGGCTGATTACCAGTATTTGCATGGACCGTCGGCCTATCTGACCTCTACAACCCAGTTACTAGATACTTAATATAATACATACTTAAGTAGATAGTTAATTAAATGACATAGAAAGCGCTCCGTTCCGCTAACTCGGGTTCACAAATTATTATTTTTACCTAGCTAAATTTCATTGGAATCAGCTTTCTGTGCCCATATTACAACATAAAATAATGCTCCCAACAACCAGATATCATTATCAATCCTGAAAGCTTTATATCTTCAGAAACACTAAGTTAAATTAAGCCACTATCAATTATCCCAGGCTGATACCCGGCCACAGCCTTAAAGAGATGTCAGCACCAACTGGCGGGGTCCGCAAAGGCCGATCCTGCCAGGGGTGTGGGTTGCTCGAAAGAGATACCGTGGTCCCTGGCACACAGGCAACTGAAGGAACACGGGTGGGTTTTAGTCAGTAAAAAACCACTATCAATTGAAACTTTTTTTTATATTTCAGAAAAGATCAAGTTTATATTTTCCTTCAACATGCACAAACAAACTCAGGTACTTCATAATACAGGAGTTTTAACAACTTGATGAAACTAAACAAAAATATGCTCCTACTCAAATCTGAAGCCGTAAAAGCATTTTTAAATCCCCTCATATCGTGCACTACCTCGTTCAAATATCCATCTCACAGTCCTGGATATGAACTGGCGACGTTTCACTCGTAAAACAGAGTTTAAAGCCGCTGTGCTTGGGTATAGTATGCAGTGAAGTTATAATATAGAGCTACAAATTGAGTACAGAAGGCCTAGCTCGATACAGTGAACTCAGAAACAGGCGTACGCAGACATAGACGCATAGCATAAGAATAATCAGCCTATAATGTTCCCACTGCTGGGACACAGACCTCTGTGACAGGGAGCGGGCCATAATCCACCACGCGAGCCCGATGATGCGTAGTTCGTATGTGGCCTTGTAGATGCTGCCACACTACAGGGTAAAATGCGACTGAAACCACATTGCGAACTATGCCCCATCTCTTGTCATGCCCTCTGTGCACTCACACATGCACTATGAAGACTGAAGGAAGAAGAAGGAAGTGGCTGAATTGTGGTGGAAGCTTATTTAAAACAGGAAAGTAGCAGATATACTAGGAAGAAAAGGGTAAAATTAAATTATTTAGCAACACTCCGCAAACGTAATGAGTATCGATAACTAAACATATTTTGGCCAATCACCGCTGGTAGAGTAGTTACTTGAGGTGTGAGTTGAGAAAATCGGATTTTTTTGTTGTTTTATCGTGATTCGTTATATCGATACCACTCACGTCTGTGAAGTTTATGCAAAAAAGGTGTTTTTGCTATCTAATATTTCAAGTAACTAGATACACTACCAAAGGCCCGAAAAATGATACCTTTTTTGTTTGTTTTTATGATGATTAGATATCGATAGCCAGTACGTCTCCGGAGTTATGCTACCTAATTTAATTTGACCCTTAGTTTATATCGAACAAATTACAGTAGCGATTGCGCATGCACTCGTTATACGCGACGCGTGTTTCCGTATTCGTGCGTTTTCGCTGATTTTATAAAGCCGGCCTTCTGTAGACTATTTACTCTATGACACAGGTTTCAGTTGCAATTAACGGTGCGAGGCGTAGAGCACGTCTCGTTAAAACTTGTTCATTGGGCAGGATTGTGGTCGTGTTTTAATTTTTAATGTTTTGTTATTTCATGTGGGTTTACTGTGATGTTATGGGATGTTTCGCGTCTTCACGTTTTAAGTATTGTTGTTAGCACTAAGATAATTTCAACATAATGATGTAACCAACTTTTTGTAACAAAAACATGATTTTAAAACAGTGTCCATGGAGTTTCTTGCCCGTTCGTCTCCATAGGTGCCTACGCTTTGGAATGGGCAGCTAGCTTCATCTTTTTAACTCACCGACCTTGACAATTCAAAAGTACCTGTAATTGGTTTGTTTGTAATAAATGTTTTGAGTTTGATTTTAAGCATGACAAGTTTATTGTGATTTTACTATGCGTAACACTATCCAATACAGGGTATAAACGACCAATGAAATCTATGCATTTTGAACAAAAATATTGCTGGGATATGACTTTTATTATCGGTGTGAAATATCGCTGTTTACTTTATAAACAAACATTGTGCCCGTAAGGGTGCGTAATATGGTCGTAAGGGTATTAAAGTAATAACATTTAGAACCCGTTTTCGTAAAAACTTTAAATATCTCTGCAACCAGAAGGTATAGTCCAGTACACTAAAAAAGATTACAATGCTGGGAAAAACACGTCTTTTAGGGTTATGAATTTCATATATTAATACGTGAAGCAAAAACATTGTACCCTTTTGAGTATAGAATTAGGCACCGTTAAAATTTATATGGAGATGGAGCGAAGAAAGCTAATATTTTTATTTAATAACTAGCTTTTGCCAGCGGCTTCGCTCTATTTAACCTTAGGGGTTGAATTTCGAGAAATCCTTCCTTATTCCTTAACTACATTATAAAGGGAACCTCTGTGTAAAATTTCAGCTTTCTAGGTCCAAGGGTTTGGGCTGGGCATTGATGAGTCAGTCAATCAGTCAGTCAGGACTTTTCTTTTTATTTATATAGATGCATTCGATCAAAATTTAATTTCATGGTCGATTTTCGACCACAAGGCGTCCACTAGTAAAGTCAAATAAGCCGAAGATACAATTATGGCTTAAAGAAAATATTGGACACACGACCCCATCAAATAAATTGGAAACCAACAGAAGCCCGAAAAAATCCTAACACAACAAAAAAACTACAAAAGGAGAATATGGATAGTTGTTTACAAATAGTAAACCACTAAGATATTGTAAAGATATATCATGTTGGCAATATTCGGCCTCTGTTAAATGTGTTTATCTGTGATTTATTGTGAGCTATTTATTTCTAAGATGATACATTTCAGTTAATTTTGATCACAACTGAGAACAACATCGGGTAGTTTAAGAAGGTTATAACAAATACTGGGGAAAAAGGGGGTCTCAGACCAGCAGTGGGACACAAAACAGGCTGGAAAAAACGAATACTATTTGCAATAATTTGGGCACGGAACGGTTGGGCAGATGTGTGACCTATATACATAGAGTACACATTATGTCCCATGTAACAGGGGGCGAGCCTATTGCCATCAATCGGGCACAAGACCTGACTCCGAGCTACTATTGAGAAATACCAAATAGAAAAAGCCACTAACATTTTGCCCGATCTGGGATTGGAAGCCAGGACTTCATGTTCAGCAGAAGCGGTTGTGACCACCAGACCAACAAGGCAGTCTAAATATTTTTTTATAATAATATGTAATTGCATTTTAGAAACAATAAGGGTGTTCCGTCACCGTAAAAAAACCATAGGTAATTTATTCTAATAACCGATGTTCATCGCTCCATCAGTTTGCGACAGCAAAACGCAGACCTACTATAGTCTGTGGTGCATACCGTGACCCGAAAAAGTTGGAGCGAAAGACACTTCCGAAAAGCCCGTGTGTGTGTGAACATCTCTTTTCGCGCTTAACGTTCTCTTGTCCCAATACTGGACAAACCATCGTTTTCTCTCTTCTACGCGCGTGAATCTCATACTCGCGTCCCGGAGTTCTTGTATTCCTGCCCTTGGAACCACCGGAGGTAGAAGGCTCAGCGTGTGTCGTAGCAGTCCAAGGTACGTGTATGCACTGTATTTGCTATTGACATTCTGTGGAGTTTTTGAACATCGTGCTTTAATCGTAATCGTTGTGTTCCCTAGTAGCAAAAAGCCACCCCTGCTATTTCGGCTTTGGTGCGCATGCTACAAAGGGTATCAACGGAACGTGGTCGATTGACGACAGATTCAAAACAAATATACGATCGCGACGTTCGAGAAACCGCGGTCGGGTGGCACCCTAACAACTGTCTTGAAAACTTGACTTCGTTTTAAATCTTCGAAAACCACCCCAGCTCAAACACTTAACAGGTTTTAAGACCCAAACTTTGTCCATTACAGACTTAAAAGAGTTTATCTCCAAATAAACCAACGACGAATATTTCTAAAAAATAATCCCAATTTGTGAAAACTGAAGAGTTGAGAAGTCTGCAGGGAATATGAAATTAAAGAAAATAAATGAGAACGGTTCATCACTAAAGTTCGTGGAGTTGAAGTTTCGGAACTTTGCTTTCCGAAATGGATTTAGAAGACCCGCGGGAGGGGCTTTAAAGTGTCGGAGATAACTCGGCGCTAGAAAAAATATGCCTTCTACCTGTAGACTTATGTAGTTGTACATGTGTTTTATTAAGCTACTCGCATAATGAAAAGGTTTGTATGCCGCAGCAATAACTAAACACAGTTTATCTTCAAATAAGCCAGCGACGAGTATTTCTATTAAATAATCCCTTTTAACGAAAATTACGCGGACGAGGGAGTATGAAATTTGACACCGATAAAGTTTATATGGGGGAGTGCAGAAAGCTAGTATTTTAGATTATCTAATACCTTTAAACCAGCAATCTATATAAATTAAAAGAAAAGTCCTGATTGACTGACTGACTCATCAACGCCCAGCCCAAACCCTTGGACCTAGAAAGCTGAAATTTTGCACAGAGGTTCCCTTCATAATGTAGACAAGGAATAAGGAAGGATTTTTCGAAATGTAACCCTAAATGTAATTGTAAGGCAGTTAAATTGGGGATGAAAGTTCCGCGGCGGCGATGCCGCTGGAAAAAGCTAGTTCTTGAAAATGTATAATCACAATCTCGGAAACGGCTCTCACGATTTTCATGATATTAAGTATGTACGGGGTTTCGGCGGCGATAAATCGATCTAGCTAGGTTTCATTTTGAGAAAACGTAAAACAAAAAAACAACAAAAAAACCGAGCGAACCTCGGTCATCCAGATATTTGTTGATTAAAATGAATTATGATCGTGTCAGCGTGTACAGTGACGAGCAATAATATGTATACGCTTACCAACTTTTAAATGTGATTGTCTCCACTTTTACTCATTGTAACCTTATTTTATTATGAAAATAATATTTTAGAACCCACACTATAATGAAATACCCAAGTTATCTCAAGGTTGCAATCACTATTTAAAAGAAAATCGCTTTTGAATTTGGCGATGTGTATACATATTAATGCTCGTGACTGTACCTACCACATTTATATTAGTATTGTTTTAGTTAGCAGGTACTACACCACCTGTATCGTCCAGGATTTAAACATACTGATGGAACAACATTTGAGTAAGTAGTCAATCGACACAAAAAGAAGAGGAAGAAAAATTATGTGGAAGTGACAATACTCGCGGAGTACACATGTGCATAATATCTCCCGAGCCGAAGGCTGCCAGGTCTCCGTTGAGATTGGTCACTATGGCCGAAATTCGGTCTGGGGGGATCCCGCAGAAAAAATCGTGAGGAAATCATGTCCTAGAACCATAGACCAAACTGTGTCCCAGCAGTGGGGAACTAGCCTTTGACAACCAACAAAACACATAAAAGTTTCCGGTCCTGTGTATCTCATTCTAAAACCCAGTAAATACTTCACTCTGCCCTTTCATGTACATTACAATAAAGAGCTTTGTACCTACCTTATAAATCCTTCAAGATTCAGACTTACCTTCGTACCTGAAGCGAGTAACGAGCAGTTTTACAAATCGCTGGTCTGTCCAGTAGGAGTATGTACCCAGTTACTTACCTGAAAAAACCAGATGATGTATTAAACTCACGTATTTACATAAAGACAGGAATAATTTCAGTTGAGATTATTTATGTAGTTGTGTATGTAACAAACATGTGAGTATTTCTAGCTGATACAAGACTGAATAGAGTTTATTGATTACAAGCTTCCGCCCGCGGCTTCATACGCGTAGTATGTCAATAAAATGTACAATCCATCAAAATTGATCCAACCGTTTCAGAGATAAGCTAGACCAAACAGACAGGCAGACATCAATTGTAATGCTTTTGTGTTGGTACCATAGGTATATACATATACTTTCATATACATTTAGAAAAGGCCGTTTAGATTGTCAGTTTAGTATGGGAAAATAATAAAGAAATAACAAAGAAAGCGATTTTATTTAACTCCGTGTTACTTGTTAATAAATCAAGCGATTGTAACCAAAATGTTCTCCAAATGTTTTATAGAAGGCATGATCTTACTAGTGAATTATTATTTATATCCAAACAACCTGAGCCATTAGATACAATTTCAGAAATGCTAGAGTAACCATTTTTTTTAATCGAAATGTTCATGAAGCTGTAATTCCGATGGTTTGTTCTAACCCTACCGCTCAACTCCCTTTGGTCGCATTCGAAACCGCCATTTTTTTGTCCCAAAAGCCTTGTGGTCGCATCCCCGACCGCGCCGTTCAGGCGGTTTTTAGCCTTATTTCTGAATATAAATAAAGTTCTATATCGTCTGCGACAATTTTACTGTAATGCTAGATACACACACAGTTGGTTGAACTAAATCTCTATGGAAAATATAATCTGGTAACACGAAAAAAAAAAGTTGAAAGTGACGTTTCGAACTCGTTGGTCATCGGTACTTTTTCGTGGTATGCTCTCTAGTTTTATAGTGTTTTTTCTTATTATTTGTGTGTTTTCGACGATAAGTGGATAAATATTCATTTAGAAGTAGTTATTACATCGTTTTAGGTAATATTTGTATCAAATAGCATCATAAAAACTTATATTTCGACGAAATATGAAACGTAAACAAACCTTTGTGAACAATGTGCAGTGATATGAGAATTGTGTTTATTTTGAGTGATTCATGGTGAATTATGTGGATCCTGGTGTATAAAATGGTATGTAAACAATGTATTTTCTTATTAGAATAAGAATCTCATTAGATTTAATGAGAAAATTAGTTATATAAACCCTTTGAATGTTCGAGTGCACAACACGGGCGTTGACCTCCGCGCGATATGAAGTTTGAGTTTAAATATTACGAAAACGTTGAGTAGGATTCCCAAAAAAATACTGCTGTTCGATTATTAGTCTATTCAATAAGTAACATCTAAAATTTCGAGCAAATTGAGACAGCAGTTCTATGACAAATCAACAACAAACGGGAACAAAGACATGCTCAGTCATTGTCTCTAATTTCCATTGTTTATAATAAACTACAACGTATTTTAGAACGACTCACAATGTTTATGTTATGGCTTGCCTATTCAGGAAGCCATAAAACTTATCTCTAAGTAGCTGGAGGCAACAAAAAATCGACACGGACGTTTTTTTTGCTCGCCGAACGAAAAAATCTCAAGTGTCAAATGACGTCCGTCCTTTACGGTACTGACGCCACTTTTCCGTCGGGCAGTTGTGGTAGTTGAAAGGTTAAACCATCTAGCTTATAACCAGACCCCACTAAAACAAAGGCTTTTCTGACCGCCAAAAACGTCAAATTCAAACGCTGTCAATAAAACCGAACACCACAACATGCCAAACGCGCTCCACGCTGACGCCCGATGGGGCCATTAAACTGATTGTGAATCGTCGTCTTTTCCCTGCCGCTGAATGAGCAGGAGCAACCGCCTTTGGTCACGCAATCCTTGATTGTATAAATACAGGGCCTGAATTCACTATGACCACTTAACGATTCCTTACTCGTAACCACGTCAATCACACACGAAATTTGCTAAAATAGTTTTAATAATATCGACAAATTGTCTTAGAACATACAGCATAATTATGACATTTCGATTCCTTACAGTTACATTGCTTTCTAAAAAACATGATATTGACGTAGTTTGAACGTAGTGAGATTCGATTCCGCGGCGAATTATAAGCATACAGAATTGGGCCCCTGCTTTAACATAAGCGTCACGTCCGTGGTAGGGGAATATTGTAATACTGGTGTAGGTACCAGTGGCGATGGGTGGAATATTGGCTAGGGTAAGCCATTCCAGAGGAAGACACCCACCATGTGATGCAAGCTTACAGTTTCTTCAGAGGATAATGCCTCACTTTCACAGATAGTGAATAGAAAATTTTGTACAGAAGTTTTGTTTTTCTTTGCGCGCAGGCATTTTTTTTTTTGTGATACCCAGAGAAACACATCAAAGTTAATTGTACTTTGAAAAAATGAATGGTAGAAGGTGGGATTTTTTAAAGGTATCGGCGTTTATTGACCCGTCGCCACTGATAGGTAGATCTATTATTGGTTGGTATGTGTGTGTGACTATATGATGGTGTGTGTTTGAGAGGGCTTCCTCTGATGTCTTCACGCATGTCGCGTTGAATAGGAATGATGGTCAGCCGTATCCTTCCGTATGATTTGAACAACATACTGTAGCTCACCATCACCAGTATGTGTTGGCTTAGCCAAGTAATGAATAAATCGCTGGCTTTTATTGTTAAGCCAGCGATTTATTTATTTACTTCGCTTTTCTTTTTCTTTTTAAAAAAAAAAAAAAAACGTTGCCCCACACTAGGAATTTCTCCTGTATTGTGGGTGCGTTTACACACATTTAAAATCACATGTACACAAACAGCCAGACCCGGAACAACTACTTGTAGGTCATACAAATATTTGTTCCGTGCGGGAATCGAACCCGCGACACGCAGCGCAGCAGTCAATCGCTTAGCCGCTGCGCCAACCTTCACATTATACACACATGTTACATTTCAGAAACCCCTTTTCATTACGGCTTTTGGAATTAGAGACGTGTGAAAGCATTGTTGAAATCGCGATCCACTATTTAATTCAAACCCAGTAGAAATAGACCCAGCAAATTCCATCCGAATTTTAGGATTTCTACAAACTGTCCGTTTGATAAGCTTGAAGAACTTACATAACACATAACCAGTGATCGGAATAGGCTGACTATATTTGCCTAAACTTCTAAGAACAGAGACAGAAACTTGAGACTTCCTTACGACTATGTTTTTTTCCCGGGATTCGGGAAATATCTTCAGTAAGTTGAAAATAAGCTTTACTAAAGATGTGTAAAAGCTATTATTAACTAAACAGGCAACGACTAATAATGATAATCAAAAACTGGCAAATGTCTGAATTACGTAAATCCGGCTTTATAGTACGACATTAATGACTCGCAACCGGCGTGTGTGTGTGTATTCATTTACGATCATGACCAGAAAGCATTTCTCGTGTTCAATCTAGGCGCAATCTCATCTCAGCGACACTCAAAAATTTAACAAAAATGTAGGGAAACTCAAGTTATTTTTTGACAGATTGAGAGAGAAATCAGACTGTGAAACACAGATGTATGAACACAAACAATGCAATAGGAGTATGTGAGAATCGTAGCAGGTGACGTTCTGTATATTCTGCCTACCGCCATGTATGGAAAGAAGGCGTGAGTCTGTTTGTACTGACTGATATTATTATCTAGTAATTAAGTACAAAAGTACGGATACGATACACAAACTATTGGTTAAACAAACGATAATAATTGTGAATAAACGTACGAGTATGTGGGCCAAATTAAATGGAGCAGCACTGTGCGGTCATGTGAGATGAGACCTATTGAGGTAATAATAGTATTGTGACACTAAATATTACGTTACTCCAACTAGTGAAGATATACTAATGATATTTGTTGTGTAGAAATGTTAAGGTGAATCTAGTGAATTTTTTTTTCCATTTAAACTTCGGGAGTGTTCGATTATGTACATAAAAAATTTAACATGGTATAGTTTTGTCTCATTAGCAATATTGTCTGTGCGGAAACAGAACACTAAAATAAAAATCCATTAAAAAGTTAGGAGCCAGCAAAGATTCGTAGTTCTTGCTAATTTAACCTAACTTTGAGCGTTTTTAAGTTATGAAATAAGTGTAAAATCTCCAAAACCAAGTCGGTACTGACAAAACTCAAATATCGAAAAGTTGAAAAAACTTTATTGATCATTGATTTGCGCAGTGTTTTTTTGTTTTTCTTAATTTTGTACGCGCCTGTTTTACTATAAATAATCCTGATACATCACTGATACTTTTATTTATTTTGACTACCTGTAGGACACGATGCCTGGTGAGACAGCGTGCTTTTTAGCGAGGTCCGAGTTCGAATCCGCGACTAGATTGCCCTTAAGTATGTGATTAGAATGGACGGATATTACGGCATAGCTTCATGACAGTGCAATGCATTGCACGTCCGCGCTATTCATTCGTTTTCGTTTTGCATTTTTACTCGGCCCCTAAGATTTGTAGCGAGATGTTAAATAGGCTATTACCTTCTACAAGAACAGGGCTATCAAATCTTAAAAAGATTTCTCCAATCCGACTGGTAGTTCCACAGATTAGCGCGTTCAAACAAACTCTTTAGCTTTATTAATCCCTACTCTGTCTGTCTGTCACGCTTTCACGCCTAAACCGCTGAACCGATCGTCATGAAATTTGGCAGAGATATAGCCTGGAATATGGAGAAAGACATAGGCTACTTTTTTACGCGATAACCGACATCCACGCGGGCGGAGCCGCTGGCAAAAGCTAGTAGTCTACAAAATCAAAACATTCCGTGTGGTGCCGGACGTAAAGAACAGCACCATCCCATTTCTTCCCGAGAGTGTCGTAGAAGGCGACTAAGGGACTTACTAGAGAACGGGCTGCTGCCCAGTCGTTCTCTATGCATTTTACCACCATCCTACGATCGCCAACCCGCCTGACAAGCGTGGCGATTATGGCAAACCCCCCTCCCCTTTTGAGGGAGGCCTATGTCCAGCAGTGGACGTCTTTCGGCTGAAATGATGATGATGATGATGAAAATCAAAATAAAAATATTTTATTTCACATAAATTTGCATGGGCACTTATGAAACGTCAGAAGCTAGGTGGACAGTTCCAATTTGTCGCTTCTTATGGAGAAGAACCGGCAAGAAACCATAAAATTTGTCTGACGTAATTTATGGATGGCCCCCTAGTAATTCACACTAATATAAGACATACGTCCTGTACCACACGCTATATTCGCAGTTTTATTAAAGGCTCCCACGGACAGGCGTACCGTGTCACCGCGATGCGACTCTAATAGAACAATTTCAATAAAAACTTCGTGGGAATTGATCTTGGTGGAAATTGGTTGGAACTCGCGTCGCGCTGGCGCATCGCACCTTTATGCGGGAGTCTTACTGTGTTAGAACTAATTTGATTGCTTTAAAAGAATTCGTTAACCAACCTGCACCTAGCTTCTGAAGGTTCATAAGTGCACATGTAGGTTTATATTTTGATTTTGACGGAAAAAAAAAACATTTTACCAATAAAAAGTTCTTAAACTTTATTCTACAAACGTAAAGGTCCGGTAATATAAATATTTCACCATCACTATAAAGCAATTTTCACGTTTCCCGAATTAAAATAAATGCACCTATTCAATCTTCCACCAGCGAATCAATAACGTGGCAGAATGAATATGGGTTTCCGCAAAAAACTACCGAAACTGAACCGAACCCGTATTTCCCTGAAAATAATTACTTCTGGCAATATCGACATGCGAGAAAACAAGGCTATCCACACAATAAAGCGAGCTATGAAGGAGCTATTCAGTGTTTTTGGCTTTCAAAAAGATTAAATACCTGACCATTACTGTTTGTTTTTATGTTCGTTTGTTTAGTTTATCTTTTGTTTTAGGATAAGTTTTTAATTTTAATTTTATGGGTGCTAATGGCTGAAATAAACGATTAATAATACTAAATAAAAATAATGATACGTATTTTAAAATAGCAATAGAATTGACAACTTGTTACAGTCATCATTTATTAGGGGAGTTCCCCTTCCGACTAGTTGTTTTTTTTTTAATAGCCATTAAAAGGTCCGGAGCTGTCAAGAACCCATTATTATTAAATACTAGCAAGGCTCCGCATTTTCACCCGCGTAGTTCCCGTTCCCGTGGGAATACGGGGATAAAATATAGCCTATGTCACTCGGGGATAGTGTAGCTTCCTAAGAGAGAAATAATTTTTCAAATCGGTTCAGTAGTTTCGGAGCCTATTCAATGCTAACAAACAATCAAATCTTTCCTCTTTATAATATTAGTAGATATAGTATAGACTACTTGATTAATAGAATATAATAGAATACTCTTTACTATTTACAAAACATTTGAGATTTATATAAATAAATTAAACTTTGAAATTACTGTAATATCATATTACCTTGGTACAGTACTGTCTGTAAATGAAGTTAAATAACATGCAATTGTGTATATATGAAAGTAAGTCTTTCATGACACTTTTACACGTCATTATTTTATTGGTCAGTATTTTAAAAGTAAAGGTGAAGGAAAACATCGTGAAGAAACCGGCATGTCCTTGAACCAAAAATTCGAAGACATGTAACATCTACCAACCCGCACTGGGCTCGCGTGGTGGATAACGGCCCAATCCCTCTCACCAAGAGGAGGCCTGTGTCCCAGCAGTGGGAACACTATAGGCTGATGATGATGATGATTTTAAAAGTAGATGGCGTCGGCATTTCTGACTGATTCCTGAGAAGAAATGCCGAAACAAACTGAGGTCATGGTCTGTTTTACAGTCCAAACATTACATTATAAGGTATTTTATGTGAGTCTAACAATACAGGGTCATCATGTCTGGAAGGGCCTTTGACCGTAACATGATATGAAGATCATAATCCTCACAAAAATCTTCTCATTAACAGACAGGAATGATGATAAAGATTTGCCCTGGCCAATGAACTACATTGTTCCGTGTGGAGCTGGACGTAAAAGAATAGCACCATCCTATTTCTTCCCGTGGGTGTCGTAGAAGGCGACTAGAGAATGGGCAGCAGCGTTCTCTATGCATTTTACCACGATACTGCGATCGCAAAACTCCCCTTTTGGGGGCGGCCTATGTCCAAAAATGGACGTCTTTCGGCAGAAATGATGATGAATGAACTATATACAAGGGTGCAAAAGTATCAAATCAACATAATTCTCCTGGCCTTATCCCAACAGGTTCAAATCTTGAGTGAAATTTATAGTACTTCTATGAGATATAAAGTGTGTTCACATCGCTACGTCAGAAAAAAAAACTACTTTATCCCATCATACAACAGTAAGCGCCAAGCTTAATAGTGTTGTTGTGACACGGGCCCAAAAGACGTAACTTTCAATTTGGCCAACAGTAATTTTGTTGATGTAATTTTAACGGCGCGGGCGCGGCGGCAGAAACGCAATGTGTTGTAATAAAGGGCGAATACATTTGTAAAGAGGAAAGCGACCAACTGCCGTATATTTACGCGGTACAGACGTTCCGGCTGTTAAAACTGGATATGTTTTATATTAGTGTTTGGAGTTTGTTTGTGCATAAAGGAAATCTTGTAGACTGTGTCGTGTAACATTACTATTGTGCAGGCTTCAGGTAAAAATGTCAACATTATATAAATGGTTTTAATTATTATTTTGGTAACATTGTCTGCTGTCAATGTCATAATGACATTATTGATTCTTTTATTAGATTTTCTATGGTGTATTAACCCGCCAAACCCGAAGAAAAAGCAGAAAGTGTAAACTTGGTCGTCGATAGTTAACATTTGTAATACTGCAATTTCTAGGCCTTATTTACGCCAGTATATCCCCAAAGTTATAACAACCAAAGTAAACTCAACAATAGCCAATAATGATGATAAAATTAGATACTTATTTAAAATCTTCTACCAACTTCTTCACAAATAAATATTACTTGAATGCTCTTAGCCCGTAAATAATCAACTGTAACCAGACCATAAACGTAATGACGTGATCATTCAACTAAAGAAGGTATGTGACATTTAGAGTGACATATTGTTTAATGAGCAAAATCACATTCGAAGTACTCTGGTTTAGAAAAATAAGTAGCTGACTGTCTTCGCAAAATACATAGGTACAATTAAATAGAGACCTTATAAGATTCCGCATCACTTTAATACCCAACACCCAAAACAGAGGGTTGCGGTAAATAAATACCTTCTCTAGTTAACGCTCCCGCGAGTAGCATCTCAGCTAAAAGCGAAAACACACGAACTGAGCCGAAACAAACATATGGCTTAGAAACAAAACCCCATACGTTATCAGCTCAACCCAAACAACGAATTCACATCCTCTGCAATAGATATCAGCACATCTCTATTCCAAGGCAATAAGAACCAGATTCGAACGTGATGATATCCAATTCGGATTTGATGAATGCCCTCGGCGACGATGCGAAATAATTTCTTCTATTCATCCGCTAAAATATTACGGCCGACTCTCTGACTAATGAATTCATTTCAATAGAGGCTCTTCAATCCGGACTGAAGCCATCAATAAAGATGACGAATAGTGAAATGGGTGGTTTAATTCTAACAGCAGGTTGGTGTTTGAATTTGAGCTGAGAACTAATAGATTTAATCAATTTTATTGAATCTGGGACAGAATTATGGGTGCGTAAGCGTGACTGTAACGAGTATAGCCTATTTACTGATGTGTGGGTCATATTAAAAGACGCAATTTGATATTTGACTTATTGGGGTCTTGGAACCCAAAACAAATGAATGAGAAACGTTCTAGAACACAGTGTATATGCTAAGCTTCTATGTAACAGTTATGTATGTTCTCAGAACAGCATATTTTGCACATAATTCAAAGTGGTAGCCAAAAAAAGAGGCCAAACAACAAAGCTCACGGTAATATCATCAATTAATTGTCAGGTTGCCAAGCGACGCCTATTTTCTGCACCAAACGTTCACCAATGATCTACCGTCATAATATGTCGCAAGTGTCGAGCGATATTTTACCACTCTCTAGCACCATTATCTCCGAAACGGGAGCCAAGAAAATTTCAGAACATTCCCGCCCGCATCGCGAGATATATTACCGCAGAGGTAATTATTAAGCCAAATGGATTGTAGCAACACCTAATTGCTACTAATAAATCTGTACTGAAAGTGCATAAGAAAATGTACTCAAGTTTTGGTGAAAATGGGTTTAAGTGTGATTAAGGACGGAGGCGCTTCCTAAGATACAGACGAGTGCAACTATTCGCAGTAAATTACAGGGAAACGGAAAAACTGCAGCCATAAATTTGTCTGTCTTAGATTCCCAGAGTTCCAAGTAAATAAAGTAAGAAATAATTAAGTGCCGCTTGGTTCACATCTTATGCAGTACCCTGGATCCTTCTTGTTATTTCCAAAGTTCACAGACGGGGATGTTAAACAAATGTGGTCCGAGCGACCCTCGTGGCCAGCCAAGCGTTAACAACTTCGATACGACATGATCGAGTCTTAGTTGTGCTGTAACCTTCCGAAAATGTGAACAGGAATAAACAGCGCGAGGTAAAATGTGGGGAGATTTTCCTCTAAGTTTCCAAATTAATATCCTATTAATCGTATTATCTTATCTTACTTATTTATAAAAGGAGAAACATACTGTTACATGATGTCAACGCATAGCTGAAACTACTGGTACTAGGATAGTGAAATTTTTCACACGGCTTCCTTTTATAATGAATTTATTCCGGTATTACGTTCCCGTGAAATAATTTCCGCGCGGGCGCTGGCAAAAGCTAGTTAACGATGTATTCAAAATGTTATGTCCGGATTTACATACGTCACGACTCATAATACTCTCTTGCTATCCAAGATACATAAACCTAACATTGTAGCACTATATTAAAGAGAACAAAAGCACGGCGAAGAATCTGAGCTGTTACATAACTTACGATCTTCAATATAAGTTAATATTGCCTCGCGAAAGGTGCGCATAAAGAATAATGCTTTTTGAATATCAAACTAGGTATTGCCGAAGCACCTAAAGTATATGTTCCGATGCTGCCCTCGAACGTAACATTTTTCTTTTCGACGAGGAAATATACGCTGTCAGTTGATTTACGAATTGTTTGTGAATGCGGCAACGGGGAGAAAATACAGAGTTCCTCAGTCCGATGTTATCTTGGTACAGTGAGACTGTTACTGCTGATTGGATGACTTCTCTGTACTTGTGTTAGTGTACGTAAGACAAGATTACGCTAATAAATTGCTGTTAGCTCTAATTACGGATGATTTTGTGATTGTTTTCTGTGATGTCGGATTTGCTGTCCTTGTAGGTGTGTTTGTCATTGGATGTGAATTTCTACGTCCCTAAAAATTTTAGATCCGGAGGTTGAGCTTGGGTTGTAAGTTTTGGAGTAACGCACACCCATTCCAATATCTGTTAATGACGTATGATGCATTTTCTTGTGTGAATAAATTACAATTAAAAATTGTATTTGTAAACGCATTCTGATCGCAGTTTGATCCAACTATAATTTTCAAACATTCAATAGTTTTAGTTCCTTACAGCTTTTGCTTGGGGTTCGCCCGAGTCGGGAAATTATCCCACGGGAATATACTACTGCGATATAAAATGTTTCCTATGTGTTAATCCAGGTTATTTAAAACGATGTGTGTGCCAATTTCATCCGAATCTGATCGACCCTTTTTGCGTGATTGAGTAACGAACATCTAAACATACAAACTTTCACATTTATAATATTAATATATATTAGGATTATCTTTGAAAATCCAACCAGCATCTAGAACTAACATACCACGTCCAAACCAGAAATCTTCCAACATGAATACGCTCCGTCGTTAGACTACCAACTAGTGCCGGCTAAATGTAGGTGAATACGGAATTCCCGGGAGTACCTACTGGGGATGCGACCACTCGTGAGCTGTGCGTGCTAAGAATATTCTAGTACACACTTTATATTTGCTTCCTGTATTGAATTACTACTGCTTTCTGCTGTGAAATGTGAATGGGTTAATAGCAATGCTATGCTGCTGCAAGAATAGAGATGGTTTGTTGGTACGAGGTATGAGGTACTTTTTAAGGGGACAATGCAGAAATTACAGAAGTTATAATCACCTAGTGGAGGAAGCAAAATAAGCCCGTAGAGGGGATGTTTTTTACCACCATTAACCACCTACACTGTCCCACTGCTGAGCAAAGGCCTCCCCCAAATCCTTCCAGGCATCCTTTTCCAGGGCCTCCTCGATCCAGCCCTTGCAATACGCGTCTAGATCGTCACGCCACCTTTTCTTGGGCCGGCCTAGGCTGATAATATAAATAAATTTAACAAATAACTGTTCTCCTTTTTGGTCAAAATAGTAAGATCTTTTAACTATAAAAATACACCACTTTTTTATTGGTGTCAGTTAAATGTAGGCGAATATGGAATTCCCATAAGCTGTGCATGCTTAAAATATTATAATTCAATACAGCATATTATTGAATTACTGCTGCTTTTTGTAGCGCAATGTTAAGTTTTCAAGCAAGTACGCGGCTAGGAATGTTTAGTTTACCAGTGACTTTAGAGGGTCGAAGCCGATGGTGAAGAGCAATGTGATGCACCTTAAAATTCTATAAAATCGCATCAGCAATTTTACCTAAATAAAACAGTAGATACTCTCTGCGTCTTACGCCGCGTCCAAGTCAACTAAATCATAAAACATTTCCTATGGCAGTCGCGTATTATTGAAGCTTTCTTTTAATGAAAGAACTTTATTTAATCGGATAATTATTTTTAGAGATAACCTATTACAAACAAACAATTTTACTTCCTTATCATATTAGTTTAGGCTAATGCCATCTCAACCACGCATGGGCCTGTGTTACTCATGAGAATTTGCAGTTGCTATCGTACTTAACATTTCCTACACCCTAAACTTTGTGAGTTTCAATAATACGGAGAGAGAAAGCTGCAATTAAAGTATTTATCAGCTCCGTACAAGTATTGTTTTTTTTTTTTTTTTTGGGAATGGAATATCGCAGTTGACCTTAAGAGGCCGTGACTGCTCAACCGGACTTTCCTGTGAAGGTTTTTAGGATTCTAAAAGCCTCCAGCCAGGGCGTAAACCTACTTAAACCTAAAGCGACTGCGCACTGAGGGCACCCCCTGTGGGGTACGAACCTCGGCTCAGGGAGTCACTGGCGGGCGGGGGGGTTTGGGGCAGCTAGTGGGGACAGGCTGGATCAAGATATTTTCATGATTATTAAACGGGGAATTTAAAGCTACTGGCTCAGCTACGGCGCGGGCTGGCGCATCAACGAGCAAGGGACGGTCGGGGGTCTGATCGTTACTCGGGGGTCTTCGCGGGGCGCGAGGACCTCGAGGAGGAGGCGGTAGGACGGTCGTTTGTGTTTGTGTGCTGTACTGGTGGCCCTATTCTTTTCTTGGAGAACAGTAATGGGGTCATCTGGGCCGGAAAGGACATGTCTCGGCCGGCGAATACTACTGATTCTACTGGGGACATAACTAGCGGCCTTCACAATCAAGGGATTGCGATGCAACTCGGCTTTATCGAAGAAACGCTTCGAGTTGCGTTTCAGAAATTGAGCAATAGTGGGCATTTTCAGATCGAGATGGAGGTTCCGAACGTACCAAGGGGAGTCTGTGGTTTGGCGAAGGAAACGGTTTTGGAGGGTCTGCATCTTATGGATGTATCGGGGGTGGGTGTGTGCAAAGACTGCACATGCATATGTCATAATGGTAAATACGCAATTTGCACTTGAGTGACAATTTGCTACGTGCGTTCAGAACAGAGTGCAGCCTTCCGAGAGCGAAGGCGGCGCGTGAGCGCGCCTTCTTGATATGCTCAGAGAAGGAGAGGTGCTGATCTAGAATCACTCCAAGATATTTGGCTTGCTTTTCCCAAGGGAATATGGAGATGGGCCGGGAGGGGGGGGGGGGGGGGGGGGTCGGGGTGGTGTCGCGGTTTCGTAAAGAGAACCGCCTGACTTTTGTCCGGATTTAGTTCGATTCGCCATTTCCTAAACCATGCGCCGAGTACGTTGACTGCGGTTTGGAGCGATTTGGCTATCGCTTTATGACTACGCCCAGAGTGGTAGATGGCTGTGTCGTCTGCGAACAGAGCCAACTGTGCCTTACTACTCTCGGGGATATCGCTAGTGAACAGCGTAAAGATGAGAGGGGACAGCACGGCGCCCTGAGGGACGCCGGCGCGAATCGGGTGGGGGGAAGAGAGAGCCCCTTCGATGCGATAGCGAAAGGTGCGGTTCGACAGAAAGTCTCGTAAGATGAGTACGAGCCGGTCCAGCACGCCGAGTTTGTACAGCTTGTATATCAAGCCGTTGTGCCAGACCTTGTCGAAGGCTTTCGCTATGTCGAAAAATACTGCACCGGTCGTATTGCCGCGTTGGAAGCCAGCGCTTATATCCTCTACGATCCGGTGTACCTGTTGTACGCAACTGTGCTGGGTTCGGAAGCCGAACTGCTCGTTGGGTATCAGGCCTTTAGTCTCGGCGAAGTCCCTGAGACGCTTGTAAATAAGTCGCTCATAGATTTTTCCGAGACTGTCCAGTAAACTGATGGGCCGGTAGCTCGCGGGCTCCGTTTTGGGTTTGCCGGGCTTTGGAAAGCCAATGACCGTGGCTTGTTTCCATGCTTGGGGGAAGATATTATTGCTCAAGGCTCCATTGAAGATGGTGGTCAAGAGCATGATCATGTGGGCGGGTAGCATCTGGATCACCCTATTGGTGATGCCGTCAGCGCCGGGGGCCTTTCGTGGTTTCAGACTTTTGATGATCTCGTGAACTTCGTCCGGTGTGACGAGAGGTAATGGATCATCTGGGTCTTCAACGGGCGGGAGAAAGGTTCTACGTTCGACTTCAGCGTCCACCTCAGCGAGGTGTGCTTGGTCTACAGGTTGAGAACTGGGCGCGTTTGGGCCTCAAGACTATCGGCGAGGCATTCGGCCTTTTCGATGTCGTCGAAAGCAACGGTGCCGTCGGGCCGGGTCAGGGAGGGCATGGTGGCTACTTCTCGGGACTTGAGTTTCCTCTGAAGTTCCCAGAAAGCTAAGTGCGTGGGTTCCAACTCGCTCAGCATCTTGTCCCAGCCCGCGTCACGTAGCTCCGACATGCGTGTCTTTACAGATCGCTGTAAATAGCACATGTGAGCTTTGTTCGCGTCGCAGGGAAAGTTGCTGTAGGCACGAACAGCTGCGTTCTTCTCATTAAGCAGTTCGCGTACATCGTCCGGCAGCTTTCAGCGGGGGTCTTCCCCTACCGGAACCCGCCTCGAACAATCGTTCAGGACTGATTGTACGTGACCCGTGAATGAGTCGATCGCGGCCGGTGTGTCCGCGAGAGAGTTGAATTGGTCGGGGATGGCGTCAAAGTGGGCGGATGTGTTGGATTTCAGCGAATCGCTTACTTTCCTCCAGTCTGTTACCACTTTGGTGAGCGGAGGTTGGACGGTATCTGGGAGACTTGTGCGGGGGGCCAGATGCACGACGACCGGACGGTTACAAGTATTGTTGCTACATAAGCATCTTATTGTAAGAACCTTGCCCGTTGTGTCACAGGTTTCCTCGTCACGATTTCCTAGAAATCCAATTTTGTACTTTGTAAGTGCAATTTGTAACAAGGAGTTTTATGTGATCTATATAACGATGTCACGGTCAATACATTATTAAATTTTATATCTTTCCAAGACATTATAAATTTGTCCAGAATATCAAATCGGGCCTGGGTACCCATCATAAAATTGACGGAGACTTGCAAACTTGCAACAAAGTAGGCACCCACAGAAGATGTATTATGAAGATGTGTAATAACAGGTGAGTCTATGGGTACCTACTTTGGCGCATCCAGTATCTAAGGTAACCATTATTTGAGATTAGTTTTTGAACAACAAACTCTGTCAAACACGAGATCATTTCAAGTCCATTGCAACCAAAAAAATGTAGGATCTTTTTATTACAAGGTCACACAAAAATCAACTTTGGATGCATAAAGTTAAAGATGAGTAAGTTAAGATGTAATGTAAGTAAATTATCTCAGATGTTTAAATAGTGAAAAGTTTAGGGATCGAAAGGTACAAAATTGACATATGGGGGGATATAAGAGGAACAAGGTGAAGCATAGTTTTTGGAGAGCAGTGGTGGCCAAGGAGTACTTAACGGTCCCGCCTTACAAGTCCAACGTAGGTTCGAACCCAAGCAGGTGCTTTCCTTTGTGTGAATAATTTCGTCACCACTGCTCTCAAAACGATGAAGAACCTAGGACCAAAAATTCGAAAACATGGGATATCTACTAGCTCGCATTGGGCCCGCGTGATAGATTATATGCCCTACTCCTTCTCTAAAAAAAGAGGCCTGTGTCCCAACAGTGGGAATATTATAGGTTGATTATGCCCATGGTATAATTTTTAGTAGTTTCAGTGAAAGCTAACGTTTATGGCATAATTAACCCCATTGTCTTAATAAGTTTAATTTTCCTAACGGCCTGTTGAGATAAATAAGTACCGTTTCATACACTACAATTTAGGTTAACGGAAGTAATCACAATTATTTTCTCTAAATGTTAAGTGTTCAAAACGTTTGCTTTTAGTACTTACTAACAGTCAACTCGGGGTCACTAATTTAATTTTAAACAACCGGTGTTTGTCTCATCCTGTTACAAGTTTAGCAGACTTTGCAGTAGGTAGCTATTTCAAGCAAATATGGAAATTGCTTATGACAATATAATTATACAGGGTTATTGGAAAAAAAAAATCAGCTGTTCCTTACATTTATGTTGGTATAACTCATCAAAATATAGGGAACAGCTGATTTTTTTTCGCGATTTCAGGTTTGGTCACATAGTAAAAGTTGTTCATAATGATGAGTACCTTGAGTACAATGACCTCCTAAGAGGTTGTTGGTGTTTTTCCAATAACCCTGTATAATAAATAGCTCATCGCTAAGGCTACGTTCTCAGATCATAGAAGGAAGGCTACGCTTGTTGTGGTAGCCTTGCACCTGTAGGTAAAAATCAATACAAAAGATTGAAGTGCTCAGCAGTGAACACCAATGAATCCAAAAACGTCATGGCTCAAACTTCATTTCAGGATTTTTACATTATATTCCAATGGGGGGGTGGCAGAAACTACAGACCGCCACAATGAACATTTATTTTGTATCTCTAAAATCATTTTTTCAAATTCTAGAGCAATCCTTACTATGCCTAACATTATCCTCCATGCCAAGAACGGGCCTAGTTGATGAGGAGGGTTTCATTAAGGTAGAAAAGAAGAAGAAAAAGAAGCCCTGCTCTCGTAACTTGTGTGGTACCGCACCGAGTGGACCCAACATGCTGCTGCGCCCTGCTGTGCCTACGACAAAGCTGTACATTTCGCGTCTGCATCATTCCACGAAGATTGAGGAAGTGGTGCAGTACTTGAAAGTGAAGACCAACTGGACTCTGAGGGTCGAAAGGTTGGAATCGCGCCACGACATCAACTTCAAGTCATTCGTGGTACGAGTTCCAACCCACCATCTACAGCACTGTATGAAGGAAGACTTTTGGCCGAAAGGTGTCGTATATCGACGTTTCCGAGGACGATTACGCGACACCTCGCAGCGAAACACGACGCCGACAACTTTACGTGTATAGTTATAGTTTAAATAAGGTTTCTTAATATGTATTAGTTTGTCATTATTATTTAAGATTATTTGTGTATTTTATCTATGGGCCTTAGTAGCCTGACAATAAAATGATTATGATTATGATTATAAACGCGTTTGTATGTATGGATGTTTGTTACTCTTTTACGCAAAAACTACTGAACGGATTTGGATGAAATTTGGCACACATATAGTTTATAACCTGGATTAACACATAGGATAGTTTTCATCTCGGTAGTACGTTCCCGTGGGTTAATTTTCAAGTTTCACGCGGGCAAAGCCGCGGGCGAAAGTTAGTGATGGATAAAGTAGCAAAAATCACACAGGCAAAAACTGTACCATATCAGTTCTAGGAACATGTGTTAACGTGACGTCACCTAATTCGAATAGCCTCGGCTATCAGCTCATGACCGTAACATGATGAATCATTTTGCTATAACAATGCATACCTATGGTAATATCGGAAACGCAGTCGAAAATCTAGAAAAAGTATACTTTTGTGTGTGTAAGTGCACTTTATTGCTATTTATCGGCGAGCAAGCCAATAAGATAACACTTTTTATGGTAACCAGTATTATTACCTGCCTACGGCAAAGCAAAAAGGAGGGTTATGATTTTGACCGGTATGTATATTGTGTGTATGTGTGTTCATCTGTTCCCTTATAACTTCTCAACTACTTCATATAATTTGAGAAATGATGTATCGTTGGAAGCGCCTTTATCGTTCGCTGGTGGCTGGCTATGTGACGTCACATTAAAAACATACAACCCACGGCTTTCAGCTGAGAATATTTTATTTTTTCATACTTTTTAGAGATTTCTCAATAGTTTCGATAGTTTGTGAACTTAGGTTTTCGTACTGAGTGTTTTGAGGTCCGATCATTTACAGTCCGTTCACACTTATTTTACCTCTGATTTTACGTCTGTGTCAAAACCAAAGTGATATTTGTTTTCATTGAAAAAGGTTGCTTTTAGGTTGATGCTACTATCAAGTCTATCAAAATCACAGTGATCTTTATTTTCGTTACGACAAGGCTGCTTTTGGGTTGCTGCTGTCAGAGGTAAATTTGTGGACGAACTGTACGCCTTAGTTTGTCAACGTTGTTAAAGTAAAGACATGCTTAAAACAGAAAAATGTATGGTTAAACTTATATTTCATCAGTACTTAACTTTGAGCAACGATTATAAATAAAGGAGTTTAAGTTAAAACTTAGATATTTAAGATCAATCATGATCGTAACGAGAATTATCAAAGGTAAAACTATGAGAGAAGTATAACGTACTTCAATATGTTAAAAACTGCCGGATTCCAACTAGATCCCTAAAACCCACTCATTCCAAAAAAAAAACATCAAACAAAGACTGTCATCAATTCCGGGAACTCAAAACATTAGTCCCATTCACGTCTGCCTCCATTTTAAAACTTCCAATAAACTGCAATGTGAATAGGCACCGTTTTATCATCGGCATTCTTTTTTCAGTCGAACGGAATTCTGGTACAGATCCAAATAGGTCGGATCGCCGGATCAGTCCTTTGTGGGGGGGCGTACGTCCATTACGGGAATCTCGATCACGATGCACCGGGGTGATTTATGTCTTAGAAGCCTTTTATGAATGTAATATGATTATGGATGGTCGAGCTGGTCAAACGGCATTATGGACTCTTTGTGCGTTGTTGTCTATGAAGGTTGGTTGTGAAAAGGGATGAAGTTACGTTAAAGTTTTTGGAGATCCGTTTCTGTATCCAAGTTAGGGGAAGATGATCCTAAGTTCTTCAACTAAGGATGAATAGAATAGAATAGAATATTGTCCTGTGGGGCGTCTTTTTTATAACAATTTCTATGATCTTTCCTTAAGTTTTTTAGGACGAAGGGTGTGCGGTATTCTTGGCTGTAGAAAATACAAACTCAGGGAAAACAAGAACCCCGTGAAGACCAAGCAAAACAGTACGTTGTTACTTCTCGAAATACGTGGAAATGAAAAATTGTATGCAACTGAGAAAATACTAAAAATACGGTTTACCGTATTTTTTGTCTTTTAAGACATATTACTTGGTCTACACTAAATGAGTGCAACATGCTACATAAACTCTTGTATGAACAAGAAAAATTGCAAGATAGCAGCTCCTTACACACTTCCCTAAAGAACCCTATTTTAATACATTTCCTAAGACGCAATATAAGCCAGTTGCTTGTATTTATCGATTGATCGACCAGGTTAAGCTACGCTTGCCGCGGTTGGTCCGTGGATGGGTGACCATCTTTACATACCAAGACCCCTTCGTGCCTCGGAAAGCACGTTAAGCCGTTGGTCCCGCATGTTATTTGTGGATCTTTGACAGTCGTTACGGGTCGTCAGAAGCCCGAAAGTCTGACAACCAGTTTTACCATGGGATATCGTATTACCCAGTAACTTGGTTGTGGAGGTCAGATAGGCAGTCGCTCCGCTGTAAAATACTGGTATTCAGCTGCATCCGGTTAGACTGGAAGCCGACTCCAACATAGTTGGGAAAAGGCTAAGCAGATGATGAGCAGATGATGAGCTGCTTGTATTTATATTAACATCCCTGTGCAAGTCTCCAAGCTATAAAGGCACAGTTGGTGACACAACTTAGCCGGTCGTAAAACGTTGACGTTTTTGTTGGCTCGCGGCCTGACCGAAAGAAACTTGCTTGCAATATTGTTACAGTTGTGTGCATGGCTTAATAAGACAGCAGACTGTTGTCGTCTTTATGTAGTTTAATATTAGTGAATGTAAATTTTAGGTAGTCGTAACGTTCGGTGCAGTTTTCGTTTTCAAAGATTGAGATGTTTGCCCTACATAGCAGAGCCAAGCTAATATTCTATGTATAACGGGTGTAAAAAGACACACACGAAGCCGAGAGTTACTTGTACTTCCCGTCCATATTTTTTTTTTGTACTGGACCATATCTGGGAGACTTCTGGTTACGGAGATACTGAAGGTCAAATTTCCAGCTTAAACGACATGTTCTTACGAAAACAAGTTTCTTTTGATAAAACACATTTAAATACCCTCTTTACCCCTGTACCGCTACGTGCACCCATATAATACTATAACCCATATATTGCGCACTACTGCAGCTGAGTATTTATGTTTTATATGCTATCTGTGTTTGCCATAATGTTTTTTTTTAATGTTATGTCATCATACAGGGTAAGTTTTTATCCTGTGCGCAAACTGTAACCATGAATTCAGCATATCATTCTAGACCGGCGAAAAAAAAACAGCTGTTTTTTTTTTCATAACCGGCGAAAAATTTCTGTGGTCCCCTACCACAGAAATTTTTCGCCGGTTATGAAAATAAAAATCAGCTGTTTCATAGAAAAGTGCAATACCTACGCGGTCAAAATGTATGGAACAGCTGTTTTTTTTTTGTACAACCGGCGAAAAATTTCTGCGCTAGGGGGTCTAGAATGATATGCTGAATTCATGGTTACAATTTGCGCACTGGATAAAAACTTTTCCTGTATTCACGTGTTTTTGTGACAAATAAAACTATTTATCTGACAGATTTAAAATCCAAAGAATAAATATTGTTCTCAACGGTGTTATAAATATGGTAACATTGGAGCATCATTACGATTTATTTCCGCAGCCCTTGGGAATAAGGAAACGCATATTTCAATTTGGACATACAACCCACGCAGATGTAAGAGAAAACCGAGGAACTGGTTATGTGGTTACACATTTCGTTTGCTGAAAATATATATTTTACATTTTACTTTCTTTGCTTCACATTTGTCTCTCAAGGTTTACTTTACTTAGCTTTCTGCGGGATAATTATGTAACATACATCATTTTGTCAGTCGCAACATTCCTAAAAACACATACTTTTGACGTCACATTCGCTCTGAGCAACGACGTCGTTTTTCAAATATTTGAATTTCCCATTGTTATACTGCACTTTTAAACATACATTTCTTGCTAATGTTGATGGGGGCATAAATCTAAAGTACAGTTTATAAAAAAATATTGACTCTCATTAATCACATCATATAATAGGTCTTTACCTATGAAATTGCCGTTTTGTATGAAAAAATTTAAACGAATTTTTTTCATGAATTTTTTATTTGTATTAATCGAAGTAATCACCCATGCAATCAATGCATCTTTGCCATCGCAGTGGCAGTTTATTGATGCCCTTCTTAAAGAAATCAGCTGGACGGGAGGCAACAAATTCTTCAAAGGCATTTTGTACTGCCTCTCGGGTATTAATTTTTTTTCCCGCCAAGAAGTTATCCAAATTCTGGAAAAAGTAGTAGTCTGTAGGCGCAAGGTCTGGTGAGTAGGGCGGATGACGGAGAGCTTCCAACCCCAGTTCTTGCAACTTGGAGACCGTCTGCTGTGCAGTATGAGGTCGCGCGTTGTCGTGCAGGAGCAGCGGAGACGAGCGATTGACCAATGCTGGTTGGAGATGCGCCAGCTTCTCCATCATTGTGTTCAGTTCTTCACAGTACACATCTGCAGTAATGCTCACCCCGTTTGGTAAGAAGCTGTGATGAATCACACCGGCGCTAGACCACCAAACAGTGACCATCACTTTTCTAGGGGTAAGTTTTCGTTTAGGGCATTGTTTAGGTGCTGAACCAGGATCCAACCAACTTGCTGAGCGCTTACGGTTATCAAACAGAATCCATTTTTCATCGCAGGTAACAATGCGGTTCAAAATTCCTTCATTTGTGTGTCTGTTGAGCAGTGCAAGGCACGTCTCGACGCGTACTTCGCGCTGGCGATCATTGAGTTCGTGGGGCACCCATTTGTCAAGCTTTTTTACCTTGCCAATTTGACGCAAATGGACCAATATTGTTTTGACGCTAACGTCGAAAGCTGCTGCTAATTCAGCCGTAGATTGTGTATCATCAGCTTCCACAATCGCCTTTAATTCGTCATTGTCGACCAAAGTCTTCGGACGACCGCGAGGTTCATTTTTCAGGTCGAAATTTCCAGAACGGAAGCGAGCAAACCAATAACAGGTGTTGCGTTGGTTTGTAGTGTTAGCTCCGTAAACGTCGTTGATGTTGCGTGCCGCTTGTGCCGCGTTGCTGCCACGACGGTACTCATATTCCATAATTACTCGAATTTTTAACGTATCCATGATGACGAAAAAGATTGAAATGCGATGAAAATGTAACACTAATCAATAAAGAAATGACTACTTTTAGAAAAAAAAATCCATGTTTTTAAAATAAAATTAATTTGAAATTAGAATTCTTAGCCAAACAAAAATTATTTTGATTTGAAATGGCCAGTACTGCAGAACGGCAATTTCATAGGTAAAGACCTAATATTATCCCTATTAGTTTACGTAAACTCTTTTCATCGACAACCCAAAATATAAAGTTATTTCCCTACATTATATAACCCATTCACTATATATCAGTAAGCCAAAACTACAAGTTGATATAACCTACACAAACTAACATGTCCGAAGCAGAAAGTTATTCAAATTGTAAGGGAGCGATACAAAGTTGTGTCCTATATGGTTGGTCGATAGTTTGGTCACCAACTTTGTGCGATACGTTTTACATTTGTGAAGTTGGACATATTAGAATACAACTGTGTTGCTGTTATTTTACCCTTTCTATTGCTTTCATTTTAATGTGGCTGGATGTTAATCCATTCGTTTTACGGAATTCAATAACAAACATCCACATACAAACATAATATCAGTAGTAGCATTATAAATGCGAATATCACACCTAAACCATTCAACCGATTATTTTAGAATTTGACAGATAGGTAACTTGGGAACTGCAGAACGACATAGCCTACTTTTCACCCTCGGTAATTTTATAGAACTTCGCCCACAACCCGTCGCGTCGCATCCTATCGCATGCCTGTACGTTTTCACTGACTTTTCTTTCTTTTTGCTCGGTTCCTCAGTGTCGTAGCGTAATGTTAAGTATCTCATAACCTCCCTGAAGAATTAGGCTATCAAATGTAAAAATTACTTTTCAAATGCGACTGTTAGTCCCAGAGAATTACCCCCTACATTCAAACAAATTTTGCATTTTTATTATATTAGTCCCTTAACTCTATAGTCAGTTTTGTCATCATGGAATTCTGATAAAAATCAAGATGCAACTTGATTTAATCAACAAGGAACCAAAACAATCGTTTTAAGTTGATATAAAATCAAGATTAACATTATAATATAAGCAACAGTGAAGAATTACAATAGTCTTGAACAATAGGAGGCCGTCATAACTACCTCGTACGTACAGAACAGATTAACTCATTAAAGTTTTTATATTATAGCATTCACTTTTATGAGGGGCTTCAATCAACTCAGCTTATCGCAGTCCACTGCTGGACATGGCCTCTCCCAGGCTGCGCCACAACACTCTATCCTTAGCCTTCCGCATCCAGTCTACCTCAGCCACCTTTTTAAGGTCTTCGGTCTATCTAGCTGCGGATGTCCCATCAACGTTTGCCGATACGCGGTCTCCACTCCAGGACTCGTCTGCTCCTTCCTCCTTTGACAAACATGGCCAGCCCACTGCCGCTTTAGCCTGCTCACTCTACAAGCTATGTCGGTGACTCCGGTTCTTTTCCGGATAATTTGGCTTGGGGCTTGTGGCTAAGTAATGACAGCCACACGGGGCGATCGATCCGGTTAAGCAGGATGGGTGACCATCTTTACATACGAAGACTCTTCCGTGCCTCGAAAAGGATATTAAGTCCCGGCTGTAATTCGTGGATCTTCGGCAGTCATTACGGGTCGACAGAAGCCCAGCCCAGACAACCAGTTTTACCAAGGAGTATCCTGTTACTCAGTAATTGGGTTATGGAAGTCTGATAGCCAGTCGATCCATGTAAAAATACGTATTCAGTTGCATCCGGTTAGATTGGAAGCCGACTCCAAAATAGTTGGGAAATGGCAAAGAATATGGTGACGAGTATTCACTTTTGTGATAGTGTGGTTTTCGCAGTGAATGATACGTATGTCAGAAGTAAAAGAATTAACTAAATGTTCACCTGAATATGACACACAGTGCACAATTGTTTTATAACAATAGATGAAGCACATTTGATGTCTCAAATCTTAGTAGGTACTAAGGTTACGACAAGGTACGAAGGTACGTTGTCTAATCAGGGTTTTGTTAAACTGAATTTATTTTGATATTCCTCTTTTTTTTTCTTTATTAGTCTTTGATGTCCCACTGCTAGGCAAATGCCTCCGTACTCTCTTTCCACCTCTCGCTGTCCAGAGCTGTCAAAGAACAATCTTTAGGAGTCCAGCTCATCCCGCCATCTTCGTCTCTTTATAACAGGCTTCAAAAAAAAAAGGAGGTTCTCAGTTTGACCTGTATGTTTGTTTATTAACGGTTTTTAATTTTATATTTAATTTTGCCTATACTTCTGTGGACACGTAAGTCTAGTGGTTTCATTTAATGCATATATGTGGTTTCTATATTGGATATTAGGAACTAGCCAAACAGCGGCTGTTGGTCGCAACATCTGTTTATATCTTTATCTCGGCTGTAACTCCCGAAGGGATAGGCAAACCCACAGTTTTCCAGCTATGTTTAAGTCCCATGTAAAAGGGGCGAGCCTATTGTCGGCAACCAGACTCCAGACTGTTACTGAGACGTTCCTAAAACCCTATACATCAGAAATAAGGCCATAAATGATCAGAACCCGAACCCTTCAGATACACGTAACCGCTTCTGGTCTTAATCTACGCACTGAAAAACAACGATGACGCATCTAAAATCATTGACACATGTATAGTCGTTAATTTCCATCGTTAAATTTAATGCGCCGAATAACGGACGCGCGGAATAACGTCCGTTACGACTTTATTTACGATAGAACGTTATTGTTAAAATGCGATTTATATTTCAGTTAACGATGCCTCAACTTCATATTGTTATGCAAAAGTAAATGACTGCAGTGTAGGAATACAAAAGGTTCGCTTCTAATAAAGCTTATATGAAATTTTGTAGCAATTTATTCTGTTACACAGAATTCCAACGTGCCATTTACCTAATACATATTTCTGGATTTGTCGATTAACTCTCAAATAAATTAACAGCATGCGAATGAGCAACAGAATAATAATTTATTATTTAAAAGTGTCTATTCGTTTCGGGCGAATAAATTCGTGAGAATCCACTTATAAGCCCTAGTTATATTTGGAGTAAAAATTCACGACACCAAGATATTTTCAAGTTTTCAATTTTCTCCCAACAGAAGCGTAATTAGAAACCTGGGTGGTAGCCAAAAGGTTTTACCCGATGATAGGTTTTAAACAGTTTCAGTACAAAGTTTGCTGCAGTGCTACTGACCCATATTGTGGTAATGTTGGTAACATAACTAGCAGTTACATGCGAGGTTTTATGTAGGTGCAAATGACTGGGTAGATATTTTGTGGTGTTGGTATGGTTGTTTGTTAGTAAATTGAGGAGTAAAATGTTAATATTAATGCTCTCGGAAAACAACTTACTATTTGATTTATTTGCTTAACCTTATCCTAATTATGATGGGGACGGCTTCCAATCAAACTGGACCAGTTTCACCTTTACTAAGGTGAGACTGGCTGTCAGAATTTCGGGCTTCTGACGACCCGGTTGACTGTCACGAGTAACGAGTATTTTTACCCTATTACGGCGAAGCAAAAAGGAGGATTATCATTTTAACATGGATCGACTGCCTACCTGACCTTCACAACCCAGTTAGTAAGTAAAACGACACCCCTTGGCAGAACTGGTTATTAGACTTAAATAACTTAGTACTTAACACAACATCACGCCATTTTCCCCGAAGGGCTGGGCAGAGCTGTACTTACCCATAGTACACCCCGCCCCACTACTTCATCATCAACATCATCATTTCAGCCGAAAGACGTCCCCTGCTGGACATAGGCTTCCCCCAAGGTCATCGGTCCATCTTGTGGAAGGCCTTCCAACGCTACGTCTTCCGGTACGCGGTCCCCACTACTTAGTACTTGTTAAGTATGTAACGATTATTACTATTCGATCTACCAGTTTAACAGAGCAAGCTTTAGTATCTACGTTTTACATCCCATTTATGGCCTTTCTTAGTATGTTGCAAAAACCGGTTTGTTAATTCGATGAGTTTTGAGGATACGAAAGCATTTTTATCGGGGGGAGCGTTTACACTAGTTGTGGAAAAGAAAAATCTGATACATATTCGGAATGACAATTTTTATATTTGATTCCTCACAGAACAGACTAAATTAAGTTGAACTAAGTATTAATTTATTGAGATCAAATACAGAAAAAAAGAAATATGTACAATCGAAATACAATTGAAAAAAAAAAAAACGAATGTTGAAACAATACTCATGAAGATTTGAATTAGTTTGGTCAGCATTCAGTTGAATTTTTTTGCGAAGGAGACATAACATGTCATGTACATGCTTCTCTTTAGTCCCTCAAATCCGCTACTATCCTGGGGTTGGCTTCCAGTCTAACCCGATACAGCTGAATACCAGTACCTTACATGGAGCAACTGCCTATCTTTCGTCCACCACCCAGTTACTGGGTAACACGTTACCCATTGGTAAGACTGGTTTCAGATATTGGGCTTCTGACGATCCGTAACGACCGTCAAGAAACCACGAATGACAGTCGGGATTAGCGAGGCTTGCGGGATCCAGAATGTCGTCGAAATACCTGGTTCTCGGTATTGCAGGATTCTAAACCCTATCTCCAAACACAACAAGAGAACTCGAAAAGGTTGCGGCCGTGGCACTTGAGCCACAGGAAATTCGAATAATCATAACATCATTATTCGTACAAAGCCTTTATGCGAACTTCACCCTTTCTCCATTTTAGAATAATAAAGTGTAAAAAGTACGTAAGGAGTGGTCGGCCCGGAAAGGGTGCAATCACGGCTGCCCCAAATTACATGGCAATACAATCGTGATTCGACCGCCAGCAAATTGTTAAAAACCGCCCTCTACCGGGACCAATTCATATTTATTTAACGACTTTCCTACAAGAATATCGTTATGATAAAAGTATTTAGTCATTTGGTTTAAATGTTTTTTTTTTTTTTTGCAAGTTTACCTGTTTTATATGTTTACAGTACGGCTTTCCAGAATTAGCGTCCGATTAGCAAAACCTTCTGTGCAAAGATAATATTATACCAGCTGTTTCCGAGTTCGTCTGTGATCCCAGATGAATAGCATCCTTACCTAGGACATGGTTTATCTGTGTGCAAAATTTCATCCAAATCCGTTCAGCCGATTTAGCGTGAAACCGGTAACAATCAAACTTATTTTCGCATTTAGAATATTTTATAATCAGTTAGGATTTAATAATTACTAAATAATTAAACCTGTGCAACCATCACTTAGGGCGAATTTCACCAATGTAACTAAACGCGATCAGAAAATCTAAACTAAACCGTGTTCAAGAGCTGTCAGTGTGAATAACAGCCAACAATAATGACAGTGACAGTTCTTGACCGCGGTTAGATGTACTGATCGCGTTCAGTTTCATTGATGAAATTCGCCCTTAAAACATTTCAATTGAATTCCAATATATTGAACCCAAGAGTTCCGTGAGGTGTCGGAAGTAAAGAAGAGCCCCACCCCATTTCTTCCCAAGGATTTCGTAAAACGCGACTAAGGGACTTACTAGAGAATGGGCAGCAGCGTTCGCTATGCATTTTACCACCAAAATGCGAATACCAATCCACCTGCCAAGCGTGTAGATTATGACAAACCCTCTAAAATGCTTGGAGGAGGCCTATGTCCAGCAGTGAACACCTTTCAGGTGAAATGAAGATTGAACTCAAAACCTTGCACAATTGATACCAAAAAACGACAAAAAACCTGGCCCTTCAAGCGAGGTATTCAAAAGTAGTCCAAACGGTCAGCTGTTTCATAATGGCGCTGTAAGTTGGCCGCACTTGGCACGGCTGGGCCATGCATTAGCTGCATCGAATTTATAGTCATACTCTGACCCCAAAAATATACGGTCAGTATGGCTCACACTCCATGAATTGTTCGTAAATCGTTAGCGCTAGTGTTCTAGTTAGTCGAGGCTTAAAATTTTATGTTCGTTTATTAACTATGTTTGAATAATGGTATATGTTGCTCGTAAAATGTACGTTCGAATTTTCGGGGCATCAAGAGGATCATAATAAAAGTGTGTGACTTTCCATCTGCAGGGCAAAGGCATTGTCTCATACAGAGAAGTCACAAGCATTGATCACCACGCTTCCTTAACACGGGTTGGTGATTTCAGACGGTCCCTTCTTCTACTTCTTAGCGTGTCGATAGCAATCTAAATACAGTAAACCCATAATTCGGCTACGACCTTGGCACTTTCAGCAGCGTCCATCAACTCCTGCAGCGTGCAGATAACAGTACAGCACCCTAAGGGACTACCTACACTTATTCAGCTCTGTTAGTCCGTTCAGCTTTCAGCGGCTGAACGGATGCGTACGCATCTCATACAAAATCGTTGTTTTTTATGGACAAAAGCTGAACAGAGTTGAATAAGTGTGAATAGTCCCTAATTGCGCAACACACTATCAATCAGAACCTGAATAATTTTAAAGGATATGCTCATCCATTGCTTCTTATGTTCGAAAAATGTGTGTGCTCAACAAAGTAAATAACGCAATGAATGTTTTTGAACTGTCAAAATGATACTCATTGTTACCTTCACTGATGCCGATAGTGCTAAGATTAAGTACCTAAGCTAACAACTAAATATCATTATCGCCGTAACACTGTACAGGGTAATTGGAAAAACACCAACAACCTCTTAAGAGGTCCTTGTACTCATCATTATGAATAACTTTTACTATAGGACAAAACCTGAAATCGTGAAAAAAAAAAATTCTGTTGTTCCCTACATTTTGATGAGTTATACGAACATAAATGTAAGCAACAGCTGATTTTTTCACCTAAAACTTTACTAATTTTCTAAGTATATGAAGAAAACATTTTTTCGTACGTTGGCGGCAACAGTTTTAGAAGTTATGAATTGACACTTGACAAGTGACAGATACAGGTCGCTGTGACCATCACCGCGAGTTGTGCCATACTAAAACACCACAGGTAAGTGAGAGGAAATGAAGGTATATTTTTAACTTATGTACGCCAAAATCTTAGACTGCATTTTCATAAAATAATTTTAAAATTTTGCTTTAATACAAAACAGCTCTATTATTGTTATTTGCGTAAATAAGAACCAACTATTTCTAAGCGAAGGAAATTAATGGACATTCTAGTCCAATTGTATTCAAAAGAGACTCTTCGCTCATGTAAGAAGTAACGTCACAGTCGTAACAAAAGTTACTACTGAAAGGTAACCTACTTTCCTAAGTCCAAATGTACAATTACAATGTCGCTCGGTCAAATAAATTCTTTATCCAATTGTGACCGCATAAAGGCGTTTTTACGACAAAAGTATGGCTGCTGAATTCATCCGGGGACCCCGTAGGCATTATAGTATTTTGGATCATAAAATTTTAATCGCGGATAATTTGGGACACCAGCGGTAAGGGCGGATATAAAATTATACTTCTGTGTACTGTATTGTATTGTAAATGTTTTACAAAGAAGATGGTATTTTAACACGGCTTATAAAAACCTTTCGGAGATTTTTTACTGTAAACATTATTTTGTAAAATTCATTCAAAAAAATAAATCGTCGTGCAAGTGTTGTAACTTTTTATTTGAATTCGTCAGCACTTTTGAGCTCTTATCTGTGTAATTCAATTTTATTTTTAACAGCATTATTAAGGCTTAACGAGCTTTGAACATGGGCTAACGACAAACGTCATTTAGCTCCGTTCTCGCTTCACTCTGGTATTCTAAAACGAAGGCTTGAAGCTGAAATGAGTTGAACCGCACTTAGGATTATGCAGTAAATTTTAGAAGCTATAATGAACCCGAAGACGGTTGGGATAAAGTAAGAGATACATTTCAGAAATATGTTTCTACTAGCTTTTGCCAGCGGTTTTGCCCGTGTGGAGGTCGAAAACTATCCCACGGGAATGTCCAGGTTTTAACTGTGTGTCAAATTTCAACCAAATTCGATCAGCCGTTTTTGAGTGATTGAGTAACAAACATCCAACCTTTAACATTTATAATAATATAAGATAGTAGGATAATAGATCTATATTGGTTTAAAGCATTGCCAAAGCGATCAGCGATAGCGATACTAGCGATAGCGATCAGAAATACCTAGATTAAAAACAGCATTGCGCCGTGTTCTATACGTAAAAAAAAACATTATTTAATGTAAAATGAAGAATGCATGTAATCTAAAAATAACATCCAATTATTATACTCTCTTTCTGACATCAGACACCAATTACCAAAATAATTGGCACACACGGCACCAACATGAAAAAGCAAGTCGGTAGTTTTCTTCTTTATCGCACGGAAATAGAGGAATATTATGAAAAAAAAAAAAGTTTCCATAACCTTTTCTGAGTGAAGTTGAACGTGAAATCAAATGGGGCTTCATTAGAAAACCGATTCAACGCCGAGGCATCCCTCCCTTCATTGTCACCTGCTTCCGTTGACTACGACTCCGCCCGGGGGAAATTCTATGGCTGCGGCTGTATAGACGTAGAGAATTCAAGATAATAATGGAGAATACGAAGGTGAATACCTATTTATTGTGTTTTTATTGGACGCTGCTGCACGTGTATTATGAAATAAATTTTATTCGTTAAAGGTAGTTGTGGGAACTAGGTACTGATAGGAATTTGGTCCCTCGGTACAATAGTCCTACTTAGATAAAAAAAATGAGAAAATAATTTAATTAACACAAAGTTATCAGCACGGAGCATTGGTGGCCCAGTGATATCAAGCCCAACTTACGAATTGTTGGTTGTGGGTTCAAAACCAGGTAGACGCTTTACTTTGGGTACATAATTTCACCATCACTGTTCTCAAAACGGTATAGGAAAACATCGTGAAGAAACGATGTGCTTGAACCCAAAATTCGAAGACATGTGACATCTACCAACCTGTACTGGGCCCGCGTGGTGGATTACAACCCACTCCCTCTAGTAGAGTGGAGGCCTGTGTACCCAGCAGTGGGAAAAGTATTATGACAACAAAGTTCTCGAAAATATATGTTTGACTAGCACCCGCAATTTCGTCCACGTGAAATTTCTTGTTTTATTTATCCTAAAAATATACACCCTCGGCAATATAATTATCGGAATCGGATCAGTAATTCCAAAGATTACCGCCTTCCTGTAACGTCACAAATTTTACCTCTTAGCGTTACCTAAAACTACTCTGATTGGAGGACCATCATCAAACTTCAAGCAAAAACACATAGTTGTCAGTGTAATAATCAATATTACGTGTTGAAACTTTACATCCTCTTGACACTCCAAACGAGCCACAACAGGTTTCCACTATCACTAACTTTAACACGTGAAAACCTTTCAAGTTTCTGAACTTATCTTCGAACTTTGGACTTAATATACTTATAAGTAACCGCAGGAGAACCAAGGTAACCGACATCATACTCAGCCTATTACGTTCCCACTGCTGGGACACAGGCCTCCTCTCCGTGAGAGGGAGTGGGCCGTAATCCACCACGCGGGCCCAGTGCGGGTTGGTAGATGTCACATGTCTTCGATTTTTTTTTGTTCTAGGACATGCCGGTTTCCTCACGATGTTTTCCTTCACCGTTTGAGAGCAGTGGTGATGAAATTATTTATACACAAAGTAATGCGCCTGGCTGGGTTCGAACGCACGACCTACGACTCGTAAGTCGCGGCCGTTACCACTGGGCCACCACTGCTCCTTATTTAGATTTTTTTAAATCACGAAGTTTATTAATATAGAAGCTTTATGGAATCCGACATAGTCCGAAGAATTGCCATACTTAAGTGGCAGTGCGCAGGGCACATTGCTCGCAGAACAGATGACCGATGCGACCGAAAATTTCTGGAGTGCCGACCGCGTATCGGAAGACGTAGAGTTGGAAGGCCTCCCACAAGGTGGACCGATGACCTTGTGAGGGCCGCTGGATGCGGGAAGCACAGAACCGGTCGAAGCGGCCTCCGCCGCTTTGCAAAAACCGTAACAAAATTTGAATTTCTCAAGCTACCTTACTGCATCCTCCTTAAGTCAAGGGTGTGCACGATACATGCATACTAAAATAGGCAGAGAAAGTTACCAAGTTTAATTAATTAGAGTCCATTTTCCCCTATTCTGAGAGGATTCCCTTAAGAGCGGGGAAACTAGAGGCTCTTAGAATCTTTCAGAAGTTTATTACCACGAGAATTGTAGTTGCAGGGAGGAATAATTAATATGTGGAAAACATCTATGCTTTTATTCCCTGAAGGAGGTTAAGCTGCTGTTGTACAGATTGGAGCACATCAAACTACCCCAAATCTGTCAAATTTCTTTGATAGATTTTCAACTTAATTACAAAATCATATTGTTCATGTTCAATTGGGAAAATTTTGACAATTTGGGTTAGCTTGATGTGCTGGCGTCTGTACAGGATTCACCTAGCGTTAGATACAGATAGTTCATTGACATCCTATTCTCATATGAAACACATTTTAATCGGTTTAGCACCACCTGGATCCAATTCGATCCATAACAATAGAAAACCAATTGTGTCTCATTAAAGGTACTTGACCGAATGGACTAATTCATCACGCGTTTCAACTTAGAATAGGATGTCAATGAACTCTATCTGTCAAATGTAACTTGAAATGGAGGGCTTGCAAAGAACATAATGTTGTTATCTCTTTTTGGAATTTGTTTTGATTTAACTCACTGACTTTACTACAAAATAAGTAAACGAGGCGCTGTTTTGTCCATATGGCGCATGGTAGTTGAAACACATTGTAGATTATAATATACGGTAGGTAAATTGAAGTGTACAGTATTATAAGGATCGCGGATGAGCTTCAATTAGGCCGAAATTACAGGCATTTCCTACTCCGTATCACCTATAGACATAACATGTGTGTGTGCTGTGTGTTATAAATTTAATTTAAATAAATAATAACATTAGTTCATGGCCCGAACTAAGAATGAATGACAACACGATTTGACAGTTGTCCCTAATCCCGATGTGCTTTTCCCGTTCGTAAAATTTAATTTGTCACTCGTTTTGACGGAACAACAGTAGTCCGTTAGTAATCGGACTGTCCCGTATCTTCGTTGACAGACTTCGAAATTTCGATCACGTTGTTTTTACGAATAATTCCTTTACGTGTGTAACTTTAATTCTGCGTGACCTAGTCCCGTATTACAGAACCTGACTCAAGACTCAAGCATTACTTAAAACTACCAATCAAATGGCTCGTAAACTAGTTTTAAGTAATGCTTGAGTCTTGAGTGAGGTTCTGTAATACGGGACTTAGTTCGGTTACATTCCAAGTACTTATGTCTACTTCACACGTAAACACCCCTAGATCAACAAATAACATAATTAATGCGTCATAATGACTGATACGACCAATTAACTAAATTGCAATCTAAGATAATCCACGCAATATTGACATGTGATATAATCTAGTTATATTGTCAATAAATAATCAATTGACACACTAATGGCCTACTTGGAAACAAGATGGAGGACGTGACGTAATTAGGTACAATTAGGGATCCTTGCTCGGTGATATACTAGTTTACGCTTTATGTTTAGTTTATGTGGTGGAGGGGCTTGTGGCTAAAGTAATAACAGCCGCAGGGGTCGATTGATCAGGTTAAGCTACACTTTCCACGGTTTGTTCGCGGATGGGTGACCATCTTTAAATACCAAGACCACCCATGCCTCGGAAAGCAAGTGGTCCCGGCTGTCATTTGCGGATCTTTGACGTACGTTGCGGGTCGTTAGAAGCCCGAAAGTCTGACTGCTTATAGTCTTATCAAAGTGTATCGTTTTACCTAGTAACTGGGTTGTGGAGGTCAGATAGGCAGTCGATCCATATAAAATAGTGAGATTGAGTTGTTTCCGGTTAAACTGGAAGCCAATACCAACAAAGTTGAGAAAAGGCTAGGCTAATGATCGACATTTCGCCAGACATCCTTACTAACCAAAGAGCATAGGATATAGGTGTCTTGGTATGTAAATGTGGTTACCCATCCACGGATCTACAGCGGCAAGCGTAGCTTAATCTGATCGATCCACCCATGCATTTGTTATTACTTAACTACAAGCCCCTCCATCTACCCGTCGTGCGTCTAATTAGCAGACACAATAGAAATTCTATTGTTATCGGCACACATGGTGTGCACTTGACATGCGAGGGGTCTGCCATCTCTGCCTACGCTAAAGATAAATACAAATGTGATGTTTTACTCTTAGTAAAACGTCAGTAGTAGTATAGTATCACGCGGTTAGCCATCTAATACTTATTGCCGCTATTCGCGGTGTTATTTTGTTTTGTTACCGCTATGTTACCGCTGCTGTGCGGCCGTGTAATGATGTTGCTATTTACTACCGCACAGAGTTATACTACGCGTATTTTTATTTTTAACCATAGCAGTTAAGCTATGGAGAGGTCTTGCAAACTTCACACGGATTATTTTCGATTGGAGTTGTAGTAGCGGCATCTACATCGCCACATGCGAACTACGCATCACACAGACGTCGCGCAAAATCCTGAATCGCGGAAGCTGAGTTTACCGCGCGACGAGCACATGTATATACAACGTCCCGAAGTCAATCACAACACCTGGGGCCTAAGTCTACTAATTTATAAACGTTACAATTGTCTTTCAATGGTAAGTTTTTGACAGATTTGCCATACAAAAACTGTCAAAAACACACCATTGAGAGACCATTGTAACGTTTATAAATTAGTAGACTTAGGCCCCTGATCGCAGGATCATCTCTTATCAATGGAGGTTGAGTGAACTATACACCCTGTCCCTCATATCTATAGTTATAAACTTCAATAACTTTAGCAGCGGACAATGCAAAGAAATACCTTCTTGTGACTTACAACTTATCTGTTAGCCAGAGTGACAGATAAGTCATCTGATTGTGTTGATGCCTCACTGTTTGTGGGACAGTACCACATTTACACTCTAAGGCGGAGTCATCTGTGTATTTCACCTGAGCAGGTTTTCTTTCGTTCGGCCTACCTGATTTCGAAGTCTATTTATAGACTTCCAGGCCAGCAGGCTTAGCATGATGCTTTCTATTTCTACGAAGAATAGACAGTGCTTTTTCAATACAAAGTGAAACTTCGTTGCTCCATTTTTGACATCACGCCGTAGATATCCTTCCACAATCTGTCATTTTGTCTTTCGTTTCTAACGATCTTTGTCTAGGTTCTTATTAATGTAGACTATTTTAGAAAAAGATTTCTTCCCAAACTGTCAAAATCAAAGTTACAACAAACTTTCTACTCGACGGCCACAAAGTATATAAGTACGATTATCTACAAAGACATGATTCGTTTAAAACGCATAACTGTGATAATTAATAGATTAACATAGCTATCTTCTTCTATTGTACAGAGGCCAGCACATCAAGCTACCCCAATCTGTCAAATTTCTTTGATAGTTTTTCAACTTTATTACAATGGAATAAGGTTTATGTTCAATTGGGAAAATTTGACAGTTTGGGATAGCTTGACCTGCTGGCGACTGTACATCATTTAGTTAATAGTCATGTCTATTCTTCGGTCGACAAATAGGTGCTCGTGCTAAGCCTGCTGGTGCGAGATTTTCAGCACTACAGTGGTTATGTTGTAATGCAACGTTTAATGAGAACCTGGGGCTGATTTAAAACACACTGCACAGACAGAACGAATTTTCACTCACTTCTTTTACTCACGCGAGTTACGTACTTGTTTGTTTTTCTAAGGGTCAACAACTTAGGAAGTTAACGTGTGTTTTTCAATTTGTTTGATTCGCTCAAGTAAGTGAGATATCCTAACGGTAGTGGAAGCTAAACCAGCTGAATTGGGGCGTGTTTCCGCATTTTTATTGCGTTTTATTTGGACTTAACATCTTGCAGTCCGAAAGGGTCCGTATTAGGGCCATAAATAATTTATGTAATTCATTTTGGATATGTTCAATACTGTGTTAATTGTTACGTAAGGATCATATTGATTAAAGAAGATATGGAAGTATTTTCGTATTGGTTATTTCAGAAATGTATTTCCCTTTGAATAATGTCCTCCATTTTAATTTACAAACTCTACCTTTACATGTGTAAAAGAATAAATGCAAGACCTGAAAGGAGTTTGTTCCTAATTAACTACTGAATCGATTTCAGTAATTTTTAATGGAGGTTTAAAAAAAAAAATATTTCGTCATACCTACCGTTCAATTAATAAAATTCAATCTTATTTCAAGGAAATAAGACTCAATTTTTAATGCATACAGTAATGCTTGAGTCAAAACGTTTTTTTTTTTATAATCTCAGTTAGCTTTGGTCATTGTATTATGCTTTTAACTAAATGCTCTAATTGTATTATTGAGGTATTGCGTTATTTAAGTTAATACTTATATAGGCACTGCCATATCACGCCGTGACGTTTGACGCGTGTCTTTCAAACTATTCGGTCTGACACCAAAATGAATACCCACATTTTCCTTTCCAGGTATCAAAGGGGGACAGCTGAAGACAGTTGATACTTATGCTGTCAACCTGTCAATGTCATTTCATACTGTCAGTATACGATAGCATCAAAGGGGTTTGTTACTCAGTAATACCAGCCGCGGATTAAAGTACGCTTGCCGCGGTGGATGGGTGAACATCTTTACATACCAAGTACTTTACGTGCCTCGAAAATCATTTTTAGCCATTGGTCTTGGATGTCATTTGTGGATTTTTGACACTCGTTACGGGTTGTAAGAAGCCCGAAAGTCTGACAACCAGTCTGACCAATGCGTATTGCATTACGTAATACCTAGATTTTGGAGGTCACATAGGCAGTTGCTCCATGTAAAATAATGGTATTCAGCCGCATCCGGTTAGACTGGAAGCCGACCCCAACATAGGATGATGATGATGAGTAGACGATAGCGACGAAGTCTATACTTTATCACAGCTTCAATCAATCAATCAATCAATATCAATCAATCAATTCAATCGTCTATTAATAACCATACTTCATTTAGAGTTAAATTAATGTAGAAGCTTTATGGAATCTATTTGTTACAAAAATAAAACTTCCAGTTACGTCTGGACTTATTTCAGGATTCTATTTCAAGTTTACTTAAACAAATTGGATAATAAAACATTGACGTATACACTTCTATCTAGGTACTTCGTTGAAAGACCAGAGTCAACGATCTTTAGGGCCAGATTAAGGTCAGATCATCTTAAACTTGATACCTACGGAATTTTGTACTTAAATGACCTACATAAACCTTTTGAAAATTTAATTAAAGACATATTATTTATACTAGCTGACCCGACAGACGTTGTCCTGTATAATGAATTCGCATTTTACATATTTATACTATACGTTTGACATAGCGCCATCTATTGAATACTTACTCAATCCAGTCAACAGATGTCGCCATCTGTTAAAATCGTTTGGAGGTAACAGATAATTGTGACTGTCAAATAATAGACAAATAATTTGCAATAAAATAATATTGAGATCATAAATTGAGATGTAAGCTATCCTATCTTTCAAGTTGGATCAAACTGCACACGGTGTACAAATTTGATTAAAATCGGTTCAGTAGTTTAGGAGTCCATCGCGGACAAACAACGTGACACGTAATTTATATATATTAAGATATCATCACCTGCCTAGCCTCTTCCCAACAATATCGGGGTCGGCATTCAGTCTAACCGGATGCAGTTGAATACCTGTGTTTTACATAGAGCGACTGCCTATCTGACCTCCACAACCCGGTTACTGGGTAATACGATACCCCTTGGTAACAGTGGTTGTCAGACTTTGGAGCGTCTGACGACCAGTAACATCTAAGATCAACGAATGACACCTTTAGATTAACATACTTTATTTCATCATCATCATCAGCCTATAATGTTCCCACTGCTGGGACACAGGCCTCCTCTCGGTGAGAGAGATTGGGCCGTAATCCACCACGCGCGCCCAGTGCGGGTTGGTAGATGTCACATGTCTTCGAATTTTCGGTTCTAGGACATGCCGGTTTCCTCACGATGTTTTCCTTCACCGTTTTGAGAGCAGTGGTGATGAAATAATTTACACAAAGAAAAGCGCCTGGCTGGGTTCGAACTCACGACCTACAACTCGTAAGTCGCAGCCGTTACCACTTGGCCACCACTGCTCCTTATTTAGATTTTTTTAAATCAAAAAGTTTATTAATATGGAAACTTCATGGAATCTGCTTGTTACAAAAAAAAAAAGTTCCAGTTACGTCTCGACTTATTTCAGAATTCTATTTCAAGTTTACTTATACGAGTCCTACTATACATAAATATATCTATATAAATAAAAAGAAAAGTCCTGACTTACTGACCGTGTCTGTCTGAGTCATCAACGCCCAGGTCAAACCCTTGGACCTAGAAAGCTGAAATTTTGCACAGAGGTTCCCTTTATAATGTTCACAAGGAATAAGGGAAGATTTTTCGAAATTCAACCCCAAAGGGAGTTAAATAGGGGATCAAAATTCCGCGCGGGCGAAGCCCTGGCAAAAGCTAGTATTATTATAAATCGGAAAGTTTGTACGTTTAGATGTTTGGATGTTAGTTATTCAATCACACAAAAACGTATGGACGTATGGATTAGTGAAGTACGTGGCGAGGGTGCTGCGCGGGCTGGTGCACCACCCAGATGTGCTGGAGGCGCTACGGCTGCGTGTGCCGGACGGGTATGTGGGGGCGCGCCGCCGCCCCGCTTTGTTAGAGGTGCCATGGGCTAGGACAAATTTATTAAAGTTTGCCCCTTTTTTGTCAAGGGCCGCTCATATTATTAATAATATGCCGACGGAAGATGTTTTCGATGACCTGCCGAAATTTGCATCAGGAGCACAAAGGTGCATCGAAGACGGCGTACATATATAGTTGTAATTTTTATTAAATTTTTTGTTTTTATGTTCAATGTTAAATTTTAAGTAAGTGTATTTTATGGATTGAAATAGTTTAATATGTGTGTATAACATCGTCTTGGGTAACTGTTAGATGTTGTACTTATTGGTGTTAATAAATAAATAAATTTGCCACACATATTTAGAGTATGTTACCTGGAATTACACCTAGGATACTTTTTATCTCGATATCCCAAAATAATTTTCGACCACTACGCGGGCGAAGCCGCGAGCAAAAGCAAGTTGGATAATCAAATATTCACGCAATCACTTCTACCTAGGTATTTCGTTGAAAGACCAGAGTCAACGATCTCTAGGACCAGATTAAGGTCAGATCGTCTTAAACTTGATACCTCCAGTATATCCTACCTTCATATACCTTTTGAAAATTTAATTAAAGACTACCCTTCTATCCGCTGTGTTGCCCGTAAAATTTTGCTGAGAGCCCTAGATTTTGGCATTGGCAACACTGGGACTATTTATAGTACTGCAGGTCTAAAGCTACGATGTGGCTAGCCAACCCGCCTCTGAAATACTGGCTCATATTTTAGTGACTTTAATTGTCTCTGGAATTATGGCGGTGTCACTGAAATGGTGTTTACATTTTGTCCAATGTAGTGTTTTTGAGGCTAACTGCCACTTTATTTGAGTAGGTTAGAATGTGGGGACAAAAACATTAAGGGTATAATTCACTAACGATGATTTAAAGATGCACAGTAGGTATTTTAGGATGACTGTCTGTCTGCTAGCTGCTGACTGTTGAGGTGACTGCTGAGCGTGAGGTGTTGGTTTGGATTCCTAGGTCGGGCAGTGTTATTAGGCATTTCCATTATGAATTTCCAGTGCCTGGGAAAGCACGTTAAGTCGCTGGTCCTGCGCACGATCTCTCCGGTCGTGTTGGATTGACGTCCCAGCGGTATATTTCCCAGTGAGGGATGAGGGAGTTGACCTGTGTCGGCGCACACACTTGTGCATTATAATATCTCCCGCGTAGAGTGGCCAGTCTCGGCCGCCATGGCCGATATTCGGTCTGGAGGACTAAAAATATATTAGGATACTTAAACTAAACTTATTAATGACTGTAGTCAAAAATATGATCAAGTAAACACTGCTTAGTTCAGTAAGTTCAGTGGCCAGTGCCAGTAAGTATTGAGGCGATTACACACATTACAAGCATGATGTGGTTTATTGCTTGTTGCGATTCGAAAAATTAAATACGGTCAACAAAAAATCAAATTTTATCCAAATTGTACAATAACAGATTGGACGGTGACCCCCAAAAAGGCAGGCTCGGGAGCCAGAATTGCGACATTTTCAGAGTGAAGGAGAGATAGCAAACAAAAACTATTTTCGAATAAACTGATGTCAAAATATTAGAATATCAATAGTACGTCCATTCTAACCACATGAGAATATTCAGCATACGCAGACTTAGCCAGAATATCTGCCTACGCAGTAAAAATGTACGGTCAACCAGCGAGCAAAGCGGATGGGGATGAGCGTCAGCGATTGTCACAAGACTGCCCCCATAGATACCTACGATTTGCTAGCCGAATCGAATTTTCCAATCTGTATGTCGATGTCGGATTGAAGGATTTTACAAACACACTTATCTTTATACCCAACTTTGAATGCCTCTTGTTTTTTTTTTTTACACGGAAAGGCGACAGATAAGATTTATTAACACTATTCTAGATTTTGGCTTCTGATGAGGGCTTACTAGAGAATGGGCAGCAGCGTTCTCTATGCATTTTACCACCATACTGCGATTGCCAACCCGCCTACCAAGCGTGGCGATTATGGCAAACCCCCCCCCCAAAACCCCTTTTGGGGAGGTCTATGTCCAGCAGTGGACGTCTTTCGGCTGAAGTGGTGGAGGGCCATTCGCATCAGATTGACGTCACGCAAAATCCTGCATCGAGCTAGTTGAGTTTACCGCACAACAAGCCTGAATGCAACGTCCCGACATAAACCGTTGGGCAGTTATCCACCAGACACATCACCTGTCTGGTCGGAGGATCCACCCTTAACTAAGGAGGATGAGTGAAATTAACACCCTGTACCTCATACCTCTGTACCACCGTTAGGCAATAGGCTGCTTCATCATTCTTCTTCCCTTATTACGCCAAAGAAAATTCAATCTTATTTCGAGGCAATAAGGCTTAATTTTAAATGCATAACGTAATGCAAAGTCAACACAATTTTCTTAATTATGTTACACGTTGTATAACGCTTATCGCTGTCTGCGCCACCATAACCCGAGCTTCTCAATTTCCACGCCCGTCTCCTGAGTGTAATGTAGTTATGCATACGAAAACATCAGCATGTAACATCGGCGTTTTATTCATGATTAACTTAACAATGGAAATTTCGTTTTTTCCGGTGGGCTGGCTATCTTGATTGTATTGCTAAGGTTACCGTTTTATCTCATGTTATTGCTGCGTGAAATTGAATTGACTCGATGCCGCGTCAGCTTCAAATAACATAATATAATCTGCGAAGGGTTAGGCTGACTGTGTTGAACCTGCAAGAAAAGCTTCCAGCGGGACACCAATGCCATGGCCCATCAAGAAATCTCTTAATCGACTTAGAAGCCAGGTGGCCCGCTGCCGGTACAACTTGGTCAGGTGGCGTACTTCAATGAGATGCAGTGCGACTGTGGAGCCACATCGCAACTATGCCCCACCTCTTATCGTGCTCTCTTTGCAATAACTCCTGCACTATGAAAGACGTTTGCGAGGCCAGCGATAACGCTTTCGAAGTTGCTGAATTCTGGTCGAAACATATTTGAGCTCAATTCGAATCATCGATACGACGAAGAAGAAGGATACTCACGTTTCTTCAGTGAGTGTTGAGAGCAGTGGTAGCTCTGTGGTAACTTTAGTTAGTAGGTTCGAACTCAGACAGGCGCTTTACTTTGTGTAAATTATGTCATCATTACTGCTCTCAAAATATTGTGAAAAAACCGGCATGTCGTAGAACTAACAATTCTAAGACATGTGACATCTACCAACCCGCACTGGGCCCGCGTGGTGGATTACGGCCTGCTCCCTCTCACTGAAAGGAGCCCTGTGTCCAAGCAGTGGAAACATTATAGGCTGATTATGTATGTATTTTTGTTTCGCCAGTTTACTTTTAAGGTGAATCTAGTCGACATTTTTTCCATACAAACTTCGGGAGTGTATTACTCCACTGTTCGACAGTTTACATCAAAAATTAAACATGGTATGGTTTTATCTCATTATTAATACTGTCTGGGCCTAGAGACAAAACATATTTCTATTAGCGTTCACTTTAAACGCTACTCCAAAATGTATAGGATAGACATTACCTGCGGTAAGGTCACGACGTAACCTTTCCGCATTTAATGTCATTCCCATACATTTTCGCGTAGCGTTTGGCGTGAACGCTAACAGAAATGTGTTTTGTCCAGGCCTGTCCTTTTGTTTTGTACGGAAACAGAATACTAAAATAAAAAGCCATTAAAAAGTTAGGGGCCAACAAAGATTAGTTTTTCTTGCTAATGTAACTTGACTTTGAGCGTGTTGAAGTAGTAAAAGAAATATAAAATCTCCAAAACCAAGTCGGTACCGACAAAGCTCAAATATCGCAAAGTTCAATAAACTTTATTGGTCATTGATTTACGCAGTAGTTTTTTTTTTTTTCATAAAACCCGGTCTCCCGAATGATATTTCTTAATTTTTTACGCGCCTGTCTTACTATATATGATCCTGCATCTCACTCAATAACGTTGTGCGTGTAGACTAGCGTCTAACTGCTTATCACTGAGACTACCTCTGTCGGACCCGATCCCTGGTGAGACAGCGTATTTTTTAGCCAGGCCCACAAGTGAGTTCGAGTCCGCGATTAGATTCCCCTTAAGTCCAATAGGTGGCGAGCCGATCACCATCGATCGGCTACAACTCAAGACTCCTGGCTGCTACCAAGAAATTTCGGCGAAAATTCGAAATTTCTGACAGAAAAGCCCAATAACACTTTGCCCAACCTGGGAATCGATCCTAGGACATCATGCACAGCTGAAGCGCTTGCGACCACTCACACCACCAAAGAGGCGGGCAGTCTCTTTTGGTTTAATTAACTAAAAACTGTTTCTAGTAGCGTACCGAATGAAGCTATTCAATAAATACCAGCAAGAGGAAATTAAAATGTCATACAGAACAATAGAAGTTAGACAACAGTTGAATTTTCATTTTCAAAATGGCGTCGAAAATAAACCATCGCTGTGAGAATATCAGAGAGATTGGGACATCGGTTTTTCAATTACGCATTTTAATATAAATAGAGAGCTCGACAAAAAAATGCGCTGTCAGCATTTTTCACGGCATTTTTTTTTTAATAAAAACTTTTTCTGTTAAACATTTGATATTTTGCCACAGCCAAAACAATATTGTGTAAATATACATTTAATAAAATGGAAACGAATAATTTTTGTCCGTTTGTCTGCTTGTCTGGGTGTATGTCCCGGATTGGCGCAAAATCGACTGAAAGTATTTGGATGGGAGCACAGACAAATTATTACCTGAATTATCACAAAGGGTAGGTACTTTTAATCACTCATATCAATATTACATTGCCGTGGGATATTTGCCGACATCCACGCGGGCAATGGAGAGACAGGAGGCAATGGAGAAGGCTATGCTTGGAGTTGGAAGGCCTCCCAAAAGGTGGACCGATAACCTTGTGAAGGCTGCAGGAATCAGCTGGATGCGAGAAGCACAAAACCAGTCGAAGTGGCGGAGCTTAGAGGAAGCCTATTTCCAGCAGTGGACGTCTCTCGGCTGAAATGATGATAATGACGACGCGGGCGCCGCCTGAGGAAAAGCTAGATGTTTCATAAAAATAAAAATAAACTATCAAACATTTGATATTTTGCCACAGCAAAAACAATATTGTATGAATACACAGTAACTTCACTTGATTACACAACGGATATTTTTCAATACAGTTTCTGGCAGTATTGTGTTCGGTAGCGAATAGATTTAGAAATGAAAAGTTTCAATTCATTGAACGCAAACAGCCAGTGTGGGAATGTGCGCTATTTCCTTTGGGTGGCTCGCTTAAACACGAAACATATCCACGTGGAGCTGTGATACTTGGGGAATGTAACTTACTAGCAGCGCTCCGCGGTTTCACCCGCGTAGTTCCCTTTCCCGTGGGAATACGGGAATAAAATATAGACTATGTTACTCAGGGATAGTGTTGCTTCCCAACAGTGAAAGAATTTTTCAAATCGGTTCAGTAGTTTCGGAGCCCATTCAATGCAAACAAACAATCAAATCTTTCCTCTTTTTATAATATTAGTAGATTATATAGTATAGATGTGAGAAAATATGTCCAGTAAATACATTCAGAACTATAATACTGCTACGATGCTAACGAGTCTAGGAGATATACAGTATATATGAATAATAATGTGTATGTATTATTATAGGTGGCAGCGACGTGCAAAATGTAGCCATGGATTTAGCACATGGTAATAGACCGTAAGGTTGAAATTTTTGGTTATTAAACAAAATTGCTGTTCCATACAATGATCGCGTAGGTGTGGTACAGACGCCAGCACATCAAGCTACCCTAAAATGTAAAATTTTCCCAGTTGAACATTAACCTTATGCTTACGTAATAATAGTAGAAATTTGACAGATTGGGGTAGCTTTATGTGCTGGCGTCTGTACTTTTCTATGAAACACCAGCGACATAAAATTCGCTACAGGCTACAAGACTCATATGTTGAATTCATGATTACAGTTGGCGCGACGATGTCCCTGCCACCCTATATATCTTCATTTTAGACCAAAAGACTATTTCGACGGAGGATTTTCGTAATATTATCGTTCATGGAGACAGGCAGATCTTCCAGCTATTGACTTAAGCCAAGGTTCCAGTTATAAAAAAAAAAGTGGGCCACTACACATTTTGAACAAAAGCACGGAAAAATCATTTCAATCGGAAAAACAAAATAAAACAAACACACAACCCCTTTTTCAATCAGGTAAGTCTTACGAAGATAGAAAACAAGATCAACTACACAATCTAGGGAAATCTTATCCGTATATTTCACAAACAAACAGTCTCCATTACAACAGTCTAGATTTAAAAAAAAAAACGGTCAGTGCGTGCGGAGTACGCACAATGAAGGGTTCTGTTGTTTTGATGAATGTATATCAATAACAAACTTAACCCTAGATAGATTGGGCACGCCCTGATTGCGGCGGTAAGTCCCCTCTTTGAGGAGTGGCTTGAGAGGCGGCATGGCGTCCTCACCTTCCGCCTGACGCAGGTCCTCACCGGACACGGTTGTTTCGGGAGGTTCCTGTTTCGGATAGGGCGGGAGGAAACGCCCGGGTGTTTCCATTGCGAAGATCGCCCTGAGGACACGGTGGAGCACACGGTGGCGGTCTGCCCGGCTTGGGCGGAGCACCGCCGTGTCCTCGTGGAGGCGATCGGCGGCGGCGATCTCTCGCGTCCGGCCCTGGTCCAGGCCATGGTACGGAGCGAGAGGGCATGGGGAGCCGTCACCTCCTTCAGCGAAGCAGTGATGCTCGCGAAGAGGGAGGCGGCGCACGTGAGGGAGAGGCAGCATATGCGCCCTCGCGACCCCAGCCGCCGCAGGATACGGAGACGCCCTGGGCGTCGGGAATCCCAGGCCGATTTCCGGCCACCGTAGGCATGGGCTTGCGGACGGCGAGTAATGGGTAGCTCGCTGTCCGGTAAGGACCAAGCCCAAGTCGACGGCGCGTTGTGTTCCACGCGCGCCTCAAAGAGATGTCAGCACAAAAAATGATGGGACCCGCAAGGGTCGATGCCTGCCAGGGGTGCGGGTTTGTTCGAAAGAGACACCACAGCGCCTGGCTTAAGGGCTACTGAAGGAACACGGGTGGGTTTTAGTCAGTAAAAGTCTGACACGCCCTCCTGCTCCACCCAAAGCGGGAGAAGTTATTTGATGATTTCCCACCCAAAAAAAAAAAAAAAAAAAAAAAAACCCTAGATAGATAACCATAAAACACTGTACACTAAAGATAACCATACGTCGATTCGACGTATGTTTGAGTGGGCATAGTTTAGATTATGTATATATCTACTAGGTTCATGAATGTGGTAATATCTCGTAAAGTATGCTATTGTGTTGTGAGTAAATGAAAAATATTTGGATTTATTTATGATTTTATTAGAATAAAAAAACAAAAACAAAACACTGTACTTCTTACTCTGAAAACCTCAACATTTACGAATCTCTCTGTCAGTCTTTTAATTTTCTATGTAAACTTTTTTAAATCAACTTATTGAAAACTCTATAATATGAAAAATCTAAAAAATAAAAATATTTTATTGATTTTGGCCTCAAAGGCACTTAGGACAGGCGCTGTACTTGTGCTCTCCACAAATGGAATTATTGCAGCTATCGCACACTGTTTTTGTCATCCTTCTAATTTGTGATGGACAAAAAGCACAATATTTTAGTTTATCTGGCTCAGGTACACCTTTACGTCGTGTGGGAGGTTCGGCTTGTATTTTGGACAACATACCATCAATTATTTCTTTTTCTTTGGTCGGCAAAATAAGCATTTGCTGCCTTGTTTCCATCTATGGGGTCATCAAGCTTTTGCGGAGTTTTTTCATGAAATCTCTACGTTTCAGCGGTTTTCTTTCTTGGACAGTAATTATAAATACCATATTCAACATCCCATAGAACATACTCATGGCCTATCTGTTAGTTTTCCAGCTGCACGACATTGACGGGCACATTTGGTCAATAGTGTCGACTCCACATTTTATTTCATTATAAAAATGAATCATATTTGTTTTGCCTGACTTAGGATGAACCGTGCCCTCTTTATCGCACGATGATAGAATAAATACCAATTTACTCGGCTTCAGTTTGTACGACACTAACGTCAAGGGCCAATCATAACAGAACATGGATGTTCAACAACCGAATGATTTCTGCATCGTCTGCACGAATTTGTGACGTCTTTGTTTTTTATTATCATAACCTATAACATATAAAATAAAGATATATACATTTATTCTCAAATAATTCACAAAAACACATTTGACTAAGAGTCGAAAAACGGACACTAAAGATAACCATACGTCACTTCGACTTACGGTAGGTAAATATTGACGAAAATAATGCACTTACCGGAGCCATACGGACGTCTCCTGCAAGCTCCGAGGGCCAACAGAGTTGGTAGGAACAGTCAGTTTAGTAACGCGAAAAATAAACGAATTATAACGATTTTTCAAAATCGATTACGTCGATTCGACGTAGGTTATCTATCTAGGGTTAACAAGTTTGTTATTGATATATATACCGGACGGCTAGTAATGGGTAGCTCGCTGTCCGGTAAGGACCAAGCCCAAGTCGACGGCGCGTTGTGTTACACGCGCGCCTCAAAGAGATGTCAGCACAAAAAAATGATGGGGCCCGCAAGGGCCGATGCCTGCCAGGGGTGCGGGTTTGTTCGAAAGAGACACCACAGCCCCTGGCATACGGGCTACTGAAGGAACACGGATGGGTTTTAGTCAGTAAAAGTCTGACACGCCCTCTTGCTCCACCCAGAGCGGGAGCAGTTATTTGATGATTTCCCACCCAAAAAAAAAAAAAAAAAAAAACACTATAGTTGTAAAACATTTTCTCCAATACATTCCAACCGCAAATGTAAGTTTTTACGCAAAAATTTGAAAGATTTACGATGTTATTATAAGACCATCGATTTCTTATAGGTAGGCTTTCTCGTAAACTGTTATTAAAGAACTAATTTCTCTATTCTAATTCTATCAGAAAGACTGGCTGGCTGAAAGACAGGCTGCGACATTAAAAAGTCTCGCAGCGCTGGTAGCGCTGCGAGACTTTTTAATGTCGCAGCATTATGCTGAGGTAGGAGCCTTTTGGCCTCGTGCAGGACTTTCTGTTTTATTTTTAATTATTTTTTACTCCCAAGCTTTTTATTTTTTATAATTTTTGTACTAGAGTGTGTTTATTTTACTATGTAATCTTCCTGTGAGAATAGAATAAATACTTTTTCTTTCTTTCTAAGCTCTGTATAAGAGTATATTTTTTTACAAATTTTAAGCCTTACTTTGGAGTCCAAGGTGGGCGAGTGGAATGGTAAATTTTCATAAATATTCTTAAATAATTACAAATCTGTTTTTTTTTATATTTTACAAAAAATATCAGATACCCTCACAACAAGCCATTTATTTCACATGGTACAGTTAAAAAAATAAAATGTTTTTTTTCTAGATTGTCCCTCAAAAGTGACATATTCAAACCTCTTTTATTTACCTACGTTACACGCCCGTGGTGTTTGAGCCACAGAAATTCAAGTGTACACCAAATTTCACTTTAATCAATCCAGTAAGTTCGGAGCAAATTGGTTGTGACATACGGGCAGACAGACACACGAGTGATCCTAAAAGAGTTCCGTTTTGCATTGGGACCTTCGGAACCCTAACAATCGACTACAGTTCTAACTGAATACGCTAAAGGAAAACATGGAATCTTCTTTGAATGTACACAAAAGGATTACCGTGGATTACCTATCGCGAAAGTACACCGCAAGGTACGAGAGCCTACTGTTCAAATCATAGGTGGCTTAAAAGATTTTATTCTGTAAATATTGGTATATGTTTTTATCGAAAAAATCTTAGTTTTTTGCAAAGTCTCCGATAAATCTAGCAATTTCGGAGACTGTCTCCGTTTGTTTTGTTATCGGAATTATTGGTTCTGCTGTTACATAACAGGTTTAGGTTTTGTAGTTATATATTGAAGAAACTTATTTCGGGTATGAATAAAACTGTTCCATTTCTTAACTGCAAGTTGTGTGCCCCATAGGATTTCTGTTTAACAAGCTGAGGGAAGAAAGTTTCAAAAATCCTTCGTTACCTTAAGTTATGTATGGAACTTCTGTTAAAAATTTCAAGCTTTTAGATCGAGTCGTTTAGGCTGTGCGTCTGTCAGCAAATTAAAAAGTTAATTCCGAATATAACGTCGTTTAGTCTTTAAAATTATCAAACATAATTTTGACTACATTTTAGCATCCACGAAAACCAAAACGACACCCGTGATGAAAAATTTGAAAATTTTCGTAGTCGCCATCTTGGATTTTCTTTTTGACTCTTAGAAACTATAAAAACTATCTCACGTATCTGTCTCTTCCAAAAAATTTAGTGATATTTAGTGGATTTTGCCAATCTTCATGCAATAACTAGATTCTACCTACATTGCCTTTCACAGATTTGACTATCAAGCTAGGGACCAAAATTGTCTGGTTATAACAGCATGAAATATAGCATTCTCGTCCAGGAAGTTGTTATACCTATTTAGTCCCCCGTGTCTGTTACGTCACCCACGGGAACAAACGAGGCTATTCATCATCAAGGCCGTCAGTACATAGTTTATAATCTAGGACTAACTTGTACCTTCTATAACTACATGGAAAACAGTAGATACCTGTACCTTGACTGAACGATAGAAAAAGCTTGTGCATTTTATATCTAAACCACACAAATTAATTTAGAAGATACTTTCCTTGATTTATAAATAAATCCAAGTGTCTGTTTGTAATATCAAATTAACAGCTTTTACTAAAGAAAACCATTTTTATTTTTGTCTGTGTCTGTTAACTGTTTGTTTCAGCTAATCTCCGAAACGGCTTGACCGATTTTGTTGAAATTTGGTACGGAAATGCTTTGAACCTTGAGAAAGGACATAGATTACATTTTACATACCACGCGTGCGAAGCCGCGGACGGAAACTTTATAGCTTAGCTTAGCTTTATAACAAAAACAAAATCGCCAATCTGCCTTGAGCAGGAGTGGCGAACTGGTGATTAAAACTCGTGCCTTCTCTGGATGAGAAGTGACCGTTATCTTGAAGTGGGACAGTAACGTACTGATATTTATATTAGCCTTAGAGGTGCGGTGATACACTAAGAAAGGGATTTTTAAATAGCGCGTCTTCACTAGCAAACTTATAGTATGAATTTGTGTACATACGGCTACACATCAAGCTATACATTTCCAGTGTAAGCTGATCCCGCATTGTATAGGATTTCCGTGCAGTGCGAGATCAGCGTTAACTGAAAATGTGTAGCTTGATGCCCCCGAGTGGGTTCCCGCATTGTCGTTGCGGGGGGGCTCAGTAACCGTGGATTCCAGCCACGGTGAAGCAAAGAGGAACCCAAAGGTGAGGCCGCTCATCAGGGCTTTTGCCTTCAAGACATTGACGTAGCGGCCAAAAAGTAGGTTGCGGTGAGGTGCACCGCAACTGAGGTGGGCCGCGATGTCGAATGGGAGGCATCGCGGCTGAGCATTACGGGCTGCGGTAGAGGAGGAGTGCCGGTGCTTCTGAGCAGCGCTCTTCCCTTCCGTGGCTTGTCGCGCAAGGGCCGATGCCTGCCAGGGGTGCGGGTTTGTTCGAAAGAGATACCACAGCCCCTGGCATACGGGCTACTGAGGGAACACGGGTGGGTTTTAGTCAGTAAAAGTCTGACACGCCCTCCTGCTCTACTCAGCAGGAGAAGTCATTTGATGATTTCCCACCCAAAAAAGGCTACAATTATAACCCAGTAACAAATTACCAACAATAGATAAACCGGTAGCAAAATCAAAATGTATTTCTATGATAGTTTCATTCCAAAACATAATATTCACCCGGTACCGCTCGCTCGGCTTAGAATATTCAATTCGCCTGAATAATGGCACAACAGCGCTTGAATTATGGAAGTGCGAACGGCCACTTTTACACAATGATGACTAACATACCGTTTATCTGCTAGGATTTTGTTATGCTGGACTCATGGACACAACCTTGGCGTATGAATGAGGAGAACTTTTAGATAGAGCGTGCTGGATTCTAGCATTGTTGTTTGTTTTATTATTTTACAAAAGTAAATGATAAACGTTTTTATTGATTTCAAAAGGTTTGTACAAACACTTTTACATGTCAATCAAATTTTTTAAACTAGATATGGTCGGCGTTTCCTATCTGACTACTCTGAGAAGGCCGCAACAAGCTCAGAGGTCACAGTCTCTTTTAAGGTCCAGATATAATCTTGGTCAGATCATGTGAAGATTATGTAGGTATCAATATACCTGAAGTGGTGTTTCGAGAAAAGAACCACACGATTGACTGGATCTGACAAATCAGTGCACACATTTATAGCAATCATGCAGCATGCAGCTCAACTCAGAACTTGAGAAGCTCAACAATTTGACGAACAAGTAATCATTCTCTAAGTCTAGTGGCTCTTCCATTTTAATTTTATCTGATAAACGAATCACTAGTCAGCCTCCCGAAGGCTACCACAGACCACATACTTCCCCCACAAGCCGTGTGCCCGATGGGAATTCCCATGGTCAAAAATTACTTCCACACAAACTGTCATCTCTTTCTGCTGCTTGAGTAAATAAGCAAGCAATAAATAGAAAATGTTTAATACTAAATTTCGAGCAGTGGAGGCCCAGTGGTAATGATTCTAGGTCCTAGGTTCGAACCCAGGCAAGCACATTACTTTGTGTTGATTATTTCATCACCACTGCTCACAAAACGGTGAAAGAAAACATAGTGAGGAACCGGCATGTATCAGAACCAAGATTTCGAAGAAATGTGACATCTACCAACCCGCAATTTGCTCGTGTGGTGGATTACGGCCTACTCCCTCTCAAAGAGAGGAGGCCTGTATTCCAGCAGAGGTAACATTATAGGCTGATTATGCAATACACACTGAAGTCTGAATATTACGTTCAATGCTCAGCTCAAGCATAAACAGGTGCACCGTTCATGCTTCGGCTGACTTCCGTAGGCACGCTCTATTGCTCATTCATACTCGAAATCTATCGTGTGTACCGTTTGTCCTGGTTTACCAATGCAAATTCCTGGAACACAATATATCAGTTTTGTGACGCAAACGCACACTAAGTGGCGATTTATTGTGATTCGTCTAACAATAGATCAGACTGATAGAAAAACTTAGACAAAACGTGAATTCTAAAGTGAAATAGCTGTTAAGAATAATATATGACGATTTACATTGTTTAAGTTAAACATGGCTACCAGAGGTAAACCACGGCGAAGATGGTGTGACCACCGATAGGATATGCAAGGATAAATTAACCAACAAAACTTCTCAGTCTGAGTTGAAATAACCTTAGAACAATCATAGGAACAATTACGGGCCACAACCCCTTAACAAACATCTTTATATTATAGGCGCCACAGACATCCCGCTTTGACGCCGAGGAATCAGCCGCCCACGTCATTCTGGAATGCGAAGCCGTGGCTTCTCAACGTGAAGAAATCCTCGGAACAGTGAGATCGCTCCGCGAAGCCTGTGATGCTCCCAGGAAGCTTCTGTGCTTTTGGGCGGAGCTGAGCTGGCTTTGTTAGTCAGAATCCCCACGCACAATGGACCGAATAGGAGTATACGTGCGGAAAAGGGAGTCCCATCATCATCATCAAGATGTGCAAGGCCAGCAGATGACCAGAGACCGCACAAAACAGGGAGCTTTGGAAGAAAAGAAGGTACGCCTTCGCCCAGCAGTGGGAGACAATATAGGCTAACAAAAAGAGCTGTCTACATTAAAAGTAATAAACGCAAACCTAATCAAAAAAATAACATTTACGCTTTACAAAAAAAAAAGTTTCCTCGTGACCTATCGGTATCATCATTTGCAAATAGCGAGGATATGGTTGCTTGTTTCAATTTTTTTTTTGTTTTAATAAACGCAAGGCATTGAAGGGCAAAATAAATAAATAGATTATATATGATTTACGACACCCACGACCAGCACTTGTTTTCACCCAATGTCACGACTCGTGAGGTCAGTTACTTAGTTTAAAAACAATATAATTTCTCGTGGGACCGACGCCTGTCATAACTTGGAAAATTGAGTTTCGTTACAATACGAGAGTAATGTGTGAAATTTTTCCCTGATTTATTATATATTATCTGAAGTTTGCTGGATCAATCCTCTTTTCTATAATAAAAGATGGAAGATTAATAAAAGATTATGTCAACTGAAATAGGGATTCCATTCGTTACGAATCAGTTTTGCGTCAAGTCCAACTCATTTTACCGTCAAAAATGTATGATGGATTTGGCTAAGTAACACGGCTAACAGTCGCACGGTTCGATCCATCAGGTTAAGGTACGCTTGCCGCGGTTGGTCCGTGGATGGGTGACCATCTTTAAATACCAAGACCTCTCCGAGCCTCGGAAAGCACGTTAAGCCGTAGGTCCCGGCTGTCATTTATGGATCTCTGACAGTCGTTACGGGTCGGTAGAAGCCTGAAAGTCTGAAAACCAGGCTTACCAACTTGGTCAGATAGGCAGTCGCTCCAAGTAAAATACTAGTATTCAGCTGCAACCGTTTAGACTGGAAGCCGACCCCAGCATAGTTGAGAAAAGGCTAGACAGATTTATTGGACTTACTTTAGTCGTAAGTAGAATCGATACGACGTTTCCGCAAAACAAAAGTCACTCAAGCTTTCAACTCACGAAGTTGCAAGGAAATAAAATCCAGACATAATTCGAAACAAACAGCTTCAGACAGTCACAATTTTATTCACACCTTCGCAGAATCCAAAAAAAAAACTAGCATTAAGGGGGAAGCGACAGGGTAGCTTGCGAAAATCAAATTTTCATACGTTTCTTGCAAACTTGTTAGTCAGTGTCAAGTTGTATGTTAAATAAAATATCAGTATCAGCATATAACGTTGCCACTGCTGGGACACAGGCCTCCTCTCTATAAGAGGGAGAGGGCCATAATCAACCACGCGGACGCAGTGTGTGTGGTGAATGTCACATACATTTTGCTACACCGTATTGAGAGCAGTGGTGATGAAAACCTTTTAATCCCGGCTAATGAGACACAATTGATTTTCTACTGTGTGGAACTGGGGTCCTGGGCGTAACAGGTTACAATGTGCGCGATGGGTCGCACAGTGCGCTGGATTGGGGGGTAGAAATACGACAGGACACTATGTCACTGTGAAGATGGACGGTGGACCAAGGTGGAATTACTTGATAAATAAAAATACTATATTATTATGTCAAAGTTAGCGAGTACTGAAAAACAAAGTAAACTGCCTGCCTGGCTTCGAACTCACGACCTACTTACTTACTAATCATAAGTTTGTGCCGATCCCACTGGGCCATTGCTCTCGCTGGTAAACAATATATCATTCGCGACAATAAGAAGTATGTATTTACAGAATTAAAATATTAATCACAAAATAACAATCTCATTTGTATAAACATATTTCATGAAATATTCGTGCAATGAGAAAACTTAAGAGTTTTGATGATTTCATTTGATGGGCTACCTTAGCGCATCCCCCTTAACAGTTTTCATTTTTAATGTTCCTCTGTCTGACTGTTTATACTAGTATGAAAGCAATAATAAAGGGCCGCGGACGCCTGTGAAAAATGCACGACGCGTCTCGTGCCGACGCCGACGTAATGCGCCCGAACTCAACAAACTAAAACTTTTACACTTCGGTCCTACGGTACCGAGTTTATCTTAGAAAGTAGATTTATGCGATTTTTACTACGGAAAAGATCGCATTATTCAAAGACTTTATATCCGCTTTATGGTAGGTAGTTTTATTAGAAATAATAAACTTTAATAAAGGCGAAGGGCGTTTGTTTATGTTTTCTGTGCGGGGTTAAAAGGACGTTATTACACCGTATTATGATATTACAATGTTTTGTTTAATTTAATCTGCATAACACCATCAGATATATTTTTAAACAGGTAACGCCTTTTTTACCCGACTGCGTAACGCAAAGTATTTCAATTTTAATGGGGGTATGTTTGTTCCTTTCTGGCACTCTAGAGATCAAACGCGTGGGCCGATTTCGAAGATTCTTACGTCAATCGCTTTGTCTTAATCTTGCTGGTAGTGTCAATAACGACATGACAGCAAACAAAATTTAATACCTATGGCGACAGCCAGACGTTTGGTAAAGAATAAAATGAAAGTCGACGAACTTTCATGTGTCAAAAATAATGATTACTGAAAACTAAATTATTTTCAGTAATCATAATTTTTTTAAGAAATTTCTCTCACATAGTTGTGTTACCTAAACGTATATTGCCAATGCGTGAAATACCATATCTACATTGCATAGGGATTCCAGTTCCCACTCCTCGGTATAATCCTAACGTGACCTTACACGTTAACTCATGTTCCATATAAAGTACGTACCGTCGTATTCAGATTGATTAAAGCATGTTCAGGTGGCTATTAGGCGCGACTGCCTATTATAATCGCATAACAGATGTGGACAGAAGGACCAGTTCCGTATTACGGGATAACATTCTGTGGGCCAAGAACGAACGTGCGGAGTAAACGTAAATTTAATTCGGACGATTTTAAATTTGAAAATACCCGTTTCGCACATAATAACTATTTGGTTTTAAGATTTTATTCATATCTAGGGGTGATATTTATTGCATAAAGTAAACTAACAGCTGCTATAGGAAAGATGCATTTTTGATTAAAATATCGCTCGAATTTACGTGGCGTGGCTCTGAGGGTCTTGTTTACAGCAGAATTATGACACATGCTCTGGTATGTGGAGTAGAAAATTTTAAACGATTGACAAGGGTTATTTGAACTTATAATATTATAAGACAGTTTATTATTTTGTTCAACACAACCTTTGTCTTAAACTCAAAGCGTTAATTTCAATTGAACCATTTGCAGGCAGTTTTGATTGGCAAAGAGTCGGTCAGAAAGTCAGAACGTGGAAGCTAGTTTCGTCGACACAGCTCTGGGGGCTTACTCTTGAAACTAATTTTAATTCCAATCTAAACCCAATACAATTCCAATGTCAATTTTGCAGTCACGTGATTCGGTACTCTTGAACACAATAGTGTCAACATTGGATTGGAATTGGGATTGCGGCGCGATTATTTTGTTACACATGAAGTTAGCTATGTTACGGGCCGCAATAGTGTTGTTCGACTCATTACGATAAACCGGTAATAGGGAATTAAAATGCTTTAGCCTTTGAATAACACGGCTAATTAATAAAAATGATTTAAATATTTGTGTAATTGAGCATTTTTAACGTACTAAGTTCATTTGGGTGTAAGAAAATGATTAAAATCATCAAATTAACCATGGCTCTGGCTGAATGCGGAGGGATCATTGCCTACACTACAAAAAAAAGACGGCGTAGAAGTGCTCCAACTTCAAAATTAAAGTTTAAGTGGTTTTTTAAAGTGAATTCGAAATGCAAGTTTGTTTATTAAAACGTAAAAGATATTGTTTGCGTTTGGTTTAAAATTGATTGTCCGTTGTTACTTGCTAATATTAATACACAAGTGGTGAGTAAATAAACAGTCATTTCTACTTACTTATTATTTATAGTTATGTTCTACCTTAGTGCATTATTTGTGAAATATTCTCGTTTTGGCAATGGTGATATTTTCGTGGTCAATGTTATATTTTATTTTGTACTCATTGAAAGTTTTCAAATTTCAGTTACCATGACAAATCGTCCTAGTCAAGCCCAATTAGAAGGTTTAGTGGAATTCTTGGAGCAAAACCCAGGCATAGCTAAGGGTTTGCTTCGGAGCATGCAAGGCAAATTAGAATCAAAAAGGAAATGGGAAAATTTAGCTACTACTCTTAATTCTCTCGGAGGAGCGAATAAAAATGGTCCAGCCTGGGCGAAGGTACCTACCCAATTCAAAATAATGAAGTAGGTCTAGTCATCATATAAACAACAACTTAATTAAAATTCATGCATATTATATTTTTGTTTTAGTATTGGTCTGAGAAGAAATGTACTCTAAAGAAGCAGTGTGCAGAACTCTCAGCTTCAATGAGGCGCACTGGTGGTGGGATAGCAGTGAACTTGCCAGTATTGTCTGCCTTAGAAAATAGATTGGTGGCAGTGATGGGTGGACAAGAGTTTGCGACTGGAGATTTAAGATGGACAGTCAATTCATTACCTCAATCGGTAGGAATATAGGTATATTAATATTTATAATTTTATCGAAACTATGATATTTATTTTAAATTAACAAAATATTTTATTTCTCAAATAATCATGATCATTTCATTGTTTCAGACTAGACCTACTGAGTCACCAGTTGTGATAGGTGGTTCTTCCATTATACCAGAAGCAGAACAAGACACAGAAATGCATTCTTTGGATAGAAATATACAAATAACCCCTATTATTGGGACGTCACACAATGACACATTATCGTCACCCACAAGTAAGTCTTTATTGGAATTTGTTTAGGATGTTTAAACATTTACACAATAGACGTCCATCAGTCACACAACCCATCATAAGTGTGTAATATTGAAGTGTTTTGAGACAAATTAGTTCGCATTTTGGGCTATAGTAAAAAAATAATTACAGTATTAATTAATGACATGTTTTTTGCAACAAGTCAGAGGTTTGAAATTTGTTTGGTCAAATGCTGATTATACATGTTAGTATTTTTATATTTCAGTACTTGTGCCTCCCACGCACACCCAGAGTACCATACCAACACGACCCCGCCGGCGCCGCTCTTTAATCCCAAGGCCCTCGGATGCAAATATGCAACAGTTTGAGAGTATCGAAGTGCGGCGGGTTGAAGCTGAATTAATAACAGCACAAGCATTAGCTCAATTGTCCGAACACATTGGCACTATAGCAAGTGCTTTGACATCTATTGCTAATGCAATTTCAGATGTAGCTAGAAAAATGCCAAATCCCTGACACAATTTCCATTTTTATCCAAGTTCAAGTATACATACATCTACATAATACCATTATACATTTACTATTTAAAATGCATTTGCGATTAATGTCAAACCATGTTTAATTGCTAATGTTTTCAGATATTGATTAACATTGCGCTTCTAATACTTATTTATTTTGTAATATTCGATTTGTTTTTTTATTGTTAGTTTTTGTCATAGTTTTATTAGTAGATAAGTAAATAAAAGTAAGTATATTTAAGTTTAGAATTGTTTTTATTCACTTCTACATTTTTCAACAAATATGTAGGGTCTTTAATCCCTGTCATATTGTTTCCTATTATACTTATAAACAAAGTGTAGACATACAATGCCATAAATAACATGTTTAACATAAAAAGAAACTAATGTTTTAACACCAACTAATAACAATATTAAAATCTAAGGATTCCTATCTAAATCTTACCATTTATTTTTACCTACCTCCTACTTGCCCACAATTGCTGAACTAAAACATTTCGCTTTTCAATGCCTTGCCTTAGTTCAGCAGCTATGCTGCTAGTCAATTCTTGAGAAGGGACAGCTGAGTCATCACTACTATACTCTGCTGTATTCTCCACAATATCAAAACCTACTGTATTAATACACATGTTGTGCAAGACAGAACATGCGTTAATTATAGTGGCTGCTACATCAGACTGATAATGTAGCACCCTATGCCCAAGTAAGCACCGCCATCTGTTTTTGAGCACACCGATAGTATGTTCCACTGTATTTCATGCAGTGCAGTGCAACTTGGTGTAATATTGTTCTGGGGAGCCTTCAGGAGCTTCTACTATAGGTGTCATCATATACTCCCTCTGGGCATATCCAGAATCACCTGAAAAGTAAAACTAAATAAGTAAATTCACAATTAGAAAAACTGAAATCTCTGATACAACTACTTATTTACATTGTTTACTTGCCTAGTAAAAACACATTTTCTCCATTGTTATTCAAATCAATTAAATGTTGTTTCACAGGATGCTGATTCCAGACAAAACTGTCATGTGATGCCCCTCCAAATGAAGCATCTACTGATAAAATTCTTAAATCTGCATCACTTATCTGAAAAGATATAAAACAAGGACATTAAAATTATTCATTATGTATGAAGTGAATTACAATTAAATATTAATTGCCTTACAATCAGAACATTTCTTGAATGGAAATGTTTGCGATTAAAAAATCTCTCTTCATTTTCAATAGGTCTAATTATGGCTACATGAGTGCCATCAATACATCCTATGACAGATGGTATGTGAAATTTTTCAAAAAACCTGGAACACAAGGTATATTATAAGGTTTGGTACTATACTTTAGAAACAAGGCATTTTAGAATAACATTACACATTTCTTATTAGCAGTACCTCCTTTTTAAAGCATCTCTTTCCCGACGAGTCTGAGGAAACTTAATCCATTTACTTAATACTATTGGATGGTTAAGAGCTGCCGTAACAGCTCTAATAGTACGCGAAACAGATTGCTGCGACATTAGGGTCCCATATGTGCCTCCAACCAGTCTTTGGTAACTCCCAGTCGCAAAAAACGACAATGCCACTAAAACCTGCAAGAATTAAACAAGTATTAATCTATTGATCTACCAAAGAAAAGTAACGATATCATTGATAAAATCCAAGTATTATAGACAACATAGGTACCATATATTTTGGTGATATATCACTTCTTCTCTTCGGAGTTGGCATATAGGGCTTTATGTTATCATAAATTTCCTCGAACAAATCCTTACTCACTCGATAATTTGCTATGAATTCGTCTTCATTCATAGAAAATGCTTTGTCTGTTTAACGCATCATCCGACGCTCATCTCGTCTTTGTTTTAATTGTTTTTTTATGAGAATTATGTAAAACACTGTACATTAATGCTAATCGTGCCATATTTTAGACTTATTACTAACTGTAAACCTCTTAGAACGCAAAACAATTTCAAAAAAGTTACACTTTTGCTATTAGAAAAATAACAATCAACAAACAATTCCACCGTAATATTGACGCAATAGACAGCTGTCAAATAAACTCGAGAGTAGCGTTTAGCGCCCGCCAAGCCCGATCCCGATTCCACTTAGTTCTTCAAATGGACACGCAATTTAAACACAATTTGGCGCTAGCGTCGAACTCAAGAGTACGAAAAGTCAAAATTCCAATGTCGATCGATCGGAATTAAAATCAAGAGTAAGCACACTGGTCTTAAACTCAAAATCAAAGCATTTATTTCAATTATGACATTTACTCACATACACTTTTGAATTGTCAAAGAGTAGGTCAGTTAGAAAGTTGAACCCCATTCGAAAACGTAGATCTCTTACGGAGGGGGATCGTGCTGACCATGAACTTGATTTATGGAGGACAGACAGGAAGTCTCTCCATGTATAAATACGGTATTCAACTGCATCTCGTTATACTGGAAACCGGCCATAAGTCTAAGTCTACATCACACAACATGAATTTATTCTGCCCCACATTGATTGGTCCTTCTGTCTCACCTAGATATCTTTTGTGATATAAAGTCACAGACTAAAATAGACTGTGATCGATCCTCCAGTACGACGTGATCTTTGACGGTTTATTTTTGAATAAGGAAGCGTGCCGCGTGTGCAATTGGAGCAGGTAATTTTGTACCGAAGCTCAAAGGGGACTTTTCTATTGTTGACGTGTAAACAGTAAAATAATATTGTTTGTCGCATTTTGTGTTTCGACGAATCTTGGCTTTTACTGGAGTTGCATTATTGGCAGATGGGTCACACAATAAATCCGACACAGAGCTCAGTACTGGCAACTTTATGCACATTCTTATTAGTGTCATATTTTTCTTCTTTTCGTGCCGATGGTAGGTACTTCACTCGTATTTATTTATATATAGTTCGAGCCCGACTGGGCAATTTTTCCTTAGTTATTTTAAAAAAAGCAGCTGTTTTCTAGAAAAGCGCATTAGTACGTACGCGTTCAAAATGAGTGGAACAGCTGATTCTCTTTTTAAAAACCGAAGTATATTTCAATGCAGGGTTTTGTTTACAAAATTCGGAATCACGTACTGAGTACATGGCAACAGGCTGTGCGTCAATGTCTCTGCCACCCGAAAAATATTTTGAATTGAAATTATCTTAGTTGATATTAAGCATGTTTTTTTTTATTTTAAACCATTAATTTACAGGAAAACCAGCTACAGCGTTTTCATAAATGATATAACTTCGGGTCAGCCCTCTTCTGTACTTTTTGTAATAAAAATTGATTGCCGTTAAAAAGTTACAGTTTAATGGCTCTTTAAAAGCAATTTATACTTTGGGGGATCATAAGTTAGCAGTCTCTGCAACGTTCATCATGTTTTTTTTCTGCTTGCAGATCCTGGTGTACCTACTTACTTCCGATTTTTCGAAACGGATTTCCTTATCGCACGCACGTTAAGGCTCCGGCAGAGTTTATTAGAACTAGTTTTTTTTTTTAAACTTCATGGACATTGATCTACTTGAGTTGCGTCTGCTGTGAGCCTTTGTACTCTGCACACTTGCCGAATGAGAGTGAGATTGAAGAAAGTGTAAATTTTTTACTGTCATGACGCTTTTTTTCTCATTTATTAACTCTCAAACGTGTTTAACTTATTTTTTATTGTGCTTGTTATTTAATAAATAATATAAAGTGAAAGGAACTTCGTTTAAACCGGGTGTTCCACGACCTGTCGCCTTTTATACCCGACTGTCAAGGAAGGGTTATCTATGGCTTTTAGTTCCTAACATCGTGTGGTGATTTCAATTAAACAGTGAAAGATTTAAATGCATACATTATTAAGTTATTACTCTTATATATGACGAAGATTAATTTCCAAGAAGTTTTCATAGAAATGTTACGTTAGAGTCGCGGCCGTCGCACCTGTCTACGGGGACTTTAGTAACTAGTATTATCATTATTATTGAATTATGAAATCGAAATTACTACATTTCGATTTTATAATTCAATGATAGACGTCGTTAGTTTGTCAGTAAAATTACATTAACCCATTTAACTTTCTTTGTCATACTGTTAGTTTATTGACTGTGACTATTGTAAGTGTTAATAATTGAGAATGTATCCAGTCGCAGTATCGACGATCAAATTACGAACGTTATACCGTGTGTGTGTTTATTGCAGTCCGTATTTTTTGAAAATAATAAAAATCGGCCAAGTGCGACTCGGACTCGCAAACGAAGGGTTCCTTACCACCTTATATTATTATCTAAAACTATTTATACACAGGATGATTTTTTATCCAGTGCGCAAACTGTAACCATGAATTCAGCATGTCATTTTAGACGTAGCGTAGAAGTCTTTCGTCGGTTATCCAAAACAAAAAAAACTGCTGTTTTATAGAAAAGTGCAATACCTACGCGGTCAAAAAGCACAAAACAACAACCGAATTGTGAACCACCTCCTTTTTATCCGACTGCTGATGATATAATAAATTGTGAAGTCGGTTAAAAATAGCCGCTACACAATCAAGTGTCAGTTAACATGACTTTCTAATTTAGTCCTTAGATCACCCTTAAAAGGAAATGTAGGTTAAAGGACAATAAAATAAACGTGAAAGATCCCCTGACAAATTAAATGAATTCATTAGGGAGAATAATTAATTTGACCGATCGTCCCTTAGGCTTCCAGTAATTGATGTGCCAATAGTGTGTGACAATTGGATTGGGTCTATATGAGAATAGGTACCTTTAGTTAGTGACGACGTCAGCGATGTATCTGGTACTTACCTGAAATAATAGAAATAGGCATGTTTTAATATGAGAGTGACACAATAATCTATGAATACAATAAAATAAGGTGGCTTTTCGCTTTAGAGCAGAGGTGGCCTAGAAGTATCGAGTACCTTTCTTTCTGTATTTAAATTTATCACCACTGCTTTCAAAATGGTGAAGGAAATCATTCTGAGGAAACCAAAGAACCAAAAATTCGAAGATATGTGTTTGGGTCCGCGTAATGGATTACCGCTCACTCCCTCTCACAGAGAGGAGGCCTGTGTCCCAGCAGTGGGAACACTATAGGCTGATTATGGTAAGTAGATTGTGGTGACCGCTTATAATAATTCTTCTAAACTACATATTGTATATGTATTGTGGTCGCTCACAATGGGCCTTATCAGAAGGCTTAAAGTCACCCAAAGGGCAATGCAGAGGGCTATGCTCGAAGTTTCCCTACGCGATCTAATCAGAAATGAAGAGATCCGCAGGAGAACCAAGGCAACCTACATAGCCCGAAGAATTGCCAAACTTAAGTGGCAGTGGGCAGGGCACATTGCTCGCAGAACAGATGGCCGATGGGGCCGAAAGGTTCTGGAGTGGCGACCGCGTATCGGAAGACGTAGAGTGGGAAGGCCTCCCACTAGGTGGACTGATGACCTTGTGAAGGCCGCGGGTATCTGCTGGATGTGGGAAGCACAAGACCGGTCGAAGTGGACGAGCCTGGGAGAGGCCTATGTCCAGCAGTGGACGTCTTTCGGCTGAAATGATGATGATGATGACATATTGTATTTTGACACCGTTTTTATTATACTTTGTTCCGGAAGATTTACGTGTATAATTCGTTAATTATTAAACACAATAGTTCCGTGTGGTGCCGGACGTAAAAGAATAGCACCATACCATTTCTTCCCGTGGGTGTCGTAAAAGGCGACTAAGGGATTTACTAGAGAATGGGCAGCAGCGTTCTCTATGCATTTTTACCACCATACTGCGGTCGCCAACCCGCCTGTCAAGCGTGGCGATTATGGCAAAACCCCATTTTTGTGGGAGGCCTATGTCTAGCAGTAGACGTCTTTCGGCTGAAATGATGATGATGATGATGAAATATAAATATTATAAAGAAAAATCGATGTTTTGTCCAGTCGCAAAAACCGTACGAAGGAGGGACAAGTCGCTACTGTTACTTAAATGGTAAGTATGTTATTGGGTAGTTTTCACGACTGGCTTATGGATACATTGACGAATTTTGTAACGACAAAAAATCTTAGATGTATTATAAATTAAATAAGTGTATTGCTCTTTGACGTTGTAAATGTTCCTTTTTTATAATTAAGATTTTTGACATTAAATGTATTTTTGTAGCATTTTTGCTAGGGACTTTGTTCTGTATCAATATTATTAATAATGTTTGTAAAGTTAGTTTTTTAATTTGGATAGCCGTTCTAACTTCGATGATGGGAGAGGAAAGAGTTTGGTTATCTTATCATTGTTTATGTTGCCTCTTTTTGTGTTTCTACTGTGCAAATATTTTTCGACACAAAACCATTTTTGTTATGAAATAAAGAACTTGAACTTGAACATTGCACTGAATTTTCAAATCTAGGTATTCAGCCGAGCATTGAGAACCGAACAGACTACATCCCAGCGCGTCGAACAAACACACTGTTGTATTTAACTCTCGGTGCTGAACAGTGCGTTGAAAATCCAGTGTGCAAAAAAAAATCGTGACGATATTATTACGTCCGTACGAACATAGGCTAACGCTTCAAAGTAATACAAGTATAACACTAAACTACCGACTTTGTAATGAAATAATTCAGCGACGTCTAACTTGTGGAAGTTTGGTGATAAATACAGAATGATTTACTAACGTAACACGAAGTTTCTATAGTTTTGGTCGCCTGTCTACTATATACCTACCGCAAGACGTGTGTTTAAAACTTTTAAACATAGATACTTGCGTACCTAACCAACACTATCAGCAATGTCCGTAGACCTTTTTCACCCTTGTACTCTAAGCAATAAGATTGAAAAGTGGCCAACCACCAGTGTCCGCGATGGTACTGAAGAAGCGAAAAGGAGAAGAACAGAAAAATTTCCGAGCAATTTACTGTATCCGTTGAAAATATAACCGTATTACCATAACCTAAAGTAGAAAATTGCATGAATACCGACACAGTCTCATCGCGCAAACCAGAGAACGCTCGAGCCTGCGCGAGAATTTTTCCGTTGTCTCTGTACCGGATCGAGTAGATTATTTATTCCTATCAAATCATTCTACGAGTCTATTTTAATCTTCTCCCTTTTCCTGTCAGCCAAATACACGCAAACCGTTTTTTTTTTCCAATCTATTCTATTTCCAAATTTTTTTCCAGAGTTATATTACCGCCAGCCTGTACAACATAAGATCGACTTTTGCAGACAACCTTTACAGTAGGTACCTATCTCATGACGCATGTTTAAAACGTTAAATATATTTACGTACTACCTAACTCTACCAGCTCCATATACGACATCCCTAAGATAATCCACTAAAGGAAAGAAACGTGACTATGACTACATACTATATACTGGTAAAAATAACAAAGACATTATACACATATCACATTTTAAACGATGGATTCAAGCATTTGAAGCACGTGATGAGTGAATGACAGGTGCGATTTAGCACATAATATTTTAATTGATATGTTTCAAAACATATTAAAAAATTTGGATCTTTTCTACATATATTCATATTTTTAGCTAATTAACTAAATATAATATTACTAATTGGTTTCTCGAAAACTGTCAACTAGTTTATTGCTTCATTCAATCATTGCTATGTACGAATCGGTGTCTAATTTATCGTAAAGGTATCGTATTTGTTATACGTTTAATTTTTACCCTTTAAATATTATAATTTATACCCCTTATGATATTTTTGTAACTCTATTTGATTTGATCGACCTACTTATCGACAAGGCATCAGAAGCGTCGTTGCGTAAACCCAGATCAATAGAGCGGTTTGATTCGCTTTCTCCCATTGTTTTAGCAACATTAGAACAATGCTGATCACCGTGACTGGTAACTTTTACTTACGGTTAATTGGTGCACCATTGGTAGAAGTGTTGGATCATTAAATTGTGATTTGGAGTGTTTTTGTTGTGTTGGGAAGTGTTTCATTTTTCTTTGTAGAGCAGTAAGAATAAATTGAGCAAAAAATAGAGGGTCGCGCGCATGCGCATGCACACGCAGTGTGACGTCATAGGCCAATTATATCCCGTTTAAAAATTGTTATAAATATGACCTATCTTTTGAATGTCCAACCATTACTCTAGTACTAAAACTCTCGTAGTTATTAGCGGTTGAAATCTTAATGTTTTTGTCGGAAAACAATATTGAACTTACTAACAGTACTCCGAGCAAACACACGTTTTCACGTCAAAATCTATTTTTATTATATCGGCCATTTGATCGAGTACGATGGTTGAGAAAAAAAACTGCTTATGCTAAAATTATCTGATCACATATTGAATTACATACAGCTTGTTGGCCTTTTACAAAAAAATAAAAACTACCAGTATAACGTGTTTTGAGTTTCGAATTCGTAAATTCGAAGTGCAGGTAAAATTGAAATCAGATAAGTAATTTAAAGCACATCATTCAGTCTCTTGATATAATCCTTTTATGACTTCAAAAGAAAAACAGAACCAGTTCCTTAAACACAGTTAACTTATAAATCTCATAACACAAATTCACTTTCACCACCATAAAAGCATTTCATTCCATCTGTTCATGCAGCACGGTTTCGACTGGTCGCCTAATAAGGATGCAGCGGTTTCTGCAACGCAGCAGACGGACAATGGAACCGAAGTCCAGCGATTGGCCCACTCCCTAGGTTACTATTGAAACGTCCCTTAATGGAGGCATGAAAGCATTCTCCAGAGATGAGAAGCTGTGAAATTACGAAGATTGAGGCGCTATTGTAGATTCGATGTAGGTGGCATTGCATTGAATGCAATTTACTTACTTAGAAGTGACTATGAATGAGAGATGGGGAGGGAATACAAAAAGGTTTAAGTCTACACGTTTTCTGAGTCCGTTTTATTAAGATCTTGCTAAAAAATGTTTGACTGTAGACATACCCGTATATTCTCATTCAATTTAATAGTTAAACCACTGACAAAAGTCAATGCAAGACTCAAATGGATACAAAGGAATTTTTTAGTTCTGTCTGAAGTTTCCCAAAGTAACCTGTTTCTGTTTTGTGTGTTTATTATGTGCCTTAATCCCCTCAGATTATACAGGATACATTTTTAACCAGTGCGCAAACTGTAACCATGAATTCAGCATATCATTCTAGACCCTCCAGTGCAGAAAATTTCGTCGGTAATACAAAAAAAAAATCTGCTGTTCCTCACACTTTGACCGCGTAGGTACAGTTTTCTATGAAACAGCTGTTTTTTTTTTTGTATAACTGGCGAAACATTTCTGGGGCTCTAGAATGATATGCTGAATTCATGGTTACAGTTTGCGCACTGGTTAAAAACTTATCCTGTATAGATATTCTTTGCGTAATACAGTATCAGTAGGAATCGCTTTCATTTTGACCGTCCTACAACATGCATGGCGCTGATTACGTTGCTAAGCAGATTTTTTTTTTGAACATATGAATGAATGCATCAGCAATAACCTTCCAAATTATCTGCCAGGTGTGCGGGTTGATCGAAAGAGATACCGCCGCCCCTGGCACACAGGCAACTGAGGGAACACGTGTGGGTTTTAGTCAGTAAAAGTCTGACACCAGAGCCGGAGAAGTTATTTGATGATTTCCCACCCCCACCTTCCAAACTATTCAGATTTTGATTTAATAATGACTTACATTATTAAATGTATTATTTCTTTCATAACTGAATATACAATACTAGCAACGCTCTGCGGTTTCACCGTAGTTCCCGTTCACGTGGGAATACAGGGATAAAATATAGCCTATGTCACCCGGGGATAGTGTAGCTTCCCAGCAGTGAAATAATTTTTCAAATCGGTTCAGTACTTTCGGAGCCTATTCAATGCAAACAAACAATCAAATCTTTCCTTTTTATAATCTATATAAATAAAAAGACAAGTCCTGACTGACTGACTCATCAACGCCCAGCCTAAACCCTTGGGCCTAGGAAGCTGAAATTTTGCACAGAGGTTTCCTTTATAATGTAGACAAGGAATAAGGAAGGATTTTTCGAAATTCAACCCCTAAGGGAGTTAAATAGGGGATGAAAGTTCCGCGCGGGCGAAGCCGTTGGCAAAAGCTAGTATTAGTATAGATATCAACGCATACATACACCATAACGCAACAAGCCCTATTCCACGCCATTCCCTATGCACTTGATTAATTACAATTTCAAAGTCCACAGCAAACAATAATTCCTCATATTGTCTCACTATGCAGTCTTCCATGATTAATTTATTTGTAAGCCGTAGTTGCAGCTCTGTCTTTGAGATTGTGCAAACAATGTGTGTGTGTGTGTGTGTTGTGTGTGTCTGGGGTCGAGTAATAACTCAGTTGAGACAGTGATGTTATTATTAACCCATCAGTTTTAAGCCAAGGGAATTGTACGAAAACTCCCTTTCCTATCTTGCAGTCGGTAATGATAAAAATAAACATGTTTGAAGAATTTATGAAATGGACTTCTTGTTTACCTTTTTTTTTCTTTTCGTGTATAGAAAAACTACGCTCCTAAATTGCATACCTAACACCTAAAAATTGAAATAGTTTTAATTTTGTCGGTTTTGAACAACATCCTTGTTTAAAGTGACGGAATGAAATCTATTGCGTTTCTTAGTGTAATGATTGCGTAATCGTTACTGTCAAGAAGCCGTTTAAAGTAATAATATTGTAGGTAGGTAGTACTTACACCTGTCATACTGAAGTGCCATTATGTTAAAATCTCACCGAGAAAACGTAGATAAAGTGAGCTTACAGTAAGCTGTCAATGTTTACGTTTCCTAGCATCAGGGAGGATGACAGTTCACTTTTTCAAACTAGTAAGTTTACTACGAAAAATTTCAAGGTACGGTTTTAACAGAATAGGCCGGCTGTTCAATGAAATAAAAACGGTGTTCCGATTATCTGTTACGCAAATTTTGAATCAACCTAAAAGTAACAAGGATGTTAATTTAAACGAGAGTTCTATTTAACATCACGCTTGTATTCCTCGGAGGGTCGGGTAGAGGACTAGAGGTATATCTACAACGTGTCGTTTTGCATCCTCGTCAAATTCAAGGAGGTTACTATGCTAATGATTCTCGACACAAATCAATACTAAAATAAGTAGTATGTTTTTCATATTTTTGGAAATCGGCATGCGTGGGACACGCATGTTAAAACGCGGCCCGTGTGATACCGCACTGTAACACACAGCGACATAGTCGTGCGACACTGTCTACCGCGTATCGGAACGGGGCGATTCTGTTCTTTGAAAGAGGTGTAGGTATTCTGAAATACTGTTAAACTTAAATTACTAAAAAAACAAGTATGTATTTATTAGTGAGCAAGCATCGTAATTTTATTTGATTATTTATGTCTTTCATAACAGCCCCCTGAAATTTGACGAGGATACAAACGACACGTTGTATAGTACACCCCATATTTCACCAGTTGTGTTTAAGTTCCATTTTCTATAAAATGGACAATAGACCCTATGGTCTATTGCTATCAAACGGGCACTAAGCCAGATTCCAGGCTGCCGACTGAAGTTCCAAATGGAAAAAGTCCTATAAAGTGGTGAAACACTTGGTCTTAAATACCGTTTCTTACAACGAATTACATACGACGTCATAACAGGGCCTCAAGTCTGGTATTACAATAGTGTCAGAATGGTCTATCACTGATTTCATAATTGTTGATTTTGACAAGTTTGGTAATATACTAATATAATAGCGTCATTATGACTTTCCAATGGTCAGCCACTGACACTCCATTGAAAGAAATGGCATTTATTGGTAATCCCGTACATAATGACAAAAGAATGACTGACTTATGCGGTAATCTGCTAAAATATTGACAGTTCCACACAAACTCTTTTGTTTTAAACAAAAATCTAATTAAAACACTCAAATGTAAATAAATATCTATCAAAACACCGGCCGCTAGAAATAAAAACAGATAAACGTCACTATGCAGTACCACATTTAACTTTGACAGCTAAACAGATAAAACATTATTGAGTTGTGAGTTTTTGCTATTTACGAAATTCCTACTACTTTAGATTGCTTATAACACTAATAAATAATATGTAAAATTATATATAAATGAAATATAGCATAAATAAATGTTCAAATTTAGTTGTAGCTTTCCGAAAATCATTTCTACTAACGGGTTTTATAATAATGGCAATACGACAATGCCATTATAACACAATTTTATTACGAGCCCGTTGACCGATCACTGATCGACCATTATGAATTTAGCAGATTACGAACTTTTAGCAAAATGACGATGGGATCGTGTTGGAATGACGAATTTATAAAAATAGCAGACTAAGACCCCAGGTGATGAGTCTTGGATTTATCAACACGATCCAGAAACGAAGCGCCAGTCGACGGTTACGGTGTTTCAAAACGAATCAACGCCTACCAAAGTGAAGCGATCTAGAAGCGGGGGAAAGATTTTGATCGCGAGCTTTTTCAATTTGACTGGTTACTTCGTGTCAATTCCTTTACGGAACCAAAGAAGCATGAACGCTGAATAATATACCACCAAATGCATGGCAGAAGTTTTCTCTGTTGTGAGCAACAAGCGAACAAACACAGGGCTCCGCGGGCTACTGCTCCACCACGATAACGCGCCTTCGCACACCGCACACAAAACGAGGGACTTTCTGTACAATACCAAACTAAATAGTAACAAAAACGTATGTCAAACTCGTTTAACCCTTAAATAATGTGCGTTAACCCTAACTTTTCTCACATAAGCCGTAATAGCTCCAATAATGTTTGTCATAACAATAAATCTCATTCCGTTATAAGCTATAAATTAGATCGAGGAGACAAATATTGAAGATCTTTGAGAAACGATTCTGAACGGTATGCTTTAGGTAATAATTACGATAGTTGAGTGTACGTAGCGATGATTAATTTACTTGGCTATAATATTTGCCTTTTAAGTTCCAAATCTCAATTTAGATTATTTGTCATTGTTTGTCAATATTGCCTCTAGATAACTAACCTTAATCATATTCGGAAGCCCCTCCCTTCAGGTGTTCCATTCCAACTTGGGAGAGGCCTATGTCCAGCAGTGGACTGTGATAGGGTGAGTAAATAATGTGTTCAATGACAGACTATACAAGATTAAGTTTCTTGACAAGATGCTCTAGATAGCTAATTAATATTTGAGAAGAATACCTAGACGTGCTTGTAGCATCGTGACGCAAGTCGTATGGGGTTAGTAGTGATTGCCTCTCACTCTTGATTCCCCCCACCCCGATTTCTTCTGATAAAACGGGATTATAAAGTACTAGCTTTTGCCAGCGGCTTCGCCTGTGTGGAGGTCAAAAATGATCCCACGGGAAAGTACTATCGGGATAAAAAGTATCCTATGTGTTATTCCAGGTTACAAACGATCTGTGTGCCAAATTTCATCCAAATCCGTTTGATCGGTGTTGCGTGATTCAGTAACAAACATACAAACTTTCACATCTACTAATATTATAAAGAGGAAAATTTTGATTGTTTGTATTGAATAGGCTCCGAAACTACTGAACCGATTTGAAAAATTCTTTCACTGTTTGGAAGCTACACTATCCCCGGGTGACATAGGCTATATTTTATCCCCGTATTCTCACGGGAACGGGAACTATGCGGGTGAAACCGCGGCAAGCTGCTAGTTTATAATAATTATATAGGATATTCTCCTATTCGGGTGGAAACAAGATCGGAGAGAATCAGTACTAACCCGTCATATCTTGTCACAGCTACACAAGGCAAAACCCCACAAAAGTAACTGTTACTTTTTTTTCCCATATTTGTTGTTTAACTTTTGGTCTTAGTTTTGTATTAGGTAATTAATATTATTATTTTGTGATTTAGTTTCGACAGTATCTGCGATTCGGACACTGTCTTTTTGTTAGGGATTTTTCGCACTGGTTGTATAAGATATTATATTATAGTGATTTATATTTATTTATACAGATATGTATACCTATATTTTAATTATGTGCCGTTAAAGCTTTTAAGTTGGCTCATGATTCTTGTAACATATTTGACGTAGGCGTCAAATACAATTAAGTCTCGAGTTAACGAAGCGGTAAACATAGTTACCAGCTTACAATAACCGGCATCATACAAAAAATGCGGAAAATCGTCATTAAAGAAAAACTGTCAAGTGAAACGGTTAGCCATTTAATAAAAACAAATCAACTTAAGCATTAGTTAATTAAGATGTTCCGTCCGTTGCGGTAATTGTCATTATAAAAATATCTGACCGGTCCGGGCAGGATGTTAGCCATTCAATTGAAAGCACTCGCGTCCCGGTTTAATGGATAAACGTTAATCCGTTTTAATTCACATCCAGTTAATTAAACTCTTATTTATTAAGATGCAGGAAGTAATGTACGTTTAATAAGCAAACTTCTTGTCGTTAATATCACTTATTGGCGTGTGAAACGAAATTGTCCAAGCAAACTTTCAATTGAGGCTATCAGCGTAAAAGTTTACAAGTTTACGGTTACAACGGGTTTGGTGTAAAATACATTCGTTAGAAATTATGATTTTCAATACAATTGTGGCGAAAGCACCTTTTAGTATCCATCAATAGATGGCGCTGACAAACATTGTTTTTGCACGGGGCATATTAATGCAAAACGATAGAGCAAGAGTGGTGTAATCTTCTAATGAAGTAGTCTGGGACAACACCACTTTTGCTCTGATAGCCTCAATTAATGTGTGGTTTATTTTCCTATATCTAATTGACAATAACTTGACAAAAGCAATGAAAAAGAAAAACAATTGGCATTCCGTTATCTTACATACCTACAGAAAATCAATTAATGTGTGGGATTTGTAACCAACTATTTATTGCATATGTTTTACAGTATATGCATTTTATTTTATTTTTTGGAAATTTGTGTAACCTTAAACATTGTGACTTATAACAACATCACCTTGGAGAAATCTGTTAAGGTACTGTAAATTTAATTTAAATAAATCATCATCATCATCATTCAGCCGAAAGACGTCCACGGCTGGACATAGGCCTCCCTCAATTTGTGGGGTTTTGCCATAATCGCCACGCTTGGGCAGGCGGGTTGGCGATCGCAGTATGGTGGTAAAATGCATAGAGATCGCTGCTGCCCATTCTCTAGTAAGTCCCTTAGTCGCCTTCTACGACACCCACGGGAAAAGATGGGATGGTGCTATTCTTTACGTCCGGCACCACACGGAACGGATTGAAATAAATAAAAAATAAATAAACAAATGTATATCCAAATACTTCAACTCACAACTTGACAAAACAAAATAAAAGCAATGGAAAAAAGATAAAACAGTTGGCATTCCGATATCTTTAATACCGAAAATCAATTAATGTAAGTACTTTTATGTATATATGGAATTAAATCTCTACACCTCAAAACTTGAGAAACAAGACAAAAGCAATGGAAAAAGAATTCAAACAATTGGCATTCCGATATTTTTTATACAAAAAATTAAATCAAGAAACAGTTTCAGTCACTTGGTTCAAAAAGCTCGAATTCCGGAGCAGAACTGAATTCATTTCCAAATTAATTTAAACTTAACATTTAAAACCATCAGCGAATCAGCGACTGAAAAACGGTGTAAAAATTAATTTCTCATTACAGTATGCTAATTCATTCGAGGTCAACATTATGACCGCTGTCAGAAAGATCCGGCATAATTTAGTGAAAGGACAATGGTATTCGGAAACAGAATTTAAATATAATCTTTTCCGAAATCGAGACGATAGCGAAATCTGACAAAAATTGATTTAATTTTCTTTTTTATGTGAAAAAAAAGTAGCCAAGTGCGAATGGAACTCGCACAGGAAAGGTTCCGTACCACCGTACAATATTTAAAACTACATATAAAAAATGTTGATCTTGTACATGGACGCTCCCTTAAATTATAACTTTTTTTTTTGTATAGCAGCCATAGTAGTAGGAACACACTGTGAAAATTTTCAAGTGTCTCCAACGGTTCAAAAGACCGACCGATCTTTGATTACGGAATCCTAAAAAGCATATTTTATGCTAATTGCGACATTTGCAAGCTATCCTATATTTGGTCTTTACGTAACTGTAAAAATTCCACACGACATAATTTTTTATTACAATGATTTAGTCTAGGATACTCCGCCACTACGGGATCCGGAACACCGCTCTGGATCTTCTTATTTCATACTTGTGTAATAGGATTCAGTGTGTTGATGTAAACGGAAAAAGATCTCCCGGATCCGTAGTATCAATGGGAGTCCCACAGGGCTCGATTCTTGGTCCTTTCTTGTTTCTTATTTATATTAATGACTTGCCTTACCTCATAAAGGATAATCATGATATAGTGTTGTTTGCGGATGACACTTCACTTTTGTTTAAACTTAAACGTCAGCAACTTGTTAATGACGATGTAAATAGCGCAATCTCAAAAGTAGTTCACTGGTTCAATGTTAATAATTTACTTCTTAATGAAAAAAAGACCAAATGCATTAAGTTTACGCTACCTCACGTTAAACAGGTGAAAACTAATGTGTTGATAAAGGGCGAAGAATTGAATCCTGAAAATAGCACTGTATTCTTGGGCTTAACTTTGGATGCCAAGCTTCAGTGGGGCCCACATATAGCCAAATTATCGAAAAAGCTAAGCTCTGCAGCATACGCTGTTAGAAAAATTCGTAATTTAACTGATGTAGAGACAGCCCGCTTAGTGTACTTTAGCTATTTTCATAGTGTAATGTCGTATGGTATTCTATTATGGGGAAATGCCGCCGACATTCAGACTATTTTTGTCTTGCAGAAAAGAGCTGTTCGATCAATTTATAAATTAAGTCCGAGACACTCTCTCAGAGATAAATTTAAGGAGATTAATGTAATGACTGTGCCTTCACAGTATATTTATGAAAATCTTTTATATGCCCATAAAAATATTAAATTGTTTAAAAAATACAGTGATATCCATAGTATAAATACTAGGAACAAACACAAATTTGTTGTACCATCAACAAGGCTCAAGAAAATAGGTGGGTCATTCAGATGTCAATGTATACGCTTCTATAATAAACTTCCAAGCCATGTTCAAGATCTAAGTCTCAATAAATTTAAATCATTCATTAAACGTAAGTTGTGCCTGAAAGCCTTTTATACCGTTAAAGATTATATTGAGGACAAAAAAGCTTGGGATTGACCTGCTCCAATTTTGTATACAGTTTTTTTTTTATATTTTTGTTGACATTCGATTGTTGTTATATACACTTTGACATTTGATTATAATATACACTTTGACATGAATATTTACTTTGAGAAGTATTATATTATTTTGCTTTAATTATTGTGAATGTGAGGACTATGTGGTATTTTTGTTTTTGTGTTTCATTTCTTTCTCAGTTCATTTTTAAAGTTAATCTGGCAGTTTGAGTACTTTATGTGGCCTACCCTAATGTCCTTTCTTTGGTATGGTTCGTCAAATCGTTGAGCTCCTCAAGTTCTGAGTTGAGCCGTATGATTACTGATACATGCGTGCACTGAATGGACAGGTCCACTCAATCTGTGTGGTTTCTTTCCTCAAAAGACCATTTCAGACACCAATCCACATGGTCTTCACATGATCTGACCAAGATGATGTCTGGACTTTAAAAGAGATTGCGACCTCTGAGTTTGTTTCGGCCTTTCTTCTCAGAGAAGTCAGTTAGGAAACGCCGACCTCACCTAGTTTAAAAAATATGATTGACGTGTAAAAGTGTTTGTACAAACCTACTTGCAGAAATAAAATGATTTGTCATTTATCTTGTGTGCACTGAAGCTGAGAAAACATGTTTAAATAAAGATGATACATATTGACTGCGCTTCAAATCGCCACAAAAACATGCCAACGCAACACAAAATGACTCCCAAATACGGTTTCCACATTTTAGTTCCACTTTCATCGAAACTCACCAACATTATTGTGACACACCCGAATGACATAGTCAATTTGGCTGATGGACCGAATCGGTGGCAAGAGGCGTGTCCACAAAGGAACTCTTACACTTTTGAGCGGTCACGCATGTCCAGCTAGTCGCCAGTGAAAACATGACAGTACAGTAGAAAAAAACCAGTAGTTTAGATTCGTATGTATCGTTTACGCTTGCATAGGCAAGTGTTAGAGGCGAGTAGCGATGAAACTGGGCCGTGATTGGTCAAGCATGGCCGATCCGTTGTGGATTATTGGCTTCAATGGCGATCAAAAAATCACGCTTTTGTGGTTAGCCGAACTAAAAAATAGTAAATAATGAATAGTTAAAAAATAAAAAAGCGTGGTTTTTAGTTTTTTAAACTAATATTTGTTTTATTTTTCATAATAAAATAATCAAACTTTGGATACGGTATCTTTATTTCCATCTCAGTGCGGATAACACTAATTGGATTGTCATTATCGATAGCTGCTCTTAGCGGTAAGTATTGAATTAAAGCCACAGCAATCCATTTTCTTTGGGGACTTTCGCAGCATATCGGTGGCTCCGTTCAAACCGCAATGTAAATAAACCTAATTAAGTATTCTGCGGTGCAATGTTTCCGAAAATCGAGTTAAAACAGGTGTTTTTAACCAAATAAAAGTTAATGAGAGTGGTTTAAATCGCCTTAAAGTCTGGTTTCAATCGTAACTTCTCAAAAATAAAGAATTTGCGGAAATGCGGGTATTTTAAGTAAAGGAGAAACCGACGTTTTGTTACTGGCGTAGATACGTTATTGTCAGTTTCCATCAATAATCACAGCAAACGTTAAGATTCTGGGATTAAACAACAGTTTTCTTTCCCAATCGAAACACTAAAGTAAATAAAAAAACATTTTCACAATAGGAATGGCGCCTGGTTGTCGCCATATTGAATGTTGGTTACTGTCATGTCTTTAGTGACACTCGCAGGATTACGACAAATCGATTTACTTGAGAATCATCGAAATCGGCTGTCGCGTTTTGTCTCTACAGTGCCACAAAGGAACAAACATACAAACATAGGCTGATAAACATATTACCCTCCGCAGTCGAGGAATTAACAAAAAACAGTTTAACAAGCTTTTTCCCTGAACGGGGTCTGCTTGCAGCTGAATACCAGTATTTTACAAAGACCCTATCTGAGTAACCAGTAACTGGGTAATACGATACCCCTTCGTAAGACTGGATAACAGACTTTTGAGCTTCTGACTACCCGAAATACTGTAATACGACCACGTCAAAAGTCCCAATTCAAAATAAAGTTGTACTACTAATACATTCTTGTATTTCGCACCACAAATGATTTATACAACGTCGCTTATGTAGTTTTTGTTACATTATCGTTGTGCGACACGACACGGATTATATCGTTACGTAAAAATGGCTCAAGCGACCCATTACGGGCATATTTTGTGGGCATTTTGCTGTTATAGTCAATAATGCCCGCTAAAATCAAATTATCGTCGATATTTATAGCAAAACATGTATGGAAATATGGCCTGAAGGTAAATTGTGGGCCCTTTGAAGGTAAGTGAGATACGATTATTGATATGTGAGCATAAAAGCCAACCAAATACAAGTTTGGCAGAATGTATCTTTTTGCAAAAATGTTTTACTTGGGTTTTTTTTTTAAAGCGTTTTTACTTGAACATTTGGTAACTTGGTGAATATGATTTCCTAAGTAGAATTGAGCCACTTAATGCCTTACCTCGTAGGGAAGCCACATTAATAGGTTCCTTAGAAAAGGATATACACAATATTATTTTATAACAAAGCATTTTTTTTTTTATATTTATTCATTAAATTTTTGGGCCAAATATGCATTTGGCCTAAAAATCTCAAATATCAAAGGTTGCCCTTATAATACGTAGCTTTAAAACAACTCACCAAAAAAACAGACTATAAATACAACACTCAAGCCACTCCAACTTCAACCAGCAAATATTTTACTCGTAAACCCAAATGGTAAGACTGAGAGAACTCACTTATTTCCTACGTTTATTTACGATGTTCTAGGGTTAAGACTAACGAATGGCGCAGCGTTATTTCACGTCTGAATATAACAGTGGCTGCATGAACTTACTGACTGTTCGTGCTTCCGGCTTGAAGGAATATTAGCACAGACATTATAATGTTGCGGTGTGGTCTTGACTATTAATAGAACACTGAATAATTCTTCTCTTACAGTGACTGGTGAGCCACTATGTCATGTCAATTGAAAGTACAGTTTAGTTTATTAGTCTTTAAAATATCAGTGAAATCTTCATTTCTTCTGCGAAAAGTCGTGTGTCCAATGGGATTACCAATCTGCAAAAATTACGAAGTCCCATACAAATCATCCCTTTAGGTTTATTAGGGGATGAAAATTTGTATTGGACTTCGTAATTTCGTGTCTTTTAGGGGTTGAATTTCCAAAGATGTGTAATGGTGCAAAGGTGCAAATTGGCTACTGGATTAACTTTTCCACTAAAGTATAAGCTGATAGTACATCTACCACCACAACATCGTCATCCTCTGCCTAGCTGTTTTCCAACTATGTTGGGGTCGGCTTCCAATCTAACTGAATGCAGGTGAATCAGTACTTACATAGAGTGACTACCTATCTGAGTCCTACAAGCTATTAACTAGGCGATACGATACCCATAGTAGTACATGTACCGTCTATCATCATCATCATTTCAGCGGAAAGACGTCCACTCCTAGACATAAACCTCCCCCAAAAGAGGGGTTTTGCCATAATCGCCACGCTTGGCAGGCGGGTTGGCGATCGCAGTATGGTGGTCAAATGCATAGAGAACGCTGCTGCCCAGTCTCTAGTAAGTCCCTTAGTTGCCTTCTACGACACACACAGGAATAAATAGGATGATGCTATTCTTTTACGTCCGGCACCACACGGAACACCGTCTACCGTCTATGCGTTATTATTATGGCCAAATGCTCCAAGATCGCTCTAACCTGTGCCAAAACCGTCAAGATATTTATGTCGTTTTTTTTTGGAAGAAACAATGGCATGTCATCTTGCCAACAAGATACAGGAAAATAGACTATTTTGGTATAGACACGACAGGTTTACGTAACACCACGTACAACATCCGTACCTTTACTGTTACTGGTCTCCAGGGTGAGCTTAAACCTGATGGGCTGATGTAGTACGAGTGTCTTGGCAACGTGCTTTATTCCTGACACAGATATATCGAAGATGGTGTAAAATGGAAGGGCTATATAAGGAAGAGTTGATTCAAAACTATTTAAATTGACTGAGATAGGAGACTTTTAGCCTCAATCAGAACTTTTTGTCTATACATGGTGGCAGAGACGTCATTGCGCAACCTGTAGCCGCATTTGTTTCATTGATTTTGCACATATTTGTATCACTGAATGCATCTGTGAGCGGAGTGCGCGTAGCTGAATTTTGGGCCATATTTGAACTATTGTCATCGATACGCGAAGAAGAAGATTGGAATTCCTGTTAATTAATTAATTGTTCCTGTGCGGATCTTAATTAATATTTTTCTTTCCCTCTTACTACCAGGATAGGTGTGAGGCAAAACGACTTTCAGGAGGAAGATAAAGATGGTGGATTGCAGCATGTGCGATTACCAGCTCCAGTGCAAAATCAGGGAAGAGAGAACAACCATACGTACTACACCAAAAGTATTATAAAAGCAAAGAGGAAATTCTTCCATAACATGACTATAAGCTGCAAATGCATTGTGCAATGACACATACGAGAATGTAGATTAAAAAATAATCAAATGCATTTTCATTTCCCCATTTTCATAATCATCCGATTTGCAATGCAAATGTACGGTAATTCGCATAAAAGTGTATAGTATAAATGGCGTTAGATAGCGTGTTTTTCTCTGTTTACCGAGGGCTGCCAACAAAAATAAGCACTAAGCAATAAGCTTTTACTTTTGTATCAAGGAAAGTTGTCTTTGAAAGTTAACCGCGAATCGTTTGACGTAGGGACCTGATGAAGGCTGGACCTACATGACAACATTTAAAAATTCGAGTAAAACTGTTTCCAATTTATAAGTCATATAAAAGTATCTACGGTACTTATAATAAAAAAACTTTTTTTTTCTGTCTGTCTGTCTGTTTGTTTCGGCTCATCTCCGAAACGGGTGGACCGAATACAGGACTTTCACTGGCAGATAGCTGATGTTATAACATAGGTTACCCTTTGTCCCGGTAGTACATTCCCGTGGGACAATTTCCGACATTGACGTGGATGAAGTCGCGGACACAGTTGGTCTGCACTAAAACATAAAAATCCGCGAGAAATAAAGAATCTTAATTAGTTATTAAAAAAAAAGACTGAAGAAACAATTTTTAATTAATTAATGTTATTACTCAATCACTGAATTTATGAAGGATTATTGTTGACAATGATATTTTAAATTTTGACATAATTGTATTTCTATTTTATGGTTTGAAATTTTAACTATACCTACAGATATAAAAAAAAATGTAATACTATATTTCATTATTCTTGTGTGTAATATCTGTAAGCTTGCGAGTAGAATGCAATGTAACATTATCATTATAAGACCTATATAAACTATGTACCTGCATTGTGACAAATAAAATGATTTGATTTGACTAAAACTGTTTGTTCAAGGCGATAAAGTTGTGTAATACATTAAGGCCCTTATTAATAAAAGTTATCGAACATATAAACAGTTGTTTAAAGTCTGGTTTTCAATACGAAACCAGACTTTAGCAACTGTTTAGATGTTCGATAACTTTTCATGAATAAGGCCGTAATTGTTGTGTTAGTAAATGTGCAATGAATATAGGCCTTAATTAATGACAAGAGGGCCGAAAGACCACAAAGGCAATCTGAACGCAATGTAGTGGCAAAACTTCAAAGATGCATTTGCTCAGCAATTGATCATTTTAAACTGAGTATATCTGGAATATCGAGCGGTTTTTTTTTATTTGTAGTTTTCTAAAAATGAAACGTAGCTAGATCGATTTAGCGCCCCCGAAACCCCCTGCATTCTAAATTTCATGAAAATCGTTGGAGCCGTTTCCGGATATTTATACAAGAATTGCTGATTTACAGGAATGATTTCCTACTATAACGATTACAGTGGCATCCACATCGCCTCATGCGAATCAAGAATCACACTGATGTCATGCAAAATTCTACATCGCGCAAGGTTTACAACGTCCTGAGTCCCAACATCAATCTTCGGGCAGTAGCCCCCCAGGGCCTGAATTCACTATGACCACTTAACGATTCCTTAGTCGTAACCACGTCAATCACACACGAAATCTGCTAATATCGTATTAATAATATCGATAAATCGTCTTGGAACATACAGAATATTACATTTCGATTCATTACCGTTACATTGTTTTCTACAAAACACGATATTTACGTAGTTTGAACGTAGTAAGTTTCCGCGGGGAATCATTATAACGATACAGATTTGGGGCCCAGACAGACACAACCTCCGTTAAGTAGGAGGATCCTCCCTTTTCTATGGAGGATAAGTGAACTTTACACCCTCATACCTCTATAGGCTCTTCCAGATAGATACTTTTCAATTTACCTACTACACAATTGTACAAACGACTGTTTCCCGCACACACTAACAAATAAGAATGATATGAGATCAGAAAATCGCACTCGCTTAGGCTTATCCCGCATCACAGCCTTAACTCAACGTACAGGTAAAATGGCCGCTACAACCGTACAAAAGCCGAGCTCCGGATAACTTCGTGTCCAACGTAACTAACGAGTTTTTAACTTTTACGATTACCCTATTATATTACACTTTAGCAGCCACCGCGGTACGAAGTTATATGGTAATCCGGAATAAGGTGGTTGATAACAAAAGGAATTGGAAAAAACTTGGTGTAATTTAAATGTTTGGCAATGAATTAGGATTTGTGTTCTGCGGGTAAGGATTCTGTCGTTTGAGGATGCAAAGTTTGATTCAGGTGAACACTGACAACAGAAGCCGTCTTATTACAAAACGCGATCTATAGATCTAGGCTGAAGCTCTCAGCCAGTTTTTGCATTTCCAACTTTAGGTAAAGTTCTTAATACAAAAATGACAACTTAGTACCGGACTAAATTCTCAGTTTTGTAAAAAGAACTGAAGGCCAATTCTCTTTACTAAAAACAAAAAGGTTCACAATCTAGTAACAGCCTCATCTCAGTGACAATCGAACGTTTAAAGTTGTCAAAAATGTAGGGAAACTCGAGGTTTGTTTGACAGATTGAGGCTGAGATCAGACTGTGAACGTTCTTTCTTAAAATTACGAGAATTGCCCCTCTGTATTTCGATTTAGGCTGTTATTTCAAAAACAAGTTCGAAGGTTTGTAATAAGGCCTCTTTTCAACTATGTTGAGGTCGCCTTCCAGTCTAACCGGATGCAGCTGAGTACTAGTCCCTTGAAGCGACTGCCTATCTAACCTCCATAACCCAGTTACTGGGTAATGCGGCACACCTTGGTAAGACTGTTTGTCAGACTTACGAGCTTCTGAAGACCTGTAACGACTGTCAAGGATCCACTAATGACAGCCGGAACCAACGGCTTAGCGAGCTTTCAGAGGCACGGAGGGGTCATAAAGATGGTCACCCATCTACGACCGTTATTATTAAGCCACAAGTCCCTTTGAGCTTTAATCAGATAAAGCAGCAAATGCAAATTTGTAGTTTTGAAAGTTCTACCAACCCCAAAAAACATTCCTCAAAGGAAAATGTCACAGTAATTTTCACCCTCAACATCAGAAACCCGACACAAAAGTGAAAGACGACTTACATAATGAAGATCCTCCCATCACTCCTCAAAGCACATCGCTTTGTAAAATTTTAATCTTTAGCTAAAATTTTCCGAGCTATTAAAAGCCAAATGCTGAAAGGAATTTCCACAGAGGCGAGAAAATCGCAGATGACGCGGCGACTAGTCAAAATAATTCGAAATGCTAGACTACAGAATAAATGTGGTGACTATTTAAAATTTCTGCTTTAGATGGCTTGTTTAACAGATAGGTAACATTTCCTGAATTTAACTGAATTCTAAAAAGGAAGGGGTTATATTTTAGTCTGTACGTATTTTCGCCGATGTTTTCATCAATTATGCGATGTGGTCCCAGTAAGATTTTTTGTAATTTTGCGTTGGTAGCTTCTGACTTAGATTCAATAATACGTATTTAATTTACCTTTTGCAGGTTGATGATTTAAAAAAAAACTTCCTTTACATAGCAAGTAGTGGTATACGAAAATGTGTGGGGTAGGTAGTATAGACAAAAATTAAAAACTACGAAAAACAGAAAACAGACTTCCAAAAAAACACTACAAACTTTAATTTCCGATGTTGTACATATGGCATAAAACGAAAAAACAAAACCGTTGACACAGTGTTGTTTTTTTTTTTTTTAATAAAAAAAGTTTTTTAATTATAAATTTCACATGAAAGTACCTAGAGGAATGATCAGAGCGTAAGAATGATAAATCAACAGCTAAATACGAGCGTGAGAGGGTCCGAAAGCAGGTTGCAATGTAATTAATTTTAAACTCTTAGCGCTCTAACAAGAGGGCTTCATTAACGTAATACAGCAAACATGATTCCACATCTGAAGAGATGTTTTGAGAAAACATTCCAAACAAATGAACAATATTATGTTTTTGTATCGCAGTTGATCATCACTATCACTACATATTATAAAACAAAGTCCCTCGCCGCGTCTGTGTGTCTATTTGTTCGCGATAAACTCAAAAGTGGGCAGGGCACATTGCTCGCAAAACAGATGGCCGATGGGGCCGAAAGGTTCTGGAGTGGCGACCGCGTACCGGAAGACGTAGAATAAGAAGGCCTCCCACAAGGTGGACCGATGACCTTGCGAAGACCGCGGGTATCCGCTGGATGTGGGAAGCACAAGACCGGTCGAAGTGGAGGAGCCTGGGGGAGGCCTATGTCCAGCAGTGGACGTCTTTCGGCTGATATGATGATGATGAAACTCAAAAGATACTGAACGGATTTTCATGCGGGTTTCATCAATAGACAGTGATTCATGAGGAAGGTTTAGGTATATAATTTGTTAAGGTTTTGTTTAAATTGGTTAACGCGGGCGATGCCGCTGGCAAAAACTAGTAACTCAGAAGTCATAATCGGATAAGCTCATGAATAGTTTTTTTTTTTTTTTTGGGTGGGAAATCATCAAATGACTTCTCCTGCTGAGTAGAGCAGGAGGGCGTGTCAGACTTTTACTGACTAAAACCCACCCGTGTTCCCTCAGTAGCCCGTATGCCAGGGGCTGTGGTATCTCTTTCGAACAAACCCGCACCCCTGGCAGGCATCGGCCCTTGCGGACCCCACACATCATGCATTGCAGATAATGAAGCGAATAAAAAAAAATACATAAATCCAAGTTCACACAGGCTTAAAAATATCGCAGCAGGATTTTTTCGCGTAGATACTGGGTCTTCAACGAACTGCGTCGCGAAGAGAGTTGAAAATCGAACCGCGTGTTTTTCGACGCACACACGAACAAAATTTTTACTATACAGGATAAGTTTTAAACCAGTGCGCACACTGTAACCATGAATTCAGCATATCATTCTGGATGATTCCATCATAATTCCCAGAGTAGAAACTTTTCGTCGGTTACACATAAAAAAATCTGCTGTTTCATACATTTTGACCGCGTAGGTATTGCACTTTTCTATGAAATAGCTGTTTTTTTATGTATTACCGACGAAAAGTTTCTACTCTGGGAATTAAGATGGAATCATCTATAGTGATATGCTGAATTCATGGTTACAGTTTGCGCACTGGTTAAAAACGTATCCTGTATAACTATCTTTTTTCAGCTTTATAGTAATGTAAAACTAAAAATGGTACATGCGGTACAACCGCATGTAAGTAATTAATACCCAACATACGAATTATAAAAAAAAGCCAACAATGGCTAACAAAATATAATAGAAACGAAACCAAAGAAACGTAACAACGAAAATTCTCACAAAACCAAAAAAAACATTAACATAAAACCGTTTAAAACGCATAGTTACCCACTAAAAAGCGGTTACCGTATATTCCAACGTTAACCAAGCTACACCGGTACTTGAACGTTAGTTTACAACAAATAGTGATATCGACACGTTAAACTTTGCTGAAAATTACCGAACTACCAGCACTCGTAGTTAAGATAACGGACTTTGTACTTAACGGTTTATTTTTTTGTTCTTTCTGTAGAAAATTGTTGTTGGAACTGTTTGTAGGTAAGTGGCGATGAGTATGGGAGACTAGTTCTGTGTTTTATCACAAAAGCCTGTGGAGTCATACAAGAAGGCCTATTCTCGTATTTAAATCATTCGAAATCTAGTTGCAATCTGATCTCGGTGACAATCAAATGTCAAAAACTTGTTAAAAATGTATGAAAACTCGCGGTATTTTTGACAGATTGACACTGAGATCAGACTGTGCACGTTCTTAAAATTACGAGGATTGCCCCTCTCCTTAGAACTATGTTGGGGTCGGCTTCCAGTCTAACCGGATGCAGCTCTATTTGACCTCTACAACCCAGTTACTGGGTAATACGATACCCATTCCTAAGACTGTTTGTCAGACTTTCGGACTTGTAACGACCCGTAGCTTATCTGCCAAATTACTTAACACGGTCCTACTTATTACCCGACTGTGCGACGCTAAGAAGGGGAATATGTTTATCAGCCTATGTATGTATGTTCCTTTTTTACTATTTAAACAACTAAGTACTTACTCCAGTTACTCATAAAACAAAGCATACGCATTTAAAACGCATTAATTAACGATATAATCATATTTGAAGGTCATGTGAGTGGATTTGAGGGCATCTACTAGAACTGATACCTACATACATGTGGCAGTAAGTCCGTTCCACTTGGCTGCTGGTAGCTTATGTTAGGAGGTTGCCAGACCGTGCAAATTGTCCGAATCCCTAAGGTTTTTGTCGATAGATTTAATTTAGATGGTTGTTTAGATAAGACCAGTTGAAGTTCCGTTCTTGGAATACGGAATACAGACTTATTCATAGTAACGCCCAATTGCAAGCGTCCATATAGCTTCTGACGTTTCATAAGTGCCCAGGAATATGTGAAATAAAATATTTTTATTTTTAATAATATGTAAAGATTCAAACACTAAATATATACGCCCAAGATATGAAGAAATATTTTCAGGGCTGTTGTCAATTGTGGCCACTTTGTCATGATGGATGTTCAAGGTCACATTGATTAATATTTCGTGGATCATAATTCAATGCCTTTCACGACATTCGTTATTTCAAACCTAACCAGATATATACCATTTTTCAAACAAGTAAATAAAATAATATCGGTTGCAACATAAATAAACATACAAAATGAGAAGAACACTTTGGCAAATTGCATTTACTTTGCTCTCACCAAAATGAACCCGTTTCAATTTAAATGAGATTCTCTACTTTACTATTTTTAAAATTAAATAAACCCACAACCTTTCATAATTTTCATAATCGATTCAAAGCTAAGTACAATAATTTCTGATACTATCCCGAACTTTATATACGGTGTATCTGAAATAAATGAAAACTTCTCAGGAGGTCAATGTACTCATTATGAAAAACCTTTACGATGGGAACAACACTGATATCGCTAGAAAAAAAAAAACAGAATGTGTTTTCGCTACTTCAAAGGGGTCTACTCCTTAAGCTGAATGTCCATAATTTCGGCCGAAGATATGGGCGTTTCCTACTCCGTATGACGTACGGACCTAAGTTACTTCTGGGCCCGAAATAAAAATAAAAGACAACACGTCATCATTATCTGTCTAGCCTTTTCCCAACCATGTTGGCGTCGGCTTCCAGTCTAACCGGTTGCAGCTGAATACCATTGACCTGCACAACCCAGTTACTGGGTAATACGATACCCTTGGTAAGACTGGTTGTCAGATTTTCGGGCTTCTGACGACCGAGATCCACAAATGACAGGTGTCTGTATATTGTACGGTTCATTTTTTTTTTTTTCACTGTAGCAATAAGTATCCAGGGTCGTCGGATACAGTTGACGTTTAGTAAGAAACCAGTGGATGTTTTGGCAATGGAGGATTTGGGACACGGATAGATTATAACCAGGGTTAACATATAGGATACTTTTTATCCTGGGAGTACGTTCCCGTAGGATATTTTTTGACCTCCACGCGAGCGAAGTCGATGGCATAAACTAGTAATGAAATAATTTCCCGACTCAAATCGCTGTACACATGTCGTCACGTCATAAAATCGAAAGCAAAGTAACACCGGAAAACTGCACGATTCCTGCCCACTAGGACTTTAATTTAAGTTAGTTTATACATGCACGCGCTCGTTCTACAAAACTGGAACAAAAATCTTTTGAAATTGAACGCTAGCTCTCTTCAGCTTTTTATTTTAATCCGTGCACTGAAAGAATTTTCTGTCCGTGATATATTTCTACAGCCCGATGGTTGGATTTAAAAATATTGTACTTTTTAAACCGAAAACATTTTAAAAGAAAAGAAAGAAAAATGTTTATTTCGTACAAACAAGACGAACATCAGTACACACACACTAATACAAAGTAACTCAAAGCCTTCATTCAAGCATTCAACAAATAAAAACCTTTTGATACTCGCAGGTCACAATTTAACGGTCACATAAGACAAAAGAAAACACTTAAATGGCGTAATTAAAATTGGAACATAAAAAACGGCTCTAAATTCGAATAGTAATCAACTCTTGAACGAATAATGAAATACGTATTTATGTTTATCTGCAATTGATTGCAACACTCAAACGATTCAATCCATAACGGTGAATCCAATCTTCGAGTTAACTCACGGGCAATACCGTTCCAATCAAATTGATTCGTGTCCGTTCACTTCGCTTAGTAAACAAAAGATGAACAAATATCCAAGGAGCTGATAGGTTACCTAGAACTTAAAGGTCTGTACAGACGGTTTAAGTCTGGCGCCGCACATTATATTTATACGTCCTAAATCTGTACAAAGATCCTTTGGCCTAAAATCGTATATTATGTGTGTTTCCAAAAACACACAGCATAGTTGAAGAGACGTTCGATAAATTAAGCTTAAAAGATCACGCAATTTCATTTCATACCTGTTTTCTCCTTGTGTTACCTGTCTGTTTCACTCTTAGCAGAGCGTTGCAGTTTTCCTGAACTGGAGCGCACCTGTCAATGTCAACTCATAGCGTTCATAAATTTTGCCGCGGAAACACGCAAAATTTTCTCATAGTGAATATTATAGTACTAATTAACGTTTTTTTTCAAGTGCAAACAAGTCATTGTGTAGATTATTAGTGAGTATGAGCACTCAATCGTTGAATAATGCTGACAAGAGCATTGACGGTAAGGCCAAAGGCGATGCTGAACTTGTTAGTTCGGCGGTTGTTGCTTCGGATGAAGAACAAACTTCTCGACGCCTGCGCCAGCCGATTTCCTCAGGTGACGACTGCAATTCTTCCTCATTTTCGGAAGATGAGGAGGGCTACGCTTCGCCGCCGCCAAACAAACGTCGTAAGTACAAACATACTTCTACTTCTGACCCACGCATTGAAGGTCTGATAAGCCAAGTAGGTTACATTTCCGGGTATTTGCAACAGACTTTACCTTTCATTCATCATAATCGAAGTACTGATTCCCTAACCCTTCCTGGTCCTAGTAAGAGGTCTGAACATTCAGAATTTCTTATTAACCCATGCAACTCCGATAAATTTACTTTAGGTGAACTAAGCACAGATTTTGATGACAGAAAAGTTGTGCCTTTTGCCAAGAAGGAAAGGCTGGAGAAGCTTGACAAACTACAGCATTTTGATACGCAGGCATGGAAAGGAATGCGATACAAGTCCACGTTGCAGTCTTATTTAGCAACTCCAGGCTTCGTACCATTGAAAATTAACGAAGAATTTTGTCACTTAAATAGAACAAAGGATTATTTAGCTTCGGCAGAGAATGTATTAGCCGGATTGACCAATGCAGAATTAGAACAGCAGGAATTGTTAAAACAGGGATTGCAGGATTTATTAAACTGGGCCGCAGTTAATCCAAAAGAGTTAGACCCTAATTCTCTTTTTGAAAAAATTACTTGCTTACTGGGCCCTGGTTCCCCTCTGCATAAATGTTCAGAGAACATCATGCAAATTATTTGTGGTAGGAGGGGAGAATCTATTGAGATTAGAAGAGAAAGGATAATTAAGGAAGTTAATAATCCCAATTTAAAAGCTACCTTGAGAGGGATTCCTCCAAGTAGTGAATATTTGTTTAGCCGGGAAGCTTTGCAGCCGGTTATTAACTCTCTAGGTGGAACTCAATCATGGTTGAACAAACCTGATTATATGAAAGAAGGAAGAGCAAACCGTATCCTTGTAGACAGAAATGGAAAGAGGGGACACAACACCTATAATAAGAAAAATAGATATGACAACAAGCAGTTGAAGCGAGATAGCACTCAGACTTCCCAAAAGCGTCATAACTTTCGCAAAAACAACCTCAAAAAGAAGAACTCTGATCAAAACACAAGACAAGATTGACTATGTACAACGCTCCCAAGCCTTCCGGGGGGGGGGGGGGGGGTGCTTAAAGCACCATGCACAAGCATGGAAGGAACTTGGAGCAATCCAACATATATTAAATACAGTTACCAGGGGCCGCCTCCCTTTCAAGGTAAAACCCCCTCTTCAACATTTAACACCAAATTTAATAAAAAAGTTCAGCACAAGAGTTTCTCCAGAAATGACAGCTGTAATCAAAGACTTAAAAGAAAAGGGAATTTTGGAAGTGCCCCCAGTTTTGAATTCCGGTTTCCTATCCAAGATGTTTCTTTTAAAGAAACCGGATGGGGGTATTCGCCCTATATTCGACCTCAGGAGTCTCAACATATATATAGCAAGCAAGCACTTTCAGTTAGTGTCTCAGACAGATGTCGCAGACTTCTTGCAAGAGAACGATTGGATGGCAAAAATAGATCTCCAACAGGCATATTTTCATGTGCCGATATCAGAGCCACACCGTCGTTTTCTAAGGGTTTCTTACAACAACCAAGTGCTTCAATTAACAGCACTACCGTTTGGCCTGTCTTCTGCCCCCCGAACCTTTGCCACTCTGTCCAACTGGATCGCAGAGATCTTACGTGCTCGGGGGATAAGACTATTGGTCTACCTAGACGATTATATCCTAGTCAATCAAGACAGAAACATGCTACAGAATCAGGTCTCGGAGACCTTAAAAATTCTAGAAAGTCTAGGTTGGTATGTAAACTACCAAAAGTCAGTGCTAGCACCCTCTCAAGAGCTGGAATATCTAGGTCTGTTATGGAACACCAGGAACAAGACCATGGCCTTACCACCGAAAAAGGTGACAAAAATAAAGACCGTTCTATCAAGACTTCTACGGAGAGGTCGTTGCACTCTTCGGGAGAGTCAAGGTCTACTAGGTCAATTGAATTTCGCAAACTTGACAACACTGAGAGGGCGCTTACATTGTCGACAAACACAAAGGTTCTTAAGAAGTTTCAGTCGACTCAGAGGATCCCAAAAGAAAGATCTTCCTCTTTGTGTGCAGCGAGAACTACGCTGGTGGCGAAACGCCATAGACCACAGTTCAGTGGTCTTGCACAAAAAAGAGGTGACCCACTTTTTGACCACAGACGCTGCAGATGCAGGCTGGGGCGGTCATCTCAACGAAAGGTATCTCACAGGCAGATGGACAGTGCACCAGAGGTCTTGGCATTCAAACGTAAAAGAACTGTTTGCAGTGTACGGTGCCATAGCTCGTTGCCAAAAGTTCCTGCAGAATGCACATATTTTAGTACAATCAGACAACAGAACTCTCGTAGCTTACATCAGGAACGAAGGGGGGACGCGATCCCTAGCCCTATTAGAGCTGACGACCAAGCTTCTGGAACTGACCGAGCACATAAACGTCACGCTCTCGGCGGCTTACCTCCCGGGGAGGTACAACGGCATAGCCGACCGCCTGTCCAGGAATCGACCAGTGCCGGAATGGCACTTGTTGCCCCCGGCCTCGGAGGCCGTATTCAGAATTTGGGGCCGACCAGACATCGACTTGTTCGCATCAAGGCAAAGCGCAGTCGTCAAATCTTATGTAACCTGGGACTCCAGAGATGGGTCTGCAATATTTTACGACGCATTCAGTCGACCATGGAACTTCGAGCTGGCTTGGGTATTCCCACCGCCGAATCTAATTCCACGAGTGCTGCGGCACCTCAACACGGCAACCGGGACTTACATCGTGATAGCGCCTCATTGGACAAAGTGCTTCTGGCTAGCAGATCTCAAGGCGCGGGCCCTTTCGGAGCCAGTACCAATACGGGTGTTACACAACAACCTGATAGACTTAACAACAGGCAGGAGCCCTCCTCACGTGCAGAAGTTGGAACTCCAAGCATGGAAAATTGGGGGTGGGCGAATCAGGTAGCTCAATGGTCTCCTGAAGAAAGAGAACTCCTTAACAAGAGCTGGAGAAGCTCTACGTTATCAACTTACAAAGCTCCTATAAGGCGTTGGATTGCATGGTGTATGCAAAACAACATTAATCCTAATAGTCCGCAAAGCAATGATGTTGCTCGATTTTTGGCCAAGTTGTGCATCGAGGACAAGCTTGCTTATAGAACTATACTCCTACATAAATCCGCAATATCAACATATACAGCAGCAGGCGATGCAATATCTAAGAATTTTTTTGTTCAACAAATCCTGAAGGCTACATCTTTAGTTAAACCGCCAGAAAGGAAAACAGCTATTTGGGATACTGAGTTGCTTTTCAAATGGCTCAAAAATACTCGAATTTCAGACACTTTGTTCGACATATCTCGAAGAACAGCAGTAATCTTATTACTAGCTTCAGGTCGACGAATCCATGATTTGACACTATTAGAGTTATCCAGAGAGAACCTTGTTATTGATAATGACAGGCATGAGTCAACATTGTGGCCAAGATTTGGCTCAAAGACAGATAATGCAGACAGTAGACAATCCGGATGGTTATTGAAACAACATCCTAATGAAAACCTATGCCCAGTCAGACATATTATGAAACTAATTAAAACCACAGAAATTAGGCGTTCTGAAGGCAGTAACTTGACAAGTCTGTTTATATCAATCACAGGAAAAATTAAACCAGCCACTCGTACAATTATAGCTGGTTGGGTAAGGAATGTTTTTAAACAAGCTGGAGTAGATGCATCACCAGGCAGTGTGAGATCAGCAGTGGCTTCAAAAAGCTTTTTGGAAAACAGGCCAGTAGAAGAAATTTTAGAGAGAGCAAATTGGAAGAGCTCTAACACTTTCAGGACATTCTACTGTCGAACAGTAAAGAAAACAATTAGTAATGATTATAGTGATTATCTTTCAAATAACTTCATAAGTATATTATAGTGATTAAGTAATACACAGGTAGTGTACGGTGCTAAACACCACTATTAAGATACTAATGAAGATAACTGCATTGTACTGTAGTTATACTTTTTGATCTCATAGGATTACCTGACATAATATTTTATATGATTAATTTAAAATATTTGATTAAGTTAAGAGAAAATTAAGAGTGCCTTACTAGATTACTTTTAAGTTTTTGTTTTCATTTATGTTATTGATTTTAGAGAAAGGCATGTGGATTTTTCATTTAATTATTAGTTAGCAGTTTTACTACCTAATACATTGTTCCTTTTTTTTTTTAATTATTTGGATTATAATAATTTCAAATTCATTGAGGGGATTTATTTATTTACACATAGCGTTCATTATACCTGTACCCATTACAGGTCTTTTCACCAGCAGATAACAAACAGGTCTTCAACTATGCTGTGTGTTTTTGGAAACACACATAATAGGACTGTTTTGCATAAAAACAAAACAGTTATTATGTGTGTGGAAAAAACACACAGCATAGAAGCAAGGTGCTTGCTGGTGGTTGTAGAAGACTATGAGTTGACATTGACAGGTGCGCTCCAGTTCAGGAAAACTGCAACGCTCTGCTAAGAGTGAAACAGACAGGTAACACAAGGAGAAAACAGGTATGAAATGAAATTGCGTGATCTTTTAAGCTTAATTTATCGAACGTCTCTTCAACTATGCTGTGTGTTTTTTCCACACACATAATAACTGTTTTGTTTTTATGCAAAACAGTCCTATTAGTAACGCTGTCACTTAGTTTTTCGAAGTTCTTTAACGCAGCTTGCGGTAGGAGTAAAATACAGAAATCTTCACGTACCGAAAAAGCGATACGTTACGAAAAAGCGTTATACTCTATGCCACTTTTTACTATCATATAATAGAAAGAGACTGAGATAGTTTTCATGGTTTTTCTAATTGTTCACCATGAGTGTCGATTTTATGAAAATTTAAATCTAAAATTGCGGCTACGAAAATTATCAAAGTTTTCATCATGCATTTTCGAGGGTGCTGAAAACGATATTGAGATTTTTTTTTAAAGATTCAGTATTTTTAAGATACGAGTAAACGACGTTACATTCGGAGTTGAAGAACTGACGGGGTTCCCCCGACCCCACTCGGTTTTTTTTAAATTTCAAAACAAAATTGTTTCACAAATGTTTACGAACAGCACCTCTCTGTTAACAGCACAGTATTCAGATGCCTGAGGCAGCCGTCACATGCGAGGCATACCAGAACATTTGAAGCACATTTCTCTCACTGTCTGGACGCACCTTGACAGACCCAGTTCTTGGTTTTGATTAGTCTAAGTATACAGAAATCGTGACGAAGCTCATCATCTAGTTAACAGTTCGGGGTATCAAGATTCGTCATCTGTGTCTCTGTGAACATAATAACAGCGTATTTCCTTCAATTGATTGAGACTACGTGGCAACCTACTAAGAATAATGGGATGCAATTGCAAGCACCATTTCTTTATGAGATGCATATTAGTATGACTATATGCATATCACTTTATGAATCAGTAGCAGCCAAAGTATTCCAAATAAAGTTTTTTTTTTCTGTCAAATTATGTGTATACATTGCAAATTAAGCATGCAGGATGTCACAATATTAATATTTAGTGCGTACATGTTTCACCCGTATGGCGTACAAATTCATAAAATTTACAAAAAAAAAAACTAAATTAATAAACGCACTACAATCCAAGTTCACAATGGTCAGTTAACAATAATATGTCAGTAAAATTAATTATTCATAAAATTTCACAAAAATTACGCAAAATAAAAAATAAAGAAAATAAAAAAAAACAACTAATAGTGTCATTTAAAAAGTCATTTATACTATAACAACACTTGTCTGTTAATAAATCACGCATCTTTTTTTAAACAAATTTACCAGCAATGCTTTGTATGACTGTGGTATTTTACTATAAATTTTAGGAGTCATTCAGAAAACGCTTTTTCCCATTAATACAGACTTTGAAGTTTGCGAACACAGTTGATTACTGTCACGTCTATTACGGGGAAAGGTGTCAGCTAGTCGTGGAAGTAAAAATAGATTTACCCTAACGCTAATGTCGTAATTTCAAAAATATAAAGAGATGGTAGAGTTAATAATTTGTGTTTTTTTAATAATGGCATACAGCTGTCGGTTGACTTCAAATTGAACATCGCACGAATGAACCTTTTTTGGGCCTTAAACGCTATTGGTTTGTCTGTGGAATTCCCCCAAAATATAATACCATAGCGCAATAACGATGCTAGTAGACCATGATAGGCTGTTACTAAGGCCCAGAACACGTGTGAGCTTTATATCTTCATCATTTCATGCGTCATCTTATCATCATCATCATCATATTCATATCATCTTATCGTATGACCGCCATCAGTAACATATGCACAGTCACCAAAAGAGACAAGTCAACAAAAACAATTGTAATGTCTCCATTACCTCCAACATTATTGAATTCTAAATCAAAATCAACGCCTTAACCATCTTACAATTACTCTCAAGTCTCGCAAAAATCTTTAATCTCCTTATCTCTCTCCTCCCCAGTAACCGCGACTTCGTGCGATATTGATGAGGCACTCCCGCCTCGTATCTCGTTGACTCTATTAGCAAACGAACCACGCAACGGATTGATGATATCTTCCCCTGATTGCTGCTGCGACGTTCCGATTGGATGGTCACATGTGTTTTAAGATTAGAGTTGCTGGTTGGCCGTAACTTGTGGAGTGGAATGTGTCTATTAGGGGTAAGTATATGTGATACGTAGTTTTGGTTATTAACTGAACGTTTATGAGGAGTCACAGGAGTTATAGGTTGTCTCTTGAATATTAATGATACTTGAAACGTAGACATCGCTTGATCGACAAAATGAGGAGTGGAGACAGAGTATACGGATCGAAAACTCCAACGATCAATCGGAAGAATCAAAGCTTTAGTATAAATTTGCTTAAACACATTTGCATAGATAAAATATATTGCAGCAGATATTGCTGGTAGAATAATTCCAACGCAAAACTGTCACAAATCAAGTTTAATCCGAAAACCAAACCATTACAACAGACATTTATACCAAAATCCCACAAATCCGGACACAAAGCGCAACGTAATTACAAAAATATTGACGTAAAAAGAGTTAAAAATCAAAGTCGCGATCTCTGCAAAATTTTATAGAACCTCCATTAGTTCCAATCGGAAACTGCGGGGACGACAAAGATAAAAATGTAACGTGTAACAAGATTTTACGACGGTCATCTCAATCAGAGCGGGAGCAATTTGCTACAATTGAAAACAAATAAATGACCGGCACCATCTCAATTCTCTGCGCTTCCGACCTCGGTGTTATTTTATAAGGCAGTGTCTTCCTTGAAATTGTTTGTTCTTCCTCATATCCCAAGGTTTACTTACAATTTTATTGATCTACTATGAGCAGTGCTGTGACTGTGATGTCTAGTCAAAGGTACTTGGGCCGTAGGACCACTCGTAAAAACAGCTTTTTACCTAAATTATTGTGGGCAATAAATAAATGAATGAAAGCAATGCACCGACCTCAGCGAGGTTTGATCAGACTCGATTAATCGAAGTACCCCCAAGATTTTCACTAGCCCCTGAAGCCTCATTCATGGTGCTACAGAGACCATTACATATCAAGGAGTAGGCCGGGGGGCGCAATAATGGTAGGGAAGACGTGCCCTTGCGGTATTACCAAATATGGATCCTAGTAGATAATGGAATAGTGTAACTAGTGTAGTGTAAATAGTGAACAATATCTGTGCTTATAACAGAAGACTCCATTAACATTCCAGACTCCAACAGTTGTTAATAAGGACGGTAATAAAAAAATCATCTTACCATTTCTAGATATGACCCTCCGCAGCAAGTGTCCGAAGCGACGTGCTCCCAAACATATCCTCTGCTCCCGAACCACTTCATCCGTGCAATCACTATCACTCGCCGTATCATCATCCGTGTCATCCTCTGACACGAGAGATTCGCGATTGACAGCTTTAGAATTAGAATTATTCTCACTGAAACTTAATGTCGGTTCACTGGCACCTAAGCTCTTTGGCTCCACATTCCAGCCATCCAGTTTTTGTACATCATTGAACAGATCGTCTAAATTAGTTTCTAATAAACCTTTGGCACTACATATCACTTTACTTTTGGCATCATTTTGTGTTACGATGGCATCGACGCTGTTTGACAGACACTTGTCTCGTCTCGCACTTTTTGCATCGTTAGCATCGTCCATCTCATGGCTGACATTAATATTGTCATGAGTTTTCGTTCGTTGTTTTATTCTTAACGAATTTTGCGAAACTATTTTTGACTTTTCCATTTGTCCGGCACTTTTTTCTGTCGACATAGAATTCAAATCCCTCGGCACTATTTGATTTTGGGGGTGGCTCGCACGAAATATATTCGACAGCACTAACATTTTCACTGTTTTTAAGGCACCGACACTGGTCAAATATTCCATCACTGCATTCCTTTTTCATTTCACCGTTTCCGATGTGTCGCACTAAACGAAAAATAAAGTGGTATTGTGTTTGTTCGTGTCGTATTCAAGAACTGCCTGTTGCAACACAACAACGTACATGTATGCAAATGCATTCTTTATGGAAAATTAAACATTATTCAAGCGTATACATAGAATATTCTGGAGCGGTACGGGTTTGTGTGATATTTCGCTCGGAGCGACGTCGGAGGACACGATACGACTGAATAAATAAAATATCAGCAGGGAAACAATCGGGAGGTTTTACGGGGTTTTTAATGCATACGAGAAAAATATTTAAAAGTGATCCGAGATCTAGGGAGACAATGTGGTTGGTATTTATTATATGAAAGATTGACTGTGTGTCTGGAGTTGGGAAAAGCTTATCTTATCTGTGGCGGTTGGATGAGATTGGTTGCGGAGCCACATCTGTCACCTAGTAACAAAGCTCGGCTGGGGGCGACACCGACGTGATAACATTTCTAGCCACGTAAAAGTTATCAACGTGAGCGGCTTTGGCTTTGCAGTATATCAAAATTACTTTGAACATTGTATGTTACAACTGGCTTACTGTGTAGAATTAATGTTTGTTGTATTTCACTGGAAATTACAAACTTACTGATATACAAATCATTGTATGTGTTCGAAAATCGAAAACTCATAATTTGCTTAACCTTTTCCCACATACAGGGTAAGTTTTTATCCAGTGCGCAAAATGTAACCATGAATTCAGCATATCATTCTAGACCCCCTACAGCAGAAACTTTTCGCCGTTTATGAAAATAAAAATCAGCTGTTTCATAGAAAAGTACAATACCTACGTGCTCAAAATGTATGAAACAGCTGTTTTTTTTTTGTACAACCGGCGAAAAATTTCTGCGCTAGGGTCTAGAATTATATGCTGAATTCATGGTTACAATTTGCGCACTGGATAAAAACTTTTCCTGTATTTTGGGGTCTGCTTCCAGTCTAACCGGATGCAACGGTGTACCAAAATGTTACATGGAGCGACTGCCTATCTGTCCCCTACAACCCAGTTACTGGGTAATAAGATACCCCTTGATAAGACTTTCGGGCTTCTGACGACCCTTAACGATTGTCAAAGATCCTCGAATAAAAGTCGGTACCAAGGCTTAATGTGTTTTCCGAGGCACGGAGGGGTCACGGTATGTTTACATACCCAGACCAGACCATATTTAGATGGTCACCCATCCACAAACTAACCTCAGTAAGGGTAGCTTAACCTGATCGATCGGCAAATCTAAAACTAAAATCTACAATCAATTTAAATTGAATTCCGACATTGATATTAGGACCTTGACGTAAGTATTCAAATATGATGGCATGGCAGAGCACCAATTTGTGCCAATAAATGAAATCGGCATTGAAACAATCATAAGATAATTATCTATAGACAATTCGGATTGTCTACGTCTAATGTGTAGAAATATAAGTTTTTGTTTTCGTTATACGTCACTGACAGTTAATCAACTTAAATTTGTAATATGAAATTTTTGTGTAAATTCATAGAATACAGTGATGACACATTCCTTGATTAACTTGATAATTCCATCAAATATGTGGCCAATTCTCGTAATTAAATGTAGTCGCAGTGTCATCTCGGCGACAAGCAAATGTCAAAAAAGTGTCAAAAATATATGGAAACTCGTGGTATTTTTGACAGATTGACACTGAGATCAGACTGTGAACGTTCTTAAAATTACGAGAATTACACCTCATGTATCCTAACTCACATAAAGCTAGTCGGACAGAAGGAACGATATTCTCATATGATTAATGTCGATGGTATAATGTGTTTACTAGTCAGAAAAATCACATAAATGTTTCTCGTCCAAGCTTTTGATTATCATTTTTACTACAACGATTCAAGAAATTCAACAAGTCACGAACGTCAACTAACTTGTAAAAATAATTGCTTATTGGTCAATTCGCACGATTCGCTGGGCGATCGTCACTTTAAAATAATATAACATTTTCTATAGGCGACTGGCATAGCACGAAGTTAATTTACTCGTGGGCGAATCGACAATTCCAGAAATACATCGTGCGAAACGACTAAAATAGTTACAAAATAAAAACCCCAAACTCAAGACCAAAATCGACTGCAAACCTTAATTCTTCGAACAATATTCAAACCTAAAATATGGACATGTAGACGCCAGCATATCAAGCTACCCGAAACTGTAAAATTTTCCCAATTGAACATGAATCTTAAGCTTATGTTTTAAAGATGAAAATCTATCAAAGAAATTTGACAGATTGGTAGCTTGATGTACTGGCGTCTGTAACCATAGCAAGAAGCTCAATCCACCGGAACCTCGAGATATAACATTACGCAATCTAACACTAACCCTCCACCAGCACAAAACATCAAGCCGACCACAACCCTACACTGCTCACCTAACCCTCCAACCGTCGAGAATCAAGTGAGTTAACCCTAGTAGTGTCGGACCGCTTGTCGAGTAGAGGTGTACCATCACCTTCATTATGCAGTGGCTTACGGCTGCCGACCGGCTTTTGCCCTAATCTTGTTTAACGGACGTGTTTCGCATGCGGAAATTTTAAACAACTATTTTTCCCGTGCGGTATTACGGCGATGACAGCGCTTTAGTTTCGGAAAGTTGGGACACGTAAGCCGATTGATTTGTGTTGTTTTCCGGATATTTTTGCAGATTGGAAACTGTTGCGAAAAGCTTGATTTTGCATATAAATCATTCGCATTTGGTCTATTTTGGCATAGTTGTAAAAAAATGGTCTAATAGATATTCGGTGCTATCACGAACGTTATAATAAACTAGCTTCTGCCTGCGACGTCGTTCGCGTCAAATTTCTTGCTTCCCCGACCCACTCCGTCGTATCGCATCGAATCACCTGCCCGTGCGAGCACTTCGTATTCCTGACGTTCTTTTCTTTTTCTTCGGCTCCTAAACGGCCTAACGTGATGTTTTATAGCCAAAAGACTGTCTCGATAAATGGGCTAAAAGATTTTTTCTTTTCGAACCCGTAGTTCCTGAGATTAGCGCGTTCAATCAAACAAACTCTTCAACTAAACTATTAAGTATAGATTTATTAGACGAATAAGTTTATTCAAAGCTAGATATATTCTTAATTGTTTAAGCAAATAAAACAACTCCAAAAATATATTCGATACCACAAAAGATCGATTGTATGACCAAAACTGGTTTATTTTTTCATGTTCCGATTCAACATTTAGGTACGTTTGCATTGAAACAAAAACAGATAAACATCTACATAATTTATGGAATAAAGTCAACTTATTATACTTCTAGTGGCCATAATAAAGTTCTTCTGACGTTCTATGACGTCATGGCAAACAAACATGGTGGATGGCGGTCTACGAATTTGACTTTCAAATTCACACAGACAATAATAAGCACTTATTACATGTTCACACAGTTCTAAATACGATGTTAATCGTTTTGGCAATCAAAGTGCGTTTAAAAAACTCAAGGTTTCGGGCAAGGTAGGTGCCTAAGTTACGTCATTGCCCTTAGGCGGTCGTTACACCTACCAACTACAACTAATGGTCACGACTCACGACACACAATTATATCATACGTCTATTATCAGTTGCAAAATATGAGTTAATCGTGTTAACATAACACAAGGTCGTGTTGCAATATTCGTCTTTATAGAATATGTGCATTATTCATTGGCAACTTCACGCTCAATTTTAATTCATTATTAGCTGTTTCAATACAATTACACAAAAGTATTCTGAAATACATCTTCAAGAAGGTCAGAGACGAACTATCAATAGGAAAGATTCTTCTATTTTGTACGTTTACAATGTTGTAAAATCCATTTTAGTTTTCATCAATGTCAAAAATATCTTAGAAACTTCTTGAGATAAAAATATGATAGGAAATCACGCCGCGCCGGTCAGGTACCTCTCTCTACTCACTGCCAGTACTCACAGTGAGTACTACATCCGGCAAGCATGTATGACCAGCAAAGCAAAAGGAGTAAGGCTCATAGCAGGTGGTGTTCTGCAATTTCTGCCTACCCCCATGCGAAGAAGGCGCAAGTTTGGTTATACTTCAAACACACTTAAAAATGCCATATGTAGCTACCTCATAAAAACACTGACTGTGAAGCATCCATAATTAACATCAAGTAGCCGGCCAGTCGCCGTGTGTGAAGACCGCCTAAACTTCGTATACATAGATGTTATGCATTAGTCAATATCCTGGATATCTCGACTTCCCAAGGGGACAGTGCGTATCCCCTGAATCTCGATTACCATTATATAATTCGACGCAAATCCGAATGTCGATCGATTCGGAAGATTCGCGTAGTATACGAATGCTTGAGATTTAATTTTGATTGGCATTATGAATCAGACTGTTCTTTATTCAAATCTTTGATTCTAGCCTTGATTTTGAATTTTAAATATTTAACAGCTTTTTAATTTAGTTTCCACTTTAAATCTTTTTAAGAGGTGATATGAACGAAATACCAATGTGCCTGCATTTTTTAATAACACTTGTAGGTATCAAAAATAAAAAAAGCATTTTCTGACAAACTACGCACAGCCTAAACCGCGGGGTGAAGAAGCATGAAATTTTGGTCAAGAATTTCTTTTACAACGGAGGATAAGTTCACTCATCCTCTAAAGATAACCATCCAAATAGGGCATGAAATGTAGTATGCCAATTTGAAATTTTTGCCGATATAGGAAACTCCAAGAAGGCGCACGGCCTGTTTCAAAATCAAATCGTTAATTTACAACTCCGTTTGTAGCGCAAAATTTTTGGTGTTACGGAACACATCCAAATTCATCATAAATGGTCAGTAGCTAGTAGCGCTATCGCGTCAAGCCATTGTCAATGTGTGTGTGATCGTACTGCTCACTGTAGGTACGTATCCTCGACAGGTACTAACACTAGCGCAACGATAGCAATTTTCAGACGAAATATTGTCTCCGCCCGAATCCTAGTTGCGAGCTTCGGTCGTAGGATTCTTAAGCAAAAGTACGCCATAGAGTCATATTCTATTAAAAGAAAAGTGTGCAATGTCCAATACAGTGGCCCAGTGTTGCAGCAATTGCAAGAATCCATATTAGTACAGAGAATTAATTGAAAGCATCGAATGTATGAACCGGTTGTCACTCCGCAGAAGTTATGCTAAGGTGAACTGGCAAACGATTACTAGGCAATCGGTTATTTGCAACTACAGAGCACTTTTTGTGAGTGAGTTAGTGCCATAATTTATTGCAAAAGGGATATATTTTGATCCCCTAGAAGGTACTTCTATTATTTAAATTCATTCCTTCATTCACTAACAGACTAAGCAAAGCCGCTGCGTCTAAGAGCTTGATATGTTGCATATACATAATATATAGCATCTATTTCTTACACATCGAGAGTTAGCTGCGCTATGGAAGGATTTTTCAGAATTCTTCTTTTAGGAGATGAAAGTTTGTGCGACATTTTTGCCGATGGCACAAGCATGCATCGTCTTTTGGCCCTTATAACCGGATAACGCACGTAAGCAAAACGGGTCTTATGAACCACCTTTTTCTTTCACGACAATTTCCCCACACAAAAATCACTCACCGAATTTCATGATAATCAAAACCGGTAGAGAGATAAACAATTGCATCCCACAGACAAGAAAGCCACAGTACGAACATAAAATCAGCAGCGTACTGACTCAATAATTAAGCACGTTAATTACAAGTTCACGTTTCCCAATTAACAGTTTGCGTAACATTTCACAACTGAAGCGTTCATGTTTACAATTGTTTACGTAGAACACTTCTCACTGTTCGAACCGCTAACGTAAACAGTACATTGTAAAATGTTTTAGCGTTTATTGGGAAGACGAGATTTGGTCCTAAGGGGCGGATATCTAGTTGATATGCAGCAATATACATTTGGTGGAGGCAGGTGGAGAAGAAGACTATTGTCTTCAATCAGTACGTCCTGCTGTTATCAGTAATAAGCCAAAACGTGGAGACTTACGGTACGGCTGGTTCATAAATTAAATGTCGCTCAGCGAGCTATGTTACGAGGTATGCTTGAAGTCTCTGAGGGATAGAAGCCGAAATAAGACAGACACCCAAAGTTGTCGACATAGCTCACAGTATAAGCAAGCTGAAGTGAATGGCCGGCCATGTTAGCCGTAGAAGCGATTACCGTCGGAGTAGACGTGTTCTTGAGAGAAGACTGCGAATCAGCAATCGTAAGGTAGGACGCCCTTAGGCAAGGTGGAGCGAGGATCTTCGCAAGGTGGCTGGAAGCACTTGGATGAGAGTCGCCGAGAATCGAGCTGAATGGCGTGCAAATGGAGAGGCCTATGTCCAGCAGTGGACTGTTGTAGGCTGATGAGGTTGAGCAGGGCCCTAACGTAATGGTTGCCGACAAACGGTAGAAGGAGCGTTGGCAGACTAATACCCCGGTGGGTCGATGGACGACCTACAGAAGAACGCGGGAAAAGACCTGGATGACCTTGAGATCTGGCATACACCACGGAAGCACGACACAAAAGGAAGGCCTATTTGGTGAAACAAGGCTGCCAATGATAATTATGAAATAAACATTCAACGTAATGCGAATACATTACCTCATTGCATTGACAAGTATTATGGTTGATTGTTTATTTATTCCCTTATGATTGTCATTTGTTAGGGTAAATTGAAGATCAATGAAGATAAAAACGTGTTTATACTTCTGTAAGCGAAGATATGACAGAATTATCACTGTCTCGTATTTGTCACCTAGTTTTCTCGAAATGGGCCGGCATGGTGGATTACGGAACATTCTCTCTCAAAAGAGAGGAGGCCTTTGGCCCAGTGGTGTGAACGTTATAAGCTGATTATTTTATGTAAGTAGAATAAAATGCAGTCTAAATCTAGATGCAATTTAGGCCTGTAAGACTATTCAAACAATAATTTGTGTTATCTAATGACTACAAGATAAGCTAGTTTCAATGTTGCAACTTGTTCCCAAGATATCTCTATTTGTCTTTATATTCTCATTTACTCACGCTTACGTTAAAATTATATCTAGACACATCAACTGGTGCGGTAAGACGAAAGCTAATTTAATGGGAAACCGCACTCTTCTGTGTTCGGTTTGAACAAAATAGTAATTATTCATATAAACAAAGGTAAGACTACCAAGAATATGTATATTTATTTCTAGTATCACGACATTCATGAAATGTAAAGGCAGAAATTGACTATTCTGTTGGGTTGTACCAAGAATCCAAAGATTGGCCAGCAGTCATCAAACCTCGAATCTAATTGCTTTCCCACCCTAAGGTTGACCATTTCAGAAAAGGATACAGAGGTATGATACACAGGGTGTACAGTTCACTAATCCTCCACAGAAAACAGAATCCTCCGACCAGACGGGTTTCGTGTCTGATGGGCAACTGTCCGACGATTGATGTCGAGACGTTGTATTTATGCTATATAGTTGCGCGGTAAACTTCGCTTGCGCGATGCAGGATTTTGCGTGACGTCAGTGGAATGTGTAGTTCACATGTGGCGATGTAGATGCCGCCACGAGTCACAAGGTCTATTTGTTTATGTGGTGACAGCTTGACAGTCTCAACCTTAGTGATTTTCAGTGTGAATTGTTGTCAAAAATGGTACAGCTCTTTTCCTGGGCTCTATGGCTATGCAATTGGGATTTTATAGCAATTTTCCCTTGGGAAAAATCAAGGTCCTGAGTCAAATGCGCTATGAGATTTGGACAAGCAACTAGCAATAAATCAGCTTATTTTATAGGAAGCCATACTGAACAGATTTACTAGTCGGTAATGTCAAACCAATAAGAATTATCGCGTATTAGCTGCGCAAGAGTGCGTGCAACATTAATCATGAAAGGCAAACGTGAACATTTTCCATTAGACAGCTGCTGCATGATACATTTGTAGAATGCACGCATTGTCTTCCATTTACGCTCTCATATTTACATGAACATAATCAGTGTTTAATGTTTCCAATGCTCTCTGTGAGAGGGGGTGGGCCGTAAACACCACGCGGGCCCAGTTCAGATGTCACATGTCTTCGAATTTTTGGTTCTAGGACAATATCGGTTTCCTCACAATGTTTTCCGTTACCGTTTTGAGAGCAATGGTGATGAAATGAAGCGCCTGTCTGTGTTCCAACCTTACAATTAGTAAGTCGCGGCCATTATCACTGGCCCACCACTGCTCCCATTACCACGAAATCGTGCGATAAAACGTAGAATCGTGTCGCAACGTGTAAAACAAGCCTTACCCATTTAAAGGGCTTATTAAGAATTACAGCAATTTAAATAAACATAAACGGCAATTGAACCGGTAAATACCAGTTAGAAATTGAGAATCAGACGCCTTTAAAGCGCGCAAGTGGGCTAGGGAGACAATAATAGTTCCTTGTATTGAAATAGGCATTGTTATTTCAAGTGAAGAGGCCATATTGACTCTAAATCAGCAACGGTCGCGTTCAATTGTGTCCAATTATGTTCGCGAAGTCTTAGGCGTAGACTGTACAGGCCGACTGTACGACAAATTCAATAGCTTTTGTTCTTGTCCACTTATGTGCAAATCGCAATTGATTCTTAGAAACATTTCTACAAGAAATATTTAAAGTATCGCCATTGCACTAAAGTTAAGATTGCATTGTCGCTATATTAATGTAAGCCCATGTACTCACGGACGTTATAATTTTTTTTTGCGCACTAAACACACTGCTTAGCGTCAAAATTTGAAAATAGAATACTGAGTGTTTTTCGACGCGCTGAGACTCACTCGCGCTGCACTTTGTTGGATTTTCGAACCGACGAAAAAACGGAGGAGGTTACTCAATTCGACGCGTATATTTTTTCAATGCTCGGTTCAACACAGAGAGTTGAAAATCCAGTACGTGTAAAAACCCCGTCGCGATTTTATTACGTCCGTGTCAATGTCTACTTAGATTCAATAAGAAATCCTTCATTCAATAAAACCGGAAAACAATCACATAGAGTATTGCCTTAAAAAAAAATCCTCAATTAATTAACTTTTTTTGTAATTTTTTCTTCTTTTTTGTCTTGTCTGGAACAATGTCTTTGTGTATATATTTTTTTGGATTGGGCGTTGATAGCTGCGCCACAGTATTTTATTTTTGTGGCTATCTTCGTTTTCCTTTGTTAATTGTTGTAAGCTCAAGTTGTTCCAAATAAACTTTTTATTTTATTTTATTAATCAATTTTAAAATAACAAAAACAATTTCCCTACGCTTCAAGTGTTCTGTCAAAACCGCTCGATTTATTTATCACGTTCGTCGTCGCCTAGCAACGGTTCACAGAAAATCGCGCGTGACTTTCGCGCGTTTATTTAACGGGAACCCGTGGAATCGCGGTCACGACCGCCTGGTGCGTCGGCGCCCTAATAAAGACTGGTCCAGCGCCGCGTTAAATGGTCACATTAACTGCAAGTGTTATGATGGCTGTGACGTCATCAATATCCTCGAGTACTCAATATTATGCGAGTACGTGGCTATGCGAAGACGAACGGAGGTCTTCGATATTGGAAAACGTAATATATGGAACTCAAATGGAGTTGGACAAGAAACCTGTTAAGGCGCAGTGATGACTGGTGAAGTAAGGTTGTGAACGAATGGCGTCTAAGGACTTGAAGACGAGATGTCGGTCGCCCGCCGCCGGCGGCGAGATGGGCAGACAACAATTAGGCTGGCACAAGAGCTTGGAACAAGGAATAAGAAGCCAATGCCTAGCAGTGGATGCAGTCGGGCTATGAATGATGATGACGACTTCGCTATAGATTAATTTACTGTTTAATTCTCGTGGTTAAAAGCTTCGACTTGAAGAACCAAGCTCTTAATTTCAACTAAGTAAACTAAGTTATCATCTTTACTGCATACGTTTTTAACCAGTGCGCACAAAAAAAAAAAATCGGCTGTTCCATACATTTTGAAACAGCAGATTTTTTTTTAAACCGACGAAAAATTTTTGGGGTGTCTAGAATGATATGCTGAATCATGGTTACAGTTTGCGCACTGCTCAAAAACTTATCCTGTATATTAAATACGTGATCCAAAAACGCTTTACCCCTTTTTACGAATTTTACGCGGACGGAGGAGTATAACAGGCACAGTCAAAGTTTATATGGAGAAGGAGTGCAGAAACATAATATATTTAAAAGAAATAAATTAAATTAAATAAAAAAAAACATGTTCGAATTTCGACCACTGAGCGACCACTAGTTATCCCTACTAATATTATAAATGCGAAAGTAACTCTGTCTGTCTGTCTGTCCCGCTTTCACGCCTAAACCGCTGAACCGATCGTCATGAAATTTGGCAGAGATATAGCCTGGAATATGGAGAAGGATATAGGCTACTTTTTTACGCGATAACCGACATCCACGCGGGAGGAGCCGCTGGCAAAAGCTAGTTTATTATAAAACAGTGCAATAAAAATACTCACAGGGCATCGAAATTTGACACCACCCATATATACCTACCTATGTTGGTAATGGTGGAATAATGGTCACTATGACCTTGCCCTAATACATTGTGTAGGCGTGAGTACCTACGACATTACGACACAGCCTGCGACCGCGATATTTTTTATGGTGTATGTATATGTTGTTGTGTATAGCTACTACAAAAGATAAGTACCTAGCTAGAGATCAACAAATTTAAAACTGCACGCCGCTCCACTGCTTCTTGCATACACATTTCAAATGCCTGTATATGCATTTTAGTGCAGGGGCGTTCTTTTTTTATGTGGGAAATCATCAAATAACTTCTCCAGCTCTGGGTGAAGCAGGAGGGCGTGTCAGACTTTTACTGTCTAAAACCAACCCGTGTTCCTTCAGTTGCCTGTGTGCCAGGGGCTACGGTATCTCTTTCAAACAACCCGCACGGGTGGGTTTTAGTCAGTAAAAGTCTGACACGCCCTCCTGCTCTTCTCAGCAGGAGAAGTCATTTGATGATTTCCCACCCAAAAAAAAAAAAAAGAACGTGCCAGCACTACTGTAAGTCAATTTATAGTTGTCCTTAATAATAACTGTTTGATTGATAGCAAAAAATATATTGCTGTTACTTTAGAATATCAAAAAAAGCTTCACTCTATTCATCAATCATCGACAGATCAATGAGTCTGATTTTCAAAATTTCATTTTACCTACCTACTTCCTAGAAATACAATAAAACAATTATCATACAGGCATTCACGTAATTTTAGCTCAGTCATTCAAAATTATAGTATTTAATTTTTTACTGAACAAAAAACTGTTATAAACGAACAAAAAGTTCAACGCGCTGCTCATGCGCATACAACTCCTGTTCCGGCGAAACAAAAGATCTAAAATAATAACATGACTGTGTGAATATTCTCATGAGTGACATTAATAACATTGTTATTCTTACATTACCTAAGTTTCTATACTACACCAAATACTCATAATTTACTCGTATATCTCCTTCATCAAATATTAAATAACGGTTGCGTAAAAATAAAACTCTAAAATATATTCATCATCATCATTTGCCTAGGTTTTTCCCAACTTTGTTGGGTCGGCTGCCAGTCTAACCGGATGCAGCTGAATACCAGTATTTTACATGGAGCGACTGCCTATCTGACCTACACAACCCAGTTAATGGGTATTTCGATATCCCTGGATAAGATCGACGACCCGTGACGACTGTTAAATATCCACGATTCCACGAATGGCACCAACCAGCTTTACGTGCTTTTCGAGGCACAGGCCTCTTGATATTTAAAATTGTAACCCATCCACGGAGCAACCGCGGCAAGCGTAGAACCTAATCGATCGATCCGTGCAGCAGTTATTTTATTACAGAGCCACAAACAAGCCCACCACTGTAAAATATATTATAGCGAAAGTTTCGTCCATGTAAGTTGTGTAAGACCAATAATTTATTACCAATTATAATTTTTATTTTTTTTATACTAAAAGAGAAATGCTGTATATCAATAGTTACGTAATATATTGGTGTAGCGCAACTAACGATGCACGTAGGTACAATAATGAGTTACATACAATTTATTGTTTAAATGATACGGCAAACGGTATCCATCCTTATTACATGTCTCGTTCTTTGGGTTTATGACTATCTTAAAAATGTACCTAGACTAGACCCCAATAAGATTGGCTCTAGCATTCGTACAAGATGTGAGGGATTTAGGTATGTTCGCTTTTGTCTGCCTGACTCCTTAGTTGATAGTGCTAAATAACCAAAATATTTTAAATGATAATTTCTGATTTTAAGAGGCTCCTCATAGGTACTTCGAAAAAGTCGTGGGAGCAAGAAGGGTCTCATCTTTTTGGACTCTCTCCAGTACTTCTCTCTTAATAATAGGTTAGGTACCGATAAAAATACTCCATAGATATGCACACTTTTTTAAGTTTAATAGAAAACAATTTCCTGTTTCTAACAAGAATTTCACAGCCAATAATCATCAAGTTACTAAGCGTCGTGGGACAACAATTTACCCACATATAACTAACTTATATACCCGTACAATACGTACTTTCTCTCGATCAACCAAGTCTAGATTCTGAACGTCTAATTCTCCATCTCGCTCCAACATTGATGAATTAACATTAGCGGGAAAGTGACACATGATCGCACGCATAATAAGTGAGGTAGAACCACATAACTAAACCGTAGTACAATGTTCACAGTAAGTGAAGTACGTTTTGTCCTTGGATTGTTGTAAAGAGGTTTTGTAATAAATCAGGTTGTGAGGTTATTGACCGTTGCGGTCGAGTGCGTATCGCGATGTTGTCATAGAGATTATGTTGAATGGTGGTTTTTATATGTCTGACTTAGACTACTTTAGATTTATTATTTTAATACGGAGAATTATAGTTTTTAGGAGGCTTTAATCTAGCCATGTTGGACGACATTCATTACTAACCAGAATATTAGATGAATGACAACATACTTATGTCTATCGATGCAACTCGCAGTATCAATTACGAACGATCATTTATGCTTTTTGCTCAATTAGACATGAACGAATCATACATGATAAGATTTGGCCACGAAAGGCAAAGCTAGAGCTTACCGAGTAATCACGGAAAAATCGGTATACCTACATACCAAAAAAAACTTACCATCTCCCTTTTTTAGAACTTTATTAAAAATCAAAATACGGATTCAAAAAACGCGTGTCAAGCAAAAACCTTCCTCTATCTACATAGTTTCGTTCTTAATCACTTAATTAATTTCAAAGCGTGACTGTTAAAACAATGTGTACAATTAAAAATGATCAGAATAAATTGAAACAGACATGTTTAGGTAAAGCTTTATAACACCTTTAAATAAATAAGCGGCCATTATTTTAATTACAGTTGTTGCATTGTGAAAGGACTCGCAGGCACTTCGAGAATGAAAATATTAATATGGCTGTTATTTATTTATTAAAATAATTAAAACATTAGTACAATGAGAACGCATTTTTTTGTTGGTGTGGTGATTTACGTACTGTACGACAAAAAATTTACTGCCTTAACAAATTATGGTTGAACTTGTTATTGTTACTTACTTTACCCTTAGTACATAACGTAGGTAGAGGTACCCATATTTGCAAAATAAAAATACCTTTTCATATTGTAGATAAGGAAAATAATAACCTGCTGGAGATATATACGCACATTTGCATTTATATCTATAATTACTATTTTATTTTTATTCTATACCTATTGCATTTTATGAACAGCTAAATGGTGCATTTATTTTCCGTAGCCATAATCGAATAAGAAATAGGTATAGATCAACTAATTTAAAACCACACGCCCCTCGTCTAAAATTTATACACAAGCATTTGAAATTGTCAGCAACAAGCACTGGAGGGGCGTGCAGTTTTAAATTATTTGTTATCTACTTAGCAATAATTTCGTTGCAAAACGCTGCATTCTTTATAACGGTACCTGAAATACCAAAGCACAAGTATCTCGTACCAAATTCTTTCCACGTATGATTGACTTACTGTAACCGGTTGCACAGTGTCCCACTCAGTTTATTGGTTATTTTCGGCCTTGAGTGAAAGTGCACTTACAGTTGCAAAATGAACAAACGTATAACGTATGAAACGGATACTTATACGTAACTTGATTTGGTGATAAATGATTTTATTTCTGTAAGTAGGTTTGTACACACACTTTTACACGTCAATCATATTTCAAAAACTATGTGCGATCGGCGTTTCCTATCTCACTACTCTGAGAAGAAAGGCCGAAACAAACTCAGAGGTGTCACTCTCTTTTAAAGTTCCGATATTATCATGGTCAGATCATGTGATGATGAAGACCATGTAGATTGGTCTTTGAAATGGTACCTATGAAATGGATTGACAGTGCTGTTACTGTTTTACGAGGATACGGCAGCAAGGAGTAGATGTGTGGAGCTGTGGCACGAATGTCCACCTCCAATCCCGATCTTTGCGCTACCACCACATTCCGTCGTGCCATCAATAGGTACGAAGAAGACTGTTTTATACACAATAGCAAATATCTATTTGTTACAGAAGCTGAGATAGAAATTTAGTTACTTACTTTTGTAATTTAAAACACAGTATCCTCTTTTTGACTTCGGCAGAGTATCATCATTATTAATCAATTATGAGTTAAGTAAACAGAAAATCTATCGATTAAGGTTCGATTTCTCTTGGTATTGGTGTGATCAGAGGCGAGCTAAATGTTTGTGCGTCTGTATTTGACTTTTTAGTAAAAACAATATTATTAGAAAAGCTTGATGCATCTTCTTTTGATGATAGCAACTTTTTCTCGTTTTAAATCTCTTCAAAATACTTCAGTTGTGGTTTACCCTAGTATTGTTCACAAGGGGTTTCTGATATCCTACTATCTAAGTTATCTTTTTTTGTCCTATACTTAACACTCAAAGAAAAAGTTCTTCATCAATAAAAATAATTTTCTAACACCTTTGTCTATAAACTCGAAACACAAAGTTATTACGTATCTAGCTCCTTATTTATTACTGGAACGCAAGTTATTATAACATAAAACCCACACTCACAACGTTCACTTACAGGAAAAAATAATCCTTATCTCGACCAACTACCGTTAAAACAAATAATTCGCATAATAGGTAGGTATGATTACAATGTCGCCATTAGATAAACTTGTTCAGCTATATAACTTACACAGAACTGCAAGCTCAAAACCATCATGGAATTATCACCTGTATTCAGAACTTCATAATGTTGATTATTGCACAAACAATACACACTTATTGTACCATGTGTAAATACAGCATAGTTTTGTGAGTCATACCGAAATATTCCGAGTAGAGAAGTCAAGGCTTCAGAAGGGGGCTATTGGCCTATCAATATGTTAAATCTCTGTTTACGCAAAAAACACTAAACCTTATGCTGTCGAGGATACAGTCGTAAATTGATTAGCTGAAGGCGTCCTTTGTGGATAACCTGCATGAGTTTTTATGTCAGAAAGCTCTTAAACTAACACCAGACACCGATATCCTATCTTTCGCAATATGTACAAAATTGTTAGTGTAAGTAAATCAATTTACTAAGACTCCAATAGGGACGTAGAATGTCGGGAAATTCATAGTTAATTTCACTTCTAATACTTGAAAATACATTTTAGAGCGCACTTAATAATTCAGGAGTAATTTAGGATAATCAGCAACTTCCATTAAGGTTGGAAGCCTACTACAATAGCTGGGAAAAGCTGACAACAACTTGAATTATTTGGCGCATAAGTGGCAGATAAATAAAGGGCTATTTCGGTGTCAAATCGCCACAGAGTTATTTCTGCTAATAAACAAATAAATAGACATTTATGAGGGTGTCTGACTGTTTAATGTGCTAAAGCTCTCTCACTAAATGAGAGACACCACTTTTGAACGTATGTTTTTCAACTTGGCGAAGATGAAAAACATACGTTCAATAGTGGTGTTTAATCCTTTGTGTCCATCGGCTAATGTTAACAACACTACAGACATGTTTTTTATTTAATCCAAAGGCCGCAGTCTCAGCGTGTCGTCATAATTTTTTGTACTTTTAGCAGTCACGGTAAGGTCAACTTATATTGCTCTCATATTGTGGGACGGACAAAGAGCCTAGCTTTATTCAAGTCTCGTACACACAGTCCTATCTGTTTTCTCCACAGCGGTAAGCCAGATAACATAATAGAGAAATCCTTTGTTTGTTGCTCACCGTTACCGAGATAATACAATAACACGGATCGAGACAGCCGATCACGATGGAATTCGGTATCGATTCAATTTGCAAACGGACGATTGTAATCAGAAACATATCGAGAGTTGACGGGCACTAAACAAACACGTGCACAATAGGAGTCGGTGTTATCGGCGCGTGTTTAACGACGCCCGGTCTACACACGGGTGAAATTTCGAAATATCCGCACACACCTTGTGCAAACCCTGGCTTGATGTGGGTCAGCCGCACGTGACGTTATCTCGGACGCTACCGCCACACACGGATAAACAAAGAACAAGGTGACTGTAGGAAAAACTAAGGCGAATGCCCCACACAGCTTCACACAAAAAATTGTATCCAACCGTAATCGACAGACGAAAAACAAACACAAAACCACCTCATCGGTCGAACTGTCAACATTATAGCCGGACGATGGTATTGGCGGCGAGGTCATCGCTTCCATTCTAGCCGCAAGTTTCACGTAACCACTGGTACTAAACGCGTAAATACTACGGCCGGCAGCGCAACGGAACAACGTTCGCTGCAATCGCGCGGAGATTTCGAAATGCGAAATTGTCACCGGTGCGGCGCGCGCGCATGCGATATTATCCGTCTGGGAGATCGCGCACAGATGGCGCGTTGCGTCGCCGCGCGAAAAACACGCGTACGCGCGCCGGTTTTCACAATGCCACTGTTTCCCGCGGCCGCGGCGGCTCCGGCGGCCGAGTCAATTAGCCGCGACCTCCGCACCACTCCGCGGCCCAAACGACAACAGACGGACAACCGCGGCGAACAATCACCCGCACAATGAGATGAACTGATCCGAGATTTACATAACTTAACGCTATCCTCATAACATTTACAGTATCGAGGTTTTGTAGATTATAACTTCATAAGTATAGTGCGTGCGAAGCATCACGATTGGTCGCTCGTAATCATATCGAGTAGAGACCGGATCGTAATTTTTATGATGAGTTGAAATTGGCGCGGGTGGCGGCGTGACGTCACGGGACTGGTGCGCCGGCGCACACGCGGACATTGCCCGACTTACATTAATAACTTGACATGTTTATGGGATGGTCTCATGTTTTTTCCGAACATTTGGTGCTGAAAGACGCAACACGAAGTCTTAATAAAAATTAGGTCGGTAACGGTACTGAAACATGTTAATAAATTAAAAATAGAAGGAAAAACATTAAAATTCGAGACTTCCTGGTTTCAGTACGTAAGCACAATGTATTTAACCACCTTACATATCGTTTTTGGGTTACTTTAATCCAAATTTTATTGAAATCAACCTTTCGTCCACAAAATATGATCCTCTTGCCTTTTGACCAGTCAGTATCCCACAGTCCAATTTAAGTTAATCATTTGTACAATTATAGCAGCTACGTCATAATTGAGATAGGGACTTGACCGGGACAAACACAACTGGCAACCAATTACACCCACTCCTTCCGCGATACATGTTATAAATAGTTATGAAGAAAGCCATAAATCTATTTATCCATTACACTAATAAACTTTTTTACTAACTGAATTACATCTATACATAAAATGTATGATATTTAAAAGGATAAACAGACTGACTGACACCACAACGTACAGCCTAAACTACTGGGACTAGGAACGTGAAATTTTGCACACGGCTTCCTTTTATAATGTAGGAGAGCACTAAGGAGGGGGTTACGGTGGAAATTAGACCTTTAAGGGAGTGAAAGGGGGGATTTAGCTTGTATGAAAAATCATATTCCTTGAGTTAATAAAGTTGAAACTTGGCACGTATACTTATATAGGGTGACTGGGTAATTAGTGACCAACATTTAAACACGTGATTGTACTCATCATTATGAAAAACTTTTACTGTGGCACCAAACCTGAAACCGCGAAAAGAAAATCAGCTGTTCCCTACATTTATGTTCGCACAACTCGTCAAAATGTAGGGAAGACCTGATTTTTTTTTCGCGACTTCGGGTTTGGTCTCATAGTAAAAGTTGTCGGTCACTAATTACCAGTCACTCTACATACCTAAGTAAATCATTAAAAAAAAATTAATTACGAAAGGAAAAATACGAAATCTACGCGGACTAAGTCGAGGGCGAAGTGCTAATATGCTAAGTAAGGAGGACAGCCAAGATCTTGGAAGTTCTAGAAGTTGTTTAGATGCTTCCGGGTTATAAAACAGTTTTTAAGTGCAGAACTTGATTATGTGTGGCTTTACGGTTATGAGTTTGATTGAAGTTGTAGTTTGAGACGATATTATGACACTGGAGGTTTTCATTAACGGTTTATAGATCATTGTTCCGAAGGGAATTACGCTGTTTAAGGGACTACTCACACTTATTCAGCTCTGTTCAGCTTTTGTCCATGGAAAACAACGATTTTGAGAGTCCGTTCAGCTTTTCGCGGCTGAACAGATGCGTACGCATCTCATACAAAATCGTTGTTTTCTATGGACAAAAGCTGAACAGAGCTGAATAAGTGTGAGTAGTCCGTAATCCTACATCCATCTTGGATTATACCTGCAGCCTAACTGTGTAACACAATTACATACAATTTCAATGCCTTTCATTGTGACATCATCATCATTACCAGCCTGCCAACCAGCTCGTTTCCACTTCTAGTACACAGAACTCCTCTCTATGAGAGGGAGAAATAGTTGAATTGTCATTTTCATTATTATCTTATAATAAACAGAATTCACTGGTTATGTCTTTTAAGGGCACACTTTGCGCGGGCTCCAACTCACTGGTGGGCCTGGCTAAAAATCACGCTGTCTCACCAGGCTTCGTACCCGACAGAGATAGTATCAGTGGTGAGCAGTTAGACTCTAGTCTACACGTACAACGTTATTGAGTGAGATGCAGGAGCATTTTTGGCAAAAAAATCGCGAAAAAATTAAGAAAAGTCCTTCAGAAGATCGGGTTTTATGAAAAAACCACTGCATAAATCAATGACCAATAAAGTTTATTGAACTTATTGTTAATTGAACTTTGTCGGTACCGTCTTGGTTTTCGAGATTTTACACTCCTTTTATTACTTAAACACACTCAAAGTTAGGTTAAATTAGCAAGAAAAACGAATCTTTGTTGGCTCATAACTTTTTAATAGCTTTTTATTTTAGTATTCTGTTTCCGTACAGACAATAATAATAACGAGACAAAACCATACCATGTTTAATTTTTGATGTATATAGTCAAACAGTGGAGTAAAACCCTCCCGAAGTTTGCATGGAAAAAATGTGAACAAGTGTCACCTTAAATGGCTCAAATAGAAAGAAAGAAAATACATTTATTTAAGTAGCACAGACTGAAAAGGCACACAATATACAGCAAAATAATAAAGATAAAAAAGCAACTAAAAGTGTAAAGTGCGTCAAAGTGTGCCGCACGGCTGCGCTAAAAAGGTCCAGTTCAGCATAAATGCAACTAAAAGTGTAAAGTGCGTCAAAGTGTGCCGCACGGCTGCGCTAAAAAGGTCCAGTTCAGCATAAATGCAACTAAAAGTGTAAAGTGCGTCAAAGTGTGCCGCACGGCTGCGCTAAAAAGGTCCAGTTCAGCATAAATGCAACTAAAAGTGTAAAGTGCGTCAAAGTGTGCCGCACGGCTGCGCTAAAAAGGTCCAGTTCAGCATAAATGCCAGACAAGTAGTGCCTGACGCTGGTAAATGATGGGTAGACACCAATAGAATGGGATCACTAGCAATATTCTTGGTTGGAGACCACGCAATCATGCATAACATCTAAACTCAGTACATCTTGACTGACTTCCTAATACTTCATATTACACGATGTCCGACTGTGAAACAAAGGCCAATTAAATATTTGAAATTGAAATAGACATTAGTCTACAATTCATGATGTCACTCTTCATTGCCCATAAAAATTGTTTAAGTGCCGTATATTAATCTCAAACAGTTAATTTAGATAGTTAAGAAACTCAAAACAATTCTTTAGAAAATAAGGCAATCTTCTAGCAGTGGATTGCGATGGTGAGTTATTAATTGAAGCAAGTAAGTAAGAAATGTACCTATGTACAGTTTATCGTCTGTTCATTTAGCCACAATTTCGGTTTCATTAAGTTACTTTTAAAACTACCACTTAATGTCAAGTTTGAACCTAGGTTTAAAAGATAATCCAGCACAAGATTAGGTAGGCTGAACTGTAATCATTTATGTACAGTTTATCGGCTGTTTTAAGTGACTATTACGGTACCATTAAGTTACTTCTAAAAAGATTACTAAATCTAAACTTTTAACCTACGCTTAAAAGTTAATCCAGCAGGGTTTTGCCATAGGCTGCATTGTAAGATTGAACAAATAAGTAGTAATATTATAATTTATGTACAGTTTATCGGCTGTTACGTTGCCGTACGGCTGTTAGTCACTATTTTGATTAAGTCGCTTTTAAAAAGATTACTTAATCTCAACTTAGAAACTAGGTTTGAAAGATAATCCAGCAGACGATTGCGATAGGCTGAATTGTTAGATTGAACAAATAACTAGTACCTACTAATTTATGTATGTACAATTTATCGGCTGTTAATTTAATGACTAATATCTGGATAACCATTTCATGAAAATCGTAGGAGCCGTTTCCGAGGTTCAGATTATATTAGGTCTTTACCTATGAAATTGCCGTTCTGCAGTACTGGCCATTTCAAATCAAAATAATTTTTGTTTGGCTAAGAATTCTAATTTCAAATTAATTTTATTTTAAAAACATGGATTTTTTTTTCTAAAAGTAGTCATTTCTTTATTGATTAGTGTTACATTTTCATCGCATTTCAATCTTTTTCGTCATCATGGATACGTTAAAAATTCGAGTAATTATGGAATATGAGTACCGTCGTGGCAGCAACACGGCACAAGCGGCACGCAACATCAACGACGTTTACGGAGCTAACACTACAAACCAACGCACCACCTGTTATTGGTTTGCTCGCTTCCGTTCTGGAAATTTCGACCTGAAAAATGAACCTCGCGGTCGTCCGAAGACTTTGGTCGACAATGACGAATTAAAGGCGATTGTGGAAGCTGATGATACACAATCTACGGCTGAATTAGCAGCAGCTTTCGAAGTTAGCGTCAAAACAATATTGGTCCATTTGCGTCAAATTGGCAAGGTAAAAAAGCTTGACAAATGGGTGCCCCACGAACTCAATGATCGCCAGCGCGAAGTACGCGTCGAGACGTGCCTTGCACTGCTCAACAGACACACAAATGAAGGAATTTTGAACCGCATTGTTACCTGCGATGAAAAATGGATTCTGTTTGATAACCGTAAGCGCTCAGCAAGTTGGTTGGATCCTGGTTCAGCACCTAAACAATGCCCTAAACGAAAACTTACCCCTAGAAAAGTGATGGTCACTGTTTGGTGGTCTAGCGCCGGTGTGATTCATCACAGCTTCTTACCAAACGGGGTGAGCATTACTGCAGATGTGTACTGTGAAGAACTGAACACAATGATGGAGAAGCTGGCGCATCTCCAACCAGCATTGGTCAATCGCTCGTCTCCGCTGCTCCTGCACGACAACGCGCGACCTCATACTGCACAGCAGACGGTCTCCAAGTTGCAAGAACTGGGGTTGGAAGCTCTCCGTCATCCGCCCTGCTCACCAGACCTTGCGCCTACAGACTACTACTTTTTCCAGAATTTGGATAACTTCTTGGCGGGAAAAAAATGTAATACCCGAGAGGCAGTACAAAATGCCTTTGAAGAATTTGTTGCCTCCCGTCCAGCTGATTTCTTTAAGAAGGGCATCAATAAACTGCCACTGCGATGGCAAAGATGCATTGATTGCATGGGTGATTACTTCGATTAATACAAATAAAAAATTCATGAAAAAAATTCGTTTAAATTTTTTCATACAAAACGGCAATTTCATAGGTAAAGACCTATTATATATATTTACACAAGAATTGCTTGTTTAAAGGTATTAGATTTCGGTATTATTAAGTCGCTTAAAAAAAAAAACATTAATCTCAACTTGAAACCTCAGTTTGAAAGATATTCAATCTCGTGTATGGCAAAGGACAAAATTGTGAACATATTTTCGACAACCTTAAAACCTTGTAACTGGCAGAGTTGTGAATTTTCCGCAACCAAACGGTTTTCCTGAACTCCAAATTATCCGAAACTCCCTCGAAGTCCGTCGGATTTGAAATAAAAAAATATGAGACGTACGACAACGATTTTCATATCAAATACAACATGAAACGTGTTTTTTTGTAATACAAAACAATAAAGAAGGAATGTTTACTTTACAAGCTTATCAATTAATACGTGCTTAATCACTAATACGCTAATGAGTACGCCACATCGTCGCAACTCGGGAGTAAAGACAAACTTTCGCAACAGAATTCCACTATCAGACAATGTAACTATGAATTTAATATAGCGGTACATGAAAGTTGCTCGGCGCGAAATTACACTGGGATACATTAATTAGGGTGGAAGTTCGCGGCGCCATCTTGCGACCCTGTGGTTCCCTCACCTGCGTCGAGAAAACCCAATTTTGTTATCTTACATACCGTTATGAAGACGACTGTTAACGAAGCCCACTAATTTGGACCTTTTAGAGAAAATATTTTTTTCAAGCGGAAATATCCTTTTTAACCGTCGAAAAAAGTAGGTTCTAAATTAGACGCGTATTTTTTTATGTATGCACGCGTTTATTGAGTAGTCCGATTTAGAAAAAAAAAAATGGTATGGGTATAAGGTTTGTAAGGGTATTAAATTTGGTCCCATTTAAAATTGAAAAACAAAATACACAGCTAGTGTAAAATTTGTAAAAAAAAACCTCGTAACAAAAAATGAAACCGACAAACAAGGAAACTGAAAAGTAAAAAATAAAACTTTCAATCTAACTAATCTCCTTTGAGTCGGCGCGTTCAAAAGCTTGTTTAAGTAATTGTCAACGTGTTTGATTCCGCAATTAATGTTAAAGGGACTGATCAACCACCTTACATCGTCAGAAATATCAATTAACGGCGGGCGGACGCATTAAACGAATAGCCGTTAGGAAACAACAGCAATCCCATTCGAGGGCGGGCCACGTATTCAATTAACAGAATAGGATTCTGAATTGTCGTTCATAACGCTCACAAAGTTAATTAAAATATCCCTAATTGCGCAGCGACTACAGCCGGTGGGACGAACAAACCGTGCCCCGCGTTGGGCGCCAAAATTTCCCACAATGTTTGTACTTTATTAGAGCAAGTTCCTCCGCCCCTGTTTGCATACAAGTTTGGGCCACTTCCGTTTTATTTACAGACGGTTTGGAGCGTACGCCAAGTTATACGGACGCCTCACTAAATCCTCGCGGGACGTGTGCCTCGGACTCCAGAGAGGGTGCCCCCGCAGTTCGCTACGACATGAATGTATGATTGTGAGCCACGATTATGTGTGGAAACTTAGTAGCCCCGCTCGCTGTATTAGTTACGAGTCTGGCTAATGAATTGTACGAGACTGCACTCCCATTTATAATACTGCATCTGCATTTGCATCCAAAATATATGTATCATATTCTGACTTTAGTTGTAAAGTTTCACTCTAAATCACGAGACATTTTGCAGAATATCATAACTGAAATAAAGGGGAACACATTAAATATATACTTCAATTAAATGCCGTGTCCGAAAACGTACTGTCAAGAATCAGAAAACAATAACAGAAACCGAAACAAAGCTATCACATTTCCGAATCCACCGAACGTGACTGGATACGTCTGATCGCTGCGGTGGACTGCAAAAAAATGAGAAATATCGCTGTCGACGTAACGCCAATCTGAATATGGAAATGGCCGCCGCCCGGATTCACAATGCGGGTAGATAAGAATTTTATAGCAAAAGTACACCCGGCCGGGTAAACATTGTGCGAAATGTTGCGATAAGTGAGCTACTGAATCGTCATCGGTACAATTCGCCCGATAAACCCCCGCACAACGATTTGTATTCCACAAACGAGACACGTCCCCGCTCGGACATACGGCGGTAAATTATTTACTGAATAAATTATTCATTTATGATAATAAGTGAAACGACGTCCAAACTTGGTGTTTTCTTCGAGTTTTCGTGAAATAAAATCTTTTTTGAGAACAGAAACACAGTACGTCATAAAAATGGTAATTGATTGACAACAACTTTTGTACTTAATGGCAAAAATCATGACGATGATGTAAGTTAACAATAAGTTTTAATAACTAAAAGTATTTAATTAAGCCGTAACGTGTAATGTTTATGGCCGCACTAAAATAATAATTTACTGCTAGTAGAGTTATTATCCTATTATTTTATAACTACTACTTACCTAAGTATTGTTATTGAAATAAGTCGAGCGAAACGACAGAGTAGTTTTAACGAAGGATAACCGGATGTTTAAGTAACATGAAGCGGTTCTAAGCAGGCAAAGTATTTTTAGAAATTACCAAAGCTAACTGTAAATTTGATTAGATATTATTTATTCTATAGGTGGCCGCGGAGCTGACTGACCAAGTGCCAGGTATATTTTGGCCACTCTTGGATGCTATTTTAATGTAACCAAACCAATTCTATAACGCTTTTCAGCCCTATAGGCGCTACACATTTCGTCGGGTTGGTAACATTCGATTTGGCTGTGGGTATTTGTTGAACAACAAAGTCGATACGAAGCAATTACTACACATATTCGGCTTCCATCCGGATCGTGCCTATATGCAGACTACATTCGGCATCTAAGTACCTTCGCTAAATCATGTCCGGGTCGGCTCGGCAGAATTTACCTCTCACCTTTTTTTCATGCCTATGGCGTTTTTCATTCGAGTATGACGGAATCGAACACCTTCTGGAGTGCGTTAAGAACGGATTTGCCACCGACCCTCAGGAGTTCAGCCGTAATTACGTCATCACTAGAGCCATTCTAATCTCGAACAAGCTGACTTCCGAGATGCCTATACTGCCGTCCTTTAACTAGAAAGGAGTCAACCCTCACTTGGCCAAAGTTTACTCATCTAAGAGAGTTCACAATTCTCTATTTTTCTGTCTAACAAACATTTTTACAATTCAAATAGTTACCAAGATATGAGAGTTTGTAGACCGTTAACTGGAAAGGATTCTTTAGGATAAACAGAAAGAAATATCAATTGATGTGTCCTACAATCAGTAACTAGAGAGGATTCTTTAGGATAATCAGAAAGAAATATCAATTGACGTATCCTACAATCAGTAAAGTAAGTATCACAGTTTTTTAAGACGTAACGATTCGCACGTTTTTAGCCATTTTCTCGGAAACAACTTTTAGGGCTTAACGCCTGTCTACTTAAAAGATGGCAGTGTAGTGTGGAGTCAATCTAGCTCTCGGGTCGTTTGCCCAAAGAATCACTCGATCTCCCTCAACAGCTCAGGTTTGACGGATACGATTCTTCCATCGTCGGCCTCAGTTTCGCAAGCTGGTTGTACCCAATAGATTGATCTATTGCAAAGACCTTAGAGCCCTTGTTCCGCTCTATCGTATCCTTAATGCGGTGTGCCGAACCAAGCCAACAGAACAAGATTGGATTGGTGGAAACTTGTTTACTTAAAATATAGCAAACACCATTTCATTTCAAGTTGGGTTCAGGCTTAACCCTGCTACGTCTTCCAAGGACCATCATGGCAAAATATGATAATAAACTGTCACGAAACTAAGGCAATTAAGCTACTGAACCACAGTGGTTGGAACAGTGCCCGGTTTCAATGTTATAGATACGGAGGGTGACGCTACCACATTTTATTGTAACAGCGGACCTACTGACCTTATGACGTCGGTACATCGGTTTTATGAAACGATTAGTGATTTCGCACTGTTTTCGGAAATTAGGTTTTGGCTTTTTGCCCTATTTGTATACAGGATAAGTTTTTAACCAGTGCGCAAACTGTAACCATGAATTTAGCATTTCATTCTAGACCCCCCAGCCCAGAATTTTTTTGTCGGAAGAAGAATCAGCTGTTCCATACATACGTATTGCACTTTTCTATGAAACAGCAGATTTTTTGTATAACCGACGAAAAATGTATGTGCTGCCCCCCAGCACAGAAATTTTTCGTCGGCCTAGATCTCTAGAATTATATGCTGAATTCATGGTTACAGTTTGCGCACTGGTTAAAAACTTATCCTGTATAGTAACGGCTTGTGATAGTTGTGGGTGTAGCATTGGAGAGTAGGTTTGCAGCATTTTGTTTGGTCTATGCGTGTCTCTGCAAATAGGTAAGTATACACGCTGAAATTTTCATGGTTGTATTCCCCGGAGCAGAACGATTTGCTCTCAATAGTACCTATTACCGATTCATAGAGTTAAACTCGCATCTGTAGGTCCTCCCCATCGCACAGCATCATGCTGAGTGGGAAGCCTTCACAGTCACGTGGTGCGGCTATCATTTATTTTAAGCTAGCTTTTGCCAGCGGCTTCGCCCGCGTCGGTTTTGAAAATTATCCCACGAGAACGCATAACCGAGATAAAAATATCCTATGTGTTAATCCAGGTTATAATATATCTGTGTGCCATATTTCATACAAATACGTTCAGCCGTTTTTGCACGATTAAGTAACAAACATCTAAACGTTTCACAACCTTTAACATTTATAATATTAGTAGGATTCTGTGTTCGTAAGTAGGTATAAATTTTTTTATACGTGTGATTGTCTTTTCTATTTTTCTTTTCTTTTTTCTATATTCAATGCTTTTTTTACATTTACTAAACATTACACAGCCACAATTTTATGTTCCGTCCACAGCAAGTTCAAAGCCTTAAAAACTCTTCAAAGATATTAAAACTCAGACGATATTAACAATCCTGTGGGTCTGTTCAACGTCGACAGCGCCATCTATCAAATCAAGCGCGAACTACTAAAGCTATAAAACCCTGGGACAGACGCTGACAAAGTGTCTCTACTTAAATTAAAAGCGATGTAGTTAATCAAGCGCTTTTTATTTCATTTCATAATAGCGCTTTACGCTTGAAGATTTCAGGCTTGATTCTTTAGAGATAAGTGTTTAATCCTAAAATCCTCGGATTCTAAAAGCGTTATTAATTTAAATGTAGGTACTGCCGTTTGATTTTATTTGATGTTGGGATTTTATTCAACCAATCAGATGAGGGAACGTTAGATTTGGTGGTATGTTGGTTTAGGTTATCAGAATTTCAAAGGTAAACAAAGCCTTATCTGTTAATAACAATTTGGTACTTATGATTTCATGCGTTTAAAGGGATTTCCATAAAGTGTAACTAATACATACACATCTACCTCCGTTTATATCCGTAAAAATATGAAAGAAATTGAGATTAAAAGGTCTTATTATTATTGTTTCTAAAAATATAGTCTTCCTTTATAAAAATAGATAAATTATACACGTTGCAAAAACAAAGCAATTTAGCATTTAGCTCGAAACTAAATCAAGAAAAACATCAAGACAAAAAAAAATTTAGCTCGAACTCGACTGTATTTCATAGCTGTAAATCATAGCATCGTTATGCTACTACACGAATTGGCAGGAACATCGACGCACAACTTGCTAGCGTAAATTCAGCACCAGCAGGCGCATGACGCTTTCTATTTCTACTCTACCGTAGAATAGAAATCGTTTGTCTACATTTCTCGGTACAAAAATGTCAATTGTCTACACGGAAACGTTAGTTTTGTCTACTCTTTCGTCGACAAAACGCTTCTCTACGGTTATCGTGCTGAAAGCCTGTTGATTGTAGCGTCTAAATTTTTCGTCGGCAATTAAAAAATATAATTGATATTTTTTTACATTTTGACTTTTCTATAATAATAATAATGTTTATTTTGATTTCGGAAAAAGAATCCATGGAGTGTTAGTAACATAATATTAAAACAACTTAATAACTAGTGTTAGTACCCTCTGCACAAACTGCTTTACAATTGGAGAACCGAAACTCTCCGCTACAGTTCTCAGGATGAGGTTGCGACTGCTTCTCACTCGACTCAGAAGCGAAGCGGTTTATTGTGCACAATCGCGTAAAAGCCATTGTTACGAGCTTGTGCATTTTTTTTTTTTTTTGCTTTTATGTGACGAAAAAAAAATTTATGAAAATGTATGGTGTCTAGTTCCAGTTTGCCACCATGTATTGTAAACTTATTATTATATGACTTACCGTGAACAGTCAGCTCGGAATCCCTGTTGATCTCGTAGAGACGCAGCGCCTCGTCCAGCTCCAACTGAGTCGATATGGTGCACGGATCTCCTTCCTCGTCTACCCACTTCATTGTAAACACCTAAAATTGAAAGATTTTATTTTAATACTAGCAGCGCTCCGCGGTTTCACCCGCGTCGTTCCCGTTCTTGTAGGAATACGGGGATAAAATATAGCCTATATCACCCGGAGATAGTGTAGTTTCCCAACAGTGAAAGAATTTTTCAGATCGGTTCAGTAGTTTCGGAGCCTATTCAATGCAAACAAACAATCAAATTTTTCCTCTTTATAATATTAGTATAGATAAATAGGTGGTGTAACCATCTGCACCCTAATAGGGTATTTTCCGATTTCATAAAACCTATTTTAATTTGAAGATTGGGACGATATATTTAACAGAAAAATAAAAATAAATTTATTAATACACATTTTCTCACTTAAAAACGATTAAAATCTAATTTATTTATCATTTTTTTGAATTTACCGCCAAAACGCTCCTTACGATGACTTTTTATCACGTGACATGTGACGTCAACTTTGTTTATACGGCACCGGTACAAATACTTAGTTTGGCGCCGTTTTAGAAGTATTTTTGTACAGAAGCACCGCACACCAGTAATATCACTTTAGATCCATTAAAAATCTTGTTAATTATAAACTCGACATTCACTTATTTACTTACTAACTACTTTAGTTTACACAAAGTTGACGTCACGTGATAAAAAGTCATCGTGAGAAGCGTTTTGGCGGTAAATTCAAAACAATTAAAAACAAATTTGGTTTAAATCGTTTTTAATTGAGAAAATGGATAGAAATCAATTTATTTTTATTTTTCTGTTAAATATCTCGTTCCAATCTTCAAATTAGAATAGTTTTTGAAAAATTGGAAAATACCCTATTGCGTAACTCACGATTCATTATAATCTGTTTCGTTTTGAAACGGATTGTTAAACCATTGCTTCATATGTTCGAAAAATGTGTCTGCTCAACAACGTAAATAACACAATGAATATTGTTGAACTGTCAAAACGAAACCGATTATAATTAATCGTGAGTTACGCAATTAGGGTGCAGATCGTTTGCGGAGTCTACATGGCTAGAAATCGCTCTAAATAGCTTTGGAACGAAAAGTGGGAGGATTTTGCCAAGCAGTCAGCATCAAAAATATAAGTATAATATAATTGCCCTATTTAGGATTTTCTCCTGTTTTTTTCTATTGGTCTAGTGAATTCAAATCGTTTATTTCAACTAGTAGACCATTAAAAAGTACATTATTAATGTCAAAGTTTACAAGAAAAAGAAGAATTGAATCGAGTTGATCTTCCCAAAGGGTAGTTGCGTGTGGAGAGGAATGTTCAAATAACTCCATAGTAGCTGGAAGAAATATTTGTTCAGCTCGGGAATTGAACCCGCATCAGAAAACTTACTCTTTCTGCAGGCTTAGCATAACGCTTTCTATTTCTACTCTACTGTAGAATAGAAATCGCTTGTCTAAATTGTCACAAAAACTGTCAACTGTCTATACGAAAACGTCATTTTTACTCCTACGACGAGAAAACGTCTACAGTTCTCGTGCTAAGCCTGCTGGAGCAGTTAGGTAGAAACGAGATTATATTTTACCTTGTCTAACGTTAGAAGCCCTTTATGGATCTTTGACGAATGTAAATATCTTAAGACGTCGCCGCGATCAGGGCTCTACGATCTATTAGTATTTATTCTTATCTATTAGCCCAGCTAACTTGGAATTTTACATCCCTTGATTGGCTTTTAAGTTTTTCCTAATGACAAGGTATTTTTTTTTTTGGATGGGAAATCATGAAATATCTTCTCCCGCTCTGGGCGGAGCGGGAGGGCGTGTCAGACTAAAACCCATGTTCCTTCAGTTGCTGTGCCACGGCCACGGTAACTCTTTAAAAAAATCGGCGACCCTGGCGGGATTGACAAGCATTATGAGTCATAATGCTTGTCAATCCCGCCAGGGTCGCCGATTTTTTTATGACTTTACTTGGTGTATGGATTATCATAGATACAATAGTTTCATAAGCAACTGCAACTTTTGCTTAATGGCAGATTTATAATAGTAGGCAGTTGTATTAATTTAGTACACCAACCTGATCAGGCAAAAAACGGCATATCGCCACCATCTCCTGCGTAAACTCCTCAAAGTTGATGTTGTGATTGATGTACGTGATCATCACATCACCACTATACACCGTCTTCACTCGCACATCATTCTGGTGGTTATCCTGGTTCACCAGTTGGGTCGGCATCATGACAGGGTTACCTCACTCTCCTTTTACCGGTATGCCTGGAAAATAAGCCAAGAAAAGTTGAATGAAATGAAATAATTTATTTGTAAATAGGATATCGGAATCACTTTTACATGTAATAATATTATTAAACATAAGACAAATGGAGACGAGAACATAATACAAAAAGTTTAAATAGGTCAGCGCTTCCTATTTAATTGTTTTATTTTATAGGATAGGGAGGCCTTTGCCTTGCCACGGGATAATACAGGCTGATTATTTATTCCATTTCATTTCATTTAAATCTTGAACTTTATTATTTGTTGCAATTATTATGTGTAGTGTGTGTAGTGTACAAATCTCAATTTACTAGAGTAGTACAATTTACATAGTATGAATGAAATAACAACATCAATGATAGTGTCATCTGGCTTTTTTATCAAAAGCCATAAAGTTAGATAAGGATGAAATATTCAAGCACTCCAGCTCAATTTCACCCATTTGTGTAACCCTTTCTAAATGGTCTATTCTAATTATTTCATATTCACACCTATTATAAACAAGGAAATAGTCATGATGCAAATCATGTCAAATAGAGAAAATTAACATGTTACTTATGTAAAGTAAATATGTAGGACAAAGTTCTGAAACTAAGTACAGAAGGACTAAGTTTTAAAACACAGTGTTAGGATAAATTGGCAATAGCAATGAAGTATTACAGGGTGAGAGCAGTGGTGGCCAAGTGGTAACGGCCGCGACTTATGAGTTGTATGTCGTGAGTTCGAACCCAGACAAGCGCTTTACTTTGTGTAAATTATTTCATCACCACTGCTCTCAAAACGGTGAAGGAAAACATCGTGAGGAAACCGGTATGTCCTAGAACCAAAAATTCGAAGACATGTTACATCTGCCCGCACTGGGCCCGCGTGGTAGATTACGGCCCAATCCCTCTCACCGAGAAGAGGCCTGTGTCCCAGCAGTGGGAACATTAATAGGCTGATGATGATGATTACAGTTTTAATGGCAGAATTATCAGCATTAGGATTTGTGCTGACTAATGGCCTTAAGCTCGCCCGATACTAAATGGGACTTGCACACATAACTAATGGAATGATGACTTAAACGTCTTACCAACCCTTCGGGCAATACTAGTATGATATTAGGTTATAATAATATGTTGCACATACACATTATACCCCTGATGTTAGTATACATTGGTAATATAGTTGGTTGACCTATTTCTTTTTCTGTGGTTTAATATTCTTGTTGGTAATTTGTAAATGTAAAACATTCCTTCAATTTAATCATGTATAATAAATATGTTTATTACAGACTAGTTCATAAGCTTTATTAGTCAGTTTTGCCCAAAATGACTTCTCAATGCCTTAAATGTACTAATAAACTACACAGTTGAAAATATAACAATTCATAATCAACTACATACAATAATTTTAACACTGTCATTTCAAGGCTTCTGCTTCATCAACACTTCATGTTGATAAACTACCCATTCAAACTTGTGGCAAGTACTGCATATTGTTATATACATCCTGACAGCAACTTATAAAGAAGTACATGAGCATAATATGGATTATTATTTAATTCAAACTCAACACACCCAAATTTTCTTGACAGGGACATTATATAGTAGGTACAGTTACTTATTTGAATACAATGCTATATTACTACAACAAAGCCCTATTGTTTCATAACTATAGGGTTATTGGACCAAACTTTTTAATGATTTTCAGATCATGTTTCTCTCACAAACTCCCTAGAGATACTAAAAACAGGTGATGTGTGACAAAGAAATGCAGTAGCAACGATCATAGGGTTTCTAGAGGCCACAACTTGGTCATAACCTAGTGTAAATAGGATTACCTTATTTGCAATCTCTGCACCAATATATAACTTGCACACAAAACATAATTGCGGCTTCACTACACCAAGTTCCCATTTAGGCGCGTATAATAGAACCTTTATAATAATAACTGTGATAACATTCCCATACCGTGAATCATTTAAATAAGTATAATTAAGTACACAATGCAAACCTTTACGAAAATTCGCACTTCACGTAACTATGTCCTTCAGTGCTGACACAAAAAGGGATTAAAATCCCATTGATAAAAGTAATAATTTATGTAATACACAGTAATTATCGAAATTATAAGTAATAACAACAAAACTTTGACACACACAACATTATTCACTAACTGACATTCAACAGGAAATAGTTACATGTTTTCATTGAAGATGACGCTTTCTTTCTTCCTATAAGAATTTCAACAAGAGGGAGTGAAATAGGTATACCGGCGTCTCATAACCCAGGCAACATTCCATTGAAAAGTTTATAGTGACGTGCCAGCTGTTTCCGGCCTCAAACCAAACATGTTCAACTATCGACTGTTCAAATAGATTTTATTCAAAGCTAAGAAAATAATGCAAATAGACTACAATGTATCTACATCCTAGTCATTACAATGAGATGCATCTAATAAAATCAATTCATGATTCAATTAATTACTTTTGCTTCAGTTAATCGGTAAGACTGTCGAGAATAAAAATACCGACACGTTCTGAAACAAGCAGGAATTCACAATGTAATACTAACCTAAATAAAATTTCCGGACGCTTACTTTTGCTGTCAAATTACGTCAAGTTATCAATTCGGGTTGGGATTTCCTAATATTTGGAATAAAACAATTCTAACAGTAAAAACACTTGTAATTACTTTTACATATTTATTTGCATTTTCTACGTTCTCCTTTAATCATGGTAAGTTGCCTATTTGGTTACTAGAAGTGCTTTAACGTTCTATAACACTATTTGTTATGATGACTAATGCACCAATATTAACGGAATTTACTAAATCTGTGCTATGTTTTATGATTATCGCAGACTGATCAACAAATGGATTGTGCGTTGGACTTGATGCGGAGGCTGCCTCCGCAGCAAATTGAGAAAAACTTGACAGATTTGATAGATCTGGTGCCTAGTATGTGCGATGACCTGCTATCATCAGTAGACCAGCCCCTAAAGATTGCTCAGGACCGTAGTACAGGGAAGGACTACTTGCTGTGCGACTACAACCGTGACGGCGACTCTTACAGATCACCTTGGTCAAATACGTACGACCCTCCTCTAGAAGATGGGTCAATGCCTTCAGAGAGGCTCAGGAAATTAGAAATCGATGCCAATCACGCCTTCGACCAGTACAGAGAAATGTATTTCGAAGGTGGTGTCAGCTCTGTATACCTATGGGACATGGATCATGGCTTTGCTGGTTAGTTATACATTGACATACATTTAGGTTAGGAACAGGAAACTTAATTTACTTATTGTTACAACCTGCAAAACATGTTTGTATGAGAGTAATATTATATTTTATTACCTGCTATATTTATTTGTATGTATAGTAAATTGATATTTGAAACTGTGCTTTTTGTCAATAGCCTAAATTATTACTTTACAAAGCATAACCAACACTATTATTATCCAACTTAATTTCCATAACATCACGCCTTGTTTCCTCGAAGGGTTGGGCAGAGGTAGACACACACCCACATTTCGCTAGTTATGTAATAGGGGGCGAGCCTATTGCCACAAACTGGGCACAGATCCAAACTCTGGGCTGCTACTCAGAAATTACAGATACAAAACCCCAATAACATTTTGCCATCTTGGGAATCAAACTCAGGACCTTGTGCTCAGCTAGCGATTTGCAACCCCCTAGACCAACCACGTAAGACAGTAGGCATTATTATTAACTAACTGTTGCATGCACTGTCGCCCGGGTGGAGGTTAGAAATTATCCCACAGGGATGAAAACCATCCTATGTGTTAATCAAGTTATAAACTACTGTGTGCCAAATTTCATCCAAATCCGTTCAGCCGTTTTTGCGTGATTGAGTCGTTACTCAATCACACAAAAACGGCTGAACGGAACGGACAAACATCCAAATATCTTCACAAACTTTCACATTTATCATATTATATAGTAGGTTAGGATAAGTAGGTAGTTAATCATCTTTCCATCAATTAAACCGTCTTAAACAATTTTCCAGGTGTAATATTGATAAAAAAAGCCGGCGACGGATCCCAAAAGATCAAAGGCTGCTGGGACTCCATCCATGTAGTTGAGGTGATTGAGAAGAGCTCCGGCCGCAACGCTCACTACAAACTCACATCTACAGCCATGCTGTGGCTGCAAACTAATAAGGAAAGCAGCGGGACGATGAACCTTGGTGGTAGTCTTACTAGACAGGTAAACAAAATTTAGAGTCTATTTTATTTTAATTAGGGATGATTTTTCAATAGTCAAATAACTTTTATCTGAAGAATAAATCTGACAGCTTGGCATATTTTCTATACAAAACATATTTATTCCAAAAGGTGAAAAGTTAACTGATTATTGAAAAATTTGGCCTTAATCATGTCAAAGGCATTATTGATTGTCGAAGGCCTCCCCAAAGTCCGTAGTCCATGACAGATAAACAATCACAAACTGTCATTTTGTCTATTCTTCCATCGACAAAACCCGTTTCTATGGTGGTCACGTGTGCAGGAATTCAACTGGCTGCACCTCGAATCAGCCATTGCAACCTGATACTGAATGTAAAAAATAAAGGGAAGTTATGGCCATTAAAGGTTTCTCACTATAACTATCGACTACCTCACTAATTAGTACATAATCAGATAGAATCATCATCATCTTGATCATATCAGCCGAGACACATCTCATGTTGGACATAGGCCTTCCTACCCAATCTCCGCTACTTCAACCGTTTCTGTGATTCTCCTATCAGATAGGATAGTTAATTATTATTACTAAATTTGTGGTGCAATTGCATTTCCTTAATCAAATCCTGTTTCACCTTTTCCCATTAATAATAGAAAGTTTGTGTTGAACTGAGTGAGTACCCACTATTTTTGTATGAAACTCAGAATGAAGCAAGCTGACATGCTTTCCTGTAATCATAAAGATGGACTTGTTACTTCAAGACTTATTCCATGATCATCATCGTCTTCCCCACCTAGCCTTTTCCCAAATATGTTGGGGTCGGCTTCCATGATATGACAAAAAAATATACAATAGCACTCTACAGGATAAGTTTTTATCCAGTGCGCAAACTTTAACCATGAATAGGGTATTTTCCGATTTGATAAAAACTATTTTAATTTGAAGATTGGGACGATATATTTAACAGAAAAATAAAAATAAATTTATTATAACACATTTTCTCAATTAAAAACGATTTAAAATCTCATTTAATTTTAGTTTTTTTGAATTTACCGCCAAAACGCTCCTTACGATGACTTTTTATCACGTGACATGTGACGTCAACTCTGTTTAAAACGGCACCGCTACAAATACTTAGTTTGGCGCCGTTTTAGAAGTATTTGTGCACAGAGGCACCGCACACCAGTAATATCACTTTCTATCCATTAAAAATCTTGTTAATTATTAACTCGACATTCACTTATTAACTACTTTAGTTTACACAAAGTTGACGTCACGTGATAAAAAGTCATCGTAGGAAGCGTTTTGGCGGTAAATTCAAAACAACGAAAAATAAATTTGGTTTAAATCGTTTTTAATTGAGAAAATGGATGGAATACAATTTATTTTCATTTTTCTGTTAAATATTCAAATTAGAATTGTTTTTGAAAAAACGTTCCAATCTTCAAATTAGAATTGTTTTTGAAAAATTGGAAAATACCCTATTCAGTATATCATTCTCGACCCCCCAGCGCAGAAAATTTTCGTCGGTTTTACATTAAAAAAAAAACAGCTGTTTCATAGAAAAGTGCAATACCTACGCGGTCAAAATGAATGGAACAGCTGATTTTTTTTTTGTATAACTGGCGAAAAACTTCTGTGCTCGGGGATCTAGAATGATAATTATGCTGAATTCATGGTTAAAGTTTGCGCACTGGATAAAAACTTATCCTGTATTTACTGAATGCACAATTGCACAGTGTAGAACCAACCCGCACTGGGCCCGCGTGGTGGATTACGGCCCAATCCCTCTCACCGAGAGGAGGCCTGTGTCCCAGCAGTGGGAACATTATAGGCTGATGATGATGATGATGACAGTGTAGAATCCTGCTGATTCCGTATTTAAGTGGAATAAATCACTTCACTGGCTCACCACCACATCAAGCGCTATCGTGCGACCTACTTCCCGCCATTCCTCCTGACTGACAGATGACATTAGTGACAGCAACTGTCTGCGCTTGTGTGCATGAGACAGTATTACCAAATCTATTAGGTAGATACCTACACTACATTCAACATGGGGCCAGTTTCGTGATTTATTTTGCGTGTCAACTTTGCCCGACATGAGATGATACAGGCTGGCAGTAACTAGTAAAATGTGTATGTTTGATCTTATGAGGCTGGTATAGTTAACCAGAGACTGAAGTAAAAAAAAAAAAGTTTCTTTACTCTTACAACCAGTATCATCATTCTCCTGTCCCAATTTATTTGGGGTCGGCCGAAAATGTCTTTTTAATCAATTCGTCGTCTTAGGGACTACTCACACTTATTCAGCTCTGTCCATCTTTTGTCCATAGAAAACAATGATTTTGTATAGAGTCCTTTCAGCTTTCCGCGGCTGAACGGATGCGTACGCATCTTATAGAGTAGTCGCTTTGACTTCAACTCCGTAGCCACCATGGTACCACGGCCGTAGCTAGGGGGGGGCATTGTGGGGCAATGCCCTACCTTGAAATCACAATGCCCTACCTTAAAAATACCAAAAACTAAGAAAAATTATTATACCTAATTCAATTGTTCATAGTTTGAGAAACCACAATTTAGGACATTCATTTCATATTATAATAATTCTTTGTTCTGTGTATAGATGGTATTTGAAGCGCATCACATGAAGCGATGGGTCTATTTAATTCTAAAATCTGCGATGCAGAGGAGATTCCCCGTACCATAGATTGCAATATGGGCTATATTGCAATCTATGGTACGGGGAATCCCCTTTTAAACTAAATAAACATAAACCTAGATATTGATTGTGATTGTTTGTAGTTTGAATGGTTAAGTGAAGTGTACGGTAAAGAATATTTTAGTCAAAAATCGATACTATTGTTATTGCTATAAATTGAAGATTATTTAATTTCGCGATGGATATACGGGCCTTCTTTGGAAAAAAACGAAGAGTTGAAGAGTAAATTGACCACATCACTGCTCAAAACAGGTGGAAGCACAAAATACAAACGCTAGGTAGGTAGGTACTCCTAGTTCCATGGCAACAGGTTGGTCAACATAATGTTGGTAATGTTAGCTATGGTATTCCTTCTGATATTGCACAAATCGAAGAACCAATAAAACAAGTTGTTTTAGACACATATCCAAAACAACGTTACAGAGCCTTTGTTTCCGATTGGTTCAAGCGTTATAAATGGTTGCAGTATTCTATGGAGAAAGATTTTTACCTCATGGAAGCAAACAGACTTCGCACACTTCCACAGCATTTAGAAACTGGAAAATGCCACTAATTCTAATACTGGTTTTCCAAAACATGAAAAATCAATTTCTCATAATCAAGGTATGTGGATGTGGCAGGAGAAATTAAAAAGAATATCTACATCTAGCAGTGTTGAAACGATAATAAATCAAAAAGTATTAGATAAATATAAGTCAGAAGTCGGGAAGTCTATCATTGAAGTAGGTAATACAATATCTAATTGTCCACGAATTAGCTTGGCGTGTAAATTATATTTTGCTGGTGTGGTACCTATTTACTCGTATCACCACACCCAACAACTAATTATTACCTCACTCTCACTCAGACGTGGATCTCTACATCCGAGCCTGGAATTTCAACCATCTTGTTCGTTTGTTCTTCATCATTGAGGATTGAATAGTTAGATCCATGCTCATGTTCTGTCACAGAAATTAGGTAAGTATTTGTATTGAATGTACATCACTGACATAAAGGTCAGTGATAGATATACCTACATGGTAATTGATTTAGGAGCCCGTGCTTCGAGGACAGATCAATTATGATAAAAAAATTACTTCCGCCCTACCTGTAACCAATGCTACCCTACCTCAAATTCGACTCTAGCTACAGCCCTGCATGGTACTTGTAGGTGGCAGATGAAAATCAACGTCAGGTTGTGCATCTTGTGTTGCCATCTGACAGTATGCAAAGCAGACGTCCTTTTGGCATTAATATCACCGTTTTCTGTTTTTTTTTTTTAAATAGTTTTAAGGTTTTTTAATTCTATAATGCCAATAAACGCTTTTTCTTTCTTTCATCCGCTCTCTAGCCATTTCATACAGGCCATTCATCGTTCCTTTTTGGTCTTCCCCTACTCGTATAGCCATCAACATTCATACTCAAAACTTTCCTGAATATATTAAAAAGAGATTACATACGATTTCAGGCAGAACAAGACTCATCCGTGAGCGACGTGACGCCGCACATCGTGAACATCGGCCGCATGGTCGAGGATATGGAGAACAAGATCAGGAATACACTCAACGATATCTATTTTGGTAATCCATGTCTTATCAAGCTGGTACTTAACTGCATTTTGTGGCTAAATTATAAAAGTCGCACAGGCCTACCGATGGTTCAGCTTCACTTGCCACGGTCGGTTCGTGGATGGGTGACTTTTCATTACAAAAACAGGATCCATGCCTCGGAAAGCACGCTGTCGGTCAGATAGAAGCCAGAAAGCTCCTGGAAGACGGGATGGAAGATTATAATTTTTTGCTGATGGGGAATCCCTTCGGGCTAAAGTATGCAAGATTTCAACAAAAAAACGTATGTTACTAGCCGTACCCGCGACTTCGTCCACGTGCAATTTAACAAATTTCTAAAATAAAAGTACCTATCCTAAGTTACTCCTTATTACATCAGCTACCTGCCAGTGAAAGTCGCGTCAAATTCGGTCCAGCCGTTTCAGAAATTAGCCGGAACAAACAGACAGACAGACAAATCTTAAAAAAAAAATGGTATATGTACCGTGTATACATCCATATGCATTTAGTAAAAATCGGTTATAATAGGTCTTTACCTATGAAATTGCCGTTTTGTATGAAAAAATTTAAACGAATTTTTTTCATGAATTTTTTATTTGTATTAATCGAAGTAATCACCCATGCAATCAATGCATCTTTGCCATCGCAGTGGCAGTTTATTGATGCCCTTCTTAAAGAAATCAGCTGGACGGGAGGCAACAAATTCTTCAAAGGCATTTTGTACTGCCTCTCGGGTATTAAATTTTTTTCCCGCCAAGAAGTTATCCAAATTCTGGAAAAGTAGTAGTCTGTAGGCGCAAGGTCTGGTGAGTAGGGCGGATGACGGAGAGCTTCCAACCCCAGTTCTTGCAACTTGGAGACCGTCTGCTGTGCAGTATGAGGTCACGCGTTGTCGTGCAGGAGCAGCGGAGACGAGCGATTGACCAATGCTGGTTGGAGATGCGCCAGCTTCTCCATCATTGTGTTCAGTTCTTCACAGTACACATCTGCAGTAATGCTCACCCCGTTTGGTAAGAAGCTGTGATGAATCACACCGGCGCTAGACCACCAAACAGTGACCATCACTTTTCTAGGGGTAAGTTTTCGTTTAGGGCATTGTTTAGGTGCTGAACCAGGATCCAACCAACTTGCTGAGCGCTTACGGTTATCAAACAGAATCCATTTTTCATCGCAGGTAACAATGCGGTTCAAAATTCCTTCATTTGTGTGTCTGTTGAGCAGTGCAAGGCACGTCTCGACGCGTACTTCGCGCTGGCGATCATTGAGTTCGTGGGGCACCCATTTGTCAAGCTTTTTTACCTTGCCAATTTGACGCAAATGGACCAATATTGTTTTGACGCTAACGTCGAAAGCTGCTGCTAATTCAGCCGTAGATTGTGTATCATCAGCTTCCACAATCGCCTTTAATTCGTCATTGTCGACCAAAGTCTTCGGACGACCGCGAGGTTCATTTTTCAGGTCGAAATTTCCAGAACGGAAGCGAGCAAACCAATAACAGGTGGTGCGTTGGTTTGTAGTGTTAGCTCCGTAAACGTCGTTGATGTTGCGTGCCGCTTGTGCCGCGTTGCTGCCACGACGGTACTCATATTCCATAATTACTCGAATTTTTAACGTATCCATGATGACGAAAAAGATTGAAATGCGATGAAAATGTAACACTAATCAATAAAGAAATGACTACTTTTAGAAAAAAAAACCATGTTTTTAAAATAAAATTAATTTGAAATTAGAATTCTTAGCCAAACAAAAATTATTTTGATTTGAAATGGCCAGTACTGCAGAACGGCAATTTCATAGGTAAAGACCTAATATTAATATTACAAACATATACTCCAATTTTATTTATCTGTATAGATTTTTTTTTTTTTTTTTTTTTTGGGTGGGAAATCATCAAATAACTTCTCCCGCTCTGGGTGTAGCAGGAGGGCGTGTCAGACTTTTACTGACTAAAACCCACCCGTGTTCCTTCAGTAGCCCTTAAGCCAGGGGCTGTGGTGTCTCTTTCGAACAAACCCGCACCCCTGGCAGGCATCGACCCTTGCGGGTCCCATCACTTTTTGTGCTGACATCTCTTTGAGGCGCGCGTGGAACACAACGCGCCGTCGACTTGGGCTTGGTCCTTACCGGACAGCGAGCTACCCATTACTCGCCGTCCGCAAGCCCACGCCTACGGTGGCCGGAAATCGGCCTGGGATTCCCGACGCCCAGGGCGTCTCCGTATCCTGCGGCGGCTGGGGTCGCGAGGGCGCATATGCTGCCTCTCCCTCACGTGCGCCGCCTCCCTCTTCGCGAGCATCACTGCTTCGCTGAAGGAGGTGACGGCTCCCCATGCCCTCTCGCTCCGTACCATGGCCTGGACCAGGGCCGGACGCGAGAGATCGCCGCCGCCGATCGCCTCCACGAGGACACGGCGGTGCTCCGCCCAAGCAGGGCAGACCGCCACCGTGTGCTCCACCGTGTCCTCAGGGCGATCTTCGCAGTGGAAACACCCGGGCGTTTCCTCCCGCCCTATCCGAAACAGGAACCTCCCGAAACAACCGTGTCCGGTGAGGACCTGCGTCAGGCGGAAGGTGAGGACGCCATGCCGCCTCTCAAACCACTCCTCAAAGAGGGGACTTACCGCCGCAATCGTGGCGTGCCCATATCTGTATAGATTAATCGGAAGTTCTATGGCCACAGTAATAGCTATACAGTAAATTTCTTTGTTCAACATGAACATAAATATTTATTTTGTTGCGTATTAAGATAACCTTTTCAGCAGAGGACTATAGAGGGCATAATACCGTATCACATTTTGAAAAATATTCAACAGAGTTCGCTATCTATTAATTATCATAGTAATGTAATCAGCCAATCTATCAAATTTTCTCTTACGCCTTTTGAAAATATAAAAATGAAACACTTCACTTTTCTACATTTTCAAATGATAAATGATTTATTTCTGTAAGTAGGTTTGTACAAACACTTTTACACGTCAATCATATTTTTTTAAACTAGATGAGGTCGGCGTTTCCTATCTGACTACTCTGAGAAGAAAGGCCGAAACAAACTCAGAGGTCGCAGTCTCTTTTAAAGTCCAGACATAATCTTGGTCAGATCATGTGAAGACCATGTGGATTGGTGTCTGAAATGGTCTTTTGAGGAAAGAACCACACAGGTTGAGTGGACCTGTCCATTCAGTGCACGCATGTATCAGTAATCATACGGCTCAACTCAGAACTTGAGGAGCTCAACGATTTGACGAACAATACCAAACAAAAGACATATGGGTAGGCCGCATAAAGTACTCAAACTGCCAGATTAACTTTAAAAATGAACTGAGAAAGAGATGAAACACAAAACAAAAATACCACATAGTCCTCACATTCACAATAATTAAAGCAAAAATAATATTATACTTCTCAAAGTAAATATTCATGTCAAAGTGTATATAATAATAATCAAATGTCAAAGTGTAAATAATAATAATAGAATGTCAAAGAGCAAAACAAAAATAAAAATAAGATTCAGTATACAAAATTGGAGCAGGACAATCCCAAGCTTTTTTGTCCTCAATATAATCTTTAACAGTATAAAAGGCTTTCAGGCACAACTTACGTTTAATGAATGATTTAAATTTATTGAGAAAATCAAATTTCCGAATTTAACAAAAAACTTAAGTTTTGAAGCATATTTTTGTTACCATGTAAATATTCATACATAAATTCACACCTACTTCCTATGATGAGGGTAAGCAGAAACAACAGAACGCCACCAGCTAGAACCTGACTTACTCCTTTTGCCTCGTTTACGCCGATTGCGAGTACTACGCACCCCTCGTTTCTAAAGAACATCCAACCAATACGGTTATTGTCAAGTTTTAAGTCCTCCTAGAGCGTTCCCTCCCGACGTTTCCACTTCACCATGTAATTACTAACATTTATCTCAAAACAGGTAAAACGAAGGACATAGTGAACGGCCTGCGGTCTGTGGTACCAGCGGAGGTGGTGCGTCGCAAGGCGGCCCTGCAGCATGACTTGGCCGTCGCGCTACAACGCAGGCACGTCGCTCGGGACGACTGAGTAAACGCCTGCCAATGTGCATCGCCGTGTTTACGTGAGTTTATAGTTGTATTTAACCATACAGTTTTTTGGGGCAATTACGATAATTAGCGGTTGCCCAGTGGTCGAAATTCGACCATAATATTCATTGTAAAAATCTATAAAAATATTAGCTTTGTACACACCTCAATGTAAACTTCAACTGTGCCAAATTTCATACTCCTACAGGGGTATTTTATTCAAATTAGGCTGAGAATCAGCACTTTTCTAGTCTAGTCAAAATTACTTAAGACAGTCTCCCAAAAGGCCCGCCCTTCACCACTTCCTAGTGCTTTAGCTGGGAAGAAGAAATGGCGCAACAAAAGGTGGAATGGAGATGGACGGTGGGCGATAAAATGGCGTGTAATCAGCATGTGTTGCTAATGTAAAAAATCCGCTGCGTTTGGTATAAATTATTATCAATCGGAATATATCCAATATCGTAATTCGTCAAAAGCACCTTACCATAATCTCTACCGATGCCTGCCAGGGTCGCTGATTTGTTCGAAAGAGTTACCGTGGCCTTGGCACAGGCAACTGTAGGAACACGGGTGGGTTTTAGTCAGTAAAAGTCTGACACGCCCTCGATGATGATGTCCCACCCGAAAAAATGGTATTTACCTGGTACGGACTGCAAAATATCAAATTAAAATTAATTATTTCAAACTAGGCTGAGAGAGCGCTTTTTGAACGTCAAACTTACATTAGACAGTCCCCCAAAACGCCCGCCCTTCACCACTTCTTAGTGCTTAAGCTGGGAAGAAGTGGCAGCATAGCAAGAAGTGGCGTAACAAACTCCCCAGCAGCACAGCCGTATGTTAAGTTAGAAGAACTTGATTCTATACAATAGGGTATTACACTCATTTTTGAAAAGTGTCCTAATTAGATTCTAAAGTGCTAATGAACCACTTAAAAAAACACAACATTTTATTTAATCGATTAGTGCCGTAAAAATGCATTTAAATTTTACATTTTCAAACTGCTAGACGCAGTGGACCCCCATATTGCTCTGTGGGTATGACGTCAGTTTGCGATATAGACAAATGCGCACATATTTTATTTGAAAATTGTTTACAATTTAAAAAATTAGATATTATTCTACTTATCGTTGGTTTGCTGTTCCTGAATGCAAAATATGATTGAAATCAAAATTACTTTGGTTACGAAAATAATAAGAGAACAAAGTTGTTCAATTGACACGCCGTATGACGTAATAACCGGGCGGCTACTATTTCATGGTGTTCAAAACAGATTTTAAAAACTGAAATCATTGAATTTAATTTTAAAATTTATTTTGTTATTTCATGAACTAAAACTAAAATTTTCGGGCTGCATTTTGTATAAGCTATCTCAGTAATATATTTTTAGATTTTTTCTCATATAGAATAGAGTAAAATACCCTATTGTAGGGAAGATACAATAATAGCACTCACAACTGTTGTTATTATTTTCCAAACCGAATGTCATACTGAGTAATGGCTAATAGGATATGGGGCGATTATCTATATAAATAAAAAGAAAAGTCCTGACTGACTGACTCATCAACGCCCAGCCCAAACCCTTGGACCTAGAAAGCTGAAATTTTGAACAGAGGGTCCCTTTATAATGTAGACAAGGAATGAGGAAGCATTTTTCGAAATTCAACCCCTAAGGGAGTTAAATAGGGGATGACAGTTCCACGCGGGCGAAGCCGCTGGCAAAAGCTATTTTTTAATTTTGGCAGTCATCATTATCATGCCCATACTTTTGTGTAGGCAGTGTACCCACATAAACCTCTATAGGTACGGGAAGTGCCTTATCGAATCCGACACGAGTAACAAAAAAGTAATAATTTTAGGAATCCTATAGATAGAAGTTAAATAACAACTTAAATATTAATGTTTTAACCTTTTATTTTCAGATGAGGTGGAGATATTGGGTAAATTGTGTTAATTAAGGATCGCTCACGACAAAGAAATGTGAACTTACGAAATTGTGGAAACTTATGAAGGATAATTTAATATAAGAAATATATTTCTCGTCTATTAATAAAATAGTGTATTGAATTTAGAAATAAATCAATGCGGCCAGTATGGTGCTTTGAACAAAATAGTCCTTATATTTATATATTTTTTCTTCATAGATGTTATTGAACTTGTAAGCATGTAAACTATGTAAAAATTGTCTCATAATGTATAGAGTTTTGGAATTAAATTCGCCCAAGTATCATCCATCTCATTTACAGTTGCATTTTCATTGCTTAGTATTTTCTTTTATTGTAGTTTATAAACAAATGTATTTTTAACTTGTAAGGTTCTATGTAAGAGATACGGCATACATTATTATAATAATTTTAAGGCAATGCAACAAGCCAATTTTAATGTTGCAATTTATTTCACATAATAACAATAGATTTTAATTGGCCTCTCTAAATATATATTTATCCGCATTTAGACTTTTTTTTGGTCACCTCAACCTATTGCACTCCAGACCAGCATAGCTATAGCATTATGATTTACACATAAATTTAAGATCAGATATAAAATAACTTTGTACATACCTAAGGATTATTATCAAAGTTGTCTATGATGTGCAATTGCATATGAAGGTCCCACAGGGTACAGACGTCAGCAGGTCAACCTATCCCAAACTGTCAAATTTTCCCAATTGAACATGAACCTTATTCCTTTGTGATAAAGTAGAAAAACTATCAAAGAAATTTGACAGATTGTGGTAACTTGATGTGCTGGCCTCTGTACATGTCGCAGTTCAGCTGTTCAAGCAGTAGACACAGCATTGGAGCCGAATCCAAAGTCATCTAAATTCCTGATCATTAAACAATGTAGTATAGGGGAGTGGTGGGTACAGTGAACCGTGGGGCACAGTGAATCCACGTCTTTGTCTATCGGCTACAAACACTCCGCACACAAATGAAACGGGCGCGATAATAGTTCCACCTCACCATAGCCTGCACTAAATCAATGGCAACGCCCCTCATAATCAGCTGCATAAAGTTAATCGGTAATGCTTTGTTCGTTTGCGACTACGTATGCCTCTCGCAGAATAAAATCCTGAGTCCACTCCCGTTAAAATCAGTTTTAGCGATTTTTGATTTGATATTGGGTCTAGCGTTTAAGCTATAGCTCGAATTTATAGGAGTTGGCAACAGCCAGTGTTGCCAACTCCAAAAGTTCAAATTATCGAGTTCTGATCCGAAAATTATCGTATTCCGGGCAAAATTATCGTACAAAATCCAAATCACAAAAAAACCTCATTAATTCATTTAAATTGAAAACAAACGACAAGTATAGAGTCAAAGGAGGAGTATTTGCCAAGTTTCACCAGCAGATCAAACCGTAACCGTGTTTTGTCGTAGTGTTCAGTTAATTAATGTTTTTTTTTTTTTAATTTGGTCACAGTATATGATTAAATAAAATCATAAATAAAGAATCATTACTTAAGTTTTTCACCAAAAAGCTATTTGACGTTTCGTTTACGCCTATTTGCTTATTGCGGATGGAAACATATAAATATTTTCAGGTTTGTGCGCTAGTTAATGTAAGGGAAAGAGTTAAAGAGAGACATTTACTTGTCGACGCTGTCATTCTTTACATTTGCCATTGAGATTATGTTTCGTTTATTTTTTCTGACAACTACTGACCAAAGCACAAAATTATCGTACATTAGACATTCATTATCGTACATCGTACCATTAGCCAAATTATCGTACGCCCCCATAATTATCGTACGGGTTGGCAACACTGCAACACTGACTGTCTGTCAGCCAGTGTCAGTTGTCACTGTCAAACCAAGCGAAACCACCTCAATCACGGAAACATCACAACAGGAATTAATTTCGATGTTTCAGATTTGAATTTGTTTTATAATAATGAATGAAGACCCCGTGTTGATAGTCGACGACGATGTTGATATGGTAAGTAATTTATTCTCGTATATCTCTTCGTGTAAAGGCGTTAAATTGTAACCATAGGTACGTGATGCACTGTTTCAGACCACGCACGTCTTGGTTTTTAATTTGTCTGTGATTATAGTGGTTTGTAGAGTATTCTATGCTCAGGTATAACTTTATAATTTATTTATTTAACCATTTATGCACACACATATAAACAGACAAGAATAAAGGAACAGAAAAATACGTCTTTATTTATAATCAAGTTATAGTCATAGACGTACTTACGGTGTGAATGTAGCAGTAGACAAGTAGTAAAGTGCACCATGCACTCATAAAATGAGCGACGTCTGTTTTTATTCATTAAAATGATGTCATTTATGGGGATAGGATGCACAAACCTGGAGTTCAGATAGGCAGATGCTCCATTTAAAGTACTTATTGGTATTCAGCTCTGTATCTGGTTAGACTGGAAGCCAACCCCAACGTTTGGAAAAAGGCTACGCAGATAATGAGGCTGCACAAAGCTAAACAACTTAGGAAATTTTTATCAAAACTATGAGTTAAAACCCAAACAAATAATAAGTAATAAAAACAATTTAAGTTTTTCTTTTTTTTATATTTCTGTTATTTTTTCAGGAACCTCTTGTCATACTTGATGATGATGATGTAAAAATAACCAGTAAAAAAGCAGTTAGTGTACCAACAGTAGAAACAATTGTTTTAGATGATGAATCACCAATAGTAACTAAGGAAACACTGGATACACAGACGGTACAAAACAACAAGCCATTACTTTTAAATACAGAAACATCCTTCGTAAATAATCTTAAAAATAATAGGCTAATGGATAAAATAGTAACAAGATGTCTAAATATGGAAAATGCGACCGGAATGCCTCGAGTTGTGTACAAAACAGTGTTACCGTTGTATAGAGATGCAAATAATACATTTAAAGAATCAGAAGCATTTAGAGAATTATTAAAGAAGACATACAAACTGTTAATGAGAGATCCAGATCACAAGTTTCTACATGTTAAGACATTGTGTGAGGAGCTGAAATCAGGAGGGTTGAGAAGAAAAGTGCCGTTTGTTACTCTAGCTTCAAATTTGAAGAACAATGGCTCTCAACAGAATCACAAAGGTTTGTTCATCATTATTTTAGCTCTGGATCGCCCAATGCTGTGGCTTCCCCACCTTTCAGCCATACTTCCCTGTTCTGTGCGTCCCTTGTCCTTGTAGTGTTTTCTGCAACTTTGACAATCACCTAGTCCCCATTTGGTCACAGCTTTACTTCATCAGCCATCTTCTTATCTAAATAGATGTCCTGCCCATCACATGAGGCGCATTGAACTATTTCCGAGGTCTTACACTTTTCTGATGACAGATTTTTGTGTTACACACTTGGTCTAGAAGGTCTATGCCAAGGATGGCCGCAAAGGTTTGTTGCTATTACCTTATTACTATTTAGTTACTACTATTTGTAGACCTTTACATCAGGTAAAGTCAGCCTGAAAACACCCACTATTTGGTATAGGGCCCCTGGTTCCGTGCGCCCCTCATCTAAGTGTTTCCTTCCAATTAGCCTAACCTTAATAAAAAAAATTTAATACACATTTATTCATTCATTCATTCATATGAAATTTTAAACATTTGCAGAATTAACTAGTAGTAGTAGAGGAGTAAATCAAAATGGTGTAGTAAATAGGCAAACTCATAAAGTTTATACGGACAGACAAAAACCAAGAAAAAAAGTTACTGGCACAGGAACTCAAAGAACAACCAAAATATCAAAGAGTAGTGCAGTCAATAGAAAACATGGAATTAAAACAAGAAGTGTAACACAAGCTGAAAAGGAAAATAGTGATATAATAGACTTAGATGATTCTGATATTGAACCTGTATCTGTAGATAGGTCAGAAAATGAAGATGGCCAAAATGATGTAATTATCATAGAAGAAAAAGAACCTAGTGTCCAGAGAAGTGATAATGAAATCACAGTATCACAAGAAACAGAGTGTAAAAAAGGTAAACAAGTTGCACAAGAATCTTTAGTAGCAGATTCTAACAAAAAAAGTATAGTAGTACAAGAAAGAATAGAAAAGGATTGTAACAAAGAAAATAATGATGAAAATGTTAAATTGTCAGATAATGAAATGGATTATGAGCTTCTTATTCCTAAAAGTCATGTACGGGTTTTGCCAATATATGAAGCTTCACACCAATCCAATGATGATCTAGATGAAATAGCACGCCTTGAAAAACAAATTGAAAACTATAAACGGATGATTGATAAATTAGAAGAGGCAGAGGTGACAACCGAAACTCCTAATGGGTCACAATACTACCTATGTTCAAAGTGAGTTTCAAAACAATTCATTATTACTGTTTTTAGGGCTTAAAATTACTCTTGACCTTGCTTGAAGAAAGTAGGTTCAGCATACAGCTTAAAATTATTTTTTGTTATAATTTTCAGATACAAAGAAAATGTTGTGGCATGCTACAAGCAGATATGTGAAATAAAAGGAAACTGTCCAGATATAGTCAAACGGTGTGAGATTCGATTGAATGTCACAGAAGGTCATCCACCTGGACCTGCAAAGAGGCTGGAAGAGTTTCTGAATAGTACAATAGATAGGACAGGATCAGTGGAATTCCCTGACTTTTCTGAAGTAGTCAAATGTGTAGTAGAATCAAATCTGGTTGATAAGCTTGCCTGGAATAGACAACAGGTGATACAGGAAGGTAGGAAGCAAAACTTTAAACTACTGACATGCTTAGGGATTGTTTTTATGATTGTGTATCTTTTGCTTACAGATAGAGGTTTTTCATTTATAAATGTTGAAAACGAAATATTTCAGCTGTAGGTTTGTTTCGTCAATGCGGGCACGCGCTCCGGACGCGACGACAGAAGCGAGAGTACAGGGATCTGTTGAGTTTGGTACACGACAACCAAGAAACCGACGACCCTGCTGAAAAAGATCCAATTCTGCTAGCTAAGTTGGAAGAGAATAAGCACATTGCTAAAATAAAAGAAGAGGAAATTTTAGAAAGGTATATTTAAACTACGATATTTTCATTGCATTTCGAACTGTGACCTTGCAGGTGCTATTGTTCCTAAAGCTCCTCTAAGGTGTTAAACACTATACATTTTGATTATGAACATATCGCAGATGGATTGTTTAAACCGCTGTTTTTAAAACCGCTCCGTTACGTAGAACCGCCGAACAGCTGGATTGTCATAGCGTTGCGTTTAACAAAACTGCTAACCATGTAATGCAGAATACAGTATCCGGCGATAAATATTGCACATCGACCTTTGGAAAGAGCCAATCGGCTAATTTCGGCTTCGTAGAGCGTTATCTCTGTCGCACGAAATACAAACAGTCCGGTATCTATTAGGAGCTTTTAAAACAATTATGATTTGCTTCTTTTGATAATTCTTTTTATTATTTGTATAAAATACACCAATTTTTCTATAGGCTTTAGGTTGGGGTAAAATAAAATAAAAAAGATGCCATAGTACAACTTTAAATTATTTAAATTTGAGGGTGTTAACAACTCTAAATATATATTTAGAACTGGAAGCGACCGCACTCTATCATACTTGAACAACGACTGACAAAACGTCACATAGGTAGTGTGCGACAGAGATAACGCTCTACGAAACCGAAATTAGCCGATTATCTCTTTCCAAAGGTCAATGTGCAATATTTATCGCCGGGTACTGTAGCTTTCTGTACACAATGCTTATTGTGTACAGAAAGCAGACCGTTCGACATTAAAAGGCACACCAAACGCTTGTTTGGTGTGCCTTTTAATGCCGAACGGTCGCAGTAACTAAGCAAGGGCACCCTGATTAATTGTTATGGCGCGCGAGCCGAGTGAGCGCTACTTCCAAATTGGTCGCAGTTACTTGGCTATTTAGTTTTATTTTAAAGACTGATTTTCATAAAATTCTGATAACTTTATATTCAAACTGTCCTTCAATCACTGTATGCACTTGAGTTAGGGTCATTTACACTCAAATTACTCGTTTATTTTTTATTTCGGTCGTCATTATTGTTGTTATGACGTGCGAGCGTCAATATTTAGAACAAAGTTGTACAATCGAACGTTTTATTACACAATTGTTTTACGAAACGTCTAATCGTAGACCCGCACCCTAATTGCGTAACTCACGATTGATCATAATTGGTTTCGTCTTCACAGTTAAACAATATTCATTGCGTTATTTATGTTGTCGAACAGACACATTTTTCGAACATATGAAGCAATGGTTTTTCATTGATTACCGCAAAACGATAATGCAATTCTGCGTGTTAAAGTTCAGTAATTATGGAAAATAGCTAAACGTCATTCAGCTTTTTTACATATCGAAGCTGTTTTGTAAAACAGCCGTGGATTCGACAATCCATCCGACATATTATAGTCATCGTGATCTCTGGATGCTAATTGTTAAGGATTATCGCATTTTTTTCATAAAGGCACAATGTGGCAAGTGACAAATATTTACGTAGGCGACCCTCAAGGCCCTCAGGGTCTTTTTCATTCTCGCTATCTGATTTTTAAGGATCTATTTATATCTACGGCAGTCTCAACGAATTTAACACCACAAAATCGCCGATCGTTGTGTCGAGTTATGTTTTTTTGGTTGGGAAATCATCAAATATCTTCACCCGCTCTGGGTGGACGGACGGGTGGGTTTTAGTCAGCCCTCCTTGACTAAAACCCATCCGTGTTCCATCAGTAGTCTGTGTGCCAGGGGCCACTGTATCTCTTTTGAACAACCCGCACCCCTGGTAGGCATCGGCCCTTGCTGGCTCCATCTGTTTGTGCTGACATCTCTTAGAGGCGCGCGTGGAACCCTACGCGCCGTCGACCTGGGGTTGGTCCTTACCGGAAAGCGAGCTACCCACTACTTGCCGTCCGCAAGCCTACGCCTACGGTGGCCCGGAATCAGCCTGAGAGTCCTCACGCCCAGGGCGTCCACTGCGGAGGCTAGGGCCGTGAGGGCGCATATACCTACTGCCTCTCCCTCACGTGCGCCGCCTCCCTCTTCGCGAGCATTACTGCTTCGCAGAAGGAAGCGATGGCTACCCGTGCACTCTCGTTCCGTACCATGGCCTGGACCAAGGCCGGATGCGAGAGATCGCCGCCGCCGATCGCCTCCACAAGGACACGGCGGTGCTCCGCCCCAGCCGGGCAGACCTCCACCGTGTCCTCAGGGAGATCTTCGCAATGGAAACACCCGGGTGTTTCCTCCCGCCTTATCCGAAACACGAACCTCCCGAAACAACCGTGTCCAGGGAGGACCTACATCAGACGGAAGGTGAGGACGCCATGCCGCTTCTCAAGCCACACCTCAAAGAGGTGACTTACCGCCGCAATCGTGGCGTGCCCAGTGTCGAGTTATGGTGCTTCTGTTGTAATTGCTAGTGTGTGTTGCTGTGTGTGTGTATATGTGTATGGCACAAACCAGCAGCCTTGCTATTACATTTTGAGAGCGGCTGATTTTGTGCAATTGACCCTCTGCTTTTATAATAATTTAATGTATTTCTTACAGATACGTCAATATGGAGAATAACGCGTTACGAACAGTTGGAATTCCCCAAGTAGGTAATGCAGTGGGATTTGAATCTGACCATGATTGTAGTGGTTCAGACAGTGAAAGTGAAGAAAATATTAGTTTACCAAGTAATATAACTACTCCTACTATTAATAACCTACTTAATACAGGAGAGTATTCAATGACTTTACCAAGTAATATAACAGCTATTTCTACTAGTAATTACCAACCTAATACAGGAGAGAGTTCAAGCAGTAACATTAATTTAAGTTTACTACAACAAAATGATTTAATCTTAACCTCTACATTTAGCAATAACCATAGTTCTACAGGACAACGTTCGATAACGAATGATATAATAGTTACTAATTTAACAGCAAATCCTATGCTTTTGAGGTTACTGATTGTTCCAAATGTAACACAGAATTGTGTACAAGGAACGGCACAGGCCAGCCAGCCAGGACCCAGCCATGATAATCAATGTGCAACTAGAGAGAGTTCCATAATTAATGATGCTACTAGTAATAATGATTCAGTTATGCTGCCTAGAAATACTAGAGATTTTAGTCCTGACACAACGCTTAATGATTGTGAAACTGTGTGTTCAAATAACAAAGAGGGGATAGATATACCAAAATCAGAATTAACTATTACGGAAACAGTTGTTGGTTACAATAATGCAATGGTAAATGAAAATATCAATATCAGTTCAATAAATAATATGAGAAATGTTGAAAACACAGAGATTCCAGCTGGTAATAAACAACTTTCTGTAAATGATGTATTAGACAATGTTTCTAGTACAACAGATGGTATTGAACAAAACCGTGATTCTAGTATTAGTAAGGAAGGTGTTGAACTTAAGTTGGAAGATGTTAAAATGGAACCACTGGATATTCAAAGTATGTTGGACGAATTAGGAACTGACTATGTATGCAAAGTATTTGATATTGAAGATCCGTTCCTAGTCATTGAAATATCTTCAGATGAGGATGAGTAATAATATAATGTTTTTATTAATTTTATCCAGCTTTTAATTTTTCATAGGGACCCGTAAATATGATTTATCGAGTTTTCATAATAGTTTAGCTTTGTAGTTTTTTCCTGAGCTTATACCTGGGTCAGTAGCTCATTGTGATATATTTACACCTGTTTGCATCGATTAGTGCTCCACACATGTTTTACTATAGGAAATTGACACAGCACAATCCATAAGGCCAGCTATCTGAATGAATTCGTCTGCCTGTCGCTGGTCAATATGTAGGCAATTGGTCTGGTTGTCAGTGGCGTGTATTTTATGATGCTTTGAGGTACCGTGCGTATTTTGCAGTGTGCGTTTCGATGGCGTGGCCACGGTGGAACAAAAAATAAAAAATTATGCCAAGATTTTGTAAAAGTTGATTCCCAAAACTATCAATTTGTCAAAGTAATGGTTAAAACGTTATAAGGCGCCGTTGAAACGCGGAGAACCGCGCGGCCATGGAGATCTTTATAACTAAGCGTTGTAGAGACCTGAAATTTAGGTAATTATCAGAATGAATTTGTAAAAATATAGAAAAAAAAAACAACACTTATGTAGAACTAGGCGTACCGATAATGGGCAAATTTTTATGTATTTTTTTTCATAATATAATAAAACCAATACGATACGTTTTGAATATTTCGATAGGATTATTTTTCCTACTGTGGGTAGTTCTACATATTAAAAGGTTTCACAAAAACACCTCGCGCTAAAACTTACTTTCTTCGATAGATAATCACGATTTATTTTAACGCGATACCGTACTACGGCTCCTGAAATATAAACCTAGGATTTTTATGTGTATTTTATATACACAAAAAAATACAAAAAAAAACAAATACAAATTTAAATTAAGGTTTAAAAAAAAAAACAGACCTCTGCGATGATTTTTCAGCGAGATATCGGCGATAACGTGTTTTTCACCGTTTTAATGGCGCGGCCATCGCGTTTTCGTCTTACAGCTCCTGGAATATAAACCTAGGAATGTTTTGTTTTATTTTTACTGTATGACAAATTCAAATCTGAGTTTTACTAAAAACTTCAGCCGTCTGCGATACTTTATCAGCGAGAACTTATTTTTCACCGTTTCAATGGCGCGAGCATGGGCTTACATTCAATACAGTCTAACAGCTCCTAAAATATAAATCTAGGATATCATTCTATTTTAAATTTTTAACCGACTTCCAAAAAAGGAGGAGGTTATATGTTCCACCGAACATATTTTTTTAAATGTTTGTTCCTCGATTTCTCCCCCATTTGTGGACCGATTCTCAAAATTATTTTTTTATTTGATAGAGTATACTCCTGAGGTGGTCCCATTGGCACCAAGTCAGGATCTGATGATGGAATCCCAGGGAAATCGAGGGCAACCCTCAAATCTTATAGGTATTAACATTGTTTTTCATATGTTTTCTAATGCTATTGAGACATTTGCATATGGTCATCATCATCTCATGACGCTGAGCTGATGATGGAAGGTACAACTTTTTAACTTAGGAGTTAGGTGCAGATACGGGGATAACTCCGTCATATACAACGTGTTGATTTGCATCCTCGTCAAATTTCAGGAGGCTGATATGAAAGACATTAATAATCAAATAAAATTACGATACTTGCTCACTAATGAATAAATACTTGTTTTTTTCGTTATTTAAATTTAACAGTATTTCAGAAAACACCTCTTTCAAAGAACATAATCGCCCCGTACCGTATGCATTAGGCAGTGTCGCACGACTAAATCGCTGTGTGTTACAGTGCGGTATCACACGGGCCGGGATTTAACATGCGTGTCCGAAAAAAAAAATGCCAAATGCCGATTTCCGAAAATATGAAAAAAATAATAGGTCTTTACCTATGAAATTGCCGTTTTGTATGAAAAAATTTAAACGAATTTTTTTCATGAATTTTTTATTTGTATTAATCGAAGTAATCACCCATGCAATCAATGCATCTTTGCCATCGCAGTGGCAGTTTATTGATGCCCTTCTTAAAGAAATCAGCTGGACGGGAGGCAACAAATTCTTCAAAGGCATTTTGTACTGCCTCTCGGGTATTAAATTTTTTTCCCGCCAAGAAGTTATCCAAATTCTGGAAAAAGTAGTAGTCTGTAGGCGCAAGGTCTGGTGAGTAGGGCGGATGACGGAGAGCTTCCAACCCCAGTTCTTGCAACTTGGAGACCGTCTGCTGTGCAGTATGAGGTCGCGCGTTGTCGTGCAGGAGCAGCGGAGACGAGCGATTGACCAATGCTGGTTGGAGATGCGCCAGCTTCTCCATCATTGTGTTCAGTTCTTCACAGTACACATCTGCAGTAATGCTCACCCCGTTTGGTAAGAAGCTGTGATGAATCACACCGGCGCTAGACCACCAAACAGTGACCATCACTTTTCTAGGGGTAAGTTTTCGTTTAGGGCATTGTTTAGGTGCTGAACCAGGATCCAACCAACTTGCTGAGCGCTTACGGTTATCAAACAGAATCCATTTTTCATCGCAGGTAACAATGCGGTTCAAAATTCCTTCATTTGTGTGTCTGTTGAGCAGTGCAAGGCACGTCTCGACGCGTACTTCGCGCTGGCGATCATTGAGTTCGTGGGGCACCCATTTGTCAAGCTTTTTTACCTTGCCAATTTGACGCAAATGGACCAATATTGTTTTGACGCTAACGTCGAAAGCTGCTGCTAATTCAGCCGTAGATTGTGTATCATCAGCTTCCACAATCGCCTTTAATTCGTCATTGTCGACCAAAGTCTTCGGACGACCGCGAGGTTCATTTTTCAGGTCGAAATTTCCAGAACGGAAGCGAGCAAACCAATAACAGGTGGTGCGTTGGTTTGTAGTGTTAGCTCCGTAAACGTCGTTGATGTTGCGTGCCGCTTGTGCCGCGTTGCTGCCACGACGGTACTCATATTCCATAATTACTCGAATTTTTAACGTATCCATGATGACGAAAAAGATTGAAATGCGATGAAAATGTAACACTAATCAATAAAGAAATGACTACTTTTAGAAAAAAAAATCCATGTTTTTAAAATAAAATTAATTTGAAATTAGAATTCTTAGCCAAACAAAAATTATTTTGATTTGAAATGGCCAGTACTGCAGAACGGCAATTTCATAGGTAAAGACCTAATACCTACTTATTTTTTTATTGATTCGTGTCGAGAATCATTAGCATAGTTACCTCCTTGAATTTGACGAGGATGCAAAACAACACGTTGTATAGACCGATTTGCAAAATGCTGTTTTTAGAAAGGGTTTTATTCCGAAATGGTCCCATTTAAATTTCATACAGATCTGATGATGCGTTTCGGAGACAGACAACGGAACTCTTCAAAAAATGACAGCAAATTAACCGCGATTGCTGCTATCGCATAAATATGCATTGTTTTGACCCCAAGGATGATGAATTGGTGTGGAGTGGGTACTATAACTAAAAAGTGAAAAATAAAAACTTTTTCCAACAAAAAAAAAAAAACAACCAACTTCCAAAAACACTAGAAAGTGAAAAATAACTTTAATTTCGGTAGGCGGTGACAAGAAATTAATAAAATACATGTGCAAAGTCACCGACTTTAAAGTTATTTTTCACTTTCTAGTGTTTTTTGGAAGTCAGTTGTTTTTTACAAAATTCAATTTGTTTTTTACCTAAATTTCAGGTCTCTGCAACGCTTAGTTATCAAGATCTCCGTGGCCGCGCGGTTTCCGCGTTTCAATAGCGCGGCACGTTCAAACCCTTACTTATTGTGGATGTCATCATGCGCGTGCGAGCCCTCACGACGGGGGATGCTGTGGCCCGGGTGGGGTCGTCTTGGCGGTGTCATTAGACATCGCCAATGCCTTTAACACCCTGCCCTGGAGTTGCATAAGGGAGGCACTCCGGTATCACCGGATGCCGACCTACCTTTGTCGTGTGGTCGAGGCCTATTTGACGGACAGGGCCGTCATCTACCCCGGTCACCTCGGAGAGTGGAACCGGCGAGAGATGTCGTGCGGTGTCCCACAGGGATCGGTCCTGGGGCCGTGTCTGTGGGACATCGGGTACGACTGGGTGCTGCGCGCCGACCTCCCTGGCGGCGTCAGTGTAGTCTGCTACGCTGACGACACGCTGGTCCTGGCGCAAGGGAGGTCGTACCAGGCGGCGGCTGACTTAGCGACACAAGGGGTTGCGACAATCTTCGATAGGATCCGGCAACTGGGACTCGAGGTGGCATTGCACAAGTCCGAGGCCATGTGGTTTCATGGTCCTCGGAATGCGCCACCGACGGGTTCCCAGATAACGGTGGGAGGGGTTCACAACGGCGTCGAGTCGACGATGAAGTACCTGGGACTCGTCCTCGACAGCCGGTGGAACTTCGCGGAGCATTTCCGCCGTTTGGCTCCCAGACTGGAGCGGGCCGGGGCTGCGTTGAAGCGGCTCTTGCCCAATCTAGGGGGGCCAAACGCCTCCTGCCGGAGGCTCTACGCGGGGATCGTGCGGTCCATGGCCCTATACGGGGCGCCGGTGTGGGCGCCTACATTGAGGCGCCAACCACCTCGCAGGTTGAGGGCGTCCCATAGGGTCATGGCCATACGGATGATCCGAGGATACCGCACGATCTCCAGCGAGGCGGCGGGCCTCCTTGCTGGATTACCGCCATGGGATCTGGAGGCAAAGGTCCTCGCGCAAATATGGGAGTGGCGCGAGGAGGCCAAACGCCGGGGCATAACTCCGCTGCCGCAGGAAATCGCGGCACAGCGGACAGAGCTCCGGCGGGATCTCATGGTGACATGGAGAGAGCGATTGTCGCAACCCAGTGCTGGGCACGCCACGATTGCGGCGGTAAGTCCCCTCTTTGAGGAGTGGCTTGATAGGCGACATGGCGCCTTCACCTTCCGCCTGACGCAGGTCCTCACCGGACACGGCTGTTTCGGGAGGTTCCTGTTTCGGATAGGGCGGGAGGAAACGCCCGGGTGTTTCCACTGCGAAGATCGCCCTGAGGACACGGTGGAGCATACGGTGGCGGTCTGCCCTGCTTGGGCGGAGCACCGCCGTGTCCTCGTGGAGGCGATCGGCGGCGGCGATCACTCGCGTCCGGCCCTGGTCCAGGCCATGGTACGGAACCCGAGAGGGCATGGGAGCCGTCACCTCCTTCAGCGAAGCAGTGATGCTCGCGAAGAGGGAGGCGGCGCACGTGAGGGAGAGGCAGCAAATGCGCCCTCGCGACCCTAGCCGCCGCAGGATACGGAGACGCCCTGGGCGTCGGGAATCCCAGGCCGATTTCCGGCCACCGTAGGCATGGGCTTGCGGACGGCGAGTAATGGGTAGCTCGCTGTCCGGTAAGGACCAAGCCCAAGTCGACGGCGCGTTGTGTTCCACGCGCGCCTCAAAGAGATGTCAGCACAAAAAATGATGGGACCCGCAAGGGTCGATGCCTGCCAGGGGTGCGGGTTTGTTCGAAAGAGACACCACAGCCCCTGGCATACGGGCTACTGAAGGAACACGGGTGGGTTTTAGTCAGTAAAAGTCTGACACGCCCTCCTGCTCCACCCAGAGCGGGAGAAGTTATTTGATGATTTACCAACCAAAAAAGAAAAAAAAACTCTTACTTATTATATTATATCTTTCTAACCATAACTACGACAAAGAATCACGGTCAAAATGGGCGTAAGTCCAACAGAATTGAAATATATTTCAAATTATAGCTTACAATTAGTATTTTTAATGTTATGGCAAAAAGTACCAAAAAATTTGCATTTTTCTCTATAAATATTTTGACTACATCTAATGCTGCGGGCCACACTATGGTCAACGTCAATGCCCAACATCGCGATAAACAACGCGGTAAAAGAATCGGCTAATATGTTCACGGTGAAGGTGAACAATGACAAACGTTATTGTGGCCGCTTTATCGCAATAATTCTCACGTTTTGTAACGTCAAATGGCAATGTGAATGCCGTTGTAAAATTATCGCGATAAGTTTACAAAAGTTAGTGTTATAAACATGGCGCACACGCAGGCACAACTATGTTTGTTCTAATTCACCCCCATTACTCCGCGCGCTTCAGTTCAGTTCAGGTTTTATTTTTTGGTACAGACGCCAGCACATCAAGCTACTCCAATCTGTCAAATTTATTTGATCGATTCTCAACTTAAACCGTAAGCATAAGGTTCATTTTCAATTGGGAAAATTTGACAGTTTGGGGTATGTTGACTTGCTGGCGTCTGTACCATCAATTTGATTTTAAAATCAAAATATTTTATTTCACATAAACCTACATGGGCACTTATAAATCGTCAGAAGCTAGGTGCACGGTTCAAATTGATCGCTTCCTCTGGAGAACAGCCGGCAAGAAACCCCAGGGTTAGGTACTCTTAAAAATCATTGTCTGTTACAATGTTGGACGTGGGAAGCACAAGACCGGTCGAAGTGGAGGAGCCTGGGGAGGCCTATGTCCAGCAGTGAATGTCTTTCGACTGAAATGATGATGATGATGTTAAAATGTTTTCAAATTACAGTGATAATAGGTATGGGAGTAGCAGGCCTGTCTATAAGTGCAGGTACAGAGGCCAGCGCATGAAGCTACCCCAATCTTACAAATTTCTTTGATAGTTTTTCAACTTTATCACAAAGGAATAAGGTTCATGTTCAATTGGGAAAATTTGACAGTTTCGGATAGGTTGACCTGCTGGCGTCTGAACATTACCTACAACGTTCTCACATTCAGAACATTTAAAAATATAAGAACCCATGTATACCTACCAAGTGACATGATTTCCATGACAGCTACCATGTAATAAAAAGTAGAAATCAGATGTGAAAAAAAAAAAAAAACTATAGTAAACATTTTATTAGGTATTTTACTTACTTTATTTTTTACGTAAATATTAACAGGGATATAATTTTGCCCTAATCGACACTTCGGTTTTTCACCTTTTGCAGAAATGGCATCCTAAGGGGCAAACCTGTATCGGAAAAATAAAAATATTTGGGTACCTACTGGAAGTATGTTTTTTTATAACGAGATTCACAGTACCTACTTGCAAGAAAAAAATCTTTTAGAGTTCCGCGTTTTTCTCGAAAGCCCTCTTTTGCAAGTTTGCATTTAGAATTAATAGGGCAGAATTGTATGCGTGTAATTTTAGTCCCAGCGAAAAAAAAAAATGGAATTTCTTCATTTCAGTTTACAGATATTTAGTGTATGATGTGCATCTAACTATTTATTTATTTATTTATCACACACACATGTACCCCATTGGGGAGCTATTCAACAAAAACTGTTTCCGCTGGAACTACGTAATCCTAGTGGCACTTTTTTTTCCTATAGACGTACAAGAAAAATAAATTACATTCACTAATTGGTGTTTAACGAGAGGTAAATGAGATGAAATGAACGTTTAAATGAAATTTGTGTCATAAAACTGCGGTGGCGGAAATAATCATGTTTCCGCTGTGCTGACGTTTGGCTATTTGATGAAAAACATATAAAACAGTTTCCCACATCCAGCGGATTCCCGCGGCCTTCCCAAGGTCATCGGGTCACCTTGTGGGAGGCCTTCCCATTCTACGTCTTCCAGTACTCAGTCACCACTCCAGAACCTTTCGGCCGCATATGCCATCTATTCTGCGAGCAATGTGCCATGCCTACTGCCATTTAAGTTTGACAATTCTTCAGGCTATGTCGGTTGCCTTGTTTCTCCTACGACTCTTCATTCCTGATTCGATCACGTAAGGAAATTCCGAGCATAGCCCTCGCCATTGCCCTTTGGGTGAGTTTAAGCCTTATGATAAGGCCCATTGTGAGCGACCACGTGTGTACCATTCTCGTACATAGGTCATCACTGGCAACACACACTGGTCAAAAACTTGTCTTGAGACACTGCGGTATTTGGAACGAGAAGATATTGTGAAGCCTCCCAAACGCTGCCCAGTAGAGGCGGATTCGACTCTTTCTCGAAGTTGGACCCACCTAACTGGACAGCTTGTCCTAGGTAAACGTACTCGTCCACAACTTTCGAGTGCAGCGGCTTCGACCGTTATGAGAGTAGGTGTTACGTGGGCATTGGACATGACCTGTATCTTTTCCATGTTCGTTTGAAGACCCACTCTTTCGGAAGCTCTATTGAGGTCATCGAGCATTACACTGAGGTCCTCCATGGTCTCAGCCATGACAATTACATCATCAGCAAACCGAAGTTGCGTGATGTATTCGCCATTAATGTTAACGCCAAGCCCTTTCCAGGCCAGAACCTTGAATAGATCCTCCAGTACAGCGGTGAACAGTTTTGGAGAGATAACGTCTCCCTGTCTCACACCTCGCTGCAGAAGGATAGGTTTCAAGTCTGGTCCTGGAGTCTGACTGACATAGTGGCGTTTTCGTACAGACATTTCAGCACCTCGGATAGTCGATCTGGCACCGTTGAAAAGACTGCCGTACAGCCCATGTTTCGATCGAATCGAAGGGTTTTTCGTAGTCTACAAACGCTAAGCAGAGAGGCGGGTTTTACTCTTCCGGCTTCTGTATAACCTGCCGTAGCGCGTTTGTGGTCTACGGTGCCTTTATGCCTTAGGCCTTTACGGAATCCGGCTTGTTCGGGAGGCTGTAAGTCGTCAAACTTGCGGTGTCCGCTTCAATCGCCATTGATAAAAAAAACCTCTACGAGCCTAGATAAATATTGTCTGAATCCGAATATCACCATAATATGGTGGAAATATGCTCTAATTGCAAATTATTTAACTATTACGTTTGTATGGACAATTCATGCTACGTTGTCACCTTAATAAACAAAAAATCTCGAATAAAATATTTATTCTTTGCTCTAAAAATCTAGAAAAAATATATGTTTAGGTATCAAATAGGTACAAACATTTGTAAAGGAGAATTGAAATTTTGGAGCCCTTACGTGGAGATTCTAAATGTGGGTAGTCATCCTGACGTCAGAATGAATGCCCATTTTTGAAATTCATTTTTTCAGTGATTAATTAGGTACCAAATATTTAACAAAGGTATCAAATAGTAGTAAATGGGAATTAGATTTTTGTAATATTTTAAAGCTGCTTGGCCATTTTGGCCAGTCAATATATTAGGTCTTTACCTATGAAATTGCCGTTCTGCAGTACTGGCCATTTCAAATCAAAATAATTTTTGTTTGGCTAAGAATTCTAATTTCAAATTAATTTTATTTTAAAAACATGGATTTTTTTTTCTAAAAGTAGTCATTTCTTTATTGATTAGTGTTACATTTTCATCGCATTTCAATCTTTTTCGTCATCATGGATACGTTAAAAATTCGAGTAATTATGGAATATGAGTACCGTCGTGGCAGCAACGCGGCACAAGCGGCACGCAACATCAACGACGTTTACGGAGCTAACACTACAAACCAACGCACCACCTGTTATTGGTTTGCTCGCTTCCGTTCTGGAAATTTCGACCTGAAAAATGAACCTCGCGGTCGTCCGAAGACTTTGGTCGACAATGACGAATTAAAGGCGATTGTGGAAGCTGATGATACACAATCTACGGCTGAATTAGCAGCAGCTTTCGACGTTAGCGTCAAAACAATATTGGTCCATTTGCGTCAAATTGGCAAGGTAAAAAAGCTTGACAAATGGGTGCCCCACGAACTCAATGATCGCCAGCGCGAAGTACGCGTCGAGACGTGCCTTGCACTGCTCAACAGACACACAAATGAAGGAATTTTGAACCGCATTGTTACCTGCGATGAAAAATGGATTCTGTTTGATAACCGTAAGCGCTCAGCAAGTTGGTTGGATCCTGGTTCAGCACCTAAACAATGCCCTTAACGAAAACTTACTCCTAGAAAAGTGATGGTCACTGTTTGGTGGTCTAGCGCCGGTGTGATTCATCACAGCTTCTTACCAAACGGGGTGAGCATTACTGCAGATGTGTACTGTGAAGAACTGAACACAATGATGGAGAAGCTGGCGCATCTCCAACCAGCATTGGTCAATCGCTCGTCTCCGCTGCTCCTGCACGACAACGCGCGACCTCATACTGCACAGCAGACGGTCTCCAAGTTGCAAGAACTGGGGTTGGAAGCTCTCCGTCATCCGCCCTACTCACCAGACCTTGCGCCTACAGACTACTACTTTTTCCAGAATTTGGATAACTTCTTGGCGGGAAAAAAATTTAATACCCGAGAGGCAGTACAAAATGCCTTTGAAGAATTTGTTGCCTCCCGTCCAGCTGATTTCTTTAAGAAGGGCATCAATAAACTGCCACTGCGATGGCAAAGATGCATTGATTGCATGGGTGATTACTTCGATTAATACAAATAAAAAATTCATGAAAAAAATTCGTTTAAATTTTTTCATACAAAACGGCAATTTCATAGGTAAAGACCTATTATAAAAAAATCTCAATTCTTTGCCCTTAAAATCTAGAAAAAATATGTTTAGGTATCAAATAGGTACAATTTTTTTGTAAAGGCGATTTGAAATTTTGGAGCCCTTACGTGGAGATCCTAAATGTGGGCAGTCATCCTGACATCAGAATGACTGCCCAATTTTTCATTGAATTTTCTCGGTTATTAATTAGGTACCAATTATTTAAATAAAGGTATCAAATAGTACCAAATAGGTATTAGATTTTAGTAATATTTCAAAGCCGATCGGTCATTTTGGCCAGTCATTCTGATGTCCAAGCATCGCAGACGTCTGAAGTTTTTTGTAAAACCAAGATTAGAATTTGTCAAAATTAGTAAAAATACAACAAAAATCCTCAGTTCATATTTTAGGAGCTGTATAACTAAAACCCAATGGCCGCGCCATTGAAACGGTGAATAACACGATACCGCCGTTATCTCGCTGAAAAAGCATCGCAGAGATCTGAAGCGTTTTTGTAAAACCTAGATTTGAATTTGTTAAAACTTTTAAAAATACACAAAAAATCCTAGCGTTATATTTCAGGAGCATTGCGTTGAAATTAGTCGTGATTATCTAACGAAAAACTTATAAACAAAAAAAAAAAAAAGAATTACCTACCGCCAAAAAAGACTGAAAAGCAAAAAATTATAAACCTTTTTGTTTAACCTCAATAACTAAGTTCGGAAGGAGGCGACATAAAATTAAAATACATATCCAAACTCACCGACTTCCGAACTTGGTTATTGAGGTTAAACAAAAAGGTTTATTATTTTTTGCTTTTCAGTTTTTTTCGGCGGTATTTTTTTTTTGTTAAAATGCTTTTATTTAAAAAAAAATTGAGGTTATGATCTACTAATAACAACAATCTACAAATTTTTTATTGCTTTTTGTAATATACCACTTAGCATTAGAATCTGTGAGTGAACAATAAATCACCCCTATTTTCCCAACCTTAGCGTAAGTTTTTTTTTTTCGAAAATATGAGACCAATTTCCCTATCCAATAAAATAAGAATGATCAAAATCGAACTACTCTGTAAAAAGATATGCGTGGTTATACATAATAATAAATACTAGCGAGTTTTTTTTACTATTAATATATAGAACGATCGATAACGAGTAAATACGTTTTGAATTTTTTGATAGGGTGACTACGGCCTATTGCTTACAGAAAACTTTCCACGTTAGAGTCTTACAGCTGATAAAATATAAACCTAGGTTTTCTTTATTTTTATAAATCCAATCTATTATTTACCTAAATTTCAGGTCTCTGCAACGCTTAGTTTTAAAGATCTCCGTGGCCGCGCGGTTCTCCGCATTTTGATAGCACGGCCATGTTCAAACCCTTAACTTTTTAACCACAACTTTGACAAATTTATGGTTTTGGGAATCAACTTTTACAAAATCTTGGTAGATATTTTATTTTAATATCGGTGGCCGCGCCATTGAAACGGCCACAAGAAGCTTTACTAACTCCTGCATCTTACCGTAGGTTCTTGCTCTTCAAAAAAAGATAACTGGGACAGCTATTTCGTTGAACGTTTCCTGACAGATCTTTGTTAGTTGTAAATAGAACTTACACAGATTGCATAATTTTTGTTTACTCTATTCATAGCTAATTTGGGAAAAAATATTGGCGCAGTGGTAATGGCTGCGAGTTTCGAGTTGCAAGTCGTAGGTTCGAACCTGAAAAGAGCTTTACATTAAATTTCTTCACCACTGCTGCTGCATGTCCTAGAACCAAAAATTAGAAAACGTGACACCTACCAACCCGCACTGGGACCGTGGTGGATTGCGGCCCACTCTCTCTCACAGAGGCCTGTGCCCCTGCAGTAGGAACATAATGCTATAGCCAGTCTGCGCAGGTAGGTGCGGTCAACCACACGTCAATACTGTAACTACGAAACCCTTAGTTTTAAGACAGAAATTGACGTCAAATTTTGCCATAGACGTGCGGGCTAACTACAAATCACGTCACTACGCAAAGCTTGACATTGCGACTTCGTCTAGACTTTGCAATAAAAATAATTATTATAATAGTACCATTGTATTGGCCCATATAGGTTAGTAGTTGTTACTAATCAGAGTACATATTGGACTTGTATTCTTATTGAAAATAAATAATGTAAGGGTGTAAAATAAAATAACAAGAAACTAAAAATCTACTTATAAGGGTGCTAAGAATCACAACGATGTTTCATTTTGTACAGATTTAATTCGACAGACTGTTAAATAGGTACTTATTACTGCTTTACATTTATTTATTGGCCGTTGCTACTAATTCGGTACTGTTTGTTCACACAAAATGACAAACAGAACTGCATCAAGAGAGGGTTATTGAAATATTTTAACTAGTGTCCATTATCCATCGATCTATCCATCTTACGTATATACAGAACTGTAGCACTAAATACCGTCACATTCGTTATTCAACCTGTCCTACGCCCCAATATAAAAAATAATTTTAAGTTTCCTAAATTAAAATCCGCAGATTATTGGGATCATTACAATTTTTAACCATCTCTTCATCACAAGGCCTTTTGATAATGACCTGGCAGTCGACTGTCTCGCACAGCCCAATATGTTTGACACAAGCTATACACAGGAATGGCGCGTGAGTCGGTGAGACTCTTAAGTGAAACTGAAAGCTCAGAAAATAATGCCGGGTCCGGTGTAATAGCTCGCTTCACAGAACCTACTGACTTCTGCTCTAATGTAAGCAACAGACCATGTGTGCAAGAGAATCAATTCCTAATAATAACTTATAGGTGCACCAATTAATTAATTCTAACGGCTATGAATAAATTCACATTTAATCCACAAACGCTATTCTAAGCTTCGGATATTACAAGATATATCCACAACAAGGAAGGAATACATTGATTCAAGGTTCCATTGGGATACAACAGCTTATCTTTACAGAAAGAAAAGTTACCTTTTTACTAAAGTATTTTATTTTACACCTCCCGATGTCTTTACATATACCTATACTTTAGGTTTTTTTTTATAAAATAAAAACCTGATTACAAGCTGCTTAGTATAAAAACTTTACCAACAATAACGATTATGCAATTTCGAAAAAAACAAAAAGAAAAATGTACAGGGAACATAAACTGTTGTCTATGAACAGCCTAAACTTTTAGTCTACAACCTGCGATGGTACGAATTTTGAATGCATAAAAAAATATCTCTCCTATAGGGCCTTACCTTACATTCTTACATTAATTTTCGTATATCATATCGTCTTTGACAATCTGATGTTAAAAGAATATTGATGAGTCCACTAACATACAAATGAATGGTACCCTATCGAGCCCTTGAAGGCAACACTTGCTAGAGAGTGGCCGTCGCGAATCACTACATTTAAAACATGGAATTTAGGCAATCTTAAGCCACTCGATAATGTGTAACATCTCATGTGTTCAAATGAGCAAACAAAGAGAGCAAGGAAAGGCCGAGTGAGCACAAATTTACATTATAAAACCAACTATTTCTTCTACAAAATGCATCGTCAGTCTCGCCTGAAGATATTCATAATCAGGAGACATTCTCAGTCAGTCTTCAAAGATTTAGCACGTCACAGTTAAGCGAGAGGAGCAGAACACTGCACGCCATGGAATGCACACCACAAGTCTGTGGATGTTATTTGAACAGATGGTAAGTGTTACACATGAAGGGGGCGCCACGTGCGTGTCGCCGGCACGTCGTCGCGTGCCTGTAGAGGACTAATCAATCACACACCACATTCAAGAATTTTCTTTATTTCTATTTTTTTGCGCATTTTCTCGATTTTTATGTATTCATTAATTTAGCATTACATTATGGTAATAACTTCAAGTTTGCGTCCATCTCTTTTTTCGGGTTATATACCGTTATAAACTTTTAATATCCACCACGGGAAATTTTATCACACCGATGTCGATCAACGAACGTTCGGCGGTTCGCGGAGCGCAACGTAACTATAACGTTTAGTAGACGTTGTAAGCGAAAAGAGAACAAACAAAACAAAAACAAACGTGAAGTTCCGGCCGGTCGCACGCGGCCGCCTGCCGACGTCGCACTCCACTCGGGGGCACACTATTACACTTAAGTATAAATAAATTAATGCATCAGCGTCCCACGCACGGTTAATTCATTACATTTATTGTATGCGTGTGCAATAATCGTGCGCTGTACATGTAATGCTGGTCGGCCAACAATTCGCTGTAGTCAAAACTCAAGACGCCGAAACCCTATCGTCTCACAGGTTTGTGAAGGAAATGGCGATGAGTTTTGAATACAACGACTAGAGACCCCACACGATTTAAAATTGACACATATCTCTAGAATGTTATCCTTACAACAATGGGACCGCATCATTGGTATGGCTGCAGACCATGAGACCAATACCATCGTCATGAGGTGCCCCCGGATGCGGAGTGGACGGCGACAAGCCAGCACCACGTCACACCATAATATTTTATGTTAAATTATACATAGTATTATGTTTTACATTTATGTAAGAGCTGTTGATTGTAAAAAAATTATATGTATGTATATCCCTATAAATGCTGAGTTGGTTTATTTGTCGAGAGCTGTGTTTGCCTTGACTGCGATCACACACTCCTCACCGCAAGACTTCAGCACAGTGCACTGAAACAACACAATTGAACATGTTAGTTATAGAGAATAGACAAAAAAGAAAAAAAAAACCGAGTCGGGAACTGCCTCGTTGTCGTCTAGGGCTGAGCATGACATTCGATTCCCATCTGGAATTTTACAGTAGCCGGGCTGTCCTGATTTGCGCCCAATTGATGGCAAAAAGCTCGCCCCTATTATATTGGACTTAAACATGCAAGCACTTAACGTGGGTGTATATAGGTACACCTCTGCGCAACCCTTCGGAAAAACAAGGCGTAATGTTCTGTAGATAATCTTTATCAATAATGTCACACTTCAACAGTACACCAATGACATCATACTGAAATAATGACAAACTGCTTTCGAAAAAAACACCGGTTTCATAACATAATTTACGAAATCCGTCGAAAAACTGACCTAACCCGTATTACCAATGCCTAATTAGGAGTAATCGTCGACGTAAACAACAGGTTAAGGACAGTGTATCGTGAGGAAAACCCTAATTCCACATAACATAGGAATTATCAATATCATTAATTAGGCATAGACAGATAAGAAATTAACTACAGATAAAAATACCATTGACATAGAACAAAGTTTTTTTTAAAATAATAATCTGAACTGTGAATAAAATTTCTAAGTTCTCTTTTATGGGAAATGTTACCGATTCTGTCCGTTTGTAAGTAACATTAGGTCCTGACACTAGCGCTTCGTATTCAAAATGTTCTGAATAATAATAATTGATTGCGATGATCGATACGAAGACGTGAGTCATGTAAACGTTGTTTGAAGAACTAATAACGGTGCATTCAGCAGTAAGGTTGCATATCGTAAAAAAAATTGGAGAGGTTGGCTTTTTGAACTGAACTTGGTTATTGCAAAAGTACTTTCACGTTTTGAAAGCAAAAATAAAAATGCGTTTTATTATAGCCCTGCACAAGTCGTAAATAAAAACAACTGACTTCCAAAAAACTACAATGAAAAATTACTTCAATTTCGGAAGTGTCTTTGTATATTTTTTTTTCAATTCTTTTAAAAATCATCTGAATGAGCTACATTTGCTAACCTGACAATGGTTGTGACATTGTTTTATTCAAGTTCCTACTTTAGTGTAGTTACTATGGCACAATAAATTATTATTTATTGTTTTCAGTATGTGTTACAGTGCAATCTGAATACATAAAGCCAAGCAAAAGGTGCATTAAAGGACATTTAGTCTATACAAACATGTAGAACACTTACTACGTATGTCGAAATAATTTCCTGCCCTCATGGAGTGAATAGAAATTTAACCGGAATTTTCACCACGTTATAGAGTAAGTAGGAAGGTAACAACTTGGCTGGTCTCCAACCACGATGTCTACACGTGGTTTAGAGGCTAAAAGATCATAACAGAATACAAATAGTTTCGCCAACATAATGGCTTTCTAACCTAGCTACTTTTTTTTGTAATTGCTGTAGGAGAATCAACCTTGCGCCCTACTGACAGGGGTGCGGGTTGTTCGAAAGAGATACCGTGAAATTTGGCACACAGGCAACTGAAGGAACACGAACACGGGTGGGTTTTAGTCAGTAAAAGTCTGACACGCCCTCCTGCTCCACCCAGAGCGGGAGAAGGAGAAGTGTTTGATGATTTACCACCATAAAAAAAACCTAGTGCTCTTGCATAGGAGAATAACTAAATTGTACTCAAGACCCAACTGTCCATATGGCTTGCAACCAATGCTAGCCCAGGGTATGGGGCAGATATTTTATGTACGAGTGGATTTAGCACCAACAAGTTACAGGAACATGTCAGAGACTCTATACTCGACGATAAGATATTTCCTACCTAACGTCTCGAATAAAATTCGTCTACAGCATCATGTCAGGCTCTGAAAGTCTACTGTTGAACATAGACCGCCCTCTAGCATTAACAGTGGTAGCAGTTTTATCACCACACATGGCAAATAGTTTGAATGAAAGAAAATACGTTTATTTAGCACAGACTAAAAGGCACACAACCCAACATTTTTTATTACAAGTAACAAAAAAAAACGAAAAAAAAAAAAAAAACTATAAGTGCGTTTTGGGAAATTAGTAGGTAAGTACGCCTCATGGCTGGGCCAAAAAGGCCCAGTTGAGCAAAAATTTCACTTGTGCCTGATGGATGAGGCATGTAAATCAGTTTTATAAAGCAAAGTTTGTGTTTGGTGATCGATCTTAGTAGTAAATAACATTCAGGCAAATACTGAACTGACATTCCTGAACACTGCTACTCGATACCTGGAGTCTCCAGTAGGCCAGTACAATCCCCTTGTTGTAAATTTTTTCTTGTTTTTAATAACGAAGTTAACACTAACAGGAGAAACCCCCTCAAGTAAGCCAGTGCCTAATACTGTAAATCAATCCCGTAATATTCAAGACTACATTACCGATTATCTATTACGTGTTCACAAAACAAACGTCTTCAAGTACGTGCATAGATTTATGATGCGCAAACGTAATATTGTTATGATCTCAGAAATCAGACAGTTATTTATGTATTTAGTAATCAGCACGTGCCACGTGTTGCATTGTTCGGAGTCAATAACATGCAGATACAGCCGTCACGCTTGTTCTAAGCGTAACGTGTCATCTCGTAACTTTTACTTTAGGTACTTATTAAATTAAAGACTTTTGTAGGAACTACCAGATTAGCAGTTTGTGTTCGGCAATTATTGTAAACGAAGAAAAACGGAATTAAAGAGGTTTTTACAAGAGTGCCCACGGAATCCTATAAGTTATCCAGTCCGTCCGTCTGTAATAGGTAGACAGCTAAAATTATCACTGAGCGCGTATTTCTATTGCCGATATAACATCAAATAATTAAAATGGGTCTCCATCCATACAAGTTTTATTTTTTTCGGAATTTTTAGCCCTGTAGTAACGGACCCTTAGTGTGGTTTTATTTTTCCTACCCATCATGTCCCTTTAAAGTGTGGTGATTTTAGATAAAAATTAAATATGTATGTACAGACGCCAGCACATCAAGCTACCCCAAACTGTAAAGTTTTCCCAATTGAATATGAACCTTAAAGTTATCTAATAAAGGTGAAAACTATTAACGGTATTTGAAAGATTGGGGTAGCTTGCTCTGCTGGCGTCTGTACTTATTGACAGTTGGATAACCGGAATTCTGCGCTTATAATTTGTAATCGCAATTTCTTATCTGTTTAATAGAGTGTGAAACTGAATCCGGATTAAGATTTGCGAAATATCAGTCATGAACTAATAACTTTACAAATTGTCGTGTTCAAGCGTCGTTATAATGCAGTAAAATGCGAAACAGCCCATCAAAGTCATTCTAAGCTGTTATTATGGTCGAGTAGATTTTAAATGGTAGGTATTACTTGTTGAGTTATAAGAATGTTTGCCGCCACTTCAAGGTACGAAGTCTAAGACAAAACATGGATGTTTACAAATGATAGAAAATTAATAAGAAGTTTTTCTTACAATAAAAAATGGACGAGAAATGAGCTTAATTGGCTTAAACTGTCAAGTATTTCAGTGGCGGTAAAAAATTTTCAAGAAGGGAGAACGTCTTGAGAAATTGTGACTTTTCCTTATATACCTACGCAACTTTCGAACTTTGAATCAATTTATAATTAGAAATGCGAGGGTCAACTTCGAAGCCACAGCCCTGAAATGGGAGCTTATGAGTGATTTCCGTGTTTAGTTAAAGGTACTGTGCTAAACACACAAACATCATATTAAAGAAATAAAAAGGTCAAGTTACTTCTTATACATTGAAACCTGGTTAAGTGGGACCTGGATAAGTGAGAAACCTCTATTATTGAGAACTACAATGAGGTCCCGGCACTTTTTCATCGAATTACCTCTGTTAATGGGACTTTTCGAACTTGGTTAAATGAGATTTGATTTCTAGGATTTTTTCGATGTTTACCTCTATAATTGGGACTCTGGAGCTCAATTCCCTTTATAAGTGAGACAATTTATCAGGTTGGGACAGGTTACGACACGATTGTTTATAAACATTTGAATTTCTTTCACAAAATTTCCACCTTTATAAATGGAATAACGGTACATTTCGACCTCTATAAGCGGGCCCTCTGTAAATGAGACAACTAAATTTTAAACCTGTCTAATTGGAAAACTGGATAAATGAAAACCTCTTTAAATGGTACAAAATCCTTGGTCCCTTGAGATCCCAATTAACCAGGTTACACTGTAATACATCCTAATACCTTAGATACTTACCTACTTTCTGTCACATTAATGTACGAATTTTATAAAACATTGGTTACCCTAATCAGTGTTAAAAATAATTAAGATAAGTCTATGGGGCTAGTTTACTACCTAAGAATACCTTTCTGTTAAATTATGTGACGTAAAATTACATAAACTTCTTGATCCTATCAGAATGTAGTGCAAAGGGACATGGCATATAAAATGGCATTAATTACTCACCAACAGCTCTTTGCCGCTATCGAAGTCAGCACGCAACTGGGTGCCGAGATCACCATCGGGGATCTTGAGGTCCTCACGCAGGTCACCGTTGTCAGCCATGAGGGTCAGGTAGCCGTCATCAGAGATATCGGTGAGCTGGTAGTCCTCGCGCTTAACGTGGGGCACGTCCATGTTGTGAGTGGATGGGCAGATATCCTCGTATCTGATGAAGGGGAATTGAATATGTAGTTGGGTTTGTGTTCACAGCTTCTGTTCAAATGCAGGTGGTATGTTTAGTGGACTATAAATCAATGTAGACCAAAAATTGCTAGATTTTGATCAGAGCAGGGCAGTGATCTGTCGGTGAAGTAGTGACAATTACAGCGATAGGAATATTGCTAGATAAAACATACCCCTAATGACAATTAACTGACCTAAAATAAGGTGTTCTTTTTTTAATTTACCATCGATTAATTACATTTAGGTTACATTACATTCAGTTATTATTCGAATGAAATGTAACCAATTGACATTATTAATTAGTAAATTAGTTTGTCAATTTTAAATGTGATTTTATTATGTAGGCCACATTTTAATAGAGCGATAGTTTTATGTATTTTGTTCTAAGTGTTTCTTTCTTTTATGTGGGTGTACTATAGCTATAGGTACATTTGTGCCTAACCCTTCGGGGAAAAAGGGCGTAATTTTATGGTTAGTCTTTCGAAAATTTAAAAGCTAACTCAAAAATGAACAGCAGTTAGACCTTTCTTATCTTTCTTTAGCAAATTTTTTGGGTTAATTATAAATTATTATCACGGAACACAGGCGTATTCCTTTACGCACTCATAAGCCCGGATTTTCGTTTGAATATATTAAAATACCGTCCACCTTCTCAAAACGGTGAAGAAAAACATCGTGAGGAATGTGCATGTCCTGGAACCAAAAATTCGAAGACATCTACCAAACCGCACTGGGCCCGCGAGTTGGAGTACGGCCCGCTCCCTTTTACAGAGAGGAGGCCATGTGTTCCAGCAGTGGGAACGTTATGGGCTGATTATGCATATTAAAATACGATAAAAATATATTACTTTGGTCTGACGGTGACGAAACCAATCAGCAATCATTCCTATGCTTCAAATGTTTGTTCGTAAGGTACCGTGTTGCCTACATTAGGAAAGTTGACAAGTTACAGCAATAATAACATCAGCCTATTAGTGTCACTAATAATAACATCAGTCTATTAGAGAAGTGGTGGCCAAGTGGTAACGGCTGCGACTTACGAGTTGTAGGACGTTAGTTCGAACCCAGACAGGCGCTTTACTTTATGTAAGTTATTTCATCACTACTGCTCCTAAAACGGTGAAGGAAAACATCGTGAGGAAACCGGCATGTCCTAGAACCAAAAATTCGAAGACATGCGACATCTACCAACCCGCACTGGGCCCGCATGGTGGATTACGGCCCAATCCCTCTCACCGAGAGGAGGCTTATGTCCCAGCAGTGGGAACATTATAGGCTGATGATGATTAGTGTCACACTATATATGGGGCAAATGCCTGTTCTCATACAGAGAAAGCATGATCATTGATCACCGCTTGCTCAAGGCGGATTGGCGATTGCAGACTTATATTCATTAAAAGTCCAGTTATCCTCACGATGAGCACTAATACATTAGTTTCAGATTTTGTAGAGTGTGTTCTGTAAAACATATTCTTAGATCTAAGCCTAGAATTTACCTGAGTATGATGATCTAAGATTTTGCTTAAGAATCTGTGAATCAACGCTTATAATCCTAATGAAAACAATGACTCGGCAACGTGATTATACTAGGCGCAAAGTTGCTTAAATTTGTAAGGAACTCATTGTAAGTTCATAAAGAACTAGTTTGATAAATGTCTGGTTTGGTTAGTTTAACATTACATTTTCTGGCACTGCACTCAAGTTAGGAACCACATTTTAAGCACATTTGAGTTGTACCTGTGATCACGTTTTTATCAGTCATCATCATCATCATCATCATCAGCCTTATAATGTTCCCACTGCTGGGACACAGGCCTCCTCTCGGTGAGAGGGATTGGGCCGTAATCCACCACGCGGGCCCAGTGCGGGTTGGTAGATGTCACAAGTCTTCGAATTTTTGGTTCTAGGACATGCCGGTTTCCTCACGATGTTTTCCTTCACCGTTTTGAGAGCAGTGGTGATGAAATAATTTACACAAAGTAAAGCGCCTATCTGGGTTCGAACTCACGATCTACAACTCGTAAGTCGCGGCCGTTACCACTTGGCCACCACTGCTCCTCAGTCAGCACTTGGTAATTGGTAACAATGAAAAGCAATACATAAAGCTTGTATTGAAAAAAATAATCTGAAATGTCATCTATTTATAAGTATTTATCAACAAGTGTAAGGTCAAAAGATTTAGCCGTTTAAATTTGAACACTTCTACGAGATTGCTAAAGAAATCAATGTCGACGGAGAAAAATAGTCGCCCAGAGGAAAATACGGCAAATGAAACAATAACTGGGATATCCAAGAAACAAACATTAGATATAATAGGTCTTTACCTATGAAATTGCCGTTTTGTATGAAAAAATTTAAACTAATTTTTTTCATGAATTTTTTATTTGTATTAATCGAAGTAATCACCCATGCAATCAATGCATCTTTGCCATCGCAGTGGCAGTTTATTGATGCCCTTCTTAAAGAAATCAGCTGGACGGGAGGCAACAAATTCTTCAAAGGCATTTTGTACTGCCTCTCGGGTATTAAATTTTTTTCCCGCCAAGAAGTTATCCAAATTCTGGAAAAAGTAGTAGTCTGTAGGCGCAAGGTCTGGTGAGTAGGGCGGATGACGGAGAGCTTCCAACCCCAGTTCATGCAACTTGGAGACCGTCTGCTGTGCAGTATGAGGTCGCGCGTTGTCGTGCAGGAGCAGCGGAGACGAGCGATTGACCAATGCTGGTTGGAGATGCGCCAGCTTCTCCATCATTGTGTTCAGTTCTTCACAGTACACATCTGCAGTAATGCTCACCCCGTTTGGTAAGAAGCTGTGATGAATCACACCGGCGCTAGACCACCAAACAGTGACCATCACTTTTCTAGGGGTAAGTTTTCGTTTAGGGCATTGTTTAGGTGCTGAACCAGGATCCAACCAACTTGCTGAGCGCTTACGGTTATCAAACAGAATCCATTTTTCATCGCAGGTAACAATGCGGTTCAAAATTCCTTCATTTGTGTGTCTGTTGAGCAGTGCAAGGCACGTCTCGACGCGTACTTCGCGCTGGCGATCATTGAGTTCGTGGGGCACCCATTTGTCAAGCTTTTTTACCTTGCCAATTTGACGCAAATGGACCAATATTGTTTTGACGCTAACGTCGAAAGCTGCTGCTAATTCAGCCGTAGATTGTGTATCATCAGCTTCCACAATCGCCTTTAATTCGTCATTGTCGACCAAAGTCTTCGGACGACCGCGAGGTTCATTTTTCAGGTCGAAATTTCCAGAACGGAAGCGAGCAAACCAATAACAGGTTTTTTTTTTTTTTTTTTTTTTTTGGGTGGGAAATCATCAAATGACTTCTCCTGCTGAGTAGAGCAGGAGGGCGTGTCAGACTTTTACTGACTAAAACCCACCCGTGTTCCCTCAGTAGCCCGTATGCCAGGGGCCGTGTTATCTCTTTCGAAGAAACCCGCACCCCTGGCAGGCATCGGCCCTTGCGGACCCCACCTGTGGTTGCTGACATCTTTGATGGCGCGCGTGTGGAACACAACGCGCCGGCCCGTCTACCACTTTTCGGCCGCAGAGGATAGGGAGAGCGGCTGACGCTATACCGACACTCCTCTTCCCCTGCGGCCCCACCGCGTCCGCCATCAAACGGTGGCGGCCCCGTCCAGGCCACGGAAGGGAAGAGCGCTGCTCAGAAGCACCGGCACTCCTCCTCTACCGCAGCCCGTAATCCTCAGCCGCGATGCCTCCCATTCGACATCGCGGCCCACCTCAGTTGCGGTGCACCTCACCGCAACCTACTTTTTGGCCGCTACGTCAATGGCTTGAAGGCAAAAGCCCTGACGAGCGGCCCCACCGTTGGGTTCCTCTTGGCTTCACCGTGGATGGGAGACCACGGTTACTAAGCCCCCCCGCAACGACAATGCGGGAACCCACTCGGGGGGGAACCAATAACAGGTGGTGCGCTGGTTTGTAGTGTTAGCTCCGTAAACGTCGTTGATGTTGCGTGCCGCTTGTGCCGCGTTGCTGCCACGACGGTACTCATATTCCATAATTACTCGAATTTTTAACGTATCCATGATGACGAAAAAGATTGAAATGCGATGAAAATGTAACACTAATCAATAAAGAAATGACTACTTTTAGAAAAAAAAAAAAAAAAAAAAAAAAAAAAAAACCATGTTTTTAAAATAAAATTAATTTGAAATTAGAATTCTTAGCCAAACAAAAATTATTTTGATTTGAAATGGCCAGTACTGCAGAACGGCAATTTCATAGGTAAAGACCTAATATAAAGCGTCCATAAGGTGTTATTAAAAAACTTTTTTCAAAAAAATATCAACCGACTTCCAAAAAAACACTACAAAGTGCAAAATAACTTTAATTTCGGAAGTCGGTGACTTTGGACGTGTAGGTATTTTAATTATTTGTCACCGCCTTCCGAAATTAAAGTTATTTTGCACTTTGTAGTGTTTTTTTGGAAGTCGGTTGATATTTTTTTGAAAAAAGTTTTTATTTTTCACTTTTTAGTTACCTACGCCACACCAATTCGAAATTTCATCATCCTCGGGGTCAAAACAATGCATATTTATGCGATAACCGCATTCGCGGTTGATTTGCTGTAAAGTTTTGAAGAGTTCCGTTGTCTGTCTCCAAAACGCATCATCAGATCTATATGAAATTTATATGGGACCATTTCGGAACAAACCTCTTTCGAACAAAAAAATAATTTTGCAAATCCGTCTATATACGACGGAGTTATGCCCGAACATACATAAAAAATAAAAATAAAAAAAATATAAACATGTCGAATTGATAACCTCCTTCTTTTTGAAGTCGGTTAAAAATAATAATAAAGTAGTGATATTTTCTTTTTATGTCTACGAGTATTTGATATTACAACCGATAAAATGAAAATCGATATAAGAAAAGCTTGGAACACTGAAATCTCGAGTCTATATGTAAACATATTGCGAAACTTTAAAAATATGGAAGCTCGTGGTTTTTACGCAATGGGGCGGGCCAAAGAATTACTCCTAAGGTTTCAGTAGCTATAATTAGAAGCATCCAATTTTTTCAGAGGGATTTTCGCAATATTACAAGATTTACAAGATAGAAAATCAAATATAAATGTGAAAATAAATAATATGTAATAAAAATAAAATAATAATTAATTACTAATACATAACAACAAAATTCAACAATAATTAAAATATTAACAACAAATAATAATTCTTGTGCAATACATACAATTTTAATAACAAATATACTTTACCTATATACACAAAGCCCATAATCTATATTTACACCTGTACATAATTATACATAAGATAGATAATTATACACTCAATTATACATCTAATAATTATATAATAATAATGAATTGAACTGCTTGAATTTGTACGTAGCCCTCTTCCTCTCTCCTAATTTTTGCTGTGCCCGACAGGGTCCATATTGTTCTCACTGTTTGTACCATCTATTAAATACATATGGAATGCAATAAAGTATTGAGTATTGAGTATTGAGTATTTTAATAAGGTGAAGTAAGTATCGATATTATTATATTAAGGGCGGATGTTTTTATTGTATTTTTGTCTTCAATCAAAACAGAACATACTTTGTTCCTGGCATGTTCATCATTTCTTAAACACAATAGCAATTGTTTTTGGCACTGGCACACGTGGTTTCGGAAGTCATGTGACCAGAGGCCTTAGTGCGAGTTTAATTTAACCATCTCGATCAAACGCAGTGAGCGCGTTTGGCGCTCCGATTGGCTCTGGATTGGTGACAGACCAATCGGAGCGCCAAACGCGCTCACTGCGTTTGATCGAGATGGTTAAATGAAACTCACACTAGGGCCACAGACAAACCGCGTCTTGATAACTTTGCTTTCTCCTTTTTACATGGCCGAAAACTGTTATTTTTAACCGTTACCAATGTACTATGCACACTTTACGTAATTAAATGTTCCACAAGACATACTACTGAAAACGTAGGATGGCATTTTTTGATGAAATCTTTTAGCAATAACCTGTTATTTTCGTGCCGAAACCCAGAGGTTTTAGCCCACCAGACAGGCAAAAGCAAGACTTTATAGAGACAAATTCATTAACTGTGTGGGTAATTTTGACATTATATTTTGATGTGAAAGCATGTAACCCTATTTTGGTTATTTTTGTGGCCTTGGACGGTGATCCCAAAGCACAGTTGTGAAATGAGACGCATAGTCGGGCCTGGAATATGATGTCCGAGTACCCTCAGCACGAACTCGATATGGGACCGAGTTCGCGACTCTATGGGCTCAGTTTGCGGTTTTGACAGCACTTATCAAAGTAATTATGAAGATAAAGACCCTGCCTACTTGATAGTGGTTGCCGGTCAAGAGTAATAAGATAATAGCAAGATTGTAATGTTACTACTTTGTTAATGAAATGAATATAGGTACCTATTATGAAGAATTTGATGATTGTTCTGAAGAATGGTTCTAGGTGAAAGCCGATTGACATGACACTATTCTTAGATGCAGAGTAAAGGTCATGTTATGCTGAAAAAAAAAAGTTAATAATAAAAGGGACTCACTTCTTGCCGTTAAAAATATCGATTCCAACCAAGTGAACTTTAGCGTGGCCGTGCTTTCCGGTTTTAGAAGTGGACATCTCGACGATTTTGCAGGGGCGACCCTTGAGCATGACGAAACCGTTCTTGCGCAGGGCGGAGCATTGCATAGGAAAGGTGGCGGAGGCTCCGGAGTCTCCGGTCTCGAAGTGTGTATCCTCGATGTCAGCCATTGTGTTGTGTGCCGAGTTTTAGATACGGTCAGGAGTGATCTGGTAAAATACAAAGCAGAAATTGTAGGAATTGCTTTCACTGTTCAAGGAAATGGAAAATAAAAACATCGGACCCAAAAATTCACATGTGACATCTACCATACCGCACTGGGTCCGCGTGGTAGATTACGGCACAACTCCCTCTCAGCGAGAGGAAGCGTGCGTCCCAGCAGGGCGAACATTATAGGCCGGTTATGTATGCAGGTATGCACCAAAGTAAGTCCAAATAGGTACCTATTGTAAATACGTGACATCATAAGACAAATAATTCAAGATAATAAATTCCGAACGTGTTCTATCTTCATCAACTAGTTCAAAGATCAGTTATCACTTTTATCTCCAATGAAAACGAACTGAAAACATACCAGTTAGTACTTTCTCTGCACTAAACCTCCACTCACAAGGCTAGCTTAAATTTCTAAGACACTGAACTTGACTGCTCTATCAATGACAGTTAATACGAATGCTGCTAACCAATGGAACCTTGGCATTAAACCTCAAACATGATTCACTCTGTGACGAAAAAAATTAGCACATGGGTCGTTGACCTGCGAGTCAATGAACTCTTGGACATGTGAAAAGTGAAAACCTAAATTTTGCGAAAGAATGTGACTGTTTCGCCAGTCAGAACTTGCCATGAAGACAATGTCAAATTAGGTAGACGTTAATAAATAAATGATGAAATGTTGTGGTCACAACAGCTGTGTACTTGATGTCAAATTAATGAGATGTTTTACGCTATATAGGTAGTGCATTCTAAGCTTACAACACAGTTATATTGATATTTTTATTCACCAAATGTAAAAACTTAATAATAGTAGTACATATTGTGGCCCTGTACGGTGATCCCAGAGCACAGTTGTGAAATGAGACGCATAGTCGGGCCTGATGTATAATGTCCGAGTACCCTCAGCACGAACTAGGCATGGGACCAAGTTCGCGACTCTATGGGCTCAGGTCGTAATGATTCAGAATACAACTGATTAGTGTATATGTGTGGCTGATAAGATGACATGGTGCAAATAAAATCATATCTCAAATTTTGAAGGAATTGAAAGATTACTCAAGGTCTTATCTTTGGTGTGACTACTGGTGAAAGGTATTGACATTCACAATGTATCATATTAAAAACAAGTTCTGCTACAGTTAAACAGCTGGAATTCTTGATCTGTTAACAAATTGAAATCAATGATATTTATTGAAAAGTATATATTTTGTATCTAATAAATCCTGTCATAATTTGAAAACAATTAATTATTAATTTAGTGTTAAATTTTTAGGCAGGATTTCTACCATATTATAAAGAAAACATGGCACTAAAGAGGATATTTAGCTTCAAATGAATATGTTAATAGGACAAGTGTAATGCCTTATTTACATACATATTCATGGAATTTAAATCATTTGTATATTCATCAACAGTTGTGAGCTCAACTCTCATAGAGACAAGGCCTGTGTGACCCGGGTCCCACCAGTTGGAATGGGAATATTTTGGGTTGATTATGGCTATGGCAATGTTCTGAACTGAAATGAAAATACAGTCCCTGAAATGTTACAAATGCCAGTCCTATTAGTGTCTTGTTTTTTAATGACACCCTCTAAATAACAATCGCTTTTCTCAAAAACAACTGAAGAGCAAATATGTAGACACGAAGATTGATAATCCCATTGAATAAAGTTAATCTGAATCTGCTCAATGAAGGTGATTTGTATTCAGTGTGAAAGTCATTGATGATCCACATACACAAATGTGAACTATTTGATTGAATCATGAAATAAGAATTAAGACACATGGTGCTGATATTTTATTTTAGCTGGCTATGGAAACTCAGAAATGCCTCAAAAGGAGACCTAAAAGATAAATGCAGCATTCCATGTTCTACTATAGGTATTTTGTTTTAATATTTGTATTGCAGTTTGTCCAACAAAACTTTGTTGGACATTCCTAGCTTTTAGAGAACAAAGATATATGTTAATTTACAATTAAATATTTGTAAAATGTTGCCATATTAGATGATAGAAAGGGGGTGACTACAGCAATGACAACTAATATTGAAGTATGGTCGAAAAATATAATTATGTTGTTCCCAGCCCAGTTTATTTGGGATCCCAAGAGAATTTTGTTGATTTGTGAAATGTTTCATAGAACAATAACACAATGCAGAACATAAAAATACTATCTAATGAATGTAAGTTCTGCATCAGTTTTCTGAACCAAAGATTGAGATATCACATTATCACATTGAAACAGTTGCAGACATTCACTTATCTGCCTTTCTTTATTTATTGGTAGTTCTAGAATGAGATTTGATGGAGGAATCAGTGAAATAATCACAAATAAGATTGTTTCTCTAGGAACTGGATTTCTGAAAACCATACATTTCAACACAGAACTCCCATCAAACTTGTTATGAGGGTATGCAGGGATATAAATCAAATCACCTAAAAATCCTGACTTCAACACACTACAAAATACATGACTTCACTTTTTGAACCACCTCTAACTGCAGTTCCAGCTCAAAATCTGTCAAGTCATAGGCACACAGCTATAAATATAACCTATACACAACACATACACTTGTAGGATGGAGTGATATAGGTATGTTTTTAAATTTTTTGACACGACCTAACCCCACCTAGACAGCGGTGCGACGAAAAACCTTTGTGGGAGGATGTACTTGACATCCACCATAAGGTGACGATTAATGACGATAACATAAAGGTATGGTGAAAAAACAAAAGTTACTGAATGAAATCAATCCTGACGCACGACGTTGGTGACAACACGAAGTGGATGGTGAGGTGCCCGAACATGTGGTTCACGAGAGACATCTTGACCATGTCGTATACAGAACCAACACAAAACAATAAAACCACAAACCGTTCTATCACCTCTACACCAAATTAAACACGTAGGAACGCAATAGAATGTGAACTTGATCTTTATTGCGAATCCGGAGATAACGAAAAAAATTTGCGATTTGACAAACGTGCCGGCGCCGCGGCACATTACATTTTCATAAATTACACAATATCCACACCGCGGTAACGCCGTTTATGCACAGATTTATATTCACCATAGAAAATACTTACGAAAACAATAATTATTACTATTTATAAGGGATTCACGATAAAACTAAGATATTTATCGACACTCACATGTGACCGACGGGTTCTTCAACCGAAAGGTCAATTTGCGCCTGCGTAGCACCTATAACACTCACTTCCTGCCGCGGGGTTCACAAAATGGCCGAAACGCCGCTTCGTATTGGCGGTAAATATGAAGTTTTGTATTAATGTAGCAATTTTAGACGGAATCTTCGTAATTCCTACTTTGTTGCATAATGATAAAAAATAATTTTATTTAAAGATACGTTTTGAGTTCTAAATTACATTCATTATTATAAATCAAGCTTAAAAGAAAGCAAACGTATATACTGTTTTACTGACAAGAACAAACAGTTACATTTTTAATTCATTAGATGGCGCTGATTGCAGCTTCTCAACACAGATAACATAAAATTTATTTATTGACCGGTGAATGGCTTTTAGTCATTTCCGTTACTTAGTTAAAGATAAACTTACTATTTACTATAATTTATTGTAGTCAAACCTTAGTCAAACTTACATCACAATAGGCTTGGAACATGTGGAGAAAAATAAGTATAACTTAAACTAACTTTTTTCAACATGCAAAATAAATACAGACTATAAAACAGTCAAATGATAGGTTCTATGAATTTTGTTTTTAGTTTATATTTTTTTAAATCTGGTTTTTGAAATTTAATATCGAAACATTGATATCAAATTCGACACAAAATGATGATAAGCCATGAATCACATCATCGTATCTATGTGGTTGATGAAACCCAAAAAGTTTGCGATAGATGGCGCTACTGCGCCATTTATCTTTGGTGGCAGCGAAAGTTACGACCAATTAATTAAATCAATTTACATTTTATCACCTTAGATACAACATTACTAGTAGGTTATATTTTAAAATTTTAAATTACTTAACATATATATAAACGGTGATTAAAGTTAAGAGGTGTCGTCAAAAATGTACGGTTATACAGCCGCTAATAAATAGATAACTATAGGCAACGTTTTTATATAAGGGGGTTAATGTTTTGCCATTATCTTAAATTACCAATAATAAAAAGAGGAAAGATTTGATTGTTTGTTTGTTTGCATTGAATAGGCTCCGAAACTACTGAACCGATTTGAAAAATTATTTCACTGTTGGGAAGCTGCACTATCCCCTGGTGACATAGGCTATTTTATCCCCCCCGACGAGTAGGTTCCCGCATTGTCGTTGCGGGGGGGCTCAGTAACCGTGGATTCCGGCCACGGTGAAGCCAAGAGGAACCCAAAGGTGGGGCCGCTCGTCAGGGCTTTTGCCTTCAAGCCATTGACGTAGCGGCCAAAAAGTAGGTTGCGGTGACGTGCACCGCAACTGAGGTGGGCCGCGATGTCGAATGGGAGGCATCGCGGCTGAGGGTTACGGGCTGCGGTAGAGGAGGAGTGCCGGTGCTTCTGAGCAGCGCTCTTCCCTTCCGTGGCCTGGACGGGGCCGCCACCGTTTGATGGCGGACGCGGTGGGGCCGCAGGGGAAGAGGAGTGTCGGTATAGCGTCAGCCGCTCTCCTTATCCCCTGCGGCCGAAAAGTGGTAGACGGGACGGCGCGTTGTGTTCCACACGCGCGCCGTCAAAGATGTCAGCAACCACTGGTGGGGTCCGCAAGGGCCGATGCCTGCCAGGGGTGCGGGTTTGTTCGAAAGAGGTACCACGGCCCCTGGCATACGGGCAACTGAGGGAACACGGGTGGGTTTTAGTCAGTAAAAGTCTGACACGCCCTCCTGCTCTACTCAGCAGGAGAAGTCATTTGATGATTTCCCAACCAAAAAAAAAAGAAGGCTATTTTATCCCCATATTCTCACGGGAACGGGAACTACGCGGGAAACCATGAAATGATGTTAAGGTAGCCCAAAGCTAAAATATTATGTCGCTTCACATCAGCGTTATCTTCATCTCTGGCAGCCTTGTTCTAGTCACTACTGAGATTAGGCACCTCCCTTTTGTGCCATGATTCTCTGGTCTGTGCGAGTGTCATCCAGTCCCAACTATTGTATTTCGTGACTACCAAGGCAGATGGCGCTACTTGACACAATCGAACAAGTGAAGTGAACTTCGGCATTCGCTGAATTTTCACATCACACGAACTAGATTAACTTTATTTGATGAACGTAATTTTCACATCCAAAGTGGATGTTAAAATTACGACTAGAAAACAATAGTTGAAAACGTGACGTGGAGCGTTCTAGATGCGGGTTCAGAAAGATACTTAGGTAGGCTGGCTATAACAATGTCATAAGTTAAATACCCAAATACCTACTTAGGTACTCTTATCAGCGTGTTGATGGCAATCTACATACACTCAGCCCAAAATCGGCTACTAGCTTGGTACTTTCAGCAGCGTCAACGGAGTTCTCCTGTAGCGTGCAGACAACAGGACACACTGGACAGGATAGGTATTGTTTGTGAGACAGAATTTCTACCTGAGCAGGTTTTCTTTGCTTCGGCCTACCTGACTCCGAAGTATATTTAAAGACTTTCAGGAAAGCCAAGGTAACTCATGTCCGGGTGCGAGATTTTCAATCTCGTTATAGGTCAGCCTTTTCTTAAACTGTTCGCCGGTGAGTGCGAGGACAGACTTCGAAAAGGTTGGAGGATGTTCCTAATTAGGTATTAAAATTATGACATTGTGATAGCTAGCCGCGGCAACCAGCTTGTTATTTTTAATGGTAATTAACTCTAACCATATTCTATTTAAATGGTTCACAGGCAATTATGAATGAACCGAACCGAACGAGTCTGTCTTTAAGTAAAGTAAGAAGTATTACGCATTCCAAAGCGTAGTAAATTCCCATAAAGAAGAACGGATAAGAAACACCATAATAAAGGCAACAATAGCATTCTTTATGTCATCCAAGGTGTAGCTGATCGGGCATTTAGAGCACTTCAGCAAGTGGGGGCATGGTCTGATAAGCGGCACACGCACTGTGTATAATATTGGTCTCAAACAATATAAAACATTGACGAAGAGTACCATCGACACGACGAAAAGAAGAAGTGCGTCGGTGTCAGCATTACGTAGCTGCTTTCTGGTCCGTAACTTACCTAGTACATCTCGCCGCCGAACAACCGGCACTTCGACTTCCAGTCCTTGGACGTAACTCAGTCACTGCATCTCTGCGCCTTATTGCAAAGTGGCCTGCCCAACTCCATTTAAGTTCCAAAATTCATTTTCCGATTTCGAAAATGTTCATAAGTCGTCGAATCTCGACGTTTAGAACACGTCGATTAGCCTAATGGCAGGGATGAATGCTCCATGGTTTTCTCTGCAACAATCACCCTTTACACAATCTTCTGCATGAGTGTCCACATCTCAGCCTTATGTTGACTTCAATGGAGGGCCTTAATGGTATACTTACCAGCCTATAGAGACCACAGAGCAGCACCCTAATTGCGTAACTCACGATTGATCATAATTGGTTTCGTCTTCACAGTTAAACAATATTCATTGCGTTATTTATGTTGTCGAACAGACACATTTTTCGAACATATGAAGCAATGGTTTAACAATCCGTTTCAAAACGACTGTATCGATTATGATGAATCGTGAGTTACGCAATTAGGGTGCAGTTCTAAGGAAACTACAGTGGCGTTGGCGTTGCTTCGTTTACGTACAGACGTTGGTTTGCTAGTATTACAAACCTAACATTTATGAAGGAACATAAGTACAGGGCCACTATACAGGGTAGCAGAGACATCGCAACCATGTTACCATGGATTCAATACCTACATGCTTCATGCTTCTGAATCGGGGTTGTTTTGAAATGTTACGTAGGTTATTAGAAAAAAAAAATGGTGTTCCAAACATTTGGCCGCGTAGGTATTGCGCTTTTCCATGAAACAGCAGATTTTTTTTTTGATAACCGACCAAATCTGTCTACGCTAGAGACTCACGTGCTGAAGTCATGGTCATAGTTTGCGCGTTGAAGTAATATCAAAGGTCCAGGACTTGCTTTAAAAAAAAACTTATTTTATGTTATTGCATAACCGTAATAATTATGTCTATTAGTGCGTATAAGAGGTCGACTAAAATTGACTTGTTTAACTTATTTTTATAATCTTTTTGACTTATGTATTTAAACGTAACTTGTATGACTGTAATAGTTATGTAAGTACATATAATAATGAATGAAAAATGAGGTTGTAAAATGAGACCCTATTGATATTATTTTCTCCATAAGTTTCGTTTCATGGCGTTCAGAATCATGTACCTACTGAATCCTTGGTAACAGTCTCATCCTGTTGAGCCTTGACGTACGTGTGAGCGGGCTATTCAATGTGGTGTGAAAGGTCATCATCATCATCATCATTTCAGCTGAAGTACGTCCACCGCTGGACACAGGCCTTGACCAAGGCCCCTTGCCTTTGCAATAATCGCCACGCTTGGGCAGGCGGGTTGATGATCGCAGTATGGTGGTAAAATGCATAGAGAACGCGGCAGCCCATTCACTATTAAGTCCAAGTCCCTTAGTCGCCTTTTACGACACCCACGGGAAGAAATAAGGTGGTGCTATTCTTTTACGTCCGGCACCACACGGAACCGGATCGGACGGAACCGTTATTAAAGGTACACAAAGATGTGATGACGACGCTTACTACGATGGCTAGACCTAAAGTTATTCAGGTTAGGTATGGCCTATCCGGCCTCTCATGCATAAAAAGGTATTATACAGACAAACATTTAATACAATAAAACAATCTTTTTATTATTAAAACAGGTTTTATGATTCTACTAAGGGCCATCTGCACCACATACGGGGACATTCAGAAAGGCTTTCGAAAAAAAAAAAATTGTATTAAATCTTTTCGAAGTACTCTCTCCACTAGCCTCTATGTACAAAGTTTCATGCGTCTGAACCAGTTTTCTAAAAAAAAAACCAGTCCGCCGCCGCCGCAGACACCTCGGTTACATTACAGCCTACTCGAACGCTGACAGCGCATCTTCCGGCGACGAAAATTATATCCTTTTAAGCGGATTTTTTATTTTCGGGAATAAAAAGAAGTGACACGGTGCTAGGTCAGGGCTGTAAGGAGGGTGACCCAGCAGTATGACGGGCGTGCTACCCAGGAAGTCTCTCGTTTTGAGCGCGGTGTGCGAAGGCGCGTTGTTGTGGTGGAGCAGTAGCCCGCGGAGCCCTGTGTTTGGTCGCTTGTTGCTCACAACAGAGAAAACTTCTTCCAAGCATTTGGTAGTATATAGTATACCATTCAGCGTTAATGCTTCTTTGGTTCCGCAAAAGAATTGATACCAAGTAGCCAGTCTAATTGAAAAAGTTCGCGATCAAAATCTTCTCCCCGCTTCTAGATCGCTTCAGTTTGGTAGGCGTTGATTCTGGAGACTGGCGCTTCGTTTCTGGATCGTATTGATAAATCCAAGACTCATCACCTGTAATGATGTCGTAAACACGCCGAGACGAGTCTGCTTCAAATTTAATTGTTTATCATATTACGGCACGATTCCACCCGGGCCTGCTTCTGAGCATCGGTGAGGCTGTGCGGCACCCAGCGTGAAACTATCCTCCTCGCGCGAAGATGCACATGTAGAAGAATGAAGAATTCGTGAAGGCTTCCCCATCCAACCTGCGCGGAAGCTCTTGATACGTAACTCGCCTATTGTCATGGATTAAATTTTTCACTGCTATCACGTTTTCTTCCTTAACAGCCGTCAAAGGGCGACCAGTCGACCACTTCTTTTTTATCCCCCAAAGTTTGTAGTTAGACCGAAGCTTGAATTCGTCAATTCGCTTGTTCGTTGCCTTAGAAGGGCCAAGTCTATCGTAGCATCGTCCGGTGTCAGGCGACACTTGAAATCGTAAAAAAATCATAGCGCGAAAATGTTCCCGGTGCAGATCCATTTTTTAATGAGACACGATAATTTAAATTAGCTCGCAAACAACGTGCAGGGAAATTTTGAATTAGGAACGTACCTATTATTACTTACAAATAATCATATTTTCAAAATAGATTATAACTGGCCAGCCTCTCATACATAAAAACTTATTTCGCAATAATTTCTGAGTGACCCGGTAATATGGAACATAAAAACAAAATTAGTAAAAGAAAAAGTTTTCATGCAGTTTTGTAGCTGACAAACTGGCCATCGTTGTGGTGTCATCATTATTCCGAATTTGAAATCTGGACCATTTAAAAAGTTGGTCATACTAAAAACAAAAATAATGAAGAAGTACTTTATACGTACAAAGATTTTCCAAAGTATTATAAAACTTTACGGTATAAGTACCACGTTTCTAGTTTTGGTCTTAGCAACCAGAACTAGAAGAGAGTCAGGAATTGCTTAGGTATTCATATCTTTTCATCATATCAGATTGTAAAAGATAGTTTGTTACGCAATTAGGGTGCCGGTTTCGTTTTTTAACCGACTTAAAAAAGGGGAGTCTTTCATTTCGGTTGTTTTTTCAAATGTTTTTACCTTAGAACTCCGTCATATAAAGGCCGATTTGAAATTTCTATTGTTTGGTAAAGTAATCCCATATAAATTTGGTTAAGTTCTTATTAGTGGTTTTAGGGTTACCTTCAATAATACGTATTTTTGCATTTGATTATTTGCATTAGTCTACGCTGATGTTATTACAATAACTTCCTGGCACTATTATTTACTTATCAAGTGAAGTCATTCGAATTTGGTGGGGTAGGTACCACAACTAAAAAGAGAATAATAAGATTATTAAAAAAAACCACAGACCTCTAAAAAACACGATTATACGACCGAATTGAGAATCTCCTTTTTTAAATTCGGTTTCAAAAGCGCTCATCGATTGTTGTTTTTATAACCTAAAACCACTCGTGTAACTTAGCCCTAACCTTCACAAAATAAACAAAATGTCCTATTACTCAAAAACAACGAATTAATAGAGCAAATCGCTACAATAATCCAGAGTATAATAGAAACACAAGATACAATGGACACCGCAAGGGTTTAAAAGCTTTCTTCAATAAATCACGAGCTGTGGCGAGGGGTAGAAAAAAACCCCTAACATTAGGGGTAGTACTCACAATAGACAGATATAATTACACCAATATTATAGAGAGATTATATGTTTTGCGAAGTCATTCTTTCTTTCGTTCTATGACATTGTGGTAATTGTTTTCGGAAGGAAGAGGAGCGTGCGAGTTGATTGATGGTGGGCATAAAAAATGGTTTTGAGAAGTGATTTCACACGGTTTTATACTGACCAGACGTTGACGGGAATTTATTCAGCTCATCATTCATCATTCATCTCAGCCCGGAATCACCTACTGCTGGGTATAGGCTTTTGATCTCGCCTTTTCTGCCATACTTATAAGTTCCGTGCGTCTCTCACCTGAGGGGCAATTCTGGTAATTTTAAGAACGTTCACAGTCTGATCTCAGTGTCAATCTGTCAAAAAATCCTATACATTTTTGTAAATTTTTTGAAATTCGATTGTCGCCGAGATGACACTGCGAACGTTTTTAATTACGAGAATTGGCCTTCAGGTATTTCCCGCGACTTTGGCGATATCATGCACCATACGCGCTTTTGTACGGCCTTGGTTTCTTTGGCCTAACCTTGGCCACCATTCGGTCACAGCTTTACTCCGTCGGCCATCTCCATGTCCTGCTCAACGCCACTTGAGGCTTATCGCCCTGTTCCCGACGTCAAAGAGACCATCGATACAGATCGAATGAGCTAGGATTTAATAACAATTTTGAGAGTCAAGTCAAAATTGTCTTTTTAGTTATTATTAACATGTTGGGAAAGGGAAGTATACAGGATAATTTTTTAACGAGTGCGCAAACTGTAACCATGAATTCAGCATATCATTCTAGACCCCCCAGCGCAGTAATTTTTCGTCGGCTACCCAAAAAAAAAAAAAACGTAGAAAACTGCAATACCTACGCGTTCAAAATGTGTGGAACAGCTGATTTTTTTTGATCGATCAAGCCGTTTAGTTTAGAGTGTGCCAAAGAAATATACATAAACTCGAAAATCATAATCCTTCTGGCGCACTCGGGTAAAAAACGGAGTAGCCACTAGGTACTTACCTACTAATAACAAAAATAAAGTGCCACTTTTAATTTTTATTTCTCCACTTAACGCCTCGTACTAACAATAGTTATTATTGTATTTATAAGTAGGTCACAAAAATCTTGCAGTTTAAGATTGTATAGTAAAAACGATAGAAATAGTGACACCCGACATGCAACACACAGGCCATGCAACCGTTTCGTAGCAGCGTAGGCGTCCTTCGTAGCACCGTAGATATCCAACGTAGCACAAATGTGCTACGCCGATACGAAAACTTTCACCACAATCTTAATTTTTATTATTTTAGTTTGTCGTATGTACATACGACGTGAAAACTCGTGGTACGGCTGGACCATAAATTCAAGGTCACTTAACGAGCTATGGAACGAGTCTCCGAGGGATAGAATCCGTAATGAGGTGATCCGGCAGAGAACCAAAGTTGTCGACATAGCTCACAGAATAAGCAAGCTGAAGTGGGAATGGGTCGGCCACATTAGCCGTAGAACCAACGACCGTTGACGTGTTTTTGAGGGGAGATCGCGAATGGGTAAACGTGAGGTAGGACGCGCTCAGGCTAGGTGGAGCAACGATCTTCGCAGGGTGGCTGGTAGCAGCTGGATGAGAGTTGCCAAGAAATGACCTGAACGGAATTATGTGCCTATGTATTTATTGTAGAGGCTTATGTCCAGCAGTGGACTGCTGTAGGCTGATGATGATATGCGTCCATTTCCTATATAAGGTGGGTATTTTAAAAGATCCTTTTATGAGTTTCAATTTGAGGTTTTGTTACAAAGCTAACTTATTCAAAGTAATTCACACTCCGTAAGTAAGTAGGCCTCCCACAAGGTGGACCGATGACCTTGCGAAGACCGCGGGTATCCGCTAGATGTGGGAAGCACAAGACCGGTCGAAGTGGAGGAGCCTGGGGGAGGCCTATGTCCAGCAGTGGACGTCTTTCGGCTGATATGATGAAGTAAGTAGGTCCATGACATCACAGCGGGCCCTATCAGAATACCAGCGCTGCGACACTTTTTAAATGTCGCAGCATCGTGCTGAGATAGTGGCTTTTTGGCCTCGTACGGGATCTTGTTTTTATTTTTACTTTTTTTCATGTATAAATCTAATTTTAATTTTATTAACTACCTAGCGTAGCGTAGTTGTGTTTTAGCTTTTAGTGTTTAATTTTATTGTGTTGTAGTGATGTTTGTGATTTTCCTGTGCGAGTCTAATCAATACTTTTTCTTTCTTTCTTTTCTTTATCTACAAACTTGTTCGTTTTGCAAAGCGCTGTCGGAGACTTTTTGGTTAATTTAGCTTGTACGAGCCTCTCTTGTAACTTTCACCTACCTACTGTATCGGTAAACTCAAACCATTTCTTTCAAATAAATCAATTACAGGCACTTTCTTCAAGGGGTCGGTCATTTAGAAAGTTGAAGCTAGCTGGCCATTCTAAAGCGTAAGTGATACCTGTGGAGAAGAACGGGCAAGAAACTCCACGGACATTCTTTTAAATCTAAATATTGTTACAAAAATTGGCTAGATCCTGATCATGTTGAAATTACCAATAAATGACCTGTCACTACTGGCGGCGCCCGTTCACGAACATGACGTATGGATCAGCACCATTCAGCTCAACCATTTTGAAGGGAACATTAATGATCCAACAAACACGCCACCACCAGACATTTGAGTGACCATGACACATAAGAGTAGCCGCCAGGGCTCATTTAAGTCACAGCTAGGTAGACATTTTTTTATTATAGGTAATTCAAAAACATTGTAGCAGCAGCGGTGAGGTTTGATGAAAACCAAGGTGTTTGGTAGATTGTGTTGAGGATTTTTATAATGAAAGACGATGCGTTAGGTTTAACGAGTAAATTATGTATTCTGTCTTATGGCCATCTTACTTACAAAATTCTAGGAGAGGGGCGTGGGAACAATATTTAAATGAGAACCAATCACGGTCGAAAGATTGGTATGACGTAGCGTGTGGTATTGTTTCCTGCCTCAAGATGTCGCTATTAATTAGTCCTTGATATGCGGTTATGGAGCAAGAGATCACAACAACATAATTTCAACTCATTAGATCATCTACTGTCCATCAATGAGCTGAAATTCTGCCCATTAACTACCTATGGTAAATTTACTCAAATCTGCTGTTTCCTGAAGGATATAAATGAACTTTAAACCAATGTTACCCACACAAAAAGCAAAAAACAAAACAATAAAAGAAAACATAAAATCTATAAATCACACCAAACGAATAAAAAGCTGCGGGTGTCAAAGGAACATAGTTTTCATCCACCAGACAGGATGCAGAGACACTGAATATGTATGGGCTCGACATAAACGACGATAAAACCCAAGAAACCTAGCAAAATAAATTCTGAGAGTAAATGAAGCTAGCGCGGACAATGGACCGGGACTTTCCACGGCCCATTACTTGTCCCGGGCGATTACGCCAAAACGCCAATTCAAATGAAATCATTTACCATATTATTTTCATTTGGTAACACCACCCACCCTAGCAAACTCCATTTCGCCGCCTAAACTCGTACGCGGCTCAGCCAATTTTTTAAATGTACCCGCTCAAAATAAATTATGTAGCGAACTGGGAAGGCGCTGCGGACAAACAAGAAATAAAACGGATGAGCGCGACTCGCGGCCAGAGCGGGACGGCGATAGTCGCTCCTCCCCCGGCGCCCCGCTCGCCCTCACCCCGCCGGCGCCGCCGTTCAACTTGAAGACGGCCCCGAGAGCTAAGCTCCCGTTTTATTGTCACTTACACCTCGCCTAAGATTTGTTTACCGCTCAAATCTTCACGCTCGCAATCTTCCTAACTATTCTTTCGTCCATAAGGCTGAAATTTCCGTGAATTTTTCTCCGCCACCCGCATAGTTAAGATTGCGCAAGAGTATACAAGACAAGTAAATTTTGAATCAGAGCTCTGATTAAAGAATCAGACGCAGAAACGATTGCTTATAAAGTATTAAGATGCTTATTTTGGATCGTCCGAGAATATTTGATAATAATATTGTTGTCTTATTGTTTCTTTTTAGACTTTGGACGGTTTGCAAAGAGTATTAAATGTCTGAGAACCAGTCTGTCTTAGTTTATTTTTATTTATTTTATAAAAGAAACCCACCTAACTAGTTGCTAGAAAATAATTTTATTTGCTCGTAACGAATATCGGTGTAAATGAGTAAATTAGATGTTATATCAATTACAGGAAAACAGCGCTACTACGGGTTTTCGAAAACCACTCGCCGGTGTAGATTTTGACTTGAATATGCTTGAGTAACACGAGTATCAACGGCTTTAAAGATTTTCCGTTTAAAAAACCACCTTATTTCCAGATGGCCATTGAAAAGTCCTTCATTTGTACCTAAGTGCACGCATAAACATAGACATCCAATTCAATTCCTTAAATCGCGTCTTCCACTCCGCTTTTTTGTCTGGTTTTATCTTTTAGCATGTGGCCATGAAAAAGAGTATAAGCCCAGGGCACCTAAACCTAATATTTTTGTGCTTGCCAAACGCCACCTCATTTATGTAACCAAACGTTGCTGACAAATGTAAAACGATGCTGGTGGAATAAATAGAGGTAGTATGAAGAGCACTATCTTCTTTTTCGTGTAGCTGGCACGACAGTTATACAATTTGTTGGGCCAAAAATTTCGCTACTTCTAAAGCGTTATCAGTGGCCGCGTAGAGGTCAGGGTGAGTGTTTTGGGGACAGATGGTGAGATAGGAGGTAGAGCATAGTTTGTGAAACAGCTTAGCATCCACACCCTGCTGCACAATCAGTGCCGCTGCTGAGACAAAGGCCTCTTCTCTTGTGAGAGCCCATGCCAGCTTCCTTCACCGTTTTCAGAGCAGTGGTAATGAAATTAAATACACAAAATAATGTGCCTGTGTGGGTACGAACTCACGTCCTTCTACTCGTAAGTCGGTCTCGATGCAAATGGCTCACCACTGCCCTCCACTCCATCCAGCTGACGTTCCATCGATATGTTGGTAGTTATAACCTCCACGGATAAGCACTTTCATAAGCATCATCTCCACAAAAAATTAAAACAAATCCTGAATCTGCGAACTAACCAATAGTAAGACCCTTTAACCGAGCTCCAACCGATTCGAGAGTTTAGTAAAGGGGTCACGGACGGCATTAGAAGTTAGTTTGGCCACAGATAACACAATGACAACTAATTGGATAGCTTAGCTGTGCTCGGAATTCTCCCAACTATAGTTAACTAACTACCCTGATAGATAAATTACGGGCTTTATTTCTGAAGAAACTTTCCAACTGGTTGAGTGGAAAACTCGTTGGGTTAGATAATTTGAAGATCCGCTTTCGTGAAATTGATTGTGGATTCGTTAACAGCACGAAGACTGAGTTTGGTGTTTGTTTCATAATGGTAATGATAAATAATAAAAGGCCTCTCCTTTTATTATTATTAAAGTACCTGTAATATATAATACTTACGTAAATAAATACTTACGTAATAACGAAAACAAAATGTAAAAAAAAAGAATACTAAAACGTTTATTTGTCACTAAAAGAAATACGTTGCAAATGTGACAGACATTCAAAGTCATATTCTTACAATTTATTACAAAGAATAGATTCTAACTTCCAATCTACGCCTAGGCCCGAATTTTGAGGGAAGGTAGGGGTATGAAGTTTGAAAGAAGATTAAAAGGATTTTACAAAAACAAACGCAGGATCGTTTAATTTGTCCCACAGCGCAGCGTAGGTACATTTTCAGCGTAGGCCGTAGGCTTATAAGGTAAAGTGCCTAATGTAAGGATGGCCGGTTTCCATTATTTAAAAATAATTTCAAAAAGTGATGAGTGGGGAAACTATTTAGAGCTGTTCAGTGGTGGTACTGCCGTGCTGATGATGTGTCCCTTGCAGACGAAACAAAGTACTAAGGTATTTAATTACAGTAAAAATATCAAATGTTTAGGTAGATTTAACCAGTATACCTACTGGATGGAAGGGAAAAGACCCCAAAGATACTCTTCAACGCTCTGGCTTTCCAAGAACGTCATTATCTGCTTAGCTTTTTGACACGTATGTCAGGGTCGGCTTCCAGTCTAATCGGGTGCAGCTGAATAACATGACTGAATGTCCTTGTAACGCTAGAACTGAAAAAAATAGAGCTGAAGAAATAGAGCTCTATATGTAGACTGGCAGCTCTTGCAATGTGATGATTTAGTGCCTAATTCGATGACGAAATTTTCTCAAATTTAGAAGTGTGAGCCCTGAAAATAAAATGCACTAAAGTTAAAAAGCCATGGTTTAACATGCTACAAAACCACAAAGCAAAAAATAAAAAATTTACTGAAAAACGTTGCGAATTTCCACATCAAAAATCAACGAAACTAATATCATGAACGTTTGAGTGAACAAGATTAAAGTGATTAGCGTCGCCGCGTCCCGCGCCGTAATACCGGTCACTCACTTAATTCGGCTCGTTTTAAAGCAATCTTTTTCAGCAGCCGAGCATGCCGTTAAAAGTATTTCCAAACGTATAAATAATTTACGAAACGAGGACATAAAGTTTGCGGAGCGACCCCCGCTCGCATGCAAATCGAGTTGGAAGAAAGAAGTGTCCGCGACCGCGGCGCCATCTCTTTCCTACGTTGAATACCCGAACGTGCGAGAGCGGGAGAGAGGACGTGTAGTGGATTACCGTTTGAGCGGGAGCGAGAGAGAGGCAGTCGGTAGTTGCGTTCGGTTAAGTGAATCAGTGCCCGCGCTCGCTATTAAATCAGGGCGCGGGAGCGGGGAGGCGCGCGTGCTAAAATGCTCTTTACGGCGGGTGGGGTTTTGTTTGCCGAGGGCGGTTTCAGAGCGATTACTCGCAGACCTCGCAGTAGTGTGTCCGCGGCGTTGTGGCGGCAGTCGCGGCGTGACGCGGCTCGCGAGTGATCGTACGTGTATCGGAACGTGATGTCAGTGACAGCGCGGTGACCGCGCTTTTTCGCACGGAGTTCGGCGGGAAAAGTTCCCGCCCACAATAAGACAACATATTTTCGGACGCTAATAAGGTAATTACAGAATTTATTTGATTTATGTTGTGTTTTAAAAGTAAGTTTTCAAACTTTTTCACTTCGGCGGATATCGCGTTTTTATTGAGGAACTACAACAAATAATGAGGCAACAAAGTGAGGTGCTGTAAGACTTGAAATCAATGCCTGTATTTTTTTTTCTATAGTTTTCGATCTACGGCCCAGATCAAACTAAAAGATTTTTAACGAACAAAAATATTTCAAAACTACGTCATTGCAAACCGGCTTATTTATTAAATATTTTCTTAAACAAGAACTACTTTTCAGCGATGTCTATGCGACCTTGTCACTGAAAATGACTAAACATTCTTATATAAAATTGTTTGTTGTTACGTAGGTACATTAAACTACTACTGTGAACGTTAAATTGTGCGAATTTGCAGAAAGCAAATTAAAAAGTCCTTGAGAATTTCTGCATAGTATAATTTACGCCTGAAATTTAATATTTCTTGCAGCTGACCAAGCGAAATCAGCTGGTATATTTTGCTCCAATGTATCCATATTGTGCTCCATATTAAATGTGTAAACTAGTCTTATAAAATTTTCTTGAATTATTTCACGTGACCGCAACCTTAGAAAAAATCAATTCAGAAAAAGTTAAAAAACAATTGTTTATTTATGAAGATAATAATTACTAAGCCGCATACAGACGGCTTTGATGCCACCTGGTGCAAAAAGCCAGCCTCACTGCTAAGCAGATTGCGTGGGAGCAGTGACAGCATCCTAAAAGTAATAGACAATAAGATAGACAGCCCACTGGTGTGGAGCCTCACACAGAGGACTGAGTCTCTCTTAGTTATTAGGTACCAACATAGTTATTTAGTTTATACTAACAATATATATGTAAATCTAAATGTATTGGTTCAGTGTACGACTAAACGCCGACAGACACTACGCCGACAGACTGAACACCGACAAGACTTTACTTCGACGGGACTCTTCGCCGACAGGGCTCATCAGCGACGCAAGTCACCATAAAACTGTAAATACCGTTAGATTATAATCAATCTCCCGAGATTGTAATCTGTCGATAAATTGTGAACTGCACCATACTGCTTACCGACCGAATAGGTTAGAATTGTGAACAACCGCGCGTGAGCCGAGCGAGCGAAGCGAGCGGTGCCGCTCCAGCGGCTGGCGATTGCTACTTTCATGTTAGTGGCGGAATTACTTGACTATTTAGTAATATCGCACGGTACCCGTCTTGATACCAGTTCACAATTTGACGGTTTCACTTCGAAAAACCGAAAAATAAAGCGTTAAATTGTAAGCAGTATGTTACGGTTTACAATCTGACAGTTTACAATCTCGCGAGATAGATTATAATCTAACGGTAATCTGACTATCGGAGATAAGTTGCGTCGCTGATGAGCCCTGGCGGCGAAGAGTCCTGTCGGCGAAGTGCCCTGTCGGCGAAGAGACCCGTCGAAACTCGTCTCGGTGTTCAGTCTGTCGGCGTAGTGTCTGTCGGCATTTAGTCGTACACTCGTAATGGATCAATGGTTGTCTGAATAAATATATTATAATTAAAATCCACAAGCGCCCTATAACTAGCCAACGACGTCAGTCAGTCCGTCACAAGGACACCGTTAGAACCGCTAATAGCTGAACTGAAGAAAAACACACATTCACAAGATACGTGGAGGTAACTGTAGTCAGTATCATGGCAAATAATTAGAATTAAAACCATCATAAAAGAACCTCGTGAAAAAAAAATACGTTTCATTTGACAGACCGGGGTGGTACAGGACCCTTACAACCTCTAATCAAGCCTTGGTCGCTGGGATTCTTACATTTGATCCAAAATAACTAAAAATTCTTGGACCAATGGACACTTACGGCAGACCATAGGACCAATCATATTTTTATTGCAACACTATCCTCCCATATCAATTGACAGTGTAATTTGAAAACAGTGTAAATGCCAATTATTTTTAAAAGAGTAACCGTGGAGTTTCTTGCTGGTCATGCAGTGGTGATGAAATAGTTTACACAAAGTAAAGTGCTTGTCAGGGTTCGAACCTCAGCACGACCTACAACTAAGCCGCTATCCCTGGGCCACCAGTGCTTATCCATTAAACCAATGCCTGCATACAACGTGTCGTTTTACATCCTCGTCAAATTCAAGGAGGTAACTATGCTAATGATTCTCGACACGAATCAATAATAAAATAAGTAGTTTTTATTTTATATTTTTGGAAATCGGCATTTGTGTGAGACACGCATTTTAAAACGCGGCCCGTGTGATACCGCACTGTAACACAGCGATATAGTCTTGCTGCACAGCCTACCGCATACGGAACGGGGCGATTCTGTTCTTTAAAAGAAGTGTATTCTGAAATACTGTTAAACTTACATGCATTCATTAATGAGCAGGTATCGTAATTTTATTTGATTATTTATGTCTTTCATAACACCCTTCTGAAATTTGACGAGGATGCAAAATGACACGTTGTATAATAACATACATAATCAATAACCAATTGGCACATTACTGACGTCAAGCTGCAAGTCTCGTCTCAATCAGTTGGCAATTACAGTTTTATGCAAGACTAGCTTTTGCCAGCGGCTTCGCCTGCGCAGAACTTTCATCCCCTGTTTAACTCCCTTAGGTGATGAATTTCGAAAAATCCTTCCTTATTCCTTATCTACATTATAAAGGGAACCTCGATGCAAAATTTCAGTTTTCTAGGTCCAAGGGTTTGGGCTGGGCGTTGATGAGTCAGTCAGTCAGGACCTTTCTTTTTATTTATATATAATAGATGGAGACGATAATACGGCAATAGATTAAACTGCGTTATATCTAATGATAGTTCCAGTAGTCTTACAAAAATTGAATAAAATGTCCTCAACAAGGTGGCATCGATGCACGACCTGTTACCGTGAATTCATTACATAAGAGAATCATGTGCTGAATTCACGGCAACGTTGCAAGTGAAAGTGAAGAACATAACTAAGGTCACTATACAGGATAGCAGAGACATCGCAACCATTTCACCATGGATTCAGTGTAATTATAATTCTGAATTACAATTACAAGGTGGACCGATGACTTTGTGAGGGCCGCAGGAGTCCGCTGGATGCGGGAAGCACAGAACCGTTCGAAGTGGCGGAGCTTGGGGGAGGCCTATGTCCAGCAGTGGACGTCTTTCGACTAGAATGATGATGATGATAATTCTGAATACGCCTGGGATTCAATTTTCGTCAGTTAATAAAATAAAACTTGCTGTTCCATTCATTTTGACCGCGTAGGTATTGCACTTTTCTATGAAACAGCAGATTTTTTTTTGCTAACCGACGCTAAATTTCTAAGTCTAAAATCGTGTGCAGAATTCGTGGTCACACTTTCTGCGTAGATGTTTAGTCATCATCGTCGTGTAGTCACTATAGCTAGTCAAAGATTGGCAAAACCCATCGTCAACGCATCACTTCTATTTAGTTTGTTTGAAAAGATCAGTATTTTTTATTTCGATGTTAGCATTAATTTAATACTTCCAAAATACACTTATGTATTCGTGTATGTATATTAATTTTTTGGCGTTATCTTGCCTCCTCTAATTATAAAACTAAAATGACTTTTATATTGAAAGCAAAATAAAGCTCAAAATTTTGAACACAGGCAAAAAAAAATACACATAACTAAACGTATAATGTCTACATACTCTCATACGCAAACAAAGTCACTTTTCACAGAGCAATTCAAGAGGAATGTTTATTATGTGTATAATCCACCAAACACCATGCTGGCAAAGCCGCTGGCAAAACCTAGTATAACAAACTCGTATAACAATGTCATCATTATCATCATTTCAGCCGAAAGACGTCCACTGCTGGACATAGGCCTCCCCCAGTCATGGGGGGTTTTGCCATAATCGCCACGCGTGGCAGGCGGGTTGGCGATCGTAGTATGGTGGTAAAATGCATAGAGAACGCTGCTGCCCATTCTCTAGTAAGTCCCTTAGTTGCCTTCTACGACACCCACGGGAAGAAATGGGATGGTGCTATTCTTTTACGCCCGGCGACACATACGGGACATAACAATGTAATGCTATTCAACTTGACAATTCTGCCAGTCTTCTGGGGGCGTGTTTGGATAACAGTTGGAAGAGCAGTTCGACAACTAACTCAATTTTTTTTTTGTATTTGTATTTTTAGTCAATTAATTTAGTACCCAGTGTAAATAGTTAGTTCTATCACATTTTAATAGACTTAATGAACATAATCAATTGGCATGATACCGACGTCACGATGCAAGACTCGTCTCAATCAGTTCCTACTAACACAATAAAAGCCAATAACGTTCCACTCGAGCAATAAGCTCAATTACTAGCAAATATGAGCATTGTATTGATATGCAATCGTGGACGGCGCCCGGAGCAATTATTGTGGCGCTATGAGCTATATAGCTTGCATGTACGTATATGGAAATGCCTGATTGAATCGTCTGGGTATTGGTTTTGAAAAGACTGCTGTTTGTAAGACAGTGGTAAAGTTTTCTAGAAAATAACACTGAAATACAATAATGTAGCAACACAACAACAACCACGCAACAACCATACGAGAAGAGAGAAAGAAATAAATATTTGGCAGTATTTAAATCTGCGTAATAGCATAGTGCTACGAAAGGCCTACGAAAGTGCTACGAAACGAACGAATTGATGTTTACATCCAAATTCCGAAGAAATGTCTTCGGAATGTGAACATCAATTTCCAAGTCAAGATAGATAAGAATAGTCATACAGAGTACCTACTGTTAAAAAGAAAACGTTTAGTCTCAATCAAATTGTTCCGTCTGATTCATCCTATTTAAATGCGTACACTGAATGTCTTATGGATTGTAAGACACGATAGATGTAATTAATAATAAAGCATTAAATAATTAAAGACGAGCTTTTCGTGTCTTAAACGACCTTCAATGACAATGAAGGGAACTTTAATCTATTCGAACTAATCGCAACGTAAGGTTAGAGTTATTTAATTATTCAGAGCACGAAGGTTTGTAGCAATTACATGAGTGTGTTTGTTCACTGTTACTAAACTAAATATTGATTGCATTTTCAAAATAGTTTTTAAGCTATTGCATAGCTTCTATCGCGGGCCTTGAGCGTGGAGACCGAATCCAGAAATTCCGTAACGAAAATAACCTAACACCTAGCAACAGGTCGGACTGTTGCATAGCAACGGAGAATGACATGTTAAAATTGCAATTTTGACTGCTTTATCTGAATTTTCATACACAACATCGTATGTTTATGGATAGTTTATGAAATTTTCATACCGTTTTAGCAGTATTTTAGCCATTTCATACTGGGGGGTGTTAGGTTATTTTCGTTATAATTGCATACGTTGATAAAAAATGCTATGCAATAGCTTTACCGCGGCAGTCTCCGAGTGCCACACGTTTTTTTATTATTATTTACTAGCCTATACTGGCCCGATGCTCAGCACAGGCCTGCCCTAAATCCATCCAGGCATCCTTTTCTACGGCCACCTCGATCTAACACTTGCAATTACGCATCTAGGTCGTCTCGCCAAAGAGATCATTACCAAACAAACAAAAAAGCAGATTCATAGTAATTATGACATCAAATGACCGGACGCAGGATGCCTACTGTCTTAGTCCGTCAACAAAGATACGGGCCTGTCAAAAAATAGTTCGATACTTCGGAATTAATCCTACTGCCGATTGATTACCTTTTTTGAAAAAAAAAAAAACACTTCAAGAGTAACTGCAACCGGCATCTATCAAATTGTGTTGTCATGCTTTCTTACTTCGGGCCCCAAACAAATCTTCTGGCCGTAGGTAATTGATACGCAGTACGGAAACGCACGTTCCGTGTGGTGCCGGACGTAAAAGAATAGCACCATTCCATTTCTTCCAGTGGGTGTCGTAGAAGGCGACTAAGGGACTTACTAGAGAATGGGCAGCAGCGTTCTCTATGCATTTTACCACCATACTGCGATCGCCAACCCGCCTGCCAAGCGTGGCGATTATGGCAAAATCCCCCTTTTTGGAGAGGCTTATGTCCAGCAGTGGACGTCTTTCGGCTGAAATGATGATGATGATAAAAGAAACGAAATTCTGCCCCAACTACGAATTTCGTGTTTAGAGACACCCTAATTCGAGTTACGGTAGGTACTCAGAAAAGAGAATACCAGTGTTAATAAAGCTTTTTGCTTGGATTAATCGTATAAAATAATTTTATATCAATCTTCAGTTATGAGTCTATAAATATATCGTTGCGCAAAATATAAATGGTGTCAATTTAATTATTTTGTTCATCACCTAAACTAAAATCAAATTATTGCTATCACATATTGACAGACCGCCAAAGGAATAGACAAGTTACACTTTCGAACTGTCAAACAAAATACCTTTCGATAACCTTGGATTTGGCGGGATTTTAAGCACACTTGACAGGTCTTATTTATTTCCGTCTCTTTCTTGTTTTATTGAAAGAAAAAAGATATCAATAGCCTACATTATGGTTCAGTTGGTGTACAACAGAATCGTCATCAATATCGGACAAATATGTCAGTTAGCGCACATCTCTCTAATGGTCCATAATGAGTGATAATTGGATTGAGAGCCCGACGGCCGCCCGATCGCTATATCGACTCGAACCAGTTGGGCTGTTACCCATCATTAGTTTGAACCAGTCAATTTTCAGATTTACACTAACTGTTACTATGATTGGTTAACAGAATTTAGTTAGTTTTAGAGCCATTTGGCCAAACTTAGTTGGACTTTAGTTGTTTTAACTTTGTGTTTAGTTTAATGTTTTGAGTTCGTCAGATACCTGTGTTTCCGTGTTAAAGTTGGTGTTAAAATGGCGAACAGTGTATAGTTGGTTTTTAGGGTCTAGTTTTAAACTGTTGTATTAACGATTGTTTGTAACAACGCAATACAATCTTTGACTTCAATTTCATCATCGTCATTCTCTTAGAAAACCCGCACCGGGTCCGCGTGGTGGATTATGGTCCACTCCATCTCATAGAGACAAGGCCTATCCCACCAGTGGGAACATAATAGGCTGATTATGCATTATCTTGCCCTTATTCTAATTTATTTCAGGTCGGCGTAGCAAGTATATTTCTTCCAAACTTCTTCTATTAGTCGTTATCTCACTAGCCACATTGATTTAAATTCATCATATAATCTGCCTAGCCTTTTCTCAACTATGTTGGGGTCGGCTTCCAATCCAACCGGTTGCAGGTGAATACCAGCATTTCACATGGACCTCCACAACCCAATTACTGGGTAATACGATACCCCTTGATAAGACTGGTTGTCAGAATTTCGGGCTTCTGACGACCCGTAACGACTGTCCACAGATCCACAAATGACGGCCGGGACGAACGGCTTAAAGTGTTTTCCGAGGCACGGAGGAATCTTGATATGTAATGATGGTCAGCCATCCACGGCTCAACCGCGGCAAGCGCAGCTTAACCTGAACGATCAACCCGTGCGGCTTATATAACTTAGCCACAAATTCATATCCCAAGAAAACAATTAAAAGGATAATATAACTTTACTTTCTTCTTTGACATTACACAACATTTATTGTCCCAACAAAACCTCACGCTTTTTTCTCATAGGCGGTAGGTAAAAATACAGAACGTCATCTGCCAAAATTCTTACATACACCTTTTCTATTTTCAAAATAATTCTCAAGTTTTTTTTTTGTTTGGGTTTTGGCTTCGCACGGTTTGTGCATTTAGCCAGTGTCAAGTAATTTTACTTTTCGATCAAGTAAATGGCCCGATATCAGGCACGAAGTTACCAAAAGTCACAGTCGTCGTTATTCAGTCAAGTCAAAGTTATTGTAAAGCAGTAGTAACTTTACAACAACCTATTAGGAGTTTTTGTGGAGAACACGTAAAGCCCACGTTAGTCACTTATTTTCACCTTCACTACACTTGTGCACTCACACGTAACTAAATTGAATAATTCACTACCAAAATTATACACTTTAATTCGCTATTTCACAAAATTTCATGAAAATGAAAATTCGTGCTACATGTTCCAACGCGATCCCGCCAGAAACTCCAATTCTCAAGTTTTCTAAGTAAAAACACTTGACACCAGCTTCCCTTCTCTAGAACTTTTCACAGGGTCGATAACCGAAAAAAAAAGAAAAGAAAGACATACAAACGGCCAGCAGTAAGTGCGTTTATTCGATATAGCGATATCGACGCCAATTGAGTAGCGTCGCCGCGTCCTCCCGATAATTGCACGTAATTGCTCGACCAAAGGGTACCACAGACCGGCGGTATTCTTAGTAATACGGTTGTCTTGGGTGGTTTGATGGTGACAGGATATCGCTGTGTTGTAGCTTAGGATTTGAATGACGTAAATGACTTTCGAAAATCTGATTTTAATCACGCATAAAATCTAAACTGCTCGTCCCTATTGCATGGGACTCATAATCATAACTGGTGAAATGTGTTTATGGTATGGTGTTATGTCTATGTTAAAGAAATACCTGAAATACATAACAATCTTTAACTCTGAGCTTATCTACATAATAATCAAACTATTTAAATAAAACGATAAGTCCTGACTCATCAACGCCCAGCCCAAACCCTTAATCTTAGAAAACAGAAATTTTGCACAGAGGTTCCCATTATAATGTAGACAAGGAATAAGGAAGGATTTTTCGAAATTCAACCCCTAAGGGAGATAGGGAATGAAAGTTCCGCGCTGGCGAAGCCGCTGGCATAAGCTAGTTTAGTCATAATTTTAAACATTTAATATAGATTGGACACTTCGGATTGGTTCAATTTGAAGTCTAGCAGTGGCATGGCCTGTAGTCTGATTACATGTAGAACATGGGTGGTAATGTGGTTTTACTGTGGAAATTCTTTAGAGTAGCATTGTTAGCTGTACTTTTCCTATTTAGTAGGGAATGGCATTACGTTTTAAAACCTTTATTTTTTCGTGCTACTCTTGCCAAAATTCTCTTCACAAAATTTGGCCTGTTTAAACGGAATTTATATAGTTTAATTCTTGTAGTTATTAGAGGTTAGAAGGGCTTGACACATGGGTAGTTCGCGAACGATTGAAGGAAATGAACTACTTCATATCACAAAATAAACTTATCATTCAATCAGTAGCCATTCAAATGTGTCTCTACTTCACTTAGTTCAGTGTTCAGTCTTACTTTTTGCTAGCACAAACTACGCATATACCTACGTAAAAAAAAAAACAACATACTACTTAGTTAATAAAAATAGTTTTGCTTAAATTCATGTTTCAAATTTTCTTGGTTGACAGTCTTTAGATAGCTAAGCCTTTATGTAGTATGAAGGAAAATTGACATACACGACGTATAAAACTGAACTAGTGAAGTGCATCATTTGTCGTAACTTGTCAATCACTGTCGTCGTGTTATTCTGATTTGACTCGTTCTGATTTGCTGAACTAAATGAAGTACTGAAGTAAATGACTGGACTACATCACTAAGCTAAAATATATACCTACTTCAGTAATTTCTTTTTACTGACACATTTTGCGCATCTCTACTCAGTAATGACAAACGCTCGGTTCGATCTTTACATACCCTCCGTGCCTCGGAAATCCCAATTGTAATTCGTGGATCTTTGACAGTCGTTACGGGTCGGCAGAAACCCGAAAGCCTAACAACCAGTCTTACCAAACGGTATCGTATTGCCCAATAGCTGGGTTGTGAAGGTCAGCTAGGCAGTTCCCCCATGTTAAATGCTAGTACTCAGCTGAATCCGGTTAGACTGGGAGCTGACCCCAACATAATTGGGTATAAGCTCTTGTTCAATACATGGTGAAGTTTTAACATATTTTTTTTTTTCACTAATTTCAACGATCAAATTCTTTCTATTCTAATGTAATGCGTAGAAAGTTTCCAGGCGCTCGCGGGGACTTGGTTTGCCTCGAGTTTCGTACTCCAAGCCACGGTTAGGGTTGCTACCAATGAAGGAATCCGATTGTTTTAGGACGCAAGCCTTTTATCACTTTCTTCACGTTGGGAAACGATCACTGTCGTAAATCTGTACTAAATATACAACGTGTAACGGAAAGGGTATATACATACCACGGACACGGCTTCTTTGGATGATATCAAAACGATATAAGAAGGGTTTTTTAATCCTATCTTTCCATGTTCGGAAGTTATGAGAATTTTTAATACATTGAAACCAGAAACCGAACTTATCAAATTGAAATAAACGCATCACTCGGAAGATATTTATCGTGATATTGGTAAGTAATGTGGAAGTTATTGAACTACGTAGTGAGGTGACACGTTTGTTATGATTTGAATTAAAGAAACATATGAAACTGAAAGTTTGTTATCAATTCTTAGAGTATGTTATTTTGAGCTGAAACTATTTATAGTGATTCTATACCAGCTGTTATGTTTAGTACTTAAGGATAGCAATAGGGTTTCTGTTACAGCCTGTATATATGATAACAGAAGGGCTGCTTCTGTCTGTCTGTCTGTTCGCGATAAACCCAAAAACTTCTGAACGGGTTTTCACGCGGTTTTCACCAGTAGACAGGGTGCTCTGGCAGAGAACCAAAGTTGTCGACATAGCTCACAGAATTAGCAAGTTGAAGTGGCAATGGGGCGGCCACATTAGCCGTAGAACCGATGACCTTTGGGGTAGACGTGTTCTTGAGTAGAGACCGCGAATCGGCAAACGTAAAGTAAAACGCCTTCAAGCTAGGTGGAGCGACGATCTTCACAGGGTTACTGGTAGCAACTGGATGAGAGTTGCCGAGAATCGAGCTGAATGGCGTGCAATTGGAGAAGCCTATGTCCAGCAGTGGACTGATGTAGGCTGATGATGACGATGCTGATTGTGTGTGTAATTGTGTTAATTACTTGACATTTGGCAGTTTATCTGAGGAATAAATATGTCTGTTTGACAGCTTTTGTATAGAAAATATGAGAAACTGACAGATTTATTCTTGAGATAAAAGTTATATCAGGCTATTGAAAAAAAAGCTCTAAAACGAATGAAAACAGCACAAAATTGAATCAAAAGATTGTAGCAGCGAATGTGTATCGTCGTTTCAACCGATTAAAGGCCAGATAGAGCCGGTTACGCAAATGATGAGTGACAGGTGGCGGCAGGGCTGTGCTGATCGCAAATTAACATTTTATTAGATGTTCTGGGGGTACGAAGTTCAAACGTATCAAATGTTTTGAAAGAATTTATAACCAGCAATGATAATTTTGTTTAAACAATCCTATTAATATTATATTGATGTGAAAGTTTGTATGTTTGGATTTTTGTTACTAAATCACGTAAAAACGGCTAAACAGATTTGGCACACAGATACTTTATAACCTGGATAGGATATGGTTCTTTTACATTTAAGGAATGCAACAGAATGCAAGAATAGTTTCAACAAAGTGGAAAAGTGTCACTAGAAAAAAAAAAGGTAAATATAATTAGACATGTACGAAAGTGGAGCTACGTCTGACAACAAACTGCTATGCAGTTTAGCGGAGGTAAATATTACCTACATGAACTTTTTTTTTGTGAAGAAATACTTTTTCATTTCATTTTTTTTCACTTTTTTTTATCCCGGTACTGTTTTCCCTTAAGATAATTTTCGACCTCCTCGCGGATGAAGCCGCTGGCAAGATAGTAATAGTAGGTACTCGTATTATCTATATAATTAAAAAGAAAAGTCCTGACTAACTGACTGACTCATCAACACCCAGCCCACACTCTTGGACCTAGAAAGCTGAAATTTTGCACAGAGGTTCCCTTTATAATGTAGACAAGAAATAAGGAAGGTTTTTTTGAAATTCAACCCTTAAGGGAGTTAAATAGGGGATGAAAGTTCCGCTCGGGCGAAGCCGCTGCAAAACGCTAGCAATTTATATATGTATTTGAAAGCTCGTATGTTTCGATGTTTGTTACTCAATCACCCCAAAACAGCTGAACGGATTTGGATGACATTTGGCACAAAGATAGTTTATAGCCTAGATTAACACAGAGTAGGTAATTTTGATCCCGGTAGTAGGTACATTCCCGTGGGACAGTTTCCGACATCCATGCGGACGAATGCACACAAAGCTAATTATAATTATTCAAAACCACAGATGTATCAAAGGAATCACACTAAAAACCCCTTCTTAACTAAACCAGATCATTATTTTTATTCCATCGATTCGATTGTCGCGGCCTGATTGAACCATTGGCCACTGTTAATGGTTAATTTAAACCGTTCAATTGATCTCCATTACAATTGGTAAAAGTTCGATATCAAATGAACGAGTGAACGAGCCAGTGGCACTGTGATTAAATATTATTGATTGTTACTTAGCGCCAAGCGGGTTCGAATCGTAAAATAATTTGTTTCAATTGAATTGATTTTTTTATTTTTTTGTGTTCGTCTGTTGTTTGTGGTGCTCGGTATTTAAAATATCATTAAGCAGTATTGTAATATTAAAATTTGTGACATTTTTATATCAATATGATTAATATATGAACCAGATTGTCTCCAGTGCAACCAAAATAATGTAAAATTATGATTAGGGGGCCTGGTGACCTGACATACAGGTTTTGTAAAAAACTTAGTTTAGGCACCAGTCTTCCACAAATTAATTATGAAATTGTCTCTGTAGACTATTAATTATTAACATTGTAATTTGTGGTAAGAAATAAATAAATTATTATTATTAATATTATTATGTTTCAATTGAATTGATTTTTTTATTTTTTTGTGTTCGTCTGTTGTTTGTGGTGCTCGGTATTTAAAATATCATTATAATATGCATCTAATACAGACTGACAAAGACTTTTTCATAAGTCTGTATATTTACTGCAAAGAATTTCCTTTTATTCAGTGCATGAGATTGATGAATCGTCATTTTTTCGCAACGTGTTTTTAAAATAATGGTTAAATGGCTCATCTAAAACACTGCAACTGATTTCATTTATAAAAATTATATGTTATACTTACTAGTTGCGAACTCGTGACAGCCCTGAGCGCGAATAATTTCAGTAAAATTCAATAACGTGTACTTCGACGGGCATCGCGATTCCAATTCACTAAAATTTAACTCATTAACATTTAACGTGGAGCTTCGTATTGAATTATGTTAGGTTATGGCCAACATATATTTTCTTTTAAAACTTCTTAGTCTCTTAATTTTGCTGTACAAAAATCATACGTATTTAAGTACAGCTAGTCAGACAGTCGTCTGAAGACAGAGTATCTTACAAAAAAAAAGGAAGTTGAAAGTAAGATGGCTGTCCAAACTACAGTGTAGAAATTATCTCCAAATCAACAGTCAGTAAAGTTTTGAATTTAACAACATAAAGAAAAAAAGACATTCTCTCTCGTTCTTTAAAACTTCTCCTTCGTAATATTATTTAAAAAAAAAATATCTATCAAGCCAGTTTTTAAAAATTAGAACCCAATATGTATAGACATGCCTTTTTAAAACAAAACTGACCACTTAGTCCGGTGCGTGTTGGCATTTTTGTATTCACAACCCAAATCTAAATAAAGTTGTAAAAGTGCAAAAATAGAACTAAAGTTAGATCGCGTTTTGAAATAATACGGATTGAGTTTTCCATATCACTTATTAAAAGAAAAAGAAAAAAGAAAAATAGGTAACCTAACAAACATAATGGTACTCATTCGCTCATAATTTCCAGCAAAATAAATACAATTCAGCAAAGACTAATTAATACATTAACAGCTAAAGGTATACCGATACTTAATTACTCGATTTGACTCGGTTAATTGATTAAATCGTTCTCGATTCCAAATTAAACGGTACAAATACGATTTCGGAGCAAATTGTGTTTGCACACGATATTGAACTGAATCCATGTTTACATTGAAACGCTCGCGGATTGGCTGCTTTCAAAATGATACTGGGTTTTAAAGGTGGAATAAAAATATTTGACTAGACTACTCAATTTAGCTTCAACGTTACTAGTTTTGGTAGATTATTTTGGGACAAAAGGTTTGTAGTTTTTATCACTATATTTAAACAGTGGTGGCCCAGTGGGAACAGCCTGACTTACGCGTAGTAGTTCGTGGGTTCGAACCCAGGCACGCACATGACCTTGTGTTATTTTTTTCATCACCTCTAAACGGTGAAGGAAATAACGTGAGGAAACTGGAATGTCCTAGAACCAAAAATTCGAATACATGTCACATACACTAACCCACAATGGGCACACGTGGTGGATTATGGCCAACTCTCTCTCCACGACAGGTGGCCTGTGTTCCAGCAGTGGGAACGTTATAGGTTTATTATAATATACTTTTACCGTCTTATCACTAAACGCGATCTAACTTTAGTTCTAGCCTAACGCTCTGAGACAGTTTTTGCATCAACTTTATTTGGATTTATAGTAACGTAATAAGTTGTCAGAATTTTTAAAAATAACTGCATTTCTATGATATACATGCTGGGTTCTTAATTCAAAAACTAGCTTCGTGTTTTGAAGTGTTTCAACCTGATCGAAATAAAAACCCTTTTTGGTGCAAACCCTCTGTTTTTTTTTAAATTTAATCAGGTTTAAACATTTCGATTTCAAAAGACCAGACATATCTATGTTATATCAAACTTAGTAATATTGAGCAAACATTATTTATTGTTGGGAAAAGACATTCAATCAACTCAGTCTATCGCAATCCACTGCTGGACATATACCTCAAGGCTGCGTCACAACACCCTATGTCACCCTCACCCTTCCGCATCTAGTCTGTCCCAGCCACTTTCTTAAGGTCGTCGGTCCATCTAGCCGGAGGGTGTCCCACGCTAAGCTTGTGGATACGTGGTCTCCACTCCAGAACTCGTCTGCTCCACCGGCCATCGGTCCTTCGACAGACATGGCCAGTCCACTGCCACTTCAGTTTATTTACGGCTCGACTGCTTCATGTAAGAAACGATGATATTGGAATGAAATAAGTATTGGTGACTTTCGAATTTGTAACACATTTTTTTACACCCGTTGTTTATGAAGTTACCATTTACCTATGTTTCAATTCTATGGTATGGGTTTTACTGTTTTGTTAAACTAGAACTTGTGATAAAAAGATATCTAAGAACACTCCCGACTAATACACCTTTCAAACAAAAAAACAAAATCCAAATCGGTTCATCCGTTCGGGAGCTACGTTGCCTCAGACAGACAGACACACACACACACACACACCCACACACACACCCACACACACCCACACACATCCACACACACCCACCCACACACACACACACACACACACACACACACACACACACACACACACACACACACACACACACACACACACACACACAGAGAGAGAGAGAAAGACACGTCAAACTTATAACACCCCGTCGTTTTTGCGTCGGGGGTTAAAAACAACTTATTTTTCAAACAACCTTCGTTCCTCTAAACAAGTTCAACAATATCAAGGTCCTCTATTATCCGTCTCGTAGATTCAAAATATACTCTTAATATAATAAACATGAAAAGGTTTACGAGATAAATCATCAGTTCCCACATTTTGCGGCAACTCACAATGGGCCCGCGGCCCTCTTCCCTTCTCCGGTGTTATGCGAGTGACGATAATCTCACCTCGACAAGACGGGAATGCGAAATGAAGTGCTTTTGCCAAACCAAACAAAAAAAAAAACAACCTTTGAAATTCGAATGCTAATTCCACAGGTTTTATAATTCAATTCTTTTTAATGACGTAAGTGGCTGGATGTGATTTTAGTTGCGTGAAAAGTGCAAAGACAAAAAAAACTGGAAGTGAGATATTGCGATAATCAGAATCAGTAAAATATTAAATAATGCACCGTTTATAAATCTCGACGAGTAGTTTTCTTGTTTGATGGGACAATAGAGGATTCAGGATATAGTCAGTTTACTCTGACCTAGGCGACAAATCTGAGGTTGTTTAGAATTGTTGCAAACAACATGATTGGTCACGTTTGTTTACCAGGGATTCTATTGCATGATAAACTAATCACTTTAATTTTAATTGTATCTTCCATATAATTATAAATTTTAATCTGAGGTACCTATTTAGTCATAGTCATAATATTATAAATTAATAATGTTTGTTTATTTACTAAAAAAAAAAAACAAGGCATTGTAGTACACGTTACAAAAAAAAATACAGTTATACAAAAATAAGTACTATATCTACAAACGTGTGGGTGAGCACTGGTCTCCTAGCTAGGTTATGAAAACCTGTGTTATGGAGAATTAATTTAATTATAATAAATTTATTTAACAAAAACGGATACAAAAGGGTTCATTTAGACAACAGTGTCTAAAAATAAACTATTTCTAAAATATTTTATTACAAGTGCTATTGATAATGTTCCGGAATTAGAATGTTATGTAGCGACCCACCCGATCTAGGTTTATTCAAACCTGTGTTTCGGACCATCACTTTACATTTCAATTAAATTGGGACAATATCATCTAAAATTAAAATAATATATTAATAACTACGAGATAAAGCATATTGGTAATTAAACATTAACTACCATCTCACATTCTCCAACTGTTGTCCAAATTTTTATAGTCGAAATTTTTTTTAAGCGATTATTGTCTATTTGGTGTTATTTATTAAGTTACTCTGTATGGTTGTCTCTTATTTGTGAATAAAGATTATTATGATTATGATTATTATGATTAATACCTACAACTAAGCCCATGCAAATACTACAAAAGTAAATAACTAGGTACGAGGGAATAAATTATCGTCATGACATAATTTCTAGAAGTTTTTCTGTGTCTGTGTAATTGAGTAACGCTAAGTATTCTGATAACATAGTACTACATTTTTTATATCTTAAACTATAGATGCTCACTAATTTGTTAAATCTATTATACAGAAAAGGACCTAAAAACACATAAAATCGATTAGCAAACGCATGTCTAGTTTGAGGCTTTATGCAAACGAAATCCTTCCTTGTCTTGTCGGAAGGTACTGGGTCTAAAGGAAGTGCAGTGTGCTGGTGAAGTACTATGCTTAGAATGAATAATTGCCGAACTGTTAGTACATTACATGCAATGTAGAGCTGGTGCATAGGAAATCTAAAAGGGCGAAAGGTAGCAACCTTTAGAATTGCTCTTTGAGCACGCTCTAGAGGGAGTAAAATTGTTTTATCAGTGAAGTAAGTTAGAAAATTAAGTATTTTTCATCATTATAAAGATATCTTACATTGCATGTAAAATAAATTACATCATCAGTTACTTTGTTGTGTTTAATATCTAGGTGACTTCCGACCTATTTCCGGGTGATGTTGAATTCTAAGTTGAACAGTCGATAAATACAGGGTCATTCGTAATTCGATCTACCTACTACTTGAAAAGTGACTTACAGCATATTTACGAGAAATTGTAACCGAAACGTTTCCATTCAAACAATTTAAGAGGGATATCACAAGGGGGTGTTTGCTAAACAAATAAAAAATTAAGACAATTTTTTTTTAAATTAAAAAGTAGGTATTGCCTTATAATGCGAAGGTTATGGTTGCAGCGCGGATGCGGTCGGCGGTGGGTGTAATACGGTAATGACACGACAATATAAATAGGATTAGTGTATCAGGACCCCACGCGCGCAGACAGGACGAGCCAATACACTCACTGACACCGTGTTCCGACACGGTCTACACTGTGGACAAAAATAAATGAATACAAGTGGATTAAATATTGACAAAAAAAACATGTAACCGCCACGCTTTATTTTGATGTTCATTAGAAAGCTTTTTTTTTTGGGTGGGTTATCGTCAAATAACTTCTCCCGCTCTGGGTGGAGCAGGGAGGCGTGTCAGACTTTTACTGATTGAAACCCACCCGTGTTCCCTCAGTAGCCCGTATGCCAGGGGCTGTGGTATCTCTTTCGAACAAACCCGCATCCCTGGCAGGCATCGGCCCTTGCGGGCCCCTTCGGTTTGTGCTGACATCTCTTTGAGGCGCGCGTGGAACACAACGCGCCTTCGACTTGGGTTTGGTCCTTACCGGACAGCGAGCTACCCATTACTCGCCGTCCGCAAGCTCATGCCTACGGTGGCAGGAAATCGGCCTGGGATTCCCGACGCCCAGGGCGTCTCCGTATCCTGCGGCGGCTAGGGTCGCGAGGGCTTCATTAGAAAGCTTAAATGTGCTCCTATGGAGTGTACATTCGTTTTATTTTTAACTAGCTTTTGCCAGTGCCTGCGTGGAGGACGGAATTTATCCCACGTGACCATCCTACGGGGATAAAAAGTATCTTATATGTTAATCCAGGTTATGAAATAGGTACCTGTGCGCCAAAATTTCATCCAAATCCGTTTAGCCGTTTTAGCGTGATTGAGTAACAAACATCCAAACTTTCACATTTCTAAAATTATAGTAGGATTGCAACTGCTTTCTTTACATCTTTTCTTTTATAAATAATGGTGGATCTCATGAAGCACGATGCGCTTAAGTACGTATATTTACCATGGTTCAGTACATGATTTTGAACCGTTTGAAACTATTCATCGGTTAATAATAAAATAATAGCAGTTCTTTTGACCGCGTAGGCAATATTCTATGAAGCAGCAGATTTTTTTTCTTGATGGCCGACGAAAAAATTCATTATTCTGCGCTACAGGCTCTAGTGTGTTGTATTCAGGGTAACAGTATGTGCGTTGGTGTCCTTGCCACCCTGTATAGTCAGTCTGAAAAAATTACCGGGGCTAAAACGTAAAACCAAATCTTACTAATATAAGTAGCTTCCACCCGCAGCTTCGCCGCCGTGGAAGTCGGAAATTATCCTGCAGGAACGTATTACAGGGATAAAAAGTATCCTATGTGTTAATCTAGGTTATAATCTATCTGTGTGCCAAATTTAATCCAAATACGCTCAGCCGTTTTTGCGTGAAAGAGTTACAAACCATCAGTAAGTTCCCGTGGGATCATTTTCAATCCCCACGCGGGCGAAGCCGCGGGCAACAGCAAGTACTGTATAAAATCCAAGATTTTATTTCAGCAGAGTCTAGTTTCGTGTAAAACTTAGAGCGTGTGGCCTCTCCAGCATGTTATCCCTTAATGAAAAGGTGTAACCGTTAAGTAGATTGGCCGTCTGATGTTTTATAATCCGACCCAGATTATAACAGAAAGTTTATTTAATGTATGAACAAGCGAACCGGCCCTGCTTCGCTTGGTTTTTACGACATGGCAAACCATCAAGATTTCTGCATTTTTGGAAAGTATAATTGAAATAATAGTTTACATACTAATAATAAAACTGAAGTACTTAAGTTTGAGCGCGCCAATCTCTAGAACTACCATACAAATTAAAAAAAAAATGCATTTGATAGCCCAATTCTTGCGAGAGACTATAATATCTCTATATCTAAATAAATAGGGGGGATAGATAGGGATTAGAAGGGTCCGCATGCATAAGCATAAATAGATAGATATCTATTTATGTTTATGCATGCGGACCCTTAGGGGCCAAGGAAAAAGAAAAAAGCCAGAAAGAAAACGAGATAATTGCGCTGGCAGGCAGCGGGCTGGGTCGGGGACCAAGTTTCAGAAGGACGTAGTCGCAGGCAGAATCTAATTTAATATATCCATAAACCTTCCGGAATAAATAAGCTAAATGATGGCGAGAATCGCATCAAAATCTGTTGCGTAGTTTAGAAGAACAACGCGGTCACACAGACATACACGCAAAAATGTCCTTTTTACCAACTACTAGTATGTTGGAGTCGGTTTCCAGTGTAACCGGATGCGGTCGATCCGGTATTTTACATGGAGCTACTGTCTATTTGACCTCCACAGCCCAGTTACTGGGTAACACGATACCACTTGATAAGACTGGTTGTTCTGTCAGGCTTCTGACTACACGTAACGAATGACAGAGATCTATGAATGACAGCCAGGATCAACGTCTTTACGTGCTTTCCGAGGCACGGTGGGGTCGCGATGTCACAAACAGACCCGATAAGACGCTTTATTTTATAACTAGCTTCTGCCCGCGACTTTGTACGCGTCAATATCTTGCTTCCCCGACCCACCCCGTCGCATCGAATCGCCTGCCTGTGCGAGTACTTCGTATTCGTGTTTTTTATTATTTTGGCTAATATCTTCGTATTCGTGTTTTTTATTATAATAGCTTTCTCAAGTCGACCATCCCACTATCTGACAGTAGCTCTAGTGCGGCGCGACTGAAACTGTGGCTTCTCAAACATCCCGCCCCGGCTTACTATGTTGAGCTTGCAGAAAAGCTTCCAGCGGGCCACCAACTACCATGGCCCACCTGGAAATCTCTTAATCGACTAAGAAGTCAGGTGGGCCGCTGTCGGTACAACTTAGTCAGGTGGGGGTTCTCCAATGAGATGCAGTGCGACTGTGGAGCACCATCGCAAACTATGCCCCACCTCTTGTCGTGCTCGCTTTGCAATAACTCCTGCACTATGAAAGACCTTTGTGAGGCCAACGATAACGCTGTCGAAGTGGCAGAATTCTGGTCAAAGCTTGTCTGAGCCCAATTGGAATCATCGATACGACGAAGAGAAGAGAAGAAGAGATTATTTTGGCTGAGCTCGAGGACCTAGCGTGATGTTAGATAGTCTTCCTCGATAAATGGGCTATCTAACACTAAAATAAGTTTACAGTACGAACCAGTAGTTCCTGAGATTAGCGCGTTCAACCAAACAAACAAACAAATTCTTCAGCTTTACAATATTATATTAAATATAAGTATAGATATGTATAGATAAGTAAGCGTCGGTTTCTGTGAATTTTAGTGTTAACAGAATTAGTTATTATAACAATATTAGAAAGATAATGGGTTCATGTAGACCTTGTGTGGTTTAACTTTGATGGATTAAGTTTGTAAATAATGAAAATTTATTCATGTTTAAAATATTAATTTGAAGAGATTAAAGTGTGGAATGAGAATTAAGTAGGTACTTACTACGGTAATGTTAGCTTGAAAAAATAAATAGTTGTCTGTCTGGGTAATATTTAGGTGTAGGTAAATGATTATTCTTTAATGATGAAATATTATAACATCACGCCTTACTTCCGAAGAGTTTTGCAGAAGTGTACCCATAGTACAGACGCCAGCACATCAAGCTACCCCAATCTGTCAAATTTTCTCAATTGAAGTAAGTAGAATAGAATAGAATATTTATTTGCGTAAAACATGGTATACAATGGTGGTGGTGGTGGTGGTGGTGGTGGTGGTAAGTAAGTAACGCTTTATTTGCCAAAATGTAGGTGTACAAAGTAGTATGTTGTTATCTATATAAATATAAAGAATAGTCCTGACTGACTGACTGACTCATCAACGCCCAGCCCAAACCCTTGGACCTAGAAAGCTGAAATTTTGCACAGAGGTTCCCTTTATAATTTAGGCAAGGAATAAGGAAGGATTTTTTGAAATTCAGCCCCTAAGGAAGTTAAGTAGGAGATGAAAGTTCCGCGCGGGCGAAGCCGCTGGCAAAAGCTAGTTTATTATAAAGATGAAGTATGAAAAATAAAAAGATGAAAAGATTACGAAGAAAGTTGTTTTTTTTTTTGTTTTGAAGATTATCTGTTTTGGGATAAAGTTGAAAATCTATTAAACCAGTCACATTGCAGTAGCTTGATGTGCTGGCCTCTGTACACCCACATTTCGCCAGTTAAGTCCCATGTAATAGGGGGCGAGCCTACTACCAACACCCCGGCCCAAATTCAGACTTCATGCTGCTACTGAGAATTCTAGATAGAAAAACCCAATAACACTTTTTTCGACCTGGGAATTGAATCCAGGACCTCAAGCTCAGCAGTTGCGTTTGCGACCACTAGACCCACGAAGCAGTCGTTATAAAATATTAAACAAATATTATTTTTGCCCAGAAAAATCTCTGTTGCGCCCACAGTGTGCTGACGTCAGTCGCAGCATCGAATGCGCCCGCGCATCGTTTAGCCGATTCATTGCTCCATTAATGTCATTTATACCGACGGCTCGTCTACACGTGGGTCTCTAGTTATATGTGCAATTGAATTTCATTGCCATTTTCCTCTCGCAAATAAAGTTACGTTAGTGTGCGGATATTTAATAAAATATTTTATTAAATAAAATTGTATGTCATAAAAAAACAAAATGCGGGCATTTTAATGACAAAAATAAATTGAGTGAAGTGGATTTTAAGTAACACAACTTAGCTTCAATAAAACATTAAAATTGCAAGACCAAAAAATATGATAACATGATTATTTATAATAAGGTAATATTTAAATTAAAAATCGTTTAACGCATGTTTTATCTCATCTATGATGCTTTTGATTTGATTTTTATTTTTGCGTGATTTTTATATAAACTTTTGTAATACCACGTAATTTTACAAGGCATGCACATAATTGTTACCCCTATTTTATGACCCAGAGCAAACTTAAGTATTACAGTATTAGCTACTTAATATAAGTTCAAACATGGATTTGGAGTTTCTTGCCCAATCTTCTCCATAGAGATCTACGTTTTGGAATGGGAACCTAGCTTCAACTTCGATTTTTTTTTTGACAATTCAAAAGTGCCTGTAAAAGGTTTAATTGAAATAAATGCTTTGAGTTTGAGTTTTTCTAAGGGAGCTAGAGTCTTAAGCAGTCAGCGATATATGCTATACTCATATCACAACTGTCATTCTTCCATTCTTTGAAAGTTGTATATAATGGCTATAACAAGTTAAATTGACGTAGGGTATCAATTTACTTAATTATTAATTTCCCTGGCTGTACATTTCATCATCTGCCTATCCTTTCCCAACTACATTGGGGTCGGCTTCTAGTCTATGCAGCTGAATACCAGTATCTTACATAGAGCGACTGCTTATCTGACCTCCACACCCCAGTAACTGGGTAATACGATACCCCTTGATAAAACTGGTTGTCAGACTTTCGGGCTTCTGATGACCCGTAACGACTGTCAAAGATCCACAAATGATAGCCGGGACTTGCTTTCCGAGGTATGGAGGGGCTTAGGTATGTTGAGATGATCACCCATCCGCGGACCAACCGCGGCAAGCGTAGCTTAACCTGAACTATCGACCCGTGCGGCTTATATTACTTAGCCTGGCCTTACAGTCATAACCGTTAAACTCCTTTGAAACTTCTTTATGATAATCTACCTGTATTGTCACATCGCGCTGAGCAATGGTCTCCGTTTTCTTTTTTCAATCGACTCGATCCTGAACAAATGTGGACCAATCATCTTGATAACGTCAAGTTCGTCCCGCCATCTACGCCTGGGCCCCAATTCTGTATCATCATCATTTCAGCCAGAAGACGTCCACTGCTGGACATAGGCCTCCCCTAATTTGCGGGGGCTTGCCATAATCGCCACGCTTGACAGGCGGGTTGGCGATCGCAGTATGGTGGTAAAATGCTTAGAGAACGCTGCTGCCCATTCTCTAGTAAGTCCCTTAGTCGCCTTCTACGACACCCACGGGAAGAGATGGGATGATGCTATTCTTTACGTCCGGCACCACACGGTAATTCTGTATGGTTATAGTGATTCCCGTGGAATCTTACTACGTTCAAACTACGTCAATATCGTATTTATTAGAAACCAATGTAACGGTAACGAATCGAAATGTCATATTTTGTATGTTCCAAGACAATTTGTCGATATTAATATTACGTTATTGGCAGATTTCGTGTGTGATTGACGTGATTACGATCGTTAAGTCGTCATAGTGAATTCAGGCACTGGATGTTTCGCGCTATATTTCTTATTCATTTTCAACAAAATATAATCTATGTCACTTTTGCATACTATGCCGCATCTGACAACCTGCTGCACTGTTCGGAAGGAAGCACTGTGGGTCGGAATGTCGCACGCTGCACTGCAATCTAGCAATTTATTCATCGAAATTAATTGATTTATGGCCAGTACGTCCTTACTACTGTCACACAGTGCGCTCTTACAAGCAAGTCTGTAAAATGGCTCATCATGACTGGGGATTTTATTTGCAAGGTGACCAGACAGAGTTTCTTGCCCATTCTTCTCCATACGAAACTACCTTCTGGATGGGGTGACTAGATTCAATTATATTTTAATGTAAATGTTGACTTTCCCAAGTGCCTTATATATATGTGCCTATTTGAAATAAATGCTTTGAAATGAACTGATTTTTAAAATCTATGAATTTTGGAGAATAAAATCTTTTTAATAAAAAAATTAAACCGCCGAAAAACCGAAAAATAACTAAGTTCGGAAGGCGGTGACATATAATCAAATACATATCCAAAGTCACCGACTTCCGAACTTATTTATTGGGGTTGCACAAAGCTAGTTTATTATTTTTTATTTTTCGGTTTTTCGGCGGTTTAATTTTTTTATTAAAAAGTTTTTATTTTAGAATTTTTTGTGGCTATAATCTACTAATTACTACATGCTTAATTTTTGATTTATTTGATTTAATACACAACTCAGTATTAAAATCTGTGAGTAAACAATCAATCATCCCCTGTTTTCTTACCCTTAGGGTTGGAATTTTTCTTCGAAATTTATATAGGACCAACTTCGAGGTATACCCTTTCCAATAAAAAAATAATTATCAAAATCGGACTACTCTGGAAAAAGTTATGCGTGGTCATACATAAAAAAAAAAAAAAAAATATACGCGTCGAATTGAGTAACCTCCTCCGTTTTTTCGTCGGTTCGATAAAATAAATTGAGCTTTGCGAGAAGAAACTGTAATTTCCTTTAATCTGATTGGAAGTGTTTTTACTTGGGCATTCAGGATATATTTTTAACTCTTTTGATTATGATTAAGAAGAAGTTGTTTTTGAAGTTAAAATAAGATCCTAACTCTGATATGTTTTAAACTTAACATTTCATAACAACTTAACGTATCTAATTGCCTAAAATGCTGATGTATCTAACAACCTGCTACAGCGGTCAGAATGTCGCACGCTGCGCTGCAATCTAACAATATATTCATCGAAAATAAATTGATTTATTGCTAATACGTCCTTACTACACTGCGCTCGCGCTCTTGCTAACTATAGACCAGTCTTTTAAAATGAAATTGGTTATGGCCGGGGATTTTAATTACAAGGTGAGCAGGAATACCTACTCAGTCTGATTGAAAATTTCCTTGTGGCTACCAGCTTAGCCTTACCAATTTAATTTTTCTGTTCCACAAAAAAATTGCAAAATCATATTTCTATTTCGTCTCGTTATTTCATTTAGGCGAGGCCTAGATCCAGCAGTCTTTTGGCTGAAATGATGATCATGATTTATGGAAAGTTATTGGCAATAATTTTGCCCTACTTAAGTAACTTATGTTTTACCGATTTTGACGTCTCACAAAAGTCGTAAAGTGAATACGTATTCATGAATTAGGTACATTCTTAATTCTAAAGTGTGGTTTGGGGCTTGTGGATCGATCAGGTTAAGCTACACTTGCCGCGGTTGGTCCGTGGATGGGTGACCATCTTTACATACCTACATCCTTCCGTGCCTCGGAAAGCACGTTAAGCCGTTGGTCCCGGCTGTCATTTGTGGATCTTTGACAGTCGTTACGGGTCGTCAGAAGCCTGAAAGTCTGACAACCAGTCTTACCTAGAGGTATCGTATTACCCAGTAACTGGGTTGTGGAGGTCAGATAGGCAGTCGCTCCTTGTAAAATACTGGTATTCAGCTGCATCCGGTTAGACTGGAAGCCGACCCCAACGTAGTTGGGAGAAGGCTAGGCAGATGATGGAACGATCCTTAAACAGGTCATTGAGCATAATATCATGAAAAAGTTGTTGTACTTAAAAACTATAAATATAAACAAATATAATTCCATATTTTCTTCAACATTTTAGTTGGAATAAAATAATTATTGACACTCCACACTCCACATCGATATTTTTTCATAGAGTCTATCGAGTTCAAATATTTAGAAGCATATCTATTTAAATCCGAAATGATGATAGATTACTATTGTGATAGACCTCACAAGTGTGATCGATGTCGGCCATTATTCAAAGGTCTACAATAACTGAAGACAGATTACTGTCTGTCACATTTCGTGATGTTATTTATGAGAACTAAATTAATCTGTGTAACTTCACGCTTGTATTAATAAAACGGAAGACATAAGACAAAAGTAGAGACTGTTGTTCAGTAGATATGTGAACTAAGTATTGAGTGCCGAAAGTTTTAAATTTTTTTAACCGACTGGTATTTTGGCGAGTAATGGGTAGCTCGCTGTGCGGTACGGACCAAGCCCGGGTAGACGGCGCGTTGTGTTCTACGCGCGCCTCAAAGAGATGTCAGCACCAACTGGTGGGGTCCGCAAGGGTCGATGTCTGCCAGGGTTGCGGATTGTTCGAGAGAGATACCGTGGCCCCTGGCACACAGGCAACTGAAGGAACACGGGTGGGTTTTAGTCAGTAAAAGTCTGACACGCCCTCCTGCTCCACCCAGAGCGGGAGAAGTCATTTGATATATTTCAACCCGCAAAAAAAAAAAAAAAAACGACTTGTATTTGTGGATCGATTTCGAAAATTCTTTTTTTAGTGGATATGGGGATATACCTCAGGGTGGATCCATATAATTTTATTAACTTTGTTTTTACGTTAACCTCGATAGTACAGAGGCCAGCACATCAAGCTACCCCAATCTGTCAAATTTCTTTGATAGTTTTTCAACTATATAACAAACAAATAAGGTTAATGTTCAATTGGGAAAATTTGACAGTTTGGGATAGCTTGACCTGCTGGCGACTGTACGTTTTTTAATCCACTTTGTGTTTCTTGATAATATTTTACTACTTCGTGTCACCGTTGGCAAATTCAGGTATACGAATTGGTCACCCAGCGGTCGAAATCCGACCATAATTCATTGAAAACTTTATTTATTTCTAATGCATTATTTTATAAAAATATTATCTTTCTGCACTCCGTCTGCAAGGGCCATACCACAGCCCCTGGCATACGGGCTACTGAAGGAACACGGGTGGGTTTTAGTCAGTAAAAGTCTGACACGCCCTCCTGCTCCACCCAGAGCGGGAGAAGTTATTTGATGATTTCCCAATCAAAAAAAAAAAAAAGCGGTCGAAATCCGGCCATAATTCATTGAAAACTTTATGTATTTTTAATACATTATTTTATAAAAATATTATCTTTCTGCACTCAAACTACGTCTACATTTAAACTTCCATACGAGTCCTAGTAATTTTGGTAAAAAGCGGTAAAAAGTTTTTGCTTCGCGTATTAATATAAAGATCTATTATAACAGTTTTCTAGACATAAATTATAGAGAGGGTTTTTGAAATGTATTTGGTAGTTGCATCTAATATGTCGCTTAGCACGTTATTCTCGTCAGGAGCTCAAAATATCGAGCAGTTAAATTGCATTCCATTTCAATTAATGAACACCCAGATCGTAACCAATCATTGATTAACAAATTCACATAAAATAGGGTATCTCATTTTGTTGTACTGCCGTTTCATTTTGTTGGATAAGGGAAGCACAGAACCGGTCGAAGTGGCAGAGCTTGCCGGAGGCAAATGTCCAGTAGTGGACGTATTTCGGCTGAAATGATGATGATGATGATGGCGGTTTAATAGAACTGTCAAAGAATGACAGCTTTCCTATGAATATAAGGGCAATTTCAGTTGATACCTAGTCAATTTGACAAACAATTCGTTTTCTTGACTTTGCATTCGAGTGCTAGGCTCAAATTAATTACAGGGTAAGCTACCCGCACCTCTCCTACGTGCCAAGACGCCGCACGATTAACATTCCGTTTTCACCTGTTCATCTGACACAATTCATACTTAATGCACAATCAGACCGCGATCACGCGGGTTAAGTAACGGCCTATGATCACAAGCGAATGCCGTCTCAATCACTTCACAATTGCATACATTTGTAAGGGTGCGCGCACATCTTAGAGCACGAGTGTTGTGTTTGCAAACCGCGCGGGTTGGACAGTTCGCTTGCTTTATTTCATTTGCGTTTGCATCGCACTTAACACTTTTGCTGTTACCGTAGAGCAGTTGGTATACAAGTTGTAACAGAATGAACACAAGTCGTGAAAGTCTTTTCTTCATAATTGACTTCTGAATAGAATTCAGTATCTTTCAATACAGTCTTTATTTTTAATTTATGTCTCCATTTTGCTATACTGACCGCTGATTGAGCCAAAGAAAATAAAACTTATGTTGACCCAATAAGACTCAACTTTAAATAAATAAAGAATTGCTACGGTCAACACAATTTTCTATACCTATAATAACATGTAGTTACCGGTTAGTTCTACATAATGATAACCGGTGTCCGTGCATAGACCGCTTGCTATCATAGGTTTTTCATTTAAAACAATATTTTAATACAATTATTCATAAGAATGTTCAATTTCTGTTCAATTACATGAGATCCAGATTGTTCTAGATTTAGATCAACTAGTAATAGACTTATCAAACGTCACCTCTCCATCATGCACAGAATCGATACGGACTTATTGTTTTTCGTGAGCGACAAATAGAATATGCATGTCTAACCGCGCGGGTCACAAACGCGCGCTGCATTCCTTTCAATTTACACCGCGCGTGAATTGATTTTGCGGCGCCGAGGCCGTGCTCGTCAGTGTGCGCGTACCCTAACTTTAAATTCATTGCGCATGCGACGCTGAAGGATTCGATTCGTCACCTTATTATTACGCGGTGTCATTTCTATGTTAATGCCGATAGTATTAGATCGTTGTAATTGCTGTTGTGATATTGTCCTGAATGTCGAAGTCGGTGTTTTTGAGATTGGGCGACTTTCTATGACATTCTAGCACGAATCTCATTTCTTGGTCGCAGTCATTAATGTTGACATAGAATGGGTTGATTTTATTCTAATGCTGACTTGAATCTAGTTATCAATATCGATTATCGATCATTTCTAGCTGACCCGATCGACTTTGTCCTGTCTTAACTATGTTGTTTTTTTTAATTCGCTATTTGTATACATATAGGTAAATTACGCGCAACTTTCTTATTTTATTCTTTCTTGAGAATCTTCTCCTGACAAACACAACAGAAAAAGAATTGGCAAAATTGGTCCAGTCGTTCACGTGTGATGCGGCTGACATGATGATTACCATTTGACTGTGAACACCGTTAGTTTATAGGTAATCTACTATCTCGCAAGATTTACAGGCGTTTCGGGTAGTCAGAATCCTGGAAGTCACTCCGTGTAAAATACTGGTATTCAGCTGCATCCTGGTAAACTGGAAGTCAACCCAGACGTACTTAGTTAGTAAAGGACTAGGCAGATTGATTCACCTGTAGGTACGTCAGATCCTACTCTATTATTCTTATAAATATTATAAATGTCAAAGTATGGATGTTTGTCGGATAGGATACTTTTTTATTTCGGTAGTATGTTCCCGTGACCTAATATTCCACGCGGACGAAACCCCCGGCAAAAGCTAATGAGAAATAAGTAGGTATTGTAAACACTTGTACACGTTCAGTGTATTGGCCTCAGATTATAAAACAAAGGCAGATACACCGCGCGGAACACCAAGAGTGAAGCCAAAAAACCAAATACTAAAGCGTCGCATTGTATATAATGCGAGGCTTTAGTGTTTGGTTTTTTGACTCTTGGGTGTTATATTACTATTTTTTTGTTTTATTGTTATACTTTATAATCTAAACCAAAAAAAAAAAAACAAATACTAAAGCGTCGCATTGTATGTTAAATAAAATGCGACGCTTTAGTATTTGGTTTTTTGGCCTCACTCTTGGTGTTCCGCGCGGTCTATTCGCCTTTGTTTTATAATCTGAGGTATTGGCATTGTAAATACTTTTATTGAAGATACTTATGTTTTATCACATCATTGTTTATTTGTGTTGTTTCAGCTGGCGAGCGGTGGCGGTGGGGGCCGCGGCCTGTTCTGCTACCACTGCCCGCCGAGCTTGCCGCCGCACCAGCATCGCCTGCCCACCTTGGAGTATCCCTTCACAGCCTCTCACCCTTGTGAGTATCATCTATACTGCTTTTTTTTCTGGGTGGAGCAGGAGGGCGTGTCAGACTTTTACTGACTCAAACCCACCCGTGTTCTTCAGTTGCCTGTGTGCCAGGGGCCACGGTATCTCTTTCGAACAACCCGCACCCCTGGCAGGCATCGGCCCTTAGGGACTCCACCAATTGGTACTGACATCTCTTTGAGGCGCACGTGGAACACAACGCGCCGTCGATCCGGGCTTGGTCCGTACCGGACAGCGAGCTACCCATTACTCGCCATTCACAAGCCCGCGCATCATCTATACTACTTCACTTCGTATTCCAGCTACTATACCATACCAATCGAGCATAAACTTAAAAAGTTATGGCCGTTAACCAGATTCAAGAGATCATCAATAGGGGTAGCTGAGTAACAAATTTAACATTTCAAAGCCTTCTCAATCAGCTTAAGATGTTCCCACTGCTGGGACACAAGCCTCCTCTTTTTTTTTTAAACGTTGCCCCACACTAGGAATTTCTCCTATAGTGTGGGTGCGTTTACAAACATTTAAAACTCACATACATAAACAGCCAGACCCGGAACAACTAATTGTAGGTCATACAAATAGTTGTTCCGTGCGGGAATCGAACCCGCGACACGTAGCGCAGCAGTCAATCGCTTAACCACTGCGCCAACCGTGCCGTCGTGCCGCCTTTGAGAGAGAGTGGGCCGTGATCCGCCACGCGGGCCAGGTGCGGGTTGGTCGATCTCTTAGAATGATTGGTTATAGGAAATACTCGTTTCCTCATGGTGTTTTTCTTCACCGTTCTGAGAGTAGTGGTGATGAAATTAAATACACAAAGTGCCTGCCTGGGTTCGAACTCACGAAAACTCGTAAGTTGGGGACGATACCACTGGGCCACCACTGCTCACTATAATGCCTTACATTTTGACAAATCAACGAGGGTTTTCTAAAATTACGTTGCACCTGTAAAAAGTTTCAATGGGCCTACGGACTGAATGGTGACCGAATGAATGAAACGAATGGCATCAAATATTTTAAGTTTATTGTTGAACTGGAAGACCTCTTGTCAAAGTGGCGCCAACTGGCAGCTTGAATGTAAATGAAGCAATGGATTAGATTCCTTCAAAATCTTCCGCAGTTTTACGAGAATTGGGGTGTTGAGGTCGTATAGGTGTCCGGAGTGGGTTCACGTAAAGAGTGTAACAAGTGGTGATCGAACTTTCGAGTTCTCGCTCAACCGACTACTGCCATTGGGATATTGCCGCTTATAAAAAGGCATAATTTACAAAATATTGGCGCTTATAAATATTAAAGGATGTATTTCACGTCATGTCCTCCGATATAAACCGTTTCAACTGCCCCGTTGGTCTCGTGGTTGCAAGCGCAACTGCTGAGCGTGGTCTCCTGGGTTCGATTCCCAGGTCAGGCGAAATGTTATTGGATTTCTCCACTAGGAATACACACAATCACAGTAACAAACCGGAGTTTGGAAGTTGGCGGTGTTCGCCGTCTGATCTCTCTCCGATCATGTCGGTTTGCGTATCGCCCCATCGGACAATGAGAGTGAAGGTAGAGTGAGAACCCCTGCGTCTGCGCACACGTTTGTGCACTATATATCCCGCACCGAAGGTCTTGCCTCCGAAGATATTGGCCGCCATGACCAAAATAAGGTATTGAGGACTATTATGACAGTTTATAAAGACACTCATAAATGCACAACACAGGGCACCTCTCTTCGTAAGGGAGTGGGCCGTAATCCACCACGCGGGCCTAGTGCAGGTTGGTAGATATCACATGTCTTCGAATTTTTGGTTCTAGGACCTACCGTTTACCTCACGATGTACGCCACCGTTTTGAGAGTAGTGGTGATGAAATAATTTACACAAAGTAAAGCGCCGGTTTGGGTTCAAACCTACGACCTACAACTTGTAAGTCGTGGCCGTTACCACTGGGCCATAACTTAATGGGATAATTTCAACTGTAAACTAATAACAAGCAGAATACTTACTTAACTCCCTGTTTATACTTAGTCCATAAATCGACTTAAATTTAAAGTTTCAAGTGGCATCATAACCGCATAGTCCACAAGTCGCGTCGATTTCACTTATCGGCACAAACTTGTGTAACTCAGTTAGCGGGCCGTCTCCCGGCCTAATGGCGTTATTCTTAGTTAAAGCTCCTTGTCTAGTTACCGATTTACAACTCGGTTATGTTTCTCGATTCGATAACGATTATTGATACTGGTTGGAGATTCTGTAGATTTTTTAAATGTAGAGCTTTGATTTTTATTCTGTGGTATAAGAATGTTTGAATATGGAATTGATGATTGAATTCCGAAAATACCTACGTTACGTTGAGAATGGTCAGCGGGATTTTTGTATTTAGGTTGAGAAAGGTCACATCAACCAGAATGAAGTAGGTATATCTTGAGAGTACGTAGTTACTATTGATTACTTTTTACCTGTGATTCGGTCATAATTAGAAATACCTATGTATATAGTTATGGTTACTAAACTGCGTTCCAAACGTTAATTTAAATTAGGTGCTTAAACTCTTTTTAATTTCGAAAACGCTCATCATCATCTCTATTCTCGTATTCTTCATCTCGTGATTTAATTACAGTCGAAAATTCACTTGCTTATTAAATTTTTGTTACAGTAGTTAAGTAGGACAAAAAAGGGTTAGGTACTTAAAAGAAAATGTACTCAGTTTTACTTAATAGCACTTAAGATGAAACTCGCAAAGTTCTGATCGAATCGGCGAACGGGTTAAAAAAAACCCTCAAAAGGCAGAAATCAGTTTCTTACCAATCTTACCCCAACTGACTCGCGTGCCTAAGGGGTGGTAATGTGCTAATGAATAGAGAAGGCAGGCCGGGGGTGTCGCGGGGTTACCGCGGGTGGGTGCGGGGGCGGAGGGCGCCAGCCGGGGGCGCGGTGGGCGGTGCTCCCCGGGGATTGGTCGCCGGCGGCGCCATCTATTATTCATAAAATAGTTTTTGAGTCGCGCCGCCGGTCGCTTTAACACGGTTATTTCGACTAACTTAATAAGTATCATGTCACTTTTGATTACTCCCTCAGCGTCACAATTTTTTACTTAGCACAACACCGATCAAAGGCCCCTTAATAAAGTTATGAAGTAGCGTTATTTCATTAGGGTCCTCGAAAATGACAGTCTGCCCGTTCGTAATTGTGTAAAAGTATTAATTTTTAAAATCTATTAACGTATTGCGGGTGTACTTACCCGCTGGTGCTTAAGGTGGGGGGTTTAAAGGGAGGGAGGGGAAGTTTTAAAGCGCTGAGGATAAAAAAAGCTAGTGGATAAAAAAGCGGCTTAAACGAATCTATTAAAAATGTATAAGGCAATTTCCAGCGCGATGTCGGAGCGGGCGCTCATTAGTGCGCAATCACACCGACGCGGCGCGATGCGGTGCGGTCGACGATCATCTTTATTAATTCTACATTGCATGAGAATGTGTGTTTAATTAGCTGACGAGCTGAAAGGGTTCTGTTTTTATTACGTAAGGCTAAGATTATTCACAGAACAAACTTGTTTGGGTATAGGTAGGAACGATCAGGTAGAAAGAAAGTCTTACACACAGAAGTTTCGACTAAGGATAGGCAGTTGGGTAGGTGTACTAGACTAGTCGATTTACATAAACTGGGTACAAATCTAGACTCCGCTAGACTGATACAGACAAAAAACTAATTTCTAGTAGGTATCTACGTATTTTTCTGTCCCTTTCTTCTTGTCAGTGTATACAGGATAAGTTGTTAACCAGTGCGTAAACTGTAATCATGAATTCAGCATATCATTCTAAACCTCCCACCGCAGAAATTTTTCGTCAGTTTTCCAAAAAAAAATAATCATCTGTTCCACACATTTTGACCGCGTAGGTATTGCACTTTTCTATGAAACAGCAGATTTTTTTTTTTTTTTGTAAAATCTTATCTCTGTGTGCATAAAATGGTTATGCAAGGAAAAAGGAAGAACGAAAATACATTTATTTAGCACAGACTAAACTAAAACTACTTATGAAAAGACCCACCAGCACTGTACCCGGGGATCGAACCTAGGATCACAACTCAATAGTCGCGCTCGTAACCAGTAGACGTAAGAGAGTATAGTAGGAGAAACATTTGTATGTTAATTGAATTAAGTATAGTGTACAGACGCCAGCATATCAAGCTACCCCAACTATCAAATTTTCCCAATTGAACATGAATTATATGCTTATGTAATAAAGTTCAAAATCTGTCACAGAAATTTGACAGATTGGGGTAGCTTGATTTGCTGGCATCTATACTTGCATTAAATGAAATATGAGAAATTTATTTAGCATAGAATAATCCTACTAATATCTACATTATCATTATATTACAAAGAGGAAAGATTTGATTGTTTGTTTGTTTGCATTGAATAGGCTCCGAAACTACTGAACCGATTTGAAAAATTCTTTCACTGTTGGGAAGCTACACTATCCCCGGGTGACATAGGCTATATTTTATGCCGTATTCCCACGGGAACGGGAACTACGCGGGTGAAACAGCGGGGCGCTGCTAGTGTATTAAAAATGTGAAAGTTTGCATGTTTGGATATTTACACGTTTGGATGGAATTTGGCATTCAGATAAAGTATAACGTGGATTAATACATAGGATACTTAGATACTACTACCTATAAGATACTTCTTATCCCGGTAATTTTTGACCTCCACGCGGGTGAAGCCGCTGACAAAAGCTAGTATACACTAAATAATTTTAACTCGGGCACGAGTGTATTTCATTTCATACGAAAACCACTTAATTCCTCATTTCGTAGTGTTATCTAGTTAGTATTTCATTACTGTTTATAATGTAAATTGTGTAATATATACGTAGTTGTCTTTGCTTAGCAATTTTGGAGTTAGTGTGGCAGGTTTAAAAGTTCATTTTCTGTTTGCATTCTAAAAACTTAGGGCTTAACTCTCTCCCTCTCGCGTTGGTACTTCAAGTATTAAAGTATTTTAAACAAAAGCCTTAATACTTACATTAATCAGTTGATTGCCCACTTTTGGCCTTGATCAGGTGAAACTACGCTTGTCGGGTTGGTTCGTAGATGGGTGACCATTTTACAGACCTTTGACATCTTTGACAGTCAATAAAAGTCAAGTCAAATAGACATTTATCAAATTTTAGTACCGATTTTTGTGGACCGATGACCTTGTGAAGGCCGCGGGAATCCGCTGGATTTGGGAAGCACAAGACCGGTCGAAGTGGAGGAGCCTGGGGGAGGCCTATGTCCAGCAGTGGACGTCTTTCGGCTGAAATGATGATGATGATGATGAAATTTTAGTACAAATCTGACTTGTTTAAAAAATATCTTGTTAAAAATATCTTATGTGATATCTTATAGGTGTTTGCATTCTGATAAATAAAATGTTTGACTTTAAGACCACAGTATTACCTAAGGATTTATGTACTGAAAAAATATTTGAATGCTGTGGAGTAGAGATACCTTCTTTAAAATGTATAGTTATTTGCATTTATAGAATTCCCAATTCAAACACATATCTATTTTTTGAAAAATTAGACCTACTATTACACAAATTACTCAAACGAAAAAAACGCATTATTATTGCAGGAGATCTAAATATTGATACCTTAAAAGAAAGCAAAGATACAACCAAACTTAAAGATCTTATATCTAACTATGGCTTAAGCCTACATATAAATAAACCAACACGTCAGCTTTCTTGCTTGGATCATATTATAGGTAATATAGAAAATTCAATTGGAAAAACTTATGAAGTTTTCCTATCAGATCACAACACTTGTCAAACATTAACATTCCCAGTTGACGAAAGGAAACCTGCCTTAAAATATTGGTATAATGTAAGCAGGGATTACTCGGATGATAACATGAAAAACTTTGTGGAAGCCATTGGAAATTTGTCATGGATCGATGTTCTCGAAAACACTGACGCAAACGATAGCTTTAATACATTTCATGAAAACTTTTCATTATTCTACAAGTTATGTTTTCCCTTAAGGAAAACCAAAATCTACGTCAACAACACGTCACCCAAATGGATTACGAAAGGTATAAGGATATCTTGCACATATAAACGACAGCTTAAAAAAATGTGTTACTCTAAAGTTAAAAATAATGATGTACGGTCTAGATATTTAATAGTACATTATGGTACAAGTGTATAAGGTTGGTGATTACCGCTGAGGCGCCATTGAGACCCGAGCCGTCAGGCGAGGGTCTTAAGAGAGCCGAGGACGGTAATCATCAATAGACACGTGTATCATACGACGTTTTTCAACACACTTGTGAAGAAAATAATACTAAAAATCATTTTGTCCTTGGAGTTTTTAGGTAGTAAACTTCCCATAACGTTAAGAGCTTCACATCTTATATCGGGCGGTGTTACAACATAAATAATTTTCTTCATAACTAGTACTTGTAGTCATTTTAATGAATAAATAACTATAATTTCAACAGTGAAAACAAGTTGAGATTTCTTTTTTGCCAATGGCGGGAAAAAGTAATCAGTTTTCCAATGCGCGCGCATCTAACAATGGCGATCGGCCTTATACTAAGGCCGCATTCCGAATTAGAAAAATAACGCTGTGAGCACTCACATCGATATTTTGCGTTCCGAGTTAGATATCACGATTCTGACAGCTAAGAACCGTCATTTTTGTCATCAATACGGAACGCTCGTGATCGCGATAAAAGTGTTCACCGTTAAAACACATTATATTCACCATATTAAACTTGTATACACCACACATTTTTTCTTCTTATATAGTAGCACTATTTCAAATAAATCTAAATTAACTAAAGATTCGATGTGACTTAAAACAAATCATTTTTGACAAGATGGCGCATGTCATGACGTCATCTATGACGATTCGCGGGACGTCGTGTGTGAGCGCGGTCAAATCGATTTTATTGTAACTCGGAACGTGGCCTAAAAGAATGACGTTTCTTTTTTTTTTGCTTTTCGCGGATAGGGCTTTAGCCACGTACAAAATGAGGAATTCAAAGTTTTCTTTATTACAGAAAAAAACAAAAGTTATATTTGAGTGAAAGTTTTATTTATTAAAAACTTAAAAACAACTTGTACTTGAAATTATCTATTTAATTACGAAGTTGCATGAAATGAGCAAGCAATAGGTATATTAATTTATGTGTACTATTGAGCACGACCTTTTTTGTATCGAAACTTTTTGAGAACAAAGCAACTCAACTAATAAAAAAAAAAGCTATAACTCACTAGTGAATAATAGTAATGAAAAAGTCACAGTTTGATAATAGGTGTCATTATGTGCCTAATTGCGGTGAAATTAGAGCCATTTTATGAGCAAGTGTGTTGAAAAATATAATAAAATTCTAAAAGCCTGCGTCCTCCGCTCAAAGAAGGGCTCAAACCTTAACTACATACTAAAATCTAAAAATAAAAACAAAGCCACATGGGACATCATCAAAAATAGAACATACACTCATAAAACATTTAAACAAATAAATGCACTCGATCACGACGGCTGTATTTTAAACGATCCGAGTCAAATAGCGAACTCTTTTAATGATTATTTTATTGATCTTGCTAGTAAAAAACCTCAACCTTCAAGAAATACTTGTTCATCGCAACCCAATAGGAACATTTCCAGCATATTTTTGAACCCTTGTTCTGAAACCGAAGTTTCCCGTATAATAGTATCTCTAAACAATAAAAAGTCGGTAGGGTATGATGAGATCTCTACACACATACTTAAATTATGTGCTGAAATCATAGCACCAATACTATGCCACATAATTAATTTATCTCTATTTCAGGGAAATTTCCCCGAAAGATTAAAATTTTCTATTGTTAAGCCCCTTCATAAAAACAAGAGTACACTAGATAAAAATAATTATAGACCTATCACACTCATTTCAATATTCTCAAAAATTTACGAAAAAATAATGCATAGTCGTTTAGTTCAATTTATAAATAAACATAAAATTATTAACGAAGAACAAAATGGATTTCAAAAAGGTAAGTCAACAACTCTGGCAGCATTCTCTTTAGTGAGGTCCATTACAGATAATATAGATAAAAAACGCTCAGTTTCCGTAATTTTCCTAGATATGAGCAAGGCTTTTGATCTCGTTAACCACAACACACTCCTAGATAAATGTGAGCGCTACGGCATCAGAGGTCCAGCGTTAGAATGGCTAAAAAGTTACCTCAGTAATAGACAACAGTGTGTTGAAGTATCTCGCATTAATGATAAACTCGTTGTGATGGTATACAAATCTTTATATAGACACAATGGGTCTGGAGTACCTCAAGGAAGCATCCTTGGGCCTCTTCTTTTCCTTTTATACATTAATGACTTACCAAATATAACAAAACATAAGTGTGTACTATTTGCAGATGATGTGTCAGTAATAATACCGGAAAATAACAAAACATTACATGAACTAGAATTAAATCAAACTATCAACGACATAATAAGTTGGCTAAATGAAAACCACTTAAAAATAAATTTATCCAAAACAAAATTCATTCAATTTGCAAACTACAAACAAAATCCCCCAAAAATTATTTTAAACCCCAATAACGAAATAATTAGTAAAGAAAATAGTGTAAAATTTTTAGGTCTGACATTAGATGAAAATTGTAATTGGGGAACACATATTGAAAATCTATGTAAAAAACTAAACAGATTTGTATATGCACTAAGAGAACTACGCAAAACAGCGAATGAAGAAGCTGCACTCAGCGCCTATCACGGCTACGTAGCATCTGTATTGAGGTACGGTTTACTCCTATGGGGCAACTCGTCTCAAGTTCAAAGAGCTTTCATAGCGCAAAAAAAATGCTTAAGAGCAATAACTGGGGCGCCTCCATAAGAAAGTTGTAGACCAATTTAAAAAAAATTTAAGGTTCTAACGATCTGTTCTATTTATATTTTAGAAATAGGCATATTTGTTAGGAAAAATTCACACTTCTTCTCCACAATAACCGAAAATAATAGATTCACAAAAAGGGACCCCACCAAGTTAAAAAACCAATTTTGTAACAGCACTCTCCACTATAGAAACAGTTATCTTATGTCCATAAAAGTTTACAACCATATTCCAAAACGAATACGAGAACTACCATTACATTTCTTCAAAAAACAACTGAAAAATTGGCTTCTCCAAAATAATTTTTATACATTAAAAGAATTTTTTGAATATAAGTAGATATTATTAATAGATATTAGATTTTTTTATATTAATACAAAGGTTGTTATTGTTTTGTTTTATTTTATTTTGTATTGTATAAATGTGTCTTTATATACACAGCCTTAAGTGTTGTGTATCGTGTACCAAAGTTAAAATAGTTTAAAAGTTAGGCTTTACACCCATGTGTAAATACTAATAAATTGTAAGTATTCGTATGCCGCTTCTAGCGGCGGATGTGTCCTGAACTATTTATACTTGTCCAACTTTGTACCTACCATATCCGACGAATAAATATCTTTATCTTTATCTTTATGTTATGTAAGTAGGTAGGTAATCCTAGAGGATTTGGTTTCCGCACTTCTTCCTTCTGGTGGGCCATTTCCTTAGTCCCCATGCAAGCCCAGCATAGAGGACTGTTCGTTATACCAGTTGTGTGGAAATGTTTGTTTTATTATCATTAAAAATATATGCACTGGTTTTACCGGTAAATTCTTCACGATTGTTGAGTTAGGTCTGTAACAGGCAATTTCTTTAGACTCTTTCCTACAAAGCTAACATCATGGAAATTAATTAGGTAATAATTTATTAATTAATTGTTAAGAAAGTCGACTACTTACCAACTTAAAATAATTTCGTAAGCAAAAATTAAAACACTGGCCGAAAAAAAACACGGTCTTGCCATGGGAAGTGACACTCTTATTTTTTTTTTAATAAGACAACGAGACTATACAATTATTCCTTCTGCTGCTATTCAAGTTTAAGGATACGAAAAAACCCGAACAATAAATGTCTGGCAGTAAACTTTAATTTTTGGGTACAAAAAAATTGAAATCTGAATGTCTTATATTCAAATGACAACTGTCAATCGTTGACGGTTGTATGAAAAAGCACAGCAAACGAGGTATCCCAGTCGATTTGGCTTCACATGCAATTTGCCTGATTATGCTAACTGTAACTTCTGTAAGTATTAAATACTTAATTTTTCCCGCAAATAAATTAAAATTAATAGTGGCAAAAAGCCTTTTTGTTACGTTTAATTTAAGGAGAAACTCTTAACCTTTTTGAAAAAGTTTATAAATATCGAATTATTATTAGCACAGCGTTCCATTAAACGTGAAAGCTAGTTAATCCAACCGGTTTCGTCCAACTTTTTCCGCTGCACTCAAGCTCAGACCGGACCCACTTCCGGCGGATGTGAAACACTTTTTAATTTCCGTTGCGGAGGGATTTTTCTACACAGAAGTTGATGGGCACTCAATTATTCACATTCAATTAATGAAAATATTTATAACCTGCGTAATCTGGACGTTGAGGGTGCTGTCTTGTTATAAATTGTGTATTTTAATTACGACATAATTAAATGATGATTAATTTACGTAAAGAACATAATATATAAAATTTGGGTACCTTCAAGAGGTGCTCGTGGCTAAGTAAGGTTAAGCGACGCTTGCCGAGGTTGGTCTGTGGATGGGTGACCATCTTTACATACCGAGACTCCTCCGTGCCTCGGAAAGTACGTTAAGCCGTTGGTCCCGGCTGTCATTCGTGGATCTTTGACAGTCGTTACGAGTCGTCAGAGGCCCGAAAGTCGGACAACCAGTCTTACCAAGGGGTATCTTACTACCCAGTAACTGGATTGTGGAGGTCAGATAGGCAGTCGTTCCATGTAAAATACTGGTATTCAGTTGCATCCGGTTAGACTGGAAGCCGACCTCAACATAGTTGTGAAAAGGCTAGGCAGATTAATAGACTTGTGCACCTGCAAATAAATATCGCACATCTTTCTGTCAAAGTACCTATATGCAATGGACAAGTTGTTAATTGGGGAGTCTTAGGCACTTTGAATTTTGATAAATTCTGTTTTGTCTGTTTCTTTTTAACCCCCGACGCAAAAACGACGGGGTGTTATAAGTTTGACGTGTCTGTGTGTGTGTGTGTGTGTGTGTGTCTGTCTGAGGCAACGTAGCTCCCGAACGGATGAACCGATTTTGATTTAGTTTTTTTTGTTTGAAAGGTGTATTAGTCGGGAGTGTTCATAGATATGTTTCATCAAAATCGGTTCAGCCGTTTGAAGATTATCAGCTCTTTTCTGGTTGAAAAAGGGACCTGATGCTGGAGCAATACCTGGAATTTCCAGGAAACCCAAGTTATTCACCAACAAACAGCAGAAGTATCGTGTTTGGGCTCATTGAAAAGGTCTCAATGAATAGATTATAGATAAATGTATAGATATATAATAGTGATTTAAGGGAGACATTAAGTTTAAAAAGCAAGAAATAAAAATTAAATTTAAAATTTAAAAAACCCCCGACCCAAACAAAACCCCTAAAAAGTAAAAAATAATATTTATGGGCCTTTTAATTTGAACGTAATATTTTGATCAGGGCATTGTCAAGTCGGGGGACGGTCAATGAAAACGCCAAACAGAGGCCTAGCCGTCCCCCGACTCAATCAATCAATCGAGCAATCTGTAAAAAACTTAGCACATCTGCATACGCACTTTATAATCTTAAAAAAAAAGTTAACATCAAAACAGTATTACTAGCATATCATAGTCTTGTCGTTTCAATTTTAAGGTTTGGTATTATATGTTGGGGCAATTGTGCCGAAAGAGAGAGTATTTTTAGGGCCCAAAAACGCTGCCTACGAGCAATATTTGGCCTGAAAGTTACAGACAGCTGTGTTCCAATTTTTAAAAACCATAATTTGCTGACATATCCGTGCCTCTACATTTTAGAAATTGCTCTTTTTGTAAAATGTAATCGTAATCTATTTTTAAATTTATCGGAAAGCAGATACCGAGATGTAACCTTGCGATCTCAATACCAAAACTTATTACGCACAGGTGGACATAGGACTGCTTTGTTGAGGAAAAGTGTTTTTGGCATGGCACCAGCTATTTTTAACCACATTCCTAACTCCATAAAAGAGGAACCAGTAACCACATTCAAAAATAAATTAACTGCACTTCTATTAAAAAAATGCTACTACTCTGTATTGGATTTTCTAGCAGACAAAATTTTAGTTATATTTCATAAAGAATTCGTAGTGGTCTGTATTGTGCACAAATGTTTAGTTTGTATGTTTGATGATAAACCTCATCAATATTTGCATGCCAAAATGGTAGAATGTAAAAGGATTCTTTAATATTGTAACCACCTTATTGTAAATACCTACATTCTAAGCAAATAAAAATTCTATTCTATTCTATTATTTTTTACTTTTTAGGGGTTTTGTTTGGGTCGGGGGTTTTTTAAATTTTAAATTTAATTTTTAAATGTAATGTTTTGATATATACTAACGTTAATACCCTCTAAAGAATATAAGGAGTAAAGATAAAGATGCCTGTATTTATTTGTATTAACATGTGTAACATGATACATAAATAGGTATGCACTTAAGGATGGAAATTTGTTTAAAAATTGTAGGTTCAACATGTTTTGCCATATTCGGCGTACAAAATAGTTTATAATATTGAGTTACATAAATAAGAATCTTTTTTTTTATTAACCGACTTCAAAAAGAAGGAGGTTATCAATTCGAAATGTTTATATATATATATTTTTATGTATGTTCGGGCATAACTCCGTCGTATATAGACGGATATGCAAAATTCTTTTTTGTTCAAAAGGAGTTTACTCCGAAATGGTCCCATTGAAATTTCATATAGATCTGATGATGCGTTTCGGAGACAGACAACGGAACTCTTCAAAAAATTAAAGCAAATCAACCGCGAATATGTTGCTATCGCATAAATATGCATTGTTTTGACGCCAGGATGATGAAATTTCGAATTGGTGTGGGGTAGGTAACTAAAAAGTGAAAAATAAAAACTTTTTTCTATCTAATAATTAAAATACACATCCAAAGTCACCGACTTCCGAAATTAAAGTTATTTTGCACTTTGTAGTGTTTTTTTGAAAGACGGTTGTTATTTTTTTGAAAAAAGTTTTCATACTCAAAATTCAATCAATTCAAATAGATACATAATCAGTCAATACAAAAAATGAATTATAATTGAAACAGTAAAATTACTTATTAAATTAACAAAATTCAAAATTTGTCATTCGAAAACTCCGTAACACTATAGTATCCCTTACTGATTGGCAATATTTTTTGTTCTCTCTTAAATGAATTAACATTCATTACCTTAATGGCATTAGGAATTTTATTGTGTAGTAAAAAATTCTGTCTGTTTAATAGGAAAGTACCTACTGCTGTTTTTACAAAATCAATCAAAAGTCATTTATTCAAACTAGGCTGAGAGCCAGCACTTTTCGAACGTCAAAAATTACATTAGACAGTCCCCCAAAAACGCCCACCCTTCGACACTTCCTAGTGCTTTAGCTGGGAATAAGAAGTGGCGCAACAAACTCCCCAGCAGCACAACTGTCTGATAAGTTGGAAGAACTTGATTCTATACAATAATAGGTAAGTAATAAAATTTCATCAAAAAATGGTAATTTCATTATTAAAAATTAAATAAAAATGTTTTATACAGTCCAATAAAATAAACAATTCTATGGAGTAACATCATCATCATCATCATCATTTCAGCCGAAAGACGTCCACTGTTGGACATAGGCCTCCCCTAAGCTCCGCCGCTTCGACCGGTTCTGTGCTTCCCGCGTCCAGCGGACTCCTACGGCCCTCACAAGGTCATCGGTCAACCTTGTGGGAGGCCTTCCAATTTTAGGTCTTGCGGTACGCGGTCGCCACTCCAGAACTTTTCGGCGCCATCGGCCATCTGTTCTGCGAGCAATGTACCCTGCACACAAATGCTGTTACATATCATCTAAATTGACATAAAATTACTCGATAAACTGCATTTCAGAATTTCATAAAAAACTAAGAATAGGTAAATGTTTTTTTTAAAGTTCGCTTTTGTTTTTAATTGAATGTGATCATCAGCCTATAATGGTCCCACTGCTGGGACTCAAGCCTCCTCTCGGTGAGAGGGATTGGGCCGTAATCCACCACGCGGGCCCACTACGGGTTGGTAGATGTTACATGTCTTCGATTTTTTTTTTCTAGGACATATCGGTTTCCTCACGATGTTTTCCTTCACCGTTTTGAAAGCAGTTGTGATGAAATAATTTACAAAAAGTAAAGCGCCTGTCTGGGTTCGAGCCTACGACCTGCAACTCGTAAGTCGCGGCCGTTAGCACTTGGCCACCACTGCTCTCTTAGTTGAATTGAATATTTAGGTCAATTACTTATTATTACTAGTGGTCGCCTAGTGATCGAAATTTGACCATATATTATTTAAAACTTAATGTATTTGTAATGCATTATTTTGTTCAAATATTACTTTTTTGCACTCCTTCTCGGTAATAAGCATATAACTTTAACTGTGAAAAATGTCATACACCGTCCGCATAATTTTCATAAATCAAATCAAAACTCATTTATTCAAATTAGGCTGACAATCAGCACTTTTCGAATGTCAAAATTAGGTAGATACATAAGACAGTCCCCCAAAACGCCCGCCCTTAACCACTTCCTAGTGCTTTCGCTGGGAAGAAGTGGCGCAACAAACTCCCCATAAAAAGGGGTACAAAGTTTTTGATTGTCGTTTTAATATATAGATTACTAGCTTTTGCCAGCGGCTTCGCCCGCGCGGTACTTTCATCCCCTATTGAACTCCCTTAGGGGTTGAATTTCCAAAAATACTTCCTTATTCCTTGTCTAAATTATAAAGGGAACCTCTGTGCATTTCTGATGCGTTGATGAGTCAGTCAGTCAAGACTTTTCTTTTTATTTATATAGATTAAACAAAATTGTCAATTGACATTTCCCGCTGACTGTACTAGAGTAAATATTAACAATCTACTCAGTCAGTTAATTACTTTAGCCCAGTTCATTAACTAAAAAGATAACTCACAAAACAAACACAATTTGTTAAATAAAACCAAGCACACACACATTGCGACTAAAGCGAATAACAGAATTAATTCTCTGAGTGAGTCGCAACGATACAAATTGGACCAATTAATTCACGCTATTAGGTTGGTAGTCGAATATTCTAGAGTAGTATACGTCTGTAGCAAAAATAGGACCATTTATTTGATACATCAGCGAAACTTTCTAACTACTGTCTCAACCCTGTGTTTGCTATTACCATACATACATTTATATAACATCACGCTTTGTTGCCCCAACGGCCTACCCGCAGAGGTGTACCAATAGTGCATCCACATTTCGCTAGTTAAGTTTAAGTCCCATGCAATGTTTTTTTTTTTAGGGTGGGAAATCATCAAATAACTTCTCCCGCTCTGGGTGGAGCAGGAGGGCGTGTTAGACTTTAACTGACTAAAACCCACCCGTGTTCCTTCAGTTGCCTGTGTGCCAGAGGCCACGGTATGTCTTTCGAACACCCGCACCCCTGGCAGAAGGAGACTTTCGTTCTGCATTGGAACAATGCTAAAAATGCGATGCGGGCGAGTACTATCAGCGGATAATGTAGTGGGCTGCAATATTGTTAAAACTATATTTTAGAAATATAAAGAAAAATAAAATACTTCGACTTATTTATTTGTATAGTTAGTTGGTAATTTAATGTAATACCTAATGTTAATAGATTATTGTTATTCGCCATTAATGCCCAGCTGCTGAGCGAAGCCCAAGCCCAAGCTCTGTACAGAGCTCCCAAGGAACAATTTTATTAAAGGAGTCCAGCTAGATAATTGTGTTAAATACTATGAAAGTGATGTAAGTAAGCTAAAAAATAATAAATAAACTAAGTAAGTACTACTTTTGAAAACACACCTGGACCAAGAAGAGGACAGTAGAATTGTTACCTATACAGTTTTTTTTTTTTCATGTTGAATTGTCGACAGTTAATTTGTCTCTTGAGATAAATGAATTTGCTGAAATGCCTAGGGCAAATTAGGGTTTGTATTTGGTCAAAAATCAAAGTGCCGTATAAAGAAGCGGTCAAACGTTATTAATTTAGCATTCCCAAGTTAAGTAACATTTCCAATTTCCACGACAAACAGCAAATAATCCACCTCGTTCAAAATAAAACCGTCACAAACGTGTGTGACGTCACAAATTCCCGACTCTAAGCGAATAACACATTTAATTCGTTGAGTGAATCGCAACGGTACAAATTGGACCAATTAATTCGGTCCATTAGGTCGTCTCTGCCCTGCTTTGAAGTTGTGCGACATAAGTTTAATGTGAGTTTTTATCATCAACGAATTGATTTCCGTGGTCGATGCAGGTGCAGGTATTAAAAAAATGTTATTTTGTTTGAATTTGAACTTTTTTTGACTTGTATAATAGGGACCTACGATATTAAAAGTATCATAACGCCTTTTCTTTTCAATTGAAGCGGCATCTACAACGCTAATCCCAGGCTGATGTCCGGCCACAATAGGCTTGCGGACGGCGAGTAATGGCTAGCTCGCTGTCCGGTAAGGACCAAGCCCGGGTCGACAGCGCGTTGCGTTCCACGCACGCCTCAAAGAGATGTCAGCACCAACTGGTAGGGTTCGAAAGGACCTGCTGCCAGGGGTGCGGGTTGTTCGAAAGAGATACCGTGGCCCCTGGCACACAGGCAACTGAAGTAACACGGCTGGGTTTTAGTCAGTAAAAGTTTGATATTTTAATGACTAAAACCCACCCATTTATTGAATTCACACCCTCAAAAAAATCTACAACACTACATGCGAACTACTTGTTATTTCATTTTCATTTCATGTATTATTCATAAACAATTAAAATTGTGTTGAACATTACATATTAAATAAAATTATCACATTCAGAAACAATACATTTAAAAACCTAGTTAAAATTGAAGTGAAAAGTTAGTTTAATAGTCAAGTTAATTTAAAATATGTTAATGTTAATAAATACAATGTCAAATCTAAATCAGTAAACATGTAAAATTCAATGTCAATTTTTTTTTTTTAATTGAGAGTACAAATTCATGAAGGTCCTAAACAGACGTCTTGCAAAATCCTGCATCGCGCTAGCAGAGTATACCGCACAACTACTCGTAGCATATGTACAACGTCCAGACTTCAAATCTGCGGGTAAATAAATTTATTCCAGCATACCATAACGGAGAAAAGTGCCAGCCGCGAATTACGAGTTATGAGTCATAGGTTCAAAACCAGACAGGCGCTTTACTTTGTGTAAATTATTTCATCACATCGCGAGGAAACCGGCATGTCCTAGAACAAGAAAATCGAGGATATGTGACTATATACTAAACCGCGCTCGACCCGCTTGGTGGAATACGGCCTACGGGAGGCCTGTGTCCCAGCAGTGGGAACATTACAGACTGATTATACTAAAAATGCCTTAAAACTTAGCCAGAAAACGTCTTTTGAAATTCTTACGTCTGATTTTCAACAATTGAAAAAACGTCCAAAACAAAAAACCGGCAACTTTTACTAAACTACACGCATAATTAATCGAAATCTATTATAACGAACAAATAAAAGTAAAGTCATCGTCAGTGATGCTACTATTACGGGCTATTAGGGGCAATTCTCGTCAACTAATGTTCGCAACGACATTACCCTAAGAATAATAGAAATGTTAGGGTGGACGGCCCTAGCGATTGTCACCCAATATATTGCGTCACTGTAGGGTGGCCTTGAATTGAGCAATACTTTGTAGGATGTAATATAATTATTAAAAGTAAATTATTTATTTTCTAATTTTTAGTTCGGCTAACCTATAAAAGCGTATTTTTTTTTTATTTTTTTTTTTTTGGCCAAATAATGGCAGAAATTTATGAAATTATTGAATTGTCATTGGTCCTTGATAAGTGTGCAAAGTTTCAATTTAATTCGACGTTTTAAAGTGGGTCAAAATCATGTTAAAAAAATCAGTAACATAGATACATACCAAGCTAATAAAAGCATCTTAAAAATACTAAATAATGAAAAAAAAAACACAACCATTAAAAAGTATAGAAGAACACTCATCAGGAAATGATTATTCCAAATTTTATATTTTCTAAGTGTTTGACAACGTCTACTATTTAAGCCATCACCATAGCAATAGAATTTGTACTGAAAAAATGTGTTCTGGGCCAAAAATTACTTACATGTAGAGTGCGGTGTAGATATCGCGTAGCACATAGAAAATTGACAGGCCTACGAAAACCGTAGACGTGCTACGAAGTTCGTAGCGTTTGCGTAGCATGCCAGTTTGTGGCTTTCGGCGGCGGAGTAATATTTTAAGTGATTATTTTGATTGAATATTATCCTTATTATTAGAAATGTACCCGTTTGATAGCAATAGGCTCGCCCTCATTACATGAGACTTAATCATAACTGGTGAAATGTGGGTTTACTTGGTACAGGTACACCTCTGTCTAATACATATTAAGTTTATAATAAACGAAAACCTTGTCCCTCTTTCTGCACAAATCCTAGTTACCCCACAGTGTCTCCACCTCATCAATTCCCGCGGACATGCGTTCAGATAGCTATAATAAATGCTGGGGAGGCGATTTGGCACTCCCGGCGTAATGGGCCGGCACTTCCTGGTACCACTAGTGATTGTCTAGGCAAATGTCGGGGAATCTGAGACAGTGTGTTTGGGCTTTAATCGTTGGGAAAGGTTAAATTGTTTAAGTAGTGGATTTCTGCCAGGGGTGCGGGTTTGTTCGAAAGAGACACCACAGCCCCTGGCTTAAGGGCTACTGAAGGAACACGGGTGGGTTTAAGTCAGTAAAAGTCTGACACGCCCTCCTGCTCCACCCAGAGCGGGAGAAGTAATTTGATGATTTCCCACCCAAAAAAAAAAAAAAAAAAAAAAAGTAGTGGATTTGATTAAGTAAGTTGGTCACATAATTGGTTGGATAAATATTTGGCTATAACACCGACTGTTTATCCTGTAAAAAATAATGTTTAATGGCTACGATATTATGTAAAATTATCCGAAGGGATTGGCACTCAGAGTCAAAATACAGGTTTTGCCTAGTTCGGCTACAGGTGCGTAACTCATTTGTACTCTAAACTAGCCTTTTTAATTTGTAAAACCTTTTTAAGTTTTTTGAAATAAATAAATGTCATTATTTCGTTTATTTATTTGCAGTCCTTACTAAATATATTTTTAAATATTTTTATAAAAAATATACATATTAATTGGTTCTTTTTTCGTCCGAACATTTTTTTTTAATTTGCTTATACAGTATGGAAACCACATACATGCAATAAATGAAACTACAAGTATTCGTAATCCACAGAAATATAACGAAACTAAATAGAAAATGAAAAAAATGTGACTTAAAAAAGTGAAATTTTCAAACAAAATAAATATCAATATAAATTCAGTAAACTAAACACTCTATTTAGATAACGTACTTCGTTGGTGTTGAGGCAAATGAATAGAATAGGTGATAGTTTACACAAAAATATCATTTTTATTAGTTTAGATTATTTGTTTGTTCAACAATATTATTGTTCACCAGATACGAGCTACTCGTACCACCCGGCGATACACGATGACACCTTCGTTCGTCGGAAACAGCGGCGAAATCGTACCACATTCACACTGCAACAGGTAATTATTATGGCTTTAAGAACTTTATTAAACTGTTGCCGTCTTATTACAAAACGCGATCTAACTGCAGGTTTTGCATTTCCAACTTTATCTAGATTTGAGTAAAGTTCATTGACAACTTAGCACCGGACGAATTTGTCAGTTTTGTAAAATGAACTGCATTTATATACGAGTACATGTTGGGTTCTTAATTTAAAAACTGGCCGACCTGATCTAAATAAAAACCTTGTCTTGCAATAAGTTTAATAATAATGCAGTTGTTCAAAGACAAAGAAAAATATGTATTCGTCGGATATGGTAGGTACAAAGTAGGGTCTTTTTTTGCAGGACAATAATACACATGAAACTTCGGATGGTATTCAACAGGTTACGATTTCGTCTAGCCTGATAAATCTACAATAATTCAGGAATGGAAATATCTAAGGAAATGTTAGGATCTCTAATACATATATACAGGGTAGCGTGGATATTGACAAGCAAACAGTACTAGTTCGATGTCTCTGCCGTCGTGTATACAACACCACGCTAAGTGTAGCAGAAGGGTGGTTTATTATTTTCGGAGGTAAACGCCTTTATCTTCACCCGATTTTATCTCAGAGTATAAGTATTTAACGTGGACAGTGAACGGCTGCATTAGAATTCATTGAACCATTCCGTTATCTTTGAAACTCCTGCATTATTTTTTTTACCTTTTCTGTTTTACATTGTTGATTGTCAACCTATCAGTAATACAGGTAGCTAGTAACCTTATGAAAATAACCGTCCTACTCCTGCACCCCTCTAACCCTTCTTATCTTTCAGTTGGAGGAACTGGAGACTGCGTTTGCGCAGACTCACTACCCCGACGTGTTTACGAGGGAAGACCTCGCTCTCAAGATCAACCTCACTGAGGCCAGAGTACAGGTTAGTCACTAGCTTCTTATGTATTAGCCCGCAGACAAGGGCTGCTCATTGCTTTTAATCAACCCACCAATGCCTTATTTAAAATGGTACGCAATATAAATCATCTAAAAACAATCTGTTTTTAACCGACGGTAAAACGGAGGAGGTTCTCAAGTCGACGCGTATATTAATTTTTTATTTCTTATGTATGACCACGCATAACTTTTTTCAGAATAGTTCGATTTTTAACATCAAGTTTTGTCAATACGAGGAGTGATACAATACAATACAAAATGTATTTATTGAAAAACAAAAGTAGGTACACCAATATTTAGATTTATCTGACTCCTGCGCTAGTTATATAACTGTGTTGCAGGAGCCAGTCTCCTCCCGTTATACAGAGACGCAGTGTTTTGTTGTTTTATGACGCCGCAAAAAGTAAAAAAAAAAAAAATACAAAAGCAAACAAAAAAAATACATTTAATATTATCTTGAGAAAAAAAAAATGGATCCAGACTAAATAATAAAGATAAAATAATTAAAAAACGTGAGAAAATAATTAACAATGAAAAAATAATTATGATAGCCCAGACTGTGACTGCGACTTACGAGTACAGGCCGTAGGTTCGAACCTAGACAGACGTTTTTATCCCCCAACATACAAACAAATTTTACATACTTTTTAACCCCCAACGCAAAAACGACGGGGTGTTTTAAGTTTGACGTGTCTGTGTGTGTGTGTGTGTCTGAGGCAACGTAGCTCCCGAACGGATGAACCGATTTTGTTTTTTTTTGTTTGAAAGCTGTATTAGTCGGGAGTGTTCTTAGACATGTTTTATCAAAATCGGTTCAGCCGTTTGAAGATTATCAGCTCTTTTCCAATTTAAATTAGTAACAAACATCACTGTGGGAAAAATACGCAACGCTGCGCAGATTTAAGCGAGACATTAAGTTTCCAATTAGGGGGACGGTGAATGAAAACGCTAAACAGAGGTCTAGCATTTTCATTAGCCGGCCCCCGACTCGACAATGCCTTGATCAAAATATTACCTTCAACTTAAAAGGCCTATAAATATTATTTTTTTCTTTTTAGAGTTTTTGTTTGGGTCTTTTTAGATTTAAATTAATTTTTTAATTTGAATTATTACTGTTATCTCATATTATGCCAAGTTATTCATGAAGGTTGCATGATAAAACCAACATATCGCAAATATGTTTAAGTCGGTGATATACAAATCTATTTAATTATTCTTCGACATGTAGTTGTATCGTGAGCAAATAGGTAGTAATTAATGATGGTGTTGATTCGTAACTGGGTTTCACGTAGAATCCAAATGAATAATAGATTCCTAACACATCGCGCGTTGCTAAGCTGGTTTAATAGCATTTATTAGTATTTATAATTTTTGCTAGAATTGCGTCAGCTGACTGATGGACTGCCATACCATGTTTTGACATAACATATATCCTATAGCAACGCATCACCTGCACGCGGTTATTTTTAATACGTTTTCTCTTAGAGTTATTTCTGGTGTTTTACTCGGCTTTATAGGGTCGTAGCGAGATGTTATATAGCATAAGCCTTTCTTTAGAATTGGGTTATTAAATTTAAAAGGAGTTTTTTTTTCCGAAATCTGAGTGGTTGTTTCAGAGATGAATCTCAAAAAAAAAAAAAAAATTATAGAGGTTAAAGATTGTTTGTGTATTGAGGTTTAACAATTTTTAACCTCTTTATATAATTTTTACCTCTTTATAATAATATATTAAGTACACTTCTTCAACATCACAATGCACGCATACTATGGGATAAATTACGATCTCGCATACCATATTAAACCCCTTTAGGGGACGAATTTGATTTAAAAATTCGTCCTTAGTGCTCACCTTCGTTAAAAAAGGAAATCTTTTGCGAAATTTCATGCTCTACCAATTGTTTTTACAATTTCATGGTTCAGAAGGTTAAAAGATGACCTCTAACAATTTCTATCACCAATCCCACCAAATATACTTAAACTTTCATAACATCCACTCTCCTTAACCCTACAAAATCATACTCCACTTCAACCCTCAAGTTGTACATAAAATGTAGAATTTACGCGCGTCGCCACCGCGCCACGTCTAACCTGTCCGCCTCGATAACCATCACAACCACCGCCTGCCGCATATCTTTCAGGAACGTCGTCTGCCTTATACTGTGTCACTGCTTGAACAAGGAACGTATGCGTGGAAATTATAATTTATGCTAATATAATAATATCATTATTATAATTTTGGCAGTCGTTACGGGTCGCCAGAAGCTCGAAAGTCTGACAACCAGTCTTACCGAGGGGTATTGTATTTATTACCTAGTAAGTGGGTTGTGGAGGTCAGATATGCAGTCGCTCCATGTAAAATGCTGGTATTCAGCTGCGTCCGGTTAGACTGGTAACCATCCCCATGATGACAATGGTGATGATTAAAAATAAACTAAAAGAAAACTGGGGAAATGATTGTAATTAGATTCCTAAAGTGTGGGTTTTCGGGTGACTATACGCAGATATAGGTGATTAGTGTTCCTGCATGTTTCAATTTCGATTTTAACTGTGCCTCATACTTCTGCGTTCTCGTAATTTTCGTAAATAAGGCTACGAAGTTTTGCTTCACGTATTATTAGAGATATAGAAAATAGCCCGAAAATCGTAGTTGAAAATACTATTAAGTAATTTATCAAGTACTCGTAGATATGTTTATGATTGGAATTTATAACGGGTGACTGGTAGACATGGTATCGATAACTTGAAATTGCGTCTAGTGAAGCATAGCAATTGAAAAGAAGATTCTAAGTAAAAACTTCAAGATAGGGAACATAACTTTATCACAATTTACACAATACTTCAAGAGTAAAATCCATTTAGATTCAATATAGAGTTTGCTAACCGAAATTCATTTTTTCGCCAGAGCGTGCAATGTGGAGAGTGAATGATATTGAACTGGAGAGCGAGTGTAATGCGAGTGCTCCGTAACCCACACGTGAACGAGGGTACTATTGGGTCAAAAAGCCTTTTTCGAAATTGATCTGAATGAATGAAGGTTATGCCTTTATTTCGAATGGAACTATTTAATTTAATATTTAACCGGAGTACCAACTAGGTAATCTTACAACACGATTACACTTTTATTAGGTGTTATTTACCTACATATAAACAGAAAACTCGCTTAATAAAGTTGTTATTATTGCGAATTCTTTAAACAATTATAATCTTTTGTTTCTTTTCATCTGAAAATGGCGCAATTTCTGGTAATTCGTCTTATGTTAAATTTCGCAAACAACGTCGCTAGTTTAAAAAAAATCTAACGGTTCACTAGTGACTCACTGAAACGACTAAAGAACCTAGTCCCCAGTACTTAGTAGGACCTAGATAGGTAAGTAGTGGTCCCTAGTAGTTTCTTTAGTTCCTACAATGAGCTACCAATTACAAAGAGTACCAATATAATACCATAATATAGTACCATAAAAATACCAATGGGTAACTGACTATAAATGATAAATGATTTTATTTCTGTAAGTAGGTTTGTACAAACACTTTTACACGTCAATCATATTTTTTAAACTAGGCGAGGCCGGCGTTTCCTAACTGACTACTCTGAGAAGAAAGGCCGAAACAAACTCAGAGGTCACAGTCTCTTTTAAAGTCCAGACATAATCTTGGTCAGATCATGTGAAGACCATGTGGATTGGTGTCTGAAATGGTCTTTTGAGGAAAGAAACCACACAGATTGAGTGGACCTGTCCATTCAGTGCACGCATATATCAGTAACCATACGGCTCAACTCAGAACTTGAGGAGCTCAACGATTTGACGAACAATACCAAAGAAAGGACATTATACATGACTCGTAATCTGACAATACTAGTGACCGTACTCGTATTCGATTGCATAATTAGAAAATTTACAAATCTGTCCTAAGATAGAACTATAACTAACTAACAGTTAAATTGACTCCTAAACCCTTACAACTACGTTCCTTACATAGTTGTAAGGTTTTAGAAGTCAATTTAGCCGTTAGTTACAGTTCTATCTTCCTTCCATTTTTGAATCGACTTAAACAGTTTATATAACAGTCTCGTACTTATTGCCTTCGGTACCTAATCCACGGTACCTACCTCTCTGTGAGCCGAGCAACACGGAGCCTGTTTTAGTCAAATTGCTCGACGCCACCATTCGTGTTTTATTTATGCCCAAATAAAAATTGCCCAATTCCGTCGTTCCGCAGCTACAGCCACAATTTAGTGGAGGCTGTCGCTCGGGATCTACACTTTTATTGCTCGTATCTGCTGAATCATAATGCCTGTTAAGTGTTTGGTGGAAACCTTGTTTATATGCATATAACATATAAATATAAGAACTTAACATCTCTTTCTTGACAAGGATTTCTGAAAAAATTATACAATCTTTTAAATCTCCCGTAGGTAATTGAAATGTCGTTGGTTGTCTGTTAATAAATTACAGGTTTCAGTAGCAAACAGGCTCAAAAGATATTGAATACCTACCAATTTTCAGACCTTTGCATGTCAAAAAGGTTGCGTCTAATTGGCTTGCCTTAGAGACAAAGTTCAAATGCCTCATAGTAAAACAGATATAATCTGTAAAATCTCACTGTGAAAACGCAGGTGAAGTGATCTTACGTCAGTGTCAATTCCACCTGATGCTATCAGGTGGAATGACAACTCCCTCCAAGCTCAATTTACCGGCATTTTCACGATAACTTTTTACAAGAATAGATCAGCATTACAGATAATTTAACCCTTCTAACTGAATGCTATTTGACTGCAGATGATATTCACATCCAAATCCATAAACGACTCCACTCAATTACAATAAGCGCTATATCCGTAGCAGCAACTGCAGGCAACTCCAAAGTTACCAACGTAATTACAATCACATGTCAAACGTCAGCATTGACCAGCTCTCTAACATGCCCAATCGACGTAACTACCAGGCTCAAGCCACGTAAGACAATATCCAATTTCGTTTGTCCGCATCGAACATCCACTTCCATTAGTAAACTACCATTGTCAAAACCAACTCTACTCTAGTTCGTTGCCAAAACCACCAAAACAGTTGAGAATTGAACGTACCGTCCATGTTAAATTGGTCTTCGATAGTTCATTGGTTTGTTGGAATATCGGTGGATATGTGAGTGGTGCGGGGGGAGGGGCAGGTCAGGTAGAAGTGGTGGTCTGTAACGCGTTTAAGTCGCTCATCTCGGAATGGTATTACGGTATGAGGCAGTTACCCCGCGCCCGCGCGTCGCACCCCCGCGCACACCTCACGGCACGTGCTACTGGGATTAAGGGGTGTCGCATGTGAAGAGGACTGCAGGATTCGTTAGATTTGGTATATTAGTCGGAATCGTTGAAACGATTGATGGAAAGTTCAATAAATTAAGTCATCTATTTGACAGAAGGCATAGAGATGTGTATTTCTTCCTACTTCCCTGCTAATAACGGGTTTTTCAACAAGAACTTTGTTTTTCAATTGGGCCATTACCAAAAGCATGACAGTTTTGATATTTAGTTTTTTGACGTATTCGTAGTAGATGCTTTGGCAATTGTTACAATGAATTCAATTTCGCTCGAAAATGGCATTAAAATAATTAAAATCCACTATGAAAATGGTGGTTCTGTTAAAGTTAAATTTTGTAAAATTCGTGATATTTTCGGGCAGCATAATCGTCCTTCTGAGACCGCTATTAAGAATTTGGTTGCTAAATTTGAGTCGACAGGCTCAGTACAAAATGTGCCAACACCAACGCGTGTTCGGCCGGGTCGTTCACCGGAACACATCACAGCCGTGAGCCACAGTGTTGAAGAAGATCCAAATTTATCTATTCCTCGTCGTTCTCAACAATTGGGGTTATCCAAAACCACCACATGGCGAATTTTGCGTAAGGATTTGGTTTCGAAGACTTACAAGATTCAACTGGTGCAGGGATTGAAGCTGACCGACCATTCACATCGCCGTAGATTTGCTCAATTCATTCAGGAACAACCCGCTGGTTTCTCTGAAAAAATCATTTTTTCAGACGAAGCCCATTTTCTCTTGTGTGTTTTCTCAGAGTACGTCAACAAGCAAAATTGCTGCATTTGGGTTTCTGAAAATCCAAGAGCAATAATTGAGAAGCCTTTGCAAGCTCAACGTGTCACTGTATGGTGCGCTATGTGGTCTGGAGGCATGATTGGGGCGTTTTTGGTCAAAAACGTTGATGAAAGAATCGACATTGTCAGCGTGCTCGTGATGGACATTTGTCAGATATCATTTTTCATTCATAATTGCCAAACTTTTCTCTTCGTAATACAATAAAAATTTGAATCATCTTCATACATATTCTTTGTTTTATTTTGTTTGAGAAAACAAAGTTCTTGTTGAAAAACCCTGTAGTATAAATGCGAAAGTAACTCTGTATGTTACGCTTTCACGCTTAAACCGCTGAGCCGATCGTCAAGAAATTTGGCAGAGATATAGCCGACATCCACGCGGACGGACCCGTGTGCAAAATCTAGAAATATTATGTAAGTGAATAATTGTTACTCAATCATGCCAAAATGGCTTTGAATAAAATTTGGCATACAAATAGTTTATAACTTGGAGTAACATATAGGATACTTTTCATCCCGGTTGTATGTTCCCATGGGATTTCTAAACACCACGCTGGCAAAAAAAAACTGGGAAAAGCAAGTGGTTCATTAATCTATTTAATAGATACTACAGAAACAATTTACTATTAGGCATTTATGATGGATAGGTACTGAAAAATTAATTACGAAAATGTCAGAACTTGATCTTCAACCTTCCACCATCACCAGTTAGGTGAGCAGTCCAGTAACCTTGACACATCACCATCATCAAGGATCGGCTTCCAGTCTAACCAGCTGAGTACATTTTACAACCCTGACAGATAATCTTGTCAATTAAACGTCATACGTCAAACATAAGACCACGATCTTCGACAGCCCTAAAAGAGCTTGGTAATATAATTGAGTCGGCTTTCAATTTGATTCGCATCCTCGTCCGGCTGCAGAGTGTCGGTGATAATTCGCCCGAAAAATATAAAAAGGAAGCTTTTGGGAGCAGCTGTCGGACATATTGGATTACAGCGAGGTGGGTGCGAACGAGTAGCGCCACGCCGAATGTGCCTACCAGCTACAGGCGGACCCGATAAGTGATTGGGATATTGTGTTATTTTTAATGTAGTTTTTCGGAAAACATGAGACTTTGTTTTGGTTCTTAGGAAGCCTATGATTTGGTAAAATTGCACTCGTTATGTCATCCACCAACCCCCACTGGACGGTAGTTCCATTCTCTCTCAGAGAGGAGGCCTTTGTCCCAGCATTGGGAACATTATGGGTTGATTAATGATTATGCTTTTGCCTATGATGTAGTTATGTGTCTAGATTAGAACCTATTATATATAGGTAGTTTAAGCAATGAAGAATGATAAACTAAACAAAAAGTTGATTTATTGCTATTGCAATGTAGAAATTAATGAAAGGACTACAAAAGACAGTGACCAATATAGTATTAAGTGTCGGTAAAGGCGGGCAACAGCGGATGCGCTGTTCCTTAAGCCTATTTCACAGTGAAAAATGATTGATTACTTTGAGTCCGATCTCTGATGAATGAATTTTGGTCGAGATCGTCAAGTTTATCAAATCAAATCCTTAGCCCCAAGGTATTAACTAAGTAAATAATTATGTCTAGTTTGCAGCTCACTGTCAACTTACACTAATACGCTTTTTTTCGGGTTGGATATTCTCTTGGATGTCCTACCCCCTGGAGTGGGCAGAGGTTCAGACTCTTACTGACTAAAGCCACCTCGGTGCTCCCTCGTACACCTCCTTCCCGGTCGCGAGTACGAATGCGAATTCCGCTGCCCTAGACTGCTGATGGCCCGTGCTATTCGTTTATATTACCCCATAGGTCCCATAGTGGTTAGTGAGGCCAATAAACGTTACCTAACCTGGCTATAGGTAAAAAAATTATATAACGACATTTTAATTTGAGTTAAACCGTGTTCCTGCTTACGTCATCATCATCTGCATAGCCTTTTCCCAACTATGTTGGGGTCGGCTTCCAGTCTAACCGGATGCAGCTGAATACCAGTATTTTACATGGAGCGACTGCCTATCTGACCTCCACAACCCAGTTACTGGGTAATACGATACCCCTTGGTAAGACTGGTTGTCAGACTTTCGGGCTTCTGACGACCCGTAACGACTGTCAAAGATCCACAAATGACAGCCGGGACCAACGGCTTAACGTGCTTTCCGAGGGAGGGGTCTTGGTATGTAAAGATGGTCACCCATCCACGGACCAACCGCGGCAAGCATAGCTTAACCTGGCCGATCGACCCGTGCAGCTATTGTTATATATATTTTATCTATTTATATCTAAAGTATTGGAGTAACCTAAACATCCAGGATGCACGATTTATCCACTTGCACACACGGCCCCGTAACATTTCCGTATTCCACGTTGTGTAGTGTGACTATTTTATTAATCTTCTTCTTGACGTGTCTATGGCAAAATAACGCTATCAAATATATCCTATAGTATTTTTAAATTTGGTTGGGCCAAAACTCAACAACGCAAATATCGTTCGCTGACGAAGCCTGTGCAGGTGACAGGGCATGCGGTACAAGATGGGAGATGAGCCTTGTCCGTGAAGAGATGCCGCCGCATGCACATCGGAGGTCTGAGCCGTCCATGAACCCCATTTATTAATGAGTAGGTATTTAAGGCGCAGACAGCCGACTTTTAAGGACTTTGTATTGAAGATCACGTCTTACCGGCTTGTCATAAGTATTTGAAAAAATTATAAGTTAAACTAGACAATTTTTTTCGTCATTTGATATGTGAATATTTTAAATCCTTTCTTATAACATAATGTAATTAATTGGTAAAGTAATATCTATCGCGGACATAAAAACGATAATCACGCAAAAACTATCGGACGTATTTCCATGAAACTTTCACCATCTAAAAGACAATTTAATTACTCAAATTTTAGTATACGGCTTTTCTTTGAATTGTGTTTGATAAATCAACATGGGTTGTTTTTCAAAAAACTTGATGCGCGTTGAGGCGGGGTCTCTTAGGGGCGACGGGCGGCAGTGGATCGCTGTAGATCGATGTCGTCTATTGTCGCCTTAACAATCACTTCAACAAAACAGTTGACAAATTCTCCACTCAAAATAAAAATGACAGATCCAAGTTCAAAAATCAAAAACAAAAAAGAATCAGTCAAAAAAATTATAACTCCCCCCAATGACGTGTAGAGGTACTCGTGTAAAACAATAGGGTTGTCAAGCGTGTAAACAACACAACATTACAATGGTACTCGAAGTACTCGCCAATAAGGTTGCCTGTAACGAGTACTTAATTATTATTTGTTTCTAGTTGGAGTGGTGAGCTAAATTGTTGAGATTAATCATGTTTGTAATATGAAGTATTTGTTTTTTTTTTTTGTTTTATGTGTGTGAAATTAAAGAGAGATTTGTTGTAGAAAAGTTTTACTGATAAGTTTGACATTAAAATCGTGGATTCGTTTTAAATTTATCAAAAGGATTCGTAGGTAGTCGTTCAGATACAATTTTCTCAAAGTTGTTGTGTTCTATTTTATTATGATCATACTCGTACGTGAATGTAAAATACTGGTATTCTGCTGCATTCGGTTAGACTGGAAGCTGATCCCAACATAGTTGGAAAAAGGCTAGCTTTTGAGCTAGGCAGATGATAATATGCAAATGATCACAAATAGATTCCACTTTAAGATGACTTTGAAAGACCTTACAAAATACAATAAAGGTACATTGTATTTTACATGATAGAACTGGATCTATGATCTCTAGCCAATAATATTATTTTTGTAATACTTTTAATGTAACTACTATGTATTATATGTCAGCTCCGTTCTTCTACAACTATTACCCTCAATGATTATTGAACAACAATAAAAAGTGCTGTGTTTATAATGAAGTCAATTAGCTACAATCCCGGGGGCGTTCGGGGCGTACGACGCAACCCTACCGACGTGCGACCAAAGCTAACGACGCGTCATATTGAACTCTTGTCTACATAAAAATTATAAAAACATACGACAAAATATTGCATACTCAAGCGTCGCGTTGATGACTTCTCATACATGGTTAAAAGACGAGCCAGACAGCCAGGCTGGTAGCGAGTCTGAATGACGTATCGCCACTCATGAAGGCTATTCCAATAGAAGACGACTTTAGAAGTATGCAGTTCTTAGTGATGATTGAGCTGTTCATTGATCTTTTATTTAGGACGGTTTCGGATTTTTTCAAGAGTAGCTAGTGAAGCTGCGTGAAATGCCCAAGTTCTTGATATACCTACAATACCAAAAATTATCGGTTCCCGTGTTTTTGTTTTCTGTTACCTTCTATTTTATTCACCACAAAACAAGCTAAATATAGAAACCCGTATTAAGGCTTCCGTAGACCATCTATTTAAGTAACCTTAAAGGCTATGAAAACTTCACGGAAATTATTTTACAAGTGTTGACGCGTCGCGTCTGTTTGAAGACTTTGAAGAAGCCTTTATGGTGTTGGTTTCCGCCGCGCAGCCGCTTAAAATACTCCACTCAATGTTTCCACTGATCTTCATTTTCTTTTTGTCACTCGAGCCACGACTTCACGCGGCACGCACTTGGCTTGTTGTACTTTATCAATCATTCCCTACTCAAATCAAATCAAGGGTGAAAATGAAATATGTCACATTTTACAAAACAATTGGGAGCTGGATTTCAGTGAGTGGGTACGCTTTCCTGTGATATTAGAAAACGTAAATTATGAAGGCTGACTTCACTTGAATTAAAATCAAAGTAAATCCTACTTTAATATAATAAATGTATAAGTTTGTATGTTAGGATGTTTGTTACTCTTTCACGCAAAAACGGCTGAACGGATTTGGATGAAATTTGGCACACAGATAGTTTATAACCTAGATTAACACATAGGATACTTTTTATCCCGGTAATACGTTCCCGTGGGATAATTTCCGACTGACACGCGGGCGAAGCCGCTGGCATAAGCATTCACGTGCAAGCAAAAGTTATCACGAATTATCATTAGATACTAACGTGTGGTAGGTGTAACTTTTTATTTTTTTTGGTATTTTTTAGACAATTTCACCACAAAAGACGGCATTTCTTTTTAATTTTGCTAACGCAAAATATATGTCACTGGCGCTGTCGTGCGGTGCGTAATGGTGGCGGTTGTCGGACTTAGTGCATTTGTGTGAGTGTAGGTCATGTACCTACAACAAACGAAATTGTAGCACCTTGCATGCTTCACATCTTTTAGAGTAACAACAGTACGTACGTTTTTTTAAGGTCCATCCGTACCTAAATAAAAATATAGGTAAATGTTTTAACACTAGAAATATTCTCGGAATGTTTTACTAATTTCTATTTTGATCGGACCAATAAGTAAGGCAGTGACATTTGTTCTATTTCTATTTTTGGTATCGAGGTGAGCCTAATCCTAGAATTGCGCTAAATTTGGAAAACTCTTTGGTATTTTTTTATTATTAGAAAACAGCGTCAAATCTCTTGATCCCAATAAGAATACAATATATCGTTTTTATTGTTGAAAGGATATCTTTCAAGTAATGTATACGTTGCTGAACCTCATCATCGGCCTAGCTTTTTCTAAACTATTTTTGGAGTTGGTAGACGAACAGACCCGACCGCTATTCTTCCGACTGCTGTTTGCTGTCAGGGGCAAGGAAAACTAGGTTATCAGTGTCATTATCGATACGATAGCCTGTCGAATGCTTGTAAGGTATGCAGATCTGCTAAGCTTTAGATGGACGCAATTAAGCAGAAAAGACTCAATCCACACTTTGGCCAAAATTGAGTATGCCATCGTACTCCTGAGGATCGAATCTATAATTTAGTGAAAACCCTATTTTTTTTAATGTACACGGAAACTAGTTTTTCTCGCTACCCCGACTCAACCCACAGTATGAAGAGCACCTAAAATGTCAAACTTCAAACGCCCATAACTCAAAAGTGACTTTGTGTGGATTAAGTACCTACTTTCTGCTTTTATGTACCTACTCAAGTTTTTCGCAAAGAAGTCAAAGTAGTTAAGGTCTCAATCATACATGTCTCACACAACCCTTCCTGCAACTTAGTTTTATTATCATCTGTCATAACAAGAAATGAGGAATTAATACAATTTGTCGCAACACTATACTCGTGCGACGGCGCTAGTTACAAGTGGGTGATGGCCTGATGGCTGTAACCCTCTTTGTACCCTCGCTGTAACCCTCATTGTAACCCCTTCGGAGCGCGTGTCATGCAGCACAAATTACCATTGACAAATATTTGTCGTATGATACTCATATAGTTTTGACAATGAGAATAATTGGAGTCGTACAAAATTAGCGTGTAAGTTCTAATTAGCTGTTTTTGACTCAGAATATAGTCAACTTTTTCCAATTGGACGATAATTATAATCTACAAGTAGGTACAGAGGCCAGCACATCAAGCTACCCCAATCTGTCAAATTTATTTGATAGTTTTTCAACTTTATTACAAAGGAATAAGCTTTATGTTCAATTGGGAAAATTTTACAGTTTGGGATAGCTTGACCTGCTGGCGACTGTACTTTAGGAAAACATGGAATGTTAAACAACAAATTATACAGAAGCAATTTCTAATTTGTTGTGTTTCTTCGCTTCATTGCACAAATTAAATTTTCGCTTTGTCATTAAAAATATCTTAAATCACCATCAGCATAAAAACGTCCACTGCTGGACATAGGCTCTCCCAATTGCCATAATCGCCACGCATGGTAGGCTGGTTGGCGATCGCAGTATGGTTTTTAAGACCGCTGCTGGCCATTCTCTAGTAAGTCCCTTAGTCGCATTTTACTACACTCACGGGAAGAAATAATTATCTAATAAATTGAATTCATTTACCCAGGTATAATCGATAGTGAGTTTGCGTGCCGGTTCAACCTCCACGATCCTGACCTTAAAGAAACTAATAAAGAAATAATAATCATAATGAAAAGCATTCAACCAAGAAAAAGTATGCTCAAACCGCTTTAATATACGTATATTTCTCATTCTACCTACCAAAGCACAAACTACAAAATTAGTAAACAAACTTAAGATCCAAGATATGGAACTGTCATAAAGTCACAACTAGATACGACTAGCTAATCTAGTCGATATGATCCCAAAGATAATTTCACGTAAACATGTTATCTGCGAAACATCTTCCATTTTGCGCGAATTACACCACTCTGCAACGAAATCTAATTACAGAGCGGTTGGACCGCGAAACGGATTAAACATGGAGGCGGTATTTTGAAAATGGAATTAGGTACGAAGCTCTTTTGTTTCTTTTTGTAGGTTTTTGTTCTATTTTTCAGTGATTTTTTGTGTGTGTGTGTGTGTTTTAAATCCGAACAAATGTATTACACATTTGTTCGGATTTAAAATGGCGGGACTGCTCGTGTTTCACAGGTCGACTTCGTAATTAGTTTATAACTTTTGAAAACAATTCCCACTTAATGACAAAATTCACTTAAAGACATTATCGTTACCAGTTACCAGTTTTTTTACAGGTATAGTATTTTTTTTTTTTGATGCTAGAAAAATATTTCGTGTAGCAAAAAAGAAAGAGTGGCTCGGTACACGCTGATCATTTCATTTCTTATGCTAAGGTTACATTGTCACGATAGCGTAAACTACACTTTGAGCGTCCTCTCTCGCACACCGCTTGACGTCTCGATATACAACAGAGAGTGCCGTAGCATTGGTTACACTTCATTTTGGGGACCTCGACACGACAACTAGGTATACATCTACGCTGAAGATAGATTTCTTAGCTTTTCGCTTTGAAGACAAATTCCTGACCAAATCTATGTAATGTTATGATTCGCATCCCTACACACTGTAGTTTTCCTTATCTGAAAAGACGGAAAATTTGTCTTACACTTATTTTTTATTTTCGATATTAATGTGTATCTTAATACGTTTAAATGCCACCTCACATCTTACCACATCTCCGAACCGCGAGCTAAGAAACCTCCTCGGGTCTTAGTGGGGATAACGGTAGATTTGTCGGATCCCCAAGGGTGGAGGAAGGGGGGCAATTTGCCCCTAATCATGTGATGAAAAACTTAACGCCACATGAAACGTTAGGCGGCTCAAGTAGATTGTACATAATCAGTTTTGGGAATACTTCGGGTAATTTAATATGTTAATTTTAATGTACGAGTATATGGGATTAATTTATTTGAGCTTATGGGTGTTGGTATTAGGCTTAGGATGTGTTTATTTGTTTTTATTTGATGCCTCCTAAATATACAATATTATTATGTTGATATTGTTTTAGTTAAACTTCTAAAAACATCTCGCCGATAAAACAAGCAAAAGTATGCTGTACGAAAATACAATAGCTATGTTAAATAAATGAATCAGTCTGCCAGCAATACAGGCAGTAGGCCAATTCGCGATAGTGCGTTTTCACTCGAAAAAGTTACTTTTGTTATTTTTGCTCGTCTTTTCAGATTTGATTGTTTGTTTGCATAGACTAGGCTCCGCAACTACTGAACCGATTTGAAAAATTGTTTCACTGTTGGGAAGCTACACTATCCCCGGGTGACATATTTTATCCCCGTATTCCCACGGGAACGAGAACTACGTGGGTGAAAACGCGGAGCGCTGCTAGTTGCTTATAAAATGGTTACATTATCTAGAATCATCTACTGATTCTTAGTAAAAGTCGATCGTAAATTACTAGTCTAGGGACAAAAGTGTTGCCATTATGCGTCGCACGAAGTAACCCATTTCACGTGACGATGCTATTTTTTGACGCATGCGTTATTTTACTTTTGACCACCTTTCAAAATGATTTTTGAGTCAAAAACATGTTTTGAGCAGCATTTTATACGTATTTTATTATAAAAATATAAATACCATCATTATTCTTGATTTAGAACCTAAAAGTTTACCTTAAACTAAACTAGAACATAGTTTACCTACTTGTGTTGCCTATTATAACATCTTTCTGTTCTTGCCAATCGTTTGAAGATGACAGAGACGGAACGATATTTTGAATATGTTTAGCGCTACGCATATAGTTTCGCTAGCTAATTTAATTTGACCCTGTATTTTAGATTATGGTCTTTGCTAATCAAGCTATTTCTTTTTTCTACAAAAATAACTTAACGTAATTTTAAGTAACTCGTCACCTAAATGTAAACTGTCGTTCAAAGTTAAGTAATGTCTTAACCGCTGCGGTAAGTGATCGAGTACACGGCAGATTGGCAAGTTGTTCTAATTAGCTGCCGTGCGACGGCGACGGTGCCGCCATTACGGCATTTTAATAAAGTCACCGAGACACGTACGTCAGTGTGTGCGGTCTTACAATATGTTAAGGGTATGTGATTTTACCATCTTATTAATTAACGTTTTATAGAAAGGAAGGGTTTGTGGCTAAGTATTAAGAGGAGTACGGGTGGGTCGTTTAGGTAAAGCTACGTTTGCCTCGGTTGGCCTGTGGATGGGTCAGCATCTTTACATATCAAGTCCTCTCCGTGCCTCGGAAAGCACGTTAAGCCATTGGTCCCGGCTATCATTCGTGGATCTTTGACAGTCGGTACGGGTCGTCAGAAGCCCGAAAGCCTGATAGCTAGCCTTGCCAAAGGGTACCGTATTACCCAGTAACTGGGTTGTGGAGGCCAAATAGGCAGTTGCTCTATGTAAAATACTGGTCTTCAGCTGTATCCAGTTTTTTTTTTTTTTTGGTTTGGAAATCATCAAATAGCTTCTCCAGTTCTGGGTGGAGCAGGAGGGCGTGTCAGACTTTTACTGACTAAACCCACCCGTGTTCCCTCAGTAGCCTGTATGCCAGGGGCGGCGGTATCTCTTTCGAACGTATCCGCACCCTTGGCAAACATCGACCCTTGCAGGCCCCATCGGTTTGTGCTAACATCTCTTCGAGGCGCGCGTGGAACACAACGCGCCGTCCAGCTGGGCTTGAACTTTACCGGACAGCGAGCTACCCATTACTCGCCGACCGCAAGCCCACGCCTACAGTGGCCGGAAATCAGCCTGGGAGCTGTATCCGGTTAGATCGAAAGCTTACCCTAATATAGTTGGGAAAACGCTATCCAGATTGATGAATTAACGTTTTATGTTTATGGGCTTAAAATATGTAATATTCTTCTAATTGGCATGAGAACGACATAAAGATAAGTGTTTGGTGTCAATAGAGTAGGTTATGTTTTGTGGCAAACCAAGGTAACTGACATAGCCCGAAGAATTGCCAAAATTAAGTGACAGTGGCACATTGCTCGCAGAACAGTTGGCAGAAGAAGCCGAAGTTTCTGGAGTGGCGACCGCGCACTGGAAGACGTAGCTTTGGAAGGCCTCGCATAAGGTGGACTGATGACCTAGGAAGGCCGCAGGAATCCTCCTGCTTGAGGAAGGCCTATGGCCAGCAGTGGACGTTTTTCGCCTGAAACGATGATGAAGTAGTGATCCACTCCGCAGATTGTGAACTATTTTTGAAGAAACATTTTTTTTTCGATCACATGAAAGCAATACCTAAACTTAATTTTAGCTACTAATGTGATTATTGTTTGTTTAACTATGACCACCTCACTCCATGATGTTTGATCCTCACTGCAAGTTGAAATGTTATTTATTGTTCTTCCAATATAAAATAATAAACCAACAACATTTAAATAACAAAGAAAATACATCCTACAGAGTAATGGAAATCTTTAATGCTTCGCGAGCAAAGTTAGCGCAATTTCGAAATTGTTATGCGTATTTTTACGCCATTGCCGTTCAAAAACATCGACATATTTAACATCAACCAAAACAAACCACCGTAGCGTATAATCATTTAACGTAAACCTCCCCTTAACACACGAGCTGTCACTTAAAACGAGTCGCGAAAACATTCCCCGCTACTTAAACAGTTTCGCCGCGGTTTCTTAACATATTTCCATGAGTCTTTAACGTTAACTTTCACGTTAACTCCTCGTATGAAGTGTTTTAAAACATTACGGGTGGTGACGCAATTAAGGGGTAGTAACTTTTAAGTAGGTGATGCATGTGAGTTATGTTCTAAGTGGCGAGTTTGAATTAAACTTTTATGTCTGAAATTAAATTTTGTTTTGACTTTATGTGTGCGCTTTGAAATGTGTTCACTAACTAGAGGAATTAAGGTTGAAACAATTTTATTTTATACGGTGTGGTCTCTTTTTGAATAGGAGTAGCGTGAAATGCAACATCGTAAATAATTTATGAGTTAAAAGTGTAAAAAATACAACCGCCTTCCGGAAAAACACTACAATGTGACAAATAACTTTAATTTCGGAAAGCGGTGACAAAAAACTAAAATACCTATCCAAAGTCACCGACTTCCAAAATTAAAGCTATTTTTCACTTTCTAGTGTTTTTTGGAAGTCGGTTGTATTTTTTTTTTTAGAAAATTTTTTTCATTATGCGACTCGCACGAAGTTAAATTATTTGTGAGCAAATCGAGTACTCCAGAAATACGTATTAGGCAATCGACAAATTTTGAATTTTATGCAATAAAGTGCACTAATAATTCGATTTTATCATCAGCCATCATATAAAGCCATTCATTCGTTTTCAAGCCATTCAATCGTTACCACTCCAAACTTATTATTAAATGACATCAACACTTCAGAAAAAAAACACAATAACACCTCTTCACAAGTTTTTCTACCCTATTGTCCAAAAAAAAAGCAGTAATTAAACTGGCCGCCCTTAAGCATCGTTCACACAAACAATATTTGTTATTATTTAATACAAGCGCACTCAATGTGTCGTGTAAAGACGACAAACAAGCCACGTTTGGTAACAGAAGGTAATTACCGCACCCCTAGTGTGCGCACCCCATAACGAGAGGAACCCAACCAGCTTTATTGACCCCAGATTATTAACTACTAGTAGAGCTACTCTTTGCTTGGTACGGTCACAGGCCTGGTCAATGTGGCGTCGCTTGGGGGAGACTTTGTCCAACAGTGGACCTGTTTCGACTGAAATGATGATGATGATGAACTGGTTCGAAGAAGGTACAATCATTATCTGCCTAGCCTTTTCCTAATTATGTTGGTTTTTGATTGTTGTAGGGGGGGCTTGTGGCTAAATAACAATAGCTGCACGGGTCGATCGGCCAGGTTAAGCTACGCTTGCCGCGGCTGGTCCGTGGATAGGTGACCATCTTTACATACCAAGACCCCTCCGTGACTCGGAAAGCACGTTAAGCCGTTGGTCCCGACTGTCATTTGTGGATCTTTGACAGTCGTTACGGGTCGTCAGAAGCCCGAAAGTCTGACAACCAGTCTTACCTAGGGGTATCGTATTACCCAGTAACTGGGTTGTGGAGATCAGATAGGCAGTCGCTCTATGTAAAATACTGGTATTCAGCTGCATCCGGTTAGACTGGAAGCCGACCTCAACATAGTTGGGAAAAGGCTAGGCAGATGATGATGATGTTGGTTGTTGATGTCGGCTTCCAGTGTAACGAGATGCAGCTGAATACCAGTATTTTACATGGAACGACCTTCATAACCCAGCTACTGTGTAATATGATACCCCTTAGCAAAACTGGTTGTCAGACCTTCGGGCTTCTGACGACCCTTTACGTAACGACTGTCTTACAGCCACACTCAGAGACGCCTAACGGTTACTTAAGAGGCTCCTTAGTAAAAATTTAAAATAGTTCACTCTCAGAGTCAGTTAACGGTTCGTTAGTGGCCCTTAGTGACAATTAAAGTTAAGTACAGCAAGACCTTTACTTAACTTGTTAATTATTGATTTTGGCATTTAAGATTGTGGTTATTTTTTTTATTTTTACCAGTGAATTAGCTTTTGCATTTATTTAAAAGCAATAATATCTGATTTAGCAGACTGATTGAGTTTGTGGACTATGCCAGAAGATGTAGAGAAGTAGGATCAAAGCGGTATTTATGAGATTATTCTGATCCTTTTACTAAATACCTACTCTATTCAAGAATTCCATGCACCATATAGATTTAAATTTAGATATACATTGCTGGTGTAGCACAAATGAATGAAAACTACAACAGCAATGGTTTTACAGTGCGACAAGCCTTGGTTGAAAGGTTTTTTTACTAAAAATTGATACCTTTATAAATAAAAATGCACAGTTAATCAAATCCTAATTATGCTTTCATTTTATGTTTCACCAAAAAACGTCAAATCAGGATGACTGTTTTCCAACAGATTTTTTTTAAATTCTTCTAATTCTGTTTTAGCTTTTGCTAACAATGTTTTGTTTCTCTCTTCCTTTATTAATGCAGTTTTTTTTTCGTACTCGCTAGGTTGTTGTTTATTTGAAATCTATAGAAACACATCTGGTGCGGATAAGAATACCTGCACAAACTGTTATTACAAACTGTCGAAAATATTAAAGAACTAAAAGGGAATGCAAATATTTTTATCAATAGGCTCCGACAAAGATCTTCGTTCATACTAATAACAAAAAACAAAACATTACGGAAATAATTAAACAATTAATTCTATTACAACGCTCGGCAATAAACAAATACCAAAACTTCCCGAATTGCGGTGAGGTCCCTAACATCTGGCTACTTTCTAAAATGCTTACTATACAAATGCACCTATTTGTTTCCCAAGATCTTAAATAACACGTGCCTAGAACTATCTGTTATCTAAAGCTAAAACCATGGGATTGGCCGTGTTGCACATTCAGATGAAATATAAAATTCACAACAAAAAACTTTCTCGCCCGGCGAATGAAACACAAACAAAAACATTAATTATTATTCCCTGTTTTGACATTGACAATTGGTTGCCATAGCAAAATAGTCGCAATCGCTTTATCTTATATAGTGAAAATAATTGTTTCGCTTTGTATTTTAGTCAAAAAATACATTTAGAGAACTGATTATCATTTACATTACTATGAATAATAGTTTTCAACGTGTTTATATAAACTTTTTTGTGGTTTTACATCAACTGTTTTTAAATGTGGCTACACCAAGGCTTTATCGATATGATATCGATAGGACGATTTGGAGATGCTTCGCCCTACGGTTACTTAAACCTGTCGTTTGCTAACGAACCCTTAAATTGTGTCTCTGGGATATACCGTTGATTAATGTATTTAAGGCTACTTAGTTAAGTAATCGTTAGGACTAATTTAATGTACCTTTCTGAGTGTGGCTGTTAGAGCCTAGAAAGACAGCCGGGACCAACGGCTTAGTGTGCTTTCCGAGGGTTCTTAGTATAGATGGTCACCCACCCACGGACCAACCGCGGAAAGCGTGGCTGAACGTGCACAATACACTGACGTTGAAACAGCTCGGTTAGTTTATTTTAGTTATTTTCATAGCGTTATGTCCTACGGCATTCTGCTGTGGGGCAATCATTTGCAGATATAATACGAGTATCTTTGGGCAGCGAAAAAGAGTAAAGCAAGATCGAAAAAGGTCATTGTATACTGGTTTCGGATCAGCGACATGCGTTTTTGTTGGGGTGAATTGGTTTGTGAATCATGACATCGGTAATTTTGTGTTTAATAGTATTTAGTAAATTAAGTGTTGATGGATTATTGCTTACTAGCTTTTGCCAGCGGCTTCGCCCGCTTTCATCCCCTATTTAACTCCCTTAGGGGATGAATTTCGAAAAATCCTTCCTTAATCCTTGTCTACATTATAAAGGGAACCTCTGTGCAAAATTTCAGCTTTCTAAGTCCAAGGGTTTGGGCTGGGCGTTGATGAGTCAGTCAGTCAGTCAGTCAGGACTTCTCTTTTTATTTATATAGATTGATAAGGGCTGTTTAATTAACATTCTTTGTCTATCGTTAGTTTGTTTATCTTTACCCACTTCCCCCTGGGCCTTGCAATGCGTAAAAATATGATGGTTTACCCATAATCATAATCAGCCGATAGTATTCCCACTGCTGGCACACAGGCCTCCTCTCTGTGATAGTGAGTGTGGTGCCGCAATTCACCACTCCCAGTGTGTGGATGTCACATGTTGTCGATATTTTATTGGCTACTAGCTGACCCGACAGACGTTGTCCTGTCTTAACTATCAATATTGAATTCGCATTGGTATAATATTATGGTCTTAAATTTTCTTAAATCTTCTAATGTTGCGCGCAATTTTCTAAAATATTTAAAAATATATAATTTTCTATAATTTTTTTCTAACATTAGTATCCTCTCCTGACAATAAAAACGCAACAAATTAAAAATTTAAAAAACCCCCGACCCAAACAAAAACTCTAAAAAGTAAAAAATAATATTTATAGGCCTTTTAATTTGAACGTAATATTTTGACCAGGGCATTGTCAAGTCGGGGGACGGCTAGGCCTCTGTTTGGCGTTTTCATTGGCCGTCCCCCGACTTGACAATGCCCTGGTCAAAATATTACGTTCAAATTAAATTAAAGGCCTATAAATATTATTTTTTACCTTTTAGAGTTTTTGTTTGGGCCGGGGGTTTTTTAAATTTCTAATTTAATTTTTATTTCTTGCTTTTTAAACTTAATGTCTCCCTTAAATCACCATTTATCTATAATCTATTCATTGAGACCTTTTCAATGAGCCCAAATACGATACTTCTGCTGTTTGTTGGTGAATAACTTGGGTTTCCTGGAAATTCCAGGTTTTGCTCCAGCATCAGTTCAAGGTTATTTTTTCCATCTAATATCATTGAAGTAATAGAATCCCAAATTTTGAGTTGATCAGACCCATAGAAGAGGCTAAAATCCCTTTTTCAACCAGAAAAGAGCTGATAATCTTCAAACGGCTGAACCGATTTTGATGATTGATTATGATGAATTAGCAAAATTGGTCCACCCGTTCACGTATGATGTCGTGACCAAAGAAAATAGAGATTCATTTTTATAAATATAGATAGGACATGCCTGTTTCCTCATCATGTTTCCCATCAATTTTAATTTGTGGAAGCTTGTAAATGGCAACTATAAGCGCTAAATTTATAATTTTTTTTTAAGTAGATATTAGACTGTAAGCTTTCTGAAGAATAAATAAATAAAATAAATCACCGTTATGAGAGCCATGGTGATGAAAAAAATTAAACAAAGTAAAATCCCTGCCTGGGTTCGTACCCACGACCCAAAGCGTAACTCGGGTCCGTAAACACTGGGCAACAACATCTCTCATGGTTTTTTTTTTGGGTTGGAAATCATCAAATAACTTCTCCCGCTCTGGGTGGGGCAGGAGGGCGTGTCAGACTTTTACTGACTAAAATCCACCCGTGTCCCTTCAGTAGCCCGTATGCCAGGGGCTGTGGTATCTCTTTCAAACAAACCCGCACCCCTGGCAGGCATCGGCCCTTGCGGGCCCCATCATTTTTTGTGCTGACATCTCTTTGAGGCGCGCGTGGAACACAACGCGCCGTCAACTTGGGCTTGGTCCTTTTCGGACAGCGAGCTACCCATTACTCGCCGTCCGCAAGCTCGTGCCTACGGTGGCCGGAAATCGGCCTGGGATTCCCGACGCCCAGGGCGTCTCCGTATCCTGCGGCGGCTAGGGTCGCGAGGGCGCATATGCTGCCTCTCCCTCACGTGCGCCGCCTCCCTCTTCGCGAGCATCACTGCTTCGCTGAAGGAGGTGACGGCTCCCCATGCCCTCTCGCTCCGTACCATGGCCTGGACCAGGGCCGGACGCGAGAGATCGCCGCCGCCGATCGCCTCCACGAGGACACGGCAGTGCTCCACCCAAGCTGGGCAGACCGCCACCGTGTGCTCCACCGTGTCCTCAGGGCGATCTTCGCAGTGGAAACACCCGGGCGTTTCCTCCCGCCCTATCCGAAACAGGAACCTCCCGAAACAACCGTGTCCGGTGAGGACCTGCATCAGGCGGAAGGTGAGGACGCCATGCCGCCTCTCAAACCACTCCTCAAAGAGGGGACTTACCGCCGCAATCGTGGCGTGCCCACATCTCTCCTGGTCAGTCATGGTTTATCCATTAGGTTGACGATTATTTGCATTTACCTACATTAATCGTGATACTTCTCCACGTGCTTTGACGTTTTCAGGTATCTAATGAAAATGTCAATGCCGTTATTAAAGTTACTTATTACTTGCGGTTACCTTGGTTATATAGCCCGAAGAATTGCCAAACTAATGTTGCATTGTGAAGGGCATATTGCCCTTAGAACAGATGGCCGATGGGGCCGAAAGGTTCTGGAGTGGCGACCGCGAAGTGGATGACGTCGCGGTAGAAAGGCTTTCAGGCGGACCGATGACCTGGTCAAGGCTGCAAGAATCCTATGGAAGCGAGAAGCACAGAACCGGTCAAAGTGACGCTTGGGGGTAGACTATAGTCCAGAAGTGGTCGTATTTCGGCTGAAATGATCATGATGATGAAGATTAATTGTTACACTTAAAATTAAAAACTCAAAAATACTTAAATACTTAAAACCTACTAACCTACTTATTAATTTAATTTAATATATCGGCCAGGTTAAGCTACGCTTGCCGCGGTTGGTCCGTGGATGGGTGACCATCTTTACATACCAAGACCCCTCTGTGCCTCGGAAAGCACGTCAAGCCGTTGGTCCCGGCTGTCATTTGTGGATCTTTGACAGTCGTTACGGGTCGTCCGAAGCCCGAAAGTCTGACAACCAGTCTTTCCAAGGGGTATCGTATTACCCAGTAACTGGGTTGTGGAGGTCAGATAGGCAATCGCTCCATGTAAAATACTGGTATTCAGCTGCCTCCGGTTAGACTGGAAGCCTACCCCAACGTAGTTGGGAAAGGGTAGGTAGATGATGACCTTGTCTATTGTTGAACACATAATAACAGGACCTTTAAATATCCAGACAAACATTTCAGGACCTCAATTTTGCACTAAAACTAATAACCAAAAAATACCACAAAGTACGTTTTCCCTAATAACAATAAACTCACAAGGGTGGCACGACAGGGGTGTTCGACACGTTCAAATATTAATTCTACCCTCGTAAGAGATAAAAACTATTAGGCGGGTCGGGATTATGGCAGATTATTATTTTAACGAAATTAGCTTACTGGTGTTAAGGGACTGTGGTGCTCTTAGAGGCCAGAGATTAAGTGTAGAAGAGACGCACGTTTGATTTCGTCTGTGTTTTTTTTTTTGCCTGTTAGTAAATCATTGACCATCGTTGAGATTGAAAATTATGTGGTCGAGAATAACATGAGATGAGAAGAATGTGTGATTTGGAGTTTCATTTATAAATTTTAGTAGGTAACTATCAAAACCATAAAATTAAGTAATTATATTATTCAATGAATTTTACGTGTTACTTATGTAGACAGCTTAATACTATGCTGTCTTCATTGAATCTCATACTTTTCTACCTACTGCCACAACCACAACCTCCCCATTCACCCCTAGATTTCGTAGCACTCACCCAACGAAGCTTATTAAAACTAAATTGCGAAAATTGCAGCGCAAATGTGGCCCTGACGTAGTTTGCTAACCGGCTTACTAGCCCCATCATAACAGGATCTATTGTACCAAACAATTTGTTTGACAGCGCGGGTCTTATAAAATTGGCTAGATTTAAGGCGTGACTAAATTACGAAGGCCTCTCGAAGCTAAGAAATTGTTCTGGTTTATAGGTCTACTTGTTTTGGTCTTCGGTTGCCCTTATGCGATAGAGTGGCAGGATGATCTGTTATCTTAGAGTTATAACGAGTACAAAATGGGGTCGTAATGATGTGCTGTTACTGGGTTCCATGTTGACAGCTCGCCTGTTGAGGATTACTAAGATGGCGTATACATTCTATTTAGATGAATTTATGATGGGAATAAAATTTTATTAGGTTTTTAATGGTGGTTTTGGTAAAAATGTCTTGCTCAGAAATTGGTGTGCAATTATTTTAAAATAGGGATAGCCGTATAATAAGCACACACACGCAGCAGCTGTCTGTAGCACCAATCAAGGAACAATTAACATTAATTGTTGCTTGTTTTTCAACCTGTACTGACAGTGTGGATAACCGTGTTGGCGGCCTTTCGTCTCCAGCGCAGTTTTCAAAACTCTACCTACCAGCGGCCAGAAAAGGCCAATGTTACAATCATTTTTATTATTGATATAATGCCAGTAAACGTATTTTTCTTTCTTTTCTTTTTTTATTATAAAAAAAGTTGGAGCGGGTGGACTCCGTCAGGAACGAAGTGCTATCCGCTTTTTCTGTAACGTCGTCGTTTACTCTTTAAAATACCGCTCTGGGTAGAGCAGGAGGGCGTGTCAGACTTTTACTGACTAAATGGGTTCCTGCTCCACCTAGAGTGGGAGAAAATATTTGAAGATTTCATACCCACAAAAAAAAAACAGTAAATATTTCGACTTTATTCGGATAATGCGTTACTTAGATACGTAATGCAAATTGCAATACCCGCTCCATACGACTTTTTGTTTTTTATAATATATAATAGAAAAAAAAAAAAATTAAAATTTAAAAAACCCCCGACCCAAACAAAAACTCTAAAAAGTAAAAAATAATATTTATAGGCCTTTTAATTTGAACGTAATATTTTAATCAGGGCATTGTCAAGTCGGGGGACGACTAGGCCTCTGTTTGGCGTTTTCATTGACCGTCCCCCGACTTGACAATGCCCTGATTAAAATATTACGTTCAAATTAAAAGGCCTATAAATATTATTTTTTACTTTTTAGAGTTTTTGTTTGGGTCGGGGGTTTTTTAAATTTTTAATTAAATTTTTATTTCTTGCTTTTTAAACTTAATGTCTCCCTTAAATCACCATTTATCTATAATCTATTCATTGAGACCTTTTCAATGAGCCCAAACACGATACTTCTGCTGTTTGTTGGTGAATAACTTGGGTTTCCTGGAAATTCCAGGTGTTGCTCCAGCAACAGTTCAAGGTAATTTTTTTCGTCTAATATCATTGAAGTAATAGAATCCCAAATTTTGAGTTGATCAGACCCATGGAAGAGGGTAAAATCCCTTTTTCAACCAGAAAAGAGCTGATCATCTTCAAACGGCTGAACCGATTTTGATGAAACATATCTAAGAACACTCCCGACTAATACACCTTTCAAAAGAAAAAAACTAAATCAAAATCGGTTCATCCGTTCGGGAGCTACGTTGCCTCAGACACACACACACACACACAGACACGTCAAACTTATAACACCCCGTCGTTTTTGCGTCGGGGGTTAAAAAGGAGAAATAGTGAGATAGTGTTCAAGGTTAACTTACAACCTCGTACATTTATAAACATACTGAAAAGGCGTCAGTTCCCAAAAGGATTTTAGATGTGGTAAACTCTTAGAAAAACATACACTAAACTTGTTGTTTTCCTTGACATTAGGTGTGGTTTCAAAACCGGCGAGCGAAGTGGAGGAAAGCGGAGCGTTTGAAGGAGGAGCAGAGGAAGCGAGAGGGTGACGTGCTTACTAAGAGGGACCCCGCTGATGATAAGGTACGATAACAGAATAACAGATGTTGTTTGTTTTGCAGGTGATAAGCTCGCTGATTTGTGTACGTAGTTAACTTCTCCTGTTTTTTGGGAATATTTGGATTTAAAAGGGCGATTGAAACCCGGTGAAAACATGAGTTTATGGTTGGGCTTTGGATATTTGAACGACATTTGAATTACCTTAGATTATCATCGCAGCACACGTAGAAAGGAGTGTTTATTCACGTTATATCTTAATTGGGAGATCGGAATACAGGGGTTGTTAAAATAAATACTTGCATTCATTCAAGTATACAATGCTTTTGTTAAAAGATTAGTAAGTACCTTAGATGCAATCCAATCAGACTATTATCGTCCGAAATTAGAGCGCTTCCTTCTAATCAAAATCAAAAACTATAGGCTGAGAGTCAGCAGTTTTTGAACGTCAAAATTACATAAGAAAGTCCTTCTAAACGCCCGCCCTTCACCATTTCCTAGTACTTTAGCTGGGAAGAAGAAGTGACGCAACAAACTCATCCAAAATGGATGGCAAATAGGTATAAGCTGAGGATAATACCTTCTGATATCAATTTAATTTTTCTACTGAGAAAGTAGCGGGCTGTCCCGCATGTATTCAGAACGGACAGTACATTTATGTCGCCCTCACAAAACATCCATCTCATCTAAATCTTTTCTTCCAGGGTTCATCAGAATGCGGCATGTCCCGAGGCTCGGCGGAGGCGTCACCGGTGTCGGGGGCGGCCGGCTCGCCCCGCGCCTCGCCCCCAGTCACCCCCGGCTCGCCCCGACGCTCGCCCCTGCGGTCGCCGAACAGGTCGCCGAATAGATCGCCAAGACATGAGAGGTATTGTTGAACTACTGGTTATGTTTGCTGCCACAGTGAAGAGTGTATATCTGACAACAGAGAAGCTACTGGGAGTTGCAGAGCAGTTCATATTGACCAATATGTAACAAAAAGAATTGTTCCTAATTGTGCTGAGTAACAATAATTATTATTCAATTAAGGACCTCTCGGCAGGTATAGGCATCTAGTTCCTCCGGTAATTTTCAGGTACCTTATATCTATCTATAGGTAGTTACACCAATACATCATGATAATTCGAATGTTTACGTAACCAATATTCGACTGTCGATGTCATGAAAGCCAAGCAATGATCTATTCCTTATCATAAATTGAAGAATTAAAATTTACCTGAGAATGGGCAGCAGCGTTCTCTATGCATTTTACCACCATACTGCGATCGCCAACCCGCCTGCCAAGTTGATTTTATGGTATAGGTATCATCTCGCAAAGGATTTCATAGAATACTTTATGTATTTCCAGACTCAGTACTACTGCTACTACTAGATAGTTTATTCAACACTTATCTCAAATGTTCTGTCCAGGTCTGAAGCCAGCTGTCCGTCTCCTGCTCCATCAGTTGGCAGCGCTAGCTCCAGAGACGGCGCAATGGATCAGCGCCCACCACACCACATCTTCTCACCTTTCGACCAGTAAGTACCATTATACTTTCTTAGGTAATATAGATGTTACTTTAAAATAGGGAATATAAGGATACCTAAGTAAGTTACTTCATCAAAAATAATTCGTCACCTGCTGTTGATTTCCTAATGGATAACATAGATCTTGAATATTTGATAGTTACAGTTGATGCTTCTTAAGAAATAGTGTTACCTACCAATTATAATTTATGATAATTCCCAAGCTTCCTCAATTCTCTCCTAAACAAGTGGCAATCGCTTTCAAATCGTCAATAGTTTTCGTTTTTTCTACCACGACTTGTGACTTACGTATTTCGGTTCTTAGCAAACTTAGCTTATGTCAATCATATAAGTTTTATTCAATATTGCCCGACATTCCTTTGTTTTTTTTTATAATTACTGACTTTTTCATCAGTTTTATCATTGATAGTCAGTCACTTTTTCCAGACCCTCTGACCTAAGGTCTAGCCTTAAATAGAGTACAAACAGTCGAGAGATATCGTGGGACCGGTTGGAAGGAGGTTCCATCCGCCAAGTGTGCAGAATATTACGTGTGATGAGGAACTTCGTTGCAAAAACATTTATTTGACCCTACTTATCACACTAGCGGTTTTCAAGCGGCTGCGGGGCGGGACGGGCGCGTAGCGAATGCGTCGCGAACACGTCGCGGACGCGTGGCAAATTTGCAACGTTTTCGTCGCGTGTTTGTAGCAAGTTAACGACGTACAATACACTCGGTAATAAAATGGATTCCGACGAGGAGACACTGCTGTTGGCTTTGTTACTTCGAAGACGCTGGAGACGAAAACTAAAGCAGAAAGAAATGGCGTCCACGCTGCTATTCGCGGCAATCTCTTTGCGCGTCTGCAACGAATTCGCTGCGCATGCGCCGCGTGTTCGTTGCGCGCCCGCTCCGCTTTGAGGACGCTCGCAATCCGCTAGTATGATAAGGCCCTAAGAATGTAACACACAATCAACAAGGGTCTCATGGCTTAATAATAACAGCCATGGGTCGATTGGAAGGTTAATCTACGCTTGCCGCGGTCATTTGGCAGATGGGTGACAGTCCATTACAGATCGAGATCTTGGACAGTCATTACGGGTAGTCTGACTGAAGACCAAGCCTGAGAACTAGTCTTACCAAAGGGTAGTGTGTTACCCGGTAACAGGTTTGTGGAGGTCAGATCTATGGGCATTTACTCCATGTAAAATGCTGGTATTCAGCTGCATCCGGTTAGACTGGAAGCCGAGTCTATCATAGTTGGGTCAAAGTCTAGGCAGATTGAATGTAACAGAGAATCCAGCCGAAATTTTATTACAATGTATATTTGTATTGCAAAAACATGATCCTCACTCCCAACTATTGTTGACACGATTGTTGCTTCAACTTTTTGCCATTATTACATCACAGTACGTAATACAATTTCCTTGTAATTAATACGACTATTATCTTAGCTCTTCCGCTAGCCGCTTTAATGAACTAGTCTATCTACTTAATGCTTTATTTAAATACACAAAAGTTACGAGTGATGACAACAAGTGTGCGCAAGCGTGTGTCATCTATCACAAAGTAAAAATGTGCAGAAGATGCACTCAGTATAGTAAGGTGGATTATGTTTTTGTATATAGAAGGAATCCTTATCCTCATATGTGGTCTTCCACTATTACTGATCCATAATTGTGGGTGTATTTACAGGCCTTCCAAGTCCTTAAATGTGGCATGAAGGATTAATTCACATGCGCACACACCCAGGCCACAGATAATGAATTATTTCCAAACTAGTGTAGTAACGAAGTAATTAAAGGCTTTGTTTTTTGAAACACAAATATAACGAAGAAAACTGTTAGAGAACACTGCAGCAGCTGATTATACAGGGGCATATCGACGCGCAAACTGTGACCATGTATGTATTCAATACATGACTCTAAAGACCCTGGGCTTTAGAATCATTTACTGAACCCATCGTTGGTTGGTTGAATTTTATTCGGTTACTTAAAAAAATGTTTGCTGTCCATATATTTGACCACGTAAGTATTGCAATTTTCTCTAAAACAGCTGTTTTTTTTTTCATAACCTTTTTACGAAACATTTCTACGCTAGGGGTCATTGGGCGCTGAATTCGCTATTTTTAGTTTTCTTGTTGATGTCCCGTTTAGGTACGCTGAATCTAATTATTTAACATTTCGCGTCAGATAATTTTCTTACCAATGAAGTTGTTTCGAATTGATCTTCTGCAGTTCTTTCTATACATCTTCGGTGGTCTTATGACGAGTTGAGTTTATGAAGGCAATTACTGAATTAAGAGCGCGCTGCCCGCCCCGCGCTAATCAACCGTAATTATATTGCGCTTGCGCTGCTCCATACTCCAGTATTAACATGGTACCTACCAGTTAGGTTGTTGGGTTTTGAGGAGTTGGTGTTTAACTTGATAGTTGGCGTTTTATTGTTTAGATTGAGATCACTGTTTTCTATTATGGTGGTCAGGTTAAAGTATAAAGACATGATCACTCATTACAGTTTTTAAGAGTATAGGTACCTACTGAGATAGATACATAAAGAAAAGTAGATACACAGAAGGGACGCCTTTCCCGTGCAGTGGTACTCAGGCAGGCTAATAATTCATTAAAAGCGTCAAAGCGTCACACAGGTCTCAGCGAGTGCCTTCGACCCCTCATAGGAATTCCAAGGTCCGGAGTACAGGGTCCAGGGTCACGAGATATGTGTAAGATCCATAATAATAATAAGTCTTTCTAAGTACAATTCTAGCCTTTGGACATGACATTGCCAAAATTCCTGCCCTAACCAAGTTTATTTATATCCTTTCGTTACTCTTCAATCAACTCAGCCTATCGCAGTCCACTGCTGGACATAGGCCTCTCCCAGGCTACGCCACAACAATCTACTTTCCGCCTTCCGTATCCAGTCTGTCCCAAACACCTTTTAAGGTCGTCGGTCCATGTGGCTAAGGGCGTCTCACACTACGCTTGCCGATACGCGGTCTCCACTCCTTTGGTGTCCTTCGACACACATAGCCAGCGCACTGCCACTTCAGCTTGCTTACTTTGCAAGCTATGTCGATCGCTCCAGCTCTTTTCCGGGTGACTACATTCCTGATTTTATCCTTCAGATAAACTTTGAGTATAGCCCACGGCATACCGCGCTGAGAGACCTTCAATTTGTGGACCAGCCCAACTGTTCGTGTTGTGTTAGTGGCAACGTAGGTATGTCGTAACGCGCAAGACGCACTCGTTGAAGACCTTAGCCCTTAGTCTTCAAACATTTCGGACTAGGCGACGAGAAGACTGATTTCAAAACGAATGTTTTCTTCATTGTATACTTCAAAGTTGCTCTAAACAACGAGAAAGGGACCCAGAGTGAGAGTGTTTATTGTTCAGCTAGATTCAACCAAAATCCATGAAGCTATTTTATCCCTTGGCCCTAACTAATTTTAATGTCGTTGTATGTTCATTGATCCGCCGATTCATTTTGTCAATTTTTTCTCTGTGAAAGCTTACAAAGGTGAAGTGAGCTTGAAGTGACCTGTCAACAGTGTCAATCTCTAACATCAATTGATTTGACAGGTCACTTCAACCTCACGTCACCTATAGTTGCAGCACTGGCAGTTGTTTATTTTACTTGGAATTGTTATTCCAATTTTAGCCAAAACAAAATGAAACTCTAATGAAATTATCATCGACATACAAATAAAGTGCATTGATATCAAAATCAGGAGCTCAGCATCATGCAGTGTCTGATTGACATTGATTCAACGGCCGCCATTTAAATTAATTTGTTGTAGCAGTCGGTATGTAGGCCACAGACTAACACGTGTCACAGACGAGTCAATCAGAGGTCGATTGAATTGATCGTATTTTGTTATTGATTACTCTATTTTGTTTTACGAGCGTTTAAACTAAGTAAGAAGTCTTACAATGATATTTTAGAGTTTGAATAACATTTACAGGGAGGCGCTGTTCGTATCAATATTTCGTGTATTTAGTGAAAATGTCTTAGACGAGTATAGAACCAAAATGGCAGTACATACCTATACAATACTTTTTTGAATAGGTTCATAAATGATGGAGTTTTACGGTAAAAATACAACGGAATTGATAACATCCTCCTTTTTTGAAGTCGGTCAGAAAGTTTTTGCGTAGTATGTTTCTCACACGGCTTCTATAACATTCTAGAAGCTGCACTCTTTGGATGAACTGGTTGTGGCGAGAGCGATTCGAAATATGTTAGCGTTATAGTCCTACTATCCTCTAATATAATATGGGTGGATGGATGTTTGTTACTTTTCACGTATAAACTACTGAACGGATTTGGATGAAATTTGGCACACATCTAGTATAAAACCTAATCCAGGCAACAAACTACCTGTGTGCCAAATTACATCCAAATCCGTTCAATTATTATTTTGCATTAAAGTTCTTTATTTTTCACGTTTTAGCGTCTTGGTATGCGTTTTAGATACCACAGTACCTACTACTCAAATTCGTATACCTTCACTAACTAACAGAGACAAGAAGTTATTAATTAGAACATCGTCAACATACTCGTGGCGTGGTGGCGACCGCGTACCGGAAGACGTAGAGTAGGAAGGCCTCCCACAAGGTGGACCGATGACCTTGTAAAGGCCGTGGGTATCCGCTGGATGTGGGAAGCACAAGACCGGTCGAAGTGGAGGAGCCTGGGGGAGACCTTTGTCCAGCAGTGAACGTCTTTCGGCTGAAATGATGATGATGATGATGAACATACTCGTACACTCATTGTTAAAAGAGGCGTAGATAGGTGTAATTGAAACTCAAAAACTCTTTTTGAAGTCGGTTATAAAGAGTGCGTGTCGTTTCTTTCACACACGGCTTCTAGAACATTCTAAAAGCTGCGCCCGTATTGGACGAGTGGATATAGTGGCACGAGCAATTCGAAATATTTAGTTTCGCGTTATGGCATAGAATAAATAAATAAAATTGTACCCTTCAGTGACTTGCACCACATTCCGCAAGTTTATGCTCGGTCCCGTCAAACTCCCAAGATTGAGTTTAATCAAATCAGACGAAGTTTAATTGTCAATAATAATGATCTCGGGCTAACTCTGTTTCACTTGAGGAATTAACTTGAAAGTTCAAGCGTAATTAGTTAAGTATTGATTAACTTCATTATTGGTTTAGTTATACTTTTGGAAGCTGTTTAATCTCTACTTAATATTATAAATGCGAAAGTAGCTCTGTCTGTCTGTCTATCTGTAACGTTTTCACGCCTAAACCGCTGAACCGATCGTCATGAAATGTGCCATTGAATAGCCTGGGATATGGAGAAGGGCATAGGCTACTTTTAACGCGATAACCAACATCCACGCGAGCGGAGCCGCGTGCAACAGCTAGTTTCAGATAAAATGTCGTGGTGGTACTAAACGTCAATTGTATCCGTTCCTGGTTATATATACATAACTGTTTTGATGACTGTACTTATGCCTTATTTTGAATACCTATCATTACCAATGCTCTCAAAACGGTGACGGGAAATATCGTGAAGAAACCAGCACTATTCTAGAACTAAAAATTCGAAGACATCCATCAATCCGTACGAGGCTCGCGTGGTGGATTATGGCCCATTCCCTCTCACAGAGAGGACTAGGAAGCCTGTGTCCTGGGAACATTATCAACACTGATTGTGCTTATGCTGAATATCCGTAAAAAATAAAAAGCATATTGACTTATACAGGATAAGTTTTTATCCAGTGCGCTAATTGTTACCATGAATTCAGCATATCATACTAGACCCCCTAGCGCAGAAATTTTTCGCAAGTTATAAAAAAAAAAAGATCACCTGATCCATAAATTTTGACCGCGTAGGTATTGTACTTTTCTATGAAACAGCTGATTTTTGTTTTAATATCAGGCGAAAAATTTCTGCGCCGGTTATACAAAAAAAAACAGCTGTTTCATAGAAAAGTGCAATACCTACGAAGTCAAAATGTATGGAACAGCTGATTTTTTTTTGTATCACCGGCGAAAATTTTCTGCGGTAGGGGCTAGAATTGTACAAATTATACAGGAAGGGAACGCTTCCGAAGCCAGATTGTCGGTTATATACCTACAATCTAAATGCAAACGGATACCAATAACCTTTCGCCTATTTTGCATCATTAAAATGTTTGACGCTTCTGTAATGTTTCTACTTATTTTATTTTGGCAGCGCTTTACAAAGGATGCCTAAACCTAAAGTCGCCACCTGGATTTGGGGTCGAGTGCGGTTATGCGTGAGCATATCAGCAGTTTTTTTTAATTTTTGATTATACATTGTTTGCCAAAAAAAAAGAGTTGTAATAAAAAATAGGTGGAAATTGTTGTTTTCCTTACAACCTGTATAATTATATCATCGTTTACAGCATAAAATCTGCTTAATTATAACCTAAATTTAAGAAGTCACTGGCTCCTGAAATACAGGTATTTTGAACTAGCTTTGGAGTCAGGGTGTCACGTTATTCTGTAACCTGTTTTTATAGCAATAAAGAATGTATTTATTTACTTGAGTGACTACTTTGAGCAAAAAATCTTGTTAGCATTTAACCTATAAATATACTAGATTGTACAGTACCCGGCGATAAATATTGTACATCAACCTTTGGAAAGAGTTAATCGGCTAATTTCGGCTTCGTAGAGCGTCATCTCCGTCGCACACTACCAATGTGACGTTTTGTCAGTCGTTGTTCAAGTGCGATTCGAGTGCGGTCGCGTTCAGTTTAAAATATATATTTAGAGTTGTTAACACCCCCAAATTTAAATAATTTAAAGTTGTACTATGGCATCTCTTTTTTATTTTATTTTACCCCAACCTAAAGCCATCACTTATAGAAAAATTGGTGTATTTTATACAAAAAATAAAAAGAATTATCAAAAGAAGCAAATCATAATTGTTTTAACAGCTCCTAATAGATACCGGACTGTTTGTATTTCGTGCGACAGAGATAACGCTCTATGAAGCCGAAATTAGCCGATTGTCTCTTTCCAAAGGTATTGTGCAATATTTATCGTCGGGTACTGTATCTGAATTCATGGTTACAGTTTGTGCATTGATGTCTCTGCCAAACTGTATAAAACCTAAATTTTACTAGGTAGACATTTAATATGGTAAAAACCAAATTCGTTCACTCCACTCAATTCACTTACAAATCCTCAAGCAGAGCCGTACGGAACTTAGCTCTACATCCGGCCGGACCGGATCCGGTCTAATGCGATATGTAGCGTCGAGCCCGGCTTATAGCGCTCTACATGTAGAGTTATCGCACTTGCTCTACGGAGAGGCGATTTTTGGCAACTGTGAGAGATTAGGAATAGAAATCTTGGTGGAAATTTGTTTGTTTCTATTTGATAGGAAGTACAATGAATACGAATAATCACGTATATCTTTAACTAGCTTTTGCCAGCTGCTTCGTGCGCATGTTCGTGGGTGTATTGTACATATACTCCTTCTTCTTGAATCACTCTGTCTTTTGGTGAAAACCGCATTAAAATCCGTTGCGCAGTTTAAGAGATCTAAGCGTACAAACACGAAAAGTGACTTTGTTTTACACTATGCATAGCAAGCATAAGGATTGTATAGAGGCCTACTACCTCTTTAATTGTCTGAGTTTTAGGGGTATATAAAGCAGTCAATGTTCCTGATAGAATGTACTTGTAGGTTGTAGTTCCCAACCATGTTGAGGTCGGCTTCCAGTCTAACCGGATGCAGCTGAATACCAGTATTTTACTTGGAGCGCCTATCTGACCTCCCAACAACCCAGTTACTGGGCAATACGATTCTCCTTGGGAAGACTGGTGGTCAGACTTTCGGGCTATTGACGACCCGTAACGACTATCAAAGATCCAGGAATGGCAGCCGGGACCAAAAATTAACGTGCTTTCCGAGACACGAAGGGGTCTTGGTATGCGAAAATGTTCACCCATCCACAGACAGACCGCGGCAAGCGTAGCTTAACCTTATCCATCGACTGTTATTACTTAGCCACTAGCCCCTAACTGTAACTATGTAGTTAATCACTATCACTACATATTATAAAACAAAGTCCCCCGCCGCATTTGTCTGTCTGTTCGTGATAAACTACTGAACGAATTTTCATGCAGACAGATCGAGTAATTCATGAGGAAGATTTGAGTGTATTATTTGTTACGGTTTCGTGTAAATTGGTTATACGGGCGACGCCGCTGAAAAAAGCTACTTAAACCTAAAAACAAAAGTAAGAAAGTAATAAAAAAGTACTCACCACGTCGTCGACGCTTTCAATAAGTCAGCTGATAACTTAATATTTCAATTACACCATCAATTGAGTCCTTTCTAACCCACCACCTAATTTGGGTACTTCTTAAATAACGTAGTCAAAGTAAGTGTCACTGACCTTTGAGACTGTAACCCTAATAACCATACATTCTTAGCTATCACTGTAACGGCTATTGTTTAAATTTCGAACGAATGGCGGCCGGCGCGTGCGCATACGATCAATTGTTTAGTGGAGGCAGTGGGACACGGAGGTATGAATTAAAAAAAAAAGAGTTTTTTCTTCTTAGCTATTGAGATTAGATGTTGTTTATCTGCAACATCTCTAAGATTGTAGTTATTATAGTACTAGCTTTGACCAGCGGCTTCGCTCGCGTGGATGTCGGTTATTGCGTAAAAAAGTAGCCTATGTACTTCTCCCAGACTATATGCCAGGCCAAACTTCATGACGATCGGTTCAGCGGTTCAGGCGTGAAAGCGTAACACACAGACAGACAGAGTTACTTTCGCATTTATAATATTAGTAGGAATAGTAGGAATTTACGTACATACCTACGTTTTTATTTCTGGAAATGTATTGCTATCTAATTGATTTTGTTTTTTTGCAAATTGTTGGCAAACAAATTCAGAGCCCAAAGACGAGTCTAAAATAAAATTTATTACCTACATTCTTTTGTGGTGTACTTGCGAAACACACTAACGGTAGCAATGGCTTTCCACTTGACAGTTCAACAATTTACATTCATCATCAAGATACATAATGCAATAATTATTAGGATTAGCAATAGGTATCCTTCCAAACGTTTCTGATTGTGATAGAAATGATGTTGCGTAATTAGGGTGCTGGTCCTTAAAAGCCTTAGACAGAGAGAAGTGGAGCGACACTAGAAGGCCTTTGGCCTATGGAGGGCAAGACCATCTCCAAAATAAAATTAAAACTCACTTTAAAAATATTTACTTAACTATTATTTTGTAGGGTTTTTGGTAATATTTAATAACGGATTTCTAAATCCCTAATTTTAACTAATTAAGACTGCAACAGAAATTATATTTTAATGAAATCATTAACTCCATCCCTATAAAAAAAGATCCAACCCTTCAAATTCCGCCGAGGGTACCTACAACATACCACATCCACACTTCACTCTCTGTGTAACCGAGCACGTTCAATTACACAACAGTTTCACACGCGCGATGAATTATCATAATAATTGTATCAACGCCGACCGACGCCGAACAACGCCGAGCGACGCCGAATCAATTGAGCTCTTACTTGTATTCAATTATGTCAACGAGAGCTGAAACTGAAATGTATAGGTACCTGAATATTTTAACTTAATATTATAAATGCAAAAGTGAGTCTCTTTGTTTTTTACGGTTTCATGCTAAAACGGCTGAACGGATTTGGATGAAATTTGGCACACAGATAGACCCGACAGACGTTGTCCTGTCTTAACTATGAATATATGTTACGTGCAACGTTCTTATGTTTTTCTTTCATAAGAACCTTCTCCTGACAATAACAAACACAATAATAAAAGAATCAGCAAAATTTGTCCAGTCGTTCACGTGTGATGCCGTGACCAAGGGAAATTGGGATTCATTTTTATATATATTAGTAGATATATATAAATATCATCATCATCAACATCATCATCATCATTTCAGCCGAAAGACGTCCACTGTTGGACATAAAAGTCTCCCCCAAGCTCCGCCACTTCGACCGGTTCTGTGCTTCCCGCATCCAGCGGACTCCTGCGGCCCTCACAAGAGGCGGCCTCAAATATATATATACGAGTATCATACCTTTTTATTGGTTTTATTCTGATTTACCTATTACGCTATTTTAGAAGAACCCTCTTCAGAATGATAATTAGAAGTTACTTACTAAAGTTAAACGACATAATAAACAAATCATCATCAAATCAGCCAAAAGACGTCCACTGCTGGACATTAGCCTCCCCGAAGACGGGGGGATTTGCCATAATCGCCACGCTTGGCAGGCGGGTTGGCGATCGCTGTATGGTGGTAAAATTCATAGAGAACGCTGCTGCCCATTCTCTAGCAAGTCCCTTAGTCGCCTTCTACGACACCCACGGGAAGAAATGGGATGGTGCTATTCTTTTACGTCCGGCACCACACGGGACATTAAACAAATGATGGAACGTTATGGACACGATTTCAAGAAGAGAGAGAGAAACTTAAGCAACTCATCAACATTCTCAGCCTAGCATTTTCCTAACTAAATATGTTGTGGTCGGCTTCCAGTCTAACCGAATGCTGGTGAATATCTGTCCTCCACAACGCAATTACTGGGCAACATGATAGCCCTTGGTAAGACCCGTGGTCAGACTTTCGCGCTTCTGACGACCCTTATTAACGATTGTCAAAGATCCACGAATGACTATTGGGATCAACGGTTTAACGTGCTTTCCGAGGTACGGAGAACAAGAAAGGATTAATCTGAAATCTATTATCAACGATTTTAAATTAAATTATACCTACCTTCTTAGTATTTGAATCGTTTCAATACGAGCAAAAAAATATATTGACGTATACACGAAACCAAATTAATCTATCTGACCGATGACAAAAGTAATTACACTCGTTTTTATTGTATTTTTTTTTAAACACTATCGTCGTTAAATCTAATTAGACGCGATTAAAACGCCATCAGTGTGTTCAAGCGCAAAATGAATACCAGCAGAAGGTTAATTTCGTTGTTCTTTTATTGACGCTCGCGGCTTTGTAAGGTCCGTAGCAATTTTGGGTTATATATCGGTTGCTAAACAAGTTTAAAACTTCCAAATACAGTATAGAGGTATGAAGAATAGGGTGTAGAAAACAAACTGTAACCATGAATTCAACCTATCGTTGTAGACCCCGGAAGAAATTTTTCGTCGGTTATACAAAAAAAAAAAAACTGATGTTTCATAGCAGTGTACGACTAAACGCCGACAGACACTAGGCCGACAGACTGAACACCGACAAGATTTTACTACGACGGGACTCTTCGCCGACAGGACTCTTCTCCGACACTTCGACGACTTCTTGTTTCGTATAACCGACGAAAAATTTCTATGCTAACGGTCTAGAATGATATGCTGAATTCATGGTTACAGTTTGCGCACTGGTTAAAATTTTATCCTGTATAGAAAAAGGAGGATCGTTCGTCCAACCGGGAGTTATGTCTGGTGGGCAACTGCCCGCCACGATTGATGTCGGGACGTTGTATAATGGTAGTTGCGCGGTATTAAATTCTGCTTGCGCGATGCAGGATTTTGCTTGACGTCACTATGCTGCGTAGTTTGCATGTGACGATGTAGTTGCTGCCACAACTGAAACAAGCAATCTTAGAATTGTTTAGTGGACATTTTTGTAAGCTAAATGTACCAACAACTGTGCAGCGTCTTTGTTTATCAAACAACACCTTCGTCTTAGTCCGAAGGATAAACGAATTCCTGTTCCTTATTTTCCTTTTTAATGATAGTTAAAAAGGAAAATAAGGAACGTTTGTTCGACAACATAAATAAAGCAATTATTTGTCTGTATTTTGTAAGGAAACTTTGGAAACCTTGTAGCTTATCGTTTAATTTTAACTATTGCTCAGAAATATGTGTCTGAACAACGTAGGTACTAAGTAATTAGTGAAATTATAATAATTAAGTACCTTTTCTAAGATTGACAAAGACAAAACGGTTTTTGTCTCTGGAAAGCTACCATATTATGATGTTACAACTTCAATAAAACTCATAAAGAAATGGTCCTTCTGATTTCCCTATATCCCGTGCTCACATTGAAGTGTGGTACAATTGGGCGGTGTAATGAACCCCGCGGCGGTTTCGCGCGCAAGGGTTGGCACCCGCATTCGCCGTAATTGTCCACATTAATATGACAAATAGATTTACATCGGTCGCTTGTACCCGACACTGGTGGGAGGTTCGCTGTCAGTGTGGCGGTTTTGACACTGATTGGAAAGATTTTTTTTAATTATGGCTAAAATTGATTGTAAAATGCAATTAATTATACTATCATCTTTCTTGAATTATCTTAAGCTCCAAAATCAGTGATATTGGAGGGTTTTTAAATATAGGGAAATACCATAATCTTTAGTTACAGTTCACAGTAAGACTACTGCAGTTACATCATAATGCCCGAGAGTTTTTTTCGAGAACCTACCTACAGGACATTTTGGTTTATTGTTTTCTAGAAAAATCACGCTCTAAAAAGTACGGAACAAGAAAATATTCTCATATGAAAGCCGCCAATTAAGCCTTTTTCATTTTATACCCAACACGGCATCATAATCAATTGATTGTGACGTCACATAGCCTATAACCGTATATTTAAGACGGTTTCAACGATAACTCATTTGTTAAATTGTAATAAGAAGTTTAGATGTTATGAGGGAACAGATGGACATATATACATACCGGTCAAAATCATAACACTCTTATTTCCTTCGTCGTAGTCGGGTTAAAAACAAAGTTAATTTTCCACCACAGATCCTAATATAATATTTCCTTTTTCTACAAGTATACTCGTTTGACATACTGGCCGGATCATCATTTCGATAAACCTCAATCAGCTATTTCAAACTGCCTTAAATTCATTAAACAGTATTATTCTGGCATCAAATCCTCCGACATGACAGCGCACAATACGATTGTCGCCGACAATTCGACATAAATACGTTAGGCGTTCATTGTCGACGCGCTCGCTAATTCCCGCCTTGTTTAATCCTATGTCGAGCGACAAATCGCTTTGTCTGTTTGTATGTTACACGCCTATTGTTGGTATTGTTGGGTGTTTTTGAAGTTGAGAGGCTGGGTTTGCCTTTATTTGTTGGAGAAATACTGGAGACAAAGATTGCTGCGGTATGTTGCCTATATAAAAGCATGCCTACTTAAGCACCCGATAATGTTCGCACTGCTGGGTCACAGGTTCTTTGAGAGGGAGTGGACCATAATTCACCTCGTGCGTGTTGGTAGATGTCACGTGTCTTCAAATTTTTGGTTCTAGGACGTGCCGGTTTCTCATGATATTTTCCTTCATAGTTCTGACAGCGTAATGCGCCTATCAGGGTTCTAAGTTCAATCTACACCTCGTAATTTGCGACCGATTCCGCTGGGTCACTGGGCTATTGGGCTCAAGATCGAGATCCTGAGTCAATATGGACCAATTCCTCATATTGGCGTCAAGTTCTTCCCGCCACCTAACACATTTATCACACTGGCCTAGATTTGGACCGAAATGTAGGTACTTTCCTGCCTATGACTATTTTAGAGACTACTATACTTTTCTTGTATTCCTTTGCAAGTTTCAGAAGAGTGCTCGACCTAGAGCAATCACATACACTAGTCATTCAAACCACATAATGACCGTCCGCGATGTTACCTCGTTTTCTCTACCCGTTTTTTCTGACATCTTTTTCTTTAACTCGGTCCCTTAGGGTCGTACCGTGATGTTATATAGCTTAAAACCTTCCTTAAAAATTGGGCTATCAAAAGTAAATAATAATTGTTCAAATTCGATTGGCAGTTCTAGAGATTACCCCGTACATACAAATTTAGGAATAAACGAACTTTACCTCTTGAAAATATTAGTGTAGATGGAGGTATTATAGTTACCTAGCCCATAATTTACTTACTATTTTCTAAGACACGCTATATAATGTCCTTGCAGTACCTATCTACATAAACAAGGTTCAATTACAAAGGTTCGCTAACAGTGTCGTAGATTGTCGCTCAACTAATCGCATGTCTGTTTAAGTCAATTCGAGTAATTAACGTCGTAATTAAACGATGAGACGCACTCCGCTCCCGATGTTGTAGGTACAGCTTCCATGGTAGGTATGTAGAGTAGGAGATAGGAATGTTTTGAAGTCTTGTTATGTTGTCAAATTATGAGTAAGTAGCTTTTGCGTGGAGGTCGAAAATTATCCCACAGAAACGTACTACCGCGATAAAAGTATCTTAAGTGTTAATTCGTGTTATAATCTATCTGTGTGCCAAATTTAATCCAAATCCGTTCAGTAGTTTTTGCATGAAAGAGTAGGTAGCGAACATCCATTCATCCTCACAAACTTTCACATTTTGTAATATTAGTAAGATAGGATTACTAAGGGTTTCGTAGGTACATGCTAAATTGTCTTTATGTGTAGGGACTGCTGGCAAAGCATACTTTACATAAATAAAAAATAAAATAAAATAAAAAAGCCATTTATTACTCTTAATGTAGGTACAAAATTTAACAATATTTTTTATTGTTTATATTAGTTTTACTTGAGAACCCCTGAGGTGAAAGCCTCCTCCAGAGAATACCAGCTTTCTCTGACTTACGTCCATCCAGTGTGATCCAGCTATACGCACAATCTCATCCTCCCAGCGAGTGTGTGGTCTTCCTCGTTTTCGTTTTCCAACCGGTCCCATCCAAGAAGTGATATTTTTGGCCCATCTGTTATCATGCAGTCTTGCAACATGGCCAGCCCATTTCCACTTAAGTTTGAGTGCGTGTGTAAGGGCATACTTTACATATCACCCAATAATTTCTTGCTGAAATTTTAATAGCAGAATTCTTTTCATATTAGCTTTTGGTCATCATCATATTCAGTCTATATTTGTTCTCACTGCTGGGACGCAGGGCTCGGCTCTCGGCTCTGTGAGAGGGCTAACCCATTATCCACCACGCGGGTTGGTTGGTAGACGTCAGATGTCTTCGATTTTTTTTGCGTCTAGGACATGCCAGTTTCCTCAAGACGTTTTCCGTCATCGTTTTGAGAGCAGTGGTGATGGAATTAAATACGTAAAGTATAGTGCCTGCCTGGTTTCGAACTCTTGACGTATCTATAACTCGTCGGGGCTGATACTGGGTCCCCAATGATCATTTGATACCTCTTTCAAAACACTTTTATACTACCCAAAAAATTTAAAACTCCTCTCACAGCGTATGAGTAAAAACTAGAATAGACCTACTATACCTAACAGATAGGTACTACCTTAAATTAGACATCTACACAAGAGTTTATAAAAGCTAGCTAGTTTTAAGTACATAACACGCCATTGATTTTAAACATAGAATTAACTTTTTAAGCGAAAATAAAAACAACACATTCAAAGATGTCAGACATTAAAACCCGTCTTAATTAGGCTAAATCTCAACCAGACACCACACGATCGACTACCAGGAACTGAGCTTGTCACTAAAAAAATTCTTCAATTCATCCTATTATGTTATAATGTATGCATCCTATAATGTATAATATTATCCTACTTCTTACTAATATTATAAATGTGAAAGATTCCCATCTCTTCTTGAGGGTGTCGTACGAGGCGACTAAGGGACTTACTTACTAGAGAATGGGCAGCAGCGTTCTCTATGCATTTTACCACCTTACTGCGATCGCCAACCCGCCTGCCAAGCGTGGCGATTATGGCAAAATCCCCCCAAATTGGGGGAGGCCTACGTCCAGCAGTGGACGTCTTTCGGCTGAAATGATGATGATGATGACGAAAGTTTGTGAAGATGTTTGGGTGTTTGTTACTTAATCACGCAAAAACGGCTGAATGGATTTGGATGAAATTTGGCACACTGATAGTTTATAATCTGGATAGGATAGTTTTCGTCTTGTTAGTACGTTTCTGTGGGATAATTTTCAATCTCTACGCGGGCGAAGCCGCGTGCACCAGCTAGTTAAATTATTAATGTCAAAGTTTGGATGTTTGTTACTCAATCACGTAACATCAGCTGAACAGATTTAGATGAAATTTGGCACACAGATCGATTATAACCTGGGTTAACACATTGGATACTTATTATCCCGGTTATACTCGTACCTCCCAATGGGATACTAAAATTTTCGACGTCCACGCGGGCCAAGCCGCTGGAAAAAGCTTGTGTTAAATAAATCCCACAGCACAAACTGAATACATCACTAAACTCCGCTTAACCACGCTACACTAAGTACATACGAGTACGTACATCGTGTGCCGGGATGCATGATCCAATTGCCATCCGCTAAATTGATACTCTATTTGGCTCAATTAAACATAATTAATACCATTAATGAACTGTATGAACACTGAGCCGGTCTATTGTTCTGCGTTGACTCAGCCCGCTTGTGTTTGAGTTTGTTGGCTATTTTTGGTGTGATAGTCATGGCTGTTTGAAGGGTTTTGTTAGGGTTTTTCAAAGTAATTAACATAGGGTAAATGTAAATATAACATTGGTGTAAATATCCATAATAATGTGTCTTGAAATATAAAAAAAAAATACGTGGTCTGTTCAAGAACCAAAAAGAAAAAACAGTTTCAAACGATATTGTTGAAGTTTAGTAGGAAACCGATGGATGGATGTTTTTCAATGAAATTTAATTTGATAAATTAACTGAAACAAAATCTAGTTAAAACCAGCGCCCGCTCGCAATACTAATTACGGCAAAAAACAATATTGGTTGAAGGAGCACGGCTGTTCAATAGTTTACCAGAAGCCAAAAAAAGTGTGACAGTGTAAGCACATTTGAAACAACATAATGCTAATACAATGTTTCCAACACCCTAGAGGTGACTAATATTAATAGTAAGTACTAGTTTTTTAAGTATCTCATTATAAGGAACTGTTATTTTAAGTTCTTATGAGAAATAAAGTTCTTTAAACCCAACTGTTTTTTAATCATTTAAATTTTATTCGAAAACATCCATTGTTTTCTTACTAAACGTACATTATATCCCTCGACCCTGGTTACCTACTTATCGGTTTTGGTAACCGTATGTATACACCTGAATAAATTCAGTAAACACTACGTTTTTTCTTTGTTATAACTACCTGCACCCTGATTGTGTAACTCACGATTAATCATAATCTGTTTCGTTTTGAAACAGATTGCTAAACCATTGCTTCATATGTTCGAAAAATGTGTCTGCTCAACAACGTAAATAACGCAATGAATATTGTTGAACTGTCAAAATGAAACCGATTATGATTGATCCTGTGTTACGCAATTAAGGTGCTGAATTAGTTATTTCATTTCAATATAATTACTAAAGTATAAATAAGTGATCAAGTGACTAGTTCCATAGACACCCCCTAATCCCCTAATCTGTAAAGCTATGCCCAATATTGGGCATAATGCGATTTATTGACCTTAATTAAAAAGCGCTTTTTCTGAGTATATTTCAATTGAATTTACCTGGCTATATATATTTGACTTAATGTGTGATCCTTCCTACTCAGTAATGTAGGTACTTAAATAGAAACTCTATAATTTCCTTTCTTTCTTTATCAGCGGACATTCACCCAACCTTGCCAATGGGCAGACTCCTCTCCAATGCTTCGCTACTCTGTTCGATCTCCGGTTTGTAAATCCATATTTAATTTGTTATTTAATAAGTAATTTAAAATTCATTCAGTAGATCTTTTAAGTCTAGATAGAAAGTATTTAGTTATGCTTAGACACGCTTCCATTAGATGACCTATCTTTTGATTAAATAACTATAGCTTCAGCTTGCGGCTCCACCCACGTGGATGTGGGAAATTATCCCACGGCAACGAAGTACCGAGATAAAAAGTATCCTATGTCATAACCTAGGTCATGGTTTATGTGTGTGCCAAATTTCATGCAAATCTATTCACCCGTTTTTGCCTGATTCAGTAACAAACATTCAAACTTTCACATTTATAATTTTTCTAGCTTTTGCCCGCGGCCCCGCCCACGTAGATGTCGGTTATCGCGTAAAAAAGTAGCCTATGTCCCAGACTATATCTATGCCAAATTTGATGACAGTCGGTTCAGCGGTTTAGACGTGAAAGCGTAACAGACAGACAGAGTTACTTTCGCATTTACAATATTAGTAGAGATAAATAATATTATATAGTACTAGTTTCCGCCCGCGGCTTCACCCGCGTGGAAGTAGGAAATTATCCCGCGGGAACGTACTACTGGGATAAATAATATCCTATGTGTTAATTCAGGTTATAATCTATCTGTGTACCAAATTTTATCCAAATCCGTTCAGCCGTTTTTGTGTGAAAGAGTAACAAACATCCATACATACAAACTTTCGCGTTCATAATATTAGTAAGGATGATAGTAGGATTAAAGATAGACCAAAACGAAACATTAAAACATCTTCTATATTGGAAGTGTTTTAAAAAACTATTAACACTAATAGCCGATACATCAAGCCATCGTTTATAAATCAACGCTTCCATACGCCCGCCGCCCAAAGCAAAACTATAAAAATAAAAATGTCACACAAACATCGCTTTAATAGCGGAACCGATCAAACAACAAAAATCGCTCGGACAATAGAGCACATTCACACTGTCCGTAATAAATCGCGGCGACCCGTCGCGACGCGATTAAAAAAGCGGAAAGCCGAGGGTGTGGCCCTACAGTCGCAATAGGCGATCACTTAACGCTAAATTGAGTCGAAACTGATGGATAAACAAAACGCACGGACGCCACGTGACTCGAGCGTGTTCTCAAGTGGACTATTGATGCTAAATGTACCGTAATTGGATCTTGATTTTGTTGCGAAGACTAAATTACGTTTAATGACTCATTTATGTTGTATTAATGCTGTCTTAATAGAGTTATCTCAATGTGTATCGCAGAAATACTCGGACATTTTGTTCGATGGAGTAGGTATGTTTTGTTTTACTCACCATAACTCTTCAATCATCTGTTTATCACAACCACTTAGAATTCCGATGGTGATGATTTTGTCAGAAACAAAATAATTTACAAACTTTATCTAAGCAGGTTAAGTTACTTGAATTACTGAATGGATCTTGTTTGCAAAATCACCTGCAGAATTTTTTTTACTTTTCTATATCAATACCCCATACAATAAAACTTTAAAGATTTTCACACTTACCACTGCTACCAAACGAAACACAATGAGCGTCCCTCCCGCTGAGCGCTGCGGGCAATTGACAATATTTAGCGATAACACGCGCGTGCCGCAACGATCTGCGCGACAGCGTGAAGTCGCCTTTATAATGCTAATGAATGGGCAGAAAAAATGTTTTGTACATGGTTTTCAAAACATTTTTTCGTAAATGATATTGACCTTTAGAATGTATTGGTTCCTTTGAGCACTATATAAAAATTTGTCTTCTTCTTTCGAGTCGAAAGTAAATGTATTATTTACCATTGAGGTAATATGTTAGTACCTCAATGATTATTACATTATTAGGTATGTTAGACGAATTGGGTACAGTAGGTAGGTTACGCCAGCCGGGTGTCACTGCCGTTTTTGAGGTCCTCAAAATTGGTTACGATTGGGATTGTTAAGCCATTGACCTGATGAAGAAGGCTGTAGAGGTAAGATAGGCACACGCTCCATGTAAAATACTGGTAATTATTTAGCTGGATCCGGTTAGACTGGAAGCCGAGCCCAACATGGCTGGGAAAAGGCCAGGCATGATTGACTGATTGAGTTCATGATGAACACACAAACACTAGCGTTTTCTAGAATGTATTCCGCCTAATAAATGCAGTTAAGTCCTTATTTGGAATCTCTCACAAACATGAAACCATTTCATAAGTAACGACTTTAAAATGTTTTCCTGACCACAAAAATATCCAAAAAGCAAAATCAAAACAAAATACTTAATATGTTCCTTTCCCCAAAATACTCAATTGTACAATTCAATGTAACATAAAATACCCCTTTACGCCCATTAGCTACGCCTGCATACAATTGCATAGACCATAGACGCATAGAGTTATAGCCTCAAGTGGCTATAAAAAATAAATCAAATAGCCCATTGATCGGCCACGGGTTGAGATTGAACGGTAGCCTAACCCTTCACTGACCATATGCGGGTAAAATGGTACAAGGGTAATTAAACACTCTTTTTTATTATTTTACCCTCGTGTTTTGTGTTTTAAAAACTCATGTTCTTTTTAAAATTTTGAATGAATAGGTATTCAGTTATAAGTTTATGAGATTCGTAAAACACAAAAAGAGGCTTTTGGCCAATAATTTTAGCTTTTCTCAAACATAGTTCTTCAATAGTTTTGCTGTCGTCTTTAAATGGCAAAATCAAAATCAAGACTTCAAACAGATCCTATTGTCTTTTAATGAGTATTGGCGGTGCACAACCATTTAATTAGCTTTATTAACGCTAGATCGGTTGTATGGTGACAAAAGTGGATCAATTATTCCTTGTCATTTCTATGTGTATCGCAGAAATCCTCGAACATTTTATTTAATGGATCGGTCGGTTTAATGGGACGTCCTACGAAGACATGACCTTATTGGTGACAGTCTTCAGAAATGTCAGGTGTGTAGTAGGTACTCTCGCAACCAGCTTGCGTGTATGACCAGCAGGCTTAACATGACGCTTTCTAATTCTACTCAACCGTAGAATAGAAATCGCTTGTCTACATTTCTCGCTGAAAAACTGTCAACAGTCTAAGCGGAAACGTCATTTTTGTCTACTTTTCCGACGGCAAAACGCTAGTCTACGGTTCTCGTGCTAATCCTGTTGATGTATGAACGTAAACGAGGCAAAACGAGTATGTAAGGTTTCTGCAGTTTCTGTGTAGGTTGTGTTTTTGTTTCTGAGAAAAAATCGTGAGTTTCTTTATTTATGGATCTTGATTTATGATGAACTTTTAATAATTAATAATAACTAGAAAACTTCTGAAGTTCCTATAAGATTCCACAACATCAACTACAAACAGTTAAAGGACACCCATCCACCGTTAACTCTTAACTAAATATTGGCAGAACGCTAAACTAAATTGAGTTCACAGTCGGCCTAGTTACCCTAACGAAACTAGACTGGGCGACACCGACACGGGAACCTAACGACATTACCTTCGTTTGTTGTGCCAACTCTTTTTACCCTTACCCGTTTTATACGAATTTACACTTTGTGTGGTACCGGATAGGGTAGAATTTTGTTGGGTAAATTGGGCAGAGGGGAGGGAAAACGGTTGTCATGGTAACGTGGATATACCTACGGGTTAAGTGTAGGTATCAGAGGGTTGTGATGGCTGTTTGTCTAGGTATTTTGGTGACGACATTCATGGTGACAGATTAGGGTTGAGTTTTATCTTTATCTATACAAATAAATAAAATTGAAGTGTCTGTTTGTTACGTCAAAATAACAGGTTTTTACTAAAGCCATATAAAAGTAGGTACCTATATACTGTAAAAATAAAACTGCCTCTTTGGTCTAGTGGTGGCTAGTACTACTGGTAAGCATCAGGTCTTAGGTTCGATTACCAGGTCAAGCAAAGTATTATTTGTTTTTTTTTATCTGGAATTTCTCAGTATCAGCCTGGAGTCTGGATTTGAGCCCGGTTGATGGCAATTGGCTCGCCCCCTAATACATGGAATTTGAATATATCTGGCGAAATATGAGTACCTACACCTCTGCCGAACCCTTCAGGAAACTAACTGATGTTGTGTCTCATAACAAACATCTTTTCTTAATCTATCTGTCTCTTTGATCCCGCTTGTCTCCGAAACGACTCGACCTGCAGGCCTAGACAAAACACATTTCTGTTAGCGTTCACGCCAAACGCTAACGGAAATGTATTTTGTCTCTAGGCCCTGTTTCGATGAAATTTAGGATGAGGTGAAGGAGAGGGAGGTGAGGAGAAGCCACGGGTGGAAGCTAGTGGCCTAATTAACTACCAAAAGAACTTGAAATTTTGCAATGTTTTTTGGTATGGCAGTTAATCCTTGTAGTTTACAACTAAACATATCTGAAGCCACAATTGTTGATAAATATCATACTCAGCGCTTCTTCTCCACATTTATTATGTGCACAGCCAGTGTGGAACTCTCTGCCAGCGTTTATGTTCCCTTCCTCATTTAAACCGCTTGCCAGCGTGCGTACCTATAAGATAGCTGTCCACTTTTGATTTGAACAAGAGTGAACAGGCATCTTCTGGACACGCTCATTCCACCATAGACCTCATCTATCTCTTTCCATCAGGCGTGATTGAGGTTAAGAGCAGGCTCATTCAGCATTTAAAAAAACAACAATTTTACAAAAAAAAAAAACAATCGGCCTAGCCTTTGCCCAACTACGTTGGGGTCGGCTTCCAGTCTAACCGGATGCAGCTGAATACCAGAATTTTACTTGGAGCGACTGCCTATCTGACCTCCACAACTCAGTAACTGGGTAACACGATACCGCTTGGTAAGACTGGTTGTCAGAATTTCGGGCTTCTGACGACCCGTAACGACTGTCAAAGATACACAAATGATAGCCGGGACCAACGGCTTAACGTTCTTTCCGAGGCACGGAGAGGTCTTGGTAATTAAAGATGGTCACCAGATCCACAGACCAACCTCAGTAAACGTAGATTAACCTGATGGATCGACCCGTACGGCTTGTTACTACTTAGCCACGAGCCCCTCTACAATTTCATAGGATAAGCAAATTAATTTCCTACAACTTTTCAAATTAAACTTAAACGTACATAATAATAACATAGTCTAGTTTATGCTTAGCATGTTAAAAACTGTAGGTAATAAATAGCATCGATTTCTCATTTACTGAGAAAATCTAATTTCCATATTGAATCATTAAGTTACACAAAAGTTCTGAAGAAGCCATTAATTATTTCATTCCGTATCTCAATCAAATAACATTATTAATCTATCATTTATCAAAAGAAGTCGCCACATCATATCCGTTTGAAGTCGAAGTCGCTTCTAATTAACTGTGGCGCCGAATAACAAAATAGAACTAAAAAAAAAAAAAAAAACCCTCGAATTGTGAAGTTGCATTTTTATTGCATTTTGTATAATTCAATGCGATGAGGTTGGTGTATGGTAGTGAGTCTTACAGTTTTAAGATCTGAAGTACATACCTAGTTATCTTCGGTCATAACCATCATACAATATTCCCACTGCTGGGACAGGTCTGTGAGAGGGCTGTAATCTACCACGCGGGTCCAGTGCGGGTTGGTAGATGTCACATACGTTTTGGAATTGCAACTAGCTTCAATTTTCGGATTTACTGATTAACTTTTTAACAATTCAAAAGTGTCTATAATTAGTTGGACTGAAATAAATGCTTCGAATTCAGTTGAGTAGGTTCGAAATCAGGCAGTTGCCCAAGAAAAATAGTTGTTCGGAGGTGGAGGAAACTATTCTTATTCTTTCTAGGGGATACCCAGGATTACTGCCTAGACTAATAAGCTCGCAATACAAAACAACTATATGGAACTTCTAACATTTCGAAAACATAATATTCTCGAGTCGACTCTGCACCAGACTTCTCAAATTAAATAAACAAATTTATTTGCTATCGCATTAGCGTAGTTTGTAGAGCACGCTAAATATTCATCGGGGTCATATTAGATTTTTCACTTATAGACGTCGACAGATCGGTACACGTATCACAGAGCGGGGCGAGTGGGACGAGTGGGACGAGTGGGGCAAACAAGCGCCTTGTAACAGCAAGTCGCGACTCACGTCAAAGGCACGAGCGATTCCTTGCAAATTGTATTTACGCGTCCCGCGGGCGTGCCCTTATCGAGTTTGCTCTCAAAGAGCCGCCATTTTTAAAACTTCCATCGACTCAGGTAGAGGATCCACTGCCAATTGTGGTCCCGCTTTGTTCTTTACCTCCTTTATAGGGTTGACGAAGTTAGCCAGTTTCGGCGCACGAATAATTTGTGTTCCCGGCCGCGCGATACGATTACGAGTTTCGCCCGAATCCGATCCGCCGCTTGTCGGAATCGAATTGTGCCGAGCCGCTTGAGCGACTTGCCGAGCGAGAACTTCGTTTGTTACAAACATAATGTCCTTCCATCGCAAATTATGTTTGGACGAGTTTGACAGAGCTATGCTAATCTAATGGGAATAACTTGAGACTGTATTAAGTTTATCATTTATACATAAAGCTACTGTATAAATATTAGATAAATAATCTGTACACAACACACGGGCGAGCGAAATGAGCTCATTTCTATTCAGCGTACAAACAAATTCATAACTCGCCGAAACTCATAAAATCATCCGCGAAACACACTTTTATTAAACGAAAACAGAGCTAACGCGGTCTGCGCATAAGTTAACATAACATTCCATTCCTTGTTAAAAGATAAATTAGAGCGGGCGCGTCCGGCGTGCAAATGTATTCGCGGAGCCAATCTCGCGCTCCCTCGGGCTGCTTCGTAATTGCTTAAGAGAAAAATCCAAATGAGAAATGAAAAGGGATTCCCTTTTCAGAAGAAAAATTATATAATTGAATATCTTTTCGTAAGTATTATGAGGTATAAAATATGATAATTGAGTTTTTGCTTACGGTGAGCGTCGGCTGCGCGTCGCTGCCTATTATTGCGTACCGTCGGATCATCTCGTTTGCTGTGCTCCACTTTTATAATCAACGCGCTGTTTGTGTCGCTCGAGTTTTGTCATCGAGATAATCGGATCAACGATATTGATCGTCGAGATATTCAAAGTCAAGGAATTTTCTCGTGATTGTGGGCTATGCTAACAGATTTCATTTAACAATAATGTTTTACTGTAGTATTCTCGCCGTTCGCTCTTTTGTAACGATCAATTTACTCATTGTTCAACTAGAGCCGTTTAATTAATTAATTTTAGCTTGTAAATGTCAACTGATCTAACCCTCGTAGAACATCATCATCATATAACATAGGCTGTCTCGTACGAACGTTTTGCTATGACTGACTCATTGAAAAAATCATCTAATTTCTTCAAAAATTTATCGTTATTATGTAATTACTGAAATCTAGTCTGATCATGTTTGCAGGGCCAACAAGGCCAGAAGACAGAGAGGGTTGTCAGGAAAAAGAGGCCTTTGTCTAAACAATAAAACTAGCAACAAAAAAACTTTAAAAAAAAACAACCGTCTTCCAAAAAAAAAACTACAAAGCGCAAAATAACTTTAATTTCGGAAGTTAGTGACTTTGGATGTGTATTTTAATTCTTTGTCACCGCCTTCCGAAATTAAAGTTATTTTGCACTTTGTAATGTTTTTTTGGAAGTCGGTTGTTATTTTTTTGAAAATAGTTTTTATTTTTCACTTTTTAGTTACCTACCCCACTAATTCGAAAATTCATCATCCTTGGGGTCAAAACAATGCATATTTATGCGATAGCAGCATTCGCGATTGATTTGCTGTAATTTTTTGAAGAGCTCCGTTGTCTGTCTCCGAAACGCATCATCAGAGGGACAATTCTGGTAATTTTAAGAACGTTCACAGTCTGGTCTCAGTCGCAATCTACCAAAAATACTTCAAGTTTCCATACATTTTTGACAAGTTTTTGACATTTGCTTGTCGCCGAGATGACACTGCGACTAGATTGTGTTACGAGAATTGGCCTTCAGATCTGTATTAAATTTTAATGAATGATAATTAATGGGACCATTTCGGAATAAACCCCTTTCGAACAAAAAAAGAATTTTGTAAATCCGTCTATATACGACGGAGTTATGCCCGAACATACATAAAAATATATAATATAAACATGTCGAATTGATAACCTCCTTCTTTTTGAAGTCGGTTAAAAAAAGACTGAAATGTATGCTTTCAAGATTGCAGCGATTGAAACTTTCATCAGTTCGCAGTATTTGAGCTGTGAAAAAGAATAAAGAGAACATAAAGATAAATTTGAAAAATAAAGAAGGTTTTATACCTACAGCATCTAAGTGAATAGACTGATATCTAATCGAAGTCTATAAACAATGTGACCCAACGTTCCGAGGCCTCTAAGTCAACCTACAAAACACAAAAAAAAAAAAACATAAAACCTCTAAACAAAGCTAACTAATCCTCCCTTAGAGAAAAACGTTAGATTAAATTTCCCGTGTCGTCGCGTCGCCGTGTCGGTATCGTTAGCAATCACGAGTGTTTGTGTCGTAAGCAGGTTAGCTGGCGACAGTCGCAGCGGGGCGTGACTCGATTCCTTATGACGGGAAGATAGGAAGATGTGATACTTACCCGCCGAGCTTGTACTCGTGGATTTGATAGGATGTTTTAGCTTGTTTGAGTCTTGTGTGGTAAAAACTGTGGAAAGTGTTGGGTTTTTCTTTTGTGGAAAACAAGCTGCATGCTAAAAGCTCAAGTCATGGCAAAAATTAAGGTTAAAATCTACTTTTTAGACTGGGAATAGTCGGATTTTAGTTTTTTTGTCTTACTTTTGATTTAAATCATTTTGGTGTTAACCAACATAATATAAATGTTTTAATAAAGCTAATTAAGTTTTTTCATTTCATACCTAGCACGACATTATTAAATTTTCTTTTTGTTCATGACTGTATGTCCTCTAAAGGGCGTCATATTCAATTTGATGTGACGTCACATAATATATAGGTAAACAGCGGTCGATTAACACGTTTTCAAAGCTAACTTTAGATTATACTAAGGGCTGATTTTTCAATAGTCAGATATCTTTTATCTGAGGAATAAATATGTCGGTTTGACATCTTTTGTATAGAAAAGATGCCAAACTCTCAGATTTATTCTTCAGATAAAAATCTGCCCTAAGTAGTTTAGAAATCATGAGCGAACTGATGAGGACATACCCACATACATAGGTACCGGTCGGTTTTCGGGTTAAAAGATTAGCTACCCAGTCGAATTGATAGTTTTGAAATGGATCCGTTACATTACATAAATGCGTACGTACCTACCTAAGCTATAAGCTACTAAGTATTTGGGAACCTTGAAATCCAACAGAAGAATGAATAGATCACGACGATTTCGACTTGGTAAAAAGCATTTCTAAGCTTTATTAAGCGTTCACTTCCTAACCTAAAAATATTTTAAAAACGTTTCGAAACCGATAAACAATAAATAACAACAACATAACCTAACTTTAGCACATCGAATAGGGCGGAGCTTACACCCCAATAACTGTTATTATCCGGAACGAGTATAAATAACAGTTCCGTTCACAGGTAGCGGGGCAGGAGCAATTTCACTCATGAATAATGTAGCACAGTCCGCCCAGTAAACGTGTTACGATTTTTCATAATAGCCCCCTTTTGATGTTGGTATCGCTCAGAGTTTCCTCCTCCCCGTATAATTCAGGTTTTATGTTATGCAATTTAGTTTTATATATTCCACTTCTTGAATAAATCGGTTTGGTTATATTGTAGTTAGTAGATTTGTTTGTAGTTAGTGTGTACGAATGCGTGTGTAAAAGGTTTTATATATAGGTAGGTGGGGATATTTATTATGATTCTACGACACTCTAGCGATGAAACTTTACGTTGTTTTATAGAAAAGTGCAATACCTACGCGGTCCTAAGTGTATGGAACATCTCATTTTCTTTTTTAAATAACCGGGCGTCTGGATTATTGTGCTGAATTCATGGTTTTGGTTTGAATAAGTAGATTAATATCTACTGCCACCCTGATATGTAGGTAGACTACGGTATTTTTTCCCCCAAAGATTTGATTGATAATATCCAGAATTATTTACTTGTGTACAAAATTACTTATAACGTTCCTATTACTATAGTTAGTAGAAATTTTCAATTGACTAAGAGTTTGCTTTTTGTCAGTCATAGATTAGTCAAAAATCAACAGTTGACGTCAATAATGCAATCCTCCTGATACTTAATAATTCAATATGAATACCGATAAGTATGACATTAGGTACTCAAATAAACTACGTATACAAACGCCTCATCCTATTAATATCAAATTCACATTAACACGGTATCATATCAAGTATAATTAACAAATAAAATTAAAATTATGCTAATGACCCCCATACTGAGAACAATGGCGGCGGGTTCCGTAGCAGCTAAAATGCCATTTAATTGTTACAGAACCCTTTCAGTCGCGCACTAATTAATACAATTTAAGCGCGTAATTAGAGAACACGTGTGATGAGCTACAGTGATGGGAACGAACATTCCTGTTGTCGATGTTTTTATATTGCGAGCATTCGAATTTGATATATATTTTTTTGTAAGTACCTCGATTTATCGAAAAAAAGCAGGCCACTGATATATATTTTCATATAGCTGCTGTGTTTGCTGCGCCGCTTCTTCTCGGCTAAAGCACTGGAAAGTCTTGAAGGGCGGGTGTTTTAAGGGCCTGTATTATGTAATTTTGACGTTCGAAAAGTGCTGACTCCCTGAATACATGACTTATATTTCTTTTTTCATAAGTACTGTAACAAATTGCGTAGATCATAGAATCCAGGGCACTTTTAGATTACAACATTTGGGTTCTCACATAAGCAAGAAGGCTGAAGGAGCTAATCCCATCGTTTTGGCATTGTTGTACACTTTTAATGGTAACTATAGTCTTACATTCAATTATCTACATTTCGCATCCATATTGCTGGTTGTAATATTTGTCAAAATAATCAAACGAATGAACAAACTCACACCCATGAAAGCAGTTTGATTGAATAGCACGTCTAATAACAATCGCACGACACACTGTTGACGTTAGCTCGCGAATCATAATGGCGTTAGTTCTAAGTGGTTGGATGTGCATTTTATTAAACCTAATTTTATGACCGCCCTGAGTAATGTCCACTTTATTACGTGCATACTACATGGCAATAATTATGGTAGAACTAGTGCAGTGACAGTTGTCAATGGAGTAGATAGTTTCGCGAATTATGCAAGACTAGCGGCGCTGCGCGGTTTCACCCGCGTAGTTCCCGTCCCTGTGGGAATATGGGGATAAAATATAGCCTATGTCACCCGGGGATAGTGTAGCTTCCCAATAGTGAAAGAAAATTTTCAAATCGGTTCAGTAGTTTCGGAGGCTATTCAATGCAAACAAACCAACAAACAATTAAATCTTTCCTCTTTATAATATTAGTAGATACAGATAATTTTTTTTATGCAAGATACAATTTGTAGGTGAATGGGGACTTCTACATACTATATATAGTAGGTACTGTTGACTATAGTCACCTCAGTTAGTTACTAAGTGTCATATTGGAAATAACGTAGGTATATCCCACGGGAACATACTACAGGGATGAAAAGTATCCTATGTGTTAATCCAGGTTATAAACTATCTGTATGACAGATTTAACCAAATCCGTTAAGCTGTTTTTGCGTAATTGAGTAACAAACATCCAAATGTCTAAACATTCAAACTTTCATATTAATAATATTAGTCAGATGTACTATGAAGTATGATTGCAAAACATCACCTCCATCCAATATTAAATGGTAAATTAATGAACTTTTAAATCTATGTTCATTTCTTAACAGCAAAGTTAAAAGCTTGTTCTATTAGCATTCAACGCAACACTTCATCAACAAAATCACACAAATATGTACAAAAAACCTATCGATGCTTTTATAACATGCAATTCGCAAAAAAATCACAACAACGTTACCACCATTCCCATCACTACGTCACTTGTCATACGTCACATGTTTTCCCGCCGGAACGCACGACTAACGCATTAATTTATGCCTTTTTTACGCAATAACGCTTAATTGGACTTTATTTATCACTTTTAATTTTTCTAATTTGATAACTGGCGATGTTCTCATTGAAATTTATGAGTCAGGACGACAATGCTGTCTCAATTCGTATGCGTAATGTGAACGAATGTGTTTCGATTCCGTTTATGAGAATTGCCCCACACTCTGTTTGTGAGTTGAGAATAACCCTCTATTAGATTAATATGTTTGGTGTTTTATTGGTATTAGTTATGGTTATTATGATCGGGCGTTGGCATTTGAGGTTTAAGATCCATTGCTGTAACTGTTTGACGAAGTTCAAGGACATTGATTCCTTGACAGATATTCATTGTTAATATTGTGTAAAAAGCGAGATTGAGAAGTGGTATTTTAAAAGCCAGTTGATAATTTCGAATTCTATATCGAAAGTAACAACTATCTTAGATAAAAGAAAAACCTTAAAATCATATTTTTCCATCAAAAATTCAATAAATAAATAACATCAAAATATTTTTTTTTTAAATCACGTATGTATCTGTATTGTTGTGAAACAGCTCTTACCGAACGGCTTATAAGCTCTATTAGGGAGGTTGGGGATTTTTAACCCAATGTAAGCAGTTTAAAGTCCGCGGGGAGACGCGGCTACATTAGCAGCGGTGGATTTGGGCAAATGTTATTATTTGTTTCTGACGGATTACCGCCGATTGACGGCTGACGAGACTTGTCAGAGAATAGACGATATTTTGAGAGTCGAAATGGATAGTGCATTTTATTTTTATTTAGGTCTACGTAAAAAAGAAAATTCGTTTGAAAACGTACTTCACCAGGTTCAGCCTACATAGTGTAGCGTAAATCCGTAACGGTTAAAAACTTTCTTGATTTCCATTCCAACCTTTCAAGAAAATTCTCCTTATTTTTTTTTTTACATTTTAAACTTCGATTCAAAAAAAGATCTACCGCGAACTGAGGAACTACGCGGGTGAAACCGCGGAGGACTGCTAGTGAGTTATAAAACACGTAATTCAAATTCTTTGAAAGCTCAACCTATTTTGATAGTTTTCCAACCTTATAAGAAAATTCTCCTTATTTTTTTTTTTATTACATTTTAAACTTCGATTCAAAAAAAGATCTACGCGAACTAAGGAACTAAGCGGGTGAAACCGCGGAGCACTGCTAGTGAGTTATAAAACACGTAATTCAAATTCTTTGAAAGCTCAACTGATTTTGATAGTTTTTTTTAAACAAATAAAATTTCAACAACCCGCCAGCTAAAATCACCAGTACAAAGCCGCGATTTTTATTTTCTCCCAACCCCCCCGTATTAGCGTTGTTATCGACTTTTGATATAACCTCGAGCGGTTTAGGGTTGACTGCGGTGGGTACAACTGTTGCAATCAAGTGGGGCTGATGGGGTTGATAGGGCTGATGCTCCGTCGGTTAGCATTAGATACACTCGTACAAGTATTTGTTTAATTTTTATACTTGCTTAATTTAATGTTTTTTTTTTTATAAATTGATGATTGTGGTGTTTTTTTAAATATGCTGTGGTTTGCGCTAGGATATCGTTGTTTTTTTTTTGTCAATTATTTGAATTACCAGACAGAAGATGTTTTTAAAAGTTCTGTTAAGCGGAAATTGGATTTAGGGAGCTGTTCTGTAAGCCCTATTTATGATGTGAAAACTTATTTTACCCCGTTGAGCGACCTTTGGCAGAGGCAAAACTTATGGGTTCGTTTCACCGACATGCTAATGTGACCGCGTCACTAATAAGCTAAATGTGATGTTATTTTTTCCAAAGTTATAAGTTTTCACTTCTGTCAGCAGTCCCCATAACTGCCTATCTTGATCATTATTATTTAAAATATATGATATACCATATATAAAATCAAGTAAGACGATTTTATTTGGAATTATATTAAAATATCAAAATTATATAAACGCCAAGCGAAAACAACAGCAGTCATAATTCGAAACAAAGCCGTTTATTTCAGTAGTTCAGTCTAATTTATGCGAGTGCTCCTCCTTAGTGCAGCTTCAAACTTCTACATAATACAGCGTACCGCCAAAAATAATAATAAAAAAGTGCGCAGAATTCAAGACGAGTGCAAAAGAAAGCTGGTTTATTTATAAGGTCGCGTCGCAAACGCATTACCAGATTACCCCGGTCTACCCTACGCGTAATTCCGCAAATGGGTGAAACTTGAGCCCGGCCGGTTTAAAATTGAAATTTATATGTTCGCATTATACATGAGGCGGGATTATGGCGGACTCAAAGAAAGTGATCGCGGACCCGCGACCCCTTGAGAGATAGTTGCTGCAGGGATGTCATGCAGGGGTTATATTTCTAGATTATTAGGAATACTTGTGCTGAGCAAGGATCTGTAACATCTTGAAGTTATGTATCGGAATTATGAAGAAAAATTGCTTCTGACAGTAACTTCGCCGTATCGAATTGCCTGCCCGCGCTCTTACTTCTTTGTCGCTTAGTTTTCTTTCCTACATTTTTTTTGCCTGGCTCCTAAGCGTCGTGCCGTAAAATTACCAGTAGGCTTCCTCAAAAATTGGGCTATCAAATGCAATAAGAATTGGTCAAATCTAGTAGTTCCAGAGCGAGTTCAAGCAAACAAAATACAGCTTTTAATATTATTAGTATAGATAGATAATTCGCAAAGATCATGGTACACATAATTGTCTTATCAACTTGGATTACCTAACACAAACCTGCCTTGCCTATTAAACTTAGGTAGGTAATTATGTTATGTATTCACTAGGATTAGTCTTAATGTTATTAGGTTAAGGTGAGTTTACTAAAAACCACCTATGTACCGACAACTTTATAACTTGGCAGTCTTAAGAAAGGGAAGCACCAGGCTAATTCGCGAAATTCATCTTTTCTTGCGTTGTCAATGCGTAAAAAAATAGGTAGCATAGGTTTACGTTGAAAGATTCTCCAAAATGTAACATTAGTGAGTGGTTTACATCCCACGCGGGTTGGCAATAGCGCATTAATAGCGGATTTTCTAGATTATTTTATTAAATACAAACAAAAATCAAAAAAAATTCAGCCAAGCACTAGATTGTTGGTATTTACAAGTTTGTCTGCAATTTTTTTACAGTTATTTTGGTATTTACATATAAAAATCAACATACCGTCAATTATTTTCTATTTGCATTACTTAGTACGATTAAATGTTTTATTAAACAGTAAATTTTAATAAATAATTATAGAATAGATCTAGTGCTTGGCTGAAAATAATAATTTTTTGTTTGTATTTAAGAAAATACTAAATGATGTATAATAGCTATGTTTTTCTATTAATTATATCAGTTATACGTTCTAAACGAATCATGATTTTGTACGAGTAGATAATCGTATATAGGTACTTTGTGGCCGTCGATTAGAAAGTTTGTTGTCAGTGTGATTTTGAATGTTTGGGAAGAAATATTCTTCTGAAATAGTCTACATTTATAAGGACCTAGACAAAGATCGTTAGGAGCGATAAACAAAATGACAGATTGTAGAAGGATATCTATGGTGCGCTGTCAAAAATGGAGAAACTAAATGTCACTTTGTCTTGAAAAAGCAGTGTCTATTCTTCGTTGAAATACAAAGCGTCATGCTAAGTCTGCTGGCGTAGCCGCCTTAAAATATTTGAACAATATTAAAGTTAACTTTAACAACAACTTTAAATATTATGGCTATCATCATCATCAGCCTATAATGTTCCCACTACTGGGACACAGGCCTACTCTCGGTGAGAGAGATTGGGCCGTAATCCACCACGCGGGCCCAGTGCGGTTTGGTAGATGTCACATGTCTTCGAATTTTTTGGTTCTAGGACATGCCGGTTTCGTCACGATGTTTTCCTTCACCGTTTTGAGAGCAGTGGTGATGAAAATAATTTACACAAAGTAAAGCGCCTGACGGGGTTCGAACTCACGACCTACAACTCGTAAGTCGCGGCCGTTACCACCTGGCCACCACTGCTCTTATGGCTATCAATACAACTACATATTTTCTTAAAGTCTCCGAAAATTCCTGTTTCACCTTCTTTTGCACTTGGTACAGACCGGACGCTCTCAATCGACTTTTAAGTATTTAGAGAACATTTGTAAAAAAATAAGAGAAAGCTCATTTGTATTCGCAAATGCGATGATTCCCGAGGGCCATCAAGAAAATTGTTTTAATGTTTTTATGCATTCTGTTTTAAAAACAAATAGTCAAATAATTGTAAACAAAAACTAGCCGGCAATAAAATAATGTTTAAAGTCAATAAAGGCAATCAGATTTAATATTGAATGGTTATTTGAGTTCAATCAATGATGTAAAATACTCAAAAGTATTTTAGGGTGATTGATACGGGATATTGATACCACTTAAAATCCTACTGATGGACTCTTATTATTCACTGGGTGAATCCAATACGTATGTAACTACATATTATGAGAGTAATATTAATGGCCATTTTTCTAATATTATAGTGGAGGGGCTTGTGGCTCATTTCGCTTTAATCATAGTTTGGCAGTTTGAGTAATTTATTGTTCGTCGATTGAGGGTTACGGGCTGCGGTAGAGGAGGAGTGCTGGTGCTTCTGAGCAGCACTCTTCCCTTCCGTGGCCTGGACGGGGCCGCCACTGTTTGATGGCGGACGCGGTGGGGCCGCAGGGGAAGAGGAGTGTCGGTATAGCGTCAGCCGCTTTCCTTATCCCCTGCGGCCGAAAAGTGGTAGGCGGGACGGCGCGTCGTGTTCCACACGCACGCCGTCAAAGCTGTCAGCAACCACTGGTGGGGCCCGCAAGGGCCGATACCTGCCAGGGGTGCGGGTTTGTTCGAAAGAGATACCACAGCCCCTGGCATACGGGCTACTGAGGGAACACGGGTGGGTTTTAGTCAGTAAAAGTCTGACACGCCCTCCTGCTCTACTCAGCAGGAGAAGTCATTTGATGATTTCCCAAACAAAAAAAAAACCCACATAGTCTTCACATAATCTGACCAAGATCATGTCTGAATTAAAAGAGACTGACATCTGAGTTAGCTTCGGCCTATCTTCCTAGAGTAGTCAGATAGAAAACGCCGACCTCAACTAATTAACCGACTTCAAAAAGAAGGAGGTTATCAATTCGACATGTTTATATTTTTTTTTTATGTATGTTCGGGCATAACTCCGTCGTATATAGACGGAATTGAAAAAATATTTTTTTATTCGAAAGGGGTTTGTTCCGAAATGGTCCCATATAAATTTCATATAGATCTGATGATGCGTTTTGGAGACAGACAACGGAACTCTGCAAAACTTTACAGCAAATCAACCGCGAATGCGGCTATCGCATATTAATATGCATTGTTTTGACCCTGAGGATGATGAAATTTCGAATTGGCTTTTTAGTTACCTACCCCACGGTAGGTAACTAAAAAGTGAAAAATGAAAACTTTTTTCAAAAAAATAACAACCGACTTCCAAAAACAACACTACAAAGCTCAAAATAGCTTTAATTTCGGAAGGCGGTGACAAATAATTAAAATACATATCCAAAGTCACCGACTTCCGAAATTAAAGTTATTTTGAGCTTTGTAGTGTTGTTTTTGGAAGTCGGTTGTTATTTTTTTGAAAAAAGTTTTTATTTTAAAAATATGATTGACGTGTGAAAGTTTTTGTACAAAACTACTTACAAAAATAACATCATTTACGTCATAACAGCTGGACGGGTCGATCGTTCAGGTTAAACGACTCTTATCGCATTTGGTCCGTAGATGGGTGAATTTCTTTACACATCAAGATCCCTCCGTGCCTCGGAAAGCATGACATCATTCGTGGATCTTTGACAGTCGTTACGGGACGTCTGAAGTCCAAAGCCTAACAACCAGTCTCCTTTTTATTTTTTACCATTTCTGACATATTCTCATTATTTGGCATTATATAACAGTTTTAATATCGACTATTTTTTAGTGTTTGTCATAGGTTCATTTTATTTATGTAGATTCTTTTAGGTACATACTCGTATTATGAATGACAGAACGTTGTTGGCCTTACAGACTGTAGATTTGTAGACGATTTTCTATTCTGTATTTTTATTCCAGACCACTTTTTTTTTTACTGGTTACGCTATAAGGGTTATATATCAATTTTAATATCGACATTTTTTTAGTGTTTGTCATAGATTCATTTTATTTATGTATATTCTTTTAGGTACATATTATGAATGAGAGAACGTTGTTGGCCTTACAGACTGTAGATTTGTAGACGATTTTCTATTCTGTATTTTTATTCCAGACCACTTTTTTTTACTGGTTACGCTATAAGGGTTATATATCAATTTTAATATCGAATTTTTTTTAGTGTTTGTCATAGATTCATTTTATTTATGTATATTCTTTTAGGTACATATTATGAATGAGAGAACGTTGTTGGCCTTACAGACTGTAGATTTGTAGACGATTTTCTATTCTGTATTAGGTATTTATTGACAGGCCTGCACTGTCCTCCCATACCTATTATCACCTTAATTTGAAAACATTGCCAGGAAGACAGGACAGGACTTCCAGGGTTGCCTGGAAGAGATCGCGGAAAGCGATAAGGCCGCCCATTGTATATTTTGTAGTGTACCTTGTTTTTTTTGTAATGATTTTTTGTGGTGTACAATAAAGTATATATAATAAATAAATAAAACATTGTTAAAGCCAATTATTTTTAAAAGAGTAACCGTGGAGTTTCTTGCCGGCTCTTCTCCATAGGAAACAAAAATTTGGGACCGTGCACCTAGCTTCTGAAGTTTCATAAGTGCCCATGCAGGTTTATATGAAATAAAATTGATTTGATTTACCAAAGGGTATCGTTGTCCCAGTAACTGAGTTTTGGCGGTCAATTAGGCAGTAGTTCCATGTAAAATATTGGTATTGATCTGTATACGGCTAGGCAGATGATGACCTTACATTATTGTGGCGAGATAGGCGACATGTTACAGCAATCAAGTACCCATATATATCGATTTAACCCATTTCTAGAGAGTGATGACAGGAATGCGTCACTGTCTTTGTAAATGAAGGGTAGGTATTGATAGAAGTGCTATTATGATCCAACTCCCAGTGCGTTGGACTTTTAGAACTAACAGATAGGGTTTGTAGGTATATAGTATTATGTATGTTGTAGTTTTTAACAGACTTTCAATAAATGGAGGTTCTGTATTCGACCGTTCTGTATGTATGTGTGCCCGCAATTTTATATAAAATTACTGATCCGATTTGGTTCGGGTTTTCGTTATTTAAATGCATATGTTTCAGGGAAGGTGTTAATATATAGGTAATATATGGATTTGATAAAGATCTTCGGTGATAGACAATGGAACTCTTCATTAACTAACAGTAAATTACCTCCGATTGCTACGATCGTGTGTCTATGTATTTCTTCCACCATTACATTACATAACATCACACAACAACTTTTGATTTCGGAAGTCGATAGCAAAAATCGAATATACAAAACCATAGACACGGACTTCCGAAATGTATTTATTTAACCATTTATGGACACACATATATATAAACAGACAAGAAGATTAGAACAGAAAAATTGGTACAGAGGTGATGCTTATTGATGATATTTTTTAACAGGTATTTTTACCTGAAATACTAGAAACGTATGCCATAGAGATTGCCTATTGTCTTACTATCTTAGCCAATATTTAGGTAGCCAAGAATTAAACCTCTCTAAAACAAAACAAAACCGACCAACATTCCCGAAACAGATTACAAATGACTAAATAAACAAATTGTATAAAATTTAAAAAACATACCACTGTATTTAAAAGAGGGAGTCGGTGGCTTGTAATATCTTGAGAGGGAGAGGCGATTACAGCTATTAAATATGCACTAACGAATTTTTATCCTTAAAAGCTGAAAAAAATGGCGTAAAGAGAAAATTGGCAATTAGACCCCTCTCCGCGAGCCGCCTCCCACCTTCGCACAAGAATTAAATTTGCTCCTTAAAGATATACATAAATTGAATGTTAGGATGCTTTAATATTTTCTCTTTGCGAGTAACGCTGTAAATTAGCTAATTTAAATGTATATGACTTGTGTGGTTACTCTGTTTTGTAGCTTCCATTGTTTTCTTTTTCTTTTGCGTCTTTCGAGATTTGGTAGTTATGCGCGTAGCAACTGTCGTAGCACCCACGTGCTAAGTGCTACGAAGACCTTCTTTTCGTAGCGTGTAGCATTACTTTTCATTCGTTTTTTGGCCGGTGAGTTCAGTGTAGTGCGTAACCACTTACAATAGTTATAGATCCTAATTGGTTTATCAAAATTAAAAAAATATTACAGAAACCTAAAGATGATTTATAAACCTATTCAATGAGAATCCATTTGATGTAGTTCGTCCCGTTTCTTTTTTTTTCTTCATTTTCGCAGTATGGCGACTAGCTGCCGCGGCATACTGAATTTTGATTACTGTCATTTCTTTAGTGACACTCGCAAGATTACGACAAATCGATTGACGTGAGTATCATCAAAATAGGCCCACGAGTTTCGCCTCTTAGGCCCGTATTACAGAACGTCATTCAATACTCAAGCATTACTTAAAACTAGATTCAAGCCATTTCATTGGTTGAAACTAGTTTTAAGTAATGCTTGAGTATTGAGTGACTTTCTGTAATATGGGTCTTAGAGTGCCACAAAGGAACAGATATAAGCTGATAGACCTCCGCACTCGGATAGTAAAAATATACCAGATTTCTAAAAACCTACCTATTTGGATAAGAATGCAAGTCTTTCTGAAAATCATACGTTACATAACACAACAAAAAAAAATCACGAAATAATACGATTTGATTAAAAAAAAAAGTTACATAAACATTTGCCAAAAAAACAGCTTCTACACCTAAGCGTGTCTCTATTCTCTATTATTTGATTGTCTATGCCTTTGATATTCAGCCTCATGAAATGCCTGACACGTTGCTATGAATAAATGATAGAGATATAGTCAGCCTACTAACTGAATACACACTTACCTCGCTTACTGTTGCACAAATGAAAATTAATAATGCAGAGTGATAAATTGACAGTAATTACGTGACACGGGGTGGCGACGGCCTTACGGTCATGTTTCGAGTTTCATGTGTGCATTTTCTAGTAGATGTTTTGTGGAGTTAGTCTGTTTTAGGACTTATTGGCGTTGGGTGTTGATTAGTCTGGTAAGTAAATAAGTAGGTCGTTAACGGTCTGTAGAAATATTAGTCTTTGTATATTGTCATTATTTTTGAATAAGCTGATGAAACCTGCTTGTTATGGAAGTATACAGGATAAGTTTTTAACCAGTGCGCAAACTGTAACCATGAATTCAGCATATTATTCTAGAGCACAGAAATTTTTATGTTTCATAGAAAAAAAAAAACAGCTTTTTCATAGAAATGTGCAATGCCTACGCGGTCAAAATGTATGGAACAGCTGGTTAATTTTTTATAACCGACTAAACATTTCTGCGCTGGGGGGTCTAGAATGATATGCTGAACTCATGTTACAGTTTGTCTGTTGTTGTCCTGTATTTAGATGGTTGTGTCTTTGTCCAAAAATGGACGCTTCAAGGAATACATGTTCTAATGATGATAATTATTATTGATAAGATTGAAATAACTTGACTCACCCAGAACCTCCTCCTAGTGTCACTACTGACTTCTACTGTTGACATACTGACTAACCCTTAAACCTCGTTATAGTGCGTTCGTATTAAAAATAGCATAATAAAATAGATAGAGACAGAAAACCATCCGCATCCGGTTAGACTGGGAGCCGACCCCAACATAGTTGGGAAAAGGCTAGGCAGATGATGATGAGAGACAGAAAATCCTAACTATATGGACCGTGGCTAGGACAGAATGGATGCGGAAGACGGAGGACTGGCCTGGGAGAGGCCTATGTCCACAGTGTTACTACGATAGGCTCAGTAGTAATGAGATAATTCCAAATCAACGTCGATAGAAAATGAGACTTAAGATTTTCATAAGACAGCATTCTACTAACATTATAAATGTGAAAGAGTGTACATATGTTTGTTTAAATGTTTGGATGTTTATTACTCAATCACGCAACAATGGCTGAACGGAATTGAATGAAATTTGGCACACAGATAGTTTTTAACCTGGAATAACACATAGAATACATTTTATCCGGTTAGTACTTGTCCTTGGGATCATTTTCTACCTCCACGTGGGTGAAGCTGCTCGCAAAAGCTTGTAGATCATAATATGATACATTTCATCAACTGATCTAACATGTAAAACTACCTTCACACCAAGAACAAACCCCAATGCTCATACACCTACATACCAGTACATCTACTAGTTGTCTACTTACCCTGGGATAGCGGAGGGGGAGGGAGGGGCGGTTGGAGTGTTGCTATAATCAGTTAATTGCATGAATAATTGAACGGCGTCATTACCGTGGCGACCGCGCGCCGTCACACACAACTAGTAAATAGGTTACAGGACCTATTCGTGAGTGAGAGAGATTCGCTGGATAGCTGGGTAGTTTTGTTGTAAATGGTGTGAGATATTATTTAAAGAAATATTATTAAAGAAATATTATTTAAATAAATATTTTAATGTAGGTATCCCAAAAAATACATAATATAAAATAATATTAACGCATTCTGTTATCTCTCCCAGCAACCTTGAAATGGACAGTTATTGCCTAGGCATATAAAACGAGGGTATTATTGGTGTAAATTTTAGTAACCTCCATATTTATAGACGTTGCTTAAATTTTTGTCATTTAAACTTCACTTAAGCTTTAAGCAAAGTTTATAAATAAGAGGGTTAGACTTAACCACAAATTAAAATCGTCAACACAAAGTAAGGATCAAAAAAATCGGGCTTTAGTAGATGGACTTTTTATTTGCAACTGCTGCAAGATTTTAATCATTCGTTCATTTCATATAATTAATACCATTTAGGTGTGATTATCATGTTTTAGAGGGTAACGTTTTTAGATGTTAAATCTTGCGGAAAACGTTAAGGTATATTTTTCATTTACATGAATTTCACCTCACTGGTAGTGCATTTTTGTTGGAAATTTTGTGTACCCTCATAGAGATCAATTAATTTAAAATTGCACGCCCCTCCTCTACTTGTTGGATACACATTTCAAATGCTTGTACAGAAGTTATAGTGGAGGGGCGTGCAGTTTTAAATTAGTTGGTCTTAATATAAACGTCAGCATAAAATATACGTACAAGAATATTGTTGTGACGGGTCTACGTGTCATGAGGACTCTTTTATTCGACATTAAAATCAAATTAAAGCTACTTACTACGTAATCCAAACTATAATCACACCCAGACTCCAAACACAAGCGGCGTCAGAGCAAACCTCCATCTACAAATAACTACTTAACATCGTTTATGAATATTACATGCCACTCAATTTCAGCAGGCGCTTCTTAATCAAAACATTAACGCTATTAGCTGTAATATTAATTCTCTTTGTTACAACCCGGCCGTTTCTACTCTAGTTGAATATTCATATTAGTGGGGACTCAAGGAGGACATTTTCCAAATGTCCCCTGCCTCCCTCGGCCCTCTAAAATCAATTAATAGAGTCGCGCTTCGTTACACAATCCTAACTTGACCCCAGTTGTACATAATGGAATTGGTTGCAAGGAGAATCATTGATACTTGAATACTTTGTGGGTGGAAAAGATTTTTCTTAGGGTGATTTTAAGTGTAAGGGTTGTTTGAATAGAATTGTGGTTTTGATTGGTTGTGTCTGAGGGGCTTGTGGCTAAGTAGTAACAACCGCACGGATCGAATAAGGGTTAAGCTACGCTTGCCACGGTTGGTTCATGGATGGGCGACCATATTTACGAATCAAGACCCGTATGTGCCTCAGAAAGCACGTTAAGCTGTTAGTAATGGCTTTCATTCGCAGATCTTTGTCAGTCGTTACGTGTCGTATAAAGCCCGAAAGTTTGACAGCCAAGTCTTACCTAAGGGTATCGTTTTACCCAGAAACTGGACTGTGGAGGTTAGATAGGCCGTTGCTTCATGTATAATACTTGTATTCAGCTGCCTCTGGTTTGAGAACGCTAAGCAGATTGACTGAGAGTGAATGATCTGAAGTGTAACTTAGAAAATAACGAAACCTTTTGTATAAAACACCGACTATAAATAGAACAGACTTATCTTCTACAACCATATTTTGCGCTAGTAATTTGATAATTCGTCAAAGTTGAGCTAATTAATATGGGACCAAGCCTGCGCCTGTTCAAGTTAAGCAAAATCTTTGGATGTCCGCAATTTGCACACAAATCTACCTTGCTGTTGCACCTACTCTCCTCTTAATACTATGAATTAAACTCGCTGGTTTTGTCTGTCTGTTTCTTCACTTATTTCTTGGGACTAACTATCATTTAAGAAAAAAATCCGGAAGGATTAAATGCATCATAATATGTATATTATATCTAGTAGAAAAAACCCGAGGATTTCCAAGATCCAATTTCCATCACCGTCACATAGGTACACTGTACAGGCATGCAAAGCCGGGGAGGGTCAGTAGTATTAGATAATCTCAGATTCGATCTACATAATGTAATTACATAGATACCTAGTTACAACCTAAATTGAAAACCATAATGATTCAACAATCATTATGGTTTTCAATTTATAAAGTTTTGTAGTTTTAAAGTCAAATAGATAGATACTTGTTCCGGATTCAAAGCAATTGACAGTGAGTGTTAACCCAAAAATCTGTATCAAAAAAGCCTAGCTACCGATCAAAATAAAGTGCCAATACCGATGTAGGTATGGCACAAACAAGTAGTCGACACTAAAAGCGTTAGTGTCGCGGGCGCACATCAATTATTAGAGCCGGTAATGAACGCAAATCCTTTGATTCCATTGAACGAGTGCCAGAGGGAATTTGAGTGATGATGTGCAAGCGATGAGCGGAGGCGAGAGCGATTTCTGTGGGCTGCTTCGATGTATGACGGCGGCAGACACTTTTGTCTTTTGTTTTATATTTACAAAAATGTTTGTCAAAGCATCGGAAGTGTGCATTTTAGATGTATAGCCGCTATTAAATAAATGGTTCAGACATATGTACAGACGCCAGCACATCATGCTACCCTAAACTGTCATTTTTTTCGAATTGAACATGAACCTTATGCTTATGTGATAAAATTGAAGATCTATCAAAGAAATTTGACAGATTGGGGTAGCTTGAGATGCTGGCGTCTGTACGTGGCTTTTTCTTCTTATTGCTGAATAGTACTGCTCTTGATCTCGATCTCCTCTGATGAAAACCGAAGGCCTATGATGGAGCGAGTGCTCAGAAGATTGAATATTCACTTGCTAAGTATGACGATTGCCTACGGCTCTTTTGTATTGTCATTTATAAAAACTATGATTCGAGAGCTTTGATTGTGAGTCTGACAACTAGCATTGTGACAATTGGCACTGAATAAATGTATCTAATTATTTGCATTCTGCTGATTACTCTGCCATTAGGACCACCGGATTCTGTGCCCGATAAACCTGTTTTCAAGATTTAAATCATTAAATTTCATTTGCTACTGTAATTTCGATAAACCAATCAGAACTGCTGAACTGCGTACCCTTAGCCAGTGAGGCTCTCCGCTGCCGCTCGTGTCTGGTCCCGTCCTCCGTCGCGGTACATCAAGTATGCACTGAGGGAATGCGGGAGCGACGCGACACCTCGGCCCAGCGTTCATTTCATTGTCTCTGTCTGCTCCACCTCCCCCGACGCCCGCGCCGCCTAGTGCTGAATTTTGCAATAGTTTCTGTAAACAACATCGTGCGATGTGTTTTAGTTTTGTATTTAATTGATGTACATAAAACCTATTAAACTTACAACACTTAAGATAGCAATAGCCTTCGTTTACTTTAATGGGTGCACAAAATAATCACCACCAATTCATAATCATCACCAAACGCATCAACGGCTGAGTGGATCTGCTTGAAAGTACTCACCGATTGACCGCCATAGATTGAGTTCATGCCGTCCATCAGATATTCTTTGTAACTGGCTCATACAGAGACTCGACAATGATACCTTAAACTTAAACTGCAGCTTAAACTGTGTTGGTGCAAGTCGGCTTCCGACTTGTCAAAACCATTTGGTATCTACTTAGCCGACATGGAATTAGGCGACTTACTTAAAGACTAGTATATGCCAAATTAACGGAAATAGGCAAAATACGTATTAAAAAAAAACCTACCTCTTTTAAATTCCACTGATAGCCATTCAATAGTCAGTTATGAACAAACTACTTTCAAGACTTGCGCTTACTCTGTTACACCTTGTATATCCCTTACTTAGCCCTCACACACACACACAAATAAAACGAACGCACTGTAACGAGGTGTAAGGCTTAGTCAGTCTCTCAGGAGCGACTGCCTATCTAACCTCCACAACCCAGTTACTGGGTAATCGTATTACCCCTTGGTAAGACTATGTTGGGGTCGGCTTCCAGTCTAACAGGATGCAGCTGAATACCAGTATTTTACATGGAGCGACTGCCTATCTGACCTCCCTTGGTAAGACTGGTTGTCAGACTTTCGGGCTTCTGGCGACCCGTAACGACTGTCAAAGATCCACAAATGACAGCCGGGACCAACGGCTTAACGTGCTTTCCGAGGCATGTAGGGGTCTCGGTATATAAAGATTGTCACCCATCTACGGACCAACCGCGGCAAGCGCAACTTAATCTGATCAATCGACCCGTGCGGCTTATAATACTTAGCCACAAGCCCTTTTTAACACACCTAGACAAGCCAGCCTGCTGTATAAGCCTTACATTCACAATAATTAAAATAGTATGTAGGTAATATGCTTCTGAAAGTAAGTATTCATGGTCATCATCATCAGCCTATAATGTTCCCACTGCTGAGACACAGGCCTCCTCTCCGGCGAGAGGGATTGGGCCGTAATCCACCACGCGGGCCCATTGCGGGTTGGTAGATGTAACATGTCTTCGAATTTTTGTTCTAGGACATGCCGGTTTCCTCACGATGTTTTCCTTCACCGTTTTGAGAGTAGTGGTAATGAAATAATTTACACAAAGTAAAGCGCCTGGCTGGGTTCGAACTCACGACCTACAACTCGTAAGTCATGGCCGTTACCACTTGGCCACCACTGCTCTCATTAAATAATCTCATTGTCTAAATATCATTGTCAATATTCATGGTACTTATAATAATCATCAAACTTCAACATGACAAATCATATTTAAAGAATAAACAAAATTAGAATACCATTCAATCAGACTAATTAATCTTATTACTTGTTTCTTGTAAGTTTTCGAAGGCGTCGACTCACCCCGGTCTCGTCTCAAATGGCGTCGCTCGACTGCCCACAAATTTCGTTTGCAAGATCAAAGCAAGTCCTCTCACATCGATATCGCACACACTTTCAACGTGAAACTTATTTAAATAAAACATTTTATTTATCTAGACGTATGGAAATTCAAAAAGGTTGATTTTTTTAACTAAATTGAATATGCTTTTGATCAAATTGCACATGTGAATCATGTTTTTATTTATAGTGGCAGATGTAATTTTTATTTACAATTTGTTTTTTTAATGGCCCTTCGGGTGAACTATTGTCCGTGGGCCATGGCGGCCGTCGGAGGTTATTCCAACCAGCCCACCTCCCTCCAGATGTTGGTTGTATTTCCTGGTCTGTTAAGAACATCTGTGTAAGATCTGGGTGAGCATATCCGCAACAGTTTCTTCAGCTTCCATGCCAACCCTGTATAGTGGATTGTCCGTTATGCCTATTGTGCGGAAGCGTTTGTTTTTCGAACTGGTGTCTTGTGATGATCTTCGACACCAGGCGCAGGCCGTTCCTGTCCAGGTGTAATAAACTTTTGCACGGCATTAATTAAAGCCGTTATAAACCATAGCCTTAAAATCGGTTGCCAGTCAATCTACCAAAGCTATGCAGCTGTACTGGACATACATGGCAATAATTATCTACTCTTCGTCATCACAATTTTTAACTAACAGAACCTTCTTTCCTTGTCGTAGCACGGGCGCGTTCCGTACCTCTCCGGGAGGCGCAGGCGAACCGCCCCCAGCCCCTCCGCCCCCGCTGTTCCTGCCACCGCATCTGTCGCACCTCTCACAGCACCTCAACCACTTGTCGCAGCCGTTCTTCCCGCTAAAAGGTAAGCACTGAAGGAAATTCTTTCTACCAAACATTCGACATGTATTAGTATTTGTTGCACAATGGCTGTCTCACGAACTACACGCTCAAGCCTCTTGCAATAGCGACTGTGGAGCAAAGAAATGAAAGAAGTGGTAGAGCAGGAGTCAGTAACAATCCTTCTGTTGATGTCCAAATACCAATACCTACATATCGATGGTCATAAGTTGACAACATGTAACTGCAATTTGTCAAATTTTACAGGAGAGGGGTAAATACTGTAGGTATAATTCCGAAAATAAATTCAAATAAAAAAGTAGTGGGTAGGTTATCGAATTCTTTATTGATATAATCTCAAACAATAAAATGATCACATAGGATTTTCATTAAATAAGCGCTTAAGAGCGTTTATTCTGAAAGTTGGCAACGTCGCAAATAGCTGTCAAATATATACCCGTTTTCATTTTTTTTTATATTACTGTATGGAAGTATGAAATATCGCCAACTAGTATACTAAAATATTGATTATGAAATACAATAATTTATATCTTAACACCGAGTATTTAGTTTTAGATGTAAATAAAGAACTTAGAAACTTTCCAAATGCCCTTTTCACACCTAAAACGGTCACAACATCAAATTCAGTGTTATAATTGCAAATCATTATTTATAATCTAGGTCACTAGTTAGCGATATTTCATATTTCCATACAGTAATATTAACAAATAAATAAAAACAGGTAAATATTTGACAGCTATTTGCGACGTTGCCAACTTTCGGAATAAACGCTCTTAATTTAAAAATGTTTGATGTACAGTAGGATCCAAAAGCGGAGTACCAATCTCAAAAAGTAATAGATTGACACTACGGTTTAACTTACGACCTTCTTATATTAAGTAATTTCTATATTGCACACACACACTCTCATACGTCTACAAATGATTGTATTTCATAAATTCAACCGTTAAAGTGAATGACGTGATAGCTTAGTGGTTACTGTACTTGGATTAGCGCCCTCGTGCGCAACGAGTCTCGGGTTCGAATCCCACGCGCGGTGTGCTAGCCTTTTTATTGTTTTAAAAATCGCTTTTGGCTATAGTTTCTTGTTCTGTTCGTCTTGTTCACTAAACTCGTAAAACTTTATCAATATACCCACAGAAACCTAAATAAATTTAAATGATAGTTAACTTACGAGTCATTCGACGTGACATATAGAACGGTGTTGGTTGTTATTGTATGCTAGTGACGTGTGTTTAATCTATTAGCGGTCTTCTAGTTCATTTAAAAATGTAAGCAAATTTAATAATAGAAATGAAAGCGAATATTATTGCGCTGCATAAAAGCGGACTTAAATATCACAAATATCTGATGAAACCGGCCTGAGTGTGAGTATTATGATTTAATTATTTTATTCAGCACTTATTTAATTAAAGTATAACTGCTAATCCTTGTAGTTATTTTTTAAACGTTTTATAAATATCATAACGTCTAAATAGAAGAAAAATATAAAATTTCAAAGTAAATTTATTTCCTAGATTAAATAATTTATGTGAAATTTATATTTCAAATAATTTTGTTTCTAAATAGTAATACATATTAGTATGTATTTTGTTCAGTAGCCTAACAGTACCCCTTTTTTGTTTTAGTGAAATACTGTGAGTCAGTGGATGAAAAGATATGAGGAAGGGGTAGACTTGCCCGTCGAAAGCAAAGTGGAAGACCCCAGCTTATAAAAGAAAGCGACAGCACAAGTGGTTTCAAAAAGAAGAGACAATTTGCCAAATTATTCGACACATATTTCCGAACCGTGCGCCGTGCACTCCACGCAGAAGGTTTGCAACCAGCCAACGACAACCAGCTCAAAAAACATAAACATTAACATTAAGATATAAATTAGAAATATTTATTATTATTGATTTTTATTGATTTTAGTAATATTCACATAATATTGTGTCATATCAGTAATATGGATTATTTCGAGGTTTAGTTTCAATCTTCTTTTCGTAATGAAAATGATTACTTAAGCTATAACTTCAATAAGTCCTATTAAATACGATTTGTTAACGATTTGTTATTTGTTTAGGTTTGAGAGAACTAACTCACTCGCAGTAGATTTATTCCAGTAGTAGTACTACTGAGTCATTTAATTGTATTGTGACAACTTGTCTGCATTTGTTATTTTTACGTGGGTAGATTTGCGTAGAAAAATGTGATTTCTTTAGAGTACCGCACATAGTAGTAATTACAGCACAATATTATTATATTACTAAGATACAATAGCCTGATTATCATGGTTCACCAATTAGCTACTTTACTTCAATAAATTGTTCTTTATGAGAAAATAAACTGTTAACAAGAAGTTATTAGTAGTTATTTTTATACCTACTTCATAAAATTATAACGAATAAACATTTTGTAACCACTTATTCTTAATCCTTTGTTTAAATAATAATATAAGTAATTTAAAAAAACATTCTCATATAACGAATAATACAAGAACTGATGAAGAATATTGTTGAAAAGAAAAATAAAAGTCTCATCGGGAGATTTGAACCCAGACTTACGTGTTTCTTAATCAATGACAATACGCTGCGAGCTACCGAGACTTGATATTATAACGTGAATTTTAGCGATGGTATGAACCGACCAAGGTCATACGTAGTTAACTAGTTACTACGTAACACAGTACAGACAGAGACAGAGTACTCTGTGCGTCGACGCCGACGGTATGTTTTTTATATCTTTCGACGACAGTGGTGTGCGAGAACTGTGGTGTGCGGTCTGGTTACATCAGTTATACACACAGCTGTAGGTACGGCCTGGACCGCGAGTCATAGCAATATAACCCTTAGCATGAGAATGGACTCTTGACCGCGACCGTACATCACTCATTTTGCAAAAAGGGTTTACGAGTTGTCAACGTATGACCATCGATATGTTCTATTGACTGCATTTCTAAAATCTGCGAGTTTCGTATTAGATATCTGGCAATAAAAAAGAATTATCCAGAATCATAAGATAACCATAGATTTCAGAAGCTTATGGAGAATTATTGCAATAAGAACTTGTTTTTTAAACGTCTCGAGATCAACATTCGGGAAATGGCTCCCTGACAGAGATTGCTAGCACGTAACAAATTTTACAGGAGCAGTTCATTATTTTAACCAATCCTCTTTTATATCAGGTTGGGGCACCCCCTGCCCTTGCTGCCCAAAAGAAGAGGCTCGCTCCTCCAGCGTAGCAGAACTTCGTCGCAAGGCGCACGAACATTCAGCAGCACTACTGCATCAGCTCGCGAGTTTCCAGTCTCGGGCGCTGCTTCCCTTGCCGCTGCCGCTTCCCCTACCACCGCTGCCAATGTTACCACACGACAACCCGCCGACGTCCCAAGCACATGAGCCGCCTAAACATCATGAGTAGATCGAAATATAAAGGGAACTGCTGTTTCGTTGAAAATACACGCGTGATAAGAACCGATGTTTTGATGGTAGATACTATCTGTCCATCATTTATTCAAGCGTTATGTAATGCTTATGTTACCAACGTGATGTTAGAAAGTAGGGTCATTTTCATCAGCTGTTTTATTTGGTGGATGACTGTGTCCAAAGACTACAATATTATACACTGACTGTGTCAGTCCGTCAATGTTTTGTGTTGCCATTTCAAATACTGCTACACACAGTATGTATTATCGTCCTCAGCTTAGCATATCTGTATGTATTACTTTATCAAAGAAAATATTTAGACTTTTGGCAGTCCAGCTCATGTTTTATGACACCACCTGCTTAATTTAGTGTCATCAATTTTAAGTAAAATATAGGTAAGCTACCTTGTGAATTCATGTGCCATATTATCTATTAATAACTGGTATAATCTACAGTATTATAAAAAAAAAAAAACAATTAAGTATATTAACAAAAAGTGCCAACGGTTTGTGCCATACCTACATTCTTTCTCAAGATTTTTTAATGTTATTACTGTTTAATTAATTATGTAAAAACCTATTACACAATTATATTAATTATCCGAATAATATTTTACTCATTATGTTTAAATGGATACTCTAATGCATATATTTATTTATATGTAGATGTCTATTGTTGATTGAAATGTGCCATTTTCTTTTAATTATTTATATCTTTCTATATGTTCAAGAAAAACTATGAAATAATTTTTTTATTTTTTATTTGTAAATAATTTACATCGCCGCTACAGTATTCGACCAACTGTTGTGAATATTTATTTTTAGGTATTTTATTTTAATCTTAAGAAAATTGTAAATAAATATAATAATTATTTAGATTAAAAAGTTCGATGTTCGTATGTACGTAGATCACAAAATTGTATATAGCAACACAGTTTACATAGTATAGTTAAGTAATGAAAAGAAACACAAAAATATGGAAAACATTTGTTAATTAATTAAGCTATAATTAAGATAATTAAAACATATTTCATTGTATCGATTTATTTGTAAAATGATTGTATGCTTACCTATTACTTTGAAGAATAAACATCATAATTATTTTAAAAGGCCCAGTTGTTTATAAATGCTAAATACAGTTATAATTTTAATTTAAAAATTAATTACGCTGTAAGCTTGTCATTTTATTTTTCTCTTTCTTGAAATTATTGATGTTTACCGCTGCCTTTGTGTATTTCCTATTTATTTCTACTTAAGAAGATTTTTTTCCATTTAAAATGATTAAAAACTTTAAAAATAAATTATTTTTATCGATTTCATATAAACGCTCCCGCAGACAGGCGTGAAATGAGGCCATTAGAACAATTTCTATGAAAACTTCATGTAAATTGTTCTACCAGAATCGTGTCGTGTCTGCCGAAGACTTAAAGCATTCCTCAAATATCTTGCCACATTCCATTTTCCTATTCTTTCCATAGGTACACATAATAGTGATATAATTACTTACACATAAGATAGCTCGCGCCAAGTCTGTACATAGGGAGGAGACGGTCTACACTGCACTATGCACAATCCGTGGAATTGTCGGCGCGGGCATGTACATGCGTTATACATAATATATACCACTAGAGATGTACCATTAGTTGTTTTAATTATTGCGAAATATAATATTACATAATGATAAATTTGTTGCTTTTATTTTGTCTCCGTATACCCTGAAAATTAAAATTACCCATGGAGCCGGAATAGGTCGACTCACTGCGACCACGGGTAACGAGTTCCCGGAAATCATAAATTAAGTAGGACACATTTACCTAACGTTTGGAGCTAGCCATATAGGCAGGCATCTACAATACAAGATTACGCAAATTACACATTGGGAAGTGGAGTTGGAGGCACCAGCCAGATCTACAATACAAAACAAAACATTACCTACAAGCTTGCATGCAAATTGCATTAGTCACTGCATGGGCACCTCCACGCTTGACAGGCGGGTAGAGAACGCTGCTGCCCATTCTCTGGTAGTCCCTTAGTCGCTTCTACGACACCCACGGGAAGGAATGGGATTGTGGTTTTTTTTTACGTGGCACCACACGGAACGTAAAGAAATATATATCTGTAAAACAGCTACTTATACTTTTTACCGTCGCATATCATATTTTGTTTAGCATACAACCTTTTTTTTCTTTATTAATAAGAACTACATCACTGTCACTATTATACACTATTTATACACTACACTAATTCAAATTGTTTAGTTTTCTTTAGCCTACGCACTATGTCCGTGTTGTCTAGCAGCTGAATTACCTCGATGTTCGCATGTCCCGTATGTGTCGCCGGGCGTAAAAGAATAGCACCAACCCATTTCTTCCAGTGGGTGTCGTAGAAGGCGACTAAGGGACTTACTAGAGAATGGGCAGCAGCGTTCTCTATGCATTTTACCACCATACTGCGATCGCCAACCCGCCTGCCAAGCGTGGCGATTATGGCAAAACCCCCCATGACTGGGGGAGGCCTATGTCCAGCAGTGGACGTCTTTCGGCTGAAATGATGATGATGATGACATCACTGTCACTATTATACACTATTTATACACTACACTAATTCAAATGGTTTAGTTCTCTTTAGCCTACGCACTATGTCCGTGTTGTCTAGCAGCTGAATTACCTCGATGTTCACATGTCGGTGAAGTCTGTGTTCGTGGGCTTCAGCAAATTTTTGGATGATGTCGGTGACGAGTTCTATTTTAAGGTCGCGGTGGAGGTCGTCATTTCTAATGTACCATTATGCATTTACAGCATCCCTGAGTACTTTATTTTGGAATTGTTGAATTATTTTAACGTTGCTTTTTTTGGTACAGCACCAAAGTTGGAGGCCATACGTCCAAATTAGGTACAGCATACAACCTGACAGTGACTTGCAAATAGCAAGAAAATTTTAATTTCGTGAGCTACCCCCTTAAGTTGCGTGTGTGAAAGGGGTATTGAGAACACAGCAACACTTACCAGAACCTCTTGGCTAAATCCTCTGCGTGCGAAGGCTAGATGTGACGGCCTGATGATTGAATCCAGCTGAATTTCTCAGCACGAATGTTCCGCAGGCTGCTAGCCTTACTGTTTGTTTTCTTGTGGAGAATGGAGCACAAAATCAGAAAAAAAAAAACACATTATTTTGGCAGAAGCCTGAAAATGCACAATAACGCGCGAGAGCGTGAAGCCGGCGAGGCGCGGCGGCGCGGGAACTGACGGTCTAAGGGCTCAAACACATAAACACGTTACGACGACGCAACGTGCCACGGCACGGCAACGTGACATGAAAGAAAGAACCTTAGTGCCTGAATAGATAAGGTCCTTTCTTCCATGTCACATTGCCGTGCCGTGGTACGTTGCGACGTCGTATCGTGTTTATGTGTCCCGCCCTCACAGCCACACTCAGAGACGCCTAACGGTTACTTAAGAGGCTCCTTAGTAAAAATTAAAATTAGTTCAGTCTCAGAGTCAGTTAACGGTTCGACGTCACTCAATACTTTGGTTGAATCTAGTTTTAAGAGCATTCATCCCACGTGGGTTGGCAACGGCGTATTTATAGCAGTTTTTCGCGACTATTTCATTAAATACAAACAAAAGTAAACATGTTTTTCAGCCATGCACTAGATCATTGGTATTTTTTTGTTTGTATGCAAATTTTTTTGCAGTGATTTTGCTATTTAATTACAAACATCGACATACCGTCAATTATTTTCTGTTTGCATTATTTAGTATAATTAAATATTTTTATTAAAGAGTAAATGTTAAAAATAATCATAAATACAGAATATGTAGTGCTTGGCTGAAAAAAAATTGTACTTTTGTTTGTATTTAATGAAATAATCACGAAAAACTACTATTAATGCGTTGTTGCCAGCCCGCGTGGAATGAATGCTCTTAAGTAATGCTCAAGTATTGAGCGACGTTCTGTAATACGGGCCTAAGACCACGTCGCACGGATCTAAAATTATCGTACTTTTGATACGTTCTTGGAAACGTGGGCTAACTCCCAGGGTTAAAGGATCGGCTGTTTATAGTTGTACCTACCTAATACGTGAACCTGTAGATCAGAAGCTTTCAGAGATATATAGAAACCCGGTATTGGTAAGTATATGCGAAACCAGAAACATGTGTCTTGTATTTTTGTCTAAAGAAACTATGTACAAAATTTCAAAATTGTTTCATGAAAAATCACAATAAGCTTGTTTAGTTACCTGGTTGTCTACATAAACATGGTCACCACGCGGCCCCCTGCGCCGCTCGCGCGTCCAACGTGGTATTGTGGTCATTGATAATAATTAGGCAGTAGGTACCTAACCGTACGGCGATTGTATTGTAATTAACTGGTAATTAACATTTTCCATCACACATACAAAACTTTTTTGGGAAATATAACATGGTGTAAAAAATATTGGAATCGATTCAGTTAGGTACTTATTCTGAACAAACTATATTCAGGTTCGCATATACTAAAAATAATATAAGACCTCTGAAGATAAACAATAAGCATATCATCAACTGCGTTACTGAATTCATACAGACGGATACCGATAACGCAGACAGGTTTCGGCAATCGATATTTAGGTAACAAAAACAAAAACATTCATTTTCAATCACTTATTTTAATTTCATTAAGCTTTTTTACATACTTATTCATAGTTACTTAAATTTACTTGCAATAACAAATAACTTGCAATATTTACATCAAATCAAACAAGATCAGTGAGTAAAGCTTTCTCAATCATCACCTTTATTCCCCGTTTGCACAGACGTAAAATATCACGGTGGGATTTTATGCGCACTGGATCTCCAACGCACTGGTTAGCGTCGAGAGTTCAAATTCGAAAACTGTGTTTTTTGACGTGCTGGGGTGCACTTTGCCGGATTCTCAATGCACGGTTCAACACAGAAGGTCGAAAATCCTGTGACACAAAAAAACATTGCGTCCATGCTACGTGGTCTAAATTATTATTTAAAACCTCACTTATCTATGCCGTGTCTATGAGAGAAACGACATAGATATTAAGTAAAGGTCTTGAAGAATTTACTCGATTTTTCAACACTGCGTTAAGCTCACGATTAACTTTAGTGAGCAATACTGGCATTAACAACTAATTTATAAATGATTTGAGTATTGGTGAAGGTGAAATATGAGCCATTCCACAGTCGTGAGTTTTGCACAGACGCCAGCTCATGAAGCTACCCCAATCTGTCAAATTTCTTTGATAGTTTTCATCTTTATGCCATAAGCACGAGGGTCCATGTTCAATTGGGAAAATTTGACAGTTTGGGGTAGCTTGATGTGCTGGCGTCTGTACAACATGGGTTATTTTAATTTTAATTTTTCTTGTCAAGCTTTATGTTGAACCCAACATGATTCGCGACCGTTAAACGTATGTATTTACCGAATTACAATAATTAAAATCGTGAATTAAATTAAATTAAAGTCATTAGGTCAGCGTGATTAAATGTTCAGTGGGATTAAATGCATTGAATCCCACTGAATGACTTTTCATGAAATAGTTGAATCAGATTTGGTTCAACATACACCCCACACTGACCTACAAGTTGCAAAAAAAAAAACGGAAGAAAATTTGAATTTCGAGAGCTACCCTGACGCATCTCCTTTAAATTGAAAAGGCTTTCAAAACACGAAGAATCCTCTCACAATAATTTAACAACACCACTTCAACATTACTCTATATTTTCCGAGTAGACAACAATTTCAACTTGTATTCAAACTTACATACTTAATCACTTGTATTTGACAACAGAGAGGTAACAAGAATCGTAAATTATGTTCATGATGTATTTATGAAAGAAGTTTTTAATAAAACGTCTGCAATGGCGGTTGTTTTAAAGCGTTTATTAATATCCGCTAAGTGCGATGATACATAGGAATGGGGAGGAAATTTATGTTCAGCTGTTCGGAAAGTTAGTACAAATGCTAGGATATACCGTCTTATGTATGGTCAACAAAACAAATAAGTTACCAGGGTTTTAGGAAATCGCTGAAGTTTAGTAAGAAACTGATGGATGTTTTCGAATGAAATTTAATTTGATTAATTAACTTTTTTGTTTTCTAAAATCAAAATGGATGCAGAGACATCGACGTACAAACTGTAATCATGAATTCAGGACATGATACTGAACCCCCAGAGTTAAAATTTTCGGTCAGTTATTCAAAATAAAATGCTATTCCATACATTTTGATCGTGTAGGTATTGCACTTTTCTATCAAAGAGGCCTTTTTGATGACCTACGCAAAATTTCTACGTTAGGCGTCTAGAATTATGTGCTGAATTCATGTGTCCCTGTATAATAATGACATTGGAAACATCGACATAAAGACGCAGAAGTTGTCATACTTTCCCATTAATTTTTGGAAATACATAATAAGTCATAAAATATCAAAGTAGGAAAGTAAGCATTGCCACAGGGGTAATTGCGTAATAACTGTCAGTATGAATCGCTTTCATTTTGAAAGTCCTACAACATTCATGGCGTTGTTTACGTTGCTAAGTAGACAATTTTGTCGAGCATATGAAACAATGGATTAGCTTTTGATTAATAGTGTGTTACACAATAAGGGTGCAGTTCTATTTAATGCTATTAAAGAACCAGAGTAGATATGTGTGTAAATAAATATGAAAAGCATACAAATCAACTAGTAATATTAAAGATTTATGTTCAAAGTTATTATCTCAGGTGGCACGCCGACAAACGACACAAGTTTACAATTTACTGCACATTCCAGTGCCTACTGTTGTATGTCATTAGGTACTTATTTATTTCTAGGAACATTCTAAATGTTAGGAGTTGTTCAGAAGCTATATATAATTAAATATGTGAGAATCCTCATTACTAGAGATCGGATATTCGGATGCATTACCTCGAGTAAATTTTTTGCTGTGAAAGTATGGAAGCAGAAATATTTTTTTAATGTTTTAAATACATATTTTTCTAAATACCAGGATGCCAGGAACACCGAGAATGCATAACTAGTGGGCTGTACATAAATAGTACGGAAGATATTTTTTTTTAAATTTATAAAACCCCGTGACTACTACTCTACTCTCTACTATTTAGATGCATATTATTTATTTAAAAATATTTTTTTACCCCGAATGCAAATATGTGTAGGTACGGATGTTTTCGATGCAAAAGCGCATTCCATATTAGCCAACATCTCAAATTTAGGTGAATATGCATCCGAATATCCCATCTCTACTAGTTACATTACGTTTATCCTGTCGATATTTCTAGGTAATATAAGTTTGAAATCGCCAACCAACCCGTCTTGTGCAAGCGCTAGTTATGTATAAGCAGAGACCGGCAGACTATTAGTAATCTAAAAATCTTGCATGACCATTAATTTTGACAGATCATTGAATAAAAATTCATTTTTAGTTTGCATTTTTCTCCTAAATCATCAACATGATGTTTTTAGCATATAACTCAATTTGATAACACATTATACTTAACGCTTACATACAGCTTCATATATCACATTGTAGATCACTTTTAAAAAGTTACAGTATATCGCGCACGCGCACATTCCTTCGCACCGCGTTGTTGAAACCCTCTTGGTAGTGGTAGAATACGCTGCTTGAAGATATCATGTCGGCAACTGTATCTGCACGAAACATAACAAAATACTAGTCAAATACAATCATAATTAACGTGAGAGACTGAAATCAATAACAGGATTATTTTAACTCGATTACGAGAACTCGATCATGCCTGATAGAAAAAGAGCGATGAATGAGGTCTATGATGTAACGACCGTGCCCAGAAGATGCCTCATCATCATCATCATTTCAGCCGAAAGACGTCCACTGCTGGACCATAATCGCCACGCTTGGCAGGCGGGTTGGCGACCGCAGTATGGTGGTAAATTCTTCAGAAGATGCCTTCACTTATTATTTTGAGGAAAGCGCGTTAAATGTGGATGTAGGCTTTGCCGACGCGAGAGAAAGAAAGAGTAAGAATGGTCCAGTCTAAGTTTACCAGTCACCAAGCCTTGATGACAAAATGGCAACTTATTGAAAACAAACACTAACTAAAGTCGAATCACACATTATTCACAAAAGCTGGCCATGAGATGATCTGACTGAAGTGCAGAAATGGAATCATCGATACGACGAATGAAAATAATGACAGCAGTTATAAAACGTCAAAATATAAATAATATATAGATAGAGAAACATAACAAAGCAAAGCTCAGTATGTAGGTAATAAAAGAGACATTTATTAGGCGACAGTAGGTAGGTTCTACATGGCGGGCGGTATTCAGACACAATGGCGGTATTTGCCGCTGTTAATTACTGCGGGCGAGACGCCTCCCCCGTACCTACGTATTATGTGCTAAGTTACAAAGAGATTCATTTAATGTTAGTACCTATTATGTATGTACGTAACGACTTGATTCGAAGCCTAGTTCTGGAGGTTGCCGAGTGGAAATAGTGTAAGTACTTAAGGCTTTCAAAGAGTAACTACATAAGCAAGACAATTGCAATACTTGTTGTTGTTCATTAACGTGTCTAGACAGCGGTACCGCTATGTTAATAAGTACTTTAAACCCAAATATACCTTAATATAAAAATAGAGGATTTGTAAAATTTTGATTTAAAACAGTGTCCTTGGAGTTTCTTGCCCGTTCTTCTCCATAGAGATCTACGTTTTGGAATGGGCAACTAGTTTCAACTTTTTGGACTGACTGACCGACTTTTTGACCAATGGTTTAATCGAAATAAATTCTTTGTGTTTGAGTTTGATATTTCCTAAGAATTTTATTTTAAAACCCATAAGACACTAGAGAATGGTAGTTACCATTGTCAATGAATAAGGCAACACTAGTCATTGATTGACAACTACAACTTCATCTGCTAAGCGCGTTGATAAAGTCAATATTCTTTTAAACTACACAGTGTGGAATTAGAGTTATAGATACACATCCTTCACCACACCACGCACCAAGCCATACATCACACCATATCGCGGCCTCACCACTTACCACACAACACCGCACTACACACACACCACACTATACACTACATCACATGCACTACATGGGAATAACTTTTATAAGCTTTAGTTTTATTTCTTATTAATTTAAATTGCAACTTTACTTATATACTTTTTGATTTCTTTAATTTTTACTTTAGATTAATTTTTACTTTATATTATTTTTACTTTACTTTAGATTAATTATGGCCTAAATGCAGAAAAATGTACTTACATTACATATTTACCCTTAAGGTACGCTATATTAACTCAAGTTAGTACAAGTGTACGATTATGATGTGAAAGAGCGGAGCCTTCTAATACAGGCATTGTTGCTTAAAAGAAGGCTCCAAACACGTTTAAATGTTTTGTAACTTTCTATTTATCACAATAAAGTATTTTGTATTTGTATTTGTACATCCTATTAATATTATAGAGTTTGTATGTTTAGAAGTTTGTTGCTCAGTAACTCAAAAACGGCTGACCGGATTTCTGTGAAATTTGGCAAAGTTTTTAACCATAGGTTGCGTTTGCTCTCGATAGTACGTACCCATGGCATCATTTCTGACATCACGCGAGCGAGGTCGCTGGTTAAAGTTTTTATGAGATACGATTTTGACCACAGCAATACAAATATTATGTTCAAACGTTTATTGTAGGGCCGAGGACGTTTACCGTCTTAGAAAATCACATAATTTCACGACTACCGTGAACAAACGTAAGTCCGCGGTTAGTTATATTCAAATTCCTACTAATATTATAAATGCGAAAGTAACTAGTCTGTCTGTCTTACGTTTTCACGCCTGAACCGCTCAACCGATCGTCATGAAATTTGGCAGAGATATAGCCGCGGATATGGAGAAGGACATAGACTACTTTTTTACGCGAGAAACGACATCCGCGCGGGCGGACCCGCGGGCAAAAGCTTATTATAAATGTGAAAGTTTGTGAAGATGTTTGGATGTTTGTTACTCAATCACGCAAAAACAGCTGAACGGATTTGGATGAAATTTGGCACACAAATAGATTATAACCTAGATTAACACATAGGATACCTTCCACGCGCGTGAAGCCGCGGGCAGTAGTTTTCAAATGAGAATCTCGAACTAAATTAACTATTAAAAAAGTTAAACACAACTAAAACCCCAAACCAATTACCTTACAATCAACATAACTAGTGAACATTTAACGTTTAATCTACAACGTTGTAACAGCATAATATAAAGTGGGGGCAAATCAAACAGCGAGTCGATTTCAAGCGTCGGTGCGCACACGACGAACAATTAGTTTATACAGGGACTCATTATAACTTTGTATTGTACAGACGGTACGGATGGGCAGAGAATTATGGGAATATCAAATATTAGGGAGTAATGGAGTTTTATTAGGTGTTACAAGGATGGATAGAATAAATAATGAGTACATAAGAGGAATCCTGAAAGCGGCACCGATAGCTAAAAAGTTGCGCGGAATTCGGTTGTCATGGTATGAGCATGTGATACGGAGGAATAAGGAAAACGTCGTGAAGAAATTTTTGAGTATGAATGTCGATGACTATAAGAGTAGGAGGAGACCAAAGACACGATGGATGGGCTGTGTGAATGATAATATGGTTAGAAAGGGTGTGACTACGGAGATGACGACTAATAAAGAAGTGTGGAAGAAAAGGCATGATATTTTTTTTTCTTCTGTAAGTGGTTTTGTACAAACACTTTTACACGTCAATCATATTTTTTTTAAACTAGATGAGGTCGGCGTTTCCTATCTGACTACTCTGAGAAGAAAGGCTGAAACAAACTCAGAGGTCGCAGTCTCTTTTAAAGTCTAGAGATAATCTTTGTCAGATCATGTGAAGACCATGTGGAAAGGGTCATGTTGCGTCGACCACAAATAAATTGCGATAAAGACAGAGGAAAGAAGATGAATTATGAATGGAGTTTTCTTAGATGTACGCAGAAACAAATGTATACTTTTCTAAATACAACTTACTAAATACAGGCCGGGATAGCGACACACAATCTGTTACTATGGATTCAGTACAGATTCTGGTTCAGAATCTTAAACTGAATCTATAGAAACAATGGTCTAGAGGCCGCGTTCAAATGTTTTGTCGGTTATTTTAAAAAAAATGTTGTTCTATACATTATGACCACGCACTTTTGTATAAAAAGGCGTTTTTATTCTGTTAAATAAGTTATTTGACTTAGACACACAACGCGATAAATAAAAAAAATGCAGTAGTATTTCAATAAAATAATGTGCTTAGAAGGTTAACCGCAGGTGGAACAGGATATTAGACTAGGAATCACCCCTTTAATAAAATCCATTACCATTTCCCAGTGTGTAAGCAACGACTGTTTACTACTAAACGTAAACCTAACTGAGTTTTTATTAGAAAACATTGCACATAGTTACAAAAACAAAATTAGTATCAAAGTAATATTACTAAATCAACTTAAAAAACAGCCAGACCAATGTTAAGATTAAAATTACTCTAAAATGTTTACGTCTGCACTATAAATCGTAGCGAGTTGTAGCCCGTAGCCGCGTAGCACATTCCGTAGCGCCGTCTACGGTTGCACGTAGACTTCGTAGCGCTTACAATGAATTAAATACGAAGTTAGTTCTTCAAGTCATTTTTCTTGTTCTCCATTTGTGTTTGTTTCGGTTTATAAGTTGTTTTTGTTTGGAGAAAGCAGGAAGTAAGGAAGCTGTGGTGGCCCAGTGGTAACAACTATTCAGAAGTTGTAGCTCGTGAGTTCGAACCCGGGTAGGTGCTTTTTTTGGTGAAAATAATTTCTTCATCTACCAACTCGCACTTGGCTCGCGTGGTGGATTACAGCCTTCTTCCTCTCGATGGGAGGAGGCCTATGTCCCAGCAGTGGGAACGTTATAGACTGATTTTGATTTAGCTTAAATCATTAGCGAAGTCGTGGCAAAAAGCGTAATATTATACCCTCCTTTTTAAAGCAGAGTAAAAATAAGTGCTAAACTAAATTAATAATTAATACTCAACAATCTAAAGTCTATACAGACAGACTCTAAAATCTAAATCTACGCCCAAGCCCGACTGAAAATTAATATTAACACAAAATTTGAATAATATAAAATCAAATTCTCCGACGGTATTCAGTTGTAGAAACAATAATATAGCTTAAGGGAGTTCTGCGAATTTCAGCTCAATCCCATTACAAATCGCGTTGAGATTATTAAACAGTCACCTTAACGAGAATTGTGACGGCAAGGGGGGTGGGGTGGGGTGGGGGGGTGTTAGAGGGGAGGGGCGAGACGATCCACTTTAGGATGAATACACAATAGATGGTTGTCCTTTGATTTGGGTTTTCGTTTTAATAGTGCGTTTTTAAGTGATATATCAAGTTGAATTGTCTCTAAATGAATTGATGTCATCGGGATCTTCTTTTTTTTTTCATATAAACAGTACTAAAGAAAATAAGTTTATGCAAAAAAAAAAAAAGACTTCCAAAAAATACCACTAATTTTATCGTTGAAATTCAATTTTTAGTTGTGATAGGTACCCCCACAAAAATTCCTATAAGTACCTTCACTAGTTAAGCTAAGCATTTTTTTTTTTTTTAAGTATTTATTTAATCCAATATGTTACAGTTTTATTGCAACAAACTGCAAAGCAATTTGTCGGCATTAGGTTCTCGTCTTTGAGTTAATAAGCTTGAAACTTAGCATGAATACTTATCTAAGCAAACCATAAAGTTGTTTTTTTTATTATACCGTAAAGAAGGATTAAGGAATGTTAAAGTTTGTAGAGGAAAATACGAAATCTACCCAGACGAAATCGTAGGAGCAGTGCTAGTCTATACAAATAATAAAGAGGAAAGATTTGATTGTTTGTTTGCATTGAATAGGCTCCAAAACTACTGAACCGATTTGAAAAATTCTTTCAGTGTTGGGAAGCTACACTATCCCCGGGTGACATAGGCTATATTTTATCCCCGTATTCCCACGGGAACGGGAACTACGCGGGCGAAACCGCGGAGCGCTGCTAGTATTTAAATAAAAGTCATCATCACCTATCACCAGTCTAGCCTTTTCCCAACTATTTTGGGGTCAGCTTCCAGTCTAACCATTCATCAAAGGAATACACATCATCATCTACCTAGCCGGATGCAGCGAACATCAGTATTTTACATGGAGCGACCCTATCTGACCTCTCAGTTACTGGGTAGCACGATACCCCTTGGTAAGACTGCTTGTCAGACTTTCGGGTTTCTAACGACCCGCAATGACTGTGAAAGAATCACGAATGATGGCCGGGACCAACAGCTAGACGTGCTTTCCAAGGGACGGAGGGGTCTTGGTATGTACAGTCAGCGTCAATTATATCGGGACGAACAGACTGTTCAAAAAGATCTCAGCACCTAAGAAAATTAAACTTATCTTAACTGGTTAAAATGCTTGTCAGAATGACAGTTGTAGTGTACTGTCTTCATTCTGAAACATTCCTTGTGTCATTGAGTTAATACTTAATTTTCATTGTTGTCTAGATCATTTTGAACAGTTTGTTCGTCCCGATATTATTGACGCTGGCTGTACAGTCGAGTTCATGAATAAATTGGCCCTTTCAGTCTCCAAAAATGTATGAACGTCAAAAAAGTTCATAATATTGTTACAACTATAAGCATCATTAAATTGTAGTCAAGAATAATTAATGTGTGTGTGTGCCCTTTTCTCATAATTTTTCATATAATTGCCTAATGCACAGCATAAAATTATTGAACCGTTCACATGAGGACATATTTTTGATCTGTAGGTTCTATAGAATTTATTGAGCTATTCAACGCTCACAATACAGGATAAGTTTTTAACCAGTGCGCAAACTGTAACCATGAATTCAGCATATCATTCTAGATCCCCCAGCACAGAATTTTAACTTGGCTTATACAAAAAAACAATGAGCTATTCCATACATTTTAACCGCGTAGGTACTTATTGCACTTTTCTATGAAACAGCAGATTTTTTTTAAGTAGTAGTTGTTGGTTACAACAAAAGAATTCTGCGCTGGGGTTCTAGAATGGTATGCTGAATTCATGGTTACAATTTGCGCACTGATTAAAAACTTATCCTGTATTTTGATTCCTTGACAGTGCCAACATATTAATGAACTTGACTGTATGATGGTCACCAATCCACAAACCGACCGCGGCAAATATAACTTAGCCACAAGCAAAAAAAGTAAAAGTGTTTGAAAAATGAAATCTAAAATAATGAATGCTTCACAGTCGTACCCCAGCCTTACTGAACTAAAATAGAATTCTCAATCTATTAAAATTTCGCCATCCGTGACATAATTACGGTACTAATAGCACAATGTCAGACAATCGGCTGGTCGTCTGTTATTACATCTCGCGGTTCAGGTGCGCCTATGTTCAGCTGTCGGCCAAACGAATATTAACAACCCTTTGAGCAGAAACGGGGGTAGTAATTGAAAATAATAGAGGAACGTGTGATTAACTTTATGTGATAAGCGCTGGGGAAGTGCTATTAAATGGGTTGGTTGTGTGTGTGTGTGTGTTAGTAGGTTTGAGTTTAATTGTTTTAATGTTAAGAGAGGTACTAATATTAGCACGAGCGTTTTTTACCATTTGATTGAGAGTAAGAATGTTGGAAGATGAATATGTCTCTAGTTTATTTTTCATTATAATATTTATTGCCAGCGGTTATCATGCTCAGATTAGTCCGTTACCGAGTATATTCGAGCCTGTTGGCAAATATCCTTGACCGAAAGGGTCGAAAAGTTCTGGAGTGGCGACCGCGTACCGGAAGACGTAAAGTTGGAAGGCCTCCAACAAAGGTGGACAGATGACCTTGTGAGGGCCGCAGGAGTCCGCTGGATGCAAGAAGCACAGAAACGGGCGAAGCGGAGCTTGGGGGAGGCCTATGTCCAGCAGTGGACGTCTTTCGGCTGAAATGATGATGAAGGATGTCAATGAGATCAACCCCAAGAAATAACAGTACCGAACATTTTCTGCCAGCTATTGGTGTCACTACCCATATTTTACCCGAAGCCCACGGCTTAGCGAGCACGAAGGGTTTAGCTATCGATTTAGAAAAAGTTTTAAGAAAACTGTACGAACAATTTTATTAATTAAATGAAGCGTACTTTACCATTTCTTTGTACTTGTGACAGAGGAACTATACGACCGAAAAAATCCTTGTGTACCTGTAACAAAAAATTATCATTTATTTATTTGGCTCACCTTAAAATTGTATACACAGATACGAAGATATGAGATAAATCCAATATACTTATAGACTAGTGTACTAATGAGGGTTTTTTGAAATGACGTTCACTAGGTGGCAGCACTGAGACGTCAGGTCCGAGTACCTGTCAAAAATGTCAAAGCGCCTACGGACTGAATGGTGAACGAAAAAATTAAACGAATTACATCAAAAAGTTCATTGTTGAACTGGAAGACCTCTTGTCAAAGTGGCGCCAACTGGTGGCTTGAATATTCATGAACACCCTCATTTCTTACAGGTAAGCACATAACGAATTACTTGTTTGTCGATTGATATTAAATGAGTTCTTATACTCACCGAACATAATTATGTTTTCACCAAATTCTAAATTGAAATCGAAATTAAGCTAAAATTTTAACTATCATTGTGGGCGATAACCTTGATATAACGATTGGGTTTCTGCAATGGAGTCAACACATTATTAAACAAAAAACCTGTAAGACTGTATCAGTTATTGAGGAATATACAGAAATATCTTTAGAAAGAAATTTTAGCTGAAACAGCGCATCCCTGTCAACTTTATTCAAGCGCCCAAAAATCATTGTAGTAGTTGTATCATCTCAATGCAAAGTTAGAAATGATCTTGACTGTAGGTTTCAACAATAGTTGAGGTATTGGCTTCTGCACTGGAGTCACGCTGTTAAAAAAAGAACTTTTGAGTCATCAAACACATACATCCTACTAAAAGACACATCTATCATCCACTACTAAGTCATCATAAGCTTCTCCAGTGACTAACAAGTAAAAAAACAACTGTTGCCACAAAGACACTAACGACACTTACCTCACACACACATACACACATTCTTTACCTTCCTACACCTTTGTGTAGCAGTTAACAGTCGTCATTACGCGGGTGTTACTCTTAAGAGACAATTAAAAAAATAAAACCGCATTTTGCTGCACACAGCGTCATGTGTTACACTCGGAAACTCCAATTAGTGACAAAACTTGTAAACGTTTTGAAGGTTATAAGGCGTTACTATGAAAGAAAGAAAAAGTATTTATTGTGAATGGCAGAGGAAGATCACATACCTACTGAATTAAACGCAATCATATCAAAACTAAGAAAAATTTAATTTTCTAATAAGAAAGAAACAACAAAAAGTCCTGTACGAGGCCTAAAGGCTTATATCTCTAATTTAATAAAGTGTCGCAGCGCTGATATTCTGATAGGGCCAGATGTGATTTGTGTGTGTGTTGTGCATAATATACTCGTATGTCGTGTCAGAATGCATAGCAATACGAAATCCCGTAGCTATACAGATGCTTCCTCAGCAGAAATCGGCCCATATTTCACATCATAACTCAAATGTGGTTTTTATTGACTAAAAACAATGAATTTCACCAAAAAAAGAAACATCAAATTGTGATTTCTTAACCGACACAGTATAACAGATATTTCTCTTAAACAGTGCAACTCGTAAACTATCAGCAAAAGTTAGTAGTACCTAGTTTAGTCCTAGACTCCTAGTGCACATTGAGATAATGACGTATCGTCGCCGTCTCGCCGCATCCTCGCTAACGATGTCGTCCACGTAAACAACACTTGGAAAACTTGTGTCTTTAACGTGGAAACTATGAGCCAACGAGTTTTGGCTAAAAAGAAAGAAGAACCGTTTCGTGCGTTTAGAAACAGATGACTACAATTCATTTGTGGCCGAAGGAGGATCATGTTATGATTTTTCATTATTATGATCCTCCTCTGGCCCCTCTCTTCGAGAGGTAGTGAGCTGTAGTATACCACGCGGGCCAGAGCGGGTTGGTAAATATCACATGTCTTTGAATTATTGGTTCTAGGACATGCCGATTTCCTAATGATCTTTTCTTCACCGTTTTGAGTGTAGTGATAGGGTTTGAGGCCGATGCCACTACTCTCCAGTTATAATGCATACTACATTCATCATCATCTGCATAGCCTTTTCCCAACTATGTTGGGGTCGGCTTCCAGTCTAACCGGATGCAGCTGAATACCAGTATTTTACATGGAGCGACTGCCTATCTGACCTCCACAGCCCTGTTACTGGGTAATACGATACCCCTTGGTAAGACTGGTTGTCAGACTTTCGGGCTTCTGACGACCCGTAACGACTGTCAAAGATCTACAAATGACAGCCGGGACCAACGGCTTAACGTGCTTTCCGAGGCACGGGGGAGTCTTGGTATGTTAAGATGGTCACCCATCCACGAACCAACCGCGGCAAGCGTAGCTTAACCTGGCCGATCGACCCGTGCAGCTATAGTTATTTAGCCACAAGCCCCGTAAACACGAAAAGCGTGACCGAATGCTACGAAATATCGTGGCAGTACTGTTGCTTCCTCAGCAGCAAACATTTGCCACCGACACTTTAAGCGCAATTTCATAGTTTATGGTCTAAAAGAAGCTCAATGATATGGTGAAGGACCGACCCAGAACGTTTGCTTATTCAGTCTTCATAACCGTACCTGAGTCCAGGTTTGCTGTTGTTGGAGAAATGGTGGCCCAGCGGCCGCGACTTAAAAGTGGTCGTTGCTTCAAACCTAAGCCGGCACTTTAATTTATGAGACATATTTCATCACCACTGCTCTCAAAACGGTGGAGGAAAACATCATGAGAGGAAACCGGCATGTCATAGAACCGAAGGCTTGTGACAGCCACCAATCAACACTGGGCCAGCGTGATGGATTATGGCCCACTCCCTATCACAAAGAAGCCTGTGTCCCAGCAGTGGGAATATTATAAGCTGATAATGTTCATCACATAAAAATAATGGAAACAGGTGTATCACCATATTAATAAATGTTCAACGAAAGCGTGATGATGAAGAGTGCTCCAATAATAATAACAAATACATTTACAGTCATAAACTATGGTATTACAAAAGGTATCAACTATCAACTGGCAATACAAACCAATTACTAGTTTGTTACAGAGTCATAGTAAAACTATCGACAATAACACCAGATGCGGCCGCTGTCGCACTGTGCGGTTCAAGGCATAAGCGAGAGCGAGCAACTATGAGGGAAGCACTTTCACGCGTTGTTTTCTGGTGGCATAACAGAATCATTTAATTGCTATAATAATCAACCTATACCGTTCCCACTGCTGGGACACAGGCCACCTCTCGGTTCGAGGGAGTGGGCCGTAATCCACTTCTTCTACCGACTGGTTAGCCGTACTCTTGTGTGCTTTTTAGGGGAGGTATTTTGTGACCCACAATAGTACTGATACACGAGCTTCAATGAATAAAAAAAAAGGCAAAAAAAAAAACATTTTGCTCGAATCATTTACTAAAGGTACCGTGTGGTGCCGGACGTAAAGAATAGCATCTTCCCGTGGGTGTCGTAGAAGGCGACTAAGGGACATACTAGAGAATGGACAGCAGCGTTCTCTATGCATTTTACCACCATACTGCGATCGCCAACCCGCCTGCCAAGCGTGGCGATTACGGCAAGCCCCCCGAAATTGGGGGAGGCCTATGTCCAGCAGTGGACGTCTTCCGGCTGAAATGATGATGATTTACTAAAGTAATACAGTCTTATAACAAAACGCGATCTAACTATAGTTCTAGCCTAAAGCTCTGAGCCAGTTTTTGCATTTCCAACTGTAATTCTAAAGTTCTTAATAAAAAATACAACTTAGTACCGGACTAAGTTGTTAGTTTTGTAAACAGAACTCCATTTTCTTTTCGGTTCTTAATTAAAAATCTGGCTTGGTGGTTTAAACCAGCACCCTAATTGCGTAACTCCCGATTCATCATAATCTGTATCGTTTTGAAACGGATTGTTAAACCATTGCTTCATATGTTCGAAAAATGTGTCTGCTCAGCAACGTAAATAACGCAATGAATATTGTAGAACTGTGAAAACGAAACCGATTATGATTAATCGTAAGTTACGCAATTAGGGTGCTGGTCTAAATAAAAACCTTTTTTTGTAGTAAGGAGGAAAGAGTTTTGATGTAAAAAACTTTTTTGTATCATGGGTGTAGTAATGTGTCTATAATCACGAACGTTACATCCACAAACACCCAGACAGCCAAGCAGCTGATATATTCCTTCGGATTTTATACCCGCTATCTTCTATCTTGCACACCACACCCTAACTTCGTTCTCGTGCAATATTTCCGATTACGCGGTCTACGAGCGGCGCGGGCGGCGGTAAATCGCGCTCCGACATCGCATAAACACAATTTCGCACTCATAAAAGTTACCGGCGGTGTCACCTTATACAGGAGGTGTTACAAACAGATGTGCCGATATTGTCAATTACCTATCTAGAGGGAGGCGTATTGTTTTGATTACTTTATATCGTTTTGATGGGAGAAGGATTCTTTTTATGATAGGGGTTTGTGAAGGTTGTTTTTTAGGAAAATATGTTCAGGGAAGTGTTGGATGGTGCTTTTTGTTATTGGTTTTAGATGGTGAAAGATTCTTAGGTATTTGGTATTTTGACAATGAGAACCAAGGAACTGGTATCTGGTAACAGATAAATAAATTGAAGTGTGTTTTTGTAATGTCAAAATACCAACTTTTACTAAATGCTTATGAAAGTATGCTAGTATATGGGTTATAAGTTTATAACAAAAACTCTATTTTTACATTTTTATCTGTCTGTCTAATTGTTACCCCTTAGCTCCGAAACGGCTGAACCAATTTTGACGGGACATTCACGGACAGATAGCTGATGTTATAAGGAGTAACACAGTTTATATATGTATAATAACTTATTGTCGCGAAGGCATGTTCTCGTGGTACAAAATTCCGACATCCATAACTAGTTGAGAAAATTTAAGAAGTAACTATCACTGCGTTAGTCACATATTTTTTCTTCTGTGCTTTCTACCATCAGCTAGATTTAGGCCTCGTCGTGTCCCAGCTACATACATACACACAACAAACAAAAACCTAAATCGTACCAACCTCCGGAGAGCCGACCGCAAAACTAATGTCCGCACGGAACAAATTTAAAAATCCATTCTCCTATCAAATATTTATCGCAAACATGCGATATTTCACGTTGTAGATAACATTTTTCCGCTCGGCTGCACCCTGTGGGGCGGCGGGGGGCAGTGCGGGGTGCGGGGGCTCGGGCCCCGGGTATCAATGCCCCGCCCCGCCGCAAACAATACAATCAGAGCCAATCTGCCGCGCAAATAGGAAAATAGAGTGCGCGCCAACACAGGGACGCCTCGGGCTGGAGTACAGACTTGCATTGGGATGCCGCTGGTGAGCTTGGGACGATTGAATGCAGAGCAACGTGGATTACGTAATTGAGGGGTGATTATGCTGTTTATTAGTAGAGGACTTAGAAAAATTAGGGAGACACATCATCATCTGCCTTGCCGTTTCCCAACTATATTAATTAGGTCGGCGTCTAATCTAACCGGATGCAGCTAAATACCAGTACTTTACATGGAGCGACTGCCTATCTGACCTCCACAATCCAGGTACTGAGTAATACGATACGTCTTTGTAAGACTGGTTGTCAGACGACCCGTACGACTGTCAAAGATGCACGAGTGACAGCGGACATCAACGGCTTAACGTGCCTTCCGAGGCACGGAGGGGTCAACCATCCACGGGCCAACTGCGGTAAACGTAGCTTAACCTGATCGATCGACCCGTGCCTCTGTTATTGCTTAGCCACAAGCAAAATTAGGAAGAGACAAAATCGTTTATTTTTTCTACAAATTTCGTGATGAATCTGTCACCAACAGTCGGTGTCTGCAGGAAACAATCAAACTTCAGCTTTTGCCAGCGGCTTCGCCCGCGCGGAACTTTCATCCCCTATTTAACTCCCTTAAGAGTTGAATTTCGAAAAATCCTTCCTTATTCCTTGTCTACATTAAAAAGAGCACCTCCATGCAAAATTTCAGCTTTCTAGGTCCAAGGGTTAAGGCTGGGCGTTGATGATTCAGTCAGTCAGTCAGGACTTTTATTTTTATTTTTGTAGATAAATGATTTTATTTCTGTAAGTAGGTTTGCGCAAAACCTTTAACATATCAATCATGTTTATAAAACTACTAGCTAACCTGACAGACGTTGTCCTGTCCGTCCAATAGTCATTCATACAGAATCCCTACCCTACCTACCCTACCTACCCTACCTACCCTACCTACCCTACCTACTCTACCTACCCTACCTAGCCTACCTATAAACCTCACGGAGCCCGAGACCTTTCCAACGAATGCAAAACCGTGGAAATCGGTTCGTGCGTTCTGGAGTTACAGCCTCAGGAAGGAAAAAATAAAAATAAGTCGGGACTTATTTTTATATAGTAGATATAAGGTCTGCATTTAGTATCTGACTACTCCGAAAAGAAGAGCAGAAACAAACTTAGTCTCTTTTAAAGTCCAGACATAATCTTGGTCACATCATGTGAAGACCATGTAGATTGGTGTCTGAAATGGTCTTTTAAGATCAAAACATTTTTGTATAGGTTGTCCAGGCGGACAGCGACTAGGTGGAATCCGAATATGACAACATATAGAACTTCAATACCAAGGGATATTCTGCGTTGTTAAACTTGCAGACAAAGTTGCAAAAATGCCTCATCATCATCATCAGCCTATAATGTTCCCACTGCTGGGACACAGGCCTCCTCTCGGTGAGAGGGATTGGGCCGTAATCCACCACGCGGGCCCAGTGCGGGTTGGTAGATGTCACATGTCTTCGAATTTTTGGTTCTAGGACATGCCGGTTTCCTCACGATGTTTTCCTTCACCGTTTTGAGAGCAGTGGTGATGAAATAATTTACACAAAATAAAGCGCCTGGCGGGGTTCGAACTCACAACCTACAACTCGTAAGTCGTGGCCGTAACCACTTGGCCACCACTGCTCTCAAAAATGCCTCATGTCCTTCTAATGGGAACACAGCAATATTGCTTGACATATGTAGTTTTTTAGGTAGTGCTTCTCCATTTAGGTGCCACTTTCAGAAGATGCCACTTTCAGAAGATGCTACTTCTTTACAAAGATTTCCCGGCACTCCATGAAACACCAGAGCCAGGCAAATCTGCCAATAAACCAATGGTTGATTCCTATAATTTGTGCACAGTTTTAGATCAAAATTAAGACTCTTGTATCGTTACCAATAATGAAGCAAAGACCTAATAATACCTTCGTGTGGTAGACCACCCTATTTGGAAGTAGGTATCACAGGTAAAGTTTGAAAATATAAAAATGCTACCATTGGTAGGCAAAACGATCCGTTTTTTTAATAGGAACCGAGCACAATGATCACAACTCACTACAAAATACCATAAAACTAAACCCTATAAAATCAATTCCATCCGCTCCGTCCCTGCACATTTCCTTAAGCAGCGATCGCGTCGTCCCCACTCGGATTGCGTTCAGAATCCGCGCAATTTTCCGCCGGTCATTTCTCATTGTTTTCCTGTCCTCTTGCCCCTCCTCCGATACTTATTTGTTCTGTATCGTAAATAGAGCGCGGATAAAGAAGAGTTTGTGTTTACGACTCACGCCGATATGAGATAGAAAAGAGTTTGAAAGGCTTTATGGTATGATTGCTTGTTAGTTTTTTTTTTTTGGCGTTATGGGATTGGTTATTTAAACCCGGAAGTAACTTGAATTTGACTATTAACATCATTTGTGTAGGATGTCCTTGGAGTTGCAGACATCTCATCTGCCTTGCCTTTTCCTAGCAATATTTGGGGTCGGCTTCCACTCTAACCGGATGCATCTGAATATCTGTTTTATGTGGAGCGACTGCCTGTCTGAGCTCAACAACCCAGTTACTGGGTAATACGATACCCCTTGGTAAGACTGGTTGTCAGACTTTCGTGCTTCTGACGACCCGTAACGACTGTCAAAGATCCACGAATGACAGCCGGGACCAACAGAATAACCAACCAATTAACATTATATGTCGGTTATAAACAACCAACGTCGTTTTTACCCGCTTGCGTTTTATTTACATAATACTGGCTGCTGCCCGCGGCTTTAGCTTCTTTAAGTACTTTAGGTCCCAGGCTAGGTCCAGGTCTCAATACTGATTGGCCTGCTTTAATGCTATAATTATGCTTCCCAATTCTGTGCCAATCGCATTCATCTCTTGTCTTCTTAACAGGCCTGCCCCTAGCATCACCTGCCTAGTTAGCTTTAGGTCTGCCTACTTCTGGTTCTGGTTCTCAATTTTTGACAATCGGACCGACTTTGTGACAATCCAAATACTTTAATCATATATGTATAATCGCGCATACACACTTTAAGTTCAATTCAAAAAGCTTGCAATTGAATCTTTAAAATGGCCATCTTATTTATACCTTCTAAAAAATCATCATCTTACGTTTTTGTAAAATCTACGCCCGAATTAAACTATCTACAAACCATTATTTTGCGGACATTGAGTTACACGTTTACCTAGTTTTTAATTTACGCTTTTACACTTTAAATTGTAATGTTTTATGTATAATACAAATAACTTCAATTTGAGATGCTAGCTCTCGGCAACTCAACTGCAATTCTTTCTCTATAGCCAAATCAAAACATGTCTCATCTCAGTTTACTGCCTACCACTATTTCAGACCTATTACGACGTCTTTCTATTTGTTGTTGTATAATAAGCGTGTTACATAATATACCTATAATACGCCCACAGTATCCCAATACAATATTTCACGTTGGCAGATATATATTTATATACAAATTGGCCATTTATTTCGTAATGCCGGCCATACATCGTGTGCTTCTTACGCTAACCTATTCGATATTTATTTAATGGTCGACGGAAAGACATAGACGTTAGAGTGCGGTGTGCGGTGTAGCAGCATTGGTAACGGTATGTATCTATGATTACCTGTAACCTACTTTTGAAATAAGTAGGCTATTTATATTGATGGTAAGATTTAAGTAGGTAAATTTTTTTCGGTCAGTAACCTGGCTACAAGGCTGTTTTAGACATAGTTTTACTCTACGTCATCATCATTTGTCTTTCCTTTTCCCATCTAAATTAGGATCAGATGCTATTCTAACCGGAAGATATAATTGGTAAGTTTTTTTTTTTTGTTGTAGGTAAGTCACCTACCTAATTAAAAAAAACCTGTTGTCGGAAGACCCCCGTCAGTAACGAAGTTCCTTACGCCCTGACAAAAAAATTGTCGTAGCCGCCATCTTGGATTCTCATTGTAACCTCACTATTGGCTTCAGCACCCTCGAAAACCATAAAAACGACACTTATGACGAAAAGTTTAAAAAATATTTGCAACTGCCAGCATGGATTTAATAATAACGTTTTTTCATTACGACGGAATAGGTTAAATAAACTTAAAAGGGATCAATTGGCAGATTGATAACAAAACTTTGATTACACTTCTGATCCAAAAGCTTTAGACAAAAACAAAAATACTTTATTTTTTCAGGTTACGAAAAGCTGTTCTAGAAAACAACGGCCTATTGCTAAAAATTACAAAACAACTTAGACCACATAAGTCATCCCTCTTACCTACATCATTGTGTTCTTTGTTCTTAAAAGCCTTATTGATACAGTTACAATAGAGGTTTTATTTCATAGTGGGAGTGAAAGGACAATAAAAGTAACAGTTGACAGGGCAGCTAAATAGCCTTTAAGTCCATAAAGTATTCAAGAGAGGTTCCTGTCGTTAGGGGGAGTAATGTTCTACTTTGTGTTACACTTTGTTGTTTGTTAAGCAATCTGCTTTTGTTTGGCGTTTAAATGATTTTGTTAGGGGTGCTAGTTGTTCAGCTTGTCTGTGGTTGGAAAATTAAAAAATAGTACCATATTCCCAATAAAAAGAATTGGTGTGTTGAAAAGCATGGTTGTAACTGAAATTATGACTAAAAGGAAAACATCTACATCACAGACATCTACAGGATCTACATTTATAATTTTGGTAGAAAAACAACAGAGCATAGGTTAAATGTTGCCACTTCGGATGATATAGAGTTTAAATCTAAACCAAGACTGACGGGCATATCGATCAACCAAGTATAGACCTGGAAGATCGATCGTTCTACATTACAAATACCAAAAGCAATAAAGGTATTAATTTTCATAAGCATTAAGAAAAAACTCTAAAGTGTGCATTGAAAAAAGGTATCCAATTTAAAAGTATCTTTGACTCACTGTTTTGGCTATAATGGCTTCCACATAAAAGGTAGATCCTACTAATATTATAAATGTGAAAGTTTGTACTTTTGGATATTTAGACGTTTGAACGTTTGTAACTCAATCATGCAAAAACGGCTTAACGGATTTAGATGAAATTTGGCATACACATACCTTATAACCTGGATTAACACATAGGATACTTTTTGTCCCGGTAGTACGTTCCCGTGGGATAATTCTTGACCTACACGCGGGTGAAGCTGCTGGCAAAACTTCTTAGATATATATGATGCTGTTGAACACTTTTATTCAGAACTGTTAAAGAAAAACAATATCACGATACAGTTTCTTCGTGTTACTAACGGTTTAGGCAGCGCACGCCAAGATAGCTTTCAGAGGGCAGGAATTTTACCGACTTACTTTTGGTTATATTTTAGGCCAAATCATACAAAATCATTATAAATTGTAGGCTGTATGTTGTTCTGATGTATAATCTATATTACTGTAAAGTTTTGAGTTACTGCAAGCTTTTGAGTTAGTAAATATTAGTAGAAAAGAAGTGAGAGCAGTGGTGGGCCAGTGGTAACGGCCGCGACTAACGAGTTGTAGGTCGTGCCTTCGAACCCAGCCAGGCGCATTACTTTGTGTAAATAATTTCATCACCACTGCTCTCAAAACGGTGAACGAAAACATCGTGAGGAAAACGGCATGTCCTAGAACCAAAAATTCGAAGACATGTGACATCTACGAGCACTGGGCCCGCGTGGTGGATTACGGCCCACAGCAGTGGGAACGTTACAGGCTGAGCATGTAGAAAATAAGTAGAATTAGCAAGATATGAAAATCAAATCTAGGGAAATTGGCTTTTGCAATAACTTATGTAGGTTAAGCCATCAAACCTGACGAATACTCAAATTTCCTCGTAAAAGCTACTTGATTCCTACACTCCCAAGCCATAAAAAACCTGCTTTAATATACCAGCACCTTCCCAACTTCGTAAATACATAATAAACGAAGGCAAGCCAATGCTCTCACGCAAATTACATTCAGCGCCAAACGATTTGTTAAACTTAAAATTGTATTGATACTCTCCTGGGAGCGTGATCGATCGGCTATCACTGTCAATAACTTGGATTAAGACGTAATTTTAAGAAAATATAGCGTTGAGGAATATTGGAAGATATTAAAAGCGAAAATATATTTTAGATATTGAATATTAACCTTATTTTCTTCTTCTTGCGAGTTGAACTTAAATTCAAAATATTTTATTTCACACCAACTTCCACCCGTGTGGCCTTGCCCGCGTGGAATGTCGATAAAAGCCTATGAAACCTGAGGAAGGATCCCCAGGTTTTAAAGTTTCTCCATACTAAATTCCACCAAAATCGGTTCAGCTTTTCCTGAGATTATCCCCTATATGCAAAGAAATTTTACCTCCTTTTAATATTAACATAGATAAACACTTGCATGTGGCACTTATTAAACATCAGAAGTTAATAAGTGCACGGTTTCAATTATTATGTTGTTTCCATTGCCAGGGCCTGAATTCACTATGACCACTTAATGATTCCTTACTCTCCTCGTGGATGCGATCGGCGGCGGCGATCTCTCGCGTCCGGCCCTGGTCCAGGCCATGGTATCTACGGAGCGAGAGTGCATGGGTAGCCGTCACCTCCTTCAGCGAAGCAGTAATGCTCGCGAAGAGGGAGGCGGCGCACGTGAGGGAGAGGCAGTCTATGCGCCCTCACGGCCCTAGCCGCCGCAGGAGACGCCTTGGGCGTCGGGAATCCCAGGCCGATTTCCAGCCACCGTAGGCATGAGCTTGCGGAAGGCGAGTAATGGGTAGCTCGCTGTCCGGTAAGGACCAAGCCCAAGTCGACAGCGCGTTGTGTTCCACGCGCGCCTCAAAGAGATGTCAGCACAAAGTGATGGGGCCCGCAATACTGCAGCCCCTGGCATACAGGCTACTGAGGGAACACAGGTGGGTTTTAGTCAGTAAAAGTCTGACACGCCCTCCTGCTCCACCCAGAGCGGGAGAAGTTATTCGAGGCTGAACTGCAAAGGTGGTCACACATTTCTGGACATATCGCCCAGATTAGCCACATGAAACATGGTAGTGTAGTGTTTTCTGCACTCACTGTAATAATACCATCAGCTAGGAGTTCATCGTCAATTTGAATTAAAAAAAAAAGCGATGCACGGCACTGGTATAAGAAAAGCCTTCCTGTCATTCTAATGTGTCAGTCCGATCCACCCTGTCCCTTGCTGCCCTCTACCAGCGAAGCGAGCCCTAAGCAGAGGCCACACGGGGTGCCATTAGTGAGTTTTTTCACCTCACACGTCAGATCCAGTTGAAAACCAGCGTCAGGCACTACTTGTCTGGCATTTATGCTGAACTTGGCCTTTTTAGCGCAGCTGTGAGGAACACTTTGACGCACTTTACATTTTTTGTTGGTTTTTTTATTTTTATTATTCTGCTGTATATTCTGTGCCTTTTTAATCTGTGCTAAATAAATGTATTTTCTTTCTTTCTTTTTCAAGCCCTGTCTGGAACCCTTAATTTGTTAAGGTAACCACAGACAAATACGGTTAAGCAACCGAAAACCTCAGGAAAGAGAGAGAGAGAGAGAAGAAAATATTCATTTTTAGTTTTTTTTTACCGTTTATTATATCATACTAGCTGACCCGGCAAACGTTGTTTTGCAGGTAATTTCTAGTGAACAACCCTTATCACTCAGGGGTATGAAAAATAGATAGTAGCCGATTCTTAGACCTACTGAATACGCATATAAAATTTGGTAAAAATGGGTAAAGCCGTTTCGGAGGAGTACGGTAACTAACATTGTGACATGGAAATTTTATATATTAGAAGATTAGATAAGCCTGCGTGGTTCCGTATGATAGGTTTGTCTTTGCGCGATGACATAGTTAGAGTTATTTCATAGCTTTGTATACGAGGCAGACTGTTCTAAGAAAACCATTCCACGGTAAATTAGTCTTTCATGGACGAGTATCATGATGCTCTTCACAGGTTCCGAGAAAAGCTACGTTGTTATTATTATGTTCTGATTGCTTTTACTTTGTATTCACTGTTTTGAAAAGATTACTTTTTGCAACAGAGTACACTATTATAAGTACCCTAAGACTTGATTTCTCAGATTTTGTATGAAACCTGAATTAATCAGAGAGCTTTGGTGGCACAGAGGCATCGGCCCCGAATTGTATGTTCGAACCTAAGCAGGCACTTAAGTTGATGTAGTTAATTTTATCACTACAGCAGGCTTAGCACGAGCACCGATTTGTCGACAGAAGAATAGACATTACTATTAACTAAATGATGTACAATAGGAGAAGATAGCTATGTTTTTCTATTAATTATCACAGTTATGCGTTCTAAACGAATCATGAGTTTGTAGATAATCGTACATAATATACTTTGCCGGGCTACATTGCGGCCGGGCGTAAAAGAATAGCACCATCCCATTTCTTCCCGTGGCTGTCGTAGAAGGCGACTAAGGGACTTACTAGAGAATGGGCAGCAGCGTTCTCTATGCATTTTACCACCATACTGCGATCGCCAACCCGCCTGCCAAGCGTGGCGATTATGGCAAAACCCCCCCTTTTGGGGGAGGCCTATGTCCAGCACTGGGCGTTTTTCGGCTGAAATGATGATGCTGATGATGATATACTTTGAGGCCGTTGAGTAGAAAGTTTGTTGTCAGTGTGATTTTGACAGTTTGGGAAGAAATATTATTCTGAAATAGTCTACATTTATAGGGTATAGACACAGATCGTTAGAAACGAAAGACAAAACGACAGATTGTAGAAGGATATCTACGGCGCGATGTCAAAAATGAAGGAACGAAATGTCACGGTGTAAAAAGCACTGTCTATTCTTCGTAGAAATAGACAGCGTCACGCTAAGCCTATTGGTCTCAAGTGGTGAGGCATGAAACATCGCATCGTGAGAAAACTGGCATGTCTTAGAAACAAAAAGTCTAAGATATGTGACAACCAGCAACCCGCAATGGGCCCGCGTAGTGGATTATGACCCGTGTCCCAGCAGTGGGGACAAAACAGGCTGTTTATGCTGAATTATTCAACACACATTTTTGTTTAAGAGATATCACAACGGTCCTTTCAGAATACCAGCTATTTGAATATCGCAACAGCAATATATTGAGATAGAAACGAGAATATTTTTTTTTTTTTTAATTCTTGTTTAATATCCTGTTGTATTTTAACTTTCTTTCTCAGAAATTCGTGCCATACAAACTGATGTATACAACGTATATATGTATATACACAAATCTCCTTTAAGTTTCAAACACCCACGCAACTTCAATCTTGGCATGTAAAAGAGAGAAAAAAAAACATAAAGAGGTCTCTTCTAAAACACAGTAATTAACCCTTATACTGCGTGGAGTCATTTGGCTCGCGGGTACCCTGACTCAAAGCGCCAGCGGGAGGGGGGTGCTCCACAAATTGTTTGGCTAATCAGATAGGGCTCCGCAATATGCCACATGTTTGCACTACGCACAAAAGATGATTACCGCACAGCTTTATAGACAAATGCGCGGGTTTAATGTGTTTTTTTAGCCTGAGGTGGGTAGTTCGGTGTTTACTCTAGTGAGGGTAGTTGCGTGGATGATTAATGGGTTAATATTGGGTGTAGGTAATATGTAAAAGACTTGATTTAATAGGATTGATATCTGCTGAAATATGTGTATTAATAGCAGACTTACATACTCAGCCTATTACGTTCCCACTGCTGGGACGCAGGCCTCCTCTCCGTGAGAGGGAGCGGGCCGTAATCCACCACGCGGGCCCAGTGCGGGTTGGTAGATGTCACATGTCTTCGAATGTTTTGTTCTAGGATATGCTGGTTTCCTCACGATGTTTTCCTTCACCGTTTGAGAGCAGTGGTGATGAAATTACTAACGCAAAGTAATGCGCCTGTTTGGATTCGAACGCACGACCTACAAATCGTAAGACGCGGCCGTTACCACGGGGCGACCACTGCTCTCTAAATAGCAGGGTACGATTAATTTAAGAAACATTGTTAAAACTAGCCAAAGATCGGAAAACCAGTTGGATTTCTATAAAACAATGAATCAGTAGATTCCAAAGAAAATCTGATCCTGATATTCGCCTTTTTAGAGCATTTTCATAATACTTTAAAACGATGACAGCAATATAAAACATTCGTATGACTAGCTTCCACAAAAAAATATCCGAACGAGCCCGCTTTATCAGCCAAAAATTCTCTAATAAAATATTCAAATTACTTTACCGAAAAAGAAACCGAGTAACAATGTTGGCTCAGGCTCAGACACAACGGGATAAAGCCAATAAAACCGTTTATTATCCGCTCACCCCACTCGTGAATACATTTGTGTTCTTAATGCTCGTTTAACGGGTGTCAGTAGTGCGTATCCGAACGGGTGCGACTTTGTGGCGCCAAAAAACAACTTTTCGCCTCTGGCAACACATATGGCATCCACTTTTGAAAATTATACGCGTGTTTAAATTTGGAACCGCATTATTTGAGCCTATTTGCTGCGTTCGGATAATCGGACTAGGGTTTAGTGACAAGATTAGTTACAATAATAGAAAGGGGAATAGGGAAAATGGAACGTAATCCTTGTAATGCGGAGTGAAATGAAAATTACAGTGTTATTAAAGATGTTCATAAATATTTTAGGAAGATAATGAATGAGTGTGTTTCTCGCAATTAATCTACAAATTCTGTTTTGCTACGATCTTAAGGCGAGTGTACTGAGTTGACTCTTGAAAAACGAGTTATTACAGGATGCATTCGGTAAAATGATTACTAAATAGCAAGTATAGGTACCAGTATTATAATGCCATCTATGTAAACTTTTTAATATTGTACTTAAAACTAGAACTTCTTCTACATTTTCTAGAAGATTAAACTATAAGCATGAAATATCTTCATCAATTTGCAGTCAAAGCAATGTTGGAACTATCGATTTTCATTCACATGCATGAAAACAAATAATGATATTACAGTTTTTGGAAAACAGAATTTTCCAGTGTGCTTTTACAACTTGGAACCCTAAAAACAATCCTAGAAAGAACATGTTGTTATATCCAACTAAATCTGTATAATAATGCAACGAGATCATTATCAGTATGATTGCATCGCGGCAGGGTACCGACGCCCTCTCAGGGCGTGTATATTATATCATTTGAATGTTCAAAACGAACGGCCCACTACCCCTAAGGGCAATTAGTGGCATTGTCGCAATCGACAGGAGTTTACAATGTTAATGAGTTACAAATGAAGATAAATCTGATGTAAGTATACTTTTTCACTAAGTAACTTTTTTCTTAGTCTTTATAAATAATCACCTTTTATTTAATGTAGCTTAAAACAACGTTTTACAATGCAAGAGTTAGAAGGAAAATAAAATATTCGAAATACACGACCACAAAATTACGAATTTGAATACCGCAATAAAAGGAATATCATAGCAATCTTTCCGCGCGGTCTAAATAACCGACTACACAGTGCAATACGGCATTGATGCAATTTCCCTGACAAAGGGGTTGCCAGCGTAAAAACTAGCTAACAAGCGGTGGTGCGGTGCGCCCGCGGCGGTCTAATTCACAATTTGCCGCGGCGGGCGGCCCGCGCTCCCCGAACGCGTTCTAAATTCCAACGTGTTGCCAGCCGCAAATGAATTCGTTCGAAAAAGTAAATTGTGTTCAAATGTTATATGCTTTGGGGAAATCTAATTCTGTGACGTAATTAGAGGTGATCCGGTTTTGTATTATTTTAACTGTAGTTTTTTACATCATCCTAATCGGACCAATTGGATATGAATAATAACTTTGATAGATTATATTCAGGCCCGAAACGTATAGATCAGCTTTTCTCACTGTTTTTTTAAGAAAAGTCTCTTAAATGGCAACCTCTGTTCCAATCCAAAACTAGACAAGTAATCTGAAAACATGCCCGCGATCAAAATAATAAATCACAAAAACAAAACCTACCTAATTTTAAAACCGTCAATCTCACTCAAATATCGCGAAAAACCAATTGCGTCCCAAACCACGACCTTATCAATATAAATAATTGGAATGAAGCCGTCACATCAGGAGTCATTACGCTATCGCCTTTGGAGGATTACCAGTAATCCTTTGCGGATGACGGACGGTTTGCCAGCGGTCGGTCGACGTGGAAAAATCTCACCCCTAACCGAATAACTTGGGATCGAGAAAGGGGGAAGGAGTGGGCAATATAAACGACGCCGGAATAAGGCACTTTGGTGGGACTGTTTTGTATGTAAAAAGTTACAAGTATTCTTAGGTGGTTTGTTTTGTGAGAATGCTGACTGAAATCTGAATATAATAAGGTTTTTTTTTTGGAATCTTAGGAACCGCTTGGCTAATCCATAAAAAAAAACTCACCGTGAAAAATTTACATTGATACTACTGAATTATTATACTTAAATTTATTTACTTAATCGGCAAAAGCCTACCACAATTGTACACTTGTACGCCAAATTGCAAAACATAGAGAAACTGTAATTGACTATTGTACCATTTTGCACACTGTTGTAACCAATGTTTACAAATAAAGACTATTGATTGATTGATTGATTGAAAGCAAAGGTGAAGTGAGCTGTCAATCTTTCTGATGCTAGAAATTGTCACTATTGACAGCTCACTTCAAGCTCACTTCACGTTAATTTTCACGGTGAGTTTTTTACATAATAGCACTACAAATTAGATAGACTAGTCATTGATATCAATCAATACGACGTATCATGATGATGACGTTGGTCAGTGACGACCGCATTGGTCACTGCTGCAGATGTCACTAGTGACGAAGGCGCAAATACTTGGTATTTTAAGAACATTCGCAAGGTTTCTAACGTCTAATGTAAACTAATATCTAGACTACGCAACGCTACGTCTGGCTGAAATCTCTATGAGCCTATAATTGTCTTCTTGCACCAGATTACTGAAAGTTTGATTTTTAAATCTTCTGACAAATTGCATAACGTGAGTTGCTGTGATTGGCTTTTGTTAAATCTGAACAGTGTAAGTAAAAAAATACTAGATTTAATAAGGTTTTAAAAAGCTGAAGCTAGTGCAAATGTGTAAATAATTACCATTACTTTTTAAAACCAAAAATCACCGTCACAAACGCTCATCATTGACCAATTACACCGTATCTCCCCTTAACACAATCCGAGCTAACCCTTCCCGCGCCGGAGGGGGGCAAAGCGCGCCGGCTTCCGATTGGTCGAGCCCCGGAAGGATATAAACCTATAGTTTTTCTTCTTAAGAACTTCCCTCGTCCATTGTACGCGTGATTTACGATCTAGGGGGTAGATTGATGATTGCCCGTATCCGGGCTCTCTCAATCGCATCTACGCTCGCTCCCGAGCAATTTCCCCACATATTCGTTTACCCAGCGCATTATAGAGGCACTCCTTCCTACTCGGAGTGTTATTGCTTTTATTACGAGCGACTCGAGTGCTTAATGTCCGACATTAGTTATCAGACTTAATGTAACGCGTTTTTTTTTTTGTTTTAGTCGGTAAGGAATTGTGTTATACATCGTTTAGTAAGGATTCATTTAAAAGGAGCCTGGAGACAATTTATTGCAAAAAAGGATCTTTTTCTTAGTTTTTTTTTTTTTGTGTATCCCACTGCAACTATGTGATTTTGGGTTAGCATAGAGCATCTATAACCATAAATTCAGCTTATATGATTCTAGACACCCTAGTGTAGAACATTTAAGTCGGCGTCGGTTAAAAAAAATATCTGATGTAACCTACAAAAGTGCAATACGTTCGCGGTCAAAATAATTGGTACAGCAATTGTTTTTTTTTTTAAGAAGCTACGAAAAATTTCAACGCAGGCGGGTCTACAATTATGTACTCAATCCATAGTAACAGATTTGCGTCGATGTCCCCGCCACCCTGTTTTGTCTGACCTCCAGAGTAACAGAATGACATCATTATTATACCTATACTCAAACAGCTTGGTGACCAACTAGCAGTGACAAGTGTGACAACATAAACTGTGCTACACCCAATGAGCAATTTCATTCAAAACGAACAAACTACCATACAACACCAAATCTACACTTAAGTCCATTTAATTGACCCAGCCATTTCAACAGTGTATCGCATCAAATGCCCTAATCGCGGAACATAAAATCCGTACAAAGCACTCAGCGGATCCAGCTAACCATCCACTTTGGGTCGCGTGCGCGACGTAACTGCCGGTAAATTTATTAGGTGGGCGTTACACATTTTTGTGCTCGCCAGTGTAATGGGAAGGTCGGGGCTTGTTCTAATAGATGCTAATAAACTGGCCGAATGAGGTTTTTTTTTTTTTTTTTTTTTTGTTGGGTTTGTTTTATTTTTATCGTAGTGCTGTTCGATTATGGGGTAAGTGAAGTTTGATGTAGTGGGGATATAGATAATCTTCAAACCAACATCTATAAGTCAATTTTCTGCAGGCTTATCTTTTTCTAACTATATCTTATATTTTTCATACACGAACAAATCTTTGAGAACCCCGTTTTCAGTCAGTTTTAAAACCCGACAGGGGAGGAGAATAATTTTATGACAAAAAGCCAGCTTCAGAAAAAAAGCCAGTAACAATTTTTTTTTTTTTTAAACACGAAATAATTTTGTAAATAAATTAAAATGTAATATATCCATAGTATAGTAGTTGCAGCTAAAATCGGTATCCGTATCTCGTAAAGAGTCATAGCATTATGCTGAGCGATGGTCGTTTTGCGTGGATGTGACGCATATTTTTCGCCAACTTCTTCTTTTTTGCGTTTGTGTTCTTTCTCTGGTTACTGCAATTAAATGTATTTCTTTATTGTATTGAGAAAAACTTTCAAACTCGACTTGAGTTAGAAATCATTTTTTTTTTTTAATAGGTAGGTATTCTAAGCCTCTGGTCTTTAATAAAAAAATACCTAAGTACTCCTGCACAGTTGAACCCCACACATTCACATGGCAACACCGCAATAAATACTGCGATACGAGTTACATTAGGCGTCGCGGCGGCTAAGTGCCACGCGTCTGCCCGTACTAATTACTAACTATCGCTTTGAACCACTTTTGTGGCACAACTGAAAACCCTTCTGCTATTTTCTGAAATTGGGGTATAGTTGGAGATAGGATGGTTTGTTGGCGCCATAAGGACGCAAATACGTGTCAATATGTGTCTCAAAGGATGTGCCTGACGACGACGCCGTGGTACTGGCGAAGTTTTGGGCCAACAAGATCTGAAATTCTGTCGTGCCAGCGACACGAAGAGGAGAAGAATGTGAATGTGTGTCACAAGTATTCCAAATCTGGCTTAGTCAGACAAGTTTCTGATCAAGAAAACTATGATATTGTCCCTGAAAGGTACTTGTCTAAATTAGCTCGCAAGAATCCACCTTAACTACTTTTAAATAAAATTAAAAAATATATAAAATAACATATTATTATAGTGACTGTAAGGGTCTTAAAAAGGACTTTGAAATAAAAGCAGTGGACTGTATTTAAAACTGTTAAGGTATATCCAAAATTAATTACAATATCAGAAATATGGTGCGCGTGTGTCGTAGGTTGCTCTCGCTAGTGAAGTGTCGCAGGCGCCCGCGCCGTCGGCCACGCAGCCACCCGACGCCTGACGAAGAAAGCCGACGGCGCCCAAACAGTGACATTATTACTGATTTTCTTAAGAAAGGTCAGTCAGTACTCGCCACCGGCCACGTGTATGACCAAATGTGGGAACATTAACGGACAAAAGGAGTATGCAAGGATCGTAGCAGGTAGCGCTATATAGTTTCTGCCTACCCCTACAAGGGGAAAGGGCGCGAGTTTATCTGTAGGTACATATACAGGGTACATTTCTAACCAGTGCGCAAAATGTAACCATGAATTCGGCATTACATTCTAGACCACCCCTGCGTAGACATTTTTCGTCGATTTTACAAAAATTAGTTCATTCACTCACAGATTAAACGACACCTCAAATGAACGAAATCTCAAAAACTACTGGGTCTACAAAGATGAAATTTGGCACAGAGGTAGATAATGAGTAGGAGATGTCAGCTAAGAAAGTATTTTAGGAAAGTCTCCCCGCAAAGTGGTGAAATAGGGGATGGAAGTTTGTGTGCCAAAAATATTCCCTTGACGCGGGCAGCAGCTAGTATACAGGAAAAGTTTTTATCCAGTGCGCAAATTGTAACCATGAATTCAGCATATCATTCTAGACCCCCAGGCGCAGAAATTTTTCGCCGGTTACGCAAAAAAATCAGCTGTTCCATACATTTTGACCGCATAGGTATTGCACTTTACTATGAAACAGCAGATATTTTTTTGCGTAACCGGCGAAAAATTTCTGCGCCTGGGGGTCTAGAATGATATACTGAATTCATGGTTACAATTTGCGCACTGGATAAAAACTTACCCTGTATGTATATAAAAGAATAATCCTCGTTGAATCTGGCTTATTTTTTGTACCATTCAAAGTCCGAATTTTAATGTATACATGGGCAATGATTTTATAGTAAAAAAGGATTGATTAAGATCACTGCTAACAGCTGGTTAAGATGACACACCAAATCTTCAAGCATAAGGGTGATGACACGACATTACAACATGATAAATAAATAATGAAAGTAGAAGGGATGGCAAGTGACGCAATGAATCGACGGCCGCCGGCATCGCAACGCCATTAGAGGGAGGAAAACTGAAGAAAAATCATAATAATAATGTTGAACGCACACTGGAACGGTTTGTTCGATTAATAAATAAATATAACCTTTAGCTAATTAAATAATATTGGTCTAGAATTACTTGAACTTGGAGACGAGAACACGAGAAAGTCACGTTGAAAAAAAAATGTTTTGATTGCTTTTTGTTTTTTTTTGTTAACTGCATGAGAGCTTCTGAAACTCTATTTTCTGAATAACCACAGACGGCCGCCATGGCCCACGCAAAATGGTCGACTTGAAGGACAGTGCGGAAACTAAACCCACTAACATAGAATGAATGAATGAATGAATGAAATGCACAAATCTCAGCGTGACTTGACCAGACTCGATTAATCGAATGAACCCCAAGATTTGCACTAGCCCCTGGAGCCTCATGCTTCATGGTGTTACAGAGGCCATTGCATATCAAGAAGTAGACCGGATGCGCGGTAATAGTCAGGTTGACGTGCCCTTAGGATAGGAAAGGATTGCGAGCTTACCAGATACACTAAAATAAATATTTGGTATCAACGGAATATTTAAAAGGTTTACTTCGTTTCCAATAAAAGCAATCTGTCACTTATTTTTGAATCTGGAACGTTTTCAAACATAATAATGCGTCATCGAACCGCGCGGAAATAAAGAGATCAACGAGTGTGCGCTTCTCCTTACCACCCCTGCTGATATTCTTAGCGAGTTTTTAATAGACACAGCCGCAACCCTTTTATTGTGATTAGTTATTGTATTTACGAGAGAGGGGGGTGAGGGGGGCTGTCCGTCCGGGGTATTGACGGAACTGGCTGCAGACTTTAATGGGAATTACTGTAGGGGTAGTAAGGGAGCGTCTTCTTGTGGGCCAATGCTGGTTTCTTTGGCATTGAAGACGTTCCGTCGATCTTCATACTGGATTCGGCGAAAAATTGGACAAATTGGGAAACTTTAAATTATTTCTCGTTTATAATGACTTGTTTTTACCAAATTTTCTCTATGCTTAAGAAAGTAAGTAATGGAATAATCATAATCAGATTACAACTTTCCCATTGCTGCGAAACAGGCTTCTTTTCGATGAGAGGGAGTGGACCGTATTCCACCACGCGGGCGCAGTGCTGGTTGGTACCTAGATGTCACATGTCTTCGAATTTTGGGCTCCAAAATTGAACCTAAATCTCAGACCCCGTAATAAACAAGTTAAACTAATGATTTTACTTATTTTAGGTATAATTGTCACCCAATTAGCACCTTTTATTATTAAGCGTAATATTCGAAGTTAACAAACATAAAATCCGCTCCCATACCAAATCGCTGGTTCCAAAGCCACACATTAAAAAAACTGATAACTTTTCAGTTTTGACACTGAAGCCTTTAAGAAAATGTTTGATTTACGCTTCTTTTCCGACGGGCTCTTTAAATAATGGAAGATTTATAATTAGGAAAAACAACTTGACTATCTTTGGAAAAGGGATATTTTATTTTGAAATATCTAAGAAGTTTTGACGTTAACTTTGCCTCATATTTTTAATTTTATGTCGCAACTTTTGGTACAAATCAAAATATTTTCCATTATCGTTTGGATATTTTTGAGTGACTAACAAAATATTGTTTTTCGTTTGCTGTGGTACAGTTACGAGCACTAATATGTAAACACTTACAAACGTTTAAAAGCAATTTTCTCCTCTTGTACTGATTGTAAGTTTATGTTATTGTGAAAATAATACTTTGAAGCCTACACTATAATTAAATACCTAGGTTTTTTCAAGGTTGCAATTGTTATTTAAGAGAAAATCCCTTTCGAATTTGCCTATGTGTATACATATTAGTGCTCGTGACTGTACCCTCCTACAGCGAGAAAAATATCGTAAGGTAACCGGCGTGTCCTAGAACAAAAAAATCGAAGACGTGACAACCCCGCACTGGGCCCGCGTGGTGAATTGCGGCCCACTCCCTAGCGGGCGCACCAGTAGCAGTGGGAACATAATAGTCTGATTATGATGAATCTGATGACACTCTTACAGTTAAGGGATTTTATTATTGTTACATTTAAGTGTAAGTGGTAACTTTACAAACACTGCGCAGACAGATTACGGCAAGTATTAAAACTACGACTTGACGTGATATTCATGGTGTTTTTTTTTTGGACGGTGGGATATCATTAAATAACTTCTCCCGCTCTGGGTGGAGCAGGATGGCGCGCTGGGTGTCAGACTTTTACTGAGTAAAACCCACCCGTGTTCCCTCAGTTGCCTGTGTGCCAGGGGCGGCGGTATCTCTTTCGAACAACCCGCACCTCTGGCAGGCATCGACCCTTGCGGACCCCATCAATTGATGCTGACATATCTTTGAAGCGCGCGTGGAACACAACGCGCCGTCGACCCCGGCTTGGTCCTTACCGGACAGCGAGCTACCCATTACTCGCCTTCCGCAAGCCCGCACTTACGATGGCCGGGAATCAGCCTGGGATTTCCAACTCCTAGGACGTCTCCTGCGAAGGCTAGGGCCGTGGGGGCGCATATTATGCCACTCCATCACGTGCGCCGCCTCCCTCTTCGCGAGCATCACTGCTTCCCAGATGGAAACGACGGCTACCCATGCACTCTCGCTCCGTACCATGGCCTGGACCAGGGCCGGACGCGAAAGATCACCGCCGCCAATCGCCTCCACAAGGATACGGCGGAGCTCCGCCCAAGCCGGGCAGACATCCACCGTGTCCTCAGGGCGATCTTCGATATTTATAATGTCACGCCGCTACATGTATTTTTTTTGTAAAACTAAAGAAACATACTTGCTATCACACAGTAACACCAAACGTGTTACCTAGTGCAGCGTGACAGTGGGAAAAATTAAAAGCTGCGACTTGACGTGACAAGTGAAAGGACGATGGTAGTTAATTACATATTTCGCAACTAAAGTAAGTAATACCTCCACACAGTAACACCAAACGTGTTACTAAACGCAGTGTGACAATGGAAGCTAGACTTAACGTGACGTTCATAGCGTCACTCGTTGGTTTATTTATCATCATTCCCCTGCCGCTATCAGAATTTATATGCGGTCGGCGCAACATGTCTTTTTCTTCCATACTTCTCTATTAGTCGTGATCTCGGTGGTCGCCCCCTTTCTAACCATATCATCTTTCACACTGTCCATCCATCGTTTAGTTAATCTTTTCCTACTCTTGCAGCCATCCACATCAAAATTTCATAACGACATTTAGTTTACTTCTCCACATTACATTCCAATACAAATATATGGTTAATTATTTATTTCAAAAGTAAAGAAACATTTTACCACCTGTACAAAGAAACTCCAAACGTGTTACCAAGCGCAGCGTGACAGTGGCAACATTAAAAGCTGCGACTTGACGTGACAAGTGCAGCGACGCGGATGGGTTAATTATTTCTTTTTGTGCGAGCCCTCGCTCCGAGATTGCTGTGATTACGTGACTTCGCGCTACGAACGTGTTTAGATGTGATGAGCTGAGGCAGACGTGACGCTGTTTGTGTAGAGAACTGAAGGTACCTCGGCGAGGGTCCAGAATACATAGCTTATTCTTCATCACATAGTTTGAAGTCCACTTGAGAATTAATATAATATTGCTTTGATTGCTTATTAGTCACTCTTGATATTTCTAGAGTTTTGTAATTAAATAGTCGCCGTCCTACTATAGAAAACTTTAGGCCCAAAAACATCTTGGCAAGATAATCTTAAACACCTACTAAAATAAGGAGACAAGTAGTAGAGAAAGAGAGGGAGTAAAATACTCTCTTTCTCTCAACTTTCTCTAGTTATGCTAGCAAAAGTTAACGTATCATCCTAACTGCAGTCTATGACATAGTCTGCACTAAGCTGGTTTTTATAAAAAAAGCTCCGTATCATTTGAAATAAACTTCGAGATTGTCTTACGCTTACAATAGCTTCAAATTATTTTTTCTCTTTCACGAAACATGTCCGTTCTCCGCCTCCGTATAATCTATGACAAGTTGCTCTCTGAAACGCTTTCACGCTCTCACAATACGCGATGCGGATTAAGCAAACACAGTTTTAATTAGGAGAGATTCGCAGAGTGCTTCCACCACGTAGTCGTGCCTATTACTTGTGATAAACAATGTTCGGTGCTAGGAAATATACTATATTTTATTACTTACTAACCAGGTACGTGTTATGGTAGAACAATGAGTTGATAATGTGAAAATAATGAGCAATATTAAAATTGTATATTTAGACGGTGCAATTGAATTGCCTGTGGCGTAAAGTTTTGCATAATATGTAACAACCATAGAATTTGCACTGTCTAAACAGTGTGTAAAGTTTTAGACGATCCATGTCATTTGTTGCATCAATTTTATTGTATTCCAATTGCCGCAGGCAAGAAACTTACATCGTGGAAATTAGGGTGACATACATGCGTAACTCACGATTCATCATAATCTGTTTCGTTTTAAAACAGATTGTTAAACCATTGCTTCATATGTTTAAGTTAAACAACGTAAATAACGCAATGAATACTGTTGAACTTACAAATTGAAACTGATTATGATTAATCGTGAGTTACGCAATTAGGGTGCAGGTTATCGCTTTTTTTTTTTCTGATCCTCAAAAGAAAAAAATTGATTAATTTGTGTCAAAAAGGGGCAATTCTCCTTGTTTTACCGCATATAGCACCTATTTCAGATAACTACAAGTACTTTGTTTATTTCTCTTTAAAAGTTATGGTCAATCTACGAACATAATGCTTTAAATTACTTTTATTCCAGCTTATCTCAGATACGTGGAGACAAAAAAAAAAAAGTCAATTATTCAAACTAGGCTGAGAGTCAGCAGTTTTCGAACGTCAAAATTACATAAGACAGTCCCCCAAAAACGCCCACCCTTCGACACTTCCTAGTGCTTTAGCTGGGAAAAAGAAGTGGCGCAACAAACTCCCCAGCAGCACAGCTGTCTGGTAAGTTGGAAGAACTTGATTCTATACAGTAATAGGTAAGTAATTAAATTTCATAAAAAAATGGAAATTTTATTAATAAAAATTAAAAAAAAAATGGTTTATACAGTCAAATAAAATAAACAATGCTATGGTGTAACTCATATAACCTGTCAGTAGGTAAGCTAATTCTGGTGAAAGAACACAAACGTTGTCTTGAGTTAATCACAGCGACCAACAATTCTTATCGTTTAAGTAGTCGTTGATTGACATAAACTATCTAATCTATACTAATATTATAAAACTGGAGAGTTTGATTGTTTACTTGAACGCGCTAATCTCAGGAACTACTGGTTCGATTTGAAAAAATATTTTACAGTTGGATAGCCCATTTATCGAGGAAGGCTATAGGCTATAACATCACGCTAGGGCCGTTAGGAGCCGAGAAAAGAGAAAAGAAAGTCACGAATACGAAGTAGTCGCACGGCGAGGCGATTCGATGCGGCGGGGTGAGACGAAGTTGCGGGCAGAAGGTAGTGTATAACAAAACGAACATTTATTTCACTAAGGAATTTTGTCTTACTTTACGCCTAAGTTATAACTAAGAGTATAACACGTTTTTCCTTTACACCATTTAAAAGGGGCCAACCCTTAAAAAAAAACCAGTAACCTTACACGAGGCACCACAAAATTCTTGAAATTAAAAAGCAGTATCAAATCCGAGCGTGAGTGTTCCGTACACACGGCGCTAATATATTCCATCAGTCGAGTAAACTTCATCTGTTCGCGGGCTATTCACGCGTTAACGAGTTCTTTCTCTACGGAACCCTGTTAGCTAGCCGTGTATTGTGGGAGAAGATGATATTTTGATTTGTGTGATGTGAATTTGTGTGGAGGTTTTTTAATGCCTTTTTTTGGACACAAGGCGAGGTTCTCGTGGCTAAGTAATAACACCAGCACGGGTCGATCGATCAAGTTAAGCTACGCTTGCCGCGGTTGGAATTTGGATGGGTGACCATCTTTAAATACCGAGACCGTAAAGCCATTGGACCTTTGACAGACGTTACAGGTCGTCAGAATACCCGAAAGTCATACAATCAAGTCTTACCAAGGAGATATTATTCAGTAACTGGGTTGGGCAGGTCAGATGGGCAGTCGCTGCATGTAAAATACTGATATCAGCAGGTTCTGGCTCATCCGGTTAGACTGGAAGCCGACCGAACAATAGTTTGAAAAAGGCTAGGCAGATAATGAAGATGTATTGTGGTTTGCAGAGTTAGGCATTGTAGATTTAAGGGTTTGGCTCTAAACGAAATCTGATAACTTTTAACAGTGAAAGCGTTATGTCAGTCTTAGCTACCTACTTTACATTAAATGTTTTTGATTGGTTTCTTTTTTGCCGGCAAACTAGCCGACCTGATAGACGTTGTCCTGCCCGAACAGCGCCACCTACCGGGTCCAATTGTCTAATCTAAACCATTCAGGGACTCACTCAGGGAACACTCACAAAAAAAAATCATCAAAATCGGTCCAGCTGTTTAGGAGTTCAGTGACATACACATCTACAGAAGAATTATGTAGACAATGTGTAACATAATTGACGCAAAACCTCAATTAGAGTATGTTGTCAAAAGCATAATACAATGCATAAACTTTTCTTTTAAATTCTAAATAATTATTTATTTTGTGGATAACGGTGCTGGTTGCGTTATTACCTAAATTTTTTATGATAATCTATGTAGTAGTGTTAAGCATTATTACGTAATTGTTTGTTGTCCCAAAGAAAAAATGAAAAAAAAAAACTGTTGTTATTAAGATTATCGTGTTGACCCTAGCATTACCTTAAGCATTTAAAATTAGGCCATAATGCTTGAAAATAAGATCGAATTTTCACTGCCTTCAACGGTATTAAGTATGGCAAAATACATAATTATTGAAAAAAATATCTATTTTAAAAATTACTTTAATTGATTTACTAATCACATATGAACAAAGTACTTTCAGGAGTTGCATCTACAGGAAAAGTCCCCCTAGCGCAGAAATTTTTCGCTGTTGATGAATTCAGCATATCATTCTAGACTCTAGAATGATATGCTGAATTCATGGTTACAATTTGCGCACTGGATAAAAACTTTTCCTGTATTCTATTACACCTTGTATAAAGATTACCCACGATAAACATGTACAACTACAACTTACTTGTGTAGAGTTTTTGGCGGGATCGCGTTGGAACATGTCGCACGAATTTACCATTTTCATGAAATTTCGTGAAATAGCGAATTAAATTGTATAATTTTGCTAGTGAATTATTCAATTTAGTTACGTGTGAGTGCACAAGTGTAGTGAAGGTGAAAATAACGTGGACTTTTCGTGTTCCCCCCAAAAACTCCTAATAGGTTGTTGTAAAGTTACTACCACTTTACAATTAACTTTGACTTGACTGACTATGACTTTTTTGTAACTTCGTGCCTGACATCGGGCCATTTACTTGATTGAAAACTAAAACTACTTGACACTGGCTAAATGCACAAACCGTGCGAAGCCAAAATAAAAAAAAAAAAAAACTTACTTGTGGAGTATTTCTCTTGACTGCTTTAGGCTCTAACCTTTGCAAGTGGTTCGGCAAAGGCGCCTCCTTACTAGTTGAAGGCTTTTCCTTGCCGGTATTCGCCTTTGTAGTTGAAGTACTGCTGGTACTGCTTCTAGCGGGCACTCTGTTTGCCTGTATAATGACAATTATATTATTAGCCGACCCGACAGACGTTGTCCTGTCTTAACTATGAAAATATTATGTTACGCGCAACTTTTTTTTTAATTTTTGTTTCATAAGAACCTTCTCCTGACAATAACAAACACAACAAAAAAAGAATTGGCAAAATTGTTCCAGTCGTTCACGTGTGATGCCGTGACCAAGGGAAATAGGAATTCATTTTTATTGAATAGAAGAAGATAGATAAAATGCTACGAAATGGCTACGGCGTAGCATTCACTACCGTCAGCAGGCGGTTACGAAAGCTACGTGGACTAAACTATTACAATAAAAATAACTGATTTAATTTATTGGTATGTTTGTTTGTAATAGACAAACTTAACGGATTTTAAAAATTCTTTGCGCGGTGTTTTCACGCACAGGATCTTCAAAACATGTTAAATTGTATTTGTACCATCTTTTATACTGTTTGGAATGCAACGACCACTATAGGTACTATTACAATAAAAATAACTGGTTTGATTTTTTGGTATGTCTGTTTGTAATAGACAAACTTAACGGATGTAAAAAAATATTTGCGAGGTGTTTTCACGCACTGGATCTTCATAACATGTTAAATTGTATTTGTGTCATCTTTTATACTGTTTGGAATGCAAATAAATAGTTTTATTACACTAAAAGTACTGCTGAAAACTGATTTTTTTCGCGATTTCAGGTTTGGTCCCATAGTAAAAGTTGTTCATAATGATGAGTACAATGACCTCTTATGACCTCTTAAGGGTGTGTACAGACCTGGCGAATGCGCCGCTCGCGAGCCGCTTGCGAACTGTGCGCGTGTTGCTCGCGTGCGGTTACAGCCTACGTTTGGTGCGCCGCTCTAGTGCAACTCCGGCAAGGCTCGAGTGGAGCGCGCGTGCAGTGCGCGCGCAGCTCGTGCGCACATAGCTTCTTTCGTGTTGAACGAAATATATGGGCGAGAGAGGTGCACCGCGAGCGGCACGCGGGCACCTCCTGCGCCGCTCGAGTACGGAGCGTAGCTTGCGTACGAGCGGCACGTGGACGGCGCAGGGTCTGCGTACGAACATGAAATGCACGCGCACAGTTCGCAAACGGCTCGCGAGCGGCGCATTTGCCAGGTCTGGACACACCCTAAGAGGTTGTTGGTGTTTTCCAATAACCCTGTAGTATAGATAAATAATGAAATGAATATAACTATCTCACCATTTCTTCGTTCCGTCTGATAACTTCAAGCTGCTGTTCGCGTGCTATCGCTTGCCTGATGGGCGGCGGAGGGCGCACCTTCTCTTCAGAACCTGATTACAGTGATTTTCTTTAAGTTATTACATAATTGATGCAAATAAATAATAAAGGAAAAAAAACTTATTATAGAACATATTTTTTACTAGCTTATGCCAGCGGCTTCGCCCGAGTGGAGGAAATTATCCCACAGTAACGTACTACCGGGATAAAAATAATATCCTATGTGTTAATCCCGGTTATAATCTATCTGTGTGCCAAATTTCAGCCGAATCCGTTAAACCATTTTCGCGTGATTGAGTAACAAAACATCTAAACATACAAACTTTCATATTTATAATATTATTAGAAATGGTAGAATAGTAGAAAGTAGGATTTTGCACACACAAAGGAATTTATAAAAAAAAATGCATGAAAACCAAAGGAATTTTGGAGTACCTTTGAAAAGAAAGTGTTACAAGTGTTTTTTCTGGGATCTATACAGGTTAAAAAAGCCTTTCTAGACCTTCTATCTAAAGTAGTCTTTAAGTACGTACTGTACGTATTATACGAAACGGTATCGAGTGGTATGATAAAAACATCAACATAATCAGGCTATAAATAATGTTTCAGTTTTTGTTTTTTACAGGACGCAGACACAGGCCTCCTCTCTGTGAGAGGGAGTGGGCCGTAATCCAACACGTGGGCCCAGTTCGGCTTGGTAGATATAGCATGTCTTCGAATTTTTGGTCCAATACATTCCGGTTTCCTCACTGATATTTCCCTTCACCGTTTTGAGTTTCGAATAATTAAATAAAACTCGGAAATTGATGGTTTTGCTATCAGCTGATTAAAAAAAAAAACAAAATGTGTGATACTACAACAACGGTTATGAAATCCGCTACGATATACAAGGTGGGAGGAACATCGACCCGCAAGTTACACGCTGAATTCATTTCAAAACATGATGCTAGATCTGACTCTGTTTGAAACATACTATAAGCTGATGATGACGATACTGACCGTAGAACGCGATCCTATAGATTGGCGGTTCAAGCACGAAGGCGTACAGTCCGTCCGGCGTGCGTTGTTGAATGTACTGCAGCCCGTAATCGCACATTGCGCCTGCGCATGTACGTAATGATTTGCGTTCACTCTCGCTGCATAGCTGTGGTGGAGAAAGTAACGTTAGATTTGTACGTAAAATGAGGTGTATACAGGCTTTAACAGAAACCCTATCGCTATCCTTAAACACTAAAGATAACAGCTGGTACATATTTTCAACTCAAAATAAAATACACCCCGCTCTCCTTGGCTAAAGAGAACTGGCGCAAGCCTATAGTGCTTGACACTAATGATCGCATGGAAGTATGGCAGAGTAAGGAGCTTCATGGACGCTTTTTCCGGGTCCTACATGGGCGCGATATAGATCTAGCGTCCGTAGCCTGGCTGCGATTCGGTGACCTCTTTGGGGAAACCGAAGGTTTTGTCTGTGCAATTATGGACGAAGTTATCATGACGAACAACTACCGGAGATTTATTCTGAAAGATGGTACGGTTGACATCTGTCGGGCATGCCACCGTCCGGGAGAATCAATCAGGCACATTATCTCCGGGTGTTCTCGTCTAGCTAACGAGGAGTACTTGCATAGACACAACCTTGTAGCCAGGATTATCCACCAGCAACTTGCTCTGAAATACAGCCTTGTGGAATCAGGAGTGCCATACTACAGGTATGTGCCCGACCCAGTTCTCGAAAATGGACATGTCACACTGTACTGGGATCGATCCATCATCACTGACAGGACTATTGTTGCCAATAAGCCTGATATAGTGGTGATGGATCGACTAGAGCGGCGTACAATGATCGTTGATATACCGGTCCCGCATGACGGGAACCTCGTGAAAGCCGTGAAAGATAAATAAATCAAGTATCTTGACTTGGCTTACGAGGTTGTCGACATGTGGGATGTGGACTCAGCGATCATTGTACCGATAGTCGTTTCAGCCAATGGCTTGATAGCCAAGAGCCTCGACCAACATCTAAGAAGGCTCTTGTTGGCAGCTGGGTCAAGGGCTTGATCCAGAAAGCGGTACTCCTGGACACAGCTCGCATTGTTAGAAGGTTCCTCTCTCTGGAGCCCTGACCGCCGGTAGCTTGGACCTTGTTCCCGATACCGGTGGGCTACTATTTTTTATATTTTTAAATGTTTTTATACTCACGATAAATCTCTTCCGAGTGATATATTTATTTCAGTTTGAAAAGTTCGGTTTCTGGTATCAATGTATTAAAAAAAATCATAACTTCCGAACATATAGAGAGAGGATTAAAAAACCCTTCCAATATCGTTTGATATCATCCAAAGAAGCCGTGCCCTTGGTTTGTATATACCCTTTCCGTTACACGTTGTAGATGGTGCCATCAGTACAAGCAGTAAACAACTGTCAGATTGAGACTGGTCATTTCCAAACTGCCATGGCTTATTTTAAATCTTAAATGTATAATTGCTTTTTTTTTTTGCATTGTTCTCACTTATAGAAGCAACAAGAATAATGTTCCCAAGATTTTGTAACACGTAACATGATTCAAAAGAGTGTCCTTGGAGTTTCTTGCCCGTTCTTCTACATAGAGATCTACGTTTTGGAATGGGCACCTAGCTTCAACTTCAATTTTTTTTTTTTGACAGTTTAAAAGTGCCTGTAAATGGTTTAATTGAAATAAATGGTTTGAGTTTGACGGTTTGTGGATTTCAAAAACTAGTTTGTTCTAGACGGAACACTGTGCGTCGTCGTACGTCCATTTAAAAATCAAATAAATTAAAAAAAAGAACCTTATTAAAAGTTACTAGAATCAATTGAGTGGTAAATTGCCTTTACTCTGTTACATCTTGTAAACATCTGCCAGGGGTGCGGGTTGTTCGAAAGAGATACCGTGGCCCCTGGCACACAGGCTACTGAGGGAACACGGGTGGGTTTTAGTCAATAAAAGTCTGACACGCCCTCCTGCTCCACACAGAGCGAGAGAAGTTATTTGATGATTTCCCATACCCAACAAAAAAAAACATCTTGTAAACATATACAAGGTGTCACAATAAACGCAAGACCTGAAAGTAGTTTGTTCATTATTTACTTCTGAATCGATTTCGTTTTTTTTACATCGACTTACCGCCGAATGAGCTAAAGAAATATCAGTTCTAGTTCAAGGCTATAAGTCACAATTTTAAATGCATAAAGTAATGCACGTTTTTAATAATAATAGTTAGCTTTAAAAAAATAGTTTTGGTCATTGCTTTTAATTCAATACTCTAATTGGGGTGTATAAGATCTTGCGTTAATAGGGTACTTTATATGAGAAAAAGTCTAAAAATATTATTGAAATAGCTTAGGCAAAATGCAGTCGGAAAATGTCAGTTTTAGTGTTTAACATAACAAAATAACCATGAAATAGTAGTCGCCAAGATGTAACGTCATACGGCGTGTCAATTGAACAACTTTGTACATTTATTATTTTCGTAACCATTGTAATTTTTATTTAAATAATATTTTGCTTTCAGGAACAGCAAACCAAAGATAAGTAGAATAATAACTCATTTTTAAATTATAAACAAATATATTTTAAAATATCAGCGCATTTGTCTTAGCAAACTGACGTCATACCCACAGATCAATATGGCGTCTACTGCATCTAGAGTTTTCGTGAAATTACGCGCGAAATTTGAAAATGTAAAATTTAAATGCATTTGTTACAGTTTGCGCACAAATTTTTCGTCGGTTTTACAAAAAAAAAAAAAAAAAACAGCTGTTTCATAGAAAAGTGCACTACCTACGCGGTAAAAATGTATGGAACAGGTGATTATTTTTTGTAGAACCGGCGAAACATTTCTGTTTCTACAATGATATGCTGAATTCATGGTTAAAGTTTGCGCACTGGATAAAAACTTATCCTGTATAATATAGAGCACGTGTAGTATACCTGCACATTGGCAGTGCGCAGGCGCGGCGCCAGCAAGTACGGCAGCAGCGGCAGCACGTCCAGCTGCAGCGCTGTGCGACTGCTGCACGCTGCGGGGGCACTGCCGCGCAGCACTGACGATACTATGCTCTCTAGTTCTATCTTCTTGCGGTACATCTGTGGAAATGATGGTCTATAAAAATAAAAATAAAAGTCCTGACTGACTGACGTGACTCATCAACGCCCAGCCCAAACCCTTGGATCTAGAAAAACATCTTCAATGAAATTAAACCACTCAATTTGGAACTGGCATCGACCGGTACGTTCGTTTTCTGATCCAATTGTTTACATTTGCATCAGATACTTTTGGACCAGACTATATAGTACCTGTATGAGCTTACTAGTAAGCATACCTTCAGAAAAAATCGTACCTCTTGAGCTTGCCAAGGAAACCGCATCCTCTGCGGAGTTCTAGAAGCAAGTGCAGCATGGCATCGCGCCAGACATAGCGGCAAGGCGCCGTACAGCGAGTAGTTCTGGTGCCGTAGCGTCCAGCTGTTGATGACGTCATACAGCATCAGCCACGACAGGGTCTCCACCGCGATCAGTAGCCGGCCGTCCACGCGGGCTGTTAGATAGTTCTCGAATATTCCGTCTACTAGTCTGTGGATTGGAGATGTTCAACGTTACAAAGCAGATAGCGCAAAAAAACCGCCTTATTTGTAACCGTTGTTTAGTTGAGCAACGTTTATAATTATAAATAGAGGGTTTTCAGACATTTTTATTTTTATTTTTTATTTTTATAAATGTTAGTCATCAAGTGATTTTAGAAGGGTGTGGGGTAAGTAATAACAGCTGCACGGGTCGATCGATCAGGTTAAGCTACGCTTGCCGCAGTTAGCTCGTGGATGGGTGACCATCTGTACATACTCACCCCTCCGTGCCTCGGAAAGCACGGTAAGTTGTTGATCACGGCTGTCATTCGTTGATCTTTGACATTCGTTACGGGTCGTCAGAAGCCCGAAAGTCTGACAACGAGTCCTACCAAGAGGTATCACATAATCTGATAACTGGGTTGTAGATCAGATAAGGCGTCGCTCCATATAAAATACTGGTATTCAGCTAGCAGGTTAGACTAGAAGCCGACCCCAACATAGTTAGGAAAAAAGGCCTATTGCCTTCCTCAATAATTAGGCTACTAAATGCAAGATAATTTTTTCAACAAACTCTTCAGATGTATTATTAACTAGCAGTGCTCCGCGGTTTCACCCGGGTAGTTCCCGTTCCCGTGGGAATACGGGGATAAAATATAGCCTATGTCACCCGGGGATAGTGTAGCTTCCCAACAGTGAAAGAATTTTTCAAATCGGTTCAGTAGTTTCTGGAGCCTATTCAATGCAAAAAAAAAAAAACAAACAAATCTTTCCTCTTTATAATATTAGTATAGATATTTTAATTAAACCTCGATGTTTTGCTAAGACACCGTGCGAAACCAGGACAGGTCGCTAGAAAAACAGAGAAACTTTAAAACAATATGAAATTTTGTTTAAATACCTGTCATATTCTCCAGCAGACTGTATAGTCTTGTGGATGGCTTCAGGCTGCCGGTCGTTAGTTGTGAAGATGGCTTGTAGCGCCTGCATGATGCTCTTGTTACAGTCCTTAGTGCCAATCGCCACGTTTTCTACATCTTCCATGGTTAGCTGGAAAGAAGACACATTCAATTATAAATGAGTCCAATCAAACGCAGTATGAAACCAGCATCAGGCACTAGATGTTTGGCATTTTTGCTGAACCGGGCCTTTTTGGCGCAGCCGTGATGCACACTTTACTGATAATTTCTCACATCGCTGTTTTTATCTGCTGTACTGTTTATTGTAAGCCTTTCAGTCTGTGCTAAATAAATGTATTTTCTTTCTTTCTTTGAGAGAAAGATGAATTTAAATTTACTATTTTTTTTTTAAATTCGTATCGATCAGTCTATTCATCTCGCTTTTTGACGCTGACTACAACTATGTTTGTTTATACAGGATGTAACAGAAACTATTTTTTGTTATTGCACTAAAGGTAACAGCTGGTATAGAATCACTATACACAGTTTCAGCAAAAAAAAAAAAACTAAGAATTGATACCAAATTTTCGGTTTCATATGTTTCTTAAATTCTAATCGTAACAAACGTGTCACCGCACTACGTAGGACAATATCACGATAAATCTCTTCCGAGTGATGTTTTTGTTTCAATTCGAAAAGTTCGGTTTCTGGTATCAATGTATTAAAATTCTCATAACTTCCCAACATGTAGAGATAGGATTAAAAAACCTTTCCAATATCGTTTGATATCATTCAAAGAAGCCGTGCCCTTGGTATGTATATACCCTTTCGATTACACGTTGTAAATCAAACTCAGTGTTACTTTTAATGTATGTAAGTAGTTTCCAATGACAAATTTTATTATTAACATTCCTAATTCCTAAGCAATAGTAGTGGTGGCCTGATGGTATCAGCCCCGACTTACGAGTTGCATGTAAGTCGTGAGTTCGAACCCATCATCATCATTTCAGCCGAAAGACGTCCACTGCTGGACATAGGCCTCCCCCAAAAGGGGGGTTTTGCAATAATCGCCAAGCTATTTTTTTTTTTTGGGTGGGAAATCATCAAATAACTTCTCCCGCTCTGAGTGGAGCAGGACGGCGTGTCAGACTTTTACTGACTAAAACCAACCCGTGTTCCCTCAGTAGCCTGTGTACTTACCAGGGGCGGACGTATCTCTTTCGAACAACCCGCACCCCTGGCAGTAATCGGCCCTTCCGGGCCCCATCACTTTGTGCTGACATCTCTTTCAGGCGCGCGTGGAACCCAACGCGCCGTCGACCTGGGGCTTGGTCCTTACCGGACACGAGCTACCCATTACATAATCGCCACGCTTGGCAGGCGGGTTGGCGATCTCAGTATGGTTGTAAAATGCATAGAGAACGCTGCTGCCTATTCTCGAATAAGTCCCTTAGTCGCTTTCTACGACACCCACAGGAAGAAATGGGTTGGTGCTATTCTTTCACGTCCCGCACCTTTTCGGAACCCATGCAGGTAGGTACTTTACTTTGTGTATTTGATGTCATCACCACTGCTCTCACAAGGACAACATCGTGAGGAAACCGGCAAATAGAACCAGAAATTCGAAGAGATGTGACATTCACCAATACACACTGTGCCCATGAGGTGAATTGCAGCACACTCCTTCGTACAGAGAGACGGCCTGTGTCCCAGCAGTGGGAACATTACAGGAAGTCCCAAACTATTCGATGTTGACGCCGCGAAGACAGATAACGAATGATCATAAGATAGATAGCTACTTCACACTACTTACCGATACTTGACGTATTAGTTCGTGTTATTCGTTATCTTGAGACATTGCATTTATATGATTGAGGTTAGGAAAAATGTTGCTTAAATAGATAATAATAATTTGTAGAATCACAAGTTATTGAGAGTATAACGACGGTCCCTACGTGCGATCCCTTAAGTGGTAGATACATGATTTGTTTTCGTGACCTTCAGGCCAGCCTATACTATCGTTTAGTTTAACAAAAGTAAGTCTAAGATTGCAAAATGCACTTTAAATCCATTATAACATTATATTAAATAGAACATGGTGTACGTGTTTGAAAATGAAGTGCTCTCGTGTAAAATTTGTCATTTTTGTAGTGAGGGGATTATGCGTAGGGACCGTCGAATTATAATCTGGTTATATCAACCTCCAGACACGATTAAAACGACTACTCTTTTAATTAGAATAGAATATAATTTTATTTGCTCAGAATGTAAGTATTATATATAGTAGTACAATAAGAATTTGATGAAGTTCAACATCAAAAATACAAACTAAATATATACCAATACACAACAATGAACAACGAATTTTTTACGAAAATATAACTAAAATTTGTCATCTAGAAAATTCAATACAGAGTAGTAACATTTATTTAATAGAAGTGCAGTTAGTTTATTTTTGAAAGTACATAGTTACTGGTTCGTTGGATTCTACAATTGTCATTGGATAGTCACCTGTGCCTTCGCCCTCGCCTTAATGAAGCTGAGCACTTGTATCGCCGCGCGCACGTCGCCCTGCACGCGCGCCGCCAGCGCGTGCAGCACGTGCGCGCCGACCGCCAGGCCCTCGCGCTGGCACACCAGCGACAGGCGCGACGACAGGCGTCTGAGCGACACGCCGCCCACTTGCACGATTAGGGCTACGGGCCTGCAACAATTTCATTTTACTTCATTTGACATTTGGAGAAACGGACCTTAGGAAGGTGGAAAGCCAACTCGCAACTCGGTTAGATGTTTTTAATAGAACTAGTGGTCACCCAGTGGTCGAAATACGACCACGATTCGTTTAAAACTGCGTATTTCAATTTCTTGTTTACAATTGTTTGCTTTAAATTGAAATGATCGTCTCGCCATCGCACAGATAAAACCTGAGAGGTTTTCGTTGTGTGGCTTAAATCACTTGTGTACTAGGTTAAGTGTTTTGGAAATAAATAATAATTTAAAAACATTTTGAACCAGTCTAGGTCAATATCTAGGGCAAGTTGTAGCTAGGTTTCAAGATGAATTAATAGAAAATGTCCTTATAAAATTGTAAATAAATTATGGATTTACCCCAAGTGGCAGGAACGAGATTATGGTTGGAAGGTAGAATTCTGAACAGCAAATTATTTATATGGGATGGAGAACCTCTTTAAACTCTATCCGTCTTATTACAAAACGTGATTTAACTTTAGTTCTAGCCTAAAGTTTTTGTATTTTCAAATTTACCTCGATATAGGTTAAGTTCTTAATTCGAAAATGACAACTCAAACTCAAAGCATTAATTTCAATTAAGTAAACCATTTAGAGGCAGTTTTGAATATTGTCAGACAAAAGTCGATTTGTTGGTTAGTTGCAGCTAGTCGCCCATTCCAAAACGTAGATCTCAATGGAGAAGAACGGGCAAGAAACTCCTTGAACACTCTTTTAAATCAAATTGGATTTTACAAAATCTTAGGAACATTATTCTTGTTGCTTCTGTATGTGAGAACTATGTAATTTTTTTAATGAACTATCCCTACTAATATTATAAATGCGAAAGTAACTCTGTCTGTATGTCTGTGTCACGCGTTCACGCCTAAATCGCTGAACTAATCGTCATGAAATTCGGCAGAGATATACCCTGGGAAATGGAGAAGGACATAGGCTACTTTTTCCGCGATAAACGACATCCACGCGGATGGAGCCGCGGGCAACGGCTAGTTATAAATATAAGATTCAAAATACTACAATTTAGCACCGGCTAAATTGTTAGTTTTGTAAAAGGAACTGTATTTCGATTTCTGTTAGTTTCTTATTTAAAAAACAGGGTCTATGGTTTTAACCATCGCTAAACAAAAATCTCGTTCTGTAATAATACTGTATATGTTTACCTTAAAGGCCGGAGTGACGTGGCGTACAGATCGTTACATATGGCGATGACGGGCCTCTTCAGAGGCTGCTGCTTCGCTTTCTTCTTGCCCTCCGCGGCCGTGGCCGTGCACCAGCGCACTAGCAACTCTACTGTGGGGAGTGGCGCGCCGTCGATCTCGTCTGTAATTGATTTCGTTGAAATAATATAATTTGTAGCGGCACTACAAATAAAAATGGTTCGCAACAAAATCCAAGAAACGCAAAAAGAAAAGTGGCGCCATCTACAATGCCACAGGCACACTATCTGAGAAATTCTACATCGCGCAGTCAGAGTTTACCACGACACCCAGATAGGTACAAAATCCCAACATCAACTGTCGGGCAGTTGCCCACCAGATACAATACTTTGTATCTGGTACTTTACACCCTGTTCCTCATACCCCTAAAAATGTATTTATTTCTTAGACCGCCAACAAAGGCTGCACAATTAAATACACATTAACATTAGCCTTTGCTCAGCAGTGGGACAGTGTAGGCTAAATATGAAAAAAAAAAAAAAAAAAAAACATAAACAGGTACAAACACAAGTGTGCATTTCCAATTATAGGATACCGTATCATTCACTTATTATCTAAATATCTAGGTTAGTACAGCAAGTTTATTGGTACAAAACATTGTATTTGCACACCTATTAAGGTAGGATATGGTCATAGGTTCCGTGTGGTGCCGGACGTAAAAGAATAGCACCATCCTATTTCTTCCCGTGGATGTCGTAGAAGGCGACTAAGGAACTTAATAGACAATGAGCAGCAGCGTTCTCTATGCATTTTACCACCATACTGCGATTGCCAACCCGCCTGCCAAGCGTGGCGATTATGGCAAATCCTCCCTTTTTGGGGGAGGCTTTGTCCAGCAGTGGACGGACGTCTTTCGGCTGAAATGATGATGGTCATAAGAACTTTTATTAAAGCATGTATCACCTCATGTAACTACCCATATTCAAGCAAATAAATGATTTGATTTGATTTAAGTTTGACAAGGACGAAAATAAAATACAAGAAAATCATAAAAAAATAGGCAAATTAATAAAAAAATATGAATAAACGTAAATGAGGCATACGGAGTATGTAAGGATCATAACCGCCGGCGTTCCATAGTTTCTGCCTACCCCCATGATAAGATGACGTGAGTTTATGTGTGTATGTATTAATTACTAGCAGCGCTCCGCGGTTTCACCCGCGTATTTCCCATTCCCGTGGGAATACGGGGATAAAATATAGCCTATGTCACCCAGGAATAGTATATCTTCCCAACAGTGAAAGAATTTTTCAAATCGGTTCAGTAGTTTCCGAGCCTATTCAATGCAAACGAACAACCAAATCTTTCCTCTTTATAATATTAGTATACTCGTAGATATAGATTATTAGTGAAATGCACTTTAGCAGAAAGTGGATAAAAACTACGTCGCCACAACACCGATACCATCTAGGTTTAAAATATTGTTACTTACTTTTGACGCATAAATTGTTTTACTATAAACAATTTACAGAAATAAAATATCACTTGTCAATTAAAAAACTCAAAGTCAAGCTCTTAGTGATCTGCCAGGGGTGCGGGTTGTTCGAAAGAGATACCGTGGCCCCTGGCACACAGGCTACTGAGGGAAGACGTCTGGGTTTTAGTCAGTAAAAGTCTGACACTCCCTCCTGCGCCACCCAGAGCGGGAGAAGTTATTTGATGACGTCCCACCCTCAAAAAAAAAAAAACAACAATGCTCTTGCCCCTGTCCTAAATAATTTGGGGTCAGATCACGATTTCTCCTTCTATACTTCTATTTCTTTATTAATCGTCATCATCGTCAACATCTAAACAGTTGGTTAAGTCTGTTTTTCAATACGAAACCAGACTTAAACAACTGTTTAGATGTTCGATAACTTTTATGAATAAGGGCCTAACTGTATGTATAGACACTATATGTGATAAATTGTTAGAGACTACATACCTTGATAATTTAAATCCTGGTGTTTGTTTGCAAATAAAATAAATTTAATAAGTTAATTCTTGTACAGGATAGAAAAGCAAGGTTTGCTTAGATATTGGTTTCATGTTATACTTTTCAGTTTTTCATTATTTTTAATTATTAAACTTTGTATAAATTAAGTTAAATTCAAATACTCACCTAATATCAAGCAGTTGGGTCGCCTCTCTGCGTCGAGCACAGATCTCATGAGCGTGGCACTCTGCAGCGCATTGCGGAACGCTTCCGTGCTGCGCTCGTCTGATGCATTGAGCTCCACAGGTCTGTAACCTGAAAAAAGTATGAATTAATGAATGAAATGCACCGACCTCACCATGGTTTGACTAGACTCGATTAATCGAATGAACTTCGAGATTTGCACTAGCCCTGAGGCCTCATGTTTCATGGTGCTACAGAAAGCATTGCCATATCAAGAAGTAAACCTTAGGATACGATTTGCGAGCCGTACTGGATATGCATCCTCGAGTAGGCAATTAATGGACTAGTGGAGAGAATTAGCAATATTTATCTATGTATCTTTGAAAACAGTAAGTTAGAAACTGTTTTATTCAGTTTTATCCAACAACAAAGGCACTGTCAGGAAAGTGAGCCATTCCTATTTCTTAGAATAGTAAAAGTCTGTAAATGGCTGACGGCGTCTTTAGGGAGTTGTGGCAAAGTAATAACAATCGATCGGTCAGGTTAATCTACGCTTGCCGCGATTGGTGCGTGGAAGGGTGACCATCTTTACATATCCAAACGAGGGGTCTCGTGCCTCAGAAAGCACGTTAAGCCGTTGGACCCGGTTGTCATTCGTGGATCATTGGCAGTCGTTACGAGTCGTCAGAAGCCCGTAATCTGATAACCAGTCTAACCAAGAAGCATCGTATTACCCAGTAACTGGGTTGTGGAGGTCAGATAGGCAGTCATTCAGTTCAGACGATCATGAGTAGGTATAAGTTTGTAAACAAAGGCTGCATTCAGTAGTAATTTCTTTTGGTTCAGTAGTCATTAATCCACATGTAAAAAAAAAAACATTATTAGCATTTACCAGCTATCCTCGCCAGTAAATGTGCCAGGGTAGTCTTCCCGACTCCCGGGGGTCCACACAACAGCGCCACCTTGTGGTGAGGCCGCCCGTCTTCATCCATCTCAGGTTCATCCTCCTTCTTGCCTTTCCATTTGTTAGTCAACTGGAACTGGCCAGCTTTTTTGCTGAAGGTTGTGCGTTGTTGCGGTTCCTTGGTCTTTACTTCTTTTTTGAAGACTATCTGGAGATTTTAGTGAAAGTGTATTAGATGCTGCCTGTCATCTATACTAATATTATAAAGAGGAAAGATTTGTTTGTTTGTTTGCATTGAATAGGCTCCGAAACTACTGAACCGATTTGAAAAATTCTTTCACTGTTGGGAAGCTACGCTATCCCCTAGTGAACGGGAACTACGCGGGTGAAACCGCGGGGCGCTGCTAGTTACTAATAAATTAAGTGGAATTGTTACACTTCAGAACATTAAACTCTTTCCTGACTAGGAACAAATTGATAACCATGCAAAATTGTTTTACTGTCTCAAATCTATAATTACGAGCATGGACCAAAATTGTTTTGTTGTTCAATTAAATTTTCTTTAATCTGGTGGTATTTTAGATCGAATTTACTGAATGAATCAGCTTATAAAGTTCCCACTGCTGGGACATAGGCCTCTGCTCTGTAAGAGGGAGTGGGCCGGAATCCATCACGTGGGCCCAGTGCGGGTAGGTATATGCCACATGTCATCAAAATTTTGATTCTATTCTATGCAGGGTCCCTTACTATGTTATTCTTCACCGTACAAGTAAAGCGCCTCTGAGTTTGAACCTAAGACCTTACAACTCGTGATTCGTAGCCATTATTACTAAGCCATCAGTAAAATCATCATACTTTCGAGAAACAGCTGTAGTTTCCAAAGGTAACATTATGAACCATCTTTTGTCCCATTTTAACACTGCATCCTACTGTTCTCTCTTACCTTGTCCCACAAATGCAGCCAGTGCAGCAGAGCCCTATTCACAGGCTCTTCAGACAGCAGGTCTAGGTATGACTGGGGCCTGTACTTGTCTACCCAGAGCATGTTGTTGTTCATATCTGTGTCTATGTCTGGGAGGGGTTGAGATGCAGCCTCTTCTGATATCAACTGCTGCTGTTTGGCTTCTAGCTGGAAGATTTAGAAAGTAAATATTAGTGAATGGAGATAAAACAATGAAATTGAGTTTTATTTCATACGCGAATGTCGGTTACTGTGTAAAAAGTAGCCTATATCCTTCGCCATATCCCAGGCTATGTCTCTGCTAAATTTCATGACGATCGGTTTAGGTGTGAAAGCGTAACAGACAGACAGCGTTACTTTCGCATTTAAAATATTAGTAGAGATTTTAAGTTTGTATGTTTGTTACTCATCATCATCTGCCTAGCCTTTTCCCAAATATGTTGGGGTCGGCTTCCAGTCTAACTGGGTTCTGGGTTCCGGGTTACTGTATCACTCAAAAACGGATTTGGATGAAATTTTATCCCTGTACTATGTTCCCATGGGATAATTTCCTCCATGCAGGCAAAGCCGCTGGCAAAATCTAGTATGGAAATACGTGATCAACTTATTCTTATACAACTTAACTAAAAATCATTATAGATAAACCAAGCCAACCACTTACAATATTTCTAGCCTCAACCCAGGTGCTGGTGTAGGTAGCATGTAAAGACATCTGCTCAGCCCCCATGTCCAGGGAACTTTCCCAAGACTCCTCGGATTCTAGTCGCACATACACCCGGTCACCATCTGAGTTTGTGAGAGGTAAGAATGCCCATCTGCAACATGAAAATGAGAACTATTAAGCATTTATTATAATTTAAGATAGGATTATTTAGTTAGAGTCCCTTCACATGGGTTTTTGTCCAGCGTAGACAGACGTATGATTGAATAGAAATCTGCTCCTTACCTTGGAATGTTAAGTGACAAATTATCCTTAGCCTTAAACCCAGATCTACCACCAAGCATCCGTCCACTCGGCTCCAACAAACTTTGCTTCAACCGTCTCCCCTCCAGGATCTTATCTATCAAATCCATATCTTTCTCCTCATCAGTCTTCTGTCTCTTGCTTGGTAACTCAACTTCATTAAAGTCTATATCTTCAATATCCCCAAACAGTTCATCCACAGTTCTTTTACTTGAAGCTAGAGTTAGATCTTCTAAAGGTTGTAGATTCGGTGTAAGTGAGATATCTGTACTTTCAGTAGTTATAGAGTTCGGTATGGTGGTGGTTGGTGGTGGTATGTGGTTTGTGACTGTGGTGGGGACTGGGTTTGTAGCTATGGGACTTGAGAAGTCAAGACTGCGTTTAGCTGGTAGCACCTTCTTTTTGATTATGTTTGGCTCTGAAAAAGTGCATTGTTGATTAAGTATTTGCATTTAATTTATTTATTATTAAATATTAAAGGTTTCATGCAGCATATTATTGAGATAGATTTAGTGTTACAATCGCTTGTACATACAAAAACGTTGTCACTAAAACTAAGCTCCTTGCCCTTATACTTTTTGTAGAGTTAAGAGTTATATATTACCTGCAGTGCCCTCATCTTCTTTTAGCATTTCCAGCTCATCCGCGTACATCATCTCGTATTCTTCATCAGGGTCCGGATAGTCACCCATTTTGCCGGTAGAAAGTTCAACAAAAGGGAGAAGTATTGTGTTGAGTTAAGAGTTACTTAATAAACTATTTGTTATTTATTAAATGGTTTTCTTAGCTTTCATAAGGCATTCAATGACAATATTTTCACATAGTAGAAAATTCAAAACTTTTTCCACTGTTTATGTGTCAATGTCAATACTGACAGTTGGCAGTTGGCACTTGACAGAGTTTTCAGAAAACAACCCAACAAATCAAAAACACAATAACGAAATTATTTTTGACGAAAAACTTGTCAAAAATCTATACATATAATAAATCTGTAAAGGAACTTTTTCTGTACATTTAAAATATTTCGAAAATAATTGCTTGGGGTGGTAAGGGATAATCAACAGATGACATTTTAACCCTTATCAAAATTTTTGTCTGTAGCTCGGTTTTTCAGTTTCTATGTTGAATAGATCAAGTATCACGTCAAAAGAACGAAACTAATATGGTTATCTTTCATACTCAAATATTGTTTATAACTCAGAGTTTATATTAGTCTTTGTTTCATCGCAATCGCTTCGGTCAACCTATCTAAATAATTTAAAGTGTTCAAGAAGAATTTATTTACGTAAATGTTGAAACACTTAGCGACATCTATTGGCGTGAAACGGTACTAACGAATACTTAATAATAAAGCACGTCATTCTCATTTAAGTTACTTACTGTGTCTGTGTTATTTCAAAAAGTAATGATACTGATTACTAAAATCGCTTTCCGTTGGTGGTTGATTCCCACGAATCAAAAAAGCTAAAATAATTTCAAATAAAAAGTTGTGATAATATTAACTGACGTGGTATTCTGAGTCATATACCTAGAATGCAATGTTAGATAAATATTTATTAGTTTTATCAATCAAATTTACAAATAGAGGGGAAGAAATCTCATTTTTAATTGCGATAAAAGTCTTAGTAGCGCCATCTAGCATAATGTAGCAAAATTAGAGCGGCTAGAGGAACATCTCCAAATTCTTAATCTCTAGCGTTAGTAACGCCATCTAGGTTTGAATAGCAAACATGCAAAGACAACAACTTGATTTCGCGCGAAATTTGATAATGTTAAATTTAAATGCGTGTTTACAGCATTACTCGATTCAAATAATGGGAGTTTTGGGAGTAAAGAGTTGTAAATACTTATGTGCTAATTTTCGTGATGTTAGTTTTCGAGGTGGGGAGGGGTTCAAGCGAGGTCGGATGGTGAAAGTCAGGAAAAAAAATCCAAAATTGCGACCATAACTACTGGTGGATTTGAGTAAATAGATAGGTTTTCACACGGGCAACTGTAGTTATGTCGATGCTCTTCCGAGCAACATCGCTTACAGAGAAGCATTTTCTTAGTTAAAACAAGTTTAAAAATGTATTTATTTATCCATTTGGCATCTCCAACAAAGGATACATTACCTACACAGGAACAATAGAAATCACAATAGTAAAATATTGACAATTTTAAAGTCGCTTCTTTAAATATAATTATTTATTGGTCTACAAATAAATGTATGGCTGAACAAAAGAAACACTGAAACATTTTTGATTACAATTTACAATAAAAAGGCATCGCAACTGAGAGTCGCGGAGGATCGCTCTGTTACGTCCATTATCCTCGGGATCGGGCTCTCTCTCTTCCTGCTGCCTGCGTCAGCAGCGGGGAGAGAGGTGGGGGCGCGCGCGGTATGGCACTACGTAGCAACAACATCGTACTTACTATGTTCATAGAAAACCCGTGCTATACAATTAAATAGTTTTTTTTGCCTGGTTTGGTTTTTTTTTCAACAGCGCTTTTAATGTGGATAATGACCGACGTTGCGGGGCGTAGGTAATGGTAACATTCGCAGCGAGCATGTCTTTACGCCGTGTGCTAAAATCAGTGTTGCTCGCTCGCATGTTTTGCCGTAGGTACTACTGACTGCACGAATACTTACTTGGTAACATATTAGGTGCATTTTGACCCGTGACGCCGGTCAGTATCCACCTTTACAGCGTGATCTTTCTTCATCGTGATAACGCCATGGTCCCACGGGCCGTTAACTGACAGGTGGCGTCAGGTGTTACTGCACTGCTACCTGTCGAGGCCTATCGCAGTCCGTGCAGAGCATTCCCACTGCTGTGGTTTTATTCAGTGGTCAACGTTTGATAAACAAAGCTAAAAGACACGCGCCTGTACGGGCCGAGATAGGCGCCCGCCCCCGCGTGGAATAATGCTTCAGCACATTCAACCAGACGCGCAGTCGATTTATTGAGTAAGTACAGTAAAAGTTCCTTATTCGTGCTTCCTTCATTCGCGTTTTCACTACTCGCGGATTAAAAAAATGCGACCCAATTCCTATATCCGCGGCTAAAGATTTATTTATTTGCGGGTCTAATCGGTACATCGGTACATACATATTAACAAATAACAAAAAGGATTCCAATAGGTATCCAACCCAATATCCTTTGTAAACGCGTCGTCAGATGGACTATAAAAAAGTGAAATAGACCTTATTACAACTTCGCCTAAAGTACATTGTCAAATGATATCGCCGCTGTATTGGTTCGGCCTTTGACATCTACAATAGCCGCCTTCGCCGCGGTCGGTGTTTTTAACCGACTTCAAAAAGAAGGAGGTTATCAATTCGACATGTTTATATTTTTAATGTATGTTCAGGCATAACTCCGTCGTATATAGACGGATTTGCAAAATTGTTTTTTTTTTTCGAAAGGGGTTTACTCCGAAATGGTCCCATTGAAATTTCATATAAACAGGGCCCGATCTAGCTATTTAGCCGCTTCGGGCAAAAATAACATTCGCCGCCCTTTGCACTAACACCATCAAAGATGGTATGACCATAATTATGTGATATTCTTTTAACTATATAATATTCACATACGTTAGTCTACTACGGCTTCTGAACAAGTATACAAAAATTCATGAGAGTAGCCTATGTTTGTAAGTATACATTTTGCCGCCGCTCATTTTTGCCGCTCTGAGCATTTGCCCGGCTTGCCCCCCCTTAGATTGGGCCCTGCATATAGATCTGATGATGCGTTTCGGAAACAGACAACGGAACTCTTCAAAAAATTACAGCAAATCAACCGCGAATGTTGCTATCACAAAAATAAGTATGCATTGTTTTGACCCAAAGGATGATGAAATTTCGAATTGGTGTATGGTAGGTAACAAAAAAGTGAATAAAAACTTTTTTCAAAAAAAATAACAACCGACTTCCAAAAAACACTACAAAGTGCAAAATAACTTTAATTTCGGAAGGCGGTGACTTTGGAGGTGTAGGTATTTCAATTCTTTGTTACCTTTTTTTTTTCACCCCAATTTCATCATCTTTGGGGTCAAAACAATGCATATTTATGCGATAGCAGCATTCGCGGTTGATTTGCTGTAAAGTTTTGAAGAGTTCCGTTGTCTGTCTCCGAAACACATCATCAGATCTATACGAAATTAACATGGGACCATTTCGGAATAAACCCCTTTCGAACAAAAAAAGAATTTTGCAAATCCGTCTATATACGACGGAGTTATGCCCGAACATACATTAAAAAAATATATATAAACATGTCGAATTGATAACCTCCTTCTTTTTGAAGTCGGTTAAAAATAAAAACTTTTTTCAAAAAAATAACAACCGACTTCCAAAAAACACTACAAAGTGCAAAATAACTTTAATTTCGGAAGGCGGTGACAAATAATTAAAATACACATCCAACGTCACCGACTTCCGAAATTAAAGTTATTTTGCACTTTGTAGTGTTTTTTGGAAGTCGGTTGGTATTTTTTTTTTAAAGTTTTTTGAGAATGTAAACAAACATAATGAAACCAACCTCATCACCATAAAGTATATTTATATATCATCATCATCATCATTTCAGCTGAAAGACGTCCACTGCTGGACATAGGCCTCCCCCACATTTATAAATGCTGCGACTTAATAGACATTCCATCCTTTGGTACGAGCCGCTTTGCGTGTTTTACCTATTGTTTCATCTTTCCATTTATTGCAAAATGTTGAAATTTTTTTTTTACTTAAAAACGATTTTCGACGCGAAAAAATCTGTTTGACGCATAGAAATGCTTGATCGTTTACGCCTTGGAGAGTCGCTTGCATCCATATCACGCTCATACAATTAATCAATATGGTCAAAAACTTCAATTAAATTGTTTTTTTTTTTTGTCACTTAGGAACGTATCCCCTATAATCCCATATAAATTACCATTCCATAGTCACGGTTTCTGTATTCGCGGTAGGTATTTTACGGAACGTATACCTCGCGAATAAAGAGCTTTTACTGTACCTACGGCAGGTGCACATTTATTATAAAATGAGCCTCGACCAGGCGCTTTGATCTATATTTATTCTTAAAAATCTGAGTGAGACTTCGTCGCAATATCATTATAACCCCTAAAGACGCCTGCAGGCCTAGACAAAACACCTTTCTGTTAACGTTCACGCTAAACTCTACGCCAGAATATATGGGAATGACATTACCGTGTCCTTTCCGCAGGTAATGTCATTCCCATACATTTTGGCGTACCGTTTAGCGTGAACGCCAAGAGTAATGTGTTTTGTCTCTAGGCTCTGGACTGCATTCGAAAGCTGTGGTAGATTCCTACCAGGATAGATCGGAAGATCGGAGGAGTGGTACCTACACCGTCAAAGCGACACATTATTGTTTTCCGACATGCACGCGAACGAAGTCGCGGGCACAGCTAGTAATTATATAAAAATTGAAGAAATTATGATATGAAAAATACCTATCTAAACATCAGCACTTTTAATTAATTACTGCACAAACCAACAGATATAGTACGATATACTATAAAGTATAAAATACGCTAATGTGATTCTGACCATATTGTGACACCGAGCACACATTTTATCTGACTAATTTCTTTGAAAGATTTTCATCATAGACTTTCAATATTAAGCTACAAGCCTAATTTGAGAAAACTGTGCCGAGATTCTGAAAATCTAAAGAATTTGGAGTTTGAATAGAAAAGAAAAAAAGGAACTGGTGACCTGGACGGGCGGCGCCGCGGCACTGCAGCATCCTAGGCCACACGTCTGCGCCAGTGCGCCGTAGCCGTCAAGCGCACGTCATGCATGACAGACAATTTTATTTATATTCGTTTTTTTTTTTTACTGAAATTTTAAATCAGTGTAAATAGTGTATTTAAGTGTATTTTGTATAGTGTAAATAATTTTTCTTTTAGGTAAGTCTTTTTATTAAACTTATGTTAAATGCCGGTTGTAGCGACGCCGGAAATAGTCAACCTGCCACATCGCTCGTTGTCCAGGTGAGATGTCCCCATTGCTCCCAGCCACGCTTCTTCAAAGGCGAACGGGGGCTACGGATACACTATGGCAAGACCCATAAACCTCATAGTGTACCTTTGTGCCCCCCAGCCACATACCTACCCAACATCAACACCTCCAGGCCAAAGTTTGTGGAAAACATTAGCAAAATTCAAAAATTCGACCCCGGTATTAAAGAGAGTTCCTCGTGGCGCGAGACGGTCTGTTGCGTTAAGTTTAGCACAATGTATCCGTCTTGCGACCCAGGAGAACTCATTAAGTGCCTGGGAGCAATTACTCACCTTCCCTTATAGGATTCTGCATGTGCAAAAAAATTCGGCGACTAAAAGAACTTTAACAAACCAAATCAAAGATAATTGCAATAATTCGGCCCTTATTCTAGATCCCAAATTACCTGCATTCAATAACCTGTCTCATAAAGGCATATGTTCACACGTGGAATCCAAATTAAGTGAAGGTGACATCAGGGGAGCAGCCAGGATACTGTTCAGCAGCGATGTGGTGGCGCCTTACTCCCCAGAAACTCTAACAGCTCTGGAAAGTAAACATCCAGCGCCTGCGGATGGTCTCACCTTCCCCGACCCCCCCGACCCTCCTGACCTAAATTCAACCTTCTTGAACGTTTCGGCCCCACTGTTGATTGCAGCCGTGAACTCCTTCAGAAGTGGTTCCGCTGGCGGCCTCGACGGCCTGACCTTATGATCTTATGAGTTCAGGCGCCGGGGAAGCTGGTGAGTCGCTTTTGAAGGAGCTTGCGGCCCTGATCAACCTCATGCTCACCGGCGGGGTGAACGATGCCGTCATCGATGTCCTATACGGCGCCAACCTTTGTGCCCTGCGCAAGAAGGACGGCGGATTCGTCCCATCGCCGTCGGATGTACATACAGACGTACGGCAGCCAAAATATGTTGTAAGTTATACAGCGAAAAACTTACAACTCAGTTTCAGCCCCTGCAGCTAGGTTTTGGCTTGAGAGGGGGTTGTGAGGCTGCCGTACATGCACTTTCCACCTTTTTAAACTCTAACAAAGGTGAGGTCATCCTCAAGGTTGACGTTAAGAATGCCTTCAACTCTGTGAACAGGGACACTTTGTTGGCTGAAGTCAGAAAAGAACTACCCGAAATTTATGGTTTTATATGGCAATGTTACAGGTACCCTTCCAAATTATTATACAAGGACAATGTTTTAGAATCTGCAGTAGGATGCCAACAGGGTGACCCTCTCGGGCCTGTCATTTTCAGCTTAGCTATTCATCCCATTATCCAGAAACTAAATTCAAAATTTAACGTATGGTATCTAGATGATGGAACGCTAGGAGGTGATGTAGACACCGTTTTGAAAGACCTGATATTCCTCAAACAACAATTTAAATCCATTGGCCTGGACCTTAACCCATCAAAATGTGAAATTTATCTCTCTGACGTCACCAACAGACAACTAACCTTAGAAAAATTTAATGCAATAGCCCCGCAAATCAAAATTGTTGAAAAAAGTTCACTGCACCTCCTAGGTTCCCCAATTTTGGAAGACAGCTTTTCTCAATTCATCGACGATAAAATTCAAAATTTCAACGATGTTTCGGAAAGACTCTCTAAAATAAATGTACACTCGGCATTCACCCTGATTAGATACTGTTGTTTTGGCCCGAATTTTATTTATTTTCTACGCTCCTCAGCTTTATGGAAGCATCCACAGCTCTTGGACAAAATTGACCAAATAATCCGCAGCACACTTTCATCCATTTTAAATGTGGCCTTGGACGACCGAGCGTGGCTTCAAGCCACTCTACCTATCCGTTTTGGTGGCCTCGGCGTCCGTAAAATTACTAGTATTAGCTTACCGGCCTTCCTGTCCTCTGTCCACAGCACTGAAAAGTTGGCTGGGAAAATTTTAGCCCCTTGCCTGGTTGACTCTGAAGTGCCGTGCTTGACCGATGCGGTGAATGCCTGGAAAATGGCTTGCCCGGACACAGATCGACCCGTGAACCCATCTTCCCAGAGACAGTGGGATGAGCCGCTCTGCAGGTTGGTACGGAATAATCTTATTAATACGTCCACCAATGCTGCTGAGCGTGCTCGCCTTCTGGCTGTGGGTGAGTGGGAGTCGGGCCTCTGGCTGCAGGCACTACCGTCACCCAACATAGGCACCATGCTGGGTGACTCGACCTTCCGGCTCGCTACTTGCCTGCGTCTTGGCGCTCCTTGCGTGGCTCTGCATCGCTGTCAATGCGGTGAAGATGTCGACTGCCTCGGACACCATGGCTTATCCTGCAGTAGGAGCGCCGGCCGGATAGCACGGCACGCTAGCATCAATGACATTATCCGTCGTGCTCTCGTCACCGCCGGGGTGCCAGCTGTTCTAGAACCCAATGGCTTGGCACGCGACGATGGGAAGAGACCAGACGGTATGACCATAATGCCTTGGAAGTTAGGTCGGCCTTTGGTGTGGGATGCAACATGTGTCGACACCCTTGCGCCATCCCATCTTTCTAGTACGGCGGGTTGTGCTGGGGCGGCTGCTGCAGGTGCAGAAAACCTCAAACGGCGCAAATATTCCAATCTTATTGGAACCTATATGTTCGAGCCGTTTGGGGTTGAAACTCTAGGGCCATGGGGTCCGAGTGCCCACTTAGTTTTCCGGGATATTTCCAAGCGGTTGGTCGACTCTTCACGTGACCAAAGGGCTGGCCTATTTTTCGGCCAAAGAATCAGCATTGCCATACAACGTGGCAATGCTGCCAGCCTTTTGGGCACTTTTCCCATTGACAACGATGCGGACGTATTTTTTGATGCCTTGTGAATATTTTCTTTTTTATGTATCTGTACATATTTTATTTTGAAATAAGTCTCAGTCTTAGTTAAATAAAAAAGTTTTCCAAAACACAATAGCTTTTTCTAACTGGGATTCCAGGCATTTTAGTTACACATTTTTCTACGATTTGGTAGTTTTTTTCCGGTTGCGTGATTTAGTTAGGAACAAATAAATATTAGTAGTAGGTTACCCGTTCTTCTTCCTAACATTTTCGTAATATTGAAACTCTCAAACTACGCGGAGACATTTAATAGACATTTTATTTAATTTCAATAGGGCCTTTACCTTGATTTTTTGTGTTTATATAGGTAAATACCACCTGTGTGTTTTCCTTTTAAGGTTTCGGCAGTGGTGTAAAATACAACCACATATCAGCAATAATGTTTCATCATTCCAGCCGAAGACGTCCACCGCTGGACATAGGCCTCCTCCTAACGGGGAGGGGGTTGCCATAATCGCCAAGCTTGGCAGGCGGGTTTGCGACCGCAGAAGGGTGATAAAATGCATAGAGAACGTTGCTGCCCATTCTCTGGTGAGCCCCTTAGTCGCCTTCTACGACACTAATGGGAAGAAATGGGATGGTGCTATTCTTTTACGTCCGGCGCCACACGGAACGAATTATGTTGTCTTATTTATAATCAGGACGCGGCCCTATTGCCATCATCATCATTATCCACAGGCCGAGTTCAGCCTCTGTTTTCTTGTGCCGATCTCCACAATGTTCATGAACCGGGTACTAATCCAAACTGTGGGTTGTTACTAAGAAATTCCAGATGAACAAACCCACAAACACTTTGCACGACGTGGAAATCGAACCCTCGACCTGAAGTTCAGCAGTCGTGCTTGCGATAACTCGAGAAACAGTATGTACCAGCGACCATATAACCCATAGACGCCTAAAAACAGGCGACCGACATATTCGATTCTTATTCTAAAATATGTAATATCCACCATCCCGCACTGGGACCGAGGGTCGATTATGGCCCACTCCCTCTCACAGAAAGATAAATATATGGACACTAATACTTGTCTTCTCGTTCTACCGATATTTGCTCATTGCCAATTTAGGTAAAACGAGGTACCATAGCATAACAACCTGTCATCTTGTGCCGTATCATGAAATAACATAATTCACAGGTAGGTATGAATGAATGAATGAATGAAATGCACCGATCCCAGCGTGGCTTCACCAGACTCAATTAATATTATGGACACTAATACTTGTCTTCTCGTTCTACCGATATTTGCTCATTGCCAATTTAGGTAAAACGAGGTACCATAGCATAACGACCTGTCATCTTGTGCCGTATCATGAAATAACATAATTCACAGGTAGGTATGAATGAATGAATGAATGAAATGCACCGATCCCAGCGGGGCTTCACCAGACTCAATTAATTTAAGGACACTAATACTTGTCTTCTCGTTCTACCGATATTTGCTCATTGCCAATTTAGGTAAAACGAGGTACCATACCATACCAACCTGTCAGCTTGTGCCGTAACATAAAATAACTTACTTAATTGACAGGTAGGCCAGGATGTTGCTTCAGGTCTTTCAGGAATTTCTCAGTAGCAGCCCGTAGTCTGGATTTGTGCCCGGTTGATGGCAATAGGACCTCCCCCTATTACAATGGGACTTAAACATAACTGAATGAAGAGATCCGCAGGAGAACCAAGGTAACCGAGATAACCCAAAGAATTGCCAAACTTATGTGGCAGTGGGCAGGGCACATTGCTCGCAGAACAGATGGCCGATGGAGCCTAAAGGATCTGGAGTGACGACCGCGTACCGGAAGACGTAGTGTTGGAAAGCCTCCCACAAGATGGACCGATGACCTTGTGAAGGCCGCAGGAATCCGCTGGATGCGAGAAGCGCAGAACCGGTTCTAGTGGAGGAGCTTGACGTCTTTCGGCGGCAATAATGATGATGATGATGGTGAAACATAACTGGCGAAATGTGGGTTTACTATAGGTACACCTCTACCTATCCCTTCGAGAAACAAGGTGTGATACGCGCCCACCCTTGACCCCGCTGGCTATGCCCATGACCGCTCCCAAGCTACGCCACAGTATGTCCTCCGCCTGCCGCACTTATTATGTCCCAGCCACCTTTTAAAGTCGTCGGTCCGTCATCTGTATGTAATATGTCCAGAAACCCTAGTGTCGGTTTCTATTGACCATCTCGATCTAACGCATCGACAGCGTCCGGCACTCCGATTGGCCCTGGATTGGTGAAGGACCAATCGGAGCGTCGAACGCGGTCGATGTGAAAGCCACTCTAGGGCCACTGTCCGCAAATCTACAATCGCGATTTACAACATCCTTTTTTATTTTATTATTTCACCAATAACACTATTTATGACAATCGTGATGGTTCCGAAAGGGCTAAATAAAAACCAAATAAAACACAGAATTTATATATACGAAAGTTTTTTTTAATAATTGGGTATATTTACAATAGATTAATTAACAAACGTGAGTTACATGAATAATGTTAGAACAGGTATATGACCAGGTATACCTTCAGAATAATGATACATGCACACGTCAAATACCAAAGTTACACTATTATTATACTTAAGTTGAGATCTTCGAAATTCGATAGGGAATTGTATCGGTCGTAAGACCTTTTATACCTGACTTATGTATTACATAGTAATTGGAATGTAGCCACGGCGAATTACTTACCCATCATTAAAATAGAGATCAATTTATTTAAAGTAACGTGTCGTCTACTAGAACGCTTAATATAAAACAAATAACTTAAAAAAGTAACAATAATATCAATTTCAAATGTCTCATCAATTCTCAAAAAGCATTTCAATCCAATTATTTAATATACTAGTGATTATTTAAATGTTTTACTTTGTATATCATACAGACGGCGTCGTATCGTGCTTCTCAGATTCAAGGAAATATCCAAACAAAATAAATTATTGCGTTTACAGTAACTATAATATCATAGACAATAATAATAAATATCGTAACAATTCATGAAACAAAAAAAGTAACAAAAAATAACAATAACCAAAAACAAAGCTAAGATTCAATAAATCACAGACAACTACCTAAGTTTACCTAATTGTTAATGACTGGAACGTATTATGAGATTCTTTTTTTTTTTCATTTATTTATTTAATATTATTATATACTTACACGTCACCGCCCTTAGACATCCTCTCGACTAAACAATTTATCTTAACTACGGCACTCGGTGTGGCTGGTGTTTTTTGGCCCTTATTCCTAACTGCGTTGATTAGGCTGTCCATTTAGGTATGAACCTGATTCCCCCAGAGAGCTAAACTAAAGCCGGATATAATTAAGACTTTCATAGTAACTATGTTCAAAAACCTTCTCCCGACTCTTATTACGATTCTAACGAGAACAATATTATTGAATGCATTATGTGTACGGTTAAACGTTGTCTATGGTGTTCTGAACCGAGTGCCAGCCAGACTTGAGCCTGCCGTCCATTTGTCTAAACTATGCTAACGTTTAAGACTTAGATGAATTACTTTATTCGATTTTACTGTACAAAACGCTTAATCCTCCGCAAAATTTGACCTATTTGTTATTATTACACATCATCGTCTCAATAACAATCGAGTCGTCCCGCTTTGAGCCGGCCATTTTTATTTAAATACGTACACTTCATAGAAGGGTTCACCAGATTACATTATGACGGAGTTCCCGCTTTATTGCACCCTCCCGCCTGCCAGACATTTCTCTAATATCATCTAACTATATGCCAATACGTTTATTTCACTACGTTTACGAAACTCTTTAACTTACTAGCTAACCGCCGTTCTATTGGACTAAAACACCGCTTGGTCCAGCGGCACGAGAAAATAACATTACCAGACAATTACCTACGTAAACATACAAACGACAAGAGAGTGCGTCGTCAACTACAACGTGGTTCACATCGAACACCACAGACAAGAATGATGCACTTCAACAACTGAACGACTGTCGGCGAGAGGCGCTCGTTGCGTTCTCGGTCTCTGTCTTTGACTTTGAATTAGAAATACAACTGTGATTGTGTGTTTGTTCTCAGATATACCAAATCAACAGTCTTCCATAATGCCTTCGAAGGGTGGGCGTTTTTGGGGGACTGTCTTATGTATTTTGACGTTCGAAAAGTGCTGATTCTCAGCCTAATTTGAATAAATGACTTTTGATTTTGATTTTGATTTTGCAGCTTTTAGAGCCCTCGCGCATTCAAGTCATGTGATCAGTTCTTTGCGATCACGAAGGTCTGTCAGTATCTTTGAATGCAAGCGCACTTAAACGGCCACGTCTGGCCATACTAACCGCTCACTCGAGAGTACGTGAGCACAATAAGGCCCAGGCCACTGCAGCCAAAAGTATGGGCCTCAGCGATCTGATCACCTAATGCACGAGTGCTCTAAAGCTTGAAAATTTCCTTATGCCGTCCTCTCTACAAACAATGACTACACATACTGACAGTTTCTGTCAGTCCCAGCCACCAATATCATATTCAGATGCTACCGATCCCTAAAATGTCTTGAAATAACTTCTTTTCCACTAGATATCACATTCTCGCTTCGAATCAATTCAAAGTCACAGAATTATGAAGGTACACACATAATTCGTATATTTATTACCATTCACTCGTCTATCTATTGCAATGACATTTTAAATCTTGGTCAACCGTAGAAATGTTCCTTTTTTATTTAGTACCGTATTAATTTAGACAGTGTTTTTGAGCAATCACACCATGGAATTTTTTGGTGATAAAGAAGAACGTAATGACTAAAAACCTAAAAAATAATTATTAATATTGTTGGAATTTATAAACTTTTACTTAGATAAAAATAATAATAACAAGTGACTAGATCATATTTAAGCAGTTACTGCTGTAAGTCGCTCACGCCCACGCCCACGGACTTTTCTATTCGGGCCTAAAGGTAGTTAAATACCAACGACGCGAATCTATATTGTAGTTTGACTAAGTCTAAAACAGGTTTTAAACGACTGTTTAAACATCACTGTCCACTCTCAAACTCGACGCTGAACTCAAAACGACTCAATAAACTTGCTGCTACTCGAAACGCTCAAACTTGGACGATTGACCAAGATCTTGGACTGTCAGGAGCCGACATCAAACACGACTGGGGCGGTCAGTGAGTGCCAACCGGAGGACGGCAACCTCCGTGTGTCAGGCGGCGCTAATTGCCAGCGGGGGGGCGGGAGCTGGGTGCGCGGGCGCGGGTGGCGGGCTCGCCACCGCGGTCCCGCACGCCTTCAGCTCCGTGAACACTTCGGTGAAGAATCCCGGCTCCGAGTTGATCCGAAGCATGTTGAAGGATAGCCGGTCGACGATGAGGAGGCAGCGGTCCCAGAACTTATCTTTAGAGTCCTCGACTAGGAATGGTTTGAGCGGGTAGGAGATCTCGTTGCCCATGTAGGAGTAGGAGAGGTAGAGGCAAGTGAGGACCACGGCCTGGAGCTCCTGCGGGCGGCCTATCCGCTCGCCGTCCACCAGTTCGCGCACCAGCATGTACACGAATACCACGTTCGCAGGGTTTATGAACGCCACATCCTGAAAACAAAGGTTAAAGGTGTTAGAGTGGTGGTTAGGGTGCTGTAGAATAGTTTTTAGTGATAGGTGCCTATATTAGTTTAGTAGGTCAAAAAGTGTTTTCTTAAAACACATAAACATGATGTCACTGTATTTAATAAAGTGAGATTCTTTTTGATTTTCAACGCTTAAACCAATTAGTTACTAATTTCATTTGTTGTACTTAAACACGTAACAAAATAAAATAATCGTAAAAACGACGAAAACCTCTGATGGGTCTATGGTCATGGACTGAAATCATGTAACAGTTTTGATCCTGGGATAATACAGGGTGGCAGGACAGAAATAATTTTTCGGAGGTTAGCAAAAAAGTGGGTAATATCTATCTTTGACAGTCGTTACGGGTTCTCAGAAGCCAGAAAACCAGTCTTACCAAGGGATATCGTGTTAGCCAGTAAGTGGGTTGTGGAGGGTCAGATAGGCAGTCGTTTCATATAAAATACTGGTATTCAGCTGCATCCGGTTAGACTGGAAGCTGACCCCAAAATAGTTGGGGAAAGGGTGGACAAATGATGACACATAAAAAAAATCTGGTCTTTCATAGAAAAGTGCAAAACCTACGCGACAAAATATACGGATAAGATTTTATTTCTGTAAGTAGGTTTGTACAAACACTTTTACACGTCAATCATATTTTTTTAAATAGATGCGGTCGGCGTTTCCTCTCTGACTACTCTGAGAAGAAAGGCCGAAACAAAATCAGAGGTCACAGTCTCTTTTAAAGTCCAGACATAACCTTGGTCAGATTGTGTGCAGACCATGTGGATTGGTGTCTGAAATGGTCTATTGAGGAAAGAACTACACAGATTGAGTGGACCTGTCCATTCAGTGCACGCATTTATCAGTAATCATACAGCTCAACTCTCCTGAGTTGAGCTGTATGATTACTGACTTCTTGAGGAGATCAACTATTTGGCGAACAATACCAAAGAAAGGACATTTGGGTAGGCCGCTTATAGTACTCAAACTGCCAGATTAGAAGACTTTCAACGCCGTCTGCGTTGAAATTCTTTGGATGTTATTAACAGGTTCTGTATAATGTACCTACTGTAAACATGGTAACAGGTTGCGAGTAGATGTCGCTGACACCCGTTATTATATGTATAGAGGTGTCTGCCCTTCACAATAAAATATGAAAAGAGCGAAGTCTGTAGCTTCGCCTTTGTTTGACTTACAACACCGGCGAGGTGGAATAGGTTATACAATAATGGTGAGTTGTGAAGTTGTGACTCATCGCTCTCTATCGATTCGTTTCAGCAATGTTGATACCTTACAAGTTTCAGGGTTAACTTAACGAAGCTAGCTATTAACGTGTGAGTCTGAGCTATAATTATCTTGTCTTGTTTTTAATCCTACAATTATATTTTTCCAAGATTAAATTAAGAAACTGTAATGTTCTACCTTTAAGCCCTTCTGCTGTTAAATGAATATTTATTCATTACTTTTGCATATTTATTTTATAATGTTACAGTAAATTTAAAAATGACCTAGGATTGTCCTAAGTTTATGTGAAGTAAAATAATGTGAAGCAAAATCTGCAACCACCATAGGCGTTAAAAATCATAATTCAAAGACATTACAGATTACGGCTTACTCCCCCTCTCACAGCAAGGAAGCCTGTCATGTCCTAGCAATGGAATCCACCGCGTGGTTCCTCTCCATGGGCCAAATTGTTAAACTTTTACTTGTTTGCATACGAGGCTTTTGGTAACGCTTTTGGAGGTGTTTTTTATGATTTACGTTTAGTTCGTGCAGAATAAACAATTTTTCGTTTTTTCTTTCTTGGTTCGCAGTAGATTAATTAGCAATTAATTAACAACCGTCAGGAATATCAAATCTCGCAACTTATAAACATTTTACGATATTAGACTTTAACTCATACGCCGCGTAGGCGCTACGGCTACGAGAAACCGTCCGGTCAGTGCTACGAATATTCGTAGCATTATTGATTTACCGAAAATAGTCGACTTAGTACAAATTTCTTCACCCACGTAGTTTTTCATCGTCCAGTGGTAATTGCCACCTTTCGCCTCATGAGGTAACTTATGACCGGGGTTGTGAACAGTTTAAATAGGTCGTAATTTAAAGGTAGAAGGTGCCATGATTTATTCTGAGATGAGGCTATTAGGTCTGTAGGCAAGTCTAAATTGGTAGACTAGAATTATGGTTGCATAGTTAAATTTTACTACTTGAGCGGAAACATTTAGTAAAGAAATATAGTGGTAGTATTAAAAACCTAATTGGTATATTGTGGGCTATTCTATATTAGGGAATACGTTCTGGTCCATTTGTCTAAATACAACCTCATTTAATTTCGTGCAAACAACATTCCATTGCGATTCACGTACTCAACGCGTGCCTAATGTTTACTATCCCTTACTTTATGATTAACCTATTACTTTAATACTCAACACGCTATTATTTATGGATTTGAATGGAAAAGAAATTTATTGGGTGATGTTCTTCACAAAGGTCAGGTGCTTGTGTGTAGGACCAGATGTATGAAGGTGAACGCAAAGCAAAAGGTATGTAAGGATCGTAGTGGGTATTCTGTAGTGTCTGCGTACCCCCATGGGTAGAAGGCGTGAGTTTATGTATATTTATACGCGGTGAAATTTTAGTCGTCTTACAAAGATGGTCCACTCAATGTCTCCGACATAAAATACCTCTAGGCGTGATTAAAAAATTGTTACCACTAATTAAGATAATAGTACAAAGAATAATATATAATGCTTTAGCATTATGAAACACCCTGTTAATAATGTTTACGTATCAAAGGGTAGAAGATACCTATACCCATAACATTCCATCTCCATATCAGGGTGTCTCAAACTACGTCATACGTTTTAGTGAATATTTTTTCTTTTTTTTTGATAATTCGAAAAAAAAAAACATTTTAAGCTATTGCATAGCTTCTATCGCGGGCCTTGAGCGTGGAGACCGAACCCAGAAATTCCGTAAAATAATGTCACACCTAGCAACAGGTCGGACTGTTGCATAGCAACGGAGGAATGACATGTTAAAATTGCAATTTTGACTGCTTTATCTGAATTTTCATACACAACATCGTATATTTATGGATAGTTAATGAAATTTTCTTACCGTTTTAGCAGTATTTTAGCCATTTCATACTGGGGGGTATAGTATCTGTTTATTACCTGATGACTTACGCTTCTTTTTCATTCATCCACATCATCTTTATGTTTTAGTATCCTTTTACGACTTATCCTTTTACATTATTTATATTTCACACTTTGTTTTCTGTATTAGTAAACCTTTATTTGTATAATGTTTACCTAATGATGTTACAATGGCATAAAACTAAGTTACAATTACGGACCCAAAAAGTATTAAAATAATTCTTAAAATTAAAATAGAAAACAAATTATCAATCAGCATCGGTTTGATAATTATGATATTAACATTAATTAGTTAATTGCATTTATGCAATTGCATTACAATAATTAGGTAATTTGAAGCATTAACTGATAATTAATAAATGACCTCAAGAATGCTGTGGTTGTTTGTACATAACGTAACTAATTCGTATCCACATACTGAGTCATTGAAAGAAAGAAATTAAGAATACCAGTTATTTGGACACAGTTCGTGAAACACCAAAGGCAATAACTAAATAATAATAATTAGTAATTTTAGGTTTTCTCTTCTAATATTACTACACGCATCTCTGTTATCTTCTCTCCTATCGCAGGTGTGCTGGAAGAGATTTACTGTAGAAATAAGCATTCTCTTTGTACGTATTTTTCTGTTCCTTTTTTCTGGTCTGTTTACACAGGATAAAAATTTATCCAGTGCGCAAACTGTAACCATCAATTCAGCATATCATTCTAGACGACTAGCGTAAAAAAATTGCGTCGGTTATACAAAAAAAAATCAGCTGTTCCATAAATTTTGACCACGTAGATATTGCACTTTTCTATGAAACAGCAGATTTTTTTTTGTATAACCGACGAAACATTTCGACGCTTAGAATGATATGCTAAATTCATGGTTATAGTTTGCGCACTGGTTAAAAATGTATCCTGTATGTGTGTGCATAAATGGTTAAATAAATAAATAACTAGGTATAGCAGAGTGCGGCTGCGCCAAAAAGGTTCAAATCAGCATTAATGCCAGACAGATGCTGTCTGACGCTGGTTTTCTAATGAACAACAAAGCTAGTTCTAGTAAAGTTTCTACAAACCTTATATTCTTAGTTTTAATACTGTTTATTCAAGGGGGAAGCGCCAGGGTAGCCTGCGTTTAATAAAAATTGCAACGTCTATTTCATGAAATGAAAAAAGCTTTACTTTTTACGGTCGCGTATCATATTTTAATCAATTTACAACCTGACACACTCCTTCATATTCCAAAAAAAAAAAAACAAGAAAATTTGAATTTTGCGAGCTTCCTTATCGTATCCTCTTTAAGCAAATATTCGTCGTGCGAAATCCAGGAGAACCCACTGCCGACAACAGCTTTGCAGTTTGGCAGATGTATTATAATGTTCCTTCGCTCAAAATTGCTGCCGTAAACGTTATTGAATGTTGCCATAACAATAATCACGGTTTTTTTTAAAGGTAGGAAATCGTCAAATAACTACTTCCGCTCTGTGTGGCGCAGGAGGGCGTGTCAGACTTTTACCGACTAAAACCCACACACGTGTTCCCTCAGTAGCCTGTGTGCCAGGGGCCACGATATCTCTTTCGAACGGGAGCGACTCACGCTATTTCTAAAAACTTTACGATTGGTACGCCAGTTCGAAAACACATATTGTGTCGAAAACCGCTACATTGAATGACGTTGTCGCGGACTCGCTGATTCGAAAAACTGTTTGAATGGTACGTTAGTACGAAAGTCTTGGTATCGAAATTCACTGTTGCGAATAGCATATTCCAAGCTGAATTTGTCTGGAGATCGAACTTGCGACCCCCTGGCAGGACAATAATCACGGTAAACGATTTTCTGTATTTGAATTTGGGCTAGCTGCCTCATCGCGGCCGCGGTACGTAGCTTTAGTAGCCTATGTCCTTCCTCATGGCTTAAAGTTTCTCCATGTCTAAATATATCAATTTAAAATTGGTATAGCTGTTTCGAAGATTGACAGAAAGACAAAAATTTAAAAAATAAATAAATTGTAAGTATAGAAGTAGGTATATATTATCTTATGCATTTAGTAAAAAGCTATTACTTTCACTTTACATTACAAATAGACACTTCAATTGTTTTTATTCATATAGGTGGTCAGCGGAATTGTCCCAAATTACGGGATTGTAGTGATTGCTAGTCTTATGATGAACAAGTTCTGTGAAAAATCAAACTTGACCATTTGAATCAATCAAATTTGTATCTTGTATTATTAAATTTTCCTTACTGTTATTTTAAAATTATTTTCTCTTAAATTTGTATAAATTCAATAATAAATATATGATTTGCATGCCTATGTGACGGTAGAACATGGAAGGCTTATAAAATAAAACATCTACCTATTATAAGATACCAGACCGGAATGGGACAAGAAAACGAGCAGCGTAACGTTTTAGATCTATAATTTACACCGAAAATTCACTGACATGTCCTTTTAAAGCTTTACACCTCTAAAAATGGCAAATAGGTGGCGTGCTATTCAACACTTCCGGAAATAAAATAAATAATATTATTTCAATCAAGTTTGCAACCGACTTCCGTTCATTAACCAGAGACGATATTTTTAGCACCGGAAGTCAGTTGCAGAGATTCTTAACTAATGAAATAAAAACATTTACAAAATAATATAGGGACAGGGACATAACTGAATTTATAAGGAGCAACATGGGCTTTTTATCCCGGTTACAGGTTCCTGTGGGATCATTACGAAATCACGTGGGCGAAGCCGCGGGCAGCAGCTAGTAGTGAACTAATAATAAGGCTTATTAATATTAAAAGCGAAAACCTCGTTTCGACAACAGAACATAAATGTAGTTAAGCTTTACTTATCCTACTAATATTATAAATGTGAAAGTTTGTGAAAATGTATGGATGTTTGTTACTCAATCACGCGAAAACGGTTGAACGGATTTATACGAGCACACAGATAGATTATAACCTAGATAAACACATAGGATACATTTTGTCCCGGTAGTACGTAACACGCGGGCGAAGCCGCGGGCGAAAGCTAGTTTAAAATAATTTTAATGTCTATAAATAGTCTGAAAGAATTCACCTTTACGACTTCAAACTAAACGGACATTTAACACTACCGAACATCACCCCAAATGTCAAACAGGGTTGGAATTCGAAACCCGACCTTTCCGCTTCACACCCACTAAAATTGGATTGTCTCTGGATTTTTTTTGAAACAAATCGAATCCAATTCTTTGAAGCGACATCGAGTGTGGACAAATTGGACACACTTTAGCCGCGAGTCCGTAATAATGGACAAAGGGAACGTATCTAGCCAAATTGGTGGAGAACATGGCAAAATGGCATCACGGAGTGCCAAAATGGTAGACATTCTCGTGTCTAATTAAAACAATGACCCGGTTTGCGAACTTGATCTAAATCAAACCGTGTCAAAGCCTTCAAGAGACCTAGATTGCCCTATAGAATTTAGGTTAAGTTGCTACTTAAATCTGAATACGAAAAGCAAGTTGTTTGGCCTGTAGGTACTGAATTTTGAATTTGAATGTCCATTTTGTTTATAGGTTTGCTTTTTTTTTCAAATATTATCGCGTGATGAAGTTTTTGTGGAATTGGTATATTTTTTATCGAATTGTACTTAGGTATATACTCGTACACTTTTCATGATCTGTTTAGTAGGTAATTAATTGGGTTTCACAGAAATAATTCGTAGACCTATCCAATTAGCAAAAGACAATATCCTTTCAATACTGTTATTAATTTTGATAACCTAAATACCATAATAGAATATCGACAAACACCACAAAATTAAACATAGGAATAATAACAACGAAGCAAATATACGTCGGAGAGAGTGCTACGAAATGCTACGTAATGAGCGTAGCATTCGTAGCACTCGTAGCCCGTAGCCGGTTGTCTACGATCGTTACGCTTCCGGTTTTCCCGGACTACGCCGCCCGTTCCGGAAGGAGGCTATACCTTAGCACAGAACACAGGGTTTTGTTATATGCATATTGTATCACGTAACTTTTATAAAGATTATGCCATCACTAAGAGCTTTTACTTTGGGTTTTTAAATTGACAATTGACATTTTATTTCTGTAAATTGTTTGTAGAAAAACAATTTTTGCTTCAAAAGTAAGTGAAAATATTTTAAATTAGATGATATCGTTGTTTATTAACCATTGTAACAAATTCTGAGAACACAGTCGCTTTTGAGTCAAGACACAATCTTGGTCAGATCATATATGACTACTATGTGGTCTTTTGAGGAAAGAACCACTCAGATTTCGATGGACCTGTCCAGTCATGTCTCTCACCTTATAACTTAAGGAGCTCAACCCGAGCATCCCGGATCTTGATTTCTGCCCAGTCTCGCCCCCTATTACAATATGAGACTTAAAATAACTGGTGAAATGTGAGCGTACAGACACCAGAACATGAAGCTATCTCAAACTGTCAAATTTTCCCAATTGAACATGAACCTTGTGCTTTTGTAATAAAGTTGAAAATCTATCAAAGAAATTTGACAGATTGGAGTAGCTTGATGTGTTGGCCTCTGTACTGTACCCACATTTCACACACCTCTGCTTAAACCTTCGTCGTTATTTAAAGTTATATTCATAATTTTAACTTTTTTTTTATTTTTGTACTTTGCTGGGATAGCTCATAGACCCTCAAATAGATTTCCTTTCTATGCATTTAAAGTAGGCGCTTGTCTGTGGTTTTAGATTGAGTCTACTTTTTATTAGAGTTACTAAATAGAGTTTCTTCCCTTTGGTTGGAGTTTCTCGCGAACGGAGATTGAACGTAAAAGAGCCAAGAACCGCAAAATAGGGTATTTTCACATTTGTTAAAAACTATTCTAATTTGAAGATTGGGACGAAATATGTAACAGAAAAATAAAAGTGAATTGATTTATATCCATTTACGATTTACGTGACGTCAACTTTGTGTAAACTAAAGTAGTTAGTAAGTAAACAAGTGAGTGTCGTGTTTATAATTAACAAGATTTTCTGTGGATAGAAAGTGAAATCACTGGTGTGCGGTGCCTCTGTGCACAAAATACTTCTAATACTGCGCCAAACTAAGTATTTGTACTGGTGCTGTTTACACAAAGCTGACGTCACGATGTCACGTGATAAAAAGTCATCTTAAGGAGCGTTTTGGCGGCAAATTCAAGACAACGAAAAATAAATTTGATTTTAATCGTTTTAATGGAGAAAATGGATATAAATAAATTTATTTTTATTTTTCTGTCAAATAAATCGTCCCAATCTTCAAATTAAAATAGTTTTTATCAAATTGGAAAATACCCTATTGTAGACTAGTTTGAAATACGCCTATGACTAACAGAAAAGAGGTTGATTGTATTGTGTGTCATAACACTAACTGTATTTCTTTCGTATCGGCACTGTGTCAGGGTTTTTAATGTTTGCCGATGATCTTAAAAGGAATATCAATTCGAATGTACGTGTTACTCTAATTTAAGAGGATTTAGATAGGATTGGGTAATGGTGCTACTTGAATCCGTCCGAAAAAAACAAAAATCCGCCAAAAAAACACTACGAAGTGAAAAAGTAACTTTAAATTTCGGTGTCGGCTTAAACAAAAAATTGGATTTAATACGTATTATCGAAGCTAAAGCAAAAACTAACCAAGCTAAGCCAATAAAATGTATATGGGACCAACCCTAAGCATAACGTATCCAGTAAAAATCAATTTTTGAAATCGACCCACGATTGCCGGAGAAATCACGAACCATACATACAAAAAAAAAATACAGATGAAATCAAAACCTCCTATTTTTTGAAGTCGGTTAAAAATGTAGTCACATTGGTCCAGTGCTGTCTCATACAATATAAAAGAAATTCGAGATCTGGTTGTCATCCTGGATGATAAAGTACTTCAGAAGTCAAATTGATAGCACCGGTACAAAATCAGCAAGGTTATTTCTTAAGAAAAGCACAATAGGCTTCAATATGGCTAGAACTAAAATTATGTTATACAACGTGTAACGGAAAGGGTATATACATACCAAGGGCACGGCTTCTTTGGATGATATCAAACGACATTGGAAGGGTTTTTTAATCCTATCTCTACATGTTCGGAGGTTATGAGAATTTTTAATACATTGATATCAGAAACCGAACTTTTCAAATTGAATTTTCAATTGAAATAAACACATCACTCTGAAGAGATTAATCGTGATATTAGCAAGTAACGTGGATACTTATTGACCTACGTAGTGCGGTGATACGTTTGTTATGATTTGAATTAAAGAAACATTATGAAACCGAAAATTTGGAATCAATTCTTAGAGTATTTTATTTTGAGCTGAAACTATGTGTAGTGATTCTATACCAGCTGTTATGTTTAGTGCTTAAGGATAGCAATAGGGATTCTGTTGCACCCTGTATAATGCCTCAGTTCAGAGCCAACTTGAATTTGCGAGCGTGGTGTGCAAACGTGCAAACCGCACTGCATAGTGCTGTGCTGTGCATTCACAAAGAGTCGAAAGCATTCAAAGCGTATACCTTGGATAAAATATCTCCCCAGTGTCCATATGACCAACGTGTTCGTTGCTGCAATATGGTTTCGCTGCGTGACCGTCGACTGACACAGGATCTAATGTATCTCTCTACAAGTCAATATTAAATTAAACTAACAAATCAGTTGAGCTGATTGGTCTAAAAGTTCCTTGCAAAATACGCAGACATCCTGTAAGTAATAATATGTACCACACTCATGCATCTAATACAAATATTGGGGTAAACTCACTACTAAACAGACTAAGTAGAGAATTAAATTCTTTGATAGTTATAGATAATTGTAGATACTAGATGTCGACTTATATCATGATTCTAATAAAAGTCCTGATATTCTAAAATACTGAATTCCCGAAAAACCGCAATCTGGTATGTTTCTATGTTAGTATATTTAGAAACTACCTTTTAAATAACCAAAATTTGGTTTTTTATTTTATCTTTTACAATTTTTATTTATTTTCCACGAAATTTGGTAAAACCTTGCCTTTTTATGTTCCAAACACACTGTAATTTTTTTGATTTAAAATATTTATTTTTACACCTTATTCTGACTGAATATCGAAAAAGCTCCCTAATTTTCAATCTAAAATTCTTCCGTAAATTACATTACAATGGAAAATTTCTCATTTTTTTATACCACCAGAAAGAGAGATTATGTGAAAAAAGTGTTAGTATAAAAGTTGTAGCTAATTAAAAGATCTAAGTAGGTAGGGAGAGCGGGGCTGGAAGTTCCGATTTTCAAATAACATGAAGTTTTATTATAAAAATGAAGGATTTTACCATCAATTTGTGCAAATATTGAACGGATATTTATCGTTTTTTTGTAATATTAAAGGAAATTCTACTAAAGTCTCAATAGTTTTTTTACAGAAGCAATTTTTTGTCAAATTTCGGAGCGGAACTTTCAGCCCCGCTTTGGGGCGAGTTGTTCCACCTTCGAGGCAAATTGTTCCGCTTCGATTATGACAATATATAGTCAGAATAACATAGGTTTTCTTATTAAATGTATGTATGTAATGTTTATTCTATGTATAATTAAGTTTAAAAAATGCCTACAAAACAATAGTGGTCCAGATAAACTTTTTTATTTAGTTTTTACTATAATTGAGATCTATTAACTCATACATTTTGTCAGATTACTAAATTAAAAAAACAAAATCGGTTCATCCGTTCGGGAGCTACGTTGCCTCAGACATACCGGGCAGAAGACCGAAGTATATTGAGAAACACTTTAAAATGTAGTTTGTTAACTCTTTTACCTGTTCCAAAGTAAACACTTGCCTGAGTTTATAACCTATGGCAGGAACGCTGCCAGCTCTTAATTTTTTAACAAATCGATGTAATAATATGTCATGTGGAAAATTTCAAGTTCTCTTGCCACAGAAGAATCAAAGAAAAGAAGAAAAAAGGACAGGAATTTTAGTTACGATCAAAGGTCAATTGGGGTAAGTTGTTCCGGGGAACAACCAGCCCCCTCAGGAAGGAACATATAGCCCCAAATTACGTTTATATACGAAAACTGACACATTGGAAGACTAATATAATCAATTAAAAAAATACTTAAGCAATAAGATACCTTACTAATGTAACTACAATTTAGGAAAGTTACGCATGAATCGGTCCATAATATTCAGAGATAGACCAAATAGTTAAAAAACGAAAAAATTTACTCGCGTGTATTTACTTGTGTTTTGATAGCTACATAGCCACTCAATCACCGTCGCCGGAGTAACTAAAACGGCTGCCGGCGTGGCGCGTCACCTGGCGCTTCAACGGTGCATTTCACATGTATTGCTATAGCTTTTCCTTACAAAGCTATTGCTGTCGGAACAACTTACCCCGGGAACTTCCAGCCCCGCTCTCCTACAGATCTTTCTATTAGCTACAACTTCGCCAATTAACTTTTATCCAAAGGACTTGTAGTTTTTCCGGATATCTAAATAAAACGTTTTTTACCGTTATAAAAACGCACTCCCATCCACATCCCGACCTCAGATCGCCCGTAAATTATTTTTCCTTTCATTTTTGTTATATTCTCTTCGCTTTCCAATGGGATTCATCCTACTATATTTTATTTTGGTTACAAAAATTCTCTACCCACCCTGGTCTATAAACCACGTCTTCTATTTAAAGGACATCATTTACAGTCACGGTTATAATTATATTTCATGTCAGGCATACTATTTCCGTATCGATCGGCATTAATTCACCTGGCAATAACATAGCGGCATAGCAGTCAGATTATGGTCGCGTGCAGGTAATAAAACCTTTATAGATGACAACCAGACAATAAGTCGATAATTCATCGACTGTTGTGGAAGTATTTCGAAGCAAAGGGAGTAAAGTTATTTAATTATTTATTAGGCCTAAATCGACCAGTTGGTTTTCAAGGTATGGGCACGTGATCCGGAGGAATGAGGAAAATGTCGTGAGGAAAGTTTTTAGTATGAATGTCCATGGCTATAAGAGGAGGGGAAGACCAGAGACCAAAGAAACAATGGATAGATTGTGTGAATGATGAAATTTATTCGTAAGTCTAAGTGTCGCAAACGATATTGCTAAACATGAGGTCTTTTTTTTTTTGGTGGGAAGTCATCAAATGACTTCTCCTGCTGAGTAGAGCAGGAGAGCGTGTCAGACTTTTACTGACTAAAACCCACCCGTGTTCCCTCAGTAGCCCGTATGCCAGGGGCTGTGGTATCTCTTTCGAACAAACCCGCACCCCTGGCAGGCATCGGCCCTTGCGGACCCCACCAGTGGTTGCTGACATCTTTGACGGCGCGCGTGTGGAACACAACGCGCCGTCCCGTCCACCACTTTTCGGTCGCAGGGGATAGGGAGAGCGGCTGACGCTATACCGACACTCCTCTTCCCCTGCGGCCCCACCACGTCCGCCATCAAACGGTGGCGGCCCCGTCCAGGCCACGGAAGGGAAGAGCGCTGCTCAGAAGCACCGGCACTCCTCCTCTGCCGCAGCCTGTAACCCTCAGCCGCGATGCCTCTCATTCGACATCGCGGCCCACTTCAGTTGCGGTGCACCTCACCGCAACCTACTTTTTGGCCGCTACGTCAATGGCTTGAAGGCAAAAGCCATGACGAGCGGCCCCACCTTTGGGTTCCTCTTGGCTTCACCGTGGCCGGAATCCACGGTTACTGAGCCCCCCCGCAACGACAATGCGGGAACCCACGGGGGGGGGGGGGGGTTAAACATGAGGTCTTGGTTTCGATTCCGACGTTAAGCAAAGTGTTATTGGAGTTTTTCTAACAAGAACATTTCAGTAGCAGCCTGGTTGATGGCAACAGAGGACCTACAACAATGGAATTTAACATAACTTGCAAAATGTGGAAGTACTATTAAGCGTACTATTTAGTTATGTACTGTTTAGGTGCATCACTGCCTAGCTCTTCATGGAAATACAGGTGTGATGTTGTTATTCTCTTTATTTTTAAAATTCTGACATATTCTCGTCATTATTTGACATTATACATCAATTTTAATATCGACTATTTTTAGTGATTGTCATGGAAATCATGTCACTATGTTTATATAGGTTCATTTTATTTATGTAGATTATTTTTACATATTGTGAATGAGAGAACGTTGTAGTTCTTACAGACTAGACGATTTTATATTCTGTAATCGTCTAAGTACCTGGTACTTATTGACAGGCCTGCACTGTCCTCCCATACATTTTATCTCTGTAATTTGAAAACATTGTTAAAGCCAATTATTTTTAAAGGAGTAACCGTGGAGTTTCTTGCCGGCTCTTCACCATAGAAAACAACAATTTGGAACCGTGCACCTAGCTTCTGACGTTTCATAAGTGCCCATGCAGGTTTATGTGAAATAAAATATTTTGATTTTGATTATGTGATTTTTCATGTACCTAGATTTGTATTATTAACTAGCTGACACGACAGACGTTGTCCTGTCTTGACTATGAATATTGAATTCGCATTTTATAATATGTTACGTGCAACTGTCCTAATTTTTTCTTTCTTATAGAACCTTCTGACAATAACAAACACAGCAAAAAAAGAATTAGCAAAAACGTGTGTTGCCGTGACCAAGGGAATCAGGGATTAATTTTTATTGAATAGAAGAAGATGAACAAATCATCATAACTTCTTTCTAATAACTTTTAACTTACCAATTCACACTCAGTTTATTTTAGTCTGCCAACACTATTCCTATCCTGTATTACGTGTCATTAATCTATCGGATCTCACAAAAAAACCCTTGCTTGCCTTGCCAATATGTACAAGAGTCGTAAACATTCCACCTTATTCCGGAAATGGCAACATGGCCGCCACGTACCGGCCATGGGGGTTTATTGATGTCTGGGTTTTTTCCCAGGATTTCAGGACAAAATCTACGGAAGAACGGCTTCCATTTGGATTCATAAAGTCAATTCATGTAACTTTGGGGAGTAAAGACACAGGAGTACGTATTCTTGAAGTCAATATACATATATTTAAGTACAAAATGTCAACACCCTTGAATTCACATTAACAAAAAGTTAATAAAAATGAAATGTTGGAGCCGTTTCGAGAATGGGGGGCCCATTCTCGAAACGGCTCCAACATTTCGATCAAGCTTTGCGAAACCAAAATAATGAACTATTACGTCACATAATTGCACAAACTCCAAATTCAAAATCCCGTCTACCGTCCTGAACAGAGCAACACGGCAACACTCAATGGATATCGCTATCTCACTCTAAACAAAGCCCAAACCGTTAAAGAAAGACGCACGGGTATAAAATTCTTGATGCCATAACGTCCTATCGATTTTTCGGCTGACGTACGCTTTGGTCCCCCATTTATAATATTGAATGAAGCGACGGCCTACAACTGTTTGTGTATGGTTCAGACCACTAGATAAAGTGTACTGCGATGTTTATCTGAGCATCGTTAAATATTAGATGCGGCTTTTAGCATATTGCGTAGAACGGGGCACTTGCACTGATAAATTGTTCACGTTTGCCTGAAAATGGAGGCTGTGTGTTGGGGCTGAGAAATCTTTATAGCAGATTTACGAAAGGAAGATATGAATAATGCAAAGAGAGAAGCGTTAAATTTTGTTTCAGTCACTTCAGTTAATTACGAAAGGTTTTACTGAAGGAATGCAATGCTCTATATTAAATGGCGTGTCTCGTTTAATATTAATTGACACTGTGGAATCGATATTCGAGGAGGAAAAGCGAAAATAGAAAGTGAAACGATTAATATTTTATTAATCGCTGGTTCAAGTGAGTGAGAGCGTTGGTATTTAGGCGAAGGTCAGTAATTATTGTTTTAAAATGTATGGGAATGTTTTCCAAGTCCACAATAATTACGTTGCGTGACCTTTTACGGCCTATTCCTATAAATTGGAATAATATCCATGATTATGTTTGATTTCCATTCAGTATTTAGATTGCGAACTGTTGGATGACTGTCGCAAACAGCGCTCTATATGACGAAATGTAATTGAAGCGAGGACAGCAGTGCTGTACCTACGAATTAGCTAAATCGAACAGAACATGGGAAGCCACCAGGGTCACAGCAACCGTCAACGGTGCCATTAACAGTTTTCATGTATTTTATACCACGAAACGCATTCAACAATTTTAATCCAAACATTGATTGGATTCCGTGTAAGGGGATTGAATTTGCACCGATTATTGTTGAAAACAATTTTCCGCAATATCATTATACAAATCTTAATTATACTGTCGTTAATGGTGGCCATTACTGCTCGTTGTCTCTTGTTGTTATCCATGATGCCATCTGGTACATGTTGTTGGTGAATCTGTGAACTGATAGAAGTAGGCAGTTCGTTGTGTTTACCTGCCATCCTTGCAGCAGTAGCGAGCGGTCCACCGTCCGCAGCCACATGACTGCGTCCCCTGCCTGGAAGTCGCGCAGTCGGTGGCAGCGCGTGTGGAGGAACAGGCCCAGACACTTGAGCAGCTCCGACGTGGAGGCCTGGATGACGGTCTTTCGCGGCACCACCACCGGAGGCCCCGAGGAGGCCGGCAGCTTGTCGTAGCACAGCACATTGTTGTTGAGCGCGTTGGCGCGTGCGGCGTCGGGTGGAGGCGCGGGCGTCGGCACCGGCCGTGTATACACGCCCGGCACGTGCGCATTCTTGTTGCGGTCCAACGGCGCGTTGTCCGTCAGCGGAGCCCGGAACGTTGCAACACTCTTGCTCTTGCATTCCAGCTTCTTCTTATTATTGTTCGCTGTTGAAAACCGCTTCCACGAAAGCGCGTTTATGAATAGCGAGTGTTTCTTCAGATTCTTCTCCAACGCAGTCTTCTCGGATATAATCTTGGCGGCGTCGTCGAGGGTGGCGCGGCGCTCGTCGCGCGGCAGCTCGCGGTTCTCACGGTTCTTGGCGTTGTTGAGCCGCTCGTAGGAGTAGGCGAGCGCTGCGCGGTCGGGCGGCGGCGCGGCGGCGGGCGGGCGCCGCTCGCGCGGGCTGAAGCTCAGCACGGTGCCCATGAGGCCCGCGCGCGTGCAGCCGCTAGGTGCCCGCATGCATCACGTGTGCGGCCGGCGGCGGCGGCGGCCTGAGTGGGTTCGATAGCGACGCGCCTGCGCGCTCCGCCCGCTGCTATCGACCGCTGCGCGCGCACCCAGCTGACGCCGCCGCCCTCGCCCGCCCCCCTGCAGCCCCGCCAGCCCCGGTAAACAAACCCCTGGCACCACGGAATTACGTATTATCGGTTATTAATTCCAATTAAAACGGACGCCTCTCACCAGAGATGTCGCGATTACCAGCTCAGTTCATGTGACGACGACGCACTTCAGGTCAATTCACTATTATTACACCTTGATTGGGAAGTCATGCTATTTTAATTAATACACCTCTACGCATACGCAGTCAATTTCAATGATACGTATGAATGCTCGACCGCTCTCTCATCGATCATGTCCGCACAGACGGTACAATTACACTCATTAAACATGTAAGCACCACCACCACCGCGTAAAGCCCACCTCTATAAACTACAACTTTATAATAAAATGCGTCATTTTTTAATTGCAGAAGTACAATAGTTAGGACAGGAGACAGGCAGGTCGGGATTATTGCGGATGTTACATAATAATGCGGCTGCGGTCGCTCCGGGACTATAATCGAATCCCAAAGTTCCGAACGGCTGCGGTTGTTACCTTTGACGGGCTTGTGTTTGGAGTACCTGATGTAGGTTGAATTGGGACCCGGGATCGACCTCCATGCTTTTCATTACAACCGCAGGGCAATTAAAAGCTTTTGGGTGAACGAGCTCTAATGCTGTCATGTAAACCTGGTACCCTACATATATGGAATCGCAGAATCAACTGAAAAGCTGAGAGTTGCAAACGGTTTTCATGGCAAGGAAAATATACCATGTGTTGCGAAGACCATGGGCCATGTTATAAGAATGGAAGTTAGGAAGTTATAGTAGAGGCTATGTGAAGAATAGAGGCAGACCTAAGAAAAGATGAATTAATTATGTGAAAGATGTTATAGCAGGAACGGAAGTAAACAATGAGATGTCGTCTAATCGACATACCTACATGGCACAGAAATACTACTGGCGCCGAGCCCAAATTAATTGGGATAAAGTCAAGAAGTTGATGTTGATGAGTTTGATGACATCTTCTTATATCTTATATATAAAATTTCCATGTCACAATGTTAGTTACCGTACTCCTCCGAAACGGCTTTCCCGATTTTTACCAAATTTTATATGCGTATTCAGTAGGTCTGAGAATCGGCTACTACCTATTTTCCATACCCCTAAGTGACGTTTGCCGGGTCAGCTAGTAAAATTATAAATGCGAAAGTAAGTTTGTTTGTTACACTTTTACGCTAAACTGGCTGAACGGATTTGAATGAAATTTGGCATACAGATAGACCATGACCTGAGTAAGCAGATAGCCCACTTTTCAATCTGGATACAGACGAAACCGTGGGTAACAGTTACTTTATAAATAAAACCAATTCCGTCCGTTAACATTGGGGCCTCTAATTTTGATCCCAAATTTTAACAGAGCGTAAAAAATGAGCTTTTCCTGTTAGAATGAAGCTTAGCTATAATCTTAAGAGATTATTATGTTATCCGATGAAATGCGACTTGAAAGACTTGAATACTCATCAAATTCGGGTATAATACTGTAGTCGACAATCTCGAGGTATGTTGCCGACTCTTTATGAAGCTTTATACATAAATCTATCTTTCCATACTTACTTACTTTTTTTAAATATTGTTTCAAAATCAAAAGTAATTTATTCAAATTAGGCTGAGAATCAGCACTTTTCGAAGGTCAAAGTTTTATAAGACAGTCCCTCAAAACGGCCGCCCTACACCACTTCCTAGTGCTTTGGTTGGCAACAAAATAGCGAACTCTAACATGCTTGCAGATCTTATAGAAAATTATCATAATCATGTATATCATTTGGTTAGACACACTAGCACCTAATTAGCTGATGCGAATGTATGAAAAAGCTTGAATCTATCTATTCGATTATTGAAGCAGTTCAGTACCTTTGCGGGACCCATCACAACTGAACTATATCAACACATCGACGCTAACAACACCTTAGCTGATTAACAGAAGGTATTTCCACTGACGGACTAAGACTTTTTGAGGCCCGGGGCGATTTTTTTTTTTTGGGCCCCTGAAATATGGCGAGGAAACCTAAGAAGGACTCCCGAACTTCCACAGCTCCTTCTTCGATATCCAATGGACATATCTTATCATTTCACTCATTTGATCGGTATGGCTCTCATCTCGGGTTTAATTTCCACCTTTTTTGATAACCAGAAACAAATGGTTTACTTAGATCGTCCGTGGATGCAAAGAGTCGACGCAAAAGCAATATAGCATATTCGTCGATGTAGAGTACCTAAATAATCCATTTTCGAAGATATTTTTTTCTGTCTCCCACAGCGGCAGGTGCGATGTGATGCAATACGACAACATGATGTGTATTCTAGTCTAGTGCTGCGATGCCACCGTCGCGCTGCCTCGGAGACTTCCAGAAACTTGTATTTATTATTATGAACCTGTGTATTAAGTGAACGGGCCCCACATGCTCGACTTATCTACGACATCCGTCTCGTCGAATTTTTTGATATTTTTTCTATGCCAAACCGGGGCCCCCCATATGTGTGGGCCCGTGGCGGACCGCCCCTGCCGCACCCCCCTTAGTCCGCCAGTGGGTATTTCAATACCTAATAATTAATTTCGTACCGTGTGGACATAAAAGAATAGCACCATCCCATCTATTCCCGTGGGTGTCGTAGAAGGCGACTAAGGGACTTATTAGAGAATGGGCAGCAGCGTTCTCTATGCATTTTACCACCATACTGCGATCGCCAACCCGCCTGCCAAGCGTGGCGATTATGGCAAAACCCCCCCTTTTGGGTGAGGCTTATGTCCAACAGTGGACGACTTTCGGCTGAAATGATGATGTTGATGATGATTTCAATCATTCAGCCAAGTCTGCAATGAACAATAAATCATACAAGCAGTCATTCTTTAAAAAGTTCAAAAATCCACCATGTAGGTAATGTATAAAATGACTGAATCGCTATATTGCACAGTTGCACCTCAACGCAAGTTAAGTACGACACGCAAGGAACGGTCAGTAACTTACAGTAACTCAGCACTCAGCAAGTGAAAGTTCAAATATAAATAATAAATACTGAAAGAGCTATTGAAGAATTATTACATCGTCATGTAAATCGTATAGTCAGTCACTGAATTCCTGAAGCGATGCGTCAGCTCATATGAGGCTTTCATTTTATTCCATGGCATGGCGTGGAATGGCAGTTTGCAAAAAAATACGACCATTAAACGGAATGCTAAAACATTTCCCTTTTGATGGAATTTAGTGGAAGAATGAGATAGCGAGGCCGAAAACAGTAATAGGTACTTTTATATCTTCACTAATATTGTAGAGGTATTTGTGAGTTTGGATGTAGGAGGCATATGTTAAGAGAGAGTTTAGAAAAATTTACTAAGTTCGTTACAGAATGGTATCCAAGAGGCAGTAAAAGAAATAGAGGTAGACAAATTATAATATGGGAGGACGACTTCAAGAAAATAGCTGGCCCGGTATGGACTCGTGCAGCAATAAATATGATTATTTGGAAATCTTTAGAGGAGGACTTTCTCGACAGACAAACTGTTAAAGACATACAACCGTTTAGAAAGTCTAACAGAAATAAAGACTTATTTTAATTTGTGTAGGAGGTAATCTTCGGAACTTCTGATCCATAATAGCATACCATCACGCCTAGTCTCCCAGAAGTGTTAGGCAGCGGTATACCTTTATTATACCCCATTTCGCCCGTTATGTATAAGTCCCATGTTATAGGGGTCGAGCCTATTGCCATCAACCGGACATGAACTAGGTACTGATCCGATTCCTAAATTGTTTTCACTAATCATCATTTCAGCCGAAAGACGTCCACTGCTGGACATAAGCCTCACCCAAAAGGGTTTTGCCATAATCGCCACGCTTGGCAGGCGGGTTGGCGATCGCAGTATGGTGGTAAAATGCATAGAGAACACTGCTGGCCATTTTCTAGTAAGTCCCTTAGTCGCTTTTTACTAATAGCCGAGGCGAATTAAGATTTAACCCGGAAAAAATTCAATCCCTACATCCCTACTTTATATATATGTTATATACATTATTATATTATAAATGCGAAAGTAACTCTGTCTGTCTGTCTGTCGCGCTTTCACGCCTAAACCGCTGAACCGATCGTCATGAAATTTGGCAGAGATATAGCCTGGGATATGAAGACAGACATAGGCTACTTTTTTACGCGATAACCGACATAGCTAGCTATAACTTTGGTTCTTATCATGTAAAAATTAAAAAAAAAACACGTTTAGTTATAAGTGTTATAACAAGAAACATGTTGAGGAAGTCGCGGGTATAAGCTAGCTACACAGGTTATTTTTTGCATAAAAATATATATCCTGTATACATTCCACTGATGAGTAAACCAATTACTAGACGAGATTTCAGTGACTTCTTATACCCAACTGTAATATTGACTGACAACTGAGTGGCTTTCTCCTAGACAAGGAACAAGTTTGTAGGGTACCGCGATCGCGAAGACACTTATATTTGGCCTGAACAATTTCTTAGTAGCGGCTATGGAGTTTGAATCCCGACTCAACTGGTTTTTCTTGCAAATGTAGTACTTAAATATGATATAACAGATTATTTGTCTTATCATCAGGGCAATGTGTCCTGCCCATTGCCACTTAAGTTTGTCAATTCTTCGGGCTATGTCGGTTACCTTGGTTTTCCTACGGATCTCTTCATTTCTGATTCGATTGCGTAGGGAAACTCCAAGCGTAGGTAGCCCTCTCTAATGTCTCTGTGTGACTTTCAGTCTTATGAGGCCCCTGGTGAGCGACCTGTCTTGTATCGACACGAAATATATGAGAATACTCCTGGCGACCAGTCAGTCAACCAAGACAGAAGCGGAGCTGACTGCCCATGATACATGTACCGGACTTCCGAAATACTGGTAAAGGATAGCATATACCTATATTAATATACAATGATATTATAAGTGTAAAAAGGTGTATATATATATATATATATCCGATCGATCCGAGCAAATAAAAGCCATTCATATTAAAACTTAGGAATATCAATCGCACTTTATGCTTTACGACCTTTTATCTAAATATTGAAGTCGATAAACGATTTAAAATCAACTAAACAACCAAGAAAAAAACCTAGGGAACCAAAACGACCAAAAATCACAGTCAAATAAAGGTTATTCGTTAGAAATCAAAGCGAATCCACGCCACTTGCCCGTGGCCGCGCGAGGTCGCTTCTAATGTCTTTAGTGAAGCCCCACAGGCGCCTAGCGCTGCGCCATAAGCCAATGTTTACCTAGCCACGCGTGTGTCAATATTGTGCGTATTCGGGGGCTAAAAGGGGCTATAGTTGCTCATTGATTGGGTTTAGTGTATGTTTATGAAAGGTTTCAAATTTCAACACATTTTGAGTAGGGACTTCACTGAGTCCCTTCAGTGAATCGTATTACACGAATTACACGATTCACTAAATCATCCATGTAAAACTCCAGGTGGGTCAAATGCAGAAGTAGGTATCGTAGAAAAAGTGGGACACAAAACCCAACCATAAAGAAAATTCATTGCACAGTCATTTAATAATGAATAGTAAAATAGTAGAGGAGAGGGGAGCAGTGATATTGGCTCCGACCTACTAATTATAGGTTCAGGGTTTGAACCCTTGGAGGCGCTTTACTTTGTGTAACTCATTTAATCACCACTGGTTTCTTAACGGTAACGAAAAGCATCGTGAGGAAACCGTAATGTCCAAGAAACGAAAATTTTAAGACGTGACCTCCATCAAACCGCACTGGGCCCGCGTGGTGGATAACCGCCCACTCCCTTTCGACGAGGCCTGTGTCCCAGCAGTGGGAACGATAAAGGCTGATTATACTATGCCTATGAAAGGTTTCAAATCTAAGTCGATTTTGGGTAGCGACTTGAACAATTTACACGATTCCCCGAAAGTATAGACAGATAGATGTAGGTATAAGGGGCAAGTCTATTGTTGGCATATAAAATTGTGCCAAAGCACCGCCGAAATTCCTATGGGAAAATCAAGTAATACTACCCGACTTGTGGATAGAACCCACAGGACCGAATCCCATGTTCAACAGTCGACCCTGAGACCACTAGATTTTACTTAGGTACTTAGAAAATATCGCCTTTAGCAATCTACATAATACAAATCATGTTTGAAATCATGAAACTGTACACAAGAGTTCCTTACATAACGAGGGGAATTAAGGAAGGATATTTGATAATTTAGCCTCTAACTGGGTAAAATTAGGGGATGAAAGATTTTGTAAAAGTTCGTAAATTTTGTCCTTGAGGAGTCTCACCGGGCGCAAGGTAACATACATGTAAGCCAGTTATCGTATCGATTATCAAAATATGGTTAATTGCAATTACTCACAAAGAACTAAGTGTAAGTCGAGATGTATAATGTTGACATACAAAACCTTCAAAAGGAATTACTGAGCAGGGAAAATACACTTAAAGAAATATCCTGTAAGTATGAGTCTAGTCAACAAATGTTAAGCGAACGTTTGCAGGAGGCCTGTGAGTTGGTGGACCTGGTTAAGTACAATGCAGAGAGGTATGAGTCACTGACAAACAATCTCACCTGTAGTTGTGCTCCCACTCCGCCACCTCTCATGTCACAGCATGTTGTTTCTGCCGCTTCACCCATTTTACCTCATACACTAGACAGTGTCTATCCCACTCAAAGTAATGTTTTGGTGTATTCTGATAGATTAGGAACAGGTTTTGGACCATTGTTAAATAACCGCTCTAAACTTACTATAGCTAATTGTTGTTACCATAACCTGCATTTTAATGAGCTTGTTCATAAAATAAAACATACAAAATTGAATGAGCAGACAACGGTAGTTCTTTTAATTGGTAACAGTCTGAGCTTAACTAAAGGGGACATAGTTAATGGTATTGACACCCTACTTAAATTAAAATTAGGTAAAATAATATTATGTGCTTTGCCATATTCAAATCATTTGAATTATGAAGAAAATGATTATATTTTTAGCCTAAATAATTTAATGCATATTTTGACATGTCGTCATAGTGACCGTTTATTGTATTTTGATACTAACAATTTTGTTAGAGATTTTGTACTAGTTCGGGAACATATGTTTCTTCCCAAGACTAGTCGACATGTATTAGCTACTTTGTTAGCTTACAATATACACGCAGTTATTGATAATTTAACTGAGACTAGGTTAAGTGACGAAACAGTATTATCTAGTACTTCTAATAATACTGTAATTAATTCTTTAAACTTTTAGACGCGACAAAAGAGAAGCATAATAAGTGTATTTTACTGTATCACCAAAATATAAATCGCTTCTCTGGCAAAATTCTAGACGTGGAAATGTTAATAGATAAATATCATATGGATATCTTATGTTTTACTGAAACTTGGTTAAAACCGGATAGGATGTTGTTTAATGTAAATAATTTTTCAGTTGCCAGTGCGTACAATAGGTCTTCGATAGGGGGTGGTACTTTGATATTGTGTAATAGTTGTTTTAGATATAAGGAAAGAAAGGATATCACCGCTTGCTCTGTTGATCGCTTATGTGAGGTAGCATGTGCGGAGGTTGAGGGCCATACTTTCTTATCTGTGTATAGACCACCAGCCACGAATTTGTCATCATTTTTGATAGTTATGGAAGAAATATTAGGTAAACTTTTCAAAGATAATAAATTAGTTTTTGTGTGTGGTGACCTAAATATTGATTTATTAGTTAATTCACCAGAAAAAAGTAAGCTTATCTCTTTGTTTAAATCATTCAATTTAAAATGTATATTTAATGAAGCGACTAGAATAACAGCAACCACAGCTTCATGCATAGACAACGTATTTACTAATTGCAAAATAAAGGACTCCTCCTTAATTAGTGGCGTCAGGTCAGACCATACTGGTCAGCTTGTATTGTTTGACTTAGATCAAAAGTTACATCTAGATAAAACCATTGAATTGAGACCTCTGACTAAAAATAAATTGAAATCTTTTAATAATAATGTTCTTAGCAAGCTCTCAACAGCGAGCTTTGATTCACAAGACCCCAATATAAACTATGGCACATTTTTTTCTACAGTATGCAAAGAATTCAATAAAGCATGTCCTGTAAAAAAAGTTACGATAGCTACTAAACCAAAATTTAGCGAATGGGCCACTGCTGGCATTAGAAAAAGCAGAGATATTTTATATAATTTGTATCACGAAAAATCATTGACTTCTGATCAGGCCCTTCATAATTATGTAAGAAACTATTCTAAGATATTCAAAAGAGTCTGCGCTCACGCTAAATCTAAATTAATAAGTAACAAAATTAGTATCTCTAAAAATAAAATAAAAGCTGTGTGGCAGGTAATTAACAAAGAAACTGGAAACACAAAACAGCGAGATCAGAATGAGTTAGCTCTAAAAATTGATAATGAAACCATTTCAGATAAGTTACAAGTTGCTGAGACTCTAGAAAATTTCTTTACCAACATCCCAATAGAAGTTACGAAATCTCTCCCCTCATCATCTGTATTAGCTGAATCTCTTCTTAAAGAAAACTTCAGCAAGGACATTCCAAGCTTTGAATTCAAACCTATCTATCTCTATTGCCACAATTAAAACAGCATTTAAAAGTCTTAACATAAAAAACACTGAAGACTTATGGGGGATTTCCGTTAAAGTTCTCGAAAATATCATTGACACAATTGCCCCTGTCCTAACAGGCATATTTAATCAATGTTTAGACAGCGGTACGTTTCCTGACTTAATGAAACATAGTAAAGTAGTACCAATTTTCAAATCGGGTAGTAAGAGTGATCCCTCTAATTATAGACCTATATCTGTGCTTCCAGCATTGAGCAAAATTTATGAAAAAATCATGCTGGACCAGATGTTATCACACTTTAACTCGAATGGGATTTTACATAGTCGACAGTTTGGTTTCACGAAAGGTAGGTCGACGACTGACGCAGGAGTAAAACTCATCAGTCACATTTTGGAATCCTGGGAGAATTCCCAGGACGCCATTGGCATTTTCTGTGACCTCTCAATAGCGTTTGACTGCGTTGACCACAATACACTGATCTGTAAATTACACCACTACGGAATTCGTGGACAAGCTGCTGATCTTGTACTTTCCTATTTATCAAACAGGCAGCAAAAAGTAAACGTTAATGGGGCGACGTCCTCGGGGTCTCTAGTTAAGATGGGCGTGCCTCAAGGTTCAATTCTTGGCCCTTTTTTATTTCTAGTTTATATTAATGACCTTCCTTACCTGATGGCTAAATTCTCGGATATAATTTTATTCGCTGATGACACTTCTCTTATTTTTAGAATAGATAGGAAAGATACGGATGTCTTACATGTCAATGATAGTCTAGCTGTTCTTTCGAAATGGTTTGCTGCTAATAATCTTTTACTCAATGCGAACAAAACTAAATGTCTTAAGTTCTCGTTACCAAATGTACCCCAAGTAGGTCTAAACTTAAAACTTGATGGCAAGAAACTGGATGCTATTTCGGAAACTGTATTTTTGGGAATTACTTTAGATTCAAAATTGCAATGGGGTGCTCACATTAGAGCTCTTTCAAGTAGATTAAGCTCAGCTGCTTACGCAGTAAGAAAAATAAGGCAGTTGACTGATGTAGCCACAGCTAGGTTAGTTTACTTTGCTTATTTTCACAGTATTATGTCTTATGGCGTTCTGCTGTGGGGATCGGCAGCTGACGTAGATTCAATTTTCATTTTACAAAAGAGGGCAATCCGCGCAATCTATAAAATGGGGCCTCGCGAGTCTCTTAGAAACAAATTCAGCGAAATTGATATATTAACTCTGCCTTCTCTTTACATCCTAGAAAATATCTTGTATGTTCGCAAAAACTTAGGCCTTTTCAAAAAACGATGCGATTTCCATAATCTGAATACACGTAGTAAAGATGAAATTGTGATTCCAAAATTTAGATTGACTAAAACTAGCAAGCCATTTCTAATAAACAGTATCCGCTTCTATAACAAGTTGCCAAAGTCGGTTACAGAACTTAGCGATGGAAAGTTTAAAACGCACATCAAACGTGTCCTTATCAAAAAAGCATATTATAAGATAAAAGACTACGTTGAAGACAGGGAAGTTTGGCATTAATTCCTTCTGCACATGTGGCTTCCCTGGTACCTCATTAACAGCATAACTATGTGAAAGTCTATTAACTGCTCTCAAATACAAAGTTCTTTTTAATTCTTTTTATTTTTACAATGCTGACATATTCTCGTCATTAATTGACATTATACATCAATTTTATTTAGGTTCATTTTATTTATGTAGATTATTTTACATATTGTGAATGAGAGAACGTTGTAGGCCTTACTGACTGTAGATTTGTAGACGATTTTCTATTCTGTATTCGTCTAAGTACCTGGTACTTATTGATAGGCCTGCGCTGTCCTCCCATACTTTTGATCTCTGTAATTTGAAAATATTGTTAAAGATAAAGATAAAGATATTTATTCGTCGGATATGGTAGGTACAAAGTTGGACAAGTATAAATAGTTCAGGACACATCCGCCGCTAGAAGCGGCATACGAATACTTACAATTTATTAGTATTTACACATGGGTGTAAAGCCTAACTTTTAAACTATTTTAACTTTTGTACACGATACAAAACACTTAAGGATGTGTATATAAGGACACATTTATACAATACAAAATAAAATAAAACAAAACAATAACAACCTTCGTAATAGTTTGAAAAAATCTAATATCTATTAATAATATCTAAGTACTTATATTCAAAAAATTCTTTTAATGTATAAAAATTATTTTGGACAAGCCAATTTTTCAGTTGTTTTTTGAAGAAATGTAATGGTAGTTCTCGTATTCGTTTTGGAATATGGTTGTAAACTTTTATGGACATAAGATAACTGTTTCTATAGTGGAGAGTGCTGTTACAAAATTGGTTTTTTAACTTGGTGGGGTCCCTTTTTGTGAATCTATTATTTTCGGTTATTGTGGAGAAGAAGTGTGAATTTTTCCTAACAAATATGCCTATTTCTAAAATATAAATAGAACAGATCGTTAGAACCTTTAGTTTTTTAAAAATTGGTCTACAACTTTCATATGGAGGCGCCCCAGTTATTGCTCTTAAGCATTTTTTTTGCGCTATGAAAGCTCTTTGAACTTGAGACGAGTTGCCCCATAGGAGTAAACCGTACCTCAATACAGATGCTACGTAGCCGTGATAGGCGCTGAGTGCAGCTTCTTCATTCGCTGTTTTGCGTAGTTCTCTTAGTGCATATACAAATCTGTTTAGTTTTTTGCATAGATTTTCAATGTGTGTTCCCCAATTACAATTTTCATCTAATGTCAGACCTAAAAATTTTACACTATTTTCTTTACTAATTATTTCGTTATTGGGGCTTAAAATAATTTTTGGGGGATTTTGTTTGTAGTTTGCAAATTGAATGAATTTTGTTTTGGATAAATTTATTTTTAAGTGGTTTTCATTTAGCCAACTTATTATGTCGTTGATAGTTTGATTTACTTCTAGTTCATGTAATGTTTTGTTATTTTCCGGTATTATTACTGACACATCATCTGCAAATAGTACACACTTATGTTTTGTTATATTTGGTAAGTCATTAATGTATAAAAGAAAAAGAAGAGGCCCAAGGATGCTTCCTTGAGGTACTCCAGACCCATTGTGTCTATATAAAGATTTGTATACCATCACAACGAGTTTATCATTAATGCGAGATACTTCAACACACTGTTGTCTATTACTGAGGTAACTTTTTAGCCATTCTAACGCTGGACCTCTGATGCCGTAGCGCTCACATTTATCTAGGAGTGTGTTGTGGTTAACGAGATCAAAAGCCTTGCTCATATCTAGGAAAATTACGGAAACTGAGCGTTTTTTATCTATATTATCTGTAATGGACCTCACTAAAGAGAATGCTGCCAGAGTTGTTGACTTACCTTTTTGAAACCCATTTTGTTCTTCGTTAATAATTTTATGTTTATTTATAAATTGAACTAAACGATTATGCATTATTTTTTCGTAAATTTTTGAGAATATTGAAATGAGTGTGATAGGTCTATAATTATTTTTATCTAGTGTACTCTTGTTTTTATGAAGGGGCTTAACAATAGAAAATTTTAATCTTTCGGGGAAGATTCCCTGAAATAGAGATAAATTAATTATGTGGCATAGTATTGGTGCTATGATTTCAGCACATAATTTAAGTATGTGTGTAGAGATCTCATCATACCCTACCGACTTTTTATTGTTTAGAGATACTATTATACGGGAAACTTCGGTTTCAGAACAAGGGTTCAAAAATATGCTGGAAATGTTCCTATTGGGTTGCGATGAACAAGTATTTTTTGAAGGTTGAGGTTTTTTACTAGCAATATCAATAAAATAATCATTAAAAGAGTTCGCTATTTGGCTCGGATCGTTTAAAATACAGCCGTCGTGATCGAGTGCATTTATTTGATTAAATGTTTTATGAGTGTCTGTTCTATTTTTGATGATGTCCCATGTGGCTTTGTTTTTATTTTTAGATTTTAGTATGTAGTTAAGGTTTGAGCCCTTCTTTGAGCGGAGGACGCAGGCTTTTAGAATTTTATTATATTTTAAATATCTAGACCGTACATCATTATTTTTAACTTTAGAGTAACACATTTTTTTAAGCTGTCGTTTATATGTGCAAGATATCCTTAAACCTTTCGTAATCCATTTGGGTGACGTGTTGTTGACGTAGATTTTGGTTTTCCTTAAGGGAAAACATAACTTGTAGAATAATGAAAAGTTTTCATGAAATGTATTAAAGCTATCGTTTGCGTCAGTGTTTTCGAGAACATCGATCCATGACAAATTTCCAATGGCTTCCACAAATTTTTTCATGTTATCATCCGAGTAATCCCTGCTTACATTATACCAATATTTTAAGGCAGGTTTCCTTTCGTCAACTGGGAATGTTAATGTTTGACAAGTGTTATGATCTGATAGGAAAACTTCATAAGTTTTTCCAATTGGATTTTCTATATTACTTAAAATATGATCCAAGCAAGAAAGCTGACGTGTTGGTTTATTTATATGTAGGCTTAAGCCATAGTTAGATATAAGATCTTTTAGTTTGGTTGTATCTTTGCTTTCTTTTAAGGTATCAATATTTAGATCTCCTGCAATAATAATGCGTTTTTTTCTTTTGAGTAATTTGTGTAATAGTAGGTCTAATTTTTCAAAAAATAGATATGTGTTTGAATTGGGAATTCTATAAATGCAAATAACTATACATTTTAAAGAAGGTATCTCTACTCCACAGCATTCAAATATTTTTTCAGTACATAAATCCTTAGGTAATACTGTGGTCTTAAAGTCAAACATTTTATTTATCAGAATGCAAACACCTCCACGTTTTTCTCTTTTCCTTGAAAACGAGTTTGCAAGATTAAAGTTTTTAAAATTAATATTTAATTCGTCGCCTGCTCTTATAAACGTTTCTGAGAAACAAAGAATATCTACGTAAACATTTTTATCTATTAATTCATTTAAGCAGAGCTGGACAGAGTCAGTTTTATTGAGTAAGCCAGCGATATTTTGGTGCAAAAGAGTAGCGGTATAGTCATAGTCATTGCAATCAGTATTTTTATTGTTCACGAAAAAGATTACTATCTATTTTAGAATCTGAATTTTGCTGTGTACAAGTAGAAGTTAGTTGAGTGTTTACTGAGAAGTAAAACGGAATAGTGCCTCTTTTTGGAAGTGGTTTTGATACAATTTTAATAACTTGAGGATCATTGTATGGACAATGTCTTAAGTGTAAGTTCTCATAATAATTACTGTCTATCAAATGGTTAATTCGGTTGCATGTGTCGTATAAGAAAGCTTTCTTTTGTTTAGTGACATTTGATAACGATAGGAAATGACATTGCTTAGAATTAATACAAATACCTTTTAGAAGATTATTTAGCTTCCATTCATTTAGGTATGGGTTGTATGTTATGCTTAAGATTATAATATTAATAAATTGTAGTTTACTTAGTAACGCAGCCAAATCCATGGTGATTTTTGTAGGATTTTTATCATTCTGTGCAACACTCAGGATAATATAGTTTTCAGGAGTATCTTCTATACAGTTGTAACAATTTTTGAGAATATCTGGAGTTTGAGCAGATGGTTTTACTGTAGAAGATATTTTATATCGTTCGAATTTTGAATTTTGTCGTGTACGAACCAGTATGTCTCCTAATCCAGAACATTGTTGACCGCCAAAAATGTATATTTTAGGGCATTTGTTGGACTCGGAACTATTATCGCCATCTATAGTATTTTTGTGGAACAAATTCGACTGATCGTCGATTGATCGTTTGAATGCAGCGGCAGCGCCATCCGTTGTTAAAGCCAATTATTTTTAAAAGAGTAACCGTGGAGTTTCTTGCCGGCTCTTCTCCATAGGAAACAACAATTTGGAACCGTGCACCTAGCTTCTGACGTTTCATAAGTGCCCATGCAGGTTTATATGAAATAAAAATATTTTGATTTTGATTTTGATTTTGATCACAATTTCACTGAACGTAGCATAGGTATCTAAATATTTCAACATCTGCCTTTCCTTTTCCCAACTACATTGGGGTCAGCTTCCAGTCACACCGGATGCAGCTGTATACCAGTATTTTACATGGAGCGACTGCCTATCTGACCTCCACAACCCAGTTACTGGGTAATACGATGCTCTTGGTAAGACTGGTTGATAGACGACCCGTAACGACTGTCAAAGATCCATGAATGACAGCCGGGACCAACGGCTTAGCGTGCTTTTCGAGGCACGGAGGGGTCTTGATATGTAAAGATGGTCACCCATCCACAAACCAACCGCAGCAAGCGTAGCTTAACCTGCATGTCGATTCTTTATCCATCTCACCGCGTGCAGTGAGCGTGGAGTGAGCTGTCAGTGATGCTAGGGATTGACCAAATAGCAGGTGGAATGACACTAACAGCTCACTCCACGCTCACTTCACGCGTTGAGATCGTTACATAATAGCAATGCTGATTGATAAAACCGTGCAGCTCATATGACTCAGCCACAGTTAAGCCCCTCAAGGTAAATATTTAAAGTACCTAAACATGTAAGCAGCTAAAAAGATCTTTGAAATTACCTTGTTAAGCCTAGGTGCCTACCTGCTGGTCAGGTAACGTGACAAATTATTGGAGCGACATTGAACTGTTGGAATATCATTAATCAAAGTGATCGACGACCAATTTTCCTGCAGGTTTTACATGCATATAGAAGCAAACACTGAAACGTAAACGTTTACGCATAATAAATAATAGTAAAAAAAAAACTAAAAAAACACGCTTTTATTGCTGACCGAACTAAAAAGTACAAAATATTTTTTTATAACAAAGAGTTTATGTTACAGTAGTAGAAGTCAATAATTAAATTCAGAGTAAAAAGCGTGGGGTGCATTTTCCTATATTTTCATGACTCTCCTCTCATAAATGGTTGCCAATAGAATAGTTGTAATAATTAAAATATCAAGCACCCCACGCTTTTTACTCTGAATTGAATTATTGACTTCCTACTACTTACTGTAACATAAACTCTTTGTAATTAAAAATTATTTTCTACTTTTTAGTTCGGTCAGCAATAAAATCGTGTTTTTTTTAGTTTTTTTTAAACTATTATTTATTTTCCATTTTTTAGTTCGATCAAATTTTTATCGGTTTTTTTTTTTTTTTTTGTTTATTTAGTTAATTTTTTTGAAAGTTTTGAAAATTTTTGTCGGGTTATTGCATTGTCATCGGCCTTTAAGACGTGTGCAAAGTTTCAAGTTGATCAGACGTCTAGAAACCAGTGAAAATTAGGCTCAAAGATTCCGTTACATGCATAGATACATACATACATACAACCCGAGCTAATAAAAGCGTTATAAAAAAAGAGGAATAGCTTCTTGGGGAACAAAAAATTCATTTGCATCGCTGTGAATGGGATAATCCTATTTTACTAAATCACTGCAAACAAAGTCCCCGCCGCGTCTGTCTGTCTGTTCGCGATAAACTCAATAAATTCTGAACAGATTTTCATGCGGTTTTCACCAAAAGACAGACTGATTCATAAGGAAGTTTTAGGTGTATATAATTTGTCAAGGTATCGTGTTGGTTAACGCGGGCGCCGCCGCCGCCGCCGCTGAAATGGTATAGATCTAATAATAAAAGTGAACGTTCGGATGTTTGTTACTCAATCACGCAATAACGGCTGAACGGATTTGGATGAAATTTGGCCCAAATTTCTGTGTGCCCAGATTATAACCTGGATTAACACGTAGGATACTTTTATCCCGGTATTATGTTCCTTGGGATAATTCTAGTGTTCCACGCAGGCGAAGCCGCTGGCATTAGTTAGTGTCTAATAATGCTTGTGTCAAATCGTACACGCTCAAGTTTTTCAAAGTTAATGTTATAATTGTCTATAGTTAGTAAGTAGTGGATTTTGTAAGTAAAATCCATACAGACTTGTCGTGTTTTTTTTGTTTTTTTTTTTGATTTGTCGTGAACTGGTGGCGATGACGCTCTATAGTTTCTGCCTACCTCCATGGGAGTAATGCGTGCATTTTAATTTAATTTATAATAATGTGTTTTTTAATCATGTGTATAATTTAGTACAATAGATATTTGCACACCTATTTAGGTAGGATATGATCATCAGAACTTTTATTATTGTATATAGGTATCACCTCATGTAACTACCCATTTCCAAGCAAATAAATGATTTGATTTTTACAGGGCCCTAATTTTGTATGGTTATAATGATTCCCCGCAGAATCTTACTACGTTCTATAACTACGTCAATATCGTGTTTTTAAGAAACCAATGTAACGGTAAGGAATCGAAATGTCATATTCTGTTTGTTCCAAGACAATTTTTCGATATTATTAATACGATACTAGTAGATTTCGTGTATCATTGACGTGGTTAAGAGTAAGTAATCGTTAAGTGATCATAGTGAATTTAGGCCCAGGATTGTAAGGGGCAGAGAATTTAAAGCATACAACAATACATAGTAGGTGCGTATAGCTAGCTAGCCACGAACGATTTACTGTTACTGGCTCCTTAATTATTTAATGGGCTATAGGTATATAGTTCACGAAATACCACCCTAGGCACTTAACCTTAAAGAGGTTGGTTAACATTTTATTCAGTTCTCGAAGGAAGCTCCAGTTACTTACAAGAATAACAAGTTTATATTGCATGGAACTTAAAAACATACTTGGCGAAATGTCGATAGCACTACAGGTAGGCAGTGGCGAAAGCACCATATAACACGATTCGTACGGGCTTCCATTCGGTGATTCGCTTTTGAAAAATGGCACGTCAATAGTGTCTACCATTGCCAAAAAATTTAGTAACACTACGGTTAAATCACCGTAACATTCAAACATTAAAAACTCTTATTTTTAGCTTTGTTTTGCAACAAAAAAATAATGTTCTAAATTAACCCGGCGCCAAAACTTCATAATCGGGAACTAAAAATTCATACAACAGCGATGATGACACTTTAGGTCACGTGGCACCGCTTTATATGGACGAGAGCAAGCCACTATACAGCCAGTTATATGATAGCGACAGATTGTAAAAATGCGTCAGCGAGAACGAGATGGAGGAATATTGCACATTTTATTTGGTTTTCATCTGTTCAACTTTATTGTATTCAATTCTCTATGTTAGTAGTATATTATTGGGCATCCTACTCCACCTTCCGTTCCATCGGCTCACTTCGTTCGCCTCGTCACTCTCGGTGGAGTAGAATGCCCAATAATATAAATGAAAACCTACATAGTGCAGTAAAATACTGGTTCGGCGCCTATTCCACTCGATGGGAACGGAAGGTGGAGTATGAATTCCTACATAGTGTAGTAAAATACTGTTAGTATCGATGGCTTACCTCTATCAACTAGGTACCGCAGATTCAGATTCATGTAATTATACTCACCAGGTTAAAACAGCTAAAACTTTACTATACCTTGATTCAAAACTTTCGTTGACATAATCAGCTCTATATTTGAACGAACCAGTAACCTAAAATTCAGGACAGATTGTCTCATGTCTCTCCACATACTTAGGGATGGTGCATTGCCGCTTAGGATAACACACATACCTGTTTTCGTGACCAGATTGGCTCTAGGACATCTGAACTTTAAGCTACCGCGTATATTATAAAACTTTACTATCCCTTGATTCAAACATACACAAACTTTCGTTAACATAATCAGGTCTATATTTGAACGAAACAGTAACTTTAAATTCAGGACAGATTGTCTCATGTCTCTCCACATACTTAGGGATGGTGCATTGCCGCTTAGGATAACACACATACCTGTTTTCGTGACCAGATTGGCTCGAGGACATCTGAACTTTAAGCTACCGTGTATATTATAAAACTTTACTATCCCTTGATTCAAACATACACAAACTTTCGTTAACATAATCAGGTCTATTTTTGAACGAAACAGTAACTTTAAATTCAGGACAGATTGTCTCATGTCTCTCCACATACTTAGGGATGGTGCATTGCCGCTTGGGATAACACACATACCCTGTTTTCGTGACCAGATTGGCTCGAGGACATCTGAACTTTAAGCTACCGCGTACATTATAAAACTTTACCATACCTTGATTCAAACATACACAAACTTTCGTAGCATAATCAGGTCTATATTTGAACGAACCAGTGACCTAAAATTCAGGACAGATTGTCTCATGTCTCTCCACATACTTAGGGTTGGTGCATTGTCGTTTAGGATAACACACATACCTGTTTTCGTGACCAGATTGGCTCGAGGACATCTGAACGTTAAGCTACCGAGTACATTATAAAACTTTACTATCCCTTAATTCAAACATACACAAACTCTCGTTAACATAATCAGGTCTATATTTGAACGAACCAGTAACCTAAAATTCAGGACAGATTGTCTCATGTCTCTCCACATACTTAGGGATGGTGCATTGCCGCTTAGGATAACACACATACCTGTTTTCGTGACCAGTTTGGCTCGAGGACATCTGAACTTTAAGCTACCGAGTACATTAAACTAAAATTTGGGACAGATTGTCTCATGTCTCTTCACAGAGCAAGAAATAGTATGCACCTTCAAGCACACACACACAATCTATTTCTATGACCCCAGATTGGGCACCAAGGACATCCAAATTGTAATTTAATTCCTTCGAACCAACGACACTACCTTACACGTTAACAAACAAGGGCACTCGCTGTTTGAACTGCTAACCTAAAATTCAGGACAGATTGTCTCATGTCTCTTCACAGAGTAAGATATAGCATAAACCTTCCGGCACACACACAATCTATTTCTATGACCCCAGATTCGGCACCAAGGACATCTGAACTTTAGGATACCGTAAACATTAAACTAAAATTTGGGACAGATTGTCTCATGTCTCTTCACAGAGCAAGATATAGCATGCACCTTCAGATCCACACACAATCTATTTCTATCACCCCAGATTGGGCACCAAGGACATCCAAATTTTAATTTAATGAATTCGAACAGACGACATACCTGACACGTTAACGTTACATGTTATTTATTGAGTAGTTCTATCACGCTCTGCTGTCCGAGCCTTTGATTATATACCAAAGGTTCGTACATTCTACTGGTTTTGCATGCATATACACTTGCCATCCTTCCGTCTAGTACGCCCGTATAATCACCGTGAAAACGGAACATGCGCCGTTCAACGGTTAGCTGCTGTGCCGTCCTCATTCGTGAAATGCCTGACAATAAGCGTCTAGAAACGTATCAGGTAGCCGTCGTGTATGTATAAATGGTTCTTAACAATGTCAAAGACAGCAAAATTGCATCATGCATCAATTTGCTTATTCGAACTTATTGTATTGTAAGACGATCGCCGTAAATGTTGTAGTTCGTAATTAAAATCAGAGTTTGAGGGATTTGTCTATAATCATCTTCATCAAACTGGGGTCGGAGTGTTACTTACATAAGAAAGTTACCAATTCCGTTAACTTTTTACAAATGATTGATTCTTACAATAATTATAAGTAACAACCAGGTGTCGACTTCACCCGAGAAGTTGGATTTGTATTTAATTTCTCACGTAATAGTATTTTATTATCATAATTATATCTGTTTCATTTCCTTTCCGGATTGATGACAAAGCACACAGGGCTCGCAGTGTTTTGCGCACGAGGATTCAGGCTCCAACTTGTTAAAACATGTAATGTTCATTTTTGATAACAAAACACTCCTGGCTTGAAATTCGCACGCGCAGCGTAGAATTTGACACCGAACAGGTGCGCTTGCATGAGCTCGAACATGTTGCAACATGAAATTGAATCAGAGTTTAATTAAATATTAGCTACGTTCCTCAGTAATATTACTTTGTAGAACATTCCTCATTAGGTGGACAGTCGGAGCAGTCAAATCACGTCAAATAAAAACGAAACTAATTGTAAGTATTGTACAAGTACCAATCTATTACTACATCGATATTTCATCATGTTGTTTTGTGTATGTACTTAAAATTAATTATCATTTCGCTTGTTTCAGATCATTGATAATGTGTGATTCTCCGGATATTATCGACTTCTCACAATACGCTCAAGGTTTCCCAACTCCGAGTTTAAGCTGGCATATCCCTGATTTCCCAGAACAACAAAGACCTCTCAACAAAGAGCCTAGAGCAAGACAAGACAGCGGACCTGGCAACAAGAAGTCTAGAACAAGACGGGAATGTTTAAAACAGAAACCATCTCAGCCTACATGTCAATCATTCGTCATAAACAATGAGAAGAAAAAAGGTTTACGACTGATCCAGGTACAAGTGTTGGATATTAGTAATCAACAAGAACCTGCAAGTGACAATCAGGACGTGGTTATGTTAAGTGCGCAGTATATAGTGACTGAATCGGCGGACCATGTTATGGAGGAGACGCAATCGTTAATTCATAAAATATCAAAAAAACTTTGTGGGGACAGTTGTTATTATTAACGTGTGTTAACGTGTCTTTATTTTGTAAGTACCTACTTTATATGTTATTGTGTAAGATTTGTGTATCTATTTAGGTTAATGATCATACATCACAAGTTTGTATTTTAAGTATGTAAGTACGTATAGAAAACATTAAGTAAACTATGGGGAAAGTTATAATTAGTTTGTAATGATTGTAAGATTTGTGTATCTAGATCTAGTTAGGAATGATCATAAGTTTGTAAGTTAATTAAGTAGGTACACACGTCAGCTACGCCAAACTGTCAAATTTTTCCCAATTTAACATGAACCATATTACTTAACACTTATGTATAAAGATGAAAATCTATCAAAGTTTGACAGATTATTAGCATAGGTTGATGTGCTGAGTCTGTACGTATATAAAACTTTAAACAATCTATGTGGGGAAATTTATTATTATTTCCTTTATTTCAATAAATATATATAAATTACATTTTATTATTATTAGGTAGGTAGTTATAATTAGTTTGTAATAATAATTGTAAGATTTGTGTATCTAGTCAGGTTAATGATTATACATCACAGGTTTGTAAGTTAAGTATATAGGTACGTGTAGAAAACGTTAAATAAAATATGTAGGAAAGTTATAGTATCTGGTAAGGATAATGATGACAAGTTTGTAACGTATAGAAAACATTAAATAACTTTGTGAGGAATTATAATTGGGTAGGTAGTTATAATTAGTTTGTAATTATTGTAAATAATGTAAGAAAGTAAATAAAATATATATTCTTTAATAATTTAAATTATGTTTTGTATTACTTATTTCAATAAATATATATAAATTACATTTTATTATTATTAGGTAGGTAGTTATAATTAGTTTGTAATAATAATTGTAAGATTTGTGTATCTAGTTAGGTTAATGATTATACATCACAGGTTTGTAAGTTAAGTATATAGGTACGTGTAGAAAACGTTAAATAATATATGTAGGAAAGTTATAGTATCTAGTAAGGATAATGATGACAAGTTTGTAACGTATAGAAAACATTAAATAACTTTGTGAGGAATTATAATTGGGTAGGTAGTTATAATTAGTTTGTAATTATTGTAAATAATGTAAGAAAGTAAATAAAATATATATTCTTTAATAATTTAAATTATGTTTTATTTTGTATTACTTATTTATACTCGAACTCTTAATTAGCTCTAGTGTAATGATATAATTATAGGTTATTTGCTTTCAATATTTCATATTAGAATAATCGTTTAAAATGAAGAAGAAATATCATTTCACTGCAGGTAATTTAAAGTTTGTTATGAAGGTTACTCTGATTATATTAAATAAAACACTCTTAAGTAAATATACATTTTTTATTAAATGTTCAAACAATAATGATTAAAATAAATTAAATACAGGCATATTATTATCAGCATACCATTTTCTAATACACACCGCATTATTTAATGTACAATTCATTTTATGGTTCGCACAATTAAAATCAGTTTTATTTTTACAGAACTTTTTTTTTAATGTCTCAAAATTAGGACATCCCTTCTCCCCTATGTCGATCACTTCACAATTTGCACATAACTCTTTAATCCACTTAATCTTTTCCAAACCCTTTGTGATAATTTTTTTATTTTCTAAGTATGGTAAAATAACACGTTGAAACTCTTTGTAGTCTATGTACCCCTCACTCCAGTAAATTCCTCGATTTCTTTCTAACCACCTCACTTGCTTTTTTTCTTCTTGTGTAAGGTAATGGAATGAATATGGTGGTTTTACCAAGAACGTCTGTGAATGATCCTGGCTCGCAATGGTCAATTCTTTGACGATAAAATTATTTATAGAATCTTTAAATCCTTGGAGTTCTACTATAATGGTATCTGCATTCATGATATCTTCTTAACAATGTTACTTAATGGTTTGTATTCAACAATGCAATCGTTCAGAATGAGACAGTATGCTGAAGTATGATCTGGTATCTCTGAATCACTCTCAATTTCTACTCTCACATCCACAACCGAACCTGTCTTTAGATTATCCGCTTGTCTAGAGCAATCGACTACAAACAGCGGTGCCAAATCTCTAAATTGTTTCTCGCTTAGTATGGGCTCTGACCGACGTCCGTAATACGACTGTTGAAATCTGATGTATTGCTCGTATAATAAAGCGATTTTGTTATTAGCAAAACTCACATTTAGGTTTTCATACGGAAAATAAGTTGAATTGAGATACACTCTAACGTCTCGAACATGACAGTGATCGAATTGAGACATGTCAGAACTTGCATTATTTTTTCTATTTGTCTGTAGACCAATAATAATGTATCTTGGTTTTTCTATTTGAGATGAAGTTTTGATAGACCAGGTATGTTTTGTAGTTTTAGGCAAAGATGGATATTCGTACAGATCCCAATTTCTGTATATCATTTGAAGTGGTCGATCTTTTTCTAATACTTTTAACAAACCAATTTTTTCTTTGTCTGATACTTTAACATGCGGCACGCGCCATATGATTTTGTCGATCTGAACATCATCCACTACTTCGCCAGTATTCAGTTTTACAGCGTTCAAATTAGTGTTACTTCGTAACAAAATCAGTTCATGTCTACTATTTATCACGACTTTTTTAAAATCTTCAGCAAAACCGAGGAGGTTACAAAGTGGTATGGAAGCAGAAAATTTTCCTCCTTTGATATTTTTAATGCCATCAATATTCCAGCCCCAGGCATTCGATATTTTTGACTCACTTTCGTTCATTGAAATAAGTGATTTCATGGTTGTTGTTATACCTGCATTTTTTATTTTATCAATCTCTACTCCATTTAGCTCATACCGAATGTCTTGAAATAAGTAGAGTAGACCGTTGTTCGTGAAGTTGACACTAGTAGCTATGTATTTCGTATCTTTTTTGGTAACGATAACAGTTCCTTCCAAATATAGGGTGCTAGCTGATGGTAATATGTACAAGTCCTGTTGGTTGATAGGTATGCGGATTTCATCGTTCCTGTTGAAACTCGTTACATAGGGCTTGTAGGAATGAAATTCGATTCCTTCTATAGTATTATCGTAAGTCGGAGCGGATAGAACGTCTAAGATATTCATTTTAACAATCCGATTGCTTTAAGGAATGCTTTATTGTCTTTGGTTAATTTAATTTTCTTCTTAGAGAGAGGTGTTATTTGATAGGTAGCTCGAGCAGAACTGATATTCTTAACTTGTTGGGACACAATTTTATTATAGTCAATCATTTTTTCTTCTAAGATGCAGATATACCTGTACTTCTTCACCACGTAAATTGATTAATCGTTTGTTTATATCTAATAGTCTGATATGTATGCAGCTTATGCTGTTTTGATTGATTGGAAAGTATATTGCGTTCTTCGGGATTTCTATGATCCTGTATCCAGGCGGCACATTAAGTGCAAATTCGTGAATAATATGACTTGGTTCGCCGTTTACATATGAACCGCTTACAATATCACATTCAATCCTGACTATGGTCGTAGGTAGAATGTTGACTGGAGACTGTGACACATGCCATTTATTTGCTTTCAAGATTTGTTTGTTAAATCCTAATAGTCTTCTAAAAGAGTCTTCTTTGATTAAATTAATGTCTTTGGTACAGAATATGGTGGTTTTTAAAGTATTATTATTGCACCGCAGTTTGATCGCTGCATCTTTTATTTCGGATTTTAAATAATCGCTGATATCTTGCAATTCATAAGTGCCTTCCGGTATTTCAATAACTTCATTTAAACCATAATAGAACTTATTATTACTTTTATCAATGTTTGGAATAGAATTAAAAGTTGAAAAGTGTAATAAAGCACACTCATACTCTCCATCTAGTTGTAACGTATTAGAATAGTATGTAGTTAATACTGACGAGTCTCCAGTTATCGACAAAGTGAGTGACATCTTGCAAATGATTGAAATAAAAGAAAAGCATATATTTTATAATACATTTTTATTCCAAAAAGCCCCCAAATAATTTAAACATAAATGACCACAATTGACTGCGTTAAATTTTTGATATCTTGTGTAGTTATAAAACACAGTACAATTTTTAAAATATTGCATCAATTCCATTGGAGGTTTTAAATTTCCATAGCTATCAAAGTATTCGCAGTGATCATATACTTTAGCATAAGCTACCCAATGCGTTCCTTCGTTCTTAGAATCGTCTAAGTTAACGATACCACATTCAATGCGTTTCGGCTTGCGAGGTAGTCGATCCTTCATATAAACCCCACGAAAATATGGGATGTCTCTTGAAAACTTTTGGATGTCTACATTAGTTAGTGGACGATTGGGTAGCATATTTTTCAGTTTTTTGAAGATGTTATAAACAATCCTTTACCACTTTTATACGGCTTAATGTATAAACCCTTGCCCAAAACTAAAGCCTCCATAGCTTTATTATGTCGTTCTGTTTCTTGCAAATTTTGTTTGCTTGCTTTGTAATCATTGACGGTTTTTGCAATGCCAGCTGCACCACCAGCTAAAGTTCCTAAAGCCGATAAACCAGCGAAAATTGGAATTAAAGGTAGAATTCCTCCAGTCTTTGGTATGGGTATTACTCGGGGTACTCGAATTCTATGATGAATGTTTGGAAATAACTTTTTTGCGGTTAAGTAAGCTGCTTTTACTAAAGTATTTTTATCTTTGCATTTGAGTTTCTTAATTTTTGATTTAATTTTTGAAACTAAGCTTTTAAATGTTTTAATGCCGGATCCAGACTTTAGTTTCGCTTTCATAACTTTGTTCACTAGCCAAGAGCTCAGTTTTTCTCCTTTCCCTGCATCTTTTGATTTAAGTCTTTCTTTAGCCATGTTAAGTAGTTGTAAATCGGCTTTGTGGCGATTTGATAAGTCTGTATGGTTTGTATACGCTATATCGTGTTGCATGCAAGCTTCGTCTAGCTTATTTACACCTCGGTCACCTCGCGCTAAGCGTTTGTGAAGTTTGGTTCCTGGTCCACAATAATTGTATCCTGGCAAATGAACTTCGAATGGTAGACGATTAATTATGCTGTTAACTAGTCCACCCCCCTTCATTACCCAAATTATAATGATAGGATTTTAAATGAGAAATGGATATATAATATCTTAGTCCATTATTGCAGCTTTTTCAATCCAACTGTTTTCTGCACTGGTTAGACCTAACCATTTGACGTACAATTTATTTCCTTTCTTTTTCAAAACCTTTTCTATTAAATAAACATCAGGATAGTTAGATCTTTGCAGTTCTTGTTCATAAAAAGCTCCTAAAATGTTTTGCTTTCGTTGATCTTCTATATGATATGTCACTGGTATTGTTTTATTTACCTTTTTTATAATAAATAATTCAGTTGACCAATTAGGAGTGTAACCTTTCTCAAAATTATGTTTGTATTTACTTATGCGAACACAATCACCTACTTTGAATTTAGGCTTCCACTGAACTAAATCATGTTTATTTATGTTTTTTAAATTTTCTTTGATTACTTGTTCATTACATTTATTCACATCAACCGGTTTAAATTGAATAGTACGATGTTTTGTGTTGTTATATTTCTTTATCGTTTCTTCCAATGGTAAACCTAACCACTTATATTTTCCATCGAAACTAAAATATTTATATAATTTATTGTTTACAGTTCTAATCAATCTCTCTACAATTGATGCTTTTTTAGTAGAAAACGATGAGTAATGGTTAATATTATGTTTTTTCATAAGTGTTTGAAAAGTGGTGTTATAAAATTCTGTTCCCATATCAGTTTGTAAGTTAGCAGGATTGTTATGACTACTAAGCAGTATATGTTCGAATGCACGAGTAACGACAAATTTATTTTTCGATTTTAACGGTTCAGCCCAGGCATATTTTGAGAAGCAGTCAATCACCACTAAGATGAAATTGTAACCTTTGTTATACTTTTTCAGGTTTTGCATGTCCATCAAATCTGCTTGCCATAAGTCGTGGATTCCTTTCAAAATAACAGAACGTCGAAGGAAATTTCTCCGAGCCGCTTTGTGTATTTCATTTACAATTTGCTGTTTTACCATTACGGAGTTTTTTGAAGTAATTTATCTACCTCTGCTTTAGTATAAAACGTATCTTGCAAATGAGTTGAAACCTCAGGTATTCTTGCTTTTAAAGTAGTTTGAACAGCACCTTTTGCATCTTTTATGATTTGAGAACGTAATGAACCAATCATATTATTAAATTCTTTTAGCATATTAGCATTCAATCGATCTACATAATCCTTATTCACAGCCAAATTATTTAATTCTTTTAACGTGTTAGCATTTAAACGATCTACATAATCCTTGTTCACAGCATCGTCTGCTTCTACTGGAGATCTAATTCCTCTCAATCTTAATGCTTTTAAATCAAAATCTCCGTTTTCCGATTTTAACAACGCATTCTCATTAAACTCAAATAAGTCTGTTAAACGCATTCTTTTGTGAATATAGTGCCCGAATTTGTCTACGTTCATGTTTAAGGTGTATTGTATTGAAAGGCTATTAGTAAAATAAACACGTTTTAAAATATTTATTTATTTATAACTTTATTTTCACGCAATTCTTCAATAATAGATATAATTTCATTTTCTAATCCTGTGTTGCCAGCATCTCTAGACGCAATTAATAATTTCAATCTTTCCACTAATTCATTAGGATTATCCCAGTACACGAAATCTACGTTTTTTTTCCATCTTTTTAGTAACGGTAGACCCTTTCCCTGAACTGCATTATTCAGTTTAAAAAGAGGTTTAATTACTTGCAAATATTTTTGTCCTTTATTACTTTTTATTGGTTTACTTGGCTCATAGTCTCGACGATGTGCAGTTGTATCAAGTAGCATCGACTTATAATTTTGCATATCACTGTCTGTAACCAAACTTAAATCTACATCTTTCTTAAGCAACAACTGTTTTAAACCAGAGGTATTTCGGTATTTACGTCCAGCCACGATAATGTTTTGATCGCTGATTGTTATGTAAGCAGAACCTAACATTAGTTTCCCGCGGTCTGCTCTAACCCCAAATGGAATATCTACCAACGCTTCTGAAGATACTGACCAGGATGACGTATCACAATCTTGATTCGTTTCAACTACTGATTCATATGAAGACTCACTGTTGATATCAGATTCATATTTGTCTTCATCGTCATTATTATCATTATTTCCTACGCTTCCAGTTCCTTCTTTCTGTAAAGTTTCGTTAGTAAACGGAACATCACCAAAATCATTACTAGCACGCAGAAACGGAGTTTGCTTACTTGCATTAGCAATTAGGTTGAGAGGTTCTGTTACAGGTTTGAAAACAGATTCCAGTGCTTGTTTATTGGTAATCTCAGCATCTCTCATTTTTCGTACTTTTATCTTCACAGCTTCTGCCGCATCAACAATTTGTCGTTTCAATGATTTTTCCATATTGGTAAAACAGGTCGTAATTGATTTAGCGTTGTAAGGCGAATAATAATGACAGGCAGGTAATGATCTTATATACTTACGTATTCGTGTTCTTAGTCAAAGACTGCAAACGTGTTGAATTTACTTCTATAACACCCTCTGTTTTTGGAACAATCCTTATTAATTACAACGTAATTGAAAGGCTCACTCCATATTTTTGAGCACATTTCACGAAATTCAATCCATGACATGTCAGTGTTGACGTGTTCATCATAAACATGTCTCATATTTTTTTCATCTTGTTTAAAAAGTACGATAAGGTTCGCATTGTCTCTTACTAGTTGCTTAGGGATTTTACTATATGTCTGATTTAGATAAAAGCAGTCGATGAATTTATGTCTCCCCATTGCAAAAAAATCGCGCATACTGTTTTGATTTTCACAAGCAACATCATCAAATACAATTACAGAATTTGGTTTTGCGGTCTGAACACTTATTACTTGCTCATTTTCATAGTATTTCTGGAACGAAATATCTGGTACTCGTTGCAAAACTTTTTCTAAAAATATGTACTTGGGTTGTTGCAAGGTTTTCGAATAAACATAAACATTTTGAAATCTTAATCCATTCTCATGTATAAGAAGACCCACTAATAAATTAGTTTTTCCACAATTTGACGGTCCGCAAATGATGCATCGTATGGATTTAGGTAATAATTCTCCATGACGAAAACCAGTTTCCTGAGACTGAACGCAAAGTTTGTTTACATTTAACGAATATGGTTGTTTTACAAATTTCATGGTATCTCATTGAAATGGTTATAACAACAATGGGTCAATTAATCGATTACATCGACATTTATATGTTGTTATGATTTTTGTGAACGTTTCGTTTACTATTTTGTATGTATGTATATACCTATGCACGGATCGGGCAAGGTAAGTCATCGATATCTATATTACCTAATATAATATGTCCACACAACTCTATTGTATAGTTATTAGTCACTATAAATAGTGGTCTTCATTAAACTTTTATACACATACATATCAAGAGCTCTTGAAATGAATAAAATAAAATACTGTCCTAGATATGAAATTTATAACAAACATCAAATTCGTGTATTCTCGTTCAGACATTATTGGGCGACAACCGATTCACAAAAAAGATTGGTGATGGAAATGTCTGATGCAGGTTTTTTTTATTGTGGAAATGGTGTAAACGATAAAGTCATGTGTTTTTCTTGTGGAGGCAGTATCAAAGATTGGGAGATTTACGATGATCCTTGGTTGCAGCATGCAACACACTTTCCTGATTGCTTGTATTTAAATGCTGTGAAAGGAAAAGATTATGTTGATAAGTTCCATCCAATACATCGGGTGGAATAGGAATCTTTATCTTAGTTTAAATCGCCCTCGATAACAAGTGGCAGATGATTTAACCAATAATAGGTATGTGTCGTACTTAATACAAAATAAATCATAATTATATATATATAAATATATAATCGTAGTACCTAGAAGAATGAAACATTTTGAAATTAGAAGCGATTACAAACTTCAAAAATAAATCCGGATTTAATATTTAGGAAGTTCTATTAATGACAAATTTAGTGTTTACAACATGACGTTCATGTTACTTACAATATAAATGCATGGAATGCAATTTATGTGTGCGTGGGAAGCGCGCATTGCATTGACATTGCACTTCGCCGATTTGAACGAACAAAGCATATTTATACATAAAGCTAATTTACATCTAATTAACAACCACCGGATACGGTTACCGTCAACGGAACTATCTATAGCTGCGGATTCACACAGTTTGTACGCTAGATTGAATAATGTGAGATACGTTTCTGATCCGGCTGCCGTTGTCAAGTGTATCTGCACCTTAGCTTTATACATGTAAGGCAAGGATGGAGTATCCGTGTGACCACATTTACCACTTGATTGTTACGTGTTGATGTAAAAGGATGTATCGTCTGCAATGTGTTAAATTAAAATTTAGATGTCCTCGAGCCAATCTGGTCACAGCCAAATGTTTGTGGAGACACATGAGACAATCTGTTCTAAATTTTAGTTTAATGTACGCGGTAGCTTAAAGTTCAGATGTCCTCGAGCCAATCTGGTCACGAAAACAGGTATGTGTGCTAAGCGGCAATGCACCATCCCTAAGTATGTGGAGAGATATGAGACAATCTGTCCTGAATTTTAGGCTACTGGATCGTCCCAATATAGACCTGATTATGTTAACGAAAGTTTGTGTATGTTTGAATCAAGGTATGGTAAAGTTTTATAATGTACGCGGTATCTTAAAGTTCAGATGTCCTCGAGCCAATCTGGTCACGAAAACAGGGTATGTGTGTTATCCCAAGCGGCAATGCACCATCCCTAAGTATGTGGAGAGACATGAGACAATCTGTCCTGAATTTTAAGTTACTGTTTCGTTCAAATATAGACCTGATTATGTTAACGAAAGTTTGTGTATGTTTGAATCAAGGGATAGTAAAGTTTTATAATGTACGCGGTAGCTTAAAGTTCAGATGTCCTCGAGCCAATCTGGTCACGAAAACAGGTATGTGTGTTATCCTAAGCGGCAATGCACCATCCCTAAGTATGTGGAGAGACATGAGACAATCTGTCCTGAATTTTAGGTTACTGGTTCGTTCAAATATAGAGCTGATTATGTTAACGAAAGTTTGTGTATGTTTGAATCAAGGTATAGTAAAGTTTTAGCTGTTTTAACCTGGTGAGTATAATTACATGAATCTGAATTTGCGGTACCTAGTTGATAGAGGTAAGCCATCGATACTAACAGTATTTTACTACACTATGTAGGAATTCATACTCCACCTTCCGTTCCCATCGAGTGGAATAGGCGCCGAACCAGTATTTTACTGCACTATGTAGGTTTTCATTTATATTATTGGGCATTCTACTCCACCGAGAGTGACGAGGCGAACGAAGTGAGCCGATGGAACGGAAGGTGGAGTAGGATGCCCAATAATATACTACTTATGTTCCTATGTTTTAGAATGATAGTATTTTTACTTCATTATACTTACTGACTTATCATCAGAGATCGGATATTCTGATTCATATTTACCTAAAGTAATTTTTTGGCTATGAAAGTGTGGAAGAAGATTCTAAAAATATTTTTTTTAAATCTCAAGATGCCAGGAACGCCGAGAATGCATAACTAGTCGGGTGTATAGTACGGTAGTTTTTTTCTTATAAAAAAACCCCGGGATAGCATAACTATCTACTATTTAGATGCATATTTACTTAAAAATAATTTTTAACCTCCGATGCAAATATGTGTGCGGATTTTTTCGATGCAAAAGCGCATTCAACATTAGCCAACATCTCAACTTTAGGTGAATATGCATCCGAATATCCGATCTCTACTTACCACAGTCAATAAGTTAAAACCGGCTTCGCTTCGGCTTTTCTTTTAGAAAAATTGACACCTCGCCGCTGCAGGTAGGTACACCTCTGCCTTACCCTTCGGCCCTTCGGGGCAAATAGTTGTTATGTTATGTTAACAAACTTCCTTCCTTCTGTTTGACTAATCTTAAGACCATAACTGTACCCTATTCTGACACTGTAGGTACATTATGGTTATGATAATGAATCCTAAAAAAAAACATTCAGCACCCTAATTGCGTTTTGACAGTTGAACAATATTCATTGCGTTATTTACGTTGCTGGGCAAACACATTCTTCGAAAATATGAAGCAATGGTTTAACAATCTGTTTCAAAACGAAACAGATTATGATTAACTGTGGGTTACGCAATTAGGGTGCTGGTCTAAACAAAACAAAATCAAATGTTATCCTAAAAATTCAGGTAAAGTAAAGCCAAGTGTAGGCCTTTTAGAATTTTACCATTTTTTGTATTGGTGAATTCTGTTTCTTCTGTTTTTTTGTTTTTTTTTATTATTATTACTAATCGATAGTAGATGGTACGATATTTAATGATAATTCTGTAACTTCATCATTAATCGTGATTAAGAATTAATGAGTACTTCAGTTTAGAAATATAAAATGCAAGTTATTTTTTTTAGGTTTTACTTAAAGATATGCCGATGCCGATGCCGGACGTAAAAGAATAGCACCATCCCATTTGTTCCCGTGGGTGTCGTAGAAGGCGACTAAGGGGCTTACTAGAGAATGGGCAGCAGCGTTTTCTATGCATTTTACCACCATACTGCGATCGCCAACCCGCCTGCCAAGCGTGGCGATTATGGCAAAACCCCCCCTTTTGGAGGAGGCTTATGACCAGCAGTGGACGTGTTTCGGCTGAAATGATGATGATGATTAGGTACTTAAATAAATTAATGGCAGAAAACAAACTGGTTATGTTTTGAGTCTCTAACCGGACTAGAGTAAGCATACCTAATGTTTACCTAACTTTACCCGTATCACAATTTTATCAAACTATTATTTTCATCTATTTCTATAATGATCGTTAACTCCTCCAGGTTTTACTAGATGGCGCTGTGCCGATGACGCCGATTTCTACATCGCGGTGTTAAGATTCTCCGTGGCTGAATGACCCTCCTCGATTTTCCCAATACGAATTAAGACCTTACTTCATAGGATCATTTCTATAGTAAGCTCTTCTCGAGACTTTCACACTATGTGAGTCCTCACAAGTCACGTTGATGAGACGTGGCGCGGTGCCCTGAGCGTGAGGCGGGCGATGGTAGACCTACCACCAGCCTTCGATGATCGTTCACTCCCTTCGCAAGAGGGGAGCGTGGGGTACTGTCGCTGTCTGAGTGGCTATTTTTAAAACCCTTTTATTTATGACTCTGAACCACTAGCAATTCGTAACATCGTAGTTACAAAACATTAAATAATAGTAAACTTTTATATTAGATTAAAATCCATGGTACTCCTAATTCATAGGTACAGTCGCCAGCAGGTCAAGCTATCCCAAACTGTCAAGTTTTCCCAATTGAACATAAACCTTATTCCTTTGTCATAAAGTTGAAAAACTATCAAAGAAATTTGACAGATTGGGGTAGCTTGATGTGCTGACCTCTGTAAAATTAATTCACATCAAATGAAAACAAAACGTCACCTAAAATAAAGTCTGAGAATTATGTACTTACTTCTTATTATTTCAACACCAGTTTTTAAAATAAAATAAAATATGACATCGAGCGATTCATTGTTTTTAATTACGGTGCTTAATAACAAAATATTTGAAATTACTTTTGTTTCTTTCGTTTATCTCAGTATTTAGTTGTGTTAATATTTATAATGTATTTGCGCTCCTGCTTCTACGAGCCTCTTTTTTCTACTGCTATATATAATAAATAACTACACGTGGACTAACCTATACGAAGCACATCTCACTCAACGCAAAATAACATTGTATTAGGGGTGTCCCTAATAAAATGTTATAGGTCTGTATCACTGTGTGTCCTTGCTGACTAATTTCTTCTTGCAAGTCGCAGTTTTATTTATTAATACACGTGCCTTTTCATCTTCATTTATAATTGATTGAGCTAAACATGTTGCAATCATGTTACGTTGCTATGCTTTTTTTGTAAGATGCGCTTTACATCCGTCGAAATAAAGCATGTGATAAAGAATTATTCTTTTTTTACTTTTTTAAATAGTAAATATTACATAATGGGCTTGCGAATGACCTTTTCTGTTTACCCCTTCAGGGTGGCGTAATGTGATATTGTAAATAATATGGAAACAACGTTATCTAACGTTAAGTCGTTTGATGAAATTGCTATAATTACATGAATATACCTACAAAATAAGTCCCAACAATACGCTTATGATCTAAGTTCTCCTTAGAAATAATAAACGTTTCTGTTCCTACCTGTACTTTTGAAGAGTCATTTAATTTGGACTGGGTGGAAGAAACAACAAAAGATTAATGTAAAAAGTTAATTTTATTTACGATTACTACATAAATATGTGATCAATAACGATAAATCATTACCGTTTTTACGATATTTACGATCATTATTCATTAATTTTTATTAAAATGTTTGATTACTTTTCTTTTTGACAATTCAGTAGATACCTGCTCGTCAATTTTTTTATTGTTTATGTGGTTATAATGTTTACTTTCTAATCAAAAATTCAAATGACTTATATTTGAACCTCTTTGAAATAATTAGTAGCATTTTTTAATGACTGATATGATTGTGAAATCATATTCAAAACAATTACGATTTATTTAACCACTAATATTGATACCGAGTCTTTTATTTTTTATTTTTTAAGGTTTAAAAAAAAGTGTTCTTGAAGGGTTTTTTAATTCGATGATTAGGGTAGATGTGTTACCTGTGTGAACCTGTTACCCTGTGGCTTTCGCAACAGGGTAACAGGTTCACAGTTAGGTACTTACTACATTAGACATTCTAAACTCGAAAAAAACTTTACAAAATCACTTTACCCAATGAAACGAATGAAAATAATTATCGCCACAACATTTATTCTATTTTTACAATGATGGTCAACTCTTCAATGTTTTACTAGATGGCGCTGTGCTGATGACGCCGATTTCTACATCGCGGTGTTAAGATTCTCCGTGGCTGAATGACCCTCCTCGATTTTCCCAATACGAATTAAGACCTTACTTCATAGGATCATTTCTATAGTAAGCTCTTCTCGAGACTTTCACACTATGTGAGTCCTCACAAGTCACGTTGATGAGACGTGGCGCGGTGCCCTGAGCGTGAGGCGGGCGATGGTAGACCTACCATCAGCCTTCGATGATCGTTCACTCCCTTCGCAAGAGGGGAGCGTGGGGTACTGTCGCTGTCTGAGTGGCTATTTTTAAAACCCTTTTATTTATGACTCTGAACCACTAGCAATTCGTAACATCGTAGTTACAAAACATTAAATAATAGTAAACTTTTATATTAGATTAAAATCCATGGTACTCCTAATTCATAGGTACAGTCGCCAGCAGGTCAAGCTATCCCAAACTGTCAAATTTTCCCAATTGAACATAAACCTTATTCCTTTGTCATAAAGTTGAAAAACTATCAAAGAAATTTGACAGATTGGGGTAGCTTGATGTGCTGGCCTCTGTACACAGACATTTTAAAAATTAATTCACATCAAATGAAAACAAAACGTCACCTAAAATAAAGTCTGAGAATTAAGTACCTACTTCTTATTATTTCAACACCAGTTTTTAAAATAAAATAAAATATGACATCGAGCGATTCTCTGTTTTTAATTACGGTGCATAATAACAAAATATTTGAAATTACTTTTGACTCTTTCGTTTATCTCAGTATTTAGTTGTGTTAATATTTATAATGTATTTTTTTGCGCTCCTACTTCTACGAGCCTCTTTTTTCTACTGCTAAATATATTAAATAGCTACACGTGGACTAACCTATACGAAGCACATCTCACTCAACGCAAAATAACATTGTATTAGGGGTGTCCCTAATAAAATGTTATAGGTCTGTATCACTGTGTGTCCCTGCTGACTAATTTCTTCTTGCAAGTCGCAGTTTTATTTATTAGTACACGTGCCTTTTCGTCTTCATTTATAATTGATTGAGCTAAACATGTTGCAATCATGTTACGTTGCTATGCTTTTTTTGTAAGATGCGCTTTACATCCGTCGAAATAAAGCATGTGATAAAGAATTATTATTTTTTTACTTTTTTAAATAGTAAATATTACTTAATGGGCTTGCGAATGACCTTTTCTGTTTACCCCTTCAGGGTGGCGTAATGTGATATTGTAAATAATATGGAAACAACGTTATCTAACGTTAAGTCGTTTGATGAAATTGCTATAATTACATGAATATACCTACAAAATAAGTCCCAACAATACGCTTATGATCTAAGTTCTCCTTAGAAATAATAAACGTTTCTGTTCCTACCTGTACTTTTGAAGAGTCATTTAATTTGGACTGGGTGGAAGAAACAACAAAAGATTAATGTAAAAAGTTAATTTTATTTACGATTACTACATAAATATGTGATCAATAACGATAAATCATTACCGTTTTTACGATATTTACGATAATTATTCATTAATTTTTATTAAAATGTTTGATTACTTTTCTTTTTGACAATTCAGTAGATACCTGCTCGTCAATTTTTTTATTGTTTATTTGGTTATAATGTTTACTTTCTAATCAAAAATTCAAATGACTTATATTTGAACCTCTTTGAAATAATTAGTAGCATTTTTTAATGACTGATATGATTGTGAAATCATATTCAAAACAATTACGATTTATTTAACCACTAATATTGATACCGAGTCTTTTTTTTTTAATTTTTCAAGGTTTAAAAAAAAGTGTTCTTGAAGGGTTTTTTAATTCGATGATTAGGGTAGATGTGTTACCTGTGTGAACCTGTTACCCTGTGGCTTTCGCAACAGGGTAACAGGTTCACAGTTAGGTACTTACTACATTAGACATTCTAAACTCGAAAAAAACTTTACAAAATCACTTTACCCAATGAAACGAATGAAAATAATTATCGCCACAACATTTATTCTATTTTTACAATGATGGTCAACTCTTCAATGTTTTACTAGATGGCGCTGTGCTGATGACGCCGATTTCTACATCGCGGTGTTAAGATTCTCCGTGGCTGAATGACCCTCCTCGATTTTCCCAATACGAATTAAGACCTTACTTCATAGGATCATTTCTATAGTAAGCTCTTCTCGAGACTTTCACACTATGTGAGTCCTCACAAGTCACGTTGATGAGACGTGGCGCGGTGCCCTGAGCGTGAGGCGGGCGATGGTAGACCTACCATCAGCCTTCGATGATCGTTCACTCCCTTCGCAAGAGGGGAGCGTGGGGTACTGTCGCTGTCTGAGTGGCTATTTTTAAAACCCTTTTATTTATGACTCTGAACCACTAGCAATTCGTAACATCGTAGTTACAAAACATTAAATAATAGTAAACTTTTATATTAGATTAAAATCCATGGTACTCCTAATTCATAGGTACAGTCGCCAGCAGGTCAAGCTATCCCAAACTGTCAAATTTTCCCAATTGAACATAAACCTTATTCCTTTGTCATAAAGTTGAAAAACTATCAAAGAAATTTGACAGATTGGGGTAGCTTGATGTGCTGGCCTCTGTACACAGACATTTTAAAAATTAATTCACATCAAATGAAAACAAAACGTCACCTAAAATAAAGTCTGAGAATTAAGTACCTACTTCTTATTATTTCAACACCAGTTTTTAAAATAAAATAAAATATGACATCGAGCGATTCTCTGTTTTTAATTACGGTGCCTAATAGATATTGGAAGTTTCCATAATACCGGTTAAATACGAATATGAACCTGCAAATTCATTAATTCTTAAATAATGAGCTTGGTAACGACCGGACAGATATCAGAATAAACACTGAACGTCAAGGTCGGCCAGAATTGGCCACGAGAACTAACGTTAAAACTTTTTCCAAGTGTTTTTCCGGAAGTTAGTCGTATTTTTTTTTTTTTTTGGAAAAAGTTTTTTGTTTTTCAGTTATTCGTTAGGTTCCTCACACCAATTCGAAATTTCGTCATCCTTGGGGTCAAAAAAATGCACATTTATGCGATAGCAGCAATCGCGGTTGATTTGCTGTATTTTTTTTGTAAGAGTTCCGTTGTCGGTCTCCGAAACGCATCATAGATCTCTAAGAAATTTAAATGGAACCATTTCGGAATAGGTAAGCCCCTTTCGAACAAAAGATGAATTTTGCAAATCCGTCAATAAGACCGAGTTATGCCCGAACATACGCAAAAAAAATACATGTCGTATTGATAACCTTATGTCATGTCTTACTCATCATCATGTGCCGATTAAATGTAGGTCAGTTTCCAGTATAGTTGGGGTGCAGTTGAATACCTGGATTTAGCATGAAGCGAATGCCTATCTGACCTCTACAACCCAGTTTGGGTAATGCAAAACCCCTTGTTAAAACTGGACTTGTCTTACTAATTACATTAATAAATATTTTTAGAAACTTCAGAATCAATACACGTGTCTTGTGTTCCTAAGAGAGCACACTGAAGTAACATTACTCGACGATGGAGCTAAACGAGTTGCGTTCGTGTTTTGATGCTACAACTCTTTTCGAAGGAGCGACTTGGGATAGAAAATACAGCTGTACAATTGTACATTTTAACACTTTAAATATTATCATAGCTTTAAGGTAGTCCGCTAATTCAAATTTTATTACTATTTCATGAAAATGGGATTAAAAGAACTGAGAGGGTTGTATTGATGATTTGGATGATTATTTATTCTGTAAAGTCACATTTGTTACGGTCCGCTTCCTCCTTATGTAAAATAATTCCTAATAGTTAGACTCCGAGAAAGAGGTCAATCGTCGAATCCGACTCGGCTGGGCAGCGTTCGGGAGGCTTCGCAATATATTCTCGTCCCAAATAACGCAGTGTCTCAAGACTAAAGTCTTTGACCAGTATGTGTTGCCAGGGATGACCTATGGCACAGAAACGTGGTCGCTCACAATGGAAGGCCCATTGTGAGCGACCACGTTTCTGTTCTTTCAGAAGGCTAAAAGTCACGCAAAGGGCGATGGGGAGGGCTATGCTCGAAGTTTCCCTACGTGATCTAATCAGGAATGAAGAGCTCCGCAGGAGAACCATGGTAACCGAAATAGCCCGAAGAATTGCCAAACTTAAGTGGCAGTGGGCAGGGCACATTGCTCGCAGAACAGATGGCCGATGGGGCCGAAAGGTTCTGGAGTGGCGACCGCGTACCAGAAGGCGTTGAGTGGGAAGGCCTCCCACAAGATGAACCGATGACCTTGTGATAAGGCTGCGAGAATCCTCTGGATATGGGAAGGACAAGACCGATCGAAGTGTAGGAGCCTGGGGGAAGCCTATGTCCAGCAGTGGATGTCTTTCGTCTGAAATGATGATGATAAAGATAAGTCAGGCACTGGGTAACCACAGTGAAGTATTTTTAAATAATACGCATCATTGATGTAGCCAGCATTACCACGGACGGAATAAAATCTAGTGCGCGAAAACTGAGATGTGAAAAACCGGATCGCGAATCAATCCCGTGTCCAGACGTAAATAATAGCACCATCCCATTTCTTCCCGTGGGTGTCGTAGAAGGCGACTAAGAGACTTACTAGAGAATGGGCAGCAGCGTTCTCTATGCATTTTACCACCATTCTGCGATCGCCAACCCGCCTGCCAAGCGTGGCGATTATGGCAAACCCCCTTATGGGGTCCCTTTATGGGGGAGGCCTATGTCCAGCAGTGGACGTCTTTCGGCTGAAATGATGATGAACCAATCCCGTCGCGATTTTATAACGTCTGTGTGAATGTCGACTTATCGTTAACTAGCTTTTGCCAGCGGCTTCGCCCGCGCGGAATTTTCATCCCCTATTTAACTCCCTTAGGGGTTGAATTTCGAAAACTCCTTCCTTATTCCTTGTCTACGTTATAAAGGGAACGTCTGTGCAAAATTTCAGCTTTCTAGGTCCAAGGGTTTGGGCTGGGCGTTGATGAGTCAGTCAGTCAGTCAGAACTTTTCTTTTTATCTACTCAGATTAGAAACTTAGATGATTAGTGATTTGTTAAATTTTTCTTTACAAAAAAAACTGGACGACTAGGCCCACCAGACTTGGAGTCTCAGCCCTTCATCATTAATTTGCCTTAACGTCACGACTGATCGATTATCTAATTATCTTGACCCAACCAATTTAATTTAATATTTTCATCTTACGCCTGAAATCCTTAATCTAGCTCTAATTCAAATAAAGTTGCCAGCCGCTACTTATTATGCAGTGTCGCCTTCAGGTGCGGTCGCAGCCAGACTTTGGTCACAGACAACATAAATATCATCATCATCTGCCTAGCCTTTTCCCAACTATGTTGAGGTCGGCTTCCAGTCTAACCGGATGCAGCTGAATACCAGTATTTTACATGGAGCGACTGCCTATCTGACCTCCACAAACCAGTTACTGGGTAATACAATACCCCTTGGTAAGACTGGTTGTCAGACTTTCGGGCTTGTGACGACCCGTAACGACTGTCAAAGATCCACAAATGAGCTGGGACCAATGGCTTAACGTGCTTTCCGAGGCACGGAGGGGTATTGGTATGTAAAGATGGTCACCCATCCACGGACCCACCGCGGCAAGCGTAGCTTAACCTGATCGATCGACCCGTGCAGCTATTGTTACTTAGCCACCAGCCCCTCAGACAACATAAATAGGAGCATGAAATAGTAGAATTCGCAAGTTGATGTTTGTTTTCAAACAGTTAAGCTATATTGCTGATCCAAATATAGATAGACAAGTTTACTTTGCTTTATGTCATTCGATATTGACTTACTGTATTACCGTATGGGATGGTGCTGGTAAAACACTGAGAGCTCAGAGGGCTATTCTCAAAGTGTCTACTTTCCGCCCTTTTCTCGTTCCTATTAACCTACTATGACTGGGCACGAGTACCTCTGGCCACGATTGCGGCGGTAAGTCCCCTCTCTGAGGAGTGGTTTGAGAGGCGGCATGGCGTCCTCACCTTCCGCCTGACGCAGGTCCTCACCGGACACGGCTGTTTCGGGAGGTTCCTGTTTCGGATAGGGCGGGAGGAAACGCCCGGGTGTTTCCACTGCGAAGATCGCCCTGAGGACACGCTGGAGCACACGGTGGCGGTCTGCCCAGCTCGGGTGGAGCACCGCCGTGTCCTCGTGGAGGCGATCGGCGGCGGCGATCTCTCGCATCCGGCCCTAGTCCAGGCCATGGTACGGAGCGAGAGGGCATGGGTACCCGTCACCTCCCTCAGCTAAGCAGTGATGCTCGCGAAGAGGGAGGCGGCGCACGTGAGGGAGAGGCAGTCTATGCGTCCTCGCGACCCTAGCCGCCGAAGGATACGGAGACGCCCTGGGCGTCGGGAATCCCAGACCAATTTCCGGCCAACGTAGGCATGAGCTTGCGGACGGCGAGTAATGGGTAGCTCGCTGTCCGGTAAGGACCAAGCCCAAGTCGACGGCGCGTTGTGTTCCACGCGCGCCTCAAAGAGATGTCAGCACAATAATGATGGGGCCTGCAAGGGCCGATGCCTGCCAGGGGTGCGGGATTGTTCGAAAGAGATACCACAGCCCCTGGCATACGGGCTACTGAGGGAACACGGGTGGGTTTTAGTCAGTAAAAGTCTGACACGCGCTCCTGCTCCACCCAGAGCGGGAGAAGTTATTTGATGATTTCTAACCCAAAAAAAACCTACTATGACAAATTTTATGAAGTATTATCAGTTCGACAGCGATTTATAATGGGCATTGTATTAAAACAACACACTGCGCTACCTTACAGTACAGAATATACTAATAAAAGACGTAAAGATATAGTCTGTCCTCGAAATATAGCTAAACATGCTTTAATATTCAAATTTTACCTGTTCCTCGGTCCTCTCCTCTATAAGACTAAATTCGAAAGCAAGCATTTATTCCCTGAACTACACAAATTGTAAGAGAACTCTCAATGATGCTCTCCAAAGTATGTCTTACGAAGAAACTGAGAATTTACTAATGTCGCTGAGCGAAAATTTTACTTTGATAGCCCTTGTCGTTTTGAAAACCGAAACTCATTGACGATGTGAACAGACAACGATCAGCCCTATAAGTATATATTTTACTTACACGGTACCTACCTCCAATCTTTTGTACGTTTCTTGAGCGATAAAATCGTTGATAGCTAGTCACTTCCTCGTCTGCGGTAGAACAGGTGCCTTCAATATAAAGACAGATTCCAACAAAGATTTTCTGTAAAGCGTCACCTTAAATATTAAAAAAAATCGTACGTGGGTGACCCCACCCGGTTCCCGGTTCCCGTTCCCGCTTGTAATTGTGTCTCGGTAGCATAGGGTGGCCCTTTAGAAGAGTAACCCTTTTCCCCTAGTTTATTCTAATATGCGGAAGCAATGATTCAACGCTCGGTAGGACGAGCAAAACGTTTTGTTTTGTCTTTACTGTGACAATGACTTTTATTATTCCGTCAGTGGGATATTAGAAGCAGTTTCCTTACATAGTATAGAACAAAGTCGCTATTCGTGTTTGTACGCTTAGATCTTTTATACTACGAAACGGATTTTAATGCAGTTTACATTCTCACGAGAAAACTTGTGTGCCAAATTTCACCGCGATGGCTCTAGTGGAAGTGGGTCAAAATATTGATCGCAAAATTCCAGGGCATACAAGTGAAGATAAATATTTAAAAAAAAACATAGCATTCATTTATAAAACACTAGCTTTTGACAGCGGCCTCGCCCGCGTTGTGATCGGAAATTATCCCACGAGAAAGTACTACCGGGTTAAAAAGTAGGTAGGTAGGTGGGTAGGGTAGTGTTAATCCAGGATATAAACTATTTGAGTGAGAAATATCATCCAAACCCGCTCAGCCGTTTTTGCGTGATTGAGTAACAAACATCCAAACAGCATACAACTTTCACATATTTCATAATATGTATTAGTAGGAGTTCAATGCTCGAATGCTCGATGATCGCAATACATTAAATGTTAGTATTTCAAATAGGTCCCTATATCAAGCCTAATAGCCGCGAAAAACAGTATTAAACTACAACAATAAATAAAATTCCATTAACCTTTAAAAAATCCTACTTTCGAACAATAAATTAAAATTAACATTCCATTTTTCTAAGAAATTTACCTTTGAGAAATTTTCATGAACTAATTGGCATAACTAAGCTTTCGTACCTATACACTGCCATAGTCTATTAAAAAAAAATCAAAAAGAATTAGCGTTATGAAATGAACAGTGAGGCAAATATCAGAACCGATTAGTTCCAGACAGATTATAACGTCAAAGGGAGAGGGTGAAAAAGGGGCTGTTAAGCATTCTCTGTTAAATTAAAATCAACCTTATAACTATTTGCAAGAAGATTTAAAGTTAATCGCTTCAAAATCCATGGAATTGTACTACATAGATATCGCAAAACAAGGGTTCGCTGACCTCTGGATAAAGGATAGAAATATAAATTTTAATTAAAACGAATGTTTGTGAAAAAGTTGGAGGTTTAAAAAGTTTGGTTAATACTTTATTTAATAGCTACTGGCAGCTTTGATGAGAAAAATGCACATGATGCCATATTAAAAATAAATGGGTTTTTTTTCTTCGGAATATTAAATGGTGTAACATTTTTTTCAACACACTTGCTCATAAAATGGCTCTAATTTCACTACAGTTAGGCACATAATGACACCTATTATCAAACTGTGACTTTTTCATTATTATTATTCACTAGTGAGTTATAGAATTGGTTGAGTTGCTTTGTTCTTAGTGAGTTATAGGTTGTTTTTTGTTTGAGTTGCTTTGTTCTTAAAAACGATGATGATGATGATGATGGATGATGCTGGATGACGATGGATGATGCTGGATGATGATGGATGATGATGATGGATGATGATGGATGACGATGGATGATGATGAAAGGTGATGATGGATGATGCTGGATGATGATGGGTGATGATGAGCGATGATGGATGATGATAGATGATGATGGATGACGATGGATGATAATGGATGATGATGGATGACGATGGATGATGATGAGTGATGATGGATGATGATAGATGATGATGGATGACGATGGATGATGATGGATTACGATGGATGATGATGGATGATGATGGATGCTGATGGATGATGATGGATGATGATTGATGATGATGATGATTTAGTATTATTTTCTTCGCAAGTGTGTTGAAAAACGTCGTATGATACACGTGTGTATTGATGATTATCGTCCTCGGCTCTCTTAAGACCCTCGCCTGACGGCTCGGGTCTCAATGGCGCCTCAGCGATAATCACCAACGTTACACACTTGTACCATAATGTACTATTTTTTTTCATGCTTTAATAGACAGGTGCATTTTTAATGAGTAGGTTATTTGTTTAGAAATGTGAAAACTGTTTTGCAGTACCTTCTTAAATAAAAGAACTACCCTTTCGAAAACGATCATTTTGCAATTGATTCGTAAACCCTAATTTTAGTATTTAAGTTTTTAATTTAACTACTTGTTTTTTTCTTTTTAATTTTGACTTTTATTTTTAACCCCAGGCGGCAAAAGAGGGGTGTTATAAGTTTAGCGGGTGCATCTGTAATGTGGCCGCGATGACAACATTTAAATAATAAAATTATGAAACAAGCAAAATCGATTCAGCCGTTTGGGAGCCACGATGGTGCAGAGCGCAAATATACACACAGATGGTCCCGCTAAACTTATAACTAAACTAAATTAAATGTTGTGATGGCGGACACATTACACAGTAAAAAGATCAGTGATTTCTAGTGTTTACCTAGTACGGTAAGACGTAAAAAGAGTGTGACAGACAAGGGACGGACAGAGGCGCCTTAGTAATAGGGTACGGAAGCCTAAAAAGCAAGGAGAACAAAAGAGCTGATAAGGACTCACAGGTACAGAGACTTTGTATTATTTTATATTTAAATTTCTTTATCAGAATACTATCAACATTTGATCATCACACCCATGTTGATAGTATTTTGATAAAGTAACATAACATCATACCCATTACCCACAACTGGTGGGGTCCGCAAGGGCCGATGCCTGCCAGGGGTGCGGATTGTTCGAAAAAGATACCGTGGCCCCTGGCCCATAGGATGATTTACCATCATCAAAAAAAAAAATCGTCATATTTTTCAAAATGGAATGTTTCTCTCACACCAACTGTCTCCGCATGTTTTCGTAACGAAATTTTAGCAAATCGTAGGAATAGTTCGTAGTCATCCGTAGCTCTCTATAGATACGCCGCTGCTTGCTACGACGGACGACGCCTACGCGCTAACTATAGTTCAAAACAACAATGATAGATGTCGTTGCGATTCACTATTATATGTCAATATTGAACATGCGCAAGCCGTGCGCGCAATTGCATTATTTTCCCATCGGCAAAAATGAGCAACTTCCATGCAAACTTTCATCCCCTAATCAACCCCTTTAGGGTTTTTTTTATTCCTTCTTGAGCCCTCAGACCGATGTGGAACTCTTGTGCCAGCTGTCATGCTTCTAGATCCAGCGGTAAAATCACGAAACAAGCAAATTCACTGGCATTCACTGGCAGAAAAAGCACAGGCTAAAGCCTGTGCTTTTTCTGCCAGTGAATTTTAAGATTTTTATCCCACAATGGAAATTTTACAGACCATCATTCGCTATTAAACAAAATCTGAATCATTTTGCAAGATTTTGCTAATTCATTACTTCGTATGTTTCAAAGAATGAGCAAAATAGGTCCAGCTGTTCACGTGGGATGCCGTGACACAGAGAAATAGGGATTATTTTTTATATATAAAGATAGGTAGGTATCTAAATAATTCCAGACAAAGTAGTAACAAGATACTTAAAGCCACATTAAAACAACGCCGGGTTCCCTCACCCCAGATCGCGTGCGTGGTCGGCATCACTCACTCTTTAGGAGTTTAGGAGTGAATTGCATGGCTTTTACTAAAAGGGAATAGAGACTTGCGCCACCTGGTGGATAGACGTGGGACTTATATCTAAATGTGGATGTCTTTTTATATTTTCTACTGTGTTTCCTTTACATACTGGAGAGTTTATTAGATACTTGTACACTGTTTAAATTAAGGAAAGTTAATTGTTACGCAAATTGATTAATTGACAGCTTACTTCAATTTGTCGTGTTATTTATAGTAGAGCCATTGTATTCGTAACTATCAATGAATGACAGTTGTGATTCGAATAGATAGACGAACCATTTAAGTTGGTAGGTACTCAATAAGCTAAATAATCTAATATCTTCAAACGAGCAATTTCTTGTATCTATATATATGATCTGAATCTCGGAAACGGCTCCAAACATTTTCATGAAATTTAGTATGCAGGGGGTTTCTGGGCGATAAATCGATGTAGCTAGATTTCATTTTTAGAAAGCGCCAAACAAAAAAATAATCGAGCATAATCTGAATCTCGGAAACGGCTCCAAAGATTTTCATGAAATTTAGTATGCAGGGGGTTTCGGGGGGCGGGGGGTCATCCAGATATTTAATTCATATAAGTCTAACTTTACAACTGATGGGGTTTTTTTGTTTTTGTTATTCCTAGGCTCGCCTATGACCACTGTCCCTCGTTGTGAAAGATGATGTGGTCGACGCTTGCCCAGAAGTAACCGATTTCCTAACGAAATGATGGATGCGAGAAGCGGGCAACCCCTTTATGCCTGAAAGCTTTAATTTAGGTTTTAAGTTCTGTTTATGTTTTTGTTGTTACTATTTATTTCTGCTTGAGTAAATTCTTCAATGTTTTTTTTTTTTTTTGGTATATTGTCGTGTGCTAGCTGACATACACAGGAAAAGTTTTTATTCAGTGCGCAAACTTTAACCATGAATTCAGCATATCATTCTAGACCCCTCATGTTTTACAAAAACTGTTTCATAGAAAAGTGCAATACCTACGCGGTCAAAATGTATGGAACAGCTGATTTTGTTCTGTATAACCGACGAAAAATTTCTGTTTTGGGGGGTCTACAATAATATGCTGAATTCATGGTTAAATTTTGCGCACTGGATAAAAACTTATCCTGTATAAATAGGTATGTAAATAATGCTAGATGGCATTTTTTTATATTTTATGTTTCGTAACGTTAATTACGTACCTATTGTTCTTCTAACATAACAGACAGCTGTGCTGCTGGGGAGTTTGTTGCGCCACTTCTTCTTCCCAGCTAAAGCACTAGGAAGTGATGAAGGGCGGGCGTTTTGGGGGGCTGTCTTGTGGAATTCCAGCCTAGTTTGAATAAATGACTTTTGATTTGATTTGATTTAAGCACCGGACCGTTTGGTGTTGCGACGCGACTTATGGGGTAGGCCCAAGGAGGATAGGATACGATTACTTATGATTAGGATAAATCAGTTTCAGTTTCTTAAAGTAAGAGAGTCTATCAATACTGCGTAGGTTTGCACAAAATAAAGAAAGTTTCATACTTTTAGCATTTGTTTTCAAAACGAAACTACACTTGGTAGATGTTTAAATTACGTTTTTTTAAACAAGGCCATTTACCACAAACGTAGGTACAGTAAGTACTTCTGCCCTATCGTAACATCAACTTTATGACCTACCACAACCCGCCATATTGCTTCGGTCCATAAAACTGCGTCGTCCATTACATGTCCTTGGGCCCGATATGGCTATTACCTTCCTATGAAATCTATTACCGATAACACATGTACTTCTTCACTTAGGCGATGTGTACCTAATGAATTATTTACGTCCTTAATCAAACTATTTGTAAGGTACCTACTTAGATGAAGAATATACTTACATAACTCCAAATAAACCTTAATGATTAATATACATTATTCATTTTGAGACTGTTAGCTGTAAACACCATGTATCAGAATTATCATCGTCATCGTCATTTCAGCCTCATCATCATCATCATTATTTCAGCCGAAAGACGTCCACTGCTGGACATAAACCTCCCCCAAAAGAGGGGTTTTGCCATAATCACCACGCTTGGCAGGCGGGTTGGCGATCGCAGTATGGTGGTAAAATGCATAGAGAACGCTGCTGCCCATTCTCTAGTAAGTTCCTTAGTCGCCTTCTACGACAACCACGGGAAAAAATGGGATGATGCTATTCTTTTATGTCCGGCACCACACAGAACCTAAAGACGTACAATTCCGCCTCCCACAAAGCTCCGCCACTTAAACCAGTACTGTACTTCTCGCATCCAGCGGATTCCTGCGGCCTTCACAAGGTCAATCGGCCCACCTTGTGGCAGGCCTTCCAACTCTACGTCTTCCGGTACACGGTCGCCACTCCAAAACCTTTCGGCCCCATTGGCCATCAGAATGGTGTGGTCAAATTTAAGGCTATGGTACGCACGGCTGAAGGGCTTGTGGCTAAGTAACAATAGCTGCGCGGGTCGATCGATCAGGTTAAGTTACGCTTGCCGCGGTTGGTCCGTGGATGGGTGACCATCTTTACATACCAAGACCCCTTCGTGCTTCGGAAAGCACGCTAAGCCGTTGGTCCCGGCTGTCATTTGTGGATCTTTGACATTCGTTACGGGTCATCAGAAGACGAAAGTCTGAGAATCAGTCTTACCAAGGGGTATCGTATTACCCAGTAACTGGGTTGTGGAGGTCAGATAGGCAGTCGCTCCATGTAAAATACTGGTATTCAGCTGCATCCGGTTAGACTGGAAGCCGACCCCAACGTAGTTGAGAAAAAGCTAGGCAGATGATGATGGTACGCACGGCTACACATCAAGCTATACATTTCCAGTATAAGCTGATCTCGCATTGTATAAGATTTACGTACAGTGCGAGATCAGCGTAAACTGGAAATGTATAATAGCTTGATGTGTAGCCGTGTGTACAAACCTTCAAACTGAACAACATTCCCCATGGAATCAATTTCGTAATCGCGAAAAATATTTCAACTGTCCTATACAAAACTTCAATGCCTTTGCCTTTGCCAGCATGCAGAGGCTTATCTGGCTAAGTGGTAACAGCCGCACGGGTCGATCGATCAGGTTAAACTACGCTTGCCGCGGTTGCTCCGTCGATGGGTGACCATCTTTACATACTAAGACTCTTCCGTGCCTCGGAAAGCACATTTACCATTGGTCCCAGCTGTAATTTATGAATTTATGACAGTCGTTCGTCAGAAGCCCGAAAATCTGAATACCATACCAAGAAGTATCGTATTATGTTTATATTATCTTGTTTGAAAACAATTAAACCTTGTCAAATTCAACCTGATTCAGTACCATTTGAACTTCGTTAGTAGTCCTAAGCTGGGATACATCGGCTTTTGATTTAGTCTCGTTAAAACTGATACCAAAGCGTTACCTCAGTAATTAAGGCTGCTTTAGCACCATGTAGCATATACATGCACGTACATATGTATTACGGATTAAAGAAAAGTTATGCAATAGCCTATGATAATACCTATTTACCCGTATATTTAGGCCTACAACTCGTAAATCGCAGCCACCTTGTAGGGCTGGGTAAAATTTACTGAGCTGTACCTAATAGCAACGGGAAAGAACCTACCAGAAACTGCTAAATAAAACAGTGGCACTCCGGGAGTGCCGATAGAAGAAGTGAAAACTTGAACAATTAATACGTGTGTATGATCGATCGACCTGGGCCTAGAGACAAAACACATTTCTGTTAGCGTTCACGCCAAACGCTACTCCGAAATGTATGGGAATGACATTACCTGCGGAAAGAAGAAGACGTAACGATGTTTGTCGTAGTAGTTGGGCCATACCTATAAGTCCCATCCGGCCTTGGTGGATGCGTATAATATGCGTAGCAGTGGAGTTCTTCAAGTTGATTTGATTCGGAATTGGACCTTATTGACCATAGGAGGCATTTGCACCAAGTTTATTTCTTTTCAATTCGATAGAGGATGGCGGAGACATCGACGCACAAACTGAAACCACGAATTCAGCCCACGATTCTAAACAGCAACCCCCCCCCCCCCCCCCGCGTAGATATTTTTCATCGGATATCAAAAAATAAAAAATCTGCTGTTCATAGAAAAATGATGTAATACGCATATGTCAAAAATTTATGGAACAACTAACTTTATTTTTGAAATGAAATGTTTATTTTTGTACGTAGATCTTCTAAGACACTTTTACACGTTAATATGTTGTTGTTCAGTATTTTAAAAACTAGATGGCGCCAGCATTTCCTTGCTGACTGTTCCCCCCTGAGAAGAAAACCCGAAAAAAACTCACAGAAGTCATGGTCTCTTTTAAAGTCCAAAAATTATATTATTTCAATTTTATGTGAGTCTAACAATGCAGGGCAATATCTGGAAGGGCCCTTTGAAGAAAGAGTATGTCTAAGTGACCGGTGACCGAGTAGCTCAACCCTATTTTAGGGATCTCAACGACCCGTCACAAGACGCTACCACATCTGCAGGACATTTTAAATAGGTACCGACAAAAAAATTAAACGCGGTGTTCAGAATCATGAACTTTTCCACGGTAACAGATTGCGCGTCTACGTTTCTGTCGCCCAATAGTCCTTGTATATTGGGTCCATCAGGTAGGCCATGTTAATCAGTACATGATTGTCAAGAGTTATGAAGCATTGCTAAATTTAAATCCCAGAAAACACTTTTCTGCACATCAGCTATTAGCTTATACCTGACGTAAGATGAGCTGCAGTGTCCATTTGATTAGTGTAGAGAGGTAGAGCGAGTCCCTATGTAGATAATGTACACATATATTGTGATGCTTTTTTAGCCTATATTGTGTCCCTTTTTTGGGCAAAGGCCTCCTCTTGTTACTTCCAAGCGTCTTTGTCTTGTGCTTTCTATGGCCATTTTGGCCCTGCAAACGTCATTTTCGCCAGGGTCTACCTGGACGGCGATATCCTTCCTCAGGCGTCCAGTGCGTGACAATATTTGCCCATCTCTCCGGATGCATTCGTGTTCGGCCCACTCTCACTTTAGCCTTGCTGTTTTATCTCCAACATCGGCACGGTTTCAAACTCGTAAATAAAATAAAAGAACAAAATTAGATTGAAACATTTTTATTTCCATAATTCTTATACTGGCAGTCGTATATAATAATATCAACATAGTATACACTCACTAGGTATACAAAGCATCCACAGATGTGGAACACGCACTTACATTTAACAAGAGAGTTAGTGGACCAGAGCCCATCATTACAAACACAATTAAATGCTTTGGAACAACATTTCAATAAGTAAGTCCTTAATCTAGGGCTACTAAGTCATTAAAGTCTGACTGAAAATTTAATGCAACATTCTTAAAGTATGAAAGTTTAAAAAATCCCGCAAAGCATCTCAGTAAGCTTTGTATAGCCCAACAATAGAAACTTTAATTAATTCCTACATTTTCAAATTCCTATCGTAATAATACAATTTGATTTACAAGATTTCAACAATCTGTGGCCGATTTTTTCTTAAACGTATTAATATCGCAAAATCCAGAGAATAAAAAAATCGGAGATTTCATAACAATGTCAGCAACACCAGTCGGAAGGAAATTATGTCATTAGAATTAACTTCCATGTTAATGGCACTTGCTTTTAATATAAAAATACTAAGCACCTACAGTGTGCGTTACACGCATAATAAAACTAACAATTATTTACAATTTATCTTTTGCCACTTTTTTTTTAACAATAAATACATTTTTGGTCTCATACTCTGAACGCATCCATTCCATTAAGAATAGCATTATTATTTTTTAAGTATTTTATCTGTACTTTTTCATTTTTTTATTGTTTTTGGCGGGCGTGGCAAAGGACTGCGTTTTGAACGCAATTATAATGTTCAGTCACGCATTTAAGAGTTAAAGCTAACTTAAAAATAACTACTTAGGGCATGATGTATTAAAATAGTTGCTACTTTAATTTCCTGGTCCTAAGTTAAACAAAACTGACACTTAAGGTACGGAAGAGACATAAAGTAAGCGCACACGTGGTATTTAAAACTTACAATATGAAATTGTACATACAATAAAGCATTAGTTTTTTTTTTTAATGATTTTAGTCTTAACCTATTAAAGATCCATGCTGAATGTTTCTTGCGACTCGTCGAATGACATTGAATTAGAGCGCGCCTTCTGCGGCGCGGACGGTTGTATGACATTCGGGACGGAGTTAGGATTCCTTAGCAGTGCGGCTGGTAATGCGCACTTCGGTGGGGTCTGTGAGATCGGAGATTGCCGTAGCGACATCATAAATGACCTCTCGTATACTATTCTTGTGCCTGAAAAGAAGGAAATAGCAGATATTAAAAAAGACCACAACAAAAAAATTAAATGCTTAAAAAATTGAGTTCTAAATCTTGGGCACTCGTGGTGGGTTAAGGCCTCATGTCACCGAGCGTTACCTATGTCCCAGCAGTGGGAACAATATAGGCTGATTATGAACATAAAATTGGTCTTTTTGTACAGAATCTGTGGTGAAGTTTTGGTTAAATACTCGACTTCATTCAATAATATACCTAATTGAAATTATGATTGTACACACGGCTACACATCAAGCTATACATTTCCAGTATAAGCTGATCTCGCATTGTAAACGATTTTCGTACAGTACGAGATCAGCGTAAACTGGAAATGTATAGCTTGATGTGTAGCCGTGTGTACAAGCCAATTGTATTTTAATTTATTTTATTCTATAAGACCTAATTTTTTTTAATTTCCACGATAATATTTACATAATTACAAGCCAAGATTCTATTCATAAATATTTCGCGAAATTCAATGATGTTTACACTGTTATGTCATTCGACATAATACATAATGTTTAATGAATATACGAGCAAACAGTCGCGTATTCGACGAAAATATTATGTTCGAATTTCTATTTCGGCATTTCCGCGCGTCAATGTTATTTATGATATCAATAGCTTGTTTTGTTTAAAATATTTAATGTAGTATCGTACGTACGACGATAGCACTTAGCACATCTTGTTTAGCATGTTTACTAAACTTTACAAATATTGATATGTTTTTCTTTATAATATGAAGGATTAGGCTGTTCTAAGTAAACTTGGCAGTATTTACTGATTGACTATTTGTCAGTTAGCTAGGAATTGCTGGCGACATCTAGTTTTTAAAATATGTATGACTCTAGCAATGTTTGCTTCATTGACTCTGCTGTGTCATATGTCATATTAATTTACATTTTTGAACCGACTACAAAAAAAGGAGGAGGTGCTCAATTCAGCATAATTAAAAAATAAAACATATTTTTATTGAGTTGTAGAAAGTAACTAAAAACAATAAGGCAGGTAAATTCAAGCTAAAGAAACATCCAATTTTCTAGCCAGTTTCACTGTATCAAAGACCGACTGATTGTTTTTATTCCAATCGAATTAATCAAACAGAAACTCTACCGGTTTCCACTCGGAAATCAAAGTGGCTGTTTAAGTGTTTACTTATGTGCCACAATATTTACAACGAGTTTCTTGCAGATAACTCATGGACACGTATTCGATAGCAAGTTAGTAGATAAATAAAACTAGTTGAAAAATAATTGATTAAATGGAATTAACTTCGGAAAATAATTTTCACTATTTGGAAAAACGTGGAAGTACTTAGACTGTTAAAAACTTTTGATGAGCGACCCAAAGAACGATTACCCAAAAAAAAATACGGACTAGGTAACAGTAGGTATACAGTTTCTTTTCAGACATTCCCTAGATCAAGTTTAGCTTTCAAATAAGCGTAGATAGTATGCATGCACCTTTATTTTTAGAAATCCATGTGTTTTATTTTTTTACTAGCTACTTTAAGTATGGGCCTGTTCTTAACCTCTCGACCTTAAACATTTTGTATTTGACTTATAATATTATTCTAAATTTAATTCTAAATTCAATTTCAATTTCTGTAATTATTTTCTATGTCTAAGCTGTTAGTAAGTAATAATATGTAACATTTATAGTGCCAGTGGCAATCGTTAAATTTCTTTTTAATTTTATATGGGTTAAAGACCTGAAATAAATGAATTTTATTTTTTATTAAATCCATAACCAGGTATATTTTCCACCATAATTATTACCTATACAGTATCTTTCTCTCTATTTATTTTTATTACAACTTGGTAGGTATATGTACAAGATTGGGCTGACGTTTCCCCGCCACTTTGATTCTGGAGATAAGTTGGTTCTTAATGACCCTTAAGCTGTTTGAAGCATACACAAGCGCTTTCTTTGAGCTGATGAGGACTTGGACTTCGCTTTCAATGATCGTTAAAAATCCTGCCAAATTTAATAAAAAATCGTCATGAGTTTACTACAGTTAAATTACTTTACATTTGGTTTTATACCACCGCCGATAACGTACCTACCTAATCTTTTTCTAGAATTTTGTAGGTAATAAATATCGCTATTTTGCTTAATTTACATACAAATGTGTATGTATGCAAATTTTTGAATAAAATGACGATGACCTGACATTATATTGGAACCGATGATGTAGTTAGTTAGAATTATGTAAATGGTGTTTATGATTAAATAAATATATAACTAAATCTTAGAAAAAAATACAAAACAAGACACAATCTGTATAATTAATAAAAAATAATCAAAAAACTTCCACAGATAATCAACAATGTGTCCAGTGTGCGCAAACGCACGCTAAGTGGACATAGTTGTTCCATTATCTAAAACAAACAGGCGATTGTGTGCGACTAGTTGCCAAGTCGTTACATAACTAGCATAACACAGTTATAAACGCCATGTGGCATATTTACGTAATGAAATCACGTTTTCGTTTTATTGTTAGGTTAGAATGATGGCAATTTGGTCGCCCCCTATTATATCGGTCATACATACCATCTGCATAGGCTTTTCACAACTAAGTTATGGTCGGCTTCCAGTCTTTAGCTGAACACTAGTGTTTTACATGGAGCGACTGTCTATCTGACCTCCACAACCCAGTTATTGGGTAACACAACACCCCTTAGAAAGACAAAACTGGCGGAATGTGGGTGTACGGTAGGTGCAGCCCGATTCAAACGATATGACGGCTCGGAACTTGAGGCGAGTCACTGCGCAGTAACAACTTCACGTGTCAGCAGCGGGCTTAGCATGACGCTTTGTATTTCTACGAAGAATAGACAGTGCTTTTCAATACAAAGTGACATTTCGTTCCTACATTTTTGTTATCGCACCGTAGATATCCCTCAACAATCTATCATTTAGTCTTTCGTTTCTAACGATATTTGTCTAGGTCCTTTTAATTGTAGGCTATTTCAGAAGAATATTTCTTCCCAAACTGTCAAAATCACACTGAGAACAAAACTTTCTCCGCGACGGCCACAAAGTATATACGATTATCTACAAAATCATGATTCGTTTAGAACGCGTAACTGTGATAATGAATAGAAAAACATAGCTATCTTATCCTATTGTACATCATTTATTTAATAGTCATGTCTATTCTTCCGTCGACAAATCGGTGCTCGTGCTAAGCCTGCTGGTGTGAGGACTGGGATACTGCGCAGCTAGCAGCAAACTTCAGAGCCGTTATAAAGTTTGAATTGGCCTGAACACCTCTGTCTAACCGTACAGAGATTACAAACGTGATGTGATGTTACATTAGGAAGTTGCTACGTTTATTGCACAGCTCAATAGCTGATCCTTTAATTTACGGTCTACGAATGCACTCAATTCGGACACTGGTAAAAGTCCTGACAGCTAAATATTTGCGCTTGCGTCGGATCTATATAGATCCACTTGGCAGCTGTCAGGGCTTTTACCTGTTAAACCCCGAAAGTACCCCGTATGAATTGGTACTCTGACTTGGTCCTTTTTAGAGGTCACTATAACCTATGAGATCTTTATATTCCCAATGCATGCCCTCAGTTAGTCCCTTAAAATCTCAATATTACCTAAAAGATCTTTATATTCCTAATATATGCCCTCAGTTAGTCCATAAAGAGCTCACTAATACCCATAAGATCTTCATATTCCCAGCTCTGCCTTCAGTTAGTCCCTAAAGAACTCACTATTACTCGTACCTTCCAGATCTTTATATTCCCAATGTGTGCCCTCAGTTAGCCCCTGAAACAGTTTGCATACATACGAGCTCTATAAAAACTCACTAGGGTTCCTATAATCTATAAATTCTTAGTCTTATTGATGCATTTAGTTTTAAAATGGTTTACAATTTTGGTTTGTAGGTGGGCTGACAAACTAATTGACGCCCTGAGTTTAGATTGCAAAAGCCCACTTTATCCCGTTTGTGTAGGCCACGGTGTAGGCAGTGTAATAACTATAATTTACGGTCGTAATATGTTTTTATGTGATAACATAAACAACAAGTTACGTCGTTCATAGTTAGAAGGGTTACACAAAACAAACAAAGACATGGATTATCTTGTGTAGAAAGAAATAAGTAATTTCTAGTACCTAGTTGGCTTATATCAAAATTATTATTTTCAAGTAGCCTACCTATGTCCTTCTCCCTAGCCCGCGCTATATCTCTGCCGAATTACATGACCATCGGTACAGCGGTTTCGGCGTGAAAGCGTAACAGACGGACAAAGTAACTTACGCAGTACCTAATTATATTAGTGGGGATGTTTTGATGTAACCTTCAGTAGTATTCTTCATATCTTTTGATAGATTGGTAAGATTTCTTGTGAAAGGTTTTGCAGTAGGAAAAGTAAGATTTCTAGGAATTCTATTTTCAAAAGATTTGAATAGATACGAGTACCTACTTACAACTTATTCTTTGTGTACAGTTGTAGAAAGATTTTATCCTTGTTTTGTCTTTTAATCTCATCATCTGCGTAGCCATTTCCCAACTATGTTGGGGTCGGCTTCCAGTCTAACCGGATGCAGCTGAATACTAGTACTTTACATGAAGCGACAGCCACAAACCAGTTACTGGGTTACACGATACCCCTTGGTAAGACTGGTTGTCAGACGATCGGGCTTCTGACGACCCGTAACGACTGTCATTATAGACCCACGAATGGCTGCCGGTCGTTAAAGGTGCAAAAAACTTTTGGTTGCATGAATTCTATCGATAAAACAATAATTGTTTTTATAGGTATTTAGTTGCTTATCTACTATTGGCTAATGTAACTTTAAATTATTATCATAATTAGTCCCACTTATCAGTTTGTTTTTAAACAGCAGTGGCTGTAGAATTCTTCTGTTTATTTTGTATGGTTCATGAATACTGGAAAATTTATCATAAGGGGACCCCCACAGACAGGCTCGACGCGGCAACGCGACATGACTTTAGTAACACGTTTTCTATGAGGCTTTCATGGAAATTGCACTGACAGAATCAATCAATCAATCAATCAAAATATTTTTATTTCATATAAACCTGCATGGGCACTTATGAAACGTCAGAAGCTAGGTGCACGGTTCCAAATTGTTGTTTCCTATGGAGAAGAGCCGGCAAGAAACTCCACGGTTACTCTTTTAAAAATAATTGGCTTTAACAATATTTTCAAATTACAGAGATAAAATGCATGGGAGGACAGCGCAGGCCTGTCAATAAGTACCAGGTACTTAGACGAATTAGGAATAGAAAATCGTCTACAAATCTACAGTCAGTAAGGCCTACAACGTTCTCTCATTCACAATATGTAAAATAATCTACATAAATAAAATTAACCTAAATAAAATTTTTGTATAGTGTCAATTAATGACGAGAATATGTCAGCATTGTAAAAATAAAAAGAATAAAAAAGAACATTGTATTTGAGAGCAGTTAATAGACTTTCACATAGTTATGCTGTTAATGAGGTACCAGGGAAGCCACATGTGCAGAAGGAATTAATGCCAAACTTCCCTGTCTTCAACGTAGTCTTTTATCTTATAATATGCTTTTTTGATAAGGACACGTTTGATGTGCGTTTTAAACTTTCCATCGCTAAGTTCTGTAACTGACTTTGGCAACTTGTTATAGAAGCGGATACTGTTTATTAGAAATGACTTGCTAGTTTTAGTCAGTCTAAATTTTGGAATCACAATTTCATCTTTACTACGTGTATTCAGATTATGGAAATCGCATCGTTTTTTGAAAAGGCCTAAGTTTTTGCGAACATACAAGATATTTTCTAGGACATAAAGAGAAGGCAGAGTTAGTATATCAATTTCGCTGAATTTGTTTCTAAGAGACTCGCGAGGCCCCATTTTATAGATTGCGCGGATTGCCCTCTTTTGTAAAATAAAAATTGAATCTACGTCAGCTGCCGATCCCCACAGCAGAACGCCATAAGACATAATACTGTGAAAATAAGCAAAGTAAACTAACCTAGCTGTGGCTACATCAGTCAACTGCCTTATTTTTCTTACTGCGTAAGCAGCTGAGCTTAATCTACTTGAAAGAGCTCTAATGTGAGCACCCCATTGCAATTTTGAATCTAAAGTAATTCCCAAAAATACAGTTTCCGAAATAGCATCCAGTTTCTTGCCATCAAGTTTTAAGTTTAGACCTACTTGGGGTACATTCGGTAACGAGAACTTAAGACATTTAGTTTTGTTCGCATTGAGTAAGAGATTATTAGCAGCAAACCATTTCGAAAGAACAGCTAGACTATTATTGACATGTAAGACATCCGTATCTTTTCTATCTATTCTAAAAATAAGAGAAGTGTCATCAGCGAATAAAATTATGTCCGAGAAGTTAGCCATCAGGTAAGGAAGGTCATTTATATAAACTAGAAATAAAAAAGGGCCAAGAATTGAACCTTGAGGCACGCCCATCTTAACTAGAGACCCCGAATCGCGTCGCACCGTCTCGTTGCACCTATCTGTAGGAGCCTCAATGGTTGAAAAAATTTAAAACCTACCAAGGTTATTCAACAATTAAGCTCATATTGAGTTCATTGTCGCTTCTAAAATTAGTTTTACAACTCATGATGCATGAGGACGAATCCATAAGTACTGGGCTGTATTTAATAGGTAAGAACATAGCATCTTTTCAGCCGAAAAACGTCCACTGCTGGACATAGGCCTCGCCATAATCTTGCCATAATCGCCATGCTTGGCAGGCGGGTTGGCGATCGCAGTATGATGGTAAAATGCATAGAGAACGCTGCTGCCCATTCTCTAGTAAAAACATTATGTGCAGTCAATTCCTTTTATCCCCGCAAATATTGGCTAGAGAATATTATTGTTTGAACGTCGCTTGGCAGTTTGTGTACATAATCCTTAGTCACTATTGTTAGACTGTCTGTATAATTAATTAATTCTAACTAGTTGAAAGGCTGTTGAACTGTAGGGCATTGGCATAAAAACATTTTTATTTTTTTACGTAAAGATGTTTGAAATATTCAGCCTGGTAAAAAAATGAGGTCGTCTCATTACCTAATTTACTCAATTGTTTTATAATCCAATTAATTATGAAGTACACAAGAAGTTCAATTACCTCCAGGAGTGGTAGAGTACACAGTGCCTCCAGGTGTGCTGGAGTATACATCAGGCATCTGCGAGGGGTCGGTGATTAGAACCCTCCTTGAAGGAATGGCCTGGACATTGGTCGCTTGCCTCGCAATAGGTGATGCCGACATGATGATTCCAAAGTTTTTTTAAATAATTTCACAAAGCACTGACACTGTTGGTCGATCAAAAAGACAAGGAGGACTGAACCGGGTGTAGCCGGTGCCTAAAATAAATACGTTTACCAGCTAAACGCACACATGCACACGTTGTGTATTGTAAACACGTCACACACGAGCGAGCCACATCAAAACACGCATAGACTATATGCCAGATACGATACTTTTTTGATCTGGCTTTATGTTGACTTGACCTTGAAATATTGTTGGTATAATGAATGTGGTTATGACTTATGTAAGCGAGTACGTAACTTATTCATCATCACCCTCATTGGGAGCCTTCTTCTTACTGCATCGATCGCAATAAGTTCAAACATCTTTGAACTAAAATTCAAGTGCGAACTCCGCTCACTGCCGCAGTCATAAGATCATCAAATGCACAGGTGATGAGCATGCAGCACCTCCCTACAGACAAGACAATGGCCCACCTTCCATCCTACACCGCATGCCCTGTCACCTGTGCGTTGGAAGCTTTGTTCCACCCACTGTTTAGTATAAGCTATCTCCCTTTTGTGCCATGCGTCTTAGGGCTGTGGGTCTCATTTCCCAGACCAGGAGGCTGCAGGGAAGATCTGGTTCTTCCCTACGATCTTCTATAGGTCGTGCACCCACATGGCTATATAGCACTTACTCATAGTAAAGTGATTTTAATGTAGGTAAGTAATTTGTATAATGAAATCCTCGTTTGTGTTTTGTTGACATATTTCTGCACAGAGACTTATTACCGTATTACAGAACGTCATTCAATACTCAAGCATTACTTAAAACTAGTTTCAACCAATCAAATGGCTTGAATCTAGTTTTAAGTAATGCTTGAGTATTGAGTGACGTTCTGTAATACGGGCCTTAGAAAACTGCATTATTTCATAAATTTCAGTAACGGTATTTTCTACCAACAGTAGCTATCAGTAGGTACCTACTGAACCCTGAAGTGCACTTAGATAGTTGCTACAGGAAGGCTTTGAGTCTCATCAAAGGTCCTAGAAAAAATATTGAACTGTGCGCTTAAATCATTCTTGGACAAGTTTAATGTTTCGGTCAAAAACCGATATGGTCGTCTTCGGTTGAAACACCAGAGCGGAAAGCTCTGGTGTTTCAACCGAAGACGCAGTGATGGACCTAACAAACGCAGTCGTCACAAACCCAGATGCAAAAAATTGCTGTCTATGTATATTTTTTGACCTATCCAAGGCCTTGGACCTGGTCTCTCTCCCCTTTCTCCTAGCTTTATTAGAAAAGCTCGGAGCAAGAGGTATCGCTCTTAATATCTTTAGTGAGTGCCTCAATAACAGAAAGCAAAGAGTTAAAATAGATGAACACATCAGTTACAAAAATACAGTTTCTTATGGCGTTCCACAAGGGCATTCTGGGCCCCACTCTCTTTCTGCTGTATATAATGACCTCTGCTCAATTTCTCTTCCATGTACGAAAATATTCACCTATGCAGATGACAATGCTCTGTTCGTCTGGGGTCGGAATTGGCACAGTGTAAAGGAAAGAGCAGAATACTCCTTATTTCAGGTCATGAGCTGGCTAACAACAAATCTGTTAACGCTTAACCTATCTAAAACCAACTTTGTGCTCTTTTCCATCACCAAAAATAAAAAACCATCACATGATTTCTCTATTCGAGCTCATATCTGTAGTTTCCTGTGTAACTGCACATGCCAAGTACTCAACCGTGCGGAATTTGTTAAGTATCTTGGTGTACATATTGATAGTGGACTGAGGTGGGACAACCAGATAGATGTTGTAACCTCGAGAACGAGGCGTTTGATCCACATATTTAAATCCCTGAGGGAGTTTGCACCCCCTGACAAGCTTAAACTGGTCTACCTTGCCTTATGTCAGTCGGTTATCTAATATTGCGCCACCCTGTAGGAGCTCCCAAAACGCATCTTCTTGGTCTGGAAAGAGCACAGAGAGCGGTCCTGAAAGTGATCACAAAGAAACCATACAGGTACTCTACAGCGAAACTGTTCTCGGACTGTAAAGTTCGTCAGTTGTTTGTGCTCAAATCCATACTGAGGAAACACCCATCCGTGCCCCTACCCGACCCAAACAGACGTAGCAAAATGCCTGTTTGTCCTTGTACCCCTTGTAAAACAGCTTTCGCTAGTAAATAGTTCAGCAGCCTGAGTAGTAGACTGTACGACAGCATCAACCAAAAGCTGAGCATTGTAGGACTTTCCAGATACAGCGTTAAAACATTGATGCTGGCTGACTCCAGCAATTAGACTATCAAAACACAGAAGACTTTCTTGCTCGCAGTGCATAATATCATATTATAACACACACTTCCACATCTTTACTGACACAGTCCACTCTTCGCCTCACCACACGACGCACACACTGACACATCAACACCCACACACGTGTTTATGAGTTACGCAATTACCCCGCAAGTTTCACTAGATCATTCGATAAAAAAACCTTGTTATTAAAATCCCATCTGTTCTCTACCTATTCACCCATCTTATAAACAAACTCCACACAATCTTTGATAACGCACACACAGAAAAGTAATCGTTATCGTACGTGACCACCACACATAGACACGATGTTTTGTGCGTAGTTTATTCAGTCGATATGGCGATGTCGACTAATTTATATTCGTAAAATGTTTATCGCGTACAAAATCAACTTGCAAAGAGGAGTATGGGAGAGAAGATTATGTCTTTCGAGTATTTTTACACACAATAAATAGACTGGATGTGGGTGGCGTTCCCAGGCGTCCGGATAAAGCCGGACACAGTCAGGCTTTTTGGTTGCGTGAACGGCCAAATTATAGGTGTCCGGCCTGTTAGGCTTTATTTTATTTTATTTTTTTACTTTTTCGATGTGTTGGTTTCCGTTCCGCCAGCCTAACCTTGTATTGCTAGCGCAAGCGAGCGAAGTAGCACTGTCCGTAATAAACAAGACTGATTCATTAAATTTTGTTGTTGTTTCACTAGAATTTAAGAAGGTTTTATGGTAAATGATAAAAAAGCCGTGTTTTACTTTTTTTTAATTGTATCTAGTGTTATGCTAAGACTAAAAAATGACGGGTGTCCGGCATTTTGACCCAAATATCCGGCTAAACAGACTGGTCTGTCCGGCTTTTCGGTTTTAAGACCTGGCACACCTAGACGTGGGTGTACTATTGATACACCTCTGCCTAGCCTCTTGGGGAATATAAGCGTGATGTTATGTTATGTGTAATAATAGGCTACTTATTTAGAAAATGTGAACTCTATATAAGGTTGTCGGTACCTTTTTTTTGTAAACAAGTTTACGGGTTTCTGATTATGTATATTTATAATGGCTATTTCAAGGTCGGTAGGTATAAGTTGGTTCGTAATCAAGAGGAAAGGTAAGTTGTTATTCTGTTAGTTTGTCATGGATATTATTCTAAATAATTATTGTTTTGCAGTTTAATTTAAATGGACCTATACAGCGACTGATCAAGAGTTCTGACCGCCCTAGGCTAATTATGAGGACGCGCCCCACCGAGTAGTAGTGTGAAAATTTTAACATGGTTCATACTACTTAAAAAAGTTTTCAGATCGATCTGGAAGCGAAACTAACGTTGTCCTTTAATCTGCATGACATTCAACCTTAGGGTGGCAAACCGTTTTTTAAGCTGACCGTACATAAAGGCAAAGTACCTCACGCATTATAAGACCAAAATCATGACAAGTGACTGCAGGCTACCAAGTAGAAAACCAAATCCATGTCGTGTTTGGCCGCATGACTTGTATTGGCTTAGTTTCTATAGACCACTTAGTTGCCATTGCCATTGACCATGAGCGTGGTCATCTAGTGTGTGAAGTTGCTTCGACTTGAGTATTTTTAAATATTTACACTTCTGTTATTGTAAAAATAGGAGTGGCACCATACAAGTGAAACATTTTTGCAACTGATTAGTGATTTATTTGAAAATTATAGTAATTATTATTAAATTATACAAAAGTCCTTTTTCGTGCTTTAGCGTTTGCAAATCTTTCCACAATTTTTTCAAATGTATTAGTTTGTAAAAAAATCACTTTCTATGTACAGACGCCAGCACATCAAGCTACTCCAATCTGTCAAATTTATTTTATAGATTTTCAACTTTATACCGTAAGCATAAGGTTCATGTTCAATTGGGAAAATTTGACAGTTTGGGGTAGGTTGACCTGCTGGCGTCTGTACATTAGCGAGAGCGCTGTAAGTTTTTGCTGGCGGAGTGTGGAGCGCAAGTAATTTTTTACTCTTTTAAGCGCTGAAAAAGACCTTTCGCCGCTGCAGTTGGTAACACTCATTGTCAAAAAAATTCTTAATATTATCTCCACATTCGGGAACACGCATGAAATATTAAAACTTTTTACTAACTGCAACAAACCCTTTGGGGTTCCGAAAGAAATATAATTCTCGGCCTCGGTGTCAGATTAACAAAAAATTCGCCAAATGGACGCATTCTTCTGCAAAGGTTTCTTCTAAATCAGTGACATATAGTTGTTTTAACTCCTTTGCTTTGCTTTTAATAAATTCACTGTCGTCTAGTTCATGCAGAAACTGCATGAAGAAAAAAAGAAAAAAAGTACCTGGGAAATCCCCGCACATCGTTGATGTGTTTCATTGCGCTCGGCAAGCTGCGCTGAGTGCCTAGTGCGAGTTTTGTTGAATTCGCCTCACAGAAACGCGCGTCTACGTGAAGATTATTTTGTATGGGAATTTAAACAGTGCAACCTAGACGATAAAGAATAGAATACGATACATTCGATACAGAGTCATTTAGCGGCAAACGCGAGAACTAGATTGCACTTTTTAAATTCCGAATTTCCCACACAAAATGAAATTAAAATTTACGCCCGTTAACTAGCACTAGGCACGTAGGCACTCTGTTGCCAGCTCTCCCACTCGCACGATCACCGACCGATTCGAGTAACAAGTCCGTGTTTGTTTTACGCGCGCTTTTTAAAATTTCAAAATTTATTGTTAAAATCAGGGACTCTCAAGGGCATTTACGAGTAGTTTTAGTGTTTTGACTCGTTCTAGTTGAAATATGTAGGGTAGATGCAATGATGCTAGATTAGTGCATGCGAAGACACGATTTCAGCGCGCCCCCTTCAGCCCCTGCAGCCTAATTAGCCTAAGGGTTAATCAGGCCCTGCCTATAAACCGATTCAGAAGCCATTTCAGAATCTGAACGTTTTTACATCACAATTTTAAAACATACCTACTAGCAGCGCTCCGCGGTTGCACCCGCGTAGTTCCCGTTCCCGTGGAGTACGGGGATAAAATATAGCCTATGTCACCTGGGGATGGAGTAGCTTCCCAACAGTGAAATAATTTTTCAAATCGGGTCGTTTTAGTTTTGGAGCCTATTCAATGCAAACAAACTATCAATTCTTTGCTCTTTATAATATACTAGCAGCGCTCCGCGGTATCACCCGCCTAGTTCCCGTTCCCGTTAGAGTACGGGGATAAAATATAGCCTATCCCAAGCAGCACGCAAGCGTTTACAAACATCAATATACCAGCCTATTTAGAACTTGGAGTTGTTTTAGAGACTTACAAGAGTGTCAAAATATTATTTTGTACTTATACGAAAGATTTATGAGTTATTATACAGCACAAACTGTATAAAATATTTATTAAGGGATGGAGGCGAAAGCTTAGGGTTTGCATAGAATATTAAAACTCTACTATAAAACTTAAGTATTTCTTGACACTTTAATCAGGTTTAATCGTTAAAGCTGGATACAAGCTGTATTTTGCATGTGATCACTTACTTATTACAGCTCTAAGTATTATTACAGTATCACTTGATACTTGTTTCTGTACAATGGTATATGCAAACTCCGTTGTAAAACTAATTTTTATGGCGTAATTGTACACTATTGTCAAAATGCAGTAGGTAGTTTTATGACTTCTGTTTCGTCTTCAATTAGGTTATATGGCAGTTAATCATCTCCAGCAGTAGTTACATGAGACATAGCACACACACACGCGCAAAGATTTCCAGCTAAATGAACAGCATTTATTTATTTTCCAATATCTTAAGATACAGTTCATTAAAGTGTAATTATATTAATCGATTTCCGACTTCTCGAGTAAATTGTTTCGATGTAGAATGAAATTATGAATCGATGTTCCCACGGCTCGATTTCTCTCGGTAACCTATAATCGATTAAATAATTTGTATAATAAATTATTTACAGTGATCAGTGCATCAGAATTTTTACAATTATTCCGTAGCCAATATCTTTAAAAGATTGAAATTAATAGACACCGTAACTGATTAAGAATTCGTAAAACTAATAAACAGTTTTTTTTTTTATATATTTAACTACGTAATAATATTTACTAAAATAAATGTTTCTTAAAGTTCGCTATTATATTTTTAATGAAAAACTTCAAGTTAATAACACAATTATTAGCCTACAAATTAGAAATCATTTTTCACGTGTAAGATGCTGCAGTAGTTGCATAACACACTAACAGTTTTTTTTTTTTTTTAGATAAAAAACAGGAGTAAAATTAAATGTTTTAAACAATATCTTACTAAAACAAAACACTTATTATACGACTAGCAACATTATCCACTTATTACTAATTTGTTGATTGTTGCTACGTAAGATAAAAAAAAAAAACAGAATACATGAGCGTAAGGATCGAAAGAATATATGGTTGATTGAATGAATGCTTTTAGGAACGAAAATGGGATAGAAAAACAGAGAGAGAGAGAAAAAAAAGATAGAATCAATCACAGATTCCTAAATTGATGTGCTGTAAGATTAAAAATATCGATGTTATCAAATTTAATATTGTAGGAATCCACCAGTTGGAAAGGCTTTTATTTTGACAGTCTAACAACATTAATTGCGTCATTCAATTTTTTTCAACACAACACTATTGAGCATTTTTTTTTTCGAATTTGTGGATTCTAATTATTGTAGGGTAGGTACTGGCATTGTTCTTATATTTAAAACTAGCTTTTGCCCGCGGCTCCACCCGCGTGGATGTCGGTTATCGCGTAAAAAAGTAGCCTATATCCTTGTCCATATCCCAGGTTATATCTCTGCGAAATTTCATGACGATCGGTTCAGGGATTTAGACGTGAAAGCGTGACAGACAGACAGAATCACTTTCGCATTTATGACATTAAATATTAAATAATAAGGATAGTTGGGATTATCGATAGCTACATGATTAAAGTATTAGGTAAGTAGGTAGTCTACCCGACCTTAGCCTTTAAGACTAAAAAAAATATCTACTAAAACTCTGCTCTACCAAGTTACCTCACCATTGTCTTATGTATTACTGTACACACACATACCGACGTGTTATTTATATACTTGAAGGCCATTGACATAACCTCTTTGAACCACGTGGCGCTGTACCACGCGGTTTCCCAGACCTAACGAATGTTTTATATGTAGGTATACGTGAATATATGGGTCAAGTGCGTTGGTGCAAATGTTGGCTGAGACCATTTGTTGAAAGAATGTGGGCCAAGATTGGGCTGGTATTTCGTACATATATGGTATACTGTTCTTGGAGTAAAATGTTTGTTTATGGTTTACTATGATAGTTTAGTACTTAATAAATACCGTAACGGCTGTATTCCACGATCGAAAAGGTAGTACTAGTAACCCATATTTCCCTGAACGCCGCTGTGTGTGTTCCCGTTTGTTTGTTGTGTTGTGTCTTTTATATGTACCAAATAAACGATTTATCTATCTATCTAATACGAAACTTGTAGCTTAGGTTATTCATTTTAAATTCTAAGTAGGGATTCCATAAAATGAATTTAATCAACAAGCCGTTCCATTAGAGATGGGCCCGACTATGACTTTGGCCGACTAGCTGACTAGTCGGCTGCAATATGGCCGACTAGTCGGGAAGCCGATCATTGCCTTCGGTTGAGTTCGGCCTTCGAGTGACATCGGTAATGTTCGTGTGTACGCTTTCGACTCGTAGGTGCACGGCACACAGTGGGTCGAAACTACTATATGAGGGACAAGTCTAGACAGTTCTTGCTTTAAAACTAGGTACTTCAGTCTTATTCTTTGACTTGTTGGCCAAAATTCTACACTATCAGCGTGCACCCATAGATGCTACTTCATATCCCAGGCTATATCTCTGCTAAATTTCATAACGATCGGTTCAGCAGTTTAGGCCTGACAGCGTAACATTCAATATATAGTTACTTTCGCATTTACATAATTTAATAAAGTAGGGATAAAATAGGGTTTATTCCTATCCTAATTCCTATCCTATACTAGATTGCACCGAAAGTAAACTGTAAAAATGTAGATTATTTCAGAAAAGTATTTCTTCCCAAACTGTCAAAATCACACAGACAACAAACTTTCTACTCGACGCTGACGGCCACAAATTACATACGATTATTATCTACAAAATCATGATCCGTTTAGAACGCGTAACTGTGATAATTAATAGAAAAACATAACTATCTTCTTCTATTTTACATCATTTAATTAAGCCCTCGCATGTCAAGTGCACACCATGTGTTCCGATAACAATAGAATTTCTATTGTGTCTACTAATTAGACGTGCGACGGGTAGTCATGTCTATTCTTCCGTCTACAAATCGGTGCTCGTGCTAAGCCTGCAGTAAAATCAATATGAGTAAACAATGATTTTTCGGTTTAATATAATAATATCTTCCTTCATCTGTTAAAAAAGTCTTCTATGATAGAAGTCATTGAAAAACTGATAAGAACGTTTGAAGAGTTGTGTATGTATTTATAATTATAAAAACGTACCTACCTAAATGGTTTTCTTAGCCCAAGGATGTTTTACTGATAAAGTCAACGATAGCAAAGTAATAAACAATAATTTACTTATTACATTGTTGCTAAGGTATTTTTTTTTTTGTTTTAAACAGCACGTGGTTGTAGAGTTGGTAAGAGGGTTCCGTTAGGACCCTTTGTACAGTTTATGTTGTGCCCTAAAGGGTTTTAGAATTCCGTAGGTACCTAAGGGTACGGAACCCTACAAAGTAATGTGTATTCGTATTGAGCAAACATGATACTGATTATATGATTACGTTGTGCATTTTTTTTCCCATGCATGTTGACAGAAACTTAGCGAGCCACGTGTAACCAGTCATACCTAAGATTACCTATGTATGTGGGTAGATACTTGGTAATTACTGAGAAAAATAAGCAAACTTGTGTTTTGTTTTATTTTTAACCGTCTTCAAAAAGAAGGAGGTTATCAATTCGACATGTTTTTTTTTTTTTTTTTTTTTTTATGTATGTTCGGGCATAACTCCGCCGTATATAGACGGATTTGCAAAATTCTTTTTTTGTTCGAAAGATGTTTATTCCGAAATGGTCCCATATAAATTTCATATAGTTCTGATGATGCGTTTCGAAGACAGACAACGGAACTCTTCAAAAAATCACAGCAAATCAACCGCGAATGCTGCTATCGCATAAATATGCATTGTTTTGACCCCAAGGATGATGAAATTTCGAACTGATATGGGGTAGGTAACTAAAAAGTTAAAAATAAAAACTTTTTTCAAAAAAATAACAACCGACTTCCAAAAAAACACTACAAAGTGCAAAATAACTTTAATTTCGGAAGGCGGTGACAAAGAATTAAAATACCTACACATCTAAAGTCACCGACTTCCGAAATTAAAGTTATTTTGCACTTTGTAGTGTTTTTTTGGAAGTCGGTTGTTATTTTTTTGAAAAAAGTTTTTATAGTAAGTAGATTACAAGCCAAACTTGTGTTTTCTTTTATTTTTGTAGGTGGGTAAAAGCCATATGCCCGAAGGGACCGCTCATCGGCACAGATGACAAACTTTCGTCGCCTATTTAATCCCGTTTATTTTAAAAATCTTTCTATGTGCTCACCTTCGTTACAAAAAAAATTCTTGTGCAGAATTTCATGCCTCAAGACCCAGCCGTTTGAGCAGTGGGTTGTCTGTCAATTAATGAATGACATAAAGACGTTATTAAGTCGATTTGTATTCATCAGAAATACAGGAAGTCTTTTAATTTCCTATAAAAATAATGGTACAACAATGTTTTCATGAATAAACGCACGTAGGCATCTTGTTGTCAGTCTAAAATCTGAATATTACTTACTATCATAACAATTCCTGATGGCATCGTCTGTATGTATTTAATAAAAAGATATTAAGTATTAATAGACTACCTTGCTTGTCTATTTCTTTTATCTATAAATCTCTAAAGTTAATCGTATACAAGAAGCCAATACATGTAAAAGAGGCTTTTTAGAGACACGTACGACCACACACGTAGGACTTGAATGTTTCAAGCGAAAATAAACTGATTAATATAAATTTATCTTTATTATAGGTACTTTTAACAAAGCAAGTAAAAAACCGACGATATAGTGTATAACCTTTTTTTTTTTTGATTACGGGGGGAAATCCTCATGGATGTCCTCCGCCCCGGGGAGGGCGGAGGGGTCTGTCAGACTCTTACTGACTAAAACCACCCCGGTGTTCCGTCTCTCACTTACACCGGGGATCACGGGAACTATTGAAACTTCCGCGATCCCCGACCAGTGCCGGCCCGCCTCTGCGGGCCACCTCGCGATAGGGGGGAGTGAGGTGTTAAACTCCCCCCCACATCAAAGAGAGGCGCGCGTGGAACACTATTACGCGCCGCCATCTCGGGTCCTAAGAAGTAGGGGGCGTCAGATTCCCCAGTCCGTCGCCCCTGGACCCATTTAGGGGGGCTGGAAGAGGGCGTTGTCCGCCCTCCGCCGACGCCCGGTGCGTCTGCTGCGAATCGGGTTAACGGAAGCGAATCTCCCGCTCCCTCTGCGCAGCCTCCTTCTGCGACATAACTGTTTCGCAGAAGGACACTACCGCGTCGCAGGACTCCTCGCTGTCGACCATTGAGTCGACAACGGCCGGCAGCGACAGGTCACTGCCTACTCCTGAGATGAGGGTACGGGCGGCTCCGTCCAAGCGGCACACTCTGCCAGCGTGTGCCACGCCGTGTCCTCCCGACAGTCGACGCAGTGGTGACACCGAGCGTCCGGCTCCCTGTTTATGCGACACAGGTACTTCCCAAAGCAACCATGCCCCGACAGCACCTGTGCCACCCGAAACGACAGGGAGCCGTGTCTCCTCCCGAGCCAGCGCTAGAGTACTGGCCGGACCGCCCCGATGGTGGCGGAGCCGGCGGTAGGGCGTGAAAACCTGTCCTGCCATTCCGCCACCAGGGCTGCGCGAAGCTGTGACCGACGCAACTCCAGATGTCGCGGCGTCAGCCACTCGCCCCGCGCCCTCGAGTCCTCACGCCACCGATGCAGTGACGCGAGTACCTTCGGCTCGAGGTCCCACGGTGGGGATCCGGCCAGTACACAAGCCGCCTCGTAGGCGAATATTTATACATAAAATAGTGTATAACCTATTTCATGTATAAATCCTGAGAAACAACTTAGTCGGAACTACACAGAGTATTTTTAGTACTTCCACCATCGTGCATTTTGGGCACGCCACGATTGCGGCGGTAAGTTCCCTCTTTGAGGAGTGGTTTGAGAGGCGGCATGGCGTCCTCACCTTCCGCCTGACGCAGGTCCTCACCGGACAGGGTTGTTTCGGGAGGTTCCTGTTTCGGATAGGGTGGGAGGAAACGCCCGGGTATTTCCACTGCGAAGATCGCCCAGAGGACACGGTGGAGCACACGGTGGCGGTCTGCCCAGCTTGAGTGGAGCACCGCCGTGTCCTCGTGGAGGCGATCGGTGGCGGCGATCTCTCGCGTCCGGCCCTGGTCCAGGCCATGGTACGGAGTGAGAGGGCATGGGGAGCCGTCACCTCCTTCAGCGAAGCAGTGATGCTCGCGAAGAGGGAGGCGGCGCACGTGAGGGAGAGGCAGTCTTTGCGCCCTCGCGACCCTAGCCGCCGCAGGATACGGAGACGCCCCGGGCGTCGGGAATCCCAGGCCGATTTCCGGCCACCGTAGGCATGAGCTTGCGGACGGCGAGTAATGGGTAGCTCGCTGTCCGGTAAGGACCAAGCTCAAGTCGACGGCGCGTTGTGTTCCACGCGCGCCTCAAAGAGATGTCAGCACAAAATGATGGGGCCCGCAAGGGCCGATGCCTGCCAGGGGTGCGGGTTTGTTCGAAAGAGATACCACAGCCCCTGGCATACGGGCTACTGAGGGAACACGGGTGGGTTTTAGTCAGTAAAAGTCTGACACGCCCTCCTGCTCCACCCAGAGCGGGAGAAGTTATTTGATGATTTCCCAACCAAAAAAAAAAAACCTTCGTTCATTTACACAGCTACTGGTGTCCAGTCGAAATTCACCCAATCCAGCACACTCTGCGACCCATCGCACAAATTGAAACAACAGACGAATGGTACGTTTTCAGTAAATCACTAGTGGAATAATGTAGGTGCTGGGTACAGATTATTTGCAACGTAACATGCAATGCAACACGAGTATAATGTGGACGTGCGCAACTGCACACAGTGGCGCGTAGTGCGCTCGCGAACACATTAAAATGTATGGAAAATGTTGCATTGCATGTTACGTTACATGTTGTATTGCAAATAATAATGTATACCGGGTATTAGTGCGGACTTTTCAATAGTCAGATAACTTTTATCTAAGAAATAAATCTGACAGTTTGGCATGTGTACACAAAAGCTGTCAAACCATTACCTTATCATCAAATAAAAAAAAATTGACTAGTGAAGTGATAAACTAGTTATTCCATCATTGTCTACTTTCAGCAATATAACTTTCCTATTTAACCTTAACTAAACAAGTATATGAAGACCAAACGTAGAAAACATAAAGGCGAAAAGTATCAATCCAACGTAAGTAGATATGTTTACTTCAACTCTTGTGTGACACGGCTATTTTTTGCGATGGCAATTGTGCAAAAACGCAAAAATACGCAAGGCTTGAACCCATTAGCCTTGCGTATTTTTCAATCAACTCGCGATTAGATCTTTGTACCTAGGTACTTTGGTTTACCCACTAATAAAGATGCTGTTATGTTTGTATGACTTTAAACATATTACATAGCCATTACATACTAACAGGTACTATGTCCCGTGTGTGTTGCCGGGCGTAAAAGAATAGCACCATCCCAATTCCACCCGTGGGTGTCGTAGAAGGCGACTAAGGGACCTACTATAGAATGGGCAGCAGCGTTCTCTATGCATTTTATCACCTCACTGCGACCGCCAACCCGCCTGCCAAGCGTGGCGATTATGGCAAAACCCTTTTGGGGGAGGCTTATGTCCAGCAGTGGACGTCTTTCGGCTGAAATGATGAGGTACTATGAGGGCACTGCTCTGACGAGCCCTCTGTATACGAGGATTAAAGATAAACAATAAAACGCTTGATGAGCGTTAAAAGGTGAAACTTCACGTTTATTTCAAAAATTAGCTTACAAATCTGCGCCTGTCACTATAATCAATGCTCCCGGAAAAAAACCTATGTAAAATTGGCGTTCTTATTTTAAAACTTCCTGACTGTTCGAACATAGACAAAGCCCAATCATTGACTGCCAGTTACGTAAGGTTGCCTTCGGTGAGCGAATAACCTTTACAGTACTTACCTGTTATGATCTACTTCTCCTTCGCCGTTTCGTCCACATTTCAGGCACATCGACAGTGTTATCGTTGGCCTCATAAAGGTCTTCCATTGTGCAGGTATTAGTGTACAGAGGGCACGACAAGAAATGGGGCATCGTTTGCCCAGAGATTTCAAGGTGGGCCATGGCAGTATGGTGGCGCACTGAAAACTTGTCTGCAGGCTCAACATATTTAACTGGAAGGGAATACTTGAGAAACCACAGCACTTGAGTTACCGTCATGTGGGTTGGTTGACTTGAGGGAACTGTTACGGTTCTGCATGAATTCTACTAGGTTGGAATATTTGCCCTCCTTTATCTCATATTGAAGAACTTGAGCTCATGTCTTTGCCCGAATGTTGGTTGTTTTTTTTTAAGTATCCTATGTTCTATCTTAACCAGGTCATGTTCCACCTGAGTGCCTTTTATCGAAATCCAACAGAAAAGGTAAAATACAGAGTTATTTTTGCATTTATAACATGTATTTTTGAGGCAGATGAGAGTGGATACGCCAGGAGGGGACGCTCTGGCCTTCGAGGGCGTCCCCTCCTGACGTTACACAATGTCCCTTACACATGTTGTAGGTATGTTCTTTAGAAACGTCAGGTGCGTAGTGCTCGCAAGCCGCGTATGTTGTATGACCTCAATGACCCTGAATGCGTGACAAACTATGGACATAAATGAAGCAAAAGACGTAATTATCGTAATAGATGACGTTCTATAGTTTCTACCCCCATGTGAAGGAGGCGTGAGTTTGTGTGTATCATCATCATCATCAGCATCTGCCTAGCCTTTTACCAACTATATTGGGGGTAGTTGAATACCAGTATTTTATGTGAAACGACAGTCTTTCTGATCTCCACATCACGATTATTGATTGGGTAATACGATACTCCTTGGTAAGACTGTTTTTTCAGACTTTCGGGCTTCTGACGACCCGTAACGACTGTCAAAGATCCACGAATGACAGCCGGTACCAACAGCTAATAGGTTAAAATTATAACCAGTGCGCAAACTGTAACCATGAATTCAACATATCATTCTAGACCCCCCAGTGTAGAAATTTTTCGTCGGTACAAAAAAATATCAGCTGTTTTATTGAAAAGTGCAATACCTACGCGGTCAAAATGTTTGGAACAGCAGATTTTTTTTTTAAATATAACCAACGAAAACGGCTAGCTAAATTTATAGACCCGCCTATAGGGTCTGGAATGTTATGCTGAATTCATGGTTAAAGTTTGCGCACTGGTTAAAAATTAACCCTGTATAGTTTACATGAATGTTTTATAATATCTAATACCTTTAAACGAGCAATTCTTGTATATACATATACATACTCAGCCTATAACGTTCCCACTGCTGGGACACAGGCCTCCTCTCTATGACAGGGAGGCCTCCTTTCTATATACATATGTAAATATATAATCTGAATCTCGGAAACGGCTCCAACGATTTTCATGAAATTTAGTATGCAGGGGGTTTCGGGGGCGATAAATCGATCTAGCTAATTTTCATTTTTAGAACACGTCAAACAAAAAAAGAAGTCATCCAGATATTAATATTTATAGACAGATCATACCTTAGCTGTACAAATAAACCAAGTTTTTTCAAAGCAGAGAAACCGTGATGGCTTCCTTGTGTGTCATAATACCGAGTAAACATTATTATTTTTGCCGAAACATGAGCATATAGAGATAACATTAGTAATATTTTGTCTGCCAACAAGGATAATAATAATTTGATAAGAATTATTATCTGACAGTTAGTGTTATCTGGGTCTGTGTTTACAAAGAACTGTGTATGATGTTTTTTTTTTTCCTAAAATAGGTGATGTTAAAATGGGTTAAAAGAGGCAAAGAGAATTACTTGGATGTTCAGGGGAGGCAGAGTCTACTGACTTAATATTTTATTTGTTTATTTATGTACAGACGCCAGCAGGTCAACCTACCCGAAACTGTCATATTTTCCCAATTGAACATGCACCATATGCATTATAAGGTATAAAGTTGAAAATCTATCAAATAAATTTGACAGATTGGAGTAGCTTGATGTGCTGGCGTCTGTACCTACACATGTAAAAAAGAAAAATATTGTCAAAAGTCCTTGAAACTATCAGTTGTTATGGTATGGACATGTGATACGGAGGAATGAGGAACATTTTTCGTAAAGAAAGTTTTGAGTATGAATGTCGGCGGCGATAAGAGTAGGAGGAGACTAAAGAAACGATGGATGGACTGTGTGAATGTTGATTTGATTAGAAAGAGGATGACTATCGAGATGACTAATTGAGAAGTAATTTAAAAAAACATGTTACGTCAATCCCAAATAAATTGAGATCCTTGAAAATACATTTGGAAAACGTTTAGAACCATTCTTCTCTGCCAATATCTCGGCCAAATCGTTACTAATATGAATAAAGAGGTAAGTAAGGCCACTTACCTAGAAACTTACCTCTTAATCTGGAACTAGTTACCATTCGGATTTCAAAAAATCTCTTTGCATTTTATAGCCCAATTCTTGAAAAATATTAGGTATTTATCATCAATTCATCACAGTACGATCCTTAAGAGCGGAGCGAAAAGAAAATAGCTAGAGAGAACGCTAAGCGATAACGAACTGAGATATTTTCGAGTGAGCAACCAAAAATAATAAGTACAATACAATAAGTAGGTAGTATAGTAGTTTACCTATAGCCATGGCTAGCGGTCAAACCATAGAAAATATGATAGAAGATTTGTATAGGTCGGACGAACCGTTGTAGGTTCATCATGAACAAAATTATCCACAGGCATGAATCACGTACGTAGCCCTCGATAACTATTACGAAACTGTTAAAATACCTACAGTTTTCAGTTCAAAAACAGAAAGTAATTCAGCAAAACAAACGCGTGACGAATGCTTACGATTACGTCTGGTTCGTAACACCAGCGCGACTAATGGTTCTGAAGCAGGTTTTCACTAACACCTATATCTACATTTTATAAATAGGTACCTAAATGACAGCCTGAATAAAAAAATGCGACGTTTGGTTATCAACTTTCAACGCTGAGCCCACCTCAGCTTAGGGGCTTGTGGTTATCCATATTATTTATACAGGATAAGTTTTTAACCAGTGCGCAAACTGTAACCGTGAATTCAGCATACCATTCTAGACCCCGTACCACAGAAGGGGGTCTAGAATGATATACTGAATTCACGGTTACAGTTTGCGCACTGGAAAAAAACTACTCCTGTATAATAACAGCTGCACAGGTCAATCGAAAGTCAATAGAAAAGCTAAGTTTGCCGAGGTCGGTACGTGGATGGGTAACCATATCAAGATCCCTCGTGCTTCGGAAAGCACAGTCTGTAATTCGTGGATCTTTGACAGTAATTACGGATCGTCAGAAGCCCGAAAGTCTGACAACCAGTCTTACCAAGGGTTATCATGTTATCCAGTAAATGGGTTGTGGAGGTCAGATAGGCAGTCGTTCTATGTAAATTATTGGTATTCAGCTAAATCTGGATTACATAGGGCACTTTATGGTGGGGCCCGCAAGGGCCGATGACTGCCAGGGGTGCGGGTTGTTCGAAAGAGATACCGTGGCCCCTGGCACACAGGCAACTGAAGGACACGGGTGGGTTTTAGGCAGTAAAAGTCTGACACGCTCTCGTGCTCTACCCAGAACGGGAGAAGTTTTTTGATGATTTCCTACCCAAAAAAAAACTGGTTAAACTGGAAGCCGACACCAATATAGTTAGGAAAAGGGTAGGCAGAGGCGTTGAAATACAGGCATACTAGTAGAACCTGTAATTCCTATGCTGAGTTCCTATGAAAACTTCGTGGAATTTGTTTACCAGCATCGCGTCCAGTGAGTGACTGAGTGATTCAGTTTATAACTTTATTACTTTCGATAACACTTTATTATTTATATAATGTTATATTATTGCGCAAGGATTTCAAGGGCATTGAATATAACCTTATTTTTTATAATCTTTAAAAAAAAAACTTTGTTCGAAAATTCTCAGCAGTTACGAAATTAGATTTTCCGGTTGCTTTTCTCAAAGCAATTTGAAAACATTCATGAATTTACTTTGTTGTTTAGAAAGTGTTTTCTAGAAACTTCCTTTCTGAAACGTTCAAATAAGGAGTGTATTTGAACGTTTCAGGACAGTCAAACAGTGTACTTTATATAAAACTAGCTTGTACCGTTGAGGTAGGTAATTATCCCGTGAGAACGTTTCACCGGGGTGAAAAGTATTCTATGTCCTAACCCAGGTCATGGTATAAGTACGTGACATATTTTACCGGCATCCGTCTAGCCGTTAAGGCGTGTACTTTCGTATGTATAGTTTTACTAGCTTTTGCTCGCGGATTCGCCCGCGTGAAGTTCACAAATTATCCCAGAAAGACATATAAAATATCATTTTAAGAGGAATAATTCCGTTTTAAATTGTTTTTAAACACTCTATTGGTTTATCTATCGCATACCAGTAAAGCTCCCAGTTGGCATGATTATTTGCAACATCTTCAACAATCATCGTCATATTTCAGCCAATTTACATAAAACCTTCCTGGTGAATCACTCGGTGCATTGGTAAAAACCGTTTGGAAATTCGTTCAGTAGTTTTTGAGTTCAGGCAGCCAAACGCGGCGGAGGGACCTTATAGAACTAGGTATGGATGGACTGACTAGCACGTCGTTAATTTTCAAATTGGTTTACGTACGTAAACAATATTACCTTCGTTAGTATACTTATTTAATTTAATTATACAATTTGCGTAGTAAAATTAAAACACCTGTTACTGTACATATACTTTCCGTACTCCCACATTAACCAGAAAATAAGAAACAGTCGAAAAACTTTGTAAAATGGAGAATAAACCAATGAAATTATAAAAAGTGTAATGACCCAACATTTTATATTTTTGTCTAGGACATTATCGTGAGTTTACGACAACGATCGGTATATTTCGGGACTGCGGACCAACGCACAATTCGCTGTGTGACTGCTAAATTAAGATGCACAGATTTACACTGAGATTGAACGATGAATCATGACTCAGGTAGGTACCCGAACGGTCTCTTTTTCCTTTCGCTCATTTTTATCATATTAACGACTCCCGCAAAGTTTCTGGGATTAAGGGTAGGTATAGAGAAAGAGGTAGGTATAGAACATCTACATAACTCTGCATTATAAATGGTCGGTGGTCCCAAGAATGAGGTTGCAACCGCAACCGCTGACCATGAAGTTCTGCGCTCGATTTTCATCGGCGGGGCTACTCTCTAACTCCATCAATGAAAATACGGGCCCGTCCGAAAATAGTTCGAAACTTCGATGTGACTCCTACAACTGATTAATTAGATTTTTTGGGAGGCTAAAACCATATAGGGAGTAGGGTAACTGTCAAATCGTTTAGTAATTCATTCTTAATTTAGGGCCCAAAGCAATTACTTTACTTACGGACCCAATTGGGTCCGTAAGTGATACGGAGTAGGAAACGCCCGTAACTTCCACCGAGATTAAGGATTTCGTGCTTAGAGGGTAGGTCCCTAGGTCCGGCAGTGTTTTCTTTGTACATTTTTTATTTTAAGACTGGGTTCGTCCATCAAAATTTATGAGTAGCAGCCAGGAGCCTGGATTTGTGCCAGTTGATGGAAATAGGGTAGACCCCCGTGTACATAGGAATTTAACATAACTGGTGAACTGTGGATATATGTACTAGGTATACTAGATGTATTCAATCTAGTACATATCCAAACCAAACACTTCGGAGGTGGCAGGTTGGACTAGTGATGTTACAATAATTACGTCTTCTCCCACAAAGGGTGAAATTATGCAAGATTGCATACATAGACCGCCAAGTCATGATGGCACGAATAAGTGTTTGGGCAAGTAGGTCATTTTAATTTCAGTTATCGGTCAGGTATGTTAACTACAGGCAAGCAGTTTTTGCTAAAATGTAAATACAGGATAAGTTTTTATCCAGTGCGCAAATTTTAACCATGAACTCAGCATATCATTCTAGAGCCCCTAGCGCAGTAATTTTTCGCCGGTTATACAAAAAAAAAAACTGGTGTTTCATAGAAAAGTGCAATACCTACGCGGTCAAAATGTATGGAACAGCTGATTTTTATTTTTGTATAACCGGCAAAAAAATTCCGCGGTATTCCGCGGTCTAGAATGATATGCTGAATTCATGGTTAAAATATGCGCAGTGGATAAAAACTTTTCCTGTATATTAAGTAAAACTAGAGTAATTAATAAATTAATTAAAAAAACAAACACCTTTAAAAAGTTCTAAAATGTTGCTCTGCCTTCAGCTTTCTAGGACTTCGGGAAACGATTTATTTTAGGTGTCTTTTTTTTTGTTTTTGTGTGGGAAATCATCAAATAACTTCTCCCGCTCTGGGTGGAGCAGGAGGGCGTGTCAGACTTTTACTGACTAAAACCCACCCGTGTTCCCTCAGTAGCCCGTATGCCAGGGGCTGCGGTATCTCTTTCGAACAAACCCGCACCCCTGGCAGGCATCGGCCCTTGCGGGCCCCATCACTTTGTGCTGACATCTCTTTTAGGCGCGCATGTAACACAACGCGCCGTCGTCTTGGGCTTGGTCCTTACTGGACAGCGAGCTACCCATTACTCGCCGTCCGCAAGCTCATGCCTACGGTGGCCGGAAATCAGCCTGGGATTGTGTGTTTGTGTTTCTGTGTTTTGCATAGGCACACCTCGCTGGCTATTTAAGTTTGACCCAGTTTTGCCAAAATAAAAATTCCAGACTGCTAGACTTCCTGGCTTCAGTGAACGAGCAAAAACACGAACGCTATAAATATAACTGAAGAATTCAAAACAAACAACTTTGTGTAGCTATTGCGAGCAAGTGCGTAGGAATGGAATGCTCAATTAACTATTTTTATAGAGTTTAATAGTAAGTAAGTTTTAAAGCATTTGTTTTATTTTTAGAACGTGCCTGATATACTTATACCCTTATACCCTCGTATTTGTATCAATGTTACATGTAGATACTTACCTACTAGTAACTAAGTACCGTAGATATCGAAACCGTCAAAATGTAGCACGCCACTATTTTAATTTGTATCAAACGGATCACCTGTCTAAAATTAATTTTCAAAGGCGGTCTTCTTTCAGGGAAAATCTAGAAAAAAGATAATATTGTTATGATGTTTTGTGTTTTTTTTTTACCCAGTTAAAATTGTAAAAGCCAAAATCATGACGTAATGTTGTTTGATGTAAAATAAAAGAAAAACAACATACCTATTTAAAAGAAAGTTATGAAACAATTTATTATTGTTACCGTGTTGTTTTACGTACGTACCTAATATATTTCAATGCTTAGGTATTTGAGTTAGCTATTGCGCACTTTTGCGATAGTAAACAAAATAATAATAGGTACTTTAGTGTAGCTAATAAATTGTAAGTTAGTTAGTGAGTTGGATTTATTTATTCTGAGACAAATAGGTATCTCAGGACTATATTCCATGTGTTACTGGGCGTAAAGAATAGCACCATCCCATTTCTTCCCGTTGGTGTCGTAGGAGGTGACTAAGGGACTTACTAGAGAATGGGCAAAAGCGTTCTCTATGCATTTTACCACTATACTGCGATCGTCAACCCGCCTGCCAAGCGTGGCGATTATGCCAAATCCCCCAGAAAAATGGCAAGCACTAAAGTTTTGGAGGAGGCCTATGTCCGGCAGTGGACGTCTTTCGGCTGAAATTATGCTATTGATGAAATAGGTATTGAAATCTGATGTCAAAGAGAGCTCATGAGAATTTTCAAAACTTTCAATACTTTTCTTTTAATCTCATGGAGAAATGTGGTTATGAATACTGCGCTACTACGGGGAGAAACGCAGTTATGTGGGACTCTAAGGCGATTCACACACGGCACCGCGCACCGCCGCGGCGGCATACAATTCGACCGCGCGGTCGGACGGTGTCCGTGTGTTAGGCATCAACGGATTTCTTAGAGACCAATGCGCCATGAGATCCGCTTCACCGCCTACCGGGGCGGTTTGCGGTGCCGTGTGGTAATCGCCTAAAACTCCACGGTGTCCCCCAGTGCCGCATATAGCGACAACACGAGCACGTAAGTTCTCATCCGCGTACCCGCCGCCAGGGGCGTAACAAACCAATAGAAATGGCACCCTACGCATCACATTTGCGCCCCTTCGTAAATTATCTTCTCGGTCTACACTGAGCAAAGTTAAGTCGCCATAACCTTTCTTGACTAATTGTAAATCTTCAATAAAGAAGGTATTAATTTCAACTTGTAAAAAAATCGCTTGCAATGCTGCAATTTTAAGAGAATTTGAATGAAAATAGGCAGATTTGGAAATACGGTTCCATCCCCATCCTGCTCTTCAGCTCTTCAGATTTCTTAGATACAGGTCGGTAACAGTATGACATGGTTTATTGATATTTTTAATAATATTTAATAATTGGCGACTTTTTGCGCCCCCCTTCGATAGGCGCCCAGGGCTCTTGCCCTGCCTGCCCCACTCTAGCTACGCCACTGCCCGCCGCGGCTGTCGCTATTTGACTAGGTACTTACCTACGCACTTACGAGTATGTCAAGCATTCATCGAAATACAGTAGCAATAGGTACATAACTATGTACCTATACTAAACACGTGAGTTAGTCGAGATAAGCCGACTGATCGCTGCTAAGCATACACAATAAATACTATTATAATACCAACATGTATACTTTATATCCCGCTAACTAGGTCACGCGATTACCTCTATGAATCAAACATTTGTAAAGTGAAGGACAAACTTATTTTAAATTCATGATACGCTTGCCTTCAGCAATGGTTGAATTTTGCAGTAGTTTCAAGCGTGTACTCTGGTAAGTTTACATCAATATTGACTCAACAACTAGTGAAACCCCCCCGAGTGGGTTCCCGCAATGTCGTTGCGGGGGGCTCAGTAACCGTGGACTGCCAGCCACTGTGAAGCCAAAAGGAACCCAAAGGTGGGGCCGCTCGTCAGGGCTTTTGCCTTCAAGCCAATGACGTAGCGGCCAAAAAGTAGGTTGCGGTGAGGTGCACCGCAACTGAGGTGGGCCGCGATGTCGAATGGGAGGCATCGCGGCTGAGGGTTACGGGCTGTGGCAGAGGAGGAGTGCCGGTGCTTCTGAGCAGCGCTCTTCCCTTCCGTGGCCTGGATGGGGCCGCCACCGTTTGATGGCGGACGCGGTGGGGCCGCAGGGGAAGAGGAGTGTCGGTATAGCGTTGGCCGCTCTCCCTATCCCCTGCGGCCGAAAAGTGGTAGGCGAGAAGGCGCGTTGTGTTCCACGCGCGCCGTCAGTGATGTCAGCAACCACTGGTGGGGTCCGCAAAGGCCAATGCCTGCCAGGGGAGCGGGTTGTTCGAAAGAGTTACCGCCGCCCCTAGCACACGGGCAACTGAGGGATCACGGGTGGGTTTTAGTCAGTAAAAGTCTGACACGCCCTCCTGTTCTACCCAGCAGGAGAAGTCATTTAATGATTTCCCACCCAAAAAAAAAAAACTACTAGTGAAAGGGAGGAAGTTAGAAAGAACTTTAGTGTGTTACAGTAAATACACGAGGGAGGAACATCTGGGAGTCCCAAGATGAGCGTAAACTAAAAAGCATATTTCTTTAGCATTAGGTAGCGATCTCAAAACCCTTCGTAAACGCTCATAGCTTCGGCTTGGATAATGCTAAAGAAATCAAATTCTCAGGATAAGATGCTGTTAGCATCATGTGTAGTCTACACATACCAACAGAAGTTTCACATGTCTATCTTTTATACTTTCGATTATAAGAATACTTAAAATACGCGTCGATTTAGTCACTCACCCACTCAACTCATCATCATCATCATCTGCCTAGCCTTTTCCCAACTATGTTGGGGTCGGCTTCCAGTCTAACCGGATGTAGCTGAATACCAGTATTTTACATGGAGCGACTGCCTATCTGACCTCCACAACCCAGTTACTGGGTAATACGATACCCCTTGGTAAGACTGGTTGTCAGACTTTCGGGCTTGTGACGACCCGTAACGACTGTCAAAGATCCACAAATGACAGCCGGGACCAACGGCTTAACGTGCTTTCCGAGGCACGGAGGGGTCTTGGTATGTAAAGATGGTTACCCATCCACGGACCCACCGCGGCAAGCGTAGCTTAACCTGGTCGATCGACCCGTGCAGCTATTGTTATTTAGCCACACGCCCCTCAACTACACAGCTGAAATTTGGTATGCAGGCAAATTTGCACAAAAAGATAGATAAATCTGTAATATCAACCTCCCACCCCCGTAATGGGGGGTGCAGGTATATAGGTAAACTAGCTTGTTCCCGCGACTTCGTCCGCATGGAATTTAACAAATTTCTCAAATAAAAGTAGCTTAAGGTACGCTTTATTACATCAGCTATCTGCCAGTGAATGTCCCGTAAAAATCGGTCCAGCCGTTTCAGAGATTAGCCGGAACAAACAGACAGACAAAAATTGTAAAAAAAAATATTTTGGTACATGTACCGTGTATACGTCCATATGCATTTAGTAAAAAGCGGTTATTTTAATATTACAAACAGACACTCCAATTTTATTTGTCTGTAGGTTTAGATGTGTAGACGTATAGAAGATGTATAGATTTCAATCAATAGACTTTTTCGGCTCATGATGTGGAGTGATGAGGCAAATGTCGTGAGGAAAGTTTGGAGCATGAATGAGGATGGCTAAATGGTAAGGCAAGACCGAAAAAACGATGGTTGGACTGTGGGAAAGATAATATGACTAGGGAGGTGGTGACTTACGAGATGATGACCAATACTAATAGAAGTATGGAAGAAAGATGGTAAAACAACATCCGCACTATTTTCGCATCCAATCAGAGTGAGCCCTAAAACGGCTTCTGCTAGAAATAAATATAAATACGAATTAAATGTACCTCAATGTAGATGCAAATATTTAGGAGGAATGTATATGTTAATGCCATTCAGGTGTAGGTATAACAGGCTGCCTAATTCGTTTATGGAACTTCCTATCCCCATGTTCAAGAAAAAGCGGACAAATTGGCGTTTGGATAATTGTTTTTATGAAATTGACGAATATTTGGAATGTTGTAAAAATCAAAGACGACATGTAGTAAATTTTCACATTTATTTTAAAGTAACAATTACCTAACGATAATAATATTAATTCATATCGGACTGAATGTAAATCACCAATCTTGAAATTAATTGTACTAAACTATGTAATAATGACATTTGTACACCACATCTTGTGGTAGAATGTACAGAACGTATAAAAATATTAACATCATACTATGTAAAACTACATTCTTACAAATAAATAAAAAATAATAAAGAATATTCAATGCGCCGAGCTCAAATAAATTCGGTTAAGGGCAACAGAATGATGAGAGAGAAAGAAAGAAAAAATATTTATTAGACTCGCACAGGAACATCACAAACTTAACTACACAATATGCTAAATAAAACATATTTTTTACTTTATTTTTTTATTTTTTTAATAAGTAAAATTAAAAACAAACAATTACGAGGCCAAAAGGGGTATATCTCAGCATGATGCTGCGACATTTTAAAAAAGTGTGACGAACCTTTTTTGGCTCAAGACATCATAATCATCCTATAATGTTCCCAGTGCTGGGCCACGGGGCGCCTCTCCGTGAGAGGAGGCCGTAATCCACCACGCGGGCCCAGTGCGTGTTGATAGACTTCAAATCTGGGTTCTAAGAGTCTGTTTCCTTACGATGTTTTCTGAATCTATGACCTACAGCTTGGTATGTCGCGGCCGTTTCTTCTGGTTACCACCCACTGCTCTGGTTCGAGTAAAAGTCCAATTAACCACACTTTTTTCCTACCATTTTCCTTCTGATCCTACATCTATATATAAATTTTAAAAAAAAGTCCTGACTGACTCACTCATCAACACCCAGCCCAAACCCTTGGACCTAGAAAGCTGAACTTTTGCACAGAGATTCTCTTCATAATGTAGACAAAGAATAAGGAAGGATTTTTCGAAATTCAACCCCTAAGGGGGTTAAACAGGGGGGATGAACGTTCCGCGCGGGCGAAGCCGCTGGCAAAAGCTAGTTTATTATAAATGTGAAAGTTTATATGTATATTACTCAATCATGCAAAAACGGCTAAACGGATTTGGATGAAGTTTGGCACATAGATAGTTTGACAGATATTTTTTTCCCCGTTAGTACGTTCCCGCGGGATGCTTTTCGACCTTCACGCGGGCGAAACCGCTAGCAAACGCTAGTATCTACTAAATACTTTCCTTATTTACCTCATACTCTTCTCCGAACTGATAACGCAGACATTGGAATCTGTCAGACGTCTTTTGTGTTGTCGCTAATTAGTCAGGTGTGAACAATGTGGGGTGAGTCTGTCTGGCTGACGACTGACAATAGTGACACACATTTGCAAGGATAATGGAAGAAAATAAATAGGTTTTCATGAAAAACATGACATACTCGTAACTGGGAGGTTTTAAGAAAATATTAAACTGCATAAATGTGTCTTCTTTGGCAGGTCCTCTTCTTCTTCTCTCGTAACCGTAACAAAGACGTCAATTGCTGGACATAGGCCTCCCCCAAGCGTCGAGACATCGACCGGTCCCCTGAGCTTCTGACATCCATCATTCCATCACAGTTTGAGAATACTAAACATACGTGTCACAACAAATAATTTCGTGGATAATCCAATTTACCTTATGATTTTTAAAATTCCTATCCTATTATAGTCCACTGCTGGGCAAAGGCCTCCCCCAATTCTTTCCAGGAACTCTTTTCTTGCGCCTCCTGGAACCAGACCACGAGGTACCCGTCTAGGTCGTCACGCCACCTCTGTCTGGGCCGGCCTCGGTGGCGCCATCCATCTTCAAGCACCCACTGTGTGGAGTTTTCAAATTATAACCAATGTTATGTAATTAATAATGTCACATTTAAATAACAATTTATTAGCCGTATATCAAAGTTTATCTCAGCTCGCCTTCTGGTTTACAAACAAAGCAACGTTTGTTTTTGTGTGTTATCAAAATGTTTTGACATTTCATGATAGATCTGAAACACGCGCTGTTCATTTAATTTTAGATTAACGGAGCTCCGAAGTACTTGACATTCAGCCTACCAGATTTGGCTACAAAGGTGGACAAGAAAATCTTAGGAAGAAATCTCATTTCCTACGAAATGTATAAAAGTCACCAAAAGTATCAAGTACAGGGTCGTAGTTGCAGTTTAGTAAGAAACATAATTGACCATAGATATAAGAAAGAAGAAGATATGCCAAGTAGTTGAAAATGTATCGGAACCCGGTGTCTCCACTTGCTCCCCACTACCGCGCCACAACTACACATGCAATTTAGTAAAACCAATAGATACGAAGTCGCGCTCACACTCGCAATTTATAAATCAGAACGTACTACACAATCAAATATAGACCTTATCCCTTCAAACGCAGCGTGCATTTAAGTACAACTCACTCACACAAACAACGGTTGCTACCGTTGTGCTGTGCAAAAGCAATTTATTTTACATATACGCTAGTGACTAAATCGGAAAGTTGTCGATACTTCTATTTATTATTGTACTACTTCAGTTTTTTTTGGGATCCAGAAAATAAGATAAAATGAAAACGATAACCGTAATACGTCACTAATATATTATCTGATCAATGCCGACAACAATAATGCATATGAAGCATTTGAAGACTTTAACGTAAGTAAAATGCCAAAACCATAAAAAAGTAAGGAAATAGCCCGAGGATAAGACTTATTATACGATAATTCAAACCCAATAACACTCCACCGACACTATCTAAAATTTTGTTAACTTTACGACTGTTGTTTACGCATTTCTCTACTACGCTGTAAAATAATCAAATTAAGTAAAAAACATTAATTCACATCGATCTGGCAATAAATTTATTCGCGAATCGACACTATCGATAGCCTACGTTAGTGGATCTGCACGAGCACATCACTAGCTCGGCGCAAGAACCAGCGGCCGTACTACGTAATGCGTCCGCATAGATACTTTATCGTTTTGTGATTTTTACATTGCTTGTCCAGTCACTTAGCGACAACATATTTAGGTAGTGGTTTAGGAGCAATGTATTTCGTACAAAAATAATACAGTCGCTGTGATATTTGAAAACAAAAATAACATAGTAATTGCAAGAAATGTTTTTCGATTTCTTGTTTTTCATGATTTTAAAGACAAATATAGAAAAATACTTGTACTTATTTATGGTAAGTGATTCCATGATTCACAAAGTTTTTGTTTTGGCTTTGGTTTTTACAAGAAACCACTGAACAACACGGCATTCTTATAATTTATCACGACAACGGTCGAAATCACACTAGTTTGCGGAGATGGCCATTTGCTTTAGGAATTATCATTCTGATCATGGCGCGCGGACACAGACACGCCCCTTTCCCACTTCTACTGCTTTTTATATTTCTATGTAATTGACACAATTAGGGTACCTACTGGGTGGGTGTACTACCCTTCGAGGATCTTGAGTGAATTAGTTTATTCCGTACCAACCTGCAGAGCGACTCATCCCACTGATTCTGGGAAGAGAATGGGTAGTTAGTTAGGCTTGCATCCACGCGCGGTCATCCATCACTATGCCACATTTAAAATGGATGTTGGACTACTTCGAATAATATGATCGATTTTGTCTAAAAGGTGTGGCTGTCCATAAAGAGGCAGAGCGAAGAAAATACAGAAAATTTGGACCGAATTATGAATATAGGATATCGAATTTTAAATTAATTTTAGAATGTCCGAAATATCGTTATAATGTTTAATTTTTTCGACGAAAATAAATTGGGGAACAATACATTTGGGAAGTGCAGTGTACCTACTTTTTTCCAAAACTTTGATAAACGGGGATTTGAATTGAATTTCTGTACCTATAGTCGATTGTCTGACGGTAACTCGGTATTGATAGTTTGTCACAAAGGTTTTCGCATTGGGTGAAGTTAAGGTCAAGGCCGATGTATTGGAACTGCTAAATAAAATTTAATTGAATTATTCAAATTCCTATCGAATTTTTTTATTTTATTTGATTCAAAAATATCCATCCTAAGACTGTTTGCCTGTAGTTACATCGATCGGTTCAGATACTTATACCCTTACTCACAAAAACTAACCCTGTATGCTTTCAGTCTCTTAGGGCTGATTTTCCCAAAGTCAGATATCTTTTATCCGTAGAGTAAAATTTACGTCTGACAATTCTATTAAGGAAAATCTGTCAAAAATTCAAAAAATATTCTCAGGATAAGACTTATTCTAAGTATAAAAGTTTGGTGAAATTCGCCCTTAGGCAGACAAAACAATTTCAGTTGAAAAGTAGCCATTGACAGTTCACTCACTAAATAGTTTCCGAATACTAATTTCAAAACGAAGCATCTCAAGAAGCAAGTACCTACCAAAGTTGAAAACATTTAGGTAAGAATGTTCCATGCCAGGTCAGGTGTTCAAAGTTCAAATTCAAATAATGTAGAATAATATTTAAAGTTCGTAAAACAAAAATAACTTAACGATGATAAAGCAAGTTAAATACCTACGTAGAGTAATGAAAAGAAAATCATTATTGCCAAACACAAAACAATCGCAAGCTAAAGTACACATTAGTCACGCATTGTATAACTTATACATTCCATACATATACATTATAATTATGTATATATACGTATGTACACGAGGCTCAATGACCTTGACCGTGACTGTTTTGAGCGTCGCTACTGCCAACATAAGCATTATATTATGTTAGGAGGTAAAATAAAAAGAGGCATAGAATACAAACCAGTCTTTATTGCCACAATTAAATTCATATAAATACACATAATAGTAAACATAGCTAGCAGATAGCCAAGTTACAAACAGGGCTATTTTTCGAATCATTAAGATTTTTCGAGATAGGTACTGAGTTGAATATTAATTTAACGAGGATATAAAAAAGACGTTAAATTTTGGTGTGCTGGGCAGCGTAACTACATTTTTCGGTGAAAATAAATATTCTATAAATAAATAAGTAGGTAACTACTTTTGAGTCGATTCCGAGCTTATGAATTTATGATCAAAGATCCATAGTTCAAAATTGATCTACCATAACGCTTCCAAAAAACTAATTTTAATGGACAATCTTACCTTCTTTATCATTTTTTTTTTTTAAACCTAGCTCTTACTAAAGAATATATTTGTTTTTGTTTAAATAAAGTCTCATCTAACTTGGTAAACTTAATAAAAGTTCAGACGAAGACAGTTTGTTGTCCGTCGACCCGAGAATTCTCCAGCACGGGTTGAATTACATTCTAATTAATCCTCGTCTGTTTGATAAACATTGCAAATATACAAACAAATTTAATCTAGAAAATAAGGCCGTGTAAAAGACTTGTGGAAGGTCACATCGGCAACTGAGGGAACACGGGTGGGTTTTAGTCAGTAAAAGTCTGACACGCTCTCCTGCTCCACCCAGAGCGGGAAAAGTTATTTGATGATTTCCCACACTCAAAAAAAAAAAGGTGAAAAATACTGGGTGAGCCATTGCCATCATTCCAGACCCCGGGCTCACTGAGAAATTCCGATTGCCAGGTCGGGCAAAGTATTAATGGAGTTTTCTCCAATAACATTTCCCCGACCTGGGAACCGAACCTCATGCTCAGCAGTAGCGTTTTCGACCACTAGACCAACGAGACAGTCCAGCACCCTAATTGCGTAACTCACGATTCATCATAATCTGTTTCGTTTTGAAACGGATTGCTAAACCATTGCTTCATATGTTCGAAAAATGTGTCTGCTCGACAACGTCAATAACGCAATGAATATTGCTGAACTGTCAAAACGAAACCGATTATGATTAATCGTGAGTTACGCAATTAGGATTTTTTTTTTTTTTTGGGTGGGAAATCATCAAATGACTTCTCCTGCTGAGTAGAGCAGGAGGGCGTGTCAGACTTTTACTGACTAAAACCCACCCGTGTTCCCTCAGTAGCCCGTATGCCAGGGGCTGTGGTATCTCTTTCGAACAAACCCGCACCCCTGGCAGGCATCGGCCCTTGCGGACCCCACCTGTGGTTGCTGAAATCTTTGACGGCGCGCGTGTGGAACAACGCGCCGACGAGCGGCCCCACCTTTGGGTTCCTCTTGGCTTCACCGTGGCCGGAATCCACGGTTACTGAGCCCCCCCACAACGACAATGCGGGAACCCACTCGGGGGGGACGCAATTAGGGTGCTGTTTGATCCTTTTAGATTAATTTATCATTAGTAACTAATTGAAATTGTTAAATATTTCGGTGTGTCATGCATATTTAAGAAGGTACATTTTTTTTTTAGTTTTTACTGTTATTAGAGACATTATCTTAATTTAATGTATTATTTTTTTTTGTTTCTGTATCTATCCGTGACATCATAGCGGGCCCTATCAGAATACCAACCTGTGATACCATCGCGATCGCTGCGACACTTTATAAATGTCGCAGCATCATGCTGAGATAGTGGCCTTTTGGCTTCGTACAGGACTTTGTTTTTTAGTTTGCTTTTTTTTTTGTTAAAGCTAATTTTAATTTCATTATGTAGCGTAGCGTAGTAGTGTTTTTTTTGATGTGTTTAATATAATTGTACCTATTGTGTTGTAGTTAAGTTTGTAACATTCCTGTGCGAGTCCAATAAATACTTTTTCTTTGTTCCTTTCTTTCTATATTTGGAACTTCTTTTACACCTAAAACCGTTACATTTACTAATTTAGTGGTTCTTTTTCGGTTATCAATCTTTTTACTTATTTCATTAAAACTTATCTACATATTAAATAGTTTAAAAAAACATACGCAAACATTTAAAAAATGTAAAATATAGTGGCATTTCGGCATCAGGAACAGGGTTCAAGCTTCTGGTGGTTTACGATTTTAGAGAGGAACCCACAAAAAAAAAATGTGAGTCAGTAAAACCGTTTTATATCAACTGTAGCCACAAGACAATGTGGCCACTGATTACTGCCAAGGGCAAACACATCGATAGTTAATTTTCATATAAATGAACGTTTCTTTGAATGTTTGTCGCTGGAATACGAACCACCGACCGATTTGTATTCGTATTCTAGACATACAAACGGTATACGTTGATGAATTTTGATTGGACTTTCTGAAGAAATGTCTACCCGATTGTGTTTATTTTTGGCATCTCAATATTGTGCTGTCTTGAATATTCGCTTATTGAATTTTGAAAGCGAACATTTTTGCTCAAATAGGTACCTATAGGTACCTACCTACTTAGGAAATAGAAAATAGTTGAATAACCAGTTAATGTACCAAATATTGTTGAAATGAAAGCTATTCCTACCGGTAGTGTGTTTCAAAATTACCCTGCTGGTACTTATAGGGGTTTTAAAATGTCATAGGTGGCTTAAAATATTTTCAATTTAAACTATGGCAGGGTAGTCTGTCTTGGCAGTCAAAAAAAGTAATTCAAGTACTTTTGTCATAAGTACAGCTAATCGTACCTATTCGTCACATAATGTTCTTGAATTACGTATTTGTCCATTTTCCTGACCCATATCGATGAAGTAAGTAGCTATATGTTTCCGGATGCATTTCGCGAGTAAACAGTGATCGCATATTTAAATAACCTAATAAGTATTTAAATTAATATTATTTAAATTAATATTATTTAAATCCTGTTTTTATTGCACAATTGTCACTAGCAGTAAGCAATAAACACATTCATAAATTACAACCGGTTTCTTTTACTTATTTATTTATTTACACTAAGGCACCAAGTCCCACCTACTACATTATTGATCGCGACACGTAAGTTGAACCAAAATGGCGGATTTTGATTCAACTTACGTGCCGCGATCTGTAATTTATTTCCAAATTTCAGTACATGTTACATCAATGACTATGCTATACATATATGGTGCAGGTCTCATTCGTTGTCCATTAAAATGAAATCTCAATAAATTGTCAATTCCATTAAAATCAAAAATGAAGTTTGAAACGAGGCAAACTGTCACAGTTTTTGTTGCACAAAGCAAGCATCAATAACTCGATAAAGTTGTTTTGTGCAATAACAATAAATTAACGAAATCATTAGCGTACCTAAATGATCCATTATGTAATGTGATAATGTGGTATTAATGTTTGTCTTTGTGCAATTGGGTGTTACACTACCTAGGACTCCTTTTACTTGCAGACTGTTGCTTGTTTTTGTTTCTTCTAGAAGCAAAAAACCATTTATACCTTTGATGTCGCCATCAACCTAAGAAAACCCAATGAAAGCGTTTCTTCCTGCCAGGGGTGCGGGCTGTTCGAAAGAGATACCACTGCCACTGGCACATAGGCAACTAAGGGAACACGGGTGGGTTTTAGTCAGTAAAAGTCTGACACGCCCTCCTGCTCCACCCAGACCGGGAGAAGTTATTTGATGAATTCCCACCAAAAAAAAATCGTTTCTTAAGCTCGGTGGAGGCTTTGCAGAAAACTTAAAATTTAGTTCCACCATATAACATAACGCAACGTAAGGAATTAGAGATGCATCGACCCATTTTTTAATTTGTAACTTTACTAGCGGACCAGCAGGCCTAGACATTTCTGTTAGCGTTCACGCCAAAAGCTACGCCAAAATGTATGGGAATGACATTACCTACCTGCGGAATGGTTACGTCGTCGTGTCCTTTCCGCAGGTAATGTCATTCCCATACATTTTGGCGTAGCGTTTGGCGTGAACGGTTACAGAAATGTATTTTGTCTCTAGGCCCTGCACCCTAATTACGTACCTAACACATTATTAAACAGAATGTGAATTATTTGTATGTTGTTGTTGCTAATCCATTGCTTAGTATGTAAACAAATCTGATCGACGTATAAATAATGTAATTAATGTTGTTGAGCTGTCAAATAAAAGCTATTCCTACCTATTCATAGCGATTCCTCAAGAGATTTTGTCAATGGATGGACCATACTTTTTAAGTTGTTCATAAACTTGTCGATTACTTTACTTCTACTTTACACGACAGATACTCATAAGTATGCCATAATATCGTCAGTAAGAACACACCCACTAAATTACCATATTAATGAGGCCGCATTTAGTCAACTCATGCGTACCTACAATGCTACAAAAACTTCTGCCAGTTTCTTTCCACGACACCAAACTTAGAACTTCTAGAACGTGTCGGCCATTTTGAATTTTACGTCACTTGTTGTTTCGCAGTCAACCGGTCGCACTCGCCAAAAATCGCGTGATAGGAACCTTGAACGTGTTTACAAAAACTGCGCTAAACTTTCCAGTTACATAAGTGCGCGTGAGTCAGTGGACACGCCCCTTTGTTTACCCACGTGGCTAAGCACACGTGGTGGTCGGTGGTCGGGATAGTTGACATTGAAAGTGTTGTTGTACCTACTATTGTTTTGAATTTTTTAGTGATCGATTTGTTTTTTGGCTGTGGAATATTTTGGGTTTTCTAGAGATGCTAAATTCACACCAGACTATCTGGCGATGTAGATAAAATGCTTGAAGCTGTGTGTGACACATTCAAGCATTCATAATTTTTATAATAATAAACAAGACTACGTAGGTAGCTACATAATAATATCTAGTTTTTAAAAGATCAATTGGTAATTTTGTGTATTTATTTATTTTCCAGTAACAATAAACAGTTAGGTACAGTCACATTACAATACTACTACGCAAAACTTGAGCTACTCGTACGTAGGTTAAACCCCCCGAGATTTTCCACATAATAGGTAAAACCAGGAGAGATGGACCAGCGGGTGAGACGGACCATCGCAATTTCTACCAAACCATTAAATTTATTTAAGCTAGCAAAATTGACGCGTACTTGTCAACCTGTTTGCTCCATGATAAAAGCGAGTCTGAAAAAAATTTGTTAGTAAAATCAATAAAATAAGGATTTAAAGAATAGGAAGAGTGTTTTTTTTTTCTGCATGTGTTTTTAAAGCTAAGATATGTATAATATATTGTGTTTCTACAATAAGAATCGATGTTTTGTGGTTACTGTGTCCATGAAATTATAAACTAACCTCAAAATATTTTGTTTATTTATTGTGATTATAGTTTATCGAAGCGGTCCATCTCTCCTCACGATTTAGGAGAGATGGACCACGTTATGTATGGGTAAGATGGACCAAATAGTAAACCGTTTTGTTTGCTAATTTTAATTGTTTAAGGCTATTATTGTTTCTTTTTAAATTTAATCAAGTTATTCTTTTTTTCTAGGTAATAAGCCTCTTACTTATAAATGTAAAAGTGGTGTATGTCGAGAGATAAAAAAAAAACAAAAATGTAAAGAGAGTTCTGATGAAGATAGTGAGGAAGAGATTATAACTCTGCGTGATAGTCTTGAAATTACAGAATGGGATGACAATGAATGTGCAGTCGGTGGTGAAAATTATGAGGATACTCTGAGTAAAGATGAATGGCTGCAGTGCACTATGTATGAACGCTGGTCCCGTGAAAGTTGCACCACATATTCCAATATGTGCGTACGATGCGGTGATAGGGTGACAAATGAAAAAAATCTTTCATTTTGTCGGCTAACTATGTTTCTATTTTATTTTAAATGTTTATTTGATTGCTTAAGATATTTAAATTATTATTTTTGTTAGGTCCATCTCTCCTTGCTTACTGGTCCATCTCACCTATATAGTATGGGAGAGACGGCCCGAGGGTAGTTTTTCAAAATATTTTAATTGTTTATCTAAAGAAGCTATGATTGTGCCATATAACAATAATAAATGTTCAGTATTAATAGCTAGTTAGTTTAACACCAGAAAGTATATTATTTGTCAAGACATAAAAAAGTTATCAAATTTATAAAAAAATGTGGTCCATCTCTCCTGGTTTTACCCTATATTATAAAAGGTTAGGTATAAAACTAATGCGATGTGCGCTTAAAATTTGATAGTAACAATAAAATGACAATAGGTCCTATACCTACGTATTACTGATAAAATTAAACAATAAAAATATAGTATAAGAGTCTATTACGGTTACAGAGCAATATCCAAAATAATTTTCCGAACAAGGCCTCTAAAACCTGTAATTTAAAACATGTACACTATTTTGGAAAACGGAATCTGTTTAACGAAAAAGTAAAAACGCCCTTTGTTCACGATATCAACAACACCAAATACTCTAATCCAAGGTTCAAGCACGTGCATTTACACATGTTTTCACAACATATGACCGACATATTCATTAAAATTTATAGCCCTATGTACTAACGAACAACAGGAAGACTCCTACGCATACCTACTTACAATCATTAAGTAGGTAGGTAGGTACCTAGTTTTGAATAAAGGCTTCCGCAGACAGCCGCGACGCGACGGTGCAACGAAATTCTGATAGAATAATTTCCATTAAGTTTTCATAGAAATTTCGTCTACTAAAGTCGCGTCCCGCCTGTCTGCGGGGGCCTTAAACTTGGCGCCATTTGTCGCGACAAGTATGAATTATGGATCTCAAATAAGTAGGTGCTGAACTAATTATTCATGTGAACAGTGGCTACCTTAAAGAGTGATTGCAACAATAAAGCCTTTGAAATATGAATAAAGATTTCAATGAATATATAGGTCACATGTTAAAATACATTGGTAAATCGTAGATATACCTACATAGGTAAAGGTAGGATACTGTGTTCTTAACTATGTAAATACAGAATCTATAAGTACATACATAAAAAACACACAATAATTTCAGGAAAATCTATCTTTTTATTTTATAAATAAAAATGAAATGCTGTTCATTGGTAACCGCTGAGAACGGCTGGACCGCTCGAATTAGGTTTTTATGGAAAGAACAATTATTTGAAAAGTTACCCGGAAAAATTCCTGGACCCCGATTTGTTTTCGACCTGTTAGAAATAAAGAATTAGGAAGTGGGATCCTTCCATTAATATAAAATATGATTGTTAATCATGACATTATTTTGTAGTAGGGCAGATCAAGCAACAAATAAATTAATGACAAAATATTTAACTGCACTCGACCCGACAACCAAATCTGAAATCATGCCAAAAGGAGATAATTATGGAAGAAAACAAGACTCCATATTGCGTACAGGCAGCCCTAAGAAAATTAGACTCGACTAGAATTCATGTAATTGTAGTAGGTGTGCCTGCGTCGAAAATTCTCGATTGTATTCAAAGACATTGTGATGTAGGTATTAATTTAGTAACAATAATATAAGATGGAGACTATGTCAAGTAGCTACTCGATATCTATTCATGCATACAAGTGCCGGCGCATTTGTAAACAAAAGACTTAACAGTTTCTTCTACAATCTATTTATCTAGACATCACATTTTCTCATCTGTCACCCGTGTTGTTGTAAACTACGCAACCGATTTTGATGTGGTTTTACACCGTCTCTTAGTGAATTTATTCCGGAAGTACCTAAATCAATATTAAACTTACATGATACATCGACTCACAAACGGAAAGCATGAATTCAGCACAATTCTAGAACCACCTTGCGTAGAAATTTTTCGTCGGTTAGATATCAAATAAAACATCTGCTGTTTCACAGAAGAGTTAACATTTTTTCTTAACTTAACTGATTAAATTTTCAGCGCAGTTCAAAAATTATTTACTATTTTTTTTTTTTATTGTTTTTTTTTTTTTTGGGTACTGAATGGTTACAGGCTGTGCGTCTACGTCCTATGCCACTGTGTATTTTGTTAGGTTACCAAGAAAGCTACCTTGTGGTAATATCTTTAGGGTATACCAAAGTAACTTTTCCTGTTGTTAGGTAATCCCCCAAAGTATTTCTGGATGTTTTTGTAAATGAAAGTGTTTTTCAGTTTCTTAAAAAAAAAAACGACGCAATTTTTAATTTTACTTTCGGCGCATTTATATGGTCTCGTACACCTGCGTCATTTACAGTCTGTTGTGTCAACTTAAAAATAAAATGCAAATACGGAAATGTTAGTTTTTGATTTATAATCGCACAAGAAAGAATTCCGTAATATTTTTTTTACTTTGACATCGCTGTTTTCGTAGAAAGAAACCTCTCAAAAATATTGTTCCACATAAGCAATTCTAAAACCAGTGAGTAACAAATACTTGATGTCTTAACAAAATATATTTAATGTTAAATGATAAAAACTAAGAGTAAGCATGTGTAAGTGGGGCGAAGCCGGTGGTGACCAAGTGGTAACGTCTGCGACTTATGAGTACCTACTCATAAGTCGCAGACGTTACCACTTAACAAACTGCTTGTCTGGGTTTGAACCTGCTTTCGAAACGGTGAAGGAAAACATCATGAGGAAACGGGCATGTCCTAGAACCAAAAATTCGAAGACATATTGTGATATCTACCAAACAGCACTGGGCCCGCATGGTGGATCATTTTCCACTCTCTCTCATACCTAGAGAGAAGGCCTGTGACCCAAGAGAACGTTCTTGGCACTCTTCCGTCTTATGTGATACTAGCTTCCGCCCGCGGCTTCCTTCACCCGCGTGGATCTCGGAAATTATCCCGCGGGAACGTAAAGAACTACCACCGGGATAAAAAGTATCATATTAGTTAATCCAGGTTATAATCTATCTGTGTGCCAAATTTCATCCAAATCCGTTCAGTCGTTTTTGCGTGATTGAGTAACAAACATCTACAGGAAACATTTCTGACGTCAAAATGTAATGTGATTCGATCACCATCCTTCACACAAAACTACTTCAACAAGTTTCAGGCTTATAATAATATGGCTCAGGTATATGTGTATATTATTTACTTCTCCACAGAAAACTATTTAAACAAACTATATTCCCCTTTTCACCCTCAAAGAGGTTAAAAAAAAAAATTTGTCTTTTGTTTCTTTTACATGATTTGACTTATAAGTTATTCATACCAAATTTCGAGTTAATCAAGACACGCAGTAAAATCATCCCTTGTAAAATTAACTACCCTTTTTTACCCCTTTAGAGGTAGATTTTCGAATAACCCTGATACACGTTATTCTTTATTTTTAGTTTTAGGTATAAATACTGAATTTCAAGTTAATCAGACAGCGCGTTAAAATTCTTCCATACAAACTTTGACACCCCCCAATCCCCCTTTAGGACGTAGTTTAGAAAAACAATAAATGACCAACTTTATAATTTACTTAGATAAGTATTTGTGCCAAGTTTCAAGCTTATTAATTTAAGGAATAAGATTTTTCATACAAACAAAATCCCCCCTTTTCACCCCCTTAAAGGTCGAATTTCCAAAAACCCTTTCTTAGTGCTCCCCTACATTATAAAAGGAAGCCGTGTGCAAAATTTCACGTTCCTAGTCCTAGTAGTTACGGCAGTGCGTTGATTGATCAGTCAGCCAGTTTCTCCTTTTACATAAATAAAGATTATGTTATGTGTAGGTATAAAAAAAAGGCTTGTATAAGCTAAGTAATGACTAATGCGCAAGTCGATCGAGAAGGTAAAGCTTTGCTTACTGCGGATCGTCCGTGGATGAGTGACTATCTTTACACATCAAGACCGCTCCGTGCCTCGGGTCCCAGCTGTCCATTCGTGAAATTTTTACAGTCGTTACGGGTCGTCAGAAACCCGAAAGTCTGATAACCAGTCTTACCCTAGGGTAAGGTGTTACCCAGTAACTTTGTTGTGGAGGTCAGATAGGCTTTGGCTTCAAGTAAAATTCTGGTATTCGGCCGGATTCCGCATCTGGTTAGACAGGAAGCCGACCCCAACGTAGTTGGGAAAATACTAAGCAGACGATGATGTGTACAAAAATATTATTCTACAATATACTAGTAAGTAACCTACCTACCTATTTCATAACTGATCTTGCGCAATACCCACAAAACACGACGAGTTGATACAAACATGTTTTTTTTTTAACTAATGTAGTAGGTACCTAACACGCCCACAGAAAACAAACCACGAAAACAAATAGGAATTTTAAAACGCAAAATCATTAACGACATGGCATCATACGATAACAAATAGTTGTTCTATTGTTATTCTACTATTTAAATTCCTTCCAAATCGGAAACGCAATTGTTTTATGGTAAACAAGTTTTTTTTTTTCACTAAATTAAAAAGAATGGGTAAATAACCCGACCACTAATTAACTAAATTAACTGAACGGTTGGTTTAGGTCAGTCTTTCCCAAAGTGGGCGACAACGCCCCCTTGTGGGCGCTGCAGGCCTAAAGGGGGCGGTAAGAGACCCGCTAATTCCGCGCAATCTCCGCTAACAATAATTAATTTAATTTGAAGTTACAGTGGTTTTTAAGTAGGTGAAAAAATGGGGGCGCTAATAATACTTTATTCTCAAAGTGGGCAGTAGACAAAATAAGTTTGGGAACCCCTGGTTTAGGTGGAAGTAGATTCCTACGTTTTGAAGTCGTGATGGCTCAGTGGCGCGTTTTAATGCACGCGGCGAGGTTGTGGGTTCAAACCCGGGCAAGTACCAAAGTAACTTTTTCAATGCTTGAGTACTTTCCAAGTTTATCTTGGACATTACTGACATGCATTCCATCCCCGATCGGGCAGTGTTATAGGGTTTCCTATCTGGAATTTCTCAATAGCATCTCGGAGTCAGGATTTATGCCCGGTTGATGGCAATAGGGTCCTCCCTATTACATGGGGTGGGACATAACTGGCAAAATGTGGTTGAATTATAGGACACACTGCTACATATCAAGCTATAAGTACATTTTCAGTATAAGCTGATGGTCTTCCGTACATTGCGAGATCAGCGTAAACTGGAAATGTATAGCTTGATGTGTAGCCGTGTTTACAGCTCTGCCTAACCCCTTCGAGGAATGCAGGTGTGATGTTATGTTATATTTTAGTAAGTAACATATAATTGCTTTTTCGCTGTTTTTACTGCAACTGCAACTTTTGATAAATAATAGAATATTTTCTTAATTGGTTAACTCAACAAGATTGTTAGTAAAACTTATGATTGTGTTAGTAAGCACAGACTATAAATAAAACAAGAAAAACAACACAAGAAATAACGGTTGTTCACCGTTGCGACATCCCATGAGAGACGGCACAACTGTGACTCACGTATACACAGTAAAGGCGACTCGCAACCATGCTTAAGACACTATTGGAGCTGCCCCACACCCTGCGCACCAGGGAAGCGCACCTTTTACGCATTATTACGTAAAACCAATCTAGGGACATGCGTATCCGAAAACATCCTTGACGCACTACAGAATCGGGGCAGCCTAAACGCGCTGTGATCGCTGTACGATCTTTGCGGATATCTAGCCCACAGGCTGCACGTGTTAAAAGCAGTACAGTAGGCTCGAAAATTTGTGATTTTAACAGGAAGTGATGAGCATCGTGCAAACCTGCGAGCCAGCATATTCGCTCTAACCGACAATGCTCTCTATAATGTTACTCGTTCCTCTTCTCTTGTCTTCTCGAAAATCCTCGACGACTGAAGCAGAATCGCCAAAATATTAAAACTACAAGTATTAATACCTTACATGTCTACCATAATATCTTTTCATGCGGGCGACCGCAGCAGGGGTGAAACCGCAAGTTGATAACCAAAAGCAGTATATTTATAGCTCAAAGGAGACCCTCATCTGACAGCTTTGCCCTAAAGTTTCAGTAGCAATTACAAAGTTAATGTAATGAAATAAAGCCCATTCACAAAATTATGATACTCCTTGACCTTTGATAGCAATCGTAAAGGCTTTCATAAACGAAAAGCCCTGTAATATGTGAACAAATCGGTAAAGAATGGGACCTTTTTGTTTTTAAACATATTCTGTCCCGGACAAAGGTATTTCCCGGCCAATCAGACCAATCAGTCCAAATCGTTTCTTAGGCCTGTCATCTGAAATATATTCAAAATGATTTCGAAGAAATTCCTAAGCCATTGCATCATATTATGTTTGAAAAACTTTTCAGCCCAAGAACGTAAATAATGTAATGAATGTTCTTGAATTGTTTAAATGCTTTCAGTTAAACAATCCAACCATTCCTACTGTTCGTGTGTTACACAATAACCCCTCTGACCTGCCTCAGTGACGACGTCCGTCTCCAGACGCTCACTGGCTGACGATCCTGCTCATCTCCTGTTCTGGTGACACCTGCTTAGTATAGGATTAGGCGATCTAGGAGCAAGCATAAACCTCACCACTTCCCATTGTAAGATTACAATAGGAGGTGTTGAGGCTTATCCTTACTACCTTTGGCTTAGCCTTACAACTGCAAAGTTCTACAGAATTTTACAGTTGTAAGGCTTGTTTTAGAACATCACTTTCGTTGTATTACCTTCCATGAACATGGATGATAATGATGACACAGACTGGTGTGTTAGGTAGGTACCTTGATGAATAGATAAGCAAGTTGGTATAGTATATAAACGAGAAAGGTTTCGGGTTTCCATGAAAGTCACCTGGCAATTTTCTTAAAGTATTATAAGCTACTTTTTGAACTCTTTAAGAAGGCCACAGTTTTTTGTTTTTATTAAAACTACTTTCCCTACAAATATGCACATTTCATACCTAATTTTAGAACTCCGGAAAAATCAAAATATGTAGTTATTTCTATTATTAGTCTTCTTTCCAAGTTTTCACATATGCAACTTACTTATACTATCTCATGCCTGCACAAGCGTGTCGCAATAGGTATGCAAAACCAAATGGTTCCTTACATAAGGCGGTCATTGCCAAGGTCGTTCGGAGTCTAGCATAACTAATTGTTTTAAACGCATTCTTATGCGAACAATGTGATGTGTAAATTCTATTGTTTTCTCTAAATGTAGATATGGAAAATAAATTGAATTTCCGTTTTCCTTATTTTTTTATGCTTCTGCGTTGTTTAGAAGTGTTAATAAATATCGTATGTGAATTATGAGGAAATTGATGTAAACAACGTTGATTTCTTGCAAATATTATAATAATGTAAACAACCTAATGATAACGTTGATTAAGATTGATGCAAGTGAAATTAGTCAATGCAGTGCAAACATTATAAATCTCACTAGATTATGTTAGTGTGATTTATAAGCCAGAAAGCCAAGCCATAAACCCATCCTGATTTGCTACGTACCTAAATCATCAAAATGTTCTATGTAATAAGACGGAAAAATCTGGACAGATTTGCTCTGAAAGTCATCAATCAATATTGCTACGTAAGTTATCCAGATTTTCTATGAAACTCATCAACATTGCTACGTAAGGCGCGAATTACACAGAAAAGGTGTAAGGTGGAGGCGCAGCACATTTTGTATGTAGGCATGATGCCGCTTTTAAATATTTTCATACAAAACACTTTTTAATAAAAAAATTAAACCGCCGAAAAACCGAAAAGTTAAAAATAATAAACTTGCTTTGTCCAACCCCAATAACTAAGTTCGGAAGTCGGTGACTTTGGATATGTATTTAATTATATGTCACCGCCTTCCGAACTTAGTTATTGGGGTTGGACAAAGCAAGTTTATTATTTTTAACTTTTCGGTTTTTCGGCGGTTTAATTATGATTTTTTGTGGCTATAATCTACTAATTACTACATGCTTAATTTTTGTTTACTTTTTGTAATACACAACTCAGTATTAAAATCTGTAAGTTAACAATCAATCATCCCTTGTTTTCATACCCTTAGGGTTGGAATTTCTCTTCGAAATTTATATGGAATTTTAAAAAGAATTATCAAAATCGGACGACTTTGGAAAAAGTTATGCGTGGTCATACATAAAAAATAAATAAAGTATACGCGTCGAATTGAGTAACCTCCTCCGTTTTTTCGTCGGTTAAAAAAAAACGCGCCTGCGCCGCGCTTTCGCCTTACGCCGCGCGCCGTTTCTGTGTAATTCGCGCCTAAGTCATCCAGATTTCCCCCCGAGTGGGTTCCCGCATTGTCGTTGCGGGGGAGCTCAGTAACCGTGGATTCCAGCCACGGTGAAGCCAAGAGGAAACCAAAGGTGGGGCCGCTCGTCAGGGCTTTTGCCTTCAAGCCATTGACGTAGCGGCCAAAAAGTAGGTTGCGGTGAGGTGCACCGCAACTGAGGTGGGCTGCGATGTCGAATGGGAGGCATCGCGGCTGACGATTACGGGCTGTGGTAGAGGAGGAGTGCCGGTGCTTTTGAGCAACGCTCTTCCCTTCCGTGGCCTGGACGGGGCCACCACCGTTTGAAGGCGGACGCGGTGGGGCCGCAGGGGAAGAGGAGTATCGGTATAGCGTTGGCCGCTCTCCCTATCCCCTGCGGCCGAAAAGTGGTAGACGGGACGGCGCGTTGTGTACCACACGCGCGCCGTCAGAGATGTCAGCAACCACTGGTGGGGCCCGCAAGGGCCGATGCCTGCCAGGGGGCGGGTTGCTCGAGGGAGTTACCGCCGCCCCTGGCACAAGGGCACATGAGGGAACACGGGTGGGTTTTAGTCAGTAAAAGTCTGACACGCCCTCCTGATCTACTCAGCAGGAGAAGTCATTTGATGATTTCCCACAGAAAAAAAAAAAAAAACGTCAGCCAGATTTGCTATGATTATCATCAACATTTTTAACAAAAGTTATACAGATTTGCTACGAAATCCATCTACATTTGCTACAAATCTATTTAGATTTGCTACAAAACCGTCTAGATTTACCTACTACGCCCATCCAGGCTCGGTTGAGATAGCCCAGTGGGTAAATAGGTCCCCTTTGTTTAAATAGGTTCATTTTATTTATGTCGATTATTTTACATATTGTGAATGAGAGAACGTTGTAGGCCTTACAGACTGTAGATTTGTAGACGATTTTCTATTCTGTATTTTCATTCCTCTTAAGTACCTGGTACTTATTGACAGGCCTGCACTGTTCAGATACCTACCTATTATCACTGTAATTTGAAAACTTGTTAAAGCCAATGATTTTTAAAAGAGTAACCGTGGAGCTTTTTGCCGGGTCTTCTCCATAGGAAGCGACAATTAGGAACCGTACACCTAGCTTCTGACGTTAAATAAGTGCCCATGCAGGTATTTATGATTTTTTTTTTTTTTTTTGGGTAAACAAATAATAGGTCTTTACCTATGAAATTGCCGTTTTGTATGAAAAAATTTAAACGAATTTTTTTCATGAATTTTTTATTTGTATTAATCGAAGTAATCACCCATGCAATCAATGCATCTTTGCCATCGCAGTGGCAGTTTATTGATGCCCTTCTTAAAGAAATCAGCTGGACGGGAGGCAACAAATTCTTCAAAGGCATTTTGTACTGCCTCTCGGGTATTAAATTTTTTTCCCGCCAAGAAGTTATCCAAATTCTGGAAAAAGTAGTAGTCTGTAGGCGCAAGGTCTGGTGAGTAGGGCGGATGACGGAGAGCTTCCAACCCCAGTTCTTGCAACTTGGAGACCGTCTGCTGTGCAGTATGAGGTCGCGCGTTGTCGTGCAGGAGCAGCGGAGACGAGCGATTGACCAATGCTGGTTGGAGATGCGCCAGCTTCTCCATCATTGTGTTCAGTTCTTCACAGTACACATCTGCAGTAATGCTCACCCCGTTTGGTAAGAAGCTGTGATGAATCACACCGGCGCTAGACCACCAAACAGTGACCATCACTTTTCTAGGGGTAAGTTTTCGTTTAGGGCATTGTTTAGGTGCTGAACCAGGATCCAACCAACTTGCTGAGCGCTTACGGTTATCAAACAGAATCCATTTTTCATCGCAGGTAACAATGCGGTTCAAAATTCCTTCATTTGTGTGTCTGTTGAGCAGTGCAAGGCACGTCTCGACGCGTACTTCGCGCTGGCGATCATTGAGTTCGTGGGGCACCCATTTGTCAAGCTTTTTTACCTTGCCAATTTGACGCAAATGGACCAATATTGTTTTGACGCTAACGTCGAAAGCTGCTGCTAATTCAGCCGTAGATTGTGTATCATCAGCTTCCACAATCGCCTTTAATTCGTCATTGTCGACCAAAGTCTTCGGACGACCGCGAGGTTCATTTTTCAGGTCGAAATTTCCAGAACGGAAGCGAGCAAACCAATAACAGGTGGTGCGTTGGTTTGTAGTGTTAGCTCCGTAAACGTCGTTGATGTTGCGTGCCGCTTGTGCCGCGTTGCTGCCACGACGGTACTCATATTCCATAATTACTCGAATTTTTAACGTATCCATGATGACGAAAAAGATTGAAATGCGATGAAAATGTAACACTAATCAATAAAGAAATGACTACTTTTAGAAAAAAAAATCCATGTTTTTAAAATAAAATTAATTTGAAATTAGAATTCTTAGCCAAACAAAAATTATTTTGATTTGAAATGGCCAGTACTGCAGAACGGCAATTTCATAGGTAAAGACCTAATATTAAATTTCAGCAGAAAGCTAAACGGTGTGCTTTTCATTCAGTCTGTACCTACCTACTTGCTAGAGAGAGCGAGTGACATTTACCGACAAGAATACACAAGGAAAATATCTACACTAAACATTTCGTGATAATAAAATAAACTTATTTACTGAATAGTTTAAGGGGTTAGGCAGGTTGCCAGCTCGACAACTCGACACAATTTTTGCTGCTACGACCAATGCAGTCTTAATCGGCGTTGGCAACTGGCCGATAGGAAGGAAAATATATATTGTCTATGCTATAAAGTGGTGGGAGATTTTCGATGTTTCACATAGGGGGCCATATTCATAAACGATGATTAAAGTTAAATGATGTTTAAACGTCGAAAATGTATGGTTAATAAACAGACGCTAATCACTATGTGGGATACAGACCTACACCGTCCGACCTCACAGTCAAGACTTTTGAATATATTCGTTCTGTGTCACTTTGACTGGAGAGATAAAAAAGTGTTATCGTGTGGTGGCTTATTTGTATCCTCTGTCTTTTACTCCTTCTGTATTACTAGTATTGTTTGATTGTGTCGTGTACGTATAATATAATTGTAAGTAGTACAATACCCTACACACACACAACCTACCCCAAACTGGTGACCCCCACAAGAACAATGAGTGACAATGAGACGGAGCACACCGCGTCGTCGCAGCCCGCCGAACAAGTTGCACACCGTGCGCGGAAGACCAAGCGTCTGTCGGGTACAAAGGTCGAGCCGGCTGAAGTGTACCGCGTCGCTTTGCGCCTACCGCCGTTTTGGCCCGAGGAGCCCGATATTTGGTTTGCACAGATAGAAGCGCAGTTCGAGAATGCTGGGGTGACGAATGACGTCACCAAATATAATTACGTCGTTGGGCACCTCGATTCCCAGTTTTCGAAAGAGGTGAAGGACGTAATCATGTCTCCTCCCGCCAACAACCGCTACGAGAAGCTAAAGACTGAATTGGTGCGAAGACTATCAGCCTCCCAAGAGCGGAAGGTGAAACAGCTGCTGATGCATGAAGAGCTGGGAGACAGAAAGCCGTCGCAGTTTCTTCGCCACCTTCAGGGCTTGGCAGGACCAACCGTGCCCGAGGACTTTGTGCGCACCATCTGGTGTAGCCGACTCCCCACCAGCATCCAACCCCTCCTGGCATCGCAGCCCCACAGCACTCTAGACGCACTAGCCGATCTGGCTGACCGCGTCCAGGACATTGTCGCTCCGGCGAGCCACGTCGCAGCAACTTCTCACACAACATCTCTGGATGCAAAATCTTTAGCACCATAGACCTTGTCAAAGCCTACAAACAAATACCCGTCAGTCCGGACGACATCCCAAAGACGGCAATCACCACACCGTTTGGGCTGTACGAATTTCCGTACATGACGTTCGGTCTGCGCAACGCAGGCCAAACTTTCCAACGTTTTGTGGACGAGATGACCAGAGGATTGGATTTTTGCTACAGCTACTTGGACGACTTTCTTATTTTTTCAAGGACACAGGCTGAGCACGAGGAGCATCTCCGCACTATCTTTGGCAGGATGAGGGACTTTGGCATGCTGGTCAATACGTCCAAATGTGTTTTCGGTGAACCGGAGGTAACTTTCCTAGGTTACCATATCTCCGAAAAGGGTACCACACCGCTCGACTCCAAGGTCGAGGCCATCAACAACTTTCCGCCGCCCAAAGATGTTCGCCAACTGCGCCGATTCCTAGGTATGATTAATTTTTACAGGCGTTTCATACCCCACGCAGCGCAAAAACAGGCGCCGCTTCACAACCTCTTGATTGGCAACGTAAAGGGCTCGCAGCCCATATGTCTTACGGAGAATACTTTGCAAGCATTTGAGGACTGCAAGGTAAGCTTAGCTAACGCTGCTCTATTGGCTCACCCCGACTGTAGTGCCAAACTTGCATTGGTTACTGATGCATCGGATACCGCAATCGGAGCGGTTTTACAGCAGCTTAGCGATGATAGCTGGCAGCCATTAGCCTTCTTTTCCAGGAAACTCAGCCCTCCGCAAACAAAATATTCTCCATATGACAGGGAACTGCTAGCCATTTATGAGGCCATCAAATACTTCCGCTACATGGTCGAAGCCAGACACTTCGTCGTATATACGGACCACAAGCCGATCAGTTTCGCATTCCACGAGAGGAAGAAAAACTGCTCGCCTAGGCAATTCCGGTACCTAGACTTCATTGCCCAGTTCACCACCGATATAAGGCACATTTCCGGCAAGAACAATGTCGTAGCCGACCCCTTATCTCGCGTGGAAGCACTTCAGATACCGGTCAGTTTCGACACTCTCGCGGAATCGCAAACTACGGATCCGGAACTGTCCAAGCTTCTCCAGGAAGGATCTTCGTTGGTTTTGGAGAAGGTGCAGGTCCCGGGGGAGTGTACACATGTGTACTGTGACGTCAGTACATCGCCTCCCAGACCATTCGTACCTGTAATGCTACGAAAGCAAGTCTTTGACAGCCTGCATTCCCTCAGCACCCCTGGTGTCACAGCGTCATCCAAATTAATCGCAGAGCGCTTCGTCTGGCCAGGCGTTAGGAAGGACTGCAGAGAGTGGGCTCGAGCTTGTCTTGAATGCCAGCGGGCCAAAGTAAGCCGACACGTTTTTGCGCCATTAGGGGCGTATCACCTCCCACGTGCAAGGTTCACCACTGTCCACATCGACCTTGTGGGCCCGCTTCCAATTTCGCAAGGCTACAGATACTGTCTGACGGCAGTCGACCGTTTTACCAGGTGGCCAGAGGTCATTCCTATTGTCGACATAACGGCCGAGACAGTAGCTAAAGCACTGCTATCCGGATGGATTGCCCGGTTTGGCTGTCCCGCGGAGATAGTCACGGACAGGGGTCGGCAGTTCGAGTCGGCTCTGTTCGAACAATTGTCCAAATTGGCTGGTTTTCAGCATAAGCGGACAACAGCATACCATCCGGCATGTAATGGCATGGTGGAGCGATTTCACCGGCAACTCAAGGCGTCCATTACGTGCCATGCAAATGACAAATGGACGGAGTCCTTGCCGTGGGTATTGCTTGGTATACGGAGCGCAGTCAAAAAGGATGTCCAAGCGTCTTCAGCCGAACTTGTATACGGCGAACCGCTAAGGCTCCCAGGTGAATTTTTCGCTCCGAGTAACAAAGGGACGACCGACGTCACAGACTTCGCAGCGCGCATTCGCAAGTTCGCACAAAACCTGCAACCAACTCCAGCATCCCGTCACGCTAAAACCAGCATTTTCGTATTTAAGGATCTGCAGACCACTGATCACGTGTTTCTTCGTGAAGACGCATTACGTGGCTCGCTACAACCAGCGTACACAGGTCCTCACAAAGTTCTGCAAAGGGGAGACAATGTCTTCAGAATACTGTTTAAGGGCAGAGAGGTCACGGTTTCAATTGACCGCCTTAAACCAGCTTATATTTTAGCACACCAAGCTGACCCAGGAGAAGGCACACCGCCCAGCAGTAGCAAAGAGTATATCAGTCGCTCTGGTCGTCATGTCAGGTTTCCAGAATTGTATCGCCCTTGACGGTCTCTGGAGGAGGGTGGTGTGGGATACAGACCTACACCGTCCGACCTCACAGTCAAGACTTTTGAATATATTCGTTCTGTGTCACTTTGACTGGAGAGATAAAAAAGTGTTATCGTGTGGTGGCTTATTTGTATCCTCTGTCTTTTACTCCTTCTGTATTACTAGTATTGTTTGATTGTGTCGTGTACGTATAATATAATTGTAAGTAGTACAATACCCTACACACACACAACCTACCCCAAAACTATTTAACTTTAAGCAACGTTTATGAATAAGGGGGATAATTCAGAACTACTGTCATCCATTTTAGAAGTGAGGCTAATAAATCATCTTCATTTCAGCCCAAAGACGTCCACTGCTGGACATAGCTCTTCCAAGGGGGGTTTTGCCATAATCACCACGCTTGGCAGGCCGGTTGGCGATCGCAGTATGGTGGTAAAATGCATAGAGAACGCTGCTGCCCATTCTCTGGTAAGTCCCTTAGTCGCCTTCTGCGACACCCACGGAAAGAAACGGGATGAGATGAGGCTAATTAATAATATGTTAATAGAGACAGATTGGAGTAGCTTGATGTGCTGGCGTCTGTAGATCATAATACGCTATCTTTACCTATACATCTATCACTCGTGAAGTTTTTGAATCTACCAAAGAAACGTTGAATGTAGTAGAAATTCGTCAACATTAAATAAGTAAAGAAAATTCATTCGTTCTCGTTCGCCGACGGTACGGAAAGCGGTTCACTGTCAAGGCTGCACCGTCCTCTGCCTGACTGGGCCAAGGTTGGAGTTCAGTAAACTTCACATCACGATGAATGATCACTTCTACACGATAAAGGTCGGTAAACAAATTCTCATAAGTACTATAAGTGAGTAGCAGTGATATACCATACGACAATAAACAAAAGCATTGGCATTATACGGAAGTTCGTATTTTAAACCAAGATACTAATTTGACAGGTGTCATGTCAAACTCATATCATACTCCTTTAAATTTCTAAAAAGGTAAGGGAAAAGACTTGAAACGTCAAAAAGAGCAAAACCAGTGTCATGTTTTTCACGCGTGGGTAGGTATCTATCTAGAAATTATATTTGTATGTGGGATCCTTTATAACCAATCCTCGAACCATACAAGCTCTGAAATTAAACTAGAGTTATGTAAGTAACTAATCAAAACCACAAACCGCATCAGTCTCTTTGAAAAACGAGCTTGTTTTCAGCGTTTTAATTGCAGCCGGGCTTTTTTTCGTAACTGAGTTTCGTTTCAAAATATTATGGAAATGGAGTGAATCTAGTGTAGTTAAAATTACTTCCCTATAAAGGCTCCTGCAGACCGGCGCGATGCATCAGCGCAAAGCGTCTTTAGTAGGTAGATTCTTTTTTAAGAAGTTTTCATAGAAATTGTCGCGCCTGCCTGCGTGAGCCTTTATACGGCACTTAAAACCTGGAGAAGCAACTTATAAAATATTCACGTAAGATAAGATTAAACCAAAACAAATACTAAAAAGCACCATTAAATACTAAATTTGGAGTAATAAAATAAAACCTTCGCCCTTTTCTGTCCATAACTACCTTCAGGCCCTTATTGGGTTCCACCTAAGCCGAGGTCCGGAAATAAACTAACCAACTTTATCTTCGCGGACATTTTTTATGCCAAAACTTTAAGCCAAAAGGTCTCTTTAGACCAAAATTGGGTCCCACTCGGCTAGGGTTACCAGCCGTCTGGATTTTTGGCACCCAGTCCGGACCTTTTTGACAAAAAGGTATTTTTTGTAGAAAATAAAAAAACCTAAATGAGTAGGTACTCAAAAATAAAGATTCAAAAAATATGGCCGTCACGGGAGGCCCGGCGGATGGCAAACATCGAAAAGAGCGGCAGCGACAGGTCTTCACTGTCATCCCATAACTTGAAACCATTGTAAAGGCCAATTAGCTTTAGAAAAGTAACCGTGGAGATTCATGCCGGCTCTTCTCCATAGGAAACGACAAATTGTAACCGTGCACCTAGTTTCTGACGTTTCATAAGTGCCCATGTTGGTTTATGTGAAATGAAATATATATTTTTTTAATTTGGCGGGAGGAGAGTTGGCATGACGGCACACGAGCGTCATCTCGTTTGCCCTCACGGCATACGAGTCGGTTCAAGGCCCACCACTGCACACCACTGCAGACCACTGCTGGGACACCGGCCTCCTCTTTGTGAGAGGGAATGGGCCGTAATCCACTCCGCGGGCCCAGAGCGGGTTGTTAGATGTCACATCATGTCTTCGAATTTTTAGATGTAGGACATTTTGCCGGTTTTCTCACGATGTTTTCCTTTCAAGCGTTTTGAGAGCAATGGTGATGAAATAATTTACACAAAGTAAAGCACCTGCCTGTCAGGGTTCGAACCTACGATCTACAACTCATAGGTAAATCGCGGCCGATACCACTGGTCCACCGCTGCTCTGTGGCTATTCAGTCAGGACTTTTCTTTCGAAATGGGGTAACCATTTCGACATGGTTACCCTACAAACGACTGAGTTCATCCTCTTAAATGTAGTGCGCTTATTATCTGTATTCTCATTTACAATATGATGTTTTCTCTGGTGTTTTTAGAATGTTTCATTCACTAACCCACTGCTGCCGGCTTAGCACGAAAACCGTAGACAAGCGTTATGTCGTCGGAAGAGTAGACAAAAATGACGTTCACCTAGACAGTTGACAGTTTTTCACCGAGAAATGTAGACAAGCGATTTCTATTCTACGGTAGAGTAGAAATAGAAAGCGTCTTGCTGAGCCTGCTGGGAACTTTTTTTTTTGTCAAAGTTTTTGCACTATTAAAGGACAATGGTGGACTAAATGATTTAGACATTCTCTACCCGCCAACCAAAGGTGATGGAGAGATAACATAGCAGGTGCATTGACTGTGAGTAATATTAAAAAGGCATCTTAATGTCCCTGTCTCCTTTTTACCGGACTGCGCCAGAAGGAGGGTGTTTTTCGATTGTATGATATGTATGTATATATATTTCTTTTGCACGCTCTGTAGCCTAAACGGCTTGATGGATTTTGAAGAGTGATACTGGGTATATCAAAATTATGAATATTAAAATTGCCGATTTTTGGCGCCATAAATGTGGGTTCAAAAATTATTTTTGCTCAAACCTGTCGATTGGGGTTTCAAAATTAATGATTTTCATAAATAGCTTGCAATAATTTATGGAAGGTTATCGTATTAACCTAGTCACATGTTTGTTGAGGTTAGATAGGCACAGGCAGTCGCTTCACGCAACCTACTGGTATTGAATTGTATCCTGATAGACTGAAATCCAACCCCAAAAATAAAAAGGCTAGGCAGAGGACTAATGTAAAACGTCACTTTGTCTTAAAAAGCTAATAAGGCACAGTCTAGCTGCTCTTTCTCTTGACAAAAAAATTACGTTTCGAGGTCAGTAAAAATCCTAGTACTGTTTAAAGATATTATTTTGTGAGTCCTCCTAATCCTAATCGCCAAAGAAACAGATTGATAACTCAGCTTACACTGGTTTACATAGATAACCGTGTCTAATGCCTGATAAGATAACAGTGATAACCAACTAAAGTAAAGTAAAGTCGTTACATAACCACTTTTATTTACATTATATTCTTAACATCACAGAGTATAACTCGAAGAAGTATAAGTAGGTACTTACATTGTGTATTATTACAACAAACGTTTATTATTTATCATATTGACATAAGCATTTCGATAAAATAATTGACCGAATTTCAGATACACGTGTATCAACTGCGATAACTGATCTGCTCTTCTTACCTATAGTTTTTAGTAAAACGTGAATTTGAATAGGCATCTTTTTTCCTGGCTGATAAATATACCTATGTTAAAATATCTAAAAATCGGTTGTCTGTAAAGTCGGTTTACTGACGATAGTTGAACGTGACAACGTCATAAGATAATACTATTGTTTATTATTGTATGGCAGCTGTCCACGCAGACGCATCGCTTACTCAAGTAGGAGAGAGACTGATGTCGAACGCTGCTGAACGCGGAGGCCGATTGTGCCTCTTTGTCGCTCGTTCCGCGCTCTCGCTTGCACTTCAAGCCTTAAATGGAACGCCTCAGAGCGAGGTAACGCCGCATGAGTCATGTTTTTTCGTGCGTGCAGCCGGCTCCATCGAATTATAAGACGTTGTCACGTCAAAAAACGAACGGTAGAGAAGTATATACAGTGGCAGGGAATCTGAACCAATTGCAACGCAGTTGGTCACTCAAAATCATTCACTAATTTATTTGGGGTCGGTACACGTTCAACATGTCTTTTTTCGACATCTTGGTAGTCACCCCTTTTCTAGCTATAAGTATAATCTTTCGCACAGTCCATGCTTCGCTTCTTTGGCCTTCCCCTACTCTTATAGCCATCGACATTCATACTCATCGCCTCATTCCTCCGCATCACATGCCCATACAACCGAATCCACACAACTTTTCGCCGCTGCTTTTTTCAGACTATGCCTTGTGTACTTATTTCTTTTTCTATCCATTCGCGTAACTACGCTATATTTTGTGAATGAAATTATCATTGATAAAGGGTGCTTCCTGATTTATCAAATCACAAGCTTCGCCCTCGACTTTGTTCGCGTGAAATTTTGACCCTCGAACCACAGCATCGTATCGCCCGCCCGCGCTATTACTCCGTGTTCCCGTGTAGCCTGATAGACTTATGGAAAACTGACGCCATTAATCACAACAATTAAAGATGATTTGTTTCTTGTGATTGGTACAGGCTTAGAAACACCCAAAACAATGAAACAGTGGGAGCGAGAGCTGGTGATAGAGATAGTACCAAGACTACCAGGCAGTGCTAAGATCCTCGTACAGTTCCGCCTAGCCATAGTCATCATATCAGCCGGAAGACGTCCACTGCTGAACATAGGCCTCCCCCAATTTTGGGGGGCTTGCCATAATCGCCACGCTTGGCAGGCGGGTTGGCGATCGCAGTATGGTGATAAAATGCATAGAGAACGCTGCTGCCCATTCTCTAGTAAGACCCTTAGTCGCCTCCTAAGACACCCACGGGAAGAGATGGGATGCTGCTATTCTTTACGTCCGGCACCACAAGGTTCAAGGTACAAGCCATAGTAGATAAATATTAATAATAGCTAAAAGCATCTACTTTTTGATAGGTCAAGGAAATCCACTCAATAAAGGCGAATGCGATATTTTGTATTCATTTATTAGCATTCTATCGATCGTCTTGTCTCACGAAATAAGCTGTTAGTTTGTGTCACCCATCTTGTTTTACCTTTGAACTTGAGCTGTTGAATGGACCAATCGACAATCTGAATAGCTATTTACAACCGTTCGATACGCTTCCAGGCCGAATCGACGACCAATCAATGGGAGATAACAAAAGAATCTCTAAAAAAAACAATTAAACAAAAAAACGAAACAAAAGAAAGAAAAAAAATAGAGAAAAGGAGAAAATCAATAAAATCTTTGGATTTGTGAACAGTATTTAGCAATTTTCCGACAGCTAATTGAAAATGTATCATTTGTTGTGGTTGTCAATATATAGCTTGGTTAGATTAATCTATCAAGACCCGCTAATGAAACAAAATTGATTTTCTATCGTTTTACTTGCTGTACGGAGGCCAGCACATCAAGCTACCCCAATCTATCAAATTTCTTTGATAGTTTTTCAACTTTATCACAAAGCAATAAGGTTCATGTTCAATTGGGAAAATTTGACAGTTTGGGATAGGTTGACCTGCTGGCGTCTGTTCTTAGTCTTGTGTTATTTGTTCCGAAATAAACTTTTATTTATTATTATTGTTATTGTATCGTACCCTATCGGGTGCGGCCGGGCTTAGTTAGTGTACGATTTGTGACATTATTGCGAACTCATAACAACATGTGTTGTGCGATACGTACCAGATAACATTGTAACCATTAGCTTTATACTAGGTAGGTATCTGTGATTGTCAGGAGTCAAGACAGGACCTCAATATCACCAAATGCTAGCCTTAAAGCACGTGGTGAGTGAACGTAGAAGTGGCACTGACATTGCACAGCAAAAAAAAAACCAGACGAAAATTTACCTTGGACGTTTCATACATAAATATATCGTTGTTAATCCAAACTATATTTTAAATGCGGAGGTGAATTTGTCTGTCACGCTTTCACGATAAAACGGATGAACGGTTTCGGATAAAATTTAGACACACGGATATCCCATGACCAGCACCCTAATTGCGTAACTCACGATTCATCATAATCTGTATCGCTTTGAAACGGATTGTTAAACTATTGCTTCATATGTTCGAAAAATGTGTCTATTCGACAACATAAATAACGCAATGAATATTGTTTAACTGTGAAGACGAAACCAATTATGATCAATCGTGAGTTACGCAATTAGGGTGCTGGATAAGGACAACATAGGCTATTTCATTGGCCCGTAGACGAAGTTGCAGGCAACAGCTAATTACTTACATTTTTTTTAAAAATTACAACACGAGCATGCGTAGAAGATTTTACACGCGATCGCCGCCTATCAACAGAGTTCGTTTTATCGTCCCAGCGGCCATTAATAAAATAAATAAAAAATGTTGTAGTGCACACATCACGCATCCACGACCGACGACCTTGACTGAGCAACTGCGTAGTTCGCGTTTACTAAGACCACGCGATCGGATTTTGTCGGATTAGTTCGGCTTTCGTGACCGACGCGTTTTTTTGTTGGTCTTCTGGAATGTTCATGCAAAAATTGGAAATAGCATCAGAATTTTCTATTTTTTACCCGACTAAGTCAGATGGACCGTTATGTTTTTCGAGTGTTTATATGTATGTATATTTCTTTGGCACGCTCTATAGCCTAAACGGCTTGATCGATTTCAGCTTAGGAGGTGCCGTTAGATTCATTCTTAATTGTGAGATTGACATTGGGTATATCAAAATTGAAAAGAAAAAAATGGAATAAATTTACGAGATCGGTGCGGTGAGAGAGACGGGGCGTCACCGAGCTGAGTAGGAAGTGAATCGCCACGTGCACGAGCACGTGCACGTGCACGAGGCAATGCATCGCCAGTTCGCCACGCAAACAGCCGCCAAACCTGCCGCATTAGATGTTTTACCTTAATACAAAATACAGAATCAACATGTGACAGCTCCGTAGGATAAGAGGAAGGGGTTTTAATTCAGCTTGCAAGATTTTCCCACAACAAACTAACATTGTACCTACGTAGAGCTTAACTGCGAAGATGTCGTAATCAGTTATTACTATACACCATCGCCTAAACCCTTTGGGATATACGGACCATGAACATGATTCATTCAGTTATGTAATTAGAAGTTTTACCCTTCTACCGTGCCTGTTTCGGCCGCCAAACTGCATTTTGATTTGAAAAGTTTGATTATGAAGGTACAGACGCCAGCAGGTCAACCTACCCCAAACTGTCAAATTTTCCCAATTGAACATGAACCTTATGCTTACGGCATAAAGTTGAAAATCTATCAAATAAATTTGACAGATTGGAGTAGCTTGATGTGCTGGCGTCTGTACATGGCACATGGAATATTTTTACGTAGACCATATCGTTGGTACCTCTTATAAGTGCAGTCATCAGGAGTCAGTAACAACCTTAAACCGATAACAAATCCATCCTTGATGTTGTCAGGATTTTCATCCTTGATGGTCACCCTACAACTGCCACGTTATTTAACGTGGAATAAAAGTAATAATGCCGTGTATTCGTTACACTGCCTCTTATCTAAGATAACACAAGAAACACCTTCGAACTAACACAACGACTGATACGGAACGGCTAGTTATAATCGAGAGGTCAGAATAGAGCGAGATGACGAAAATATTGGACTCTTTTACATCATTCTAGACTCTAAAATAATACAAAAATAGACAGATTTGTTTATTTAGGTATTTATTTATTTTTCCGTCAAAACAAGATTTTTGATTTTATATCCTTGAGTGAAGTCTAGGAATTAGGTATCTGTAATATCTACCTATTCTACTAGGCTATATGTATGTATTATAATCTGAATCCTTGAATAGAGTTGTTCTTACATTTCCCCTACATGGTCGGGGTATCCGCAAAGAGCTTACACAATTGCACATAAATGCAAAATGGCAGTTGTGCAAACATTATCAGCTGAGAAAATATACTGTTAGGTCACGATTAACAAAAATAATGAACAACGCAATTCCTTTTCATAGGATGAGCTAAAATTTCAGCATCATTATTCTTCTGTCTTGAACTGTTCTTGTGTTTTGTTGCTTAATTTCACCGCTAGTTTTTGTCAAACTATCAAAATCCTATTGAAAATCATTGTGGAAATAATAGGTCTTTACCTATGAAATTGCCGTTTTGTATGAAAAAATTTAAACGATTTTTTTTCATGAATTTTTTATTTGTATTAATCGAAGTAATCACCCATGCAATCAATGCATCTTTGCCATCGCAGTGGCAGTTTATTGATGCCCTTCTTAAAGAAATCAGCTGGACGGGAGGCAACAAATTCTTCAAAGGCATTTTGTACTGCCTCTCGGGTATTAAATTTTTTTCCCGCCAAGAAGTTATCCAAATTCTGGAAAAAGTAGTAGTCTGTAGGCGCAAGGTCTGGTGAGTAGGGCGGATGACGGAGAGCTTCCAACCCCAGTTCTTGCAACTTGGAGACCGTCTGCTGTGCAGTATGAGGTTGCGCGTTGTCGTGCAGGAGCAGCGGAGACGAGCGATTGACCAAAGCTGGTTGGAGATGCGCCAGCTTCTCCATCATTGTGTTCAGTTCTTCACAGTACACATCTGCAGTAATGCTCACCCCGTTTGGTAAGAAGCTGTGATGAATCACACCGGCGCTAGACCACCAAACAGTGACCATCACTTTTCTAGGGGTAAGTTTTCGTTTAGGGCATTGTTTAGGTGCTGAACCAGGATCCAACCAACTTGCTGAGCGCTTACGGTTATCAAACAGAATCCATTTTTCATCGCAGGTAACAATGCGGTTCAAAATTCCTTCATTTGTGTGTCTGTTGAGCAGTGCAAGGCACGTCTCGACGCGTACTTCGCGCTGGCGATCATTGAGTTCGTGGGGCACCCATTTGTCAAGCTTTTTTACCTTGCCAATTTGACGCAAATGGACCAATATTGTTTTGACGCTAACGTCGAAAGCTGCTGCTAATTCAGCCGTAGATTGTGTATCATCAGCTTCCACAATCGCCTTTAATTCGTCATTGTCGACCAAAGTCTTCGGACGACCGCGAGGTTCATTTTTCAGGTCGAAATTTCCAGAACGGAAGCGAGCAAACCAATAACAGGTGGTGCGTTGGTTTGTAGTGTTAGCTCCGTAAACGTCGTTGATGTTGCGTGCCGCTTGTGCCGCGTTGCTGCCACGACGGTACTCATATTCCATAATTACTCGAATTTTTAACGTATCCATGATGACGAAAAAGATTGAAATGCGATGAAAATGTAACACTAATCAATAAAGAAATGACTACTTTTAGAAAAAAAAATCCATGTTTTTAAAATAAAATTAATTTGAAATTAGAATTCTTAGCCAAACAAAAATTATTTTGATTTGAAATGGCCAGTACTGCAGAACGGCAATTTCATAGGTAAAGACCTAATATAAAAGAAACCGCTTTGAACGCGTTGCCAGGTTTCGTCCAGGCCCTCCGTCATAGGTCAAAATGTTCCGTACGTCAGACACAGGAAACCTTCTGAAAAGAAAAACACAAGAAAAGTTTTTCCAAAACAAAAATCCACCGACTTCCGGAAAAACACTACAAAGTGAAAAATAACTTTAATTTCGGAAGTCGGTGACTTTGGATGTGTATTTTATTAATTTCTTGTCACCGCCTTCCGAAATTAACGTTATTTTTCACTTTGTAGTGTTTTTCCGGGTGTCGGTTGTTTTTTTTTTTTTAAGTTTTTATTTTTCACTTTTTAGTGGTTCACATGTGCTTACCCTTTCACAGCGTACCAGCGTGATGTTATGTTATGAACTGGTGTACACAATAGACAGACATGAGAATTCAGCAATCCCAGTCGATTTGCTATCATTTATTGAGGAGTTCCGTTGCCTATCTCCCAAGTTCTTCATCAGATCTTCACGAAATTCAAATGTGACCATTCCGAGAAAGTACTTTTCCAAAAACTACCGAAATCGCTTCAAGTTTGCCTAGAAAATTTGAAGAGTTCTCTCTATTTCTCCAGGATCCCAACATCAAATCCTGACTGACCACCTGGGAAGTACACCCTTTCAAACAAAAAAAATCCAAATCAGTCCAGCCATCTTCGAGTAATCGGGGAACATAAATAAAAAAAAAAAGTTTCCGACGAATTGAGAACCTCCTCCTTTTGAAGTCGGTTAAAAATAACAAATCATTGCTGTAAACTGTAACCACCTGAAAACAATAATAAAACCAAGAGTCTTGTAAATTATTCTGACCATTCCCAGCTCAAAATATGGTGTATGCCACCATATTTTGTGGTGGAATTGGTCACAATAATTTGAACTGAAAGCCCACCGTTTATTACGAACACTAGAATAAGTACCTAATAAAATAATTAATTTATGTCGCACGATAAAACTTGAAGGGCGATCGAGAATCGTAAAAAATCGTTAAAGAACGTCCTTCTTGACCTGTGGTTGTTTTACACCATAAATAGGCTCTTGAAGGTTTTCATACAGGGTCACATTAATTTAGCTGGCAATACTTTACCCACGTGTTGAGTATCGACAAAAAAAACCTATAGAAATAAATAACTTACTTACATTCATCATCATGGTTGTTCCAGCTTTGATTGAAAATTCTAACTTGAATGACTGTCAGACTTTCGGGCTTCTGACCACCCGTAACGACTTCCAGGCACGCGGAGGGGTCTTGATATGTAAAGATGGTCATCCATCCACGGACTGACCGCCGCAAACGTAGCTTAACCTGATCAATTAACCCCACGCGGCTGTTATTACTTAATAAACAGCTCCTCAAAAAAAAAACATAGTCACTTTATTTTTCTACTCTCAGCTGCGACAACTAATCAAGAATATAGATTGTACACAAACAAACATTGCAAATATGGAAAGTTGACATTAAGGTGACACTTGTCCACATTTTTTCCATACAAACTTCGGGAGGGTTTTACTCCACTGTTTGACTATGTACATCAAAAATTAAACATGGTATGGTTTTGTCTCGTGATTATTATTGTCTGTACGGAAACAGAATACTAAAATAAAAAGCCATTACAAAGTTATGAGCCAACAAAGATTCGTTTTCCTTGCTAATTTAACCTAACTTTAAGCGTGTTTAAGTAATAAAAGGAGTGTAAAATCTCGAAAACCAAGACGGTACCGACAAAGTTCAATTAACAATAAATTCAATAAACTTTATAGGTCATTGATTTATGCAGTGGTTTTTTCATAAAACCCGATCTTCTGAAGGACTTTTCTTAATATTTTCGCGATTTTTTTGCAAAAATGCTCCTGCGTCTCACTCAATAACGTTGTGCGTGTAGACTAGCGTCTAACTGCTCACCATTGATACTATCTGTGTCGGATACGAAGCCTGGTGAGATAGCGTGATTTTTAGCCAGGCCCACCAGTGAGTTCGAGCCCGCGCAAAGTGTACCCTTAAATAATTCCATAGCATAACATCATTACGATTATTATGGTGCAATTTGAAAGGGCACACCTCACTGTCCCTTCAAAATGTGCTCCGACAACATATTTGTTTTAGGTGGAGCTGCGCCTGCGCTTACCTTGGTCCACCGCCCTTTAGCCCCCGCTTTACAAGATGGCGTTAGCCGTTTGAATTTAGAATTAGTATTGTTTAGATAAAATTATGCAGTGAATCTAAAACGTACGTGGGTTTTGGAATGGTGTTCTACTACATGACAACATCGGGTGTTTCAAATTATTATCTATCTACTACTTGCTTGCCTGGACCTATTCAATGTCCTATTACGATCTTATCATCATACTTGTTCAATCGCATAAGGCTCCTCCTTTTTTCGAGGAGAGTTTAGCTATGCACCTATTTGGAGGATACGCCAGGGCTACTGACTATTTCCAGAGCTACTGACTATTTCATTCAAAAAGTCATTCAATAGGATTAAATGAACTTATGGTGAATCTAGTCGACATTTTTTCCATACAAACTTCGGGAGTGTATTACTCCACTGTTCGACAATGTACAGAGGCCAGCACATCAAGCTACCCCAATCTGTCCAATTTCTTTGATAGTTTTTCAACTTTATTACAAAGGAATAAGGTTTATGTTCAATTGGGAAAATTTGACAGTTTGGGATAGCTTGACCTGCTGGCGACTGTACATCAAAAATTAAACATGGTATGGTTTTGACAAATTATTAATATTGTCTGTACGGAAACAAAATACCAAAATAAGAAGCCATTAAAAAGTAAGGTGCCAACAAAGATTCGTTTATCTTGCTAATTTAACCTAACTTTGGGCGTGTTTAAGTAATAAAAGAAGTGTAAAATCTCCAAAACCAAGTCGGTACCGATAACACTCAATTATCGAAAAGTTTAAACTTTATTGGTCATGGATTTATGCAGGGGTTTTTTCAGAAAACCCGATCTTCCGAAGGACTTTTCTTAATTTTTACGCGCCTGTTTTACCATAAATGATCCTGCATCTGACTCAATAACGTTGTGCGTGTAAACTAGATTCTAGTTAGAAACTAGTCTACACGCACAACGTTATTGACGCTACCTCTGTCGGACACGATACCTGGTGAGACAGCTTACTTTTCAGCCAGGCCCACCAGTGAGTTCGATTCCCATTAAATGGTTGTTTTGGAGATTTTAACGATTATATTACAATTCTGTGCAGCCATATTTGTTACGTCCGCGAATAATATTTTAATCAACGTACAACCTGATCCGCAAATTGCAAAAAATCGCGCATCCTCTTTATATTGTAAATTACTTGGGTACATAAGAGACCTCAGGAGAAGTCGGCGCAGCGCAGTGTTCTGAGTGTTCTTGCATACCTACTTGCAGAATTAGATTTCAGAAGACCCCTTTACAGTCTCCCCAGGCATATGCCCAAACAGGCCATGCACAGAGGGCGTTTTCTGCCCTTCCTTGCGCAGATGGTAACTTATCTTAATTAATGAAGCAACAAGACATCTTTTCGGGTGTCTGAAAAACAAAAATCCGTTGACTGCTACATTAACCAGCTTGTCAATGATAATGTTTACATTAGGTACCTAGGTACACTTTTTAGGTAGGTACCGATATCGAAATATACATAAAAATAGCTGAAAACCTGAAAAAGGGTCATTCTACCACCGAACCACTTCTATCTACTCGTAGGTACTCTGGTACAAAACCCCAAACCTCGAAAAAAATCCCAGTGAAATGTTCCCTACGTTTTTTCATTCGTGGTAACATTGGGTGTCCCTTAGTAAAAGTTTCCTAAACATTCATCTGAGCCATCCTCACATCTGCCAGGGGTGCGGGTTGTCTGCCAGGGGTGCGGGTTATTCGAAAGAGATACCTACCGTGGCCCCTAGCACACAGGCTACTGAGGAAACACGGGTGGGTTTTAGCCAGTAAAAGTCTGACTCGCCCTCCTGCTCCACCCAGAGCGAGAGAAGATATTTAAGAAAGAAAGAAAATACATTTATTTAGCACAGACTAAAAAGGCACATAATATACAGCAAAAAATAAAAATAAAAATTCAAAACAACAAAAAGTGTAAAGTGCGATGTTAAAACTAGCATTATTAAAATGTGCCCCACGGCTGCGCTAAAAAGGCCCAGTTCAGGAAAAATGCCAGACAGCTTGTGTCTGACGCTGGTTTTCAACTGGACCTGTAGTGTGAGGTGACGGATGTCAATCAGCATAGGTAGTTAAATAAAATTTGTGTCAGTTACAAATAAATAAATAGCAACGAGTAGTAGGTACCTACATAACTAGTGAAATGTTGATATTGATATAATTTGTTAGAAAGTACTTAGATTTAGTCCTTAACGGCGCTACTTAACAGAATAATAGTTGTGTTAAATGTTGTAAAAGATAAGAAGTAAGTCAACTTACCTACCGATTTAACTTTGAAAATTTGAGTACCTATGACATTTAATTTTTTTTTTTTTTTCAAAACAACAAATAGGCTGGTAAATAAATAATTAAGGCGGTCTCATGATCAGACCTACGCTAAAATATATAAACAAAGAAAGGAATGCTTTGAAAGGAGTCACATCAAAAAACCTGTTTCTAGACAATGCGACGACACTTTCACGATCCATTCCAGCAAAGACACCGTATAGTATTACAACGCTCAATATTTACCAACAAAAACACTGACATACTCAATGGGTAAAATAGGCAAGTAGGTACTTAAATCATATGATTGAGACATTTAGTGTGACCATATCCAGCTTCCGTTGCGCTTCTATGAGATACTGCCGTAAGCGTCGTCTAAAAGTGTCTATTGTCTTCAAAACTCTAATCGGTGGTGGCAGGTTATTCCATACTTTAGAAGCCGCATAACGAAAGCTGCCTCTAAAAGCGGCTGAACCCTGAGACTGAGTCGAGAGTTGTTGTGAGCATTGCCTTCTCCCGCATTCCCGTCTACTCGCAACCCAACTCAGCTTGTTATACAGGAAAAGTTTTTATCCAGTGCGCAAATTTTAACCATGAATTCAGCATATCATTCTAGACCCCCTACCGCAGAAATTTTTCGCCGGTTATACAAAAAATAATCAGCTGATCCATACATTTTGACCGCGTAGGTATTGCACTTTTCTATGAAACAGCTGTTTTTTTTTTGTATAACCGGCGAAAAATTTCTGCGCTAGGGGGCTCTAGAATGATATGCTGAATCCATGGTTAAAATTTGCGCACTGGATAAAAACTTATCCTGTATAGGTAGTCCGGTTTCTGATATTTAACCACTCCGAATAGAAGGCAAGCTAAGTGTAGTTTGCGTCTAGACTTAATTTTCAATGAGAAGTGCTTGTTTAGATAAGGTGTAACATGGCTTCTGCGAGGAATATTGTCACAAAATCGAGCACAGGCGTTTTGTACCCTTTGGACGAGGCGGTCTGTACGAGCTAATAGGCGCGGGCCGTAAACTGTGTCAGCGTAGTTTAACCTGGACAGAACCAGGGTTTCGACTAGTTGCTCCCGTAGTTTTTCTGATAAATAAGGCCTCACGTTGTACAAAACCTTTAGACGGTAAAAGCAGTTTTTAACCGAGTCCGCTACGTACGATGAGTTCCAACCCTCAAAAAAAAAGCCATCCATGTGACGCTCAATTGCCTCCAACACTGTTCAATAAGCATGCACATTCTTCCGTCGTCGTCAACTCATTATTCAATTTATTTATATCTTGTCGACAATAGTAACAGCTAACGACGTGGCGCACGTAGACATTCCTGTTTCTACGCTTGGGGGTCTAAAATCGTGTGCTGAATTCATGGTTACAGTTTGTGCGTCGAGGTCCTTGCCACCCTATATACTCTAAGAGTCGCCACTAAATCTGGCGTAGGTACCTAATTTTATTTATTTTTATGTATAAATAAGTTTAAAGAGCGACTGAAACCCACAGACTGAAAAAACTTAGTTGCAGAAGAAGTGTTGTTTTTTTCTATTTCCTTCGCCTTTAAAACTGAAAACCTGCTGAAACACTGGTTGTTGTGCTTGTGAAAAGCTTCGATATAGCTGATTGATGATGACGACGCAAGAGTTTTTCAGATAATTTAGTAATATGAACAAATAAGTAGGTACTTACCTAATAATAAAACAAGCAAGTAAATAAAAAAGTGTCTGTTTGAAATTTCAAAATAACATTTGTACTCGATGCATGTGAAAGTAATATACGGTGGGTACGGTACTTATAACAATAAAAAAGATTTTTTGTCTGTCTGTCTGTTTGTTCCAGCCACTCTCCGAAACGGATGGGCCGATTTTGACGGGACTTTCACTGGCAGATTGCTATGTTTTTGTCCCGGTAGCACATTCCCGTGGGATAATTCCCGACTTCCATGCGGCCGAACCCTAGAATTACCTAATAGATCAAATCAAATCAAATCAATCAAATCAAAATATTTTTATTTCATATAAACCTGCATGGGCACTTATGAAACGTCAGAAGCTAGGTGCACGGTTCCAAATTGTTGTTTCCTATGGAGAAGAGCCGGCAAGAAACTCCACGGTTACTCTTTTAAAAATAATTGGCTTTAACAATATTTTCAAATTACAGAGATAAAATGCATGGGAGGACAGCGCAGGCCTGTCAATAAGTACCAGGTACTTATGCCCGGTTTCTGAGCTACTCGTATCGGCAGTTTATCTATTCATTAGCGCTATTGGTTCGATAACTGGCAAAAGTGCGTTTCCGAACACCGCAATGTAAGATAAACTCCGTTTATACTCAGGTTAACTTAACTGACCAATGTTGGCCGTTTATCGGTTCCATAACTATTTGACGTTTCATTTCGTAGCCAAAATATTTAAAAATTGAGTTATACATATAACGTGTATTAAATGGCCAGTAAAAGCTAAGTATTAAAATCTAAAAACAATGACTTTTAGTATAATGAATACCTACAAGCAGCTCCATATCAGACTATCTTAATATTGATTTTTAAAACATCATTAGGTATCCAGATACTTAATACGTAGGAGAAATCCTTTCGAAATATTTACGGATGAGGAATTTGAATTGGGATAATATAGATTGAGATATAAGAATATTATGATCAGACCTGCTCTAGCTCCCGACTCCCGTTATGCATCGCAAATGTCCATTGTCAGTTTTTTTTACAAAAGAATAGATAAAGCACAAACGATTGGAAAGACAAATAGACTTTTTACTTAAAATAATAAAAATAGGAACGTTTCTTTGAAAAAAAAAGGTGACAATGATGTCGACATCACATTGTGACAACATCTGCGTACAAAAACGAATTTTAAAGCCGATATCCTCAACAGACCCATCTAGCGCCAACTAAGGAACTAGTTATGGGTTGCATAGTTATTGAATGGCTTGTTGTGGATTCAGAAACCCAATGACAGTTAACCGACGTTTATCTTATACATAACTTTATTGAATCAATAGCTATTGGGAGTTTAACTGGGAACTTCAGAAACCGGGCATTAGACGAATTAGGAATAGAAAATCGTCTACAAATCTACAGTCAGTAAGGCCTACGACGTTCTCTCATTCACAATATGTAAAATAATCTACATAAATAAAATTAACCTAAATAAAATTGTTGTATAGTGTCAATTAATGACGAGAATATGTCAGCATTGTAAAAATAAAAAGAATAAAAAAGAACATTGTATTTGAGAGCAGTTAATAGACTTTCACATAGTTATGCTGTTAATGAGGTACCAGGGAAGCCACATGTGCAGAAGGAATTAATGCCAAACTTCCCTGTCTTCAACGTAGTCTTTTATCTTATAATATGCTTTTTTGATAAGGACACGTTTGATGTGCGTTTTAAACTTTCCATCGCTAAGTTCTGTAACTGACTTTGGCAACTTGTTATAGAAGCGGATACTGTTTATTAGAAATGACTTGCTAGTTTTAGTCAGTCTAAATTTTGGAATCACAATTTCATCTTTACTACGTGTATTCAGATTATGGAAATCGCATCGTTTTTTGAAAAGGCCTAAGTTTTTGCGAACATACAAGATATTTTCTAGGACATAAAGAGAAGGCAGAGTTAGTATATCAATTTCGCTGAATTTGTTTCTAAGAGACTCGCGAGGCCCCATTTTATAGATTGCGCGGATTGCCCTCTTTTGTAAAATGAAAATTGAATCTACGTCAGCTGCCGATCCCCACAGCAGAACGCCATAAGACATAATACTGTGAAAATAAGCAAAGTAAACTAACCTAGCTGTGGCTACATCAGTCAACTGCCTTATTTTTCTTACTGCGTAAGCAGCTGAGCTTAATCTACTTGAAAGAGCTCTAATGTGAGCACCCCATTGCAATTTTGAATCTAAAGTAATTCCCAAAAATACAGTTTCCGAAATAGCATCCAGTTTCTTGCCATCAAGTTTTAAGTTTAGACCTACTTGGGGTACATTCGGTAACGAGAACTTAAGACATTTAGTTTTGTTCGCATTGAGTAAGAGATTATTAGCAGCAAACCATTTCGAAAGCACAGCTAGACTATTATTGACATGTAAGACATCCGTATCTTTTCTATCTATTCTAAAAATAAGAGAAGTGTCATCAGCGAATAAAATTATGTCCGAGAAGTTAGCCATCAGGTAAGGAAGGTCATTTATATAAACTAGAAATAAAAAAGGGCCAAGAATTGAACCTTGAGGCACGCCCATCTTAACTAGAGACCCCGAGGACGTCGCCCCATTAACGTTTACTTTTTGCTGCCTGTTTGATAAATAGGAAAGTACAAGATCAGCAGCTTGTCCACGAATTCCGTAGTGGTGTAATTTACAGATCAGTGTATTGTGGTCAACGCAGTCAAACGCTTTTGAGAGGTCACAGAAAATGCCAATTGCGTCCTGGGAATTCTCCCAGGATTCCAAAATGTGACTGATGAGTTTTACTCCTGCGTCAGTCGTCGACCGACCTTTCGTGAAACCAAACTGTCGACTATGTAAAATTCCATTCAAGTTAAAGTGTGACAACATCTGGTCCAGCATGATTTTTTCATAAATTTTGCTCAATGCTGGAAGCACAGATATAGGTCTATAATTAGAGGGATCACTCTTACTACCCGATTTGAAAATTGGTACTACTTTACTGTGTTTCATTAAGTCAGGAAACGTACCGCTGTCTAAGCATTGATTAAATATGCCTGTTAGGACAGGGGCAATTGTGTCAATGATATTTTCGAGAACCTTAACGGAAATCCCCCATAAGTCTTCAGTGTTTTTTATGTTAAGACTTTTAAATGCTGTTTTAATTGTGGCAATAGAGATGGGTTTGAATTCAAAACTTGGAATGTCCTTGCTGAAGTTTTCTTTAAGGAGAGATTCAGCTAATACAGATGATGAGGGGAGAGATTTCGTAACTTCTATTGGGATGTTGGTAAAGAAATTTTCTAGAGTCTCAGCAACTTGTAACTTATCTGAAATGGTTTTATTATCAATTTTTAGAGCTAACTCATTCTGATCTCGCTGTTTTGTGTTTCCAGTTTCTTTGTTAATTACCTGCCACACAGCTTTTATTTTATTTTTAGAGATGCTAATTTTGTTACTTATTAATTTCGATTTAGCGTGAGCGCAGACTCTTTTGAATATCTTAGAATAGTTTCTTAAATAATTATGAAGGGCCTGATCAGAAGTCAATGATTTTTCGTGATACAAATTATATAAGATATCTCTGCTTTTTCTAATGCCAGCAGTGGCCCATTCGCTAAATTTTGGTTTAGTAGGTATCGTAACTTTTTTTCATCAACAAAAACAACACAGAGCAGGGTAGACGGTACAGTTGTCACGTAGTCTCGACTGGCGGGTATTCTCGTAACCCACTCACCTACATATCTGCCAGAGGTAACCGACCGGTAGGCGCAAACAGATGTTTTTTTTTTTCAGTTTGCCAACCATCGCTGATTCACGATGCTAATTTACGAGTAGTATAAAACATATAGGTATCTACTAGTGCTGTTACAGACTTATATAGCTAACCGAAACTTATTTTGAAACTGATTGTATTCTTGGTATTCCCCGTCACTTGTCCCAGTTTCTTCGAAATCTAGTGTCAGACATAACATAATATATTATATATAATATAAAAAAAAGATGTAGCACTAATGCCAGATGTATATATTATATACATCTGGCATTAGTGCTGAAATGACGTTTTTTGTCCCTTCGTGAGGCATTTTTTTTAATCACTGTTTTTGAATGGATATTTGTATTTTGTGTTTCAGGAACTGTGTCCAAATAAACTTTATTCTTTCGCTCAACTCCTACATCTTTTTTTTAGGGTGGGAAATCATCAAATACCTTACCCCGCTCTGGGTGCAACGGGAGGGTGTGTCAAACTTTTACCGACTAAAACCCACCCGTATTCCTTCAGTTGCCTGTGTGCCAGGGGCGACGGTATCTTTTCGTACAACCCGCACCCTGGCAAGCATCGGCCCTTGCGGACCCCACCAGTTGGTGCTGACATCTCTTTGAGGCGCGCATGGAACACAACGCGCCGTCAACCCGGGAACTCCTACCATCTTTAGAGCTCAAAATCAACCTTATTTGGAAGGCACAAAAATAAGCACTAAATAATTAGTTGGTCTTCATAGCTGCAGTTAACTACATACGTATATAACTACCTTCACTACTCTATAGGCACTGTTTGTTTTCCTGATTATATTTTCCTTCGACACTTCAAAGTCCCAATGCAGAATCTTAGACGGTGACAGTGCAATGTTTATGCATAATCAGCATACCTATTATGTTCCCACTGCTGGGACACTGGCCTCCTCTCTGTGAGCAGTGATAAATTATAAATGATTTTATTTCTGTAAGTAGGTTTTTACAAACACTTTTACACGTCAATCATATATTTTTTTACTAGATGAGGTCGGCGTTTCCTATCTGACTACTCTGAGACGAAACGCCGAAACAAACTCAGGGGTCACAATCTCTTTTAAAGTCCAGACATAATCTGGGTTAGATCATGTGAAGACCATGAAGATCGGTGTCTGAAATGGTCTTTTGAGGAAAGAACCACACAGATTGAGTGGACCTGTTCATTCAGTGCACGCATGTATCAGTAATCATACGGTTCAACTTAGAACTTGAGGAGATCAACGGTGGGTGCGGGTTGGTGTATGTCACGCGTCTTCTATTTTTTGGTTCTAGAACATACCGGTTTCCTCACGATGTTTTCCTTCACCATTCTAAGTGCAGTGGTGATGAAATAATTTACACAAAGTAAAGCACCTGTATGGGTTCGAACCTACGGCCTGCAACTCCTAAGTCGCGGCGGTTTCTACTGGGCCACCACTGCTCTCTAATGTTTCTGCAATAGGTTCAAATATGGAACCTTGAACATCGATGCTAATTATGGGTCCTGGCAGATATTTGCTATTATTTTCTCAAAGCTGGACTGGACACAAAGGCCTCTTCTCTAGAGAAGGCGTGAGTATGGCTCCAGATCAAGACGGGTTGGCGTTATCAGTCGTTATGTCAACTATACTACCGTCCTATAACTAGACAGGCGTTAAGCCCTAAAAGTTACTTGCGAGAACGCGCGAATTGTTATTTCTTAAAAACTGTGAACATCAATTGGTATTTTTTTTTCTGTTTATCCTATAGAATTCTTCCCAGTTACTGATTGTAGGACACATGTTTGCGACGATTCGTCACTAAATAGTTACATAGCTTGTTTCTGAAAATAATTTAAATTCATTCATAGTGATGACAGTGATAGTTAAAAACCCCTGAGGTAACTTCGCTCGTAGCGCTCCGAGCGCCAACAAGTGCGGGAACATTTCTCGTTGAGTTTTACATGTTTTCTGTACATAATGTTCGCGACGATGCGTCACTAAATAGTTAATTAGTTTGTTTTTGACATTAATTTAAATTCATAGTGACAATAGTGATAGTTAAACCAATAGAGAGTGGTGAATAAGTGCCTAGTATAAGAAAACCGTAAGTACCACCCTTTCAAACCTCATATAAGTGGGCTGTATAGCCGTAATTTATAGTTTCAAGTGCATCCAGGTAACAAAAAAAAAAAACAAAAGGAAAGTTACGCCCAGGGCTAGGTCTCGGTTCTAACCGAGACCTAGCCCTGGGCGTAACTTTCCTTAATGTAAACCTAAGATAAACCCACTTAATTGAGCTTTGAAAGTCGTGTTGCTTTAGATAAGTAACTATATTTGAAAAAAATCAGTAGTTTTCGAGGAAATCAACTTGTAAAGTAATATTTAGTCAAAATTCTCATATATTTTCAGGTTTCCTTGAAATATTCTTTCAGAACGGGAAGATATAGTTGATACAGATATCTCAGGAGATGGGAAATTTCATGGGGAATTCAGGGATATGCAACATGCTATTATATCTATATTTATAAAAGAAAGTCGTGTTAGTTACTTCACTTATAACTCAAGAACGGCTGAACCGATTTAGCTGAAAATTGGCAGGGAGGTAGTTTAGAGCCAGGAGAAAGACATAGGATACTTTTTATCCCGTTCAGTTGTTTCAGAAATAAAAAAAGTATCAAAGTGGAAGTTGGCTGTCGAAAAACGAAAATTTTCACGGATAGGGTAATAGGGTAGATAGGGTAGGGTAGGTAGGGTAGGTAGGGTAGGTAGGGTAGGTAGGGTAGGTAGGGTAGGTAGGGTAGGTAGGGTAGGTAGGGTAGGTAGGGTAGGTAGGGTAGGTAGGGTAGGTAGGGTAGGTAGGGTAGGTAGGTTAGGTAGGGTAGGTAGGGTAGGGTAGGGTAGGGTAGGTAGGGTAGGGTAGGGTAGGGTAGGGTAGGTAGGGTAGGTAGGGTAGGTAGGGTAGGTAGGGTAGGTAGGGTAGGTAGGGTAGGTAGGGTAGGTAGGGTAGGTAGGGTAGGTAGGGTAGGTAGAGTAGGTAGGGTAGGTAGGGTAGGTAGGGTAGGTAGGGTAGGTAGGGTAGGTAGGGTAGGTAGGGTAGGTAGGGTAGGTAGGGTAGGTAGGGTAGGTAGGATAGGTAGGGTAGGTAGGGTAGGTAGGGTAGGTAGGTAGGGTAGGTAGGTAGGTTAGGGTAGTGTAGGGTAGGGTAGTGTAGGGTAGGTAGGGTAGTGTAGGGTAGCGTAGGTAGGGTAGTGATTTTGTATGAATGACTTTTGGACGAACAGGACAACGTCTGTCGGGTCAGCTAGTACTTTAATAAATTAATGTGTTACATGTAAGATTCCTATGTAATCATAGTTAAAATTAGAACAAATAAAACTTGAAAACAGGAAGCAATTTGCGGCCCTCGTTACGGTAAAGTTTCGAGGCACGTTATCAAACGTGAAATTTAGACCAATTTGTAGTCATCAGCAAGATTAAATCTGTTATTTTAAACTTAATTAATTAACATGTAGTCAAAGTAAAAGTTCTAAATTGCTTCCTGAAGATTAATTCAAAATGTGTGTTATTTAATCAGGTAAAGTACCCCATCAGAGAGGCATTTCAAAAACAAACCCTTCCTAGACGAAAGTCTGGAAACCGTTTCTTTGTCAGTCGTCAAAAACGTTGGTACCTACATCTGGTAACGTCGTGAAGAACGGAAGATAGTAGCCGCCCTGAAGATATCTGGAATCTATAGGTGCAGGACGTCAGCGCCGCGTGGACTGAGAGACCTACATACACACCGGGATAAAACCTGGATAGGCATACACCCTCCCTACACACCCTTCGTGTCCAAGCGATCACGCCCGTCCGGCACACATCAGATGATATTTCTTTCTGTTTATCCTAAATAATCCTTTCCAGTTAACGGCCTACAAACTCTCATATCTTGGTAACTATTTGAATTATAAAAATGTTTGTTAGACAGAAAGATTAACTCTCTTACAGCCTGGCCACGGGGATCGGCGGTGCGTACGGCGGTGCGGCAGGCGGGGCGACAATTCGCGCGGCATCGTTTGCAGGCCACGGGGAGTCACGTTCGTCGCCGCGACCAGTAAGGAAGTCCGAACCTTCCGAGAGCGAAATGTTTTTAACAAAGTTATCTCGATATTGCTTAGAAAGTAATAGTTTTTTGGTTCAATTATAATATTTGGAAGAGATTGTGAAGTATTTAAGTTGAATAGGAATCGAGGTATAGATGGCGAATTCTACAAGAAGTACGAGAAAATCTAGAAATTTTATTTTAATTTCTTCCCACAATCATTTCACTATACGTTTATATTTATGCTGTGGGTGGCCAGACTTCCAAATAGGTGGCCTTGCTAGTATTTCAGCAATAAAAGTATCTGTGTTCATTATTCGCGGCGAAAACAACTAAACTCGTTTGATCGCTGCCCTAGTCGCCGCGACTGCCGCTTGACGCCGTGGCTCGCGCCGTACTGATTCATGTATTTGTTTCACTCGCCGGCCGCGCCGCCGGCCGCCCGTTCCATTCGCTTGGTACATTCCGCCGGTCGCCCCGCCGGTCGCCGCCCCGCGTGGCTTGATTAGTACATTTCTATGCGTTTGTTTCAGTCGCTAGACGCCTCGGCGGTCGCACCGCGCGTTTTTTCGCTATGGCGTATTTCCCGTGGCCAGGCCGTTAGAGTCAATTAAAAAGTTAAAAAAATCCAAGTGAGGGTTAACAGCGCACTATCAATCACAATTTGAAGCTGTTCGACAACGTTTATAACGCAATGAATGTTGTTGAACTGTCAACATGAAAGGCAGTCCTTCAGTTAGTGTACTACACAATTACCTCGCAGTTTCCTTACGGTGTTTCTTCTGTACCGATGTCAGTAACACCTATACCTACCATTTGGACTTCCACCTTGTATAACACCAGCTTTTGCCAGCGGCTTCGCCCGCGCGGAACTGTCATCCCCTATTTAACTCCCTTAGGGGTTGAATTTCGAAAAATCCTTCCTTATTCCTTGTCTACATTATAAAGGGAACCTCTGTGCAAAATTTCAGCTTTCTAGGTCCAAGGGTTTAGGCTGGGCGTTGATGAGTCAGTCAGTCAGTCAGTCAGTCAGGACTTCTCTCTTTATTTATATAGATAAATAATTCAGCTAGTACCTAACTACTTACACGTGCATTAAAAAAGTCACATTGCACTTATCAAAACAAATAGCGATCAGAAATCTGAACCTCAGCGTAAGCAGCTACGATGTGCGTCATCAATGTCAACATTGGAGAGCTTGTTTTTCTAAACATTTCTCATCGTTATCCATTCGTTATCATTAGAATAGAAAGAGAAACCGTCGCGTAGACCTAGTTTTGCTTTCATATAAATAATTATACCTACATTTGCACATGGGCGCCAAGTTGAGCTCGATTTTTGCACTACACTTCGAATATGTTACATAATCTTCTGTCCATTCGTACATACAAGAAGTATAACTTTGTATAAGTATGCAAAAAAGCTTAACAATTACCTACTATTACATCACTTCATATCTTTATATATATAATTCTTCTACATATACGTGTGTATGTCACTGAACTCCTAAACGGCTGGACCGATTTTGATGAAAGTTTCTGTGTATTAGTGTGGATCTCTTGATGGTTTAGACTCACAATTGGACCCGGTAGGTGGCGCTGCGATCGAGTTCTAGGAAGCAGGACAACGGCTGTCTGATCAGGGCCTAGAGATAAAACACATTTCTGTTAGCGTTCACGCCAAGCGCTACGCCAAAATGCATGAGAATGACATTAACTGCGGAAAGGTTACGTCCTGTCCTTTCCGCAGGTAATGTCATTCCCATACATTTTGGCGTAGCGTTTGGCGTGAACGCTAACAGAAATGCGTTTTGTCTAGGCCTGCAGCTAGTTTATTATAAGACAAAAGTCTCCCCCGCCGCGCCTATGTTTGTCGCAACGCGATAAACTCAAAAACAACTGAATGGATTTTCATAAGGTTTTCACCAATGGACGGAGTGATTCACGAGGAAGGTTTATTTTAACCATCTCCGCGTTCAGGGTCTGATTGGCCCTACACTAATCCAGGGCCAATCAGAGCGCCGAATGCGGTCGAAGAAACTGACATTTAGGGCCTCTGGTGTATAACAATGATTGTTGAAGATGTCGCTATAATCATGCCGACTGGAGAGGAGCGACGGGGGAGCTGTACTGGTGTACGCCGCGTAAACCAATACAGTTATATGAAAATAATGTTTACGGAATTAATACAAAGTTTATTTATTTACCTGGATTGTGGAACAGTGATGATGGCCTAATGATAACGGCTGCTACTTTCAAGTTGTAGGTCATAGGTAGGTAGGTAGGTCACCCAGAGAGGTGCTTGACTTTGTGTAAATTATTTCATCACCACTGCTCCCAAACCGCTGAAGAAAACATAGTTAGGAAACCGGTATGTCCTAGAACCAAAAATTCGATAACATATGACATCCACGAACCCGCACTGGGTCCGCGTGGTGGATTACGGCCCACTCCCTCTCACAGAGAGGAGGCCTGAGTCCCAGCAGTGGAAACATTAAGGGCTGATGCTATACTTACCTTGATGACTACTTATGGCACTTTTAATCCCGGTATCGGTAGTACGTTCCTTTCGATGTTTTCCGAAGTCCACGCAGGCGTAGTCGCGGGCTAAACCTAGTACACACGGCTACACATCAAGCTATACATTTCCAGTTTACGCTGATCTCGCACTGTACAAAAGCCCAATACAATGCGAGATCAGCTTATACTGGAAATGTATAGCTTGATGTGTAGCCGTCTAGTCGTGTGTACCGAAATAAATCGCTCTTTGCATTCCATTTCATAGCTCTTTATCAACAACAACAATAAATAGAATGAATCACTATTTTGTTTATCTCACAATTAATCTTGGTATTAAATATGTACATAATAAACACGTAAGTCACGTAACACTCACTATCCCTACTGCCTATATTTATTTCTGACGTACCTATGACTAGGCATTGAATAAATCAACGATATTATGGAGATTTATTAGAATTGCAAGCAAACAAATATATAATTGTATGTAAGTATTTCGTTATTTGCTCCGCGGCGCAATAAGATATTCTTATCCACATTTATGAACAAAACTAGCTTTTGCCCGCGGCTCCGCCGGCGTGTATGTCGGTTATTGCGTAAAAAAGCAGCAGATGTCCTTCTCCATATGGAGACTACATCTCTGCCAAATTTCATGACGATCGGTTCAGCAGTTTAGGTGTGAAAGCGTAACATACGGACAGACAGTTAATTTTGCATTTATAATAATATTAAGGATGTAAAAACACAAAACCTTTTTTCTTTTTTACTGAATTATATTTGTATATTTCGTGGATCATTGACAGTCGTTACGGGTCGTCAGAACTTCAGAAGCCCGAAAGTCTGACAACCAGTCTTACCAAGGGGTATCGTATTACCCAGTAACTGGGTTGTGGAGGTCAGATAGGCAGTCGCTCCATGTAAAATACTGGTATTCAGCTGCATCCGGTTAGACAGGAAGCCTACCCCAACATACCTACCTGGGAAAAGGCTAAGTAGACGATGATTAAATTATATTTGCTATTCAATAATACGAGTAGCATGCAACATGCTGAGTGCAGGACAGGAGGTCCTATACTTCACCCAGCATGTGGTTGTAGCATGGCTGTGGCTATGGCTTTATGCTACTTTTTGTCGCGGTAGCGCGTTCGCGTGGGATAATTTCCGCCATCCACGCGAGCGAAGCCGTGGGTATAAGTTAGTCTTCTATATCCTACTAATATTAGTAGGCCTTATTTGTAGGCCTTACAAATTGTAGATTTGTAGACGATTTTCTATTCTGTAAGTATTCGTCTAAGTACCGGGTACTTATTGACAGGCCTGCACTGTCCTTATTTTATCTCTGTACCTAATTTGAAAACATTGTTAAAGCCAATTATTTTTAAAAGAGTAACCGTGGAGTTTCTTGCAGGCTCTTCTCCATAGGAAACAACAATTTGGACCCGTGCACCTAGCTTCTGACGTTTCATAGTGCCCATGCCGGGCTTATATGAAATAAAATATTTTGATTTTGATTATAAATGTGAAAATTTGTGAAGATGTTTGGATGTTTGTTACTCAATCACGCAAAAACGGCTGAACGGATTTGCATGAAATTTGGCACACATATAGATTAACACATAGGATACTTTTAACCCGGTAGTAGGTACATTCCCGCGGGATAATTTCCGACTTCCACGTGGGCGAAGCCGCGGCCGGAAACGAATTCTATTTAATTTAATCTAACTAGCCTGTTTTGACACACTACAGGACAAAGGCCTCCCTCTCCCTCTTCCACACAATTCTTTCTTTTGCTAGCAATGTCCAGTCTTTTCGGTAGGAGTCGAGCTCGTCCCGCCATCTTTATCTCGGGCCTTTTTATATTCATTTTTTTTTAGTTAGCTCACACTGTCTCACTGCTAAGCGTCCCCCATATCCTTCCAGGCATCCTTACACACATATTGATTATAGTCTAGGTATATTAAAATTAAAATTCAATGCTTTTCCAACATAAATGACACACAATAAAAATACAAAAAAGAGTAATCTACGACGATTTTTGGTAAAGAATGCCTCAAGAATTATTTTGGGCTAAAATGATTAGCTCTGCTGGCCACGAAGCTATGCATGGTTTTATTTTTTTAAAAGCAGAGAAGCGCCTGCCAAGATAAGATAACTTAACAAGCAATTGACGTCTACGCGTCATTGCTATGAATGTTTATGTAGGCGCGACGCGTAAAGTTGCGAATTTGAAGTTCTTCAGTTTTCAGAAGAATTTCAAATTCACACTTTCATTACAGACTTTTGTCTGAAAGCTAATTACAGGATAAGTTTTTAACTAGTGGGCAAACTTTAACCATCAATTCAGAATATCATTCAAGACCTAGGGAAGAATTTTTTCGTCGGATATACAAAAAAACAACTGTTTCATATAAAAGTGCGCGTCTAGTATTATATGCTGAATTTATGGTTATATTAGGTCTTTACCTATGAAATTGCCGTTCTGCAGTACTGGCCATTTCAAATCAAAATAATTTTTGTTTGGCTAAGAATTCTAATTTAAAATTAATTTTATTTTAAAAACATGGATTTTTTTTTCTAAAAGTAGTCATTTCTTTATTGATTAGTGTTACATTTTCATCGCATTTCAATCTTTTTCGTCATCATGGATACGTTAAAAATTCGAGTAATTATGGAATATGAGTACCGTCGTGGCAGCAACGCGGCACAAGCGGCACGCAACATCAACGACGTTTACGGAGCTAACACTACAAACCAACGCACCACCTGTTATTGGTTTGCTCGCTTCCGTTCTGGAAATTTCGACCTGAAAAATGAACCTCGCGGTCGTCCGAAGACTTTGGTCGACAATGACGAATTAAAGGCGATTGTGGAAGCTGATGATACACAATCTACGGCTGAATTAGCAGCAGCTTTCGACGTTAGCGTCAAAACAATATTGGTCCATTTGCGTCAAATTGGCAAGGTAAAAAAGCTTGACAAATGGGTGCCCCACGAACTCAATGATCGCCAGCGCGAAGTACGCGTCGAGACGTGCCTTGCACTGCTCAACAGACACACAAATGAAGGAATTTTGAACCGCATTGTTACCTGCGATGAAAAATGGATTCTGTTTGATAACCGTAAGCGCTCAGCAAGTTGGTTGGATCCTGGTTCAGCACCTAAACAATGCCCTAAACGAAAACTTACCCCTAGAAAAGTGATGGTCACTGTTTGGTGGTCTAGCGCCGGTGTGATTCATCACAGCTTCTTACCAAACGGGGTGAGCATTACTGCAGATGTGTACTGTGAAGAACTGAACACAATGATGGAGAAGCTGGCGCATCTCCAACCAGCATTGGTCAATCGCTCGTCTCCGCTGCTCCTGCACGACAACGCGCGACCTCATACTGCACAGCAGACGGTCTCCAAGTTGCAAGAACTGGGGTTGGAAGCTCTCCGTCATCCGCCCTACTCACCAGACCTTGCGCCTACAGACTACTACTTTTTCCAGAATTTGGATAACTTCTTGGCGGGAAAAAAATTTAATACCCGAGAGGCAGTACAAAATGCCTTTGAAGAATTTGTTGCCTCCCGTCCAGCTGATTTCTTTAAGAAGGGCATCAATAAACTGCCACTGCGATGGCAAAGATGCATTGATTGCATGGGTGATTACTTCGATTAATACAAATAAAAAATTCATGAAAAAAATTCGTTTAAATTTTTTCATACAAAACGGCAATTTCATAGGTAAAGACCTATTAGTTTGCGCAGTGGTTAAAAACTTATCCTGCATTCTGATAAAAAGAAAGGGCACCGTGATAAAAGAACTCTGGACTGTGCTAGTGATGTCTTACAGTACTTAGTTAAGGAATGGTGAAAATAGAAAATCAGATAAGGATTGAAACAGTTTTAATAATGTGTTATCTATTTGGAATTTACATCTGTTTTAATGTTAATGTTGCGTCTACATAGAAAAAGTGACACATTTTCTGTGATCGCGTTTTCCAGGAACACTGAGATCTTTTTAGATTATTGTATTCTACTTGACATCGCTTAATTGTGCGCTTTTTTTAAAGCGGATATATTCAAATGGCCCATTAGCTCCCGGAAAACACTTGAACCAAACATTTCCATCCACTGCTTATAAAAAATAAATAAAATCAAATATACGATTTTTGTTAACAATAAAAAAAAATCTCGAAGTGCAGTCTTTCATTTTTCCGCTCTTAAATATAATTAAAGTACCGATGGAGATATGTAAATGGCATTAGGGTACAATTAGTATCATTAGTGGTTAAGAAATAAGCGACTGTATTTTTTTTTTTTAATGAAATTACGCTCACCAAAGTTACTGAGTCTGAGATGCTAATAACCATATTAGGAGCTCAGACTTGGTAACTTTGGTATAGTAAGTATATAATAATATAGAAAATAACTCGGTCTGTATGTCTGTCTGTTACGCTTTCACGCCTAAACCGCTGAACCGATCATTTCGTAGCTTCTTCGTATCCTACGATATAAAAGATCTTGAACTTTAGAGGATCCTTAAGAGGACTCTTCTTTTATATTTTCCGCATCCTCGACTGTCTCGATGTGTGTATGTGTTCTATCTTGACACTGTTGATGTCATATAACGAAAGCATCCCTCAGTACAGTTTATCTTTTCGTCAGAGGAATGTGAAAAATCTTCGAGACTCGATTCGGGAATCGAACTATTTACATATGTAAGTTTGTACGGAACGCAATTTTTTTTTTTTTTTGGGTGGGAAATCATCAAATAACTTCTCCCGCTCTGGGTGGAGCAGGAGGGCGTGTCAGACTTTTACTGACTAAAACCCACCCGTGTTCCTTCAGTAGCCCGTATGCCAGGGGCTGTGGTGTCTCTTTCGAACAAACCCGCACCCCTGGCAGGCATCGGCCCTTGCGGGCCCCATCATTTTTTGTGTTGACATCTCTTTGAGGCGCGCGTGGAACACAACGCGCCGTCAACTTGGGCTTGGTCTTTACCGGACAGCGAGCTACCCATTACTCGCCGTCCGCAAGCCCATGCCTACGGTGGCCGGAAATCGGCCTGGGATTCCTGACGCCCAGGGCGTCTCCGTATCCTGCGGCGGCTGGGGTCGCGAGGGCGCATATGCTGCCTCTCCCTCACGTGCGCCGCCTCCCTCTTCGCGAGCATTACTACTTCGCTGAAAGAGGTGACGGCTCCCCATGCCCGCCCTCTCGCTCCGTACCATGGCCTGGACCAGGGCCGAACGCGAGAGATCGCCGCCGCCGATCGCCTCCATGAGGACACGGCGGTGCTCCGCCCAAGCAGGGCAGACCGCCACCGTGTGCTCCACCGTGTCCTCAGGGCGATCTTCGCAGTGGAAACACCCGGGCGTTTCCTCCCGCCCTATCCGAAACAGGAACCTCCCGAAACAGCCATGTCCGGTGAGGACCTGCGTCAGGCGGAAGGTGAGGACGCCATGCCGCCTCTCAAGCCACTCCTCAAAGAGGAGACTTACCGCCGCTTGTACGGAACGCTTGAGGCGCGAGTCTGACTCGTACTTGACCGGCTTTTTATACATGTTTGGAAACTAATTGTAAACGCAGGATACTAAGACATGCATGAGTACAAATAGATAATGGAGTGACCATTTATATAAATATAAATCAATTGCTGTATGTAAGAAAGATCATCAATAAACATCTCTTTGTCTTAGGAGTAACAGACAGTCCGCTGTGCAGGGCCTGCATGGAGGACGACGAGACAGCAGCGCACGTGCTGCTAAACTGCCCGGTGGTCGCCAATTACAGGGCTAAATACTTCGGTAAACCAGGTACCCCACGTGAGATTGTCAGCAACACCAAGGCGTTGCTGGCCTTTCTCGAGGAACTGGGGTGGATCGAATAACTGATTCTCCCACCCGTACGCAAAATACGCGCTTTGACGTGGAGTTGCGGACAACAGCCCGTATTACCTATTACGTAAGAAAGATCATCACTTGGGATCGGCTCAACCGATTTAGGAAAACCCACCGAAATTCATCTGGGTGACACCGGGCACGAACACCTAAGTTGTTATAAAAATTTACTGAATGAGTTGTTTGCACAGGAATTTGTACTTTATCATGTACTAGCTTTTGCCAGCGGCTTCGCCCGCGCGGAACTTTCATCCCCTATTAACTTAACTTCAACTTAACTCCCTTAGGGATTGAAATTAGAAAAATACTTCCTTATTCCTTGTCTACATTATAAAGGGAACCTCTGTGCAAAATTTCAGCTTTCTAGGTCCAAGGGTTTGGGCTGGGAGTTGATGAGTCAGTCAGTCAGTCAGGACTTCTCTTTTTATTTATATAGATAGATCAGAGTTCCATAACATGATAATTGTTTAGGGAAACGTTAGGGAAGCACGCGGAAATTCTTATTTTCTTAATTTTGTTTTGCAATCCGCAGGTCAGTGTCGTATTATGTATTTTAATTAATTAGCGCTTTTCTCAGTACTTTTAGTCAATAGTTTAAAATGCATATCATTTCTATTAAACCACTAATTATACTAACAGTTTTATAGTAAAATTATATTTTACAATATGTGGGGTACAGTCTTCACAACAAGAAACGAGTGTCAGTGCAGTGTCACAAACGGTATTGCCAACACTTTTCATACAAATGAAATGTATCAGTGTCTACTCATAGAAGCTGAAGGCCAGTGACAATTTTAAATGCGGAAACTGATTTGCATCGTTTGTTCGTAATCTTCTTCTTCTTAGCCGGTCGACAGCATCAGCTCAGCATCTAAACATAGTCAGCCCTCAGCGATCAGCATCTAAACATAGTAAGCCCAGAATCTGGCTACGAGCTTGGCACTTTCAGTCGCGTGGAGACAACAGGACACGCTGGACAAAATCTTAAGTTCCACATTGTTTGTGGATCAGCACCACATTTAAACTCCAGCAGAGTTCAGACACCAGCACATCAAGCTACTCCAATCTGTCAAATTTCTTTGATAGGTTTTCAACTTTATTCCATAAGAATAAGGTTCATGTTCAATTGGGAAAATTTGACAGTTTGGGGTAGCTTGATGTGCTGGCGTCTATAAATCAGTCACCTGTGAATCTCCACCTGAGCAGGTATTTTTTACTTCGGCCTACCTGATTCCGGGGTCTAAAGACTTCCTGGAAAGCCGAAGAAACTCATGTCCAGGTGCGAGATTTTCAGTTAGTGGAACGAATAGAGGTAGGGAAGTACAATCGTGTCGAGTTTTTGTAACGCGTTATAGTAGTCAGTGCAGCAAGCTGAGCTGGTCGGTGCGAGCATTGCAAGCGCATGTTCAGTGGCGTAGCTACCGGAGGGCTAGACAGGGCTGTGGCCCGGGGCCCCCAAGCTCAGGGGGCCCCTCGGACTCAGACTTACAAACTATAAATTGAACTAGTGAAAATTTCTCCCACATTCGGAATATAAATAAACCAGATTCCAGGAACGCGACTTTAATAATGGCTACTTATTTGAAACAGGGGCATTCCCAACAATTCTCGAACATCTTTGTTTGAAACTTACGGGGAATTCGTAACCTAGATTCGTCGTAAAACGTATAGTCGGCCAAGAAAGTGGTGTTATTGGTTTAAAAATCTCTGCTTAATTAGGATTCCGTACCCAAAGGGTGCTCAACGGGACCCTATTAACGTGCCTGCGCCTCCATAACAGGTAGATATTTTCTTTTATTTTCATGAAATAGTTTACGACGAATCTGGATTACGACAAATCTGGAGTACGTCGAATTCGGAACACGACGAATACGGAAGAAACGATTTTAAGTAGTTTAGTTGGGGCCCTAGTTTATTTTTGCCCCAGGGCCTTTGGTTACCTAGCTACGCCTCTGCGCATGTTTACAATGTCAGTGCAGGTTGACGCGTTGTCGAAAGCACAACGTATCTCGTTTTACTCCCTTTTCCTAAGTAAATGCATTCACAACCGCTACGTCCGCCATTCTGAATAACAAAGGAGCACGCTTGAAGAATTGCCAAACGTAAATGGCAGTGGGCAAAGCACATTGCTCGCAGAACAGATGGCTGATGGGGCCGAAAGGCTCTGGAGTAGTGACCGCGTACCGGAAGACGTAAAATTGGAAGGCTTCCCACAAGGTGGACCGATGACCTTGTGAAGACCGCAGGCATCAGCTGGATGCGAGAAGCACATAACCGGTCCTTGTGACGGAGCTTGGGGGAAGCCTATGTCCAGGAGTGGACGTCATTCGGCTGAAATGATGATAACGCTCTAGTCAAGAGCCGAACCGAGCCTTCGCCACGTTTAGTGTATCGCCGTTTTGTAACAAGAATTGATGCGAGCTTGAGCCATGTGCTCGAAGAGAGTGTTCGCCACGTCTAGTGTATCCTCGTTTTGTAACCAATCTCGCTTCGAATGATACATTACAAACAACCGTTGCCAGTTTGTACCTCCGCCTTAAGAATGCTCTGGAATTATGGACTATTATTTGTTAAGGCGTATCTAGTGTATGCTCTTATAACTAGCATCTTATTAAGCAGACTGTAACTCATTTAATTAAAATAAATAAAACTATAATCTAACGTTAAAACGAGATCAGTTAAGGCTAATTTTATAAAAATAATCACAAGGATATAAATTAGTCTTGTAAGTATTAAAATTGATATGCCTCTATTAGCTACACTTAATAATCTCAATAATTCATAAAATAATTTCTTAAATGCCTTCTGTACTTGACTTACATAAGTAACATTTTCGTTATTTTGTGTATTTATTTGTAACTTGGATCATCTACGAAAAATTAAATTTAAAAATCTCGAATTTTGCACAGAAGGTACAAATAAATACACAAACTAAAAAACCATTCATGCTAAACCACTGCACGTAAGTACACGAAAAATAAATAATTTATTCTTAAACGTTAAAAATTAAAACCTAATAGATATGCTTCGAGTTCCCATAACTTGCGCACGCGTCTTTAAAGTTAGTGACATTAAAACTAGCAAAATAATCGTCGTGTATAAATCTGACTATGTTTTCTATAGAACAGAGATATGTATTGTAAATCTTAACATCATCTATCGGGTCTACAACATTCATTACCACATTCTGCCGAGATTTGCAGAAACTTAATTTATTTGTGACATCTTCGCCGTTGTAAACCACGCGGAAGTAAAAATCTTGAGCGATCGCTTTTCTTTTCGTGAATTTAAATTCGTCGAGTAAATCCTTCTTTCTGTATACTTCAAAGATCATTCGCGATGCGTATTGTATGTTGTAATGTTGGTAATTGTTGAGTCCTAAGGCTAATATCAACGCTTGTAGCGTCTTGTCGTGGCCCGAATATACGACAAACTTCGGCTTATTTTCGGAAATCATTCGTATCATATTTTGGACAATATTATGTATCAATCCGTACGCTACTAGCAACCCTCTCCGTCTATTATGTACGTTCTTGATTTCCTGTCGATAACTCCACTCTAAATACGCAAATAAAGACATGACATGTTCTTTCTTAATACAGAAATCTTCTGAGCTCTCTGGAGTAGGTTCTTTGTAGTCTTCGTCAAAGTCCGTGTCCATTCGGGCATCGTTCGGGAAGTTGAAATCGGCGTCTAGATTCTTTTTAACAATTACTACGTCTTCATAACCGTCGGCATTGTCTAGGTACCTTTGTTGGTAATAGAGTAACTTCTCTCTTTCCATTTGAGCGTCAAAATCTAAAGGTGCCTTCTGTTTACTGTCATAATACTTACCGATTATATCTCTGGCTTTTCTTCCAATTTCATTATTGAAGTCCATTTGGTTATTAATGTAGTCCAACTCCATATTTAGCGTGTCAATGTCTACATCGAGAATTTTCCGGGAGGGGACGGTATTTGTGCGAAATTTTCGGTGTTTTTTGTCTAAAGAAAGTTTGGTCTTACTTGGCGTTTTTGGTTTTTCTGAGCAGGGCAGAGGAGCGTCGTGGCACATGTAGGCGAGGAGCGCGTCTCTCACGACGTCTGCGTCCGGGTGCTCCTGAGATTCGAACAGTACTTTGGACAGCTTATTGACTAGTTCCTTGATCGCTGGATGAGATTCGAGACGGCTCTTCGCTTGTGAGTTTATTTTTCTGTAATGTGAACAATTTTATGTTAGTTGATGAAAATAGAAACGTTCTCGACACATCTGGTCTTGAAACAGGTTCAAAATGCTTGATGATTATGCCAATCAACCATTCTTTACAGTTGCAGCCAACTCAACAACTTCGTTGCCTATACAGGGTAAGTTTTTATCCAGTGCGCAAACTGTAACCCTGAATTCAGCATATCATTTTAGACCCTCTACCGCAGAAATTTTTCGCCGGTTATGAAATAAAAAATCTGCTGTTTCATAGAAAAGTGCAATACCTACGCGGTCAAAATCTATGGAACAGCTGTTTTTTTTTTTTTTTTTGTATAATCGGCGAAAAATTTCTGCACTAGGGGGAGTCTAGCCTGCAGTCTAGAATTATATGCTGAATTCATGGTTACAGTTTGCGCACTGGATAAAAACTTTCCCTGTATAGGCAACGAAGTTGTTGAGTTGGCTGCAACTGTAAAGAATGGTTGATTGGCATAATCATCAAGCATTTTCATCACAAGTCTTAGGTTGAGATCTACATGAATGTTTTTTTATTTTTATCTAGGAAATTTGGGAGAAATCCTAATCCATACCGGGGCGCTGTCTAAGAAATAATCAGCTCTTTTTCGTAAAAAAATGTTTGCCATTTATTTAACATTTTGTCAGGTCCATAAAATTTCCCATTTTTAACCGACATCAAAAAGAAGGAGGTTGACAATTCAACATGTTTATATATTTTTTTGTTTTACGTATATTCGGGCATAACTCCGCCATATGTAGACGGATTTGCAAAATTTTTTTTTTTTTTTTGGAAAGGGTTTTATTCCGAAATGGTCCCATTTAAATTTCATATAGATCTGATGATGAGTTTCGGAGACAGACAACGGAACTCTTCAAAAAATGGCAGCAAATCAACCGCGATTGCTGCTATCGCATAAATATGCATTGTTTTGACCCCAAGGATTATGAAATTTTGAATTGGTGTGGGGTATGTACTATAACTAAAAAGGGAAGATTAAAAACATTTCCTAAAAAAAAACAACTGACTTCCGAAAAAACACTACAAAGTGAAAAATGACTTTAATTTCGGAAGGCGGTGACAAAAAATTAAAATACATTTCCAAAGTCTTCCGAAATTAAAGTAATTAGGTATTCACTTTATTATACTGTTTTTCCGGAAGTCGGTTGTTTTTTTATTCAGGCGGTTCAACTTGTTTCAAATGAAACGAGACGAAAGAAATAAATCTGGACAACAACAATGGTTCAAATTTTATAAACAGTTTTTCAAAGAATTCAAATCTGACATTTGTTCAAATTACGCTTAGAATCAGAACTGTACATAAAACAGTCCCCCAAAACCCTACTACTTCCCCCACTTTTTCCTAGTGCTTTAGCTGGGAAGAACTGGCGCAACAAATTCCTCGGAAATTTGTAATAAGTAACACTTAAGATGAAACAAGTCCACATTTTTTCCATACAAACTTCGGGAGGGTTTTACTCCACTGTTTGACAATGTACATCAAAACTTAAACATTGTATGGTTTTGTCTCATTATTAATATTGTCGGTACAGAAACAGAATACTAAAATAAAAAGCCATTAAAAAGTTATGAGCCAACAAAGATTCGTTTTTCTTGCTAATTTAACCTAACTTTGGGCGTGTTTAAGTAATAAAAGAAGTGTAAAATCTCGAAAACCTAGCCGGCAAAGCTCAACTATCGAAAAATTCAATAAACTTAATTGGTCATTGATTTATGCAGTGGTTTTTTTCAGAAAACCCGATCTTCCGAAGGACTTTTCTTAATTTTTTACGCACCTGTTTTACTATAACTGATCCTGCAGCTCACTCAATAATGTTGTGCGTGTAGACTAGCGTCTAACTGCTCATCACTGATACTACCTCTGTCGGACATGAAGCCTGGTGAGACAGCGTGCTTTTTAGCCAGGCCCACCAGTGAGTTCGAGCCCGCGAAAAGTGTCCCCTTAACACTATGTACTCACTTGTTGAGCGCATGGTGTGCGGCACAGGCGCAGTCTCGGAAGCAGAAGGCGACAGAGTGCGCCTCCCGCGCCGTCTGCGCGCGCGCCCCCGCCCCGCCCCGCGCCGCGCCCCACCACAGCGACACGAGCGACTGGAATGTACGCCGGTATCGAGTGCTGTATGATACTACCTCGCCTGGGGAACAAAAACGGTCTTTTTCTCTCGTATTGACGTGAACTTAACTAAAAATCCGTATCATTGAATTAATCTTTAGCTGTTATCAAATGAGTCTTGGAGTGGAGCCCGCGTAGCGCAGACTGAGAGACGCCTACCTATGTCCGGCAGTGATCAACGATAGGCTGAGTTGATTGATTGATCACATATTAATAAAATCCAAATAAAAATGAAAGCTAGTGTGTTTCACAAGTCTGCTAACTATTTATCCTGAGAATTTCAGCTCTAGCATTATCCAGGCCGAAGCTACGAGGGTAGGAATATGCGACAAAATGCTTCGAGAAAAAGTAGGTAGTGCCCCCACTTTTTCGATGTGGCTCGTCTTACCATGCCCCCAGATCCCAAGAACAAAGTTGACATTGTAGTTGAAAAACATTTTCTCCCATACATTCCAACTCCAAAACTTTGTTAGCGCACAATTGAAAGATTGATCATATTATTTTAAGACCATAGACTTCTTATATTTTTATTTTACATCTGCGTAAAGAACTAAATTCTGTATATTTATGAACAGCTCATGCCATGTAGTAAAATATTGGATAATCACCATAAATGCAGTGAAACTTACTGGTAAGACTGCGTATCACCACTTTTTGGGCTATTTTATGTACACAAACTTTCAGTTAAGTACATACGGTAAAATTAATTCGTATTAAGAGCAAAAAAATGAGAATTATTTTACAAAGTGCGCCTCACTTACCCGTATCTTTTTTCCCTTGTGGCTCCACAGTTTCAAGGTTCAACTTATCCCCATATGCTTCCCGTAAAATGTTACCTGAAAGAAGACATACATTTTAAATTTACAGCTGTTCGCCAGTTGCTACTACATTAGCCACGTCATGTGAAAGTGCATGTACAGTACAGCTTGTCAAAGAAAATTATGCACTTCGGTAATCTTCGTGTTTCCGAATTAACGCGAACGCCGCACCATAGAGTAACCCCTCACAGAGGTACTGAAGCTAAGTTTTGTGCAACCGCGCTTCTAGTAGTGCACCTAACACTGCACGGTTGTATAAAGGTTTCTTCATGTCGGGTTACCTACTCCGGTCTTAGATGGTCCATATAGTCACTCAAAACTTTAGAAAAGTTTTTGGAATAATTATACTTATTGTAAACATTTTAATACGAAATAGACAGATAAGTACCTGTCCATGATTGTGGTTGTGCGTTCGTATTTTCGAAGAAAGACCATGATTTCCGAAGCGCATACTTTTCTTAGGAGAGCTGTACATGACTGTTAACATGGCATAGAAAGTTTTGGAAAAGACTTCGGCTTTGTTCTGCATCATATCTGTCGCTCAAACTTGTACGACTTTCTGAAGTTCAATGTGTCATATTTGCGGTACTGTAAAGTGATTGATGGCTTACCAACGGTGATCATCTGCAGTAGTCCTCTTGGTGTGAGCTGACCGAGCGCGCAGCGAGTGCCGGCTGCACGCGCTGGGAGTGAGGGGAAATTGTGGAACGGACCCGCGACAGACACCCACCACGCTCGCCCCGTGGAACTCCCATTGGCAACGAACTCTTCATAGCTAAATACACAAGCACACTTTTGATTGGTTTTTCTATTCCATATCAAACAGTAAATGAAAATTAAAACAGGCAAGCAGCAAGTTCCACCATATATTTAAATTCAACGATAATTTTCGCTGATATTGCAAACTGAAATGAATGAAGAAATGGTAAATGTAGGGTGCATCCCTAACATAAGTAATGTCAATGCAAATGTAAAATGTCAATGAATGCTCAACGGGATGAATCTAAATAAAAATGCAAGTTATCCGACTCAAACCACGTCTAACTGAACACTAAAATATAATATACATAAAATGCATAGAATAATGCACTGTGTCAGTGTCAATGCACTGCCAAATGTAGGTCGCGTCCAAAGTGCAAATACGCGAGCCTACTGGCTAATTTATTGCAATAAATATATTTTAAAACCCATGTATGTACGTGCACCGTACAGTAAACTTTAATTCAGAATCTATACATCGCCTTACAATCTAAAAGTCACTTTTCGTGTCTGGCTGTGTGATCGCGTTGTTCTTATAAACTTAGCAACGGATTTTGATGCAGTTTTCACCATAATTTAGATAATTTATTCCGGTAGGTTTATTATGTGTACAAAACATCAATATTAAAATAGCAATCTATAAAGAAACTTATGATGATTTAGTCTAGTCGTAAATCCAAGTGAAGAAGGGGCGGGTCACTAGTTTTTATTTAAAAGGTACGAACTAAAATTGGTTGCAATGAATTTTGAACGTCTTGTATGAATTAATGTTGTAGTTGTCTGAAGGTTTGTTTTTCCAAAACTCGATTATTATCTGAGATTCCGAATTCAAGAAAAAAGGGCCGATCTCATAACTCACAAGTACAAATAAGTTTTCTCAAAAGCTATGTGAAATAACATGTTACCTTTTCAGAAGAGGCGAGACAGGCTCGGCGTCGCACGGTAGTTTGTCTCCATTCTTGAGATGTGTCAGTGGCCCTCTGTCACCGTGCCGCGTCACCACTAGAACTCCTTGCAGCAACCATGTGTCACTGTCGACTACACCTGGGACAATCAAAATCAAAAGTCATTTATTCAAACTAGGCTGAGACTCAGTAGTTTTGAAACGTCAAGATTACATAAGACAGTGAGGACTGACATACGTAATTTCTTTCTTTCTTTTCTGTCTTTTTGCGTTTGGTGAAGGGCAAGCGTTTTTCCTCCAAAACGAGTCCTCCCTAGTGCTTTAGCTGGAAAGAAGTGGCGCAACAATCTCCCCAGCAGCACAGCTGTCTGTTAAGTTGGAAGTTAACTTGATTCTATACAATATTTAGTAGGTAAGTATTTAACATTACTAAACTCAAAACATATTATTAAATTATGAACAGATGGTTACTTGATGTTAAAAATATTTTTGCCATGCACTTAACAACCCCTAAACTCATCACTCCTTCTTGATGTGTTTAAGCTGGAAAGATAAAGTACTTTTTTTTTCCTTCTGCATTGCTTTGCAGCAATAAGCAATATGCTACTTCTTTGTCTGATATCTCTGGGTTGTTTTAAAGTAAAACTGGCACCGCACAAGTAACTCTTAAGGGGAACCTAGTCGCGGGCTCGAACTGACTGGTGGGCCTGGCTGAAAAGCACGCTTTCCCACAAGGTTTCGTGTCTGCAGTTAGACGCTAGTCTACACGCACAACATTATTGAGTGGGCTGCAGGATCAGTTTTAGTAAAACAAGCGCGTAAAAAATAAAAAAATGTCCTTCGGAAGATCGGGTATTCTGAAAAAACCACTGCATAAATCAATGACCAATAAAGTTTACTGAACTTTTCGATAATTGAGCTTTGTCGGTACCAACTTAGATTTGGAGATTGTACACTTCTATTATTACTTAAACACGCCCAAAGTTAGGTTAAATTAACGAGAAAAACGAATCTTTGTTGGCTCGAAATGTGGACTAGATTCACCTTAAGCAGTTAGTTTATTTATTGACAGTAATACACTTACTATGTTACAGAGCATGTGTTTCACAGTTCTGTTTTTCTATAATTGCGGGAGGAAACGCCCGGATGTTTCCACTGCGAAGATCGCCCTGAGGACACGGTGAAGCACACGGTGGCGATCTGCCCGGCTTGGGCGGAGCACCGCCGTGTCCTCGTGGAGGCGATCGGCGGCGGCGATCTCTCGCGTCCAGGCCATGGTACGGAGCGAGAGTGCATGGGTAGCCGTCACCTCCTTCAGCGAAGCAGTAATGCTCGCGAAGAGGGAGGCAGCGCACGTGAGGGAGAGGCAGTATATGCGCCCTCACGGCCCTAACCGCTGCAGGAGACGTCCTGGGCGTCGAGAATCTCAGGCTGATTTGCGGCCACCGTAGGCGTGGGCTTGTGGACGGCGAGTAATGGGTAGCTCGTTGTCCGGTAAGGACCAAGCCCAGGTCGACGGCGCGGTGTGTTCCACGCGCGCCTCAAAGAGATGTCAGCACAAAGTGATGGGGCCCGCAAGGGCCGATACCTGCCAGGGGTGCGGGTTTGTTCGAAAGAGATACCGCCGCCCCTGGCATACAGGCTACTGAGGGAACACGGGTGGGTTTTAGTCAGTAAAAGTCTGACACGCCCTCCTGCTCCACCCAGAGCGGAGGAAGTTATTTGATGATTTCCCAGCCAAAAAAAACAATGAGGTGCGATTTAAAGTCTATTAAAATTTGTCTATGGTGTCTATTATTTGTTTAAAATAAAAAAATAAAATCTTTTTAATTCAGGCATATTTGGCCCATACATATTGTTAGTAGACTTAAAACTATGTTAGTATTTAAAATAACAATTTAATTTAAGTATTTGCCACCCTCTGGGGCCCCGGGCACACGCACTTGTGCTTGAACCCAGTGCCCCAGAAGGGGGCTGTCCAGCTTGTGGCTGAGCACGTTCAGGATGATGTTGGCGCTCCCACGCGTGCGGAACATGAGCGACGCGATACGGCGCCGCAGCACAGTGTGAAAGCCGTCAGTGTACGCGTGCGCAAACATCGCAGACGCACTACAGCAGCGTGGGAGCCCCACCATATATCATGTAGGTTTATTACAGTGAAATCTGTGTTATCAGTATGTAAGTACTTTTTTTAAAGTTTTGACATACATACCTTCGGATCCTCTCACAATACTGTCAGGGGGGTTGCAGGCTCTCAAATAGATCTTCCTAAACTTTGCGTCACTCTTTGATATGTATTCATTTCGTATGATCTTCTTCACTGCTATTGTTTCTTCTCCAAGGGACATGTATTTATACATTACTGAAATGAGGATAAAAGAATGCTTGCGATAAGCTAACTTGAATGTTAACAAAATTATACTTGTTTATAACTCATCTGCTTAGCCTTATCCAAACTATGTTCGTATTGACTTCCAGTGTAACCAGGTGCAGCTGTATACTAGCATTTTACATGGAACAACTGACAAATTAAATTTAAGAGGGCCATCCGTAAATTGCGTCACTCGTTAAGGGGGGGAGGGGGTCAACGAAATGTGACATTGTGTGACAAGGGCCAGGGGGTCAAGACTTTGTGACGTCACATGTTAAAATACTAAAACACTACTTACCTACTCTTACTAAATATAAAATTGAAAAATATGTGACGTCACACAAGAGGGGAGGGGGTTTTACAAGTGTGACCACCTGTGACAAGGACGGGGGGGGGGGCAAAAAGCCATCCGTAAATTGCGTCACTCGTTAAGGGGGGGAGGGGTCAACGAAATGTGACATTGTGTGACAAGGGCCAGGGGGTCAAGACTTTGTGACGTCACATGTTAAAATACTAAAACACTACTTACCTACTCTTACTAAATATAAAATTGAAAGATATGTGACGTCACACAAGAGGGGAGGGGGTTTTACAAGTGTGACCACCTGTGACAAGGACGGGGGGGGGGGGAAAAGCCATAAAATTTGTTACACTTTTTTTATTGCTGTATAAGCCTGCTCTTGACCTTGATCACTTTGATGGAAAGCGATGGATGAGGTCTATAATGGAATGAGCGTGCACAGAAGATGCCTGTTCGCTCTCTTTGAAGGTTGACTGGTTAAAGACGGAAGCTGTCAGAGAGTTCCATACTCTGGCTATTATTGTGGACACTACTCCAGTTTGTTGCTGTTGATTGATGATCTATTCATAAGACAACACAATACTATGTGATTTAGGAACAAATAGTTACATATAATTACATACTCTTTGATCAGGAAGTGCACTAAGAAAACAATATGAATTGCAGTTTTTCGGCCTGTAATGTTCCTACTGTTTCATTCTGGTTCTCTGCAAGAACAAGACAGCAGGCCAAGCTGTGCAATTTAAGAAACTTGTCATATACAGGGTGGCAGACACATAGATGCACAAACTGTTACCATGAATTCATCACATGATTTTAGACCCCCTAGTGTAAAACAGTTGTTAACAAAAACAAAATCACTGTTTCCTTGAACAGTGCACTACCAACATGGTCAAATGTTTGGAGCAGCAAAATATTTTTTTCCAAAGGAAATTTTAAATGCAGGGGGTACTCCTAAGTTTCTCATCTCCCAGTTCTAGACATTAGAGAATGTTAGAGGGAAAGGACAAATATTTTCGACGTCGTACTCAGAAAGCTATGGCAAAGCATCATTATAATTGTCTTCCTCCAATCCATAATTTTATTGACGATATGATAGGTAATACGGGCTGTTGCGACGATATCATAAAGAATAATGTCTGATCAAGAGAGAGACTATTTAAGTTTTACCAATGATTCTTGGTTTAAGAACTAAATTCAGATTTTGAATGGCAACTCAAATGAAGAACTTCTTATCTCTATGATAAAAGGTCAATTAAACTCATTGGTCAGTGGGTCGTCTTCATTGCTTATCTTTTGTAAAGATTAAAATATCACATTTGCTAGTTTGCTTGAGATAAGCCATATAATCGACCTTTAAAAAATAATATTAACGCGAACGGGAATAGAAACAAGGATACCTAAAATAATAGGATAGTAAGTAGTTACTTAGTTACCTGTTATTAGAAAGAATATCCAAACGCTCATGCCAAGGTAACAATAAAAGGCTCTGTGGTGAAACGAAAACTTCATCATTTCTGTTATTATTTTACTTCTATTTGCGAAAGTTGTAGACATGGTAGAATCGTATAGCAAATATTCTAATTTATAATACGAAAATTTTAGATACTAAGTTCACATTTTTGATTTGAATGAATAAAAGGAGTTATATGAACTTATAACCAACCCACAAAATAAACGAGACGAGACAAATATAAATGATCATTGTGAATAAAGATAAGCGTTGATCGGGATTGCGTTTCTGCTTTTTACAAACAATTTTCCAACAACAATCGATTAGATTGATGGAAATTTTGACGCCTACTCAATGACATTTATAGAGGTGCGGTCTAGTGCAATCGTCGAACCAACCCACAGACTAACAACCAACACAAACAACAAAAACAACTTCAATTCAACCAAGTCCACTTTGAGATCTAGAACCTGTCCTTTGTTCAATGCCTTTGTTCTACCAAATCAATCTGGGAATGCGATCTTTATACAGCTACTGCTTCTGAGAAATGGTTTTAATATAAATGAGTCATTTCCTATATGTTTCCATCAGTACTAGTATAAAAAGTAGTCTATGATCAGTACATGTGCTAAAGATTGTGAAAATTCCTTCCAAAAAAACATCGCCGAGGTCAACTTGTCTGTCTCTGTCACTTCTGTCAGTGTCAAAACAAACCGAAACTTGTTGGAGCTTGTTTGTTACCGGGAAAAAGTGAAAATACTTTGATTGTATTCGTTTCGTAGTAATTCGTACAAAAATTAAATCTGAATTCGGCAATAGTTCAAGATGTCTCAAGGCACTATCATTATTTTGGACATAGGACGAAATGTCTCCACTATAGACGAGAAAGACCAAAAAAGTTTTTTTGAAAGTGCTAAAGAATGCACTGCTCGTATCATAGAACGTAAAATATTAAGCCAGGGCAAGTACTTGGTTGGTGTTATGCTGTTGGGATCCAAGAAAACCAAGAACAACATGGCAAGTCAGTACGAAGGAGCCTTCAGACACATAGAAATATTATCAGAATTGCAGAATCCCACTTGGAAAATGATAAGGAATCTACCAGAAAAGGTAATGTGAACACAACACATAAATAATATCTGAGTAAAACAAGGTCATGTTGAGTCATAAGGTCCACTCAGAAAACTATAGCACTAGTAATCATGGTTTTCTTAAATAAATATTTATGCCCTTATTATATTTCTTTCAAATTACAATTCTGATAATCCAGCTAAGTTTTACTAACACATTCCAGTGACCTTACTTCTGGTCAATACTTACTTTCTGTAATAACCATATTATATCCAGGATAATTTTTTAATATTCTATTTCAGCCTTCGGAAAGTAGAGGTGACTGGTTTGATGCCCTCCTGGTAGCAGCAGACCATTACAAGAATGGTGTCAGTGGTGTCAAATTGGAAAGCAAAAAGATTGTACTGATGACAAACTTCAAGAAGCTGCCATCTTTTGATCCTGATTGTGTTGAAGAGGTATATCTATATAAATAAAAAGAAAGTGACTGACTGACTGACTCATCAACGCCCAGCCCAAACCCTTGGACCTAGAAAGCTGAAATTTTGTACAGAGGATACTTTTATAATGTAGACAAGGAATAAGGAACGATTTTTCGAAATTCAACCCCTAAGGGAGTTAAATAGGGGATGAAAGTTCCGCGTTCTGACGCCCCCTCCCTTCCACCTCACGTAAAAAAATAAGACTTATTTGGACATCTGTCCTCTTCAAATTGTCTTAAGTAATAAATGAACAGCCTCGTATGTTCCAACATTGATTCAATGTCTAATCAATGTATCTTGTCTATGCCTAACAATCCTGACTTTTTACGACTTTCTTGCTGAATATAGTGAAAAAATACTGACATTAAACTATCTCTATATATTTCAGGTTTTAAATGGATTCAAAGAAGAGGGCTATGAAGTTAATGTTATTGGTCCAGACATATACTCCAAAGAATATGACAATGAATCTACAGAATTAATCAAGCAAATTGTGGAAGCCACTGATGGTGCAACAGGCACATTGGAAAACATCATAAAGTATGACTTACTATTCCACAGAAAGAAGACTACCAGAGCCATCCCATGGAACATAGACCTAAGCATTGGCCCAAACATAAAGATCCCAGTCTCCACCTATGCTAGACTTAAAGATGATCCTGCTGTTAAAAACTGGCAGAAAGCTGTTAAAGACCCTATTACATCTACATGTAGCACATCAGAAGCAGTTTTGAAAACAAAAGAATATGTAAATCAGGATAGTGGTGTAACAGTTGAGGCATCTGACAAACTCCGAGGCCATCACTATGGACAAAAAATTATACCATTTTCAGAACATGATAAAACAATGCTATATCAATCTGGAGAAAAATGTCTGTCAGTATACGGCTTCACTTCTGCTGATAACATAAAATGGCAGAACTTAAATGGAGATGGTTTGAATTACGTATTTGGCAGGAAAGATGATAAGAATGCACAGAAAGCTATCAGATGCCTTGTACAATGTCTTCATGAGCTGAATCTTGTTGGCATTGTACGGAAAGTACATTTCAATAACACAGCAGCCAAAATGTTTGCACTAATGCCAGTCATTGACACAAATAATTATGTGTGTCTCTCATTAATTGGTATATGTTACAAGGATGATATAAAACAGATGTCATTCCCAGCAACCAACTTAAAAAAACATAAATGTACACAAGAACAGGTAGACGCTTTTAAAGAATTAATTAATGCTATGGACTTAACCAAAGCTTATGACGACACATTTGATGATACTGAAGCATTCCCTATAGCAGAGTGTGTGAGCCCTTCTGTGCAGTATGTTCTGGACTGCATTGCATTCCGTGCCCTGAATCCAGACAAACCTTTACCTAAACCTAGAGAGGAGATAATGACTCTGTTCAAAGTACCACCCCTTCTGGAAGAGAAAGCAAAGAAACCTTTGGAGAAATTGAAGAACTTATTCACTTTGACAAAGGTTGAAGTAAAGAAAAGGAAAAATAAAAATATTCCATTGGATATTGATCAATTCAAAATTCCTGTTGTTGACTTGCAGACAGATAATCCAACCATCCCAATTATGCCTAAGATTCAGTTGCCTACTAAAGATGCTGTGGATGAAGTTAAAACTATAAGCACTGTTAACCCTATTGAGGACTTCAAAGCTCTTCAAAACAGGAATAGACCTCTGTCCGAGCTGGCCACAGAAATGATCAAAGCAATTGAAAGCCTAATCCACAATAACATTGATGGAAACTATTCTAAAGCCATAGATGCTATGAGGCATTTGAGATCTGAATTTGTGAAGACTGACCCCACTGATTACAATGATTGGGTTAAGAAATTGAAAGCAGAACTGGTGGATTGTGACAAAACTAAGGTAATTGATCTGTTGACAGAGAAGCAAGTGAGCTACATCTTGAAACGAGAAAATAGTTTGAGCACTTATGAAGATGAGCACAGCCATGAAGAAAGTCAGATGTATGAGAATGATACTATACCTAATTCCACTGAATTAACTATCAGCACTGATGTTCAGAATATGTTTGATGATTAGCACTTAAACAAAATTTTAATGTAAACAAGTATTAACACATTATTAAAATTATTACTATATGATTATATACCTACTGTTGTTTTGATTAATATAAATAAATATTATCCTTGGTAATTGTTTGAATTCCTTTCCCTAACTTTTGAAATAATAATACAGAAATTAGGCCTGAATATTTAATAGTACTTCAATAAAATCTAAAATTCAAATTTGCACACAATAAATTCATGTAAATTTTGTCTTATGGTTAAGTTCATGGGGATGGGCCCATTGAGCAATCATTGTACACCCGTCGGACTAATTTTATTTTGCGAATGCAGTAGCTCAAGGAATTCCTGAAGAGAGAGGTCTTCCTGGCAGTCTGTATCCAGGTCGTGCTCTAGTTGCGCCTCCATGGAATTAGCCTCGGGACTCAAAACAATATTTTCATCCAAAACGACGTGATTGAGCCGCGACTTGAGGCTCTGGAGGATCTCTTCCAATTCCAAACACTTGTTTCTGATAGACGTGCCCAGATCTGACTGGGGGTCAATATCGTCTATTGTGGCATTCTCAGAGAATGAGTTTGCTGGAGTCCGTGTCCTCGGAGGTTGTATCATACTGAATAGATTCTCTGGTAAACCGTTTCCATTTCTCGCAGCATCGGGAGTTCGCGACTCGGTAAACTCGGCCAGTATTTCGTCGATAATGTCCTCGGCATTTTGCCGCGGATCCACTACTTCTTCGGATAGATCAGCGCCGCTCTCGCTGTTTATCATTTTATTATTCGAGTCCAGTTTCATGATTCCGTCGCTATATAGACTCCAGAATATCGATTCGTTATCAAAATAAATAATAAATATTTATGAAGGAAACGTTGAAGTCGTCGACTCGTCGAGGAAGTCAGATGATTGTTGTTTTTTTTTAATGATTTAATTTTGCCGTGCTGCCTTGAATTCTGTGCCTTTTGGCCAAACTTTTTAGTGTTGCTAGTCTCTAGAATCAAGTAACTACCATCAACTAATACCAACCTACAGTGTCCTCTTCTTCAAATAAAATAAAAATTACATAGCACAAAATCGACGTTGTGGGAAGAATAGGTCCAGATATGCTTCCTTTCTCAACTTCTTTACTATCGCTTCGGATTTCATTATCTTCATGGCAGCCTTGCAACTGTTGTGTGCGTGCATGAAGAAGCAATCCCTTACCGACTGTACACATAAAACAAATTATGTTATTAGTTTATCATTTTATTTGAATCTGTATCCAGACAGAAAAATATTTCCTCTAAAGTAAATCATAATAATACCTTGAATTCAGCAAGTTTAGCGCCTTGGAATTTGGACAGGCAATGTTTAAATAATCGATCATAGTGTTTTCTGCATAGGAATATTCTATTTTCGAATTGCCAGTAATCACCCTGTTGTGAGCACGAACAGCCGCAGTATCCACATTCATCCAAATTATAAGGTACACATTTCATCTAAAAATAATCAGCACTTAGTCCCGTATTACAGAACCTCACTCGGAGCTCAAGCATTGCTTAAAACTAGTTTCAACCAATCAAATGGCTCTAAACTAAGTAATGCATGAGTCTTGGGTGAGGTTCGGTAATACGGGCCTTAATTTGTAATAGCCTAATAATGTTTGTAACATGTGGTCACAGCAGTTACTTAGGTTTGTTATTTTATATTTCTGTACAACTGTCCCCACCATCAATCTCCCGGCATGGTGGACCCAATCGCGACTTCAAAATAAATCAGCAACATCTTTTGAGTTGGAGACACCATCAACATTCACAGCAAAGCCAGGTCTAAAATTAAGCTGTTTAGTGCTCTTCCAAAAACGCCCAAAATCTGAACTCGAATGGTGTTTAGCTAACAAATCCATTCGGATCTGATCCTGGTGGTTTTGGCACCATTTGAGCTTCCCTTTGAAGATTTTACGAGATTCTATCATCGCAATAGTAGTACAGTGGATGGATGGTCATAGTAGGTAGACTTAGTGCAATTCTTGAGTGCTTTTTTAACAGCGCGACGACCTGCGAGCTCAAGTCCGCAACTTATCACTCCGTCAGGCGACGCAGGTACAGACGCCAGCACATCAAGCTACTCCAATCTGTCAAATTTCTTTGATAGGTTTATAGGTTCATGTTCAATTGGGAAAAATTTGACAGTTTGGGGTAGCTTGATGTACTGGCGTCTGTACTCGGCTATTTTACGAGTGCAAGTATTACCATTGAATCATTTGCGGTTGACTCTACTAAGACCACACGTGATACTGAATTGCAAGATCCGTAATAAAAATGGAGCCATAATAATGTCGCAAAAAATATCGTAAATCATTTATCCTTACCTCTACGGGACATTTAAGAATCTTTTTTGCAGAGAAGGAATATGCGAATTTCATCTGACGTTTTATGTATGCTGGAGAGTAGTCGCAGGGTCTAAAACACCAACGAAACAGGCTTTGATTTAGAGTTATTTAATATCCTAGCTTTTGCCCGCGACTTCGTCCGCGTAGAAGTCGAAAATGGTTTTAATGGGATTTATAATTGTTTTTATACGTTTTTAATTTTGTTATAACACATAAATTATTATGTTAAAATGTAAGCGCTTTCTAGCTGACATAACTATCTAGTATATTAGGTGTGCTCCTACCGAGTTATGACAGCCTCTAGCTGACAAAACTAGTAGTTAGGACAACCTGGTACTTCGAAGGCATAAAGCGTTTAAAAAGCTGACTAACAAAATATATTACGAAAACGTTTTCCAAAAAAAAAAAAGGTGTGCTCCTACCGTGTTATGCTTACTTCAACGGTATAAAGCGCTTTCTAGCTGACACAAATACGTTAGGTGTGCTCCTACTCCTACCGAGTTATGACAGCCTAGTACAGAGGCCAGCACATCAAACTACCCCAATCTGTCAAATTTCTTTGATAGTTTTTCAACTTTATTGCAAAGAAATTATTGCAATTGGGAAAATTTGACAGTTTGGGATAGCTTGACCTGTTGACGACTGTACTTCGACTGTATAATGCGTTTTCTAGACCTGTGTGGTTCATAAGGTAGGTATGGTGTGTTCCTACCGAGTTATGACAGCCTGGTACTTCGACGGCATATAACGCTTAAACTTCCTAATGTTCTATTTTGCTGCCTTGTCATTTGATTTTACTTACATTTGCCCAAATTGTACTTTATGGAATTTTTACTGCGACTTCCTGCATAACATTAATTTATTTAAATAATAGGCATAAAAATCTTACGCTGGATTGTTTAAAGTAGAAAAAATGCCCTTTCTTTTAGATGTAGCATTGAAAGGTGCGCAATTTTGCTTGATCGGGGTTTTTGGTCGTGGCTCCTTAAGCGGAGGCTGGTACTCGTGTTTTATAAGCCAGCGTGGAGATTTGGCACCTAGACCATATTTGCTATAAATCTGAAAAAAATAAAATCAATTCATTATCACAGGTCTGACACTTGTTTAGAAATTGCGGATCTGCAGGGTAATTTAGTCCTAAATAGCGCGCTAATTTATATTGAAATCATTAATTATTGTAAGACATGTAGGTATAGATTGTCTTCTACAAAAAGGCTGGCTGGTATTGTTTTTCTCGTACTTTATCCAGTACGTGCTTCATCATCATCATTTCACCCGAAAGACGTCCACTGCTGTCCAGCAGTGGACGTCGGCCATAGCCTCTTCTCTCGTGGACATAGGCCTCCCCAGGCTCCTCCACTTCGACCGGTCTTGTGCTTCCCACATCCAGCGGATACCCGCGGCCTTCACAAGGTCATCGGTCCACCTTGTGGGACGATGATACGTGATGATGGTACGTCCTTATACAGGGTAAATTTTTAACCAGTGCGCAAACTGTAACCATGAATTTTAGTCAGCAAAGCATTCTAGACCCCTAGCGTAGAAAGTTTTCGGCGGTTTTACAAAAAAATAATCAGCTGTTCCATACATTTTGACAAGGTTTAGACCGAATTATAATCACGCATCTGTAAAGGGTTATAGTTGAAAATTAAAATATCAACTTATTTATCCCAGTCCCGTACGGCTTATAGAATTACCCTTGAACGATTTATTTGTCTACAGAAAGTATGGTTTACCGTTGAACGGTAATACACCAAGAGTGAAGCCAAAAAACCAAATACTAAAGCATCGCATTGTGTATAATGCGAGGCTTCAGTATTTGTTTTTGACTCTTGGGTGTTCCGCGCGATCTATCTGCCTTTGTTTTATAATCTAAACCAAAAAAAAAAACAAATACTAAAGCGTCGCATTGTATGTTACTTAAAATGCGACGCTTTAGTATTTGGTTTTTTGGCCTCACTCTTGGTGTCCCGCGCGGTCTATCTGCTTTTGTTTTATAATCTGAGGGTAGGTAATACGAAAAGCATATAAATCGATACCATTATTTAGCGACAGCACGTTTCGCTGAATAACGCTACAAAGAATGAATGATTGACCGATACCAAAATTTGGCGATGTCATGAATGGTTCGCCGGAACACGCTTGAACTAAATAATCTATTACCGATATTTATTTCGCCGAAAATCCAAAGCAATTGTCTTCTGTTTCTTGCTTAAAATATTTGAATAGCGATGATTAAATTGCATTAGCTTCTATTTCCATGCGTTTATCATAGTAATCTAATAGTTAAATAATGCAAACTACTTTGTATCACCATAGTAATACTGTAGTAGAACTGTAGTCTGTATTAAATTAATTTGATTGTACAGACGCCATCGCCAGCACATCAAGCTACCCCAATCTGTCAAATTTCTTTGATAGATTTTCAACTTTTTTCCTTTTTAACCGACGTAAAACGGAGGAGGTTACTTAATTCGACGCGTATATAAATGTTTTTTTTTTTATGTATGACCACGCATGACTTTTTCCAGAGTAGTCCGATTTTGATAAATCTTTTTTTATTAGAAAGGGTATAAGTACTACCCCGAAGTTGGTTCCATATAAATTTCGAAGAAAAATTCCAACCCTAAGGGTAAGAAAACAGGGGATGATTGATTGTTAACTCACAGATTTTAATACTGAGTTGTGTATTACAAAAGGTAATAAAAAATTAAGCATGTGGTAATTAGTAGATTATAGCCACAAAATATTATAAAATAAAAACTTTTTAATAATTTTTTTTTTTTTTTGAGGTTCTAGTTCAATTGGAAAAATTTGACAGTTTGAGGTAGCTAATGTTGTTGATAACGATTTCTTAAAACGTCGTAGGATCTTTCGGCCAGCTTTGTGTTGTGCTTTTAGGAACGGAAGATGTTTGCAACTTTACATCGTGATGGAATGTATTTTTTGTGTTTATTGTTGTATGATGACACATAGAATGATAAATAGAAGATCAATATTTTCCTAACCGTCAGGAGCTTACCTTCGGAGTAGAGTTTATCCGAAGGATATCGTCTCGGATTTGATACCATGACTTTTAATACTGCGTCAGCGCTTTTTCAAGCTTCATTAATGGAGTTTTAACACAGCCACTCCTAAGCACAGATACAGTACATTATTAGGGACTGGCACAATTGTAAGTAGAATAGTTGAGGGTTTTAACATTAGCACACTTTCTTCACTTCCTAGAGATGAGCATGAGTTTTCGGTTACAAATCATGGAAGAGACGTGCGCTATCCAGCTGATGACGTTATCAATCAGGACTTCAAGATATTTAACACTATTTCTTCTGGTTACATAAAGTTACCTATGGTTACATATAGTATACAACTACAATTCTGTGCTTGATTTAAACAATATGGTATTTTACTCTATCTGAGAAAAAATCTAAAAAGATATTATTGAGGTAGCTTATGCAAAAAGCAGCCCGAAAATAGGTTTTAGTTTTAGTTCACGAAATACTCGTAACAAAATACATTTTAAAATTCAATTCAAAAATTTCATTTTTTTTTATCTGTTTTTGAACATCATTAAATAGTAGCCGCCACGTCATATCGCTGAATAAACTAATCAACTGAACAACTTTTTAGTTGAGGAAGGTGGCGCACGTGAGGGAGAGGAAGTATAATGCGCCCTCACGGCCCTAGCTTCCGCAGGAGACGCCCGAGGTATCAGGAATCCCAGGCTGATTCCCGGCCACCGTAGACGCGGTGAGGCGCGCTTGCGGACGGCGAGTAATGGGTAGCTCGCTGTCCGGTAAGGTAAGGACGCAACCCCGGATCGACGCGGCGACACGGCGCGTTGTGTTCCACGCGCGCCTCAAAGAGATGTCAGCATCAACGGGTGGGGTCCGCAAGGGCCGATGCCTGCCAGGGGTGCGGGTTGTTCGAAAGAGATACCGTGGCCCCTGGCACACAAGCAACTGAGGGAACACGGGTGGGTTTTAGTCAGTAAAAGTCTGACACGCCCTCCTGTTCCACCCAGAGCGGGAGAAGTTATTTGATGTAGTTATATTATTTTCTTAACTAAACTAATTTTTATTGAAATAATATATTACATTCAGGAACAGCAAACCAACGATAAGTAGAAAAATAACTCATTTTTAAATTATAAACAATTATCATACAACATATCAGAGCATTTGTTTACTCAGCAAACTGGCGTCATACCCACAGAGCAATATGACGTTCCACTGCGTCCAGCGTTTTCGTCAAATTACGCAAATACATTTTATGACAGTAATAGAATAATTGTTTTTTTTTTTTGTGGTTTAAGACACTCTTCAAAAATGGGTGTATTATCCTATTATGAGCTTTGAGCAAATGGTAAAAATAAGGTTTTTGATGCGTTTAGTGTCAGTTTATGATAAGTTCAGTTTATGAAATAGCAGGTTTATGATGTAGCCATGCCATGCCAAATATGATGGCATTCTCAGTTTTTACGTGTGTTTCAGCATTGCTGAGATAAACGCATAGAAATAAAAGTTGGAAACGTGCTAGCAAATCTATCGTTTCAGAAATTATCTTTTTAAACCGCTTACATTGCTTGCAAAGCAGAATAACCACAGCAGAAAATATTTATATGACTTGTATGGGTCAGAATGTTGGGCCACAAAAGATATGGATGAAAGGCAATTGCATTGCGATTTTGTAAATTTTTCATTACATACCCGGTTTTGAACATTTGAAAACGCATTGCGTTTTTGTTCATACGTGTCGGGGCCTACATTTTCTCTTAATTCGGTTGCCATTCGCCTCATAAATGGACTCAAGCCAGGACCTTTCACTGGCATCACGTCCCGATCTTGTGCAGATAGAAAGCATATGCGTGGTTTGGGCTTTTTGGTTACTACATATTCAAAATCTGAAAGAAGATAAAAACATTATGTTTTGCTATTTAATTTTTGAAACTTCGATTTTTTTGGCGGTAGAAGGTACCACATCCGAGGCCAAGACACTTTTATCACTTCGAATTCTTAGAATAGTTGACCTTACACTTTACCCGCCCTTTTGTGTGGAAGTAAAACCTAGGCCATGAAAACGTGCCTTTTTTATCCTCTATTTACTCCAGCACCAAGCACCAAACACGAATGTTTCTTTTAACTACTAGTGACTTTTATATTATATTCAGCAACCTTATACAGAATTTGTGTAAACTTTACTTAAAATAAACAAAACGTTTGTAAAACTTTACCGCCGTGAAAGGCTTCTGCCATATTGTTGGGGGACAAATATCGGCGCGCGTACGGTCGCTGCATGATTGTTTGCCGCCTAATCTTGTGTACACTACCGACTAGACTAACATTCTCGGTTCGCGAAGCTTTCGTGATTGTAAGGACAATAAAAAAATATGACAAATCCGACCATATTACACTTTATTGAGGCGCACGCTCGGTGCCGTCGCGAGTGTGTTCACATCGAATAATAATTTGGGATATTTTTCTTTTGTCGAATTTATTTACCAAGTATTATTTTATGAGGACGACGTTATGGGCTTTCTGCAGTTTTAGAGAATGGTTGAGGTTTAATATTCAATCACTTAACATCATTATCATCATCATTCCAGCCGAAAGACGTCCACTGCTGGACATCGGCTTCCACCAAGCTCCTTCACTTCGACCAGTGTCCACGCAATCACTATCCATTCAAGGTTGCCTGGAAGAGATCGCAGAAAGCGATAAGGCTGCCCATTGTATGTTTTTTTTTTAGTGTTTAATGTTTTATTTTGTCATGCTTTTCTGGTGTACAATAAAGCGCATATAGATAAATAAATCCCAACAAAAAAGGTGCCATTGTCAAAATGGCAGCTTGATTGATCTGCAGCGTTGATTGTTTGTTTGGTACAAACCAGCACATTAAGCTACCCCAAGCTGTCAAATTTTCCCAATTGAACATGAACCTTATGCTTAAGTTATAAGTTGAAAATCTACAGATTGGGGTAGCTTGATGTGCTGGCGTCTGTACTGACTCAAACCAGTCATCCTACAACATATCCTACTAATATTATAAATGTGAAAGTTTGGATGTTTGTTACTCAATCATGCAAAAACAGCTGAATGGATTTGGATGAAATTTGGCACACATATAGGTTGTAACCTCGATTAACACTTATGACACTTTTTATCCCGGTTCCCCTGGGGTAATTTGCGACCTCCACGCGGGCGAAGCCGCTGGCAAAAGCTTGTTTACATACATTCTTGGAGCTTAAAATATTTTTTGATTTTCTTTTTCTTTTTGTTGGTTTAATTTTATGTTAAATTTTTTTTTTTGGATATTTCTGTTTGTTTATTACGCTTTCACGTTGAAATGGCTGAACATATTTGAATGAAATTTGGCACATAGGTAGACAATTTCTTGAAGTAGGCATTAAATTACTGATGAGAATATCGTGGTAAAAATCACAATATTCTCACGGGATCTAAACGTATGCGGGTGAAATCGCGGGGCTAGTTCTTGTGTAAACTGAGCTTGAGTTTGAACTTTCTAATAAGTATAAGTAAGGATAAATCTGAACATACATTTTTCAATTCAATTTATGATTTATTAAATTCTATTGTTTGACAATTTTGCACGTAAGCTGAAATGTATACTTCATCTAAATAAAAAAATCATATTAATTATATGCATACTTACCTACCCACATTCTAAGGAATTAAATGATTTCTATTTTCTCTATTTCAAGTCGGTATTTTACGTGCAAATATTTCATTGATTTTTTTTGCCTGGCTAATAAATCCTTTGTAGGTATTACCATTTTCTAAGAGAGCTTCCACTAAATCCGTTTCCAGAAATGAAGAAAGTATTTAATTATCAGAAAGTCTAGTCACCCTACAAATCAGCAATCGGAACGAAGGAATCATTTGTTTACGACATGAAACCGAAAGACATGAAAAAAATGGCAAAGGTCGTGTCGATGCAAAAACATAGTTGAACGTTTATTGATTACTTTATTATACGATATCCTTCGTACCTATGACCTCTTTGACCTAGTTTTTGCTGGAATTATTTTGAGAGGTTTTTATGTTTGAAACATGACGGTAGCAAATCAATAGTACATAAAAATGTGAATCGTACCTAATGTGATATCCCAAGTCATCTTGCTGATAACCAAAAGCGATTACATGAAAAGTGGCACAGAAAAGAAAAAACCTGAAAATGAAAACAAAATAAATTCAACCTGTGGGAAAGCGCAAGTGTGGACAATTATTTGAGGAAAATTGAGTTATGAACGACGAACCAAACTATAGGTTTGACGGCTGATGGAAAGGTTCGTGCAATCACAGGCACGCGATTGCATGAACTCTGGCATTACGCTTACTTATCATTTTCTTGTAAGCAAAATACAAGGTTGAGGCGTGAGGGAAGATTAATAGGTTTTTTTTTGGTATTAGAAGCTGTTGTTAAATCCAAACAAAATCCACAGTCATTATTTCAAACTAGGCTGAGAGTCAGCTCTTTTCAAAAGTCACGCCCGCCCTTCACCACTTCCTAGTGCTTTAGCTGGGAAGAAGAAGTGGCGCAACAAACTCCCCAGCAGCACAGGTGTCTATTAAGTTAGAAGAACTTGATTTTATACAATTGTAGGTACGTAATTAACATTACGAAAAACAAAATAATTAAATTTGCCATCTGTGAGCTAGCACACGGCAACAATCATGGGTAAATATAGTTTACAAACACGCATTTATTTATTAGAAGCCTCTTCTTCTGTCTTCTTTAACTCTGCCTTCGCCTATGAATTAACTTATTATGTGATTTATTACGTCCAAGCCTGTCTCGCCTAAGTCTAGGTTTATTTTAAAATAATTTAAAAGTACCTGTACCTTATAAATCAGCAGTTAAAAATTAAAGATTTGAAGAACTATGCATTTTAAATAATGTCAAATATATTTTTCTGATAGAAATCTGCCATTTTGTCCAATTACTTAAACTCTATGATTTTGTCATTCAACGTCAAAATAGTTGTTATTATTGAGTAAACCTTTTTATGATGGAAGTACACCTAACGAAATTATTATGAAAAGCCCCAAAATCTGTCTTAGGCCCGTACCTATTACAGAACCTCACACAAGAGTACTAACTAGTATAGAGCCATTTGATTGGTTGAAACTAGTTTTAACTACAGACAGAGGCCAGCACATCAAGCTACCCCAATCTGTCAAATTTCTTTGATAGTTTTTCAACCTATTGCAAATGAATACGGTTCATGTTCTATTGGGAAAATTTGACAGTTTGGGATAGGTTGACCTGCTGGCGTCTGTACCTAATGCTTGAGTGAAGAGTGAGGTTCTGTAATACGGGACTTATTGTTTGTTCACCGATAGCGACGCCTGCAACCACCGCCAACCGATGCTGTTTAGAAGAATGATGTGCTATAATTTATGAAAATACTAGCTTCTGTCCAGCTGTATCCCTAGAAGCCGACCCCATCCGGTCCGGTCCGTGGTTTCTCCAGCGTGGAATGTCGGATATTCTCGTACGGGAAAGTACTACCGGGACAAAAAGCCTAATGTCCTTCATCAGGAGACCATCTATCTCCTTGACAGTTTTTTAATCAAAATCAATTGAGTGATGATTTAGGCGTTAAAAGGTCACAAACAGAAACAATTACTTTAGAATTTGTAATATTAGTAAGTATGGATCATTGACTGAATGTGTTTTTACGTGGCATGCTTGCTTGGTCTGTAACAATAGCACCCTAATTGCGTAATTCACGATTAATCCCAGTCTGTTTCGTTTTGAAGCAGATTTTTAAACCATTGCTTCATATGTTCGAAAAATGTGTCTATGCAACAACGCAGTGAATATCGTTGAACTGTCAAATTGAAACAGATTTATGATTAATCGTGATTTACGCGATTATGGTGCTGGTCTGAAACAAAATCTACCATTTTCTATTTTGCCTTTACTGGCAACATTCATTAAAAATCCATAGACATTTTTTTCGCAGATTTCTTTCATTTCACATTCACACTTTCACAGATAGCATAGACTAAAAATATAAAAGATTACGTTCTGTCAATTTCTGTCTAAAATGTTCAAGTTTTGTTTGTTGAGATAATAATACACGTGAAAAATCGCTATTGAACTAAGCTATTCTGTTGGTGCAATTTATTTTTAGTTGGTGTTGAAGGCTGAAGGTAAATACATAATTTAATTCTTGTGGACGACAAAGTATCATATTACTCGTGTGAAGTAATTTTTACTCTCGTTATTATGTCATAGCTGCTAATAGATAGTTTTATGTAAAACCGGCATCGGTACAAGGTAATTTGCACATTTGTAGAACAGTCCACCTTCTATTGTGAATAAAAGCGTTTAGAGCTTTTAATTTCTATCTGTGTGACTGTTTTCTAACTTTCCCTAAAGTTGCAACCAAATAATTGAAAGGGTGATAGTTTTCCAGTAGGTAGGTATGAAAATGGCTTGATCGTTATAGAAAAATTGCTGCGGTTTGTCATCAAACTTAATTACTTGTCTCATTGAATCAGACCTACTATTTATTTGGGACTGTTCATGTTTAAAACATAAATAAACTTGAATAAAACAGGCTGATCTACACACAATATTACCATGCAAAATAAAATAGAATTTATTGTTGTCACAATAGGAACAATTAAACAAGCAAAGTAAAAACTCTCAAGAAACTGTTTATGAATGTAATTAGATTCATCATTTGCAAACTATCCATACGCTCAAAGGGGCATGCAAAAATAAATATAATTCTAAATCAATTGTCAGTGCCAATAAAAAAAAAATTACATCCATTCTTTTTTTGTTCTAGCACAATGCAGTCAAAGCTACTGGTACCCATAGCCCTCGGCCTTTCTTTGGTCACAGTCAGTGCATTTGTAGTGTACTACATATTCAAAAAGGATGAGGATGAAGAAGCAGATATCAAACGAGTGAAGACTTCACGAGTGAATGTCATTGAAGTGTCGGTTCCGAAAAGTATAGTGCCTGCTCTGATTGGTGAGTCATTATGCATTGTTTATTGATTGAAATTAACTGATAATCATGCGTTGGTTTTATAGCCAATTAAATATCTAATATTTAAAGAAAATTAAAAAAAAATGGTTCTAAATCAGCACAAAATGCTGTCAAGAAAACTCATAAACTGATGCTAACATTTACTGTATTTTTATCTGATTTGTGCTTCCAAGAAAAAGAAAAATTCTTTTTTTAATAGCTTTTACAGTAGCATAAAAGCTGCATAAACTTTTTATGTGACCTATTAATTTGCTAGTTATTTTGTGAAAGAAAGGGTAAGCGCGCACTACGTATTTTAATCTTTGCGATAAATAATCGCCAATCTGTGAACAAAACCAATATACTAGAGACCGTGCACTGCAGTTATAAATCGTCTGAGAATCTGCTTGAAAATTACGTGTTTGCGATTTTATTTCACATGAATACGCGATTTATTAAAAACGCATCGCAGTGCGCTCTCTGACAAAAAGGAAAGTTTGAATTTCCAATCTGTAAAATCCCATGTATTGCCATTTCATGAAATTGTCAAATGACCATCCATTAATGGATTACTTCATCATCATCATCATCATTTCAGAAAAGACGTCCACTGCTGGACATAGGCCTCCCCCAAGCTCCGCCACTTTGACCGGATTGGATTATGGATTATTTATATGAACTTAAAGGGTTGTATTGCTGATTCTTATGACAATGCTGTTAATACGTATGTACTTGTTACGGTGGCAAAACAAATTTTGATCAACATTCAACCTGGCCCTTTTTTATTGAGTGTGGGAAATTACTAAATAACTTCTCCTGCTCTGAGCGGAGCAGGAGGGTGTGGCAAACTTTTACTGATTAAAACCCACTCGTGTTTCCTCAGTTGCCTGTATGCCAGTGGCCACGGTATCTCTTTCAAACAACCCGCACCCCTGGCAGACAACCTGACAACGACCTGCAAATTGCAAAGAACTAAGAAAATTCGAATTTCGCATGCGACCCTGGTGCATCCCCCTTAAAAGTGTAACACAGCATATATGACTGATCATATACAGGAAAAGTTTTTATCCATTTGTAACCATGAATTCAGCATATCATTCTAGACCTCCTAGTGCAGAAATTTTTCGCTGGTTATACAAAAATAAAAATCAGCTGTTCCATACATTTTGACCGCGTAGGTATTGCACTTTTCTATGAAACAGCTGATTTTTATTTGTATAACCGGCGAAAAATTTCTGCAGTAGGGGGGGTTCTAGAATGGTTTGCTGAATTCATGGTTACAGTTTGCGCACTGGATAAAAAGTTACCCTGCATGTAATAATTTATTTGTAAATAAAGGCTTGTAGAGCCTGCAATGGACATTTTTCAGCTGACATAGTGATGAAAGAAAAAGTGAAAAGTGTAATTGTAGTAGATAGGTATTACCTTAGAAATTAGATCAGCCATTCCCAAAGTGGACGATAACGGCCCCTTGTGGGCGCTGCAAGCCTAAAGGGGGTAAGAGACCCGCTAATTCCGCTCAATCTCCGCTAATGTAGCTCACAATAATTGATTTAATTTGAAGTTATAGTGGTTTTTAAGTGGGTGAAAAATTTGGGTGCTAAAAAATAATTTATTCTCAAAGTGGGCAGTAGACAAAATAAGTTTGGCAACCCCTGCATTAGATCATTCCCCATTTGAACAGTGATTTCATTTTCTTATTTAAATAAAAAGTCATCTGTGTTTTAGCAAAACAATGAAATCATCTCATAAGATATCCTGTTAGTCCATAAACAATAATTTCTTATCAGAACTGAAACTTTGTTATCAAAGCTCGTACAAGGCAGCCTATTTAAAGAGTATTTATCAACTTCCGGAATAGGCGACCGGCCTTACCTTATCTTCGCTTGTCGCAGGGTTTATTAAATCGGCTTTAGTAACGCACTTTTAAAGCGATAACTTTTTGCTTGGTTATTATTTTATCGGGATATGTTATTATAACACACTAACTTCCGCCCGCGGCTTCGCACGCGTAAAAGTCGGAAATTATCCCGCGGGAACGTACTACCGCCGGGATAAAAAGTATCCTGAGTGTTAATCTAGGTTATAATCTATCTGTGTGCCAAATTTCATCCAAATCCGTTCAGCCGTTTTTGCGTGAAAGAGTAACAAACATCCATACATACAAACTTTCGTGTTTATAATATTAGTAAGAATTCCGGCAGTCTAAGATTATACGACCAGCGGGCGATAGATTGAGAGCAATGGTGGCCCTCTTTGATTAGCGATAGATTGAGAGCAATGGTGGCCCTCTTTGATTAGCGATAGATTGAGAGCAATGGTGGCCCTCTTTGATTAGCGATAGATTGAGAGCAATGATGGCCCTCTTTGATTATAGGTGGCCCTATCTGTGGTAACGGTCGTGATTTACAATTCGTAGGTTCGTCGCTTTATCACCACTGCTCTCAAAACGGTGAAGGAAAATGTCGTGAGGAAAACTGCATGTTCTAGAGCGAAAACTTCAAAGATGTGTGTCACCTACCAACCTGCACTTGGCCCGTTTAGTAGATTACGGCCCACCCCTCTCACAGAGCGGTGGCCTGTTTCCCGGCAGTGAGAACATTATAGGCTGATTATGTGATGGGGGCGACAGATTTGGGGCAGCCCGTCTTTATTGTAGACGGTTTTCTATTCTGTATTTTCATTCCTCTAAGTACCTGGTACTTATTGGCAGGCCTGCACTGTCCTCCCATACCTATTATCACTGTAATTTGAAAACATTGTAAAAGCCAATTATTTTTCAAAGAGTAACCGTGGAGTTTCTTTCCGGCTCTTCTCCATATGAAGCGACAAATTGGAACCGTGCACCTAGCTTCTGACGTTTCATAAGTGCCCATGCAGGTTTATGTGAAATAAAATATTTTGATTTTAATTTTATTCTCGGCATCAACAGATCAGAGACGGTAGTACCTACGAGTACGCCGCATTTCGGGCACTTTTTTGTTTATGAAAACGTGTAGATTCCCATGACGAGCCTTCCATAACTTTTATGGCTGGCGAAGATCCGGTGTATGAACGACAACAGCTACGCAATTAGCAGACCTGTCCACAGCTGGACAAAAGCCACAATACCGCCTTCTGCATCGAACATGCAAAGAAGCAACGGATTAGCAATATCTTTCAAAATGATTACGATTGTGATTGAAAGTGTGTTATACAATAATTGTGTAACACACTTCCATAATGTAATAATAAAATAAGGTAATTATTATGGGGTCATAATTATTGAGGGGCTTGTGGTTAAATAACAATAGCCATGACGTGACCATCTTTACATACCAAGACCCCTCCGTGGCTCGGAAAGCACGTTAAGCCGTTGGTCCCGGCTGTCATGTGTGGATCTTTGACAGTCGTTACGGGTCGTCAGAACCAACCGTCTGACAACCAGTCTTACCAAGGGGTATCGTGTGGAAGTCAGATAGGCAGTCGCTCCATGTAAAATTTTGGTATTCAGCTGCATCCGGTTAGACTGGAAGTCGACTCCAACATAGTTGGGAAAAAGGCTAGGCAGATGATGATGAGGATGATGATGATGAATTATTATGGTACAGGTCTAAATGGGCAACAGAATACTTTGGGGTTCTGGTGTTTAGCCCACAAAAACATCGATGATAGATGGGTAAATAAGAAAATAAACAGAATATTTTATTCTTTCCAACAATAATAATGTTGAACTAGCTTGCTCTATTTTAAACTGTGTTTTAAAATAGATCCGTGAATGAAACGTATCTTGAACATTTGTATTAGCGTATCTACTTGGCCTCAATGTTGAGCCAAGTCATTCAGAGAGTTCCTTATCTAACTGGAGAGCTTATCCACCTTACACTATAAACACAAAAGTAATCTGTCTGTTGCGTAGTTTGCGTACGTATCTATTCATTGAAATTTTGTCTGTCTAGCCTAGAGGTTGCGACATGGAGACAAACACGATACTTATTCTACCTCTGAGTTTGTTTCTGCCTTTCTTCTCGGAGTAGTCATAGGAAACGCCGACCTCATCTAGTTAAAAAAAAAATTTATTAACGTGTAAAAGTGTATGTACAAACCTACTTACTTAACTATCTGCCCTCTCTCACTGCTTCTTTTTCATCGTATTGATGATACATTTTGTTGATCTATTATCTATATAAATAAAAAGAGAAGTCCTGACTGACTCATCAACGCCCAGCCCAAACCCTTGCACCTAGAAAGCTGAAATATTTTGCACCGAGGTTCCCTTTATGATGTAGACAAGGAATAAGGAAGGATTTGTCGAAATTCAACCCCTAAGGGAATTAAATAGGGGAAGAAAGCTAGTTTTAAATAAGCTCCGACCAAAATTAAGCCACTTCAACAGGGTTATCTTTGGCCTCCCAAATGTCTTTCATAGTTGAGGTGTTAGTGCACAGAGAGCCACGACAAAAGGTGGGGCATAGTTTGCGATGTGGCTCCACAGTCTCACTGGCGGCTCATTAGAGTACCCTGACCAAGTTGTGACGGCAGCGTCCAGCGGCCCACCTAGCTTCTTAATTCCACCGCTGGGAAAAGGCCTACCCCTTTTGTACTTAGCTCATTGATTAAGCTATAATAAATACTGATAGCATAAATATGCACTAAGCGACCTATAAATATCAGAACGCAAACGACCATTGCGCGTATCACTGAAGCGTGCATCCTTAAAAGGCTAAAAATAAATGTATCACTGACACACTTGGGCTTACTGCACACGAAGACTACGAAAAACTTACACTTTCATTATCTCATTCGAAGGATTTTTATGAAATTTCTAATACGCTGCTTCCGAATATCCCGATCAGTAACACGTTATCTCATTCGTTCACAGTGTTTACGAACGGGACTTTTTTGTCGATTATTCCCAATCAACATTCACAACCGCTCAACACGCATCCGTACCCAATCGACCGATTTCTATAAACGCTGTTCACAAATTCAAAACTCGAAAATTTTGTATATCAAATTGACTACCGCTATTTTTCCTGGCAGCTGTTTTTGGGTCGGAGACAAGGTACATTATGTCATAGAAAATAAATGTTGTATTTTGCATACATATGTAAATCGGACGACAATCCAATTTAATATGACATGGAGCTGATCTGATGATAGAGCCGGAAGGTTGCCTCAACTCTGTAATAAAACGACGCAACCCCATTTGAGTTTTGGCTCGTTTGATTCGTCTTGACAGGGACTCTGGTCCTTTATGTTATCCAGAGACTGGTGGTGTCGGAAAATTTTCGTAAACAGAGAAGTTTAATATTTTCTTAAAAGCAAGAAGCGTGAACGTCCTTAGGTATTACACCTAAAGATAAGCCTCAACCTTTTAAGAAAATAAGATAAATATTATTTTGTGCTCCTTAGAACATAACAGCTCGTTTAAAAAAAAACAGTTTTCTTCAGCATCAGTCCATGACCATGACTCACTATTGCGCAATGACCGTGCCGTGATGCTGTCTCAATTTATATCATAACGTCTAAACATAAATACTAAAGCAAATGCATTACATCACCTTTAAATTATCATCTTTTGTCACGGTTCGAGATTCTATGGTTTTTCTGCCATAGTACTGAAGCAAGGTATATGGAATCAGGCGTTACTTTGCGAAAATACATGACAGTAAAATGAGATATTCAGTTTTAATTCTGCAATAACAAACTACAACATCGCCCTCCCGCCCGGATGGGAAATTTTTAGCCTCCAAAAAAATGTAAGGACATGCAGAAAATGCTGTGTATATGAATGCAACCTATCTAACCTCCACAAACTAATAACTGGGCAATATGGTACACTCCACCTTTAACCTAAGTACTCGTATACCTGTGTTATACTGTAGCTAGGAGAAGGGCTGTCTTTGCGCTGACCAGCTCTATAATATAATAAAAATTCGCAACTCCAATTCATCATATCGTCTATGTTTATGTTTGCCTGTACCAATTCTGTAGCAGTTTAGTCAAGGGCAGCCGGGGGCGTGGACAAGTTCTTTAGCCAATATCTCAACTCCAATACAAAATGAAACGAATTTTTTTCAAACTGTCCTGCGAATCAGCACTTTTTGAATGTCAAAATTACATGAGGCAGTCCGCAAAAACGCCAGCCCTTCGCCTCTTCTTCGTGCTTAGTGGGCCCGTGTGGTGGGATAAGGCCCAATCCCGCTCATAGAGAGAAGATCTGTGTCCCAGCAGTGTGATCATTATATGCTGATTATAATGAAGCTGCCTTAACTCAAAACCTCCCAAGTAAATTGTGCTATTCATCATCATCAGCCTATAATGTTCCCACTGGCTGGGACGCAGGCCTCCTCTCGGTGAGAGGGATTGGGCCGTAATCCGCCACGCGGGCCCAGTGCGGGTTGGTAGATGTCACATGTCTTCGAATTTTTGGTTCTAGCACATGCCGGTTTCCTCACGATGTTTTCCTTCACCGTTTTGGAGCAGTGGTGATGAAATGATTTACACAAAGTAAAGCGCCTGGCTGGGTTCGAACTCACGACCTACAACTCGTAAGTCGCGGCCGTTGCCACTTGGCCACCACTGCTCTATTGTGCTATTACAGCGGTTAATTTGTCAGGTTTCCTTGATTAAAAGAGTCTTCCTATTGTATATGTCATTGATATCAAACTATCCTTGTAAATGTTTTCGCGGTTAACTAAAAGAAAAAAGGCTTCGTTGACAAATGACCCATGGAAGACGACGTAACACGAAGGTTAACGATAATTACTTGTGTAAACGTACTATTGAATCGCTGTGTAAAGTGTGTGCCAAACGTCCGTAGTTCCGTACATACTTGACTACGCTATTATTTTGACAGTTTACCCATATGATGCACTGGGTTATTTACGTCACTGAGCAGAAGATGTTTCAAACATATGAAGCAATGGAGTAGGGATTTCTTTCTAAATCTTTCGGATTGTGAAGTGCTATTGTGGTAATCTAAGGACAAGCCACAGCACGCTGTGACTACTTAAGGTGACACTTGTCCACATTTTTTCCATACAAACTTCGGGAGGGTTTTACTCCACTGTTTGACTATGTACATCAAAAATAAAGCTGGTATGGTTTTGTCTCGTTATTATTATTGTCTGTACGGAAACAGAATACTAAAATAAGAAGCCATTAAAAAGTTATGAGCCAACAAAGATTCGTTTTTCTTGCTAATTTAACCTAACTTTGAGCGTGTTTAAGTAATAAAAGGAGTGTAAAATCTCGAAAACCAAGACGGTACCGACAAAGTTCAATTAACAATAAATTCAATAAACTTTATTCGTCATTGATTTATACAGTGTTTTTTTCAGAAAACCCGATCTTCTGAAGGACTTTTCTTAATTTTTTTTCCAAAAATGCTCCTGCATCTCACTCAATAACGTTGTGAATGTAGACTAGCGTCTAACTGCTCACCACTGATACTATCTCTGTCGGATACGAAGCCTGGTGAGACAACGTGATTTTTAGCCAGGCCCACCAGTGAGTTCGAGCCCGCGCAAAGTGTCGCCTTAAGAAAGACCACACAAGGGAATTCATATCCATGTGAAGGTTAGATAAACAATTAATTGTAGAAACGTTACTGCCTTACAACCAACTGCATTACTGCACCTTTTGTAGAAACTACAAACTATTACTAGCTTCTAACACCATCAATATCCGCTAATAGCTATTCCGATTGTATACAGGGTGGCAGATGACATGGATGTGCAAACTGTAACCTTGAATTCAGCACAACATGATTATGGATGCCATAGCGTATAATTTTTGTCGAAAAAAAATGCTGTTTCATTTAAAAGTGCAATAGTTAGGTACGCATTCAAAATGTATGTAACAGCATATTTTTTTTTAATAATAGGCGAAAAATTTAAACGCACGTCGAAATTATGTATCTACTGAATCCATGCATCCAACTTCTTTTTGGCTCTGGCATCTTCGAACAATTGACACTTTGACAGAAACATAAGAATGTTTCAAACTCGTTTGGCGAAACAAACACACACTCTCTCTTAAATATACCGATAGTATACCACATATAAAATAACATCGTGTACATTATAAACACTACACTACGCATTTGCAGTGATTTGTGGTGCAAGTTTGTCTTATTGTAGTAGACATCGAGATTCCCATACATATTCATCTGCAGACGTTTAGCTGCACATAATCGGCAGCGATAAAACTAGCAGATTGTATCGACATCGACAACTTGTATTGAAGTAAATAGACCAGCAGCTGTCCCGCATGATATATTTTACGATATATTTGCCTATACTTAAATATTTACTTACTATGTATATCACAGCCGTACGGGTAGATCGACCAGGTTAAGCCACGCTTGCCGAGGTGGGTCCGTGGATGGGTGACCATCTTTACATACCAAGACCCCTCCGTGCTTCGGAAAGCACGTTAAGTCTTGGCTGTCATTTGTAGATCTTTGACAGTCATTACGGGTCGACAGAAGCCCGAAATTCTGACAACCAGTCTTACCAACGGGTATCATATTACCCAGTAACTGGGTTGTGCAGGTCAGATAGGCAGTCGCTCCATGTAAAATACTGGTATTTCAGCTGCATCCGGTTAGACTGGAAGCCGACCCCATCATAGTTGGGAAAAGGCTAGGCAGATGTGATGATACATATATATCTGCTTTACCCCACGTTCCCACGGGCGTATTAAAATTGCGGCGGGATATTTTCTCGCACCAAGATCTTTAACGCACTGTTTAGCGCCGAGATTTGAAAAAGGTACAATAAAACACATTGTTCGATTTTTAACTGAGATTCACTGTGTTGGATTCTCGATGTTCGGTTCGACACGGAGAGTTGAAAATCCAGTGCGCGAATGAATACCGCCGCGATTTCATTACGTCCGTGTGAACATCGGTAAACTCGACACGTGCGTGGGATGTCAGTAGGGTTGCCATCCGTACTCTAAAATAGGCACTCTACAAACTGACTTCGAGGCAAGGATTTTGTTTTTCTATATTTTCCACTGTGAGACTCGACTATTTGTCGTTCATGAATGTGAAGTGGCGAGAAGAGAGGAACAGTGCTCTATAAATATTAATTAAAATTATCTGTTTAATTAGGATGTTTGGAGTTCTACATTTCTTGTAAAATCAATAAAATATCGCAGTATCGCAAAAAGTGCTAGAAAATACCTACATTCAAAAAAATTATATATGGTACTCAATCTTTACTCTTACTCTCTCTAAAATCAGAATAACTCTACCTCTTCTAGAAAAAGTTGGCAACCCTAGATGTCAGTGCGCATTGAAGGTTAGAGCAATAGAAAACAGACGATATCCTGTGTTGTATCATTGCATCAAGTTGTTTTTAAATGTTTCGAAAAACAAATAAAATGTTTCATTCCAATTTATTTGGAAAACGTACGTCCGCCAGAATAACAACAAAATTTTCATTGGAATAAAGTTGTTATTTATTTTTATTTATTTGGGTGGTATATGTATAAGCTAATAACATCGATAAATTGGAAACAAAGATTTGAATGGGTAAAGTTTGTTCTCCTTAGGGCGTGTTCTTTGGAACTTTCGTTGAAATCTGTTCAAGAGTAGTTTTGATGTGAAGCTCCCATATCATACACAAAGCATTTATTAGATGACGTCATGACTTTTTGGATGCTTGTCATGCCTGTGTCTGTGTCGTGGCTGGCTGAGATTGGAACCGTTAGATAAGTATCGATAGAATTGCGTCTTATCACGTCATCTCATGTCGTCATCTTCAATAACGTATGTATCGTCATACTAATTAATTACTACTCTAATGTCTACTACATCGGGATTGTCCCTGTGTATGATTATTACTTATGGCTGACAGTTGCAACCGTTAATTTTAATCAACCTTCTGCTGCCTGCGGCTTCGCCCTCGTGGATGTCGGTAATTATCTCACGGGAACGTGATATCGGGACAAACAGTAGCCTATGTTATTCCTTATAACATCAGCTATCTGCCAGTGAAAGTTCCGTCAAAATCGGTCAAACCGTTTTGAAGATTTTCCGGAACAAACAGACAAGAGGGAGTAGTGATGCAACGAATACGAATACGAATATTCGTATTCGCCGAATAGTAGACATTTACCGAATATTCGTATTCGGCGAATACTAATACGAATATTTAAAAATTAATATGTTTGTACGCAAATCTAATTACTGGCAGAGTTGGAAAACGCGCGTCGTCGGCACGTAAAAATACGACGTGTGTAACGACGACGCGACGGGGGACTCCCTGGCCATAGTTTATACAGTGCCGCGGCTCGGAAGTTTCCCTATCATTACGAACCATTCATTCATTGATTCCTTTCATTTCATTTGTCAGTCGAAAGTACAAGTCAAGCAAGAGTGTATTGTTTTATTATAACTCGCCCAAAAATATTTTTCACTGAAGCCATGTACAGTCGCCTCAGAAAGACTTTTATTCAACGGCTGGGAACATCCAGACTGAAAAAAGAAATCGCCTAAAACCAAAAAATCTACAAATTTTATGTTTTTTAAATAAAAATTTGCCTATTGTAAATTTTAATTATTAGAAGAATAGAAATTCATCAAATAAATAAGTCTTTTATTACCATGGCGAGATATTCGTATTCGTATTCGTATTCGCCGAATAGTAGGTTTGATATTCGTATTCGTAAAAGTAGTATTCGTTGCATCGCTACGAGGGAGACAAAAAAATAGATTTTTGTTGAAAGTACTGTACCTATATACTTTCATATGCATTTAGTTAAAAGCTGTTATTTTAACATTACAACCTAGGCATGTATGTATGCATATCAATGATATTTTTAATAAAATGTCATTGATGCATAGAGTATAAATGAAGAATAGGTTACTAATAACTGCTTAACAACAAAATCTGTGTAATGTGAGCAGGTTCACTATGTACAGAACCCAATCAAAAGACCTTGTAGTATTTATTACTCAGTATTGTTTAGGTCTTGTACTTTGTACACACGGCTACACATCAAGCTATAATTTCCAGTATAAGCTAATCTCGCATTGTAGGTATAGGATTTCTGTACAGTGCGAGATCAGCGTAAACTGGAAAAGTATAGCTTGATGTGTAGCCGTTTGTACTATCGTATGGTAGGAAGAGATGTTTTGAACAGTTTATGCTTGCACTAGGAATTTTGGGTTTTTAATAAGACTTCTAGTCATACTATAAATTGAATAATAGAAAAGCTTCAACCTGCAACTATGTCCGCCTGAAATTTCATAAAATATTTTAAAGCATCGGATTACCCGTTCGCGATATTTTTCTCTTAGTGTTAAATTGCTGACTTTTGTTTCTTTTTACGCGGCTCCATAGGGTCGCAGCGAGATGCTGAATCAGGGATTGCACAGTAGTAGTAGTAGTAGCCCGGAGTCTGGAATAGTGCCCGGTTAGGTTAGTGGAGGCAATAGGTTCGCTTCCTACAACATGAGACTGTACATAACTGGGGAAATGTGGGTGTACTGTATGTACACCCCTTTGATTATATACCTGGTACACCCAGTGGCGTAACTAGAGTGGTACAGGCCTATCGAAGGGGGGCGCAAAAAGTCGCCAATTATATTAAAAAATGGCGACTTTTTGCCTCTTTAATTATTAAAAAGCAACAATAAACCATTTCATACTGTACCTACCGTATATCTAAGAAATCTGAAGAGCTCCTTGAATATATTATGCAGTACGGGGACGAAAGCGTATTTCCAAATCTGCCTATTTGTATTCAAATGCTCTTAAAATTGCAAGTTGAAAATTAATACTTTCGTTATTTTTAAATGTAAATGTTGACGTTCAAAGGTGCCTTATAAGTGCCTAATTGAAATAAATGCTTTGACTTTGACTTTGACTTTATTGAAAGCTGTAACTGGTAAAGAAAGGTTATGCGACCTAGCTTTGCTCAGTGTAGACCGAGAAGATAATTTACGAAGGGGCGCAAATGTGATGCGTGCCATATGCGCCATTTTCTATTGGTACTCCCCTGCACCTCTGGCTAGCCCTTCGGGGATTACAGGCGTGAAGTTGAGATATGCTACTAGGAGACGAAAACTAGCTTATGTAAATATCGGTCAGTGTGTTTCCAAGCATTACGTGGCGCATAGCATGTCGTCTGCCAATAAACGGTGCCCTTGTACTTTCACCCCGTATAAATAGATAATACTCATAAACCACTGAAAACGAGCAAAAACACACGAAATTTTCACGAACAAAGCACCTACATTTATGTAGATTTTCATTATGAAACTACGTCATAATCTAGCGCTATAATAAATCTCTTGGCACGGCTTGAAGACATGAAATTACATTGGGTGTGATAATACTGTCATCATCTGTATTCGGTTTGTAGTTCAATTAGTGCATTAAGGCGCGGACTGACTACGATTTTAAATGCTACAACTGCACTCACACAACCGCGTCTGCGTGGTATACGGTAACACACACTCCCAAACACGGTTGTTTGCGTGCTCATAGAAAGTTGCATAGTATATGTAAGGAAATTAGATGTTTTCTGTTTAATATAATGACGTGTGTACCGATATTTGATGTACAGTGTAGATGCATAATATGATACAATAAAAGCATATAAATAAAAAAACAATCAAATCTTTATTAATCCGTTTATTTTTATTACAGTACATGACAAAAATTTAAAAATTCAAAATTCAAAAGTCATTTATTCAAACTAAGCTGAGAATCAGCACTTTTCGAACGTCTAAATTACATAAGACAATCCCCCAAAACGCCCACCCGTCAACACTTCCTAGTGCTTTAGCTGGGAAGAAGAAGTGGCGCAACAAACTCCCCAGCAGCACAGCTGTCTGTTCAGTTAGAGAAATAATAATAATATAATACTATGCAAAATTATTTACACTACGCGACACAAAACATTAACAAACTGTTATAAACAAAAATTCAGTATTTACCCAACTAAGGCGAAGCAAAAATATTTAAAATTCTGAAAAATTTAGACATCTTGGCTGAATATTAGCCAATATCTGCCTGGGTGGTACATTATTTTGCGTTTCTGATATTACAATACCATCGCGTATAGGCATGCCACGTGTATGTCTGGGGTCCACTATTTCAGGGAGAAGGCAGTTCATATAAAATCGAACCAATTCTTGTTCCATTTTAATATTCCAGAAATTGTCATCCCTTTCTATGACTTCTAATTTTAAATTTTGGTTTTGTCCACCCCAAATTGCAAAAATACACTTGTTTTTTTGTGTGACATGAAGTTGTCCTTGTACTTGAAAGTACCAATTACTGTTACGATTGATTGTATAAATTTTTTCTTTTTTATTGTATTTATATAACTGTATTTTATTATCTTGAATTGCTTCCTCTATCCCTTTTTTAAAAGCTATCACTGGACATTTTATTTCGACAATTGTATCGTTGCCAATAATTCCATCGGGTGTTGCACCGATAAAAGGGTACTGCCTGTCTATAAATAATCCACAGGCCTCGATCACAAAATTTTCTTGTTTTTCAAGTTGTTGCAGGGCCAGTTTTTCATTTTCAACACCGTGTGTATGACAGTAAATAAAGATGACAATAGACTTTAGAGCTAGTTTAGATAAATACAAGATGACTAAACGTTATTTGTATGTGTACCGACCACACTGTGGCGTCTGTCACAGACGCCACAATGTGGTCGGTACACATACCGACTACATACCGACCACATTGTGGCGTCTGTCACAGACCCCATAATGCGGTCGGTACACTAACCGAAGAAATTTGACACCGGCCACATCGTGGCTGGTCAACAGACAAGAGGAGGGAGATATAATTTAACCTATATAATAAATATGGGTCTATGAGAATGCATATCATATTAAATTGAAGAATGTAGCGTCTTAATTGGTTCCCTGTAGGTAATAATAAAAAAACTTACTCTGTAGGCATAGATTCAACTGACGTACTGGGTTGACCAACAACAAAAATGTTCCGTTTCATTGATCTAAAAAAGAAAATATAATAATATTGTTATAGTAACTAAGTTACTAAAAAGTAGCTTATATTGTAATTATAAATGCATTCTGATTTATCTGCAAGTTTGTTTTTGTTACTTATACTATGGTAATACGCCTGTGGGCGGGGCGAACGAGGCGACCAAGGACGCTTGCTCCTGGCGCATTCAAATATGTATTCTATTGCTACGAGAATAGAGTGTACCTATTTGTTTTGGATTTAGCAAACGTTTGTAGAAATAGACAAATTTATACCGTAAATAAAAATTTGATAATTATGATACAATACCGTAATCATCCCTGTACTTACCCAAACATTCCATCATTTTTTCGAGTCGTTCGTCTTTTTCTTGTAAAAGACTTTCGCAACATTTTATTTTTATTGCCCATTATTTACACTGAGAATCAATACCTATAAATCTTAATCACTATATATGCAGCTAAAATTAGGGTCAGGGAGCCGTATTACGTTAGTCAGTAGTCCGCTACAGAACTTTAGTTCACTTCACACAATATTTTCAGTTTTTTATCAATAAATTACTCGTAAACACGAATGTCAATTTACGACACAGAGCGTCCGGTAACGTCCGTGCATGTCGAGCGCTGCCCGACGACTAAAGTATGACCGCGTAATCCATTTTCACAATTACATAACATTAAATAAGGTTGAAAATTGAATAAATATTTGGATTGACGATGTGACTAAGCTGCGAATTGGCATTTATTTTACGGGTTTTATTTAGATTATTCGGACTACACACATTAAATTAAATAATTGTCTGGTTAAAGTTTTAAAGTAATGTTTATTCTATTGAACTCTTAAAAAAAAAAAATGTTGTTATCGCTGAAAATACAGAGATGTTCGAAGTCAAAGTTTTTTTTGTGAAACAATTTTTATTGGGAATATCAAACAATTTTTCACTATTCTATTCGGTTAGAATTTTTCTTTAAACCCTTCTCTGTCCACTGTATTTTTTGTGTCGTATATTTTCATTGCGTTACGTCATACTCGATTGTCAAAGACACCGGTGTTTTGTGAATATTGAGGTAACAGCGCGCCTTAATTTATAATAGACTAGCTGTGCCCGCGGGTTCGCTTCGTTGATGTCGGAAATTATACCACGGGAACGTACTCTCGGAACCGGGAACCAGTTAAAAGTAGCCTTTGTTACTCCTTATAACATCAGCTAAATGCAGCAGTGAAAGTCCCGTCAAAATCGGTCTAGCAGATTTTGACAGCTAGACTCTAGCTGTTTCTGAGATTAGCTGGAACAAAAAGACGACGGTCTAGTAGCTAGACAGATTTTGACAGCTACACTCTTAGCTGTTTCTGAGATCAGCTGGAACAAACAGACAGAGAGACAGAGAAAAAACTTTTTTTCTACAAAGTACCTACTGTCTATACTTTCTGATGCATTTATGATTATACGTATAATTCTGGAAAGCCCTATTTGTTTGTTGAATTTGGCGGGCTCAATTTTTACGAAATTGTGGCATATTGTGCATTAAAACTTAAAGAAACAGTATTTTAACTGTAAAATCAGCGAAATCGGAAAAAAATCGTGTACGGCCTCTTAAAATGCATGATGTTTCACATTTAAATCGAGCCGAGACGATTTAAGATATTACTAAGATGTTACCATGTCCTAGTTTCTATCACGTTTATGCTGCTTTCTGAAATTTATGTGTATCAACAACGTCAGGAACACCTGGGTTATGTAGTCTATGACCTCCACACATCTTTCTGGGAATGTCTAGTTTAAAAGTTAAATGAAATAGAACGAAGAGTTGAATATATAGTAGACATATCAAGTTGAAGGAAACTGATATTACACTTAGGTAATAAGAAACTCTGTCATTTGGTAATAACTGTAATCTGAGTTTCGCGCCAAGGATGTAAATAAGTAGATAGGTAAGTATACCTATTCGTTAAAATGCGGTGCACCCAAACGGCTTGAATTTAATGTAAGAACGTTCATTTTGATGCATCAATGTTAGCAAAATCAGTGTTGGGTTTTGAGAACCAATGAAAGACACTGTTATTTCTACTGTTTTATTTATTACTAGCTTCCGCCCGCGGCTTCGCCCGCGTGGAAGTCGTAAATTATCCCGCGGGAACGTACTACCAGGATAAAAAGTATTCTGTGTGTTAATCTAGGTTATAATCTATCTGTGTGCCAAATTTTATCCAAATCCGTTTTGCCGTTTTTGCGTAAGTGAGTAACAAAAATCCAATCATCATCACAAACTTTCACATTTATAATATTACGGACTACCCTTTTTTACCCCTTTAGGGCTAGATTTTCGAAAAACTGTGATACACGTTATTCTTTATATTTGATATTAGACATAAATACAGAGTTTCGAGTTAATCAGACAGCGCGTTAAAATTCTTCCATACCAACTTTGACACCCCCCAATCCCCCTTTAGGGGGTAGTTGTGAAAAACAATATATTACCAACTTTATAATATACTTAGATAAGTATTTGTGCCAAATTTCAAGCTTATTAACTCAAGGAATAAGATTTTTCATATAAAATCCTCCCTTTTCTTCTTTAACTACTTAAGTGGGACGGATATATTTTGTTATATTCCAACAATCAGCCTACAATGTTCTCACCGCTCTGGGACACAGAGCTCCTCTTTGTGAGGAATGGGCCATAATCTACCACGTGGGTACCATGCGGGTTGGTAGATGTCACATCTCTTCGAATTTTAGTTCTAGGACATGCAGGTTCCCTCACGATGTCTTTTTACACCGTTTTGAGAGCAGCTGTGTTGAAATAATTTATACAAAGTAAGGTGCCTGTCAGGATTCAAACCTAAAACCCTACCACTCACGCGCGCCTCAAAGAGATGTCAGCACTAACTGGTGGGGTCCACAAGGGCCGATGCCTGCCAGGGGTGCGGGTTGTTCGAAAGAGATACCGCCGCCTCTGGCACACAGGCAACTGAGGGAATACGGGTGGGTTTTAGTCAGTAAAAGTCTGACACGCCCTCCTGCTCTCTACCCATAGCGGGAGAAGTCATTTGATGATTTCCCACACAAAAAAAAAAAAAACTGTACCACTGGGCCACCACTGCTCCACCACTGTTCTTAACTCTTGTCTCAATATTAGATTGACCCTTAATCTGTTTCAGTTGGTTACAACTTACAGAGGAATCTAGCCTTGGAGGTTTTACGTAACGCATTTACAAAGCCTTTTATTTTGAAAATTCAACAGCAGTCTTTGCATCATTGTCGAACAAACATAATGGTCAAACATGTGAATCATTGTATAAGCATACACATACCACATAACATCACGCCTGTAATCCTCGAAGGGTTAAGAAGAGGTGTACCTACCTTCAGTACACCCAGATTTCGCTAGTTACGTTTAGGTGCCATGTAATAAGGGGCGACCCTATTGCTATTGACCGGGCACAAATACAGACTCCGGGTTAGTACTAATTAATTCCTAATGAAAAATCCTAATAATACATTGCCGGATCTGGGAATGGAAGCCGGGACCTCATCAGCAGTAGCGCTTGCGACTACCAGACCAATGTTTTGTATTTTTTTGCCATCTCGCAGGTTAACCTAGGACGTTGTCTGATGCTTAACCGGGCTTGCCTGTGGGTGCCTTAATAAAGTAAGGCCGGCCAGCCAGGGCATAAAAATGCTATTATACAAAAAATGCTATTACACACTGAACGATTTTTTTAAAGATGACATCAAAGTGGATCCCACTTTGATGTCATCATTAAAAAAATCGTAAGTCATCCGACTTTCACCATTACTTTATTCATGTTTAGACATTAATTTAATTATCTTTATTTGACTTTTGTTTTTATTTGATTTTGTTTTTTTTTTTGTTTTTGTATGTTTTATTATTTGACTTATTTTATTTTACATAATTTTAATCCCTGACATAATTATAATATTCATTCCTTGTATTTAGTTTCTCTCAATGGATTTGTAATTTTAAAAATATACTGTATTATTGTTATGTTATGCATTTACTTACTTAAATGAATTTTAATAGTACCCTAAAATGTAATATTATTTATTTTAAATTGATTCGTTTTTTTAATGATAATCGAATACAGCTATTAATTTTAAAGCATGCTACTTAAGAATTACATATTGTTGTGCCCGACAGGGTCCATGTGAACTTTGTAAATAATATTAAGATCTTGTACACACATGTGATATGCAATAAAGATTTGAATTTGAATTTAAAAACGTAAAAGCTAAGCGACTACACGCCAAGGGCACTCCCTGTGGGGTACGGACCTCGGCTTAGGGTGTCGCTGGGGGGCAGCAAGGGACAGGTTCGATCGGACGGACTAGTTAGAGACGAACTCAGATTATAAAACAGAGACAGATAGACTGCGCGGAACACCAAGAGTGAGGCCAAAAATCCAAATACTAAAGCATCGCATTGTATGTAACATACGCTTACAATACGCTTCGTGGCGTACTACCTCGAGTTTTGAATCAGTATTTGGTTTTTTGGCCTCACTCTTGGTGTTCCGCGCGGTCTATCTGCCATTGTTTTATAATCTGAGGGGACGAATATAAAGCTATAGGCGCGGCGCGGTCTGGCTCGAGCAAGCTTTGTCGTCGGGGTGGACATAGATTGGGGCGTCGGCGGCGAATGAGGAAACTAGACCTACTTTCACTATCTTCCTACTCAACCTCTTGTTTCTTGTCTCCAGGCCGCGGCGGGTCCAACATAAAAGAGATAGAAAAGACAACAGGAGCGAAAGTGAGCGTCAAAGAATTCAGCGACAAAGACCACGATGTGTGCGTCATCAGGGGTCGCAGTGACGCCACGCAGATTGCCGAGACCCTCGTCCACGACTTTATTAACAAGCAGCCGGTCAATGTCGAAGAGAGTATGAGCGTTCCCACGTGGGCTTGTGGAAGGATCATTGGTAAGTGGCTTTATTTAACTAGCTTTTGCCAGTGGGGGTCGGAAATTATCCCACGGGAACATACCACCAAGATGAAAAGTATCCTATGTGTTAATCCAAGTAATAAGCTATCTGTTTGCCAAATTTTATCCAAAACCGTTCAGCTGTTTTTTCGTAATTGACCAAAAATAACAGTGCGTCAGTTAGTAATATAATAACATGAATTGTTTTTATTGCATAAATGTTAATGTAACATAGAGAACACACTGATTCCTGTTACACAGGTTACAACCTAGCTCAGGAATCAGGGCTTCAGTATGTGTGTATCGCTGTTTTATGTCAATAAAATTTAATTTATCATTAATTAAGTAAACTCATAATGTTGTTATTAAAAATAAAACACAAGTAGCAATTAGAGTTCATTGATAAATGATTTTATTTCTGTAAGTTAGTAAGGTTTGTATAAACACTTACACGTCAATCATATTTTTTACTAGATGAGGCTCGGCATTTTCTATCTGACTACTCTGAGAAGAAAGACCGAAACAAACTCAGAGGTCACAGTCTCTTTTAAAGTCCAGACATAATCTTGGTCAGATCATATGAAGATCGTGTAGATTTTGTTTCTGAAATGGTTTTTGAGGAATTAACCACACAGATTGGGTGGACCTGTCCAGTCAGTGCGCGCATTTATCAGTAATTGTGCAGCTCAACTTAAAACTTAATGAGCTTAAAAGAACATTTGGGTAGGTAGCATAAATAACTCAAACTGCCAGACCATGTTTAAAACTAAATTGAAAAAAAAAAGAAACGGAACACCTTTCCCTAAAAACATATTTGGATTTAACAAAATCGGTCCAGCTTTTACGGGTCGTTAGAAACCCGAAAGTCTGACAACCAGTCTTACCAAGGGATATCGTATTACCTAGTAACTGGGTTGTGGATGTCAGACTAGCAGTCGCTCCATATAAAATACTGGTATTCAGCTGCATCTGTTTTGACTGGAAGCTCACCCCAACATAGTTGGGAAAGGCAGATGATGGTCCAGCCGTTCTCCAGTGATGCGCTTACTAACAAACAGCGTTTCATTTTATTAATATAGTTTTGGATATGCTCGTCTGAAGAAGTTGTCAGTATTCGCTTGCATTTGAAGCGAATCTCACTAGCTAAATTCTGAACCTTTTTCCTTCATTAGGACCTCAAGGGGAGACCATAAGTTCTATAAGCCACCGCAGTGGAGCGAAAATCAAGGTCAGCACAAACAACGAGAAGGCAACCGAACGGAAGGTCACTTTCTTGGGCACCAAGGAACAGATCAAGATCGCTATGGATTTCATTGAAAACTGCGTGAGTAAAACTTTTATAATCATAATTTTAATTAGCTAGCCACACTCCGCCAAAACTGACATCCTTCACGTAGCCATATTCCGACGGTCATTGAACCTAAAAGTCATCTTTTTGTTTTTGTATTATCGTGTTTAGATATATCGACCTTGTATAAATAGTATAAAATAAAGTCACTTAAGGTTATATTTTCAATAGTCAAATAATTTTTATCTGAGGTACAAAGATGTCCGTTTGTTAGCTTTTGTATAGAAAATATCAGATTTATAAGTGTCAGATTTATTCCTCAGATAAAAGTTATCTGGCTATTGAAAAATCAGCCCTTAGTTCTTGTAAATTCTGGTAAAAACTTATTAAACTTAAATATAATGAAGGAATTGGGCACTCACAGTGCGAAGATAAATTGTAAAAATAGCACGTAATATTCAGTACCTACGTGGGTTTCCAATGTTGACCATCCCACCACTAAAATGTAAGGGTTGTTTTTTGACATAACTCGATGAGGTGGTAAGTAACAATGTTCTACACATGGACGCGTCCTATCCAAACTGTAAAAACTCTGCACGTTTTAGTTAATTTATCCATAGGTTGTCTATTGTTTGCCCGAAGATTATATGCCATAATCATCATTTTCCCGAATTTCATTTACCCGAATTTCATTTGCCCGAATGTTTCATTTGCCCTAAAAGACATATGACATACTTTTAATTGCCCGAATTTTAGATACCATAAGATACGAATGCCATAAGTATTGTTTGCCTTATTTTTATGTGCCATAATAATTATTAGACATAATATTTAAATGGCATACAAAAGAAGAATTTTTGCGTGCTTTAGCATCAAATTTGTTTGTGTTTTTAACCGACTTCAAAAAGAAGGAGGTTATCAATTCGACATGTTTATATTTTTTTTTTTATGTATGTTCGGGCATAACTCCGTCATATATAGACGGATTTACAAAATTATTTTTTTGTTCGAAAGGGGTTTATTCCGAAATGGTCCCATATAAATTTCATTTAGATCTGATAATGCGTTTCGGAGACAAACAACGGAACTCTTCAAAACATTACAGCAAATCAGCCGCGAATGCTGCTATCGCATAAATATGCAATGTTTTGACCCCAAGAATGATGAAATTTCGAATTGGTGTGGGGTAGGTAACTAAAAAGTGAAAAATAAAAACTTTTTTCAAAAAAATAACAACCGACTTCCAAAAAAACACTACAAAGTGCAAAATAACTTTAATTTCGGAAGGCGGTGACAAAGAATTAAAATGCCTACACCTCCAAAGTCACCGACTTCCGAAATTAAAGTTATTTTGCACTTTGTAGTGTTTTTTTGGAAGTCGGTTGTTATTTTTTTGAAAAAAGTTTTTCTGTGCATGGTTGATGGTGGGCTAGGTCGACGGAGCCCCGCTTCGCGGGGCTCCTACTTCTGTGTGGTTTATAAAAAAATAACCACGAACCTTCTAACCTAACCTGTCCGAGTCGGGGTGCCCTAAAGTCCCAATTGCATCCAATTTCTCTTGATATAAACAACCGTTACACACCCGATGTCGATGGCAAATTATGTTACGGCATATCATAATTAGGGCTTACAATGATTATGACAAATGATGTTATGGTAAGTGACTTTATGGGAAACAATGATTCTGGCACGTGACTAATATGGCAAATGAGAGTAGGGCAAATGAGTATTATGTCGTATGATATTATGGCTGTTGACTATTATGGCAAATGATATTAGGGCAAATAAAATTCGGGTAAACGGCGGTATACCTTATCCATAAGGCGAATCCTGCTTTGTATTGAGAACCTCTTACATTTTCCATCGGTTAAGGTGTCCATGCGCTAAGACAGCCCGCGAAATTTAAATTTTCTTAGGTTCTTTGCAATTTGCAGGTTAGGTTGTGTGTTGATTAAGATATGATTCTCGACAATAACGTAATGAGGGATTATATGAATATTCAAGCCACTAGTTGGCGCCACTTTGACAAGAGGTCCTGCAGTTCGACAATGAACCTAAAATATTTGATGTCATTCGTTTCGTTCATTCATTCACCATTCAGTCCGTAGGCGCTTTGACACTTTTGACAGGTGCCCGGACCTGACGTCTCAGTGCTGCCACCTAGTGAATGATATTTCAGAAAACCCGAATTATATGGCTTTACAGAATTGTACTCGCTAGTGGTCACCCAATGTTCGAAATTGGACCATAATTCATTTAAAACTTAATGTATTTCTAGCGCATTATTGTATACAAATATTATTTTTCTGCACTTCTTGTCGATATAAACTTTAACTGTCCAAAATTTCATACTCTTCCGTCCGCGTAATTTTCGTATAAAGGGGTACAAAGTTTTGGTTCACATATTAATAGGTATAGATGACAATCATCACAATCATACAACCCCTTAAGCTTAAATGACTTTTTCATGAAATAGTCGGGTAAATTTCCGTCCACCTTGGCGCTTCCCCGTAAAGTTAAAGATTTAACGTTTAACAATTACAGGTAGCCCAAGAGAAATGCCGCCGAGAAATCGAGCAATCGAAACGGAGTCCGCGCCACGTGCAGTCGTCCTCGAAGTCTCCGTCACCAACGCCCTCTGTGACCACCAGTGACATCACTGAAGACGCGTCAGGTGACAATAACGTGCAAAGGCATGTCAAATATAAGAGGCCTGGTAAGATTTGCTAACAGCATGCTCCTATATACACTGTACAAACCGGTACCACAATTAGAACCATGTCATATTTTATGAAGCAACTAGCGACGTCATTAATAAGACAAATTGGTGATGAGTTTAATGTGACAAAGTCCAAAAGTTATTGTTTCCTCCAAAAGTCCCGGATATAAAACGTTTTTTACAAAAATATAACCGACTGCCAAAAAGAAACCCTAAGAACAAAGTGCAAAATATTGTGTTAAAAGAAGTAAAACAAAGTTTTGAAAGAACAAAACCAAAGACACCGACTTCCTACACGCTGTAGTGTATTTTTTTTTCTTGGAAGACATTTTCTTTTTGTTGATTTTACAAAGTCGTGTACGACAGTGTACAGACTCGGCAACTTTATTTCATTTTCCGTACGTGTATTTCGTGGTTCATCATTGAGGAGATCCGTACGGTATCCTCGAAGTCCATGATCAGTTGACTACTGTTACGTCCCTGTGCTATTAGCACCTGATGAAATATATTTCATCTTAGGTACGATTACCCATTCACAATTTGTGTAATGTTCCTTGGTGAGGCGTTTCATGGAGTATCTTTAAAGTCCATGATCAGTTGATCTATGTTAGATAGGTAACAAACCAGAAATTTTCTTTGATTTCATACACACACACAAACACTTTCATAGTAACACATACACACTCTCACGGTAACACACACACACGCGCGCAAGCACGTTAACAAATACACACAAAATAACACACACACACAGTAACAAACACGCAGACACAAATCACAGTCATCAAATTACAATAAGTGTATTTACAATTGGCAAATAAATCGCTGAACAAATATAAAAACAAAAACATTATTTCGAATTGAAAGAAGAAGAAAGAAAAAGTATTTATTGTGACTCGCACAGGAAGATCACATATTAAAATAAACTACATAGTAAAAAATTATATTAAAAAAAAAAAATCTTGAGAGTAAAAACTATAAAAAAAAATAAAAAAACAGAAAGTCCTGCACGAGGCCAAAAGGCTCTTACCTCAGCATAATGCTGAGTGTCGCAGCACTGATATTCTGGTAGGGCCCGAATTGATAACATCTTCCATTTTTAAACCTTTTGAAAGGTGGTCAACTTTAATTTTATATTCCTGTCCTCTCTATAGTACACCCATATTTTGCCAGTTACGTTGGAAGTCACATGTACTTCGTAATTCCCGTACCCAAGTCATACTGTTCCAATGCTTATTTCGAATCCAAGTTTTCGTACCTTCCTGCCTCCCTAAATTTCAGTCATATTTGTGGCTAACAACAGTTTTTTCACAGCCTAGTGTGTTATTTCAAGTTTTGAGAATACTGTTGATTTTTTGTGAGTCGGACAAAACTATTCATGGAGCTAAGCCCACTACAGAAGACAAGGAGAGTGGAAGAGCTCCTACCGCCAAAAGCTGTCCCATTGAAGGGCAAAAGCCATACAGAGAAGGCACGAGTATTTGATCACCAAGCTCAAGGCTGATAGGCAATTGCAGACTTCTAAGACTAGCTTAGGCCATCGTATCGAAAATTACACATTTCGATAAGCTGATTTGCATTGCCCCCGACAGCGGACAGCGGTCGCAAGAATAGTGGTCTTCTACTTGATAAAAAATGATCGGGTTTTGGATTTGTGAATACCGTTTGTAGGACTCGTACGATAACATTGATTGATGTTCGATTCGGTACAGAAGCGGATGGAATGGTTGTGATTAGCTATGCCGGTTTCCTAGCGATGTTTTTCTTTACCAATGTCAATAATGTACATGAAAGCCTTACTGAACCTAAAAACTCCTAGTGTTAGTCTAGAGTCAGCACAATCGTAAAATCTGCAATGAATATTTTGCACTTAGGACCGGTATGTTTAAGTGTATAGCAAAGTACGGAAGCGGGTACTCGACTGAGGTATCGTAATAAGTACCGTATTATTGACACTTCTTGAAACGACAAAACGCTTGGACGCATATTTATTAAAAATTAGCTTCGGCTCACGGCTTCGCCCGCATGGAGGTCGGTAATTGTTGCATAGAACAAAAATCATCATCATCATTTCAGCCGAAAGACATCCACTGCTGGACATAGGCCTCCCCCAGGCTCCTCCACTTGGACCGGTCTTGTGCTTCTCACATCCAACGAAGTCCCGCGGACAATAATACCTTGATTTTTTTTTTTTTCGAAATCCGTTCTGCCGTTAAGGTGTGAAAAAGGTAACAGACAGACAGAGTTACTTTCGCGTTTCTAATAGGTATTATTATGGTGGTTACTGTTTTTATCTTGTTGTGATACCGACAAAGCACGCACCCTTTATTAATATTAGATTATTTATTTAATTCCCATTTAGAGCGTTCTTACGTCAACGGTTGTCTCCGAGCGATTATTTTATTCAGTAAATTTGAGAAAATCAAAAGTCATTTCTTCAAACTAGGATGAGAGTTTGAAACTTCAAACCTTTGAAACGTCAAAAATTACATAAGACAGTCCTCCAAAACACCCGCCCTCCACCACTTCCTAGTGCTTTAGCTGGAATTGACATTAGCCTGGAATTTAGGAAAAACACACTATTTTATTCAACATTTTTACACATTCTCGAATCACAGTGATTATAAATTTCCAACCGCTAACTGCTTGATAATTTATTGGGCAAACAGTATGTTGACTGTCATAATACCGCTAATCATAATGTCCTTAGCCCATATTTGAAGGCTGCACTCTACGGAGTTTATCATTGTTATGTATACAGGGTAAAAAAATTAGCTAACGATACTCCGCAAATGTGATGTCCTGGTTTAATATCAAATGACAAGAAAAAAAAGCTGTGTGCTTATGACTCCACGATAAAAGTGACAATATATATGATTTTCTCGTTTCTAAATCCGATGACGACTGGAGCCGAGTATAAGCGATTCGGCGACACCGACCGAACGGAGCCGAGTACATATAACCGATTCAGTGTCACCGAACCGAGCGTAACGGTCCATAAAAGACGCAAGTGCGTCTCGCTTGTGCCGCCTTCCGATGCCGCGTTTACATATCTGTATAATTATCGATAAGCGCGGCGCAAGCGTCGCTCCTAAACTCGCCATGACCTATGAACTGGTGGTGAATGAGCTGCTGGCGTTTCTGCAACAGAAGCTGGATGTGATGGACGAGGTGTCCGCTGTCCGGTTCTACGCAACAAACTTCAGTATGCTGATATACCTGCTGCCAAGCTGTTGTTATTCAGTGAGCTGAACAAGCGTGACCAGATGGTGACATTGCAACACACCAACGTCACGCAAAATCCTGCATCGCACAAGCTTACCTCGCAACTAACATTATATACAACGCCCCGATATCAATGGTCAGATAGTTGCTATGATGTGAAAGTTTGTTTTGTGCTGGTACAAAGAAGAAAATGCCGATCGCGATCAAGGAAAAAATGGAAAAACCGTAACCGAACGCATCGAATATCACAGGATGTGCTACCTCGCACACGTTTACAGGTGCCGCGTGTCACACCTGGTGCATGCAGGCAATGCAGTACAAGGCCAAATCCAAAAAGGTCGGCCGACCTTTTTACACATCGAAAGACAACCTAAAACATGACATGAAATACTTCGACAAGGGAATCAAGTTTTGGATGGAAACGGCGGAAGACAGAAATAAGGTCAAGAAAGCGGCTATAATGAGATTTACTAAAAACCAGAAGGCAATTCTCCTAATCAAAAACGTACAAAATCTAGTCGCAGTGTCATCTCGGGCGACAGTCAAATGTCATTTTTTTTTCAAAAATGTATGAAAACTCGAGGTATTTTTCACAGATTGAGACTGAGATCAGACTGTGAACTGGTTCTTAAAATTACGAGGATTGCCCCTCCGAAATGGATAGTATTGAGACCTCAGATGAAGACAATGAAAACAACATTTTAACACAGCAGAGCAACGATGTCGTTGCTCTGAACCCCGCCAAAAGATGCACTGGTGAAGTTCGACCTGATTCAACAGGATCAACAACAGAGATCCCATAGATTAATACCACCCGTCTTTCCACTACTCTAGGATATACAAGGTGTAACAGAATAAACTCAAGACTTGAAAGTATTTTCTTCCTAATTGACTACCTACTGAATGTATTTTGCCATATCTGCGGCCGATTGAGCCAAAGAAAATTAAATCTTATTTTAAGACAGTTAGACTCAATTTTAAAAGCATAAAGTAATGCTGGAACTATTATGATTTAGGAAATAGCGTTGTTTCCTAAATCATAATAGATTGCTTTTAAAAAAAAAGTTTTGATCATTGTATCATGATTTTAACGCAATATTCTAATTGGGCTGTATGAGGTCTTGCCTTAGTTACACATTGTATATCCAGTACGGCTCCTAATCCTTCCCTATCCTAAGGGTCTTCCATACCATTACAACTCAGCACCATAGTAGCACCATGAATCATGAGGCCTCAAAGGTTGTGCAAATCTTGGGGTTCATTCGATCAACCGAGTCTGATCAAACCACGCTGAGGTCGGTGCATTTCATTCATTCATTAGGTTAAAGTATTTTACTATAGGCATGCGTCGTCTTAAAAAAATAAATGAATTTATTGATTTTTAAAGAAGTATACAATAAAAAAAAAAAACGCTCATAATTTCAATTAACTATATTATAAGCAGCTGTTGACCGCATAGTCAGCTGTATTTTTTGTATTGTTTATAGTCAGTTGTATTTTTTGTATTGTTTTAACGTTATTAGGTATCGATACCTACGCTAAGTTATAACAGCCGCACGGTTAGGATCAGGTTAAGCTACGATTGTCGCAGTTGGTCCGCGGATGGGTGACCATCTTTACATTCCAAGTTCCAACACCCCTCCGTGCCTCGGAAAGCACGTTAAGCCGTTGGTCCCGGCTGTCATTTGTGGATCTTTGACAGTCGTTACCGGTCGTCAGAAGCCGGTAAGTTTAGGCAGTCTTACCAAGGTGTATCGTATAACTCAGTTACTAAGTTGTGGAGGTCAGATAGGCAGTCGCTCCACGTAAAATAATGGTATTCAGCTTCAGCTGCATCCGGTTAGACTGGAAGTCGACCCCAACATACTTGGGAAAAGGCAAGGATATCTATGACGTCTATGGATTTCGCTAGCAAATTTATTTTGACCCTGAATTTAAACGGAACTGATTTTTAAAACTAACACCGAAGAAGGGTTCAGACCTCTCCGTAGCGCAAATGATATCTGTCTCGCGAGAACACGTACAAATTACGGAAAGAAAAGTATTACATACGAAGGGGCACAGATGTTCAACAAACTACCATGAGAAATAAAAACCGCTAAAAGTTTTCAAATATTTAAAACTCAGTTGAAATCTTTTATTAATGACAAAATTTTAGTCCGGCCCTGGTTTATGTTTTTATCTTACCCACAAATTTCAATTTTTTGCTTCGCATGAATCTTTTCCTGCCACCTTCAATGTCGTGTTATTATTGTTGTTGTCTTCATTTATTAGGTATACATCGCGTCAAACTTTATGGCGGCTCTGAAGTGAGCTACACGCTGCGCAGTACCCCACCCCTCAACCCCGCTGACCCATGAATTTGTTACTGCGCAGCGACTCGCCTCGTGTTCCGAGCCGCCATAAACTTTGAATCAAGCTGTACTTGTTTTGTACATATCATACTAGTTCTGCTCACGAATGTTATCATTATATTGTAGGTACTTACCTAAAATATTTCTCATTAAGTGAAATTTGTAGTGAATTTCTTTTGAGTAAATAAAGATTCTTTAACCACAAACTGATGTCGAAAATAACATTATTGCACACGATGCTGCAATTCCAGGTTACCTCTCAAAATGAAGTAATAAAATAGTCGTGGCCGGGTTTGGGGCCGATGGGAATTGGAAGTAAAAATACCCCAAGAATGACTTATTTAAATGAATTATTTGTATGACTTATTTAAATGAATTATTTGTATGACTTATTTAAATGAATTATTTGAATGACTTATTTAAACGAATTATTTGAATGTTGTGTAACATTTAAATATACTGTATATACAACTTGTAACATAATTAATGTAAAATCTTATACACCCCATTTAGAGTATTGTGTTAAAAGCATAATACAATGAACAAAACTTTTTTTTTAACGTAATTTGTATTTTTACGATAATGATGTTGACGCATTACTTTATGCATTTAAAATTGAGGTTATTGCCTTGAAATAAGATTGAATTTTCTTTGGCTCGATCGGCTGTGGGTATGGCAAACCAACGAGGCAGTCATTAATAAATATGGCATAAATGTTATTTTTGACATCTAGTAGTAATTTAGTGTGTAGTACAAATGTTGTATGTATGTACAGGCAACTATCACACCAATGTCTAATATTCCTCATAGTTCTGAACAACGGCGCAGCAAACACGACCAGCCGCATTAGCCGTCTGAGTTACTCCTCTTTGGTCCGAGCCATACGAAGCGGATCAGAAAGGGTACAACGTACACCAGCCGAAGAGAGAATAGCCACACAACAGCGCAAGGAGACTGCCCAGCCACGCCATGCCCTAACACGAGCTGACAAAGGAGAAGTCAGCCCACCATGCCTCAGATTTCCTATCTGTGTATCAGATCACGTTGAAAATGCATTCCTCGAGTACCTAGCAATTGTCAAGGCAACCAAACAGGTATACCTCATGCGATGCCACAAAATCTGGCAGGCTTTCATGTGTAAAGATGAAAAACTGCTACACGAGCTACTCGAGAAGGCAGAAGCAGCTGTATATGACAACGCCACTCTCCAGGTCCTTAGAGGGGAAATGACGGGGACATATATGACTGCTTACAGCGCAACAGCTGGCTTTGTACCGCATGACGTGGAGAAATCAATGATCTTAGGCAAAATATTTTTTGCTGCACCTAAAAACAATCCCATAGTGATTACAGCTAAATGCACCAAGATTATGATAGATGACAAGATCCTTCTTATGGCACAAACCATACAGGGGACCTCGCAGTTATATGGTGTGAAGTATTGGCCAGTACCCAACATAAAATGGGTTAATGGCGTTCCCGGGTGTGGCAAGACAACCTGGGTTGTCGAACACTTTAATGAGGAGTATGATGTTGTAGCCACGACGACTATCGAGGCAGCCAAAGATCTCAGAGAGAAACTAGTACGCCGGCTAGGAGACAAAGTGAAGGACAGGGTGCGAACTTTGGCCTCCATCCTAGCAAACGGGTTTAAAGAAAAGTACTACCGTGTAACAATAGACGAAGCTTTAATGAACCACTTTGGGTCTATAGTAATGGCAGCCCGGTTGGCAAACGCGAGCGAGATTGTCCTCATCGGAGATGTTAACCAACTTCCCTTTTTGGACAGAGAAAACCTGTTTCAACTTTGGTATACCCGTCCAAACCTAATAGCTTCCATCAGCCAGGAATTGTTATGCACACACCGCAACCCGATGGATGTAGCATTTGCTCTGAGCGACATATACTCTGGTATATATTCTTCAAAGCAGCGAGTACATTCCCTAACGGTGAAACGTTATACCGGCGCGCTAAGACCCGAAAATTCAGCGAATACCCTTTACTTGGTACATACTCAGAAGGAGAAGGCTCTTCTCACTAGACAGGGATATGGTAAGGGCGCAGGGTCACGCACGCTTACAATACACGAAGCTCAGGGTTTGACTTACGAGTCCGTGGTCATAATAAACACTAGTAGCAGGAGACTTCAGCTCCACGACAGTATGCCCCATGCGGTAGTGGCCGTGTCGAGACACACAGTGAGTTGCGTGTATTACACGGACATCGCCGACGACGCCATTGCTAGCTTCGCACGGCGTGCGATGGAAGCGCCTACACTAACGATCGTCAACTACAACCTAAAGGCTGCTCTGCAGCATCGTGATCAACCTGTCGCGAATAATCTGCTTAAAATTGCTAAAAAAATTAAAATAAAACAAATACCAATTATTAACATTGTGTGGTTAGGTCTGGATCGAATTACGTTTTTATTTTTTTCCTTTACTAAGTTTTTGCTTACTGTTTTTGAAATTGAAGATTAGAGATTTTTTTGTAATATCACACGTCCTTCGTTATATGTAAATTTAAACTGTAAGTTACTGCCAGAAAAATAATTAGGGATAATAATATTGTTAAGAGCGCATCGAGCTTCTGGAGCGTGTAATTAAAGCGTGGCAGTTATGGCTAGAATGGGCGATTCGCACGCTAATTTAGATACCTACTTCCTTCGTATTATTAACATTTTTCACTAAAACATGTAGTTTATTACCACCCGTGAAGTATTTACGCCGTACTAAGGGTTTATTTGTTTTTTTAGAGATTATTTTGGACTTTTTTAATATCGAGCAAACTACAAGTACCTAATCAAGTTTTTAAAGTTTACGATTTATACAGTGAATCTTTAATCATCTTTAATATTAGATCAAACGAATGCAATAAAACTTCGGTGCGCCCTTAAGACCATCCAGTGCTTTTTGTAAAAGTTTGTAGCTACAAATGAAAAACGACAACTTATTGCAAAATAAACAGTTCGGTTTTACAAGGGAACTGAATAACTTTTACAACTGCTTTGGAAACAGTTATAGAGTTGATCAGTCCAATAATTAAGATGCCAATATAAACGTTTTTATAACCATACTAAAAGTTCGTATCATTATTATAAGAGAGCGCGCCTTAAAGCTTTTTAAATTGTAACAAAGACTATGTAAAAGAACGAAGTAACGAATTGTAATAAATGATTTCATTTGACTTTGACTTTTAAGTTTACCTCATTATACACCTATTTCCCGTGTGGTATGCACTAGTGTCTATTTAATATAATTATGTTTCGATATTGTATTTATGTGTGTTTTTTTTGTGATGTCAGAGTGCCGTTTTTGAGTGTTGGGTAATTAGAAAAATAATTTCAGTGTGTGTCAAAAGTGGGTCTGTGGTGGTAGTATAATATATTCTTTAGGCATTACCTGTTAAGTCGACGATCACACTATGTTTTATGCACCTGGATTTTCAACTCTCGGCGTCCAATCGAACATTTAGAATCCAACAGACTGTATCTTACCGCGTCGAAAAAACACACAGTTCATTTTCAACACCCGGCGAAAAGCATTGGGCTGAAGATCCAGGAGTGGAATAATCCCGCCACGATATTATAACGTCCGTGTTACGTCGACTTAAATTGCAAGGAATGAACGTTTTTAAACAGTTGGGTCATAAGACGTGTAACACACTTGCACGGTAAAATTGCCGAATTATGCCGCTCTAATTGTGTGGCACCCCTATGATTTTTAAACACTGTAGGGTATAGTTTTGGTGCTTAGGGGTTTTGCAAGATCAAATACATAGAATGCAGTACATATTGGAATTCAGTAAAAAAAAAAAAATGGTTTGGGTATAATGGGTGAAGTAGAACAAACACATACTGCCTTACAAAGCACGATTTCTATTGAAGCATAGTTTAAACCACCGAGCCTGTTTTTGAAATAAGAACCTAACAGAAATCAAAATACAGTTCCTTTTTACAAAACCAACGGTGCGCGGTGCTCAGTTGTTATTTTTGTATTAAGAACTTTACCCAAATCGAAATAAAGTTGGAAATGCAAAAGCTGGCTCAGAGCTTTAGGCTAGAACTATAGTTTGATCGCGTTTTGTAATAAGACGGAAGGTGTCCAAAATTCAATTTAGGGTTAGTTTTTGAGATAAGACTCATGGATGAATCCCGCGAGTTTGGGTTGTTAGTTATAATAGCTTCGGTAACCTCAAAACTCAGCTGTTTAGTACTCAACGGGCAGATGGTTGTAGCGGTGGATTACTGTTCGGGAGGTTATTCATGGAGAGAGGTTTTTGAAAGAAACCGTTACTATATTTGAGTTAATCAATCGTAATTACATTTATTCATGTTTATGATTTCTCATGGGCTTCCTCTCTTTGCGAACGAACTCAGAGGGGGCCGGGGTCCTGGGAGTCGGAAAATTATAGACTGATCACAAAATGCTTACGGTTTCTCTCATTTATTTTGGTTTTTCCGACATTTAGGCTAGGCGCAAACGAGTCACTGACCTCAGCCACCGGTGGCTCAGCGACAAACAGATCACGCTTTGTTAAACGCTTTGTATGGATTCACGTACGTGTGACCGGTGACTCGTGTGCGCTTACCCTGAGACCCGGTTACTGGAACGCAAATCAACAACAACAAAAAAACAAAAACAAAAGCGCATTACCAGCACCCTGATTGCATAAAACACTATCATCGTTTAGAAGGATATTGGTAGTACAATGCTTTATATATGTACGAAAAATGTGTGTTCTCAAAAACGTAAATATCGCAATGAATGTTGTTGAACTGTCAAAATGAAAGCGATTCCAACTATTAGTGTGTTACGCAATTACCCCGCTGCTATCGTATTTTGATAGTCTGGGTTCCTACCGTTTTTTCTTACGTTTTTAACTTGAATGATTAGTTTAAAGATTTATCAACAGTCGATTGACTTGCGTTTCATATTGATCGATAATTTTCGCTAAAGGAACCGGGTTTTTATACAATCGAACAAGCTATTTGGTATACAGGCAGCTAACTTAAATGTTGAAGCAACTTTTAAACAGTGCTGTATTCTTGCATTGTCGTGTTCGTGTTGAATAGTCAATTCTTTGCCTTTTTTAAAGTAGCTGTAAAATCGAATACTGCCAGTGCAGGGATAAATAACCTATAAATTTTTGCCTGTATACCAATTAGCTTGTTTGACTCTACAATAACAATACTTATGATGAACGCAAGATAACGTATTTTAATGTGCCGGGAATTCCTCGTACAGAGAACAGGGGGGCTGCGATCGAGGTGTACGTATCCGCAGTGTCATCTCCGTCCAGGTTCTGGGTTCAGTTTGTGGGGCCGCAGGTGACACAGTTAGACTCCCTGGTGGAAGAAATGACTGATTACTACGGCAAGAAGGAGAATAGGGACGCCCATGCGGTAAGTAGCACTGTTATCTTCTTAACGAAACGTCGAGATTTCTTTACAATACACTTTTTTTTCTCTTTTTAATCATGGTAGCACACCAATTGTATACCACTACTTGCTGTGTAAAAACAATATGGAAGTGTCAAAACAATATTATGATACACAAAGTCGATTAAATACGTAGGTATTATCGAAGCTAACGCAAAATCTAACCAAGCAATTGAGCCCCTGAGGTATACTCTTTTACTCCGTGACTCTCTGCCAGGGGTGCGGGTTGTTTGAAAGAGATACCGTGGCCCCTGGCACACAGGCAACTGAAGGAACACGGGTGGGTTTTACTCAGTAAAAATCTGACATGCTCTGACAAGTAATTTGATGAATTAAAAAAAAAACTCCGTGATTCTATACATTAAAAAAAAAAAACGAAATATAATCCACATTTACCGGAGATATTGTGGAATATAATACAAAAAACAAAAGGACGTATTGAGAATTTCCTCCTATTAAAAATACAATATAACTGACAATCATTGCTTTTTTTTTTTCAGTTAGCGCACGTGTCCGTCGGTCAAGTGGTAGCCGCGGTGTTCAGACATGACGGTCGCTGGTACCGTGCAAGAGTACACGACATCAGAGCCAACGAGTTCGATGCCACACAACAGGTCATTTATTATTTTATTTTAACGGTTCATGTTTCTGAAGAAGACTGGAAGACTTTTAGGGGCCACCTCTGTCTAGAACTGGGTCAAGTGTCACAACTAATAAAAAAGGAAAGTTATTGACCTAAGTAGTGCGGTCACACGTTTGTTATGATTTGAAATTAAGCGACATATGAAACCGAAAATTTGGTATCAATTCTTAGAATATTTTATTTTGAGCTGAAACTATGTATAGTGATTCTATACCAGCTGTTATCTTTAGTGCTTAATGATAGCGATGAGGGTTTCTGTTACCTGTATAGACAAAATGTATTACAGTAAAAAACTAAAACAGCATGAAGCCCATAATAATCGTAAGAATGCTGAATTAATGGAAACAGTATGTCCTGCCACCCTAGAAGTGGTCGGAGGTTCCTCCCTCTTCAATGGTGGATGAGGAACTTTCCACCCTGGTCCTTAATATTAATGTTATAATTGCACGTTGTAGGTAGCGGATGTCTTCTTCCTGGACTACGGCGACAGCGAGTACGTGGCGACGCACGAGTTGTGCGAGCTGCGCGCTGACTTGCTACGGCTTAGGTTCCAGGTACATGTCGCTTAATTTGTTACCTATACTAATTTTATAGAATAAATAGTACATTACGATACGAGTGATTTAAGTAATCCAATATAGCGCGGCGTACGCTCGGTGCTAACTGCGTGCAATAATGGACTACTTACCATTTTTTAGCACATGTGACCTAAACCCACATTTAGCTCACGCTTTTTCGTGAAAAATTGACTGCTTAAGTCACAGAATAGCGTGACTTAAATGCGGGTTTAGGTCACACATTGCTATAAAAATCTTTATTCATTAAACAGCTGGGTCTGGAAGCGTACAATTTTGAACAAGAGTTCTTTTTCCCATTTTTTTTAAAATAGGGCATGAAAGTTTGCATGGAAGCTTGCCTTTTTTTCCAATGGGAAATCTTATTGGGCTTGGCCACACTCGCGACTCTTTCATAAAAGAAAAAATACGATTACTGCTAAACGTGCGTTCCAATAATTTAAATAGACTCAACATATACCTTGAGATAACCTCTCCTACATTTGTCATAAAGTAAGTATTACTAAAATATAATTGTGTTGTTCAGGCCATGGAGTGCTTCCTGGCCGGCGTGCGACCTGCCGTCACGGACGTGACGCCGCGCGACCGCTGGCACCCACAGGCCATCGAGCGCTTCGAGGAACTCACACAGGTACCACACTACACAGAATACTGAAATTCAAAGCTCGTGAATTTTGTAGTTAAAACTAGAAGAAAATTCACGACGTCACAGTAAAATAAATTTACAATTCTATCAGTTTTACCCCCTATAAAAAAATCTCACAAATTTGACCTCTTTATAATCTAAGTATAGATATTTTAGCTACTATTTCAGGTCCATCATCATCATCATCATCATCATTTCAGCCGAAAGACGTCCACTGCTGAACAAAGGCCTCCCCCAAAAGGGGGGTTTTGCTATAATCGCCACGCTTGGCAGGCGGGTTTGCGATCGCAGTATAGTGGTAAAATGCATAGAGAACGCTGATGGTGCAATTCTTTTACGTCCGGCACCACACGGAACTACTATTTCAGGTTACCAGTTTCAAAAGTTTTAATTTGTCTTTACTAAAGTTGACGTCATATTATTTGTACTTAAAGGTGGCCAGGTGGAAGCCATTGCTGTCCAAAACGTGCACCTATAAGAAGACTGCTACTGCTGAAGGCGAGAAAGAGAAGGAGATACCTGGTATCAAGCTGTTCGACAACACAGACGGTAAATATTATATGTATATTCATATGACGATCCTATTACCGATATTTTATGAACATTTCGCTTTAATTAATAATATCTAGAGACAATCGACATAGCCCAAAGAATTGCCAAACTCAAGTGGCAGTGGGCAGGGCACATTGCTCGCAGAACAGATGGCCAATGGGGCCGAAAGGTTCTGGAGTGGCGACTGCGTACCGGAAGACGTAGAGTGGGAAGGCCTCCCATAAGTAGGACCGATGACCTTTTGAAGGCCGCAGGAATACGCTGAATGCGGGAAGCACAGAACCGGTCACAGTAGAGCAGCTTGGGGAGGCCTATGTCCAACAGTGGACGTCTATCGGCTGAAATGATTATGAATAATATCTTAGCACAGTCAAAGCACAAAAATCGAAATGTTTCTTTACTTGACAGACCAGTTCTGAAACTAATCTGCATGGTACTCATATGACCTAACCAAGAATATATCTGGACTTTAAAAGAATGAGACCTCTGAATTTCTTTTGGTGTTTCTTCTCAAAGTAGTCGAATAGGTAACACCGACCTCATCTAATTTTAAAAGATTTTTGACGCGTTTTATAAACATTTAAAAAAAAAAAAAACATCTTCCGTATTCATAACGGGCCATTCAATCTTTAGAACGCGTTTATAGGTTTTATAATATTGTATTGTGGGTACCACAGAGCACAGAGCCGCCTCTGCGCATTCCATACAAACCAAGCTTGTCCATGAGAGTATACTTATCGAAACTGACGGCCCGTGACAATTCTGACAGTTCCTAGATAGCTATTTGCGCGGGCACGAATATTGTTAGTCCTAGCTTCAGGTTATAAAACAAAGGCAGATAGACCGCGCGGAACACCAAGAGTGATGCCAAAAAAACAAATACTAAAGCGTCGCATTGTATATAATGCGAGACTTTAGTATTTGTTTTTTTTACTCTTGGGTGTTCCGCGCGATCTATCTGCCTTTGTTTCATAATATAAAAATATAAAAAATAGGCCGTCGCATTGTATGTTACATAAAATGCGACGCTTTACTACTAAAGCGTCGCATTTTAGACCGCGCGGAACACCAAGAGAGGCTACCCTCACTCTTGGTGTTCCGCGCGGTCTATCTGCCTTTATTTTATAATCTGAGGTCCTAGCTGTCTCTAATCACCGCCGCCGCGGCAGTTCCGAAGTAACCACTATTATATGCCCAATCAAAATCAAAATCAAAATCAAAATCAAAAGTCATTTATTCAAACTAGGCTGAGAGTCAGCACTTTTCGAACGTCAAAAAAAAATAAAACATAAGACAGTCCCCCCAAAACGCCCACCCTTCGACACTTCCTAGTGCTTTAGCTGGGAAGAAGAAGTGGCGCAACAAACTCCCCAGCAGCACAGCTGTCTGTTCAGTTAGAAGAACTTGATACTGTACAATACAATAGTAAAAAATAAAATGATTTAAAGAGTCTAATAAAATAAACAATTAAGTATATGAATGTAATTCATACAAACTGTCAGTAGGTAAGCTAATTCTGGTGAAAGAACACAAACATTGTCTTGAGTTAATCACAGCGACCAACTATTCTTATCGTTTAAGTAGTCGTTAATAGAATAGTATGCCTTAGAACAAAGGTTGGATTTTACTTTGGGTTTAAACGCACTAAAATGTAAATCTAACAAAGAAGAGGGAAGCTTGTTATAAAAGGTTATACCAAGCCCAACAAATGAGTTATGAACCTTATGAAGCCGGTGAAAGGGAGCACGTAGTTTATCCTTATTTCTAGTATTTATATTATGAATATCACTGTTTTTAGTGTATAAGTGTATATTTTGCCTAATATATAAGATGTTAGCGAATATGAATTGCGATGCCACCGTGAGAATACCGATATCTTTAAAAAAATCTCTTAGGGACACTCTAGCACCCAGTTGGTAAATTGCTCGAACAGCTCGCTTTTGAAGAACAAAAATATTTTGAATATCAGCGGCTTTGCCCCACAACAGAATGCCGTAGGACATAACGCTATGAAAATAACTGAAATAAACTAACCGAGCTGTTTCAACGTCAGTGTACTGTCTTACTTTTCTAACGGCATAGGCGGCCGAACTGAGCCTTCCCGCTAGGCTTGATATGTGTGAGCCCCACTGAAGTTTAGCATCTACTGTTATGCCCAAAAAAACTGTCGAGTCTACGGTTTCAAGCACCTCTTTATCTAACACGATGTTTGGACCAAGATTTCTAACATTCGGTAAGGCGAATTTTACACACTTTGTCTTCTTGGCATTAAGTACTAGGTTATTTGCCGTAAACCAATCCGTAAGCATTGAGAGTGCACTGTTTACGTCGTCAAAATCTTGTCTATTCCTGTCTACTTTAAAAATAAGAGAAGTGTCATCTGCAAACAGAACAACATCACAAATACCCTTTAAATAGAATGGTAAGTCATTGATATATACTAAAAACAAGAATGGGCCGAGTATTGAGCCTTGAGGCACACCTAACTGAACAGGTAGCCCGGAAGATTTTACACCATTACTTTCTACACATTGGAACCTACTATGTAAATAAGAATTTATTACGTTTAAAGCTTCGTTATCGACACCATAATAACGCAGTTTACGCAAAAGCGTTTCATGTTGCACGCAATCAAAGGCTTTGGAGAGATCACAGAAAACTCCAATAGCATTTTGCGAGTTCTCCCATGCGTTAAATATGTGTTTCAACAAAGCAACACCCGCATCTGTAGTCGAACGACCCTTTGTAAAGCCATATTGTTCCTCATGAAGGAGGCTATTTAAATTAAAATGTCTTAGCAACTGCTTGAGTATTAATTTTTCAAATATTTTACTAAATGCCGGTAATATAGAAATAGGCCTAAAATTGCCCACGTTATTTTTATTACCCGATTTAAATAATGGTATGACTTTACTAATCTTCATGAGGTCAGGAAAAGTTCCCGATTCAACACATTTATTAAAAGTAACAGCAAGATAGGGGGCTACGATGTCGATTATATTACTTAAAAGTTTAATAGAGATGCCCCAGTAATCCCCAGTGTTTTTTGATTTAAGTGTATTAAAAATATTTACTACATCACGAGGCGTTACATGTTCGAAACTTAATAAGCTACTACATTTGGGCACACTACTATGCAAAAGGTTTTCAGCTTTAGACGGGGATGATGCCAGATTGAGTGTATTATATGCCCAGTGATGGCAGATTGAGTGTATTATATGCCCAGTGATGGCAGATTGAGTGATATTTCGGCTATCTTTGTTTGTAAAATGGACACCTACGTATCCATTGTCCAGACAAATATATTAGGTCTTTACCTATGAAATTGCCGTTCTGCAGTACTGGCCATTTCAAATCAAAATAATTTTTGTTTGGCTAAGAATTCTAATTTCAAATTAATTTTATTTTAAAAACATGGATTTTTTTTTCTAAAAGTAGTAATTTCTTTATTGATTAGTGTTACATTTTCATCGCATTTCAATCTTTTTCGTCATCATGGATACGTTAAAAATTCGAGTAATTATGGAATATGAGTACCGTCGTGGCAGCAACGCGGCACAAGCGGCACGCAACATCAACGACGTTTACGGAGCTAACACTACAAACCAACGCACCACCTGTTATTGGTTTGCTCGCTTCCGTTCTGGAAATTTCGACCTGAAAAATGAACCTCGCGGTCGTCCGAAGACTTTGGTCGACAATGACGAATTAAAGGCGATTGTGGAAGCTGATGATACACAATCTACGGCTGAATTAGCAGCAGCTTTCGACGTTAGCGTCAAAACAATATTGGTCCATTTGCGTCAAATTGGCAAGGTAAAAAAGCTTGACAAATGGGTGCCCCACGAACTCAATGATCGCCAGCGCGAAGTACGCGTCGAGACGTGCCTTGCACTGCTCAACAGACACACAAATGAAGGAATTTTCAACCGCATTGTTACCTGCGATGAAAAATGGATTCTGTTTGATAACCGTAAGCGCTCAGCAAGTTGGTTGGATCCTGGTTCAGCACCTAAACAATGCCCTAAACGAAAACTTACCCCTAGAAAAGTGATGGTCACTGTTTGGTGGTCTAGCGCCGGTGTGATTCATCACAGCTTCTTACCAAACGGGGTGAGCATTACTGCAGATGTGTACTGTGAAGAACTGAACACAATGATGGAGAAGCTGGCGCATCTCCAACCAGCATTGGTCAATCGCTCGTCTCCGCTGCTCCTGCACGACAACGCGTCGCGCGTTCATACTGCACAGCAGACGGTCTCCAAGTTGCAAGAACTGGGGTTGGAAGCTCTCCGTCATCCGCCCTACTCACCAGACCTTGCGCCTACATACTACTACTTTTTCCAGAATTTGGATAACTTCTTGGCGGGAAAAAAAATTAATACCCGAGAGGCAGTACAAAATGCCTTTGAAGAATTTGTTGCCTCCCGTCCAGCTGATTTCTTTAAGAAGGGCATCAATAAACTGCCACTGCGATGGCAAAGATGCATTGATTGCATGGGTGATTACTTCGATTAATACAAATAAAAAATTCATGAAAAAAATTCGTTTCAATTTTTTCATACAAAACGGCAATTTCATAGGTAAAGACCTATTACATAGATAAGCATAGTCTACGTCTAAAATAATTAAATACATTTTCATAATAAAGTAATACAAGTGACTATTTTATTTATTTCGCCTGCCAATTCTTCATAACAAGACATTTTCTGAAAATAGTATGCAGAATATAATATTGTTGGTTGTGTTGCAGAAGGCGAGGTGGACATTGGCGGGGCGTTGATTGCCGAGGGCTGGGCCGAGCACGGCCCGGGCGACCGACCCTCGCCCACACACCACAAACCACCCTTCGGAGACCTCGGCAACTCACGGTAAACACCCCTTTATATACACACTGTATTTCCCGAAGAGATGGGCTTTCACCTTAAACTAATTAAAATCATATCTCTGTCTCGCTTTAAAAAAAAAAACTGCGCTAAACGCAGTTTGTTATTTATGGTGCAAATGGACCTCAGTTCATTACTTTATACCGTGTAAGCGATTTCATGTTTTACGAGTTTACTCATGTATTTCGCCACTAGACTGATGATAACGGATGAGAAGAGGTCAAGACTAAACTAACCAAAAAAATTCACCTTCCAAACGAGACATAAATATGTCAGTAAAACCGTAAACATGAATAAATATAACACCTATCGCATATTTCATATATTTGTTTATATAGTTTATATTATATGCAAGCTAATATATATATGTATTCTTTCGTATGCTAAATATGGATGACAAAGAGGTACAAAATGCACTGAACACGTAATGCATGACTTGAAAACAACACATATTTAAGAGGCGCAATAATAATGAGGGGAGAATTGAAAAGTCTCTAAACGATATGTTTTGTACAGGGTATTGGGAATGTTAGAGGGAGAGCGAAGCTCCTCTTTACCGAAGGACCACAAGGATGACCGCGGCGATCTGAAAGAAAAGACCACAGACGTCTCCGAAAAAGGTAAACTAATTTTATCACTGAAATTATTATTTGTACAGACGTCAGGCAGGTCAACCTACCCCAAACTGTCAAATTTTCCCAATTGAACATGAACCTTATGCTTACGATATTCCTCACCTTTCGCCTGACGCAGGTCCTCACCGGACACGGTTGTTCCGGGAGGTTCCTGTTTCGGATAGGGCGGGAGGAAACGCCCGGGTGTTTCCACTGCGAAGATCGCCCTGAGGACACGGTGGAGCACACGGTGGCGGTCTGCCCAGCTTGGGTGGAGCACCGCCGTGTCCTCGTGGAGGCGATCGGCGGCGGCGATCTCTCGCGTCCGGCCCTGGTCCAGGCCATGGTACGGAGCGAGAGGGCATGGGGAGCCGTCACCTCCTTCAGCGAAGCAGTGATGCTCGCGAAGAGAGAGGCGGCGCACGTGAGGGAGAGGCAGCATATGCGCCCTCGCGACCCCAGCCGCCGCAGGATACGGAGACGCCCTGGGCGTCGGGAATCCCAGGCCGATTTCCGGCCACCGTAGGCATGGGCTTGCGGACGGCGAGTAATGGGTAGCTCGCTGTCCGGTAAGGACCAAGCCCAAGTCGACGGCGCGTTGTGTTCCACGCGCGCCTCAAAGAGATGTCAGCACAAAAAGTGATGGGACCCGCAAGGGTCGATGCCTGCCAGGGGTGCGGGTTTGTTCGAAAGAGACACCACAGCCCCTGGCATACGGGCTACTGAAGGAACACGGGTGGGTTTTAGTCAGTAAAAGTCTGACACGCCTTCCTGCTCCACCCAGAGCGGGAGAAGTTATTTGATGATTTCCCACCCAAAAAAAAAAAAAAAAATGCTTACTATATAAAGTTGAAAATCTATCAAATAAATTTGACAGATCGGAGTAGCTTGATGTGCTGGCGTCTGTACCTATTTATTTATGTATCTATTTTATTTATGATATGTCATATAATCAAGGTGTAACAGAATAAACGCGAAGATATTAATGTAATGTAATCTTATTTCAAGGCAATAAAACCTAATTTTTAATGCATAAAGTAATGCTTGAGTCAAAACAATGTTCTTATAAGTTTTCATTGTATAATGCTTTTAACTCAATACTTTCTTTGGGGTGTATGAGGTCTTACGTTAACTATATTACATGTTGGATATATGAATATGACAGTCGTTACTGGTCGTCACAAGCCCAAAAGTCTGAAAACCAGTGTTAACATCAAAACTCTATTTTCCAGATAAGGACCGACTGACTACTTCGACATCTCTGAGCTCGGGCCTCGAAACAGGGGAAAAACCACTATCCATATCTAATTTCGACCTCTCATACCCGGACAATTCCCTATCCAAAGCCTTGAACGGTTCCCATGAAAACTTCTTACACATGGAAAAACAGAATTTAGACAAAGAAGGTAATGTTGAAACAAGTTCAATAGATACATTAGTACCTCCTGTCCCTCCCACCCCTAATCTCTCAAAGTCACCTCTCGACGAGTTCAAAGCGAATATGAACAGAATCGACTCCCACCATAATCTTGAGTTTCTAGCGAGATCGCAACACGAGGATAAGTGAGTTTTAGTTTTGTAAGTAATTGTTCTGAAAAGTCGTGACGATTAATTAGTTTGTATATGATTTCTAAGACAGTGTTACAAGCCACTTGGTAATTGCGTAAAACACAATCTTTAGGAATCGCTTTCATTTTGACAATTTCACATAATTCATGGCGTTGTTTACGTTGATGACATTTTTTTTTTTCGAATGGATCATTTTGAAGCAATAATCTTCAGAATGATTCAGATTCTGATTATAGTGTGTTACGTCATTTTTGTAATTTATATTATATTATACTTAGGCTGAGGCTACAGTAGGCAGCGATTTGCGATGCGACTGGAACAGCGAAACTAGATAAGCATGGTATGGCTACATTAAAAGCGAAAATCCGACGTATATTTGGCGATGACGTGGCTACAGTACATATTTTACACAACGAATTAGCAAATCATCCATCGCGGTTTACTATACGCATAATGTAGCCACACGTATATTTAGTAGCATTATTGAACTAGTCGTGCAAGTGAGAAATTTTCAAATAAATTCGCTGATATGTTGATGTAGCCGATGCCGTGATTACAGTAATGTTGTTTCTATCGCATAAAAAAACAAAAGATCGCTAATAATATTTGATGTATTCGTTAAGCTCGTAAATATGTTTAGTGTCATGTCGCGAATCACAGTTTTCGCCGAACAGTGACTTGCAAACTGCAAAAAACGTATGAAAATTTGATTTTCGCGACCTATTTTGGAGCTTCCACTGTAAACAGTTTGATCGTCGCGACTTTAATTCATTCTAGTGTAAAATATGACCGGATTAAAGATAATTTACTTTTGTATTGAAATTTACATTAGTATATAAACGCTGAATACGGTATAACATTGTTCAATGTACCCCCTTTGTATCCAGTATGTGATATCGAGTCTCATGTTAATATATTTTCTATAGACACACAAGTTTTCTACTATCTTTAAGATATTATGCCTTACTTGGTAATAAAAATAAGTCAATAATCACCTACTTAAATATCTTCCTTCCTTATGAGGTCTTAAACTATTAAAATATTACAAAAATATTTACGAGAATGTTCCCGTAGTCTGCCAATAAAAAAAAAGCTTTAATTTATGTACAAAAGTTGAAAAGAGGTTTTTTGTTGCAAGGTTGTGCATTTCATAATGCTACTTCTTTCTATATCGACCATAGAGAAAAGTAGATGTTTCTTTTGTTATTTTAATGCTTAAGTAGTATGCTACAGGAATCTTTTGGCGCTTGATTGAAGAACGTCATCAAATATATGCGTCGGCATAAGCATAATGTTCCGACTGCTGGGACACTGGCCTCCTACATGTGTGGGGAGTGAGCTGTAATCCACTCGGTGCCAGTTCGAGTTAGTTTCACATTCGTGAAAGTTGGGGAAGGCAACTGTCAAAATGGCGCTGTCATAGGTAGTTCCCAAACAAGTTAATAATACAAGGCGTGAGGTGGTTTTTATTTATATTTGCCAAAATGACTCGTTCTTCTGTTCCTAACATACATAAACTCACGCTTTTTTACCATGGGGGTAGGCAGGAATAACAGACCCACCTGCTACGGTCCTAACATACGTTTGCCTCGTTTATAAGTTTTTATTCTGACTCTTTTCATGTCTAATGTAATATGTTGATTTCCAATATCGAAATCATCGAAAATAATGCAAAAGTAGAATAAAATCAAACTGACGAATGAACACAAAATGGAATCATTGAACGAAATGTCATATGTATTTTATTTAGGTCGTGGTGATCTAGCTATGACCACGCCATCAACGATTAGCTTTCCCTGACCTTCCCCGTCGTATTGACAAAACAAGATGGCGACCTTAGTTCCAAATTTGCCCACGCGCTAAATAATCCTTGTGGCGTTGTATGCATGAGTAACTGTGTTCCTTTTCTTACGATAGAAATGCTTTATATGTAGTTACATACATAGTGAAAGTTGTAAACGATTAGAGTATGTCAAATTAAGAATGCGAAATGTGTGATTTTTATGATTTTTTAGAGTCCAGGTGAAGAAAAATACGGTTCGGGTTAGACACGATACTTTGATGGATAATTGATAAAAATTGATAGTTAGCCTTATGAGTTTGTCCCGGAATCGAGAGTAATTATTGTGGTATTTAGTAAATTTAAAAGATCTTCTGCTTAGTCTCTGGCCTGTAAAAAGAAAAAATAAGTATATTACGAGATTGAAATAGAATAGATACATGTTTTAGATAATAAGTTTGAATGTTTTGAATACATGCAACTCAGCCTTAAAAGATTTTGAAAACCTTATCTCTGATCAGTAACTTTGTTGTCAAATATCATGTTTGTGGATGTGATTGTTGACTGGAATATCAGCCAATCACAGCAGTGTACATGAGATTTGTCAAAACTCTACTTACCGAAATTGCAACTTAATTCTAAGTACTAATTTTTAGCATGCAAGTGAAATATTTCATAAGTTAGGTATATTAGATAATTATGTAGTTTCTTTTTTTTGTTTAACACTAATCAAACAACTGGAGTGTTTGAAATGTATTTCTAATGTGTTAAGTGCTCACCAGTTTTCTACCATCACAGTATTTATATTTTCTACCAATTCATGTTGCCAGATTAGAATATTCAGTATTTTTTACATAAATTCTGAGGTCAACCCACATACATTACATACTGAAATAGGAGCTCGGAAAAATAAGAGATTATTTTTAAACATTGTAGAAATATTTCTGTGATTGTTAACAACATAAAGTAGGCGCTAACAGCCGCTTAGTAGTAATAAGTAATTAATGTATTTCAATTGACGCTTCTGCCACATCTGTTATTTTGCCTGCATTTCGTGACATCAGTAAATATAATGTTTCATTCATTATTAAGCACATGTATGTACCAGTCAGCATGATTCGGATAAAACATTTTTCTGAAGCTGTAAATGTTTATGGAAAGATGTTTCGAAACTTTTCGTAGTATTTTTACATAGAAAGATGAGAAATCTAGTCCTTGAACAGTTGTTTACTTTGAGCACCAGTAACTTGTGTTTGAGAAACGGTGTCTGATAAGTTGTACTAAGGACAATAAATACTGAAAAGAAAAGGATCGATAAAAGGCTCTTACAAACAGGCGGGACGCGACTCACGTAAAACAATAAAGTATTTTCCAATTTAATAAAAACTATTTTAATTTGAAGATTGGGACGATATTTTAACAGAAGAATAAAAATAAATTTATTTATATCCATTTTCTCAATTAAAAACGATTAAAATCGAATTAATTTTTCGTTTTATTTGAATTTACCGCCAAAACGCTCCTTACGATGGCTTTTTTTATCACGTGATATCGTGACGTCAGCTTTGTGCAAACTGTACAAATACTTAGTTTGGCGCAGTTTTAGAAGTATTTGTGCAAAGAGGCCAGTAATATCACTTTCTATCCATTAAAAATCTTGTTAATTATTAACTCAACATTCACTCGTTTACTTTAGTTTACACAAAGTTGACGTCACGTGTGGTCACGTGATAAAAAGTAATCGTAAGGAGCGTTTTGGCGGTAAATTCTTAACAACGATTTTTTATTTTTATTTAATAGTTTTTAATCAAGAAAATGGATATGAATCAATTTACTTTTATTCTTCTGTTACCTATTTCGTCCCAATCTGAAATTAGAATAGTTTTTAATAAATTGGAAACTATTTCTATAAAAACTTCATGGAAATCGTTCTACAAGTGTCACGCGCCTGTTTGAAGAAGCCTTAAAAGGTTTTAAAGAGTGAAGTCGATTTGAAAACATCATTGTGTAGTGTATGGTGCTAACAGACCAAGGTCGCAAAAGAGTACTTATATATTTTCTATCCTAGTGACGTAACGCATTCTTCTGTATAGAAAGATAGTCCACATTTATTTCTTGAAATTTTCTACGAATACGAGTTAGTAGACGTTTACACGGACGTAATAATATCGCGGCCGGGATTTTTTTGCGCACGAAAATCGAAATGTTTTTTCGACGCGCTGAGAGAGGTTCCGAGAGTCGAAAATCCAGTGTGGTTTGTAATCCCGTCACGGTATTATTACGACCACGGTAAACTATGAGTAAATCTGCCACTTGAATACTTACTATTTTTTTTATATTGCTTAGTACTTACCATTAAAATGTGCTCAATTTTTTTTTGTGTTGTGCATCGCATTAACATTTTATGTTACGAAAGTCCGTGTTGATTGTGATTTGTAATTTATTATTATTGTGTCAAACGTCTCGCTGAAACATTTTCATACATCATAAATATTGATGCGTACGAGAGGGAAAATATAAACCAATCACAGCTTATCGTGTGTTTACGTTGTCGCGTGACCCAATCAGAAACGATAATCGTTGTCCGAGACCAAAATGTAATATTACTATTGATTGGAACGGAAAATGTAATGGTGCCATACCATTCTAGTACAAAACTGCGTGACGCAGGACAAGTATTGTTTTCTAGTTTTCGAATTAAATTGTTATACTTTTTTTTCTAGTATTAGTTGTCTATTTGTATGGACTTTTGTTGAAACTCGAATATATTTTGTAAAATGTTGCACTTTTATAATTCCTTTTCAACATAGAAAGAAATACATTTGTGGTAAAACAGATCATTGTTTTTTATTTTTTATTACCAGCTTTGTTTTTGAAAATCCTAAATAGATGCCTACAAAATAAGCTGGGGCGACCAACGTCTGGCAGTTACGTACCTACACTAAACTAGCAAGTCATTTCTAATAAACAGTATCCGCTTCTATAACAAGTTGCCAAAGTCAGTTACAGAACTTGTGTACGTTACCCTAGCAAGAAAGTGTCTCCTAGAGTTATATGAGTAGAACGTATAATGTGTGCCTTATCTGATGTAAATGTCCCACATAAAAAATGTGTGCCCCCTGTCGTTTTGGAGAAAAACGGAAAAAACGATTCTTGCTGGGGTAACGTTTTTCTAGCAAGAAAATTCTAAACGAATGATCGGAGAGAGAAAAATTGTGCATGGCCAGAGAGCTTATATGTGTGCCAAAATGTGCCCCCAAAAATAAAATCTGTGCCCCTTCAGGTTTTCGAGATATTGCATTTCCTGCTGGAGTAACGTTTTGATGAATCGTATATCTCTAAAACTATTGCATGTGCCCCTGTAGAATAAACATACACGAGTAGCTCCTAAGGGGCACACCTTAGTGCCCTAATTAGATTTAAGAAAATATTGATAGTTTTCAAGTTATCGCGGTTTTATGAAAACCCGAAAAAACATCGCAGCGCCTAAATGAGACAAGGCACAAGTTCGCTGAAAACTGTATTCGGTCCTTCTTGACGCTATTAATAACCATACAAAGTTTCAAAACTGTTCATGCATGCGTTTTTGAATAATCTTGCTAAAAGTCAAAACTATGGTGTCTTAATTTTGACGGAAAAATACAAGGAACCAGCTCAATCCCAGATGTTGTAATGATTATTCTTTATACTTACATTTTGTTAACATTAACCTTGAAATTTAAGCATTCTCTATGTACCTTCATACTCATTTTCTGGAAGGAAATATAGTATTTGCGTGTTACAATAACTATTTCTCTATTATCTGTAATAAAATAAAATTTGATCTTTGTAATTTTGTATGTTGTGACATGTATGTCAAGATTTGTCAAACTGTCAGTTACTTTTCTTTTTTCCCATAGAGTTTCTCACTAGTCTATAAAGAATTACTTTTTGGTTTAATTATTATAAATTATTTTTATCAATATTATTAGCTGAAATATTGTATTTTATTAACTATGATTGTTTACTTCTTAATTTTAAATTATATCTTTAAATTCTTTACACACACATGGTTGTATAATATGTGCTGGCTGGTTACATGTGTCTGGCCACTGGAGGATATAATTTTAAATGTAAAAAATGTTCTGGAACGGCTGAAACTAGTATAAATAGAGGACGAAGCGCAGAAAGCGGGACTACTACGAGAGGGAACTACGAAGAGGGACAGCGACGTAATTTGATGTATGGAGGTGCTGTTTATTTTTCTGAAAAAGCCTCCACTAATAATACTACTACTGCTGCGGCCCTACTATTGAGCTTCGGAGTTTTGTCGGGTCCCTCCTGTTTCCACTGCTCGTCTTACTACAACCAATAGACAACAAGGCGCTCATACCGGATCCTCCTCACGACATATCCTCCTCCCAGTGTGTGTGACTTAAGAACCCTCCTCACAATATATCCTCCTCCCAGTTTGTGATACTAAAGGACTCTAGTGAAATAGGTAATTTTTATAAAACTATTTGTATTTTTTATTAATTTAAATTAAAAATGTAAAAATTTGCTTAAATCTTTATTTCCCTTAGGTTTAAGTTTGATTTGTTACAATGTGTAGGTGTGAACCAAAATTGTGTACCTTTAGTCAAAAATATATGGTGAAAATATTCAGCTTGGAATGTTTCGCATTAAGTTAATATTAACAAAAAACCAAAATATGTAAGCAACGGCTGGTTATCCGACCAAATTTGAATGACTACTAAAAAGCGACGGATTCATACATATCGATGACCTTCTTTACTTTACTCACTAACCGGTTGTGCCTGAGTACACTGAAGTAGAAAAGTAATAAGTAATAAAATAAAGTTGTTATTGGATTATATTCTACTAGCTGTTTCTATTATATTTATTGATAAGCCGTAGGTTAGATAAATTAACAGTAAGTTTTTCATCAGTAAGGGGAACGCTCCAACCAGCCCGCGAAATTCAAAGTTTCTTGCGTTTTTTGCAATTTGCAGGCCAGTGCTGTATGTTGATTAAAATATTATTCGCGGCTGTAAGACGTATGTAGTTACAGAATTATAAGCATCAAAATCACCAATACAACCCTCCAAGTTCATGAGGCGTAGGAACAAAAAAAAAAGTCATTCCTATAGCTTTGTGAACTTAGAGCGTAGTATTGATGATTTTGATAATTATAATTCTGTAACTACATATGTCTTACAATCGTAAATAATATTTTAATCAACATACAACCTAGCACTGGCCTGCAAATTCCAAAAAAACGTAAAAAAAAATGAATTTCGCGGGATGGTTGGAGCATTCACCTTAATAGAAGATTCCTTTTTTTCGCCTCCTCACACCGCGGGGCCAGAGATATCAGCAGCGGCAGATATCTCTGGCCCCGCGGCATCCGCTGATGTCGTGTCGCAAGGAGTCGCTTTGTCTAATTTGGAGAAAGTGAGACAGCTAGTACGCGTACGGTGTTAGTGTGACAGAGACAGTTACGTGTAACGTCGCTCTAATATGAATAATAGGTACGAAGTGTTTATTGACTAGGAAGTCCGTTTGGATTATTACTTGGTATTGGTAAACAGCTGCAGTTATGTTATGACGCCAAGGACACTGTTACGTTGAGTCACGCAGTTGCACTGATACTGTTTGTTTACTTTTTTTTTAAGTTGGTTGAAAGTGGCGTATTAAGCATTTTATAACAATTATGTGGTTGTAGGGGTGGTGAATTTTATGGCACGATCTGCAGTGGTAAGTATTTAATGGCATTGTTTTGACTTATTTAAAAAATACTTGTACACTTATCAAGTACTTGGATTTTTTTCATTATTTTACCTATTTATTTATTTTTTTAGGAAATTTAATCTGTGATTTGATGCAATACTTACTTTAAGAATTAAAATTAAGGGAATGAAAATAATAATTTCCACATCAACAAGCTGTTTCATTTAATAGTCACAAGGTGCATTTAATATATATTTTTAATTAGCCCCCAAATCTTTTGAACGCGACTGTACGGACAACAGCTTAGGTATAATACGTCAAATAAAGAAGGTCATCGATATGTATGAATCAGTCGCTTTTTAGTAGGTAGTCATTGGAATTTGGTCGGATAACCAGCCGTTGTTTACATATTTTGGTTTTTTGTTAATATTAACTTAATGCGAAACATTCCGAGCTGAATATTTTCACCATATATTTTTGACTAAAGGCACACAATTTTGGTTCACACCTACACATCTGGGATTGAGCCGGTTCCTTGTATTTTGCCGTCAAAGTTAAGACACCATCGTTTTGACTTTTAGCAAGATTACTCAAAAACGCATGCATGAACAGTTTTGAAACTTTGTATGGTTATTAATAGCGTCAAGAAGGACCGAATACAATTTTCAGCGAACTTGTGCCTTGTCTCATTTAGGCGCTGCGATGTTTTTTCGGGTTTTCATAAAACCGCGATAACTTGAAAACTATCAATATTTTCTTAAATCTAATTAGGGCACTAAGGTGTGCCCCTTAGGAGCTACTCGTGTATGTTTATTCTACAGGGGCACATGCAATAGTTTTAGAGATATACGATTCATCAAAACGTTACTCCAGCAGGAAATGCAATATCTCGAAAACCTGAAGGGGCACAGATTTAATTTTTGGGGGCACATTTTGGCACACATATAAGCTCTCTGGCCATGCACAATTTTTCTCTCTCCGATCATTCGTTTAGAATTTTCCTGCTAGAAAAACGTTACCCCAGCAAGAATCGTTTTTTCCGTTTTTCTCCAAAACGACAGGGGGCACACATTTTTTATGTGGGGGCACATTTACAGCAGATAAGGCACACATTATACGTTCTACTCATATAACTATAAGAGACACTTTCTTGCTAGGGTAACGTACACACAGAACTTAGCGATGGAAAGTTTAAAACGCACATCAAACGTATCCTTATCAAAAAAGCATATTATAAGATAAAAGACTACGTTGAAGACAGGGAAGTTTGGCATTAATTCCTTCTGCACATGTGGCTTCCCTGGTACCTCATTAACAGCATATCTATGTGAAAGTCTATTAACTGCTCTCAATGTTCTTTTTATTTTTACAATGCTGACATATTCTCGTCATTATTTGACATTATACATCAATTTTAATATCAACTATTTTTTAGTGATTGTCATGTTAATCATGTCACTATGTTTAATTAGGTTCATTTTATTTATGTAGATTATTTTACATATTGTGAATGGGAGAACGTTGTAGGCCTTACAGACTGTAGATTTGTAGACGATTTTCTATTCTGGATTCGTCTAAGTACCTGGTACTTATTTACAGGCCTGCACTGTCCTCCCATACATTTTATATCTGAAAACATTGTTAAAGCCAATCATTTTTAAAAGAGTAACCGTGGAGTTTCTTGCCGGCTCTTCTCCATAGGAAACAACATTTTGGAACCGTGCACCTAGCTTCTGACGTTTCATAAGTGCCCATGCAGGTTTATATGAAATAAAAATATTTTGATTTTGAAACACTATTTGAATTGTTACCTACTGTAAAGTAGAAAAAAACGGTGTTTTAAAAGTCTTCCCCAGTCATCAGTACAAATAGTCATAAAACAAATATTCGTACACTTTGCTCGTGACTTTAAAATATAAATAAGTAGAAAGTATACAGAGCGTGGCTGAGTCATCGACGCGCAACCTCTTACCATAGATTCAGGACCCCATGCCTACAATGAAATCTTTCGCCGGTAATTTTTTTAAGACTTCTATAAACCCGCAGGTTTTTATTTGATAACCGACGAAGAATAGTTAAGTAAAAAGTCTAGGCAAGGAGTTTAAAAAATAAAACAATATGATTAGGTACCTACTGATTGCGAGTCGATGTAGTTTTGCCGTCCTGTATTTTGACCACTACATGCCTTTTTAATAGCAAAAAAGTATATTTAATAGGAAAATATACGCAATGTCGTTTACCGACATCCTCGCACCGTAAATGTCAAAAAATCGTGAGAGAAAACAGTGTTCATCATCAAACTGCAAAGGGAAATCAGTGGTCATTACACGGCATATTACGTCTGTCTGTCTTCGATACGAGTAAACAATGCTATTAGTCCAACAAGTCTTGAAAGCGTGGTGCTCTCTCCGCCAATTGTTACCTATTTACCGTTTCAAACGGTTCTGATCCGAATCAAAGTCGTTAAACTGAAATCATTGTTACGGTGGTGCAAGCGATGGAAATTTGAATGATTGATGAGTACGAAGAGGTTATTGCAAAATGTTCACCTACTCAAGACCAGCTGGGTATTTACGTAACATACTAGCAGTAGCAATGGGTTTTAATCCGACAGCAACATTCATTGCGTTAAGTACAGACGCCAGCACCCCCAACTGAACATGAACCTTATAATTTTGGAATAAAGTTGAAAAACTAAACAGCACATCAAGCTACCCCAATCTGTCTTTGATAGTTTTTCAACTTTATTACAAAGGAAAAAGGTTTATGTTCAATTGGGAAAATTTGACAGTTTGGGATAGCTTGACCTGCTGGCGACTGTACGTTGTTGAGCAGACAAATTTTTCAAACTTAGGAAGCAATGGATTACACGCGGTACGTCCCAGCACTGGGATAATACTCACATTAGGATATAAATAATGTATACTAACACTAGTTTCATAAGTGTACTCTACTAACATCTATGGATTATTTATCAGTCCGAAATAAAAAGGTATGGTAAGGTACACGGAGTTAATACAAAGAGGAGACGGCCTAAGCAACTGTGTACTGTGATTCTCAACCAGGTCCTGACGTCATCACGTGGGCGTGGCCTTAGTCAGTGTATTGTTGGCGTTCGTCCTGTTAAGTTCTATGCACAACTTTGTACACATTCCCATTTTATAGAATATCGAGCTCAAAGAAAAAAAAAGAATGAAATGCTGTGTTTTATCTTGTAAAAACTACTCAGATAGACGTTCTGTTGCTATGGATGGCATCACATTTCATTTCTAAGTAATTTTATGCGTAATTTATCAACATAGTTCTAGAAAAATCTCTAAGCGTCGGTCTTTTCAGTATATAATTCTACCCGACACTAGATGGCGACACTTTGTGTCATGGGAAATAAAAATATTTAGGTACGTAGAGCTCAGTGTTAACATATTTTAAAATCATATGCATTGAGATTTGTTCAACGTTCATTTTTAAATATCCTTTAGTTGCCAAAATTATATTTTTGTAGTTCATAGACCATTTTGTAAGCAGGCCGCCATTTGTCGTCAACTATGAACGACAACCGGAAACATAACAAAAAGACAGGGCCGTAATTACAATCCAATTAGTGAACCAAATCTCCCGCGGCTGTCTCATATATGGAATTACTCATAAAAATACAATCTCCTTTAAATTAAATATTCTATCTACAAAAATGTATTTAAAGTACTTTCTCTCCGTGAGACAGCTAAGTATGGTAGGTACAGCTAAGTATGGTGTTTACTTAATCAAAAGATCTTAAAGCCTACCTAATTTATTTAGTTTTTTAAATGATGTACGAGTATGTTCAGATTTCTTTCCGAATATGATCTAAGACAGCGATGGATGACAAAAATTAATATCACTATTTCAATACAAATATGGATAGTTCGCAAAATTAGTGAAAATACCGGAGTACTCCCGGTACGACAATAGGGTATTTTACTCTTTATGAGAAAAAATCTATAAACATATTATTAGATAGCTTAGGCAAAAAGCAGTCCGAAAATGTTCGTTCATGATTTAGTTCATGAAATAACAATAGTAGATTTTACAACAAGTGCACAAAACAAACTATTTTTATCCGAGACTTTTAGCAGCCCGAGCCGAAGGCGAGGGCTGATAGTAATGTCGAGGATAAAAATGGTTTTGTGGACGAGTTATAAACTCTGCTTTTCACTTCGATTGCGAGGAAATAAAACAGTAGTATAACATAACATTTCTTCAATTAAAATTCAAAGTAAAATTAGAACAGTTTTGAATACCGCCGCTTTATTTTTTTTTAAATCTTACGACATTGATATTAGGCTGCAGACCTATACAGCCTACTATTAAATTAATTTTGTAATAATAATTTTCTTAAATCAACTAACCTACCGTACTTGAATTAAAATTTTAATATCTATTATATCTTAAAAAACACATAAGGCAAATAAATTAAAGTAAATATTATATAATAAGAAATTCTATCTATGAACTTCTTATTGCATTTGGCTGTATGGCTCATTTTCTTTGCCTTAATATAATACATTTATGAGTAGATACGTTAATGCCCTTGTGCACAAAATTCGATTTTGTGCAGCCTATACCCTGCACAAAGAAGCACTTTCAGAGCATGAGAAGTGAAAAATAAATTTCAGTTCAAAGATTTCAGTTTTTTAATCTGTTTTTGAACACCATGAAATTGTAACCGCCGTGTTATTATGTAATAACGCTGTTTAAACTAATCAACTGAACAACTATGTACTTTTACTATTTTCGTAACCAAAGTAATCTTTATTGAAATATTATCTTACATTCAGGAACAGCAAACCAACGATAAGTAGAATAATAACTCATTTTTTAAAATTTAAAAACAATTATCATACAAAATATCAGGGCATTTGTTTACACAGCAAGCTGACGTCATACCCTCAGAGCAATATGGCGTCCACTGCGTTCAGCGTTTTCGTCAAATAACGCGCGAAAAATGAAAATGAAAATGCACTTTTATCGCACTAATCGATTCAATAAAAACGTTGTGTTTTTTTTTTGGTGGTTTATTACCATTTTAGAATCTAAATAAAAGACATTTTTCAAAAATGTGTCTAATACCCTATTCTGAGTACGACCCTGTTGCATCCTGCTCTTAGTCGACATCTAGTGTGAGATAGTTACGTAACTTCAAAGTAAAATAAACAGAACGAGCGAGTAGTTTTGCTATTGACCGGTAGATGGAATAAAGAAGTGGGCGGGATCACCGAGTTAAAGGGCGGGATCTAACACCCCCGTCACCCCGCAAATTGTCACGCATTGTTTCTTAGGGAAATCTGATTACAACAGCTCCTCTTTGTATTAACTCCGTGGTAAGGTATTTTTTAGCAATATCCTTCAAAATTATTGTGATTGAGATAGTATTCTGCAATTTGGGTGTTTTTGACTATTATTGCTATTTTTTTATTAATAACTGTACCTAGTAGTAGGTATAGGTAGGTACAGAGGCCAGCACATCAAGCTACCCCAGTCTGTCAAATTTCTTTAATAGTTTTTCAACTTTATTACAAAGGAATAAGTTTATGTTAAATTGGGAAAATTTGACAGTTTGGGATAGCTTGACCTGCTGGCGACTGTACGTTAGATTAGAAAACAAAACAATCTTGCTAATTGTGCAACTGACAAAAGAGACGGTTACAATATCCCAGTTACTTATCTACCTACATAATAAAACTAGGGATTGTAGAACTTGAGAAGTTTCAGTAACTTCTTAGACCAAAACTAAAATAACATGACAGTGCGCGGTAGACACTCGCGGCTCACTTCATTTATCTAGCTAGCTACATATTACGAGGAACGTAGACAAAAACAGCAAGTACTAACGGGGTGAATCGGGGCGAAACTTTACAATTAATTTAAACGTTGAAATAACTGCACTATTTGGTGGTGGCAGGTACAACGACGCGCACCCTGTTATGTGCCGTTACCATGGATTCTGAAAAAGAAAATCGTCCCGATTCACCCCTGCTCCATACTCACCTGGTTTATCGAACTTATGAAGGCTTTCCTCCTTTTGTTAAGTTTACATTGGCATGCAAAGTTAAAAAGACACTACAGAAAAATATTTGACGTTTGTTGATAAGAATTATACATAACTACCTACGTGCTCCATAAAAGGTAGCGAAGCCTTGACCAGCAGGTCAGTGTGTCTCGGCGAGCAGAGGCTAATTAAATCAAATAAGACCCCGACCACCTACTCATAATATAAACACTTCAAGCTGTTAATTTAGTGAAGCGCTAATAGCCCAAAGGTTGAAGGGCAGACTGGCGAGCAAATGATCGTGAGTTCGATTTGTGCCCGTAGCATTATGTATGGCATACCTTGATACCTATGTGAAGTAGTAACACAGCTGTTTAGTTTACATAATTAAAAGAATTCACACGTGTTAAGCTCACTAAAGACTGGCAAAAATAAGAACGTTTTAGACGAGAGACTTTGGAAACCATTTCTATAAGTTATTCAGAAGTAAGTTATTTATAAGTAACACCTAATTGTAGATATGTATCTTGATTTAAGAATTAGGAGAACCGCTGCATAATTATGATCTCAATATGGAACGGTAACTATCTGAGTACCTGCGAACGCTCTAGGCTAAGTGTGACATTGCCAACGCAGACAGCGGGGAGGAAAAACGCGTAATATTTTTTTACCAACACGCGACGTACCTATTTATATTTCACGTAACGAATGTAGGTCAACAGTTCAACGACATATAGTATAAGATTTTACATTAAGAAAACGTACTCCTTGTTTTGAAGTCAAAAAAACATTTTTGCTGAAGCATTTTTGGTGGAGCGATCTTCGCAGCGTGGGTATGACTGTGTTATGTGGGGATAACTACAGGTATGAGAGTGACCGGGGATCGAGTTAAATGAAGTGCAAATGGAAAACCAGATTCCAGCTGTGGATTGCTATGGGCTTATGATTATGGACAGCGTTGCACTAAAGGTGAAACACCTACAATATTAATAATTATTATAGCAGTAGAACTCATTACATACGGGTATTCAGAAGCCCGAAAGCCTGAAAACCAGTAAACGTGGTTGTCTGACCCTGGCAACCCTAGGAGTATCGTGTTACCCAGTAACTGGGTTGTAGAAATCAGATAGGCAACCGCAAAATGCTGTTATTCGGCAATCGCATACGGTTAGACTGGAACCCGACCGCAAGATAGTTGGGAAAACGACTGGGCAGATGATGATCAGCAGAACTCTATCATCGCCCCTAACTAATTAATTACCTACCTACTTGTAACAATTCAAATAGCATAATCAGCCTATAACGTACCCACTGCTGGGATACACACCTTCCTATGACAGGGAGTGGGCCATAATGCACCACGCGGACCCAGTGCAGGCTGGCGGATAACACACGTTTCCAAATTTTTGGTTCTAGGACTTTCCAGTTTCCTCACGATGTTTTCCTTTACCGTTTTGGGAGCAGCAGGCTTAGTACGAGCACCGATTTGTCGACGGAAGATTAGACATGACTATTAACTAAATGATGTAAGTACAATAGGAGAAGATAGCAATGTTTTTCTATAAATTATCACAGTTATGCGTTCTAAACGAATCATGATTTTGTAGATAATCGTATTTACTTTGTGGACGTCGAGTAGAAAGTTTGTTGTCAGTGTTATTTTGACAGTTTGGGAAGAAATATTCTTCTGAAATATTCTACATTTTTAGGGACCTAGCAAAGATCGTTAGAAACGAAAGACTGTAGAAGACAGATTGTAGAAGGATAACTACGGTGCGATGTCAAATAGTCTTGTCCCTATATTTGTGTAGTTCGTGAACGATGAACGAATAGGAACCATTTCTTTGCAATGTACTAAAAGAAACGTTTCCGAATGCTGACGTGTAATCGGTCTATTAGTTCTAATAGCTCCTCGTACATTTACAAAGGGCCATACCGTATGACCGAACGAGAACGAGAATGACAGCGACTGATTTGACGGATACGATTTCAGTGAGACTTTTTTGCTCTGTGATTTAAGGAAGTACTGACTGAGAGCGAAGATCGAATAGAACTATTAGAACGAACTAGTTCACTGACAGAAAAGAACTAGTACGGAGCGATCTCAAAAATGACCGAGCAGGCACAAGACTAATGTCAAAAATGGAGAAACGTAATGTCACTTTGTAATGAAAAAGCACTGTCTATTCTTCATAGAAAGAGAAAGCGTCATGCTAAACCTGCAGTGGTGATAAAGTAATTTACACAAAGTAGTGCCTGCTTGGGTTCGGACCCATGACCCACAACTCGGTAAGTCGGGCCGTTACCACTGGCAAAAAATAAAATGCCTGCAACTTTTTGGAAACAAAAGCCGTAACTGTTCACTTCTTGTAGGTACCAAACAGAGTGAACAATATGATTTGTAGCGAACGGGCCAAGTGCAACAAACGAAAGCGTTGAGCTGCAGAATTATATAAATCTATCGTGACACTGTGACGACGAAGTTATCGACAAAGTGATAATGATAACATTGGTTATGTAAGAAAACAGCAGCGGAATTAAATTAGCAAGTCAATGGCTTCACGGTAGACAGGCAGGCGGTGAGACGGCTATTGTTTCATTTATTTTTTTTAAGTTCTGAAAACTGAAACGGTGTTCTGAAACGGTAGATGCCAAAAGAATAAAGATTATGATAAAAGATGGGGAAGGAACATCCTTCTTCTACACCGGGACATCGACGCGCATACTGAAACCATGAATTCAGCACATGACCCTAGCCTGTAGCGCAGATGACATGTCCAGTTGCAGCCCTCTGATATCGATAAATGTTCATGATTTTACACATTGGTTTTACAATAAAATAAAAATAGATCTAAATTACTATGGATTTATTAATTCAATATTACTTTGGGGAACATAATTACCGCCTTGCCATTTTGAAAGGGAACTATTAAAGGTTTTGACATACCTACTATTTTTTATTTTAAAATCAAAGAAATGTATCAACGTAATAGGGTATTGTTGCGCCGCACAATTAATGTTTGGTTGCCACTAGCGACATCTCGTATCGAGTAGCGGAGTTAATCGTCAAGATCTTTCTATAAAGTTCGATGATGTTCTAGAACTTTCTGGAACTATCGACATGTGTTCGGTCGGGGCCGATATGTACTCGAACATTCTGGATGCTTCTGCGGTAGAGGGTTCTGGAACTATCCGAGGGCCCTATATAAGCGGGAACGGAGCGCGTCCCGGGGTAGTTCATTGGAAGCGATACATGCGAGAACATCTAAAGCGATCTTCAAGTGCGACTTAAGAGTGATCCGTAGTGCTATTGTGTTGTGTTATTAGTGAGTTTAATTAAAGTGTTATTTTTGGTAATTCATATCGGCAGTTTTTAATTGTCACGAACCCCTAGCTCGTAACAATTGGTGTCAGAAGCAAGGATTAAAATCATGCCGATTTTACCTAAAGACGACACGGAAGGTATCCGTACCCGGAGTCAACGCCAGCAGGAGACGGACCAGAGGCAATTTGGTGGAACAATGCCACAGGCGTCGGAGGGCCAGCTACCAACCACAGAGGCCGGCCCGTCTACAGCTGCTCCAGCATCACCAGCACCAGATTTTGCTGCTCTGATGATGATGTTGCAGGAGCAGGCCCGCCGACAGGAGGAACAGGCCCGCCGACAGGAGGAACAGGCTCGCCGACAGGAGGAACAGGCCCGCCGTTTGGAAGAACAGCTCAAACGGGATAAAGAGGAGCAGGTCCGCCGACAGGAGGAGCAGGCTCGCCGACAGGAGGAGCAGGCTCGCCGACAAGAGGAGCAGGCCCGTCAATTGGAAGAACAGCTCAAACGGGATAAGGAGGAGCAGGTGCACCGCCAGGAAGAGCAGATGCTCCTCATAAAGGACCTTCACGCAACCTTCGGGAAAGACATGAAGGAGGTGAAGGAGAAGGTTGCCCAGCATGACAACCGCTTGTCAGAAGCTGAAACTCAGATCAGCAAGTTTAGTGATGTCATTGCTGATGTGAAGCAAGAGTTGGGTAACCTCAAACTTGGGGATGGAATCGCAGCTCCCGTAGCTACAACACCTTCGCTACGTGGATTCAAAGTGCCGCCGTACGATGGGACTTCTTCCTGGTCGGCCTACAAAATTCAGTTTGCGGCTGTCATGAAGGCGAACGGGTGGAATAAAAGTCAGGCCATGACTGCCCTCACCCTAGGCCTGCGCGACCAGGCTTTAAATGTGCTGGAAGCTCTCGGTAAGGAAGTGACTTACGAGCAGCTCGTCGAGGCATTGGAGGCTAGATATGGCGACGCTCACCTGGAACACGTGTTTCGTGCGCAGCTCAAGGATCGTGTGCAACGCAGTAACGAAAACCTGCAGCAGTGGGCCCTTGAAGTAGAGAAGCTGGTTCGAAAAGCGTACCAGTCCGTACCTGCGCTTATTGATGGGAACCTGGTGCAGGCATTCATCGACGGCATCCGGGACCTTGAGGTTAGAGCTGCTGTGAGACTCGGTCACCACGGGACGCTTAAGGACGCCTTGGCCCATGCACTGGAGGTGGAAGCTGTGCGGCAGGATCATCGTTCCCATCGCGTCAGGGAGGTTGTAGCAGCTACAGTTCGCGATCGTAAAGGATACAGCCCTAGGTGCTACGGCTGTGGGGAAAGGGGCCACCTTCGATCCAGTTGCCCTAAGCGAACTGCAGAAAGGGAAGATGGCCGGTCTCCAGAGGGTAGCGCGACTAACAGCACTACCCAGCAGCAGCAGGGAAACGAGTAATAGCCAGGACTGCGGGGCGGGTGCTGGCTGATGTTCAAAGAGCCCCAAGGATTTCGATCACACAAACACATGACGGGAACACCTTAATCATCAAGGGTGAGATCAACGGAATGCCTTGTAAGCTGACCATAGACACTGGAGCCTCTCGTACGGTCGTCAGTTCCAAAGTTATGAGTCGGCTCCTTGGGGACTCCGCATACAACCGGGAACGCATTAATTTGGTAACAGCCACCGGTCAGCGCATACCCGTCTGTGGAGAGAAGGAGATGGAGTTGAAGCTAGGCAACAGGACCTACCTGCATAATGTCATCGTGGCTGATATAATGGACGATTGCATCCTGGGTCTTGACTTTATGAGGAAGAATTTTTGCGAGATTGACGTCAAGCAGGGAGTTATGAAATGTGGACGAGAGGAAATTTTTATGGAAGGGGCGTTACCAGGGAATGTGTACAGCCTTAAGGAAATTGTTCTTCCTCCGAGATCAGAAACGATTGTGCCGGTTAGTCTTCCTCGGAATCCTGGGCAAACTCATCGTTGTGTACTCGTGGAAAGGGTAGACAATGACCTTCCATGGAAAGTGGCACGAACTTTGGTCAGAGCCACCGACATCTCAGGGGTACGTGTGCTGAACCTTTGTGATCAGGAACAGACTATTGAAAAAGGCACACTGATTGGTACTTGCGAGGAAGTGGATTGGCTGCGTCAATACCAATATCTATCGACTGGGACCCCCAGCAAGGATGCACAAACGAGAGTGACCACACTTTTAGAAGAGTGTCGCAGCGCTCTGTCTCAAAATGAGATGGGCAAGGCGAAGAAGATGTTACTGAAGTACGCCGAAGTTTTCTCCCTAAACGATAGTGACATTGGGAAGACTGGCTTAGTTCAACACAAAATAAATACAGGAGAAGAGTTGCCTATCCGTCAGCGGCCAAGGAGATTGCCGGTAGCGCGTGAAAAGGAAGTAGAAACCATGATTGAGGGAATGGTGAAGGATGGTGTTATTGAACCTTCATCTAGTCCATGGTGTTCACCGGTAGTGCTGGTAAGGAAGAAGGACGGCAGCCTGCGGTTTTGTGTTGACTATCGTCGTCTGAATGACGTTACGAAGAAGGACAGCTACCCTTTGCCAAGAATTGATGACACGTTGGACATGCTTACTGGAGTAAAGTGGTTTAGCACGCTGGACCTGAAAAGTGGCTACTGGCAAGTTGAAATTGACCCCAAGGACAAGGAGAAAACAGCATTCTCGACAGGAAAGGGTCTGTGGCAATTTAAAGTTATGCCGTTTGGATTGTGCAACGCTCCGGCAACGTTTGAAAGGTTGATGGAACTTGTACTAACTAAGTTGATTGGCGATGCCTGTCTGGTCTACTTGGATGACATCATCATCGTAGGCCGTACGTTTGAAGAACATCTTCAAAACCTGGAACGCGTGCTCATGAAAATCCAGAGTGCCAACCTCAAGTTGAGTCCGAAGAAATGTTCACTATTCAAACGGCAAGTTAGCTTTTTGGGATATGTAGTGTCGGAAGAAGGTATCCGCACGGATCCAGAAAAAATCGCCGCTGTCAAGGATTGGCCAGTTCCAAAAGACAAGACGCAGGTCAGAGCGTTTTTGGGGTTGTGTTCTTATTATCGGCGATTTGTTAAGAACTTTGCAGATATAGCCAAACCCCTGCATAAGCTAACCGAGGAGAAGCGACATTACTGCTGGGATGAAAGTTGCGAAATCGCATTCCAGGAGTTAAAGGACCGACTATGCAAAACACCTATTTTGGGGTACCCTGATGCAGGCAAGGAATTTATAGTTGACACAGACGCAAGTGACATAGGACTTGGTGGTGTGTTGTCTCAACGGGATGGTGATCAAGAGGTTGTGATAGCGTACTTCAGCAAGTCGTTGTCAAAGCCGGAGAGGAACTATTGTGTCACGAGACGGGAATTGCTTGCTATGGTAAAGTCATTGCAGCATTTTAGCAAATATCTTCTGGGGCGGAAATTCCACTTACGAACCGACCATGCTGCACTGAAATGGCTATTGCAGTTCAAAAATCCAGAAGGACAAGTTGCGAGATGGATTGAGCTACTGCAGGAATACGACTTTGTGGTCGAACATCGCAGCGGGAAATCTCATGGCAACGCAGATGCATTGTCAAGAAGACCTTGTCCTGAAGACTGCAAGCATTGTACTAGGCAAGAGAGTAAGGAAGTGGTACCTGTGAGGATGCTCAGGACGGACCTCAGCAACGAGTGGAAGGAAAGCCTACAACGTGCACAGCAGGAAGATTCAGACATCAAGCCGATTCTGGAGTGGATAAGGGCCAGAGCTCCTAAGCCCAGGTGGAGCGACGTCTCAGCAATGAGTTCGATCACAAAGAGCTATTGGGCCCAATGGGACAGCTTGGTGATTCAGGATGGAGTCCTGTGCCGTAAATGGGAAAATGCTCGGGGAAACAGCTGTCACTTGCAAATGGTTGTCCCTAAATCTCAAGTACCGGATGTTCTGCAGCTGTACCATGATGGTTGTTCAGGAGGTCACCTGGGAGTAAAACGGACTCTACTGAAGATAAGAGAACGGTTTTACTGGATCCACTGTCGGGACGATGTCGAGGACTGGTGTCGCAAATGTACAAGTTGTGCAGCTGTAAAGGGACCTCAGACGCGTAGCAGAGGTGCATTGAAATTGTACAATGTTGGTGCACCATGGGAGAGGATAGCCCTTGACGTTGCGGGGCCGTTTCCGGAAAGTGAAAGTGGTAACAAGTATTTCATGGTTGTGATGGATTACTTCACTAAGTGGCCGGAAGTCTTCGCCATTCCAAATCAAGAAGCTTCGACAGTTGCAGATAAATTAGTTCATGAAGTCTTCTGTCGTTCTGGAGTACCTTTAGAGATTCACAGTGATCAAGGAAGGAATTTTGAGTCTCAAATATTCCAGGAAACTTGTCGAGTGATGGGTACTCATAAAACAAGAACAACTTCTTACCACCCACAATCGGATGGAATGGTGGAACGATTTAATCAGACATTAGAGAGGTACCTAGCAAAAGTTGTGGAAAATCGGCAACGAGATTGGGACAAGCACATACAACCGTTTTTGTTGTCATATCGAAGCGCTGTTCATGAAAGCACATCGGTGACACCAGCTTTCGCAAACTTTGGAAGGGAATTACGGCTACCTGCAGACCTGATTACCGGAATACCACCTGATGCCCCACGCAGTATAACCGATTATGCGAATGACTTGCGGAACAAGATGAATGACATTTATGAGCACGTAAGACACTCAGGCCAGCAAATGTCTGAAAAGATGAAAACCCGTTATGACCGCAAAATGAACAATAAAGGGTTTGACGAAGGTTCACTAGTGTGGTTGCACAATCCCGTCCGCAGCAAAGGGAAATCTCCTAAGCTTCAAGCTAACTGGGACGGACCGTACCGGATTGTGACAAAGATCAATGACGTTACCTACCGGATACAGAAAGGTGCAAGAGGTACTCCTAAGATAGTCCACGTGGATCGACTGGCGCGTTATTATGGGGCCGATAATGCTCGGGACGAGCATTTCTTAGGCGGGGGCAGTGTTGCGCCGCACAATTAATGTTTGGTTGCCACTAGCGACATCTCGTATCGAGTAGCGGAGTTAATCGTCAAGATCTTTCTATAAAGTTCGATGATGTTCTAGAACTTTCTGGAACTATCGACATGTGTTCGGTCGGGGCCGATATGTACTCGAACATTCTGGATGCTTCTGCGGTAGAGGGTTCTGGAACTATCCGAGGGCCCTATATAAGCGGGAACGGAGCGCGTCCCGGGGTAGTTCATTGGAAGCGATACATGCGAGAACATCTAAAGCGATCTTCAAGTGCGACTTAAGAGTGATCCGTAGTGCTATTGTGTTGTGTTATTAGTGAGTTTAATTAAAGTGTTATTTTTGGTAATTCATATCGGCAGTTTTTAATTGTCACGAACCCCTAGCTCGTAACAGTATTTTACTCTATAGGAGAAAAAAATATATTGTTGAGATAGATTAGGCAAAAATCAGTCGGAAAATGTTGGTAAAACCTTTCATGTTCATGAAATAACAAAATAAATTTTAACATTCACTTCAAACTTTTCAGTTTTTTAAATCTGTTTTTGAACACCATGAAATAGTAGCCGCCATGTTATTACGCCATACCGCTATTTAAACTAATCAACTGAACAACTTTGTACTTTTATTATTTTCGTAACCAAAGTAATTTTTATTGAAATAATATCTTACATTCAGGAACAGCAAACCAACAATAAGTAGAATAAGAACTCATTTTTAAATTATAATCAATTATCATACAAAATATCAGCGCATTTGTGTACACAGCAAACTGACGTCATACACACAGAGCAATAAATATGGCGTCCACTGCGTACAGCTTTTTCGTCCAATTACGCGCGAAATATGAAAATGTAATATTTTTTTGTGGTTTTTTAGCATTTTAGAAACTAATTACGACACTTCAAAAATACGATAATATCACTAAAGTATTGTTGTGTACACATCAAATTTTTTTAATACCCACTTCCTAAAATGAAGGTACAGTACAATATTGTCCCAATAATAAGAAAATAAAATTTTGCTAGTTTTGGGTAGCTTGATGTGCTGGCGTCTGTACCTTGGTCACAAATAGTGGCTAAAACTTTAAAACCAGCTGCTTGTAGTTTTGTGATGACATCTATCATTTGTTTTTTTTTTTTTATAAGCCAATGTCTTAGTTGTACCGGGTGAATAGCTGTAATAAACAGGTTGCTTGTATGCCTTGACAATACCTCTTATCATGAACACCAGCACAGTCACAAATCTTTTTTTTTTTTTTTTGGTCACCATCATCCACAAAGCCTTTAATCTCTCGAAAAGAAAGTCAAAGTCAAAGCATTTATTTCAATTAGGCACTCAAAAGGCACTTTTGAACGTCAACATTTACATTTAGACGGAATTGATTCTAGTCGCCCATTCCAAAATGTAGTTTCGTATGGAGAAGAACGGGCAAGAAACTCCACCGTTACTCTTTTAAAATGTTTACATACAATTTATCATAGTACATTCATTACATAATTATATGTGAAAACGATGCACCCAGAATAAAATATACTATACCAAAAAAGGTAACAAAATGCAACTGAAGCAATAAAGATAAATTCATTTTATGATAGATGCATGGTGCTCACATATTTACAAACATTGTAAGAGTAAGTATATGATTTTCCTAGAATATTATTAAGAAATAAGTCAGTGTGTGAGTGTAAATCAACGTCATAAATATAATTATTTATATAATTCAATTAGCAACCAGTTTGATTTTGTCTAGACTCTAGATTGTCCTACGGAGCAGGACCAGCATGTTTCCAAGCATTCTTAACTTGGATATAATCCTTTAATTTATAATACGCTTGTTTACAAAGTGTACTTTTAATATGAGTTTTAAATTTCCTTTCATTTAATTGCAATATATCACAGGTATTTTGTTATAACATTTAACACAGTACCTACCCCATAAAAGATGAATGTACTTTAGCTAATCTGAAAAATGGTTGATCTATTTTGTCTTTGTTTCTAGTATTAAAATTATGTCTATCACTTATTTTATTTAAAAAATGTAGATTTTTTCTTACATACATGATATTTTCATAAATGAATTGGCAAGGTATTGTCATAATATTAATCTTTTTAAACAGTTCCCTGAGGGATTCGCGGCGACTTATGTATATATATTATAAATGGCTCTGACAGCTCTCTTTTGCAAAATAAAGATGGATTCAGTGTCAGCAGCCCGACCCCACAGTAAAATGCCATGCGACATAATGCTGTGGAAGTAGCTAAAATAGACCAAACGCGCGGTTTCTACATCTGTTAACTGTCTGATCTTTCTAACAGCATAAGCGGCCGAACTTAGCCGCCCCGCAAGAGATGTTATATGAGGTCCCCATTGCAATTTATCGTCTAGCGTGATTCCCAGGAACACCGTTTGATTAACAAATTCCAGTTTTTCTCCATTCAATATGATGTCACATTCGCTACTCTAACATTTGGTAATTGAAATCTAATGCATTTGGTTTTTGTGCCATTTAGTACCAAATTATTTACCGTAAAACAATCTTGGACCTGAAGAATAAAGTTATTCACGTCTTCAAGATTTTGTGTACGTCGGTCTATTTTAAATATCAATGATGTGTCATCTGCAAATAACACCATCTTCGGTTGATTTAGAAGTAAATACGGTAAATCGTTAATGTAACTAAAAAGAGGAATGGACCCAATATTGAACCTTGGGGAACGCCCATTGCCATTTCAGCCCCTAGTGAGTTTATGCCGCTTACTTGAAGTTAACTTTTCTGTTTTTCAGGTATGATCTTAGTAAATCTAGAGCTGTATTTCTAATCCCATAGTGCTCCAGTTTCAGCAGAAGTGTCTCATGGTTTACGCAATCGAACGCCTTGGAGAGGTCGCAAAAGATTCCATCTTTTGCTTCTTCCCAGGCTTTAAAAATGTTCTTTATTAGCGTGACACCAGCGTCAGTGGTACAACGTCCTTTGGTGAAACCGTACTGCTGTTCATGAAAGATGGCATTTTTATTAAAGTGACGTAACATTTGATTGAGAATCAACTTTTCAAACACTTTACTGAGGACTGGCAGAATTGACACGGGCCTATAATTGTTGGGTTCTTTACTGTCACCGGATTTGAACAACGGAACTACTTTACTGTGTTTCATGAGATCCGGGAAGACTCCTTGGTCTATACTGGTGTTAAATATGAAAGCTAAATAGGGCGCAATAGTTTCGATAATAGCACTACATACTTTTACAGACATTCCCCAAAGATCTTCTGTTGATTTAATTTTGAGATCTTTAAAAGGTTTTATAACAGCTTGGGGGTTGGTATGCTGAAACAAAGGGCGAGAGAATGGAGAAGGGGAGGGGAGAAGAATCTCTCGTTTTGTTGTAAAAACACGGTAAGGGCAATGGCCATTTCATCAAACACCAATGAACAGTATCTCTGTATCTGTGGCATTTTTTCCACAATCTTCTTCAACCAGGAACCAGTTTTACTTTAAATAGTAAACTAGCTTTTCCCAGCGACTTTGCCCGCGTGTAAGTCGGTGTATTATACAAACCTTCCTCTTAAATCGAGTGATTTAAGAGATAAACAGAGTTGTCTATGGATGAAAACCGCATTCCGGACCGATCTGAGCTTACAAACAGGAAAAGCGACTTTGTTTTATAAAATGTAAAGGATCTGCAAAATTCTTCCGCTGGGTAAAATGCAGAACTTACTCTTAACCATATAGGTGAAGGCTTTTAAAGATAAAGACAAAACTCTCTCCTCCATGGTAAATCTTCTTCCTCTCACATGTCGTTTCCCAGTTTGCCTAACCTGCGTAAGGTTTTTTTTTTGCGTTTCTATTTTTTTTTATTAAGTTTCTATTTTTTTTATTAAGTTTCTAGCAAAGGTCATCCTTCTCATGTTCCAAGGCCGACTTTGATTTGAATTTTTACAATGTTTCTTGTGTTTCAAAGCTTCAGAGAGTCTGGTAAACTCTGAAATTATAATAATAAACTATTTAATTTAATTAAAATAATCTAAAACCAACTGCTACCCAAAATTCCTGTAGCTGCCTGAGAAAATGTACTACTTACAACAATAAGTAAAAAAAAAACATTTCATTGAAACAATTACGTTTGACCCTAAACTAACCATCCCAAACAATCTTGGTTCGAGGATAACGAGTTTTTTTTTTAAATTCTTTTTTGAAAAATATTAACTGTATTTTAATTAGTCCATACGAAAATAAAACTCGCTAATTTAGAAAATCGTTGAAAAAACGTGCATTAAAGCTGTTTGTAATCATGAGTATAATCATGTACATAAATACACTAATTACCAGTTCCATGTACTAATAAGTATTATGCAGGATCTTACCTGTGCTAGTTTGATGTAACCGAAGTATGGTTACTGGAACTGGTCAAGACTTCTAAGATTAGATTGTTGTTCCGATGGTTTGCCTACATCCATGTTTACAGGGATATTTTCAGAGGTCCCTTGTTATTCCATTTGTGTATCTACATCCATTACTAGTTGAGACTGTGATGCAGCTGTTGATGGAAGGTTTTCATGTTCTCTTTCTTAAGCTGTAAGTAATAGTGGGATTGATGTCAGAATCACTTAAATGTTTTATGTTTTGTAGTAACTACTGGTTTTCCAAATAAATAAACTTTATATAAAAACACGTAACAAGGATTGTCTACATTTAATTAAGTTCCTAAAATTTAGGTAGAAAGATAGATCTAGTGTCTTTCAGGCTTTATGGTTCGGAAGATATGGACATCAGAATAACTATATATCTGTTACTATACATAATAGTATATTTTTCATTATTATTTAAAATATCTTGACAATTATATGTTGAGAATTAGCTTACCTCCGATGTTACTGATGCCGCTAATTCTGTTGTTCCTGATCCATGGCTCTTGGATCAGTGCGATGGTTCGGGGCTTTACCTCCAAGACCCTGCATAAACTAGCTGTGGCAGTCTGGCTATGATGCAGGTTGGTTTGTATGATGTTTACGGTGATGGCGCTGGAGTGGATTTAATCGGAGATGGATCCATCGTATGGGCTCTCCACTACTTCCACTCTGTGCTGGTCGTCGTGTAGATCGCCCGGCGATGAGGTAAGTACTTGCTCGTTCCAACCAGGTGATGAGGGCACTATGGTGTCGAGGTCGTAGTCTATTGTTGCCCGGGCCATGACCTCGATCTGGGCAATGTCCGTGTCGTCCATCAGTGTCAGTGCAGTCATTGCGTCCGTGCTGTCAGTCTTGGGGTCAGAGGTTAGGGTCGTGGGCCAGAAGCACACGTATATCGACCCAAGAAGGTACGAAATCCGTCGCTCCCGTGCTAGGACCCTTTCAACTTCCTCCGGTGGCACACCTAGGGTCAAATAAGTCCCATGGTTGTCGCCACCGACGGCAGTTGCCCTGTACAGAGACCACCTGGCAATGTCGTACCAAGTATTCTGACGTATCAGAATACTCTGGAGCCGGGCTACGGCGCCTTTGTAACGAGGTACGAATAGCGAGGCTCGGACACGGGTGGGCACGTCAGATCGTCTTAGTATTGTTAGTGTAAGGTCAGTGTCTGGGAGTTTTATCTTGGGTACGTTCTGGGTCAGCCAGGTCAAGGCATTTTCGTCTTCACACCACATCTTCACGGTGCCCTCCGCTACCCGTGGGTAGCCGCGGAAGGCCGGGAGTGGTGTCGTCGGGTCTGTGTCCATAATTAGACATTCTAGGTCCGTCTTTATGTGCTCGGCCTCTTCCTTGGTCAAGTCTCTGCAGGGGGGAGGGAAGCAGATTGTTACGGCCAGCCTCGAAGGAATGTCCTTCGTGGCCCGCGCATAGGATCTCTGTTCCCCCTGAGCGGAGTGGACCCTCATACGCTTGGCATTCCCCTGGAGCGTGCTTGGTGAAGCCATGACATCAGGGCGAACCCTCTTCGCCGGGCCTGTACCGCTTGGTCCAGACTGCAGCTTGGAGGTGCCTGGTAGGGTGTTAGTTGTCGGCATCACCCGTGCGTGTGAGGTTTTAAACCACCTCTCCCTGTCCTGTTTAGGTCGAAGTCGGTCGTAAGTACTGTCTGAGTTCGGGGGTCGACTGGCGGGCCCGGCAGACTCTGTCGCGTGCAGAGGCTTTGCGGGCCGGGTTACCCCTTCGCGCATTACCGGCTGGTCGCGTTGCTCCGCATCGGGCCACTTTTCGCACTGGGTTACCCCTACGCGGACTAACGGCTGGTCGCGTTGCACCGCGTCGAGCCGCTTTTCGCGTTGGATTACCCCTTCCCGGACTAACGTCTGGTCGCGTTGCTCCGCGTCGGGCCGCTTTTCGCACTGGGTTACCCCTTCGCGGACTAACTGCTGGTCGTTTGGGTCCGCGTCCGATAGTTGTAGTTCCGGAACTGCTAATTTACAAAGCTGGTGATTTGGGTAGAGGTAAACTGCTTTAAAATGTTTACGGCAGACTCGCAAATTGTTGTAAACATGATTTTTATTCTTCAGATGTAGATCGCCAATCGTTGAAACCCATGTCAAGTATCTCTCAAGATTGAATTTTGGATCTGGAAACCGATGTAGAGGAATACCTGAAATAGAAACAAATATTTTATTATGCCATTTATTTAACTTAAAAATCAGTTGCCGCATGTAGGTATATAAATTTGTCTCTTGAGAACGGCTGGAGAAGAATTTTTTGTAGGTACAATGTTTACCTATTACTATCTATGGAGTTAGATCAACATCATGTTGAAAAACAAGAAAATTAAAACTAATTTCCTGGGTATTCATTGGATTTGATTGATTTTTTGTAACCAGGTAAAGAACACTGAAACTCTTGGTTTTAAGGAATGTTAATCGCCTTATTCAACCTTGTATTTCATTTTCAGTTAATTAGGTGCAATCAGCAATACATTGCATAATGAAGGGTATACATTCAGTCCGAAAAGTACCTGGGAAATCCCGTGCTAGAGATATTAAAAAAAACTTTTTGCGTTAGTTTGGTACAATTGTCATTGATTGGCGGTAAAAAAATTACCTAACTTCTGTCGAGTATTTTGTGACTAATTAACATTTGTGACAAACAACTTTTGTGGTTGTGTCGTTTTTTACTATGGCCAATTTTGTTGAGCAACGATCTTGTATTACATTCTGTGTTGCAAGTGAAATTTCTTGTGCCGAAACACTTAAAATGTTATAAAAGGCATTCGCAAATAATTTTATGTCCAAAACTCAGGCATACCAGTGGTATAAATCATTCAAAGAGGGAAGTACAGTGGTCGAAGATTTACTACGGGCTGGAAGGCCATCCACATCAACTGACGATGATCATGTCAATAAAGTGAAGCAAATTGTAATGCAAAATCGTTGTGTGTGTGAGAGAGATAGCCAGAGACACCGGCGTACCAAAAACTACAACACATTTTGACAGACTTTTTGAAAATAGCTTGCACCTCTGCTTGACTCATAACTCAGAATGGACGTTGCTAATGAGATGCTTTCTGAAGCATGAAACGATTCCACGTTTATGAAACGCATCATAACTGGTGATGAGACATGGGTCTATGTGTGCGACATGGAAACAGAGCAACAAGCAACAAAATGGGTCGTTTCAGGTTAGCCATAACCAAAAAGAGCATGTCAAGCCAAATAAAAAGTTAAGGCACTTTTGACGGTTTTCTTTGATTATCGGGGTGTGGTTCATCATGTGTTCCTTCCGACGAGCATGACAGTCAACAAAGAGTGTCGAAGACATGAGGCGTTTGTGCGAAGGTATTTGTCGCAAAGGGCCGAATTTGTGGGTGGAAAACATGGATTTTGCATCACGATAACGCGTCAGCTCACACAGCCATGATTATTCGTATCTTTTTGGCCAAACATTCAACGAACATCGCTTCGCAGGCACCCTACTCACTAGATATGGCACCATGTGACAAGTTTCTCTTTCCTAAACTTAAATTGCCGCTTCGAGGAAAGCGTTTCGAGACCATAGAGGTGAGAAAAAATACCACAAAGGCGCTGAAAGCCATCCAGATTGAAAAGTGTTTCGAGGACTGGTTGAAGCGCTGGCGTAAGTTACTTTGAAGGGGACAAAATAGATTTGGATAATTAAAATTACCCCTTGTGTTTTATTTACAATTTCCGGGTACTTTTGGGACACAGTACCGTAAAAAAAATATTATTTATATTTACCGTCATCTTTGACGACTTGGCAGCCGGGCACACAACACTTGTTTCGAGACATTGATAATAACTAGAGGTTTGCACCGGAGCGAGATTTTAACAACCGATTGAATTCACCGGTGATTGGGCAATCTCCGGTGAAAAACCGGAGGTCACCGGAGAATAAAGAAATTTTGTTTCTTTTTTAAAATTTATACATTAAAAATGAAGATATAAGAATAATAAATTGATATACTTTATATAATCATTTTAAAGTCACTTCTTTAAATATAATCATTTATTGATTTTACAAATAAATGTATGGCTGAACACAGAAAAACACAGAAACATTTTTGTGATTACAATTTTACAATAAAAGGCATCGCGACTGAGAGTCGCGGAGGATCACTCTGTTACGTCCGTTATCCTCGGGATCGGGCTCTCTCTCCTCCTGCTGCCTGCGTCAGCGGCGGGGAAGAGAAGTGGGGGCGCGCGCGGTATGGCACTACGTAGCAACAACATCGTTCTTACCACGCTCATAGAAAACCCGTGCTATATCATTTATTAAAAAAAAAAAAAAAAACTTTTTATAAAGACAACAAATGCTGATTTTGATTTAAGAAACACAACATGTCAAATCAAATCAAATCAAATCAAAATATTTTTATTTCATATAAACCTGCATGGGCACTTATGAAACGTCAGAAGCTAGGTGCACGGTTCCAAATTGTTGTTTCCTATGGAGAAGAGCCGGCAAGAAACTCCACGGTTACTCTTTTAAAAATAATTGGCTTTAACAATATTTTCAAATTCAGAGATTAAATGTATGGGAGGACAGCGCAGGCCTGTCAATAAGTACCAAGTACTTAGACGAATACAGAATAGAAAATCGTCTACAAATCTACAGTCAGTAAGGCCTACAACGTTCTCTCATTCACAATATGTAAAATAATCTACATAAATAAAATTAACCTAAATAAAATTGATGTATAATGTCAATTAATGACGAGATTATTTCAGCGTTGTAAAAATAAAAAGAATAAAAAAGAACATTGTATTTGAGAGCAGTTAATAGACTTTCACATAGTTATGCTGTTAATGAGGTACCAGGGAAGCCACATGTGCAGAAGGGATTAATGCCAAACTTCCCTGTCTTCAACGTAGTCTTTCATCTTATAAAATGCTTATTTGATAAGGACACGTTTGATGTGCGTTTTAAACTTTCCATCGCTAAGTTCTGTAACCGACTTTGGCAACTTGTTGTAGAAGCGGATACTGTTTATTAGAAATGACTTGCTAGTTTTAGTCAGTCTAAATTTTGGAATCACAATTTCATCTTTACTACGTGTATTCAGATTATGGAAATCGCATCGTTTTTTGAAAAGGCCTAAGTTTTTGCGAACATATAAGATATTTTCTAGGATATAAAGAGAAGGCAGAGTTAATATATCAATTCCGCTGAATTTGTTTCTAAGAGACTCGCGAGGCCCCATTTTCTAGATTGCGCGGATTGCCCTCTTTTGCAAAATGAAAATTGAATCTACGTCAGCTGCCGATCCCCACAGCAGAACGCCATAACACATAATACTGTGAAAATAAGCAAAGTAAACTAACCTAGCTGTGGCTACATCAGTCAACTGCCTTATTTTTCTTACTGCGTAAGCAGCTGAGCTTAATCTTAAATGCTATTCCAGAATTGTACAACTTCATCCCAATCGTGGCTTTTTTCAGGATACTGTGTTTCCGTATACATTTTGAATAAATTCATGACATTTTTGACATTGACATTTTCTGAAGAAGAACCAGAAGGTGATTGTGCTAGAAATATTTCAAAAAAGCAACCCATAAAATTACAAAAATAACTACGAACATTGCAACAAATTTTTTGGCCCGTTAGTTGCTAGTGAAATGAATCACATAAACGGACAAGGCCGCTTTGATTCAAAGAAACAAGTTGGTAAATAATTGTCATGAATGTTAAATAATTATAAAAAAATATTGTTGAATGTGTCTTTTATTTGTGTAAATTAATTAAATAAATAAAATAAGATCGATTACCGGAGATCAATCGGTCAATTACCGATTATTTCAATCGAGTACTTTTACCGGTAAATCACCGGTTATTCTCCGGTACTCACTGCTCCGGTGCAAACCTCTAATAATAACACAGAAAACACTTAAATTTATGGTCCAAACTCCGATTTCCGGAGGCCCTAAGCTATTTTGTTCGATTTCGATTAAATCACGGAGGAACACAGGGGGCTCAACTCGACGTGATTAAGACAGTAGACACACAATATAGATGGGAAAGATTTGTAGTAAATACGGAGAAGCTAACTAAACTCGACGTAAATAATCGGGAAGCAAACGAAATCGTTACAAAAATAAGCACAACCGCAAAAAATATGTCATTCTGTCATTCAATAGTAAATAAGGCCCACAGAACATATATAAGGCCGCATTCCGTATTAGAAAAATAGCGCTGAGCGCGCTCACATTGATATTTTGCGTTCCGAGTTAGATATCACGATTCTGATAGCTAAAAATGTCAACTTACAGAACGCTCGTGATCGTGATAAAAGTGTTCCTGTTCACTCAACGTTAAAACAATATTCGCCATATGAAACTTGTATACACCACACATTTCTTCTTCTTAGAAAGAAGCACTACTTCAAATAAATCTAAATTAGCTAAAGATACGATACGAACGCATGGTCGGCACGCGACGCAAATTGGTGTGATGACGTCATCGCGGTCGCTTTACGTTATTTAATATAATTCGCTTGGCCGCTCGACCGGATAAGTAAGTAATTAAATTTCATCAAAAGAACTTGGTCTGCTGGCCTCTGTACATTAACAGCTTCCTTTAGGATAATCTTCATTGTCAAAAAAATATCAAGGGGAAAGCGACAGTGTGGCCCGTTATTACAAACTCACACTGATGTGCAAAAAATAAATCGCGTTCTACCCTCAGATTATAAAACAAAGGTTTTATCTTAGTCCTTCCCCGGTAAATCCACTACATCTTGGAAATGCTTAAACAAATGCTACTTGCATAAAAAAACTTTTCAGTAAAAAAATTAAACCGCCGAAAAACCGAAAAGTAAAAAATAACAAACATGCTTTGTCCAACCCCAATAACTAAGTTCGGAAGTCGGTGACTTTGGATATGTATTTAATTATATGTCACCGCCTTCCGAACTTAGTTATTGGGGTTGGACAAAGCAAGTTTATTATTTTTTACTTTTCGGTTTTTCGGCGGTTAAATTTTTTTATTAAAAAGTTTTTATTTTATCATTTTTTGTGGCTGTAATCTACTAATTACTACATGCTTAATTTTTGTTTACTTTTTGTAATACACAACTCAGTATTAAAATCTGTGAGTAAACAATCAATCATCCCAGCCCTGTTTTCTTACCCTTAGGCTTGGAATTTTTGTTCGAAATTTATATGGGACCAACTTCGGGGACCAACTTCTTATACCCTTTCCAATAAAAAAAGTATTATCAAAATCGGACTACTCTGGAAAAAGTTATGCGTGGTTATACATAAAAAATATATAAATATACGCGTCGAATTGAGTAACCTCCTCCGTTTTTTCGTCGGTTAAAAATAAGTATGTAGGTAGGCAATACGCAATCGAGTTCAGTAATGTAAGGTGAACAATTCGAGGCCCGCATGTGCCCGCATAGCGGAAGTGGTTTATGTAAGTGATTTTATATTATAAACCAGTTTCTGCCCGCGACTTCATCCGTCGGGTGTGAAATTTCGTGTTAATATATCCTATAACTCGGCTATACTGTTGCTCCCGATTATTGCACAGATGCTCTTACACGGGCAGTTTTTGAGAAATTATTGCTCGGCAACACTATTGGACAAATCAGGATCAATTAAGTGGACCAATCTGACAATTCCAATGTCGATCTATCGGAATTATATTCGAGAGTAAGCACCCTGGAGCCACAAAAATACAATGCAGAAATTGTTTCGGCAATATTGCTTCTGATTCCTCTAATGCTCCATATGTTTCACATTCTCAATGGCGCCGATATGAGTTGCCGAATGTCGAATCGATTTGGAAATTTTTAGTCAGTTTTGTTTCTATCGTTTGTACACATCACACGGATACACATCAAGTTATACATTTCCAGTTAACGCTGATCTCGCACTGTACGGAAATCCTATACAATGCGAGATCAGCTTATACTGGAAATGTTCGATAAAAAGAACGCAACGAATCAGTTAATGTGTAGACGTGTGTACTTACGTATAACTACGTCCCGTTTTTGCGAGAGGAACCGGCCAGCGGCTAAGGCGGGGGGGCGGGCGTCTTGCTTAGTTTTTAAGTTGCTCCATATTGCATGGCCACACAATATATGCCGTATCTCTGGCGACAGGTTGCTACATGTTGCCATTGCTCTAAATTGCTGGATGTAGTCGTGACCGTGACGTCATAGTTGACGAGAATTGACCAGGATGGAGCAATTTTAGTTGCTCGTATAAGTGCACCTTTAGTTTAATAGAATAATATGGGTATTTTAGTTCGATTGTCGCAGTCGTTGAGTGATGGGATCGGTGGTGGTTATTTGCAGAAATCAAATTGCTGATTTTGCAAACACAGTATAACATTCTGCATTGCCTGAATGGTGTGTCCACTGTTAAAATTCATGAAGGCTCCTGCAAAAGGGCGCGACGCGACTCACGGTAAAAAAATTGGAAGAAAATTTCATGGAAATTGTTCTACTTACAAGTGCAGCGTCGTGCCTCTTGGAAGAGGACTTGAACCGTTATGAGATAAAGTTAGAATTAGAATTAGATTTATTTCTTAGTGAGCACAAGCACCTAGTTAATATCTATCTGTTTGAATTAATAGCTTCTGCCCGCGACTTCAACCGCATGTGATTTCTTAGTCCCTCGGTCCACTGCGTTTTTTTTTTATTTTGGAAATCATCCCGCACCCCTGGCAGAATGTCCCATCCCTTTTTTTGACATACCGCGCTAATATTTCGTTTTCACTTAGAGATAATCTTAAATTCAGTCTTTTTTTTTTGGTCGGCTCCTAAGGGCTGCAACTGCATATAGCCTTCCTCATAAATGTGGCTATCATACAGGGTAAATTTTTAGTGCGGAAACTGTAACCATGAATTCAGCATATATCATTCTAGACAGGGGGTCTAGAAGTGTAGAATTTTTCGACAGAAATACAAAAAAAAATATATAAAAAATGTCCTGTACAGACGCCAGCAGGTCAAGCTATCCCAAACTGTCAAATTTTCCCAATTGAACATGAACCTTATATCTTTGTAATAAAGTTGAAAAACTTGACAGATTGGGATAGCTTGATGTGCTGGCTTCTGTACATAAACAAACATTGAAATCCGACTGGTAGTTCCAAATAAACAAACTCTTGAGCTTGATTCAATACTAGCTTTTGTCAGCGGCTTCGTCTTTCCTCTTGAATCATTCTATCCATTGATGAAAACTGCATTAAAATCCGTTGCATAGATTAAAAGATCTGAGTGCAAACACATAAGACGACTTTAGCTGAAGATATCTAGTTTGTAAGTCGCAGGTACACTCAGCATCCGTAGCCTGTCTTACTCGAAGCATTTTGGGTGGCAGATTTCCTCCTACAATGTGCCCGTAGTAGGTACCTATGTGCTAAAGATGTGTAGCTTTGTGTTACTAGGCTGCTGCAATGGATCATTCCGGGGCAGCGCTGATGACTGTATGTATGCTTTGCCTTGGCAGGTCGATGCTTATGTACTGCTCGTTCGGTATCAAGGTAGAAGATGTATGTTGCTCCTGTGGTGGTGACTGCTGTTAGGTAGGTACTTTCGTTGACTTTTGCTGCGAGTGAGAATCTAGATATGTATCTAATACGTACCTAAGTAGGCACGCCGTTGATTTTTCGTAGGTAGGTAATTTATAATACCGAGATTATCAATTACGAAAAATAAACGGCATAGTTAAGATAATTAGAATACTTAATAGGTAAACTGTAAAATTAATTACTTTAAAGTTTACCGCGCTTTCTGGTGTGACCAGCACCCTAATTGCGTAACTCACGATTGATCATAATTGGTTTCGTCTTCACAGTTAAACAATAGGTATCCATTGCGTTATTTATGTTGTCGAACAGACACATTTTTCGAACATATGCAGCAATGGTTTAACAATCCGTTTCAAAACGATACAGATTATGATGAATCGTGAGTTACGCAATTAGGGTGCAGATTGATCTGTGACGTTATCAGCTTCGGAAACAACCTATCGATTGAGTACCTATAACAAATCATGTTTTGATTTTGTTTCTTACTTTACGTCTATGCTACTTTTTGGCCGTTCGTTTCGCACGATCCCATGGGATAATTTCCGAACTCCTTGCGGGCGAAGCCACGGGCATACCTAGTAAAAAAATAAACATTAACTCGCCGTGTTAGTTATAGCGTGAGGTAATAAAGAACTGAGTGACAGTTATTAGTTCATCGCTTACTTGACTGTTAAGTAACGGCTTCCTCGCCCGATTCATGCTTGAAACGGAACTATGCAGCGTAATGTAGACTTTTATTTTTGCTTTACCTACCTTAGAACTTAGTTCTAACATTAGTCCTTATTTTAGTTATCGACAAATGTTGTTGGTTTTCGGATCTGTGCGATGTCCTCACTTAATCCCATAACGTTCCCACTGCTGGGACACAGGCCCCCATTTCAATCGAAAAACCAGAGGTCTTAGAAGCCTTTAAAAAAAGTTTTTTTTTACCTTATCTACACTTTTCAATCATCTTTCTTATACCTACCTAATTTAGAAAGTTAGGTAAGTATGCAAAAAGGTAGGTACCTCATGCGGGACATAAAATCTAAGATTTGGTTTATAACCTAACTTTGCAGGCTAGGTACTTTCAGATTTTTAATCCAGCACAGACTGGAAGCGCAAACCACCGTACTTTCCCTTTGCGATTACAGCTTTCCAACAATACGAGCAGGTACCGACTACCATGTACCTACTATACATATAAGAATATAATGAAAGACTTTCTGGTTGGGCGGCTCACTTTCACGATGCCTAACAGCTATAGAATCTGGATCTAGGCATAAGCAATGGCTAGAAAAGGAAGCAGGTGGTGAAGAAATTGGTGTCGATCCAGCCATTAGCCGTGTTTGATACTAGTTTATTACTGGGGCTCGTCACGATATCTAACTAAAAAGTTGCTTTTGTGAACGTCGCCAATGTATAGACGCGATTTTTCTGCAATTTCCGCATTTGAATATGCAAAAAAAATGGTACCTAAGTAGACAGGTATGTTTTTTTTTGTCTACCACGGTAATCTATATGTATAGGTACTAATATTATAAAAAGGAAAGATTTGTTTGTTTGTCGTTTGGACTGAATAGGCTCCGAAACTACTCAAACGATTTGAAAAATTCTTTCCTTGTTGGGAAGCTACACTATCCCCGGGTAACATAGACTATATTTTATCCCCATATCCCCACGGGAACGAGAACTACGCGGGTGAAACCGCCGAGCGCTGCTAGTGGTTTATTATTTTGGTTGTAAAACAGATAGAGACAGAAGAATCTCGTCGCGGACATAATTAAAAATATTTAAATATCTGCATCCGTTACAAAAATGCACAGAATAAATACTTAATTAATATTTGTAGGTAATTATGCTAATTTTGCTGCTGATCTGCAGGCAAAGATTATGCAATTGTGCCAACTTCCAACTTAAACGAATGATTTGCGACCATTTTACATTTAGAAAATGGAATTTAAATGAATGGTAGGTATCGCTATTAAAATTATTTTGCAACCAGTACTCAATTTGCGTAACACACTAGATATTAATCACAATCTGAATAATTTTTGAAGGATGTCGCTAATCCATTGCTTCATATTTGTTAGAAAAAATTGTCTACTCAACAACGTAAACTAAGAAGGTTGTCGAACTGTCAAAATGAAACCCCATGCATGTTAGTGTAACGTGCACTGAAAATATCTAAAAGATTGGGTCTAGAAGTTTATAATAAACAAAATTACGCTAAACCTTGACTACTTAGGTTCTCTTTTCTACTCCATTGGCCTTTATTCAACCAGCGCCGTTCATAATCAAAAGTTTACAAATTGCTGGGGTAGGCTGGCACTCTTCGACTCGATTATCAAATCGATTATACGTAACATCGAGATCGTTTGAGCGAAAACTATCAACAATGTCACAATCCAAAAGAACTAGCTTCCGACTGTAATTAAGTTCGTTACCATAATCTAGTTTATTTTTCTAGATTATTCTTTTTAGAATTGTTATTCAACCATTTGGTCAGAATTCGTAGGTAAGTACCTACTATTATTTAAAGTAGCTATCTATGTGTTTTTGCTGTCTAAATTAAGTCATACAAATTAAGCATTTGGACTGGTATCGAGAACATACCGTAAGTCTTATTTTCACTGCCATAGTGCTTTCGCAGTTTAAAAAAATAATAAAAAGGCGCCAAAAATGACAGGTTCCAAAAGAGGCTGTCACGTTTCTAGCCTCAGATACCGACTGATTATGGGAATTACTCAATCCTGCTGATAATAAATAAACGAAGCAAAGAAGCGGTTTTCAGGAGCTCATACGTATAAAATCAAATCATTTCTTAATGCACTTATTTAAGTATTGCTTGACTTCAGTCGCGTGTAAAATTGACAATAGTACCTACCTAGGTTAGTGAAGTAACTAAATATGTCGCAAGCGTTAATTATAATGCAATATGCATTGTGCTTATTACGGCGTTTACACACATTATGTACCTACTCGAATAAAAGAATGGACACACTTATCAAACATTCACACATATCCATCATGCATGCTATATCGTCGTAATCATAACAGCTTAGATATTATGCATGGCTGAGCCCTAAACAGAAGGCCATAAATAAGCACCAGACAAAAGTTGGGCTTTTGCTGCAAAATGCACACATACGAGGTGCATTCAATAAGTACCTAGCCTCACCGCCAGAGGGCGCTGTAGTTTCAAAAGAGTTTTACCACAGTGTAGCACATTCTTTTTTAATTCTTTTTTCAAATTTTCATTCCAATCCCTTCATTTGTTTTAATTTGACAACTTATGGAAGCGAACGTGTCGATCGGTTTAACAAAAATGGAAAAAGAGCAATATCGTTCGGTGATTCGATTCCTATTTTTGGAAGGGAAAACGCGGATCGAAATCAAAGAGCGCTTGGATGCTGTGTACGGTGACTCTTCTCCATCGATGGCCACCGTCAAGAATTGGTTCAACGAGTTTGTACGTAGCCGTACGTCGGTTTTTGATGAACCACGTCCAGGTGCACCGAAAACTGCTGCTACGGAGGAAAACATTTAAAAAATCCATGATCTCGTATTGGCAGATCGCCGATTGAAGGTTCGGGAGCTAGCGGAGACTGTAGGCATTTCAGAAGGAACAGTGCATCATATTCTTCACGAGGAACTCGGCATGAGAAAGCTGTCGGCGCGATGGGTGCCGCGTTTACTCACACCAGAAAACAAGCGCAACCGTGAGACCTCATCGGAGACGTGTTTGGCGCTGTTTAAGCGGAATCCAGCGGAGTTTTTGCGTCGTTTTGTGACCGTCGATGAAACCTGGATCCACTGGTACACACCAGAGACCAAGGAGCAATCAAAACAATGGATCCAGACCGGGGAACGTGCTCCAAAGAAGGCGAAAACTGTAAAATCGGCCGGAAAAGTTATGGCCACCGTTTTCTGGGATTCACAAGGTGTGATCTACATCGATTACCTCGAGAAGGGTAAAACAATTACAGGGCTTTACTATGCCGATTTATTGGGCCGATTCGACGCCGAATTAAAGAAAAAACGACCCCATCTGGCGAAGAAAAAAGTGCTGTTTCACCACGACAACGCACCGGTTCACACGTCTGCCGTTGCCATGGCCAAATTGGTCGAATTACGCTACGAATTGCTGCCCCATCCACCGTATTCTCCAGATTTGACCCCTTGTGACTTCTTTCTGTTTCCTAATCTGAAAAAATCACTCGCAGGGAATATATATGGATCGAATGAGGAGGTCATCGCCGCCACGGAGGCCTATTTTGCAGAGTTTGACAAAAACTATTTTTAGGACGGGTTAAAAAAGTTGGAGTATCGCTGGGCTAAGTGTATAGAACTAAAAAAAAAAAAAAAAAAAAATCGTTGTTACATCCGTACTACAAAATATTTTACTTCTGCCAAACTGTAAAACAGTTTGTTGGCAGATGTAGCTCCCAATATACAATTTTAATATTGATGTAACTATTTCTTAGTATTATATCACTAACAACTTTTACCTAAAACTAAACACACTTATTTTAAACAAAGGCTGACTATAAGCGTAAAGTTAAAACATTTTAAATTGCGCAAGAATTTAAATTCACAACGGTGAAGCTGCAAAAATCAGATAGTATGACATAAATTTAAACAACAACAAACAATCATAAACGGAATCTACACATCTCCAGTCATGAAGTTTTGACAAAAGGTGCCAAAAAGAAACTTCCCCATTTTGTTTTTAAAAGATACTTTCGTGGTACCTACAGCTATTTTCTAAATCGGAAGGTATGTCGTTAAAAATTGTTGGCACTAAGCATTTTCTACATCTTTGCCCATAATAATTAGTACAAGTGGGTACCACAAATCTTCTGATACATTTATTCCTTTTAGGTCTTATGCATACCGTCTCGATTTTAAACTCATCCTTGCAATAGTTCTCTATAGCCAATAACAATACCACCTTTCGATGAACTGGCAACATCTTACACTCTAAGAATAATTCTTCATAATCACTACTTTTACAACGTGTTTTTGTGTTTCTATCAACTAAAAGTTTCATAAATCTGATTTGTAATAGTTGTTAAAAAGAGACTATGTTGAAAAATAAATTGCCACTTTTCCAAAATTTTTGTTTACTTTTTGTAGGCTAAGTATTTATTGAATGACCCTCGTTTATGAAGGAGAAAAAACTGAAAACCAATGTTCAAATTCTGCAGGTTAATTAATTTAAAGATCGCGGCTTGCCTACTGAACTGATTTACATTCTCTGGAAAAATGTAGCATCTTTCACACATTATGACAGAATCTGACTGGAGCCTTTTTTCCTTCTTAATTGAGAGCCGGTTCCAACTCGCGAGTTTTAATCTACTGAAGATCGGGTTATCAGGGCCTAGAGACAAATCACATTTCTGTTAGCGTTCACGCCAAACGCTATACGCCAAAATGTATGGGAATGACATTACCTGCGGAAAGAAGACGACATAACCTTTCCGCAGGTAATGTCATTCCCATACATTTTGGCGTAGCGTTTGGAACGCTAACAGAAATGTATTTTGTCTAGGCCTGCAGATCCAGTTTATTCACAAAGAGATCTATCTGCTACCATTCTGTAACTATAGGTAACTACAAGTTTGAGGAAGATTGATGTTGGACAGCTCATCTAATAGATAGGTAGGTACACCTACCTGTTTGTGTTTACCAATAGGTACATTGTTGAAGGTATTCAGGGATTTCCATATCGACAAAGGAAAATAAAAGCCAGATATACTTATAGGTATAAAACAACTGGTTTTCTGAAATTCCCACATTAGAAAACGCGTCACAAAAGTACTTATTATACTTACCTTCGACGTACTGTTTATCCCTATTTATGTATCTGCTTCAGACAGTACTTAAGTATTTCCTTTTCCTAATGGTATCAACAGTCAGGTATAAAATAATGTATAAATGGTATCATATTTCAGGTCTATTTGAAGTTTAGTAGGAAACCGAACCGTAACCTTTCCGCAAGTAATGTCGTTCCCATACATTTTAGCGTAGCGTTTGGCGTGAACGCTAACCACAGAACAAAGTATGATCTGAGACGCTAACAGAAATGTGTTTTGTCTAGGCCTGCTGGTTCCTTATCTCTTTTCTTGTATATCAGACCTGAAATGGGTGTAGCGCTGGCGTCATGATTTTTCTTGGTCCTTTTATACGAACTCAACAAAATCTCTAGGTATAGAGTGCACAAAACGAGCCTAAGAAAAGGGCGTTTAAAACCGTCAAACACCGTCTACATCTTTCCCTTTCCCGTATTCAACTTTCTATTTCACGTTTTTGCTTTCAGACCCATGCGGAAGTCTATCATGACATTTAAATTCAATCCGATCCTCGTAGGTATCCTTAAGAAGGTAAGGAATCCGTAGTGGCTAGTGTGGTTACGTAAGAGGGTAAGCAACCATTTTATATGCAGGGCCCGTGCGTCACACACAACGTGAGAATTAACGCGGTTAAAGTATGATGAAATAAACCGACGCCGCCGCCGCCTGTACTAAAATCTTTAAATCGGACTCTGAACATAACTTACTGTGGCTATTCAGCGGCTAATTCGATGAATAACTGCCGGCTGTCGGGCTAATTGATATTGGGTATCTGGAATCAGGGCCCCAATTCTGTATGGTTGTAATGATTCCCCGCGGAATCTAACTACGTTCAAACGGGTCGTGGGGCTTTTGGGACCGGGACCGCGGTCCCGGGTGCCACCTTTAAATACAATAATTAATTTTAGTAGTATTTTGGACCACAAAAAACAAAAAGTTAAAGTACCTACTTACAGTTTACTAAAAAGCAAAAATGTTTTCAATTAAACAGTTAACTAAATTTACTAAATAAAATATTAAAACTCAAGAGGCTGCCATTTTTGAAATAAAAGAAATATGTATCGTTTTATAAAAATAGTAAAATTTTTATAATTTCATCATTTTTGGTTGACCGTACTTTACCAAGACATAACTTTGTTTATTTTATTTGTGGTCCCAAAAGACTACTAAAATTAATTATTGTATTTAAAGGTCCGCGGTCCCGGTCCCAAAAGCCCCACGACCCTGATCAAACTACGTCAATGGTGCCGATTCTGTTGTCACAAAATTCTCTAAACTAGACTAAAAATCACCAAAATTTAGTTTATTTATTTATTTATTTATTTATTCACAAGGCAACTACAACAAGTAACAATCCTATTAATTCAGTAAGTTAACATATTAAGTTTCGACCTGATTATCACCCAAAGCGTAATCGCACAACATGACCAGCAAAAACAATAATTATAATGATGACTACAGTAAAAGGTAAGTTCACAAAAACACAGTTACAGGGTCTGTGCGTCTGTCCTCCGACACATTTCTACTTAGGTAGGGAATGTGTAGGAGAACAACACGCCAGGTAAATTACATAATTGATAAAAGTTACATTATTTAAAGAATACGTACGAATAGTATTTAAGCATTAGGATATTAAAAGGAAATAGTACATACATGTCTTTTGAAAGCAACGGCACGAGAATCGAAGATGTCAATACTGTTATTGTCTTTTGAAATTTCATTATAAAGTCTACACATTCTGACGATGGGGTTGTAATATGAGGTGTTATTTGTAAAGACCAAAAGTGTAAAAGTTTTCGGTATTCGGGTGTTATACCTAGTATTAATGTTTATGAAGGACAGCAGAGTTGAAGAGTCCAGCTTGGAGTGTAGGATCTTATGCAGGTTAATTAAGTCTTGCTGTTTGCGACGAACATGCAAAGGTTTCAAATTGAACTTAACGAGGCGTTCGGGATAGCTTTGAAGTGTTCTAGAGAAGCCGTACCGGTACGAGACCCACTTAACACATTTTCTTTGTACACTCTCAATTCTATCAGAGTGTACTGCGTAACACGGTGACCAGATTATCGAACAGTACTCCAATAAACTTCTTACTAGGCTTTTATAAAGTAATATGAAGCTTTGAGGTTTTTTAAATCCTTTGGTAGACCTAAATACAAAACCGAGAAGTTTCAATGCTCTGTTCGTCATGCTATTGTAATGATCTCTAAAAGATAGTTGTTCATCAAACAGCACGCCGAGATCTCTGGCTACGTGTCTTCGTTCCAACAAATTACCCTCGAGTTTGTAGTCAAAGGTGTTCTTTATACGTTTTTTCGTGAAACTAATAACAAAGCATTTGTTTATGTTTAACTTCATTCGATTCAGAGTACACCAGTCAGAAATTATATTCAAGTCATTCTGAAGGGATTCACTGTCGGAGATGTTTTTAATCGACGTGAATACCTTCAGATCGTCGGCATATAACAGGCAGGGACATGCTAATTTGGTCACGAGATCGTTAATAAAAATGATGAAAAGTAGGGGCCCTAAATGCGATCCTTGAGGAATGCCTGACGTAACGTCAACCGGTAATGATAAGTATCCTCTGACAGAGACGAGTTGGCTTCTGTTTTGTAAGTAAGACTGTATCCACCGGAACAGTGAACCATGTATACCGTACGCTTTCAGCTTCAAAAGCAGAACTTCGTGGTTAACTTTATCGAACGCTTTCCGAAAGTCTGTGTAGACTGAGTCTGTGCACGACAGCAACAGCAACGTAATCTAGCGCTGCCTGCTATTGTTAGTTTTGAGTAGATACCTACCTACATCATGTAAAGCGACGGAGCCGCGTGCCTGCCGTGCCTGGCGACAAGTCAAAACCTGTTCACGCCGCTCGGTCGCTCCACGCGTTGCCATTGGTCAATTACAAAAATATGGCCGATTCCCGCCCCCCGCGGATCAGAGCATATAAATACCCCGGACCCTGGCAGCGCGGCGCAGTCGACCGAAATTCCCTAAGTGTATTCACTACGATGTGTTAAAAAATACCCATGTAATTTTGCAAAAACTATAATTAAAGCCATTTTATGTACCTACTAGTACCGCATTTTCAATCATACAGTCCACACGCTACACATTCTGGTCCTTCGAAAGCCGAATCTTGAAGATCCAGCAGGATGGTGTTAACACGCAGCCGTAGTGGAGACTCTAGAAGAGAACAGACCCAGCAAGAGCAAGGACCGTCCATGACCGCCGGACCGGGTGCCAGCAACCCAGCACCAGAATCCAGCACGAGCATGGTCGCTGTGATGGACACAGGCAGCGGATCTACGGCGACTACCAACACCGACGCTACGCAGACACATGGTACGCTCAAGCCCGGCGATACCAGGTCACGCCGTTCTACAGCTTCGAGAAAGAAGCGCCTCGCAGAGCTGGAGGCCAGAGAGCGGCTGGCTGAAACGAAAGTCAAGCAAGCGACGGCAGAGCGAGAGCTGCAAGAAATACAGCTGCAGCGCATCAAAGCCGAAGCTGACTCGAGTGAAGATGACGACATGGAGGACGACCTCGCCTCCGTAAGGATTGGAACGTGGCTAGCGCAACCGGCGCTGCCACCCGGAGGTGAGGCTCGACCGGCGCCACACGACGTCAGCGGCGGGAGGAAAAGCAGGGACGCAGCGAAGGACATCGGCGCCGCGACAGGCGCTCAACCGCTGCGGGATGACTACGAGGAAAGTGTGTGTGCGAAATCAAACAAGGGCAATATCGCGAGTGAAGTGTTACGCGGGAATGTGAGTGATAAAGTGATAGACGTAGGGACACTCGCCGCGGCCCTAGCTCAAGCCGCGCGCAGCTCGAGAGAGCCACCCAGGTACGTCCAGCAGCTACCAATCTTCGACGGAAAATCCGGTGAGTGGATTGCTTATAAGGCCGCGTATTGTGACTCAAACACGTATTTTTCCTGTATAGAAAATGTCGCTAGGATCAGGATGAGCCTCAGAGGCGCCGCAAAAGAAGCTGTAGGTTGCCTATTATTTAGTCAATCCGACCCTCAGGTTATTCTAGACGCACTAGAAAGACGTTTCGGTAGGCCCGAGGCCTTGATTATGGCCGAGTTAGATCATATAAAATTATTACCTAAATTAAATGATAACCCTAGGGAGATATGTATTTTCGCTAGCCGTATAGCAAACACAGTGGGTACGGTAGAAGCACTAAAAAGAATTCAATATTTACATAGCCCCGAAATGTCGCGTTGTATCGTAGAAAAGTTAACGCCAATACTAAGAAACAAATGGTATGATTACGCGGCTAATAGTAAGGTTGAAGATATTCCCGAGTTAAAGCGCTTATCTATGTTTATGAATGAAGAGGCAGATAAGTGTGGCGCGTATGCACAGCCAGAACGTGGTAATGACGACTCCAGCGGTGTACGACAACGGCGCAGAGTAGAGCGCACGTTTAACGTGAATAAGGAAACATCAAACGAGCAATGCCCGGCGTGCGAGCAACACGGCCACAAATTACCAGACTGCAGTAAATATAAACAGCTGGACATAGATACACGATGGGATATAGCAAAAAAATCCAACATGTGCTTTAGATGCCTACGAAACAAACATAGAAGGTTTATGTGTAAAGCGCCTATTTGTGACATAAAGGAATGCAACATGAAACATCACAAACTGTTGCATAAGGAGCGTAAAGTTGAGGCGACACACAACGTAGCGACGACGCCGGCGTTGACGCCCGTTATCACACACGAAACCGTTACGTCGGCGCGGGAAACTGTATCAACAACTTCGCCTCAGAATCGCCGCGCGTATTTAAAAATAGTACCTGTCACATTAAGCGGACCACATACATGTATAGACACATTTGCCTTATTAGACGATGGGAGTACAGTCACTTTGTTAGACGCGTCAGTAGCAGATATCCTAGGTGCAGATGGGCCAGCCAGTCCTATGTGGATACAAGGCATAGGCACGGAGGTCAAGCATGAGCAAAGCCGAATCGTGAGCCTCCACATACAAGGCAAGCACCATAATGACCCACAGAAGATAGAGGCGGCACGCACCGTAACTAGGCTTGAAATCATGGCGCAAACTATACAAACTGAGGACATAAATAATTGTAAGCATTTAAACGACATTCATAGCACTCTTGTTTATGAACACGCGCGACCAATGATTTTAATAGGCCAAGATAACTGGCATTTATTAGTAGCCACAGAAACACGAACAGGTGCGCGTGATCAACCGGTAGCATCGTACACAAAACTTGGATGGGTATTGCATGGATGTCAGTACTCAGTAAATAAAGTTATAGCTACATTTTGCGGCCACATTAAAATTAAAGAAAATCTGGAACCAATAGAAGAAACCATGAGAAACTTTTTCAAATTAGAATCACTAGGTATAGAACCTAGGATACCTAGAGATGACCCGCAACAGCGAGCCTTGGACATCCTAGAACAGAAGAGTCGACGATTACCCGATGGCAGCTTCGAGACCGGACTATTGTGGAAACAAGAGGTACCTAAAATACCAAACAACTACCTAGGTGCCCTAAAACGGCTAGAAAATCTAGAACGACGCCTAGATAAGGATGAAAACCTCAAGACCCAGTACTTGCAACGCCTTGACAATCTATTCAACTCAGGCTATGCAGAAAAGGCGCCCGATACCTGCACGACCAATAAAACCTGGTACCTACCTCACTTCCCAGTGGTCAACCCAGCCAAGCCACATAAGCCGCCACGACTCGTACACGATGCAGCAGCAAAGACAGCGGGTCTGTGCCTAAACGACCTACTTCTATCAGGACCTGACCTATTACAATCATTGCCCGGTATTTTAATGCGTTTCCGTCAAAATAAAATAGCTGTGTCAGCAGACATTAAAGAAATGTTCATGAGGATAAAGATAAGGGAAGAAGATCGCGATGCGTTGAGATTTTTATGGCGCGGCGATCAACGAGAAGGACCGCCTGGTGAATATCGCATGACGTCTGTTATATTTGGCGCGACGTCATCCCCATGTACAGCGCTATACATAAAGGATCGCAACGCTAGGGATTTTGCCGATAGATACCCAGCCGCGACGTCAGCAATAATAAACAACCATTATATGGATGATTATCTTCAGAGCTTTTCCAGCGAAGAGGAAGCCAAGAAAATAACAACGCAAGTGGATTACATTCATAAAAAAGCCAACTTTGTTTTATGTGGTTGGATATCAAACAATAAAAATGTTTTAAACAATAACTTCACGCCTTCACAAGACATAAAAATATTAGGCGGCGACGACACCGAGAAAGCCCTCGGACTACGATGGGATACTATGAAGGATTGCTTTATATTTCAAATTAACAAAAACAAAACACCCATTGTATTATTAAACAACACACGCCCACCCACCAAACGGGAGGCGCTCAGCATAATTATGTCTATATTCGACCCGCTAGGAATTATATCACCTATCACTATACCGGCTAAAAGGATACTTCAAAACACATGGAAGTACAAAACGGAGTGGGACAAGCCACTACCTGAGGAGCTACAACCAAAATGGAAAGAATGGATGAAGTCACTAAGTACCATAGAAACGCTACTGATCCCACGTTGCTACGATTACGGTGACGTCACAGCCAGAGAAGTACATACGTTTGTAGATGCAAGCGAAGAGGCATACGCCGCAGCGGTATACTGGCGAACTGAAAGGTCAGACGGCAGCGTACAAGTGACCCTGGCGGCAGCCAAGAGTAGGGTAGCCCCACTTAAACCGGTATCAATACCTAGGCTAGAGCTGCAAGCTGCACTATTAGGAGCGCGCCTAGCCCAGACGGTCGTTCAAGAACACGACTACGAGGTAAATGACCTAACATACTGGAGCGACTCTACCACCGCTCTGGCCTGGATTCAAGCCGAACCACGCACATTCAAGACTTTCGTGGCGCATCGTATCGCTGAAATCGAGGAGCGCACCAAGAAAAATCAATGGAGGTGGCTACCCTCAAAAGATAATGTGGCAGACGACGCGACACGTAGCCCGCCGGAACATTTTAACTCGAAACACAGATGGTTTAACGGTCCCGAGTTCCTTAGAAAAGGCAGAGATGAATGGCCACAGGTCAAAAGGGTCATTGTTCCCACGAACACGGGTGAAGAACGCGTCAAATGTCATGTAATAAACGAAACAAAATTAAACGATCATCTCCCAAATATTACACGTTTTTCCAAATGGACACGGCTGATAAGGACAACTGCAAGAGTACTTCAGTTCATTGACCTTTGTAGACCAAGTCAACATACTGTCGAATATAAGTGTACTAAGAAGAAGGCATCAAAAGATCCAACGTGGAAAAGAATACACAAAAGTAAACCCGTTAAAAAAGTTACGCAAAAATTAACAAGAAATAAAACAGTAAACTACATACCTATACCTGCTACTTATATTCTACGCGCCGAAGAACAATGGGTCAAGGGCGCACAAGCCGAAAGTTTCTCAAAAGAAATTGCCGCCATAAAGGATAACAAAGCGGCGCCCGGCGATAGCCCGTTATCGCTATTAAGTACATACATAGACAGCGTGGGTATTTTACGTTTGCGCGGGAGAATCACAGCGGTACAAGACGTAAATGAAGAAATAAAAAACCCAATTGTACTCGAGGGTAAGCACAGATATACGAAGCTATACATAGCATATGTGCATGAAAGTTTACATCATGGTGGAACCGAGATAACGGTTAACGAGTTAAGACAGCGTCTTTGGATAACGAGACTACGTCCGTCTGTAAAGAATGTTGTAAAGGGCTGTTTACACTGTAGAATAAAAAAGGCAAAACCAGCCAAACCCTCTACAGGAAACCTGCCGTACCCCCGTTTAGCTCATCATTTACGACCTTTTACTTTCACTGGTTTAGATTATTTTGGCCCCATATCTGTTTCTGTAGGTAGACATAAAGAAAAAAGGTATGGAGCCTTATTTACGTGCTTAACTTGTAGAGCTATACATATAGAAATAGCAAATTCACTTAGTGCAGATTCAGCTATCGCCGCTCTCAGGCGATTTATAGGTAGGAGAGGTTGTCCAAAAGAAATATGGAGTGACAACGCTACTTGTTTCAAAGCGGCTGATAGGGAACTAGGAGAAAGCGCCTTAAGTGCTTTAGGTAGTGAGTCCAATGCGCGGTCCATAAGCTGGAGATACATACCTCCCGCGTCACCGTTTATGGGCGGAGCATGGGAGAGGATGGTGAGGGCAGTCAAGGAAGCACTGTACGTCACCCTGAAAGAAGTTCACCCATCAGACGAGACCCTCGCTACGCTGCTCGTAGAAGTAGAAAATACGGTGAACTCCAGGCCACTCACGCATGTGAATGTGTCACCAGACGAGCCCGAAGCCCTCACGCCCAACCACATACTGATTGGCCCTAACCCACATGTACCCTCACCGGGTAATTTCACCGCAGCGGACGTCACAGCGCGGCACCAATGGCGACGCGCCCAGGCACTCGCAGACGTCTTCTGGCGAAGATGGGTACGTGAATACCTACCGCTCCTACAAAACCGGCGGGAGCCTTACGGCAGTGGCACCCCACCCAAGGTCGGAGACGTCGTTGTGATCTGCGACCCTAACCTCCCACGTAACACTTGGCCCAAGGGAAGGGTGACGAAGGTGTTGCCAGGTGCAGACGGAGAGGTACGAGTTGTAGACGTGATAACCAAAGGACATGTACTCCGAAGACCTACGAAACGAGTTGTCGTGCTCCCCACGGAGTCGCCTGATGGCGACGGCGGGAGAAATGTGCACGACAGCAACAGCAACGTAATCTAGCGCTGCCTGCTATTGTTAGTTTTGAGTAGATACCTACCTACATCATGTAAAGCGACGGAGCCGCGTGCCTGCCGTGCCTGGCGACAAGTCAAAACCTGTTCACGCCGCTCGGTCGCTCCACGCGTTGCCATTGGTCAATTACAAAAATATGGCCGATTCCCGCCCCCCGCGGATCAGAGCATATAAATACCCCGGACCCTGGCAGCGCGGCGCAGTCGACCGAAATTCCCTAAGTGTATTCACTACGATGTGTTAAAAAATACCCATGTAATTTTGCAAAAACTATAATTAAAGCCATTTTATGTACCTACTAGTACCGCATTTTCAATCATACAGTCCACACGCTACAGAGTCTATTTGACCACCCTTCGCAAAAGCAGTACACAAATAGTTTTTATATTCAAGCAGGTTTGTGAGGGTTGATTTATTACGAACAAATCCGTGCTGGGATTGGGAAAGAAACGGTTTAAAGTGAGAATAAAAATGCTGATACAAAGACGCTTCAAAAAGTTTTGCCATTCCTGATAACATACTTATGGGTCTATAATTTGCGCAATCTGACTTGTCACCATCTTTGTAAATGGGCACAACATGCGCCTTTTTCCAGCATTGTGGAAATTTACCCAGTGCAAGCGACCGATTAAACAAATAATAGAGTGGCAATGACAGCTCTTCAGCACACTTGACCAGGAAAAGAGAAGGTATTCCGTCCGGACCAGCACATTTATTACGATCTAATTGTTGTAATGCACGCAAAACATAATCGTGCTCAATATAAATCTCCGATAAAGAGGAGTTGCATTCAATACCTGCGCATGCCTCACCACTAGGGGGAGTTCCCGACGTATCCTCAAAAACCGAACTAAAGAAGTCCGAAAATAATTCGCTAATAACTTGACTGTCAGAAGAAACCACTCCTTACCACTTATTCCTGTCAAACGACGATTTCCTATTCTGAAATTGACTAAAATGACACAACTTAACTATATTTTAGTTTGACAGCACTAAGATTGCACTGAATTATTAGTTTAGTGAAAATGGTAATTTTGCTATTCTGTTGTTGTCAATTTCATTATTCTATTCAACCTAAAATTTTGGTTGTCTAACTAAATCTGACTATTTTTAATCGCGATTAAATAGGTGTGGAATAAAATTAGTTGTCAAGAACTAAAATTTACACCGACACCTCGACTTCTGGTGCAAAAATAATACTGATTTTTTTTCTTTGTTTTGCTTATATCTCGAAAACGGTGTGTCCTATCGCAAAAATAATGAAAATTTCGACCCCCTTTATAATACCCCAAACACCTCTAAAACTCAAAATGTGTATAATAATTTTTCATATTTTCCATGAAAAAAGTGAAAATTCCATATAAATCACGTCGAGGCTGCCGACCCCGGCGCGCTGCTGGCTCTAAAAAAAACACGGGGTAGGGCAAACAAGTACCACGTTGCGAAGCCAACACTTACCACGTGCGAGTTGCGATTGTCAAATTCGATTTTAGTTGTGTCAAAATAGTTTTTAAATTTAGAGATATTTTTTTGCAGAATAGCGTTTAGATTCTCATAGTAAAAAGTAAGGAATTTTAGTTATAGTTTAGTTAGTTTAGTTCGGTGTACAACAGAATCGGCACCATTATAGTGTTTTTTAGAAACCAATATAACGGTAAGGAATCGAAATGTCATACTCTGTATGTTCCAAGGCAATTTGTCGATATTATTAATACGATATTAGCAGTATTCGTGTGTGATTGAGGTGGTTACGAGTAAGGAGTCTTAGTGAATACAGGCCATGTAGCTGCCCGGAGTTTGGAATTGTGCCTGGTTATAGGCTCGCCCCCTATTACATGAGACAAAAAACCATACCTGGCGAAATGCGGGTGTTCTATAGCTACAACCCTTCAGAGAAACCAAGCGTGATGTTAAGTCATAGTTAACCAGCGGTTAGAAAAAAAAAACCGGCTTCCGGAAAAATACTGCAAAGTGAAAAATTACTTTAATTTCGGAAGTCGGTGACTCTATGTAGTTAATTTTTATGTCACCGCCTTCCGAAATTAAAGTTATTTTTCACTTTGTAGTGTTTTTCCGGTAGTCGGTTGTTTTTTTTTTTTCACTTTTAGCTATAGTACCTACCCCACACCGATTCGAAATTTCATCATCCTCTGGGTCAAAACAATGCATATTTATGCGATAGCAGCAAACGCGGTTGATTTGCTGCCATTTTTTGAAGAGTTCCGTTGTCTGTCTCCGAAACTCATCATCAGATCTACATAATTATATGAAATTTAAATGGGAGTATTTTGGAATAAACCCCTTTCGAACAAAAAAGAATTTTGCAAATCCGCTTTTAAATGACGGAGTTATGCCCGAGCATACATAAAAAAAAAAACATGTCGAATTGATAATCTCCTCCTTTTTGAAGTCGGGTAAAAAAACACTTGGCATGGATATATGGCTATGCTAATTTTCTTAGAGCGTCGAAAAAACTGGAATTGATATTTATCTAGATCACAAACGTTAATTAATTCGTAAAACATAAATTAAAGTGTTAAAATGGACTTCCCTTATGGAAATGTCATCGGCAAGGACACCCAGTTATATTAAATTGGACTGCATTTTCGTTGACATGCATGTATTTAAATAAACAACGAAAAATTGATTTCAACTATTTATTAAGCTAGCTGCGCGGGGCTGTTTCACCTGTATAAGTCTCAATAAAAAGTATCCTCTAACCTAATCCAGATCATGGTCTACCCTTGTGCCAAATTTCACCCACATCCGTTCAGCCGTTTTAGCGTGAAAGCGTAACAAACATTCAAAAATCAATTTTTTGTTATTACGACGCTAGAGCCAGCTAGAGTAATATTTTACTTTAAAGTTATTCTTTTTCAAATTGTTATTTCCTACAGTAATCAAAATCATTTACAACTTTTTGTCAAATGCAAAATAAGTACACCTGTGTACCTAATTCATGTATATTAGGTACCTTTGTATTGATCCTTCGCTACAATATTTGGAACAGGGAAGAGGTTGTTTCAGAGATAAGTTTACCGGTGACTACAAAAAGTAGCACAGCATGCGTAATCAGCCTATAATTTTCCCACTGCTGGGACACAGGCCTCCTCTCTGTGAGAGGGAGTGGGCAATAATCCACCACGCGGGCCCAGTGCGGGTTGGTAGATGTCACATTGTCTTCGAGTTTTCGGTTCTATAAAAGTTTTCTCACGATTTTTCGTGGTCTTGGAATCATTTACAGTAAGTACAGTGCCTGCTTGGGTTCGAACCCACTACCTACAACCCGTAAGTCGCCACCGTTATCACTGGGCCACCACTGCTCTCCTTACAAACAGAAGATTTTTTAAATGTTATTGTACTTAGTTGATATACTTTAACAAGTCTCTTTTGTCTCATTACACAGTAAGCTTTACATTCTCATGTAAATAAATGAAATTTTCTCCCAGCCGTGTCTAATTCAGGCGTGTGAATGGAGACGTGGACTCAGTTTTTGTTCAAAGGACCAATTTGTTTTGGTCGTTATAATTTTTAGAGTGCTGTTTTTTATGATAATCACTAATCAGTGTCAATCGATAGCCACAATATTATCGCAGAGAAGTTCTGAATCAGTCAACAATCCACATTAGACTTGTTAAATATTACTTCCAAAATTCATCTCGTAGTAATCATACACAATTTCACACTATATTTGAGTACAGCGTATGCAAAAAAACTTTTTCCAAAAAAAAAAAAACAACCGACCTCCGGAAAAGCACTACAAAGTGAAAAATAACTTAAATTTTGGAAGGCGGTGACTTTGGATATGTATTTTATTAATTTCTTGTCATCGCCTTCCGAAATGAAAGTTATTTTTCACCTTGTAGTGTTTTTCCGGAGGTCGGTTGTTTTTTTTTTCGGAAAAAGGTTTTATTTTTCAGTTTTCAGTTATTACCTACCCCACACCAATTCGAAATTTAATTATCCTTGGGGTCAAAACAATGTATATTTATACGATAACAGCAATTGCGGTTGATTTGCTGTCATTTTTTGAAGAGTTCCGTTGTTTGTCTCCGAAAGTCATCATCAGATCTATATGAAATTTAAATGGGACCATTTCGGAATAAACCTCTTTCGAACAAAAAAGAATTTTGCAAATCGGTCTATATATGACGGAGTCATACCCGAACCTCCACCTAACTCCTAACCGTTAAAGAGTTGTACCTACCTTCCTACATCAGCTCAGCGTCATGAGATGATGATGACCATATGCAAATGTCTCAATAGCTTTAGAAAATAGATGATAACAAATCAAATCAAATCAAAATATTTTTATTTCATATAAACCTGCATGGGCACTTATGAAACGTCAGAAGCTAGGTGCACGGTTCCAAAATGTTGTTTCCTATGGAGAAGAGCCGGCAAGAAACTCCACGGTTACTCTTTTAAAAATGATTGGCTTTAACAATGTTTTCAGGTAAAAAAAAAATGTATGGGAGGACAGTGCAGGCCTGTAAATAAGTACCAGGTACTTAGACGAATCCAGAATAGAAAATCGTCTACAAATCTACAGTCTGTAAGGCCTACAACGTTCTCCCATTCACAATATGTAAAATAATCTACATAAATAAAATGAACCTAATTAAACATAGTGACATGATTAACATGACAATCACTAAAAAATAGTTGATATTAAAATTGATGTATAATGTCAAATAATGACGAGAATATGTCAGCATTGTAAAAATAAAAAGAACATTGAGAGCAGTTAATAGACTTTCACATAGATATGCTGTTAATGAGGTACCAGGGAAGCCACATGTGCAGAAGGAATTAATGCCAAACTTCCCTGTCTTCAACGTAGTCTTTTATCTTATAATATGCTTTTTTGATAAGGATACGTTTGATGTGCGTTTTAAACTTTCCATCGCTAAGTTCTGTAACTGACTTTGGCAACTTGTTATAGAAGCGGATACTGTTTATTAGAAATGACTTGCTAGTTTTAGTCAATCTAAATTTTGGAATCACAATTTCATCTTTACTACGTGTATTCAGATTATGGAAGTAAGGAGTCTTAGTGAATACAGGCCATGTAGCTGCCCGGAGTTTGGAATTGTGCCTGGTTATAGGCTCGCCCCCTATTACATGAGACAAAAAACCATACCTGGCGAAATGCGGGTGTTCTATAGCTACAACCCTTCAGAGAAACCAAGCGTGATGTTAAGCCATAGTTAACCAGCGGTTAGAAAAAAAAACCGGCTTCCAGAAAAATACTACAAAGTGAAAAATTACTTTAATTTCGGAAGTCGGTGACTCTATGTAGTTAATTTTTATGTCACCGCCTTCCGAAATTAAAGTTATTTTTCACTTTGTAGTGTTTTTCCGGTAGTCGGTTGTTTTTTTTTTTTCACTTTTAGCTATAGTACCTACCCCACACCGATTCGAAATTTCATCATCCTCTGGGTCAAAACAATGCATATTTATGCGATAGCAGCAAACGCGGTTGATTTGCTGCCATTTTTTGAAGAGTTCCGTTGTCTGTCTCCGAAACTCATCATCAGATCTACATAATTATATGAAATTTAAATGGGAGTATTTTGGAATAAACCCCTTTCGAACAAAAAAGAATTTTGCAAATCCGTTTTTAAATGACGGAGTTATGCCCGAGCATACATAAAAAAAAAACATGTCGAATTGATATCTCCTCCTTTTTGAAGTCGGGTAAAAAAACACTTGGCATGGATATATGGCTATGCTAATTTTCTTGGAGCGTCTAAAAAACTGGAATTGATATTTATCTAGATCACAAACGTTAATTAATTCGTAAAACATAAATTAAAGTGTTAACAGGTTCGCTGCCACCCACGCACCGGTGCGTGGAGCGCTGGTCAAGTGGGGGGCCGACCACGCACCGGTGCGTGTTCGCGCCTAGTGAAGTTTATAGAATCAGTGCAGCGCAGGCATCGGGCATGGGACGTTATATTTGAAGCGGCCCTGTGCTTGAAATTTTGAAAATTCATTACATGTTTTTGGTTTTTTCGTATCTTGAACGGTTGTGTTTTTATGTGGGATTAAAAATGGACTGTGGAGAAGGCCCTTCTGGTTCTAAAAGGCGGCGAAAACAGGTGTTCTGGATGACAGTGATATAAAAGAGACACTGTATGATGTCCATTCTGAGGACGACTACCAACCTGATGAGGAGGAATCAGCATCAGAGAGTGAAGGTGAGGTGAACCTGGCAAATTCCGAATCGCAACCTCTCAGTCACCGATTATGGTCATCTACAGCTCAGGATCAAGACTTGGAACTAAGCTCACCATCTGCATCAGACTCTCAAGATCCAGTCCAGACAAACCAACCCTCTGCACTTGGCTCGACGTCCGAATGAACCACCACGGGTGAAATAAAAATGTTTGATTTTACTAAAAACTAATTTTATGGCGAAGTTGCAGGAGTAAATTCTTTATGTAGATTATTTTAATTTCTTTTTCATGCTTTTATATAACTATTTTCTAATTATGTATATTTGTCGGTTGATAATTGTATGCCATTTCCACTTAGTTTTATTAGATGTTTGATAGGTTTTCAATTAGGTTTTTTTTTGTTTTCTCTTTATGAATGTTTATTTTGAAGTTTGTTTCATTAGCGATATGCAAGAAGTAACTAATAAAAACCACTCTTAAATAAATAAATGTGTATTATTCCCAATCAACCATAAATATTGTAATAAACTGTTAACGCACCCGTGCGTTCTTCGGCACTGGTTATGAAAATTTCATTCCCAGTGCCTAGCACGCACCGGTGCGCGTAGTTTGCCTCCCTCACTTTATATACTGTTAAAAATTTTGGCCTTGCGGTTGAACTTGTATTTTGTAAGTGGCAGCGAACCTGTTAAAATGTACTTCCCTTATGGAAATGTCATCGGCAAGGACACCCAGTTATATTGAATTGGACTGCATTTTCGTTGACATGCATGTATTTAAATAAACAACGAAAAATTGATTTCAACTCTTTATTAAGCTAGCTGCGCGGGGCTGTTTCACCTGCATAAGTCTCGATAAAAAGTATCCTCTAACCTCATCCTCTAACCTAATCCAGATCATGATCTACCCTTGTGCCAAATTTCACCCAAATCCGTTCAGCCGTTTTAGCGTGAAAGCGTAACAAACATTCAAAAATCAATTTTTTGTTATTACGACGCTAGAGCCAGCTAGAGTAATATTTTACTGTAAAGTTATTCTTTTTCAAATTGTTATTTCCTACGGTAATCAAAATCATTTACAAGTTTTAGTCAAATGCAAAATAAGTACACCTGTGTACCTAATTCATGTATATTAGGTACCTTTGTATTGATCCTTCGCTACAATATTTGGAACAGGGAAGAGGTTGTTTCAGAGATAAGTTTACCGGTGACTACAAAAAGTAGCACAGCATGCGTAATCAGCCTATAATGTTCCCACTGCTGGGACACAGGCCTCCTCTCTGTGAGAGGGAGTGGGCAATAATCCACCACGCGGGCCCAGTGCGGGTTGGTAGATGTCACATTGTCTTCGAGTTTTCGGTTCTATAAAAGTTTTCTCACGATTTTTCGTGGTCTTGGAATCATTTACAGTAAGTACAGTGCCTGCTTGGGTTCGAACCCACTACCTACAACCCGTAAGTCGCCACCGTTATCACTGGGCCACCACTGCTCTCCTCACAAACAGAAGATTTTTTAAATGTTATTGTACTTAGTTGTTATACTTTAACAAGTCTCTTTTGTCTCATTACACAGTAAGCTTTACATTCTCATGTAAATAAATGAAATTTTCTCCCAGCCGTGTCTAATTCAGGCGTGTGAATGGAGACGTGGACTCAGTTTTTGTTCAAAGGACCAATTTGTTTTGGTCGTTATAATTTTTAGAGTGCTGTTTTTTATGATAATCACTAATCAGTGTCAATCGATAGCCACAATATTATCGCAGAGAAGTTCTGAATCAGTCAACAATCCACATTAGACTTGTTAAATATTACTTCCAAAATTCATCTCGTAGTAATCATACACAATTTCACACTATATTTGAGTACAGCGTATGCAAAAAAACTTTTTCCAAAAAAAAAAAAACAACCGACCTCCGGAAAAGCACTACAAAGTGAAAAATAACTTAAATTTTGGAAGGCGGTGACTTTGGATATGTATTTTATTAATTTCTTGTCATCGCCTTCCGAAATGAAAGTTATTTTTCACCTTGTAGTGTTTTTCCGGAGGTCGGTTGTTTTTTTTTTCGGAAAAAGGTTTTATTTTTCAGTTTTCAGTTATTACCTACCCCACACCAATTCGAAATTTAATTATCCTTGGGGTCAAAACAATGTATATTTATACGATAACAGCAATTGCGGTTGATTTGCTGTCATTTTTTGAAGAGTTCCGTTGTTTGTCTCCGAAAGTCATCATCAGATCTATATGAAATTTAAATGGGACCATTTCGGAATAAACCTCTTTCGAACAAAAAAGAATTTTGCAAATCGGTCTATATATGACGGAGTCATACCCGAACCTCCACCTAACTCCTAACCGTTAAAGAGTTGTACCTACCTTCCTACATCAGCTCAGCGTCATGAGATGATGATGACCATATGCAAATGTCTCAATAGCTTTAGAAAATAGATGATAACAAATCAAATCAAATCAAAATATTTTTATTTCATATAAACCTGCATGGGCACTTATGAAACGTCAGAAGCTAGGTGCACGGTTCCAAAATGTTGTTTCCTATGGAGAAGAGCCGGCAAGAAACTCCACGGTTACTCTTTTAAAAATGATTGGCTTTAACAATGTTTTCAGGTAAAAAAAAAATGTATGGGAGGACAGTGCAGGCCTGTAAATAAGTACCAGGTACTTAGACGAATCCAGAATAGAAAATCGTCTACAAATCTACAGTCTGTAAGGCCTACAACGTTCTCCCATTCACAATATGTAAAATAATCTACATAAATAAAATGAACCTAATTAAACATAGTGACATGATTAACATGACAATCACTAAAAAATAGTTGATATTAAAATTGATGTATAATGTCAAATAATGACGAGAATATGTCAGCATTGTAAAAATAAAAAGAACATTGAGAGCAGTTAATAGACTTTCACATAGATATGCTGTTAATGAGGTACCAGGGAAGCCACATGTGCAGAAGGAATTAATGCCAAACTTCCCTGTCTTCAACGTAGTCTTTTATCTTATAATATGCTTTTTTGATAAGGATACGTTTGATGTGCGTTTTAAACTTTCCATCGCTAAGTTCTGTAACTGACTTTGGCAACTTGTTATAGAAGCGGATACTGTTTATTAGAAATGACTTGCTAGTTTTAGTCAATCTAAATTTTGGAATCACAATTTCATCTTTACTACGTGTATTCAGATTATGGAAGTAAGGAGTCTTAGTGAATACAGGCCATGTAGCTGCCCGGAGTTTGGAATTGTGCCTGGTTATAGGCTCGCCCCCTATTACATGAGACAAAAAACCATACCTGGCGAAATGCGGGTGTTCTATAGCTACAACCCTTCAGAGAAACCAAGCGTGATGTTAAGCCATAGTTAACCAGCGGTTAGAAAAAAAAACCGGCTTCCAGAAAAATACTACAAAGTGAAAAATTACTTTAATTTCGGAAGTCGGTGACTCTATGTAGTTAATTTTTATGTCACCGCCTTCCGAAATTAAAGTTATTTTTCACTTTGTAGTGTTTTTCCGGTAGTCGGTTGTTTTTTTTTTTTCACTTTTAGCTATAGTACCTACCCCACACCGATTCGAAATTTCATCATCCTCTGGGTCAAAACAATGCATATTTATGCGATAGCAGCAAACGCGGTTGATTTGCTGCCATTTTTTGAAGAGTTCCGTTGTCTGTCTCCGAAACTCATCATCAGATCTACATAATTATATGAAATTTAAATGGGAGTATTTTGGAATAAACCCCTTTCGAACAAAAAAGAATTTTGCAAATCCGTTTTTAAATGACGGAGTTATGCCCGAGCATACATAAAAAAAAAACATGTCGAATTGATATCTCCTCCTTTTTGAAGTCGGGTAAAAAAACACTTGGCATGGATATATGGCTATGCTAATTTTCTTGGAGCGTCTAAAAAACTGGAATTGATATTTATCTAGATCACAAACGTTAATTAATTCGTAAAACATAAATTAAAGTGTTAACAGGTTCGCTGCCACCCACGCACCGGTGCGTGGAGCGCTGGTCAAGTGGGGGGCCGACCACGCACCGGTGCGTGTTCGCGCCTAGTGAAGTTTATAGAATCAGTGCAGCGCAGGCATCGGGCATGGGACGTTATATTTGAAGCGGCCCTGTGCTTGAAATTTTGAAAATTCATTACATGTTTTTGGTTTTTTCGTATCTTGAACGGTTGTGTTTTTATGTGGGATTAAAAATGGACTGTGGAGAAGGCCCTTCTGGTTCTAAAAGGCGGCGAAAACAGGTGTTCTGGATGACAGTGATATAAAAGAGACACTGTATGATGTCCATTCTGAGGACGACTACCAACCTGATGAGGAGGAATCAGCATCAGAGAGTGAAGGTGAGGTGAACCTGGCAAATTCCGAATCGCAACCTCTCAGTCACCGATTATGGTCATCTACAGCTCAGGATCAAGACTTGGAACTAAGCTCACCATCTGCATCAGACTCTCAAGATCCAGTCCAGACAAACCAACCCTCTGCACTTGGCTCGACGTCCGAATGAACCACCACGGGTGAAATAAAAATGTTTGATTTTACTAAAAACTAATTTTATGGCGAAGTTGCAGGAGTAAATTCTTTATGTAGATTATTTTAATTTCTTTTTCATGCTTTTATATAACTATTTTCTAATTATGTATATTTGTCGGTTGATAATTGTATGCCATTTCCACTTAGTTTTATTAGATGTTTGATAGGTTTTCAATTAGGTTTTTTTTTGTTTTCTCTTTATGAATGTTTATTTTGAAGTTTGTTTCATTAGCGATATGCAAGAAGTAACTAATAAAAACCACTCTTAAATAAATAAATGTGTATTATTCCCAATCAACCATAAATATTGTAATAAACTGTTAACGCACCCGTGCGTTCTTCGGCACTGGTTATGAAAATTTCATTCCCAGTGCCTAGCACGCACCGGTGCGCGTAGTTTGCCTCCCTCACTTTATATACTGTTAAAATTTTTGGCCTTGCGGTTGAACTTGTATTTTGTAAGTGGCAGCGAACCTGTTAAAATGTACTTCCCTTATGGAAATGTCATCGGCAAGGACACCCAGTTATATTGAATTGGACTGCATTTTCGTTGACATGCATGTATTTAAATAAACAACGAAAAATTGATTTCAACTCTTTATTAAGCTAGCTGCGCGGGGCTGTTTCACCTGCATAAGTCTCGATAAAAAGTATCCTCTAACCTCATCCTCTAACCTAATCCAGATCATGATCTACCCTTGTGCCAAATTTCACCCAAATCCGTTCAGCCGTTTTAGCGTGAAAGCGTAACAAACATTCAAAAATCAATTTTTTGTTATTACGACGCTAGAGCCAGCTAGAGTAATATTTTACTGTAAAGTTATTCTTTTTCAAATTGTTATTTCCTACGGTAATCAAAATCATTTACAAGTTTTAGTCAAATGCAAAATAAGTACACCTGTGTACCTAATTCATGTATATTAGGTACCTTTGTATTGATCCTTCGCTACAATATTTGGAACAGGGAAGAGGTTGTTTCAGAGATAAGTTTACCGGTGACTACAAAAAGTAGCACAGCATGCGTAATCAGCCTATAATGTTCCCACTGCTGGGACACAGGCCTCCTCTCTGTGAGAGGGAGTGGGCAATAATCCACCACGCGGGCCCAGTGCGGGTTGGTAGATGTCACATTGTCTTCGAGTTTTCGGTTCTATAAAAGTTTTCTCACGATTTTTCGTGGTCTTGGAATCATTTACAGTAAGTACAGTGCCTGCTTGGGTTCGAACCCACTACCTACAACCCGTAAGTCGCCACCGTTATCACTGGGCCACCACTGCTCTCCTCACAAACAGAAGATTTTTTAAATGTTATTGTACTTAGTTGTTATACTTTAACAAGTCTCTTTTGTCTCATTACACAGTAAGCTTTACATTCTCATGTAAATAAATGAAATTTTCTCCCAGCCGTGTCTAATTCAGGCGTGTGAATGGAGACGTGGACTCAGTTTTTGTTCAAAGGACCAATTTGTTTTGGTCGTTATAATTTTTAGAGTGCTGTTTTTTATGATAATCACTAATCAGTGTCAATCGATAGCCACAATATTATCGCAGAGAAGTTCTGAATCAGTCAACAATCCACATTAGACTTGTTAAATATTACTTCCAAAATTCATCTCGTAGTAATCATACACAATTTCACACTATATTTGAGTACAGCGTATGCAAAAAAACTTTTTCCAAAAAAAAAAAAACAACCGACCTCCGGAAAAGCACTACAAAGTGAAAAATAACTTAAATTTTGGAAGGCGGTGACTTTGGATATGTATTTTATTAATTTCTTGTCATCGCCTTCCGAAATGAAAGTTATTTTTCACCTTGTAGTGTTTTTCCGGAGGTCGGTTGTTTTTTTTTTCGGAAAAAGGTTTTATTTTTCAGTTTTCAGTTATTACCTACCCCACACCAATTCGAAATTTAATTATCCTTGGGGTCAAAACAATGTATATTTATACGATAACAGCAATTGCGGTTGATTTGCTGTCATTTTTTGAAGAGTTCCGTTGTTTGTCTCCGAAAGTCATCATCAGATCTATATGAAATTTAAATGGGACCATTTCGGAATAAACCTCTTTCGAACAAAAAAGAATTTTGCAAATCGGTCTATATATGACGGAGTCATACCCGAACCTCCACCTAACTCCTAACCGTTAAAGAGTTGTACCTACCTTCCTACATCAGCTCAGCGTCATGAGATGATGATGACCATATGCAAATGTCTCAATAGCTTTAGAAAATAGATGATAACAAATCAAATCAAATCAAAATATTTTTATTTCATATAAACCTGCATGGGCACTTATGAAACGTCAGAAGCTAGGTGCACGGTTCCAAAATGTTGTTTCCTATGGAGAAGAGCCGGCAAGAAACTCCACGGTTACTCTTTTAAAAATGATTGGCTTTAACAATGTTTTCAGGTAAAAAAAAAATGTATGGGAGGACAGTGCAGGCCTGTAAATAAGTACCAGGTACTTAGACGAATCCAGAATAGAAAATCGTCTACAAATCTACAGTCTGTAAGGCCTACAACGTTCTCCCATTCACAATATGTAAAATAATCTACATAAATAAAATGAACCTAATTAAACATAGTGACATGATTAACATGACAATCACTAAAAAATAGTTGATATTAAAATTGATGTATAATGTCAAATAATGACGAGAATATGTCAGCATTGTAAAAATAAAAAGAACATTGAGAGCAGTTAATAGACTTTCACATAGATATGCTGTTAATGAGGTACCAGGGAAGCCACATGTGCAGAAGGAATTAATGCCAAACTTCCCTGTCTTCAACGTAGTCTTTTATCTTATAATATGCTTTTTTGATAAGGATACGTTTGATGTGCGTTTTAAACTTTCCATCGCTAAGTTCTGTAACTGACTTTGGCAACTTGTTATAGAAGCGGATACTGTTTATTAGAAATGACTTGCTAGTTTTAGTCAATCTAAATTTTGGAATCACAATTTCATCTTTACTACGTGTATTCAGATTATGGAAGTAAGGAGTCTTAGTGAATACAGGCCATGTAGCTGCCCGGAGTTTGGAATTGTGCCTGGTTATAGGCTCGCCCCCTATTACATGAGACAAAAAACCATACCTGGCGAAATGCGGGTGTTCTATAGCTACAACCCTTCAGAGAAACCAAGCGTGATGTTAAGCCATAGTTAACCAGCGGTTAGAAAAAAAAACCGGCTTCCAGAAAAATACTACAAAGTGAAAAATTACTTTAATTTCGGAAGTCGGTGACTCTATGTAGTTAATTTTTATGTCACCGCCTTCCGAAATTAAAGTTATTTTTCACTTTGTAGTGTTTTTCCGGTAGTCGGTTGTTTTTTTTTTTTCACTTTTAGCTATAGTACCTACCCCACACCGATTCGAAATTTCATCATCCTCTGGGTCAAAACAATGCATATTTATGCGATAGCAGCAAACGCGGTTGATTTGCTGCCATTTTTTGAAGAGTTCCGTTGTCTGTCTCCGAAACTCATCATCAGATCTACATAATTATATGAAATTTAAATGGGAGTATTTTGGAATAAACCCCTTTCGAACAAAAAAGAATTTTGCAAATCCGTTTTTAAATGACGGAGTTATGCCCGAGCATACATAAAAAAAAAACATGTCGAATTGATATCTCCTCCTTTTTGAAGTCGGGTAAAAAAACACTTGGCATGGATATATGGCTATGCTAATTTTCTTGGAGCGTCTAAAAAACTGGAATTGATATTTATCTAGATCACAAACGTTAATTAATTCGTAAAACATAAATTAAAGTGTTAACAGGTTCGCTGCCACCCACGCACCGGTGCGTGGAGCGCTGGTCAAGTGGGGGGCCGACCACGCACCGGTGCGTGTTCGCGCCTAGTGAAGTTTATAGAATCAGTGCAGCGCAGGCATCGGGCATGGGACGTTATATTTGAAGCGGCCCTGTGCTTGAAATTTTGAAAATTCATTACATGTTTTTGGTTTTTTCGTATCTTGAACGGTTGTGTTTTTATGTGGGATTAAAAATGGACTGTGGAGAAGGCCCTTCTGGTTCTAAAAGGCGGCGAAAACAGGTGTTCTGGATGACAGTGATATAAAAGAGACACTGTATGATGTCCATTCTGAGGACGACTACCAACCTGATGAGGAGGAATCAGCATCAGAGAGTGAAGGTGAGGTGAACCTGGCAAATTCCGAATCGCAACCTCTCAGTCACCGATTATGGTCATCTACAGCTCAGGATCAAGACTTGGAACTAAGCTCACCATCTGCATCAGACTCTCAAGATCCAGTCCAGACAAACCAACCCTCTGCACTTGGCTCGACGTCCGAATGAACCACCACGGGTGAAATAAAAATGTTTGATTTTACTAAAAACTAATTTTATGGCGAAGTTGCAGGAGTAAATTCTTTATGTAGATTATTTTAATTTCTTTTTCATGCTTTTATATAACTATTTTCTAATTATGTATATTTGTCGGTTGATAATTGTATGCCATTTCCACTTAGTTTTATTAGATGTTTGATAGGTTTTCAATTAGGTTTTTTTTTTGTTTTCTCTTTATGAATGTTTATTTTGAAGTTTGTTTCATTAGCGATATGCAAGAAGTAACTAATAAAAACCACTCTTAAATAAATAAATGTGTATTATTCCCAATCAACCATAAATATTGTAATAAACTGTTAACGCACCCGTGCGTTCTTCGGCACTGGTTATGAAAATTTCATTCCCAGTGCCTAGCACGCACCGGTGCGCGTAGTTTGCCTCCCTCACTTTATATACTGTTAAAAATTTTGGCCTTGCGGTTGAACTTGTATTTTGTAAGTGGCAGCGAACCTGTTAAAATGTACTTCCCTTATGGAAATGTCATCGGCAAGGACACCCAGTTATATTGAATTGGACTGCATTTTCGTTGACATGCATGTATTTAAATAAACAACGAAAAATTGATTTCAACTCTTTATTAAGCTAGCTGCGCGGGGCTGTTTCACCTGCATAAGTCTCGATAAAAAGTATCCTCTAACCTCATCCTCTAACCTAATCCAGATCATGATCTACCCTTGTGCCAAATTTCACCCAAATCCGTTCAGCCGTTTTAGCGTGAAAGCGTAACAAACATTCAAAAATCAATTTTTTGTTATTACGACGCTAGAGCCAGCTAGAGTAATATTTTACTGTAAAGTTATTCTTTTTCAAATTGTTATTTCCTACGGTAATCAAAATCATTTACAAGTTTTAGTCAAATGCAAAATAAGTACACCTGTGTACCTAATTCATGTATATTAGGTACCTTTGTATTGATCCTTCGCTACAATATTTGGAACAGGGAAGAGGTTGTTTCAGAGATAAGTTTACCGGTGACTACAAAAAGTAGCACAGCATGCGTAATCAGCCTATAATGTTCCCACTGCTGGGACACAGGCCTCCTCTCTGTGAGAGGGAGTGGGCAATAATCCACCACGCGGGCCCAGTGCGGGTTGGTAGATGTCACATTGTCTTCGAGTTTTCGGTTCTATAAAAGTTTTCTCACGATTTTTCGTGGTCTTGGAATCATTTACAGTAAGTACAGTGCCTGCTTGGGTTCGAACCCACTACCTACAACCCGTAAGTCGCCACCGTTATCACTGGGCCACCACTGCTCTCCTCACAAACAGAAGATTTTTTAAATGTTATTGTACTTAGTTGATATACTTTAACAAGTCTCTTTTGTCTCATTACACAGTAAGCTTTACATTCTCATGTAAATAAATGAAATTTTCTCCCAGCCGTGTCTAATTCAGGCGTGTGAATGGAGACGTGGACTCAGTTTTTGTTCAAAGGACCAATTTGTTTTGGTCGTTATAATTTTTAGAGTGCTGTTTTTTATGATAATCACTAATCAGTGTCAATCGATAGCCACAATATTATCGCAGAGAAGTTCTGAATCAGTCAACAATCCACATTAGACTTGTTAAATATTACTTCCAAAATTCATCTCGTAGTAATCATACACAATTTCACACTATATTTGAGTACAGCGTATGCAAAAAAACTTTTTCCAAAAAAAAAAAAACAACCGACCTCCGGAAAAGCACTACAAAGTGAAAAATAACTTAAATTTTGGAAGGCGGTGACTTTGGATATGTATTTTATTAATTTCTTGTCATCGCCTTCCGAAATGAAAGTTATTTTTCACCTTGTAGTGTTTTTCCGGAGGTCGGTTGTTTTTTTTTTCGGAAAAAGGTTTTATTTTTCAGTTTTCAGTTATTACCTACCCCACACCAATTCGAAATTTAATTATCCTTGGGGTCAAAACAATGTATATTTATACGATAACAGCAATTGCGGTTGATTTGCTGTCATTTTTTGAAGAGTTCCGTTGTTTGTCTCCGAAAGTCATCATCAGATCTATATGAAATTTAAATGGGACCATTTCGGAATAAACCTCTTTCGAACAAAAAAGAATTTTGCAAATCGGTCTATATATGACGGAGTCATACCCGAACCTCCACCTAACTCCTAACCGTTAAAGAGTTGTACCTACCTTCCTACATCAGCTCAGCGTCATGAGATGATGATGACCATATGCAAATGTCTCAATAGCTTTAGAAAATAGATGATAACAAATCAAATCAAATCAAAATATTTTTATTTCATATAAACCTGCATGGGCACTTATGAAACGTCAGAAGCTAGGTGCACGGTTCCAAAATGTTGTTTCCTATGGAGAAGAGCCGGCAAGAAACTCCACGGTTACTCTTTTAAAAATGATTGGCTTTAACAATGTTTTCAGGTAAAAAAAAAATGTATGGGAGGACAGTGCAGGCCTGTAAATAAGTACCAGGTACTTAGACGAATCCAGAATAGAAAATCGTCTACAAATCTACAGTCTGTAAGGCCTACAACGTTCTCCCATTCACAATATGTAAAATAATCTACATAAATAAAATGAACCTAATTAAACATAGTGACATGATTAACATGACAATCACTAAAAAATAGTTGATATTAAAATTGATGTATAATGTCAAATAATGACGAGAATATGTCAGCATTGTAAAAATAAAAAGAACATTGAGAGCAGTTAATAGACTTTCACATAGATATGCTGTTAATGAGGTACCAGGGAAGCCACATGTGCAGAAGGAATTAATGCCAAACTTCCCTGTCTTCAACGTAGTCTTTTATCTTATAATATGCTTTTTTGATAAGGATACGTTTGATGTGCGTTTTAAACTTTCCATCGCTAAGTTCTGTAACTGACTTTGGCAACTTGTTATAGAAGCGGATACTGTTTATTAGAAATGACTTGCTAGTTTTAGTCAATCTAAATTTTGGAATCACAATTTCATCTTTACTACGTGTATTCAGATTATGGAAATCACATCGTTTTTTGAAAAGGCCTAAGTTTTTGCGAACGTACAAGATATTTTCTAGGATATAAAGAGACGGCAGAGTTAGAATATCAATTTCGCTGAATTTGTTTCTAAGAGACTCGCGAGGCCCCATTTTATAGATTGCGCGGATTGCCCTCTTTTGTAAAATGAAAATTGAATCTACGTCAGCTGCCGATCCCCACAACAGAACGCCATAAGACATAATACTGTGAAAATAAGCAAAGTAAACTAACCTAGCTGTGGCTACATCCGTCAACTGCCTTAACATTTGAGGGTTGCCCTCGAGTTCCCTGGGATTCCATCATCAGATCCTAACTTGGTGCCAATGGGACCACCTCAGGAGCATACTCTTTCAAATAAAAAGAATTTTCAGATCAGTCCACAGATGAGGGAGAAATCGGTGAACATACATAAAAAAAATACATACAGTGGAACATAACCTCCTCCTTTCTTTGAAGTCTGTTAAAAATGTCATTGAGTGTTCAGTTAAGGTGGAAGCGCCCCGATAGACCGAAATTCAAATTTTCTTACGTTTTTAGTAATTTCCAGGTCAGGGTGCTTACTCTGGAATATAATTCCGATAGATCGACATTGGAATTATCAGTTAAACGTCAGGGATTGGCTAGACTCAGTGAGTCCAGCCAATCCCTGACGTTTAACTGATAATTCCAATGACGATCTATCGGAATTATATTCGAGAGTAAGCACCCAGGTCAGTGTTTGAACAAAATATGATTCGCGACCGTATCACGTATGTATTTGCAGGCTTATAATCCAAATCAAAAATCAAAATAAAAAGTCATTTATTCAAATTAGGCTGAAAATCAGCACTTTTCGAATGTCAAAATTACATAAGACAGTCCCCCAAAACGCCCGCCCTTCACCACTTCCTTGTGCTTTAACTGGGAAGAAGAAGTGGCGCAAAAAACTCCCCAGCAGCACAGCTGTCTGTTATGTTAGATAGACTTGATTCTATACATAGGTAGGCAAAGTAATCAACATTACGAGCCACAAAACTTAAATAGTTTGTCGTCTGTCCGTGTAGTGCTGGACATAAAAGAATATCACCATCCCATCTCTTCCCGGAGGTGTAGTAGGTGTAGACTAAGGGACTTATTAGAGAATGGGCAGCAGCATTCTCTATGCACTTTACCACTATACTGCGATCGCCAATCCGCCTGCCAAGCGTGGCGATTATGGCAAAAACCCCCTCTTGGGGGAGGCCTATGTCCAGTAGTGCACGTCTTTCGGCTGAAATGATGATGATGTCACCTAGCCATGCCAATATACCTCATCATCAGCCTATAATGTTCCTACTACTGGGACACAGGCCTTGTTCGGGCGCCTCCGACCTCGGCAATCATCGGCTGCTGTCGTGAGACAGCGGAAGGCGGCTGGAGGTGGTGGCGACGAGATGAGCGGCGTGCAGGACGTGGGTCGTCGAACCACTTCGCTACCGGTCTCCAACGACGGCACGCGCGCGCACTCCTTAAGTTTACCAACATCAAATATTGTACCTATATACGGATTATATCCATTTTAAACTTCAGTAAACCTGTCTTTTGCTTTAGTCCTTAGTTAGGTCCCTAACAGGCCTCCTCTCGCCAATATACCTACCAGCAAATAAAATGAAAAGTTATCTCAAGCACAAAAAATAAAAATGTAAACAAAGCATATACTTCCAAAATAAAAGCCTCTTCGTATAAAATCATTAAAATAATCCCATTGAATTACTATTTCAAGAAAAATCATTCACTGGGATTAAATGAACTTAAAGGGTTGTATCGATGATCCCATTGAATTACTATTTCACGAAAAATCATTAAATGGGATTAAATGAACTTATAGGGTTGTATCGATGATCTCATAGAATTATTATTTCACGAAAAAACATTCAATGGGATTATATGAACTTATAGGGTTGTATTGTATCGATGATCCCATTGAATTACCTACTATTTCACGAAAAATCATTCAATGGGGTTAAATGAACTTAAAGGGTTGCACAGTTGTATCGATGATTTGAATGGTTTTAATTCTGTTATTTGTTACGGTAGCGAATATAATAAATCAACATAAGACAACCTGACACTGACCTGCTAATTGCAAAAAATTGAAGAAATTGTCAATTTTGCGGGTCACCCTTGCGCTTCCACCTTCATCATCATCTGCCTAGCCTTTTCCCGACAATGTTGGGGTCAGCTTCCAGTCTAACCAGATGCAACTGAATACCAGTATTTCACATGGAGCGACTGCCTATCTGACATCTGATCTCCCGACACGATACCTCTTGGTAAGACTGGTAAGCACTTCCACCTTAAAACACCACTTATAACAATGTATTTCTTTCATTCAGTTTAACGTGGAAATCGCCAAGTGAAATCTCGTAATTACCTAACAACCATTTTCTAATGCGTACGGCGCCTGCGCCGGTATTGTACAGGGTTACAGATAACCTAGAATGACCCCAATTGTACAATGCCTCTGAGATGTTGTAATGATTACACGAGTTTACACCAGAACAACTAATTAATTACAGATACATATCTAATAACTACATATTCAGACAGTTCTGACTTGTTTATTGAGCGTACAGCACGATTTATATCAAATGTGCATCTGCAGTGTGAATTCATTTGCATCTCGTTTTTATATGGTGCTAGATACCTACTAATTTACCTATTTACTCATTTAAATGAAATATAAAGTGGATACCTAGGTGTACCTACCTAGGTAACCACTTTATATTTCATTTAAATTGGAATGTGCAAATTGAAGTGTCTGTACAGAGACCAGCACACCAAGCTACCCCAATCTGTCAAATTTATTTGATGGTAATTCAAATTTATTGCAAATCCATAAGGTTCGTTCGCGTTCAATTGAGAAAATTTGTGTTTCGTTCATGTTCAATTGGGAAAATTTGACAGTTAGGGATAGCTTGATGTGCTGTGCTGGCGTCTGTAAAAATTACAGCCGGCACTTACAACAAAATACTTTTTTTTTGCCTATCTGTCTGTCTTTTTGTTCCGGGAATTCTCCAAAACTACTGGACCGATTTCACTGGTAGATAACTGAGGTTATAAGGAGTAGACTGTCTGTAGGAAGGACGTTCCCGTGGGATAATTTCGAAAATGAACGCGAATATATATTTACCTAAGAATGACACCTCTTTTGAGTTTAAAGCAAGTCTTACTTAGGTGTCTGCCTACTTAGTACCTAAGTTACCTCGCTGTAGAATATCCAACTTTTTGATTTTTACTTAGAGCTGCCATGGACCACTAAAACAGTTCAATATCTAGAGATATGATGAAAAAATTATAAGTACAAAACTTCACCTTGACTGAGGACTTCAGAAATCTGTACTTTTTTTAGAGTTGATTAAAAAAGACCATCAAACAGCTTCTAATATAAAGCACCTTCAAACTATTTAGAGGGTCAGTTCTTATTGAACTGATATACAAAGAATTCATTGGAGGTTCCAACAATTTTATTAGTTCACGTAATTTATACAGTCTATTAATCATCTCTATGTAGTAACTAAGTAGGTTGCGATATAAAAACTGGTAGCCCTAACAGGCTGCCAGGGTCGCGGATTTATTCGAAAAAGTTACCGTGGCCTTGGCACAGGCAACTGAAGGAACACAGGTGGGTTTTAGTCAGGAAAAGTCTGACACGCCCTCCCATTCCGCCTAGAGCGGGAGAAGTCATTTGATGAAGTTGGGAAAAGGCTAGACAGAAGATGAAGTAGCAAAGGGGTATTAGGTTAACAATCTGTCTTCTACATGTCGCTAACGTGCGTAGGTGCTGCACAGGAAAGGCACAGAGCTTCAGTAGATTCGGATCTTTTACAAATGTTAATAATGTTTTTTATCAGTGCAAACTTCACGAAGATCGAGTTGGATTCTAGTAGCCATTATCGTTACTTCTGCTTATGCTCATTGTCTTCCAGCGGTGCGTCTACGAGCCGTCATAAGGTTTCAATATCCAGTATGCCAGGACAGCTTAGAATATCGCAGATTCAAAATTAGAGCAGCTTAGGGCGCTCGGAGAGACTTATCAAAGCATTCAGTTAAGGTTACCTACAGGTTAAATATAAGCAGAAAAATCATGGTCATTGGACGGTTTTGGCTTGCGAATACAGAGAAGAGTACACGAGAGCTGTCCGGAGTCGTGTTTGTAACTTTGAAACCAGTAAGGCAACTACCACACGGCAACGCAACACGCCGTTAAAGGAGCAAGTTTAATCAAGAGTTCAGGTCATTTTGCTGAGTCACACCGCATGGGGTGTCAAGTTCGCTTCGTATGCAGATATACCACTTTACAACTCTTATCTCAAGTACGATCAAAGCAGCTCCAAGTTCGAAGGACCAGAAACTTAACCACATGGTCTATTCTCCTGGGGGTAGAACAGGCGCTCTTTGTTTGCCATTCAAGGCGTAAGAGTTATGGCGAACGTAAAAAAGTGGATCATGTTCGACCGGCCCCGAGTAGAAAGTGAAACCACTCCGTGCAGATACTTTATAAATTGTAGCAATGCTTGTTCCGAGCTCAGTCGAGGCAAACGCGTCGTGCCGCGTCAGTCACGCCATCTCTGGACGAAAATGGTCAGTTCACAATTCACTTTCGATTTGTTTCGTCTTGTGTTTGTTTTCTTTGTAGTTTATATCACGTAATATCTATTATAATATAGTGTATTAATTATATTTAGTGTCTTATAATAGTGCATTTAATTTTAGTGTTTTAGTGAAAGTATATTTTTTTATTATTTTTATTGTATGCTATTATACAACGTATTACGGTAATATTTTATTTTTATACCGGCTTAGGATTCTTCAAAGCTTTAGTTTATTCCATAAAATTACTAAAGGTCTGACAGACCTTGGAGTTCGGACTATATGTCCCTACCTACGACATTTTGTTAATTATAATACCTACCTATAAAATAAGTAGGCGTTTTGAATTATTACTAAATTCAGTTTCCTTTCATCACTTTTAATTAATGCAGTTTAATTGGGCGCTAATCATAATTAATAGAGCGTCAACTGACCGAAATACTGAAGGCAATAGTGTTCTTGTTTATTGAAGTTTACACAACTGAATAACTATGGTATGCTCTATTTATTTTTAATATTCATTCAACCTAAATAGCTTTGTGTAGGTACTAACTTATTATTTTTATTAAAAGCTAAGTTCGTTTGAAGCAGCCTTTGTTCAATTAGCAGAGCCCGGCTTTTGAACGGTTGAAAACAGCTGAAATTGTGCTTGCCCGAAATTAATTAATAAGTTAGTAGGCCCCCTTTCCGTATTGTAGGTCTGTATACCTCCTGAGTTAATTAATTTAACATCTTAGAAAATTAAATTTTATTAAAATTATAGGTACATTTACTTGTAGGTATGTGCATGGGTTTGTGCAGCTTGAAATTTATTGCAACCCGTGATCTAGAACAATACTACATAAATCATATTATAAATTATATATTTTAGCTTTATTTTATTTAACACAATAATCTAAAAATAGACCATTAAATATCTAATCAGCCTTGTTAAAGGTAATAAACAAAAAGTGATAAAATGTCTCATAAACACTAGTAAAACCAACTATAAATACATTAATTATTTAGGTTTTATTGTTTCAAACTCAGATGGCTTTTGTTCAATAAAAAAAACATGCACTTATGTTGATTGACAGGTTTTGTGTACAAAAGCTGTAATATGTGAAAAAAAAACCTAGATTTGTTTCCTACGGAAATCATTCACAGTGCGTTTACGGTCAGACAAAAAAAAGTTGCAACTCATGTCAATCAGCTTTTTTTCTACCGACCTTGGCACGACATTATCACACGAGCAGTAGGTATGGAAACAGCATTATATTTATTTGTTATATATCTGAGTAGGTACTTAGTTATAAAGCAAAAAGTCATTTGACATTGACAAACCTTTCACCCGCGGAAACGTCGAAGGCAATCAGGAACGGGTGGGGCAGTTGCAGTGAGCCGGAACATGATTCAAATCTTATTTTATTATGTGGGTAGGTAGGTTTATTTTTAATCGGGGCGATTATATGTAGATACAGTAGGTACTAATGAAATGCACATTTTATTGGTCGAGTCCTTTTATGGGTGAGAAACAGCTTTGTTTTACGCAAATTCGGTTTTTATTGGGTTTTTAATTTACTGGAACTTTCAATGATTTTACCTTTAAATAAGACTGTTCAGTTTTCATAAGCTACTTAGGTACCAAGTTCATAAGGCGATACCGGTTGGGTATAAATTAATCAAAAAAAAGCTTAACGTCAGCACTTGTTTCTCTGAAGGTTTGGGCATAGTTGTACCAACCTATATATAGTATTCCTACATTTCAGCAGTTGTGTTTAAGTCTAATGAAATTGGAGGCAAGCCTATTGCCATCAATCGGGCATAAATCCAGACTCCGGGCTGCTACTGAGACATTCCAGATAGAAAACCCAATATCACTGCCTGACCTGGGAATCGAACCACATGCTCAACAGTAGCACTTACGACCACTAGACCAAAGGGGCAGTAAAAAAAAATATCATTTCATTCAAGCAACAAAGACCCATAACATAAATACCATAAGATACAGACATAAAATCGTGTTCTCTAGAGAACTGCAAAATAGATAAATAAATTAAATTGCATTTGTTTTGTCGACATCTTAAATTATTCAATAGATATCAATAATATAAAGTATAAATACATAAAATTCTATTTCACTTTAAAAATACAGCTTCTTTCCCACGATTGTTTAATCTTTTACCGGTCGGTATTGTTATATAAAACCCATAAATAAATACAAAAAAGAGGTAGCAAACAAGACGAAAAAATCGATTACTTTACCGGATCAAAAGAAAAGAAAAAGTCGGTTTTCTTTTAATCGTTTGCAATCGAATCGGCGCTGGCGCAGGTTGTATAATTGGTACCAACTGGTTCATAAAGCCATGAAATTGTATTTACTCTACTTTCTAATTTTAATTTGTACGTAACAGTTGTTATTTGGTTCATTAACTTGGCTTTGAATTGGATTCGATTGAAAAAAAAAAAAAACAATTTAAATAAAAAGTTTGCATTTCAATAAAAATTAAGTTGTAACAAAAAAAAAAAAAATTTAAGTAAGTAAACCTAGCATAATCAGCCAATAAAATTACAGACACATACCTCGTCTATTCTGGCTAGATTATGGCGGGCCCAATGCGGGTTGGATTCTAGGACATGCCAGTTTTCTCACAATGTTTTCCTTCACCGTTTTAAATGCCTAGGTTCGAACGTACACCTCGTAACTCGGGGCCATTATCACTGGTCCACCACTGCACCTACGGGGCCACCACTTTTCGTCAGTGCCATTTCCTGCCTACAAAAAAAATACATATGTCTTGATAAGGTTAAAACTTACATAAACACTTCCAAAAACATTTAAATGTTAACCAAAAAAAAAAACTGATAAAAACTTGTCGGTATTTTGACAACAAACCAAGCATGAAAACGACTGTTACATAACGTCATTTCGCTTTTCGACGCGGTTATTTGAAAGTAAATCGTGAGTACCGCAAACATAAGGCGTGATAATGAGATAGCTGTGAAACTACCTAAGTGTAAATAACTACCTAGGTATCTACATATATACCTAATAAGCTATACTAATATTATAAAGAGAAAAGATTTGATTGTTTGTTTGTTTGTTTGCATTGAATAGGCTCCGAAACTACTGAACCGATTTGAAAATTCTTTCACTGTTGGGAACACTATCCCCGGATGACATAGGCTATATTTTATCCCGGTATTCCCACAGGAACGGGAACTACGCAGGTGAAACCGCGGAGCGCTGTTAGTATAATATAACGCTGAAGAATTTGTTTGAACGCTCTATTTTCTGGAACTACTAGTCCGGTTTACAATATCTTCTTGCATTTGATAACCGAATTTTTCAGGAAGGTTATAGGCTACTTAATATCAAGCTTCGGCACTTAAAAGCCAGGAAATAGTAAAAAAAAGTCAGAAATATAAAAATTAGACAGTTTTGCAACATTATTGTAAGTATCTAACTTTAGATGGACTCAATGATAGCATTTATTTCTACATAGAACTGGCACAGACTGCGTAATTTAAATTCTTTTATGACACCAAAGACGCAGTATTGCATACTTGCAATGGATATCTGAATACATAGTAGGTTATACATTACATTCGTAGGTATTTTCCGATGCAACTTAAGTTATCGTAACTTGAAAACAACATACATTTAAGTTTTTCATTTAAAATCACTTTGTATCGAAGGACCAATTTTCTGAACCCTGTTTGAATATATTGGTACTTCCGGTCAGATATGACTTTAATATCTAAATAATAAGTGTACATGAGTCCTACAGAGGCCAACACATCAAGCTACCCCAATCTGTCAAATTTCTTTCATAGTTTTTCAACTTTATTACAAAGGAATAAGGTTCATGTTCAATTGGGAAAATTTGACAGTTTGGGATAGGTTGACCTGCTGGCGTCTGTACAAGTGAAATGCAGTAGTAGACATCTCAGTAGGTTTGCAATAAGTAGCCACTGTCCAAACTAAAAACAGTAAGTACCTACCCAGACAAATCACAAAAAAAAAAAAAAAAAAAAACGTATGGACACTGAATTCCAGAGCATTAAGTAAAACAACATTCAGCCTTGTCCTACAGATTGTTGCGCATTCACAAGTTCTACCAAGCATTGTTATGTCCACAATGTGTGATTTTTTTTTAACAATAAAACATGTGAAGATTCTCAAGCGCGTAGTAAATGTTACATTGTTTGGCGTTGAGGTGTCAAAACTGCGGGCTGCCATTACAATTTACTTAATTACCTTGAGACCTGAGGAAATTAAAGCACCAAGGTACATCTGTAACTACCCTATTACCAAGCCTCCGCTGCTGTCCGTTCGTCCGTTTGTCTGTCTGTCAGTGTATCTCATGATCCGTAATAGGTAGACATAATCCCCTTATTACAAAACAAGGTTTTTCTTTAGGTATGGTTTAAAACATCGAGCCTGTTTTTGAAATAAGAACTTAGAACTGAAACAGAATTACAGCTCCTTTTACAAAACTGACATTTTAGCACTGGACTAACTTGTCAGTTTTGTAAAAGGAGCTGTATTTCGATTAGTTAGGTCCTTATTTAAATAACAGGCTCGAGGGTTTAAACCATACCTAAAGAAAAACCTTGTTCTGTAATAAGGGGGAATGTGTATTTCTGTTGCCCCTATGGCAACAAATAATAAAAATAAAATAAAGTTAAATATTAAAGGGGGTCTCTATACAAGAAACGTTTTTGCCTTGTGGTACGTAACCCTACGCGTGCGAGTCCGTTATTAATAATTAACGAACTACCCGCCCCTGATAAGCTAGATGATTATTACCTAATCAATACATAATTAACCTTTCTTGTAACTAGATTTCAGGAAAAGGTTAGTAACGTCAAACATGTACATTGATATTCCCTACTTAGCTTCTGCCCGCAACTTCATCTGCGTCAAATTTCTTGCTCACCGACCCACCCCGTCGCATTTAACCGCCTGGCCGTGCGAGTACTTCGTACTCGTGACTTTTTTCTCTTTGCTCGGCTTCTAAGGGCCCTTACGTGATGTTATATAGCCTATAGCCTTCCTCGATAGATGGGCTATCCAACTCTAAAATCATTTTTCAATTCGAACCAGTAGTTTCTGAGATTAGCGCGTTCAAGCAAACAAACTTTTCAGCTTTATAATATCAAATTAATCAGTACCTAGGCGTATGCGCATCTGTCTATAATGACAGGATAATAACGGTAGGACTTTCACTACTGATTAAATTCCTCTTGGGGCCTTTTACGTCAACAGATTATTATACCTACTCTCAATAGTTGGGTGATAAATATCTGAATTTACATTATTATGGTTGTCGTGCTGACATTTCAATTTATATAAACTGGCCGTTGAAAAGCTTTTGTCGCGACAGTTACTAAGGTCGATTTTTTTTAAAGGCAATTTCAAGGTCTAAATGGAAAGTTCAGAGTGGCTGAGTGGGTGTATATTTCCACCGCCTTCTGTCGGTAACTATTTAATTTAATTGAGGAATTACACCCACAGACACTGCCTACACAAAGTGGAACTGTTTCGTTACGACATTTCAATAATTCAAGTTATGTATAAATCTTTATATGGTCGTTTTGTTAGCTTTTGAGTGAGATTTGCGAGTTGTGAGTCATTCATGAATCATTTGGATGATTGACGAGATAAACTTCATTTTAATTGTTGTTATCTAATAGTTTTGAATGATGCTGCTACGTTTTAGCAGTTAGATAACACTCTTTCGTACGGTTGCATGGTGCAGCAGATTTAGGTACACTCTTAGCACGAAAACCGTAGTTTCAGCTGTAGGTAGTTACAGGCTTGTCCTACTCTATATCTTCTTCGGACATTAGATTAGTTGGGGCCCCAATAAAGAATGAATGACAACAAGATTTGACAGCTGTTCTTCGTCTCGATATGTTGTTTCCCTTCCGAAAAAGTTAATAAATCGGGAGATCATTCCGAAGTATGAAACTCTTTGGGACGTCCCCCTATCTTCACTGACGGACTTGTCCTGCAACCTCAAGCTAAACTGGGTTAATGATAATCCTACGTGACACGCTTTGTCTATTCAAGTCTTCGTTTGTTTTCGAATAGCAATCATCAATTTTGCACGGTCGGTACTTAAAACGTCTTAGTGTAGTGTCAATGGGCCAACAGGCCATAGCTATGTACACTACTGCAATCTTGAAATTCGATACGATAGTCTTTGTGTCTCAATAGGTATGCACATAGACTGGGACTACCTAGTACCTACCTATACAGGAAAAGTTTTTATTCAGTGCGCAAACTTTAACCATGAATTCAGCATATCATTCTAGACCCACAGCGCGGTTTTTTTTTGTCGGTTTTACAAAATAAAAATCAGCTGTTTCATAGAAAAGTGCAATACCTACACGGTCAAAATGTATGGAACAGCTGTTTTTTTTTTTTTGTATAAATGACGAAAAATTGCTGTGCTGGGGGTCTACAATGATATGCTAAATTAATGGTTACAGTTTGCGCACTGGATAAAAACTTATCCTGTATGGACATTAAACACAAAGGTGGGTGAGTATTATTGTTTGATTTCATCATTCTCAAGTTCCCACCACACATCATTACCTATAGTAATTTTAATCTTGCAAAAAAAGCGATCGATATCTTTTTCTCATTAATTGTTCGACGTTTCGACGCCGAAAGCTTTCGTGTAAAACAATGAACTCTGCGGTCCAGTGCTCATGTCTTGGCTGTCACGGTTACGCAACTCGGGCGGGCTCCAATTACTACCGTTGCGCAAGCGCCGCTAAACGTTAACTTACTGCCAGTTCCCTTATTGCAGTATGCCGTGTCATTTGTGAGGCAATGTAGGTTAAGTTACATATTTGTAACAAATCGTGATCGTGGTGGATATCTTTAGATGTTCTTGTAAACTCCTTTTATGGTAACGAAATGGATGATACGTGATACGTCATACTCTTCAAATAAGGAGTTGGAATTTTGCTTAAATCTTTTAATGATTTTATCATGCCAAAACCACCAACCATAATTGACATGATTTACATAACGTTTTCTACTACCTACAACTGAGTTTTATATATACTAGTACCTATCAATCAAACTTACACAATGTCAATGAACTTTCAATTCAACTTCGCAATCGTAACTGTCATTGACTTTCAAAGATAATCTCGAAGAGAAAGCAAAACGCCCCGTCATCGTACATACTACGCGTTGTAGCCTAACTCAAGAGGCTCTTAATACATAATTCACAAGCTGACAAACATTACCTAACCACGGTGACAAATGACTAAGTGGTTTGTTACGTGGTGTAACTAACTACATTATAATCACTGCTACCCACATTATGGCACTGTAGTCTGAGGATATTACTGGTTCTACTGTTTACGAAATATACCCTCGGAAGATTTTGCTTCAAGCACGCGAGATGATCGAGATAGAATTGTAATATCGCTAGCCATTCCAATTTTTGTCTTCACTAGCCTGAATTTTTCTCATAACACTTTATTTAATACTTGTTTCGAAGGACCTATTTATATAAACATAATACCTGAATGGTCTTATGGCCATCGGCATCGCCCACCGGAAGAGAGAAAGTAGACTATTTATTCTAGTCAAGGACCCGACCGCACATCGTTTGCACAACTGTTCACACATTTGAAATAGTTTCATGGAGCAATATATGAACCGGTCTAAATGTATCTCAACGATGAAAGACACTGACAGACCGACCCACATTTCATTTACAACGACTTGGAAAATAAACATTAACTCTTCCACTGAGTGAAGAGAGACATGGCTTTCGTTCGCTGCCTCTTCAGAGTTACTAAATAAGCACCTTTGAGTCAACAATAATATGTCAATCGTCTTTGAAATAAGATCTTAACCAAGGCTTTGATTCCAATCTTAGACTCCTCTAGTTATTAGAAAAGTTCACATAGACCATTCAGCAAAATTGTTCATTCCATATTTCCCTATCTATCCAGCATCATCATCATCTGTCTGCTGAATACCAGTATTTTACATGAAGCAACTGTCTATCTGACCTCCACAACTCGTATTTCTCTAGTATATTAACCATGTCTTTCTCTTACAGAACGCGCTAATCCTGGCTGCTTTGGCCGCCGTTACCACGGCCATGCCTTCCTACATCGCGGTGCCTGCAGAGCAGATCGCGTTCCTCGATCTGTCACAACTACACGTGCGGCGTGTGCCGCGGCAGACTCTGTCGCCACCGCCATTGCCGCCGCAGCTGCCACAAGCGCTATATGAGCAGGATTATCACCCGATACCGCTGCAGCAGTACCAGCAACAACGTAAGTTCTTCTATTTTTGTCTTTAAATCAAAATTTTCTATAAGTTTGAGCAAAAGGAAAAGGTTTTTAATTGCTTAGTCGGGCATATCTATGAAATCCATTGGTACCTTTTTTACTTTATTTTCAAAATCAAATGCATTCATTATCTGTTTCTTTTGTTTATAAGTGCCCCAAAAGTACCAGCTGCAAAAATCTCATCAGTTCCTCAAATTGCTCCATTATTATGAATGGTTTTAGAAATAACAATACTTAAACAACTTGTTACGTTTGCAAGCAATCAGATCGTATATTTGATTTCTTTTTTATTGACCGAGAGGAAATCAAAGCGTCAGCGTGCGGGAAGGAAACATGTTTATTTATTACTAAAGCTTGATTATTTTCATTTATAACTGTGTGGTAATAGTTGCGAAGAGATTCTTACGCAGCCGTGACTTTTTAAATTAACAAGTTATTACAAATTATCGCTCAGCATTTCGAAAGCACTTCCTGACACCTTTCTTCGTTCTTGACGACTCATTGTGAAATGGCCGACAGTGAAATGGATCTGTAATGTCGATTCGTACGCCCATCAATCAAGATTACCCTGGCCCCACCACTTTCACTCCAGAACAAAGGATCAGCTGCTTTCTATGCAAGTGCTATAACTTGTTTTACATTCAATGGGATCGTGTCCGTTCACTCAGTGAACAAAGACGTACTTACAAGCACAAAGTACCGTTTACTTTCTTCATTGTTAGATCTTGTAAAATGATTTACGTAATCTGGCAAAAAAAAAACATTTCACAATCAATTTTGATTATGTTGTAACTTTGGTATCACTTTCGATTTCGACGTGTTGTGAATAGACTGTTTAGTTTACTGTAGTTGTTTTATGAGTTTGTATAGTATAATTTTACCATAAATCATTGGAGTAAGTGTCTCGGGTAGGCAGACATGTTGTAATTCTTGCGGCTATCGTACCTATTCCAATACTTGCAGGGCAGTGTTGGCGTTGCCCAATTAAGTACGGTCACGCACGCTTAATTCGATGATTGTGCCGGTTAGTGCATACTAAAAAAACTATTACCGTCTATTTCGTAAACAGTATTATGCATGCGAATGCACATTTCATCCACATCGGGTTTTGAAACGTTTCGTATAAAAATATTGGCCGTGAGAATATGCTCATTAACTCGGTTTGCATTCAAATCTAGATCAAGATAAAAAGAGATATTTTGCAACTTTACTTTTATTTTTTCATATTCGTTAGCCTCCTTTTTTAGTTATCTATCACCAATCATCTTATACTTAATGACATCTTTATTTAGATGTTTTTTCCAAGTGCTTATTGTTTTGTTCCACCAGTCACCAAGATTTTTGTTTTGAATTTGCTACTTTCAATTTGGTTCTTTAGTTCTCAGCCAAGACTCTTTATCATTCCAGCGGTAGCCCTGGCCCCACCCCAGGAGAGTGAACCCCCAGCAAGAATCTTAAGACTACAGCAGCAACCACAAGATGCATCAGGATCAGCGTCCTTCGGCGGGCCCTCTCAATTCGCGGAAAGACCGCCAGACTTTGGGGAATACGTGGACTTCGGAGCCCACACCGGCGACAACGGAGCCTTTGGCTGGTACGCTGACTATCCGGTCAATAACCAACAAGATTCTAGTTACAGGAAGTAGGTAGTACAATGAGCGAAAAGGGCCAATCTTAGCGAAAAGTTTGGAAGTTAATTTCACTCAAAAATGTCTGATTGTAAGAAGAATTTTAGGTTTAACAATAACTTGTCAGTTTTTGTTAAAGGCTTTTGGTAGGAAAGTATTTAAATATTTTCTATATTATAGAGTGGGTTAACTTACCTTCCAGCATGGGACAGCTCTCGCTCAAAATCTTGCCAATTTAGAGGCTCAATTGTTGCACTTATCTTGCCAAGCACTTGTTACTCAAATAAGACCAAAGACAGTATTATTTCAAGTGATATTATTAGGTTTAGGTTTAGTTTCGTAGCTGAATAACCGCACATTTGTTACAAACGGTTCATTCCGCTTAACGTTTTTTAAATGCACTTTCAACGTTAGTTCCTTGTTTCTTAGAATTGAATTTACAAAGTACACTGTGATACGTACTGAGGTAGCTATTTCTCCTTCTTTAGCTTTTATATTTCTCTCTTGTTTCTATCTGCTATTATTTGTCGCACTTCACTGTTATGCTTGCTTTTTCACGCTTACTTTTTTAAATTGTTGTACTTCAAATACATATAATACGATTATATCAAGTACAATATCATCATCTATTACAATTCCTACTCTTACATCACTCCTAATCATTATTTCTCATTTACTATTTTCTTATCTATCCGTCTGCTATTTCTGTATCGCTTTCATTTATTTTGTTTGTTTACAAATATAAACTGTTACATTCTTCTTCGTTTCATTTCATGCTATCACTTATCATTCTACTTTACTCTCACGCATTTTCACTGTCTTCTTTACTCAGGATGTTTATCTTTAAAACTTGATCTATCACCATCATCATACATCTTACTTATCTTACATGTATTTCCTTCATCTTCTTGTAATTGCCAAAGCCATACCATAGATTTGGATTGGAAGCAAAATGCAGAAAGACTCAATGTTACCGTCACATGAAACTTTACAAAACCTACTGTAATGAAGCTAGGTTTTTGTTAGATACCTATATCTAAATGATTCATGTCAAAAACTTCTATCTGGCTACTCCCATCATCACTTATTCCTTCGAAATCAACACAAAGCTGCTATTTTAATTTCGTCCAATACTCATCATCATTTTCTTAAATCACGCAAAAAGCTCTTCTTATTTCAACATCATCATGATAAACTCATTAAAATATTCTTATCACAACCATCTCAATCAATTATTGCATTGTAGTAAATTTTAACTGTTAAGTTAATATCTTATACTTATTCTTTCTCTGTCATCTTATTTACAATGTCGTATTTCATGTACACTTTTTTTTAAACACAACTTTATCTATAAGTAACCTTCCTTCCAACTTTCGATTTATTAGCATTTATCCATACTAGTTTCGGAACAAATCTGCTTTACTTTTCCATTATGTTTCTTCTATCTCTGTTTTCTCTTGGCATCGACTTATGTAATCTTTTTACCTTTTTTATCTTTTTTCTTTTTACTATTGCGTACTACCCATATTTGCAAAATAAAATCCTATTCTATTATATTCTAATAATTTCTCATTTCTCCTATTTAACTTTCAGTCGACCTTATCTATTCTTTCCTCTATACTTCATTTTCTTTATTCAAATTAGATGATATATTTTCATGCCTCTCTACTTTATTTCTTTCACACCGTCAACATGATTATTTCCATCTATCTTATTATCACGTTACCTTTTTCTTGATATATCCGACCCTATATCTCTATACTTCTTTTTCTATACAATTCTATAATACTATCTTGTAATAGGTCTTTACCTTGTTTACTATTACAATGTTTTTCTTATATCTTTTATTTCTTACTTATTTTTCAAATATGATATCTTCCATCTTGCTCCAGTTTCTACTTTATGTCTATGTATTCTTACTTCTCAACTGTCCATTTTTACTGTATTTTATGAATCGTTTACTTTCTATTCTATTATATTTCAATCTACTATCGAATCTAATCTAATCGAAAAGTAAAAAAGAAGAATATAAAAGAATATTTCTTTTATATTCTTCTTTTTTACTTTTCTACTATTTATGTCATACTACTTACAAGATAACTATTTATTTATTTAAATTTTATTCACGAAATGTTACATACAAAAAAATACATGAAACTTCTTCTACTACAGCATCAATCACCGCTTTTATCAAACTCTTCTCATCCCATAAATATTTAATCAACTGTTTGTTCTTTTTACTTCCATCTTTACTACTTACAACTATTTTACTTCTAAGACTTACTATTTTTAATCTACTTCTATCATTCCTCATGTCTATCTTTGAATTGATAAATTATCGTTTTACAATTACTATTATTATCTTCTACATATTTTCTACTCTTCTTTCTGTGATTTCCTTTTCTTTTCTTTCTCTTTTTCACTTTTACTTCTAATATGACAATATTGTTGTTGTCTTTCATTTTCTTTTACATCATAAAGTACTTTACGAACTCTCATTCTCTTCTATGACTTACTGTATTTCATTTCAATACTATCGATTTATTCATTAAATCTGTCCTTCTTTGCTGCTACATATTTTATGAAGAATTCCTATAAAGTACGTTTATACAACTTTAAATATTCTGATTTCCACTAAGGATAATTTCAGAAAACTATTTTACTTCTAAGACTTACTATTTTAATCTACTTCTATCATTCCTCATGTCTATCTTTGAATTGATAAATTATCGTTTTACAATTACTATTATTATCTTCTACATATTTTCTACTCTTCTCTCTGTGATTTCCTTTTCTTTTCTTTCTCTTTTTCACTTTTACTTCTAATATGACAATATTGTTGTTGTCTTTCATTTTCTTTTACATCATAAAGTACTTTACGAACTCTCATTCTCTTCTATGACTTACTGTATTTCATTTCAATACTATCGATTTATTCATTAAATCTGTCCTTCTTTGCTGCTACATATTTTATGAAGAATTCCTATAAAGTACGTTTATACAACTTTAAATATTCTGATTTCCACTAAGGATAATTTCAGAAAACTTCATCTATATCTGTCATTTATTTTCTTCCGTAAACACATACATCATCATCGTATTCATCATCTTGCCTTTGCCTAAATTTATTTGAGGATGGCACATTACTTCTGTATCTTACCTACTGTCATCTTTATCGAACATTCTATCCATCTCTTTTCTTTTCATTTCATTTTCTTTCGCCTTAAAAACCTTTCATTCATAATGTTTAGATTTACTGAGCCTGGCAAGAAAAAACGTTGAATTCATAATTAGGTACTTCCTAAAGACGAGACACAATTGATAGCTAGATGTACCGGAGTTGGGAGAGCCGAGTCTACCGTGCATACTGAATCTTATCTCAAATAATGGGATTGATATCTGTGATCAACAACTGTATTTAAGATATAAGTAGTAATATCTTGGAAGAGATGTGTGTCTGCAAGGTACTTCTTGACAATTTTTTACCAGAGGTCATCATGTACGATGGTGTACTGATCAATCAAAGTTTGACAGATTTAGTATTAAGAGTAACGATGATAACATGGTGGAATTGAAACATGAATGGTTTTATCTCACCCTTCACGTTGTAGGCAGAGATGTACCTCTGCCTACATCTTCGAGAAATACCGGTGTGATGTTATGTGACAAGCCTCTTGTTACAAAAATATTCTGGAAAAACCGCACCCGAAAGTAGAAAAATCTATCTCTGCTCTCTGCTATATCTACACTGCCTTAAAACTACTTTCCTAAAAAATCCACTACACCTACGCTGCGTTAAACTACTTGTCTAAAAGCTCAACTATATCTACACTGCCTTAAGACTTCACTATCTTAAAAAAACTCCACTATTATTATTTCTAGACTAGCTTAAATTTCACTTTCCTAAAACTTCACTATATTTCCACTAGCTTAAAACTTCACTTTCCCCAAATTTTCACTATATTTACACTGCCTTAAATCTTTACTTTCTTAAAAACTCCAGTATTACTATTTCTACACTAGCTTAAATTTCACTTTCCTAAAATTTCACTATTAAGTAAAAGTGAAATTAAAACTTCACTTTCCGAAAATCTTTCCTACATCTTCATTAGCTTAAAACTTCACTTTTCTAAAAGCTACACTATATCTACATTAGCTTTCACTTTCCTAAAAGCTTTATCTACTCTAGCTTAAAACTTCACTTTCCTAAAAACTTTACTATTTCTACACTAGTTTATACCTTCACTTTCCTAAAATCTTTACTATAACTACACTCTACTAGCTTAAAACTTCACTTTTCTAACAGCTACACTATATCTACATTAGCTTTCACTTTTCTAAAAGCTACACTATATCTACATTAGCTTTCACTTTCCTAAAAGCTTTATCAACTCTAGCTTAAAACTTCACTTTCCTAAAAACTTTACTATTTCTACACTAGATAATACCTTCACTTTCCTAAAATCTTTACTATAACTACACTAGATTAGAACTTCACTTTCCTGAAAACTTCACTATTTCTACACTAGCTTAAAACTTTACTTTCTTAAAAACTTCAGTATGCGTCTAAACTAGCTTAATTCTTCACTTTCCTAAAAACTATACTATTTCTTCACTTTCCTAAAAACTATACTATATCTTCACTTTCCTAAAACTATACTATATCTTCACTTTCCTAAAAAATATACTCTGTATTTTCACTTTTTTCCACTACTTCTATCTATCTATAGGCTTATTTTTTTCCCGATTTCTTTTCATTTCTCTTCTTTATTTACTATACAGACTGAACCTTTACTTTTTTATTTTACTTGACATCTCACTTTACACGCTTTATCTATATCTTTCTTATCTCCTTTCACACTCTACTCTGTACTACTTTTTTATTTTCAAATCTTTTCTTTACACTTGCCTTTCAATCTTACTCTTTCTATTTTTCTATTTGTAACACAATTTCTAAATATCTGTTCTTCTTTCTTACTGATCTTAATTCTTTATTAATTTATTTTCTTCTTTGAAACTCTTTTCAATTTTACACTTTACACTTTATCTCAATCCTTGCACTTCTTTCTACCTACTCGGCACCTTTGGTTGAGCACACACCTGTGCACTTTAATATATCCTGCGTCGATGGCTAGTCTCTGCTGAAATTAGCTGCCACGCGAAACCGAAATTCGGCCAGGAGGACTACACCTACTCTTATTTTTTCATTTCACGTTTCATCCTAATCTTAGTGCTGTTAATGCATTCTTCTATCAATTTTCAGTATTCTTCCTCTACATGTATCCTATTCTCTCTTTCTTTCTGTTGTTTTCTTGATTTTATTTTTATTTCTTTACATACTTTTCGTGATCTTAAACTTTTCTTTATTCTACTGCTTTCCTTTACTTCACTTTTATGCTTTTCTTTTCCTATACCAGCAACTTAATTGCGATGAACATACTATCAATCATAATGTGAAGGATCATCCTTCAACATGATTCACATTGTTGTCCTTGTTGCTAAACCATTGCTTCATATGACTGAAAATATGTTTGCTCGACAATGTAAACAATACAATGAATGTCACTGAACTGTCAAAATGAAAGTCATTCCTACTGTTAGTGTGTTTCGCAATTACTCCGCTGTTTTATTTCTGTTTCGTTTTTCTTCCTTGTTTCACATGCTTGCTTTTCTATTTCTTTTCTTCTTTCGATACTTTAATTCTCCTTTCCTATTACTTCACCATTTCTCTTCTTAAATTTTTCATACTTCTTTATACCAAGCTACCTGGTGCGATTTAGAACAAATTATTTATAAGTTTTGTTGCACAATATTGTTATTTGTTGCTGTTAATTAAATCATTGTTAATTACTCGACACTTGTTTGTTTTTATATTCCTTTTTTCTGGATCGACGATAAATAAAAATGTTGACAACGTATTTTTGTATTTTCATTTTATTTTATCCGTGAATTATTAAAATGGTAATCATTATATTTTAAGTTTAAAAATCACGATATGGTTGACTTTACATTGGCCATTAAATACTGATAATTTATTAGTGATGGGATTTGTAGAAAAGTTTCAAGAAAAATACTTGGATATTTTTAATACTTTTATTTCTTACACTTAACATATATTCTCGTACAATGATATTTAAAATAGATTTCTTTTGATCTCATCAACAGCATAGATAAGGGTGTTTCGATCTAAGATTCTACTTACATGTATATGACATAGACTACCTATACATAACAAGTATACACACAATCAGAGTTGTACAAAACAAGTTGCACATCTAAAAGATAAAGTTTGTCATGAAACGTTGGTAGATTAGGCATCGAAAGTTTTCTTATAAGATTGTACCATTCTTTGTTAGCCCGCTGGGTTGCAAGGTTTAGGTAAATTTCGACAAAAAAGGTTTGTGCGTGAAATTGTTTTTTTTTTTATAATATTTAGGCAAAGGCTTTTTTGTACAGACAGATGCTATATTACATAGATTTTCATGACATTCAGCCAGTGTTTGGCACATTTTGATGAACACTATTTTTCCTCTGTAAGCCGATTTATAGCCACTTTTTTTACAATATAGACATTGGTGCACATTATTAAGTTTTAATCAAACTTTCTACTTACACCGCACATTCTTAGGTAATCACAAAAAAACAATGCATATCAAAAAGCGAAAACCAACTGCCACATGTATATAAAAATAATATAGAACAATATAATACTGTTGAACTCGGTCTAAATAAATAAGAAATCACAGTAGTACTTACAGATCTAAATAAATAAATTAAAATAAATAATTGAGATCAAAACTTAGGTATAAGTATTTGTGTTACGTTTGAGCTATTCAGAATATCAAACCTTCACACTTCGCTGAATCGTTTAAAAAAGTTTTACACAATGGTATTATTTCCAAACTCAAAATTTTTGGAAGAGGCATCAAGGAAATGCGGCGTAATGTAAAAAAAATATTATAAGTAAACCTCTGTCTAACTCTTCAGGGATTCCAAACAAGCGTTATGTTATTTTATATACCTAGGATATTGCTATTTAAGTAACATTTGAAAAGTAACTTTCACACATCGTATTTACTTGAAACTTAACTAAAGAAATGTGGGTGGAAATACTTATGTATGTGCTATCACGGGCACTGGCCGTCGACCACTTTTCAACCTTATTTCTTAAGGCATAAGGGTGAAAAGTGATTCACCGCTAGTTTCTGCGGATGTACAGCCATATTTCACCAGTTTTGTATGTACACCCCTTAGAGGAAAACAGGGGTGATATTTATGTTATTTCAATAACTCGCGACATGACATTCTGTAAAACCGTTTTTAATATTCTCTGCATACAACTCGTGTACCATTGCTAACCGTATCCTAAGTACCATACATAATAAGACACTGTTAGACAATCACATCCTTTCGCTTTCCTTCTATCAAAACTTTTAGTTAAAAATGGTAAATTAATTGTATGTATAAGGTGAAATCAGACACAGATCTGACGCCTGTTTATTATTGTATTGTAGGATCATAATTTTTCCCATGTCTCTATCTCCATCTCTTTTTGTCGCTTAGATACGTCATTTGCTAGAGAAAGAAGTCCGCTAAAGCATTATTTCGCATTGAAAGGCGAATAGACCAAGTGCTCTTGCAAATGACGCCTCTAAAGTTGGATATTTCAGATCAAATTTTAATTAAAGTCATTGCAATTTAACTTCAATCTCCTTGTAATAAAGTATCAATATGAACGATAGTCATGCGTTTGATAAAACTGTCGGCAATCGGGATAAGAGTTACAATGACTTACTAATAGCTTTACGCCATTCAAAAATCGTGACTGTTCTAATTACTAGACTAGAGATACCTATAGAAAAATGCTGATCCCTGCAATGTGATGCTGTAAATGTGATTGCACGCTCCTAAATAATCTGCAGAATTTTTGGTAGTAGCATTTGTTCGTGATTTAACTTTGTTCCAATTTCAGCAAAAATAAACTGTTTCAACGAAGTCATAAACTCTACTTAGGCCAAGTATTTTATATACCCCTACGCCTACGGTCTAGCATGCGCCAGCCATGCGTCGACAGAATGTGTGATAACAATGTTTCCAAGATTTTCATCTCTTTAGGATTTCACCGCTGTACGTTTCAAGCGATCCAAGAACATTGGGGCCTAATACAAATCAATTGCAACAGTCAAAGTTTACAAACCAACAGTTAACAAAAGTAGAAGACTCCTACTAGGCCAGTCATTTGGTAGTTTTACATCGACATTTTTCCAGGAGTTTTGAAAATTGGTGTTTATTATTTTCGACAAGGCCTTTTCGAATTTTGACTTTGCGACCTTGTTTCTTCCCTCCTATAGGCTAATTATGATCTTGTTTCTTTGTCGCACGCGCCGCCATGGCAAAATAAAAAAACCTCTTTTTGAGCGACAAATGACTGTACTATACCTCTCCCATGAAAATAATGTCGAGATTTCAGAAATTATACAGATATTACATTTTAAAGTAATATTATGTTTGAGTAATGTTACACTTTCAGAAGTTATACTGTGATCTGATGAACATGTTACACTTTCAGTTTGTGATGAGTGAAAAATAAGCAATGTAACTTTATATAAAAGCCTTAAAACAGAAGGCTTATCTATTTCGAGTTTTCTCTCATAAAGTAGGTAGGTAGAGAAATATATTTTTGGTATAAAACTACCTGTCCATTGTGTTTGAGAGTTATTTTGTCCTTAGGTTTAGTAACAAATATAGATTTACCTCTTGTTTTCATCAGTAATAGGCCGTCTTATGAGCTATGATTTCCTATTATTTTCTCGTGTCGATTCTAATGGTGACATTACTATGACACTGCCTATGAATGAACGTAGCACTTTTTGTTTATTTTTTCCCTTCGGCAACTGTCTATTGACAATAGGTCGATAACATCATGTGTTTCTTTCTACCTTTTAAAACATACGATTCGCGATATTTCGGGACGAGACGATAGCGTAATTATAATCAAAAAAATAAGTTCCCAAACACAATAGACAGTTTATGAGTTTGTTATATAAGTATTACAAAAACGTTATATTACACTATACATCAAATACACATTCAAAACGGCTAAGCTAAGCTTTCTAAAACATTAAAAAGTTCACAGACAGATTGTCGCAGAGATAAGAAAATATAAACTACAATTTGTTTTGATATGCAATAGCAGGCCAGGTACTGACAAGGAAGTCAATCTGACATTTCTGAAACGTAATAGGGTATTTTCTAATTTATTAAAAACTATTTTAATTTGAAGATTGGGACGAAATATGTAACAGAAAAATAAAAATTAATTGATTTCTATCCATTTTCTCAATTTAAAACGATTTAAACCAAATTTATGTTTCGTTGTTTTGGATTTACCGCCAAAACGCTCCTTACGATGGCTTTTTTATCACGTGACCACATATGACGTCAACTTTGTGTAAAATAAAGTAGTTGTAAACAAGTGTATGTCGAGTTTATTAATTAACAAGATTTTTAATGGATAGAAAATGGTATTACGTACTGGTGTGCGGTGCCTCTGTGCACAAATACTTCTTAAACTGGGCCACACAAAGTATTTTTACCGGTGCCGTTTACACAAATCTGACGTCACGTGTGGTCACGTGATAAAAAGTCATCGTAAGGAGCGTTTTGGCGGTAAATTCAAAACAAAGAAAAATTAATTTGATTTTAATCGTTTTTATTTGTGAAAATGAATATAAATCAATTTATTTTTATTTTTCTGTTAAACATCACGCTCTAATCTTCAATTTAAAATAGTATCTATTTTAATAAATTGGAAAATATTACCCTATTGCGTAACACACAATGTCAATGCTTTTCATTTAGACAGTTCAAACATTCATTGCGTTACTAACGGTGATGAGCAGAGATCGGAGTAGGTAGATTGATTTTATATACTTGCGTCAAGATATTATAATATGGACATGCTATTTTATCCATAATGTGCGGGAAGTACCAGAAAAAGTTCCGGGTTTGGAATTATGGAATGAAATAAAATAAAAAACATACAGATAGGCTAACAAAATCGTTTCATATACGAATGTCTAAGTTTTGTCTCATACTGTCAAGCGTCATTTCTAATTCATAAGTAAGGGACAAAATACGGTGTAACTATTCCAAGGTATTGTTGTATAAAATAAAATACTGATTTCTTTCGCCATTAGCTAACACTGGTAGCGTAGATTTATATTATTAATACGTTTTTCACCTTAAACACAAATTCGTGCTAATTTCAAAATTCCGGAACAAATATCACAATAATATGAAGTTCCGGTATTTTGGAGGCATATCCATATTATCCTCTACGTTTGACGTCAACGACCTTAAATCAATCTACCTACTCCGACCTCTGGTGATGAGCATACGAAATTTCAAACCAATAAAGTAATGGATTAGGAATTTCTTTCAACACCGAAAGTGTGTGAAAATGCATTTAGGGGGCTGTTCTAATGTCATAAAATGTCGTATGATTAAAACTGGTCCAGACTTCCTTCCTCGACTGTACATTCAAACGAAACTCTTTATCCAGTACGCATCAACTCTAAGGTACAGTATAAAATTGTAGAATTGCATAGAAAAATAAATATTCATAAAAAAATACCTATGCATAAATAAATTGGTAATAATAATTTCAAGAGACTACTAAGTACTAAATATTCCTGAACAAAGCGACGAATGAAAATTATACGATAATAAGCAAAATATGTTGGTACACAGGATGTTGTAAAAACTGCATTCCAAAATCCCATTTTTTTATTGAAAATGTTGTGTACAGTTTCACAACACCCTGTATAGAAAGACAAACTAACAGAGCACCATTGTAGAAGTATGAGCAACACTTAAACATACACATTGATTAATTACTAAACACTATAAATGTGAAGTACAGACGACGCCAGCACATCAAGCTATGCAAAACTGTAAACATTTTCCAATTGTATATGAACCTCATCTTTTGGTAATAAAGTTGAAAAACGATCAACAGACAGATTGGGGTAGTTCGATGTGCTGGCCTCTGTACATTGCCGTTAGACCATATATTCTATACAGTTAACACAATTATCTACCGATTTTAATTGAAATAAAAACGTCTTACATCCCTATTACCTTTATATCTTTATACGAATATGAAGGAAAGAGAAATAGCACTGCGGTCAAATATGGCCCCAAGTTAATGGATTTACTAGCATTTTGCCAGCACTTGATCCGCCCTTTCTCGGGAAAATTACGCTTTATTCCTTAACGGAACTTAAGGGAACCTCTGTGTTCAATTTCAGCTTTGATGAGACAGTTAGCGAGTCAGAACTATTCTTCTGAAGGCGGAGACTGACTTACAACGTTTGCTTGTAATGTATCATTCGACGCGAGCTTGGTTACAAAACGGCGGTACACTAGACGTGGCGAATACGCATGATTCAAGCGCATTCCATTTCTTGTTACATACACTAAACGTGGCAAATGCTCGCTTCAAGCAGTTGACTCAAGCGTGCTCCATTGTTATTCAGAATGGCGGACGTAGAGGTTGTTTATGCATTTACTTTGGAATATTTTTTTCCCGCCGTTATTACGTCGCGTCCGTTTGAACATCGACTTAGGTCTCGACCCCTCAAAGACGACGACTTATTCGTTAGTTGATATTTGATAGGAGTTGATCTACCTACAGTTACGCTTAAACTATGGACCATATCTGACAGCAGATTTATTGATGACACTAATATGTTTGGAGGTTAGATACAGCAACTATAAGATATCGAATATTTTCTAAACAGTAATGATTGACAATTACACTGAAACGCATTTACATTGAACACTTAGCCATCGATTAGTAATAGTGTTATCAGAATATAAGGACATAATTACTACAGTATGATTCAAATAGTTCTTATTCATGCCTCATTTAATGACGACAGTTTAATTCAGCAAAAAAAAAAAACATCTTTTTATAAAACAAGGTTTCATTTTAACCCGGTTTAAACCACCAAGCCAGTTTTTTTTTTAAATTAAGAACTCAATGTTTAAAGAAATACATTTCTTTTTACAAAACTGACAACTTTGTCCGATGCTAAGTTGTCATTTTCGTATTAAGAACTTTCCTCAAATCGAAATAAAGTTGGAAATGCAAAAACTGGCTCAGAGCTTAAGGCTAGCAATAAAGATAGCGCGCGTTTTGTGATAAAACGGAATGGGTTTTATTTATAAACGTTGCTTAAAACTAAATAATGATTACATACATAATTGATATTTAAAAGTATCTTAATCTTAACATTAAGCAACGTTTAAAAATAATCCACTTTAATTTTATAAATTTATATTGAATTAATTCTAACCTCCATTTCCGCCCCATGACCAGTATTTTCTTAGGCATACATTAATACACACATATAATGCATATAACTAGCCTATTCAAACTGAACACAATCCATTTGAGGTCTTACTTTCCTTTGTATAGAGTGTATAATGCAACAAAATTCCTACTAATGAAAATCTATTGAAATTTAACTTGCGATTTTAATTGAAATAATCAATAAGTAGCTGTAAAATGCATAGACAATATTTTACTTATTGGTATATATAATATTACGTATATATTTGTAAAATATTGACGTCTAATATCTGGTGCGTACCAAACTACATAAGTTTTATTTAAGACCGCAGCCGGAACATTAATATTATTATTACTTTCTGGCTATGGTCTTATTTCTATTATTATTATTACCAAAATCGTCATAACTAATAATTGAATTCTAATCTCACACAAATCTCTCATTTCTTTATATCGGCAGTGCTAATTCTCGCGAAATACTTATAATAGTACCATTTACTTACTTATATTATTTATATAGAGAAAAACATAGATATCTAATATAATCCACTATGTGCTCTATACATTTATATATTAATATCTCAAGATAAATCTCCATTAAGCATAGTTAGGCAAACATTCAATTCCATATAAATATTACTAAACATTTAAAATGTCTTAATGTAGGGTAATTTTCTATTAGCCATTGAGCTAGTACAAGAAGTGAATAAGAAATCATGCATAGTTGAGACATTGTTATATCGACAAGCGTTGTCAATTCGAAAACTACCGTCCTTTTGCATATATTTTGACACACAGTGATCTTTATACCTGTTTCAAAATGGTTCATTTTGGGTCGCTGCCACAAACAATTCTGTCAAAAAAATATTGATCTTTATTGTCTTTGAAATAAGGGCATGTTGCTTGCTGTTGTTAAAGAATATAAATACAATAACTGAGGCGGAGGCTGTGGCGGTTAATTCCGATCACCCGACCCTTGCTGCGCCCACCGACGCCCTAAGCCGAGGTTCCCATCCTATAGAGGCCACACGCCTTAGCCTGTAATCGCTTGGGTTTTAAGTTTTCTTGGCCCTGGCTGGAGGCCTTTATTTTATTGAGGCAACTCAAACAGACCAATTTAGGGACCATCGTGGAATTTTTTTTTGTTGTTGTTGTGTCTATACTGTCCCACTGCTGGGCAGAGGCCTCCCCTTTGTCCTTCCAGGAACTCTTTTCCCGCACCACCTAGAATCAGCCTTCGCGGTACGCATCCAGGTCGTCTCGCCACCGCTTTCTTGGCGGACCGCGGCGGCGGCGCCGTCCACCCATGGTGTGTGCACCTTTCCTCAACGTCATCGTGCATGCGGCTGATGTGACCAGCCCAATCCCATTTGACCCTCTACAATCTTATCGCAATGATGTTTGTCGATATAACAATGTCACTTCTATGAAAACCATCCCATCTTATAGCCTTTACAATCCCACATAATTTAACACACCATTTTTTACAACAAATCTTATATAAAGAGTTTGAGAGTTAACTTAGATACATACATGTTTATTAAAACTGTATAATTTATAATAACATAGACTAATATGAATACTACTTTTACTTTTTTATATTTGAATTAATTTATTGTAATTTTTAATTTTATAATAGTTCTCTCATTTGAATTTCACTATGGGGTTTATTTGAAATGCTTGCTGCTCATAAAGCATTTTTTTTTAAATATTATTTCGAGTTTTCACTTTCAGTTTTGGTGCGTGCTTGATTATCTGTACGATACTGTAATTGTGCCATATCGAATGTCATCAACTCATCACATTTCCATAATTCGCAACTAAAACCAACTATACATTACATTTAAAAGTCTTGAACTGTAAACCGTGCTAAAACATTACCTTATCCACATTCAGCCGAAGCTTTGCATACATTTCTTTTTCACGAACTATTTCTTCACTATACCATTAATGGACACTCCATTAAAAATGTAATTTTATTCCCAGGAACACACCAGGTGTTTATCCATTTTTCACAAAACTTCGTACTACGCTGACAGTTTCAAACATCGCCATATTGTTTCTGATTTACAAGTTTTCCGTGCACGTTTTCTTCGTCGTCAAGTTTTCCATGTGTCTTGTGGTTATGTTATAGATTTACACCGACACAAAATCATAAGGCCGAGCTTGTGATCTCGTAAATAATTCGGCCTTATCAAACGCATTTGTGTCCAAATATGGTAAAGCATTTTGGACTAGACATCTCCAATGACTCGCAACAATGGATTTTGTTGTCACCGCTTTTATGTCGTCGCAGTTAGGGCCATTTTCGTAGTTTAAGTTTTAGTACTGAGTGTTTCTGCTATGGTGACAAAATTGGCCAATCAGCTGGATTGAGTGCCGAAGCATTTGTCAAATATTTTCAGCTTTTTCTTATCAAACACCAGTGTGATAAAAAAATAGTCGTATACCGTTAATTAGTCCAGGCCATGACGACCTTCGAGAAGGGCACGAAGAGTGCGGTGTGCAGTGCTGGCGCCAGGAAGTACCGCCGGCCGCGGTGCAGGCCGTCGTTGCGCGGCAGGCCCGGCTGCTGGCAGTGCGGCAGCTCGGCGCCCACCACCACGCTGCTGGTGGCCGTGCTGCTGCCGGCTAGGCCCACGTATCTGTGAGAAGCGGTTATCGATTACTTACAGGTCTTTTTTTTTTGAGGGTTGGAAATCATTAAATGACTTCTCCCGCTCTGGGTGGAGCAGGAGGGTGTGTCAGACTTTTACTGACTAAAACCCACCCGTGTTCCGTTAGTTGCCTGTGTGCCAGGGGCGACGGTATCTCTTTCGAACAACCCGCACCCCTGGCAGACATCGGCCCTTGCGGACCCCACCAGTTGGTGCTGACATCTCTGACGGCGCGCGTGGAACACAACTCGCCGTCCCGCCTACAACTTTTCGGCCGCAGGGGATAGGGAGAGCGGCCAACGCTATACCGACACTCCTCCTCCCCTGCGGCCCCACCGCGTCCGCCATCAAACGGTGGCGGCCCCGTCCAGGCCACGGAAGGAAAGAGCGCTACTCCGAAGTACCGGCACTCTTCCTCCGCCGCAGCCTGTAACCCACAGCCGCAATGCCTCTCATTGGACATCGCGGCCCGCCTCAGTTGCGGTGCACCTCACCGCAACCTACTTTGTGGCCGCTACGTCTTCGGCTCAAAGGCAAAAGCCCTGACGAGCGACCCCACCTTGGGGTTCCTCTTCGCTTCACCGTGGCTGGGAAACCAAGGTTACTGAGCCCCCCGCAATGACAATGCGGGAACCCCACTGGGGAGGATATACTTACAGGTTGTGTTTATCAAATGTACGTGGATAGCCAAATCCGAATAACGATACTCAATAATATTATTATATAAAGAGGAAAGATTTTTCACTATCCCCGGGTGATAGGCTATATTTTATCCCCGTATTCCCACGGGAACAGAAACTACGCGGGTGAAACCGCGGAGCGCTGCTATTTAGAAATAAAATAGCAAAAAGTAATCAAAAGAAGAAACGGGGCCGACTTTGATAACGAAAACTGCATTATTAGGTTTTGGAAAAAAAAAACAAAATCAAAAGTAATTTATTAGGCTGAGAATCACACCTTTACGAACGTCAAAATTACATAAGACTGTCCCCCAAAACGCCCGCCCTTCACAGAATAATCGATTTACCAAGCCCGCAATCGAACCTATTTATTTTGAAGCAAAAATAAACATGCTGTATTATTGCACAATTTCTTCTAAATTGTATTTTTACCATCTTTACATACCGTGTTTTTATGCAAATTAATATATTATTACTTCATTACATACATATAAATAATTACATTTTAAAATATTAGAAAATAAATATAAATATTATTATTTTGATATAATATGTTAACATAGCTTGGGGCCCTGGGAGCCCGGTCTTTTGGAAGGCGTACGAGGGGCCGAAGCCAACTCGCAGAGGCTCCTTAGATATTTTAGATGGAATAAGACACCAACCGACGATTATCACATATGCACTGTGCAAGTGCACCCAAGGACAATTCCTGGTTTGTGCTGGACTATTGCAGGATATGGAAGAATAGATGTTGGATTATGTATTTGCAATTGTATGCCTAAAATGGACTGGTTACCAAAAACTATGGAATCACTATGGCCCCTGCCTGATCAATGTTTTGTATATCCACAGATAAAATGGAAGGGGATGACACACTCCCTTGCATTTTATAAAAAATAAAAAAAATAAAGTACAAATGGAAAGTAATGACAAACAGCAAACTTAAGAAAACTGTTGATTTTAAATATGCAACTGATGCAAAACAATATCTGTAATTAAGTGAGTACAGTGCACGAGAAGAGCGTTTTCAAGCGGGGAGATCATAATAAAACGTCCGGTGCAATCTGAGGCCTTAATGTGAGGTTCTTTTAACCATGTCGACGTAACGCATCGACGCCCTGATCGGACCTGCCGGGCGATGCTGTCAAAATCTCACCGTGCAAACTGAGGTGAAGTGTGCCGTCATAGCAGCTCATGCTAGGGATTGCCTCCTTTGATAACTCACTTCACCTAACGGACTGGTGAAGGACCAATCGGATCGCCGAACGCGCTCGATGTGTTAAGTCGAGATGGTTTAAAGAAACTTACACTAAGGCCACGGGTAGTTCAGTCCGGTCCAGTCTGTCCCTTGCTGCCCTCTATCAGGGACGCCCTAAACCGAGATGCGTACCCCACAGGGGGTGCCCTTAGCGGGTAATCGCTATAGTTTTAAGCCCTATCTGGTAGCCCTAATTTATTAAGGTTATCAAGGCAAGTCCGGTTAAGCAGACGACAACCTCATAGGTTAACCTGAGAGATGCCATTACAAAAAAAAAAAAAAAAGAGTCCAACTGACAAATCTTATTGCCAAGATGATGCCACAAGGTCCTTGGGGCACCAGGACCATAGTGATGTGTCCCTCACTCACGAGGCCCCTCATTTGAGGTACTCGTGATCGCAAATTGAAAGAGTTACTCGAATTTCAATATTGAACCACCTCATTCCTCATCACCCCTCATTTAAAAATTGACATTGACATTATTGACAATAGGTAATCGAGGCAAGCGAGTTCGTGACTCGGGAATGAGGATTGAATGAGCTCAGTGAGCGAATGAACAGACTCAAAAATTGTATGGAGAATTGAGAATGAGTGAGGTGAGGTGTGATCTTGAAGTTTTGACAACACCGTAGCACAGTAAACATTATTTAAAATTATTTCAGCTACGATTAATTATTATGAACTCTAAAAGCATTGGCATTAGATTGGTAATAAAATAAAGGGTCATTGATTCGTTTATTTTGGCGGTCTAAAATATATAAACGAAAGAAAATGATGTGTGTGAGAGAGTGAGGACGTGAGTCGTGAGTACTCGTGAGTCGTCGTTGCACCCGCCCGCCTCGCTAACTTGGAGCTTCGTTTGAGTTCGGCTCGGGCTCGGAAGTCGTGAGGCGAATACGTCGTACGATTCCTCACCTCAAATGAGGGGTCCCTCGTGTGGACCTCACGAAGCAAATTGAGGGGCTCCCTCATCCTCACATAAAATTGATGAGTTACTCATCACTACAGGACCATCATATTATGTCATGAATACGACGAAGTAGTAATCACATACCTGACACGTCCCACCGCGATGCGTCCATGCGGCGTGATCACCTTGACGGTGTGTCCGAGTCTTAGCTGACGAGGTTCAGCCGGGATGTACGGCTGACCTGTCACTCCGATTGATTTCTCCACTGGAAAGAAATTAATACCACCTTTATCATCATCATCAACGACGTCCACTGTTTGACTTACGCCTCCCCAATATGGGAGGGTTTCCACTGAAACTTTGCTTTTTGGGAAATTAACCCTCATTGAAAACAGCCCAAAAGTTTTCTAATATCACTAACAATCTTAAGTAATGGTCATGTCATCAGGCTCGGGGCACGGGTGGGCCATTTAAAACCTACCTATAATTTTGTTTACGGCATAAAATGAACATAACCTGAAATTACGCATCATGAGTTTGAGCTGGTTTTTATTTCTAATTACATCTCGTATCCAATAAATTAAATGAGTAATAAACACTAATACCTACTTGTCAAAATGTGTAAACATTCATCATTTCAGCCGAAAGACGTCTACTGCTGGACATATGCCTCCCCCAAAAGGGGGGTTTTGCCATAATCGCCACGCTTGGCAGGCGGGTTGGCGATCGCAGTATGGTGGTAAATGCATAGAGAACGCTGCTGCCCATTCTCTAGTAAGTCCCTTAGTCGCCTCCTACGACACCCACGGGAAGAGATGGGATGGTGCTATTCATTACGTCCGGCAACACACGGAATCTACTTCCTTTATTATAATAGTGAAACGGCAGATCTTAAGGAGGATGCCATAAGATAGCCAACGAAATTTAAATTTTCTTAACTTGTTCAATGACTGTTTTTTATTTATAAATTCTGGACCTGTGGCCACGTTTATTACGTCATCAATGGCATTACTTAGATTATCCAAGGTGCAGGTGAATGGGCACTTAGGGCACTCCAGCAACTGGGCATGTCCCACATTGAATTTCGCGGGCTTTTGGCGGCGCTTAAGCATGCCTATTGTCTTTGAAAATATATGTTGATTTATACCGTACGCAAATATTACGTAAACTATGTTTTTAAAGTAAGAACTGCGGCCGGTTTTAACCACTCATCCTACGTTCACACAGCGTTGATTAGGGCGATATTATACTGCATAATTTCATTCTGTATTTGTTTTTAACTGAATTAATAGTTGACGTGGGATTCCAATGTTTTCCGGTTCCTCTTATAGTCTATGAAAGATTTGTTCTACTAATGTTAAAATATTTCTCAACGGAATATCGAACATTGCAGGATGTTTCACTATTTTAGTATTTTTATCATGCGAACCGACGCGCGCTTTACCTGTGGTTACCAATTGTATAATACGCTGTGAATGTGTGTGTAAGCGCAGGAGGTCGTGGTACCATTCACAGGTTTTTTAACATTTGGTTACCACAAGTAAAGTGCGCGTTGCTTCGTGAGATAAGCCCAAGAGCCCTCTGTGTCGTCCCAAACAATAGCGAAGTTAGAATTGTGTGTGTATTTTATGTGCTGATGCTCTCACGCTCTCTTCACGCGCACATTTAAACTTGATTACCACAAGTAAAGCTCGCGTCACTTCGTGAGATACAATTACTATACGCATGTTTGCACCTATGAAGAACTTACAATCAATGGCGGGCGCCTGCAAGTTGTCAATAGACCGGCGCACGAATATCTCAGCTTCCTCCAGTAGCTCGTCGGTGTCGTCCCGACGCACGTCCGGCAACGAGCTGCGCCACGGGCGGGTAGCTTCTGGAAATAAGTCGTAACATATCAGTCCATGTTAGTAGCTCTTTAACATATGTTTTTCAAAGCCTCACTGTAGTGAATAATTTAAAAAGTATGTTTAGTTAAAAAGTGTAGTTATCAAAATTAAATGTCAAGAATTATGTACAACAAATCGAGTTACATACTTCTGCCAACAAACTGCTTTGCACAGGTAAATGTAACTTGTAAAAATATTTCTGTGATTAAACACTTTTTTTTTACTTTTTTCTTACTGGGGAATTAAAGATAAGTATCTAATAGAGGTACACCTCTGCCTAACGCTTTGGGGAAAGCTGGCATTATGTTATGTCATACTAATAATAAAGATAAGGAGTATTTTTGTTTGAACGCGTTAATCTCTGGAATTACCTGTCGATCCATGTATTCAGTACATGATTCTTAAACTTTTAACGCAGGGGCTTTAAATTTTTCCTCGCTTATATAAAAAAAATGCTGTTCACACATTTTGACCACGTAGCTACTGCTGATGAATTTTTACGAAAGAAATTAAACTTTCCAAATTAACTGTTTCATTTTTACTAATTTTCCATCAGTTTCTTCAATTATATCCGAATTTATATTATACTATCTTTCACTAACCGTATCACAAATTTATATTATATGAATTTATTGTCATCCATAATATTCGTAAATAACCTGCATCTTGATTCCATTTTTTATATTACTTATAATTTTTAAATATTTTTAATAAACTTTATTAAAATAAAATGAACAATTTTACTTTACAATATTACAAATTAAGAGAATTTATTTATTTATGTAGGTATGTATGTATGACTTAAAGTCACCCAAAGGGCGATGTAGAGGGCTATGCTTGGAGTTTCCCTGCGTGATCGATTCAGGAATGAAGAGATCCTTAAGACAACCAAGGTAACCGACATAGTCCGAAGAATTGACGAATTTAAGTGGCAGTGAGCAGGGCACATTGCTCGCAGAACAGATGGCCAATGGGGCCGAAAGGTTCTGGAGTGGCGACCGCGTACCGGAAGATGTAAAGTTGGAAGGCCTCCCACGAGGTGGACCTTGTGAGGGCCGCAGGAGTCCGCTGGATGCGGGAAGCACAGAACCGGTCGAAGTGGCGGAGCTTGGGGGAGGCCTATAGCCAGCAGTGGACTTCTTTCGACTGAAATGATGATGATGTATGTATTAACGTACCTCTGGACGACGGCAGGTAGACATGTTGTGGTGTCCAATCATTGCTCCTGTCGATGCTGAGACACGGAGACCGGTACGATGAGCCCCGAGACAGGAATCTAGAAGTATATATAATATTATTATGATTTTATCAATACTTGACTATCTCGCCTCGTTGGTCTAGTAGTTGCAAGCGCTACTGTTGAGCATGAGACCCGGGGTCGATTCCCGGGTTATTGGGTGTGTTATTGAGCAGTGTTATTGAGTTTTTCTTTCTGAAATTTCTCAGTAGCAGCCGCGTCTGGAGTTGTGTTTGGTTGATGGCAATAGGTTCGCCCCCTATTACATGGGACTTAAACGTAACTGGCGAAATGTGCGTGTACTATAGGTACCAACTAACATAACCTGGGCAGATTGATTGATCTTCAACAAATCGCAACGTACAGAGGACAGCACATCAATCTACCCCATCATCATCAGCCTATAATGTTCCCACTGCTGGGACACAGGCCTCCTCTCGGTGAGAGGGATTGGGCCGTAATGCACCACGCGGGCCCAGTGCGGGTTGGTAGATGTCACATGTCTTCGAATTTTTGGTTCTAGGACATGCCGGTTTCCTCACGATGTTTTCCTTCACCGTTTTGAGAGCAGTGGTGATGAAATAATTTACACAAAGTACAGCGCCTGTCTGGGTTCGAACTCACGACCTACAACTCGTAAGTCGCAGCCACTTGGCCACCACTGCTCAATCGCAATCTACCCCAATCTGTCAAATTTCTTTGATAGTGTTTCAACTTCATTACATTCCATAAGGTTCATGTTCAATTGGGAAAATTTGGGATAGCTTCATGTGCTAGCGTCTGTACAATGGCCGCTCACTGCGCAATTTCGACGTGTGTCGGCAAAATTTGAGTGATATTGACATCGCTCTTATATCCTCGTAATAAGGGTAATTTTCGTAGTGCAAGTTTTATTAATGTTGTGCATTCGACCACATGACAAGATTCACAAGTAAAAGGCAACCTTTAGTTTGATTAAAGGGACAAAAAATATGTTAGTTGCTAAATCCTTGAGATATCGTTTCGTATTTTCGATAGCTAATTTAGTTAAAAAGATCTTTATATTTGGATCACTGGATTGACCTTAGGATTAGTAATTAATCTTACAAATCATATTTCTGCTGATCGTCATGCCATCTTCAATGATTTTACTGACATCCTAGAATCAAGATAGGGTATTGCATGCCTGGTCAAGTATGGTCTAGTACTGACTTGGAAGTAGAAGTAGCGGTGGAGTCGTCCGGGTGCGCCTGTTGCTTGCCCAGCACCCACACCGGGTCTGCTGAGCGGGACAGCTCCGGTACCATCGATGTGAAGCCTGCAAAGTAATCATGTATAGGTAGTATTTTTATCTCATGAACCGGGCACGCTTTACTTGTCGTTACCAAGTGAACAAACAAGCTGTAAATACGTGTGTGTAAGCGCAGGAGCTCTGGGTACCGTCCGTGACGATGGCGGAAGTATGTACGGGTGTGTTATGTGATGACGTTGCCCATCTCTACGCTCACTGTAAACTTGGTTAGCACAAGTAAAGCGCGAGGCGCTTCGTGAGTTAAATTACTATAAATTGCATTGTAAAGTAAACGGTAGAGGTTAGATAGATAGTTATCATAATCAGCCTATAAGTGTTCCCACAGCTGGGAAACACGCCTCATATTTGTGAGAGGGAGTAATCCATCACGCGAGCCTAATGCGTGCTGGTGGAAGTCAAATGTCTTCAAATCTTGTTTTCTAGAACACGCCAGTTTCCTCACGATGTTTCCCTTCACCGTTTTGAGAGTAGTGATTATGCTCTTGGCTATAGGGAACAATAAAAACACAGTTGCATAGATTATGTATTAGTTACCGATATCACTAAGCAGCACTCGTCTGGTCTCGTCAGTGCGACGCACAGGCGGCGGGGGCCGCGCGTCGGGCACAGTGAGGCGCCGGCCCGCGGCCAGCCCGCGCGCCGACGGCACGGTCGGCACGCTGCTCGGCGGGACCGGCAGCTGCGGGGGCAAGCAGTTGGTGAACACTGCTAGACAGTTTTACTGGCGATCCCCTATCGCATTTGCGGAGGACAGCCATCGAATAATTTTAATCGGTTAAATTTATTTTGGGAAAAGCGTATGGTTGCATCCCTACGTTCCTATCCCTAAATTCATCACACGACGTAAATATGCTGTGTGCCTTTTAGTTTATGATAAATGAATGTAACAAAAAAGCGTTATGCCCCTCCATGCGACTTTTTATTTTAGAAAGAGACCGACAGAGAGTGACATAGTTTTCATGGTTTTTGAGGGTGCCAATAATGGCTGCGAAAATGTTCAAGGTTCTTATCATGGGTGTCGTTTTCAAGGTTTCCGAGGGCGCTGAAATCGATAGTAAGGCCAAAATAAAGTTAGAGTATTTAAAAAGTAGAGTAAACAATGTTACATTTAGAGTTAAAAATAAAGCGCAACTTCGTTCCTGGCGGGAGTCCCCCAACACAAAACTTTTGTTATTAAATTGAAAGTTGCACTATTGTATTTGATCAGAGCGGAATCAGTGAGCCCAAATCGCGGCGTGTCATATTGACAAGCCGCGATTGGGCTCTAGATCTCCATTAGAGGCTATCAATTACTGAGAAAATTATTTTTCAGAACTGGTTTCGTTTGTTAGACAATTTTACCGATATTTCAAAATCAGTTCTAACAGTATTCAAACACCGTTACCTTATGCGCAAGATAACCGTCCGAGCTCCACCTGGGCGGCAGCGCGCACACGTCGGTCTGCGCGCCGCTCTCCCGCCGCGCGTGCGCACCGTCCCGCAGCACGGGCCGCAGGCGACCCGCGCCCGCCTTAAACGGGCCGGGCGGGCGGGACACGCCGCGGTAGCCTGATGGCCTGGTGGGCAATAAGTTCCATAGGTACCTACGCTTTGGAATGGGCAACTAGCTTCATCTTTCTAACTCACCGACCTTGACAATTCAAAAGTGCCTGTAATTGGTTTATTTGAAATAAATGCTTTGAGTTTGAGTTTGAGTTTGAGTTGCATATTATAGCAAATTAAACAATACTGTCTCTTTGATCTAGTGGTCGCAAGCGCTATACTAGCTGAACATGAGTTCCTAGGTTCCCGGGTCGGGCAAAGCTTTATTGGGTTTTTGTATGAGGAATTTCTGAGAAGCAACAAGTTGATGGCAATAGGCTCGCCACCTAATACATACATGGTAGTTTAACATAACCGGCGAAATGCAGGTGTAGTATATAGGTAACTCGGCCTAACGCTTAAGGGGCATTACCAGACATAATGAAGTGTAATTAACTTCATTATAAAACACTTTTGGATAACCTCAAGTGTCAAAAGTTTAATGCTAATGTAGAACGCCGACATTTTCCTTTCCATTCAAGTTGATGGCTTTCTGTAATGGGAGAAACACCAGAAGAAGAACTACTCCTAAGAAATATTCACTTTCAACAGCATTCATGTTTTACACCGTGAAATAAAAATACCAAGACTTACTGATAAATACAGAAAGGCCATGCAATCACTTTAAAATGTATAGTAGTGACAAAAATACTCTTAAGATCGTCTTAAAGTAAGTGGCGGTTGAGTACTCAGGGATTATATAACCCTCAATCCTCCTCCAAAATTAAATAATCTTACCTGTATTGAAACGGATTGGGACAAGTATTCCTCCTAACATTCAAATTCGCAGCCAAATCATCTTCCGAAGTCCCACACTTCGAGATATCCGTTTCCGCGAACACCGAATACCGATGTCCCAGATGTGTGTTCCTATGAAAACTGTCCACACTCTCTTCTCTATGTAGGATATCCATGCTTGAACCGAGTTCGAAGCTCGAAGACTTGGTATTATCGAAGCTGAGACCTCGGTTGTACTCGCAAGTCAGACTATCAATGCTATCAAGCCTCCTAGAACTTGTATTAGGACTTTTTCTGTACAGCATATTGTCTGACCTATTGTCACAACTCTTCAGGATACTCCGACCTGGTAGATCTAAACTCCCCTTTCCATTAAACGCGACGTGCCTGATCTCCTTGTCGTTTGGCAACGAAACTCTTTTCTGTTTCGAGACCTCTATGGCTTGGTCTTTATTTTCTTGGTTTTCTGTCGGATTGTCTTTGATTTCCGGCCCTGGTTGGAAGTCAGGGTCTAGGGTGTGGAATTTAATGAGTACTGGCGTGGAATGTGCTGTTGACGCTGATTGAGGAGCCCATTGGTCGCCTTCGCGTATGGAGACCAGATCCTCCTAGGTAGAACAGACAAAGAATTAAGTTATTGCGTTTAGACTTCGCGGGCTCTGCTACAAGACTGTATATTAAAACTTCTCACATAGCTTTGTGAAACTCAACTGCTTATAATATTTTATTAAAATAATGAGGTAGCTCTAACTAAGCGCCCTAATAAAAACTTTGCAAATATCTTATAATTAACACACTGGAACTTTGCTTTTTGGGAAATTAACCCTCATGAAAAACAGCCCAAAAGTTTTCTAATATCACTAACAATCTTAAGTAATGGTCATGTCATCAGCCTCGGGGCACGGGTGGGCCATTTAAAACCTACCTATAATTTTGTCTACGGCATAAAATGAACATAACCTGAAATTACGCATCATGAGTTTGAGCTGGTTTTTATTTCTAATTAAATCTCGTATCCAATAAATTAAATGAGTAATAAACACTAATACCTACTTGTCAAAATGTGTAAACACTCATCATTTCATCATTTCAGCCGAAAGACGTCTACTGCTGGACATATGCCTCCCCCAAAAGGGGGGTTTTGCCATAATCGCCACGCTTGGCAGGCGGGTTGGTGATCGCAGTATGGTGGTAAAATGGATAGAGAACGCTGCTGCCCTGCTCCGGTAAGTCCCTTAGTCGCCTTCTAGGACACCCACGGGAAGAAATGGGATGGTGCTAGTCTTTTACGTCCGGCACCACACTAATAAACCATTTTTACGAAGATATTTGGCTTTTCCAGATTATCACATGAAATACATTTTATCTGGATAATACATGAAGCAGTTTTATTTGGATTCAATCCCCAGCTAGTTAATATATTGACTAACTACTTGTTCCGGAACGTACTGCCGGGATAAAAAGAATCCCATGTATTAATCCAGGTAATAAACTATATGTGTGCCAAATTTCATCCAAATCCATTCAGTGGTTTTTGCGTGAAAGAGTATCAAACATCCAAATATCGAAACACAAACTTTCACATTTACACTATTAGTAAGAACTAGCTTCCGCCCGCGGTGTCGCCCGCGTGGAAGTCTGGAAATTATTCCGCGGGAACGTATTACCGGGATAAAAAGTATCCTATGTGTTAATCTAGGTTATAATCTACATGTGTGCCAGATTTCATCCAAATCCATTCAGTCGTTTTTGCGTGAAAGAGTAAAAAACATCCATACATACAAACTTTCGGGTTTATAATATGTATTAGTTAAGATTACGACATAGGTAGACAATTCACAGATATTCCCAATGATCATTTATAAAATTACGAATAACTTTCTACTATCAATCTGAGAGCAGTGGTGGCCAAGTAGAAACGGCCGCGAGTTACGGTCGTGAGTTCGATCCCAGCCAGGCGCTTTACTTCGTGTAAATTATTTCATCACCACTGCTCTCAAAACGGTGAAGGAAAACATCGTGAGGAAACCGGCATGTCCTAGAACCAAAAAATTCGAAGACATGTGACATCTACCAACCCGCACTGGACCCGCGTGGTGGATTACGGCCCAATCCCTCTCACCGAGAGGAGGCCTGTGTCCCAGCAGTGGGAACATTATAGGCTGATGATGATCAATCTACCCTCACCTGCAAATTACTCATATCCTTCGACTCGTCAGTGGTAAATATAAGTTCTATGTCGTCCACTTCTTCAGACTCGTTGCCACTAGCATTATCTTCTTGTTTTTCATCCCCCACCGCTACAGCGTTCGGGTCCATGGGGGTCGTGCCTCCTTCGGAGAACACTGAGTTGTCGCCTTCCGACATCGATCTGGGAAAAGGAGGATTACTTAGAAAACTGGTACAGAGACGTGCCGTGTAGTGTCGGACGTAAAGAATATAAGCACCATCCCATTTCTTCGTGGTTATCGTAAAACTGACTAAGGGAGTCACTAGAGAATGGGCAGCAGCGTTCTCTATGCATTTTACCACCATACTGCGATCACCAACCCGCCTTCCAAGCATGGCGATTATGGCAACCTAGCAAGCCTAAGCAAGGTAGACCGATGACTTAGTGAATCGAGAAACACAGAACCGGTCGAAGTGGCGGAGCTTGCGTAAGGCCTATGTCCAGCAGTGGACATTTTCTGCTGAAATATTATGAGTTAGGAAAGTGGCCATCTTTGTAGACTATACAGAGTATTAGGTACATGGACGCCCAAACTGTTAGCATGAATTCAAAGTAATCTTTGCAAACCCAACGTGTGAAAATTTCTGTCGCCTATAAAAAAAAACCGGTCAAGTGCGAGTTGGACTCGCGCACCGAGGGTTCCGTACAAACCTGTGGGTATATAAGTAAAAGTTCAAAATTGTCAAAAGTATTTTTTTTTATATGACGAAACTAAAAAATTTCGGTTTTCGTAATTTTTCCTATATCTGTACTATAAGACGTGACTTCGTACAAAATTTCAAGATTCTAAGTTCACGGGAAGTACCCTGTAGGTTTTGATTCCCGTGCGAGTTTCGAAAATTTGCGGAATTTTGCGGCCTAAATGGCTGTATCTTTTGATTGCGTTGACTTAGAAGGTTGATTTTTCTACAGCTTCCAGGGACAGTAGAACTAAGTATCATATAGAAATTTCAGTTTGATACCTCCACGCGTTCCTGAGAAAAACGGTCTTGACAGACGGACGGACGGACGGACGGACAACAAAGTGATCTTATAAGGGTTCCGTTTTTTCCTTTAGAGGTACGGAACCCTAAAAATCAACAGTTTCATGTAATATTTAAAAATGTCCACGGTCAAAATGTATGGAACAGCTAATTTCTTTTTAATAACATTTCATCTAAAATCGAACCCGAAGTCCTTTACCTGCACCCTTACCCTGTATACTCTACAATGAAATTCCAAATGGACATTGATTTTCAACGGTATGATGATGAAATGTAAAGTTGATTCCTAAGGTAGGCCGCGAAATTGAAATTTTCTTACGTTTTAGCAATTTGTTTAGTGTGTTGATGCAAATATGATTAGCCACCTTATCACGTACGTATTTAGAGACCAATAATCATAGAAATCATAAATACAAGCATCTAAATTGGAGGCGGCGCATGTGAGGGAGAGGCAGTATATGCGCCCTCACGGCCCTAGGCGACGCAGGAGACGCCCTGGGCGTCGGGAATCCCAGGCTGATTCCCAGCCACCGTAGGCGCGGGCTTGCGGACGACGAGTAATGGGTAGCTCGCTTTCCGGTAAGGACCAAGCCTGGGTCGACGGCACGTTGTGTTCCACGCGCGCCTCAAAGAGATGTCAGCGCCAACTGGTGGGCTCCGCAAGGGCCGATGCCTGCCAGTGGTGCGGGCTGTTCGAAAGAGATACCGTGGCTCCTGGCACACAGGCAACTGAGAGAATACGAGTGGGTTTTAGTCAGTAAAAGTCTGACACGCCCTCCTGCTCCACCCAGAGTGGGAGAAGTTATTTAATGATTGCCCACCCTCAAAAAAAAAACCATCTAAGTTCAAAACTATCCCATTGAAGACTATTCACCTGCAAATTGAATTTCGTAGCAATTGTTTGTCACCCACGAGCTTCACGTTCTCCTATCTCCTCAATACCATTTTACGTTGAAGCAAGCTTTGAACCAGTAAAATCAATAGAGCATCCAAGTTTCTCAGTAATATCACTTGATTATCTCATCACTTCCACTGACTTCAGCAAAAGTAGGTCACGTTCGCTTCCTCGGAAATAGCTCGCCATAGAAAATACTATCATCTAGATGTGCCATGATTATCTATATATTAATACGTGAAGCAAAAACTTTGTACCCCTTTATACGAGAATTACGCAGACAGAGCAGTATGAGATTGGCACAGTTATCTATATTAATATTATAAAGAGGAAAGATTTGATTGTTTGTTTGCATTGAATAGGCTCCGAAACTACTGAACCGATTTGAAAAATTCTTGAAAGAATTTTAAATACGGGGATAAATATAATAGGCTATATTTTATCCCCGTATTCCCACGGGAACGGGAACTACGCGGGTGAAACCGCGGAGCGCTGATAGTGGGTTTTGGGTTTATATAAAAGCTTTGATTAAATTTAAGAGACGCTCAAACCTCAAAATTATATGGTTAAACAGTCTGTAAACTTTACTTAACTTTAAGCAACGTTTATGAGAAGGAATGCAGTAACCGAATATTTTTATATTTGAATAATGGTCCAATCTCGACCTCTGGGCGCCCACTAATGTTTCTAATAATAGGGACTTGGCCTCGGTTCTAAGTTGATCCCATAAAAAAAGCTGAAGATACAGTATACAGTTCCTACTCGTACTTAGAAATCATTAACTATTCCATTCCAGCCATGTCTGTGGTTCAATTCTGGAGAGCAGAATCGGCATAAAATGTTTTGTTATGAATAATGGAAATAATACATTAATGAAAGCATTAAATGTCTTTGCAATAACATTACTCAAGACCAATTAGCTTGTCGGGAGCGTAATAGGTCTGTAACTGGATTCACTTCACGATTATGTTAAGATCCGACGTAATCCGGATTATTGAAAGCCTTACTAATAGGTCTTTACCTATGAAATTGCCGTTTTGTATGAAAAAATTTAAACGAATTTTTTTCATGAATTTTTTATTTGTATTAATCGAAGTAATCACCCATGCAATCAATGCATCTTTGCCATCGCAGTGGCAGTTTATTGATGCCCTTCTTAAAGAAATCAGCTGGACGGGAGGCAACAAATTCTTCAAAGGCATTTTGTACTGCTTCTCGGGTATTAAATTTTTTTCCCGCCAAGAAGTTATCCAAATTCTGGAAAAAGTAGTAGTCTGTAGGCGCAAGGTCTGGTGAGTAGGGCGGATGACGGAGAGCTTCCAACCCCAGTTCTTGCAACTTGGAGACCGTCTGCTGTGCAGTATGAGGTCGCGCGTTGTCGTGCAGGAGCAGCGGAGACGAGCGATTGACCAATGCTGGTTGGAGATGCGCCAGCTTCTCCATCATTGTGTTCAGTTCTTCACAGTACACATCTGCAGTAATGCTCACCCCGTTTGGTAAGAAGCTGTGATGAATCACACCGGCGCTAGACCACCAAACAGTGACCATCACTTTTCTAGGGGTAAGTTTTCGTTTAGGGCATTGTTTAGGTGCTGAACCAGGATCCAACCAACTTGCTGAGCGCTTACGGTTATCAAACAGAATCCATTTTTCATCGCAGGTAACAATGCGGTTCAAAATTCCTTCATTTGTGTGTCTGTTGAGCAGTGCAAGGCACGTCTCGACGCGTACTTCGCGCTGGCGATCATTGAGTTCGTGGGGCACCCATTTGTCAAGCTTTTTTACCTTGCCAATTTGACGCAAATGGACCAATATTGTTTTGACGCTAACGTCGAAAGCTGCTGCTAATTCAGCCGTAGATTGTGTATCATCAGCTTCCACAATCGCCTGTAATTCGTCATTGTCGACCAAAGTCTTCGGACGACCGCGAGGTTCATTTTTCAGGTCGAAATTTCCAGAACGGAAGCGAGCAAACCAATAACAGGTGGTGCGTTGGTTTGTAGTGTTAGCTCCGTAAACGTCGTTGATGTTGCGTGCCGCTTGTGCCGCGTTGCTGCCACGACGGTACTCACATTCCATAATTACTCGAATTTTTAACGTATCCATGATGACGAAAAAGATTGAAATGCGATGAAAATGTAACACTAATCAATAAAGAAATGACTACTTTTAGAAAAAAAAATCCATGTTTTTAAAATAAAATTAATTTGAAATTAGAATTCTTAGCCAAACAAAAATTATTTTGATTTGAAATGGCCAGTACTGCAGAACGGCAATTTCATAGGTAAAGACCTAATAGATACCTACATGCCTGTAGATAAGACCCAAACATGTGGTAAGATGTTTACTCTCATTGGTTTTATAGAAACGTGTTCTGAAATCAATTTTTCAGGACCTAATCCAGAACAGAAAAAGCTGTCGCTGTTTGCGATAAGACCGACTATTCTTTGTCAATCAAAAAAAAAAATCCGTGTCTGCACTTACCAGTTTTTAATGCACAGTTTTCTAATCGCAATCTCTCTCTTAAACATTTTAATTCAATTATACATATAATCCTCGCAATTTGTACAAATTGTGAGGATTATATGTATATAACAGATCTTCTAGAAACAAAACAGTTTAAAAACAAACAACGCAAGCTGAAAGCTGCTTTGTAATTGAGTCGGAATAAGATTTGATTGTGTTGGAACCCCGTCTTTGCTCTTTGTTGAGAAAACAATAAAACCAACTTACAACAAAATGAATTCGCGATCCACACTGGATCACGGAAATCGAGCCATTTTCCTGAAACCTTCAGCTAAACTAAGCCATACAAATATACTTGCCTAGTTCTGTTTTTGCACAAACTCTTGCACGACTAAGCTAGCATGAAGTGAAGCTAGACGCTATGTTGATGTTGGACCTGTCATTAAGTTACTCTAGAATTCGATAGTGTAATGTTTTTCCTAGTTTAGTGTGTTACTTAAATCGGTCGGTAAAGAGATCTTACTTTGTTGACCGATTAAACGAAAATACTAACTTACCACTAACTTAGCGGTGAAGTGAACTGGTTACTTGACCGTTCTCCATAGCGATCTACGTTTTTGAAAGGGCAACTAGCTTCAACTTTCTGACTAACTGACCGACTTTTTGAATGTAAATAGTCTAATTGAAAAAAATGCCTTGAGTTTGAGTTTTGATAAAAAAATACAGATAGGTCAGACTTTTGGGTGGCTGACTGGGTCCCGCAACGACTGTCACAAATCTGCGAGTCCAGGACCAACGGTTTAACGTGCTTTCTGAAGCACGGAGTGTTCTTGATATACGTAATGGATAGTCACCCATCTATGTACCGAACGCGGCAGGCACAGCTTAACTTTCCATCGACATGCTGCTGTTATTATTTAGCCACTAGCCCCGATCCTCTCACTAGGAATATTGCTCGTATAAATTATCTTAGCGAAAAGGAATATGATGCAGAAAACTCTCTCAAATTCCCTGCAAAAACCTTCTGCCGTAAACATTTTGTATATCCACGCTAGCCATACCTACATAAAGTAGCTCATGCGAACATAAGAGTCACAGGCAGGACCCAACTTTATGTTTGCGTGCCAAATTCAAAATAGTATCTACGTTCTCTGCTCCGTTGTAAAACTCAGTTTAAAATGTTTATTTAAACAGTACACCCGCCAAATAAACTCGAGAATTCATGATGCGAAGTTGTTGTTACGAAGCACACAATTTTATTCGAAAAATATAGCGTCTAGGTTTTACAGTCGCACGCTCTATGGAAACAGAATATTTTACATGGAAAAGCCGTTTCGTCGAAACGATCTTCGTACTTTGTCGGTCTATTTATAAACAGGGGTTCTATTGAAAATGATAACATAATGGATATGAAGAGGTTAGCTGGCCTTGTAGCAATTCTGGGAAAGTCAACGTTCAAAATGGTAGCAGTACGTTATCATTGGTCTATTTTGTTTGTATACAATACAGGTCAATGATTAGAATATATCTAGTGGTTTTTGAGTAAGCAAGCACATGCAGGACGGAAATTGGACGGATACCTGCGGCATCATAAAGTCAAACTAAAAAGTCATTTACTCAAATTAGGCTGAGAGTCAGCACTTTTCTAACGTCAAAAATACATAAGACAGTCACCCAAAATGCCCACCTTTCACCACTTCCCAGTGCTTTAGTTAGGAGGGACAAGTGGCGCAACAAATTCCGCAGCAGCTGTGTCTTAAGTTAGAGAATAGACAATTTTGTTTTGTACAATTGATAGTTACCAATTGTCCAAATCAACATTTTCGTAGTCATCAGATTTAGAGAAAGCTCACAAGTTCTTCATTAGATTTCCCAATTTAAGTCATTATGGGTTAGGCCGCAAAAGATCATAACAAAATCAACGGCTCTGAAGATCACTTTATTTTTGGTCCATTTTTGAAATCTGAAAATGGAATTCCGACCACGAAGCTTTTCAAATGTTTTTTTTTTTGTTCTTACGTCCTGCCGCACTTACTCAGCTATATAAACTTTTTGCCCTGCAGTGCTTGGTCAAAAACCCTCTGGGCGGGTTCCCCTTATCAAATATATAACAGAGATACAAAGTTAATATTTTATAACTCGCCTGCTGCTTTAGAAATTGGTGACCTATTGGCAATTTTTGTTCAATTGGTAGTTTGAAATGCGTTCACATGAAAGCATTTCAAAACTTCTAAAATCTAGGGAAACTATAGTAGATTCAAAGGCAAAGCTTTCTTGTGCCTTTCCACGGTGATATACGAGTATTTACCAGCAGGGCCCCAATTCTGTGAAAATCAATTGTGTCTCATTAGCCGGACTTAATAGGTTAATACGATATTAGCATGAATTCGTGTGTAGGTACCTAATTGACATGGTTACGAGTAAGGAATCGTTAATCGTGGTCATAGTGAATTCAGGCCCTGCAAATTGAGTAGTTCATCCCGTCATTTTCCGTAAAAATAAAACCAACCAAAACAGCGACCACACAGATACAACCACAGAGGCAGTTTGTTTACCGCTTCTGTGTAAGTACCGGTTTAAGTTTGCATGCAGACGTCTATGCGAGTGTAGTTTGCACTTGCATTAAGAATATGTATTTTTTTTGAGAACCGTAAATAAATCGTGAGTGAAAAATCGCACTTACAAACCGGATGTCTGGGAAGGTATTCTCTAAAAAATACTCTAACTTTGGAACATTGCTTTGGAACTGAGTAGAAGTTGACAGTTGAAAGAAGGCACTGTGGTCCTTTTGACAAATGATCTAAATTTGAATGAGATAAAGATTGGTCTGTTGCACTCTTTACTCTACCAGAGTAGAGAGTGCCACAGGGCATTGAATTGAGCCCGCTTTTGTGCTGCAATAGTGCATTGCACTATGAAATGAAAAAACATCTATTGTTACTTGTACGTTTGCGTAGTTGTAGCAGAATAACCTCATTTATTAATAAATATATAGCTCGCGACTGGAACTGGGTCACAAGGGATGAAATAACAATTTACTTTGTTATTATTCTGTGTCCGTAGGCTGAAACCCTATAACGCTGCAATTGAATATATACGTCTTTATCAAACTGTGGATGTGACTTCTGGGTTCCCAGTACCTACAATCTACACCTTATCATATTATAGCTATAAATAGGCGGAGCTATGTATACGTAATTTTTTTTTTAACAAACTTCCCACATTTTCCCTAAAAACGCAACTAAAAGGGGAAACTAACGAGTTTCCATGGAGAAGTAAGTTTTCCACCGTTAAAAGTTGGATTATAAATGGCGTATCCCTATCTACACATATACCCAGAGTTGGCATCAATGGCATCAACACGATATCGTGTTCCTTTGCAATACCGCGCGTCATAAATAAGCAGGGTAGTCAGAAATGTGGATGATAGCACTGAAATTTGAGACATCAGACAGAAACGCGATGCCGTGAGGATTCCGTGTATTTTTAAGTGAATGGGTTCAATAATTATGTGCACAATTTACTTATCTTTTTATTACGTAAATCCAGTTACGCTGCGATAATAGCTCCAAATATTTGAAGAAAAGTAATTTTCTGATTGTAATCGACATAAAATCAGGCATTCATTCAGTAAACAGCGAGGACGCGATAGCTTCTTGATTGAATTTTCTCTCGTCGTCTGCTCCCTAGGGCGTAGGTGGCTTACTCTTAATTTAGGAGGCTCAAAAGGATGATAAGATTTGTTCGGCAAAGATTGAATCCGAAAATTGTGTTGATTACTTTAGGATTGGGGCAGAGCTTTTAGAGTTTAGTAGATATTGGAAATCTGTTGCAATCAACGACGTGAAGTATTTTTCCATCTCAGATACCATCATACAAACGGCGGCATAACGTCAAACGAGCGTTCTTTGTGTCCCCAAAGCTTCGCGCCTCCAGAGGGCTAAATAATATAGATCATGATTTGAGTCACGTCAAAGCTCGTTTTATGCATCGTGTTTACCTCCAACTTGATGTTCAGCCTTCCAATATTTGGCGATATCCCAAGGGCTGAATAATAGATCAGGATCTAGATGGACAAAGCCCCACTGGGAAGAGATGATTTGACTGCTGGTCTGCCAATAATGTTACTTATTATAGATATAGACATGTTTGGTAAACGGGTAGGTGATCGACAATGCAATTAGATTTCTGCCCTTGGGGAAATGCTGTCTATCTTATTGGAGTAATAACCGAGTGTTACCTACTCGGATATTACTCATCTGCACTGAGAAGCTGCACTGAGAAGGCCTGGTCTCGCGTTCGATGAGCATAACTCGGAAAAGGCATTCAAATGGCCTCCAAGAGTTTCGGAACTTAAATATATGGCCTATGGACCCAGGGCAGTCAGCCTAATAATTTCCGCCATGAGCTACGAGTATTCTCTAATGTCGATAAGAGGGTAGAACAACGGAAAATAAGAGCTTTTATGCCGAATATCAACGTCACGCAGCTGTCTGTGGGAGCTTTTAAATATCGCGACGCACGGAATTAAAGATCGCAACGCGCGATGGTGCAGCGGGATTCTGGTAGAAAAAATTCCATGAAGCTTTCATAGAAATTCTTCTACTAGAGTATCCTCGCGCCTGTCTCCGGGAACCTTAAAGAAAAGAAAATTCGCAGTGGATTGCTCACAGAAAATTCTAAGGTGCAAGATGTGTTGTCATGTGAAGGAAAATGGACAGGAAAATTTTGAGGATTTAAAAACAAGAAAAACGAGCATCATACCATCATACTACCTGGAAGATGTCCACCCCCAGAAATAAGCCTCCTCCAAGCATCACCACAAGATCTGTTATAGAGATAGAACATAAGGACTATAAAATCCTCACCTGAGACTCAGATCATCCACATCTAGGTTGAGGGTATCCTTTCTTCTGTTCCTCTCTACATTTTCTTTCACAACAAGATTCTCTTCAGACGTGATCCTGACTTGGACATCAAACTTGTCCGTTTTAATCTTAGCGTCTGCTTCATTTGGCACTGCCATCCTGACGTTCTCCGTCGAATACGATTTTATATTCACTGTCTTATTATTATCTAAATGTTCTTCTTTTTCTTGAAAATTTTGGCCTGTCCTGAAGGCCGTTGATTCCTTTTCAAAAGCTCTTCTGTCTTCAGAAGAATCACTGTCCGATGTGGTACTAGAAATAACAGTACCTTCTTTCAAAGTTCGTACTTTGATTCTTACGTCAAACTTTGATAAAAGTTCAAGTTTTGTTTTAAAACTTGATAGATGAGCGCCTTCAGACTCCTCGGTGTGTTTGGGTAAACTTGAGATCTGGGAGATTTCTTCTACTTCAGTATTGTTATTTCCTGCATCAGCTGGACTGTATTCTCCAGACTCATTGAATTCAGGAGATTCAGAAAATTCTAAATCCTCTGGGATTTCATTAGACTTTTCAGCAGAACAAATATTACTATTCTCATCTGATTCCTGTGGAATGGGGTCTAGTTCATCTATAGTGCTGTTTCTGTCAGTGGCAGTTGCAATCACTACTTCACTGCTAGTGTATTCTTCAATATTATGTGTGTGAGGGCTGTAAGTCACTTCCAACTTTATGTTCTGTGCATTAGGGTCCTTTTCTTCATAATCTGTATCTATTATTCTACGTCGCAGAATATGATTCTCTAAAGTCAATTTTTCTATAACATCTGCATATTCTAAGCAATGGGAGTGCTGCTCATACTTTTCCTTCAACTGTTTGAGTTCATTCTTGGATATCTCGAGTGCAGTTCTAAGTGACACTACTGTCTGGTGCAGGGCCCTCACTGTGTCCAAGTGTACAGCCCCGGAAGGGGCCGCCTCCAGCCTGCCGCTATCCATTCCACGTTGTTACCCGCCAGTGAGCCAACATACAACATCCCATACATGACTACTTTTTTCTAATACACCTCAAAACACAATCACTGCACTATCCATTGCCTGGGAGACGTAACTACTGCTTGAATAAATAAACAACCATTATCGGGTGTTCCGCGCGAATACGCCGCGTCCGCCGAGACTCCGAGAGAAACTCATCGATGACCCAATTCGTGAATAAAACCATTGACATACATCATTTCGTTGCACATTCTCAGATCTTTATCGAGTCTCGCAGCGACTCGGAGAACCACTGAAGCGGGGCACGGAAGGGCGAGCAATCGATAAAACAACTCGCCCCAAACTGTTGTAATTAGCTTTTAAGCCGTCGGAACTCGCGGCGAGGCTCACAGCTGGCACCGACCACTGATAAAGTCTGACACGGAAGGCAGTAATTAAGCGGGATATTATCTCCCAATCGCTCTGACAAGGCTGTAGGATATAGCTATAGTGCAAGATACTCGACGAATCTCCGTGCGCGGCTACTTGTAAACAAATCAATACTCCGATTTGGTGTTCGCGGGCGCAGGTGCGAGTAGCTAAGAATGGCATTTCTATTTCAGTCAGTGTCAATTTGACAGAAACATAGCTGCGTTCCTATTTAGAATACCTGGTTGAACCTGGTAAAACACTTGCAATCGTTGCAATTAGGTGAACCGTGTGTTGAAAATTCACAACAGCATCATCGCAAATCAGTGGAATTTTCAAAGCACAGTGATTTCGCGGCTTTGCTGCGTTCAGCCGTTCAGTTTACTGCGTTTACTAAACGCAACACAACAAACGTCAAAATCATACGGTTTAAAAATATCCCGTGCAAATAACCTCAAAATAAGTTACAAACCAAAATAAAGACAGTAAATAACTTTAAAATGTTTAGTATTTCAAGTGTTTACAAAAACACATGTGTGACTTCATATTTAGTACTACAAGCCCGACATAAAACGAAGACACATTGGGTAAATAGTCTAACAAAAACACATTATAAAATTTCTAAACCGCTTCCCTGGACGCTCGTAAACTAATTTAATATTTTTGTTCTACAGTCCAAATTGAAGAAAAAGACAGGGCCTAAATATAAGGCATTGAATCATTTCGATGAGTTCTACGGGTCCGTGTTTGGTAATAAATGGGACCCAATGCGCGAGGCGCTGCAACGACGGTCAAAGTATGTAGCACTTGTAAATAACTATGGAGACGCTGAGAAGACAATAGAAGAGCTTACGAACAGAGGTAAATTTATTATGCTACATATTTGTATTTGTTTTAAAATTAATGTATTACTCTTTCTTGCTTCATCTATGTCCTTATTTATAGAGGATATCCAACAAAAGTTCTTACTTCTAGCATATTTTTACCTGTCAGCTTCGCCATAAGAGCGTTTATTCGGAAAGTTGGCAACGTCGCAAATAGCTGTCAAATATTTACCTGTTTTGATTAATTTGGCAATATTATTGTATAAAAATATGAAAATTGCTAACTAACTATCTAAAATATGAATAATGATTTGCAATCATAACACTGAATTAGATGTTGTAACCGTTTTAGGTGTAAAAAAGGTAATTGGAAAGTTTCCAAATTCTAAATAAATATTCAATGTTAAAACATTAAGTATTGCATTTCATAATCTGTATTTTAGATAGTTAGTTAGCGATATTTCATATTTTCATACAGTAATATTGCCAAATTAATCAAAACAGTGAAATATTTGACAGCTATTTGCGACATTGCGCAATAAACGCTCTTAATGTTCTGGATATAATCCTTATAAAGTTGCAGCATCGAGTTTTATTTACAGCCAACCAACTACAAAACAAAACAACCAAGGTAGCACAGCAGTAAAACAAATGTCCTTAATTTTAAAACATCATAGCTCAATACTCCCAAATTGTTCCTCATACTTAAATATTCCAGGTGCCCACTGCCTGAAGAACTTAATATCAATACAGCAAGAGTTTCACAAAGAGCACAACATCACACCCGCACCAACACAAGTGCCCAGACAGACAGACAAACAGTCAGAGAGACTAGCAGAGTACATTGAAAAGCAGCAGACAAATGAAATATCCAGTATTTACCCTAAGACTGATAATAAACCTGAGAAGTTGGATATGAGGGATGAGGAAGATATACAGGTGAAGAAAGTGAAGGAAGAAGTGTAAGTTTTCAAGTAGAATTAAGATAAATATATGTGATACAAGGTTGTTAATTAGGCCTACGGGTGTTAATAGGGATGTCAGCACCAACCGGTGGGGTTCGCAAGGGCTGATACTTGCCAAGGATGCAGGTTGTTTGAAAGAGACACAGTGGCCCCTGGCACACAGGCAACTGAAGTAACACGGGTGGGTTTTAGTCAGTAAAAGTCTGACAATCCCTCCCGCTCCACTCAGAGCGGGAGAAGTTATTTGAAGATGTACCACCTCAATAAAAAAGGTTGTTGATGAATGGCCTGTTTTACAGTATCTGGTTAGTCACTATTAAAAAATAAAAAATAAAATGCACCGAGAGGAGGTACTGAAACGGGCCAAAAGCCTAGTTGTCAGAAGAAGCTATGCCACAGGAAAAAATTATATGTTAAAAGAAATTAGAGTTAAAAGCTACTTTTTATAGTAGCTCTAATTTCTTCTTCTAAAAGTACAAATAAATAAACTTGAAGTGTATTTGTCAAAATAACAGCTTTTTACTAAATGCGTTTGAAAATATGTAAGGTACACATAAAAAAAAAAACAAAATTGACCAAATCTATGGAAACAAAGTTGTGAGCTCAGTTAGTATAAAAATTGTTACTGCAATATTTTAAACATTGAAGCGTACTATTAAATTGATACTGTATACATCTAGATAATTAATACTTCTTCTCCTCTTCTTCTTCTTCTTTTTCTTCTTGTTCTTGATGTTAATACTTAAAATTAAAAATCTGTCTTTCAGGACTTACCCAAACAGAACTCTAGAAGAATCTCTAGCTGAAGCAAAGATAGATGAATCAAGAATAATAGACCCATCCCTAGGAATGATATCAGAATCCCTGTACCAGTTCCTACCAGCCACCAAGTTGAAAGGAATGGATGAATGGGTGTCAGAGTCTGTGCATTACTCTTATTTATCTGGTAAGTACTGAAGTATTTTATTATTGGTTTATGGTAGGATTGAAGTGGATGGTAGTTACTAAATAATAACAGGCCAGATTGGTCCGTTGATGGGTGATCATTAGTGATCGGATAATCGGGCGCTAATAATATACCTAAACTTCACTTTTATTCCCACAAAAGAATAATACGGACATGCCTTTGAGAATCCTGGATCCCCGATTCGTTTCAAATTCCTGAGATTGCTTAAAATGTTACCTGCTTACAAAATATCAATACTTGCTTGGAAATATCAATAGTTAAAAAATACAACTTTGAACTTTTTAGCAGTCAAAAATATAAATATTATTAAAAAAAAAAAAATAGTCTTCTGTTCATATAAAATAATAAATTAGTCAATTCGATCACTAATCTGTTAGATAGATAAATCAATTTCTACTACTTGACCACATTGTTCACATTATCATTTTTTATTGATTCCATTTGTTTTGAATAAAATAGAATAGAATAGAATATTTTTATTTCAGACAAAGTCCATAGGGTTAGTAACAATTTTGCTTATCCTCTAGTGTTAGTACAAATACAGATTAATATTAAATAATTAAAAATCAGCGTGGAGCTGCATCCACCTTCGCAACATCAGGGAATCCCCCCGATCTGCGAATACACTGAGAACACTGTTGGTTCTGCCGCGAACACGTGACATCAGGGATGCACATCTCTTTCTAATAATGGCGGCAAAACCATCAATGTTGTTATCAAAATAAGTACACTAAATCAAATTAACCACTGCTATAATTTCATTTATTGATTGAGTGATTTTGCACTTCGGCGCTGTCTCCTACGCAAACTGCCGCGACGCTACCCTAATAGGGTATTTGACTCAGATGAGAAAAAAAACTTTTTAATAAAAAAATGAAACCGCCGAAAAACCGAAAAGATAAAAATAATAAACCTGCTGTGTTTAACCTTAATAACTAAGTTCGGAAGGCGGTGACATAAAATTAAAATACATTTCCAAAGTCACCGACTTAGAAATTAGTTATTATTTAGTTTAATTTTTTTGTTAAAAAGTTTTTATTTTACAATTTTTGTGGTTATAATCTACTAATTACTACATGCTTAATTTTTTATTACTTTTTGTAATACACAACTCGGTATTAAAATCTGTGAGTAAACAATCAATCATCCCCTGTTTTCCTCCCCTTAGGGTTGGTTTTTTTTTTCGAAATTTATATTGGACTAACTTCGAAGCCTTTCCAATAAAAGAAGAATTATCATAATCGGACTACTCTGTAAGCAGTTATGCGAAGTTTTACATTACAATCAGTGAGTGAACAATCAGTCATCCCTGTTTTCCTACCCTTAGGGTTAGATTTTTTTTTTCCAAATTTATATGGGACCAACTTTAGGGTATACCCGTTCCAATAAAAAAATAATTATCAAAATCGAACTACTCTGTAAAAAAGATATGTGAGGTCATACATAAAAAATAAATAAAAACAAAAATACGCGTCGAATTGAGTAACCTCCTCCGTTTTTTCGTCGGTTCAAAAATCTAAAAATATATTATTGTGAGAGCTTAGCCAAAATGCAGTCGCAAAATATTTGTGAATGTTCATGAAATAACAAAATATATTTTAAAATACAATTTAAAGATTTCAGTTTTTTAAATCTGTTTTTGAACACCATGAAATAGTAGCCGGCATGTTATTACATCATACGGCATGTCAACTGAGCAACTTTTTACTTTTATTATTATTTTCATAACCAGAATAATTTTTATTTAATTAAATAATATTTTGCATGCTGGAACAGCAAACCAACGATAAGTAGAAAAATAACTAATTTATTTTTTTGGATTATAAACAATTATCTTAATAAGTTATTGTATATCAGCGCATTTGTTTATACAGCAAACTGACGTCATACCCACAAAGCAATATGGCGTCCACTGCGTCCAGCGTTTTCGTCAAATTACGCACGAAATATAAAAATGTAAAATTGAAATGTACTAATCGATTCAATAAATGTTATGGTTTTTTTATTGGTTTATTACTAGAATCTAATTAAGACACAATAAAAAAAAATGGTGTATTACCCTATTCACACGGCTATCCGTTGCCGTTATACGATGGGCATTTAAGAAAAACATCGTGAGAAAACTAGCATGCCCTGGAACCAAAAAAATCAAATACATATTATGTTATGACATCTACCAACCCGCACTGGGCCCTCGTGATAGATGACAGGTCACTATCTATCGAAAAGAGGCCTGTGTCCTGTGCAGTGAGAATATTATCAGCTGATGCAATCCTTTGGCATCAAAACTACGTTTGTGTTTTAAAACTCAATTTACTTATTTTGCACTACTTCCTGTATATTTTCAGGGGACAAAGACTTCCCTTTAGTGATAGAACCTGAAGGCCCACTGAATTATCCTGAACATCTGAAAGTGTTCACTTATGAAATGGACAGTGAAGCAACCACTTTTCCCGAACCCAAAAGAGGTCAAACAGGTAATTATAGTCTTTATATTAGACGGTAAATAAAATATAAACAAACAAATAAAATCGAAGTGTCTGTTTGTAAGGGGGCGTCCATTTATTACATGAGGCGTTTAGGGGGAGAGGGGGGATGTACGCAATTATCACGTAAATAAAAAAACCGCAAAGAAACAATGTAACATTACGAGAAAACCAGGTTAAATTATGTATAACATACTTTTCCGCCAATATGGGTAAATCCTACAAAATAATATTTATAGAGTTGTAGTAGATCGTAGGGTCGAACCCAGACAGGCGCTTTACTTTGTGTAAATTATTTCAATACCACTGCTCTCAAAACGACGAAGGTAAACATCGTGAGGAAACCGGCATGTCCTAGAACAAAAAATTCGAAGACATGTGACATATACCAACCCGCACTGGGCCCGCGTGGTGGATTACGGCCCAATCCTTCTCCCAGAGAGAAGGTCTGTGTCCCAGCAGTGGGAACATTATAGGCTGATCATCATCATCATCATCATCATCTGCCTAGCCTTTTCCCAACTATGTTGGGGTCGGCTTCCAGTCTAACCGGATGCAGCTGAATACCAGTATTTTACATGGAGCGACTGCCTATCTGACCTCCATAACCCAGTTACTGGGTAATACGATACCCCTTGGTAAGACTGGTGACATTATAGGCTGATGATGATGAATATTTATCGCGGTTATGCGAACGCCACAAAGTAGCACAGTAGCTCCTCGATGGCTAAACCGCCACCGGCCAGCCAAGCCAGCCAAATGCAACGCATAAATCCACCGCAAATAGGCACAGATTAACGTTTTTACACTAATAGCATATATTTGAAATATCTCACACGTGAGGGTCGAGCCAAATCTCACGACCCCTCACCAAAGCGGGGGTGGGGGTCGAAAAATCGCCAAAATTGTCTCACGTAATTAATGGACGCCCCCTAATGCCAAAATAACAGATATTTACTGAATACATATGAAAGTAGTTTTCAGTGCGATAATAAGTATCATATAATGAAAAACTTTTTAAAAAATGTTGTTTGTCTGTTCCGACTAATCTCCGAAACGGCTGGACCAATTTGGACCGTAGTTTCAATGGCAGATAGCTAATTTTGTAAGGAATAAGCTTACCAACTACTTTTTGTCGCGGTAGTATGTTTCGGTGGGATAATTATCCAAATCTACGCGGGCAGAGCCGAGGGTAGCATCTAGTAAGTATTATAATTCAAATTTCGGAACTGGGGATTCAGTGGTTAAAAGGTAACAGACAGATAGACTACTTTGGCATTTATCATCATCATCATTTCAGCCGAAAGACGTCCACTGCTGGACATAGGCCTCTCCCAAAAGAGCCATAATCGCCACGCTTGGCAGGCCGGTTGGCGATCGCAGTATGGTGGTAAAATGCATAGAGAACGCTGCTGCCCATTCTCTAGTAGTGTGGTGCCGGACGTAAAAGAATAGCACCATCTCATTTCTTCCCGTGGGTGTCATAGAAGGCGACTAAGGGACTAAGTACTAGAGAATGGCATTTATAACACAGGAAAAGTTTTTATCCACTGCGCAAACTGTAACCATGAATTCAGCATTTACCATTCTAGAACCCCTACCGCAAAAAAATTTCGCCGGTTATACAAAAAAAAAATAATTGCTGTTCCATACATTTTGACCGCGTAGGTATTGCACTTTTCTATGAAACAGCAGATTTTTATTTTTATAACCGGCGAAAAATGTCTGCGGTAGGCGGTCTAGAATGATATGCTGAATTCATCGTTACAGTTTGCGCACTGGATAAAAACTTACCCTGTATAAGCTTAAATATTTTCGTACGCTTGATTTTAAACTCTCGGTGTTGCACCAAGTATTCAGAATCCAACAGAGTGCATCCCAGCGCGTTGAGCGTACTGCGTCAGGCACTAGTTGTCTGGCATTTATGCTGAACTGTGCCTTTTTGGCGCAGCCGTGAGGCACACTTTGACGCACTTTACACTGTTTGTTGGTTTATTTATATTTTTTTGCTGTATATTGTGTGCCTTTTAGTCTGTGCTAAATAAATATATTTTCTTTCTTTCTTTCGAGCAAACACTGTTGGATTTTAACTCTTGGCGCTAAGCAGTGTGCCAAAAGTGATCGCGCCGCGATGTTTTAACGGCCATTCGAACGTACTCGTAGCGTAGCATGGAAGTATACAGGATAAGTTTTTAACCAGTGCTTAAACTGTAACCATGAATTCAGCATATCATTCTAGACCCCCAGCGCAGAAAGTTTTCGTCGGTTATACAAAAAAAAAATCTGCTGTTTCATAGAAAAGTGCAAAACCTACGCGATCAAAATGTATGGAACAGCAGATTATTATTTTTTTGTATAACCGACGATAAACTTCTGCGCTGGGGTGTCTAGAATGATATGCTGAATTCATGGTTACAGTTTGCGCACTGGTTAAAAACTTATCCTGTAGTGGTATCGAAAATCACGAATAATCTTTTAATTCATGAACAACCCATGTTGTGTTCTTCAAAAAAATGTTAATGATAACTATACGCCATTTGAAATAAGATTAGACACAGTACAAACCTTTTTAACAGTCCGTTCAACCGATTTTGACTTCTATTCCGTAGGCATAAGGATGCATTCAAAGTAAATAAGTGGTTACAATACCAACAAACTGTTCACTGCCGATGCCATTTATCATGCTACCTACGACATAGAAGTCAAAATCAGTTGAACGGACTGTAATAAAGGTTTATTTATATATCTAACCTTATTCCAAACGGAGTAAAGATATGACAAAGAAAATGAACTACACGTGATATTATTATTTTTCAGGAGTTTTCAACTACTATCCAATGGACTGTGGTAGTGTGCTCTCAGTATTAGCGCTAGGCCTCCACCCTGGTGACAGAGTGCTCGACCTGTGCTCAGCGCCCGGGGGCAAAGCCCTGGTCATGTTACAGACGTTACTGCCAGACGTTATTGTATGCAATGATATTTCTTTGTCCAGGTTGAATAGGTAAGTTTTTTTTGTTAATCCTGTAAGTTTGCAAATATGTATTACTAGGTTCGGCTAGTGGCTAAGTAACAATAGCTGCACGGGTCGATCGATCAGGTTAAGCTACGCTTGCCGCGGTTTTTCCGTGAATGGGTGACCATCTTTACATACTAAGGGCGAATTTCACCAAACTTTTATCCTTAGAATAAGTCTTATCCTGAGAATAAATTTTGAATTTTTGACAGATCTTCCATAGTAGAATTGTCAGACGTAAATTTTACTCTACGGATAAAAGATATCTGACTTTGGTAAAATCACCCCTAAGACCACTCCGTGTCTCGGAAAGCACGTTAAGCCGTTGGTCCCGGCTGGCATTTGTGGATCTTTGATAGTTTCTTTATCTCATAGTTATCTTGCATGTAATGTACCATGTACACCATGTTTAAACAAATAAAAAATCATATTTTCAGAATACAGCGATCATTTCGTGAATACTTGTTTGATTTCGAGACCAGCAACAAATGGCGGGAACGAGTCGTTTTTAAGAGGGTTGATGGCCGACTGTTTACTGACGACCAAGGATTTGACAAGGTCTGGCAATTGTGACTCCTGCTTCTGTGATAATGATAACGCTTGTTTTTTAATTAGCCTTCACTATCCCCTGCTTTGTAAAGGACCCAAATCCTTCCAGATAACTCATACGCTCGAGAAATTGACATTACCGTCAGACGCTTAAATTTTTGTTAATTTTTACTTTACCCAAAGGGTACCAACGGGACCCAATTACTATGGCTTGTCCATCCGTAAGGACGTCTCTCCGTCTATCACTGTATTTTTTGAACATATATAGGTCGACACTTGAAGGGAGGCTCACGAAGTGTTTACTGTTGCGGCTGCTATATGTGACTTGGTGAAACGTCGGAACACGAGATGAATTAAAAATGAATTCATTAGTGAACCGATTTAACGATGGTGGATTTCACCACGTTTTCACAGTACCCGCAGATGAACATTCATTCCTATGTATACATATTTATGGCTTTAGTACGTGCATTATCCCTGTGACTGTCGCACAAATTTCAGAGAAAAACAAAGATGGGAACATATTATCTAACAAAACCCACGCCACGTAATTATTTATGGCGGCCTTAGGGTAATGAATATAAATTTATAAGAACAAGTGGATTCATAATTTTCATTGCAATAGAATAATATTAAAGTTGTATTTCTTTAATTATCCAGGTGTTAGTGGACGTGCCATGCACGACAGACCGTCACTCCATGAATGAGGATGAGAACAACATATTCAGACCAGACAGGATCAAGGAGAGGCTCAGGATACCTGAAATGCAGTCACAGTTGTTGGTGTAAGTAAGACAGTTCTAGATCTTTCTCAACTTTCAGTATGCTACGAATGGGACGATAAATCATCATTCTCGTCATTTGCGGTCGGCGCAACGTGTCTTTTTCTTCCACACTTCTCTACTATAGCCTGACCGATACCGCTGTACCGCGCCTTAGATACCTACATACGTGCACGGCGTGACGGACGAGCAGTACCGGCCGCTGATTCGCCAGTGCAAGCCGCTGATTCGCCAGTCCAAGCCGCTGATTCGCCAGTGCAAATCGCTGATTCGCCAGTGCAAGCCGCTGATTCGCCAGTCCAAGCCGCTGATTCGCCAGTGCAAACCGCTGATTCGCCAGTCCAAGCCGCTGATTCGCTAGTGCAAACCGCTGATTCGCCAGTCCAAGCCGCTGATTCGCCAGTGCAAGCCGCTGATTCGCCAGTGCAAACCGCTGATTCGCCAGTGCAAACCGCTGATTCGCCAGTCCAAGCCGCTGATTCGCCAGTCCAAGCCGCTGATTCGCCAGTGCAAATCGCTGATTCGCCAGTGCAAACCGCTGATTCGCCAGTGCAAACCGCTGATTCGCCAGTCCAAGCCGCTGATTCGCCAGTGCAAGCCGCTGATTCGCCAGTCCAAGCCGCTGATTCGCCAGTGCAAACCGCTGATTCGCCAGTCCAAGCCGCTGATTCGCCAGTGCAAATCGCTGATTCGCCAGTGCAAGCCGCTGATTCGCCAGTCCAAGCCGCTGATTCGCCAGTGCAAACCGCTGATTCGCCAGTGCAAGCCGCTCATTCGTCAGTGCAAGCTACTCATTCGTCAGTGCAAGCCGCTCATTCGTCAGTGCTAGCCGCTCTTTTGTCCGTCTCGTCACCCGTCTCGCCGCGCCTACCTAAGGCGTGGTTCAGTCGTATCGGTCAGGCTATAGTCGTCATCTCCGTAGTCTCACACCCTTTCTAACTATATCATCATTCACAAAGTCCATCGATCATTTCTTTGATCTCCCCTTTAACGTTAGAAAAATCAGAGTTAAAAAGACCGAAGTTCTACAATATTTGTATTTATGTTAACCCAAACGGAAAGTACGTACATAGTATTTTTTTCTGCCCTAATATTCCAGCAGTGGGCGAGTCCGGGATGAAATTAAAGATGCACAGCTTTTAGTTGCTAAATTATAATAATTAATTACCTATTTCTTTCTATTTCAGTAACGCTCTAAGACTGGTGAAAGTAGGCGGCACAGTGGTATACTCAACGTGTTCGCTAAGTCCCGTGCAAAATGACGGTGTAGTGCACATGGCTCTGAAGCAAGCCTTCGAAGGTCACAGCCTGATTGCCACTATCAAGTAAGGGCATCCTAAGAACAATGGATCTTATAATACCTTATTTTAGATTTAAATCTAGGAAGTAGTTTTCTCATAATTGACTGCTGATTCGATTTCAGTCATTTTTAAAATGGGTACTTAAAAAAAAAGTATTTTGCCGTTGGTATATACCGCGGATTGATCCAAAGAAAATTTAATCTTATGTCTAGGCAATAAGACTCACTTTTGAATGCATAAAGTATACTTTACTTTACTTTTGTTTTTAGCGAAACCCGAAACACGTGTCTAGTATTCTTATGTAAAGAATCTATGTACTAAATTTCAAAGCTAACAAAGTTATAGCTTGTTATGCTACCTAGTTGTCAACACAAACATGATCACCATGGCAATTGTTTTGTAATGAACTGGAGAAAACTAAAAAAAAATGGGAAAAAATATAACATGGTGTAAAAACGATTGGAATCGATTCAGTTCCTTATTCTGAACAAACTGTATTCAGGTTTCGCATATACTAAAAATAATGTTTTGTTGTTGCACGATTTTCATAATTATAAATTAATAACAGTCGGCTTAAAAAAAAGTTTTGGTCATTGTATTATGCCTTTAATACTCTAATAGGGTATTTTCCAATTTTTCAAAAACTATTCTAATTTAAAGATTGGAACGAGATATTTAACAGAAAAATAAAAATAAATTGATTTCTATCCATTTTCTCAATTAAAAACGATTTAAATCGATTTTAGTTTTCGTTGTTTTGAATTTACCGCCAAAACGCTTCTCACGATGACTTTTTATCACGTGACGTCAACTTTGTGTAAACTAAAGTAGTTAGTTAGTAAATAAGTGAATGTCGAGTTTATAATTAACAAGATTTTTAATGGATTTAAAGTGATAATAATGGTGTGCGGTGCCTCTGTACAAAAATACTTCTAAAACGGCGCCAAACTAAGAATTTGTACCGGTGCCGTATAAACAAAGTTGACGTCACGTGATAAAAAGTCATCGTAAGGAGCGTTTTGGCGGTAAATTCAAAACAACGAAAAATAAATTAGATTTAAATCGTTTTTAAGTGAGAAAATGTGTATTAATGAATTTATTTTTATTTTTCTGTTAAATATATCGTCCCAATCTTCAAATTAAAATAGTTTTTATGAAATCGGAAAATACCCTATTGGGGTGTATGAGTTCTTGTGTTAAATATGTTACATGTTGTATATAGGTAGGTATCTCCGGTATTGCAAAGCCTGAATAAAAAAAATATTGTGTAAAATATTCTCACTACTGGAACACAGGCCTCCTCTCTGTGAAAGGGAGTAAGCCGTAAACCAACACGCGAGCGCGTGGTGATGGCGATGTTACTTGGCTTCTACCAAGTTATGACAACCTAGTACTTCGAAAGCATAAAGCGTTTTCTAACTGACATAGCCCATTTTATTGACACATCAAAAATTTTACAGAGACATGTCATCCTCAATGTCCGGTCTGGCCAGCACGTTGGTATTGGGCACCGGTTCCGCGGCGCCTAAGTACGGACAGCTCGTCACGCCCTCTGTCGGGGCCAACTTCGGGCCCTCCTATATCTCCAAACTTGTTCGCATTCGGTAGAACATTAAAGAAAAAATTAGTTGGTAAATATTCATTTTGGTAAGAACTTACTAACTGGCTAAGATAATCAAACAAATGGGTGGAATGCGGCCAAAACCCCCCAGAAGATTATGGGTTAGAATATAATCCCCCGCATTTGCCTTAGGGCTGATTTTTCAATAGTCAGATAACTTATATCTGAGGATTAAATAAGTCGCTTTAACAGCTTCTGTGTAGAAAATATGCCAAACTGTCAGTATTCACAATATTTACCGCCCCCTGGTGACAGGGGACGCAACGCAGCGCGTGCCCACCCGCGCAGCACAGCGTTTGACAACAGCGGCATCATGACTCACTAGTTCCAGAAAGACGGACGAGATGGCGCTGCCCCGCGCCTATGTAAATCCCTGCGTCTGGCCATTCGCATCATTATTTCACTACTGTTTAAATTCATAACGGTTTTTTTTCAAAACCGTTCTCGTTCGTTCTTCTAATTAGAAGCATTTTAAGGAAATAGAAGTCATATATACCAGGAAGAGTCGCTTTATTTACCCTGAAGAACACAGAAACCAAACAGTCAGATTTCTTCTTCAGATAAAAGTTATCTGACTTTTGAGAAATCACCCCTTACGGATATTCTAAACGTATATCACAGTCACTGGGTAAGTTGAGCGCATTGCTCATAGCGTGACTGAAATGTATGTGCTTCTATGTAAAATGGCGAATTTATAAACTTGAGGAACTTTGTAAATATTGTAAATAGGGATTTTTACATAATAACACCAAATACAATTAATAAAACGTTTATTTATTAAAAAAAACTTTAAAACCTTTGCATAAGTACACAAAAATTGTCTTTGGTAAGCGAACTTACGATAAACATTATTATAATATTATATTGAACTTACGATTTTATGTAAAGTTCAAATACAAAGCGTTTAACACCTATCTTGGTAAATATTCATAAATACATCTACTACATACTTAAAAGTCTTATATTGTAAAATGCATATAATTTTACATAGAAAATATTATATTATTTAAACTTAATATTTCACATAAGTACTGATATAGTTTTTATAGTAAATATTCTCCGTCAGTCAAACTTCCAAAAATATATTATGTAAACTTAAAATTTCACATAAGTACTGATATAGTTTTTATAGTAAATATTCTCCGTCAGTCAAACATCCAAAAATATTATAAAGCTTGGAAATTAATATCAAACCTCTTGGCAATTAGTTCAATATTCAAAAGAATTTCAAATAAAATATCGATCAGTACATATATTTTACTTAAATCTATGTATTATTTTGAGTACATCCTTTAAGTACATCCTAAGTACTCATTTTAATTTATTCTTATTACAAAAATATTATTTAAACAAACAATCTGCAAAACATGTCCTAAAAAAGTAAAAAATATTACATTGTTTTGTAAGATCTCTAATAAAGTATAATAGTGCTATACAAATAATGAAACCATAAAATATTATGGCACATTCTGTTCGGGCAAATAAACTCTTAAATATTCTCTTCACATGATCTGACCAAGATTATGTTTGTTTCGGCCTTTCTTCTCAGAGTAGTCAGATAGGAAACGCCGACCTCATCTAGTTTAAAAAAATATGATTGACGTATAAAAGTGTTCAGATCTACTTTCAGAAATAAAATCATTTGTAATGGTATTGTGTTACAAAAATACAGTAATTATCACTGATTTATAATTTATTTTCCAATGATTAATTTATTGCTTTATTGGGATGTTAAATCGATTTTATATTTAATACCCAATAGCATACAGTTTTATAAATTTCCTATAATGACATTTAAAGCATAATTTGAAACATTTAAAATTCTAACATTGAAGTACCAACCATTCCAGATTTTTTAAATAATATTAACACATTCTTACTATATTACGAGATTATCAACCCGTAGTCCTTTTCCGATTTGGGGCATGATAATTATAAATAAAGATTTTTTTCTAACAATGTATAAGTTTTGCGTTATCCTCAATCGAATACATACAAGTTTAAAATACTACCAGAGCGGAAATTCCCGTAGTTTTAAGAACGTTCACAGTCTGATCTCAGTCGCAATCTGTCAAAAATACCTATAATTTCCCTAGATTTTTGTAAAATTTTTGACATTGATTGTCGCTGAAATGGGATTGCGACTAGATTTTGAACGTTTTTAATTACCTACTGGAATTGGTCTTCTGTTTCTAGTATTTTTGATTCCCTTTGTAACCTTTGGATGACAAGTAACATTTGAGTGCTTTTTCAATACAAAGTGACATTTCGTTCCTTCATTTTTGTTATCGCACCGTAGATATCCGTTTACAATCTGTCAATTAGTCTTTCGTTTCTAACGATACTTGTCTAGGTCCTTATAAATGTAGACTATTTCTCAAAAATATTTCTTCCCAAACTGGCAAAATCACACTGACAACAAGACTTTCTACTCGACGGCCACAAAATCTAAACGATTATCTACAAAATCATGGTTCGTTTAGAACGCAAAACTGTGATAATGAATAGAAAAACGTAGGTAGCTAGCTTATCCTATTGTACATAATTTATTTAATAGTCATGTCTATTCTCCCGTCGACAAATCGGTGCTCGTGCTAAGCCTGCAGGAGCTAGGAAAAACATAAAAATATTTGTAAAATTTGTGTCATTAAAGATTATTATCATTATCACCTACTGATAAGTTCCGGTTATATTGGCAGAGTATTTCACATATTATTCATTTCCATATTATTATTTTTTAACTGTATTTGGGCACGGAATCTAAAATTGTGCCAAGAAAATCATGTAATCTTCATGTAATCTTTGATGGCAAAAAAAAATATTTTCAAAAAAATCTCATTAATTCTCTAGTATTTTATATACGAGTCTCATGTTTATTATTCCTTATTAAGAGGCTTGTGGCTCTCCTTCTTCTCTTCACCTGTCTCCACCTTATTCCATGTCTGCTCCTCGCCTGAACCGAAGATAGTGTACGTAACTAACTCGATCACATACAGTCCTATGGTGGTGAAGAATATCTTGCGCCATGCTGATATTGTTTGCTGGAAAATTAAATTTTGCTTAGTAAGATGTAAGGCAAGCGTTGTAGCGTTCAGATACGCAGTCATTTGTTTGTCTGCAGGCCTAGACAAAACGCATTTCTGTTAGCGTTCACGCCAAAATGTATGGGAATGCCATTACCTGCGGAAAGGTTACGTCGTGTTCTTTCCGCAGGTAATGTCATTCCCATACATTTTGGCATAGCGTTTGGCGTGAACGCTAACAGAAATGTATTTTGTCTCTAGGCCCAGAAGTCTCATCAAATAATGAGTTCAAAAACTTAAAATGGCAGTCTTTCTAAAGTCAGTTTTTTTAATATGAGAAGTGTAATATTTTAAAACATATATTTTGTGTACGATATTCATCCTCGATATATTATTTATGAGAACCCTACACTTGACGAGAGAGAGCAAGGTGCAGGCAGTATAACGCTTTTTCCTTACGGGTCGGTCAATTCCTACCGCAAGCCGGCTTAAGGAAATTCGTTCCAAAAAATCTGCCTATTTTTTTCCCAGCTGAATACCCGATACAAATACAAAAAAAAAAAAAAAAAAAAACATGAAATACTTACATTTCCATGAGTGACGTAGCCAACAAAGATGGGTACCACGATCCCGGGTATAGTCGCCACCGTGTTGGTAATAGCCATCAATGTGCCTGGAAATTACATACAATTGTTATTCAATACCTAGGAATAACCGTAAATTACCGCAGCAGTTTATTTATAAAGATCTTGTGGTTGAATCTAGAGTTATAATGTTTAATAGGTTTCATAATTATGTAGAAAGATCTACAAGCAAAAATCTTATACTCCGTTTGAAATATTTCAATAAACCTTTTTTATAGTTCAACTGATTTTAGTTTCTATTGCATACTATCATCAGTCTACAGCAGTCCACTGCTGGACATAGGCCTCTCCAATTGCACGCCATTCAGCTCGATTCTCGGCAACTCCCATCCAACTGCTAACAACCACCCTGCGAAGATTGTCGCCCCACCTAATCTGAGGGCGTCCTTCCTTGCTTTTGCCGTTTCGCAGTTTTAAGTCAAGAACATGTCTACACGGTCATCAGTTTTATGGCAAATATGACCGGCTCATTGCCATTTTAGCTTGCTTATTCTGTGAGCTATGTCGACAACTTTGGTTCTCTGCCGGATCACCTCATTCCGGATTCTATCCTTTAGACGACTAATAGAATTTAAGTATGGAAGAAACACAAATGTTACGCCAACCCTAAATAAATTGGGATACGGAAACCCATACCTATTATCACTGTAATTTGAAAATCTTGTTTTTAAAAGAGTATTAACCATGGAGTTTCTTGCCAGGTCTTCTCCATAGGAAACAGCAAATTGGAACCGTGCACCTAGCTTCTGACGTTTCATATGTGCCCATGCAGGTTTATGTGAAATAAAATATTTTGATTTGAAAGGAGAATGATTTCCGAAGAACACTTACCAGCAAAGTTAGGCGAGATATCAATATGGTTCGACAGGAACCCGCAGAACATGCCGCCGATGGACGTGACGGCCAGCGCCATCAGCGCCACGGCCGCCGTGCGCGCGCAGCCGATGTAGCAGATGGCCAGCAGGCACGCGCCGGGGACCAGGGACGCTGGGGGGAGGATACATGGAATATACGAACACTAGCACTTCGCCTGCGATTTTAGCTGCCTCATCATCATCTGCCTAGCCTTTTCCCAACTATGTTGGGGTCGGCTTCCAGTCTAACAGGATGCAGCTGAATACCAGTCTTTTACATGGAGCGACTGCCTATCTGACTTCCACAACCCAGTTACTGGATAATACAATACTCCTTGGTAAGACTGGTTGTCAGACTTTCGGGCTTCTGACGACCCGTAACGACTGTCAAAGTTCCACAAATGACAGCCGGGACCAACGGCTTAGCGTGCTTTCCGAGGCACGGAGGGGTCTTGGTATGTAAAGATGGTCACCCATCCACGGACCAACCGCGGCAAGCGTAGCTTAACCTGGCCGATCGACCCGTGCAGCTATTGTTATTTAGCCACACGCCCCTCCTCCGCCCCTCGATTTTAGCTGCCTAGATTTCGTATTTTCCCCCTACAAACTTTAAAACCACATAATCAAGTGAAGTGGTTCACGGAGTAATAGATAAAAACGGTTTTCAACTTTCAATCATAATCCCGAGAGTTTTAATGGGTTTTTCTGATACATTACTCCATAAGTTTCATAAATTCGTCTACTCAAAATGAATGTAGCCGAACTGTGAAAATGAAAGGCAACAACAAGACGATTGCAAGTATATGAGTAAATTATGTGTCCTTTCAAATCGCGGATTTGAATTTTAGTTTAAAACTGTTTCTGAAAAGACATCTCTCTTCTTTTCTTACCAAATATCGTGCCAATCTTTCTCGCTGTGGTTGTTGTGATTATTGACTTGCCGCGCAGCCAGTCCAAGGTGCGACTCAAGATCATGCTGAAGAACCATAGAGACAGGAATGGCATAGATACTGCTAATGCGTTCTGGAACAAAAATGTAGGAGCTGGTTACAAGTATACCTTACTATGTATATTTTCATAGTACACGATCTCCAGATTGGTCTACGCACTAGGCCCAAGTGGTTGATTACGGCCAACACCCTCTCACCGAGAGGGCCCGCGTCCCAGCAGTGGGAACATCATAGGCTGATTTTGCTGGTCGGGTCTAGATCACCAATGTTTCAAGGCTATAAAATATAGCCATAGAAAGCGCGGGCGTTGCGCAACAGCAATTGCGATGCAAGGTCTGGTAAATTATCTTACTATTGACTACTCTTAAAACCACTTCTTCCTTACTTTCGCCCAACTTCACGCATAACAGAAAGTTGGTAATTAATTTAAATAAAATACGAAATGTCAAATATGAAGATACTTATTTAAAATTAAGTAGCTGTGGGCGAGGCTTCGCTCTCGTGAATGTCAGAAATTATTCCACTGGAACGTGCTACCGGGCCAAAAAGGCTATTGTTGCCTATGTTACAATTTATAACATCGGCTATCTGCCAGTGCAATTCCCGTCAAAATCGGTCCAGATGTTTCGGAGGTTAGCCGGAGCAAACACACAGACAGACAAAAATTTAATTTTGTTTGTTTTTTGTTTTTAAGTACAGACGCCAGCACATCAAGCTAGCCCAAACTGTCAAATTTTCCCAATTGAACATGAACCTTATACTTATGCAATAAAGATGAAAATCTATAAAAAAAAATGACAGATTGGGGTAACTTGATGTGCTGGCGTCTGTACCTGCATATATGCACCCTTTGCGCATATATATACACATACGTTAAAATAGGAATGTATTTCTTAAAAACCTGTTATTTTGATATTACAAAAATACCCTGTCAATTATATTTAATTGTAGGATTTAAGTAGATACTCGTATGTATAGACAATTATCTAGAGGATCTTGTTATTAAAATTTTGTTAAGTGATTAATTTCATCGCGTGAAAAGCTTGCTTGACCAGACAGCGCTTTTAGACGAGTCTTAAAACTGGAAAGGGTGGAGACACCTGGCACTTTATAAGCCATAGGTACCTACACTTTCTCTCATACTTATCCACTTATTACTTACCTCAGTCATATTAAACTTGAGCACTTGCTTCATGTAGAAGGGCAGTTCTATGAGCACCATGTACCAGCCGAAGTTGGAGCACGTGTGAGCTATCAGGATAGCTAGGAACGCTGGTGACGTGAACACAGCTTGCCACGGTACTGGGTGGTTGTGCTGTGAACAAGATTATCATGTCATTCAACTATTTTATTTATGTACTAGCTGGGAAACGGAAACGTGCTACCGGCTCGAAAATCCCGTCAAAATCGGCCCAGCCGTTTCTGAGATTTGTCAGAACAAACAGACAGAAAGACATAGTTGATGTCAATAAACCAATTTACATTATGCATTAACCGGCGGCGCCAATGTGCCGTGGCTCGGCGTCATTGCTGCTGCCGGTGTACCTATGACGGGCCCAGTATAATTATTGACTATCATAAGGAGATTACTCTCAAACAAACGGTTATTATTACATGACATTCTCAAGGTCAGTCAAGCTTCAGTAGGAAATCTGCCCCAGGCACTGTATTCTGGCTTTACCTTTTCGTGGTTTTTTTTTCTTTTTTTTTTTTGTTATAATTCTACTCGGGTAACAACAACCAGTAAAATATAGCATGCTCCTAAACAAATAAACGTAAAAAGCAGGTGAGAATTAGACGATTTTTTCTATTGGCACGCGCGGGCTATTACACTGTTAATCTAAAAAAAAACAATATCTTAAACATATTTTGAGGAACATTTGATAAACATTTGTGACCAAAAAGTTACTTCATTTTCAATACAAAAATAGTTCAACACAGCTCGATAGATGGCGTTGTTAGTTGAGAGCCAATTCCTGAATCGCGATATGGTTTCGTTACGCGGCGGAGTATAAGTACGGACGGTGACTTCGCTGGTTAAAAAGGGTGTTTGTCGCTTCCGTGACACATGCGCCGTAAGGTGCGTGGGGTATGGCTATCAAGACATACCCAACACATAATTTTTTGATCAGAGAGGCTGTTGGTACCCAATGTACCGGCGCCTCCTCTGTATAATGTCTCTGAAAACTCTTCCAGATTCGGATTGCACTGGAAGTTGAGTGGGACGTGCGTCCTACGTAAATCAAGTTTGCGTGATTACTATTAGTGATGATGGTTCCTTAGGGGGCGTCCATTAATTACGTGAGGCGTTTAGGGGGGGGGGGGGGGGAGTCGTGTTGAATCTCACTCAATCTCACGTAGGGGAGAGAGGGGTCTACGCAATTTTCACGTAATTTAAAAAAACCGCAAAGAAACAATGTAAAATTACGAGAAAACCGGGTTAAATTATGTAAAACATGTTTTTCCGCCAATATGGGTAAATCCTACAAAATAATACTTATCGCGGTTATGCGAATGCCACAAAGTAGCACAGTAGCTCCTCGATGGCTAAACCGCCACCGGCCAGCCAAGCCAGCCAAATGCAACGCATAAATCCAACGCAAATAGGCACAGATTAACGTTTTTACACTAATAGCACGTATTTGAAATATCTCACGTGAGATTATAAGGAGGGGGTGAGGGTCAAGCCAAATCTCACGACATCTCACCAAAGCGGGGGTGGGGTCGAAAAATCGCCAAAATTGCCTCACGTACCCAACTAGCACACTAGTGGAAATAGCAGCCTATTTTGTAACTTTTAGGTCCACAGTGGCGCTTTAGGGGTTCAGAAAGTGGTTTTAAGTTCTACTATTGCTTCCGTAACTGTTCATAGCTGTAAATATCACTAGGGGTAGCAGAAACTGAACCAAATGCCACTCTAGGTTTTATAAGAGTTCATTTTACAACCCATTTGCCGTCTATAGCTTTAAAAGAGAGTTAAAACATGTATGTTAAAGCTTAAAGCTGCTAAAAAGCTTCTATTGCCGCTGCTGTACGCTTTAGAACTGCATACGACCGTACGATTTACGATAATTGCAGACTTTTAACGGAACTGTATAAAAGATATATTTATCACTGTTCTGGCACTGAAAGTTTCATTGCAGAAGTGATTTGTTCTTTTGCGCAGACTTAAGTAGGAATTTGATCGATTGTTTTACTAATAGCGACATTAAGGCTCCACAACAAAAACAGGAGAGTAATGGATATTGCCTACTCATTTGGAAACATTCCGCTATTTTTATTGGAGAAACCAGATTTTATAAAATATTTAAGCCAGTTTAAAAGAAATATGGATCTGAAAGCATGGAAGTTCAAACAACGAACTGGTGGATATCGCAAGAAAGTACGGAGAGTTTATCAGAATATGCAGAAATTAAAAAAGGCAACTGTGTGTGAGAATTCTGTAATTGAAATATTAAATAACACGTAAGTTTTTTTTTTACTCAATTATGTGAGAGTAATTTAGCTTTTATTTATAAAACTCTATTCATTTAATTTATTCTTTAAGGGATTCATTGGAAAAAAACAAAAATAATTCGCCAAGTTCGAGTTCAACAAACACAAGCGAGGGTCCCGTAGATTTTGTTTTCTCAATTACTGATAACGGACGAGTTACAGAGGAAAAGTAAGTTATAGCTTGGTGTGGCATATTATAAAAATAAAGTAAAATAACCTTCTTTGCGTAATTTATTGTTTCTTTTTTCTAGACTGGACTCAGACAGCGATACTGAATTTAAAATAGAGTATGTCGAATGTGAAAGAAAATGGAGCTATCGCGAGCAAATACGAATTTGGGCGCTGAAACACAAATGTAGTCATGTAGCTTTAAAAGACTTATTTCAAATTTTAAACCAAATTACTCCTAACGCTATGCCTAAAGATCCACGCTCACTACTTGGTACACCAAGAGAAATTACAATAAACTTCGTCGATCCAGGTGAATACTGGCACAATAACTTGAAAAATAGTATTATAAAAAGTTTAGAAAATTCTAAAGTTATACTGGAAAATATATCGATTTTAGTAAACATAGACGGATTACCTATTTACAAAAGCTCTAAACAACAATTTTGGCCTATATTGTGCAGTATTTTTGAAATGCCTCACATAAGTCCTATTATTTGTGGAATTTATCTAGGTTCAGCTAAACCAAAAGATTTGCATGAATTTTTAAAAGTTTTTATTGAAGAAATGGGCAGTATGCTTCACGATGGCATTAACATACGAAATAGAAAAAAATCAGTGTCATTGAGATGCTTTGTATGCGATTCTCCTGCCAGAGCTATGATAAAAGGTAGGTATACACCTGTATCTACTTGCTATCTGCTATAATGTATTATTAGCCAGTAGAGAGAAGATTTCGTTGTTCTTTCCCAAATGTCTCAAATCAAGTCTAATGATTATGGGGTTTTAATGTAACCGCCGTGTTTATTCAAGATTATGTCATTATTTACTAGTATTTACAGTTTTTCGGATCTAGTCTCACTTGTATGTTTTTTTTTCTCCAGGTGTGTGTAATTTTAATGGAAAACATGGTTGCCTTAAGTGTACAGTTGTGGGAGAATATTCGCATGTTTCGCACACTGTGATATTTCCTGACACCAACTGTCCATTACGGAATGACAAGGATTTTAGAGAAAAAAAGTATGGAAACCATCACAAATTCGACTCACCTTTATTAAAACTACCGATTGACATGATAGAAGCATTTCCTGTTTCCGATTCCCTGCATTTGATTGACTTGGGTATAGTAAAAAGATTGCTTGTTGGATGGCGAGATGGCAATTTCGGTAAAAAGGTTACTAAATGGTGTTCGAGTGATATTCACGCAGTCAATATTTTCTTAAACTCCTGCAAAACTCCAACTGAGATCCATAGAGCTGTTCGAGGTTTGGACAGTTTAAGTCATTGGAAAGGATCAGAGTTTAGAACCTTCTTTCATTATTTAAGTGTGGCGATATTACAAAAAGTGTTAAAGAAAGATGCCATGCAACATTTTCTCACATTATTTTGTGCAATAACAATATGTTCTAGTGAGGAATACTTTCCATTGCTACCTTTGGCAGAGGAACTTTTGGAATACTTTACGAAGCATTATAAGGATTTTTACGGTATTGACTATGTAACTAGCAACGTTCACAACTTAACTCATGTTGTTGCTGAAGTTCGGCGTTTCGGAACGTTACAAACATACAATGCATATAAATTTGAAAATAAATTATACTTAATAAAAAATTTGTTAAGACAAGGTAATAAACCACTATCTCAAATTGCTAAAAGACTTAAAGAGTACGAAATTTTGGATCATGTACAATTTACTGACCAGACACATTCTAATTACCCGTATGTAAAAAAAAGCACAAAGAATTTAGTTTTACATTTCAATGATTTTATTTTATCTAATCAAGGGGCAGATAAATATTTTTTAACTATTAAAAAAGAAGTGATGGAGGTGATTTGTATCAAAGTTGAAGAAAAGCAAATACATATTTATTGTAAGAAATTTGATAATTTAGTAAATGCTTTTGACCTTCCAATCTTCTCCTCTTATCTAAATATTTTCAAAAGCAACTATACATCAGTTTTAAGTTCAGAATACGTGTGTTCGCCGTGTGATGTTAAATGTAAACTCGTGGTCACTCGACATGAATCGGATTTATATTTTGTTCCTTTACTACACACATTATAACGAGTACGATCGAAGCATCTCTTGTATAATTGTATTGGTGAATTGAAATAAAAAAATATTTGAGATGAAATCAACTTGTTTTATTGGCAAATCGGCCCATAATTGACATTGTTAAAATAATTAAACTAGGTAAATTCTAAAATAACAGCAGTATAAACAATATTTGCACAACATTGTGTCTTTTGTCTCATTCTCTTCATGAGTCTGACATGGTGAATCAAAATGGACCAAATATTTGAATCAAAAACAACATTTTTCTTTGGCAAATTGGCCCTTACTTACATAATAGACATAGTCAACACGTTTATTAATAATAAAAATAAATATTTGGGACATTTCACACACACAGACGCACTACCAACTACGCCTACAGACCTGTCAAACTAGGATAAGTCTAAAGTAGCAATATAAATAAATCTACGTATGGCAACAAATTTCAGTCTTATTAGCTGTACCACCTCAATAAAATCAGTGTGTAAGTCTGCATGAAGTCTCATTAAATTATTCTACAGTAAATTATACTTTCTAAATTTAACATTCTAAGTTACCTAAAACTATGTAGTTACGAATAAATAAACAGTCATAAGATACCCGAATCGGTGATGCTAGTTGCTAGAACGCCAAAACAAGCATTGTTTTGGCGTTCTAGCAACTAGCACCATCGATTATGGTTTTACTAGTACTCCTAATGATATAACTTGACTTCCTATCCTTCCTACATATTTATTTTGACCAGCTAATAAGTTAGAATAAATTAATTTTGATATTGTAATTTTTTTTTAACTTTCGTAACATACAAAATATCGATGAGCCCGTCTCAAGACTGTCAACATTTAGCGCAACACTAACACATCCACACACAACATTTATCAAAATCGCAGCTTTTTTTTTTAATCGCAGCTTGAAAACATTGTCAGTTGTAAAACGTGTCTAGGTAAAAGCATTGTTTGCGTTTGTTTGTATGGGTCCAAATTGCGCATTGTTGTTATTTGTGTTTGTATGTTGTGTATTGTTGTTGTTGTATTTTTTGTGTTGTGTGTTTGTTGTGTTTTTTGTCGTTTTGTGTTTGTTGTGTGTTGTTGCTTTTGTTTTGTGTTTGTATTGTTGTAGTGGTTAATTGCGTCGTGTTTGTGGTGTTTGGGAGTGGGTGTGTGCGTGTGTGGTGTGTGGTGTGTGTGTGTCGTGTCGAGTTATTGAGTACACGTATCTTAAACAACTAAAAAGTATCAAAAGTAATAGAAGTCTCTTAAAAGGAATGATATCACTCACAAATCTCAATAACCATACAAATGTAAACAATTTTTTTTTTAAATCTTTGAAAGAATAATTAACAAAGAAAGTTATAGGTACAGACGATAACTCTCTGTATACACCTTTGTATATAAACCTTTGTACTTACTTAAAACTTAATAGTAAAAATTAAAATACAAACCCTTGGTGATTATTAAACTGTATCTTTTAAGTCATTTTCTTATCCGGAAACGATCTGTTGTTCTGGAAGTTCTGGGAAATGGTTGTTCTGAGATACATTATCTTCAATTACAACACTGTCCAAAATTTGAGCATTTTCTTCTTGGGAAGTTTTTTCTTCTTGAGGAATATTCTCTCGGTTTTCTTTATTGGCTTCATTTACAAGATTTTGGGCTTCGTTGGAAGATCCTTCTTCTGACGATTCATTATTATTTACAGGATTTTCACTCAGTTTCTGTCTTTTGTGACTATTTCTGCAAGTCGAAGATCTTTGTAATTTAGAGTTTTTACGCTTTGTAGCGTTTTTTAGAACAGATTTAAAAAACTTCTCATTGCCAGCAATAGTGTATGTATGGTCACATTCGTAAATCAGTTCAAAAAATAGTTGTAAAACATTTTTATACTGTTTTAAACATACTTTTGTGCCTTCACCTCTTGCGCTACCAGACCAAGAGCATTTGGTTAGAAATTCTCTGGTAAAAAACACATCAACTAATTGATATGCGCAGTTTTCAGCTTTTCCTGGTTGGCACACGATACTATATTTAATTTTATAGTCCTCTTTAATCTTGCCGTCGTTTAATATTGCCTCTAAATTGGATAGTTCTTCGATATTTCGTATAGGTTTAAAACAAAATCGGTTATTATCAGGTGTTTTTTTCATATCATCATTTAATTTAGTAACTTGTGGTTCATACTTTCCAGTTATATAAGTATCCAATTTCACCGAAATATGAGCAATGGCCATCAATATGCTTTGCTGGTTTTCTAATACATTTTTATAATTATCTTTTAGTAATATCAAATCGTTCAAAATTGCTTCCTGATTTTTGTAGATCTCAACTTGGTTGCTTGTAATTTTCTCCAAATCTGAAGGGTCAATAGCTACTACGGGAACAGAAGTAGTTTCATTGTTAACAGTAACTACAGATGTAGGTTCATTTACAGCAACAGCATATAAGGGTTCCTGAATCTGGATTTGTTCTGGCAGATTAGAAACTGTAGCAGCACCACGATTTAAGGCCTAAAAATAAGGAATATTTCACTGTAGTCAAAACAAAAAAGAAAAGAAAGTAGAAAAAAAAGTAAGACTTAACTTAAAAAAATTACATAAAACGTACCATTGCTATTTGCAATAAAATTGTTACTACAATAACTTAACAAGAGACGTGTGAAAAGGGCAAAATGTGTACAGATACTAACTAAAATAAGATAGACGTCACATTCGCAGCAACAGTTTTGTTGTAGTTTTAAAAATCATAACGTGATCTGTGACTTAGTAAACAAACTCTCAATTACAAGCGCGGCGTTTGTTCTTGTCTCGGGCACATGTGTAGAGTAATTAAGATAAGGCATAAAGCGCTAATAAAGCTGAATCAGCTGTCTAAAATTAATACAAATAATACCCAACTGCGTAAAAAGGAGGGCAGGTAATGTTTTTATCGAGATTATTGGCTTAAAGAAATGTAAATTTATTTCAAGTTTGTACCTGTTGGGCTATAATGTTGAAATTTTCAAGTTGGTTTGTTCCTCCGATAAGGTGTGGCGAGAGCGCTGGTAAGAGTTCTGTGGCTTCTTGTTCTGTTGTCGAACAATCTAACATTTCTGTCAACTGCTCGTCAGCAATTTCGTACGACATAATATTATTCCTTTTAACAATGCAGTTTATTTTAGTCCAATTTGGTTGTGGAGTTGAATCTTCTATTTTACATAATTTTTTACTTTTTTTGTTCGGCCAGTGTAACACTCCATGTTTTTCCCACTTAGATGGACAGATGCAAAGTTCTTGTTGATTTTGTTGTTCATTATAAGTTTGAATTATTTTGAAAGGCATTCTGGAAACATGGTAAGACATAGTATTTGTAAAACAATGAAAAGAGCCAAAAATATAGAAGCGGCTACAAATGATCATCGTATTTTAGGGTTTTCAACGAGTTCTACGGATCTCTGAACAAATAACCATTAGTGTGGTTCGATATCTGCAGTAAGTACGAAATAAAAGTGATTGTAAAGACTTGAACTGCATTAGTGGTACAGGTATTACTTGGACCTTCAGAAGAGTGAAACTTAGCGCTTTGACGCGCAGAGAGGAAGTATTAAGGTTGAAGTTGCAAGTTAAAGCTGCTTCTCTTAGACGACATGTTTACAAGACAATTATTTATCATTACTTGAGAAATGTATAGGTTTTTATAGCAATTTGTAGTAAAATAAAACTAAAAATAGAACCAGCAACTTACTAAATACAAATGTAGTCAAGTATGTAATTTCAATATCGTGTAGGTATGAGATATAATAATATTTATTTAATAATATTTTACATATTTTACGATATTCTGAGGTAATTATTGAGGCGCGTTCAAAATACTCCAATAATATCAACTATATGCACGATAAACTGATCTGCGTTTGTAGCCACTTGCTTAAAATACAAAATATAGCTCAAAAACACTTACCTTCACTTCACTTATTATTTATTTGTATTCAGTAATGTCTGACTCAGGAACAACAGATGTATGTAATAAATTAGAGACAAGGTGAATGATCAGTGATCCTTAATTCGTTCAGTTAAATCTGTCATTCATTCAATAAGCGCCACAAGAGTTTTAGTGTGGTGTTAATTATTAGTTGCAGCTCCTGTAGCGCTTTTATGCCACTATTATGAAGTTCTAATGGAACTATAGATTGCAAAAAGTTGTGCCCCTTTGGCTCCAAAGCGGCTGCATAAGGTCTCCAGTGCACGCTCTGGCGCTTGAGCTTGGCGCCTTTGGGAATAATCGGATTAGCTCCAAAGCTCTTAAGCAACAGTTTGTGCTAGTTGGGTAATTAATGGACGCCCCTTACTAATATTATAAACGCGAAAGTTTGTATGTATGGATGTTTGTTACTCTTTCACACAAAAACGGCTGAACGGATTTGGATAAAATTTGGCACACAAATAGATTATAACCTAGATGAATACATAGGATAGGTACTTTTTATCCCGGTTGTACGTTACCGCGGGATAATTTCCGACATCCACTTTCTAGGGATCTATTTATAAATGAGGTAGCCCGCGAAATTCAAACTTTCCTCCGATTTTTACAAAATTCAGGTCAGTGTCAGGCAGATTGTATGTTGATTCGCGACCGTAACAAATAGAGCTTCAAAGAATTATAATTACTAGTTCGAAATTCAATCATAATTCATTTAAAACTTAGTGTAGTATTTGCTATCCAGACTTGTCCGCCTCCCGCCCAGACAGGCAAGCTACCTTCGGGGATATCTTTGGAGCCACTAGGCTGCCTTGTGGCTCTAGACGTAAATCGGGGTTGCCAACCTTGCCTTAAGGTGAATCTAGTCCACATTTTTCCCATACAAACTTCCTTCGGGAGTGTATTACTCCACTATTTGACAATATACAATGGTATGGTTTTTTCTTATTATTAATATTGTCTGTACGGAAACAGAATACTAAAATTAAAAACCATTAAAAAATTAGGAGCCAACAAACTTTTGTTTTTCTTGCTTTTTTTTACCTAACTTTGGGCGTGTTGTATTAAAAGAACTGTAAAATCTCCAAAACGAAGTTGGTAACGACAGAGCTCAATTATCGAAAACTTCAATAAACTTTATTGGTCATTGATTTATGCAGTGGTTTTTTCAGAAAACCCGATCTTCCGAAGGACTTTAACTGATACTGCAGCTCATTCAAAATGTTGTGCGTCTAACTGCTAATCACTGATACTACCTCTGTCGGACATGAAGCCTGGTAAGACAGCGTGCTTTTCAGCCAGGCCCACCAGTGAGTTCTAGCTTGCGACTAGGCTCCCCTTAAGTTACGATCTATGCCTGCCTTACCTTATTAGCTTGCTGCCCTTGGTTGCCCAGCGCGGTAACAATCATTTCTCTCTCATCGGCAGTCATAAACGGCTGCTGCTGCGGCGAGTCCTGGACCAGCACCACCCATAGGACACACCACATTAGGGACAGGCCACCCATCACGTAGAATACGCTCTCCCAACCTGTGGGGGGAAATGGAGGATCAGTTTGCAGCTCAGCTAAACTTTATGGTAAATAGTACTTAGTTTGTAGGTTGAATAACCCGCTGATGACACAATATGTCGATCGACATTTGGTAGTTCTAAAATTTATTTATTTGTTTACCGACACTTATCATTCATGGATATCCTGGCGATAAAGTGGTTCTCACTATAGAAAAATATAACATTACGTTTAAGGTAAACTTTTTTTTGTAACAGAAAAATTACAATCCCAATTGTTTACTTGAATTCTTGCATTCCACAATGTGTACTTAGGTGGTGTGTACTAACTTAAAATTATAATATTATGCGATCATTATGGAGTGTAGTGTACATGAGGCGCACAAGCAAGTTGGTCCTAAATATTTCGTACCTCGTCTTACTCTTACTTTTGCATGCAGGATATCCGTTCGTCATACATAATTAAAGAATAACATAAAACTATTTAACTACGATTCTATACGTGATTGGTTCGTAGAAGTTGATCTCCATAAGAGCAACCAAAAAGTTAATGGATGCTCATTTAAAATATTTGTGGATGTGCAGTTAATAAGTATGGAATCTACCAAAAATAAATGAACATTTTTAGAAAAATGGTGGCGTCAGTAGTTCGAACGAAATTTTATTTGATTAAAAAAAAACAAACAGTACATTCGTTTCAGCTAAATTATTTTTTTGACTTTCCGTCTTCATAGTCTTACCGATATTAGCAGTAAGCACGCCTGCCATCAGCATAGAGATGACGGTGCCCAGAGAAGTTCCCGCATACGTCAGGGCAGCCATGAAGCTGCGCTCCGAAGGCGGTGCCCATTTTGACAACAGCGTGTGCATTGCGGGGAATGTGACTCCCTAAAGATACAAGAATACAACTTAAGAAGGGGACGGATATTCGCTTTTTAGGGTTCCGTACCTCATAAGGTAAAAAAGGAACCCTTATAAGATCACTCTCTGATCTTGTCCGTCTGTATGTCCGTGTGTCACCACCGATTGTCTCAGGAACGGGTGGACCTAGCAAGTTGAAATTTATACCAGATACTGAGGTCTATTGTCCCTATTAGGTGTTCAAAAATCAAGGCCCTGAGTCCACATGATAAAAAGATACCTATGAGCAAATTTTGATTTTCGCGAAAACTTGTAAGTAACAAAATTTAACTTAATTTTATACTTTTTTTATTTTTCGGTACAATTGGCAGGTACGGAACCCTCGGCGCACAAGTTCGACTCGCACTTAACCGGTTTATTTTTGCACGAAACCCTAAACCAAGAAGCTATTGCTAGCCTATGTCTACACCCTAATTGCGCACACGCTATCAATCATAATCTGAATAATTTTAAAAGATATTCTATTTTTCTGTTCGAAAAATTCGTCTGCTCAACTTGGTGCCAGTTTTGATATATTCAGTAAATATAGGTTAATTAGTCAAATAAAAAAATAAAAAAACATAATATGGTCCCTATATTAGTCTGCAGGAGACTTGCCTACGGTTGTTTAGTTTAAAAAGTAATCATTGTAAGCCTTTGCCATTCATTTTTGAAATGAAAGATACTTGAAATTCGCACAGAGTGTGAACTACTAGGTATAACATCAAATAATATGAAAAAAATTAACTTGAGAATTAAAGGGGGCCCACCCATTCACGATGTGTAATTTCCGGCGTTTAAAAACAAAAGTAAAGTGTTATATGCGGAACCCTTTGTGTGCAAGTCGCACTCGCACTTAGCAGCTTTTTAAAGGGTAATATCTAGTCTATGTACAATTTCAGGTGCATTTATTTCTACAGGCTAAACATGTCTCCATTCTCCACATTATTATGTTATGTTTACATAAACATATTGCTAGGTACTTTACCTATATACGTGTGTCACGTATGTCTACACATTGTAATCAATAAATAGAGGTGACGTCGTTTGGGATAATGATCCCAACAGTATGAGGAATATTTGTTATGATTTGATGAATGTATGGGTAACACCGCATGATTGTATTTATGTAGAAACACTTCTGTATTTCATCTTGTATTCGTATCATTTATGTATGTTAAAAATGTATTATTATCGTAAAACAGGCATACATTTCCATGTGATAGTTCCACTCGACTTTCAAAAATAGTAAAATAACAACTTTTACATACATACTTACTTCATCATCATCAGCCTATAATGTTCCCACTGCTGGGACACAAGGCCTCCTCTCGGTGAGAGAGATTGGGCCGTAATCTACCACGCGGGCCCAGTGCGGGTTGGTAGATGTCACATGTCTACGAATTTTTGGTTCTAGTACATGCCGGTTTCCTCACGATGTTTTCCTTCACCGTTTTGAGAGCAGTGGTGATGAAATGATTTACACAAAGTAATGCGCCTGGCTGGGTTCGAACTCACGACCTACAACTGGTAAGTCGCGGCCGTTGCCACTTGGCCACCACTGCTCTCATACTTACTTACTTTGTACAAATTCGCAAAGCAATACCTAATTATTTTTCAGTACATTTTCACCATTTTACCTGTCTTATGTTAGAAATATATCTGATGGCCACCATCAAATCTTTCTGGGAAAAAGTGGCTCCACCACGTTTCTATTATGCAACGCAACGAGTGGAATCTCCGGAATCACAAAGGAAATTCAATTGACGGCACAGCGCTGCGTGTCGCGGGTTCGATTCCCGCACAGGAGAAATATTTGTATGACCTACAAGTAATTGTTCTGGTTGTTTGTGTATGTGAGTTTAAATGTTTGTAAACGCACCCACAATACAGGAGAAATTCCTAGTGCGGGGTAAGGTTAAAAATATATAAAAAATTGTCGATGATTCCCTGCCCTGCTTATACAGAGTGGCGGGACAACAAGCAACATGTTACCATAGAACCCCCAGGTTCCGAATCATGTACCTACCTACTGAACCCATCATAGATTTATTTTTATATTTCTATGGAACCCATGGTTCAGGTTTTTTGACAATTATTTAAAAAAAAATTGTTGTTCCATACATTTTAACCAAGTTTGCACTTCGATGACCCTGCCACCCTTTATACCAGGTGCGGTCCGAGGGGAGGTCCTAGGGGTCATGACCCCCCCCCCCCCCAAAGCCGTAAACGTAAATCTTCTCAAAATAGTAATTTTTCGAAAATATAATACATTTTCTTATTGTATACCTATGTAGTCTTTGTTTGTGCCCCCCAAAGTCTTTGACTGCGACCGCGCCTGCTTTATACTTAGGTCAGCACTTCAGCAGTCACTGAGAAACATAGGCAATAAGCTAGGCGTAGCATTTGAAGTATGATCTACAAATTGCAATCCAAGTCAAAAGTTATTAAATTTAAATTAGGCTGAGAATCAGCACTTTTTGAGCGTCATAATGACATGAGACAGTCCCCCTGCCAGGGGTGCGGGTTTGTTCGAACGAAATACCGCAGCCCCTGGCATACGGGCTACTGAGGGAACACGGGTGGGTTTTAGTCAGTAAAAGTCTGACACGCCCTCCTGCTCCACCCAGAGCGGGAGAAATTATTTGATGATTTCCCACCATAAAAAAGACAGTCCCCCAAAACACCGTATCTTCAACCGACGATGTTCAAAAGACACTCACCCCTCCAATGCCTTCGCCGATCCTCATGAGCACAGCCGCAGAGTAGTGCAGTTCACACATAACCGGAGTCAGCAGGGTGCACACCACGTTGATAAACACGCTGAAGAACATCACCCACTTCGCTGAGTACAGCTCTGCTATGCGGGCAGCTGGTGGACAAAGCATATTCAATGAGTATTATCACGCCTGCGCCTATTGTCAAGTTGGTATCACATTTCGTCAATTTATAAGTCACAACAAGGAAGCCTAGCGCCGCGAGCGCACTTACTTAGGTTCCTAATAACATTTAAACCGAGCACAATACCACAGTATAAATATGAATATACCGCGATACCGTTAATCGCAGCTCAGTAGCTGCGATGAACGGTAATATCGCGGTATTGTCCGTTGTGTAAAAATCCGTGGACTCACAACTTAGACCATAAAGACCACGGATTTTTTTTCTTGAAGGTGTAGCCTCTCGCGGTTCAACATAGGAGGTTTTCGGCTGCTGAGATAACGAGGCTATACTTCGGAAGTCTAACTAACGAAAAAACTTATAAACTAAGCGAGCTGATGTCCGTACCCTGTGGAGTACAGGCTGGATCGGATCTATGAGGCGACGGCAGCGTTTATGCTGCTATTTGTAAGGGCAAACGAATGCGGGAAAACTTTTAATATTTCTATGGGGAAAAACATATTTGCTAGTTTAGGGTCTAGCCTTAGGACTTACCAGGTAGTTGCGAGATGAAATAGCCCCAGAAATAACAACTAAGGACAATGCCTTGAACTTCTGAAGACCACGCGAAGGGTCCATCCAGCTCCTGAAAACAGAACATCAAGAAATTATACACACTTTCGAATACATAGGTACTCAAACGAAGTGCTTGACCAAAATTAAGTTGCGTGTTGGAGTATTAGGCAGTCTTGATCCTCGATAAGAAACCCATTGGAACTACGAGTATCTATAAAACATTCAGAGAAAGTTTAATACGACGTGAGCTATAAAACCAGGATTTTATGAGGAGCGATGCCCGTTTGTCCTGTCCGTCCGTCAGTCAGGGGTTGCAAAGAACTTCAACCCCTGAAAAGGGCAAGGGCGCATCGAAAATAACTTACATAAAAAACTTCGTAAAATAAGTTGCAAATCTTGGATTCAACTCAGGATCCAAAGATATTGTTTTTTTTTTTGTAAATTCTTTCAGTAGAATCATTTTAGCCGTTTGGAAGTGATCCAAATATGAAATCAACGGAGAGTTCTCAGATGGTTATGACAGATCAAGGTCGTTCTTGTTTTAGATAGAACCATAAAAAATTACAGATGCATTACATACAAAATCAGCCTATAATGTTCTGCACAGCTGGGACACAGGCCTCCTCCCTCTCTGTGAGAGTACGGCGTAATCCACCACGCGGGCCCAGTGCGGGTTGGTAAATATCGCATTTACATGCCTCACGATGTTTTCCTTCACCGTTTTGAGAGCAGTGGTGATGAAATAATCTGTCTGGTTTCGAACCTACGGCCACCGCTGCTTTAAAAAATATAAAAATACAGTTTGTGATTGTTTATCTGTAATTTTGTCTATTCTTCCATCGACAAAACCCGTTTCTACGGTGGCCATGCTACGCGTGCTGGTATGCAAAATAAACAAAGAAATGTTATATACTTAGGGTGACACACACAATCATAATCGGTCTATAATATTCCCACTGCAGGCAGTAGCACGAAACCCGTAGACAAGCGTTTCGTCGTCAGAAGAGTAGACAAAAATGACGTTTCCGTATAGACAGTAGACAGTTTTTCACCGAGAAATGTAGACAAGCGATTTCTATTCTATAGTAGAGTAGAAATAGAAAGCGTCATGCTAACCCTGCTGGGACACTGGCCTCCTCTCTGTGAGAGAGAGCGGGCCATAATCCACCACGCGGGCCCAGTGCGGCTTGGTGACACAATGGACGGTGTTTTAATTATTGTGAATGTGAGGACTATGTGGTATTTTTGTTTTTGTATTTCGTCTCTTTCTCAGTTCGTTTTTAATGTTAATCTGGCAGTTTGAGTACTTTATGCGGCCTACCCAAATGTCCTTTCTTTGGTATTGTTCGTCAAATCGTTGAGCTCCTCAAGTTCTGAGTTGAGCCGTATGATTACTGATACATGCGTGCACTGAATGGACAGGTCCACTCAACCTGTGTGGTTCTTTCCTCAAAAGACCATTTCAGACACCAATCCACATGGTCTTCACATGATCTGACCAAGATTATGTCTGGACTTTAAAAGAGACTGTGACCTCTGAGTTTGTTTCGGCCTTTCTTCTCAGAGTAGTCAGATAGGAAACGCCGACCTCATCTAGTTTAAAAAAATATGATTGACGTGTAAAAGTGTTTGTACAAACCTACTTACAGAAATAAAATCATTTATCATTTAACAGCGATATTTTTGTTTGCCACCATAAATTGGAAATTGAACCCAGTTTTGCAGGTCCATCTAAGTATCTATCACAATGTATGGGAGATGATTATAAGCATTGCACCTCCAAAGCATCATCCGTTAATGCACCGCTGTGCCCAATAGGGTATTTTCCAATTTAATGAAAACTATTTTAATTTGAAGATAGGAACGATATATTTATCAGAAAAATAAAAATAAATTTATTTAAATCCACTTTCTCAATTAGAAACAAATTTCGTTTTCGTTGTTTTGATTTTACCGCCAAAAAGCTCCTTACGATGAATTTTTATCACGTGACATAGTGACGCCAGCTTTGCGTAAACGGCATCGGTACAAATACTTAGTTTGGCGCAGTTTTAGAAGTATTTGTGCACAGAGGCACCGTACGCCAGTAATTCCACTTTCTATACATTCAAAATCTTGTTAATTAATAACTCTATATTCACTTGTTTACTTACTAGCTACTTTGGTTTACACAAAGTTGACGTCACGTGATAAAAAGTCATCGTAACGAGCGTTTTGGCGGTAAATTCAAAACAACGAAAAGTAAATTTGATTTAAATCGTTTTTAACTGAGAAAATGGATATAAATCAATTTACTTTTATTTTTCTGTTACATATTTCGTCCCAATCTTCAATTTAGAATACTTTTTAATAAATTGGAAAATACCCTATTGTTATACAAAAATAAAACTTTTTCCTCATACAAAATTAAAACAATGTCACAGTAAGTAGGGGCATAATTATCTTTAACGAGAAAGCTGTATGTCCTGGAATTCGTAATTTATGATGTCGCAAACGTCTGCGTAAGAAATGATTTAAAAAGTGAAACATTAATGTAGCCAATGAAATGTATCGTATTCGTATATCACAGTTTACGATCGCCCCAATTGATGTTTAAAAACAACTCGTGTTTATTAGTAAGTTGATGAAAATCAGGTCAATTTGATACGACAGACATTGAAAGTTTTTTTTTTTTCTTTTTATCAAGATATCCTCTAGCGGAGAAGACCAGAAAGACCCACCAGTGTTATGAATGGTGTCAGGGTCAAATTAATTTATCTACTGAGACTTCACAGACGTAACTGCTGCAATGGGGCTCGTGGCTAAGTAATAACAGCCGCACGGGTCTATCGATCAGCTGCGCTTGCCTCGGTTTGTCGGTGGATGGGTGATCAGATCATCTATACTTATACCTACGAGTAGATACCGAAACCCCCGTGCGTCGGAAAGCATGTCAAGCCGTTGGTCCCGACTGTCATTCGTGGATCTTGACAGCTTTTACGGGTCGTCAGAAGCTCGAAAGTCTGACAATCAGTGATACCAAATATTACCCATTAACTGGGTTGTGGAGATCAGCACCCTAATTGCGTAACTCACGATTCATCATAATCTGTATCGTTTTGAAACGGATTGTTAAACCATTGCTTCATACGTTCGAAAAATGTGTCTGTTCGACAACATAAATAACGCAATGAATATTGTTTAACTGTGAAGACGAAACCAATTATGATCAATCGTGAGTTACGCAATTAGGGTGCAGATAGGCAGTCGCTCCATGTAAAATACTGGTATTCACCTGCATCCTTTTAGAATGGAAGCCGACCCCAAAATATTATAGTTAGGACGTCGGAATCGATTTCTAATGATGAATAAAAAACTGTATTTTTATTTTATTTCAATTTGCTCTACTAAGTCTGACAATTTTATCTTGTGGTAATAAAAGGGCTTAGCCATTTTCTTTATTAAAAGCCGCATGCGTTGGCTTACTTTATGGAACAGTTAAGCAATCTCATAAATTCAAGTAGGTAATCAAATAGTACCTATCCCTTAGAGGTATTATGTCCTGTAGGAGGTTGGACAAAGGCATTTCAAGGTAACAAATAAAATTATGAGTTTTATGAGTAGACTAGCGTATGCCTGCGGCTCCGCCCGCGTGGATGTCGGTTATCGCGTAAAAAAGCAGCCTATGTCCTTTTCCATATCCCAGGCTATATATCTGCCAAATTTCTTGACGATCGGTTCAGTGGCTTAGGTTTGAAATCGTAACAGACAGACAGATAGACAGAGTTAGGTACTTTCGCATTTATAATATTAGCAGGGGGATACAGGATTTCATTCTTCGTATGTTTTTTCTTCTGGTTATTGAATTGTTCACGAAGCTCTGTTCTCAGATCTCTCTATGGTCTGTATCCCCTAATAACCTATCGGTATTTACACTCAGGGCATGATTTACAGATCAATCTTTGAAATTACTTTGGCAAATTAGCGTTTCATATGAAAATTAACCCTATTTTTTTAGCAAATATTAACAATACTCAACTGTCAAGTAAATACAACAATTCCTATTGCTACTTAGGTACCTAACAGACGAACGGAAGCAAATGTACAAGAGTTACGTCATTCGAATTAAGGGTTTGATTAGCAGAGTAAAGTCAAACTGCGAACTTTGCCCCCAGAGTAACAATATCTGGAGCAAAATTACTTACAGTAGAATTGGCACTCCGTCCTTCGCACACCTCATCAGCAGGCACCAACAAACTGTCACTCTTGTTAAGAAGTCTATCTTCAGCCTCTTGGGCCGCCTTGATCGCACTATGGTTTAGCATCCCCACCATAGCCACGGAGAGATTCACCTTCAGACCATAGACTATGGCGAAGCCTATAGAGCCGAGGGCGGCTAGGACGTACCGCGCAGGGACGATGCCTGAAAAGGGCAAAGAATAGCATTAGGTTTTTTTGAACGACTTTTGTAAAGATTTTAAAGAAAGTTGATATAGTTGTTATAGTCCTTCATAAATAGCCCATGAAAGGGTATTGGAAAGTCTTATTCCTTACTGCTGACCTGGGGCCTAAGTCTACTAATTTATAAACGTCACAATGGTCTCTCAATGGTAAGTTTTTGACAGATTTGCCATACAAAAACTGTCAAAAACACACCATTGAGAGACCATTGTAACGTTTATAAATTAGTAGACTTAGGCCCCTGAAGTTCTGAGTTGAGCTACACGACCACTGAACGCGACACAAATGCGCGCACTGACTGAATAGGTCCAGTGAAATATTTCTGGTTCCTTCGTCAAAAGACTATCTCGAACACTAATCAGTATGGTATTCACAAGACCTGACCAAGATTGACTTTAGAGACGGTGACCTCGGAGTGTTTATCGGTCTTTCTTCTCAGAGTAGTCGGATAGAAAACATCGGTCTCATCTGGTTTTTAACATATTTAATCATCGACGTGTAAATGTGTCTTTATAAATTCCAATTTACAGTAATAATATAAGTATCTATGGATTTTTTCATTCATCTTCTTATACCACAAACCAAGGATCGCGACGTACAACGGTTACCCGGGATTTTACCTCATTGCCATAACTACGGGAAATATTATATAAGCGTAATAATTTGTAATCAATCAATTTAATAAAAATTATCAATAACGATATATCGCGCCCTCCGTCCACTTCTTTACTTGTTCAATACAAACAATTAGAGCTTCCAAGAATCTATCTTCTAAGTGATTGTGTTGGTTGGACGGACGTCGACACGCCTTCATCCAATAGTGTCAAAAGTGCTCGAGGTCACGTAGGCACTTAGGTGCGAAAAATAATCTTGCACTTCCAAGCTTAGTTCCTGGATGCTGCTTAAATTTTAGCATCTTATGAATAAGTTTCCATATACGTACACCATAATAAATTACATTAATATCCTCACTCTCCTGCGCTTAACCCATTTTCTTAGAATAATTATTCTAAGCCCATTTTATTCGGGATGGTAACATGTATTTTTAACCCCCAACGCAAAAACAACGGGGTGTTAAAGTTTGACGTGTCTGTGTGTTCGTCGGAGGACGGCTAATGAAAACGCCAAACAGAAGAAGCCTAGCATTTTCATTAGCGGTCCCCCGACGTGGCAATGCCTTGTTCAAAATATTACCTTCTACAACTTAAAAGACCAAAACTTACATATTACTTTTTAGAGTTTTTGTTTGGGTTAACGGATTTTTGAATTTTGAATTTTTCTTCCACATGAACATTAGTCGTCATCTCGGTAAAGTCATCCATCCACCGTTATCATCTTAATGAACATGAATGACGGATGAATGAAGTATCAACCATAATACATAATAATAATAAAGTAGAAACTTACATAAATACTCGTAGAATGTTACAATGGGTGGTCTTATCGCTAAACCGATATTTTACAACCCCCAGACAATGTTATCGAATCATCTGAGAGCCTTCCGCCTGGGCACGCGTTACCGTGGTTGACTTTGAAATCTGTAAATAGACTTCGATCCCAAGTCGACCAGAGCAAAGACAATATACCTATTGTCTCCACAGATGGGGGTTCACAGACGGGTCACGGGGTTTTTTTTTTTTTTGGCTGGGAAATCAAATGACTTCTCCTGCTGAGTAGAGCAGGAGGGCGTGTCAGACTTTTACTGACTAAAACCCACCCGTGTTCCCTCAATAGCCCGTATGCCAGGGGCTGTGGTATCTCTTTCGAACAAACCCGCACCCCTGGCAGGCATCGGCCCTTGCGGACCCCACCAGTGGTTGCTGACATCTTTGACGGCGCGCGTGTGGAACACAACGCGCCGTCCCGTCTACCACTTTTCGGCCGCAGGGGATAGGGAGAGCGGCTGACGCTATACCGACACTCCTCTTCCCCTGCGGCCCCACCGCGTCCGCCATCAAACGGTGGCGGCCCCGTCCAGGCCACGGAAGGGAAGAGCGCTGCTCAGAAGCACCGGCACTCCTTCTCTACCGCAGCCCGTAACCCTCAGCCGCGATGCCTCCCATTCGACATCGCGGCCCACCTCAGTTGCAGTGCACCTCACCGCATCCTACTTTTTGGCCGCTACGTCAATGGCTTGAAGGCAAAAGCCCTGACGAGCGGCCCTACCTTTGGGTTCCTCTTGGCTTCACCGTGGCTGGAATACACGACAATGCAGGAACCCACTCGGGGGGGACGGGTCACGGGGTCAGACCTCAATTGTGTATGCGGCACCTCCCACAGATAATAACTCACCGTCTATCCTGCGCCGCATATTATGCCCTGTTACTTGTGCATTTGCTGGCTGAGGGTTACAAGCTGCGGCGGAGGTGTGCCGGTACTTCTGAGTAGTGCTCTTCCCTTCCGTGGCCTGGACGGGGCCGCCACCGTTTGATGGCGGACGCGGTGGGGCCGCAGGGGAGGAGGACTGTCGGTATAGCGTTGGCCACTCTCCCTATCCCCTGCGGCCGAAAAGTTGTAGGCGGCGGGGCCACTGTGCTGACCCGTCGCAGGGGGACCAGACAAGCGGTCGTCTGGGGCCCTTATGCTATTTGGTTCCTGGGGTTGTCACGGCGTGCCATGTGTCCTGGTGCGCCGGTGATAGGGGTTATTCCCCTCCGAGGAGGGTCCGGTGACGGACAGCCGCTGCGGGTTCGCGGATGGCTTGCGCGTTTCCGTGTTCCCGCCTCAAGCGGCACTGGAGGACACCGTGGAGTTTTAGTGGGTTACAGTCCCACATAACTGCGCTATCCCCCCGTGGTAGCGCAGTAGGCTCCACGTTAAAAAAAAATGCCCGGGTCGACGGCGCGTTGTGTTCCACGCGCGCCGTCAGAGATGTCTGTAACATCTGGGGTCCGCAAGGGCCGATGCCTGCCAGGGGTGCGGGTTGTTCGAAAGAGATACCGTCGCCCCTGGCACAAGGGCAACTGAGGGAACACGGGTGGGTTTTAGTCAGTAAAAGTCTGACACGTCCTCCTGCTCCACCCAGAGCGGGAGAAGTCATTTGATGATTTCCCACCGTAACAAAAAAAAAACTACTCTAAATCACGGTCACCTACTCGTAATTGACTAAGTATAGTTAGTTCATGATCTATTTTGATGAGACGAGATGCATTATTGTGGGATAACAATGGCGTAATATATCCTTATTGAGCCATGATGACGCTACAACACCCTTTTGGGAATTCATCAAGGTAAAAGTTATTTTATAACAATAATAAAGATTTTGTATGCATTGGATGAATCCAATGCATACAAAAGAATGTGGTACATATCACTTAAGGTTTACCCTTTGGGAATACAGACGTAATGTTGTTACACATTTATTTTAGTTACCTATCTATTCTGATCTCGACAGTTCACCCAAATCACATGAGCCCACATTTCGTCAGTATGCGGCAGCGACCATATAACCCAAGTATGCGGGTGAAACCACTGTGCGCAGTCACTAATGAAACAAATTGAACTTTTTCTATTCGACCCAGAATAGATACCTAAATAAACTTTTTCCCGCGGCTCCGCCCGCGTTATCGCGTAATAAAGTAGCCTATATCCTTCTCCATATCCCAGCGGTTTAGGCGTGAAAGCGTAACAGACAGACAGACAGAGTTACTTTTGTATTTATAATATTAGTAGCCCAGTAGGGATTTGAACCAGGCGTCAATATACGTCAGCAGTACACTTTGATCGTCGCTGTCGCTCTCTGGCTGGTTCCCAGTCGATGCGACTATAGTTACGTCTGCATCGTGACAGTTCGACATTCTAATGCGGTTATTAGGTCGAGATGAAATTAATTAATTGTGGCCAAAATAAGAAATATTCATTTATCAAAATTCGAGTGTCTTCATCGTTCTCCATAAAATTTTCGAAATTCACACCTTACAATGGTTATTAATTTGTCCATTTTATTGACTGTTCAACTTACTTACATACCTACTTTATCTATTAAATATTTGCACACCACTAAATGGCGGATGTGTCTGTGTGCCGAGTTTTTATTTATGGAACATCTTATGTACCTGCCACATTTAGTGCAAAATTAACAGTTCACTACTTCATAATTTATTAATGACTCGGCTACTTATGAGTGCAGCGCCAAGATAACCCGCGTTTAAATTTTCTTATTTTTTTTTGGAATCTGGGGGTCAGTGTCGAGTTGTAGGATGTTGAATAAAAAAGGCGCGACCGTAACAAGTATGTATTCACAGAATTTTATTAGGTCATTAAAATTCTCACCAATTAAATTCATGTAACTATTGAATAACTATACCTATTATTTCATCAATAAATAGGCTTATATGAACTTAGTGCCGATTTCAGCGATGAAACTGAACGCGATCAGTAGTTATTTACCGTGGTAGGTACATCTAAACCGCATAGGTACAAGAGCTGTCAGTGTCATCGTTGTTGTGGAATATACGTAGACACTAACAGCTCTTGAACACGTTTCATTGGTGAAATTCTTCCTTAGGGGGTTGGACCACATTGAATATTTTAATTGTTTTTTTTCCGTTAAATACTTCAGTGAGCTCCTGAGCTCCATCTGTCGCTGTATCGGCTGACGGCAGTACGCTGATTGCTGCTGCTGCTAGCCCTTCCAACACCCAACCTAGGAGCAGTATACTATTTATTACACCTAGGATATTCCTCCCAAATTCTATGTGTCTAAAACCATGGTCTGAAGAAAGACACACCAAGGTTCTCTGGTCCAAGACTCTGGCCTGGGTAGACAGATAGCATTAAAAAAGTTAATTGAAGACGAGTGCAAAATCCATACACGACGTCTACAATGATATTATAACCGTATTTTTATCGTGCAAATAAATGAGTCAACTATTAAATATAGTTTCCTCGGTAACTCCGATGTCTATCGCAAAAGTCGGTAAACTCAGACTCAATTCATAAGCGTGTTGGTCGTAAACGGCTAAACTTCTAGTTCTGGCCATAGATTTACTGGCGGTGTTGCGCATCAGAAGATCATGGTAATCATTGTAACTGCAGTAATAATGACGCTAACCGTAATTGGAATTTCGGAATTCTCCATAGCACCCCAGAGTCTGAAGAAGCATGGCGCTAAAGAGAGGAGGCCTGAACTCAGCAGTGGGTGGAAAAAGGCTGCGAATGATGATAATTATGAGGATAATGAGCCCAGAGTCTGAATTTGTGTGAGTGAGGGCAGTGCCGGATTAAGCAAGCGCGGGGCCCGTAGCAAATTCTGTTGTCCCTTGATCTGTTGTGGGTTAAGTGGCAAACAATTTCGTAATTCACGTCACTGACCACCTAAATTGTGTTTAGTCGCTGTCCTCAATAGATAATAGGTAGAGTCAAGAGGAATAACAGAACATCAGTAATGGCTTCTCGGCTTCCTTCTGCTGTCACCGTTGATTTTGCCGCGATTCATATTTTTTTTGTAAAACAAGGTGGATACGCGTAATAAAAAAATTGTGCTGTAAGTTACTAAATAAGTAGATACCTATAGTTAAATAAAATTAAGCAATTCGAAACACTGCAATTGTCATTTTATCACATTGTGTGCATTGAATGTATTTACAGACTAAGGGAAAATCCGCTTACCTACATGTCCACCAACAAATACAAATAACCTTTCATGTTCGATATGAGGAAAATGGAAAATGTGTCACTGTTTGCAAACACCTATTATTTAGTACATGTTGACTGTAGGCGTAGGATAGCTAGAAAACAGGTGATTATAGAATACTGATATTATGACGATTAATAAAAGAGATGAATGGAAGAAGAATTGTATAGAATCAAGTTCTCAGACAGCTGTGCTGCTGGGGCGTTTGTTACGCCTATTCTTTTCCCGGCGGGCGTTTTGGGTGTCTTTCTGTGTCACCGTATGATTGTGAAGCCGTTAGTTTATATTTTATCTCACGAGACTGTTATCAATCAATCAACTCAGCCTATCGCAGTCCACTGCTGGACATAGGCCTCTCCTAGGCAGCGCAACAACACTCTATCCTCCGCCTTCCGCATCCAGTCTGTCCCAGCCACCTTTTATATTGTAACAAACTGTCGATCAATCGTGAACCGTACCATATTGCTTGCAATAATAAGTTGGTATTAATTTTCGATGGTTCATAATTTATAGTAACTATAAATGTCAAACCGACAAATTGTGAACGAGCGCGACTTACAAGTTGGTCGCAGTACTCGTAGTAACTGGGCTATTCCGAATACTTCTAGGTGCGATCCGTAGCACGCAAGTTTAATTTGTCGGTTTGCCACGGACATTCATACTAATTTAAATAAATGACTTTTTGTTTTCAGAGCAAGACGATGATAATATCCAGTCATTCACGATATCAAATACTATACGTTTCATGAGTGTTTAGTGTGGATTATAAATTGTCATTCTAATTAGGTAGCAATTATCCATCTATCAAAATGTATCTTGTTTTTAGTTTAGATCACGCGCCGTTTATTTAGCCATCGTACATCAATCAAAATAAATATTTTATACATACGTCACATTGTGTTGACTCTGGCAATATTTACTCATTTTATAATATTTACTTACGTAGATTATGGCAATATTGCCTCCTACAAGGTTTACATTTACTACTTGAATGTGGGTAGTTTGGACTAAGAATGTTACGGATGCCATCTTAGCGGAGGCGAAGGTGGAAGTGAAGAGCAGACCTCCGCGAATAAGAAGGCTAACTGAGGCGGGGATGGAGATCGACTTCCCAGATCCTCGGTCAAAGTGTGGGAAGAAAACACCGCCGTGGTTTTTAGTCAGTAAGAGTCTGACAGACTCCTCCGCCCTCGTCGGGGCGGAGGTCATCCATGCGGGTTTTCCACCGCGGAACAAAAAAAAACACGCAGGTGGAGGTGGACAATTTTTTGATTTATCGAACTTTTGGTTAAGAATCCTACGACCGAAGCTCGCCACTAGGATTCGGGCGGAGACAATATTTCGTCTGAAAATTGCTATCGTTGCGCTAGTGTTAGTACCTGTGGAGGATACATACCTACAGTGAGCAGTACGATCACACACACATTGACAATGGCTTGACGCGATAGCGCTACTAGCTACTGACCATTTATGATGAATTTGGATGTGTTCCGTAATACCAAAAATGATGAATGAAAACTTATTGTATTTTAATATTTTTTTCGACATTTTACAACTTGATAATATGAGCTATGCTTCTGAGACAACAATATTACGGAAATTGTTGGTTATAATACCAAAAAAACAGTGAGAAAACATGTCATTTACGCTGTAAAAATGTGCGAAATGCAATTCGCTTAAACTTCATTTCAGGTAAGTATTTTGGAAAAAAAAACCCCTACGAGCCTAGATAAATACTGTCTGAATCCGAATATCATCATGATATGATGGAAATATGCTCAAGTTGCAAATGATTTAGGTATTACGTATGTATGGACAGTTCATTGTACGTAGGCCTCTTAAGTATCAAAACTTAAAAGAGGCATACTAAGAACGAAGAGTAGACAAACATGACGTTTCTGGGTAGGCTGTTGACAGTTTTGAACCGAGAAATGTAGACAAGCATTTCTATTCTACTGTGGAGTAGAAATAGAATGCGTCGTGCTAAGCCTGCTGGTATTTTATGAACAAATTTGAAATTTAGTGTTCAATATCATGATTTTGTAGTCTCCTAAATACCTTTACCTACCAGAAACATATCACCAGACCTGTGATCCTCGAAGGCTTAGGCAGCGGTGTGCCCTATTGTACAGAAGCCAGGACATCAAGCTACCCCAATCTGTCAAATTTCTTTGATAGTTTTTCAACTTTATTGCAAAGGAATAAGGTTTATGTTCAATTGGAAAAATTTGACACTTTGGGATAGCTTGACCTGCTGGCGACTGTACAGACATATTTCGCCAGTTTTGTTTAAATCCCATGACATAGGGGGCACACATCCAGCCTCCGGGCTGATACTGTCAAATTCCTGGTGGCAAAACCCAATAGAATTTTGTCTCCCCAGGAATCGTGCTCAGCATAGCGCTTGCAACCACTAGACCAACGAGAGAGTAATTATAACGTCTAATGCGTTCAAAACACCAGCCTCCTACTCTTTTGTTACTTACTAGGGTTTAGGGCTAATATTTTAGTGATGTCTCCCAGTCTAGCTAAATGAGTTTTCAATGTTATGAGAAATTTCGACAGAATATCCCAATATTAGAAAAAACCTATGTGTGCTGTTTGGCCTAGTCAGAATGTACTAATTACGTTGTTTGAATAAGGCTACTCTTGGAAGTACATATCTATAATAAAGCTACGTAAGAAATTCATCATCTGCCTAGCCTTTTCCCAACTTTATTGGGGCCGGATTCCAGTCTTATGGTACATCCACACATGTCACCGGCTTTACCGGCGGCCTGCAGATGCGGTTTCGAAGCCGAAAGCAAACTGCCGCCGGCAACCAAAAGCCGCGCGTGCCGCAGGTAAAAGATGCGCGTGCTGGCGGCCAGGCCTTTGGTACTAATTTCTTAGTCCGCAGTGGACCCATAGGTAAAACGGGCTGGTGTTCCCAACTACACGTCAAAGCGCGTACTTACATATTTTGCGTACTTGGGACTGCACTACAGGGGGTGGATGCACTAAAGTACACGATATTGAATTTTTGTTCCGTTTTTGCAGTTTGCAGGCCAGTTTTAGGATGTGATTCGCGTCCTTATCAAATATGGCTCTACAAAATTATACCTAGTCAATGAAATCATGGTTGTATTGATGATTTTTTTTCATCGAAAAATCATTCAATGAGATTAAATTAATTTAGAGGGTTGTTATTCATAGATATTAGTTTTATATTTGTACGGTACCTATTGATGATTTTATTTTGCGATTTCGTGAATCATTTTTGTTCGAGAAACAGCCTGACCTGCAAAATTGCAAAAACGTAAAAAAAAAAAAAATCGCGAGCCACCCTTGTGCTTCCACCGAAAGCCGCTATGCTATAGTGCTTCGCTACGCTTGATTGGTAAAGAGATTACTAGTCAATGTTTACTTAGGTGGAAAAATATTGAGGCATCTGTTAAGTAGACTCATTACCAGAATCCTTCTTTCGTAGATAAATTTCGTAAGTAGGTCATTCTCAGGAGACTCATTATTTGGTTGACTTCGGTGTCATTTTTGTTTTCTAATTTAGGCATGAAATATCAAATCTAGAGTTAACACTCTACTACTAACATGCTTTAAATTAACTCTAGATTTGATATTTCGTGTTAACAAGGCCTCCTGAGAATGACCCAAGTCTAGGATCATGTACTGATGGTAGCAGCTTGCGCATCGATGTCCCCTGCCACCCTATAAGCATTTAGATAAATATCCGACCTTATTCGTAAAATGAATAAGTAACTCGGCTAGGCTTCTCCCAAAAGGAAGCAAACAAAAGATTTATTTTAAACTGATTTTAAAAGTTAAAATGTATAATGGGATGTCTCACAAACCGTGAGAAGCCAAAACCCAAAAAAAAACAATGGGATGGTATCGGGTGATAGATTTGTGACAGCAGCTTAGAGAGGGGATGTTAACAGGTTAACGACCCTACCAAAATCATTGACGGCACTGGCGGGCGTCCTGTGACCTTCTCGGTTTCAAGGGCAAGAGCGGGGGACGGGACGGAACTTTTGATGAACTTAATCATTCATTTCCATAATCACTGTTTAAATAAAAATAAGGTGATAAAATTACAGTTCGTTGAATTAAGTACCTACGTACTTAATTAATTAAGACCAAACTTTAGTTGACTCGTTTTATATTTTAGTTCATAAAATTCAGTTATTCCCGCAATATTTTTTTAACTTTACCCGCTTCCGAAATAAAATATAATAAATACTTACGCCACAAAACACTTTCCTTTACTGGAACCTCCATATTTTCAGTCTTATTTTATCAAAAAAACTATTAAGTAAGTATTAAATTTAAATTAACTTCATTTACTTTTCACTTTTACTAAACACGCGGGAAAGGGAAACTACGTCAAAATAAACGATCCACACAAAACAACGCGCGCTTACGTTACTGTCCAGCAAACCACTGCGCGTCCTATGAGCAACGCGTTCGTATCATGGCGAAATGATCAGTAATGCTGGTGCAACGTTTACTTTATACATATATCAATAAAGAGGAACGTGCTAAGCGCCATGTACCAAACGTTCTGGGGCGTCGCGTCACACGCGTCCCATTTGAGCTTTCGCGCCACTAAGAGTTTCAAGGTGACCTTCAAGCCGAAATCGATGAAAGGAACTTTTCTATGAAACTCACGGGTTATAATGCGTAAAATGTTTGTTTGATTAGAAAAATACCACTTTAAAACTGGCGGCTTGTTTAGATAAGTAGGTAGGTTAGGTACCTAGGTACGTACAAGGTGAAATTGAGAAAGTGATTTAAAAAATGAGGAATATCCCAAAATAAGTTGCGAACCGAGTCATAGTTCAGCTTCACAGGAACATAATCAATACTCAATACTTTATTGCATTCCACATGTAGGTATTCTCAGGTGGTAAACTTATAATTAGATCATAATTATGGACCCTGTCGGGCACATTGTATCGAGCAAACTATAACGCAATAAGTGTCATTTTGTTGTAACTTGTACCGCACCTAAGTTATTAATTTACTATGAAGGTATGCATACCTATTCAAAGTTCATATTTCTTAATAGGACAATAATTTAATTATAATTGTTAGATTTAAATAAAATTCATACCTGTATAATTATAGCAGCGCTCCGCGGTTTCACCCGCGTAGTTCCCATTCCTTGAGAGCAGTGGTGGCCAAGTGGCAACGGCCGCGACTTACGAGTTGTAGGTCGTGAGTTCGAACCCAGCCAGCCGCTTTACTTTGTGTAAATAATTTCATCACCACTGCTCCAAAACGTTGAAGGAAAACATCGTGAGGAAACCGGCATGTCCTAGAACCAAAAATTCGAAGACATGTGACCCCGCACTGGGCCCGCGTGTTGTATTACGGCCCAATCCCTCTCATCGAGAGGAGGCCTGTGTCCCAGCAGTGGGAACATTATAGGCTGATGATGATGAGTTCCCATTCTTGTGGGAATACGGGGATAAAATATAGCATATGTCACCCGGGGATAGTGAAGCTTTCCAACAGTGAAATAATTTTTCAAATCAGTTCAGTAACTAAAAGGAATCACAAAACGAAGACTGCATAATATTTTTTGTAAATAAACCGAAAGGCATCATAGGTGCCGATTCTGTTGTCACAAAATTCTCTAAACTAGACTAAAAATCACCAAAATTTAGTTTATTCCTGTCAAACGACGATTTCCAATTCTGAAATTGACTAAAGTGACACAACTTAACTAGACAGCACTAAGATTGCACTGAATTATTAGTTTAGTGAAAATGGTAATTTTGCTATTCTGTTGTTATCAATTTCACTATTCTATTCAACCTAAAATTTTGGTTGTCTAACTAAATCTGACTATTTTTAATCGCGATTAAATAGGTGTGGAATAAAATTAGTTGTCAAGAACTAAAATTCACACCGACACCTCGACTTCTGGTGCAAAAACAGTACTGTATTTTTTTTTCTTTTGTTTTGCTTATATCTCGAAAATGGTGTGGCCTATCGCAAAAATAATGAAAATTTCGACGCCCTTTATAAGACCCGTAACACCTCTAAAACTCAACATGTGGGTAATAATTTTTCATATTTTCCATGAAAAAAGTGAAAATTCCATATAAATCACGTCGAGGCTGCCGACCCTGCGAGCCGTTGGCTCTAAAAAAAATCACGGGGTAGGGCAAACAAGTACCACGTTGCGAAGCCAAAACATACCACGTGCGAGTCGCGATTGTCAAATTCGATTTTAGTTGTGTCAAAATTGTTTTTAAATTTAGAGATATTTTTTTGCAGAATAGCGTTAAGATTGTCGTAGTCAAAAGTAAGGAATTTTAGTTAGTTAGTTCGGTGTACAACAGAATCGGCACCATAATCAGCCTATAATGTTTCCACTGCTAGGACTAGTAGGACAAAGGCCTCCTCTCTGTGGCGGCCCGTACACCAGGGCTTTAAATACCGGTAAAATTTTCCTAACGTTACCCTCATTTGACAGAGTTACCGTTAATATTACAATAACGTTAATAGGTTTAACGTTATTTTCGCAACATTTTATCGTTAATCTTAGTAACCGTTAATTGTTTAATGACGTTAATTTTATTGTTATTCCGTTTTTCGTTAAGCTTGTGAGGTAGAAGAAGCGGGGGAGAGGGGGCAGAGAAGCAATCGCCGGGCCGCCTAAGTTAAGCCGCCTTACGCGCCATCGCGTCGTGCCGTCTCGCTCGATCAAAACGTTGCCAGATTCTTACGTGTGAGAAGTGCTGGTAGTACAGTTATCTGATTTAGTCAGTGATAAATAACGTAATACAAGTCATATATTGTCCAATCATTTATTTTCTTTTTATCGGTTGCTGAGATCAATAACGGGTAGTTTTCATTCTTTTCATTATTACAATTTTGGATCTAATAATAGTGATAATCTTCTCCTGAAGATATAGCCGTATACCTTTCTCACCAAGTATATTAAGTGACGTAAGTCGTATTAGTCGTAAAAGGAAGGCAACGTGAAACGAAGAAGTCTGTGTAAAAAAAAAACGAAATAAACAGTACACAGTTTCTGCAGAAGATTTAAAAAGTGCAATCATGTATCAACAGAATGCAAATGAATTAAGGTGTGACGTGTCAAATTAACCACCGTTAGATTTTAACCAACCAGGACCTAGCGACCCAGGAAAAGCGGTGTTCGCAAAACTGGTCGCTCTTGAACTGGATCAAGTGCCAGAAGAAAAACGTTCAAAAACTTACGTCTATATACTGAACGTAATTAGAAAACTTCGACTGCTAAAGGACTTGGATGATATAAGTTTGCCAAGTTACCAAGAATCAGATAAATCAGAGTAATAATTATAAGTAAATTGATTAAATTGTTTGAAATACTATACGATTATTATTTATTATGACCTTGACTATTCGAAAGTGTCTGTAATTGGTTTATTTGAAATAAATGCTTTGAATTTGAGTTTATGTCCCACAATATCACATCCCTACTCGCATGCGAGGAAGTTGTCAAAAGTCGTGCCAGCCAGGCCAGCCAGAGTCGGGTCTTTAGCGGACGACGTCACGAACGAGATTAGTGATGTACCTTATTATTATTTGATTTATTCTTTTGTAGTTCTAATATCTGCTTTTAGGTTGTTTAAAACTTTGTAACTGGTGTTTAATGATAGTATGATACCAAATAGGGTCAAAGTAAATAAAAGAATAATGCAACGAGTAACACTTGGCTATAATTCGCGGCTTTGACGGACCGCGTGATGTCTGGCTGCGCCGCAAGCGGCCGCGCGTCTTTCAAACGATAGTAATATGTATTTCCTATTAGAGATAAAGTATAAAATGGTTTGACAGTGAACCTGCGCTGCCGACCGCTGCCATTTCGATGTGAATTGACTGTTATGGTAATGAATTATGTCTAGGTGAATGAAAAATCACACCTTGAATCAAATAAACATTTATTATTGTAAATATGGCTTAAAAGTTACAATTTACTCATTAATTATTTCTTAAATTATCAACAATATAATAAATCAACATCCATTACTAAAATAATATAAAATCACAATCTTGGACTTTAGTCAATATATAAACGTTAACAACATTTTAAAAAAATACAATTTTTTATCATAGGTTAGGTCTGTTAATTTAGAGATCAATTTAATACAGTTTCCGAAAAAAATCGAAGTGATTGTTGCACTTATAAAAAAACCTATGTAAAAAATAAAGCTCTTACTCATAATTTGAACATAGTCTTCTTTAAAAGACAAAAATCTGCTTAGTAAACCAACTCACTATACCTACATACACATACACACACACATATTCACTTCCCCCCACCTCCACTCTTCACTTATACACATAGTAACCTCCACATAGAGTATATTGACTTAAAAAAAAAAAATCCTCAATTAATTAACTTTCTTTGTAATTTTTTCTTCTTTTTTGTCTTGTCTGGAACAATGTCTTTGTGTATATATTTTTTTGGATTGGGCGTTGATAGCTGCGCCACAGTGTTTTACTTTTGTGGCTATCTTCGTTTTCCTTTGTAAATTGTTGTAACATTAAGTTTTTTTTTTTTTTTTTTTTACTATATAAACGACTGAAGCGCGGAGGCGCGGCGTAGCTGGCGACGGTGGAGCGGCAACACTGCATCTAAAGTTCTTCCAATGCTATTGCGCGGAACGGCAACACGCGGTCACAATATCTCTGATTCAATGCGAAGCAAGCACACAAAAATGTATACCTACAGAACGGCAACGTAGCTAAATTAACGGTAAAAGTAACGTTAATTGTGTATTTTACGTTAATGTTAATTAACGTTAAATTACTTTTAATGTTCCCAAGTAACGTTATATTTTTGTAACGTTAGTAAGGTATCACATTGGAATTAACGTTACGTAACGGTTATTATTTTGTTATCTGGTAACGTTAACAAGCCCTGCCGTACACAGTCAATCTCGATCGCGATCCGTGATCAAAATCAATGATCGCGATCCAGATTGATAATGTGCGAATTAGATTGACGGATTGATGCTTCTGATAGCATAGGTATGAATCTTGATCGCGTAAGATTCGAACCTACGACCTACAACTCGTAAGTCGCAGCCGTTACCACTGAAAGCAATCACAAATACCTACGACAAAATAGACAGCTAAATCAAAATCCAAAACCGCTTTCGCCAGCCTATGGCAGCGCGGCACAAACCTTCTCCCTTAAACGCCATTTCCGTTCTGATCAAGCTGGACGTTTACTGATAATATTAAGATGAATAAATTCAATTATTTTCTGGTGAAGCGCCTGCCGGATACATTTTGGCATTCCCGCATTCGTTTGTTCTTGTGCTTGCAATGTGCAAGGCGCACGACGGTTAAAGGATGAATTAGTAATCCTGACGGTGAATAGGTACCTACTGTGGAAATACTTGATTCTGATATATCTGATCTTATCAATACGCTCAGAGTTGCTTCTCTTTTTTCGATTCATGGGAGAAGATCGAGTAGAGAAACCACGAAAGCCAGAGCCACCGTGGAAGGTAGGTAGTTCTCTAAAAATCTGATAATACTGGAGCTTCTCGGGGGTTTGATGCTGTGCGAATCAAAATTATGTTACGGACGCTAGCACATCATGCTACCCCAATTTTCCGAATTTCTTTGATGGGTTTCATCTTTATTCCATGGGCATAAGGTTCATGTTCAATTGGGATTTGACAGTTTTGGGTAGCTTGATTTCCTGGCGTCTGCACATACGTAGGATTCTTGGTGCACCCGTGATAAAGGAGAAATTCCTAAATTTTACCTACTTTTTACCTAAGTATATTGTCGATTCGTAGATTTATTTATAACCGCACTTATTTATAGCGGCAGTTGTTATCTGTGGTTATGGTAAATTAATATCACAAAAGGCATGTTTGGAGTTTTTTGGCGGGATCGCGTTGGAACATGTCGCACGAATTTTCAATTTCATGAAATTTCGTGAATTCGCTAGTTTTGGTAGTGAATTAAGCAATTTAGTTACGTGTGAGTGCACAAGTGTAGTGAAGGTGAAAATAAGTGACTAACGTGGACTTTTCGTGTTCCCACCAAAACTCCTAGTTAGGTTGTTGTAAAGTTACTACCACTTTACAATAACTTTGACTTAACTTTGACTTGACTGACTATGACATTTTTGTAACTTCGTGCCTATAACGGGCCATTTACTTGATCGAAAATTTAAAAATTACTTGACACTGGCTAAATGCACAAACCGTGCGAAGCCAAAATCCAAAAAAAAGGCATGTTTGGAGTTTTTGGCGGGATCGCGTTGGAACATGTTGCTCGTATTTTCATTTTCATGAAATTTTATGAAATTGCGAATTAAATTGCATAATTTTGGTATTTATTCAATTTAGTTACGTGTGAGTGCATATGTGCAGTAGTGAAGGTGAAAATAAGTTACTAACGTGGACTTTTCGTGTTCCCCCAAAAAGTCCCAATAGGTTGTTGTAAAGTTACTACCGCTTTACAATAACTTTGACTTGACTGACTATGAGTTTTTTGTAACTTCGTGCCTGATAACGGGCTATTTACTTGATCGAAAAGAAAAATTACTTGACACTGGCTAAATGCACAAATCGTGCGTACTAGAGAATGGGCAGCAGCGTTCTCAGCGTTCTCTATGCATGTTACCACCATACTGCGATCGCCAACCCGCCTGCCAAGCGTGGCGATTGTGGCAAGGCCCCCCCCAAATTGGGGGAGGCCTATGTCCAGAGTGGACGTCTTCCGGCTGAAATGATGATGATGATCATGTGCGAAGCCATTACCCAAAAAAAGGCATGTTTGAACAAGCTCGGCAGTAAAAATGAGCAGTATTTAAATTGGTACTTAAGGACGCATTTACGAATTCACGCGCTTCAATTTTAGGTATTGAGTCTTACTACTACACGTGCACGGCTCACACACACAGCGATTTACCGCGAAGCGGCTAAATTATGGGTTAACTGACACGACTTGATACTTGAGCACACTTGTATTTAATTTTTAGCCATGTATTTTTTTATGCTTACGTTGATTTGTTTTTTCAAAAAGTTGGTAACGTGATGTGTTCATAAAAGTAGATACCATTCATTTCATTTAATTGCACACTGATTGGTTGGTGAGCAAGTACTTGCCAAAGTACCTATGTATTTACAATTTATGCAACAATTATTTGAAAACAAATGATTAAAAACATGAGCTTATGTTATTTGTTTTATTTAGTATTTCATAATTACTATATCTTATAAATTTTGTATGTTATCGAATGTAAGTGGGTTCTCGAAAACAAGAAAGCAAAGAGAGAAGAAAGAAAATGCGTTTATTTGTCACACACACTGTGCATTTAATATAAACTTACAATATTCATTGCTTTATAAATGTTTGAAAAATAATTAGCACGCCAACAAAAAACAATGCAATGGATTTTGTTGGACGGTCAAATTGGAATGTGTTGCCATTCCATGATTCCAAGTGTGTTTGTTACACAAATGGAAGCTGGGCTAGGAGCTAAGCTAGCTAAATTATAAAAATGAACAAAACGTACGAAAAAAAAAAAACATTTAAAAATATCATTTTTATTCGTTTTCATTATATTATTATGACAATGTGAAGAATGTTTTGTAGTTCCATTTCTCTTTGGAATCCTAGATCGATCAATTCTGGAAGGAGGCAGTTCTTCTCTTCTGCGTTACTTCTACAGGCACGAAGTTATTTACGAGATTTTTTTCCCAAACGTCTTTGCCATCTAAAACAATAATTGCGTTATAAGAGGTATAAAAACTATAAACATTCTTATCAGGTAGCTCTATTCGTTTATTCGTTCAAGTAGCAGTATTCAAAGTACACATTCAGGTCTACCGTCGTCCAGACGTAAGATTGCAGCGTAACTAACATAACGAGCCAAAACTCGGCTCACCTAGCTCTGCTCGTCTACTAGTTCCAGTAGCAGTCATGTACACCTTCAGGTCACTCCATCAAGTCAGGAGGTAAGATCTCAACATAACTACAAAAACGAGCCCAAACTCGGCACATCTAGCTCTACTCGTCTATTAGTTCCAGTAGCAGTCTTCGAAGTATACCTTCAGGTCACTCCATCAAGTTAGGAGGTAAGATCTCAACATAACTAACAAAACGAGCCCAAACTCGGCACATCTAGCTCTACTCGTCTACTAGTTCCAGTCGCAGTCTTCGAAGTACACCTTCAGGTCACTCCATCAAATCCAAAACAAAATAATAAAATGAATTTATATAATCCCTAAGTATTTACTTCTAGCAAAAGTATAAGAAATTGTGAATAAAATCTTACCTTTGCTGTCCGTAGTCCGTCTAAAATGCGTGAAGTATCATGTTTATTACGTCAATTATTTTGTGTTCGTACAGCGATCTTTTTCACCACGAGCCGCTGCTTACAAGCGACACAGGGTCCACTCACAACGGCGGCCGAGCGCAGACCATTGTAGTCTGTGGCGCAGACTAATATTTCATTACAAAATTTTGTGCAATGAATCCAGACAACAACCACTAAAATAACCCTTAATTCCATTCACCAAGATTCACGCGTGGAAGCTAAATATGTTTTTTCTGAGACAATTTAATACATTTTGATAATTCATTTTTCTATTTTTTGGAGTTGAACGTATCTGCTTACATAAATATTTTTAAATAATTGAGTTTATGTTATTAAATAGAAGAAAAATCTTCCTAAACACAACACGTTATTGTCAATATTGTGTGAAGAGGTTACGGAAATTATTTTTTACTATGGTAAAAACTAAAATGTTCAAGCAAAAAATTTCACCCATTTGAAGATGAAGAAGTAATCTATCTTTGGAAATTATTTGTTACATTTGGTTTAGTATCATTTTGCTGCAAAAAGCACCGACAAACTGCTTATTTTTGTCAGATTTGCAAAGTAATTAGTCGGTAAGAAATCTATGGCTCGAATATTTTTAACACGCTTTTATAAACTTCACTTGTAAAGTTGACACTAACAAACAATGTAATAAAATCTTACAAGTCAATTTTTTTTACTGAACCCGTCCGTTTAATAATACTGAACCCGTCCGGTAACAATTTTCACCATTTCACCCATTTTTTATCAATCTATACTAATATAATAAAGAGGAAAGATTTGATTGTTTGTTTGCATTGAATAAGCTCCGAAACTATCTAGTTAGGTAAATCACAAGTCAGGCAATGTTATACAAAATCGGCTCATCACAGTATTCACTGTCGGAGGAGGAAACGCCATAGCCCACAATTCAAAGTTTTTTGCAATTTTCAGGTCGGTGTTAAACTATTTCGTGAAAAAGACATTCAATGGAATCAAATGACCTCGGATTTTGGTGGTATTTATGATTTGAATGATTATTATCAAAAGCCGTATTAGTTACGGTCGCGAATAAAATCGTATTTTAATCAACATACAACCAGAATACCTATAATATTTTCCAATTTAATAAAATTATTTTAATTTGGAGATTGGGACGTTATATTTAACAGGAAAATGAAAATAAATTATATCCATTTTCTCAAATATATACGACTAGCTTTTGCCCGCGGCTCCGCCCGCGTGGATGTCGGTTATCGCGTAAAAAAGTAGCCTATGTCCTTACCCATATCCCAGGCTATATCTCGGCCAAATTTCATGACGATCGGTTCAGCGGTTAAGGCGTGAAAGCGTAACAGACAGACAGACAGACAGACAGAGTTACTTTCGCATTTATAATATTAGTAGGGATATAGTAGGGATTAAAATCAAATGTATTTTACGTTGTTTTGAATTTACCGCCAAAACGGTCCTCACGTGACATCGTGACGTCAGCCTTGTGTAAACGGCACCAGTACAAATACTTAGTTTGGCGCAGTTTTAGAACTATTTGTGCACAGAGGCACCGCACTCCAGTAATTCCAGAAATCAGGTACTTAAATTATAACCTCGACATCACAGATATAGATAGACCTCGACATTCACTTGTTTAGGTATTTATTATTTTAGTTTACACAAAGTTGACGTCACGTGTGGTCACATGATAAAAAGTCATCGTAAGGAGCATTTTGGCGGTAAATTCATAATCATAACAAAGAAAAATAAATTTGATTTAAACCGTGATTTAGAGTAGTTTTTTTTTTGTTACGGTGGGAAATCATCAAATGATTTCTCCCGCTCTGGGTGGAGCAGGAGGACGTGTCAGACTTTTACTGAGTAAAACCCACCCGTGTTCCCTCAGTAGCCTGTGTGCCAGGGGCCACGGTATCTCTTTCGAACAACCCGCACCCCTGGCAGGCATCGGCCCTTGCGGGCCCCATCGGTTTGTGCTGACATCTCTTTGAGGCGCGCGTGGAACTCAACGCGCCGTCGACCTGGGCTTGGTCCTTACCAGACAGCGAGCTACTCATTACTCGCTGTCCGCAAGCCCACGCCTACGGTGGCCAGGAATCAGCCTGGGATTCCCGACGCCCAGGGCGTCCCCTGCGGTAACTAAGGCCGTGAGGGCGCATATTCTGCCTCTCCCTCACGTGCACCGCCTCCCTCTTCGCGAGCATCACTGCTTCGCTGAAGGAGGTGACGGCTACCCATGCACTCTCGTACCATGGCTTGGACCAGGGCCGGACGCGAGAAATCGCCGCCGCCGATCACCTCAACGAGGACACGGCGCCGGCGGTGCTCCGCCCAAGCCAGGCAAACCTCCACCGTATGCTCCACCGTGTCCTCAGGGCGATCTTCGCAATGGAAACACCCGGGCGTTTCCTCCCGCCTTATGCGAAACAGGAACCTCCCGAAACAGCCGTGTCCAGTGAGGTCCTGAGTCAGGCGGAAGGTGAGGAGGCCATGCCGCCTCTGAAGCCACTCCCCAAAGAGGGGACTTGCAGCCGCAATCGTAGCGTGGCAACCTCTAGTCTCTCCCGTCACCTCTAAGTTGCAGTAGTATTTCTTCAACTTCATAGTTGGACAATAATATTATATACTTACTTTTGAATGCACTATTATGTCGGTTCCTACATAACTGCATTGATAAAAGTAAAACACGTGAGTTTATATAAAATGATAATGAATGCACCGTTTAACTTTCTTGCAACTGCATTACTTAGGATTTTTCCACTAGCTCTAAAGAACAGATTACGATTTTATTTATAAAATTACTATTTTGTTCTTTCTATAGATAAGCACAGTTTATCTTTCTAAAGCAGTATTCGTACACGAGAGTGCTATAATCTGTCTGTCATTGAGACATTGACACTGACAGCGACAATTGTCATTGCGGAGGACCGAGGAATAGTATTTTCCTTTTTTCAAGGGCGTGAAACCGAAGAAATGAAGCTAATGTTTAATTCAATCAAGTCAGCCGCTTTTCCATACTTTTATCTGCATTTATGAATGAAACATCATAAAAATATATTTCGTAGTAGCTGCAATATAAGGAAAAACAAACATTATTGCTGTTTGAAAGAGCGCATCAACAGCTGACTGCCAGACACATTCAGCCGACAAGCAATAGCATTATGATAAATGCGGACGAAGTTTGAACATTCAAATTGAAGTCAGCTTCGTCTCGTGAAGCGTGGCGCTCGCTCACTCGGCCGCTGACTCGGCAGGCGGCTAATGTGTGTATAAAAAGTTTAAGTTGCGTTAATAATCGGTGGTGAAAGTTGTCGTAGATGTAGCGTGAACAATCGTCAAGAAATGTCCACTGCCCGCTCGTACTTTGAATAAATTAATCGGATAGTTTCTAAAGCGTGCCATGGTGTTAACTGGTGATTTTCTATCGAATATTTTCGTACTAATGTAAGGGGCCAATGAAAACAGTGATTATTCTACTTTGTTTCTGTAAATATATTTTTTGTGAACTGAAGTTAATATGGCTTTAACCGTGGAGCAGAAAAATGATCTTGATTTTATACTCAAGAACTTGTTGGCTGGAGGTAAGCATTTGTCAGTTTTATTATTATTTTGAGGTTTGAAAGTGGTAAACAGACTAAACTTAACCAAAGAAGGTCAAAAAAGTAGGAAAGGAGGTCAAAATATTTTAAACCATACACAAATATTATTTACTTAGTGCTTTTTAATGCATGAGTAAAGCATTATCTTAATTCACTATGTTCAAAAGAATTAAATCAAAAACCACTCTTTCTTATCAACAAACTTAAACCAAATGCATAAGCAAAAACAGAAAAAAATGAATTTGAACTTACTAAATATATAGTTTACAGTTTCTGTTTTAAGTTAGTGGCTGACAAGAAATATTTTAAATTTTAAAGTAGAATAAAAATTCTCAATAGAATTAAAATTAACCCTTTGTATGCCAGAATGTGTATCCACATTAGACACAATGGCTTTTTACTTGTTTCTTCAATTACAGCTTTTACCCGGTTAATGGTTAGTAAGTCTATCTTCATTCTCCTGTCTATATCTCAATATTTATTTGTGGTCGGGACTTGTCTTTGTCTTCCACACTTCTCTATTAGTCGTCATCTCCGTAGTCACACCCTTTCTAAACCATATCATCATTCACACAGTCCATCCATCATTTCTTCGGTCTCCCCCTACTCTAATAGCCCCTTAATCATAGTGAGTATTGAATTATATTTGTTTACTCTTGACCAAAAAATGGTTCTCATAATGAACTAGCAGCGCCCCCGCGGTTTCACCCGCGTAGTTCCCGTTCCCATGGGAATACAGGGATAAAATATAGCCTATGTCACGCGAGGATAGTGTAGCTTCCCAACAGTGAAATAATTTTTCAAATATATATTTATTTAACTAAGACTGAAACTTATTTCAAAATAAAATATGTACAGATACATAAAAAAGAAAATATTCACAAATATTTTTCAAATTGGTTCAGTACTTTAGGAGTCAATGCAAACAAACAAACAATCAAATGTTTCCTCTTTATAATATTGGTATAGATGTACATGTTCAATCTCCCGACTTTTATCTCAGTTGGTATTCAATAGCCCAAAAAGTTCATTAGAACTAGTTATTATTATTATTATTTGGTTAGACATACTAGCAGCTAATTAACTGATGCGTATGTATCAAAAAGCTTGGAGATATTTAATCTGTCTAATCTATTCAAATCAAATCAAATCAAAATATTTTTATTTCATATAAACCTGCATGGGCACTTATGAAACGTCAGAAGCTAGGTGCACGGTTCCAAAATGTTGTTTCCTATGGAGAAGAGCCGGCAAGAAACTCCACTATTCTAGAAACAGTTAAGTGTGGGAGCCATCACAACATTTTCTGGGAGTCTATTCCATGCTGTTACAACTCTGTTAGACAAGAAGTGCTTCAAAGGGTTTAGCTTGGACGAACTTTCCCATAACTTAAGGGGATGCCCACGCAAATGTTTGTTGGCTTTCGGAGTGTAAAGGTTTTGTAGGCTGGGCATTTCGTAGTGTTCTGAAAGTATTTTATACGTTTTAATGAGGCCACCTCTTTGTCTGCCCTGTTCCAGTGTAAAAAGGCCAAGGTCTTCGAGGCGCTGTTCGTAAGGTAGATTACCTACAGAATATAAAATAACATAATCAACCACTATGTTCCTGGGATTTGGATTTTCCTAGTGTATTGTAGTTTCTAAATAGGTATTAACAGCTGTATTGCACTTAAGTATCTCTAGTTCACATGGAAATCTTAACACAATTGTATAAATAAAATATTCACAATGTTATGTGAGAATGAAACCCAATGTTACAAAAACCAAAGTAGGTATAATCAGTCAAAATGATGATGCAGAAAAATGCTGCTATTTTTAAACTGAAATCTGATATGATATCTTTTCTTATAAGACTGTCTAGTATTCTCATGATTTGTCCTTATTCTTACCTTATCTGCTATCAAATCATGACATTGAAATATGTTATAGGGATAACAATAAGTATGTAGCAAGTATTTTTCAGGCCATAAAATAACATTATTTATATCAAGGCTTACCAACTAAACACATCATCATCATTTTATCCGATAGACATCCATTGCCGGACATGGGCATCCTCCAAAAAATTGGGTGGTTTGCCTTACGCCACGCTTGGCAGGCGAGTAGTATGGTGGTAAAATGCATAAAGAACGCTGCTGCCAATTCTCAAGTAAATCCTAAGGGATTTAAGACGCCTCCTACGACACCCACGGGAAGAAATGGGAAAAGCAAACACATACACAGCACTAATCCAAAGAAAATAATTAAATATGATATATTTCCGTCGATAGTTTATTGCGGAATTCCCAGACCTCTGTTGGTTACATAAAATCTGTTTGACCCACCTGAGAGAGAGAGAATAACACCCCCACTTCACCAGTTCAATGCCAAATAATAAAGTAGGAACCTAATGAATTATAAAACTACTAAGGTAGGTATACAAAAACAAGTAGATAAACACCCAAAAAAATCAATGGTAGAGTTTCTTATCACAATCTGCAGTTTCTTCCAGGCAATGTTATCAGTCAAGGACACATAGACAGAGCCGGCAGTGTTATCCTTATCACACACTTAACAGTAATAAAAAGTTTAAAACACACACTTGAATGTCCCACTTAATAAAATTCAAATAGGTATCAACCAAACTAAGCCATATCAAAACATTTTGCTGTGTGCCTGATCTAACTGCTACTCAGGTACACAGCGTATCTTACTGGAAAAGACATTGGCCAGAGTGATCTGAATACATTACCTACTTAAGTTCTTTGTACCTATCATATCCACTTTTGAACATCATCATTGAGACTTCCCTGTACAAAAAAAAAAACCATCATGATATCAACTCAAAAACCTTTCGTTAGAACGAAACCTTAGCCGCGTACCTATATCATGTTTTACGACTTTAAGTATTAGAACAATGTACAGACGCCAGCACATCAAGCTACCCCAATCTGTCATATTTCTTTGATAGATTTTCAACTTTATAACAAAAGCATAAGGTTCATGTTCAGTTGGGAAAATTTGACAGTTTGGGGTAGCTTGATGTGCTGGTGTCTTTACCTATAATGATATTTCCTGTCCCTTGCTGTCTTCCCCCAGCGACGCCCTAATCCGACGTCCGTACCCTTTAGCATAATGTAGTCTCTTAGTTTTTAAGCCGTCTGTAGGCCTTCATTTATTAAGGCACCCACAGGCAAGACCTCCAAGGTTCCGCTGCGAGAAGCCATACCTACACAAAAAAAATCTCATGTTTCAATCTTGGAAAACTGCAGCACACAAGAAGACGCGTGCCCAATGCCCATCCTCTGCACGTAACACCTTTGTCGTTTCTTACACAACCATCGCTATGGGAAATGCTTATGTGACTACCGCCCGCAGAGCAAGGACTCGCTTCGACGGCCATTGTTAACACTTTCCATACAAACGAAGAGTATCCGCGTTTGACGCGCAGTAGGTACGACACAAACGACGTAGGTTATAGAGATACAAGTCAGAAATTTTTCGTCGGTTATACAAAAAAAATCAGCAGTTCCATACATTTTGACCGCGTAGGTATTGCATTTTTCTATGAAACAACTGATTTTTTTTTTGTATAATCGACGAAAATGTTCCGCGCGGGGGGGGGGGGGGGTGGCTAGAATGATATGCTGAATATGGTTACAGTTTGCGCACTGGTTAAAAATGTATCCTCTAGAAGTCAGTTTCTATGGCTTTCAATGGCGTCACAGACAAAAAGTGTGCGCTCAACAGTTAGCCGGGGTTCCTATGGATATAATAAAATAGGGGCAGGCTTTTTTCGCGCACTGGATCATCTACCCAATACTTAGCGCCGAAAGTTGAAAATCGAACACTTGTTTTTTCGACACGTTGAGAGTCACTCGCGTTGCACTCTGTTGGATTCTCAATTCTCGTTTCAGCACCGACCGTTAAAAATCCATCGCGTGAACAAATCTCGCCGCGATTTTATTACGTCCGTGTAAATGTCGACTAGGGGTGCCAAGAATTTTGATAAAATCTGCCGTCTCTAGACGGTGCCGGGACGCGGCGATTCTGTGCTCTGTGCTACCCCCACATAAGCATCTATGTAGGTCCAAGTCCAAGGTACAGCTGCACAGCGGATAAATCGTCTTCGGTCTACAGACTACAATGCTACATTTTGTCTAATAGGTATACAAGATACATTTTTAACCAGTGCGCAAACTGTAACCATGAATTCAACATAATGTTCTTCGGTTATACAAAAAAAACAGCTGTTCCATACATTTTGACCGCGTAGGTATTGCACTTTTCTATGAAACAGCAGTTTTTTTTTTTTTTTTTGTAAAACCGACGAAAAATTTCTACTGTAGGGGTCTAGAATGATATGCTGAATTCATGGTTACAGTTTGCGTACTGGTTAAAAGTTTACCCAGTTTACCAACCTACCTACGATCATCCTCCGAACATCGCAATAATTGTTATCGTAGGAAAACAATCATTGGGATAACACCATCTATTGTTAAATGTAATAAAAAGTGGATTGTAATCTGTACAATAAAGAGATTACATAAACGTTTAACTTTATGATACTTGAAACAATTACAATTCAGTCAAATTACTAGAGGCGTAATAAAACAATTCATCGAATACAAACCCAACAACGTCGCTCTCAATATTGTTAAAAATTTAGTTATGTTTCCGCACCCTGATACAAGCCTGCCAGAGGCCCGTAAATGATTAAAAAATATCATGCTGAATTATGAATTGAATAGGAACACAAGTACACACGGCTACAGTTTATACACAGGGTAAATTTTAACCAGTGTGCAAACTGTGAACATGAATTCAGCATATTCTTCTAGACCCCCAAGTCACAAAATACAGAGAGTACAGAAGGCAATCTACATACAAAGTGCGCTCGAGCAACGCACACAGACACCGCTCACGGACACGATATCTCGGACCGGCTGGGACCAGTGCGACCGCGTAGGAGTATACGTGTTCTGTGACCGCGAGTGCCATCCCCTGAGACACGCGTCTGTGAAATGCAAAAACTTAGCAACAAAAAAAGTTACTATAACTGTTCAGTGGACGGTTGTTTAAATTCAACGTTAAACTGTGAATTGGCTTTTTTTAAGCTACCAGTTGTTGAGTTGACCAGAGAGAGGAGAGTTTTAACGTAACACAGAATACCTAGTTAGTTGTGGGTAAGCGAAAATGACTTTGTAGTATTTTTACAATTTATATTAGGTATTTATTGTAGTACTTATAAGCTAAAAAATACGATCATCTTCCTCATTATAAATAGTTAAGATAGAACTGCTCGGTGAGCCGGCCGGGCCACCCGCGTAGCCGTCCGCCGCCGATCATAACTATTAGACTTGAGATTAATTTTGATCATGGCAAAGACCTAAATACGAGTGCCACTACCACGATAGTTTTTTGTGCATAAGCCAAAGTTGACAACCCTAGCGCGACTGCTGAGCGTAGGTATGAAAATCGAAGTACATACATGTGATTGCCTTCTGTACTCTCTTTATTTTGTGCCCAAGTGCAGAAACTTTTCGTCAGTTATGTAAAAAAAAAATCTGCTGTTTCATAGAAAAGTGCAATACCTACGCGGTCAAAATATATGGAACAGCTGATTTTTGTTTTTGTTTATCCGACGGTAAATTTCTATGCCACGGGTCTAGAATGATATGCTGAATTCATGGTTACAGTTTGCGCACTGGTATTTTTTTTATCCTGTGTACATTAGCTTATACTGGAAATATATAGACGATAAAGATCTTTTTTAATCATTGTTCCTCTCAAACAGAGCGCCTGCCATCTAATCTCTTTACCACCCTTGGTTGACTGATAGATAATGCCTAAAGCATTAAGCCCGGCTACCATTTTTATGCGCAAGAAGTTTTAATAAATGTGTTTTCAACACATTTGCTCAAAAACTGCATTTACGAAGCCTGTATACATGGTTCGAAAGTTAAAAATTACGCACTAATACAACGGAACGTGCGGTAAAATAGGTACTCTCACCTAAGTACCTATTTTACCGCATACCTCGTTGTATGGCACCGTGCGTATTCTTTACGGTTTTTTTTTTAATTTCCATAAAATATTATAAGAATTTCGTCCAAGGAGTTTCACATTACGAGAATAAATAAGCTGACTGATCGAACCTCCTTGGAAACGATTTTGCTCAATACGTTTGTCTCACTTTAATAATAAAGAGTAAATGAGATGAAAAATGTAGTTCTAATTTTCACCACGGGCATGTGGCGCCATTTGTAAATTCGCGCCATTTTCATATTAGAAACGTCAAAGATTGTTGCGAGTTTCCGACTGATATTTATAAACAAACTTTTATTATGAGTTCAAGCGAGGAAACTGACATTAATATGGAATCTACTCCACCTGATATTTTGAATGAGGCGCAAATTGCAGGAAACGGTCTCTTGCCGCCAAAATTGGTGAGCGCTATTTAATGATGTATAGGTTTGTTTAATTACATTTTGTACTGTTTTCTCGCAAATGTGTTGAAAAACATTGAATGACACACGTGCAGAAATTGGTTTTTACAAACTCGTGACTATGGTACATTTGTCAACTCGTTTGTAAAAACCAACTTACCGCACTAGTATCATAAATAACTATTATTTTTCCTTCTAGGTGTGGCTGGCATGTGCGCCAAAACCACAGTGGCCCCACTTGACCGAATGAAGATCCTGCTCCAAGCGCAGTCGTCACACTATAAGAACCATGGTGTAGTCGGTGGGCTGACAGCTATAGTCAAGAACGAGTCCCTAATAGCCCTGTATAAGGGCAATGGAGCTCAGATGGTCAGGATATTCCCGTACGCAGCCACGCAGTTCACTAGCTTTGAAATTTATAAAACGGTAAGATTTTTATTTATTTTCAGCAGAAAATTTGGTCACTTCTCAATGGCTTACCTGAAATGTCGCCTTTTGAATTTTTTGCTGAATCTTTCCCTCTCTTCCACAGTCTTCATGTCTTTAGAATTTAATTCGAATAAACTCCGCTTCCATTACTTACTTTCAATATTCCACCAATAATCGTCTACGTAACGTACTTCAAAGAATGATTTTTAAAAATTCTCGTTTTTTCATATTACCAACAAACCTACTGATCGGTAATTGGGTATAAACTTGGTTTAAAATTAACCTCTCGTCTATCGGCATTCCTGTATACACAGACACTGAGATACTTTTCCCAGATGTGCTACGTCAATGCAAAACCGAGCTCTAAGCTCTAATACGAGATTGTAGAATTTGTAAAATACTATGCCACTTTCTGTAGAAACTGTTTTTGAGATTATTATTTGAAAATAATGTGAAGCTGTTTCGTCTTCTCAAAATAATAATGCAGCCCTGCTAATTGTAAATGCAGTAATTACTTGCAATAAAGCGGTTTTGAGAAAAATGCGGAAATGTAATAGTAAAATTTTCTTGCAACTACTGTGAATCTCGTTATCAAAAAAAACATACTTCCAGTACTCAAATATTTTTATTTTTCCCATATAGGTCGCCTCTAAGGGTGCTATTTCTGCAAAAAGTGAAAACCCTAAAAGTGTCGAATACTGCAGATATAATACAATTAGCAGGGCAGAATTAACATCGTCGTGCGCAAATATGTTTCTGTTCGTGGCTTGTTCCGTTAATAATATACCTATTTGTCCTAATCAGTTTATAGGGCTATACCATGCAATAAAACTATTCAGTAGTTTTTAACCGACTTCCTTGCGTGAAAGAGTAAGAAACATCCATTATGATTATGTGTGTTAATCTATCCTAAAATATACTCACGCTATTGTTTGTTTATATGTTTGTAGCTGAGATTACAAGTTTTCCACTTCAGCAAAGCGCCTCACCTTGATTGTAGACATGATATTGTAAAGTGTAATCGATAATACTAATGGCTTTATTCGCCCTTGAAAGAAATGTGGATTTATGTCGTAACTTATTTTTATTGGTATAGTAAAAACACTTCACTTTCCCTTTTTACTTTTGCTACCTACCCCACAACAATTTGTATACCAACTACATGTTATGTAAACAACAGTGACGGCAAATAGTAGAATGTCATCAAGACCAAAGTGGATTAAAAACGTATCATCGAAACGAACACAAAAAATACCCAAGCAAAGTTAATAAAATTTAAATGGGGCCACCCCTGAGGCATACTGTATCCATTTAAAAAAATAATTTTGACATCGATCCACAACTACTGGAGATATCGCGGAAAGAACATACAAAAAAATAAAATACGGACGAGTTGTTAACCTCCTCCTTTTTGAAGTCAGTTAGTGACCTAGCTTACCTACTTACTAAAACCTACTTTATCTAGTGCCTCCATGACTTGCGAGTAAAAATGTAATGATTCAAGTAACGCTCTCAGAAAAATACTGCTGCTCTACCAAACTCAATGACCGGCTAAAGAAAAACGCTAAATTCTAGTCAATACGATACCTTGTTCAACTTACTGGACCAATTCTCCAAAAAATAGATTCGCTGTTTTATTAAAAACTAGCTTTTGCTAGCGGGTTCGGCCGCGTGGAGTTCAAAAATTATCCCACGGGAACAGTACCTATTACCGGAAAAAAAAGTAGCCTATGTGTTAATCCAGGTTATAATCTAAATGTGTGCCAAACATCCAATACTGTTCAGCCGTTGTTACGTGATTGAGTAACAAACATCCAAACTTCTAAATATCCAAACATACATACGAGTATGTTACCGTGTGGTACCGGACGTAAAGAATAGCATCATCCCATCACTTCCCGTGGGTGTCGTAGGAGGCGACTAAGGGACTTACTAGAGAATGGGCAGCAACGTTCTCTATGCATTTTACCGACATACTGCGATCGCCAACCCGCCTGCCAAGCGTGGCGATTATGGCAAAACCCCCCTTTTGGGGGAGGCCTATGTCCAGCAGTGGACGTATTTCGGCTGAAATGATGATGATGATGGCATGTATGTTTGGATATTTATGTGGATTATTATAAGGCTAAGCGCGCACTACGTATTTTAATCGTTGCGATAAATAATCGCCAATCTGTAAACAAAACCAATATACTAGAGACCGCGCACTGCAGTAAAAAATCGCTTGAGAATCTGCTTGAAAAATTATACATGTGTGTTTTTGCGATTTAATTTCGCACGAACACGCGATTTATTAAAACGTATCGCAGTGCGCGCTCTGTCTAACACAGACAGAAAAACACTATTACAAAACTATTTCCTTATCTCTAAACGATAATAGGGCTCTATTACTGTTTTGCAATATAGGTATATTGTACCTAATACTTATAATCCACATCAGCCATTCGGATACTAATGAGGGTTTCTATTCTATTACACCAGCACCCTAATTGCATAAAACACGATTAATCATAATCCCGTAAGTATGTGTCGCCGGGCGTAAAAGAATAGCACCATCCCATTTCTTCCAGTGGGTGTCGTAGAAGGCGACTAAGGGACTTACTAGACTAGAGAATGGGCAGCAGCGTTCTTTATGCATTTTACAACCATACTGCGATCGCCAACCCGCCTGCCAAGCGTGGCGATTATGGCAAAACCCCCTATCTGGGGGAGGCCTATGTCCAGCAGTGGACGTCTTTCGGCTGAAATGATGACGAATCATAATCGGTTTCATTTTGACAGTTCAACAATATTCATGGCGTTAAGCAGACACATTTTTCGAACATATGAAGCAATAGTTTAGCAATCTGTTTCAAAACGAAATAGATTATTATTAATCGTGAGCTACGCAATTAGGGTGCTGGTATAACATCCTCTTCTTTGTTATTTTTATACCGGTCCACTAGAATTCGTTCATGGGTTCACTGTTATATTGATACGTATAATACTCATTGCCCTTCCTTTTGTGCAAATATACGTAGTTAATAAACATGTTACATAATGACATTATAAGTCTGTCTGATCATCATCATTAACCTACAGCAATCCACTGCTGGACAAAGGCCTCTACAATCGACGCCATTTAATTCGATTGTCAGCAACTCTCATCTAGCTGCTAGGTAATTGTGGACCATTTCACCGGCATGTTTTCTTGCTCCATTTTATTCCGTGTTCCGTGTCGTGCCGGACGTAAATAAATAGCACCCCTTTCTTCCCGTGGGTGTCGTAGAAGGCGACTAAGGGTCTTACTAGAGAGTTGGTAGCAGCGTTCTCAATGCGTTTTACCACCATACTGCGATCGCCAACCCGCCTGCCAAGCGTGGCGATTTTAAAAAAAGAAAACCCTTTTGGGCGGCTTATGTGGACGTCTTTCGGCTGAAATGATGATGATGATGATATTCTTTACAGGTTGAGACTTCTTAGAGCTTATGTGGCACGTTTATATGATCATATCGAAGACATAGACATAGTTAATGGTAACAAAATAGAGCGAAAACTGATTTGTTGGATCAAAATCTAGAGACCAGAGAGAAAATAATATGGCTCATAAACCACTCATAATCATCTTTGGCAGTCTTGTTTCACCTACAGCTGATAGCGGTCTATACATAACAGTCTGCTAAGTATAGACCTCCTTCGTTTTGTGCCTTGCTCCCCTTGGTCTATGCGAGTCTCATCCAGGTCTTCCCCGAGATCTTCTGTCATCAATCACTAATACTAGTCAGCAGGCTTAGCATGAAGCTTTATATTTCTACTCTTCAGTAGAATAAAAATCACTTGTCTACATTTCTCGGTACAAAACTGTCAACTGTCGATACGGATACGTCATTTTTGTCTACTCTTCCGACGACAAAACGCTTGTCTACTCTTCCGATGACAAAACGTTTGTCTAAGGTTCTTGCGCTAAGCCTGCTATTATTCACTCCTAAAACATACATAAATAACATGCCTATTAGTATACATATACATACCTGTCCCCCCCGAGTGGGTTCCCGCATTGTCGTTGCGGGGGGGCTTAGTAACCGTGGTCTCCCATCCACGGTGAAGCCAAGAGGAACCCAACGGTGGGGCCGCTCGTCAGGGCTTTTGCCTCAAAGCCGACGACGTAGCGGCCAAAAAGTAGGTTGCGGTGAGGTGCACCGCAACTGAGGTGGGCCGCGATGTCGAATGGGAGGCATCGCGGCTGAGGGTTACAGGCTGCGGTAGAGGAGGAGTGCCGGTGCTTCTGAGCAGCGCTCTTCCCTTCCGTGGCCTGGACGGGGCCGCCACCGTTTGATGGCGGACGCGGTGGGGCCGCAGGGGAAGAGGAGTGTCGGTATAGCGTCAGCCGCTCTCCCTATCCTCTGCGGCCGAAAAGTGGTAGACGGGACGGCGCGTTGTGTTCCTCACGCGCGCCGTCAAAGATGTCAGCAACCACTGGTGGGGTCCGCAAGGGCCGATGCCTGCCAGGGGTGCGGGTTTGTTCGAAAGAGATACCACGGCCCCTGGCATACGGGCTACTGAGGGAACACGGGTGGGTTTTAGTCAGTAAAAGTCTGACACGCCCTCCTGCTCTACTCAGCAGGAGAAGTCATTTGATGATTTCCCACCCAAAAAAAAAAAAAAAAAAAATACATACCTGTAGTCTGAAATAGTTTAACGTATGCAAAACATGCTCATCAATATTCGTACTTGTACTCTGAATAATATTGGTTCTAGTGTTCTAGCGAAGCTATTTAACATTCCGCGATGACTTGGCCATTGAATTCATAGAAACTATGTGTATATGGAGAATGGTGGCATAAAGGAGAAAAATTTAGGTGGTTGACCCACTGCGAGGCGAAGACTCCTTTATAATACTAAGCATTCACCAGATTGAGCGCTTATATCGTGATAGTATTATGGTAGACGGACGTCCACGTCGACGTCACAATAACGCAGGGAAAAGGCTGTGCCCAGTTTGGGACCAAAGATACCTCCATATTGTAATTTCAAATGTTGAAATAACCGATTTTTACTTTTTTTTCAACACTATCAAAATCACGGTTGGATACGGATTTTTTTTTGAGGGTTGGAAATCGTCAAATAACTTCTCCCGCTCTGGGTGGAGCAGGAGGGCGTGTCAGACTTTTACTGACTAAAACCCACACGTGTTCCCTCAGTTGCCTTTGTGCCAGGTGCCACGGTATCTCTTTCGAACAAGCCGCACCCCCGGATGATACGTTGAAGTTTAAGCTTCAAAATCAAAAGTTATTTATTCACACTAGGTTGATGTCAGCACGTTTTGAACGTCAAAATTACATAAGACAGTCCCCCAAGACGCCCGCCCTTCACCACTTCCTAGTGCTTTAGCTGCGAAGAAGTGGCGCAACAAACTCCTGAACTTCCGAAACAGAGATTAATTGCTAATTCCGGAGTTGCAGACATTAAACATTACCTGTATCTAGGTAGATTAAATACTATTGTGCATCATAATTATCGCGATAATTACTCGTATCGCGTCTGGTTGTATCGTCATCACGACGTTCTGTGCCAAGACTGGTCGCTAATTCGGAATATTTATAAATAACCAACTATTTTTGTTGCATTGCCTAAAGACGGTTTCAAGTTCATGGTCGTATCGCTGCGGATGTGTATTTAATTGATAAAGTCAGTGTTTTGTTTTTTTAGATGTCTAGTTGGAGTACAGTCGCTTTTCGCTTTTTAGTCATTGATTTGCTACCGTAATCGTCATCTACGTAGCCTTTTCCCTACCATGTTGAGATCGTCTTCCAGTCTAATTGGATGCAGCTGAATACATACAGCGACTGCCTATCTGATCTCCACAACCCAGTAACTGGGTAAGGGTGCTTACATAAAGAAACAGGTTGCCGGTGCAAAAGCCTGTACGGGTCGGCACCGACAAGTGCAGAGAGAGATGAGCGCATAAGATAACACGGGAATATTATACCTGCACCGATCGGTACCGACCCGTACAGACTCGCCTGCACCGGTAACCTGTTTCTGTATGTAAGCACCCTAATATGATAACCCTTGGTAAGACTGGTTGTCTGACTTTCGGGCTCCTGTCGACCAGTAACGACTGTCATAGATTCACGAATAACTCTTGGGACCAAAGGCTTAACGGCACGGGGGGTGTTGTATGTAAAGATGGTCACTCATCCACGGACCAACCGCGGCGACCGTAGCTTAACCTGATCGATCGACCCGTGTTGCTGTTATATATTGCTCAGCCGCAATACCCCGTTTGTTATCGTAAGTGCAGTTGCGGAAATTGAGACGTCAGTGCTTTCTTTATTGTAAAATTATTTTGTTTGCGGGCTATAAGAATTTTTCCCTGAAAAATTAAGTTTATCAATGGTAATCTTCTAAATATGAATACGTAAAACAAAAGCTTTGTAAGTAGCCCTTTTTAATGTGTGGAATTTGGCACAGTGAAAGTTTATATGGAGGAGTGCAGAAAGCAGAAACTATGGTCGAATTTCGGCCACTGGGCGACCACTACAATTTATTCATGTTCCCACATAAAATATCAGTCGGAATCTGTTCTTACTTCTTACGGTTAGTCAATCGTCACAGTATTATTGAGATAACTAAGTGTTTTTGTACTACTCGTGGGATAATCTGTGATGTCTGGCCGGATGTGGTCATTGTTTATCTTTCTTTAATCAAATCTTCTCACAGCTATTAAAACTATCTCTGTACCGTATCGATGTCCCCCGTGATGCTAAGATCAAACGCTCGAAGGACGACAAATTAATTTACTAATAAAGAAGCTAAAAGTAACGAAAAGATATCAAAAGTGGTTAGGGCAGAAATTTTGCCAATATCATGTCCGAAGACCAGTGTAGATAAACTCAAAAAACTCAAACTCAAAGCTTTTATTTCAATTATAAACCTTTTACAGGCACTTTTGAATTGTCAAACAAAAATCGATGTTGAAGCTAGATGCCCATTCCAAAACGTAGATCTCTATGGAGAAGAACGGACAAGAAACTCCAAGGACACTCTTTTAAATCATGGGTATTACAAAATTTTGGGAACATTATTCTTGGTGCTTCTATATGTGAGAACAATGTAAAATAAAAAAATTAAGATTCAAAATAAGCCATGGCAGTTAGGAGACGACCAGTCTCAACCGACGGCGCCCGTTCACGAACTTGACGCGTGGATCAGCACCATCCAGCTCAACCATTTTCTAGGGAACCGAATGATCCAACACACGCGCCACCATCAGTGAGACATTTTTAAGTGAGCATGACATACTCTCAATTACCACGTTTTTTTCCAAGTCGGCGTACATCAAAACAACATAAATATTATAAGGATGCATGGTACTCACATTTACAAATATTGACAAAATGCTTCTAAATTAAACAAAACGATAGTTTCAAACCTATTTGAGAAATTCATAAAATTTGACTTCCAAAAAGAAAGAAAAATATTTAATATCTATTGAAATTTTAATAAAAATAATACTTGGTTCAGTAAAATCAAAAACAAATTCGTAATGTCAGAAAACATAAAAAATAGGGGAAGCATCTCTTCCAAATATTAAAATGTGAACTAGTAAGCCCAGGTGAATTTGGAGAAGGACCAGCACTAAGCCAGGCATTTTTATCTAAGATATAATCTAACTTATAATATGCTTGTCTACATAGTGTGCGTTTAATGCATGATTTAAATTTATTTTCACTTAGTTCAAGAATATCGACTGGTAGTTTATTATAACATTTTACACAGTACCCCATAAAAGAAGTATGTACTTTAGACAATCTGAAACGTGGTTGATCTAATTTGTTCCTATTTCTAGTGTTAAAATTATGCCTGTCACTTATCTTACTAAAAAGATGTGGATTTTTCCGAACATACATAATGTTTTCATAAATATATTGACAAGGTACCGTCATGATGTTAATTGTTTTGAACAGTTCCCTTAGAGATTCGCGTCTGCGGAGGTTGTAAATGGCTCTGACAGCCCTCTTTTGCAGAATAAAGATCGACTCAACATCCGCAGCCCGTCCCCATAGCAAAATACCGTAAGACATGATGCTATGAAAGTAACTAAAATAAACAAGTCGCGCGGTATCCACGTCTGTTAATTGGCTCTTCCAAACAGCGTAAGCGGCAGAACTTAGCCGCCCTGCAAGTGATGTTAAGTGAGGACCCCACTGTAGCTTTGAGTCAAGCGTGATCCCCAGGAAAACCGTCTGTTCGACGAATTCTAGTATCTCCTTATTCAATACAACGTGACATTCACTACTTCTGACATTCGGTAACGTGAATCTTATGCATTTAGTTTTCTTTCCATTGACAACATATAGGTATGATACAGCGACAAAATGATTATTTCGAACGTCTGTGACATATCTCGGGACTCCGCGGTCCCGAACCTTTGGAAGGCGTACAAGGAACCGAAATCAACTCACAGAGGCCCCTTCAAAATAAGAATAAATTATTTGTAAAATATAACTAAACACAAGGATCTTAAAAATAATGCAGTGCGCTATGTTTTGCCAATACTGGCATATAAATGACAATTAAACTACCAAACAATCTCTGTCTGCACTGTGCAAGTGCATCCAAGAACAATCTCTGGTTGGCGCAGCATTATTGCAGAACATGGAAACAAAACATTTTAGGCAATGGGTTTGGGTGGCTATGGATTGTTGAACTACAACTGTAGAAGGACTATGTCCTCTGCCTGATCGATGCTATGAAATACTCGGATGAAATGGCAGGGGGTGATTTGCACACACAATAATTGGCGCCCGAAAACGATCGCTAGCACAGGGGCCTTCCGTCCATCAATTTTTCTCTCTCTTTTGCAATTTGAGATCAATCTTTTTGGGTAGGATTTATCTCGTACATAACAAAGACATACAGTCCGATATTCGAACCCTTCTCAACTTATGCAAAGATTGTCCAAAGAGGATGCTACCAATCAAAAACCAAGAATGGTCGTTACCAAACACACGGCATTCTTCACCTTCCTCCGGCACCCCACATGTATGTAGATCCAGCTTCACTTTCAAAAGAACCGGTGTACGGTCCCGGTGGGGCCGCCGACCGTTATGTGGCACACTGCGCACACGCCGGTTGCTACGATGACAGATTCTACCGACAAGTGCTTTAGTACTTGACCTTGTGTTTGGAAGATTAGTGTCATATGAATGAATTGGTTTTTGATTGGATTGTTGCGGGGTCCATGACCTTTTCTGCTAGTGTATAACTGTCAAACATCAGCTTTCTAGTTGAATTGTAGCTGTTTGCTTGTAATCATAGCTTTGTGTTTATAACTTTCCCCTCAAAAATAGGATTATGATTTTACCGGTAAGTATGTGTGTTCATCTGTTCCCTCATAACTGAAATAAATATAAATAAATAACTAATAAACTTCTTATCATAATGTGACACATGAGATGTGGTATGATTGTATGAAACGTCTTGATCGTCCGCTGTCACGCTATGTGATGTCATTATAAATTATTTATTATAGAATTAACCGCGCCACCATGACATAAACAATACATTCTAAAAGTAGTAAGCCATCTTAAGCTTAAGGGCAAATTAACATACGACCACGGCTTTCAGATGAGAATACGTATTTTCTTCTAGTTCTAGTCGGGTTTTAGTTTAAAAACTTATTTTTTTAATACTGGTATTTTAAAGCTTTGTCCGTAATAAGCCTTCAATTGCCTTGAAACGAGACTTTTCTATAAGATAATATTGGCCCGTATTACAAGACCTCACTCAAGACTCAACCATTAGGAATTCCAACCAAAGTAGTTTAAAGCAATTCGAATAGTTGAAATTAGTTTTAAGTAGGTAGGTCTCAAAACGGTAAAGGAAAACATGGTGAGGAAACCGGCATGTCCTAGAACCAAAAATTCGAAAACATGTGACAACTCGCACTGGGCTCGAGCGGTGGATAACGGTCCACTGATCCACTCCCTCTCACAGAGAGGACGCCTGTGTCCCAGCACTGGGAAAATCAAAGACAACCATTTAGAATTCCTATCACAATAAATGATAGTTCAACAACCCCCAAATTAAGGATGATTCATCATCGAAAGTTAAGCGTTTCGTCTTTGTTTTGTCAGACTGCTTACAAAGAACAAGTTTCGAGTTCAAAGTGACACCGTTTTGTTTTAACCACAGGTGAAATAACAGTAGGTACCTCTTGCTCTCTCGTATACAAACTTGTCTAGAACGAATCCTTCGTTTGTCATTATCTCCACAACCATTCGACAGGTGAATTCGAAAATGACACATTTTCAAATACTGATTTGTATTGCCCCGACAGCATAATTATAGCTGTCGGAATGACGGTCGTCTTTTTGATTTAGACTGACAAAATTTTCGGGTTTTCGATTTGTCAACAGACTTCAGAAGACCCCTCTGATAACATTTATTGATGTTCAATTAGACACGGAAGCCTATCGATTGGTTGTGAATAGCTATGCTGACCAAAAGCAATGAGAAATTTAAAAGCTATATTCTGGGATCTAGCCTAAAATTATCACGATCAACCAATTTTACCCGTACCCACTTCAGTAATCGCTGTTCACTGATACTGATTAGCTCATTCTGTAATCACAAACCCATCTATCAACTGTTCTGATTATGGCATTTAATCTAACAAAGATAACAGAGACAGTAGAAGTAATTTCAGTTCGGATGCTTATGGGGTACTCTGAGTTATTGATTTTTTTAATTTCTGGCTCTCCAACATTTTTGTTAGGTATTTTTCTCACATTAATGATTTTATCTATATAAGAGTAGGCTAGGTTTATAAAAAACACTTTTACACGTCAATTTATACTCGTATTTTAAATACTAGATGAGGTCGGCGTTTCCTATGTGACTACTCCGAGAAGAAAATTTAAAACAAACTCAGAGGTCACAGTCTCTTTCAAAGTCCAGATATTATAATCTTAGTCAGATCATGTGATGACCATGTAGATCAGTGTCTGCAATGGTCTTTTGAGGAAATAATCACACAGCTTTAGTGGACTTGTCCAGTCAGTGCACGCATTTGTCAGTAATCATGCAGCTCAGCTCAACGATTCGTCGAACAATAAATACGTTGACTGGTAATTAGTGACCTATATTTAAACACATGATTGTACTCATCATAACAAACAACTTTCCCAAAGAAACGATTATTTTTTATCTATCTCATTGACCCCAATAGAATATTGATTAACCACCGTACGGATGTTGTTAAGTTAATGAAAAAAAAAGAATAATGCATGGTAAAAGTGTTTTTTTTTTTTGGGTATGAAACTGGATAATAAAGATAAACATGGTGTATTATTCTTGTTAGGTACCTATTCAATATTCTGTTAGGGTAGTAAAATTGAGGTCAGTAAGATAGATTTAAAAAAAAATCTTTTCTTTGGGAAACTTGTTTGTTATGGTGAGTAAAATCATGAGTATCGGTCACTAATTATCAGTCACACAAAAAAAAATTGGGTAGGCCGCAATACCGTGCCGTACCGTGTGGTGCCGGACGTAAAGAATAGCACGATCCCTTCTCTTCCTGTGGGTATCGTAGGAGGCTACTAAGGGATTTGGACTAGAGAATGGGCAGCAGCGTTTTCTATGCATTTTACCACCATACTGCGATCGCCAACCCGCCTGCCAAGCGTGGCGATTACGGCAAACCCCCAATTGGGGGAGGTCTATGTCCAGTAGTGGACGTCTTTCGGCTGAAATGATGAGGCCGCAATAAATCAAGCTGGCAGTCTGAGTTATTTACCGACCATAAATAAAACTATCTGGGGAAAAATACAGGTAACTTAAACTAGCTATTGCCACCAGCTTCACCCGCGTGGAGATCAGAATTATCCCAGGGGAGCGTATTACCTACCGGGATAAAAAAGTATCCTATTTGTTAATCCACGTTTTTAACTATATCTATGTCAAATTTCATCTAAATCCTTTCAGCCGTTTTGCCGTTATTGAGTAACCATCATCCAAACATACAAATTTTCACATTTATAATATTAGTAGGATGATGATATGACAAGAACAGCACCCTAATTGCGTAACTCACGAATCACGATTCATCATAATCTGTATCGTTTTGAAACGGATTGTTAAACCATTGCTTCATATGTTCGAAAAATGTGTCCGTTTGACAACATAAATAACGCAATGAATATTGTTTAACTGTGAAGACGAAACCAATTATGATCAATCGTGAGTTACGCAATTAGGGTGCTGGAGTGATTACCGAAATGAAGACTAATAGAAAACTCTGGAAGATAAAGATATTGCGTTGACTCTAAATACAATGGCATGAGGATTGGAGACTAATGGCTTTTGAATTCAGTTTTCGTATTAATAAAAAGAAAAAAACTTTATTGCAGACCACATGATCCATAAAAAAAAAACAATTAAAAAACAGTACATTATAAAAGATTGAAAAAAAATTGAATAAGGAAAAAAATACATATAAAAAAGCATACATACACAAACTCACGCCTTTCTTTAATAGTCATTAACGCTATCTAGTTTAGTTCCATATTTTTTGTACAAAAAACATGTACCTTTTCCCTGTACCGAACAATACGTCATTTTCTCAAAGAAATCACAAATAATGTGGCTTTTGTGGCTATTCCTTTTTCTAGCAAAATGAATGTGAATACAGAGAATTCATACAAAACGGGGTTATGCTTATGTGCGTCATTATCGCATGATTCATAATTTACTAGTGCGCCCTTTTGAAAACTTGATATTGTATACGTATGACGGTTTTATGGCTTCTGAGAGCAATAACTCACATTTACCTGACTCGAGAGACCATCGAGCATATAAAGGTCCATTAAAGTCATTAATAAAAAGTACCAGATCTGAGTTTGTTTCGGCCTTTTTTCTCAGAGTAGTTGGATAGAATAGGAAACGCCGACCTCATCTACCTAGTTTTAAAAATATGATTGACGTGTAAAAGTGTACAAACCTACATAATGAAATAACACAATTTATCATGTACTAGCTTTTGCCGGCGGTTTCGCCCGCGCGTAACTTTCGTCCCCTATTTAATTTCCTTAGGAGTTGAATTTCAAAAAATCCTTCCTTATTCCTTGTCTACATTATAAAGGGAACCTCTGTGCAAAATTTTAGCTTTCTAGGTCCAAGGGTTTTTGGCTGGGCTTTGATGAGTCAGTCAGTCAGGACTTTTCATTTTATCTGTATAGATTTTTGGATAGAGGGGAAAATCCATTTGCATAAAAGGTTGGGGTCAGTAACTTGCTTACTAGTAAATTGGCAACGGACAAGCAGGCAGGATGGACAAATCTTTGTGAGGGTTATATTGTCATCGACGGTAGGATGTTGATGATGATGGACCTAATGGCGTCAGCGAACGGTGTTCGCGTTGCTAAATTTTGGACAAACACATTGAAAAAAGGTTTTTTTTTTCATCGCCGCACTAAGAAGAAGTACGATTTTGTAGTCAAGACAATTTCGTCTAAACACTAGCAAGCGGTCACTAACTCACTACATTTTGGGGGCTATCTCCTGAATTTTCGACGATCCAAAAGTACTTTCCATATAATTCTCAGTCCATTACGCTTTATGAATAAACATGAGTTGTACAATCAGCTAATCACGTCATTAAACCATCAATAATGATTGCTATAAACTATAAAGCATGAACGAAAACGAAACTCTAGTGACCTTATGAAAGAGAGAGTGGCGAGGCGCGGCTTGTGGTGATGACATTATGACACGGTACGACCCACTAACGAGTAGGTAAGGCCTACACGGAAATAAGATATTAGTATTACTTGTTGTCACATAAAACCCTAATGATGAATGGTATTCGAGGTGGAATGTAAAGGTTGATGATCATTAGGGAAAATTTGTCAATGTAGAATAATTGTGTTCGTATGGATTGAGGAGCCATGTCTCACATTTAAATGCGGGTACTACCAATCCTATTTGTTAGTAAATTACCCGAATTATTAGGCCCGATCCTGAAATTTGTAGTAAAACCCTTTCAAAGGTACAGGAGCTTCCTCAATCCTGACGGACTAAAAACAAATGTAGCTACTAAAGTCGTTAGATCAAATCGAAGTTTAAGTACGCCAACATTTCTTAGAAATTTCTACTAAAAACGAATGTTTGGGACAGAGGAAATATGGCGGTTTTAGCTGTTTGTAGGAAGCCAATGCATTTGGGAGAAAAGAGTTATGTTTCTTCTGCAAGGAATGTCGGGATATGCCTTGGGAATTTCCATTATCCAATGAACAGAGAGCCGAGTATCCCAGGGAGCAGAGCAAGCATTGTTATATTTTTATCTGAGATCCGGTTCGTCAGAACCCCGATACCGTCTGACAACCAGTCTTACCAAGGGTATCGTGTTTCCAGTAACTGGGTTTTTGAGTATAGTTTGATAGGCAGTCGCTCTATGTATAATAGTATTCAGCTGCATCCGGTTAGACTGGAAGCCGACCCCAACATAGTTGGGAAAAGGCTAATCGCGGAAGCTCTTTGCGGACAACCACTGCTTTAGAGATCGGACGTGATGAGGAGTCGCTCAGCTTTCGTTAGATGTAGTGGCTTTATAAGAACTGATGCACACCTTCAATATGCCTTAGTTGCCGTAAATATTTAATGGGAACGTCAATAGTATTTACGACTTTCACGGAATGCTGATGTATTTGCAAACAGACTCTTATGACTATGACGTACCTACTCCAAAAGAAGCGCGGAGCAAATACACGTCAACAAAAACTTACAGTTAATGTCTACAAAATATTGTTTTTGCACTTTTTTTCCTTTTTCGATAAAGTCTAACTATGATCGCAGAACGACAATTTTGTATAATCAATGAAATTCCAACATGTGTTTTGAACCCAATATCCATCGCCATATTTATCAAAATAGCAATACCAACTTTAAATCGTAATAAGTACAAAGACTCAAAGGTTATCGAACCATTTTGTTTGCTTAACTTGGACATCGAAACTCGCAAACAGTTTAAAAACACTCCTTAGGTAAAAAAAAAACACCTTATGCTCAGTTCCCTGTCTGAAAGATAAGATATCTAATAGAAGAGGTGGTTATTTTCATCAGAGACAAGCCCCCAAACAGATTACGTTGGTATTTGCGAGTATATTGAAGCTATTGACTCACACAATATTGGAACGCGTGTTGACTTATCGTTATCATGCTGTGGAATGAGAATGAAATAATAATATAGTCAATATTTGGCGTTGACGTGGTAAACGCGTGATCACGATTTGAGTAAAGAATCGTTATTTTTTCCTCCCCGAGTCGATCTTTTGCACGAATTCTCGTGTTTGCAATATTACGAGTACAAAGTCGTTAGGCTGCCACATTGTGGGTGTTTCAACACCTTTCAAAATCTTCTTAAATCTAAACCCATCCGACTGTTTTAGGCTGAACACTGTCTTTTGGGTACTGTAAGCAAGGAGGCCTTAGCCATGATCCATCATCCCATGATCAATGCTTATGCTGGCAGAAGAGACCTATAGATAGGCTGGTAATCCTCACCTTATTCTGATAATGAACTGAAAATGGGCCATACACTCAGTTAACCTAATAGGTAGGTACTTCTAATAAAAACGTTTTGTGGAAGGTCGGTTTCCTGTAGATGCACTTGATTACCAGGATGTCACATGCGGCGACTGCCTATCTGACCTCCAAAATCCGGTAAGGTACCTAATGGGTACTACAATACCCAGTAGCCCCCCTTAGTTCAGACTTTCTGACTTCTATCTATCCGTAACGCCTGTCAAAGATTACAAATGACAGCACGGAGGGATCTTGATATGTATCTATGTATGATCAAACACATCCGCAGACCGACGTCGATAAGTCAATAAGCCACGAGCCATATTATCATCATCATCATCATATCAGCCGAAAGACGTCCACTGCTGGACATAGGCCTCCCCCAGGCTCCTCCACTTCGACCGGTCTTGTGCTTCCGACATCCAGCGGATACCCGCGGCCTTCACAAGGTCATCGGTCCACCTTGTGGGAGGCCTTCCCACTCTACGTCTTCCGGTACGCGGTCACCACTCCAGAACCTTTCGGCCCCATCGGCCATCTGTTCTGCGAGCAATGTGCCACTTAAGTTTGGCAATTTTTCGGGCTATGACGGTTGCCTTGGTGCTCCTGCGGATCTCTTCATTTCTGATTCGATCGCGTAGGGAAACTCCGAGCATAGCCCTCTCCATTGCCCTTTGGGTGACTTTAAGCCTTCTGATAAGGCCCATTGTGAGCAACCACGTCTCTGTACCATAGGTCATCACTGGCAACACACACTGGTCAAAGACTTTCGTCTTGAGACACTGGTATTTGGGACAAGAAGATAGGTATGCCGCGTCGGATTCGACGATTGACCTCCCTGCCGATCGCTTGACGATTGACCATATTATACCTTCATGCAAATCTAAAGAACTCTAAAAACCTTTTCAGTACCTAAGCCGCATCAACCTACCGATAGTGCAACACGGCGACAAGTTCATAGCAGGTGCGGGGGCCGGAGTGACAGCTGTCACATTGACGTACCCGCTAGACACCATCCGCGCGCGGCTCGCGTTCCAGATCACGGGGCAACACAGGTACAACGGCATCGCGCATGCGGCCACCACGATGTTCCGGACGGTAAGTTGGTTTTAATTTCTTTAATTAATAGTTACCTACATAAATAAACTCACGCCTTTTTCCCATAGGGGTAAGCAGAAACAACAGAACCTGCTTCGATTCTTACATACTCCTTTTACCTAGTTTACGTTCATTATACAGGAAAAGTTTTTATCCAGTGCGCAAACTGTAACCATGAATTCAGCATATCATTCTAGACCCCCTACCGCAGAAATTTTTCGCCGGTTATACAAAAAAAATCAGCTGTTCCATATATTTTGACCGCGAAAAACTTACCATGTATAGGTGGCCCTAGTGTGAGTTTCATTGAACCATCTCGATCAAACGCGTCGAGCGCGTTCGGCGCGGCGTTCCGATTAGTCCGTCACCAATCCAGGGCCATTCGGAGCCCCAAACGCGCTTGAAGCGTTAGATCGAGATGGTTAAATGAAACACGCACTAAGACCTCTGGTCATTCACGCACGTTGGTTGCGTTACTACGCACCTGACCTTTTTATAGAACATCACCAACAAGGTCACTATAATTAGGTATGTCCTTCTAGGGCGTCCCCCTCCTGGCGTGATGATGATCATTTAAAAGTTAAGACGGTATAACTGCAGAGACTGCAATCATACGACAATACGTCCAAGTTTCGAATAACGGCCCAGTCTCACAGAAAGGAGGCCCGAGTCCCACCAGTGTCAGCAATGCGGGCTTTGCTGTGCAAGTGCAAATTACCACTGATTCCGCTTGCTAGATACGCGAGACACATTTTCACAAAAGCAACATTTTGCTAGTCGGTGATCTCTAATTTTTGAGTGAACCATCAGGAGATCTGCCAGGGGTGCGGGTTGTTCGAAAGATATACCGCCTGGCATACAGGCAACTGAAGGAATACGGGTGGGTTTTAGTTAGTAAAAGTCTGACGCGCCCTCCCGCTCCATCCAGAGCAGGAGAAGTCGACGATTTCCCAACCTCAAAAAAAAAAAAAAACCGTCAGGATATAAAACAAGACTTCACAAGTTAACTGATCTTCCCGCTGAGACGAATAGACATCTCACCCTGTGTGAAATATCTACATTTATACTTGTATTTTCTTATAGTGTAGGTACATAATAAAGAGTATTCTATCTTTCCCCGCGAATAATCAGGGGGTCTCTAATTCCATCAACGAAAATATGGAACTCTTCCAAAAGTAGATAGTTGATTCATCAGAGCAAGTGACAAATTCATCTTCGGACGGGCAAAACATTGGGAATAAGGACAACAGTGTTAAATCGTGTCTTCAGTCATACATAGTACAGATCTCGAAATAATCTTATGTCCTTAAGTGATACGAAGTAGGAATCGCCTGTGACTTAGGCCGTAACTTTGGGTTTCGTTCTAAGGAGTAGACTCCCTGAGCCGATCAGCAACAACATAATAGTTTTATTTTGCTGCAAGACACACAGTTAAGGACAGCATTCCTGATATACCCTAAAGAGATGTAGTTGTACGATCATTATCATCATCTGCCTAGCCTTTTCCCATGTTGGAGTCGGCTCTCAGTCCAACCGGATGCAGCTGAATACCATTATTTTACATTGAGCGACTACCTTTGTGTTCCACAATAATACCTATAATCTATTTTTCAGGAGGGCGGTATCCGCGCTCTATACCGCGGTTTCGTGCCAACCCTTTGCGGCATGGTGCCGTACGCAGGCTTCAGCTTCTACTGTTTCGAGTCCCTCAAGTTCTTCTGTATGAAGTACCTGCCCACGCAGCTCTGCAAAAAGTGTGATAGGAATACTGGTACGTGTCATATTATGAACAGTTGATAGTAGGAGCTCTACTCCTAGATAATGATCTCATCTGAGGAAGTGATAGAAAAGTTCTTTTTTTATTTATTTCTCAAGGTACACCAACAGCTTCTGTGTATAATATATTATATGTATTGCGGTAATAGCTTTGGACTTCACAGTCGCCAATTATAGGTTAACCTGCAATTTTATGAACACGTGATAACACAATAATAATAAGACAAAGACTCTAGAATAAAAATAGTTGACAACTTCTTAACTTAAGTTTAATAACAAAAAGGAAAATAAAATTTACAATACTTATTGCAAATTTGCCCACTTACATAAGACTAAAAAATAAACAATATAAATTGAATAAAAATAAAAATGAGAGTTTATTATTTACTGCATTCACAATTTAGTTTGCAAACATGTAATCAAATTCGTGTAATTCTTTTTCGGGTCGCTGGCACGACGGTTATTAAATCTTGCTGGCCCAAAACTGCCATCAAAGGTGTTACCGGTGGCAGCGCAGAAATCACCTTGGCTACATGTTTTGGGGCACAGAAGGCATGATTGTCTGTGTGGTGGACCATAGTTTGTGACACAGATCCACATCCAAACCCTGCAGGACGATGCTCGCTTGGTGGTAGATATAAGTAGGTGGGGGGAAGGTATCCTGCCATAGTTTGCAGCTAAAACTTATCTTTACAGGCACATTAGTCTACTTAAAATATCTTCTATCATCATAATCTGCTTAGCTATTCCAACTGTGCCAACTATCTGTATTGGATGGTGTTGAGCTCCAATGGGTATGAGCGAGGTTCAAAAACCTGCGACTCGAAACCAATAAAACAATAGTGTAACTCTGTCCATACCGAAACTACTACATTCCAACATGGCCAAATAGAGTTGTTGCATTGCAATGCATCTGAAATTTAAATAATGTTCTACTTCGTTAAACAAACACACATCAATTACAGATAAACCAGTACATCACAGGAAGTAGGAAGAGTACTAAATGTGTTACTTTAATAGAATTCTAAAGACATCAATCTTATAATAAAGATGACATTTCCAAGTTTAGAGCTAATACATGAACTGCATACAATTTTAAACAAGGTGTAGCCGACAAAAGATGAAGTCTGAAAGTGGCACCAGTAGCTGAAAAGTTGTGTGGAAATCGGTTGTCATGGTATGTGCATGTGATACGGAGGAATGAGGAAAATATCGTGAGGAAAGTTTTGAGCATGAATGAATGGCTATAAGAGTAGGGGGAGACCAAAGAAACGATGGATGGAATGTGTGAATGACGATATGTTTGACTATCGAGATGACGACTACTAGAGAAGTTTTGAAGAATAAGGACTCACTCCCAATTTATTTGGGGTCGGCCAAATAAATTGGGAGTGATGAAGATGATATATCAAATGACGTATCCAGTCTGCAACTCTGCATACGACATTTCAACCCAATATATCCAATTGTTTAGTCACGTATATGTCAAAGATTGGCAAAACCTATAGTCATCACTATTATTCTGTTAGACAGACGTTTTTTTTTTAGATGTTTTTGTAGTTTCAAAATACTCGTTAAGTATTGTCAGTGTTAAATCTCCACATTGTATACTTAAGTAGGTAAAACATTGATATTCATGCCTTGTTTTATTGTGCATCTTCACGTTCAATATAAAACGTTAATGAAAAAATTCCGAACTCGTTCCGTTTCGATGCAAATTATTATGCATGCAACATGCTAGTTGTATTTACAATTGCATTTAGAGGTGAATAGAAGTAGATATCTACATAGAATCGGTACTTACAGACCTGTCGAAGCGAACCACAATACGTTTTTAGCTGCCACAAAGATATGAACTTAGGGTACGATAAAATAAAGTAGAAAATAAAATGTAGGAAATTTTACTTTTACCCCTCTATGCTCTTTCATGCTTGTGCGGCCTTAACTTGTGATTAAGTTTATTTAGTTTCGACTTTATTTGAACACGCGCAACGTTGATATTATATCGCCACGCATCGCCAGGTGTGCTTTATGATTTTCGTTAATTTATTTTGTTCATGGTCGATACTTAATACCAAGGTAATTCTTATAAATAGCAACGTCGAGGGAAAGACGACGGTATCACAATAAGCTGGTGACAATTAAAAATTGTTCTGTCCTTTAAAGTCTTTGAAATATATCTCATATTATGTTTCCTGTGTGATTTAATGGATATTTTAAGTCATCTACGTATTTTACTTCAAAGGCGCATACTAAACAGAAAATATTGCAGAGGTAAATAGATTTATTGTGCTTGATTGGTAAAAAGGGTGTACAGCAGTAGACCATTCTTGGAGGGGCAAACGCCTTGTTTGAATTAATTCTCTTAGATTCTCTTTTCAGGAGATTAGAAGTCTTATGTGTTCTTTGATATACCTGCATTAAAGTATGTGTTCCACTGACAAAAATCACAAAGACTTCCCCGTCTCTCCAACAAACTAAACATGGTTTACAAACGTATGATTCTAAACTTATACTACATTGGTTTTCATCGGTTCAGTGACCCGTAGACGTTATCCAGCTGTTTCCATTTTGTGCTGTCGCTCTTTTTGACCAGATTGCACATCCATCTTTCTTTATGTCATCAGACCATCTCCTGGCGTCAGCACCTAATCACGTTATGTAACCAGCACAGTTATTCACAAGCATTCGACAGACTATCATACCTTAGAGACTACTCACACTTATTCAGCTCTGTTCAGCTTTTGTCCGTAGAAAACAACGATTTTGTTTGAGATGCGTACGCATGTCATACAAAATCGTTGATAAGTGTAAGTAGTCCCTAAAATTACACATTTCGATAACCAGCACCCTTATTGCGTAACTCACGATTAATCATAATCGGTTTCGTTTTGACAGTTCCGCAATATTAATTGCGTTATTTACGTTGTTGAGCAGACACATTTTTCGAACATATGAAGCAATGGTTTAACAATCCGTGTCAAAACGAAACAGATTATGATGAATCGTGAGTTACGCAATTAGGGTGCTGATTTGCCTTGCCACCGACAGCAAATAGCTACGGGAAAAGTAGCGGTCGCCTGTTTGATTTAAACTGATAAAATTTTCGGGTTTTGGATTTGTGAACTTTTTTGGACTCCTAGGATAACGTTGATTGGTGTACGTTACCCTAGCAAGAAAGTGTCTCCTAGAGTTATATGAGTAGAACGTATAATGTGTGCCTTATCTGCTGTAAATGTGCCCCCACATAAAAAATGTGTGCCCCCTGTCGTTTTGGAGAAAAACGGAAAAAACTATTCTTGCTGGGGTAACGTTTTTCTAGCAGGAAAATTCTAAACGAATGATCGGAGAGAGAAAAATTGTGCATGGCCAGAGAGCTTATATGTGTGCCAAAATGTGCCCCCAAAAATAAAATCTGTGCCCCTTCAGGTTTTCGAGATATTGCATTTCCTGCTGGAGTAACGTTTTGATGAATCGTATATCTCTAAAACCATTGCATATGCCCCTGTAGAATAAACATACACGAGTAGCTCTTAATGTGTGCCCCTTAGTGCCCCAATTAGATTTAAGAAAATATTTATAGTTTTCATGTTATCGCGGTTTTATGAAAACCCGAAAAAACATCACAGCGCCTAAATGAGACAAGGCACAAGTTCGCTGACAACTGTATTCGGTCCTTCTTGACGCTATTAATAACCATACAAAGTTTCAAAACTGTTCATGCATGCGTTCTTGAGTAATCTTGCTAAAAGTCAAAACGATGGTGTCTTAACTTTGACGGCAAAATACAAGGAACCGGCTCAATCCCAGATGTGTAGGTGTGAACCAAAATCGTGTGCCTTTAGTCAAAAATGTATGGTGAAAATATTCAGCTTGGAATGTTTCGCATTAAGTTAATATTAACAAAAAACCAAAATATGTAAACAACGGCTGGTTATCCGACCAAATTCCAATGACTACTAAAAAGCGACTGATTCATACATATCGATGACCTTCTTTATTGGACGTATTATACCTAAGCTGTTGTCCGTACAGTCGCGTTCAAAAGTTTTGGGGGCTAATTAAAAATATATATTAAATGCACCTTGTGACTATATTAAATGAACCAGCTTGTTGATGTGGAAATTACTATTTTTATTCCCTTAATTTTAATTCTTAAAGTAAGTATTGCATCAAATCACAGATTAAATTTCCTCCCTATAAATATTATACATTATTTGCACGTTGTGTAGGCGTTATTATTTAAAACACAGATCAGTTTTTCATCTAAGTTTAACATTTAATTAGTAAATTGGCATCACAAAAAATCACTTAATTATAATCATCAATACTACGCTCTAAGTTCATAAAGCTGTAGGGATGACTTTTTTTTTTTTTTTTTTGTTCCTACCTTGCCTTTATGAACTTGGAGGGTTGTATTGGTGATTTTGATGCTTATAATTCTGTTACTACATACGTCTTACAGCCGCGAATAATATTTTGATCAACACACAACCTAGCACTGGCCTTCAAATTACAAAAAACGCAAGAAACTTTGAATTTCGCGGGCTAGTTGGAGCATTCCCCTTACTGATGAAAAACTTACTGTTAATTTATCTAACCTATGGCTTATCAATAAATATAATAGAAACAGCTACTAGAATATAATCCAATAACAACTTTATTTTATTACTTTTATACTTCAGTGTACTCAGGCACAACACGTGTGAATCGGTTAGTGAGTAAAGTAAAGAAGGTCATCGATATGTATGAATCCGTCGCGTTTTAGTAGTCATTCAAATTTGATCGGATAACCACCCGTCGCTTACATATTTTGGTTTTTTGTTAATATTAACTTAATGCGAAACATTCCAAGCTGAATATTTTCACCATATATTTTTGACTAAAGGCACACGATTTTGGTTCACACCTACACATCTGGGATTGAGCCGGTTCCTTGTATTTTGCCGTCAAAGTTAAGACACCATCGTTTTGACTTTTAGCAAGATTACTCAAAAACGCATGCATGAACAGTTTTGAAACTTTGTATAGTTATTAATAGCGTCAGGAAGGACCGAATAGTTTTCAGCGAACTTGTGCCTTGTCTCATTTAGGCGCTGCGATGTTTTTTCGGGTTTTCATAAAACCGCGATAACATGAAAACTATAAATATTTTCTTAAATCTAATTGGGGCACTAAGGGTCACACATTAAGAGCTACTCGTGTATGTTTATTCTACAGGGGCACATGCAATTGTTTTAGAGATATACGATTCATCAAAACGTTACTCCAGCAGGAAATGCAATATCTCGAAAACCTGAAGGGGCACAGATTTTATTTTTGGGGGCACATTTTGGCACACATATAAGCTCTCTGGCCATGCACAATTTTTCTCTCTCCGATCATTCGTTTAGAATTTTCCTGCTAGAAAAACGTTACCCCAGCAAGAATAGTTTTTTCCGTTTTTCTCCAAAACGACAGGGGGCACACATTTTTTATGTGGGGGCACATTTACAGCAGATAAGGCACACATTATACGTTCTACTCATATAACTCTAGGAGACACTTTCTTGCTAGGGTAACGTACACCGTTGATTGATGTTCGATTCGGTATGGAAGCTATCGAATAGTTGTGAATAGTCTGCCTGGCGTTACCTTACCGAAATACATGACAATAAAATGTTATGTACAATATGTAGGTATGCGATGTGTGTTACCTAAACATTTTTAACATAACATTTTACCAAATGGCATATTATTTTTGTTTCTAACACTTAAATTCATATTTCCAGGAGGTTTAGTATTGACAGTGCCAGGCAAGCTGGTTTGCGGCGGTCTGGCGGGGGCGGTGGCGCAGTCGATCTCCTACCCGCTGGATGTGACGAGGCGACGCATGCAGCTGGCATGCATGGATGCGCAGACGGCGAGGTTTGGGTATGTCCTTTACACGGTTACGTAGCATTAAAAATAATGACCGGTCGAAACTTCCAAAGACTTCTCTCTGCTTCTAATCTACTTAATAAAAATCTATAATTTATTCATTCACTGACAGACAATGCACCGCCTTAGCCGCTGCGGCAAGAAGCATTTTTTCAGAAGTGTTCCTAATATACCGAAAGTGGAAGGAAGGTTTTTTGAAAATTTGTCCCCTAAATAAATGATGAAATTTTGTATGCAAGGTCGTTATTTTTTGCTGATGGGATTATCCTTCGGCAAAAAAGAACAAATAAGTTATTGATTTGAATCTCATGGGCCGTTGGTAGTTCATTGAACTAATCAAATCAGGTAACATGAGATTCTCCAATCGATTTAGCCAGTATTACTATTTAGTCCATTCCCAGTAGGTAGATATGATCAGCCTTGACTAGGCTTTTAAAAACCATATATCCTAGTTGATGAAGGCCGTTCGCAAATAGGTAAAGACGCCAGCACATCAAGCTACCCCAAACTGTCAAATTTTCCCAATTGAACATGAACCTTATGCATATGCAATAACGATGAAAATCTATCAAAGAAATTTAACAGATTTGGATAGCTTGATGTGCTGGCGACTGTACATGTTGCACTAAGATATTGTATCTGGCTACCTTATATAAGCCGCACGGGTATGCTACTGTACCGCTCTCTTGTGGCCCTTCACGCACGTTTCAAAACGTTTGACGTTTGACGACGCGGTCAGCGCAGTGGTTAAGCGATTGACTGCTGCGCTGCGTGTCGCGGGTTCGATTCCTGCACGGAACAAATATTTGTATGACCTACAAGTAGTTGTTCCGGGTCTGGCTGTTTGTGTGAGTTTAAATGTTTGTAAACGCACCCACAATACAGGAGAAATTCCTAGTGTGGGGCAACGTTTAAAAAAAAACAAAAAACAAACTGTTGATGGATAGAAACGTTCGTAGAGCGGCCATTATTTTTGGCAAACATTCTTCTAATCATAAGTTTAATTTGCACACCAACAAGAACCCGCAAAATATGTAGTCGACTAACATTTTACTTTGTTTATGTAACTACGTCAACAAAATATTGCTATCCTACAATGTATATGCACCTTGTAATTAATGCATAAAAACATAATTATTTCCCTAATGGCAATAATACACTGTTCACATTTGCCTTTCATTTTGGATGAAACCATCAAATTGAAAAAACCAAATTCAATATCGACCACAGTCCTTTCATAAATATCTTACCTCTGATTGCATAACTGTCAAAATCGGAGATCTTTATTCTCGATAAAAGGTTGCTGCCGCTGACAAGTCTGTCAAAATTGCATTGATCTTTATTTTGACACAATAAGGTTGCTGTCATTGACAAGTCTGTTAAATTATTTTATTTCTGTAAGTAGGTTTGTACAAACACTTTTACACGTCAATCATATTTATTAAACTAGATGAGGTCGGCGTTTCCTCTCTGACTACTCTGAGAAGAAAGGCCGAAACAAACTCAGAGGTCACAGTCTCTTTTAAAGTCTAGACAATAATCTTGGTCAGATCATGTGAAGACCATGTTATAATCACAATGATCTTTATTCTAGCTACAATAAGATAACTGTTGGGTTGCTATCACTGACTAGTCTGTTAACATCAGTGATCTTTAATCTTGTTAAAATAAGGTTGCTTTTGGGTTGCTGTTACTGACAAGTCTATCAATATCAGTCTTTATTCTCGTTAGTAAATGGTTGCTGTTGGGTGGCTCCTGTCAGAGGTAAAAAGACTAAAAGGACTGTACTTTTTATTTATTTTTAATCGTAGAGACTAAATCTGATAGAATTAGAAGATAGAAGAGATAATCTGAACCATGCATTTTTGCCGTAATGATAATATGTACAGAGCCAGCAGGTCAACTTACCCCAAACTGTCTAATTTTCCCAGTTGAACATGAACCTTATGGTTACGGTATAAAGTTGAAAATCTATCAAATAAATTTGATAGATTGGAGTAGCTTGATGTGCTGGCGTCTGTACCTACTTGCACCGTGCACCCTTTTCTCTGTATTCTAATATATATGATTCTATTCCTAACTAATGCAGCGAAATTTCTGATTGCATGATAATTACACGTGGTGTTGGCAACACTTGCAGGAGGTTGGTTACTCATATTTTTGTATATTTTATATATAAGATTTTAATTCTATAATTTAACCTGGTATACCCCTTTAAAAATTAATAATAATTAATCTTTTCGAAGAGTACCTATTTTACACACTAATTTATGTTTTAACGTACTTTACCCATACTAACAGAGGATTTAGTACTTAAATGGTAGTTTCGGGTACTTTGTTAGTTTTTTAAACCCAGATAGTAATTTGACAGGTGTAATATCAAACTCCAATGCTAAAAACAAACACACCAAGGCTTGAAATATCAGATTACTATGGATAAAAAAAAATTGTGACTATCAGTCATTATTTATAACGTTAGTTAACAGTTGAACTACTAGTTATTTTTCGAAAAGTAATTGGAGATCATTTTTTCTGAAATTGTCAAAAAACTGTACAAGGTATTTGATATTGGTTGGAGATTACGACTATTGTAGATTTGGAAGGTTTTTCGGAATTATTGACCTAACCTAATTCAGAACGAGCCAACCACGCGAACCAAATATCTAACGATGCTCTACTTACTTTCCATAGATACAACAATACCTCCCGCTAATCAACTTTCTTGCATTTCACAGCACTGGCATGGTCAAGACCCTAACCCTCATATACCGTGAGAACGGGATAGTGAAGGGTTTGTACCGCGGCATGAGCATCAACTACATCAGAGCGATACCAATGGTCGCCACCTCCTTCTCGACGTACGAACTCATGAAGCAGCTATTGCAACTAGATACAGGAATGAAAGTGTCGTAATGACTACAAAATGGCGGCTTTTTCGGTGATTTCTGCTTTGCGTCACTGTTATTTGAACTTGGTGGCTTTTAAGCACAATGATTAGGCTTTCTGAATACTCGTTTGAAAATAGCTTATATTTTTGAAACTTAGCAATCTTAGGTAAAAACGCTTGATTTTTAACGTCCGATCATTTTGTGTTGACAGCCTCAAATAACTTCAATCACCGATAGGAAATGAATCGGAGAGTATAATAAAACTTTTAGTGAATTAATTAGGAACTAATTACTCTACTTTGGTGGATACTAGAAAACCATTTTTATGGTGTATTATTCGCCAAACACCGTTACAAAGTGTTTACCCATGACTTCTACTGTACCTATACCTGTTGAATTTAAAATAATGGAGAAGTTATTTGCGCACACCATATTTGCTTCAGTACTTATGTAAAATCAGTATTTGAAACCTGTAATGCTCACTATAACTTGTATTTATAACATAAGTACAGACACCAGCACATCAAGCTACCCAAAACTGTCAAATTTTCCCAGGTGAACATGAACCTTATGCTTATGTTTTAAAGTTGAAAATCTATCAAAGAAGTTTGACAGATTGGGGTAGCTTGATGTGCTGGCGTCTGTACATAGTTAAAGTATTGTATACTCTATTTTGTATTTGTTAAGTAAATAGATTATATTCAGAGTGATAGGGATTCTCCAGGGTCGAATTAAATTAGCTTTACATGAAATACCAAAACATGAAAAATAGTTTTAATTAATCTAATGTTTTTGGGGTCAAAGTTGAAAATCTTTTTTTTTTTTTCGTGTCAACTACATATTCGTGATAGGTATCGATATTAAAACACGATAAAAACAAAAAAAATACAGATTTCTCAACTCATATACAAGTAACAACACTATCAGCAGTGGTTGACCCCCAAAAAAAATTATCTAATATTTTAAGACAGACAGAAATATTTCCATATATTTTGACCGCGTAGGTATTGCACTTTTCTATGAAACAGCTGATTCTTTTGTTTTGCATAACTGATGAAAAATTTCTGCGCTGGGGCCTAGAGTGATATGCTGAATTCATGGATATAGTTTGCGCACTGGTTAAAAACTTATCCTGTATTGCCCTACCTATCACGTCGGCGGTTCCGCTAGCTAATTTAATTTGTTACCCTGTATTCATATAGGCAATTAAATCGCACCGAGTATATCAGGCTTTAGTCGCAGTAAATAGTTCTACGCAACTCTTCGAATAGGCGGTTTTATGTGTTAGTACCCACTACACCTCTCAAGACATACTGCATGGCCTGGTTGGTTTCGACTGACTCTTGTAATGGCCAGAGTAGACTCCTGAGGTATAATAGCCTCAATATTCATAGCCAAGTTGCAGGGCGAGCTGCCATCAACGATCAGGTTCGCCACGTGCTTGCAAATAAATGGCGAAATACGCGTGTCAGGTCATAGACAAACTTCCTACCTTCGAAGATTGTCTCTGGACCTGCGGGATTTCTCCCTTAGCCCGTGAAACCGTAATATCGGCCTAAGTTACGGTCGTATCTTACATCGTATCACCGCAGGATATAAGATTAGTGTGAAGCCCCGAACTAAGAATTAATGACAACACGAACAGTTGTCCCTACTAGAGATGTCTTTTTACCAGTCAGAATTTTTCACTTGTTTTTGACGGGTCGAAGAATTTCGGACGGGTCCGTACTTTCGCTGACGGACTTTTCAAGTTCGTCAGAGTCGACCTTACACGCGTATTGCCGTCAAAAGTATTTATATTAGACAATATTTAGGATTAATATAGGAATAAATATAAATTCCGTGCCTTTGCTGCTTTCCACAAAGTAAAGTTAATGTAAGAATATTTCAAGGTAATGCCCATTTGCACTTACGTCACAGAGTGCAAATTCCTTTGCTAAGAAATTAATAATGGTCAGATAATTTTAAATAACCCAAAGTTTTTAAGCGTCAACAAACCAACTTAAGACCTCAATAAGTCTTATTCTGATTAGCTTTATTCTTATTATTTCAAATGATCTATAAATTACTAAACTTATCTGCTAATCAGACTTTGCTACGTTTCACCTTTCAAAACGTTTAATATTTGATTAGATTTAGAATGCCAGTGCTATGCAGACGCCATTACTAAGCTCATAGAACTGGTTAGTCTGTTAATACTAAATATTCATGATTTTATGACTTAACTTGGATTCCATTGGATAAACCGGTAATATATATTTTGAACCAAATCGAGATGAGATAGAATACGATAACAGAAAAAGATCTATGACGATCTGTGGTCTGATCCAAAAGTATCTGGATAAAAATGTAAACGAATGGATCAGAAAACCTTTGGATTCAAATTTGTAGAGCTTTGATTTAATTATTTTAATACTTAAACGCGAAAATCTAATTTTAAACCACCTGTAAGATGACTTTCATTTGACAATTAAGGCTAATTTATAACCTCAATTTTTCGTCGATGATTGTTCATTCACAATTTAATCATGTAAGTAATTCAAACAATAATTGTTGGGAAAAATTGGTACACCGGGTTTTCACGAAATACCAATATAGTCAATTTCAAGCGTGTAAAGACAATGTGTCGACTAGTTGGATTGGTATTAGTTGACGTTCACACGGACGTAAAAATATCGCGGCAGGGCTTTTATCACATACTGGATTGAACCGAGAATTGAGAATCTAACATAGTGCATGTATCTCAGTGCGTCGAAAAATACACTGTTCGATTTTGAGCTCTCGGAGCTAAGTAGTAAGTTTCTTTTTTTGAGGTTGGGAATTCATCAAATCTAACTTCTCCCGCTCTGGGTGGAGCAGGAGGGCGTGTCACACTTTTACTGACTAAAACCCACCCGTGTTCCTTAAGTTGCCTGTGTGCCAGGTGCCGCGGTATCTCTTACGAACAAACCGCACGTGAAGATCCATTGCGCGACAAAAACCGCCGCTATAATTAAACGTCCGTGTTTACGTCAACTTACGACTACCCAAGAGCTACTGATTAGCAGTTTCGAAAGAAACATGGAACGCTTATCATCTTACTAATAATGACAACTGCGAAATAGCTTAAAAATTCGGTGTTGTGTTTCAAAAACAGGGTGACAAGTCTAGTATTTAAGATGATTCATTCCACGTATGTGACGCGTCTTATACCTATTTACAACATTACGGTGTCGCGTTCCGAAATTCAACAAAAGTGATAATATCGCGAACCCGACCAAATTGAATAGTCAAAAAATTTAAGAGCTATCAGATCATTAGTACTGATTTTTATTTTGGTTGGCTTCGCGATATTTTCACTTTTGTTGAGTTTCGGAACACGACATATATTATACTTTACGATTAATATCTTTACGCACATTAAATGTGACATAATACAGTTTGGAGAAAAATGGAGCAAGCAGTTTTCCTCTCGTGTTTCTAAAGCACTAAAAAGTTTTGCTGACATTTTATTTTTGGTAACTATATTCGGTATAACCTTTTATGTAAGATTTAATCTTTACTATTACGTATTGTTACACAGTTGTTGTAGCACCAAAGATGCAGGTAAAAATTTAACAGTATATTAAAATAAATATTAATAAATAAATGTAATTTGTCTACTCGACAGAAATCTGAAGATAATTAAATATGTATATATCGGTCTATTGTATAAAGTGCATAAATGGACTACAAAAACATCGTAGCTATAATAATAAATTATTTTTCATGTAATACTGAATTTTATTTCTTCTTTGGAATGGTGAAAGAAAACCCCTTATTTTTATAATTAATTTTATTTATTATATCTAATTCCTATCAACAGGCATAGTACACGTTGCAAGAATAATTATTTTACCGTACTGGGTTTACATTTTAAATTATTGCCATCAAGTAGCAAATCCAGATTGAAAATGTATATTTGTCTGTAGTCGGCGCATCATTAACAGTGTCAAGTCCCATTTACACATGAACACAACTATGCATACAAAAGATCAAGATTTTCTCAATATGTTTAATGTCGATCACCTATGCAGTTTGCCAGGAAAGCCTTAATTTTAAATTTACACGAGCCTCGATTGGGTGAAATAACGCCAAAAGCAGAGAAATCAAACTTGTGCTACAGTTATTGTTTGTTTTTTTATTTCACGCGAACGAGGCTCGCCATACATTCTCATTTTTTTTTATTTTTTTTTTCTTTATGGATATTATATTTTATTTTTTTATCTATAACTTACATACTTAATACTTAGATCAACGAAACGTGTGGCTTCAGGTGTCATTGGTGGGTAAGGTCTTTGTATAATTAGTTCGCACGCGTTGAATTTCGGAAATAAAAACAAATATTACAATTATTTTATAAATCTGAAATTTTATTTTTAATTGAAAGATGGCACTGACAAAAGACACTGTCCACTGTTCAGATTCAAAAATAAGTACACGCTTTCTATAAGGAAATGGAATATAAAAATTGCTTTTGTCAGTTATTCTATAAATAGAAAAAAAATGCTTTGTAAAGGAAACCAGGGCTAATAAGTGAGTATGTAATCTTAAAAAACATGCTTAACACTTTCAATATAACCCCCTGTTATAAATTTCTATCCTATGATGTTATAAAACAATTTCCCAGTTCGCAATGATCTCTTATAAAATTGTTATTAATATATTTAGTTACTTACCTCTTTTTATGAAATGAGTACAATAATGGGAAAATATTCGACACTTAGTTTAAACAATAACAACCTATCGGGCGCCTTGATCTTTAGGTATTTACAAAATTACCTAAAATTATTTATAATCAATTATAGAACAAACATAGAATAAAAAAGAGAACTTAAAGCTCCACTCTTGTAAAACATTATTCCATGTCATACAGGTACTGTGGCACAAGAAAAGGACAATTTTGAATAATAAATCTCAAAATGCAAAACTCGTTCCCTCAACACATTTTATGACAGAATGATTGCACTGGGGTATAAACAGTAAGGATTGCTAATACTTTTATGCAGACTTACAGTCAAACTAAAGATATTATATATGTATAATAGTTATATAATAAAAATAATTACATAATGCCATTCTGTCATGAAATTAAATGCTAGCTATTGCTTTGTAGACCTCGATCAATACCCCCGCAGTATGTGTAGTATTGTGTAATGTAAATATCAAATTGTAAAAAAAAAACTTTTAATATTTCATTTGTAAAGCAACTAAAAATACAAAGTTATAGGATGCGACTCGTAACAGATTTTGATCTACAGTAACATAACTCGAAAAACATCATTATATTTGCTAGATTGACAATAATTATAATCATGTTGTTTTCACTAATTATAAGTTCCATTACTGCACATTAGATGTAAGATCATAAGCTTTATGGGAATCCAATAGGGCGCACATTTAGTCACCGAAGATTACATTATGATGGTATGTCCATTGCTCGCCTGTCGATGCACGGTGACAATAGACGAATGCGAAATAAAACTACTGTTTTAGTAAATGTACGAGTTTAATGAGGTCCAATCGTCATCGATACATATCATATCGTATAGAATCATAACGTGAGGGACGTCGCGCTCCGTCCGGCCGCGGACATGAACATACCAGCATAACTAGCGCGGAGCGAATGCACAGTGAACGGCAAGAACCTAACTTTGCGACTGGTGACAACCACTTACAATTTAAAGCGCGTCCGGCGCCGCCGGGCGTCGCGCCGGGCCGGGCCGGCGCCGGACGGGCCGCGCTCACACGTGCGTGAGCCAGTGCGCCACCCGCACGAGGCTGTCGCGGCGCGCGCGCTGCGTGCGACGCGCCGCCAGCCCCAGCGCGGCGCGCACGCCCGCGGCGCGACGCCGCGCACGCCGCGCGCACGCGCCGCCCGACCCGCTCGCCTCGCCCCGCGCACTCTCCGCCCGCTTGATATGCGCCTCCTCTGCAGCAAACAAATTCGGTTTTATACAAAACTCATTATATTATTTTCTATCGTGCTTGTTAGTTAGTGCTCATAAGATTTCTACTACTTTTTTCTGTTTTTCGCCTGAGAGGCTATGTTTCATGTACAATCTGATGGTTCTCGTATGTATGAATAAATAAATAAATATATTGAACACTAGGTAGCACATCTCTTGCTCCTACAGGCTTAGCATGATGCTTTCTATTTCTACGAAGAATAGACAGTGCTTTTTCAACACAAAGTGACATTTTGTTTCTCCATTTTCCGCTCCATTTTGACTCCGCACTATAGATATCCTTCTACAATCTGTGTTTTTGTCTTTCGTTTCTAACGATCTTTGTCTAGGTCCTTATAAATGGACTATTTCAGAAGAATATTTCTTTCCAAGCTGTCAAAATCACACTGACAACAAACTTTCTAGTCGACGGCCACAAAGTATATACGATTATATACAAAATCATTGATTCGTTTAGAACGTATAACTGTGATAATAGAAAAACATAGCTATCTTCTATCGTACATCAATTAGTTCTTCCGTCGACAAATCGGTGCTCGTGCTAAGCCTGCTGACCATATAGAGCCCTCTAGTAGTTTAACCCAAACTGGCACTACCTAAGCTCTGGCTATCTAATCGTTCTAACGACTGCTAGACTGCCAATTATCAAAACCCTACAGTTAAATTATGATAGCCTAATCAGTATGGAATCTCTCTACTAATTATTTAAACTTCGCATATATGGTATTACAAAAAGTTTTTACTTACGTGCAGCCTACATGAAATAATCTGGCGTTCGTCGCGTGACGTGCGGCTCACCGCGTCGCGGAGCCGGGTCGAACTGAAGGCTGAAAACATAACAAATGCATTAGCATCACATTCTAGGACAAACTTACATAATGACAGCGTAATAATATAAGGTCATATTTTCCATTATCCATGGTTGGGAATCGACTTAGTCGATTTTATATTTGATGTGTTGAATATCAAATATCAGTCATCACTTTGCGCTTTTAATCATTCCAGAACCTAAATGCAGAAAATTATTTATAGATGGTCAGATATCACATCACCAGCACAGAATACTGATGTATTCTTAGCTAATTTGATAATTAGCTAGCTATTAGTAAAGCAAGAACGTTTTATTTATACAAGCAATATTTAACTGAACATTGGTTTCCTATTTTACAACACGGCAATACTTTCTATTCTTAACCGTCCCTCATTTTCTTGAGGGTCAAGTTCCTACTCGTGACAATCACAGCACCTTGAAGTAGAGAAGCCCTACAACATAGGCTAAACTTACTTACAGACACGATACATTGTAGACTATTAGGAATATACTGTTCTAGAAATGTCTACACACATGATTTTCATTAATTATGTGGTCTTCCAGCATGTGTATTTTAAACTTGAAAAAACAACTCAAAATCTAAAAGTCATTTATTCAAACTAGGCTGAGAGTCAACCATTTTTGAACATCAAAATGACATAAAACTGACCCCCAGAAACACCCCCTTCACCACTTCCTAGTGCTTTAGCTGGGAACAAGAAGTGGCTTAACAAACTACGGCTGTCTGTTCTGTTAGAACTAAAGAATCTGTGATTGTTTTCTTTTATATGTACAGTAGACATCTAGATTTAATCAGGTAGAAAAGCTTGCACAACACTAAGTACTTGAATACTGAGGTGGTACTTCATAAGCGACATTATTTCCCAGAACAAATTTCGTATTTTTTAAACGATGAATATTTTAAGTTACAGAAGTCGTTGAACTTTTGGTGGTGGTAGTAGACATAGAAAGGTGTCGAGCTAGATAATAAAGACACAAACAATACTTACAATGAGTACTTAAGCGCATCATCCAATTCCATAATGGCGGCTTGGTTACCGCATCTGAAACAATCGTGTTTACATTGTCGTAAGGAGCATCGCATGTCTTGACGATATAACTTTAATTGTAAAAATGAAATTAAGAATAAAATGTATTTTAGTAATATGTAGTTTGAAATGTTTATCTTTTATCGTGTTGGTTTGAGATAGATAAGAATTGTAAATGCCGCGGTAAGCCAATCAGAAGATTGGTAGCAGAGTTAACTATCAATTGGTGCGTTGGATGATCCGATACAGCTCTTTTAAATTTATAAATCTAGATTCACTTCTTGGTGGCTCGCGTGCATCATTACTGAAGATCATGTCCTTGAATGGACATTGTGGCTTTTTGTACGATGTTCTTCCACTTCGTTCAGTTCTCGGCTTCTCTCACGACGGTCTTGACAGAGTCCAGTGAGGGCGGTGACTTGATCTGACTAGCGGTTAGGTGACCGGCGACGAGGTCTTTTCCCGTCTACCACGCCCATACCTACCAACTTCTCAAGATTATCTGGTTCCCGACGGAAGCAAAGCAGGATTACGTACTAAGAACAGTAGGTATTCTATTTCACCAACAAGAATTGATCAAAAGAACCCATGAGCACTGTTTGGCGTTGATTAAAATGTACAAGTGTTAAATCATGAGTTTATTATCAAATTAACATTGAGATAAACGCGGAAATGTTCTAATAATATAGCAACAAAAAGCAATAATTTGCCCTTATCTGAAAAATATCACAGCTTTATAGGGACTGATTTAGCTATATTATCTGATATTTCGCTAGAACGAAATTGACAATTTTGGTTGACATAAATGGACACACCAATGCGAGTCTAGTACAGTTACACAGTTGTTTTAAGAACATTTCGCATTAAGTTCATAATTTGTAATGGAAGACTTATGCAAAACAGTCAATTTTGTTCATTGTTAAGCTTCGAGCGACCTCATTGGGCGAATCATGTTGGTGTACCGTTCTCTAAAACCTATGTGAAGGTTAATTGTAATTGTAATGTTGGAGCTAATATTTGTTAAGTTCTTGTTTAGACCAGTGCTGAAACCTTTGTAAATGGTAAAAAAAAATATAGTAGGATCAAATTTCCTTTGGAAAACGAAGAGAATATAACGAAGAGAATATAACAAATATGAAAGGAAAAATAATTTACGGGCGATCTGAGTTCGGGATGTGGATGAGAGTGCGTTTTTAAGGGTAAAAAACGGTTTATCTCGATTTTCGGCAAAACTCCACTGCCTTGTAGTTTTGCACTACGTGTCTACGACTTGTAGTGCTAAGTCGTAGATTTTTGTTTTATTCTCTTCTTTTTCCAATAGGTTTCATCCTACTATTTTTTTTTTGTTGTTTCAAAAATTATGTACCTTAGTCCAGTTGGACAAAATAATAAGTTGGTTCGCTTTATCCTAACATTCATTGTTGCTTAGAGCGTAGTTCATGACAGTGAAACTATTTTGATTTCTACTGAATATTTTACATAAATAATTAATTATAAGCAGAGTGCATTCACAGTAATTATGCACGGTATAATTAACTTCGAAATCGGTGTTGTGCATACAATTGTTAAGGAAAAGTAAGATTACAATTACATAGGCATTGACTGGTTTTTCCTTAATATCTTCTACTTTAAAAATCCTTTACTGTACCTTTGTTAGAAGCCACTTGGAATATGCGTCTGAAATCTGGAATCCATGTTATCACAAGTACATTGATCGTATAGAGAGAGTCCAGAAAAGGTTCATCAAGTATTTGTGTTATCATCAGAAAGTACCCTACCGGTCTGAAGAATACCTCAACCTCTGTAAGAAGTATCATATATTACCCCTAATTAATCGGCGAGCAATCTCTGACTGTATTACATTATTTAAAATCTTCAATAATTCTATTAATAACTCTGATATTCTATCCAAATTTTATTTTAATGTTCCCAGAAGGTCGAAGCGATGGAACGCACCGTTGCGTGTTCCATTTACGTCTACGAATTACAGGCAGAATTCATTTATAGTGCGTGCAAGTAGCAACTTTAACAGCATCTGTAAGCAACACGATTTTGATCCTTTCACAACAGGTGTGTCCTCGGCCAGAAAGTGCCTGAGCCTTGGTTTTTTTAATTAAGATTTTGGTTTATATTCTTTTTTCGATTTTGGTCTTGGTTTATATTTTTGTATTTAATATGAAATGTGCATTTAGTTTGAGCTTGAATGTTATACTGTTTTGCCTTTTCCTTTTCGGTGGCAGTGTTGTGCTGTTCACACTCTTTTTTTTTCCAATCTGTTTTTAGAAGTGAAGACTTTTAATTGGCTGTCAGTCTCACATACTATTTTTTAATCTGTTTGTTTTAGCTGTAAGTCATCCATATTGAATAAATAAATAAATAAATAAATAAATAAATATACGACCAAGATTCTCTTAAATAATGAAAACCCCAACAATAATGTTTACCAAGGTTCGTTATGAGGCCATTCAGATATTTATAAGGCTTTGGCACAAAGTTTTGTGGCAAGTATTGTGTTTTTATAAGGTTATATAAATCTGTACGAATTTCTTCATGTTTTAGGAAAAATTTTTTTTTTTTTTTTGTTATGATTTTTGTACTTCCACCTTCAGGCATCATGACTCGCCAAAGCCTAAAACAATGCAGTTGTCTATCATCCTACTGATTCAGAAAGTCACGATAGCTCATTACTTTATCATGATGATACACACTTGACATTGGTAACTTGCAATTTCATCGAAATTGATGTCCTCCCAAAGATTCCAACGTCATTGGAAAGTTCTAAATCAGTTGATAGGTCCTTCTTAAAATGATCTCGACTAGTGGCGATACCAAAATGTGTCTCCGGCGTGCCTTCGGCTATAATTTCTGTTATCACCGTACTGTCTGGCTAATTTGGCTAAACACGTTATGAGTTCTTCATTATAGCTTGCGCTGATACGAAAGAAGGTAGATAGGTAGGAAGGGTTCAACAAGACAGCGGTTAGTCGGCATGAAAGCCCCTCATCTCATTGTGTCTCATTAAATATATCACAATGTCACCAATCGACAGCGACCTGAAGGCCAATTCTACTAATTAAAAACGTTCGCAGTGTCATCTCGGCGACAATCGAATTTCAAAAATTTGACAAAAATGTATAGGAAATTTTGACAGATTGTCACTGAGATCAGACTGTGAACGTTCTTAAAATTACCAGAATTGCCCCTCTGGTGGCACACGTTTTTATTTCCCGTATTAATTCTTATTACTGGCTTGCAATTATTATGAGCTTTAGTTCTTACTAAAGCTCATAATAATTGATAACAATCTAGCCATCAATGGTAGGGTAGAGAATGCCTAAGGCATTAAGTCCGCCTTTGTACCTTTTTGTGTGCGAGAAGTTTAAATAAATAAATTAACTTAAAATAGTGTCAATTTGCACTTTTACTAAAGTCCATAGCCCTTTCTGAGGTCCGATAATGATTTGCTGCAGTGAAGCAGTGGAACTTACCTATAGCAGTAATTGGGTGCTGAGAATATAGTGACGACATTTCTATCGTGGCACCAGTTATAGCCCTCCATGACGAGCTGGTGGGCCCTGGAGACCAGCGTCAACCCGTTGCTGTGGTTGAACGTCTCCGAGATGTCCTGGCCGAACGTGTAGCCGGCGCCACGCGGCGATATGCCCCATCCGCCTCTGTGGGAACGAGGAAATTCATTAGTAAATACAAAAAAAAATAAGTTAGGTATTGTTACTTGCCATTTCCATTTGCACGAATTTTTACTCTCTTTTGACGTAATTAGGCGTGTATGGAATTTGTTTATAGACATAACCTGTACACATTTTAAACAGGCATAGATCTTTATTAGAATTAGATTTTGTCAATTTTCACCACAGCTGACAAAGACAGGGGGTTTCCCGTTCAACCAATAGTTTGCCTTATTTTGACATCTCCCGACTTAGCAACGCAATACCGTCTTTTTGGTTGTTCACGACACCATTTCCTACTCTCCGCATTGATGTTAATTGGACCTTAAAGTCACAATAGTCGAAAATAGAATTAAATGTGGTAATTTTGTGGTTTTACTGTTTGGATAACTTTTCAATAGGAGTGCAGTTCTATGAATTTGAATGTCAAGTAAGGTAGAGATGACGCAATGGTAAATTAAATAAGTTACACAAATTAACACCTCAATGGCAATCCTACACAGCCTTGTAAAGAGCTAAACGACTTGATTTTCTTGTAAATCGGCTTAAATACTTTACGACATGATAGAAGCAGGTGCTAAGCGGCTAAATAAGGCTTATTTTTAAGTTATTTACAAATATTTGTTTTAGGTTTTGACGGCACTAAAAAACGCTAGGGTATTCATCTAGAAACTCACGCCTTCTTCCTGCCTTACCTGGGCCCCAATTCTGTATGGTTATAATGATTCCCCGCGGAATCTTACTACGTTCAAACTACGTCAATATCGTGTTTTTTTAGAAACCAATGTAACGGTAAGGAATCGAAATGTCATATTCTGTATGTTCCAAGACAAATTATTCAATTAAATAATATATTTAATTATCGTACCTATCGGTACGATATTAGCAGATTTCGTGTGTGATTGATGTGGTTACGAGTAAGGAACCGTTATTGTGGTCATAGTGAATTCAGGCCGTGCTTCGATCCTTACATTCTCGTTTACGTTAGAACATCAGTGACCCTAGTATGAGTTTCATTTAACCATATCGATCAAACCCATCGAGCGTGTTCGGCGCTCCGTTTGGTCCGTCACCAATCCTGGACCAATCGGAGCGCCAAGCGCGCTCGATGCGTTTGATCGAGATAGTTAAATGAAACTCACACTAAGGCCTCAGGTTGTATGATCTTACCTCACCTTATTAATAATGTTCTTGTTTAAGAACATCATCAATAAGGTCACTATATGTCCTCCTTGGGCGTACCCTCCCTGTTTGTTCTACTGTCAATTTAATTAGTAGTCCGTACTATAATCCAACATGCAATTTAACCATCTCATAAAATCCCTTCGACCATAATAGATATAATCCTTACTAATATTATAAACGCGAAACTTTGTATGTATAGATGTTTGTTACTCTTTCACGGAAAAACTACTGAATGGGTTTGGATGAAATTTGACACACAGATAAATTGATTATAACTTAGATTAACACATAGGAGACTTTTTATCCCGGTCGAATTTCCGACTGCCACGCGGGCGGAAGCTAGTCAGCCTATAATATTCCCACAGCTAGGACACAGGTCTCCGTTCGATGTGAGGGAGAGACCCGTAATCCACCACGCGGGTCCAGTGCGGGTTGGCTTCGTTCAAACTTCAAACTTTTCATTAGTATCGGGCGGTTATTTCCAATGAGGCTTTTCTGAAATGACGTTCACTAGGCGACAGCACTGAGACGTCAGGTCCGGGCACCTGTCAAAAGTGTCAAAGCGCCTACGGACTGAATGGTGAATGAAACGAATGCCATCTAATATTTTAAGTTCATTGTCGAACAGGAATGGAAGACCTCTTGTCAAAGTGGCGCCAACTAGTGGCTTGAATATTCGTGAAAACCCTCAATAAACTGACATAGGACTTGAACATAATTGGCAAAATATGGGTGTACTATAACTTCTCTGCATATTCTTTCGGCAATAACAGGAGTAGTATACAGGGTGTTTGGCAGAACGTTGAACATACGAAAATGGTAGATAGGTGGGGTCATCTACTACTTACTCAGCCCTAATTTATTTGGGCCTGGCCCCCTGGATATTTAATTTTTTTTTTTTGCTTTCTTCTAGTTTCACCACTTTCTTAACTTTAAAGTGTATTTTTTATTAAAAATGTGTAAAACAATTGCCTGTTTTACACATTTTTAATAAAAAATACACTTGTATAATAGTAATATTAATACTGAAAATTGAACAGTAAGTTATTAGCAAAAGTTAACTTCTGCGATTAACAAGATAAACCAGCTCGCATCACCCCACTTGTCAAACAACAGCGATAACAAGTTGTTTCCCTGAACAAACCGCCTCGGTAACTACATCTAGTCAATATATTAACTATCTTGCCGGAACTAGGGCGGCGGTCAACCGATTACTCATTAACTCCCAGACATTGCGTGAAACACAAAAGTACAAAGTTAATCAGAGACGAATCTGGCCATGGCAAGGTTAAACACCGAATTAACATGGAATGAACATAACACATAACATTACGCCTTTATTCCGTAAAGAGGTAGGCAGAGGTCTATGGTGCCATCCACACTTGTCAGTTATGTTTAAGTTTCATATCATAGGCCCTGAATAGACTGTGAGGGGCTTGTGGCTAAATAGTAACAGACGCAGAACGCTTGCCACGGATGGTCCGTAATGGATCATCTCTCAACACCCCTCCGCGCCTCGGAAAGCAGGTTAAGCCGTTGGTCCCGACTCTCATTCGTGTATCTGCGACAGTCGTCCGAGTCGTCAGAATCCCGAAAGTCTGACAAACCAGTCTTACCTGGTAGAAACTGGGTTGTGAAGGTCAGACAGGCCGTCACTCCATGTAAAATACTGGTAAGCTGCCTCCGGTTTAACTGAAAAGGCTAGGAAAATGATGATCATAGACCCTAAATTATAGGGCCTATAACATGGCACTCAACCCTTATGAGATGAGAGGTGAGCCTTTTGACATTATCTGCTTATAAATCAGTGTTGCTTCTCAGAAATACTTAATAGCACTGCCGACATAGGAATCGCCTAACAAGGCAGTCAGAAACGAATAACAACCGAATAAACTTCAAGACTCGGTTATTACAAAAAAGGCAGATAGACCGCGCGGAACACCAAGAGTGAGGTCAAAAAACCAAATACTAAAGCGTCGCATTAAATGTAACATACAATGCGGCGACGCTTCGTGGCGTAGTACTCGAATTTTTAATCAGTATTTGTTTTTTTGGCTTCACTCTTGGTGTTCCGCGCGGTCAATCTGCCTTTGTATTATAATCTGAGCTTCAAGAAAACATGTAGAACACGTAGTCGATATCGGAAAATCAATAAAATAACCTACTTAAAGTCACCCACTTAGAATGATAACGCTTAGGACGCAAGTCGTGTCATCAACGCGGCTATAATTAGTTCGCGGATGATACGATGCACGTCCTTGACTCCGAGAGGTGTTTATTGTCGTACAAATACTTTATTTTTGTTATCGAATGCACGCGTAAAACACACGCATCTTCTGGGTGTTAGCCCAGGGAATTCGCTTCACCTTTTGCTCATTTGTGTGTTTCATTCGCGAAACTACGGAATACGAAATTAAATCAAAAGTGAAAAATGAGTTCATTAGTGAAACAATACAACGATGTTGGGTTTCAGCGTACGGCATCTTTCACTCGCGCTCCGAATGACAGAAAAGAAAAATGTAATCAGGAGTAGAACGTTGCTCTCTATGTAATTTTTTCGATGATTCGTTGCTCTTTTTGTAATTTTTTCGATGATTCGTTGCTCTCTATGTAATTTTGTCGCTGTTTTGTGTAAATTCAATCGAGTGAAGCGTGTACACCAAAATTACATAAGTAAAACGCAATAAACGTAAATGGACTTTTATGTTTTGTGGAATATAGCCGCCGTGTCACACGTAAGTACCACTTGTTATAAGGTTTCATGACGACGTCCTGTTACGCATCCTTGCTCTGTTACACAATTTGTGGTGTATAAAAATATATTTACAGTATTACGTCAGGCAATTATAATGGTTTACTTAGTTTTGTGACTAAGACGAAAATATTTATAGTCCGTGCAATATTGACTCTATTCTGTCTTTTGAAGAGCTGAAACTACTCATTTATGTGTGAATAGAACCGCAAGTTAGATGAAACCATGGAGGACAAGATGAAACAAACATCCCTATACCATTCTTCTTATCTAACTTGTTGTTTATAAATCGAATGTACAGTCTCCATCATCATTTGCTTCCTGGCCATTTCCCAATTATGTTGGGGTCGGCTTCCAGTCCTACCAGATGCAGCTGAGTACCAGTGTTTTACATGGAGCGACTCAACCCAGTAACTGGGTAATACGATACCCTTTGGTAAAACCGGTTGTCAGACTTTCGGGCTTCTGACAACCCGTAACGACTGTCAAAAATCCACGAATGCCAGCCGAGACCAACGGCTCAACGTGCATTACGAGGTACGGAGGGGTTTTGGTATGTGTGGTCAGATCACCCATCTACGGACCAACCGCGGCAAGCGTAGCTCAAGCAGATCGACCAACCCGTTCGGTTCTTTTTGCTTAGCCACAAGCCCCTCCCTAATAGTCTCCATTTGTAGTAAATCAGCATTATCCATTTATTTGAAAACACGTACACTCCATTATTCGATTTAGATAAGATATTTGTCTGCTGTACACAAACGTCATTAATCTCTTGACACCTACACGTCCTTGCAAATAAACGTCGACCACAATCATGGCTTACCATCAGAGGGTACATACTTCTAATTTCCCAATTTCAAACCTACAATCCTACTAATATTATAAATATGAAAGTTTGTATGTTAAAATATTTTAAATGTGAAAGTTTGTATGTTTCCATGTTTGGATGTTTGTTACTGAATCATGCAAAAACAGCTGAACAGATTTGGACGAAATTTCGCACACAGATAGACTATAATCTGAATTAACACAGGATACTTGTCATCCCGGTCGTACGTTCCCGTGGGAACATTTTCGTAGCCCACGCAGGCGAAGCCGCTGGCAGGACTTAGTAATAAAAATAAAACTCACCTATCATCGGGGTCACTCCAGAGCAAATCACACATGGGTCCTTCATGAGGCACCTCTTGCAGGCGGTCGAGGGCTCGGATGTGATCCAGGGTATCGATGGAAGGGCTGAGTCCTCCGTGCAGGCAGAAGATCTGGCCATCGACCAGCGCAGTCAGGGGCAGGAAATCGAACAAATCGGTGAAGTGCTTCCATACAGAGGCGTTGCCGTATTTACGGAGACATTCGTCGTAGAAGCCGTATACCTGGGTGATCTGTCTGGACTCATGGTTACCGCGGAGGATTGTTATTCTCTCGCGGTATCGAACCTGGAAATTGTTTATGGTTTTAGCTGAGTAAAAGGTTTTTGAGCAGATATAGAAAAGTACAGTACCAGGGCATCGATATGAGACGTCGATAAAAATGACACTTAACAAAATGAAACTTCTGTTCGTTTTCCAAACCTCGTGTGCCATATTGAGGGCGGTTACTGTACTAGAACTAAGCTAAACAAATGTTCCGTAGAATTGCTTAGCCATAACACGCGAGTTTACACAAATAATTCAAGTAACACATTTTTTTAAGTCTGTAAGTATAGTTGAACCGTTTCGGTGTTTTGAAAGTAAAATGGTTTCATATGAGTACAACCTCGGTCAAAATAGTTGTGTCCTTGTAGTCACGAAAGGCGACTAATTTTGTAAGGCGTTTTGAACGTGGCTTCTGAAAACTTGTTTCAGTATTTCCGAATGGTAATTTATTTCTTAATTTTACATGTTGCCAAGGCAATACCATACACATGCTTGGAAAAATACATTTACAACGGAATATGACATCAATTCTTCGAAGTGTTCGTTTGACATTAGCTGCAACGTTCGGTAGTAAGCAAAGGTCAAGTACAATTACTATTAAACATTCTAAAGATGACCGGGTAGCGTGAGTCGAACAACTATTGTTTTTTTAAACATACTATTGAACTGAAAACAGTTTAAAAATTATGTTGCAAATGCAATTGTAATTAACAAACTACCATTATATGACAAAAGAATAATTAATTAACAATGTAAATAAACAAAACACTACCCACTTGACAATTATCGCTATTGTGTTCTACGTAACTGACACCACCCAACAACATTATTAATTGGAAAGTGGGTAGTTATTCGTTCACATTCAGACTTGTTTCCCATCCCATTTGGAGTTACACGAGGTTGAGTCCTCGGGCCAACAGAAAGCCGTTTTCTTCTTTGAAGAAAACATGCTATAAATAATTCCTATTTAAAGCAAAAATAATATGAGACCTCATTATCTATGAAAACTAAAGACATTGTTATACGAGTTATTTCAGAAACTTCCGTTGTGGATATCCTAATACAAATAAAAACCAAGAATTTGTGTATTTGTTTTATTTCCCTATGCCGTTTACTTTTACATTTACGCCGAATTTCGACTCTTATTGCAATATAATAACGTGCCTCACTTAATGAAAGTCTCCTGATAAGGCTATGTAAACAGTGACCGAACTTTATCAAAGATACCGGCTGATACTGATAACCACTCCCCTACGTCTCACGTGACTGACAAACAAAGAAATTGTTTACGATATTACCTTTCACAATTTTGGAAAAAAAAGAAAAGATAATTCGATCATGTAGGCCACACGAGCAGACTACGAAATCGAATCGAGAGAATCGAGAACCTATCTACATGTTTTTATCGATGCTAAATCGATTTAGCACAGATTCTTCTGAATGTCTGATCCAATTAGAGTTGTGTTGATACAGGCGCAGGCGTGAGGCGAGAAGCAGTTGTTTTCATACTTTTTATTACGTTTATCAAAGCAAATTACATGATGGTACATACAAGTCACGTAGTTCTGAGCAAATACGCTAATTCATTTTTTCGTGAAAAGTCACGACTGAAAATGCACGAAGTGATAGACTGAAGGTGACTTTCAGTATACCCGTTTTATTTCTACATAGATAGAAATATAGTGTTAGAAAAATCTCTCAGATCGACAGCGCATTGGCAGTAAACGTGTGTAACTAATGTATCTGTGTAATATACTGTTATTTCCACTTAGGAGAGTACGTTGACTGATTGTAGGAAGTTTTTTTGTTGTCACAATAGCAGGCTTAGATAGTAACAAAATCAGATAATGTTCCGTCCGAACACCCCGCGTTGAAGCGAAGGAGTATAAAAGTTATTTATAGTGTAAGGTTTCCGGTCTACGGGAATATGGAGAACTGTAAGCGAAATGAATAGGTACGTCGGCCAAGCAAAATAAAAGTGTTTGTATGCACACATGACTGGTGTCGGCGCTTTGTTGAATGTCCTTCAGTTTCTGTGAGCCTAATGAATTCAAATCTCTTGTAGTCTGTTGCGATTGGTTCATCAAAATTCCAACAACCAATGATATCAGCGCAATGGGATTTAAATCATTATTTTAAACACCGGAGGTGTGTCAGGTAGAACTAATCCTGTAATGATAATTATTCCATGTCGTCACTCGTCAGAGTCATCCGTCACATCATATAGAACATTGCAGCAAGTCATAACGCCGGTTTCGTCACCACCCAGTCATATGCACTCACGTCTGACGACCGTCACACTTTCGCTGAATACTCGCTTACGTCATAAATCGATTGTTTTGTTCACAATATCAATCATACCTAAGAGCAACTAGAAGAAGACTAAAGAAACAATGATGGATTGTGTGAAAGATGTAAATGGCTATAAGGTTACAGCAAAAATGACGGCTTATAGACATGATGGAAGGTTTATCTTCTTCATCATAAATCGGGAGAAGGGTAATAGGGATGGTGATGCTTACCTTAAGCGCGACGAGCAATGTGACGGTCTCGACGCTGTAGTATCCGCGGTCGACATAGTCGCCCATGAATAAATAGTTGGTGTCAGGGGAACGCCCGCCGATACGGAACAGCTCCATCAAATCGTGGAACTGTCCGTGGACATCCCCGCAGACGGTCACCGGGCATTTTACCTCTTGGACGTTAGACTCCTTCGTGAGGATCTCCTTTGCCTGTAAAAGAAGAAAAAAAACGTAAGCGGGATTCGGAATTCAATTTCGCAAATGACACTGAACAGCACTAAACCATTTGAATAATACAGCTGATTGAACGATACTTTTATTTATCTTAACGAAACGGTCCTAAGAATTTGTTACCTCTAAAATAAAGGACAAACATCAATAACAATACAATAACCATCATAATACAATAGGAAAGTCCAATCCAAAGACACTAAACATACGTCTGAAGTTTACATACAGAAGACTTGCGAGGTATTTCAAAGATCAATAACAAAAACTACAAATGCAAATATTTCATTATTTACAAATCGAGTACTTGACCCAATCTTGAAAACTGTACAATCATCTTAGCGGAAGGTCGTAAAATGTCAGCTTTGAATCAATACCCCATACAGAGATACAATAAACAATCCAGGAGAGAAGTTGCTAAAAATTACGCGACGGATTGACTTCAATATGAATCTATTATATCTTTTACTGTTAGTGTTAACTGCCCATCTTACTGGCCTTTGGTTGGTTGGAAAGCGAGATGGTGCAAATTTCTACCGTAGGAGTATTAAGCCTAATAAATTACTCAGTATACTTTCAGGATCGAGAGCCTTTCTGTAGCTCAAGACTGGCAGGAAAGAAAAAGGAAAAACATAGGATACCGCCCTTCAAACAACTTACAAATAAAATTCGTATCAGCTCAACGGGCAGTTGATATGAATCATTCATTACTAAATTATTTAGATAAGTCCATGATTGATTAGTGTTTTCCATTTGTTTCGTCCACCATTTTGGTTTTCCGACATTATACCGAATTAGAACAATGGCAAGGCTTGCCAACAATAGTCCATTTAGCCGAAATGGGCATTAGGCCCGTTTTAAACACATTCACTCTATTTGGTTTGGACATTCTGAATAACGGACACGGTTGAATGAAACTGTTTATTCCATGTCGCATTGTTTGCACTTTCCGAAGGGCGTATTATATTGGCCATTTGTTATAAACGTTATATACGCGGAATACTCGAAGCCTTAGCAATAATCTTTCTTTGAGTGCGTACTTCTACAATGTCAAGATCACTTTAATTGCGTAATGGCTGCTGTAGCTCCTCTGAACTATTTCCACTGCTTCTTTCGACCAACTCCATTAAAATAGATGAATAGTTAAACGTCGATGGGCGTTGATATAGCTATAATTATGGCCAGTATACTAGGGCCATGAGAAAGATTATACCTATCCGTGATTAACGCGATGTGTTGATAACCTTTCCTATACATAGACGAAAATAAGTACGTAGGTATAAGTTACGTAGACTAACTTGCAATAAGCAACTGATACAATTTGTTTTTATTTTACTACGTCATCGTCTAAAACATTGACAACACAGATTTGTTTAGTGAGGGCAAGTCATTTTATGTGGGTTAGACATTTTTTGACCACCGACTGAAATTGATGCAGTTATTTTTACATTTGTTTAAATGTCTCCAAATGGTTTCCTCGTATTTACTCACCTTTTTAATATAGTCATAATGACTTCGCTAACATAATTAAAAATCTACGATACGGATTTTATAAACAGATTTTTAGACACACGCACACACACACAAACAGCCAGTTTGTTTTTTTTAGATTTGTTTATCGGTGTTTTTTCTTTGCATAATCATCACCTGTCTATCCTTTTCTCAACTATGTTGGGGTCGGCTTCCAGTCTAACCGGATGCAGCTTAATACTAGTATTTTACATGGAGCGACTGCCTATCTAAACTCCACAACCCAGTCACGGGATATTCCGATACCCCTTCGTAAGATTCGTGCTTCTGACGGTCCGTAACAACTGTCAAAATGATAGTAATGACAGCAGAGACCAAAAGCTTAATTTGCTTTCTGAGGCACGGAGGGTCCTCAGTATGTAAAGATGCTCGACCAGCCACCCACGGACCAACCGCGGCAACCATGGCTTAACCTGATCGATCGACCTGTGCTGTTGTAATTACTTAGCCACGAGCCCCTTTTTCTTTGCATAATAAAAACAAAATGGTACCGAATACATAAAACTGTTGTATACTCGACAAAGAACAAGTACTTACAATGAAAATTACCACGAGTGCTAATGACATTTCAAGGTACAAAGGACCGGACTATGTTGAGCGTTAAACGTGGGTTTTCTTATACTATAATAACGCCCGTAAACATGAAAGGACTATTTAAATAACATGATATATTATTAATTTATGATCCTTTTCGCTTGTACTTGCTAAATGCCAGATTCGATGGCCTCATTTTAATCAATCTTGTTAATTTCTTAGTAACAACAGGATTAGTGGTTAGAGGCAATAGAGTCACTGGCTCACCTTATATAACATAACACTTAAAAATAAACCGGCCACATGTGTGTGGAATATGCACCTCAGCTTACCTCTTCAGCCGATAAATTCTGTATAGAATATCACAGTGAAAACGTAATTTAAGCGAGCTTGAAGTGAGGCGAGATTCACTTCCCTAGCATCAGGTAGAATGACAGCTCACTTGTGGAGTTTCTTGCCGGCTCTTGTCCATAGGAAACAACAATTTGGAACCGTGCACCTAGCTTCTGACGTTTCATAAGTGCCCATGCAGGTTTAAGTGAAACAAGCTTTTACCAACGGCGTAACTCTCATCCCCTATTTAACTCCCTTAGGTTGAATTTCGAAAAATACTCCCTAGTGCCTTGTCTACATTATAAAGGGAACCTCTGTGCAAAAATTCAACTTTCTAGGTCCAAGAGTTTGGATGAGGAGGGATGAAGTTAGTCAGGACTTTTCATTTTATTGATATAATATAGATAAAATATTTTGATTTGACTTCCGTAAGTTGTCGCGGTGAGATTTGACAAGAATTGAACAGCTGGATTACAATATCACGCTGTTTTCTTTAGGGGCAGCGTATACAGTGCAGCGTTTATAAGTCTATTTAAAAAAACAAAAACGGATCGTTAAGCTTGCCAATGGTGGCATTTTTTATTGCCAAACTGGGCATTTAGATTCGTAAGCTAGTTTTCCTGTGAAAGCTACTTCCATATGCAAAGCTATGAGGTCCTTGCTTCATTATTGGTAAAGATACAAAGTCTTAATTTGAACCAATAACGGTCCGTAATTTATAGGCATCAGTCGATTATAAAAAAAAACTGTTACAGGACAATATCCTGAATCCATACACAGTCCTTTTCTAAACCCGGAAAACTTTAATACTTTGGCGGAACCGAACACAGTTCATAACTTAAAGTTATGGCCGGTATTTAGGTTGACGCGGCAGGTCACGTGTAATCAATATAAGGGCGGAAACTCTCGCTGCAGAAATAACGACATTATTGGCTATTTGGCTCCAAGATCGCCAAGATTGGTGGTCACTGAAATAATAACGTAAGTAGGGAACTGTATGCTTCGTTAGTTAGATAACTTGTTATGTAAGTAACTAGCTGAATCGTCTAAGTTGGAGGTTCACGTTTATTTACTTGAAAATCGTGAACTGTAAAATGTTTCTACTATATAATTTGACGTTCTAATGAAAATTCGGATTTGAAATCTAAACTGATGTGATATTAGAAAGACGAATACATTGAGCTAATTAATTATTCATTTGGTGTGCCCGTGTCCTTATGTGTCCGAAAATATTTGGTCTGAAATAAAAATGATATGGTGCAATAGTAAACAAGCATAATTTATCACGATTACTTATCCACAAAAGGCAGGTGGGCAGGTTTCCATAGCATTCGATCTGATTGAAATTAATCTCAATTGTTAACGTAACATGGGCAGAAGCGCTATTCATTCGTATTCCTATTCAATTTTCTATTCACGAACACAAATAGACTGTTGATTTATTTTTTTACGAGTTAATGCGTTATCTGTATTCCGAAATTAGCATAGACATCGAAATAACGAATCAACATTCAAAAGATGTATGTAATGGTAAGTAAAAGAAACGTACAAACTAATCAAAGTATTCCTCATGAGTCTGATGGAAACACATTACTATACATTTTTTATTATAATAAGGTTAAGATTGATACGCGATCAAAGGTCATAATTAGATATTTCAAGGATGTTTTACGTTTACAACCTGCACGGTGAAAGATTGTTTTATCGAAATCGTTGCATGTATTTGCTGCTACTGTTGCTATCTTACACGTAATGCTATTTATTCTAAGTGCCCTATTCGAAAGTCTATGGTAAAGGTGAAAGACCCGAGTATACCAATCCTGTTTTTTTCTGCTCCATGGCGATAGTACAAAAATATATTCTTAAAACGTAGACAACACTCGCGTTGTGTCAAAGACACTCAAAGATGACAAAATTGCGAACTATGCCCACATAAATTCTCGATACTGATGAATGGTGGAACATTCATCTCTTCTTGTTGCTTGAAATCTTTGCTGCTCAATACTCGACTCTCGAGGTCGGTTAGATTTTTTGCTGTCATCTAATCAGTATAATTAAGTTTATGAGATCACTAAGTATATTGGTGCATATTATTGCTCCCAAAACGGTGAAGGAGAAGGCATGTCCTCATCATCATCTGCCTAGCCTTTTCCCAACTATGTTGGGGCCGGCATGTCCTAGGATCAAAAAATCGAAGACATGTGACATCTACCAACCCGCACTGGGCCCGCGTGGTGGAATAAAGCCCACCCTCTCTCAAAGAGACGTGGAGGCCGGTGTCATAGCAGTGGGAAGATTTAGGCTAATTAATGAATTATGTATGTATTGATATTTATTAGTAGGTACAATTACATTGCATGCAACACTTGCACGTGAATATGCTGATTTTTGGATGCTCATGGTGTTCGAAAGGTGCCAAATTCTTGTCGATACAATGCTATATTCTTTTAGCCACGTACACAATAGATAAATAGGAATACGACGTCTTTTAATTTGCTTAAAAGTAGTCTAACGACTTAGTAAGCGTCCATTAACATTTATTTATGTATTTAGTAACCGGGAAAAGGTCATATTTGTTGCTAGTCTTTCCTAGACCTTGACGAAATAGATAACAAAAGTATGACAACAGTGCATTCTTGTAAACGACAATACGTCTGACACCGGTAACATTACTTCGTAGTCGTACGGTTTTTCTTACCGTTTTTTAGTAAAAGATAAACATAGAAATTATCAGCTGTTTCTTATCACGCGTCAGTTATTAAAGTCAAAAAGTTTTTATGGCCGCGCTTTTCTACATGGTGTACCATTCAAATGGCTAGCCAGATTCATATTCAGTTTTGAAGAATTGGCAGGAATCACGATAAGCGATGGATTTATTTATTTTTTGTTTGTTTGAGAAATCATCAAATAACTTCTCCCGCTCAGGGTGAGCGGGAGAGCGAGTAAGACTTACTGACTAAAATCCACCCATGTTCCTTAGTTGCCTGTGTGCCAGGGGACACTGTATCATTTTCGAACAACCTGGTGCAGATGCGAAGAACTTTGGGAAAGGATCCCCATATTAGTTTAGAAATTGGCAACCGGTCATAAATGATACAAATTCGTCTAATCTCTTTGTCTACTCGTTATAGTTAAAGAGCGTCATCTGACGTAGGTACGTAATCGATGAATCATCGATATCTCACGAAATCCACGTGCGTAATTTTAAAAGAAACAAATTATTTTAATTTAACCATCAGTATCGCCAATTCGCCTGTGGGTAGGCTCAAATGATCAATGTAGCTCAATGCTAAGCATTTGTGCAGTCGACAGCACACGTGTGGGCGAGAGAAATAATATAAATATGTATATAGCACGTGCAGTTTAGCGATAGAATAATAAGAGATAATTAGCATTGTATGCATATTTTTCAATGTGTTATTTATCTATTGGTTCTGTTAACTAGCTGTTTGTATAAATCTAGCATTGTATCCTTTCTAACAAATCACGTTTTTAAGTGAAGATACGATGAGTTTTAATTAATGAAAATAAAATGAATTAAGAGTAAAAGTTTCAATGTATTGTTCTTTGATATGTTCTGTTTTATGTTCTCACTAGCTTTTGCCAGCGGCTTCGCCCGCGCACGCGGAACTTTAATCCCCTACTTAACTCCCTTAGGGGTTGAATTTCGAAAAATCCTTCCTTGTTCCTTGTCTACACTATAAAGGGAACCTCTGTGAAAAAATTCAGCTTTCTAGGTCCAAGGGTTTGGGCTGGGCGTTGATGAGTCAGTCAGGACTTCTCTTTTTATTTATATAGATAGATTTGACACATTAAATGAAAGCTTTAGTAACTGATGGGTGGATTGCCATTAGCACTTAAAACACAAAGCTTAGAAGTGCCTAAGTAAATAAACATAACTTTAAGCAATTTCCAATAAAAATGAACACTGAATGCTACTGGAAAAGCTAGTTTATGATGTAACAACCGATCGCTCAGGCAGAGTGAAATGTCAAAGTGGTTTGAACTGGCTCTAACCACTTATAGCATTATTTGCATGTTCCTGTTATCAATAACTTGTACCAATCCATTCAAATTGGATCTTAACAAAGGTATGGACTTCCAATTACTAATTTTAATTGCTCTTGAATGCATCATACAGTATGTTTTCAAAGAGGAAAACTATAATTGAAAACCCTAAACATATTTCCCACAACCACAACAATTGTTAGGTATTCTCCACTCCATTTATACAAAAAGCAGCCTAGAGTTAATTGCTTTGACAATTAAATCAATAGTAAAAAATTAAATGGAAGAAACACTATACCGTTTAAAGAGGGTGTTCCATACAAGGCTGATAAAACAAAAATAAAAACATAACCTAAATTAATAGAAATGTGTGACGGATGGGATCCGTACCAATTAACAATTGGCTATGTAACATCCTTTCAGATAATTGTGACTGCAGTGTCACAATACTACGTAGTTTTATCATGCAGGATACACATTGTCAATACCCTTACATTACCAATGAGGATTTAATCATTGATTGCTATCAAATAGGTATGCTAAGTACGTTGTTTATGTATGAGTATGAGGTCACACACGTGCAAAATAATATCAAGATTTTAAGTACCTACTTCAAACCTAATTAGATTTGGTATATTTCATAGTTAACATGACAATGATAACCCATTCAGTTCAGGTAACTAAATAGGGTATGCAAATGATAATACGAGTGTATTTTATAATGCAGCAAGTTGAATAAAATTTCCTCCTTGCATTTATTTTTTTGCATAAATCAAGTTAATCATGAATGCCCTTCATGAGTCATTCACAGTAATCTACCTTACTCATCATTAACATTATAAAAATGTACCTTGATTAATGAATTTCTAGGAAATGTTAATGGTTATTGTTAGATTAAGGTTCATAGACCAAAAAGATATGCGTCCACAAAGTATTGATAACTCTTTCAAGTCAGACTTTTTAATGTTGTTTTTCATTTGGAAAACAAACAAATAATTAAACAATCTTGAGTCATATTTTGATAACAAACATTGTTGAAAATCATTCACTTGAGACTGCAAACATTAAAAATGTAATGTAAAACTTGCCATTTTTGTGATAATTACAATCATTTGAGTAAAGCTAACTTATTGGAATTGCTTGCTCGCCCTCAGATCTATTTTTTTTTAAAGCTATAGGAAATGCCAATATATGTTGTATATTGATTCTGAAAAATCAAAATAAAATATAATAAAATGAAATAGGTATTTACCTACCTACAGCACAATTCATATTTTTTCCCCAATGGAAGTGATTGCTGATTGATAAAGTATGCACAACTTGGGACTAAAACATTAGAATAATCAGTTTTTAGTGTGTTGGGATAATCAAATAATAATATCAAGGTATGTTTGACTTGATTAGGTTTTTTTATCATTCAGAAAGATAGATACATCCTACTTGTACCATCGAACAAATGCTTGTTTGTATGAGTATATTTTAACTATTGCAATTTTATTATAAAATAGTTCAAAATAATCGTTAAAAAACAATTATCATGTGTTTTACTACAAAATCACATGAAAGAGTCATTATTAGTCTCGCCGCCGCCGGACGCAACCTCCCTTGAAGAAAAATCAATGAAAACATCCATGATAAACATGTACAAACCAACAAGTCTATGACTTTGGATATAAAACTAGTGTTAATTGATTATCAGACTTTCCGAGCCGCGTCTAAAAATATCTTTTAACCAATTAAGCTAATATCAACCAGGAAGATTGATAGCTGGGTGTGGTAAACAGAGATTGAACTAGTCGGATTACAGAACTCTCTCCAACCCCTGACATCCCGGAACGATTAGCGTTCTAACGGCGGACAGCCTCTACCACAACCTATAACGATGGAGAATCGCGTTCTTGTAACTCGCTTATGTAGGTATATGAATCATTCAACGTATAGCTACCGACCCGATGAAAATGTATACAAAACGTATGGAATCGGTCACAAATATACTAAACACATTATCTAATAATTAATTCAAAGGTACATTACCTTGTCGCATAACGTTTTTACTTGATTTTCTGTCAATTGCTTGCATTCGTTTAGTTGTTCTATCCACTGATCCAGTTCTTTTAACGACGCCTTGTCCTCCATACTTTGTGTCTGTGAGATTAACGTACGAGACGTTAACTGTGATTTTGATTGTCTTTATGTTTTTAATGTACACAAAACCATGCGAATTACGTATTTTACACTGCCCAGAAAACTGACTACGGCGGACACTTTACAAAATGGCGTTTGCGTGACGTCAATTTTCAGAAAAGAAATCCACCAAGCGGCTTTTATGGGAACTAGATGATGATGCCACTATTGGGTGCGTTCAGAAAAATATTAAATTGGTAGCACTATGTGGGCAATGAATATTTTTGGAATGTTTGCATATTTGAAAAAAAAAATTTTTTGATGATGATATAATTATAATCATTTAACATACTTTTAAGGAGCCTGATGGCACAATTTTAGCTTTTGCCATTGATTGCGGTGCTTCGACAATAAAATCCATCGAGGTGAAAATATTTTGTCCGTTAGCTAATTCCTGAAAAAGCTTACAAATAAGCAAATAAATGCCAAAATTTTATCAGTCTCAGTCCTCTTTCAGTTTCATATAAAGTCAAGACAGTATATTATTTCAACTTCACAATTTTCTTTTGAATTTTGTTGAAACTTGACATGAATGACTTGACAGTTTGTCACTTTTGTTTTTCAAATACTTTTAGGCTTCAGATCGTTCAACAATAACAGGGTATCGTGTTACCCAGTAATTCGGTTGTGGAGGTCAGATAGGCAATCACTCGTTTTACAAGAATTGCAAAAAAATATAAAAATGATATGTATTACCTGCTACTGCCAAAGTAGCAGGTAATAATTTGGTCGTCTGTTAGGCGTTTTCATTATCCATCCCCCGACGCGACGACAACGCTTTGATATTTTGAAACATTTTTGTAGCGGTTCTTGTTTGTGTCGGACCCCGCGCTGTTTGTTTTCGTGAAAACGATGTACAGAGGCCAGCACATCAAGCTACCCCATTCTGTCAAATTTCTTTGATAGTTTTTCAACTTTATTCCAAAGGAATAAGGTTTATGTTCAATTGGGAAAATTTGACAGTTTGGGATAGCTTGACCTGCTGGCGACTGTACAACATGTTTTTACACAGGCTTCTAATAATAATAATAAATGTTTCTGTGGTTCTAGATGCAGCTGTAGCCGTTGTATTTGGCCGATACTAGATTTAGTAGGCTCATTGTATTCCTTACGAAGTAAGTTTTTCTCGATTATGATAGGTACAGTCGCCAGCAGGTCAAGCTATTCCAAACTGTCAAATTTTTCCAATAGGGTATTTTCCAATTTGATAAAAACTATTTTAATTTGAAGATTGGGACTATATATTTAACAGAAAAATAAAAATAAATTTTTTTAAGTCGATTTTCACAATTAAAAACGATTAAAATCAAATTTCGTTTTTGTTGTTTTGAATTTACCGCCAAAACGCTCCTTACGATGACTTTTAATCACGTGACATCCCGCTAGGAGTAATAGTGTTCTGTGCGTGACATCGTGACGCTAGCTTTGTGTAAATGGCACCGATAAAAATACTTAATTTGGCGCAGTTTTTAGAAGTATTTGTGCACAGAGGCACCGTACGCCAGATAATCCACTTTCTTTATTAAAAATCTTGTTAATTACTTAACTCGACATTCACTTGTTTACTTACTAACTACTTTAGTTTACACAAAGTTGACATCACGTGATAAAAAGTCATCGTAACGAGCGTTTTGGCGGTAAATTCAAAACTATTAAAAGTAAATTTGATTCGTTTTTAATTGAGAAAATGGGTAGAAATCAATCTACTTTAATTTTTCTGTAACATAATTCGTCCCAATCTTCAATTTAGAATACTTTTCAATAAATCGGAAAATACCCTATTGAACATAAACCTTATTCCTTTGTTTTAAGTTGAAAAACGATCAAAGAAATTTGACAGATATTTGACAGATTGGGGTAGCTTGATGTACTGGCCTCTGTACAACATACATACCTACTACGCTTTGGAATGGGCTTCATCTTTCCGACTCTGACAATTCAAAAGTTCCTGTAATCAGTTCATTTGAAATAAATGCTTTGAGTTTGATAGTTTTCAGTTCTGAGCAGATTTACGGCCAATATTAGACGAAATATTGGGCTATTTGCAACACTCTTTCTTACGTCTGTAATCACTCCCTACGTTCCGAAATACGATAATATCGATTTGAGCGCGCTCACACTCGTTCCGAAATGGCGGGCGTGAGCGCGATAACGATTTCCCGCGAAACGTCATAGATGACGTCATGACATCCGCCATCTTGCGAGAACGCCGACCATGCAATTCACTAATATCACCGTGAGCGCTGTCAGATATGACAGTTGGGCTGTTTTGTTTTGATTCGCATCGTATCTTTATCTAACTTTGATTTATTTGAAATAGTGCTTCTATCTAAGCAGAAGAAATGTGAGGTGTATAAGTCTAATATGGGGCGCATTCCGTATTAGAAAAATAGCGCTGTGAGCGCTCAAATCGATATTTTGCGTTCCGAGTATCCAACTCGGAACGCAAAATATCATAATCACGATTCTGACAGCTAAAACTGTCAACAATACGGAACGCTCGTGATCGCGATAAAAGTGTTCACTCAGCGTTCAAACACATAATCACAATATTAAACTTGTATACACCACACATTTCTTCTTCTTAGGTGGAAATACTACTTCAAATAAATCTAAGTTAGCTAAATATACGATACGAAACAAAACAAAACAGCACAGCTGTCATTTTTGACAGCGCTCACGGAGATATTAGGGCGCATTCCGTATTATACAAATAGTGATAATATCGCGAAGCCAACCAAAATAAAAATCAGTACTAATGATCTGATAGCTCTTAAATTTTTTGACTATTCAATTTGGTCGGGTTCGCGATAATATCACTTTTGTTGCATTTCGGAACACGGCATTAGTTTAACGCATGGTCAGCGTTATCGCAAGATGGCGCATGTCATGACGTCATCTATGACGTTTCGCGGAACATCGTTATCGCGCTCACACCAATTCGGAACGGGTGTGAGGGCGCTCTAATCGATATTATTGCATCTCGGAACGTGGGGATGGTGAAAATATGTTTTAACGTTGAGGGCGCATTCCGTATTAGAAAAATAGCGCTCACATCGATATTTTGCGTTACGAGTAAGATATCACGATTCTGACAGTTAAGAACCGTCATTTTTGTCATCAATACGGAACGCTCGTGACCGCGATAAAAGTGCATACGATATATTTGCGATTGTGGTTTTGTGTAAAAGCAAAATACAACTTGATTGAAAAACACTGATAAATAAAGTCATCATACCTACTATTTTAGTTTAGTAGGTTTTTCTAATGTAATAGAATGATAAATGAATGAATGAATAGGATTCAGGAACATTCCATCATTCCAAATATTTTCTTTTTTTGTGGCAAGTGCTAGAACGAAAACTCGAAGCATCCATAAGTTTTGTGTTATAAACATTATTTTAGATTTAGGTATATTTTAGATTTAGTATGTATCAAGCAAGTGCCAAGCGTGTGAAGCCCGCTTAAAAATCCTGTGGGCCACTTTTTAACCATAGATTAACAGTTTGTGCGAAATGACTAGTATCCGTAACAACAAACTCAAAAAAAGTTAGACATCTTTCTTTTTGCCAAGTGCCAAAGCAGAATATCGGTCTTTTTACTTTTGAGTCGGAGGCTAGTGTGTTGGAGTTTAGCCGCTCAGCAAGTTTTCGAAGATGACTGAAACTCTGAAGCTTAGAGGAACCCTCTGTGGCCACAATGGCTGGGTTACACAAATTGCAACCAACCCGAAATACCCTGACATGATTTTGTCGTCGTCTCGAGGTAAGGTTATATTTAACGCTAACATATAATCCATGTTCATCAGGTCTCTGAATTTAGAGTTCTCCATAAAGTTCTTATCAAAATGTATTACAGTGATTATATTACAAGGATTTCCATTTATTTATGTGATGACACAAAACCATTGCCACGCGACTCCTGAGCGGCAAGCGGATATGGGGCTGATGACAACACTCACTTTAACACCATGTCTCATGATTCGAACATATCTAACGCGTTACTAATGGCTTTTCAGACAAAACCCTCATCGTATGGAAGCTGACCAGAGACGAAACCAACTACGGTGTACCGCAGAAGCGTCTGTACGGTCACTCTCACTTCATCTCCGACGTTGTGCTATCCAGTGATGGCAACTACGCTTTGTCTGGCTCATGGGACAAGACCCTGCGTCTGTGGGATCTTGCCGCCGGAAAGACTACCAGGCGTTTCGAAGACCATACTAAGGTGTGACAGAACTTAACATTTAGGTAGGGTTGTAGAATAAGTGCCGATGCGCGGCAGAAGAAACAGTGTATTAGCGCCTTTGCGAGGCAGAAGAATTCAAATGCTGCTAGCATTGTTGAGATCCGACTAAGACCGATTTTGAGGTAAGAGTGTGGTTACTCACATTTCACACCATACGAAACTAACACTAAATGGCACTTATCAATGTATAAAACAGCTCATTCTGATATTATTTCTGTAGTTAGTACCTGTAGTAGAGATGGATGCATGTGTAGTTATTAAGGTTAATAAAGATGAATCCAACAGCAAATTATAACATATTTTATGCTATACAGGATGTGCTCTCCGTCGCATTCTCAGTGGACAACCGTCAGATCGTGTCTGGCTCTCGGGACAAGACCATCAAGCTGTGGAACACACTCGCTGAGTGCAAATACACTATCCAAGATGATGGCCACAGTGACTGGGTGTCCTGCGTCCGCTTCTCACCCAATCACGCCAACCCCATCATTGTCTCTGCTGGTTGGGACCGCACGGTGAAGGTTTGTAGTGTTTATGCTTGAATAATATTAACAATCAATAGTTATTTTTCATCAAATGTAATAACAATCCATTTCTTATCCACAGGTCTGGCATCTTACCAACTGCAAGCTCAAAATCAACCACCTTGGACACTCCGGTTACCTGAACACAGTCACCGTCTCTCCTGATGGTTCTCTGTGCGCTTCTGGTGGCAAGGACATGAAGGCCATGCTCTGGGACCTGAATGATGGCAAGCATCTGCACACCCTTGACCACAATGACATCATCACATCATTGTGCTTCTCACCCAACAGATATTGGCTGTGTGCTGCCTTTGGGCCTTCCATCAAGATCTGGGTATGTAAAATGAAACTGAAGTTTATTTTGACATTAGATTACTACTTTTACAGCTAATTTTATATTTGATCTTATGTTTATGAATGTGTCATGTTAATTTGACTTCTTTGTTTACAGGATCTGGAAAGCAAGGAAATGGTTGAAGAGCTCAGGCCTGAGATCATCAACCAGACCCAGACCTCCAAGTCAGACCCACCCCAATGCCTGTCCCTGGCCTGGTCCACAGACGGTCAAACCCTCTTCGCTGGCTACTCTGACAACATCATCAGAGTCTGGCAGGTGTCAGTCTCAGCACGATAAGGAGATGAATAAAACGTAGTTTCATTTATTTTTGTGCTACTTATTATGTATCCTACCTGACTGTATGGATAAAAATAAATGGAATTGTTTGAGTTACTTTAGCAGTTTCATTGTGATCTCCTTGTAAGATTAGATTAAGTAATTATAAATAAGTTATTCCAATAACAGTTGGTTACGTATGTAAGGTCGTATGTATCAATAATGTATGTATATTTTATGTAAATAAAAACCATTGAATATACAGAAACATTTTTCTTCCTCCAATAAAATCATTACATAAAATATTCGAACAACAATAAAAATCTAAGTCTTAAAAACAGTACACACAATACATATAAATAACATGGGTAAACAATTTAATCCCACACCCTGATTTCATAATCCTCATACTTATTCAACTGCCAATACCTTAGTAATACTTTTTCTAATACAATGTTATTTTTTTATCTAACAAGGAAACAAACAAATTGGTAATAGGCATGTTGGTACCTCTACCTTCAAGTATTTTGTGATCATGAAAATATCACATTTGTAAACTGAAGTCTTTATGCCATAGCAGTACCTGCAGAAAACTAAGATAGGTATCTATTGAATTCAAGTCTTGAGATACACAAAATCTATAGAGTACCTACCTACCTACCTTCTTAAAGAGTTCAAGAAATGATGCAATACAATTCAATATTTTTTTGCAATTTAATTAGGAAGGGACCTAATAAATATGTCTTGAATAATTGATGACTCGATTGTTGTGATGAATTATTTAAAAAATTGAAATATGAATAGAAGAATATTCCTTTCACAAAGATAAGTAGGTACAGGAAATGCATTATCCTATGGAATATTATTCATTCATGAATACGTGATCCAGTGATAGTATTGAGACTGGGAATAAATAACTTCTTAATATACATGGTTTATTGTTCTCAGTGCCCTTTGATCTATTTTGGAAATCCAGCTTCATTCAAGAGATGTGACCCATCTGTTATCTCTGTTGGCCCCTCACCAACTTTAGTATGTATCACATATTTGATCAAATCTTGTGCTTGAGGCTGACAAATGCCCACAAATATTGGACTCAAAAGCTCTTCTTTACTGTGGAGACCTGTAACAAATTTATCAGGATTTGATGAAGGGAAGATATGCTTTATCAAAGAAATTACTTGTGGCACTTCCTTCTCAAGTAGGTAAAGACAAGCATTTGGTCCAGCATCAAATGTGTAAGCTACTTTTATGCTTCCAGAGATTTCATTATACTTGTGAATCACATAGCTGACAAGATGAGACACATCAGTCATGTACACACATGGTGGGTATGAATCTAGACATACTGCATGGAATTGATTGCTATCTTTCATAGTAATCTCAGCAAATTTAGGAAAATCTCTTTCTCTTATTGCCTGAATAATCTCATCAGTTCTCTGTGGCACACAGTACTTAATTCGATGTTTTAGTAGTTCTGAAGTTTCAGTAGCTGTCCTCATCCCCACAGTCGAGCTAGTTTTCTTTTTAGTATCCCCTGCAACTAGGATTAAAGCTTGCATTTCAGGCCAATATGCTTGATCTGCAATTTGGGTTGCTATAGAATCTGAACCATCAGGATTGGTGCCAGCATGCCACCTAACAAAGCCACCGTACACACTTCTGCAGGCGCTGCCAGATCCCAATCTAGCAATAGAACTAACATCAGACTTTACTTTATAAAGTATCGCCAGTGCTCTCACAAGGCAAGCGTATCCTGCAGCGGAAGACGCTAATCCTGCTGCAGTAGGAAAATTGTTTTCTGAACAAACGTGCACTTTCCACTGTAAGAATTCTTCACTGACGCTCTTTTCAGCCGCAGCTCTGGCCTTAATTTCCCTGAGACAGTTTTGTAGTCTCGGGCTATAAAATGATTCCTTTTTTCCATTCAACCATATTCCATCTTCTGTAAACTCTGACTTTGCGCAGACTGATGTTTTTGCGCACATAATACTTGTATCCAAAGTAGCACTAACGGAATCATTTAACGGTAAAATTAATTCTTCGTCACGTTTGCCCCAATATTTAATGACGGCTATGTTAACAGGAGCTATCACTGTTATTATTTCACTCATTTTACTAACAAGTTTAAAAACCACGTTAACAATGTTAAAACTTCTACAAATAATTCGCTCCCGCGGTTATTGGTAAAATGACAAAATGACAGACGTGCGGCACCAATGAAGAAAATAAATAGTCTTGTCAAATAGAGGTTTGCACTAGCGATGGGCGTTGAATGAACGAACTAGTTAATTCGACCGTCGACGTACAGTGAACGAGTCGACGGTTCACCGTTGATCGATGGACTAGTCGAATCCGTAGACGCTAGACGCCGAAACACGGAACGCGACAAGTTGTGAACGAGTCGACGATGCGACGGTTCACCGTTAATCAATGGACTAGTCGAATCCGTAGACGCCTCTGACGGCGTAACTGAAACGTAGACGAGAACGTAATCGATTCATTCGTCCGTGCGCCCTTGGAAATAAAATAATCGTGCAAACAAATTTGAACTTTAAATCTAGTGTGAGGGAGTTGTTAATTGTACGGGTCGAATATTTATTATTTTATTATTGTCATGGGAAGGAAAGTATGCAGATATAGTAGTTTCGCGTGTGCGAAGAGGAAGGCGATGGACTGGTCGGGCGATGCGATACCAGCCGGTTTGTATTTGTTTAAACAAACTGTGTGTGTTTTCATGTTGTTTTGGTTTTTGAATTTGTAAATATTTAACAAAATAATAATTAATGTCCATAAAATCAATTGATCTTCTAACTAAGCCAGAATAGTGCATCATCATCATCATCATCATCATCACCATCATCATCATCAGCCTATAATGTTCCCACTGCTGGGACACAGGTATAGTGAATACGACTTTATAATTAACTCTATTCAGTATTCAGCCAGTCCTAAGCACCCGATATTATACTCTCCTCTTATGGTCCTAAGCCTGGAAAAGTATGAAGGGAAGTTCAAATGAATAGGTACAGTCCGCGAGAGATGAGACGTCTACCGCCTGCGTTCACGCCGTCCGCGTCGGCGTCGTCGACTGCCGTAGACGACGTCGCAAAGTTTATTAAGTTAACGCGTAAACTAGTCGACGAATTCGACTAGTTGATCGACTAGTCGATAAACGAAAATGGACGGTCTAGTTGCGTCGACGCCAAATACGTCGACGACCCATCTCTAGTTTGCACCGGAGCAGTGAGTACCGGAGAATAACCGGTGATTTACCGGTAAAAGTACTCGATTGAAATAATCGGTAATTGACCGATTGATCTCCGGTGATCGATCTTATTTTATTTATTTAATTAATTTACACAAATAAAAGACACATTCAACAATATTTTTTTATAATTATTTAACATTCATGACAATTATTTACCAACTTGTTTCTTTGAATCAAAGCGGCCTTGTCCGTTTATGTGATTCATTTCACTAGCAACTAACGGGCCAAAAAAATTATTGCAATGTTCGTAGTTATTTTTGTAATTTTATGGGTTGCTTTTTTGAAATATTTCTAGCACAATCACCTTCTGGTTCTTCGTCAGAAAATGTCAATGTCAAAAATGTCATGAATTTATTCAAAATGTATACGGAAACACAGTAGGTATCCTGAAAAAAGCCACGATTGGGATGAAGTTGTACAATTCTGGAATAGCATTTAAGATTAAGCTCAGCTGCTTACGCAGTAAGAAAAATAAGGCAGTTGACTGATGTAGCCACAGCTAGGTTAGTTTACTTTGCTTATTTTCACAATATTATGTCTTATGGCGTTCTGCTGTGGGGATCGGCAGCTGACGTAGATTCAATTTTCATTTTACAAAAGAGGGCAATCCGCGCAATCTATAAAATGGGGCCTCGCGAGTCTCTTAGAAACAAATTCAGCGAAATTGATATATTAACTCTGCCTTCTCTTTATATCCTAGAAAATATCTTATATGTTCGCAAAAACTTAGGCCTTTTCAAAAAACGATGCGATTTCCATAATCTGAATACACGTAGTAAAGATGAAATTGTGATTCCAAAATTTGGACTGACTAAAACTAGCAAGTCATTTCTAATAAACAGTATCCGCTTCTACAACAAGTTGCCAAAGTCGGTTACAGAACTTAGCGATGGAAAGTTTAAAACGCACATCAAACGTGTCCTTATCAAAAAAGCATATAATAAGATGAAAGACTACGTTGAAGACAGGGAAGTTTGGCATTAATCCCTTCTGCTCATGTGCCTTCCCTGGTACCTCATTAACAGCATAACTATGTGAAAGTCTATTAACTGCTCTCAAATACAATGTTCTTTTTTTTTCTTTTTATTTTTACAACGCTGACATAATCTCGTCATTAATTGACATTATACATCAATTTTATTTAGGTTCATTTTATTTATGTAGATTATTTTACATATTGTGAATGAGAGAACGTTGTAGGCCTTACTGGTACTTATTGACAGGCCTGCGCTGTCCTCCCATACATTTAATCTCTGTAATTTGAAAATATTGTTAAAGCCAATTATTTTTAAAAGAGTAACCGTGGAGTTTCTTGCCGGCTCTTCTCCATAGGAAACAACAATTTGGAACCGTGCACCTAGCTTCTGACGTTTCTTAGGTGCCCATGCAGGTTTATATGAAATAAAAATATTTTGATTTGATTTGATTTGATTTGACATGTTGTGTTTTTAAATCAAAATCAGCATTTGTTGTCTTTATAAAACGTTTTTTTTTATTTTAATAAATGATTATATAAAGTATATCAATTTATTATTCTTTTATCTTCATTTTTAATGTATAAATTTTAAAAAAGAAACAAAATTTCTTTATTCTCCGGTGACCTCCGGTTTTTCACCGGAGATTGCCCAATCACCGGTGAATTCAATCGGTTGTTAAAATCTCGCTCCGGTGCAAACCTCTATTGTCAAAATGCTGACAGTGTGACAAACTTACTTAGGCCCCTGGTAGCAGTCTCGGGACGACTTCCGAAGTAGTTTTTATTCTTTTCTTACTTGTGAGATGAAACGAGAAAGAAGGATAAACAGGTTTCGGATTGGTCGAATTTCAGATGAGCCGCGAGATGACGACCAATAACGTTTTCGTAATTCTAGTTACGGACACGTTCGGAGTTTTTAAGTTAATGTGATGAGCTAAGAAACATGCGAAGTCACATATTACGTACTATTAATATTTTCATATTCACATATTTCACATCAACGAAGAGTAATTCAAATAATCAATTCATCAGTGTTGATGGAATACCTGCTTGACTATTCGATGTTAGATATTTTATTTTATTTAATAAAATGAATGGAACCATTACGAAAAACAAGCCAACGTTTAGATACTGCTACATTATTTCTTTTGAGATTTAAACATTCCAAATATTTCTTTTTGTAATTTTTAGATTCTCAGTGGTGCATTACAATCAATTTTATATACTTTTCATTTAAACATTACTACCAAATATTTTAGTAATTACTTTGGTGTTACTGAACTTGTGGTTGTAACTTCAATCCTAGCGACGTCGTCTGGTACTACTAATACCCGACAAAATATAGATGGTCTGTGGAAAACGCTTGAAATGGTTTGATGCGGTCCACGGTTGTTGAAGTATGACTATGTGAGGGTGTGGAGGTAGCATACTTGTAGATTTTGTCCGATTATACTACACATTTCAATTCAACGCTGCCATTTTCGTTTTGTGGCACGGTTAAAGCGGCGGTCTAAATGTGAATTTGCTAAAATATCTGGCATTTATTTATTTACAAAGTGTGGAAAATATATTGTAGTGCGTTTGTTTTCACGTAAAACATCAAGAAGTGGCGATTACAGTGTTTATACCACCGGATAATTGTTGACTTCTTTGGGTGGAGAGGGTGAGTAGGTACTTTATATCAATATTTCGGGGTTTTACGGCATAATAATCTTTCCTTATGCCCCGACACCTTTCTCACAACATTGACTGTACTTATCTCATTGCCCTCGTCGGAGTTATTTGCCGTTTGTGTATACGTTCTGGTATTTGCAATTGGCTCGCTAAAATGGGCGTTGTGATGAAGAGTGAAGGTTTATCATTAGTAATATCGTCACCGCGTCATGTTATTTGCTTATACAGGATTCGTTAGCAACGTCTTCTGTTATCACATCGTTCAATTTGTAAAGTTCTATGACACGGTTTTGGTGTTTATCAGTGGAAACAAAATTACTAAAGTAGGATGTCGTTCACGTTGCCAATAAGGTTTGAACGTGTTTTAACTGCGGAAGAAACAGTTTACAGAGAATTATATTTCCCACTGATCAATTCATTAAATAATCAGAATAAACAATAATGTATTTTCAGTTTTTTCATCACCAGTTTTCTATAAAAGGCATATTCTCACTATTGTACCTAGTTTATTGGAGTCCTCAGTTATGATTCATAGAATTTATATGTTTCCATGCATCATCCATACAACTTTGTAAATTATTTGGTCAAAGAGTCAATAACAACAAAATGTACACAGGTTCACCAATTATTATCTTATTGATTTCCTATTAGCAATATAAGGAACAATTTTTATTGCCTTGGTGGTTAATGGCAAAGGTAACTGTATGTGTAGGCAGAAATAATAAATGTACTGCAGTCAAGTTAATGAGTAACACTATGAAAATTGTCATGACTATTCCGCTGCCAGAGATTTATTATTTATTTATTTTTAGGCTATAGACGCACTGCACGGCAAATGCCTTTCTTTTTCTTATCCACAACTCTCTGTCTTGAGCTAATATGCACCTATCCTGTGTGTAGGTGTCAAGTTCATTTGGCCATCTTCTGGGTCTGGCTCAATGTCACTGGACCTTTTCGGGGCCCACATTGTGGCAGATTTGACCCATGACTCACTAGCTTTATGATTACAGGTACTTAAATTGATCCCAATGAATTACTGTAAATCGAAACCAATAGAATATTTTAAGGTTCTTACTATTATCCTCAAAGGTGTATATCCATACATTGACATAGTTTCCTTAACCGAGTAAACCTTGGAATAATGCCAGTTGAAGAAATACTCACCTGCAAAACGAATGTGCATGTTTTAAAATGCACTTTTAATTCTATTACAACCTTGTGAGGCGATAATTGATATGCAACCTTCATGCGTGTGTGAAACTCGTAATTGCATAATAATTATTGTAAAAGTGATTGAAATACTTCTGAATCCTCAATGGCTGTGTTTGATGTTCAATCAATCGGCCCAGCCTTTTTGAGCTATGTTGGGGTCGGCTTCCACTTTAGCCGTCTTCAGAGGATACAGCATAGTACCAGTATTTAACCTAGAATGACTGCGTATCTGACCTCCACAACCAAGTTACTGGTTAATACCACTAGGCCAAACTGGTTGTCAGAGTTTTGGTCTTCTTACTACTCAATAACTGTCAAAGATCTACAAATGACAGCTGGGACCAACGGCTTAATATGCTTTCTGAGGCACGGAGAGGTCTTGATACGAAATGGTCATCCACAAACTAACCGCAGCAAGCATATCTTAACTTTCGCTCTATCTGTGTGGTTGTTATTATTTAACCATGAGCCCATGTGGGGCGGGTTGCTCGAAAGAGATACTGTGGCCCCTGGCACACAGGCAACTGAGGGAACACAGTTGGGTTTTAGTCAGTAAAAGCCCTCCTTCCTTTTGTGCCATTCTTCCCTGGTATGTCGTCAATTACAAATTGCAAATATGAAATTTACCAATTTCTTTATCCTTTAAGTAATTTTGTCCTTCCCAATCCCAACCATTCATTACTTTGAAATGTTCTTATTCTCTTAAAAAGTAAGTATGCACAGTGATAGTAAATATTTTTATTTATGCGATTGACTAGCACACTCTTGATTAACCAGTAACATGCAACCAGTTTGTTAATGAGTATTTTACCCAAGTCATTAACAAGGAACATGTAAATTAAATACATCATGCACAGGTAATTTACATCCTACACTTTTTTTTACTACACTTTTTAGGGTGGAATTAACTCATCATTATGAGTTAAGGTGAAACAAGTCCACATTTTTTCCATACAAACTTCGGGAGGGTTTTACTCCACTGTTTGACAATGTACAACATCAAAACTGAAACATCGTACGGTTTTGTATCATTATTGTCGGTACGGAAACAGAATACTAAAATAAAAAGCCATTAAAAAGTTACGAGCCAACAAAGATTCGCTTTTCTTGCTAATTTAACCTAACTTTGGGCGTGTTTAAGTAATAAAAGAAGTGTAAAATCTCCAAAACCAAGTCGGTACCGACCAAGTTCAACTATCGATAAGTTCAATAAACTTTATTGGTCATTGATTTATGCCGTGGTTTTTTCATAAAACCCATTCTTCCGAAGGACTTTTCTTAATTTTTACGCTCCTGTTTTACTATAGACGATCCTGCATCTCACTCAATAACGTTGTGCGTGTAGACTAACGTCTAACTGCTTATAACTGATAATACCTCTGTCGGACGCGAAGCCTGATGAGACAGCGTGCTTTTTAGCCAGGCTCACCAGTGAGTTCGAGCCAGCGTCTAGGTTCCCCTTGACTGGTATTCACTGGCTGAATAAGAAATTACACCCTGAGTCCAAAAGCATGGTTTCAGTAAGTGGTGACTTAGATCAACTATATGGTCTATAGATCTACTCAAATCCAAATGCCGAATTTATAGTCTGTCAGTCACGGAGTTCCGTACATAGTACTGCGACCTATCAAATGACTTCAGACTAGTCTATGAATAGAAAATAATAAAAGTAAGGGAACCATTCTTTATTAGTGTTCAATGGTAGGTTCACCCTCACTGAGATCGGAAATTATCCCACGGGAACATAGCTCTGGGATAAAAATGATCCAGTGTAGGTTAGGACCTGTCATGGTCTATCTGCGTGACAAATTACATAAAAATCCAAGCAGCTGTAAAGGTGACAATAGGTAACATAAAAGGCAGAGTAGTTGTAGGTACTTATCACCATATGCTCTGTAATATTTAACTATGAACTTGAAAAAAAAAGTAATTTACTACTCCATGTAGGAAAGTCCAACGGGGCGTGTCGACACGGTGTTCATTATGCGTGAGTCCCGCGACCACGTGACACCGGAACGGAAGCTAAGCGTTGAGAAGCTGGGATGCGCAAGCGCACGTCGACTCATCCTCGAACATTGGACTATTGTAGTTTCAGTTGCCTACCTATCAAAATCAAAAGTCATTTATTCAAACTAGGCTAGTGTCACCATTTTTTGAACGCCAAAAATTACAAAAGACAGTCCCCCAAAAAACGCCCGCCCTTCACCACTTCCTAGTCCTTTAGCTGGGAAGAAGTGGCGCAACAAACCCCCCAGCAACTTGATTCTAAATAATGGTAGGTACGTAACGAAACAGAAAATTAAAATATTTCTAGATATAATAGATCATAGATCAATTGTTGAGGTCGCTAGCCAGCTACATCTTGCAATATAACTCATTATTAGAAGAAAAAAACGGAAATGAGTAGATTATGTCAACAATAAGTAAATGAAAATAAAAACGAATTGTATTTATTGTCGTTTTAATTTTGATAAGTAAATCAATGTTTCCGTTCGTAATTCAAGGTCGTGGTATTTCCGCTGTACTTAAGCTAGATCATCGCTAAACATAATTATTTAAAATACTAAAACATAAGCTATTCAACGGAGTTCAGCGTAATTAATCGTCTTTTAAAAGCAAACTAAAATACATAGAATTTAATCATTCATCTGCCCACATCCCAATTTATTTGGGTTCGTAACATGTATTTTTCTTCCATAATTCTCTATTGGTCGTAATGTCAGTCGTCACCACATAATTTCTAACCATATCATCATTCACACAGTCCATCCATCGTTTCTTTGGTCTCCCCCTTACTCTTGTATAGCCATCGACTTTCATACTCAAATCTGTTTTCCTCATTCCTCTTTATTGACATGCCCATACCAGGACTAAAATAGAATGTACCAATCTTAATGATGTAATAATGTGTAAACCTGTAATAATGACTAAATTTAGCTTAAATAAAAAAAAATAAAAAACACTCGTAAGTGACCCTCTACAAGTCCACAACATCATAAGGGATAATTTAATTTCCGCACAATTTTACAATTTCACGTATACTTATGGTGAAAGTAAATCTTCACTTCAATACTAGTTTCGTAAAACTGAGATCCATATCTCTCTACTACTTTGCTATAAATCCAACAAAACATTTTACCGACAAACGAAGCAGTAATACCTACTACGTTACCGGGAGCCCACAGAGATTACCGCAGGACAAGCTACCGTCGTCTGCAAACTGCATTACTCAACCGCAATGATCCATTGATTTCCGCAGGCACGCCCACGCTATGACACCTATTTCGTTAGAAAGTTACGAAGAAATGGCCTTAGAGACAGCTCAATGGGCTTTATAATAAGCTGTCGTAACCTTGATGGTAATGGGGGCTTGAAGTAGGATTTCCGGCAAATAATAAGGCGCTCTTTTTGTGGGGTCGGTAAAGACGACTAAAAGATTTTGTAAAGAAGGTTGTGTGACAGCATCTTATTGTCCTATTCTTAGGGGAGAAGTTGATGCTACCATTTAGTTGGTTTGTCCCCATCATGATAGTTAGGATAGAAATTCATAGATCTGCCAAACCATTTTCCACGATGAGTTTTTAACCAATGCGCAAACTGTAACCATGAATTCAGAGACACCCCAGCGCAGAAATTTTTCGTCGTTTATTCAAAAACGAAATCAGCTGTTGCATTTTCACCGACCGACCGACCGATTTTCTATGAAACAGCAGATTTTTTTTTGTAAAACCGACGACATATTTCTGCGCTGGGGGATCTAGAATGATATGCTGAATTCATGGTTATAGTTTGCGCACTGGTAAAAAATTTATTCTGTATATTGGGCTCGGCTTCCAGTCTAACCGAATGTAGCTGAGTACCAGTATTTTACATGGAGCGACTGCCTATCTGACTTCCACAACCCAGTTACTGGGTAATACGATACCCCTTAGTAAGACTAGTTGACTTTCTGGCTTCTGACGACCCAACAACTGTCAAAGATCCGAAGAAGAAGAGGCTGCCGGGACCAACGGCTTAACGTGCTTTCCGAGGCATAGTAGGATTTTCTAAATACCCGAAATCAAATTGCGGTTTTCTATGGAGGTTCATATGTGGGTGTAAAGGATGTAAAGGTACACCTTTGCACAACCCTTCGGGATACAAGGCGGGGTGGTATGTTATGTGGGTGAGCATATTGACTAGTACGAAGGTTACAGGTTGATATCATTATCCAAGACGTTTTTATCATCATATTGTACCTCACTAATCTTCATTCCTCATACAGACAGCTATGTAACAGTATCACAGAAGAATCACGCCACTTATTGTCGAAATTATTCACCACTGGTGCGTGAAATCGTAAACGATGCTGCACGCCGATTAACGCACCGCAAGAGTGAATGAAATGTTACTCGACGACTTTATGCGGCTATAGACTGAATCTTTTACTGATGAATTTAATGAAGTAGATATGATTCACTAAAGTTTTGTGTCAGTCGTTTTTCTACTATCTTCCTTCTTAAGATTTTTCTCAGTATTCACGGCTTTGCCTCTCTTCTAGCCATATAATCTCCCACACGTTTCATTTATCGCTTCTTTCGTTACAAAACAAAGAAGCGATAAATGAAATGTGTCCAATTACATTCTTTCGCACTCATAATTTTCGTCACGAAATATCCAGTAGACTCTACTAAGTAGAGTATGCCAAATCAATGTTGGAAACCTACGCATTCTACTGTAAATTAATGCATTGAGCATCAACCAAAAAAAGCGAACTATAAAATAAATCTTAATAAACTTTTAGGGTATGTAAATATTTTCCTCTATTGTAGTTGATAGAGTAAACATATCGGGCAATAATAGCAATAATACAAAATTTTGGCTTTAAAAACCAAGATGTAGTCTTGGTTTGTAAATGAATTCCGCCAAAATATGAACTTCCTGACTTCCTTAACTGGTTATGGAAACTTGGGCAAGGCATACAATGCTTGCAGGCCCGGAATTACAAATCCAGGGACCCCAGGCACTTGACATTTTAGCCCCCCGCAATCCCGAAGCCATTTTTGAAATTTGGCTAATAAAATTACTTACGATAAAACAAACATCAGTAGAAGAAGACGGTAAGAGAAACTGAGATGCAGGGGTGCGCGAAGCGAGCTCGAATTTTTTAGCATAGCATCACACCTCAAGGCAAGCTACCTGGTGGGGTAGCTTTGGGGCCCCTAGGCTGGCTGGGCCCCTAGCCGGGGCCTGTATAAATCCGTGGCTGAATGCATACAGTAATCGTCAATATAATAATTTTAACCGTTACTTCATTACCATGCGCCACATCTCTTCAAATTACATTCCCGTGCGATTGTTGAACAAAAGTGCGTTGAATTAGTATTCAAGATTGCATTATGAGTGGAACATTGCACTATCCGACAATTATCTAATTGGGCTATTGTACATTTCTTGTTCTACGCGTGCTAAATTATCTGTAACCTGAATCTTAATGAGATTATTTCTGATGCTGTCCGTTTCTGGTACGGCCATCTTTGTATCTTAGCCTGTTGAGACTAGTTTAAGTTGTACTATGCTATTCAGTGCGCCATATGGTCTGATAGTCTCCAAATTATTGTCCGTGTCTCTCTATCTTTAAAATTTTGTTCTAGGATGCGCAGACAGGAAATTAGACATGTTTGTGACACATGTTTCGTAGTCAATGAACTTTCGATGATCATTAATATTTTTTGTTTGTCTGCGCAGGAGTTTTTCACATAGGTCTATGAGTGGTACCCAATTCGTCTTCCATCAGATACTTTACCATGACCATCTATTTATCTTTTAAAGAGCCTTATTCATACTATTCTTTAATTTCTTCATCATCTTCTGCCCCCTGCGACTGACGGTTTACTTCGTGAAAATTATTTCATCACCATTGTTCTTAAAGAATCGCGAGGAACCCAGCTTGTCCTAGAACCAAAAATTAGAAGAAATGTGACATTTACCAACCAGAGGCCTTTGTCCCAGCATTATAGGCTGATTATGCTATGCATGCATACCTCCTATATGCCGCCTAAATCCCGATTTATTTGGGTTCGACATCGGCACAGCACGTCTTTAAATGTTTTCCTATCATCAACATATTTCTTCTTTGAACGTTCAATCACGTGTATATCGCTCGCGTGTTCGCATTAAGCGTACTCAACTGCACAATTGGCTAATTGTTTCCCAAAATAGGATCATTACTCTCCAGCGCCGTACTAAACCAATTAGTCCTGGAAAAGCGACTAATTACATCCCTAAATAAGTTTTACGTGTTCCTTGACGATACATCAGTTCCTACCAAGGTGATTTTATCCAGTCAATCGCAGGTTAAGCTACATTCATGGATGGGCCATCCATTATTACAGTCATCGCGACCCCTACGTGTCTTGTAATGCCATTGGATCCGTCAGTAATTTGTAGATCTTTGACAGTCTTTATGGATACTCAGAAGACCAGAAGTTTTAACCAATATTATCAAGGGGTATCGTGTTACCCAGCTACTGGAAGTTGTGGAAGTCAGCTAGCAGTCGCTATATAATGCTGGTATTCAGTTACGTTCGGTTACACTGGAAGCCGATCCCAACATAGTTGGGAAGAGACAAGGCTGATTGAATGTGAAAAAAAACGCGAATTGACCACAAAATTAACAATGCGGACTGACCAACATCCTCTGTGGACCTAATGATTAATTAATTATGTAAATGCTAGCCTGTTGCTCTAGTGAGTTTTTATACCCGTGATGAATTGCCTTGATGATGAGTAAGTTTACAGCTTTTCATGAAAGTCGAGTTCCAAAGACTCATTTTGAAGTTCTGTTGCGTTTTCATTTGTTACGAATATAATACACTAGCCTTTGCTAGCGCCTTCGCTTTCGGTCGAAAGTAATTCCACGGGGAGGTACTACCGGGATAAAAAGTCTAAAATAAACACTCTTTGCTCGGCGCCTGATGTTATATAGCCTATAGCCTTCCTCGATAGATGGGCTATCCAACTCTAAAATAATTTTTCAAATCGGGCCAGTAGTTCCTGAGATTAACGCGTTCAAGCTAACAAACAAATTCTCCAGCTTTATAATATTAGTATAGATATTAAGTAATAGATTAGGATAAACTCACGCCTTCTTCCCATGGTGGTAGGCAGGAATTACAGCCGCCATATACGACCCGTACATACTCCTTTTGCCTCGCTTACGGTCATATGGGTCATTTTCACAAAAAGTGTACATTCGTGTTTCGGGTGTGTCCCACAACTTTTTTAATTTTTTACTAGAATAATATCTAAGTTTAAGATAAAAAACACTAAAAATTTGGATCTGTGGTTAGTTTTTAACAATATTGTATAATGTTGCTGCTTATAAACACAGTCATATTACCTTAATTTTCAAAAATAGAAGGTAGCTGTAGATATTTTAGCGCTGTCCCACTACCATTTTCAGTAAAATAACTTAACCTTAATGTATCTTGTTGACTTATATATAACAATGTGTTTGATATTTTGGAAAGTATAGTTATGCACGATTTGTTATATAATTACAGCAATAGTCTAGTGTCGCTCAAAATATTTAAATAATTTAATCTTTGTGGGGACATAAACTGGTTAAAATGGAAAATTCCCTTCCGAAACTGCAATTTTTGCAAGATGATGCAATCAAATCTACCATTTATGCGTATTTTTTATCGGTCAGCAACATTTTTAATGCTGTCAACGAGTTTCAACAAGTATTTCGGCCGATTTGACGGCGGCCAGCGGACGAACAATACACCTCAGTAACGGTCCGGTTTTAATTTTCCAGAGCCGCGACCAATTTCAAAGTAAGTTTACAAGTTTATTTCTTGCAATTTATTTTGATATCTTTATTAGCTTTCAGTGAACTTAAATTGATACCAAACTTGTTGATCTGATGTGTTAGTTTAAAATAATTAAAACAGAAGTATTTAAAGTCCGACTTCCGATACTTCCGTTCCGTAACCAAAACGCAGGTAACGTAGAATTGGAATTGAAAAGTTTCGGAATGGAATTCTTAGGAAGATGATACATTATATTTGTAGTATCGATCTGTTTATTATATATTTTTTTAATTTACTAGTTCTTACCCGATTGCAGTCGGGTAAGAAAAACCTAAAAATAAAATTTAAAAATATCGCAACACAATTACGAGTACATTCTTCACCAAAACATTCTCATTTTTCATTCAATTGAAATGATCTCATTTTCTTGTCAATGTGCCTATTCCTATTCCAAGAATAGGAAATAATAATAATGTTTTACTTTTTTATCCCCAACCATAAAAGGGGGGTGTATGTATGACCCAGACCAACATGTAAAATTTGAGTTGTGTTCAAAATTTTACATTAGAATATTTGTAATAATTTGATCTCATTTTCTTGATAATGTGAAATAGTCTTAAGAATTCTATTCCGTTATAGGCATAGTCTATTCCGTGACTGTCCTATTTGATATTTTACTATAAATATTATTTTTAGAGTGAAACGCTATTTAATTGTTATTATATTTTGATAATTTAGAGTGTAATAATTTGATTAATGTAATTAAAAAAGAGTTCCTAAATTGTATCCTAATTGAGACGCATACCAAAAAGTATTGAACTAATTTGGTCCAAATAGTAACGTAATGGAAATTAAAATGATGATTGTGTATGTTTGCTATTGTTGATTTTACGTTTTATATTTTGTATTCAGGTACAACATATCGCTAACCAATTATACTATTTGATTTATACCAAACGAATTTTATTTTATTTATAAAAACCGAAAACCGTTAGTTTAGGAATGGAATAAATTTTGTACCACAGGGCCAATAAATAAGTTATATTTCAGTAAATAATACTGATTAAGAGGTTTTGTTATAATTATCGTATAATGAAAAGAATATCAATTGTAAATTTAATTGAAAAAAGCGAAATACGTTAAAAAATAAAATTTCGACATATTTTTAACAGTGTACACTTTTTCTGAAAATGACCCATATGTACATTTGGTCATACACGCACGCCGATTGCGTGTACTACGCACCTGCAGGCATAGACAAAACACATTTCTGTTAGCGTTCACGCCAAACGCTACGACAAAATGTATGGGTATGAGATTACCTGCGGAAAGGACACGACGTATTCCCATAAATTTTGACGTAGCGTTTGGCGTTAACGCTGACAGAAATGTATTTTGTCTCTAGGCCCTGATCGTTCTAAAAAACATCACCAATAAGGTCACTATTATGTCTTCCGAGGCGTTCCACGGCGTTCACTCACATCTGTTTTATAAATACCTTTTATTTTTAACACGCTTTTATATAAACTTCACCTGTATGTTTGTTTGTAACCGACTCCTTTGGACTTTATTTTGACACACTTCAAACTGACAGATTTCATTTAAACTTTGTAGACTTATCGAGGACCGATGACAATACATTAAAATCACGCTTTTGTAGTTAGTAGAATAAATAATAGATAAAACACGCTTTAAAAACACGTTTGAACGTTATTGCGAATTAAATACCCGTAGTGTAACTATATTTTTTTGGCAATGGTAGACACTATTTTTCAAAAGCGGTAGAGATGCGAATCACCGAAGGGAAGCCGGTAGGAATCGTGTTAAATGGTGCTTGCGCCACTGTTAAATTATAGGATAGGTCTCATCCCCGTGGCACAACTTTGATTTGTTTCTCATTGTTTAGAGAAGAGGCTAAGTAATAAGGAAACTTCGGAATATACATTGTATATTTGATTATTGTATATGAATCAATGACTAAATAAGTGTATTTTTTCCTGTACCTACACGCTAAATATGGGACTGGAAGAGGTATAATTTATTATTAGCAAACAATTCCAGCATATCCCGGTTAGACCGATATGCAGGATCTTTTTATAACGCTTTTATTAGCTCGGGTTGTATGTATGTATCTATGTATGTAACGGAATCTTTGAGCCTAATTTTCACTGGTTTCTAGACGTCTGATCAACTTGAGACTTTGCACACGTCTTAAGGGCCGATGACAATGCAATAACCCGATAAAAAATTTCAAAATTTCAAAAAAAATTATCAATAGAAAAATAAAAATTCAATTTTTTAAAATTTTCCCGATAAAAATTAGATCGAACTAAAAAATGGAAAATAAATAATAGTTTAAAAAAACTAAAAAAACACGCTTTTATTGCTGACCGAACTAAAAAGTAGAAAATATTTTTTAATTACAAAGAGTTTATGTTACAGTAGTGGGAAGTCAATAATTCAATTCAGAGTGAAAAGCGACTTCAAAACGTCAGATCACATTGAAATTTAGCACATTTATCAAGGACCAATGACAATACAATAATTTAATAACTTTGACCCATTAGTCTGTAGTGCTTATTCTGTAAAAATCTCACAGATAATTTGGGTGAAGTGAGCTTAAAGCGAGCTGTCATTAGTGACAATCCCTAGCATCGTATGGAATGACAGCTCACTTCAAGGTCACTTTATCCAACTTATCACGGTGAGATTTTTACACAATAGCATTACTGACCAGGATCTTCAGGATCAAGCACCCCACGCTTTTTAAAGATAAAACGTTTTTTTTATACACTCCTATTGTAAATGATTTTCTTCTTATTATTTTCTTTATTTAATATTATTTTTATAAACTTGTAGGTTTTTGGTTTTAATCTGGTGCCGAATTGATTAATGTCGCCGAGATTCCGAATTTGTGTGAGTTTGGTACTCGGAAAAAATATGCAGTGTTAATTAGTCCGTTAAAATAACATAACAATGATAATTGATGGAAATTAATGTGAGTAATTTGATAAAGACAAGTGCAAGTACACTTCAAGCTCTCAAAACTAAAGATAGTAGATTGGTAATGAACTTTAAAACGGTTTTGTTCGTAATCAAAGTGCTATGTTTTATTATTAACAATTCATTCAACATACTTAAAGATAGACAAAACCATCATCTGCCTAGCGTTTTTCCAACTACGTTGGGGTCGGCTTCCAGTCTAACCGGATGCAGCTGAATACCAATATTTTACGTAGTTACTGGGTAATACGATACCCCTTGGTAAGACTGGTTGTCAGATTTTCGGGGTTTCTGACGTCTGTTACAGATCCATAAATGACGACCGGGACCAAGGGCTTAACCCATCCACGGACCAACCTAGGCAACCAGCGAGGATACCACAAGATAGGCAAGAACAGATTAATTAATAAAAACTTATTTTTAATGAATTCCTCTGTACAGGATTTAAAATGTGCAATGGTACGAGACGGGCTGCTCTAGTTAGTGACGTATCAGAGCGGTATCAACGCACGCCATAGTACAGTAGGTTATGTTATCTACTACTCATGTACACGCAACAATCACCTTTATTTATAGCCTGACAATAGCCATTACGCTTTGTCTAAGTGCCATGGCGCTAAGGGTGGGGCTACAGAGGAAGCGACTGGCTTAACGGAATTGCAACGCGATAGTGCTTGTTTTATTTGCACTTTCCAATTCTTGTATTCGATTCTGGTTATAATCAGCCTATAATGTTTCCAATTCTGGGACACAGGCCTCCTCTCTCCGAGAGTGAGTGTGCTATGATCTACCACGCGGGCCCATTGTGGGTTGGTAGATGTCACATGTCTTCGAATTTCTGATTCTAGGACATACTGTTTTCCTCACGAATTTTTCTTTCACCGTTTTGAGAGCAGTGGTGATGAAATTATTTACACAAAGTAAAGCGCTTGCCTGGGTTCGGGCCTGGGACAATCTGCGACCTACAACTCGTCGGGGCCATTACCACTGGACCACGACTGCTCTCGCTTCTAGTTATGATGGAAAATAAATGTTAGTTATCATAGGTTTCACTTAACATTTTTAGAATACACGCAGAAGAAATTATTCAGATGCAAGTCGTTTCCTCGCATGCTCATAAGTTTCGTGAAGAGTGCAGACAATGCGGAGAATATGTAAGGCATTTTTTTTTTTTGAGGATGGGACGTCATCAAATAACTTCTCCCGCTGGGCGGAGCTGAGGGAGGGTCAGACTTTTACTGACTAAAACCTGTTCCTTTAGTTGTCTATGTGCCAGGGGCCACGGTATCTCTTTCGAACAACCCGCATCCCTGGCAGTACAACCCGCACCCCTCAAGCGTAATTCAGAAGCTTCATAAACAATAGTTGGATAAGCTTGTTCGTTTGGTCGATCTAGGGAAAACCCATGTCCATCTATGAAAGGAGAGGGACTTTTTCGTATTCGTAACACGAAGAAGTGGCTTTGGACATGGAATCTGGTCAAGCTCGATATTTCTCGCTCCTTATAGTACCCCACCCAAATGCGTTCAGAGAAAACTGGTCAGTAATTCGATCTTGTCAATTAGTCAACGTCAATGGATTTGCACGTCACCTCAACATTTGATTGCGTGTGAGGACACACCGTTCGTGGCTTTATACTGTTAGTAAAATTATTATTTTTTGCTGCGACAGGCCACTTTCGAGTTAATTATTTCAAAATCTTGCGACTGAAACACTGTCTTAGGAATATTTGGATGGATAATTGTGTCAGAAATCATATTATTATAGATCGGATTAATTATGAAAAACGTTGCCTAAGTGGCGACTGTTGCGAGCTACAACACATCAAGTGTATTATCCCAAACTGGGACAGAAAGTAATTTCCCAAAGGATTTAATGATATTGTTATTGATAATTAGAGATTTAAGTACTATACAAGATGAAAACCCTCCGATCTTGCATTGCCATCATATGTCTAGATTCTAAAAAAAATGGCGTGGACTTGACTAATTCAACGTTTTTAGTGCGACTGAAACAAAGAAGGAAGAAAGCCGACAAAACGTTACAGTTGTTAGTGACAGTTTGCCTAATCGTTTCGTATAAAATCTTTTGCGGAAAGAACACCCGTTTTTTTTTTTTTTTTTTTTTTTTTTTTTTTTGGGTGGGAAATCATCAAATAACTTCTCCCGCTCTGGGTGGAGCAGGAGGGCGTGTCAGACTTTTACTGACTAAAACCCACCCGTGTTCCTTCAGTAGCCCTTAAGCCAGGGGCTGTGGTGTCTCTTTCGAACAAACCCGCACCCCTGGCAGGCATCGGCCCTTGCGGGCCCCATCATTTTTTGTGCTGACATCTCTTTGAGGCGCGCGTGGAACACAACGCGCCGTCGACTTGGGCTTGGTCCTTTCCGGACAGCGAGCTACCCATTACTCGCCGTCCGCAAGCCCATGCCTACGGTGGCCGGAAATCGGCCTGGGATTCCCGACGCCCAGGGCGTCTCCGTATCCTGCGGCGGCTGGGGTCGCGAGGGCGCATATGCTGCCTCTCCCTCACGTGCGCCGCCTCCCTCTTCGCGAGCATCACTGCTTCGCTGAAGGAGGTGACGGCTCCCCATGCCCTCTCGCTCCGTACCATGGCCTGGACCAGGGCCGGACGCGAGAGATCGCCGCCGCCGATCGCCTCCACGAGGACACGGCGGTGCTCCGCCCAAGCAGGGCAGACCGCCACCGTGTGCTCCACCGTGTCCTCAGGGCGATCTTCGCAGTGGAAACACCCGGGCGTTTCCTCCCGCCCTATCCGAAACAGGAACCTCCCGAAACAACCGTGTCCGGTGAGGACCTGCGTCAGGCGGAAGGTGAGGACGCCATGCCGCCTCTCAAGCCACTCCTCAAAGAGGGGACTTACCGCCGCAATCGTGGCGTGCCCAGCACTGGGTTGCGACAATCGCACTCTCCATGTCACCATGAGATCCCGCCGGAGCTCTGTCCGCTGTGCCGCGATTTCCCGCGGCATCGGAGTTACGCCCCGGCGTTTGGCCTCCTCGCGCCACTCCCACATTTGCGCGAGGACCTTTGCCTCCAGATCCCATGGCGGTAATCCGGCAAGGAGGCCCGCCGCCTCGCCGGAGATCGTGCGATATCCCCGGATCATTCTGATCGCCATGACCCTATGGGACGCCCTCAGCTTGCGAGCTGGTTGGCGCCTCAATGTAGGCGCCCACACCGGCGCCCCGTATAGGGCCATGGACCGCACGATCCCCGCGTAGAGCCTCCGGCAGGAGGCGTTTGGCCCCCCTAGATTGGGCAAGAGCCGCTTCAACGCAGCCCCGGCCCGCTCCAGTCTGGGAGCCAAACGGCGGAAATGCTCCGCGAAGTTCCACCGGCTGAAAGAACACCCGTTGAGCATGAAAACTACAGTGTGTTCATAAACAAATGCATGTCCATTAAATGCGACTCACGCTTTATAATGCAAATCGTTTTTTTACGGCCAGTTTAAAATTAATTGTCGTGTTTTTCAGAACAATATTGTTTTAGATGGAAATGAACGCGATTTGAGATGAAAGATCATCTCTTTGTAATTTTATTCCATTCAGCAGTTGGTTATCGCGATCAGGGATCCGTTTTCCTTTTCAGCAATGGCGCATAATGTGTCTAGTTCTGGTTTTACACAAAGGCTTACCCTGTGACCTCCGTAACCTTCAAGTTCAAGGAATGCCTTCTAATATAGGCATGCATGCCATTGTTGCAATATCCTTTTAGGACTTATGTTCACTGTTGTTGCTTGAAGCTTAGATTTAACAGGGAAGGCTATTTTCATTTCATTCCTCAGATTCCTACCCTCTTATTACAAAACAAGCTCCACCGAGCCAGTTTTTAAAATAAAAACTTAACAGTATACGCAATACAGGTCATTTTACAAATCTAACAACTGACTAAGTTGTTAGATTTGTAAAATGAACTGTATTGCTAAATCGAAATAAAGCTGGAAATGCAAAAAGTGGCTCAAAGCTTTAGGCTAGATCTAACGTTAGTTCTCGATTTGTATTATGACGGTAGAGACGAGAAAAACTGCTAGGAACTGAATTTATGTTATATAGTATTATGTAATGAAAAATGTTTGTTTGCAAAAACCGGCCCGATAGAAAACGCTGTAGATAACTTGATTATATGCTTATCTGATACTCCTGTTTATTTGCTACCGAGAACGAGTTATCAAATTCGTTGCTTTTCGGGTTTTGAAAACAGCCAAAACACCTGCTGGTTATAACGTGCTTTTAAAAATTGACATGAAATTCTGTAAAAATCTCACCGTGAGAAGTCAGGTGAAGCGAACTGTCAATAGAGTCAATCTCTTGCATCATATCATTATGACAGTTCACTTCACGCTGACTTCACCACAAAATATTTATGTTGAGTTTTTTACGGAATAGACCGGCTGATATCTATCGTCCATACCAATTCTGTTTGCATGTCTGATCGATACAAACTACATGTTCAACTCCTGTATTGATGGTTTAGCTCTGGTAGTTTCTCCCCGCAAATCTTGTAAGTACTTTCGGATTCTGTAATGTAGATACATCTTCAACATCAATTTCAAGTTTGTGTGGATTTACTTCGGCTACGTTACAGAATCTCGTTACCAAACGCTGAAGAATCTTATAGTGAGTTGTTTAGAAGTCCTGCAGTATTTCACGAGGAGTCCGTATAAGTCCGAATACCGGTAGTTTGTTCATTATTATTCCAATCGCATTTCCGATAGTATTATTGCAAAGCTAATGATAATGGCCTTCATTAATAGCATCATTCTTGCGTATTTAACGTACTTAAGTTATATTATTTACAAGTATTTGTCCATTAGACTCAAATTAAGCCTTTTAAACGCGACGTTAATTTGTAAACCTGAGTAATAGGAGTTGTCGCTTGCTTACCTCATCTTCTTATTGATAAAGCCTCTTATAGGCGAGATCCTGTTAATGATTTCTAAATTGATAGGCTAATGTAATCAGTCAATGTTGGTACAGACAGCTACAATTAAGTATCACAGGAAGACCGCTGCAAACAAATTAAGACGTAATCACTTGTCTTGGCTGACAGTAAGATGTTTACTATTGATTACAAACATACTGTCAACTTACAGATAGTGTTTACGATCCTTCTGCTAAAAGGTCGTATTACAAGACGATTAAGGTAAATAGCGTGATGAAATAAACACTTGCAATGTTGCGTAGAAAGTCTCGTCCATACATCCCGTCGTCTTGACTCTTGATCTTAACCTCCATGGCCACGACACCCAAGGAAGGTGACCTTTTCTTAACGGAGGAGCCATATTGCAATACCAGTCACCGTACTCAGACGTGTGAGTCTGTTAGTGTGAAGTATTCCCGCCTGTGTTGGGTGTCCCGTTCATGAATGCATTAGGAAGGCGGATATGTCAATTTGATCCCGCACTCGTGCCGAGTCACCGACTGTAATGTCGCCACACTGTCTGTTAGGATTATTGCTGTACGGTTAGCAAAGGGTGGACGGTCGTAAAACTTGTTAAATTATTAGGAAGATTTAGTATTTTGTCGCTTTTAAACAGCGCAATTTGTTCAGTTTTTCTTTTAAGCAATACTTCGTTCAGATTGATTTCGCTCAATTGAGTTGTAGTTATAAACGTGTAGATAAATGCATCATCAGTTAGATGATTCTTTCATCTTGGAATTTACTGTTAAATTTTTCTTCGTGGGAAACACTAATGATTAGTAGTTGTGCATGATCACAAATGAAATTGTTCAAGTAAGATTCTCATAGTCTATCGTCAAAGACAGTTAGACCTCAGTAAATTCTTAAAATTGCTAAAAATATACTTACAAATATCTGATAATGTATATTAGCCGTTACGGGTCGTCAGAAGCCCGAAAGTTTGACAAGGGTATCGTATTACTGTTACCCAGTAACTGGGTTGTGGAGGTCAGATAGGCAGTCGTTCCATGTAAAAAACTGGCATTCAGCTGTATCCGGTTAGACTGGATCCCGACTCTAACATGTTGGGAAAAGGCTAGGCAGATGATGATGTATATTGATGTCACGCTCCATATTTGATTGCGCCAATTTCAATCGACGTCTTGTTAATTTTATTTTAGGTACTTGACAATTGTGCTGATACTTCATTCAGTATCAGCACAATTGTTTGCAATTAGCCTAATAGTATTTGATGATCTAACTTCTTGACGATGTGCTATATGTATATGTGCTATATTGTACATTGTCCTTAGATGTTTTTGTAAACTTCGTATTTCAAGTTTCGTAACTGAGACTCATCTGCAATGGATACTGACTAATGGATAATGACTACACAGACTAATGAACGTCAAGACTAAGAACAATGCGAAAATTAATTCGTACCATTTTTCGTTGTGCTAAAATAACTCGATCTTTAAAGACTAAACCACTCACTCACTCACTTTTACTTTTGTCTTGGTCCTCGTAATGATTCTTCAATGTGGCACATGGCCACTCCGCTATACAGGATAAGTTAGAGTTAGTCAGCATATCATTCTAGACCGCAGAAATTTTTCGCCTGTTATACAAAAAAAAATCAGCTGTTCCATACATTTTGACCGCGTAGGTATTGCACTTTTCTATGAAAAATTTCTGCGGTAGGGGGGGTCTAGAATGATATGCTGAATTCATGGTTTAAATTTGCGCACTGGATAAAAACTTATCCTGTATTTATGTTATGCTGTTAAAATAGAAAAGAGTCATCCTAAACGTTGGTTGTTATCCTTATTTCTGCGAAATGCGTTTAAAATTCCTTTGATCCCACGGGATCTTTTATGCCAGAATCAAGATATGTAAAATTCAACACTGTCCAAACAAATTGTGCTACTGCGCGGCTCTCCATGTCATAAATGATAAATGATTTTATTTCTGTAAGTAGGTTTGTACAAATAATTTTACACGCCAATCACATTTTTTTTAGACTAGATGAGGTCGGCGTTTCCTATCTGACTACTCAGAGAAGAAAGGCCGAAACAAACTCCGAGGTCAGAGGAAGAAAGGCCGAAACAGTCTCTACTAAAGTCCAGACATAATCTTGGTCAGATCATGTGAAGACCATGTGGATTGGTGTCTGGAAAGGTCTTTTGAGGAAAGTACCACACAGATTGAGCGGACCTGTCCAATCAGTGCACGCATTTATCAGTAATCATGCCGCTCAACTCAGAACTTGAGGAGCTAACGATTTAATGAACAATACCTAACCATAGGCTACTTTATTCGGAAATTCGAAATCTTGGAATCTTTCAGTATAATAAACGCTCCATTTTCTTATCCAATGACCTTGCACCGCTACCAAATTGCTGTCACTATGCCCCTAAAATACAAATCCACGAACCGACGTAATGTGCCAGTTCCGTTAGTTTCGCAAAACGCAGGATAATCTAATCATGCGCAGGACATACGCGTCATGCGCAGAATATAACTGATGTGAACAACTTGAATTAATTTGTTGTTGATCGAAATAATGATCTTTGTTGTCATTCAATATTATTATGTATTACGTTTATGTAATGTCTTGATAACGTTTAGATTAGGTGTGAAGTGGACAATAATTGGAATGTCTTTGTTATGATGTTATCACGTAGAACATATTTTTTTTTGTCTACCGTTCGTCAGTAATATAGATATATTGCTACTAGACTACTGCTGCTAGATTCGATTAAAGTAAGGTAAGTAGGTACATACTAACATACCTCACTTTAATCTAGTCGCGGGCTCGAACTCACTGGTGGGCCTGGCTAAAAAGCACGCTGTCTCACCAGGCATTGTGTCCAACAGAGGTAGTATCACTAATGAGCAGTTAGACGCTAGTCTACATGCACAACGTTATTGAGTGAGATGCAGGATCATTTATAGGTAGTAAAACAGGCGCGTAAAAATTAAGAAAAGTTCTTCGGAAGATTGGGTTTTGTGGAAAACCCACTGCATAAATCAATTGCCAATTTATAGATTATTGAACTTTTCGATAATTGAGCTTTGTCGATACCGACTTGGTTTTGGAGATTTTACAATTTTTTTTTAACTTAAAAACGTCCAAAGTTAGGTTAAATTAGCGAGAAAAACGACTCTATGTTGGCTCCTAACTCTTTAATGTCTTTCTATTTTAGTATTCTGTTTCCGCACAGACAATATTAACAATGAGACAAAACCATACCATGTTTAATTTTCGATGTACATTGTCGAACAATGGAGTAATACACTCACGAAGTTTGTATGGAAAAAATGTCGACTAGATTTACGTAAAGTACTAAAAAAGTTGAGGCTATGCACGTTTTAACTCCAAGTATTTATGAAGGGATAGGGACGCAGTTAACACATGATAAGTCACGTTTACATATTTCTACTATAAAATACCTACCGTCATCAGCCTAGATAGTACATAATAAAAGAGCCAGCCAGGATTATAGAGTTATTAACTCTACAAATATGTGTAAAGTATCTAGTAAAAGGAGATAAAAGTAAGGCCAATCTACGCCTTAGTAGAAAATCTTCTAAAATGTGTTTTTTTTATGACCACCGAGGTTATTGCGTAACACACTGACAGTAAGAATGGCTTTTATTTTGACAGTTCAACAACGTTCATTGCGTTGTTTACGGAGTTGAGCAGACAACATTTTCGAACATGTGAAGCAATGGATTAGTAATATCTTTCAAAATTATTCAGATACTGATTAATAGTGTGTTACGCAATTATGGTTTTTACTACGATTATTTTTATTATTTTGGGTCCCAGTGCAAAATTAACATGGCAATAGTAATAATTTCTGCTGTTGTGACTCCACCCGGAAGAAATCGCGGGCTTACTTTTAGTAGTATTAAAATAAACTAAACACCAAAGTCTTACGAATGGTAATAAGAAAAACGATTAGTACGATGCTGTAGTTCATCCAAAGGTAGGCAATTAACTGAAGTAAGTAGTCAGGGGACCGGTAGAACTGCTTCTCAAGCTATTTGTTTAGTAGACATTACATGCAAGTTCTCGACTAAGCGATGTGCGTGAGCAAATAGCTGTTTCTAATTAGGGAATGTGGATTTTTATTTATTTTTTTAAATGGACTTTCTTTTCGGCTAAAACACTAAGAGGTGAAGAGCGGCCGTTTCGGGGGCCTCCCCGCATGTAATTTTTGTCATACAAAAGTGCTGACTCGATTTTTTTTTTTTTTTTTTTTATATTTATAGATAAATGAAAACCAGATTTCGTCAGTGATTTTGCCCGCGTGGAAATTATCCGACGAGAACTTACTACTGCGATAAAAAGTAGGTACAATGTGTTATTCCAAGTTACAAAGTACCTGTGCGCCAAATTTCTTCCAAATTTGTTCAGCCGTTTTTGCGTGATTTCGTAAAAAACATCCAAGCATCGAACTTTCACGTTGTAGCTTTTAATCATTTTTATTTTAATCCACTGGTTGAAAATCGAATTCAAATAAAGCCGCTTTTATACAAATGCTATCCATGTGGCTTTGCATGTACATACGATGTCCCTTTGAGACCCATAAATGATCTAATACAGTCATCTTTCTAATTGCCAAAGCACATTGTATCAACACTCAACCAAATAAAGGTCATTGACGTGACCTACCACTTTTGGCGAAACATAGTTGCTAACCAATTCAGAACTTGCTTGATAAGAGCATCAACTGCCATGTTAGTTTAATACTTAACTATCAGATTACGTCTCTAACAATTAGCTCTGTAACTCTGTTTGCAAATAAGGTCTAGAATTGCGTGCTGTGCTAATGACGTAAGATCTTCACGAGGCGATGATGTCAATCCTAGTTTGATAGGAATAGGCAAGTTGTGAATGCAACTCCTGCATGCTGATGTTAGATAAATAAACTACTTGCGTGCATAGTTAAATAGATTCATAATATCGTAGAAGTTCGTGGTTTATCGAGACTGGCATATCATAGATAGATGATCACGTTCTTACCGCTTACTTTTTAATTCGTGACAATTATGCTTTCTTATTGGATTTTTCCGGCTATGTTACTACATGAACTATACAATGCAATAAATAGTTCTCTAAAATTCGTAATAAACGAAATAGTATCATTTCTAAATGCACTATAGTTACAGCTAAAATACCTACTACACACTTGATTCGGGTACACCCTCTGCCTAGCTCTTCGAGCAAATACAAGCCTGATGTAATGTTTTGTTAACAGCAAAAATAAAATAATTCAACTCGTTAAAACTCACTAAATTCACCAAATTAATATTCAGAAATAGCCTCAGAATTTATCTTTTATCTACAGAAACAAATTAGCTACCATTGCGTTACTTCGTTCCATTAACTTCATGGCTAATCGAAAGACTTTCATGCCGATTGTTCAATCGATTATTTCTAGTACTGCTCGGCAATATTATACAAACATGATTTGAACATTGTTCATTTATATACAGTATTTACACACGCCAGCAGTTCAAGCTATCCAAAACTGTAAAATTTTACTAATTGAAAACTTGAAAATCTATCAAAGAAATTTGACAGATTGGGGTAGCTTGATGTGCTGGTACATGATTCTAGACCTCCTAGCGTAGACATTGTTCGTTGGTTATCAAAAAAATCATCACCTATTTCATAAATATATGGTACAGTCAGCGTCAAAAATATCGGGACGAACAGAAAGTCCAAAATGATCTCAACAACTAAGAAAGCTAAACTTGATCCCAATTCGATAAAGTTCTTGTCAGAATGACAGTTGTCGTGTATTGTGTTCATTCTGGAAGGTTCCTTGTGTCATTGAGTCAATATTTAATTTAAATAGTTGTTTAGATCATTTTGAACAGTCTGTTCGTCCCGATATTATTGACGCTGACTGTACAGCAATTATTTCGTTCAGAATCATTTATTGAATCTGTGGTAAGGTAACAGGTTTGCGCATCGATGTCCCTGCCACCCGTATAGTTATATACCGACGATTGTTTTTCTTCAATGGCCAGGCATAACGTCAAAATAATATCGAGTTTAGAAACGGTCACGTACGAATATAACTCACATCTTGAAGCCATAAAGTTTCGATAGGTTGTAAAAACAAATTAAATGAGGACTGAATCGCGAAGTAATAATGGTAAATATTTAGTTAGGTGGCGTGACGACCTAGACGCGTATTGCAAGGGCTGGATCGAGGAGGCCCTGGAAAAGGATGCCTGGAAGGATTTGGGGGAGGCCTTTGCTCAGCAGTGGGACAGTGTAGGCTAAATGAAAAAAAAAAAAAAAAAAAAACAAAGCTCGTTTAAAGATACGTAGACCAATGTTGAATGTAGATATGTACCTCCCAAAAACTGTTATCTCCCCGGTTTTCCTCTGATTCATTCAACTGAAATAACGGTATAAATCGTATGATAACATGTAATCGCAGCGAGCATTGTGATCTAATTGCTAATGTGACTAATTACTCCCATTGTACTCCCATACGATAGTAAACGTGGGAAGCTTGTATTACATGAGCATTGAACACATGCTAATAACTGTCGATTTTTACTGATCTTTCGAACAACGTAAACAAAGCGGTGTTGTTGAACTTTTCAGATAAACTGCGATCGAAGGTATATGTTTATAAATAATTTGCGCTTGTGGAGATTCCCGCGTTGATGTCGGAAATGTTCCCACGGCAACATCCTACTGGGGCAAAAAGTAGGATTTATCCCACAACTATCTGCCAGTGAAACTCCTTCTAAAATCGATCCAGCCGTTTCGGAGATGACAAATAATTATATTTATTTCTATAGATTATAATTTAAAAAAATATATAAGTTAAGGCTTTGTCTGTCTTTTTCACAGCTTGGCTTTTTGCATAACATCCACAATTTGGTCAATTTGGCCATACCAAATAATTTTTATGATCTTTTTCAATAAAAACATCACATATCATTTTCCTCATCCGTTTCCTGGATGATGAATACCTTTGAAACTGTACAACTCAAGATATTATTATGCTGTTACAGTTAAGGCAGTAACAGTTAGCATTATGATTTAAATCTGCATTGCCAGTTGCTACATACCGTTCGGTTCCATATTGTTTTGATTCGGCACGCCGCCGCACGCCATTGACATTTCGAAACGATGCCATTCATTTAATGCCAGTATTCTTGACGCAAACCTTTTGTTAAGAAAACATAATCGGTGCCGAAACACCCAATTATGTTTATGTTTAGTTATCTAGTTTTAGTCTAGTATAATTATTAGGTCCCCTACGAAATTGTGGGTTTTGAGATGGTTAGCAGATCTCGGCACTAGCAAGCGCAATGCGGAAAGATTTGGGCAGATGCAGATACATTTTGTGCAACCGACTAACAAAAACTCACCTGTTAAGTGAAAGCCACTTTAAAGGAACCCTGAGTTTAACAGTAGTGTTAGCATACGAAAGTCTAGATATAGCAAGAACCTTCTATAGCGAACCTTTAAAAGCATTCCATTACTGTGCGAGAATATCGGACTTAACCAACTTTAATTGCATTGACAGGATTCCTCCTTTGACTCCTCCAGCCCCTTTTACCTCAAAGTGAAGGGGGAGGACTGTAGGGAAGGGATATGTCGAATATGGAACTGAATCCATTCTATTAGTATTCCAAATATTCTTCTAGTATTTTATCAAATGCGATGGTCATATTTGTATCGAGATAGGAATGTTTAGTACTTTAGTTTAATAAACACGTAGTTATTAATGAAGCGTGACTTTTAGTGATGCCGACGCAGTTTCATTATAATAATATGGTCTTCTATTAATTGTAACTGACATGTCCGGTGGTGGACAAATAATTTTGTTCATAGGGCAAGTTCTCATACAAATAACGTGGGTGCCCTACTCCAGCTGAATTATTCGTAATAAAAAAGAAAAAAAACGGTATTTTTTATATAGTAAAATGTTACAAAACTTTCCAATTGTATAGTATGTTTTTAATATTGAACCAATTCGCGCCCAGGAAGCATTATTAGGTGGTTGACCTCTCCTGTTCACATGTGACAACTTCAATTTGGGCCTTTATAGCATTTTATCATGCCATCCTAAATAATAGTACGGATAAAAGGCACATACGACCAATATACCTATTTTCGGCATCCTTGGTCCCTTCGTGGGTGATGTAAAAGCCGATTATGGGATTTGCCAGTTGGATAGACAGGATTGGTTAAGTACCTGTAACATAAAGTAATATGACATGATATTGCGATAAATTATCTTATATATTATGCGTGGTAAATGTGGTAAAATCTATGGCTTAAAAGATAGGTCGATTACGTCTTGGGGGAAGTTTCATGGTCCAAGTTTAGCGCTTAGGCCTAAAAATACTTCATAGGTTATTCGCGAGACATTTGAAGAGCATAACTATCATGTGACTATTGCAACGCCATTCTGTCTTATTACAAAATGCGAACAGCAAGCGAACGGTAGAATTGCATACCGGACTAAGTTGTAAATTTTGTAAAAAAAAAAAAAACTGCATTCCTACACATATTAGGTTCTTAATTCAAAAACTGTTTTGGTGGTTTAAACCCGATTTAAATCAAAACCTTGTTTATGTTTTTTCAAAATAGGCTGGCGATTGTATTATATTTTCGGAAGATGAACTCTAGTATTTAAAGAACCAAGGCGACTTCTCGTAATTCATAGTCACGAATATTGTCGTGGTGGGTCAAAGGTTACATTAGCGCGTTACTTGTAATTAGGCTTGGTTATACCTGCAACCTTTTATTTACAAGAGATCAGTTTTTGTCGATTTCGAGATTAAGACTGGTTTAGAAACGTCTGACCTAATTGAAAACAATGATGAGAACAAATTCGGATTAAGTCCAGTGTCTCAGGAGAGTTGGACTGTTATTCATCTGGGTCAGCTATACTCAACCTGCGTTCCGCGGGCCGCCGTTATTGGCCCATCTGAAGCTACGAATTTATTGTAAACAATTTAAAATTTCGCGCTCATCAGAGAATGCGTTGATGTTATAAGGATAGCATGTAGCGACAAGCCAGATCTTGATAAAGTTTTTAAAAGTGTTCAAAGTATCAAAAATCGCATTAAACATATAAACATCTTTGTTAAAACTTCTTTTTTCATTAATAAAGTAACTACATCGTTAACTTGGAATTACGTTTTAATGAAGAGCTAAATAATTTTTGCTTGCGGCCCTCGACACCATGACTGAAACGTGTTTGTGGCCCCTATAAAAAAAAGGTTGAGTATGGTTGATCTATGTTATTCTAGGTATTGCAATACGTAGCTACTGTAGCTAGTATGATACTTCTTTATCAACCCTATAGCACTATGATCTCTGTCTATGTGATGATCTGCCTCGTTGGTCAAAAGTGCTACTGCTGAGCATGCGATTCCATGTCAGTCACTGTTATTGTGTTTTTTAATCTGCAATTTCTCAGCATCAGCCGGCGACTTGGATTTGTGCCCAGGTGATAGTTTAGAGGCATGAGGAACAGGGTGTAAAGTTCACTCATCCTCTAAAGAAAATGGAGGAACCAATGACCAGACGGGTGTTGTGTGATTGTGTCCGGTGGGCAACGATGATGACGGGTTGTTGTATGTTTACCAGTCGCGCGGTAAACTCTGATTGCGCGATGCAGGGTTTGTGTGGCGTCAGGTCATTGGTTCGTAGTTCGCATGTGGGGTGGTAGATGCTGCCACATTAGCAATAGGCTCGCCCCTATTACATGAGACTTCAACATAACTGGTAAAATGTCGGTGTACTATAGGTATAGTACCAGTAATGTCGTTGTGATAGGGTTTACCTACACCCTATCCCTGCCATGAAGAGCTATAGGTGTGATGTTACTTTATGTAATACACACGGCTACACATCAAGCTATACATTTCCAGTTTACGCTGATCTTGCATTGTACGGAAATCCTATGCAATGTGAGATCAGCTTACACTGGAAATTTTATTGCTTGATGTGTAGCCGTATGTACTATGCCAACAGTATTGCCAACTAAGTTAAAGTAAGTACAAGTTCTTAGTGAAACTATAAACGGAACTAAAACCTAATTCAAACTTCCACGCTGCCCACTCACACGCACAGCGGTCACGCCGCATAGCCGAGCGGATAACTTACGACTAATTACTAGGAACAAATGACTGAAAGTGGCGAAAAGCCGGAATGTGTACAATACTGCAACATCGCCTGACGTGCGACCATAGTATGTCATGCTACAGACTTTTTACTGCATTTATGATAAGTGTTAGTCAACATGGGTCGTGATAAAATCGCTGCGGGATTTCATCGCGTATTGGATTTTCAACCCTCGGTGGTGAAGCGAGGTTCAAGAATCCAACAGAGTGCAGCGCGTGTGAGTCTAAGCGCGTCGAAAAAGCGTGTTCGATTTTCAATTTTCGGTGCTGAACAGTACGTTGCCGTTGAAGATAAAGTGCGCGAAATTTCCCGCAGCGATTTTAGTACGTCCATGGAAACGTTGGGTTAGTTATTCTTAGAGTATTCGTTTTTGTGATAAGTTTATCATCCGCGTTCTTTAAGCGAGGTAGGAATTAGAGATCATATTCTCTCGTCTTGTAACGGGAATCGCAAGAAATAAATGAGGAAACTAGTCATTTGCGATATAGCTAGCATTGGTTGCAAGTGTCGGTTATTGCCAACAGAAACTAGCGGTAATGTAATTGAATATCGTATTTTATGCTCAGCTATTTATTTTGCCCTACAATCTCAAGGTTACTTTTAATCATTTCGTTACAATTTTACTCGCTTCCTCAGATTTCTATTTGGTAATTTTATTGTAATTAAAATTTGAGTAATGTGAATTGCTTGGCCAATTAAGAGTTAATTAACGAACTACCTATATCACTAGAAGGGCAAAGTAGGAAAAGTTTTCATTTTGACAGTTCAACAACATTCATTGCGTTGATTACGTTGTTGAGCAGACCAATTTTCCTAACAAACGAAGCAATGTATTAACAATATCCTTCGAAATTATTCAGATTGATAATGTGTTACGCAATTGGGGTGCTGTTCTCGTGCAGGAAAACCTCTATTTATACTTCTTTATTGTACGTTTGTTTGTCTATGGTAGTCTGCCAAACTGACCGGACGGTAGTTACGGATTAAAAAGATTTACTTATATAAAAAAATAAAAAACAAATACAACCATGAAAAAGGAAAAATCATAAACCTACATACTACATATTCTGTGAAAAAGGTCACCAATGATAAGTCCCCATATCTTTTTATCAATTATCAAACATGGTAGGTATGTACTGGTTACTCCTGATAAAGATAACCAAACCACTCCTACAAAAGGCAATGAGAAAGTTCAAAGTCATAGCACAGTATTTATTTCTATTAAACCTTGCAGTATGTTGAAGTAGGTTTTTGTCCCCCTAGCCGGGGATCGCGGAAGACTTACTAGTTCCCGTGATCCCTGGCGTAAGTGGGAGACGGAACACCGGGGTGGTTTTAGTCAGTAAGAGTCTGACAGACCCCTCCGCCCTCCCCGGGGCGGAGGACATCCATGAGGATTTCCCCCCGTCATCAAAAAAAAAAAAAAAAGGTTTTTGTCCCCCAAAATGTATTTCCTGGTGCATATACGACCAGTTGAAGAGGGTCCTCTTTAAATCTGAAAGCTTTTTTGGTTGCGGATCGACAACCAGAAAAATCTTTCGGTTCATCTTGTAAAAACGGTGGTTTGGGTTATCTGGACTTGCGCTCTAAAGAATCGCGTTTTGTGGCTCTTGGAAGAGACCTCAGAGCACGGAGATGCCTCAACAGTTTCTGCTAGAGACTGCATTGCCAACCCTTTGCATATAAACCGATCGTGTCACCGTTACCCCCACTAAGTGCCAATTTCACCAATGGAACAGAATGCGATTAGCACATCCTAACCGCGTTCACGAGCTGTCAGTGTCACAATTCCACAGAAAATTATGACACTGACAGTGACAGGCCTTAAACGTGGTTCATGTGCTCACCGCGTTTAGTTCCGTTGTTGAAATTCGCCCTGAGACACAAATGACGTATAGAAACCGATTGCTCAACGCACTTTCGGCGCTACGAATTTTATTCTGCCGTTTCTTGACGGCACCGTCGTCGCGGCAATTCTGTGCTCTGTGGGAGGGACCTAAGTCCAGCGGACAATGAACTGCGCCAGATTTTGTTGATTAAAGTTGTAATTACATTGTAATTAACCCATTATCTTTTTCACATTCCAGTTATGTACACCAGGTAGCCGTGCCGCTGCGCAGCCATGCCGCTGCCGAAGCGCTGTGTGGAGCCCGTGCACGTATCACGCGGCACGGTGCCCGAGCGGCTTAATGTGCCCTCGGAGCTTGAGGCCGTCACAAATGGCACGCTCGCTAACACTGTCAGGTAATGTTGGTAGAGCATTTTTGTGACCCATTTTTCTTGTCCTCATGTGTAAGTAAAGCAGCCATGTCGCTGCCGAAACGCTGTGTGGAGCCGGTGAACGTGTCGCGCGGCACGGTGCCCGAGCGGCTGAACGTGCCTTCGGAACTTGAGGCCGTCACCAATGGCACGCTCGCAAACACTGTCAGGTAATATGGAAGAACTATTTTTGCCACCGAAATTTGGATCACCTTTTCTCTTCATCCCATCCTTACACTACTGTTGGTTAAATCGTAATATACGAGATAAGCTTACACTGGCTTAGCTGTACCAAAATACTGGCCAGACTGTAGGATTGGTCACTACCAATTGGTCAATACCAAAATGAACTGTTTTAATGAAACACCATTGATTTGGCGTTAATGGCGTTTCTTTAAAACAGTGCATTTTGAGGGACATCAGAACTTAGAAATTCTTTTAGAGTACTTTGTAGCCTGAATCAGCTTGGAAGGAATAAAGAACAATCATAGTGGCCTTAAAAAGAATGTATGAGTAATAAACTCGGCTGATTTAATTAGGTGATGGGCGCAGTGTGTCAGTGTGTGTATCACAATGAATAACTCTAAAGGTATTTCCGAAATAGCTTCCTAGCCTTCAACTATGGGGTTTCTCTTTTAAACCTAGCTTCATCAGGATGTCTTATAAAGATGACCAATTGATTTATAGATTCTCTAGGAGATAGTTTATTTGTATTATTTGAGCTAGTGATAGTTTTTTATTGTTACCTTTAGTATTACAATTCACAGTCGGGCATGTTTTCTTCTCAGCTGATACTATTCGTTTTACACGTTGTTGTGCCAGCACATTCCATTCATGCTTTGCCTTACTCAAATACAATAATAATTTAAGTTTAATTAAAAACCTTTAAAAAAATGGTTAAAACGGTAGGTATGACTCGTTCTACAAAAGCCAGTTCACAAATAAAAAATATCGGGTTTTCAAAAGAGACCTATGTGTTTGTTTTGTTAGCTTTCGAGTTAGATAGGAAACGTTTACCTCAAAGATATTCCTGGTTGAATATAATTCAAGTTACGTTTTATTGTTTTATCTCGAATGAGAAAATGTAAATTTATTGCCGCTTTCTTTTTTCAGGTGGAATCACCTGAAAAAAGAAAGCGAATAAGTTCCATGTTTGTTAATTTTTGTAATATAAAGGCGATAACTACATTACTAGCAAAGACGAGTTATGTGTTCAACATGACCTGAGCAAAAACAACTGTTCAAAAAATCGCACAAGCAGCACGACCAGCACAACGCACCATTTTGAAAATGTATCTGCTCATCAACGTAAATAACGCGATGAATGTTGTTGAACTGTCTTAAAGCTTTTCCTGCTATTAGTGCGTTATGTAATAGGGTATTTTCCAATTTATAAAAAAAAATACTTTAATTTGAAGATTGGGACGAAATAAGTAACAGAAAAATAAATTGATTTATATCCATTTTCTCAAATAAAAACGATTAAAATCGCATTTAATTTTCCTTGTTTCGAATTTACCGCCAAAACGCTCCTTAAGATGCCTTTTCTATCATGTTTGCTTTGAGAAGTATTTGTGCAAAGAGGCACCGCACACCAGTAATACCACTTTCTATCCATTAAAAAAAAAAAAAAAAAAAAAAAAAAAAGTTTATTTCAGAAACTTGTACAACTTTTACATTTAATCTTACACTGGGATCTCCTTTTAAGTAAAAGATATACCTGTGCTAGGAGATCCCGCTCTCCTATAACAAAATTATAAAAAGTAAAAGTGGTGTACAAAAACAAAAAAATACTAGTAAAATTTAAACTAAACAAGACAAGATTTGAATTATACCTAAAACTAAATAAATGAGCAAGGAACCTAAACTTAGAGATACATTCTAAAATAGTGTGAAAGAGTGAGTGTGAAAGTGTGTGTGTGGGTGTGTGTGTTGGTGTGTGTGAGTGTGTGAGTCCGTATGTGTATCTTTTCAACTCATATTGACGATGCTTGCAGTAATAATTCAATGTCGTCATAAGTCTTGAGTTTTAGCCATTGAACTATTGCCTTTTTACAGTCTTTATTAGTCATAGGATAGATGTTAATTATTTTATTAAGATTATTATAAAGGACAGCGGACTTTGTATTGAATTGCCTTTTGGCGTATGCAGTTTTAACGAATTTCACTGGTGCTACTCTGTATTTTCGTCTTTTTTCCTGATGGTGAGGGTCATAGGGCAGGGCTTTATGTAATTTTAATACAGCATGTAGTATATATAGCTTCCTGACTGTGAGAATACCGCTAAGGGAGTATAGCTCATTGGTTGGGAATCTGTACGGTTTAGTAAACATGACCTTGATAAGAGATCTCTGTGCTCTCTCTAGCTCAATAAACTTCGTTTTTGTCGCACCGCCCCACACGGGTATGCAGTAGGTAAGAATTGATTGAGCCAGAGAAACATAGATTTCAGTTAACATTTTTTTAGTTGTCACATGTCTTAGGTTCTTAAATATCCAGATAAGTTTTCTCATGCGGGCCATGACCATATCTGTATGTGTATGCCAAGATAACCGCTGATCAACGATTATACCAAGGTATTTGATATGAGTCACTTTTTCAATATTTTCACAGGAACAGTTTGTGCTAGATACATAATGACAAGTGTGGATTTTGAGAGATACGTTAGGTCCAGGTTGAGTGTTGTTGTAGATGGTAAATGTAACATATTTTGTTTTAGAGATGTTTAATGTAAGAAGATGTGAGTTCAGCCAGTCAGCAATTTTGGAAAGACCTTCTTCAGCAGATTTGTATACGGATTCCCATGTATCGCCAGAAAAAGCAATAGCCGTGTCATCTGCATATGAGAAAACGCGGCCGTTTTGTAGCATCATTTTGCAGAGATGATTTATGTATATTATGAATAGAGTCGGGCCCAATACGCTACCCTGAGGGACGCCGTAGGTCACACAAGACTCTTTGCTAATATAATCTCCTACCTTAACCTTTTGCCTACGGTCCCGCAGATAATCCATTAGTAATGCCAACGGGTTACCTCTTATGCCTATACCCTCCAGACTACGCACAAGAATGGGGACAGAAACGGTATCGAAAGCTTTTTTCAGATCAAGAAATACTGTTAGACATTTTTTTCCTGAATCTACTAGGGTAACAATATGAGTGGTTAGTGCTGTAACTGCGTCTTCTGTTGACAATTTTTGTCTGAAACCGTATTGTGCTTGTGAAATAATATTATATTTATTAGTATAGCTGGTTAGTCTTATATTAATTAGCTTTTCAATAACTTTAGATATTGCAGGCAAGACTGAGATAGGTCTGTAGTTGTTAACGTCATCCCTGTCTCCACCCTTGTGCACAGGAGTAATTATGGCTTGCTTCAGAGCTGGTGGAAATTTTCCTTGGCTAAAACACAAGTTAGCAAGATGCGAGATTATGGGTACGACTAATTCATGGGCAGTTTTTAAAAATTTTGTTGTAATATTATCCCACCCTGGGGCGCTTTCAGATTTAAGACCCATTAGCACGTTATAGACTTCCTCAGGATCCGTTTCGAGAAGCACGAAGGAGGAAGCCTGTGAATTTAATATATGATCAGAAACGTGTTGAAATTGTGATCGGTTTGCGAAGGTAATATCTTCAGCCAAGGTTTTTCCAATGTTAGAAAAGTAATCGTTTATGTGGTCTACTGAAATTTGAGGGGATGTCTTTATTTTCAGTAGTTCTGAGTTAGGTTTTTTTTTAGGTTTGCGATGAGTTATGTTATTAATTGTGTTCCATATCTGTTTCGTGTTCTTGTTAGCCTTTAGTAGTTGTTCCTTATCATATTTTCTTTTAAGCTTTTTAACTAAACTATTGCAATAGTTGCGATATCTTCGGTAGGTAATTTGTAATATATTGTTTTGTGGATCAGATCGTAGCTTTCTTTGCATATTATTTCTGTTTTGAATACAGCGCAAAATTCCTAAGGTTATCCACGGTTTAATAATACGATTATTTCTCGGAACTAAAGTAGTAATAGTATTTTGCTGCAGGCAATTTTGAAGTTTATCTATCAATTGTACAGATAAAAAGACTGGATCATCGAATAAAATAAGTTCAGAAATATTATTTCGTTTTAAGGCTGTTATTGCTTTATCAAAGTCCACCTTAATTTTAGTTTTCGAGCATTTGTAGGAATTTACTAAATTTGATAATTTAAGGATAATCATGAAGTGATCCGTGATAGTGGTATTCAATACAGCAACTGAAGCAGCGTTTTTAATATTGTCTAGTTTTATTTTATAATAAAATGGTCCAAACAATTTTCGCCTCTGGTAGGTAAGGAATGACCCGGTAACAAGCCATGCATTGCAAGCATATTTAGGTAGTTTAATCTGTTTGAGCGCTCATTCGTTTGTTCAGTAGGTTTATTTATTATGTTAATGTTTATATCGCCTGTTATAATAATATTCTTATATGATTTAAGTGAATCTAGGTGATTATTTAGCGAGTCTATGAAACTGTCAGCATTATTATTTGAGGGGGATCGATAAATAGCAAGGACAACAAGATTAGGCATTATTATTTGTAGGCATGATGCGTGAGTTAATATTATTTCCTTAACAGTAACCTTGCGATCACACTTAACATATACTGCCACGCCATCACACTGGTTTATATGGTTACTCGTAGTAAAAGAATAATAGTTTTTGATTTCAGGGGTGGGTTTATTTACGTCTAGCCTACATTCATTTAAGATCAAAAGGTCAACACTAAACTTAAATTGTGTTAAAGTGATTAGTAAATCATCTAAATTACTATATAAACTTCTAATATTTTGCGATATTATTGTAAGATCCGATTTATGTACATGGAATTGTTTTAAAAAATCACACACGTGAAATTCCTTAGATTGCGCTACATCTATGTTGTCTATTTCTTGCATTATTGTGTGTGTGCTATCCATAATTAAGGTGAATAGCCAGTCTAAGATTTAATTCCATATGGTTTACGTAAACGTATTTTGCTCGATCCTCAATAACAAGTTTTATGAAAATTATGATAGAGAAGAGTACATCATTATAACTGCTGATGAATTTTTTTACGTTGTATGCAATATTTATTCTATAAGCATTGTTTAGAGAATCCGATATGAGTGTGAATGAGTTTTTGACGCCCATGTATTTGGGAGTTTCTAGAGTTCGCAAGTAGTCATGTATCAGATAATTTAATTTAAAGACTTTTGTTTTGTAATTGCATAGATAGAGTTTACGGTGTAGAGGTAAGTGAGTGTGTATTTTAAGTAAACTGACAAGTATGCATTTTATTTGCGTGAAAGTGTATGTAAGGTTATGTGTGATAGGGTAATTGTTCTGTAACGAGTATTGGACGTGTACATATGTGTTTAATTTGAGTGTATGTAAATTGAGAGAAATACAAGTATTCAAAAAAAGGTTGCATAAGCTAAATAAAATAATCATAAAAAACATGCAGTATAGACAATTTAATAGTAGTCACGCTTCTTGCATTAGGCTTTGTATTTGCGACTCATTTCTAATTATGTATGTAGGTGATTCGTCGTGTTTCTTAACATAAACTTTACCATAAGCGGTCCAGCAGTACTTATATCCTTTTGACTTAGCGAGGTCGCGTGCAAGGAAGTGTAGTCTTGAGCCTTTTGCAGTGAGCTGCTCGGATACGAAGATGGGTGTGTCTTCGCTACTTTTGAAACCTAGATGCTTAGCGCAGAGCTTTGCTTTATGCTTGGTGTTGAAAGACTTACACATCTTAAGAACTTCAGTCTTTAGTATTGTAGAGGACAGTTCCACTATTATAGGGGTGTTGGTCATACCCTGCTTCTTCCCCTTAATTCTGTAAATATCACGTATATCCGACTTCGCGACTACAATGTTTACGGTCTCTGTTAAACATTTTACCATCTCAATAAGGTCTTCCTTATTTTCCTTCATTTGCTTGGGAACGTTTTTAATCTTAATGTTAGATTTTCTACTACCACGCTGAAGATCCTCGACTTTTTCTTCCAGAATGGTTATATATTCTTTGTCCTTCTTAGCCTGTATCTCCATCTGTTCTATTTTCCTCTGGAACTCTTCATTTTGCTGAGCCATGGCGGCTACTGAGTTTTCTATATTGGAATTAGTGAGTTTTATTTCCATGAGCGTAGGTGTTATTTTTTTGAGCTCCATTTCTTGAGTTAATAACATAGACTTAATCATTTTAATCATATCTTCTCTAAACCCGTCTAGGTCAGACTCCTCTCTTCTTCTTTTGGATCTTTGGGAAACATGACTCAGTGGTGAGTCATATCTCTCTTCTTGGGTAGCTAGGTTCGATTCAGAGACTGACTTGTCCATAATTGTACTAGGGTAGTATAAGCAATTAGGATGATACTTTTATAGTCAACTCCGTATTTGGTTAGCACTGTTGGGTGTAAAGCGTTAGTTATAAAAACGCTCACCAGGTTTTCCTGTCAGCCAGAAAGCATACGATTAAAAATCTTGTTAATTGTACAAACTCGATATTCGCTTACAGCTACTTTAGTTTACACAAAGCTGACGTCACGTGTGGTCACGTGACATAAAAGTCATCGTAGGGAGCGTTTTGCCGGTAAATTCAAAACAACGAAAAACAAATTTGATTTTAATCGTTTTTAATTGAGAAAATGAATATAAATCATTTTTATTTTTCTGTTACATATTTCGGCCCAATCTTCAAAATGAAATAGTTTTTGAAAAATTGGAAAATACCCTATTACCCCTTTGGCGAGCGAGATGTCGCATATCGGTTCTTTGTCCATGACTATTGACGTTAACTTCACAGCACCACCATGTAGGCTTAGATTTGAAAGTATCTCAGGAAACCTGATAGCCACAACTATTTCATACAAACATACACAAACTCACGGCTTTATCACAAAAATGGTATAAAAAGAACTGCAAGTTCAAAATGTCTTTTTCTATCTTCAACAGGCAGTTATCATCCCTATCGAAACATGCGGAGGACATGTTCGGGGAGCTGACGCGAGAGGCTACGAACTTAGCCGAAAGGACGAACGTGCTGCAGGCTAGGATAGACCGGCTGGCTATCAAGGTCACGCAGCTCGACTCGGGAGTTGAGGAAGGTGAGATTATGCTCCTTGGATTCTTGAGCCCCTGGTACTTTTACCTGGGGGAGCTGACGAACTCAGCGGAAAGTACTAACGTGCTGTAGATTAGGCAGGCTATCAAGGTCACACAGGTTGACTCCGATTGTGGAAGATGAGATACTCTTCCGGTTCCTGGGTCCCTGGTACTTTTAGTTCAGTTTTATCAGATTCCTAATGGAGATTATATTTTTCGCGTAAATTATTAATTTTGTGGATTCCGTGTAAAACTTCGAATCTACGGTTGAGGAAAATGAGATAGATATGTTCCTTGTTTTCGTGGTACCTACCTTTACCTCATCTATGTCAGATTCCAAAATGGGGTTACGTTTTTTGAGGAAATCTAATCTGGTTTATACAGGATAAGTTTTTATCCAGTGCACAAACTTTAACCATGAATTCAGCATATCATTCTAAACCCCCAGCGCAGAAATTTTTCGTCGGTTACACAAAGAAAAAATCAGCTGTTCCATACATTTTGACCGCGTAGGTACTGTACTTTTGTATGAAGCAGCTGATATTTTTGGATAATCGGCAAAAAAAATCTGCCCTGGGGGGTTTAGAATGATATGCTGAATTCATGGTTAAAGTTTGCGCACTGGATAAAAACTTATCCTGTATAAATAAAACGTTTTAACAAGGATGATAATGTCGGGATCGAACAGGCCTGAAAACTGTTTGCTATCCTGGTATTGTTTTGTAGCAGCTAGCCTCTAATATCTACAATATTTTGGGAAACTGACCCGTAAAATGTTGACTGTTAGAAGTCAATGGCTTGAAATTAATTAGTAATTGCCTTTTATAGCAATAACGGTATTCCTATGAAGGGTTTGTAATAAAGAGGCGAAAAGAATACAAGAAAAAGAATTATGAATCGTGCGATATATGGGTGTGTGCATTAGCTATCTAATACCTAAGCACATTTTTATAACAATTCTTCCACTGTATGTTTTCGAATGTAGTTGTGCAAATACTATGAAATTTCTAATTTATGATTGGACCGAATAATTACCATGTCCTTGTAACATGTTATCAGTAGCGTGTAGAGGTGTGGTTTCCTTTATTTATCTCAAATAAACGAAATATAAAATACAAGCCAAATTACTTAGTAAGGTACTTTACTACCTTATTTAACAAAGTTACAATACTTTTTCAAATGGAACTACCATTTAAAACCACCAAAACGACTCTTTTCTAATCACTCACAAGTCGCGGTTCAGCTATACGTTCGCGAACTGCCATTTGTTCGACAGAATATTAGAAGAAAAATACAAGCTATTTAGAAATAAGAACTTACTATTAAGATTAGGTATTAACCAAAATGCTTATCTTCACTTGACTTACAAATTGCAATACCTAAACGTAAGAAAATTTAAATTTCGCGGGCTTGGAGTTTTCACCTTAAGATCTTTTATCTTTTATGTAGCATATTTTAAGCAAAACACAGAAATGCTATTCTATTCTAAGAATATAGAATGGAATGAACGTCCAAAAAAATTAGAACGAATATACCAAAAAACCTTCTCTCATTCCAGTGTCCCTACAAGACATACAAATGCGCAAGGCGTTCCGTTCAGCGCGGTCGTTCCAACAACAGTTGTTCTCTCGGAACTCGATGCCATCGGCCATGTTGTCGACGTACGCGCGATGCGACCGGCCGCCGCCGCTCGAGATGCTCAACGAATTCAGAGATGATGGCCGTGATGCCAGGAAGTTCTACACGGATCCAGATTACTTCTTCGAGCTATGGAGACGAGAGATGCTGCAGGATACTGAGAGGATTCAGCATGATCGGGGGAAGAAGGTAGGATACTGTTTTTTTTTTTTAATATCTAGGATCCTGTGACCCTGAGAACAACAGCAGAATTTTGTAGTAATGTGTTAAGTGCTGTCGAACGACTTGAGAGTGGCCAATTTGTCATAGTTCTCATACAAACGCTTGTCTCTGATTATGGAGTTATACCAAATTTTCCTCCAGATAATTATATTGAACACTCAGGTATCTTATGGTTTATATCTAGGTTTCTAGGATAGATAAAAGTTACATTTAGATAAAACCATTGATTGACCTCTGACTAAAAACAAATTTAAAATGTTTAATAATAATATTCTTAGCAATCTTTCAGCTAGTTTTGATTCACAAAACTAAATGTCTTAAGAGGTTCATTACCAAATGTACCAAAAGTGGGTCTAAATTTAAAAGTTAATGGCATAAAACTAGATGCTATTACGGAAATTGTATTTCTAGGAATTACTTTAGACTTGAAATTGCAATGGGTCGCCCACACTAGAGCTCTTTCAGGTAGATTACGTTCAGCTTTAATGTGATTTCTGCTAGATTTAATGACCGAATGATGAAGATGACGAGAGAACAAAAGGAGTCTTCCTGACCTTTTTAGAGGACAGAAAGTCTCTTTCCTTCCGTTATGCAATTCCACAAACCAACGAATATATCAAGTATTCAAGGAACTAACAGCAACATTCCCCCCCAGGTGCGCCAGCCCCGCAGCGGCGGCAACGCAGAAGGGCGCGGCGCGCGACGCGTGCGACCGCCGCACTCCACGCGCGACCGGCTCAAGGAGGCCGCCGTGACGCGCGGCGAGCACATCATGGCGCCCGCGCAGCTGCGCCACTACAACATCGAGCCGGCCTACAAACCTGACCCCGTCTATCAGAGTGAGTTATATGCCAACAAGACGTGTGCTCGAGGGTTTTTACAGACGCCAGCACATCAACCTACCCCAATCTGTCAAATTTCTGTGATCGATTTTCAACTTTATTGTATATGTTTAAGGTTCATGTTCAATCGGGAAAATTTGACAGTTTGGGATAGCATGATGTGCTGGCGTCTGTACCAAAAAATCACCAACTTTATACAAACTTTCATCCCCTATAGGGAATTAATTTTCTAAAATCTACTTCCGTTACACTTATACGGGCTTTTTGTTCAAACTTGTATGCCTTCTAGACAGTGCGACTTAGACGCGTGCCCGATGGTTGGTTCCTTCGACAAAAGTGATGAACTTTATTCAAAATTTCATCGTATAGGGTAATGAATTTTCAAAAATCCACTTTCGTTAAAGAGGGAGTTGTTTAAGGCTGTGTGGCTTCTAGACTAGATCATTTAGAGAATTTATTCCATAAGGTATCTCGGTATTTATAATAAGTCAGGTCGTACAGACCATGCAAAACAGGGGGACCGTAGTTGTTAATATAAGTCTCAATTTCCAACACGTCTTGAGCAAGTATGGTGATCAATGCTTTCGCCTTCTCTCTATGTCTTGCCTTTGACCAGCTGTGGGAAAATAATAGGGTTTTGTATTATTGCTCGTTCACTCATAATCATAAAACATTTTAAACACAAACTATTTTCTACAGCGACGAACATATCGGACGGCGGCTACAGAGCATCACAGAACCGGCCGCCATCGGTGCAGCCAGCCAGACCCAACTCCATCGAGATTGAAAACACTCAGAACAGACAGCCCAGGATAACTGGCAATGGACACGGTAATATTGTGTTTGAGATTTGAAATTTATAGAAAGCTGAAATCGATTTAGAGCCATAACCATTTTATGGCACAATATTTTTTTATTCGAGACGTTTCGGTCAAATGCACAGTGCACGTACGACCGTACTACGTGCACTGTGCGCACGGAGGTACGACTGTACAACAGTACAATTTTCTAAGTTGAGTTTTACGAACTTCAAAGATTTCTAGTGACCGTCCAATTAAAAATTTTGGAGCTATGTGGGATACTAATGTGCTTTTTGTTTGTTTTTTTTTTTTTTTTTGCTTTGAAGATGACACATCTTTTAAATAACAACAATCCAATATTGCACCAACGCGACATTGTAGCTATCCAGCGAATAGGTTCATACTTATATAGTGGATATGATGTTATGGGACAAAGGTTGTTGACAATAAAATGGTTCCTTGTCCGTGGGGCTGCCTGTAATAGCCGGCTTTTATTATTTTTGCGAATATTTGTGGCTACAATTGATCCTTATTTTACACATCCAGTTGTGGTAGCAGACGAGAGTCCGTATGGCTCCGTGGGAGGCGAGCCTATCTACGGCGGCAGTGGCGCCGGAACGCCGCGCCGCCCGCGCCCCTCCGTGCCGCCGCCCGCGCCCCCCGCGCCTATCCACGCGCCCCACCATGCACTGCCGCACGCCACTTCGCCGCCGCCCGTACATACACCCACCAGGTACGTCACACGTGAGGTAACAACGCGCCGGCACGCCGCGCCGCCCGGGCCCCTCCGTGCCGCCGCTCGCGCCCCCCGCTCCCATCCACGCGCCCTACCACGCCCTGCCGCACGCCACGTCGCCGCCGCCCGTGCATACACCCACCAGGTACGTCGCACGTGAGATAACCACGCGCCGGCTCGACGCGCCGCCCGTGCCCCTCCGTGCCGCCGCTCGCACCCCCCGTGCCCATCCACGCGCCCCACCACGCCCTGCCGTACGCCACGTCGCCGCCGCCCGTACATACACCCACCAGGAACGTCACACGTGAAGTAACCACGCGCTGGCACGCCGCGCCGCCCGCGCCCCCCGCGCCCATCGACGCGTCCTAGAACTGACATAGTCTTGGAATCTTAGGTACAGTTTCGCAAATTCTATGTCTCGAAGAGAATTTAATAAGATACTTTAGCCTAAACAAACTGGTCTCCCTTAGGTCCGCGCTACCGCCGCCGCCCCCGCCCCCCGAGGGCGCGGCCTCTCCGCCGATGATGAACGGCGCGTCCCCTCCGCACCGCACGGCGCTGGACGCACACCTCGACCACATGCACGCCGTTATAGGTAATACACTACGCCTTGGTGGCTTTCTAACGGTTTATTAGCTTAACTGTTTTTTAAACGTTGAGCGGACGATAGACTGTGTAATGGTTGGAAAATGCCTGGCAGTCTGTATTTGTTCTAATACAGATTTCGAGATACGTTCTATCGTTGCGGACAAATCTTCTATAGTCTGTTCAGCGCTTTAGATAAATCTGGAACTACAGTTCGACTTTTAATTGTATTTGTCAGTAACTTGACAGTTGAAGGGCTAACCTTTGGATGGTGGGATGTTCAAATCGGGTAGTAAGAGTGATCCCTCTAATTATAGACCTATATCTGTGATTCCAGCATTGAGCAAAATTTATGAAAAAATCAGGCAAGACCAGATGTTGTCACATTTTAACTCAAATGGGATTTTACATAGTCGACAGTTTGGTTTCACGAAAGGTCGACGACTGACGCAGGAGTAAAACTCATCAGTCACATTTTGGAATCCTGGGAGAATTCCCAGGACGCGATTTTCATTTTCTGTGACCTCTCAAAAGCGTTGACTGCGTTGACCACAATACAGTGATCTGTAAATTACACCACTACGGAGTTCGCGGACAAGCTGCTGATCTTGTACTTTCCTATCTATCAAACAGGCAGCAAAAGGTAAACGTAATGGTGCGACGCTGAGGTCGTCGGTCTCTAGTTAAGATGGGCGTGCCTCAAGGTTCAATACTTGGCCCTTTTTTATTGCTAGTTTATATTAATGACCTTCATTACCTGATGGCTAACTTCTCGGATATAATTTTATTCGCTGAAGACGCTTCTCTTATTTTTAGAATAAATAGAAAAGGTACGGATGTCTTACATGTCAACGATAGCCTAGCGATAAGTGGCTATATGAATTTATAAGTGTGTATATATAAAACAAATATCAAGCTTTGAATATCAGAATGGTTACTGCTTATTTACTTTGTATTCAGGTTCTTATGAAAATGGTTTGTAGGGAAAGTATGTCACGAAGTAAAGCACAGAAAGACAAGGCTAGGCATTTATTTCAATAAGGCTTGTCATTATTTAATCAGAAAGCTAGTCGTCCGTTCCAAAGCTAGGTCTTCATGGAGAAGAAGGACAAGAAACTCCATGGAAACAGTATTGATATATTCCATCAACACATCTCTTACATTGCTATGAATTATCATTATCCTACATACATTTAATAACTACTCTTGGACCTTTGTCCAAGATAACTCAGCATTATTACAATATTGTTATAATAAGCTACAATTACGGTATAATATACTGCTGCTGTTCTTTTGAAATGGTTTGCTGCTAATAATCTTTTACTCAATGCGAACAAAATTAAATTTCTTAAGTTCTCGTTATCAAATGTACCCCAAGTAGGTCTAAATTTAAAACTTGATGGAAAGAAACTAGATGTTATTTCGGAAATTGTTTTTGGGAATTACTTTAGATTCAAAATTGCAATGGGGTTGCTCACATTAGAGCTCTTTCAAGTAGATTAAGCTCAGCTGCTTACGCAGTAAGAAAAATAAAGCAGTTGACTGATGTAGCTAGGTTAGTTTGCTTATTTTCACAGTATTATGTCTTATGGCGTTCTGCTGTGGGGATCGGCAGCTGACGTAGATTCAATTATCATTTTACAAAAGAGGGCAATCCGGGCAATCTATAAAATGGGGCCTCGCGAGTCTCTTAGAAACAAATTCAGCGAAATTGATATACTAACTCTGCCTTCTCTTTATATCCTAGAAAATATCTTGTATGTTCGCAAAAACTTAGGCCTTTAAAAAAAAAGACGCGATTTCCATAATCTGAATACACGTAGTAAAGATGAAATTGTAATTCCAAAATTTAGATTCACTAAAACTAGCAAGTAATTTCTAATAAACAGTACTTATCCGCTTCTATACGAATTTTGCCAGTCTGTTACAGAACTTAGCGATGGAAAGTTAAAACTCACATCAAAAGTGTCCTTATCAAAAAAGCGTGCTGTAAGATAAAAGACCATATTGAAGACAGGGAAGTTTGGCATTAATTCCTTCTGCACATGTGGCTTCCCTGGTACCTCATTAACTGCATAACTATGTGAAAGTCCATAACTGCTCTCAAATACAATGTTCTTTTTTATTCTTTTTATTTTTATAATGCTGAAATATTCTCGTCATTATTTGACATTAAACATCAATTTTAATATCGACTATTTTTAGTGATTGTCATGGAAATCATGTCACTATGTTTAAATAGGTTCATTTTATTTATGTAGATTACTTTACATATTGTGAATGAGAGAACGTTGTAGGCCTTACAGACTGTAGATTTGTAGACGATTTTCTATTCTGTATTCGTCAAGTACCTGGTACTTATTGACAGGCCTGCACTGTCCTCCCATACACTTTATCTCTGTAATTTGGAAACATTGTTAAAGACAATTATTTTTAAAAGAGTAACCGTCGAGTTTCTTGCCGGCTCTTCTCCATAGGAAGCGATAATTTGGAATCGTGCACCTGACTTTTCATAAATGCCCATGCAGGTTTATATAAATAAAATAATTTGATTTTATTTGTTAATTTCTGTAAAAATGTTGGTGCACAATTTTTCGTGCAAAGAAAGTAAAATCGTCATATTTATCTTTGAATTATAGTTTCGGGCGAGGTTTTGGACATTTTGGTGCATGGATAATGCTTGTTTTCTTTGTGTTATGTTAAAACAGTATAAACAGTTCGCGAGGTGATGTATGACCAAAGTAGCTGAAATATTCCCAATATTTCAGCTACTTTGTTCATACATTTTATGTTAATTTTTAATCAAACCATTTTTATCATTTGCTATTTACGGAAAATGTTTCATTTCCCCAACACTATTAGCTTTAGTATGGTAATATTATTTTTCTTTGAACTGTCAAGTTTCTGAATACAATTAAAAGTTAAACTAAAGTAGGAAAACAGCAGCCTTAGCATGATTTTATTATGATTGTGACAAAATTGAGGGTTCATTTTGTCATCGTTAGATATCGTATATCCATGTAGTCAAATTGACATAAAAAATGTTTTATTTTTTCACGATTTTTGTTGTAATTAGACAGTTGCAAATTCATTTCTTTGAAAACAATTATCAAAAATGTGATAGGCGCCCTTCTAAATTTTACGCGTGGAGCTTATCGAGGAACAGTGGTGATAACGGTATCTGTGTAATACAAGTTCATATGAGACTGAGTGCAGGGCGTGTGCGCGCAGGTATGATGTCTTCGGAGGAGGCGGACGGGCTGGGCGCGCTGGGCAGCACGGCGCCGCCCGCGCCGCCGCTGGCGTCGCCGCCGCCGCCGCCGCCGCCGCCCGCCGAGGAGCGGCCGCGCCCGCCGTCGCCCGGCGCGCTGCTGCGCGGCGCCTCCGCGCTCAAGCCGCCGCGCCCCACGGCCGAGCCGCAGGCCGACCCCAGGAACGACCTCCTGAAGGCCATCCGAGATGGTATGTTATTTTTTTTTTAGTGTATGTCCTGTCTTGTGTACGGCACTTTTTTAACGTCAAAATTACATTAGACTGACCCCCAAAAACGCCCGCCCTTCACCACTTCCTAGTACTTTAGCTGGGAAGAAGAAGTGGCTCAACAAACTCCCTAGTAACACGGTTGTCTTGATTGATGATTTTTGCGACGGGGCCGCGGAGCAGTAAGGGCAGGTACCCTAACCGCTGTAGCTACAGAAAGACGGTCTTAGGAGACAGTCCCTTTACTTCTTGAGAAATCTTGACTTGCGTTCGGATTATGAAAAAAGAAAAGTAGGTTAAGAAAACTAAAAAAATAAGCTTCTAAAGCCACCTTTCTCTTATTATTTTGGTGTACACAATTGTCCATAATGATCTACCCCATTTCACAATGTGTAAGTAGACATTGCGAAATGTAATAAATAATTGAGTATTTCGTAATTGTTTGTTTTGAGCGAGAATTTCTACAAGAAATACTCAATGATATAATCTTCCTGCGAAGTAAAGAAGAAGTAGAAAGAAAATGTAATTTAAAAACAAAGACGACCGAAAAAAAAACACGATGATTAACGGCCTGGCTACGGGGATCGGCGGTGCGTACGGCGGTGCGGTAGGCGGGGTGACAATTCGCGCGGCATCGTTTGCAGGCCACGGGGAGTCACGTTCGCTGCCGCGACCAGTAAGGAAGTCCGAGAGCGAAATGTTTTTAACAAAGTTATCTCGATATTGCTTAGAAAGTAATAGTTTTTTGGTTCAAGATATAATATTTTGAAGAGATTGTAGATTATAAAGTTGAATAGGAATCGAGGTATAGATTGAGAATTCCACAAGAAGTACGAGAAAATCTGGAAATTTTATTTTAATTTCTTCCCACAATCACTTCACTATATGTTTATATTTATGCTGTGGGTGGCCAGACTTCCAAATAGGTGGCCTTGCTAGTATTTCAGCAATAAAAGTCTCGGAGATCATTATTCGCGGCGAAAACAACTAAACTCGTTTGATCGCTGCCCTAGTCGCCGCGACTGCCGCTTGACGCCGTGGCTCGCGCCGTACTGATTCATGTATTTGTTTCACTCGCCGCGCACCGGCCGCGCCGCCCGGTCGCCCGTGCCATTCGCTTGTTGGTACATTTCGCCGGTCGCCCCGCCGGTCGCCGCCCCGCGTGGCTTGATAAGTACATTTCTATGCGTTTGTTTCAGTCGCTAGACGCCTTGGCGGTCGCACCGCGCGAGTTTTCGCTATGGCGTATGTCCCGTGGCCAGGCCGTAACCTGGTGTCATAGACTTAACTCATTGATTGTTTGTTTGACGAGGACTCAAAAATTACATGCAATGGGGAATCTAGTCGCGGGCTTGAACTTACTGGTGGGCCGGGCTAAAAAGCACGATGTCTCACCAGGCATTGTGTCCAATAGAGGTGGTATCAGTGATGAGTAGTTAGACGCTAGTCTACACGCACAAAATTATTGAGTGAGATGCAGGATTTTTTTATAGTAAAACAGGCGCGTAAAAAGTTAAGAAAAGTCTTTCGGAAGATCGGGTTTTATGAAAAAACCACTGCATAAATCAATGACCAATAAAGTTTATTGAACTTTCCGATATTTGAGCTTTGTCGGTACCGACTTGATTTTGGATGATTGTTGATTTTACTCTTCTTTTATTGTTTAAACACGTCCAAAGTTAGGTTAAATTAGCAAGAAAAACGAATCTCTGTTGGCTCCTAACTTTTTTTAAGAGTACCTTAATTTAAGAGCTTAGTTGAGACTAAAATATTTTTCTTGAAATAATTGATGTTAAAAAACTTTTGTAAGCTACATATAATATTCAACCCATCTTTCAGGTATAAAACTCCGCAAAGTAGAGAAACGTTGCGACGAGAACACCGGGCGGTACGACACTCTGCGGGGCGCGCCCGTGTTCCTGGACGTGGCGAGTATCCTGGCGCGGCGCGTCGCCGTCGAGCTCAGCGACACCAGCTCTGGCGCCGACTCCGACTCCGACGACTCGGACCAGTGGACCGAGTCACGCGCGTGACGTCGCGCCTCGCCCCGCCCCGACCCCGCGCCGCCGCGCCGCCCGCCCGACCCCGCGCCTCCCGCTGCGCCCCTCGCGCCCCCCGCGCCCCCGGCCGGTGAGCCCGTCGCCATCACGCTGAAGCACGAGCCCGTCGCGCCCCCCGCCGCGCCCGCCCCGCCGCCGCCCCCGCGCGCCGACGACACCTGCTACGTACGCAACTCGTCGTTCCTTAGCCGCGACATTGAGGCGCGTGCGTCCCGCGCGGACCCACCGCCTGCTCGTGCGCTGCCCGGCGTGCCCGGCGTGCAGCCCAGTGTCGGAGTGGCGCGGCAGTCATCCACGTCGAGCACGTCGAGCCGCGAGCGCCCCCCATCCCCACCGCGCCGCGCCACCCCTCCTGCAGTAAAGTCGCCGCCGATCAAATCTCCGCCCCCCGTGACCTCCCCGCTGGTGAAGTGTCCACCCGTACGAGGTCCCGCCCCGCACCCCGCGAGTGTCACCTCCCCCCCGGCAAGGCGGGCCATTCCCCCGCGAGCGGACGTGACGTCACCGCCGGCACTCGAGCAAAAGCCAGCGCCGCTCTCCCTGAAGAGTGAAGACAGCTCAAGTGCACCGCGTACTGCGTGGCGCGAGTCTCCGGTCGCCAAGGAAGGTCCCGTCAAGGTTGAAAAGCTTTCCTTGGCTTCAACAGAAGTAGAACGGGCGGTGGAAAGTGGTGAGGTCGCGAAGGTTGAAGACGAAAAAGTCGAAAGCGAAGCGGACAAGGACAGCGTTAACACGGCAAAGTCTGAGGAGTCGAACAGGGTTGGCGATAAAATAAAGAAATTCGAGAAAGCTGCTGAAGATGCGAGCGGGACATTGGGTCGGCTGTCGCGGCCGGGCTCCGTGCGGGGCCGCGCGCGCCCGGAGCGCCTGGGCTCGGGCTCCGGCGAGGACCTGCCGCCGCCCGCAACACCCTTCAAGGACGCCGTGCACTTCGAGCTGGCGCCGGGCGAGCGCGTGCCCTCCGTGCTGGAGCGGCACCAGGCGCGCAGTGCCGCCGCGCCCGCGCGTTGGATGCGCGGCGAGCCCGACGGGGAGAAGGCGCGCGCCGAGCCGCAGAAGATCATCAAGCCCGAGTTCAAGCCCATGTCGTCGCCCGCCGACGTCACCATCCGCTCGCCCAGCCTCGGCGCCAAGATCGCCGACCAGTTCCCGTCGCACGGCACCGCCTTCCGCAACGTGGCCTCGCCCGACCCCGCGCGCTCCAGGGAGCCGCCGCATAAGGCCAACGACGATGTAAATACTCAGAATAATTTTAAGACTTGTAAATTTAAAACGAAGGACAAGTACTCGGTGAGCAAGGGTTCGAGCTACTTCACCAGAGGCTCCGAGGAGATCTGGCTCGTGAAGAAAAAGGATATCGAGGAGATAGAGGAGAGGGTCCTGGACTCATTCAGGCGCGCGGGCGGGAACGTGTGCATGCGCAGCGAGTCCATGCGGCCGGCGTCGGACGGCGGGCAGGGCGCGGCGCCGGCGCACGCCACCACGGGCCGCAGCAAGCGCGCCGCGTACGCGCGCAGCGAGTCGCTGGACCCGCAGTGGGCCAGCGCGCGCGCGCACACGCTCAAGCGCCAGTCGTCCGTGGCCTGCACGTGCGGGCACGACAAGAAGACCCGCTCCAAAAGCGCCAACGCCGACACCACGCCGCGACCTCGCTCACGCTCACACGGAGATGAAAATAATCAGGCCCATGTCCTTGATAAGTACGAAACACTCGTCTAGCGTCCTCCCCGCACCCCGCCCGCCCCTTCTTGATGATTGTGATATTTGGCATTGTGGAGTGGAGTATTTGACCTTTAGGGATATCTTATTAAATTGATGTATCCCTCTCTTCAAGGGAAGTATCTTTCATATCTGTTTGTTCCATTTTTACCGTATCCTACGCATATAGTATAGGCTATTAGGTCACAGGTCGATATTATAAGTAAAACGTGGTGCATTGCATGGAATACCCTTTTGATCCATTTAATATGACACCTAAAGTGGTGTTTATATATCAAATGAAAGGTTTATTGGCTAGTCTTAGGGAGAGTTCGGACGGACGTAAATATATGTTTCATTTATGTAAAACCAAAAAATATATACGCGATAATGATTGTAACAGTAGTGACGAGAAAGGATAGATAGTAGTGTTAAAAATTTAAAATATCCACTCTTCCCTATGAAACGAATGGTGTCGGAATGGAGTTTTATTACGATGACAATATGTAGTTGTTGTTTGGCGTCGAGAGTAACTCGCGAAATTTAAATTTTCTTACGTTTATTGCAATTTGTAGGTATGTATCAGATTGTATGTTAATCTAAACTTGATTCGCGTCTGTAAACAATATTTTTGCATAGAAATCACCAATGCATCTGTCTAAAAGTTCATATTACTCTTCTGAGTGACTATTTCATTTGAGGCTCATTCTAATTTGTATTGTATTGCTGATTGCCTAAGGCATTAAGCCCGCCTTTGTACCTTTTTGTGTGCGAGAAGTTTAAATAAATAAATTGTAAAGATTACAATAGGGTATTTTGCTCTATATGAAAAAAAATCTAAAAATATATTATTGAGATAGCTTAGGCAAAATGCAGTCGAAAATGTTAGTTTTAGTTCATGAAAAAACAAAATAAATTTTAAATATTATAAAAAAAATAAAACTGTTTTTGAACACCATGAAATAGTAGCCGCCATGTTGTAACGTCATACCGCTGTATAAACTGATCACTGAACCACTTCTTTTGTTATTATTTTCGTAACTTAAGTTATTTTTATTGAAATAATATCTTACATACGGGAACCAACGATAAGTAGAATGATAACTAATTTTGTTAAAAACAATTAACATACAAAATATCAGCGTATTTGTTTACACAGCAAACTGACGTCATACCCACAGACCAATAAGGCGTCCACCGTTTTCGTCAAGTTACGCGCGAAATATGAAAATGTAAATTTTTTATGCATTTCTATGGCACTATTCGATTAAATAAAACTGTTTTATTTTTTTATTAGCACTAGAATCGAATTTTCAAAAATGGGTGTAGTACCCTATTCTGTGAAGCCATATTTGTAACGGTTACGCATCATATTTTAATCAACATAAAATCTGACAGTAATGTAAAAAAAAAAAACGCAAGGAAATTTGAATTTCGCGTTACCTTAACGAACCCTCATATTTTAAATTATTTCACAAATTGAGTGTTTGAACTGAGAAGATCCCCACCTTGGCACACCTTTTAGCATGGTGCTAATCTCTTTAAAAAAAATATAGAAATTTGTCTTGACCTCCGAAACCGCTTTCATAAACGGTTGTGAAATTACGTTTGAGATTTGATAATTATGTTTTACTTATGAATTTAAAAAGAAAACGCTTTAAAGAAAACAAGATTATGAAATTGCTAGTCGATGTTTTGTATTCAAACAATGTAAGGTCATTATGATTTTATGAGAATGTTCTGTCTTAGTATTCATATTTATATTTTCTTATAATAATACTTATGAACGATTATTTCCATTAGGCACGTTTCTCAGGTGGAGAGAAAATAAATTAGATTCATATTCCTATGTAAGAATGCAATGTGTAAAGTATAATAAAAATGTTTTTGTAATTTCATATAATATGTGACCTGCGTATGTAGTGCCAATTACATATATCGATTGTATATTTTCGTCAAAATAATACAATTGACTTCCATTTTATACATTTTGTATCATCGGATAGTGGAAAATTATATTGGAATTTGTTTCATGTACTCTATCGTTATTATAGGTAAGAAAGGAATCTCAAAGTTTTCTTTCAACTCTCTCTCTTTACAATATAATATTCTGTGTGAGCTATTTGTATTCCCTAAAACATACATTCCGAAGTGTTTAGTTGCTCACTGTTCCGCGACTGTGTTTAATACTTTTTAATGTTAAAATGAGCAACGAATGTGTACCAAATTTTCTAAATATGTAGTGTTGTACCTAGCTAGACATAAGTTAACAAATTCATTTTATGTATGTACCTTGTCTTATGATTTTCTTTTTACATATTGGAGGTGAACATTTTAGCGATTGCTTTTTTTTGACACAAATAATACTACTCTTAGGATATCCTCATTTTATAATTAGAAACCATCCTAAATTATTCCTAGGCAATGAAAAAGGTTACTACCTGATAGTTTAAATGTTTTGTAAGTTATTAAACCCGCCATTTTTGTAAATAACAAGTCTTGTCTCATAAATAATGAGTAATCGATGATATGAATTCAGGTGTATCTTGTATAATCCCGAGTAATTTATACTATGCTATATGGAATCTTGAAAGTGTCTACTTTGGTTGCGTAATCAGTATGAGCAGCATGTAGGATAGTAGTGTAATGTACGTAACGGTCACCATACAGTAGTACGAGATGTAATTATAGCTGTAAGGAAATGATAAAGCATGTTTTATATTATGTAGAATACGAACGCCTCTTTATGTTGCCGTCGATGGCAATTGCTAATTATTTATTTGCATTTTTTCTTAAATGTTTATAATTTTTAATATTAAAATCGAGAGCAAATTGTTGTAATCGCTGAATAGTCCACTATTACGACATCGGTTATTGGTTCCCATGCGACAGGACAGTAATCTTCAGGGACTTTATACATTTTATGACAATTAAAAAGCAGCTTGTAGAGTTACATGGTAACCAATGATGGTGTCGGGCTAAAGTGCTTCGTATATTGGACTACAACGTCATTGTGTAATAAGAATTATATTTTATAAATTGTTTATTTGCTAATACAATATAAGTTAAATATGTTGTGTTTTATTTATTACCTGGCTCATAATGCGCCAGTCCGTCGTTATTGCGTGAATCCATGGAGGACAACGTGAATCGCAAATCGGAAGCAAGAAATTAAAGATTCGTATTTCTGTATGTGTCTATTTCTTAGAAGACTTAAAAAAAAAAACCGGTCAAGTGCGAGTTGGACTCGCGCACCGAGGGTTCCGTACAAACCTGTGGGTATATAAGTAAAAGTTCAAAATTGTCAAAAATATTTTTTTTTATATGACGAAACTAAAAATTTACGGTTTTCGTAATTTTTCCTATATCTGTACTATAAGACGTGACTTCCTACAAAATTTCAAGATTCTAAGTTCACGGGAAGTACCCTGTAGGTTTTGATTCCCGTGCGAGTTTCGAAAATTTGCGGAATTTTGCGGCCTAAATGGCTGTATCTTTTGATTGCGTTGACTTAGAAGGTTGATTTTTCTACAGCTTCCAGGGACAGTAGAACTAAGTATCATATAGAAATTTCAGTTTGATACCTCCACGCGTTCCTGAGAAAAACGGTCTTGACAGACGGACGGACGGACGGACGGACAACAAAGTGATCTTATAAGGGTTCCGTTTTTTCCTTTAGAGGTACGGAACCCTAAAAAAAACCTTAGTGCAGATTTTTTAATAGTCCGATAACTTTTAACTGAAGATTATGTCTGAAAGTTGACATATTTTCTATACAAAAGTTGTCAAACCTCAATGTTTATTCCTCAGTCTGATGTTAACTGGCTATTGAAATATCAGCTCCCAAATGAAAAATCCTCAGACGGTACAGACGAATTAACTTTGGAATCAATGATATTTGGAATAATATAGTTGCCAACAAGGACAAATGCAAATCATAATTTTATTACAGGAAACACTTAAGTCTTTTTAACGTGAAAATGTCTTTTCGCTCGGAGAGTTCAATATTTCTGGCTGATAAAAACATGTAAGATTTCAAACTCTAATTTCTACGAGAGTTTTAGTGCTAGAGTAATGTTTGAGCATATAAAAGATTAGTCATATTTATAACAATTTTTTACCGGGACATAATTTGCCTTTAACGTCACGCTGCGTGTTCACGCGCAGCGCGCGACCCTACAGCGAAGCTACACTATCCCCGGGTAACATAGGCTAATTATTTTATCCCCGTATTCCTACAGAAACGGGAACTACGCGAGTGAAACCGTGGAGCGCTGCTAGTTACCAATAAAGAATATCAATACTTATTACGGTTTTTACCCTAAATTTTCCAAAAACGATTAGAAACGATTAAGTATCGATACTAATTTTTTTTTTTTTTTTTTTTTTTTAAAACGTTGCCCCACACTAGGAATTTCTCCTGTATTGTGGGTGCGTTAACAAACATTTAAAGTCACATACTCAAACACCCAGACCCGGAACAACTACTTGTAGGTCACACAAATATTTGTTCCGTGCGGGAATCGAACTCGCGACACGCAGCGCAGCAGTCAATCGCATAACCACTGCGCCAACCGTGCTGTCAATGTAATTGATATCTTAGAGCATATTGATGTCGAGTAAGTATCGATACCTCAATGGTATCGTTTCACCCTTATGTAAGACGGTTTGATGACAGCTTTTGTATAAAAAAATTGCCAAACTGTCAGGTCAGATAAATTCTTCAGATAAAAATATGTGACTGTTAAAAAATCAGCCCTTAGTCTGATTAATTACGTAAAAATACAGACTGACTACAACTGACCACCAAGATTTTTATCGACCAAAACATTTTATTAGAATACTGAACGAAATTACGAAACAGAGCGACGCGCGTCGCGCACGACTACGCGCCTGATGTTATAGCTAGGGTTGCCAAGATAAAAATCATTTAAAAACCAGATTTTTACTTGAGTGACTATGAAATCTTAGCAATTAAAAATCAAAGAGATTTCATTGTAAGTACTAACTAGTACTTAAGCTTTAAACTTAGAATGGGGACAACATTTAATTTATTGCTCTAAACAGTGTAAATGTACTGTAATTATAACAAACTATTTTAAAATTATAATTGGCTTTGATTTGAAATTCGTTGCGATGTTTTCAAACACTTGGTATTTCGTTGGCAACACTGTTATTCGCTTGTTTTAAGCTCGAATGAAAATTGTAAAGTGCTTATCACGGATTTTTAGTTTTTCCTTGGTTTTTATGTGTTAGGTTAAATTAAATCATTTAGAATAACCATATATCTTAATTCTGAGAACAATAAAAATAGATTAAGTGGTAGTTTAACAGTGTTAAGTAAGTGTTATTCAGTGTTTCGCACTTTCATTTTCGCATAGTTACAAAATATTGCAAAATGACTTCTGCACTTTATTTAGAGCATTATCTGGATAGTCTTCAGCACCTACCCATAGAATTGCAGAGAAACTTTAAATTAATGCGTGATCTAGACGACCGTGCTCACGGACTAATGAGGACAATCGACCTTATGGCTGACGAGTTGCTACCAAATATTCCTAAAATGGATGAGGAGACTAAGAAGGAAAAGGTAAATACCATACAAGGACTCTTTAATAAAGCTAAAGAGTACGGAGACGACAAAGTGCAACTCGCGATACAAACATACGAGTTGGTTGACAAGCACATACGTCGCCTTGACTCTGACCTCGCACGGTTCGAATCTGAGATACAGGAGAAAGTAATGAGCGCACGTGCCGCACAGCAAGCCGCCGCCGACCTGGAACCAAACGCAGCCGCTGTCAAGAAAGGTAGGAAGAAGAGCAAAATGAATGATAAGACAGCAGCAACCACTGGGAAAAAGAAACGTGCTGGGGCGTCAAGTGAGGACGACGCAAACGCGTCGGGCAGGTCGGCGGCCAAGAAAAAGGCGGTCCGCAAAGGTGCAACAGCTACTGCCAATGCCTCTAAAGAACAGGAAGAAAATGCAGATTTGGATTCAGTGGGAGGTATGGCACACCCAAGTGACGTGCTAGACATGCCTGTAGATCCCAATGAACCTACATACTGCCTCTGTCATCAAGTGTCATACGGAGAGATGATAGGTTGTGATAACCCAGACTGTCCAATTGAGTGGTTCCACTTCGCCTGTGTTGATCTTAAAATCAAGCCCAAGGGTAAATGGTACTGCCCTAAGTGCACCCAAGACAGAAAGAAAAAATGATCCGCGGTTAAGCCTCCTGCTAAACAAACAGATAAGACTGTTACTATAAAAAAAGAAGTGAAGTGACTAACTTTAGCTGTAAGGTTGAGTAATATATTGTAATATAGCCCCAAGAAGTTAAATGTGATGGTATTATAAAGTTTATGTCACTCCACTAAAATGAGGAAATGTTTATACATACTTGAAATGCATGTGCAATAATTGTGAAAGTTAAGTTATTGTATTTTATGTCTATTGTTATGTCATAGTGACATGATAACAGAAAATAAAACATAATAATTATGTTGTGTTGGTTAATATAACAATTTTATATTTATAGTTACTAAAATATTATATGCCTTATATATGTATATTATATAAGGCATATTATATATGTATATGTTAAATATTATATGCCTTATATTTTAAAGGTGTATAGCGCTAACAGCAAAGTCAAACTTCTCTTACAAATGTTGGATGTGACATTTCAATTATCAGAAAAGACACTAAATAGAGTTGTACAATTGCACAAAATAATAGTGTTCAATTAATATTGTTATGAAGTAGCTGCCCTTACTTATAATATTAGGAGATACATAAATTATAAATTAATATATAAAATGCTAGGAACAATAATAGCAGCTTATAATATTAAGAATTATCTTATGATGTTATCATATATGCCTTATTTAGCATTTATTCATAAATGGCATAATGACGCAGTCAAAGTGTTTGGAACTTTTTGATATGTTAGATCTAGAAAGTAATGAGATTTACTATACATTATATGCATGCAGGATAAGTTATGACACATCTTTTTCCTTTGTTTTGTTAACCCATTGAAGGACACTAGAACTTTTATTGTTATTACGTCTAGGGGCACGTAGTGTAAACTAAATGCCTTAATTTGGCCTGTATGCATAAAATGACTGATTTTTTTATAACAATTGTATAAAGAAATGGCTTTCAATGGCTAGTTGCCTCATACATAATATACAAATAGTCTGAATAAATATGAAACTAAATGTAAAATATATTAGTTGATAATTTTAGAAGATGGTTGAAACTGATTGCCCACGCTAGAATTGTTTGGTGCCAATTCTGTAGGGTACTACTAGGCTTGGCTGGAAATACTGCTATCTTTTATCAAAAGAATTGATGGGAAATTAATGGCTGTCAGGTCAAGTTGTTTCAATTTAGAACAGCTAGGTCTAGACAACATCCCAAGGGTGGCTTTAGACCTGGCTGTTCTTGATCAACCTCATTTGTCAGCTCTTATTTTCGGCCATCACTCTTTCATTCTTAAGCGATAGAAATATTTCAGCTGTAGGCTCTGCCTTGCATAATGGGACCAAAGTAGTATAAAGTATAGAAGCAAAATATTGTGTTTTTTTTACTAGTATCCGTAGATACTAGCTATTATTTTTATGATCAAGGAAATTAAGTAAAAATTACATTATTTAGAAAAAATCTCAATAACATTGGTTGAATAAAATATGTGCATAATTTTTTGTAAATTACAAAATTTAATATGGTAAAAAAGTTTATTAGCTAGAGTATTTTCAAAATGTGCATGAGTTGCTTTCAATTGTAAATAGTAGGATTGTTGTCAAAATGATGGACTAAGATTGTTCATAAGAAATGCTCTGAACTAAAAGAAAGTAATGGTGGACAATTGTGGCGCTTACATGTACTATACAATCTATTTATTAATGTAAGAAGATCCTATAGTAAATTTATGCCTGTAGATAGTCATATTTAATCACAAGAAGACGATATTAATTTTGAGTTACAATTCCTTATTTTTAATGTTACATGTTAGGTTGTATCCTGTGAGACAAAAGCAATATAGTAATAATCATAGACTCTATGACTGTTTTATTTAAATATTAAGATATATTTCTAAATATTTGAATAATTATTGCAGATTGTCTTATTTTTTACTAGCTCGCAATAAATATTATAAATAATCAATGAGTACACCAAATATTATTAGTATTGTAACATATTTGTAGGTAAATTTTATATGATAATGTTACAAATTACTTTCAAGAGTTGGTATTTGTTTTATGAAATGTATTGATAAGTATTTTTAATGGCTCCTGTACACAGTGGCCCATGTTGATGAATTTTCTAATCCACTGCCTGATCTGTATAGAAAATATTCCTATAAGTATGTTAAGCTAAGTATGTAGTTGTATATTACTGGATGATAAAATTTATTAAACATGGCACTATGTTACAGGCATAAAAAGCCATGACAAACTCGAACATATTGCTCTGCAACTTGAAACCTATATTTTTAATAGGAAAACAAACTAAACTATACAATAACACATAAGTAAACCGATGTGAAGGTGAATTTGATAAGTTTGTACGTATTTGCACCAAAATGGCGCAATGATTTTAATTTCTATATATCCATTGTGGCTATCGGCAGTTATACATTGAAATGAAGAAGAATATTAAATGAATTACATTAAATATTTAAATGAAGTTAGCAATAAATGGTTCCTCATCTACAACACCAATTGGAATTAATGTTTTGTTATTGCCATTTTATTGTGTTTAATAAATAATATGAACTATAAAAACTTATTTTTTTATGATTTTATTTACGTGGGGGACGTGATCCTAACCATCTAGTCCAATTCTAAACCAAACCCAATATAAAAGTACTCTGTGACCAAACCTGTAAACCTTTAGTGATAGCACAACGAGGTCATCCCTGAATTCAGAATTATGATATAGTAAGAAGTGCTGTAAAGAAACCTTCATGAATTGTTAATTACAAAACGTGCTTTGATTGCATTCGATACCTTTTTCGTGCTTGGTTAAAAAAACTGAAATAAGTTGCTTTTTTATTAAATCGTTTGTGCCAAGCGCGACAGATGGCGCTAGGTTTATCTGATATTGTCGTATGACGTATTTTCTCTGTTTTCTCATTAATAATATAAAAATATGGGGTTTTAGACAAAACAACATCAAACAAATCCATGTGGGTAGTGGTAATAGATTAGTTTCTTTCTATTCTATTCTATTCTATTTTTAAAGGTTCTGGCTCCATCGGTAACGTTCGATGATTTTGCCAATGTCAAGGTATGAGAAGGTAATGATCGTAAACTATTACACAACTATTGATCAGTGTTTGTAGCGGTGGCATCCATGGATCCCCATGCTAAAAAAGGACAAAACAGTTTTGGTTAGTAAATGTAAAACGTCACAAAATAAATGTTAGAACATAAGTAAACTTATAGGTAATAGAAATATCAACTATAACTGAATTTTATTAATGCTAATGAATTTATAAAGGGTTTTAACTGCAGGGGTATGGGCTAGAGATAATAGGAAGGGAATGTTAATTGGGCGGGGAATATCAGAAGGGAGTATGTCGTAAAGAGGAGTGGTTAAACGAGGACAAGAGAAAAACAAGTGTTCCAGAGTACCCTCATCCAGACCGCATTCACACAATGAGGAGTCCCTTACGCGGATTTTGGCCAAAAAAACTGGTGTGCAAACGAACCCAAGTCGGAGTCTAATAATAACAGAGGTAGCTATTTTACTAGAGAATTTTAATTTTCTGAACCAACAATCAGATGGAATGAACGGTTGGATAGAACCATAAAATCTTCCCTTCAATAATCTAGTTTTTTGCCAATGCTCATTCCAATTCTTCATCATCACGGGTTTAACAAGACAGTGCAGATCTCGGGGATAACAAGACGGATGAGACTCGATCCCATTCCGAATAGCCAGCTTAGCAATCGAATCCGCATTCTCATTACCAACAATTCCAGAATGGCTAGGGATCCAAGCTAGAGCGATCTCTAAGCCTAAGCAGTGGCATCTATACAGTAGTTGTTTAATCTTTAGAATAAGGGGAGAATTGTGTCGAGAACGAAAAGGTGATTTTGTTAAATCCTGTAAACAGCTAAGAGAATCCGAGAGAATAAGGCTTTTGTTGAGTCCATGTGATTCAATATAGGAGACTGCTTCCAAAAGAGCTATTGCTTCCCCTGTGTATATAGTACCATAAGCAGGGCTACGAAAATTAAGGATAATTTTGTATTTTGGGATCCATACAGCTGATCCAACATTACTATTATCTGACATCTTAGAGGCATCTGTATATAACGTCAGCCAATCGTACCAGTCCTCTGCTAGAATCCTATTGAATTTGGCATTAGCAGCAGGGTCATGTTTGGAAATACCAAAGTTCAAAACAATTTTTGGTTGAAAGAGCAAGGAATCAAAATCTACTTCAAATAAGGGGTTTTTCTCTAACTGGACTAATGAAATTTGCAAATTATTGAATTTACTGAGGCTGTTAACGAGGAGTGGAGGATTTTTGTGAGACCAATAGCGAGATGTTGGGATTATCTGAGAAAGTGTTCGAAGAGGAGGGAGAAGAGGGTGACATTTATACTGGATGGCTTTATAAAAAAATCTGTCACAGAGATATTGTCTACGCAAGTGAAGGGGGGGCTCTAAACATTCTACCTGAAGGGCATTAATAGGAGAGCATTTCATAGCACCCGTGATAATACGCAAACATTTGGATTGAATCCTATCCAGTTTGGCCAGGGCTATTTTGTTGCATGGTTCCAACAGAAAGATTCCATAGTCAAAGTGACTACGGACTATAGCATTATATAGGATTTTCTGGGAAGTTGGATGAGATCCCCATCGAACTCCAGAAAGGGCACGTAAGACATTTACGCCTCTTTCACATTTCTTTGAGATGTAATCCAGATGATAGAGACCAGATAATTTTGAATCAAGAATGAGGCCAAGAAATTTAACTTTGTCACGGATCAAGATGGGTTCATTTTCAATATAAAGATTAATGGGGGGAATATTACGCTTGCGAGAAAAGACAACTGCATTGGATTTGGACACTGACAAACTTAAGCCGTGGTCGGTCAGCCACTGGTTTAAGTAGTAAAGGGCAGAATTTAAGCGAGATGATGCATCTGAAAGGGAAGCTGAACTAAGGTAGAGAGCAATGTCGTCGGCATATTGTAGGATTTTGCAAAAACAACTCACTGAAGACTCCAAATCATATGTATATATATTGTAAAGAATGGGGCTTAAGACCGACCCCTGGGGTAGGCCCTTCCACACTAGACGGGATGGGGAGAGGTAGTTTTGGTGACGGACAGAAATAGAACGGGACATAAGGAGATTACAAATGATGTTGACCATCCTCACAGGGATACTCAGCTGTAGCAGCTTTTGCCTGAGTATTGGAAGTTGGACATTATCATAGGCTGAAGCTATGTCTAGAAAAACACCGAGAACACTTTCATTATTGGAAAAGGCAATGCGGACATCAGACACGAAGACACTTAGACTATCTAGAGTTCCCATACCTCTTCGAAAACCGAACTGAGAACTGGATAAAATGCCTTTAGTTTCCAAGATCCATTCAAGTCGATTCTTGATGAGATTCTCCATAATTTTAGCAAGGACAGAAGAGAGGGCAATAGGACGATAGGAAGTAGAATCTTTTGGGTCTTTCCCAGGTTTTAAAATTGGGATAATTATTTGGGATTTCCAAGACTCTGGAACTTGGCCAGTAACGAAAAAGGAATTGATTAGGTTCAGAAAGATTAGTTTACAATTAGAAGAAGATTTGGAGATAAAGGAATAGGGTATTCCATCGACCCCCGGGGCAGAATCCCGGAGGTGATCTAAGGCACAAATAAGTTCTGAATAAGAGAAAAGGTCATCAAATCTATCAGAGGAAGTGGGGGGAGGAGGATCTATAGTGGGAAGGCATTCGGAGCTAGGAACAAAAGGAGGGGCTAATTTGGATATAAAGTCTTCCAACCAGGAACTGTGGTCATTGGTAGAAATATCGGGAAGTTCGCTGTCACACGATCTGCGGTATATTTTAATTTTTTTCCATACAAGGGAAACTGGAGAACGTGGAGAAAGTGACTCGCAAAACTGGAGCCAACCACATTTTTTCTTTCTTGCCAATAACCTACAAGTAGTTGCAGAAGTCTTTTTAAAATTTAAATATTCGGGCATATTAATACTGGAGGAAAAGGCGTTTTCTGCTTCTTTACGTTTACGGACGCCATCAGTGCATTCAGCATCCCACCAGGGTGGAGAAGGTATTAGGTGACGGGCAGAGTTTTTTAATGGGATTGAAGAATTGGCCGCTCTCAACAGACACTCAACAAAATCACTGTAGAGAATTAGGGAGTTGGATGTATATATTTGGGGAAAATTTTGAAGTTCTGCGTCCAAATTGGACAAGAACTTAGACCAGTCAGCTTGGTGTAGGCGATATTTTTGTAGGGGTTGGATTGGAGGAGAACGTGGGTGAGTACTTGGAAAAGAAATTAGGATAGGAAAATGGTCACTCCCATATGAGTTAGGAAGAACAGACCAGGATAGCGTTGATACTAAGGAAGGGGAAGAGAAAGTAAGGTCAGGAACACTAATATTTTGGTTAAGGGAAACCCGACGGGTAGCAGATCCATCATTAAGAACACAAAGGTTGCGGTCATCTAAAAGGTCTAGCAAAAAGCTGGAGGAGGGGTCATTACAGTGAGAGCCCCAAAGGGTGTGACGGCAATTAAAATCACCTAGCACAATCAAAGGGCTGGGAATAGAAGAAAGGATAGAGTTAAATTCAGACAAAATATTAGCATTGGGATGGGGAATGTAGGCAGATACATAGGATATGTCCATGGCTCTAATGGCCACTACATGTAGTCCAGGATCATGATGGGGAAGAGGAATCTGGGAAAAAGTGATGGATCTGCTAACCAATAGGGCGCAACCCGCCCATCCGTCATCTCTGTCGTCCCGAAGACATGAATAGCCAGGAACCCTAAAGAGGGATCCAGGCCTGAGCCATGTCTCCGACACAGCAAAGACAACGGGTTTATATCTATTTATAAGATAGATTACATCATGTTTTTTCCTGCGAATTGATCTACAGTTCCACTGAAGGATTTTTTCCATTTTGGCGAGTCCAGGATTCAAGGAGTTGTTGAACTAATATTACGACATTGTCCGGTATTGCGTCACTAAATTTAGACAAGATGTTTATAAGGGAGCAAGTCAGGAGCTCTATCAAATTGTCATTAGGAGTGGGAAGGGGGGTGGTTTCCCCATAAGGGGAGTTCAGAGCACAGCCATTAGGCTGAGAAGAATTAGGGGTATAGACCATCGACTTATGGGCTTGGGTATCATACGACTTACCCAATTCTGGCCTTGGTCTTGGGGAACGATAAACTGTCTTGATATAGGAGGTTTTAACAGGGGATGCATTTGGAGAAGAAGTCGGAGTGTTAAGAGGGGACGAGAAGAGAATGGGTTCAGAAGGATAAACTTGAGAGAGTTTAGATTGAGAGGGGCCTGCAGTAACATTAGAGTATGGCAATTTACGGGGACGGGGAAACCTCACTGAGGCCTCGCGGTAGTTTAAGTTTTCTTGAGACATTACCATTTTAATTGACTTCTGTCTTGAGTGTTCAGGGCAATTATTATCTGTGGCCTTATGGCTTCCACCATCACACAAAAGACACGAGACCTGTGAGTCGGGAACATTACAGCTATCTCCAGGATGAGGTTGGGCGCAACGATAACAGCGGGATTTCGATCTGCACTGAGTGCTAATATGGCCAAAACGTAAGCAGTTGCGGCATTGGATAGTGGGGAGATGATAGATAGAGACAGGAAGAGAAACATTGTAGCAGAAGACTTTCTCTGGCAGAATTTGCCCAGAGAAAGTAAGCACCACAGTTGATGATGGGGACCAAGACACGGAACCCTCTTTTTTGTTTTTAAAATTAAGCCTTCTAGCCCTAATGACTTCTCCACAATTGCGAGGAGATTCTATACCGAGGACTAGCTCCTCTAGTGACCAGTCAGTAGGAATATCCCTTACAACTCCCATGCGACTTACATGAAAGCGTGGGATAGTTGCCAAGTATTTGTTTTCTGAAAGGATGGGATTGCTGACAAAGTTGTTGGCATCACTGAATGTCATGAAATCAATAGACATCTTATTACGGCCCACAGACCTGACACTGCCTTGGACAACACCTTTAAAACCTTTGTTAAAGATAAATTGGGCAAACTTAAGAGAATTTAAAGTTAGGCCTTGCTTAGGGTCTGTTTCCACCCTAGAGACAAATACAGTGAAGGGAGCTCTGTCACTCTCACCGTAGAGCATTTTGGAGTCGTTCTCAAAACCTGGTTTAATAAATACGGACTGAATTGAGTCAGACGGCGGCTTATTTCTTTTCGCGTCAACAGAAATTTCAGGATCTCCGGGGCGTTTTCTAATGTCGGGTCTTACGCGATCAGTGTTTTGGGAACACTCCACAACCTCCATAATATCTGGAGGAATCCCTCCACCCCCATCAGGGGGTTCCTCGGCACTCATTTCCGTAGGAAATGAGTGCAAAGAATCTTAAAATACCAACCTTATACCCGGACCAGTGTGCTTACTCTTGAGTTCAATTCCGATCGATCGACATTGGAATTGTGACGTTTCGTACTCTTGAGTTCGACGCTAGCGCCAAATCGTGTTTAAATTGCGTGTCTTTTTGGAGAACTAAATGAAATCGGGATCGGGCTTGGCGCGCGGTAATCGCTACTCTTGAGTTTTTTTGACAGCTGTGTATTGCATCAATAATACGCTGGGATTGTTTGTAGATTGTGATTTTTCCAATAGCAAAAGTGTAACTTTTTTGAAATTGTTTTGCATTTTAGGTGGTTTTAAACAAGTAAAAGGAGTTTAATATGGTACGATTAGCAGTATTAAACAGTGTTTTACGTAATTCCCTAAAAAAGAATGGAAACAAAGACGAGAAATGTTAAGAGATTTAGGCTCAACTCAATGTATAAGTTTTCTAATTAACTAGTTAATTTAATTTGATCTCATTACTATCTACATAGTTTTCATAATAAAATCCAGTTGTACTTATTTGAGTTTTATACGGAATATTTGAAAATAATGTAAGGTTCTCGTATAATTACGTAAGTTGAAAATGAGATTTCTTATTTATGTACAGTTTTTATTTATTTTGGTTTTAAACGATAGATCTATGGATAAAATCATTTTTACAGTTGGAATTATGTAAAACGTACCACGGGTTCCAAAGATATTCAAGATTTAATGTAAGAGAAAATATACTACACTTACTATTTAAATCAATGACTACACTACATTTTCATTGGTTTTCTTCTAGGTTTTTTTATTATTACTAGACACACTCAATATTGTTATTTTACATAAATAAAGAACGCCATTGGGTATTTCTTACTACAAAGGAACCAAACGCGAACAATTATCTAACTGTTCTAAACAAACTAAAACTTGACTACTTTTAATAAAGAAAATTGAGACCTTCTACGCCGTCTTTTTTATTAGTAGATAGTGTAGGGCATGGCAACGATCCTACCGCATGCAACCAAAGTCATGGTTAATTTTATGATTTTAATCATTTTCTTACGCCCAAATGAATTGATTACGTCACAATTACTCAATTAAGCAACTATCTATAAGAAATTTATTTATTGGCCTCGTTGTTTAAAGGATAAAGCATTTTAATTCTCTATTACCGCTACCTAATTGCGTAATGCATTATTGACAAACGATTCAGATTAATTTGCTTCGTTTCTATCGCAATTTGCTTAAATTTACGAATTTCGAATTGCGAAACTCCAATATCTGTGAAAGCGATTACTATTCTATTAGAGTGAATGATATGTCGGGAAAAATTGGGTATACGGTCTATTTTTCTAACTAAAGCGAATTGCGTAACTAGTTTGACAGCTATCAGTTTGTTTGAAACCAACGAGTAGTCTGTTTCGCAAGCCGAAGGCGACGTACTCGCCGCAGTCATTTTTCTTCTTACATTTTAATGGGATTTAATCATTAAATCTCTTAAATTATAACGAAAAAATATAAGTGGTAGTCTTCCTGATAAACTGTGAATGTGATTTTGTGTAAAACCTCAATGTTATATCAGTATTGTGGTATTTTGAATAGCGAAGCAACGAGGTGATTATACAGAGATAATTGCAATCGTTTTCTTCTGTTACGTGTGCTTACAACCTAAAATAAAGATTCCTACTAAGAGAACCTACCTAGATGATATTTCAGAAACGAGATAATTTGGTGGCGTTTTAACGAAATACAAATTCGTAGGTACCTCGTATCGAAACTTATCATAATGTCACCAACTTAGCAAGCCAGTCGAGCATTTACGAATTGTAATTAGAAAACCTAAAAAGCGATCAATTTAAACAGGAAGAACAAAAGAAGCACACATTGAAGAAGCAGTTAATGTCAATGTATTACCTATCTAAAGACTTCTATGAACTAGCTACACACACCGTAAATACAGACTTATTTCCACATCATTGTCTGTTCAAGGTAATATCAATATTATTTCCTATAAAAGAACCTATTGAATACCTATGCCTAAATATTGTATCTACACATATTGTTTGTTGTCAATACAAAATATAGATAAGGCAATGCATAATTACTTTAAGCAAAGTAGGTAGGTAGGTACTTTCCCGTCAGTGTCGTAGGAGGCGACTCAGGGACTTACTAAGAATGGGTAGCAGTGTTCTCCATGCATTTTACCACCATACTGCGATTGCCAACCCGCTTGCCAAGTGTGGCGATTATAGCAAACCCCCCAAATTGGGGGAGGCCCATGTCCAGCAGTTGACGTCTTTCGGCTGAAATGATGATGATGGCCTACTAGGTACCTTAAATATTTTTCAACTAATTATTGTGAATAATAAGTTAGTAAAAATATCCAATTCAATTATTCTGTCTGTGGATTACAGTCCATCACTCCCTCTCACAGAGAGGCCTGTGCCTGTCAAGTTTATCACACACATTGCATTGTAAAATTACTATGCAATGTGTGTGAAGATTTTCAATCATACAATATTATTCTTTACATTCGGTGGAAATCCACAAAATAAGCATTGTACTCTACATGCATCAGACTATGGTAGTATTGAACATTGTTTTCTAAATATTGAAAAACCATAATACCTATTTATTTGTTATGTTTATTATGTGGAGGCCTACAAAAAATATTTCTCATTGAATTGGTTTTGCTTGATATTAATACACAATGTATATAGTTAAATAATACGTCCATCAATTTTTTTATTTATTATTAAAAAAATGACTTGCCTATGAGGTACCTAAATAAAGATAATTTATACTTTTTAGTCAAGTATCTATGTTCCATCCATCAATAGAATTGTAGGCATCTAATTACTGTTTATCTAATAGCAGAATATTGTAGTTTTGTAAAGTACATCAGTAGATTGTGCATTGAAGCGTTTAAGGGAGAGGCCTATTAAAGACTGGATGAGTAATGGATGATGGAAAATAATGAGGATGTACTTAAATTATTTTTTTATCTTTCAGGTGGCTCAACTATATAAACAGGAAAAATGTAAACTTTCTCTCAGCAACATTACCAAGCTGTATTAAATTATAAATGACTTCCACAGGAAAACAGTAGCCCAAATTTGCCAAATTCCACTAATCTATACAATATACTTGTTTGAATTTCTTTTTGCCTCATAGCCAACAAATTCATGTCAAATGTGAACAAATGCTGTAGTCAGAAGGGTGAAATGATATAAATAAAGCAGTTATGTTAACCATTATTTTATTTGTTTTTAATTTACCTTTATGTACCAAATAAATGACAATTCAGATAAACACTGCTATTTTCTAAATAGTATCACTTTAATGATCAATAACTTGTCTTTTTTTAAACTTAATCAATGCTATATGTATTTCAACATTTAACAGTTATTTTAGTTCATAATTAAAACACTTTGTAAGTATTAAAGTTTACACCAATATCAATTAACACAAGTACATATTAAGTATATTGCTGTTGAGCAAAACTAGTCAGCAGTTTTCTTAAATAGGTAAAATTAGTATGTTCATAACAATCTTCAGTTTCTACTTTTGCACTTGAGCAGCTTGATAACTGAAGTAGTTGCAGTAGCAGTAACAGTGATGTCAGAAGTAGCCGAAACAAATGGGATGTCAGAAGTAGCCGAAACAAATGGCAACAGCCAACATCATAAGTAGCCGAAACAAATGGCAACAGCCAACATCATTCATGCTGCTTTCATGTCTATGCAGGGGAAGTGTTCCGGGGACTCCTGCAATTTTAAAACAAAATCAAATTATTTTCTGCTCAATTAAAGTACTTAATTATGGGCCAAACTAGGCAATATTTAGTAGGTCGTCATCAACCTATGGCTATTTCTTTATTTAACATGGCACGAAACTAAAACTGTAAAAAATAGGGACATATGAAATTTATGATGTGATTACATTTATGTATAAAGTTCGCCCAAAGAAAAATTCATTCATAATTGTGAGTTGCTGCTTGATACTTAACTGTGTTAAAAAGCTCACCTTCAATGATAAATACAAAAGCTTGGTTTTCAATGTCTTGCGTTGCCACCAAATTCTTTGAGGTAAAACCCTCATAGGTCAATATTAGATTGAAGTTAGTAGCTCTGGCATCGTCTGCGAAAATGTTATAATAATTAACGTTATGTTGTTGGTTGTAATTGGTTATTATAGTTTGTAATTTAGTATCTGCTGCTTATGTAGATGCTGATAGAATTACATACATACAACCCCTAAGACGACCCACTGACCAAAATATCAAATAACAACATCTCAGTAGTTAAAATGTGAGGTTGACAGACAATCATTATTACCCAAAATAAATAGTTAACCTAAGAAAGTTACAATCACTAGACACACGAAATTCCTGTTTATATTGGCTTACTTACAGCACTACAGCTGATACTGAATTATGGGTAACTGGTTCGTCCTTTTCGCTATTGAGAAACACAGCTTATGACGTAGTGCAGCCAGTACAAAACGAAGACAGAGCCCTATTCCTTGCCATTTGCCAATTACGTGTTCTGTGCAGAAACCACAAAAATAATCCGATACTGTTTATCATAGGCCCATGTCTTTGTATGCGAATAGTAAATATAATTTAGTTTATTGAAAAACATAAAACAACGAATTTAAAACAAAATTCAAGACAAACAAAAACATTTCATAGTTTTTTTATTTGTTACAGTGTTGCCAACTTTTTCCCGACTCCACTTAATCGCAATTTTTAATTTTATTTAAATTCCTATTGCTGACGTTCTGTCGTCCTTTTTGAGGTCCATTTGAAGATTTGAAATTGAAAGTAAAACTTATTATGTCACAATCAGTCATAGTTTTTCAAATCATCGTCACGTACTTTATAGATTACTAGCTTTTGCTCGCGGCTCCACCAGCGTGGATGTCGGTTATCGCGTATAAAAGTAGCCTATGTCCTTCTCCATATTCCAGAATATATCTCTGCCGAATTTCATGACGATCAGTTCAGCGGTTTAGGCGTGAAAGCGTGAAAGAAAGAGTTACTTTCGCATTTATAATATTGAGTAGGGATCACAAAATAGTTACTGAAAAAGTAAGTGGAGATGTATGGATGATTGTTAGATACACAATAATGGCTTGACTTTATATTTTGGAAGCATGTTTTCATGGGATTTATTTGGTCGAAATGACACTGTTTTCGATCTCGACACGGGCACAGCCTCTGTGTGACTTCACTATATTCGTCATGCTGAAGAGTCTTTTCATATTAGCGTTTGAATCCAAAATGATTTCGGTATTATAAAGATATAATGGTAAAATTACTATCACAGGTTTCATGCAAACAGTAAAAAACATGCCGTCATCGTGTTATTATAATAACAGATTTCCACAAACTAAATTAGACTAATCAAAACAAAACGAACAGCCGCTAAAGCAAAATTTAATCTGCTAGTTGGGGTGTCCAAACCCCCAGTTTTAGGAGTTATCCCAATAAGTTGACAACACTGCTTTTCTACGATTTTTTCATCGACTACAGATAAATAAAACGTGAACATTGTAAAGTTTCGTTGCTTTTTTCAATTATGGCAGTTTTTGGTAGAAAGTGTTTTATAAATTGGTTTTACGTTTTTTAGGGAATCATTGTATATTTTCATTTGAAGCAATAGTAGACCACCAGTTGTAATTAAAACAATATTAATTTATAGTAATATTATTCGGAAGCGAATAGTTCATATGTTATGAAACAAAACGCGCAAACGTAATAGATTGGGCAAGATTTTATTAACATCCCTATACAATTCTACAGATTTTGATTCAATTTAGTTTCGCAATTCGGATTATAGAACACGATTACGAAGGGAGTTTGCTTAGTTTCGGAATCGTCATCAGAAAGTTAATACGTTACGCAATTAGGCTGCCGGTTTACTGTAATGAGTCGAACAACACTATTGCGGCCCGTAACGTAGCTAACTTCACGTTGAATAAAATAATGGCGGGGCAATCCCAATTTCAACCCAATGTTGACACTATTGTGTTCAAGAGTACCGAATCACGTGACTGCAAAATTGACATTGGAATTGTATTGGGTTTAGATTGAAATTAAAATTAGTTTCAAGAGTAAGCCCCCAGACCACACAAAACAATCACAACACTAAAAACTACGCTACAAACAGATTTTGTTATTAAAACAGAGTTGAGGTTAAGAAACGCGTGCTTAATCTCACCAAGACAATGACAAAATCCGATTAGTTTCTTTCTTTTTCTAAACCAACCTGTGAAGCGATATGTTGGTCGGTCATCGTCAAATCGTCATTGATTTCGATTATTAAATAGATTTCACATGTAGGTATCTATAATGTGTTAATATTTATGTATGACAAGAAAATTAAACATTAATAAACTTGTCCTGTGTTATAATTAGGCGACCGTTGCATGAATGCATCGGAAAAGGAAGTCCCGAAAGCGCCCTCTGTCGGCGCGACGACGCGTTTTGTTTCGCCGCAGCATCCAAATAAATTCAGACAATTTGATCGTACGTAATTGGAATTGAGAAAGAAGCCGACTAAAGCATTCAGTTGGGTTCGGCAGCGTTTGGAAAACTTCGTCAAGTCTTCTTGTCGCCTGTCCCGCAATGTCACAGTGACTGCTGGGCAATAGTCTCGAACGGTAGGTGCCTGAGGATGGACAGTGCTGCCGAGGCCGGCCCAGGAAGAGGTGGCGAGACGACCTAGACGCGTATTGCAAGGGTTTGATCGAGGTGGCCTGGAAGGATTTAGGGGAAGCCTTTGCTTAGTGGTGGGTGGGACAGTCTATGCTAATAAAAATAAATGTCAATGGTAAAATTTATAGATTTTCTTGACAGTCGTTATAATACTTTTATTATATTGGAGGAAGTTGAAGGTATTTCAGTGCGTGAAGTGCATTGAAAATATTAAGACGACAATTTCGTGTTAATTTTGTTAATTATTATACCTAAGTAAGTTTATTTTTTGTGTGGTGCCGGCCGTAAAAGAATAGCACCATTCCATTTTATCCCGCGGGTGTCGTAGAAGGCGACTAAGGCACTTACCTACTAGAGAATGGGCAGCAGCGTTCTCTATGCATTTTACCACCATACTGCGATCACCAACACGCCTGCCAAGCGTGGCAATTATGGCAAAACCCCCCTTTTGGGGGAGGCCTATGTCTAGCAGTGGACGTTTTTCGGCTGAAATGATGATGAAGATGTTTTTATGTAATTGTATTTTTTTTTGTAGTAACATCGCACGCATTGCAGCTGTTAAGGTGATAACTAATAAATTTTAAATAAATATGACGGAAAAGCTTTTTTAACCTCGTAGCTTTTCAAATTTAAGATGGTTAATAACGAAAATCCCAAACCTACTTATTTCTATTTTAGAAAGGCACTTCAGGTTAATCTTATTTACCTACTTACGTTGGTACATATGTAACTCGCGGCAGTATAATATTTCGTACGATAAAACATGTATGATTATGTCTACGCTCATTGCCTGCCTAATTACGGTTTCCAGTAAAAAAGCGTAGTGGGGTGCGCCTGCGCAGCGAAGCCCGGTTGTGAGTGCAAAAGCTTCCATATTGCATCAGCCATGATCGGCGAATGTGCAGGCTTGCGTCATGCGCTCAGTCTGGCTGGAATGGTCATTAGAGAGCTTAATTTAGCATGCATGGCATTTGGAGTGGAGGAGGCTAGTTTTATTGTTTTTAACTAATAATTTGTTCCTCTCACACCTCAACTCGTTGTAACCCTGAAGATTATACAGGAAAAGTTTTTATCCAGTGCGCAAATTTTAACCATGATTTCAGCATATCATTCTAGACCCCCTACCGCAGAAATTTTTCGCCAGATATTAAAAAAAAAAAAAAAAATCTGCTGTTCCATACATTTTGACCGCGTAGGTATTGCACTTTTCTATGAAACAGCTGTTTTTTTTTGTATAACCGGCCAAAAAATTCTGCGCTAGGGGCTCTAGAATGATATGTTAAATTCATGGTTAAAATTTGCGCACTGGATAAAAACTTATCCTGTATGCATGATGTTAAGTTTATGAAATTACTAGATTTTAGTTTTAGCTAGCAGCGGACCGGAGTTTTGCCCGCGTGGAGGTCGGAAATTATCCCGGACGTCCTACTACCTTGATAAAAGTACCCTGTGGGCCTCAAGTCTGCTATTACAATAGTGTCAGAACGGTCCGTCATTGATTTCGTAATTGTTGATTTTGACAAGTTTGGTAATCTACTAATATAATGGCGTCATTATGACTTTCCAATGGTCCGCCACTGACACTCCATTGAAAGAAATGACATTTATTGGTAATCTCGTACTTACTTAATGATAAATGAATGACTGACTTGGCGGTAATTTTTGACAGTTCCTAAAATAATATGTTTAAAAATAATATGTAAAAATATATATTTATAAATGAAATCTGGAATGAATAAATGTTCAAATTTAGTAGTATTTTTTCGAAAATCATTTCTATTAACGGGTTTTAAAATAAATGGCAATACGACAATGCCATTATAACAGTTCTATTACGAGACCATTGACCGACCACTGATCGATCATTATGAATTTAGCAGATTACGAACTTTTAGCAAAATGACAATGGGATCGTGTTGGAATGACGAATTTATAAAAATAGCAGACTTAGGCCCCTGATGTGATCCAGATACTATCTGTGTGCCAAATTTCATCCAAATCCGTTCACTAGTTTTTGCGTGAAAGAGTAACAAACAACAATCCATCCATCCTCAGAAACATTCACATTTATAATATTAGTAGGATGCTCCAGGTGGTTAAACATAATATAAAGTTAGTAAAAAATAGTTAAATTTAAAATTAAAAAACCCCCGAAACAAACAAAAACACTAAAAAGTAAAAAGAAAATATTTATTGGCCTTTTAAGTTGCAGGTAAAATTTTGATCATGGCATTGTCTAGTCGGGGGACGGCTAATGAAAATACTAGGCCTCTGTTTGGCGTTTTCATTGACCGTCCTCCGACCTGCCAATGCCTTAATCAAAAATAGAAAATACTCGAACTACTAGAATATACTCTTAATGAGTACCTACCTACACCATTCAAATTTAAGTTAAAAATGTAGTTAAAAAAAAAAAAACTAAGTTCGAATGAAGTAGAGTCAGCTGGCTCTACTTCATTTTAACTTAAAATTCCATTTTTTTTTAAACGATAATAATACTCATTTAATCAGTCAGGAATCGGTTGAGTTAAACTTAGTTAACTGTATGTATGTTCCCCTATTACTCAAAGATGGCTGGACCGATTTGGATTATTTTTTTGTTTCAATGGGCATACTTCCCAGGTGGTCCCATGATCAAGTCAGGATCTGATGATGGGATTCTGGAGAAATAGAGAGAACTCTTCAAATTTTATAGGCACACTTGAAGTAATTTGGGTAGTTTTTGGAAGAGTACTTTCTCAGAGTGGTCCCGTTGCTATTTGATGAAGATCTGATGAAGAACTTCGGAGATAGGCAACGGAACTCCTCAATAAATGATAACAAATGGACTGGGATTGCTGAAATCTCATGTCTGTATATTGTTTACACCAGCTCATAACATAACATCACGCCGGTACGCTGTGAAGGGGTGGGAAGGGGCACATGTGAACCAATAAAAAGTGAAAAAAAAAACAACCGACTTCCGGAAAAAACACTACCTACAAAGTGATAAATAATTTTAATTTCGGAAAGCGGTGGCAAGAAATTAATAAAATACAAATTCAAAGTCACCGACTTCCGAAATTAAAGTTATTTTTCACTTTGTGGTGTTTTTCCGGAAGTCGGTTATTTTCTTTTCTGGAAAAAGTTTTTTAGCCTAACCAGGTTAGGTTAGGTTAAGTTAACTGAATTCTCCTTTATGGATTTTGTTCGTTACTTAATACAAAAATCGGTAAAACGATCTTTAGATATTTTAAACGGTAGGTCTTTTGACCGTAGTTATTTTGAAAATAGTTAGAATAAACTTAGGTATACGTAAATATATACGTAATATACGTAACCCAGGAATCAGTGCAATGAAGAGGTTTGTAGCGTAGGAATACCCATAAATTAAATTAGGTACATTAATATTCAATAAAATGCAGTGTTAATCGTGTCAATACCTACATAAAAAACAATTGATGATAGGTAATTCTTGTAATAACTAGGTATCTTAACCCACTACGTAATGTCCCTGTAATAAATTATCATATATTTGTTATTACACTGTTATTGTAATGAAGTAGTGTAGTGTAATAGTTGCTTACTTTATTGGTTACTAGATACTTAACTACATTGTGTTTGGAAGGCCCGTAAAATATGTGATACAGTGGAAATAAAGCATCAATTAAATATATTATAAACACATTGATCTCGTTGCGGCCATGTCACAGTCGTTCTCCATACAGCAAAGGGTTAGTCTCGAGATTGCATGTGCTCTCCGAGTTTATAACTAAGTACAGACTGTACTTAGTACAGTGTATCAGGAACCACGCGCGGGAAAAGTCGCTCCGCCATCTTTTATTTAAATATTTTTTTTAGTTTTCGTATTATCGCGTTTGAATTTTGAACTTTTGGAAAATGACGATGCTTCTGAGAAAAATGTGGAAGACCCATTCAAAACATAAAAGTAAGTGTACTTATTTTTTTAAATTCATTTTGGGATATTTTAGTAATAACGATTTATGTCGAATTAAATTAAACTAATTAAAATAGGGGCCATATTAATCCAATGTGCAGGCACCTACTAAATCTAACTATTTTACATAATTATTTTTGTTGTTTAAAAATTTGTATTCAAAATAATGATTTTGAATTATCCTCTATGAAATCATGAAATAAATTACGTAAACGAATTCGCTCACTATTTTAGGTAGGTAACTGAATACAATAGTTTTAACTAGTTTTATTGTATTCAGTTGCCTTCTAATAAAATAACCGTGAGTTCACAGCAGATTAGCTATTAAAATGATCTTCAATCTGTGAAAAATTAAACCAATGAACTTTTAAGCAAAAAAAAAAGAACACTGCGCAAATTGTAACCATGAATTCAGCATATCATTGTAGAATTTTTTGTCAGTTATAATAAAACATCTGCTCCTTAATAGAAAAGTGCCATACCTACGCGGTCAAAATGTATGAAACAGCTGATTTTTTTTGTATATCCGACGAAATTTTTTTGATATGCTGATTTCATGGTTACAGTTTGCGCACTGGTTAAAAACTTATCCTGTATGTAACATAAAATGGATAACCGTAGCACGATATCCTTTTTTTATTAATCACGGTTAATGTCCAGTTATATCGTGGTATGGACCAGCAGCCTAATTGCGTAACGTATTAACTTTCTGATGACGATTCCGAAACTAAGCAAACTCCCTTCGTAATCGTGTTCTATAATCCGAATTGCGAAACTAAATTGAATCAAAATCTGTAGAATTGTATAGGGATGTTAATAAAATCTTGCCCAATCTATTACGTTTGCGCGTTTTGTTTCATAACATATGAACTATTCGCTTCCGAATAATATTACTATAAATTAATATTGTTTTAATTACAACTGGTGGTCTACTATTGCTTCAAATGAAAATATACAATGATTCCCTAAAAAACGTAAAACCAATTTATAAAACACTTTCTACCAAAAACTGCCATAATTGAAAAAAGCAACGAAACTTTACAATGTTCACGTTTTATTTATCTGTAGTCGATGAAAAAATCGTAGAAAAGCAGTGTTGTCAACTTATTGGGATAACTCCTAAAACTGGGGGTTTGGACACCCCAACTAGCAGATTAAATTTTGCTTTAGCGGCTGTTCGTTTTGTTTTGATTAGTCTAATTTAGTTTGTGGAAATCTGTTATTATAATAACACGATGACGGCATGTTTTTTACTGTTTGCATGAAACCTGTGATAGTAATTTTACCATTATATCTTTATAATACCGAAATCATTTTGGATTCAAACGCTAATATGAAAAGACTCTTCAGCATGACGAATATAGTGAAGTCACACAGAGGCTGTGCCCGTGTCGAGATCGAAAACAGTGTCATTTCGACCAAATAAATCCCATGAAAACATGCTTCCAAAATATAAAGTCAAGCCATTATTGTGTATCTAACAATCATCCATACATCTCCACTTACTTTTTCAGTAACTATTTTGTGATCCCTACTCAATATTATAAATGCGAAAGTAACTCTTTCTTTCACGCTTTCACGCCTAAACCGCTGAACTGATCGTCATGAAATTCGGCAGAGATATATTCTGGAATATGGAGAAGGACATAGGCTACTTTTATACGCGATAACCGACATCCACGCTGGTGGAGCCGCGAGCAAAAGCTAGTAATCTATAAAGTACGTGACGATGATTTGAAAAACTATGACTGATTGTGACATAATAAGTTTTACTTTCAATTTCAAATCTTCAAATGGACCTCAAAAAGGACGACAGAACGTCAGCAATAGGAATTTAAATAAAATTAAAAATTGCGATTAAGTGGAGTCGGGAAAAAGTTGGCAACACTGTAACAAATAAAAAAACTATGAAATGTTTTTGTTTGTCTTGAATTTTGTTTTAAATTCGTTGTTTTATGTTTTTCAATAAACTAAATTATATTTACTATTCGCATACAAAGACATGGGCCTATGATAAACAGTATCGGATTATTTTTGTGGTTTCTGCACAGAACACGTAATTGGCAAATGGCAAGGAATAGGGCTCTGTCTTCGTTTTGTACTGGCTGCACTACGTCATAAGCTGTGTTTCTCAATAGCGAAAAGGACGAACCAGTTACCCATAATTCAGTATCAGCTGTAGTGCTGTAAGTAAGCCAATATAAACAGGAATTTCGTGTGTCTAGTGATTGTAACTTTCTTAGGTTAACTATTTATTTTGGGTAATAATGATTGTCTGTCAACCTCACATTTTAACTACTGAGATGTTGTTATTTGATATTTTGGTCAGTGGGTCGTCTTAGGGGTTGTATGTATGTAATTCTATCAGCATCTACATAAGCAGCAGATACTAAATTACAAACTATAATAACCAATTACAACCAACAACATAACGTTAATTATTATAACATTTTCGCAGACGATGCCAGAGCTACTAACTTCAATCTAATATTGACCTATGAGGGTTTTACCTCAAAGAATTTGGTGGCAACGCAAGACATTGAAAACCAAGCTTTTGTATTTATCATTGAAGGTGAGCTTTTTAACACAGTTAAGTATCAAGCAGCAACTCACAATTATGAATGAATTTTTCTTTGGGCGAACTTTATACATAAATGTAATCACATCATAAATTTCATATGTCCCTATTTTTTACAGTTTTAGTTTCGTGCCATGTTAAATAAAGAAATAGCCATAGGTTGATGACGACCTACTAAATATTGCCTAGTTTGGCCCATAATTAAGTACTTTAATTGAGCAGAAAATAATTTGATTTTGTTTTAAAATTGCAGGAGTCCCCGGAACACTTCCCCTGCATAGACATGAAAGCAGCATGAATGATGTTGGCTGTTGCCATTTGTTTCGGCTACTTATGATGTTGGCTGTTGCCATTTGTTTCGGCTACTTCTGACATCCCATTTGTTTCGGCTACTTCTGACATCACTGTTACTGCTACTGCAACTACTTCAGTTATCAAGCTGCTCAAGTGCAAAAGTAGAAACTGAAGATTGTTATGAACATACTAATTTTACCTATTTAAGAAAACTGCTGACTAGTTTTGCTCAACAGCAATATACTTAATATGTACTTGTGTTAATTGATATTGGTGTAAACTTTAATACTTACAAAGTGTTTTAATTATGAACTAAAATAACTGTTAAATGTTGAAATACATATAGCATTGATTAAGTTTAAAAAAAGACAAGTTATTGATCATTAAAGTGATACTATTTAGAAAATAGCAGTGTTTATCTGAATTGTCATTTATTTGGTACATAAAGGTAAATTAAAAACAAATAAAATAATGGTTAACATAACTGCTTTATTTATATCATTTCACCCTTCTGACTACAGCATTTGTTCACATTTGACATGAATTTGTTGGCTATGAGGCAAAAAGAAATTCAAACAAGTATATTGTATAGATTAGTGGAATTTGGCAAATTTGGGCTACTGTTTTCCTGTGGAAGTCATTTATAATTTAATACAGCTTGGTAATGTTGCTGAGAGAAAGTTTACATTTTTCCTGTTTATATAGTTGAGCCACCTGAAAGATAAAAAAATAATTTAAGTACATCCTCATTATTTTCCATCATCCATTACTCATCCAGTCTTTAATAGGCCTCTCCCTTAAACGCTTCAATGCACAATCTACTGATGTACTTTACAAAACTACAATATTCTGCTATTAGATAAACAGTAATTAGATGCCTACAATTCTATTGATGGATGGAACATAGATACTTGACTAAAAAGTATAAATTATCTTTATTTAGGTACCTCATAGGCAAGTCATTTTTTTAATAATAAATAAAAAAATTGATGGACGTATTATTTAACTATATACATTGTGTATTAATATCAAGCAAAACCAATTCAATGAGAAATATTTTTTGTAGGCCTCCACATAATAAACATAACAAATAAATAGGTATTATGGTTTTTCAATATTTAGAAAACAATGTTCAATACTACCATAGTCTGATGCATGTAGAGTACAATGCTTATTTTGTGGATTTCCACCGAATGTAAAGAATAATATTGTATGATTGAAAATCTTCACACACATTGCATAGTAATTTTACAATGCAATGTGTGTGATAAACTTGACAGGCACAGGCCTCTCTGTGAGAGGGAGTGATGGACTGTAATCCACAGACAGAATAATTGAATTGGATATTTTTACTAACTTATTATTCACAATAATTAGTTGAAAAATATTTAAGGTACCTAGTAGGCCATCATCATCATTTCAGCCGAAAGACGTCAACTGCTGGACATGGGCCTCCCCCAATTTGGGGGGTTTGCTATAATCGCCACACTTGGCAAGCGGGTTGGCAATCGCAGTATGGTGGTAAAATGCATGGAGAACACTGCTACCCATTCTTAGTAAGTCCCTGAGTCGCCTCCTACGACACTGACGGGAAAGTACCTACCTACCTACTTTGCTTAAAGTAATTATGCATTGCCTTATCTATATTTTGTATTGACAACAAACAATATGTGTAGATACAATATTTAGGCATAGGTATTCAATAGGTTCTTTTATAGGAAATAATATTGATATTACCTTGAACAGACAATGATGTGGAAATAAGTCTGTATTTACGGTGTGTGTAGCTAGTTCATAGAAGTCTTTAGATAGGTAATACATTGACATTAACTGCTTCTTCAATGTGTGCTTCTTTTGTTCTTCCTGTTTAAATTGATCGCTTTTTAGGTTTTCTAATTACAATTCGTAAATGCTCGACTGGCTTGCTAAGTTGGTGACATTATGATAAGTTTCGATACGAGGTACCTACGAATTTGTATTTCGTTAAAACGCCACCAAATTATCTCGTTTCTGAAATATCATCTAGGTAGGTTCTCTTAGTAGGAATCTTTATTTTAGGTTGTAAGCACACGTAACAGAAGAAAACGATTGCAATTATCTCTGTATAATCACCTCGTTGCTTCGCTATTCAAAATACCACAATACTGATATAACATTGAGGTTTTACACAAAATCACATTCACAGTTTATCAGGAAGACTACCACTTATATTTTTTCGTTATAATTTAAGAGATTTAATGATTAAATCCCATTAAAATGTAAGAAGAAAAATGACTGCGGCGAGTACGTCGCCTTCGGCTTGCGAAACAGACTACTCGTTGGTTTCAAACAAACTGATAGCTGTCAAACTAGTTACGCAATTCGCTTTAGTTAGAAAAATAGACCGTATACCCAATTTTTCCCGACATATCATTCACTCTAATAGAATAGTAATCGCTTTCACAGATATTGGAGTTTCGCAATTCGAAATTCGTAAATTTAAGCAAATTGCGATAGAAACGAAGCAAATTAATCTGAATCGTTTGTCAATAATGCATTACGCAATTAGGTAGCAGTTTGTGCGCCCTTTTTAAAATTGCAATAGACAGGTTGCATTCACATTTAATGGTCCACTCAATCATCTGCGTTCACGTTTTTACGTCTTCATTAAAGGTTCCGACTACGGAGTATCTAACCTCGCAAAAGGCCGCGGCCCATCTCCGGGGCAAGTTTCTCTAATTACTCTGGAATTAGGAGCTCTCGCCAAGCCTTAAATGGCCGACTATGAAAAAAGTTGCCTCGTTGCCAGCCTCTATATTTTATACGTCGTACATTGTATTGTGAGTACTGTAGTGGAATTATGTTTAATATAAATGCAGCGATGTACGGTGAAGTGATAGATGATTAGTGCGCGCCTTTCCTAAAATGACGAGTCGTTTTCTTTTTATAGGGCTGGGGTAACGGGAAAGGATTAGAAAGTATTTTTTGCGAGATTTTTTAAAATAACTTTATTGTATTTGCTTTTTTAGTGGCTTACGATTTACAAACGAGAGCAGTGGTGGCCCAGTAGCAACGGCCGCGACCTACGAGATGTAGGTCGTTGGTTCGAATCCAGACAGGCGCTTTACTTTGTGTAAATTATTTCATCACCACTGCTCTCAAAACGGTGAAGGAAAACATCGTGAGGAAACCGGCATGTCCTAGAACCAACAATTCGAAGACATGTGACATCTACCAACCCGCACTGGGCCCGCGTGGTGGATTACGGCCCACTCCCTCTCACAGAGAGGAGGCCTGTGTCCCAGCAGTGGGAACATTATAGGCTGATTATGTATGTATGTTATAGAGACAGGGTCAGAAATATGAATACCTAGTGGCAGGGAACTCGATGCGCAAACTGTCACCGTGGATGCAGTCCCAGATTTCGAACTTCATGTGTTAATTTTCGCCAGGTTTTTTAAAATTGCGTTTCAATACATTTTGATCTACCTACCAGAGGTATTGCATTTTTCTATGAAACAGTAGATTTCTTTTTAACCAACTTCAAAAAGGAGGAGGTTCTCAATTCATCGGAACCTTTTTTTATGTATTTTCCCCGATTACTCGAAGATTGCTAAACCGATTTGGATTTTTCTTTTTTGTTTGAAAGGTTATACTTCCCAGGTGGTCCCATGATCATCAAGTCAGGGTCTGATGATGGGACCATGGAGAAATAGAGAGAACTCTTCAAATTTTATAGGCACACTTGAAGCGATTTGGGTAGTTTTTGGAAAAGTACTTTCTCGGAGTGGTCCCATTTCAATTTGGTGAAGATTTGATGAAGATCTTCGGAGATAGGCAACGGAACTTCTCAATAAATGATATCAAATGGACTGGGATTGCTGAAATCTCATGTCTGTCTATTGTTTACACCAGTTCATAACATAATATCACACCGGTACGCTGTGAAAGGCACATGTGAATGTCGGAAGGCGGTGACAAGGAATTAATAAAACACATATCCAAAGTCACAGACTTCCCAAATTAAAGTTGTTTTTCACTTTGTAGTGTTTTTCCGGAAGTCGGTTGTTTTTTTTTTGGAAAACGTTTTTTGTTAAAACAATTCTACGCTAGGGCATCTAGAACCATGTGCTGAATTCACGGTTACAGTTTACGTGGTGACGTCACTGTCACCTTGTATAATTAGAGTTAGGTTAATGCTGTGAAAGTTCAAGATATCACTGAGATAATTATCAGCTAATTGCATATATTTGATGAATGCCGCACATCTCAGCAGTAGGGCGTGTCAGACTTTACTGACTTAAACCCACCCGTGTTCCCTCAGTAGCCCGTATGCCAGGGGCTGTGGTATCTCTTTCGAACAAACCCGCACCCCTGGCAGGCATCGGCCCTTGCGGTCCCCACCGGTGTTTGCTGACATCTTTGACGGCGCGCGTGTGGAACACAACGCGCCGTCCCGTCTACCACTTTTCGGCCGCAGGGGATAGGGAGAGCGGCTGACGCTATACCGACACTCCTCTTCCCCTGCGGCCCCACCGCGTCCGCCATCAAACGGTGGCGGCCCCGTCCAGGCCACGGAAGGGAAGAGCGCTGCTCAGAAGCACCGGCACTCCTCCTCTACCGCAGCCCGTAACCCTCAGCCGCGATGCCTCCCATTCGACATCGCGGCCCACCTCAGTTTCGGTGCACCTCACCGCAACCTACTTTTTGGCCGCTACGTCGTCGGCTTTGAGGCAAAAGCCCTGACGAGCGGCCCCACCTTTGGGTTCCTCTTGGCTTCACCGTTGCCGGAATCCACGGTTACTGAGCCCCACCGCAACGACAATGCGGGAACCCACTCGGGGGGGGGAGGGGGGGTGGCAGGTCGCTTGACAGGCAGTTTTGTTATCAACGACAAAGCCGACTTTCTTTCGTGGATGTTACCAACGAAACCTAGACAAGGAAAGATTCTTTTATTTAGTTATATATACTTTTTTATGTAAACAGGAAACAGCCGTAGGTACCTGACTATGTAGGTATGTGTCTTTCCAAACGTGACAATGGAAACTATTATTCTCTGCCTGTATAATTTAGTAAAATCAGGTAGGTGAACCCTACATATAAATAAAAACCCAATTGGTAGTACAAAACTGTTGAAATATTTAGCAAACACGATCAGGATAATATTTTTTGACAAATTGAATTTTCCTATTACTCACGACACTATTTATAACTAGAAACTTACTTAGACCGTACTAGCTATCTATTATAATTTCAAATATAAACAACTAGCTTTTGCCAGCGGTTCCGCCCGCGTGGATGTCGGTCATTGCGTAAAAAAGTAGACTATGTCCTTCTCCATATTTCAGGCTGCCAAATTTCATGACAATCGGTTCAGCGGTTTAGGCGTAACAGCGAGACAGACAGACAGAGTTACTTTCGCCTTTATAATATTAGTAGGGAAGTAGGGATCGAAAACTGTCGAAAGAAAGACCAAAAAAGAGCTTCAAAAATAAACACAGGTAAAATAATTATGTTACACGCGGTCCGGGCCTACCTAATTAACGCAACTCAACCTTGACCAATATTTTTAATCTGTGATTCAACGATTTAAAAAAAAGTTATATCGCATCGTAATATTTCTCGTTATGTGATAAATTATTAATTGAATGAAAGGCTGTGATCGAATGGAGAACGAGCCAGCTAAGCGGTGTGGCGGTGGCCAGCATTCTTGTTAAAACGTTGCACTTTATCTGGCCCAAAGCTAACTGCGCAAAAACTAAACGTGAAAGCTAGTTGGAAAAGCGATTAGTTAATTTGATGGCGCTTTTATCACTTCGACGCGCTTTATTGAAAGCATAATATTTATCTTATTTTTTTAAATGATAATGATAGTAGTTATGTACCTACCTACTTAATGCTGTCTGAGAGCGTTTTTTTTTTAATTGAGCGACCGAAGTCATTTAAAATTACAAATCAACATTATTATAACAATATGAATAAAAAAAAGCAAAGATAAAAATATACTAATCTTTTCGGATTAAATTTAAGCTTTATTAGTTATATTTAGTTACCTTTTAAAGTAATACCATTACCTACCTAGGTGTAGGTACTTGCAAAGCGTAGCGCAAAAGGTGCGTAGCTTTTGCAACTTGTGGCTAGGTACAAGTTTTCAAAGCTATTACGCCTTACGTATTAGCCTAATACTTAAGTACCTACCTACTTTTTAAATAAATATTGTTAAATCTAAAACTATGTCAAATGTGTTTCTCCGGGTCCGTTAAAGGTAAAAGCTTCGTTAAGTTCGTTCGTAAGTTTTTCATTATCTACTCATGAAAAAGAAAATAAACGCCCCAATAATAAAAATCTTTCTACCCATAAATACGCCTACTTTCATATCTAACAACTGCAGTTAACTTCTAACGCAATGCAATCGACACATTAATTTCCTTTACACATCTAACGCGCCACAGACAACCAGTTAGAACCAGTATGAGAAGCGCATCACAACTTTATCAGCGCTCGTACGTGTCGCTGGTGTTTCGTTCAACTTATTACGCCTAATAACTGACCTATGGCCTACTTCACTATCGATAGAACCCGTCTGGCCTAGATGAAGTTATATATCACTAAAATAGCCGTCTGATTGCCACCATTTTGTGATTATTGTTTTGCGTATCCGTCTGCGTCCTTGTGACGCAGTTCAGATTAATAGTAAAATTTCAGCAATGTTTTGTTTGGGAAATATTTTGTTTTGTTGTTGATTTGAGTTGGTGATGTTGCTGTTGTTGTTGCGTAAGTTCAAGCTGTAGTTGCGTTGATGACCAGCTTGAACCATATAAGTTAGCAGTCATGTTTATGTTAATAAATAAATAATTTAGCCTTTTCATTTCGAAACGCTAACACGTAAAAAAAACACCAACAAAATGTCTTTTATTTCGGCGTGCCCATTACCAAAGGCCTCCTCCAGCGATTTACCACTGTTGCCTGTCTAGAGCAACCCTTCTCCATCAGTTTGCTTCCGCTGACAATTTTATTTCGTCTTCCCACCTTGTGTGCTGTTCCCCGTCTTTTGTTGCCTTCCTGTGGGTACATATCTATGATCCTCTTGCTTCACTTCTCCATTTTATCGCGTAACACAATATGTCCACCCATGTAACACCCACTCCCATGACGATCGGAGGTGCTACACTCGAAGTTGTGGACGAGTACGTTTACCTAGGACAAACTGTCCAGTTAGGTAAGTCCAACTTCGAGAAAGAGGTCAATCGTCGAATCCGACTCGGCTGGGCAGCGTTCGGGAGGCTTCGCAATATCTTCTCGTCCCAAATACCACAGTGTCTCAAGACGAAAGTCTTTGACCAGTGTGTGTTGCCAGTGATGACCTATGGTACAGAGACGTGGTCGCTCACAATGGGCCTTATCAGAAGGCTTAAAGTCACCGAAAAGGCAATGGAGAGGGGTATGCTCGGAGTTTCCCTACGCGATCGAATCAGAAATGAAGAGCTCCGCAGGAGAACCAAGGCAACCGACATAGCCCGAAGAATTGCCAAACTTAAGTGGCAGTGGGCAGGGCACATTGCTCGCAGAACAGATGGCCGATGGGGCCGAAACTTTCTGGAGTGGCGACCGCGTACCGGAAAACGTAGAGTGGGAAGGCCTCCCACAAGGTGGACCGATGACCTTGTGAAGGCCGCTGGATGTGGGAAGCACAAGACCGGTCGAAGTGGAGGAGCCTGGGGGAGGCCTATGTTCAGCAGTGGACGTCTTTCGGCAGAAATGATGATGATGATGATGACGATATGTCCTGCCCACCTCCACTTCTGTTAATCTATTCGAATGAGTTTTGTTATTGTCCTTAGATCAGTGTTTCAGATGTTATTCTGGCGTTTACAACCATGTTTATCTAAATAGGTAGAGTTCAATATATTTAAAAGTTAGAACAAGTGAATCCGGCGTTACTTTGCGGAATCCGAGACAGTTAAATGTTGTGTAAATCTAGCTAACGCCTACGGCTTCACCCACGTATAATGTCAATAAAAAGTACCAAATGTCCTTCCCCAGGGTTCAAAGTATTCCCATTCAAAATTTCATCAAAATCGGTCAAGCTGTTTCGGAGATTAGCGGGGACAAACAAACAGACAGTTTTTTTTTACATTGCAACACTTCAATTGTGTTTATTTTTACGAGTATCTACGTCCGTAGATATTTATTTGTATGCAGAAGATGCGATTAGTATTTAGGTACTTTTATACTAATCGCATTTTCTGTCTACGTGCACATTTTTGCGGGCTCCCAGGGCGGTGCTGCATACTGCATTCAAGCCTAGATATAGTTATTGCGGAATTAAAACTAAATATTTTTAACTGTCAATATATTTAGAACTTCAGGGAAGGTAAATATTTGGGTGTTTTAAATTAAGCTTTTACCTGTTGATAAGTTCATATTGCCACAAGGCGTTGTGCACGAACTATACAGGATAAGTTTTTAATCAGTGCGCAAACTGTAGCCATGAATTCTTATTCGAATTGGTTACTGTTTGCGCACTGGTTATTATTAGACTGCCTCGTTGGTCTAGTGGTCGCAAGCGCTATTGCTGAGTATGAGGTCTTGGGTTCGATTCTCAGGTCATGCAAAGTGGTATCCGGTTTTTAACCCACTTCAAAAAGAAGGAGGTTATCAATTCGACCAATTTCACATAGATCTGATGATACGTTTCGGAGATAAACAATGGAACTCATCAAAAATGACAGAAAATCAACCGCGATTGCTGCTATCCCATAAATAATCAAATCAAATCAAATCAATTTATTTCGGATTAAAAAAAAAAATATCCATAGGTGTTAGTAACAATAAACTTAGCTTAATGTTAGTACTCGTTCCGTAAAACGTTTTAATTTAAGCATGCGCCGGGTTGAGCGCCCTTTGCATGAATACTCATCCACTGCTTCAACTGTGGCGACTCCCACCTGTTTGCCAACGCGTCCGCGTTGTTTTGACCCCAAAGATGATGAAATTTTGAATTGGTGTGGGGTAGGTACTATAACCAAAAGTGAAAAATACATTTCCCAAAAAAAAAAAAAACAACCGACTTCCGGAAAAAACACTAAAAATTACTTTAATTTCGATATATAGTAACCTACTACAATAACATGAGATTTAAACATAACTGGCGAAATTAAGGTGTTCGTTTCACGAGGAAACTCACGTACATACTGGCAGCCAATGGTTAGGCTGTGTCTATGTTCGAATGATCGGGAAGTTTTTATCTTTAGAATGTCAAATAACTTTACATAGGTTTTGTTGCGGAAGCTTCATTCTATTGACAGGCGCGACGCTGTAAGAAGCTAATTTCTTAAATTAAAGGTGGAGTCTCACCGGTTAAAGACCATCAATTATTTTATTTATAGATACCATAGTCCCTGGTATCTTGAGAACTCGGCAGAGTTCTCACAGTACACCTCTCCCTAACACTTCGGGCAAACCTTGTTTGTGATATTAGGTTATGTTTTCATATAAGATACAAGTATACGTTGCTAATGCTCCTCTGATGGATACAAAATTTCACGCATGCATTGAGATGGTCTCAAGCTAATCTATAGTAATATTATAAAACTAAAGAGTTTGTTTATTTGGTTGAATAATTTCAGGAATTCACGTTAATCTCAGGAACTACTGGTTCGAATTGAAAAAAATATTTTAGAGTTGGATAGCCCATTTATCGAGGAAGGCTATAGGTTATATAACATCACGCTGGGGCCCGTTCCGTGTGGTGCCGGGCGTAAAAGAATAGCACCATCTCATTTCTTCCCGTGGGCGTCTTAGAAGGCGACTAAGGGACTTACTAGAGAATGGGCAGCAGCGTTCTCTATGCATTTTACTACCATACTGCGATCGCCAATCCGCCTGCCACGCGTGGGGATTATGGCAAAACCCTCCTTTTGGGGGAGGTCTGTGTCCAGCAGTGGTGGTGGTGGTGGTAGTGGCCCTTAGGAACCGAGCTAAAATAAAAAAGTCACGAATACGAAGTACTCGCACGGCCAGGCGATTCGATGCGACGGGTTGGGTCGGAGGAGCAAGAAATTTGACGCAGACGAAGTTGCGGGCAGAAGCTAGTTATAGCTATAACTTGTCCGTCTTCATGTTTTATTACTACATGACAGGAAATTTATAATAAGTATCTAAGTTTAATCAACCGTCAGCTAGGTAAGGTAACCTAATGATGGCTGATTGCATCTTTAACAGTACCTAACTTTCCATTTTGTTTTTTTTTCTATGAGGGTTAGCGATGTAAGGGCGTTTTATATCAGAAACAGAGGGGGGAGCTTTGCTAGGTAAATATTTCAAAAAAATTGGTATCAGAGGGATGGTTTTATGGGAAGCATGATTGGGGTAACGTGATCATTTCGTTGGCAGCAGCACTTTGAGGCGAAGTCCACCTTTCTAGGTACCTACTCAATTAGGATATTTATATAATTAAATTAGCGTGCCTAAAGAATTGGTATGGATGGTTTTAATGGATTAAAATCACTATCACTGCTTCACATTTTTAGTTCAACAAATATTATTCTCGTTATTTTACCTACGAAAGTTGAAATATCTAAGGGTAATTCGTTAATATATACAACGTTTTATTACCCACTTAAATGGCGACAGTCGGCCATCAAGATTCGGTGCAATTTGCTCACAATTTGCTGATCGATTTCCTGGCGAGCGTTTACGAAACCAGCCTAGCCTGTAATAAGTTAATGAATCTAAGCTGGGAAAATTGGCACGTCGAGTTACTGTAGCTAAATTACCAACCATAAGCACCTATCCCACCGCCGACGAGGAAGCGACAAGCAAACAACGGTTTTAACGCTCAAGAAGGTACAAAAAAAGTTACAAAATATTGTCAGACCCGTAAAAGAAAAAGAGATTATACATGATTAAATTAGTAGTCATTGGCGTATCTAGTCCTAAAGGGGCCCTGTATCAGAATTTGTTAGGGGCCCCCTTTTTTACCCTTCTGCGGCCAGGCTTAACAAGGCGATAATGCTTATTTTTATTCAAAACGAAAGTAAACAGCGTCCTGACTCCTGGGGCCTAAGTCTACTAATTTATAAACGTTACAATGGTCTCTCAATGGTGTGTTTTTGACAGTTTTTGTATGGCAAATCTGTCAAAAACTTACCATTGAGAGACCGTTGTGACGTTTATAAATTAGTAGACTTAGGCCCCTGCAAGAGCGACATCATCAACTAGTATTTGAGCGTGTTGAATTTTTTTTTACATGCTGTGTAATAACTTCGGGGCTCTAGGGGGCTACGGTGGTAGCTACGCCACTGTTAGTAGTTGATCCCTGACTGTTCACATCGCTACCAGCGGGTACCTACTCTTTTGACGCAGAAGCAAGGGCTATCAACTCGATCGCTCAGTGACGCCCGCTTGGCGAGCAGAACAATCCCCAAGAAGCTTACGTTTGCTTGGTACATATGGCTACACATCAAGCTATACACTTTCAGTTAACGGTAAACTCGCACTGTACGGAAATCCTATACAATGCGAGATCAGCTTATACTGACAATGTTTAGCTTGATGTGTAGCCATGTGTACGAGCGAGTAATCGCGCACTCGCCGCTCGTTGCCCGCCAACTCGTTTTTAGTTGCTAGCTAGTAGAGCTAGCAACTAAACCTTTCTCGTTAATCGCCAGCGGTGGGAGAGGTGCCTTAGGTAGGTGCTTGGCGACAACGTCCGTTTTAAATGCGCACATATCAGGTTGGAGAAATGTTATACATAAGTAAGTTTTTTTTCGATCAGCGGAAAGTTCACTCCATGTTGAGACGTTTAAAAATAGATTAATTTATAAACACACGTAATGGTTATTTCATCTGTTAGAAAATGAGTTGTTGTAAAAGTTGATATTACTTTTACTTTGTTTCCTGAAAAATTACAGTAATGAACTTTTGAAACTCGTAAGAAAGCTGTTATAACGGCTGACATCGACAAGGTCACGTGAAGGTGTTTTAACGTGGACTCAAGTAAAGCTTTTGACTTTGTTTTGTGTACTGTTCGTGCGGAAAGTCTTGGTACATACATAGCTGTTAATTTACTAGTAAGTATCTAAGCACCATTTAAAGTTATTATTAAGCTTTACATAACATCATGTGCACGCCACAAATGAGAGAAACAATATGTCTTTTTCATTGACAAGGGCGTACTTCAAGGATGCGTCCTGAGACCTATGCTGTTGAAACTAACACCTGATTACTAAAAAGGTTTCTTCTTCCATTTAGCTACATTTGGTGGCTTAAATGGCTAAATTACAGAGTTCTGACTAAGGCAGTGCCATTTGTAAGAAAGTCTTCTAAAAAGTAGCCTTATCAGAAAGAAGAATGGTCGTCCGCCTCGCTCGCACTGTATTCTCCAGACGGATTCAGCAACTAATTACTGAAATATCAGTGTGTTAAAAATAAAAAGCTTTTGAAATGTACATTATATGAAGGTACTTAGCTTATTGTCCTATAAAGACACATCCAAGTGGAATAAGCCATCAATAGTGGTTTGTTTATAGGTACTTATGGACAAGAACACAATGATACATACCTAATTATACATATATATGGAAAAAGCCCAGCTAGCTTCGCCTTTTATTAGAATAATTAATTATTCATAGAATTTAGATAAATAATAATAGCTACAGGCTGTTAAAATAAAATAACGCGGTATATGAAGTAGGTACATTGTTGCATCATTCCCTATGTTGTGTCATTTTATTTTATTCTTGTGCCTTTCTTTCCAGAATTATGCGAGGAGTGGGCGCTAGCAGAATGCGAGGGTGAGGGCTGGTGGCGTGAAGCCCGAGACTCCGGGCCTGGTGAGGTGGACGTGAGGTACGCGGGCGCAGCACCCGTGGAGCGAGCCGCCTCCGCCCCTGCCACTGCACTCGCCGTCAGATCTGCTCTGCATTCTGCTAAACGTATGTATAAGAAGAAAATAAATAATAATGTTTATTTGGACACATATCGTGAAACAAAAATTCAAAATTAATGTAGATAGAGCATTTATCATAATCACTGTTCTTCTTAGCGTATCGATTGCAAAAAAGATCAAACATCTTTGGCCCAAAATTCAGCTGCGCGAACTCTGATCACTGACGCATCATAAGATCACCAAGTGCACAGGTGACAGGGCATGAGGCGCAGGATGGAAGGTGACTACTGGCCCTGAGAGAGGCCCTTGAATCGAGAGAAAAACATATTTCTAGAGTAGATGCAGCAGGTCATTTTATTTTGCAACTCGAAGCAATTTTGTGCCTAGCAGTGATTGTGAATGAAGCTCCCGGGATGAGGTTACAAAGGTTTCTGCGGTCGTATCACAATAATATTATATCATACTTATTGATTTATCGCCTTATTTATAGAACGCTCCGAGATATCTCGACTTCAAATATTCCGGTCAAGAACACGATGAGAACCGAGGTCTAGAGGTCCTATTAAATTGTAAACGTTTTAGCTAATTATGTTTTGGGAAATATTTTTGTTTTCATGAATGACTTCCTATTTTATTTTGTTTATGCCGTAATATTATTATTTTGGACGTACGTAAGCATGCGAATTATATTATAGTTATACCAATTTATATCGATAAGTAGGACAGTTTTTGTAGGGTAATATGACGATAATATGGATAATGGCGTGGAGAGGCCTATGTCCACCAGTGGACTACTGTAGGCTGCTAATGATGATAACGTATAGATATAGATGAAGACTGTATTTTATGTTTCTTTTGTTGCAGTGATAAACAAGAAGCTACAGCGAGTGAACTTGGACATAAGCGCAAAAGGCATCGTAGTCAGCGATGCAGACTCACAGGAAAACGTGATAAGCGTTTCTATTTACAGGTAAAATTATAACAACTAATTAGTATATTTCAGTGGTGACAACTTCACAAGAATAGCACCAACCCATTTCTTCCCGTGGGTGTCGTAGAAGGCGACTAAGTAGGACTATGTGGGACTTACTAGAGAATGGGCAGCAGCGTTCTCTATGCATTTGACCACCATACTGCGATCGCACATCCGCCTGCCAAGCGTGGCGATTATGGCGAATCCATCGTTTATCTGCTCGTACCAGGTAAACTTATAGGTTTAAAAATAAAATGACTTAGATACTTTGAGTCACGTTGCAAAAACCGCAGTCGTGGGTACAGAATTTGGATGCTTACCTAGCTATGTATAACTCGCCTAGTTATGTGCAGTTTCATACACTAGTTTATCTAAAGGTAAGTTAAGTTAAACTAGGTATTACCTATATTATGGAACAGTTTCATAAACTACTATTGTAGCTGCGTAATAATTGGTAATGTAAAATTGTCGAATATAACGTTCACAATGCCATCATTAAGATACAAGAGCCGGATGCACCGCGGTTCGTGCCTGGTACGAGAATAAAATTACAATTGATTGACCAAGATTAATTGTCCACGGCTGACCAACAAAATTATCTGGACAAAAATAATTATTTAATTAACAAGACGTTGACAATACATTCAACATTATCTACACTTGTTATGTGGTATTAATATTAATTGATACAATAATTAATAACGGCTAAGAGTAAAAACAAATAAAGTCATTGGTACTGATTGGCTATGAGGAAGTTAACCTTTTTCCTAGTGCATATTTTTCCTTGATAAATGTTAGTAAATATTAAGTATTTTATGGCAGATATTTCTGCGGTTTCGTTATCATCTAGGACCATGTGTATTTGGTTATGATTTGAAACTTACCGAAACGTATAAAAGTAGACAATCGACACAACTTTAAGAAAGAAGCCGACAGAACGATCCAGTTGGGTTGGACAGCATTTGGGAAACTTCGGCAAGTCTTCTCGTCGCATATCCCGCAATATTTGAAGACTAAGGTCTTCAACCAGTGCATCCTGGTTGTTACGACATATGGCCGAATCGTGGACACTGTCAGTTGGGCTGGTCCACAAATTCAAGGGTCGCTCTGCGGTGTATGGAGCGGGCAATACTGGGAGTTTTTGAAGGGTAAAATCTGAAATGAAATTATCCGGAAAAGAACCGTAGCTTGCAGAGGAAGCAAACTAACGGTCTTCAGAATCTTACGATGACATATACCAAGTCACTCAGACAGTTTTGCGACAAAAGTTTTTATGTATGGGAGACTAGCCAATTATAATTAATTTTGAAAATATGATTATTTTAAGTAAAAAAATAAGTACATTCTAATTTCGAAAATTCCCTCCGCATTGTTTGCGAGCTAATTTAAATTAAATTATTGTGTAATATTTGTGCTCTGTGTTATTGTTCGCCCTTTGACGGCTGTTACGGAAGAAAACGTGATATATGAATGGCTAGCAGTGAAATTTTTTATCCATGACAATAGGCGAGTTACGTATCAGAGAGATTCAGCACATTATACCTACTGCAGGTTGGATCGGGAAGCCTTCACAAAATTCTACATGTGCATCTTCGCGTGAGGAGGATAGTTTCACGCTGGGTGCCGCACAACCTCACGGATGCTCAGAAACAGGCCCGGGTGGAATGGTGCCGTGATATGATAAACAAATTTGAAGCAGGCTCGTCGCGGCGTGGTTACGACATCATTACAGGTGATGGGTCTTGGATTTATCAATACGATCCAGAAACGAAGCGCCAGTCGATAGTTTGGGTGTTTCAACACGAATAAAGCCCACCAAAGTGAACCGATCTAGAAGCGGGCGGAAGATTTTGATCGCGATCTTTTTCATTTTGACTGGCTACTTTTTGTCAATTTCTTTAAGGAACCAAAGAAGCATCAACGCTGAATGGTATACTACCAAATCCATGGCAAAAAAAAAAATCTGTTGTGATTAACAAGCGACCAAACAGAGGGGCTCCGCGGGTTACTGCTCCACCACGACAACGCGCTTTCGCATTCCGCACTCAAAACGAGGGACTTTCTAGACAGCATGCCGGTCAAACTCTTGGGTCACCCTCCTTATAGCCCTGACCTAGCACCGTGTGACTTCTATTTATTCACGAAAATAAAAAAAATCTGCTCAAAGGGATACAATTTTCGTCGCCGGTAGGAGCGCTGTCAGCGCTCGAGCAGGCTGTTAACGAGGTGTCTGCGGCGGACTGGAAAAAGGGTTTCGAAAACTGGTTCAGACCGTGTATGAAATTTTGTATAGAGGCTAGTGGAGATTACTTTGAAAAGATTTAATAAAAATATTTACCTTGGAGAACATTTATTTTTATGTTCGCAAACATTTCTGAGTGTCCTACGTTTATTTTTTGGTGGGCCACAAACTAAAGCGTTGCTTGTGGTTTAAAGGGACTGCGGTTACATTTGAGGATGTTAAATTATAACAAACGAGAGATACTTAGAGTTAAAATAAATAATATTATTTTGATGAGTTGAGGAAAGCTGTATGAACCATGGACGAGCGCGGCCCCGCCCTCATTCAGACTGCGTTATCTTTTAACCATTATAATGTTATACTGAAATCCTCTCTACGACTCTAGGTCAGTACGTTGTTGGCATAGAAAACTTCTGTGTCTGTGTACGAACTGATTGCACCAGTTTGAACCTTAATAGTTACGCCACTGTAGCTGAAGACATAGTAGGCACTTCTGCAACATTCCTCATTGAAGTAATGTCTTAATGGATATGAATCCAGTCCATTATGGTGATTCGAGTTTTTTCGACTTAAACTCTTACAGTGTTGCCACTGTGTCTCCTGGATCCGCCCTTGACTCAGTGTGATGTTGTGCGTATCTATGCTGGCAGTGGTTCCATTGTAATTGTTTTGCATAGTTACATAGAATACAAAGCAACAATAACCTCCTTTTCCAGGATCTCATACTGCTCAGCTGACGCAGCAAACGCCCGCGTCTTTGCCGTGGTGGAAGGCAAGCCGATGGGTGGCTCAGCTGAGAACCACGTCGTGCATGTGTTCGTGTGCACGAGAAGGAAGCACGCACGTGCCCTCGCGCTGTCGCTGGCACATGCCTTCAATGATGCTTATCAGGTAAATCTAATATTATAAAGAGGTAAGATTTGATATTTTGTCTAATTGTTAAACTCAAAAACTACTTAACAGATTTAACAAAACCTATGGAAAGTTTAATTATTCCGGAACAGCATGCGCTATAAAAAAGCCGATGATAGAAAAAGATGTCGCGGGCGAATTAAGTGCTAGTAGGAAATAAAGTATGAGCTGAGCATCCGAAATTCATTGACATCTTTAGCAGTTCTATAAGTTATAAAAAATAGTAGCCCACTATCGGGGTACAAGCTGTCGGTCAGAGCTCCTGAAAATGGAAACTCCTGAAAAAACGCGCCGTATTCATTCAATTTTTGAAATGCGTAACACATGATCAGTCACAATTTGAATCCTATTGAAGGATTATACATTGCTTTATATGCTCGAAAAGTTTATCTGTTCTACAATGTGTTTTCTACTTCGTTTCGTTCTGCTTTCGTTCTGGCAGTTCAGCAATGATTGATGTTCAACTAAAAGCTATTCCTCTGGTAGCACGCAATCATCCCGCTGGAGGATGTCTAATCAAGTCCTTGATTCAAATCTTTAGCTCACTCATTGCTTTGTAAATTATGCCGAACTACATAACTAAAAGTATTTTCTGCTTGTTTTCAGGCATGGCAGGCAAACCTTAATCAGGGCAGTTCGTTGGGGTCGGACAACAAACGCTTAGCTCCCTGGGTGAGTATCTAAAGTTATTTCTAATATTAATGCGTTTATTTATTAGAATCTTTCTTAAGATATTCCAATAATCCTCGAGACCAAACTACTCTTTTTCTTTCACCAAAAATAACAGGGTTACGCAAATAACCGATTAGGCAAGTGACAGGTTTGTGAAATTTGGTAGTTTCACAAACCTGTTCACAAGGGCAGGTTGTTGTTAAGACAACTCGAACATCCTCTAAAAATATAATTATCTGCCTAGCCTTATCCCAACTATTTTGGGGTCGGCTTTCAGTGTAACAGTACATGCAGCTGTGTAGGTATTAGTATTACATGGAGCGACTGCCTAACTGACCTCCACAACCGACTTACTGGGTAACACATTGCCCCTTGGCAGTGGCGTATCTACGCCACTGCCTTTTCAAAAAGACCCTTAAAATGTCTCAGGAGGAGAGAGAACGCAAGAGCGACATCATCAACAAGTATTTTAGGTGTTCTTTTTTTACATTCTGTATAATAACGTCGGGGCTCGAGGGGGCGCAGTAGCTTGGGGATTATTTATACGGCTGATACGGTGGTAGCTACCCCACTGCCCCTTGGTAATACTGGTTGTCAGACTTTCGGGCTTCTGACGACGGTAACGACTGTCAAAGATCTACGAATTACAGTTGAGAACAATGACTTAACGTGTTTTCCGAAGCACGCAGGGGTTTTATTATGTAAAGGTCACCCAGCCACTAACCAGCCGGGGCAAGCGTAGCTTAACCTGATCGATGCGTGTGGCTGTTATTACTTTGCCACAAGCCCCTTAGCTTTCACTTCTAATATAGAGGTCAATACTATGTACCTTTCGATTTGTAATGTGTCTCTTTTTCTTTTCAAGGTTCGGTTCCAAGAAGAGTCAGATGAAGAAGAGTTGGACGATGAAGACTGGCAATCTCCCGCTCCACTGGTGACTTTTGCATAGTAATAGAAAGTAATTAAATCGTTAAGAGTTGAGTAGAGCAGATAATCTAAGAGATGTACACATGTATGCATGTCTTCCGAATCTTCCGAAAGATCCGAAGTATACGTATGAATTGTGTTCGACTTTTAATTTTATTCAGTTACTTGACAGTCAGATTTTGATAAAAAATGCTAGTGATCTGGTGTAAGAATGAACGAAATCGAATGAACTTGAAATGATGTACTTACATGCAATTTTTTTATTTTAAATTTAATAACTTGTCTTAAAAAACTATGATATGCACTATTCGAAATTGTAGAATTATATATTTTGTTTTTCAGTAGTAAGGTATTTAGTATCTTTCTATAAGAAGTTTAAAAAGGAAATTACTTTTATTAATACATTATTATTTTATTCCACATCTTACAAATTCATTTTTAAATTTTTATAACGAATGACAAAAATGGTTTAATTTAAAATGAAACCATTATCATCATTCGTTCTTTACGAAAAATCGTTCACTACCTCAACACTATTAGTTTTAGTGTGGTAAGATTATTTTTCTTTGGCCTGTCAAGTTACTGAAGACTATTAAAAGTCGATCTTTAGATCTAAACACTGTCCTTTTGAATTCAGAACATTTCCAATTCAGTTGGAATTTGGATTCGGATCGTTAGTAATGCGTCAACGCTCTATGTACACAATACCCGCGTGGAAATGAGGGTTTTCCGAAATGACGTTCTCTAGGTGGCAGCACTGAGACGTCAGGTCCGGGCACCTGTCAAAAGTGTCAAAACGCCGACTGACTGAATGGTGAACGAATGAATGAAACGAATGACATCAAATATTTTAAGTTCATTGTCGAACTGGAAGACCTCTTATCAAAGTGGCCCCAACCGGTTGCTTGGATATTCTTAAACACCCTCATTGCGTAACACATTATCAGAAGGTATGCCTTTCATTTTGAAAGTTCATCAACATTCATTGCGTTATTTACATTGTTGAGCAGACTATTTTTCCGACCATAAAAAGCAATGGATTAGCAATATCGCTCCAAAAGATTGATTGTTTTCAATTAGGGTGCTGATATCAATAATGTATCTCAGTCCCAATCTTTGTCGGTAGCCAATCAACGGCCGAGAATGCCAATCTGTGTCTTTGGGAGGGCGAATCACAACCAGCCGTGAAAGACCGCAGGTCAAGATTGGGATTCATAAAGGTACATTATTAATTTCGGGCGTTAGTCTGTGTAGTTTTAAGTTTAGATAACAGCGGGCTTAGCACGACGTTTTCTATTTCTGCTCTACTGTAGAATAGAAATTGCTTGTTTTCGATTCTCGGTGAAAAACTGTCAACAGTCTATACAGAAATGTCGTTATTGTCTACTGTTCCGACGACAAAACGTGTCTACGGTTCGTGCTAAGCCTGCAGAGCGCTACAACAAATATTTCTTGGCTATTTTTAATTATAGAGGAAAACACTCGTTCTGTGGTGTAATATAGCTGTCTTGCAAACAAAATCTGAGTACTCTTCTACTCTAGGATTGGGTGCGAATTGAATTGGTTCAAAGGTTCTAATTTCACATTGTTATTCAATAATATGTTATTGCTGCCATTTATAACGTAAAGGCTATATAAGCTAATATGATTTTGATGTTTTGTATCTAATTGTTTTTTTTTTAAGTCGTTTTATTGTTTCTTGTAACTTGGAGCTTATACATATACACACTTTTCGTGAAATGATCTTCACTTCGAGTGCGAAGCAATCAATGAATAAATTCTTTAAATGGCATAGGTTTTGCTGCATAAGGTATTCGTATAAACATTCGTTTTTTTTAAAGAAGTGAAATATCTCAGAGCGAGAGTGGACCTACAAAGATTAATGATGACGCTAATAATTGGTTTTAATACATATCCTATTAAAACGAAGATCATAAAGTAGTTATTAATGAAAAAATATGTACTGCAAGTTTGAGCTATTTAATTTAATTTTAACTTGGGGCTTTGCATTGGGCGTTTGTCCAACGTATCCTTTCGTGGAACGCATGCTGCCGAAATCAATTTTAGTACTTTAATATTTTGATAATGTTTGAATCATAATGATCACATAGCGTAGGTATTATAAGCGTTGCCTCTACGCTATGCCTTCACGGGGTGTACGCGGGTCAATAAGGGAACTGCGAGGTGTTTTACTGGGGTCTACGAGGGTGCTACGAGGATTCTATGCGGATACTACGCGGCGCTACGCAGGTTCTACGAGTTTTCTAAGCGGGTACTACGCGGGTCTACGAGAATACTACGCAGGGTATTGCCGTGCTACGCCGCCCATAAAGCGTGTAAACTGGACAAGTGCCCAATGCGTAAGCACTAAGAGTGTCAATGAGGCAGCATATATACGTACATTGTTATAATAGGTATAACTAAAAATAATGTTTCGGTAGTAACATTAATTTGTGGAAAATAAGAATACTGATTATTTTTCTATGTAAATATTTTTACTAAGCAATAATTTAGTTTAAAGTTATTGTAGGCAAAACTCTTAGTAGCTACACTTATTATGTAAAAATTGATATTCTATAAATTTGTGTAATTATTAATAATATTAAGCATTTATTGACTGATGATATATTATGTATTCTACGAATAAAGCTATTTTGACGTGTATTTCTTTTATTTATTACTTCTACTATTTGTTTATTAACTCGAAATTAAGAATAAGAATTGTGACAGGTTCAGCAAATAATGTTAGTTAATAGGTTTAGGTACTAAAATTAATTAGAGTAAAAATGCAGTGTTCGTGACAATTGTCTGTCACACTAACAGTGAATATTACTTTAATTATGACAGTTCAACAATATTCATTGCGTTATTTACGTTGTTGAGCAGACACATTTTTGAAACATATGAAGCAAAGGATTAGAAATAACGACAGTGTTGATGGTGTGTCACGCAATTAGGGTGCGGAAACGAAAATCGTCAATCTAAGTGAATAGATTAGCTGTGTGAAACTGCGACGCCTTTTATGGCACAATTTAGACTAATATGAAACTTTATGGCTGACTTACTTAACAAACAATTTTAAAGTCAAAGTCTTAAGTATTAAAAACGACACTGCTGGTACGAGCTAAGCCACCGTCGCCCTGACTTGGTGAGGGACAGTGGCTTGGAGCAGGCGGCTCCGTGGAAATTGATCATCATGTAGTCGAAACAGTCTGTTACGCCATCATTGTTGCAGTCCTGAAATATACCATATGTTCGTTGAATAACGATTTAAAAAAAAACAGTGCGTGGAAAATTGAGATCTTAAAAATACTTAAGTCGCTACCCAGACGTAAAACACCGTAAAATGCTCAGTATCATATGTTCGTTGAATAAAGATTTTTAATAATTTTTCAGTGCGTAGAAAATTGAGATCTAAAAAATTCTTAAGGCGCTACCCAGACGTTGGACACCGCAAGACGTTCAGTAATTTGTTACAGTCTGTCGGTAGATTTAGATTTTGTTTTCTGGCTTGCAGCCAAAAATAATTGAATGTATTATCAAATGTTCAAAAAAAGTATTTCATAAAAACTTTTTAACAAAAAAGTTAAACCGCCGAAAAACCGAAAAGTAAAAAAGTATTTTATAAGTTTTTGTGGCTATAATCTACTAATTACTACATGCTTAATTTTTGATTACTTTTTGTTGATTACTTTTTGTAATACACAACTCAGTATTAAAATTTGTGAGTAAACAATCAATCATCCCCTGTTTTCTTACCCTTAGGGTTGGAATTTTTCTTCGAAATTTATATGGGACCAACTTCGGGGTATACCCTTTCCAAAAAAAAGAATTATCAAAATCGGACTACTTTGGAAAAAGTTATGCGTGGTCATATATAAAAATAAAAAAAATACGCGTCGAATTGAGTAACCTCCTCCGTTTTTTCGTCGGTTCAAAAAAGGAAATAGTATCATGGAGGTTTTGAGAAATATGCGACAAAAAATTATGTGTCTTAAAAATTTGAGACTATGGGCGTCTAGAAACCGGGCTAGCTACCAATATTTTTACTAAGAAGAATCAGCTTGTACCTAATATTTAGATGTAAGTAGATGAGCACTTGCCTTTCCAAACTTCGCCATATAACTTTCAACGATCCTGATTGAACAGTGGTAATCTCTGGCGCAGTCTTCAAATGCTGAAACGAGAACAGGACATATAAATTGTAGATATCTGGCATCAGGGGTACATGGCTATGCATCCTAATCTACATTGCAGCAAAGAATAAAAAACTAGTTTGTAGCATAATCAGGGTATAATGTTTCCTCTGTTGGGACACACTAAACAACACCCTAATTGCGTAACTCACGATTAATCATAATCGGTATCAATTTGACAGTTCAACAATATTCATTGCGTTATTTACGTTGTTGAGCAGACACATTTTTCGAACATATGAAGCAATGGTTTAACAATCTGTTTAAGAACGAAACAGATTATGATCAATCGTGAGTTACGCAATTAGGGTGCAGGCCTCCTCCAGTGAAGAGTTGGCCAATATCCACCACGCGGACCCGTTGCGGGTTGGTAGATGTCATATGTCTTCGAATTTTTGATCCTAAGACATGTCAGTTCCTTCACGAAGTTTTTCTTCACCGTTTTGAGAGCACTAGTGATTAAATAATTTACACAAGATAAAGCGCCCGTCTGGGTTTGAAGTGTTTAAACTTACAACCAACCATTCCTTAGTCACAGACGTTACAATTGTGTCGCCACTGGTCTGCTCTGTAGTGTGAAGAGTGATATGAGAATGACCAGACGGTAGTCGTCTGGTGGGTTAGAGTCCGACGATTGATGTTGGGACGTTGTATATAAACTCTGTTTTATACGATGCAGGATTTTGCGTGTCGTCAGTTGGATGCGTAGTTCGCATGTGGCGATGTACATTTACATTGTACATTTTTCAAAATCCTAGTGCTTTAGCTGAGAAGAAGTCGCGCAACAAACTCTTCAGCAGATCAGCTATCTGTTCAGCTAGAAAAACTTTTTTCTATACATAATTTACCTTCTTTCCTCTCTGGGTCATCATCAGGGAGTGTCGGCTTCCCAGCATCGATCCAATACACCCTGGAGATTATGAACGGGCCGCAATACCCCTCACTGCAGCCCCTATTCATGTCACAGCCGGCCACATGGCAGAGGCACCGGAAACAGGCTCCGTTCAGGTTTGATATGCGTACTCCTGAAATTGGTAGGTTTTAACGTTTTAGATAAGAAGTTCATAAGCATGGGAGGTTGCTATATGTACCTATTTTTGAAAGAATGATAAACAATCGAAGTACCTTCCGTGAGGCCGTGATACGGGAAACGGAAAGGATTACAGAATCACACAATCTTGGGCCTGAATGTAGCGAGATGAAATTGGTGTGAATGAATAGATGGAAACCTTTCAGTTCCTCACTGAAAATTCTTTAAGTTTTGACAACATTTGAGCCCGGTGATTCGCATCTGCTGAGATTGGCAGGGCAGTAGACGGTCTCGCTGTGTGCCACCTTCAAATTTTATAAACTTTATAGGTACTCACAAATTGTTTCTAAACACGTAGATGGGGTACCGTACCTATACCATTTACTTAAAAACCTATTGTTGACAATATACCGTGCGGTAGTCAACCATAGCCTAGAGTCTAGTCAGACCCAGAGTCAAAATCATAACACTCCTTTTTGTGAAAACGAGTGTTATGACTGGTGGAGTGTGTTGACTGGTATGTGTGTGTAGGTATATGTTCATCTGTTCTTTTGCCAATCCCAACAGTAATAAGCGACCATCGGCTTAATGGCAAAATGGTATACGACTGCAGCTTTCAGATAGGAATATTTTCTTGTATCATCCTTTTTGGAGAGTGAATTTTCAGAAGTCGAGTTTTTGTTTCAGAAGTTACTTTTTTCTACAATGTTCAACGGCTTTTCGGTAACTAAACATGTCAATATATTTTTGACTTTTCCATCATCGTTATCGCTGATATTGCCTGATGAGATGTCACTTTGTCTAGGGCCCCCTGTTGTTATTAATTCAATTCACTGATTCAAGCAAATCATCACGTGTCCAAACACGATCCAAGGTAACACGAAGCTACCATAGTTTTTGCGAGTATTGCGATGACAAATATAAATGCACAATGAAATTAAGCTTATTTTGTGCTTTTTGCTCACCCATTGTCTGTAGATGTGGTCCACCCACACGTAACTTATTGTAGGTGGTAATGGACATCTGGCCACTGACCTTTCAGATGTAGAATTTAGATTAGATTGTTAAGCAAGAAGTTTTTTTTATAGACTCACTAGCTTTTACTATCCCTAGAAATTATCCCACGGAAACGTGCTACCAAGTTCCATTCAAATCTGTTCAGCCGTTTTTGCGGGATTGAATAATAAACATACTAACATTCACATTTATAATATTAGTAGGATTGGATAGTAGGATTAGCGTAGATTTGAGATAAGCAAGAAGTTTTATAAACTCATAAATACAAAAGAACACAATCTGGAAGATACACATGGATATATCTACATGGTACAGACGCCAGCACATCAAGCTACCCCAATCTGTCAAATTTCTTTGATCGATTTTCAACTTTATAACTTGACCTTAAGGTTCATGTTCAATTGAGAAAATTTGACATTTTGGGGTAGCTTGATGTGCTGGCGTATGTACCACTGTTTATCATCATCATGTTATTTGCCTAAAGAAGATTTTTTGCCGAAAGACTCATCTTCATCACCTGTCGAGACTTTTTCAAACTATTTGGGGTCAGCTTCCAGTCTAACCGGATGCAGATGTGTACCACTATTTTACATGGAGTGACTGCCTTTCTGACCTCCACAACCCAGTTACTGGGTAACGGTACTCCTTGGTAAGACTGGTTGACAGACTTTCGGGGTTCTGACAACCGGTAATGATTGCCTAAGATTTGCTACAAAGGCTTTCCTAGAGTCATTACTTGATTTTAGATACGTATGCAATCGTATATCGATCTATCGACGACTACCTCACAAAAAAGCTATAATGAAAGGTTGAACCACAGGCAACTAGATTCCAATTTTTTGTAGGTCCTTCGTATACACCCGAACATTAGATGGCATCGATCGATGCAAAAAGTTCAAATCCATTAGCAATGATTGACGTGAGGTTTTGTTGTTTTTGATACATCAATAGGTACTTATATTACTCGGTCTCCTTACTTTAAGTATTTGTATTTAAATACAAATGGATATAGGCCTCCCCCAAAAGGGGGGTTTTGCCATAATCGTCACGCTTGGCAGGTTGGTTGGCGACCGCAGTATGGTGGTAAAATGCATAGAGAACGCTGCTGCCCATTCTCTAGTAAGTCCCTTAGTCGCCTTCTACGACACCCACGGGAAGAAGTGGGATGGTGCTATTCTTTTACGTCCAGCAACACACCGAACGTGTCTGGTTCTATGTTAATCAAAATATGATTCGCAACCGCAACAAACATGTCTAAGATACAGAATTTTTATCATTAAAATCATCAAAACAACCCTCTCATGTTACCTAAGCACATCGTCATTAAATGAAAAAAAGAACTCTTTGCGAAGTGCAATTTCATCCTGCAGAGCCAATTTAGAACCTAAACTTACTCCTTTACTGCTGCCATGAAACGCCACAAAGGGAAACCTACCCACTGCTATATGCACGCGAGGGAAGCGGGTCGATTATTTTAGTAATAGTCGTTTCTTAACATAAAGATTGTCATCACATTACATCTATTAACGCCTTCAGGATGCTGTTGCGGCTGCCGCAGCGTTGTAGTGCTTCGGGCATGTTTGCCGAAGCTCACACAGACGGCTTTCACGCTATCATGCGTAAAAAATCGGCTTCCTTGCTACAGCGCTTGCGTAACACTCGGAACGGCATCCTGAAGATGATTGTTAATAGGCCAGACTGTCCTATACAACGGCACTGGGTGGAGCTAGCTATAGGTGCACGCAAATAAATCATTCTATCACGTAACGTCATGCCTGTGATTCCCCAAGAGTTAGGCGGAGGCGTAAATGTACCTATAGCTGTTCCACACTGAGCCTCGAGGGCGGGCTTAGGCAATTTTTCTGTGTTTGTGTCTTTACTAACAATACTAATATAGACGATAAGTACTTTCTGTTAATAACTCATCACTAACCAATCTATGGACTGTTCATGTATGTGTTCATGTCTGAAATAAAGATTTTTATTTATTTATTTATTAAGCTGAGGGTTATAGGCTGCGGCGGAGGAGGAGTCTGCACGGAAGCGAAGAGCCCTACTCAGAAGTACCGGCGTACTTCTGAGTAGCGCTCTTCCCTTCCGTGGCCTGGACAGGGTCGCAGGGGAGAAGGAGTGTCGGTAGGTATAGCGTTGGCAGCTCTCACTATCCCCCGCGGCCGAAAAGTGTTAGGCAGCGGGGCCACTGTGCTGACCCGTCGCAGGGGACCAAGGGTCGACGGCGCGTTGTGTTCCACGCGTGCCGTCAGAGACGTCAGCTACAACTGGTGGGGTCCGCAAGGCCCGATGCCTGCCAGGGGTGCGGGTTGTACGAAAGAGAAACCGTTGCCCCTGTCACACAGGCAACTGAGGGAACACGGGTGGGTTTTAGTCAGTAAAAGTCTGACACGCCCTGCTGCTCCACCCAGAGCGGGAGAAGTTATTTGATGATTTCCCAGACTCAAAAAAAAACATCTATTAAGATATAATAATCACATTATTAGCTTGATACCCTTTTAACCCCTTTATAAACATGACGTTTAGACCACACATTAATAATATTCTCAATAACTATTTCTAAACTTTTCCATTCAAATCAAATCAAATCAATTTATTTCGGATTAAAAAATTATATCCATAGGTGTTAGTAACAATAAACTTAGCTTAATGTTAGTACTCGTTCTGTAAAACGTTGGAAACGTTGTAAACCATTGACGTGGATTTACAAATAGAACGTCTAGGTACTTACTTTAACATTATAAACAAAATATAACAGAATCTACCGAACTTAAGTAGCGTTTTTCAATGAAAAACAATTAAAAGTAAGACACTTACCAAAGACAGTCGAAAGAATACAACAAAATCCAAAAATAGTCACGTAAAATATTTGTAACCGCATTTTCACCAATCACTATTAAAATACTGTTGCACACATCTTTCTATCGCCAAAGTATATTCTACAATAACGTTATAATGTATTAAAACTATGTACTACATTATATATATTATGTGTATCGTTTACGGATGTTCCTTCCAAGCTTCTGAGTTACAATAGTACCTAATGTACGCAAGTTGATTCACGGAATTGTAACTAAAAAAGTCAGGGAAAAAAACTTAGGCATCGTTCAGTGATTCATCGTTGTTTGGTATCTTTAAGGATCAGGATTGTTTTTATGAATATCCAGGTTATTTATAGACATAATTATTTTAATGTATAGTTCTAAGAGAAGGCCTATGTTTAGCAGAGGCAATAGGGTATTTTCCGATTTCATAAAAACTATTTTAATTTGAAGATTGGGACGATATATTTAACAGTTTTTTTTAAACATATGTTCTCAATTAAGAACGATTGAAATGTTATTTATTTTTCGTTGTTTTGAATTTACCGCCAAAATGCTCCTTACGATGACTTCTTATCACGTGACATGTGACGTCAACTTTGTGTAAACGGCACCGGTACAAATACTTAGTTTTGGCGCCGTTTTAGAAGTATTTGCGCACAGAGGCACCGCACACCAGTAATATCACTTTATATCCATTAAAAATCTTGTTAATTATAAACTCGACATTCACTTATTTACTTACTAACTACTTTAGTTTACAGTGTACCGTGTGGTGCCGGACGTAAAGAATAGCATCATCCCATCTCTTCCCGTGGCTGTCGTAGAAGGCGACTAAGGGACTTACTAGAGAATGGGCAGCAGCGTTCTCTATGCATTTTACCACCATACTGCGATCGCCAACCCGCCTGCCAAGTGTGGTGATTATGGCAAAACCCTTTTGGGGGAGGTCTATGTCCAGCAGTGGACGTCTTTCAGCTGAAATGATGATGATGGTGATGATGAATCAAAGATCCAGGACCGGAACCAGGGTTACTTGCAGAGTGGCTGGCTGGCCATGTCTGTCGGAGGACCGATGGCCGGTCGAGCAGACTAATCCTGGAGTTGAGACCGCATTTGGACAAGCGTAGCGTAGGACGCCCATCAAATAGATGAACGAACGCCCTTAAGAGGCCTACGTACAATGAACTGTCCATACATACGTAATACCTAAATCATTTGCCACTTGAGCATATTTCCATCATATTATGATGATATTCGGATTCAGACAGTATTTATCTAGGCTTGTAGGGGTTTTTTTTTCCAAAATACTTACCTGAAATGAAGTTTAAGCGAATTGCATTTCGCACATTTTTACAGCGTAAATGACATGTTTTCTCACTGTTTTTTTGGTATTATAACCAACAATTTCCGTAATATTGTTGTCTCAGAAGCATAGCTCATATTATCAAGTTGTAAAATGTCGAAAAAAATATTAAAATACAATAAGTTTTCATTCATCATTTTTGGTATTACGGAACACATCCAAATTCATCATAAATGGTCAGTAGCTAGTAGCGCTATCGCGTCAAGCCATTGTCAATGCGTGTGTGATCGTACTGCTCACTGTAGGTTGTATCCTCGACAGGTACTAACACTAGCGCAACGATAGCAATTTTCAGACGAAATATTGTCTCCGCCCGAATCCTAGTTGCGAGCTTCGGTCGTAGGATTCTTAAGAAAATGGCTCTCACTGGATGCGGAAGGCGGAGGTGTTGTGGCGTAACCTGGGAGACGGCCTATATTCAGCAGTAGACTGCGAAGGCTGAGTTGAAAATCTTAAGAAACCTAAACATAAGTTTTTATTTAGTTACGTGGAAGGATATAGACGATTACCTCTCACTAGATTCACTCAATTAAAATATCAGCCACTGATCTACATACCTACGTAGGAACAAAATCGTGTCTTACTTCTTATGAGGTTGGTCCGATATGTCACGAGTAGATTGAATTATTCATAGTAAGTGGAACTTAAAGGTGACATCCGTGATCTGAGCTCTAGTTTCCATATCCTGTTTATATATATTTCTTACACCTACTCTGTATAATTATTATGATTAATTAACAAAGTTAGTGACCGGCAGGCCTAGACAAAACACATTTCTGTTAGCGTTCACGCCACACCAAAATGTATGGGAATGACATTACCTGCGGAAAGGTTACGTCGGTCGTGTCCTTTCCGCAAGTAGTGTCATTCCCATACATTTTGGTGTAGCGTTTGGCGCACATAAATCTTTGCCTTATTATTAAGATTTCTGTGGTTTGGCGTGAACGCTAACAGAAATGTGTTTGTATCTAGCTAGGCCCTGCCCTTGTGAGCGTTCTCCCCACGCGGCTTTGCAAGGGCGCATTTATGGTGGTTTTTCGTGATTATTTCATTAAATACAAACAAACATTTTTTTCAGCCATGCACTAAATCGTTGGTATTTTCAAATTTGTATGCCGGTTTTTTTTACAGTTATATTGGTATTTACTCATAAAAATCGACATACCGTCAATTATTTCCTATTTGCATTACTTAGTACGATTAAATAAATACCAACGATCTAGTGCTTGGCTGAAAACATCACGAAAAATTACTATGAATGCGTTGTTGCCAGCCCGCGTGGAATGAACGCTCTTAATTTTTTATTGCTTTATATTTCAGTGTTTAAAAGAATGGCAATGCTGGGTGTGTGTGTGTTTCAGGTCTCCGCCTCAAGTAAAAAAATGTAGTTAGACCAAAGCTAGATCATTTTAAACTTACATTTGGCCCATAGGAGTGTTCATGTGAAGTTAGTGGTTGTATGAGTGTGTCCGTGTCACTCCGTGTGTGTGTCAGTGTGTGGGTAACAGTCATGGAGAACTTGGAGCGTATTAAACTGTTTGTTGGGGGCCATTTATGCATGTGCTTGCGATAGAGATAAAATCTGTTTTCCGATATAAATAGTTAGGATAGGTTAGTTCCTAAGTATATTTACGTGAATGTTTGTGTAAGCGCAGGAGCTCGGTACCGTCCGACGCATTGGCGAAGTCGAAAATTAGAGTGAGTGTTATGTGAGTGTGTAACACACATTCATATGCCGTGTTCCGAAATGGAACAAAAGTCATAATATCGCGAACCCGACCAAATTGAATAGTCAAAAAATTTAAGAGCTATCAGATCATTAGTACTGATTTTTATTTTGGTTGGCTTCGCGATATTATCACTATTTGTCTAATACGGAATGCGCCCTAAGTGTGTTTGTTGACTTGTTTACCACAAGTGAATCGCTTCGTGAAGTAAAAGTACTGTAGGTACAATAGTTTGAGCTCATAGTTTTGAAAAGCCAATCTTTGGAAGTCACCTCAGGGTAACACAAATGAAAATAACTTCTATATTATTTATTTCTGAAAATAAATTCGTGACGATGAATTCCAAGAGCTGTAAAGGATACATTTATTTTATAGTCAGACATGAGACATGAAAAATGTTTGGCATTCATCTACCTACTTGTGCTGTTTATTTTAAGAAAAGATTAAATACTCATTCTTCTTTTATGTTTTGGCCTAAGGACAGTAGCTGACAAAGTCTTTGACATGACATGGCTTCGCACAGCACTGGTCTGCCAGGGAGCCTGAGGTGTCTCTCTTCATCACCTGCCCCTTCCACTCGTGGTGATGATGACTGTGTTGGTGATCGTGTGGGTGTTCGTGTTGATGGTGATCTGGGGACAACAAAATAGTTTATTTACTACTGTTTCTTTGAAAGGCTTTTAAACAGAGTTGAAAACCCATCTAATGCTAATGTTGTCAAAATTATGAAAAAAAAAACATGTTGAAAAAATAAACATCGAAAATTTTCACATGGGCACATATGAAACGTCAGAAGTTCAATGCACGGTTCCAATTGGTCATTTCCTATCGTGAACAGCCGGCAAAAAACACCACGGTTACTCTTTGTTAAATTATTGGCTTTTACAATGTTTTCAAATTAAAATGAAAAATGAGTCGGGAAAACATCGAGAAAATTTGAAAATTCGGGTACTTAAAATTGAATTTTCAACGGGAATTTTGTATGAATTATTGAAATTTGGACGGGACTACGTCTGTCGGGTGAGTCAGTCCAACTAGTAAGAAAATAAATAAAACGAATAAATATTAAACATACGCTGCACATGTTGAACGTTGAAGAAGTCCAGGTCCCCATCCTCGCAGACACGTTTCATGGCCCTGGCTAGGTCGGCCCCGCACAATTGGATCATCTTACCGCGAGGATGCTCTTCAGCAGATGATATAGCCAGGGTGCACACCACCAGGGTACAGAGAAGCTTCATTATGATGCTGTAAAAATAGGTTTAATTAAAATAGGCCAAGTCTTTATCATTTCCGCTTAGAAAGATTGAAAAAAAAGGGCGGGATCAAAATCAAAATATTTTGATATACCTACATGGGCTCTTATGAAACGTCAGAAGCTAGGTGGACGGTTCCAATTTGTCGCTTCCTATGGAGAAGAGCGGGCAAGAAACTCCACGGTTAGGTACTCTTTTAAAAATAATTGGCTTTTTTATGAGGCTTGTCAATAAGTACCAGGTACTTATTAAGGGAAATGAAAATGAAGAATAGGAAATGGTCTAAAGAGTCACTCCCTGTCACTAGTAAAACTGATTAACTGTGTGATTGGCTTCTTCAAGAAACATTAGTAGGTACCTATAGAAAGCTGACTGAGATGGAAGTGTCTTCCCACTAACTGGCGAAAGATAAAAAAAATACTGATGGTGCGGCAAGACAGTGCTTCTTTACCTATACCATTTATTCCACCTGCAGAGGATCTCCCACCTGGACACGAGTTGCCGTGGCTAACCTGAAAGTCTTTAAACCTACTCCAGACCCAGGTTGGCCGAAGCAAGGGAAACCTGTTCAGATGGAGATTCATAGACAACTGCGCCATGGAATATATGGTGCTGTTCCACAAAGAATGGGACACTTACCTTTACAAACGTTGCTTAAGGCTGCCCTCTCAAAAAATGTTTGAAAACAGCATGCAGATGAAACCACTTTTCGTCGGCATTTACAAAGAAATTACATTTGAAAAAAATAGTTAGTAATCTACATAGTATGACACGTCATTTGGTTTAGGCACAACTTTTCTATGGGTATCAAATAATAAGAAAAAAAAAACATCAAATCACCTCCAAATCGTTGAGATGAAACCATTATACTCCTTCATTTTTTAACAAAAGAATAAAAAAAATGTCTACTGCTTTGCAATACAAAGGAAAATGATTTGATTTTGTTACTTTTTACAAATATGCATTATTTTTGTTTTAATAAATTAAAAATGCGACCGATTAAAGACGGCTACATCACCCCGCACTCGCCCACAAATTTACTGCGCCCAATTGCTGAAGGTCCTTGGCGTGTATACAAGCTTTAAAGTTAGGTAATGATTAGCGACTGTTAAACCATACATTTTTGACATTTAAACATCTCTTAGCTTTATGCAGCGTTTATGAATAAGAGGGTTAATATCGTGACCTGCGTGACCTATCAGCTGCACGTTACTGGAACAGTAACTGATGGACGCTAGTGATGGCGCCAAACAAGTATCCGATTTCTAAGTTCAGTTCATTTAGATTGCGATCGACACGCTAAGAAGAAGAACTACAGAAAAGCTGAATAACCTTGTACAAGCTTTAAAGTTAGGTAATGATTAGCGACTGTTAAACCATACATTTTTGACATTTAAACATCTCTTAGCTTTAAGCAGCGTTTATGAATAAGAGGGTTAATTTCGTGACCTGCGTGACCTATCAGCTGCACGTTACTGGAACAGTAACTGATGGACGCTAGTGATGGCGCCAAACAAGTATCCGATTTCTAAGTTCAGTTCATTTAGATTGCGATCGACACGCTAAGAAGAAGAACTACAGAAAAGCTGAATAACCTTGCTAAGAAACTCTCAAATTATTTCTATCACCTTTATTTTTACAAATGTTTTTTGACAGACTTTGAGTGCTTCATAAGGGCGAGTTAAGATTTGGAAGGCCTAAGTAATGGAACCGATAGGTTCCGCGCCGGACTAAACCGAATAAACCAAATCGAGACAGTTTAAAAGAAAATGAAATGAGTCTTACCTTTCAACACAACTTATCCACTAATACTGTCTCCAGAAATTGGGAGCATCGTTTATATACGTCTGATAATTGCTTCCCTCTTGATTAGACGTCAACAGACAACAGGATGCCCTCATTAACCTACAGCAAGTTATTTTAGCGCGTAATTGCTTATTTGGCATGTTTGGGAGTAAGAAGAAAGACTAGCTAGATGTCCCAAATAGATTTTATAATAGCTTAATTTATGTCCGCAATTTTTTCTCTTGTCAATGAGTCTTACCTACCGTGACTTATGAGAACGGAACTTGGACGCTCACAAAGGCTACTTTTCCACTAGAAATGTGCTATGCACCTAATGCCCGATTGTAATTACTCTAGTTACCGGGTAAAACGGGGTGAATAGAGACGAAACTTTAAAGTTGATTTTACTGTTGAAATTATCATACTTTTCTACTTATTATCGTATATGTAGCGAAAAAGGACTCTAAAATGTTTACTATTAAAATCCACTTTTACAGTTTCGTTTCAATTCACCCCTACGCGGATGAATTGCATGTTATTTTATTTATCTATCGAAATACTCTCCAAATACCACTTAGTTGACCGTGTCGCATGTCTCTGTGCGATTGCATGGGAAGGCAAAAAGGGTTCAAAGTTTTTGCGGGATAGATGTCCTGTTTCTCGGCGGGACCGGATGGGCATCTATCTATCCTAAACGTAATTTATATGGATAAGGTAACATTCCCTATGTGGGATTGATAGATGTCTCAAAATACAGAGGTCCACAATCATCTTTATTATTTATTAAATTACATACAAATCCAAATTCTCGGCCAGTTTTACAAATAAAGTATTTTGCTTTTTGTACTGAGGGATAGAGTGATTTCAAAAAGTGTTGCAACTATCCGAGTTTTATCCTATGCTGCGAGGATGTGGAAGCTAAGCTACGAAACTATGTGACCGCTTCCACTAATGTTAAGCTGTGTAGCGGAGCAAGTAAGTTGTGCTATGAAGATGCAAGTAAGTAAGATGAGCTCGCCGCCGCCGCCGCGAGGTAGGTAGCTGTGCGAGGAAGATGCGCAGCTCGAGCTATGCGATGCGTCGACCTTCTTGCCATTGTTAATCTGTATCTGTATTGCAACATGTGTCGACACACTTGAGCCATCCCATCTTTCTAGTACGGCGGGTTGTGCTGGGGCGGCTGCTGCAGGTGCGGAAAACCTGAAACGGCGCAAATATTCCAATCTTATTGGAACCTATATGTTCGAGCCGTTTGGGGTTGAAAATCTAGGGCAAATAAATGATTTCTGTTTCTGTATGGGGTCCGAGTGCCCACTTAGTTTTCCGAGACATTTCCAAGCGGTTGGTCGACTCTTCACGTGACCAGAGGGCTGGCCTATTTGCCACACAACGTGGCAATGCTGCCAGCCTTTTGGGCACTTTTCCCATTGACAACGATGCAGACGTATTTTTTGATGCCTTGTGATTATTTTCTTTTTTATATACTCGTACCTGTACATATTATTATTTTAAGATATGAATGGATTAAAATTTCAATGGATATCTGTATCTGGATTTTATATTCCGTAGTAGTTAAACAGGTGAACGTTAAGTTTTTGGGTTTTCTTCAGCCCAATTAACCCACATGAAGCAATTTTAGTTTGGTAGGTAGGTACATAATTACGTAGTAGTATAAGTAGCCAGTAGTAGTAGTAGTTATAACCATAGTCAGATGCCTTACTATGATTATAATATCAAATACTTAGCTACAGCATTGATTTTGGAATCATAAGGGATTCAGACTTCAATACCAATTAGATACAACATTGATTTCGTGAGGCTCAGATTATAAAACAAAGGCAGATAGACCGCGCGGATCACCAAGAGTGAAGCCAAAAAACCTTTTTTGACTCTTGGGTGTTCTGCGCGATCTATCTGCCTTTGTTTTATAATCTAAACAAAAAAAAAAAAACAAATACCAAAGCGTCGCGTTGTATGTTACATAAAATGCGACGCTTTAGTATTTGGTTTTTTGGCCTCACTCTTGGTGTTCCGCGCGGTCTAGCCTTTTTTTTATAATCTGAATCGTGAGGTATGCCCGAAGGGGCACGTTACATCGTAGGTAGCGGCTGATGTCCGAAATATTCTTTCTTTTTTCTATCGGTGTTGGTGATTCAATTCTTCGCTTTGTGTTTGTACCAGCCAGCAGCTCGTATAGTACGAAGATAGAAAAGTACATTGTGTAAATTATTTCATCACCACTGCTCTCAAAACGGTGAAGAAAAACATCGTGAGGAAACCAGCATGTCCTAAAGCCAAAAATTCGAAAGAAATGTGACATCTACCATCCCGCGCTGGGCCCGCGTTGTGGATTATGGCCCGCTCCCTCTCACAGAGAGAAGGCCTGTGTCCCAGCAGTGGGAACATTATAGGCTGATTATGCCCGTTTGTGCGTACATCTAAATATAATTAACTATTTATTTACATTATATTTATAGTTTACAGCCAACCCGCCTGCCAAGCGTTGCGATTATGGCAAAACCCCCAATTTGGGGGAGGCCTATACCCAGCAGTGGACGTCTTTCGGCTGAAATGATGATGATGATGATGATATTTATAGTTTGAATATGTAGGTATATGTAAAAACATATTTATTTTACATATTTTTATTTTTATTGCACCTACCCTGTCACCACCCCCCCCCCCGAGTGGGTTCCCGCATTGTCGTTGCGGGGGGGCTTAGTAACCGTGGTCTCCCATCCACGGTGAAACCAAGAGGAACCCAACGGTGGGGCCGCTCATCAGGGCTTTTGCCTTCAAGCCATTGACGTAGCGGCCAAAAAGTAGGTTGCGGTGAGGTGCACCGCAACTGAGGTGGGCCGCGATGTCGAATGGGAGGCATCGCGGCTGAGGGTTACAGGCTGCGGTAGAGGAGGAGTGCCGGTGCTTCTGAGCAGCGCTCTTCCCTTCCGTGGCCTGGACGGGGCCGCCACCGTTTGATGGCGGACGCGGTGGGGCCGCAGGGGAAGAGGAGTGTCGGTATAGCGTCAGCCGCTCTCCCTATCCCCTGCGGCCGAAAAGTGGTAGACGGGACGGCGCGTTGTGTTCCTCACGCGCGCCGTCAAAGATGTCAGCAACCACTGGTGGGGTCCGCAAGGGCCGATGCCTGCCAGGGGTGCGGGTTTGTTCGAAAGAGATACCACGGCCCCTGGCATACGGGCTACTGAGGGAACACGGGTGGGTTTTAGTCAGTAAAAGTCTGACACGCCCTCCTGCTCTACTCAGCAGGAGAAGTCATTTGATGATTTCCCACCCAAAAAAAAAAAAACCCTGTCACCACAGACACATCACCCAAAGGTTGACTGGTAGAAAATGCCTATGGAATTTAGTCCACATTCTCGCACATCCTCTTATAGAGAGGAGGCCTGTGTCCCAGAATTGGGAACGTTAAAAGGTGATTATGCTATTTAGTCCACATTTGTGTTTAAAGTATTAATTAGTAAAAAGGCCATGATCACCAATCAACTTCAAACTAAAGGCGTTCTTTGATTGTTTGTCATCCAGCGGAGTCCTTGCACAACACATTAACAATAGGAATGACTATCATTTTGACAGGTCATCAAGATTCATTGCGTTATTTACGTTATTGAGCAGAATTTGTTTCCAAACACACGAAGCAATGTATTAGCAATAACCTTCAAAACTATTCATTTATAGTGTGTTCGCTAATATGGCATAAATTGTCAAAACTATTCATATTCTGATTAATAGTGTGTTCGCTATTAGGGTACAGATTGTCAAAGCTATTCATATTCTGATTAATAGTGTGTTCGCTATTAGGGTACAGATTGTCAAAAGGAGTTAGGAGGAAATAGAAACAAAATATATAATCCTAAAGACTAGTTCGATTTTATTCAATTTTTATTTAGATTTTTTTAGAAAAATATAAATATTATTTTTGTTTCTTATCGTTGGTTAAAACTAAAGGGGTTCTTAACATTTACAAACGAATACGTTATTTTTTCTCCATTTTCAAAGTTGGCATACTGAAGTAGAAGCTACGAGGATTAAGAAGATATTTGAAGTCTTAGAAGCAGTTAAAACACTTGGCAAATAGGACTATGGTTCAGAACTGGTTAGACCCAGCTTTTTAGACACATTATTAAAATGCCTTGATTTCTCTCGTATTTGTTTTGTCTTGTTGTTAAAATGTGTTGATAATATCGTTTGTTATTTTATTACTTCGATAATCCAGCGTTATTGGCCTAGGTCTTACAAAGGACTACCAGTTTAAAAGCAACGGTGTTCTAATCGACAACAGAAAATGAATTGTTTTCTTGGTGCTAAAATTTACAGGTTAAATAAATGTTGTAGCTTAAATATCTTGTATCATATCCGTTGCTAGCCTTGACATCCCACTGGAGTCCTCCCTAACGTCCGTAGTTCTGGCCATGGCCAGCCTGGCCCTGGGCCCCAGCTACTGCGTTGACGCACTGGTTGAATACATTGACGTAGCCGAAAGGCAGGTCTCCAACGCATCCGTATCCTCCTCTCTTATGGATCGCCATGAAATCGTAGCAGTCGACGCGGCCGTCTCCGTTGCAGTCCTGGGGAAAACAGATAGATTATAGAAGAGTGTGTAGACATGTAAGAATGAGGTTTGCTAGTGGCTAGTTTACGATCCTGGGCTCCAGTTTTCTGTCTCCGTCTGATAAAATTATAAGGTGGTTACTGTGGGGTCCAGACAGTAGGAATGGAAATTTTGACAGAATAAAAACATTTATTGCATTATTTACGTTCAGCAGACACATTTTTTAGAACCTAAGAAGCAAAAACTTTTTAACAAAAAGCGGTTTAATTTTTTGTTAAAATGTTTTTATTTAAAAAAAATTGTGGCTATAATCTACTCATTACTACATGCTTAATTTTTGATTACTTTTTGTAATACACAACTCAGTATTAAAATCTGTGAGTAAAAGATCAATCAACTGTTTCCCTACCCTTAGAATTCTTATTTTTTTTGGAAATTTGTATGGGACCAAATTCGGGCCCTTTGCAATAAAAAAAAGAATGATCAAAATCGGCCTATTCTGAAAAAGTTATGAGTGGTCATACATAAAATAAAAAAAAATACGCGACGGCTTGAGAACTTCCTCCGTTTTTTCGTCGGTTGATGATTCAAATTGTAATTTATGTGCTGTATTACGCAATTAGGGTAGCAGATGAGACTCCAGAACGGGACATTACTTTTCCGAGTTATGTTGCGTGTAGTAGTCTATGACCACGGGGTGTTGGGTCCCGATATTAGGGCAAATCCCATTGGTCTTGGGACTTTCTTTAAAACTAACATTTCTTTTATAATTTTATCGATTCGAGTCGAGTACCTACAATTCCTTTGATAGTTCGTTGACCACTTTTATCTATTTTATAATCACGCTTTTTTATAACTTAGGTATGTAGTGCATATCTTCACAGAAGTTTAGGTATGTCGTGCCGTGCAATAATGGTATCCTAATGTACTATTTTTCACTGACCTTTCTCTGCTTATAATAACTTATAGCGAACGTATTATAATGTATCTTTATTTATGTTTGTGTCTATTTGGGTAATCATGACATCAAATGCTAGGCTTATTTCCATCTCCTATTATTTTAGGTCAGTGACACACGGCGTAGCCATGGCTCGATGTCAGTGCCAGTTTATCACTGCCTAGTTATTCCAGTAACAATAGACATATTAACTTATTTATCTCTTGACGTTTGAATGTGCTTCTTTGACAACTGCTCACTTTGACATAGCTATTGTCTAAATGCGTCCGCAGTCATCTTTAGGCCTGCCTGTGTCTTTAATATTGGATTTTGCATGAAAAATCAAAACAATTTGCCTTTGTTTTGATTTTTCCTATGAAATGTCTTTGTAGTAAGTATTAAATTCTTACCAATAACACTATACACATTAATAAATAACCCCAAAATCATCCATATCACAATCAACCATAAAATCAATCTGCCTAGCCTATTCCCAACTGTGTTGGGTTCTGCTTCCAGTCTATCTAGACGTAGCTGAATACCAGTATTTTAGTTGGAGCGACTGCCTCTCTGACCTCCACGACTCAGATAATGTGTAAACCAATACCCCTTGGTAAGACTGGTTGCCAGACTTTAGGGCGTTTGAATACTCGTAGCGATTGTCAAAGATCTACGAATGACAGCCGCCAAAGAACGGTGGGGTTTCAATATGGTCCTTCCACAATTTGCCCACGGCAAGCGTAGCTTTTTCAAAAAACGAAGAATGCTTTTTTCTTATAAATTGAGCTTAAGTATGGCTCTCTGACACTTTGGTCTACTCCACTTTTTGGATCTTGCCGGTGCAGTGATATTTTTCGAATGAAAAATTTGATAAAATAACTGTTTGTTTTCTATTAATTTTCTATTATTTTATGTGAAAACATTAATAGGTTTCTTACTAAACTTCGACTACATCCGACGACCCTGGTTACTTACGTGTTTTGGCGACCGTACCTAGAGCTACCTACTGGCTAAGTGACATTAGATTAATATTCCATTAAATAAAATGCGGGTTGATTGCGTAACATACTAACAGTAGGACTACTTTTAATTTTGACAGTTCAACAATATTCATTGCGTTATTGCGGCCAGGTTAAGCTACGCTTGCCGCGGTTGGTCCGTGGATGGGTGACCATCTTTACATAAGAAGACCCCTCCGTGCCTCGGAAAGCACGTTAAGCCGTTGGTCCCGGCTGTCATTTGTGGATCTTTGACAGTCGTTACGGGTCGTCAGAAGCCCGAAAGTCTGACAACCAGTCTTACCAAGGGGTATCGTATTACCCAGTAACTGGGTTGTGGAGGTCAGATAGGCAGTCGCTCCATGTAAGATACTGGTACTCAGCTGCATCCGGTTAGACTGGAAGCCGACCCCAAAATAATTGGGAAAAGGCTAGGCAGATGATGATTTACGTCGCTGGGCAGACAAATTTTTTGAACGTACATACGTAGATGGATTGGCGATTCTTATTTATCAGAGTTCAGTCACGACTTTATGAGATTTTAAGAACTAACATGCATAATGCATAGTAATTTTAAACTTATTATTGTTTGTGGTGGTTCACAGATTTTCGGGTGATGTCATTTAGTCTCAATATGCAAATGGACACACATCACAATGTCAACCGATGTTAACAGATTTGCATGTAGGTAACAGGTTACGCCTACTTATCATATTTCGTGTTACAGCTTTGTATAGATCGGGGCACGTAAGTTGAACAAACAACCGAAGGTAGTACACTCGTTGCCTCGCACGGAAAAAGAATGAAGTCACCTTCTAGCATATAGTCATTGATGTAACGTGTACTGAAGTTTGGAAATAAATTACAGATCGCTGCAGGTAACTTGGAAATAAAATCCGCATTTTTTTCACCAAAAATGGAGGATGTCCTTGTATCGTATTTTTTTTACTAATGTTTATACTTACCTCATTCGCATTTCGAACCGGTTAATATCTAAGTGATGTTTATATTTTTATTTTGAAGAGGTAAATCAACGTAATATTAAATGAGATGATCTGACCAATATGGTTGGATGTGTTTGTCTTACCTGAGCGTACTTGTTCATGTATCCTTGGACTGCGAGAGCGGCGCAGTACGGGTCATTTGTGCAGTTCGGGTACGCTGGAAAACGAAGTCATACAAATGAAGAACATGTCAGTTGCTGGTCTGGTATGGTAGTTTTATACGACTTGCGTTGAAAAATACACCACTTTGTGAGGGCCAGCGGCGTAATTGCGTAACACACAGAGGCGTAACTAGAGCGGGGCTGGCAAGGCATGAGCCCTGGGCGCCTATCGAAGGGGGGCGCGAAAATTCGCCAATTACTAAATTTAAAAATACTTCAATAAGCCATTTCATACTTATATCCAAGAAATATGAAGAGTTACTTGAATTTATTGCCTTGGGGTATGAAGGCGTATTTCCAAATCTGCCCATTTCTATTCAAATTCTGCTTAAAATTTCAGCAGTGCAAGTTGTGAGCGATTTTTTTGCAAGTTGAAATTAATACCTTCGTTATTAAATGCGACCTAGCTTTGCTCAGTGTACACCGAGAAGATAATTTACGATGGGGCGTAAATGTGCTGCGTGCCCTAGGCGCTACTTTCTATTGGTACGCCCTTGGTAACACACCAACAGTAGCAATGGCTTTCATTTTGACAGCTGAACGACATTCATTGCGCACTTTACGGTGTTGAGTAAACAAATTTTTCGAACATAAGAAGCAATGGATAAGCAACATCGTACAAAATTATTCAAGTTGTGATTGATAGTGTGTTACAAAATTAGGGTTCTGGCCTAGTAGAGTACCTACAAGTTGCATCCCACGGGCTACTTATTGTGACTACCACATTATTATAATTTGTGGGGCTGAGAGGTTTTGGAATGTTAGATCAATTGCACAGACATATTTTGACAAGATTTTAATATGGTTTAAAGATTGAAAATCCGTTCCGATCCGATAATTGTATTGCATCCGTCTTTTTAATAACAATTCTAATTAATTTTTACTAAGTCGCGTGACGCGTGACCCATTAGAATGATTTGTTTGGCAAATTCCAACAATTCGATATTTTAAAATCAATTTAACTAATGGGCGCATCAACAGGTGATAAAATCATCAATTAGTTAAATCAAGGTTAGCCAGTTTTAACAAACAAGTTTATTACTTTACATAATTGCTATTTAATTAACATATTTATCTATTATAATTATTTGATTTATTTGAATAGATATCATTACTGTGTCAAGCGTGAAAATTAATAAATACATCAATTCTTGGAAACATTCCGGATGCCTTTATGCAAATATTGCCGCTCAGACAATCAGTCTGCCTTGCTAAAAACCCAACTACGTTCGGGTTGGCTTCCAGTCCAACTGCATGCAGCTAAATACCAGTATTTCACATAGAGCGACTGCTGGTAAGACTGGTTGCCAGATTTTCGGGCTTCTGACGACCCGTAACGACTGTCAAAGATGCACGAATGACAGCCGGAACCAACAGCTGAACGTGCTTTCCGAAATTCCGAGGTACGGAGAGGTATTTGTATGTAAAGATGGTCACCCATCCACGGAACAACCGTTGGAAGCGAAGCTTAAAAGGATCACTCAAACAGTGTGGATGTTATTAACTAGCGATGAGCCCCATGACTTAAGTTTGACTGTGAAACATATTGTACAGAAAATCGTCTCACCATCAGGGTCGTCGGGAGACTGTCCTTTCAGGGTCGGTTTGCCAGCATCAGCCCAGTAGGCCCAGGTGATGTGGAACAGTCCGCAGTGGTCACCGTCGCACTGGATGCCACGTTTGCACCCGGACACTGCCTGGCAAATGCAGCCGAGGCATACCTCTGTGACTAGCTGCGCCGAGGTTTGTAGGTGAGCTGGAACATAAAGAATAATTTGTTTTAACAAGTCATATTGCCATTAAAAATATTGAAATAAGATACAATTTTCTTTGGCTCCATCGGCGGTAGGTAAATAAAAAAAAAACACTTTCAGGTCTTGCGTTTAGTCTGTTAAATCTTGTATAAAGATTTAAGAGCACAAAGGTACCTGCTTATCTCATTAGACATTTTTTTTTACAGCAGATGTGCAACAGGAGAGTTGGATGAGAGTCTATTTCATTAGGATAGGACCCTAAAGAGCTCAGAAAGAAGAAATAAAGAACGAAGTAATAGCGCGGGCAGAAGCTAATACTAATTGTAAATATATAGATTACTTGGTCACTTCTAGGAGAAAAATATGGGTTAGAAAAACTGCAATGATTAAAATATTGAGAAATAATATGAAAGGAAGGGTCCTCAGAAGGAATACATATAAGAATACATAACGAATTCAATAACCTTGAGGATCAGAGGATCTAAAAGCGTGTCTTTTTCTTTGTTAATTTATATTATTACATACTCCTTTTGATGTTATGAGTTCAAATAAAATCACGAAAGCATCGATCACGAACGTTTAAACGCATTAAAAAAAAAAGAATGCAAAAAAAAACACGACACATAAAGTTTTATGTATTGGACATGCGAATAATTTTCAAAATTACAATACAAAACTTAAATCAATAAAGTTTTTTAATGGTGGTGTGAAAATCCCAGATCCAAGGTGGCTTATCTTTGTATGTGATGACGAAATATATGATTATGTAAATGTGACCGCAGAATGTGAAGTGACAACTCCTGTTTAAGGTCAAGGTACTTTTTGTGGCCATAGCTGGGCCTTGTAATGTTCGATGATGTACGTTTTGTTTATATAGCCTGGCCCTTTATTTTTTGTTTGTAAAACTACGATTGCTAAAGAAATAAACTTAACGTAGACAATATATTTACATTATTTACACGAATCATTGTGGAACTTGGCGTGAATAGGCTTCACTTCAAGTACAGACGCCAGCACATCAAGCTACCCCAAACTGTCAAATTTTCCCAATTGAACATGAACCTTATTCAATTGTAATAAAGTTTAAAATCTATCAAAGAAATTTCACACATTGGAGTAGCTTGATGTGCTGGCGTCTGTTGAAGAAGTATAGGTACCTAATAAAATACGAAAACTACGTAAGAAAAGGATTTTCTTGGATGAGAACAGCGGGGTAGTTGCGTAACACACTAACAATACCAATGGCTTTAATTTTGACAGTTCAACGACATTCATTGCGTTAGGTATTTACGTCGTTGGGCAGACGCATTTTTCGAAGTTAAGAAACAATGGATTTGCAATATCCTTCAAAATTATTCATATTCTGATTGATTGTGTGTTACGCAATTAGGGTGCTGGACTATAAACAGATATTGGCACTAACAAAGTATGAAAAGTCGGGTTGGGGATGAAAATAATGATGCAATGATGAAGTATGAATATTTGAATGCATGTACGCAGTCATATAGCTACAAAAAATCCGGGCATGAAACTACTATTGGCAATTTGGTTGACAGGGCCCTCTTGCACCACAGATTACTAAATGTGTGCTTTAAACGCATTTAAAAGATTCACATTCGGTTTCGGTCAATCCGAATAAGGTTTTAAGAATTTACTACACTAAAATGGACCTTTATTATTGTCAACATGACAGTTAAGGGCACACTTTGCGCGGGCTCGAACTCACTGGTGGGCCTGGCTAAAAATCACGCTGTCTCACCAGGCTTCGTACCCGACAGAGATAGTATCAGTGGTGAGCAGTTAGACTCTAGTCTACATGCACAACGTTATTGAGTGAGATGCAGGAGCATTTTTGGCAAAAAAATCGCGAAAAAATTTAGAAAAGTCCTTCAGAAGATCGGGTTTTATGAAAAAACCACTGCATAAATCAATGACCAATAAAGTTTATAGAACTTATTGTTAATTGAACTTTGTCGGTACCGTCTTGGTTTTCGAGATTTTACACTCCTTTTATTACTTAAACACGCTCAAAGTTAGGTTAAATTAGCAAGAAAAACTAATCTTTGTTGGCTCATAACTTTTTAATAGCTTTTTATTTTAGTATTCTGTTTCCGTACAGACAATAATAATAACGAGACAAAACCATACCATGTTTAATTTTTGATGTACATAGTCAGACAGTGGAGTAAAACCCTCCCGAAGTTTGTATGGAAAAAATGTGGACAAGTGTCGCCTTAAGCAATAGTAACAGCTATAATTTTTGTCTAACAAATTATAAAATCGGAGTGAAACCATTCTTTTAGATTCTGACATTTCTGTCAGGTGTTAAATTTGTTACTGAGAACTTTTGTTAGATCATTACGCTGGGTTTTCCCAAATACCCCAATATACATACATTTCTTGCATTTGAAGGAAGATCCGTGTGGGTTTACCTCACACACTTATGACAGATTATTTTTCTAACTTAAAATCTTAGAAGTGCTGCGTAGTTCCGCTTGTTAAACTATTTTATTATATAAATGATGATTGCCTATTACATAAAGTTACCATTGTTCTCAGAATACGTCATTTTTAGCCGACTCATCGAGAGATGTAAATTATTATTTGCCCAAACTTTATGGACTTAAATGTCAAGGTCAAGGTTATTGAAGGTTATTCTGTGGGTTTAAACAACACACGATGTGTTTTATGAGATACTTTATACTTTTAAGGACGGCCTAAGTGACTTCGATGCGCAAAATGTACCCATGAACCAGTGCAGCACATAATTCTACGTCTCCCAGCGTATGATTTTATCGTCGGTCATTTAAACTAGCTGTTTTATTCAAAAGTTAGCGGTGGTGCAAGTGGTACTCATCGACTGCAAAATAATTAAACGCCTTGTGTTAGCCTCACGAATTTTGTCCAAAATCATAAAAAGGGCTGAAATGCTAAGTTGGTAAATACCTGATTCAGGGGCCGCTTTAGAGCTAGAACTCGCTTTAGGGCCCGTTTAAGAGCCCACTACAGGGGTCACTTTAGATACCACTTTAGAACTCAGCCTAGAATCCGGAAAAGCGAAGTTCAAGTTTAAAATTACTTGGATACTATGAGAGGTTTTAGGTTTTCGGTGAGATTTTTGTGGCGATTTTTTTAGATGTTCCCGAGAGTATTTGTCATTTAGAACTCTATCTCTAAGCTTCCCGGCCGCGGCTGCGAAATAATATAGTGCCTTGTTGTGTTAGCCTCCAATAAATAAATCTACATAACAACACATGTATTCAGGGAACAAACACAGAATAAATAAATATTAAAGTAATGGATTAATAATAACATAGATGCGGAAATACATCTATTTATTACATATACATCTTCGTCAATGACCTATTAATAATAAATAGGTAAATACCACGGAAGTCATTACGTATGAGAAATACCTAAGGCATATCTAATAGACATTACTCGTGATTTGTGAAGGAGAGAAAGGAAATACTCTGGGAAAATACGTATTTAAAGTTCAAGATCGAATAGTATAAGTCTTCATTCCTATGTTGATACGTAATAGGGTGAGCAATAGAGCTGGGGCCTAAGTCTACTAATTTATAAACGTTACAATGGTCTCTCAATGGTGTGTTTTTTACAGTTTTTGTATGGCAAATCTGTCAAAAACTTACCATTGAGAGACCATTGTGACGTTTATAAATTAGTAGACTTAGGCCCCTGGGCCTCAAGTCTGCTATTACAATGGTCTATCACTGATTTCATAATTGTTGTTTTTGACAAGTTTAGTAATCTACTAATATAATGGCGTCATTATGACTTTATTGAAAGAAATGGCATTTATTGGTAATCTCGTGGACAAATGAATGACTGACTTAGGCGGTAATCTGCTAAAATTTTGACAGTTCCTAAAATAATATGTTAATAAATAATATGTAAATAAAATCTGGCATGAATAAATGTTCAAATTTAGTAGTATTTTTTCGAAAATCATTTCTACTAACGGGTTTTATAATAATGGCAATACGACAGTGCCATTATAACACAATTTTATTACGAGACCATTGACCATTATGAATTTAGCAGATTACAAACTTTTAGCAAAATGACAAAGACGATCCCTTTGTCATTTTGCTAAAAGTTTGTAATCTGCTAAATTCATAATGGTCAATGGTCTCCATGGTCATGGGTTGGAATGACGAATTTATAAAAATAGCAGACTTGGGCCCCTTTATGTAAAGTGGGTGTGGTTATCATGACAAAAGTAAGAAAAGTATGCTTAAGATAGCTTAGAGAGGTTTTTTTGAGGGTAGAGAATCATCAATTAACTTCTCACTCTTTGGGTGGAGTAGGAGGGCGTGTCAGACTTTTACTGACTAAAACCCAGCCGTGCACCCTCAGTTGCCTGTGTGCCAGGGGCGGCGGTATCTCTTTCGAACAACCCGCACCCCTGGCAGAGTATGGAGAGAACAATATGCTGTAGGACAACTTGCCAAAGAATATAACGGAAATAATATCCATCACCCTAATGCGTAACATACTCTTAATCAGAATCTGAATCGTTTTAAAAGTTTATTGCTAATCCATTGCTGCATGTTCGAACAAACATTCTGCTCAAAGACATAAATAACGCAATGAATATTGTTGAATTGTCAAAGTGAAAGCCAGCTGCAGCTGCTGTTAGTATGCAAGGGAGTCCACTGTTCCATGTTAGTTTTTAATTTAAATGTCTTAACGTAGTTATTTGTCACGTTATAATTATTGTTTCTACGTTAATTAATGTAATTGGTGTTCACCGTTTTAATTAACTATAAATAAATAAATTGTTACGCAATTACGCCACCGATATAAAAAAAGGGTTGAAAGATGCACGGCCAAAGGCTTTACCTATAATAATCTAAATAGATAGGTATGTATATATATATATATATAGAATAGATATAGATATATATATCTATTCTATATTTATTTCTATCTATATCTATATATAAACTTACTATTAATAAAAAAGGAAAGATTTGATTGTTCGTTTGTTTGTTTGCATTGAATAGGCTCCGAAACTACTGAACCGATTTGAAAAATTCTTTCACTGTTGGGAAGCTACACTATCCCCGGCTATATTTTATCCCGTATTCCCACGGGAACGGGAACTACGCGGGTGAAACCGCGGAACGCTGCTAGTAACCTATAAATACTGAACGTCTTTCCTTCTGCAGTACTTTTATTCATTGTCTATCTAGTTATGCTGTTACATTCAAAAATCTACGTAGATAAAAAAAACTCTCCAAGCAGCAGGCTTAGCATGACTCTTTCTATTTCTACTCTACCGTAGAATAGAAATCGCTTGTCTACATTTCTCGGTTCAAAACTGTCAATTATCTAGTATACATGGGAACGTCATTTTTGTCGACTCTTCAACTCGACAAAACGCTTCTCTACGGTTCTCGACTCGGGCTAAGCCCGCTGAAATGCGTGGTATCCCAACTGCATGTGCCAAATGGCCCTATTAATTTCTTCACATCAAGTTAAGTTGACCACCATTCTGAAGTTTCTTTCGATAAACAAGTTGCATTTCTTTGAATTTGCTAAAATATCACGCAATTAGTATACGTACCTAACGAGAAAACCGCAAATCAACATGTCACTAGATCGATAACTCGATAAAAACCCGTCTCACGTCTTAATGCGAAATAACGTCCAATAAATCAAGAATAAATAAATAATAGGGCAATTTAGAACCATTAGTTATTAACGCTAACCACGTTGCAATATTTATATTGCTGTCTGACGTCACTGTCTGACCTATTATGGTCGTTGGCCATTCAGCACACGGATATTAGTGATGTCATACATATGGAGGGCACGATGCGATATTAACAACACATTATTTACAATTTTTATTTATGTTTTTAATTCTCACATTGTGTTACGTGGCGTGGATATTTATAGAATCGATGTTAAGGCAATGAGAATTAAATTAGCTTTAAGTTGTAAAACCTATGATGTCAGGGTATAGACCTTGAGGCAACTGCCTTCCATTTTGTTTAAAGGCTCTAAAAGGCGCGACTCTGGAAGAACAATTTCCATGAAGTTTTCATAGAAATAGGTCCATCAGAGTCGCATTGCACTGTAGCGTCGCGTCTGTCGCTGCCGTCGCTGGGAGCCTTACTGGGGAAAATTAATATTTAGGTATTGCATGCAATTCTTCAGAAATGATCTCTTGGTGATTAGTTAGACATCGAAAACATTGCAAGGCTAAATAGCCCAAATATTTTCTGACCCACTTCTTTGTTTAACGACCGTTAATTAAATCACATTCAACTCATTATAAAACAGCTGCTAAAAACCATAACATTGTAAAAAACTAGAGGCACTTTTAATACATTTTTATCCATAATCAGATCTTTAAAAAAACCTGCTCTTCGGAGGACTTCTGGGCAGCAATGCTTGAACGATTCGTTTCTGTTTAAAGTCTGTTCAAACCCCTTGTATTCCTATTTTAACGAATTAGAACTTTATGTCAGTTACAATTAAGCTGATTTCAAAATGACTTGTAACTACTATTGAAAAACCACCAACATTTTTGAAGATGTATCGCAAACTGAACTTTATCATTGCGCAATAAAGTTGTTTTTCCAAAAACAAGTATTTGTTTACATGTTTGGAAACTACATCGCGAGCGCAGTATAGTGGCACTTGATCCGGTTCAAGACCGGTTCATCTACGTTGCTATAATGGACTTGCTTGGCGACATACTCCTAGGATATTGCATACAAATTAAGGTGCATGCGTTGGCGGGAACACCTTTGTTAAGCGTCAAGGTTGGTGCCAGGTACAAAGAAAATAGTTTGGTAGAGCAAAAGTAGTTTGAAGTTTGTGGCGTCTAGTTTTTAGCTCTGCGGGGTTCTCTAGGCCCGCATAATTTACCTAAAAATCCTACAAAGCAATAAATATTTTTTTGGTGCTTAAGTGGCTTTGGATCAAAACCGATGAAGGCTTACAGAATTTGAGGTACCTACGTAAGAATGATTTTGTTCGCAACATTATGCAAGTGCTCTCTTTACGACAAATCAATGAATCTGCCTTTTCCCAGTTAGATTGCAGCAAAGCCAGTCTGCTGAATTAGTATTTTACATGGAGCGACTGCCTATCTGAACTGCACAGCCCAGTTACGGCAGTTACTGGGTAAAAACGATACCTCTCAGTAAGACAGAAAAAGCTACCATCACATTTGAAATAAATAAGCAGCCAGTATTTTTCATAGGATTATTGAAAACAAAACATTTACAAGAATGTCATCATACATTTTTATCAAATAATGTTTTTCAATTTCGATAGAAAAATGCAAATATCAAATATTGTCGCTAACCATTGGTTTGCCAAGTACCTTCGTGGCATTGCGTGAATGGTGCAACTGTTGACTACAAATATGTTGTTGTTGGCTTATCGGGCGTATTGCAAGAGCGAGGAATTAAGAAATTCCGATATAGTTGATATCTTCTTCTTAGTCGTAACACTCTTGTCAGAGTGGTCGTGGTTGCGTAGACGAGGTACACGGAGAGATGTTCGGTGGGTCGTTGACTTCACCGAGGATTGCCCTTTCAGCGATGTGCTTCCATATCTGTCGGTTGGAGACGTTGCGAGTACACTGGACCATGGTAGATTCAGTAGCTTTCTTGATCAGGTCAGACCAGCGAGTTGGTGAACGGCCGCGTGATCTCTTGATATTCTCAGTTGATATGTCACATGACAATTATTTTTGGGACAACACCAGGACCAAATTTTAGATAACCAATTTAAAGACCGCAAACAGGCCCTAAGAGGAATGCCCACAAAGTTACCTATCATGTATGATAAAAGGGAACGCGTCAAGTAGATACCTACATACCTAAGTATTTCTTTTTTGTTGCAACATGATTTGAAACCTTATTCTTAATACAGATTAAGTAGATGGTAGCCAAGCCCAGTTCTCTTTGAATCAAATTTTGGACTGAAGTCCTCAATCCATTAATTTTGAATCCAAGAGTTACAAACTAAAGTAGACAACTCTTCTTAAAAGGAAAGATGCAATCGAATAACTACTAGAAGCCGTAAACGCGTTTTTCACGATTAAACTTACTTATAAATGTACATTATTTGGCCGCAGCTCCGCCCGCGTGGATATCAGTTATAGCGTAAAAAAGCCTATGTCCTTCTGCATATCCCATGCTATATCTCTGCTTAATTTCATGACGATCGGTTTAGCGGTTTAGGCGTAAAAGCGTAACAGACAGAGGTACTTTAGTTTTATAATATTGGTAGGGATTTAAAGTCGTTTCAAGTGCATTTTTAACCGACTTCAAAATTAAGGAGGTTATCAATTCGACACGTTTATATATATATATTTTTTTAATGTATCTTCGGGCATCACTCCGTCGTATATTGACGGATTTGCAAAATATTTTTTTTGTTCGAAAGGGGTTTACTCCGAAATGGTCCCATTGAAATTTCATATAGATCTGATGATGCGTTTCGGAGACAGTCAACGGAACTCTTCAAAAAATTACAGCAAATCAACCGCGAATGTTGCTATCGCATAAGTATGCATTGTTTTGACCCCAAGGATGATGAAATTTCGAATTGGTGTGGGGTAGATAACTGAAAAGTGAAAAATAAAAACTTTTTTCAAAAAAATAACAACCGACTTCCAAAAAAACACTAAAAAGTGCAAAATAACTTTCATTTCGGAAGGCGGTGACAAATAATTAAAATACACATCCAAAGTCACCGACTTAAAGTTATTTTGCACTTTGTAGTGTTTTTTTGGAAGTCGGTTGTTCTTACGAACAATCGCTGGTTTATACGACATTCGTCGGGTGTACTGAAGATGACGTTACAATCATCTTCGATCCACGAAAAGTTAGGACTAAACAAAGACAAAAGAGCGATATCTTCTTTCTATCACCATCTGCCTAGCCTTATTTTCGCAGGTATGTTGGGGTCGGCTTCCAGACAAACCAGATACAGCTGAATACCAGCCTTTTACATGGCGCGATTGCCTATCTGACCTTCACAAACCAGTTACTGGGTAATACGATACCCCTTGGTAAGACTGGTTGTCCGACTTTCGGGCTTCTGACGACCCGTAACGACTGTCAAAGATCCACGAATGACAGCTGGTACCGACAGCTTAACGTGCTTTCCGAGGCGAGGGGTCTTGGTATATAAAGATGGGCACCCATCCCCGGACCAAGCGCGGCAAACCCGATATCACTTTCTATGTCGTGTGAATATATGTTTCCCGACATTAAATAGACCGTTTATAAACGCTCTGTAATTGTCTATGGGAGAGTAATCACTTAATTGTTAATAATTAGGTATCAATTAGTTTCCAATACACTGTATTCTTGCAACACTTCCTCTATATTATTCAATTAATATTAATTACTAGGGAACACAATTATATTGTTTTCGAATTCCAAAAATAAACATCGGTGATTTCACCGGGAGATCGAAAGATTAACGCCAATCAGCGGTAACTAAATTTTATTTATAATTTGCACTAAATTAAATTAAGTGCTTAAATAAGACTTAGTAAAATTAATATTTTAAATTAGGTAGGTACCTAACATATCATTTTCGTTAAATAAAAAAAAATATGCTATTAGATAGTAAGCGCATCGCTTCAGAACGGCTGTAACGATTTGGCAATTTTTTGTTTTAAAATGGTCGTAATAGTCCGAATTAGGTATTTACGGAAATAAAAAAAAACCCGGGAAAAGTGCATTTTCAATTATGTATGAATTATTGAAATTTCACAATGTCTGTTCCAAACCCGAAAAGGGCGGCATTTCCTATCCGACTACTCAGAAAAGAAAGGATGAGACTAACTCAGTGGTAGAGGTAGCCTTTCAAAGTCCAGACCCGTGGTCCAGACACAATCGTGGTCAGATCATGTCCGAGGAAGGATGGTCCAGAATTACAGTTCACCCATCACTTAACATACAAAATCGAAGGAATGCCCAACAGTGGAATAATACAACAGAATAAATACGCAAAAGGATGAAAAAGCATTTTATAAATTGCTTTGTTATAGGGTGTATCTTTTCTGACATCAACATGATATAGCATCATAATTATTATCTTAGACAGCGTTCATGATAATTACGATTTATATTCTTGTAATTCCGTAAATATATCAGCACTGACAAGGGGCGGAAAATTATGACATAACTCAATGTACCTACTGTCATAATAACATAATGTGAGGCACTTTTGTCTTCACGGTAGAAATGCACGCAATTATGCAACAAATTATTCGGTCATTTTAAAACGTTTTGATGGAAAAAACTGTACTTTAGAAGACATCATAAAGGTTAATGTTCTGTGGCAAATGGCGATCTTGGCTACATTTTAATCATGTGGTCACCTAGAGACGATGAAGAAGACAGAAATAAGTTTGTTACGAAATGCTAAAGATCCTTTACTTTACGTCAAAATTGTATTACGTAGATACGTACTGGTCGAGGCTTTGTCCGGTTGCCTTTGATAATAACCGACCTCCGCATATTTTTGTTGTAAATGTAAGTATAATGAGATAAACCTTAATTCATACATATTTAGAATTAGAAAATAATAGAGACAGCTTGAAGAGGAGACCGAGGGCGAGCAGGTGTAAAATGAGTAGCTGCTGAATATACACTGAAAATATAGGTTTTCGATTTTTTGTCTGATGGTCTGATTGCCTGTATTAAATATTTGATTTAGTTATGTTCCTAGTTGACACAAAACAGCTTTACGGGTTTGGATGAAACTTTGCACACAGATAGTTCATAATCTGGGTACTTTTAATTCATGTTGTACGTTCCCAAGAGATATCCCGACATCTATTTAATATATTAATACAAATCCTTTTTTATTTACTCGACTCGGTCATTTTAAATAGGTACTTACCTATTATTGGGTTAGAATTAAGATCTCTATATGAAGCCCACACAATTTTATTTCTAATCAATATTTAAAAAAAAACGAAGCTGTTGTATATTTATTTAAGAATGTTTATCACTGTTTATTGAAAAAAAGAATGGATTTTAAAATGTCAGTTGCTGGTATCTACTTTTGCATAAAGTAAAACCTACCCGGCTGTAAGTACCTTTCAAACCAGTTATTTACTTTGTTATGTTTTATTATAACGATGTTGTTTATTGCATTGTGGTCACACCAACTTTCAAGTAACTTATTTACATTAGGTAGGTATATTATTTACTAGTTCCAGCTTCGCATTGTTTTTACGACTTGAAAGAGCATCAAAATCTCTTAAACATATCGCACACCTAGATCTGTACTGAGACAACTCAAAAATCGTTAATTTTGAGTTATGCCTGTATTCGAATGCTCGGTGCTCATACGCAACTATCCAACGTGACAGGTTCAATAAAAGCTCATAAAATTAATCACTAGGTAGCGTTAACTTTCTTTTGTTGAATCAACGTCTACCATCTGCTCCCACCTAAACAAGTCTATTGTGAGTTGATCTTCACTTGCCATAAGGAGTGCAGGTATTAACAAGAACGAAAACGCGGACATTTCAAATTGTTACAGTTTTGATGACACGTATACGTGAGTTAATTAGAGTCGTTACGGTGATGGTGAATTGTTCTGCCACATTACTTAAGGATATTTTGACTTGTCCCAGTATTGTTTGATATGGTACGTAAATATTTAGTTACTATTTTGATTTGACTTTGTTTTGATGGATCAACATGAAATGAATTGATAGTAAATTGACGTATTGAATTTCAGCCCCAGCTTGTATACTGTGACATTTTACAAGCTATTTATTACCTAGAATCAAATTAAATTGTATGGCTTCCCTAACAAAAAATGCAAATATACGTTTTTTCGTCTCCTGAAAAATGAACTTTTTTGAGTTGTCTCAGTATAGATCTAGGTGTGCGATATGTAATTTTAATACATTTTATTGTACACATAAACCTTCCAAAATAAATTCTCTAAATGATGGTGAAAACCGCATCAAAATCCCTTGTGTAGTTTAGGAGAATAACGCCATCACACGGATAGTCTGTCATTTTTAAAGTATAACCTATGTATGTATAGATTCGCGTTGCCTTAATCAATGTTATTCTACACGGAACTAACTAGGTAGGTTACAGTTCTAAGAATTTTAGGAAAAAACTATTTTACATATAAATTGCAAGATCGTTGGGTCGTAGTGTGAACAGTTTTTTACTGTATATATTTCCATCATCCTGTGAATATTGAGGCGTTTCACGAAATTACAAGACAAAATAACATATGATATTTAATCATTTATTATAAATCTTTTAAGTTTAGTATAAATAAATGTCGATTATAAAAGACAAGGAAACAAGTGTCTTCTCTTTAATAATATGGAGTGAAAAAGTTTTTTTTAAATGGCGAAAATATATAAATTACTTAGAAATCATTTAAAAATATCAATTGTTTTTCATATTTTTATATTAATCGCATGGAAACTGGATGGCAACCATTGGTGCTTGTAACTTGAGAGCGAATTGTGCTCGACCTGTGTATTTCATGTAGGTAAGAGGTCTATACCTAAACGATTATGGTAGATAAATAAATAAATACCTACGTATGTACTTATTTCTAGCAAACGTATAAGTTAGGTAGGTATATACGTTCGTATCTGTATCTATTTGTTTACAAAGATTTTGCCTTGATCGTTGACACTATTATTGAAGATAATTTAGTAAAAATCTCCTTTGCAGATAACCTATACCTACTTATGGTTAGGGAATGCAATCTCGTACGAGATTTCCGCCTAGCGAGATCTCGCGAGACTCAAAACCCAGTCTCGCGAGATCTCGCAAATTACGGGATCTCGCGAGATTGGGAGAATCGCAATTAAAACATATGCAAATGCTTGTTTTAAGAACTAGTAATTGACACGATATGTAATTAAATAGAAACTGCGTTGCTTAGTTATAAAAATAATGTAAGTTTTATTTTAAAAATCTACAGAGTACTTATTATTTTGTCTCTAACTCTAATAACATTTGTTTATGTCTATAATTATTATACCTACTGTAGCTAATCAGTTCAAATTCTTACAATATTGGTAACAAAACAATAATTATCAATATTTAGTCTTTTGTAAATTATTACTTTAGTTTCAATAATTAAGAGTAATAGGAACATTACTTATGGTAAATAAATACAACAAAACAAAAACGTAACTTCACAAGTTCTTAAATAAATGTTGTGAGATCGTATTAATCAAATAAAAGAAGTTTAAAGTAGAAGTCAGATGAAGTTATCAAGGTACGGAAAGGCAAGTTAGTTTGTCTGAAAATGGCTTCTCAAAAAACACATCATGTCGAGAGTATCATCTGACAGACGACTTCTGATTTTGCATGCCAAATACCTGCTGCTGAAAAAGCTCGTTCTGCCTCAACACTTGTGGGAACCACAGTTGAGAGGCATTTATGTACGAAGTTTAAAAGTTCCCCTCTTACTCCACCAGCTTCGTACAAATTCATTCCTTTTTTTACTAAAATGTCTAAAGTATTTGTTGTAGAATTTGTTGAGCGAGCAGTGGTCTGTTTCAGTGCTTTCAGCGATTTTTGCAGCTTTTCATGAAGTGTGATATTTTTTTCCGCGGAGACGGCAGAAAGGGGCATTGTAGTGTCTTCAATATCGAAGCCTTCATCGTCCTCTTGTGCAACCGGTGCAACAACATCGACATCCTGCGTCTCGTTATCTCGCGAGATCTCGTACGAAATTTGACGAGATACAATCTCGTAAAATATAGCCGGGATCTCGCGAGATCGGGATCTCGGCGAGACGAGATTGCATTCCCTACTTATGGTGTAGTAATGAATAAATGAAAACACTGAAGTTATAAAGTACTAAGCTAGGTACGTACGTACACCATACAGTTATTACAACAAAACTAGGTTTCTCTTCTTTATATATTTAGTATTTTGGTGGATTAAAATAATATAAAATTGTATAAATAGGTTATATACTTTTGTTTTTGTATAAGTATAGTTTGTAACCTAATCATTTAATGTGGTACCTAGTCTAGGTCTGTATAAAATATTTTAAAAATCGAGATAAGATTTAGATTGAGAAGTTCTTCTACTTCTTTTAACTAAGCATCATTGCAGTTTTTAAAATATATAAAAAAAATCGTATGTTACAGCAGTCGAGCTTTATCCACGCAACCACAACGCGGGAACAAACATTTTAATAGTTAAACTTAAAATAATAAATAATTAAAAAAAATACTAACAAACATCAGCGGCGACCACAGCAACTAACAACAATATGGCACTTAACTTAATCACGGCAGACGCCATTGTGGCGGTTTAAAAAAAGAACTTAAAAAATGTAAAATATTACTAAAATAATGTAGCGTGTGTTCTCACGCGCAGAACTCGACTGGCATTGAACATGGCCTTTACTGACTTTATATTGCCATGTAGATGGCCTGAATCATCGCGTTCCATGAATTTATCGAATTCGAATTTTGATTTGTTTTGTTGTCATTGTCAATCTGTATCCGTGAAGGAATTTTGTTTTCCTTTAATAAAACGGGTCAAGGGCTTTTTTTAGCCCAATTAAGTGTTTAGGTTAGATACGATTAAGTAGTTGAACCGTTTAGAAGTCAGCGTCAGAGTCCAAGACATTTTCTTGATTTTTTTGCGTTACATATTTTAAATATCTTTTTTTTTACTAAAAGGAGACCAGTAATTGTGCCATAAACAAAAGAGTGGGATTTCTATTTCTGTGAAACTAATTTCACAGAAAAAAAAAACCCACTCTTTTGTTGTTCAGCTAGCTAACTAGCTGAACAACTTGTTAACTTGTCAACTTGTTAGTTAACTGAACTGTATTTTAGATAATATGTTTAACCTAATATTAATTTACTTAATCTAATTTTCAACAAATAATTGGAATGTAAATTGTGATCTAAGTATTTCTTGCGACGAAAAATTTATGGAAAATCATTCAAGAATTGGACTCCGTCGGTACCTAGATATATGCAAAAATGGACAGATGTTATAAAAACTATAGATTTACGTACACAAATATCAATTCAAATCATTTGTGTGTATTTACGACGAAATCTGAAACCGATTCAACCTAAGGGGCTTAGGATTACCATATTCTGAGTTATTTTTAGGACACGCACAACACAATCCTAATAATAATTTTAAAATGTGAAAGTTTTTTTGTTTGGATGTTTGTTAATCAATCACGCAAAAATGGCAGAACGAATTTGGGTGAAATTTTGCACATGGTTTATAACCTGAATTAACACAGAGGATATTTTTTTATCCCGGTAATTCCCAATTCCCAATTCTCAAGTCCACGGAGACAAAGTCGGCAGGTGCTGGTTAGTTGGATGAATCTCTCTCAAAGTAGTCTTAAGGTGACACTTGTCCACATTTTTTCCATACAAACTTCGGGAGGGTTTTACTCCACTGTTTGACTATGTACATCAAAAATTTAACATGGTATGGTTTTGTCTCATTATTAATATTGTCTGTACGGAAACAGAATACTAAAATAAAAAGCCATTAAATAGTTATGAGCCAACAAAGATTCGTTTTTCTTGCTAATTTAACATAACTTGGGGCGTGTTTAAGTAATAAAAGGAGTGTAAAATCTCGAAAACCAAGTCGGTACCGACAAAGCTCAACTATCGAAAAGTTCAATAAACTGAATTGGTCATTGATTTATGCAGTGTTTTTTTTTCTGAAAACCCGATCTTCCGAAGGACTTTTCTTAATTTTTTACGCGCGTGTTTTACTTTAACTGATCCTGCAGCTCACACAATAATGTTCTGCGTGTAGACTAGAGTCTAACTGGTCATTACTGATACTACCTCTTTCGGACACGAAGCCTGGTAACACAGCGTGGTTTTTAGCCAGGCCCACCAGTGAGTTCGAGCCCGCGACTAGTGTACCCTTAAAGGACCAGTCGTAGAGTAGTCTCAATGCGAGTTCTCTTTCCAGTTAAGCGTCAAGTTACACCTGCAACTTAGTTTAGATGCGATAGGAATGTCCACTCGTTAAGGCTTGATGAGCTCATAACTTGAGAACTTCAGTCATAAGTTGAAGCAAGTTTTACAAGATTAGAACAAAGACGATCTTTATAAAAGTTAACTATCATTCTTGGGACTTACATATGTATAAAATAGAATTGATCAGGCACTGGCATTATTATCTGCTTTTTCCGACTATTAACAGCCGACCCCAACGGTCGGCTTCCAGTCTTACCGGATGCAACTGAATACCATTATTTTACAAATGATGACTGACTACTGGACCTCTAACTATCCTAATATTCATAAATTCAGCCGAAAGACGTCCACTGTTGGACAAAAGCCTCCCCTAAGCACCACCACTTCGACTGGTTCTGTGTATCATATCCTACTAGCAGTATTATGTGAAGGTTTGTATGTTTAGAGGCTTGTATAGTTGTATCTCAATCACACAAAAACACATGCCGTACGTAAAGTACTGCCTACACATTTTCCTAGAAGTTAAAAAAAAAAATTCCAAACATCATTCCAACCTATAAGGTTCTTATAAATTTATGGTCATCAGCACATTTGTCTTCATAGATCGTGTTACCACAATCCTTATCTTGATTGTAGTAAATTATTTCAACAATGATAATATTCTCTACATCCGCCAGGTAAATACAGGAGAATACCCGAGGGAAAAGTCCATTAACAACGCGGATATAAATGTTATATGCCTATTTTATTTTATAGACCTAACTTTGCAAATGCATAAAGGGGAGAATATGTTTACACTTTGATGAGAAGCACTGCAAAATTAAAAATACTTACGTTTTTCACATAACTTTATATATTTTCCTATACTTTCCGCAACGAAAGCAATATCAATTGCCTAAAGTAGGTACCTAATAAGCAAGCTTTCATCCATACGTCAGCACTTAAGAAAAATCTAGAGCTAACAGAGTTAAATAAAAAAACAAAGCCTGCGAACCATTTGATAAAAAAATTAAATAAATGAAATTGTACCTGTCTAATTTTACGTACTTTTCTTAAAATGTTTACTCCTCATAACCGAGAGGAGGTCTGTGTCCCAGCAGTGGGAATATTACCAGGCTGATTATGATCTTCTATTTAGATTTATAATAATGGATAATTAATTTACTAACAAGAAAATACCGTGATTTATCGGATTAATAAAATCTTGCAATTAAAACAGTAATTTCACTATCCTCGAAAATCTCAAAATCATGGCGACCCCATGAGCCGGACCCACGCTACTTAGTTGTTCTCAAGTTCAAGTTTATAAACCTGCAACTGGTTCCATAGACAACTAAAACTGGAAATAAGTATATTTAAATACAAATGTCTAGGCAAAGGCATGGACGCAGGCAGCCGCGGCTCTTACGAAATAACGGAGAGTTTTCTAATGACTTCAATTTACATAATTTAATCAAGCAAATGGATTAAGATTTATTTGTAGACTACCTAGTTCTTGGCCGCGGTTTCCCCTGCGTGGAGTTCGGATATTTTCCCACGGGAACGTACTACCGAGATAAAAAGTATCCTAAACCAGGTAATGTTCTATCTGTGTGCCAAATAACATCCAAATCCGTTCAGCCGTTTTTGTGTTATTGAGTAATAAACCGTGTGGTACCGGACGTAAAGAATAGCACCATCCCATTTCTTCCCGTGGGTGTCGTAGAAGGCGACTAAGGGACTTACTAGAGAATGGGCAGCAGCGTTCTCTATGCATTTGACCACCATACTGCGATCGCCAACCCGCCTGCCAAGCGTGGCGATTATGGCAAATCCCCCCTTTTGGGGGAGGCTTATGTCCAGCAGTGGACGTTTTTCGGCTGATATGATGATGATGATGATGATGATGAGTAATAAACATCCAAACATGCAAACTTTCACATTTATAGGTATAGGATTATTTAGGTCTTCTTACAGTAAATATAGTCAATTATTTAAATACTCGTTTGTTGTTAACCTGCCTACATATTGGAAGACACCATTTTAAATTCGCCTCGATTGTATGTCTATTTTTAGCGCGGTAACAAGTGGGTTTTGCATGGTTGACCGCTGTTTTTCCTTTTCTGTGGTTGACCGTAATGATTTTACCACTTTTGAAAAAGAATCCCAATGCAGTGATGGTGCAGTGGTAAGGTCGTAGGTTCCAATTCAGACAGGAGCTTTACTTTGTATAAATTACTTGCTTCTGGCCGCAACTTCGTCTGCGTCAAATTCCTTGCTCCCCGACCCACCCCGTCGCATCGAATCGCCTGGCCGTGCGAGTACTTCATATTCGTGACTTTCTTTTCTCTTTGCTCGGCTTCTAACGGCCCTAGCGTGATGTTATATATCCTATAGCCTTCCTCGATAAATGGGCTATCTAACACTGAAATAATTTTTCAAATCGGACCAGTAGTTCCTGAGATTGGCGCGTTCAAGCAAACAAAAGAACAAACTCTTCAGCTTTTAATATTGTATTCCGGTGTAATGGCATTTGCCGGTCCACGACAGATAAAACCTAAGCAACCTATCTCTTTCGTTCTTGTATTAAAATGATCAGGATAGACAAGGCTAGATATGTTTCTTATGATGCCAACGTCATAGTGCAAATTTTCGCGGTATTCATCGCAGAACATATAGTATAGATAAATGAACCCAATGGGCTTATCCATAAAAAAAATATGTTTCAAACTTAGTCCATCATGTCCTTTTATGCGTGCAAGTGACATTAATCAATCTTAAGGGTAATCTAGTCGCGGGCTCGAACTCACAGGTGGGCGTGGCTAAAAAGCACACTGTCTCACCAGGTATCGTGTCCGACAGAGGTAGTAGCAGTGATTAGTAGTTAGATACTAGTAGAGTAAGATGCAGGATCATTTATGGTAAAACATGCGCGTAAAAAATTCAGAAAAGTCCTTCGGAAAATCGGGTTTTATGAAAAAAAACACTGCATAAATCAATGAAGAATAAAAAGTTTATTGAACTTTACGATATTTGAGTTTTGTCGCCTACTGACTTGATTTTTGAGATTTTACACTTCTTTTATTACTTAAACACGCCCAAAGCAGGAAAAACGAATCTTTGTTGGCTCCTAACTTTTTTATGGCTTTTTATTTTAGTATTCTGTTACCGCACAGAAAATATTAATAATGGGACAAAACCACACCATGTTTAATTTTTTTATGCACATTGTCGAACAGTGGAGTAATACACTCCCGAACTTTGTATGGGAAAAATGTCGACAAGATTCACCTTAAGGTGCCAGACCAATTTCAATTATCAAGTTTATATTCTCATTTGTATACAGGGAGGCTGGCACGTTGACGTACAAACTGTAATCATGAATTCGGCATATTAATCTAGACGCCCTGCGTATACATTTTTGTCGGTTATTTGCGGCAAACCCAGATGGAGATGGTAGGATGAGCTAAACTCCTTTAAGAGGGAACAGGGCGTGTGATTCTCCATACAAATGTATTCCCCTTTTTTCTTCCTGAATAATGCCTCTAGAGCATTTTTTTTTTCATAAAATTAAGATCTTATTGTAAATACGTCCCTGTCATTTTCTTTTTCTCAGCAACTAATTAGTAAAGAAAATATGACTCTCTAAAAAGTACAAAAATGCCTTATTTTTACCGCCGTGATTAGAGGACTACCAGACAAATTAGGAAAGTTTTTAACATAAAATAAAAAGATAGGAACCTATAAATACTCTTACTTAAAATGTTAATGTAAAAAATAATTGAATCGGCTCAGTTTTCGAGGACAAAAAAGGGGAATACGAAACTTCGATCTCGTCAATTTTTTTGTGATAATTTCGGTCTGAGCTGCAGCGCTGTTATCGCACACTACTGGGGCAGACTTACTGACAGCGCGACGGCAATAGTTAATAGTGTCTTCAAAAACCTATTATTCAAATGCCTCGCAGGCCCCGTCCCCTCTTAATAATAAATATTAGTCGTTGGCAGCTATGGATAGAGAGACGTGGAAAGAGAGTACGGAGGTATTTGCCTAACAGTGGGACAGCTAATTATAAAATAATAATAACCCTATAGTAATAAAATTCGTGTCGATGTCCCCACCCTGTATTATTTATTAATCTATGTTTCTTATGCTATCCGTATTCATAGTCTAGAATTGATTCTCTGTCAATTCTAGACTATGAATACGGATAATTAGATATACTTATTTTTAAGTAATTAATTGTAATTGAGAGCAGTGGTGGCCCAATGGTAACGGCCATTACGAGTTGTAGGTCGTGCGTTTGAACTCAGCCAGGCGCATTACTTTGTGTTAACAATTTCATCACCACTGCTCTCAAACGGTGAAGGAAAACATCGTGAGGAAACCGGCATGTCCTAGAACAAAAAATTCGAAGATATGTGACATCTACCAACCCGCACTGGGCCCGCGTGGTGGATTACGGCCCACTCCCTTTCACGGAGAGGAGGCCTGTGTCCCAGCAGTGGGAACGTAATAGGCTGAGTATGTATGTATGTTATGTAATTGTAAATATACACTTACCTACTTGCTTCACTTTTCTGGGCTTCAGTCAGTCTTACCTACATTTCTTATGGTTGCAAAAACTTACTCTATTTTTTGTTAAGTTACTACATTTTGCTCATAACTTACCTAAGCAATCGATTGAGTAACTTACTTTCGCTGAACGTAAGTGTTATAATTTTTTAGAAACACGCATTTTCTATCGTGCAGTGAAACAATAAAATATTGGTAAATAAGTACCGGCACCCTAATTGCGTGATCGAATCAGAAATGAAGAGATCCGCAGGACAACCAAGGTAACCGACATAACCCGAAGAATTGCCAAGTGGGCAGGGCACATTGCTCGCAGAACAGAAGGCCAATTCTCGTAATTAAAAACGTTCGCAGTGTCATCTCGGCGACAATCGAATTTCAAATTTTTTACAAAAATGTATAGGAATTTTTGACAGATTAACGCTGAGATCAGACTGTGAACGTTCTTAAAATTACCAGAATTGCCCCCCTGATGGCCGATGGGGCCGAAAAGTTCTGGCGACTGTGTACCGGAAAACGTAAAGTCCTCCCACAATGTGGACTGATGACCTTGTGAGGGCCGCAGGAGTCCGCTGGATGCGGGAAGCACAGAACCGGTCGAAGTGGCGGAGCTTAGGGGAAGCCTATGTACAGCAGTGGACGTCTTTCGGCTGAAATGATGATGATGATGATGACCCTAATTGCGTAACACACTATAAATGAGAATCTGAATCACTTTGATGGATATTGCTAATCCATTGCTCCATATGTTCGAAAAATGTGTCTACTCAACTACGTAAATAACGCAATGACGGTCGGGATAATATGCATCTATGAGACGTGGTCCTATTTACAAGGCCTCATTTTGACAGCATTTATTTTTAATTTATGGTATCCGGCACATACCATAGAGAAGGCGCGAAAGTAGAAAGTCTCAACCCTAGCATTAGGCAGGTACATTATGTGCATCTAAATAAAGATAAAGTTGACTTGATCTAAGTTTCCCTAGTTCTCGTGGGAAAATCTACTAGCTTATGTGGTTTTACCACTTTTCTTAATTATGTGAACAAGAGATAGCTACCTTTTTCATAGTGAAATTATTTTATTTATTTAATAATAATAACTGTATGACCATAAAAACACACACACACGTACAAACGGACTAAACGACTGATCACTGTATTAACTAATTGATTTGTTTAAAAATAACCGAACCGCGATTAAAAATAAAAGTAAGTGTAATTAAACCAACCAGCTTTTTACTTTTGCCGGCTATTGAATAAAAACATAAACTCATCCTTGTATTTTTTTTAATACTTACCCTTTATTCTTGAATCCGCGATCAATGGCCGCCTTCTTATTTTGAATTAGATGCCCGCCCCGGCTGTGTCTGGCAACATAGAGATTTATGAGCAGAATTTTCTGCTGTTACAAGCACGATATATTTTGTATCACGATTTAGATCCCTAGCGGATAAGAGGGAGTCACGATTAGGCCACATTAGATCGCTACTAATATGATAAATGCGAAAGTAAGTCTGTGTGTCTGTCTATCTGTCTGTAAGGTACGCTTTCACGCCTAAAACGTTGAACCGATCGTCATGAATTTTGGCAGGGATATAGCCTGGTTTAGGGAGAAAGACATAGGCTACTTTTTTACACGATAACCGACATCCACGCGTGCGGAGCTGCGGTCAATAGCTAGTAATAAAATAAAAAAACATGTATTTACATTAAGAAGATAGATAAATCCGTCAAATAAGTATGTTACCGCTAATTGGCGTAAATTTTTCGATCTATCGGTGAAATCACCAATGTTTAATTTGGAAATCGGAAACAATAAAATTGCTAATTTTAACATCAATTGAATCAAGTAGAGGACGTGATAATACTACATAAGGTTTCATAGGAATAACTGAATACCCACCCACTGAATGCATAAGCATGCACTGAGGAATTGAAACTGCATTGTCCTTATTTTTGTTATATAATTTTTTATCCGTTGTTGCTAATTAAAACTCTTTTTAACCGACTTCCAAAAAAGAAGGAGGTTATATGTTCCACCGAACGATTTTTTTATGTATGTTCCTCGATTCCTCCCCCATTTGTGGACCGATTCTCAAAATTCTTTTTTATTTGATAGAGTATACTCCTGAGATGGTCCCATTGGCACCAAGTCAGGATCTGATGATGGAATCCCAGGGAAATCGAGGGCAACCATCAAATCTTATAGGCATTAACAATGTTTTCTAATGCTATTGAGACATTTGCGTATGGTCATCATCATCTCATGACGCTGACCTTATGATGGAAGGTACAACTCTTTAACTTAGGAGTTAGGTGCAGATTCGGGCATAACTCCGTCATATATAGACCGATTTGCAAAATTATTTTTTTAGAAAGGGTTTTATTCAGAAATGGTCCCATTTAAATTTCATATAAATCTGATGATACGTTTCGGATTCAGACAACGAAACTCTTCGAAAAAAGACAGCAAATTAACCGCGATTGCTGCTATCGCATAAATATGCATTGTTTTGACCCCAAGGATGATGAATTGGTGTAGAGTGGGTACTATAACTAAAAATAACTTTAATTTCGGAAGGCGGTGACAAGAAATTAATAAAATACATGTCCAAAATCACCGAGTCAAATTTCTTTGATAGTTTTTCAACTTTATTGCAAGTGAATAAGGTTTAGGTTCAATTGGGAAAATTTGACAGTTTGGGATAGCTTGACCTGCTGGCGATTGTACCAGCGCTTAGCAACTCGCTAGGGGGACCTAAGCAAAATGCCTTTTGCTTGTATAATGTGTAAGCCGTAATATTGAAGACAATAAACCTTATTCTATTCTATTCGTCTTGCACTTGTGCTTGCTATTTCTGCCTGCATTACAGACATCACTGGGTCTTAAAGTGACACCGGTATCTGAAAACTTGTGTGGAACCGGTTGTCATGGGCATGTGATACGGAGGAAGGAGGAAAATTTCCTGAAGAAAGTTTTGAATATAAATATCGATGGCTATAAGAATAGGAGGCCGAAGAAACGATGGGTGGACTGTGTGAATGATGATACGGTTAGAAAGGGGATGACTATCGAGACGATGACTAGATAGGTGTGGAAGGAAACGCGAATTGTTGCGCCAACCACAAATAAATTGGGATTTGGACAGGAAAATGATGAATAATGGGATTATGTGTACGGTCTCATCGCCATACATTTTTCTGCTTACTGGGTAACCTACTTAAGGCCAACGATACGCGTCATAATTTAACATTATCAAATAACTTGACTAGGCGATTAACACACGGCACCGCGCACCGCCGCGGCGGCATACAATTCGACCGCGCGGTCGGGCGGTGTACGTGTGTTAGGCATCAACGGATTTGTTAGATACCAATGCGACATGAGATCCGCTTCACCGCCTACCGCGGCGGTTTGCGGTGCCGTGTGTTAAATATAGTGTTCTTAAAACTGTGTAGCTATCATTAACTGAGAGAATTAATCGCCTTCCGCTGTACTATTGTTACTTACTCTTAACTTAAATAAACTAAAACTATTTAGTGCATCTTAGTGGAACGTGTCTCTCTATCCATTTTTAACTTAAAAACCTTCACGACAAATCAGTGTACGAAGTTAACTAGTAGGTACAAACAACCCGTACATTTATGGTCCTTCGAGCCTTCGTGTATCTTACAGTGTTTGTGTCTCTTATTACGGTAGCGAATCGGTTCAGCTGAGGTTTCCCGGAAGAGGGTCGCCTCAGTTGGATTGAGAAGTCGCAAATACCTACCCAGAGTACAGGCACGTTGAGTACCGGAACGAACTACAACAACTAAAATGTAGATGAATCTCGGAAATGACAGTGGACATCGAAGCAGTAGTAGATACGTAGTATCGAAAGGTGCGAGAGTGTCCACTTCTTCTCTTTCTGCTAACTCTGAAGTAGCTAGGTAGCTACTTCAGAGTTAGTCTTATCAGTTTTCTGTAGCTAAATAGGTATTTAGCTACAGAAAACTGATAAGACTCCGACGTTTTGTCGACGGAAGAGTAGACGAAAATGACGTTTCCATGTAGACAATTGATAGTTTTGTACCGAGAAATGTAGACAAGCGATTTATATTCTACGGATTTATTTTATACACCTGCGTGGTATTGCGTTACACACGAACGGTTGCAATGACGTTCGTTTTGACAGTTCAACAACGTTCACTGCGTTATTGTTGAGCAGACAAATTCGAACATATAAAGCAATGAATTAGCAATATCCTTCAATTTGATTCAAATTGTAGTTGAAAGTAGGTATGTTATTATGCAATTAAGCTGGTGGTGTTTATTCCATCATCGCCGATGCTTGGTTTTTTCTCTGCTGCATGCCATACAAGTGAGTTTCCTCATTGTTTACACATTCAATATTTCTACTCGTAGATCCCTATCTATTTGCTCTAATAAGCACATGTAAAAATGCCATCGAAGAGGATACAAAGAAAACATCAATGGATTTGCATAAAAACGATTTCGTCAGCAAATTAAGTATAAATTTTTCCTTAGGATATTTCCTAGTATTCGGTATAGGTAGGTAGGTTAGATGGGTTAAGTATATTGCAAAAAGAGCATCCATTACGTCACACATTTTTTTTGGTATTTTGTACCGCCCCCCCGTCCTTGTCACAGGTAGTCACACTTGTGAAACCCCCTCCCCCTTATGTGATGTCACATATTTTTAAATTTTATATTTGTTAAAACAGCAGTTTTTCCATTTATTTTTAGTTTTATGTAAATTAAAACACAGCACTTGTACCGTGTGGTGCCGAACGTAAAGAATAGCATCATCCCATTTCTTCCCGTGGGTGTCGTAGGAGGCGACTAAGGGACTAACTAGAGAATGGGCAGCAGCGTTCTCTATGCATTTTACCACCATACTGCGCGATTATGGCAAGCTCCCCCAAATTAGGGGAGGCCTATGTCCAGCAGTGGACGTCTTTCGGCTGAAATGATGATGATGATGACTTGCCCACGACTTAAACCTACATAACCCATATAAATATGCCAGTTAGTAATACCTACTTTTTAACCGATTTCAAAAAGAAGGAGGTTATCAATTCGACATGTTCATATACAGGAAAAGTTTTTATCCAGTGGGCAGATTTTAACCATGAATTCAGCATGTAATTATAGACCCCCTACTGCAGAAATTTCTCGCCGTTTATACAAAAAAAAAACAGCTGTTCCATACATTTTGACCGCGTAGGTATTGCACTTTTCTATGAAACAGCAGTTTTTTTTTTTGTATAACCGGCGAAAATTTTCTAGAATGATATGCTGAATTCATGGTTAAAATTTGCGCACTGGATAAAAACTTACCCTGTATATATATGTTTTTTATGTATGTTCGGGCATAACTCCGTCGTATATAGGTGGATTTTCAAAATTATTTTTTTGTTCGAAAGGGGTTTACTTTGAAATAGTTCCATTGAAATTTCATATAGATCTGATGATGCGTTTCGGAGACAGACAACGGAACTCTTCAAAAAATTACAGCAAATCAACCGCGAATGTTGCTATCGCATAAATATGCATTGTTTTGACGCCAAGGATGATGAAATTTCGAATTGGTGTGGGGTAGGTAACTAAAAAGACAAAAGTAAAAACTGTTTTCAAAAAAATAACAACCGACTTCCAAAAAAACACTACAAAGTGCAAAATAACTTTACTTTCGGATGGCGGTGACAAATAATTAAAATACACATCCAAAGTCACCGACTTCCGAAATTAAAGTTATTTTGCACTTTGTATGTAGTGTTTTTTTGGAAGTCGGCTGTTATTTTTTTGAAAAAAGTTTTAAGTTTTTCGTTTACATATAAATTTCGAGTTTTACTATTTTAGACGTGTAACATCACAAAACTTTTGACCACCCCTGTCCCTTGTCACATTTCGTTGACACACTTTAATGTTTGACGTAATTTATGGATGGCCCCTAATTGCCCATAAATTTTTACGCCATAATTGTTAAAACTCTGAAATTTATTGGATTTTATTTTTAACAGCAAGTTTAAGGATAAGTCGGTGAACGAAAGTACTAAATGCTGTGTTAAACTGGTTGCAAGGCTTGTCAAACCTGCTTTAATTACTAAGACAGGGTCTTCATTTGTCCATCCTTTTGAATATACCTACTCAAGTTAATTGGAATTTGCCGTTTGTATATTAGTTATGTGCAACGATTTTACTGATTGCTTTTTTTTTCTTTTTCTCAGTTATTTTTAAGCTATTGCATAGCTTTTATCGCGGGCTTTGAGCGCGGCGACCGAATCAAGAAATTCCGTAACGAAAATAAAACCTAAAACCCCCCACTCCGCCTACCATGTAGCTCGGCCGAGCTTTCGCAACGTGTATATATATGGTACGACTGTACGTTATAATAAAATTTGTTTTCTTATCGGTCACCACGCTCAAAATGTGTAACTTGAATTAATATCAAAGAAAAAACTTGAATTATAAAAAAAAATACTGGATAAATAAAAATTAAATAATTATAATTGCGTAAGTTGATAAAAATGCTATGCAATAGCTTTACCGCGGCAGTCCCCGAGTGCCACCCATATTTTTTAAATAATAATCTGGCAGTATGAGTAATACTTGATGCGGCCTACCTAGACGTCCTTTCTTTGGTATTGTTCGTCGAATCGTATTGCTCCTCAAGTTCTCAGTTGAGCTGCATGATTACTGATAAATGCGTGCACTGACCTGACAGGACAGGTCCACTCAATCTGTGTGGTTCTTTCCTCAAAACACCATTTCATGTCTGGACTTTGAAAGAGACTGTGACGTCCGAGTTTGTTTCGGCCTTTCTTGTCACAGTCGTTCAGATAGGAAACCGGAAACGCTGACCTCGTCTAGTTTTAAAAATATGATTGACGTGTAAAAGGGTTTGTACAAACCAACTTACAAAAACAAAATCATTAATCGTTTTAAACTTTCAATCGCTAAGTTCTGTAACTGACTTTGGCAACTCGTTAAAGAAGCGGATACTGTTTATTAGAAATGACTTGCTAGTTTTAGTCAATCTAAATTTTGGAATCACAATTTCATCTTAACTACGTGTATTCAGATTATGGAAATCGCATCGTTTTTTGAAAAGGCCTAAGTTTTTGCGAACATACAAGATATTTTCTAGGATATAAAGAGAAGGCAGAGTTAGTTTATCAATTTCGCTGAATTTGTTTCTAAGAGACTCGCGGGGCCCCATTTTATAGATTTCGCGGATTGCCCTCTTTTGCAAAATGAAAATTGAATCTACGTCAGCTGCCGATCCCCACTGCCTAACGCCATATGACATAATACTGTGAAAATAAGCAAAGTAAACTAACCTAGCTGTGGCTAGATCAGTCACCTGCCTTATTTTTCTTACTGCGTAAGCAGCTGAGCTTAATCTACTTGAAAGAGCTTTAATGTGACCACCCCATAGCAATTTTGAATCTAAAGTAATTCCCAAAATTACAGTTTCCGAAATAGCATCTAGTTTCTTGCCATCAACTTTTAAATTTAGATCTACTTGGGGTACATTTGGTAACGAGAACTTAAGACATTTAGTTTTGTTCCCATTGAGTAAAAGATTATTAGCAGCAAACCATTTAGAAAGAACAGCTAGACTATCATTGACATGTAAGACATCTGTATCTTTTCTATCTATTCTAAAAATAAGAGAAGTGTCATCAGCGAATAAAATTATATCCGAGAAGTTAGCCATCAGGTAAGGAAGGTCATTAATATAAACTAGAAATAAAAAGGGCCAAGAATTGAACCTTTAGGCACGCCCATCTTAACTAAAGACCCCGAGGACGACGTTTGCTGCCTGTTTGATAAATAGGAAAGTACAAGATCAGCAGCTTGTCCACGAATTCCGTAGTGGTGTAATTTACAGATCAGTGTATTGTGGTTAACGTAGTCAAACGCTTTTGAGAGGTCACAGAAAATGCCAATCGCGTCCTGGGAATTCTCCCAGGATTCCAAAATGTAACTGATGACTGATTTCGTGAAACCAAACTGTCGACTATGTAAAATCCCATTTGAGTTAAAATGTGACAACATCTGGTCTAGCATGATTTTTTCATAAATTTTGCTCAATGCTGGAAGCACAGATATAGGTCTTTCTACAAAGACATGTTTTGAGGTTGCATTAGATGTGCATACTATATCATTCCTTCTTTTGTTAGTATTGTCAGTAGTAGGTAAGCATGGTGTGCTGTTTTAATACTAAGTGCATTATGAAAAGCTGGCGAACAGTCAGTACGTTGCAGGATTTGTAAAGCATGTCTGTGGGAAATAAAAAAAGGATGGAAGTTTGCTACCTTAAAAATTGCTCTCTGAGCTCTTTCAAGAGGAAGCAGATATTTTTAAAAATTTTGTCTGTCTGAGATCTCTAGGTCCAATTATGGTCTATTATGATGCCAAGGAATTTTGGTGACAGTAGTTGACTCTGTTTGAGTCCCTAAATAATTAATGTCAGGGATCCTACTCGGAACTCCCTCGGAACCTAATTTAAAAAATATATCCAAATACACAAATCCTTTTAGTCCACATAAAATCTCTGCACAAAGTACTTGACGTTACATTTCTTTTCGTTTCTTGTTTTGTTCTGCACTGTGGTATAGGCCCATAAAGGCCTTACTAAACACGCTACAACCGATGAAATGCACCATATCCGCATCGCTCTAAAATTCTGCTGTTTCTTGCGTAGAACTACCTACCTACTTCTGATTTGTTTTGTGTAATAAGATAATACCACTATTTTTGGTCAAAATTTTAATTGTTGTTAGTTTAACAAACGTAGTATGTGTAAGTGTTTTAAGCTACGCTTGATGGCACATTCTTTAAACGTTGTAATTGTACCTACTATGTTTTTCTCTTTAAGTGAATTTGTAATTCTTTTGAGAAAATAAAATATCTTTAACCGTAACTCTCTGGTGAAAATGCATAATTTTAGACTTTTCTAAATTTATAATAAGATTATTTTTGACAAATCATGTTATAATTGTATTTAAATGTCAAATGTATTTAATTTTCATAAGTCATAGGGTCGTCAAATAATTGATATCTAATAGTACCTAAACTTAATTGCCATATTAATTAGGTTAATTATCTACCCATTTCAAGTCCGGGTAGTATTGTGTTTTGTACTCAAATGTCAAATCTTTATGAAAATGGTGCTATTTGGGTCCTGAGGGCAGTGAACGAAATTATTTTCGTTCACTGCCTGAGGGTCATAGCGTTTCTCAAGAATTGGGCCATCAATTACAAACATTATATTTCTTCGAATCCAACGGGTAGTTGCAGAGTTTAGCGAGATCACAGTCTTCAGCTTTATTATAAGTCTAAAGAAAGAATAAAGATAATATAGGTATAGATTGTGACTCTTTAATAGTATACACCGTGATATTTTAGTCGTCTTGCAACGGCACCCCTTTTCATGTATCCAATGACTACAATACATTTAAATAATAATAAAAAAAATAAAAAAAATATCCACTTAAATCTATGACGTAGTTTTAAACGGGTCCATATTGGCTCAACTAAAGTTCTTTACCCGAAATTGTTCTTCCTAACGATTTGTAATCCGAATGATCACTCTTCCTAAAATTTTTCATCCTAAAGTTTTCATTCATACTATTTGTAGTGCTACCGGCGATGTTCATAACACTCATGTTTCCGAAAATTGTAATTAATAATATCATTAATGTAATTTAAACTCCTACTGTTTTTTATCATAACGCTTTTATCCCTAAACATAATTACTATAATATTTTCACTCATACTCAGAAAGAAACATTTACCATGACCATGCATGCAGCAGGCATGGTTTCTGTCACGGCTCCGGCGCTGTGGGGCTCCGGCGATCCCACGCGAGCTGCTCGTCGCAGATGTGTTTAACGCTCACCACCGTAACTTCGGCCTGGCCGGCATAGCCGGCCAGCCTCAGCCTCGGCGGCGGGCGTTAAAACCACCTGCTCCTCAGCTCACGGGCCGCCTCGCCCCTCCGCGCCTTCGCGATTTTAAATAACACTCTAGGGGTAGGGCAAACAAGACTACGTGGAGTAGATTTTGCAACGATTCGTTTCTTGGGGGCACTATGAATAATAGTATAAAAGATGGTTATGTTGAGAAAATTTATGGAAACAAATAAAAGTATAATAGATGTTTATTGCTACTGACATTATGAAGTTGATTGAATGCTTCGGAATTATGAACATTAGAGACAGAGTAGTTAGGAATTGTGATTGTTAGGATGAAAAATGTTAGGAAGAACATTTTCGGATTTCCAATTATCGGAGTTGAAAATTTAGGTGAACTTTGGCGCACCCGTTTTAAACACCCTGTTAAGGTGATGGAATGAATGATGTAGTGTAATGGTTTAGGTATCTTCTACCCTTTGATACGTAAACATTATTAACAGGGTGTTTCACAATTCTAAAGCATTATTTATATCTTTGTACCTATTAACTTAATTAATGGTAACAAGTTTTTAATCGCGCCGAGAGGTATTTTATGTCGGATACATTGAGTGGACTATCTTTGTAAGGGCGAATTTCACCAAACTTTTATACCTACTTAAAATAGGTCTTATCCTGAGAATAAATTTTGAATTTTTGACAGATCTTCCATAGTAGAATTGTCAGACGTAAATTTTACTCTATGGATAAAAGATATCTAGCACAAAGTATCCTCCGGATGATATATACCGAAGGTAAAGGTTATCGGCTGATATGGGGACCTCTAATGGTAACATGAAAACTTATGAAACCGACAAAGCTGCACTGATTGATCTTGATGTCACTAAAGCTTGATGTTGAAAGCACAGGGCCGGTCTTTGTGGCGATGTTAACAGGAGGACTATGTCCAACAATGGACGTCATTCGGTTTCATTCATAACCAGCCCATTATCTTTCCACAGCTGGAACACAGGCGTCCTCTATTCGAGAGGGAGTAGGCCGTAATCTACCATGGAAGGCGGGTGCGGGTTGATATATTTCGTACGTCTTCAAATTTTTGCTTCTAAGAAATGCCGGTTTCCTCACGATGTTTTCCTTCACCGTTTTGAGAGCAGTGGTGATGAAATATTTTTTCAAAAAGTAAGACGTCTGTCTAGATTCGAGCCTACAACAAACAACTCGTAACTCACGGCAGTTAGGTACCACTGGCCACCACAGCTGTATTTTTTTTTTTGAGACGTACCGATCCATCAATGGACACTGCGAAATGGAAACCATGAACGCCGGCCAGATATATGGACTTGGCGACGTTAAAAGACGGCTGGGACAGACTCGATGAGGATACCGGAGGAGTGTGACTTTTGTGAGCATTGCGGTAATTAATTTATTTCGGTACACAAATTAAAGGGCCTGCCTGGGTTCAGCCCACGACCTGCAGCTCGTAACCGATACCAAACATTAGATAATTCAAACAAGTCAACGTCCTCTATAGATACAATAATAAATCCTGAATAATATTCATTGATCAAGATTGCATCAGCATTCAATGAGGCTTTCTGACGCGGATTTACGCGGTGGTTGGCCTCGTAATCTACGGCCAATGACGGCACCAGTCGCTGAGTAATATTATAAATTACTAAGGAGTTTCAAATTGTCTTTGTCTTTTTTGCAGTTGACCATGAGGTCTTAAAGAAAGAAGACAAGTAAGTGGACAGGTAGATACCTATAAAGTGTTTTCGATCAGGAAATTCTCGGAATTAGCCCGAATTCTGGATTTGCGTCCCGATGATGACATTAGGCCAGCTTCTTTTTCCTTCCATTAGGTACACACGGCTACACATCAAGCTATACATTTCCAATATAAACTGATCTAGCATTGTATAGGATTTCCGTACAGTGTGAGATCAGCGTAAACTGGAAATGTATAGCTTGATGTGTAGCCGTGTGTACATGGGATAAGGACATACCTGGCGCACCTGACGAGCGCCACACGTCAGTGGTCACGTCACCGGCACTTTGATTTTGAGCTGGCTTAGCGTAGTACGGAGTTTCAATAAAATAAGAGGACAGCTTAAATTGGTTTTGTTGCCACTAACGTGCTGACTATTGTACGTTTGGGTGCCTCAGAAAAGTAGCTGCTCATGTCGGCTGCCGTTTTAGCGCCAGCCATCGGCCGTTAGAGGGTGGCACTTATAGTTCGGCGGCAAAGGAGAAGGCCTGAAGGTCACGGTCCAGAAGGTCACCTATGGATATAAGTACCTACACCTTGTCTATCCTGGTAATTTTTGATACAATATAGCAAAATTTTGACGAGGATAACGTTTTGCTTTCCTTCATTCTTTGTTAGTTACCATAAAAATATCATAAATAGATAGATAGATAATACTTACCTGATAAACTAACGTATTTTGTGATTTTAAAAATACAGGAAAATGAAATATTATTTTGTACAGAGGCCAGCACATTAAGCTACCCCAATCTGTCAAATTTCTTTGATAGTTTTTCAACTTTATAACAAACGAATAAGGTTTATGTTCAATTGGGAAAATTTGACAGTTTGGGATAGCTTGACCTGCTGGTGACTGTACGTACACACCGCTACACATCAAGCTATACATTTCCAGTTTACACTGATCTCGCTTTGTACGGAAATCTTATACAATGCGAGATCAGCTTTTATTGGAAATGTATAGCTTGATGTGTAGCCGTGCGTACCATTCAGCATAAGGTAACTATCGCTTTTTTTTTTTTTTTTTTTTTTGGGTGGGAAATCATCAAATAACTTCTCCCGCTCTGGGTGGAGCAGGAGGGCGTGTCAGACTTTTACTGACTAAAACCCACCCGTGTTCCTTCAGTAGCCCTTAAGCCAGGGGCTGTGGTGTCTCTTTCGAACAAACCCGCACCCCTGGCAGGCATCGACCCTTGCGGGTCCCATCACTTTTTGTGCTGACATCTCTTTGAGGCGCGCGTGGAACACAACGCGCCGTCGACTTGGGCTTGGTCCTTACCGGACAGCGAGCTACCCATTACTCGCCGTCCGCAAGCCCACGCCTACGGTGGCCGGAAATCGGCCTGGGATTCCCGACGCCCAGGGCGTCTCCGTATCCTGCGGCGGCTGGGGTCGCGAGGGCGCATATGCTGCCTCTCCCTCACGTGCGCCGCCTCCCTCTTCGCGAGCATCACTGCTTCGCTGAAGGAGGTGACGGCTCCCCATGCCCTCTCGCTCCGTACCATGGCCTGGACCAGGGCCGGACGCGAGAGATCGCCGCCGCCGATCGCCTCCACGAGGACACGGCGGTGCTCCTCCCAAGCAGGGCAGACCGCCACCGTGTGCTCCACCGTGTCCTCAGGGCGATCTTCGCAGTGGAAACACCCGGGCGTTTCCTCCCGCCCTATCCGAAACAGGAACCTCCCGAAACAACCGTGTCCGGTGAGGACCTGCGTCAGGCGGAAGGTGAGGACGCCATGCCGCCTCTCAAACCACTCCTCAAAGAGGGGACTTACCGCCGCAATCGTGGCGTGCCCAAGGTAACTATCGCTACGATCAAGCGAAGTAAAGTACACGATTCGATACTGAAAGTTCAGAAACGTGTTATTTTTTTTTTGAGAAAATTAAATATTTCATGTGTTGCTGGTTACAATAATAAAACGAATTTATTTAGTAGATTTTTTTGTTTCTAGCAACTCTACTCTGGAAATGTCATGTGACGTGACATCGGTGACATTAAAAAGTACGTTTTCTTTTACAGTTTTCTTACTTCTTAATTTAAAATTATCACTTTTCAGCGTATCTTACTGGCTGAAAAATTGACCTATCTTCTTATCCTGTAATAATAATTCTTTTCATGATATTGATGCAATGGAAACATACTGTGTCAGTCCCGCAATAAAGTAGGTGAAATGTGATTGAATTTGTGTAAAATAATCTAATTAATAAGTTAATGAGCTAGTTTAGTTGATAACATCGTCGAGAAATAGATAACAGGTAACCAAAATTCTGTGTGATTTGCTATAGTAAGGGAGATATAAGGTGTTAAAATTTGCACAGTCAGCCGTGTAATTTTAAGCAGTAAAAATAAAATAATATATATTTAGATTACCTTGAGCGCTAAATTGAACTAAATTTGTTCCGTAGAAAGTGTCATTAAAACAAACGAAATCGCCAAAGATACTTTAAAGTTGGATTAAAAGTTTTACCTTGAATGACTGTTGTATTTTTTTCTTTTGCTTTCTCACTAACTGTGTTGAAGGTAAAGGCTATTGGGGACAGTAGTATAAACTTATCAAATACCATGATCCACACATGAAACCTGAAATAGTATTAAACAACCTTGGAAAAGAGATAAGATTACTCACCTTCTTCTTGTGTCACTAAGAATTAAAAGTATTCAAATGAGTATTTGCTTAAGGAAAACTGTTTAAATTCTGTAGGTACTTACTTTATAAACAACTCATCATCCCTGTTAGAAACTGATCACAGTAAAGATTTTCTATTGCATTGCACAATTATGGTTACGTTTGATTTTTTCCTGTTGTACTTGTTAGGTGGCCAGTATTGGGGTCAATTTGCTTTGATATCAAGCTTTAAAAAAAAAAAAAATTGCCAAATCAATGAAAAACCTTTCACATATCCAGTTAGTAAGAAATAAGCAGTAGGTACACTCGGCTCAATTGCCAAAAAGGAAAAAAAAAGCAGTACACGTAGATAACATTTTAGTTGGGTATGTATCTGTAAGTACTTATCATGGTTGTAAGCACAGAACTGAATCACTTGGTTCCCCGTACTAGTGTTAACTGTATTATAGGGGAACAGATTTCTTCTTTCTCTGTGAATGTACTTATAGTAGCAGACTTGTCACAACATAAATAATGAAGTAGCAAAAAGAACACAGACAAGCGATTTTTACTCTACTTAAGAGTAGAAATATAAAGCATAAGCTAAGCCTTTCTGTGTGGTCCTGGACTTAAAGAATAGCACCGACCCATCTCTTCCAATAGGTGTCGTAGAAGGCGACTAAGGGACTTACTAGAGAATGGGCAGCAGCGTTCTCTATGCATTTTACCACCATACTGCGATCGCCAACCTGTCTGCCAAGCGTGGCGTTTATGGGAATCCCCCCCCACATTGGGGGAGGCCTATGTCCAACAGTGGATGTCTTTCGGCTGAAATGATGATGATGTTGATGCTAAGCCTGCTGGGGGAACAGCCAGGGTAGCAGGTGAAATACTGCATGACTATTGCATGATTTTTATTTTTATTTCATCATTATAATTCTGATACATATGTGTTACAGTGTGTCGGTCTCAAATCATATGTTGTCCAACATACAGCCTGACAATGACCAGCTAATTGCAAAAAAACATAAGAAATTTTGGATTTCGCAGGCTAACCTAGCGCATCCATTCAAGCGAAATATATCCCAAAGGAAAAGGAAAAAAGCTGAAGGAGTTTTGTTACATTTTTAGGTACAAAATGCGGTGGGTGCTATTTTCAATAGTTGTGCTGCTGTGCAGTACCTTCGTCGCTCAGGCTTTTGAGGATCAGGCCTTGGAAGACGATGACTTTGCAGAGTTCGAGCAGTTTGAGGCGGAAGATGACGACCTTGCTGGTGGTTAGTGTATTTATGATACTGTTCCAGATTTTTACGATTAAAAACTCATCCAGAGAATGATTATTGATTGCCACCATGTTTCGGATTTGTTTCCATAAAAATCCATGTTTTCCCCACTGATTTCATCTAAACTAACATTTTAAACAGGAAAGATTTGATTGTTTGTTTGCATTGTGTATAGGCTCCGAAACTACTGAACCGATTTGAAAAATTCTTTCACTGTTGGGAAGCTACACTATCCACAGGAACGGGAACTACGGGGATGAAACCGCGGATCGCTGCTAGTCAAATATAAACTGATTTTATTTATTATTATTTAAAATAAAGTACATTTTGTTTTAAGAAAGGCATAATAATTATTTCAAAGTTTCATTTGGGTAAATGTGTGATTATTTAAACCTAGCCTCTTGCTTAGTTATTAAAATTGTATGCATAAAAAAGGAAATATTGTACTCAGGCGGACTTAATGCCTGAGGCATTTCACACCAGTCTGCGTACCTGAAGGGTACAAAAACTTAATTAAACTTACCATAAAAATATATTCTTCATCAGATTTTGCTGAAGAAAAAGAGTTGCCACCTTCAAAACAAAAGATATCTTCAAAGGATCAGTTTGAAGCCAACATCGAGACTGAAGATGAGATCTTAGTGGAGGTATGTTAAAACCCTTGAAGCATAAAAAATATCTGCCTCAATTCATTTTTTTCATTAATCTGGCACAACAGTGACAGCATTTCGGGGCTCTGGTTAAATAATAAATTTTACGCGCCAGTTTTACCATAAATGATCCTGCATCTTACTCAATAAGATTGTGCGTGTACCTCTGTCGGACACGAAGCCTAGTGAGACAGCGTGCTTTTTAGCCAGGCCCACCAGTTCGAGCCAGCGACTAGGTTTCCCTTAAGTTAAAAGAACTTTATTCTAAAGTGAATTATACTTAATAGGACTTGAAGAGTTCTGATAGATTTTCATATGTTATTCTAATTTGTTAATAGTCTGTGATGTCGACTCAAAGGCTTCTTAAATATAACCCATAGCTGCAATAAAAAATAAATAATCCATTCACAACTGTTCACTTTTGTAGCACAGAGGTCACTAACATCACTTAATTGAATTGCAAATGAATTCTTTTGTTATTTTTCTTTAATGTGGAGAAATTCAGTGTCTGTATAATGATATTTGTAGATCATTAAAGTAGGTGTTTTCACTGTTTCTCAGAAAAGCATGAGAACTGATCTTGCAATAGGTATGGTATGGTGTTATTCTTTGTTTCTTTATTTTAAGTTCTAAGAAAAATCCCACGAGATCAGTTGACATTTAAAAATATTTTTACATTTCGGGGATCTGTAACAATAGTCAAGACCACGATATTAATAAAAATTAGATCGGCCATAAAACATTATTTTTCTTTTCTTCCCAGGATGAAGACAGTGAGTTCGAGCACTTCCAAGACCCTGAGGAGTTCGAAGGGTTCCAGGACAATGCTCCACGCTCGTCTGAACAACCAAAGATCACTATTTCCAAGGTAACAAGTAATTTACTAATCCAAAATCTGCTTTATTTGGAAGAAAATAAAATTGATTTTTATTTTTATTGAATTAGTCACTAAAGCCATGCATAACTTGGCACAAGTTTTTTTTTTATAGCACTTCGCCTGCACTAGAAATTTCTCCTGTATTATGGGTTGTGCGTTTACAAACATTTAAACTCACATACACAAACAGCATTGGGTGGTCTGTGTAGGGTGATCTGACAAATCTCAACTTTACTTAGATTTCAAAGCATTCAAGAGTCCAATATGAATTCCTATCTTATCTTTCTTGAAGTTCAATGAACTGTTACAAAAATAAAATAGCCTGAAAGTCTGACAAACAGTCTTGCCAAGGGGTATCATGCTACCCAGTAACTGGGTTGTGGAGGTTAGATAGGCAGTCGCTCCATGTGTAATACTGATATTCAGTTGCATCCGGTTAGACTGGAAGCCTTAAGGTTGGCTTCCAGTTTAACCGGATGCAGCTGAATACCTGGAAAAGGCGAGGCAGATTATATTACAAAAATAAAATAATTATTATACTTAGTTGCTACGTTATTGCTTTCGTTTCAATTTTGCTTATGTTCTGTAAGACCTACACGTACAGTCGCCAGCAGGTCAAGCTATCCCAAACTGTAAAATTTTCCCAACTGAACATAAACCTTATTCCTTGGTAATAAAGTTGAAAAACTATCAAAGAAATTTGACAGATTGGGGTAGCTTGATGTGCTGGCCTCTGTACATAGCTGTAAACAAATTGTACAACGACACTTGATACGTCTAGCATTCTTCAATTTGCTCTAGTCTACCATATAAGCATAAGCAGCCTTTAATGTTCCCACTGCTGGGACACTCTCTGTGAGAGGGAGTGGGCCGTTATCCACCACGCGGGCCTAGTGCGGGTTGATGGATTTCACATGTATTTGAATTTTACTGTACAGACGCCAGCAGGTCAACCTACCCTAAACTGTCAAATTTTCCCAATTGAACATGAACCTTAAACTTACGGTTTAAAGTTGAAAATCTATCAAATAAATTTGACAGATTGGAGTAGCTTGATGAGCTGGCGTCTGTATATGATTTTTATTTTTCTGTAGGTTCCTATAATGATCCGTCCGCGCTGGGACGCGTACTGGCTGGAAGGCATCCTGTGCTGCCTGCTAGCGTCGTACGCGCTGGCCTACGCGATAGGACGCGCCAAGAACACCTCCATTGCTACCAACTTCCTTAAGCTGCATAAACCGCTGCTTGATGATAATTTTACGTTAGTTGGTAAGAACAATAATACCTATTATTATTATCTCCTTTATTTCATTTTAATTATATTTTTAAATTTAGAATATAGAAAAAATACCTTTATAAAAACATTAAAAAGAAAATTTTCCCACCGGTATCGGTATCCGTATACTATTATAAAGACCCGCAGGAGAACGAAGGTATCCGACATAGCCCGAAGAATTGCCAAACTAAGTGGCATGGGCAGGGCACATTGCTCGCAGAACAGATGGCTGATGGGGCCGAAAGGTTCTGGAGTGGCGACCGTGTACCGGAAGACGTAGAGTGGAAGGTCTCTCACAAGTAGTGTTGGGTAGCACACTCTTTTAAAATGAGGATCGTGCGAGGCACTCTTTGTACCAAGTGTGCTACCACACTGTGCTACCACGAATGAGGTGAGGCCGCGAGACTGCGGTGGCCTGTGAGCACACTGAGCACGTACGTGCTGTGAGTCGCGTGACGCGCCATGCGAGTCGCGAGTGTGGTGTGTAGTGATGATGACGACAACGCAGCACAGTATGACGGCACACATACGCAATAGAGTAGGCACACGCGGTGACTAATCGGTTAAGCGCGTCACACAGCTCGCACAAGTGATGATGAGGGAAAGAGAAATGAGAATGTTTACGTGAAGGACATCAAAATAAAAAGAGTGAGTGACTCGTTTCGTTCAAAACTCACAACACGTAGTTATTCGCGGTGTAGCTAATCTGTGGTGTGTGCTAGCACTTCAAAACAAAAAGAGTGAGTGACTCTTTTTATCCAAGTGAGTAGCTACAACTGTGGTAGCACATGTGCTGAGTTACCCAACACTACTCACAAGGTAGACCGATGACCTTGTGAGGGCCGCAGGACTCCGCTGGATGCGGGAAGCACAGAACCGATCGAAGTGGCGGTGCTTGGTGGAGGCCTATGTCCAGCAGTGGACGTCTTTCGGCTGAAATGATGATGATGATATTATTATTATACTCGTGCATTTAGTTCTGCATACAATATTCTATTTAGCATGATTAGATGATGTTAGATTATTTGGTTCCCTATAAAATGGTTGAGCTGGATGATGCTGAGCCACGCGTCGTGTTCGTGAGCGGGCGTCGTCGGATGAGACTGGTGATTTCCATCTTCCAGGGCTTATTTTTTATCTTACATTTGGAATTGTTTCTCCATTTTTTTTTTACATTTTTCTCACATACAGGAAAAGTTTTTATCCAGTGCGCAAACTGTAACCATGAATTCAGCATATCATTCTGAAATTTTTCGCCGATTATAAAAAAAATCTGCTGTTTCATAGAAAAGTGCAATACCTACGCGGTCAAAATGTATGGAACAGCAGATTTTTTTTTTTTGTATAACCGGCGAAAAATTTCTGCGGTAGGGGTTCTAGAATGATATGCTGAATTCATGGTTACAGTTTGCGCACTGGATAAAAACTTACCCTGTATAGAAGCAACAAAAATAATGTACCCAGGATTTTGTACTATCTAGATTTAAAAGATTGTCCTTGGAGTGACTTGCCCGTTCTTCTCCATAGAGATGTATGTTTTGGAATGGACAAACTAGTTTGAACTTTCGAACTGACCTACTTTTTGACAGTTCAAGAGTGCCTGTAAATTGTTTAATTGGAATAAAAACAGGCAGTGTTTGATTAAAAGGAAGCTCCAAACACGTAACCGTTTTTTGTAAACTGCAGCATAAATAAAACATAAAATAGAAATGCTTTGAATTGAGGGATGCTTTCTTGTATTTTTGACATATTTATTTGTATTTATTGTACGAATAACTGAGACTCAATATGTTAGTAACATAGAACAGAACAGAAATCAAACCCCCAATAATTTGGTCCGGACTATTTATTATATTATTTTCAAATTCAATGATATTCTGTGCCGATGTCCTAGAAAAATGGTTGTGTAACTGATGGACATGACAGAATTATAAGGGTTCCTTTTTTGACATTTGGCTACGGAACCCTAAAAATGTGTACAATTTTATATCTATCAGTGGCGAGGGGTGGAATAATGGTCAAACTAAACCGGTCCAAAACAAAATATAAACTCACTGCGGAAGCAAGCTAAAGTTTCTTCAGAAGATAAGGCCCCACATTCACTGATAATGAGTTGGAATCAGAGAATTTTGTACGGGAGATTTGCTTTACAAATTAATTGTACTTTGACATAATGAACGGTGGATCGGTGAGAGATGGGATTTCGTAAAGGTAAGCCGATGGGAACCGGCTTGTATTGACCCTTCGCCACTTATACCTATACGTTTTCGCAAAACGATACATCTATGCAGCTCTCTGACAAAAGAAGTATGTAAGGATCTTAATAGGTGGCGTTCTGAAGTTCTTATCCACCCCCATAGGGAAAGAGCGTGAGTTTATGAATGTATGTATACATGCAGCTCTCATAGATATTACACATTTTGAACAATAACTCTTCATTGTTATATTATTCTAAGTATGTAAATGGCTGTTTCCAGGCGAGACAGGTTTAGACGTGGTAGCGGCGACTGACGAGCGCGGCTGGAGACGTGAAGCAGAACATTGCTTTACTATGTGGTGTAGCGGCCGTCTTTGCTGCGAGGGCATGCTGCTTACACTCAAACTTATCAAGGTATGAAGATACAATTGTAGCAAAATCAACCCATAACATACCCATTGCTAGGACAAATGCCTTCTCAGTAGTAAGTCAGTATTATTGTGTTGCAAGCATTAATTAAAGTCTAAACGGACTACACATTAACCGACTTCAAAAAGGAGGAGGTTCTCAATTCGATTGGTATTTTTTAAATGTATGTACACCGATTGCACTCAGATTTACGTGATTCTTCTTTAGTTTGATGCGGAATAGTTGCCATTTTGTCCCATTAAAAATTAACATAGTTTGGTTTTTTTTAACCGACGAAAAAACGGAGGAGGTTACTCAATTCGACGGGTATATTTTTTTTTTTTTTATGTATGACCACGCATAACTTTTTCCAGAGTAGTCCGATTTTAACAATTCTTTTTTTATTGGAAAGGATATACCCCAAAGTTGGTCCCATATAAATTTCGAAGAAAAATTCCAACCCTAAGGGTAAGAAAACAGGGGATGATTGATTGTTAACTCACAGATTTTAATATTGAGTTATGTATTACAAAAAGTAATAAAAAATTAAGCATGTAGTAATTAGTAGATTATAGCCACAAAAAATTATAAAATAAAAACTTTTAATAAAAAAATTAAACCGCCGAAAAACCGAAAAGATAAAAATAATAAATTAGCTTTGTCCAACCCCAATAACTAAGTTCGGAAGTCGGTGACTTTGGATATGAATTTAATTATAAGTCACCGCCTTCCGAACTTAGTTATTGGGGTTGGACAAAGCAAGTTTATTATTTTTAACTTTTCGGTTTTTCGGCGGTTTATTTTTTTTATTAAAAAGTTTTTTTATGTATGTTCGGCCATAACTCCGCCAATAATATTATTATAATGTAATAATTTGTTCTTAAATTTAATAGTTATAGAGGTATGAGGAACGGTGTAAAGTTCACTCATACCTATGATGGTAAAGGAGGATCCTCCAACCAGACGGGTATTGTGTCTGGTCCGGGCAACTGCCCGACAGTTGATGTCGGGTTTTTGTATATGTTCGAGTGTCGTGGTAAACTCTGATTGCGCGATGTAGAATTGCTTAGATAGTTCGCCTGTTTCATTGTAGATGGCGCCACTTTTCTTTTTGCGTTTCTTAGATTTTGTTGCGAAGCATTTTTATTTGTAGTGCCGCTACATAGTCAATATTATATTGTGTCTTTCATTCTTGTAGCGACAAGACCTAGTCCACGTCCTACTGGGTGTAGTTAGACCAACTCCGGACACACTGCTCGTGCGCGTGGAACTTGGCAAAGACGACAGCGATCCTTTCGTGTTGTGTGTCGCGCAGAAGAAGATCGCCACCAAGCTGTCTAAGGAGATGCAGGACTTGGTATGTGTAGTCATGTTGTTGTTATTTTTTATAGGTTCACTAACAATAGTGTATTTGACTATTAAATATATTCATGAATGTATACTTATTTTAAAGATGTTCTGAAAAAAGGCGATTTGATGATAAATAAATAACATCGGTGGAAAAATATAGAAGTTACACGCTTTTGCAGTTAATCTTCTATTGTCTCGCAAGACGATCATAATACTAAAAGGCGACATGTTCATTTTCACCTCAATATTCGCATGAGCGCCCTCAAAAACTGTGAAAACGACCTTTCTCTCTCTCTCTTTTATATACAATATTTATGGGGTCTTCTGCAGTGTGGATGCTCAGTAGATGCTGCCTACAACAGCAAGCTTACTCCCCGCGGCCTGCGTTAAAGAACTTCGTTCCAATATGGTTCATTTCATGAAATTAACGTATACGTTTTTTTTCAGAGCGTGTTCTGTCCGGAGCGTCGGCCGGGCGACAAGCACGGCCTGCCCGCCGCAATGTCCGTGATGTCGGAGACGGCGGAGGCCACGTCGGCCGTGTTGGACACGCGGGTCTGCGCCGCGCTGGATCAGTACCACCAATACGTGCAGTTCATACATATCTCGGACAAGTACTCCGGCCCTAAGCAGATAGAGTGAGTTGCATGAGTATTATTTATATATGCAGGGTTATTGGAAAAACACCAATAACCTCTTAAGAGGTCATTGTACTCATCATTATGAACAACTTTTACTATGGGACCAAACCTGAAATCGCAAAAAAAAAATCTGCAGTTACTTACATTTATGTTCGTATAACTCATCAAAATGTAGGGAACCTGCAGATTTTTTTTTTGAATTATGAATATTCGGATGTTTGTTACACAATCACGCAATAACGGCTGAACGGATTTGAATGAAATTTGGCACACAGATAGTTTATAACCTGGATTAACACATAGGGTACTTTTTATCCCGGTAGTAAGTTCCCGCGGGACAATTTCCGTCGTCTACGCGGGCGAAGCCGCTGGCAACAGCTAGTGGGTATAATAAAGTATACAGTTTAGCAGTAATACGCACAAGAGATAAAAATAAATAAATACTCATCTTATCTTGTGAGCCTAGTTATTCGTTTTGAACTCAAACGAAGCTATTCACGAGCTCATAAATTAGAAGTCGCGAATCGAATACGAGATGAAGGAAAAAAAAACGTTTGCAAAATTTTATATCGGGATTTTTGAATCCTGAAAACGGATGGCAAGGTTTGATCCTCAACAGAAACAATTTAACTTGTTAAAATTATACACACTGGTTTATATTTTTTTCACAAATAAAACTGTCGCTTCCTGGCTACATCATTTGTATTATGTGTAAAAAGAAACGAGTGCGAGCTCAATACTTTATACCCTTTTTTTTCTTTGAAAAGTATTGTCGTCCTTATCGACTGCCCCGACCAGGGTAACACATTTTTTGCTCTCTGGATTTTGGGTCCAACTTTGCATGACACGTGACTGGTCACCTTTTCACCTTCAACTTCTCCGTAATCAGAAGGTTCGCAGGTATGGTCCAGTACAAAAAAAAAAAAACAACAATGACGGGGAGTACAAGTGACTCGGTTTCGTTATGTGTCTTTTTAATCGACTTCAAAAAGGAGGCTGGTTATCAACTCGGATGGCTTATGATTTTTTATGTATGTTCGGGCATAACTAGGGTAGTACTCTAGTAGTACATATTTGCAAATAAAAAAAAAAAAACATATTCCAAAAAAAAAAAAGCGATTTCCGAAAAAATACTACAAAGGGATAAATAATTGTAAATTCGGAAGTTGGTGACAAAAAACTAAAATACATATCCATTGACCAGTGTTGCCAGCCGGGTCTTCTAAAAAGTTACCTGACATGGATAAAAAAGTAACCTTTTAGTGTGAAAAATAACCTTTCATTTTTTTCCACCATAACATAAAGTGGATATACAGAAACTTACAAAAATAGTTAATTTTGTAATATCCCATTTTTAAGTTTGCATTTACAAGCTATTTAATGTAATTTGCAAGTGGCATAAAAAGGATAGAAATATACCTAACCTACCGATTGAAAAACTTCTTTCAAAGAATCATTTTAAAATGTTTTGTATAAATATGTACAGACGCCAGCAGGTCAAGCTATCCTAAACTGTCACATTTTCCCAATTGAACATGAACCTTATTCCTTTGTGATAAAGTTGAAAACTATCAAATAAATTTGACAGATTGGGGTAGCTTGATGTGCTGGCCTCTGTACATCAATAAATACCTGCACTTTCCCCATCCTTATTATTTTTGATCTCAGTTTTGATCAATGAGCGCGCGCCAAAGCGCGGACGAACTTGAACATGAACGAATCTGTCCGATTGAGCGAGCGAGTAACCGAAAAGTGTTATACATTAGTGCGAGAGAGCCGGACTCGTTTTTTTATTATTAAGAGTTGCACTCAGGAGTTTTACTAGCCAACATTGGCAACATTGCGTTCCTTTTCAAGTAAGAAACTAATAATATTCTACAAATTCCGCAAAATCACCTAAAAGTAACCTTTCGAGTCGTGTAACCTAGAAATAACCCGAGGGAGTTAAAAATCACCTAAAAGGTTACAAAAGTAACCTTCTGGCAACGCTGCCATTGACACCGACTTCCGTAATTGGTAAATGTTTTTATTTTTCACTTTTTAGTTTTTAAAAGTTCAACCTCTTCTTTAACGAAAAAATATGCAACCATGAAGTTTTTACAAAAAAAAAAGTTTTTTACACCCGTTATATGAACCTTCCCGGGCCACAGGGAGTCAGCAGTGAGCAAGCCGCCCGACACGGAGAAGGTGGTGCTGGTGAGCCTGGCGCTGGGGCCCGAGGGCGGCGGCGCCGAGCTGCGCCCGCTGCTGCAGCTGGTGTTCCACCTGCTGGACAAGCTCAAGCGGCTGCGGCTCAGCAAGGAGGTGCGACTAGCTTTCTTCTTTGTTTTTGGGCATTTTTGAGATGGGAAAAACAATTGAACTCGCGACACTGTTACCGTTACCGACACTTTGGTAACGGCACAATTTCGTATGTTTTTTTAACCGCTCAAGCTCTCTCATTTACCAAACGTCAAAGTAGGGTAACCACCGTAAAGTACCGTCGTCATTTGAAACTTGAGATTTTTTCGTTCGGCGAGCAATAAAAACGTCCGTGTCGATTTTTTGTTGCCTCCAGCTACTTAGAGATAAGTTTTATGGCTTCCTGAATAGGCAAACCATAACATAAACATTGTGAGTCGTTCTAAAATACGTTGTAGTTTATTATAAACAATGGAAATTAGAGACAATGATTGAACATGTCTTTGTTCCCGTTTGTTGTTGATGGATGTTACTTATTGAATAGACTAATAATCGAACAGCAGTATTTTATTGGGAATCCTACTCAACATTTTCGTAATATTTAAACTCAAACTTCATATCGCGCGGAGGTCAACGTCCGTTTTGTGCACTCGAAGATTCAAAGGATTTATTTTACTATATAACTAAGTGAATCTAATAAGATTCTTATTCTAATAAGAAAATACATTATTTACATACCATTTTATACACCAGGATCCACATAATTCACCGTGAATCACTCAAAATAAACACAATTCTCATATCACTGCACATTGTTCACAAAGGTTTGTTTACGTTTCATATTTCGTCGAAATATAAGTTTTTATGATGCTATTTGATGCAAATATTACCTAAAACGATGTAATAACTCCTTCTAAATGAATATTTATCCACTTATCGTCGAAAACTCACAAATAATAAGAAAAAACACTATAAAACTAGAGAGCATACCACGAAAAAGTACCGATGACCAACGAGTTCGAAACGTCACTTTCAACTTTTTTTTTTATGTTACCAGATTATATTTTCCATAGAGATTTAGTTCAACCAACTGTGGTGTGCATCTAGCATTACAGCAAAATTGTCGCAGACGATATAGAACTTTATTTATAATAAAAATAAGGCTAAAAACCGCCTCAACGGCGCGGTCGGGTATGCGACCACAAGCCTTTTGGGTCTGCAAAATGGCGGTCCCTAGACCGCCAATGCGACCAAAAGGAGTTGAGCGGTATGTATTTTCGGGCATAACTCTGTCATATATAGACGGATTTGCAAAATTCATATACATCTGATGATGAGTTTCGGAGATAAACAACGGAACTCTTAAAAAAAATACAGCAGATCAACCGCGACTGCTGCTATGGCATAAATATGCATTGTTTTGATTTGACTGACTTTGAGGATATCCTAAGGATGATGAAATTTCGAATTAGTGTGGGATAGGTTCTATAGCTGAAAAGTGAAAAATAAGTTGATTATTTAGCTATTATTTGTAATAAAATGATCCTAAAAGGATGTGGTTACAAAGGAATTTGAACTTTTTCCTGTATAATATTAAGTTTTTTATTCCGAATTTGATAATTATCTCAGAATCTGTATTTAAATAAAACGGTTTAGACAGTCTAAATCGATTATCAAAAAGTATAGGTACTATCTGGTAAGTCAGCAACTGCTTATGTATTTGTTTTTTGCAAGCATATTCTGCCTCATCGATAAAGACGTCTCACGATTTCGACCGAATTAAAAAATAAAACAGAAGTGAAACGAAAAGTAATTAAAGTTACGGTATTCTGTAAAAATCTCAATGTCAAAACTAAGGTGAAGAAAACGAAAGTGAACTAACTTGAAGTGAGCTGTCAATTGTATCAATTTCTAGCATTAGATAGAATGACAGCTCACTTCACTTAAGCTTTCACGGTGAGATTTCTACAGAATAGCCAAGCAGATGGCGGTGACAATTGTTTGAGAAACAGTGTTTTAAGGGTACGCTAGTCGCGGGCTCGAACTCACTGGTGGGCCGGGCTAAAAAGCACGCTGTCTCACCAGGCTTCGTGTCCGACAGAGGTAGTATCAGTGATGAGCAGTTAGACGCTATAGTCTACACGCACAACATTATTGAGTGAGCTGCAGGATCAGTTATAGTAAAACAGGCGCGTAAAAAATTAAGAAACGTCCTTCGGAAGATCGGGTTTTCTGAAAAAACCACTTCATAGATCAATGACCAATTAAGTTTTTTGAACTTTTCGATAATTGAGCTTTGTCGGTACCGACTTGGTTTTCGAAATTTTAAACTCCTTTTATTACTTAAACACGCCCAAAGTTAGGTTAAATTAGCAAGAAAAACGAATCTTTGTTGGCTCATAACTTTTTAATGGCTTTTTAATTTTAGAATTATGTTTCCGTACAGACAATATTAATAATGAGACAAAACCATACCATGTTTAATTTTTGATGTACATAGTCAAACAATGGAGTAAAACCCTCCCCTTCACGTCACCTTAAATACACGGACTTTCGAACCGAACCGACCGGAACTAAAGTAATTTTTCACTTTGTAGTAGATTTTTTTATGCTTGTGTTACTCATAATAATAGAAAAATGTAACGTTGCAGGCGCTAGCGAAATGCGAGAAGCGTCGCCAGAAGGTGGCGGAGGCATGGCTGCGCGGGGCCCACGCGGCGCGACAGGAGCAGGCGGCGGCGCGGCGCGAGGAGAAGCGCAAGCAGGAGAAGGAACGGATACTGGCGGTCACTACTGCATTATATTATCACAAACTGTGGCTGTGATAGGACTTCCCCTCGACAACTTCTCTTCTCAAGCACAGAACCGGTCTAAGTGGCGGTGCTTGGGGGAGGCCTATGTCCAGCAGTGTACATATTCCGTCTGAAAAGATGATGCTGATGATCAGTGATAGGAATAGGTAGTGCCTTTTTGCCTAAACTTCGAAGAACAGAGATAAGAAACGGAGACTTCCTTAGGACTAATTTTTTTTCCCGGGATTTGGGAAAAATCTTCAGTAAGTTAAAATTTGCGCCCTGGATAAAAACTTATCCTGTATAAGATGTGTAAAAGCTATTTTTAACTAAACTTGCAATTACCAAATTTTCGGGATTTTCAAGTAAAATCCCGAAATAAATAATCTAACTTTAATTCATGTATTCGAATTATATTTACGATCCAACTAACCATTGGTTGTATCAAATAATGAATTAAAGTTAGATTATTTATTTCGGGATTTTACGTGAAAATCCTGAAAATTTGGTAGTTGCAAGTTTAGTTAAATATAGCTTTTAAACATCTTAAATAAAGCAAATTTTCAACTTACTGAAGATTTTTCCCGAACCCCGGGAAAAAAAAATATGTCCTAAGGAAGTCTCCGTTTCTTGTCTCTGTTCTTCGAAGTTTAGGCAAATAGGCACTACCTATTCCTATCACTGCTGATGATCTACTTGTTTTCAGGGGCCTTTTGCCAATTTTTACATTTCTAATTTCAAAATTTGACGCACTTCCATACAAACTTTCATCCCTCATTTTTAAAAGCAATTTGGGAAATTGTATGCTACTAAACACAGTTTTGGTAGTGCGTTGCCTGTCAGTGAATGAATTTGTGGTTTTTATTAAGAAGATTAGACACTGGCAGGGACATCTATTACCATGTAGGTACAAGATACTGTAACCCCCTGCGTAGAAATGTTTCGTCGGTTATTTAAATCGTCATTAATTGTCGTCGTTGCGTTTTTTTTTTGGGTGGGGAATCATCAAATAACTTTTCCCGCTCTGTGTGGAGCAGTAGGGCGTGTCAGACTTTTACTGACTAAAACCCACTCGTGTTCCCTCAGTAGCCCGTATGCCAGGGGCTGCGGTATCTCTTTCGAACGTACCCGCACCCCTAGCAGTGCGGGTATCCCGTGCAGTGTATTTTTCTCTTTATTTAATTTAGGGACTTTTATACATATAAAATACATGATAGACAACGCACGTCTGTTTAGATTTATAAGTCTTCGTTTTAAGTCTACCTAATGAATTGACATTTGGTCTAATAGGTTAATTAGCCTTTTTTTTATTGTATCTATAATAAGGATTCATGGTTACGGTTTACGCGTGGTTTGGTCCCGGTTGCCATTTCGTGGATCTTTAACGGTCGTTCCGGGCTGTCAGAAGCCAGAAAGTCCTGACCAAGGGATATTGTATAACCCAGTAACTGGGTGGTGGAGATCAGATACGCAGTCGCTCCATATAAAAATACTGAATGCTGAATCCATTTAGACTTGAATGTGGACCCAACATAGGTGGGAAAAGCATAGGTAGATGAGGCCGTTTCTGGGATACTTTTTTTTTTCAATTAATTTTTAGAATAAAATAAATAAAGACAGGCGCGGTCGGGTTACCCCCCTCAGGAACGAAGTTCCACACGCGATACTCTCACGCGCACACACACACACACTCGTTTATAATGAATAAATAATATGCAACCTGGGTTGCAAGAGCGAGGTCAAGCGAGTTCAATAAATTTAGCAATCGGTTTGGTTAGTTTTTCTTTTGTTCATTTATAGTATTAGCTAAAAGAATTCATGAGTTGCGGAAAGCTGTATAAACTTGAGCCCCCCGCGAGACCCCTCAGACCCCACTATCTTTTTAGCATAATATGTTATCCTGAAATCGTTTCGCCGATTCTAGGACGTTGCTTTCCGGGTCCGTGCCACTTCGCTCTCGCGGAAAAAATCTAATATTAATTAACGAATTATTTGTTTATTTCAGGAGGACGACCCCGAGAAACAGCGCCGTTGGGAACTAAAAGAGCAGAAACGTCAACAGAAGCGAAAAACACCAAAAATGAAGCAATTGAAAGTAAAAGCACTGTGATCAGATAATAGAATGGAACGTTTGATCACAGCAGCTTTGTCCCTACCCTGCACTCAGTCACATACAATCTTTTGTTATTTATCTTAAGTGTTACATACTCAATGGCTACGAATAAATGAATTTTAAGTTATAATGTTTTTTTGAAGTTGTCGCTGCCTTATTAGCATCATTCGAAGAAATCGCGTGCGCCGGTGAACTGAGAAACGGGGCCATTCGCACGCCTCCCGTGGCTCCATCTGGCGACAATCATCATCTACTTACATCAAAGCATCGCGCTGATTGGTCGAGACGAATGTAGTGGTAGCCTATGCCGCCTGTAATCTCCGAAGGGAAAAGAACCGGAGTTACCGACATAGCTTGAAGAATGAACAAACAGCGGCAATGGGCTGGCCATGTTTGTCGGACCAGACGAGTCGTGGCCGCCCCCCATCTAGATGGACTGATGACCTTATGAAGTAGCTGGGACAGACTGGCTGCGGAAGGCGTAGGACCCTATATTATTGTGGCGTAGCCTGCTCACAAGAGCCTTATGTCAGGCAGTGGACTGCGATGGGCTGGGTTGATGGAACTCCTTCACAGCTAACACTTTCTGGCATATTAATCCACTGGGAAAAACAAAAATTATAGTTGTTCAATCTAAGTATTAACAGCCGCACATTTCGATCAACGAGTTTAACCTACGCTCGCCGCGGTTGGTCCGTGGACCATCCACCGTGGTCCAGGGTGACCATCTTACCATACCAAGATCCCTCTGCGCTTCGGAAATAACGTTAACCCGTTGGTCCCGGCTGTCATTTTAGGTATCGTATTATCTAGTAAACTTAGTTGTGGAAGACAAATAGGCGGTCGCTCCATGTTAAATACTGGTACTCAGCTACATCTGGTTTGACTGGAAGCTGACCCCAACATAGTTGGGAAAAGGCAAGGCAGCTGAGGCAAATGATGGTACGATCAGCAACAAGTCAGTTCAATCATCAGTTTAAAAAAAAAAAAAAAAAACATCATTATAAATAAATCATTTATTTTAAGTGACATAGACTCATAATAATAGGAAAATAGGTCTACATTAATTATTGCGAACTGAACAGCTATAGAAATCGTGAAAAGCTAAAAAGCTGTTTATTTAATAGTTTTGTGCCAGTAACTTAATTACTGACAGTAAGGGGGTGAAACCCTTAATAGAATATTAATAAAACAATATTTGAATTAATCAAAGCAATATTTATTTCAAATATTTGTTATTAATTTAATAAGAACAAAATAACAAAATATGTTAACAAACATAAGTATCTATTTCTAAGTCACAAAAGCGTGGATGACAAAATAAATATTATGTGTTATTAGGACAATTGAATAGGTCATGAATTTATGTGGATGCAATGAGATCTTCATACAGTCTTATTCTTATTTGCACAATTTTTTACTATGTTATTTATGATACACAATTATTATATTTAATGCTCATTTAAATTATGGAATATGTGTTTAAATACTAATTGAAAGACAAGAGATAATATAATATGAAGTGCATATATGTGACTTAGACCAAAACAAAATTAATTTGTTCTCAACAAACACTGTGGCGCTAACTATGGGGTAACCATAAAAATCATTAAATCTCACAGTTCACTAACATCAAATCAATCATCTAACTCAGATACAAAATGCATCCAATATATGTATCAATTGTAAACAGTTTTTGAGCAATTTGCTTAAATATTAATGAAAGTAGCTGCACTATCATTATCGTTGGGGTGGATAATACATGCAAAATTAACCCAAGTACACCAAGGAGCTAGGAACATTTAGAATCAGCTTCTACACTTAAATTCATACAACAGTATAAATACACTGAAAAATACATAAATCAACATTCATTAGATCACTTGAATACTACTTCTATATTTCTAACCCCCGCCACTCAACTTAGAGTAGGTACGATTCGAAGGTCATCACACTAGATTTTGAGGTGGTTATGTGTAAATGCCCGACTGGGTGTCATTCATCGACTTGTAGCTTCTGGATGCGCGTGGAGACACAGTCCATGTCAGGCGAGGGCTCCTTGCGCACCGGCGTGTCTGCCACCAGCGCCAGGTTCTCCAGGGACTGGCAGCGCTTCGCCGGGCTCTTGGCGCACTCGTGGTTGTACCCGCTAGTGGATGGCTCAACCAAACTGTTTTTGTACTCGCACCCGCTATCGCTCACGTCACTACCGATCGCATCCGAGTTTTCACTCTTAGTTCTGTGTCTAATTGGCAATACGTAAGGGCAGAGTCTGTTTTTGTTAGTTGCTCTCTTCATACAATATCCCACGGTCACGTTAGACACGTATCGCGTGTTGAGGCGCATCACGCTGTAGTTTGACTGCGACTCGCGTAAATAGTCACGCCGCGCTTCGGTTATTGCACTCAGCATGCCCAGGTCCTTCAAGGCTTTATCCAAATTTTCCAGGTTCATGTGGCGAGATTTCTGTGAACAATGAGCAAAATGAATAACGCGATCTGTTGTTTTATCTATTATTAAAATCTCCTAATGGTACATACACTTTTTTCGAATTCATTACATTTCATCCTGGATTAGATCTAGGCAGAATTCAACAAATATACATAGAAAACAGTGAAAATAAACATCACAAAAAAGTCATAATAACGAATGACAAGCACAAACGTGGGTTGCCAGATGTTTCAAAAAAACAGGTTACGATGACATGATTTTGTAGGAAAAAGAAAATAGAATAATTGCCTGTCATAATTATTTTTGTTATTTTTTTTCACTAAATAGAATTCTCTATAAAAAAACTTCAGTCAAACTTACGTCAAACTGTGCTTCAAGGTAGCATCAACTCAACTTACAGAATATTCAATTTTATGTACTGACAAATTTTATTATGGCTGAAATATTGAAGGAGTGGCTAACAGAAAGATTGCAGCGTACAGTATCATGGGAAGCCAACGAGTTCGGACAAATGATGAAAAATGGTTATATGATTGCTGATGTACTTTATAGCTACAACGTTATCAATGAAGAAAAACGTTTTTTAATAAAGGCTAGTGTTGCACACGAGGATATTAAAAGCAATTGGAAATATTTATCAGAATGGTTATCGGACTTAGACGTGCATTTAAATGCTCCTGATCTTGAAAACATAATGGATGGCAAAGGTTCTGCGATACTTCGTCTATTCTATCAAATGTTCCTTCATTTAGACAAAAGGGATCGCACAAGCTTTATAAAACGAGAAAGAAAAATGGTTTCTGCTTTAGTAGAGAAAATCGGACACAGGTTTAAAGTAGAAAATATTCCTGAAGAACAAGAGCCATTCGTCGATAATCTCTCGAAACCTCTACTAAATGAGAAGCATTTTATAGAATGGCAACAGAAGAAAGCCGAACAAGTTAAAGATACATATGACTACATAAGACATAAATACTCAAAAATTCTTAAAAACATTAAAGAAGCGAATACTCCTATGTGCTTTAAGGCTGTACTGCCATCAAAAACAACAGGCAGAGAGCGAAAAGAAATGGAACGATTTGCTCTAAGGTATCCTTGTAAATTTGAAAATTACACTTATGATGAGCTTCTTGCTTTAGAAAAAAAAGCTCTAGATCAAAGATCTTCAATTTCTGGGTCCGAATGGACTAAAGGATACATGGATAATCTTCATACCAGACTGCGTAAGAAAACGGATTCCGAAGAGTTCCAAAATGAACTTAGACATGTCATTAGTGGCTCATTGTGGGACCTTTCTATTGCTGAGGAAGAAACTAAGCTGGATACAGAACTCGCTAAGAAAGTAATGAAACTCTCCCAATTTGAAAAGCAAATGTGTACACAAATAATGGAGACAAAACAACAAGCGCGGAATTTAGTCAAGAATAGAATTCAAGCCGAAAAAGAGTTTGCGGATCAAAGAGGACAACAGTTCGATCAGTTCTTTGATAATGTCAAAGAACAAATACATCTAGAACAAGTAGAAATTGATTTTGAAAAAGAGAGACAAATCGCACTTCACAAGAAATTATATGGCGAAAAAATGAAGAGAAAACGTCTGCATTATTATGAAATTTGTTATGATACAATGTTATCAATAGTGGACTACGCAACGAAATATGCATACTTTAAGAAATTGATAGGCCATGAGATTCCTGATCATTTCATTCACGAATGGAAAATTTTATATTATAAACAACAGGCAATATTTGATATTTTGGACCCTACAGAAGATATTTTGAAAGATGGCTCCGAAGATGAGACAACTTCCGCAGAAGAGGAAATTATAAGGCTCGAATTAGATCGACAAGAAGCTCAAAACGATAATGAATTTAAAGAGTATCATGACTATTCTTATCCATGGACTTTGGATTTATTACTACCTAACTATGACCCTGAGTCTGAAGAAAGAAAATATGAATATTTGGGAACTCGAATATTAGGTCATTTGGTTTATACTTTACTTGGAATGAAATATCCATACCCACCATCATTACCACCTGCTGAATTGCCGCCATATTCAGCAAAAGCTTTATTACGTGGCCTCCCAGATAAATCCATAATTATTCCTATGCAAACTCTGCTCAAATCGCGAAAAATACACGTTGTTTGCCTTGAAAGTGCCATTAATTTTTGTCTCAGACAATTTAAATCTGAAATGTTGGGTTGTGTTGATATTGAGCTGTCGTTTGATAAATTTTTGGCGGCTGCTCCCGAGGAAGAAGACAAGGAACTAATTAGATTAATTAAATTGGATGACGAAGCTACGAGCAAAGCGAGTGATTTAGTCATCAGTGCTATGCTAGGAGTAATTCCGCCAAATACCAAACAAACGCAAACACCAAAAACATTACCAGAAGTAGAAATTAAATTGTCTAATGCGGCTGAACTTGGCAGATATGCCTTTGAATCTTTAGGCATAGGTGATTCGTTAACAGATCATCTCTTGGTAGCAATGATAGTTGAATACCTTAAGGAGCAACATGATATTAATGGGTTTGTCCTAATTAACTACCCAAATACATATAGAGAGGCGCAAATTTTGGAAGAGACTTTTTCTGGCTGTACACCACCAAATGAAGCTGAACTACTAGAAGATAGGGACGATATTTATCTCGAAGAATGCATCGCAAAGCATCGTAAAAAAGAAAAAGATCTTTATAAAGAAGTGAGAGTATCTCAACTTGTAAGCGATCCCCATAAGAACAAACTTGAAAAACCATTTGTGAGTTACTTCACATGTTATCTGCATCTTAGAGAGACGGAAGATATTCTGCAAGAACTTGTCATATGGGACTTAACAGAAGATAATTCCGAGTTGATTGATCAATTTTACGCTCTGCTAGGTATCAATTATAGCATGTACTACGAAGTCATGGATAAAGAATTTTTGGCTCAAGTTTGTAAATATATCATTGGTGATTTCTTAATGCCACTAAAATTAGCAGATACACTGTTTGGTGAAAATGTTCTAAGTAATCTGGAATTCCCGTCATCTGACGACAAAAGAACAAAATCTAAAATAGTTAAAACTGAAGTAATGAATGGCAAATCAAAAGACAAATTACGACAAGTTTCAAAAATGAGTAAAAACTCTTCGTTGACGATAGTAAAAGAGCCTTCCATTGAAGAGCTTCCTGCTGATGCTGTAGCTATAATGGAGGAGCTGGCTGGGGAAGATGTGAGCAAATCCATGACTAATGAAGAAGTTACCTTATTGGCTGGAGAAGAAGATTGGGATTATGGCGAGTTAGCTATTCCTGAGATTATTGGAGTAGCATTAGCGACTTGTTGGCAGGCAATTGAAAAAGTTTATATCAGAGACATGAAGGAATTGTTCTTTGCAAAGAGGTTACAGTTGAACTGTTTGATTCCATACACAAGATACATAAAGGATAAAATGGAACAAATAATAACTTTACCCTCTCATAAACAAGACCTTGTGTGTTCTTTTCAAAAACAGTACAATGAATTTGAAAATGATTGGCGAGACATTAACTGGACAAAAAATGAATGGCACTGCCGGGTTAAACAGTTGCAAGATCGATTATATCAAATTTGCGATGAGCGAAAATTACACGCTGAGAAACAAAGACATAATCTAATATGTGATAATTGGGCTATGGAAGAACTATTAACCCTAGTGAATACCTACATATCATGCATGCAAACGGAACTTAACAGGTAAAGTGCGTTCAAAATTTATTTTATAGTAAGAATAGAACCTTTTATGTATCTACTTAACTGGCGAAATGTGAGAAGGTAGGTAACTCCTCGGGGAAAACAAGCGTGATTATATATAACACATATTTTAATTACGCTTTCTGCTATTCCAGATCTATTTTGACATTTCAAGCTCTCCATGATTTTTATTTTGCTATGATCAAACATATGCCATCAACGGATAAAGTAACATTTAAGGAATTGAATAAGATATACAGGGAATCTGATGACACATCTGGAAGTAAAAAAGGAGGCGAAGATAAGGCGTACAGACAGTTAAAATCAGCTTTTCAAGAATTGCAACTTAAAAATATTGAAATTGACTTCAACAATAATCCTTTTAATCTTGTGATTGAGAATAATGTTAAATTTGCTTTAAAACTTATCAAAGAAACAAATGATTCTTATAGATCCGTTATAGCAAGAGAATACGGTGAAATAGCTAGAATACAACCAACCATAAAAAAGAAGGAAGAAAATGGTTCTGAAGATTCGATTAATCCTGAAGAAATATTTAAAGAGAACGCGTTGAAATGTATTGAAGAATGGACAATGGGGATCAATGGGGAAATGTTTAGGGCTAGCCTTCGAATGCAAGCCCTTCAATACAAATGTTACCGTGATATGAAATTATTTAATGACCATATTTATAGAGCGTTTAAGGAAATACAAAACGATATTAACACTTACTATGTAAATGAGATAAAATCTGTTGATAGACTTTGTAAATATTTGCAAATGGCAGTTGAAGATGGTCGAAGAATTCCAGAAACGCTTGTACTTGAACATGATACATTTATGATTGATCCTAATCTTTTACAATTTGCTCCACAAGAGCCGCCAGCTGATACGGGAGCAGTAACGGAGGAAGTTGGGAGTATGGATTTCAAAATAAGTCAACTAGCTACTCTGCGGACTCAGTTTAAGATTGTTGCACCTACAGGAATAATTCTGACACAGGCTTTCATATACCTTCTTCAAGATTTCTTTTTCTTTGGAAAGGAGACTTGTAGTGGACCTTTATTCCCGGAAGCTTGGATGAGTGTAAATCCTGAACAAATACCCAAATTAGTATATTTGTTGTTTGGCGATACGGTATACGTCGATTGGAGAGATTTTCTTATTTACAGTTTGAATATTCAATTTCCCCAAGTCGATGAGTTATTAGATGTTCGCAAAAGATTTCGATGCAAGGATCTCGAGTCCACAGAGTTGATAAGTAGGGATGATTTTATAGCGGAAGAGCTTTGGTTTGAAAAGGATTTCAACCCAGAAGACAAACATGCAGAGTTAAGAAATAATTTGATAAAACATTTCTTGTTCGAATTATTTGAAACTGAGGAAAATATGATGAATTATTCTGCGTTTTTATTAGCTTTTTGTAAAAATCCTGATCCTATTCAAGGGTTCGTAACAGCGTTATCCATGGCTGTTGGTAAAAAGACTTGCTTTGACGTAGAGGAGTGTGAGGCAGTCGTTCTAAAATTGATTAAACTGAAACAATACAGAGATGAATGCTTAGCTTGTGCCAATAAGTGCACAAAAGAATTTATTGACACTGTATTGGAAAAAGTCTTAGATTATTGTGAAGGTACTACCATTATTGAATTAAAATACGTTCCTACAGATGATAAAAAAAATAGAAAAGTAAAAAGCAAAGGCCAAACCTCGAAAAAAAAAGACTCAACACAAAGCGCACGTATACCTAAACACCTGAAGAGCAGTATTTCTAAAAATAAAATGCTGCAGTCTGAAATGAATGTGAAGACTACGTTTATTTGTCAACCATGTGACGATGTCGTTGAACCTGAAGAAAAACTATGGACAAAAGTTGAAATTGAGGAAGAACCTAACGTTGAGCCTGAGGAGAACCCTGACTTAGCATATGCTGTTAGTCAGTCAGTTATATGGAATGTTTTACAGATTTGCTTGCCTTGGCATTTTGTGATGATCCCGGAAAAGAAGAGGACGCCGTATGCAGATGATTTAAAGGATGTGTTGAAACGTTTAGAAGTGGATACGGATCATGGCGACATTTACGTTTGTAAACTCGTTACTGATCCGAAGATATGCTTGTTGTTGCACGCGGTGAAAAAATTCACTGCTCTGAATATTGAAGAAGAAGTAACGAAAGTTTTTTTGTGATAGTGAGCACGAAATAGAAGTTGTTCATTTTTATTTTTCTTTATTTGTCTTACAAATTGAAACAATACATATATTTTTTGTAACGTTTTGTTTTATTTATGTAGCAGATGTATTGTCAAATCGGCTGACCTACAAAGTCGATTCGATTTTTTTTAACAAGAAATCGCTAACCCTAAAAGTCAGGACAATGGAACGATGAATATATGATAATGTATTGTTATCGGCCCTGTCTAGAACGGATGACAATACAATCATTTAATTTCTGTGCTTAATACAGGGTAGGTTTTTATCCAGTGCGCAAATTGTAACCATGAATTCAGCATATCATTCTGGAACCCCTAGCGCAAACATTTTTCGCCGGTTATTAAAAAAAAATCTGCTGTTTCATAGAAACGTGCAATACCTACGCGCCCAAAATGTATGGAACAGCTGTTTTTTTTTGTATATCGGGCGAAATATTTCTGCGCTAGGGGTTCTAGAATTATATGCTGAATTCATGGTTAAAATTTGCGCACTGGATAAAAGCTTTTCCTGTATAAATTTCATCCGACGATTTAAGTGGGTGAAAATAACGTTCAAAGATTCCGTTCCATTCATAGATGAAGGTGAAATGAATAAAAGCGTGATAGAAAAAAAGGAGTCGTCCAATTTACTTGAGTAGTATATGTACCTTATTCCAAGATTAGACATTTAAATAAATCTTTTTAGAGTTCGTTCAACTGAATTTTACTTCTATTCCGTAGACATAAGGATAGCATTAAAAGCAAATAAGTGGTTAAAATACCAACTAGATGGCATTTCACGCTACCAACGCAGTCAATAAAACAGAGTCGCTTTTCTCATTTTTTTAATGAAAAAACTAAAATACTTGATCACCGACACAGAATTCAGCATTCACAAAATGTGACTATTCTATTGTGATTTGCAATCTTCGTGGCCATAAATTGTATCATTGAAATAAAAAAGACGATACATCACAGAGCTGGGGTCTAGAGGCAAGTTGGTCGGGTTAACGTCGGCAAGTATGTGGGTATACAGTTTTTCTTGAGTTACGTTCACAATGTTGTACTTAGTACTTGTCAGGTCCTCTCTTCGTATAAGCATTCTAGAACCCGTGAGGAGAAAGCTTCTGTAATAAAAAAGAAAACAAATTTAAAATCTGATTCGATGGTCTACTGGTCGCAAGCGCTACTGCCGAGCGGAGCGTGACGTTTTGGGTTTTATTCCCACGTCCGGGAGAGAGTTAAGCATTGGGTTTTCTGCCAGGAATATCTCAATAGCAGCCTGGTGTCTGGGTATGTACCTGGTAAATGCTAATTGGCTCGCCCCTATTACAATGGACCTTACTGGAGAAATGTAGTACCTACCTTAGCACGAGTACCGATTTGTCAACGGACGAATAGACATGACTGTTAACGAAATGATTTACAATAGGAGAAGATAGCTATGTTACTCTATTAATTATCACAGTTATGCGTTCTAAACGAATCATGATTTCTACCAAGGGTTCGGGTTGTTCGAAAGAGATATCGTGGCCCCTCTGGCACACAGGCTACTGAGGGAACACGGGTGGGTTTTAGTCAGTAAAAGTCTAACACGCCTTTCTGCTCCACCCAGAGCGGGAGAAGTTATTTGATGATTACCCATCATCAAAAAGAAAGAAAAAAACGAATCATGATTTTGTATATAACCGTAAATACTGTGTGGCCGTCGAGTAGAAAGTTTGTTGTCAGCGACAGGGAAGAAATATTCTTCTGAAATAATCTACATAGGTATTAAAAGGACCTAGACAAAGGTCGTTAGAAACGAAAGACAAATACTTACAGAAAGGATATATATACGGTGCGATGTCAAAAATGGATAAACGAAATGTGACTTTGTTTAGAAAAAAAACCGGTCAAGTGCGAGTTGGACTCGCGCACCGAGGGTTCCGTACAAACCTGTGGGTATATAAGTAAAAGTTCAAAATTGTCAAAAATATTTTTTTTTATATGACGAAACTAAAAATTTACGGTTTTCGTAATTTTTCCTATATCTGTACTATAAGACGTGACTTCGTACAAAATTTCAAGATTCTAAGTTCACGGGAAGTACCCTGTAGGTTTTGATTCCCGTGCGAGTTTCGAAAATTTGCGGAAATCTGCGGCCTAAATGGCTGTATCTTTTGATTGCGTTGACTTAGAAGGTTGATTTTTCTACAGCTTCCAGGGACAGTAGAACTAAGTATCATATAGAAATTTCAGTTTGATACCTCCACGCGTTCCTGAGAAAAACGGTCTTGACAGACGGACGGACGGACGGACGGACGGACGGACAACAAAGTGATCTTATAAGGGTTCCGTTTTTTCCTTTAGAGGTACGGAACCCTAAAAACACTGTCTATTGCTTGCTAAGCCTGCAGTAGGTACCACAATAGAGAGGTACACCTCTGTCTAACCCTTCGGTATTACAGGCGTGATGTTGTGTTATGATAACTAGGTCAAGGTTCTTTCATTACATTTTCATACATAATTATTTACATATTTATAAAAATACAACAAATAAATTACACCGCCGAAGAACTGAAAAGTAAAAAATAATAAACCTGCTTTGTTTAACCTTAATAACTAAGTTCGGAAGGCGGTGACATAAAATTAAAATACATATCCAAAGTCACCGACTTCCGAACTTAGTTATTAAGGTTAAACAAAGCAGGTTTATTATTTTTTACTTTTCAGTTCTTCGGCGGTGTATTTTTTTTGTAAAAAGTCTTCATTTTATAATTTTTTGTGGCTATAATCTACTAATTGCTAAATGCTTAATTTTGGATCAGTTTTTGTAATACACAACTCAGTATTAAAAACTGTGAGTAAACAATCAATCATCCCCTGTTTTCCTACCCTTGGGGTTGTATTTTTTTTTTCGAAATTTATGTGGAACAACTTCGGGGTTACACCCTTTCCATTAAAAAAAGAATTATCAAAATCGGACTACTCTGAAAAAGTTATGCGTGGTCATACATAAAAAAAAAACACGTCGACTTGAGAACCTCCTCCGTTTTTTCGTCGGTTAATTAAAAATAGTGGCCCGTCGGCATCAGAACAGGGTTCAAGCTGCCGGTGGTCAGGGCTCTAGATAGAAGAACTTCTTCACTATGCATAGGTACTATCTCCAGGCGTATCTACTGCTTTCTGAATCAAGCCCTTAATCCGGCCACGCAATGAGATCCGCCCGAGATGTCGGTGCGCGGTGTTGTGTGAGAATCACGGAAAAAAGAAAGCGTTTTATACCGTCTCTTGGCTTCGTCGCTACTGAGGTGAGCCAGTACCGCGTATTTTGCCATGGAACTATTGTATTTTGCGATAATGTAGTTGTTGGATTCGAGTCTGTAAGCAAAATGTAAATAAGGTTTTATTTTCCTAATTTCCAAGACATACAGGATAAGTTTTTAACCAGTGCGCAAACTGTAATCATATCATTCTTGACACCCCAGCGCAAAAATTTTACGTAGGTATTTCCAAAAAAAAAAAAAACCGATGAATTCAATGCTATGATTACAATTCTAAAAACTATGATAATCAACATACAACCAGGGCCTACGTTGTTGTTGGTTGGCCCGGTTGTTTGTTGTTGCTGGTTGTAAAATACATTTCAAAAGTTACGTCGTGTCCTTTCCGCAGGTAATGTCATTCCCATACATTTTGGCGTAGCGTTTGGCGTGAACGGTAACAGAAATGTGTTTTGTCTAGGCCTGCAGACATTGACATGCAAATAGCAACTAACGGAAGAAATTTTGAATTTCGCGCATTACCGTAGTAGGTACATCCTACCATAACCTTTTTCACGGTGAGCCTTTTACAGAATAGACCGGTCTTTTCCTTCTTTTCGTGTCAATGGTATTCGTACACATTTTTAAACATGTTTTATTAGCTTCACCTGTATGTTTGCTTGTTTGTCTGTAATCGACTCCTTTGGACTTGATTTTTTTAATATAGTTAGAGCCCAGTAAGTGGCCACGTTTATTGCAGCATCAGTGGTATTATTTAGGTTATCCAAGATGGAGGTGAAGTGGCACTTAGGGCACTCCAGCAAGAGTGACATAGTCCGATGAGAAGCACCGCACTCACACTGGGTGTTGGATGAGTCAGTATCCCCCACTTTGACAAATTGTGTCTGCATGGGGCCAGCGGCCTGCTTGGGTACGTAAGCGATTGAGAGCTTTCCATATGGGCTACTGCAGATCACGCCCAGGAGGTAAATGTTCAAAGCCCTTTAGGCTTTGACGGAGTCGGGAGCTGTTCGGTGTTTGGATCGCATAAAAAGTAAGATAACCAGGCATCTTACCTGCCATAGAAATCATCGTCTTCCAAGCCCCAATCCCAGATCAAGTTAGAGTAACCGTTGACAACTTCATATTGCTCCGGAGTGATTGCTGTTACTCCGCCAAAAGTAGTTCTTGGCAACGCACTGAAAAAATATCGGATAATTGAACTTGAACCTTAGCCTTAAGCAATAAAGATGAAAATCTATCAAAGAAATTTGACAGATAAGGGTAGCTTGATATGCTGGTGGCTGTACTGTAGTAAGTTTGTGATATTCCTGTGCAAGTCCAATAAATGATTTTTCTTTCTTTCTTTAGCTATATTTATAACTTTACATAGTGTCATTTCAAGTCGATTTTCGTGTCTGTACGCTTAGGTCTTGTAAACTACGCCACGTATTTTAATGCGGTTTTCATCAACAGACAGAGTGATTCAAGAGGAAGGTTTATATGTATAATACACCGACCTCCACGCGGGCAAAACCCTAGAAAAAGCTAGTCAAAAATAAAGTTAAATTATGCTTAAACCGCGTGAGGAAACCGGCATGTCCTAGAACAAAAATTCAAAGACATGTCACATCTACCAACCCGCACTGGGCCCGCGTGGTGGATTACGGCCCAATCCCTCTCACAGAGAGGAGGCTTGAGTCCCAGCAGTGGGAATATTATAGGCTGATGATATTATGATATGCTTAAAAAATATCATAAGCGATTTTGTCGTGGAAGGCAACTTAGAGATCACATTTCAAGTAGGGTTCCATTATACAATTTTTGTAACATTATTATATAAAAACTTTTTTCAAAAAAAATATCAACCGACTTCCAAAAAAACACTACAAAGTGCAAAATAACTTTAATTTCGGAAGTCGGTGACTTTGGACGTGTAGGTATTTTAATTATTTGTCACCGCCTTCCGAAATTAAAGTTATTTCGCACTTTGTAGTGTTTTTTTGGAAGTCGGTAATTATTTTTTTGAAAAAAGTTTTTATTTTTCACATTTTAGTTACCTACCCCACACCAATTCGAAATTTCATCCTGCTTGGGGTCAAAACAATGCATATTTATGCGATAGCAACATACGCGGTTGATTTGCTGTAATTTTTTGAAGAGTTCCGTTGTCTGTCTCAGAAACGCATCATCAGATCTACATGAATTTTGAATGGGACCATTTTGGAGTAAACTCCTTTCGAACAAAAAAAGAATTTCGCAAATCCGTCTATATACGACGGAGTTATGCCCGAACATACATAAAAAAAAAAACATGTCGAATTGATAACCTCCTTCTTTTTGAAGTCGGTTAAAAATTACAATCCATAATGTAGTAGAAAAACACCATTAAAAGTTGCTAAGTCTATACTTATGGGTGCTCGTGACTATACAAATCTATGTATATACTAATATTATAAAGGTGAAGAGTTTTGTTTATTTGTTTGCTTGAACGCGCTAATCTCAAGAACTACTGGTCCGATTTGAAAAATTATTTCAGTGTTAGATAGCCCATTTATCGAGGAAGGCTATAGGCTATATAACATCACGCTAGGGCCCTTAGGAGCCGAGCAAAAAGAAAAAAGTCACGAATACGAAGTACTCGCACGGCCAGGCGATTCGATGCGACGGGGTGGGTCGGAGGAGCTAGAAATTTGACGCAGACGAAGTTGCAGGCAGAAGCTAGTACTAAATAAAACATACACACAAACACAAAATATTTATATTTAAACACTGGTGTGCTTAATTTGAAATGTGAAAACTGTAGGGTTTCTACTAAGAACCCATTGCGAGCTTAAAGCCTATCGTGAGGTTTACTCTTTAAATACGTAATTCTTAGTTTCGGTCGTAGCTTCAGGCGATTCCTACTCCGTAAAATTAGTAGAAAAATTCATAAAATTAGTTCAGGCCCGCCCTAATAGTAAATGACACCACAATTTGTTAGTTCTGGCTATTCTCGATGTGTTTTTCACCGTTCGAAAGAAATAATTAAGCGGGTAGTAGGTAGGGTAGGGTTTACTTCGAAGTGTCGAACTACTATAATCGGACGGGCCCGTATCTTTGTTGACGGACTAAGATGAAAGGCGCGATATCGCAGTCGCGCTCGGTAGTGAAGTATCACTAGAGTGAAGGATCAGTAGACCCAAATTGACTTACCAGAAGGTGGACCAGTCTCGCTACCGAGCGCGGCCGCAATATCGCGTACAGATTCAGTATCGCTACGGCAAGAGATATCGCTTATATCTGAATAGGCCTTTTTTATAAAAAGCGTCTGTGACAAATCAACAACATTCATCGCGTCATTTACGTTGTGGAGCAGACAAATTTTGAAGTGATAATTTATTTAGGCGCGTAAGCATTTTTTGGGTGAACAAAAATCATGGAACTCGTGTCATCGTCACCGAACGCTTTCTATGAGCTAAATGTTGCTACTGTGTATGTATGGGTGAACGAGCACACGTATGAGTCGCGCGTTGATGTCTTTTGGAAAAGTCCCTTTCTTTCATTAGGTCATTCTAAATATTTTATCCCTTTCTTTCCCTTTGTATTTTTATCGTAAAAATCCTTTAATGGCTGAAGTCGATCGCTTGTTTATCATTTTTTACCAAGAGCAATCAGGACCCAAGGACCCAATGTGAAATCCTGTATTGACGATAAAAAATAACAACCGCCTTCCAAAAAAACACTACAAAGTGCAAAATAACTTTAATTTCGGAAGTCGGTGACTTTTGATGTGTATTTTAATTATTTGTCACCGCTATCCGAAATTTGCACTTTGTAGTGTTTTTTGGAAGTCGGTTGTTATTTTTTTGAAAAACGTTTTTATTTTTCACTTTTTGTTACCTAACCCACACCAATTCGAAATTTCATCATCCTTGGGCTCAAAATAATGCATCCTTATGCGATAGCAACTTTCGCGGTTGAATTGTTGTAATTTTTTAAAGAGTTCCGTTGTCTGTCTCCGAAATGCATATTCAGATCTATATGAAATTTTAATGGGACCATTTCGGAGTAAACCCCTTTCGAACAAAAAAATAATTTTGCAAATCCGTCAATATATGAGGGAGTTATGGCCGAACATACATAAAAAAAAAAAAATATAAACATGTCGAATTGATAACCTCCTTCTTTTTGAAGTCGGTTAAAAAACACACGTAATTGTTAAAATTTTCACTTCTGTCGGCACTCACGGAGAGTCACTGTTTTTCTTTTTCAAACATCAAGCAATGTATTAGCCATTTCTTACAGATTGTGATTGTAAGTGTGGACCGCAATTGGGGTGCTGATTTCTACTAGTAGTAGGCTTACCCGTGCTCCCAAGAATCTTTGACAGATGCCATATGTGTCGGATGCTCTGGGCAGGAGTACGAGATCCTCTCGTCCTCAGGGATCAGGTCCACGTCGTGGAAGATCAGACAGTTCCAAGTGCCGAACCGCTGTGTCTCCAGAAATGCGATGTTGTATAGAGTGCCTTTATTGAACTTCTCTGTACCTTTGATTAAATGAGAGAAACATAATTATCTTAGGTTAACAAGAATAATTGAATTGTTCTTAGGTTTCCATTCTTCAAAAGGAAAAAAATGGAATCCTTATTTATAGGATCTCTTCGTCAGTCTGTCTGTCTGTAGACCTGACCCTTTTTCTCGGGAAAGCGTGGTGGTATAACGTGGGTCTATTGTCCTTTGCATGGAGCTCAAAGTAAATCAAGCTTCCAAGTCAACGCAATAAAAAATACAGCCATTTATGCGACAAATATTGATACTGGCAATTGAAATGAAATTGTCCAGAAGCATGAGTGACAGCTAAAGTAAAGAAAAAAGTCCAAAAATCGTTCTTCTTCTTTTCGTGTAGTAGGTACCTCGTGCACTTTTTTTTAAATAGTTTTGGCCCAGTAGTTAGCCACGTCTATTGCGTAATCATTGGCATTATTTAGATTTTACAAGGTGCGGGTGAACGGGCATTTAGGGCACTCCAGCAAATCGTAAATTTGTAGTTAGTGTTTTTGGAAAAATCATCAGAACTACGGGAATCCTTTATTGTGCGTACACGCACTTAGCCGGTATTTTCTCTGATTGAGTGTCAAAAAACCGGGGCCTCCTGATTAGAAGCTATCACTGCCTATTAATGATAAATGTTTTTTTTTTTTTTAGGTTTGTACAAACACTTTTACACGTTAATCATATTTTTTAAACTAGATCAGGTTTCCTATCTGCCTAATCTGAGAAGAACGGCCGAAAAAAACTCAGAGGTCACAGTCTCTTTTAAAGTCCAGACATAATCTTGGTCAGATCATGTGAAGACCATGTGGATTGGTGTCTGAAATGGTCTTTTGAAGAAAGAACCATACAAATTGAGTAGACCTGTCCAATATTGACCTTGTAATATCAATGGCATCGCAGGTTAGATCTCATAATAGAGACAAACCTGTAATGCTTCATGTGTCCTTCAAACAGATTCCTGTTTTTTAGTTTTAAACCATGATACTGAAAATTTACCAGCAATTCAAGATTTACCTGAAACAAGAAAGAAAGAAAACAAGTTTATTTTAGGTAGACACCTGACCAGACCTGTGTGTCTGTGCTAAATAAATGTATTTTCTTTCTTTCTTACCTACCTACAGCTAGGGTTGCCATTCGTCCGGGTTTCCCCGAATTGTCCTAGTTTAGAGCGCATCCGGGGAGCGTCCGGGCGGGGTTTTATTTTTAGTCCGGGTTTAAAAAAAAATAGTCTTGGGCCGCCCACGACACACGCACTGTGCCCGCACGCCGCGATCAACCGACGAACGTAATAAGATTCTGTTTTGTTAGGTACAGTCGCCAGCAGGTCAAGCTATCCCAAACTGTCAAATGTTCCCAATTGAACATAAACCTTATTCCTTTGCAATAAAGTTGAAAAACTATCAAAGAAATTTGACAGATTGGGGTAGCTTAATGAGCTGGCCTCTGTACATTTAAAAAGATGACTAAATTAAATTATAAGGTCTGAAAATAATTAAAAATGTCATAAACATTTTCAACTGTTTTTATTACACTGATTATGTTTAAAAAAACTTGTTGACATGTCCGGGTTCTGGGCTCTAAAATCCGGGGTTTTCACGCGTCTTGTCCTGGTTGCCAAATTTTAGAGATGGCAACCCTACCTACAGGACAACTATTTATTGCCCTCGGCAAACTTCGTATTTAGCATTCGTTTGTATTCGGAAATGCGATGATCGGAATCATCGCATTTCATTTTTTGGGACATTAAGAAACTAGTTGTACTGTACTTTTCTTGGCTTCTTGTTTTACACTAGCTTTTGCCAGCGGCTTCGCTGGCGCGGAACTTTCATGCCCTATTTAACTCCCTTAGGGGTTGAATTTCTAAAAATCCTTCCTAATTCCTTGTCTACATTATAAAGGGAACGTCTGTGCAAATTTTCAGCTTTCTTCGTCCAAGGGTTTGGGCTGGGCTTTGATGAGTCAGCCAGTGAGCCAGAACATTTATTTTTCAGTATTTTTGTTTTCCCATCAAAATTGTGAACTTTGGTAAAAAAATGTTTAACTCTATTTTATTTTATAACTTATGTAATCGAACTAACGATATCTCTTGTACGTTCTTTTAATTACTCTGCTAGTGCTGTGCACTTCTGTAAGTGACTATTCACAATAGGGTATTATATTTTTTTGAGTTTGTCTCAGCGAATAGGTATATCGTTGAAGTGCCTTATCAAAAAATAAATAAATATGGTATTGAATTTTTTTGACCTGTCAAATTGAAAGTTATTCCTAGAGTTCGTGTGTTACACAAGTACCCCGCAGGGTCCTACTACTACTTAAAATACAAACAAAACTCACCATATTGTTCAATGACAAAGATTCTGTACTCTAGATGCTGTTTCTTCAGTAATGGGTGGAGGTAGCTAAGGAGGATAAGGAGACTGGCTGGACGATCTCTGAGAATTAAAATGTATATGTTAAAAAAAAATCCATAGAGTGTTAGTAACATAATATTAAAAACAACTGATTAATTATCTAGTGTTGTTCCGTGTGGTGCCGGACGTAAAAGTATAGCGCCATCCCATTTCTTTCCGTGGGTGTCGTAAAAGGCGACTAAGGGACTTACTAGAGAATAGGCAGCAGCGTAATTTATGTATTTTACCACCATACTGCGATCGCCAACCCGCCTGCCAAGCGTGGCTATTATGGCAAAACCCCCCTTTTGGGAGAGACCTATGTCCAGCAGTGGACGTCATTCGGCTGAAATGATGATTATCTAGAGTTAGTACCAATCACCCTCACACAAACTGCTTTACAAACTCTCCGCTACAGTTCTCAGGATGAGGTTGTGACCGCCTCTCACTCGACACAGTAGCGAAGCGGTTTTTTGCGCACCAATCGCGTGAAATCCCTCGGTACGAGCTTGCGCAAACATCCCCGAAGCGTCACAATAGCAAGGAAGTCTCAACATCATCCTGAAACCATTATTATACTGGACGCGCAGGACATCTAGCGATCTTTTGGTGTAATTGACCCATAGATTACTCGTGTACAGACTATGGCATGCGCCTCAAAGAGATGTCAGCACAAAATGACGGGGCCCGCAAGGGCCGATGCCTGCCAGGGGTGCGGTATCGTTCGAGCGAGATACCACCGCCCCTGGCATACAGGCTACTTAGGGAACACGGGTGGGTTTTAGTCAGTAAAAGTCTGACGCGCCCTCCTGCTCCACCCAGAGCGGGAGAAGTTATTTGATGATTTCCCACCCAAAAAAAAAGCCTTAAAAATAGTAAAATCTTGCTTACTTGTAAGGAATTACAATAGCCACTCGGTTAATAGGCCTGCAGTTAGCGGGCGCATAGTAACCGCCCACTGTCACGTCCGTATTCTGTTCTTCTATCCAATGTAGTTCTGGTGCAGTCTTGTTCACAAAGATAGGTTCTAATAAAAGTGAAAAAATACCGGCCGTTAACAGGGATGCGTAAAGGGGTTTGAAATTTGCAGTGATCAAAATATCACGTATCATACATTCAACACACACACACACACACACACACACACACACACACACACACACACACACACACACACACACACACACACACACACACACACACACACACACACACACACACACACACACACACACACACACACACACACACACACACACACACACACACACACACACACACACACACACACACACACACACACACACACACACACACACACACACACACACACACACACACACGGTATGAGTGACAGAGCTACAAAGCCTTAGTATATAAATAACTCGTCGGGCCATTTATCTGCCAGTTGTTATGAGGTTCAAAGAAGCGGTTGGTTCCTACCAAAGTGTTCGTAACACCACTTCCTGGTTCGTTTGTAAGTCATAACCGCAGAAAGTAAGGTGTCATTTGCCCATTATTGAATTACACATAACCGGTAAATACGTTACCTGAGGATATTAATATGTCACCCATTATAATTCATTATCACCGAACTGAAAGCTACATTATATTTGAACTCGCCGTTAGTGAAAATGTGATTACTTGGAATTGTTTTGTTTGTGAGTGGTGTTTGCGACATTGATTTCCAAGTACTTACAAGATAAGAAATTACACGTGTGAAACTGAAACTGCCGTGCGATCCCAAAATATCGTACAATTCAACGTTTGTATGAACGTGGGCTGCATGCACAGAAAACGAGTCTTTTGTACTTCGCCGTAGCTGATGGCTACGGCGTAGCTACTGGCTACGGAGGCTACGATGTCGTAGCACATTACCAAGCCGAGTATCCCGAACTGAGTAACCGGTCACGGACATAGCTGTGCAAAAAGTATTATTTCAGAGAATAAAATAATTATCAGTAAAAATATTTGCTCAATGTGACCTAGTTTGTTGTACAGAATGCGTAGAATACGGTTGTGTGATGGTTATTTTTAGAGCGTATCATCATCATTTACGCCGGAAGACGTCCACTGCTGGATATATGCATTTTACCATCATACTGCGATCGCCAACCCGCCTGCCAAGTGTGGCGATTATGGCAAGTCCCTCCAAATTGGGGGAGGCCTATGTCCAACAGTGGACGTTTTTCGGCTGAAATGATGATAAGGAATACTCTCGTTAATGACGATGCTTTTGAAACTTACGTAAAGAAGTATTTAATTTGCACATAGGCATGTTCCTTGGACGCCTTGGCGCTCCATCTGCACCTAGAACGATAAGTAAAGGAAATAATATGATTTAACCGACTTGAAAAAAAGAATGAGCAAGTCTATTGGATTTTACCGCTAGCTGTGCCGATTAATGGCAACTCGTACAAGTAAGCTAAGTCGAAAACGATATGCGTTACTTATGTAAAAGGAAGACGACATTAAAAGAAAGTTACATTTTGCAACAATGAATGCAAAAACAATTGTTAACTTACTAATGTCCTTGAACAGATGTTTCATCGATGTAAACCAGTAGTATGAGGAGTTATACCCAATTTTGTAATCTGAAAATAAAAATATTATTTATTTATTGGCTTATAAAAAAGTGTTACAGTACAGGTGTGACACTGGATCCCGCACTAGGATACCCTGTGTCGCAGGACCCAGTCTCTTTCGACAGATTGTATGAAATTACGATAGGTTAAATACAAGAGCAACGGTTTAAATAATAAAGTAAATTCACTAAAACGAAGGCTAAATAATTTACTAAAACTAATACTAATTCAATAAAACTAATACTAAATAATAATTCAATAAAACTAATACTAAATAATAATTCGCCAAAACTAATAAGAGGAAACGAAAAGTATGTTTGCGGTGATAGTGTACGTATGACAGTGTGATGATTGTTAGTGTGTCTGTGAAGAGAGTGTGTGTGATGAGTGTATGTATGATGTGAGTATGTGGATGAGATGTGTGCGTGATAATAAGAACTTTAACAGTTGAAAGATAGAAGGTTTTCCGTTTCAGTATAATTAAGACCAAGTAGCCAATCCTGAACCTATTTACTAGCTTGCCAGCGGCTTCGGCTGCGTAGAGCGTAAGTGTGAAATGTTTATTTATGTAATTTTTTGCACTTTTGCACGTCATTATTTTGTTGATGAATATTTAAAAAAAAACTTTTGAACAAAAATAATTACCGCCGAAAAAACTGAAAAGCAAAAATAATAAACCTTTTTGTTTAAGCTTAATAACGAAGTTCGGAAGTCGGTGACTTTCGAGATGTATTTTAATTTTATGTCACATATGCATGTAGTTTTTATTTTATCATTTTTTGTGGCTATAATCTACTCATTACTACATGCTTAATTTTTCATTACATTTTTGTAATACACAAGTCAGTAGTAAAACCTGTGAGTAAAAAATCAATCATCTCCTGTTTTCCTACCCTTAGGGTTGGATTTTATTTCGAAATTTATATGGTACCTACTTCGGGGTATAATACCATTTCCAATAATAAAATTATTATCAAAATCGGCCTACGCTGAAAAAAGTTATGCATTCGCGTCGACTTGAGAACCTCCTCCGTTTTTTCGTCGGTTAAAAATACTTAGATGGCGCCGGTATTTCTAAACTGACTGATTGCCAAGAAGAAATATCGACACAAACTCAGAGGTCATGATCTCTTTTCAGCATCATCAACATCATCATTTCAGCCGACCGACGTCCACTGCTGGACATAGGCTTCTCCTAAGCTCCGCCACTTCGAACGGTTCTGCGCTTCTCGCATCCAGCGGACTCCTGTGATCTCTTTTAAAGAGTTTATTATTATCATTTTATGTGAGTTTAAGAATGTAGGGCCATGGAGTATTCCACAAATCCCCGCCTGGACTAACACATATTTGAAATTGCAAGTTAATTGGATACCTACATTTAGTACCTAATTACTTCCTCTAGGTTTCGACTGTCCGTAGTTTCAGTAAGTTCAAACTAGCAGATAATTTATCAAAACTTACCCATAGACGCTTCTGATCCGTTAACCAACGGATATTTATAGTAAACAATGACATTCTTAGGATTCCCTATCTCATTAAAATCATAATATCTATGTCTTTCGGGATTTTGCAGTACATTGTAGTAAACGTAGATGTGGAAGAAACTATCCAGAACAATCAACATTGACAGCACGAATACCCAAACCCGTTGGGTGCATTGCATGTTGTAGGTATCCATTTTACTTCTTTTGAGCCGTTAACTACATCTATGAGAGAACGAGGTAAGACTATCCAATACATTAATGGTCTTTTAAGCCACGTGCGCAGGGGAGTAAAAATATCTTCTACCGAATGCTGAATTTCTCAATAAAAAACATTGTATCTGAAAATTGAATGTTGAAAGTTAGTTTAATTTCAGGTTTTTAACATCAGTACGAAAAGAAGTGTCAATGTGGCAACTGTCAGTAACTCATGTCTATAAGACGGCAAAGACAAGATAACCACAATGAAGGATAAATAAAACTTCTTCGCTTTAAACACAGACATATAAACAGTAGGCTTTAAATAAAAAACCAACCCGCACTGGGCCCGCGCGTGGTGGAATACGGCCCACTTCCTCTCATAGAGAGGAGGCCTGTGTCCCAGCAGTGGGACTGGGAACGTTATAGGCTGATTATGCTATTTAAAAACACTTTTAAACAACAAATTAAACCTTCGAAAAAATGAATTGAAATAAAAAATAAACCTATGTATATCTTAGCTCCTAAATTAATGTAGGTTATAAATTTTGAGTCAGCGCCAGACAACCCAGAATTACCAAATTATTGTTGGGGAGTTTTTTTTTTTTTTTTGAGGATGGGAAATCATCAAATAACTCCCGATTTGGGCGGAACGGGAGGGCGTGCCAGACTTTTACTAACTTAAAGCCAACCGTGTTCTTTCAGTTGCCTGTGTGCCAGGGGCGACGGGTATCTCTTTCGAACAACCCGCACCCCTTCGTTAGTAATCTTTAGTAGCAGCGCAAGTCTTGGTTTCTGCCCGGCGAAATGAACACGGTTGGGTGTTCCTTTAGTTGCCTGTGTGCCAGGGGCGACGGGTATCTCTTTCGAACAACCCGCATCCCTTCGTTAGTAATCTTTATTTGCAGCGCAAGTCTTGGTTTCTGTCCGGCGAAATGAGGATGCGTGATCCTTCTATCCTTTGCCTTTATGAAAATCCAGTGAAAGTACAGTACTGTTGTAGTTGCATTAAACAACTGCTAGTTTTGGAATTCGATTGAATGTCTATTTCATGAAAAAGCTATTCAATCGAATTAAATGAACGTCCGTCTTTTCATTTGGGGATTCCCAAGTTACAGATATCTGTGCCCCGAGTTGAGATAGCCCCGTCTGGTCTCTTGGGGTCAGGAAACCGACCTGTGCGGGCATGATAGCCAATTACACTGTAAACAATGCTAAATATGGCTGAATCTTATCAGTCATCATTTTAAACGGTCAATGCGTGTAACATTAATTACTTATTTTGTTATTAACTTTGACCTATTGATTGCGTGAGATTACTGATTATGTTGTTTTTGTTGGCATTATTAATACCAATTTTCCTGTTAAGATAGTGTGATGTATATGTAAGGGGGATATAGAAGCTAGAAAAATCGATACATTTAATAAATCGTTTCGAACGTAACGTATCGTAGGTATGTTTTATCGAGTTCTGGAAACGATTCTAATGCCGAAAACATTTTTTTTTTATCTGTTTGTAAAACTACCGGATAGATTTTTTTCTATAGACATTCTCGCTAGATGCGGGAAGCACAGAACTGGTCCAAGTGGCCGAGCTTGGGACGTGTATGCCAGCTGTGGACGTCTTTCGGCTGAAGTCGGGTTAGTCTGTAGGGTATAAATGATCTGCACGCTCGAAAAACGGTCTTAGGGGGACTGTTCTTTCAACTTTTTAAACATTTTGAAAAAAATAAAAAATATAGTCATTGTATGGTCGATTTGCACAAAAAAAATGTTTGATGCCAAAAAAGCATACAGTTTAGGCCTCTTCTGTAACTTTTGATTACAACAAATTTACAATATCCAAGGTTAGGTGACCGTAAATGAGAAATACCGTGTGTCTACAATCTCCTCTTAAATTATTTAAGCGATAGTTGTTCGTCAGAAAGCATCAGTCAGTAACCAGTGTTATGCCATTAGGTACCTAGGTAGTATATAGAGGACAGGAAGGCAGGTGATCAATGTGTATCGACCTCAGCACGTGCTGCTTCTCACACGGACAACTGTAAGTCGCTTGCTCCCGGTCATGAGTCCCGACTTCATATTTTTACTGCTGAGACTACAAACGTAGTAGGTATAGCGTAACAAAAGTTATACAAAAATGCGGCCATTATTTGAGTATATTATGCTGTGTGTGTGAAGTTACGGGCAGAAGCTAAAACACAAATGAAATTGCTGTGTTTTCAAATCTCTGTAGCGTATCTCCAGGTTTTTTTTTTTGTCATATCGGGATTGCGTTAAAATACACAACATTTTCTTTGTTTTAGTCTTTAATATGCTTAATAAACATTACAAATTCATTACTTTTGTTTATTCCAAGTTATTCAATGAACTTCCTTCATTAAGAGTAGCCTTATAAAAAATATTTTAGGTCAAGATTTGTACATCGTCAATTCAGTTCAGAAAGAGACCAAAAAGTATTATTTAATTATATCTCACATTTTGTCGATGGTAAAAGCAAAAAGGGTCTTTACTCTGTTACATAGGACAAATTAAAAATTCATAATGAAACCTAAAACTTTACACGTAAAGGTTAGTCATTAATCTATCAATGATTTATTATCCTTTCTACAAAACGAAATTGCAAGTAGCTATCCAATAAGAAAAAATACTAATTGGCGATATAAATGAATCATCAATTTCATAATCATCATCGCCAAGGTTACAAAACTATGGACTGTTCCACCACATCTGGGTAAAATTTGCCGTTAAATTCAATGGTACAGAATTTCATACAAATTCTGGCCTATTTTTGAATTTATTCGGTGACTAGTGGCTACTCAGACATAGCGTAATACACCCTTCCTTATGGTTTTTAAACCAGCGATTAAAATGATCCTACATTGAACAATTCACAATTCGATTTTAGTAAAGTTTAATTAGGGTACGATATAAGCTCACAGAACTTTACAGTTTTGACGGGTTTGATAATCTAAACTCTCGTTGTCCGTAGATAATAGTTTTACCATGTAACCGAATTGCTCTTTGCATGACACTTTTCATGTCGAGTTTCATTTTTTCTGGATTAACGTCGGCTAAAATGTGGGTATACAGATTTTCTTCTGTCACTTCTATAAGTTGGTATTTCGTTGTTGCAAGACCTTCCTTTTGGCAACGTATTTTAGCCAGCATAAGGAGTAAACCTCTGTAAAAGAAAACAGTGATTAACAATTTATGACAGAAAATTGAATTATGAGACTTGCAGCTAAGACTAGCTGATCTGTTCCCACAACATGATTAAAAAGCCTAACTAGCCGTCTAGAACTTTGCGAATGAGACATTCTGCGCCAACGGGACTTATTGCGAATGGGGCGTTCTGCGCCAACGGGACTTATTGCGAATGGGACGTTCTGCGCCAACGGGACTTATTGCGAATGGGGCGTTCTGCGCCAACGGGACTTATTGCGAATGGGGCGTTCTGCGCCAACGGGACTTATTGCGAATGGGACGTTCTGCGCCAACGGGACTTATTACGAAGGGACATTCTGCGCCAGATCTATAAATTTATGTAGTTGGCTGTGGATTATTTTAGTCAACTGCTATTTCGCCAATTTTTATTCGTTATACAGTCCTTACAAAATAAAATTATTAGTTACTAGCTTTTGCCAGCGGCTTCGCCCGCGCGGATCTTTCATCCCCTATTAAACTCCCTTAGGGGTTGAATTTCGAAAAATCCTTCCTTATTCCTTGTCTACATTATAAAGGGAACCTCTGTGCAAAATTTCAGCTTTCTAGGTATAAGGGTTTGGGCTGGGCGTTGATGAGTCAGTCAATCAGTCAGTCAGGACTTCTCTTTTTATTTATATAGATAGATAGATTTCTCCGGTATCTTTGACACCGTTTAAGGCATTTCGTCACGATGACTGGCTCGTGTGTGTGATAGCACATATTATTATAATACTTTCAATGCCTAAAAGCGTAATTTTCATAAATGCAAAGGTAAAATTCACTGTTGTATTCAGAAGGATCTAAGGCCCTGTTTCAAATGGGATTGTTAAAATATAAATTACATCCCTTAGAAGAGGCATAAGAGAACAATAGTTACTTTACCGTTCATTTCCTCTTGCAGGGTAAGTGTGAGGCAGTGTGGCATACCGGGCTATAGCTCTATCATACCGCAACACAAGAAGATTGTTGGCCTCAAGTCTGAAAAAAAAAAACAATTAGGTACGTAAAACGGGGTGAATAGAGACTGCAGGGGTGAATCGAAACGAAACTTTAAAGTGGATTTTAATGTTGAAATTAGATAGTTTATAGCCAAAAAGGACTCTTATGTGTTTACTGTTTTATAATTAACGATTAAGTGCCTTTGTTGGCAGAAAACGATCATAAGTGTGTGTGTATCTGTGGCATCGTAGCTCCCGAACGGATGAACCGATTTTGATTTGTTTTTTTTTGTTTGAAAGGTTGAGTCTTCTTAAATATGTTTTATCAAAATCGGGTCAGCCGTTTGAAGATTATCAGCTCTTTTCTGGTTGATGAAGGGATTTGAGCATCTTCCAAATCATTGAAGTACTAGAATAAATTTCGACTTCATCAGTCGAAATTTGGTATTCTAGTACTTCAATGATTTTAGATGAACAAAATAACCTTGAATTGATGCAACAAACAGCAAAAGTATCGTGTTTGGGCTCATTGAAAAGGTCCTCAATGTTAGATCCTCAAGGTTTTAAGTAAATGGTGATCGGGACGAGGAATGAGGATAAATTTATAACAAACTTCACTGTGGGAAACATACGCAACGCTGCGCAGATTTAAGCAAGACATTAAGTTTAAAAAGCAGAAAATAAAAGTCAGGGGACGGTCAATGAAAACGCCATACAGAGGAGCCCTAGCATTTTCACTAGCCGTCCCCCAACTTGAAAATATCTTGATCAAAATATTAGCTTCAATTTAAAAGGCCAATAAATGTTTTTGTTTTTTACTTTTTAGAGTTTTTGTTTGTGTCGGGGGTTTTTTCATATACTCGTACCTACATATTATTATTTTAAGACAAGTATTTTTAAATTACGTATACATAAAAGAAAAAAACAACAATTTCTCAACAGACACTTTTGCACGTCAGCATTTAGAAAGGCACTTTTGCACGTCAGGATTTACATTAAAATAGAATTGATTCTAGTTGCTCCTTCCAAAACGTATTTTCGTATGGAGAAGAATGTGCAAGGAACCCCATCGTTACTCTTTTAAAACGTTTTAAGTACCTACTACATTTTACATACATTTACTACATTATTATGTGTGAAAACGATGCACCCAGAATAAATTATATTATCAAACCACAATAGGTAAAAAACAAAATGAAGCAATGACAGATATATTCTAATTCTAATTATTCCTGGTGGTAGACTTATGTAACCCTTATGTGACATAAGTCTAACACGAGGGTCACATAAGTCTATCACGAGGGTCACATAAGTCTATCACGAAGGTCACATAAGTCAACCGCTAGGGTGGCATAAGTCTCTACCGCGGGGGGTCATATAAGTCCACCACTAGGGTCACATCAGCCTAACGCGGGGGTCACATAAGTCTGCTGCACATTTCCCGTAAGATTACAGAGTGGCACAAGGAAAACATCTCACCTTGCATAGAAATCATCATCTTCTGCACCCCAGTTCCAATAAAAATTTGAATATCCGTTGACAGCTCTATAATCTTGTGGAGTGAGGGCAGTTACACCGCCGAAGATGAGTCGGTACGGGATACTGAAATCAATTCATATTAGCATAAAGTCACAGAGAGAAAAAAAGTAAAAGTGGGACACAACGCAGCAGGCCGTGTTTGTTTTCTTAAATCTATTGCAGAAGCCACAAAATGTCAAAATCTTTAATAGAAAGTAATTAAGCATGCAAACCAACAAAGCCAAGGGCCAGCCATTAGCGAAAGTCTCAAAAACGAACAGTGTGGCATGAGTGTGTGTGTGTGTATGTGTAGTGTGCGTGTGTGTGGCGCAGTATGGCATATTGCTCATACTGTTAATGCGCAGAAAAGATGGAGCTAATTAGCCCGTATAGCCGCTATCCCCTTCTCGCTTTATGGAACTATTGACACTTTTCTACAGCCTGTATCAGAAAGGTGTTGTCAAAATGTAGGGTGTGGAACAGACCATAAAACTGAACAACTTACTCGATGGTACCAAAATCGTAATCACGAAAAAAAAAACCAGTTGTCCCATACAAAACTTCAATGCCTACTTAACAGAAATGTATGGGACATTTTTTTTTTAAATTACCCCACACCTTACTGCTACATGCTGTATAGAGCGTCAGAAAGTTTGGGAGTTCCTTACATATAACCAAACGATTCAACTGCAGCAGCCATGTGTGTCGGATGGTCTGAACAGGAGTACGAGATCCTCTCGTCTTCAGGGATCAGGTCGACGTCGTGGAAGATCAGACAGTTCCATTTGCCAAAACGTTGAGTCTCCAGAAACGCGATGTTATAAAGACTGCCTTTGTTGAATTTATCTGTACCTATACAAAGACGAAAATGATGATTTTATTAAATCGAATTAAAATTAAAACAGCAATAATAATGGGACAACCGAACGTGCCTCAGAAATGAATGTAACTGAAAATACTTATTGGTCGTCTTGAATTTTGTACTCAAAGGTTCTTAATCCAGTACGAAATTATGAAAGCCGAGCTATCGTAGCATTGTGCGTGCTACGCCGTACTGTAGCGTGTGCTACGCCGTACTATAGCGTGTGCTACGCGGTACTATAGCGTGTGCTACGCAGTACTATAGCGTGTGCTACGCCGTAGCATGGCGCGTAGCAACGGCGCGAGGCGTAGTATTTTTAGGCATTCTTTATTTTCAGGCAAATTTAATATATATTTTTATATTTACTAAGAAATTATGGAACGGTTTATTATAAACGTTTAGTGCGCATTTACATACCAATGTAAATGTGAACGTGAAATAAATTCAATATAATACGGATGTATATTATAGTGAGCAAGTGGAGCATCTAACTCGTAAAGCACTTACCATATTGTTCTATTACGAATACCCTATATTCTATTAACTGTTTCTGTAGCAAAGGATGTATGTAACGGAGTAAAATACCAAGGTTGACTTGACGATCTCTGAAATAAAATAAAAATATTACTAAGGATTAGCAATTACGGCGAAATACAAGAAATCTAAACGATAGGCTGTTTCATTACGATATCAGCCATATTGGACCTAAAAGCCCAGAAGCCCCGCAAAAAAAAGAAAGCTTACCTTGAACAAGTATTAGGTACCTACTACAGTACCCGGCGATAAATATTGCACATCGACCTTTTCCATCGAATTTCGGCTTCGTAGAGCGTTATCTCTGTCGCACACTACCTATGTGACGTTTTGTCAGTCGTTGTTCAAGTGCCATAGAGTACGGTCGCGTCCAGTTCAAAATATATATTTCGAGTTGTTAACACCTCCAAATTTAAATAATTTAAAGTTGTACTATGGCATCTTTATGGCATCTCTTTTTTATTTTATTTTACCCCAACCTAAAGCCATCATTAATACAAAGAATAAAAAGAATTATCAAAAGAAGCAAATCATAATTGTTTTAACAGCTCCTGTTTGTATTTCGTGCGACAGAGATAACGCTCTACGAAGCCGAAATTAGCCGATTGTCTCTTTCCAAAGGTCGATGTGCAATATTTATCGCCGGGTACTGTACCTTCTATGAAAATCATTTACCATGCAAGACAAGCATGTCAACTAAATACCAAGGTCACCTTTCATTTATTTTCGCCGATCGGTAGTTTTTTAATGTATCTACTAGATTTATCAACTTTATATGGGCGTAGTTTAGCAGAAAGGACTCAATCCACACAACGTCACTACTCTTCATACTGTGCGTTGAGTCGGGGTAGCGGAAAAAACTAGTTTCCGTGTACATTTTAAAATAGGGTTTTCCCTACATAATAGATTCTACCCTCAGGAGTACTTTGGCATATTTAACTCAATTTTGGCCATAGTGTGGATTGAGTCCTTTCTGCTTAACTTCGTCCATATAACACCTGAAGGGATGGATGATAAGTTCCCTGTTTGAGGAGTGGCTTGAAAGGCAGCATGGCATCCTCACCTTCTGCCTGACGCAGGTCCTCACCAGACACGGCTGTTTCGGGAGGTTCTTGTTTCTTATGAGGCGGGACGAAACGTCCGGGTGTTTCCTCTGCGAAGATCCCTTGAGGACACGGTGGAGCATACGGTGGAGGTTTGCCCGGCTTGGGCGGAGCACCGCCGTGTCCTCGTGGAGGCGATCGGCGGCGGCGATCTCTCGTGTCCAGCCCTGGTCCAGGCCATGGTACGGAGCGAGAGTACATGGGTAGCCGTCACCTCCTTTTGCGAAGCAGTGATGCTCGCGAAGAGGGAGGCGGCGCACGTGAGGGAGAGGTAGTATATGCGCCCTCACGGCCCTAACCGCCGCAAGAGACGCCCTGGGCGTCGGTAATCCCAAGCTGACTCCCGGCCACCGTAGGAGTGGGCTTGCGGACGGCGAGTAATTTTTCGGTGATCGGCACTGGGTTTTTGGCCCAACTTGTATGATACGTGAGTGCAATGGTTTTATGAAATGTATTAAAAAAACAAAATGGCGGCGTTACTTCCGATCTTGGCCACGCGTCAAAATATCCTTGTAGCGGTATAGAAGCTTGCTTACCGGTAAGGTACAATAATGGCTACCCTCTGTTTGGGTCGGCAATGCGTGGGCGCATAGTACCCTCCGGGTTTCACATCGGGATTCTGTTGTTTTACCCATTCCAAATTGGTTTCAGTTTTTACAACTTTAATCTGCCCTGTTGTTAAATAAAATTGAAATTACGTTTGAATAAAGACTAAAAATTATAAACAGCGTTAAAATTTAAAAATTTGTTTCAAATTTTATTTTTATTTTTCGATAATTTATGTAGTAATCTGCTGTGTATAATGACATTAAAATTCAAATTGCATTAAGTTTTGCTAGAATTTCTGAAATATTATTTATGTCACTTACCCAAAGAAGCCTCATTAACTTGGCACATTGGCGTATCTTTCGGATAACTTCCGTCTGCTTTGCCGCCTTGAACAATAAAACATTAATTTATTAATTACTAGCTTTTGCCCGCGGCTCCGTTATCGCGTAATAAAATAGCTTATTTCCTCAATCATATCCCAGGCTATATCGCTGCCAAACATGACGATCGGTTCAGCGGTTTAGGCGTGAAAGCGTAACAGACAGATAGGCAGATAGAGTTTCGCATTTAATAAATTAGTACCTATTTATGAAAGTATATTCCACCCAAAATCGTTAGTTAGACTGATAACTTTTGATTTTGAAATCAAAAGCTGAAACTAGGCTGAGTGTTAGCACTTTTTGCACGTCAAAATTACATAGGACGCTTCCTCAAAACGCCGGACCTTCACCAATTCCTATTGCTTTCGCTGGGAAACAGTGGCGGAACAAACTACCTACCTTCACAGCTGTCAAAAAACACTTAAATGTTTAAAACTAAAACGAGAGTATTCAAATAATATTATATAATTTACAAAATAATAAGTTTTTTAACTAAAGAAGAAGAATTAAACGAATTTAATATGATAAAACACCTATAATTACCTAATTGTTTGAATTGAAATTTCATTTTCATAAACCAATCGTATGAAGACTTATATCCATTATCATAGGCTGCAAAGAAAAAATAAAAAACTTAACAGTTGCCACTTTTTGTTTTTTGGTTTCTAAGTTTATTTTTCTTTTATTTAGTTAAAAGTTGGTTCCGTGTGGTGCCGGACGTAAAATAATAGCACCATCCCATTTCTTCCCGTGGCTGTCGTAGAAGGCGACTACGGGACTTACTAGAGAATGGGCAGCAGCGTTCTCTATGCATTTTAACACCATACTGCGATCGCCAACCCGCCTGCCAAGCGTGGCGATTATGGCAAAACTCCCCTTTTGGGGGAGGCTTATGTCCAGCAGTGGGCGTCTTTCCGCTGAAATGATGATGATTTAGTTAAAGTTCAAGTCTTGTCGTGATTAGTTTAAATTCTATTTTCTTTTTGATCACCACTTTTACCATTTCATAATTTTGTCATTGGAGAGCGGGACCCCGCTACCTCGGGGGGCTAGGAGGTCCCGCTCTCCCTATGTAAGATTAAGGGATGATTCTCATTACACCGTGCCGTATCCGGGCCGGGGCCGGAGCGGAGCCGTCCGTGCTGCACGTTTATATTACACCGGGTTATAAGACATGGAGGGGATGGGGCGTGTCCGTGTAACAATCGTGGTGTAGACGAGCGCCGTCCGGGCCCGGACGGGACACGGATCATGCACTGTGTTATTTAAACTGCTTCATACATAAGTTTAAAAAGCAAGAAATCAACATTAAATTAAAAATTTAAAAAAACCTCTGACCCAAACAAAAACTAAAAAGTAAAAAATAATATTTATAGGCCTTTTAATTTGAACGTAATATTTTGATCCGGGCATTGTCAAGTCGGGGGACGGCTAGGCCTCTGTTTGGCGTTTTCATTGACCGTCCCCCTAAGAACACTCCCGACTAATACACCTTTCAAACAAAAAAAACTAAATCAAAATCGGTTCATCCGATCGGGAGCTACGTTGCCTCAGACAGACACACACACACACAGACACGTCAAACTTATAACACCCCGTCGTTTTTGCGTCGGGGGTTAAAAATGTGTGTAACGTTTCAAATCCGTGCCCCATCCGGGCCACGGACACGGCACAGCCCGGTCTTATGAGAATCATCACTTACTGTAAAAGTTGTACAAGTTTCTGCAATAAACCTTTTTTAACCCCCGACGCAAAAACGACGGGGTGTAATAAGTTTGACGTTTCTGCGTGTGTATGTGTGTGTGTGTGTGTGTGTGTGTGTGTGTGTGTCTGTCTGAGGCAACGTAGCTCCCGAACGGATGAACCGATTTTGATTTTGTTTTTTTTGTTTGAAAGGTGTATTAGTCGGGAGTGTTCTTAGATATGTTTAATCAAAATCGGTTCAGCCGTTTGAAGATTATCAGCTCTTTTCTGGTTGAAAAAGGGATTTTACCCACTTCTATGGGTCTAATCAACTCAAAATTTGGGATTCTATTACTTCAATGATATTAGACGAAAAAAAAAACCTTGAACTGATGCTGGAGCAACACCTGGAATTTCCAGGAAACCCAAGTTATTCACCAACAAACAGCAGAAGTATCGTGTTTGGGCTCATTGAAAAGGTCTCAATGAATAGATTATAGATAAATGGTGATTTAAGGGAGACATTAAGTTTAAAAAAGCAAGAAATAAAAATTAAATTTAAAATTTAAAAAACCCCCGACCCAAACAAAAACTCTAAAAAGTAAAAAATAATATTCATAGGCCTTTTAATCTGAACGTAATATTTTAATTAGGGCATTGTCAAGTCGGGGGACGGTCAATGAAAACGCCAAACAGAGGCCTAGCCGTCCCCCGACTTGACAATGCCCTGATCAAAATATTACGTTCAAATTAAAAGGCCTATGAATATTATTTTTTTACTTTTTAGAGTTTTTGTTTGGGTCGGGGGTTTTTATTATTTTATTTATTATTCTAAATTAAATAAAAGCACTTACCCATTTCGACTTCCGCACCGCTAGTCAACTGGTACTTGTACCGAATAGTGTCATCGTCCACGCTATCTGTTTTAGAGATTATATTCCGGGATCTATTCCCGTGATCTACTATATTATGATAGATTTCTAGTACAAAAAATACTAGTAACGTTATCAGACATCTGATTTGCGTGCATTGGAAATAACAGTCCATTACATCGACTTGAGGGTCAGATCTTAAGCAAGAACAGGAGAGAGTGCAGTGGACAACAAACTTACAATTTTATGTTCGGTTTATCAATATTCATAGTCGTTGTTTAAAATACAGTTTTGTTTCGACTGACGTTTGATATGAGAACTAAAGCAAACAAATAGTTTATTGGGGAAGGAAGGATAGGCCTCTTGATTTTCGAACCAGTCTTGGTAATGGGGGTCAACAGAGAGCATGCGTCCCTTCGTCAGTAATTGTGGAACAGCTCTCCAGCTGTTCTTTTGAATAACTGCCCAACTTCGGAAAGACAACATTTGATATCCGGTGAAGTATTTATTGATTAAGAACAATTAATTTATGGGGAAAAAAATGTAATTAAATCATAACAGGTCTTGAATTTGTGACATTTGATTATTCTTTCTTTTTATATTAAATGCCAATGGATGTCTATGGTTTTCAAGTTCCTTTAAGTATTTGGTGACTGCTACAGATGCTCTATGGTATAGACTAGGGCCGTTTCGATTGAAGGGTTTCAGTGATTCGAAGGAATTCTCGCAGTGAAGAAGCCACATTCACTGGAAATAAATTAAAGCAGTTCTCATTAATCATGATGCCCGATGTATGATGATGATAATTTTAAAATAACTAAGAACTCACCCATTGAAACATTCGTGGAGTTAATTAACGGATATTTATCATTTACTTCGGTTGTTTTTTTCGTAACTCCTTGAAGTGTAGAATTAACAATAATTTGTGTTTTTGTCACATCTTGAACTGCCGAATGACTTAATATAGTGATATTGGAGCACATCTTCATGAGTTGCTGAAACTTGTTCGCGGGTTTACTTTTGTTTTCGATTATTTTGGAGTTATGGATTATTTCTCGTTTATAGACAGCGGTTATGTCCTCATAGTATACAGTGTTAATAATACATTCTACCACGAAGAGAATGGAAACAAGTAATAAACACTGTCTGTGAGAGTATCTGTAGCAACACATAATATTATATTGTTTTAATTGAAGAAAACTTCGTCAGAAGTAGTGAAGGTAACAATAGATTTAAAATAAACTCTACGTCGAATGGTTCTTGATCAGCATCTGTGGAGGGTAAGTAAACATTTTAAGAACTTTCGCTGGGCTATCTACAAATATGAGTTGAATTGTGCATATCTTATTAAGCGGTTGCAATTTACCTACCGATTGGGATGTCCAGATCAAGCCGACCTGTACCACTTTTCAAAGTAAGTACCACCAACTTCCACATACACCGATTCCGAAAAAAGATGGTGCTCAGAAATGTCGGCATAACTTTCAGGTATTTATTAGCGAATTCCTCTTATAGATCGTATTTATAAAATTAAAATTAATATAGGTAATAAAATTGTTAGTAAATAGCCAAATAGTCACATGAATAGATATGACATTAGAAATACATATTTTTTTGTCTGACACCTCGCGGACACCACATCACACTCCATCAAAGAGTTTCTAAGTTATTAAAGTCTTGAGGTTTCGAATTCGTTCTCAAGTGTCATCTACACCTGCCTAGCCTTTTCCCAACTATATTGAGGTCGGCTTCCAGTCTAACCGGATGCAGCTGAATACCAGTATTTTACATGGAGCAACTGCCTATCTGACCTCCACAACCAAGTTACTGGGTAATACGATACCCCTTAGTAAGACTGGTTGTCAGACTTTCGGGTTTCTGACGACCCAAAACGAGTGTCAAAGATCCACAAACTGCTTTCTGAGGCACGGAGGGGTCTTTGGAAGTTATATTTTTGAGTGTATTGGGCACCTAATATTTGGTTTGCTATGTATTTTTTTTCCTCTAAGATTAAGGATTTATTAATTTCAGAATATAATGTTTTATATAATATAACGCCCACAGACTTAACATAATAATAATGTCTCCACCATAAACGCCGATGTCATGGTTGGGCTGGGCTTCGAGCTCTAGATCTGTGCTGGTAGAGCCTTTATCAGAGCAGCATTTATGAAAGCAGTGGTGGCCCAGTGGTAACGGCCGCGACTAACGAGTTGTAGGTCGTGCGTTCGAACCCAGCTAGGCGCATTACTTTGTGTAAATAATTTCATCACCACTGCTTTCAAACGGTGAAGGAAAACATCGTGAGGAAACCGGCATGTTCTAGAACCAAAAAATCGAAGACATGTGACATCTACCAACCCGCACCGGGCCCGCGTGGTGGATTACGGCCCACTTCCTCTCACGGAGAGGAGGCCTGTGTTCCAGCAGTGGGAACGTAATAGGCTGAGTATGATGAGAGCCTTTATCGGAACGGTCTCGAGTGACGAGCCACACTAAGTTTGACACAAAAACCCACTGGGCGCGCACGTGGTGTGCCGTTGCGAACTAGCGACCCCACGGACCCTATCTCCCAATAGTAGTCTTATTCCTCACGTCTGATTTGCCTTTATTGGCCGACAGGAGAGAAAACTAACGAGGAACAGAGTTCCCACCTCTGTTTGCCTTTATTCGCCGGCTTCACTGGAGATTCACAAGAGCAAACTTGCTCGGAAAAAGTGTTCCAGTAACACTGGTTTCGTGTCTCCACCATCTTCCGGGCTATTGGATTGTTCTGACACCTGTGCAATACCTTTTCACTCCTCAGGCAATCTTGCCCCCTTGTCGCTACGTCACTATGTGCTAGCGACAGTTTCCGCTGACCCATTACTGAGTGTGTAACTCTCCCTGCTATTTCATCTGCTCCCCTGATCCTTCAGTAATTTATAAATATACAACATTTTTTTTTTTTGATGGTAGGAAATCATCAAATAAAGTCTCCCGCTCTGGGTGGAGCGGAAGGACGCATCAGACTTTTACTGACTAAATCCCACCCGTGTTCCTTCAGTAACCTGTGTGCCAGGGGCCACGGTATCTCTTTCGAACAATCCGCACTCCTGGAAGGTTAGACATTAGTCAGTTATATTTAGTATTAATAGTATTTTTCTATATTGTGGGGCTTGTGGCTACGTAAAAATAGCTGCACGAGTCGATCGACCAGGTTAAGCAACGCTTGCCGCGGTTGGTCCGTGGATGGGTGACCATCTTTATATACCAAGACCCCTCCGTGCCTCGGAAAGCACGTTAATCCGTTGGTCCCGGCTGTCATTTGTGGATCTTTGACAGTCGTTACGGGTCGTCAGAAGCCCGAAAGTCTGTCAACCAGTCTTACCAAGGGGTAGAGTGTTACCCAGTAACTGGGTTGTGGAGGTCAGATAGGCAGTCGCTCCATGTTAAATACTGGTATTCAGCTGCATCTGTTTAAAATGGAAGAAGACCCCAACATTGTTGGGAAAAGGCTAGGCAGATGATGATGATGATGAGTATATATGTATGTATATTCCTAGAGAACCAATTTACTTTAGCCACCCAAACCCATAATCCAATATCTTTGTTTCCATATCCTGCAATAGTCCTACACCAACCTTCATGACAACCACTCTTACCAAAGGCTATCGTATTACCCAGTAACTGGGTTGTGGAGGTCAGATAGGCAGTGACTCCATGTAAAATGCTGGTACTCAGATGCATCTGGTTAGACTGGAAGCCGACCCCAACATAGCTCGGAAAAGGCCAGGCAGATGAGGTGATGATAGTACATCAAAATTCAAAACTGAGCGGTCAGTAAAATTGTCTTACTGTGCTTACATCACTATCTTCATAAAACCTTCTCACCAATTTTATGACACACGCAGGCGAACGAGTCAGAAACGTAAACGTATGTGGAAGAAGTATAAAGCGGAGTGTCCGGTGCGTGACGTGACGGCAATTTTTGGCAGATGACACTTAGCTTTTAACAAAGAAAATTGTTTCGTCTCAAAAAAAAAACCCGAATATCCCACATGATTCGAATAAGAAGTTGGGAAATCATAAAGGCGTATAGCCTACGGCAGTGCTGTGCCTGCCTCATCGTGTCCGGTATCCATTCTCGGTACTTTTTATCTTCTACACCAAGAGACATATCACCACACACTGTCGTCCATCCATCCGAAACTCCAACCACGCAAATTTAAAACTAAATCAGACGCCCTAGGTTTGTAAGTATTTTCTATTTTCTTATTAATCTTCAAAAACATAGTCACGAGCGAATTATTAAAATACTTTGAATAACAGCACAACACACCTGGTTTCCCCGAAGGATTGGGCAACGGTGTCTATAGTACACATTTCGCCAGTTATGTTTAAATACCATGTAATAGAGGGCGAGCCTATGGCCATCAAAACGGGCACAAATCCAGACTCCTGGCTAAAACTGAGAAATTCGCTTGCCCGTGGACCCCCAGTCTAGTTCCCCATGGGGTACCGCAAAAAAATAGTTTTGCCCGTGGAACTTCCAAGAGAGTCAAAGGGTTACCATCGGCAAATTATTCGGCCCGTGATACTCCCGCTAATCACCAGATAGATTGATTTATTTATTTATATATACTTTATTGTACACCACAAAAAATACATTACAAAAAAAAACAAGGTACACTACAAAATATACAATGGGCGGCCTTATCGCTTTCCGCGATCTCTTCCAGGCAACCTTGGCATGGACAGCGATTGGTCTGGATATAAAATGGGGATGTTGTTGGCGCAAATAATAAATATACAATATACTAAAATAGATATAAACATATCCTATCCTATATAATAGATACATACATACTAAATATATAAGGAACGAAAATAAATGAAGACTTTACATCGAAAATTACAGTAAAGTATGAGAACTATATTACAACGACAGGTAATGATCCTTGACGAGTCTTTTAAACACATTTATAGATTGATGTTTGAGATGGGGTATCACGGGCACTAAAAATATATTTAATAAGAAGATTTTTATTCAGGTTCCACGGGCAAAAATAATTGCTCGTGGTATCTCAAGGGGAACTAGACTGGGGGACCCCGGGCAAGTACCGGAATTGAACCCAGGACCTTATGCCCAGAGGTAGCGCTTGCAACCACAAGACCCATGAAGCTAAAAATACTTCTCTAATATAATATTATTAATATACTTTATTGTTCATTATTCTCCACAGATTTCCACAAGATCGTTACAGACATGGCTGGATATCAAATGAATTAAACATAATTTAAGCGTTCAATCAGCGTTAACTGCGATCTTGATTTGTTTTCTCAACAAGATTCAGACGGCTTCCAAATTCAGTGCACATGCTAAAATAGGTTATCGTTTCATAAATAAAATTCAAGTTTGAGTACATAGTCGCAAATTATAAAAATAGCAAAATATAAATTGCGAACTGGAAGGTACTTAACAGTGAAATTAATATATGATTGATACGAGCAATTTTACGCTTGCATGGGCAGAAAAGCTGGCCTATTCTGCACTCATCATCCGATAAATAATTCCAGGAAATCTCTAGGGGTATGTACCTTTTTCTTTAAGTAGCCTATACAGCCCCACAGCTGGGAAAAGGCCTCCCTAAGTCGTTCCAGGAACTGTTTTCCTGCGCCACCTCGAACCAGCTCTCGTGGTACGCATTCAGCTCGTCTCGCGACCTCTTTCTGGGCCGGTCTCGGCGGCATCTTTAGGAATGGGTGCCGAAGACCGCTGGGCAGAAGTTTCCACATAATGGTATATGTAGAAACTTTTTCTCAGCGGTCGTCATGCATTCGGCTGATGGGACCCACCCATTTGAACCTGGAACGCTTCTATCCAGTTTACCCGTTTTGGAAGTGTTCAAAATTCTGTACTATCTTCTTACACCTAGAATTTTGCGTTCCATCGCTCTTTGGTACAGTCTAAGGCGGACTTTTGTGACTTGGTGACAGAACAGGTCTGAACAACTTCGGTGAGGACGGGCAGTAGGTAGGTTAGTTAAAAAAATATCCCGAATATTCATTCTTACGTTTTTGACCATAGGTTGTTAGTGAGGTTACTCTTGATGGGACATGGTAAGCAGTCACCGCCGCCTTTTTCGAGACTAGCAGTGACCGCGGCTTCGCCCACGTGGATGTCAATCCCATGGGAATGAGCTGCCGGTACAAAAATCTATGTTGTTCCTAACATCGGCTATCCATCAGTCGTTTTGGAGATTAGCTGAAACAAATACCTAGATAGGAAAGGATAAATGCGTTTAGTAAAAAACTGTTATTTTGACATTACAATCAGACACTTCAATATTATATAATTTGTATGTTTATGAATGTATAGATTGAACCGAAAGCTTCCCAAACAAATGGTAACATTTTCCTCTACGATACGAATGACGTATGATCTCTCCCGGATATGGATAGCGAACATGTTTTGTACTTATTCATATATGCGTGATATCATTTGAACTTTGGTTTCGTGATTAAGATTAGCCAAACTAAACAATCTTGCTTGTGTTTGTCAAAAGGAATAAAACACGCCGAGTAAATTGATTGACACTACCGATCGAATAAAATTCATACCCCATTGCTTCAAAAGGATAGAAAAAATCGTCTGCTAACAACATAAATACTTAACGCAATAAGCACCGCTTTTTCTGGTAAAATGAGAGACATTGCGATCGATTGTCATTAGGTGTGTTATGTAATCGCCCGGCACTACAAATAAAAATGCTACGCAACAAAATCGAAAAACGCAAAAAGAAAAGTGGCGCCATCTACAATGCCACAGGCGAACTATTCTTAGAAATTCTACATCGCGCAATCAGAGTTTACCACGACACTCGAATAGATAAAATATCCCGACATCAACTGTCGGGCAGTTGCCCACCAGACACAATACTCGTCTGGTCGGAGGATCCTCCTTTACCATCTCAGGTATGAGTGAACTTTACAACCTGTTCCTCATACCTCTAAACTGGTGACCCCGACGTGATAGCTATTCACAACTATTCGACAGACTATCTTATAAAAAATTACACATTTCGGTTACCTACTTCACTTTGCCCCCAACAGCTGATACCTGTCGGAAGAATAGCCCTCGTCTTGTTAAAATTAAACTGCCAAAATGTTCGTGTTTTGAGTAACTATCGTGTTACCCAGTGATTGGATTATGGAACTTAGACATGCAGTCGCTACATTTAAAATTCTGGTATTCAGCTGCATCCGGTTAGACAGGAAGCCGACCCCAACATGGTTGGGAAAAGGCTGGGCTGGGCTGGAATTATGACAATCCTACTTCGATCAGAAGCAATCCTACTATACATCGTGTCACGGAAAGGGTATACCTATGTCACCGTGAAATTGTAAATACCGTTAGATTATAATCTATCTCGCGAGACTGTGAACTGTCAAAAGATTGTGAACGCTAACATACTGCTTACAATTTAACGCATTACTTTTCGGTAGATTATAATCTATCGAAGTGAAACCGTCAAATTGTGAAACGGCTTGCAACGGAACGCACCCAGTAGTACGTTCCCGTGGGATAATCTTCGACCTCCATGCGGGTGAAGCCGCGGGCAACAGCTGGTAATATTGTATACAGGAAAAGTTTTTATCCAGTGCGCAAATTTTAACAATGAATTCAGCATATCATTCTAGATTCTAGACTGCAGAAATTTTTCGCCGATTATACAAAAAAAAAAACAGCTGTTCCATACATTTTGACCGCGTAGGTATTGCACTTTTCTATGAAACAGCTGTTTTTTTTTTGTATAACCGGCGAATAATTTCTGGGTTAGGGGGTCTAGAATGATATGCTGAATTCATAGTAAAAATTTGCGCACTGGATAAAAACTTATTCTGTATGTGAAAGTTTATATGTTTGGATTTTTAGATGTTTGTATGTTTGTTACTCAATGACGCTAAAACGGCTGAACGGATTTGGATGAAATTTGGCACACAGATAGTTTTAAGCCTGGATTAACACATGATCATTTTCGACTTCCACACGACGAAGTCGCTGGAAAAAGCGATTCATAAATCTAACCATTTTGTTCATTCAACAGATCCTCGGCCACTTCAAGACTACATCTCAAGGAAGGGCTTACCTGAACATATCATTTTAAGTCAATGAACAACGATAATAGATTTCAGATCGTATAATTTAAAATTGCGCTACGCTCCACAAGATTTTCTATGCAAACAATGGAATTCATTGAATTATATGAACCAAGCAGTCGAGAGGCGCGCCTTTTTTTTTAATTAGATCAATTGTCTGCCTATTTATAATGTATGGTAGACATTTATCCTGTAGAAACTTGTGTTTTGTCCTTTGCACAAATGCTCTCAATAAGCTAGGTGTTATGGCTCAAAATGGGTAGGTACCTAAATTTTACCGAGAAAGGCTGTTTGTAATGTTTTTAATTTTAGCATCTTTAAATATTCATTTTTATTCTTTAAAAAAAGTAGATTTTTATGCTTGTAAGCTACTTGTACTTGTACTCACTTGATTAAAAAAATCTTATCTAAATCCAAACAAAGCTTCTCTTTGGATGGACAATTTACAAGATTTTTAAGTATTTTAATTTTAATTTTATTTAGTCTCTTCACTATCTGTATTATCACATTAATGTATGGCATAAAATTTGTTAAATAACGAATAAATAAAGTCTAAACTAAATAATATTTTTCTTAAATAAGATTCTAGTAGATATAATATGTACAGATGCCAGCACATCAAGCTACCCCAATCTGTCAAATTTCTTTGATAGTTTTTCAACTTTATTACAAAGGAATAAGGTTTATTTCAATTGGGAAAATTTGACAGTTTGGAATAGCTTGACCTGCTGGCGACTGTACATAGCACATGACAAGGCCAACAAATAGGTACACGGTGAAGCAAGTTTGCAAGATTCTGAAAACCTGAAGATGGGTCATTGAACTCATCTTTTATAGTGGTATGAACTCAAAAATGTTGTTCAGTACATTTTGACGGTTACAATGTGAACAAAATTCAAATGGACAGCAGTTTCTTTTTCACGATTTCGCGGTTGTTCTCTTTGTATAGGGTTGCCATCTCTAAAATTTAGCAACATGTCATCAATCACCTTTTTATTTATTTTCGACCTTAAAATGAAATTTAGTCATCTTTAATCATCATTTTAAATGTATCTAACAAAACAGCACCCTAATTGCGTAACTCACGATTGATCGTAATTGGTTTCGTCTTCACAGTTAAACAATATTCATTGCGTTATTTATGTTGTCGAACAGACACATTTTTCGAACATATGAAGCAATGGTTTAACAATCCGTTTCAAAACGATACAGATTATGATGAATCGTGAGTTACGCAATTAGGGTGCAGAATGTTATTACGTTCGTCGGTTGATCGCGGCGTGCGGGCACAGTGCGAATGTCGCGGGCGGCGCGGCCCAAGACTTTACATTTTTAAACCCGGATGCCCTCTGAACTAGGACAAATCCGGGGAAACCCGGACGGATGGCAACCCTATCTTTGTATAACTAATTTATTTTTATTTTTGCGCTTAGATGACGTGCGCCAGACTTGTCAATACCAACCGTCTCTCCACTAGTCCAATGCTTACTCAAGGATGCATATCCGGTAGGCTCGCAATCCTTTCCTATCCTAAGGATACGTCTACCTGACCATTATCACGCCCCCAGGTCTACTTCTTGATATGCAATGGCCTCTGCAACACCATGAAGCATGAGGCTCCAACGGCTAGTGCAAATCTTGGGGTTCATTCGATTAATCGTGTCTGGTCAAGCCAAGAAGCTTAAAGATAAAAGTGGAGGCAACACACTAAATACCTAAGTGAAGACGACTGTGGGCTAACGCTCTCTTTATAAATACATACACAGGACAGAGGCTTCGCACGCGCGGAACTTTCATCCCCTATTTAACTCCCTTAGAGGTTTAATTCCGAAAAATCCTTCCTTATTCCTTGTCTACATTATAAAGGGAAGCTCTGTGCTAAATTTCAGCTTTCTAGGTCCAAGGGTTTGGGCTGGGCGTTGATGAGTCACTCAGTCAGTCAGGACTTTTCTTTTTATTTATATTAGATTTAGAAAGAGAGCGTTAGCCCACAGGTTGTCTTCACTTTTTATTTGGAGTGTGGCCTCCACTTTTATCTATAAGCTTCTTGGTGACCCAAGAAGCTTATAGATAAGTGACGGTGGGATCAGTGTATTTCATTCATTCATTCATTAGATCACGTGCGCCGAACGTTAGCCCACAGGTCGTCTTCGGTTTTTTATTTGGAGGGTGGCGTCCACATTTATCTATAAGCTTCTTGGTTCAAGCCACGCTAGGATTTGTGCATTTCATTCATTCATTAGATCGAGGTATTCCGTGAAGCACACCCAAAAGAAGCACACCTAAAGTATTCCTCTTAGCACACCCGTAGGTGGGCTTCAAATAAAAATTTAAAATAATTAATTTCCTATCTATGGGATTTATATATGAACATTATGAAAATTACAAATATTGTATCACATTATTATAATGAAACTGAAAGATGTTAGATATTTAAGTTAGTCTTTTAAATAATAAATATTTTCTTCTATCGACATTTTTATTTCTTAGTCAATACTCAATACTCAAATTTTATTTGCATTCCACAATGTGTACTTAGGTGGTAAATAATAAAAAATTGTGATTATTATGGACCCTGTCGGGCACAGCAAAAAATAGTAGGAGAGAGGAAGCCTTAAATAAGTAGCTAAACTTTCATCTAAACTAAGTCCAATTATACCACTTTATGGGTTCTTTATACCTACAAGCTATAATATGTAGAAGAACTGTGATTTTATTGAGATAATCATGAGCTGATAGTTCTGAATGTAAATGATAGATGATTTAAATTATTATTTCATTTTGTTAATTCTAATTTATTGATCTAACTATACATTTTATATTATGAATTTTAAATAGTTTAATCAATCTAAAGCTAATTTTATTGTTACTGTTTTTTGTTTTAAGGCATAGACCATGACTTTATTGTTATTTTGAGTTATTTGTCGAAATGCTATTGAAGGCAATGTAAATTTATAGTTAATTGTTGATGTAATTTATATAAAAATAATAATAATATGTAGACTTTTTGGCGTCTGTATCCTGGCTACGTTTCGGCGACCTCTTCGGGGAAACCGAAGGTTTTGTTTGTGCGATTATGGATGAAGTTATCATGACGAATAACTATCGGAAATACATTGTCAAGGATGGTACGGTTGACATCTGTCGGGCATGCCACCGTCCCGGTGAATCAATCCGACATATCGTTTCCGGTTGTTCTCGTCTTGCTAACGGCGAGTATTTGCACAGACACAATCTAGTAGCTAGGATTATCCACCAGCAACTTGCTTTGCAGTACAACCTTGTGGAGTCTGAAGTACCATACTACAGATATGTGCCCGACCCAGTTCTCGAGAATGGTCACGCCACATTGTATTGGGATCGATCTATCATCACTGACAGGACTATTGTAGCCAATAAGCCTGACATTGTGGTGATAGATCGCCGAGAGCGTTGTGCAATGATTGTTGATATCGCTGTCCCTCATGACGAGAATCTCATGAAAGCTGAGCAAGATAAGAAAATCAAGTATCTTGACTTAGCTCACGAGGTTGTCGACATGTGGGACGTGGACTCAGCAATCATTGTACCGATAATCATTACAGTAAATGGCCTAATAGCGAAGAGCCTCGACCAACATCTCAGGAGGCTCTCATTGCGCGGCTGGATCAAGGGCTTGATTCAGAAAGCAGTACTCCTAGACACGGCACGCATAGTCAGGAGGTTCCTTTCTCTAGAGCCCTGACCACGGACCCTGCTCCTGATGCCGATGGGCCACTATTTTTTATATTTTTAAATGTTTTTATTTTATTTTTGTAAAAATATTTAAAAATATACCTAATATGTACAAAAGAAAATAAACGAAAATAATAATAATAATTTTATGTGTAAATTCAAATACAAAACTACTTGTTTGTGGACTGTGACATAATATAGGATTCTTTATAATTTATCGCTTAAAAATTCGTTTATACTATAGTAGCATTTTTCGATTAAAAATTGCTTCAGTTTTTTTATAAATAGGTTTGTTTTATCTTCTTTTTTAATTATTTCAGGTAGTTTATTATAAATTTTTATGGACATCACGTAGGGGCTTGTAGAATGTATTTTTAGCCGAGAATGTGGAATATTTAATCTCGATTTGTGTCGGAGTGTGTAACGTGATTGTATATCCTCACGCTTTGTATAAAATTCTTGATAGGCTTACGAACAAATTTGCAGGTTTCTAATATGTATATACTAGGGAGTGTTAAAATATTATAATTTTGGAATTGAGGTTTACAGCTGTCAGTTTGATCGATGTTTACTAGGATTCTCACTAATTTCTTTTGGAGGGTAAATAATGTAGGTGCATCCGTGCTACTTCCCCAAAGGGTAACGCCGTAGCTTAGCCATGAATAAGCATAAGCATAGTAGATGGTGAGCGCTGTTTGAAGATTGGTGGTTTTTTTAATTTCACGGAGAGCATATGAAAAACTTGAAATCTTTGATCTAAGTTTTTGTATGTGGGATTTCCAATTTATATGCGTATCCAAATTTAGTCCAAGTAAGGTGAATTCTTTAACAGTTTCTATTTTTAAGTTATTAAAAGTAAATTCTATATTTAAGGGTGCTTTTTGATGGGGATGAAAGGTCATAAGTTTAGTTTTAGAGAAATTTATTTCGAGGTTATGTGCGTTCATCCAAGTGATGATTTTGGCGAATATTAAGTTTAGCTCTTCGTTTAGATTTATGTTGTTTTGACAGGAGATTAGTAGAGAAATGTCGTCCGCAAATAATACACATGGTCCCTCTATGATTTTAGGTAGGTCATTGATGTAAATTAGAAATAAGAGGCATCCAATGGGATGCCTCTTATTTCTAATTTACATCAATGACCTACCTAAAATCATCCAATCATCCAATCATCCAATGGGATGCCTCTTATTTCTAATTTACATCAATGACCTACCTAAAATCATAGAGGGACCATGTGTATTATTTGCTCAAGGAAGTGTAATGACACTTCCTTGAGGTATTGAGCCTTTAATTAATTTGTTAATTGATCGGACTTTTTTTATTTCTTTTGTCTGATGATCAAAAAATTCAATTTCCACTGTTTGCTCTCTGTTCCTTAAGTAGGATACAAGCCAATCATGAGCTTTTCCGCGAATACCTATTCCGTACAATTTGTGAAGTAATATATTAAATTGAACTTTGTCGTAGGCCTTGGTCATGTCCAGTAATATACCTACTGCAATTTTTTTATTATTAATTATATTAAGCGCTTCTTGGACAAATTTGTAAACTGCCAAAGTAGTTGAGCGGTTTTTACGAAAACCGTTTTGGCATTCGTCAAATATTTTATATTTTTCGCAATATTTGTATATTCGGTCACACATGGCTTTTTCAAAAATCTTTGAGGCTGCAGGTAAAAGAGCTATTGGGCGGTAATTATTGGGATCTGATTTCGAATTTTTCTTGTGGATCGGTTTAATTAGCGACTTTTTCAATAGATCGGGAAAGGCACCTTCTTCAAATGATTGGTTTAGAAGAAGGTAGAACGGTAGCGTTAGTTCGTCTGCGCATTGCCTTAATAAGATAGGTGGGATTTCATCTATCCCATGACTACTTTTATTCTTTAATTGTTTTAGCAATCGGTTTACTTCCCAAGGGTTTATAGAGCTGAGAAACATGCTGTTTTCTGTGGGGTTCAGCACGGACATGCCGTCAGACTCCCGGTTGACAGGTAGTTTGACGCTAGTCACGCGACGCGACGTAGACGCGTTAGTCTCCGCACTATGCGAGTGATATTCGTAGGTGAGTTTCGTGGAATACAATTTTTTTATTTTATTTGAAGCGCACCTACGGGTGTGCTAAGTGGAATACTTTAGGTGTGCTTCGTCTGGGTGTGCTTCGTTTGGGTGTGCTTCACGGAATATCTCATTAGATCACGTGCGGCCGGACTTAAAAACGGCGGGATTATATCGTGTACGGCATTTTCAACTCAGTTGAACTGAGCACTGTAAGTCTAGCTGAGTGCGAGTGCATGCCCTGCAGGCTTAGCAGGACGCTTTATAATTTTCTACCTACTGTAGAGTAAAAATCGCTTATCTTCATTTCTCGGTGAAAATCGATCAACTGTCTATTCGGAAACGTCATTTTTGTCTACTCTTCCGATGACAAAATGCTTGTCTACGGTTCTCGTGCTAAGCCTTAAAAAAATACACAGTTGCGGTTAAAGATATTTTATTTTCTTAAAATAATTACAAATTCACTTAAAGAGGAAAACATAGTACATACGTTTAAAGAAACTGCCATCAAGCGTGGCTTAAAACACTTACACATACTACGTTTGTTAACTAACAATAATTTACATTTTGACCAAAAATAGTATTGTCTTATTTTACAAAACAAATCAGAAGGACTTAGGTAGTTCTACGCAAGAAACAGTATAATTTTGAGCGATGCCGGTATAGTGTATTTCATCGGTTGTAGCGTGTTTAGTCAGGGCCTATACCACAGTGCAGAACAAAACAAAAACGAAAAAATATAACGTCAAGTACTTTGTTTTATTTAGTTTTGTAGATTAACGTGCAAGCAGAGATTTTATGTGGACAGTTCTATTTTGCCCCCTTATTACAGAACAAGGTTTATCTTTAGGTATGGTTTAAACCTTCGAGCCTATTTTTTAAATAAGAACCTAACTGACATTGAAATACAGCTCCTTTTACAAAACTGACAACTTAGTCCAGTGCTAAATTGTCAGTTTTGGAAAAGGAGCTGTAATTCTACTTCAGTTCTAAGTTCGTAATTCAAAAACAGGCTCGACGGTTTAAACCATACCTAAAGATAAACCTTGTTCTGTAATAAGGGGGTTTAGGTTCTAAACGTACACTTCCCAAAAAGTTCACTCTCCCAAAACGTCCACTTCCCAAAATGGTAATTACCTAAATGTCTATTTCCCACTTCGTCTACTTTCCCAAAACGTTTTTGTTATGTATTCAATTATTTGCTTCATAAAATTGTCAATTTCTGAATTATTATTTTTTCTAAAATTTTAATTACATAGGTAATGTTTCATCGGAAACAAGATATTATGTGTATTTAAAAGTCAACATTGTTAATAATTACCATTTTGGGAAATGGACGTTATGGGAGAGTGAAAGTTTAGAACCTAAAGGATGACGCAACTCGTCATACAAATAATACCACGGCTACTTCAGATCGATGATAATTCTTCGGATTCAGATCGATTGCAGTGAGCAAACGCTCTTATTTTCTAGCTATTTTCGAAAGTTTATCAGCATTCTATATTTTTGATAACCTCGGGTTATTATCGTTTGAGAGAAGACGCGAAGATACGCCACAAAAGTGTCATTAGCTTGTTTTGTCCCAGTGCACGATCAAACGGAGACTCGAGCACTACACAAATTGTAAGTATTTATCTATTTAATTTTTACTAGCCAGATCTATATGAAATTTTAATGGGACCATTTCGGAATAAAAACTCTTTCGATCAAATTTTTTTTTTCAAATCCGTCTATATATGAAGGAGTAATGCCCGAACATACAGTCACGAGCAATAATATGTAAACACATCGCCAAATTTAAAAGCGATTTTCTTTTAAATAGCGATTGCAGCCTTGAGATAACTTAGATATTTCATAACAGTGTGGGTTCCAAAATATTATTTTCATAATAAAATAAGATTACAATTGGTAAAAGTGGAGAAAATAACTTTTAAAAGTTGGTAAGCGTTTACATATTATTGCTCTTGACTGTACATAAAAAATTATACCTACACATGTCGAATTGTTAACCTCTTTCTTTTTGAAGTAGGTTAAAAATCGCCCAGCACCTCCGATTTTTTCTCGTTGTTGTTGTTGTGATAGTTTGGTGTTACCTACTTCGTTGGTCTTTTGCAGGTCAACCATGAAGTTAACGCTGTGTCTTCTCGCGCTGGTGACGATGGCAACATTCGCTGTTGCAAATCCTTACTACGGCTTTTCTGGCCCCCTTTGCGGGAGAACTTTGACACATGTTTTAGCAGAGATTTGTTCTTCAGAAAGAATTGGAGGAGACTGTAAGTATACTGTGAACCCAAGTAGCATATCTAAGCTGATCATAAGGTCCCTGCTGCTGAGACATAGGCCTCCTTTCTGTCTAAGGGAGTAAGCCATAATGCTGTGCGGGTTGGTAAATATCACGTGTCTTCGAATTTTCGAAACATGTTGGTTTCCTTAGATATTTTTCTTCAACGTTTGGGAAGCGGTACTGTTGAAATTAAATAAATTCAGTCGTGGCGTGGTGGAAGCACAGAACCGGTCGAAGTGGCGGAGCTTGGGGGAGGCCTATGTCCAGCAGTGGACGTCTTTCGGCTGAAATGATGATGATGAAGTCGTGGCCGAACTGCTTATGAAGTCAGGTAACAAAGATGAGTTAGATACAATTACGCAATATTCGTGTTTATTTGTCTATCATGACGACGACCGTTTTTATGACTAAATATTAACATTGAGATTTCTTTATTAACCGAGTACGGCGAAATAAAAAGGGTTAGGATTTTTACCAGTCTATTTGTATGGAGGTTCGATGTGTGAATATTCATCTGTTCCATTTTAATTTTTAAACTAATAAAATTTGACAAATGCGGTACCTACTATTGTTCCAAGACGCTTTGTCTTGATCATCGTCTATTACATGGGACATAAACATTCCTAACTGGCGGAAAATAGGTGTTCTACAGGTACATCTTTGCAGTACCCTTCGGTGAAGCAAAGCGTGATGTTATGTTAGAGGTAGCCCACAGCAAAAACACATCATCATCATCTGCCTAGCCTTTTCCCGACCATGTTGGGGTCAGCTTCCAGTCTAACCGGATGCAGCTCAATACCAGTATTTTATATGGAGCGACACCTATTTGATCTCCACAACCCAGTTACTGGGTAACACGATATCCCTTGGTAAGACTGGTTGCCAGAGTTTCGGGCTTTTGACGACCCGTAACGACTATCAAAGATCCACAAATGACAGCCGGGACCAACGGCTTAGCGTGTTTTCCGAGGCACAGAGGCGTCTTGGTATGTAAAGATGGTCACCCATCCACGGCCCTACCGCGGTAAGCGTAGCTTAACCTGATCGTTCGCCCCGTGCAGCTATTGTTACTTAGCCACAAGCCGCTCATAGCCAAAACTCATATTAACAGCTTTTTTTTTGGGTTTTGGCTTTGCACGGTTTGTGTATTTACCCAGTGTCAAGTAATTTTACTTTCCAATCAAGTAAATGGCCCGATATCAGGCACAAAGTTACAAAAAAGTCACAGTCAGTCAAGTCAAAGTTATTGTAAAGCGGTAGTAACTTTACAACAACCTATTAGGAGTTTTGGGGGGAACACGAAAAGTCCACGTTAGTCACTTATTTTCACACGTAACTAAATTGAATAATTCACTACCAAAATTATACAATTTAATTCGGTATTTCACGAAATTTCATGAAAATGACGATTCGTGCGACGTGTTCCAATGCGATCCCGCCAAAAAAGCCCATTAACAGCTTATTCGTTTTTAATTTCAGCCGTCAACTCCGTTGAACCATCGAGGGCCAGATCTGTCAGATCTGTCAGAAATGTCAGATCTCTCGTAGACAAATGCTGCCTCAAAGTCTGCACACCGGATGTATTGATGCTTTATTGTTAGTAAATATATTGTGAAAACATCGCATCATTAAATGAATTAAAAAAAAATGTCTTTTAACTATATCAACATAGTTTAATGCGGATAGATGTGGTCTGGAACTATGACACGGGAACTTGTAGTAGGTATGTTTCCGTGGCATAATTTCTGGATGAAAATGACCCGTGTATGACCAAATGTATGAACGTTAACGAGGTATAGATATTTTTTATAAAGACAAAAAAGTAGAACAAGCTGATGATCTAAAATTTTTAGGACTTAATGTAGATAAACATCTAAATTGGAAAAGCCATATAGAGTTAATTTGTCGGAAACTTGATAGATTTGTGTTTGCGTTAAAAAAATTAAGACAAAATGTTTCTGTAGAAGCTGCCCTATCGGCTTACCATGGTTATGTGTCATCTGTACTGAGCTATGGATTAATAATGTGGGGAAACTCGATCGACATCGACAGAGTTTTCAAAATTCAAAAACGATGCATCCGGGTCATCAACAAGGCTTGGTTTCTGGACAGTTGTAAGCCTTTATTTCAAAAATGTAAAATTCTTCCAATCCCTTGTATGTACATAAAAGATATCTGCATCTTTACAAAAAAACACATGCACTACTTTAAACTACGTAGTGAAGTCCTAACTAGACAAAAGAGGGCTAAGTTTCGAAACCTACTGTATCAACCACCCTGTCATAAAGATATGTATAAGAAAAATGTGTATAATATGTGTGTTTTAGTTTATAATAACTTACCAAATGACATAAAATTATTACAGGGTAATGTGTTTAAGACAAAATTGACAGAATGGCTTCTTAAGTGTTGTTTTTATAGTATTAAGGATTATATGGGACATAAAGTTAGTGTAATAAAATTATAATTAAATGAACGATATAAAATTAAAAGTTAAATAGGAATAAAAATTGTGATGTATACTAAATATTTGCACGCTTGCTTGCAGGCAGAATACAATTTCACTTAGGTTATAAGATCTCACCTGTTAAACAATGTATTTCTTGCAAATAAACATTTGATTTGATTTGATTTGATTTGATATAAAGAGTATGTAAGGATCGACGCAGGTGGTGATCTGTAGTTTTGCCTACCCCCATGGGGAAAAAACGTGAGTTATGTGTGTATATAAAAAGATCCATTATAGCTATTCACAACCATTCCAAACGATTCAGTACCGAATCGATCATCAACTAATGTAATTGTAAAACTTCTCTATTTATACGATGTTGACAAATCTAAAACCCAAAAAAAAATTCTATTGCGAACAACTAACCCGAAAGCCCGATAGCCCGTCGAATGAACGAATAGTTATGCTGGTCATGGTCTACCGGTATGCCAATTATGCCATATCTTCGAAATCCGTTCAGCCGTTAAGGCGTGAAAAGGTAACGGAGACAGACACAGTCAATTTAGTATTTTTATTATCTGATGTACTATTGTACTTGACCCCCTGCACGAGTATAGTATTGATTTGTACATCACATCAACATCTATGAGACGTAGAATTTGTTGTGGAGAACTTTATTAGTCTTTTACAAATAAAGGAAGTTAGTGACAGACTGCGTCATTGATCTAGTGGTCGAAAACGTTATGAGGTAATGGGTTCGGTTCCCAGGTCGTGCAATGTTGAAGGGGTTTTTATATCTGTAATTCCTCAGTCGCAGCCCGGAGTCTGGATATTTACCCATCATCATCATCATCATCATCATCATTTCAGCCGAAAGATGCCCACTGCTGGACATAAGCCTCCTCTGAACCGGGAGGGTTTTGCCACAATCGCCACGCTTGGCATGAGGTTTGGCGATCGCAGTATAGTGGTAAAATACATAGAGAACGCTGCTGCCCATTTTCTAGTAAGTCCCTTAGTCGCCTTCTACGAAACCCACAGAAAGAAATGGGATAGTGCTATTCTTCAAGTCCGACACCACACGGAATGGATTTTCGCCCGGTCGATGGCAATAGGCTCGCCCCCTATGACCTAGGACTTAAACATAACTGTTCTGGCGAAAATGTGGATGTACCAATAGGTACAGTTCTACTCAACCCTTCGTCAAAACAAAGCGTGGCGTTATGTCATGTGAAATTAGTGACCCTTTTCTTATAAGTATGCTTTTCTGTTCTGTGTGCGCAATCTACATCTATATGAATAAAAAGAAAAGTCCTGACTGACTGACTGACTTATCAACGCCCAGCCCAAACCCTTGGACCTAGAAAGGTGAAATTTTGCACAGAGGTTCTCTTTATAATGTAGATAAGGAATAAGGAAGGATTTTTCGAAATTCAACCCTTATAGGAGTTAAATAGTGGATGAAAGTTCCGCGCATGCGAAGCCGCTGGCAAAAGTAAAACAATCCTTGATCAATCGTGTTTCTCAAGAAAACCCTTGGTAGTAACATTTTCCATGTGAACCATGAACTCACGTGGGTCCTGCAGTCATGCATGATTTTATTTGACTTTGACAGGATTTTGATAACATTTATTTTTGTTATATTTAATTTTGTTTGAGTCTTACACAAGAACCAAGCTAGATTTAGGTGCAGAAAGAAAGAAAGAAATAAAGGCAAAAACACATACATAAACACAACTCGATTCGAATCCAGCGGTTGTGAATAGCTGTGTTGGGTAATTACGTAATGTACACCATCAGTAGGAATCGGTTTAATTTTGACAGTTCAGCAACATTCATGGCGTTGTTTACGTTGTTGAGCCGACATTTTTTTCGAACATGTAAATCAATGGATTAGCAATAACCATCAAAATGATTCAGATTCTGATTAATAGCGTGTTACGCAAGTAGGGCACAGGTCTTCCCCGCGATCTTTTGTTGGTCAAATTAGAAACGACCAGCAAAGAGTTGATAATCTTCAAACGGCTGAACCGATTTTCATCAAACATAGCTAAGAACACTCACGACTAATTCACCTTTCAAACAAGAAAAACCAAAATCAAAATCGGTTTATCCGTTCAGGAGATACGATGCTACAGACAGACATACACACACAGACACGTCAAACTTATAACACCCCGTCGTTTTTGCGTCGGTGGTTAATAAATCCAATTCGTAGTTCCTAAAATACTACTAGAAAAAATAAGGTTGTATCATTCAAGAGGTACTTCGTTGTACGGGTTGTACCTAATATTACCTATTTACTAGCTGTGCCCGCGGTTTCGCCCGCGTGGATTACGGAAATTATTCCAAGAGAACTTGCTACCGGGACAAAAACCCTATGTTACTCCTTATATCATCAGTTGTCGGCTAGAATGTCAGTGAAAGTTCCGTTTAAATAGCTCCAGACGTTTCGTAGATTAACCGGAACAAATAGACAGATATACATAAATTAAAAAGAAATACGTTTTGGTTATAAGTACCGCATACTTATACGAGTAATGCATTTATTAAAACGTTGTTATTTTGAAATTATAAACAGAGACACTTCATTTTTTTTTATTTGTGTACATTTAACAAAATGGATTCACGTCTTTTGTAAATAATAAGCTAACAATAACGGGAAACAACGTCGGGTGAACAAACTTTTGTGCAACATTCTTCAACCAGGGATCCTAACTTGGTAAGAATCGATCTTCGCCCTGCCTGGGTGAGCACTGAAAGACAAACGAAAACAGAACGTAAGTATGATAGTTGATAAAAAAAACGTTATTTAAAAAAAGGACACTTCGCAAAAAAATTGTACAGTTACAGTCGCCAGCAGGTCAAGCTATCCCAAACTGTCAAATTTTCCCAATTGAACATAAACCTTATTCCTTTGTGATAAAGTTCAAAAACTGTCAAACAAATTTGACAGATTGGAGTAGCTTGATGTGCTGGCCTCTGTACAAAGTGATTGGTTAATAAATAAATTTTGGAAGTCAAAGTTTTTTTTTAAACCTATTTATTATTCGCTTTTTAGCTGTAGTACTCACACAAAATCGTATACCTGTACTTGTTAAGTAAATAACAATAACAGGAAATTATTATAACACATCACTTATTTACTGAAAGGCAGTAGATAAGTAAAAAAAGAGTATTATTGATGCTTACTTAAAAACCACTAACCACAACTTGGCGATATGGGACCACTCGGTAAGTATACTCTTTCAAACCAAAGAAGTATTTTTCAAATCGGTTTTAAATGACGGAGTGAGGTAATTAATAAAAGTACAATCGAATTTAGAACCTCTTTCTTTTTTTTGAGAGCCGTTTAAAAAGAAAAATATTGGCCGAGAACGTGTCGGAAAACGCACAATGAAGCGTTCTGTAACTATGGAAATAACACCACGAGATTTTCGCAAGGGGACAAAGTCGCAGGCAAAGTGAATAAAGAAGATAGAAAATACATTTATTTAGCACAGACAAAAAAAAGTTTAAACTGCGATGTCAGAAACAAGCATAATAAGTGTGCCTCTCGGCTGCGCCAAAAGGGCCCAGATTAGCAAAAAAGTGTTAGTTATTTATACCTATATCTTAGCATTCATAAACACTTACAGAGGCACTTGTGTCTGCACGGGTCAATCGATCAGGTCAAGCAACGCTTGCCGCGGTTGGTCCGTGGATGGGTAACCATCTTTACATACCAAGACCCCTCCGTGCCTCGGAAAGCACGTTAAGCCGTTGGTCCCGACTGTCATTTGTGGATCTTTGACAGTCGTTACGGGTCGTCAGAAGCCCGAAAGTCTGACAACCAGTCTTACCAAGGGGTATCGTATTACCCAGTAACTGGGTTGTGGAGGTCAGATAGGCAGTCGCTCCATGTAAAACACTGCAGCTGAATACTGGTATTCAGCTGCATCCGGTTAGACTGGAAGCCGATCCCAACATACGTAGTTGGGAAACTGCTAGGCAGACGATGATAAATAATCACTTACGGTCTTGCTGGTGCTCTTTTGCGCATGTAATTAAGAACAAGTTTCTGAAGTTCCTCCCGCAATCTGTTGCCGCTGACGCTCGCCTGCTTATGGGTTCCTCTGGCCCAGTTGGTAGAGCATCAACGAGTATTGCCAGCGTCACCAGCGCCAGAACACATAGCGTTTTCTTCATGATTGACCTGAAGAAGGATCAACAAAAATATCATTTGACATCATATTTATGAGTTAGATTTCTGTTAATTTTAAACCCCTAAAAACTTTTAGATCTTCCAATGATGACCAATTTTTTGTGATCAACTAAAAGCGTTTTGGTCTTTTGTTTGGACTTGGCATCTCGAACGTCATCCTTGAAGGTTGTCGGCTGCTAAACCAGACTTTCTTGTGGCTGCCTCAATACTTTAAGGCATCCAGCCAGGGCTTAAAAGCTTTAAACTAAGCGACTACAAGCTGAGGGCACTCCCTGTTTGGGGTATGGACCTCGGCTTAGGGCGTCGCTGGTAGTGGGCAGCAAGGGTTCAATCGCAACATTATGAGCAATACTCAAGTAAATAATAGGTCTTTACCTATGAAATTGCCGTTTTGTATGAAAAAATTTAAACGAATTTTTTTCATGAATTTTTTATTTGTATTAATCGAAGTAATCACCCATGCAATCAATGCATCTTTGCCATCGCAGTGGCAGTTTATTGATGCCCTTCTTAAAGAAATCAGCTGGACGGGAGGCAACAAATTCTTCAAAGGCATTTTGTACTGCCTCTCGGGTATTCAATTTTTTTCCCGCCAAGAAGTTATCCAAATTCTGGAAAAAGTAGTAGTCTGTAGGCGCAAGGTCTGGTGAGTAGGGCGGATGACGGAGAGCTTCCAACCCCAGTTCTTGCAACTTGGAGACCATCTGCTGTGCAGTATGAGGTCGCGCGTTGTCGTGCAGGAGCAGCGGAGACGAGCGATTGACCAATGCTGGTTGGAGATGCGCCAGCTTCTCCATCATTGTGTTCAGTTCTTCACAGTACACATCTGCAGTAATGCTCACCCCGTTTGGTAAGAAGCTGTGATGAATCACACCGGCGCTAGACCACCAAACAGTGACCATCACTTTTCTAGGGGTAAGTTTTCGTTTAGGGCATTGTTTAGGTGCTGAACCAGGATCCAACCAACTTGCTGAGCGCTTACGGTTATCAAACAGAATCCATTTTTCATCGCAGGTAACAATGCGGTTCAAAATTCCTTCATTTGTGTGTCTGTTGAGCAGTGCAAGGCACGTCTCGACGCGTACTTCGCGCTGGCGATCATTGAGTTCGTGGGGCACCCATTTGTCAAGCTTTTTTACCTTGCCAATTTGACGCAAATGGACCAATATTGTTTTGACGCTAACGTCGAAAGCTGCTGCTAATTCAGCCGTAGATTGTGTATCATCAGCTTCCACAATCGCCTTTAATTCGTCATTGTCGACCAAAGTCTTCGGACGACCGCGAGGTTCATTTTTCAGGTCGAAATTTCCAGAACGGAAGCGAGCAAACCAATAACAGGTGGTGCGTTGGTTTGTAGTGTTAGCTCCGTAAACGTCGTTGATGTTGCGTGCCGCTTGTGCCGCGTTGCTGCCACGACGGTACTCATATTCCATAATTACTCGAATTTTTAACGTATCCATGATGACGAAAAAGATTGAAATGCGATGAAAATGTAACACTAATCAATAAAGAAATGACTACTTTTAGAAAAAAAAATCCATGTTTTTAAAATAAAATTAATTTGAAATTAGAATTCTTAGCCAAACAAAAATTATTTTGATTTGAAATGGCCAGTACTGCAGAACGGCAATTTCATAGGTAAAGACCTAATATATATATGAGGCGCATGTACGGTCGCGGTCAAGAGTCCATTCTCATGCTAAGGATTATATTGCTATGACTAGCGGTCCAGGCCGTACCTACAGCTGTGTGTATAAGTGTATGTAACCAGGCCGCACACCACTGTCGTCGAAAGATACAAAAAACATACCGTCGCACAGAGTGCTCTGTCTCTGTCTGTACTGTGTTACGTAGTAACTACGTATGACCTTGGTCGGTTCATACGATCGCTAAAATTCACGTTCTAATATCATGTCTCGGTAGCTCGCAGCGTATTGTCATTGATTAAGAAACACATAAGTCTGGGTTCAAATCTCCTGATGAGACTTTTATTTTTCTTTTCAACAATAATATTCATCAGTTCTTTTATTATTCGTTATACGAGAATGTTTTTTTTAAATTACTTATATTATTATTTAAACAAAGGATTAAGAATATTATGTGATTACAAAATGTTTATTCGTTATAATTTTATGAAGTAGGTATAAAAATAACTACTAATAACTTCTTGTTAACAGTTTATTTTCTCATAAAGAACAATTTATTGAAGTAAAGTAGCCAATTGGTGAACCATGATAATCAGGCTATTGTATCTTAGTAATATAATAATATTGTGCTGTAATTACTACTATGTGCGGTACTCTAAAGAAATCACATTTTTCTACGCAAATCTACCCACGTAAAAATAACAAATGCAGACAAGTTGTCACAATACAATTAAATGACTCAGTAGTACTACTTACTACTGGAATAAATCTACTGCGAGTGAGTTAGTTCTCTCAAACCTCAAAGTTAACAAATCGTATTTAATAGGACTTATCGAAGTTATAGCTTAAGTAATCATTTTCATTACGAAAAGAAGATTGAAACTAAACCTCGAAATAATCCATATTACGGATATTTCACAATATTATGTGAATATTACTAAAATCAATAAAAGTCAATAATAATAAATATTTCTAATTTTTAACTTAATGTTAATGTTTATGTTTTTTGAGCTGGTTTTCAATGCTGGCTGCAAACCTTCTGCGTGGAGTGCACGGCGCACGGTTTGGAAATATGTGTCGAATAATTTGGCAAAATGTCTTGTCTTTTTGAAACCACTTGTGCTGTCGCTTTCTTTTATAAGCTGGGGTCTTCCACTTTGCTTTCGACGGGCAAGGCTACCCCCTTCCTCATATCTTTTCATCCACTGACTCACAGTATTTCACTAAAACAAAAAAGGGGTACTGTTAGGCTACTAAACAAAATACATACTAATATGTATTACTATTTAGAAACAAAATTATTTGAAATATAAATTTCACATAAATATTTAATCTAGGAAATAAATTTACTTTGAAATTTTATATTTTTCTTATAATTAGACGTTTTGATATTTATAAAACGTTTAAAAAATAACTACAAGGATCAGCAGTTATACTTTAATTAAATAAGTGCTTAATAAAATAATTAAATCATAATACTCACACTCAGGCCGGTTTCATCAGATATTTGTGATATTTAAGTCCGCTTTTATGCAGCGCAATAATATTCGCTTTCATTTCTATTATTAAATTTGCTTACATTTTAAAATGAACTAGAAGACCGCTAATAGATTAAACACACGTCACTAGCACACAATAACAACCAACACCGTTCTATATGTCACGTCGAATGATTCGTAAGTTAACTATCATTTAAATTTATTTAGGTTTCTGTGGGTATATTGATAAAGTTTTACGAGTTTAGTGAACAAGGCGAACAGAACAAGAAACTATAGTCAAAAGCGATTTTTAAAACAATAAAAAGGCTAGCACACCGCGCGTGGGATTCGAACCCGAGACTCGTTGCGCACGAGGGCGCTAATCCAAGTACAGTAACCACTAAGCTATCACGTCATTTGCTTTAACGGTTGAATTTATGAAATACAATCATTTGTAGACGTATGAGAGTGTGTGTGTCTACAGTATAGAAATTACTTAATATAAGAAGGTCGTAAGTTAAACCGTAGTGTCAATCTATTACTTTTTGAGATTGGTACTCCGCTTTTGGATCCTACTGTACAACACACAAAATAAAAAGTAAAAAACTTTTTCCACACCGCTTACATCCCGACCGGTCCCATATCGATCCAGCAAGCCCGAAAACAACCGACCGGAAGAACACTCTAAAGTGACTTACTTTAATTTCGGAAGTCGGTGACTTTGGATATGTATTTTAATCTATCACCGCCTTCCCAAATTAAAGTAATTTTTCACTTCGTAGTGTTTTTGTGTTGTTGTTTTTTTTTTTGGAAAAAGTAGTTATAGTATCTACCCCACACCAATTCGAAATTTCATCATCCTTGGTCAAAACAATGCACATTTATGCGATAGCAGCAACCGCGGTTGATTTGATCTCATTTTTTGAAGAGTTCCGTTGTCTGTCTCCGAAACGCATCATCAGATCTGTATGAAATTTTAATGGGATTATTTCGGAATAAACGTCTTTCGAACAAAAAAAAAATTTTGCAAATCCGTTTTTAAATGACAGAGGTATGCCCGAACATAGATTTGTCATAAGAACATAGATGTGTTTTGTTTTTGAAAATGTCGAATTGACAACCTCCTGCTTTTTGAAGTCGGTCAATAAACACTCGATTAACAAGTTAAAAGCGCCACCGAAACGATATTATTTTTGTCCTAATTCATCGAAATTAATTTCTTACGTTTTTTGCGGCAAGACGGAGCGAGGTAGCAACCGTTGCAACGCGTCGAGCGCTTGACGTTGACTGACTACATCACTACAGCTAGGTGAGTTCGAGACGGCAGCATACGGCATTGTAGGGCTACAATGCCGTATGCAAACTATGCCTGTGTCACTTTTGTTCACCGGGATGAGTATATTTCGCGGGACACTTGTATTTTCACTTACCAGTAACTTCAATGGGTAGGTATAAGAATAAAAACACAAACTTCATTTACTATAATTATTGGCTTAGTAAATAAAAGTACCTAAACGGAAAACTAAATAACAAATAGTTTTTCTTGTACGAGGCACATTACCATCAGAATCGTCTTAGGGACAGCCACTGCGATTACAAATTTAGTGGTTTAACGATTTTTTTAAATTACTTACTTTAATCCTAACTAAAATATATTTATTGCCTCACATGGTTACTAGCCTTTATATATTTTCTAATAAGAAAAAAATATTCGACTGTATTTTAACTTTCTGCAGTGCCGTTTTCATCTCCGTCACGAAGATTTTCTGTTTTGGAAATTCACCCACTAGTGAGTACATACACTAGCCCCCTTCAACGAACACAGATGTGGAAACATGGGTAATGTTTTAATACTAACTCCTATTTTCGGCCTTAAAGTCTACCCACCTTACCTATTACAAAACAAGGTTTTTATTTAGATCTGCACGTAACACAAGATCAATCATAATCTGTTTTACTTTGACAATTCAGCAATATACATTGCATTATTTACGTTGTTGAGCAGACACATTTTTCGAACATATGCAGCAGTGGATTGGCAATCTGTTTCAAAATGATTCAGATTATGATTGATCGTGCGTTACGCAATTAGGGTCCAAGTTTAAGCCACCATGCCAGTTTTTGAAATAAGGAACTAATCTGCTACAAATGCAGTTCTTTTTACCAACTGCGAAGTTAATCCGGTGCTAAGTTGTCATTATTTTTGTATTTAAAAAAGAACTACCCAAATCTGCAAAAACTGGCTCAGAGGCTAGAAAGTTAAATCGCGTTTCGTAATTAGATAGTGTATGATCTGGGATCGGATACCCAGATCATACAGCGTTTACCAAATAACTTACCAGGTTTCAAAGAAAAGCTTCTACCTTGAAATCTGGTCAGGTTCAACTTGCAATATAATCTTCTTATTATTGTATGTAGTATCTATGCACTTTTGAACACTGAATTTATGGAATCTATGTTAAGAAACCACTGATCATAATTAACTGTACGATTAACCAATACTTAGAGAGCAAGCGTGGTGTTCACTGAAGAAAGAAGACTTCTGTCGACAGTGGATTACACAATCTGATAGATTATAGATACCAGCACAATGCACAATGAAACTATATAAAACAACAGTATAAAATATGTAACGGGGACTCCATTTTAATTAAATACTAACTATTGAATGGGAAGTGATGTGAAACAATTAAATTAAATATTTTTATATTTATAAGAGTGACAATTGTAGGAAGTAGCGCTCTAAGCTATGTTTAATTGACACTGAGCTCTGTCTATGAATTCAAACAAGAGTTACTTAAATCATCATCACATCAGGTAGGTACTTTTAGCCTTCTAATAAGGCCCTTTGTGACCGACTACGTTTCAGTGCCATAGGTTATCACTGGCAACACAATACGTACTGATCAAAGAGTTTCGTCTTGAGACACTGCGATATTTGGGACGAGAAGATATTGTGCAGCTTCCGAACGCTACCCAACCGAGTTGGAATCGACGATTGACCTCTTTGCAGCGTGCTGAGCGGTGAACAACTTCGGAGAGATACCGTCTCTCTATCTCACCTCGCTGCAGCAGGATAGTTCTCGAGGTCCAGTCCTGAAGTCAGACCGACATAATAGTGTTTTCGTTCAGACACTTCAGCTACTCGGTGTAGGTACCGATAGTCAGTATGGCACCGTTTAGGAGACTGCAATACAGCCCATGTCTCGATCGAATCGAAAGCTTTTTCGTAGTCCACAAACGCTAAACAGAGAGGCAGGTTCTTTCGTTTCTTCGGTCATATGTATAGCCTGCCAAAGCGTTGGCAGAGCGGTGCTAAAGCCTTTACGGAATCCGGCTTGTTCAGGAGGCTGGAAGTCGTCAAACCTTCGCGCTAGATGGTTCGGGATGATTCTTGCCATGGCTCAGAAGTGAGATGGGCTTATAATTCTTAAGAAAGGTATTGTCACCCTTCTTAAAGAAAAGGGTCTACATCTCTGTTCCATGCATGTGGCGGTTTTTGAACAGAGTGTTTTTCTAAGCTCTGGGATGCTCTGTTAGATTCTCAACATCGAGAGTTGAACATTCAGTACACGATAAAATTCCACAGCAATATTACGTCCGTTTGAATGAGGGCTGTTGGTGTGATTACCCCGAGAGCGTATTTATTGTCACCGTAAAGTCAACTGTGAAAAATTATGGCATCAGGGTTCGAACCCAGAAGCCAAAATGTTCATAACAGAGCGGTAACTGCGGCCGTTGTGTGGCGGCCATCTTTGTCGTAGGAAACAAAAGCTGAAAAGGCTTTAGCACACCTCCGACGCGAAAATATTGATGGGAAACCGCTTAAGAGCGTTCATCCGGCGCGGGCTGGCAACGCCACATTTCCAGTGGTTTTTCGTGATTTTCTTTAAGTTTAAATCAAAGTACATTTTTTTTCAGTCAAGCACTTTATTGTTTATTTTTTTACAGTTATTCCGTCAATATTTTTCTATTTGCAGTTAGTATGTATCTACTTATTAGGATTAAATGTTTTTATTTGCGAGTAAAAGTTTAAAACAAATTTAAATACCAACTTGATAAGATAATCACGAAAAACCACTTGAAATGCGACGTTGCCTGCCCGTGCCAGATGAACGCTCTTAACGAATTCCGCTAAGAAGCACTACTAAATTATGAGTAGCAATTCAAGTAACCTAACATCATGAGAATCAGTTGAATTGTATCAATCTGAGCCAAATGGCGTAGCTTCAGACTTTGTTAATATAGTACCCCGCTACGGAGCACATTTTTATGTAACCGTGCGGGGGTACGCTTGACGCAGTTTCAGGCATTAGTGATTTTGAGGCGACATCTACAACGCCACATGTGAACTACGCACCAATGACCTGACGTCACACAAGTCCCGACAGAACGGTCCACCGCATCGTCGAACATATAAACGTTGGTTTCCAACGTGGTTTGATGACCGGTGTACTATTCTTCGACATAGCGAAAGCTTTCGACAAAGTCCGACATAACGGCTTATTATATAAGCTGTATCAACAAGGCGTGCCGGACCGTCTCGTGCTCATCTTACGAGACTTTCTGTCCAACCGCACCTTTCGCTATCGCATGGAAGGGGCACTCTTGTCCCCCCATCCTATTTGTGCAGGCGTCCCTCAGGCACCTCGATCTTACTACCATTATCGTTCAATTCATGAAACGCAATTCCTCCTCCCAATTCATCCTCTGATTTTAAAGGCCACTAGTTATGTCCCCAGTAGGATTAGTAGAATTCGCGGGTGGCGACATATTTTCTCCTATCCCGATGACCGATACTTTCCTCCAAGAAAGCAGTAAGGCCACCAGTACAGTATAAAAACACAAACGACCGTCATTCCGACCTCGCCGCCGAGTTTCTCGCGCCCCGCGAAGACCCCGATTAAACGATGATCGCCTCGACCCTTGCTCAATAAAGTGTCAGCTCGCGCCACAGTTGAGCCTGTAGATTTAAACTCCCCGTTGAGTAAAAATAATGAACATATGATCCAGCCTGTTCCGACTTGCTGCCCCCTATCAGTGACGCCCTGAGCCAAGGCCCGTGCCCCACAGGGGGTGCCCTCAGCGTTCAGTCACTTAGTAATTTAAGTAGTTTAACGCCCCTGGGTGGAGGCTTTGAGTTTTCTTAAGGCAACCACAGGATAGTCCGGTTAAGCAGTCATGGCCTTCCTAGGTCAACTGCGAGATGCCATTTCCAAAAAAAAAAAACATCGAGCAGTCACAACACCCGGCTGGTCGTAGGATCCTCCATTTTCTATTGAGATAGTGCATGCGGGCCAAGTGTCTTCACTGACGGTACCGGTAATAATACATCACGTAAAATTTAACTCGGGGCCCTAAATGTCCCTTAGATGGGTTACATAGAAGGGTTAACTTTATCGTTGTGACATTTTAACTATAGCCGATCGAAGAAGAAAATATGTTGGGAAAATACAGTGCGCAAACACGTTTTTCCTATTTTGGCAAGTTTATCAGACTTCACTGACAGAGCTTCAATATTAGGCGAAAGATTATCAGCCCAGTTAACAACAGTGTTTTATTCAGTATACTGTTAAACGCAGACAGGAGCGCTACATACGATTCATGTAAGTCAGTTTAAAATGTTTTTTTTATTAAACTCGAATCACTAGATTTTTTTTATACTTAGTGGGTAGACTAGGTAGGTACAGAGGCTAGCACATCAAGCTACCACAATCTGTCAAATTTCTTTGATAGTTTTTCAACTTTATCACAAACGAATAAGGTTCATGTTCAATTGGGAAATATAACATTAGGTAAAACGGGTCGTTGTCCGCAACTCCACGTCAAAGCGCGTATTCCACCCCAGCTCCTCGAAAAAAGGCCAGCAACGCCTTGGTGTTGCTGACAATATCACGTAGGGTACCTGGGTTACCGAAGTATTTATAACGCTTTTATTAGCTCGGGTTGTATGTATGTATGTATCTTTGTATGTAACGGAATCTTTGAGCGTAATTTTCACTGGTTTCTAGACGTCTGATCAACTTGAAACTTTGCACACGTCTTAAGGGCCGATGACAATGCAATAACCCGATAAAAAAATTCAAAATTTCAAAAAAATTAATTAATTAAAAAAAAAACCCTATAAAAATTTGATCGAACTAAAAAATGGAAAATAAATAATAGTTTGAAAAACTAAAAAAACACGCTTTTATTGTTGACCGAACTAAAAAGTATTAATTCAATTCAGAGTAAAAAGCGCGGGGTGCTTGATATTTTAATTATTACAACTATTCTATTGGCAACCATCTATGAGAGGAGAGTCATGAAAATATAGGAAAATGCACCCCACGCTTTTTACTCTGAATTTAATTATTGACTTCCTACTACTGTAACATAAACTCTTTGTAATTAAAAATAATTTTCTACTTTTTAGTTCGGTCAGCAATAAAAGCGAGTTTTTTTAGTTTTTTGAACTATTATTTATTTGCCCTGTAATTAGCGACCACCGGGCAGTTTAACAGCACATGAGCCGCTGTCTCGTGTTCCCCCATGCAGCCTTGCACAGCGGACTGTCTGTTATTCCTATGACAAAGAGATGTTTGTTAAATTACCCATGACCAGTTTAACTGCTGTTACTGTACGTAGCTGTGGTTTAGTTAGGCGGAGAACCTGTTTCGTGAGGTGGGCATTGAGCTCAGGAAGTGCTTCCTTAGCCTGCCTGCACTCACTTAGGTCCAACCATATTTTGTGATGTTGATCCCTGGTTCGTTTCTTTACCAGAGTCCGTAGATAACCGAAGGGGAGTGGCGCAATGGGTTCTGGCCCTACTGGTGCCATGCTCCACCCCCTCCTGGCAAGTTCATCAGCTGCATCGTTGCCTAGCCAACCGCTGTGTCCTTTGATCCACTGAATGGTATGTAATATTGTTGAGGCTACCTACCTCGTTGAGGCGCTGGTGGCACTCGTATATTAGCCCAAAGTGAACTGTGTGACTGTTCAGCGCTTGCAGAACAGCCATGCTGTCTGAAAATATACGGATCAAGTGGTCCTTGACTTCTCTGCCTATAATAGCAGACGCGGTTAGGGAGATGCCCATGCATTCGGCCTGGAACACTGTGTTATGGACCCCCCGTTGTCTGGCTATGAGAATGTTGAGTCCGAGAAGACTCCAGCCCCTGTGACCTGTTTTTGATCCGTCCGTGAAGATACGCAGCTCTGCGCGGCGCAAGCCTTCGCATCGTCAATCCTCATGCAGTTGGATTCTGTATTTTTTATCGAAGTTAAATTGTTTGGGCACCCGGTCATTTATTGCCTTCGTAAAGGGGAACTCACTGTTGAGTTCCTTAAGCAGCGCGGTGTGTTGTGTGTCTCTCTCACTCCAGAGATTTATAGCCTTTAGACGCGCCGCCGCCATCGTGGCTTCCTGTTGTATGAACAGATGGACCGGCGGCACCCCAGCATGGCCTCGATCGCTGCATTTGGAGTAGTCCTTAGTGCGGGGCCACCAGACCACGGCCCCGTAGGTGATCATAGGGCGGATCACTGCCCCATGATCACCTACGGGGCCTACCTATATGACAGTTTGGGATAGCTTGATGTGCTGGCGTCTGTACTTAGCTTTGTAAATGAGTGATTCATTGTGCAATTCATCATCTGCCTAGCTTTCTGCCAACTAGTTTGGGACGGCTTCCAGTCTAACTCAAGTGCAGCTGAATACCAGTATTTGTATGGAGCGACTGCCTATCTGAACTCTACAACTCAGTTATTGGGTAATATACGATGCCACTTGGTAAGGCTGATTGTCAATCTTGAGGGCTTCTGACGACTCGTAACGACTGTCAAAGATCTACGAATTACAGCTGGAACCAACGTGCTTTCTGAGGCAAGGAGGATCTTGGTATGTAGATGGTCAACCATCCACGGTCCAATCGCGGCAAGCGTAGCTTAACTTGGTAGATCTAACCATGTGACTGTTATTTCTTCGCCACAAGCCTCTCAAGCAATACGTGTTTATCAATCAGCATTTTGCCTTGATTTGCATCATCGTAAATTGCCCGTTAACAAGGCAAAAATATCCAAACTTTGCGCTGTGAATTAAGTGTAATTCCTGACAGGAAAATAGAAAGACCAATAGATTCACGATCCTTATAAAAAAATACATTTTGCAGAACGATCATGAAGCTAACATTATGTTTGGTCTCCTTGGCACTGGTGGCTTTGGCAACATTCGCTGATACACATCCTCGCGGAGATAAATCCGAAGACAGGCTTGCAACCTACTGCGGCAGGAAACTGACTAACTTGTATACCCGCACATGCGCAGCAGAAATCCAGAAATACTCTCAATCCTGTAAGTTTTAATAAAGATCGTCATCATTCTTGTGCGGCATATCGCAGTTTATTTTGGGACGGCGCAACATGTCGTTTACTCTATTAGTTGTCATCTCATAGTCGCCCCACACAGTCCATCTATCGTTTATTTAGTCTTCCCCTACTCTTACAGTCGTCATCCACACGCAAACTCAAAAATCTCCTCAAGACATTTTCCTCATTCCTTAGCTTCGCACGTCTATACGAAACACAAGTTTTAATAAAGTTAGTAAGTTTTAATAAAGTTACATTGTTTAAAAACGCAGTTTACCTAAAAAACTTTTGAGGTACAAGGAATGTCTTTTCAGAATCGTATTTCTGAAGGGTCCTTCCCAACTATGTCAAGGTTTTGGTCCATCTTATCTCTTGGTTTTGCATTTTTTCTCTGAATTCAGAATGGACATTTAAAAGCTGCAGCATGAAGCTGATATATGTAGATATTGGAAGAAAACGACAGTTGCGCCTGCCCCACTTAAATTTATATATAAGCATGAGAATGTTGATCAATCTGTGTTTGTGTATGACGAGAATGGACAAGATTTGAAATGTGTCTTTTCAAGGGATTTAAAAAATTGTGTTTGGATTTAAAATACCCGTGGTACCGTCCAAGGACTACGGGACCACGGGTACCATATGGAAATTTGCACACATACAGCTTATTACCTGGATTAACACATAATGATACTTTTATACCGGTAGCACGTTCTCGTGCGATAAGTTCCTACGTCCACGCGGGTGAAGCTGTTGGCAAAATAATAATATATGCAGACAAAAGTAGTAGTCTCAACGATGCTACGGATGGGCTACTTGGCTGTCAGTCTGCACACCATTTTTCTGACTAGCTAACATTTTGACAACGGCATACGCAATTCTTCATAATACTTGGAGACAATCGATGATGAAGGCAACCAAGACCGTCGACTGCTACGTAGGACAGCACGGAGAAACTGCGCGATTCATTTGCTTCTCCCTGTGCCAGGATCTACAAATTAAACACGTTTGTTGTGTGAGTTTAGGTAATTATTTCTATAAAGGTGCATTTACACGGGCAATTTTTCGAGCAATGATTGCTCGGCAAAACTAATGGATCAACCTGGATCAATTAAGTGGAGTAATCTGGAGCAACAACAGTAAAATGCCGTGGTGTTTCGGCAATATTACTTCTGATTGCTCCATATATTTCATGAGTTGCCGAATATCCAATCAGTTTGCCAATTTTCTTTCTATCTCGATTGTACGTATAACTACGTGTTTTTTTTGGGAGAGGAACCGGCCGGCGGCGGGGGAGGCGCCTAGTTTTTCAAGTTGCTCCATATTGCTCCATATTGTGTGGCCGTATCTCTGGCAACAGGTTGCTACATGTTGCCATTGTCCTAAATTACTGGTTGTAGTCGTGACGTCATATTTGACGAGAACTGCCCAAGATGGAGCAATTTTAGTTGCTCGTGTAAGAGCATTCTACAAGACTTATTTTCATCGTCTTCCTTCGGCTTGTCGGCCCAATCTCTCGCCTACGGTTTTTAAAAATTCTATCTTTAAATTGGTTTGCCTATTCGAATGTTTTTAAAGTTTTTTATCGCCAGCCTGTACACACGACTACACATCAAGATATACATTTCCAGTTTACGCTGATCTCGCAATGTACGGAAATCCAATACAATGCGATGCTTATATTGGAAATGTATAGCTTGATGTGTAGCCCTGTGTACAACATAAGGTCGTCTTTTGCAGAAAACTTTCACAGTACACAGTTGGCTGCTACGGCCGATGTGGTTTCAGATTTTAGAACTCACAATACAAAATATTTGAAATTAGCTTTTATCAGTGGCTTCGCCGACGTGGAAGTCGGAGGTTACCTCACGAGAACGTACTACCGGGACAAAAAGTATCCTATGTGTTAGTTAAATCCAGGTTATAAAATATCTGTGAGCAAAATTTCATCCAAATCCGTTTAGCCGTTTTTGCGTGATTGATTAAGAAAGATCCAAACATCTAAACTAATTTAAGTAGGAAGTAGGATAATAGGTACACACGGCTTTACATCAAGCTGTACAATTCCAGTATAAGCTGATCTCGCATTGTATAGGATTTCCGTACAGTGCGAGATCAGCGTAAACTGGAAATGTATGGCTTGATGTGTAGCCGTGCGTACTAGGTGAATAAACAGAACTTAGCAACGAGTTGACTAACGTACGTATTGTTTTTATTTTTAAGTGAAAACTTCTTTAGACGCGTTGGGTATTTTTTGAGATGGAAAAAAAAAAACAATTGAACTCGCGACACTGTCGTTACCGTTACCGAAACCTCTATAAATATGTATGTACAGTCGCCAGCAGGTCAAGCTATCCCAAACTGTCAAATTTTCCCAATTGAACATAAACCTTATTCCTTTGTGATAAAGTTGAAAAACTATCAAAGACATTTGACAGATTGGGGTAGCTTGATGTGCTGGCCTCTGTACATGAATTGTGTATGTACGTACATAGACACACATGCATGTACAGACGCCAGCACATAAAGCCACTCCAATCTGTCAAATTTATTTGATAGATTTTCAACTTTATACCGTAAGCTTAAGGTTCATGTTCAATTGAAAAAAAATTACAGTTTGGGGTAGGTTGACCTGCTGGCGTCTGTACAAATAGCGCTTTAAATGAAAATTGTAAGTTTATTCAGTTTAATTACAATTAGTTCGTATATGTTTTCACTTTTGTCGGCACTCCTGGAGTGCCACTGTTTTTTTCAGATCTCGACATGAATAAATCCGGCAATCAAGGAAGGAAGATCATGGCTCTACTCGATGAATGCTGCATTCGATTTTGTAAACCGGCCGATGTACGCCGTTTTTGTTAATAAAATATTAGCATAATTAAGTCTGATCATTTAGTTTAATAAATAAGTAATATGAAATACTTAGATGGTTTTTGTAAGTCCTTCCTGAATAAATCTACAGTGCCGTCAAAGTTTAGATTTTTCTACACATCCGAAGTTTGGTTCCTAAATGGTTAAATACTATGAAAATACAATTGCAACGACCCATAGCAATAGGAACATTATTCTGTAGAAATATGCATGAAAAAAATGTATTGATACAGAATTATTAGGTAGGCAAGTGTTTTTTTTTTAATAGGTAAATAATTTAATTTATTATTCATAATAAATTGTAAGCCGATGATTATTTGTTAAACTACCTTATAGAATAGAATACTAAATTCTCTCTATTCTATTCTCATTGTAATATGTATGAATGAATAATCTAATACCACAATGTTTGTAAGCATTCATTTTAGAAGGATAACTCCAAACAGTTGATTTATACCTAGTTGCACTTGGAAATATCAGTGAAACAGTTGTCATGATATTAATTTTGCACTCTTAGCGCTTTAAGGTTATTTCGGCGTGCATCGGAAATAACACAACCGCACCGCCATCTTGTTTTTCGAATGTACTTTTCAAGTGACATTTATCAAATATACCAACAGCGCCCCATGTGAACGTCATACGAAATGCCAAAAGATCCTTTTTGCAGTACATAATTATCTGAAATAGCTGGAAATACCTAGTTAGAAAACGCTTCAAAAGTCACTGACAGCTGTCATGGTGGCATCCACAATATCAGGCATGGAATTAGTATGTACTATAAATTAGGCACAGATCATCTATGCTTTGTTTGTGCGTTTTACACATTGCAACACACTTCGGATCAGCGTAGTTCGACGGCGTGGTGGCGAAACTATAGCATCTGAAAGTCTATATTATTCACCACTAGCTGTGCCTGCGGCTTCGCCCGCGTGGATGTTGGAAAATATCCGATAGGAACGCACTACTGGGTTAAGGTAGCCTATGTGACTCCTTATATTAACATCAGCTATCTGCTAGTGAAAGTTCCGTCAGAATTTGTCCAGCCGTTTGGGAGATAAGCCGGTATAAACAGACAGACAGAAAATATAGCCTTTACTTTTCTTCAAGAATAAGGCTATCAAATGCAAAAATATTTTTTTAACCCGACTGATAGTTCCAGAGTTTACGAGTTATAACAGAAAAAAAAACAGCTTTAATATTACTAGGATAGATTAGTATACGTACCGCATGGTAGGTATATAGTAATTAAATTCGGCTTTCGGTTGTTGCAGAATAAGTCGCACGCAGGTCTATGTTGAGTTTTATGCACAAATAACTAATTCAAAAAGAATCGAGTTTCGCGCACAACACACAACATGCTACACTACACTAGTCGAATGCGTCACTGCAATCACAGCTCTATCCATAATTAGCATTTACCTCATAATCGCCTACCTCTATGTAGTCTGTGTATTTATTTGTCTTTGTTTATTGTTGTGGTGTGCGCTCGTGCAACTTCATCTTTTTCTGAACACGCATAATGGTGTGACTAAGTAATTTTTGGGGTGGCGAATGGCGACGAGGATTAGGTAGGTATGTCTTGGCATAATGGTTTTTTTAAACCTAAACCACCTACTCAAACAGTTGTAGATTAACATTGCGCTCTATGATTTATTTTTCTTTGGCTGCATTCATTAATACAATTCAAGAACAAAAAAAAGGCAAATTAGACTTAAATTTTTGTTGTCTAGGTCTATATTATGTGCTTTGCTATATTCCTGATGTGTATAAGCAAGATGACATTATAAATATTTATTGCTTGAAAACAGGAAAAATGCATACTAATAAGATTGATATGTCGTCATAGTTTCGTGAGCGTTTACCTGTTGTCAGTGGCACACATAATCAGCTCGGCACCGCGTCGAGTCACTCGGCTCGACATCAAATGGCGTCAATCCAACGTAGGATATGAATGTTACTGGATAAGCGCAGCACCTCTAAGGCTCGCCGGGGAATCAGGGCCCCAATTCTGTATGGTTTTAATTATTCCCCGCGGAATCTTTCTACGTTAAAACTACGTCAATATCGTGTTTTTTAGAAACCAATGTTACGATGAGGAAACGTAATTTCGTAGTCTATGTTGTATGTTCCAAGACAATTTGTCGATATTATTAATACGATATTAGCAGATTTCGTGTGTGATCTAAGGAATTGACGTGGTTTCGAAGTAAGGAATCGTTAAGTGGTCATAGTGAACTAGGGCCCAGTTGGTCCCGAGGAAAGATGTTGTCGTTTCTGAGCTGTTAAGTGTGCGTGACCGTGACCTAAAGGGAACCTAGTCGCTGGCTCGAACTCACTGGTGAGCCTGGCCAAAAATTACGCTGTCTCACTAGGCTTCGTGTCCGACAGAGGTAGTATCAGTGATGAGCAGTACCGACTTGGTTTTGAAGATTTAACACTTCTTTTGTTACTTAAACATGCCCAAAGTTAGGCTAAATTAGCAAGAAAAACGAATCTTTGTTGGCTCATTTTCAACTTTTTAATGGCTTTTTATTTTAGTACTATGTGTCCGTACAGACTGGTTCCGTTTTTTGATTCATGATTAATATTGTCTGTACAATATTAATAACTAGCTGACCCGACAGACGTTGTCCTGTTCGTCCAAAAGTCATTCATACAAAATCACTACCCTACCTACGCTACCCTACACTACCCTACCTACCCTACACTACCCTACCCTACACTACCCTACCTACCTACCCTACCTACCCTACCTACCCTACCTACCCTACCTATCCTACCTACCCTACCTACCCTACCTACCCTACCTACCCTACCTACCCTACCTACCCTACCTACCCTACCTACCCTACCTACCCTACCTACCCTACCTACCCTACCTACCCTACCTACCCTACCTACCCTACCTACCCTACCTACCCTACCTACCCTACCTACCCTACCTACCCTACCTACCCTACCTACCCTACCTACCCTACCTACCCTACCTACCCTACCTACCCTACCTACCCTACCTACCCTACCTACCCTACCTACCCTACCTACCCTACCTACCCTACCTACCCTACCTACCCTACCTACCCTACCTACCCTACCTACCCTACCTACCCTACCTACCCTACCTACCCTACCTACCCTACCCTATCTACCCTATTATCCTATCCGTGAAAATTTTCGTTTTTCGACAGCCAACTTCCACTTTGATACTTTTTTTATTTCTGAAACAACTGAACGGGATAAAAAATCCTATGTCCTTCTCCTGGCTCTAAACTACCTCCCTGCCAATTTTCAGCTAAATCGGTTCAGCCGTTCTTGAGTTATAAGTGAAGTAACTAACACGACTTTCTTTTATATATATAGATGAGCCAAAACCATACTATGTTTAATTTTTGATCACATTGTCGAACAGTGGAGTAAAACACTCCCGAAGTTTGTATGGAATAAACGCGGACTAGATACACCTTAAGTCGATATTCACACCGACGTAATTAAATCGTGGAGGGATTTTTTCACGCACTTGGTTTTCAACTTTCGCTGTTGAACTTTCGCGGTTTCACCCGCGTAGTTCCCGTTCCCGTGGGAATAGGGGGATAAAATATAGCCTATAAATGTCATCCGGGGATAGTGTAGCTTCTCAAACGTGAAAGAATTTTTCAAATCGGTTTTGTAGTTTCGGAGCCTATTCAATGCAAACAAACAATCAAATCTTTCCTCTATAAAATATTAGTATAGATTTATTTCATAGCAGTGTTCAGTCCTACTGATGTGCCCATAGAAATATAAATTTCTTAAATCTATGGACGTGCCATGAGGTGGAGATCATGTATGAGGATATATCCAAAGCCATGCATGGCTCTAAAACTCATTTCACCGTTGTCATGGGGGACTTCAACGCGAAACTGGGCAAACGGAACGAGGATGAGCTGAGAGTGGGGCAATTTGGAGTTGGACGACGGAACCACCGCGGTTACTTACTGGCCAGTTTTATGGAGAAGGAAGGCCTCTTCATGATGAACTCCTTCTTCAGAAAACGGGAGCACAGAAAGTGGACCTGGCAGAGCCCTGATGGTGCAACTAAAAACGAGATTGACTTCATTATGTCGACGAAGAAGCAAATATTCAATGATGTCTCTGTGATCAACGCGGTGAAAACCGGAAGCGATCACCGCATGGTAAGAGGCACATTGAATATCAACATCAAGCTGGAAAGATGTCGACTAATGAAGTCTACGCTCCGTCCAGCACCGATCCAGGTCCAAAACCCCGAGAGCTTTCAGCTCGAACTCCAGAATCGTTTCGAATGTCTAGGGAGCTCCGTGGACGATTATAACGATGGGTTCGTGGAAACTGTCCATACGGTCGGGTCTAAGTTCTTCAAGACCCGCCGTACTAATGGCAAAAAGAAACTCTCTGATCCTACTCTGCAGCTAATGGAGGAGAGGCGTGAAATGATCCTGCAGTCTTCAGACGACGCGCTAAAGTACCGACAGCTCAATAGACAGATATCTTAGACCTTGAAAAGCGACCTTCGCCGTTTTAATACGGACCGCATAAAGGACGCGATAGAGCGGAACAAGGGCTCCAAGGTCTTTTCAAGAGATCTGTCTATTGGGCAGAGTCAGCTTGCGAAACTGAAGACCAATGATGGCAGGATCGTTTCCTCCAAGCCGGAGCTGTTGAGAGAGATCGAGAGTTTCTATGGGCAGTTATACACGTCAACAAGCAACCCCATTACGGATCTGGCAAACGACCCAAGAGCCAGATTGACCCGACACTACACCGAAGATATCCCGGACGTTAGCTTGTACGAGATTAGGATGGCTCTGAAGCAGCTAAAAAACAACAAGGCGCCGGGTGATGACGGAGTCACGGCCTAACTCCTGAGGGCCGGCGGAAAACCCGTTCTTAAGGCCCTCCAGAAGCTGTTTGATTCCGTCATACTCGAGGGCAAAACGCCACAGGCATGGAACAGAGGTGTGGTGGTACTTTTCTTTAAGAAGGGTGATAATACTCTTCTTAAGAATTATAGGCCCATCTCACTTCTGAGCCATGTCTACAAGCTGTTTTCGAGAGTCATCACGAACCGTCTCGCGCGCAGGTTTGACGACTTCCAGCCTCCCGAACAAGCCGGATTCCGTAAAGGCTTTAGCACCGTAGACCACATACATACGCTGCGGCAGGTTATACAGAAGACCGAAGAGTATAACCTGCCTCTCTGCTTAGCGTTTGTGGACTACGAAAAAGCCTTCGATTCGATCGAGACATGGGCTGTACTGTAGTCTCTTCAACGGTGCCAGAACGACTATCGGTACATCGAGGTGCTGAAGTGTCTGTATGAAAACGCCACTATGTCAGTCCGACTCCAGGACCGGACTTCGAAACCTATCCTTCTGCAGCGAGGTGTGAGACAGGGAGATGTTATCTCTCCGAAACTGTTCACCGCTGCACTGGAGGATGTCTTCAAGGTTCTGGACTGGAAAGGGGCTGGCATCAATATCAATGGCGAGTACATCACTCACCTTCGGTTTGCCGATGACATAGTCGTCATGACTGAGACCATGGAGAACCTCAGTGCAATGCTCGATGACCTCAGTAGAGCTTCCGAAAGAGTGGGTCTTAAAATGAACATGGAGAAGACAAAGGTCATGTCGAATGCCCATGTAACACCCACTCCCATGACGATCGGAGGCGCTACACTCGAAGTTGTGACCGAGCACGTTTACCTAGGACAGACTGTCCAGTTAGGTAAGTCCAACTTCGAGAAAGAGGTCAATCGTCGAATCCGACTCGGCTGGGCAGCGTTCGGGAGGCTTCGCAATATCTTCTCGTCCCAAATACCACAGTGTCTCAAGACGAAAGTCTTTGACCAGTGTGTGTTGCCAGTGATGACCTATGGTACAGAGACGTGGTCGCTCACAATGGGCCTTATCAGAAGGCTTAAAGTCACCCAAAGGGCAATGGAGAAGGCTATGCTCGGAGTTTCCCTACGCGATCGAATCAGAAATGAAGAGATCCGCAGGAGAACCAAGGTAACCGACATAGCCCGAAGAATTGCCAAACTTAAGTGGCAGTGGGCAGGGCACATTGCTGGCAGAACAGATGGCCGATGGGGCCGAAAGGTTCTGGAGTGGCGACCGCGTACCGGAAGACGTAGAGTAGGAAGGCCTCCCACAAGGTGGACCGGTGACCTTGCGAAGACCGCGGGTATCCGCTGGATGTGGGAAGCACAAGACCGGTCGAAGTGGAGGAGCCTGGGGGAGGCCTATGTCCAGCAGTGGACGTCTTTCGGCTGATATGATGATGATGATGATGATGGACGTGCCACTGACTGTCCCTGCAATTTAAAAGAATCTCAGAAAATTCGTAACCACATTACGTGGAAAGAAAATTGTTTTGCCATCTTTATTTCAGTACAGAAAGTTCTTTGCTAGTTTAGGGACTCACTTTGGTGAAATGATTGTATTAATTGAAACTGAGAAAAATACTTACCTACATGTTTTAAAAGTCACATCACGTAGCCGTTGTCTACGCATTCTAGACATCAATCGAATTAAGTAACATCAAACCTACACACATCAAAAGTGTCTAAGTAAGAAGTACGTTGTTTTTTGTAACGGGGTGGAAATTGTCATGGATGTCCTCGGAGGGGTCTATTAGACGTCTTCTGACTAAAACCACTGCCCATGTCCGTTTGTACTGGGGTCTACGGGGGCACTTAAGTACTCTTCAACACAGCCGACGACGACTGGTGCCCCTGCGGGCTGTGTCTAGTCAAGCGGGAGGCCGGTCTTGGACCCATTTATGGGGCCGGAAGAAGGCATTATCTGGCCCTCTGCGGAAGCCCGGTGCGCCTGCTGCGGGCCGGGAGGGCACTCAAAATCTCCCTCTCCCTTTCCGCTTGGTACCTCTTCCTCACAAACAATTCAAGCATGCAAACTCATACATACACACACACTTACAAAACACGTATACATTAACAAACATAATTTGCACATCACATGCCAGTAAATATTTTTTGTAATTTGTATTTTTATTTTATTTTTGCCACAATCGCTCTTATGCGCAGCGCGTAACTTAAAGACTTCTTAATGCATTTCAAACACTGCACTTACGTGTGCATCCAAAGACTGGTGGGGGTAATGTATAAAGTTACATTTATACATATAAAACTTCAATAACTTTGCACCCAGGAGGTTATTTACTATTTCTTTGTACTACTAAACTTGTTATTTGTACCTACTTGACCATACAGATACCAATAACCTTTCGCCTTAAATTGGTTATTTTGCATCAATTTAAAACATTTGACGCTTCTGTAATGTTTCTACTTATTTTATTTTGGCGGCGCTTTACAAAGGATCCCTAAACTTAAGGTTACACTAGTCGCGGGCTAGAACTCACTGGTGGGCCTGGCTAAAAAACACGCTGTCTCTCCAGGCTTCGTGTCCGACAGAGGTAAGTATCAGTGACAAGCAGTTAGAGGCTAGTCTAAACGCACAATATTAGTGAGTGAGCTGCAGGATCAGTTAAAGTAAAACAGGCGCGTAATAAATTTAGAAAAGTTTTTCGGAAGATCCGGTTTTCTGAAAAAAACACTGCATAAATCAATTACCAATTAAGTTTATTGAACTTTTCGATAATTGAGCTTTGTCGGTGCCGACTTGGTTTTAGAGATTTTACACTCCTCTTATTACTTAAACAAGCCCAAAGTTAAGTTAGCAAGAAAAACGAATCTTTGTTGGCTCCTAACTTTTTTATGGCGTTTTATTTTAGTCTAGTATTCTATTTCCGAACAGACAATGGTGCCGATTCTGTTGTACACCGAACTAAACTAACTAAACTATAACTAAAATTCCTTACTTTTTACTATGAGAATCTAAACGCTATTCTGCAAAAAAATATCTCTAAATTTAAAAACTATTTTGACACAACTAAAATCGAATTTGACAATCGCGACTCGCACGTGGTATGTTTTGGCTTCGCAACGTGGTACTTGATTGCCCTACCCCGTGTTTTTTTTTAGAGCCAGCAGCGCGCCGGGGTCGGCAGCCTCGACGTGATTTATATGGAATTTTCACTTTTTTCATGGAAAATATGAAAAATTATTATCCACATGTTGAGTTTTAGAGGTGTTTGGCGTTTTATAAAGGGGGTCGAAATTTTCATTATTTTTGCGATAGGACACACCGTTTTCGAGATATAAGCAAAAGAAAAGAAAAAAATACAGTACTATTTTTGCACCAGAAGTCTAGGTGTCGGTGTGAATTTTAGTTCTTGACAACTAATTTTATTCCACACCTATTTAATCGCGATTAAAAATAGTCAGATTTAGTTAGACAACCAAAATTTTAGATTGAATAGAATAATGAAATTGACAACAACAGAATAGCAAAATTACCATTTTCACTAAACTAATAATTCAGTGCAATCTTAGTGCTGTCAAACTAAAATATAGTTAAGTTGTGTCACTTTAGTCAATTTCAGAATAGGAAATCGTCGTTTGACAGGAATAAACTAAATTTTGGAGATTTTTAGTCTAGTTTAGAGAATTTTGTGACAACAGAATCGGCACCAATATTAATATGAGACAAAACCATATGTTTAATTTTTGATGTACACTGTCAAACAGTGGAGTAAAACCCTCCCGAAGTTTGTATGGAAAAAACGTGGACAAGTGTCACCTTAAAGTCGCCGCCTGGACTTGGGGTCGTTTTTAAATGTGTTTAATTTCATAGCATAGTGTAAAAAAAAACTTTAAAAAATAGGTAAAAAAAAGATTTTTTGATGATACTGTATCGACAATCACTAGCCCTATCACCTGTCTTCGTCTACGGGAGATAGTCAAGTATAAGTAACAAGTGTGGTACGTGACTGTGAGTAGATCGTTTATATTGTAATTTAAGACGATAAATTGAACGCAATCGCGTTCAATTTATCAAAAAGTCAAAAATATGGCAGATTGAGAACAATTTAGTTTTGTTGAAAATAATGCTGGGAGTAAGTGCGGCGGAGAAAAATATTCGTCTTCTCTCTGCCATCTGCTCGAAGGTTTCAGACATAATATGACATGTTTTATGTGATAAACCAAACCCAAGAAACAATTGGTAGACTATGTAAAGGATCCATGTGAAGTACCATTTTTGTTATGAAATAAAGAACTTGAACTTGAACTTGATGGTGTGGTTGGAAAAAAGGTACCAAGATGACGACTAATCCCTACTAATATCTGCCAGGGGTGCGGGTTTGTTCGAAAGAGACACCACAGCCCCTGGCATACGGGCTACTGAAGGAACACGGGTGGGTTTTAGTCAGTAAAAGTCTGTCACGCCCTCCTGCTCCACCCAGAGCGGGAGAAGTTATTTGATGATTTCCCACCCAAAAAAAAAAATCCCTACTAATATTATAAATGCGAAAGTAACTCTGTCTGTCTGTCACGTTTTCACGCCTAAACCGCTGAACCGATCGTCATGAAATTTGGCAGAGATATGGAGCAGGACATAGGCTACTTTTTTACTCGATAACCGACATCCACGCGGGCGGAGCCGCTGGCAAAAGCTAGTAGAGAAATATGGAAGAAAAAAAATGTGTTGCGTTAACCCCATAAAATTTGAGATAAAGGCAAGAGAATGTAGCAAGTATAAAAGAGCTCTCCTATGGCGTTACAGACTGCACCACAATGAACAAGACAAAAATGCCTTTAAAAAGTACTCAACGGTTTACAATAAAATAATTAAATTAACGCAACGCGCTCAGAATAACTACAAGATCAAATCATCTTCCAACAAGTCTAAAACGACGTGGGAAATAATTAACCAATCTAAATTGAATATGCCAAATAATAATTTAATTCATAGCATTAAGTTATGAGATAAAATATTAACGAATCCTCCTGTAATAGCGACTTCTTTGTGGATAAAATAAAACCTATAACGAATTGCGGTATACAAGTGACTTCAAATATAGAAAAGAATAGTTACTCGATGTTTATGGCACCAAGCCATGAAAATGACATTAATGCTACAATTAAAACTCTGAAAAATTCAGGCAGTGTAGGTAATGACGGCATCTCTACCAAAATAATTAAACATGTATCAAACTGCATCAGTGGGCATTTGAGCCATATACTTAATCTATGCATATCACATGCTGCTTACCCAACCAACCTAAAAAAAGCTGTAACTACCCCTTTGTTTAAAAAAAAAAAAAAAAAAAAAACAACCAATACATGGAGTCTTATAGACCCATTGCACTTGTGCCAGTAATATCGAAGATATTTGAAAAATATATTTATGTACAAATCTTCAAATATCTAGATAAAATAAACATTTTAACCGACGAACAGAAAGGCTTCCGAAAAAATAAAACCATCAATATGGCAATATATGACTTTTTGAATAATGTAATGGCGAATGTCGATAAAAGAATACCTGTTTGTTCAGTTTATTGTGACATGACTCAAGCATTCGAATATGTCGATCACAATATCTTGCTCAATAAACTGGATGCGTATGGTATTATAGGAAATATCCTAAGTTTAATAAGTTCATTTTTGCGGAACAGGAAACAGTACGTTGAAGTAACCGACATAGATCTCAAAACTAAATGCCAACGAACCTATAAGTCTAGTCATCGCTCAGTTGCTTATGGTTGTACCCCAGGGCAGCGTATTAGGGCCCCCGCTGTTTATATTGTACATAAATGACTTGCCAAAAGTAACAAGTCACCCTATGTCACTGTTTGCCGATGACAGCACTGTGACCATTAAGAGTACTGATGATCAAAACCACAACGACGTTGTCACTCAGTCAATAACCTTCATAGTGAAATGGTTAGATAATAATAATCTTAAAATAAATATTGATAAGACGAAACTGATGATGTTTAGCCAACGTGCGAATACCAATATGACAGTATGCTATAACAATAAAATTATAACACAAGTAGATACATCTAAATTCCTAGGTTTAACGATTGATAAAAAATTGGACTGGAAAGCTCACACGGAGGAGCTAACAAAACGAATTAGCAGATCAGCCTATGCCCTATCTAAACTGACCCTAGTGATTAACGTCGATGCTTTAGTCACAGCATATCATGGCTTGGTGAGTTCAGTATTAAGGTATGGTGTAATTTTTTGGGGTAACTCAACCAACAGGGAATTCGTTTTTAAAGCTCAAAAAAGGTGCATTAGGTTAATGTTCAGACTCCACAGTTTAAATTCATGTAAGCCATTATTTATCAAATACAAATTATTGACATTTCCTTGCTTATATATTTTTGAGGTTGCTGTATTCGTTAAGACCAATCCTGGCCTGTTTACTAGGCTATCATTTTATCACAAACGAACTCGACCACAGAACACTAACTTGTGCGTAAAAAGATCCCATACAGCATTGATGCAAAAAAGTGTTTTTGTATGGCACCAATCATATTCAACCACATACTAAGTTCAATTAAAGAATTAAACATAAACTTATTTAAGAAAAGGCTTAAGTTTTTACTGTTGCTTACAGCATTTCGGATTTTTTTACAGATAAAATGTAATGACTGTTTTTGATCAGTTTTAATTCAAGTCCATTTAATATTGCTTGTGACATTTTTGTATTATTTTAATTACTTGTATATTTTTTTGTTTAAATATTAGTTGAATATTGAGATTATTTATATTTTTCCTATTTTTTGTTGTTTGAAAATCAATTATTTAATATTATATGCGTTTGGTTAATGTAATTATGTCATAAACTTTAGTACCTACCAATGACATCCATGAATATTTGTACGCCCTCTGGTATAACATAGCGCGCCTGTAATTTCTTATAACAATTATTTATTGTACCTATGTTACCAAGTGATTAAATGAATTATGAATCTTGACAATGTTTTATTTGTTTGCAGGTACTTAAGTCGTCAGGAGAACACATTGGATGCTGCCTGAGTTTGCTCCTACAGCTGAGTGCTTTCCGTGACCGTGAGGGCCACCTGCCCCTGTGCAAGTAGGTACTGTGTGTGCCAATTGGAATATCGCCAGGCTTCGAAACAAACGAGGAGCTGTACCATGTTTCGTAAGCGTAAAGGGACGTCAGGCATTAGCGGACAGCTGTACGAGTCAAAACTCATAAGCTTGTTATATTTGAGAGCTATTCATGACAATAGGATTGCAGAGTTTCAACTAGCTTCAAATGTCGACAACGTAGGAGCTTTTGACGACATTTGTTTCAAAGCAAAAGTGGAAGGGCTTGATAAACCTGTCCTGGTCTTCATACAAGCGAAACATAGAGAAAACGAAAAACAAACACTCACAGTCGATTTGGCTACATACTTTGACAGTTATTTGAAAATCCGACATATTTTCGAATTGAGTAATAACGATCTGTTATTTAACGGTGCGTTTGATAACACAGATTGTTTATTTGTTATATACACCACTGCGAGAGACGAATTGAGTAATGAAACGAAAGTTGAGAGTAGCTTTTTATCCGTTTTGAATGATTTAATTCGTACGGGTGGGCCGGCCAAACAACCAGACAATCACCAAGAAAATGTAGAGTTTCTAAGCAGAATAGCAATGAAAGATCAAATAATCTCACTCGCTGAACGAATAGCGGAATTAATAATGGGTGAAGAGAATTTTCAAATGATGTCTGATGAGCTCGTGCTACGGTATCATGTGATTCTGGCGCAAAAAGTTGTTGACGTTTCAGAGATAAAACCTGATGGCCAACGGATTGCTTTCTTTCGTCATACCTTCTTTAACACCAATGAAGAATACCTGTTTCTATTCAAAAATACACTATACAAAGAGATTCTTAAGAGAAGAAAAATAAATCCTGCTGATATATCGAATTTATTGTCTGAATTCTTAGCCCATCCCGCTGATGCTACAAGACTGAGCAAACTGATAGGGACTGTTGTAACTTATAACAATGGTCAGTTAGAATTACTTAAAACATCTACAATACACGTCAAACAACAATTCAATCATGTGTATGTTTCTCGATTGACTGTCAATCAAGCTGTTGAATTGGCAGCAAAAGGAATATTACTGACCCAGGAGTTTAAGGTTCCAGCTGTATTTGGGAATAAAGATATAACAATAAGGGGAACCGATGCGAAAATAGAAAAAAGAATGAATCATCTAACATCGAGATTGAAAGATTTATTTAACAAGTGTAAATCTAGTAAAACAGTAATTATAGATGAATCTTTAGAAAAGGGATTGCAGCAGCTCAATGGAGGTATAGCTGGTGCCATCGGAAATATATTTGTACTTGATGATGATACCAAACTGATGAAAGTTACAGATAAAAGTGAATCACTAGGGGAACTTGCTAAAAGGCTTTATTCAAAAATTGTTGAGGAAATCCAAAATTTTCACGAATACAAATTTAGTTTTAATATTTATAAGTTTCCTAAGCTTTCATTCAATCGTAGTGATTATGAAGATAATTTAGCGAAAGATTTTTTAAATAAACTGCTATTCTACTCTGCCCAAGCTAATGAGAACGACGTCGAGAAAATTTTAAAAAGCGAAATTGATGATTACCAGCGTGACTACGCAAACCACTTTCAAGCTAAAACTGACGCCATATTTTCAAAATATCACGACGATATTCAGAAATGGTGGATGCAATCAAATGAGACAGTTTATCTTACAAAAGATATTAACAGATTTGAGAATGCCATACAAAATATTATTAAAGACCCGTTGATGAGCTTAATAAACGTAACATACATGAGCAAAATAAAACATTTTAAATATACGTTCAATGAAGAGGCAGTGAAGTCCTTGAAATTGCAGGATCAGCTCTCGACTACTGTTATCATTACAGAGAATAGTGTAATGACAGTCGTTAAAGTGATGCAATATTTGAAGGATAAAGAGCATATCGTGTTAGATCTTGAATATATTGTAGACCTACCAACAAACGATCGTAACGCATTAAGTAGAGAACTGAAAAATACTAATGAAGATGTCGTTCTAATTATTGTATACGATAAAATAAAAACTCCGGAACACGAAAAGAAAACTTTAGGAAACATCGCTAAAGCTATTCAGGACAAACAAACAGTAGTTATTACGAACAAAACATCACTTGCAGTATTAAAGACATATTTCCCAATAGTTGAAAATATAGTACACGATGAAAAGAGTACTCTTATTGATATGAGTGAAGAGTCACAGAAAACTATCTTGGAGAGCGCTACAGTAAAATTTCAAGGTAAAGACGTAAAATTAAGTTTCATAGTCGATGGCGAAACAATGGCATGTGTGAAAGGTGACGTTTTAAATAAAATTGTCAATAAAGAAATAATTGAAGTTGGTGAACTAATTGTAAACAGAAATTATGAAGAAATGAAACACTTATATGTTGACAGATCTCTTAGTAAGGTGGGATGTGACAGTGTGGTCGTTAGAACTCTTAGCGATGTAGCCGACAACGTTGTACTTGTATCAGCAGAACCCGGAATGGGCAAGTCAACTCTACTCACTCACTTATCGCTTAAAACAAAAGAAGTAGACCCAAAGGTTTGGATTGTAAGGATAAACTTATTAGAATATTCGAGAGAATTCAGCAAGTGGAAGGAAGATGAAACAACCATCGATACGTTAGAGACTTTAAAGTTTATCTGCCAAGTTATTCTTCGTTGGAAACTTGGCAAAGAAAATAAAGTGAGCATTGCATTGGAACAACAAAATGATGTTGTGTACCTGACACATTGTACAGGAGATCAGTGTACTGTGTTCGAGTTACAATTATTCCTACATTTTTATAATAAAGGGAAAATCATATTCCTATTTGATGGTTTTGATGAAATTTGTCCCCATTATACGAGAGAGGTTATAAAATGTATCAAAAGTTGCAATGAGCCTTCAAAACATAGAATGTGGATCACGAGCAGATCGTATAACGAAGTAAAAACTATTTTGGAGCAAGAGTTTGGGTCATCTTACGAAATAGCTTATTTCTCAAAAATGGAAATAGTTATATATTTGGAATCATTTTGGGAATCTAATTTGAGATTAAAAGACTTTAACAGCACACAACTCGAAAATGTTAAAAAGTTCATTGAATATATACCTAAATTAGAAGATGCAAAACTAAATGCATTTGTTATGCCACTACACACTGTATATATGCACGCTGCCCATTATTTGATTGACGAAATAAAATACACATGCATTCCGTTATGGACGTACATTAAAAATAATCAAGTTTCATATCATACTCAGGTTAGTACATCAAGTGAGAAAAAGACATTTAGGAAATACACATTTTTTTCCAACGAAAAGAGTGATGGGAATCCCTTACATCTGTTACTTACAGCTGTTTTTGTCGAAAGCAATTTAAAAAATATTAGCAAAAAGAGTAAGAGATGGGACCTAGAAGTAGATAGTTTTGCCTTTTACGAGCGTTTTTTGGAAACGAAGATGAAAACAATACGGTTTCAGGAGAAAAACAAGATGAACATCTATAATCCTGATATTATTAATACTTACGACAAAGAACTAGCAGATTTTATTTCAAGGCATAAAAAATTGGCAGCTTATGCCATTTTCAATGTGCGTAGTCTTTACAAATTATTGTTGAGTACGAAAGACTTGGAAGAAATAAAAGAGACGATAAAACTTATAGAAAAAGGAGGAGAGAAGACGGGTCTCATACACAGTGTAGCAAACGGAATTCCGATATTCATACACATGACATTCACTGAGTATTTTGCAGTTGAACATCTTTGTGATTGTTTGAAAAACGAAAATAATAGCGAAAAGCTAATATTATGGATGGATTTAATATTTAATGTAATATTTGCATTCCATAATTTTTCATCCATACGCGTTATTTTGGATCAAAAAATTAAATTAGACAAAACATTGATGAGTATTTTGGAGAACAATAAAGAAGTGATATTTAAGTTGTTCATGGAGGGGCAAAGTAATTCAGTATTTATTAAACAGTTCATCTGTCCGAGTATGCAGGGTCGCTGGGACTTTATTAACGCGTTGCACGAACAGTTAAATAATTTCATATTATTTTTCGTTAAAATACTCGAATGTTACTTAAACAAGACCAATTTGAATGATTTTCTTGACTGGGTAACAAAGTTTCAGCTGCTATCATTAGCTGCTAGAAATAAAAGCACAGTTTTTATGATATTTGTCTTTGATATTGTAAGAAAAATTGACGAATCAAAGTTTGCTTCTATGCTGCACGATAATTTTAGGTGTTTGTCTCATTCCACCATATGCAGCTATGTCGAATTGAGTAATCAAGATATAGTGGATCATATAGTCGAAGATATAGGTATTGGAGAAACTGATTTGTAAGATTTGTCAGAGAGTTGTGAAGAACCATGATGATCAGAAAGATTACGAGAAACAATCATGGCCAGGAGAGACGGAATAAATTGCTGTCAAGGATCAAATAACCTTACTGGCTGTATTACTAAGTTGACCACGTCAAGTGATCAAATTATATTGTCTGATGAGCTCGATGACGACTGTCTCAATCTACCATATCTAGTTATCTGAAATTGAGTAAGTAGTCAAGCAATAGTGGATCATATACCCGAAAATGAAAGTAATGTGCTTTGCTTTAAAAAAAATCGACAAAACGTCATGGTCAGGTGGATGCAGAATAAAGAGTCGTGTCCTGTGAATGATGAAATAACTTTACTGGCTGGACTGCTAAATCAATAATAGGTTTTTTTTATTGAGGGTGGGAAATCATCAAATAACTTCTCCCGCTCTGGGTGGAGCAGGAGGGCGTGTCAGACTTTTACTGACTAAAACCCACCCGTGTTCCCTCAGTAGTCTGTGTCCTGGCACACAGGCTACTGAGGGAACACGGTATCTCTTTCGAACAACCCGCACCCCTGGCAGGCATCGGCCCTTGCGGGCCCCATCAGTTTGTGCTGACATCTCTTTGAGGCGCGCGACGCGCCGTCGACCCGGGCTTGGTCCTTACCAGACAGTGACCTACCCATTACTCGCTGTCCGCAAGCCCACGCCTACGGTGGCCGGGAATCAGCCTGGAATTCCCGACGCCCAGGGCATCTCCTGCAGAGGCTAGGGCCGTGAGGGCGCATGTACTGCCTCTCTCTCACGTGCGCCGCCTCCCTCTTCGCTAGCATCACTGCTTCGCAGAAGGAAGCGACGGCTACCCATGCACTCTCGCTCCGTACCATGGCCTGGACCAGGACCGGACGCGAGAGAGCGCCACCGCCGATCGCCTCCACAAGGACACGGTGGTGCTCCACCCAAACCGAGCAGACCTCCATCGTATGCTCCACCATGACCTCAGGGCGATCTTCGCAACAGAAACACCCTGGCGTTTCCTCCCGCATTATCCGAAACAGGAACCAAACAACCGTGTCCGGTGAGGACCTGCGTCAGGTGGAAGATGAGGACGCCGTGCCGCCTCTCAAGCCACTCCTCAAAGAGAGGACTTACCACCGCAATCGTGGCATGCCCAATCAATAATTATTGATTGGCATAAATAATGAAACAGTTTGTGAAGGCGCTTGACAAAAATGGCGAATGTTTCAATTTTCTTTCACGCAAGATTCCAGGATTAAGTACAGAAAAATTGAAAGCTGGTATTTTTGATGGGCATTAGGCAACTCGTGAAAGATCCTAATTTTGTGAAATCAATGACTGAACTGGAATCCAAAGCTTGGAATTCATTTGTTTTGGTTACGGGTAATTTCCTAGGCAAAAAGAAATCTGGCGACCACGTCGAGCTTGTTGAGTCCATGCTATCGAACTTGCAAGAGCTAGGGTGTAACATGAGCATAAAAAATCACTTCCTGCACTCACATTTATATCGATTTCCACAAAATCTGGGTGATTTAGTGAGGAGCAGGGTGAAAGATTCCATCAGGATCTTCGGACAATGGAAGAACGTTATCAGGGGCGGTGGGACTCACATATGATGGCAGACTACTGCTGGAGTTTGCAACGAGATTTACTTAAAGTCGTTCATTCAAGGAAATCTTATAAAAGATCATTTGATAGTGTTCAATAGAAATTTTGTTAACATAATGTATTAATTATCTGTATTTTTTTGGGAAAATAATAAAACTGTATATTTCAAAAAGTAAAGCTGTTAGCAAACTCCCAGTATTTTTTTCATTGTCAGGGCCATAGAAATACTCAATAACCGAAAAAATAATAAAGGAAACAAAACTTGTGTTGACCAGTGTAATAGGTGAAGAGAATTTTCAAATGATATATATTGTCTGATGAGCTCATACTACGCTCGTTTGAGGGACTAAATCCGATGAACATGATTTAGGTATACGACACCAATGAAGAATATCTAATTTTATTCAATTATAGACTGTAAAAGATATTTGATATAAAATAACGATAAAATCCGCTGATGTTACGAATTTCTGTCTGAATCCTATAACAACCTTCTCAGAATTATTTTACTAAGTGACTAGCACGTCGCCCGCGACTTCGTCTACGTGGATTTCCAAAATACAGCCCATAAGTCTTACTTTACGAGACATTAATATAATTCGGAGCTCCTATAGCTCGATACATGGTCATATTTCCTAAGGTTACAAAATTAACCGGATACAATTATTGAGCAGTCTGTCGAGCTTATCCAGCAAAACCGCATTCAAATCGAAGTAGCACACGTCACCATAGTCGATGATAGGGAAAATCAAAGTCTGCACAAGCATGGTTTTCGTCTTAGCGGGCAAAAAGTTCCTCAGACGATACAGGGATCGCAGAGTACCGTTGACTCTTTTACTAACACCAGAGACCTGGCGTTGCCAGTTCAGTGTCGAGTCAAGGTGCAAACTGAGATCTTTCACCGAAGGGGAAATAGGTATGACGGTACCATTGAAAATAAGTGGAGGAAGAGAGCTAAGCGTCACCCTCATGCGCACTCCCCCGATTGGGTTCCCGCATTGTCGTTGCGGGGGGGCTCAGTAACCGTGGTCCCACACACGGTGAAGCCAAGAGGAACCCAAAGGTGGGGCCGCTGGTCAGGGCTTTTGCCTCAAAGCCGACGACGTAGCGGCCAAAAAGTAAGTTGCGGTGAGGTGCACCGCTACTGAGGAGGGCTGCGATGTCGAATGGGAGGCATCGCGGCTGAGGGTTACGGGCTGCGGCGGAGGAGGTGTGCTGGTACTTTTGAGTAGCGCTCTTCCTTTCCGTGGCCTGGACGGGGCCGCCACCGTTTGATGGCTGACGCGGTGGGGCCGCAGGGGAAGAGGAGTGCCGGTATAGCGTTGGCCGCTCTCCCTATCCCCTGCGGCCGAAAACTGGTAGGCGGCGGGGCCATTGTGTTGACCCGTCGCAGGGTGACCGAGGGGTCCGCAAGGGCCGATGCCTGCCAGGGGTGCGGGTTTTTCGAAAGAGATACCGCCGCCCCTAGCACACGGGCAACTGATGGGAACACGGGTGGGTTTTAGTCAGTAAAAGTCTGACACGCCCTCCTGCTCTACCCAGCAGGAGAAGTCATTTGATGGTTTCCCAACTAAAAAAAAAACCCATCATGCGCAAGCTTCCAATTACAATGGCCTGACACTTTGAGGGGTTTGCTGACACCCCCAAAACTATCAGAACACTTTTTGACTGCATCCAAATCTCGGTTTACATTTGCTATAGCGTCTGATTATAATATTAGTATAGATTATTAATAGGGTATTTTCCGATTTGATAAAAACTATTTTAATTTGAAGATCGGGACGATATAGGTATTTAACAGAAAAATGAAAATAAATTTATTAATACACATTTTCTCAATTAAAAACGATTAAAACCTCGTTTATTTTTCGTTGTTTTGAATTTACCACAAAAACGCTCCTTACGATGACTTTTTATCACGTGATGTATCACATGTGACGTCAACTCTGTATAAACGGCACCGGTACAAATACTTAGTTTGGCGCCGTTTGAGAAGTATTTATGCAGAGGCACCGCATACCAGTAAATATCACTTTCTATCCATTTAAAATCTTGTTAGTTAGAAACTCGACATTCACTTATTTACTTACCTACTTTAGTTTACACAAAGTTGACGTCCCGAGATAAAAAGTCATCGTAAGAAGCTTTCTGGCGGTAAATTCAAAACAACGAAAAATAAGTTTGGTTTAAATCGTTTTTAATTGAGGAAATGGATAGAAATCAATTTATTTTTATTTTTCTGTTATATATCTCGTTCCAATCTTCAATTTAGAATAGTTTTTGAAAAATTGGAAAATACCCTATTAGGTATAAGTTATTAGTTTTGTCTAATTTTATTCATCACCCTTTTTCTGTTTCAATACTTATTTGTGTGTTTGATAAAAATAAATATTTTCTTTATTTGTATAAAACGCGGGTGGTGGTGGTGTAAGGTGTTGGTGTTGTTAGTTCCTAGTGATCATTTAATGGGGTTTTTTAATATCTAGTGACGCCATAATTTAGTTTGTTAATTGTTTTAGTTAGTTTAGGATTTTTTTTTTTTTTTTTTTTTTTGTAATTATTTACCTAAATAAAGTTATTATTTCTGTTCATTTCATTTTAATTCCGAGTAAATTTATTAATTACCCTTTTCCATACCTTTAATACCTACTTATTTGAGTATATTAGGTCTTTACCTATGAAATTGCCGTTCTGCAGTACTGGCCATTTCAAATCAAAATAATTTTTGTTTGGCTAAGAATTCTAATGTCAAATTAATTTTATTTTAAAAACATGGATTTTTTTTTCTAAAAGTAGTCATTTCTTTATTGATTAGTGTTACATTTTCATCGCATTTCAATCTTTTTCGTCATCATGGATACGTTAAAAATTCGAGTAATTATGGAATATGAGTACCGTCGTGGCAGCAACGCGGCACAAGCGGCACGCAACATCAACGACGTTTACGGAGCTAACACTACAAACCAACGCACCACCTGTTATTGGTTTGCTCGCTTCCGTTCTGGAAATTTCGACCTGAAAAATGAACCTCGCGGTCGTCCGAAGACTTTGGTCGACAATGACGAATTAAAGGCGATTGTGGAAGCTGATGATACACAATCTACGGCTGAATTAGCAGCAGCTTTCGACGTTAGCGTCAAAACAATATTGGTCCATTTGCGTCAAATTGGCAAGGTAAAAAAGCTTGACAAATGGGTGCCCCACGAACTCAATGATCGCCAGCGCGAAGTACGCGTCGAGACGTGCCTTGCACTGCTCAACAGACACACAAATGAAGGAATTTTGAACCGCATTGTTACCTGCGATGAAAAATGGATTCTGTTTGATAACCGTAAGCGCTCAGCAAGTTGGTTGGATCCTGGTTCAGCACCTAAACAATGCCCTAAACGAAAACTTACCCCTAGAAAAGTGATGGTCACTGTTTGGTGGTCTAGCGCCGGTGTGATTCATCACAGCTTCTTACCAAACGGGGTGAGCATTACTGCAGATGTGTACTGTGAAGAACTGAACACAATGATGGAGAAGCTGGCGCATCTCCAACCAGCATTGGTCAATCGCTCGTCTCCGCTGCTCCTGCACGACAACGCGCGACCTCATACTGCACAGCAGACGGTCTCCAAGTTGCAAGAACTGGGGTTGGAAGCTCTCCGTCATCCGCCCTACTCACCAGACCTTGCGCCTACAGACTACTACTTTTTCCAGAATTTGGATAACTTCTTGGCGGGAAAAAAATTTAATACCCGAGAGGCAGTACAAAATGCCTTTGAAGAATTTGTTGCCTCCCGTCCAGCTGATTTCTTTAAGAAGGGCATCAATAAACTGCCACTGCGATGGCAAAGATGCATTGATTGCATGGGTGATTACTTCGATTAATACAAATAAAAAATTCATGAAAAAAAATCGTTTAAATTTTTTCATACAAAACGGCAATTTCATAGGTAAAGACCTATTATTATCTAATATATAGAAATTGTTAGTTGGCTAGTTGCGCGGTCTGCTTACGCATTGCAGTAGCGCTATTCTGAAAGATCTCATTGAGAAAACAAAGGTGATTTGAGCTGTCAATAGCACAGAACAGATAGAAGAGGTCAATATAGTGTCAATCCCTCTCATTACTTGGGATATCTTCAAGCTCATTCACCTAAGTCTTACAGAATTGCATTACCTATTCAAAACATGATTATGAATGTAAATGTATTTCTATTCTATTCTATTTTTTATTATGGCAAGCAAAGCCGATGTTGACTATTCTGCCAATGTCTTAGAAAGTGAATTGTAAAAGCATGTGTGCGTTATTTAAAAAAGAAAAAGAAAATAACTGTGGATAATAATCTTCGATGATACAGTTGCGCTTAATGTTGATCTTGTGGGGTTAGTACTGGACTGAAACATACAAAAAATAAATACATCCTAAAATATAATTGCTAGAACATTAAAAATACTTACATAAACCACCTAAACACAGATTGAGGGAGTAAATCATAATTTTATATTATTGTGACGGATGAAAATCATCAGCGCCACAAGCAGAGGAATGAGTTCAAAGAGAGGGGAAATTGATTGTAAATGTAATGCTTTTTTTTTTTGGGTATTGGCTTCGCACGGTTTGTGCATTTAGGCAGTGTCAAGTAATTTTTCTTTTCGATCAAGTAAATAGCCCGTTATCAGGCACGAAGTTACAAAAAAGTCATAGTCGTCTTTAGTCAGTTAAGTCAAAGTTATTGTAAAGCGGTAGTAACTTTACAACAACCTATTAGGAGTTTTTGGGGGGAACACGAAAAGTCTACGTTAGTCACTTATTGTCACATTCACTACACTTGTGCACTCATGCGTAACTAAATTAAATAATTCACTACCAAAATTATACAATTTAATTCGCTATTTCACAAAATTTCATGAAAATGAAAATACGTGCGACATGTTCCAACGCGATCCCGCCAAAAAAAACCAAATGTAATGCTTGGTCCCTATCATCAGTGAGGTGACACTGACAGCTCACTCCACGCATGTTTTCACGATACGATTTAACAGAATTAACAAGCTGAACATAGTGCTGACTCTTTAACTAAATGCTTCCTGTATTACCTGGTTTTGTTAATGTAGGTACGTTACAACAAGTACTTCTAACTGTAATACCGGAGACAATAAACGCTTATTCTACATTTTTTTTATTTTTTTTATTAAAACTTTAAGCTCAAGCAAAAAATACCATAGTTACAAAGGCGGACTTAATGCCAGAGGCATTTTCTACCAGTCAACCTTAGGCCCCTCGCTCACGGCGACTTTTTGTAGCGATGCCAGAGCGATGCTGTCGCGCGTCCGCATCAATACAATCGCGAAGCGGTCGCTAGCTGTGTGCCCTCGCCCACGGGCCCAGATACAGTCGCGATGCAAACGCGATACAGTAACGGCACAAAAGTACCAGCGATCGCTACAGTTACAAGATGGACTCCGTTGAGGCAACATTAGTCACGTTGTCTTTGGTGCTGCTTTTACGTAAGCAGCTCTCGACCTGTCTGTGTTGCACTGATGCTCGGTTCTACACTCACGCGCCATCCTTCCTTCCTTTCTCTCCCCGATGTCGTCCGACACGATCCCGCGTTTGCATCGATACAGCCGCGATGCTGTAGCGCGTTAGTAACGCGTTGGCATCGCTTCTGTAGCGCGTTGCAAATGCGACTAACACGCGTTAGGAGCGATGCTGCCGCGCGTTTACGAAACGGGCAACAGCATCGCTACAAAAAGGCGCCGTGGGCGAGGGCCCTTAGGGTGATGCAGCGACAAAACATGGCACGTGCAACATACTGGATAGATAGCATGGAAACAAAAATAAAATACAAGACTAAATCGATACATAGTAGTTAGTAATATAAAAATAACAATCAGGAGAAATAACGATCGGTACCTACTGGAGAAAACGAATTCAGCAAATCAGCGCTGGGACGTATCGGCCAGCTTCTGACGGATATGTTCACGTGCCATAACTTTAAAACATAAACGAGTGGTTGCCGTTCTGATATTCTGAGGGAGCGCATTCCAAAGAAAGACCGCCTCGACAAAGAAATAACAATGAATGTATTCTATTCTATTTTACTTAGAACAAACCACGCCTTTAAGTATTTCCCGATGGGTTGGTGGTTGGTTTATAATATAAATAGGTACATCACCATTTCGTCAGTTCCATATCTTCGAGCCCAGTCCCATGTAATCCCATAAGGGAGTGATCAAGATGAGCCGATTGCCATCAACCGGGCGCAAATACAGACTCCGGACTGGTGCTGAGGAATCCTTAATGGAAATACCCAATAACGCGGTTCATCAGTGCATGGTAGTTGGATTAATCTTCTATTTCCGGAACATCTTCCACAGGATGCCGACGATGGTGTTAAATGCCGGGAGTCAACCACGGAAACAAGCGGTGCAACATTTTTTTAACTTGCTAGTTGAAGTTATAAGTGATGGGTTTTGGGATTCAAGGACTATACTAAAAACATAATAAAATAGCGTATGTTTAACCCGAGGGCTTAAGGGTACACTAGCCGCGGGCTCGAACTCACTGGTGGGCCTGGCTAAAAAGCACGCTGTCTCACCAGGCTTCGTGTCCGACAGAGGTAGTATCAGTGATGAGCAGTTAGACGCTAGTCTACACGGACAACATTATTGAGTGAGCTGCAGGATCAGTTATAGTAAAACAGGCGCGTAAAAAATTAAGAAAAGTCCTTCGGAAGATCGGGTTTTCTGAAAAAACCACTGCATAAATCAATGCCCAATTAATAATAATGAACTTTTCGATAATTGAACTTTGTCGGTACCGACTTGGTTTTAGAGATTTTACACTCCTTTTATTACTTAAATACGCCCAAAGTTAGGTTAAATTAGCAAGAAAAACGAATCTTTGTTGGCTCATAACTTTTTAATGGCTTTTTTATTTTAGCATTTTGTTTCAAAGTTTGTATGGAAAAACTGTGGACAGGTGTCACCTTAAGCAAAGCTATTAGCTAGATATATGCTATTTGCTGGATGCAGGAAGCAAAGAACTGGTCGAAGTGGCAGAGCTTGGAGGAGGCCTATTTCCAGCAGTGGACTTCTTTTGGCTGAAATGACGATGATGATGATGATGATTTGCTAGAAATAAGCCTAACCTCCATACTCTAGGCCGATTTCCGGCCACCGTAGGCATGGGCTTGCGGACGGCGAGTAATGGGTAGCTCGCTGTCCGGTAAGGACCAAGCCCAAGTCGACGGCGCGTTGTGTTCCACGCGCGCCTCAAAGAGATGTCAGCACAAAAAGTGATGGGACCCGCAAGGGTCGATGCCTGCCAGGGGTGCGGGTTTGTTCGAAAGAGACACCACAGCCCCTGGCTTAAGGGCTACTGAAGGAACACGGGTGGGTTTTAGTCAGTAAAAGTCTGACACGCCCTCTTGCTCCACCCAGAGCGGGAGAAGTTATTTGATGATTTCCCACCCAAAAAAAAAAAAAAAAACCTCCATACTCTCAGGCCCTCGAGCTTTTGTTCGACTTTTGTGGCAGAGCTTAGCATACTCCAGAATTCAGGCTGCCACTGCTAATATAACTGCAGTTTGCCAGTTTCAGGGAATAAACCCACTACCACGCCCAGCTGTCATGCCCATTTAGGCTCACTAGACTACCAGTCGTATTGGATTGCCGTTCCCTCTGACTATGAGAGTGAGAAAACAAAGAGTACACTTATTGCGCACACACTTGTGCACTATAATATCTCGTGGAAACTGAGATTTATTTAAAATGAAATATAATATTTAAGTACATATTAAATAAGCTAACAGTTAAGATAGTATCATGTAGGTACATGTACTTTTATTAAACAGAGGGAAAAGAATCATAGGGGATCAAAAAATCGTCTGCATCACTGTCAACAGGATACGTGCTAAAAAGGCTGGCAACATTGCCAATTGCAACGTTGCATGTGCGGGCTGCCCATAAAACAAAGTAATGCTGCGGTCTGGTCACGTGAAGAGTCGACCAACCTCTTGGCGATGTCATAGATATAACTCCCAATAAGATTGGAATATTTTCTCCACTTGAGGTTTTCCGCACCTGTAGCAGCTACCCCAGTATAACCCGCCGTACTCTTAATTGCCTAATTTCCAAGGTCCCATTCCGTCTGGACTCTTCCCACCGTCACATGCCAAGCCGTTGGGTCCTCAAGCAGCTGGCAGCAATAACAGGAGCACGATGCACGATAGAGGATGTCATTAATGCTAGCATGCCGTGCTCTTACTGCCAGATAGGCCATACGTACGGCGCGTAGGTATGGCCTATTTATCTTCGTTGAAATTGAGCGCCGAGACAAATTCGATCGAGATAAATAATAAATGATTTTATTTCTGTAAGTAGGTTTGAACAGACGTCAGCACATCAAGCTACCCCAATCTGTCTAATTTCTTTGATTAATTTTCAACTTTAGTTCATAAGCAAAAGGTTGATTTTCAATTGGGAAAATTTGACAGTTTGGGGTAGCTTGATGTGCTGGCGTCAACAAACACATCAATCGTACTTTTTTAACTTGATGAGGTCAGCGCTTCCTATTTGACTACTCTGAGAAGAAAGGCCAAAACAAACTCAGAGGTCACAGTCTCTTTTAAAGTCCAGACATAATCTTGGTCAGATCATGTGAAGACCATGTGCATTTGTGTCTGAAATGGTCTTTTGAGGAAAGAACCACACAGATTGAGTGGACACGCTCAGTCAGTGCACGCATTTGTCACTAATCGCGCAGCTCAACTCAGAACTTTAGGAGCTCAACGATTCGACGAACAATACCAAATGAAGGGCAGAGGATATAACACTTACTTCCTTCTATTTGTCAATAAGCAAAATTCTTACCTTATAAAACCAATGACAACACAAGGAATGCGTACACATCCTACAGTAATTGTTTACGATCCTACAGAACTGTTATTTAGAAAACAGAGTAGTTTCTTTAACTAGAGATGGAACATCATTTTGTGTTCAACCTCCTTACAATGAACACCTTCGTGCCAGTCAGGAAGATCATCAAAATAGTGTCTCCGCAACGGAATCCCAGTGAGTACATGGGTAATATTTTTTTTGCATTTGCTCGCATGCGCGGGCGCTTTGGAGCGGGCAATGCTCGGAGTTTCTTTGAAGGATAAAATCAGGAATGAAATGATCAGATCAGAAAAAGAACCGGAGTCACCGACATGGCTTGCGGAGTAAGCAAGCTGCCACGTTTGTCGAAGGACCGATGGTCGGTGGAGCAGATGAGGCTTGGGGTGGAGACCGCGTATCGGCAAGTGTAGTGTGGTACGGTGGTACACCCCTCAGCTAGATGGACCGACGACCATAAAAAGTTGGCTGGGACAGACTGGATGCGGAAAGCGGAGGATAGAGTGTTATGGCGTAGCCTGGGAGAGGCCTATGTCCAGCAGTGGACTGCGACAGGCTGAGTTGATTGATTGATTTGCATCGAAGGTAAACTGTTTCATGTAAGATGTAACCTAGATGGTGAATAAATCTGTGTCCCAAAAACCCACATTTCGCCATGTTCAAGTCCCAGTATAGCCAGGGAAAGTATTATTCTAGAAAATCGAACCCCTCCGCAAATTTGCCGCGTAAAAGTGTTTTACACCTGTACCACCGCAGAATGACTGTGTTATCATTCACAGAGACAATTTAAGTTGGTGGTGGTGGTGGTGGTTGGTGATTAACAACTAATTTCCCTGAATTTATCTGGTCGTGGTCTAGTCTATTGTCATCAACCGGCACAAATTCAGACTCCGGGTTGCTACTAAGACATTCCTGATGGGCAAACCCAGAAACAGTGCATGAGCTCGTTGCCTTGCATGTTAGGGGCGCTACACATTGGTTCGACTCGGCAATGGGCATGATTTGGCATAGCCAGTCGGCAAAATCGAGAATACTTATAGTTTGGGAAAGAAAGAAAGAAAGAAATATTATTTGCTTGAACATGTGTATACACAAAGAATTAAAATAATACATGCATGCAAGACCTTAAAAATAAAGAGTGACTCACGACATGTCTGCCATTTCTCATGGCGTGCAAATATAAGATATTTGCACGCCAACAGGTACAAAAAAAGAGAAAGCTGCTCGGCTTAGCTCAAATTGTGCTAAGTCAAGCCGAACATGATTTCGCGAGGGTAGACGCCGAACGGATTTTGCTGGTCAGCACGAAGCGAATGAAAGCCGAATATCTTCGCGTGGCTTTGTTGTTCAACAAATACCTACTGCCGAATCGAATGTGTCGAACCAAAACGTGTGGTGCAAAACAACACATATATTTGGTATTTATAAATTCATATGATCCGTTTCATTTGTCTTTTGTTTTCTATGTTGTTTATGTACTAGAACACGAACGTCGATCTTCGCTTCAAGAATGCTCTTGCCCAGCCGCCGGGTCCAGGAGGCGCTGCCGGTGGAACCGCTGGGTTATGCTGTTCATTCTTCTGTCAGTTGCTGTCTACTTGTACTCTCACCGAGCTCACTACCTGCCTGCTATGAATGGACGGGTTTTTATTAATGAAATCCATTACGACGCACCGCCTCATGAACATATCAGTAAGTTATTTTTTTATCTTTCTTGTCAATCTATAAACGCAAAAACATTGTACCCCTTTTCACGACAATTACGCCGACGCGACCGAGGAGTATGAAATTTAGCACGTTCAAAGTTTTTTCAAACACAAACAGCAGTGCAGAAAGCTAAAATATGTATTTTTAACATGGCGTATCAAACAAGCCAAAATTTATTGTAATTTTGCGGGTGTTACAGTGAGTACCTATTATACATTTTTTTAAGTATATGAGAAGAGGAAAGGCTCGCAGTACAGAAGGCTATTTGACCTTAATTGCTTTAAAAAAGCGCCATTTAAGCTTCGTAATCATTACAGAATTTACGCATCATAGAACTCCCAAGAAGAAATCAGCAGCTTCCATAGACAAGCCTAGCACGGCTAACATCATAAATATAAGAGCTAGCGCCAACACTAAAACAACTGTGGATTTCTACAAGACCGACTATGACGTAATAAGTAAGTAACAATGACGTATTATAAATAGACGAGTCATACCCTATCATAGAGTACTCAAAAAACAGCGTGAATGTTTCACTGTATGGTTGTGTAACAGGAAAGACCCATAACGATTCTTGTTGTTAGAAAGAGCGATAAACATGTATATTTAGTTTCGTCACTATTAGCATGTCGCCGCGTCACTGTATGGTACTGTATGGTATGGTACTAATAACACTACAGGCAATTAATGCATTTATTTTGCCAATATTGAGCGCCAGTAACGCATCTAAAAGCAATATATAATTGGTAAGTAAAGATATATATAGGGTAAAGGTATATCTATTTCAGTGAAATCATGTAATTTCACGACGCGTTGATCAAGTTGCGGTTAACAATAATTTGTATCCTATCTTTTCATATTAATCAAACATTTATGTACCTGTAGGTACATAAATGTAAATGTTTAGAATTACTGTTTTAATGTTCGGTAAGATTCTATTCATTCGATTTGTTCAATCATTATTATGTATATTATTGATTGAATGAATTAAATGAATGTTTTAACAAGATAGGTTCTGAGATGGATCCCTGCGGGACGCCCGTTGAGTGTCCTACCATTGTTGGTTTGTATGCATTTTATAGCCATTTTCTTGTATTTTGTCAATTTCATCAAACATTTTTCCGTATTTAAAATGGAAGGAGAATAGTTACAAGTTTTTACCTCTTACACCGTAATGACAGTGTAGAATCAAATGCGGAACTTAAGTCTAGAAAATCCCTGCCAATTTCATTTTACTATTTATTTTTCCCCTCACTATGACTAGTAAGGTGTTTAAGGCATCAGAAGTTGTTACCAGATTGACTATTATCCAAAACACTATTCACGCGAAAGTGAGTTATAAGCCAACTTTTTGACTTTTAAAATAATTTTGACAAAATCGATAGCAAGGAGGCCTGTAGTTCTTAGGAAATACGTAGCTAACTGCCTTTTTTATAAACCTTTGCCATTTTTTATTGGTGCGGATTGTTTTTTTTTTTAAACGTTGCCCCACACTAGGAATTTCTCCTGTATTGTGGGTGCGTTTACAAACATTTAAACTCACATACACAAACAGCCAAACCCGGAACAACTACTTGTAGTTCATACAAATATTTGTACCGTGCGGGAATCGAACCCGCGACACGCGGCGCAGCAGACAATCGCTTAACCACTGCGCCAACCGTGCCGTCAATGATTCCACAATACATCGATTTACAGATTCCGGGACAAACCGCCTCTCGACGTTACCTCGGTATATCATTACGTGACAGTACGGCTAAGGGCGGAGAACTTTATTTCATGTAATTTGGCAAACAGTCGATAGCCGTTACTTGCCCATAACACTCCTAAGAAGCACATGATATAGTGTCACATCACTTGACTTCATTCGTTCGTAGTTGTCACAGCAAACGTCATTTTTCAACACACACTTACGCAGTGCTTATCATGCACATTCACACCGCCGATAGGCGTAAACTGAGCCATACCCATCTTATATCTATGGCCATACCAGTACAATGATGTTGATATCAAGTGTCACGGCGCGTGCGCCGCCCGGCGTGTTATATAGTAGTAACGAATACGGCTGTCGATAGTATGATGAAATGTGAAGTGAAGTGAACTTTTGAAGTGTCATTATATCATGTCATTTGAAAATAGTCAAGTGTCCCGGAACGTAAGATGTATTTCTTAATAATGGATATCGGGATCTCATGTATCCACATGAAAGTTATCTTCCAAGATATTCACCACAGTGTAGTCTGTGTACGTATCATTTGGGGTGGCGAAATAAGCATTTCACTATCGGTTTTATATGTGTACTAATGACAAAAACCACTTGAAACACAATTTTCATTCGAGATACATTATTTATAGTCAAAGTTGCAGTTAAGACGAGCTCCGTATTCTTGTAATCTTTGAACTGAGAGTATTGGTAGAATGCGCTCTTATTGACTGACGACTGTGGAGAATACGAAAAGCATTGTTCTGATCGAAACTTAACTGCAATAGGTACTGCACTGCAACTAAACGTTTTTTTATTTTCTGTTAATTATTTTACTGTCAGAGTTGTGAGGCGGTTTCTGAGAAATTAAAAGCAGAGTTTGTCTATTAAATGGTAATACTGGTTTGATATATTATTTCTCTACACAGCATTAAGGTGAATCTAGTCCACATTTTTCCCATACACACTTCGGGAGTGTACTATTCCACTGTTCGACAATGTACATCAAAAATTAAATATGGTATGGCTTCTTCTTATTATTAATATTGTTTGTACGGAAACAGAATACTAAAACTAAAAAGCATTAAAAAGGTAGGAGCCGACAAAGATTCGTTATTCTTGCTAATTTAACCTAACGCGTGTTTAAGTAATAAAAGAAGTGTTAATTCTCCAAAATTAAGTTGGTACCGACAAAGCTCAATTATCGAAAAGTTCAATAAACTTTATTGGTCATTGATTTATGGAGCGGTTTTTTCATAAAACCCGATCTTCCGAAGGACTTTTCTTAATTTTTTACGTGCCTGCTTTACTACAAGTGATCCTGAAGCTCACCCAACAATGTTGTGAGTGTAGACTAGCGTCTAACTGCTCATCACGGGTACTACCTCTGTCGGACATGAAGCCTGGTGAGACAGCGTGCTTTTCAGCCAGGCCCATCAGTGAGTTCGAGCCCGCGACTAGGTTCCCCCTAAGGAAGGAATTTTTCTAAAACAGATGTATCTTAGGACTTCGGGAACCCTTTCAGAGACCAACATTTCGATTTTATATGAATACGTCATTAATTCATTATTGTTGGACATAAACTAATTTAAATCTGCACGCCCGTCCACTGCTTGGTGCATACACATTTCAAATGCTTGAATGAAATTTTTTGTCGGGAGGCGTGCTGTTTTGAATAAGTTTATCACCACTAACATATCTAGAAGATAGCGGTTTTGGTGATAGCAGAAGCTACGTATGTGTATATTATTAACTTATATTTTTAACTTCTATTTGCAGAATCAGGACCGAACCTACGTCCCAAAGTCCCCGGACCCGATTTGCCACTATGTTTCCGGAAGAGACCGTACCGTAAGAGTTAATATTTTCGATATTAGGGCTTGTGGCTAAGTAGCATAAGCCGCACGGGTCGATCGATCAGGTTAAGCTACGCTTGCCGCGGTTGGTCCGTGGATGGGTGACCATCTTTACATACCAAGACCCCTCCGTGCCTCGGAAAGTACGTTAAGCCGTTGGTCCCGGCTGTCATTTGTGGATCTATAACAGTCGTTACGGGTCGTCAGAAGCCCAAAAGTCTGACAACCACTCTTACCAAGGGGTATCGTATTACCCAGTAACTGGGTTGTGGAGGTCAGATAGGCAGTCGCTCCAGGTAAAATACTGGTATTCAGCTGCATCCGGTTACCGGTTAGACTGGAAGCCGACCGCAACGTGATTGGGAAAAGGCTAGGCAGATGAGAGACGATATACAGACGATATATATCCTTGCGAAAACTATTATAAGAGAATATAATTATTCTCTTGCTCTTTCCACAATTAGTTCCTCTGCCATGCTTCTCTATTAGTTGACAACTCAATTTATATCTTCTTATATATAAAAATATATAATATAACAAAATATAATATACAATAAGAAAGACAACAAAAAAAGAATTAGTAAAATTGATCCAGCCGTTCACGTGTGATGCCGTTCACACGTGAACGGCTGGATCAATTTTACCAATTCTTTTTTGTTGTCTTTCTTATTGTCAGGAGAAGGTTCTTATGGAATAAAAAATAAGGAAGTTGCGTATTCAATATTCATGGTTAAGACAGGACAACCTCTGTCAGGTCAGCTAGTAGATACTCGTAGTAGTATAAAATTCCATTAATAACGTAAAAACACGCCTGCTTCCTCCCATAGTTCACACAAAAATGTACAGCACATTTCGTTAAAAAAAAACCAGCGGTGATCCTATTGCCATCAGTAGGCTTAGCATAACGCTATCTATTTCTACGAAGAATAGACAGCGATTTTCAATACAAAGTGACATATTTTCGTTTCTTCATTTTTGACATTGCACCATAGATATCCTTCTACAAGCTGTAATTTTGTGTTTAAGGTCTCAAAATCAAAATCAAAATCAAAAGTCATTTATTCAAATTAGGCTGAGAATCAGCACTTTTCGAACGTCACAATACATAAGACAGTCCCACAAAAACGCCCACCCTTCGACACTTCCTAGTGCTTTAGCTGGGAAGAAGAAGTGGCGCAACAAACTTCCCAGGTCTAACGATCTTTGTTTAGGTCCTTATATAAATGTAGACTATTTCAGAAGAATATTTCTTCCCAAACTGTCAAAATCACACTCACAACAAACTTTCTACTCGACGTCCACAAAGTATAAACGATTATCTACAAAATCATGATACGTTTAGAACGGATAACTGTGATAATTAATAGAAAAATATAGCTATCTTCTTCTATTGTACATCATTTAGTAAATAGTCATGTCTATTCTTCCGTCGACAAATCGGTGCTCGTGCTAAGAAGGCAGCATAACAATTATTAACTAATTTAAATACGTGTTTTAGCAAAATATCAGATAACATTGAAGAGTGTGAACTTATCCCAGGAAAATGTATATCCGCTGGTTGTAAAAGGGGGATCGTATCACCCTCCGGACTGTAAAGCACGGTTCAAAGTGGGCATCATTGTTCCATACAGGTATTATTTGAAACTAGTCTGTAACTTCTTACCTTCTCTTCTTCATTATCTTTGGAGCAGATTTTGAACTGACGCTGAAATGATGTCAGATAGCACCACTTATGAGGGGCTTGTGGCTAAGTAATAACAGCAGAACGGGTCGATCGCTCAGTTTAAACTACGCTTGCTGCGGTTGGTCCGTGGATGGGTGACCATCTCAACATACCAAGACCTCTCCGTGCCTCGGAAAGCACGTTAAGCTGTTGGTTCCGGCTGTCATTTGTGGATCTTTGACAGTCTTACCAAGTGGTATCGTATTACCCAGTTACTGGGTTGTGGAGGTCAGAAAGGCAGTCTCTCCATGTAAAATACTGGTATTCAGCGGTTCGTTAGACTGGAAGCCAACCCCAACATAGCTGGGAAAAGTCTAGGCAGATGATGATGATGGTGACCACTTATAGATTTAAGTACGAGATTTTGATAGAAATGGATACTGGGTGTAGGTATGTACATAAATGGTATAAATTATTCCTGATACCAATTTATTTGGAGTGGACACAGCACTTTATCTATCTTCTTTCTTTATCCACAAATCTCTTGCTGATATCTCAGTAATCACATCTTATTTAGCCATTGATACCATTTAACAGTATATTACACAATCCATCAGTGATTATTAGCAAATGCATAAGTTAGTTTATAAACTATTGTGTTTTCAGGGACCGTGACCGCAATCTCGGTATATTCTTGTACAACATACATCCGTTTCTAATGCGACAGAAACTGGATTATCAAATATTTGTTATCGAACAGGAAGGTAAGACCACACAGATAAAGTTAAATACCTACACATACATAAACTCATATCTTCTTCCCATATGGGTAGGCAGCACTACGATAGAACGCCACCTGGGCCTGCATTAAGTATGACCACTTAACGATTCCTTACTCGTAATTACGTCAATCACACACGAAATCTGCTAATATCGTATTAATAATATCGACAAATTGTCTTGGAACATACAACATAGAATATAACATTTCGATTCCTTATCGTAACATTGGTTGCTTCGCTCGCTCGGCTCGCGCGCGGTTGGTCGCAGTTCTAACCTCACCTACCCAACCTAATCGGTGGATAAGCAGTAGGTATGGTGAAGTTCACAATTTATCGACAGCTTACAATCTCGCGAGATAGATAATAAACTAACTGTGTTCACAATCTTACGGTGACATGTATACTCACGGTGGGATTATAGCAGGTGGGAAAAGGGCGTGAGCTTATGTATGTAACTTTGTATGTATGTATGACAGATTCTTATATTTCAAGGAACTGCTCCGTTCAACAAGGGCCGGGTGTACAATGCCGGCTTCAGTGAAATGTTGAAGTTCAATATTTTCCACTGCGTAGTGTTCCATGACGTGGATCTGTTGCCTCTGCACGAGAACATCGCGTACAATTGCCCAACATTTCCAAGGCACATGTGCTCCCGTGTCAACGATACAGAGATGAAGAAAATTGAGTATGTTTTTATGAACTGATGTTGCTAGTAGAATTATTTTTTGACTCGGATATAAACCATTATACATTTTAATCCAGGTTATGGTCTAGGTGTGTGGAAGATTTCATTCAAATCCGGCCGTGTTTTTTTTTTTAGAGTGTCGGAAATCATCAATCAATCAAATAAAAAGTCATTTATTCAAATTAGGCTGAGAATCACCACTTTTCGAACGTCAAAATACATAAGACAGTCCCCCAAAAACGCCCACCCTTCGACACTTCCTAGTGCTTTAGCTGGGAAGAAGAAGTGGCGCAACAAACTCCCCAGCAGCACGGCTGTCTGTTTAGTCGAATGGACTTCATTCTATACATACATAGGCAAAGTAATAAACAATAACGCATAATACCTAAAATATAAGTCTCCTGGTATAAAGGGCGTGATAGCTTACATGCAATGCTGGATTATTGTTTGGAGTAGATCATGTCAATAACTAATGACATAATAAGTAGATAATAATAATTTAAAAAAAAAACTTTGTCAATAAAATAAAAAAATTAAGTATTTCAATAATCATACGAACCCATGTAACCTGTCACTAGGTACGCTAATTTTGGAGAAAGAACACAATCATCAAATTACTTCTCCCGCTCTGGGTGGAGCGAGAGTGCGTGTCAGACTTTTACTAAGTAAAACCCACCCGTGTTCCTTCAGTTGCCTGTGTGCCAGGGGTCACGGTATCTCTTTCGAACCACCCGCACCCCTGGAAAAATATTGCGTTTGCTTGGATTCGAACTTGCTCAGCTTAATAGTAAAGCGGTAATTCGCACATCGGGACCGGACTTGCGACGTGATTGAGTAAGAAACATACAAACTCACTAACATCCTAGCTATCACATGTCGTAGCATTCATAATTAAGCATATTATATTAGGGCAAAAGGCTATATTACGCCACTTTGGCAATCTTTTATAATCCTTTTTCAGGCCATCGTACAAGTTTCAAAGTCTCTTTGGCGGTGTGGTGTCGATGACTAGAGAGCAGTTCGAGAGAGCCAACGGATTCTCCAATCTTTACTTCGGATGGGGGGGTGAAGACAACGACATGTTTTGGAGGTGAGGACTGAGGACACTTTGCGCGACAATTATGGTATCGCACAATTCGCACACTTAAAAACTGAAAGGTTCCATCAATGTCAAATAGTTACGTAAATTCTATCAAAATTATTGTTTCCAATTGATGATATTTCTTCCTAATCGAATATTAATTTACGTTAGTATAGGCAAGTTAGTAGCAGTGGTGGCCCAGTGATAACGGCCGTGACTTACGAGTTGTAGGTCGTGCGTTCGAACCCAGCCAGGCGCATGACTTGTGTAAATAACATCACCACTGCTCTCAAACGGTGAAGGAAAACATCTTGAGGAAACCGGCATATCCTAGAACCAAAAATTCGAAGACATGTGACATCTACTAACACGCACTGGGCCCGCGTGGTAGATTACGGCCCACTCCCTCTCATGGAGAGGAGGCCTGTGTCCCAGCAGTGGGAACGTTTATAGGCTGAGTATGTATGTAGGCAAGTTAGGTTGATTTTAAAATGTCGAGTACCATAGTAAGAATCATTAAAATGTCTGGATTTGTTTGTTGCACGAATTGAACTTTAGGTACGGGTGGGTCTCAAACTTGTTTTTTCCAAAAACACATAGATAGGTATTTGTTTTATTTTGGAAACTAAATCGCGAACACGGGAAAGGGACGTGCATAACGCGGCAACCACCGTGACATGTCGTAGATACGACCGGCCACAATCTTCAACAAAACACATTTCCTTTAGCTTTCACGCCAAACGCTACACCAAAATGTATGGGAATGAAGCCGGCTGTCGCTGAAAACCAGCGCTGGGGCTCTGTCTTGCATAGGGTCGCAGCAAAATGCTGAGCGATAGCCGTTTTGCGTGGACACATCCACGCAAAACGGCTATCGCATTTCTCTTCAACTTTTTCTTATCTTTGTACTCACCTGTTTCTTTTTGCGTCATGTTTACCGTAAATAAACGTTTTTTCTTTCTTTTCTTTCTTTCTTTCAAATCACCTGCGGAAAGAATACGACGTAACTTTTCCGCAGGTAATGTCATTCCCATACATTTTGGCGTAGCGTTTGACGTGAACGCTAACAGAAATGTATTTGTCTCGGCCTGCTGGCCAGAAGACGAGGCTCGCGCGCGGCCAACATTGCGGCTAGCGTAGTAGGTGGTCGTGGGCGCGTAGTTCGCGAGATCCATTACCATGAATGTGAAGTTACCCGTCAGTGAAATCTACCAGTCTGAAATAAGATTTATGTCTGAGCATGTTTCTAGATTTTTGTCACTCAGAGTGACATTGATATCCTTCTACAGTTTTATAGAGTGAATCACTCTACAATTAAACCTATAGAAGGATATTAGGCGCCTAAATGCCATTTATGTTGTAAACATTTTGTAAAATTGCCACAGAAGTTGTATAGAAAAACAAGATGGCGGTGATCACGCTTTTGACCACGCGTCAAAGATCCTTGTAGTAAATAGGCCCCCTTTTTGTTTAAGGCTGCGTGCTGCCGGGTACCCAGTTGTGCGGTACAATAGCACTATTGGCGTGTACCTAGTGCTGCCACATACGCGTGACGAAGCCAATCCTTTCAGGTAATTTTGCCTTCATTCTTCAGACTTTACCGACTGTTGGCTCACTGCCTTATAAATAGGGTCGGTAAGTAGGGCATTTAGAGGCCCTTCACACATACTACAACCACACTACGTGGATGGTCGCTAATTTGTGTGAACATTAATAAACGTTTAATCACACGGACAACATATTTTTTCTGTCAAAATCAACCGTGTGCGTGTGGGCGTTATCGCCCACACGGTTCAACGCCACGTCGCGCGTCGCGCCGGCGGGCGTCGCAGCCATGGCGCAGCCTTAACGCAGTTAATTAATTATTTGTCACATTGTTGGTTTACCACAGACATACTTGGGACATTCCTCCCTGAATATTATTAACTGCGGCTATTGATTCGTCCCAAATACTGATAGGTACATGAACATTTGTACAGACGCCAGCACATCAAGCTACCCCAATCTGTCAAGTTTCTTTGATAGATTTTCAACTTTAATGTATTTGCATATGGTTCATGTTCAACTGACAAAATTTCTGCTGGCGTCTGTACTTAATTACAGGGCTATGTATTGACTGAGTGAGAGGTTGAATATCGTCGTTGCGACTTTAAGACCCCTTATGTGTAAAAATAAAAACCTTGTTAGGTACACAATTGCCAAATCGGAAAATAGAATGGGGAAGGCAACTTTCAAAATGGCGCTATAGTAGCTAGTTCCTAACACAAGCTAGAAATGCAAGACGTGAGGTGGTTAATGTTTTATTATTGCGGAAATGACGCATTGTAGTGTACCTAAATACTCCACAATTAAAGTCAATCATTTCACTAAAAGTAGAAGATTGTGGTTTAAAGCTATTCCTAAAGATTAAAAAAAAAACGAGTACGCTGAAACATTTTGGAGAAAGTTATTTAGAAAGTGTTAGAATTTAAAACTTAAAATATTTTCTATAGTTAAAACTAGGTACCTACCTAGATACTTGATTTAAAATTTTGAAATCAGTGAAAATAACAAAATAGTAAAATAATACCAAACTCATAAATGAATTCGAAATGGAATGAATGAACGAAAATCGTAATGTCAAAGTAACTGTTATGCCGCCTTTTTTCCACATAAGGCTCATTATTCCATACTCAGATCCTTTTTAGCTGAAGAATGAATGTGACAGTTTGGCATATTTTCTATACAAATGCTGTCAAACCGACATATTTATTCCTCAGATAAAAGTTACTATATTATCTGACTACTGAACACCCCCGACACATCCATAGGATGCAGACCCTCCAAAACCGTTTCCTCCGCCAAGCCACAGGCTCCCCTTGGTACGTTCGGAACGAGATCCTCCATCTCGATCTGAAAATGCCCACTATTGCTCAATTTATGAAACGCAACTCGAAGCGTTTCTTCGATAAAGCCGAGATACATCGCAATCCCTTGATTGTGAAGGCCGCTAGTTATGTCCCCAGTAGAATCAGTAGTATTCGCAGGCCGAAACATGTCCTCTCCGAACCAGATGACCCCATCGCTGTTCTCCAAGAAAAGAATAGGGCCACCAGTACAGTACACAAACACAAACGACGACCGTCCTACCGACCTCGCCGCCGAGGTCCTCGCGCCCCGCGAAGACTCCCGAGTAGCGATCAGACCCCCGACCGTCCCTTGCTCGTTGATGCGCCAGCCCGCGCCGCAGCTGAGCCAGTAGCTTTAAATTCCCCGTCTTATAATCATGAAAACAACTTGATCCAGCCTGTCCCTGATAGTACTAGCTGCCCCCCCCCCCCCCCCCCGCCAGCGACTCCCTGAGCCGAGGTTCGTACCCCACAGGGGGTGCCCTCAGTGCGCAGTCGTTTTAGGTTTAAGTAGGTTTACGCCCTGGCTGGAGGCTTTTAGATTCCTAAAAACCTTCACAGGAAAGTCCGGTTGAGCAGTCACGGCCTCTCAAGGTCAACTGCGAGATGACAATTCCAAGAAAAAAAAAAAAAAAAAAAAAATACTGCTGAAAAATTTGCCGTTACATGTTGATGATGTCATAACATTAGCGCATTAATTTGTGTGGGGAAGGTAAAGAAAAAAAAAAACCGGTTCCCAAAAAGAGTTGAGTTAGTTTTTTTAAAGAAATATCGATCGTGAAACAGCAAACTATACATTTTCTAATATTTTTTTCAGGCACCATCTTCTCAGCAGGGCTGTGGAAAGATACAAGATTGACGGACTTTCTAATTCTGAATACTATGTCGTTTCTACGAAGTTTCGGCCTCTGTGTACGCATATCGTAGTCGACATTAATCCACGAGGTGACAACATAACTGACCTTAATCATAAATGGGACAGCAAAGGATTTTATTAAATTGTGGCTAGAGAATGGCGTGTAATTTATTTGTTAGATTAGGTACGTGAGTAACATTACCTAATGGCGAAAGTAGAGGTGGGCCGAAAAAAAACGTAATCTACTAGAATACCTATATGCCATTTTAGGATTAATAATGCAAGAAAAAAGTTATTTACTAATAGAAAAAAAAAAATGTAAGGTACGCGATACTCGCGCCTAGGTACACACCATTCGTGACGTATACGAAAAAGAAAGAGACACAGAGAGAATGTGCGAGGACCTAACCTGGGGAGCAAGAGCGAGCGAAGCGAACTCCATTTTTAAATATTTTTTTCATAGGTCAACAAAAATTAGCTTGGAAGTCCGCTTTTGTTATTTAGCACATCACCTCGAATTTTTTTCGTTAGTTTTACTTTTAACCATTCATATTATTAGCTACAAAAAAACATGAGTTTAGGAAGAATGCTGACTATAGACTTTGGACGCGCCAAGCCCCTCAGACCGCTCCATCTTTTTAGGATTATAATGTTATCCTGAAATCCCGTCGCCAATTCTAGGTTGGCATAGCAGGCCTCTGTGCCCGCAGAACTGACTGCAAAACTTTTAAACTTAATACCTACCTAGTTAGGCCGCTGATGCTGGAGATATAGAAGGTATTTCTTCAGCGTTCCTCATTGAAGCAACGTCTTGATGGATATGCGATCAGGCTAGTTAGTCCATTCAGATGATTCGATTTTATTTTTCTTAAGCCGTTGGAGGAGCAGCCCCCCGCCCCCCTTGAAACTTCATTCGAAGGATTCTTGGCAGCACCTTCGGAAAAACCACTGCTCACCAACGATGCAGACGGTTAACTGCACAGCTACAAATTAGTACGAAACCTTAAGGAAGCCCTCCACATCCGACCCATGGCAAAGGCCTGCAGTGGGAACATTGTAACCTGATTAGATGATCTTGGATCACTTTTCTCTAAAGTTTTACTGGAAGGCACACAGCGCAATCTACAGCATGGACAGCGAACGTGAGAGGAGCGGATGATCAAACAGCAGTGTTTTAGCTCCTCATATCTTCGGAAGATGTCGCTGTGCGTATTACGCTTAATGAATGGACTTCAAGAATCTCAATAATAAAATAAAGCGATGATATAAATAACACGTATTAAATAATCTTGACCTAAATAAAAATAAAAAAAACATATTCATAATTAAAACCAATTCAAGATTCTGCGATAAACGAAACGTTCTGCGTAGTGTTACCATGGCCAGATATTCTGCTACAAATGCAGGGCAAACTACTCCTAATTTGCTCGTATACAAGTTTTTTGAAACACAAAACAAGTAAAACTAGTGAAAGAATCACGTCCTAAGTTGCTATTGATGTTATTTTTTTATCTAACAAATGAATATAGGGGTAAAAGGTGTAAAGCAAAACACTTCAGTACCTATTTAGTTTTAGCTCACTTTAACATTTCTATTTAGTAATCGACTTGTTTCAACTTTTGTTTTAATAAACTCTGACCGCAATGGTAAACATATTTACTGCATTGGTAACACCGGTTCGTTCTCTCCTGATGTAAATGTCAATTGTCAGTTGAGTATTGCGGTTTGCGTTTGCGGTAGGCAGTGTCGGGTTCAGTCTCATGTGGGTTTTCCGCATTGACAATATTCTTATTATTCGCACTTTCACCAGTTAATTATCATTACATTGTGCAATAAACAATATCTACGTACCGAAATAACTGTAACAACGTGTGAGAATTTGATCTGGCAGTTATAATCCTTAAAATCGTGTAGGCAGTGTTTTTTTTCGTCAAAGACTTGTTTTTTTGTGTATTTCGTTTCTGATTTTTGGCGCAACTTGTTCGGAAATTCTAAGTGGACTGAATACAAGGTAAGAACTACACTTACATCGATTTTGCACGTTCTAATATTATAAAACATGGTTATTTTTTAGCGTTATTCTAATTATAGAAACCAGTTCTAATGTACCAAGTAAATGACGGAGATTGTTGTTATTATTATTCAAATATTTACCTATTCTTGAACACGCCGTAACGACCTAGGTACCTAAAATTTTTAGAAAATCGGTAAGTATAAATAGTTTGTGTGCAATATGCATATTTTATGCATTTTATAGTAAGTACCAAACATAAAACAAAACTCATAAACATTTTACATTACAATTACTCCTAGTTTTATTACTGATATGAGATCAATTAAAATGACCATAATGTACATATTTGGCAACAACAACAATCCTTTTAAAAATCTACTTTATGTATCTATGAGGTATATAAATAATCTTAATCAGTGTAAGTAAAACTTAATACTTAAGTGTATCAGTAAAATAACAAATGTTTTCAAAACAAAGGTTAAAATTCTTCCATGAAATTTTTTTAAACTTTCAACCACCGGCCAAGTACCATAACTTTTAACACACTTTTTTTACTGGCCTTTGTCTAGCAAAATAAGAAGTCAAAGAGAATATTCCCTAAAGTGCTGTCTATGGTTCTTACATAAGAATACAATTTAGCACTCCAATATTGAAATGACCTCGACAAGATGAAGTCCTATTGTCTTGAGGATGTGCCCATTGAAGTGATTGCACTATAATTTCATTTAAATATTTCCTATGTGTGTATTCTGGCACACTGCTCTAATTTAACTATTTGTCCCATTTGTGTTACATGGCCAGTATCAAGACTGTTTAAAAAAAGGAACATAGTGTAGGGTTCTTTTTTTGAAACGTCATACAACATAGTGTAGTGTTCTATTTTTTTTAAAAGGTCATTCAACAAATTATAAGCTTACGAATACAACAGAATAATATTTACAAATCTTTGGTTACAATCCATAACTGTTTGATAAATGGTTAAGTGATTCATAATTATAATATTACTGAAGACTTTTGATACAACAACACTAGTATTATCTTGTATGTTAGTTTAGTTAAAAAGTAGATAACAAAGCCATACACTGTGTATATTAATAATATTATATTATTTACTGAGTACCTATTAATTTGGATAGTTGGTCAGGAATATTTTTGTGTGAAAAATGTAAAGATCTGCGAAAATCACCCTCGCAGCTATGTCATAACTGCTGTCAAATTGTTACTCCTGATATGTAGTTGGTTGTACCTATTGATTGCGTTTGGGACTTCCTATCTGAGAAGAGAAGGTAATTCTGAGCTATGATTCGTTATCTGTAGGTAGGTACTTATTAAGGTCACAGTATAATATGACTATCACAGTTTTGTACAATAATTTAGCTTCACTCTAAAAAATTCCGATTTTATAAACCTCCATAAAAAAGTACCTCGACAATGAACTTTGAACCTTATCACCACTTAGTAAAGACTAGTTCTAAATGCGTCATTCTGGTTAGTGTTGGTTCATTTGCATAGGTACTTATTATTTGGTCATTGTTAATGTATTAAAATGCGGACTAAGGCTCCCTTTCCCTCCCAAAACTGCCTTTTCGTTCCGCGGCAATGTAGATTTACATTGCCGCGGAACGAAAAGGCAGTTTTTAGAACGAAATTGTACAAAGCCCATTGAACTTTATGTCAATCGTAACGTACAGAGGCCAGCACATCAAGCTACCCCAATCTGTCAAATTTCTTTGATAGTTTTTCAACTTTATCACAAAGGAATCAGGTTTATGATCAATTGGGAAAATTTGACAGTTTGGGATAGCTTGTCCTGCTGGCGACTGTACAAATGATAAACCAGTTGCGGGAATTCCCAGAAATGCCCGAAAATTCTACGCGAAGACGCGCGACCTGTGGCAATACGACAGTGCCATTATAGGTACCTAACACAATTCTATTACCTACGAGACCATTGACCGACCACTGATCGACCATTATTATTATGAACTTTTAGCAAAATGACGATGGGATCGTGTTGGAATGACGAATTTATAAAATAGCAGACTTGGGCCCTTTTTCTGCTCGTATTTATTTTGTACGTTATACCTACAATTGATACCTAGTAGCTGCTGATCGCGTTTTCACCCGCATTTTTGTCGGAAATAAACCGTAAAGAACCTGTTACTCCTTGTAAAACCAGCTACCTATCTGCCAGTTAAAGTCCTGTCAAAATAGTATCGAAGATTAGCCGGAACAGAGATAGACAGACAAAAGTTTTAAACATTACCTATAATATCCTACTAAGTAACATAATAAATGTGAAAGTTTGGATTTTTGGCGATTGATTAACAAACATTTGTTAATCATTCACGCAAGAACGGCTTAACGGATTTGGATGAAACTTGGCACACACGTACATAGATTACAACCAGAATTAACTGATAGGATACCTACCTACCTTTTCTTTTAATCGCGATAGTCCGTTACCGTGGGATACTTTTGATTTTCGACCTGCATACGGGCGAAGCCGCTGCCAAATGCTAGTACCTACTCTCATAAGTAGATAATAAGCGTTTAGTAAAAAACTGTTATTTGACATTGCAAACAGACACTTCAATTTTATTAATTTGTAAAGATGTAAACTTTAGATCCCGCTCAGAGCCAGCAGGCCCTTAGAGAATATTTAAGGCCAATCATGATAAAGTTCATGCTTTGCACAATTTCTTTGTAAACATTCGCGTCCGTTCCGTTCCGTGACAATGTAAATTGAGCCTTAGGTTATGTTTGACCTCATCTTGCAGCCGACCATAAGAACACGATTACATTACTTGACGTACAATTTTATTAATACGTGTAACACTTGTTATTTATGATTACATTTGACATAACATAAAAAAAAAAAACGTAAAAATTCACGTACTCACTCACATAAAAATTTAAAGTCACGCCTTTTTCCCATGGGGTGGACCAGAGAACGCTACCTGTACGTACCTTTGTTTGCTTCGATTACGTTCATTCATCTGTGCACGCATATCTATTATAGGTACCTATATTTCTTTAAAATCGTATTTTACAAAGTCTTGCTACCATACTTGCCGATGATCATCTCCAAATAAACGCCTGCTAAAACATACAGTTAGTTTATCAAAAAATAAGATCAATATCGCCAAAAAGGGGCTTAAAGGTAGCACATCTCGAATTTATAATAGCAGCAAAAGCGATTTAATCAGCGGTAATGAGAAACTGAGCGTCGTCTTTCATTACGTAACACTTGCAATCTTTATCTCACATAAGCACTCTCATCGGAATTTGGTAGCTTACGTTTGTCTACCGCCATCTCCGTGACGTCACCGAGAACGAGATGACGGCGCTGAAGTTGCGATACATACACTTACTATGGCCGCGTGTCCACCGTACGTTCGTCACCCGAGCGCCGTCACCCCGCGCCCCGAAGTATTTAGAAGTCCGGCCGGCGCAATCGCTTAAATTCGGCCCGAGATTATGCCGGCAATATAAAACAAGTTTGATCTTTTCCACACTCACTGCCGTCGCACCGGCTTCGTTAGCACGTCCTTAGTTTTGTCTATCATACTTACATACTGAACCGCTGAGTTTGGTCGCTGTGCAGTGGACAAACGATCGCCGTCACGGGGACGTCACGGTCGATTCCTAATAAAGTCGCTTGTCGATGACGGCTACTGTGGACACATGCCATTATTGTACGACTGACGATAAATTTTGTTTCCATCAGAAAAATCGTCAAAAGAGTTGCCAGGCCCTAAAATTCAAAGTCATAATAAGTACGTTTTTAGTGAGGTCGCTTCGCGAAGCCTGTGAAGCTCCCAGGAAGCTTCTGTGCTTTTGGGCGGAGCTAGGCTGGCTCTGTTAGCCAGAATCCCCACGCACAACGGACCGAATGGGAGTCTACGTGCGGAAAAGGGAGTCCCATCATCATCATCATCAAGTACGTTTTTATCGTAACGTAGGCAAGCCCAGGCAGGCGGATATTATGTATTAAAAATAAAACGGTTCGAGGGTCTTTATTACCATCGCCAAGTTCTAATATTATGTTTCTTTCCAGTGTTCCACCTTCCTATCCTCAAGACCGAAGCGCCAAATTTCCTGGATCCTCTAATCCTGTCTCGCAAACAGATCGCATGGCTGGTTTTAAAATTAAATTACTATCATTGTTCATTGTTTTTGGAGCAAGTATTTTGACCTACAGCATGTATTCTTACGTGTTTGAGCGTCTGCGCATGCGCCATAAAAATATGCTTACATTTGGTAGCATGTTCACTTATTAAAATTATTATGTCATGAATTAAATATTTCTTTTTGTCCTTGATTTTTTTTCCCTCCATACAATCAAAGTTTACGATGTAGGAGATTTGAGTTTAATGTTTCCGTTATCAAATACTTTCTTGTATTTTGTTCTTGTAAGAAGCAATTAATTACGTAACTAACATGTAATAATAGTAATGAATTTATTAAAACGATGCATGAACGCTTCGTTCAATTTAATGTTTATGCACAGAGGCCAGCACATCAAGCTACCCCAATCTGTCAAATTTCTTTGATAGTTTTTTCAACTTTATAACAAAGGAATAAGGTTTATGTTCAATTGGGAAAATTTGACAGTTTGGGATAGCTTGACCTGCTGGAGACTGTACAAGATGTTTTTCTAAGGGTTCCGTACAAAGGTGCCAACAGGTTCCTATTATTATACCAACGCTCCGCTGTCCCTCAATCCGTCTGTCACATAGGTACCTGTTTCTTTTGAACCGTAACAGGTACATAATTGAAATTTTCACAGAGGTTTTACTACTGTGGCCGCTACAAATAATAAATATATGTCATCCTCTGCCTAGCCTTTTCCAACTACGTTAGGGTCGGCTTCTAGTCTAACCGGTTGCAGCTGGATACCAGTATTGATAGTTCCATCCATGTAGACGCGCCCCAACTCTTTGACACTTGTACTGAGAGCGGTCAAAAACAAAGAAAAGGGGCAGAGAGGGGCGCGGCATCGTGGATGGAACTATCTGTATAGTCTATGGAGCCACTGCCTATGTGACGTCCACAGTCTGACAACGTGGTACCGTGTTATCCAGTACTGCGTGTACTGGGTAAGTCGATACCACGTTGTCAGACTTTCGAGCTTTTGACGACCCATAACAACTGTCAAAGATCCACGAATGACAGCCGGGACCAACGGCTTAAAGTGTCCATGCCGGGCTCTTGGTATGTAAATGTCGTGGCCATATCGTAGATTAGCTCACTTCATAAAATTCTCGAGAATACGGTCGACGTCAGGGGCACCCCGACGTTCGGTTGGTTAGGTTAGGTTCCTTTAAACCCTGCAGACAAAAATAGGAGACCCACGCAGCGGGGCTCCGTCATCCTGACATCGACCGTCTTCTTCTGTAATATAAGAACCAGAAGAAGACGAGAATTTCATGAAATGCGACCATTTCATGAAATTCTCGAGCATTTCATGAAGTGAGCAATCTACGATATGGCCATTTCATGAAGTGAGCAAATCTACGATATGGCCACAACATAAAGATGGTCGCTCACTCTACGGACAACGCGGCAAGCATAGCTTGACCCGTGCCTTTGTTATAACTTAGCATAATATGCTTAGCTTAGCAATAATACAAATATGAAGTACCTATTCAATATGTTACGGTGGAACGATACCCTTCTAGTGCGAGTCCGACCCGCACTTGGTTGCTTTTTTCTACCGATGCGCAAAAAAGGACACCATGCGCGCACACATGTGCCAGAATGATAATGGCAGTATGTTAATAGATGCACACGGTCCCATGCTGCTAATGTCCCGCCATTCTACCATAACTGTTCGTATCATTGTTTCGGAAACGTGATTTTTATCCTAATGACGCCGCAGTTTCGTGATCACATTCGGATACAAACGTGCTAAACGCTCCGTCAAGCGTTTTATTGACAAATGCGAACATCGGTTATTTGATCATTCAGTCTCATCATAATTTGCCTATCGTTTTCCCAACTATGTTGGGGTTGGTGTCCTGTCTAACCGGCTGCAGTTAAGTGCCAGTATTTATAAGGAGCGATTGCTAACTGCCCTCCACAACCCAGTTACTGGGTAATACGATACCTCTTGCTAAGGATTGGTTGTCAGACTTCCGGGCTTCTGGCGCCCGGTAACGACTGTCACAGATCCACGACAGCCGGGACCAACGGCTTAACGTGCTTTGCGAGGCACGGAGGGGTCTTGGTATTTAAACATCACCCACCCACGGACCAACCGCGGCAGGCGTAGCTTAACCTCATCGATCGACGCGTGTGGCTATTGTTACTTAACCACAAAATTCGATCATTCAGTCTATGATAACGAAACCGATTATCGTAATCGTAATAGATTCGATCATGATTTAATTCGGTTTCCTTGTTTTTTTTTTTTCACCGTAAAAACTTCGTGAGATATTATGTGAGATTTCGCAAGGAAAAAAAACTCGAGTCATTAAAATTGATAATCTTGATAGTCTTATCTGAAAGATTAAGGGTCAAGTTAAAACCCTGATAACGAATGAGTCAGTAAGTAACTTCGCGAAATCCGAATAAATTGTTATAGTATAAAGTTCAGGCACCCAAAAATTGACACTAGGTGACCTAAATTCTCTTTGAGTAAACAAATGTTTTGATCCAGTTCGTTTCAGTCCAAATTCAATGATTACTGTACACACGGCTACACATCAAGTTAGACACCCTATATATCTATAACTACGCTACCAGCAATACAGAGAATTGTACGAAAGGGACTGCGCATCGTGGCATCGGCCAATCATAGCATTTGCTGCGTTGGCCAACGCAACCACACACACAGATGCACATTTTTTGCCAAAAACTTTAGCTTCAAATATTTCAAATTCTTTTTGCTCGTGTTCAGTGTTTTGTTGCATGCCATGCCAGTCAGTTCCCATTTCCCAAGTATCGTTCGGGCTTCACGTAATTACGCGGCAAAGGCGTCGGTTATTTTTTTGATAGTAGTTTGTTGTATTTCTTGATAACATTATTTGATTGTTGAATGTTTTTTAATATTCTATTTTTTTATTTTTGTTGAAGAGTTGGTTATTTATTTTAATAGTAGTTTGTTGTATTTGATAACATTATTTGATTGTTGAATGTTTTTTTAATATTCTATTTTTTTATTTTTGTTTGAAGAGTTGGTTATTTTCTTTAATAGTAGTTTGTTGTATTTGATAACAATATATTTTGATTGTTAAATGTTTTTAATATTCTACATTTTTTAAAGTAATTTCAGCTCAATGTTTGTTTTTATTCAGCTTAAAGCCATAAATATAATTGATCTAAAACTATGTATTTACATAAAGTTACTCTTGCCTAGCGTGAGGGATTTCTCATACCTACTTAACTATTATTGGCATAGAATAATAAACCATGTCAAGTTTTATTTGTCACGATGATTATGGGGGTTATCACTGTGGAATATATCTCTTATATACCTACCTATTGTGTTGATTAAAATGCTCACATAAATTTCAACTGTGATGTTTTTATGTTCATTGTTGCTTTTCTTTTTTTTTTGGGTGGGAAATCATCAAATAACTTCTCCCGCTCTGGGTGGAGCAGGAGGGCGTGTCAGACTTTTACTGACTAAAACCCACCCGTGTTCCTTCAGTAGCCCGTATGCTAGGGGCTGTGGTATCTCTTTCGAACAAACCCGCACCCCTGGCAGGCATCGGCCCTTGCGGGCCCCATCATTTTGTGCTGACATCAGTGACATCTCTTTGAGGCGCTCGTGGAACACAACGCGCCGTATGTTCATTGTTGGTTAGATTTTTAATTGTTGTTGCCTCCTGAGGAAGCTTTTAGTATTTTTATAGTATTTTCAGATTGTGATAGTTATTTAGTATTATCCTTACAAACGTTTATAATTAATCATTATCTGTTGCTGTCGACGAGGACCGTGCGTAGCTTTGTGAATTTATGTTTTAAATTTCTAATTCTTTTTAAGCTTTCCTCGACTGATTTCGTTCCCTGTCAAGTCATTTCGGAGACACATTTATAATGATCCATGCATTAAGTGACTATAAGGGGCTATGGTATGGCCTAGGTTATTATCTCCCGCCGCTTGCGCGAAACCAGAATACAAAAAAACTTTTTTCAAAAAAATAACAACCGACTTCCAAAAAACACTACAAAGTGCAAAATAACTTTAATTTCGGAAGGCGGTGACTTTGGAGGTGTAGGTATTTCAATTATTTGTCACCGCCTTCCGAAATTAAAGTTATTTTGCACTTTGTAGTGTTTTTTGGAAGTCGGTTGTTATTTTTTTGAAAAAAGTTTTTATTTTTCACTTTTTAGTTACCTATCCCACACCAATTCGAAATTTCATCTTCTTTGGGGTCAAAACAATGCATATTTATGCGATAGCAGCATTCGCGGTTGATTTGCTGTAAAGTTTTGAAGAGTTCCGTTGTCTGTCTCCGAAACGCATCATCAGATCTATATGAAATTTATATGGGACCATTTCGGAACAAACCCCTTTCGAACAAAAAAATAATTTTGCAAATCCGTCTATATACGACGGAGTTATGCCCGAACATACATAAAAAAAATATATATAAACATGTCGAATTGATAACCTCCTTCTTTTTGAAGTCGGTTAAAAACCTACACACCCGGCGGAATACTGCTCGAATTTCGTTACCCACAAAAAGGTAGGTATCTAGCGAATATCGCTTAAAAGTATCTGAATAGAATAGGCCTCTAGCTAATGTTTTTAGTTAATAAGTTTAATGTGCCACCTAAAAGGTAACGTTGTGATTTAGAAAGAGTTCGTTTTTAATATTGAACCTAACTACGAAAAATAAAGCTCGTATTCTTAGTAGGTATAGTGTATCAATGTTGACCCATTTGAAAACAATTTTCTACCTTTAAGTATCAAGTAATTTAACACAATTACTTTTCTATTATTATCAGACTCAATGAGTCTGCCTATCATCCAAGGGATTAACCAATCCAAGCTACCCCTAATTTTTTCAGTCCTCATCATCATCATCATCAACCTATAATGTTCCCACTGTTGGGACACAGACCTCCTTTCGGTGAGAGGGAGTGGGCCGTAATCAACCACGCGGGCCCAGTGCGGGTTGGTAGATGTCACATGTGTTCGAATTTTAGGTTCTAGGACATGTCGGTTTCCTTACGATGTTTTCCTTCACCGTTTTTGAGAGCAGTGGTGATGAAATAATTCACACAAAGTAAAGCGCCTAGCTGGGTTCGAACTCACAACCTACAACTCGTAAGTCGCGGCCGTTACCACTTGGTCACCACTGCTCTCAGTATTCAGTCGTTTTACTGTAAAAGTTAATGAAGCAGATATACTTGCTTGCAATTTTTTTTTGCATTTAAATAGATATCAGTAAAGTATTTTCCCTTGGCAATGAGAATTTCCAGCACCCTAATTGCGTAAACTCACGGTCAATCATAATTTGTTACAATTTAACAGTTAAACAATATTCATTGCGTTATTTACGTTGTTGAGCAGACACATTTTTTCGAACATATGAATCAATGGTTTAGCAATCTGTTTTAAAGTGGTTCAGATTATGGTTGATCGTGCGTCAAGCAATTATTGTGCAGGCTTCTAATATCGTCTGTGCAAAATCACGTATATGTATTTAATTTTTGACTGTCGTGAAGAATTTTGATTACAAATCTATCTATCTATCTAAAAATGAATCGCCGAAATGTATGTACGCGCATAACTTCCGAACGACTACACCGAATTGGATAATTCTTTTTTTTATGTGTTCCTTATTGTCAGGACAAGGTTTGTATAGCTAATTCCAATTTAATATTCATAGCTAAGACAGGACAACGTCTGCCGGGTCAGCTAGTTGATTTTATAAAATCAATGGTGGTAAAAAAGGGATAAGTAGTAAGTTTGTTTGAAAACCCAACATGAACTAGATTTCCAAATTGCACGCGTGCTAACCGCGTGTAACAGCTAGAAATTCATAATAATATAAATATTAAGTAAGTAGGTATATAAAAATTAATCCCTATTTCCCTTGGTCACGGCATCACACGTGAACGGCTGGACCAATTTTGCTAATTCTTTTTTTGTTGTGTTTGTTATTGTCAGGAGAATTGCAAACACTTTATGGTTCTGATGAAAGAAAAAATAAGAAAGTTGCGCGTAACATAACCATATAATTTTCTAATATTATACCAATGCGAATTCAATATTCATAGTTAAGACAGGACAACGTCTGTCGGGTCAGCTAGTTGTTAATAAATGCCTAATGGATGTATTGGTGCAAACTCACAGGCGCAGCGCAAATCGAAAGATAAATAACACATATCGTAAATGAACGTAACGAGAGCTTAGCTTGTTTACAAAATAATATACACACCTAGGTATAGAATAGAACGCCGTTTGGTCGTGGTAGCGGCGCGCTCCCGCAGGCGACGTGCGTAAGCGGGACGAAATAAGAAAAACATATCGTACCCTCTCGCACTATTCGCAGCGTTCAACTTCTAGTAGTTCAAAGTCCAAACAGTCTAGGTTGATGTGTAGCCGTGTGTACAAATACCAAAGAGGCTCACCTTCCGGCCAGTTTAATCGGTTAAGGGCACACTTTGCGCGGGCTCGAACTCACTGGTGGGCCTGGCTAAAAATCACGCTGTCTCACCAGGCTTCGTATCCGACCGAGATAGTATCAGTGGTGAGCAGTTAGACGCTAGTCTACACGCACAACGTTATTGAGTGAGATGCAGGAGCATTTTTGGCAAAAAAATCGCGAAAAAATTAAGAAAAGTCCTTCAGAAGATCGGGTTTTATGAAAAAACCACTGCATAAATCAATGACCAATAAAGTTTATTGAACTTTTCGATAGTTGAACTTTGTCGGTACCGACTTGGTTTTCGAGATTTTACACTCCTTTTATTACTTAAACACGCTCAAAGTTAGGTTAAATTAGCAAGAAAAACTAATCTTTGTTGGCTCATAACTTTTTAATGGCTTTTTATTTTAGTATTCTGTTTCCGTACAGACAATAATAATAACGAGACAAAACCATAGCATGTTTAATTTTTGATGTACATAGTCAAACAGTGGAGTAAAACCCTCCCGAAGTTTGTATGGAAAAAATGTGGACAAGTGTCACCTTAAGGGTAGTTTATCTTTTGTACTTGTGGCCCTACTGTGAGTTTCTTTTGACCATCTCGATCTAACGCTTCAAACAAGTTCGGCGCTCCGATTGGTCCGTCACCAATCCATGGCCAATCGGAACTTGGCCCTAGATTGGTGAAGGACCAATCGGAGCGCGAAAACCTGGTCGATGCGTTAGATCGAGATGGTTAAAAGAAACTCACAGTAGGAGTCTTTGGCAATTCTTCGACCTTGAACTGGCCTAGTAGTACTGAGTTTAAAGAGTGTATGGAGGTCTGATATGCAGTCGCTCGCATGCAGAATACTGGTATTCAGGCAGATGATGATGGCTGGGTAGTTCAGGAGATAAGCGGGTACAAAAAAAAAAAATACTGGCACTCCAGGAGTGCCAACAGAAGTGTGTATTTTTTGAATCGTCAATACAGGATTTCACATTGGGTCCTTGGATCCTAATTGCTCTCGGTAAAAAATGATAAACGAGCGATCGACTTCAGCCATTAAAGGTTAACAGCACAGATTTTTACGATAACAATACAAAGGGAAAGAAAGGGATAAAATAATTAGAATTTCCTAATGAAAGAAAGGGACTTTTCCAAAAGACATGAAATGCGCGACTCATCCGTGTGCTAGTTCACCCATATACCTATACACAGTATATATTATAGCTCATGGAAAGCGTTCGATGACGATGACGCGAGTTCCATGATTTTTGTTCACCCAAAAAGTGCTCAACGCGCCTAAATAAGTTTTCACTTAAAAAAACCAAACTCTCTACTTTACTCTACTTATAAGTATCTATAGATACAGTAAACTGATTCTATTCGCGTGATCGTTAGCGGAATGTTTTGCTCCTGTTATGTTTCACCTTGACTGCAATAGGTATGTTTGTCTACCAGTTAGTTATTTGATTAGGAGTCTATTTTTGTCAGATTCGGACTGATGTTTTCCTTAAGTGGTCTACAATCTGTAGATGGCTATCGGAATTCTTTTATGTTGCCACTTCACATTGTCGACTGTTAGCCTGGCATTGTTAAAATACAGGCTTTACCAGCGACCACGTAATTAATTAACAATTGAACATCACGAATAATTAATGAAACAGCACAGAAATACAAACATTGTCTTGAGTTAAATAGTGAAGCTGTCTTACATACAAACTGCGGGATGATTAAATCATTACCGACGCTGAGCGTTAATATCGTCTTAATGCTGGCAGCATTAAGACGCTTCGTGGTGTGGCGGCATCTACAAAGCCACATGCGAACTACGTATCGATGACCTGACGTCACACAAATCCTGCATCGCGCAATCAGAGTTTACCTTGCGTCTGGTATTCACATCAACATTCGAAATCAACTGTCATGCAGTTGCCCACCAGACACAACGCCCGCCTGGTCGGGGGATACTCCCTTTTCCATACATATAGAGTATGAGTGAACTTTACACCCTGTTCCTCATATCTCTATAGTGATAACGTCACCGTTTCATGGCTTGTAGTGCGTACCTTCCTGTTTCAAAGATGGTGGGAGCTTTAACCGTCGAAGATACCTTCATACAGCCTTAGTTTCTGTTTACCTTAATTCCGAAAAGGGTTCGTTCTTCATCATTATGCTCCACAACTGTTAGCCCGCGTTCCCTCGGACGAAATAAATTTGTGGCGGGATTTTTACGCGCAATGGATTTTTTGCTTTCGGTGTTTAAACTTATCATTGAGAAGCCAACATAGTTCATCTATTGCATCACAGCTCATCTTTCTTTCGTTTTCTTTATTTAAAAGGAAAGGGCTTTGTCGCTGAGCGATAACGTCGCCAAAAACACTGTTCGATTTTCGCCTCGTCGCTAAGCAGTGCGTTGAAGATCCAGCCACGATATTATTACGTGTCCGTGTGAATGGCGACTAAACGAATGTTCTTCCGAATAGCAAGCTAGCAAGCAAACCTAGGTATTTAACTTAACAAATTGCAAAGAATTAATCATCTCTCTGTTTTAATAGGAATAACTATTCAACGTTCGTAGTTTATGTATTTACCTATTACAAAATTAAAACATCGGGCGAGAACGTGAAACGAGAAACCTGACTAAGCGTAATATTTCAAATTCTTGTTTATTAAACAGCATATATTTTTTTATATTCTAAATTGGCCTGCTCTTGACCTTGTTCACGCCTGACTTGATAGAAAGCGATTGATGAGGTCTATGATATAATGAGCGTGCCCAGAAGATGCATGTTCGCTCTTGCCACAGCCACATTTCGGTTGCTATTAAGTATTTATAAATTAACCCAATAGGGTATTTTCCAATTTAATAAAAACTATTTTAATTTGAAGATTGGAACGATATATTAAGAGAAAAATAAAAATAAATTTATTTAAATCCATTTTCTCAATTAAAAACGATTAAAATCAAATTTCGTTTTCGTAGTTTTAAATTTACCGCCAAAACGCTCCTTGTGATGACTTTTTATCACGTGACATCGTGACGCCAGCTTTGTGTAAACGGCACCGGTACAAATACTTAGTTTGGCGCAGTTTTAGAAGTATTTGTGCACAGAGGCACCGTACGCCAGTAATTCCACTTTCTATACATTAAAAATCTTTTTAATTATTAACTCAACATTCACTTGTTTACTTACTAACTACTTTGGTTTACACAAAGTTGACGTCACGTGATAAAAAGTCATCGTAACGAGCGTTTTGGCGGTAAATTCAAATCAACGAAAAGTAAATTCGATTTAAATCGTTTTTAATTGAGAAAATGGATATAAATCAATTTACTTTTAATTTTCTGTTACATATTTCGTCCTAATCTTCAATTTAGAATACTTTTCAATAAATTGGAAAATACCCTATTGCTTAAGAATCTTCCGATATTTATGTAAATATTTTACAAGGCAAATAAAGTGTTTACCTATCTGTTTTTAAGGAAACCGGTGCTCAGATAATGTTTATGGCGACTGCATGCATAAATAAGCATTTGCACCAATTATTACATGTTATAAAAATACGACTTTGTTTATTTCTTATTGTCTTATGCATTTGATAGTCTATAGATTATCTACCTAATAAGTAGTCCATTTTGAACTAAAAATAATGAAGTAAAAAGTTTTTTAATTTAAACGGAAACTGAAGTTTTGGTAAATGTTTTTTTTTTTTTTGGCGTGCATGTGTTCAGTGTGTTTTAACATTTAACACACAGGTTCGTATTTAAGTATTCAAAGTCAAAGTCAAAGCATTTATTTCAATTAGGCACTTAAAAGGCACTTTTGAACGTCAACATTTACATTTAAACAGAATTGATTCTAGTCGCCCATTCCAAAATGTAGTTTCGTATGGAGAAGAACGGGCAAGAAACTCCACCGTTACTCTTTTAAAATGTTTTACATACAATTTATCATAGTACATTCATTATATAATTATATGTGAAAACGATGCACCCAGAATAAAATTACTATACCAAAAAAGGTAACAAAATGCAACTGAAGCAATAAAGATAAATTAATTATATGATAGATACATGGTGCCCACATATTTACAAACATTGTAAGAGTAAATATACGATTTTCCTAGAATATTAGCAAGAAATAAGTCAGTGTGTGAGTGTAAATCAATGTCATAAATATAATTATTTATTTAATTCAATTAGCAACCAGTTTGATTTGGTCTAGACTCTAGATTGTCCTATGGAGCAGGACCAGCATGTTTCCAAGCATTCTTATCTTGGATATAATCCTCTAATTTATAATACGCTTGTTTACAAAGTGTACTTTTAATATGAGTTTTAAATTTCCTTTCATTTAATTGTAATATATCACAAGGTATTTTGTTATAGCATTTAACACAGTACCCCATAAAAGATGAATGTACTTTAGCTAATCTGAAAAATGGTTGATCTATTTTGTCTTTGTTTCTAGTATTAAAATTATGTCTATCACTTATTTTATTAAAAAGATGTAGATTTTTTCTTACATACATGATATTTTCATAAATGAATTGGTATTGAAGACGAAACTTTATATTCTCAATATCACAGCAATGTAGGTAAACCTGTTTATAGAAAATAATAAATGTCTTATTTGGTAAACGACTGCTACGCTTTTTATAAAGATCTTGCTTATCTTCATCAAGTTAATTAAATTCAAACAGGCGCAGCGCTACGCTACAGCGACGTGACTCTAGTAGAACAATTTCTATGAAAACTTCACGGAAATTGTTCTACAAGAATTACAGCGTTAGGCTGTCGCGTCGCGCCTGTCTGCGGGAGCCTTTAGCAGCTCCACAGATTCTGTTTTAATAAAATTCAAGTAGATACAATTTGTAGAATACAATGCACACATACATTTATAGTGTTGTTACTTGCTTGACGCATGAATGCGACGCTTTACGGCCATAGACAATAAAATGCACTATGCACAATGTTATTGCAAGTGCAAAGAGTAACATGCATTAAGTATTGTTTCTCTGCAGTGTTTATGACTGGCAAGATAAACTTATAATATCTATGCGTGATTGTCAGGGATTTGGTATGCTGCTTTTTTTTTACTAGAATTTGCCTTACTATTTTTTTGCCGTATACCGGGATAAAAAGACAAGTTATCTGTGTGCCAAATGTCATCCAAATTCCGTACGGCGTTTTTTGCGTGATTGAGTAACAAACATCAAAACATACAAACTTTCACATTAATAGGATAGGTACTTTGGATCTTGTGATACAGAAACTCCTAGTACAAGAGCCAGGGCCACACTGATGTTTGTGGCTTGAAGTGAAAATAAATAAATATTTTATTTATTGTATAGTACAATACATTTGTTCCATCTATCTATCTATTACGGTAAATTATATCTATGTTTTGCACTAATGACGACCCCATTTTTATGTTGCTATCACTGACCACTTCCAAGGTTGCCTGGAAGAGATCGCAGAAAGCGATAAGGCTGCCCACAGTGCTAAAAGTTTTTTTTTGTTATGCATTTACTGGTATAGGTACAATAAAGTACGTATAAATAAATAAAAATAAGTAGGATCGGTAGGATTTTTGTCAAAGACTACATTGCTCAATTAGGGCCTGCGATGGAGCGCTACAACATTCGACCTTGAGAAAAATTAATCCAAAACGTGACGCAAACTTAATAAGGATACTGACCATTGGGGATACATGGCCATTGAAGTCTAAAAATATTCAAGCACTAGCTTTTGCTCACGGCTTCGCTCGCGTGGTTGCCGGAAATATCCCACGGGAATTTAGGTACTACCGGGACTAAAAATACCGAGCAATAAGCGGACAATTTTTTCTAAGATAAGTACTTATGCAGCAATGGATTAGCAATATACTTAAAATTATTCAGATTGTGATTGATAGCGTGTTACGAAACTAGGGTGCACGTTATAAACTATCTGTGTGCCAAATATCATCCGAATCCATTCAGCCGTTTTTGCGCCAATCCGGAACATACGGTTCACATCCATACAAACTGACAAAATATATTTTTGGCATCAGACTCTTTCCCACACCTCGTCGCAATTACGTAAAAAAAAAAAAAATTGTACAGTTTTCATTTCCTTCCTATTGTAGTACTTTAGTAGGTATCTGATTAATGATTATACAAATAAATTCAACCATTACTCATTTACTCGTAATTTTACTGAAAATTGCAGTATTTTCCTACGGAAGGCTTATCTCCGACTGGCAGCTCCTCAAAACCTAATTTTAAAGTTCCGTCGAAAATTAATTTAATCAAAAGATAGCGTGAAACTTTATTATCCTGAACCTTCGTGAAAGACAAGTTTCAAGTGTTGGAAATCTTATTTAATTCAGGGAAGTAGTAATTCCAAGTAACAGCAGTTAACAGACTCGCATCTGTTGTCACCGGGCTAATTTGGATAAGATGATTGAGTAAAACATGAGTGTTAATTGACATTACAAAATATTGTTTCAATAGGTACTTAAAAACATTATTTTCTAAAATTATTTGTAGTGTAGGTAAAGTTAAAGTAATAATCAAAAGGTCACAGAAATTGTCCTACAAGTTTTGCGTCGCGCCTGTCTGAAGAAGCCTCAATATACATGATCTGTGCTGCATATTTCAATTTCGCGCCTTTGTTTCTTTACACTATGTTTTTTTTAAGTCTGTGGAATGTCAATTGTTTGAATGTCGAACTGCGTTCTGTGAAGGTACAAAATCGACGTATTCTTAAATACCCATCATTAAAGTTATTTTACAACATGTATTATGTACTGATTGTGTAACGTAGTCTGCACGTGTGCTGCCTTAGAATATTATTGTTCGTTCAACCGACATTAATTCCTCGTCATAAATAGTTCGCGGTCTAATTGGTTAGCGGTTCACGAGCGAATGAACTCCAAATTCATAAATCAAGATGTGAAAATATTGAAAAAGGAATAAACTTTTCTGCGCAATTGTGTTGTGATTTCATACTATTTGTTTAGTTTACTTACTGATATCACGACACTGGAATTAGATAGGTTAATACTATTTACGCAAAACGCACGTGAAAATGTGTTAATCAAACTGGTCGCTGTGATTAACTCAAGACAACGTTTGTGTTCTTTCACCAGAATTAGGTTACCTACTGACAGGTTATATGAGTTACTCCATAGCATTGTTTATTTTATTTGACTGTATAAACCATTTTTTTTTTAATTTTTAATATTGATATTTCCATTTTTTGATGAAATTAAATTACCTATTACTGTATAGAATCAAGTTCTTCCAACTTATCAGACAGCTGTGCTGCTGGGGAGTTTGTTGCGCCACTTCTTCTTCCCAGCTAAAGCACTAGGAAGTGTCGAAGGGTGGGCGTTTTTGGGGGACTGTCTTATGTAATTTTGACGTTCAAAAAGTGCTGACTCTCAGCCTAGTTTGAATAAATGACTTTTGATTTTGATTTTGATTTTTGAGTTAATCAAGATAAATGTTTGCCTTGTCTCTTTTTCGCTTCCGATAATTTCGAGTTGCCGTCCTGCTTCCATGTATCATCATGTAGTGTGACATTGTTCTGCCGGTTTTGAAAATCGAATGTTGGGTAGGTAACCTACAGGGGCCGGACGTAGAATATTGCGGTGGTATTTTTTCGCGCACTGGAACTTCAACACACTGCTTAACGACCAGAGTTGAAAATCCAACAGTGTGTTTTTCGTCGCGCTGGGATGCTCTGTTAGATTCTAAATTCCGGGTGAAACACCGAGAGCTAAAAATCCCGTGCTCAATGAAATCTCGCCATGATATTCGCGTATATTTTGGCGCTTGACTGCCGTAGGAAGTAGACGGGGGCGCGCTGTTGGAAAAAAAATGTGCAATTCTTTTGTGAAATGTCACTTGAAATGTATTTTAAAAACAAGATGGCGGCGTCAGTTCCGATTTTGCCACACGACAAAATAACCTTTTATGTAAGTAGGTACGTTTTGTTAGTTTTATTTTCATTGCATCATGGCTATTCTAAATGAATCAAACGTCATATTAAAAGTCATATCAAACGTTATAATCAGAATCGAAAACTGAGCGATCACTTTTAAATTTCGAATTCCATTTATGCTTCTAATGCGGTGCTATCCATTATCGTGCGTGGCCAACCAATCCAATAATTTATGATATACGCTAGCAAAGCCGGTCAGGTCTAGAGCCGGCTTCATACCGGCGACAAATCCAGAATAAACCCGCTACCGGATGCCAAAATGGACGGTCTTCGTTAGAGGATATTCATCCGGGGCACTGGGCAGCCGAAAATTTTGATTACTTTCAGGAATTTTTACCTGCGAAGTGGGCATACATATTAAGTACACGGAATACCTTTCGAATAGTTTTTGGTTCCTTTAGAATTTTAGATATTCCATGTGAGAATTGTAAAAATAATTTGAAGGTTTTTTGTAGGTTTTATTTTCAAGTACCAGACAGTTTCTTAATGTTTGTCTGTAAATATAATACCTACATACCCTTGTACCCCTATAAGCTTATAGAAATCCGGACCGAAGAAAATAAGTTTTTGAGGAATAGCCGTTCCTGCGTATTCACTAAAAAAAGAAAAGAAAATCAAATATTTGGCAGAGACTAAACAGCAAACAACATATTCTGCTGAATACACAACACAGGCCGAAGAAAGCAGGGCTTTCTTAAAATGGCCAGTATTTAAAATTTACCTTGCTTGTGCTAATTAAAGGTAGGTTCATCGTCAATTTTTCAGCGAATAATGAAACCGCAATTCGGCCTGTGTTGCTTTTTCAACCGAAAACGGATATTTACGCCGAAAACCGATAACGACTTTCGGTCGAGATTACGAATCAAGAATATTGCGATAACCTAGGCCGTATTCGGTACATTCGACATCGAATTCATTAAAATGTCGGACGCTCCCCGCATCTTAAAATCTTTCCTGCCTTGTAAAGGCTTTCACAGACAGGTGCTGTGCGATTCTGGTAGAACAACTTCCATGAAGTTTTGATAGAAATTGTTCTACGTCGTGTCTGTCTGCGGGGAGCCTTAAACCGATTAGAAGAATTGAAATAAAATATTCTTTCGGCCAAGTAGTTAAGTAAACATGACTTAAAAATTTGGTTTGTGTTGTTTAACAGAAATTGCATTGTTTACAATTCTATAATCGTAAAACTGTAACATTGTGCAATACGAAAACAGTAAAAATCTGATAAGTACGTCATGCCTCGCTGGGTTTTGTGGTCGCAAACGCTACTGCTGTGCGTGAAGTCCTGGATTTGATTCCCAGATCGGCCAAAGTGTCATTGGGTTTTTCCCTTCAGGCATTTCTCTGTAGCACCTTGTGCCCGGTAGATGGGAATAAGCTCGCCCCCATTACATAGGACTTAAAAAAATAACTGGCGAAATGTTGGTGTACTATAGGTACACCTCTACCCATCCCTACAGGGAATATAGGCGTGATGTTATGTATGAAGGTACAGTCGAACAAGCTAATTGGTATACAGGCAAAAATTTATAGGTCTCCCATATTTCCACTGTACTGGCTGTATTCATTTTTAAATACCTACTTCAATAAAAGAACAAAGAATTGACTATTCAACACGAGCATACTGTAAATACAGCATTGTTTAAAAGTTGCTGCAACATAAAGTTAGCTACCTGTGTACCAAATAGCTTGTTCGACTGTACATCATCATTGTGATAAATCGATAGTGTCTCACTGTTGTCAAGTTCTCAGTTCGTGCGAAAATACCTGCAATGCACTCTAATTGCTTAACACTATTATTCAGAATCTGAATCATTTTGAAAATATTGATTGTTAATCCATTGCTTCATTATGGTCGAAAATTTGTCTGCTCAACAATGTAAATAACGCAATGAATGTTGTTGAACTGGTAAAATAAAAACCATTCCTATTGCTATAGATAGTTCAATCCATTAAGGCGTGCCCCACTCTTTGACACTTGTGCAGAGAGCGATGAAAATCAAAATATTTTATTTCACATAAACCTGCATGGTCACTTATGAAACCTCAGAAGCTAGGTGTACGGTAGCAAATTGTCGCTTCCTATGGAGGAGAACCGGCAAGAAACTCCACGGTTACTCTTTTAAAAATGATTGGCTTTAACAATGTTTTCAAATTACAGAGATTAAATGTATGGGAGGACAGCGCAGGCCTGTTAATAAGTACCAGGTATTTAGACGAATACAGAATAGAAAATCGTCTACAAATCTACAGTCTGTAAGGCCTACAACGTTCTCTCATTCACAATATGTAAAATAATCTATTTAAATAAAATGAACCTATTTAAACCAAGTGACATGATTATATCTAAAGAAAAGGGTAGAGAGCGAGTTTGCACGAGGCACGAGAACCGTAAACAAGCGTTTTGTCGTCGGAAGAGTAGACGAAAATGACGTTTCCGTATAGACAGTCGACAGTTTTTCACCGAGAAATGTAGACAAGCGATTTCTATTCTACAATAGAGTAGAAATAGAAAGCGTCATGGCTAAACCTGCTGTAGTGTGTTGCACAACTGGGTAGTTGTGGAAACATGATTTTTGAGTAACTTACAAGAAGATAGACCAGAGGGGTCTCTGCTACCTAATTGCGTAATGCATTATTGACAAACGATTCAGATTAATTTGCTTCGTTTCTATCGCAATTTGCTTAAATTTACGAATTTCGAATTGCGAAACTACAATATCTGTGAAAGCGATTACTATTCTATTAGAGTGAATGATATGTCGGGAAAAATTGGGTATACGGTCTATTTTTCTAACTAAAGCGAATTGCGTAACTAGTTTGACAGCTATCAGTTTGTTTGAAACCAACGAGTAGTCTGTTTCGCAAGCCGAAGGCAACGTACTCGCCGCAATCATTTTTCTTCTTACATTTTAATGGAATTTAATCATTAAATCTCTTAAATTATAACGAAAAAATATACGTGGTAGTCTTCCTGATAAACTGTGAATGTGATTTTGTGTAAAACCTCGAATGTTTTAACAGTATTGTGGTATTTTGAATAGCGAAGCAACGAGGTGATTATACAGAGATATTGCAATCGTTTTCTTCTGTTACGTGTGCTTAAAACCTAAAATAAAGATTCCTACTAAGAGAACCTACCTAGATGATATTTCAGAAACGAGATACCTATTTTGGTGGCGTTTTAACGAAATACAAATTCGTAGGTACCTCGTATCGTAAACTTATCATAATGTCACCAACTTAGCAAGCCAGTCGAGCATTTACGAATTGTAATTAGAAAACCTAAAAAGCGATCAATTTAAACAGGAAGAACAAAAGAAGCACACATTGAAGAAGCAGTTTATGTCAATGTATTACCTATCTAAAGAGTTCTATGAACTAGCTACACACACCATATATACAGACTTATTTCCACATCATTGTCTGTTCAAGGTAATATCAATATTATTTCCTATAAAAGAACCTACTGAATATGCCTAAATATTGTATCTACACATATTGTTTGTTGTCAATACAAAATATAGATAAGGCAATGCATAATTACTTTAAGCAAAGTAGGTAGGTAGGTACTTTCCCGTCAGTGTCGTAGGAGGCGACTCAGGGGCTTACTAAGAATGGGTAGCAGTGTTCTCCATGCATTTTACCACCATACTGCGATTGCCAACCCGCTTGCCAAGTGTGGCGATTATAGCAAACCCCCCAAATTGGGGGAGGCCCATGTCCAGCAGTTGACGTCTTTCGGCTGAAATGATGATGATGGCCTACTAGGTACCTTAAATATTTTTCAACTAATTATTGTGAATATTAAGTAAGTAAGAATATCCAATTCAATTATTCTGTCTGTGGATTACAGTCCACTCCCTCTCACAAAGAGGCCTGTGCCTGTCAAGGTTATCACACACGTTGCATTGTAAAATTACTTTGCAACTTGTGTGAAGATTTTCAATCATACAATATTATTCTTTACATTCGGTGGAAATCCACAAAATAAGCATTGTACTCTACTTGCATCAGACTATGGTAGTATTGAACATTGTTTTCTAAATATTGAAAAACCATATTATTTATTTGTTATGTTTATTATGTGGAGGCCTACAAAAAATATTTCTCATTGAATTGGTTTTGCTTGATATTAATACACAATGTATATAGTTAAATAATAAGTCCATGATTTTTTTTATTTATTATTTAAAAAATGACTTTCTTATGAAGTACCTACCTAAATAAAGATAATTTATTTATACTTTTTAGTCAAGTACCTATGTTCCATCCATCAATAGAATTGTAGGCATCTAATTACTGTTTATCTAATAGCAGAATATTGTAGTTTTGTAAAGTACATCAGTAGATTGTGCATTGAAGCGTTTAAGGGAGAGGCCTATTAAAGACTGGATGAGTAATGGATGATGGAAAATAATGAGGATGTACTTAAATAATTTTTTTATCTTTCAGGTGGCTCAACTATATAACAGGAAAAATTTAAACTTTCTCTCAGCAACATTACCGAGCTGTATTAAATTATAAATGATGACTTCCACAGGAAAACAGTAGCCCAAATTTGCCAAATTCCACTAATCTATACAATATACTTGTTTGAATTTCTTTTTACCTCATAGCCAACGAATTCATGTCAAATGTGAACAAATGCTATAGTCAGAAGGGTGAAATGATATAAATAAAGCAGTTATGTTAACCAATATTTTATTTGTTTTTATTTACCTTTTCAAACCAAATAAATGACAATTCAGCTAAACACTGCTATTTTCTAAATAGTATCACTGTAATGATCAATAACATCTTTTTTTAAACCTATTCAATGCTATATGTATTTCAACATTTAACAGTTATTTTAGTTCATAATTAAAACACTTTGTAAGTATTAAAGTTTACACCAATATCAATTAACACAAGTACATATTAAGTATATTGATGTTGAGCAAAACTAGTCAGCAGTTTTCTTAAATAGGTAAAATTATTATGTTCATAACAATCTTCAGTTTCTACTTTTGCACTTGAGCTGCTTGATAACTGAAGTAGTTGCAGTAACAGTGATGTCAGAAGTAGCCGAAACAAATGGCAACAGCCAACATCATTCATGCTGCTTTCATGTCTATGCAGGGGAAGTGTACCAGGGACTCCTGCAATTTTAAAACAAAATCAAATTATTTTCTGCTCAATTAAAGTACTTAATTATGGGCCAAACTAGGCAATATTTAGTAGGCCGTCATCAACCTATGGCTATTGCTTTATTTAACATGGCACGAAACTAGAACTGTAAAAAATAGGGACATATGAAATTTATGATGTGATTACATATAAGTATAAAGTTCGCCCAAAGAAAAATACATTCATAATTATATGAGTTGCTGCTTGATACTTAACTGTGTTAAAAAGCTCACCTTCAATGATTAATACAAAAGCTTGGTTTTCAATGTCTTGCGTTGCCACCAAATTCTTTGAGGTAAAACTCTCATAGGTCAGTATTAGATTGAAGTTAGTAGCTCTTGCATCGTCTGCGAAAATGTTATAATAATTAACGTTATGTTGTTGGTTGTAATTGGTTATTATAATTTGTAATTTAGTATCTGCTGCTTATGTAGATGCTGATAGAATTACATACATACAACCCCTAAGACGACCCACTGGCCAAAATATCAAATAACAACATCTCAGTTGTTAGAATGTGAGGTTGACAGACAATCATTATTACCAAAATAAATAGTTAACCTAAGAAAGTTACTGATATGAAACCTTCATATGTAGTAAGGAGATCATTTCGATTCTCCATCATAGACTATATTGTCATAGTGATGTCAAACCGTAGTGTCAAACGATTTGTCTGCTTCTAATACGCTATGTAATTTATTGTGGAATAAAACCAAGATTTCCTTTGGTTTTGTCTTTATTGTGTATCAATTTATTCCACAATAATTGTTATCGCAAAATAATATCATATTTTTATAGCACGATGTCTCAAGAGAAAGTAACTCAGTATCTTCGACCCGATCATTTTGACGTGGAGCCTGTTGCACCCGGTGCCGATCTAAAGTGGGCCCACTGGAAATACACCTTTGAGAACTTTATCGCACAACTAGGATCGCCCGATAAATCGCCCGATGAATCGCTCAAACTGAAGGTACTTGTCAACCACATTTCGCCAACAATATTCAACAATATCCGCTCCTGCATTAAGTACAGCGACGCAATAAGCAAACTTAATGATGCCTATGAAAAGAAACAGAATATAACCTTGGCAAGGCATCGACTTACGACTAGGAAACAACAGCCTGGAGAAAACATTGCAGAATACTCTCGAGCGCTTAACATCCTTGCTCATGACTGTAATTTTGAAGCAGTGACAGCGGAAGAACACCAGAACCAAACCATACGTGGGACATTTATCAGCGGGATCTTATCAAGCAAAATAAAGGAACGGCTTCTAGAAAAATCTCTGACACTAGAAGAGACTTTGAACCTTGCAATTACCCTGGAAACTGCCGAGAACACCTCTCAACTACTAGTACAATCTCCTTCCTTCAATCCTAACCCTGTCAATGCTGCCACTGAGGCAGAAACACGAACGCAGCCGAACCTAGCAACAACTCTCCGCCGTCGTTGTTTCTTTTGTGGGGGTAATATTCATCAAAGATTAAAATGCCCCGCCCGCAACGCGGAATGCCAACTCTGTTCGAAGCGTGGCCACTTTGCCAAGGTCTGCAGAAGCTCTAACCGCGATTCTAATAATAACTCTACAAATGCAGCTGTCACAGATGATGATACGCAAGTACAATCTGCCGGCTCCCAACTATCAGCATTTTCTGCCGCTGCTCCTTCTAGTCTCAGCAAAGCTACAACTCCAATTACTCTCAACAACTACCGCGCTGATGCACTCGTCGATACTGGCAGTTCTATCAGCTTCATTGATAAGAATCTTGCTCAAATTTTGAAACTCAAACTTAAGCCTTGTAGACAGGCTATAACACTCGCATCTCTCAACAATGTTTCCTACGTCGATGGATTATGTTACGCGACACTTCAAATAGGTGGTCATATACACCGAAATCAGCCTTTATTGATCATCAATAATCTTTGCGCCGACGTTATTATTGGACATGACCTACTCCAAAAGCACTCTTCTCTTGAACTTCAGTTTGGAGGTGATAAACAACCGCTAAAAGTCTGCAACGTACTAGAGGCGTCCGTTCCGCCTGTATCAGTATTTACGAATCTTTCTCCAAATATCAAACCAATCGCAATCCGCTCAAGACGCCACTCACAAGAAGATCAAGATTTCATATCGAATGAAATAAGCAATTTGATCAAGGATAAGGTTATTGAGCCCAGTGTGTCACCCTGGAGGGCTCAGGTTCTTGTCGCTGGAGGAGGGCACCATCGAAAACGTCTTGTGATCGACTATTCACAGACTATAAACAGATTTACGGAACTTGACGCATACCCCCTTCCAAGTATCGATTCTATTATAACGCGAGTATCACAGTACAATTTATTTAGCCAAATAGACCTCAAAAGTGCATATCACCAGGTGCCCATTCTGGCCAGAGAACGAAAATATACAGCTTTTGAAGCATGCGGGAACCTTTATCAGTTCACACGGATTCCCTTTGGAGTAACGAACGGCGTGGCAGCTTTTCAGAGGACTTTACAATATATCATCGATTCGGAGAACCTCAAAGGCACATTCGCTTACCTGGATGATGTCACTGTATGCGGTGTCAATAAAGAAGACCATGAAGAAAACCTTCGCAAGTTTACGGAAGCTGCTGGAAAGTACAGACTTACGCTTAATACTAACAAATGCACGTTCGAAGCGGAGTCAATTAACCTGCTTGGTTATAACATACACAAAAACATTATCAAACCAGACGAGAACCGTCTTGAACCCCTGATGAATCTTCCTGTTCCAACTGACTCGGCAACTTTGAAAAGAGCCCTTGGCCTATTCGCTCACTATTCGAAATGGGTAGAAAACTTCTCATCCAAATTAAGACCACTGGTCGAAGCAACATTTCCCTTATCTCAAGACGCTATTAATTCTTTTAACGACCTTAAGAAGGACATTGCTAAATCGGCCTTGGCTGGAATTGACGAGAAGGAAATATTCTCGGTCGAAACCGATGCATCGGAGTTTGCAATTGCTGCGACACTATCACAAAAAGGAAGACCAGTAGCATTTTTTTCACGGTCGCTAAATGATGCAGAAAGGCGACAGCCATCAATAGAAAAGGAGGCCTGCGCCATTGTTGAAGCACTTCGAAAATGGAGGCACTTTCTGATTGGACGTCATTTCCTACTAATCACGGACCAACGATCTGTAGCGTTTATGTTTAACCAGACGCACTCTAATAAGATAAAAAAACGAAAAAATCGAGAGATGGCGCCTGGAGCTCTCCTGTTTCAAATACGACATAATCTATCGGCCAGGCAGCCAGAACTTTGCTGCTGATGCCTTATCAAGAGTTTGCATGCACATCGACAGCAACTCTCCAAGCAAACTCATTTCTCTACATAACTCTCTTTGCCACCCTGGTATTTCACGCATGACTCATTGGGTACGGTCCAAAAATCTACCCTATTCAATCGACGATATCAAAAGAATGACCGCTGCCTGTCCAGTATGCGCCGAAATCAAACCCCGTTACATAAGAAATGAAGGGCGTCTCATAAAAGCTACATCATCATTCGAGAGATTAAACTTAGATTTTAAAGGCCCACTTCCTTCAAAAACTTCAAATAAGTACATTCTAACTATAATTGATGAGTTTAGTCGGTTCCCTTTTGCATATGCCTGCAAAGACATGACGTCTTCAACGGTTATAAAATGCTTAGTTGATCTGTTCTCCACATTTGGCACGCCAGCATACATACATTCCGATAGAGGGACGTCGTTCTTATCGGATGAGCTCAGAAAGTTCCTGACGTCACTTGGTACTGCGTGCAGTCGCACAACTCCATATAACCCACAGGGGAATGGCTTGGTTGAACGCTTGAACGGCACCTTGTGGCGTACGATCCAGCTGTATCTTCGCTCCAACAACGCTGACATTAGTGACTGGGAGAAGGGCTTGTCTCCAGCCCTACATTCTATTAGATCCTTGCTTTGCACGGGAACTAACGCCACTCCTCACGAGCGCATGTTCAATCATCCTCGTCGCTCAGGAAATGGACAATCACTACCGACATGGCTCCACTCTCCAGGGCCAATCTTTATGAAGAGAAACGTACGAAACTCCAAATATGAACCTGCGGTAGAAGAAGTGGAACTACTACAAAGCAACCCGGAATACTCATATGTACGCCTACCTGATGGCCGTGAGACAACTGTTTCGAATAGATCCCTGGCGCCTCTTCCATATACAGTAGATAACGAAGAAAACTCCGACGATGAACCACAAGTTGGACCATCTACTGCACCTACAAGTGAAGACGAGTTTGTTGACGCAGCTGGGCCAGCCGAAGTTGAAGACATAGAAGTTCCTCGTCGTTCTACTCGAGAAAGAAGGCCTCCGGCATATCTTCATTACTACGTTTCTTCATAGAGCATGGGTGAATGATATGAAACCTTCATATGTAGTAAGGAGATCATTTCGATTCTCCATCATAGACTATATTGTCATAGTGATGTCAAACCGTAGTGTCAAACGATTTGTCTGCTTCTAATACGCTATGTAATTTATTGTGGAATAAAACCAAGATTTCCTTTGGTTTTGTCTTTATTGTGTATCATCACTAGACACACGAAATTCCTGTTTATATTGGCTTACTTACAGCACTACAGCTGATACTGACTTATGGGTCACTGGTTCGTCCTTTTCGCTATTGAGAAACACAGCCTATGACGTAGTGCAGCCAGTACAAAACGAAGACAGAGCCCTATTCCTTGCCAATTACGTGTTCTGTGCAGAAACCACAAAAATAATCCGATACTGCTTATCATAGGCCCCCATGTCTTTGTATGCGAATAGTAAATATAATTTAGTTTATTGAAAAACATAAAACAATTAATTTAAAACAAAATTCAAGACAAACAAAAACATTTAATAGTTTTTTTATTTGTTAAAGTGTTGCCAACTTTTTCCCGACTCCACTTAATTGCAATTTTTTAATTTTATTTAAATTCCTATTGCTGACGTTCTGTCGTCCATTTTGAGGTCCATTTGAAGATTTGAAAATGAAAGTAAAACTTATTATGTCACAATCAGTCATATTTTTTCATATCATCGTCATGTACTTTAGAGATTACTAGCTTTTGGTCGCGGCTCCGCCAGCGTGGATGTCGGTTATCGCGTATAAAAGTAGCCTATGTCCTTCTCCATATCCCAGAATATATCTCTGCCAAATTTCATGACGATCGGTTCAGCGGTTTAGGCGTGAAAGCGTGACAGAAAGAGTTACTTTCGCATTTATAATATTGAGTCGACAAACTAGTTACTCAAAAAGTAAGTGGAAATGTTTGGATGTTTGTTAGAAACACAATAATGGCTTGACTTTTATATTTTGGAAGCATGTTTTCATGGGATTTATTTTGTCCAAATGACACTGTTTTTCGATCTCGACACGGGCACAGCCTCTGTGGTGACTTCACATATTCGTCATGCTGAACAGTCTTTTCATATTAGCGTTTGAATCCAAAGTGATTTCGGTAATATAAAGATATAATGGGAAAATTACTAACACAGGTTTCATGCAAACAGTAAAAAAACATGCCATCATCGTGTTATTATAATAACAGATTTCCACAAACTAAATTAGACTAATCAAAACAAAACGAACAGCCGCTAAAGCAAAATTTAATCTGCTAGTTGGGGTGTCCAAACCCCCAGTTTTAGGAGTTATCCCACTAAGTTGACAACACTGCTTTTCTACGATTTTTTTATGGACTACAGATAAATAAAACGTGAACATTATAACGTTTCGTTGCTTTTTTCAATTATGGCAGTTTTTGGTAGAAAGTGTTTTATAGATTGGTTTAACGTTTTTTAGGGAATCACTGTATATTTTCATTTGAAGCAATAGTAGACCACCAGTTGTAATTAAAACAATATTAATTTATAGTAATATTATTCGGAAGCGAATAGTTCATATGTTATGAAACAAAACGCACAAACGTAATAGATTGGGCAGGATTTTATTAACATCCCTATACAATTCTACAGAATTTGATTTAATTTGATTTCACAATTCCGATTTTAGAACACGATTACGAAGGGAGTTTGCTTAGTTTCGGAATCGTCTTCAGAAAGTTAATACGTTACGCAATTAGGCTGCTGGTCTATCTTCTTGTAAGTTACTCAAAAATCATGTTTGACGCCTTTTTGCTACAAATCAGACACCTGGGTGCTTACTCTGGAATATAATTCCGATAGATCGACATTGGTCAAACGTCAGTTGGTTGAGTTAAACGTCAGGGATTGGCTGGACTCACTCCCCCTTATTACAGAACAAGGTTTTTCTTTAGGTATGGTTTAAACCGTCGAGCCAGTTTTTTAAATAAGAACCTAACTGAAATCGAAATACAGCTCCTTTTACAAAACTGACAAGTTAGTCCAGTGCTAAATTGTCAGTTTTGGAAAAGGAGCTGTAATTCTATTTCAGTTCTTGATACAAATCTGACAAGTTAGTCCAGTGCTAAATTGTCAGTTTTGGAAAAGGAGCTGTAATTCTATTTCAGTTCTAAGTTCTTATTTCAAAAACAGGCTCGATGGTTTAAACCATACCTAAAGAAAAACCTTGTTTTGTAATAAGAGGGACTAGCCAATCCCTGACGTTTGACTGGCAATTCCAATGTCAATCTATCGGAATTACATTCGAGAGTAAGCACCCTGATTCGCTATGTCTCGTCCGCGTAGGTATTCAAATTTTAAGAAAGTCTTACTACTCCTTTCTTGGCTAGACAAATATTACCAGATCGAAGCTTAATAAGGAAATGAAACTCGAAAATTGAATCAGAAATGTAATATAAAAATAAATAAGGAACACAAAATTGTCGTCGCAAATAAGAAAACAATATTGGAACTCCTTAAACAGTCGTCCGACTGTAATTTTGTGCATTCAATCACAGCTGTTTATTTCACTTTGAAATGTTTCCGTTTTGTTTTGGAAGAAAACGGTAGAAGTTAGCATTATTTATAGCTCTGTGTATTGTTCTATCTTTCATAGAAAAGGCTGTATTTTTTCATGTTTTATCGTTCGTGAAATGAACTACGTTGTTACATAAAAACCGGCTAAATGCGTATCGGTCCAAGCAAGGGTTCCGGACTTAGTCGGGATGAAGCACAAACTTATCATTGTGGTTGAAAAACATTTTCTACGATACATTCCAACTGCAAATATGTTAGTTGGTCGGGTGGGAGGGACACACTTAACTTCTAGCACTTTAAAGCAAGCAAGCTTTTTATAAATATCACTAGCAGCGCCCCGCGGTTTCACCCGCGTAGTTCCCGTTCCCGTGGGAATACGGGGATAAAATATAGCCTATCACCCGGGGATAGTGTAGCTTCCCAACAGTGAAAGAATTTTTCAAATCAGTTCAGTAGTTTCGGAGCCTATTCAATGCAAACAAACAAACATACAAACTATCAAATTAGTATAGACAAACGGATCCTTTAAGGTGACACTTGTCCACATTTTTTCCATACAAACTTCGGGAGGGTTTTACTCCCCTGTTTGACTATGTATATACATCAAAAATTAAACATGGTATGGTTTTGTCTCGTTATTATTATTGTCTGTACGGAAATAAAAAGCGATTAAAAAGTTATGAGCCAACAAAAATTGTTTTTTCTTGCTAATTTAACCTAACTTTGAGCGTGTTTAAGTAATAAAAGGAGTGTAAAATCTCGAAAACCAAGACGGTACCGACAAAGTTTTATTAACAATAAGTTCAATAAACTTTATTGGTCATTGATTTATGCAGTGGTTATTTCATAAAACCCGTTCTTCTGAAGGACTTTTCTTAATTTTTTCGCGATTTTTTTACCAAAAATGCTCCTGCATCTCACTCAATAACGTTGTGCGTGTAGACTAGCGTCTAACTGCTCACCACTGATACTATCTCTGTCGGATACGAAGCCTGGTGAGACAGCGTCATTTTTAGCCAGGCCCACCAGTGAGTTCGAGCCCGCGCAAAGTGTCCCCTTAATGGAACAATTCTTTTCGCAAACCCGCAATATTTTTTTAAGATTCGTTTAATTACCTACACCCCACTCCATGGGATAGACGAGAGAAAAAAAACAGTAGTACTTGAAAAAAAAAAACTCTATATTTTACCATTTTTTTTTAGCGTGACTACTAATCCCTACTAAGCCCATCGATCACTAATAAAGAACTAAGCCCTACTCTGGGCACGCCACGATTGCGGCGGTAAGTCCCCTCTTTGAGGAGTGGTTTGAGAGGCGGCATGGCGTCCTCACCTTCCGCCTGACGCAGGTCCTCACCGGTCACGGTTGTTTCGGGAGGTTCCTGTTTCGGATAGGGCGGGAGGAAACGCCCGGGTGTATCCACTGCGAAGATCGCCCTGAGGACACGGTGGAGCACACGGTGGCGGTCTGCCCAGCTTGGGTGGAGCACCGCCGTGTCCTCGTGGAGGCGATCGGCGGCGGCGATCTCTCGCGTCCGGCCCTGGTCCAGGCTATGGTACGGAGCGAGAGGGCATGGGTAGCCGTCACCTCCTTCAGCGAAGCAGTGATGCTCGCGAAGAGGGAGGCGGCGCACGTGAGGGAGAGGCAGCATATGCGCCCTCGCGACCCTAGCCGCCGCAGGATACGGAGACGCCCTGGGCGTCGAGAAACCCAGGCCGATTTCCGGCCACCGTAGGCATGAGCTTGCGGACGGCGAGTAATGGGTAGCTCGCTGTCCGGTAAGGACCAAGCCCAAGTCGACGGCGCGTTGTGTTCCACGCGCGCCTCAAAGAGATGCCAGCACAAAAAAGGATGGGGCCCGCAAGGGCTGATGCCTGCCAGTGGTGCGGGTTTGTTCGAAAGAGATACCACAGCCCCTGGCATACGGGCTACTGAAGGAACACGGGTGGGTTTTAGTCAGTAAAAGTCTGATCCTGCTCCACCCAGAGCGGGAGAAGTTATTTGATGATTTCCCACCCAAAAAAAAAAGCCCTACTATCCCTACTAATATTATAAATGGGAAAGTAACTCCGTCTGTTTGTCGCGCTTTCACGCCTAAACCGCTGAACCGATCGTCATGAAATTTGGCACAGATATAGCCTGGAATATGGACAAGGACATAGGCTACTTTTTTCCGCGATAACCGACATCCACGCGGGCGGGGCCGCTGGCAAAAGCTAGTAGGTACTTATATATATATATCTATGCTAAATTACAGCTTGCTGGTACTAAAAGTCTCTGTGCTAAGCTGCGGACAGACAGACGAACGGATATGGCGAAACTAACCGGTTCTTTGTTGACTACGAAACCCTAAAAACTAGTGGCGCTGCAGACAAAATTCTGCCGCCATCTAATATTTATGCCCTTGTTACTACAGACGAACGACCCCATGTACGAAATCTTATCTATGCTGTGAAATACCTACATTATTTATAACTCAACATACCTAGACTATGTATTTCGTACAGCTTTACCCATCACGCATGATCTGCTGTAAATCAGTGAGCATTAGTGAGAGATATATAAAAAGTAAAATTGAGGGAGTGTACGACGTAATTCCCGTCTTTTCAGCTCCTAATATTTTCACATCCCGTGCCGTATTCTCGTGAAAAGCAGCGAGTAATATAATAAAGGCTGTATTGAGTGTGACGTAACTCGAACCGTGTGAGAGAGAGTATTTATCACCCTCTTTTGAAAATATGAAATAAGTACGTCAATGTCGTGCCGTATAGCGCTCTTCACATTTTTTTAGGAATTTGCTATCGATGGAGCTATCGGCTGTTTTTTATGGTGGAAGCGTATTTGATAAATTTGATTTTGGAAGTAATTTCCATTAATTGGAAATTAAATGAATCACTCTATTATTTTCTCATCATTCTCGTAGTGCGTCTCAAAAAAAAGAAAGAAAAAAAACATTAATTTCAACTAAACCAGGCACTTTTGAATTATCCAGGAGTAGGTCAGTTAGTCAACGATGAAGCTTATCGTCTCTACGGAGAGAAACGGACAATAAACTCCATAGACATTCTTTTAAATATTCTCTTTTAGATATATGACAAAATACTGGGTATAACAATCTTGTTGCTTGAATACCTACACTAGCTTTTGCCAGCGGCTTCGCCCGCACGGAACATTCATCCCCTATTTAACGCCCTTAGGGGTTGAATTTAGAAAAATCCTTCCTTATTCCTTGTCTACATTATAAAGGGAACCTCTGAGCAAAATTTCAGCTTTCAAGGGTTTGGGCTGGGCGTTGATGAGTCAGTTAGTCAGTTAGGACTTCTCTTTTTATTTATATAGATATGAGAAAATATTACGTTATATTTTTTATCAAAGATGGCGCCCAAATGCGGTCATTTATTTCGGCCTCTTTTACTTAAGGTTGCCATCTCTAAAATTTGGCAACCAGGACAAGACGCGTGTAAACCCCGGATTTTAGAGCCCAAAACCCGGACATGTCAACAGGTTTTTTTATAATTATAGAAAAAACCTGTCAGTGTACAAAACCCTGAACCCTAAACCTGCCTGTGCGTGTGTCGCGAGCGGCCTAAGACTTAAATTTTTTAAACCCGGACTACAAATGACGCCCCGCCCGGAAGCTCCCCGGATGCCCTCTAAACTAGGATAAATCCGGGGAAACCTGGACGCATGGCAACCCTACTTTTACTACACAGTTTGGTTCATTCATTTCACTCCCAAGGCCGGTGTGGTTTATATTATACCTTATACAAAGGCCTTCGTTTAGCAGGTAGTTGACATGTGTGAGGCACTTACCTTTATTGAACGTTGATATTGTTGTTACTTTACCCATTTACGCCCACATACAGCCAATGGAGGTAAATATAAATGTAATGGTTCCGATTCTCTTGTATACCGAATTAAACTAACCAAACTATCACTAAAATTCCTTACCTTTTGCTATGAGAATCTTAACGCTATTCTGCAAAAAAATATCTCTAAATTTAAAAACAACCAAAATTGAATTTGACAATCGCGACTCGCACGTGGTATGTTTTGGCTTCGCAGCGTGGTACTTGTTTGCCTTACCCCGTGATTTTTTTAGAGCCGGAGGCGCGCAGGGACGGCAGCCTCGACGTGATTTATATGAAATGTTCACTTTTTGTATGGAAAATATGAAAAATTATAACTTACGTGTTGAGTTTTAGAGGTCCTATGGGTTTTATAAAAGTGGTCAAAGATTTCATTATTTTTGCGATAGGACACACCATTTTCGAGATATAAGCAAAAGAAAAGAAAAAAAGATACAGTACTATTTTTGCACCAGAAGTGTCGAGGTGTTGGTGTGAATTTAATTCTCGACAACTAATTTTATTCCACACCTTTTTAACCGCGATTTAAAATAGTCAGATTTAGTTAGACAGTCAAAATTTTAGGTTGAATAGAATAATTAAAATGACAACAACAGAATAGCAAAATTGCCATTTTCACTAAATTAATAACCCAGTGCAATCTTAGTGCTGTCAAACTAAAATATAGTTAAGTAGTTAGCTGTCACAAAATTCTCTAAACTAGACTAAAAATCACTAAAATTTAGTTTATTCCTGTCAAACGACGATTTCCCATTCTGAAACTGACTAAAGTGACACTGCTGCTGTCACAAATGTCAGTCACGAGGAATGGCGGGAAACAGAGAAGGTGAAGCAGGTCTGCACGGTAGCGCTTGATGTGGTGTTGAGCCAGTGAAGTGATATAATTAACTTAAATACGGAATCTACGACACCAATGTTATTCTTGAACGAAGGTTATTATTGGTTCTTAAAATCATGCTTCGGCCCTCAGGCGTGAATTATACAAAATGTATTGCGTACGCTGCGCCTGCGCCGCGCCTTCACCTTACGCCGTTTCTGTGTAATTCGGGCCTTAGGAGCCGAACAAATGAAAAATTAAACCGCCGAAAAACCGAAAAGTAAAAAATAACAAACCTGCTTTGTCCAACCCCAATATCTAAGTTCGGAAGTCGGTGACATAAAATTAAATACATAACCAAAGTCAGTTCGGTTTTCGGTTTTCAGTCGGCGCACAGTGTTTTATGAAGCCCGATTTTCGGACATCCCATTTTTATTGAAAAAGCTGACAGAAATAATCATTTAAATGCAAGATTTCGTATCCCCATTTGGCTACAAAGTCTAGTTTTTGAGTTATAGTTTTTTGAAAATCGACCAATTTTTATCTCGATATTTAGAAAAAAAAATTATTACATTTAAACTAAGCATGATACGAAATAATGATGTTAAGTACCTTGATGGCGTATCTTATGCCGAGTATTTTAGTACACAAATGAACCTTGTAACTTTGTTACATCCAGAAATATACGAGTTTTTCGGTTTTTAATTTTTCTTAATTTTCTCGATAATTCCACCAAATCGGGAAAAGTTATTTATACAGAAATGATTTTGATAACTTCTCCAACGCACCACATAAATTTCACATCCCAATTCCATGGAACTTGGAAACCACAACGATTTTAAATTTTATCCGGATTTTACGTCGTCAGGGTTGTCAAAATCTCAGATAATTATTTATATCCGGATTTTATATAACTTTGTCATAAATATATCTACCTGGTAGTAAAATCGGTGGTTTAGATTATCTAATGTGAAGACGCCAGGATACCAGCTTGGTATCTAAATAAAATATTATTCATCGATGTACAGACGCCAGTAGGTCAAGCTATCCCAAACTGTCAAATTTCTTTGATAGATTTTCAACTTGATCACAAATGTATAAGGTTCATGTTCAATTGGGAAAATTTTACAGTTTGAGGTAGCTTGATGTGCTGGCCTCTGTACATTAAAAGGTAAAGTATTTTGTGCATTTTGTGTTATTTAAGTATTTTTGTGGTACTTTTACGAAAAATATGATCCACAAAATAAGGATAAAAATTTGACAACCCTAACAAAAGTAGTTAAACGGGCACAACTTCTAAGTTCCATGGATTTGGGATGTCATAATTATGTGGTGTATTGGGGAAGCAAATAGAATTATTTTTGTATTAATAACTTTTCCCGAAATGGCAGAATTTTCGAGAAAAAAAATAAAAACTAAAAACCAAAAAACTCGTATAAATCTGGATCTAACAAAGTTGTGAGGTTAATTTGTGGACTGAAATACTCGGCATAAGATACGCCATCAATGCACCTAACATCATTATTTCGTATCATGCTTAGTTTAATCGTAATTAATTTTTTTCTTAAAATCCGGATGCAAAAAATAAGATTTTCAAAAAACGATAACGATAACTCAAAAACTAGACTTGGTAACTCAATGGGGATAATAAATCTCGCATTTAAATAATTATTTCTGTCGGCCACTTTAATAAAAATAGGATGTCCGAAAATCGGGCTTCACAAAACACTGTGCGGCGGTTTAATTTTTTTATTAAAAAGTTTTTATTTTATAATTTTTTGTGGCTATAATCTACTAATTACTACATGCTTAATTTTTGATTACTTTTTGAACCGACGAAAAAACGGAGGAGGTTACTCAATTCGACCCGTATATTTTTTTTTTTTTTAAAACGCGTCGACTTGAGAACCTCCTCCGTTTTTTCGTCGGTTAAAAAATTAGCGAGCGATGCCATGCGTCGCGGTGGTGGAAATACAATCGGTTAGGAGCTAATAAACCATTTCACGATAACTCTGATACCATAATCGGTTGTATACTACTCCAAACATAATATCTTTGTAACTCTTTATCTACGATAGTAAACAAATCTGACAGTCAATATTTTATAAATATTTGCTCACAAACAAATTTAGATAAGGCTGACGGTTTTGTCATTGCCGACTGGGATTTACGATAGCAATGTAATCTCTATGTAAATATTATAGATATTGTATTACAGGCCGCTCAGTATATTCTGATATTTCATTGTGGCGCTGCTTGCATAGACAAATGTCAGCGAAGTGTCAAATTCGGTACATTTGAATTTAGTTCCCCTTTTTGCCGCGTGTCAAAGTATACTGGCCAATGTGTCTGCTATTGGATTTTTCTCGTTCATTGACAGGGGCGTTTGTGAAACATGTGTTTTTATCAGGTAGTTTGTTTACTTTATGTTCAGTTGCATTGTAGATTGTTCATACACATCTATACTTCTATACTTAATATAGGTATAAAGCTGAAGAGTTTGTTGGTTTGAACGCGCTAATCTCAGGAATTACTGGTCCGATTTGAAAAATTATTTCAGTGTTAGATAGCCCATTTATCGAGGAAGTCTATAGGCGATATAACATCACGCTAGGGCCCTTAGCCGAGCAAAAAGAAAAAAGTCACGAATACGAAGTACTCGCACGGCCAGGCGATTCGATGCGACGGGTTGGGTCGGGGGAACAACAAATTTGACGCAGACGAAGTTGCGGGCAAAAGATAGTTGTAAGATAAAATGAAATATAAATTTAATGTTTTCAACGACGATACTGGAACCTACTTAACACCTTCATCATCACTGTCCTGACCTGGATCGCCTGCATCATTCCACTGCTTGGCAGAGGCCCACACCCATGACTTCCAGCTGTTTCGATCCAGCGCCCTAATTGCGTAGCACACTATCAATGACAATTTGAATAATTTTGAAGGATATTACTTCTTGAGTTCGAAAAATTGTCTGCTCAACAACGTATATAACGCAATTAATGTTGTTGAACTGTCAAAATAAAAGCCATTCGTAGTGTGAGTATGTTACGAAATTACCCCGCAGGGCTAATATGGACCACTGGTCGTTTGTTTTCTTCAGCTCGTCCCGCCACGTACTACGGGGTCTGCCGCCACGCCTTCTGGCTGTGTCAAGGCTCCAAATACATAATCAGCCTATAATGTTCCCACTGCTGGGACACAGGCCTCCTCTCCTTGAGAGGAAGCAGGCTGTAATCCACCACGCGGGCCTAGTGCGTGTTGGTAGATGTCACATGTCTTTGAATTTTTGGTTCTAGAACATGCCGGTTTCCTCACGATGTTTTCCTTCAACGTTTTGAGAGCAGTGGTGATGAAATAATTTACACAAAGTAAAGCGCCTGTCTGGGTTCGAAACTACGATCTACATCTCATAAGTCGCGGCCGTAACCCCTGGGCAACCACTTCCACATATCTAATGGTTATTTGGCCCCACAGCTTACTGGACAATTGGCAGACGTGGCCAGCCCAGTCCTACTTCAGCTTATCGACTTATTGAGTAATGTCAGTAATCTGTGTTTTGGAACACAGTGTGGTGTTGCAAATGGTCTGTCCAAATTATGATTTCTGCCCTTATTCCATTTTTTTTGGGGTCGGCACAACAAGTCCTGCCATATCTACCTATATGTCATACATGTGCTAAAATCGATGTTACTAAATGTAACCGAAACGCTCTAAGAATTATTTGTTAGAGCTTATTTTCGGTTATATTTCTTTTTCGAACAATCTTTGTATAAAAACAAAACAAAAAAAGATCGGCGCGAATTCTGTGTGCGCGACCGATGTGTATTCGCGGGTCTTAAAGACTCGTAAACAAACATTTATTGTTTTCATTCAACAAGTGTTAACAACTCATTGTTTAAAAATGGCACTTGTAAAGCGTAATATTTCTTAACTGGTTAACTTACTTTTAACGCTTGATAACGTAATATGTAAACGTAAATTATTTTAATGGACCTAGTTGAGTGCCTATATTTTTTACCACCTTTTGCCAGCGGAATTTCCCGCTTGGAGGTCGGACGGAAACGTACTACAGTGATAAATAATATCCTATGTTATCCACTTTATTCTCCCCCACGCAATTTCCATTTAAGTTAAACGGTCTTTTGGAACATGTATTTCATAAATATAAATCAAAAATACAGGTGGTTTTAGTAGGTGACTTTAACATTAATACTCTCAAAAAAGGCAACATAACTAATCAATTACTAGATCTTGCATACAATTATAATCTAAAATTACATATAAATGAGCCAACACGTAAGTTATCATGTATTGACCATATTTTCAGTAATATTCCGGATGCTATTGCTACAGTTATGCCACTCCATTTATCCGACCATGACACAGCGCAAATGTTGAGTATTCCTTTAAGACATAAGATACAAATAAAACAGGCAGCATACTATATCTATAAAAGAGACTACAACACAAATAATATTCAGAAGTTTAAGGAATGTTTACAAAATGTGTCGTGGTTAGAAACCTACGCAGAAAATGATATAGATGTAGCATTCAGTTCTTTTCACGAATTGTTATGCCTTTTCTATAATTTATGCTTCCCAATAATAAAAGTAAAACTTACAACTAATCAAAAGAAACAAAACTGGATAAGCAAAGGACTCAAACAAAGTTGTAAAACCAAACGGTCTCTTCGCTATCAATATTATAGAAATAAAAACAAAGAAAATAGGAGTAAATATATGCAATATTCCAAAATCTTACAGAAATGTATCTGCATATCAAGAAAGAATGCAAATATTAAGTTTATTAACGGAAATGAAAATAAATGTAAAGCCGTATGGAAAGTAATTAGGGACGAAATCATGAACAATAACTACAAGGACAATATAGAAAATATTAATATTGATAACACAGTAGTCACGGATCCTATACAAATAGCAACTGCCTTCAATAACCACTACATTAATATAGCGCGTACTTCTAGTACGGATATAAAAACAAGCCCTATGAAAAAATCAGCAGTTCATTCGATGTTCCTTAAGCCCGTTTCTGAAAGTGAAATTAGAACGGAGATAATAGCACTAAAAAACTCAAATTCTGAAGGATACGATGCTATTAATACGAAAATCATAAAAGCATGTACCATTGAGTTAAGTGAAATTATAACACATTTAATTAATTTATCTTTTTCTCTTGGTACATTTCCTGAAAAATTAAAAGTATCAATAGTTAAACCAATTTTTAAAAAAGGAGAAAAATCTGATGTTAATAATTATCGCCCAATTACATTAATACCCATCTTGTCAAAGATATTTGAAAAGTGCATGTACAAACGATTGATTGAATTCTGTAATAAATTTAACATAATTAAGAAAGAACAGTTCGGCTTCCAAAAGAACAAATCCACAACACTAGCTATCTTCAATCTTATAAAACATATAATGACGAATATTAATCAAAACCGTCTTACTACAGGTTTGTTCTTCGATCTATCTAAAGCCTTTGACCTAGTGTCTCATGACCTGTTACTTCAGAAACTAGAGGCAATCGGAATTAGAGGCATAGTGCTTCAGTGGATATCGACATACCTAAATAACAGACGGCAGCGGGTTACCATTACAAAAGTGGATAGAAATAACAACATGACACCTCACTCATCCGAACTCAAGTTTAACAGATGTGGCGTCCCACAAGGAAGTGTGTTAGGCCCAATTTTGTTCCTCTTATACATAAATTCTATAATTAATATAACTAACCATAAATGTATATTGTTTGCTGATGATATTTCTATTATTGTAACAACTGATAGGAAAAATAATACGATTGATGATCATGAGACTGATATCAATAACACTATTGAACGTCTAATTGAATATCTAAATAGAAATAATTTATCAATAAATCTAAAAAAATCAGTTTATATACAATTTAATAAATGTAATAATGCTAATTACAATGTTAAAATGAAAATAAATAAAATTGATGAAGTGACGCAAACTAAATTTCTAGGTATAACCTTAGATCAAGATATAAATTGGAAATTACATATTGAAACCGTCTCCAAAAGAATAAATAAGTTCGTATACGCACTTAAAAAAGTCAGGAATATCACAAACGTTCAAACAGCAATAACGTCCTACCATGCATACGTTGAATCGGTGCTCCGCTATGGCTTGATAATGTGGGGTAATAGCACAGATCAAAATAGAGCATTTATTGCACAGAAAAAATGCATTAGAGCAATAAACGGGCTTCGACCTGACGAATCCTGTAGGCCGATATTTAAAAAGCTCGGCTTGTTGCCGCTACCGTCTCTCTACATTTATGAAACATGTATGTTTGTGAGGAAACATAAGGAATTATTCAGTAAGGCAGATGATTTATACCCTCGTAACCGACGAGACCCCCACAGGCTTGTGCTGGATATCCTTCCTAGACTAGCTAAATATAATAAAAGTTGTGTATCCATGTGTGTACGTATATATAATAAGATACCAAGTGATGTCAAAACTCTAAATATGAGATTATTCAAAAATAAATTGCATGAATGGTTGTGTAGTCATAGTTTTTATAGTGTCAAAGAATTCTTTGACTATAAATGTTAAATGTATAAAACGTGCTTGTGTAAATTTGTACGCTTATAACTGTTAAGCAAAAACATGTATGCTCTTGTTATTTTGTTTTTTACCATCTTTTTATACCATGTTTTACAGCAAATAAATATTATTCTATTCTATTCTATAAATTACCTGTGTGCCAAATTTCATCCAAATCCGTTCGGCCGTTTTTGTGTGATTAAGTAACAAACATCTAAACACCGAAACATGATGCGGACTGTTCGAAAGAGATACCTCGGCGCCTGGCACAGGCTACTGAGGGAACACGGGTGGGTTTTAGTCAGTAAAAGTCTGACACGCCCTTCTGCTCCACCCAGACCGGGAGAAGTTATTTGATGATTTCGCATCCAAAAAAAAAAAAAACTTTCACATTTAAAATATTATAAGTAGAACTGTCGCTACACATACGTCATGTAGGGCTCGCGGCTAAATAATTACAGCCGAAGGGTCTATCGAAAATTTAAGCTACCTACTCCTTTGTGCCTCGAAAAGCACGTAAAGCCGTTGGTCCCGACTGTCATATGTATATCTTCCATGTGTTACCCAGTAACTGGGTTGTGGAGGTCAGGGCCCCAATTCTGTATGGTTTTAATGAGTCTCCGCGGAATCTTATTTTTTACGTTCAAACTACGTCAATATCGTGTTTTTGAGTTACCAATGTAATGGTAAGGAATCTAAATGTCATACATTCTGTAAGTTTTAAGACATATTGCCGATATTATTAATACGTAATTAGCAGATTTCGTATGTGATTGACGTGGTTACGAGTAAGGAATCGTTCAGTGGTCATAGGGGTCATAGTGAATTCAGGCCAAAATAGGCAGTCGCTCAGTGAAAAATACTGGCATTCAGCTGTATTCGATAAACTGGAAGCCAATCCTAACATATGTAGGTACGAGTAGTTGGGAAAAGGCTATGAATGGCTCATAGGTAAAAAAAAAAACCGGTCAAGTGCGAGTTGGACTCGCGCACCGAGGGTTCCGTACAAACCTGTGGGTATATAAGTAAAAGTTCAAAATTGTCAAAAATATTTTTTTTTATATGACGAAACTAAAAATTTTCGGTTTTCGTAATTTTTCCTATATCTGTACTATAAGACGTGACTTCGTACAAAATTTCAAGATTCTAAGTTCACGGGAAGTACCCTGTAGGTTTTGATTCCCGTGCGAGTTTCGAAAATTTGCGGAATTTTGCGGCCTAAATGGCTGTATCTTTTGATTGCGTTGACTTAGAAGGTTGATTTTTCTACAGCTTCCAGGGACAGTAGAACTAAGTATCATATAGAAATTTCAGTTTGATACCTCCACGCGTTCCTGAGAAAAACGGTCTTGACAGACGGACGGACGGACAACAAAGTGATCTTATAAGGGTTCCGTTTTTTCCTTTAGAGGTACGGAACCCTAAAAAAACAAAACGTAGGTAATGTAACCTACATTACCTACGTTTTTTTTTTTTTTGGGTGGGTAATCATTAAATAACTTCTCCCGCTCTGAGTGTTGCAGGAGGGCGTGTCAGACTTTTACTGACTAAAACCCACCCGTGTTATCTGTAGCCTGTGTGCCAGGGGCGTTGAAAACTCAGTGTCTGTGTATCATTTCATTTGCGCCACTTAGCGCCATAATACTCGTAAGTTCATCAACCTATTAATTGAGTATAATTAAAATTATTGGTTTCTGTAATTATTTACTACGCACATATAGGATTACATAGTACCAATTAATTGTAAGTACCTATGAAATTAATTTTAATTATAATGTAGATAACTAAATTGTTATTTTGCGTTTGTTTATATATTAGGTCTTCATTAAACTTACCTATAAAGTTTGTATCTAGAAGGCCTTCATTAAAGAGGTATCTACCTTTAAAGGCGATAACCAATGTGCGTTTCGCCACGATATCAATCAGAGGCCTTAGTGCGAGTTTCATTTTAGCATCTCGATCAAACGCATCGAGCGCGTTTGGCGCGCTGATTGGCCCTGGATTGGCGACGGACCAATCGGAGCGCCGAACGCGCTCGATGCGTTTGATCGAGAGAGTTAAATTAAATTCACACTACGGCCACTGTACAGTACAGAATCTACGACCAAACGTCGAAACTGCACATACACGCGCGCATTTACGCAAGGCGCGTTAAACATCTTCATTCCAATACAGTACTTTTCAAATTTATAAACACGAGTCTCAACCGTAATGCTCCAATGGAACGTAAGTAATTATTTCAACAAATGGCCTAGTTTCCTTGCTGTCGATATTTAAATTGTAGTTTCGCTGTGGCCCTAAACCTGCAGGGTAAAGCGTGGGTTTCCGAAGAATGCTGTTGCCGCCCCGGCCGCAGTGACGGCTGTCATGAAAATGTTGCCACCACTTCCAGGAACCCATGACTTCAGCGCTATGTTGAACGGTTTTGGAGCGGTTCGTAGGTAATCTATATTCATCATCATCATCATTGCAGCCGAAAGACGTCCACTGCTGGACATAGGCCTTCCCCAAGCTCCGCCACTTCGACCGGTTCTGTGCTTCTCGCATCCAGCGGACTCCCGCGGCCCTCACAAGGTCATCTGTCCACCTTGTGGGAGGCCTTCTAACTTTACGTCTTCCGGTACGCGGTCGCCACTCCAGAACTTTTCGGCCCCATCGGCCATCTATTCTGCGAGCAATGTGCCCTGCCCACTGCCACTTAAGTTTGGCAATTCTTCGGGCTATGTCGGTTACCTTGGTTCTCCTGCGGATCTCTTCATTCCTGATTCGATCACGCAGGGAAACTCCAAGCATAGCCCTTTCCATCGCCCTTTGGGTGACTTTAAGCCTTCTTATGAGGCCCATTGTGAGCGACCACGTTTCAGTTCCATATGTCATCACTGGCAACACGCACTGGTCAAAGACTTTCGTCTTGAGACACTGCGGTTTGTGGGACGAGAAGATATTGCGAAGCTTCCCGAACGCTGCCCAGCCGAGTCGGATTCGACGATTGACCTCTTTCTCGAAGTTGGATCTACCTAACTGGACAGTTTGTCCTAGGTAAACGTACTCGTCCACAACTTCGAGTGCAGCGCCTCCGACCGTTACGAGAGTAGGTGTTACACGGGCATTGGACATCACCTTTGTCTTGTCCATGTTCATTTTAAGACCCACTCTTTCGGAAGCTCTACTGAGGTCATCGAGCATTGTACTTCTATATCATCGGCAAACCGAAGGTGAGTGATGTACTCGCCATTGATGTTGATGCCAGCCCCTTTCCAGTCCAGAGCCTCGAAGACATCCTCCAGTGCAGCGGTGAAGAGTTTCGGAGAGATAACGTCTCTCTGTCTTACACCTCGCTGCAGAAGGATAGGTTTTCTAGGTCTGGTCCTGGAGGTAATCTATATTATGAATCCTTATTGCCTTGGTCACGGCATTATACGTGAACGGCTGGACCAATTTTGCTTATTCTTTTTTTGTTGTGTTTGTTATTGTCAGGAGAAATTATACCTATTAGCCGAAGACGTTTCAGAATCCGAAAAACAGCGAGGAACTTCGTCAAAGAGATTTCGTCAAAGGCCACTTCGTTCCTCTACCAACACAATCTCGGAGACTACAGACATTTCTTTCTAACTTTATCTGTGCAATCTGTGCATCTCTAATATTGCGATGTTATTGGTTCTAAAATCGAATTGTAAGTTCGAAATTTGAAAATAAACTGACGGTTCTAACTGCACGGGTCGTCATAATAGACGTTAGATATTTGTTCCTTGGCTTTAGCCATTGTGCACTATGGTTTCATTGTCGTTTAAAAGCGACAGTTGGTAATGGCCAGTGTTCAAAACAGTTATCGGTTAATATTTTTTAAGGTTGTTGGCAATTATGCCTTTGTCTTATTAAGAGTTGTTAGAGTAGGTACTAATAATGAATTTTAAATGGACCTAGAAAACAACCAAAAATATAAAAGAACTAGCTTCAAATAAAGTAAAAAACATGCGGTGTAACACGAAATTCTCATCGTTAGTTCAGCGGGAACGAAATGCTAACTAGCATACTTCATTGTGTGAGATCGCTTGCCCGCTTCGGTCCTTGTGCCAAATCGTTGAAAAAAGTCCTGAATCAGCCGTTCAAAGCGCTGAATTTGCTTTGAAGCCATTTTTCACGACAACTCCCGTTTATAGTGGCCAATTTCCGGTGCCTAATCCAGTCACGTCGAAACGTTAAATCGAAATTTAACGAGGCAACTTTCTAGTAACCGGACATCTAATAATGATCTATCTTTCTGAATCCTGTTTTGATAAATAAATAAGTAAATGCTTTTCTATTTACGAATTTATTTTGCAGCACTCCATTTACAGTTTAATAGTATGCTATAGGTACACCAAAGCGTGCATCAAGCCAATAACATAACATTCTTAATGACTAAAAAAGTTCATTCAAAATTTTATTTGACTAAAACCAATTTATCCTACTTAGTTGATGTACAAATTATCCATGTATGAATTTGTTGTTTGGTGGGCTCATTAAAAATCAACTGTAGGTACATTATTCAGGAATATTACCTAAATTAACTAAATAACTTACTTAAATAACTGAGCAAGTAGGTACTTAATTGGTTTGTACAGATAATTTCAACTCGGTCACAAAGGTACCTAGGTATTTAGATAACATCGATTTTGGAAATTATTCGGTATTGAATGCTATGAACGCCAACATAAATAACGTAAATAATTCAAAAGTAGAATCCATTTAATTTTATCGTTCGGTTTTCAAATTTTTACTTACTTGAAAATACCAACATGGCGCCAGCTTTTGCTTTTAACCACAAAGTGGCGCGAAATTGCAAAATGCAGCCATAAACGCGCTAAATCTTTACATTACGAGCTTTAATATCTACAAAAAGTAATTACAGACAGGCGGGAACTGCAAAAGGGAAAATAAAAAATCGTCCATCTTTTCCGTTTGATACGCATCTTTATTTATTTATTATTGTGAAAGCCTGTGGAACCCGCGGGATGCGCAAAGCACAGAACCGATCGAAGTGAATGAGGTTTGGGTAGCCCTATGTCCAGCAGTGGACATCTTTCGAGTAAAATGATAATGATATTTCTTTATTTACTGGCTTAATTATTCTTCTTCACAAGGATACCTATATTTGAATTTTGGACCAAATTATGTTTACATTTTGAGTGTAAACTCGATTACTAGGACCAAATGATGTTTACATTTTCAGTGTAAACTCGATTAGTAGGAAGGTATCGTGACACCGATAAGACGTAGGGCATTGATCGCTTATCAGTTATGTGCAGTAGGTACTTAAAGTTTTTACGAGGTGCTAATTATCTATCAGTAACCTATAGCGGATATAATAATTAATATAAAATGATACAATTAAATAAGTCGTTAGTGAAAAACTGCGCTAAGTATATTAACATCCAATTTATAACATAAATACAACAACAAACATCAATATTTAAAACAAAAAACAAATATGTTGTACACACAACATATTATTATATTTGTTTATCTATCTATCTGAAACTGAAATCCCCATGAGAACGGATCGAATCAAATGCTATGATGAGCCAAAGGGAACCTTACAAAAGCTTTACTTTCCCATATTACACGCAACTGCTTAGTAGATAGCAAATCTGTGGGGTAATTGCATTATACACTGACAATACTCGTACGTCATTTTGGCAGCAACATTCATCGCGTTTTTACGTTGCTGATTAGACGCATTTTTCAAACATGAATCCGAATGGTGATTGAAAGTTAGGGTGCTGTACGTTTAGTATAATGTTCTATTATTGTCTGGAAATGTTTCCTATTAGAGTATAAATTTCACTAACGGGTAACTTGGATGAAACCTTTAAAAAGTCTGTAGAATATAGCTAAAGTTTAAACAAAGGATCAACTCTTGCTTAACCGCGTACATAAGTAGAAGACTCATAAAATATTCAAATTTGCATCAAAAAGGGACGCTTCCAGTGGCTTACCGAAGCCTAATTGAGAGTAAACAAGGTTAAGAAAAGCATTAAAATTACTTAGTTTATGTGGCTTTACGTCTTGTTAAAATTAGGACGGACACAACTTAGTATTAAAAAAAAATAGGCAGTCATAGGGGCTGCCGACACAAGTGAAAATTTTAAACATTTAAAAAAACAAGACGTCACATTAGCATGTCGGTGTCGCGAACCCATTTAAGTCATAAATCGCACAACGCGGCTAAAGAAGCTACCACTTCTAAAATGAAATGCTGTTCGTTGGTAAGCAAGCACATCACTTGATAAAGGCTGTACGGATTTTGGGACATTTTGGTTTAAAATGTTCGTAATAGCTTGAATTAGGTTCTACTAATGCAAAGACAAATTGGAAAAGCTGCCGGCAATATTGGTTAACTAAGGTTTTTTTTCTGGTTTTGGCTTCGCACGGTTTGTGCATTTGGCCAGTGTCAAGTAATTTTACTTTTTAATCAAGTTAATGGCCCGATATCAGGCACGAAGTTTCAAAAAGTCAAGTCAAAGTTAAGTCAAAGTTATTGTAAAGCGGTAGTAACTTTACAACAACCTATTAGGAGCTTTTAGGGGAAAACGAAAAGTCTACGTTAGTCACTTATTTTCACCTTCACTACACTTGTGCACTCACACGTAACTAAATTGAATAATTCACTACCAAGATTATATAATTTAATTCGCTGTTTCACGAGTTCGCTATTCACTATTTTTCGCTAAGCGCTTTATATATAGAGTCAAATTTTGGCAGGATTACCTTTATGGGGTAAGCTAGAGATAAATACAAACGAAATAATACAACTGAATTTGGGCCGACGTCTGTAAATCATTCTTCGAAAAGTGTAATATGTGATCTAGAAAGTATTTTATTCAATTACGCTATAACCTTTGTAAATGTTTGCTCTCGTTCAAATATTGATGTTAACCTGTACGCCGATGATTGCGTTTTATTATTAAGTTAAAAAGTACATAAAGTTTTCCTTTGGTAACGGAGAGCGGGAAACTTTGTAACGCACGTTTAATAACACAAAAGAATTTACATTGAGAAATTCACACACTGTCTGTAAATTAGGTTAGTATTAAGGCCCCGTGCATAAAATTCACTCGCTAGAGTTTAGGCAAATTCATTGCGATACTATGTTTGTGTGCACCGTTCACGCACACACGCCTAAAAGTCGAGCGTAGTGATCGCTTAAACAGTTTTGATAGTACGCAGTAGTAGTAGTAGAGTTGTAGTATCCTATAGATTTATATTTTTTATGTTATTTATGTATGGTTGAGAAATAAAAGTCTAGAATGTTTGTGTATATTCGTTTAGTATATATATCACAATAAACAAAAATGGTACAATTTCGTGTCTTATGCATGTAGACATTCAATAACATTGAGGAAAGCATTTTACATAAATACGAGTAGTTTGCATATTTAGAAATTTAATTGTGACATCATCGATGTCAATAATAGCCAAGATAAACTTAGAAAGTTCAAAAACAAAAACAAAAACAAAAAAAACTATTGAGCCTGGGCCCCACATTTGAAAACTGTTTTTAAAATAAAATAAAGTTTTCTAAAATACAAAACATTGAAATTTGAATTTGAATTTAAGGGTTTCATTTTCACAATTTGGCCAAGGAACCGTTAAGACAGCATAATATTTTTCTTATCATGTCTGATTGTCCTTCTTCAACATTTGGAACTACGGATTTTTTCGAGGTGTTGTCTAACTTTGAATCATTATCTTCCTCACTCTGAAAGATCAGTTTAAAATTATATAAGTGCAGTAGGAATATTATAAATTCATAATTTATTTATATAAGACAACGGCGAAATTTCATTGATTTGCTAAAATTAACAACAATGAAGATACGAATGCACTCGTAAATACTTATTTATGTAGGTACTTCTAACACTGATTGAAAGTAAAAACTAACACGTTCTTGAAACGAAGCCCTATGGCTTCGTTGAAGAATGTGTAAGTTTTGGTTGGAATTACGTTCTGCAAGAATTTGTCTGATACATGCCAATCCCACGTTTCGTCCTTTTTTTTTTTTGGTGATGCACTGGTAATGTGTTACTTTCTTTCGACCATATCGACGTACATTTTCGACGGTGCCGATTCTGTTGTACACCGAACTAAACTATAACTAAAATTCCTTACTTTTTACTATGAGAATCTAAACGCTATTCTGCAAAAAAATATCTCTAAATTTAAAAACTATTTTGACACAACTAAAATCGAATTTGACAATCGCGACTCGCACGTGGTATGTTTTGGCTTCGCAACGTGGTACTTGTTTGCCCTACCCCGTGTTTTTTTTTAGAGCCAGCAGCGCGCCGGGGTCGGCAGCCTCGACCAGGAGCCCACGTGACTCCTGCGATGCAAAGTGATACGTCCTCACGCTGGGAAGGCCCGGTCGTTTCTGACGGGATCACACACTGGATCTTCTCTGCGCCCCCGAAGGGGGCGCGAGGAATCGGTTTCGGGGCTTGTGGCCCCCTGACCGAGGTATTTTTCTCTCAGTCCCCTACTTGGGGACCCGTCTTGGGATTTTTCCCTGCCCCCTTCCCGAAGGTAGGGGGGGTGGGAGTGCTTTTCTTCGCACACCTAGTCGCCTGGGGGGGGGCTTACCCTCCCCTTGGCGTTCTGTGGTGTGTTTTGGAGGTGTGACTGAGGGAGCGTCCTAAGTGCTTCACGGCGCCCGCGCGACCAGGCCCCTGCCGGGTGAGATCCCTAGTTCCCTAGGGAAGGCCCAGCAAAGGTCGATCAAGCAGCAGGGCGTCGGTTTTGTTTGACGCTCGCCTACAGTGGCGTTCTGACGGGATCGATTTTGCGCGGTCGATTATATAGTTCACTTTGACTTTTATTTACGAAATGAAGTTGTTGTTTATTATAAAAATAAAATTTAGATTATATTCAATGGTTAACTTAAGATTAATACATAATTTTTAAAATTTCAATAAAGTGATTTTAAGTAATAGAAAAAAATACTTATTCGTCTAGCAGTTTCCTAAAAATTACGTTATTTCAATATTTATTTTCTGCTATATTTCGTATAAAAGTCAAAAAAGTGGTTCCACTATCTGCAAGTAGACCATTCAATGATGTTACTTGTATTTTTTTTATGTCCAGAATTCTTTGTAGTTGTTTGTAACACGAAGCCAAACATCACTCGCTCGTCACTTTTTCGGAAAAGGGGCTGTGAATATTGGTGATTTTCCACTATTCTATAAGTTATTTGAAAAATCCCTTTCCACCACATGCAAGAATTAGAACTCCACTATTATAATAACAAAATAAAATGTCTAAATTTCGTTTCCCTAACTCACAACAAGTGATCAAAATTGACCAAAATCAGTTAATTTAGTGTACGGAGCCTTAAGGAGTTCTTGCGTTGTGTAAAATCGTCCATCATGCATGGAAGTATCATCTTCTACTGGGTATACATTTTAAAATTAACGTCGCTTTTTGTGTCTGTCTGATCGTATTGTTCTTCTAAACTATACACAACACAATTTCATGCGGTTTTCACCATCATTCAGAGAATCTATCCCGGAAGGTTTATGAAGAAAATTCATTAGTTTTAAACATAAGTAATATGTACTTAAAATATCATTTAAAAACTCGCAAAAAGTGTGAAGAAACATAGTTTGAAGTGGCCCCGGTGTAAAATAGTGTTGGGGACTGTCCCTTCCTTAACCTGTAAACGACAAGGACAAATTAATATACTTCATATTACTGAGCATTGCAAAATGACAAGTTTCATGAATAACATAGTTCTGTAGGTTTTCAACTCGTTTTCAACATAAATCTCAATTAAAAAAGTCTGACACTAACAATGTATGCAGTAAACATCATCGTCCTCCTGTCAATAACATAGATACCTACCCCCTTATTCATAAACGTTGTTTAAAGTTAAATAATGATTAGCGTCTGTTTAACTATACATTTTTGACGTTCAAACATCATTTAACTTTAATCATTGTTTATGAATATGGCCCCTAATGTTTAAACCACGTTATTTAACACATGTTAAGTAGGTACGTAAGAAACGGGTCATTATGAATCAAAGTGAGCAATGTGTTGTGTTGGTCACGTATGATGTGTATGCAGATGTAGGCGTTGCATGATCATTGTTTCGATTAATAATGTATGATAGCGAAATCAATACTTATTTTATCATAATGTTTGAAAACAAAATGATTTGTATTTTGCTGAGCGGATTTTCCAGAAAATTCCTTTGCTCTATCAAACTCCATTTCGTAATTCAAAGTACGAGTATACATTTCAAATGTCAAACCAATTTCGAAAATCAAATTCTCATTTGGAAACATAGACAAGTAGACAAGCCGTCCAATCAATTGGCGAGCTAGTCCTCTGATTTATCGGAGGAATGCGAACTGAAATGCGAGAGGCACGCTGAATGAAATGCGCACATTGTCATGCCTTAAGGCCCGCCCCACTGGCTGCCGCCATTTTTGTTTGCAATTAACTTTGAAAATGGAACCGGCTGCTTTCATTCTCGTGACTTTTATTTTGGACTTAACTGTCAAAATAAGCCCCTGTTGATCAGTTTGAATACCCAAGACAGCCCGCTATTAGATTCAAACCATAAGACCCTCTCAGATACCAATCTACGTATTATGGCCTTCACATGATCTGACCAAGGTTATGTCTGGATGACTTTAAATTAAAAGAGACTATGTGAACTCTGAGTTTGTTTCGGCGTTTCTTCTCAGAGTAGTCAGATAAGAAACGCCGACCTCATCCACTTAGGTATTTTTTTAAATAGATTGACGTGTTAAAGTGTTTGTTCAAACCTACTTACTTACAGAAATAAAATCATTTTATAATTAATCACGTTTTTTTTTTATGTTTTCTCAAAATCACGGTCACTTCGCTATCTGCATTTTGGCAGCTGTAACCTTAACCTCGCCACACGCGGAATTGATTCAGATTTTACTGGAACTTGAACCTAAAGTTCTTACAAATAAAGCTTAAAATACGATGAGCATAATAAAATCTTGTATTTTTATCATAAACTTATACAATGAGGGAATTCTTAATTTAGTAACACACGGTGGAGATAAAATGTAGACGTTCGGGGTTTTTGATGACTCATATGATGTGCGAATTTGCTTTGGTAACTCATAACGTCATAACATGTGCGAATTTGCTAAATTGAGTCGGAAACACACTGGGCCTGAATTCACTATTCATTACTCGTAACCAGGTCAATCACACACGAATTCTGCTAATTTCGCATTAATAAAATCGACAAATTGTCTTGGAACTAACAGAATATGAAATTTCGATTCCTTACCGTTACATTGGTTAAAAAAAAAAACGATATTGACGTAGTTTGAACGTGGAAAGATTCCGCGGGGAATCATTATAACGATACAGAATTGGGGCCCTGATCTGTCTCTTACTCTCTCATCTGTTTACCAGACATTTTGACTCCGTTATTGTTCAATAGGTCTCTTGAAAAAAAAAAACTATGTGTAGATTGCCTCGTCCGTCTCATGGTAGCAAGTGCAACTGCCGAGCCTGGTGTCGTGGGCTCGATTTCCAGGTTGGGCGACGTGTTATTGTATTTTTCCATCAGGAATTTCTTAGGAGCAGCCTGCAATCTGGATTTCTGCCTGGTTGATGGCAATAGACTCGCTCCTATTACACGGCACGTTAGGGGTCATCCATAAATTATGTCACACGTCCTTGTCACAGACGGTCACACTTGTTAAAACTCCTACACCCTTGTGTGACGTCACATATTTTTCAATGTTATATTTAGAAGTAATTAAAACACAGTTATTCATTAATAAAATCATGTCCCTCCTGGCGCAGTCGCGAAAAATTAATAAAAATGTGTATGTACTATAGGTACTATAGAACTCTGCCTAACCCTCCGTGAAATGTTATACCTACTTAGATCTGTGGCAATTAATCACGGGTCATTCAAGTACCTATTACGTAAGCAAGGGGTGGAGTCTTTGCTTGGCTTATTTTTGATGACATGGCGGACGGGCATGATGGTGATTAGGTGATTACGCCACTAAAATTTATAAAATTATTGATACCTTTTATCTCAGATACAGAACACCAAGAGTGAAGCCAAAAAACCAAATACTAAAGCGTCGCATTGTATATTATGTATAATGCGAGGCTTTAGTATTTGTTTTTTGACTCTTGGGTGTTCCGCGCGATCTATCTGCCTTTGTTTTATAATTTAAATTAAAAAAAAAACGTATACTACAGCGTCGCATTGTACGTTACATAAAATGCGACGCTTTAGTATTTGGTTTTTTCGGCCTCACTCTTGGTGTTCCGCGCGGTCTATCTGGCTTTGTTTTATAATCTGAGCCTTTTATACTTATATGTTACAAATATAATATATTTAAATACGATGTTAATAATTAGAAACCCAATGTGTAAATAGCCTTACGATTTTGGATATCAAGTAGGCACAGAGGCCAGCACATCAAGCTACCCCAATCTGTCAAATTTCTTTGATCGTTTTTCAACTTTATACCAAAGGAATAAGGTTTATGTTCAATTGGGAAAATTTTACAGTTTGGGATAGCTTGACCTGCTGGCGACTGTACAACATATTTTTTACTGGTAAGTTCAGAGATTATTGCGATCAAACAAACATACTCTTCAGTTTTATTGGATTTCTTCTTCCCCACTAGTATTATAAATGCGAAAGTAATTCTGTCTTTCTGTCTGTCTGTCTGTTATGCTGAACCGATGGTCATGAAATTTGGTAGATATATAGCCTGGGATATGGAGAAGGAAATGTCAATTTTTCCACCTTAGATTATATTAGTCCACGAAGATATTCCCAGATTCAGTGACCAAGAAGCTTATAGATAACCGTCCAAATGAAAAACTGAAGACAACCTGTGGGCTAACGCTCTCTTTCTAAATACGAAACGGTGAACGGAAGAATGAAACGGTGATATATGTTTTCTCTCTCTTATGTATGTATTTAGAAAGAGAGCGTTAGCCCACAGTCGTCTTCACTTAGGTATTTAGAGTGTTGCCCCCAGTTTTATCTCTATGCTTCTTTTTTTTTGGGTTTTGGCTTCGCACGGTTTGTGCATTTATCCAGTGTCAAGTAATTTTACTTTTCAATCAAGTAAGTGGCCCGATATCAGGCACGAAGTTACAAAAAAGTCATAGTCAGTCAAGTCAAAGTTATTGTAAAGCGGTAGTAACTTTACAACAACCTATTAGGAGTTTTTGGAGGGAACACGAAAAGTCCACGTTAGTCACTTATTTTCACCTTCACTACACGTAACTAAATTGAATAATTCACTACCAAAATTATACAATTTAATTCGCTATTTCACGAAATTTCATGAAAATGAAAATTCGTGCGACATGTTCCAACGCGATCCCGCCAAAAAAACCCTCTATGCTTCTTGCCAGTGACTAGGAAGTGATGGGCTTACGTAATAATAATTACATAATATATGTAACCTTTGAATAGATTTAGATTGTAATCTTAATGAAGGGTTTTTTTTACGAAATAGTTTTTGATTAACGATCTCTGATATCGTATTCATTATAAATTATCGCTGATTTGAGATAAATATTTACTGAGGTATGATTTGGTTGACGGTAAAGACTGATAATTTTCGTTTGAAGTTTGAATAATATGCGTTTAACTAATGTAGAAGTGATCCAATTATTTCTTTGATTTAATATTACTAGTGCTCCGCGGTTTCACCCACGTAGTTCCCGTTCCTGTGGGAAGACGGGAACAAAATATAGCCAATGTCACCCGGGGATAGTCTAGCTTCCCAGCAGTGAAATAGTTTTTCAAATCGGTTCAGTAGTTTCGGAGCCTATTCTATGCAAACAAACAAACAATCAAATCTTTCCTCTTTATTATTAGTAGGTATAGATACAGATTGACTTTCTGCACTTCTCCATATGTTATACACGTTAAACTGTGTCTACTCCTCCGTATGCGAAATATTCGTAAATAGGAATACTTACCTACTAAGTTTTTGCTTCACGTATTTTTATATATGCATAGATACTTCAGCGGCTCACAAAACGATAAGTAACGATATTGCCTTTAATGTATAGGTACACACGGCTACACATCAAGCTATACATTTCCAGTTTACGCTGACCTCGCACTGTACGGAAATTCTATACAATGCGAGATCAGCTTATACTGGAAATGTATAGCTTGATGTGTAGCCGTGTGTACCTAGGATGTAGACATTAGTTATATTGTTAACTAGCTGCTGCACGCGGCTTCGCTCGTGTTGATGTCATTTGATGAAGGAAACTGTTTATACGTACTTACATTTCCATGCAGTAACTTGACCTACAAACCGCAGTAGTAGTAAAACCGCAAAAAAACAACGATGAAAACTTTATGTAGATAAGTACTTAGTTTTCTGTACTTCCTGGATCGTATTTATTACCATAGTCTTCCAAGTAGGTAGGTAGGTACCTACCAAAGTAAAGGAACTTGTTTCTGAAAATACTAGAGTAAGGGCCTGCGATCACTGAGGGAACGCCACGGCAAGAAATTTTTATCCGATAAATAGGAGAAATTTCAACGATAGGTAATGTGATAAAAGGGTAGGCATGCCGTTTCATTGCAATTTCAATTTTACGTTCAAGTTATATTCCAATTGTCACCCTAATTGAAAACTGTTTTCCACAAAAAAAAAAAACCACATATTTTACTGCACATAATTTCCTATTCACTACTATATGATACAACACACGTAACTTTTGTGTAAAAAGATAAAAACATGCAGACGTTTCGACCAAAACACCACAGAAGTTTGACGGAAATATAAAAAAATACGTGTTTCTTCCCAGAGATCATCATCATCAGCCTATAATGTTCCCACTGCTGGGACACAGGCCTCCTCTCGGTGAGAGGGATTGGGCCATAATCCACCACGCGGGCCCAGTGCGGGCTGGTAGATGCCACATGTCTTTGAATTTTTGGTTCTAGGACATGCCGGTTTCCTCACGATGTTTTCCTTCACCGTTTTGAGAGCAGTGGTGATGAAATAATTTACACAAAGTAAAGCGCCTGTCTGGGTTCGAACTCACGACCTACAACTCGTAAGTCGCGGCCGTTACCACTTGGCCACCACTGCTCCCAGAGATACCGAAGGCAAAACGGTTTTTTCGAAAACCATAACGAAGTAGAGAAGGGGTAACAAATTGCCGCGCAAGGGTTCCGCGACTAGGCACAAATATAGCAATTACGAACAATTAAGCGCTGAAAACGGAGTAGTTACGCCTACAGACAGCGCTGTAGCGCTTTAAAATTCATTGCATCGTTTAGTGTTGATTTGTTGCGCTCGTTTCAAATCTAATTGTGTAGGGATTTGATTTCCTCGTTAAAGGAACGTAAGCTGTCGTGTAGAGGCTGTTTATGCAATTTAACTCTGGAATAGAGGTTTAAAATCATTGAAATTTAGATCTTGGAATGTATGAGTGGCTTGTGGGTTTAAGCTACATTTGCCGCGGTTGGTCCGTGGATAGGTGACCATCTTTACATACCAAAGCCCCGCCGTGCCTTGGAAAGCACGTTAAGTCGTTGATTTGTTGTCGTTACGGGTCGTCAGAAGCCCGAAAGTCTGACAACCAGCCTTTCTAATGGGTATAATGTAACCCAGTTATTGGGTTGTGCAGGTCAGATAGGCAGTCGCTCCATGTACAATACTGGTATTCTGCTGCATCCGGTTAGACTGGAAGACGACACCAACATAGTTGGGAAAAGGCTAGGTAGATGATGGTGATCTTGGATTGTATTTATACTGCCTCCATTCGACTGGTGTAAGTTACGACTCGAGATACGGAGACGTACGTAGGTATTCTATACTGGAAAGCATGTTATGGAGCTCGAATGGAGGTGGTCAGTGCATGTGGTAAGGCGCAGTGATGACAGGTGGAGTAACGCTTTGACAGAGTGTCGTCCAAGGACTGGAAGACGAGATGTTGGTCGTCCGGCGGGATGGGCGGACGACATTATTGCCATCGCGGCCGAATTCTGGGTGACGCTGGTAGAGAAGCCTTGCGTGTGCGCAAAATAGTCCAAAATATATGAAATGAAAGCTATCAACTTATCAGTATCTTCTAATTAATATCTACATCACTGAACGAATTTTTATTCGATTCCAGTTCTAATTAGCGAATCTAGCTTGACTTTTGTGGCGTTTTCAACTCGCATTGAGAAGAATAAGTTCTGTAAGTAGAACTACTTGTGCGCATGCAAGTTACGAGACCACTCGGCTAATTCTTTGAGCTGTTCCAAAGTTGTTGAGTCGAGAACAGTTGTGTTTCGAGAGCCATTGTAACTGAGCTCAATTAATTACGTAGGTACTCTGGCAAGGATTAGTTAAGGCTTGATCGTACTGTAGTTACAAGTATTTGAAATATTAAAACAAAATGAAGTGGTTCCATCTTTTCTCGCATTTTCGATTGACTTGTAAGTGAATTATGGAGTTTTGTTATCTGCCCTATCTTCTCAATACAGATATATATGTCTTAGAGCCAAAAATTCGACATTCACATTTAACAACGCGCACTGGGTTCTCCCATAGAGAGGAGGCTTGTGTGAGTGTCCCAGCAGTGAAAACGTTATAGGCTCAAAGCTGATTATGCTGGCTATTTATATTTCCGTCACGCCATGTCATCCAGTCCTCCGGTATCCTCATCGAGTCTGTCCCAGCCATCTTTTAACGTCGCCAAGTCCATATATCTGTACGTCGTACTCCGCTACGGTTTTTTTTTTTGGTATTGGCTTCGCACGGTTTGTGCATTTAGCCAGTGTCAAGTAATTTTTCTTTCGATCCGTATATGGCCCGTTATCAGGCACGAAGTTACAAAAAACTCATAGTCGTCTTTAGTCAGTCAAGTCAAAGTTCAGTCAAAGTTGTTGTAAAGCGGTAGTAACTTTACAACAACCTATTTGGGGGGAACACGAAAAGTCCACGTTAGTCACTTATTTTGACCTTCACTTCACTTGTGCACTCACACGTAACTAAATTGAATAATTCACTACCAAAATTATACAATTTAATTCGCTATTTCACTTAATTTCATGATAATTAAAATTCGTGCGACATGTTCCAACGCGATACCGCCGAAATACCTCCGCTACGGTTTCCAATTCGCAGTGTCCATTTAAGGATTCGTACGTCTCAAAAAAAAAAACTACCGCGACTTACGGGTTGTTTGTTGTAGGCTCGAATCCAGACAGACGCTTTACTTTGTGTAAATTATTTCATCACCACTGCTCTCAAAACGGTGAAGGAAAACATCGTGTGGAAACCGGCATGTCCTAGAACCAAAAATTGAAGACATGTGACATCAATGTTCTTACCAACCCGCATTGCCGTGTGTTGGATAACGGACCTCTCCCTCTCAAAGAGAGGATGCCTATGTCCCAGCTGTGGGAACATTATAGGTCGATTATGCTGTTCCAAAAGCCATAGTTCCTTCCATAGGCTCACTGCCACTTTATTCATCAATCAGTTTATACAATTAATCATATAGATGTTACTAACTCAACTTACTACATATTTTCATCAAGTTTCATGACTAAGTAGGTACTTAAATTCCATTTATATGTTTGTTACAAGCACCTAGTTGTAATTACTAGCGGGGTTTTTATTACTAACTATATACCTAATTTTAAGTGTTTTCTGAAGAAACATGACGGATATTTTATAATCTATGTGCTATTGTATGTACTGAAGTACTTAACTGTCCCAACTGGTATGGCAATTTGTTATTACTAGGTGTAGATTGTAATTATTGGTTTTCAATTAATTATTCATTAATAAATAATCGTTCCGGGTTCCGTGTGGTGCCGGACGTAAAAGAATAGCACAAAAAAAAAGTCTGACTATTGAAAAATCTGCCCTAAAATGTATAGTTTTTCCACAACCTCTATCTTTTTTTAAAGCATTTTTTAGTCTATACTTAACACCTTTTTTCTTTTACCGTTTTCCGTTTATTGCATAAAACCTTTGGGAAAGGAAACAACTTTTGCTACTTAAAAACTTTTGCGTGAAACTTTCTCAATTAAATTGTTTATTATATATATATAACGTTATTACATCCACTATCACGTTGAAAATACGAGTAAAAACCGCTAATTCCGCTTTAAAGTTTTAATGAAATTCGTAAACTTATTCTGTATTGTTTGAAGTTTTCTTGCTATCTGTTATTGCCAGGTGCAAGGAAGTTAGCTCATGGGTTGCTGCTAAGATTATCAAGGCATGTTCTTCATATTCTCCAAATTTTCCGCACCCACAACCTCATAGCGAGTCATCTTGTGCCTAGCCTTTTCCCAACCATGTTGGGGAGGCTTTCAGTCTAACCGGATGCAGCTGAATACCAGTTTTTTACATGGAGCAACTGCTTATCTGACCTCCACAACTCAGGGTAATTACGACACTGCCAGGTAAGACTGGTTGTCAGACTTTCGGGCTTCTGACGACCCGTCAAGACTGTCAAAGATCCTCATAGCGAGTGAGACGGATTTATTCTGGTGTTCTCTGACTTATCAGTGTGAATTCACAAAGAATGCAGTGATTATAGCTTACTATGATTAAGCATTGGGTTATCCTGTAACAGTTTAATATGTAAGTAGATAAATAAATATATAAATACGTAATAACATTTTAGGAACACAAGTCCGTGTTCTAGTTCCTACTTAACAAAAATATGATCGAGCCTGTAATAAGCAGTGCGATTCCACCTGACATCTTTTATTCCTATTTTACTACCGCAAATATACTGATACTCCCTTCTTATTTACCACTTATTCGTCCAAGTGTTACTCCGCAATATATCCTTAGAGCAGGCTCGTCCACGAGACAAATACCACGCATTTACAACCGACGCCCACAATCCCAACAATATTGATACTCCCGCTGTTCCGCTGATGTCACCAAGCTTCATACTCCCGGATATAATAAATATGATAATGATGTCCCTTGAGGTTTTTTTATAGACATTGTCGCCTCGTTGCGTAGTTTTTATCATTTCATTACATTATCAGTAATGCTAGTAATGGAATCGTAAAAATAAGCCATAAAAATGCCATTCCGAATGGAATATTCATTACTCGTAGGCGGTTACTACTACATATGAATAGTTATAGACAAGCGAATTATTAATCACTGTCTAAATGCATATGGGGTTTTTTTTTGGATGACTTCTCCCGTGTTGGGTGGAGCAGGAGGGCGTGTCAGACTTTAACTGACTAAAACCCACCCGTGTTCCCTCAGTAGCCTGTATGCCAGGGGCTGTGGTATCTCTGTCGAACAAACCCGCACCCCTGGCAGGCATCGGCCCTTGTGGGCCCCATCGGTTTCTGCTGACATCTTTTTGAGGCGCGCGTGGAACACAACGCGCCGTCGACTTGGGCTTGGTCCTTACCGGACAGCGAGCTACCCATTACTCGCCGTATGCAAGCTCATGCCTACGGTGGCCGGAAATCGGCCTGGGATTCCCGACGCCCAGGGCGTCTCCGTCTCCTGCGGCGGCTAGGGTCGCGAGGGCGCATAGACTGCCTCTCCCTCACGTGCGCCGCCTCCCTCTTCACTAGCATTACTGAAAGAGGTGACGGCTAATGCATATGGGGTTATATTTTTTATTATCTTGAAGCTCAATGAGCCTATACCGTTCCCACTGCTGGGATGCAAGCCTCCTCTCTGTGAGAGGGAATGACCATAATCTGCCACGCGGGCCCAGTGCGGGTTTGTGGATGTCACATTTCTTCGAATTACTGGTTATAGGACATGCCGGTTTCCTCACGATGTTGTCTTTCACCGTTTTGAGAGCAGTGGTGACGAAATTAAATACACTAAGTAAATTGCCTGCCTGGGTTCGAACTCATGACTTACAAGTCGAGGCCGATACCCCTGGGCCACCACTGCTGCCAATGATCTTGGTTGAAGGGAACCATCAACTCAGCCTATCGCAGTCCACTACTGGACATAGGCCTCTCCCAGGCTACGCCATAACACTATCCTCCGCCGTCCGCATCCAGTCTGTCCCAGCCACCTTTGGTCGTCTATCTATCTAGCTGGGGGGCGTCCCACACTACGTTTGCCGATACGCGGTCTCCACTCCAGGACTCGTCTGCTCCACCGTGCATCGGTCCTTCGACAAACATGGCCAGCCCACTGCCACTTCAGCTTGCTCACTCTACAAGCTGCGCCGGTGAAGGAATGGTCTAAACTAATTATCGCCTATCAACCTGACCCAGTTGCTATAATTAACTGGTCATTATTAAATGAGTTACCGACTCCTTATTGTGTCAATGATAAAGCCTGCCTAGGTACCTCGTTGGTCTACTCGTCGCAAGCGCTACTGCTGAGCGCGAGATCTTGGGCTCGTTTACCGGGTCGGGCAGTCTCATTGGGTTTTCTTACAGGAATTCCTCAGTAGCATCCCAGAGTCTGCATTTGTGAATAGAAGAATAGAATACTTCTTTATTTGCACAGAAAGTAGGTACATGTTACAGATATTTAGTTTAGAATTATCCTTATACAACTACCTTAACTAGGGCATGCAAACAGTTTAAGTCAAGTTCAAATCAATTCAAGTTTACCAGGTCAAGATGAAAGTCAGTACAATACATAATGTCAAGTTTAATAAAATGTGCCCGCTTGATGGCAATATTCTTGCCCTCTCTATTATTACATGCGACTCAAATAAATCTGGCGAAATTTGGGTGTACTAGGTACACTTCTGCCCAATACGTGGCAAATACAGTCGTGATGTCATGATAAAGTCAAGTCACACAGTGAACAATAAGTTGCGTTTTTGTTAATAGGAACCGAGCTTAGAAGACTTCCAGGTAAGCGAAGGCACTCATCCCCGAAAGTATAAAGACAGCTAGTAACAAAGGCACGAAATTGGAACAGGAAATTCGTCACATCACTTGACAGTCACACTCGGTCACTCAATTAAACAAAAAACCTGAAAACGTAAAGAAAATAAAAATAACTATGTGTAGGTAGGTTTAAAAGTAATTCACATCCGAACATAAAACATTTAAGGATAATTCAACGTCAAAAGATTTGTCGTCTCACCACTTACGGAACGGGAATTTGACGCGCAGCTATGACATAAGTCGTTTAGAATTCCCGCCATAAAAAAACGTCAGAGACAGACAGTATGTCTGTAATATATTAGTCTCTTTTAATGTTGTCTTTGGTTTAATGTTTTTACAGCCTTCATGTGGTATTAATGTTTCCGTTGTTGAGGCATTTATATTTAATGAGCTACCTTACCTACGTACATAATAAAAATAAAAATAAACAAGATTTTTACCGTTTTCAAAAAAAGAAGGTTCTGAATTCGAAAGTATTCAAAAAAACAAAAAATAACAAACATGCAACTAATCTAAGGTAATCCTACCTCATAATCATAACACCTTTTTATGAAACGATATGAAAAATTCTTAAAAACAAAACCAAAGAATTTCGAAACTATCTACAATTATTTCTCACTTTGTTTTTTTTTTTTAAGTAATTCAATATATGATGTCTCTGTTAATCAATACCTCTCATAATATGTTGATGTATCTCGATATAATTGGAAGGATTCAACATTCATTTTTTTTTCTTAACTTATGAGAACTTCGAAAATCATGCAGTTCCTAACTTTAGAGTGTGGACATTGACTTTCCTCTGCTTCCTCAATAGTCACCAGCGGTCATTCGTTTCGTTGCATGTGCATTGCGCATGCGTGACTGACTAATACGAGTAAACGACGGACATTTCCGGCAACTACTTAGAACGACATAACCTGTCAGTGATAGTGTCAATGACAAGTAAAAAAGCCACGGCCATTGTGACGTCATTTACTCATTAAATTCATGAATATATCTGATCCGATCTCATTTATTATGCAGGTCTGCCACAGTCGAGCTATGTTTAACTCCAACAGTCGGCCATTGAGAGGTTCAGGGCAAGGAAGCGGAGTTTTGTGACCCAAATCGCCATATTGCAGTTTGGGAAATAATTTGTCTTCTTATGCCCTGTCAAATATAGTATGATCGTCATCAACAACTATGTTAGGGTCGGATTCCGGTCTAACCGGATGCAGCTGAATACCAGTATTTTACATGGAGCGACTGCCACAACCCAGTAACTGGGTAATACGATACCCCTGGGTAAGAATGATTGTCAGACTATCGAGCTTCTGACGACCTTAACGACTGTCAAAAATCCACGAATGATAGGAGCAATGGCTTAACGTGATCCCATCCACGGACCAATCGCGGCAAGCGTAGCTTAACCTGATGGATCTACCCATGCGGCTGTCATTACTTAGCTGGTCACTCTGTATATAATTTTTTTTTTTTTGAGGGTGGGAAATCATCAAATAACTTCTCCCGCTCTGGGTGGAGCGGGAGGGCGTGTCAGACTTTTACTGGCTAAAACCCACGCGTGTTCCTTCAGTTGCCTGTGTGCCAGGGGCCACGGTATCTCTTTAGAACAACCCGCACCCCTGGAAGACTGTATTTGATCAATTGACACAAACACACGCGTCGATTAGAGAACCGTCTCCTTTATCACAATGTACGATATGTATGTCATACAAAAATGGCGGGCACGACCGGCATGAATCACTTTTGTTGCCAAATTCGATGCTGGCAATCCTATCGGGCACGAAAACAATTCGTATATAACTACCTAAAGCACATACAATACGTGATTTGAATACCATGGTATGTCTATGTCACATACGCATTGAACGGCGGGGAATTTTGGTGAAGCCTTATCGCGTAACACATTATTAATCTCTGTGGTTCTTTCCTCAAAAATACCATTTCAGAAACCAATCCACATGGTCTTCACATGATCTGATCAGTATTATGTCTGGATTTTAAAAGAGACTGTGACCTCTGAGTTTGTTTCGGCCTTTCTTCTCAGAGTAGTCAGATAGGAAACGCCGAACTCATATAGTTGGAAAAATATGAGTGACGTGACCTACTTACAGTAATAAAATCGTTTATCCATCAGAATCTAAATATTTTTTAAAGATATTGCTAATAATACATTACTTCATATGTTCGAAAAAATTGTCTGCTCAGCAATGTAAATAACGCAATGAATGTTGTTGAACTGTCAAAATTAAAGCCATTATTAGATACTACTGTTTTAAAGTTACGCAAGTATTTCGTTGGGTTTCCAAATAGTAGTGCAACTGTTGCAATCTCAGATTTTCAAGGTTAGTTGGTTGTTTTGTTAACGAGGATAGGTTTTGTTATGAGAAAGATAAAGTTATCTTACTCAAAAAAAACCCACACACAGTGATTAGCAACTGTCAAATGGCCCCCGGGTTTCTTCTCGCATCAGCACGAACTATACCTACAGAAAAAAAAAATACCAGTGCACTGACTGTCACTATGAATTCAGCACAATAATATGAGACTCTTAGCGTAGACATTTTCATAAGTATGTTATATTATAGTAAGTAGGTTATAAAAAAAAAGGTTATTCTTCGTTTGGCCCATTGAGTTATGTCCTACATAAAAAAATCCTGGGTCGTCCCAAGCAATATGCTGATCTACTGTTTCATTAGACCGCGTAGGTATTGCTGTTTCGTAGAAAACAGCTGTTTTAATATAACAACCAACGAAATGCTCACTTAAATATCTCACTGAGGGTAGCGCGTGTGTTGGATCATTCGGTTCCCTTGAAAATTGATGGTGCTGATCCACGCGTCAAGTTCTTGAACGTTCGCCGTCGGTTGAGACTGGTCATCTCCTAACTGCCATGGCTTATTTTGAATCTTATGTTTTTTTTACATTGTTCTCACATATAGAAGCACCAAGAATAATTTTCCCAAGATTTTGTAATACCCATGATTTAAAAGAGTGTCCTTGGAGTTTCTTGCCCGTTCTTCTCCATAGAGATCCACGTTTTGAAATGGGCACCTAGCTTCAACTTCGATTTTTCTTTGACAATTTAAAAGTGCCTGTAAAAGGTTTAATTGAAATAAATGCTTTGAGATTGAGTTTGAAAAATTGACGCGCCGTGGAGGTCATGCACACTCCTGGATCATGTACTGAATCTATGCTAACAGGCTATGCAGGTTGCTTTATGATGCAGACTGGTTTATACAGGGCTGGCCATCCTGTATAAACCAGTCTGCGAGATGTTAGACTTAGCGACAGCTACACATTGTAGTCTAATACTGAAGACTTCATTCTTCATTAAAATGGAAATATTTTGATTTGTAAACGTCATATTAAATATAGAGCATTTATAAAGCAGTTTAATTAATGAATGTCTTAAACCTTCGATAAACTTTTTTTATGAATAAGACCGTTAGTCTATTGTGTTAGTTAATATTAAGTGGCTTCGTTAGTTGTAATCCGATTACTTCGTCATTAACGACGTTTTTAGTGTCACAATCGAGCAAATACTTAATGTTAATGTGGGTTTACAACGGCAACCATTGTTTTATACAATCTGGAGACGACAATACTTCAATAAATTAAACTTCGTGTCTCGAATGACTTTACCAGTCTGCATACAAAAAATCAATCTTTTGTAAAATAGATTATCAATTCAACAGCATAAACTATAAGTTGTATACAACCGAGCGTCTTTAAAAGTACGTGGATAGACAGTGCCAATATGGGGAGGCAGACAATCATAACAGCACTGCGACTTCGCTCCGGACACATACCCTTAAATAAGTTTGCATTTCTAATGGGTAAAGTTGAGTCACCAGATTGTGTGGAATGCAACTCGATTGAAGACGTATATCATATCATCATGGAATGTGTCCGGAACGAGCCGGAAAGACGAGATTTTTTTTTTTTGTATAATAGTATGTGTGAAACTGGAGTATGTAACAGCGTCCTGGCTGCTCCGACTTCAGAAGCGGCCAGGATGCTGTACAGACTCGTAAACATAGGTATTAATCGCAGAAGTAGCGTGTAAGGTAACTTGTATTTATGTTAAGTTGATTTGTAACGATGAGGGTGGCATAATCTGTTTAGATTAAAACCCTCTTTAAATAAATAAAGAAAAAAAAAAAAAAAAAAAAAAAACTAGTGGAAGAGCGGAACTTCTTTAGACAAGCATATTTTATAGTTAAATGGAAATTCCTTAAATACTTAATGTAAACGTATTTTAAGTAATTGTTGAAATATATTTTTAAATTATTTTTATTAACGTTATAATATATGCAATTGTTTAGTCACTATAGCAAGTTGGTTGATCGATAAAGCCCATAGTCGGCTAATCACTAGTATTTACTTTGTTTCAAAATAACTAAAAAGGGAAAAATTAAAACTGTTTTATTAAATCATTTAAATATTTTTTACGTTTTAGTTATAGTTACTACCCCACACTAATTCGAAATTTCATCATCCTTGGGGTCAAAACAACGCATATATAGTATATGCGATAGCACCAATCGCGGTTGATTTGCTGTATTTTTTTTTAAAGTTCCGTTGTCTGTCTCCGAAACTCATCATCATATCTAAATTAAATGGGAATTCCGGAATAAACCCCTATCGAACAAAACAATAATTTAACTAATTCGTCTATATATGACGGAGTTATGCCCGAACATACGTAAAAAATATATATCTATACTAATATTATATTATAAAGAGGAAAGATTTGATTGTTTGTTTGCATTGAATAGGCTCCGAAACTACAGAACCGATTTGAAACAATCTATCACTGTTGGGAAGCTACACTTTCCCCGGGTGACATAGGCTATATTTTATCCCCATATTCTCACGGGAACGGGAACTACGCGGGTAAAACCGCGGAGCGCTGCTGGTATAGTATATACAAACATGTCGAAGGATAACCTCCTTCTTTCAACACTATTTCAATTTCGATGTTAGTTAGGTGTTGTGTAACATTATCAAAATACTGCTCTCTAAGCGTTAGTATGAAAAGTTATTTTATTAATTGTCGTGTCATATCGTCCTACAATTAGATGTATCTACTAGACGACACTGTCTTTATTTTGTCTCTGACAAAGTTGCCTGTTTTTATTCTAAGATTAACATTTAATGTGAATTTCACAGGTATAACCTAGTTATTTTTCCACTAAAAGCTTTTTGAGATGTCAAACGATATAAACAAGAATTTTCACTGGAGTTATTCGATTACCCGTTATTTTAACAGGACGAAATTTTAATTAAGGATTTAATGCAAACTTCCTTTATCGTTTTTACTGAAAATAAATCTTATTATAACATGGACAGAGTAATCACGGAGATTTTATCGAAAACAATCTCGTTCCCGACCTTCAAGGTCTTTCGCTAATAATGTTAATAAAAGTTTTCTCGTTTGTTTTCTGTATTAGTTTGAAAAAGTCGGCAATATGGCCGCTGTGATAATATTACCAATTGTAATACGGGGATGATTGATGAGCGTCCAATGATGTTCGATGTTGTTCTAGTATACAATTTCATTAACCTACCTACTTATGTAGATATAACATTAATGAATTGGTTTTTCCTTTTGTATTTGAATTAGTTTATGGATTTTTGACAACCGTCAAGGTAGCCAACCTATTTTTAACCGACTTCACAAACAAGAGGAGAGTCTACTTCTTTCTGTGAAGAAGGCTAGCTACAAAAAAGAAATGTTTTACTTCAGAACTCCTTCATTCGAAAACGGATTTGAAAAATTCTTTGGATTGAACTGGGTATACTTAGTCCCAAATTACAGAACCTCTCTCGGACTCAGGCATTGCTTGGAACTAGTTTCAACCAATCAAATGGCTCTAAACTCGTTTTAAGTAGTTCTTGAGTCTAGAGTGAGGTTGTGTAATACGGGCCTTAGTGTTTGGTAAGGTATAAATCTGGTCAAGATTTGATTCGTAATTTTTGAGTTAGCTTCAATAATTCCACATTATTTCATGGCGATGATATTATAATAATTTCCTGTCCCTGTTTTTAACTTATCAAGTGAAAGTATGCGAATTTGTGTGGGGTAGATACCGCAACTAAAAAATAATAATTTTAATAAAATAAAAACAACCGACTTCTTAAAAAAACAGTCAGAAGAGGTCAGACAAAAAAAAAACTGAAAGCCTCGCACCTGGACAGTTGCCTTGGCTTTCCTGGAAGTCTTTAAATAGACTCCGGACTCAGGTAGGCCGAAGAAAACCTGTTCAGGCGGAGATTAACAGATGACTCCGCCCTGGAGTGTAAATGTGGTGCTGTCCTACAAACGATGGATCACTTAATATCTTGTCCAGCATATCCTGCTGTCTGCACGCCACGGGAGCTGATGGACGCTGCCAAAATCGTAGCCAAATTCTGGGTTGACTGTATTTAGATGTTTATCGACACGCTAAAAAGAAGAAGAAGTCCTGCAGGCATATACAAAACACATTTCTGTTAGCGTTCACGCCAAACGCTACGACAAAATGTATGGGAATGACATTACCTGCGGAAAGAATGCGACGTAACCTTTCCGCAGGTAATGTCATTCCCATACATTTTGGAACGCTAACAGAAGTGTATTTTGTCTCTAGGCCCAGGCTGAAATCGGTGGTAAAAAAAACTAAAATATATACAAAATTAAAGACACCGACTTCCGAAAGTAAGTAATCTACGTAAGTAAGTAATGTTTTTTTTTTTCGGAAGTCGGTTGTTTATTTCTTAGGTACTGCCAAAACGTTAGATAAACGCGAATTCGGCCTAAACATTTGATTAAAGTTAGTGCTCCAAATTCATTACCGTGACTCGACAAACGTTAACGACGTAGGTAATACCGAGAATGATCCACTCAATTTTAGCTCACGAGGTAGTCACTTACTACACAGTACGTAAACTGCGTTCCTTGGCAATTTCCTAGTTTAATTTGAACACGGTAAAGAGCGAGGCTGTATTTTGTGAGATTAATTCGCGAAGGTGAGTCGAGTTCAGAATTAGATTAGAAATTTCACACGTGAGCCAATTTTGGCGATTGAAATTGAAGCGTGGTGATTAAAATTGAATTGGGTGCAACATTTTTTATTAGTTACGCTTTTAATAAGGAAAACGTCTTTGTTCTCAATGTGTGAGGCTTTTGTTGCCCAGGGAATCCCAGTTTTAAAAGGGTCTCGCCCTCGGAAATAAACAATAACAACCACATGGGTGGACCGATCAGGTTAAGCTACGCTTGACGCGATCACTTCATGGATGGGTGACCATAAATTACATTTTAAAACCTCTTCGTGCCCTCCGGCTGTCATTCATAGCTTTTGGTCAGTCGTTACGGGTTACGGGTAGTTAGAAGTCCCCCAGTAACTGGGTTGTGGAGGTCAAATAGGCAGAAGCTCCATGTAAAATACTGGTTTTCAGCTGTATCCGGTTAGTCAGACTAACCGGATGCAGCTGCCTAGCCGACACTACCATAGTTGGGAAAGGGAATATGCTAGACAGATATTTCGATCCATTAGGTAACTAAATTGTTATCTACAGGCTTAGCACGAGTACCGATTTGTCAACGGAAGAATAGACATAACTACTTATTAACTAAAATGTTGTACAATAGGAGATGATAGGCTACGTTCTTATAAGTTTCTAAACTAATCATGATTTTGTAGATTATAATCGTATTATTATGCTTTGTGGCCGTCGAGTAAAAAGTTTGTTGTCAGTGTGATTTTTACAGTTTGGGAAGAAATATTCTTCTGAAATAGTCTACATATAAAAATACCTAGACGAAGATCGTTAGAAACGAAAGACAAAATGACAGATTGTAGTAGGATATCTACGGTGCGATATCAAAAAATGGAGAAACGAAATGTGACTTTGCATAGAAAAAGCAGTCTATTCTTCGTAGAAATAGGAAGCGTCATACTAAGCCTGCAGTAATTGGACTTTCGACGATTTTGGACTTTCTGCACTAAGCAGAGCGTCTAAGATCCATTGCGCGAAAAAATCCCACCGTGATATTTTTACGACCGTGCGAATGTCGACTAAGATTTAAGATTACGCTTCAATACGGCTTCGGAAGCGTAATTTACTTTGCTAATCGGGTACAGATAACGCGTTCACGTTCTGCTAACCACCACATAAGCAACAAACTCTTTGTAATCTCTCGTTTAAATTGTAAAACAGTGCAATATCCGCGATATCTAAACGAAGAAACCATATTAGCCGTTCACAGGTTAATTGTATGACTTGAATATTTTCACTGGCGGCCTTGTGGGATCTCATTTTCGTTCCCTGGCACATGTCATTACTAGTGATGCAAAATTCCCGAAAACATTCTCCTCCTTGAGACCTTTAATGTTAAGTTCTCGAGAATGTTCTTTTGAAAGATAACTTCTCTTTTTTTGTATGGTATTTTTTGTTTCTGTATTAAAAGAAACATTATGGTTTACAAATATTCAACAATAGCAAACACGATTTCTTTGGATCATACTTTAATTTTGTGGTTTATCAAGTTTTTGGTCGTTACTTGGTTATTGGCAGTAATATGCACACTTATTGCATCGTACCTATCATAAAATTTAAAAAAAATAGCTGCTATTTTTATTATTATTTCAATTTCTCCGTATTCCGAGAATATTCTCCATACACATAACATTACACCTGTAATTCCCGAAGAGTTAACCTAAAGTAGGACCAACATTTCGCCAGTTGTGTATGTCTCCCGTGCCTCGGAAAATGGTCCTGCGCCTGCTCTCTCTTCAGTCGTGTAAGATTGCGTGGCGTCCCATTACACTATAAGAGTGAGGGAAGAAAGAGTGCACCGGTGTTTGCGCCGACACTTGTGCATTATAATCTCCCGGTATACTGTCTGGTTCCGTGTGGTGCCGGACGTAAAAGTATAGCACCATCCCATTTCTTACAGTGGGTGTTGTAGAAGGCGACTAAGGGACTTACTAGAGAATGGGCAGCAGCGTTCTCTATGCATTTTACCACCTCACTGCGATTGCCAACCCGCCTGCCAAGCCTGACGATTATGGCAAAGCCCCACTTTTGGGGCCTATGTCCAGCAGTGGACGTCTTTCGGCTGAAATAATGATGATACTGTCTGGGGGACTATTCTTACGTTGCATGTAATAGAGGGAATTCCTGATAGAAAACCCAAAAAGTAACACTTTTCAGAATCAATCTGGATATAGCATTTTCCCAACTATATTGGTGTCGACTTCACCTAACCTAACCTAACCAGATGCAACTGAAGGGCATTATTTTACCTCAACAACCCAGTAACTGCATAATACGATACCCCTGGTAAGACTGATTGGCAGACGTCCAGGCTTCTGATGACTCGTAACGACCGTCAAAGTTCTCCAAATGGCAGCCGGGACCAACGGCTTAGCGCGCTTTCCGAGGCACATCGGAGTCTGGATATGTAAAGATTGTCACCCATCCACGGACCAACCCGGGCAAGCGAAACTTGACCCGTACTGTTATTACTTAGCCAGGAACCCCGCAACACTTTGCAGAATATTCTAAACACAAAATACACGATCGGATAACATTCTCTTACTCACTTGTCATTACCCTGACTTAACATACCGTTGTCTCACTATACTGTGACACTCAGACTCCTAATTTACATAATGTCGTTTTAATACAAGTAGAAATGCTTTTTGTTAGGTAATTTTAGCTTTGAGCTCGGTTCTGTTTAATTTAATCTTGGTTCTCGGTGCACAGTACCTACGCGAGAGGATTTGGCCTTTTAAAAATGAGAGATTTTTAAGTTTCTTTTTTTTATATTTATCTCGTTTAAGGTTTTTATTAAAAAAGTAAATGGATCTTTTCATCGTTTGCTTTAACAAAGAAATCGTGGATGCTATTTTTTTTCGGTATGTTACGTAGAAACTTAAAACTTTTTTTTTTAACTTTCGTTTTACATAACAATACTGAAACAGTCGTAATGTATTTCTTTCATAACTCAAAGAACAATAACTAGCTTATACCTGCGGCTACGTTCGCATGTCCTTTTCCCAGGGTTCAAAGTATCCCCCATCATACCTTCCGAATATTTACATAAAGAAGTATAATATGATTATTGTTTTAATTATTGTGAATGTGAGGACTATGTGGGTTTTGAATTTTTGTTTTTGTGTTTCATCTCTTTCTCAGTTCGTTTTTAATGTTAATCTGGCTGTATGAGTACTTTATGCGGCCTACCCAAATGTCCTTTCTTTGGTATTGTTCGTCAAATCGTTGAGCTTCTCAAGTTCCGAGTTGAGCTGTATGATTACTGATAAATGCGTGCACTGAATTGACAGGTCCACTCAATCTGTGTGGTTCTTTCCTCAAATGACCATTTCAGACACCAATCCACATGGTCTTCATATGATCTGACCAAGATTATATCTGGACTTTAAAAAGGAGTTTTTTTTTTTTTTGAGTTTATTTCGGCTTTTCTTCTCAGAGTAGTCAGATAGGAAAAGCCGACCTCATCTAGTTAAAAAAAAATATGATTGACGTGTAAATGTGTTTGTACAAACCCACTTACAGAAATAAAATCATTTATCATTTACCAAATTTCATCAAAATCGGACTAGCCATTCCGGAATTCAGCTGAAAAAACAGACAGACATTTTTTAAATATTGAATTTTGTTATCAAATACTTTAGTAAAATGATGTAATATAAACTTAGATGTATAGATAAACGACGATGTTATCATAACTAAACGGAGCACACTTAACATTCACATAACGTAGCCTTTTTTTTTTTTTTTTTTTTTTTTTTTTTTTTTTTTTTCCCCCCCGAGTGGGTTCCCGCATTGTCGTTGCGGGGGGGCTTAGTAACCGTGGTCTCCCATCCACGGTGAAGCCAAGAGGAACCCAACGGTGGGGCCGCTCGTCAGGGCTTTTGCCTTCAAGCCATTGACGTAGCGGCCAAAAAGTAGGTTGCGGTGAGGTGCACCGCAACTGAGGTGGGCCGCGATGTCGAATGGGAGGCATCGCGGCTGAGGGTTACGGGCTGCGGTAGAGGAGGAGTGCCGGTGCTTCTGAGCAGCGCTCTTCCCTTCCGTGGCCTGGACGGGGCCGCCACCGTTTGATGGCGGACGCGGTGGGGCCGCAGGGGAAGAGGAGTGTCGGTATAGCGTTGGCCGCTCTCCCTATCCTCTGCGGCCGAAAAGTGGTAGACGGGACGGCGCGTTGTGTTCCACACGCGCGCCGTCAAAGATGTCAGCAACCACAGGTGGGGTCCGCAAGGGCCGATGCCTGCCAGGGGTGCGGGTTTGTTCGAAAGAGATACCACGGCCCCTGGCATACGGGCTACTGATGGAACACGGGTGGGTTTTAGTCAGTAAAAGTCTGACACGCCCTCCTGCTCTACTCAGCAGGAGAAGTCATTTGATGATTTCCCACCCAAAAAAAAAAAAAAAAAAAAAAAAAAAAAAACGTAGCCTTTTTCATTATATTACGAAGAAGAAAACTCGTAAACATTATTATATTTATTCAAATATCATAGTTATGCTAGCGGAGCCAAATAGCATGCATCTAATCGAACCACTAAAAATATCCATTTTGCGCTCTTAAAAATAAATTTGAACATTCTAATCTACTTCATGATTTGGGGGAGGCATGTGCCTAGCAGTGGGCGATTTACGGCTGAAATTTTGAAAGTATCTAATAATTGCGTCTCTTTCTGGGAGTCGCTAATAATTCGTAGTTGGGGGTCCTAAAATACGAAATAAATAATAATAAAAAAATACCAAGTAAGAAAGAAACTGCGACAAAATCGGGTGAAGAGTCAAGAAAATCAAATCAAAAAATGTAAAATGTTTTATTTAATTATTACACGTTGTATAATATTATACACTTGGTGGCGTCTCCTTTTAAGCATATAGATGCCTGTGCCAGGAGGCGCCGCTCTTTTAAATCTTACAATTTGTGCAACATGTAACTAAACAAAAGTTAATGAGTTAATAATTCTTATTTATTATCGTTGGTCTGTTAGTATGTGTGTGTGTATAAGTGTGCAGGGGTGTGTGTATGTATGTGTGTGTGTGTGTATGAGAGTCAATTCGAAAAAAAGTGTGCATCATTAGAAGGTCAAAAAGTTTATAATTAGACGTTCATTCATTTTAAACAGTGTCCATCGTATGACGATCGATAAGTTTTAAGAGGACTAATTAAATATTTCCCATGAAAAATTCTGCGATTCGCCTTTACTCAGCGGACAGTCGAAAAAGGACGACGTGGAAAAAAAAATTCTGCTCTTTTTCCGACTCAGTGCTTTTTAAGTAGCTATTCAGCCGTGTCCAAGTTAGAAAACTGAATAGCTAATGGGTACCGATCCTTTTTAATCTTTCTCGCATTTCCTACCTATCAGGAAATATTAATTTATGTACTTAAGTACTTTGAGAATTTTCTATCATTTACATAATAATGGAGGGGCTTCTGGCTAAGTACCTAATAATATCCGCGTAGGTCGATCGATACCTCAGAAAGTACATTAAGCTGTTAGTCCCGGCTGTCATTCCTGGATCTTTGACAGTCGTTACGGGTCGTCATAAGCCCGAAAGACTGACCTACCAGTCTTACCAATGGGTATCGTGCTACTCAGTAACTGGGTTGTGGAAGTCAGATAGGCAATCGCTACATGTAAAATACTGGTACCCAGCTGCATCTGATTAGACCGGAAGCCGACCTCAACATATTTGGAAAAAGGCTAGGCAGATGATGATTTGGGGGACTTTCCATTAAACCTATATTGGCACTTATGAAAGGTCAGAAGCTAGGTGCACGGTTCTTATGAAGAAGAGCCAGCAGGAAACTCCACATTTTCTCTTTTATAAATAAATGGCTTTTACAATGTTTACTCCCGAGAAACACAAGAGTTAAAAAAACTTTATAACAAAAAAATTAACTGAACTTAGTTATTGGGGTTGGACAAAGCAAGTTTATTATTTTTTACTTTTCGGTTTTTCGGCTGTTAAATTTTTTTGTTAAAAAGTTTTTTTATAATTTTTTGTGGCTATAATCTACTAATTACTACATGCGTAATTTTTGATTACTTTTTGTAATACACAAATCAGTATTAAAATCTGTGAGTTAACAATCAATCATCCCCTGTTTTCTTACCCTTAGGGTTAGAACTTTGAAATTTATATGGGACCAACTTCGGGGTATACCCTTTCCAATAAAAAAAGAATTATCAAAATCGGACTACTCTTGAAAAAGTTATGCGTGGTCATACATAAAAAAAAAAAAATACGCGTCGAATTGAGTAACCTCCTCCGTTTTTCCGTCGGTTAAAAAAATAATTTGCAATCTGCTATAAAACAGAAACAAACACTGCAACACACTTTCTAAACAAAGCTTTCTTGATCTGAGTACATTGGAAGGGGCCATAACTCGAGTAATTCCCCTACCAATGTACTCCCAATAAAACTTTAAACACCCGTGTTCGGGTAGCAGAAAAACATCGATTACGGCCCAAAAAACATCGGTAAGTTCTTAGAGAAGTTATAAAAATGTCCCCTGTCCTTAGGCCCGAACGATTCCCCTGCCAACGATTACAGCGCCCTCTAACGGGGCCACTACAAGTTAAAACGTCATGTCATTACGATCACTCTTGTTCTCTCGTTCTCTTCATTAAGGAAAATGGAATGCCCTCTTTTCGCTTAATTCTGGTATGTACATCTTTTTTTCATGAGAGATATAAAAGTTTATGGTTTGTTAAAACTAGCTTCTGGTCGTGGCTTCTTATGATACACAATATACTAAAATAATAACAAAAATACTTCTTAGCCTTCGACCCACCTGCGTTCTTCTGACCTTTTCTCTTTGCCCGGGTCCTAAGGGGCGTACCGTAATGTAAAATAGCCTCTAACCTCCCTCAAAAATTGGGCTATCAAATACAAAAAGTTTTTATTCAAATATGACTAGCAGTTTCAGGGATTTTTGCGTTCATACAAACAAACTAATCAGCTTTATTCTTAGCTTATGGATATAGTGGGTATATGTATATACCTATATAGACTGTGTTATGGTTTTAATTTACCTGGTGTAGCCATAAAAAGGAATGACGCAGTCATTAACGCTTCCATTTATATCGTTTCGAGGTGTGATGATATTTTGATGCCAATTTATGCCATCAAATTAGGTTGAATCGCTTTATTTGTGTTCTATGTCTATACTTTGATAAAATGGAAGAAATTATTTGCCCTTTTAGTCAAACAAAAATAACCAATCTATTTAAGTAAGCAGACTTATTTGTAACTAGCTTTTGCCAGCGGCTCCGCCCGCGTTGATGTCGGTTCTCGCGTAAAAATGTAGCCTATGTCCTTCTCCATATTCCAGACTATATCTCTGCCAAATTTCATGACGATCGGTTCAGCGGTTTAGGCGTGAAAGCGTGACAGACAGACAAAGCTACTTTCGCATTTATAATATTAGTAGGGAAGTAGGGTGCTAGCTGTGCCCGCGATTTCGTTCATGTGCATTACGGAAAACAAATTGGATATCATAGGTTTTTGCGTGGAAACCCATATCTACGAGTAACATAAAAATGACTGCTTATAACATCAGCTATCTGCCAGCGAAGTCCCATCGAATTCGGTACCGCCGTTTCGGAGATTAAAGGGAACAAACAGACTGACAATAAAAAATAATAATATATGATACGAGGACAGTATATACCTACATTCATATGCATTGAGTGAAAAGCGATTACTTTGACATTAGAAACAGAGAATTCAGTTTTATAAATACGTATTTGTAGTATGTTCATAGATTCCTACCATTTACCTGCCATGCACCCATCTAGACCACTAGAAATCCCACCCATCTTTTTTTTTACATTTTCTTACATCTGTTATGTAATCCACATTTTGTTTATAATAAAAATATTCTATCCTATTTTCATGTACCTCATAATACTGAATAGCAACGTACATGGCTAAATGTATTCTTAGATATAATTTGAGTAATTTTCTCCTTAGCAAAATTGATGAAAAATATGTATAGTGCTTTCAGGTTTTCATCCCACGCAAGTATTGAATACCCATTTGAGGTATTCTTTGTCCGTAGGCGTCGGTCGGCGGCGTGGGTTGTATTGTTAACCTATCATTACCTTAACAGCCTCAATGCTTTTAATCCTAATAGGCTAAGTGCGTGTCAGATCACGCATGATGAAGGGTTCCGTAGTTGGGATCAATTTATCCCAAGAACGAACGTTGCATGATCTCGCACGATGAAGGGTTCCGTAGTTGGGATCAATTTATCCCAAGAACAAACGTTACATTACAATGTACAAGTTGAATGTATGAAAGTGCATGTTGTTCAACTATGTATAGTTGTAAAGCATGGCCCATACATACCATACATTCCAATTGCAAATGTAATTGATTAATATGTATACTCAGGTCAAATTACAGCTTTCTAGTACTAAGAGGGTCTGAGCTAAGCCGCGAACAGACACAGACAAACGAGACGAACGGACTTGACGAAACTGTTAGGATCCCTTGTTGACTACCGAACCCTAAAAAGGGGCATACTGTAATACGAAATAACATATATCATTAACAACTAAAGGCATTCTTTATCCCATACTTGTAAAAGAAAAACGTGAGCGATACAGACACAAATCTTTATGGACGATATAACACGACAAAATTATGTAGGCAACCGCATAAACAGTGTGAAGTAAAGGAAAATTCCACTTACTGTCATATACGTAATGCTGTTTAGGGTTCCGTATCAGTGCCAACGGGACCCTATTACTAAGGCTCCGCTGTCCGCCCGCGTGTCATAGGATTGTATCTTTTGAACTGTAATAGATACTTGAGATTTTCACAGAGTGTAAACTGCTAGGTATGGCCGCAAATTTTATAATGAAATAAAGTTAAAAATTAAAGAGAGTTCTCACACAAGACGCGTGTTTTTATGGCGTTTTTAGAAAACCATCATCATCAACTTCCCAGCTTTTTTCAAAATATGTTGGGTTCGGCTTCCAGACTACCTAGATAAAAGCAACGCAGCTGAATACTAGTATTTTATATGGAGCTACTGCCTAACCGACATTCACAACCCAGTAACTGGGTTTTTTTTTTGAGGGTGGCATGTCATCAAGTAACTTCTCCCGCTGACTAAAACCCACCCGTGTTCCTTCAGTTGTCTGTGTGCCAGGGGCCACAGTATCTCTTTCGAACAACCCGCACCCCTGGCAAGCATCGGCCCTAGCGGTTCCCATCAGTTGATGCTGACATCTCCTTGAGGCGCGCGTTGAACACCGCGCGCCGTCGACCCGGGCTTGGTCCTTACCGGACAGAGAGCTACCCATTACTCGCCGTTCGCAAGCCTGAACACGATACCCCTTGTTAAGACTAGTTATCAAACTTTCAGGCTTATGGCAACCCGTAACCACTGGCGTGTTCGGAAAATCATCATTTCAGTCGAAGACGTCCACTGCTAGATATAGGCCTCCCCCAAACATTCTGGAGGTGTTGCCATAATCGCCACGCTTGGCAGGCGGGTTGACGATCGCAGTATGGTGGTAAAACGCATATAGAGAATGCTGCTGCCCATTCTATAGTGAGTTTCTTAGTCGCCTTTTACAACACCCACGGGAAGAAATGGGAAAAAAATGTATTCGGAAAATAATTGTAAAAATATATTGAACGGTTGTACGGAACCCAATTTGCACTTGGCTGCTTTTTATATTTATCAGAGGGGTGAATGGTAAAGCTCCACTCATGTGAAACATTATTTTTATGAACAAAATGCTGTTGTTAGTCTAATATTGTTACTTTATCACTCCAGATATTGAAATATTTTATGAAGGGGAAAGGAACAAGTGTTACCGTATTTTATTGTTTTTCTCCTAGTGTACAAAAAGTGCGAATTGCCTTTTTTATGTCATCGTGACTTGACTGTGCTTTTGCAGAAAATATTAAAAAATAAATACTAACAGATTTATGTATTTACTAGCTTCTGCCCGCGGCTTCGCCCGCGTGGAAGTCGGAAATTATCCCGCGGAAACGTACTACCGGGATAAAAAGTATCCTATGTATTAATCTAGGTTATAATCTATCTGTGTGCTAAATTTCATCCAAATACATTCAGTCGTTTTTGCGTGAAAGAGTAACAAACGAGTTTATAATATTAGTAATGATGTTATTGGATATTCAAAGCTATTTAATTACAGTAAAATATCGGTACGTAATCAATTACCCAAGCAATTACAAGCTAGCACTAAAAATATAATAAAGACAAATTAATTGCTACGCAAATGGACACCTCTGTCAAGTCAATTTGCCGTGATAAGGTCATTTCATATAACACTGTCATCACCACGGCTGTCAAAACGGTGAAGGAAAACATCGAGAGGAAACCGGCATGTTCTAGAACCGAAAAATCAAAGACATGTGACAACTAACAAAGTACTGATCCCGCGTAGTGGATTACGGCCCAATCCCTCTCACCGAGAGGAGGCCTGTGTCCCAGCAGTGGGAACATTATATGCTGATGATTATGAGTAGTTATTGATTACTGTTTTAAGCTGTTGCTTATTAATAATTTACAAGCATTTTTTTAATATCAAAAAAAACATGTGAAATTGGCTCATTGGTCAAAAATTCGTCCACATCACTGTCAATGGGCTGTCAAGTGGTCAAAATGCTTGCAGTACTGTCTCATTGAATGGCAGAACTGATTCTTTTTTTTTTCTCTCTGTTTTAGTTAGTGTACGCTATCCCACAGCTGATTGTGATGGTATTTTAACTAACGAATAATTTTAAAAGTTATCATTTGCTAGCAAATAATATCGTCAACCGAATCAACGAATTTCCAATAATAATAAAATTGAACCAATTCACATAATTATCGAGTTATCAATAATTTCCCTCCAATTAATATATTCGAACGTCACAACACGTCATGTGTCTGTCAAATGGACACGCGAACCATGTTCGATGTATGCCACAATGAACATTGATATCCCAATAAAAGCATGTCCATTTATTTTGTTGATGAAATTAACAATGTACAGTCACCAAGAAAGATTAGTAACCAAGGTCTTTGCATATAGTTGAAGTTTTGTAAGAAACCGATAAAAGTTTTCGAATGAAATTTAGTTTGGTAAATTAACTGTTTATTTATTCGCTTTATAAAATTAAATTTTATTTGAAAACATCCATAAGTTTCTTACTGAACTACGACTTTATCCAACGATCCTGGTAAGTTTATCCCTTTTGGTGACCCCGCACTGGTTTCCATTGATCAATATTTATTACTAACTACGCCCCGTATTTTCACCCGCTTGAATCTCGATCCCGTGAGAATATTGGGATATAAAGTATTCTATGTCAATTCAAGTTATGGTCTACCCATGTCAATGATAACGAACTTTTACTTACATGGTAATAATATCTTTAAAAAAATGTTGGGAAACACTCGATGCGTAAGGCGGAAGACAGGGGTGTTGTGGCGCAGCCTGGGAAAGACCTTTGTCCAGTAGTGTAGGGGACTGTAAAATAAATAATAAATAAATTCGTTAATTTCAGAAGCAGTCTATATGCGTACATTGTGATATTAAAAATATAAGGCAGGTCATCAAATAAAAATATTATAAATTACGATCAAACAACAAAAAAAAATAAAATAAAATACACTAAAATAATTATGTTTCATCTCAGTCTAAATTTAGGTTTAGTTCCGGAGTGCTCAACATGGAGCCTGGTCCAGTACCGCATGTTTGTTTGTTTTTTTTATTTTTATTTATCGTTTATTTCAGGCATTAGCACCCATAAAATTAACATTCTTATCCTAAAATAAAACAAAAGATAAGATAAACTAAACAAATGAACATTAAAACAAACAGTAAAGAAAATAAACCAGATCCAGATCCATCCACTAAGCGAACAGCTGTAAAAGGCCAAGTTGATTACGGTACAGTAGGCCGCGCGCTAGAAGACCTTGATCTGGCCGGGATTTTTTACAGAATAAGAGTTCAGCAAGATACTGGTTTTATTACCAGTGAGGTGCTACCTACCACGGTAGGTACAAAGAAACAATAAATACCTACACCTCAAAAATAAAGCACGTTCGCACTAATATTGTAAAGAGAAAGATTCCATTTTTTGTATATTTCTTCTAGGCTGAAAGGATTTGGATAAAAATTGGCACACTGGTAGTTTATAGCCTAGATTAACAAATACGGTACTTTTTATCACGATTCTTTATTCCCGTGCGCTAATTTTAAAGCCAACACTTATATATATCAAAGGCAGGGGGAATTGGTTTCATTCCCAATGTCTGTCTGATTAACTTCAATGAAATCGATTCCTTTGAACACGAGATTCGACTTCAGATTAAAAGGAGTCGTCCAATTACATTATGGAAGACTTTATTAGATTCCCTTTTTATAAAAGAGATATTAGTAAAAGTAAAGGTCAAAAAAAGAGGGCGTGTGCTACGTGACCTCACGATAGAAGTGACTGGAGCCGAGTATATGCAATTTAGCGTCATCGACCGACTGGAGGCGAGTATATCCGATTCAGTGTCACCAAACAAAGCGTTATGGTGCAGGGGGTCTACTCTCAAGTCCGTTAACGAAGATACAGGCCCGTCCGGCAGTAATAGATCCGTCAAAACAAGTGGCAAATTCAATTCATTTCGGTAGCAGGAGAAACGATCAAATTGTGTTGTCATTCATTCTCAGTTCGGGCCTCAAACTAAAAGTGATACGGAGTAGGTAGGGAACGGCCGTATAGACGGAAACGTCATTTTTGTCTACTCTTCCGACGACAAAACGCTTGTATACGGTTCTTACAAGAACCGCTAACACTAAAGCCTATTGAAGAAGTTTTTATTGCAACAATATTTATTTTGTCACAGAAACACACACATACCAACACCTTGATTTTGTTTTTCTAATATTTATTTATTTATTTATTTAACCATTTATGCACACACATATAAACAGACAAGAATAAAGGAACAGAAAAATACGTACAAAGGTAATGCTTATTTCTACAGAAATCTCTTCCAGCACACCTGCGATAGGAGAGAAGATAACAGAGATGTAGACAACGCGTGTAATAATAATAGAAGGGAAAACATAATAGCACAAATTATATCTAATCTAATTTATAAATACACATATCATATAAGAATATACATACATACATACATACTACTAAAATAAATATCAACAAAATATATGTAATTATAATGTAATTTAAATAATAAATACAAATGCAACTTATGACAAAGTGGAGAGATAGTGTTCTTTCACTCTTCTTTTAAATACTGCTACAGTTTGGCAGTTCCTAATGTCAGTTCATATTCTGATATTTATGCAAATTCTATTCTTTATTTCAGGTAATTACCGCATACTGATCTCATTCCTAAAAGCTTGTGGTACGTAAGTATTAAATTTCAATAGTCCAACAATGTTTTGTTGAAGTATTTCTGGAACTTCTAATAAGCCAAACCAATGTTTTAATATTAAGTACGCACAATGTTTTAATATTATACAGGAAATTAACATTCTTTGGAAACAGATCGCTCGGTTCTTGGCATTTTATGTTATTAAATAAAATATGCGATCGGTCGGCCATTTTAAATAAGTTGACATTTTAGAATTAATTGGCGACTTGATACTGACTTTTTATTTTATTGGGTGAAAGTTTCACCGCTGAACCACTCTGAAATACAGAAAAAAGAAGTTTATAAAAAGTCTTCAAAAAAAATTGAAATTGACTTTGATTTTCGTCCACAGAATCACTGTGAAATATTGAATATAAGGGTGTCAGGGACATCGGCACAACCTATTAACATGGATTCAGTAAAAAAAATCCAGTAGAATTTTTTTTATGGTTATTAAAAATAAAATCTGCTGTTTCATATACAAAAGTGCAAAACCCATGCGGTCAATACGAGTGAAACAGCAATTATTTTTTATAATCGTCGAAAACGTTCTGCTCTATCGGTCTATACATGTGCTGAGTTCATTTATATGTAGTTGCCACTAGTTTATAAAGACCCAAAGGAAATATATAAAGCAGATATTATTTTAATTCGCTTTTTTGGGGTCGGTCCCATATTAAAAGTAAGTAATTTTCGTAAGTCGGCCAGCACCCTAATCGCGTAACACACGATCAATCATAATTTGTTTCATTTTGACAGTTCAACAATATTCATTGCGTTATTAACGTTGTTGAGCAGAAACATTTTTCGAACATTTGAAGCAATGGATTGGCAATCTGTTTCAAAATGATTCAGATTATCTTTGATCCTGCGTTACGCAATTAGGTTAATAATAAATATTAATAATAATCAGCCCCTATTGGCCCACTGCAGGGCAAAGGCCTCCCTTTTGTTTTACCACTGAACTCGGTCCTGGGCCAATATTGGCCAATCCCTCTTGTAAACGTCAAGTTCGTCCCGCCATCTACGCCTGGGTCTTCCGCGATGCCGTTGGTCGTTTTCAGGGACCCATGCTGTGGTGGTCTTAGCCCACAATGCATCCGACATGCGGCAGACGTGTCCCGCCCAGTCCCACTTGAGCTTAGCTGCTTTTTGGGTGACGTCTGCGATTTGTGTTTTAGAACGCAGTATCGTGTTCCGTATCCGGTCGGTAAGTCGAACTCTGAGGATACTGCGTTCCGTCGCTCGCTGGCCTTGGTCCTCTTTTGTGGCCAAAAATACACTGTACAAAATATTACCTCAGACAACACAGAAAAAGGTTATTCACACATTTCAGTTTAATTAACCTAAGTAAACCATGTTAGAAAATACTTAATGGCTGTTATTAAATGATAGCACTATTTCGTGAAGTCAATAACATCATTTGTCAGTACGTTTGGTACGTGTATTATTATGTCTTTATATTCTACAAATTCAACTGTTTTCTTTAAGTAGTTTTTTGTTTAAGGTAGGATAGTTTATTTAAATGTATTTATTTGTCTAGATAAAATATATGCATCTACTGCTTGCTTTCGTATCGTAGATACATCAATAAGATATTCCACATAATTATGTACTAAAAATAAAATAAAAACTATGAACTACAGTATCCTGAGAATCACACAGTAAATTGACAATACAGAACAGTCACACGAACTAATCAACCCTCTTGCTGCCGATGCATTTATTCTTGTCTCGTTCGCTACATTTCACGAAGCACGTTCTCGCTGTAATCTCGTGTTGAGACGAGTCTAGCGAGATGTGTAGTGTAGCGCTGCAGTCGACGCCTTATTAGCTTGCCACAGATTTAGTAAGACAGTTTATCGAAATCACGCTACTGCGGTGCAATTTGTTTACATAGGAAATCATAACGAAGGGATTTTAATTTTGTCGATTGCTATGACAACGTATTGGAATCTCGTGTACCTAACGACGAATGATAGAAGAAGGATGGCAGATAGATAATTGGAATTAGGGCTATATTTTTACGTACGGATATGAAATAACTAAATAAATAATGGAATCAACCATTCAAGTAACCCTAATACAATACACAAACGAACACTAAAATAAACATGTGAATTACGTCCAAAGAGTAAAAGGTATAATATAAGTAAATAGTATTTGGGAAAAAAGTGAAGAGCTCACTGGGTATCAAATAATTCGTCCGCAAAGCTGTCAGTGGGAAAAGTGCCCAAGAGGCTGGCAGCGTTGCCTTCAAGTTCAATATAAAACATTCGGTAATTTGTTGATGCTTTGTGTTTATACAGAAAATGCCAAAATGAACAGCTATTTCTCAGTAAACTCGTAGGTGTAAATATGTCTCTATCTGGTTAATGTAAACCCCGCAACGCTTGCTGCAAATCTCAGACTGTACAGTTCACAGATTTCAAAAATAGAAAACTTCTTACTCACGGATTGCCCATAAAATAAATTTTGTGTTGCATTCAGGTTTCTTCAAATAAAATCGCAAGTCTCTGCGGAGCTGAGAAAAAAGCACGTTCGCGTTTGAGGGTTACTTCTGTTGGATCGCATTGGAACACGTGGCACGAATTTTCATTTTCATGAAATTTCGTGAAATAGCGAAATTGTATAATTTTGGTAGTGAATTATTCAATTTAGTTACGTGTGAGTGCACAAGTGTAGTGAAGGTGAAAATAAGTGACTAACGTGGACTTTCGTTATACATCAATTTTAATATCAACTATTTTTTAGTGATTGTCATGTTAATCATGTCACTATGTTTAATTAGGTTCATTTTATTTATGTAGATTATTTTACATATTGTGAATGGGAGAACGTTGTAGGCCTTACAGACTGTAGATTTGTAGACGATTTTCTATTCTGGATTCGTCTAAGTACCTGGTACTTATTTACAGGCCTGCACTGTCCTCCTATACATTTTTTATCTGAAAACATTGTTAAAGCCAATCATTTTTAAAAGAGTAACCGTGGAGTTTCTTGCCGGCTCTTCTCCATAGGAAACAACATTTTGGAACCGTGCACCTAGCTTCTGACGTTTCATAAGTGCCCATGCAGGTTTATATGAAATAAAAATATTTTGATTGATTGATTGATTGATTGATTTCCATGTTCCCCCCAAAAACTCCTAATAGGTTGTTGTAAAATTACTACCGCTTTACAATAACTTTGACTTAACTTTGACTTGACTGACTATGACATTTTTGTAACTTCGTGCCTGATATCGTGCCATTTACTTGATTGAAAAGTAAAATTACTTGACACTGGCTAAATGCACAAACCGTGCGAAGCCCAAACAAAAAAAAAAAAAATACTTGACATACAATAAAAAAGTAACAAGAAAATTTACACTAAGTATATAAAAATAAAAAAAACAGAATTGGCTTTGGGAAGTGAACAAGTCTGTTAACGTGATTATATTTTTTTGAATTTTTGTCCGTTTACGTTCCGTCTGAATGTATGATCCGGCTAAGCGCAATAATGTCTGAATGTACTTCTATGAAAATTGGCACATAGATAGTTTAAAACCTGGATTAGCACATCATCATCTGCCTAGCCTTTTCCCAACTATGTTGGGGCTGGCTTCCATTCTAACCAGTTACCAGATGCAGCTGAATACCAGTATTTTCCATAGAGCGACTGCCTAACTGACCACCACAACTCGGTAAGAACGGTCCCACTCTCAGTCTTTCGGGCTTCTGACGACCCGTAACGACTGCTAAAGAAAGATTCACGAATAACAGCCGGGACCAACTTTCTTTCTGCTTTCCGAGGCACGAAGAGGTCTTGGGACGTAAAGATGGTCACTGGTCACCCAAACACGGACCAACCGCTGACATAGACGTTCCCGTGGAGTATTTTCCGACATCCAAGCAAGCGAAGCCGCTGGCAAAAGATATTAAATAATGAATTTAAAAAATGTTATCTCCAATGTGGTAAAAACGAATAAGAATGTTTTAATTTAAAAATAATTTATTCAACGCTTACGCTATTTCTAAAATGATAAATGTAAAATTCGATGTTTAATTACTTGCATTTTAACTAGATACTCGCAATAGTTAAGTATTTCAAATGTAAGTAGGTAGGTATTCCGAAGGCGAGTCATCGCCAAGCACATAATAAAATCTAAAACATATGATAATGCATGCAGTCATTGTCTATGCCGTTTAGTTTTCCTTCTTATTTGCATGCTAATAGGGTATTTTCCGATTTGATAAAAACTATTTTAATTTGAAGATTGGGACGATATATTTAACAGAAAAATAAAAATAAATTTATTAATACACATTTTCTCAATTAAAAACGATTAAAATTTAATTTATTTTTCGTTGTTTTAAATTTACCGCCAAAACGCTCCTTACGATGACTTTTTATCACGTGATATGTGACGTCAACTCTGTTTATACGGCACCGGTATAAATACTTAGTTTGGCGCAGTTTTAGACGTATTTGTGAATAGAGGCACCGCACACCAGTAATATCACTTTCGATCCATTAAAAATCTTGTTAATTATAAACTCGACCATCACTTATTTCCTTACTAACTACTTTAGTTTACACAAAGTTGACGTCACGTGATAAAAAGTCATCGTAAGAAGCGTTTTGGCGGTAAATTCAAAACTACGAAAAATACATTTAGTTTAATACGTTTTTAATTGAGAAAATGGGTAGAAATCAATTTATTTTTATTTTTCTGTTAAATATCTCGTTCCAATCTTCAAATTAGAATAGTTTTTGAAAAATTGGAAAATACCCTATTCGTGAACAATGGCAACACTGCGTTGTGACAGCTTGTGATTAATGGCCCTTGATTATGAATGGGTTACATATTATTAAGATAACACGCACGGTGGCGATTTAGTCACCTGCGTCGGTCAAGAGGGTAATTCAAAATCAAAATATTTTATTTTACATAAACCTGCATGGGCACTTATGAAACGTCAGAAGCTAGGTGCACGGTTCCAAATTGTTGTTTCCTATGGAGAAGAGCCGGCAAGAAACTCCACGGTTACTCTTTTAAAAATAAATGGATTTAACAATGTTTTCAAATTACAGAGATAAAATTTATGGGAGGACAGTGTAGTGCACATTGCTCGCAGAACAGACGGCCGATGGGGCCGGAAGGTTCTAGAGTGGCGACCGTGTACCGGAAGACGTAGCGTTGGAAGGCCTCCCACAAGATGGACCGATGACGTTGTGAAGGCCACAGGAATCCGCTGGATGCGATAAGCGCAGAACCGGTCGAAGTGGAGGAGCTTGCGGGAGGCCTATGTCCAGCAGAGGAAGTTACCGGCTGAAATCATGATGATGATGGTTATCGAAATACTGGCCTATTTTTTGGCTAAAGAATCAGCATTGCCATACAACGTGGTAATCTGCCAGCCTTTATGGCATCTTTCCTTTTCACAACGATGTAGACGAATAGTTTGATGCCCTATGAAACTTTTCTGTTACTTAAAGGTACTTGTAAAATCACAAAACTTGATTTAACTAAGTAACTCTGATACTTACTAATAAAACTATCGAAATTTAATGCATAACATTACAAAAACCATTATTTTGAAAACATACTTTGTATCAAGCCTTAAACACTTCCTACTCGGAAAAGCCTAAAAAACGCTGCTTTACACTCCACTAAATTTCAAAAACAATTATAACCATAATTTCAACTGCATGACTCCCCACCAATTCACATCTACCTTAAACATAATACAATTCTGTCCTTTTGAAATCCTTATATGAATTTTAAAAGTCTGCTAAGCCGGCAAAATGCATACACTGCGGGTTGGTGGAGGTACCTAGTTCTTGACGAACAATAGATGAGAGCGGAGGCTCGAGTGCCCGGAGGTTTCGAGGGGGTGAAGGGAGGGAGAGGATGGTTCATTCATCAGAACTCAACCCTGGGACACGAAGTAAGAAAGATCAGAAGTACAAGGCCTGAATTCACTATGACCACATAACGATTCCTTACTCGTAACCACGTCAATCACACACGAAATCTGCTAATATCGTATTAATAATATCGACAAATTTTCTTGGAACATACAAAATATGACATTTCGATTCTTTACCGTTGCATTGGTTTCTAAAAAACACGATATTGATGTAGTTTGAACGCAGTAAGATTCCACGGAGATCATTATAAAACCATATAGAATTGAGGCCCTGTCTTTAAGAACGATGCACAGTTTAAAATAGTAAAGAACGGCGCGACGCGCAAACTGAAACCATGAATTCAGCACATACACATACTCTAGAATAATTATTCTAGAGTAGAGATTTTTCGTCGGTTATAAAAAATAAAATGTTTTTTTCATAGAAAAGTGCAGTACCTACGCGGTCAAAAGACTCCCGCAAACAGGCGCGACACGGCTCTAGTTCATCAATTTCGATGAAGTTTTAGCTCTTTTAAAATCATGATTTTAAAAGAGTCCATGGAGCTTTTTGCCCGTTCTTCTCCATAGGTACCCGCGCTTTGGAATGGGCAACTAGCTTCATCTTTCTAACTCACCGACCTTGACAATTCAAAAGTAATTGGTTTATTTGAAATAAATGCTTTGAGTTTGAGTTTTAATAGAAATTGTTATATTAGTACACAGTAAATTACGCAATAAATATTGTCGAACTGTCACAACGAAACTCACACACTGACAGTAGTAATCTGCCAGTGTGTTACGCAGTTGCGCCGCTGGTCGATTAATCAGGTTAAGCTACGTCTGCCGAGGTCGGTTCGTGGATGGGACTTCCAATAACGAGACCCTTAGTGCCTCGGACAGCACGTTGGTCCCGGCTGACATTCATGGTTCTTTGACAGTCTTTACGGATCGTTAAAAGCCCGCAAGCCTAACAATCAGTAGTTTTATATTTCGGGGATGGGAAATCATGAAATCACTTCTCCCGGGGCGAGGGCGACGGTATCTCTTTCGAACAACCCGCACCCCTGGCGGAACAACCAGTCGTTCAAGGGGTATCGTGTTACCTAACAACCGGGTTGTGGTCAGATAGACACTCGCTGCATTTGAAATTCTGGCATTCATCTGCATCCCGTTACTGACATAATCATTTTGCGTTTTTTTCTGCAGTTGATCTTCTGTCTCTTTCTCCAACCCTAAGCTCTGACCGGCTACAGAAACCGCAGTCCGAAATTCTTCAGCTTTAATGCATATGGCGCTAGCGTTAGTTTCAAGAGTTAATTAAAAAGTAAGTTTAAAACTTTAGAGTGTAGCGTATGCTGAATAGCAGTTAGTTTTTATGTAAACTTCAGATTGCTCACTGCGAACTAAAAGAGCCAGTAGGAAGTTATGAAGCAATATTAACTTTACTGGGCTATTCACACTATCGGAGTGGAGTGTTTAGATTAATTTTATCATCCACTCATATTGAGTTTCGAGTGGATACAGACTGTTGCAATTAATAACGAGAATAAATCTATAGAAAGTCATAAACAAGTCGATGTTTTCTGTAAAACTCACACCGTGGAAACTTGGAAAAAAATTACTAGCCAGAGTGAAAGATTTCTTGAGAACAACCGTATCGCAAAAACTCAATTTTACGAAAAAGTTAATAAGCCTAAAATTAGCGTCGTTGGCCCAATTTACATCGATAATTACTTCGCCTCTAATTTGCAGCCACTTGAAAACCTAGACGGGCGGAATGGAAAGCACTTGTAATCAAAGTGCGTATGAGCAAATTAGGGAGGGAGAGAGCAAAATGGCGACCTAATTACCTTGTTTTCTAGGTTATTTTCAGTATTTCGGTGAAATGTTAAGGGCGCACCGGTGGATTTATGAAAAAAATTGCTTTCGTTTGATCTCTTGCTGCATCGTAATTACTTAAACCTTTATGTAAACAATTAATATGTAAAATATTTTAAGATACACTCTATATATCGTACACTTTAGAAACACAATTACTTGTAGTTTACTCTACAGAAAAAAAAACAAAGTAATTTGGAAAACAAAAGCTACGGAAGGTGATCAGTTTTTTAATAATAACAAAAATACATGTTTCTCATAACGTACCTATACATTTTCAAAATATGTATTTGTTTTAATAATACGAAGTAACTGTCTAAATTATTAGCGAGTGAACCGCTCATTCTAGCCAGACCCACCACGCTTCAATAAGCAGCAGAAGCTCTGTGCGCCCTTAAATTCTCGTACACGTTTAGGTTGAAGATTTTTAGGAAACCAGCACCCTAATTGCGTAACTCACGATTAATCATAATCGGTTTCAATTTGTCAGTTCAACAGTATTCATTGCGTTATTTACGTTGTTGAGTAGACACGTTTTTCGAACATATGAAGCAATGGTTTAACAATCTGTTTCAAAACGAAACAGATTATGATGAATCGTGAGTTACGCAATTAGGGTGCAGGTTGTGTCGTCAGGAAAGAAACGTACGCTTCGGCCAATGGTGATAATGATGGGACCCCCTTTTCGCACGTAGACTCCCATTCGGCCAATGCTGTGTGTATTCGGAATAATCATCATCATCATTTCAGCCGAAAGACGTCCACTGCTGGACATAGGCTTCTCTTGTCTTGTCTTGTATTCGGAATAACGATAGACAATTGACATAGAGTTTTTATCGAGCCCGAATTCCGGAGAATGATCCAGTGTTACCAATCCTACCTATTAAGAGGCCTACGTACAATGAACTGTCCATACATACGTAATACCTAAATCATTTGCAACTTGAGCATATTTCCATGATATTATGATGATATTCGGATTCAGACAGTATTTATCTAGGCTCGTAGGGGTTTTTTTTTCCAAAATACTTACCTCAAATGAAGTTTAAGCGAATTGCATTTCGCACTTTCTTACAGCGTAAATGACATGTTTTCTCACTGTTTTTTTGGTATTATAACCAACAATTTCCGTAATATTGTTGTCTCAGAAGCATAGCTCATATCAAGTTGTAAAATGTCGAAAAAAATATTAAAATACAATAAGTTTTCATTCATCATTTTTGGTATTACGGAACACATCCAAATTCATCATAAATGGTCAGTAGCTAGTAGCGCTATCGCGTCAAGCCATTGTCAATGTGTGTGTGATCGTACTGCTCACTGTAGGCATGTATCCTCGACAGGTACTAACACTAGCGCAACGATAGCAATTTTCAGACGAAATATTGTCTCCGCCCGAATCCTAGTTGCGAGCTTCGGTCGTAGGGTTCTTAATTTTAAAGTTGTAAACATACTACCTACCATAACATAGGTGATACATTTATTTCATATAACTACATTTAAGAAATACGTGCCGTACCTATATGCTTTCAACACAACAAACTGTTTACACTAGGTACTTACTAAATTAATTAAATGATTAACTATACAAAAACAAAAAGACACTTAAATTGTTTGTCTACCGCCACCGTCAACGGTACGTCAACGAGAACGAAATTATCCGAACTGATCGTGACGTCTCGTTGGCGGACGTGCGTTGGACTAGGCCATAGTAAATGTATGTATCGCTACTTCGGCGCCGTCATCTCGTTCTCGTTGACGTTCCGTCGACGTACCGTTGACGTGGTGGTGGACAAATGATCTTAGGCGTCCAAGTACTCGTCTACATCGCTGTCATGGGTTTTGTGAAACAATTAGTATAACTAACAATGCTAATTCTTTGACCAAAGAACGAGCCAGTCCTCTGGTCACGAAGTGTCAACCAGTCGGCGAGACATACTTTTGGTATAATGTTGTCTGTTTAGTTATTTATCGGCTGTCAAAAGATATTTTACAAAATTCGATACCTTAATTAATATTGTTAGTTAGTTTCAACAATATTGTGACGTAGCTACCTTATTTTGTCCGATCCGCACTCTAATTGCGCACACACTACAGTTTACAAATGGCGTAGATTAGGCCACGCTCCTTTTCGGTCACATGGGTTTAAACCCCGATTTCGCGCAATTTTAATATGAAACCAATAATAACTGTGACTTGTTTTATAATCTGTATGATAATACTTTAAATTTTTGTCGCTCTTTAAATACTTTAAAATTTTGTAAATTGTAATTTTTGACTTTTCCGACTCAAAAGGTTGCCGACCCCTGGGAAAGGTTAATCCATTGCTTCATACGTTCGATAAATGTGTTTGCTCAACAATGTTAATAACGCAATGAATATTGTTGAACTGTCAAATTGAAAACCATTCCTACTGCTACTGTTTTTACAAAATATCCCCGCCGGTTCTCGTAGTAAAACTACACCGGATATTATGATCTCATCCGATGTAGATTTCCTAAAAAAAATATGAAAAGTTGTTACCAACATTCTTTTTCAGATAGATGAGTAAAGAGAACAACGGAAGAACATGTTTTGGACTAAAACGGAAACAAATTCCGGTTATAAAAAATATCACGTATTATTCAAATATTTACTCTCATTTTCAGATAAAAATTTGTCACGAGCGACCTTCAAACTGCTTAGATTCAAATAATGTCATACTAATTGTAATTCAAGGATTCCTTGATAATAATCTGTGTGTTTTGCATCACATACTCACAGTAAAACGTTAGTAGTAGTCCACATGGACGTATAAAATCGTGACGTGATTTTTTCACGCACTAAATCTTCAACGCACTGGCGTCGACAACTGTAAATCGAATAGTGGGTTTTTTGACGCTCTGAGAAAGCTTTCTATTTCTACGAAGAATAGACAGTGCTTTTTAAATACAAAGTGACATTTCTTTGCTCCGTTTTTCACAACGCACCGTAGATATCCTTCTACAATCTGTCATTTTGTATTTCGTTTCTAAAGATCTTTGTCTAGGTCCTTATAAATGTAGACTATTTATTTCAGAAGATTATTTCTTCCCAAACTGTCAAAATCACACTGACAACAAACTTTCTGCTCTACGGCAACAAAGTATATACGATTATCTACAAAATCATGATTCGTTTAGCACGCATAACTGTGATAATTAATAGAAAAAAAACATAGCTAACTTCTCCTATTCTTCCGTCGAGAAATCGGTGCTTGTGCTAAGCCTGCTGATAGATTTTCAACTTTCTACGCCAAGCAGCGCGTTGAAGACCGCTTGAATTAAATCGTTCACAGGATTTTGAACTCTCGGTGTTGAACCGAGCATTGAGAATCCAACAGAGTGCATCTCAGGGCGTCGAGAATTGAAGTGTCTGTTTGATTTTCCACTTTTCGCGGTAAGCAATAGTAAGCAATTTGTTAGTAATTATGTGGAAATGTTGTAGTTATTACATTGGTTTTTATCTACCTTAGGGGCCAATCCATAAATTAGGTCACATAAATTTTTATGGTTTTTTAAACCCCCCCCCCCCTCCCGTCCTTGTCACAGCTGGTCACACTTGTGAAACCCCCTCCCCCTTGTGTGACGTCACATATTTTTCAAATTTAAACAGCATTTTACTTAAATTAAATGTAAAATAATCTTTAACAAAAGTAAACATAAAGTCAAATATTTAAGATATAATAAAGAAGAAGCCTTCCAAATGAAGATCAAGTACTTATGTAATATTTTTAAGTTATTTGGTTTACATACAAATTTCGATTTTAAGTATTTTAGATTTCAACATGTGACGTCACAAAGCTTTAGACACTTGTCACAGAATGTCACATTTGGTTGACCCTCTCCCCCTCCTTAACGTGTGACGTAATTTATGGATGGCCTCTTACTGATAAGTGTTATATGTATTATCGCTTTTTTTTCCCAAATAAATTAAAATAAGCAGAGCGTTGACGATCCAAAGCGCGAATAAAACACGCCGCGATTTTATTACGTCCATGTGAACATCGGCTTGCTGTTTAGTGTTTAGTCAAACTGTCACAAGGTTAGGGTTTTGACATCACATGTAGAACGGATGCTGTTCCGTGCCTGATTCATTATCTTTGTTGTAATTAGTTATTTTTAGATAGTAGTATTATTTCGTCATCGCTGTTTTGAAGTTCCTGTCGAATTGTTGTACAAAAATCTGACCGTGGAAATTTTGGTGAAGTGAGTTTGAAGTGAGCTGTCATTAGTGTCAATCCCTAGCATCAGATGGAATAATACTGCACCGAAGTTGAAGTTTTGACGGTGAGCTGTTTAGTCTAAAATACACTCTGTTAGATATTCGACTTTCGGCGCTATGCATAACGTGACCATTTATACTTTGACTCAAAACGGGACATTGGTTTAGGTATTTAGGTTAAATAACAGGTAGTCAATTTAAAAACAAACACTTTTTTTAAAGATAAACGAATATTTCGAAGTTAAGAGGCCTACGTACAATGAACTGTCCATACATACGTAATACCTAAATCATTTGCAACTTGAGCATATTTCCATCATATTATGATGATATTCGGATTCAGACAGTATTTATCTAGGCTCGTAGGGGTTTTTTTTTCCAAAATACTTACCTCAAATGAAGTTTAAGCGAATTGCATTTCGCACTTTCTTACAGCGTAAATGACATGTTTTCTCACTGTTTTTTTGGTATTATAACCAACAATTTCCGTAATATTGTTGTCTCAGAAGCATAGCTCATATCAAGTTGTAAAATGTCGAAAAAAATATTAAAATACAATAAGTTTTCATTCATCATTTTTGGTATTACGGAACACATCCAAATTCATCATAAATGGTCAGTAGCTAGTAGCGCTATCGCGTCAAGCCATTGTCAATGTGTGTGTGATCGTACTGCTCACTGTAGGTATGTATCCTCGACAGGTACTAACACTAGCGCAACGATAGCAATTTTCAGACGAAATATTGTCTCCGCCCGAATCCTAGTTGCGAGCTTCGGTCGTAGGATCCTTAACATGAACGGACACTTGTGTTTCGGCATCTTAACTTATGATTCCAAAACAAAAGAAGTTTAATTATTTAACAGGAACCTACACGAACATCAAACAACAACAAAATAAATATCGAGAAGTGGGCGATAGAAAAATCTGTCAACCATAGGGTATTTCCAATTTATTAAAAACTATTTTAACGTCTTGAAGATTGGGACGAGATTATTAACAGAAAAATAAAAATTAATTGATTTATATCCATTTTCTCAATTCAAAACGCTTATGCTAAAATTAGTTTAGGATACAAAAGGGTGTTGAGCAGGGCGACCCGCTCTCCCCGAAATTATTTACAAGTACTCTTGAAGAAATATTTAGAACACTGGCAGCCTTATGGACGACCAAGGGCATTGAAGTCGGCAGTTTTGCCGATGACATTGTCATTTTTGCCCCCACAGCTCTGGAACTACAGACTATGCTTCAAGACCTAAGCACAGTAAGCCTCAAGGTTGGACTCGCGATGAATCGGTCTAAAACCAAAGCCATGACCAACAGTACTAAGCGTAGGGTCGAGGTAGATGGGCAGGAAATACAGTATGTTGATGAGTACATCTACTTGGGCCACTTAGTTTCTTTCGGCAACAGACAAGAAAAGGAAATTGTTCGCCGCATCGAAAATGCCTGGAGAAGCTACTGGTCCATGAAGACGCTAATGAAGGGCGATCACCCGATTTTCCTGAAGCGAAAACTCATCGATATGTGTATCCTGCCCGTCCTAACCTACGGTGCTCAGACCTGGTCGCTCACCAAGTCGCAAAAGTTCCGCCTTGGGGTTTGCCAAAGAGCAATGGAGCGCAGCATTTTAGGCGTTAAACGAATCGACCGAATACGAAACACCACGCTGCGCTCGAAAACTGGAATCTCAGACGTAGGCAAAAAGGCTGCCAGGCTAAAATGGGACTGGGCGGGTCACACTAGTCGCATGCACAGTGACCGCTGGGCAATTGTCGCCACACAGTGGGTGCCTGAGGATGGACGGCGCCGCGCCGAGGCCAGCCCAAGAAAAGGTGGCGTGACGACCTAGACGCGTATTGCAAGGGCTGGATCGAGGAGGCCCTGGAAAAGGATGGACATTTTTAACACGTGACCAGACGTGACGTCAGATTTCAGATTTGTGTAAACGGCACTGGTAAAAATAATTTATGTGGCGCAGTTTTAGAAGTAATGTGCACAGAGGCACCGCACACCAGTAATACCATTTTCCATATATTAACAAGCTTGTTAATATTATAACCTTGACATTCCCTTGTTTTACAACTACTTTAGTTTACACAAAGGTGACGTCACATGTGTTTTTTTGGCTGGGAAATCGTCAAGTAACTTCTCCCGCTCTGGGTGGAGCAAGAGGGCGTGTCAGACTTTTACTGACTAAAACCCATGTGTTCCCACAGTATCCTGTGTGCCAGGGGCGGCGGTATCTCTTTCGAACAACCCGCCAAGTGATAAAAATATCATATTAAGGAGCGTTTTGGCGGTAGATTCAAAACAACGAAAAATGTGTTTGATTTAAATTGTTTGTAATTGAGAAAGTGGATGTAAATCAATTTATTTTTCTGTTACATATTTCGTCCCAATCTGCAAATTAAAATACTTTTTAATAAATTGGAAAATACCCTATTAGTCAACAAAGCGCAAGCGATGACGTCTTGGCCACTCTCGGCTATCGTCGTGTCGACCGACGACGCGGTCTCGCTCTTGCACACCGTTCGCGTCAGGCCGGCTCGACTACTCAAATTTTCGCGCAGTTTCAGAAAACGGGACATTTTTGCGTCCCAGAGTCCATTTCGGGGACACCGGGACTCTTTATTATAAAAAGGGACAGTCCCGTTCAAAACGGGACGTCTGGTCACGTTAGCTATGCAGTGCTTTGAAGATCCAATGCGAGAAAAAATACTGCCGTGATTTTAATACGTCGTTGTGGACGTTGACTTATAGAAAAGATCCGCTGTTTTATGAATGAACATGTTCACGTTGACGATTGTCTTTCACGTTGATGTAGTGGTTACAAGCGCCATTGCTGAACGTGAGGTCATTGTTTCGAACCCAGGTCGGTAAATCCTCAAAAATGTAGATTTTCTTAAAAATTTAGATTTTTAAGAGTTGCCCCCTAAAAAAAATGTCTAGACGATTTACCGACCTGGGTTGAAACAATGACCTCACGCTCAGCAATGGCGCTGTAGGATATAAAGTGTAGGTATCGAACTGAAACATGCAGCGAAATGTGTAGGATTTGTTCAGCCGTATCGAGTATAGTTCGGTTATGAACTGTAGCAACCATAATTTCACACTTATTTAGTTGCACTTGCAAACGTTCATTCATCATTTTTTTTGCGTGTTTTTAATATGCGCGTGAAAATTGCTTCATCTTGAATTTCGTTTCATAATGTTTTGGGAGGTAAGGGACACGTGGCTAAATAATTACTGTTGGGCGAATCGATCAGGTTAAGATACGCTTGCCGCGGTCAGTTCGTGGATGGGTGGGTTGTGAGAGGCCCGAAAGTCTGACCAGTTTCACCAAGGTGTATCGTGCTAACCAGTAACTAGGTTCTAGAGGTCAAATAGGCAGTCGCTCCATGTCTGGTATTCAGTTACATCCAGTTAGACTGGAAGCCGAGACACCCACATTGTTGGAAAAAGGCTGGTCCTACTGAAACGTCTTATTTATTAGTCGATTCGAATCGGGCGAATCAACAATTTTCAATAATTTATCATTTTCTATGGGCGACTAGCACCAAGTTAATTTATACGTATTTGTAGGCTAATCGTCAACTCCAGAAATAAGTTTTGTGCATTCGGCACGTTTTGAATTTTATGCAAAATATTATGAAAAAAGGTCACAGCAAGTACAAGTAACTAGTAGTAGTAGTGTAGTTGCCGATTCGCGCCCATAGAGAAATAAACTACATGCGAGTCGCCTTTATATATATATATATTTTCGCCCGATTCCGAGAACATTCGTGCGAATCCGCTATTAAGGCACTGGAACATCGAAATAAAAAATAAAAACACGGTGCTTCTTTTTTCAAACCTTTTATTTTTAAAGTCCTTCTTTTGTTTTCAAGTAAGTCCCATATTTTCCACAGCTATCCTTACTGCCCGGTGCCCCACAGCGCCATAGATTACGCTGGTCTAACTAATGAGTTTCCGTACCCCGCATTCGTTGCTAATTACCTCGTATTTTACGTTTTAGTGCGAAAAATATTCGTTTAGTTTATTTGTTCAGAAAATTCTTGGAAATTCACTGAAATTATGCTTGATGTACCTATAACTATGAAAAAGGTGGTGAGTTCGACAATCTGTTTTGATAGTGTAGAAAGTCATAAGTTATGTGTACATAATTATGCTCTAAACTCCACAACCTCCTGACTTCGTTAAACCCAGGAACATTTAGTTCCGTGATCTGCACATGGCATATAAAAAACTATCAATGGCTTGCGTACCCAAGTACAGACACAATTTGTCGAAATGGGGGATGACCGACCCATCCAACACCCAACGCGAGTGCGGTGCTTCTGATCAAACCTTGCCCCGCCCATGGGAGTATCCTAAGTGCCCGCTTCACCTACACACACCTCGGATGAACTGAAGAATGCCACTGATGCCGCAACAAGTACTATAAAAAAAAAAAAACAATTGGAAGAGTACAGCGCGACGCGATTCTGTTAAGGCAATTTCCAAGAAGTTTTCATAGAAATTGTTCTACTTGAGTCATGTCGTCTGCGGGAGCCTTCTTTCGAGCTCCAAAAGCTTGTTGTACTTAGTAGTAAATTTGAACACTTACTTTTCGTGATTAACAGTTCCATATCGGAACTGTCACGCATCGGAAACTAGTCGATAATGGAACAGTAGGCAGTTAAGTTAATTGATGGTTTACTTCGAGAAGTCCTTGGTACGTGACAAATGGATTGATTAAGAAATCAATACATCAACATAATTGTCTATGACTGTATTCGAATACTGAAGGGCCACGCGTCAGGTTGAAGGATGCCTTAGAGAGTGCGTAATTAAGGAGTTTCGAATACTTTGATGAAATAAGGATGTAAGGGATCTTGGCACGTGTCTTTTGTTTCTTTGTTTTTCCTTATGAAAGAATGGTGTGTGTGTGAATAACGTGACAAATGGCTGATGTTAAGAAATCAATACATCAACATAATTGTCTATGACTATATTCGAATATTGAAAGGCCACGCGTCAGTTTGAAGGACGCCTTAGAGAGTGCGTAATTAAGGAGTTTCGTATACTCTGATGAAATAAGGATGTAAGGAATCTTGGCACGTGTCTTTTGTTTCTTTGATTTCCCAGGAAGAATGATGTGAGTGTGAATAAACTTAGGTACAGACGCCAGCACATCAAGCTACCCCAATCTGTCAAATTTCTTTGATAGATTTTCAACTTTATTTTAAAAGTGGTTCATGTTCAATTGGGAAAATTTGACAGTTTGTGGTAGCTTGATGTGGTGGCGTCTGTACTTATTAAACATAAACTTTGGTTCTACAGGGTAACGTGATGTATGAAATTAAAATCGTTTTATAAATGACGGAGTTCTGAGGTTAGAAACATTTAAAAAAAATACAACCGAATTGAGAACTTCGTCGTTTTTTGAATTAGTCAATTGGATGAGTGCATTATCAGCCTATAGTGTTCCCACTGCTGGGAAATAAGCCTCCTCTCTTGTTAGAGACAGTGGGTCGTATTCCACCACCCGGGCCCAGTGCGGGCTGGTAGATCGCATGCTTAGTTCTAGGACATGCCGGTTTCCTCACGATGTTTTCTTTCAGTTTTGAGAGCAGTCGTGATGAAATAATAGTACACAAAGTAAAGCACCTGTTTGGGTTCGAATCTACGACCTACACTCTTAAGTCGCTGCCGTTACCACTGAGTCACCGCTGCTCTCGATAAAGTATAATATAGTGTAAACTTTGAGTTGATAATAATGTTGACACATAATGGTTTATTTGACTTTGATTGATAAAACGATACACTTCACTGCTTTTTGTTGATATTGAGTTGTTAGTGTCAATAAAGTGATTGATTGCAGATAAGCTGACACAAAAAACCTGAAAAACAAAAAAAAAACGTAAAGGTATTTTTTAGTTTTTGAAATGTTATTGAGATATATTCTGTTGGCTGTGGATGAGGGCCCGTGGCCAAGTAATGACAACCGTTCAGTTCGATGATCGGGCGTCGGAAGGGATCGGCTTATGTTGATACTATTGATAGTTTACTTACAGAATAGGCCAGCGCGTATCTAGAACCTTCCCCGTGCCCCGCACCCCGAACTGTCAGCTCCACAACTAACCTGGCAAACTATTAGCTAATCCTTTCTACCCCCTCATGACCTATTTATCGTTAATCTAAGTCTTACGATACGTGAGGAAATATCTGACCGTTGCTTAGCTACCGTCAGACCAAATTTGATCGTGTCGCTAAGCCCTTAAAGTTAGTTCTATGTGACGCTACATCTCGGAGAACGGCCGAAGTTAGTTAGCATCAATTTCTGGAGCCATAACGCAGTTACGAGGGTCCTAAATTCACTTATTGCTTCATGGTATCTACATGTATCGCAGTCTGCAGATAGCTGTAATGTTTAATATTTAGCTTGAGCGCTTTTATAAGTATCAGATATCCCAAAAAAAGTTTGCGCTTCGGGAATTGTCGTATAACTTCGGCAAAACGAACGCGTGTTGGTGAGATCTAGTATAGAGCTGTTACAATATAACCATGGAAGTATTTACTTAGTCAAAGAGATGTCAGCACAACCTGATGGGGCCCGCAAGGGCCGATGCCTGCCAGGGGTGCGGGTTGTTCGAAAGAGATACTGCAGCCCCTGGCACACAGGCATCTGAAGGAACACGGGTGAGTTAATCAGTAAAAGTCTGACGCGCCCTCCCGCTCCACCCAAAGCGGGATAAGTTATTTGATTATTTCCCACCCTCAAAAAAAAAAAACCATGGTAGTAGTTGCCTACTTTTTATTACCATACCAAAAAACAAAACCAGACAAACCATAATGTCGATTTTTCTGAAAAAGGACGATGCTAAGGTGATCTTTGTGAACAGTAAATCATGGATGCATAGCTTGCTTCAACGTGCATGGGTTCGAACTTGCAACCTACAACTCATAAGTTGGTGTCGATATCACTGGGCCACCCACCACTGCTACAATAATAATGCTTAACTCTATTTGATTTGTTTATACAATCGTCATATTCTACATGATCTACATCATCATTATCATTTTGTTTCAGGTATGTAACAGGATTGATGAGTTCAACTGTCAAGTAATTAAAACTTTTTAATTGGCACCAACCTGACTCAGCTTGCCTAACAGAGGAGGGGGTATGGTCCTTCTGCAATGGTATGTAGATAATAGTACTCTATTACAAAACAATTTTTTAACAAAACACTAAACTGACGAAAAAAGCAGCCGATACTGTAAAAATAAAGCTTTTAGTCTTACTATGTTACGTCTTTTAAACTGACATAAAGGTGCCAAGTAAAATAATGGCACTTGATTGCGCCGACAGCAAAATTTGTAATTCACATTTCATTTTCAAAATGCGAAATTTTTGAACTGAAAACTTCTTTAGGCGCGTTGGGCATTTTTTGAGATGGAAAAAAACAATTGAACTCGCGATATTGTTACCGACACCACAACACGTGCCACTGTTTTTTTTTCTTCTTTTGTTGATACTGTTCCACTGCTGGACAAAGGCCTCCCCCAAGTATTTCCAGGATCCATTAGGGTTGAACCGGAACCCGCCACGCTGTTCCAGTGTGTGTTGGCGGGTTGCCAGGGCCTCGTTTGTATGTTAGCAGGACATGCACCATGGGCAGGTAAGGTTGGCCGAAAGATGTTATTTGAGACTCCTTACATCCCAGATAGACATAAAAATATATTTATGTATATACGGCTCGACTTAAGAAACTCCTCCTTTTTACGTCGGTTAAAAATGTGCTTAGTAATCAAGGAAAAAAGAAAATAAGATTTAACCAGCCATTTAACCGTAGGAGCGAACTAATCCCATTAAACCTTTCCACCGCATCTCAATGACTCTTTTAATCTGAGTTTTTAATTATTTTTGGAGTAAAAGGACGAAGAAAATTAAAATATCTAACGAAAGTATGAAATACTAGACTATGCCCGTGGTTTTAACCCCTTTTGCCATCGACACGCTGCAGAAGTACACACCATATTTGTTATAAGACGTTTAAAAGTCATCTGGTATATTATAATTATGCTGCCAGGCTGTGCCGAATAACGCGCCTTGCAAAGTTGTCTGTGTATCCCAAACTGTAACAAAACATATCAGTCTCCGACTCTTCACGTATAAGTATCCGACTCAGCTAACACATAATTAAAACTTTAATTATGAAGTTGTTTTTCTTAACTTTCTATGGATCCCACTCAGTTTATTTTCCAAGTTAAGCAGATAAATTAACAAAGTTCTGCCTGCCGTCATTTTATTTTAATTAAAAAAAAAGTTATTTTCGCCCGTCGCGATAGCAACGAAAGTATTTTTTTAGATACTGTTTTAGTAAAAATTACATAATTTTTTTCATGAACTTGGTTAACGGGTTTCTGTATTATTCATTCAAAGTTAAAATATTCAAAGTCGCTTTTCATGTCTCTCGCTGTTTTTCAAAAATTTGTATTATGCTAACATTTATACCTAATCGAGAATTCTCTTTCTAGCGACCCTAGAATAAAATAAAATAAAGAAGAGTAAGTGGATAACAAGGGCGCCAATTGAAACTTTTTGTAACGCAAACTTATTTTCTATTTATAGAAACTCGATTGTCGAAAGTCGATTGCATCATGTTAATGTTACATGTCAATGATAAATTATATCAGTGCCTTACTTACCGCAGGTGATATCCTAAACTAATATTAAACTACAAATTCTTTGTGTTCCAACTCAATATTTACAATGCTGTTTCCCGCCATAATTCTAATTGACAGATGTCAAAACGTACTGTCACAGATCTATTATTATCCTGATATTCTCGACGCGATCACTAAAGGGTTGTCGAGTACTTGAAGCTGAAGGGACTCTCGACGTTTGCTAAGTGCCACTTGGACACAGCCTTACACCAACTGGACTTAAATAAATCCTGACTAGCAGCTTTTTTTAACTTTGGACTATTCTAAAGAGTTTTGTGGTGTAGGTTTTTTTTTTATACTTAATTTGTGAGTTGTTTATTTGGATCTAAAGGGCTTATTTGTCGATTCGCACGAATTTACTTCCCGTTTTTTAAAAGTACAAAGTATAAAACAAAACTGCTAGTCAGGATTTAGGTATTTAAGTCCAGTGGTGCTAAAAAGCCATCAAAAGATTCATGCTAGTCTCGGAACCAGAGAAACGCACTGAAGGTCATCTCGGCGACAGTCAAATGTCAAAAACTTGTTAAAAATGTACTCGAGGAAACTCGAGGTATTTTTGACAGATTGAGACTGAGATCAGACTGTGAACGTTCTTAAAATTACCAGAATTGCCCCTCTGTTCACTTACGTGTCTTGGGATTCCATATTCTTCGAATGTGTCAGCTACTTTTAATCGATCATCATCCTTACTTTAATTTAAATAAGGTTGAAACAGCATTTGACTTCTTTCATACATAACCATATTTCTGCTAACCTATACACAGGTAACTAGGTACTGTAAAGGTTGTCTGCAAAAGTCGAATGTATGTTGTACAGGCTAGCGATTAAATAACTTTAAAATTTAAAAAAAAGACAAATTCAAACAGTCAAGCTGTTTTAAAAATGGAATAGCAGAAAAATATGTAAGCTTGAGATTTGGCTGACATGCGAGGGTGAAGATTGAAATAGACGCGTAGAATAATTTACTTATAGGAATAATTATCAAGGTAGCACAACAAATAATTATGTTTTCTATCTCGACCCAGTACAGACCCCTACAGTTTTTAGGTAGCTACGTGCATAAAAAAACTGCACATTCGCGTGTTTGCGTGCTAGGTCACATTAAATAGCTTCGATAGTATACTTTTTATTTTATAAACAATCCTTATCAAATTATAAACACACCGTTTTCAAATCTAAATGGGCGATGACCATTAATTTCACATTAGCACGGTCACTGTTAATTTTACCTAATAACTTTATTTACACCTAGAAAAATATTCAACATAGCACAAAGAAAGCAAGATAAGTTTTTGTTTGGATCTAAGCTTGCAAGTCATTCAGTCTGCGATGCCTCTTTCCAACTATGTTGGGGTCAACTTCCAGTCTAACTGGCTGCAGCTTGGTAACACGATTCCCCTTGGTAAGACTGGTTACCAAACTTTAAGGCTTCGGACTACCCGTAACCACTATAAAAGCTCTATGAAAGACAGCCGGGACCTCAAAGTCAAACTCAAAGCATTTATTTCAATTAAACCACTTACAGGCACTTTTGAATTGTCAAAAAGTTGAAGCCCATTCCAAAACGTAGATCTCAATGGAGAATAACGGCCAAAAAAACTCCAAGGAAACTTCTTAAAAAAAAGTTGGAAATTACAAAAACTTGGGAACTATTCTTGTTGCTTCTGTATGTGAGAAAATTTAAAAAAAAAATATGAACAATTCCAAATATAAGATTAAAAATAAGCCATGGCAGTTAGGAGATGACCAGTCTCAACCGACAGCGCCCGTTCACGAACATGACGCGTGGATCAGCACCATCCAGCTCAACCATTTTGTAGGGAACCGAATGATCCACCACGCGCGCCACCACCAGTGAGCATGACGTACTCTCAACCAACGGCATAACGTGCTTTCTGAGGAACGGAGGGGTCGCGATATGTAATGAATATAGTCATCCATCCACGAAACAACCGCGGCAAGCGTAGATTAAGCAGTTGTTATTATTTAGCCATAAGCTGTAAGTCAATGGGTTGCAAAGTTGTCGAAAATATTCGAGTGACCTCCGTTTCCCTTTTATCGGCCGGTCCCCCGTCCGCCGCACGATATCATTCGTGCATCCCTGTACTTAGCATTCTCCAAAACTATCCGAAGGGATCCTCCATGATGAAGATTAATTACTCCGGGAATCCCTTAAGGCTCCCTTAAATAGTTACCTTTGCCTCGAGTTACGCGCGGCTTTGGGCGTGTATTCTCATAATCTCGATAAACGATTATCAGTATTTACCGATTGTGTTAGGCGATTAGTTTGACTCGCTGCGTAGTGCGGAATTTATTGGAATTTAGATACGATTATTAAGGGGAAGTGGGGATGATATACAATGGTGTGTTTGCTGTGTCGCATTAATTTCCCTGAGGGCAGACTGCGGTTGAGAATGTTGTTCAAAGGGGTTGGTGTGATAATTACATGTAGGCTGTTATTGTTATAATATGATGATGCTTATGAGATTTTCGTAACATAATGTGGAAATCCAAGAGAGAAAGAAAGAAATAAAGAAAAATAGTTTATTTGAGAAACGCACAGGAAATACAATCATTAACACTTTTATGTACATCTTTATGTATGTACACTTTTATGTGTGTTTTTTTTACATCGTTTTACGTTAGTTATACTTTATCTAACGTAAAACTAAAAATACATATAAAAGAGGAAGACCTGTGCGAAGCCAAAAAGGCTTCAATCTCTGCATAATGCTGCGATATTTGTAAAAAAAAAAAACAATTACTAAAACAAAATAGAAGCCACAGATTATCACACACACAACGCACAGTTCTTAGTGGTACTTAATTTACCAACCTACCCGTTAAAAGAGTAACAACCAGCATCATTCAGAATTTAAATCATTTCAAAAGATATTCCTAAATGCATTGCCTCATATGTTCGAATAATCTATCAGCTCGACGACGTAAATAACGCAATGTATATTGTTGAACTCTCAAAAAGAAAACCAAAACTACTGAGTGAGTGTTACGCAATTTCCCAAATTCAGGGATGTCTGAGCTGAAATATGAACAATGGCAGTGTGTGTCAATCATAATCGCGTCAGGCAAGTTATCAGTAAGCGCGGATGTTAACAGCTAGTGGGCGTCTGACACACAGTTATCGGTAATGTGACATTTAACAGAATACGGCCAGAATTTATAGTCTGCGCAATGATGTGAAACAGAACATAACTATCGATAAAGCATCAGCAATAGTTGACAGTTGACATGGCTCTTGTCCGCGATTTCACCCGTATATCTATGTACCCGTATCACTCGTAGTGAAACATTCCCAATTCAAACGCACGTTTCCAAATTGATGTGATTTTCACTCAATCAAATAACAACTTTGAAGTAATGTAATATAAAGTAGAGAATGACTAGTACTATTGAAAAATACAATAAAAAATTTAAGCTGTAATCGCATTGTGAACTTTAGATATGTAGGTGAAACTTCATATATATAAAGTGAAAAGGTATAAAACTTTTCCAAAAAAGTACAAACCGAGTTCGGAACGAGTTCCGTTGTCTGTCTCCGAAACTCACCATCAGATCTATATGAAATTTAATATGACGGAGTTATGCCCGAAAATACATAAAAAAAAAAAATGTTAACATGTCGAATTGATAACCTCCTCCTTTTTGAAGTCGATTAAAAACAGATTTGTTTACATCTTTTGAAAACATTTTGCAGCTACGAATACCCGTGCGCCAAATTCCTTTAGCTATTTATGCATGATTGATTAGCTCATAAACATCTGCATCGAACTTGCACCAATATTTTACATTTCTTTAAGTCCCTTTAATAATAGAAGGATGATAAAGATGTACAATTTGAGTAAGTACCTAGTTGGAACACTCCGTTTAATTATTTCATTGCCACCTGTAAGCAGCCACGCATTTTAAAGCGCTCGAAAGCGCAATCGTTTGATTCCAAATCACTGCTCTTACCAAAGTTTCCATGTAAGCTTCGAATACGATATCTACATCATCGCTTCGCTAAAACGTGCAATTATTATACTGACATCGAACGTTGCAAGTCGCTTGAAGTAAAACGGTTTTCTGTAACATATCACAAAGTTCAACGTTAAAAGGTTCACGTTTGGCATGCGCTATTTGTAACTATAGCGTACTGTACCTACGAGCTCAAACGTATTGGCGTTTATAAAGATTTCGAAACGTGCGATGGGGTTATTACTGGACGAGACTTGAAACGAATTTTAACTTAAGTCGCTTAGTAAGCTAACGGCTATGACTCTTTTACTCAAAACGGACACAAAGACAAAAGCATACAGCGTCGAAATTTCGAATTACACGAACTATCTCTAACTGAACAATTTTGAAGGATGTTGCTAATCCAATGCAATATTGTGTTCGAAAATTTTGTCTGTTCAACAATGTTACGCAATGAATGTTGTTGAACTGTCAAAGTGTGTTACGCAATTATTTAATTGTATAATGCACAATGTACACAACCATATTAAATTTATAGGCTATGCTTAAAACTAGTGAGTACATGACCCAGTTAGGGCGCAGCAAGATCACTTAAAAGTAATAATATTAGAGTGAGATCTAATATGACGTAGATTAGGGACTTCCACAATCAAAATATTATATTACTTAAACTTATATCTAGCTTTATACATAAATATAATATATATACAACACACTTATTTAAACTCTATTTTAACATTTTATTTTCCATAAATTCTAGGATACTATAGGTACCTAAAAACATTTTTTTAAGAGCAATACCTTTAACATCGCTTTAAATACACATAGTGTCCTCGTGGACGGTATAAAATAACAAAAATTGTATATAAAAACATATAGCCTGCAGAACTCCTAAAGACCATTCTTGCAAAAATCTTTTACATATGCAGCGCATTTATTAATCAGCCTTTAAATAGCGTTACCACAGCTGGAACACATGCTCCTTTCCGTGAGACTTGAGCTACAATCCAACATGTAAGCCAATGCGGGTTGACAGCTGTCAACAGTCTTAAAATTTATTTGAATAGAGAAAAAGCCGGTTTCGTCACGATGTTCTCCTTCACAGTTTTAAAACCAAAATAGGGGATGTTGAGTGATTGTGAATTTCATAATGCGGTGCAGTAACGGGTGTCCCGAGCTTCTGTTGCTAAATTGAAGCGTGGCGGCTCGGCTAATATGGACGGTTAGCGCGCTAATTTAGATATTTCCTTCGTATTATTAAATCAAATACAAATTTTGATAGTGTAAAATGTATAAGTTATAGAAAAAATATATACTTTTGTTATTATTAAAAAAACTGATAACCTCCCTTGAAGCATCTACGCTGTACTGGGTCAATTTTGTTTTTAACCCCCGACGCAAAAACGACGGTGTGTTATAAGTTTGACGTGTCTGTGTGTGTGTGTGTGTCTGAGGCAACATAGCTCCCAAAAGGATGAACCGATTTTGATTTTGTTTTTTTTAAACATTACTTTTGGTTTTTTTTTTGTGTATCGAGGAAACTACAACTACCTAATCGTGTTTGTTAAGTAAGTGTATAGTGAATCCTTAAATATCTTACATATTAATTGCGTAACTAAATTATAAGTAATAACGATGCAGCAAGGGATGAAACGAACGCAATTATTTTGCAAAGAGTTAGTCTTCTGCGCATAATTTGTACAATACGTCGTTGTAAGACTGTTATCTACTGTATGCTTTCTAGTTCGTCTGTTTATGTTGAACATGTCATGATTTCAATTACATTATAATGTCATGTTATCAACTATGCGTAAAGTTTCATGCTTCATTGAGCGGAACGGAACGTTATGTTGACCCATTTCTAAAATAAATACCTTCCGTTAGATCATATTGACTCCAATAAAATCATTGATTTTATAATTGAAAAGTAATAGGGCAAAGGCACTTTTTCTTCCACTAAAAAAAAAAAAAAATTGAAACGAGTAGGTATTTATTACCACATGAATTCATACAGTTTTTACCTCAGATTATAAAACAAAGGTAGATAGACCGCGCGGAACAGAGTGAAGCCAAAAAACCAAATACTAAAGCGCTGGGCACGCCACGATTGCGGCGGTAAGTCCCCTCTTTGAGGAACCACTCCTACCTTTGAGAGGCGGCATGGCGTCCTCACCTTCCGCCTGACGCAGGTCCTCACCGGACACGGTTGTTTCGGGAGGTTCCTGTTTCGGATAGGGCGGGAGGAAACGCCCGGGTGTTTCCACTGCGAAGATCGCCCTGAGGACACGGTGGAGCACATGGTGGCGGCCTGCCCTGCTTGGGCGATCGGCGGCGGTGATCTCTCGCGTCCGGCCCTGGTCCAGGCCATGGTACGGAGCGAGAGGGCATGGGGAGCCGTCACCTCCTTCAGCGAAGCAGTGATGCTCGCGAAGAGGGAGGCGGCGCACGTGAGGGAGAGGCAGCACATACGCCCTCGCGACCCTAGCCGCCGCAGGATACGGAAACGCCCTGGGCGTCGGGAATCCCAGGCCGATTTCCGGCCACCGTAGGCATAAGCTTGCGGACGGCGAGTAATGGGTAGCTCGCTGTCCGGTAAGGACCAAGCCCAAGTCGACGGCGCGTTGTGTTCCACGCGCGCCTCAAAGTGATGTCAGCACAAAAAGTGATGGGACCCGCAAGGGTCGATGCCTGCCAGGGGTGCGGGTTTGTTCGAAAGAGACACCACAGCCCCTGGCATACGGGCTACTGAAGGAACACGGGTGGGTTTTAGTCAGTAAAAGTCTGACACGCCCTCCTGCTCCACCCAGAGCGGGAGAAGTTATTTGATGATTTCCCAACCAAAAAAAAAAAGAATGAAAAGCGTCGAATTGTATTTAATGCGAGGCTTAAGTATTTTTTTTTTGACTCTTGGGTGTTCCGCGCGATCTATCTGCCTTTGTTCTATAATCTAAACAAAAAAAAAAGAAATACTAAAGCGTCGCATTGTATGCATAAAACGCTTTAGTATTTGTTTTTTCTGGCCTCACTCTTGGTGTTCCGCGCGGTCTATCTGCCTTTGTTTTATAATCTGAGGTTTTTACATAAAGAATAACGCTCAATCTTTAAAAGGCACGATTACACTGCCGGCCAAAAGTTTGAGACCACCTACATTCAAGAAGGAAAATGAAATAAAACTCAAAAATACAAAGCAAGAGGTTTAATTATTATTTAAAATACTTATTTACTAATACACATACATCAAGAAGAAAACAAAATAAAAACATAAAATATCAAACATTAAGATGCCGTTCATATTTTAGACAGATTTTTCGTCAAAAAACCCTCCCTTGCATTTTATTACTTTGTTCACTAGTCTCGGCATACGAGCAATCAATTTGTCGATTGTATCTTGTGAAATATTGTTCCAACTTTGTTGTAAAGCCTCCCACATATCTTCTTGCGAGGAAGGAGAACAACTGCGCACATTTCTATCAAGCTCTTCCCACAAAAGCTCAATTGGGTTGAGATCCGGGCTCTTAGGGGTCCACACCATGTTTTTTAACACACCTTTCTGTTCTAAATAATTTTGAACTATGTTTTGGATCATCATAATCATCATCATCATCATCATCATCATCATCATCATCATCATCATCTGGGTTGTGGGGGTCAGATAGGCAGTCGCTCCATTTAAAATACTGGTATGCAGCTGCATCCGGTTAGACTGGAAGCCGACCCCAACGTAGTTGGGAAACGGCTAAGCAGATGACGATGATGATGTTTTGGATCATTATCTTGTTGGAAAACAAATCCATTTCCAATTAATCTTAATCCAGACGCAACGGCATTTTGCTGTAGTATTCGTTTATACTGTTCCTTTTTCATAATTCCTTCGACACGTACCAAATCTGCGGTTCCCTGGCCCGAGAAGCATCCCCAGACCATAATGGAACCACCACCATGCTTGACTGTTGGCACCACACGAGCCATCCCTCACGGTAGCTTCCAGGATCTTTTTTAAATCCGCGGAAATTTACTACGCAGGTGTGAGTGTGTGCAACGATGTCTCTGCCACTTTCTTTTTTGATGAATCCATAATCTTCCATAAAAGAAAAATTTTCGTCATCTTGCTAAATAGGTATTTAACAAGAGATCATTAAAAGAATAGGTACTATTATAGATAGGCTTAATTAAAAAGTAGGCAGATAATAAGATTATAAACAATATTCCTAGAGTTTATATTATTCGTAAATTATTTAAAGTACAATAAGCTGTTTATTTGGGCTGGCTTAGCTACCGTTTGCATCTCGAGCTAAGCTCTTAAGCCCTTATTCATAAAAGTTATCGAACATCTAAACAGTTGTTTTAGTCTGCTTTTCAATACAAAACCAGACTTAAACAACTGTTTAGATGTTCGATAATTTTTATGAATAAGGGCCTTTCTCTTTTATCTTTAACGTAAGTCAAATCATAACCCACCCAGGGTTATGATTTGACTTAATATTTTTAATTGAAAATTATTAATCACCTCCTATTTCCGACCTCTTATAGTTATTGTAATCATATCATACTTTTACTTGTCATATGTAAAAGTGTTTGTACCTACTACAGACCTATACAGAAATAAAATCAGTCATCAATTTTTATGTAAAGATTAATTAATTATGTAAAATGTATTGAACTGTTAACACAATTGCCTTGAGTTATTAAAACCGAGAAACAATTTATCAATGAAATTTGCATCTTACAATTATTTTACGAGTAAATCTAGGCTAGGTAATTTAGATTCTAGATTAAAGTGATAGATTAGTAAGTCGATTCTTCCAAGATTAAAGTTTTTTTTTAATTATACGTGTAATTTTGAATTGCATTTTCTATTACTTACTTACCTAAGAAAAACAGTGAAAATCTAAAACTAGATATTCAAGTGCAATGAAAATGATCATTGGATTTTTCTTTCTGGCAACAGAATCACCCCCTACTACATGGGATTGCAACGCAACAGGCGAAATGAGCGTGTACCATAGGTAAGGAAACAAAGCGTAATTTTACGTATGAAAATCGTATTCTGTAAAGATTCCGTAAACACTAATCCTTACTAATATTGTAAATTCGAAAGTAACTTTGTCTGTCTGTTACGCTTTCACGCCTAAACCGCTGAACCGATCGTCATGAAATTTGTCAGATATTATAGCCTGGGATATGGAGAAGCACATAGGCTACTTTTTACGCGACATCCACGCGGGTGGAGCTGCGGGCAAAAGATAGTGTATCTATAAAATTACACCTATTTTCTCAAACTTCCGTGATGTTACCAAACCAATAAAGTCGTCTTAACGCGTGGACGAAGTGTTATTAATACATTAATTCTTCACCAAAACGGTTGAACGCGTGAACCGAGCTTACGAGCTTATCCGATAACTATAAATATTTTAACGTTAGTACCTATGGTAAATTGATTCGCTGTTTACGAAGAACATAGAAAAACCAACTAGTATATTTATTGTTGTACGAGTATGACATGTCAACAGCAATCAAATACGAAATTGAAGTACAAATTACTATATTTCATCCAATATTAATATTATTTCCGTTTGATTAAATTAATAAAAGCACGCAATCTGCATATACAATTATATTTTTGTTGGTATAGCTGCGCCATTAATTTCAAAACACTTTAAATTTCGAATAGAATCCGAATTGCTGTTCGAATGGAGCTATTATTTTTAAGGAGTAAGGATGTGGCGACAGAAATCGACTTTTAAATCGATTAGTGGTGATCGAAATCGACTTTTATAAAACGATTCGGGAAATCGCATTACCGAATAAACGATGGTGCGTCTTCAACTGATCTTCTTTATCTCGAGGCTTTCCACAATGTGCATTTGTTACGCTGTGACGTCACGGTAAGACCCTTATTTGTTATGTCTCTTGAATGAAGCGGATATAACGTCTATCAGATTTACTTACCAAAATCGAAGTATAGCATACCTATTACAGTTAACAGTTTCCCCAATTTTGGTCATGGAATGGATATAATAATATGAAATATTACAAACAAACTTAATTTCGCTCTACACTAAGTTATTTATTTAGAATTTTCATTATCACTGTGACTGTGTGACTGAATATAATAATTAACATGGCAACACTATTCCCGTCACTGAACCTACTTACAGCTGTTAAATTATTATTTTTTTGTTACGTTTCTGTGAGACTTTCATAAAAGTCCGTAGGTATTATCCCTTATTTAAAATTTGAAAAGGCTCCGCTCGTTTCAAAATTTCATTCACCGACGTAAATCGCTTAGGCACATTGTATACTGATTCATATCGCAATAGACGGGACGTAATTTTTTCGGTTTTACTCACTTATGTTAAATAATAAAGTCTTTGACATTCCGTATATAACGCGTTGAAACGCTTTTCAAAAGTATATTCCCTTTATATTTGCACAGTCGCTCTTCCTAAAAGAAGCCATGCAGTATTTTTTCTTTTATTTTACTTTTAGTCTATGGTTAAACTAAACAAGAGGCTGAATGGCTGAGTTCTTTTCATTTCAGGTTAAATAAAAAAAAATGCAATGATGTTTTTTTATATTCTATTTATCTGTTGGTATGAAATGAAATGGACTTAAATAAATGAGCAAACAATACTGTAGCTATCTTTGAGCCAGTCTCCAATTAATAAATTCACGCTAGCCTACAACTATAGGTTAAGGTTGACCAGCCGCAATAATTATTTCCGGCGTAACTTATCAAAAGCCGCTATGACATTCACTCCAATGTTGCCAGGCGTAAAATATCAGAAGCGGACATACCATAAACAAACAAAACTCGTTTGCAAACTTCTCTTGAACACAGTGACAATATTGAAAGCTTTTTATATGTCAGTGGCGAGTACTCTCGTCAAGTATTTGCTCTAGTACGAACTTCAAAGGGCTACGGATTTCATTACGGTTGGTTGTGTTACTGGCTGGCAGAGTAAATAATTATGAGTTTGCAATACAGGGTATTCGAATTTTAAATATTTAATGCAAATTCCGGTCTGATTATTGTACGAGTATACGAAGTTTCTATGCATATCTAGATTGAAATACTTATAGCGGAATATTCTCGTTTTTTTTTTGTTAAGTCTTACAATATTGTGGTTATAATTTTCAAAATGTGCTACGAATACATACATTATGATTTTCATACCCGAAATTAACAATTGTTATTAAGTACTTAGTAAAAGAAAATTAAATGAAACAAAAATCTGTCTGTATTATTCTGTAAGTAGCGGCTACTTCTATAAATTAGTTCATGTATCACCAATCACTTACCTACTTTATTATCTAATATCTTGTCCACCACAGATAATATCTTGGTCAAAGCACAAAAAACGTCCGCTAACCATAGCCACGACAAAGCCGTATATTTTCGTCAACAGATAAGCCAATCGATAAGCAACAAAGGGATGACGCCAAACAAAATAGATACTGGTCCCGAAAATGCCCGTAAAACTACTCGCCTTATACAGGATGTTTCAGAAATCAGTGGTCAAATTAAGGGTGTGGTACAGACCATTAAACTGAACAAATGTAATAGATAAAAAAAAAACTACAAAGTGAAAAGTAACTTTTATTTCGGAAGACGGTGACTTTGGATATGTGTTTTAATTTGTTGTCCTCGCTTTCCGAAATTAAAGTTAATTTCACTTTGTAGTGTTTCCGGAAGTCGGGTGTTTTTTTTTTTGGAAAAAGTTTTTATTTTTCACTTTTTAGTGGTTCACATGTGCTTTCCCAGCGTACCGGTGTGATGTTATGTTATGAGCTGGTGTAAACAATAGACAGACATGAGATTTCAGCAATCCCAGTCCATTTGCTATCATTTGTTGAGGAGTTCCGTTGCCTATCTCCGAAGATCTTCATCGAATCTTCACCAAATTGAAATGTTTTAGTAATTGTACCTACCCTACACCAATTCGAAATTTGATCATCCTTAGGGTCAAAACAATGCATATTATGCGACAGCAGCAATCGCGATTGCTTCGCTGTCATTTTTTTGAAGAATTCCGTGGTATGTCTCTCGACGATAAATGTCTGCGCCTGGGGCGTCTAGAATTATATGCTGAATTCATAGTTATAGTTTGCGCACTGGTCAAAAACTTATCCTATATGCTATATGACGGAGTTATGCCCGAACATACATAAAAATATATGTAAAAAAACCATGTCGAATTGATAACCTCCTTGTTTCTAAAATCGTAAACGTGAAAAAAAAAACTGCCGTCCCATATATTTTAACAATGCAGTTAATAGTTTTTTCGGGTTTTAAGTCGATTTGCACGAATTCACTGGCCCGAAATGTGCGAATCGACGCTTTTAAATAATGTACTATTTTCTGTAAGCGATTCGTACGTAGGTAATTTAGTTTTGGTGGAAACTAAAACGCCAGGAATGCTTATTTGGGCAATTGGCTCGTTTTGAATTTTGTATCCATAATAAAGTTATAAAATTAGTTTGATTTTCTCCTATTAACTACATATACTTATTGCATAAAAATACAAAATAAACATTATAAGAATGTGTCGATTCACCCGTTTGGCGCGAGTAATTCGTGCAAATCCATTATAAAGCCACGCGACTACGATATCCCATGGAGACAGTTGAACAGATTGATGGTTTCATCTGTACCATAAATACCCTTTAAATATGACCACACCTTTCTACACGCTGTATAAAGCAATTACTTTGAGGATTACCTCGTCCACGAACGTCATCGTACTTTTCAAACTTATATCAAATACTGTTATTTTCCGCGAATTTGCCCGCTTTGAGCCAGAGAGAAAAGTTTTTAAATCAATGAGAAAGTTTCGAGTTAATCCGCTGTAGATCTTTTCAGGCGGCTATTTCTAAAACGGGATTAATTTGAAGTCTGGACCCATTTTGTATTATCGTATTAATGAGACCTTGTAGAAGCATCAGCTGCTATTTATTTCAAAGAAGATTAGCAGCATTTCAGTAGGTTATATTTGAGTAGGTAACTACTGTGATGCTGCAGTGGTTCGCACCCAGGCAGGTTGTATACTTTGTGTGAATTATTTCCTCAAAACGATGAAGGAAGGCACGTCCTAGAACCAAAAAATCGAAGACGTATAACTTTTACCAACCCGCAAAGGGCCGGCGTGGTAGAGAGATAGGAGGCCTGTGTCCCAGCAGTGGGAACAAAATAGGTTGATTATGGGGTACTTACCTTCTATTCGTAAATAACTAGAAGTAAGCTTCAATAACGTAAAGTTGACATGACACAATCGCCTGAAAACATTTTCCTTGCTCTATAATCTGTGATGACCATTGTCGCTTAACAAAATTAAACTCTAAAAAGTAAAATAAATCCTTTTTGCTCCCGCCTCCTTATCTCGGCAGTATTTTAAGCCTTTTGCCCAGTTTCCCCTCTTGAATTCTCTTTTGTGCAGTTTCGTTCTTATTATTCTTCATATTTCCATTCATATCTTAAAAATTGTATGCAGAATTTTCATTTTATAAATGTACGATTGTATTTTTATCTTTCCGCTTCGTAACGGTTCTATATGCTGAATCGTAATTGGCGGAATTATTTTCGGGCCTGACATTTGGCTGGGCCATCCAATCAGCGCGCTGGCGGAGTGACAGTCGTTAATCGGTTACCGGTGACAAGGGGAAATGAGGGAAAAGCTTACGTCTCTAATAAGTTCGCAGATACTTTTTACAATTAAATAAGCTTTGTTTTAAAGTTATTTTAACAAGTATAAGTTTTTTATTCAACTTATGTGAATATGTAAGTGTTGAGATTCATGTAAATATCTGCATACAATTTCTTATTTTACTACCCGGCTGCGGCGAAGCAAAAAGGAAGGTTATGATTTTGACGGTATGTATCTATGGTCATGGTTTTATTTTTATGAAGCCGTCTTAATTTTTTTAATCGACTTCAAAAAGAAGGAGGTTATCAATTCGACATGTTTATTTATTTTTTATTTTTTTATGTATGTTCGGGCATAACTCCGTGGTATATAGACGGATTTGCAAAATTATTTTCTTGTTCCAAAGGGGTTTACTCCGAAATGGTCCCATTGAAATTTAATATAGATCTGATGATGCGTTTCGGAGACAGACAACGGAACTCTTCAAAAAATTACAGCAAATCAACCGCGAATGTTGCTATCGCATATATATGGATTGTTTTGATGCCAAGGATGATGAAATTTCGAATTGGTGTGGGGTAGGTAACTAAAAAGTGAAAAATAAAAACTTTTTTTTCAAAAAAACACAACCGACTTCCAAAAAAACACTACAAAGTGCAAAATAACTTTAATTTCGGAAGGCGGTGACAAATAATTAAAATACACATCCAAAGTCACCGACTTCCGAAATTAAAGTTATTTTGCACTTTGTAGTGTTTTTTTGGAAGTCGGTTGTGTTTTTTTGAAAAAAAGTTTTTTTATATTTATCGTGATTTCGGGTATCAAATGAAGGTACTCATGAGGAGAACATGAACCTTATTTTTTGTAATAAAGTTGAAACTCTATCAAAGAAATTTGACAGGTAGCTTGATGTTGCCCTTGTACCTAGTAAGTGATCATAAACTTAGGGCAAAGTGGCATACAATCAAGGCTTTCAGATGAGAATATTTTCTTGTTTCATACTTTTCAGAGCGTAATTTTTCAGTAACTGTTTTAGATTTTAAACCAAGTTTTTTTCTGAATTACCTCTGACATAATGATGGCCAAACCATATCTTACGTACCTGCAGTGCAATTTGAAAACAACTGATTCTTAATTTCTTCACAGAATGGACACTAAATAAACAAAATGTGCAAGCTACCATTCAAATGATTCATCTAACTCTATAGTCTACGGGAAGCAAGCACAACTGTTATTTGAGCTGGCAACTTCGCTCGGCGTTCGAAACTTGAATCTGTTGAGCGTTGAATAGTTTCGGAAGCCAACTGTACTGTCGTTTCAATATGATGTGGCCTTTGATAGCTTTGAGGATTAGGATAAGCGTCTTTGGAAATGGGAGATTATGTCTCTATTTGAGAAGTGTTTATTGAAGTTGTTGGGGCAGTTATATCTATTTATGCAGATAAAGTGCGGATTTTCGTCTTATAACTTGCTTACTAGCTTAGTCATAATTTTTTTTCTAAGCGTTCTCAACCTATTTAGGGGTGTGTTCGAAACACAATACCGCGCTCCAAAACAAAGCTAGCTGGGCCCCAATTCTGTATCGTTATAATGATTCCCCGCGGAATCTTACTACGTTCAAACTACGTCAATATCTTTTTTTTTTATCAATGTAACGGTAAGGAATCGAAATGTCATTTTCTGTATGTTCCAAGACAAATAAACCGATATTGCGAGTATTAATACGATATTATCAGAATTCGTGTGTGATTGACGTGGTTGCGAGTAAGGAATCGTTAAGTGGTCATAGTGAATTCAGGCCCTGATGTGGTTCAAAAGGCTGCCCGACTTACACGTCTGCCGCATGCCGGGACAAATTGTGGGCCTAAATAGCGCAGAATTGGTGCCGGGTGACAGTGAGGCGGGGTCGCGGCAGACCACGTGGGAGATGGCGAGTCAAGCTGGAGGATAGGATAGGTTCTGTCAAATTTGGAAGAAGTGGAAAGGCCTCTGCCCAGGAGTGAGACAGCACAGGCTAGTAAAAAAAGCTATCTTTATGTACCAAAAACAACCCATTTATTAGAATAATCCGGAGGTGTGAACAGTCGGCGGTCAACTGTACCTATCTCTTCTACTGACACGAGACCACGGAAGATGAAAGAGACCTACAATCCTTTGTACGTTTCTATAACGAGAACATTGTCAATAGCTACTTACTCGCTTCCTCGGCGGCTGGGACAGGTTTCGTATTCCAAATTCAAACGCTGTTTTGATGGTCTCTTTTTAAACGCAATTCCAAGTTCGAATCCGATCAATGGCTATGGAAATCCAAAATTAATCCTAAATTAATCCAACTTTTAATTGAACAACTTTTCCGTTAAATATAGGGTCGTTAGCACCTAATTTGTAAAACGTTCATGTTCTGCTTCATAACCATTAAACTTTCTAATTCCCGGAAAATGGAACCGAAAACAGTATTTTGAAATAGTTTGGTCCAGTTTGTAGCATCATTACTGTAACCACGGTTTAATTAAACTACGGTTTGTTTGGAGTGTAATTAAGTTATTTTGGTCCCTACTATTTGTAGGTTACACAATAAATAAATTAATAATAAATATTAGATAAGTAGGTACGGATTGTGATATCAATTTTAATTTCCGGTTACACTTCTATGTGGTTTTTAATATCGAGTCATAAGTCTGATGATTGTGGGTTAGTACAGAGGCCAGCACATCAAGCTACCCCAATCTGTCAAATTTCTGATAGTTTTTCAACTTTACCACAAAGGAATAAGGTTCATGTTCAATTAAGAAAAATTGATAATTTGTGATAGCTTGATGTGCTGGCGTCTGTATTTAGTTGCAAAATTGTTTACAATACCTATTAATAAAATAAGAAAAAAAAAATGTGCATGCACAGTAGTTACACACCTGCCTAACCCTTCGAAAAATACAATCCTAAAAAGTGTCGACATTTCTGTGTTTCGATATACTTAAATTAAACAAACAGTTTAAGGGGGAAGCGCCAGGGTACCCATTCATTCCAGAACACTTACCTGCAGATTGCAAAAAACGTTATAAATTTTGGATTTTGTGGGAAGTTTCCCCCTTAAATTAAATTACGTGGATCAAAACGCAAAAGAATTTGAGAAAAAAATCCTTTATTGCGGTTACACACCTCTGCGTGACAAAACATGCGTAGCATTTACCGCAAACACCCAAAACGCCGAAGTAAATTGCTCAAACCACCTTTCCTACGCGTAATATTGACGAAGAATTTATTTATATATTTTAATCTAAAATTCGATTCATATTTCGTATTTTCCAACAACTTTTATTTTATTTTATAAATTATTAATTCATTGAGTCAAGACATAATGCTGAAGAAATTAAAGCTTGGTTTTTTCTACATTTAATGGTATTGTTGCATTTTTAATGTTATTTGTCATTTTTAACCTTATAAAATTCCATGTTCCGTGTGGCACCCTGGACGTAAAAAGAATAGCACCATCCTATTTCTTCCCGCGGGTGTCGTAGAAGCCGACTAAGGGACTTACTAGAGAATGGGCAGCAGCGTTCTGTATGTATATGTATATCTATTTTACCAACATACTGCGATCGCTAACCCGCCTTCCAAGCGTGGCGATTATGGCAAAAATTATGGCATAATCCCCCTTTTGGGGGAGGCCTATGTCCAGCAGTGGACGTCTTACGGCTGAAATGATGATGAAAATTCCATGTAAAATTGTAATTTCTTTATAATGTCAAGTTATATTGTTTTTTTTTTTATTGTTACGTAGGATTCATAATTTTACTATGTATTAGAGCATGGGTACTCGATAATGTACAAGCTGTGGTTACCTGTAATTGAGTGTGCATAATAGGATAACGCATTTATTATACAAGTCTTATTGTAAAATATAATTGTGATGTATCTCTTTGGAAAATAATGCGATTTATCAAAAGCAAACGAAACAGTGCTTCTTAGTAAACGCTAAAGTTACCGATTTAATGTAAGAGTCTAAACTTTTCATCTGACAAAATGTGCGTAGGTACAACGTTTTATGAGAAACTTCGTTGAAATAACCTTTTTTAGTAAACTGTACTGAAGTACAGAGGGGTAATAAATTGTGTTACACAGTAACAGTAGGAATTTTGACAGTTCAACAAAATTCATTGCGTTATTTACGTTGTTGAGCAAACAATTGTTTCAAACGTTCGAAGCAATGGATTAGCAATAAATATCCTTCAAAATAATCATTCAGATTATAGTGTGTGACGCAATTAGTGTGCTGGTTCCTATTGTAACTTGCCAAGCAAACTGGAACCACGCCTAACAATTCATGGAAATGTTCCACCATAATTAATTAATCTAAATTCAGCCGTAAGTACGATCTAAATTTAAATCATTGATGTCGGAGCAGGAAGCAAGGAGATCGATTTTCACCTTACAACACCAATTACAATTGAGGACCCCGTCAAAGGAACACGGGCAATAAAGCTATTATATTCAGGCCCTTTGTCAGCATTGTTTGGTAGAAATAAAATATTACCTACAGGGGCTTTAGGACCCTTGAGGTGCTTCACCGTTTTACAAATCCGGTGGTTTAAATTAAAATTATGCGTGGTGCAAGCGGGCCTGGCCTGTTTCAAAAAAGGAATGTCGCTTCGTTTTTTATTTAATCACTAGCTTTTGGCAGCGGCTTCGACCTTCCTACGGGAATGTACTACTGGGATAAAAAGTTTCTTACGTCATCATCTGCCTATCCTTTTCCCAAGTATGTTGGGGTCGGATTCCTGTCTAACCGGATGAGCTGAATACCAGTATTTTGCATGGAGCGACTGCTTATCTAAGGTCCGCAACCCAGTCACTGGGTAATACGATACCCCTTGGTAAGATTGGTTGTCAAACTTTCGGGCTTGTGACGACCCGTAACGTCTGTCAAATATCCACGAATGATAGCTGGTATTGGTACCGGCTGCCTCTTAACGTGCTTTCCGAGGCATGGTGTATTCTTGGTATGTAAAGAATCTCACCCATCCACGGACCAACCACGGCAAGCGTAGCTTAACCTGATCCATTGGTCCAAGTGGCTGTTATTACTTTGCCACAAGCCCGATTGTTTGCTTGTTTGCATTGAATAGACTCCGAAACTACTGAACCGATTTGAAAAGTTCTTTCACTGTTGGGAAGCTACACTATCCCCGGGTGACATAGGCTATACCTATTTTATCCCCGTATTCCCACGGGAACGGGAACTACGCGGGTAAAACCGCGAGGCGCTGGTAGTGCCAAATAAACTATCAGTTATGTCTTGCTTGTTATGTTTTATTTTTAAAACAACACTATTTTCAGTATTTTCATTTCACAAAAGCTCATTGTAGGAAAAATAACCCAGTTACCGCAGGACACATCATTTCTATAATACACTTGAGCTTTGCAGAAAATTGTTCGCAAAAATGGCGACGATTTAGCTCAACTAGAATGTGTTAAAATCTTGAGGGAGAACTTTTTCGTGAGCGCCGAACAAGAATTTAAAACTAGGCTGTATGGAGTTGTCGCCTGAGTTACGAGTAAAAAGGCAACATTTTAAGGCATCCATCTTTTCTGCCGAACGGCGTACAGTTTTCGCTAGGGCTAGATTTGGCTATAACTTTCCTCGGATATTGCAGTTTAAACTTAGTCTAGGTTTTATTTAGTTTTAATTTTACGTGTTTCAAGTGCTTAACGGAGTAATTAAAAAGCAATAGTAGAGCAGAAATAGTTGTAAGTAGGCAGACGTAAGCCGGTACGGTCAACCGCGCAGCCGTAGATACTAGGTAGATCCTACTAATAATTTAGTAACGAATACTGCTACAGATCGCGGCACAATAAGTTGAAACAAAATGGCGGATTTTGGTTCAAAAAATCGCCATGTCTTTTCTATATGAGAAAAGACAGTTACCTTGCGGTAGGAAAATCGAAGGCTAGTTTTATTATTTTCTTTTTAATTATATCCAATTTTCCTGTAAAACCTACAGACGCACAAACGACCCGGACCCTACCGAAAATGACGATATAATTTAAAGCTATCAATATTGAACTGTAGATTAAACCCATAAATATTATAATGTCAGACTTTTAGTGTATCTGAAATAATTAATATGGCGATAACTGAGCAATCAATACAAAACATAAATACATTTCACTGTAATTTGAACGTTTAAATCGAGTATTTAACTATAAAAGCGATTAATTTCATGATTGATGATACTGTTTTATATTGTTGACTATAATTACATGGAACTAGCTTTTGTCCGCGCCTCGCCCGCATTGACGTCATAAATTATCCCACAAAAACGTAGGCACTGCCGGTTTAAAAGTATCTTATTTGTAATCCTGGTTATAATCCATCTGTATTCATCCAAATCCGTTCAGCCGTTTAAATTGCCTGAATGAGGAACAAACATCCAAACATACAAACTTTCACATTTATAATATTCATTATTATTTAAATATTCATTCATAATGGTATACGCAAATGGAATTAAATGATCCACAGCGTTGAAATCGCAGTAAAGTGGATTTTAATCTGGCTACGGACAAAACAATAAAGCGGCGAACAGAAAAATATGGCGACAAAATAAAAAAGAACGACACGCTAAGGAGACCATCATTTGTAGAATTTATTCCGATAGATTTATGTCTTATACATACAATTTAATCTAAAAGAAATCTCGAAGTTTTGTCAAGTTGTTAGAACCTCTAAGAACAAAGTGTTTATATATTATATAATTTCATCATATACAGGAAAAGTTTTTATTCAGCGCGCAAACTTTTAAAAACAATCAGCTGTTCCATACATTTTTACCTCGTCGGTATTTGTACTTTTCTATGAAACAGCTGATTTTTTTTGTAAAACCGACGAAAAATTTCTGCACTGGGGTTCTAGAATTATATGCTGAATTCATGGTTACAGTTTGCGCACTGGATAAAAACTTATCCTGTTTATGAAAGTGGAACGAACTTGTGTAAAGCACAAAGGACACTATTCTGAGTTTGAAAATAATCATAATGTATGAAATTAAGTAAATAAAAATAAAAGTCCTGACTGACTGACTCATCAACGCCCAGCCCAAACCCTTGGACCTAAAAAGCTGAAATTTTGCACACAGGTTTCCTTTATAGTGAAGGCAGGATTTTTCGAAATTCAACCCCTAAGGTAGTTAAATATGGGATGAAAGTTCCGCGCGGGCGAAGCCGCTGGCAAAAGCTAGTAAAGGATAAAACAGTCGTTAGAACCGTACAAAACAGGGGCTGGTCGCTAGCCTGAACCAAACCCCCAAACTAGACATTTAGCCGTATATTACAGCTTTCAATGAACCAAGTCTGCGAACAATCTGTATAGCGATAATGCCCGGAGAAGTTACCCAGCTAAGGGGTTGAAAGGTACCGCCATGTTGAACAATTCACCGCTTGCACTAACCCTTGTGCATAGTTTAAGGGGTTAATAACGGCATGCAGTAGACGGAGCCATTCCCTCCTATATTGGATTTCTAAGTGATATTAAAGTTGAGCATACGTTGTTTTGGGTACTAGGGCATCATATTCTAGCTGGAGGCATTTAGGTGTATGTGAACAAATATGTTTTTGAAAAGAGAACACAGAGCACACTAATCAGGGTTTTATGAAATGACGCTCGCTAGGTGGCGGCACTGAGACGTCATTCGGGCACTTATCAAAAGTGTCAAAGCGCCGACGGACTGAACGAAAGAATGAAACAAATAACATAAAATATTGTATGTTTATTGTCTAACTGGAAGACCTCTTGTCAAAGTGGTGCCAACTGGTGTCTTGCGTACTTAGCACACACTTTATCGAATGACGTAAACGACTCCTTAGATCATATGGAACTGTCAAAACGCAATTACCTTCTGTTCGGTTTGCGCTACGACTTTTTTTTTACTTCAGAATTTTTCAGTTCAAAAGTCATTCTTAAATCAACTTTATTCATGGTTATAAATAAAGTATATAATGCTTATCATCTCAGTTGACTTTTGGCTTAACCGGATGCAGTTATTGGGTAATACGGTACCTTATGGGGTCAGACTGGTTGTCAGATTTTCGGGGCTCTGACTACCCGTAACGACTATCAAAGATCCACGAATGACAGTCGGGACCAACGGCTCAACGTGCTGTCCGAAGCACCGAGGGATCTCGGTACGTAAAGATGGTCATCCACGGAAAAACCGCAGCAAGCATTGCTTAACCTAATCGATCAATCCGCGCGGGTGTTATCACTAAGCCATGAGCCTTTCTCTCAAAAAGTTTATACTTCAGTAAGTACTAAGTGAATGGAAGTGGTGAAGAGCGGGCGTTTTGGGGGACTGTCCTATGTAATTTTGACGTTCGAAAAGTGCTGACTGTCAGCCTAGTTTGAAAAAAAAAACTTCAATGTGGAAACAAGAATTTGAATATGGAAATGGTAGGAATCAGTTATCTAAAGATTACGTTTCGTTTCAAATTATACGAAAGGCACTGAAAAAATAAATCAATGAGAAGCTAATACCGTGTTGGTGTTACAGGAAGGGAAAGACTGCCCAAATATGATTATTTGCTTACCGCCTTTCGGTATCGGGATCTCATAACATGATCCCACGTTGATTGATTGAATTTCCAGCTTCCGTATGGAGGTCCGATCATCAGGATCAGGAAATTGAGCATATTATTGTGTATTTTTTATCACGTAGAAGAAAACATGATGTTTTTATTATGAATGTAGAAGTTAGACCTTTCTTATTCAGAACAATCTTACCTATATATGTATAGGCTATGATGTCGGAAATTATCCCACACGAATGCGCTACCGGAACAAATAGCCTATGTTACTTACTCCTTATAAAATCAGCTATCTGCTAGTGAAAGTCCCGTCAAAATCCGTCCAGCCGTTTCGGAGATAAGCCGGTACGAACAAACAGACAAGAGGCTTAGATGTAAGAAAAAGTGGCATATCGAATTAGTGGGGCAGATTCCGCTGCAAAATTTTAGGCATTCCACTTTGTCCCACCAGTTGCAGTGGGGCGGCTCGGTGGGGCAAAGTGGAATGGTTCATAAGTACCATAATTATATAGTAAAAAGCTGTTTGACATTACAAGCAGACAGTTCGCACTTACGTAAAAATATCGCGAAGGGAATTTATCAAGTTCTGGATATCCAACACCTGGTGTAGAACCGAGCATTGAGGATCCTCTCGGCACGAAGCAGTGCGTTGCGATCCAGTCCGCTGCGATTTTTTAACGTTAGTGTGATCATGGCCACAAACAAAATAAAGTATCTTCACGATAATTAGTCTTTCAGAAGAAGCAGTAAAGTGCGTATTACAAATATCCAATTTGTAGAACCTCAACTAGGAACACTCTAATTAGGAAATTGGGAGCTAGTGATCACACTGGAACTAAATCAAATTCTAAATCGGACAGATTACTCTTATGTGCTTAAGAAGTAGAACCTCACTAAATCGGATCCAGGGGTGCGGGTTTGTTCGAAAGAGATACCACAGCCCCTGGCATACGGGCTACTGAGGGAACACGGGTGGGTTTTAGTCAGTAAAAGTCTGACACGCCCTCCTGCTCCACCCAGAGCGGGAGAAGTTATTTGATGATTTCCCAACCAAAAAAAAAAAAAAAAAAATCGGATCCAACTGTTCCAATTTCGAATATATCTTCCGATTTCCTAATTAGAGTATCTACAAATTGGATAGTGTAATACGTACTTTAAGAGTAAAGACTCAATCAGCAAAAAGTCTGTAAAGAAATACCTACCTATCGTCTTCGTCCCTGTGTACCTTCAACAGCGCGTCGATGGTAAAAATTTGACATTAAAATCGCCGTTATGTCTTCGCAGTAAGGACGGTATTCGTACTTCAAGAGTACTGTTGACCATACTTTCAGTAATTTGATAGACTCTTAGCAAGTACTTTGCGGCGTCTTGAAGACTGGAGAGCCCTTTCTATGTGAGAGGGCCGAGAGTTCTTGGATGTGCAAACTTATAGGTCGTGGTTTTAACCTACTTTTTGTAGGTTGAGAGGTGTTTTATTGAAGAGAACCATTTTCTTCAAAGGCTTCGACACGGCCGTAAAAATATCGCCGCCGCGATTTTATTACGGTCGTGTGAACGTCGAATTAGACGTCGATTCGACAATTGGACGGGATGGCGAGTGACATTTCAAAAGACGCGTTACGTTTAAGCACATTTCGTTACATGAGAGAGATGAAAGATATAATTCTCTCCTTCTTGGTCTCTCACATTCTCTACTTTTTAAGAAGTCGCACTTCTATTATTGTTTTAAACAAGTCTGTCAAGTCTCAATTTGAAAAGAAGGGATACAGGTGGGCCATCTTTACGTAGGAAGTGCGACCCCTTCGTGCCTCGGAATGCATGTTAAGCCGTTGGACCCGGTGCGGCGCGGCGGTCGATTCGTTGATCTTTCACAGTTGAGTTACGGGTCGTCAGAAGCCCGAAAGTCTGGCAACCAGTCTTATCGAGGTATCGTATAACTAAGTTGTGGAGGTCAGATAGGCACTCGCTCCATGTTAAATACTGGTATTCAGCTGTATTCGGTTACTGGAAGCCGACCCGAACATTGTTGGGAAAAGGCTACACAGATGATGCCTGTCTCAATTTCATCCTTACGTAAGAAGTCGGTGGTGATTATTTGGAAGGCTAATGATTGTCTGAAGAACGCTCATAGAGACGTGAGGAACAGCGTGAAAAGATCACTCAACCTCCATAGAAAGCGATCGGCGGCGGCGATCTCTCGCGTCCGGCCCTGGTCCAGGCCATGGTACGGAGCGAGACTGCATGTGTAGCCGTAGCCTCCTGCGAAGCAGTAATGCTCGCGAAGAGGGAGGCGGCGCACGTGAGGAAGAGGCAGTATTTGCGCCCTCACGGCCTTAGTCGCCGCAGGAGACGCCCTGCGCGTCGCGAATCCCAGGCTGATTCCTGGCCATCGTAGGCGTGGGCTTGCGGACGGCGAGCAATGGGTAGTACGCTGGCCGGTAAGGACCAAGCCTGGGTCGACGGCGCGTTGTGTTCCACGCGCGCCTCAAAGAGATGTCATCAACTGGTGGAGTCCGCAAGGGCCGATGCCTGCCAGGGGTGGAGGTTGTTCGAAAGATACCGTGGCCCCTGGCACACAGGCAACTGAAGGAACACGGGTGGGTTTTAGTCAGTAAAAAGCTGGAGAAGTTATTTGATGATTTCCCAACATCAAAAAAATAAAAGCCAATTTCGTAACAACCTTTATTACTTTTAGACTAAGGACAAAAGTTTATGTGTAAATACGAATTATATCTTCTTGCGTACACATAACTGCTGGTAAGCTATGCCTATTTGTTTTGGCCTGACTCAGAACTGCTAATTCTCTTAATGGAAACTGTCTGCCAATAAATAGTATTTTTCAGGCTATATGTATAGCACGAGGAGTTGTCTAACATTAGCAATTTAGCATCAGTTAGCGTAAAACTTCGTCCACAAATAAATAAAATTGAAGTGTCTGTTTGTAATGTCAAAATGACAGCTTTTACTAAATACAGTTAGGACGGACACCCATAAAAACGGCGCGTTGTGTTCCACGCGCGCCTCAAAGAGATGTCAGCACAAAAATGATGGGGCCCGCAAGGGCCGGTGCCTGCCAGGGGTGCGGGTTTGTTTGAAAGAGATACCACAGCTCCTGGCATACGGGCTAATGAAGGAACACGGAAAAAAAAACACCCATAAAAAACCAAAGGCAAATGTCAAAAATGTAGCTTACTATTACTATGTTTACTAAGAAATGAATGGTGAAACAGAGGGGTAACTGTAAATACACTAACAGAAGGAATGTCTTACATTTTGACAGTCCATGCCAAGGTTGCTTGGAAGAGATCGCGGAAAGCGATAAGGCCGCCCATTGTATATTTTGTAGTGTACCTTGTAATGTATTTTGTGTGATGTACAATAAAGTACCTATATATAAATAAATAAATTCATTGAGTTATTTACGTTGTTGAGCAGACAAATGAAGCAATGAAAACGATAAGCAATATCGTACTATATGATTCAAATTCTGATTGATAGTGTTACGAATTTACTTACGTCGTTGACATAACCGAACAAGGCGTTGCTAAACTTGAAGTTGGTACAAACGGGCATAAGACTCCTTTATTTAGACAAGAGCCTAGCTTGTCTATCCCGTACTGCTTTGAATAATTTACCCAGACATCTTTACCGAGACAAAGTGGAGGCAATAAATTCCAAGACGAATTGCTTTGCTGATGTGGAATAGACGAAAACTGTCTTGAGTTGGATCTTTGTATGTGAGCTGTGGGTACAAATTGGTTGTTTATAAAGGAATAGAAATACTCCTGAAAATATAGGGTACTGTAATGCAGTGCTCATAAATTCGTTTATCGAATCGCTCAGCATTGAAACTCAATCACGTTTCAACATGGCTGACTGTTTTTCGAGTGACATGAGTTTTGCATATTTTTTAATCTATACATATTGCATTTTCAAATTATTTCCTCGATGGTATAGTCGGTACACTATTTGTACGTGAATAATAATTTGACAGTGACAGCAGTCATTTGTAACTTTCGATTTGATTGTCAGTGGAGTTTGAATTTCGAAAATCGTGTTTGTTTTTTTTTTATAATTAGTATTAGTAGTGTTGTTTATTATTTCGTTTTTATTTTGTAATTATTTTTTATTATTTTGTTAATTTTATAAATTTGTACGCCATACGGGTGAAACATTTACGCTCGAAATATTAATATTGTGACATCCTGCATTCTTAATTTGCATGTATACACCTGTTTTTGACAAATAATCTTTATCTTTGTTTTATTCGTTGTTGTGTAAATTTTTGAAGCAAATTCAGTTTCTGTAGTAGGTGTGTCTTTCAATAAGCCTGTAGCTAGGATGTGATTTTCATATTTTTGTCGTAAGTTAAACTAGGTTGTTATAAATTAAAGTCAAAGTCCAAGTGTTGATTTCAAATAGGCACAAAAAAAAACACTTTTAAACTTCAATATTTACATTGAAATAGAATTGATTCTAATCGCCCCCTCCTAGCTTCCTAGTTTCGTATGGAGAAGAATGGGCAAGAAACTCCACGATTACTCTTTAAATTTTTTTTACTTTGGATACTTACATTAATTTATTTGTGAAGACGATGCACCCAGAATAATCTTGTAGAACACAAGATCTGCTATCAAATATTCCTTCTAATCATTTACTAATACAAAATTACTAAACCCGTAGGTCGGTTCATATCCGATGTTTAAACAACCGTGCAAGATAGATATTAAGGCCACGTCGCGTCACGTCGCGGTCGGTCGGTAAGGTAAAGTGATGACGGTCTAAAATAATTTCGGGTCTTCGATAACTTGCCGATAGTTTAATATTAGATTTCTTGCTGATTCTGGTCAGAAGAAGTTTGCCTTCAATATGTAGTTTTTTTTAGCATCGGAACAGACTTTTTTAGGATTCTGTAGCCAACAAGCTACCCACCCTTAAAGTTTCGCCATTTCCGTCCGTCTACGTAAGTATGTCTGTTTGTCTGTCCGCGACTTAACTCAGAGACTCCTAGTACTTACTATCTGTAGTTTGACATTACATTATAAAAATGACTAATGATTGAACATTGAAAAAAAAAATCTAGTGCCCCATTTTTACTGGAACATAACCACGTTTGCACGCCAGGGTGGAGTCCTCAATAAATCTCCACCTGAACAGGTAAATTAATTTACTTTAATCGTAGGCGTATCAAAAGATAAAGTTACAATGATGTCACATGCAAAAAATAAAAAATAAACGTTAAATGAAAACAGGAAAAATACGATTTCTTTCGAAGTAAAAGAAAAAAAGATACCATTAATTTCATAATTACTTTCGTAATACCGTCCCACGCACGAGGAAATGCCACAATGGCGGCCTACTGCCTAACAATACTGGAAATAAACTCGTTTACCATTACAAAATGAAAAAAAAAACTCATTAGCGAGTAGTTACAGATCCATTTTCACTGAGATTGTTATCGTCATTACAACATCATTACTAACGAGAGAAAGCATTCACGGGATACTCTTCCCTACCTCAATAGAAATAGAGGCTATAGTCCTATCTCTTATTTTTAAGTCCAGCACCCTAATTGCGTAACTCACGATTGATCATAATTGGTTTCGTCTTCACAGTTAAACGATATCCATTGCGTTATTTATGTTGTCGAACAGACACATTTTTCGAACATATGAAGCAATGGTTTAACAATCCGTTTCAAAACGATACAGATTATGATGAATCGTGAGTTACGCAATTAGGGTGCTGGTTAAACATTTGCCGCAAGCTGTTTTTCCACGAGGATCTTAAGTTGATTGACAGGCGAGTGATCTCATCTTTTCTCTAGGCTGACGTCATCAGGGCCTCGAGATATAAGTCTTAACCGGCACGATAAGGAGGCCCCATTAGTGTTGTAATCTTATGTTTTTGGGGAAAATGCTGCTTAAGGCCTTATCTGACCTTTGAACCTTTCAGCGTCAATAAAGGCTCGTCATTTCTTAAACGGAAGATTTGTCGGCCACTAGCTATTGCCCGTGAGTTTGTTTGCGTGATATTTCTCGGCTTGAATATTATAAATAATTATTCTTCTTGTTTTATCATACATATAATATACAGGATGGCTAGGACATCGAAGCGCAAACCAAAAATTCCGCAAATGATTGTAAGCTTCGTTGAAATTTTCCGTCGGTTATCAAATGTCAGGTGAATTCATTCATGGTTACAGTTTGTTCGTTGATGCCCCTGCCAACCCTGTATTTATTTATTTTAAATCATATCCGATGACACTCGGCAATACTGTAACTTTCCAATAGTGAAAGAATTTTCGGAATCGGATAAGTAGTTTTGAAGATTATCCCCTACATACAGACTCACTTATCCTCTTTATAATATTACTATCTTCGGCTTGCGACTGCGTCCGTGTATTGCCCGCGCTTTACTTCATTTTCGCTTAGCTTTCTTTATGATATTTTTCTTTTCGACTCCGCTCCTGAGGCTCTTAGCGTGATGTTAAAAAGCATAAAGTCATTCTAAAGAACTTGGGCAATCAAATACAAATAAAAAAACAAATTCGACTGGTAAGTAGTTCCAGAGATAAGCGCGTTCAAACAAACAAACTTTTCAGCTTTATTATTAGTTTGGACATTAGTATAGATTAAGTCATTTGATCTTAGATTATAAAACAAAGGCGTTGGCAGATAAACCGCGCGGAAGATGTTCCGCGCGGTCTATCTGCCAACTCAAAAAAAAAAAAAAAAAACTAAAGCGTCGCATTGTATGTTACATAAAATGCTTTAGTATTTGGTTTTTTGGCCTCACTCTTGATGAAGAGTGAGGCCAAAAAACCAAATACTAAAGCATTTTATGTAACATACAATATGCAATTTTATGTATAATACATTTTTTTTTTTTGGTTTTATTATAAAACAAAGGCAGATAGATCGCGCGGAACACCCAAGAGTCAAAAAAACAAATACTAAAGCCTTAGTATTTGGTTTTTTGGCTTCACTCTTGGTGTTCCGCGCGGTCTATCTGCCTTTGTTTTATAATCTGAGTTAGTTTGGATATTAGTATAGATTTAATCATTTGATAATACGAATATTTGGGATGAAAAGTAGCCTCTGTCCCAAGCTACTTTCATAACGATCGGTGTAGGCGTGAAAAGGGACCAAACGCATAGGCAGAGTTACTCTGACATTTATAATATTAAGTAAGAATGCATTTAACGGACGACTACTTTCTGCTTAAGGCCTTAACAAGTCTTTAAGTTATCCTTTTAAGCATCAATGAGGTCAATCGGTTCCAAACAGCAGATTAATCATCAATTTGACTGACAGCTGCTAAATTTTTGATCGTAATACCCGCTATTTTGTGAACAAAACTATTACGGCCGGCGCAGACCAGCGGGGTTATAGCGTAACGCATCACTAAGGGCCAGCGCCCACTGGCGGCACGGCATCGCAAGGGACTTTTAAGCCACGAATAGAAATATAACTTAGATAATAGTTTAGAGGTAAGAGGAACAGGGTGTAAAGTCCACTCATACCTATGATGGTAACGGAGGATCCTCCGACCAGACGGGTATTATTGAGTCTGGTCCGGGCAACTGCCCGACAGTTGATGTCGGGATTTTTGTACCTATCTGAGTGGCGTGGTAAACTCTGATTGCGCGATGGAGAATTGCTCAGTTAGTTCGCCTATGGCATTGTAGATGGCGCCACTTTTCTTTTTGTGTTTTTCGATATTTGTTGCGAAGCATTTTTATTTGTAGTGCCGCTACAATAGTATGACAGTAAAATAGAAATTTCAATGGCAACGACGCCGCGATATTCTTAGGCATGCCGCGATTTCCTTGGCATCATCAATGAAATTTGAATTTTATTGTCTTACATATAAGTTGAATTCCTATTCGTTGCATAAAAATGCCTTGCCGTGCCGTGGCGTTAGTGGGTCAGGCCCAAACAGTAGGAATTTCTTTCAATTTGACAGCTCAACAACATTCTTGGCGTATCTACGTTGTTGAGCAGACAACATCTTCAAATCAATGATGCAATGGAATAGGAACATAATTTCAAATGTTTCAGATTCTGATTGATAGTTTGTTTAGGTATTAGTAAGCTGGCGAAGCGCGGCGCAGCGTGGGTTTCACTGCCAAACAAATATCGACCTTGCACATAAATCATAAAACCGATAGACTTTATTTAGTTCGAGAGCACATGATTGTGAACAGACTTCATTTTAATACTCACAAATATTTGCTTGGCGGTAAAACCCGCACCCTTATTGCGTACCGAACAGATTATCCATCAGAATTTGAACAATTTTGAAGAATATTACTGGTCTATTGATTCATATTTTCGATAAATTTGTAGGTATTCTCAGTAACGTAAATATCGCAATGAATGATGTTGTTCTGTGAAAATAAACTCAATTTCTACTGTTAGTGTGTTTACACAATTACCCCGCTACTCTGCGCGGCGCAACCAGGTTTGCGCCGGCCCTAATTCTACCTATACTTTGGAAACTTAGAACAATTTGTGTTCCTCGGACCACTTTGGGTCGCTCGTTTAGCAGCAAGTACTCTCCGAGGCACAGTAACGAGACATAGTTTACGAACAACGGTCACATTTTCCTGTAACAACATATTTGTATTGCCTGTAAAAAACGTTTAGGGAACTCTATTTTGTACTTAGTGTTTGGAAGACATCAGTGTTGCCAGTTGAAAAAAGGAATGGTAGTTTTGGTATGATGACGCATCATGTTTCTATCTAAGTTTTAGGCAGTAGTTTTCGACGATAGCTACGTACTCGTATTGTCGGAAAGTAGAAGGTTGTTTTGCGGTTTCGTTTTATTAAGTTTTATGTGTAATAAACGAATGACGTGGGTAGCTTAAAAAGATCAATAAATGTCTATTATGATTAATATTATACACTAGGTTTTGCCAGCTGCTTCGCCCGCGCGGAATTTTCATCCCCTATTTAACTCCCTTAGGGGTTGAATTTCGAAAAATCCTTCCTTGTTCGTTGTCTACATTATAAAGGGAACCACTGTGCGAAATTTCAGCTTTCTAGGTCCAAGGGTTTGGGCTGGGCGTTGATGAGTCGGTCAATCAGTCAGTCAGGAATTTCCTTTTTATTTATATAGATAGATTTAATGGCAGATTTCCGATACTTTGCACAAAGATTGTCTGACTCATCAAAGCCCAGCCCAAACCCTTGGACCTAGAAAGCTGAAATTTTGTACAGATGGTCCCTTTATAATGTGGACAAGGAATAAGGAAAGGTTTTTTCGAAATTCAACCCCTAAGGGAGTTAAATAGGGGATGAAAATTCCGCGCGGGCGAAGCCGCTGGCAAAAGCTAGTCTAGGATCCGGTAACTACCACCTTACTAATAAACACCTTGAATGTATGCCTAGACGCAAACCACCACCAGCAACCAAAGTTTTCAGCAATTTTAAATTAGTATCGTCATTTCTCAGTATTTCTAATTAATATCCCCCTTCCAGCCAGCATTGACAACTCCGAGAAAACGTTCATTCAGATGAAATCGATCCATTCAAACAGTTCAATTAAGATCTGATGAGGATTTTCATTCGTTCACACCAGCTGCGTCACTCACTGAATCTTAAAACCATTAATTTTCAAGACATTTCCAAGTTTAGATTTTCATCTGAATGAAATATGAATCTGCGCAAATCTTACTTTTGAGATACTGATGTTACTAGTATATTTTATTTATTGTTCTTGTCTCCACAACTGTGAACGAAATTGAATTGTAAACAGTTCGGTTAAGGTTTAAATTACCTTGGAGTTGTTTCTGGAATGCTTTTAGTGTTGCCATATTTAGAGTGAGAGGTAGAGGATTTGGGGTGCGATGGAATCTTTGGGGTATTTCTAAGTGTGTTGATGAAAAATGACAGTTGTCTTGTTTTTTAGTACGGAGATAATACGCTGTCTCACCTGCAGGCCGAGATAAGGAAAAACTTGAATTTATACTCATTGTCAGCCCCTTAAGTCGTACGCATACCTTCCAGAAAGAGGGTTACTGAGAGTAATGCGTGCACTGACTAGACAGGTCCACTTAATCTGTGTGGTTCTTTCCTCAAAATACCATTTCAGACACATGGTCTTCACATAATCTGGCAAAAAATATGTCTGGACTTTAAAAGAGACTGTAACCTCTGAGTTTGTTTCGGCCTTTCTTCTCAGAGTAGTCAGATAGGAAACGACGACCTCATCTAGTTTAAAAAATATGATTGACGGATATAATAAGTGTTTGTACAAACCTACTTATAGAAACAAAATCATTTTAATGCATTATACCAGAGATGGTTTAGCAACATGATTAGAAGTCCCATTCTCGTAATTAAAAACGTTCAAAATCTAGTCGCAGTCTCATCTCGGCGACAATCAAATGTCGAAAACTTGTCAAAATGTAGGGTAACTCGAGGTATGTTTGACAGATGCAGACTGAGATCAGAAGGCCAATTCTCGTAATTAAAAACGTTCGCAGTGTCATCTCGGCGACAATCGAATTTCAAAAAAAATACAAAAATGTATAGGAATTTTTGACAGATTGACACTGAGATCAGACTGTGAACATTCTTAAAATTACCAGAATTGCCCCTCTGATTGTAAACGTTCTTAAAACTACGAGAATTGCCCCTCAGTCTATTTCGGTTCACTTGTTTCTACAAACCTAATCAAACCTTCTATAATTCTCTCTATGCAACATCGGCTGTCAGTGTCAATTTTGCACAACAATGCTGATACTGACAGCTCTTGAACGTAGTTTAGATGTGCTGACCGGGTTACGTTTCGTTGCTGAAAGTCGCCTTTACATTAAATAGGAGTTACATAGTTTTAAATCTAACTGCCTCATTATTTAAAGGTCAAGGCTTTAACTATAAAAACCAATCTATTTATAAATCAGCCCAGAAAAGTCGAAACACGCAAGTTCTTTCCCCATTTTATCGGAACTAAGTAAGGGTTAGTTTAAACTAAGTGGTAATAGAGCAAGAGCCCGTGAACCCCAGACCTACGCTATTTTATAAAAGCTGAAAGTTTGTCAGCGCATGCTCCCAACACAGGTAAGAACGATGGACCATTATGGAGTTTGGGTTATAGTGGCTTTGGCAGGCAAACGGTACTAAAGTTGTGTAAAATACCGATCTAAATACATCAAATAATAAAGTGCGATTTTTCGGTATTACCTTCAGAATATTATTAAAAATCACGTTATTCATTGCCAGACACTTAACATCGTGGCAACCCCTTGCCAGACACCCTTAATGTTCATGAAATTATAATTTTACTTACGTTATAGTATAAAAGCTGAATTTTATCTATAATACTTGGGTAATAAGTAGATGATGTTTCCTCATTAGCCAGACACTTTTGATAGTTCCAACCCCTTGCCAGACAAAGCCTGCCAAAGCCACTATAACCCAAATTCCATAATGGTCCATCGTTCTTACCTGTGTTGGGAGCATGCGCTGACAAACTTTCAGCTTTTATAATATAACGTAGGTCTGGTGTTCACGGGCTCTTAGACCATAATTAGTGTTCGTGCCACGTGAATACAGCGGGGAACATTGGAAATAGCTTACATTTTGACAATGTAACAACTAACATTGCGTTATTTACATTGTTGGGCAGACACATTTTTGGAACATTACGAAGCAATTGATTAGCAATATGTGCTTCAAAACTTTTTCGGATTGATAGTTTTTTACGAAATTGAAAGGTGGACCGATGACCTTGTGAAGGCCGCTGAAAGCCGCTGGATGTAGGAAGCATAAGACCGGTCGAAGTGGAGGAGCTTGTGGGAGGCCTATGTCCAGCAGTGGACGTCTTTCGGCTGAAATGATGATGATGATGTCGCTACAGAAAAATGACCTGTTAATTTTTTGAGGACTTTCGAATTTTCTAGTACGCAAACCTGCAATGAGTTGGTCCGATATAATTTTATGATCCTACACATCAGAAACAGGATCGCATGGCATGAAAAAATCGTATTACCCAGTGACTGGGTTGTGGAGGACATAGTTGGGAGAAGGTAGATGAGTTACCTAATTATTTTACTAAAGCTGAAGGGGAATTTTCACAAAAAAAAGGACACTGCTAATGGCCGATTTCTATAATTTACGGACAGCAGTATGTTAAAATTAGGACTCCTTTACCAATAATGAAGTAAAGACCCTTAACCTTCGCATAGTAGAGTAAAATTTGCTTACAAAGCAATTTTTTTTTCATCATCAGCCTATAATGTTCCCACTGCTGGGACACAGGCCTCCTCTCGGTGAGAGGGATTGGGCCGTAATCCACCACGCGGGCCCAGGGCGGGTTGGTAGATGTCACATGTCTTCGAATTTTTTGGGTTCTAGGACATGCCAGTTTCCTCACGATGTTTTCCTTCACCCTTTTGAGAGAAGTGGTGATGAAATCATTTACACAAAGTAAAGCGCCTGTCTGGGTTCGAACTCACGACCTACAACTCGTAAGTCGCGGCCGTTACCACTTGGCCACCACTGCTCTCAAACAATATACCTAAACAATATGCCCAATTTGGAAATAAATAATGCGACCATTGGTAAGTAAAACGATCCCTTTTTGTTTTACATAGGAACTGAGCATAAGACCGTTTTTTGAGAAGTTAGTATTATGTTTCTGTAAAAACCCGCCTGTATAGTGGTCGATCGCTGCCATTACGTGGGCGATAACATAACCCTTGAACTACCACAAAGGTTCAAGTGAAAAACAAGGTCATTAGCGGCCTAGTTGACACCATTACCTTGTGGGGAATAGAATAATATTTTTGTTTTTAACACGCTTTTGTTAGCTTGGTAGGTATGTATCTATATAATGAAATCTTTGAACGTGATTTTCACGCCCTTCAAAACGTCGTATTGATTTGTTACTTTGCACACTTATCAAGGACCGATGACAATTCAATAATTTCATAAATTTCCCACAATGCTGGCCAACAATTTTTTTTTTTTAAAACAAACTTTTGTGGTTAACTAAAAAGCACGCTTTAAAACCAAACTACAACTGAAAAAAATAGAAAATAATTTCAAAAACATCTGAAAGAAGAATGTAGAGTGAATGACATAATTTTAGTGTAAATAAGCGTGGGGTGCTTGTTAAGCTATTTTAATAGTCAATTAATATCAAAATCATTATTTTATGTTTACTTTTAAACTACTATTTTTTAATCCGTGGTGCCAAAGTGAGACAAAGTGGGGTAAGAGAATCACCGATTGCACGATGCCATTGCGGCAGGCCGAGACGAAGATGTTGGGACGAGCTTGACTCCTTCCAAAGGGATTGACCTGGGCCTAGAGACAAAATACATTTCTATTAGCGTTCACGCGTTCACGCCAAACGCTACGCCAAAATGTATGGACCTGCGAAAAGGACACGACGTAACTTTTACGCAGGTAATGTCACTCTCATAAATTTTGGCGTAACGTTTGGTGTGAACGCTAACAGAAATGTGTTTTGTCTAGGCCTGCAGTACTGGCAAAAGACCGAATTGTATGGAAGAGGGAGAGGGAGGCTTTTGTTCTGCAGTGAGACAATACAGACTAGTTAGATTAGAATATAATCCTTGATGAATGAAGTGACGGTGCAATGGTATAAGTCTCGCGTCTCATACACGAGGTTTCGGGTTGAAATCCGGGCTAGTAGGTATCAAAGTAACTTTTTCAATTGTTTCTTTACGAGTTAATCTTGAGATATTACCGACAAGGGTGAAGGAAAACATGAAACATGGACTTATAGAGAGTCATCATCTGCTTGGCCTTTTCTCAACTGTTTTGGGGTTGGCTTCCAGTCTGACCGGATGAAGCTGATTACCAGTATTTTATATGGAGTGAGTGCCTATCTGATCGTCACAACCTAGTAACTGGTTAATACGATACCTATTGGTAAGACTGGTGGTCAGACTTTCGGGCTTCTGCTAACCCGTATCGACTATCAAAGATCCACGAATGACAGCCAGCGCCAACATGCTTTCCAATGCATGGAGCGGTTTCTTATGTAAAGATGGTCACCTATCCACGGACCGACCGCGGCAAGCGTAGATGAACCGGTTCGATCGATCCGCGCGGCTTTCATTACTTAGCCATGAGCCCCGTAGAGTACCCCCCCGAGTGGGTTCCCGCATTGTCGTTGCGGGGGGGCTCAGTAACCGTGGATGCCGGCCACGGTGAAGCCAAGAGGAACCCAAAGGTCAGGGCTTTTGCCGCTCGTCAGGGCTTTTGCCTCAAAGCCGACGACGTAGCGGCCAAAAAGTAGGTTGCGGTGAGGTGCACCGCAACTGAGGTGGGCCGCGATGTCGAATGGGAGGCATCGCGGCTGAGGGTTACGGGCTGCGGTAGAGGAGGGGTGCCGGTGCTTCTGAGCAGCGCTCTTCCCTTCCGTGGCCTGGACGGGGCCGCCACCGTTTGATGGCGGACGCGGTGGGGCCGCAGGGGAAGAGGAGTGTCGGTATAGCGTTAGCCGCTCTCCCTATCCTCTGCGGCCGAAAAGTGGTAGACGGGACGGCGCGTTGTAAAAAAAAAAAAATCAAAAATCAAAAGTCATTTATTCAAATTAGGCTGAGAATCAGCACTTTTCGAACGTCAAAATACATAAGACAGTCCCCCAAAAACGCCCACCCTTCGACACTTCCTAGTGCTTTAGCTGGGAAGAAGAAGTGGCGCAACAAACTCCCCAGCAGCACAGCTGTCTGTTTAGTCGGATGGACTTGATTCTATACATACATAGGCAAAGTAATAAACAATAACGCATATTACCAAAAATAAAAGTTTCCTGGTATAAAGGGCTCTATATGTCAATAACTAATGACTTATTAGATAGATGATAAAAAACACTTGGTCAATAAAATTAAAAAAAAAAAGTATTTAACTAAATAAATATATGAACCCATATAACCTGTCACTAGGTACGCTAATTCTGGAGAAAGAACATAAACATTGTCTTGTGTTAATCACAGCGACCAACTATTCTTGTCATTTAAATAGTCGTTAATGGAATAGTAAGCCTTTAAACAAAGGATGGATTTTACTTGAACTTTAAACGCATCAAAAGGCAAATCTAGCAAAGAAGTGGGAAGCTTGTTATAAAAAGTTATACCAAGCCCAACAAATGAGTTATGAACCTTATGAAGCCGGTGAAAGGGAGCACGTAGTTTGTCCTTGTTTCTAGTGTTAACGGTATGAATATCACTGTTTTTAGTGTACAAGTGTATATGTTGCCTAATAAATAAGATGTTAGCTAATATGAATTGTGATGCCACTGTGAGAATACCAATATCTTTAAAAAAGTCCCTCAAGGAAAATCTGCCACCTAACTGGTAAATTGCACGAACAGCACGTTTTTGAAGGACAAAAATATTTTGAATATCAGCGGCTTTGCCCCACAGCAGAATACCGTAGGACATAACGCTGTGAAAATAACTAAAGTATACTAATCGAGCTGTATCGACGTCAGTGTATTGTCTTACTTTTCTGACGGCGTAGGCGGCTGAACTGAGCCTCCCTGCTAGTGTTGATATGTGTGATCCCCACTGTAGTTTGGCATCTACTGTTATGCCCAGAAATACTGCCGTGTCTACGGTTTCAAGCACCTCTTTATCTAAGACGATATTGGGACCTAGATTTCTAACATTCGGTAAGGCGAACTTTACACATTTCGTTTTTTTGGCATTGAGAACAAGGTTATTTGCCGTAAACCAATCCGTAACCATTGAGAGTGCACTGTTTACGTCGTCAAAGTCTTGTCTATTCCTATCTACTTTAAAAATAAGAGAAGTATCATCTGCAAACAGTACAACATCACAAATACCCTTTAAATAGGAATGTGTTCCACACGCGCGCCGTCAAAGATGTCAGCAACCACCGATGGGGTCCGCAAGGGCCGTTGCCTGCCAGGGGTGCGGGTTTGTTCGAAAGAGATACCACGGCCCCTGGCATACGGGCTACTGAGGGAACACGGGTGGGTTTTAGTCAGTAAAAGTCTGACACGCCCTCCTGCTATACTCAGCAGGAGAAGTCATTTGATGATTTCCCACCCAAAAAAAAAAAAAAAAAAAAAGCCCCGTAGAGTAAAGACGTATCGTTTACTTATTTAATTAGTTAAGGACCTGTTTTTAACCGACTTCAAAAAGGAGCAGATTCTCAATTCGTCTTTGTTTTTTTTTTAATGTTTGTTACGCGATATCTCCGTCAATTGTGGATGGATTTAGAAAACTCTTTTTTTAATGGATAGGGGGTGGTCCTTTAAGATTTTTTTAAACTTTTTTTCGGTAGTTTGTGCGTTAGCCTCGATAATTCTTTTTAAATCTACTAAATTGTTTTTTCGGGAGTCTGTTGTTTTTTATTGGAAAAAGTTTTGTTGTACACACACATGAAAAGATGTCGGATGTAGTATATTTTCACCAGTTACCTACAAAAACACACATCACTCTTTCAAATAAACTCCATATTTAACACACTCCGCCCTAACAGGGGTAATAGATGATCCAATAAACGCGGTCCCTAATCAAAAACATGAATTCCAAGTATTACCATCATAATGTAAACTTCCTAAGAGGGATTTTGCCAAGTCCTCTCGAAAGGATCCTTGGAACCTTCAAGTGTAGTGGTCTTATAGCCAGTGTACTTGTGATGATACAGTTTTGAGAGTAGCCCTGAATATATGATAAAGCCACCGAAAATTATGTATAAGGGTGCTACTATATTTTAATTGTGGACTCGGTTTAAGTGACTTAACATCTTAGAAGTTTGTGAAGTTTTCGGCGAGGTTCTCTTTAGGTAATTATGAAGCTCGTCACCAGAAGTAAACCCTCACTTGGTCAATTTTTACTTTTTTGTAGAATCTAAAAGAGTTCACAATTCTCTATCTTTCTGTCTAACAAACATTTTTACAATTCAAATAGTTCCCAAGATAGAGTTTAAACAGAAAGAAATGTCATTTGACGTGTCCTACGATAAGTAACTGGAAAGGATTCTTTAGAATAAACAGAAAGAAATATCAATTGATGTTTTCTACAGTCGGTAACGTAAGTAACACAGTTTTTAAGAAATAACAATTCGCGCGTTCTTTGCTATTTTCTCGGAAACAGCTTTTAGGGCTTTAATGCCTGTCTAAGGCCGGCAGCATTTTGTCTTATCACCAGTGATCGGAATAGGCTGATTATATTTGCCTAAACTTCGGGGAACAGAGACAGAAAGTGGAGACTTCCTTACGACTATATATTTTTTCCCGGGATCCGAGAAAAATCTTCAGTAAGTTGAAAATAAGCTTTATTCAAGATGTGTAAAGGCTATTTTTAATTAAACTAGGAATTACCAAGTTTTCGGTATTTTCACGTAAAATGCCGAAATAAATAATCTAACTTTAATTCATGTATTCGAATTATATTTATGATCCAACTTACTGTTGTATCAAATATCTAACTGAATACATTACGTTTTGTCAATTTCGAGATTTAACGTGAAAATCCCGAAAATTTGGTAATTGCAAGTTTAGTTAAATAATACATATCCTTTACATATCTTAAATAAAGCTTATTTTCAACTTTCACTTATGAATTACTTACCTACCGTTCTTACCTTCTTCTCAACCACACGACTCATCATAAATCATCATAATTAGCAGCGGCGAGGTGTCAATTTTTCTAAGAGATAAGCCGAAGCGAAGTCGGCTTTTACTTACTGATTTATCAATAAAGAATACATAATATCGTTCTAAATACAGAACGTACAAAACGTTAAACAAGAGTCAATAAAATATATGTGTTAAAAACAAATCTAATTCATTCAATTTTAAGGTGTCCACATTCCGGTGTTGATTTAGGACTCAAAGAAAAACAGTCCGCCTTTGGTGAAGCAAATTAAATATACGAGGAAGTTGAAACATGTCCCTTTAAATTAATCCCCCTGGCGAGAGGTCAGAGGTCAGACATTTAACATGAAGACAAGTTACTCAAATAAGGTTCCTCACACTCTTTCAAAGGATAAGTAGGGCGTTCTGATCGTAAATTGGGCGGTTTTAGTGGGTTTTTAAATGAGAAAACTTTTAGCAACAGCTTGGGTTTCGAATTATGTTATTTAGAAGCGATAGTTGTTCGTTTCAATAAGACTAACAGGATCTCAACATAAAAACGTACTATTTTTCACTTTTTTGTTATGGTACCTACCCTACATCAATTCGTATACTTACCACTACTTGCTATTTAGTACATAATTACGCAAATTGCATTAAATACGTACTATCGAAACTAACGCAAAAACCATCCAAGCAAAATAAAAAAACATTTAATATGGGACCACCCCTAGGGCAAACTATGTCAATAAAAAAAAAAACGGAATCCATCCACAGTTGCCGGAGATATCGCGGAATATACATACAAAAGAAAAACAGATGAATTGAAAATCTTCTCCTTTTTAAACTCGGTTAGAAATCAACAAACGTTTCAAAACGTTTCAATGGTACGTCTGATGTTTTTATAAGCCATTCCTCCTCGCGAAAGCAAAACAAAACGCTGTCATAACAGAACAGAAAAATATAACTGTTTTATCTCCTCTTTTATACCCAATCCTCGTAACTTTCAGAACGTTCACAGCAGTCTGATTTCAGTCTCAATGTGTAAAAAATACCTCGAGTTTCCGTACATTTTTGACAAGTATTTGACATTTGTTGTCGCCGAGGTGAGACTGCGACTAGATTTTGAACGTTTGTAACAACGAGAATTGGCATTCAGTGGCTCTAGTGTGAGTTTCTCTAAACCATCTCTATCTAACGCATCGACCGCATTCAGCGCTTCCGATCTAACGCATCGACCGCGTTCAGCGCTCCGTTTGCTCCTTCATCAATCGGAGCGTCGAACGCGCTCGATGCGTTAGATCGAGATGCTAAAAAAAACTCACACTAGGCCACTGTTCTGTGGTCATAACTCACAAGACACTTTGAGGAAGTATTGCATCTTGCAATAATTAATCCTCTGCAGACATAGTTAAGATGAATCTTGATAGCGGCAATAAAATAAACAGTTTCATTTATGTGGGTCTCTTTTATTGCCAGGTCATTAACTAAAAGGGTCCCCGGACAGTACTGAGTGCTGTGAAATACGTCACGTTTGTCCGTGGCCAATGTTTGATGTGTATTAGTTTATCGTACAAACTTTGTCGTTTTCGGGCTAATGAAATCCGAACAATCAGTCAGCGGAAATTGGGCCCCTAACTTCGGCCTCTTGCAGTTCTCCGGACTTTGGCACCTCCCTTTTAGCTGCTAAAGGGAAAATCGAAATTCGCGTTGTGATAGATTAGGAAGTGTTTTGTTAGGTTGATGATCTACGAGTATCTTCCTGTTGAAAATGAAATAGAGCTTTTCCCGAGACGAGAAATGTTGCAATAGGTTTTTTAGCGTTGCGACTGGACAGGTACATACGTAGGACGAGAGTTGCCGAGAATCCAGCTGAATGGCGTGCAATTGGAGAGGCCTAAGTCCAGCAGTGAACTGCTGTAGGCTGTTGATGAGGTACGTGATTGTTACGAATCCTATTTAAGGCATTTTTTTGTGAAGAAAATCTTTCCTCGTAGCTTTACAACATGCTTGAGACAATAATGGTTGTAAAGAGAAAAGTAACGTCGGATAGAGTTGAAGTTTAGAGAGAAACTTATGAATGTTTTTGAAAGAAATTTAATTTAATAAATGAATTGTTTTTTTTTTTTTTTTCTATTAATTAAAATATTACATTTTGCCTATGTATAAAAAAATTAAAACTTTCCCAAAAAAAAAAAAAAACAACCGACTTCCAAAAAACACTAGAAAGTGAAAAATAACTTTAATTTCGGAAGGCGGTGACAATAAATTAATGAAATGCATGTCCAAAGTCACCGACTTCCGAAATTAAAGTTATTTTTCACTTTCTAGTGTTTTTTGGAAGTCGGTTGTTTTTTTTTTTTTTTGGGAAAGTTTTAATTTTTTTATACATAGGCATACAGAACATAAATAGTCGGCAGCTTCAAGCCGTGACTGTGACAAGAAGGCTTCCACTCAGCATGATGCTGTGCTATGGGACGCACAGCACAGCGCTGATTTTCAGTAGGCACCCGAAAACAACGTACGAAAATCAAGCCAGGAGTTTTACAAATGAGACAAAAGAAGTAACAAAGTAAAATAATTATAATAAAAAGTACACACAATTTAAGTTTAGTAGTTTAAGTCTACAACAAATCGTTTTAAAATACTATAGAATAAAGCAATTAAAATTAAGGCAAAGCAGAGGTGTAGGTACTGTAGACGTGCTTGAGAAAACCTTACCATTGTATAGGCTGTCTTTAAAAAAAAAAAATTAGAACCATTCCAAGTGTAAAACTAATTTAGAATAAAATAGAGAAAGAAAACACTTTCCGGTACCACAGTTACACCTACCCTATTACTAGTAAACACACATTTCGTGTGTACACATTTCGCAAATTATGTTAATGTCCCATGTAATAGGGGCGAGCTTATTGCCATCAACCGGTGAAATCCAGACTGCTGAGACATCATCATTTCAGCCGAAAGACGACCACTGCTGGACATAAGCCTCCCCCAAAAGGGGCTATTGCCATAATCGCCACGCTTGGCAGGCGGGTTGGCGATCGCAGTATGGTGGTAAAATGCATCGAGAACGCTGCTGCCCATTCTCTAATAAGTCCCTTAGTCGCCTTCTACGACACCCACGGGAAGAAATGGGATGGTGCTATTCTTTTACGTCCGGCACAACACGAGACATACCTGATGAGAACCCAATTAATGAGGGTTTTCTGGCAGCACTGAGACGTCAGGTCCGGGCACCTGTCAAGTGTCAAAGCGCCTACAAACTGAATGGTGAACGAATGAATGAAACGAATGATATCAAATATTTTAAGTTCAATGTCGAACTGGAAGACCTATTGTCAAAGTGGCGCCAACTGGTGGCTTGAATATTCAAGAACACCCTCATTAGGTACCTAGATTAGAAACCTATGTAGGTGGTATCTGACGGAGATTAATAATTCTAGTCTAGCTCACCGTGGGAGCTCAAAACAAGGTATTATCGTAATAATCCCACGACTTTTCACACGAATTCAAAGAAATAAAACAGTAAGTTATACAAATATAGTACCAACCTACTGATGATATTATTGATTTTATGTCACGACCATTATTATCTCAATCATGTTGAAAGGTACGCGGTAAGATTTTTCTCACAAAAAGTGGTACCTAAGGGACTAAACTATTCACACTTCTGTTCAGCTTTTGTCCATAGAAAACAACGATTGTGTATGAGATGCGTACGCATCCGTTCAGCCGCGGAAAGCTGAACAGACTCTATACAAAATCGTTGTTTTCTATGGACAAAAGCTGAACAGAGCTGAATAAATGTGAGTAGTCTCTTAAATAGGATTCGTTTCTATGTATCACCTAAAGATATATGTAGCCAGGGACGTCACAGTTTAGTAAGAAATCGCTGGATGTTTTCGAATAAAATGTAATATTTTAATTAATAGAAAAAAAAAAAAAAAACAATTCATTTATTAAATTAAATTTCTTTCAAAAACATTCATAAGTTTCTCTCTAAACTTCAACTCTATCCGACGTTACTTTTCTCTTTACAACCATTATTGTCTCAAGCATGTTGTAAAGCTACGAGGAAAGATTTTCTTCACAAAAAAATGCCTTAAATAGGATTCGTAACAATCACGTACCTCATCAACAGCCTACAGCAGTTCACTGCTGGACTTAGGCCTCTCCAATTGCACGCCATTCAGCTGGATTCTCGGCAACTCTCGTCCTACGTATGTACCTGTCCAGTCGCAACGCTAAAAAACCTATTGCAACATTTCTCGTCTCGGGAAAAGCTCTATTTCATTTTCAACAGGAAGATACTCGTAGATCATCAACCTAACAAAACACTTCCTAATCTATCACAACGCGAATTTCGATTTTCCCTTTAGCAGCTAAAAGGGAGGTGCCAAAGTCCGGAGAACTGCAAGAGGCCGAAGTTAGGGGCCCAATTTCCGCTGACTGATTGTTCGGATTTCATTAGCCCGAAAACGACAAAGTTTGTACGATAAACTAATACACATCAAACATTGGCCACGGACAAACGTGACGTATTTCACAGCACTCAGTACTGTCCGGGGACCCTTTTAGTTAATGACCTGGCAATAAAAGAGACCCACATAAATGAAACTGTTTATTTTATTGCCGCTATCAAGATTCATCTTAACTATGTCTGCAGAGGATTAATTATTGCAAGATGCAATACTTCCTCAAAGTGTCTTGTGAGTTATGACCACAGAACAGTGGCCTAGTGTGAGTTTTTTTTAGCATCTCGATCTAACGCATCGACCGCGTTCAGCGCTCCGTTTGCTCCTTCATCAATCGGAGCGTCGAACGCGCTCGATGCGTTAGATCGAGATGCTAAAAAAAACTCACACTAGGCCACTGTTCTGTGGTCATAACTCACAAGACACTTTGAGGAAGTATTGCATCTTGCAATAATTAATCCTCTGCAGACATAGTTAAGATGAATCTTGATAGCGGCAATAAAATAAACAGTTTCATTTATGTGGGTCTCTTTTATTGCCAGGTCATTAACTAAAAGGGTCCCCGGACAGTACTGAGTGCTGTGAAATACGTCACGTTTGTCCGTGGCCAATGTTTGATGTGTATTAGTTTATCGTACAAACTTTGTCGTTTTCGGGCTAATGAAATCCGAACAATCAGTCAGCGGAAATTGGGCCCCTAACTTCGGCCTCTTGCAGTTCTCCGGACTTTGGCACCTCCCTTTTAGCTGCTAAAGGGAAAATCGAAATTCGCGTTGTGATAGATTAGGAAGTGTTTTGTTAGGTTGATGATCTACGAGTATCTTCCTGTTGAAAATGAAATAGAGCTTTTCCCGAGACGAGAAATGTTGCAATAGGTTTTTTAGCGTTGCGACTGGACAGGTACATACGTAGGACGAGAGTTGCCGAGAATCCAGCTGAATGGCGTGCAATTGGAGAGGCCTAAGTCCAGCAGTGAACTGCTGTAGGCTGTTGATGAGGTACGTGATTGTTACGAATCCTATTTAAGGCATTTTTTTGTGAAGAAAATCTTTCCTCGTAGCTTTACAACATGCTTGAGACAATAATGGTTGTAAAGAGAAAAGTAACGTCGGATAGAGTTGAAGTTTAGAGAGAAACTTATGAATGTTTTTGAAAGAAATTTAATTTAATAAATGAATTGTTTTTTTTTTTTTTTTCTATTAATTAAAATATTACATTTTATTCGAAAACATCCAGCGATTTCTTACTAAACTGTGACGTCCCTGGCTACATATATCTTTAGGTGATACATAGAAACGAATCCTATTTAAGAGACTACTCACATTTATTCAGCTCTGTTCAGCTTTTGTCCATAGAAAACAACGATTTTGTATAGAGTCTGTTCAGCTTTCCGCGGCTGAACGGATGCGTACGCATCTCATACACAATCGTTGTTTTCTATGGACAAAAGCTGAACAGAAGTGTGAATAGTTTAGTCCCTTAGGTACCACTTTTTGTGAGAAAAATCTTACCGCGTACCTTTCAACATGATTGAGATAATAATGGTCGTGACATAAAATCAATAATATCATCAGTAGGTTGGTACTATATTTGTATAACTTACTGTTTTATTTCTTTGAATTCGTGTGAAAAGTCGTGGGATTATTACGATAATACCTTGTTTTGAGCTCCCACGGTGAGCTAGACTAGAATTATTAATCTCCGTCAGATACCACCTACATAGGTTTCTAATCTAGGTACCTAATGAGGGTGTTCTTGAATATTCAAGCCACCAGTTGGCGCCACTTTGACAATAGGTCTTCCAGTTCGACATTGAACTTAAAATATTTGATATCATTCGTTTCATTCATTCGTTCACCATTCAGTTTGTAGGCGCTTTGACACTTGACAGGTGCCCGGACCTGACGTCTCAGTGCTGCCAGAAAACCCTCATTAATTGGGTTCTCATCAGGTATGTCTCGTGTTGTGCCGGACGTAAAAGAATAGCACCATCCCATTTCTTCCCGTGGGTGTCGTAGAAGGCGACTAAGGGACTTATTAGAGAATGGGCAGCAGCGTTCTCGATGCATTTTACCACCATACTGCGATCGCCAACCCGCCTGCCAAGCGTGGCGATTATGGCAATAGCCCCTTTTGGGGGAGGCTTATGTCCAGCAGTGGTCGTCTTTCGGCTGAAATGATGATGTCTCAGCAGTCTGGATTTCACCGGTTGATGGCAATAAGCTCGCCCCTATTACATGGGACATTAACATAATTTGCGAAATGTGTACACACGAAATGTGTGTTTACTAGTAATAGGGTAGGTGTAACTGTGGTACCGGAAAGTGTTTTCTTTCTCTATTTTATTCTAAATTAGTTTTACACTTGGAATGGTTCTAATTTTTTTTTTTTAAAGACAGCCTATACAATGGTAAGGTTTTCTCAAGCACGTCTACAGTACCTACACCTCTGCTTTGCCTTAATTTTAATTGCTTTATTCTATAGTATTTTAAAACGATTTGTTGTAGACTTAAACTACTAAACTTAAATTGTGTGTACTTTTTATTATAATTATTTTACTTTGTTACTTCTTTTGTCTCATTTGTAAAACTCCTGGCTTGATTTTCGTACGTTGTTTTCGGGTGCCTACTGAAAATCAGCGCTGTGCTGTGCGTCCCATAGCACAGCATCATGCTGAGTGGAAGCCTTCTTGTCACAGTCACGGCTTGAAGCTGCCGACTATTTATGTTCTGTATGCCTATGTATAAAAAAATTAAAACTTTCCCAAAAAAAAAAAAAAACAACCGACTTCCAAAAAACACTAGAAAGTGAAAAATAACTTTAATTTCGGAAGTCGGTGACTTTGGACATGCATTTCATTAATTTATTGTCACCGCCTTCCGAAATTAAAGTTATTTTTCACTTTCTAGTGTTTTTTGGAAGTCGGTTGTTTTTTTTTTTTTAGGAAAATGTTTTTATTTTTCACTTTTTAGTTATAGTACCGACTCCACACCAATTCATCATCCTTGGGGTCAAAACAATGCATATTTATGCGATAGCAGCAATCGCGGTTGATTTGCTGTCATTTTTGAAGAGTTCCGTTGTCTGTCTCCGAAACGCATCATCAGATCTATATGAAATTTAAATGGGACCATTTCGGAATAAAACCCTTTCTAAAAAAAATTTTGCAAATCGGTCTATATATGATGGAGTTATGCCCGAACCTCCGCCTAACTCCTAGGTTAAAGAGTTGTACCTTCCATCATCAGCTCAGCATCATGAGATGATGATGACCATACGCAAATGTCTCAATAGCATTAGAAAACATATTAAAAACATTGTTAATACCTATAAGATTTGAGGGTTGCCCTCGATTTCCCTGGGATTCCATCATTAGATCCTGACTTGGTGCTAATGGAACCACCTCAAGAGTATACTCTTTCAAATAAAAAAAGAATTTTGAGAATCGGTCCACAAATGAGGGAGAAATCGAGGAACATACATTAAAAAAAAATACGTTCGGTGGTCTAGAATACGGTCATATAACCTCCTCCTTTTTTGGAAGTCGGTTAAAAATATCTGTGTTGTTATCATGTTTTTTTTTAAATGTTATATCATCTTTTTATATGCACGTGTTTCTGTGACAAATAAATCCATTTTTCTTTCTTTCTAATGCTATCTTAGTTCAAACAAAAAACATTCAACGACTCACATTTTGACTCAAAACAAAGAAAAACTTGAATTATGTAAGGGTCTCAACAAAAATACTCAAGATTAATGTTTTAGAAGATTAGGTTCGCAACAAACTGAGCCTGAATCCCTAATAACAACTGGGATTTATCTCTCCAAGCTCAGAACGAGCCAGAAAATACAATTTCTGCCCATATACAGCCTGCTCAACTGACACAATCAAAAGTTGGCTTCAAAATTGTCCAATTTATTCGGTTGACGTTATCTCCGAAATGACGTCACACCGTCGCCATCTTGGATGATGAATAGGGTCCGAGCAGTCGAATTACTTACCCAACATTTAGGTAACCTCGTAAGTTACTTCTCAGAGTTTTCCTTGTTCTTCTGGCACTCGTTAACACCTAAATAGGGTTGTCCAAATGCGATTTATGAGGGCTTTCTTGTGTTTTTTGTGATGTTTAATGTGATTTTTTTTATAGCTTCAGATAGGTAAGACTTAGCCTTATTGCTCATAAACACGAGCGGTATGCGTCAACGGCAGAGGCAACTGCAGTCGTTGACACACGTCGTGTAGTTGCTGTGACTGCCTTTGACGCTTGCTATGCTCGTGTGTATGAGCTCGAATGCGGTCCGATGATCGGAGGGGCAATTCGGAATTTTATGAACGTCCAAAGTCTGATCTCAGAGTCTGTCAAAAATACCTCTAGTTTTCATACATTTTTGACAAGTTTTTGACATTTGATAAGTAGTCGCCGAAATGAGACTGACTAGACTCTTTTAGGTACCTACCCGCATAGGTCCCTTCACATTCAAAGCTATACCTACCTTCCTACAGTACATTATCAGTGCGATTCTACATACTAATAATAATAACTGTCAACCCTGCGGATGTGTACGGACAAAGGCGCTCCAAAGGCATCCATTTTGGGTATGGCAACAATGGACAAACTTTTCTATACATACAATAATTCGCCTCCTAAGAATAGCGGGCTAAATCACATTAATGTATTACTTAGTATTAGCAGAAATAAATTTCGTAAGTCCAACGTAGGCTAAGATAAATGTGAAAGTTTGTGTGTTTTGATGTTTGTTACTCAATCTCGCAAAAACAGCGGAACGGATTTGAATTAAATTTGACACACAGATAGATTATAACCTGGATTAACACATAGGATACTTTTATGCCGGCAATACGTCTCCGTGGAATAATTTTCGACCTGCACGCGGGCAAACCCGCTGGCAAAAAGCTAGTTATGAATAACTTGCGTCACTGTTAATTGTTCTTTTTAGCGTGTCGGTGATAATCTGTACCTAACTAGCTGAACGGACAGACATTGTCTTGTTTCTTAGAACTCGATCGCAACGCTAACTACCGGGTCCAATTGTGAATCTAAATCCTCCAGGGATCCACTTAAACACACAGTAAAAGACTTTGAAGTCCAGACGTTTAGGAAGAGTTCAGTAACATACGAACAGAGAGGCAGGGACATCGAAGCGCAAACTGTAACGTTCCATGAATTCAGCACATGATCCTTGACCCCTAACCATCGATCACTAATTGATCGATGCCCCTAACGCAGAAATTTTGGGATAAATTTGAATTTTTAAAATTGAATAAAAAATCTGCTGATTCAAACAAAATTACAATAAGTACCTTCGCGGTCAAAATGCATTGAACAGCAATTGCGCATCGTAAATAAATAACAAAATTAATAAAAAAAATCGGCCAAGTACGAGTCGGACTCGCGCACGAAGGGTCAGCTTTACCCTTTGGGTACGGTACCCTATAGAGCATGTAAAAAAAAATCATTCGTGATCATAATTGAAATGATATTTGATGTTGTGCATATTGTTGTTGTGTAAGTTTTACATATAGAAATACAGTATTTATCTGTAAACTCAAGTAAATTAGAAAAATTGCAAATAAAAGTCACGCAACAATAGCGTTCAGTTATCCCTACATCCCTACTAATATTTATTATAAATGCGAAAGTAACTCTATCTGTCTGTCTGTCCCGCTTTCACGCCTAAACCGCTGAACCGATCGTCATGAAATTTGGCAGAGATATAGCCTGGAATATGGAGAAGGACATGGGTTACTTTTTTACGCGATAACCGAGCCGCTGGCTAAAGCTAGTTGTTAATAATTGTTAGCATACCAATAATAATTAGGCAACGGGGATAACGGTCGTGCGATATGAATGGTAAAAAACAAAGTTAACGTTACTGTTTAGTTTTTAATTATTAATTTAAAACAAAAACGGGATATTGCGTAACTTCCGTATGATAACGAGTAGGTAAGTATTGTACTAAAATTTGTGTGATACCTAAGTTACATAGGTATTGAGTTGAGTTGAGAGCTGAGTTACGTACAGACGCCAGCACATCAAGCTACCCCAAACTGTCAATTTAATCTAATTGAACATGAACCTAACGCTAAAGTAATAAAGTTGAAAATCTATCAAAGAAATTTGACGGATTGGGGTAGCTTGATGTGTTGGCTCTGTACATGAAGGTACTGAATGTAACTAGTTAAAGCCCCTTTAACCCTATTTTATAAATACCGTGTCTGCCATACTACACTATTTCGCGACACAGCACATGATTTTGACCCCTTAGCGAAGACATATTTTGTCGGTTATAAAAATAAAATCTACTAAATCTACTAGTGGCTAAATAACAATAGCTGCACGGGTCGATCGACCAGGTTAAGCTACGCTTGCCGCGGTTGGTCCGTGGATGGGTAACCTTTTACATACCAAGACCCCTCCGTGCCTCTGAAAGCACATTAAGCCGTTGGTCCCGGCTGTCATTTGTGGATCTTTGACAGTTGTTACGGGTCGTCAGAATCACGAAAGGCTGACAACCAGTCTTACCAAGGGGTATCGTATTACCCAGTAACTGGGTTGTGGCGGTCAGATAGGCAGTCGCTCCATGTAAAATACTGGTATTTAGCTGCATCCGGTTAGACTGGAAGCCGACCCCAACATAGTTGGGAAAAGGCTAGGCAGATGATGATGATACTGTTTCAGAGAAAACTGCAATACCTAAGTGGTCAAATGGACTGAACAGCAATTATGTTTCAAATAACTGACGGAATTTTTTAACGCAGGGGATTCAGAATCATGTTCTGAATTCGTGTTGCGTCAATGTCTCTGCCAGCCTGTATACTCCTACTAATATGTGAAAGTTTGTATGTTTAGTGTTACAGAATCACTCAAAAATGGCTGAACGGATTTGGATTAAATTTGGCACACAGGTAGTTTAGAAACTAGATTAACACATAGGATATCTTTTTATCTCGGTAGCATGTTACCGTGGGATAATTAGCGACATCCACGCGGGTACCGCGGGCACAGCTCGTCAGTAATAGGAAAACATAATGCACTTTACTCATAATTTTTTGCTTTTGTTCCAGGTAAGGAAAATTAATTATATCCAAGGCTACACCAACGTCCGGCTGTCTGAAAGTGATGTATATGCATGTACTTAATAACAAACCTTCCAATATAACCTTATTATGAGGGAAATAGTTCCCCTGTAAGGGGGAAGCGCCAAAGTAGTGTTTACGTACGTTTTTTGCAATTCAGTGTGAGGTTGTCACGGTCGAAAATCATATTTCCTCATAATAATCATCATATTTCATCATCATCATTTCAGCCGAAAGACGTCCACTGCTGGACATAGGCCTCCCCCAAAATTGGAGGGGGGGGGGGGGGTTTGCCGTAATCGCCACGCTTGGCAGGCGCGTTGGCGATCGCAGTATGGTGGTAAAATGAATAGAGAACGCTGCTGCCCATTCTCTAGTAAGTCGCCCTTAGTCGCCTTCTACGACACCCACTGGAAGAAATGGGAAATAATAACACCCCGACCCTGCTTCACACGTTTTTTACGACTTAACAAAACATCGATATTTCTTCTTTGTGTGTAAGTTGGTTTCATACAAGTTAAACTTGCAAAATAAATTATCTAAATGATGGTGAAAACCGCATGAAAAACCGGTGCGAAGATTAGAAGAACAACACGGTTACAGCAGAAGACACGAAAACCGACTTTAAGATGTATATACGTAGATATTTCGACGGTCCCTACGTACAGACGCCAGCACATCAAACTACCCCAACCTGTCAAATTTCTTTGATACATTTTAATCTCTATTCCATAAGCATAAAGTGGAAAAATTTGACAGTTTGGGGTAGCTTGATGTGCTGGCGTCTGTACATCAAATGTATGTCAAAAACCGAGGTTTACAGGAAAGCGTTATTTATGTTGAAACTGCTCTAGAAATCATTCTATGTACAATTATAAATATATTTTTTCTATGATGTTTTATTAGCTTTAGGAACTTTCTGTTGGTACAGGTATGTGCATGTGGAAAATGTAAACCGAATTGTGCAATAAAAAAATGCAATTTTTGACATGTCTTTATGTAGGTAGTACGTAGGGACCGTCGATTTATATGTATCTAATTATGTATATACACCATCAATAAGGGCTCACGGTTTATAAAAATAACTTGTAGCATGGGTTGTTTCTAACCCGATTCGAAGAAAATAACTTTGATTTCCGTTGCCCTCGTCTCTTCATATTTTCTGTATTTTTCCATTCTTTGGATTTAACCTTGGCAACTACCTATGGGAATTTTATAGACAGGGAAAATACCGGGAAACCCCTTGTATAGAGCTAACTCTTTAAAAGGGTTGTCCCTGTATTTCCCCTGTTCTTAAAGGGTGATACTTGTCCACATTTTTTTACATACAAAGTTCGGGAGGGTTTTACTCCACTGTTTGACTATGTACATCAAAAATAAAACATGGTATGGTTTTGTCTCATTATTAATATTGTCTGTACGGAAACTGAATACTAAAATAAAAAGGCATTAAAAAGTTATGAGCCAACAAAGATACGTTTTTCTTGCTAATTTAACCTAACTTTGGGTGTGTTTAAGTAATAAAAGGAGTGTAAAATGTCGAAAACCAAGTCGGTACCGACAAAGCTCAATTATCGAAAAGTTCAATAAACTTTATTGGTAATTGATTTAAGCAGCTGTTTTTTCAGAAAACCCGATCTTCCGAAGGACTTTTCTTAATTTTTACGCGCCTGTTTTACTATAACTGATCCTGCAGCTCACTCATTAATGTTGTGCGTGTAGACTAGCGTCTAACTGCTCATCACTAAAATTACCTCTGTTCGACGCGAAGCCTGGTGAGACAGTGCTTTTTAGCCAGGCCCGCCAGTGAGTTCGAGCCCGCGACTAGTGTACCCTTAAGAACACTACGTATGTGGGGATTATAGTTGGGAACACCCACTATCATAATTTATTTCTGGAATTTACTAATGCATTTATAAGGTCACTGAACATAATTGTGTACAAAGTCCACTGATAACTAAAGTACGCTGGCATTAAATTATCGCTTCCTTTTGTTGAAGATATGACCAGCTGTCGTAACGTTGATATCAACAGATTCGAGGCGTAGGACTTTTTCGCAGTCATTGAAAATTTGGCTAACTGGTTACGCTGTATCTTTTACCTCTGATTTGGTATCCCTGTCATATGGGAGTGATCTTTACTGTCGTTACATTAAGGTTGCTTTTGGATTGCTGCCACTTTCAAGTCTGTCAATAACACAGTACTGAAAACCTTATATTGTACTGGCTGGCGATAAAATAACTTTATAATTCGAACATTCGAACGTTTTTTTATAATAAGCTTTCAAATTAATTAGAAAGAGTTTTGTTTCGAAAAGATGGAGTACTCTGACAAGCGCGTGGCTGTAAACACGGAAGCGTAAAATAAACGTACGTAAGTCATAATTTTCATGTGATCGGTGTATTAATTCCGCTTCGTCCCACAACACACAATAATTAATAATATGGGTACTAATTATAACAAGGCTCCTACAGTACAATCTTTACTGTCGTTACAATAAGGTTGCTGTTGGGTTGCCGTCACTGACAAGTCTGTCCATATCACAGTGATCTCTATCCGGCTGAGCCATACTAAATTCAAGCTAACTGTTTTGATCTTTATTCTCGTTACGTTAAGTTTACTATATGGTTGCTGTCACTGACAAGTCTGTCCATATCACAGTGATCTCTATCCGGCTGAGCCATACTAAATTCAAGCTAACTGTTTTGATCTTTATTCTCGTTACGTTGAGTTTACTATTTGGTTGCTGTCACTGACAAGTCTATCAAAATCACAGTGATCTCTATCCGGCTGAGCCATACTAAATTCAAGCTAACTGTTTTGATCTTTATTCTCGTTACGTTAAGTTTACTATTTGGTTGCTGTCACTGACAAGTCTGTCCATATCACAGTGATCTCTATCCGGCTGACCCATACTAAATTCAAGCTAACTGTTTTGATCTTTATTCTCGTTACGTTGAGTTTACTATATGGTTGCTGTCACTGACAAGTCTATCAAAATCACAGTGATCTCTATCCGGCTGACCCATACTAAATTCAAGCTAACTGTTTTGATCTTTATTCTCGTTACGTTGAGTTTACTATATGGTTGCTGTCACTGACAAGTCTATCAAAATCACAGTGATCTCTATCCGGCTGACCCATACTAAATTCAAGCTAACTGTTTTGATCTTTATTCTCGTTACGTTGAGTTTACTATATGGTTGCTGTCACTGACAAGTCTATCAAAATCACAGTGATCTCTATCCGGCTGAGCCATACTAAATTCAAGCTAACTGTTTTGATCTTTATTCTCGTTACGTTGAGTTTACTATATGGTTGCTGTCACTGACAAGTCTATCAAAATCACAGTGATCTCTATCCGGCTGACCCATACTAAATTCAAGCTAACTGTTTTGATCTTTATCCTCGTTATGTTGAGGTTGCTATTGGATTGCTGTCACTGACAAGTCTGTCCATATCACAGTGATCTTTATCCGGCTGAGCCATACTGAATTCAACCTAAATGTGTTCATTTATGAACCTGAAAATAGCCACAACGCATCTTATACCTACGTAAATACCCGTGGCGGCTGCGGTTCCCAGACCTCTTGGTTGTAGTCATTATGGCTAATGGCTATGTACAAACTGGGACTATAATAGCCTTTTAAGTTCATCAATTAAGTTAGTAGGTAGACGTGTGTTTATTTAAAGTCGTAGTAATTCACACCTGAAATGGCCTGAAACAGGCTTACAATAGTTTTGTTGAATGACCAATTTACGTAATGAATAACAAATTCAATCTATGTAATGTACAATTTGTTATTAATTACGTTAAGTAAGTGTTTTGTTCATAAGTCTATTGTGAGAAAGGAATCTAAAATTCCTAAGGCGCTGCCCAAAAATAGGACACAGTAACTCGCACATTTTACTGTCGCCCTGATCGACGTCATCATCAGCCTATAATGTTCCCACTGCTGGGACACAGGCCTCCTCTCGGTGAGAGGGATTGAGCCGTAATCTACCACGCGGGCCCATTGCGGGTTGGTAGATGTCGCATGTCTTCGAATTTATGGTTCTAGGACATGCCGGTTTCCTCACGATGTTTTCCTTCACCGTTTTGAGAGCAGTGGTGATGAAGTAATTTACACAAAGTAAAGCGCCTGTCTGGGTTCGATCTCACGACCTAAAACTCGGAAGTATAAAATTTAAAAAAAAATGAGTGTATTGTCAAATGTTCAAAGAAAAGACTTATTCAAAAACATTACATAAATTTAAAATAGTATCATGACAAAAAAATGAAAAGATCTCAAAAAAAGTGTTTCGTCGCATAATTTATTCTCAAAATTTTTACCGTAAACTATCATTTTTATGTAATTATAAATTTAATCATAGGAATTCAATCAACTAAAGAAATACCTGCAAATTATTCTACTAATCCTTGCATTTATTATTAATGTGAGTAACACCGCAAAATATCTTTACTTTTGGTGGTAATTCGATTTAAATAACATCAAACGCATCGCTGTTTTGACACTGAAACAATTTGTCAGATCAGATTCACGTAGACTAAACAACCTTTTCATAGAAATAAACGTTTATTTATATTAATCGGACTAAAACAGACAGTTAAAGACTACACCAAAACATCATCAACATCCTAAAGAATCCGTACCAATATTGTAAACGCGAAAGTAACTCTGTATGTCTGTTTGCCTGTTACGCTTTCACGCCTAAACCGCTGAACCGATCGTCATGCAAATTAGCAGAGATAGAGCCTAGGATATGGAGAAAGACATAGGCTACTTTTTTACGCGATAACCGATATCCACGCGGGCGGAGCCGAGGGCAAAAGCTAGTATTAAATAAAAGAGAAACAAAAAGGTTTCATCCTAACATGTAGGTAAATACGTAATATTAACACAATATTTCATGCTTCACGACAGTCCCTAAAAGATTTTTTCCTCAAAACCCAGAGTAACCAAAGAGATTCTAATTCTGAGTGCGTCGAATGCAGAGGACCATGACATAACGAGGGGAGGAAATGTAAGCATGACCTTCCCTGAAGGTCGAGGGACCGAGTGAATGGTTGACGGAGCGAGACTGCGACCCACTTGCGAAGGGAAGTGAACGAATGATTTTAGTGGAGGGACTGTGAAAATCGGCGTTTACAGCTGAATGAACTATCGTTTGTCGTGGGTAAGGTGAGATATTGACTCGAAGTTGTTGAGGCGATAACTAAATTGCCTCCCGGAGGCTGTTTACGCATTTTGGATGTATGCAACCTCAGATCTTTATTGACAATGCTTTTTGATCACGATGAACATATTTACTTTTCTTTGATTCATCCGCGTGTTGCCGCTTTAAAAAAATATGGAGACGTATGCTAAGATCATGTGAAGAACAAAATTATCGATAATGATGTCACAACATAAATAAAAATAAAAACTTCGTTTTTCAATCCCAGGCAATAAGCAATAAGTGTTTTTATGTTTGTTTTTTAATTTTATTTGTAGGAGTTTGACATTACACCTGGTATAAATAGATTTTTCATATTTCACCTTTTAGTTGGATACCTATCCCAAAAATCCAACAACTTTGTATACCTTCACATGCTAAGTAAATAACTTGATAGGAAATAATTATTAAAACAGCATCCTCAAAAACCGAACGAATCGTAATTTGACCATATTTATATGGGACCACTCATTAGGTATTACGCTTTCAAACCAAAGAAGCATTTTCAAAAAAAAAAAAAAAAAACAAACGAATTGACTGAATTAAGAACCTCCTTCTTTTTTGGAAGTCAGTTAGTAAGAGACTTAACATGTATATAGCAAAACTCTTCATCAATCTCATTACTCGAACATAACTCGATCACACGACTCGTCCCAAACAACTAGTAACCGTTCGAAATTAGAACCTTTCTGTCAGCCGTAAATAGGAAACGGCTTTCCCATTTGTCGGTTGACAGGTTTGACATGATTTTCCTATTTCGGAAATCTATTTCGTCTAACTTCATAAATCATGAAAGTCTGTCGATATTACTCGGACATGATTGGTACGTTACGAGGGATATATTTATATCGAAAATAGAAAATTTTGGAGACCATATTTGATGACTATAGGTTAATACAATCTATGGGTCATAGCCTCATATGTTTACATAGGGCGACTTGTTTTTCTTTTTAAAGTGTTAATGTGCAGGACGCCCTCCCATAGAACAATAGTGTGCATATTTAAGTGTATATAGTGTATTATATAGTGTTAAGTAGTCATTAAGTTCGATTCTGCTTACCCTTAGGAACATAGATTACGATCACACTCTACTCCAGATCGAGTTCGGAGCAGGTTCAAACTTGTCGAAACCTGCTCCGACTCTGAGACGCATCTGCTCGCCTCTGATTGGTGGATCTGAAGTCGAGCGCAAACACGATTTAATCTAAATAAATACGATTGGATAATTACGTGTCAAAATACGGCGCTACCGCCGCTACTTGTACCCATGTGCATTTGTATGACTATAGGGCCATTGTGAACTGTAATTTAGTCTTACGAAAAATTGGATGTAATTATGAAGAAATAAATAGTCTTCAAGCTTTGCAAGAGTTTTTAATGAAGTGAACAACATAGTGGTGACCTCCAACCCAGCGCACATAAATGTGAGACCTAAAACACTCACAGTTAAGTTATATGGACCTAAAAGTGGGGTCCAGATCTATTTAACTGACTTCAACAAAAGGAGGATTTCAAGTCGGATGTTTTTTTTTTTAACTCCGTCATTTATAAAAAAAATGTTATTTGTATATGTCACCGTAAGATTGTGAACACCGTTAGTTTATAATCTTTGTCGCGTGATTATAAACCGTCGAAAAATTGTGAACTGCAAAAACCTTTTACAATTTAACGCACAATTTTTCGATAGTTTATAATCTGTTCGTCAAATTGTGAACTGGTATCAAGACGGATAGTACCTTGCGCTATTACTAAATAGTCAAGTAACTGCCACTAACTTGAAAGTAGCGTTCGCCCGCCGCTGCCGCAGCACCGTTCGCTTCGCTCGCTTGGCTCGCGCGCGGTTGTTCGCAGTTCTAACCTAACCTAACCTATTCGGTCGGTAAGCAGTATGGTGCAGTTCACAATTTATCGACAGTTTACAATCTCGCGAGATAGATTATAAACTAACGGTGTTGTCAATCTTACGGTGACATAACATTTACCGAGTGGTCCCATATAAATTAGGTCAAGTTTTAATAAGTAGTTTTTGAGTTAACTTCATCAAAAAGTATTTTTGCCACATAGTGCTTATTATGTTTGTTGATTATGTTTATAATAATTACCTGTCTCTCTTATTTACCTAGCAATTGAAGGTTTACGATTTTGTATGGGGAACATACTTAAACAATAAAAAAAAAATTATTTTATATAAACGAAACAACCTTCCAAAAAAAAAAAACAGTGTAGTGAAAAATCGTAGGGACTTCTTTTTGTTGACTTGACTTCTTTTTAAGGGACTAGTGACTTAAACACTAAAAGAAGTTACATTTAGTGAACAAACAGATTTATTTTGTATTAAAAAGAAATGTGCGTAAAAATAATTGAATAGCTACCATACGAACCTAAATATACACCTAAAAGTATTTGAGTAATAGCATCCAATTCACATAAAACATTTTATCTTTTCAACACCATTTCATAGACTGAAAATATTGAAGTAGGATGAGTTTACACTTCACAGTACTTACATCCAAAGATTTATTGCTGGTGCGAGTATTCTCTTGAAATATTCAAATGGATTCTGAACAAATTCAATATTTTACGCAAATTCTGTCATTAGACGTTGTCGGCTACATGTCTACGCTATTTCGCCATGTGAAAAGGTTTTATATTTTATTTTATCATTTTAGACTTTTATAGTCTAAAATGATAAAATTAAATCTACATAAATACATAAACTCACGGCTTCTTTCCATGGGGGTTGACAAAAACAAAAGTAAGTCACCAACTACGATCATTACATACTTCTTTTGTCTCCTTTCATCATCATCATCATCATCATCATCATTTCAGCCAAAAGACGTCCACTGCTGGACATAGGCCTCCCCAGGCTACTCCACTTTGACCGGTCTTGGGCTTCCAGCAGATACCCACGGCCTTCACAAGATCATCGGTCCACCTTGTGGGAGGCCTTCCCACTCTACGTCCTCCGGTACGCGGTCGCCACTCCAGAACCTTTCGCCCCCATCGGCAATCTGTTCTGCGAGCACCATGCTCTGCCCACTGCCACTGTTTGGCAATTCATCGGGCTATGTTTAATTAATTCTGATTCATAAAATTTTAAATCGGCCTACTATGAAAAAAGTTATGCGTGGTCATACATTTATAAAAAAAATAATACGCGTCGACTTGAGAACCTCCTCCGTTTTTTCGTCGGTTAAAAATAAAGAATAGAAAATTGTCTAGAAATCTACAGTCTGTAAGACCTGCAACGTTCTCTCATTCACAATATGTAAAAGAATCTACATAGATAAAATGATTGTAATATCTCCCCCTTTTACGCTCGACCCAAATACCGTCACCACAATTACAATTTAAGTTATGAGGTTACTCCATTAAAGTTGGTTGGAGTTCAAATAACGAGACGAGTATCTCAGGTATATAAACCTTTCATCTTACGAACTTTACACCAAGTTCCTGTACTTATTTATAACTTATTTATTTGAGAGCCAATGCAATGAACATTATCTATAATGTCTTTTCCAACTTTGGTGGAACTTGTAACTTTAAGTTGCAAAACCAATAAAGTGAGTGAGGTATACTTATTACTTGGTGCAGTACCTGGAGCAGAAAGCTCACCTGCGGCTCTTGATTCTCTTTTGAATGCAAAGTTTAGTTCTTGAGTTATCTGTATATTTATCTACTGCACTGGAAATATATCTGTATACCTACTAGAATACTGAGTAAAGAGCTAGCTGTTGTTATATGTTAGCTGCAGTGGCGAAAGCATCATATAACACGACACGATTCCTACCGGCTTCCCTTCGGAGATTCGCATCGGTAGGTAACTCTATCGCTATTAAAAAATAGCACGTCAATAATGGCTACTTTTGTTAAAAATATATAAGAATATTGCATATTTTGTTTGGCTTTCACTTGTTTAATTTTATTTTTGTATGTAATTCTTTACATTCCTGTATTAATTTTAGGAAGATAGTAAGTATTCTTCTATATATATAAAAGGAAAAACTGACTGACTGATCAATCAACGCACAACCGAAACTACTAGGACTAGGAACGTGAAATTTTGTACACGGCTTCCTTTTATAATGTTGGGGAGCACTAAGAAGGGGTTTTTGGAAATTCGACCTTTAAGGGGGTGAAAAGGGGGGATTTTGTTTGTATGAAAAATCTTATTCCTTGAATTAATAAACTTGAAACTTGGCACAAATACTTATCTAAGTAAATTATAAAGTTGGTTATTTATTGTTTTTCTAAACTACCCCCTAAAGGGGGATTGAGGGGTGTCAAAGTTTGTATGGAAGAATTTTAACGCGCTGTTTGATTAAATCGAAACTCAGTATTTATACCTAAAACCAAAAATAAAGAATAACGTGTATCAGGGTTTTTTCGAAAATCTACCCCTACAGGGGTAAAATTTGCACACATATAGATTATAACCTAGATTAACACATAGGATACTTTTATCCCGCCGGTACGTTCCCGCGGGATAATTTCCGACTTCCACGGGGGCGAAGCCGCGGGCGAAAGCTAGTTATTGATAAGTCAGTAAGTTTAAGCCGACTTCGCTTCGGCTCCTCTCTTAGAAAAATTGACACCTCGCCGCTGGTTAGCTGTGTCATCTAACGATATATCTGCTGGGACACAGGCCTCCTATCTGAAACAGGGAGTAGGACATGGGAGCTTTGTCAATGATTGACCAAAATAACAATCGTACGTGTAGTTCTTTTTATTTAACATAGAAAAATAATTATATCCCATAGCATCGCATCGCCTGATTGCAAAAATACTTCGTTTTCTCTTAGCATTATTTTTATTTTTACTCGGCTTGTCAGGGTCGTGGCGTGATGTTAAATAACCTTTGACCTTCCTTAAAAATTGGGACATCAAATGCAAAAGATTTTTTCATATCTGACTGGTACCTATTTCCAGAAATTCCCCATCCCTCTAAATTCAGACGTACCTCTTGTACTTCTAAGTAACTCTGTCTCTCTGTTACGCTTTCACGCCTAAACCGCTGAACCGATCGTCATGAAATTTGGCAGAGATACGGAGAAGGACATACGGACTGTTTTACGCGATAACAGGTATCCACGCGGGCGCAGCCGAGCGCAAAAGCTAGTATAATAGTATAAGTATAAAGATCATCACGCCATATTTTGTGAATCAATTATGATTGACAATTTCAATTTCAAACGGTTTCAATTTTTCTGTGTTAGCCAGTCCTGCCAGGTGTCTTGTTAACATTGCCATCCGTCTTTTTTTTTCTGCACTCAAGCCCAATGCCAGGTTGTCTTCTCCAAAAAAATCAGTTTCACATTTTTGCCAAAAGCACCATCACAGCTGCCAAATGTTTTCCAAATCTTAATCCACACGCCTTAAGACTTGGTCCCCGCGTTGCTCCCAAATCTCTGACACGAGACGTCCTTTCTTGTCCAGTTGACGTCCTTGACTACTCCTGATTAATGCGTCCACAGTTACCGCTAATTAGTAACACTGCTAACTTTGGTGATCGCTCATGCGGTATCATTGTGTGGGGGACGATATTCATCCCTTTTTGTTGGGGTAACTTATGTTGGTGTGAGCTGATTATTCCTGTTTGAATTTTGATGTTTGTGTGACAAGGGGATATGTTTAGACGTTGTTTATAGGTTACTAGATTTTGCCCACAGCTCCGCCCGCGTAGATGTCGGTTATCACGTAAAAAAGTAGCCCACGTCCTTTGCCGTATACCAGGCTAGATCTCCGCCTTTCATGACGATCGATTCAGCGGTTTAGGAAAGCGTAACAGATAGACAAACAGAGTTACTTTCGCATTTATAATATTAAGTAGGGCTTAGTAGAGATAGGGACATATAATTTCAGCTGAAAGACGTCTACTGCTGAGCATAGGCTTCCCCCAAGCTCCGCCACTTCGACCGGTTCTGTACTTCCCGCATCCAGCGGAGGCCATGTTTAAGTGGACACATACTTAATATATACGAAAAAGCTGAGGGCACGGTCCTGGCATATCGTAGATAGCCGCTTGGTGATGTTGAGTACCTAGTATGGACTAATTCGTTCTCATGGCGGAGCTACGCAAAGCATTTGCGTACCGTCCTTGTAGCACCGTCCTTATTTGCAATGGAACAATGATTGTTTCTGCCAGGGGTGCGGGTTTGTTCGAAAGAGATACCCCAGCCCCTGGCATACGGGCTACTGAGGGAACACGGGTGGGTTTTAGTCAGTAAAAGTCTGACATACCCCTCCTGCTTCACCCAGAGCGGGGGAAGTTATTTGATGATTTCCCACCCAAAAAAAAACAATTATTGTTTTAACACTTTATTATAATAGATATAATACATGGCTCCAGGGCTTAGATTTTATTGTAACTTCTCATTAGCTCGTCGTAAAAATAAAGCTAAAGCGATTAAGCTAAAAATCTGGATGTATTTGCAAGTAAGTTCATTGCAGGTTTGTACAGGACATGTTCCTGTACTACCTTCTGCCCCTCACAGGTGGGGATTACGTTTACGTCTCTTTTGGTGCAATATATGGGCTTTTAGGTCTCCATGTACCGGGATCGAGTAATAAAACACTATGTTGTGGGCTTCATGTAATTACACGCTTTCGTGTTTGCAGCAACGCGCTTCTGCCATGGTAGTCTGTCTTTGCGAAACAAAAAAACTATGCGATTTTTTTTCAAGGCTTGGTCTTAGTTGTGTATTACAGAACGTCACTCAATACTCAAGCATTACTTGAAACTAGTTTCAACCAATCAAATGGCTTGAACCTAGTCTATATCTATATCTATACATATAATAAATCTGTAAAGGAACTTTTTCTGTACATTTAAAATATTTCGCAAATAATTGCTTGGGGTGGTAAGGGATAATCAACAGATGACATTTTAACCCTTATCAAAATTTTTGTCTGTAGCTCGGTTTTTCAGTTTCTATGTTGAATAGATCAAGTATCACGTCAAAAGAACGAAACTAATATGGTTATCTTTCATACTCAAATATTGTTTATAACTCAGAGTTTATATTAGTCTTTGTTTCATCGCAATCGCTTCGGTCAACCTATCTAAATAATTTAAAGTGTTCAAGAAGAATTTATTTACGTGATGTTGAAACACTTAGCGACATCTATTGGCGTGAAACGGTACTAACAAATACTTGATATTAACACGTCATTCTCATTTAAGTTACTTACTGTGTCTGTGTTATTTCAAAAAGTAATGATACTGATTACTAAAATCGCTTTCCGTTGGTGGTTGATTCCCACGAATCAAAAAAGCTAAAAGAATTTCAAATAAAAAGTTGTGATAATATTAACTGACGTGGTGTTCTGAGTCATATACCTAGAATGCAATGTTAGATAAATATTTATTAGTTTTATCAATCAAATTAATACAAATAGAGGGGAAGACATCTCATTTTTAATTGTGATAAAAGTCTTAGTAGCGCCATCTAGCATAATGTAGCAAAATTAGAGCGGCTAGAGGAACATCTCCATAGAAATTCTTAATCTCTAGCGTCAGTAACGCCATCTAGGTTTGAATAGCAAACATGCAAAGACAACAACTTGATTTCGCGCGAAATTTGATAATGTTAAATTTAAATGCGTGTTTACAGCATTACTCGATTCAAATAATGGGAGTTTTGGGAGTAAAGAGTTGTAAATACTTATGTGCTAATTTTCGTATAATAAATGTATGGCTGAACAAAAGAAACACTGAAACATTTTTGATTACAATTTACAATAAAAAGGCATCGCAACTGAGAGTCGCGGAGGATCGCTCTGTTACGTCCATTATCCTCGGGATCGGGCTCTCTCTCTTCCTGCTGCCTGCGTCAGCAGCGGGGAGAGAGGTGGGGGCGCGCGCGGTATGGCACTACGTAGCAACAACATCGTACTTACTATGTTCATAGAAAACCCGTGCTATACAATTAAATAGTTTTTTTTGCCTGGTTTGGTTTTTTTTTCAACAGCGCTTTTAATGTGGATAATGACCGACGTTGCGGGGCGTAGGTAATGGTAACATTCGCAGCGAGCATGTCTTTACGCCGTGTGCTAAAATCAGTGTTGCTCGCTCGCATGTTTTGCCGTAGGTACTACTGACTGCACGAATACTTGCTTGGTAACATATTAGGTGCATTTTGACCCGTGACGCCGGTCAGTATCCACCTTTACAGCGTGATCTTTCTTCATCGTGATAACGCCATGGTCCCACGGGCCGTTAACTGACAGGTGGCGTCAGGTGTTACTGCACTGCTACCTGTCGAGGCCTATCGCAGTCCGTGCAGAGCATTCCCACTGCTGTGGTTTTATTCAGTGGTCAACGTTTGATAAACAAAGCTAAAAGACACGCGCCTGTACGGGCCGAGATAGGCGCCCGCCCCCGCGTGGAATAATGCTTCAGCACACTCAACCAGACGCGCAGTCGATTTATTGAGTAAGTACAGTAAAAGCTCCTTATTCGTGCTTCCTTCATTCGAGTTTTCACTACTCGCGGATTAAAAAAATGCGACCCAATTCCTATATCCGCGGCTAAAGATTTATTTATTTGCGGGTCTAATCGGTACATCGGTACATACATATTAACAAATAACAAAAATAATTCCAATAGGTATCCAACCCAATATCCTTTGTAAACGCGTCGTCAGATGGACTATAAAAAAGTGAAATAGACCTTATTACAACTTCGCCTAAAGTACATTGTCAAATGATATCGCCGCTGTATTGGTTCGGCCTTTGACATCTACAATAGCCGCCTTCGCCGCGGTCGGTGTTTTTAACCGACTTCAAAAATAAGGAGGTTATCAATTCGACACGTTTATATTTTTAATGTATGTTCAGGCATAACTCCGTCGTATATAGACGGATTTGCAAAATTCTTTTTTTTTCGAAAGGGGTTTACTCCGAAATGGTCCCATTGAAATTTCATATAAACAGGGCCCGATCTAGCTATTTAGCCGCTCCGGGCAAAAATAACATTCGCCGCCCTTTGCACTAACCCCATCAAAGATGGTATGACCATAATTATGTGATATTCTTTTAACTATATAATATTCACATACGTTAGTCTACTACGGCTTCTGAACAAGTATACAAAAATTCATGAGAGTAGGTATGTTTGTAAGTATACATTTTGCCGCCGCTCATTTTTGCCGCTCTGAGCATTTGCCGGCTTGCCCCCCCTTAGATTGGGCCCTGCATATAGATCTGATGATGCGTTTCGGAAACAGACAACGGAACTCTTCAAAAAATTACAGCAAATCAACCGCGAATGTTGCTATCACATAAATAAGTATGCATTGTTTTGACCCAAAGGATGATGAAATTTCGAATTGGTGTATGGTAGGTAACAAAAAAGTGAAAAATAAAAACTTTTTTCAAAAAAATAACAACCGGCTTCCAAAAAACACTACAAAGTGCAAAATAACTTTAATTTCGGAAGGCGGTGACAAATAATTAAAATACACATCCAACGTCACCGACTTCCGAAATTAAAGTTATTTTGCACTTTGTAGTGTTTTTTGGAAGTCGGTTGGTATTTTTTTTTTTAAGTTTTTTGAGAATGTAAACAAACATAATGAAACCAACCTCATCACCATAAAGTATATTTATATATCATCATCATCATCATTTCAGCTGAAAGACGTCCACTGCTGGACATAGGCCTCCCCCACATTTATAAATGCTGCGACTTAATAGACATTCCATCCTTTGGTACGAGCCGCTTTGCGTGTTTTACTTAATGTTTCATCTTTCCATTTATTGCAAAATGTTGAAATTTTTTTTTTACTTAAAAACGATTTTCGACGCGAAAAAATCTGTTTAACGCATAGAAATGCTTCATCGTTTACGCCTTGGAGAGTCGCTTGCATCCATATCACGCTCATACAATTAATCAATATGGTCAAAAACTTCAATTAAATTGTTTTTTTTTTGTCACTTAGGAACGTATCCCCTATAATCCCATATAAATTACCATTCCATAGTCACGGTTTCTGTATTCGCGGTAGGTATTTTACGGAACGTATACCTCGCGAATAAAGAGCTTTTACTGTACCTACGGCAGGTGCACATTTATTATAAAATGAGCCTCGACCAGGCGCTTTGATCTATATTTATTCTTAAAAATCTGAGTGAGACTTCGTCGCAATATCATTATAACCCCTAAAGACGCCTGCAGGCCTAGACAAAACACCTTTCTGTTAACGTTCACGCTAAACTCTACGCCAGAATATATGGGAATGACATTACCGTGTCCTTTCCGCAGGTAATGTCATTCCCATACATTTTGGCGTACCGTTTAGCGTGAACGCCAAGAGTAATGTGTTTTGTCTCTAGGCTCTGGACTGCATTCGAAAGCTGTGGTAGATTCCTACCAGGATAGATCGGAAGATCGGAGGAGTGGTACCTACACCGTCAAAGCGACACATTAATTATTGTTTTCCGACATGCACGCGAACGAAGTCGCGGGCACAGCTAGTTTTAAGTAATGCTTGAGTATTGAGTGACGTTCTGTAATAAGGGCCTAAGACTACCTTTTTAGTACCATATGTAGGTACACTTCTGCCTAATCCTTCTAGGCATGCAGGCGTGATGTCAGAAATATATGTGTATGATCCTATAAAATTAAGATCTGAAGCACGTCCAGTAAAACAAATTATTCAAAATTTCAAAGCACTCAAATTATTTTCAAACATGTCATCAAATTCTGCTTTGATTCAGCAGTAATGGGATTTTCGAACACATTCGCAGTCCAGTGTTTAACATCTGTATTTGCATATCCCGGGGGTTTATCTCCGAGTTATCTATAACCTCCTAACTTGCGAGATTAAAGGCATTCTAAATATTAAAGCCAAACCGAAAATAAAAGATAGTTAGGTGTGTCCTTTTCCCCTTTTATTAATCTTTCAAAACTTTCGGGTAATGGATGAGAAAATAATGGTTAGTTTAGACAGAATGGAAAAATTCCTGAGCAATTTACTAGCTCCATTAAAAATTGGTCTACATTACCATAGCTTAAAGTAGAAAATTGTATGAAATTTTTGTTAGTGGATCTTTCTCTAAAAGCCGGCCAAGTGCGAGTAGCACACGAAGGCTTCCGTAAAAAAAAAACAACCTTTTTGTATGGAGACCCTCTTTAGTTAATAACGTAATTTTATTTTTATATTGTGTTGTTATAGCTTAAATATAAATACAGACTTTCTGAAAAATTCAACCGTCTGTCTATTCAGTTCATGGCGGAAAAGTAAAAGAAAAACAATGTCAATCTCTCCAACATTATGTTTAACCCTTCAAACACTCTTTCAGGGTGTCCGCAGACCGGTGCGACGCGACTCTAGAGGATCAATTTCATTGAAGTTTTCATAGAAATTCTTCTACTATAATCGCGTCGAGTCTGTCCGCGGAACTTTTAAAATTATCGTAATAAATACAACACTGCTAAACATAGCATCGTTTAATCAAACTAGTTCGATAATACGTCTAGACCAAACAAAGTAACTTCCAACTCCAACTCTAGAACCCAATTAACCTAACAAAGAAAGATCTCAAGAATACATCCAATTTCCATGTTGGTACAAATTCCCCCTCATCCCGGCCATCTCATTACCATCGGTACGAGACGGTCCGCCAAACTTTTCGCATGTAAATAAATGTTCAAGAAAAGGGCCTCGATAACTTGCAGAGATAACAAATATAGTGGAGACGTTGATTACTCTGTGGCTTTCTGAAGTTGGAGGCACTTTAACAATATAGGCTCATTTATAGAAGGATAGGGTTTCTAGTCCGTTGAGAGGCGAGAGTGTCCGTGTGAGTCTCGTAGACGGGAGTCAACGGGTTATGGTCGGTCTCATTAGTCTACTTGCACGCATTTACTCGCCCGAATCGGGTTGAATCGATGTTTTCGTTTAAAAAATATTTTCTAAAGACGACTGCTTTTTTTTTGAGGGTGGGAAATCGTCAATTAACTTCTCCTGCTCTAGGTGGAGCAGGAGGGCGTGTCAGACTTTTACTGACTAAAACCCACCTGTGTTCCCTCAGTTGCCTGTGTGCCATGGTATATCTTTTGAACAACCCGCACCCCTGACAGATAGGCGACTCGTACGAAGTTAATGTATTTGTTGGCGATTCGTACGAGTCGCCTAAAAAATACATACATACATAAACTCGCGCCATTTTCCCAGGCAGGCAGAAACTGTGATTCAAAAACAACCATTACATTTTTTTATTATTTACAAACGGAACCTTCAAAGGTAAGGTTTTCTGAGCTTTAAATATGCAACGATAGTACGTTCCGTTTACACGTATCAACTTGATATCTCCTTTTGACAATCAGCAACGCGAGGCGAGAAACTCATCTCGTGGAAATAAGCCATGAACCAACCAGAAACCAGACTATGCATGAAAGTACTCAAGTTTCATAATTGGATGTGTGGTCTTATCGTGGCTACTGCTGACTATATACTTCTATAATATACAATTTTTGTACGCAGCTCCGCCCGCGTGCATGTCGGTTATTGCGTAGCCCATGTCCTTCTCCATATCCCAGGCTATTTCTCTGCCAAATTTCATGACGATCGGTTCAGCGATTTAGGCGTGAAAGCGTAACATACAGACAGTTACTTTCTCATTTACAATATTATAGGGATAAAGCTAGACACCCTATATTTTTAAACACGTTTTTGTTTAGATCAGGTTTAAACCAGAAAGCCAGTTTTTTATTTAAGAACCCAATATGTGCATCTGCATCTAAATTTTAAAAATGTTGTCGGAAAGACTTTATTTGATTGAACGCGTCTGCAACTTTTAGTCAGATTTCAAAAATTCAATTTGAAAGCCCAAGTCTTTAGGAACGAAGGCTATTTTAACATCACGCTACGACCCTTAAAAGCCGACCAAAATGAAATAAAAACTTCGTAATATCGAAGCTGACGCAAAAACTACGCAAGCGAAATCAATAAAAATATGAGGCCACCTCTGAGGCCTAACCTATCCATTAAAAACGATTTTTTGAAATCGACCCACAACTCCCGGAGATATCATGGAACATACATAGAAAAAAAAAGAAGATTATTTGTTAACCTTCTCCTTTTTGAAGTCTGTAAAAAAAGTCAGAAAGAACGCTAAATGAAAACGAAGAAATATCGCGGGCGATCCGATTTCTTGTAAATTAAACGGCGGGTAAAACCGAGAGGCAGAGCTAGTACTATTTATGCGTGAAGGGGTGCCTCTGTATAAGTTAAGGGTACTCAATAACTCTCGATTTGATATGAAATTGAAACTGGGAAACTGGGAACTCGTAAAGTAGGACGTGACTTTGGTCATGGTTACAAATGGCTTTATTTGGCTTTGTCCGTGGTGATAGGCTTTGCTCAACATAACATACCATCACGGCTGTAATCCCCAAAGAGTTATGCAGTGGTGTATCTATAGTACACACACATTTCGCCAGTTAAGTATGTTTTAAGTCCTATGTATTAGTTTTTGTAGTTCCTTTTATTTTTGTTTTTTTACTTACATAGATTTAGACTGCATCTTTTTGTATTTTTTTCTTTTCATTGGTTGGCACAACGTCGAACAAATGTGGTTGGATCAATCGAAATTAATAAGTGTTCACTCGTATTTGGATGTCGGATATTTGTAACAGTATATTCATGTAACAATCTATCGAAATAAGTTAAATCTGTTTTGTAACTGCATTTCCTACTTCTATATTGCATTCTATACTTCTATATGCATGCCGTGGCAGCCTTTAATTAAGGCTACACTATAAATTGTTTGATTGTAAGTACTTTAACATGTATTTTTTGGTGTAAGCTTTGTTGGTTGTCCTTAAATAAATAAATACATTAGGGGCGAGCTTATTGCCGTCAACCAGGTACAGATCAAGACTTTCGGACACTTTACTTGATTAACATTGCGGATAATGGTAGTATTTCTGGGAACGCTTTTAATTCTAAATGATAAGTAAAAATAATGACGACGAGATAAAAAAAAAACGTTATAGTTAATATAAAAGTTTTTTCTATACTGTGCTTCAATTATTAATTTAAGGTGCTGACTTAATTTGCTGCCACTGCTCTCAAAAATGGTGAACGGAAACATCGTAAGAAAATCGACTAGTACCAAAAAAAAATCTAATGCATGTGACATCTACCAATCTGCACTGGGCCACCTAGGTACCCCCTCTTGAAGAAAGGGCCTGTGTTCTAGCAACTAAGGGGGCTTACCAGAGAATGGGTGGCAGCGCTTTCTATGTATTTTACCACCATACTGCGATCGCCATCCCACCTGTCAAGCGTGGCAATTATGTCAATCCCCTCCCGGTTTCGAGGAGGCCTATGTCCAGCAGTGGACGTCTTTCGGCTGTAATGATGATGAATGATGATGATGATGACCTTTTTTAGACAGAAAATGTAAAATAAATACTCACCATCTAGGAAAAGAGCTGTCAGAGACTCCTCAATCTCAAATGAAACCGCCAAATCTTCTGTTTTATATAAACAAACAGTCCAGTTTCCAAAGCTTTATTTATACTGTAAATAAAGAAGACTTAACATAATTTAATTCAAAAAATGTTTGCAGCAAGTTTGTGCTTGTCGCAAGATTAATTCTCTTGTAATCCCTTCGCACTTATTTGACTTTGTAAATAGAAACAAACTTCTTCATCTTTCTATACGTTTGTCAGAAAAAGTTGCGAAGTTGTTGAGACAAGTTTTGACGGGTAATGGATTATCTTAGATTAAATCAGCAAAGGGGTTCAAGACTTGAAGGTCTTTAGAATATTAATACAGTCAGTTGAAGCTAGATATTGATTTTTAGTGATCGACCGAAGCTTTGTTTTAGTTGTCATATAAAACACTAGGCATCATGATAAAACAATCGTAAAATAGCGCTCAAAAAAAAAATCCCGTCGCATATTTCTCAAATTTTGCGCATAAGCTTATATATGTTATGTAATGATACTAAAGGGAATTCAATCAACTAAAGAAATACTTCAAAATTATTCCACTGAGCCGTAAATTTGTATATTTTTCATGATGTAAAATTACTTTTATTTTCGTGGTCATTCGATTCAACTAACATCAAACGTATTGCTATTTTGAATCTTATTTGTTACTGCGATGCGCTATTGTTTCTTACCGCAAAGTACTGCTTTGGACGTCAGCTCTATTCAATATATCCCAGCATTAAAACAAGCGTCTATGTTCCCTCCGTTTCCATGACAAATGCGTTCAATATGCCAGGCTTTGCCGGTACGGTCTCAAGTGCCGCGTCAGGTAATCTGCACGAATGCGAAATTAGACGAGTTTGTTCGAAACGACGACGTGTGAGTTATGGCAGCTACGGATGTAAGGTGCTTTGCTTCTAAATAAGATGTGATGCTTGTAAGTCAGTGGGTGACAATTGTAGCGTATATGTTGTAGTGTATATTTGTCAGGAATTATGAGTATTAGCTACATTTTCGTGAAATACAAGAGGCGTGAACATACGTGAAGCATAAACTTTGTACCTACCCCTTTTTACGATAATTACGCATATGGAGGAGTATGAAATTTGGCACAGTTAAAGTTTATAATTATGAAGAAGGAGTGCAGAAAGATATTTTTTTTTTGTCCCACTGCTGGGCAAAGGCCCCCCCAAATCCTTCCAGGAACTCTTTTCCCGCATCACTTCGAACCAGCCCTCGTGGTATGCATCCAGGTCATCTCGTCACCGCTTTCTGAGCCGACCGCGGCGGCGTCGTCCATCTTCAGGCGCCCATTGTGTACAGACCTTTGCCCAGCGGTCATTCTGCTGCGGCTGATGTGACCCGGCCAATCCCATTTGAGCCAGGCAGCTTTCTTGCCTACGTCTTTTATGCCCATTTGGAACGCAGCATAAAGCATATATAATACAATATACCTACATTTAGTTTTAAATGAATTTTGGTCGAATTTGACTACTGGGCGACCACTAGAGAATATTATTACCTACATTCCAAAATGCGTTTTGTTGTTCCTGTGTCGACGTGTGAAATCAATTGATAAAACCGCCCTCGTTGCCTGTTTACGCTTAGCGTTCTTTCTGACTTATTTTCTATCTCCAAAGAGACTTAGCATGATGTTAAAAATAGCCTATACCTTTTTCAAGAATTCGGCTATCAAATGCAAAATGAAGTTTTGAAATCTAACTGGCAGTTCTAAATATCAGTGCGTTTAAAGAAAAAGAAAAATCAACTCTTCAGCTTTACTCTATGTATAGACAAAACAAAACGACGAAGCTTTAGTTGAATACATTATGAAAACATGCGACAATAAACAGTTGTGTGATACTACATCTACTTAATAGTAGGTAAGTTTATTATTGTTGAAGTCGTGATCACAAGATACAATTTAGTCAATTTTTGTTCACCTTCATCATCATCATCATTTCAACCGAAAGACGTCCACTGCTGGATACAGTCAATCTTTGTTCACCTTAATCCTATTTAATTCTATTCGGTTACAGTTTATAAGGAAATAGCATAGTTATCCTAGCCAAACATTTGCTCCCCGCATCCTCTGAAACTAGAAGGTAAAGTAAGACCAAACCATTTGTTAACCAAATACTTTCATCTCTAAACAATGTTCCGACATTGCAACTTGCACGTTCAGCCATTTTGATTTATGTTCCGTTTTCAAATTCTACTGTAGCGGAGTTATGCTGCTGGTCGCTAACAAAGTATTGTCTATTATTGTTAGTAGTTAGTTAATTCGAATATTTAAATTAGGAACGTAGTCTCTTAATAGTGATGTCACTGTAACTTGTTTCGTTTCCCGGGAATGGTGAAGTGGGAAAATTATTGCTTGTATTTTGTTGTTTGACAAAGTATTATTACAAAGCTAAAACTTTAACAGCAGCATCGTTGTTCCTCATAATTTGACTACAGCATAATGATATATCGAGATAATTATAAATCGCGTTTACTACAGATTGTTGAAATCTGTTTGAAATAGGAACTAGGGAATACCATGAAAATATTGTCTACCATTTTATTGATGTTTGGTAAGCAACTTTACTACTAGGTAAAAAAAATAAAAAGAGGAAAAGTAGTAGGTATGTAAGGATCATAGCAAGTAGTTTTCTATAGTTTCTGCCTACGCCATGTGAAGAATCCGTGAGTTAATGTATGTTTATGTGACTACTTTCATTTTTTCTTCCTTTTAATCTTAGTCACGGTCTGGCAATTTGAGTAACAAATGCGTCCACTGACTGGACAGGTCCACCCAATCTATGTGTTTCATTCCTCATAACACCATTTCAGACATCAATCTAATCTAATTTTATTTTTAATACTAGACCATAACAACAAGCAAACTTTGAAAGGAACTTATTTGCACGAAAAAATACATAAATGAAGTTGTATTTTGGACTGCAATGTCTTAAAGCTGGGGACAATGCCCACTTGCATGTTTGCACGACGTGAATCCAAAGCGACAGGCCGATGGTCGACTGATTGCAAAAGATTAGCACTTTGTTGCAGAAGAAGCAATGCTAACGGTTGAGTAACACGACACTTTGCAAAAAATCTATCGCCTGTCTGGTTTTTATTTTACGAATTAGTTTAAAACTGAGCAGTTCCGAGCAGTCTATTGAATTGAAAGTTGTTTCTTATAACGTTCAGGTCGACGGTGCATTGTGTTCCACGCGCGCCTCAAAGAGATGTCAGCACCAACTGGTGGGGTTCGCAAGGGCCGATGCCTGCCAGGGGTGCGGGTCATTCGAAAGAGATACCGTGGCCCCTGGCACGCTTGCAACTGAAGGAACCCGGGTGGGTTTTAGTCAGTAAAAGTCTGACACGCCCCATTTGATGATTTCCCAACCTGGGTTCGATTCCCTGGTGGGATAGCGCGGAGCTTAGAAGTTTACGGTGTGAAACCCCCGTGCCTCGGAAAGCACGTTAAGCCGTAGGTCCTAGGTTCTGCGCCTGTTCTCTTTATAGCCGAATCGGCTTTCCGGTCCTATCGGATTATAAGAGCGAGGGAAGAGAGAGTATCCCTGCCTGCGCACACACATATCTTCCACGCCAAAGTCTATTCTCCACTGATATTGGTCGCCATGGCCCGAATTCTGTTTGAAAGACCATTATAAAAAACGTATGAACTATTCGGTCAAAGCAACGCCTGTCGGGTGATGTAGAGTGAAATGAAAAATTTGAATGAGTCACTCTCAATATTGCATCAATACGTCCACACGGACAGCACTATGTTTTAGCATTACATTCACTCTTTTTAAACAATGTAGGTTACAATTCGACACGTGCAGTGTACACCAGAATCCAATGTTTTCAAAACTTTTGAGTCGCAACCGCATTGACAAGTGTTACATAAATATTCTGCTATTGTCTACTATTTTATAACAGAGACAGTCCGTCGCACAGGTTATTTGTTTTCATATAATACGTAAACCAAAGTTGGCGACATAACTTGCAGAGTAAGCAAACTAAAGTGGCATGTGGGCTGGCCATGCAGTTTGTCGAAAGACATGGCCGATGGAGCAGACGAGTCCTGGAGTGAAGATTGCATATCGGCAAGCGTAGTGTGACCGACGACCTTAAAAGGTGGCTGGGGCAGATTGGTTGCGGAAGGCGGGGGACAGGGTGCTTTTTTATTTTTTTGGGTGGGCAATCATCAAATAACTTCTCCCGCTCTGGGTGAAGCAGGAGGGCGTGTCAGACTTTTACTGACTAAAACCCACCCGTGTTCCCTCAGTAGCCTGTGTGCCAGAGGCGGCGGTATCTCTTTCGAACAGCCTGCACCCCTGGCAGGCATCGGCCCTTGCGGGCCCCATCACTTTGTGCAGACATCTCTTTGAGGCGCGCGTGGAACACAACGCGCCGTCGACCTGGGCTTGGTCCTTACGGGACAGCGAGCTACCCATTACTCGCCGTCCGCAAGCCCACGCCTACGGTGGCCGGGAATCAGCCTGAGATTCCCTGGGGACAGGGTGTTGTGGCGCATTCTGGGAGAGACCAATGTCCAGCAATGGACTGCGATAAACCGAGATGGTTGTTCGTTTAGGACTCTAGTTAGCCCTAGGTAGGCACAAGGCTAAAATCAGTTCCTAATACAGTATTTATTTTAGACAAAATAAATATGTAATATCTTAATGTAGTGTGAGGTTAGGAACATTAATTATACAGAAGCTGTGTTCGGACAATAATACAATTAACACTAGTAATTAATTCAGTAGTGATGTTCCTAATGACATCCACAAATTAACATAATATAGTCGCATTCCTACTTAGCCAGTAGTTTGAAGATACATTAGCTAGGCATGTATTTACTTCGTCGTCCGTCATAACTTACGGTAGTATAAGCTACCTATGTTTCAAATGTATGAATTGCTCTGCTGTATTTACTTCGCGATAACAATGTATCTTTAATATATATTTTTTTGCAAAATCTGCAGCATTAACTATTCTTTTTAAAAGGTGGTATGACAGACTAGCCAGTAATGTCATTATAACTGCTCCTAAAGAAAAATATATATTCAAATTCAAAGATTTTATTTCAGACCATGGATCCATATAGTAGTATAAACTTAGCCTATGTTAGCAAATTCAATAAATTAAAAATAAAACAACTAAACATTAATTGGCTACATGTACATGTGCACGCACATGTCTGCCAGCCCAGAGCCTGATAAAAGGTCCATCAAACTTGTCCGCCAGTGTAGTGTAATTTGGTGTATACAAAATCACGATGAAAAAATAACCAATTCCATGAGTATGTATGAGTTATGTTGGGGGTTTTTTTTTTTGGGTGGGAAATCATCAAATAACTTCTACCGCTCTGGGTGGAGCAGGAGGGCGTGTCAGACTTTTACTGACTAAAACCCACCCGTGTGCCCTCAGTAGCCCGTATGCCAGGGGCTGCGGTATCTCTTTCGAACAAACCCGCACCACTGGCAGAAGTATGTTGGGGTAGGTTTCTAGTCTAACCGGATGCAACTGAGTACCAGTATATCACATGGAGCGACTGACCATCTGACTTCCACAACCCAGTTGCTGGGTAATACGATAAAATCAGCATACCATAATTTTGACCGCGTAGGTATTGCACGTTTAAATGACACAGCAGTTTTTTTTTTTTTGTATAACTGACGAAAAATTTCTGCGCTGGGGGCTAGAATGATACGCTGAATTTGTGGTTACAGTTTGCGCACTGGTTAAAAATTTATCCTGTTATAGCCTTAGTAAGACTGGTCGTCAGTCTTACTAAGGCTATAACAGGATAAATTTTTAACCAGTGGGCAGTTATCAAAGATGTAGAAATAACAGCCGGGAGCCAACGGCTTAGCGTAATTTCCGAGGCATGCAGGGGTCTTGATTATATGTTATGAATGGACACCCATGGTCATACAAGGTGCAAATATAAAAAAAAAAAAACTTATTGTGACACTTTTGGCTATGACGCACTTTAAAATTCGAATGAATTACCGCACATACAAATTGCGGGAACTACAAATTGTGTAAAAAAAAAATCATCACTACCATGCCTAAATGACACTCGCGAGATTAAGACAAATCGATTGACGTACGAATCATCAAAATCGACCCACGCGTTTGATCTGTAGAGTGCCACAAAGGAACAAACATACATGCACACATAAGTTGTTAAACACATTACCCTCCTTTGCGTCGTGCAGTTGAGTAAAAACAACCTCTAGTAAAATTTTGACTTTCAACCATAAATCCCAAGATTTACCTCGAGCATTATCATGATAAAAGAAGCCAACTTCGCAAAACTCTGAAAATAAATAATTTTCTTTAATTTATTTAAATGTCCCTCGTGGCGGCCGCGAGCTTTAATTTTAAAGGACACTGAAATTATACAGAAAAGTTTCGCGTATAAAGGCCTAACTTTAGGACCTAAGCTGTAACTTGGCCTCGTGATATTTTAGAATGGGTTTTGTCAGACTGAATGACTGAAATTAAGTCCATTTGGGGACAGGTGTACTGTTTAGGTTGAAACTTTGAAAGTGGTTTGGAGTTTTATCCTGCGAGTTCTAAAAGTAACCAAGGTTGTCGGTTTCATTATGTTACTAGAGTAGAGCCTGCTGAGTCGCTTGTGGGTCGATTGATCAGGTTAAGCTACACTTGACGCGGTTATTCCGTAGATAGGTTACGCATCTTTACATATACCCCTCCGTGCCTCGTGAAGCACGTTGGTCTCGGCTGTCATTCGTGGATCTTTGACAATCGTTATAGGTCGTCAGAAGCCTGAAAGCCTGACGACCCGACCAAAGGGTATCGTATTACCCAGGAACTGGGTTGTGGAGGTTAGATAGGCAGTCGCTCCGTGTAAAATACTGGTATTCAGCTGCATCCGGTTAGACTGGAAGCCGACCCCTACATAGCTGGGAAAAGACTGCAGGGAGATAATTTATGAGTAGTGTTTGGAGAAAGAAGGCTACTTATTTGTGTAAATATAGTTGTTGTCGATAGGCTAAATTGATTTATATTGAACTGTGTGAGGTAAGTACCCAATAGTCATGTTGTCAAAATGATTTTCATTCACAATGTAGCAACAAATTAAAGGTGGTTTGGTTTCAATGAGTTAATTGTAGTTATAGTCAAAACTTGTTATAGGTATAAGGTATAGGTATAAACCAAATGCATTAGATTTCAATTACCAAACGTGAGAAGTAGCGAATGTGACATCATATTGAATGGAGAAAAACTGGAATTTGTTAATCAAACGGTATTCCTGGGAATCACGCTAGACGATAAATTGCAATGGGGACCACATATAACATCTCTTGCGGGGCGGCTAAGCTCGGCCGCTTATGCTGTTAGAAAGATCAGACAGTTAACAGATGTAGAAACCGCGCGTTTGGTCTATTTTAGCTACTTCCACAGGATTATGTCGTATGGCATTTTACTGTGGGGTCGGGCTGCTGACATTAAATCCATCTTTATTTTGCAAAAGAGAGCTGTTAGAGCCATTTATAATCTACGTCGCCGCGAATCCCTCAGGGAACTGTTTAAAAAGATTAATATTATGACGGTACCTTGCCAATACATTAATGGAAATATCATGTATGTAAGAAAACATCTACATCTTTTTAATACAATAAGTGATAGACAACATTTTAATACTAGAAACAAAGACAAAATAGATCAACCATTTTTCAGATTAGCTAAAGTACATTCATCTTTTATGGGGTACTGTGTAAAATGTTATAACAAAATACCTTGTGATATATTGCAGTTAAATGAAAGGAAATTTAAAAGTCATATTAAAAGTAAACTTTGTAAACAAGTGTATTATAAATTAGAGGATTATATCAAAGATAAGAATGCTTGGAAACATGCTGGTCCTGCTCCATAGGAAAATCTAGACAATTGAATTGTATAAATAATTATATTTATGACATTGATTACCTAACTCACACACTGACTTATTACTTGTTAATATTCTAGAAAAATCGTATATTTACTCTTACAATGTTTGTAAATATGTGAGCACCATCTGCACCATGTATCTATCATAAAATTAATTTATCTGTATTGCTTCAATTGCAATTGTTTTGTTTTTTTACCTGTTTTGGTATAGTAGTAATTTTATTCTGGGTGCATCGTTTTCACACATAATTATATAGTGAATGTACTTTGTTAAATTGTATTTAAAACATTTTAAAAGAGTAACGGTGGAGTTTCTTGCCCGTTCTTCTCCATACGAAACTACATTTTGGAATGGGCGACTAGAATCAACTCTATTTTAATGTAAATATTGACGTTCAAAAGATAAATTACCTTTTAAGTGCCTAATTCAAATAAATGCTTTGACTTTGACTTTTTAACTTTATTTTCAAAAAAACATACAATAAAATAGGCGTATTTTTTATTGTTTGAGTTACGCCTTCAACGGTTTAATTCTCAACTAGCTATGCCCTGTAGTTTGATAGGCATAGGTCTCGATCCCATGGAAACATGGGAATAAAAAGTATCCTATGTCCTTATGCAAGCCATGGTCGACCCATGTGCCAAATTTCATCCAAATCCGTTGAGCCGTTTTAGCGTGAAAGCGTACCAAGCAAACATTCAAAAATCTAATATTTTCTCTTTATAATAACCATTTAATAAACAACTTTCTTATTTACTCGGGAGTCTATCTATTCGGGGCGGCTCTGGGCATATACTTAGAAGACTGTAGACTTGTTAAATCTAAAGAATCTCGGGAACGAGTCCAAAGAAATAAATCTCAAAGCGAACGGTATTCGAGTAGCACAAGACCTGTCGGCCAACAACCCTCCACCCACTTCAGGATGGTGACCTCCTTTGTCTAAAACCTTACAATCTTTATCTATCTTATGCAACATGTAACATAATGAGGGTTTCTCCTGCCAGGGGTGCGGGTTTGTTCGAAAGAGATACCGCAGCCCCTGGCATACGGGCTACTGAGGGAACACGGGTGGGTTTTAGTCAGTAAAAGTCTGACACGCCCTCCTGCTCCACCCAGAGCGGGAGAAGTTATTTGAAGATTTCCCAAAAAAAAAACGGGGGTTTTCTGGCAGCACTGAGACATCAGGTCCGGGCACCTGACAAGTGTCAAAGCGCCTACAGACTGAATGGTGAACGAATGTCATCAAATATTTTAATGACCTTGTCGAACTGGAAGACCTCTTGTCAAAGTGGCGCCAACTGGTGGCTCGAATATTCAAGAACTGCCCCAAATCAGAGTATTGAGTTAAAAACACAAAACAATGACCAAAACTATTTTCAGAAATGCATAGGTACTGTTGATCTTCATCTGCCTAGCCTTTTCCAAACAATTTTTGGGTCGGCTTCCAGTCTAACCGGATGCAGCTGAATACCAATATTTTACATGGAGCAACTGTCTATCTCCACAACCCTGTTACTGGGTAATACGACACCCCTTGGTAAGACTGGTTGTCAGACTTTCGGGCTTCTGACAGCCGGGACCAACGGCTTAACGTGCTTTCCGAGGCACGGAGGGGTATTGGTATGTAAACATGGTCACCCATCCACGGATCAACCGCGGCAAGCGTAGCTTAACCTGATCGATAGACCCGCGCAACTATTGGTACTTAGCCACAAGCCCCTCAATATTACTGTTGATAAATGATTTTATTTCTGTAGTACGTAGTTTTGTACAAACACTTTTACATGTCAACCATATTTTTAAAATGAGATGATGTCGGCGTTTCCTCAAACAAACCAAGGCAAACCCAAAACTCACAGTTTCTTTTAAAGTCCAGACATAATCTTGGTCAGATCTTGTGAAGACCATGTGGATTGGTGTCCGAAATGGACTTTTGTGGAAAGAACCACACAGATTGAGTATTATTATTAAGAACATCGTGTTGAACCTACCATTACTTTACGCATTTAAAAATTCTTATTGCCTTTGTGTAAGTTTTAAATTTATTTGAATCAATCAGTGGTAGGTGTGGCAAAAATACTTAATTTTTGAGCAGAAGGACGTCCACTGATGGACATAAGCCTCCCCGAAGCTCCTCCACGCTTGACAGGCGGGTTGGCGATCGCAGTATGGTGATAAAATGCATAGAGAACGCTGCCCATTCTCTAGTAAGTCCCTTAGTCGCCTTCTACAACACTCATGGGAAGAAATGGAATGGCACTATTCTTTTACGTCCGGCACCACACGGAACACGATTACACCTTGTATTATACATTTAAACATTGTGTATAACGAAGTTATCGAAATACTTTGCTTGAATATTTCGCAATACACATTCCTTGTCACATTTGCAGCAGAAACTCCGAAGCAGAGCAATAAGGCATAGTTCTAATATTATAATAAAATATACTAGAAGTAGAACGACAATTTATGCTCCATGCAAATGAGTAGTCCAAAGAATCTAGAGCGAAACGTCTAAAGCTTTTAGAGCCATAAGATATTAACCCATTTAACACGACAAAATTTATGTCCCTCGTCATATAAGATTCACGACATGTTGGTACACAATTGAAACAAATACAGCAGAATAACTTCTAATTTTCTACTCTATATATACGTTGTGCGTTTTCTGCCTGATTTAACTGTTTGCCATGGTAATGTAAGGGGTGGTCTAACCCCGCGATTTTACGTAGGTACGCGTATACGCAATACGCACCCGGTACTGATTTATTACCTGGCTCGTGTAAGGCTGGCTGCAGACCGGCGACATTACGATTTTTTGTGTCGTTCTCTGCAATGTGTAACAGAATAGAGGCAAGATCTGAAAACAGTTTTTCCCTAATTGATATCAGTAACTTTTAATTGAAGTAGGTTTATTTTCAAAAATTATGTATTTTGCCATATTTAGCGCTGATTGGGCCAAAAAAAAAATCAATATTATTTCAAAGTATAAGGCTAATGTAGTGGGCTGCAATATTGTTAAAACTATATTTTTGTTTTTGTTATTTGTAAACATTTTATATTGTAGCTGTTTATTGTCCCATAATAAATAAAAAATAAGATTCAATAAAAAAAAAACATAAACTTATGTATGGGTCAACACGTATTTCTTAATAATAACAGTTAGCTTTAAGAAAAAATAGTTTTGGCCAGTAATTGTATCGTTAATTATATAACACGTTGTATAAAGGTAGACAGAATTGGTGTCGAACTACAGAATGCTGATTTGCTAGAAAAAGCATTTGTTGTGTAACTTTGTACGTCTATTCTGATTTAGTTTCCTTTGAGGCAGTTAACGAGGTTTTTCCTTACTGCTTTTGTACTTTTTCTGCCTTTTATTGCGAAATGTTTGCCGTCAGGTCGGCGTTAACGGAAAGAAAATCATTAGGATACAATTAAGCACCGTTCTTTTGTCGAAAGTGGTCGTGTAGGAATCCTACTATATAAATAAGAAAGCTTGTATGTTTGGATATTTGTTACTCAGTTACGCAAAAACCTTTTAACAGATTTCGATGAAATTTGGAACATGGATAGTTTATATCCGTGATTAACATATAGGCTTTTTATCCCGGTTGTGTGTTCCTGGGAGATAATTTTCCGGCATTCACGTGGGCGAAGCTTTTGGCAAAAGCTGGTGATGATGATGATAGGACTCCCTTTTCCACACGTAGACTCCCATTCGGTCCGTTGTGCGTGGGGATACTGGCTAGCAGAGCCAGCCTAGCTGCGCCCAAAAGCACAGAAGCTCCCTGGGAGCTTCACACGCTTCGCGGAGCGACCTCACTGTTCCGAGGATTTCTTCACGTTGAGAAGCCACGGCCTCGCATTCCAGGATGACGTGGGCGGCTGGCAAAACCTGGTTAATAATATCATAATATACCCTCAACTTTTAATGAAGAAAATTCATACCTTTGATATTGATTGGACGAATATTATAGCACATGGACAGTAAAAACAATAAAAAAATAGTAAAAAAACATAGTGATAGTAGGTATATCCATTATCAGACATTCAATTTGCTGTCGATGTAGGAGAATCAAAACAGGTGACATACCTTCACACACATTAGTTCATATGTGAGTAGCTGTGCCACGGTCTAACACTATACAACTAGTCAAAGCGTTCGTTCGACGCTGAATTTGGTATTCTCGGCTCCAGCCGGTCGGTGACGCTAAATCTGGTATACTCGGAGTATAACCAGAAGGTGACATTAAAACGATTTTATTATGATTGTATGAGGGATTTATTGATATTTTCCAATTTATGTGACTAAAAACCAATGTTAATAATGGCTTAACAATAATTAAAACAATTACAGATACTTTTGAATTGTCAAAGTATCGGTCAGTCAGAAAGATAAAACTGGTTGCCCATTACAAAGAATAGTAAGTTCCTATGGAGAAGAACGGACAAGAAACTCCACTGAAAAATAATCACAATAGTTATCGAGAATTTAGTCTGTGGCGCTGCGAGGAATGCATGACAATTCGTCGTTATGCAACAAGTATAGTATTAAACCACTTCTATTATGTATCAGTCATGTGAACCTATCGGTTTTCAGAGAAATATGGGCCATTGCCATGTTGCTGACCTTTAGTTCAATAACTTCTTTATGGAAGCATAGTCGTGAGCTATGCTATAGTTTAAAGTACTTTTCAGCAAGGTAGTAGAGGCTTGCTTTGCTCGTATAGTCAAGGAAATGAATTAATTGACGATCAATGTGCCAAAATACAGGCCAGTGTGTCCCGCATAATGGCAAACGACAACGTGGCAGGTCTAAACGGAGATGGCGGAATGATCTGGGCTCCATTAATAAAGATTAGTCCTTTGCAGCAAAGTGGTGGAAAAAGAGTAGGGAGATATTTGCCCAGCTGTGGGATATTAATGGCTAATAATAAAAATTGCCGTGTTATTTAATATAACTCTCAAGGAATGGCAGTTGGAAAATTAGAAAAGTACGTAGAAAGATTAGATTCTCTGTGTATAGAAATTAAAACAATACATTTTCCTGATTTTAACTTTTGACACTCGCGTGCCGTGTGGTGCCGGACGTAAAAGAATAGCACCATCCCATTTCTTCCCGTGGGCGTCGAAGAAGGCGACTAAGGGATTTACTAAAGAATGAGCAGCAGCGTTCTTTATTCATTTTACCACCATAATGCGATCGCCAACCCGCCCGCCAAGCATGGCGATTATGGCAAAATCCCCCCTCTTGGGGGAGGCCCATGTCCAGCAGTGGACGTCTTTCGGCTGAAATGATGATGATGATGACTCGCGTCTGTCGCCAATCCTAGCAGTATTTGTTTTGGGTACCTAAAAGGCTTACTACCTGGATATACTGCAAAATAAAACTTAGTCCCTCTTTCTCTTTTTTTTATGTTTTCTAAAACAGTAACCTGTGTTAAACAGCGGTAGTACTTATAGCAAAACAGTAGCAAAAAAGTATAAATATCGAGTGTGCAAACGGCTTTAAAGGTAAAAATCGTAGGTGTGTACCAGCTCATATGTACCGAACTTTATATCTTTGATAAACTGCCTTTGCTCTCACGTAACCGATGCGTTTTGTTTCCCGACTGCGGTCACGGGTAGGGGAGTAATGATTTTCACAGTAGGTTACCTCGGTGTAATGTTACATTTACGGTAAGCGGGTTATTTGAGCTTTTATGTTTGTATCATTTGTTTTTTTTTTTTGTGGGAATAATTTGGCAAAGTTTGCTTGGCAGCTGCTCGTTGTACATCAGAGACGAAAGTAGCTTGTGAAGATTATTATTTCTAATTTATCTAGAAATTTCTTTCTGTATTTATTAAAAAGTATGACAACATTTCTGTCTGGTTTGTGCCCGGTTGAATATAACTCGTGAAATGCGTGTGTAGTATACGATAAGATTTCAAATAGCTACCAAGCGAACAAATTAAGGCCCGAAACAGTCTAATTTGAACAAAAGAAAGTCAAAAATATTTTATACGCCATACAAACATAGTGTGTATCATTTTGAAGAAGAATAATACGTTTATTTACCAAGGGAACGTCATGCGTCGTAAATACGGCAAAATATAACCAGAAATCCTTAAATATTATAGTACTCAAAACATAAACTAGAAAAATACGAAAGCTTTTCTATTTTTCGCCGTAGCTGGCCACGACACCCAGCCAAGTTGCCAGTCATAAATTATGTATGTAACGCTACCGAAGAGTTGGGTTATTTCCACAAATATATTATGTGTATGCATCGGACATAATACGCTTTTGCAATATAAATGTCCTTGATAAAACTAGTTTACTCCCTGTAGTAAAAGTCTTCATATTCTTCATAATCGTAACCTGTGGTCTATGTCCATTAATAGAATAATAACAAGTCGTCTTCGTGTCTTGTCTCTGATCGCTTATTTTAAAAAACTACGCAACGGATTTTGATGCGGATCACCATAATTAAAAGAATTTATTCCGGAAGAATCATGTGTATAAAATATTAAACTTAAGACACTTGAAGAACTTAACGCAACGAACTGAACGCCTACGCAATCTTTTTGTCAACTTTACCACGTAGACAAAAACTGTTTTTACCGTCTTGCTACGCCGTAGCTGATGTGATGACGTAGACGCTACGCAAGCTACGCTTTCGTAGCGAGCGACCGATCATGCAGTATCGTCATTATTTCTCTTTCAACTTTCATAGTTTATGGACGTGTGGATAATTATTATAATTATGTCAAAGTGAAACTTAATTAAATCAATGTTACTTGTGACAATATTTTATAAAATAGTTAAATAAGTGATATAAAGTGTGTTTGTGTCTAATTATCGCGCTGTACAGTACAAGATTTATTTAACGTAAGTAGTAATATGATAATAACAACTAAGACATTTTTATTACATTCCATAATGTATGCATACGTAAATATGTTATATAGGCGTAAGGCGCCACTCATTTCACAGTACACCCATTCAAAGTGTTTAATGCTTTTAGAATATCTGAATGTATAATTGTTTGGTGCATGTTAAAATAAAGAAATTTAAAAATGAAAATAAATCAAATATTAGTTTGAATGTCACTATTGATAATTCAGTCACTTTTATCTACAGTTATTGACTATTTTGAATGGAGTTTTAATATTATAAACTTGTGATGCTATGCAATAGACAAAACGTGTTGCGCTGCCCGAGGTTTTTATTTTTTATCACGCCAATAAGTACAACATCTTACAGTTTCCCAAGACGATGTTATAAGCTATCTATTAAACTATATATATATAAATGGGGCAAGGGCAGGAAGATGATGTTAATGTTGATGTTGATGATGATTCTGTGCAATAGGCTTCTGCAATCTGGTTTGCCCCCTGTTATATGGGACTTAAAAATAACTGGCGAAGTGTAGGTTTATTCCTGCCTTACTCGTCGGGGAATATAGGTGTGATGGCATATGATAGTCATATTAATTTTAAAATAATGTACCTATGTCATCATCATCATTTCAGCCGAAAGACGTCCACTACTGGACATAGGCCTCCCCCAAGCTCCTCCACTGCGACCGGTTCTGCGCTTCTCGCATCCAGCAGATTTCTGGTGCCGTTAATGCTTGCCATTTTTTGGGGGATTTCCCATAATCGCCACGCTTGGCAGGCGGGTTGGCGATCGCAGTATGATGGTAAAATGCATAGAGAACGCTGCTGCCCATTCTCTAGTAGGTCCCTTAGTCGCCTTCTAGAACACCCACGGGAATAAATGGGATAATGGGATGGTGATATTCTTTACGTCCGGCACCACACGGAACCACGTTAACTATGTAAAAATATTCTCATATTGTGTGTAATTATATTTTTGTTAGTGAATTGCATTTTTTTTTCCTTATATCTTACACGCGTAGTCTACATCCCTTTTTATATAATCTCTATGTATAATCTTTTTATACATAGAGATAATGTATAATCTGTATGCTTGAAGATATTTCTTTAGTAATAAGCTGATACTTATTAAAGCTAAAGAAAAGTTGATCCATTGTACGTATTTTTCTGATCCTTCCTTCTTGCCTCTTTATATAAGTGTGCATGAGTGGTTAAATAAATAAATATGTTCATCATCATCATCATCAGCCTATAATGTTCCCACTACTGGGACACAGGCCTCCTCTCGGTGAGAGGGATTGGGCCGTAATCCACCACGCGGGCCCAGTGCGGGTTGGTAGATGTCACATGTCTTCGATTTTTTTGTGTTAGGACATGCCGGTTTCCTCACGATAATAATAAATAATACATTTATTTATTTTCTCCCACAAATATTAATGTACACAGTATATATTTCAAAAGTTTTAATATGGGAGACAGGAGCCCATACTAAGTAAAACCTGTGCTATGGGTAAAATGGGTAAAAACGATGTTTTCCTTCACCGTTTAATGAAATTATTTACACAAAGTAATGCGCCTGGCTGGGTTCGAACGCACGACCTACAACTGGTAAGTCGCGGCGGTTACCACTAGGCCACCACTGCTCTCTAATAAATATGTTAAGAACAATAAATTACAAACTATAACTCAAATTGTTGACTTACTTACTCGCAAGCTCGCAATTAACACACAGACGTGTGTCAACTTAAAATAGTTCTCAAACAAAATTCCCGACAAACTAATTCAGTAAATGTCGGGCCGTGTCAGTAAAACTGAGTTACTTCCAAGTAGGAAGGTATTTAACACAGCTTTTCAATTTAACTTCACTCCTGTACTTACTAAATGCTTTATCTAAAGTTAATCTGTTACTCTGATCTTATGGTCCTTTAATTCTGTTTAATTTGACGTCGTTTCAGGAAACATCTGCATGTCTTTGAATAATTTGTCAGTGACTTGTTTATTAATTACGTTAGGGGATTACGAACAATTAACATAATGCTTGTGGATTAAGTGTATGCGTAGAAAGGACCTGCACCCTAAATGCTTAACACGCTATCAGTCTGAATCATTATAATATTGCTAATCCATCCACATACACTTATACACTAAAAATAGTGATATTCATAATATTAATAGGTACTAGAAATAAGGACAAACTACGGGGTCCCTTTCACCGGCTTCATAAAGTTCATAACTCATTTGTTGGGCTTGGTATTATAACCTTTTATAACAAGCTTCCCTCTTCTTTGCTAGATTTACATTTTAATGCGTTTAAAGCTAAAGTAAAATCAAATCTTTGTTCTAAGGCATACTATTCTATTAACGACTACTTAGACGATAAGAACTGTTGGTCGCTGTGATTAACTCAAGACAACGTTTGTGTTCTTTCACCAGAATAAGCTTACTTAATGACAGGTCATATGGGTTACTCCATATCATTGTTTATTTTATTTAACTGTATAAACCATTTTTTTTTTTTGTTGAATGTTGAATACTTTATGAATAGAATAAAGTTCTTCCAACTTAACAGACAGCAGTGCTGCTGGGGAGTTTGTTGCGCCACTTCTTCTTCCCAGCTAAAGCACTAGGAAGTGGTGAAGGGCGGGCGTTTTTGGGGGACTGTCTTATGTAATTTTGACGTTCAAAAAGTGCCGACTCTCAGCATAGTTTGAATAAATGACTTTTGATTTTGATTGCTTCGTATGTTGAAAAATTTTGTTTGCTCAACAACAAAAAATACGCAATGAATATTCTTGAACTGTTTAAATGAAAGCCATTCCTAGTAATATTGTGTCACGCAATAACCCCGCAGGCTTCCTTAAAGTAACATTAACTAACAATCCACATACCAACTTAAATCTTTATTACACCTAAGTATTATGAATGAGACAACGTTGTAGGCCTTACAGACTGTAGATTTGTAGACGATTTTCTATTCTGTATTTTTATTCCTCTAAGTACCAGGTACTTATTGACAGGCCTGCACTGTCCTCCCATAGCTATTATCACTGTAATTTGAAAACATTGTTAAAGGCAATTATTTTTAAAAGAGTAACCGTGGAGTTAATTGCCGGCTCTTCTTCATAGGAAGCGACAATTTGGTACCTTGCACCTACTCGTAGCTTCTGACGTTTCATAAGTGCCCATGCAGGTTTATGTGAAATTAAATATTTTGATTTGTTGAACTGTCTTAATAAAAACCATTCTTCTACTGTTATTGTATTGCAATTCCCCCGCAGTTGCTTGTATCCCTCTTTAAAATATTAGTGTATCAGTTTTCGTTACTTACTATAGATGTCGCGTTTTAGCATGACAATAGCAGTCATGGACCCACCAACATTATGTAGCATTTTTACTATTTCATAACCATGAAAAAAAGCCGTACATGGTTCTGTGTTTGTATTGCTACGGAAGATAAATCTATTCGACAATCATATTTTTATCAACATACAATCTGACATTGAGTTGCAGGCTGAACCGTAGATAAGTGTTTCATCGACGGAAGAGTAGGGAAAAGAGGAGGTAGGTAGTAGGAGGTCGAAAATTATCCTACGAGAGTACGTTCTCGTAGGATAATTTTCGACCTCCACGTGGGCGAAGCCCTAGCCGCTGGTAAACCCTACTTAAAAAAAAATAATGTAATGTATCTCGTTGGTAATCCTTAAATAAATAAATAAAAGAAAGTATTGCTTTAGTCTACAGACAGTTTTTCTGAGTTCGGAGGCTTATGCAAATTATATACCCAGGAATATTCTTCTCAACAGACATAATTACCGAACTTGACAGCTCCAAAAGCCTTACCCAAATCCAAAATCAATTACAACAAACAAAAAATACGTCGAAACTAATTTCTTTGAACATTTTGCTTTAAAATTACTCCGTGTTGTGCGTGACTGGGAAGACGAGCAGCGTTTCTTCCTAATTTATTTCTTGTATCACTATACCAAGCGCCATTACCGACTGAAGATAAGGCGTATTAGGTGATTGAATTAATTATTCCGTTTGTTTACTACCTACTTGTTAGGGAATTGGTTTAGTTAGGAGGGTATTTTGCCGCTGAAGTTTTTTTCTGAGGCACGTAATAGGTACTTTTAGTTCTTGGGGGATTAAGAGCCAATTCAATTTTAAGCCTTATGTTGCCTGTTGGGAAATAGAAAACAAAAAAAACGCCTTGTATTCTAATTTAGTAGCGACAAATGAAGGGAAGCTAACAAAAGGTATTTGTGAGTGGAAATTACGGGAGGGGACGCCCTCGGAGGACATATATAGTGACCTTATTGGTGATGATCTCCAGGTGATGTTAAGATGTTAAGGCCAGGTGTGTAGTTTTCGGAACCGGCGTCCGTGTATGACGTATGGACGTGAACGAGGCAAAAGGGTATGAAAGGATAGTAGCAGTTGGCTTTCTTTACTTTCTGCTTACCCCCATGGGAAAAAGGCGTGAGGTTAGATACGTATGTAGTAGCGACAACGGTTTAAACTTAAATGGCGTTAGAACATTGTGTTTTTCAAATAGAATCCATCTGCACAATTTAAACCACATGTTTAGCAGTGGGGCTTGTGGCTAAGTAATAACAGATGTACGAGCCGATCGATAAGGATAAGCTTCGCTTGCCACGGCTGTTCCGTAGATGGGTGAAACTCTTAACACAATCAAAATATTTTATTTCACAAGGTTTCCATACAGTGCGAGTACAGCGGTAACTGGAAATGTATAGCTTGATGTGTAGCCGTGTGTACCAGGGCACCCACACGTGCAGAAAGAGTTAATGCCAAACTTCCTTGTCTTCAACGTAGTCTTTAAAACCCACATCAAAATGCTTTTTTGATGTGGGTTTTAAACTTTCCATCGCTAAATTCAGTAACCGACTTTGGCAAATTATTATAAAAGCGGATACTGTTTATGAGAAATGACGTGGATTTAAAGGTATTATGGAAATCGCTGCTCATTTTGAATTAAAAAAATCATCATTCTCATCATTTCAGCCGAAAGACGTCCACTGCTGGAAATATGCCTCGCCCAAGCTCCGGAATTTCGACTGGTTTTGTGCTTTCCGCATCCGGCAGATTCCCGCGGCCTTCACAAGGTCATCGTTCCACCTTGTGGGAGTAAAATAATACTTTCTAAGATCTAAGATATACAGAGAAGGCATCAACATACCAAGATACCTTCGTGCCTCAGAAAACACGTTCAGCCGTTGGTCTCGGGTGCCAATCGTGGATCATATACAGTCTTCACGGGCCGTCAAGAGCCCGAGCAACAACCAGTCTTACTAAAGAGTATCGTATCACCCAGTGACTGAAGTGTGGAAGTCAGATAGGCAGTTTGGCATCAGGGTTAATTATTTATATTACAACCTTATGTTTAACGTTATAATGGCCGCAATACTTGTTGAAAAAACATGACTATACCCACCAAAATCTGGCTAACGACACTAAAAGTTGTGCACACTCATACGCACCGGCGCGAGCGCGACGACATAATAACTCTGCTACAACAATTTTTATGAAAACTTCATTGAAATTGAGCTACTAGAGTCACGTCGCGGCTGTCTTTGGAGGCCTTAATACTTAATATTCTCAACAGTTTTTCTTTACGATATTATGTTAGGAGTTCACAACACATTATGTTACAACAGTCTCAGACATTATACCTACTGTTTTCTGAAGAAAACATTTTTAGTAAGAACCTACTTCTAAGTGTGCGTGACTAGAATTTTGTAAAGATAGGTTATTTTCAAGATAAAATAGAATAGTTTGCGTAGTTTCTTAGTAGTAGCTGTGCGTGCGGATTTGCCCGCGTTTAATGTCGGAAATTATGCCCCCGGAATGTCATACCAGGACAAAAAGTAGCCTACGTTCCTCCTTATAAGCCATCATCTATCTGCCAGTGAAAGTCCCGTCAAAATCGGTCCAACCGTTTCGTAGATTAGCCGGAACAAACAGGCAGACAAAAATTTCAAAATCGTTTTCGGTAAAAAACTCGATCATCTGTTTTGTACTACCATTCGTGCGTATAAATTTCATTTCATTTGAATGACTAAAGGTCGATACGAGCAACTAAAATTGCTCCATCCTGGTCAATTCTCGTCAACTATGACGTCACGACTACATCCAGCAATTTAGGGCAATGGCAGCATGTAGCAACCTGTTGCCAGAGATACGGCCACACAATACCATGCAATATGGAGCAACTTAAAAAACTAGGCACAACGCCCCGCCGCCTCCGCCGCCGCCGCGTTGTGGCTCCAGATTGCTTCATTTAATTGATCCAGATTGATCCATTAGTGTTGCCGAGCAATAACTGCTCAAAATATTGCTCGTGTAAATGATAAATGATTTTATTTCTGTAAGTTGGTTTGTAAAAACACTTTTTCACGTCAATCATATATTTTTTTAACTAGATGAGGTCGGCGTTTCCTATCTGACTACTCTGAGAAGAAACGCCGAAACAAACTCAGAGGTCACATTCTCTTTATAGTCCAGACATAATTTTGGTCAGATCATGTGAAGACCATGTGGATTGGTGTCTGTAATGGTCTTTTGAGGAAAGAACCACACAGATTGAGTGGACCTGCCCATTCAGTTCACGCATGTATCAGTAATCATACAGCTCAACTCAGTACTTGGCGAGCTCAACGACGTAAAACAACCTAAACACTTTTAAAATTGTAATTAGTATTGTCATTATCAACTAAATGTAGCAACTAACGAGAATCGAAACGGGAAAATTTGAAAAAAAAAAAACATAAAATTTGTACCTATTCATTCAAATGAGTTATTTAATATTTTTCCTCTGTTCGAAAGCTAAACAAGTTGTTTTGTTCTTTACTGTTCATTTGGTGTGGTTCCAGCGAGTTTTGAAGTACATTCTTATGATAAAAAAGATTATAAAAAAAATGTAATCCAAGTAATAGTTTATACTTACTTATAACGTTGTAATGTTGTGTTAGTGTGATAATAGTGACATTTCTATAAACATTTGATTAAGTGTGTCCATAGTGCTAAAAAGTAACCAAAGGTAGGTTGTAAATATAGGTAGGTACATAGCATAAGCACAGTCAGCCTATAAAGTCCCTACCGCTGGGACACAGGCCTCCTCTCGGTGCGGGATTGGGCCGTAATCCACCACGCGGGCCCAGTGCGGGTTGGTAGATGTCACATGACTTCGAATGTTGTTCTAGAACATGGCCGATTTCCTCACGATGTTTTCGCTTACCGTTTTGAGAGCAGTGGTGATTAAATAATTTACAAAAAGAAAAGCGCCTCTCTGGATTCGAACCTACAATCTACATCACGCAAGTCGCGGCCATAAATGAATGCGTAAATATACATATCTTACGAACAAAATAAAAGTAATTAGGTACATCCTTACTATTATTAATATTATAAACGCGAAGTTTGTATGTATGGATGTTTGTTACTCTTTCACGAAAAAAACTACTGAATGGATTTGGATGAAATTTGGCACACAGGTAGACTATAACATAGGATACTTTTTATTCCGGTAGTACGTTCCTGCGGGATAATTTCCGACTTCCGTGCGGGCGAAGCCGCGGGCGGAAGCTAATCATACAGAATAAGTTTTTATCCAGTGCGCAAACTGTAACCATAAATTCAGCATATCATTCTAGGCCCCTAGCGTCGAACTTTTTCACCGGTTATACAAAAAAAAAATTGCTGTTGTTGTGTGCTGAAGAATTTATTAACTGAAAGAGCATAGTAGAGTTTATGGAAGAGGATAATTTTAATAAAATACAAAATAAAACCATATTCATATCTTAACTATAAGGTAAATACATTTTAGTTAGTTATTTATATAATTCGTTATGTAATCTTATAACTACGCTACGAGGTCACAACCTCGCGATAGCTTGGATAATAACTACAACGGAATTCCTAAAAATTACGTGCATGAATGCGTGTTAAATAGATTATTTATTTCCTTATTTATACCTACATAGACTGTGTAATAAATAGGCCTTAAGTAAGTACCACGTAATCATATTTGTAGAGTAATTGTATTATCAATGTTCTATATCTATCTATGCTTCTTTAATAATTAATAATATTATAAAGAGGTAAAGTTTGTGAATTGAAGTTTGTGAGGTTGTAGGGGGTAATCTCTGGATGCACTGAACCGATTTTGAAAATTCTTTAATCAATAGAAAGCCACGTTATTGACTTTTTCTTGGTAGTCGGATTTGCAAATTAAGTCTGAGAAAAAACGGTCGAACGAAAATGTTTCTTACGAACGCTGCCTTAACGATGAGAGATATATGATTGAATTCTAGAGAAAAGTTGTAGAGCTTGATAATGCCTACAAAAAAATCAACGACAGCATATGTCTATCTTTTATATTCAAATCACAAAAAGAAGTTTTTATATAAAAAAGACATTTAAATCGTTAGGCCATGTTTATTGGTCATAATATCAACAATTATGAATTTTTATCAAAATAAGTAAATTTATTGTTTAAAGTGTTTCAAACAAAAGACTTTTCCCTATTACTGCATATAATTTGGACGAATGGTTAAAGAGATAATACGATAGGTATGGAACCGCGACCGTGTCGTAATCTACTTATTGATAAAAATGTGTACTGACCAACGAAGTGGGCACGGGTCATACTTAAAGTAAAGCAGAAGAGTTGTTTTTGATTGAACGCGGAACTACACTACCATACAGATTAGAAAAAAAAAATGCATTTGATAAATAAATTCTTGAGGAAAGTTGTAGGTTATTAAACATCAAAGCTAGCAAAGACTGTTAGGAGCCGAGCAAAAAAGAAATTCGTTGCAGGAATCGTCATCAAGGTCAGGCGATGCGATGCAATGCCATGGGTTGGGTCTGATGAACAAGACATTTCGAAGACGTGGACGAAGTCGCGAGCAGCAGCTACTTTGTCTTAAAGGGAGATATAATTTATAACATGCATAGATTAGACTCTTACCGTCTTATTACAAAACGCGATCTAACTTTAGTTCTATACTCGTACTAAGTCCCGTATTACAGAACGTCACTCAATACTCAAGCACTACTTAAAACTAGTTTCAACCAATCAAATAGCTTGAATCTAGTTTTAAGTAATGCTTATCATTACAGAAACGCATTGTAAATAATCTTACCTATTAAAAAGTGTTACCTACTGTTTCCCTACTGTACGCACTGCATTTTGTGTTGTTTTATTTTCTTATGTTCTCATTTTATTTAATATTAACAAACTTTGTTTGTATATTGGAATAGCAATTACCTATTTTATTTAACTGTTGAGTTTTGAAGCTTAAAATTGACATTAAAGTATTCTGTACATTTCTGTAGCGATTTGCCTATCATGCTACCCCTAGCATCTTACTTTAATATTTGCATGCCAACTTATGGCGAAATGTGTCATCGTACTAACAACTTATGTAACTACCGTCTTTTGTACCGCATTTACTGCAAATAAATAACTTTGACTTGATTTTGACTCGAGTATTGAGTGACGTTCTGTAATACGGGCCACAAGCTCTGAGCCAGTTTTCCATTTCCAAATTTATTTCGATTTGGATAAAATTCTTGATACAAAAATGACAACTTAGCACCGGACTAAGTTGTCAGTTTTGTGAAAAGAACTGTATTTTGATTTCTGTGAGGTTTATTTCAAAAACAGGTACGATGGTTTCAGCCAGAACTAAAGAAAAACCTTGTTTTGTAAACAGATCGGAAATCTTTCGCCAGATTTTGCTGATTTTCAACGTAACTAAACAACTAAAATATCACAGGGCGCGAGCAGACCACAATGACCACCAATTAATTCTCAGGGCTGCATATAACGTCGCCATTTCCACGTAATTCCGGCCATCTATCTTTCTAAACTAACGTTAGACTAAATCTTCCGTTTATAACATGTAAAATAGTCCCGGATGTCAGTTAAGTCTCTCCAGACGTTCCCGGGGGACTGTCGGCGATAACGTCTCTGTAATTATATCTACTGGGACGTTATACCTATGGTGATGATTGATGCCATTCTCAAGTTTGTCGACGTGCACACGAACGTTATAATTATCTCGGCGACATTTTTTCGCGCAGTGGATTGCACTGCTTATTGCTTAACGTCCAGAGTTGAAAATCGCTCAGTATGTTTTTTCAACGCGCTTTTTATAAATCATCAAATAACTTCTGCCGCTCTGGGTGGAGCTGGAGGGCGTGTCTAGCTTTTACTGACTGAAACCCACCCGTGTTTCTTCAGTTGCCTGTGTGCTAGTGGCCACGGTATCTCTTTCGAACAACCCGCATCTCTGGCAGCCATCGGCCCTTGCGGGCCCCATCAGTTTGTGCTGCCATCTCTTTGAGGCGCGCGTGGAACACAACGCTCTGACGATCCGGGCTTGGTCCTTACCGGACTGCGAACTACCCATTAATCGCCGTCTGGTTAGACTGGAAGCTGACCCCAGCAGCCTGGGCATAGTTGTTGAGATTGGCCGGTCCGGCTTAAATACGGTCTGGAGGACTATATACGTACAGGAATACGTTGCTAACAATCGAACGTATCTTTTGTATCTTTTTCAATCTCGCAATCCTCGTTCCACATACTCGTAGGTCTCGACAATTCCACATCCGCGTACAAAGCTACATAAAAATAGGAACAGAACTTCTAAAGCGACGTAAATTAGACAAGCTGAAAAAATATATATTGAAAACCAGCGAAGGTCCTTTGTGACTGTATCAAACACGGATCTAATAATAAGGCACTGTCACAAAACAGAGGGATGATTCTCGTAATTTTAAGAACGTTTACAGTCTCACCTCAGTCTCAATCAGTAAAAAATACCTCGAGTTTCTATACATTTTTGACAAGTTTTTGACATTTGACTGTCGCCGAGATGAGACTGCAACCAGAATTTGTACGTTTTTAATACCGAGAATTTGCCCTCAGATATGTAAAGAAGGTCAGCTCTATGAAACGATACGAAAACGCATGCACAAATAAACACAATTCACAGACAGCGAGTACAAGCGTACTCGCAACTGGCTTTCATTTGACATTGGTGCCAATTCTTTGAGTGAACCATTGGCACCAATTCTTTGAGTGAACCATTGGCACCAATTCTTTGAGTGAACCATTGGCACCAATGTCACCTAAACTATAAAAAGAGTATTGCTATCTCTTACTGACAGACCGCGAAAGAAAAAGACAAGTGACGCTTTAGATCTGTCAAAACAAATTTACGTCTTGATTGCCTTGAATTTAAGCACGATGAGTTATTAAATACTTTAAACCCGAGATTTTTACAATAAACATCTCACATGTTTTTCATTTAACCATCGAGGTTAATTTTTAAAATTTTCGTCGATGAGTGTTCAATTACAAGTTAGAAATGCTATCCAAACAATAATTACCTTCTAAATTCAGACGATTTTGTTACTCTTAAGTGAGTGATTGCTTAAGAATTTGAACTGAACCAGGTTCGTTTACACTTTTATCAGATACTTTTAAAACCGACTTTTCGTGTCTGTGTGGGTGCGCCTGTTTTCGTCCCTTGTACAGAGCTCACCTTCTGTATCTATCTATTATGTGGTACAGTTGAGTTCGGCAGTGCATTACGTATGCGGATGGTGTCCACAACCAATAGAACTTCTTTTCCACCCGAAGGTACCGATCCTGGGAGACTACCAGATTATATACTGTGAAAATCCGCTTTGTGATCAGATCTGGAGTTGAGATCAGGAAATTAAATCATTAATGGGTCCTGGGGTGATGTGACTTGCTTTGTTGAACGTAGAACCGGCCAAGCGCGAGATGGATTCGCAGACGAAGGGTTCCGTACCACAGGGTAGAAAACACAGTTGGTGAAAATTTAAACTGTCTATCTATTACGGTTCACGAGATACAGTCCGTTGACAGACATATAGACGGACGGACAGATAATGGAGGCTCAGTACCTAATAGAGTCCATTTGGCACCCTTTGGTTACAGAACACTGAAAATGCACAAGAAATCTTCAAATCTCGTCTTCATATTATAGAGACATTCATATATCTGCGGCTGATTTTATATCACCCCCACTGCTTATGTGAGTATCCTGTCAATCCGCGAGTCACTTTCTGCAAGTCAAGAATCATTTATCAACATACGTGCCGAATTCGATTGGCGCTGCGGTTACTAAATTATTTTCATTCACGTACACTTTTCTGTGTCTCATAAATATTCAAGCTGAATATTATTGACAAGCAGAAAATAATGATGTGAATAAGTATCAAATTTTGGTAACATAAAGGCGCATATTCTCTTTACAATTCAGTCGTTACGTAACGTGCTGTCTGAAAATGGCAACCTGTCCTGAAATACATGTTTTACCGTTCAACGTCGTAGAGATAAGTTGGTAAAACTATCAAGTGTCTCTCCCCTTTGTCGCTGAGAATGCTGAAAAATGGGCAGGTTTTATGCCGTTATCACTATGTTTAAATAAGTTCATTATAATTATGTAGATTATTTTACATATTGTGAATGAGAGAACGTTGTAGGCCTTACAGACTGTAGATTTGTAGACGATTTTCTATTCTGTGTTCGTCTAAGTACCTGGTACTTATTGACTGGCCTGCACTGTCCTCCCATACATTTTATCTCTGTAATTTGGAAACATTGTGAAAGCCAATTATTTTTAAAAGAGTAACCGTGGAGTTTCTTGCCGGCTCTTCTCCATAGGAATTTGGAACAATTTGGAACCGTGCACCTAGCTTCTGACGTTTCATAAGTGCCCATGCAGGTTTATATGAAATAAAGATTTTTGATTTAGATTTTTAAAATAATTTTTTGGAAGATTATTTATGGCGTTTCGTGTAATAATATCAAGGTGCCATATTGAGTGTGAGTTAAAAATATGGATATGGCGGTAAAATCTAACATGGATATTTTCCTTGTTATGTGCAACGAGGAAAATATATTATATACATATTTCAGTATCATGTCAGTGCAGCCGTGGCCTCGCCACCGACTACAATCCAACCTTCAAGCACAAATCTATTTAGTGTAGTCGGACTAAGTTAAATCCCGTTTGTTGCAAAACAAGGTTTTTATTTAAATCCTGTTTAAACCACCTTTGTGGTTCAAAGGTAGTTTTTGAATGAAGAACCCAATATGTGTATAGAAATGCAGTTATTTTTACAAAACTGACAACTGGGTGCGGTATTAAATTGTAATTTTTGAATTAGGATCTTTACCCAAATCGAAATAAAGTTGGAAATACAAAAACTGGAACTAAAGTTAGATCACGATTGGTAATAAGACCGAATAGGTTTTTGCGCAGACTAAATTAATAGGTTCGTTACCAAGGGATAAAGACTCTCCTTTTCACAAAAGCCAATTTTGTGATTGGTATGTAGCAATATCTTTGAGTTCTGAAGAACTATTACGTATTAAAATACCTACTTCAAACCAGGTGCTAAATAAAATAATAACACATAAAAAATATATCTTCAGCGAATGACAGCTGCAGAAAAATATTGCTTTATAAATAGGTTCCGTTCTTATAACGACTATTTGAAATAAACAGTGCAAAGAACGCAGTTCCAAGTAATAGGCTTTAGGAATACAGCTATCTTTCAGGACAACGCTTCGGGTTAGGGTTGTTTTTCTCAGGCTTGAGAAAATACTTTGTTATTAAATCTTGTATGTTTTTCGTAAAAACATCTATACGGTTGCGTTTTTCTTTATCTCAGTAAATAATTATGAACTAATTCGGCCATCATTCTCTGTTTTTTTACCCGACTACGGCGAAGCCAAAAGAGGGTATGACGTTTTTGGAAAAATTAACAACTCATTTACATAATCTTAAGAGCATCAAAAAAATCATTTACAAGATTTGTTCAATAAACATACTAGTGGGCACAGAGAATTGTGCCAAAAGCGTTTCGTATTTATACGATTTTCAATTAAATTATTGAAGGAAATTGAGCTGCCCTTAAAAATTCACACAAACTACAACAAACATACAATACATATATAAAACATATATAAACAACAAACATATATAAAATGAGAAGTCCTGACTGACTGACTGACTGACTCATCAACGCCCAGCCCAAACCCTTGGACCTAGAAAGCTGCAATTTTGCGCAGAGATTCCCTTTATAATGTAGACACGGAATAAGGAAGGATTTTCGAAATCATACCCTTTAAGGAGTTAAATAGGGGATGAAAGTTCCGCACGGGCGAAGCCGCTGGCAAAGGCTAGTTATTAATAAAATGCAGAGATATAAGTTATAAAACTTTTAACAGACAATTCGAAGGACTGAATGAGATATATAAATAAATAATTTTATAAGTTTGTTTACTGCAAAGTTCTTAAAAAGTATCTTTCTTCCGGCGTCGCGACGCTGTAGGTAGCGGTAGAGAGCGAATCTCGGTTCAGACGCAATGCGGTAACTGCCTGTCTAGATAGGACTTTATAGTCAGTTCATACAGAATATATAGCGCCGTATATTTTGTTTTGGTTTTGTTATTTTGTATTTTCACTGGTTTTTCATGCATTTTTAGGGGAAAACGCTATCTTTTATTGATGTGTTGGGAAATACGAAACTGGAGACTTTTTCGGGCAGTCCTTTTTTTTCTGAAAACAATATCAGAATATTTCAGTTTTTTGGGCGAGAGAGTGTATGTAGGTTTGATTACTTTTAGTTTTTTATGTTTCTATGATTATTTTTAGTTTAGTTTGTGATCTTTCTGAACCATTCCCAATAAATTCTTTCGTTATTTATTTACATTAACTTTTTTGCAAAGTAGGTATCTTTTGTTTTTATTGATGCAAAAAGTTGAATCTAAAAAAATATTGTCAATTTCGATTATTCTACAGGGTCAAATAAAATTAGTTAGTGAAACGCTGCAGACGTTATTGATGGGTATTGATGGGCTGTATAAATATATCTAAACATGATAAAAAAACAATTGGGGTTCGCGAGCTTAGGTAGTGTATTTTTTCTTTTTTTTTTCTCTCAATAAGGTACAAGTTTGGTACATGGTATTTAGGTTACAGGTAGATTCAAACCTCTGTGAGAGCTGGAGTCTATACTGGGTTCGGAACCTGTATTACAGATCTCAAGGCTCACACCCTTAAAATTACAATATTAAATTGCACAAGTGTATTTTAAATATCAGTTTTATAGTGTATGCCTATGCACATATGATGGGTATATACGAGTACATTAAAACAAACATAGCTGATTGTCTTGCATTTTTTTTTTTGCAGTTCCTCAGCCCTATGTTTTTTTTTGTCTTATTATGTTTCGATATTATCGAACCCACATCTACGAAGTTGAGCTAGCTAATTAAATTTGATCCCTATAGTTCTATAGCTCACTAAGTACACGCAGTTAGGGATAATAGGGGTCACCGGATACTTATCGACAAAATGTCGGTTTACACAAGTAGGTACCTCCTACCCATTGAGGAAAATCGTGACGTGTCCGTGTTTTGAGGATAAAAGCGTGTAAGCTGGTGTAAATAAGAGGGATGTAGTGGATATTAAAAGGGTCTACTTAGTTATAAACGCATTGAGAATCGGGGTAGGTACCTATGAACATATGTTAGTGAATAGCAACCCCTCTATTTTTACTCTACTGCCCCATCATCATCTGCCTAGCCTTTTCCCAACTATGTTGGGGTCGGCTTCCAGTCTAACTGGATGTAGCTGAATACCAGTATTTTACATGGAGCGACTGCCTATCTGACCTCCACAACCCAGTTGCTGGGTAATACGATACCCCTTGGAAAGACTGGTTGTCAGACTTTCGGGCTTCTGACGACCCGTAACGACTGTCAAAGATCCACAAATGACAGCCGGGACCAACGGCTTAACGTGCTTTCCGAGGCACAGAGGGGTCTTGGTATGTAAAGATGGTCACCCATCCACGGACTAACCGCGGCAAGCGTAGCTTAACCTGGCCGATCGACCTGTGCAGCTATTGTTATTTAGCCACAAGCCCCTCAGTGCGTGCTCCGTGCTCCGTTTTACCCTAGTGCCCCAGAAAAAGAATATCTTTTTCTAGGGTTCCATACCCGAAGGGTAACCAACGGGACCCTATTAGTAAATACTAATAGTAAACCTCCGCTGTCCGTCCGTGCGTCTGTCCGTCTGTCCACGAGCTATATCACTTGATCCGTAACAGGTGACAGACAGACAGTTGTAATGATTCATGATCCATTGGGCCCACTAAAATAAAAAATGTCCTTAATAATACTAATAAGCTGTACCAATAAACTGGGTTATAAACTGCGCCTTGACCGAAAAGCATGATAGGCAAACGCCGCAAATGGCCGCCATACCATCGCAACTCCCATGCTACCTAAGCGACACTTTAAGTTAATAATTATCATTTATATCTATTAACACTGTATTATTGTCTCAGTCTATGTATTTTTATTGATTTCTTATGGTAGATTCCGTTTATTATGGACATGTTTATATTTATACATGAAATGTTCGTCTATTACATAATTTTTTAGAGGAAAATTGTACTTACCCGATAACATAACGTATTAATTACATCACACGATGAGCGTCTTTACGTCACTCCAGAAGGTACTTGCAGAATTATCAGCGCTGTTGACAATAGGTCCGTCCGAAGTCACAGCATTTAGCTGAGCAAGGACCTGTTCGTGCACAGATGCGACGCACGGCTTAGTTGTTTTTATATTTGTGATTCGGTTGGAATAAAAGTAGTCAATAATGCACTCTGCTTTCGGCATTTTGTTTTTGTTTTGCTTGTTAATAATTATATAATTGCATGTACGTAATCCATTTGTCTATGTTCGGTCCCAAGCCTTGACTGACACTATCAGTCAATGGACAATATTGTGAAAATTATCGACTTGAATACGGGGCTTTTGGCTACATTGTATGTGTGCATTTTATTTCATAGTTTATTTTATTTTGTGTAATGTGCGTTTTGTTTGTGCAGAATAAACATTTTTTCTTTCTTTATTTCTTTCTCTAATGTTCACAGAATGTGTACTTATTTCTGTTGCCGCTATAACAAATCATCATCATCATCATTTCAGCCGAAATACGTCCACTGCTGGACATAGACCTCCCCCAGGCTCCTCCACTCCGCACTGCTATAACAAATAATAAAAATAAAATATATTAAAGGGACTACTAGAAACGTGGTTTTTTATGTAGTGTGTCCGACTCGCTCTTAGCTGGTTTTATTTTCGGAGTCATATATTCGTGTTAAGGGGGATGATTGTGTGGTGTTACACGAATGGATAGAATAAGAAATTAGTACATAAGAGGAAGCCTGAACGTGGCACCGATAGCTGAAAATTGTGTGGAAATCGGTTGTCATGGTGTGTGCATGTGATACGGAGGAATGAGGAAAATGTCGTGAGGAAAGTTTTGATTATTAATGTCGATGGCTATAGGAGTAGGGGGAGACCTAAGAAACGATGGATGGACTGTGTGAATGATGTTATGGTTAGAAAGGTGGTGACTACGGAGATGTAGACTAATAGAGAAATGACGAAGAAAAAAAAAAGTTGTGTTTTGCCGACCTCAAATATGATATATGGATGATAATATATTCGTCCGTTCGGGGTTGAAACATTTGGGCCATGGGGTCCCACTGCCCACACACTTTCTTATATTTTGTTCTTCTTACGTACTTCCTACCTAATCCAATATTTTGTAACATCCCATAAACCTGTGTTATGCAAATACATGAAATTGAATTTCTGTCGGTCGTTTTTCAGCCAAACCATCTTTCACACAATGCACCACCAATTTACACGGCTTATTAGCCGATCCGCAGGAGCTTAAATTAATCGAATCGAAAATTCCAGAAATACTTATAACTCTCTAATATTAATCAAATCAAAATAAAAATTAAATCAAAACGTTTATTTCGGACAATAATAATCCATATTTTGTTTACGGGTACAGTAGGTATTTTTTATTAATATGTGAAGCAAAAAACTTTGTACCTACAGTTCTTTACGAAAATTTACGCGGACAGAGGACTCTGAAATTCGGCACAGTTAAAGTTTTTATGGCGAAGGAGTGCAGAAAGATAATTAATATTTTTAATTATGATCGAATTTCGACCACTAGCGACCACTAGTGCTTATGGTACTTCATAATACCGTTCCGTGTGGTGGCGTACGTAAAAAGAACAGCACCATCCGTTTTCTTCTCGTGGGTGTCGTAGAAGGCGACTAAGGGATTTTACCAGAGAACGGGCAGCAGCAGCTGTATGCATTTTGCCACCATACTGCGATTTCCAACTCGCCTACTAAGCGTGGCAATTATGGCAACCCCCCTTGGGCCTATGTCCAGCAGTGGACGTCTTTCGACTGAAATGATGATGATGAATTGCCTATTGGTCATTAGTCTAGCTTACCTTCGTGTTAATTTTTATATAAAGAAGAATGTATAATATTTTCCAAATTAAAAATTATTTAGGCGCTTTGAGCTATTTTGAACTGTTGAGCTATTTTTATGTAGGAGAACCAATTTTATGGGTTCGCGTCACTGACATGCGTATGTTGTATGATGATGCCTTCATAACACTGACATTTACTCGACTAAATATTATTTTCCTGTTCCAGGTAACAAATCAAAACTGAAGTCCCACTTATTTCCTGCACCCGGAGCGACCAGTCCCCGAGACAGGTAGAAAATTATAAAAACTTTCAAATAAAATCGTCGTCCCGTAAAAGCCGGGACATCTGGCAGACCGACGTCCAAATCATTTTTAAAACCTCGCGGTCAAAGACTTTTAAATATTTATGTCATTTGTGGAAACAACATTGAATACGACTGAATTATTCTGGATTTCTTGACAATCTCTGTAACTTAGAACCAGAATTCGGATTTAACTTGGCTACAGTTGAATTTATGTTTGGGTTGGTTTTGTGTGGGTCGATTATTGTGCGTATACTTACTATGGAAGATTCAACGCCGATACATGCCATGTTTCTGCGTGGGATGGGATTGTGTTTTGTTGTCGCCGTGTTCGATGAGAGGTAGACAAGGAGGCGCAATAGCTTCTTAACCTTTTACTGAAAATATACAATGGAAAATTAACGCATATCATTTCTGTGCTGTATTTCCTACATAAGTAGGTATATTTTTATGTTCCGCCATTTTTACTTCAAGCTGTCTCCTAAATTCTGTTCTTTATTCAATAAAAGCCAAAGATAAGTAACTAAAACCATATTTTCACACGAAAATTTATGATATCTTAACATCTTTACGAAACTAAGTATCAATTTAGGCGTTACAGAGACCGTTATGGTGATAAATGCGGTGATTTTGGCCTAATGTGACTTCGAAGGGCACTAAGCGGTTGGCAAACTTCAAATATTACCGCCTGGCACTAACGATCTACGCACCTCACAGCTTTGTTGCAAAGTTCCGTGCGATTTGCGGAATTGTCCAAGATTTGGACATGTTCAAATGGAGATCAAAAGTTTCGGTAAAAATTTACTTATGGGTTTCGTTTCAACTAAATGTAGGTAATTTCGTGAACTTCTGGATTAGAAAACGTGATATAAAGGTCAGTATGAGATTTACCTGACTAGTAGGAGTTTGAAAAGAACATCAGCTAGGTTTTTTTTGCTAAACGAAGCAGATAATTTTTTTTTTGTCTAAATGTGACTGCAAACAATGACGAGCAAGCTCTTAATCTAAAGCTCACTTCGATCAATAGCTCAACTAATTTTTATTGATTGATTCTTTAAATATTGATCGTCTTTGAGCTTTTTATTTATTTGTAATATCGGTGTATTTTTTACTTTAAAATACGTAATATAAATGGCAGGTTAGTTATTTTCACGTATTTTTAAGACATAGGATACTTTTCATCTCAATTTTCCCACGGGATCGACACTTAGGTATGTGGGTGAAAACATATTGCGCAACTTGTCTATGCTTAATAATATTATAAAGAGGAAAGATTTGATCGTTTGTTTACATTGAATAGGCTCCGAAACTAGTGAACCGATTTGAAAAATTCTATCACTGTTGGGAAGTTACCCTATTCTCGGGTGACAGGCTATATTTTATCCCCGTATTCCCACGGGAACGGGAGCTACGCGGGTGAAACCGCGGAGCGCTGCTAGTGATTTATAAAATTCGAATTTCAAGTCATACTTGGCCCTTCCCTGATGCAAAACTTTCCCACCCAATATCGAAAGTTCCCAACAACACTATCTTATAAAAGAGAATACAAAACATGCAAACTTCTTACATTCAGCAGCAAAATTCATTACAGCGTCAACCACAAGATGCTAGTGTTTCAACAGTATTCAGTCTCAGCTACAGATAATATTTCAGATTTACAGCAGTCACGTATGAAAATGGAGGCTTTCGGCGCCGCCATATGAGACTGTTCGCAGTGAGTTACGGGATTTGAAAGGTGGTTACATCGGTCACCTGAAACGGGTTTATGAAAATATGGTGCGTTTTATTGGAAAGACAATGTGTGAGAATTATGTTTGCTTCATATTATACTGTTACTGTTTTGGACTAAAATGAGTTTAAAGACTATGGTTTGTTTGGAAGATGACATTATTATTCATTACATAAACTAAGGGGCTTGTGGCTATGTAATAAGAGCCGCATGGGTCGTTATTATCTATTTTGGCAAAAATAAATAAATAATAATAAATATTTATACAAAAATAAAATTGGGAAAATACAGTATAAATCTTAGAAATAATATTATTAGTATTACAAGTTGTGATGCCTGTACCAGGATAAACCTGTGTCAAAACTACTTGGACTGTAAAATCCCCATTTCTAGTATCAACGAAAAGGTACTCTCGAATAGAAACCAAGTTGCAAATTTATATTCTCAAATACTTTTATTAAATTAAAATAAATTGAAAACCCCGTTCACAGTTGGTGACAGCACCAAGCTCCATAATTAACATTCCATGGAGGAATAACGTCTGAAGTTTGAAACTTTGCATTACATTAGCTCGATATTCTATTAAAATTCTCTTCGTATGTAAAGTGCTTTCATGAAAGCACTAGCGTACTTTGATATTCGGGTCCTTATTACCCTCTTCATACGTCGTGTTATGTAGCACTTGAGGAGAAGTATTAAAACGAGTAATAAGGCTCTGTGACCTTATAAGAAGGCATGTGATTTTGTCGGCGTAGGTACAGCCAACAAGTGACACCTTACACCGTGAAAATAGTACATACTAATTCCAAACACATTAAAAATCACAAATGTCAAAGAATGACAGCTGTCATTTGAATGTACGCACAATTTATGCTTAAATAATTTTGCTGACTAACCAGTGGATAGAAGTTTAAAAAAAAACCTTAATCATTAGATTAGACAATTTTTTATCTCCGAATAATTTAAATAGCTAATATTCACACAATTACTCAATCTACTTGCAATTTCCACGTAACGACCGAAAAAACATCATAAAACAGTGGTAAATATTTATTTACATGCGCATAAAAAATGCCCTTTCATAGCTTAGGCGAAATGAGTAAAAAGCAATGAATATTTTAAGGGCATCTCTCGCAAATATGAAAAGGCCGCGAAAGCTCGAGCTGAGTTTTTTGTTTGCTCAACTTGACAGGCGTGGGCTTACTTGACCAGTGCCACCGCAATAACACACGGTACACATGGGTTACAAAGAATAAATGAAGAAGGTCCATAGCACAACTTAAATATGTACATACTGTGTCCATAGTGTCGGAAATAAAAAAAAAAAACTACTTCAAAATGGAGGAGGCTGAGAACATCCTTTCTCTGTATTTTTTTTTTTTTTGATAGGTATTCCGCGATATCTCAATTGAAGGTCGATTTCGATATATTTTGTAATAGATAGGGTAAGTATGGTATATATGTATCAGCGGTGGTCCCAATAATAAACTTTTCTTGTGTATATTTTTGCGTTAGCTTCGTTAATACGTATTTACTTAATCCACTTTGTGTAAATTGATGATGTTTTTGACAATTCCTGTTACTATTTTTTACACAGCAAGAAGTGGTATACGAATTAGTGTGGAGTAAGTTCCAGTACCGTGTGGTGCCGGACATAAAGAATAGCATCATCCCATCTCTTCCCGTGGGTGTCGTAGGAGGCGACTGAGGGACTTACTAGAGAATGGGCAGCAGCGTTCTCTATGCATTTTACCACCATACTGCGATCGCCAACCCGCCTGCCAAGCGTGGCGATTATGGCAAGCCCTACCCCCCAAAATTGGGGGAGGCCTATGTCCAGCAGTGGACGTCTTCCGGCTGAAAAAATGATGATGAAATTCCATAAATAAAGCGTGAAAATTACAAAAAAAAAAACTTTTTTACAAAAATAAATACCACCGACTTTCAAAAATGACACTACAAAGTAAAAATCAGCAGGCAGGCTACAGTCTTCGTTGCTGCTGGTAACAATCAAGTTTATTTACCAACCATGATCTTACTTTACAAAGCATCTAATATTATCCTACTAATATAATATTAATATTTAATACTTCTAATATTATACACTAGTTTTTGCCAGAGTCATCCCCTGCGCGGAACTCCCATTCCCTATTTAACTTCCTTTGGGGTTGAATTTCCAAAAATCCTTCCTTGTTCCTTGTCCTGAATTATAAAAGGAACCTCTGTGCAAAATTTCAGCTTTCTAGGTCCAAGGGTTTGGGCTGGGCGTTGATGAGTCAGTCAGTCAGGACTTTTCTTTTTATTTATATACATGTGAAAGTTTGTATGTTGAGATGTCTGGTTAACTAGATGTTTGTTACTCAATTACGCAAAGCCGTCCGAACTGATTTGGATGAAATTTGGCACGCAGATAGTTTAAAACCTGGATTAACACACAGGATACTATTTATCCCGGAAGTATATTTCCGTAGGATAATTTCCGACCTCCAGACGGGCGAGGCCGCTTGCAAAAACTAGATAATCATATTTATTCAATAACCGAAACTTCATCGACCTTAGTTGTCCAACCTTCTGTTTTACCATCTCTGTATGACACTTGTACCTCCCCTCCTAACCTGTGTTAAGTGATCTGCCTAACGAAGGGTTAAACTCGCGTTATGTGGGTTTGACTTCCCACAAGACAGGTCAGTGTTGCATAAGTAAAATAATCAGTTAATAATGCAGCATTTTAATGATGTCAGGAAAATTAGGCTTAAGCTTAAATTGTCCGCATGTTCTAATCACAACAGCAACCTTAGCACGAGACCCGTAGAGAACCGTTTTGTCGACGGAAGAGTAGACAAAAATGACGTTTCCGTATAGACAGTTGACAGTTTTGTACCGAGAAATGTAGACAAGCGATTTCTATTCTATGGTAGAGTAGAAATAAAAAGAGTCATGCTAAGCCTGCTGCTATAATATGTATGCATATTATAGCTGAGTTTTTTTTTTTTTTTTTCAAACCAGGCGGAGTTGGCTGTAACTGAGAGAAAAAGTATTTATTACTGAAAAATTACTTATTTAAAAACCAATAACAAATTACTATGAATCTGTATTTTTCTTCTCTTTTTCGTTTTTTTTTAGGGTTCCGTACCTCTAAAGGAAAAAACGGAACCCTTATAAGATCACTTTGTTGTCCGTCCGTCCGTCCGTCCGTCCGTCCGTCCGTCTTTCAAGACCGTTTTTCTCAGGAACGCGTGGAGGTATCAAACTGAAATTTCTATATGATACTTAGTTCTACTGTCCCTGGAAGCTGTAGAAAAATCAACCTTCTAAGTCAACGCAATCAAAAGATACAGCCATTTAGGCCGCAAAATTCCGCAAATTTTCGAAACTCGCACGGGAATCAAAACCTACAGGGTACTTCCCGTGAACTTAGAATCTTGAAATTTTGTACGAAGTCACGTCTTATAGTACAAATATAGGAAAAATTACGAAAACCGAAAAATTTTAGTTTCGTCATATAAAAAAAATATTTTTGACAATTTTGAACTTTTACTTATATACCCACAGGTTTGTACGGAACCCTCGGTGCGCGAGTCCAACTCGCACTTGACCGGTTTTTTTTAATATCCATGAAGATGCTATTTTATCCATGAAGATGGATAAAATACCCAGTCGTGTCCACAAACTGTTATAAACCACTCACTTTCTTTTTTTCTAATCAAATTTATTAATGTATGATCATCTTATATTAAAAATTAGTTTATTTTTCCTTTCTTTTTGTTTTTTTTTTATAATTTTATGTGTTGTTGCTCAATTTAACTCTTTTTTTTTTGTAAACAGGAGTCAAGGGCTTAAGCTTAAAACCAGCGCTTAGCAACCCGCTAGGGGGACCTAAGCATAGTGCCGACGCTTAAACCTTTTGCTTCCGGTATTATAGTTTTGTGTATAAGTGTTAACTACTACTACTAGCTGTAATACTGGAAAAAATTTACGTTATTCTATTCTATTCTATTCTAACGTTATTCTATTCTAACATCTGACTTGAGAATCGAACACAAGACCTCCTGCTCAACAGTACCGCTTGCAACCACAAGACCAAAGAAGCTGGCATAGATTAACAAGAAATACTATAAATTGCAGGGGATGATATCAATAGTAGGTACTGTAACACCAAAGACCAAAGCCCTAATACTATTACCATATCACTTCCCTCGGTTTATTTCTATGGGAAAGAGGGCAACTTAAGTACCGTTTTATGGCAAGGAGAATGCCTTGTTTTACCCCAATATTGTATCAGTAAATGTGCCTTTATCTGTGATTGTACGGATGCAATGAAAGCTTTAGAGGTCGTATAGGATTTCAATTCAAAGGCTGGGACCACAGCACCGCAACTTGACCTGTGTCCTGACGGGTTATAAATTACGTACACATAAAAATTGACAACAGATTACAAATTAATTAAATAATATATAGGTATCAATATAATGGTACATTACAATAGATTATGCCTAGAGAACTAAGTTTTAAAATGTGCAAACTGTTTCAATTTTCTGACAAACTATCCTACTCTTTGACAATTCAAGTGAACCTGTAAAAGGTTTCATTGAAATAAATGCTTCTGATGCTTTATTTTACACCAGAAATTTAAAAAAAAAAACTTTGATGGTTTGATCATGTTAGGACGATGAATGTAAGGCCAACAAAGGATATTTACAAGGCAGAGAGAGGAGGCCCTAGGCGGACATTTATAGTGTCCTTATTGGTGATGTACAGACGTGAGCACATCAAGCTACCCCATTCTGTCAAGTTTCTTTAATAGTTTTTCAACTTTATCACAAAAGCATAAGGTTCATATTCAATTGGGGAAAATTTGACAGTTTGGGATCGGATGTGCTGGCGTCTATACTTCAGAAAGGTAAAAGGCAAAAGGAGTATGTAAGGACATACTAGGGTCGCGGAATTGTTCGAAAGAGATACCGCGGCACTGGCACAGGCAACTGAAGGCACACGGGTGGGGTTTAGTTAGTAAAAGTCTGACATGCTCCGCCCAGGGCTTGAATTCACTATGACCACTTATCGATTCCTTACTCGTAACCACTTCAATAACACACAAAATCTGCTAATATCCTAAGAATGATGTTGACAAATTGTCTTGGAACATACAGAATATAACATTTCGATTCCTTACCGTTACATTGGTTTCTAAAAAACACGATATTGACGTAGTCTCAGATTATAAAACAAAGGCAAATAGACCGCGCGGAACACTAAGAGTGAGGCCAAAAAACCAAATACTAAAGCGTCGTGTTCCGCGCGGTCTATCTGCCTTTGTTTTATAATCTGAGGACGTAATTTTAACGTAATAAGATTCTGCGGGGAATCATTATAATCGTACAGAATTGGGGTCCAGGGTGGGAAAGTCAAATGATGATGTAAGGATCTTAGCACGTGGTGTTCTGTAGTTGCTGCCTATCCCCATGGGAAGAAGGTGTAAGTGTAGGTGTATGTTCGTGTAAATACTCTGAGTTTGTAATGTGTACTTCCCTTTAAGTATAATTTATGTAACAAAACACCCACGCCCATAATGAGAGTAACTATATACCTAGCAAAACGAAATTGTTAGAAACGTTCGCAAAATTGTAGATTAATTATTTTGCTACCACGCAATATGTTTTCTTCTAGTTTGAAAGCCAATTAAAAATGGCTTATGTACGCTTTTAGCTCTCCTCAAAAGGGAACGGTTGATTTTATTTTGTTCTGAATAATTTTGAGGTTGTTTTATGGCCAATATTCTATCATCTGAATATATACGATATTCTACTTTACCTTACCAAAGGAAAACGTTTCTGCTTTTTGGTTTCTGAATTTTTTTACTGTTAACATTTTAAAATGTGAAACTTTTGCCATAATGTATGAGCAATTGTGGCAGCATCAACATAGTCCGAGCCGTAGTCCACATATGGTTATCGTGACGTACGTGACTGTTATACATAGGTACATTAAACTGACGTCACGCAGATTCCTGCATCGTGCAAGCAGTTTACCGCGTAACTAGCGGCTACTTCCCATTTGGTAAACTTCCCATTTCGTAAACCTCAAACTGTACCTACTAAAAAGTTGCGTTTGGTAAACATTATACATTTCATACATTTAGTCCCATTTCGAAAACATTTCAATATTTTTTTGTGTTATATCCCATTTGGTAAACTTTCAGATGAAATGGGTACAGTCAAGTAAAAAAAGAAAAACGAAACTAATGATAACATTGTCATTTATTTTGTTAAATATTTTTAATCACAGGTACAATAGTCGGATTATGTGTACGTATGCCATTTACACATATTGATATTTAAAAACAGAAATAAAAAGTGGGGTGTACAAATAACTTTCAAAAAATTTAAGAAAAATCACAGTTCGATTTGACTATTTCGATGACAAGTTTTATTTTTTTAATAACATAAGTCAATCTAGATGCGAAATCAACTTATATAAAAAAACAATAATCACAGATTTGGTACTATCTTTTTATGTTAATGTACATTAACATAAAAAAATACATACGAAATCAACTACTTATAAAATATAAAAATAAACAGTCACAGATTTGGTACAATAACATAAAAAATACATGCAAAATCAACTTTTAAATATAAAAACAAATAATAATCACAGATTTGGTACAATAACATAAAAAATACATGCAAAATCAACTTTTAAATATAAAAAACAAATAATAATCACAGATTTGGTACAATAACATAAAAAATACATGCAAAATCAACTTTTAAATATAAAAACAAATAATAATCACAGATTTGGTACATTAACATTAAAAATTACACACAAAATCAACTATAAAATATAATCACAGATTTGGAATATTAACATAAAAAATTTACTACCTACACTACAAAGTTAAAAATCAATAAATAAATTATAAAGTGATACAAGCAATTCTTGATAATTCGTTCAAACAATTTTCCAATGATATTTTTCCACTTTTGTAATCGCCGAGAATATTGTTAATTCGTATATCATTTTGGATAGATTTTTTTCTTCGTTTTGATATACTTTCTCCATTATTATAAATGCTGTAAAAAATTGTTATGATTAATTAAAGTAATAATGTATAATTTTTATCATATGTGTCGCCTAAAAATACAGGTCATTGAAACAAAAATATGTACCTTTTCAGAAGATTTTCATAATGTTTAATATTGCCTGATATCGTTTCGAAAAATAAAAGAATTGATGGCCTTTTTCCAATTTCACTATTGAAACTCCAATTCCAAGATTCCATGAGGTTTGTAGTGCGGTGTCTTTGTGCGTAGCAGCACCAAATATTCATCATATCTTCATTTTCCAACCACTGATCCACAAAGTAATCATTGAATTCAGTTATAGCTTTTTCTTCAAAACTGTAACAGAATTAATTCGTTGAAGATTATGATACGAAAAACCATATATTACCTAGTTTCTAACGCATAAAAATGGCTGTAGAAAATGGCGGTAGAAGAAATATCCAGAACTAAACGCGTTCATTTCAATACTGCAAAATTAATTTACCTTTGACTCATAACGTATAGCCATCCATCGTTTATGTCTTCTTTTGGTAAATGTGCCAGAGCCATACATAGTTTGACGTGATAGTGAGATTCTTCATGTTGTAATAAGCCAAGAGATTTTGCCTTTCTTAATAGCGCTCTGCCAAAGTGAACAAAACACCCCTTAACAATTATGTTTGGAAATGTCTTTTTAATTGCATTTATTGGAGCTTTTTCGAAATCCAAGGTAATAATATCGGCTGTCCACTCTGGTAAATGAAATTTTAGTTTGTAAAACAGTCTTTCATATGTAGTTTCTTCTTTGTTTGTCAACACTGCATAAAAAAATGGTACAATATTTGTCCCAGTTTCTGTACTTCCTATGTCTCCGTGTACAACGTATAGTTGAAGAAACGGCTTTGCACAACATTTGAACGTTCCGTCCGCAAAGTAGTGACGGACGTCATTTAAATGTGCAATTGCACTCTTTGAACCAAACACAATCATTCTATTTTCACCGTCAATCTCATCAAACAATAAATTGTCTTTAAAACGGTCAGGAATCACGATTTCTGTAGAGTTAGAGTGCTGAGATTTTGTGATTCCTAGTTGTCTATTTCTGTGTCTATACAAACTGCTTTTAACTTTGTCAAAATTTGGTAATTCTTTAATAATTTCATAACCATTATCTTTCAGCTTTTTAGTACATTTCCTGTATGTAGCTGGAATCGGCTTCAGATCTTCACATATAGTTTGTTTACATTTTTCGATGGCTACTTTCACTTCATTTTTTTCAAAATTCGGAATACAAGAACTGCAGTGAGCATTTTCTCTTAATACATGGCTTCGATTTGAATTCAAAGTTACACTTGCTGAACATCCATCTTTTCTATTAACACAGCGCCACCAACTTGAGTCCTTATTATTTTTCTGTTTATAATATTGATGCCCAGCGCGTAATAAAATTTCACCGCCTCGTGTACTATTAATAATTTTTAAATTCACTGCACCACTAGAAGATCCCTCACCCGACATTGCAACGACCTTGCACTATGCATAAAACGAGTGAACTGATAAGTTAAACCCGGTAATAGATATAATTTACGTATACTTACTTATGTCTATCTCATTCACACCTTTTGTTTAAAACGATGGTAAGGACAATAAATCCCTACCTGAGAACCCGCTCGGTGCTTCTTTTGCGGGAAAAGCACGTGGTATTTTTAGTAGCATCGTGGTATTTTTACAGACTTTAATACGTTTTTTTTACTTCTTCTTGATCAGCCATTCTTTTTGATGGTCGAGATACTATCTCAAGACTGAAGCATTTAAAAATATATACATCTCTAATTTAATACTAATTTGACACTGACTGTACCGTACAAAAATAACAATACTAACAAAGTTTACCAAATGGGATTAAATGTATGAAGTAACGAAATGTTTACCAAACGCAACTTTTTAGTAGGTACAGTTTGAGGTTTACGAAATGGGAAGTTTACCAAATGGGAAGTAGCCTAACTAGCATATGTATGTCACCGTAAGATTGTGAACACCGTTAGTTTATTATCTATCACGCGAGATTATAAACTGTCGATAAATTGTGAACTGCACCATACTGCTTACCGAGCGAATAGGTTAGGCTAGGTTAGAACTGCGACCAACCACGCGCGAGCCGAGCGAGCGAAGCGAACGGTGCCAGCTAGCGCTACTTCCAAGTTAGTGGCGGTTACTTGACTATTTAGTAATAGCGCAAGGTACTATCCGTCTTGATACCGCAGTTCACAATTTAACGGACAGCTTATAAACTATCGAAAATTGTGCGTTAAATTGTAAACGGTTTTTGCAGTTCACAATTTATCGACAGTTTATAATCTCGCGAGATAGATAATAAACTAACGGTGTTCACAATCTTACGGTGACATACATATGCTAGTTACGCGGTAAATTATAAACTAACGGTGTTCACAATCTTACGGTAACGTATATATGTATATACCAGGTCCTGACATCAATCGTTGGGCAGTTGCCCACCAGACACAAAACTCATCTGGTCGGAGGAACTTCCCTTTTCTATAGAAGATAAGTGAACTTTAGACCCAGTTCCCCTAAACTGTTTAAAATATTAAAGCCGCTCCATCATCATCCTCATCATTTCAGCCGAAAACCGTCCACTGCTCGACAAAGGCCTCCCCCAGACTCCTCCACTTCGACCGGTCTTGTGCTTCCCACTTCCCATCTCCAAACCACACCATATTGGATTTATTTATTACCATACTCCAGTGCTCACAATTTTTATTTTCTGCATGGATTGCAGTAGGTATGTCATTTCATCCATACCTACATCTCTATTAACAGTATCTACCGTCATCTCAGTATTCACTGTCGTCATAGCCATATCTTTTTTGATTTGTCCCTATTCTTATAGCAATCTCATCATTTGTATACTAGACTCTTTGCTTGTCACATGTTCTTTCATCCACAATATAATACTAGCTTCTGCCCGCGACTTAGTCTGCATGTTTTAACATAAAACATATCCTACGGATCTCGGCAATAGTGTAGTATTCTATCAGTGAGATTTTTTTTGTTAACTACTTCCAGAGATGATGACTTCATATAAACAAACAATAATTGTATCTCAATTTAGCTTGTATTTTTTAAGTCACCTGTATTAGGGAGCGAACCTATTGCCATCAACTGGGCACAAATCCAGACCGGCTTCCCAACGTGGGGAAAAACTTTCCCACAAAGTGGGGAAACCCAACAACACTGCCCGGCCTGGGAAGCGAACCCAGGACATCATGCAGCGCTTGCGACCACTAGAGCGAACAGACAGTCTCATTATAGTAAAGGGTATCCCAACAAGAGCGCCGAATTTGAATTTGCCGCCATTTTGTTAATACGAGTTGTACGGTGACTTTTTTTTTTTGACAGTTGTCACGTACAGACCACGCGATTTAAGAATATGGAGAAGTATTCAAACCAACAACACATTACAAAAATGAAAAAACACATTACAAAAATGGTGAAAGTTTTGCGAAAACAGTTCGCCAATTACGTCAAGTTTTCGGTCGCAATAATGCGCCAAATGAGTCCACTGTGAGGCGTTTGATTACAAAATAGAGGAAATACGGCGCGTTATTGGTGAAATACAGTTATTCAAAATTTCAACAAAAGAATAACCCTGTGCCAGAGGTTTCGTGGTGGCCATTGTATTTTACGTTTGATCGGAACTATTTTTCTTTATCTATATTAAATATATATATAGGGATTAATTTGTATAAATTTTATAAAAATTAATACCTTTTTCCCTTGGTCACGGCATCACACGTGAACGGCTGGAACAATTTTGCTAATTATTTTTTGTTGTGTTTATTATTGTCAGAAGAAGGTTCTTATGAAAGAAAAAAAATTAAGTTGCTCGTAAAATATTTATACACAGGTATATAAAATGCGAATTCAATATTCGTAGTTAAGACGGGATAGTCTGTCGGGTCCGCTAGTTTTGAAATAAAAATGTTTGCTAAATTCAAAAATAAATGTGGTTTTCTTTAAAATTAAATCCGGCGCTCTTTATTGGGACATCCTATATTAGTCATGTATTCATTTATCTAGGTATGAATATCATAAATTAACCATAATCTATACTAATATAAAGAGGAAAGGTTTGTTTGTTTACATTGAATAGGCTCCGAAACTACTGACCCGATTTGAAAAATTATTTCACTGTTGGGAAGCTAAACTATCCCCGCATGACATAGGCTAGACATATTTTATCCCCCTATTCCCACGGGAACGGGAACTACGCGGGTGGAACCGCGGAGCGCTGCTAGTAGAATAATAAAACTATAGAACTCAGCGGAAAATGTTATCCCATTTCAAAATTTGCGGGGTTTTCGTCAACTTTCGCCCGTTTAGTTGTTTTCGCATTAGTTTTGAGCACAAGCTGTGGACTTTGTCCGTTCTGCTACCGGATGCGGTTGCTAAATGTTCGCTTTTATTATTTTATTTACGTTTCGTCTGGTCCAGAGGTAACGAGTTGTCGGAGTATGTCGCATCAGTTTCATGTGAATAAAACATCTTCTCGTTTCCGACGAATTTGCGGTATCAGTGAGAGGTTTTCTTTGCATGGTTTCGTTCTCTTGTTCACTTTACATTTCGTTTTGTATGGTTTTGTACAAGTTCTATTTACTGCCAAAAAGGACCTAAGAATCTATGTGTATATATGCCATTGCCGAAAGGTTCAGCCGAATCGTAGAATAATGATTGACCATTGCCATTTCGACTAACTATGTAGTTAGTAAATTATAAATTCCTGACTTAGTATTATCAGAGGGGTAATTAAACAAACATTCATTTTGACAGTTTGAAACGGTGGTGAAGGAAAACATCGTGAGGATACAGGTATGTCCTAGAACTAAAAATTCGAAGACATGTGACATCTACCAACCCGCACTGGGCCCGCGTGGTGGATTACGGCCCACTCCCTCTCACAGAGAGGAGGCCTGTGTCCCAGCAGTGGGAACGTAATAGGCTGTTTATAAGGATATATGGGATCAACATTAAATGCGTTACTAAACACACTTTTTTCGAATATATGAAGCAATGAATTAGCTATATACAACTTTCAAAATTATTCAAATTCTGGTGTAGGTAGCTTGTGCAAGTAGATCAAGTAGTAAAGAAAGCAAAATATTTGTCATATAAACACGTACCTACATACAAAAAGATGAGATCTCATAAAAAAACATGAAAACAATACGTTTGTATCACGCCGTGACTGACAAGAAGGCTTCCACTCAGTATGATGCTGTGCTATGGGAGCCACAGCACAGCGCTGTTTTTCAGTTGTCATCCAAAAGCGACGAAAACTCTCATTATTATGCAGGAGACGCCCTGGGCGTCGGGAATCCCAGGCCGATTCCCAGCCACCGTAGGCGCGGGCTTGCGGATGGCGAGTAATGGGTAGCTTGCTGTGCGTTAAGGAACAAGCCCGGGTCGACGTTGCATTTTTTTCCACGCGCGCCTCAAAGATATGTCAGCACCAACTGGTGGGGTCCGCAAGGGTCGATGCCTGCCAGGGATGCGGGTTTTCCGAAAGAGATACCGTGGCCCCTGGCACAAAAGCAATTTAAGGAACACGGGTGGGTCTTAGTCTGTAAAAGTCTGACACGCCCTCCACGCTCCACTCAGAGCGGGAGAAGTTATTTGATGATATCTCAACCTCAAAAAAAAGCTGTCATTATTATACCGTAGGACGTAGACCGTACACAAAACTATTTCTCAAACAAAAACAGCAAACTGAAACTGTTCTTCCCAGCATTTTAATTCAACAGGAAATAAAAAACAAACTCTTTCAACAAACTCAGTACCAAAACTAAGCATTCGTCCCGAACTCTTTACATCAACAACAATGGATCATTTGAATGTCAAACGGAAAGGAACCCAGTATTACAACAACGTCCCGAACTAGTCCAAGTAATTGCATTCTATCTAATAAAACCTATTGTTGGGCCAATGTTTGTTTGTCCAAGACGAATAAGACCCCGGGGTCTTATCTAGCGGCAAATGGTCTACAGGGAAACCTTTTATTTTTGACGTGTATTTGTAGTAAATGTTTTGTAAGGAGTATGATAGACTTTGGGTAGAGTTATTCGAGATTGTCTGTTAGGCAGACTAATAACGCTTTATGAAAATAGTGATGTGACAAATGTTGATGATCTCTCGTAGTAATTGTGACAAATGTCAATGTTTTCAATTTGACACCCTACGTCAATTTGCCGCGTTACAGTATACGAATGTCAGAAAATGACAGATGAATTTTTATTTGAATATACATATGGACAACTAAGTTGATATTTACTTATTTTGATTTTTTTAATTGAATCTTCTTTCTTTCCTTATTTTCTTTCTCTCTCTTTTCTTTCTTTTTGTCTTTTTTATTTATTTTCTTTCTTTGATAAGCAATTAATTTCCTTGGCTTTACTATAAATTTGTTTTCATACAAAAGGTACCAGACTACTATCTTCGAAACACAACGATTTTTTGTTTCAAGTGTGAGCGCTGTCTTATTGTGATCAAAAGTCGATGTGAACTTTGATTTATTTCTTGTTTTATCTTTTCCTTGTAAAGACTATTGTTGGGCCAGTGTTTGTGTTTGCGCAATATGAGAGAATTGAACTCTCTGGCTCTATTGAGCGGCAAACGAATCGTGAAGCGAGGAATACTGCAATTGTTAGATTTCAATATTGTTATTCTTAGGATGTCTTTTCGGAGAAAATCTTTGTTTCAAAATTGTCACAGAATTAATATAGATAGACATCATTATGTCTCATTTGTTTCTTAAATAATCATCATTTTTCTTGGCCCAACAAATCAAATTACGATACGATTCGTTAGTCTCTAAGCTTGCTCTTTTCTATCAAAAGACACAAAAATCGACAAATTACATATCCTGAAATAAAATTATAGGAATTTCTTCGCACAAGCCAAATCAAAAACAACTTGTGCGAGTCACAATACATACTTTTCTTTTTTGTTTCTTTCTATGTGTCACCGACGTGTATCAAAAAGCTTAGGCGTAATTATGCTCCGATCAAATGGCGGAAGATAATCAATTCTCGATGAATTATTCGATACCGCACCAAATAGGTCTCCGTTTGACTTGCTAATGAAATGATCGCCCTCTGTTTGTGTGGTTCATGTTCCAATTTCGATGGGAAAGTGAGCTATTTGCATTTTGTTTGACCACAAGGAAGGAATAAATTTACTTTTAATTTATTTGACTTACGAATGCTTACTACTGGACCGATTTCGACGAATGAGTTTTTTTCAAATATTTCTATGCTTTAGAACGCCAAAAAGAATTCAAGATGGCGGACACTAAACGTCATGTCTCGTCATAAACCTATTTCTATTCATTTCATTTGTCCGTATTTCTAAGCAATTATTTTGTTTACTTAAGCTTCTCGAGAATACTAATAGTGTCTTTTATGTATCAAAAATAAGCTGGTCTAGTAAATTGACAGCTATTTGTGTATCGTAATGAGCATAAGCCTCTTTGACGGCAGTATCCAAGTTCTACGTAAGTAACTATTCCGGAGAAGGGAATTATTTTGTCTCGGGTTTTACCTTTATAAATAGTTGGCGCTATTTATAATGTAGAAGTCTTCTACGGCTGACTTGTCTATTTTCTTCCATCTTGAATAATATTTATGCTGTGCAATTCTAAGATTTATTATTTTTATTGCGAATTTATGAAAGTACCTAGAGTTTTGTTTATAGAATAAGATTCCATGGCAACGAAGCAACGTTATTTTGATATTCCACTAAATGAAAAACAAAGCTACATGCCTTAAAATAACAAGTATTTCTGAAAATAAACAATTTGTCTGGTAACAAACTCTGTCTGTCTGTTACGCTTTCACGCCTAAACCGCTGAACCGATCGTCATGAAATTTGTCAGAGACATAGCCTGGGATATGGAAAAGGAAATTTCCTAGCCAATGGGCTAGGAGATAACTAACTGGGGTCATTGGATATAGTTGAGGTTTAGTGAGAAACCGATGCCGATGTATATGTTCGAATGAAATTTAATTTGCCAAATGAACTGTTTGTTTTATATTAATTAATTAAATTAAATGTCATTAGAAAACACCCCTCGGTTTCTTACGAAACTTCAACTGCATCCCGTGACCGTATAATGGCTACAAGGATCTACGGGCTTTGAATGACGTTGACTACGGGGGCGCTTTGGTAAACAATGTGACGGTAAATATAGTATTGACAAAACAAAATGGCGACGTAAGTTCTGATTCGATCCATGCGCCAAAAGATGCCCGTAGAACTTTACTCAAGAAACAATTTAACCGTTATTTCGAAACGAAACATTGACTTACGATTATTCCGATACTATTACTTCAACTTATCTCCAAGCTGCTCAGAATCTCAGACGTTGGAATTATGTTAATATCTCCGTGTCTGGCACAGATTATTAATATTTATAGTCTGTCATTCAGTACGTTATGCATGGCGGGCAAATGAAGCGAAAACGCGGAGTATCCAAGAGTCACGTCGTGATCGTGAACGTTACGCGTCGGTAAGCATATCGTCTAAACGCACACGATTTTAATATATTATCACGATGAGCACATGCTGTGTGATGAAGAAATACATAAAATGTCCTGTTAACGTATTTTTTCATTTTATAGTCTGGTAATATTACAAGGGGACAAAAAGGGGAGGCGTTGTAAATTAAAATAAACAAAAAGTTACCATATATTCTTCTGTTTTGACTATATATTGCGTGCTTTCCTCACAAGACAATTCAGTCACCAATCTACATAGTCTTCACATGATCTGACCAAGATTATGTCTGGACTTTAAAAGAGACTTACGATCTCGGAGTTTGTTTCGGCCTTTCTTCTCAGAATAGTCAGGAAACGGTAGGTAGATGTCACATGGCTTTTTTTTTTTGGAGGGTGGGAAATTATGAAATGACTTCTCCCGCTCTGGGTAGAGAGCAGGAGGGCGTGTCAGACTTTTACTGACTAAAACCCAAGCCCAACCCATCTCTGACGGCGCGCGTGGAACACAATCTACAACTGGGCACCACTGCTCTGCTGCATACAATAGTACAATGACCTCTTATCGAGATGAGATTTTCAGTTTTTTAAATTTCACTTTTCCCAAACCACAAAGTCAATATAAAGACGAGATCTTGTTATAGGTTTTTCTTGTGGTAAAAACCGTGTTTGCCTTTACGTTTTTAACACCTCAATCCCTCACAAAATGGTGTGAATATTATCACTTTACAAGGCTAGCTGTGCATTGCAAGGAATTCCTCTTGTAGTGTTGTCAACACAAGTATTTACAAGATACGGATGTGCACTGGAGCTTGAGAATTAGACTTCTTTGACACATTCAACGTGAACATCTTCTGCAATACATAACATCACAAGTTTATACGTGAACTGAATATTTATTGACTGTTTGCTGACAGTACGACAGCGCAGCAGTGGAGTTGATGACGGAGCAATCAGCTTGAAGGAGTTGAATCCCCATTCAGGCGGCTCTTTAGTTCCTAACTCTGCTCTGTCTTCTTCATGGTGAGAGCTCCATGGTTGCCCTCGAGGTTTAAATTTTCTTACGTTTATGGCAATTTGCAGCTCAGTGACAATCTGTATGACGTTTAAGTTAGAGGGTTTCTTTTTGTGTGGGAAATCGTCAAATAACTTCTCCCGCTCTGGGTGGACCAGGAGGGCGTGTCAGACTTTTGCTGACTAAAACCCACCCGTGTTCCCTCAGTTGCCTGTGTGCCAGGGGTCACGGTATCTCTTTCGAACAATACGCACCCCTGGCAGGCATCGGCCCTTGCGGGCCCCGTCGGTTTGTGCTGACATTTCTTTGAGGCGCGCGTGGAACACAACGCGCCGTCGACCCGGGCTGGGTCCTTATCGGACAGCGAACTACCCATTACTCTCCATCCGCAAGCCCAAATCAAATTTTCCTTATTTTTATAGCAATTTGGAGGTAGTCAAGAACAAAATATGACAAAACATACTCGTACAGCAAGACCTGCAAATTGCAATAAAAGTACCTAATAAATAATTGATTTCGCGGGAAATTCTAAAGCTTCCCTCATAATCTTTTTATGTACCTAATCTAGTACAGTCATCTGGTAGTTTTACCTGGAAAGTTCTGAAAATGGGTGATTTCATAGATTTTGACGTGCTCTTTTCGAATTTCCACTTTACCACCTCATACATAACTTTGCCGCTCGCGCCGCCATGTTGGAAAAATGGCGTCAAAAAGCAGTTTTTTGAGAATATCTCCTTTCCGAGTCATTTTACAAAAAAAGCACCTCAAAATCTATAAAATTCATCATCCCATTTTCAAAAGTCCCGGTAAACTTTCCAGGTAATCCCTTTTTACCAAATGACTGTACTAATCGTCACACTCCCGTTTAACACATTTGTGTACCTATTCTGCATCCCGAAAATTATAAGAAAGTTCAAAACTGCACGGGGAGCAAATGTATTTGCATCTTTTCAGTAAATATGGCAAACTGAAAGATATGTGAAGCGAAGCAGATGGTTCATGTTCGAGAAAAACGTAGGTAGAGACGTGTAAATTTTCGTATACTTCTCTGTGTTCCTTTATTTCAACGAACTCTCTGAAAGAGGTGGTTTTCACTATCGCTTGAAGTATCTGCATTTCAAATGCTTTTTATTACCTTAACTAGCTGCTTCGTCTGCATGAAATTTCTCTCCAACCCACCGCGTCGTATTGCATCGTTCTGTCTGACTTTTTTTATTTTTGCTTGGCTCGTAACGGTCATCATTTTTCAAATCCGAGATTAGCGCGCTGAAACAAACAAACCCTTCAGCTTTATATTAAGTAAATACAATATAAAAACTTTTTAATAAAAAAAATAAACCGCCGAAAAACCGAAAAGTAAAAAATAATAAACTAGCTTTGTCCAACCCCAATAACTAACATTGGATATGTATTTAATTATATGTCACCGCCTTCCGAACTTAGTTATTGGGGTTGGACAAAGCTAGTTTATTATTTTTTACTTTTCGGTTTTTCGGCGGTTTTTTTTTTATTAAAAAGTTTTTATTTTATAATTTTTTGTGGGTATAATCTACTAATTACTACATGCTTAATTTTTTATTTATTTAATACACAACTCAGTATTAAAGTCTGTGAGTAAACAATCAATCATCCCTTGTTTTCTTACCCTTAGGGTTGGAATTTTTCTTCGAAATTTATATGGGACCAACTTCGAAGTATACCCTTTCCAATAAAAAAAGAATTATCAAAATCGGACTACTCTGGAAAAAGTTATGCGTGGTATACATAAAAAAAAAAAATATATACGCGTCGAATTGAGTAACCTCCTCCGTTTTTTCGTCGGTTCAAAAATACAGCTCATTTCACACTAAAAATGTCCATTACAAGCTTCAAGATCTAAATGAACCTCTTTACAACCAAAACACAATTTTTTTCGCTCGATATCCGTTCCTTAACGTGCCATTTGTGCGTAATTATTTCGTGTTCGTGTAAACGAAACGCACCTTTACATCGTCGATGTGATTCGTTACGACGTCAAGCATCATTGCTCGTAACAGCCAGGAGATAACTGCCTTTAGGTACCTACTGCCTTTATAGGCACTTCCTTAATAGGTACCGACTTCTCGGCAAGTTAGCCCACGTTCCCCCAGACGTAACAAAATCGCGGCGGGACACGAGAGGCGAATTATTTCTTGAAATATAACGTGAATTAAGGCCTTTGTGAACAACAAAATTTCCAAGAAAATAAAATTCATTCTACTTACATGACCATAAGGTGGAAAAGGTGGTTTTATAAGGAGAATAATGGACAAATAACTTCATAGTAACTCGTGGAATACGTTTTACAATATGTTGTCTAAGCCACCGTAAGATTGTGAACACCGTTAGTTTATAATCTATCTCGCGAGATTATAAACTGTCGATAAATTGTGAACTGCAAAAACCATTTACAATTTAACGCACTATTTTCCGTACTTTTATAATCTGCCCGTCAAATTGTGAACTGGTATCAAGACGGATAGTACCTTGCGCTATTATTGAATAGTCAAGTAACTGCCACTAACTTGGAAGTAGCGCTCACCGGCCGCTGCCGCAGCACCGCTCGCTTCGCTCGCTCGGCTCGCGCGTGGTTGGTCGCAGTTCTAACCTAGCCTAACCTATTCGGTCGGTAAGCAGTATGGTGCAGTTCACAATTTATCGACAGTATAATCTCGCGAGATAGATTATAAACAAACGGTGTTCACAATCTTACGGTGACATTTACAACATATTGTAAAACGTATTCATCATTTACCATACTTATAATTGTGAAGACGTTGTCTTAGATTTAGGTGGGCGATTTGATTTGACTTAAAGCAATATAGTTTGAGAACTTGGTAGCAATTTTGGAATTTCAGTACAACAAGACTGTTGAATCAATAGTCTTGATTGTAGGTTTCGTCAAACACAAACTTTCCGGAAAATATTATCCGAGATTGATATTATTCTTTTAGAAACAAGTTTCATTGCAAGTAACAAGAACTCCCAAGTTCGAGTAGTTCTTTACAGTTCAGCCCGTATTTGCTTTGATAGAACTGTGGATATACTGAAAACTGGAGGATATATTTTATCGTTTCTGCGTTCATCTCCGTTGGATTGAGAACTGTTTCTTGTAACTTTCTTTCGTGCTTCTCTACAACACACTACATTGCTTCTATATCCAAATATATAGTATACTAGCTTTTGTCCGCGGCTCCGTCCGCGTGGATGTCGGTTATCACGTCATAAAGTAGCCTATGCCCTTCTCCATATACCAGGCTATATCTGTGCCAAATTTTATGACGATCGGTTCAGCGGTTTAGGCGTGAAAGCGTAACAGACAGACAGAAGTTAGTTTCGCATTTATAATATTGGTAGGGAAATAGGTATAGTTTAAAGATGAGGCCATCTTTAAGTTACATAATTTAATTGAGTATGAATGTCGATGGCTATACGAGTATGAGTAGGGGAAGACCAAAGATACAATAGATAGACTGTGGGGATATGTTTTTTTTTTTTGGTTGGGAAATCGTCAAATAACTTCTCCCGCTCTGGGTGGAGCAGGAGGGCGTGTCAGACTTTCACTGACTAAAACCCACCCGTGTTCCTTCAGTAGCCCGTATGCCAGGGGCTGTGGTATCTCTTTCGAACAAACCCGCACCCCTGGCAGGTGTGGATATGGTTAGAAAGAGATTATGTCTACCGAGATGACGACTGATACAGAATTATGGGAAAAAACAGTGGCACTCCGGCAGTGCCGACAGAAGTGAAAACTTGGAAAATTTACGTGTGTATTTTTTTGAATCGTCAGGAAATATTTTGTGAATCATTTACGTGTGTATTTTTTGAATCGTCAGGAAATACTTTTTGATACGTCAGATTAAACAACGTTCAACGTTTTTCGTTCGTATGTTAGTGTTGTCAATGGTGTCGGTAGCAGTGTCGCGAGTTTAATTGTTTTTCCCCATCTCAAAAAATGCCCAACGCGCCTAAAGTTTTCACTTCAAAAATACATGTTGCGCTGAATGATGATGATGAGGCCATACCTGAATCTATGCTATTTCTTGATCTTGGCCTCTGTATCTGTATCTTCGCATCACTTATTTTCGTTCCAATGTCTATCTATTTATTTCTTTCTGTCTATTTATTTCTCGTGTCTTTGCCAATCTTTATTAGAAACTAGCCTCTCTTGATGTATATTTGCTTAATTCATGTCTGTTTTAAATTAGGCTACTTCTCGTAACCCTCATCTACGTTCCGCTCAGCTTCAGTTCCGCTTTCCGCATCTCTGCGTTTATGTAAACTTTATCTAACAACGAGCTCGTTATGTTTATATCACCGTGGTGTATATAAAAAGGACTATCTATTATAATTTATAACTCAATTCTATCCCTTTGTGTACTTTCAATATTGAAAGGTACCCGTAGTTTGGAGCATTTCACGAACGCGCGATCGACCGTTGTAGTTTAAACCTTATATCATCGGATATACGTCACTATTGAGAACACTTACACTTTCGAATTCAGTTTTTGGCCCTTCTATCCCTCGAAAAGGAGCTTTCTTGCGGTCCTTTATAAATATTTTCTACTTACTGTTACTTGTATTTGTTTAGGCGGATACAATTATTTATTTCTGCTTGGGAGTTTGTTGCGCCACTTCTTCTTCTCGGCTAAAGCACTAGGAAGTGGTGAAGGGCGTTTTGGGAGTATGTCTTATGTAATTTTCACGTTCAGTTAGTGGTGACTCTGAGCCTAGTTTGAATAAATAACTTTTAATTTTTGATTTAAACCAATCATTATCTGCCTAGTTTTAGAGTTCCACAACCCAGTTACTGGATAATACGATACCCCTTAGTCGGACTGGTTGTCAGACTTTCGGGCTTCTGACGACCCGTAACGACTCAAAGATCCACAAATGACAGCGGGGATCAACGGCTCGTGCTTTTCGAGGCACGGAGGGGTCTTGGTATGTAAAGATGGTCAACCATCCACGGTCCAACCGCGGAAAGCGTAGCTTTACCTGATCGATCTACCCGTGCGGCTTCTGTTACTTTGCCACAAGCTCCACCTCCTAGAATTTAAATCAAAACGAGGAAGTAATTACATTTTATTTATTCAAAAGCTTTCTAAGCATGGTTCCGTGTAGCTCGCTGTCCGGTAAGGACCAAGCCCAAGTCGACGGCGCGTTGTGTTCCACGCGCGCCTCAAAGAGATGTCAGCACAAAAAGTGATGGGGCCCGCAAGGGCCGATGCCTGCCAGGGGTGCGGGTTTGTTCGAAAGAGACACCACAGCCCCTGGCATACGGGCTACTGAAGGAACATGGGTGGGTTTTAGTCAGTAAAAGTCTGACACGCCCTCCTGCTCCGGTTCCATTCGATCTAAACTGTGATTGGATTTCGTTTGTTGCTATGTTCGATTTATGGTAACTTGGTCCATTACATAAAGAGGTTCGCGGAAAACTTACGCCTTTTCACTAGTTTGTTAAAGATAACGCTAGATGCAGCCATTGAAGTTTCAATCAGCAACTTTATCTTTTAACGAAAATCGGAGAAATTGTAGGTGGTAGTTTTTTTTGGAATGAAGTTATTTAACGCAACTTGCGGCAAGAGTAAATTTGTAGAAAATTAGAGAAATCGTCACGTAACGAAAAAGAGTTATGCCCACCTTCTTTTATAAAAAAAAAAACTCATTTTCATGGGTTTCGATAGTTAGGGCAAAATGAAAACACAAGATGGCGGCTGCGAAAAATTTCTTTGTCACTATAGTCTCACAATTTTTTTTTACATATCTATCTACATATGTCACTAGCATGAGAGGCAGGCCACTGGCTATAAAACGCACACGGAGAAGAGTGGAATGCTACGAGGGTGGTTTTGGTTCACTAAATTAAAATAATTAATAAATTAAAACCCAACAGCGACATAAATGCCAACTAAAAAGGTATACAGCTACTTTTTTATTTATTAAGTATCCTTTTTTTAGCACCCGACGCAAGAACGTGATAATTTTGACCGCTATGTGTGTCTGTCTGTCTGTCTGTTGGTGCCGTCCCCCGACGTGACAATGCTTTGATCAAAATATTACCTACAAGTCCTACAAATTATAAGGCCAATTAATGTAAAGTTTTAACTTTTTAGAGGTTTTTGTTTGGGTCGGAGATTTTTTAATTATCAGCACCACTTTTCATCCGCTAAAAGCCCCGTTTTCTGACGACATATTACGCTTTTAAATCCGCGGAATATGGCGCTTCATACGATGCCTCGTTTGTCAAAATACGACGAGTTGTTTAAGAGTTACATGGGAACAGATGAACATACATAGAGCCTGAGTAAAATCATAACCCTCCTTTTGCTTTGCTGTAGTCAGATATAAAAAAATGGATCCTAATTTCCGTGTCTTTCCTTAGGTTCCTAGGTTTACTTAAGTAAATTCTTTCACACCAAATGTTTGTTTAGAACAGTGAAGTTTCTCGGCTATCACTTAGCCCCTAAAGGGTTGTTCACAAGTTATATCTTGCGGTATCGTCCGTCCAATCTGAATAACAAATAGGCTGGTCCATTTACAGCCTCAACTTATAAGTGATGAGTTGCAGAGTTATTGAGCGATTTTATATAGTCAAGGCTAAGCTGGCTAAGGATGGACAAAGACGTTATATTGAATGAATGATCGTTTTATTTCCTAGAATATCGGTTAAAAGCGAAAGCTACTTATTAACTTTGATTCTTAAAAGGTCAACTAGATTCTAGACTGTCTTTAATACTTATTTACTTTCGTTTTGAAAAGTTCACCTAGATTTTAGAATGTCTATAACTCCTCCTGTGTGTCGTTCGGTAAGGAAGAATCTAACAATGCTCATATTAACAGTGTAATATATAAAAACGTAGGCTTCTATATATATAAACACGACGCGACTTTTGTAGACGCGACTTTTGTAGAACAATTTCTATGAAGTTTTCATAGTAATATCTAATATCAAAGTAGGAAAAACAGTATATTATAAGTATTTCACACTGTCCTCACTGAGTATAGACAAATATAATAAAGACTCCTTTTAACAATGACACATAAGTACTTAGTTACGTAATTATATGCAAATACAATTCTGTAGACGACACAATTTTCCCGTTTTCCTAATCCCAATATTTATTAGGAACGAAATCAATTCCCTAACCACAGTAAACAAACACCGCTGCTCCAAATAACGTCATCAAATAATACAGAATAAACAGTCGGCGACAATTTGTCTAAAATGCCAAGCAATGTTAATGTAAAACAATTTAGGGTGATGAAAAATGGCGATGCAAATCGACGCAACGCCGACCAGAACCAATTTGCATGAAGAAATTCCAAAAAGTGGCTTTGACCGTGCCGTGGAGAGTTTTATTACAAACGGCAACATTTTCGGGAAGTGACGTTGAAAATGGACGATTTCCCATTTTCTTTTATTTTATTTCGTAAACTGTAATTATGTTTGCTATAAATTTTGTAAACCGAATTTGAGAACGTTTTAATTCCGGTAGGAAATGTTTTGGCTGAATTAGGCGGCACAGGTGTGCCGAGGTATGGGGGAATATTACCGAGGTATGGGGGAATATGTATGGTTTTAATTATTGCAATTTAATTATGGTAACTAATATTCTGGTAATGATATGAAAATTCTAGAAATCTTAAACATTTTCCCGTTTACACTCCTACAGTATCTCTCTTCTTTTGAGCTTATTTATAATAAGGTATGAACAAAATAAAATAAAAATAATTTTATACTCGTTCTATTTTAATAGTAGTAAATTGTATTATTTATGGATCTCTGACTGTCGTCCATTGTCTGGGGGTCATTAGCACTAAGTGACTAGTAGTTGCCCTTACACTGTAATCATTGTTTTGGGTCAACGTAATAGTTATGTTAACTTACTAAACAGCCATCCCCAGGAAATTGTCCCTTCCTTAATTAGTCTACCAAATTAACGGACCTTTCAAATCTATGGGCAGCTGTCAAATTGACAAAGAAGAGAGTACCATAGAGTAGTCGATTTGACATTGAAAGTAGCGGGTAATTAAGAAGCTGTCAAACCCTCTTTCAACGTTTGTTCGTGATACGATGTGACGTTTGAACTTCGAAAACTTCTTTCATTCTGTAATATGTGGTATTCTTAGTTTTTTATTTGTAACTTTTAATCAATAAGTAGGTAATATTTCAACTTTTTGATTGTGGTTTCCTTATACCTAATTAAGAGCTAATGCTATTAATTCAATATAAGGAACATTTTATTTTAATATAATAACTAATAAGATTGTACCAGTAGTTATTTATTGTGTTAATAAATTATTAAATGGCTGATGAAATGATAATTAACAGAAAAAGTATTTTACGTAGTAATCGTTAACAGCAGACATTGAACTATAGGTACAGTCACGAGCAATAATATGTAAACGCTTACCAATTTTTAAAAGTGATTTTCTCCACTTTTACTCATTGTAATCTTATTTTATTATGAAAATAATATTTTGGAACCCACACTGTAATGAAATATCTAAGTTATCTCAAGGCTGCAATCGCTATTTAAAAGAAAATCTCTTTTGAACTTGGCGATGTGTTTACATATTATTGCTCGTGACTGTACATAGTTATCAGTTTTCCTACTCGTTTTATAGCGAAAAGTTATGTAACAAACTATCCCAATAACAATATGGCAAGTTGCCAAGCAATGTACGACATTTTCAGAATTACAATGCAGGCTCAAACGAATTAATTTATTTCTGACGATAAACAATTTACGATATTAAATGAGGTAATTACTTCGAAAGGGACGCCTTTTAATGAGTCTTGTACACAATATCAAAAGCTTTCTTCTTTTATTGGTTTCACTCATTTACTTTCGTACTTATTTAGGGGTGATCGATCGATGAAAGGAGAAATTGTATCTAGGTACGACTCTTACACAAAATAGCGGTCGCAATCTATCTTGTCTATGTGTAACATTCGCGCCAAAACGTAAAATAGAACTTGTACAAATAAAATCAAAATTTGGAAATTGGATAAACGCATACACGGACGTATTCACAAATTAACAGATGAATGGTGGTAATCAACATTTTGTATTCAAACAGTTTGAACAAATAATTTATACAGCGGTTTCGCCCGATGTTTTTAATATGAACCAAATCCGTTAATACGGAATAAACCGGCTTTAATACAATGATTTTCACCTTTTAACAAACAGGCCGTTTTTAAGTGCGTTATCATCAATTCAAACGATATCGACAAATTATTGGGGAGAGCTTTAATATCGAATTCGCGCCCGTCCAATCTGTTATCACGATCGAAGTTTTATTAAATTTCGCCAGAACATAATTTATGCGAAACTTGCTCGGTATGGATGTTTGCTTAATAAATTGGACCCGATCCAATAAACAGCAAATTAGAAATTGAATAACGCTGTTAATGGTTTAGGTAAAATGTGGCTTTAATAGTAATCAGTACCGAACATTATTTATGTACATTAATTTAATTAGATTTGAAAGCGGTTGTTACTTGAAATCTATAATTCAAATTACGCTAATAAGGTTTAAAGTGTTAGAAGAATACATTAAAAATCAAGCATCAACTACCAAAGACAAGACTTCGTCGCAACTTTGCAACAGGTAACAAAAATTAATAACGGACCACAGACAATAACAAATCTTTATGCAAACTCGTTACTCGAAAAAGTCCTGTCTATGTTAAATAAGGCAAGTTCATTTGTATTTTGCGGGCTGGCAACTCTGCCGCTATCTTAGGCTGGCTTAGCTGTCAAATCCCAGGTTATTGGCATTATTGCTGCTGATGACGTATGCGGGTTAGGATAGCATGGCTCATGTTGATTGGCGTCGGGTTATGAGGATACGTGGTTAATGTAGGTAATGTTTGCATTCATGATTGGTACTGGGGCTTTTGATTAGAGGTGTATCTTTGGATAGTTGGGAGATAGAACGCGAGTTTTGGATTGGTCGAAACTGGAAAGTAAATAATGTTAAGTCTGGAGCAAATATCTTCTGTGTGTTTTGTGTTAGGCGTTTATAGGTGCGCCACAGTTTGACACTTTTACAGCTATCTTCGTTTCTTTAAGTGTTTCGCCTGTTCCTAATAAACTTTGGTTAATGTGGAAATAAAATGTGTAGGGCACATATATTTAGCTATTTTTAATAAAGTAGGTATAACTTAATTAAAGTTTCAAAAATAATCATTCCTTTCATCCCCCGTTACCTGTGGCTTTACATCCTAGCAGAATTCGCGGCGATCTATGGTTGCAGCGAGCTGTCACTTGTCAAGTGTCAATTTATAGCGTCAAAAAATTATGCCGACGGGAAAAAGGTTTCCATTCTCGTAAAATACAGTTTAACTCAAACTTCCAATAGTAACATACGTATCAGAAATAATGTAACAAAAGCACAAAGAGCTAATTAACATTTCACATTGACAGCGGTTGCTCGAACAAGCTGCCAGAATTCACATTAAAATGCAGACGCCATCATGCCCGTGACGTCGGGGCTGAAAAACATATGAGACTATCGAAACCTTATTAATATTATGTGGTCGGATACTGTTGTAAGACGGGGGTACGTTAATTAATGGGTTGAGTTTCACAGCCGCTGTATTGTTGAGTTTCGCATATTTGCGTAACTGGGTACGTAAATACTGTTTTTAGATTGCTATAAAAAAAAAATTAATAAAAAGACATCGGAAGGAGCGTTTTGGCGGTAAATTGAAAACAACGAAAAATAAATTTGATTTTAATCGTTTTTAATGGATATAAATAAATTTATTTTTATTTTTCTGTTTAATATATCGTCCCAATCTTCAAATTAGAATAGTTTTTATCAAATTTGAAAATACCATATTGGCTCGCCATATATGGGACTTAAACAAACTGACGAAAGAAGTGCTTGTGTCTAAGTAATAATAGCCGCACGTATCGTCCGATCAGGTTAAGCTACGCTTGCCGCGGTTCTTCCGTGGATAGGTGACCATCTTTACTTACTAAGACCCCTCCGTGCCTCAGAAAGCACGTTAAGCCGTTGGTTTAGGCTGTCATTCCTGGATCTTTAACAGTCTTTACGGATCGTCAGAAACCCGAAAGTCACACAACCAGTCTTACCGAGGGGTATCGTATTACCCAGTTACTGGGTTGTGAAGGTCAGGTAGGCAAGTCGCTCCATGTAAGCTCCATGTACTGCAACTACCATGTCAGTGCCAAACAGTTTCTTTATTAGATTTCTTATGAAGATCTTCTATTGTCAAGATGATTACTTATGTCTTTAAGTGTAACGTGTTACAGTATTTAATCTTAGCTAATATAAAAAATAAAAGCTGGTATAAAATAGTAAAAGACGAGCTTAATTTATTATTAGATCTCATCTGGCAGGATTACAGCGAGAGCGGAGATAGTTTTAAAAATTGCAGCGTCTTCAACCCATTTTGTAACTAATCCTTTTACGCGAAAACCTTCGTGTTACGTGAGTATTACATTTTTAGCGAAGAATGGTTTTCTTCTTTTTTCCACAACGGACTTTGTCCATGTAGAACGGAAATGTTTCGCCCGGTTTTAAGACAAACGTTTTTTGGCGGGATCGCGTTGGAACATGTCACACGAGTTTTAATTTTCATGAAATTTTGTGAAATAGCGAATTAAATTAATGTTGGTAGTGAATTATTCAATTTAGTTTCGTGTGAGTGCACAAGTGTAATGAAGGTGAAAATAAAATGACTAATGTGGACTTTTCGTGTTCCCCCCAAATACTCCTAATAGGTTATTGTAAAGTTACTACCGCTTCACAATAACTTTGATCTTTGATCAAAGACGATTATGACTTTTTTGTAACTTCGTGTGCCATTTACTTGAACGAAAGAAAAATTACTTGACACTGGCTAAATGCACAAACCGTGCGAAACCAAAACCCAATAAAAAAAGACACGAGAAATTATCGCAACGGGATTTCATCGCGCAATAGATTTTCAACTCTCGAGGTGTAATCAAGCATTGACAAAAACACTATGTTCGATTTTCAACGCTGAGCGCAAATTTTTTTCGCGCTCTAGATTTTTTTTTTAATCCCGCCGTCATATTATTAACGTACACTTATTCTTGACATATTCGAATTTCCAAGATTGAAATCGAATCGAATGTTACAAAATTAACGTTTCGTTATAAAATAAGCAAGAAATTGACACCAATCGAAATCAAATCAAATTCAATTTGAATCTAATTTGACGAAATGAGGATTTTGCCCGCAAGGTTATATCAAATTGAAATTATTCCTAGGGTAAATCATAAACCAATCCTTATTGAAAATGATTTACAAGAATATTATAACACACACACAACATAACATTTGGTTGGGCAGGATGGCTAGTAGATATGTTTAAGTCCCATGTAATAGGGGCGACCCTATTGCCATCAACCGGACACAAATCCAGACTCCGAGTTGACTGTAGTACTGAGAATTTCCTGACTGAAAAACCTAAAAGCACTTTGTCCGAACTGAGAATCGAAACCTCATATTCAGCGCTTGCGACCAGTAGATCAACGAGGTAGAGGAACATGAATAATGTTGAACCAAAATAATTACAGTAAATGCCAAAGCTAAAATAAGCCTACTAGTTAAATGTTAACAATGTTAATAAAGATAAAAATAAACTTTTAAGCTTGCCTAATAAATCTTACTGGCTCTAAACTATAACCTGGGGATGACCGAGCAATACTGCCGCGTTTTAAAATGTATCTTACCTGTCTTATCTCTCACTCTTTCTCTCCTTGATTGTTTCTCTATCTCTCTCTGTTACACGATAAATATTGCGGTAACGTTGTGATTACATGAATTATTGTGCAATGGAAACTATTAATACATAAGTATCGATGATCAATTAATTAGCCGTTACTATGCGTTTGTGTTCTAATTGGCTGAGTTTTCAGTACATAAACAGATATATTTTGTGTGAAGAATAATTATGACAGTTTTGACGTATTCTTTAAACAAAAGCTGTCAAATTAGTGAGATGGGCTGAGTGATAATTTTTCTATGACAATGACAAAAAAAAATCGATGATAGCAACAATGACAAAATCATCACTGTTAAAAAAAAATACACATCAAAATAAAATGGAATTTTCTTAACCAAATAAACAAAACAAATTTTTCTTTCTAAATATTAACATAACAAATTCGAACAAAATTTACTTACAAAATGCAATTAGGTGCATGTGCTTTAAACTTTCTTTCTGTCTATCTTCATACATGGCTGATTTCCTGACGACGTTAAAATTTCATGACGCACGGACACCTGACATTGTAACTGTCATACATTTCTTTTTTAATATTTTTGACAGACTCACCTTTGAGTAATCCTTCCTGATGTTAACGATGACGCACTCGAAGTTGCTGCACGCGTACTTAGACGTACCTTCACCAAAATTTCATTGAAATCTATGAAAAATTTAAAACTCAAGAATAATAAATGAGATAATTCAAGTGGAAAATTGGAAATCTAAAATCTCAATTACCGTTAACCTTTGCATGTATATCGAGTATCGACATTAGCACATCAGTGAGTCGTTGCAGGAAGCCAGACAGACTGACTGACAGACAATCCAATTGCCCTATATGCATTATTTACGAGCGCACTTGGTATTGTTGGAAACTATAGCTCGTTAGCGGTATAAAGGTTAAGTCTTATTGTGTCACATACACAGAGCATAGAAGGTTGTGTCTATGACTCTGTCAGATTGTTTTGTTGTTCTGTGGGACTGTTTGTGGTGTGACAAATACTTTATTTAATTACAAGGTGAGATGGATTGCAGTACGTTTGAGTTTTGGATTTGATCTGAGCTGCGAATGAGTATGTAGTATCCTATGGATCTAAACTGGTGCCGTATCCTTTTTTTTTTTCTTTAGCAAAAACTGTTTTGTAAAGTGAAGCGATGTCAAGGGCATAAACAGACGTGACTGACGTGATTGACACATAGCCTAGGCGTAGCATAATTATGCTACGATAGAAGTCGCATCTCTTCGAGAAGGGCTGTAATCTACCATGCGGGTTGGTAGATGTCACCTAGCTTCGAAATTTTTAGTTCTAGGACATTTTGTTCGGTTTGCCCACGATGTTTTCCTTCACTTTTCACGACCTACAATACAATTAACAATGATGAGTAGTTGGGTAATTAAATCATTGATACTTAATCATATCAAAAGTGTTTATTCAATATTAAAGTTACGAAGAAGAACATACGGTACGAAACCTCTACCTCCTTATTACAGAACAAGGGTTTTTCTGTAGGTATGGTTTAAACCATGGAGCCTGTTTTTGAAATAAGAACTTAGAACTGAAATAGATCTCCTTTTACAGAACTGACAATTTAGCACTGAACTAACTTGTCAGTTTTTTAAAAAGAGCTGTATTTCGATTTCAGTTAGGTTCTTATTTAAAAAACAGGCTCGACGGTTTAAACCATACCTAAAGAAAAACCTTGTTCTGTAATAAGGGGAACATAGTTTAGCAAAAATCCATGCTGTTAAACACTTAATCCAAGAACAAAACTTAAAACTTCACACTCTGCAGTTTCGCAACAAAATTCATTTGTCTCCTTTATTTCTAAACAAACACTCGTTCTGAAAGCTTGTCGTCTAAATCAAAGTAGAGGAAAGAAAACTTCAACAGTCCACTGTTACGTTTTAAAACAAGGGAGAAACACGTTATTTTTCCACCATTGTGCCTTGTAGCTGTGCCCGCCCGAGGTCTTGTGCCCGACAGTCATTGTGCTCTATGAATAAGTCTTATCGTTAAAAATAGTAAGTTTTAAGGGAGTCGGTTCGTTTTTTATTGTTGAGAAAATTGTGGTTGTTTTTGTTGTAAATTATGTGGTTCCTTTCTGGGAAGGTTATAAGTTATTTTTACGCAAAACTATAAATTAATTAGTTACTTAAATTAGACATACATATATCTAATAGTATTATTAGTATTGAGAGTATGGTAACAACATTGCAATAATGTTCCAAGCTAAATATTTTAAGAACTATTACGAGATGAGCACACAGCTGACTTCAGCCATCTGTCAAATATTCCGCCCCAATATTAAAATTTTCATGATAATAAAGAATTAAGTAATCTTTTTTTCTTTTTATGCGGCTGAAGTAAATACAGGATAAGTTTTTATCCAGTGCGCAAATTTTAACCATGAATTCAGCATTATCATTCTAGAGCCTAGCGCAGAAATTTTTCGCCGGTAATACAAAAAAAAAACAGCTGTTTCATAGAAAAGTGCAATACCTACGCGGTCAAAATGTATGGAACAGCAGATTTTTTTTTTTTTTTTTTGTATAACCGGCGAAAAATTTCTGCGATCGGGGATCTAGAATAATATGCTGAATTCATGGTTAAAATTTGCGCACTGGATAAAAACTTTTCCTGTACAGACAATATTATTTTTGGAACGAAGTTTTTTAACGCGGCTTGCGGTAGGAGTAAACTAGTAGAAATCATTAAGCTTTACGTTAGTTAGTTCGTTTTAGTTTTCATGGTTTTCGAGGGTGCTAACGCTACTAGTGAGATCAAAATGAAAATTTAAGATAGCGACATCTGTAGGAGAGGTTCTAAAAACCTTATATTAGATGGCCCTGATATAAAAACGCGTGTTAACTTTACAACTGTCGGAGTCCCTCGACCGTACAGGTTTTTAACGTGAAATTTTCTTCATAATTATAGGTACATATAGTTTTTTATAAATATTCCATCTAATGGCATTATGGCACCCTATGCTCTATCAAATTGCTAGTTTCAAGTACCTAATATTTGTATTAATTTACGTCCCATTTTAACCTACAAAATACAAGAAAAAAAAAACCATTTCCAATAAATTACCTATACCAAATTCAAATTTCGATACACAGGCGTTCCACAATTGAATAATAGATAAGGATCGTGTCAATGTGCCACCTTGTGAATGCCGCAGGTGACGCCACTTGTCAATTTACGCGTAAATTATTCGTCCATCATTCATTGAAATATTATAATGTACCTATACTCAACAGTATGCTAAGTATTTCCAATGGCACCTTATAGTATAGATACTACGGTCATAGTTATGCTAGCACAATAAAGAATGAAAAGCGAAGGTAACACATGTTTTTACGTGGAAATAAACATCTGTTTTCGAAAATTATTAGACTAGCTTTTGCCAGCGGCTACGCCCGCGTGGAGGTCTTGGTACAGAAATATCGAAAAATTATCACACGGGAACGTCATACCTGGATGACGCCTATGTGTTTATCTAGTCTATAATCTCTCTGTGTGCCAAATTTCATCCAAATCTGTTCAGCCGTGATTGAGTAACATACATTCATACATCTAAATATCCAAACATCCAAATTTTCACATTTATAATATTATAGTAGGATAAGATTTTAGAAAACTAATGTTTTTTGTCCTAATCAGTTTAGAACATCGTCGAAGCTTTTAATTTTGTTTAAAAAGAGACCCGTAATGGAGTTTTAATTATTATTTTATTAATCGGCTATCAAGAAGTGCCCTCTAGCATATAGGTAATTAGTATCCCAAACGTTGGAATGCCAAATAATGCGCTATTTAAAAAATACAGCTACCTAGCCTAGTCGTATTTAATAAAATACCTGACATAATTAATTTTCATGACAAAAATACTCTTACGACATGTTGCCTACAAAAATCCACCCTAAAACCCAAATAAATACCTTCGTACTCAATACTGTTCTAATGAAATACCAATCTTTATTGGTCTTCAACGAGACCAACAAGAACCCATTTAAAAACAAACTCTGTCGTCTTCCAATAAAGTTTACTTTTCCTTGTCGGTTGCCTTCACCAGGGAAGACCACATGAAGATCTCGCTACAACAAGCCATAAGAAAATAAACTCTTCCATTGTTGTGTAAAGTTTAATTTGCTTTGTTATATTGTCAAGAGTGTTTCGGACATTTTCATTAGCGAATTTCATGTGTATCTTTTTTTGTTGTCCGTGATTGATAGGTACTTTAATGTTTTAATGAGATTCCTCAGTTGTTAAAAGAAATTTACCTCCAGATGTTATCTCTTATACTTTTAATGTTGAGCTAACAACTGTCCGAGATTCTTTGTAGTTCAGTGATGAGAGTTTATTTGTAACGAAAACAATATGGACGCTACATTATGATTTGTTGTCATTACTAACGATTCACTTTTGTTTGATCATTTTGATGTTGTACGACGAAAATGAGATTGTTGTCTTAAACAAGAAGTTGTTAGCCTTAGATAGAAAAGTAGGTAGTGTCAGACACACATGATTCTTTAAAAAGATACTTTATCTTTAAAAAAAACCGTGGTTTAAAACTCTTACACACCTGCAGGCTTGGTACGAGAACCGTAGACAAGCGTTTTATCGACGGAAGAGTAGACAAAAATGACGTTTCCGTGTAAAGACACTGAGAAAAATTTCCTCTGCCGCACTACGTAAAATAAGGACAAAAATCGACCACAATGACGTGTGTAACCCGCTCCATTACGCGTAAGTAGCCAGTCATACGTAGTCGGCATACTGACGCTCATCATGGAGCGGGTTACGTAATTTACTCGTGGTCGATTTTTGTACGTACGTACGTAGCCCGACATCCGGCTACGTAATACGTAGTGCGCAAGTCGCACTGAATACTCCTGAAACTACGATTGCAACACCCGTATACTATTGTTGCGAGCACAGTAGAACACGGTGAACCTTACGTGTGTACCATGGCGGCTTACGTACGATACTGTAGCGGGCACGTTAAATAATGATGAGCCATATCTGTGCACCGCGACGGCATACGTACGATACTGTGGCGGACACAGTAAAGCACGGTGAGCTGTACGTGTGTACCACGGCGGCATACGTACGATACTGTGACGGACACAGTAAAGCACGTTGAGCCGTACGTGTGTACCACGGCGGCATACGTACGATACTGTGACGGACACAGTAAAGCACGGTGAGCCATACGTGTGTACCACGGCGGCATACGTACGATACTGTGGCGGACACAGTAAAGCACGGTGAGCCATACGTGTGTACCACGGCGGCATACGTACGATACTGTGGCAGACACAGTAAAGCACGGTGAGCCGTACGTATGTACCACGGCGGCATACGTACGATACTGTGGCAGACACGGTAAAGCACGGTGAGCCGTACGTGTGTACCACGGCGGCATACGAACGATACTGTGGCGGACACAGTAAAGCACGGTGAGCCGTACGTGTGTACCATGGCGGCATACGTACGATACTGTGGCGGACACAGTAAAGCACGGTGAGCCGTACGTGTGTACCACGGCGGCATACGTACGATACTGTGGCGGACACAGTAAAGCACGGTGAGCCGTACGTGTGTACCACGGCGGCATACGTACGATACTGTGGCGGACACAGTAAAGCACGGTGGGCCGTACGTGTGTACCACGGCGGCATACGTACGATACTGTGGCGGACGCAGTAAAGCACGGTGAGCCGTACGTGTGTACCACGGCGGCATACGTACGATACTGTGGCGGACACAGTAAAGCACGGTGAGCCGTACGTGTGTACCACGGCGGCATACGTACGATACTGTGGCGGACGCAGTAAAGCACGGTGAGCCGTACGTGTGTACCACGGCGGCATACGTACGATACTGTGGCGGACACAGTAAAGCACGGTGAGCCGTACGTGTGTACCACGGCGGCATACGTACGATACTGTGGCGGACACAGTAAAGCACGGTGAGCCATACGTGTGTACCACGGCGGCATACGTACGATACTGTGGCGGACACAGTAAAGCACGGTGAGCCGTACGTGTGTACCACGGCGGCATACTTACGATACTATAGCGGACACGGTGAATCATGGTGCGCCATACGTGTACACCATGGCGGCATACTTACGATACCATGGCGGACACGGTGAATCATGGTGCGCCATACGTGTACACCATGGCGGCATACTTACGATACTATGGCGGACACGGTGAATCATAGTGCGCCATACGTGTGCAGCGTGGCAGCATACGTAGGATACTGTGGCAGGCACAGTAAAGCATGATGTGTCAGACGTATTAACTGTCGTAGTAGAGGTAAGGTACCGTTGCCGGTACAGTAAGGCATGATGAACCGTGCGTATGTACCACGGCAGTGGACGTACGATACTGGTGCGGGACCAGTAAAGCACGGTGAACCATACTTATGTACCACGCTAGCGTACGGACGATACTGCTGCGGGTATAGTAAGGCATGGTGCACTATACTGTGTTACGTATGGCACACCATGCCTTACGATACTCGCACCTGTATTTTCCTTATGCTGGCGCATGGTACATACAAAGGTGTTCAGATACTTATTTTGAATATTAAACACTCAAATCAATGAAATTTTGTAGACATGATCGAGAAACTAATATCTAGGTCTGTGGTTTATTACATTTTCGTAAAAATGTATAGTTTAAATATTGCAGGGAGTTTTGAATGAAAATATGAAAACCCCCTGCAATATTTAAACTATACATTTTTACGAAAATGTAATAAACCACAGACCTAGCTAGATATTAGTTTCTCGATCGTGTGTACAAAATTTCATTGACTTTGATTGGTTAATATATAATAATATCTGAACACCTTTGTATGTACGGCCAGCGTCATAAAAATATATACGTTAACAAGAGCTCAAAAATATCTACACGCCTCTATGTCACTGACAATAAGGTTGGTGTTTACATATTTTGACTCGATGGCTGTATATATTTATATATTAATGACGTTGACTGTAACCATGCCAGCATAAGGAAAATACAGGTACAAGTATCGTAAGGCATGATGTGCAATACGTAACACGTAGTGCAATAGTGCACCATGCCTTATACCCGTAGCAGTATCGCATGTACTCGGGCGTGTAGATGGACGGGTATGGTGAATGGTATGGTGCCATATTGTCCCGCACTAGTAATCATACCTTTTATTTTTCTTCTCAGCATATATATTCGTCCACTGCTGGACATTTATGCTTCTCCCATGGTTTTTCTATGTCATCCTCGATGCGGCGTATCTGGTCGAGGTCGGCCCTGCCATCTTAGGAATGGCGGTCTGCCTACGCTTCGACTTCCCGTTCATACCTCTACTATAACAGTTAATAAGTTTTATACACATTATGCTTTGTAGTATAAGTAGTACAACCTGCACTGGTCACATAGATATCTACTTATAAATAATGGTGCGGGTACGGTAAAGAATGATGTATCATTATAAAGCTGACCAGATGTTTTAAAACCCGCGTGCGGTATTTTTCAGATTTAATTTCTTTTACTGGCAATAGTTACGTATAAATATATCACAAAAGGTCGCGTCCTCATTGCAGGGTTTTTTTAAAACTCTGGTCAGGCTTTACCTACTGTTGTTGAATTTGTACGATATTAGTGCGGCTATTATTATTATTATGCAAAATAATTTTGTAGCAAACTTAACAGCTACACCGATATAGCACCAAATCGGACCTGTAAGTGAAAAGCATACACTAATTGGTAATTTAGATAAAATAATACTTCACGATACATATACATTTAGTGTAGGTACTACCTACACAGCAATGATACATCATTTTTTATTTTTTTAAACTTTTACAAGGTTATTAACAGAAGAAATTCTGAAGAAGTTCTGTTCTCAAACCCTGTACAAGTTTTATAACTTTACATGCTTAAAAGGAAATAGACATAAAAGATTCATATTATTTATTTTCAATCGTAAAATTGAGACATACAAAAAAACCACAAGCTTAATTAATCATACTATTCTAGAATTACATGGTAGTCAACTATGAACGAGGAATTTCACCGTCTGTCGGTTGTTGACAGGCGTCCACCATTGCAAGATTTAAGGCCTACTCAAATCTGACCGGTATCCCGTACCGGTGGCGATAACGATATCCCGATGGGTATGCGGTAACGCGCTGTTCAAAGGTGTTCCGCAACTGCTGCCGGTAATGCCATACAAAATACCGGTCGGGATATCGGTCAGGTTTGAGTAGGCCTTTACAAAACGTAATACGGAAAGGACGAGAGGATTGGCGATTAGATATTTATTAAAATATAAGGGCGTCAGTAGATATCCTATCTTATATAGATTTCGTCTGAATGTTTTAGGGCAATTATAAATACTTAATTAGGTATAACAACAGACAGTCCATTATCAACATGAACAATGTCTCAGATCTCCGGTATTTGTAGCACGAGCCGGAAGCGGGTAAGTAAGAGCAACCTAGGATTCCCGACCAAAGAATCACTAGTACGAGCCAGTCCACACGGCGCGTTGCGTCTCCGTTGCGTCGACGCAGCGCTGCCGTTGCGTCATTTTACATTTTGCGTTGCGTCGACGCAACGCGCCGTGTGGACTGGCTCTAAGGGTACCTTGGCATCAATGGAGTCCGCGTGGTCGTCGCTGGAAACCAATGCATCTAGGCCTACGGTAAACTTAACTTAAAGCTCGTTCGCATAAGAACGCTAATACATACGCATAAACCTAACTAGTTGCGGAACCTATGTCGCAAGGCCCGACTTTAAACTGATATAACCGGTATTCTACAAAAAAAAAAATACAAAATGTGGGGATCGCCCCGTTTTGGTAGCGATCCGAGAGCCACCTTTTGGCAGTAGGGGCGGTGCACCCCTACCCCATGGCCTAGGTGAAGGTTAAACATCAGTACCGAGTTTCGATATTTTCTACTTTTACGAAATTTGACTGATTTTAAAAGCATAAATGACAATACGATGAAAGAATACAAACAACAAATGAAACTCAGCTGATGTTTAACCTGAAGTTAAGTTAAAGAAACAAATTGGTGGTGGGCCCGTATTCACGCTTTTGCAAAACGGTATATAATGTAAGGTATGGGTACGTAAAATGTGTAAACTGTATCACCTGCGGGCAACAGATCCGCACAGGTGGGTGTGTTTCTGAATTTTTGCACGTGTTGTATGTGTTATAGTCAAACCCCGAAGTCCTGGCGCTCCAAGGTTTGCCTAGTCAAACCTCAGGTTTGACAAGAAGGCTTAGTCAAAGTCCAAAACTAATAGCGTGTTTCGACCTTTGGCTAACGCATTTATGGCCAAACCTAGGAGAGACTAACTTGGAAAGTCAAACGCCGAAACGCAATTTGATCAAATCGCAATTACTCCGCTGCGAAATTTCTAACCTGCAGGACCACGTGACCTACAGGAGTAAGGCAGTTTTGAATCTAACATCGGAAATGAATGAAGTTTTTCATACATATTTAGGTTATATAACCCATTCTGTCCCTAATTTAAGTCTGACTAGTCAAACCCCGATTTGATCGTACTGAGTTTCGGCGTTTGACTACCCAAGTTGGTCTCTCCAAGGTTTGACCATAAATTCTTTTGTCAAAGGCTAAAACACGCTTTAGTTTTGGACTTTGACTAAGGCTTCTTGTCAAACCTGAGGTTTGACTAGGCAAACCTAGGAGCGCCGGGACTTCGGAGTTTGACTACATATGCATGTAAGTGTGTGATGAGAAAAAAATAAACGAAGAAGGTTGGTGCTAATATGATGGGAAGTCCTACCCCAAGGGTACGTACGTCGTATGTGATGTGTAATGGTCGTTGTTATTCTAAAGTCCATCGAACAGTGACATAAAGTTTTAAATCTGACATTATAGTAATTGTAGCCGGTACAGGCGAAACAAGGGTATTATAATTATGTAATAGGTAATCGTTGGTTCTCATCACTTGATACGCATAGTAATGCTGATTAAAATCTATACACTCTAATGAAACACACTCAAATGTAACTTCATCATTGTCAAGTAAATAAATATTTTTTATTTCACCAAACTTTGGTAAGCCTGAAGATTCTGAAATATCTAGAATGACAATTGACGACAGCTCAAATCGGACACCATACAGTTTCACCCATGATAATGAGTACCAACAATTATTTTCGATTATACCTCGAGAATGAAAGTTTTGTCTTACATTTTCAATTTGCGCTTCTGTCATATTTGCCTTTTTGCCATAAGAGATCGTCTTTACAGTTTCATTTTTAAGAAAAGTATCGTTTAAAATTAATTGATGTTTAATAGCTATTGTTTTACAAACATTTACTCTGTTGTGTGATGCTCTGGCCACAAATTTAGATATACGATGCTTGGCTTCAAACCTCATCGTCCAGATTTGGGTAAGTGGGCCAAATTTTTTTAACATTTCTGGATAATGTGTAAGAAAATGAAACTTTGGCTTTAAGTCTGTTTCAGCAAATTTTCGATAGAGCTCGTTTAATTCAGCTACTGAAAATTTTACTTGATCAATAGTATTTTCATGGATTCTATGACTCAAAAGTTTATCCAACAATTGTCTTAATTTGATGTATAAGAACCAAACTTCGTTTTCATCTGGGACATTATATCCGACAATCAGCCCAAAATATCGAACAAGGGTAAGCATTTCAGAAGCCGAACATTTTAACTTTAATGTTGAGCCTTCTTTTGCTACAGAATCGCACGGTGTCGATGTAGAATCAGGTCCATAATTAAAATACCGTATTCTTGATTTTAAATTGTCAAAAGAAATTAGCATCTGAGTACACACTAGATTCTGTATCACAAATGGCATCACATATCGACAAGCACCCTCGAGATAGTCATGTAAAACATCTACGGCGACGTTTTGAAATAAGTCAAACCCATCTAAAGCAAGCCACGAGCATTTTTCTTTAAGACCAGTCATATGAATGTCATTTAAATGTAAATCATTTTCATAATTGACATTGTTTCTCAACAACGTGTCATCTTCATAAAGCAGTGTTTTGATTTGTTCTTTATTAGCAGTACAAATTCTACATGGCCGATTTGCAGAAAAACTTTCAACAAAACCTAACATAGCATTCAATCCTAAATTATCTCCCGTCACAGCTGCAACATAAAACTTAATTTTGCCAGTATACACATCAGTTTCAACATGAATACCATTGTTCCTTAAATCATTAAGAACATCAAAAACTTTTTGAAAAATTATGTTGTTTCCAAAGCTTGTTCTGTCTGATGAGTGAAAAAGAGCCAATAATAAAATATTTTGCAAAAGCGACACGTAGTGAGGTGGAAGACATGGTACTGAGGCATAAATAGCTCCAAGTTTATGAATCCCAGCGTGGCTTCCTAAGGGATTGCCTATTTCAAAATCGTCAAAGTAGATTATTAATGGTAAAATCATTGCATCATGCTCTACAGAATTTTCTGTCATTTTTTTCCATACTGAACCCTGAACAATATTCTCAATACCGAAAGAGTCATTTTGTACTGTGTCCAAATATTCAAGAGTATCCTTCATGAAATTTTTTGATGAAAAAATTAGTTTTAAATTTTCTTTTAACGGAATCACCTGCATTGTACAATTTACTTGTACTAATAACAAACCAGCCGCTGTTTTTTTAGACTCATTACGTTGACCTACAACCACTTCAAGGGGCTCAGAATAAGTTCCTATTTCATTAAAATATTTTAAACGTTTGTGTTCCGAATCTAAATTCTCAAACGCATCGCTGAACGCGCTAAATATTTTTTTTAAAGCATTTTTAACATGAACATTATCTTGGTCTGGTGGTACCATATCATTAAACTGTCGCTCTATAATGCATTGTGATTTAGAATGAAATAATTGAAGATTTTCTACAAGAACTTGTACGGCTTTACGCGGTATTATTGGGTTAGCATATAGAGTGGAAACGAGACTTGCAGCATGGTGACCAAGAGAGTTTTCGTCTCTTTGAGTTGGTAGAGATTCCATCGTATTTGCCGTTTCGTAAGTTTCTTTGCTTGACGTTGAAGGTAAATTTGAGATATTGGCTTCTGTATCTGTATCAATCGGTTTGTTACTATTTGGATGAGGCAAGACTGACAATGATGACTGGTGCTCTCTAACTAAGTGCTTTTTGAAAGATGCAGAGGAAATATAATGACGATAACACCCTTGTTCACCACACCGAAATCCGGAAAATCCTACCGTTAATTTACAGAAAGTTCGCACATGAGTTATAAGTAAATTCGGAGACACACTGGCTTTTTTGCAATAGTAACAGGTAAACATTTTTAAAGTATTAACTCTAGATCAGTTAAAAGACTATTCACAGCCTGTGTGGGCCTGTCAAATTTAGTTTTAATATCGTAGAAACCCAATTGAATAAAAAGCCATATGTCTCCAGCTTCCTCCGGGTAACAAGCTCCTATCGATTGAAATATTTTAAATGCACAGTCTACTGCTGTTACTAATTTGTTGAAACTATACAATGTGTCATTTATTACCACATATGCTACTTTTACCTCAGTAACGGTAAGGCCAACAAAAATAACGTAGGGTTGAACTGTGCGGCCTAGCCTCTGCAGGTTCTCCTTTTTTTGAATGATCTTGTTGGTAACGTCGGCTTCAGAAGCAGCTTGCGATATATAGCCGTCGCATACTTCTGCTCTGGATGGCTTCCACGCTGGCTTTCCTTTTATTTTCCGTGCAGGTGAAATGTTGATGACATAAGCCAGCAACATCAAAGCAACATTGCTAGATGTCTCTGGTTCATCTTCTGTATTCAAAGAAAAAAAAAAAGTTTCGGTTAATTTTTAAGACTTAATTTTACTAAAATTAAAAAAAAAACACTATGGACGTCATTTTTTCAATACACTAACTGAGCGGCTCGGTGCTGAGGGGAGGGGGAAGTCACAAATCTGTGCGATTTCTAGAATGGGCGGGGCCTCTGAGACTCCACGTCATAGTTAAAGATTAATAATAAGAACTAATATTTGAGCAAAACTTCTTACCGTCAATCAGTGCAATTATATTTGCTATTTTTGTTCTCGTATCTTGGTCTCTAATTTTTCGTAATTTTAATGAAGCATATTTTATAATTTCTTCATTTTTGAGGGTGATAGAGGAAAATAATTTGTTTTTCTTTCCCGGATACAGACGACTGAAATCGTTCATTAACTGAAAAAAAGAATACAATAAATGTGCGCCACGTTATTTCCACTGGTGAGAAAGGTCCGGATGGCTACCACATAGGTTATTGGGTTGTTGAGCGAGAACTAGAATAGCTTGTCTCTTTTAGTGCCTGCACAATATCTCGTTCTGCAATGTCGGCAGCGCGCGAGTGTTGCAAGTGACTAGAGTCTGTGCGAAAAGAGAAGAACCGTGGCAGATACGGGAACTAACATTACGAATTTTACATGGCAATCGAAATTCAGACACTTGTCTTATAACCCCTCGTTTTCACCAAAGTATAATACATGTATTTTACAAATTGAATGCAATGTTTTAGTTTTTCGCATGTATTAAATATGTTGTTCAAAACTTGTTATGAAACTATATTACATGATTGTATAAAACTTGTTGTAAGTATACAAAACTTGTATGAAACTTGTTAGTTGAAAACTTCTAGTCGCCTACATGTTTATGATCTCATATACAGAAATTGCAATAAAATAAACATTAATTGTCTAAACCACGTTTGTATTTTGTAGGTGAGAACGCTGTCAATGTATCAGAGGGCCTAGTGTGAGTTTCTTTTAACCATCTCGACTTTACGCATCGACCGCTTTTCTCCGATTGGCACTCGTTTGGTGAAGGGCCAATCAGAGAGCAAAACGCGATCGATGCGTAAAGTCGAGATAGTTAAAAGAAACTCACACTAGGGCCACAGACGAGTTAATACATGTCACAGACTTCATTGTAAACGCAAATGTGTTTTATACTTGTAAAAATACTTGCTGGCTACACAGTTGAACGAAATAATGTTTGAGACAGTTTTGACAAGTATTCTACAAGTTTTTTTTTTACATAATCCTTGTGGTTATTTATAGAAAAACCACAAGGATTATGTAAAAAATAAGCGGCTGCGGTTTATGCTTACCAAGGTATAGCCTTGTGATTGTTTTAAGGCTGGGAAATCCTTGAAGTAATCTGCTATATCACCTTTTCCACATTGGATGCGATTTAGGCGGTAATCTGCAGTTTCTGCCCACTTTTCTTCAACAGATTTCCATGGATCGACATTGTTTTTCAGCCATAGTAATGTTTCTTCATAGACAATACCTGTAATTTATATGTGTATGGTGGGATGAGTCAACAAGAGGAAGGGCATCATAGTACAGTCGCCCGTAGTACATTTAAATCACGAAAAAGGTGACTAGCGATTATTTGCTTACCACTTTCCAGAGATTCCAGGCTATAAATGTCATCATCTGTGATAGTTGGCGTGGATCTGAGCGATGATCTGGACGACTTCGAGGATGAACGGCTAGTTCCCGGCAACTGTCCACTTTCTCGCAACTTTCTCCTTCGAGCTATATAGCTCTCGTAGAGCTTTCCGCTAGCATTTTTTTTAGCTAATTTATTTGTAGCTGAAAAATATGCAGAATAATACACTACAACGCGTTCCTTGTGAAATATTTCCACAATTTCGGTAGCTAGTTTATAAAATTCTTCACTGGAAATTTTCTTCGCACAATTGTTTTCTAGTATGTGGTGTATTAGCAGCTGGCTCAATTTCCTTCGGGAACCCTCCGTCAGTAAGCCTCCTTTTCCCTCTTTGAGTATTGCTCTGCCGTCTAAACTTTCCTGTATGTAAAACACAAACACTATTGATACCAACTTTTTAAAGTTGTTGAACAAATTGATAAATTAATGAGTAAATGGTCCAGTTGGAGAACAGCCTTCGGAGCTCTATGAGTAGTAAATAAAACCAAAAAAAAAAAAATAGAATTGTAAAAAAAAATTTTTTCGGTGACCGATTGTCCCTCCTTTTTTTGCTCTTATTTAATTGAGGATACCCATAGAAACAATTTAGGCTTTACACACTTTTTCGTAAAATGCATATTTTTCGAGTAATTTAACTTTGAAGATTTTTTTACTTTTTTTTAATAATTAAATATCTCGTGATAATAATTAAATAACTGTGAGTCGGGGACACATCATGCCCATGACATAAATTGATGGGGACAATGATCGAAAATCGATATAAGTTCTCAGTAAATATGCATTTAACGAAAAAAAAATTATAAGTTTAAACATGTTACTATATGTGCCCTAAATAAAAAAAAAGCAAAAAAAAGTCATCGGTAAACGATTTTTTTTTTCAAAAAAAAAAAATTAAAAAGATTCTGAGTCTTTTTTCCCATAGGCCCCAAAGGCAACACTCCAACTGATTCCGACGAATTGAGAACGTCCTCCTTTTTAAAGTCGGTTAAATGCCGCGCAGTTACCAAGTTAAGCTAGCTAATGATAAATACTATTGAATACTAAATAGGGATATACTACTTAGTAATGCAGACCATACACGTCCAATTCGATCGTTCAATTGGCATGATACTGCTGATTGGATCCAATCTGCAGTTCGTCCATATACCTACACCACACACGATCAATTCTAACTGTCCAATCGGACAAATAAAGAAAAAGAAAAAAAACATAAAAATCGGTCTATAAATATCGAAGATATGCGCAAACAATGATAAAACAAATATATACAATCTAATTAAGAACCTCCTTGTTTTTTGAAGTCGGTTAAGAAAAATCATACGATCGATCGCCCACTGCCATACACGGTCCAATCGGCATGATCCAGCCAAAATAATTGAATTTTGATTGTTCCGCCAATTCGATCTGTCCTGCCTGCCGATCCACGGCCACATACGGTCAATTCGATTGGATCCAATCGGCAGTGTCATGCCAATTGTACAATCGAATTGATGGTGTATGGCCTGCATAACTATACGAGTTGTAATAATACGGGTTTTAATAATGTACCAAATAAATACTATACATACGGATGTACTTACATTTTTGCTGGTTAAACAATATACCTAAACTATGAATATTCTACTAGCACACTAACTTTGACTAGTGCCTTCTAAATACTCATACAATCTACTAAAGAAAATAACATTACATTTAATAGTTTCAATACCTGAAACAAAACAAAACGTAATCTAAGAATTATTACAAACTTAAATAGGTACCCGGTCCTATCTTAATGATGGGCATTTTCAATTTTATCTTAAGCAAGGTTTACACGAGGCCATCGCAAGCCAAGCCAGCAACGCTGGCGAGAATAAAGTGCCCGTCTATTTTTCAAGCCAGTGAGACTGGCAGCCAGCGATGGCCTTATGTAAACAATGCTTTTGGTCCATAACACAAACATAAAGTACCTACCAAATTAAGCTACAAAATAAAAATTTAAGTGAGCACCAAAAAAGGGTGGGGCAGCCTGTCAGTATTGTATTACAATCACTGTAAACTATACAAAAATGGACTTAGCAGGTTAACGAATTAGGCCGACGAAATACGTTTTGTTATCAAACTGAGTAATTTTATTATTATAAGTAACTCACAGTGTTATTAGCTGCAGCAGTACAATCTGTAGAGATTTTTGCATTATCACTGACATCAGTGTCCCGTACAGCGTTTTGAGTTGAGTCGTTTAGCCCAGCATTCCTAATTTCAAGGTTCTAGAAAAATAATTTAAAAGTATACGGCATCGGTCCAAGAGAAAAAATCGAAAACATTTTTATTAGCTAAATACAAGATGTACAATAAACAAGTAGGTACGTACATTGACACTGGTCGCTTTTTGATGTTGTATTAGCCAATTTTTAAATTTTATTCTGGGGCCAATCTTTGGAATCATTTCTTTCAAATCTTCATCGTTTAACAGAATGGCAGTTTCAAGTGATGTTATAAGATTGTCTGAAAAATACAAATACAAACATGTAAAAAACTTGTTATGTAGGTAAGTACCTACCTACTTATAATTGCCTACATGTTCAGTCGGAGAGTCAGGTTTTTGGGCGGTCTCTTGGTTTTCAACAAAAAAAAATAATCTTTTTAACAAAAAATTGAACCAACGAAAAAATAAAAAAAGGAAAAAATAAAAAATTAACGTTTTAGTCCAGCTAAGCTCCACATTAATTTCGAGTCGGCGCCAAAGTTTGTATGGCGCCACCTGTACACTGTTGAGGACCTCTTGGAACTGACTTCACTACAACATAACAGGGATCTGGAGTTGATCTAATAATGGAGACGCCATCATCAGATCCGTGTTATGTTGTGGTGTCATCACACATCATAAATGTTTGGTTAATTTCAACAGAATCGGTTCACAATTGAAAATTCAGTAGGAAAATTATCAATAAATTCCTTTTTTTCTACCCTTAGGGGCAGATATAATTTTTCATATTTAAATGGGACCGATTTTTAGATATACTCTTTCCAATAAAAAAAGAATTTTTGAAATCGGACCACTCAATAAAAAGTTATGAGTGGTCATACATAAAAAAAATATACGTGTCGAATTGAGAACCTCCTCCTTTTTTTTTCGTCGGTTAAAAAATGCTGTCCGTTACCGATTAGTAAAGTTTACAACTTTACCCAACAAGCAATAATAAGGTTTTAAACTTGTTTGTAAGTAGTATTATATGTAAAAGGCTATCAGACAAGTTCAAACATGCCACCAAAGATGAGAGTGAAAATAACTCAATGAGTGAAAACGAGGGGTTATGTTATGACGCAACATACTATTTCAAAGTGCGACAGATCTAAGAAAATTTATAATCTAAATAAAACAAAAAATCTTGACTAAATAAAACCGAGAAACTGGCTTACCTTGAAGGAATGGTATTATTTCAGATAAACCGGCGTTTAATATCTCTTCCATAAATTCCATGATGGCTACGCTACGACGCGTTTTAGCACAAAATCACTAATCATAATTCAGCCAGACTTCGTGTTGTTCGGTCTGTTTTTCTCAGGCGACTGCTGACTGCCGCGCCGTTGCCGCGAGGCGCCCCCGCCTCTGGCGCCGCCGGGGGCGGGGCGTCACGGGCTGATGCAACACATTACCTTATTTGGTAGCGTTTCGTGACCTTCGCGATGTTTCTTTATTTTTTTTTTCTTTACCCTTGCGGGAAGGCAAAGGAATCTAGCCCATGCAGCCTGATCTTATGTTATTGATTAACACATTTTGTAATCAAAGGCAAAATGCAAAGTCTTTTTTTTTATAATAGTTCTTCACTTTCTGGTAAATTCTAGTGTTCGATTCTATAATGTCCAATTTTTGGCTGATTCCCTGTTTTAGAGCCTCTGCGCAGTGCCTTGCGGGGGAGCGCGGTGCGTTTATTCTAACGTGCGGTCAGTGTAGCCAACCCTACAGTTTTAACTGTAGATCTACAGTTTTTTGTAAATTCTCTCAGTTTTTAGTTTAGGCCTCGAAATCTAAAGTTTTTTATTTAAGATGATGGTGTCTCTGTTTTGTTTGCTACGTAGTCCGTATACTAAGTCAGCTTCAGTAAAAAAGAACAATGCCCACCTTCCATACATTTAAAAACCTGATAATGAAAGTATATGTATAGTTATATGATATAGTAGAAATACTTCATATAAGTTTATAAAATAATGTCTTATAGTCATTTTGGCGATTTAAACGCCACGAAGTCCAAAAAATATTAATGTTTCTTTTTAGGTTAGGATTTGGCGTTAGGTACCAAAAATAATGAAACAAACGTGCATGAACTAATTAATTAGGTACGCTCGATGTTTTGTCTAAAATAGGAGTATTTACCTAACTATGGTATAAAACATCCTTTTTACTTTGTTAATTCCTTGAAACTAACTGCCCCTAAGTCAACAATGCTAAGACTGCGCCGACCAGTGTTGCCATATGGAGGAGGCGTGAAATCTATATTTTCATTTTAAAAATCCGTATTACCAGTAAAATCTCACCATTTTTCATTGTTTTTTGGCAAAAAAACCTGTAACAGATCTTTAGGACGTTATAGGTACTGAATTTCAATGTTTAGTCGTGTTCATGTACATACTTAAAAATATTCGTCTTACCTCCGCGTCCAATAGATAAGTCACTCAATTTCTTTTTACATAATGCAAACGTGCAAAATCCTTCTTGCTACGTTTCAGCAAAACCTTGAAAGTAGATTCAGCCAACCAATCTAAGTTGAAGCGCTAAATTATGCCTGATTTTTTGCATTTCCAGCCATTGTTTTCAAACTACACTTAATGTCCTTTTCAATCAAAGACAATAGCTCTAAAGGTTTTGTCTTTGATACACGGTTTCGAACGCGACCTATGGCACGGTATTCCCCACATCTCATGTTTGTGTTACGGCTCTATTATGTTATATTTCCATGAAATGAAAATAATAGTTGCGACAGAGGACTAAAATGTGATTTATAATGAATACTACGAAAAAAACTTCGGAATATGCTCTGTACAGCATCTGGCTGAGGTTGAGTCCATCTGTACGTAAATCCGTATAAAAGTCCGTAAGCATGATTCATCCGTACTGGACTTCCAAAATCCGTACAAATATGGACAAATCCGTATATATGGCAACACTGGCGCCGACCGCCGATGCAAATCACAGAACTGTTAAATGTCAAAAAATCCATTTCACTTGCGCACACTCAATGAAACACTGAATGATTAATTTAATTCAATTATTGTGTTATTTTTATATAATTTAATTTATCCCATGACTAATAAAGAAATAGTTACTGATCAAATTAAACGTAAAATAAGTATTAAACTACGAAACGAAGTTAAATATGGTCAACCAGCAATGTTTAAAATGGAACGTTTAAAAAAAAAGAATGATTGGATGCGTTCAAAATATGTCAATACGATATGTCATGACGTAGAATTAGCTTAAATTAATGTTAAAAAATCTTTTTTTCCTGCGTTTCTTTTATCATTGTGATAAGCGTAATCAATATACAATTCAATAAGCTATATTTTAAGATTTATTTCATTTCTATACATAGTCAGGTCAAAAATAAGCATTCTTCTTTGCTACGTAGTCCGTACACTAAGTTAGCTTCAGTAAAACCTACTATTATCGGACTGGAATTAATTGTCAATCGATTTATTAGATGGCGTTAATGGTGGACATAGTGAGTAGATCGTTCGGTCGATGTCTGTTTTACCGACATTCCATTGTTTGCTTTTTTACTTAGGTACTCGGGAATCCCCGTGAATGCTTTGACTATCGAGTTATATGGTACCTTTATTGTCATGAGTTATTTTCAGGGCAAGCTTCCTCAAAAATCACTAGTCACTTTTTCTGAAGTGCTGTATTAGCTTAACAATACTAGTTTTTAGATAATACTAATGTTACTTGACGTAGAAAATAAATGTATCTTTGAGACTTTTAACATTTAATTTGATTAAAACTTTGATGATTACATGTTTTTTTTTTTTTTTTTTTTTTTTAATTCCTTCGCTATGATGTATTTTATTTACTACTATCACATTACTGTTGTTAGTTAAATTTTCGCACTTCTTAGTATTAAACTGTGACTGGAATGCACCCGCAACGGAAATTATGTAATTTTGCAACAAAACTCATTCATGACACGTCAGCATGGCAACCTAACATGTTTGTTTACTTTTAATTTTCATGAACTTCCCTAAAATACTATATTTTTCCCACTGTTTGAAAAAATACTATTATCCTTCAAATCAAATCAAATCTTTTTATTGTGGGCATAGGTTATACAGATGATCAAACAATAAAATTTATTGTTTGATCATCTCGGCAGGACATAGTGGAGCTTAATTTAATTAAGTTCCACTATGTCCTGCCGAGTAGACATACAATAATTATGTATTACAGCAGGTATTCTGGAATAACTTACAAAACTACATACCAAATCAAACTACCATACAAATTATACTACTATTTTGACAAGGAAATAACGCAATGTTGAAAATATTGAAAAATCCAATATGGCGGCCAACTTTTTTGTTTTTTGGTCGATTTCGATGAAACTCGGTTTTTGATACTATTTTGACAAGGTAATAACGCAATGTTGAAAATATTAAAAAATCCAATATGGCGGCCAACTTTTTTGTTTGTGGGCCGATTTCAATGAAACTCGGTTTTGGTACTATTTTGACAAGGAAATAACGCAGTGTTGAAAATATTAAAAAATCCAATGTGGCGGCCAACTTTTTTGTTTTTGGGCCACAGTAATTTCATGATGCGACTGACGTCATAAAGATTCTATGTACCGAACACAGTCAGCAAATAACGGAGTTCGTAAAATGAGCCAGGATACGTAATAACTGATGATGTAGGCGGAGACATTATTAATTATCCAGTGTGCGTAAAATGTATCGGCATATCCCCTACCCTGCTCGTACATTATGTACGTAACCGGGACCATTACTTAATGAGACGGATTCAGCACAATGATTTGGCAACCAGTTACTGTTATAAAGAGCCTGGATACTGAAATAAGGCGGCTGTATAACGTCGTACTTACGTATAGCGCATACATATTTTATGTTACGGGTCAAGTAAATTACGTATGCTGCTCTGTGCGGAATCAATAAACCGCATACGTAAATTTTAAGAGTGCGCTGCAGTAATTTCATGATGCGGCTGACGTCATAAAGATTCTATGCACCGAACACAGTCAGTAAGTAAACGGAGTTCGTAAAATGAGCCAGGATACGTAATAACTGATGATGTAGGCGGAGACATTATTAATTATCCAGTGTGCGTAAAATGTATCGGCATATCCCCTACCCTGCTCGTACATTATGTACGTAACCGGGACCATTACTTAATGAGACGGATTCAGTACAATGATTTGGCAACCAGTTACTGTTTTAAAGAGCCTGGATACTGAAATAAGGCGGCTGTATAACGTCGTACGTATAGCGCATACATATTTTATGTTACGGGTTAAGTAAATTACGTATGCTGCTCTGTGCGGAATCATTAAACCGCATACGTAAATGATAAGAGTGCGCCACAGTAATTTCATGATGCGGCGGACGTCATAAAGATTCTATGCACCGAACACAGTCAGTAAGTAAACGGAGTTCGTAAAATGAGCCAGGATACGTAAATGATTATGTAGGCGGAGACATTATTAATTATCTAGTGTGCGTAAAATGTATCGGCATATCCCCGACCCTGCTCGTACATTATGTACGTAACCGGGACCATTACTTAATGAGTCGGAGTCAGTACAATGATTTGGCAACCAGTTACTGTTGTAAAGAGCCTAGATACTGAAATAATGCGGCTGTATATCTTCGTTCGTATAGCGCATACATTTTTCCTGTTGCGGGTTAAGTAAATTACGTATGCTGCTCTGTTAATACATATGCGGCATCATTAAACCGCATACGTAAACGTTAATAATGCGGGCACAGTAATTTCATGATGCGGCTTACGTATTAAGGATGCGGCCTCATTACAAGTAACTGGTTTACATTGTCTTTACAGAGCATTATGCCGCATACTTACTTAACATGGTGTCGTTTCATTATAAGTATGGCTCTTATAATTTTCATGTCAAAAGCACATTATACGTATCTGGCTGCCAGTACATTACAAATTTGCCAATTTTAAGTAGCCCGTTTTTCTCAGTGCAGTTGATGGTTTTGTAACGAGAAATGTAGACAAGCGATTGGTAATCTACGGTAGAGTAGAAATAAAAAGCGTCATACTACGCCTGCTAGATATTTTATTTCCGATGCAGCCAGTCCCTTGCTGCCCCCAGCAACGACCTAGTCTCGAACCCCACAGGGGTGCCATTAGCTTGTTTAGTTTTTAAGTTTTTTATGCCTTGGCTGGATTGCCTTATGGCCTTAATTTATTGAGGCAACCGCAGGCAAGTCCGGTTAAGCGGTGCAACCGCAGGCAAGTCCGGTTAAGCGGTGCAACCGCAGGCAAGTCCGGTTAAGCGGTGCAACCGCAGGCAAGTCCGGTTAAGCGGTGCAACCGCAGGCAAGTCCGGTTAAGCGGTTGAAAACCTCCTACTTAGATTGACCTGCGAGATATCATTCTTAAAAGGTAGGGTTGCCATCCGTCCGGGTTTCCCCGGATTTGTCCTAGTTTAAAGGGCATCCGGGGAGCGTCCGGACGGGGCTTCATTTGTGTCCGGGTTTAAAAATTTAAAGTCTTAGGCCACCCGTAGCACACGCACTGTGCCCGCACGCCGCGATCAACCGACGAACGTAATAAGATTCTGTTTTGTTAGGTACATTTAATAAATTTTAATGATGATAAAAGATGACTAAATTAAATTTTAAGGTCAACTGTTTTTTTATTACACTGACTTTGTTTAAAAAAAACCTTATGCAATGTCCGGTTTCTGGGCTCTAAAATCCGGGGTTTTCACGCGTCTTGTCCTGGTTGCCAAATTTTAGAGATGGCAACCCTATTAAAAGGCCATATATTCCAGTGTAGGTTAATACCTGAAAAAGGCTAGGAAGATGATGATAAGACCTACCTATAGTTTTAAAGAGCCATGTGCACCTGACTTCACACTAATGAGATGCGTGCACACGTAGAGAATCGTGTTTCCAGAAGAATATTATGTGGCAAGCACTTAAATGTAAAAAAAATACCAAAACATTTACTGTACAATAGCCTTTATTCATCATTTCAGCCGAAAGACGTCCACTGCTGGACATAGGCCTCTCCCAAAAGCGGGGTTTTGCCATAATCGCCACGCTTGGCTGGCGAGTTTACGATCGCAGTATGGTGGTAAAATGCATAGAGAACGCTGCTGCCCATTTCTAGTAAGTCCCTTAGTCGCTACGACACCCACGGGAAGAAATGGGATGGTGATATTCTTGTACGTCCGGCCTTCATTAGCAATCTTAAAATAAGTTTTACATTTATTTAACGTGGATGCGTAATTCGCGAACGTAACACTTTATGTACTCCCCCAGAATTTAATCCCATTAAATGACTATTTCATGGAAAAGTCATTCAACTTAGAGGGTTTGATTGATAATTTTGATAATTATAATTCTGTGAATCCTTATTATTTACGGTCGTGGATCTTATTTAAATCAAAATACGACCTGACGCTGACCTGTGAGTTGCAAAAAACGTAAGAAAAATTGAATTAAGGGCTATCTTAACGCATCCACCTCAAATAAATATAAAACTTATTTTAAGATTGCTAATAAAGGGTATTGTAAATTAAATGTTTGGTATTATTTATTTTATTTTATTAGCCTTAGACATCAGAGGGCATTTATTTTTTAGAACGTTCGTAAATAACCTAAGCTCAGTCTGAATTTATCAGATATAGCTGTCAACAATTTGCAAAATTCAGCAATTTCCTACTCACGTCTGTCCTCTGTCATCATCGCAAACGATCGCACAGCATTGAAAGCTTCTCATTATCTTTTACGCACCAAAAACTACTTGAAATAACATTTAAATAAATATTCATGGCAATTGTGAGGGAATCATATCAGGCAGCTTGTTGGCGACCACAGCACTGTGGTTACCGTAAACGATGGCATTAAACAGACAGTCATTATATTTATCGCAAGTATACGGTAGCCACAGTATGAAAATATTTAATGAGGGTGTTCTTGAATATTCAAGCCACCAGTAGGCGCCACTTTGACAAGAGGTCTTCCAGTTCGACAATGAACTTAAAATATTTGTTTTTTTTTTTCGTTTCATTCATTCGTTCACCATTCAGACTGTAGGCGCTTTGACACTTGACAGGTGGAGCGGACCTGACGCCTCAGTGCTGCCAGAAAACCCTCATCAAGGCACCAGTTGGCGTCACTTTGACAAGAGTTCTTCCAGTTCGACAATGAACTTAAAATATTTATTTTTATTCGTTTCATTCATTCGTTCACCATTCAGACTGTAGGCGCTTTGACACTTGACAGGTGGGGCGGACCTGGGTGCTTACTGTGGAATATAATGCCAATAGATCGACATTGGTCAAACGTCAGTTGGTTGAGTTAAACGTGAGGGATTGGCTAGACTCAGAGAGTCCAGCCAATTACTGACGTTTGACTGACAATTCCACTGTCGATCTATCGGAATTATATTCGAGAGTAAGCACCCTGATGGCTCAGTGCTGTCAGAAAACCCTCATGAAGGCACCAGTTGGCGTCACTTTGACAAGAGGTCTTCCAGTTCGACAATGAACTTAACATATTTGATGTCATTCGTTTCATTAATTCGTTCACCATTCAGTCTGTAGGCGCTTTCACACTTGGCAGGTGTTCGGACCTGACGTCTCAGTGCTGCCAGAAAACGCTCATGGGAAAAAATTAGTGATGAGCTTTAATATTTCTCAGACTGATTTTTTGCTAAAAAGCGGTTTGTGTGGGTAATTATGACCTTTATTACATTTCACTAGCTGGTTCGGCACACATTGTCCTGTCAAATTTTCATAAAAAAAACAATTTCAGTTTTCCCGATTTACAGCTGTTCCTTTGGGGTTTTCTTATTATTATTATTTTTCAAACATAAAGGGATAGAATGAAAAAAAAAAACCGGTAATGCCGTTTTTAAGTTTTAGCGAGACTAAATAACAGCAATCGGTTTTTATACAATATATAGAAGAAGATGGATAGATAATGCATAATATGCTCTTTGCTGAGTACCAATAGTTAAATTAGAAGTTATGGAGAAACAAAAAGACTTTCGCACTCAAATGCGTAGGCATTAGACATTTACCTACCTATCTATCATCTATTTAGATTTATTTAGGTTTTTATCAGATTAATGTAATTAGGTAACACATGAACCCTGTAACCAAAGGTAAGTGGCTAATTTTGCTGACGTGTGTTTGAAACCTAAATACACTTATTATTAAAAGTGAACACGTAAGTACGTTTATTCAAAACCATATTATTTTTTAATTCTTTTCAATTTTCAAATGTGATTTTTCTTTTAAACCGGCTTAACTTCAGTTCAAAAGAACACCATCTATTGTTTGAAAAAGGAACTAAATTCGCGAACGTTGCATTTTCCAGCTCGAAGGAGGTCGATTGTCCTTCAGACCGGAACACTGTAATGCAGTTTTATTTGCCTGTGGACTTGCAGACGTAATCCCAGTGTTGCCAGCCAGCTGAAGCTGATCTCATTTTACTGCTTACTGTGTCCCAATGTTCAAAGGAGTTCGTGTTTAGTTTTAAAATATGATTTTGCTTGACAAACTTGTTATGTTAACGTATTTAGAACATTGAAGAATGTTCTGTTCTTTGAGCTAGGAAAAGTTGTGAGTATAAAAATATTAATAGTAAAATCGCTTAAAATATTTGTTTTTTTTGGTATCAAAATAATATTGGCATAATGAAATGTCATACCCAATGTCACCATAATGTCAAATGCTAAGAAAAACAGACTTTTTTTTTTGGGTTTTGGCTTCGCACCTTATGTGCATTTAGCCAGTGTCAAGTAATTTTACTTTTCAATCAAGTAAATGGCCCGATATCAGGCACGAAGTTACAAAAAAGTCATAGTCAGTCCAGTCAAAGTTATTGTATAGCGGTAGTAACCTTTACAACAACCTATTAGGAGTTTTTGGGGGGAACACGAAAAGTCCACGTTAGGCACTTATTTTCACCTTCACTACACTCACACGTAACTAAATTGAATAATTCACTACCAAAATTAGACAATTTATTTCGCCATTTCACGAAATTTCATGAAAATGAAAATTCGTGCGACATGTTCCAACGCGATCCCGCCAAAAACTCAAAAAGCAAGCTTTTCTAAAAATGAATTAAAATTAAAACGCATGGCATCAATATCATTCTCAATTCAAATGTAGTCTCTCAATTATTTTGGCGCCCTTCCAACTTTTTTTTCACGTGTCAAGGGAAATAAGGCCATTCAGCCAGCAAGTTGGCAAAACGTGACCTCCGTCGTTTACCTGGACCCACGATATACCTATACTTTAGTAAAGTTCGCTGTAATGATGGGTTCCCTCCTAATTGGAGTTCCTTGTTGCGTCACTTTCAATTGTTTTTCATTGTTACTTTAGGTTAAATTGTTAAGCTGTTTTGGAAATGTATTGTTTGATTTCTATGCTTTTGTTTCTGGTTTGATAATATTGTTATTAATTCACTAATTAGTCTCGTTCTTTGTTTCAGGTAAGTCCGCATTGTTTTGACGAAAAGGAAGATATCTACTGACTGAAAGGTAGAACCATCGTTAACGGCTTCAACCATCATTTTTCGTATTAGAGCAACGAACTAGAAATTACGACTTAGATTAATAATTTTATGTCCTAAACATTCTACCTACTTGTTTTACTTGTCTTATACAGTTGAAATATTAAAATTAAACGCTATCGGAAGATTTAGCTAACAAACGAATACTAAAATATTCACAAATAAGGCTTCCTAGTTCCTACGAACAATAGAACAACTGCATCTCCCAAAATGTTCAAAGTGGAAACCGACAATGAATATGCTTTAAAGCAGGCTTACCTTCACACCTATCTAGGTACATAGTTACACAAAGCGCCCAGCTGCCCAAGTACTTAGAAATACTGGTATCTAAGTATTTCCCACGTAATTGTGACGTACGCTTCTGGGAAACCCTCTAAACTTACCTAATAACTTCAATCCGTTCTCTAGAGCACATTAAATCTTATGCCCGGGTTATACGAGCCTAGTTCTTTAAGCAACTATCCTGACTTGGCAAATGCTAGAGCTGTTCTCACAATGCTAGTCAATTTAAACCTAGTTTGTGGCTCAGTAATGACAGCCACACGGGACGATCGATCAGGTTAAGCTTCGGTTGCCGCTGTTGGTCCGCAGATGGGTAATACCTACATACCAATACCGCTCCCGTGCCTCGGAAAGCACGTTAAGCCGTTTTGGTCCCGGCTGTCATTTTTTTCTTTGACTTTTGACAGTAGCGGATTACAAATAAGTACTTATAGGCTAGTACTTGTGAGTGAGAGCATTTGTAGCCGAACTAGTACCTACGAGTTCTGTTTCTTGGCATACTGCGCCAGAGCCTTCATTGGCCTCAAAAAATAATAAATAGTAGCCCAAAAATACATCGAAAAAGATGCATAAATTTAATGTTAGAAGAAAAACTTCAAATGAATGAATGAATGAAATGCACCGATCCCAGCGTGGCTTGACCAGACTCGATTAATCGAATGAACCCCAAGATTTGCACTAGGCCCTGGAGTCTCATGCTTCGTGGTGTTACAGAGGCCATAGCATATCAAGAAGTAGACCGGGGGGTGCGGTAATGGTCAGGTAGACGTGCCCTTAGTAAAGGATTGCGAGCCTACTGGATATACAGTCACGAGCAATAACATGTAAACACATCGCCAAATTCAAAAGCGATTTTCTTTTAAATACTGATTGCAGCCTTTAGATAACTTAGATATTTCATTACAGTGTGGGTTCCAAAATATTATTTTCATAATAAAATAAGATTACAATTAGTAAAAGTGGAGAAAATTACTTTTAAAAGTTGGTAAGTGTATACATATTATTGCTCGTGACTGTACATCCTAAAAGTTTTTCTTAAAGGAGGAAAACTTTCAAGATACAACATTTTTGTGCTTGCCTGTGCGTCTGTTTTTGTGCGTGTGAATTTGTGTGTTTTGTCTTTCTTACTAGCACTATCTTGCTATCCTAGCTTCAAAAACTACCTTCGTGTAACTCGGGCATTACAGTTCGTGCGAAATCTAGTCCGCTTTGCCTTTGATGTCGATGAGTACCTATGTAGCTCCTATAGTATGTGATAATATGCGCAATGCTCTGGTATACTCATTTGAAATGTGTTGCGTTTTACTGGGCAATGGGTTCGTGGTACTAGAAATGAAACTGTCTTTAGTGTTGGAACACAGTTTTCGAGAGAAATCTGCAATAAAATAGGATGATGTAACTGACAACTTTGTTGGTAAATAATGGGGAACCGCCAGAAATTCGAATTTTCTTACTTTTTTGCAATTACATTCAATGAAATTTAATTAACATAAGCTTATTATTGAGGATATTCATGATTATAATTCGATAAATATATACGGTTGTGAATTATATTTTATTCAACATATACTTTGCCACTGACCTGACAATTGCAAAAAAAGACGTATGAATCGTTTTTTTTTTGTTCCTTTTTTAAATATACTTCGTTGATTGGCATCAACCTATCATAGTTTTGTGATAACTTCACTTGGATGGAATCACGACCCTTAGTAATGAGTAGGTACCTACTACGACGCGAGGAGTTGTGTTAATGAATTATCTACTTAATAAAAATCTAAAATTCAACAATTAATCAACTCAGCTTATCGCAGGCCACTGCTGGACATAGGCTTCTCCCAAACTGCGCCACAACACCCTGCGCCTTCCGCATCCAGTCTGTCCCAACCATATTCTTAAGGCCGGTCCATCTAGCCGGGGGGCGTCCCACACTACGCTTGCTTACACTCACTGATTAACAATATTAGAAGACTTTTTTTAAAGTTCATCGTCTAAAGACGTTTAATAGCTAATTATTGTAATTTTTCAATCAATCAATCAAATCAGCCTATCGCAGTCCACTGCTGGACATAGGCCTCTAAGGCCTCTCCCAAGGCAATGGGAAGGAAATCCCATCAACCACGCGGCATCTTTCATTATAATTGTAAATGGCAAACGCAGAATTATCAACACTGGGTAGTCAAATTTAGTAGGCCAAGGCCTATAATGTATAGATATTCTTACAGTATTCAGAGCTCTGAATACGCCTTACTAACGCTAATACCAATACTGAACATGGTACACGGCGCGTACCTCAAGCAAATAGCACAAAGCGTAAACCAAACACGATTCTGTGGCTAATGTGCCGTGATGACGTAAGCAAGGCGAAGAGTGTGTTGCCATGTTACTTCAGCCAAATCCCTTATTGTACTGAGTTAAACACCCGTTTATATTGTACGTTTTAACTGCGGTTTGCGGTGAGTTTTAAAGGAGAGATGATTGTTTTATTGCTTTTAAAATTGCGGGTTGTTTGTTTTTGAACATAACATAATCAGCGTATAATGTGGCTACTTCTGGGACACAGGCCTCCTCTCTGTGAGAGGGATTGGGCCATAATCCACGGGGGCCCAGTGCGGTTTGGTAGATGTCACATGCCTTCGAATTTTTGGTTCTAGGATATGTCGGTTTCCTCTCGATGTTTTCTTTCACCGTTTTGAAAGCAGTGGTGATTAATTTTCTTATACATACCAAGCAAAGCCGCCTGCTTGGGTTCGAACGCACGACCTACAACTCTGATACCACTGGGGCACCACTGTTTTTGATCAGCCTTTGTAATTTACAAAATGAGGTACTTACATTGCTAATTTGAAAGCCTGATTAAATCTGCAATCAGTTAACTAGCTGTTAATTTAATGTTTGTTTTTGCGACTGGTTGATTAGTTGATAAAAGAGCAACGATCATTGGTAGCCTTGTTCCACCTACTCAGCAGAGTATAGGTCTTTTCCCTTTAGTGCCATGCTTCTCTGGTCTGTGAGAGTCTCATCCAGTGCGCCCTAAATGCGTGACACTCTATCAATCACAATCAAGCTATCAATTAAAATTTTGAAGGATGTTGTTCATCCATTGCTTAATATCTTCGTAAAATCATTCTGCTCAGAAACGTAAATAACGCAATGAATGTTGTTTTACTGTCAAAATGAAAGACATTCCTACGTCTTACGCAATTATCACACTGGTCTTCCCCGCGATCTTCTGTATCTGCATTATTTAAACTAAATTCAAGTAACAGATTTATGAACGCAAAGAAGGTAAAATAAGTACCTATGTAAGGATTGTAGTTGGTGGCGTTCCGTAGTTTCTGCATACCCGCTTAACAAAAAGGCGTGAGTTTTTTGTGTGGTGTGGGTGCATGCATGTATGTAAACTAAGTTGAAATTGAATATGACTTCCTGAGTACAGGGGTTAGCTCAACAGTTTAAACGTGGAAATTAAGGACATTTAATTACATTACTGGATCATAAACGAAAGATTGCTAACGCGACGTTAATAGAGCCTCATTGCGAGAGTTATGCAAACGAGCGTTATTTCACACTTACTTTCGTTCGTTAATTAATACAATACAGACGTTATTAGGACTATATTTGCAACACCATCTCGAGTGTTTGTTGACCTAGTAATTGGACGACTTAGGCTATGTGGCGTTCTAATTGATTCTACCTCATAATTATTTTAAGAAAATTATTTATAGATGTAGTTCGCCATCTTTCTTTGGTCACACAACTCACACACAAGTTTATGTGGAGTTACAAGAATCTTAAGGCTGTTGAATGATACTGACAGGGGGCGTTGTTGGTAAACAATGTGAATTATTGTTTTGAAAAAGAATATGGCGGTGTTAGTTCTAAAGAACACATGCTAAAAGATCCTTAAATTATTTTTCAACACACTTGCTCATAAAATGGCTCTAATTTCACTACAGTTAGGCACATAATGACACCTATTATCAAACTGTGACTTTTTCATTACTATTATTCACTAGTGAGTTATATAATTGGTTGAGTTGCTTTGTTCTTAGTGAGTTATAGGTTGTTTTTTGTTTGAGTTGCTTTGTTCTTAAAAACGATGATGATGATGGATGATGCTGGATGATGATGGATGATGCTGGATGATGATGGATGATGCTGGATGATGATGGATGATGATGATGGATGATGATGGATGACGATGGATGATGATGAATGATGATGATGGATGATGCTGGATGATGATGGGTGTAGATGAGTGATGATGGATGATGATAGATGATGATGGATGACGATGGATGATGATGGATGATGATGGATGACGATGGATGATGATGGATGATGATGAATGATGATGATGGATGATGATGGGCGATGATGAGTGATGATGGATGATGATAGATGATGATGGATGACGATGGATGATGATGGATGATGATGGATGACGATGGATGATGATGAATGATGATGGATGATGATGGATGATGATGGATGACGATGGATGATGATGGATGATGATGGATGATGATGATGATTTAGTATTATTATCTTCGCAAGTGTGTTGAAAAACGTCGTATGATACACGTGTGTATTGATGATTATCGTCCTCGGCTCTCTTAAGACCCTCGCCTGACGGCTCGGGTCTCAATGGCGCCTCAGCGATAATCACCAACGTTACACACTTGTACCATAATGTACTATTACTGTCAACCGCTCTTCAGCAGTAGTACCTAGTGTACAAGCCTACTACGAAAATCGCCTATAATGTTACCAATTTAAGGTCCTGTTTATATTATACAGTTAGATGACGTTGGCATGGACGTGACGTAAAAATATCATGCATTGGAATTTCAACTCTCTCTGTTGAACCGAGCATCGAAAATTCAACAAAGTGCAGCGCGACGAAAAAACACTGTTCGATTTTCAACTCTTGGCGCTAAGCAGTAGGTACGTTAAAGATGCGAAAAAATCCCGCCGCGATATTTTTCAACCTTATTGCTTAAGGCATAAGGGTGAAAGTGATCCACCGCTATTGTCCGCGTTTGTACCTACCTATTTATTTCCTGCCATTAAGGGGCTTAGATGAGCTAAACGCAGGTTTTATAATGCCTAAAAGATTATGATCCGCTGCAGTAAACAAAATCAGAAAAATATATGATAATCTTCAGGATATATGCTAGTTAGATAGTGTGTTGAAAACATAATACAACTAATTTCATACGATAGAAAAAAATCACGAAGATACCTCTAAAAATTTCTTTTAACGATTAAAAACCATACTAATATACATGCAATCATTCTGATTTTTTGTCAGAATATTCTACAAGCAAAATACTAGCATAATAGTGTTTCAATTTTTTAGTCCGATCAATAGATTTTTTGTAAAGCGCATTTTCTTATTTTTGAACATAATACGTATACATGTGTGCGTAAACGCCCGTGTACCGACAGTGCCGGCCGATGCCTGATGCTAGTAGGACGTGTCGCGCTTTTCGCCGCATTATTTCCGTTGAGATTGTTTACTGTTTTCGTAGGCTATTTTGTAAATTATTTGATTCTTATATTCTTTCCTTAAAAATTCTTCTTTCTTGTAATTATAAAATACTTTTAGTTCAATAGCGTAAAAAACCTTGTACTTAGTTTTTAATCATTATCATTTGTAAATATGGGAAATAAAGTTAAACCCGTTTGGAGAAGTAAAAAACGTTCATATAAATCGAATGCCGAGAGAAGATGAGAGCATTTTAATGTCGCAATTTTTTTTATCAAGATATTTTAAGGATTTGGAAATTTCTACATCTTTACGAACTGACTGCACAGCTAGTTCGCATACGATCCATTTTTTCAACATTGCGCTAAACTGTTACAGTAGCGTATTAGGTTGAAGTCTAGACTTGCAATGAAGAGTGCTCGGGTTCAAACCCCAGGGACATAACGGTATATAATGTTTTCTTTTATTTTTGTTTTTAAAAGGAACCTAAATCATGTTATAGATACAAAGAATAAAGACGTACTCTAGATTTCCTTTATTCAAAAGAGAAAATCTATTTAAGAATCGAGAATTGAATCTGAACATAAATAAGAATACTGTGTTATTGACAAGGTAGACTTCTCTGTTTGATCCCGTGGGTAGTAATTTAAAATTGGTTCAAACCCCAGGGCATTTCGGTATAATTTTTTCTTTTTATTTTCATTTAAAGTACTACTATATTTAGATATATTGATTAAATACGTACTTTTATAGATAACGAGAAAAACATTGACAATTTAATTGTTTTTTATAGGAGCAAAAAAGTTGAAAATATCTACACAGAAGTAATTTCCAATTTGTAAGACTTTAATTTTATTGATTTTGTTTATAATAAATAGGAATTATAATTATGTATGAATGTTAGGTATATAAACTCCATTTGAAATAAAACATTTACACAAGAATTTTTACAGTCCATTCAACCGATTATGACTTTTATACCTTAGTCATAAGGACTACTTGCGTGCCGTTGCCGCGCCATCTATTAGAATTACTCGGGCGTAATCTCCCTTAACCGCTAGTGCTAAACTTCGTATTTGTTTTGTGTGATACTTGTTATGGCCGTCGTCGTTAGATGGCATACACGTCGATTATGTAAATGTGTGCGTGCGTTTTTCAAGGCCACATTGGGTCTTGTAGTCCTCTTAACACACTCTACACTCAAAGGACTTATATCGCATAAAAAGCGTACTAATAAAAACCCGTCTAATATTCTCAAACCCTCGAAAGTTACGATCGTAGTAGCGGGTACCAGCAGCAAATTGCTGAATTCTTCCAATGCATGTGGGTAGTTGGTAAGCGTCAGCTGTGACTTTTAATATAACTTAGTGCAACGAACACCGGTGTGCTTCGCTTTGACGCAGCGCTGAAATCCCTTTGTAGGTGTCTAGTGGGTAGCACAAAGTGTGCAGCGCTTTTTTGGCTGTATTGGCAGATTTTGAGTTCTCTTTTCTGTCGAGCCTTTTGTATAAATTTTTGGAGTGTGTATAGACTGTTTTGTTTGTCGTTTGTCTACATATTGGTTTAGTATTATCGTGCCCCTGGATTTGGATGCGGGTGATAGTTTTCATAAGTAAAGTAGTGAAATAAAAAGTAATTGCCATGTTTTTTATGATATAGTGTAGTTAGGGCCTTTTGGTACTGCCCATTCTAAATAGGTAAAATTTGAGAACGTGTTAAACTCATTACTTAAAGGTAAAAACACACAAATTAAAATTATATTTCTCAAAAAAACTTGAGATTTTCAATTTTGCGAGCTACACCTAAAGTAAAACAGCTCAACTTCAAATTCTCAATCTAAAGCCATTCGAGAACTTCAGAAAACATTCTTAGTCGCCACCAAACTGCCATACTTAAAGCCACAAGACATATACCTACGTAAAGCCACAAGACATGGCTCTGGGACATGAGCAAATACAATCACACTCAGCGTGCTAATTATCCTCAAGAGCTCCAAAACTTAGTTTGCGACAAACGTAGTCAAAAGTCAACAAACTAACCTAACTTGACTTGCTGAAACTTAAACTTGATTCTGAAGTTACAAAGCATGATGAAGTGCCGACACAACGCGCGATGTTCTCTTATTTGTTCGTTTTTCAAAACTCCTTTATAAATATAAATAAAATAATGTTTAATTCGGATAAGCCACATCTATATGGGTTGGTAAACAAAAAGATAACTTTTAACATATTATCTATTTGGAAACAAGACTGTTGTTCGAAATACATCTTCGAAAAACATCACCTAATAAAGGAGACTCGTACCTCCTCTCTATGGTCTTCAGGATGGAGTTGGAGCTATCTCGCACTCTGCAGAGCAAAGAGGCAGATTTCTGTCTGACGATGGCGTCGAAGCCATCGACGTGTGCTTGTGCAAACATACCTGATGCACCACAGATTTCTTTATTATAGAACGAAAATGTTTTACCACATTTAATAAAATATTTTGACATTAACAAATACATTTTGACATTTTAAAATTTAAGAAATTTGTACCGGTGCCGTTTATTATTACAGAGTTGACGTCACATGTCACGTGATAAAAGTCATTGTAAGAAGCGTTTTTTGCGGTAAATTCAATACAACGAAAAATACATTTGGCTTAAATCGTTTTTAATTGAGAAAATGGATAGAAATCAATTAATTATTATTTTTCTGTTAAATATCTCGTTCCAATCTTCAAATTAGAATAGTTTTTGAAAAATTGGAAAATACTTTATTATAGGGTGCTGTTGTTAGTGTGTTATGCAATTATATCGCTAGTCACGTTAGGTGTTATCGAGTGTCGATTTATGAACGGTTGACTAAAATCTCGACCATATATTATATGCTGTGTACCTAATATAGTAATATAATACTATACTATATGCACCACTGCTTACCTTTTTCGGAAACTAGGCGCAGAGTTATGTAAAGCATAATAAAGTCCAAGGTTTGAATTCACTATGACCACTTAACGATTCCTTACTCGTAACCACGTCAATCACACACGAAATCTGCTCATATCGTATTAATAATATCAAAAAATTGTCTTGGAACTTACAGAATGTGACATTTCGATTCCTTCCCGTTATATTGGTTTCTAAAAAACACGATATTAACGTAGTTTGAACGTTGTAAGATTCCGCGGGTAATCATAATAACCATGTATAATTGGGGCCCTGACTAGACGTTCTCACAATTCATAGTTTTTACGACACTTCCGTTTCATCATCATTTCAGTCGAAAGACGTCCACTGCTGGACATACCCCTCCCCCAAGCTCCGCCACTTCGACCGGCACCCTAATTGCTTAACTCACGATTCATCATAATCTGTATGCCCTCACGACGGGGGATGCTGTGGCCCGGGGTGGGTTCGTCTTGGCGGTGTCATTAGACATCGCCAATGCCTTCAACACCCTGCCCTGGAGTTGCATAAGGGAGGCACTCCGGTATCACCTGATGCCGACCTACCTCTGTCGTGTGGTCGAGGCCTATCTGACGGACAGGGCCGTCATCTACCCCGGTCACCTCGGAGAGTGGAACCGGCGAGAGATGTCGTGCGGTGTCCCACAGGGATCGGTCCTGGGGCCGTATCTGTGGGACATCGGGTACGACTGGGTGCTGCGCGCCGACCTCCCTAGCGGCGTCAGTGTAGTCTGCTACGCTGACGACACGCTGGTCCTGGCGCAAGGGAGGTCGTACCAGGCGGCGGCCGACTTAGCGACACAAGGGGTTGCGACAATCGTGGATAGGATCCGGCAACTGGGACTCGAGGTGGCATTGCACAAGTCCGAGGCCATGTGGTTTCATGGTCCTCGGAATGCGCCACCGACGGGTTCCCAGATAACGGAGGGAGGGGTTCACATCGGCGTCGAGTCGACGATGAAGTACCTGGGACTCGTCCTCGACAGCCGGTGGAACTTCGCGGAGCATTTCCGCCGTTTGGCTCCCAGACTGGAGCGGGCCGGGGCTGCGTTGAAGCGGCTCTTGCCCAATCTAGGGGGGCCAAACGCCTCCTGCCGGAGGCTCTACGCGGCGATCGTGCGGTCCATGGCCCTATACGGGGCGCCGGTGTGGGCGCCTACATTGAGGCGCCAACCAGCTCGCAAGCTGAGGGCGTCCCATAGGGTCATGGCGATCAGGATGATCCGAGGATATCGCACGATCTCCGGCGAGGCGGCGGGCCTCCTTGCCGGATTACCGCCATGGGATCTGGAGGCAAAGGTCCTCGCGCAGATATGGGAGTGGCGCGAGGAGGCCAAACGCCGTGGCGTAACTCCGCTGCCGCGGGAAATCGCGGCACAGCGGACAGAGCTCCGGCGGGATCTCATGGTGACATGGAGAGAGCGATTGTCGCAACCCAGTGCTGGGCACGCCACGATTGCGGCGGTAAGTCCCCTCTTTGAGGAGTGGTTTGAGAGGCGGCATGGCGTCCTCACCTTCCGCCTGACGCAGGTCCTCACCGGACACGGTTGTTTCGGGAGGTTCCTGTTTCGGATAGGGCGGGAGGAAACGCCCGGGTGTTTCCACTGCGAAGATCGCCCTGAGGACACGGTGGAGCACACGGTGGCGGTCTGCCCTGCTTGGGCGGAGCACCGCCGTGTCCTCGTGGAGGCGATCGGCGGCGGCGATCTCTCGCGTCCGGCCCTGGTCCAAGCCATGGTACGGAGCGAGAGGGCATGGGGAGCCGTCACCTCCTTCAGCGAAGCAGTAATGCTCGCGTAGAGGGAGGCGGCGCACGTGAGGGAGAGGCAGCATATGCGCCCTCGCGACCCCAGCCGCCGCAGGATACGGAGACGCCCTGGGCGTCGGGAATCCCAGGCCGATTTCCGGCCACCGTAGGCATGGGCTTGCGGACGGCGAGTAATGGGTAGCTCGCTGTCCGGTAAGGACCAAGCCCAAGTCGACGGCGCGTTGTGTTCCACGCGCGCCTCAAAGAGATGTCAGCACAAAAAGTGATGGGACCCGCAAGGGTCGATGCCTGCCAGGGGTGCGGGTTTGTTCGAAAGAGACACCACAGCCCCTGGCTTAAGGGCTACTGAAGGAACACGGGTGGGTTTTAGTCAGTAAAAGTCTGACACGCCCTCCTGCTCCACGAAGAGCGGGAGAAGTTATTTGATGATTTCCCACCCAAAAAAAAAAAAAAAAAAAAAACATAATCTGTATCGTTTTGAAACGGATTGTTAAACCATTGCTTCATATGTTCGAAAATGGTGTCTGTTCGACAACATAAATAACGCAATGAATATTGTTTAACTGTGAAGACGAAACCAATTATGATCAATCGTGAGTTACGCAATTAGGGTGCGGTTCTGTGCTTCCCGCATCGAGCGGACTCTTCTACGTAAATAAAGTATTTAACACATTATTTTTGCGAGAATATTTCAGTACAAAGTGGAAGACACCAGTTTCGAGCCCTCAAAACTTTGTCTTGAAAGGACTTTTTTTTAATGTAAGCCTCTTTTTGCGAACCTCTTATAAACACTTATGTGGTTTGATAAAATACTTTTTCTTTGTGAACGCCATGTGCTTTGGGAGAGTGGATTGAAATCGTTTCGAGATGTTTTCTTTTTTTTTACGGTATTGATCAATGACTTTTTTTAGACGAGATATTTATGTTGTTGTTATTAATGAGATAATATTTTGTCTATTAACTTAGTTTCGGAAAAAAAACATTCTACATACGTCTTTAAGGGTTTAGCAGAACATTTATAAGCCCTTGTAAGATTTGAAATTAAACTAGGTTTGGTGTCATACTATAATTTTTGTTTATCCTCCTAATATTATAAATGTGAAAGTTTCTGAGGATGGATGGATGTTTGTTACTTAATCACGCAAAAATGGCTGGACGGATTTGCATGAAATTTGGCACACATATAGTTTATTAGCTTCCGCCTGCGGCTTCGCCCGCGTAAATTTCGAATATTATCCCGCGGAAACGTACTACCGGGATTAAAAGTATCCTATGTGTTAATCTAGGTTACAATCTATCTGTGTGCCAAATTTCATCCAAATCCGTTCAGCCGTTTTTGCGTGAAATAGTAACAAACATCCATACATCCATACATATAAACTTTCGCGTTCACAATATTAGTAAGGATAACCTGGAATAACACATGGGATACTTTTATCCCGGTAGTACGATCGCGTGGGATAATTTCCGACCACTACGCGGGCGAAGCCGCTGGCAAAAGCTAGTATAATTTATAAAGAAAATTGCTCGATTATTGAACGATTTACGTAACGTAAAGTTTCCGAAACCAAATAAATTTGAGGTCGCCATAAAACTTTATTAAACGTTTCTTAATATCTCTCCATCTGGTTTTAAGAACCAATGAAAATAGAGTCGGTACTTAACGGTCTCATTTACGAGATGAGTTTCAAGAACTAATAACCTGAAATGTGTGCAAACTTCGCAGACTATGTACCTACGTACCTACAGGCCGTTCATACGTACCTCTGAGTTAGCATCACTGTCAAAATCACAGTGAATTTTATCACCGTTGCAATAAGGTTGCTATTGGGTTGCTGCCATTCACATGTCTGCTAAATGACTATGATCTTTATTCTTGTTACAATAAGTTTGCTATTTGGTAGCTGCTTACGGAGGTAAAATAACTGTGAATGGTCTGTACTTGCATACGTAGTTGCCTTCCTATTGTTATTCAAATTCGGAACTAGTTTCGTAGTTACCGATTTTCTACTACGAATATATTTAGGTACAGTCACTAAAATGGTTTAGTAAGAAGCCATGAAATTGCTTGGGAAATAACGTTAGACTAACAATGACTAATTACTGAGCACACGCTCTGCACCATAACTAACTTTTCTTTTCGTAAATCAGCCACTGTCTACTACCCATTATATTTATAATTGTTTATCTATTTGTAATTGGCCATATTCGTGTCATTAACAAAATGTAAGTATAGGGTGTTTGGCAGAACGTTGCACATACGAAAATGGTGGATAGGTGGGGCTCATCTGCTACTTACTCAGCCCTAGTTTATTTGGGCACGCCACGATTGCGGCGGTAAGTCCCCTCTTTGAGGAGTGGTTTGAGAGGCAGCATGGCGTCCTCACCTTCCGCCTGACGCAGGTCCTCACCGGACACGGTTGTTTCGGGAGGTTCCTGTTTCGGATAGGGCGGGAGGAAACGCCCGGGTGTTTCCACTGCGAAGATCGCCCTGAGGACACGGTGGAGCACACGGTGGCGGTCTGCCCTGCTTGGGCGGAGCACCGCCGTGTCCTCGTGGAGGCGATCGGCGGCGGCGATCTCTCGCGTCCGGCCCTGGTCCAGGCCATGGTACGGAGCGAGAGGGCATGGGGAGCCGTCACCTCCTTCAGCGAAGCAGTGATGCTCGCGAAGAGGGAGGCGGCGCACGTGAGGGAGAGGCAGCATATGCGCCCTCGCGACCCCAGCCGCCGCAGGATACGGAGACGCCCTGGGCGTCGGGAATCCCAGGCCGATTTCCAGCCACCGTAGGCATGAGCTTGCGGACGGCGAGTAATGGGTAGCTCGCTGTCCGGTAAGGACCAAGCCCAAGTCGACGGCGCGTTGTGTTCCACGCGCGCCTCAAAGAGATGTCAGCACAGATAGTGATGGGACCCGCAAGGGTCGATGCCTGCCAGGGGTGCGGGTTTGTTCGAAAGAGACACCACAGCCCCTGGCTTAAGGGCTACTGAAGGAACACGGGTGGGTTTTAGTCAGTAAAAGTCTGACACGCCCTCCTGCTCCACCCAGAGCGGGAGAAGTTATTTGATGATTTCCCACCCAAAAAAAAAAAAAAAAAGCCCTAGTTTATTTGGCCCTGGGCCCCTGGATATTTTTTTATAATTTTGTCTTGCTTTCTTCTAGTTTCACCACTTGCTTAACTTTAAAGTGTAATTTTTATTAAAAATGGTTAAAACAATGTTTTTTTTTTTCATCATTAATGCTGGCAGATTCTTATAAAATTATTGCTTTATTCAGATGTTTGCTAGAAAAAAAGTTTACAGAAAGATGTAAAAAATACTTCAATCTTCATTTCAACTTGCATTTAAAAAAAAACCAGGGGGCAGGGTCAAATAAATTAGGGCTGAGTAAGTAGCAGATGACCCCACCTATCCGCCATTTTCGTATATTCAACATTCTCTCAAACACCCTGTATACTATTGTACGGTCACCAAAAGAGATAAGTAAGAGACGTCGTATACAGGGTGTAAAAAGACACATCACAAAGCCGTAAACTACGCATACTGTACGTATAACTAAGTAGCTTTGCGCAAAAAATTTTGCTGGGAACCGATTTTTTTTTAAAGGTATAAAATAAAGCCATTTTTTATTGCGCGCAATGTAACGCGAACCCAGGCTTGAACGGACACAGTACTGTTGTGTGAGTTAAGCCCCGCCCCTTCGCTCTACGCGGTATGAGCGAAATGAATAAAAAATTTACATGATAAATGTACAACCATTTACTTAATAAAACTCTTAAAAACACTAGATTTTAGTTGTTTTTAGCCTGTGTGGGCACTTACCTACTGTCCATCGCTGTCATCATCAAACATTGGTGGCCTCTCGACACTCACGAGCTGTGGTTCAAACTGCCGACCTCCCACGCGGAGACAAACGCGCGCCCTTTTCAGCGTATTTTCATGAACCCGCTCCAGGATTCCTTCTCGCTCTGACAGCTGCTTTAGTTCATCAAAAACTTCAATAATTTTCTGACGCATCTCAACAGCGGTCTCACAGGGACGGTCAAACACCCTATCCTTGACGTAGCCCCACAAAAAGAAATCCAGAGGGGTTAAATCTGGCGATCGTGCAGGCCATGCATGGGGCCCATACCGCCCAACCCAATGGTCGCCGAACAGTTGCGTCAGCTGTTCGCGAACCGGTCTCACAATGTGTAGCGGCGCGCCGTCATGCTGGTACCACACATTTCGCCGCTGGACCACTGGCATGGCTTCCAGCGTGTCGGTCAGGTAACCATTGATCAGTTCGAGGTAGTTAGGTCCGTTCATTCTGGGCGGCAAGAAAACGGGGCCCAGGATCTGGTTTCCCACAATGCCTGCCCACACATTATGTTTCCACCGTGCCTGGAAACCCGTTTCCTGGGTTTGGTTTGGGTTTACGGAGCACCAATAGTGTGAATTACGGCGGTTCCACATACCATTATTTGTAAAGGTACTTTCGTCCGTGAAAATAATGTTGTTCACAAATCCTCGGTCCTGCCTTAACAGCCACCTGCAGTACTGCATACGGCGTGTTGTGTCGCCCGGCACGAGCGCTTGCACGCGGTGAATTTTGTAAGGCCGTTGCCTATCTCTTTTAAGTACTTTGTGCACAGTGGAATGAGACACCACGTACCTAGCGCGATTGCCATGCCGTCTCCGCAATACTTTTGCCGCTGTACGCACTCCCAAACGTGGGTTTTCCCGCATTACAGATAGGATGGCCATTTCTGCCGCCGGTCTTATTTGCCTGCCGCCTCCCTGTGAAACCGGCACGATCGGCTGGTTGTCCAATAACCGTTGCACTGCCCGAGTGAAAATACGTGAATCAGAGGGCTGACCCGCGGTAGGATATTCAGTACCGTAAAGTCGTAGGGCTGCGGCAGCATTTCCTCGGGCCATACCGTAGCAGTACACCATGTTAACGTACTCGCGCGCCGAATAATCGTGAAACGGCATTTTCGCAACTAAAACACACACAAAAGCACTTACAAACAAACAAGTACGCACTCAAACACAGACACTTCGTGTGCCAGCCAATACGCAGTCACAGTCACAGCACAGCAGCACAGTTTCTACACTTAAAAGTAGGTAATGCTTTTCGGAAAAAACAACACAAGCGCATTCGATAACGTAAGAAACCGAACTAATAATGCTGAAAAATTTGATCAATTTCTTGTTTTGCTGGAGACGTTTTCTGAGGTACCTAGGTTCGCGGTGCGGGAGGGGTGACAGTTACAAGTTGACGAATCACTGAGCTCTCGCATCACGTCACCACACCCCCGCGCGCACCGCGCAGCTACCTCAGGAAACGTCGCGGTAGGCATAAAGGAGCCGCGGCTTTCTTTGATCTATGCGAAGCGCGCGCGATCGGAACGTTAGGTATCTCTATATCATTGCGCTATTAGGATCTACCAAATTATGGAAACGTAAACGGAAGACGTAATACGTCATACGACGCGACGTATACGTCAATCAAATTCTTTTAAAGCGTGAATTACACAGAAACGGCGTAAGGTAAAGTCACGGCGCAGGCGCAGCGTACGCGGTACATTTTGTGTGAAAACGTTTAAAAGCGGGATCATGCCTGCATACAAAATGTACTGCGTACGTTGCGCCTGCGCCGCGCCTTCACCTTACGCCGTTTCTGTGTAATACGCGCCTAAGGGCTATCATAAGGTTACCTAAATACCTAATCAATGTTATTTTAATTCTGTGGAACAAGGCTACCTAATTATGCTGTTTTCAGACCAGCACGATTTGTCGCGCGACGCGACACGAACAATACAAAACTTCACGGTATAACAATAACCGGTGTCGTGTCAATAAATCGTGCTGGTCTGAAAACAGCTTAAGATGACGAAGTCTAGAAAAAAACTAAAAGACTTCAATTGCAGTTATGTAATTATTACCAGCATACACGTTTATTTACAATGAATAAATATCCACCCTATTGGCAGTAGGTACAGCTTCGTGTGAATAAAGTGAATAAACCTTTATTTTTACCATAAGTAGTAAATAAATACTGCCTCGTTGGTCTATTGGTTGCAAACGCTACTGCTGAGCATGAGGTCCTGGGTTCGATTCCCAGGTTGGGCAGTGTTATTTGATTTTTCTATCTGAAATTTCTCAGTAGCAGCCCGGAGTCTTGATGTCTGCCCGGTTGATGGCAATAGGCTCGCCCCCTATTACATGAAACTTAAACATAGCTGGCAAAATGTGGGTGCACCTGCTACAGTTACATCTCTGCCGAACCCTTCGGGGAAACAAAGCGTGATGTTATGTTATCTTAGTGAATGAATAGCTCAAACCAAAAAGTGGTTTTGATAAGTAGGTAGGTAATTTGTGCAGTAATAATAAAATTAATTCTTCATTATTTGCTTGAATGTAGGTAGTAAGCACTTAGAATAATAACGCACTAGACTAGCAGTTTACTTTTATTGTAAACGAAACGAATGAGGACCAACTTCGTCAACATTTTTAATTGAATCTGCAAGAAGTTTAGTGATAAGATGTACCTACTTGTAGTACTTACAAGGGCGTGTTCTTCGACATTACAGACAACGGACTTGCCTGCAACTCATAATCAACGTCTTTGAAATCAGAAACTTCAACAAATGTAACTACGAAATGTAGGCACTAACAACCGATCAGCTGTTACAAACACGGGTCGTTGTAACGTTCAAGACCACGAGACACTGTATCGTGCGCTTGTTGTCGTACAGTCGTGACGTGCGTGGTAGTGTGCGCTTGATGTGCATTGCGTTTTTGTAACTTCAAATGTGTTATTTGTTAAGAAAAATTGAAAATTTTGATAATGTTTCTTTGGAAAAAAGTTTAGTAATAACACGTGGAATACATTTTCGCAAAAAAGTAAAAAAAAAAAATGCGACTTTGACCTTCAATATCTTCAGAACCAGTGGATTCCCAGGTATGGTCTAGTGGAAAAAAATGATCCAAATAATGGGTAGAATATGTGGCTTCCGGCTTCGGAAAGGGTCTTTTTACACCCGATATAGTTGATGTTTATTAAGAAAACGATGGATGTTTTCGAATAAAATTTTGTTTAATTAATACAAAACCAACAGATTATTTAACATAACATAACCAGCCTATAATATTCCCACTGCTGGGCTACAGGCGTCCTCTTTCTGGGAGTCCATTGAACAGTTAAATTAAATATCATTCTAAAATATCCATCGGTTTCTTATGTCTTTTGGTGACTGTACATGAGGCAGCTGTAAGATTTCCAAAATAAAATAAAATATAACATCACGCATGTTTTCGCTAGTTGGTCATGCAGAGGGTTTTTCCACAAGATTGATTTATTCACAGGTAACAATCACATAATTTCACTAAGTTAACATTGTACCTAAGTTTCGACCTGATTACCGCCCAAAGCGTAATCGCATAAAATGCCCAGCAAAAACAATAATTATGATGATGATGATGATGATGAAAACTACAGTAAAAGTTAGTTCACAAAATTACAGTCACAAGGTATGTGCGTCTGCCCTCCGACACATTAAAACATACATACAAGGTGTAACTTAAATAACGTAGGGATCGCGAAAAATAAAATCTGCTATTCCCTACATTTTGACGAGTTATGCGAATATAAGTGCAGGGAACAGCAGATTTTTTTTTTGCTATTTAAGGTTTGGTCCCTTAGTAAAAGTTGTTGATAAATATGAGTACAATGACTCTTTAAGCTCCCTGGTGACTTATCATTTTTGTTGCCAGTACATTGTGTGCCTAGGCTAGGCATGCTTACGCTATAGTGTCATAATAGGCGATTAAGGGATCATATTGGGGCTTAGGTAGTATTATCCAATATCCGGCTAGCGGTTGTTACGACACACCTACACCTAGTGGCTAGTTACCTGGGCTTATTCATGACCGATTGGCATAATTTACTGACCAATAAAGTAACACAGATCCTTTCGTTTTGCGTAAAATAAAACTTAGTTTTGTCTTCGTTAAGCTTATTTCTCGACTCGCACGAATCGGGCGAATCGTCACTTTTAAATAATTAGAATGTGCGAGTCGACTTAAGCCCTTCGTTAGAATCAGGTAGAGAAGGGTGACCTGACGTTGCGATTTAGAGTAAATCACCACGCTTGTAGAACCAATCGAGCCTGATATGGAAGAACATCGTAAGCGACAAAATGTAGGTATTTCACTTTTTCACTGTAACGTACTGCTAAAGTAATTTAGGTTCAAATGCAAAGATCCTTAGATTCATAATTGCATAAACTTCAAAATAATAACTAAAAATAATTTTAATCGCAAACGACAAAAGTAAAACTTTCATATAAACGAACAATCAGAATTATCGTATCCGACTTATCGTAAGTAACGTTTGTCACTTACAATAAAACATGGTTTGCGAACTTTTCTTTAATTTAATAACTAAACAGTGGTGCCGATTCTGTTGTACACCGAACTAAACTAACTAAATTATAACTAAAATTCCTTACTTTTTACTATGAGAATCTAAACGCTATTCTGCAAAAAAATATCTCTAAATTTAAAAACTATTTTGACACAACTAAAATCGAATTTGACAATCGCGACTCGCACAAGTATGTTTTGGCTTCGCAACGTGGTACTTGTTTGCCCCTACCCCGTGTTTTTTTTTAGAGCCAGCAGCGCGCCGGGGTCGGCAGCCTCGATGTGATTTATATAGAATTTTCACTTTTTTCATGGAAAATATGAAAAATTATTATCCACATGTTGAGTTTTAGATGTGTTTGGGGGTTTTATAAAGGGGGTCGAAATTGTCATTATTTTTGCGATAGGACACACCGTTTTCGAGATATAAGCAAAAGAAAAGAAAAAAAATCAGTACTATTTTTGCACCAGAAGTCGAGGTGTCGGTGTGAATTTTAGTTCTTGACAACTAATTTTATTCCACACCTATTTAATCGCGATTAAAAATAGTCACATTTAGTTAGACAACCAAAATTTTAGGTTGAATAGAATAATGAAATTGACAACAACAGAATAGCAAAATTACCATTTTCACTAAACTAATAATTCAGTGCAATCTTAGTGCTGTCAAACTAAAATATAGTTAAGTTGTGTCACTTTAGTCAATTTCAGAATAGGAAATCGTCGTTTGACAGGAATAAACTAAATTTTGGTGATTTTTAGTCTAGTTTAGAGAATTTTGTGACAACAGAATCGGCACCATTACCTAATCATTTCGTTAAGATATGCACAGGAATATCTCACCTTACCTTATGATGGCAATACAGCAGACTTACTACCGGAAGAAAGTGATGAGTGATTTAAAATTTATATTAATTTAAATTGTTAAAATATAAATGAAAATTGATAGTGCATGACGTGCTGGCGTTTTATTTTGAATAGGTGATTTTGATACCTGATAAAGGATATAATAAAGTAAAATACAATCGTTTAACATAAATAAGTAGACTAATTTATACAGAAAAACAAGAGCGTAAGTGACGATTTTTGAAAAACAATATGAAATCATGAACTTCTCTTTTATCGTAAGCGACAATAGTACTAATTATTCAACTCTTTTTGCTATTATTTAATTGACTATAATTAAAGCCTAACGTGTTTTGCAATATATACAAAAATTGGAGTCCTATAAGTAAACTATAAAAAATAATCAATAAAATACGTCTCCTGTAAATTTTACGTTTTGTCGCTTACGATGTTCTTCCATATCAGGCTCGCAATGTTGGTGATCGCATATTTATACACGTTTTCACTATCACTAAGCGAGTAGCCATTGGTATCCCCAGTTATTCTGCTCATATACAGGGTGGCAGGTACGTCGACACGCAAATTGTCACAGTACATGGTTCTAGACAGAAATTTTCATTCGATGATTTTCTATAAATCAGCTTTTTTATAGAAATGTAGATACAATACCTAGGCGGTCAAAATGTATCGACCAACAATTTATTTTATTTTATTCACTGACGAAAAATTTCAACGCAGAGGATTCAGAATCCTGCCAAGGTCGCGGATATGTTCGAAAGAGTTACTTGTGACCCTGGCACAGGCAACTGAAGGAACACAGGTGGGTTTTAGTCAGTAAAAGTCTGATAAACCCTCCCGCTACGCCCAGAGCCGGAGAAGTTATTTGATGAAAAAAAACCCTGTATCTATTCGTTTCTCAAATCACGATTTCTGATAAATAATAACTACAACTCGCAAGCGTAGGTTTTATGAGTAAATTGTACCGATACAGTACTTAGACGGGATCGATTTTATTACTAGCACTTTGGGAAACTATAAAATCGTCGCCAAAGTGCGACTATAAAATATTACGCAGGCCTAAACCTTGGATAGGCTCATATCTGGATTTATATGGAACGTGAATTGACAATCTATGTAAAGTATTCGAAGGCATATAACAAAGGCTAGAGGGGCTAGTGGTGGTGGTAAGTCGATCGATCAGGAGCTATGCTTGCCGCCAGGGGCGGATCTACTTAAAGGGTTTTTGGGCTGCAGCCCAGGGCCCCGTGGATACAGAGGGCCCCCAACCGAACTGGAAACAATAGACGATACTGACAATAATAAAAAAATCTAGAATTAAAAAGTGTTTTGACCAAATTGCAATTGGTTGAGTAATTAGGTAGGGCCCCTAAGCAGTATTAGCCCAGGGCCCCACAAATTCAAGATCCGCCCCTGCTTGCCGCGGTTGGTCCGTGGATGAGTGAACATCTTTAGATACCAAGACCCCTCCGTGCCTCCGTTTTCTTTTAATTAGTGTCTGATAGACGGAACAGGATTCCTTCGTTAATTTAATACTAGCATTTCATCGCGGCTTCGCTCGCGTAAAGGCAGGAAATTACGCCACGGGAACGTCCGGGATTAATCCTATACCCTAACCCAGGTCACGGTGTACCTCTGTGCCAATTTGATCGAAATTTGTTCAGTCGTTGGTAATACACAAAATTATTTTTAAACTTTCAAATTTCTTATAATCCTGGATGTCGAAGAAAATTTAGATCTTGGTAGAAACTTGAGAGACAGAATTCCTACTAATATTATAAATGCGAAAGTAACTCTGTTTGTCTGTTACGCTTTCACGCCTAAACCGCTGAACCGATCGTCATGAAATTTGGCCGTGATATAGCCTGGGATATGGAGAAGGACATTGACTACTTTTTACGCGATAACCGACATCCACGCAGGCGGATCCGCAGGCAAAAGCTAGTCCTACTATCCTATCCTACTAATATTATAAAAGTGAAAGTTTGTATGCTTGTTACTCAATCACGCTAAAACGGCTGTATGGATTTGGATGAAAATTTACACTAAGATAGTCTATAACCTGGATACAACCTGGAACACATAGGATACTTGTTATCCTGGTTGTTCCCGTGGGATAATTTTCGACCGCCATGCTGGCAAAAGCTAGTATTATTTATAAAGCAAATATAGTCAGAATTGCTCGATTATTGAACGATTTACGTAACCTAAAGTTTCCCAAATCAATTAAATTAGAGATCGCCATAAAACTCTTATTAAACGTTTCATAATATCTCTCCATCTGGTTTTAAGAACCAATGAATTAAAATAACGTTTTATTTGTTAAGTCGTTGCCATGATAACATATCATTAAGACAAAACTAACCTCAAAACAGATGCCAGAAAACCATCGACAATATTACTTACACAAATCGCTCCAAATTCAAATCAACTAACAAATAATTGAGGCAACATAAATTAAATCGGCCCGTATTTCATTACCCACAATATTATAGTTCTGCAGTAGTTCCGAAGTTGGCTATCAATACTGGTTCTAAACTGTTCAGAATCAGCCCCGGTTTGATTGTGCTATTCATACTAACTACGCTCTGGTTGGAATGTGCTGAATCAATTATAATTATCGAATTGGTTTTGGTAATACAACTTTGTCTGGGATTACGTAAGAGGTTTGAAAATCAGAGGTTGTTTGGAAATTGAGATAGAGTTGGGCTCAGATCATAAAATAAAGGCAGATAGACCGCGCGGAACACCAAAAGTGAAGCCAAAAAACCAAATACTAAAGCGTCGTATTGTATATAATGCGAGGCTTTAGTATTTGTTCTTTGGACTCTTGGGTGTTCCGCGCGCTCTATCTGCCTTTGTTTTATAATCTAAACAAAAAAAAAAACAAGTACTAAAGCGTCGCATTGTATGTTACATAAAATGCGACGCTTTAGTATTTGGTTTTTTGGCCTCACTCTTGGTGTTCCGCACGGTCTATCTGGAGATGTGTACCTAATTGAGTGTAATCAATCTTAAATCTGATACCTCGAGAATTTAGAGGAAACGAGGAACGAACTACCGGGATAAAAAGTATCCTATGTCTTAATCCAGGTTTTAAACTACCTGTGTGCCAAATTTCATACAAATCCGTTTTCAAATTTAGTAACTAACATCAAAACATTCATACTTTCACATTTATGTTATTAATTTACACTCGAGAGCAATGAATTAGGGTCACATAAAGAGACCTGATAGTCTCGGAAACTAAGAATGCCAGTTTAATTTAAAAAAAATGTGTTTATTAGACAATCAAATGTTCCATAAATGAAAGTAATAAAAAGTGAGAAAATTACATAAACAAAAAAAAATACCAATCTCATCTTATATCAAAGATATAAAAACCAACTTTTTTTTTCTACCACTATAAAAACAATCTCGTACACACAGTGATACATCAAGCTATATAGTTCCAGATAAGCTGATCTCGCATTGTATAGGATTTTCGTACAATGCGAGATCAGCGTAAACTGGAATTATAGCTTGATGTGTAGCCGTGTGTAGGTACTAAACCTCGACAACATTTTAAAGAAGCAGAAAGTTTCCGAGACCTTCTGGTGTCTTTATGTGACCCTAATTCATTGCTTTCGAGTGAAGTAGGATAAGAGGAGTCAAGCAGTGTGTTAGTTTATTTGCAGTTCGTTTCACCGTTAAAAAATATGTTATTGAATACTTAATAAAGATACCATTCAAATCTTACATAAAGGCTCATTATTGTTTCGTTTTCGGACCAAGACCTATATCTACCAACTACGTGTGCATTAATAAACCAACTTCCAATTTATTACTCATTCACGTTTTTGTAAATGAACTCTAGTCTGAATGAAATCTAGATGATAGAGAGCATAGCTGGAGTATCTCGGGTAATTACCACAACAACGTCACAACGCCTCGTTTTACCAGGTTTACTCAAAGACAAAAGCACTTAATAATAAACTTAAATGAACACGGATGCAAAACACACAAAACATTAATGTTAATGTGTCCCGTACTCAGCGGTGTAGTTATTTTAACTCTGCGCGCGTCAGCACCGAATCGCGGTGCTCCGTCGCGAATCGTGCGGGATCGTACGGGATCGCGGTGAATGCAGTTGTGACGTCATCGTTTTTCAAGCGTACGTTGAATTCAGGCTAATCTTTAGTGTATTGTTTTGCATAAATTGGTACATCGACTGTGAACTGGCAACTGGTACTATCTTAATTTTGACAACTTTACAGGATGAAGAGTATTAAATGCTCGCATTCACGAAGAAGTACAAGTTGAATGAAGTCGATTCTGGCGTCAAATTTAAATGTATCTGAGATGGGATTTCTTGCAACGCTGCGGTGTATGAAATATGTAGTATAAAATGGTATTAAAAAGTGAAATCCTCAGTTCACGGTGGATATGTGGGTTTTTTTGGCTGTTGTATTTTAATTCAAATCAGAAAAATGGCGTTAGTTTTTAGAAAAGCAGGAGCTTTGGAAGCTCTCCACATAAGAGAGGTAATTGTGTTATTACACAGTGTATTCACTATCAGTAGGAACCGAATTCATTTTGACAGTTCCACAACATTCATTGCGTTGTTTACGTTGTTGAGCAGACGAATTATACAAACATAATGAAGCAATGGACTAACAAAGCTTCAAAATGTGTCGGATTCTGAATAGGGTGCAGGCTATCGTCTATTTATTTTGTAGAGTGTTTTTCTAACAAGTCTTTTGTTTATACTTTTGGCTGACCTTCATTATGGCAGCCTGGAACACAATGGATAAACTCTCTTGCTATATTTAGAATCCAAGTCTTGTTTTTGCGTTCATAATGTCTAGACGTGTGGGGCGTGACTGGATTGCGTCATAAAACTCATGAAGACAGCTTTTTCTTACTAGATATAAAACATACTTACCTAATAACGAATATAGAGAACTTTTATAAGAAACTAGGTTTTGCCCGCGGCTCCGCCCGCGTGGATATCGATTATCGTGTATAAAAGTAGCCTATTTCCTTCTCCAAATCCCAAGCTATATCTCTGCCAAATTTCATGACGATCGGTTCGGCGCGGCGGTTTAGGCGTGAAAGCGCAACAGACAGTTACTTTCGCATTTCTAATATTAAGCCTACTTGTAGCATGAACGTCAACGTGCAGGTTGTGTTCTGTAGTTTCATAATCAACCAGTACCTACCATTTAAAGGGGGATGCCAAGCCGCCATAGTGATTTAGGCCCTGATTGCCCACAAGTAACATCGAATGTTACTATTAGTATGCCCCACAAATAATATATTGATAAAAGAAAATTATTGAAAATAGTTGGAGTTTCCAAATTATAAGGTTTTTTTAATGTGCCCTAGATAAGTATTAAAAAGTTATTGAAAACTCTTCCTACATTACATATTAAAGCTAAACATAGTATTTAAAGATTTCAGATGGTTGAAAATAAAACACTATATTAATATAAAACATTTTATTCATCATATACTAAGACATCGTCCAAAAATTGAGCAGGAGGAAAAATATTAGATTGATGCCGTGCCCACCCCAAATACCATATCACTGTCATGACATGGGCACAGCACCCAACAGTACGACGGCCAACAATGCAGTTACAGCAATACTGCTTTATCGCCTCACGACCTGCTTCGGTATTGCTAACTAAAATATACACGAAGTATACTTTGCGACTGATATGCCTACTTGCAATTTTTGCTCTTATTAAGTAGCAATTGGACCCAAATATAATTTCTTCCATCGATCTATTCCTAGGGTCCCTAGAAACTTCAATAACGTAAGATCCATTAAATCTGATGTGCTCTCCATAATAAGAGCGGGCTTGTTTTAATTGATATATTCCGCAGGCAATCAATATTAACTCGCTGTAATTTAATCGTGGGAAATCTCTTATATTTTCCCTGTCTACACTTATATTGTGAAAATCTGCCCTAGCTCTATTGAGATTATGCACCCTAACATAGTCTGAGAGATCATTGTTTTTGTTCATGTTTCTATTAACTATTTGGATTATTTCATGGGCATCATCCCTATCTCTTAATTTGGTGTGGTATTTATTTATAAGAGCTGCAGCTACAGAAAAATCTATCATGAGATGCTTGGAAGCCCTATTAAAAAAGTTTTGTCTAAATAATTTAAACTTGCTTTTAAAAATACCGTTCACCACCTCCACAACCCAACGACATAATGTTACAGCTCTGGACTTGTTGGCTTGGCTTGTGGTTAGTTGTGGCTCATTATCTTCTGGGGATAACGGTATATGTACATTATAGCCACAACTTCTTAATAATGTTAAGGAGTCCCTGAAGCCTCTATCCAAAATAAAAACATCTCCTGCTTGGAAAAATTGACGGAATGGACTGTTTTCATTTTCAAACTCTTGTATCATTATATCTGCATCTGTGGTTGTAGCAGGATAGGGGCCCAGTATATCAATGATATAACCATCACTGCATACAAATAAGAATGGCTTTACCAGATTGCGGTATTTATGTAATGAATAGGTTTTTTTCTGGTACAAGTAATTAGAACTCTTTTCAATATATATGTATGTACCATCAGCAATTATAATTGGTGATCTCTCTGGCCCTCCATATAAAGAATTAGGAATCAGGAGATTCCTTTGAGCGATTTCTGCTCTTGTTATGTGATTTATACCAAGATTTCTTGGAACAAAATCTTGATGCAATATTTCTCTTGCTATGTTCATGAGACCTTCTAACGTACTCCTTGGGACTTGCAATAGAGACGAAATACGCTCATTACTATCACCTGTCCGCAATTTCATTAGGTATGCAGCTAGTGCAAAAGAACCCCTATGTCTATTTGATAGTCTAGGAATTTCTAAAAGAATTTGCTGAAACTGTTCCTTTGAAAAGCCCAAGTAATAGTGAACAATGTGCTCTGGCATACTTAATATATTGTCAAAATCTAAATGCATTAGCATATTATCTTTTAATAAAGAAATTAATTCTTCCATATGCTCTGCACTGAATGTCCTGATAGGATTATAAATTGAGTCTAGAAGTAAATCCCATGAATTGCTTCTCAAGTGATAAGAACATATTCTACAATCTGCTGGCACATAATAATTGTAGTCGCAAAGTAAACTTACTCGCAATGACGATGGAACTAAAAGTCGTTCGGACTGGTTACATCCAGGAAAGAAACACTGGCGTTGTGTGTCAGGCGCTCTAAGATAATTAGACAACTGCATGCTATTTGTAGTATTTTGTACTTCAGTTTGCATTCTGGAAGAATCTGTGTCCAATGATGGAAGACTTTGTACTGATGACTCCCGTTCTGAAGTCAAGCGTGAAGCTGCTCTCTCGGTCCTTCGCCAACAAGTATGACACAGAGAGGCTGATCTTGGTAACTGTGGAAAAACAAAAAAAAACTGATATAATGTTAACCCTTTAACATCTCAGAGCAATCTTATTGCATTCAATAGAATTCTAAAAATAGTATAGTTTGTTATATTAACCTGTTGTGGTGCAATTTGATCTGCAATCACATTCCTTATTTGTTCAATCCGTGGTGTATCAATGTTCAGCGAATGTGACCTTTGCCTTAAAAGAGAGGTGCCACAGCTAATACAGACATGAATGTGGCCAACAATAGGGTCTGTTGAGTGTTGACTTGTTGGCTGCCTGATTACATTCCATGCTTTGGTCCAACATGCATGGCACACCAAACTGTCACTTGTAACTTGCTGGAAAAGAAAAAACAATATTATGTATTTGTTTGCATGCATGCATGAATATAGGTATCTTATTTTGAGCTCACATAACTCAAAATAAAATAGTCTCATATTTCCATATTCTTAATACAGTTGTATAACTTATTATAGTTACCTGTTGATGTCCAACCCATCTTTGTATGAGAGATCGAACTTCGACGATTTCCAAAGGGTGTTTTCGCATTCTTGATATGTTTAAATTACAATTTACACAGCGTACATATCCACTTGCCACAGTTCGCAATGAAGAACTCGTACCAGGTTGAATGCCGGGGTCTTCGATTGGTGCTGACATCAAATCCAAGTTATCGCGGGGGTTGTCATTTTCAGCAAGAGCGGAATCCATATTCAAGCCGTGGTCGTCAGGTATAGGAGAATCGCCAGAGTCAGTATTCATGGTCAAAAACGTCGATTTTGATAGCAAAATACACGCAGCGAATCACAATGATGCAAATGCAAACAAAGTAATGAAATGAAATGACATTTCTGTTAATGTCAACTAACAAGTTTCAGTGTTGCCATTGCACAAACAAAGTATCGATCGATGCATTATGTAGATCATTTTAAAATCATTTTAATAATATCATATTTTGTAAGTTGATTACAAATCTAAATGTATTTACCTACATAAAATGCATTGGGACTTCTATAAACAAAAGGAAGAATAAATAAAGTACAAATATGTGTAAATGTCAAATCAATATTTTGCAACAAATCTTTATTTTTTCCTGGATTTTAAATTGGCAACCTAGCAAATGTCTGTTTATTTCGTTGTATCGTTTCAATATTTATTATTTATTAAAAAATGTTACTGACATGTATCGCGTCGTGAATAGAATAGTTATTAACGTAAAATTTACATATTTTTTTTTACCAAATTAAATTTCTTGGGCAACGCAGGGCCTAAAATCGGCATTCCCCTTTAAACCAACCGAACATAAAACACGAACAACAATACAAGGAAAAAAAATTTTTTTTTTTGTTAACTATATTATCGCATTGGATCTGTAAGGATATTTATATGGTTGGAGTGTTTTTTTTTTTACCCACTTCAAAAAGTAGGAGTTTATCAACTCGACATGTTTTTCTAAATGTACCTATGTTCGGGCATGCATGACTCACGTTCGAACCACGACCTACTCGTAAGTATTAAACACCCCGGACTTAGATATATTCAGCGACAAGCTTCCGGGATTCAGAAAGAAAATCATGCTATTCTTGCCAAGTTTTTCTTAATCTCAATTCTATTTCATCATCATCATCATATCAGCCGAAAGACGTCCACTGCTGGACATAGGCCTCTCCCAGGCTCCTCCACTTCGACCGGTCTTGTGCTTCCCACATCCATCAATTCTATTTAATTTTTATTATTTCCATTTTCATAATTATTATTTTTATTTGTATTTCTTAACTTTTTTTGTTGGTTTGGGTGTGTGCTTATTTATGCTAGTTTGTTTTACTGTAGTTAATTTTAGTTTTTAGTTTAGTATAATTATTAGTTAGTTTAGTTTTTCAATGCAGCAAGATATTCTATCAATGCTATGTACGCCGTAATTGTCATATACATTAGGTCCTTATTTATTAAGACTATTTCTAGCATAATTTCAATGTATGTGATGTGGCAGTCCTTTTTAAATAAAAATAACAGTCGCGGCCAATACTGGCCAACACTGCTCTTTACTTTTCATTCTCATCACATACCAATACTTAGCCAAACGATTTCCTTTCAACCTTTCTGCCTTCAAAACGACCTTACCAATATCTACTACCCGGCAAAGCCTTAAACCCACCCACAATTAAGTAACAACTAGAATCGAACACAATAACATTGTAATACCCAGATTAGAAGACATAATAGGCCACCAACCAGTGTTCCTGCATTTGAAGCTTACACTAATACCGCTATGATATCCGCAGAGCATTGGCACATCGCCAATAGAAAATATACGAATTAAATTACGTATTTTTTGTATAGCTCGCCAAGTCTATCCAGCTTTCAAATAAATATTTGCTGAGTAAGCGTAATTTGTTGGTTTCTGTCGTAGGATAAAATATGGCTTCTATTTCGTTAGATAAGTTATGGAGACCAGAATGTGAGTCTTAGAATTAAGAAAAATCGGGAAAAATGATTGTAAAAGCAAATCAAGCTCATCATGCTTAGCCTTATAAAATGTTTTTACAAACTAGCCTCGTGACAAAAACATCTGAAGGCCAATTCTCGTAACACAATCTAGTCGCAGTGTCATCTCGGCGACAAGCAAATATCAAAAACTTGTCAAAAATGTATGGAAACTCGAGGTATTTTTGACAGATTGCGACTGAGATCAGACTGTAAACGTTCTTAAAATTAGCAGAATTGCCCCTCTGATCTTCATAGATAAAAAGAAAATGCTATCTCTATGGTATACTCTCTAGGGGACTTTGTTTTACAATATGTAATGGCCGCGTGAAATTACTGTTTTAACAAAAAAATATGTCCTATGGCACTCGGCAATAGCTTTCCATTAGTGAAAGAATTTTCGTAATCGGATTAGCAGTTCCAAAGATTTCCCTGCATACAAACTCACTAAATTTACCTCTTTACTATAAGTACCGTATTAATTATAGATTTACATGCGCGACTTGATTGATCAAGCTTTTAAGTCATAACTAACACCGCCTTATAACCACAACTGGATTTTCAAGTTAGGATATTACTTACTTAGTTTCTTTGTTAGTTCTGCCAGGGGTGCGGGTTTTTCGAAAGAGATACACGACAATGAGGGAACACGGGTGGGTTTTAGTCAGTAAAAGTCTGACACGCCCCCCTGCTCCACCTAGAGCGGGAGAAGTTATTATGTGATTTCCCAAACTCAAAAAAAATAATATCGCCAGCTTTTTCAAAGACCGCGCCTGTATTAATATCCTTATATCTATTATGGTAGGTCGCCATCGCCATCCTTGACGTCCCCTGCAGCAATCGGAAGTGTTAGCTGTGAAGGGGCCGGAAAATAACCGGACACGGAGTTTTGGACGGACGCTTTGATGCAGACGAACTTGCAAAGTGCTCACAGTAGTTTATCGGTAAGGGATTCTCGACCCCGACATAGTTGGGAAATGGCTAGGCAGACGATGGATTCTTTCAAGTACAAACATATAAAAGGAAAACAAAATAAAAACGTAATTATGAACTTAAAGTCAAATATTAAATATCATCTGCTTATTAAAAATCTTGAATTCATTCATTCACTGACTGACAACAAAAAGCCTATGAATAAATAAATTCGATTACGAATATAACAAGCATGCCAAAACTTTATTCTTCCAAAATTCATCAAATGAAGAACACTTGACTTAAATAATATTCGTAATGTAATCTCGTTTTAATCCATAGATAAACAAATAAAAATCAATTTTATATCTAAAAAACTAACCCGCACCCTAATTGCGTAACTCACGATTGATCATAATTGGTTTCGTCTTCACAGTTAAACAATATTCATTGCGTTATTTATGTTGTCGAACAGACACCATTTTCGAACATATGAAGCAATGGTTTAACAATCCGTTTCAAAACGATACAGATTATGATGAATCGTGAGTTACGCAATTAGGGTGCAGAACCTGATTTGTACGACGCCGGAAACGGCAGAATATTATAAACATTAAACGCTATGTAACATCTCTATAATAATATTCTGAAAAATAAATGGACTAATACTATTGACACTTAAGCGAACTTTAGTTGCTTACACTTGAGGCACTTGCCTGTAGGTATGCCGCATTCTGTGATGTAACTTAGACGAGCCTCAGTTTAGCTAACTCGACAGACTAACTTTGAGAAAGCCTGTTCAATTAAGCTCTTGTCAAATTGCGTGTCTGTTCTGATTGGGTTGTGATTGTGATATTTTGTTTAGCCAATCACAGTAACTAACATGTCAGTTTTCGTTTTGGTTTTAATGGAATAAGTGCAATATCTGTGTAATAACCACGTAATAACATTTGCCTCACTGCCATTATCCATTTCCAGTCTTTGACACACTAAAAAGAATATTCTCCGTTCAGCCGTATTTGCGTGATCGAGTAATTCAAACATCTAAACAAACAATCTTTCACATTTATAATATTAGTTGAATAGTACTAGGATTGTCGTCTCCACTTTGTTTTTATCTCACGGAGCAACAATCAACAAATTACTAATAAGTGGATAATGTTGCTAGTAGTATAATAAGTGTTTTGTTTTAGTAAGAATAACATTTAATTGTACTCCTGTTTTTTATCCCAAAATAAAATAAAATTGAAGAGGTACCTACCGCTATGATACCCGGCAAGGCAACTGTCAACGCTATATCCCAACCGTACGTTCCATGTGTGTTGTGTGGTGAATATACTGATCGGATTAGGCGAACCATAGTTCGATAGGTTTACGTTTACTTAATCGGGCATACTCTTAGGCCACAATTTGCCAACTATTTCAGGAGTTGGGTTGTTGTAATCTTGACTAACCGTGAAGGAAAACATCGTGAGGTAAACGGTGAAAGAAAATATCGTGAGGAAACCGGCATGTCCTAGAACCAAAAATTCGAAGACACGTAACATCAACCAACCCTGCACTGGGCCCTCGTGGTGGATTCCGGCCCACTCCCTCTCACCGAGAGGAGGCCTGTGTCCCAGCAGTGGGAACATCATAGGCTGATGATGATGATGAATCTTGACTAATGTGAAAAACTGTCAATAAACATGTATTTATATGTATTTTAGGTTAGGTTTTTCTTTTTTATTATTATGTCTTATTTCTTACTCATTTCCATGTCCAATTGTCGGCAATTGTATACGGATTAGATTAACTCACAAAGTTTGCGTTTTGCCATATAATCTCGGAACCCTAAAAATAGGTACCTACACAAAAGGTTAAAAAATACTTTGGTAGGTTAGGTATTAGGCAGATGCCGTCATATCGGTACAAATAAAGCAAATTAAAACAATAAAAGTAAAATTCTCATATCAAATTCTCAGACGATGAATAAAACAATTTTTACTGCCGAATGTGTGTAGCCAGACAAGTCATAAACTCATATATAATACTGTGAAATTATGCTCTGCGGTTGTTTTGAACAAGATCTTAGGATCATTACCAAAGTGTGGTCAGATTTTTAATGACTTAGGTATATCTAATGCCGCGGTAAGTTCAAAGGCGCGGCGTGGCGTGGCCCGGGGGCGCCTGTCGCGGTCTGTAAAGGCTGTACGGGCGCGTTTATGTTTGCTTTGTTCATACGGGAATGCTTTTACAGGTCACGATAGGCCTAGATAGGCGTACCGACGCGGCCTGTCTGTTAACGGGCCGTGGGAACGCTCGGCACGGGCCGCGACAGGCCTCGACAGGCGTAGCAACGCCTGGCGCGGCCCGTCATTTAACAGGCCTTGAGAACGCTGAACACGGGCCGCGACAGGCCTCGACAGGAGTAGCAACGCGTGGCGCGGCCCGTCGGAACACAGGACACAGACCGCGACAGACCTCGACAGGAGTAACACGGGGCGTGACCCGTCAGGTCGCGTGCATTTTATATCGCTACCTCGAACTTTTGTCAAAATAGTCCCCATCCCCATGAACAAGTCCCCAGAGACAGTTTTAGATGAGGAACTGAGAAATTAAAAGGCACTATTGAACGTTAAAATTCGCAAGAAAATATAATTCATCCTAAGCGCACCTTCTATAAGGCGTGGTTTCTTTTGGAGAACAATGAGCAAGAAACTCCACAATTAAGTCCCTACGCTTTTAACAACGCCACGCCATTTTTGAATGTACAATATGACTGGAAGTAAAAACAAAAGACAAGCGTACTCATACGAAATGAAAAATAAATGGAAACTTTAATTTGACAAATCCATAGGAGTGTAGACGTACCTACAACAAGTAACGATATTATCTTCGCTTTGCTCGCAGCACTGAACTTGATGGACAAACATCCACCATTTTCTGAGTACCTACAAATACACACGGAAGTCAATTTGGAAAATTGAAATACGTTGCTTTCAATCCATTTCAATACATACCATTTGTTTAATTCGACTTTTCCGCTTCACTGTTTGATGTACACGCTTTCGATGGAAACCATACTAAATATTCTCAAAAATTACATACCAAGATCCACCGTGCCTCGGAAAGCATGTCAAGCCACGAATGACACGTGGAGCTTTGACAATCTTTTCAGGTCGTCAGAAGCTCTAAAGTTACAACCAGTCTTACCAAGGGGTACCGTATTACATGGAGGTCAGATAGGCAGTTGCACCGTGTAAAATACTGGTATTCAGCTGAATCCGGTTAGACTGGAAGCCGACCCAACATAGTTGGGAAAAGGCTAGGCAGATTATGATGATGTTGACTTAGTTTTACATCATTAACTTCAACAAAGTGTTGTAAACTATAGGGGAATTCAGTGCAAATCCCGATAGGGTATACCTGCAGTGCTTTCGAACGAGTATAATTATTGTGGGCCACGATCTGGCTGGCTGCCAGCCAAACTTGCTCTGAAAACTGTCCCGCTAGTAGGTAAACGAGAGATAAAGGTCTTGTCACCACCAACCTGAAGCATAGACGGAACTCAATAGTTTTGAGTTCTCTAGAAGTGATACTTTTGTGTTGAAGAATAGTCTTCTTAGTTTGTTGGTTGTTAAGATCTATGTAAAATACTGGTATTCAGCTATATGCGGTCAGACTGGTTTCCAACTTCGACATAGTTGGGAAAAGGCTAGGCAGATGATGATGAGTTTGTTGGCTGATCCAATTGATTTATAGATTTTGGCTATAGTTTCTGAGCTTAACAAGACTCAACACTGTTTTCTAAATACTACCTATCTATACAAATAAATAAAATTTAAGTGTCTGTTATTAATGTCAAAATATACGGTACTTATAAAAATAAAAACTTTATTTATTTTTGTTTGATTGTTTGTTCCAGCTTATCTCGGAACCAGCTTGACCGATTTGCTCGGGACTTTCACTGGCAAATTGCTGATGTTATAAGGAGTAACTTAGGCGTATTCTTATAAGTGTACAAGCTATGTAATTAAGAAAATGGGTATGTCTATAATTCTAATGAAGACATAAAATACCTTTCTAATTTTATTAATGCACACACTTCATTATGCCTCATGTCTTTTAAACCAACATTGTTTTGGTGAAGACTCTGCATTACTTATTTGGCTAAGCCCAATACTTTCATGCCATTTATTTTTTCAGTCTTTAAGATCTTAAACTAAAATAGATTTTCAAAGTCCAAAAATAAAACGTTGACGCTTATTTTGTTACTACCCGACGTCTGAAAACCATTAGGTTATTAAATCCACAACTCGTTCATCTGGCTAGGAATGGCTAAGTTTTATGAAAACCTTGAACGCGGCAGTCACCAAGTTCTGGTATTCGGAATAGTTTGGCCTATACTGTGGTAAGTATATTAATAATCTTGACACAGTGGGAAGTTTGGTGCTATTTTCCTTTTCTGTGAAAGGATTAAATGAGAAAATATAGATATTATTTATTTATATATATATTATTATCTGTTCATGATTTCGTGAAGAAATTCGGCTGTGTAAAAATAAAACAGTTTTTGTCGCTTCGTTTTTTCTTTTGCATTAGATCATTTATTAAATGATGACAGATGATACCCTTTTATGTTCTGTGCGAACAAATTCAATAAAACAATCTGTAATTTTTTACAATAGCAAAAGGTCAAAGCTATCCACTTTTCATGGCCATCCATCAAAATAAATTGTTTTCTAATAATAATAAAGGGAAATCTGCTCGTCCCTTCTTTTTTAGCTCGAATAAATCGTAATAACGGATTGGCATAAAACCTTCAATATCAGATTCAGTTTATAGAGCCTTTAGAGATCCTTCATCTTCGTTTCGCGCAAACTTTACTAAGGGTGAATTTCACCTATGTAACTGAACGCGATCAGCATACTAAACCGCGTTCAAAAGGTGTCAGTGTCAACATTTTGTAATAATTTTGACACTGACAGCTCTCGAACGCAGTTTAGATGTTCTCGCGGTCAGTTTCATCGGTGAAATTTGCCTTATATAATCTTTTGATGTGGGGTTCACGTCATGCCGTCATGCGTCAATGCATCGGTACGGGTTTCAATAAAGGCTACAGCTACACTGAATCATTAAGACATACAAGTAATTACCAAGCAATATCGCAACATCGTCTCCTACATTTCCTGAACTATTAATAAACTCAATGTATTGACTGTTCTAATGGATCACCTGCGGACTCCTGCGGAGTCGGAACCGTTCGTACGTGATCGATGGAGCTCGGAATAGCTCAAAGTCCTACACAATCTATTCGAAACCGATACACTCACAGATTAGTGTTTGATCGCTGGTTCGAAATTTCGAATTTCGATTAATAAATTGATGCCGAATATTGAGCGCGATTTGAGGAATGTTCGATGATTGTTTGTGTCAATCTGTGTCATTGAAAAACTGATGGAGTTTTTAACCTGTGGCGTGTTTGATCAAATTACATTTAAAAAAGGCTTGGACTCTGATGGGAATTAAAAGATTTAAAAATAAATGGCACAAGTCCTAGCATTATAAAAAACGCATGCTAAAAATTTCTAAAATTTTATTGCTTCTAAGATTAGTTCTGGAGGACGAAGAAGACCAAACCGGGACCGGGACTCAACCATTTATTGAAAAGGAATTAAGATAACATATGACTCTTTTCGCAATTACATTTCCAAAACATACAAAATAATAGTCAATTGTGTAGACAAAAATTATGGGAGCTCCGGTAATTAGACAATTAATTACAATCGTACCAAGATCCGTTATTTGGGGGCGACACGACTGGTAATTAAAGCAAACCAAAACACTGCAATTTATGGCAAAACCGACACATAAATTAACGCGAACGACCGCCCGCGACCTTTGTCAATGATGAAATGTTGCCACACTTTAAATCCCGAATTCCCGGAATTGAGGCTTTATTTCCTTTATTATGTAGTATCTACCCACATTTTAATTGGTCATTTCGCTTTATATGAAGAGTTCGTTTTGGGAATAAATAGGAAACCATCGCTGTATGAAGTTAACTACGCTTTTATCTTTATGGATGTAATTGTTTGGGAACAATAGATGGTTTTACCCGACCCCGTTATTGTTTGTGATAAAATTATTCAGTTTCCAATAAAGGTTTTTTTTTTATTGAGAGTTGAGAGTATATTCCCGGCAATCACTAATCGAACTACCTACTTACCTACATACTTAGAGCATTGATTACCTACATCAAAGCAGCTTCTAAAAGCGATGTAAAGCTGGATCTAGACGTGTGTAATGTAATCAGTCGTGTAATGTAACGCGATTTCTGCGTGTGGACGACACTACGTGCATTAGGTACATTAACACTCGGCTGGCGCTCGCACCTGTGTGGGCCTTCTCTTTAACTCCGGCAACGAACATGTGGACCTGTCCGAAAGTAGTAAGTAATTGCGAAGTGAATCCTACACCCGATTAATTAACATTTTTGGACGGGTACAAATCCTTGGGAATAGGGACACCTGTCATATCGTGGTGTCATTAATTCTTAGGTCGACCCCAAACTAGTCTCGGAGTTAGAAACGCCCGTAACTTCAGCTGAAACTGTGGACTTCATGCTTATGGAGTAGACCCCCTAAGCCCCGTGATCCAACGACCATCGGCTGTCGATTTTTAGCGGAAACACAGGGCTCTCGCAGTCGAATACTCACAGGATTCGCGCTGAGTCTGTATGCAATTCTCGCTTTTTGCATTACATTACACGACACATTACAAACGTCTGAAACTGGCTTTAAACATACAACAGAAAGATTATGTCTCTTGAGTTTATTTCGAGTAAGGAATCGCCGACCACATCTAGTTTTAAAAATATGATTGACATAATAAAAGTGGCTGGGCCAACCTAGGCACTTACAGAAAATAAATCATTAATTCATTCATTCAGAAGTCTACAAGCTCAAATACGATGCCAAGACGAACGACACGTACAGTACAATTGTTTAAATAAATTATTGTCATGCGCGGTACAGTTTGATAAAGCTGTGGAGTGTTAATTTACAACGCACTCGTGTCCTTGTTGCCGCTAATCAAATCCAGACGCAGCATGCCCCTATGTGACACACAGAGACAGAAACTCCACTTCATGCAACCAGTGAAATATAGCATCGCTTCTCCAAATTATGATTAATATTTACATACATACATACATACTCAGCCTATAACGTTTCCACTGCTGGGACACAGGCCTCCTCTCAGTGAGAGGGAGTGGGCCGTAATCCACCACGCGGGCCCAGTGCGGGTTAGTAGATGTCACATGTCTTCGATTTTTTTGTTCTAGGACATGCCGGTTTCCTCAGGATGTTTTCCTTCACCGTTTGAGAGCAGTGGTGATAAAATTATTTACACAAAGTAATGCGCCTGGCTGGGTTCGAACGCACGACCTACAACTCGTAAGTCGCAGTAAAAATATTTAGCTAAATATATTTCGACCATTCATATGTACTGTGAATACCATGAAAAGTTAAAAGAAAATGTAACATACACTATGTCGCTCGCGTTTGAAGACTTAGAATAAGACGCATAAAATAAAATTATCTTCACTTCCAAAACCCCTGTATTCGACAATAAGAGAAATATAAAAATATAAAAAGTTTTACTATGTTCTACTTTATGTTAGGGCAGCTCGTCACATTAAAAAAAAAAAACGGGATAAAGTAGATAAGTACGTTGCCTGAAAGTAATGTTCAGCCATTGGGCCTGAAACATAATTATGCCGCCTTCGTGCAATGCATCTTGCGTTATAGGGCAAGCGACCGTTCGTTTCTTCAACACTAAAAACACAAAAAATAAAAAAAATAAAAATAACTTTAATTTCGGAAGTCGTTCTTTGGTTTCGTATTTTTTTTTTTTTTTTTTTTAAAGCAATTCGGTTGCTTTTTTTTTTGAAGTGGATTAAAAACTGTGTTTAGAAGAAAAAGTATTTATTGTGACTCACAAAGGAAGATCACATAGTAAAATAAACTAGTACAAAAATTATAAAAAAAATCATCTTGAGGGTAAAATAAAAACAATTAAAAATTAAACAGAAAGTCCTGCACGAGGCCAAAAGGCTCCTACCTCAGCATAATGGTCGCAGCGCTGGTATTCTGGTAGGGCCCGTTTATGTAGCTACTCGTTGTTTCGTAAAAAGTCGAGAAACCAAAACACCCAATTTTTTTTTTTTTTTTACTGCAGATTGAAGTGCTTTAAGTACGTATCCTGCGTTTGCGATTTATTTACGAATCACATAAACCAATATGTGTTTTTTGGAAAGCAATTTTACTCTCTCACACATAAAATTCAGTTGCGCTACAACTAAAAACATATACAGGTTGTCCCATAAATCAACGTCAAGCCGAAACGGGGTGACAGGATTGATTGTTAACATCATGAGAAAAATCAGAAAAAAAATATATCCAATGCAGTTTGAAAATTATGGGCATTTAAAAAAACCTTAAAATTTGGTTGATTTTAGTTTAATTTGGTTTGGTTATTTAGGGTTACGGTTCTAAAGTTTAAATGAACAAAAATAATAAAAATTAACCATAATAACCAAAAACTGGTTACTGTTTGACCAAATTTTTAGGTTTTTCTTAAATGCCCATAATTTTCAAACTGCATGGGATTTTTTTTTTTTTCTGATTTTTCTCATGATGTTTACAATCAATCCTGTCGCCCCGTTTCGGCTTGACGTTGATTTCTGGGACATCCTGTATATGACTGGTGCAATAGTACTAGAATTCTGCAATCAACTTAATTTGCATTAAAGTCACAAACAATATCAATTGGAAAGAAGGATTTGAAAAGACTTAAGGTACCTACCTAGCTTCTCAAGCAATGTTCTCAAGTGAAGATTTTCCGCGAATATTCTTCAGCATTCCCAACGATCCAATCGCTTGAGCGATATTGCACCCTATATCGGCACTTCAACCCATCTATGCAACGTTCATATTGGCTTTAAAATTGCATTCAATTTCCCGAGGCAGCAATATACAATGTCCAATATCAGTGGATCGAATAGATCTCTCGATATTGAACTTCTATCGATCCAATACAGTTGAATCGGTTCCGCCATTTGTATTTCTATTTTGGCATTAGTTTAAAAATAGAATGTGTGTTGCGAATTTTCCTGTTTGGATTTTATTACCAGCCTGTGTTTTCCCAATGAACGGCACATACCTACTTACTCCACTTCTGTCAATTGAAGGCTACTTGGAACCAGTTCTTATCGAGGAGTCCAGCTGACTCAATCAGCCGGCTTCGCCTGTGTCTGCCGCGATGTCGCTTGCCATGTAAAGGGACCTACCGGCGGGGTATTAGCGTAACGCCCTTGCATGCCAATTTGTTTTGACATCATCATCATCATCAGCCTATAATGTTCCCACTGCTGGGACACAGGCCTCCTCTCAGTGAGAGGGAGTGGGCCGTAATCCACCACGCGGGCCCAGTGCGTTGGTAGATGTCACATGTCTTCGATTTTTTTTTTTTGTTCTAGGACATGCCGGTTACCTCACGATGTTTTCCTTCACCGTTTTGAGAGCAGTTGTGATGTAATAATTTACACAAAGTAAAGCGCCTGTCTGGGTTCGAACCTACGACCTACAACTCGTAAGTCGCGGCCGTTACAACTTGGCCACCACTGCTCCTGCTCTGTTTTGATAGTTCTACAATATTCATTGCCTTATTTACGTCGTCGAGCAGGTGAATTTTTCGAACATTATGAAGCAATGGATATTAATGCTGGTCGTGCGTTTCACCCATTGATTGTCTGGCATTCGGCGGATGTGTCCAGCCCAAAACCCAATTATATTTAAGAGTGACAACTTTCCGAGTGGCATCAGCTATGTATGTTGACATAATACTATTATTAATGTTTCTCTTGTTATCAGTTTTGTTTATTGTCATTATGTAAATGTTTATTTCTTTCTTTGTTTTTCCTTCCTTGTAATTGGCTTGCCCCCAAGGTTCTGGAAGGAAGGATATGGTTGCATGAATTATTTTAAGTGTGTAGTTCTTCTAAGAAGAAAGTTTGGTGAGGTATAACTAACCCACGTCCGCATTAATGTATAAATATCGCGGCAAGTTTTTTTCACGCACGGGATCTTCAACGGTTTGGTCAGCGCCGAGAGTTGATAATCGAACAGCGTGTTTTTTCGACGCGCTGGGTTATCAGCTATTGGTTTTTCAATGAACGGTTTAACGGAAAGAGTCGAAATTCCAATGCGCGATAAATTCACGTCGCGATATTTTTACGGCCGTCCGGACGTGGTATTACGGGTAGATAGCGAAGTAGATAATATAATGATTTCCTTTATTATAGGAAAGAAGTCAAATGTGACACATTTGACCAATGTAACAAAAGTGTCGTGACAGTCAAAATGCATTTTTTTTTTTTTTAAACAGAAGGCGTAAAGAAACATAATTAAATAAGGATCCACCAGATCGGCAGCAAGGTCCCAGGAACCTTAACCATAATCCTGATGTTTATTTTATTTTTGTTTTAAAATAAAACTTTTGCCTAAATTTCTTCCACAAAATATTGCCACTACACTAGTTGAACAAATGGGTTCATTTCCTCTAGCCCACTGTGCACTGTTCCGTGATCAAATACAACAACAGTGAATACAGTTATTGTGCAGAATGTTTCCTCTATGCAGGTTCATTAAAAAGTAAGAAAATTAAATGAAGGAACTGGCAATATAATATAATTATGTTAGGTTAGGAAGGAAGATTTTTTTTTATTTGTCACAGAAACACGTAAAAGATAAAACTAGAAATTCCCTTTTACAGAAGTTTTCTGATGCCTTGTCAACTGATGTCCATCATGATTTCAGCCGAAAGACGTCCACTGCTGGACATAGGCTTCCCCCAGGCTCCTCCATTTCGACCGGTCTTGTTCTTCCCAAATCCAGCGGTTGTTACCTAAAACTAAACACTATACAGAAATGCCAAACTCTGTTTTCCTTTTACAAACTGTATTTCCGCAAAATAATTGCAACGAGACATTGCAATTACTCTCTCATTTAATGTCTAAACACCCCGACAAAATGTCCACAAATAACATCTTAGCCTGCAGCTTATTGGGTTGCCACAAAATTATGTTTTATCAGCGCGGAAGTCCACAGCAATTACTCAGGAAGCTCCGATCGCGTTTAACTTAATAAATCTTCTAAAACTTCGCCACCCTTTTTAACCCCAAACAAACAGAAAGATCATAAGTGAACACTTTATTGTGCACCCTATTGACAGAGCATTAGAGATGATTTTATTCATTATGGGTTGAGTTGTAAAATTTCGACTTTTAGCAAAGTGGTTTTTTTTTAGGTGATTGGGGAAATTGCGTGAAATTGTCATGTTTGCTTTTAAAATAAATGTGTTTTCTTGACCAAAATATAAAACTTTTTCAGGCATTCATACCGACCTAAAAATATGTGGATCCCATATTTATGTTGATTAAATCACTGCACTGGCTCATTGCTAATTATCACGAATGGCGGGAAAAGGTTGAAAGTGAGATGTTACCCTTTTCCCGCCATTTGTGGTAAGTGACAGATGACATTAGTGACAGCAGTGTCACTAATGTCATCTCTCAGTTATCTCACTACTTGTGTGAATGAGACAGTGTGTGGAAATCCAATAAATACACCACAGCCACGTAAACGTAATATGTTACACATCTAACGTGCGTATCAAATCTGTTCAGTTACAAACAATAAATTAATTAAATGGACATGTATGGAAATTAACAGCTAACCAAGCTTGCTAATGATCATTGCAGATCATTTGTCAATTTGTCATCGTAAAATATTGTGCGTTTATGCATGTATATTTATTTGATTAGGTGGTAGGTACTTACATAATGGAATATACCTGTGTTACGTTTGCTAATCAAAGCACAGCCAATGTTTAAAATTATTTTGGCCATATTACCAAACCATGGATCTAGTTTTTGAAATTCGAACGTAATAACAATGATTGAAAAACTGTTCTTTTTAAAAACCTGACATCGTAGTTCGTTGCTAAGTTGTCAGTTCTGTATTAAGAACTGCCTCGACCTCTGTCGGAATGAAGTTCGAAATTCAAAACGGCTCTGTGGTATCAATTCAAAAATCTATAAACCGTGTTTTGTATTATGACGGTGAGTCTATCTTATTATCAGTTTTTTTTAAACATTGATAAAGCTACAACTTTAGCATCATTCGTTGCGATTAAATCTGTGCATTTTTTGATAGGTTACCTGCAAACGATTGGCAGAAGATGGAAGAGAAAAATAGTGATAAAAGCCTGCTCCAACAATAACCCCATCACTTATAAGTAATCCTGACCACTCAATCAACGTCCACAACGTGCTTCAAATGATAACCAGCCGATTTCTATTCACCCTCCTTCCTCCATCCCACAGGGATACCCAACAAATAATAAACGAAACAATAAAAGCAGACATTATTACATTATTGCCAAAGCAATCAGGAAGTTAATGCTTGCGCAGCAATACAATTAATAATAACACACAATTTTATTAATAAAACACAATTGACTCCTCATACACTGTATAGCGATTCAGTGAGCTTTAATTAACATCGATAAAAGTCACAAAGCAAAAAGGTTTATGCTTCAACTGGACTGGAAATTGCGTAGGATTCGTGCTGGGTGAATAGATAGCCATTGTTTTCAATTTAAACGAGCCGCCATTTTGTGGGCGCCGCTTTAACAGCCGATCACATCAATCTCTAATGAAATAAACAGATTTTATTTTGTCTCGACGGATTTGATTGAATGTAGATTCTAAATAATGCTTTTTTTTTTTTAATAAAGTCCTTAATAGCTAATTCAGATAATCTAAGATAGATAAAACATTGATATTGTAAAGCCTCCCTCCCACAGACAGGCGGGACGCGACTCTATGGTAGAACCATTTCTATGAAAACTTTTCTACCAGAATTTGACGCACCGTCGCGTCGCGTCTATCTGCGGGAGCTTTAGCTCCTTCGCGGGGCTCGTAACTAAATGATAACGCTGCTGCACGGGCCGATCGTTTGAGTTTAGCTTGGCGCGGTCGGTTCGTGGATGGGTTAACATATCGAGATCCTGCCGTGACTCGGAAAGCACGTTAAGTCACTGGTCCTGGCTGTCATTCATAGATCTTTGACAGTCATTGCGGGATAGAATCCCAAAATTCTGACTACCGGTCTTAACCAGTTACTGGGTTGTGGAGGACAGTTAGGCAATCGCTCCACGAAAAATACTGGTATTCAGCTGCATTCGATAAGACTGGAAGCCGATTGTAACATAGTTGGGAAAAAGCTAAGCAGATTTTAACTCGTTTGAACTTATCAACTTACAAAATCTGTGTTTAACAAACCTACGTTCTATAACCAAGCTTACCTGCATAGGGAGCGCTAATTCGCTAAATCGAAAATCCTCGCCAGACTTCATTTATCTTTGTAATTACTTTCCAATCCTCCCCTGTACGACTAAATTACAAACTCATTATCTCTTCTTATTATTAATTTTTTTTTTATATTCCATTTTTATACTTATTTAGTATATTTTTAAATATTTTTACAAAAATCATAAAAAAAAAACATTTAAAAATATAAAAAATAGTGGCCCATCGGCATCAGGAGCAGGGTCCAAGATGCCGGTGGTCAGGGCTCTAGAGAAAGGAACCTCCTGACTATGCGTGCCGTGTCTAGGAGTACTGCTTTCTGAATCAAGCCCTTGATCCAGCCGTGCAATGAGAGCTTCCTGAGATGTTGGTCGAGGCTCTTCGCTACTAGGCCATTTACTGTTATGATTATCGGTACAATGATTGCTGAGTCCACGTCCCATATGTCGACAACCTCGTGAGCTAAGTCAAGATATTTGATTTTCTTATCTTGCTCAGCTTTCACGAGATTCTCGTCATGGGGGACAGCAATATCAACAATCATTGCACGACGCTCTCGTCGATCTATCACCACAATATCAGGCTTATTGGCTACAATAGTCCTGTCAGTGATCGATCCCAATACAATGTGGCGTGACCATTCTCGAGAACTGGGTCGGGCACATACCTGTAGTATGGTACTTCAGACTCCACAAGGTTGTACTGCAAAGCAAGTTGCTGGTGGATAATCCTAGCTACTAGATTGTGTCTGTGCAAATACTCGCCGTTAGCAAGACGAGAACAACCGGAAACGATATGTCGGATTGATTCACCGGGACGGTGGCATGCCCGACAGATGTCAACCGTACCATCCTTGACAATGTATTTCCGGTAGTTGTTCGTCATGATAACTTCATCCATAATCGCACAGACAAAACCTTCGGTTTCTCCAAAGAGGTCGCCGAAACGTAGCCAGGATACAGACGCCAAAAAGTCTACATCAGGCCCATGAAGAGCCCGGAAAAAGCGTCCGTGAAGCTCTTTGCTTTGCCATACTTCCTTACGATCATTAGTATCCAGTACTGCAGGTTTGCGCCAGTTCTCTTTCGCCAAGGAGAGCGGGGTGAGGCCCTTGTCCACTGCGACCATATCTCGATGCATCCCCACGTCAGTGTGAAGGAAATATTCCCTGAGACTGCAAATCTCGCGGTTGTGGAGGGTTTTAGCATTTAAAAAGCCTCGACCCCCACACTTCCGCGGGATGTACAATCTCATCACTGATGACCGTGGGTGATGCATCCGATATGCCGTCAGCAATGTACGGACCTTCCTGTCCAGGGCGTCTAGTTCCGTTTGAGTCCATTTGAGTATGCCGAAAGTATACATCAATACCGGCATGACCCAACCGTTGAAGGCACGCACCTTGTTTCCGCCTGATAAAAGACTTTTTGCCACTTTATTCAGGCGGCCAAAGAAGCGCTCCCTCAACGATTGTTTCATGTTGTCAGCATTGATGCCTAATGCTTCCGACATACCCAAATACTTGTAGGTTTCGGTTGAGGAGAGGGATCTAAGGTGTATAGAATCCGTAAGTTGGGTTCCCACGGGTTCTATAATTCGTCCTCGCTTTACATGCATGACTGCACATTTGTCCACACCAAATTCCATCCTGATGGCGCTACTGAAGGTTTCTGTTACCTTCAGTAGCTCCATCAGTTGCAAATTGTTAGGGGCAAAGAGTTTTAGGTCATCCATGTAAAGGAGGTGTGATATCACCTGACCACCTCTTCTCAACCGATAGCCCAGACTTGAATCCTATAGCAGTGTGCTTAGAGGATTTAAGGCTAAGCAAAACCAAAGCGGACTCAAACTATCGCCCTGAAATATTCCACGCTCAACCCTTATCGGTTCATCGGTCCCCCGGATCTGTCGACATCCTGGATACAGAAGGACTGTCCTCCACTGCCTCATACATGACATCAAGAAGGTGCGTAGAGTCGCGTCTATTTTGTACAACTCCAGCACCCTCATGAGCCATGTATGTGGCACCGAGTCATAGGCCTTCTTATAATCTATCCAACATGCAGCTATCCAACATGTCGACAGATCCTTCCGGGATCTACGAACCTGTTGGCTTATGGCCATGTCTATAAGGAGCAGCTCCTTAGTATTATTATTAAAATTATTAATACGCTTTTGTATCCATGTTATTGTTAGGTAAACCAATCTTACAAATCCTACAACATATCTACTATTCATAACTGAATAAGAAATTAAATACTTTACAATGGGAACTGCAAAAAAAACTGTTTCACTAGATTATAACATACTACATACAAGAGAACAAGGTAAATTGGCAATCCTACTATATTAATACTAATTTTTGCCCGCGGCTCCGTCCGCGTGGTTGTCGGTTTTCGCGTGAATAAATAGCCTATGTCCTTCTCCATATCCCAGGCTATATCTTTGCCTTTCATGACGATCGGTTCAGCGGTTTTAGCGTGAAGGCGTAACAGACAGACTGACAGACAGGGTTATTTTCGCATTCATAATATTAGTAGGGGGTACACGTATGGTTTTTTTTTTTTTTTTTTGGGTGGGAAATCATCAAATGACTTCTCCTGCTGAGTAGAGCAGGAGGGCGTGTCAGACTTTTACTGACTAAAACCCACCCGTGTTCCCTCAGTAGCCCGTATGCCAGGGGCTGTGGTATCTCTTTCGAACAAACCCGCACCCCTGGCAGGCATCGGCCCTTGCGGACCCCTCCTGTGGTTGCTGACATCTTTGACGGCGCGCGTGTGGAACACAACGCGCCGTCCCGTCTACCACTTTTCGGCCGCAGGGGATAGGGAGAGCGGCTGACGCTATACCGACACTCCTCTTCCCCTGCGGCCCCACCGCGTCCGCCATCAAACGGTGGCGGCTCCGTCCGGGCCACGGAAGGGAAGAGCGCTGCTCAGAAGCACCGGCACTCCTCCTCTACCGCAGCCCGTAACCCTCAGCCGCGATGCCTCCCATTCGACATCGCGGCCCACCTCAGTTGCGGTGCACCTCACCGCAACCTACTTTTTGGCCGCTACGTCGTCGGCTTTGAGGCAAAAGCCCTGACGAGCGGCCCCACCTTTGGGTTCCTCTTGGCTTCACCGTGGCCGGAATCCACGGTTACTGAGCCCCCCCGCAACGACAATGCGGGAACCCACTCGGGGGGGTACACGTATGGTTGGGATTATTAATGTGAAAGTTAGTTTGATACTCAATCACGCAAAAACGGCTGAACGGATTTGGTTGAAATTTGGCACACATATTGTTTATAACTTGGATTAACACATACAATATTTTTTATCCCGGTAGTACGTTTCCGTGGGATAATTTTAGCTAGTACTTGTATAATTGTATATCATTCATCATCATCTGCCTAGCCTTTTCCCAACTATGTTGGGGTCGGCTTCCAGTCTAACCGGATGCAGCTGAATACAAGTATTTTACATGGAGCGACTGCCTATCTGACCTCCACAACCCAGTTACTGGGTAATATGATACCCCTTGGTAAGACTGGTTGTCAGATTTTCGGGCTTCTGACGACCCGTAACGACTGTCAAAGATCCACAAATGACAGCCGGGATCAACGGCTTAACGTGCTTTCCGAGGCACGGAGGGGTCTTGTTATGTAAAGATGGTCACCCATCCACGGACCAACCGCGGCAAGCGTAGCTTAACCTGGCCGATCGACCCGTGCAGCTATAGTTATTTAGCCACAAGCCCCTCGTATAATTGTATATCATTATAAAATTGTATTTTAGATACAAAGAAACAGTTGCACAAGATTACAACAGACTAGGTACTTACTACAGAATAGGGAAGGAAATACAGAAAATACTTACAAAAGCAAGTTCTCACATTCCTACCAGGAAAATGGACAATTACTTAGTTTATTGGCTTCTGTTGAGTCACAAGGTCGCTACGTCGAGAGGTCCGGCTCCGTAATTCTGTGGTTTACTCAGGAAATCCATAATTAAGAACGTTATTTTGTACTATAATGTTAACTAGGTATTCAGGTACTGTCAGATAGTTAAAGATTAGTTTCAGGCCCGTGTAGCGGCACTACGAAAATAAATACTTCGCAACAAATGTCGAAAAACGCAAAAAGAAATGTGGCGCCATCTACAATGCCACAGGCGAACTATCTGAGTAATTCTAGATCGCGCAATCAGAGTTTACCACGGCACTCGAACATATACAAAAATCCCGACATCAACTGTCGGGCAGTTGCCCGGACTAGACACAATACCTGTCTGGTCGGAGGATCCTCCTTTACCAACATCGGTATGAGTGAACTTTACACCCTGTTCCTCATACCCCTAAATTGGTGACCCCGAGAAAGAACGTCAGCGCAGCCTTCGTGCAATACTTCGGCATGACGTCAACTTCATCACATCAAGACCACTTCCTCAAGCTTTCGAGCGGCGAGTCACACAGCCAGCCAGCACCCACGGCTTCAACGGGTATCCTGACCACCTGCATGCAGCGAACCGCATGCCTGGTCATCACCCACAGCCTCATCAGCAACCATGGCCCAGCACACTGCACTTTCGGCCGGTCGAGAGCTCAATCTCCCGGTCGACGCCAGCAGTCAGCTTCAACCTCTCAACCCAGCGCTGTACCAGATCCGACTCACTGGGGAATCGTCGCAGACAGGTCCGGCTCACCGCGAACTATGCGACACCCGGTTCCGACCCACTGGAACCACAACTGGCCTTGGCAAGCATCATAATATGCACTGACTCAGCCCACCATCGACCTCCGGTCTCCGGGGGGGAGTGATGTAGCGGGACTACAAAAATAAATACTTCGCAACAAATATCGAAAAACGCAAAAAGAAATGTGGCGCCATCTACAATGCCACAGGCGAACTATCTGAGTAATTCTAGATCGCGCAATCAGAGTTTACCACGACACTCGAACATATACAAAAATCCCGACATCAACTGTCGGGCAGTTGCCCGGACCAGACACAATACCCGTCTGGTCGGAGGATTCTCCTTTACCAACATAGGTATGAGTGAACTTCGTACTAGTACTAGTACTACACCCTGTTCCTCATACCCCTAAACCCGTATTACAGAACCTTACTCAAGACTCAAGCATTACTTAGAACTAGTGAAGAGCCATGATTGGTAGAAACTTTCCTCGTCTTGAGTGAGATTCTGTAATACGGGACTAATAGTTCAAAGTTACGTCGTGAAGCCGAGATTGATAAACGTTACTTAGCGCCATCACGAGGTTAGCCATAGCACATGATCCAGTAACGTTTTGTTATTGGAACGAAGTCCTTTAACGCGGCTTGTGGTAGGAGTAAATTGGTAGAAATCGTTACCGAAGGAAAAGGCGTGAAAAAATCCAAGATCAGCTTTATGAGACCTTCTAAAAACGTATACTAGATGGCTCTGTTTTAAAAACATGTACCAAATTCATATTTTCTCTCTCTCTGTGTGTGTCTGCCTCTATCATATACGTGATACATCACAACTATCAATAGTTTGCAAGTGAAAAGCTCAAAATAGAGACGGGAACTTATCTGAGCCAAAGCACGTGCTAAGAACGTAACCGAAATTTTCTCTTACGACGTCGACGAGTCTTTAAATTCCAATTTTCAGAACCTAATTATGTCTGTCATGTCAAAGAAGGGACTGCTCCAGCTCATTGGCAGGTTTTATTCCCTCGTTTGCTTTACGAGCTTCATTTACGACTCGTAGCAACGTCTTACACGTGTAGGTGACGTACTGATCACTTCGATCTTTATGGGAACACGTAAATTGAGTCGTCTTGGTATTACATTTTCATGAGTTTTGAGGGGTGATGTTTTTTGTCGCTCCATGTGAAATACTGGTATTCAATTGCATCCGGTTACACCAGAAGCCGAAGAGTTCCGTGTGGTACTCGACGTAAAAGAATAGCACCATCCCATTTCTTCCAGTGGGTGTCGTAGAAGGCGACTAAGGGACTTACCTTACTAGAGAATGGGCAGCAGCGTTCTCTATGCATTTTTCCACCAAACTGCGATCGCCAACCCGCCTGCCAAGCGTGGCGATTATGGCAAAACCCCCCCTTTTGGGGGAGGCCTGAGTCCAGCAGTGGACGTCTTTCGGCTGATATGATGACACTAGAAGCCGACCTCATCATAGTTTGGAAAAGCCTGGGCAGATGGGTCGAGGGGTAATCTTTATTATTTTTTCGTAAAACAGTTTGTCTTCTTACTATCCTCGTAATTGGTATGACTGTTGACAACAATTCCCTGAAATTGAAACTTGATTACGGTTGAAGTGATCTGTTACAGAGACAATTACAGTTTGATGTTTTATGACGTGCAGGTGTAATCAACCTTAAGGTAGTAACGCAATTACGAGCTCGATTAAACCTCCAGATATTTTGAATACCATAAAAAATATCGTAAATTATTTACGGTATTTTCCATTTTTATTGACTGTCTCGCTGGTCTAGTGGTCGCAAACGACTCTGCTGAGCGTCCTTGGTCAAATTCCCGGGTCAAGCAAAAATGTATTAAGTTTCCCATCTAGAATTTCTCAAAAACAGCCCGGAGTCTGGATAAGTGCCCGATTGTTGGCAATAGGCTCACCCCGTATTAACATAAAACTGGCGTAATGTTGGTGCATACGAGTAGCTATAGCGATACACCTCTGCCTAAACCTTCGAACGTGGATGCGATCGGCAGCGGAGCACAGTGTGGAAAACCCGACCTATTTTGGACAAAAATCGATTCGCAAGTCACTTTGTAACTAAAAAAGGAAAAATATGTCCATTCTTGTGAGATTATTAGCTACAAATATCAACTGCGGGAATCTCACGAGAATGGACATATTTTTTAGGGTTCCGTACCTCTAAAGGAAAAAACGGAACCCTTATAAGATCACTTTGTTGTCCGTCCGTCCGTCCGTCCGTCTGTCAAGACCGTTTTTCTCAGGAACGCGTGGAGGTATCAAACTGAAATTTCTATATGATACTTAGTTCTACTGTCCCTGGAAGCTGTAGAAAAATCAACCTTCTAAGTCAACGCAATCAAAAGATACAGCCATTTAGGCCGCAAAATTCCGCAAATTTTCGAAACTCGCACGGGAATCAAAACCTACAGGGTACTTCCCGTGAACTTAGAATCTTGAAATTTTGTACGAAGTCACGTCTTATAGTACAGATATAGGAAAAATTACGAAAACCGAAAATTTTTAGTTTCGTCATATAAAAAAAATTTTTTTTTGACAATTTTGAACTTTTACTTATATACCCACAGGTTTGTACGGAACCCTCGGTGCGCGAGTCCAACTCGCACTTGACCGGTTTTTTTTCTTTTCTATGCTCCATTTTCAACTACAACGCAATCTTTCACATCTCTTCCGTACCTACAGCTAATGACTGCACAAGGGAGTCAGCCGTTACTCTATTAACCTCCTACTACCGCTACTATTCTCAAAGGAGGTCTTATGCGGTGTTATAACAAATTTATGTAATCACTTCGCCGACATGCCGGCTAAATGCGAACGGAAACGTGGTACAATATTAATTTGTTACTGCAACGAGGAAGGAGACGGTTCTGGTAATATTTAAGTAGTTGCTTGGTTTCAGTTGCATTATAATGGAAAATAACGCCTGTTGGACTGTTGGTACAGGTAGGGTTGCCAACATTTTTTCGACGAAATATAGTACTTTTCGAAATAACATATAAAATATAGTACACATCAAAAAAAAAAAGTATTTTGAAGTGTCGCAACAGAACGCTTTATTTATTTTTACATAATTTAAAAGAAAAGCTAATTTTTTTATCCTACTACTTCTGTTTCTTTCTTTCGCCATTTTCGAATGCATAACCGGAAATATTAGGTCTTTACCTATGAAATTGCCGTTCTGCAGTACTGGCCATTTCAAATCAAAATTGTTCAAAAACCTTCTAAGTCAACGCAATCAAAAGATACAGCCATTTAGGCCGCAGATTTCCGCAAATTTTCGAAACTCGCACGGGAATCAAAACCTACAGGGTACTTCCCGTGAACTTAGAATCTTGAAATTTTGTACGAAGTCACGTCTTATAGTACAGATATAGGAAAAATTACGAAAACCGTAAATTTTTAGTTTCGTCATATAAAAAAAAATATTTTTGACAATTTTGAACTTTTACTTATATACCCACAGGTTTGTACGGAACCCTCGGTGCGCGAGTCCAACTCGCACTTGACCGGTTTTTCTTTTTTAGTCACAAAGTTTATATAGTATAAATTTAAAATATATATTTTTTTAGTTACAAACTCGCTTGTGAATCGATTTTTGTCGAAAATAGGTCGATTTTTCCACACTGTGCGGCGATCTCTCGCGTCCGGCCTTGATCCAGGCCATGGTACGGAGCGATAGTGCATGGGAAGCCGTCACCTCCTTCTGCGAAACAGTAATGCTCACGAAGAGGGAGGCGACGCACGTGAGGGAGAGGCAATCTTTGCGCCCTCACGGCCCTAGTCGCCGCAGGAGACGCCCTGGGCGTCGGGACTCCCAGGCCGATTCTCGACCACCGTAGGCGCGGGTTTTCGGACGGCGAGCTACCCATTACCCATTCCACGCTCGCCTCAAAGAGATGTCAGCACCAACTGGTGGGGTTCGCAAGGGCAGATGCCTGCCAGGGGTGCGGGTTGTTCAAAAGAGATATTGTGGCCTATAGCACACAGACAACTGAAGGAACACGGGTGGGTTTTAGTCAGTAAAAGTCTGTCATGCCCTCCCCGCTCCACCCAGAGCGGCAGAAGTTATTTGATCATTTCCCATCCTTAAAAAAAAACCTTCAGGAAATACAAGAGTTCTTTATTCTCAACACAACAAACCCATATACATAATTGTATAGGTACCTATGTATAGGAACCACATGCAAATGTGTGTACATTTACCGTCAATTAGTGAGTTTCCGCAGAATAATTTAGATAATTCCGACGCTGAATGAATCCGCACCACAATAAATAATTGGATCAAAGCCCGCAACTCGTGGCGAGCCCGTTCCCCACCCTTCCCTTTGATAATATTTATCAAAATACGCAATGAGGTTGTTTAAAAAATTCAAACAGAATATCAAAAACATACGAAATGAGATTGTTTTAAAATTTAAACAGAATATTAAAAAACGTGAGTCTAGTAAAATACTGTAAATTAGCTTATTTTAATTGATGCGAAAGTTACGTTAAAACATACGAGAAAATAAAATCCATTACATTTTATTCTCGCTTTAGTTGAAGATGTGTGTCTCCTTTTCATACAAAATAATATTTTCTAAAGTCTTGTTCCTGAAAACCCGATCAATCTCTATCCAATCTCAGGTTACTGTTTTTGTAATAAACTTGATTGACACAAACAAAAACGGCTGTGTAAAAAAGAACAATATATTTACGAGTATTCATTATTCGCCGGCTGGTCGAAACTTCACGTGACCCTGGGCTGGTTCATTTTTTGGCCATTCAACGGGTGGGTTTTAGTCAGTAAAAGTCTGACACGCCCTCCTGCGCCACCCAGAGCGGGAAAAGTTATTTGATGATTTGCCACAAAAAAAAAAAAATACGTGGCAATGCTGCCAGTCTTGATAACAGCGATGTGGCAAATACTTCGACGCCTATGTGTCCTTTTGTTTTTGTATAGTTAGTTAGTAATTTAATTTTTATTAATTTAAACAAATGTTGCTTCCGTTTAAAATGAAATATATTAATTCATTTTTTACATCTTCAGTTCTAAAAAGACATACGTTTACTGACAGATAAATGAACAGCCTGAACACATGGAATTTTGCACAAGAGGTGAGCACTAAGAAAGGATTTTAGAAAATTCATCCCCTAAAGGGATTTAATAGGGGATGAAAGTTTATAAAAAAATCGTAATTTTTGACGGTGACAAACCCCATCGAGGACATGGCTTGTACAATATTAATTATAAATATAACCAATTATTATTTCTTTAATTCTTAAAACTATGTGATTCCCAGCTATCTATATTTCAGTATGAAGACACGAAATACCTTTATTGCACTTAACTCCTCAACGATCGAACTCAGGTTTCTCGAAATCGATAATTATTCGTCTTTATCGACTTGCTAACCAATTCCAAAAGTTTGAACGTCTCTGAGACTGGGACCATCATCGTAAAGTGGATTGTGTCGCGAGAGGAAAATTTTCTAAAACAATATCCTTTTAAAACCACAGACAAAAGTGTAGCAAAAACGGGGAAAAAGAGTAAGTATAAATTACAAGCTAATATTTACACTGAAATAAAGATATTTGAAGATTTTTCCTGATTTCAGTAACAGTGATATTGTCTTTTAAAATTACCTACATTTCAGTTTATTATTATGTTCAATATTACTGGTTTTTATAACTGGAAATACAGGGTGACATAACATCGACGCACCACATTATTGGTATTCCATTTATCTACGAAACGGCTGTTTTATTTTTGATAATCCACGCACAATTTCTACGTTATAGGTGGTCTAGAACAGGCGTTCCCAAACTTATTTGGTCTACTGCCCACTTTAAGAAAAAAAATTTTTTTTACTGCCCCCATTTTGTCGCCTACTGAAAAACCACTTTAACTTCAAATTAAATTAATTATTGTGAGCTATATTAGCGGAGATTGAGCGGAATTAGGTCTCTTACCGCCTCCCTTAAGGTCTCGGAGATGACTAATAGAGAAGTATGCAAGTAAAAGACATGTTACGCCGCCCTAAATTATTTAAGACAAGGGTAAGAGCATTACGATGTAAAAATATAACGATCTTAAACTACATATTTATAGTTTAATACTTACTTGGATTCATTCATTTAGTGAAAAAAGTTCTCGTTATTTTTTCGTGCAAACTCAATGGCCAAAAAACCCAATTCACCTAAAAGCTTTTCTGGTTAGCCAATAGCAACTCTAGTTATTAAAATAATGTGGAATACAAAAACATACTGTGTGTGTACTCGGAATATTCACAAGTATTTTTATGTGAGCGAGTATTTAAATCTTTTGATGATGTATGAAATGTTGGTGTTTTATTTCATTATTTCCACAGTAACGTTCGAACTACGATCCATAGAAGAAAAACTCCCTTGAGTTGATACTGCCTAATCGAGTGGAATTTCCGTTTTCACACAGTATCTTTCTACCATTTTTACTATGAAAAATGCGCATATAGGTCCTTAGCATAATGGAATATCCAATGACAATTTGTCCCACTAATATCTACACCGGAATCCGACTGTAAGGAAAGATAACACTCATACCAACTTAATCGAAGACTAAATTAGGAAAATTTCGGATAAAAATATCCGCGCACCAAATTTAGGGGGCTCTTTTATCCGATAATGGCTCCCTGTTGACGTCAAATTGAATAGTAATCCCGTTTATTTTCCGCGAAAATATTTGCACCGTTTTGTTTTGACGATGTTTTTCAACTGTTGTTTCTCCCAACTTGTGAATAGCATTTCTTGTTATCGTATGAGATGGAAACTAGAATAATATTTTGGCAAAAGACGTATTTTTCGGATATTTTATCGCTACGAGTTTGACGGACAATTTTTTGGATATTTCGTAACTTTGACGATTAATTGGTAGTAAACACACTTGCCACTTTAATCAACACTTCACTTAATACAAAATACACACTAGAATCAAAAGGCAAATTGCAATTTGCCTTCCATTCTTCTTCTACTCACAGAGTCCATTTTAATTTATAGGGAGTACTTTTAACAGGACTTCGTTGATCAACTTCGAATTTTATGGAAATTTTAACACAAAACCACTTCAACAGCCTGATAAATTGAAAAGTTTACTGTCCATTAAATCTGTGTCCTGACTGAGTTCATCAATTTTTGTCCTACTTCGCAAGAATTGAGCGATTGAGGCGCATAGCGTGGTCGTTGCCAATTAGGACAGCGTTTTAGGCATTGTGCCAAAGGCTGAATGCAATGAATGAATGTGATTCTTTATGTTTCTGTATGTTGGCAGTCTGGGTCACTAGAAATATTTTAATCCATTATGTAAATCAGCGACCTATTTGCCCATACTTAGCGTCGTTATCTCTTTTTTGTGAAAGCCTTTTATCCACCAGAGCCGTATTCTCTCTACTCGTTATTATTTCGTTGCACATTATATTGTTAAAGGTTTTCAGTTCACTAACAATATTGACCCACAAAATGGCTACAGAATGGCCCAAATTAGGCACACGTTCATTGTGTAAATACTTTTTGATGGACCTAGGTAAGGCTTGGGTTAGAAATTACGAGTATAACATAAAAAAATACGAAAAAGCCATTCAAAACTAAAAGTACACGGGAGCGCTACTGAAAATTCAGAGAAACTTTAATTTCATGGCCTTTCAGACTAACTTTCTTTTGATAACCACAATTTTTTAAAGCTGGTAACAAAAGTAAAGTCTGTCTTAATAAAGTCTCAAAGGAGGTACATTAATGAGTCGGGACAAGTCTGCAGAAAGCCTTTCCAGGCAACTTGAACTACTAAGCAAGGTTGGCAACCTGCCCGGTAAAAGACGACATTTTAAGGATGCCCAAAGCTACTAATAATTCATTGCTGAATCAATACCCTTTTGTAGGAACATTGCTGACTTCCTTTTGTATTTCATGCTCCTGGGTCTCGTTTTCCGTACAGCAATTTCTTTTGACTGGACTTTCTTTTATTGAACGAGTTTATTAATGTTTTTTGCTAGCTATCTTTTCGTTAGGCAAGTCCATTGTTGAAACCTATTGATAAAATGGTTATTATCGTGATGTTACTTAATTTGGTGTTGGTATAATTTGAGTTTATTTAAGTACTTACTTGTCAATAATGATGTCCACAACGTATTATTATGGCAGCCAGGTCACAAACATAACATTAAAAACAACAATAATACTAGTTACGATCTATTTAATCTAATACTCGTTGTTGCTCTTTCAGATCCAAATCAATGTGCAGACCGAACAGAATTATTTGGAACGTTCTAAATCATTTAACATCAATGTAATTAGGCCGAACATCCAATGAGGCACTTTGGGGCTAGCATTAGCAAATGTAATGTCGGGAACCATAAATTGGACTAAGCGGACTAAATACGGGCAATGCTTTGTCGAAATATTACGGAATTAGAAACTTGCTGATAATGCGTATCGGTCGCTGTATTTAGCCATTAAGTGGCTTTCAAATGGTGTGAAATAGACGCTATTGTGCGAAAATCGGCTTACTATTTCGATCTAATTATTTTGAACTGAATTTCTGGTATAGAGAATTTAACCCACTCTCGTTGTTTGAATGTAGAACGGTAACTAGGTACGGTCCACACCGGACACGATCCCACGTCTATCCATTGACAGATTACTAATTACTCTGATGGACCTCTCTTGTATACTACTGAGTGACGAACACTTCGGCGGCTGGCTGGCACAGAGCATCTCATTGGCTATTATTCAATAGTGAAGGGAAACAGTCGTGTCCCTCCCTATTAAGATTTAATTGAAATTTCCAACAACACATACGTCATATACTATTCTTATTTCAGAATCTATCAAATGAATGACTATAGATCTCGAAAAACAAAGAATTACATTCAATTAAAAGACCCATCAGGCTACATTTACTAAACAAATAAACAGAAGCACCTGAAACGTGTTTTGAGTCCCAAATGTAACAAAGATTGTACTATAATTACGTATTCCAGATATATTCCCGCGCACGCCACATTCAAACATGGCGGATTGCATACACAGACGCACCTGGTACGCTGGATTGGCGCCAAAAGTAATCCCGGTACAAAGATATACTGCCATTAAATGTGGCTCAGATGAGTTTTATTGTTTTATGTTTTTATTGTTTTTGGATTATTGATATTGAAATCAATGAACTCATAATGTAGATGCACAGGTGACGCACGCGATGTGCACGCTCAATGAGGTAGCTGATGGAATTGACATGTTTTCTTGTACACTGAACGACTTTACTCTTTCGACTACCATTTTTTTTTTTTTGGGAATGATATGTCGCAGGTCAACTTAGGAGGTTGTCGGCTGCCTCAATAAAATAAGGCCTCCAGCCAGGACTTAAGAACTTAAAATTAAGCGACTTCATTTGTACACGCCCTGTGTAGTACGGACCTCGGCTAAGGACTTCTGGCGACCTCCAGGTTGCTGTGTTATACTTAAGTAAGTTAAGGTGTAATTTTTGTTTATTTTTTATTGTGAATTAAGTTTATGTGTAGTTACATAAGGCATTAGGGCAACCTGTAAAGATAGATTTCAGGTTGTATAACAATAAATAAATAAAAGATCGGTATGGAGTCTGATTTCAGCAGTTTGATAAAAAAGTAGAAGTTAATGGAAATAAAATACTGTTTTCGATCAGTTCTTATTACAGAAGCCTTTTGCGAAGCAGTTTTATTAGGTTATTAGGAAAACAACTGGATTACATAATTGTTAACGTTTTAACTTTAAAATTACAAACTAAATTAGTGTATTATTATTGTTTTTAAATACCTATGTAGTAATCTAAAACACACTTTATAAAGCCAGCGGTGTGCTCAATATAATATCAGAATCTTCTTATGCTAAAAAATTCGGTATTTTTAGACATAATCGTGGGTTGAAAGAAACCCATTGAAGTATCGAGTACGTAACGCCTCCCCCTCTCAGAGACGCTCCCTCAAAGTAAAAGTACTAAGTGCCGACACATTTCAGAAAACATGTTTTTCGAGATCGAGAGCCGATTCTTAGCGTTGTTTCAATGGATTTTCGAAGCTATATTTAGGTTCCCTTTTGGAAGTCTTATAACTGTATAATTATGTAGGTTTTTTCGAAGGGTAAACTTTAAGCTTATTACATAATGTAAAATGTAAATATATAGTGGTGGCTGTTTCGTATCGACATGATATTTGGCCTGATAAACGATCCTAACTCTATGATTCGAGAACATTACGTATAACCAAACCACTTGTGATGCCAAATGCCAACCGAATCCTACTAATTATGTTTTTTTACTTAATCATGGAGGGGCTTGCGGCTAAGTACTAACAGTCGCACGGATCTATTGGTCAGGTTAAGCTACGCTTGCCGCGGTTGGTCGGATGATGGGTGACCATCTTAATATACGAACACCCCTCCGTACCTCGCAAAGCACGTTAAGCAGTGGCAATCCGGAATCTTGAATTGTGTCCGGTAACACATGACTTGAAAAAATGTAAAAAGGTCGTATCGCCTGTACCTAGGGTTGCCAACCGTACTATAATATATAGTATTGTACTGTATTTCGGGTTCTGCGTACTATATACTGTTGAAGAAACATATAGTACGTAAAAATACTATATTTTCAACACCGAAATCTAACAAATAAATCCTTTATTTAAAAAAATATGAACGTGCCTTTTCATTAACTTTTGGCTGATGCAAGAGCATGTATCCGAAGTCATCTGTCATACCGGAACTTTACAATAATGTCAAATAAATAACTTACCATAGATAGTAATCTGGTCTGATCATTTCGTGATTCACGGAAAGGATATTTCCGGTTATGCATTCGAAAATGGCGAGAAGAAAGAAACAGAAATAGTAGGATAAAAAAAATAGCTTTTGATTTAAATTATGTAAAAATAAATAAAGCGTTCTGTTGTGACACTTCAAAATACTATTTTTTTTGATGTGTACTATATTTTTATATTATTTCGAAAAGTACTATATTTCGTCGAAAAAATGTTGGCAACCCTACCTGTACCAACAGTCCAACAGGCGTTATTTACCATTATAATGCAACTGAAACCGTAAGCAACTGCTTAAATATTACCAGAACCGTCTCCTTCCTCGTTGCAGTAACAAATTAATATTGTACCACGTTTCCGTTCGCATTTAGCCGGCATGTCGGCGAAGTGATTACATTAATTTGTTATAACACCGCATAAGACCTCCTTTGAGAATAGTAGCGGTAGTAGGAAGTTAATAGAGTAACGGCTGACTCCCTTGTGCAGTCATTAGCTGTACGAAAGAGATGTGAAAGATTGCGTTGTAGTTGAAAATGGAGCATAGAAAAGAAACAAGTACCTATAGTATTATGAACTAGAAACTATCTGTATCTGACTAAATTAAAATATGGTTTCTTGTATAATAATGAAATATCTGGATGAACGAGCGTTGCTCGGTTTTTTTTTTTGTTTAATGTTTTCTAAAAATGAAACCTTGCTAGATCGATTTATCGCCCCCGAAAACCCCTGCATACTAAATTTCATGAAAATCGTTGGAGCCGTTTCTGAGATTCAGATTATACCTACCTATATATTCGGAAAAATTGAGGCAGAAACCTTTTTTTTTTGTTTGGGAAATCATCAAATGACTTCTCCCGATCTGGTTGGAACAGGAGGCAGTGTCAGACTTTTACTGACTAAAACCCACCCGTGTTCCCTCTCAGTTGCCCGTGTGCCAGGGGTCACGGTATCTCTCTCGAACAACCCGCACCCCTGGCAGGCATTGGCCCTTGCGGACCCCTTGGTCACCCTGCTGGCTGAATTGTTTTTTTTTTTCTTTTAATGAAGTGGAGGCCTTTAATATTATCTCTAGTAAATTGAGCGTTTATATTATATAAGCCTTGAGCCAAGGGATTTTTGACACATACATTTCAAATAGATACTAAAACAAATGAACATCTACCCTACAAATTAGCTTAGCTCATCCAGTATTCTTTCTACAACAAGGACAGATCTACCTGCAATGCGTTATCGTGAACAAGTTTCAGAGTACTTACTATAACGCTATAACATCTGGATATTGCCACATGAATAATAGGAATAAGTTGTTCAACTAACTCAAATGGCTATTGTGAAGGTAGTTGTACTTCAACGTCCAATGCTGCATTTGTATGTGCCTTGACGGACTTATCGTATGTAAATGGGGCAATATAAGACGAAGTTTGGCTAACTTCCGTCGTTTTAAGTGCTTGAATATGGGAAAGGGGGAATCGGAAGTTGTTGATTAATTTTCTATAACGTGTACCCGTGTGTTATTATAAAGTGTACCTAAGCGTGGAGAGAGCAGTGGTGGCCAAGTGGTAACGACTGCGACTTATACGAGTTGTAGTAGGTCGTGGGTTCGAACCCAGACAGGCGGTTTACTTTGTGTAAATTATTTCATCACCACTGCTCTCAAAACGGTGAAGGAAAACATCGTGTGGAAACCGGCATGTCCTAGAACCAAAAATTCGAAGACATGTGACGTCTACCAACCCACACTGGGCCCGCGTGGTGGATTACGGCCCAATCCCTCTCACCGAGAGGAGGCCTGTTTCCCAGCAGTGGGAACATTATAGGCTGATGATGATGATGATGAAGCGTGGATACTGTGGGCTCAGTATAAAAATATACGCACTAAGAGTAACACCTTGACACTCCGATGGAGCGTAGGTATTTATTTCAACAAATAGGCCTAGTTTCCATACTGTCCATATTATACTGTGGTGTGGCGCTACGCCATTACGTTACACATGTATAGCTGTACTAACATTAGGAAAATCACCCTTTCTGCTACGATATAAAGACGCTGTCTGTTTCAAATTGTTACCACTGATGTGTCGGGCGAATATACATGGCCCGGTTTGAAATATAACAAAAAAAGCGTGACGTAAACAAACTTAGCTATATTTTGTAAAATATTTGTCAAAGCAAGTGTTTAAGCCTGCTGATTGATTCTGAAAGACCAATTATATGTAGGCCAAAGGCTCCCGCAGACAGGCGCGATGCGACTCTGGTAGAACAATCGCTGTGAAAACTTCATGGAAATTTTTCTACCGGACTTGCGTCGCGTCTATCTGCGGGAAACATGTGACAAGAACCAATAGATACCTACTTACTTGGGTGCATCTTTGTATAGTAAATGCTGTTACTGTCACGTCCCTACTTGCCCCACTTAATGAAAACCCCAAACGTTCCACTTACAGTTGTTACCAGATTAACCCAGTTCCAAAACAAATGAATAACTTAACATCAACAATCTCAGGAGACGATCCCCAACTCCTAAACCGGTTCAAACTCAATTAATCTGAATTCTAAATCTAATTAGTGAAACTGCCCTATGCTAATTTTTTCACCGTGTTTGAATTATTAATGTAGGTAAACCAATTTAAATTGAAAGATTATTCAGTAATTAATCATCCTTAATTATTACTGATAAAATTCAGTCTTATTCCAGTTCGAATCTTATTGGAACGTATATGGTCGACCTGTTTGGGCTTGAAACTTTAGGGCCATGGGGTCCGAGTGCCTACTTAGTTTTCCGAGCCATTTTCAAGCGGTTGGTCGTTGCTTGACGTGACCAGAGGGCTGGCCTATTTTTTGACTAACAAATCAGCATGGCCATACATCGTGGCAATGCTGACAGCATTTTGGGCACTGTTTCTGTTGACAAAATTGCGGACCAATTACTTGGAAATCCAAAATGCATAAATACTCAACTAAATAATCGTGAGATATTTCTATGTCTTCCAGCAACAAAAATAAATTACTTAGACACTTTTTTTGCTCACTGGACAATTAATTGTAATAAAAAGGCGACATTCTTCCATCGTGTAGGAAGCAATGACTGCCTCGTCATACAAATTCGCAGCTAACTGACCTTGTTCCACTAACGAGCGAAATTAACGCGAACATCCCAATTACCAGCACGCAACAGATACATTAAATAAAAGTTGTAATAAATTCAATATTAATTATATTATCTGACAGTAAATATGACACATCGAGGATTAGAAAGATATCTGTCTCTACTACATCTATCGCTACTAATATTGTAGATGCGAAAGTAACTCTGTCTGTCTGTAACGCTTTTACTCCTGAACCATTCAACCGATTGTCATGAAATTTGGCAGAGTTATAGCCTGAGATATGGAGAAGGACATAGGCTATTTTTTTACGCGAAAACCGACATTGACGCGGGCGGGCAATAACTAAGGAATTTATTTGTCTGAACGCGCTAATCTCTGTTAACATCACTCGATGTGTCATATTTACAGCCGAATAATACGCGTTGGCAGAACGGGCCTCGTGGCTAAATGAAAACTGTCGCACGTGTCGATCTTCAATGTTAAGCAATGCTCGCCGATGTCGGTCCATGGATGGATGACCAAGATTATCTGTATCACACCGAAACCCCTTCATGCCTCGGAAAAAGACGTTAAGCAGTTGGTCGTCATGAGTTTTTTTTTGTTTGAGGGTGGGATATCATCAAATAACTTCTCCCGCTCTGGGTGGAGCGGAAGGGTGTGTCAGGCTTCCACTGATTAAAATCACGTGTTCCTTCAGTCGCCTGTGTGCCAGGGTCCACGGTATCTTTTTCGAACAACCCGCAGCCTTGGCAGTTGACAGGCATCGGCCCTTCCGGACCTCGCCAGTTGAGGCTCCAGCTCAAACAGGCGCGGGTGGAACACAATGCGCCGTCGACCCGGGCTTGGTCCTTATCGGACAGCGAGCTACCCATTACTTGCTGTCACACGTAGATCTTTGACAGTCGTTACGTACGGGTAGTGTGAAGATCAAAAGTCAGACAACCAGTTTACCAAGGGGTATCGTGTTACACAGTAACTGGGTTGTGGAGGCCAGATAGGTAGGCCAGGTATTCAGCTTCATCCAGTTAGAGGCTACCCAGATGGTGAATTGAACCGTATTGTAGGATAGAAGAACAAGTTAGGTACTCAATTAACCGAAATAGGGTGATTTCCAATTTTTCAAAAACTATTCTAATTTGAAGATTGGAACGAGATATTTAGCAGAAAAATAAAAATAAATTGATTTCTATCCATTTTCTCAATTAAAAACGATTTAAACCGAATTTATTTTTCGTTGTTTTGAATTTACCGCCAAAACGCTTCTTACGATGACTTTTTTATCACGTGCCGTCAACTTTGTGTAAACTAAAGTAGTTAGTAAGTATCTAAGTGAATGTCGAGTTTATAATTAACAAGATTTTTTATGGATATAAAGTGATATTACTGGTCTGCTGTGCCTCTGTGCACAAAAACTTCTAAAACGGCGCCAAACTAAGTATTTGTACCGGTGCCGTATAAATAAAGTTGACGTCACATTTCACGTGATAAAAAGTCATCATAAGGAGCGTTTTGGCGGTAAATTCAAAACAACGAAAAGAAATTTTTATTTTAATCGTTTTTAATTGAGAAAATCTGTATTAATAAATTTATTTTTATTTTTCTGTTAAATATATCGTCCCAATCTTCAAATTAAAATAGTTTATATGAAATAGGAAAATACCTTATTGTGCAGTAAAATTAATTAAAAGTTCCCCGTAACTTTAGGAACAACAAGATATTACTAGGACTTCATTCTTGATTGACGGTTTACTGCCTTCAAATCTTAAACAATAAAGAATAAAGTTTAATGTTCCATGGCAAGTAATTAGAGGTAAAAGTTGAGACCCCTTTATGAAGTCGTCCGTTCGAAATTCTTTTTGAAAGGAATGAAAAATAACGAGTAACTCAAAAGTAATAGCCGTGTTCCGTTTCATTTGAAACGAAATTAAATGAAGTAGCAAATCGGGATTTGATGGTTCCTCGAATTTGATAATACAACAAAATTTATCAAACCTCATTCCGTCAAAATTGCCAGCGTAAAAAAAATATAATTTCCCCTTTTACAATTTAAAGCCGGCCAGTGAGGTTTGAAAGTTAAATCAGAGTTTAAAACTATCTCAGGTAACTTAAAACTCAAACTGAAAGCATTTACTTATTTCAATTAAACCATTTACTTTTGAACTGTCAAAAAGTCGATCAGTTGGTCGTCAACTAACGTAACTATGACATTAAATCCACTTTAAGTACAAAACCCATAATTTACTTTAACGACGAGTTATAAAGGCTATAAGAACCCTCATAAAGTTTCATTATTTTTAATACTTAACGTAATTTCCTAAAGGTGTTAACCCTTAACTGTGGGTTGACAATCGAGGAGCGGTGTTGCCAGACGTAACTTATACTAAAAGGGATATAACTTTTTCTGGCTCATAAATTACGTCAGGTTTTTATGGTTTTATCATTTCTTTACTAATTTATTGCTTTTTGTTATTACCGGTAACGTTGGTGTTTTTGGGGATAAATCGGTGTATTTATTACTGTAGCAGTAAGTGATAACATTATAGTTTATTATTTTATTAATACTCTTGTAACTCTGATAACTAGTCGTACCCAGTAACTGGTTTTTGGAGGTCAGATAGGTAGTCGCTCTATGTAAAATACTGGTTTTCAGCTGCATTCGGTAAGACTGGAAGCCGACTATAACATGGTTGAGAAAAGGCTAGACAATGGCTAGTGATGACTATTGTACCTAAGCCTCAAATGTGAATAATAAATACACGTGTTGTCAGAAAGGCTTAGGTACTCTATGTGGTCTGGTTACCTAAATTTCAACCTAAAAAGTTAATAAACTTCGTCACGAATTTTCAGCGATTTTAGAATGTATTTTCCAAAGTAGAAAAGTTTTTAACGATTTTTTTTATTATTTTAACCTTGTCGAAACATTATTCTCGGTTAGTAGAGAAGTGTGTAACATAATTGACTTCTTCGTGAAGGTTATAAACATGTTAAATGGAATAGTAAATAACGTAGTCTATTAGAATTACCTTCAAATGGAAATAACCTTTGGAAGTCTTATAAGACTTAAATGAGCCACTCAATAGATATTCGTCACTTTCCACATTTTATTAACTAGCAACATTATTCAAAATAACAAAATGGCAACTGTCAAATGTGACATTTCCATGCACGCCAAAGTTTCGCCCCAGTTTATAACAATATCGCGACATAGAGATACCTGCACGCATAGTTAGTTTTAATTAAAACCCCTTTGTCGTGTGCCAACGCTTTAATCATTTAACTGAGCGTTATAAACGGCTTTTCATTTACGTCTGACAACACACATGATGGGATTATCAAAATTTTATTTTTGTTTGCGTTGTGCACGTGCATATACGTTTTATTATTAAAACATGGTTATGGGTTTATTTTCTTGCGTTATTTTTAGTTAACACGTTACAGCAGGAACGGCTTAAGTTTTTGATGGTTTAAGAATCCTACGACCGAAGCTCGCAACTAGGATTCGGGCGGAGACAATATTTCGTCTGAAAATTGCTATCGTTGCGCTAGTGTTAGTACCTGTCGAGGATACATACCTACAGTGAGCAGTACGATCACACACACATTGACAATGGCTTGACGCGATAGCGCTACTAGCTACTGACCATTTATGATGAATTTGGATGTGTTCCCTAATACCAAAAATGATGAATGAAAACTTATTGTATTTTAATATTTTTTTCGACATTTTACAACTTCATAATATGAGCTATGCTTCTGAGACAACAATATTACGGAAATTGTTGGTTATAATACCAAAAAAACAGTGAGAAAACATGTCATTTACGCTGTAAAAATGTGCGAAATGCAATTCGCTTAAACTTCATTTCAGGTAAGTATTTTGGAAAAAAAAAAAACCCTACGAGCCTAGATAAATACTGTCTGAATCCGAATATCATCATAATGTGATGGAAATATGCTCAAGTTGCAAATGATTTAGGTATTACGTATGTATGGACAGTTCATTGTACGTAGGCCTCTTAAGTTATCCCAACTGTGTAAAGTTTTGAGTATGAATGTCGATGGCTATAAGAGTAGGGGGACACCAAAGAAACGATGTATGGACTGTGTGAATGATGATATGGTGAAAAAAGTCGTTACTACCGAGCTGACGACTAATAGAGAAGTCATTATCATCTGCCTAGCCTTTTCCCAACTATGTTGGGGTCGGCTTCCAGTCTAACCGGATGCAGCTGAATATCTGACCTCCACAACCCAGTTACTGGGTAATACGATACCCCTTTGTATGACTGGTTGTCAGACTTTCGGGCTTCCGACGACCCATAACGACTGTCAAAGATCCATAAATGACAGCCGGGGCCAACGGCTTAACGTGCTTTTCGAGGCACGGAGGGTCTTGGTATGTAAATATGGTCACCCATCCACGGACCAACCGCGACAAGCGTAGCTTAAATTAATCGATCGACCCGTGCAGCTATTGTCATTTAGCCACAATCCCCTCGAATAATAGAGAAAGTGTGGAAGAAAAATATATATTGCACCGACCACAAATAATTTGGGATAACGGCAGAAGAAAGATGACAGTTATTGCAACCCGTGTGGTGCCGATCGTAAAAGAACAGCACCATCCCATTTCTTCCCGTGGGTGTCGTAGAAGGCGACTAAGGGACTTACTAGAGAATGGGCAGCAGCGTTCTCTATACATTTGACCACCATAATGCGATCGCCAACCCACCTGCCAAGCGTGGCGATTATGGCAAACCCCCCTTTTGGGGGAGGCTATGTCCAGCAGTGGACGTCTTTCAGCTGATATGATGATGACGATGATTCACAACTACCATTTTGTTTTCGTAGATATTTCAAGTGATAAATACATTACTTATTACTCAAACGTTTTACCACAGAAGGCTAATAGAAGCATCCAAATAATTTCGGTCAATTTGCATTCACAGCCGTTTTCAAATAAAAAACCGTTTCCTTTTCGGCAAAAGTTCCGTGAAATTTACTGGTAGATTAAAACCTCCTTCATAACTTGGGAAACCTCTTACAAAGTTCTACGGCCAATTCTTTTACCGTAACCAGTAATGAAACACGACATAAATTATTATTAAATAGCTTTTCAAAATGAGTCAATAGGTAGGTAGAGAGTATCTAACTTTCTGAACGGTGGTTTAAAGTTTTCTTCTGATATCGTTTATTGAGATTGTTACTGCTTTGTAGACACTATACATTCTAATATGGTGAAATAAGGTAGTATTTACAATATAGCCTTCTTTGTGGCCAGTCTGAGGAGTTATTTAGTCATTGCTATTCCGAGCTAGCTCAGTCTGAGAATAGGTAATCTGTTTCATTTCATTTTGCGAGAGTAACGTAAGTAGTTTTAAGAACTTGGCAACAATGTAACAAAACGCTGTCACGATTGATTTATGTAATATCTAGTCGTATTTATGATTTTACCAAAAATCCAGACGTATTACTGGCTTCAATTTACTTTGACGCGCAAACTGAAACTATGAATTGATCCCAGAACCTCAAGCGTACATTTTTTTTGTCTGTTTAAAAAAAGAACTTGCTGTTCCATAGAAAAGTGCAATACCTACGCGGTCTGAATGTATAATAGAGCTATTTTTTTATAACCGTCAAAAAAAATTGTATGCAATGGGTTTCAAAATCATGTACTCATTCTATGGTTATACAGTATAAGTTTTTATCCAGTGCGCAAACTGTAACCTGAATTCATATTATTCTAGACCCCTACAGCAGAAACTTTTCGCGGGCTATAAAAAAAATCTGCAATTCCATAGAAAAGTGCAATACCTACGCGGTCAAAAATTATGGAACAGCTGATTTTCTTTTGTTTAACCGGCGAAAAATTTCTGCGCTGGTGGGTCTAGAATGATATGCTGATTTCATGGTTACAGTTTGCGCACTGGATAAAAACTTTTCCTGTATATACCAAGGTTGTGCGTCGATGTTGCTAACACGATATATATTTGCTCATAAACTGCTCTCATTATTGCAACCATGTTCAAATTAAAGTACTACTTTTTGTAGGAAGTATTGGGAGTTCAATAGAATAAAATATTCAGTTAAGAAAAGATTTTATTGAGATACCAATAGACAAGTATAAAATATAAAGAACATAACAAACACTTTTTCTTATTCGTCTATACCTCAGATTATAAAACAAAGGCAGATAGACCGCGCGGAACACCAAGAGTGAAGTCAAAAAACCAAATACTAAAGCGTCGCATTGTATATAATGCGAGGCTTTAGTATTTGTTTTTTTGACTCTTGGGTGTTCCGCGCGATCTATCTGCCTTTGTTTCATAATCTATACAAAAAAAAAAGAAATACTAAAGCACCGCATTGTATACAGTTACACAAAGTGCGACGCTTTAGTATTTGTTTTTTTGGCCTCAACTCTTGGTGTTCCGCGCGGTCTATCTGCCTTTGTTTCATAATCTGAGGTCTATACATACAATCAGGTTGTATTTATACAACACGTTTCAGTATTCAACATGGGATATACGAGTAAATAACACTACATAAAGCTTCTCCTAATATTGAAATACCTGGTTTTCAACACGTCTGATCCTACACTCGAGCAATTTCGCAATATTGCTTCGAGTTCTTTACAAACCGTATGAAAAGAAGATCGTGCTTTGCCATCGTGAATTGTCTGAAAGCATCGATCATATCGGTGTAAGTTTATTCATATATTATGTTCTATTCAATTGAAGAGTCTTAGAAACTTTGTGAGAATTATGACCCCTGTAACACAGGTTCCACCTAGCATGGGGTTCATTGATCAAATTTCTGTGGACTAGTAAGTCCTAAGCTGTAAATGCTGCTCATAACTACATAATAATTTACTTTTGAAAATAAATCATTTTATTATTATTAATTGCGGGGAAACTGCGTAAGATACTAACAGTAGGAATGATTTTCATGTTGACAGTTCAACAACATTCATTGCGTCATTTACGTTGTTGAGTAGACGAATTTTTCGAACATAGAAAGCAATGTATTAGCAATGTCGTTTGAAATGATTCAGATTGTGATTAAGTGTGTTACGCAATTAAGGTGCTGTTTATTGTGTAACTAATGGCCAGTTTAACCACCGCGTGAAGGGCCGATGCCTGCCAGGGGTTCGGGTTAAAAGAGATACCGTGACTCCTGGCACACAGGCAACTGAGGGAACACGGGTGGGTTTTAGTCAGTAAAAGTCTGACACGCCTTCCTGCTCCACCCAGAGCGGGAGAAGTTATTTGATGATTTCCCACCCTCAAAAAAAAAAACTATAGTAAAATTGTGTGGCAGATAATTTCATACAAATTCTGTTGTATTATTAGTTGGGGCACTGTAAAACAGGCCTTCAGTACTTGATTTTCATTAAAAATTAGTTTCATGGTATTTGCGAAATAATCGCGTTCATTTCACCCCTTGCTGCATCGTTACTACTTAAACTTTAGTTATGCAATGTATGTGCAAGATATTTAAGAATTCAGTCTATAAATCATTCACTTTAGAAATACGATTACTTGTAGATTCCTCTATAAAAAAAAAACCCCAAGTATTTTCAAAAAAACCCTTAATATCGTCGGGAAAGGAAGGGCATCAGTTTTTTTTATAATAACAAAACTAGGTACATATTTTCGGTACGTATTTAGGTACATATGCATTGTATACGCTTTTTGTTTGCTGTGTGTTTTTTTTTAAATACGAAGGAAATACCGAAATTAGCGCGCACCGCCCCATCTAGCCACGCTTCAATTACCGCCAGAAGGTCGATGCGCCAGATACCAAGAAATTAAAACCATTTTCCTTGTGAGCTCTCGAGGTTTATTGTTGCAATCAAAATCAAAAATATTCAACTACTGTATTATATTTGTACTTTATCATAAAACAATTGCACAGCTTAAATTATTATAGTAACAACGGTACACAAAGGCCGTTTGTTCTTGGCTCAGAGGCAGTTTGCGCGTAACACCTATCTCTGAGTTAATTGTGCCACAAACTAGTCGTTACGACTAGCTGGTCCCAGCTGCATCTCTTTTATTAAACCCAAGTTCCATGTTTCTTGCTTATTTTCCTCTGTATTGTATTAAAATGTTTAATGTTAGCAAAGACTTACGTAACAGAACTTTATCTGCACGACCCTATTTTTATATGTATTTGACTTTCTCAAAATCAATTGACTATTCCAAGTGCAAAAGCTAATTCCAGATTCAAAATGTAACGTTCTTGCTTCGTATTCTCTTTTCGAATTTAAAATTAAATTCGTTGATCCATTTTCGTTTGATGTCAACTGCTATTTTCAGCCAATATTGTCGAAAACCAGAGACATTCCCATTCATTTACCAACCGGCATTGGAAACAAGCTAATTTGTGTATCGTACAAATTCCCAAGGGGGCCGTTGAGAACGGCGCCATTTAAAAGTTTGCACATAATTTTTTCCTCTCGTCCCTTGGGTCCCACTGTTCTTGCAATTAAACTTTTTGTCGGCGATAACTTCATTCGAACAAGAATACATTAAGCACGGAGGGTAAGATAAGAGATTGTCAGGAAAAACGCTCTAAATAAACAAATTAAAACTGGAGAAAATACAGTCTCAAAAGAACCTCTTACAAAAATAGCATATCCATATTTACTTTGATCGAAATTGAAACATCTGCAACTTATAAAAAGTTCTTAAAGGGCAGACTCCAAAATATAAGAATCCTTTAATCTAAAGAAACCGTTAAAAATAGACGTCTTTGAAGTCACGAGGCTCCAATAATTGCCTTTCTACCGTATAAAGTAAGAAACCTCATTTCAGTAAATCCTGAGCTAGCGGTGTTCTCCGAACGAAGTACATTTATTTTATATGGCTTATTTTTATTTCACTGTTATAGCCCAACTTAGCTACTTACTGCAATTTATATTTAAATATTTACAAAGTTTTATTTACCCTTTTTGATTAATAGGACATTAACTGCGGAATTCACTTTTAGAGCTTACTTTTACGACTATATTTAAGAGTTTCCATGTGCACTTTAAGCAGGATTTCTGTACATTTACGATACATAGTTGCGTTTAAATGTAACTAGATAGTTTCCTCTTCACGTCTTGTGGGTTATGAAACTGGGATTTCATAGATAAACTTTTGTGTCACGCCGTGTCACGCTGACATCAGCGTGAGACGTAAAAAGTTTATCGGTTTTGTCCGATGCTTTGCGAATATTTCTCGTTCATTATTTACATAAATATTGACACATCATAATAATGAACGAGAAATATTCGCAAAGCATCGGACAAAACCTTCCAATATCTTTTAAAACACGTTGTAACTCCTCTCTTTTAAAATAAACTTCGTCGAACCAATTTTCTATCAGCGACTCATCCAATCACTTCAGAGATAGACTGCCAATCGATCACACGTCAACGAGCCTGCCTACCTTATTATCATAAAAAAACCTTCTTGCAAACCTACTTAACCTTTTTAAGTATTCATGGTTGGAGCCTACACGGTCCATTTTCATTAGCGTCTAATAAATATGTACGGAATCTTAAGGTTGAGAAAATACGAATGAAAGCGACGAGGTTTTCAAGAAATGAGGGGATGCCATCTATTTATTTGCACAACTTTATATGAAGGTGTCAATGTGTGATTGTTTGAGGGACTGTAATAAAGACGACATGACGCCTCGACCCTCTAATGGCTATCATATGAGCATGTGGTGTATGTCATAAGTTAGGAACGGCTAACAGTTTGTTCTATTTCGTAGTTGTTTACAGAAACAAGCCAACATAATTAATATTCGCAACACATTTAAATAATGGCGCCCAGCGTAGGGCTTTAGTTTGTATAAAACTTTTGGAAAATACGGAGCGATAGATCTATATTCATATAACTACAAAATAATTTCTAGTTAACAAACATTGCAGAGGAAATTTGACGTAGCAATATTGCAAATTATCATTATGGAGGCTTATTGGCGCCCAGCTTGGGACCTGACCCGCCTGTAATTTACACCGGACAGCCTCAATCCATTGTCAAGGGAAATTACCTAGACATCGTCCGGTCACATCCACTCTGTCATGCGTCACGAACCTAGAGCCTTCGGGATGCGGAATCAGATTGACTCGGCAAACCTCAGCTGATCGATTAACCTAATGACTTGTTACGTCGCGTTATCGTTTTAGATCAATACTAACAGGATTTTTTTTTTTTTTTTTATATATTCTGTTAGAGTGTATGATGTATTGCGTTTAAAGCTCAAGTAAAATCCATCCTTTATTTAAAGGCTTACTATTCCATTAACGACTATTTAAATGACAAGAATAGTTGGTCGCTGTGATTAACACAAGACAATGTTTGTGTTCTTTCTCCAGAATTAGCGTACCTAGTGACAGGTTATATGGGTTCATATAATTATTTAGTTACTTAAATACTTTTTTTTTTCTCAATTTATTGAGCAAGTGTTTTTATTTTATTTTTATTCTATCTATTATGTCATTAGTTATGGACATGATCTAACAATAATCCAGCATTGCATATGTAAGCTTTAGAGCCCTTTATACCAGGAGACTTTTGTTTTTGGTAATATGCGTTATTGTTTATTACTTTGCATATGTATGTATAGAATCAAGTCCATCCGACTAAACAAACAGCTGTGCTGCTGGGGAGTTTGTTGCGGCACTTCTTCTTCCCAGCTAAAGCACTAGGAAGTGTCGAAGGGTGGGCGTTTTTGGGGGACTGTCTTATGTATTTTGACGTTTGAAAAGTGCTGATTCTCAGCCTAATTTGAATAAATGACTTTTGATTTTGATTGCATGATTGTTACTTAAGTTAAGCAAAATTAAAGCTTTCGTCTCAGGGATAAAAAAAGATTCATAACTTAGTCCAATGAAGAGGCTGGGTGTCAACGCTCGACGCGTGTTGAGCACGCTATTAATACTTCTTTCATTCTTGATATATGTAGCTTTACAAAATACGGACGAACATGGAACATTTGATTTCATTATTTTTTACTTGAAAAAGCTGACACGTTCCCTACAAGATCTCCCAAAACGGCTTTCCATAATTTAAATCCTCAATTCGATTAAGGCCTGACGTTCGATAAAATAAATTTTCCGCTTTATTCAGGTAGGGTGGGTAGTTCTATATAAATTGTCCGTCAACAACGCCCGAAGGATACCCGCCTGTTGCGATTACACGTCCGAACCCATTTCTATTATTATGTACTTCAGTAATCAAGGTTATTTGTAGCTGAAAGGTTTCTGGCGAAGGTCTGAGTTTAACTAAAAGCGTTTGAATGTTGTTACAAGTTTGGGAACAGTTTTTGTTGGATGATAGTTACGTTCAGCCCTGATTGAAGAAAGTTTGAAGGGATTGTGTTTAGTGTGATCAATTTGTCCTCTGTTACCCAGACCTATGATTTTGGGAAACGCCTGTACAGTGTGTTATGTTAAACGAAGGACATACTTCAAGGGAGTGTAGTACTCATGAGAATGAAATACTTTTACCAAGGGACCAACACTGAAATCGCGAAAATAAAACCAGCCGCTCAATACATTTTTGTTCGCATAACCGGACAAAGTGTATGGAACAGCTTATTTTTTCTTCATATTTTGGTGTCCACTCCACATTAAAAGTTGTATATTTTCATGAGTACCACACCCCCATAAAGTTTGTTTCTCGTTTAACCTAACATACTGTATACTAAATAATGCAAATTATAAACATCTATATGTATAATAAACCAATCTCCGAGAAACGGCAACACTGAAGGTCTCATTACTGTGTTGATTACAGGTGTCGAGTAGCTTGGTTTGGAATCGAAATAAATCAAAACAGAAATGAACAGATATTAAACTGATCCCCCAAGCCGCCAAACAATACTGTGCGGCGAGAATTTAAGAGAATTCCTGCTCAATTTTGATAAATGTATTCCACCGTTGTACGATTAAATTCTATAGAATATTCGGAGCCGCAGTTGGATCAGCGAAAAATGTTAATTGTGGTAGAATATTCAAAAACAATAAAAAGCAAACTAAAAAGAAAAAAGGACCTGAATATTATTAAAAAAAAAAACACAATTAAAATTAATTCCTTGTTACGTCCAACCAATTTGTGCTTAGCAAACACTTTACGAGTCCGGCCATGTACAGCTTAGCAATTATTTAATCCATACAATTAGGGGAGCTATACGGGCGGAATAAGTAAACGTTACCTTTACGCTACGGTGACCCTGATAAATTCCCAGTGTTGACAGGCTTGGATTACAGAAAATCCTGGCGTTCTACCTTGATTGACCTTTTTCCATTCCAAGGTTCTGTCCTACGCTGATAATAAAAGCTCTCGCAAAACGTAATTTTCGTGTGACCCCACTTTAAAATTCAAAGGCTGGTGACTCGGGTCCCGCATCTACACATGCAGATGGGTTGAGTTTTTGAAATGGAAAAAAACGTTTAATTATCGAGTCAGGTTGTCGACATGCAGTGAATTGAAGTTGGAACTAGACAAAGGACAGCCGGGGGCAGTTTTTGGTCCAGTGGTTTTCGATGGCGGGTTTTGCGTTCGAATTGTTTGCATGCCTTTCTTTTAAATACAGTTATGGAATACGTTCAAAACGCTAGCGACTGTTAAAGCCGTCCCCTTTTTAAAATCTACTGAACTGAACCCTGTATATAGGAAATATCCTACTTTGAATAAAACTACAAAATGTATTCCGTTATTGCGAATTGGAAAAGTAAATGTGCAAAGACTTGGTAATAGCTTTCATATTTCAGCGTCTTAGAAACTCGGAATATTTTGTGATAACATGAAAAAAACGTTACCTACGTTATTTATTGGCACTCATGTTATGAAAGATTTTATTGATTTTGAAAACTACACATTTACCAACGCGCAATGCAGCTGTTTACTTAGAGGCCCAGCACTAACACACATTTTTTTAACCCTTAATGTCGTGAGGAAAGTTTTGAGTATAAATGTGGATGGCTATAAGAGTAGGAGAATACAAAAGAAACAATGGGTGACCTGTGTGAAAAATGATATGGTTAGAAAGGTGGTGACTACCGAAATGACGATTAATAGAGAAGTAAGGAACGACATCTCCATTTTATGTCCAGGTAAATCACTGTCCATTCCCATTCCAAGGACCGATGAAGAAATCACAGATAGCGTAAAAGCCACCCAATGTATACAGGATAATTTTTTAACCAGTGCGCAAACTGTAACCATGAATTCAGCTTAACATATCGTATGCTGAGTTTATGGTTACAGTTTGCGCACTAGTTAAAAATTTTACCTTGTATTTTGCGGTGTTTCATTAACAAAAAGTTTTTTTTTTTTCTGTTGTGCAATAAAGTGAATAAAGAAGAAAAAGACATGATGCGCCATCCTAAATAAATTGGGATAAGATGCACGCAAGAGAAGGATGAAGCAGATGACACGAATACGGCCCCGCCTTAAATAATAAGCTGATAACAACGAATACCTTATAAACTTTAATGAAAACATTAGCAGCGAAAAATTCAAAAAAAAAACCATAAACCATTAGGCAAACAAGTACCTAACTTCAACGTTTTCACCAGGGCTGTCATTCGACCACAGATTAAATAAAGGCTGACGACATAACGGTCTGCCACTGTAATGGCGCTAGTAGCGCGGCCTTTATTCTAATTATCGAAAAAATATTTTCTTTGCATAAGCTGACGTTGGATTTTAGAGATATAAGGAACAGGATGTAAAGTTCAGTCATCCTCTATAGAACAGGTAAGAGCGAAGCGAGCGAGCGAGACGGTTATTGTGTCTGGTGGACAAATGCAAGACGATTGATGTCGGGTCGTTGTCTTTATGCTAGTTGCGCGATAAACTGCTTGCGCAATGTAGGATTTTGCGTGACGTCAGTCTGATGCGTAATTTGGATGTGGCAATGTAGATGTCGCCACCACAGATTTGTCTTTATCCAGTGACTTTCGCTGCGTAGGTTACTGGTACTTACTTGTATTGAGTCAGATGGAAAACTTCATGACGTGTATTCATACCTTCTTCTTTTTCATTTGGTTGGATTTGTATTGTATTATTTTTTAATCAAACATTTTGGTGAAAATATTTTAGTAGGTATTGAGACAGGTGGAAACTCCATGACGGATTTTCATACAATCTTTTTCATATCGTCAGATTTGTTGAGTATTATTTTTTATTGTAATACTTGGTGAGAATATTTCACGTAGCGTAAGGGAATACAACGTATGGCATATTTGATGCCAGTCCAGTGCTCTTGCATAAAATGCCCATCACAATAAGAATTTGTTACTGTTATTTATGAAAGCGAAATGTTTTCGTCTCATTTGGCTTTATTGTTTGCGTTATTTATTGTGCTTTGGTTATGAAAACTGTGTTTTGGTAGGGTTCAGAGGTTCAAGATATGTATCTAATTTTGTTTTTTTATCTCGTTAGTCTACCATGCTAAAAACGACAAGAATTAAAAAGAATACGGTCTTGCCCTTGTTGTGGTTCTTTGTTTGTTTAGTCTAAACCCATCTTGATATAATACAGCACGGAGTCTGGCTGGATGTATGCCTAGTTTATAGCAATAGGCTCGTCCCTTCAACAAAACTGTCGAAGTGTGGTATATAGTATACACCTCTGCTTCTGCTTCGGGGTATAGAGGTGTGATGTTATGTAATAATAATGTCTTAATAGTGACAGTGCAGTTTTTCGTTTCACACTTATCATCAATATAGAAAATAATTTCACACTATTTTCCCAGAATATTATTATAGATACTCGTGGTTTAATTATATTAAAAGCTTTTGCTTGTCTCCAACACAACAGGAGAAAGTAATTAGTTGAGCGAACAAGCCGATTCGATTGACCTCGCACTTCAATAGTCTATGGTCCAATAAATTAACACCAGTAAATGACGTGAGTACACGATGGTCAAACATGCTATATAGGGGAGTGCCTTGTTAGGCTGGCCGAGGACCGTTCACACAATAGCGTTTGCTGGTTTAGTGGTAGCTATAGTAATCGAATCCTGGGGATAGTAACAAACACAAAATTGTATGAACTACGCATAAAGACTGCGAGCTAAGTCTACTAATTTACAAACGTTGCAATGGTTCCTCCATTGTGAGTTTTTGACAGAATTTGTTTGGCAAACTTACCTGTTCAGGAAAAATTAAGAGATTCTTCATGGCCCTCTTAGAAATATTAGTGACTAAAAAATAAGTAGCAATTTTGAAAGGATTTTACAAAGTGTTTATTCTCCCTAGCTAAGAACTAGGAAGTGGTGAACCGCTGGCCTTTTGAGGAACTGTATTTAATTTGACGTTTGAAAAGTGCTGAACCTCAGCCTAATTTGAATAAATGACTTTTGATTTTTATTTAATGACGAGGCTCACCTTCTTATTACATCATGCCCATTTTTCGTAAACATTAGCCCCGTTTTTCATAAACGTTGGTTAAAGTTAAGTAATGATTAGCGTCGATATAACCATACATTTTTAACGTTTAAACATCACTTAACTTTAATCATCGTTTATGAATATGGCCCCTATTGAAGAACTGATGGTAGCTTTGAAAACAAACAAGTTATTTACTCAGATACAATGGATCATTAAGCGTCGGTTTTCCCGTATCCAGTCCTCAAGATGTCAGATACACCCCAGGGACAGATTACGTAAGACTGATGTCCTCACGCACCCTCATGACAAATATCTTTATCTGACGTCTGACTATTATTCATCTGAACCATTGTACATCTGTTAGACGCGTGTCTGAAGTTTTCAGATTTATTCAGCTTGTTAGTGAAGTTTTGAAAATGGTTGTATTATTCTTTGTTGTAAAGAGAAATGATAGTATACCATCAATTTTATTATATCCCTAGTACCAGCACCCTAATTGCGTAACTCACGATTCATCATAATCTGTATCGTTTTGAAACGGATTGTTAAACCATTGCTCCATATGTTCGAAAAATGTGTCCGTTCGACAACATAAATAACGCAATGAATATTGTTTAACTGTGAAGACGAAACCAATTATGATCAATCGTGAGTTACGCAATTAGGGTGCCGCTTTTGCGACTGGCTTCGCTCGCGTGGAGGTCGGATATTAACTCACACACAAAACAAAAGTTACTTTCGGATTATATTATTCGTATGAAAGTATTGATAAGTCAATTTCATTATACTAAATTGATGATAGTAGATATTCTAAGATGAAGTAGGTAGGTATCTGTTTTTTTTTTAATTGTATGAATGAAAATCAGTGAAAAACTTTATGTAGAACAACGAATCCTACTAATGATACTTTTTTATCCTACTAATATTATAAATGTGAAAGTTTGTATATTTGTTACTCGATCACGCAAAAACGGCATAACGGATGTGAATGAAATTTGGCATACAGATAATTATAACCTGGATACTTTTTTAAGTCGTCAATACATTTCCGAGGGATACCTTATTTCCGACAACGGGCAAAGCCGCGGGCAAAAGCTGGTACAGACGCCAGCACATCAAGCTACCCCAACCTGTCAAATTTTCCCAATTGAAAATGAACCTTATATGCTTACGTAATAAAGATGAAAATATATAAAAGAAATTGGACAGATTGGGGTAGCTTGATGTGCTGGCGTCTGTACCTAAAGCTTAAAGAAAACTGCGTCAACATCATTTTCATTTACCAACCACATGAAGACGAAATCCTAGCACCCACTTAGAATTTTCCTCAGCTTTTTCGACTCCATTTTCTTATCGAATCTGATTGGCAAGCAATTCTATTATCTACAACACCGCAAATCTCCCGTTAATCTCTTAGGAAATAGGAATTTGCTTTCCCAATCGGAATTAAGAAAACAAAGGCCGATGAAATTTCCTACCTCGCTGTTTTTAACGCAAAGAACGAAGGTAGGCGGGTAATATCGTAAAGCCAATCGTACGGACCACGGAACCCAGGTCCAATTCCGTTCTATTGGGGCAAGTGGCAATCTCGAATGTTCCAATTCGGAGTTCGAGAAATTGGACTCGTCCTAAGTGCGAAATATATCCTGTATTATATTTTTATGGTGCATATTAGTAGGCATTAGTGAAATTAAGTTATTTCTAGAGTTTAATACGAACCTAGTCCAGATTTTTTCCATACAAACTTCGGGAGTGTATTACTCCACTGTTTGACAATGTAAATCAAAAATTAAACATGGTATGGTTTTGTCTTATTATTAATATTGTCTGTACGGAAACAGAATACTAAAATTAAAAACCATTAAAAAGTTAGGAGCCAACAAAGATTCGTTTTTCTTGCTGAATAAACCTAACTTTGGGCGTGTTTATGTAATAAAAGAAGTGTAAAATCTCCAAAGCTAAGTCGGTACCGACAAAGTTCAATTATCGAATAGTTTCAATAAACTTTACTGGTAATTGATTTATGCAGTGGTTTTTTCAGAAAACCCGTTCTTCTGAAGGACTTTTCTTTATTTTTTAGGCGACTGTTTCACTATAACTGATCCTGCAGCTCACTCAATAATGTTGTGCGTGTAGACTTATGCCTAACTGCTCATCACTGATACTACCTCTGTCGGACACGAAGCCTGGTGAGAGCGTGATTTTTAGCAAGGCCCATCAGTGAGTTCGACCCCCGCGACTAGGATTCCCTTAACTTAACTGTGTGGTTCCCTTAACTTGGACCTATGAAAGCTATTTTGTTTTAAATATTTATAAATATCTACTTACTTACTAATAGAGTGAAGCTGAAGAGTACGTTTGTTTTTTTTTTTTTGAACGCACTAGTCCCTGGAACTACTTACTTGTTGGATTCGAAAAATTATTTTTGGACTTTAGAGTCCAATTTTTGAGAAAGTTCAAAAAATGTTTAATATCACCCTAAGAAGCAAAACAAAAATAAAATAAGTCCAAGAGACTGTGACCTCTGAGTTTGTTTCGGCCTTTCTTCTCAGAGTCAGATAGGACACGCCGCCATCTTGTTTTTAAAATATGATAGACGTGTAAAAGTGTTCGTACAAAACTTGTTACAGAAATAAAATGATTCATCATTTAACTGGCGAAATAGAAATAGAAATATTTATTGTCGAGGTAATACAGTAAGCATTAAGCATGCATAGGTTAACGTCAAGTTGAGACGACATATTGAGTAGCTTAAATATTACCAACAGCTAGGTACAGATATTATTTGCCAGTGAACCACAAACTAGACAGTTAGTCTTTATCTTGGGGTTCAAATGTGGGTGTACTACAGCACCTCTGCACAACCCTTTGTGGAAACATGGTATGATGTTATTTGCATTCTGATACAAGCTGTATATGTATTTATTTCAAGTAGGTACCCACGTACCTATCGAAATAAAATCGAATTGCACCAAAACAATACAAAAATATTCAGAGCCTAAGCAATACGATAATATTAAATATATCAAAGGCTTAAAGAGAACCGTATTACTCGCAGATTGACTCCAGGGATGGAATAGGCTAAAGCAATAAAATTGAACATTTAATAAACAATATATTCCTTTTTATTTGTTTCGGATTATACGATCCAGAACCCTTGAGCGTACCTGCCTACGTATTTTATGTATATTACCTTCTTAAGTACATTCGAATAAATAATATACATATAATACAGGTACCTAATTAATGTTCTTATTTCACAGGGAACGTATTTTTCTTTACTCCTTTTTTATTTTCCATTTTTCGGTGTTTCCCGAAGTCCATTTTCATAAAAATATGCTTTTACCTGGCTTTAATGAAATAAGCTAAAACGCGTCTTCTTTATTATACGCTACGATTCCGAGAGATGACTCAATAGAAATCTATTTTTAGGAATAAGAAACTCAAACTCCCAATATTATGTCACATAATGTAAATAACAGAATTTTTTCATTAAACATTTTCACTCGTATCTGTTCAATATTGTCCTTAAAAAAGCTAATAAAATATTGCCACCGAAAGAAATAACGAAACGCAATATTTGCTGAATTGCCCTCATTTCGACTTCGCGCCAAAATATTCATCCATAAAAAAAAATGGCGGCACCCGTAGACTCATTTCTCGCGGTAAGTGCTAACGCGTTATCAACATAAATTAATTAACGTGGCATAAAGGCAGGTAGAAAAATTACGTTTATAATTTAATTTTAATAGGAATATTTTGACAAAGTTTACTGAATTATTCGATTTCGTACACGTTCAGTAGAGTTTCTCGTAAATTCCGTGATTTAATCAAAAGATCTCGCTTTATTTGCTCCTGTCCCGAGATTTTCTGATTGCTATTATTTTGGATGGCCGTGATCTTATTTGTGCGTTAGACTTCTTTTGAGTGTTTCCTTTGATCCTTTTTCTGACCTTCCATTATGATTAAAGAGGCATGAGTCGGTACTTGAGCCGTCTGTCGGTGTCGATGTCTGTGAACTTGTGGCCATAGATATAAGACTGTTTTTTTTTCTAGGTTTGTGACTTTGTTATAAAACGCGATCGAAGTTTAGTTCTAGCCTAAATAAAATTCTGAGTCAGTTTTTGCAAGTCCTTATTACAAAAATGCCAATTTTGCACCGGACTAAGTTGTCAGATTTGTAAACAGAACTGTATTTCGAAAGTTAGGTTCTTATTTCAAAAACAGGCTTGTTGGTTTATAGTGTTTAATTAAACTATAGATACCTAAAGAAAAGCCTTGTTTTGTAATAAGACCGTGTGAGTCTATTTATGAACGGTTCCATAATTTTTTACTTTTTTGCTTTCAAATGGGCTGTGCCTATGATACCTAGGTACTTTGTTTGGAGCGTGTAGGTCCGGAATGATCACGTATTACCTACAACCTAGATCAAAAAATATCCTATGTTATGTCCTAACTCCTAACCCAGGTCACCTGACCTATCTGTGTACATCGAAACCCGTTCAGCCGTTTGTGCGTGTTTGAGTAACAAAACGTCCAAAATTTCACATTTATTATATCATCATTAATCATTTACAGATTTCCATCAGGCGTGACGAGGTCAAGAACAGGCACAAACAGCATATTTTAAAATAAGTTAGTAGGATAAACATTGCGTCGATATGTGAGGGTACCTACAACACACCTCTGCCTGCCCTTTCAGGGAGTAGGTACAGCCATGATGTTAGGTACCTATTAGTTTATTTAACAGATTTTTTACACCCCATAAATAGGCAAGGCACACACACACACACACATGTTGTTTTTTATTCCCGTTCGGCAAAAGATTCCAAATTACACGAGTAAATCAGTGGTCAAATACCAATTGACACGCTCAATCTCTGCATGACCCATATGAACAGTTTTTTGGCCAATTGACCGACTACTCAAATGTAATTGAATGTCGAGTGAGTGTCTGAACGATTCACTTACGTCTAAACGATTGATAGTCCCAAGAAGGTGTTTATCGATTTGATTTCTGTTTCTAAATGTAGATGGTGGTTCAAAAAGAACTTACGAATAATTTTGACCCATTTTTTTGGAATATGAATAAAATTCTATGACTAGGTAGGTACATAGAATTTTAGCCATATTCTAAAAAAGTGGGTAAAATTACCCAGTTTTTTGTTTTATTAAATTTCGATATTTTTATTTTGTATTGTAATTTCCGCGTAAGCCCGGGTTTGCACGGGCGTGTTTTACCCGCGAAAATTTTTTTCGCGCTTTGAATTTACCGAGACCTCCTGCTCTCGGTGTCCGAGACAATGGCGAAGTCGGAAATCTGTGTGGTGCGTATGTGTATTATGTGCTGATGCTACTCCTCTTCACGCATACAACACGCATACAATGAGTTTGTACACTTGTGTTTTGGCAATGAAGAGGGGGGTCGGCAGGGCTTCTTCAATAAAGCCCGTGTATATTTAACAGTGAAATTTATTCTTCGTCCTTTACAATTTTTAAAAATAACGTACGCACGATTCGCGCGGGGGTTTTTATAGTCTTTGGGCCCAGGGGTCCGACCTTTCTCGAACCTGTTAAAAGCGAGCAACTCTCCATTCTAGTAACAGATGTCGCTGTAGTCGTCTGTTCGATTGTAGATTTGTGGAAAGTCGATAGATGGCGCTACTTAACGCAACAACTTGGTTACCACAGGGAAAGCGCGCGTCTCTTCGCGAGATAAAATTAAAATAAACATACAGGAAAAGTTTTTATTCAGTGCGCAAACTTTAACGATGAATTCAGCATATCATTCTAGACCCCCCAGCGCTGTTAATTTTCGTCGGTTTCAAAAAAAAAATCTGCTGTTTCATAGAAAAGTGCTATACCTACGCGGTCAAAATGTATGGAACAGCTGATTATTATTTTTTGTATAACTGGCGAAAAATGTATGTGCTGGGGGTCTACAATGATATGCTGAATTCATGGTTACAGTTTGCGCACTGGATAAAAACTTATCCTGTATTTGTGCTGCAAGGAATGCATAGCATTTACCTATGACTATTAACAAAACAAAATTTATTTCATGTCAAATAATAATTATCATTCCTTACAACTAGAAAGATTGTAACTTGGTATTTAGGAAATTACTGAAACAAAATATGCCACAAAATACCAGTCTCATAAGTCGAAAAGTAGTGCAGAAATACTTAGAATTCACATAGCCAAACAAAATTCCGTGAGTTTGAAAATTAAAACATTCTTGTTGAAATATTTTTAAGTGAAAAGAATTTTCACACCTGAAGTGTGTAAGTAGTGTCAGTAATAAAATGTGAAATCAAGTAGGTAAACGACAATAATCATTATCTATACTAATATTATAAAGAGGAAAGATTTGATTTTTTGTTTCTTTGTTTGCATTGAATAGGCTCCGAAACTACATGAACCGATTAGAAAAATTATTTCACTGTTGGGAAGCTACACTATCCCCGGGTGAAATAGACTATATTTTATCCCTGTGTTCCCACGGGAACGGGAACTGCGCGAGTGAAACCGCGGAGCGCTGGTAGTTACGTATATTTTTACCCGAATTCCAAGAAGGCTTATGCTTCTATGTTGTTTTCTTTATTTTGGAATTGATGTCTCGATCTTTTTCACAAACCAGAATAAATAGTAGCTTAATTTAAAATAGAAAATCATCGTATCAACACCCCTGCATTCCCCGAAGGTCTAAGTAAGTAGAAAATATAAAAACCATCGCTTCTAAAAACGCACCGACTAAAATTTAAAGCTTTTTAACCACGGAAAATGATTCTCGTATCGATACCCGATACCAAGTCGGTAGCATTGCTTTATTTCTTTTCACGAGGCCGTGTATAGGTTCCCCAGGGTCTCCATAAAAACGTTACTCGCCACTAAACCCTCATGATATAGCTCCCATTCTATAAATCATGCTTCAATCGCCTTTCATATGAATGGTGACAGTTTTTAACACAATATCGGATTTTTATTTATTAAATACCATCTTGCATTTTTTAGTTAGAAAGACGCAGGATGGTATTTACTTCCTGTCATTTTATAGCAAGTAAAGGTATATGAATTTTTGTGGGGTAGGTACCACAGTTAAAAAGTGTTAAATAAATTAAAAATACAAGAAAAAAACAGCCGACTTACGAGAAAAATAACATTAATTTCGGAAGTCGTTGGGAAATACGAAAAAAATAAAAAACCAAAGACACCGATATGAACGTATTTTTTTTTTCACTTATTGTTTTTTTGGAAGACTGTTTAACTTATCTTTCGAAATCAGCTCAATTTTTTTTGTTGTCTCAAAATGTCCTTAATGAACGTCAATATAAAGCATATTTTTGTCAAAAACAAATGCCTAGTACAAAACATTTCTTAATTCAAAAGACCGAGCCGTCACAACTGTTACGTTGTTTAAATACACAAATGAGCAAAAGCAAACAGCGAAAACAGTGCAAAACAAAGCTTTTTGCTCAAAGAAAAACAAACTTCAACGCACAAAAGAAAATGTAAGTCTTATTGCATCTCACTTACCTTTTATATTTTGTTCACACCTAAATTCGTCATCTATTCTTTCCAGCCTTAATAAAGATAAAATCTAAAAGATAAGGGTAAAAGAAAAAAGGTACGGTCCGAAAGATATACGGATTGTTGGCCGTAAACAATCGGGGTGTCTGGCCATTTAATGTTTCAGATTTGGGTAAAAGAAACATTCGGATGGGGTAAAATCGTGGGAAAAAAGTTCGTATAACGCTTGTTTGAGTTTACCGGACTATGTACGGTAAAATGTATTCTTTTTATAATTTTTCCTCGTATTGTTTGATATTCACATTGCTAATAATTTTATTCTTTCGTTACTATGAACGTTCTAGTACTTTTGTATTCGTTCTAAATCACACTTTGTTTAAATACCGTTTTGTTATGTAAAAAAATAAAACGAAACTCATATTTTAGGCTTTCGATTAAAAAGTTAGACCTTCAAATGTTTTAGCTAAATTTTATTTTATTCTCCATTTTCTGTGATTCTAAAAAAAACTTCCATAACCAAACGTACTTTAAATTCTGAACTCTTTTAGTTTGAATATACTAATTAAAGCGTATACTGGCATTCATATGACATCCAACTGCACAAGTTTCATAAGAGTTACTTGAAAAGTCACGCGTCAGTCACTTTTATCTCAAAAGCTGAGTAGAGTAGAGATCGTAGAGAATAATGACGTAAAAATAACGCGACAGATTTTTTTTGCGCACTGTTGAACGCACTGCTGCGCCGACAGTTGAAAATCGAACAGTGTGTTTTTTCGACGCGCTAGGATGTACTCTGTTGGATTCTGAACGCTCGGTTCAATGCTGAGAGTGGAAAATCCAATGTGCGATTAAATCCCGCCACGATATTTTCACGTCCGTGCGTACGGGTTTTTTCTAGCTATTTTTTTTAATGATTAATGATTTTATTTCTGTAAGTAGGTTTGTACAAACACTTTTACGCGTCAATCATATTTTTTTAAACTGTTAGAGGTCGGCGTTTCCTATCTGACTACTTTGAGAAGAAAGAAACAAACTCAGAGGTCACAGTCTCTTTTAAAGTCCTGACATAATTTTGGTCAGATCCTGTGAAGACCATGTGGATTGGTGTCTGAAATGGTTTTTTGAGGAAAGAACCACACAGATTGAGTGGACCTGTCCAATCAGTGCACACATTTATCAGTAATCATGCAGCTCAACTCAGAACTTGAAGAGCTCAATGATTTGACGAACAATACTAAAGATAGGACATTTGTGTCGACCGCATATATATTACTCAAACTGTGTAAGACCATGATTAAAAAAAACTAAATAAAATAAAAACACCCACACAGTCACCACATTCATAATAATTAAAGCAATATAATACTTTCAATTTGCTTTCGGTTTATTAAGTTTTTTACACCTTGGTACAAGTTTTTTTTTTTTTTTATGGTTACGCACATTCCACTTTTCTCAACACCAATAATAATTATTACGACGTCCATAGATCACTGCAGCAGAATATCAGCGTCAGGTATATTTGCCTGACACGTGCTAAGCTGGACTCCCATTTCGTGCAGCTTTGAGACACCACACCGCACTTTTGTGACTCCACAAGTTATTTCATTTGAATGTTAAATTCATTACTATAGTTTATTATCTTCCTTGCTTCTTTTTTATCTTAGTATATTGGCATCTTGTTCTTTTCATATCATCATCATCATCATCATCATCATCATCATCATCATCATTTCAGCCGAAAGACATCCATTGCTGGACATAGACCTCCCCCAAAAGGGCGGGTTTTGCCATAATCGCCTCGCTTGGCAGGCGGGTTTGCGATCGCAGTATGGTGGTAAAATGCATAGAGAACGCTGCTGCCCATTCTCTAAGAAGTCCCTTAGTCGCACACAGGCAAAAATGGAACGGTGCTATTCTTTTACGTCCGGCACCACACGTATCATTAATTAAATCGTAAAAAACAAAAATGGAACTCTTTCATATAATTACATTTTATGTCATCGTGCTTTGTATGTTATGTAATGTGTTTTGTGTCCACCAAATAAACGAATGATCTATCCATCTTTTCTATCGATATAATACAAGTGTCCCCCAGACGGAGGGAATCCATGAGGATTTCCCCGGGAAATAAAAGTTGTTCTAAATAATTACCCGAAGTACTCATTAAAAATTGTTTTTAGGTTACTAGCTACGGTCATTATAATTTATTATTAGTCCTTTTAGACGCTTTCATCTGAAGAAGGGGCTTTCGATCAAAGTGGATACTTTACGTCCAAACCTCTTGAAATAATTAATAGCTTACTTTAATAAGGACTTGAAGGACTGCGTAGGCTAATTTTTATGTAAATACTAGCTCGTTCCCGCGACTTGTTCTGCGTGTATTTTGTATTTCGACATTTTAAATGCAAATATCTACGATGTAAAGTAGACTATGTTCTTCTACAGTATTCTTGTGCCTGCTCGGTCATTTTTGAGATCGCTCCGTACGTAGTTCATTTCGGCCACTGAACTAGTTCATTCTATTAGTTCTATTTGGTCTTCGCTCTCAGTCAGTACTTCAATAGATCACAGAGCAAAAAAGTCTCATTGAAATCGTATCCGTCAAATCAGTCGCTGTCATTCTCGTTCTCGTTCGGTCATACGATATGGCTCTTTTTAAATGTACGAGGAGCTATTAGAACTAATAGACAGATTACAAGTCAGCATTCGGAAACGTTTCTTTTAGTAGAGTGCAAAGAAACGGTTCCTATTCGTTCATCGTTCGCGAACTACACAAGACTATTCTCCAGGTTCCAGGCTGACTACCTGTCAAATTTCATAACGATCACTTCAGTGGTTTAGTCGTGAAAAGGTAACAGACGTACAGAGATCTTTCACATTTTTGACATATGATATTAATTATTATTTATCTATACTATACATCTATAACTATGTATAGAAATAAATAACATTGAAGTGTATGTCAAAATAACAGCTTTTGACTAAATGTACAAGAAAGATATACGGCACTTATGGCAAAAAACTCTTTTTTTTTGTCTGTCTGTTTGTTCCGGCTAGTCTCCGAAACGGCTAGACTGGTTATGGTGAAATTTGGTAGGAGGAGACTTTCAACCCTGGGGAGGGACATAGGCTATATACATCGTGTAACGGAAAGGGTATATACATACCAAGGGCACGGCTTCTTTGGATGATATCAAACGATATTAGAAGGGATTTTTAATCCTATCTCTATATGTTCGGAACTTATGAGATTTTTTAGTACATTGATACCAGAAACCGAACTTTTCAAATTGAAATAAACACATCACTCGGAAGAGTTTTATCGTGATATTAGCAAGTAACGTGGAAAGTTATTGACCTACGTAGTGCGGTGACACGTTTGTTATGAATTGAATTTAAGAAACATCATCATCATCTTTCAGCCGAAAGATGTCCACTGCTGGACATAGGCCGCCCTCAGGCTCCTCCACTTCGACCGGTCTTGTGCTTCCCACATCCAGCGGATTCCCAAGATTTGCATGGAAGGAAATAAGGACAATATTATTTGATAGAAGAATTGTATGCGCTAACATGACTTACTATATTAAATCGATTCATTTGTCTTGCTTCTATTTTTCTACATTTAATTCTGGTCTTATTTACAAACTTCAGGGGTGTTGTTTTCCACCAGTCTTATTTGGATGTAGCCGAAAACCAGTATTTTACACGTAGCGACTGCCTATCTGACCTACACAAGCCAGTTACTGGGTAACACGCTACCCTTTGGTAAAACTGGTTGTCAGACATTTGGGCTTCTGATTACCCGTTACGACTGTCTAAGATCCACGAATGACAGCCGGGACCAACGGCTTAACGTGCTTTCCGAGGCACGGAACCGTCGTTTCGTTCCACCTAAACAACTAAATATGTAAAATGTATCTCTTTCACTGAGATACTTTATCTTAATCACATCAGAGAAGCGGAAGGTCCCTTTCATACAAAGAATAATTCTATTTAAAGAAAAACAGGATTCCACTGCTTTGTGAAAAGTTTCTTTATCACCCTTCCCCATATTCTTCTCAAACCAACCCTTCGATACCCGTCAATTGCCAATTTAATTGAAAACCAAAGTACAGGCCTACACAAAAGGATAAACCAGTATCCGAATTAAATTAACGTAACAATTTAATATTCCAAGCCGTTGACGCGGAAGGAATTTCATTACGCGACCGAAAAAGCTGAAAGTGTTGAAGAAGTCTGCTTTGGGGTTTTAAAATTAAAAACATAAGAGGGAGGGAATATTAAAAATTAATGTTTCAGTAGTGAAGGAGCGCTTCTAGGGAAAGTTTACCACCATACTTATTTTTGTGAAACACTGGTATTCAGCTGCATCTAGTTACACTAGAAGCCGACCCCAACATAAGTCGGAAAGAGTGTACGACTAAACGCCAACAGACACTACGCTGACAGACTGAACACCGACAAGACTTGATTTCGACGGGACTCTTCTCGCCAATAGGACTCTTCACCGACAGGGCTCATCCTTGCGCTGTTACTAAATAGTCAAGTAACTGCCACTAACATGGAAGTAGCGCTCGCCGGCCACTGCCACGGCACCGCTCGCTTCGCTTGCTCGGCTCGCGCGCCGTTCGTCGCACTTCCAACCTAACCTAACCTATTACCTACCTGAAGAGCCCTGTCGGCAAAGAGTCCTGTCGGCGAAGTGCCCTGTCGGCGGAGATTCCCGTCGAGGTAAAGTCTTGTCGGTGTTAAGTCTGTCGGCGTATAGTCGTACTTTGGTCGGAAAAGGCTAGGCAGATGATGGTGTTATGTGGTGCCAGTGTAATTATAGGCACTTAGCACAAGTTACTAACACAATTACTTTTCTAAAGTTATCAGACTGAAAGAGTTTGCCGAACAGACGAGGACATAAGACAGAGTAGCTTTGCGTTCCTGCGATGCCTTTAGTATGGCAGATGTTGGTAACAGGTAACGGTGATCACTCACCATCAGATGCTACTTGCTTGATAGTAACGACACAAACACAAAATGGTATAGCCACGTTGAGATATTTTTGGTTGGGGCAATACTTGTGGGTTCGCGTCACCCACATGCTAACGTGACCGCGTCACCGACGTGCTAATGTAACGATTTTATTTTTTCTTCCAAAGTTTTCATTTCTGTCGGCAGTCCCCATGACTGCCGATGTTTTTTTTTTCATGCGAGACCTATCAAGGAGGTTGCGTAAAAAGTTTTGAAAGCCGTGGTATCATGTACCGCTTTACGTAAGCCTTGTTATATCTTTACATAGCTACAATATGGGAGTGATAGCCCAAGACAGCCGTATAACGAGATGTAACCAGATATTTGATGTGAACAATGTAAGCTTTTTGAAGTGTATAGGCATGGTTACGATAGGCACTTTCAAGATGAAGATGCTATTATCAATTTATCATTAGCTATACTATTATAGGTAAAGAGGTAACGTTTGTGAGGTTGTAGGGGGTAATATCTGGATCTACTGAACCGATTTGAAAAATATGTTTTACCAATAGAAAGCCACGTTATTTGTGAGTGGCCTAGGCTATATATTAACCCGATAAATGAATAGACTTTTTCGTGGTAGTCGGATTTGCAAAGTAAGTCGGGGAAAAAACGGTCGAACGAACACGTTACTTACGAACGCTGCCTTATCGATGAGGGATATATGATTGACATCTAAAGAAAAGTTCTAGAGCTTGATAATGCCTACAAAAAATTCAGCGACAGCATATGTCTAACTTTTATATTTAAGTCACAAAAAATCTTTAGCTCATGTTTATTAGTCATATCATAAACAATTATTAATTCTTATCAAATTAAGTAAAATCGTCTCAAGTGTTTAAAACAAAAAAACTTTTCCCTTATACTGCATATAATTGGGACGAATGGTTAAGGAGATAATACAACTTAAGTAGGTATAGAACCGCGATCGTGTCGTACTCTATCGAGAGATACAAAAAGGTTTACCGCCCAACGAAGTGAGCACGGGTCAGCTAGTTGTCTATATACTTATCTAGAGTTTTGTGACGGGTAACATCAGTGATTAATTTAATTGATTTTAGAATATATTAGGTCTTTACCTATGAAATTGCCGTTCTGCAGTACTGGCCATTTCAAATCAAAATAATTTTTGTTTGGCTAAGAATTCTAATTTCAAATTAATTTTATTTTAAAAACATGGATTTTTTTTTCTAAAAGTAGTCATTTCTCTATTGATTAGTGTTACATTTTCATCGCATTTCAATCTTTTTCGTCATCATGGATACGTTAAAAATTCGAGTAATTATGGAATATGAGTACCGTCGTGGCAGCAACGCGGCACAAGCGGCACGCAACATCAACGACGTTTACGGAGCTAACACTACAAACCAACGCACCACCTGTTATTGGTTTGCTCGCTTCCGTTCTGGAAATTTCGACCTGAAAAATGAACCTCGCGGTCGTCCGAAGACTTTGGTCGACAATGACGAATTAAAGGCGATTGTGGAAGCTGATGATACACAATCTACGGCTGAATTAGCAGCAGCTTTCGACGTTAGCGTCAAAACAATATTGGTCCATTTGCGTCAAATTGGCAAGGTAAAAAAGCTTGACAAATGGGTGCCCCACGAACTCAATGATCGCCAGCGCGAAGTACGCGTCGAGACGTGCCTTGCACTGCTCAACAGACACACAAATGAAGGAATTTTGAACCGCATTGTTACCTGCGATGAAAAATGGATTCTGTTTGATAACCGTAAGCGCTCAGCAAGTTGGTTGGATCCTGGTTCAGCACCTAAACAATGCCCTAAACGAAAACTTACCCCTAGAAAAGTGATGGTCACTGTTTGGTGGTCTAGCGCCGGTGTGATTCATCACAGCTTCTTACCAAACGGGGTGAGCATTACTGCAGATGTGTACTGTGAAGAACTGAACACAATGATGGAGAAGCTGGCGCATCTCCAACCAGCATTGGTCAATCGCTCGTCTCCGCTGCTCCTGCACGACAACGCGCGACCTCATACTGCACAGCAGACGGTCTCCAAGTTGCAAGAACTGGGGTTGGAAGCTCTCCGTCATCCGCCCTACTCACCAGACCTTGCGCCTACAGACTACTACTTTTTCCAGAATTTGGATAACTTCTTGGCGGGAAAAAAATTTAATACCCGAGAGGCAGTACAAAATGCCTTTGAAGAATTTGTTGCCTCCCGTCCAGCTGATTTCTTTAAGAAGGGCATCAATAAACTGCCACTGCGATGGCAAAGATGCATTGATTGCATGGGTGATTACTTCGATTAATACAAATAAAAAATTCATGAAAAAAATTCGTTTAAATTTTTTCATACAAAACGGCAATTTCATAGGTAAAGACCTATTATTCATTTCTGACATTTTCTTTACACTTAAAAGTAATATTTATTCAAAATGTTAATTGAAATACCGTTTGAAAAGAAATTTTACTAAATGTTTATGATCGTTAAAATTTAAATCAATTGTATTTTTTATTATTAATGCTTGTATTGTATTTTTAAGTATCAATAAAAGCTTCTATTATTATATTATAACACCAATGATTTTATAAAAGTTTTTTAATTATGTTATGCTCTTAATTAATTTGTCCTTTTTCCATTAAGCGGCTAGACACGGATGGCTATTTAAACTATCAAATTCAGACTCGAGGCTGTTACGGCACGGTTCCTCGAAATGGTTAAAAGCGGTATGAAAACGAACGGATAGTTTTTGATGGATTTTTGTACGATTCTACGTAGAGAAAACGACGTGGAATATGGAATACCATATTCTATAGCCGGCCATGACGATCGATTTCCTTTTAACCCTAATTGATAAGTGGAGTGCTTTTCCGTTGGAATATGGATTCGGTGTAGGTAATCGATTAAAAATGTATGCTGAAAGTTGTAAGTGAGTTGAAAAAAAATAAAAAAATAACCGGATTGACTGGAACGTATTTTATTTTTTAACCGACGAAAAAACGGAGGAGGTTACTCAATTCGACGCGTATCTTTTTTTTTATGTATGACCACGCATAACTTTTTCCAGAGTAGTCCGATTTTGATAATTCTTTTTTTATTGGAAAGGAACCCCGAAGTTGGTCCCATATAAATTTCAAAGAAAAAATCCAACCATAAGCGTAAGAAAACAGGGGATGATTGATTGTTTACTCACAGATTTTAATACTGAGTTGTGTATTACAACAAGAAGTAATCAAAAATTAAGCATGTAGTAATTAGTAGATTAAAGCCACAAAAAATAATAAAATAAAACTTTTTAATAAAAAAAAAAATAAACCGCCGAAAAATCGAAAAGTAAAAAATAATAAACTTGCTATGTCCAACCCCAATAACTAAGTTCGGAAGTCGGTGACTTTGGATATGTATTTAATTATATGTCACCGCCTTTATTTTTTTTATTAAAAAGATTTATCTGCTTTAAAAATCAATCTATGTGGTTCGTTGCTCAAGTGCCCGTCTCAAGCATATCTTCATGATCTTCATATGGCTTTACTAAGATGGTGTCTGGTCTTTAAAAAAGACTGTGACCTCTGAGGTTGTTTCGGTATTTCTTCTCAGAATAGTTAAATAGGAAAGACCAAAATCATCTCATCATCGATTCCCGGGTCGGGAATTTAAAATTGTTATTCGGATTCCCCATCAGGAGTTATACAGTAGCAGCACCGAGTCCGGATCTGTGCTCGGTTGATGGCAATAGGCTCGCTCCTAATGACATAGGAATTACACATAACTGGCGAAATGTAGATGTACTGTAGTTGCACCTCTGCATTACCCTTCCGGGAATATAAGCGTGATGTTATGTTTATGAGGCGAAACAATATAATATAGGAACTATGCACAACGCAGGAGGGGTATACCGAAGTAATTTATTTAGCAATTCTGAAAACCCGCGCGAGTACATACTTAAATAATTTCGTTACGCGTACCCGACGCCCACGGCTCGCTGCGGTCTCGATATTTTAGATATTTTGCTCAAAATAACTTGCTATCGGAAGGTAGGGATTATTTTGGAAGGTTTGGTAACTGTATTTACGTTTCTGACGTCATGTACCTATACAACTTTACTTTTGGGGAACTAATGTGAATTTGTAATTTTTATCATATCGCATACTGTACCGGTTGTACTCGTTACGTCACGCGATGACGGTGAAGCTACTGTAAAATATATAGCCTATTCAAGTAACGGATCACAAATTTTGATAAACTTGGGGGCTGGAGCTTCCACCTTAGTAGCTATGTGTAAGATCAAAAACTTTGTACGCCAGTTCAATCAATATATCGACGCATAATTTGCGAAAATGGAAGATAGTATAACATCAGCCTTGAAATATATTATCACCACAAGCAACTCTCAAAACCATAATAATAATATCCAGAAAAAAAAACGAACTTAATCACATAAACCATTATACCTCCATTACGCTATAACAATCGAGATATCGCACACCGATTAATCGATTACTGTCCAGTACATTTAGCCGATTTTTCAGCAAAACTCGTGGTAATGAATCGTTAAGGCGAGTGCGAATGGCAGGCAGCCTTTGACGGGGTACAACATTAATCAGGGATGTACTACGGGGTAAGAAGTGATACGGGTTGGTATCAACATCCGATCCGTTTCCTACATAAATTCTTTGGACGTGAATTGTAGTTATTTGTTAAGGTAGACTATCTGTTGTTTTTTTTTTTCTTATCTTGTGGCTGCTTTTTGGGTTGATTATGTGAGGGGCAATTCCCGTATCTTTTAAGCAAGGTCGAATTCTACTCTCTTTCTCAAAATCGGTCAAAAAACTCCAATTTATCTACATTTTTGTCAACTATTTGGAGTAGATTGTAGCTGAGATGAGATAGCGATTAGATTTTGAACATTTATGTGCACGTCCACATCACAATAACACAAGCAAGTCAAGTGTATTGAAATAAATGAGACGCTTTTAAACCGTCCACGATAACGATTATTATATAACATGCACGTATTTCCATACATTTTATGGATGAACGGGACATCCACGATAATATTGTGACGTTAGACAATATGAAAGCGCACAAATTGGCACTCTGATATCGTTATTGATTCTCTGATGAATGATGAAAGTTTAGAAGTCTTCCAAAGGAGGTTCTTATTTTATGTATTTTCGATGAATTTACGACTATATAGGTCGAAAGTACGCAAGTATTTGTAAAAAAGCCTTGTAATAAACTTCACATTGAGCACATAACAATTTGCTAGAACATACTTTCACAAGCAACGTTTATAAAGCATACAATAGAACTGCTGAAATAGAATTGCCAATAGACTTACTTTTATTACCATTTGCGGTAATAACGTCTTATTGAATATAATTCAGCCGCTCTGTCCGGATAAGCCCGGGTAGGGTACGCCCACCTTTTTATATTCATGCCGGAATTATACGGGAATCATTCAAAGCCGGGCTTGCTCCGGTTATCAGGGCTGTGTTTTAGATTGCGTTTCTGCCATTCCGACGTGAATTTGTGTGGGATAGGTCCTTTAGATTTGTTTGTCTTTTTGGATAGGCGCTCATAATCTGTCTAGCTTTTACCCAACTACGTTGGGGTTGGCTTCCAGACTAACCGGATGCAGCTGAATATCAGTATTTTACATGAAGCGACTGCCTGCCAGACGTCCACAACCCAATTATTGCGTAATCATTACAATATTATTGGAAATTACGAGAGTATATGTTCGAGCTGTCACCCTTTCGGGCAACTTTCTTGTTGACAACGATGCAGAGGAATTATGTGTCTTTTTTAAATACATACATATTATTACTTTTTGAAGATTTGGCTTTTAAATTAAATAAATATTTTAAGAAAAATTATAAAATAAGGGATAAAATTATTTGCTGAATAACTAAAAACCATCTCACCAACCTCTTTGCGATGTGATAAAAATCTACAAGTTGTTTTATTATTTCATTAAGTTACTTCCAAAATAACACATAGAAAATTAAAAAGACTCAACCGTATTTTAATTGCTCGACATACAATGGATGCTCGCTCACATCCGCACCTCACATTCACTATACTTAATGAATAAGTAATTAGAAATAACTTGGCACATTTTCCGATAAACGTTGAATAGGTACCTACATTACATGCTGACTGGGTTTATTAGATTTATTCAAGAGATTAATTAAATTAGTGTCCGTGCTCGGTGGAAATTCAACGTCCACTAGCTGAACCTAATTTGGCAGAAATATTAGTTTAGGTGCGAACACTCCTCTTGCAATTATAGTTTATTGGAAATGCAAGGGAGTATTTTTACAATAGCCTGGTGTCAATGGCGTTCAGAGAAGCAGAATTGCCTCTTTCATGTCTAGGGTTGGTACGTGTAGGAACACCTTAGTTAAGGACATTGCTGATAGGATGTACGGTACCAACACCTACAAGCGGTGGTTGAAAATAGCCGCGTAAAATGTTTGTGCCTATTTATGTGCAAGAGAAGAAAGGCGTGAGTTTGTGTGTGTGTGTGTATGCTATTTAATTGTATATTTTTTTCTTGTTAATTCTAAATTTAAATTTTTGAATGTACTTATTTTTTATTGAATTTTTTATAGATCATGTGGTCTGCAATAAAGATCATGTGCTGAATGTACACACGGCTACACATCAAGCTATACATTTCCAGTATAAGCTGATCTCACATTCTATATGATTTCCGTGCAGTCCTAGATCAGCGTAAACTAGAAATGTATGGCTTGATGTGTAGCCGTGTGTACCTACATGGTTTCAATTTGCGCGATGATGAGCTGTGATTGATCGTAAACATAGTTGTAAGAGGATTAAATAAATAAATAATGAAACGAACATCTCTTAAAAAGTTTGGCTTTTAATTCAAGTTACTTCACTTTAAGTTAACGTAACAAACACAAAACAGAGGAAAGAGCTCTTTTCTGTTACCACAGAACAGAGCTCTTTCCTCTGTCGACAAATATAGAAAGTTCGTATTGAAGTATTTGCGGAGTATGTGCTGGAACCTTCTCTTGTTTAGTAAACTAACTTTATAAAGTATATGCAAAATGTAAGTGCAACACTATATGTTCCTTACAGGAACTTACAGTGAAAATAGTTTTCGAACCAAAACGAGTTGTTTTTCCTTGCACAACTTCTTGAACAGATTTTTATTTAAATTATTTTCTTTTTCCTTTTTTATTCCTTACCAAATAATATTAACGGTCTTCTATGTAAATCTACTTAGCGTCGCAACCACAAGACCAATCTACTGGTCGCAATCGCTAGTGCCGATGCGATCCTGGGTTCGATGCCCAGGTCGGGGAGTCTTTTTGGGTTATTATCAGGTATTTCTTAGAGCAGCCCAGAGTCTAGATTTGTGTCCGGTTGATGGCAATAGGCTCTTCCAATTTTACATGGAACATTAACATAACTGGCGAAATGTGGGTGCTACTACTATAGATACATCTCTGCCTAGTTTGTTGCGGAAAATAGGCTTAATGGTATGTATATAAAAAATACCGACCCGCCCCTGTTTCTTGTTGAGATTTATTTTTAAATGTTTGTATACATAAACGGTGAAGGAAAACATCGTGAGGAAACTGGCGTGTCGTAGGACCAAAAATTCGAAGACATGTGAAATTTACAACCCTTTATATAATTAGAACAGAAGTATAGATAAAAGCCGAGTATATTTCTGACAGTTTGACAGCCAATAGTCTAATAAAAAAGAAAAATACAAACAACAAAACAAAACACAGGTACATAAAATAAGAAACCCAAACTTGACACGTCTCCGGCTCGTAAATAACGGTAACGAACGACTCCGGCCTGTTCCAGGTAAACAAACGGCCAGGCCGCCATTGTTCTCTTTTATAGCCCAGTCTAGAACGGGCAGGCAACGGTATTTTGTACGGAGAAATATTGGTAGTTTAGTTGCTAGAACATTTTTATAGCTGTCAAACCAAGCAAAAGATTTAAGTTTTAATCTATCCGAGTTTAAATGCCATTTTGTTCGTTTATTTAGTTTATAGAATATAGGGATACTTTTCCTTCAACGACGATTTTCACTGTCAGTGCGGTTTCTCGTAGCTCGTAGCTCGGTGTGCTACGACACGGCTACGACGTAGCTAGCACTGTGCTACGAACGGAGGTTGACTACGACGCGACGGCGACGGTCCGCCTACGGAAGACTTTAATTCAAAGCTTTTTGAAGTGAAACTTCTTTACGCACGCTTGACTTGGGGAGTAAGCTGGCGAAAGCGGGACCTAAGCGTTATGAAAAGTGTGATCGGACGAGGCGAACGGGAGTTGAGTGGGGGATATAAGCAAGAGAAAGCAGTGCGCGCGCACATTTTCTTTCTCTCTTCCTGTCGAGACAGACATAGACAAATCTCTCATAGACAAATCATACATGTATATATTGTACACACAGACAGATGGAGCGAAAAAAGTTTCACTTCAGTCGTGTGGTCATAAGCACACTCGGTTTTTGGTGTGTGAAAATCAGCACCAAAAGTCTTTGCTTAATATATTTGAATAAACGCCTTTCTGAAAATTGATCCAGATTTACTTACTAATTATGATGCTGTTGACGAAGTAAATGGTAACTTAGTGAGTTTTTAAATATCTAAGTCTTTATCATGTGTCTATAAGTAAACAGCAAATGAACAACGAACAACTTGGATTCTCGATTATTTCACAATGAATCGTATAAGTTTTCAAATAAGGAGCATTCAGTTTAAAATTGATATCTACCCGCATCCGACCAGAAAACTAACTTCAATTCAACACGGAACGATAAATATCCGTCCCCAAGGGGTGTGTTGCTCTTTTCACAGTTTTCCTTCGACAAACTAATAACTAGTTGCCAAAGAAACTTATAGTTACTGTTATTTAGCAGTCAGTCAACTAGAAACAAGTTGCCGTCGTTATTCATTGTGTTATTGGAAAAACTCTTTTAAAGTCATACTTGCTTGCTATTGGCTGGTTTCAAAGCAAGATGGCGACTGATTGAGTAGCTGAGTAGAGTATTTTCGAGACCCTATTCCGCAATTAGCATTCTCATGAACTGTAAATATGTAGACAGTTGAAATTTTGAATGTGTATTTCTATTGCTGCTAAAAACAAATAATAAAACATTAAAGTGGACTCACAAGAAACGTACATTTTTTTGGCGTTTTAGCGTTTCTTCGTGTGCGAGTACTTGCGGGTTTTTGTTCAGTCTAGCAGGCTAAGCATGAGAACGTTGACAAGCGTTTTGTCGACGGAAGAGTAGACAAAAATGACGTTTCCGTATAGACGATTTACAGTTTTGTACCGAGAAATGTAGACAAGCGATTCCTATTCTACGGTAGAGTAGAAATGAAAGCGTCATACTAAGCTTGCTGTTGGGTATTCTTTTACTGAAGCTGTTTTCATTTTGTTGGATCAGCCGTTTGTTTGTCATAATGAAGGTCTGCTTTAAGTTTGCTTAGAAGTAAGTGAATACTTGAATATCAATAAGATATATCAGAAGGCCAATTCTCGTAATTTTTGGTTCTAGGACATGCCGGTTTCCTCACGATGTTTTCCTTCACCGTTTTGAGAGCAGTGGTGATGAAATAATTTACACAAAGTAAAGCGCCTGGCTGGGTTCGAACTCACGACTTACAACTCGTTCGTTAAAACCGTTCAAAATCTAGTCGCAGTGTCATCTCGGCGACAAGCAAATGTCAAAAATGTATGAAAAAATGAGGTATTTTTGACAGATTGACACTGAGATCAGACTGTGAACGTTCTTATAATTAGTAGAATTGCCCCTCAGGTTATTTGAATGTCAATAGCAAATACGTGAAATTCGGAACCAAGTAGGCACTTTATGTACTTTACCTCCTCACCACTGCACCCAAAACGTTTAAGGTAGACATCGTGAGGAAACCAGCATGTCCTGGAACCAAAAATTCGAAGGTTGTGCCATCCACCAAACCGCCCTTGCCATGTGGTACATTGTGGCTCATTCCCCCTCACAGCGAGAGGAGGCCTTTGTCCCTACAGCGTTATAGACTGATGATGGTGCAACACCATTACGTCGTTCCTGATGATCATCATCATCACCTTCATCATCATCATTCATTGGGCTCAACTGGGCTTATTAATGAAAGAAGAAGTGGACTGTATTAAAATAGGTGTAATACCATAAGTAACAATGTATAACGATTAGAAATGAACAATGTAATGCTCGTAGTGGCGTAGTGGAGCGCGTCTGTGAGCTGAGTGATGTGGAGCGCGCGCAGCGGTCGTCTCGTCCGGGTTCGGTACCCCGACAGCCCGCGCCTTTCCGCCGTTGATCGCGCATATGCGGTGCGCCGACATCATCATTATTTCAGCCGAAAGACGTCCACTGCTGGACATAGGCCTCCTCCACTGCGACCGGTTCTGCGCTTCATCCATCTCCTGATTATAATAAGTTTTTCTTTTCTCTCTCTTTGCAAGGGTACCTACATAACTATGTGACTATTAACATAGAGACTAGATTTAAAAAAAAATATGATCCTTATTGAGAGACTGGTGTCCGTATTACGATACACGACGATATTACGATTGGTTACGATACCCTGTGTGACGTATCACCTGGTTCTCACACTTTCTTGGTTAAGACATAAACATCGTATATAATCACATCTCAATATACTTTACTACCACTATAATTAATGTATGTACTATTATTACTTTCGATGCGGATTTGCAACGTGAACCTTTTCACAAACCCCCGCTACTACTAAACCAACAGAACGACTATCATCAATCTTAAAAAATAAACCATTTTGTCAATTTATCGACCTCGATCAACTAGCACTATTAAATAAGTATCAATAACACTTTATGCACCCTTTTTACCCTTTTCTGGGGGATAGTGACGTCACATACTACCCCTCATGACTTATCACCTGTCCCTCCTAGGATTTAGCCCCCACGAGGTTATTTATGGGAAGTCTTGCCCCACAAAATTGCTGATTTTGATTTAGCGTAGTCATATCTTTTGGGAGTGGATAAATCGAATTGTAATATGGTTCACGTCGTATTTGATGTTCCTCAAGGTCATTTAGATAGGATCTGATGAAAAAATGAAGGTCCTAGAAATATTGTCTCTTCTGTTTGGCAGAATGCCATAGGGTGAATCTGTCCTCTGTATGACTTGTGACAGTACTCAGCGTCGTTACTTAGAAACGTAAATCTACAGGTTAAAAAAAATATTTTAGTGATAATTGGTTTTCGGGTGGCGTCTCTGAGTGTGGAAATTGTGACTACATTGTTGTATATACAGGGTAAGTTTTTATACAGTGCGCAAATTGTAACCATGAATTCAGCATATTCTAGAACCCCTAGCGCAGAAGAAAAATTTCTGCTGCTGGGTTTAGAATTCATGGTTACAATTTGCGCACTGGATAAAACCTTTTCCTGTATAGGGATTACCTGTAAAAACAAACGTTAGTGATTGATTATAATAAAATATCTCGACTTAGCACACGAGGTTGTTGACATGTGGAATGTGTACTCCTGCCGATTGTCGTATCAACCAATAGACTGATGGCCGAAACCCTCGATCAACATCTCTCGAGGCTCTCGTTAGGCGGTTGGATCAAAGGCCTGATTCAGAAGGCAGTTCTCCTCGATACGGCTCGCATCGTGAGGAGGTTCCTGTCTCTGGAGCCCTAACCACCGGTAGTTTGGACCCTGCTCCCAATACTGGACCACATTTTTTTTTATTTTGAAATGTTTTTGTAACGTTATTTTATAAAAATATTTAAAAATGACAACAAATGAATAAACGAAATAATAAATTATAGTCGGTAGACAATCGTGAAGACACTGGTAACACATGTCACTCGCATTCTATACTTGTATACGAGATACAAGACACCGTTATCATCATCATCAAGACATCGTCGTCATCATCATCAAGACATCGTCGTCATCATCATCATCATCATCATCATCATCATCATCATCATCATCATCATCATCATCAAGACATCGCCATTCTCTTACCCTAATGCCAATTTACTTCCCGTACTCTTATAGCCACCGAAATTCGTACTCAAAACTATCCACACGACATTTTGCTCATGCCTCCGTATCACATGCCTATACCACGTCAACCAATTTCCGTACAACTTTTCAGTTACCGGTGTTGCTTTCAGACTTCCTCTTACGTACTCATTATCTTATTCTATCCATTCGTGTAAACTTACAACTTCCCTCTTAGGTTTCTCACCATCTGAATCGTTTAGGTGATAGTATTTTTTTACGTGATTGTTTATCGCCATATTTATGTTTTATTCCGTCTCGTGCCGGACGTAAAAGAATAGCACCATCCCATTTCTTCCCGTGGGTGTCGTAGAAGGCGACTAAAGGACTTACTAGAGAATGAGCAGCAGCGGTCTATATGCATATTACCATCATACTGTGATCGCCAACCCGCCCGCCAAGCGTGGCAATTATAGCAAAACCCCCTTTAGAGGGACGCCTATGTACAATAGTGGACGTCTTTCGGCTGAAATGATGATGATATTTATGTTTAATAAGTTTTTTTGACAACTTACGACTTAACAATATCGAATGTGTTATTGCTATGTTCGTAGGAGGGAAGCAAGTAATACAGGTGAAAGTGGTTTACGTACTGACGTTTTATTTCCAAAATGGCAATCACAAAAAGGGCGGGGAGTATGATATCCTGACAGTTGTCATGCAGCTATGACTGCGTGCACATACATTACAATTAACAACAGTCGTAATCAGTGATCGGATAATCGGATGCATATTTACCTAAAGTTCATTTTTGGTTAGGAAATTATGGAAGCGGCTTCTTATAATATATTTTTTGTAAAATAAAACGACGGGTGTTGATTAGTTAGTCAGGTGTATAGTATGGAAGCGACTTCTAAATTATTAAGATTGCATAACTGTTCAGATGCATATTTACTTAAAACTGGCAGCGCTCTGCAGTTTCACCCACGTAGTTCCCGTTCCCGGGGACGGGGATAAAATATAGCCTATGTCACCCGGAGATACTCGTAGTGTAGCTTCCCAACAGTGATTCAGTAGTTTCGGAGCCTATTCAATGCAAACAAACAAATCTTTCCTCTTACAATATTAGTATAGATTAACCCCGATGCAAATATGTGTATGTAGGGTGTAAGTCTGTAAGAGAAGGCGTGGTGTGTGCTAGTTATAACAATTTTTATTTCTACATTAAGATTTTTTCGAAACAAAAGCGCGTTCCGTATTACCAACATCTCAACTTTAGGTGAATATGCATCCGAATATCCGATGACCGATCACTGGTCACATAATATTTACGTTTTGATCCTTTCTTAATTCGTACAAGAATCTTTGATCAATATATCTCAGTACTGTCATAAACAAAACTTCATGGTCACCATCTTTGTTTTAGAAGCAAATACAGAGGTTGTCAAGTACACACATAAAATAAACCTCATGTTCAAACATCTTTTTTTTAAAGCTAATGTTGGTTCTAAAGGACACATGTAATGTATAAAAATACCTTTTCTACGTAAAAAATACCGACTACTAAAAATAATCCTATTACATAAGTACACATCTGCGGACAAGTAAGGAAGATTAAAATATTATATTTGCGTTAAAGCGCTCGAGCTTCGTGGTCGCCTTTGGTTTGTGGTCAGTATTTACTTTTTGGAAAGGTACATCCTTTTGGTATATTACGTGTTACACGTGTATACACATTAAGTGGTATAATCTGAGGTAAAGGATTTGCCTATTTACATAACATAACATCACGACTGTAATCCCCGAATGGCTAGGCAGAGGTAGACCTATAGTACACCTATATTATTATTTTATTTTATTTATTTGGAAGAACAAACAATTACACATTATATTTTACGAGTAAATAGTACATCATCATCATCATCATTTCAGCCGAAAGACGTCCACTGCTGGACATAAGCCTCCCCCAAAAAGAGGGGTTTTGCCTTAATCGCCACGCTTGGCAGCCGGGTTGGCGATCGCAATATGGTGGTAAAATGCATAGAGAACGCTGCTGCCCATTCTCTAGTAAGTCACTTAGTCGCCTTCTACGACACCCACTGAAAGAAATAGTACAGATGGAGTTATATAAATGTGCAACCAACAACGTTTTCCAGTTATGTTAAAATCCCATGTATAGGGTGATCAAATGCGGACAGACGCTCTACTTTGTTTAATTATTTAATCGCCGCTGTAGGCTTAGCATGACTTTTTCTATTTCTACGAAGAAAAGACAGTACTTTTTCAATAAAAAGTGACATTTCGTTTCTCCATTTTTGAAATCGCACCGGAGATAGCCTTCCACATTCTGTCATTTTGTCTTTCGTTTCTACCGATCTTTGTTTATGTCCTTATACATGTAGACTATTTCAGAAGAATATTTCTTTCCAAACTGTCAAAATCACACTGGCAAAAAGCTTTCTACTCGACGCCCACAAAGTATATACGATTATCTACAAAATCATGATTCGTTTAAAACGCATAACTGTGATAATTAATAGAAAAACATAGCTATCTTCTCCTACTGTACATCATTTAGTTAATAGTCATGTCTATTCTTGCGTCGACAAATCGGTGCTCGTGCTAAGCCTGCAGCTCTCAAAACGTTAAAAAAAACCCCGTGTTGGCATGTTCTAGAAACGAAAATTCGAAGACATGTGACATCTACCAACTCGCGCTGGGCGCGTGTGGTGGATAATGGCCCACTCCCTCTTCACAGACAGGAGACCTGTGTACCAGCAGTGGGAACAAGACTGATTATGCTATTGTCATCAAATCCAGACTAAGGACTGCTACTGAGAGATTCTTGATGGAGAAGACAATGAAATCAAATCAAAAGTCATTTATTCAAACTAGGCTGCGAGTCAGCTCTTTTAGAAAGTCAAAATTACATAACACAGTCTCCCCAAAACGCCTACCCTTCACCACTTCCTAGTGATTTAGCTGGGAAGAAGAAGTGGCCGAAACAAACTCCCCAGCAGCACAGCTGTCTGTTAAGTTAGAATAACTTGATTTTATACAATAGTGGGAACATTACGAAACACAAAACATTTATTTGCCATATGTCAGCTAGCACACGCCAATATACCAACAAAACATTGAAAACTAAACTGTTACACATCGGCCGACCTGGGAATTGAAACGAGGACGTCATGCTCAACAGTACGATTCCAAACACTAGACCAACGAGGTATTCTTTCTTTTATTAGCGCCATCTTCTATTTGTTATAGTTGCGAACTAGCGCACTAGAATGAAATGTATCTATAGTTTAAAGGTTACATTCATAAACGATGACTAAGGGGAATCTAGTCGCGAGCTCAAACTCACTGGTAAGCCTGGCTAAAAAGCACGTTTGTCTCTCCAGGCATCGTGTCCAACAGAGGTAGTATCAGTGATAAGCAGTTATTCGCCAGTCTACACGCACAACGTTATTGAATAACAACAACAACGTAATTTAATATGAAACAACCACTGCATAAACCAATGATCAATAAAGTTAATTAAACTTTTCGATATTTGAGCTTTGTCGGTACCGACTTAGTTTTGAGGATTTTACACTTTTTTTATTACTTAAACACACCGAAAGTTAGGTTAAATTAGCAAGAAAATCTAATCTTTTTATTTTAGTATTCTGTTTCCGTACAGACAATATTAATATTGAGACAAAACCATACCATGTTTAATTTTTGATGTAAATAGTCGAACAGTGGAATAATACACCCATGAAGTTTGTATGGAAAAAATGTCGACAAGATTCACCTGAAAGTTAAGAGATGTTTAAACGTGAAAAATGCATGGTTAAATAGATATCGTCCGTTTGACCATACATTATTGACCTTCATCATTACTTAACTTTAAGCAACGTTTATAAATATGGGGGTAATAGTGCAGTATGAGCTATAATGTCCGGAATTACTACAACCATATTCATTACGGGTCATCAGAAACCCGAAAGTATGACACCCAGTCTTATCAAGGGGCCTTGTGTATGAGTGTACGACAAAACACCGACAGACACTACGCCGACAGACTGAACACCGACAAGACTTTACTTCGACGGGACACTTCGCCGACGGGACACTTCGCCGACAGGACTCTTCGCCGACAGGGCTCATCCTTGCGCTATTACTAAATAATCAAGTAACTGCCACTAACATGGAAGTAGTGCTCGCTCGGCTGGCGCGCGGTTAGTCGCAATCGCAAAGGGCGATGGAAAGGGCTATGCTTGGAGTTTCCCTGCGTGATCGAATCAGGAATGAAGAGATCCGCATGAGAACCAAGGTAACCGACATAGCCCGAAGAATTGCCAAACTTAAGTGGCAGTGGGCAGGGCACATTGCTCGCAGAACAGATGGCCGATGGGGCCGAAAAGTTCTGGAGTGGCGACCGCGTACCGGAAGACGTAAAGTTGGAAGGCCTCCCACAAGGTGGACAGATGACCTTGTGAGGGCCGCGGGAGTCCGCTGGATGCGAGAAGCACAGAACCGGTCGAAGTGGCGGAGCTTGGGGGAGGCCTATGTCCAGCAGTGGACGTCTTTCGGCTGAAATGATGATGATGACCTACCTGATGAGCCCTGTCGGCGAAGTGTCCTGTCGGCGAAGAGTCCCGTGGAAGTAAAGTCTTGTCGGCGTTCAGTCTGTCAGCGTTTAGTCGTACACTGGCCAGATAAAAGGTCTGGGTGCCGGTCCCGTTGGCACCTTTTCAGTACTCAACCCTTAAAAACGAAATAATGAGATCTTTAATTTAATTAGACTTAAAGGGATATAATCATGTTCCCTAAACCCAAATGAGAACCGAATCAGAAAAATCCGTTCCATCCCTTTAAAGGTCTTTATATTAACATAATACTTACTTTAGCAACAAAAGGGTAGTACAACCCTTCTATCTGATATCTCATTACTGGGGCTCGTCACGGTTGAAAACACCTATCTATAGCTACTAAATACGTAAGTACCTATTTCTAACGAAAAATGTACTATTTCAATGAAAGGGAATTTCTATTAATATGATTCCATGTAAGCCCTTGTACATTTTCTATTGTGTAGCTACCTTCAAGTCAGGAACGTATAGAACGTAACATATAGAGATTATATAATGTTGCTTTTATTCAACTTATTACATTCAAATGTTTTACGGGATTTTTATTAATTTGTTATTTTATTTTACGAATGTTTCAAAATTTCCGGTTATAAAGACAGTCTCCACACCAAAAAAAATGTGTAGGAATAAACTGCAAGTTAAATTTAGCTACCTAAACAAATCCGGAGATGGTTTTTTTTTTTTTTTTTTTTTTTTGGGTGGGAAATCATCAAATGACTTCTCCTGCTGAGTAGAGCAGGAGGGCGTGTCAGACTTTTACTGACTAAAACCCACCCGTGTTCCCTCAGTAGCCCGTATGCCAGGGGCCATGGTATCTCTTTCGAACAAACCCGCACCCCTGGCAGGCATCGGCCCTTGCGGACCCCACCTGTGGTTGCTGACATCTTTGACGGCGCGCGTGTGGAACACAACGCGCCGTCCCGTCTACCACTTTTCGGCCGCAGAGGATAGGGAGGGCGGCCAACGCTATACCGACACTCCTCTTCCCCTGCGGCCCCACCGCGTCCGCCATCAAACGGTGGCGGCCCCGTCCAGGCCACGGAAGGGAAGAGCGCTGCTCAGAAGCACCGGCACTCCTCCTCTACCGCAGCCCGTAACCCTCAGCCGCGATGCCTCCCATTCGACATCGCGGCCCACCTCAGTTGCGGTGCACCTCACCGCAACCTACTTTTTGGCCGCTACGTCAATGGCTTGAAGGCAAAAGCCCTGACGAGCGGCCCCACCGTTGGGTTCCTCTTGGCTTCACCGTGGATGGGAGACCACGGTTACTAAGCCCCCCCGCAACGACAATGCGGGAACCCACTCGGGGGGGAATCCGGAGATGGTAAGACTTAGGGACTACTCGCACTTATTCAGGTCTGTTCAGCTTTTGTTTATAGAAAACAACGATTTTTTATGAGATGTGTACGTGTCCATTCAGCCCCGGAAAGCTGAAACGGACTTTTATTTTCTATGGACAAAACCTGAAGAGAGCTGAATAACTGTGAGAAGTCCCTTAAGGCTCCCGTAAACAGTCGCGATGCGACGGTGTAACGCTATTTATTGTTGAACAATTTCCATAGCAATTGTTCTACTAAAGTCGCGTGGCGCTTTTTACGTGGAGACTTTGTTTTTATCAATATTTTAACGGTTTAAAATAAAAATTTACTTCATTTAAATCGTACTGCAGAATTGTAACTACATGTACACATAATATCACGCTTGTAATCCCCAAAGGGCTAGGCAGATGTGCACATACCTCTACCTAACCCGAATTAGTACACCCATATTTCGCCATAAGTCTCATGTAACAGGGGCTGTATTGCCTTATACTAATGACAGTAATCCCTGACGAAAAACCCAATAACACTTTTCCCGACCTGGGAATAGAACCCAGGAACTCATAACTCGAAGGGTGGGCGTTTTTGGAGGACTGTCTTATCTATTTTGACGTTCGAAAAGTGCTGATTCTCAGCCTAATTTGAATAAATGGATTTTGATTTCACGCTAAGGAGTAGCGCTTGCGACCACTGACCAACGAGGCAAATTATACTTACTCGTAGGTACAGTCAACGTCAAAAATATCGGGACGGAAACGGGAAATATCGGATCGGGATTGTTCAAAAATATCTCAACAACTAAGAAAATTAAACTTTATCTCAATTGTATAAAGTTCTTGTCAGAATGAGATTTGTCGTGTACTGTCTTCATTCTGAAACATTCCTTGTGTCATTGAGTTAATATTTAATTTGCATTGGTTTTAGATCATTTTGAACACTCTATTCGTCCCGATGTTATTGACGCTGACTGTACTTATAAAGTAGGTACATACAATTTTAAAACCGCTAAAGATCACACAGCGATATTTCCATTGATATATTCGTGAAATACCCTACTTAAAAATAAATACGATCCTGAATTTTCGGACCTTTTGTCCCTAAAAATGGCGCTGAAACCTTTGGCGTGTGAATTTTTGGCCCTTCCGGGTAGTCCGTAACATTTTTCGAGTTCCGTCACATTTTCCGCCGGAAATCAATTGTTTGCTTAGAAAATGTTTTGTTTTCGGCGTTTTTAACCCTTTTTTTTGGACGTCAGCCATGTCAACCCGTACTTAGCGAAGGTTGCTTGTAATTTTTAATATGTATCTTTGAACTTGTTTATCCCGGTACCGTACCTTAAACGAATGTAAAGGTAATTTGTCGTTTCATCTTATTTTGCCCGTAAGGGCCTTAGCACACCTCCGCCGCGAAAAGAATACCGGGAAACCGCTTAACGAATTCCGCTAACTCAAACACAAAGCATTTATTTCAAATAAACCAATTACAGGCACTTTTGAATTGTCAAGGTCGGTGAGATATAAAGATGAAGCTATTATAGTTGCCCACAAGTTAACAAACATTACACCATTATGTCGCTATTCCAACAACGAAACATCATGACAATCAATTGAATTGTAACAATCAGAACAATATGTCGTCGCTTTCGACTTAGTTAATACAGTAAAGATCTACTTCGGATCTCTTAGTTCGTTTTTTCGTAAAATCAACCCATTTTTCGGTACAAAATAAAGTTTCGCTGTTTAAACTGCAACAGATATCTCCGAAACAAACGCGGCACCTCATCAACTAGCGGGCTGAGCGAGGAGGTATACCGGCTTCCGAGCAGATCGGCGAAATCACGCAGGAAAGGGATATAATAATAATAATCAAATCTATGCGTTAGAATAGGTAGATTCGCTTCTGTTTCGCTTGTCGTAAAACGGATAAGTCCTGCAGAACGACTACAGTTTCGCGGCGGATATGTGATACCCGCCTAAAGTCTTTTCAAAAACCGATGTTTCAAAACAACGTAGCATCAATTATTCCCTTCTTTTCCTTGCAAAGTTTTACACAAAAAGTCCCAAAATAAAAACATCCTACCCACATTGTAGTCATTACATGTTCTACGATAAAACAGCATCATCACTTACGTCAGCAGAATATCTATGCCTGCTTATACAACGCGCAAAATAACGTCGTTAAGGCGTCGGCGCACGTACCGTACCATTTTTTTCCCATCAGAAATAATTGCGCTTTTTTAAATACTTTAATTATTGTACTTACCTCTTTGTTCTTAACGTTTTATTTTATTTTTACTAGGAGGTTCGTACTGTATTCTTAATTTTATTTTAGTAAAATTCACGTTATTTATGTAATCTAAATGCCAACAGGGCTTGGCGTCTTTTACCGAATATCTGATGTCATTTTCAAACTTAGATTGCGATTAAAATTCTGTCAAAGATATGGTTATTGTCATATTATTATAGTGTTATCCTAGAAGAATAATGTGAAGGACAGGGCCCTCGCTATAGATACAATAAATAGATTAGACTGTAAACAGCGAAATGGATTGAATACATCCACAATTCCACATCAATCCCACCAAAAATTACCATAAATAGCCCATAAATACTAGACCGGATACTTTTATTTCGTTTCGCAAACGAAAATTCATAAAAAGAAGCATAAAACCAAATAACTACTTACCTAGATATTTTTTATTATAGACTATTTTTGTTGTAACACCGATCCGCGGTTAGATTTTACATAAACAAGAGGGTCGATAACACTATAAAAAAATGAATAACACTGACATAATGTTTCGATAAGTCAGGTTAAGTCTCCATGCAACTTCAATTACACTATCAATTTATTAATTAACGCAATAAACAGTAGTAAAAGTCATAAATCAATAACGCTTCTCTCTCTGTAGTCGGTCCCTCATATCTGAGGATCGTGGTCAGCTTTGGAGTTGCATCTGGAGCGGATGATCCGCCTCCACCGGTTTCTGTCCAGCGCATCCCTCACCACCGTGTAGAATTTAGAGGACGCTGATTCCTTCACCTGATCGGTCCATCGTGTTGCTGAACGACCGCGCGATCGTTTGCCTTCGGTGTTCCCAACCACAATCAGTTTTTCCAAACTTTCATCGCATCTGCGTACTATGTGGCCGAAATAGGAGAGAATGCGTTGTTGACATGTGGTTGACAAACGGGTTTTTATTCGAAGCTGGGTTAAGATCGATGCATTGGTGCGTTTGGCAGTCCACGGTATTCTCAACATTCGTCTCCAGCACCACATCTCAAATGCATCAATCCTTTGCCTTTCTCGTTCCAAAATCGTCCACGTTTCTACTCCATACAGGAAGATAGGGAATACAGGGCTCGTATCAATCTGCACCCTAATTGCGTAACTTACGATTGATCATAATTGGTTTCGTCTTCACAGTTAAACAATATTCATTGCGTTATTTATGTTGTCGAACAGATACATTTTTCGAACATATGAAGCAATGGTTTAACAATCCGTTTCAAAACGATACAGATTATGATGAATCGTGAGTTACGCAATTAGGGTGCTGCTCCTGGTTTTGATACCAATTCCTCTCTTCTTCCAAATGCTACCTAAACGGGTCACCACGCTTAGTCGTTGTTTTATCGCAGAATATCCTGTATGCCTTATAATAATAATAATATAATAATATAAGCCTTTATTCAGACACAGCATTTTTTTTTTTAATATGTCCATTGTTTGAATTTTAATCTAGTGACTCTGGCGAGTCAGTGACACCGACAACCTGGTCTGTTTGCCCAACTTTGGCAAAGGCCTCCTCCATCTCTTTCCATTCTGTTCTGTTTTGCGCTCTCCTAGTCCATATTTTTCCTGCTATGATCTTTATTTCGTCTTCCCATCTTTGAAACTGTCTACCACTATTTCTTTTCCTATTTCTTGGGTACCAAAATATTATGCTTTTGTTCCACTTTTCAATGCCTCTTATTATGTGACCAGTCCATTTCCACTTTAGTTTCTTAATTCTCTTTGTTACGTCTTCATTTTTTGTGCTCCTTCTGATAGTTTTATTCTTTATCCTGTCAGACTTATAATCTGTGCTAAATAAAATCTTTCTTTCTTTTCTTGATGACCTGAGGGGCAATTCTGCTAATTTTAAGAACGGTCACAGTCTGATCTCAGTGTCAATCTGTCAAAGTTTCCTCGAGTTTCCATACATTTCTGACACATTTTTGAAATTCGATTGTCGCTGAGATGACACTGCGAACGTTTTTAATTACGAGAATTGGCCTTCAGATTTTTCAACGTTTTTTTACACTGTGAGTCCACCGACTGACTGAAAACCACACCATCGACACCTATGTTTTCCCTAAGAACATACGTACTTTTTTTTATCACGGCTGTATTCCCCGAAGGGATAGTCGAGAAGTTGTGTACTGTGGGAACTCTGCTAAGCTCCCAAGGTACCGGAAGTTATAGTGTGTTTAAAATAAAAGAGTTGGTGGTCTTTTAACGGTGGGAATCCACCTTTAATCAAGAATTAGCTCATGCGGACGTCGCGCCTGACAATCGAATTAAGCTTCCGCAAAAAAACCTAAGTGAAATAATTTGACATTCTAAAGATAAAAACTTCTCGATTATTCGAACATAGACACAGCCTAAATATTGGCTGCCAGCAATTATGTGAGATCGCTCGTGAGGCGAACAACCTCTACAGTACCGACTATGGTAATGTAATACTTAAATGTTAAACGGATCACATTTAGTCCCGATTTTTCAGTTAAGATTATAAATTACTGTTGTATTAACAAACTATATTGTCCTTGTTTCAGATTTGATGGCTGTAATGGCGCATCATACTAGTTGGCGTTGAAAAGAATGGGAAAATTTCACCGGGCTCCTTCCCTGCACATCACTTCCGCTGAGGTTGGTATCTCTTCGAACAGCCTCAATAGCACCATTAGGGGGCGAGGTGGGTTGTATTACGAAAAGGCGACAGCATCTATTGTGCACTGATATTATCATGCTGCGAAAATTTGACCTCCATAAAGACAGTCATAACTAAAAAACGGATCCTATATGATATTTCTTTTGATGTTTTTGATTTTGATTGATGGAAAGCGGTCGCGCTTTTAAAACCAAAGATAGCCGCAGAAATAAGTATCACTAGGTAGCAGTTGGCCCTTAATTCGTTCCTGTCTCTCTCGTTCTCCTTTTTAGATCTTAGCTGATAAAGAGGGATAATTCCCAGCTTATATCGCAGAACTGCGCTAATAACATTTTTAATACATTAAGTTTAGGTGTATTATCAAAACGTGTTACGTTACCAAAACCGTTCCACACTTATGTACATGCACCTAAAATAAATTAAAAACATAATTTAAACATTTGTTTTCGACATACGAGTTCAGTTACCGAATTTTTATTTTGTCGGTCCGCTGCCGCCAAATCAGATTCGCCCGCGGACCGTTGGGAAATGCAAAAAATTTGTAAAATGTTCCCCTCGACGCGGTGTGCAAGACCTTTTAATTAATTTCTTGTTTAATCAGTATGTTTACTTCCATTTATAATCTTGTATTATCTAGCAGTCAGGTGGCACCCGGTTTCCGAAATGAGAATTTGCACTTGTTAAACGCTACTTTTTCAAAAATTTCGTTGTTTGCAAAGAAATTTCGAATTTAATTAGTTATATTGAAGGTGCATAGACTTGGTCTTTGACTAACATCCTGGAGTCCATGCTCAAAGACTTCCGACGAGCAATGCGCAATATACTAGGTTCGTGATCGAAACAAAATACTGGTCTCCAAAACAAAGATAGCTAACGTGGCTCAAAGGGCTGTCCAACTTAAATGGGACTATTCAGGACATGTCTGCCGCATGCCAGACAAACTGGGCCCGAATAGCACAGAACTGGGGCCTTGAGACAGCGAGGCGGGGTCACAGCAGACCGCGTCGGAGATGGCGAGGTGAGCTATATAGTCTCCACACAAAATAACACAAAAAACATATAAGGATAGTCTACTTTTCAATTCAGAAACCGGGTGAAAGTTTTTTAAAGATTTATATTAGGGATCTGTCCACAAATATCCGTGCAGCGTCAGGGACGTGACAAGACCGTAGGCGTTTTTCATATTTACTGAAGTTGCTGCGCTGGCACTTAGAGGGACTTATTTGAACGAGTACACACGCACCTTTATTTTTTTAACCACTGACTACGTCACTTCTGACTGGACAATACGTTCATGTGAAGAATAGGAGCGATAAACAGGTACCTTTTTTTGTGGATGTGAAGGGCGAATCAAAAAGATCTAGCAAACAGGAAGATAAACCGTCCCAAGTCGTCACGGATTTAATAATAATTTGTCTATGTAGATAACCATAATCCCATGGCAGAATCTATGAGTAACGATTTTATAGGCTTAAGGGTGGTAGAAACCAACCTAAATCTGAAGTAGGAACCCAATAGATATTTCTAATAGGTAGATCACGGAGTTCAATTCTACTAATATTATAAATGTCAAAGTTTGTATTTTTATTATTATTCAATCACGCAAAAGTGGCTTAACGGATTTGAACTAAATTTAGCACACAGATAGATTATAGCCTGGACTAACACATAGGATTCTTTTAATCCCGGCGGTAGCACGTTCCCGTGGGATAATTTTCGACTTCCATTCGGAAGAAAGCTGGCAAAAGCAAGTGGAAAATAAAAGAACATTTTCCTCATAAAGAACAATTGATTTACAACATCGGCGATAGTGGGAAGTAATTTAGGATTATGTTATGTTATCGGAACGTTAATTTGGGGATAGGAACATTCATTACATTTTGTTCTAAGAAAGTAATGATCATCAATTAAATGGGGAAGGTTGGAGGCTCCTATGTTTTTTATTCGATTAATAGTTTTTGCACCTCTATTTAGAATTAGTCGTGGAACTAATGACCGTTGGGGTATACCACGGGGTATACGTATTCTTTTGAAGTAGGACGCTAAGGCTAGGTGGAGCGACGATCTTCGCAGGGTGGCTGGTAGCAGCTGGATGAGATTTACCGAAAATTGAGCTGAATGGCGTGCAATTTGAGAGGCTTATGTCCAGCGGTGGACTACTGTAGGTTGTTGATGAAGATTTAGGAATACCTGGAGGGAGGTTGAGGAAGCGTATGTCGCAAGACAAACAGACTTTGTAGCTGATCGTTGCTAATGGTTAAGAAACAGAAAATATGCTATAATTAAATGTAATTAGTATTAAGAACTTGTTTGTGTACGAATGAGTCAGAGGAAATAAAGGCTATTTTAATGTAATTTATAGACACAAAGGTTGCACAATACCAAGAACCCACCCTAATTGCATAACTCACGATCAATCATAATCTGTTTCATTTTGACAGTTCAGCTTGTGACTTTTTTTCTTCGTACTCGTCTCCTGAGGGCTATAGCGTGATGTTATATACCCTTCCTCGATAAATGGGCTAGATTTTAATTACCCTGAAGCTTTCACCTTAACGAAAAATAATCAAAACATGACGTCATAGCTAAAGCAGATAAAAAGCTCCCTTCAGTTATTATTTACCTTCTCTAGAAATTCCGTTCCACGAGTTAGTGGACCAATTTTAAGCGTATCAGATTTGCCAGGCTAAAATCCGGATCGCGGGAAACATCGTCTCAGGACCCTCTTTCCGGCTTCTTGCACGTCTGTAGGTACGTTAAATGTGTGACATCATCTGACAGCCGTGACGTTAGCTGTCATGTACAGTCGGCAAGTAAATTAACTGGGTGTACGACGAAGTACGTTTGTACGAGTAGGTCTGGATACCCTACCTAACTACCTACGACCTTCTGTAAGGGAATTATACCTCAAGGATGTTTATGGAGATTGGGATCTTGTCTTATTTGCATTGATGTAGGTACGTTCCGTGGGCGATTTACTGTAGTAGATTGACACACTACGTTTATTCATAATTAATTCATTAATAGGCATATATATAAATGAATAAAAAAAAACGTTTTATGTCGGATATCACGATCCATAGGTACACACATTAATTATTTTGAATTACAGTCATAATGAATTTGATACTCAAAAATTTAAATTGTCAAACAGATTTAAATACATAGTATGAAATTAAAGTAAAAATTAAAAAAAAAAACAAACAATTCGAAGTAAAATAAAATTAAAAAATATATTAATCAATTTAAATAAAATAAAATAAAGTGAAAATGAGCAAATTTTGAATAAATAAAATTAAATCGAAAAATAAAATATACTTTTACGTGGCAGGTTTTTTTTTTTTGTTAAGACTACTTCACTTCAGTAGAAGACCAAGCTCGAACTTTTCCAGCTAGTGATGGAGCGTTTCCTTGGAGTTCGACTGACTGATCGGATACGGAACACCATACTGCGCTTTAGACTCAAATCGTAGCCGTCACCCAAAAAAGCAGCCAAGTTCAAATAGTACTGGGCGGGACACGTTTGCCGAATGTCGGATGTATTGTGGGCTAGGAATAGTAATAGTATTTATTCGTATCAACTAGCGATGCGCGATGGCGAGAGGTTTTATTCGATTGTTTCGATTGTTCGAACATCTCGATGGTTCTCGATTGTTTCGACTTGGACTCGAGTCCGATTCGGTCTGTTATTGCGACTGGCGCATGACGCGTTCATTCGAGTCGAGAGTTGTTCCTCGATGCTTTGGGGTTTCGCGAGTTGGTTGGTTGGCGCGATTGTTTAAAAATCCGTGGTAGTTAAAAATTAAACAGTGCATCGTAATCGTAAATAAAGGAAAACGTTCACAAATTACGCGCAGCTCGCTCGACTCGAGTCTGGCACGCTCTCGCCTCTAACTAACATGCGATTGTAACGACTTCGATTCTTTCGATTGTTAAAACATCTCGGAATCGCCCATCACTAGTATCAACCAATACAACTACTTAAAGTTACATACTTATGACTTATTTTGTAAGCATAGCACTAGAAGTTGTCGTAACTTGCACCCTTGCTAAGTTATCAGGATAACTTTAATTAAGGGCACAACTCGCAACCCTTGGTTCATATATTTTAAAGCATTACAATACCACAGCATGGGTCCCTGAAAACGTCCAACGTCATCTCGGAAGACCTAGGCGTAGTGGCGGGACGAACTTGACGCGTAGGATTTTCCCATATTTGCTCCGGATCGAGTCGAGTGAATAAAGCCTCTCAGTGGGACAATACAAACTGCATCCTAATTGCGTAACTCACGATTAATCATAATCTGTTTCGTTTTGAAACGGATTGTTAAACCATTGCTTCATATGTGTGAAAAATGTGTCTGTTCAACAACGTAAATAACGCAATGAATACTGTTGAACTGTTAAATTGAAACCGATTATGATTAATCGTGAGTTACGCAATTAGGGTGCTGATTATGTTTTATAACACTACTTCATCGTTATTATTTTTATAAACAAACTAGCTTTTGCCAGCGGCTTCGCTCGCGTGGTGGTCAAAAATAATCGCACGGGAACGCATTACCGGGATAAAAAGTATCCTATGTGTTAATTCAGGTTATAATCTATTTGTGCGCCAAATTTCATCCAAATTCGTTCAGCTGTTGTTGCGTGATTGAGTAACAAACATCCAAACTTTCACATTTATAATATTAGTAGGATAATAGGATACGCTTTAGATAATCTATACATCTTCTATGCAGATAAATAAAATCGGAGTGTTTGTTTGTAATATTAAAATAACCGCTTTTTACTAAATGCATAAGGATGTATACACAGTACCTACATATACCAAATTTTTTACAATTTTTGTCTGTCTGTCTGTATGTTTATTCCGGCTAATCTCTGAAACGGCTGGACCAATTTTGACAGGACTTAAACTGGCAGATAGCTGATGTGATAAGGAGTTACATAAGCTACTTTTATTTTAGAAATTTTATTTATGTTTATAAATATATATACAGGTAAATAATTAATTAAAAAATAACTATTCCGCGCGGACGAAGTCGCGGGCACAGCTACTTAATAATTAAAATCACTCCAAATTAATTTAATTAGGTAACGTTCCCCTTGTTAACCTTTGAAGGTTGTTTTATCCTATAAGAGCAGAGCAAACATTGTTCAAAGTTAAACATCTTGAGAGACCGAATAAACTTAATTATCTATTATTATAATTAAGCTAATTAGTTAATTTAATTTAATTATGGTTAGAATTTGCTTTTTCTTTTCTGCCTTCCGCCATTAAAATAGCGTGATTTTAAAGTGCACGTTCATTTTTTAAACCCAGATGTTAATTCTACTCCTATAAAAAGCAAACTCACAAGACTTGAAATGTCAGATTATTATCTGGGAGTAAAAACGAAGCTTTTCGCGGGCTCGAACTCACTGGTGGGCCTGGCTAAAAATCACGCTGTCTCACCAGGCTTCGTATCCGACAGAGATAGTATCAGTGAGGAGCAGTTGGACGCTAGTCTACACGCATAACGTTATTGAGTGAGATGCAAGAGCATTTATAGCAAAACATTCGCGAAAAAATTAAGAAAAGTCCTTCGGAAGATCGGGTTTTATGAAAAAACCACTGCATAAATCAATGACCAATACAGTTTTTTGAATTTATCGATGATCGAACTTTGTCGGTACTGACTTAGTTTTTGAGATTTTACACTTCTTTTATTACTTAAACACGCCCAAAGTTAGGTTAAATTAGCAGGAAAAACTAATCTTTGTTGGCTCATAACTTTTTAATGGCTTTTTATTTTAGTATTCTGTTTCCGTACAGACAATATTAATAATGAGACAAAACCATACCATGTTTAATTTTTGATGTACATTGTCAAACAGTGGAGTAAAACCCTCCCGAAGTTTGTATGGAAAAAATGTGGACAAGTGTCACCTTAAGATAGATGGACACGATCAAATCAATTGTCTGTCTTCCAGTTCTGGGAACTTTTAATGGAGATGCCAAATTTACAACATTATTTTTAGCATATGCGAAACCTGAATAAAGTTTGTTCAGAATAAGGAGCTGAATCGATTCCAATAGTTTTTACACCATGTTATATTTTTTCCCAAAAAATTTTTTTCTATATTATCACCAGTTAATTACAAAACAATTGCCATACGGTTAGGTATCTACTGCCTAATTAAAGCACAAACCACGCTGGACGCGCGGGCGGTTCGTGGGGCCTATTGTGACCATGTTTGTGGAGACAACTAGGTAACAAAACAAGCTTATAACTTTGTGGTTTTCCATGATACAGCTTTGAAATTTTGTACATAGATTCTTTACATAAGAATACTAGACACGTGTTTCGGGTTTCGCATATACTAAAAATTGTATAAGCTATACTTTTTACCAACACTTCGTTCGCTTCCTCAACCAACTCGTGTCAATGGTGTTATCGAACTCAAACTCAAAGCATTTATTTCAAATAAACCAATTACTGGCACTTTTGAATTGTCAAGGTGAGTTAGAAAGATGAAGCTAGTTGCCCATTCCAAAGGGCAGCTACAGTCACGAGCATTATTATGTATACATATCGCCAAATTCAAAAGCGATTTTCTTTTAAATAGCGATTGCAACCTTGAGATAAGTTGAGTATTTCATTATAGTGTGAGTTCCAAAATATTATTTTCATAATAAAATAAGATTACAATGAGTAAAAGTGGAGAAAATCACTTTTAAAAGTTGGTAAGCGTATACCATATTATTGCTCGTGACTGTACCTATGGAGAAGAACGGGCAAGAAACTCCATGGACACTCTTTTAAAATCATGATATTGTTACAAAAATTTGATTACATGTTGAAATGATCAAAGTGAGAACGATGTAAAAAGATGTGCACATTAAAACCGTCCGTAATTAAAACAAAAATAGCAATTCATAAATTAAAATAAGCCGTGGGAGCTAAGAAATTACCAGTCCGTACTGGCGGGAACTTCCACACGATTGACATTTTTTCTTTTTTTTGTCGTTGCAACCCATCCTAAATTCTAGAATATGAGATTCAGAATCAGAATCAGAAATTTATTTGCTATGAATGTAGGTACATGCATAAGATGTCGTACATAAATTAATGAGATCGGCTACAGTCTACCTGACCAGATTACACACTGTGTAAGGGACTCCGACGCGCAAACTGGAATCATGAATCAGAATCATCAGAATTATGATTCTGATCACTCTGATTCCAGCTAACACATTTTTCGTCGGTTGTGAAAACTTCTTGTTTTTCATAGATTTTGACCTGTGTAGGTCCACAGCGGTTTTTTTTTTAATATTATTATTATTTGGTTCTTCACAGTAGCAGCTAATTAGCTGATGAGTATGCAACAAAAAGCTTGGAGATATTTAATCTGTCTAATCGATTCTTGAAGTTATAACCAACGAAAAATGTCTACGCTGGAATCTGGAATTCCTGGAATTACTACGCTTGGGGGTTTACAATCATCTATAGATACTAATTTTATAAAGAGGAAAGATTTGATTGTTTGTTTGCATTGAATAGGCTCCGAAACTACTGAACCGATTTGAAAAATTATTTCACTGTTGCATGTTGGCGGAATGGAATGGAAACTGAAAAATGAAGTGGAACGGAATGGTGAAGCTACACTATCCCCGGGTGTCATAGGCTATATTTTATCCCCGTATTCCCACTGGATGCGGAAGGCGAAGAATAGAGTGTTGTGGCGCAGCCTGAGAGAGGCCTATGTCCAGCAGTGGACTGCGATAGGCTGAGTTGATTGATTCCCACGGGAACAGGAACTACGCGGGGGAAAACTGCGGAGCACTGCTAGTGTATTATGTACTGATTCCCAAATAAAATTTTGTCCGTCGATGCCTCTTACACCCTGTATGCTTTATTGTAGGTATGCCTGAAAAACACAGAACAAAAACATATTAAACAATACAAAACAAGTAATGAATACTTTAACCTTTGTTGCAGGAGTCTATGCTCACGCGCCAGCATCGTATGCGTTGATGGGCGGCGGCGCGAGCGCGGGCGGCGGGCGGGCGACTCGCGCCCTTCGCCTGCTACTGCTGCTAGTGCTGGCCCTAGCGGCCGTCGAGTACCTGTTCGGGTCCATCCTGGACGCGTCTCCCCTCAGAACTTACCTCTACACCCCGCTTTATAACGCCACGCAGCCCACACTTAGGTAAGAAAGAAAAAATGCGAATGGCACGCAGTTAAAACGCAAAACTCTTCACAACCATTCATATAGGGCCCTACTGCCAGAAGGACCTCAGCTTAGCATAATGTTACATTACAGCACTAGTTACTACCGCCTCAAGCTGCAGGCTTAGCACGAGCACCGATTTGTCGACGGTAGAATAGACATGACTATTAACTAAATTATGTACAATACGAAAAGATAGCTATGTTTTTCTATTCATTATCACAGTTATGCGTTCTAAACGAATCATGATTTTGTAGATAATCGTATATACTTTGTGGCCGTCGAGTAGAAAGTTTTGTTGTCAATGTGATTTTGACAGTTTGGGAAGAAATATTCTTCTGAAATAGTCTACATTTATAAGGACCTAGACAAATATCGTTAGGAACGAAAGACTAAATGACAGATTGTAGAAGGATATCTACGGTGCGATAACAAAATGTAGGAACGAAATGTCACTTTGTATTGAAAAAGCACTGTCTATTCTTCGTAGAAATACAAAGCGTCATGCTAAGCCCGCTGATTTTAATCTGTAACTGTGGACTGCCGTACGCTCAAATCTGCTAAACAGGGTGTCAGGGACATCGATGCGCAAACTGTCCCCATGAATTCAGCGCAAGATTCTAGACCTCTAGCGTAGAAAGTTTTGGTAGATAATTAAAAAAAAATCTGCTCTTTCATGGAAAACTGCAGTATCACCGCGGTAAAAACCTATGGAACAGGTAACTTTTGTTTTAATAGCTGATGAAAAATTACAATACCGCCAGCTTTGAAATTTATCATTCCGAATCGTTTATGGAATCCATATTAACAAACAGCGCGTCGTTACCCTGTGTTTATGTACTCGTATAAATAAGAGTAGACCATGGGAAACGGCAAATATTCTTGCATTTTTGTTTAACCAGCTTTCGTACGAAATAAGGAAAAATATATTATGCCCTAAAAACATCGCAATTACACTATTATGTTTTTACAGTCAAGTTTTTAATATTAAGTTCGTCAATAACAAATTATTTCCTTTGTCAAGCTACGACACTGTGCAGACGGCAAATATCAAAATAGCATATACGTTTGACCAATACCGAGTTGATACCAACCTGCCTGACCATTTTGTAATTTATTGTATTCTTTATTAGCTTGGCCGAGTCTGTCTTTAACACATTTTTTATTCGGTCTGACATATAAGGAAGATGGTTAAATGTAATTCTGCAGTATTGCGGAAACGCAGATTCTATCGTGCGATAAACAGACAAAAATAGTCCTTATGATGACGAACATATTTGACTGAACAACAAAAGCTAGAAGCACAAGCTTATTTATACTTCTATAATTCTATAAAATAATAATAACCCCAGGTCTTGGGGTACCTACATATAAAAACCGAAAATGTGTACACAATTTTGGTTCGTGTCATCATGATATGTGGAACCTCTAGTTTCCCTAACACGATATTATATTTTCCAGAAACGCCGAAAAGACACCAACTTCTTTAAAAAGGATCTCTCTAACGGATCCTATGAGTATGAATTATGGTGAACCAGGCTATACAGAAACTTCAACTCTGAACGTAACTGGAAACAACCACACAACGTCAAACAACGTGATCCGACGACCCATCGACCTCAATATGACAAGAACGAAGTCTGTGGAAGACGTAAACAGTTCTGCACAAAATGAGACCACTCCCACGTCCATGCTGATCACCAAGTTACTGGATGGGATGAAGAATGGGAGTGAAGTCGTGAATAAGAGTGACTCCGCTCCAGTGACCCTGCCGATGTGTGAGAGTATGAGTGATTTAGGTAAGAATATTGGTCTATTAGTGTATTTGATTAACTACTCCTCACTATACTACCTCATTTGTCAACAACTCGTTTGGCCACTATGTACCAACTGGTTAATGAAGAGAAGAGCAGAATGGTTTAGAAATGGATTTGTCTTAACGAGTACGAGGTTTTTGGCAACTTTATAAATGTGTGTCTTGGTTGTGCAGAATAAACAATATTTTTCTTTCTCTTTTCATTTATTTGAAACTGAGGGATAATTCTCGTAATTCTAAGAACGTTCACAGTCTGAACGGTATGACGGTAGTTTTCTCAGTGTCAATCTGTCAAAAATACCTCGAGTTTCCACACATTTTTGACAAGTTTTTGACATTTGTTGGTCGCCGAGATGACACTGCGACTTAATTTTGAATGTTTTTAATTACGAGCATTGGCCTTCTGGTTTGTCGACACCTAATTTCACTTGCCTACGTTCAAGAAAATTTAAATTTTAAAAGAGAAACATTTTATGATTTCGTAAGCATTTTTCTTTGGGGGTTTCCCCGTCATTTTCGTCTGGCGTCTGACGACTGTTGACTAAACCCCGTGGTTCCTCCTACTATGCCGAGAGTTGAAAAAAATTAAAAACTAAACATTCGACACTGAAAACTCCGCAGGTCCCGTACCAGCTAATACAACCGACATGGAACTGGATGATGTGGAGAAGAAGTTCCCCGAGGTGCAGTGGGGGGGTCGGTATACCCCGCCTAACTGCACTGCCAAACATAAAGTTGCTATCATTGTGCCATACAGGTATGATTAACATTTTATCTCATTTTTTTTTCGTTTCGGAAGGCCTAGGGGTGTTAACTTCACAAGGTGGACTGATGAGTAGGTAACGGAAATCCGCTGGATGCGATCACATGACTATGTGTATATGTTATGCCGATGTTCAAGGGAGTCCTCTGCCCTGAACTATGGCTGAACTTAACCCTTCTTTTCCTGTGTACCCTTGGCTGTTCCCTTGATTGTACAGTAGAAAATCAGTTTTAACCGCCGTACCCTTGGCCGTGAAACCCGATCAAATTAAATGAACAGGTGACATTAATTAAAATCTTATTTAATAAATGTGATATAGCACAGTAAGAACACATTACAGAATACAGCTCGTAACATCATTAACATTAAGGGACTTATAAAGTCATCATTTATTAATGTCATAACACCTATTATGTATTACCTATATAGGTATGCAAAATAAATGTCTATGCACGAGCAGTGGTGGCCCAGTGGTAACGGCCACGACTTACGAGTTGTAGGTCGTGCGTTCGAACCCAGCCAGGCGCATGCATTACTTTGTGTAAATAATTTCATCACCACTGCTCTCAAACGGTGAAGGGAAACATCGTGAGGAAACCGGCATGTCCTAGAACAAAAAAATCGAAGACATGTGACATCTACCAACCCGCACTGGGCCCGCGTGGTGGATTACGGCCCACTCCCTCTCACGGAGAGAGGAGGCCTGTGTCCCAGCAGTGGGAACGTAATAGGCTGAGTATGTAAATGTCTATGCTATTTTATTTAGCAGGGGACGTTTGTCGCCTTGTTTTTCTTTTTGCATTAGCCTATACTGTCCCACTGCTGTGCAAAGCCCTACCCCAAATCCGTTCAAGCATCTTTTTCAAGGGCCACCTCGATCCAACCATTGCAATACTCGTCTAGGTATCCTCGTCACCTCTTCTTGGACCTCGATCGCCTGGATTATGAGTTATGACGCTTTGGTTTGGTTTGTGTGATGACCATAGAAACGATGGATGGATCGTGTGGAAAATTATGTGGCGAGAAATAGAATGGCCACTATGAGATAATGAATAAAGTCAATATTTAATTTATTTCCAGAGACCGCCAACAGCATTTAGCAATTTTCTTAAATCACATGCACCCCTTCCTGATGAAGCAACAAATTGAATACGGGATCTATATTGTTGAGCAAAAAGGTAATGTAATTTCATTATTTAAAGACACCTGTGATGCTTATGATGTCCATAGGCATCAGTGACACTTACAGTCTATTCTAATCCTTGTTTCCAATTAATTTTATTTCTCTTTTAGGAATATTAACCTTATTTTAGTGTGAATAAAGTTGATTGCAGAATTACTAGTTCTATTGAAAAAGTCATTAAAGTGTTTGAAGTGGTGGCGCAAACTGAAGTTTAGTTTGAGGATTAAAATTGTTTTTCTACACGTTTGCTTACATGTTTAGAAACTGCATTGCGAACGCAGTATACAATCAGTTGGACCGCCTGTTTGTTTTGGCCACCCAACATTTTTCTAAAGGTTTTTTATAATATTTTCTCTTTTTATGTAACTTAAAGCTAAAAGCCACCACTGTCCCCAGGTACGAAACAGTTCAATCGCGCAAAGCTGATGAACGTGGGTTTCATGGAAAGTCAGAAGTTGGAGCCAGGCGGGTTCCAGTGCTTCATCTTCCACGACATAGACCTGCTACCGCTGGATACAAGAAACTTGTATTCATGCACGCGGCAACCTAGGCACATGTCTGCTTCTATAGATAGGTTTAAATTCAAGTAAGTTTACTTTGAGATATTCTGCACGAGTAAAAAAATATTGAGTTACCCAGCTACCCTCATAACTATGCTTAACTTTCTTGAGCCGTCTTATAGAACGTTAGGAATAAACTTGCAAAAACCGAAATTGACGGGAAAAAAATGTCCCATTTTTTCCCAGTCTCTGGGCTTTTATGCAAATAAGTGTCTCAAATATCAGTGTGTTAACCAAAATACTCGAACTGTTCCAGATTACCATACAGCGCTATATTTGGTGGAGTGTCGGCCATGACCCTAGAACAGATCCACACAGTCAACGGATTCTCCAACAAGTACTGGGGTTGGGGCGGCGAAGACGATGATATGTATTATAGGTAAGCAATTCTTCTTCTTATTCTTCATCATTACCTTTCAATAGACCAACTTCTATAGTAGCGACATGGACACTCACTCATTCAATTCACACTGTCTTTAGGACGGGTCGGTAACTTTTTTAAATTTCATCATCATCATCATCATCATTTCAGCCGAAAAACGTCCACTGCTGGACATAGGCCTCCCCCAGGATGGGGGGTTTTGCCATAATCGCCACGCTTGGCAGGCGGGTTGGCGATCGCAGTATGGTGGTAAAATGCATAGAGAACGCTGCTGCCCATTCTCTAGTAAGTCCCTTAGTCGCCTTCTAGGACACCCACTGGAAGAAATGGGATGGTGCTATTCTTTTACGCCCGGCGACACATACGGGACATTTTTAAATTTAGTACATGTTAAAAAGCATGTTTAATAAAAATAAGGTTTTAATCTACAACTTCCTTTAAAGGATTTTCCAAACATTGTCCCCCTTATTACAGAACAAGGTTTTTCTTTAGGTATGGTTTAAACCGTCGAGCCTATTTTTTTAATAAGAACCTAACAGTAATGGAAATACAGCTCCTTTTACAAAACTGACAAGTTAGTCTAGTGCTAAATTGTCAGTTTTGTAAAAGGAGCTGTAATTCTATTTCAGTTCTAAGTTCTTATTTTAAAAACAGGCTCGGTGGTTTAAACCATACCTAAAGAAAAACCTTGTTTTGTAATAAGGGGGTGTATGTTTGCGTTTTAGCGTTTCACAAGAATTTAAGATTTTCTGTACATTGCTTATTTTATTGCTTAGTTATTAATATTTATATTTTATCCCGTTTCAGATTACTGAAAAAGAATTATCACATAGCAAGATATAAAATGTCAATCGCGCGCTACGCCAGTCTAGAGCATAAGAGGTCAACGCCTAATCCAAAGAGGTAAGCTATTACTGTTTTGTAACACACTCATTTCATTTTTTTTATTTTGGTGGCGTATTTATGAATCGATACCCATCACGTTTGCTGAGTTTTTCGCTAGCTAAATTTTATTTGACCTTTCATAAATATGTCACCGCAAATATTGATTTTTGATTTATTCATTTTCAGGTACCAGCTGCTTTCGCAAAAAGGAAAAACATTCGGCAGGGATGGTCTGTCTACCCTCAGATACGAAATAGTGCAAGTGATGCAATACCATTTATACACGCACATCCTAGCCAATATAGACGAGCGTAGCTGATGGACATATTTCGCCAAGCTCTTGTTTGGCGATGACCGGTAACACAAGTTAAGTGCAGAGACACTTCTAAAAATAATACGATCGTTACCCAGTGTTGTTGATCTCTTTCGCATTACCGAGTGACAGTTCACTAGTGTTGCCAGTGTAAAATAACGAATGTGTTTGGTAACTTCGGTGTTTGATAACCATTGGGTGATTTTTTGTACTGTTTTTATTTAATGTGTGAGAAAGCGATGGATGTCATTTATGTCTTGTCATTAGTCAATTGTAATTGTGCGACAATTATTATGATGATATAAATATAAAACTATTAATATAGGCGTCGACTTTTGGTCAAAATAGTCAAATCATTCCATGATTAACGATGTCATAACTTTACTTCGACCTCGACCCCATTTTCTATGTATGGCAACACTAGCGATTTGTCAGCACTAAACATTATAGGTGCATATTATAAAATAGGCTTTTTATCTACCTGTTATATATCACATAAATGTCTGTAATAATTATTTATGCAAATTAGAATCTAAGCTATAAATGATTTGAGAAATTATGTATTTTTAAATGAAGCATACAGTTATTTTCTAGTTATATCTGTTAAGTACCTTACATATTTTTTTATTGTATGACGTCTATATTAGTGTATCGCTCGTAGATTTTGTATGATCAAGGTTCTTATCGACTTTCGTTTCTTATTTTAATATTTTTGGCTTGGTAAATGATTATCGCCGACTAGAATATCATGTAAACTTAACATAATAATTTGATCGTTTTTTCTGTAATATTTACCTCTAAATATAAATGTAAATGATCGGAAATTGTAGATAAATGTACAGACGGCCATTTTTTGTAATATTTAAAGTACAGAATGACAATATAGTACATAAAATCAAAAATAAGTGTTATTGTTGCGCTGAGAGCGTTCATTATTAAAGTACAGTTAATACTGATTATTAAATTAATAATAGTAGTATATTAATTCTCGTCAGCATGCGTTAGAAATACATGTAGATCGGTTACTAAATGAAAAAAAGCTAGTTAAGATTTTATATGAGGATTTCGCGGCCTAAGCATCCAACATGTATAAATGTCGAAGTTTTTCTTTTTAATCATTTTCTTCCTCAGAATTTTTATAATTTTTTTTTTTTTTAATTTTCCCAATTCGAAAATGATTACTTTATTACAATTTTATATTTATTAAACATACTCAATTTAAGGTCACACAATAACTTACCATTTGTATTACATACATACCACTGTATTTTTTTTATAATATAAGAATCTCCAAAACTATTTTGTACGAAATATCAATTAAATACCTACTAGAATCTAGGCACTCAAGTGCTAAACAATATTCCATATGGTATATAAATGTTTTACTATAACTAGTAATTATGTACTTACTAAATAAATACAATTGTAAATAGCTTTTGTAGTTAGATAGATAGAAAACTTATACATAGAAATTAATGTCTTTGCTGTTCAATGTTCTGTTTAACTATCTTTAATGTACCTACGTAAGATAGTTTATTTATCTCTAAAATACTATTCAAGTATATCCTTCAAAATATAATTTGTATAAAATATTTTTTGTGAATGCTTTTTCAGAATATTAAATATTATAAATATGTGCTAAATGTTTATGGTTAATCCATAATTTCGCCAAGCACATCCAAATGCGGAAATGCCTACTGACCACTGAGAACTCGAGCTCAAAAAAATTGATGCCAAAACCACGAATCAATATTTTTTATTCTCTTTTCTGTAGACTCCTTGAATAGCCAAGTTCAAAACGAATAAAGGGCCCAGACAATATCAATGCGATGAAAATTTTTATAATAATTTTCTAATTTCGAGGGAAGAAGTTGCAACTAGAGGTGGGGGGTTTTTTTTTTTTTTTTTTGGGCGGGAAATCATCAAATAACTTCTCCCGCTCTGGGTGGAGCAGGAGGGCGTGTCAGACTTTTACTGACTAAAACCCACCCGTGTTCCTTCAGTAGCCCTTAAGCCAGGGGCTGTGGTGTCTCTTTCGAACAAACCCGCATCCCTGGCAGGCATCGGCCCTTGCGGGCCCCATCAATTTTTGTGCTGACATCTCTTTGATGCGCGCGTGGAACACAACGCGCCGTCGACTTGGGCCTGGTCCTTACCGGACAGCGAGCTACCCATTACTCGCCGTCCGCAAGCCCATGCCTACGGTGGCCGGAAATCGGCCTGGGATTCCCGACGCCCAGGGCGTCTCCGTATCCTGCGGCGGCTAGGGTCGCGTGGGCGCATATGCTGCCTCTCCCTCACGTGCGCCGCCTCCCTCTTCGCGAGCATCACTGCTTCGCTGAAGGAGGTGACGGCTCCCCATGCCCTCTCGCTCCGTACCATGGCCTGGACCAGGGCCGGACGCGAGAGATCGCCGCCGCCGATCGCCTCCACGAGGACACGGCGGTGCTCTGCCCAAGCAGGGCAGACCGCCACCGTGTGCTCCACCGTGTCCTCAGGGCGATCTTCGCAGTGGAAACACCCGGGCGTTCCCTCCGGCCGTGTCCGGTGAGGACCTGCGTCAGGCGGAAGGTGAGGACGCCATGCCGCCTCTCAAACCACTCCTCAAAGAGGGGACTTACCGCCGCAATCGTGGCGTGCCCAGAGGTGGGGGGGTTAACCCCAGTAATCGGGATTAAACCCGGTCGATGGCCCATCTCTAGTTGCAACGACGTGTATAGTACTATGTAAGGGCCCGCGTATGTAAGCATTTCTATTTCTTCGTAATTTTACTTTTTGATTTTAGTTTTAAGGGATACAATGTGATACATCTATGAGCGAAAGATAACCATTGCTCTGATACAGTAAGTTGCTCAAAGTCAAAACCTAATGAAATGTTGATTAATTTATAAATGTATATGATCATCTTTTATTTTATTATTATTATGTTGTTACTCTATTTTGTGATAGTGGCAATAGAAATGGCCATTTTAATTTTAAATGAGCAATGGCGTATCTTCCGTTAGGCCTAACGACAACCGAATACTTGCAACAATATAGTTATCCTACATTTAAGTCTATATTTTGATTATTCTATTTTTGGTTATTCATTTTATATTATTTTTTAACTAAAACGCTTTATTATTTACATTTTGTCCAATTTAACTCTAAACATTCTCTGAAAAAACATTTTTTACCCAAATTAGTTATACTTATGAATATTTAAAAACGATGCTTTCCTTAAGTACATAATAAACTTCTTAAATTCTACCAGTCATAGATTTTCTTTAGTAATTCAATTAGCAAATTGAAAGGCAATACTTGTGCTAATATCTATGATAGAAGTAGAATTTGTATGCCTACTTTTACTGAATATAAGCGCGAGAGATACCAAGGCCTACATACATCACAATAATAAAATATTATTCTATTAATGTAAACTATTAATATTTGCTTAAGAATTTCAGTACTCGCGTATAATAAGATAATTATTTCTTATGCAACATAGGTTTTTAGTGTAAAAGCCGCTTAGACATCAACCCCCTTGTTATAGAACAAGGTTTTTCTTTAGGTATGGTTTAAACCATCGAGCCTGTTTTTGAAATAAGAACTTAGAACTGAAATAGAATTGCAGCTCCTTTTACAAAATTGACAATTTAGTACTGGACTAACTTGTCAGCTTTGTAAAAGGAGCTGTATTTCGATTTCAGTTAGGTTCTTATTTAAAAAACAGGCTCGACGGTTTAAACCATACCTAAAGAAAAACCTTCTTTTGTACTATGGGGGAGTAGGTTTATATTATAAAACCTGTCTACATTAGATAACTATAGCTTAGACCATGAGTTACTTAAAGAAAAGTGATATATATTAGATTTTCTTTTGTCAAAATTGTTTTAAATAAAATATGGTTTGTTTTATATAAGTTTGTTTGTTTGATTTCTATTTAGTACCTACTCTTTTCTCACTGGAGCAAATATATCTCGGTTTCCGCGTGAGCTTGTCGAGAACCGGCATAATAGGTAAATAATAAGCAAAGCAAAATGAAAGATAATCTTGGCTTTTAGTCAATTGTATTTAACATCACAAAATATAGAAGATAACTGTCACATGAAAAAAAAAAAACTAGGTGTACTCACACTGGACCAAATAAAAAAGCGTTCACGAATCACGGTAATGTTTGGAAAGGTTGCACAAAAACGCGAAAAAATGTACACTTATCACAGTAAATTTTTAAAACGGACGCATGACGTCCTGGGAGCGAACGGCTGGGATTTTAAACACAAAGATAGGTCGATTGCTTAGCTGGAGCGAGGCTCGGAGACCAGCGGCCAACTGTCGCGGCAAGCCCATCAGGGGAGGACTTTCGCGCCATGACGTGCGACGCAAATACCAAGATGGCGCTGGTGTGCACGCTAATGTCAAGTCCAACCAACTTCTTTCAGCTTCAAACTTGGCCCTAAAAAGTCAAATAAATGCTGTAGGGTACTTTCTAGACGAAATACCATTTAGAATCTACTGGATCTAGGTACCAGCTCAAAGCGACGTTGATATCTATTAATTGAATGTGATCTATCCCCTCTCACCGAGAGGAGGCCTGTGTCCCAGCAGTGGGAACATTATAGGCTGCTGATGATGATGATGATATATCGAGGTATGGCCACAAAATGATGAGGTAGGTACGAGATGCTAGTGGATACACATTCACATTTACAGAGGTAGGTAGGTTAGCTTTACAAATTATACGGTATACACATTTGACTCTGTTCATTCAATGTTGAATTTCGTCATGAAATAATGTAGCTTTCCTTAATACGTTTGGGACGAGTTTGGTACACCTTGGATCGAACATAGTGAGTGACGCCCCAGAAAGTACTACAATACCCGGCGATACATACTGCACATCGACCAGGGGGGGTCAACTGTGTTTAGATTGGTTGGCTCAGTCGGTGGGTCTGTTAAAGGGCTTCCAGTACCAAAAACCAAATAAAAAAAGTAGTTGGTAAAATGGCAACATCAGTGTTTTCAGTCAGATGTCAAACTTGTCAAAGTTTAGAACTTTATTCAAACGGTTCAAAACGGTTTGTGTTAATTTGTTTTTGTTGTTGTTTTTCCTGTATTTCGTGTGATTTTCAGTTCAAAGTGCGTCTAGTTGAATATTCTCCTCCGCCTTTTCATTGAGACTCCGCATACGGGATACCCTACGCTATATTGGTTGTTTCACGAGCCTAGTGACTCTTTTTGTTTTGTGTTCCTTGGTTAGTCAATCGGTGAATAATTATGCCGGACAGTAAACGAAAATGTGCAAAATGCAATGCATCCACAGCACAAGATTCGGAACTAGTCTTACATCGTTTTCCGAAACCAGGACCTTCCAACGTACAGCGGTATGTCTATTAGAATCCAAAATTTAGTATCAATTTCAATTGGTAGTATAGTTCTGTTGATGATTTAAAAAATCAACCCTAAAATCACGTTTTCAGGTTGGTAGCATGGGCAAAGTTTTGTTACCCAGAGGAGAACTGGAATTCTGTAGAATTTCAGAGAAGCCTCTATGTTAGCCATAAAATGCTTTGTTCTTAGCATTTTCCCGAAAGTGCATTTGTTCAAGACCATTTGCAAAGGAAAAAGCTGCATAGATATTCCATTCCGTCTGAACCCACCACATCGACACACAGCTCTCAAGTTGAGATTTCGATTGCTGAAACTGGAACCAGTCAACAACCTGGAACTTCAAGAGCATCTGATTCAATCTACTCATCTGATGTAAGTTTTATTAAATATATATTATCGCTAGAGCTACTGCTGAGCATGAGTTCCTGGGTTTGATTCCCAGGTTGGGCAAAGTGTTTTTGGGTTTTCCTATCTGAAATTTCTTATTGAAATTAAATTAAATTTATTTTTTCCCATCTAAAATTCCTTATCTTATAATTACATTTTGTTTGTTTTAGTATTCACATTTGGAACAGCCTGGAACTTCAAAAGCAACAGCAACAAGTTCAACTGTTGATATTATACAGAGTCCAAACTCATCTGGTGTAAGTAAAATATTTTTGTTTCATAGTTTTAGTTTTTTAATGTTCCATACTAAAATCGCCAGCTTTTTAAGATCACTCTTGCATCCGTCGTCACAGCAATTTAGCACAGCAATAGCAATAACTACCTACTTACATGCTGAAAGTAGACTAATGAAATTGTGAAAAATGGCACGTTCTACTGTTCCTAAAATTGAAAATAATAATTTAGGTCCATACTTAGGCCCGTATTACAGAATGTCACTCAATACTCAAGCATTACTAAAACTAGATTCAAGCCATTTGATTGGTTGAAACTAGTTTTAAGTAATGCTTGAGTGACATTCTGTAATACGGGACTTAATTTAGTTTCCTCTATTTTTTGTTTTAGGTTAAATCCACTGATAAAACTGATCGAGAAAAGCGACAACTAAACAAGTGCCGAAGAAACTTACGCAAAATTTGCAGCCTACAAAAATAATTAAAAAGCTGAAAACACAGAGATTTTGGAGGTTCTCATTGACAATGATTCAGTACAAGAGTTGTCAACTAACCTGACTAGTTCTTTTGCTGTTTTATTACAAGGGGAATTGTTAAATTGCAAGAGAAAAACAAGAGGACGCCGATGGAATTTGCATCAAAAAATTATCTCTTTAAGGCTATACAAAAGGTCACCTGCCACGTACAGACTACTACGACGTTTGTTTTCTTTACCATGCCAAACAACACTCAAAAACTTGTTGAATAGGCTTCCTCTAGAACCTGGCATCAACAATCATCTTTTTGATGTTGTGAAAGGAATAGCTGCCAATAACAATCCATTAAAAAATGAGTACAGTTTGTTGTTTGATGAAATGTCGATTAGAAAAAATTTGAACTACAATTCAAAATCTGATCAGATAGACGGATTTCAAGACCATGGAGAAGAGCATGGACGAGATCCACAAATAGCAAGTCATGCTCTAGTATTCAAGATTTTGTGTATCAGGAAAAAAATTAAACAGCCAGTGGCATATTATTTGTCAGGAGATCATGTTACTGCAGACAGATTAATGATCTTGATCAAAGAGGTATGTTATTTAATTGCAATTATTTTCATTTATTTACTGTTTATTTAACTGAAAATCAATTTCTATTTTTGACCCTATGTTTAACATAGAAGTTATAATAGTTTAACAATTGTTGAATTAATAATTTAATTGTTTAATATAGAATTATTTAATTTTCCTACTAAATATTATTAACCAACTTCATTTTCTTAATACAGGTCCTCCACGCTTGTTTTGATGCGGGCATCACCATTGCTGCAACTGTTTGTGATATGGATGGGGTAAATAGAAGAGCACTTTCACAACTAGGGGCTTCTGTTGAAAAACCATATTTTAAATTTGAGGAGTATGAAATTGTTGCTCTATATGATACGCCCCATCTTCTCAAATGTTTTAGAAACTTATTTCTAAAATACAACATTAAATGCAGCACTAATGTTGAGTGCAATGGAAAACAAATTGCAGGTAATTAATATCTTTAAATTTTGTATTTTTGTGGGGTGTATTACCACCAGAAAATTCTCTTTTTTTAATTAACACTCGTATGTTAGGTTGACTTGTATCAATGAAAATAAAAAGTAAATTGATTCTGACCCACTACTAATGCAGATAAATATTGTTTTTTTTTCAGATATCGCGAAGTGGAATCATATTGAAGATTTTTTTGAATTGGATAACAACAACCCATTTTTCGTGTTTGCGCCTGCCCTAACGAAGAGTCACTTAAATCCGAACAATAAACAAAAAATGAAAGTGAAATTAGCCGCGCAAGGTTTGAGTCATACAGTGTCTGCTGGAATGTATGCAAAAATTACCCAAGGTGTGTTGATATCATATGTTAAAAATATTCATGAACTAAAAAAAACAGCTCAAAATCGTCTCCTGTCTATTAATGTTCCCACTGCACACTGCGTGGATTTGACTTTCTGGCTTCAAGCTTAAAAATATAGGGGTTCTATGTTTTTTACAATTCTACCATCCAGAGCCATTTCGGTTTTTCAAAATTTTTATTGCAATTAAAATGATTATTCTTCTTATAAACGCTTTTTCATTATTTTAAAATAACATGCCTATACTTACCTAAACACTAAAAAAGTATCTATTTTTACAGGACAGCTGTCAACAGAAGCACTTGCTACAGTCAACCTGCTAAACAAGATCGACCAATTGTTTGACAGCTTAAATGCGGACTCTCCAAGTTTAAAAAGAGGCACCTTCGCTGGATGGATGGATCCAAACCATGGCGGGAGTGGAAAGAATATGGCGGAATTGAAAACAAAAATATCCCGAAATAGGCAGTTTATCCACCAAGAGACTACAACAAGATGCCTTGGAGAATTGTTTTGGGTGTGTCAAGAGTAATTGTGGGTCTAATTGCAACCCAACGGTTTCACAATTTGTTGCATCTTTAAAAACAGGAATCATCTCTAATTTGTCGGCACCAAGCTCAGCAGCAAATTGTGAGACAGATGATGCTGTGATTCTTGATAATTTAAATCTATTTTTGACCCATAATGCCAAACCTGATGTACGCCGTCCATCAACAGTAAGCAATAAGGCAGATTGTTGCAGTTTATCCTTGGATCAAATGGACGAAAATACTGGGGATCAGATCGGATCCCATCCCTTCAACCAACTACGCAGGTGGCTCCAGGAATACACCCACACACAAGCCGAGAGCTGGTGGACCCTGACACCAGGCTGAACAGATGGCAGCACCTGCTACAGCCGCCTCGCAAAAGAAGACATAAAGGATCAACAACGTGACTGAGAAGACACAAACAGCGAGTTGCTTCATATGTGAAGATACGGGGCACACTAATGCAACAGAATGTGAAGAGTTCAAGATGTTGGATGCAAACGCAAGATGGGACATGGCCAAATCCAAACGTCTCTGCTTCAGATGTCTTTTTATTGATCTCTTTTTCCTGCAGTCTATTTACAATGCCATGTCAAGATTATGTTTTTAAATGTCAAATGCACTAAGAGGAAGAATACCTGCCCACCAGTATAGTTCAATGGAGTTCAACTGCCTCAAGCTGAATATGTCAAATATCTGGTAAATAAAACCCTCTTATACAAAGATATAATCAAGCCTATATGGACCTATGGCATCACACTCTAATATAGAGATCATTCAACGATTCCAGAACAAGAAGAATCACTCGCCACCCAAATAACCTGGCAAACCACCTAATGGATAAAGAAGGAATACGATATGATGGAATAAAAGAAATAGAAAGAGACAATGAAAGGTCAGTAATATACAGAGAATTAGATGAAAAAGAAACCAAGCCAAGTACATCAGGACGAAAAGAAAAAAAAGGTAAAGGTGAGATTAAAGTTACACAACGTTCTACTGTGACTGAAAATGATCAAGACAGTGATGATGAGGATAAATTTGATGATGCAACTGAACAAGTGAAAGAGGTAACAGGAAAAAAATACAAGAAGGGGAAGAAGAATTGTTAAACCAAAAATACGAGAGATGTATGAGACACACTATGCTTATAATACATATATGGAAGATGTTCCTAAAAGTTACAATGAAGCTATAAAAATGGGCTGGAATGAAGCAATTGTGAAAGAGTTGAAAGCTTTAGAAAATGTGAAAACATGGACAATCACTGATTTGCCAAACGGGAAAGAAGCAATTGATGCTAAATGGATTTTTGTGAAGAAAGATAATAACCTAAAGAAGGCGAGACTGGTTGCAAGGGGCTTTCTTCAAAGAGATGATGGTTTTGATTTTGAACTTTTCCCCTGTCGCAAGAATGAGCACTGTCCGCACTTTCTTATCACATGCAGTGCAAAATGATTTTGAAATCCATCAAATGGACATTCCAACAGCATTCCTAAATGGAATACTAGAATTGATGTACCCTACAGACAATTGATTGGAGGTTTAATGTTTTTAGCGACGGTATCAAGACCTGATATTGCCTTTAATACGACATTTCTGTGTCAATACTTAGATAAAACTACTTTAAATCTGTGGACACAAGCAAAACGAGTTCTACGTTATTTGAAAGAAACAAAGACAAGTGGTTTTATTCATATTTTCACTTTAAATCACATTATCTCGTTTGACCGCCAGATTGTAGCAGCGATATCTGTCGTCGAAGAGATGCATTCTAACCACTTCTCAGCAAAAAAAAATCTGATAAACTTTTTTTCATTTAAGCATCTAACCTTCACAATCCAATAGGTCCCCACGACGCTCGAGTAAATCCCTATTTAGCCTCTTGGCCTCCCCTACTAGAAGAAGCGGCTACCAGTCACAGCCGAGCTGCCCAAGACAGCCGAAGAATTCCTGATGCGGTCCTCTCAAGAAGAGTCCTTCGCGGAGGAAATAGATAATCTGAACAGTGGGAAGCCGATAAACAAAGAAAGCCGCCTTCACCAAATCAGCATCGAGTCAATAAACGGCGCACTGAGACTCGGAAGGCGTATTCGTCCGGTCCAGGATGTGAAGGAAGAGCTAAAAAACCCGCTGGTAATCGATGGTGACCATCCTACGGTCAAGCTCTGGGTACAGGCTGTACATCGAAAACTCCATCACGCCGGTGTAGAAGCCACCGTCAACGAGTGCAGGCAACAGTCTTGGGTAATAAGACTGCGCCCTATTACACGCACAATACTACGACAATGCCTATTCTGCAGAATGAAGACGCAAGTACCGTCGCATCCGAGAACCGGGGACCTGCCAGCGTGTCGCTTAGCTCACCACAAGCGACCCTTCACCTTCACTGGGGTCGATTATTTCGAACCTCTCTCAGTGACCGTCGGACGAACTCGACAGAAGAGATATGTGGCCATCTTCACATGTCTCACAATGCGAGTCATACATCTAGAAGTCACCGGCTCGCTTAGCGCCGACTCCGCGGTGATGGCAGTAAGAAGAATGATCGCAAGAAGAGGCAACCCTACTGAAATATGGTCGGATAACGGCACCTGCCTGAAGACCGCCGACAAGGAACTACGACAGGCAATCGACGCAGCGACTGGAGAAGAAGCGGCGAAGAGGATCATCTCCTGGCGCTACATACCGCCTGGAGCTCCATTTATGGGCGGAGCGTGGGAGCGAAGAAGCTACCTATAAGAAAGTACTCTAAATATAGAAGCAAGAAGTCTCCAGTGGTTTCATTCCCCGCCAACCCAGCACACAAATGTGGCAGTAGCTCACAGAATTAATTTATCTTTATTGCTTCAGATGCTTTTTTTTTTACCTATTTTGGTACAGTCAGCGTCAATAATATCGGGACAAATAGACTGTCCAAAATGATCTAACTAACTATGAAAATTAAACATTTACTCAATGACACAAGGAATGTTTTAGAATGAATACTGTACACGACAACTGTCATTCTGACAAGAACTTTACGCAATTGAGATAAAGTTTAATTTTCTTAGTTGTTCAGACAATTTTTAACAGTCAATTCGTCCCGATATTTTAGACGCTGACTGTACAGTAATTTTATTCTGGGTGCATCGTTTTCACATTTAATTATAAAATTAATTAACTATGTTAAATTGTATTTACAACATTTTAAAAGAGTAACGGTGGAGTTTCTTGCCATACAAATGCTTCTTCTCCATACAAAACTACATTTTTGAATGGACGACTAGAATCAATTCTATTTTTATGTAAATGTTGACGTTCAAAAGTGCCTTTTAAGTGCCTAATTGAAATAAATGCTTTGACTTTGAACTAACTAACTTTCGTCGGTTATGGATTCTATTGTATAAATTGGATTGTACTCTATCTTAAAATACATATTATATAATGTAATACAATGAAATACTCTTTATTAAAGACATCATACAAATTACAGTTAAAATGTGTTACCTAGGTACATATTTTGAACGGCTCGGTTGGCGCAGTGGTTAAGCGAATGACTGCTGCGCTGCGTGTCGCGGGTTCGATTCCCGCACGGATCAAATATTTGTATGACCTACAAGTACTTGTTCCGGGTCTGGCCGTTTGTGTATGTGACTTTAAATGTTTGTAAACGCACCCACAATACAGTAGAAATTCCTAGCGTGGGGCAACGTTTTTTTAAAAAAAAAGACATTTTATATTGTTTGTTGTATTTTGTAATGTATTTTGTTTTGACAAAATGGAAAATTACAACAACCATTATTAAACAATCGTAGTTGTTGGTACTAAACTCAAAATAAATAATAATTTATAAACAAGTGACGTGTACTGTGACTAACATATGGATATATGGTTTCCTTCATACTTAAATAAAATTGTATAAATTTTATGCTATGCTTTTATTTAATTCTGTTTAAAAACTACAAGTAACATGAGCACGTTCTAAATAAATTACTGATTCCTATTATTAACGAAAACTCGCTAATAATATGAATGAGTAATTGGTTTTAGAACGAGCTCATAATGATAAACATAATGAAATTTAAAATCACCAAAGAACACTTTCAAATTTCGCGCCATATCTGAGTTGCCAAAGGGTCCCAGTGGCGGCGCTAGTAGTCATACTTTTATACCAACATTATTGTATGAAGATGACGTTCTTCTCCGCTAGGAGTAATAGTGTTCTGTGACATCGACCTTCGGAAAGAGACAATCGGCTAATTTCGGCTTCGTAGAGCGATATCTCTGTCGCACACTACCTATGTGACGTTATGTCAGTCGTTGTTCAAGTGCGATAGAGTGCGTTCGCGTCCAATTCAAAATATATATTTAAAGTTGTTAACACCCCCAAATTTAAGTAATTTAAAGTTGTACTATGGCATCTTTATGGCATCTCTTTTTTAAGATAAGATTTATTTATTTGTCTAAACATTGCATACATACAAGAGCATGCAAGATATTAGAAAACGTCGTTTGAGTCCATTCATGTTTAGCCGTTATTTTATTTTACCCGAACCTAAAGCCATCACTTATAGAAAAATTGGTGTATTTTATACAAAGAATAAAAATAATTATCTAAAGAAGCAAATCATAATTGTTTTAGCTCCTAATAGAGACCGGACTGTTTGTATTTCGTGCGACAGAGATAACGCTCTACGAAACCGAAATTAGCCGATTGTCTCTTTCCAAAGGTCGATGTGCAATATTTATCGCCGGGTACTGTACCTAGGTGATTGCCGGTGGTGAACTATATGCTAAGTGATGCTCTTGTGATGAAATTTAAACCCTGCCTGCCTACCTACCTACAGTTCATAGAATGACGACTCACTTCTCTATTTCTCTCTCCTTTTCTTTTTCTTTGCTCCGCTTTGGCTTCCGAGTCGGCGTTGTCGCTCTGAACCTATAATATTTCGGCATCTTTCAATATAAATTTTGCAAAAATGTTACGCGACTAACATTGACGATGATCCCAAAATGACATTACAATTATGACATATTTTGGAGCTTTTGCTTTTATGAAGTTTTTAACATTGGCCAGGATGCATTCAAAAGTTTCTAGATAAATATCGAGTCTGTAACTACCACAAAAATTATACTATGTGAACCCGCTTGTGGTGTTATGTTCTTTGATGTGAACTACCCTTGAGAAGTTGTAGCTAAGTCTAAAGCCGGCTACTCACACACCTGCCGCAGGGGCAATACCGGTCGCACGGCGGTCGGAGCAATATTGGCTATTCTCTACACACAAGCCTGCCGTTCAGTGTGTAAGTGATAGTCCCGCTGAACGCACGTCCATGAGTATGGCTCCAGTATTGTCGAAACACCAAAGGATTGGTATAGTCTTGGCACTTTCTGTGGTGCTACCGAAAAAAAAAGAAAGAGAAGATACTGGATGAAGAATTGGTTGCAGAAACGAAGCGAATTGTGCCACATGAACATTGTGAAAGAATTGGCAGTAGATGATCTTAATTTTTTTTTGCGAATGGATATTGATTCTTTTGAAGAGCTCCTGGCTATGGTAACATCAATAATAGAAAAGCAAGACACATTAATATCTCTGTTAAAATATTGTTTGTTTTTTTTTTATCCCACATGTGTGGCCGGTCTTTGTACACCTCTATTACCCGTGTCCAAACTTCGCGGTCTTTATTGTCCATTGTGACACGTGCATTACGCTCGGTTGTCGCCAATGAACTGCCAGTCAGTTCCAATCGTACTACACATGCGGCAACTTAGCAGGGCGGTAGATACAACCTAGGGAGCTAGGAAGGTCTTGCGCCCCTGCCGCCCTGCCGCAGGCCCAATCTAAAAATTGCCCCTGCTTGCCTATACACATCACAATTAAGGAGGCAATTAATGGTCCAATTCCAATATTACCCCTGCGGCAGGTGTGTGAGTAGCCGGCTTTAAGTCACAGAGTACTTTTTTTATTTATGGATTTGTAAGTAGAAGTCTGTCAGATCCACACAAAATGTGTCATTTTTGTAAACGTTTTTTTTACTAACTTATTTCTTGGTAGCTATTTTTGCCTTTTTTCTTTTAAATGTTTTTATATAAACACGTTAAAATATGGCGAATTTTGCACTCCGTTTGTTAATCGTGTTCCTAAGCGGTGCACTTATTCTAAATGTCTCGAATTATTTTTTTGTGAGGATTTACAACGCGTCTCGCTACCAAAGGTAAAGCAATTCACTTTATTGGCAGAATAGTCGACATCAGCTTTGTTTGCCATTTAAAAAATTGAATAGAATAGAACCAATAATGTTCCCACAGCTGGGACATAGGCCTCCTCGGTGAGAGGGAGGGAGAGGGTGCCGTAATCCACCAAGGGCGGGTTGGTAGATGTCGTACGTCTTCATTTTTGGTTGCAGAACATGCCGTTTGCCTTACAATGTTTCCCTACACCGTTTCGAGAGCAGTGGTGGTGAATTAACAATTTACACAAAGTAAAGAGCCTGTCTGGGTTCCAATCAAGGACATACATCTCGTATGTCGCGGCAGTTACCACTGAACCGCCTTCGCCACTGCTCTAGTATAGCCTGCTCGATACCGCTGTAACGCGCCTTAGCTATGCGCGGCGAGGCGGGGGACGGGAAGCGGTGACGAATCAGCCTCCTGCACTGATCCTCCGTCTTGCCGCACCTATACCTAAAAGTGCGCTTACACGCGCAACTTAAATTGCTCCATCCTGGTCAATTCTCGTCAACTATGACGTCACGACTACATCCAGAAATTTAGGGCAATGGCAACATGTAGCAACCTGTTGGCAGGGATACGGCCAGACAATATCATGCACTATGGAACAACTTAAAAATCTAGGCAATACGCACCCCCGCCGCCTACGCCGCCGCCCGGTTCCTCTTGCAAAAACGAGACGTAGTTACCTATACGTACAGTCACGAGCAATAACATATAAACATATCGCCAAATTCAAAAGCGATTTTCTTTTAAATAGCGATTGCAGCCTTGAGATAACTTAGATATTTCATTACAGTGTGGGTTCCAAAATATTATTTTCATAATAAAATAAGATTACAATTAGTAAAAGTGGAGAAAATTACTTTTTAAAGTTGGAAAGTGTATACATATTATTGCTCGTGACTGTACAAAGGAGATGGAAAGAAAATTGACTAAAAATTTCCAAACTGATTGGATATTGGGCAACTCATGAAATATATGGAGCAATCAGGAGCAATATTCTCGAAAAATATCCGCAATTTATTGTTGTTCCAGATTGTTCTAATTAATTGATCCAGATTGATCCATTAGTGTTGCCGAGCAATAATTTCTCAAAAAATTGCCCGTGTAAGAGCATCTTAAGGCACGGTACAGCGGCTTCGGTCAGGCTTTAGGTACCTAACTATATTCGCTAAAAAAAGGAAAAATTAAAGTAGGTGCTGTAAGATTTGAGCAGTTGCTTATTGATTCCAGAGCCTCAGTAAGTCCAGAGTACTGGTCAGCAGTGGTATCATGTGATGATAAAAACTCGTCATGTGCAAATGACAATCGAGGAAACAACGATAGCAAATTAGATTTATCAACCTACACTTCTTATTATTTGATGACTAAAAACCCTGAAACCAGTGATGGGAAGGAAATGGAAAACTGCCCCGAACTACCTCCGGGCCTTGGTAAGGAAATCCGACAAGATTTAAGAAAACTGAGAAACCACGGGCTCTTTGGACATAGTAGGTACAGTCGCCAGCACATCAAGCTACCCCAATCTGTCAAATTTCGTTGATAGATTTTCAACTTTACACCATGAGCATAAGGTTCATATTCAATTGGGAAAATTTGAATCTGTCTCATTGCTGATTCATTTATTTGAATATGGGCAATCAGAAAATTTTGTTGAGTGACCAGAGTAGAGTAGACCTTTATGTTCACATATTAGTAAGGTCTACAGGTCTACTCCAGTATGGTCGCTTTTGTAGGTATGTTTAGATGTTGCCAGCAGCGTCGCCCTCGTGGATGTCGAAAATTATCCCACGGGAATATACTACGGGGATAAAAAGTACCCTATATGTTAATTTAGGTAATAAACTATCTGTGTGCTAAACATCCAAATCCGTTGAGCCGTTTTAGCGTAATTGTTTTTTTTTTTGGTTGGGAAATCGTCAGGCATGGGCCCTTGCGGGCCCCGTCATTTTGTGCTGACATCTCTTTGAGGCGCGCGTGGAACACAACGCGCCGTCGACTTGGGTTTGGTCCTTACCGGACAGCGAGCTACCCATTACTCGCCGTCCGCAAGCTCATGCCTATGGTGGCCGGAAATCGGCCTGGGATTCCCGACGCCAAGGGCGTCTCCGTATCCTGCAGCGGCTAGGTTCACGAAGGCGCATAGACTGCCTGTTTTAGCGTGATTGAGTAACAAATATTCAAACATCTAAACGTACAAACTTTCACATTTATATTATTAATATAGTAGGATTCCACTTGCAGTACCTACTTATTCTTACCCCGTCAGGTCCTGAACTAGTGGATCGATCCCTAATCGCTACGAATTTGCACTATTGGAAAGACAAGTTAGGTGACGTGAAACCAGGTGGTATATACCAACCGCCAGACTGCAAGTCTCTGCAAAGTGTTGCCATTATTATAGCTTACAGGTAAATATTGTAAAATGAATCGCTTTTTGAATGCGTGTTTGAAACTTTGAAGCGCTCTCCTGTAAAATTTGTCATTTGACGTACAGTCGCCAGCAGGTCAAGCTATCCCAAACTGTCAAATTTTCCCAATTGAACATAAACCTTATTCCTTTGTAATAAAGTTGAAAAACTATCAAAGAAATTTGACAGATTGGGGTAGCTTGATGTGCTGGCCTCTGTACCTACGCCACGCCGCTGCCGGAGGCGGTATAGATCAACGGTCCCTACGTATAATCCCCTAACTACAAATGACAAATTTTACAGGAGAGCGCTTCAAAGTTTCAAACACGTGTACATCTTTGTTTTACATTTTTGTTAAACTAAACAATAGGCCGGCCTGAAGGTCACGAAAACAAAACATGCAAATCATGTATGCACAGAGGCCAGCACATCAAGCTACCCCAATCTGTCAAATTTCTTTGATAGTTTTTCAACTTTATTCCAAAGGATTAAGGTTTATGTTCAATTGGGAAAATTTGACAGTTTGGGATAGCTTGACCTGCTGGCGACTGTACCACTTAGGGGATTGTACGTAGGGACCGTCGATTTGATCTCCAGGCTTGATGTTTCATGCAGATCATTAGTAGGTAGTTCATTAATGGTAATCATTAATGGTAGTTTTCAAAGGACGCAGCGGCGCCGTTTATTAAGCGGATGGACTGTGAGTGCCTTTGCCTTGATTATGAAGCCATCTTTAAATTGAACGTATTTTTATTTCAAATGCAGGGGCAGCAAAAATTACCTCACAACATTTATGAATATCTTACATCCGTTCCTGATGAAACAACAATTGGATTACCAAATCTTCGTGGTCGAACAAAGTTAGTGGTTTCTGTTTTTCAGTCACCAAGTATATCACTGTAGTTTTTTTTTTTCCTGAAAACTGATCAATTTTGTCTGATAACTTTTCACGTCTCGGATTGCGATAGAAGGCATACTTACTGGTGGATCATGACTAGAGGGATAACAAATAGAGGCGTTAGTGTGAGTTTCATTAAATCTCGATCAAACGCTTCAAACGCGTTTGGCGCTCCGATTGTGTCCGTGTCAATGGCGCGGTCACGTCGTAATATAAAATAAAAAAACATAAATTTGTCAAATTTCACGACTTATTTCAACGCAATACCGTACTCCTGAAATATAAACCTAGGAATTTTTGTCGTATTTTTGACAAATTAAAATCTAGGTTTTACAAAAAACTTCAGACGTCTGCGATGTTTTTTCAGCGACATATCGGCGATATCGTGTTTTTCACCGGTTCAATGGCGCGGCCATGGGATTATAGTCTTGCAGCTCCTAAAATATAAACGTAGGAATATTTTCTATATCTTTATAATTATTTTTTTTACAAATTCAATATATCATTTACCAAAATTTCAGGTCTCTGCAACGCTTGGTCTTAAAGATCTCCGTGGCCGCGCGGTTCTCCGCGTTTCAATGACGCGGCCACGTTCAAACCCTTTTAACCATAATTTTGACAAATTTATGGTTTTGGGTTTTGGGAATCAACTTTTACAAATTTTGACAAATCTTGATAGATTTTTTTTTTTGAAATTACGCCTTGGCCACGCCATTGAAACGGACACGCTCCGATTGGCCCAGGATTGGTGACGGACCAATCGGAGCGCCGAACGAGCTCGATGCGTTTGATCGAGATGGTTAAATGAAACTCACACTAGGGCCACTGGAGGAATGGCTTTCATTTTGACAATTCAACAACATTCATTGCGTTATGTGTAGACGCCAGCACATCAAGCTACACTGATCTGTCAAATTTCTTTGATAGATTTTCAACTTTATCACATATGCATAAAGCTCATATTTAATTGGGAAAATTTGACAGTTTGGGGTAGCTTGATTTGCTGGCGTCTGTACATAACGCATTGTGGAGCAGACAAATTTTTCGAACATCTGCTCAATGCATTAGCAATATCCTTCAAAATTATTCAGATTTATAGTGTGTTACGCAATTAGAAGAGCAGTGGTGGCCCAGTGGTAACGGCCGCGACTTACGAGTTGCAGGTCGTGCATTCGAACCCAGCCAGGCGCATTACTTTGTGTAAATTATTTCATCACCACTGCTCTCAAACAGTGAAGGAAAACATCGCGAGGAAACCGGCATGTCCTAGAACCTAAAATTCGAAGACATTGGGCACTGGGCCCGCGTGGTGGATTAGGGCCCAATCCATCCCACGGAGAGGAGGCCTGTGTCCCAGCAGTGGGAACGTTATTAGCTGAGTAAGGGTGCTGGGTTAAGTAATTGGATTATTTTTATACCGGCAGTACATTCTCGTAAGAAAATTCATTACTTACATTCTTGCCGAAAAAGCCGAGGGCAAGAGCTAGTACAGACGCCAGCACTTCAAGCTACCCTAATCTGTCAAAATTCTTTGATACAACTTTGATTCAACTTTATTGCATATGAATAAGGTTCATGTTCAAATGGAAAAATTGACAGTTTGGGGTAGCTTGATGTGCTGGCGTCTGTACCTACCTAATTAAAAAATTATGTGAGCATACAAAAATAGCGATGAGGATTTATAAGTAACTCATATTATCTTTGTCGGGTATAACAGAAGTAAAAAATACAGTGCAGTACCTACCTATGCCTAGATTTCTGCTTCGCTAAAGATGTTTAATCAACCGTTAAGCGTAATTTGATTTAGATTTGACTCCATTCCCATTATCTACTTTAAGTTATCTCCAGAAGAAATAACCACTAATAAAAATCTTTTTCTAAGGTAACAAGAGTCAACCGTACAACCGCGGCAAACTTCTGAACGTTGGCTTCACTGTAGCCAGTCGGACTCGCAAGGGTGGGTTCCGCTGCATCATCCTACATGAGCCTCACATTGTGCCTCTGGACACCAGAAACCTGTACCGATGCGGCTGGTTTCCGCGGCAACTTGCGACCGTCGTTGAGAGACCTGTGAAGTATGAATTTTAGCTAGTTTGAGCCAGTTTTATAGCCCGACCGCCGTAAGCGCTAAGCGCGGCTATTTTAAGAACCAAAATATTTAAGTAGGTACCAACTTTTACGGCAGAGTAGCGCTCATGACGGTGGGCTTATAACATAGGTACTTACGCACCTAAAACATAACTGCACTGAACATCACCCTAATTGCGTAGGTAACTCACGATTCATCATAATCTGTTTCGTTTTGATTCAGATTGTTAAACCATTGCTTCTTAGGTTGGAAAAATGTGTTTGTTCAACAACTTAAATAACGCAATGAATATTGTTGAACTGTCAAATTGAAACCGATAATGATGAATCGTGAGTTACGCAATTAGGGTGCAGAGTTCGCAACTAAAATACCTACACACATCAAAAGTGGCTAGGAATCAAGCACGTTTAAGCTAGTTGATAAAAATCTGGTTTTTAAATTATATGTTTTAGGAGATACTATACTTTAAAGATATCCTATGGATACTTGTAGTAGTTTATTGTATGAAAAAGGAATAGTAAAAAAAAATCTTCTGTCACGTCGTATTCCTGTATACACCGAAAAAAGAAGTAAAATTTCTCCCATTCCTACTTCTGTGGAGAGAATAGAGCCGTGGTAAGGTCGGAAGCTGGTTCTCGGTAACGTGCTGTGGCAATTGCTCTGGGCACTACGCAGTATTATAAGTCAACTTTGGTCACGCTACCGCATCACTAGTAGCGTGGTATAGCGAAATGAAGTTACCTACTGCTCATACAAATTACTGCTCGACGAAATCTTACAATTACCGCGATAATGTTGGTTCAGCGATCAAACCATAAAAAATTGCTTACCTGAAGTCCATCTCCGTTCCCGAAGGCCGCTACGAATACCATATATTGAGCCCCGCAATCGCAGAGCCTGTTAAACAATGGGCTCATGAAAACAGAAATAGGGCAGAAGAAGAATGGCGTCGTTTTATGTATTTCTCTGACGAATTTCACTTTGGTATGAGCTCAGATACTAAACGTACACAGTATTGGAGGACACCTGGACGCCAAGAACGTTTAAAATCATGCCAGGAAGCCCATGCATACAGTGGTGGAACAATCATGATATGGGCGGGTGTTTAGATTGGCGGAAGAACCGAACTGATGTGGATCAGAGGCAATCTCAATGCACAGATTTACGCTGAAAGATTGTATCAGCTGTTGTAATTCCATTGCGGACCCAATTTGGTGCTTCATTTATGCATATTGCATATGCATGATAATACATTTCCACACACTGCCAGAGTCGTTGCAAACACACTTGCCGCAGCTAATATCAACGTCCTACCATGGCCTGCTCAGTCGTTAGACTTTAATCCCATTGAGCATGCATGGGATATGCTTCAAAAAAGAGGACTGCCAAATATGGACACCGTACACACAAAAAAATATGTTTTCTTCTGTTATACTTATAATGGACGTGGGCAGCCATTCCGGAACATGACATGAATAAACTCATTTTGAGTACCTATGCCGAATCGCTGCGATTGTGTTATACGCGTAAACGATCCCGTTGGTCTCGTGGTCCGACGTGCGACTGCTGAGTGTGGGTTCCTTGGTACGAATACCGCGTCGGGCAAACTGTTATTGGGTTTTCCCATTAGGAATTTCTTAGTAGCCCGGAGTTTTGAAGTTGGCAACGTGATACCCCCGTGCTTCGGAAAGCACGTTAAGCCATTGATCCTGCGCCTGATCTTACTCCAGTCGTGTTGTGTTGCCGTCTCATCGGAATAAGAGAGTGAGGGAAGAGTGAGTTCGCACTCACTTGTGCACTACTTATAATATACTTATAAAACACCTCAGCCTTTTGAATATCCAGCTCAGTTTTATGATTCTGTTAGTGACCTGTTCAAGATGGGTTTATCAGGATAGTACCTGGTCAACAAAAATACCAAGATATTTAGTTTGAAACACTGACTAGTTTTGGACAATAACAACTATTTACATCATCGCACGTATGTAGTCTTATGTTAAAATCTGTATTTGGTTGTGTTCTGTGTGATATACTGAAACATATGTAATTAGTTTTATCAGTGTTTAGTGTGAGTAGGTTATTTTTGAGCCAGTCATACCAGCTTCCGTACTTCTGGCCACATCGTGCCAAGAATTCCCAGAAAAGAGTACAGCGGTATCGTCGGCATATGAAAACAATTTAGCATTATTGGTTTTAAGGTTATGAAGGTCGTTAATGTACCTAAAGCAGGAACAACGTAGGGCCCAGTACACTTCCTTGAGGGACTCCAAATGTGACATTTGCATCATAACTAACGTATTCTTCCACCTTACACCCGACGCTTGCAATTTGTTTATGAGGATGGGAACAGAGACGGTGTCAAACGCCTTTATAAAGTACAGAAAAACGGTCAAACATTTACTACCAGTATCCAGATCCACTAGCGAGCTGAGGGCAGTAATGCATTTTCGGTTGATACTCCTTGCCTAAATCCAAATTGTGAACTACTTATGGTGTTACATTTGATTAGGAATTTCAAGAGTCTATTTTTTGTTAGTTTTTCAATAATTTTCGATATAGCTGGTAAAATGGTTATGGGTCTATTATTGTTGACATCGTTTCTGTCCCCGGCCTTATGAGCAGGAATGATGATAGGGAAGATCATACCTTTTGCAAAACAAAGGTGAACTAAGCTTCTAATCGTAGGAACAATTTCCTGGCTTGTATTTCAATAATCTATACCTAGTAGATTATTGAAACACAAACTTTATTTATTCAATAGGTATAGTTCTATTTGTTTTCGTCCTCGAAAATAATTCTAGTAGATATTGCGATATTGCAGCAGTATTTGAAACCCTTGCAAAAAACAATAGAATTATAGGAACGAATTATATATATGTTGCGAGAGTTTATATTATGTTACTGGAGTGGTTTTATTATTTTACAGAGCGCCCTACCAACCCTTAATCGGAGGTGCAATCGCTATGACACCGGAGCAGTTTCTCAAATTTAACGGATTTTCAAATGCCTACTGGGGAAACGATGCGGATTATTATGATTTATATAACAGGTAGCAGCCGGTTTTTCATTGCCAAATAAGTATTCATCCCATGAACAATTTTCCGGATTGGCAAAATAGTGGACAGTTGCCTACTTTGTGTTGTAAAACCTAATAGACAGCTACTTTCCACTCCCAGGGAAACCGGTACTAAGAAACGGAGCGAGAGTGCATGGGTAGCCGTCGCTTCCTTCTGCGAAGCAGTGATGCTCGCGAAGAGGGAGGCGGCGCACGTGAGGGCGAGGCAGTACATGCGCCCTCACGGTCCTAGCCTCCGCAGGAGACGCCCTGGGCGTCGGGAATCCCAGGCTGATTCCCGGCCACCGTAGGTGTGGGTTTGCTGACGGCGAGTTATGGGTAGCTCGCTGTCTGGTAAGGACCAAGCCCAGGGGCCTAAGTCTACTAATTTATAAACGTCACAATGGTCTCTCAATGGTAAGTTTTTGACAGATTTGCCATACAAAAACTGTCAAAAACACACCATTGAGAGACCACTGTAACGTTTATAAATTAGTAGACTTAGGCCCCAGGTCGACAGCGCGTTAGGTTGCACGTGCGCCTCAAAGAGATGTCAGCACAACCTGATGGGCCCCGCAAGGGCCGATGCCTGCCAGGGCCTGCGGGTTGTTCGAAAGAGATACCGCCGTCCCTGGCACACAGGCTACTGAGGGAACATGGGTGGGTTTTAGTCAGTAAAAGCCTGACACGCGCCCTCCTGCTCCACCCAGAGCGGCAGAAGTTATTTGATGACTTCCCACCCAAAAAAAATTCCTCGGGGAAAACCAATATATTTTGATCCCGAACGCCCCCGCAGTGCACCTGTACACACTAGCCTGTACAAAGTAGCCTGTGTACAACAAAAATGAATCATGGGAAACTTCTGCGGCTAGCATTTGTATGGACAATAAAATGAACCTATTTCGGTTTTCAGGATAAATGCCTCTAACTATTACGTTGAAAACAGTTTCCCTCTTGTTGGCAAATACAAAACGATTAGAAAAGGTATAGCTTTATGGCATAAGTAAGTACCTACCTACAGCTTCCATTATATTTTGCTCTTTCCTAACTCGGAACAACTTTTTATTTGCCATGGGGCCACTATATTTTAGTTTTATTTTGTCCCGCAGATCCGAATATTTGTCAACCCCATCTCCGTTGTATCTATTAGATGGTCTAACATCTCTATCGTACAATGTGGATAGTTTCGAACTAAGGCGCTTGTTTACGCACTTGCAAGTGAACATTGATACAATGGATGAAGCAGAAACAAGAGCTAAAATGCATAATAAATTACTGAACCCATATGACATGACATTAAATAATTTTGCCAATTATTTACGCCGTCCATTTATTTGTTCAAAAAATATACCGGGTGTCTTATAATTATTCGTACTACTTTCAGGACATGATAGTAGATAAAAAAAAAGCCTAAGCGAAAAAAACACAATTTCTTGTCTTTTTCGGGTTGTGGAGGTCAGATAGTCAGTTGCTCCATGTAAAATACTGGTATTCAGCTGCATCCGGTTGGACTGGAAGCCGACCCCAACATAGTTCTAGTATCTTGTCTTTTTCGGATACAACAATTACGCTTTCAAGCGAACCGATGGGCATGAAATTTGGCAGAGATATAGCCTGGGATACGGAGAAGGACATAGGCGACATTTTTTACTCAGTAACCAACATCTACGCGGGCGGACCCGTGGGCAAAAGCCAATGTAAGATAAATTGAAGCTCAAGATTTGACTTGGCTAGTTTTTATCAGCAAAACTTTAAACGAATAATTTAAATCGGGGGGGGGGGGGGGGGCAATGTCCGGTCTGCCCCGGGCGGCGAAAACCCACGCTACGCCACTGACTCCATGGATTCCATGTTCCGATGGAAAAATCTATATTAAATTATTCAATTTTTAGTGACGAATCCTGGAAGTTGTACACACGCCAGCACATCAAGCTACCCCAATCTGTCAAATTTGGTTTTCTATTTCATGAATTTTCGCCTGGGCTTTATAGGAGTTTAATTGTTGAAAATAGGCCACACTATCACGTCCTGGAAAGAATAGGTCTTACAACTCACCGTATATAAATGTTTTCTTACCCGTTCAAACATATGTCGATTCTGTCTTAAGTAAGGGCAAGTGACTGGAACAGTTTAGTCTAGTCAAAACAAAAGCCTATGATAATAAAGCAATTCTTGGCAAATCTATAATCGTGCTTACTGCACTGCGGTCATACCAAGTGTTTAAAACGGCTCGGCTATGTCCCAGTCACAGGCTACGGTTTGAAAAGTATAATGTGGTTTTCAAATCGTAGCTTGTGACGTGGACTCAATTAGTGGAAACTTGCGTCGTTAGACTTACTGGCTAAAAAGATGTGTATGGAACATGTTAAAATATTACTACGAAATCTAGTAATGACGTCGTTGGTAAGATTAACCATTTTAATAGTCTGACAACATTTTTTTTGTCATTGACAGTTGACATGACTACTGCCGTGTTCCGAAATGCAACAAAAGTGATATTATCGCGAACCCGACCAAATTGAATAGTCAAAAAAATTAAGAGCTATCAGATCATTAGTACTGATTTTTATTTTGGTTGGCTTTGCGATATTATCACTATTTGTCTAATACGGAATGCGCCCTACATGAGTCAGCTGGGGTGTTTCTCACTCTGTTACACGATCTTATGCTTTATTTTTATTGGATTGTTTTGTCACTATCACGCTCGGCAAATAATCGGATGTCTGTCCTTCTTTTAAACAAAAACTTTGAAAAAAATTACGTGTAACAGAGAGAGATATCACTTCAGCCGTCAGCGAATGAATAATGTAAAAAAATACTGTGTCCGATGATCCATCTCCCATGAGGAAAACGCTGAAAATTGTAAAATTGAGTGATTATATCGATAACATGATCAGTGCGTGAACTATAAATACGATAACAATGGCTTTTTTGGAGGTAATTAAAAGGGCATAAATTCTAAACTAACTTAACAAATGGTTGTCTGGCTGATCTGTATCTTTGTTTGAATAATTGCAAAAAATACCAGTTAAAATAGTACTACCTTGTTGATTTTATTTACTTTACGATATTAACACTGTGTAGCCTACCAGCAAGCCATAATGAGTGCAAATATGAAACCTATAATCCCAATATTTACTTCACCAAATGTACTTGATTTACAGTGGCGAAAGTTTTCATTTTTCGACCTCCACAAGAACGTTGACAACGGTAAAGTAGCTGAATGTTTGCAGGTAAGTTCTATTTCATATCTGTATGTATATTTTGTATTAATTTGATGTCACAGCTGTGCATTTATATTATTTCGTTGTTGTTTTTGTCTCGCATGATTTAACATAAACTACCTAGTTGATTTTGTGATTTTATCAACACAACGTGAATCTAGCCGACTTTTTTTCCATACAAACTTCGGGAGTTTATTACTCCACCATTCGACAATGTAAACATGGTATGGCTTAGTCTCATCTCATTATTAATATTGTCTGTGCAGAAACAGGATACTAAAGTAAAAAGCCATTAATAAGTTATCAGCCAACAAAGATTCGTTTTACTTGCTAATTTAACCTAAGTTTATGCTTGTTTAAATAATTAAAGAAGTGTAAAATCTCCAAAACCAAGTCGTTATCAACTCAAAACTGAAATATCGAAAAGTTCAATAAACTTTATTGTTCATTGATTCATGCAGTGGTTTTTTCATAAAACTGTTTAATGAATTAAGAGATGTCTTACATTTCGTTATTTTTTATGCGACTGTATTACTATAAATGATCCTGCATCTCACTCAATAACGATGTGCATGTAGACTAGTGTTTAACTGCTCATCACTGATACTATCTCAGTTGGACACAATGCCTGGTGAGACAGTGTGCTTTTTAGCCAGGAAAACCAGTGACTTCAAGGCCATGACTAGTGACCCATAAACCTCATTGATATAATCTTTAGTAGTTTTACTAAAAAGTTTTAGCTCACAGCAAAAGCCACATTTTTTCTTTCCCAGTCTGTTATATTAGTTAATTCATTATTTCATTTAGTTTTACTTTTTATTAAGACGGCCATCTGCCAAATACTTTAGCTAAAGATAACATAACACAAAAAATTACATTACATAACTCTCAGAAATCTAGACATACTGACATGTTTGACATATTAGTCATGCTTCCAACTTAAGTAACTAGCTACTTTTATTGCTACATCTCATAAAACTTTGTGTTTTTTATTTAACATTTGTGCACATTCAGGATACACAAGTGACTGCTACAACTAGCGGCAATGGTCACGTTGTGCTGTGCGACTATACGGGCTGGGCCCACCTCATCTCCCGCTCTTGGGAGATCACATCGTTCAAGGCTTATGAGCTGACAGTGTCGCTCGCTCAGCAGCTGCCGCATGACCCTTATCTGGTTACTATTGGTGTGAGTATATTTTTGTTATGGTGTCTTTAGAAACTTCACTCATGGTGTTTCTGGCAATGCCACTAATCTTTTTTTATTAATAAGCATATTACATATAAATAAGTTTATAAAGATTCTTCACAAAGCCAGGAATTACTTACACTCCCCAACATTGTGATCATTTTCTTGAATTGGACCCTCCCGGGGAACCTTCTGCTTACAGAGATTGAAGGACAAAGTTCCAAGTATAAATAAAACATGAAATAAGTTAAACTGCCCGGCGGTTGCTAATTACAGGGCAAAATACTTCGGTAACCCAGGTACCCTAAGTGAGATTGTCAGCAACACCAAGGCGTTGCTGGCCTTTTTCGAGGAGCTGGGGTGGATCGAATGACCGATTCTCCCACCCGTACGCAAAATACGCGCTTTGACGTGGAGTTGCGGACAACAGCCCGTTTTACCTATTACCTATAACATGAAATAAGTCAACAAAAGTTTTTGCTCAAAAACTTGTTTGATGTACAGAGTGCGTAGATACGACTATGTGATGGATCTTTTTATTTCACCCTATATGCATACAGAATTATTCATACAATCCAAAATAATTCCAGGATGACGAAGCAGGCACAAACCCTCTGATCAAGGTATGGGACTGGTCTCGCAGCGACCGACATGGCAACCCTACGTGTGCAAGAGTTTCACGGGCCGTGCCCTCACACATGAGACCCACGCAGGCTACCGCGCTCGCTGTGCACGAGAATAAGGTATATTTTAATTTAAGAAAAGTCAAAGTTTTCTGATTTGTGAATATTAGTCCTGGGTTGGGTTCCAAAGTGATTCTTATTAGCAGCCTGAAGATAAATGATTTTATTTCCGTAAGCAAGTTTGTACATTTTGACAAACTAGATGAGGTCGGCGTTTCATTTCTAACTACTCCGAGACGAAAAGAAATAAAAAAACCCAGGGATCAAAGCCTCTTTTAAAGTCCAGTTATATACGTTGGTTAGATTAGATCATTGGTGTCTGAAATGGTCATTTGAAGAAAGAAGTTGAGTCTAAGTTCGAGTTTGAGACTGTCTAATCAGTGCACGCATTTATCAGTAATCGTGCAGCTCTTAATTCAGAACTTAAGGAGCTCAATGATTATTGTTTATGCTTTAAAAAATTCTGTTATTATTTTAGTAATCGTTGATTTGCTTTTACTGATTGTAAGATATTATGTATTATGCCTATGTCCAGTAGTGGACGTCTTACGGCTGAAATGATGATGATGATGACCTTATGCGTGATTTTATGTATCCATTTCCAGAGTCTCCTGGCCGTTGGTTTCTTAGACGGCTCAGTATCGTTGTTTCGCGGCGTCATTGCACGGCAACGCAGCGGGAAAATGAGGACCTTGCCGGAGTCAGGGACCAGTCCTATTACTGGACTCGCTTTCAAGTAAGTCGTCGTCCTCCTTACCTTATCCTTATTTATTTAGTGTTGCCGCTGCATGTCTTCATTTTATGAAACACTAGCTGTCCCGTACCCACTTCGTTGGGCGCTAAACATTGTTATAAATAGATTACAACACAGTTGCGGTTCCATACATATGTCATATCTCTTTAACCATTCGTCCAAATTATATGCAGTAAAAGGGAAAAGTATTTTGTTTTAAACACTTGAGACGATCAATTTACTTATTTTGAAAAGAATTCATAATTGTTGATAATATGACCATTATACATGACCTAACGATTTATTTTTTTTAATATAAAAAACGACTTTTTGTGACTTAAATATAAAAGTTAGATATATGCTGTCGTTGACTTTTTTGTAGGCATTATCAAGCTCTCCAACTTTTCTCTAGAACTCAATCATATATCTCTCATCGTTAAGGCAGCATTCGTAAGAAACGTTTTCGTTCGACCGTTTTTTCTCCGACTTGCTTTGCAAATACGACTACCACAAAAACGTCTTTTAATTTTTCGGGTTAATGTAAAGCCTATAACACTCACAAATAACATGTCTTTCTATTGGGAAAAGAATTTTCACAATCGGTTCCGTGGATCCAGAGAGTACCCCCTACAACCTCTCAAACTCACAAACTTTACCTCTTTATAAGATTAGTATTATATTTGCTGTCATATTAGCGGTTTTCTAGTCCATTTCTATTTTCTCCACATACGTCAATCTGCCTGGAGTTGTCCCAAATATGTTAGCTACCTGGATACCAGCATTTTACACTGAGCGTCCGCCTATCTAACCTCCACGACTTAGTTATTGGGTAACCCAGTACCCCTTGGTAAGACTGGCTATTTTTGGGGTTCGGAGTACCCGTGACAACTGTCAAAGATTTCATATTTCTCTTTGACGTCAGTATGCATAGAAAAAAGTAATTATTATTTTCATTATCTACTGTTTTTTTTTTTTTTTGGGTGGAAAATCTTCAAATAACTTCTCCCGCTCTGGGTGGAGCAGGAGGGCGTGTCAGACTTCTACTGACTAAAACCCACCCGTGTTCCTTCAGTAGCCCGTATGCCAGGGGCTGTGGTATCTCTTTCAAACAAACCCGCACCCCTGACAGGCATCGGCCCTTGCGGGCCCCATCATTTTTGTGCTGACATCTCTTTGAGGCGCGCGTGGAACACAACGCGCCGTCGACTTGGGCTTGGTCCTTACCGGACAGCGAGCTACCCATTACTCGCCGTCCGCAAGCTCATGCCTACGGTGGCCGGAAATCGGCCTGGGATTCCCGACGCCCAGGGCGTCTCCGTATCCTGCGGCGGCTGGGGTCGCGAGGGCGCATATGCTGCCTCTCCCTCACGTGCGCCGCCTCCCTCTTCGCGAGCATCACTGCTTCGCTGAAGGAGGTGACGTGTCCTCGTGGAGGCGATCGGCGGCAGCGATCTCTCGCGTCCGGCCCTGGTCCAGGCCATGGTACGGAGCGAGAGGGCATGGGGAGCCGTCACCTCCTTCAGCGAAGCAGTAATGCTCGCGAAGTGGGAGGCGGCGCACGTGAGGGAGAGGCAGCATATCTACTGTGTGTGTTCAGTTAACCAAAAAACTAGAAAATTGGTTTGTTTATTATGTAAACTATACTAGCAAACCAAATTTAATTAACCTCTTAAGATGCACCTACAATAAAATTACTATACCACAATAGGTAAAAAGAATTGAAAATAAAACACCATCCATCTGCCTAGCCTTTTCCCAACTATGTTTGGGTCGGCTTCCAGTTTAACCGGATGCAGCTGAATACCAGTATTTTACATGGAGCGACTGCCTATCTGACCTCCACAACCCAGTTACTGGGTAATACGATACCCCTTGGTAAGACTGGTTGTCAGACTTTCGGGCTTCTGACGACGCGTAACGACTGTCAAATATCCTTAAATGACAGCCGGGACCAACGGCTTAACGTGCTTTCCGAGGCACGGAGAGGTCTTGCTATGTAAATATGGTCACCCATCCTCGGACCAACCAACCGCGGCAAGCGTAACTTAACCTGGTCGATCGACTCGTGCAGCTATTGTTATTTAGCCACAAGCCCCTCCTGAATTGAAAATAAAACAATGACAGGTAAATTAATTAAGTATGTGATTAAGGCGATGCTCAATATTTACAAATATTGTAAAAGTCGATGGTCTTTCTAATATTTTAACAACTTTTCATTTAGTGTGTGAGTTTAAGAAATCACGGAGTATAAAATCTATGTCATAAAAATATAAATTCAATCAATTTAAGTACCTAGCCTTCTCCCAACCGGATGCAGCTCTAATGTAACGTGACCATTTATTCTTTGACTCAAAACGGGACATTGGTTTAGGTATTTAGGTTAAATAACAGGTAGTCAATAAAAAAAAAAAACACTTTTTTAAAGTTCTGTACCTACGATACTTTTCGCATCTGACATCTGAGGGAGTAGGTATTTATTTGCTTGATAAACGAATATTTCGCTTGTAAGTTAACATTGAACGGACACTTTTGTTTCGGCATCTTAACTTATGATTCCAAAACAAAAGAAGTTTAATTATTTAACAGGTACACGAACATCAAACAACAACAAAAATATATCGAGAAGTGGGCGAACGAAAAATCTGTCAAACAATAGGATACCTATTTCTAATTTATTAAAAACTATTTTAACCTCTTGAAGATTGGGACGAAATATTTAACAGAAAAATAAAAATTAATTGATTTATATCCATTTTCTCAATTAAAAACGATTACCTATGATAACATTTATTTTTCGTTGTTTTAAATTTACTGCCAAAACGCTCCTTCCGATGACATTTTTATGACGTGACCAGACGTGACGTCAGATTTCAGATTTGTGTACCTAAACGGCACTGGTAAAAATAATTTATGTGGCGCAGTTTTAGAAGTATTTGTGCACAGAGGCACCGCACACCAGTAATACCATTTTCCATCTATTAACAAGCTTGTTAACTATAAACTCGACATTCCCTTGTTTTACAACTACTTTAGTTTACACAAAAGTGACGTCACATGTGTTTTTTTTGGGAGGGAAATCGTCAAATAACTTTTCCCGCTCTGGGTGGAGCAAGAGGGCGTGTCAGACTTTTACTGACTAAAACCCACCCGTGTTCCCACAGTAGCCTGTGTGCCAGGGGCGGCGGTATCTCTTTCGAACAACCCGCGCAATGATAAAAATGTCATATTAAGGAGCGTTTTGGCGGTAAATTCAAAACAACGAAAAATGTGTTTGATTTAAATCGTTTGTAATTGAGAAAATGGATATAATAAATCAATTTATTTTTCTGTTACATATTTCGTCCCAATCTTCAAATTAAAATACTTTTTGAATAAATTGGAAAATACCCTATTAATCAACAAAGCGCAAGCGATGACGACTTGGCCACTCTCGGCTATCGTCGTGTCGACCGACGACGCGGTCTCGCTCTTGCACACCGTTCGCGTCCGGCCGCCGGCTCGACTACTCAAATTTTCACGCGGTTTCAGAAAACGGGACATTTTTGCGTCCCAGAGTCCATTTCGGGGACACCGGGACTCTTTATTATAAAAAGGGACAGTCCCGTTCAAAACGGGACGTCTGGTCACGTTACTCTAATGGCATCTTGTGCTTCTTTCCAAGCATTAAAATGTTCTTTATTAGGGTGACACCGGTATCAGGTACAACGCCTTTTATTAGAAACCTCTTTTATAAACAACAGTATGTTTATAAAAGATGTCATTTTTATTATAGTGTTACGAGCTAGGGGTTCGTGACAATTAAAAACTGCCGATATGAATTACCGAAAATAACACTTTAATTAAACACACTAATTACACAACACAATAGCACTACGGATCACTCTTAAGTCGCACTTGAAGATCGCTTTAGATGTTCTCGCATGTATCGCTTCTAATGAACTACTCAGAACTCGCTCCGGTCCCGCTTATAAAGGGCCCTCGGATAGTTCCAGAACCTTCTACCGTAGAAGCATCTAGAATGCTCGAGTACATATCGGCCCTGACCGAACACATGTCGATAGTTCCAGAAAGTTCTAGCATCGAACTTTCTAGAAAGATCTTGACCATTAATTCCGCTATTCGATAAGAGATGGCGCTAGTGGTAACCAAACATCAATCGTGCCGCGCAACACTATGGACGTAACATTTGATCGAGCATCAACTTTTAAAATCTTGACTTACAGTAAATGTAATAAATTGTGTTCTTTTACAGAGGTGCGGACAAATTATTCGTGGTATCCCGCGCATGCGTGATGGTGATCTGGCTGAGTTCGGAGCGCTGCGTGACGCTGGACGCCATGGGCGCCGCGCCCGCGTGCAGCGTGCTGGCCGACAACCATCGCCTCACTGTGGCCAACAACGAGGTAAGTGTTCCATAAATGAATATATAAGAAAATGGCATTAAATTCACTTTTTTAGGATTCCGTACTGCAAAAGGAAAAACGGAACCCTTATAGGATCACTTTGTTGTCCGTCTGTCTGTCTATCAAGACTCTTTTTCTCAGGAACACGTGGAAATATCAAGCTGAAATTCATATCAAATACTCAAAGTCTACTGTCCCTTGGAGCTGTGAAAAAAACAAACTTCTAAGCCAACGCAATCAAAAGAAACAGTCGTTTATTCCGCAAATTTTCGACACTCGCAAGGGAATCAAAACCTACAGGGTACTTCCCGTGAACTCAGAATCTTGAAATTTGGTACGAAGCAACGTCTTATAGCACAAAGGAAAAATTGCGAAAAGCATAAATTATTAGTGACATCAAATAATAAGTTTTTTTTTTACATAATTACGTACAGGTTTGTACGGAACCCTCGGTGCGCGAGTCCGACTCGCACTTTGCCGGTTTTTATTTTATTTTTTATTAGCCTACTCTGTCTCACTGCAGAGCAAAGGCCTTCCCCAAATCCGTCCAAGCATCCTTTTCCAGGACTACCTCGATCCAACCCTTGCAATGCACATCTAGGTCGTCTCGCCACCAGTTCTAGGGCCGATCTCGGTGGCAACGTCCATCCTCAGACACCACCGTATAGCCCAGCGGTCACTGCGCATGCGGCTGGCGTGACCCGCATGGTCCCATTTTAGCCTGGCAGCCTACGTCTAGAATTCCCGTTTTGGAACGTAGCGTGGTGTTTTGAATTCTGTCGGTTCGTTTAACGCCTAAAATGCTGCGCTCCATTGCTCTTTGGCAAACTCCAAAGGCGGAACTTCCTAATAACCATTTGTAGTTAAAAATATGAAATTGAATTAAATAAAATCATTGATCAAAAGAAAAGAAACTTTGAAGGTAAAAAGCTACTAACCAGATTGAATTAGTTCCTTTATTTTTCCAATAAAACGACAATTTAATACCATTATAACTCCACAGGCTCTTTACTGCTACACGACAGAAGGCCGGGGTCCGTGCTACGCCCTCGAAGGTGAGAAGGTCCGTCTGGACTGGTTCCGTAGCTACCTGGTCATCACCACCAACGAGACCCCCAATAAAACGGCCGCCTCAACCAGTACTGCGCCTGCGCCGAAATCACACCACATCACAATCCTAGACATACAGAACAAATTCATAGTTTTTTCGAAAACTTTCGAAGAAATTGACGCAGTTCTGACAGAATGGGGGTCTTTTTACATTCTCACGAAGAATAAAGAAATGATCTATTTGGAGGAGAAGGATTTGCAATCGAAGTTGACGCTGCTTTTTAAGAAGAATTTGTATGATGTTGCTATTAGGATTGCTAGCAGTCAGCACTATGATGAAGCTGGCCTGACTGAGATATATAAACAGTACGGTGATCATTTGTATAGTAAGGTATGTTTATATCAATTCCCTTTTAATTTTTTCATTTTTGTGTCGATTTCACCGGAAAGGAGATACTAGTAATAATTATTATACATTTTATCTAAAGGACAAACTGTCGATGTCTCTGATGAGTATCAGCACGAGAATTCAGTTAATATCCAGCATCACTTAACAGCTAATCCTATTTTTCAGGGCGACTTAAAAGGTGCTATCGACCAATATGTAAAAACTATCGGCTGGTTAGAAACCTCATACGTAATCCGGAAATATCTGGAATCTCGTCATTTGGAATCCTTAGTACAATACTTAGAAGAACTACATAAGAAGAAGGGATGTGCCACTGAGGACCACACTACGCTACTTCTGACATGTTATATGAAGATAGACCAGCATGATCAACAAGGGAAGCTGAAGGAGTTCATCAATTCCAAGGATAAAATCATTGATTTTGATGTTAATGTTGCTATTAAGGTAGGATTTTGCATGAATTATGCTTGAATTTGTAATCTCAAAACAAAATACATTTCATCGCCACTTAATGCATCCTAAAGTTGATTAGTGAGTAACCATTTCTAATAAAAACATTTTTCAACACACTTGCTCATAGAATGGCTCTAATTTCACTGCAATTAGGCACATAATGACACCTATTATCAAACTGTGACTTTTTCATTACTATTATTCACTAGTGAGTTATAGAATTGGTTGAGTTGCTTTGTTCTTAGTGAGTTATAGGTTGTTTTTTAATTGGTTGAGTTGCTTTGTTCTTAAAAACAACGATGATGATGATGACGATGACGACAATGATGATGACGATGACGTTGACGATGACGATGACGATGACGACGACGATGATGATGATGACGTTGATGATGACGATGACATGACGATGACGACAATGACGATTACGTTGACGATGACATGACGATGACAATGACGACGATGACGATGACATGACGATGACGACGATGACGATGACGATGATGATTTTGTAGTATTATTTTCTTCGCAAGTGTGTTGAAAAACGTCGTATGATACATGTGTGTATTGATGATTATCGTCCTCGGCTCTCTTAAGACCCTCGCCTAACGGCTCGGGTCTCAATGACGCCTCAGCGATAATCACCAACGTTACACACTTGTACCATAATGTACTATTGTTTGGTTGCAATTGAATTTGAAATTTGTCACTCGAATGTGTTGTCCGACAACTACAAAATTATACCAGTAGATGACTTTTTTGTTAAGTAAATGTCAATAAAGTGTGAGTGAAGTTTCTTCAATCATTTATGAACTACGGTGTAAATTCATGTTAGAAATTGGATTGTTATTAGTAGTATAGAGGTATGAGGAACAGGGAGTAAAGTTCACTCATACTCTATAATATGGAAAAGGGAGAATCCTCCGACCAGACGGGCGTTGTGTCTGGTGGGCAACTGCCCGACAGTTGATGTCGGGATGTTGTATATATACGAGTCGCGAGGTAAACTCTGCTTGCGCGATGTAGGATTTGTGTGACGTCAAGTCTTTGATGCGTAGTTCGCATGTCGCATTGTAGATGGCGCTACAGTAGCAAACATTAAGTGGCTCAAAAGCATTAATTAGCATTAAATCTATAGCCAGCCTCTCAAAACTGTGAAGGAAACATCGTGAGGTAACCGCTCTGTCCTAGTACCAAAAATTCGAAGACATGTGACATCTACCAACCTGCAATGGGCCCGCGTGGTAAATTATGGCCCACTCTCTCTGAAGAGGAGGCCTGTGTCCCAGCAGTGGGAACTGTATATGCTGATTATGCTATTCTGTGTATAAATCAAACATTTTAATTCTTACTCAGGTGATGCGTCAAGTAAGCGTAGACGATGCGTTATCGCTAGCCGCGAACCACAAACGTCACGACTGGTACCTGAAGATGATGCTTGATGATAAGAAGGACTACCGGAAGGCTCTGGACTACATCGTGGAGCTGGAGTTCGATGACGCCGACCAGTTCATGAGGCAGTACGGCCATCGGCTCATACAGCATGAGCCAGAGGAGAGCACCAAGTTTTTGAAGTGTGAGTGTATTAGTGTGTTAGGGTTTTGAGCTGTTATTGGGGAAATGTTCTAGGAAGGGAAATGTGTTCTATTGACAGGCCTGCACTGTCCTCCCATACATTTTATCTCTGTAATTTGAAAACATTGTTAAAGCCAATCATTTTTAAAAGAGTAACCGTGGAGTTTCTTGCCGGCTCTTCTCCATAGGAAACAACAATTTGGAACCGTGCACCTAGCTTCTGACGTTTCATAAGTGCCCATGCAGGTTTATATGAAATAAAAATATTTCGATTGATTTTGATGTTGAAGGGAAATAATTTATTTTGTGTAAAATGAATATAAACAGACAAAAATGTCGTATCAAATCTTCGAATAATATAAACACGAAATTTGCTTTAAATTTATTCCAGGTTCAAACTATCTGAAACAAACACAGCCTGAAAATGTTCGTTAAAAACTTTTTTTTAAATGTGTAACATCTTCCCTCTCGCTTTCCTGTAATCGGTGGGAGTCATTTCGTGAAAAGGTACCAGGTAGGTAGGTTATATTATTATAACTCATTTTCAGAGTGTTTGGTACAATGTTACCTATTACCGAGGTTAGATGTTACACATCCTAGGCGACTATTGCAAGGCTCACTCGTTTGTTTTTTCTTATTTGAGTCGTTACATATTGAATCCTCAAGAATATTAGAAGAGCAAACTGTTTTCTTTTTGTGTTGCATAGAACACCACTAGTGTAAAATAAAACGCACACTTCTCCTCCGTACAGTACTATGCACAGACTACAAACCACGCAGCAAGCCGTTAGTCGATGAGATTTCCCTTTCCGGTGGCGTCAGGGAGCCAATCAGCGCCCTTCCTGACGACTACATACCCATGTTCCTGAGCAACTCGGAGCGACTCATAGAGTTTCTGGAGCACATGACGCAGAAACAGAATAATTGCTCCAAACTTGTGTTCGATGCGCTGATAGAACATTATATTCATGTTTGGTAAGTGGAGATATGGAATTTTAAACTTAATCGTGTCCTTGAAGGAGTAAGCAGAAGAGTATAACTTTTAAAATCAATAAGCAAAAGGGCAACAGGGAAGACGTAGAGTGGGAAGACCTCCCACAAGGTGGACTGATAACCTTGTGAAGGCCGCGAAAATCCGCTGGATGTGGGAAGCACAAGACCGGTCGAAGTGGAGGAGCCTGGGGTAGGCTATGTCCAGCAGTGGACGTCTTTCGGCTGAAATGATGAAGCAAAAGGTGCACGTTTTGGCTTATTGATAAAAATATATAAAATGGGGGCCGACTTAATTGTAAAACAAAAATTAAAAACACCTGTGGCGCATCGTTCGCGTTTGTTGTTCCGATTGGTCACTCACTAATCCAAGGCCAATCGGAGCGCCGAACGCGGTGGATGCGTTAGATCGAGATGGTTAAAAGAAACTCACACTGGGGCCGGCCACTGTTCACAAAACCATACACTGGCATGCTACTGTCAGTTTCCTGACTGATTTCCATTATCTGGGCATGAATCCAGTGTCGTGGTTTTTTTTTTACAACGACTGATGAAAACTTCAATGTGTCATGAATTAATCTTGCTTTTTTTTTTCTCAGGGCAAAATCTCCGGAAAGCGAAAAGAAAGAATACGAAGAGAAAGTGCTACGCTTACTAAGGAACCCAGATGCTAACTACGACAAGGACCAGACTCTGATCATCTGTCAGATGCTAGGCTTCCAAGCGGGCGTGCTGTATCTGTACGAGGAGAACAAACTGTGAGTATAATCTACTTCGTCATTCATCAGCATCACTTCATCCGAAAGACGCCCACTGCTGGACATATGCCTCCCCCAAGCACCGCCACTTCGACCGGTTCTTTGCTTCTCGCATCCAGCGGATTCCTGCGGCCCTCACTATGTCATCACTAAAGCATCAATAATCCTGAAGAGAGTAGCGTCTGCTAAGACCCTTATAGAGCTTTAAGGGGAGATATTTTTCGCGCCCATCCAACGCGTCATTATCGTGTGGAAAAAATAGGGATAGTAAAAGGACTGAGAAAAAGCCTTTACTGTTTTGCAATTTTCTTTTCATAAAATATTTTTTTACTTATAAAGTGGTATATCAATAAAACTAAACTAAATCTGGAGTGAATTTTTCAAAATAAAAATAAACGGAAGTTATCAAAATTCAAATCATTTAATCTAATCTATGCGCGGTAATAGTATCATTATAATTGTAGCATCGATTACCCCTGAACTTGAAATACAACCACATCACTAATTAGTATCCGAATGAATAAAATACAAAATTTCAAGCAGCCGTTGTTGTTTACTTACATCTTTCAAATTGAGAATGGTTTGGGACTTGGGCCTGGCAAAATGTATGTACCAATGGTAGATTACCTTTTGATGCCTTACCGACGCTCAATATTGGCAAGATAAACGCAAGGTAATTGCCTGTAGTGTTATTAGTACCATACACTACCATCCAGTGACGCGGCGACACGCTAGTGACCTAACTAAATACGTGGGACACTCAGAAACTTTTGCGAAAAAATATATATATTCCATAGGTAAATACTTTTTATTAAATCTTTTCAAAGTACTCTCCACTAACCTCTATACAAAGTTTCATGTGTCTGAACCAGTTTTCGAAACACTTTTTCCAGTCCGCCGCAGACACCTCGTTTACAGGCTGCTCAACGCTGACAGCGCATCTTCCGGTGACGAAAATTTTATCCCTATAAGCTGATTTTTAGGGTTCCGTAGCCAAATGGTAAAAAACGGAACCCTTATGGATTCGTCATGTCTGTCTGTCCGTCCGTATGTCACAGCCACTTTTTTCCGAAACTATAAGAACTATGCTATTGAAACTTGGTAAGTAGATGTATTCTGTGAACCGCAATAAGATTTTAACACAAAAATAGAAAAAGAAAAAACAGGTTCCCCATACTTAGAACTGAAACTCAAAAAAAAAATCATCAAACCCGTACTTGTGGGATATATCTATGGATAGGTTTTCAAAAATGATATTGAGGTTTCTAATATATTTTTTTTCTAAACTGAATAGTTTGCGCGAGAGACTTCCAAAGTGGTAAAATGTGCCCCCCCCCCCCCCCCTCTGTAACTTCTAAAATAAGAGAATGATAAAACTAAAAAAATTAAATATACGATGTACAACCATGTAAACTTCCACCGAAAATTGGTTTGAACGAGATCTAGTAAGTAGTTTTTTTTAATACGTCATAAATCGTATTATGTTAGTTGCTACTACGGAACCCTTCATGGGCGAGTCCGACTCGCACTTGGCCGCTTTTTTTTTTCGGGAATGAAAAGAAGTCACACGGTGCTAGGTCAGGGCTGCAAAGAGAGTGACCCGGGAGTTTGACCGGCGTGCTTTCCAGAAAGTCCCTCGTTTTGAGCGCGGTGTCGTGGTGAAGCAGTAGCTCGCGGAGCCCCGTGTTTCGTCGGTTGTTGCTCACAACAGAGAAAACTTCTGCCAAGCATTAGGTAGTATACCATTCAGCGTTGATGCTTCTTTGGTTTCGTAAAGGAATTGACACCAAGTAACAAGTCAAATTCAAAAAAGGGAAAGGACTGTTATTTTTGGTGTGTTGTCACCCCAAATTTATCAGTCCTTTCCCTGTTTACGGTAGTACGCAATATAATGCACGCAATTTCATGCGGGTGCATGGAATTGTACCTACAGGGATCGTGGGAGTATTTAAAGTTAAAGATTTTGTAAAAAAAACGTCCTAAAATTTGGGAACTGTCGATCTTCAATTTCTCCATAAACAAAAGATTCCCAGGTATGTTCAAGTACAACATAATGACGGGATGAACAAGTGTCTCGGTCTCATTAAGGGTATTTTTACACCCGTTAGAGTTCACACTCGGTAATATTGTGTACATGAGAGTGCGTATAAGAAAGAAAGAAATATGTCCGGTAGTTGAAAATTTATTGAAACCCCGTGTCTCCAGTTTGTCTCTATCAGCCGCCTCCACTACACATGCAGTTCAGTAAAAGCAACGGATGCTAAGTCGCGCACACACTCGCAAAATCATAAATCAGAACGTACCACACAATCGATTACAAACTTTATCGCTTCAAACACAGCGTTGATTATGCACCGTACAACTAACTCACACGAAAACATCGGACCTCGAAACCTATCCCTTTGCAGTGAGGTTTGAGACAGAGAGACGTTATCTCTCCGAAACTGTTCACCGCTACACTGGAGGATGTCTTCAAGGTTCTGGACTGGAAAGGGGCTGGCAACATTAATGGCGAGCGCATCACTCAAATTCGATTAGCCGATGATGTAGTTGTCACAGTTGAGAGTATGGACGACCTCAGAACAATGCTCGAGGACCTCATTACAGCTTCCGAAAGATTGGGTCTTGAAATAAACAAGACAAAGGTCATGTCCGATGTAACACCCACTCTCATGAACCTCGGAAACACTACACTCGAAGATGTGGACGAGTACGTTTACTTAGGACACAATGCCCAGTTAGGTAGGTCCAACTTCGAGAAAGAGATCAATCGTCGAATCCGACTCGGCTTGGCGGCGTTTGCTAGTTCTCCTATTATTAATTTTTCTGTGGCGGTGACCGAAAGTTTTCGTGTTCACCTAACTCAAACGCAGCATTTACGTCACCCATCTATAACAATTCTTGTGCCGCCCAGTTGGCGCTCCCAGGTAGCAGTCCACCTGCGCAGCGGTGACGCCGAGGCCGCACTAGCCGTGTGCAGGCGGCGCGGCGCGGCGTGCCCGCGCGTGTGGCTGGACGTGCTGTGGGCGCCGCCCCCGCCGCACTGCCTGCCCGAGCTGCTCAACGTCATCGGTCAGTACACTACGTAGCTATATCTTCACTACACTACGCGTAGGCCGCACTAGCCGTGTGCAGACGTCTATTAACAACCAGTATACTAACTGGCTCTTAAAAGAAAAAAGAATATTCTCAAGCACTTTTACAGTGATGTAATTCAAACTAATTTGTATATTAATTTCATAAATCTTGTCCACAGCTAATGAAAAGTTACTCTCACCTATTCTCGTCATCGACTGTCTCGCTAGCACACCTACATACACATTAGGAGATGTTAGAAAGTAAGTATTCGTTAATCACGTTAATTTCATATTAATTGTTTTGCAAATGGAAACCGAATACGCTATTAGGTGCAGTTTTTGGCGGACTGCACCGCATGACTTAAATCCTCCGACATCACCTTGTTAATTTTCTATAAGACATCGCACGCTAAAGGCGAGCTGCATGTATTTTTTATTTGAAAATGCGTTCTATTGCGGCTGGGGCCGTAATGTGCGTTTAGCTTTAATAGTGTTTAATTTTAAAAATCGATTTATCTTGCATGCTCCGTTTGAGTAGTAGTATTTTCGTATTAATTTTGGCATTTTAAGAAAAATCTTCATAATCTTTTTTCTTTCCAAGGTATCTAACAGACGTCCTAAAATCTGAGAACGAAGTTATAACCAGAGAACAACAACTTTCATCTAAATATCGAACCGAGAGCGAAAAAATGCGTGAACAGACCACCGTGCTACAGAGCCAGCCCGTCGTGTTCCAGTCGTCACGCTGTGCCGTCTGCAACAAGCCGCTAGAACTGCCCACCATGCACTTCTTATGTCAACACTCCTTCCATCAGAGGTGAGCTATCAGAGCTTTGTACAGAATGATTCGTCACTGAAAACGTAAAAAAACGGAAGAATTGCGTCTACAGGGTCAAATTAAATTAGCTAGCGAAACTACACAGTTGTTAAATCAAAACATGATAACACAAAAACATTTTCTTGATTGAAATATTATCATTTTTGGGATCAACGACCGCAGGAAATATGCGTATGAAATATCGGTATAAAAATTAGTTCCTTTTTTGACACTTCACAGGTGTGGTATAGTATCGATGTCCTCAACACTATAAAATATTACAAGAAACTGTATTTCTAAACTCATTTTTCAAGTACCAGCGGTTTTACTTACTACTTTGAGTTATTAAAAAAAAATGATTCTTTTTGTTCTGTTGACCCATCACGTCTGGAGTTTCGCTAGAAATTTAAAAGTATGTAGTATGCACAATCTTAATCTATGTCATTGTCTAAGACCGAAACTACATGATCACTTTTGGTGTTGATGAAAAACAAATGCTTATGTAGATAATAATCCACATTTCGTTTTCAGCTGTTTCACAACATATGCCGAATCTGAAAATGAATGTCTCGTGTGTGCGAGCGCCCGACGCCGACCAGACTCACAACCGCACGTCGCAGAGGCGTTACATGCAAGACTGCACAACGAACATGACCCGTAAGTACTGACCCGTATTTATTACTATATGCAGTGCGTCTATGTGACTCTGAATGCACGTTAAGCCGTTAGTCCCGGCTGTCACTAGTAGATCTTTGACAGTACTTTATGGATAATCAGATACCCGAAAGTCTGACAACCAGTCTTACTAAGGAGTATCATCGTATTACCCAGTAACTAGATTGTAGAGATTAGTTAGGCTGTCGCTCGGTGACTTTGGTTTTGTATTTTCGTTTTTTTTTTTAATTGCCACCGACTTCCGAAATTAAAGTTGAAGGGCACAGGGAAAGGAAGATGGTTATCAATTATATATTATAAGGAGATAATAAAAAAAAACTGATTAACTAATTAATGCACTTTATTTAAAAAAAAATGGCGATTATCTTAATACTGGCTATACCATGTATTATGGTTTATACCTATTACATAAATACGTCTAAGTATTTAATAAACATTCTTTTTTTTAAATTTTCCTATTTTTTTATATTCTAATCTTTAGAATGCATTAATAAAGCAGAGAGAAAAGCGCGCAATTTAGGACAAAGTACGTGATTTGAATTGTCACTTGAAAGGACAATACGTCCAACGTCAAACAAAAAAAGATCAAAGTCCATAGACCTGACCTTACCTGACCTTGATCTTTTTTTAAATAACTGAGGTGACTACGACCTTTTTTTTCCTACATCCATACTAGCTTTTAAAGGCTCTCGTGTCTAATCTTTTTATGCGTTTTCGGGTTACAGGGCCAAATAGTTTAGTAGGTTTTCTACTAGATAGCATTGTTATTTGAATATTGAAAAAAAAATACAGTGATCCTTCTTTCCCCTTCAGTTGTTTTTCACTTTGTAGCGCGGTTCCTTTTGGAAGAGAACTGTTTTTATATTTTTTGTTAAATGAACGTTTTCTTTTTACTTGCGGTACCCACCCCACACAAATTCCTATACCTTCACTTTTCAAATCGTTTTATAAATGATGGAGTTTTGAGGTAACAAATACAAAAAATTACAAAAAAATGTGACCAAATTAAAAAAACTTCCTTTTTTTGTAGTCGAGTCAAAACACTTGTATTCAGCTGCATCCGTCTTGGGAACCGTGCCCATCATTTACGAAAAAATCTGGCAGATGATGATGTAGCGAATACGTCGTTGGACACACACTACTTCACTAAAACGCATAGTTAACGTCGCGTTCGTGTGTGCATAAGTCGACGTCCACACGGATCGACTAGAGACAAGACCACTAGATTTGCAACGAGCATTAAGAATGCAACAGTGTCGAAAAAACATAGTGTTCTATTTTCAACTGTCGGCGCATTGCGTTGAAGATCTGTTGCGCGAAAAAATTCCGTCGCGATTTTATAACGTCCGTGTGTACGTCAACTAGCTCACAGCTGCATATTATGCCACCGAGACACTGCACGAACTTGATCCGTAATTGAATGATTACTACTCGCGTAATTGGTAATTCAACGCTACTTTCAGGGTAATAAAGGAAATACTCCATTCACTACTAAGTACACTGTGCTACAGTTGCTAACCGCTTGTAGGCCATTAGTCGAGGTCTTTTTTTAACCGACTTCAAAAAGAAGGAGGTTATCAATTCGACATGTTTATATTTTTTTTTTTTTTTATGTATGTTCGGACATAACTCCGTCGTATATAGACGGATTTGCAAAATTCTTTTTTTGTTCGAAAGGGGTTTATTCCGAAATGGTCCCATATAAATTTCATATGGATCTGATGATGCGTTTCGGAGACAGACAACGGAACTCTTCAAAACATTATAGCAAATCAACCGCGAATGCGGCTGTCGCATAAATATGCATTGTTTTGACCCTGAGGATGATGAAATTTCGAATTGGTGTGGCGTAGGTAACTAAAAAGTGAAAAATAAAAACTTTTTTCAAAAAAATATCAACCGACTTCCAAAAAAACACTACAAAGTGCAAAATAACTTTAATTTCGGAAGGCGGTGACAAAGAATTAAAATACCTACACGTCCAAAGTCACCGAAATTAAAGTTATTTTGCACTTTGTAGTGTTTTTTTGGAAGTCGGTTGATATTTTTTTGAAAAAAGTTTTTATTCGTTATGAAATCCTTTCTTACTTTTCTGTTTCCAATCACCAGCGGCACACATACCTGACACTTCTTTTTAAAATGTCTTAAAGTGTCACTATGTCCCACTAAAGTATCAGTCAATATCTACTTGCCTAGCCTTTTCCCAAATGTGTTCGGGTCGGCTTCGGGTCAAATCGGATGCAGCTGAATCCGGTATTTTACAATACACTCAACTCACTCTTTTTCCTGGCTTGTAATTTGTAAGACAATACGCCTAAGTGTGCGATAAAAACGAATCATTCCACTTTGACAGTGGAATTCCTAAAATTTTGCAGTGAAATCTGTCCCACTAATTCGATTTGGTTGGGCAGATTCCACTATGCTACAACCTTGTTGGATCCTGTCCCACTAGGGTTGGCACCTTAGAATAAAAGTACAAATTTTTTATTTGCATTTTTTTTATTTCCGCTTTGTTTCTATAGTGGAATCTGTCCTACCAAATCGAATTAGTGGGGTAAATTCCACAGGCATTCCACATTGCCCCACCAGTGGGGCGGCTCGGTGGGACAAAGTGGAATGATTCATAAAAACATCGTTTTTCGGTGTCTTATGGTGCAGAGACTTGACGTTATTGTGCTCGGTTCCTATAAACCAGCGGTTCTTAAACTTTTTCGCTGGTGACCCAAAATATAAATATATTTGAAGTCCGCGACCCTGACGTTTTATTCATTTTCCAGTGATAATAAAATAATAGGACTAAAAGTCCGTGGTTTGCTCAAATATGTCATTACGAAATATAAAAAAAAAAACAACGTTATGAATATTTTCTTTATTAATATGTATGTTAAACAAGCAAGTACCAGCATAACTTGGCATTCATAGTAGAAAAGCGATATTTTTTTAATCAACAGAGGAAAAGATGAATAATGATCGATGGGACTTATACCCTGAGGGATATCATCACTAATTGTATTTGTGACTAGCCTGATGCTGTACTTTTGAGCAAAGAAGATTTATACGCGGAGTTAAGTTTATTGAAAGTGACCCCCGCATCTTAGTGCCATGCATGGTAGATTTGTTCCGGTCCGAGTCAAGAATGATGGATTTACTTACTAAAATGGCAGCATTTTTTTATTTCGAAACTGGACAAATAAATCGTTTCGTAAGTTAATTTTAACTGCGATAGCTACTTCCAAATAGGACGGTCTACTATGCAAAGCTATGAGGCATTTACTTCAGTTTTGGTACCTAATAATACAATTTTTACAATAATTACAATGTCTTAATTTTAACCTACAACTGTTCGTAAATAGGAATCGGTCATTAATGAACAGTGATAGGAATAGGTGTGCCTATTTGCCTAAACTTCGAAGACCAGAGACAAGAAACGGAGACTTCCTTAGTACAAATTTTTTTTCCCGGGATTTGGGAAAAATCTTCAGTAAGTTAAAATTTGCGCACTGGATAAAAACTTATCCTGTATAAGATGTGTAAAAGCTATTTTTACCTAAACTTGCAATTACCAAATTTTCGGGATTTTCAAGTAAAATCCCGAAATAAATAATCTAACTTTAATTCATGTATTCGAATTTTATTTACGATCCAACTTACCGTTTTATCAAATCATGAATTAAAATTAGATGATTTATTTCGGGATTTTACGTGAAAATCCTGAAAATTTGGTAGTTGCAAGTTTATTTAAATATAGCTTTTACACATCTTAAATAAAGCTTATTTTCAACTTACTGAAGATTTTTCCAGGCTCCCGAAAAAAAATAATTTTGTCCTAAGGAAGTCTCCGTTTCTTGTCTCTGTTCTTCGAAGTTTAAGCAAATAGGCACTACCTATTCCTATCACTGTTAATGAATGTTGGCTCGAGCGGGCCTATAAGCGTCTAATAAACTGAACTAGTCACCCATCTTCTAAAGCCCATCATCATCATTTGTAAAGACCCTTAGGGAGTATATCGTCAGTAAAATTCTTCCAGCACAAAGGCAGTATTATCAGTAAATTACAGTTGTACTTATTACATTCCAACATTTTATAGAAATTCTAAGAATGTTTTCTATAAAACGTTACTATTGTATCACAACAATCGATTGATGTCACTGTGTTGTGTCAGCTGGCTATATAACCAAGTCGTATACGTGATATGAACTTAATATTATAAAGATAACTGTACCAGTTACTCGTTAATTGTTAATCTCGAAAGATTAACAGAAATGGATTTCTTTACGATATTCATGATCGGTTTGAAAATTTTGACGTTTATATTTATTAAAATATAAAGGCACAATACAAATGTATTTCGTAAGAATTTAAAAGTACAAGATTAAATAGGGATCTTTAGGTTATATTTTAAAAATACAAGTTTCTTCTTTATTATTATGTTTCTGAAAGGAAGACGGAAAATCGATAGTACATCGTAATCTGTGTATACCTGACGCAACATTGATCGAAGTAAGCCAGTCGGTTGGCTGCGCGCACGCAATAATGTCGTCTTATCGACGCAATCGCATTTAATTCACTACAATATTAACGCGATAACGTGGAACATAGTGTACAAATTAAAAACATGTATTTATCACTGATTAAATCAATCACAATTGCGCCATTCTCGTGGTGTTTTCCTAATAATACGGATGACAGGTATGGGTGAGTGAGATTTTATTATTGTATTATGTAGTTTCTTATTCTGTTTCTGCATTTCTAACTAGTGACCCGCTGGGCACGCCACGATTGCGGCGGTAAGTCCCCTCTTTTAGGAGTGGCTTGAGAGGCGGCATGGCGTCCTCACCTTCCGCCTGACGCAGGTCCTCACCGGACACGGTTGGGAGGTTTCTGTTTTGGATAAGGTGGGAGGAAACGCCCGGGTTTTTCCACTGCGAAGATCGCCCTGAGGACACGGTGGAGCACACGGTGGCGGTCTGCCCGGCTTGGGCGGAGCACCGCCGTTTCCTCGTGGAGGCGATCGGCTGCGGCGATCTCTCGCGTCCGGCCCTGGTCCAGGCCATGGTACGGAACGAGATTGCATGGGTAGCTGTCACCTCCTTCAGCGAAGCAGTAATGCTCGCGAAGAGGGAGGCAGCGCACGTGAGGGAGAGGCAGCATATGCGCCCTCACGGCGCTAACCGCCGCAGGAGACGCCCTGGGCGTTTCCGATTTCCGGCCACCGTAGGCGTGGGCTTGCGGATGGCGAGTAATGGGTAGCTCGCTGTCCGGTAAGGACCAAGCCCAGGTCGACGGCGCCTTGTGTTCCCCGCGCGCTTCAAAGAGATTTCAGCACAAAGTGATGGGGCCCGCAAGGGCCGATGCCTGCCAGGGGTGCGGGTTTGTTCGAAAGAGATACTGCAGCCCTTGGCATACAGGCTACTGAGGGAACACGGGTGGGTTTTAGTCAGTAAAAGTCTGACACGCCCTCCTGCTCCACCCAGAGCGGGAGAAGTTATTTAATGATTCCCCACACAAAAAAAAAAAGAAACTAGTGACCTGCCACTGCTTCGCGCGGATTTTTCAACTTGACAAAATATTGAGATTTCTATGTTAAATATAAGTTTAGTAGTAACGTATTATTATTTTATTTTTTCATAGTTAATTAAAACGGTACAACACCTATTACATTAATTAACATAAAAACAATTATAACGTTGACAATAATTCAGTTGCATAATTTAATTTAAAGCTAACATGAAACAGTGGACTCCCTTGCATACTTTCACTAATAATATAAATGTGAAAGTTTGTATGTTTGGATATTTGTTATTCAATCACGCAAAAACTGCCGAATGGATTTGGATGAAATTTCGCACACAGGTAGTGAATGACCTGGGTTAACACGTAGGATACATTTTATCCCGTTAGTATATTCTCGTGGCATATTAAAAAACAAAACTATCAATTCATAATTATCTCAAATAAAATTAGTTTGATATAGTGTTTGTTGGTGCAAGAAATTTGCTGATCAAGTATACTTTGTTGAATAGAAAATTGCATACTATCAATAATAAATAAGTCATGGTAAAAATCGTGTGTTTTCTTAATACCTACCGATACGTTATCGGAAAGATTTATGATTTGATAGCCTTTTCAAAGTGAAGAGTAGTAGTAAAGTATTTTATACCTCAATATGGACACATAAAATTATTCCTTAATTATAAAATATCAGTAAGTAGTTATTTAAGGGCTAACCTTAAATAACAATTTTTGATTTATTGCATCTCCAACAGAGGCTACACAATTATAAATGCAAATAGATATAGAACTGGGAGCTTCTAATTATAGGGTACCACATCATTTATTTATAATCTTGGTACTGTAAATTTAAATGCGTTAAAATAAATAAAACTTAACATGAAAATCTTACAAAGGAAACTAAGTGAATTATAAGTACCTAATTCAGATGAATAATAAAAGATCGGATCACCTGGTGATATCGGGTTATGAGCAGCTTTCCTAGGTTTGAAGATACACAACTACCTAGTACGTACCTACTTCTGACCATAGTTTTAAATTTGCCCATTTCATTGATCGAACGCCAAGAAAAAAGAGTCGGTAACAACCATCGCCCTTCAACCATTAGGCTGTTACAAAAAGTTGTTATCGCTCACAGTAATAATTCAAATTGGCGTAAAAATATACCATTTCTTTATCAGTAACTGCTATTTAAACATAGGTACAGCTGTATATAACAGTAAAATGCATAAATAATATAAACGTCATTCATAGGCCTGGTTGCGTGTTACCTAAGTAAACATTACCCTCCACAGTCGGGTAAAAATGACGATACATACTTAGCGGTAAAAATATTTGAAAAAGGCACAAGGGCCCATTGGTTTGAAGGATCCGCTTCGCGATCTTTCCCTACGCGATCGAATCAGAAATGATGAGATCCGCAGGAGAACCAAGGTAACCGACATAGCCCGAAGAATTGCCAAACTGAAGTAGAAGTGGGCAGCGCACATTGCTCGCGAAACAGATGGCCGATGGGGTAAAAGGTTCTGGAGTGGCGACCGCTTACTGAAAGACGTAGCGTTCGAAGGCCTCCCACAAGGTGGACTGATGAATTGGTGAAGGCCACAGGAATCCGCTGGATGCGAGAAGTACCGTTAGAGGCGGCGGTGCTTGAGGGAGGCGTATTTCCAGCAGTGGACGTCTTTCGGCTGAAATAATGATGATCCGCTTTGCGAACACAAGTTGCAAGTTCGAACCTTTGAGGTACATACGTGACTTATTCCAATTTCATGTTGGTAATCCAAGACACCATTATGTTACTTTCAAGAAGATTATGAATTTAAAATCTTGTTCAGCGTGTCCTGCTGTCTGCACGCTCCTGGAGCTGATAGACGCTGCTGAAAGTGCCAAAATCGTAGCCAACTTCTGGGCTGACTGTATTTAGATTGTTCACACAAACTAAGAAGAATGGTTAACGGTTTGAAATCGCCCAACCCGCACTGAGCAAGCGTCGTTATTAATGCTCAAGACTCAAGATTCAAGATTCTTTATTTGTGGAAACATGAGTACACATGTTGTTTTGTTTTTGTTTTTTGAGAAATTCTAGAACACTGTAATATGCTTTCCCTTGTAGCAGTATCTTTGATTTATTTTTTAATCTCGTTCGTTTTTTATATAAGAAGCTTTTAGCCTACACAGTACGGCAATCTTGGGCACGGCAATTTGGGCAGTGACAGTGCCCAAGTGTGGTTTGGGTTCTGACAGTGTTTTTATCTCAACGAAGCATCGCACGATTTACTTGTAACTCCCAACTGTACAAAAACGCTCGCTATGAATGTGTGCGTGAAGACAAGTAGAGTTACTGCATAACACACACACCCCTTTCTCCATTGCACCTACACACACATTGACAGCTTGTTTGTACACTTGGTAACCACAAGTTAATCGCGCGTTGCTTCGTGAGATAAAATACTGTACGTTTGAACTAAAGTTTCGAGGGGATTTTTTTTAAGTTTTAGGTTAGTGTTAGGTTTTATCTTGATTAAATATGTTTAAAGTAAGTTCATTTAATCCCGTTGAATTACTATTTCAAGAAAAAGTCATTCAATGGAATTAAATGAACTTAAAAGGGTTGATTTTCATGACTATAACTCTGTAAAGCCATATTTGTTACGGTCACGAAACATATTCCCCCTTATTACAAAACAAGGTTTTTCTTTTGGTATGGTTTAAACCAACGAGCCTGTTTTTGAAATAAGAACCTAACTGGAATCGAAATACAGCTCCTTTTACAAAATTTTGAATTGGATTGCGTTGCGCTGCGGTCCGATACGGCTGTAATATGGACTATAGTGGTCAGGGCACAGTTTTTTTTAAAATATAGGATTGCGATGCGTTGCGGTCCGATACGGCTGTAATATGCACTATAGTGGTCCGGGCATAGTTTTTTTTTGTGTCGGATTGCGATGCCCTGCGATCTGATACGGCTGTAATATGCACTATAGTGGTCAAGGCACATTTTTTTTAAGTGATTCAATTCGTTAGCAAGGTTGAATTTCGCGCGTTACGTTAGCGCATCACTCTTAAATTCTGCCTGTTAAAATTCAGAATCAGCCATAATTTTGTACTGTTTAAAGAGACAAGTGTCTCCTGAAACACTATAAACATGGACATTTCGGTCTCTCATGTTTTGGTAAGCATCGCAAGCAGCCGTCGTTCAAGCCTCATTCCGGCAAATGTTGTGCAGAACCGTGTTTTATAAACATACTTGATACTTGGCGCTCACAATGGTGATTGTGAAATGTTCTGCTCAATATTTCTTATATGAAGACACTCTTATATTCATTCTTTATTTTAAACTCATATTTCGTTTCCGCCATCCATTTTTCTGCTATCACCGTGTTCTATAAGTGATCAGAAAAGACTTAAAAGGAATAAATGCCAAGCAGTTGTCATTATATTGCATCAATAAAGTTTCATCTGCCGTTGTTTTTATTTTTGCTGAGCTCCTCAGGATCGTAACGTGATTATTAAGAACCTTTCTCAATAATTGAGCTATCAATTACAAAAAAAAAAAAAAAACTAATCAGAGTGGTAGTTCCAGAGATGAGCACAAACTCCTCAGCTTTATTACTTTAGATAAAGATATCATCGGCTATTTTCCTAAATCAATATTCCCTCTTTTATTTTCCAGTTACGCGGTAGTCTCAGAATACTACGGACGCGGCCTGTTCAACAAGCTGACCGTGGTGACTGAGAGTGGGGCAGTAGAGCCCCCCACCCAGGCGGGCCCGGCCGCGCCGCCGCCCGCGCCGCAGCCGTACGGGCCGGGTGCTGAGGCCAAGTTGAGGCAGGCGGAGGGGCAGAGCAAGCAGAGTGAGTTGAACTTAACCCGCATTTAATGTCACATCATCATCACCAGCTCATCATTATTATCATCCAAACTATGTTGGGGTCGGCTTCCAATCTAATCAGATTCAGCTGAGTACAGAGGCCAGCACATTAAGCTACCCCAATCTGTCAAATTTCTTTGATATTTTTTCAACTTTATTACAAAGACATAAGGTTTATGTTCAACTGGGAAAATTTGACAGTTTGGGATAGCTTGACCTGCTGGCGACTGTACCAGTATTTTACATGAAGCGTCTGCCTTTCTAGTTCTAGTATTACCTAGTGGTAATACGAAACTTCTTCGTACAACTGATTGTCAGACTCAGGTTACATAAAAGAAGAAAAGAGAGTCTTAATTGTACAGCAGCAACACAAAAGCAAACTTATTACAACGAAATAAAGGTCATTGTCGTTCTGACATACTAGTCAGTGGCAGTAACCCAACAGAAACCTTATTGTAACGAGTATAAAGATCACTGATAAATTATTTTATTTCTGTTAGTAGTAGTACCTACAAACACTTTTATACATCAATCACAATTTTAAAACTAGATGAGATCGGCGTTTCTTTTCTGAGTACTCTAAGAAAAAAGGTCGAAACAAAGTCAGACGTCACAGACTCTATGAAGTCCAATCATAATCTTGAAAATCAAAAGTCATTTATTCAAACTAGGCTGGTGTCAGCTTGAACGTCAGACAGTCCCCCAAAAGACGCCCGCCCTTCACCACTTCCTTGCTCACATCATGTGAAGACCATGAAAAAAGATCTGAAATGGTCTTTTGTGGAACAAACTACACAAATTCGAAATCATGTGACACCTACCAACCCGCACCGGGCTCGCGTGGTGGATTACAGCCCACTCGCAGGCGTCCCAGCACTGGGAACGTTAAAGGCCAATTATGTGTAGCTCAACACGAGTTTAACTTTCAACAGTGATGCAAATCGTAGGGTAAAATAACTTAATGTTTCCCACTTATAGCATACCATGCACTAAATTAATAGGAGAACTGAATAAAAAATCATGTAGAATAGAATTTAATAGTTATATTCCTTGTTATGTCTTGTACACCGTATGTAGTGTTTGATTACGTTTGTGTGTGTGTGTGTGTGTGTGTGTGTGTGTGTGTGTGTGTGTGTGTGTGTGTGCGCGCGCGTGTGTGTGTGTGTGCGCGCGTGTGTGTGTGTGTGCGCGCGTGTATGTCTGTGTGTGTAGCTAGTCTTCATTTACTGCAATACTACGTTTAAAACTTCAATTGAATAAAGACGATGAACTGTGAAACCTATAGTAACATTTTTATATTGTAGTTTAAGTATATATCCATCGATAAAAATCTGTGTATTCAATTATATCAAACCAGTATATTCTAAAATGTGTAGTTAAATGTCACCAACTTCGTTATTTCATGTTTGGTGATAATAGATACGAAATTATGATAGTTTTTGGTTACGTTTGTGTATGTGCGTGTGTTTGTGTGTGTAGCTAGTCTTCATTTACTGCAACACTACGTTTAAAACGTCAATTGAATAAAGACTATGAACTATGAAACCTATAGTACCTTTTTTATATTGTAGTAAACTATTATAAGCATATATCCATCGATAAAAATCTGTGTATTTCATTATATCAAACCAGTATATTCTAAAATGTGTAGTTAAATGTCACCAACCTCGTTATTTCATGTTTGGTGATAATAGATACGAAATTATGAATTTCATTTAAAACTCGTTTTCCCATCGTATTATCGAGTACGTCATTAATTAATATTCTTTTATCTGAACCCAACGAACTTACCATGAAAAAAATGGTAATTTCTATTATTTTATTTTATCAGTATTACTAACGACCTATTATTATTATTTCCAGTATTCGTATCAAACACAGCTAAACAAGTGGCACCAAAGGGTACCACCGTCGTTCCTGTACCAGAGGGTAGAATGAGACTAATCGAGCAACAACGATACAGCTCGAGCCTCGAAGCAAACCTGAACAAACTCGAGCCGGTCAACAAACTAACCCCATACTCCTCACCAATCACGGCTAAGAAACGATTTGAAGATAAACCCCGAAGTACAGGAGTGTCACCCGTCGTTCACCATAATATCTCTGCGGCCATAAGCAATGGGTCAAACAAAAACCCATTCGAAGATGAGACCTACGATGAAGCTAAAAACCCTTTTGCGGATGAAGCTACGGAACCAACGAACCCTTTTAACGAAGAAGATGATTACGATAGTAACTACAACCCGTTCTCATGAAGCGAGTGTTAGTTGACTTGTGATAAACTTTGAAGTGATTCGGCTCACGTAGCGTGCTAAATAGCAGTTGTACTGAGTAGTATTTGCTTATACATAAGGGTGCACCAAACTTCTGGTGCTAATCGAAGCGTCGCGGCTCTGGCTAGAATTGGCAGTCCATGCGCTATTTTAGTTATTTCCTTCGTATTATTAAAACAAATACAAATTTTGAAAATATTAAAAAAAAAAAACAGTAATTAGGCAATTTCTGGGCACGCTCGATTTATTATAGACCTCATCAATCGCTTTTCATAAGGCGTGATCGACGTCAAGAACAGGCCCATTTAGTAATAAAAAAAATGTAAAATGTATACGTTATAGAAAACATGTAGTTTTGTTATTGTAAAAAAAAAACTGATGATCTTCCGTGAAGTATTTACGTTGTACCAAGGATTAATTTGGTTATTATAGTTTACTTTGAATTTTTTTCGTACAGAAGAAATTACAAGTAATCGTGTTTCTAATAATCTACGATTCATAGAGTGAACCCTTAAATATCTTACATATTAATTGCGTAACTTAAGGTTAAGTAATACAGATTTAGTAAGGGATTCAAATGAATGCAATTTTTTCGCAAATCCGTCGGTGCACCCTTAAGTCACGAGAAATAGCAATGAAAAATTGTAACACATAACTACGTTACTTACGTTTGTTTTACTCTATCGGTCTCATTACAAAACAAAGTATTTCTTAAGTATGTTTTAAAACATCGAGCCTGCTTTTCAAATAAGAACCTAACCGGAATCAAAATACAGTTCTTTTTACACACACACGTTCACACATACGTGCTTGTATTATGCATGCATTATATGTTTATAACTGGGTCTTTGTAACCTGAAAATAAATGGTTTGTTATTATTTTTTATTACGATTCGGTGCTAACTTGTCATTTCTGTATTAAAAACTTTACCCAAATGAAGGACAAAAAAATGGAACTGCAAAAACTGGCTCAGTTCATCAGGCTAGAACTAAAGTTCGGTCGCGATTTGTAATAAGACTGGAAGGGTTAAGGCAGAATTGTACCTATAGTACACCACATTGTAGTATCATCATCATCATCAGCCTATAATGTTCCCACTGCTGGGACACAGGCCTCCTCTCAGTGAGAGGGATTGGGCCGTAATCCACCACGCGGGCCCAGTGCGGGTTGGTAGATGTCACATGTCTTCGAATTTTTGGTTCTAGGACATGCCGGTTTCCTCACGATGTTTTCCTTCACCGTTTTGAGAGCAGTAGTGATGAAATAATTTACACAAAGTAAAGCGCCTGTCTGGGTTCGAACTCACGACCTACAACTCTTAAGTCGCGGCCGTTACCACTTGGCCACCACTGCTTGTAGTCATAGCAATAATTAAAAATTTTGCTTATCAATCTAGGCACACACTGTGATACCATAACTTATGGTCGGCCATGCTATTAGGCCATACGTTAGCCTTTCAAAAAAAATAATCAATTTGGTTAAACTTTGTGATCTATAGATAATTATACATTCAAGTCGCTTTTCTTGTGTCTCTGTGTGACCACGTTGTCACGTTGATACGGACGCAACAGATTTCGATGCGGTTTATAATTTAGGCAATTTATTCCGAATCGTTTTGTTTGTATAAAACTTACATATTGCCATGCGAAGCAGTGACGAGTCGTTGGTATAAAGTTATATATTTAGAAAGATCGAAGCAAACATGTAGAGGCGCGAGTAATTTTTTTTTTATTTTTATTTTTTTGCATTGGCAAGAACAGTACTAGGGGCATCGATGTGCAAACTGTAACCAGTATATCGCTATTAAAAAATCTGCTGTTTCACAGAAAAATGCAATACCTAAGCAGTCAAAACGTATGGAACATCCAATTTTTTTTAAACTCAAACTCAAAGCATATAATTATTTCAAATAAACCAATTACAAGCTCTTTTGAATTGTCAAGGTCGGTGAGTTAGAAGATGAAGCTAGTTGCCCATTCCAAAGCGCAGGTACCTATGGAAAAGAACGGGCAAGAAACTCCATGGACACTCTTTTAAAATCATGGTATTGTTACAAAAAGTTGATTACATCATTATGTTGAAATTATCAATGTGAGAACGATGTAAAAAGATGTGCACATTAAAAGCGTCCGTAATTAAAACAAAAATAAAATGACAATTCAGAAATTAAAATTAAATAACCGATGTAAATTTTCAACGCAGGAGGTTTAAAATCATATACTGATTCCACGGTTGCAGTTTGCGCGTGGATGTCTCTACCAACCTTTATTAAAATAGTGCACGGCGTAATTAAATATTAGCCAATGAGCAACTTACTGGTGCCGCTTAGATTCGGATCAGAAAACAAAACGTTTCCTCGAGGCCATTTTAATGCAAAACAAACCAGATGATAGAAAGAAGTCAAAACCTCATTCTGTGCTTGTCATCTTCAAACAATTGGCAGAAATAGAACGATGTTTCAAATTCGTTTAGCGCTAAACATATTTGGAGATTTGCGGTGCGCGTGCGCATAAATGCCTGTGACATATTGTGCCCTTATTCGAGGATGGAACAGAACTGAAAACGGCCTTACCAACGCAAAGCATCATCGTAATTATGATTTTAAATTCCTCTGTATTTTCACTTTCATGCAATAAAAGAAACGCTAAAAGACTGCAATGAATTTTTTAATATGCAATAAAAACGTTACCCATGGCAAGAAATAACCATCATCTTTATTTCCATAGAATGCATGATTTTTCTATAGATCATCCTTTTACATATAGAAGTTCGATGGGGAAATGCGGTTATCATCATATCATAGCTTACGGCCTACAATAGATTTGACATATCGTCCTGTCATTCCATTTTGTTTTCATTGATTAATTTTTACTTTTATTTTACTATTTCGATAAATTCGGTGATTACAATATTTAAAATCTAGTATTTGGCATGGAAAGTGGCAGAAATGAAAACCTTAAATATTTTCTGATATTCATTTTCTTCAAAATGTTTCCTAAATAAGGTCAAATAAATTCTACCAACAGCTTTAAGCCGCAATCTTCTCATATAATGGTGGATACGAATTTCGGAGTATTTAAAAATAAAACAACGTTTGAATTTTGCAAAAATAAAATAGATCCACCAACAGCGTCATTTTAATAGTTGCCATCCCCATCGTTAGTTATTTATCTTACTGGAAGACTATCGTCATAATATTATTTTTATGTAAAACATAGGTCTGATATTTTCCTTTTAAATAAAAATTATGTTTGTAATCAAATTATTTTATCACCTTAATTTTGACTTGTACGAATTTATTTATCAAACAAACTAGTCAAAACAGTATATATGTTATTCCTTTATATTTTATTATATTCTCAAAATGTATTGTACCATATTTGAATACATTCCTAATTTAGAAATTCATTATGATTGTATGTACATAATATAAAGGCTCATAATGGAAACTATGTATTGTTTTGTAAGCTATATCCATTTTGTATCATGATTGCATGTGATAATAAATATATAATTTAAGTAATGCTTATTTTTTTTGTTTGTATTTCTTACTTTTCCCGCCTTTAAATATGCAATGGCCGCACAACCAGCAGACAGAAAACCAGCGTCATAGCACGAGAGCATACTACCGAAACCATGTCGCAATGTTTTACGGCAAAAACCGTAAATAATTGCTAGATAGGATGGTTCTAAAAGCCGACTTGGTACAAAAACTGTTTTCAGACATTCGATTTGTATCGCTGGCAAATAAAATAGAAATAAAAATGCAATCGTTTGAAAATTTAAAAATAATAATTTGCAAAAGTGTAAAGAAGTATTTAGCTGAGTTTCGGAATAAAAAGCATTCTGCAAGGAAATTTATTTACTCATGATTTAGACATTGACCGACAGTCATTAACAATGCTGTTTTTTTTTTCAATCAACAGTTGTTTTAAAAATTATCCCAGTTTTATTTCATCCACTTTGTAGTGTATCTATTTGTTTTTTTTTTTTAATGTAAACACTCATGCACATCAGGAGTCAGGTAGCTGTCACTAATGTCAACTGTCATTTCACCATGAAGCCAGGAATGGCGGGAAACAGTTCAAAAGTTTTTACAATTCACTTTAGACATAGGCAGAATAGTCGACATCGGCTTTGCTTGCCATAATAAAAAATAGAATAGAATATATCTTCAAAAGTGAAGCGTGCCTGCCCGAAAGAGTGGTGGTGACTGGCGTGGTGATGAGCCAGTCAGTGTAGTGAACTAGTGATATATTCAGCTTAAATACAGGATCTACAGTTCGATGGTTTTGGGTAAGCTCTTTATTAATCACTAGCTTTTGCCAGCGGCTTCGCCCACGTGGAGGCCGGTATTATACATATAAATCTTCCTCTTGAATCACTCTGTCTGTTGGTGGAAACAAACCGCAAAAATCCGTTACGTAGACTAAAATATCTAAACGTACAGACTACACGAAAAGCGACTTTGTTTTAAACTATGTAAAGATTATATCTAAGAATTTGAAAGTTGCAACTTACTCATTTGCTTGATAGACGTAAGTACGCCGCAGGCTGGTATAATTTCCTTTACATTTGGGAACTTTATTCATCATATCCAAAAGTTTTCAGACGATGTTAAGTTACCGTTGGAAACAAAATCGTCGGTTATTAAAAAAATAATACTCTGAAACATTTCGACCGCGTAGGTCTTTTAGAATAGAGATGGGTTCTTTGGTTGGTTGGGTTCCTTGGAGGCAATATGGAGCGAGGACTTAGTTTTTTTTTTCCGGAAATTTTCCATATTTATTGATAATTGAAATCATTTAAAAAAAAAACGACTTGAATACGGGGCTTTTGGCCACATTGCATGTGTGCATTTTATTTCATAGAACTTGATTTTATTTTATGTAATGTGCGTTTTGTTTGTGCAGAATAAACATTTTTTCTTTCTTTCTTTCTTTCTTCTATTTAGATTCTGAAAAGTAGGTATGGCCCTGCGATGCACCGTTGCCGAGTTAGGAGCTTGTTTTTATAAAACTTTTAATATTTCCAAAATGGTAACGCGGTTGAAAATCTATTCTGGAAAGAAATTGTTGCTCTGATCGAAAACCATGAGATGATGTAAAATACCCGCGAAATATTACAAACAAAAATCTCCGAAAATTTCACCAAGCCCCGTTACGCAAGCTGATAGATCGACTGACATACACTTAGATATTTTTTCGTATTTAATAATTTTTATTTTAAGTGTTGTGTCGCTCGAAAATCATACAAATTAAACGCGAGAATTATCGTTTAGCTGTGTGCCCAGAGTAGATACACGAAGGTATGACTGCTTACCCCTATGAGTTTACAGGCTCATGCCATGTTTTATGTAAGGTGAAATATGAAGGTAGCTTAAATAGCTAGCTAATATTTGTTAGAAGTTTACATATGTATATCTATTTTATTTATTGGATACCGTATTTGCACAGCGGGTCCGTAACATGTAAGCGCTGCGACATCAGTCCATATTCGCACGGATATGAAAAATCATGGTGCGATATTTTGAGCTCACGCACTGTTTACCGCCGACGACAGTTGAAAATAGCAGTATTTTTCGATGCGCTGAGATTCACGCTGTTGAATTCTCGATGCTCGATTCAACACCGAGGTTTGAAAATTCAATGCACGATAGAATCTCGCCGTCCGCGTCCGTGCGATCGTGATTTACCTAACTAGTTTTATTGTTGATGTCACTTTAGATTTAGATGTTCAATATCTGGAAGGACATGGCTGGAGACAGAAATAAGATCAAGAAAGCGGCTAGCCATATCTAAAAAAAAACAAGAAACTGATAGCAGCGAGAACTCAGAAGACTACTATGAAAACAACAACACAGAACATAGCGAAGCAACGGCATAGAAAAATAGAAAAGAGCTGAGAAATCAGTTGAACCTACCCAAGAAGCACGATCTGAATCGACTCGACGACAACGACGTCGTAAAATGGGGCATCATTTCCTATAATTAAATATCACCCGTCTCTCCACTAGTCCAATGCTTACTCGCAGGCAGGCTGGCAGGCTCGCAATCCTTTCCTATCCTAAGGGCACGTCTATCTAACCATTACAGCGCCCCCCGGTTTAGTTCTTGATATGCAATGGCCTCTGTAGCACCATGAAACATGAGGGTCCAGGGACAAGTGCAAATCTTGGGGTTCATTCGATTAATCGAGTCTGCTCAAACCACGCTGGGATCGGTACATTTAATTAAATAATTAATTCATTCGTTAAGGGCTTTTTAAACCCTGTGTGGTTTATTGAAGTGTACTTGGTTGTCTTGGGAATCGAACCCAGAAACGTTAATCATATTCGTTACCCTTAAAATATAGAAAATTCGATCTCAGGTTTAATTTATGGTAAAGTCAGGTACAGTTTTGTCTTTTCAGTTCAAATATTCAGGACTATTTAAAGCTCCCACATCGTATTAAAATGTTTATAATGTGTATGGTGTAGGTTATTATATGTTATTATATAGTATGTTAGGGGATAAGTAAAAGAAAACAACAATTTGGAAATTTTCAAAGCATTTTATTTATGACCTTTAACACTGTGTATAATATATTTTGATAGTACATTTAGAGCAATGAGTAATATTACCAATCATTACATTGTTCTTATTTTCATAAATTGAATGAAATTCATAAATTATATATGGAATATATAATTTGTTTTCAATATCATTCTCGCCCAACAATCAACAATCACTATCGTAATCACAAGAGCGGCGCCGGCGCTGCCACTGTGACGTCACAGGCGGCCGCGCCGCGCACCACAGAACAACGACGCATACCAAATAAATTAGTTGAGAAACAAACAAACATAATCAAAACAACAGCTAGTCCTATAAAAATAGCAGTATAGCTTAAACAGTATCTCTATAAAAAAATATAATCCAGCGTCCAGCTGTATCTCTAATTTAAAATGTTTTGTTTCCATAGAATTACAATAATATAACAACTAAACGCGAAAGCAAACGAAACGTCAAAGGAAATAAAAAGCTATAAAATATATTTTTACAGCCGCCTCGACACACCCGTGGTTTTATCATTCTGCTCGCTATTTACTCTACGTAAACACCATTTTGCTATGCAAAATACATTACCCTATTTATTTCAAAAAAAGGAAATAAGTAATATACAAACTTTGGAATGTAATGTAAACACAAAAAAAAAATGACTAGAAAAGAAAGGTATTAACAAACATGTCATTCAGCTTGAGATCTCGTTCATCCTTACAACACACCTATTGAAGAAGTTACACAATAATTAATTTTGGTGAAGAAGTACTTGGACATAGTAATCTGTTAGATCCTTATATTTTTAAGAGCGTTTCGTGTTTCAATAAAGCACACCGCCAAAGTATTGAACCAGTACACGAATTAAAAATATTTTTGCAATATTTGACGTTGTGCTGTATAAACTGAAACGGCACATAATCATTTAATAATCTCGACGACAATTGTATTAATTTCAATTTCAAGAAATATTACCTATAAACACACAGCATGTCTAAATTTTGGATAATACTTTTTTGTTCTTATAGCTACGTTATTATACGCTAAATTATTATCAGGATATTCTCTAATGTTAGCCGAATATGTCATGTCTACAGTTTAAGGTGTAAGCCGGTGTGACTGGACTTTAACAGGAGAAAGCTATTTTTTATTAAATTTTCTGTAACCCATGTAAGTACCAAACGAAGTAAAATATTTACAACGACTAATAAGTCTTAAGCTTACAAGTTTGTTATATAACTATGTATGCTCGATTTCGAATGAAAAATAGTCACCTAGAAGCGATAGTATAGTGACAATTTTTATATTTATTTCACATTTATCAAAGCGGTAACAAGAGTAAACAATTGCTCAGTGTTTGAGATAAAAGTAATGCCTATAAAGATCATCCATATAAAACTACAGTCACATTCATTTTCTACCTACGATGATATTGTATAAATATATGTAGTACTATGGACTGGTGACACGACGGGAACAGGGGGACAAGGGGGAGGGAGGTAAGGGACAACGTAACACTGAAACACGTATTAACACACTACTTTGTGATTGTTCGCAGCACAGCATGGGGCTACTCTATCACATACATGTACCTACACGGTATATGACTAGAACGTACGGAATGCTCCGAACGGAATCATCGGTAATCGAGAAATCATCGAGATATACCTGAGTAACATCACATTAACCTACTTTATACATCCCATATAAAGAATTTGAAAGAAAACATCGTTACACAAAACAATATCAAGTTAAATGATATTACCAACTACATACTGTAGCGTAAATGATTTATAATGCATAGTCTACATTTAACTACAAATATTTAATGTATTTACAATCGATACTAAAACGTGAAACGATTACGTATGACGTCATACGAGTTCGGACTACCGCCACCACGGCCTTTTGAGCCTCAAAATATAATTTTATACTACCGTTCGGGTCATACGTATATACAAGGTAAATTACATTAATAATGTATCCAACATTAGAAGAAAATTTATATAGTTCAGTAATTTGTCTTTTCACAAGTACAATGTTTTTTTTTTTTTCTTTAAATTCTTAGGTATAGTCATGTTACAAATGGAGTCTATCACACATCGCCGATATAATTTGTGCGCAACACAATTTTTATTTTTATTGCACAGAAGTTGTACGTAGACATACACATTTATTATCTTCTACAAGTTGGCCGATGGACCACGACAGGTAGGTTATACATAAATGCTGGTATTATACTCTTAAGGTGTTGTAATTATATATTTTTGACTATATATTTTAATGGAGCTATGTTAGTGTCGTGGTCCAAAGTTGCCATTACAAGATAGATAAACAGAAGAGCTTTAAATAGGCCTTGAAGACATTGAAACAGCTCGTTATGTCAACTAGACGTACATAATATAGAGTACGATTTATAATCAATGTAAATATTATCTTTACCTCGTTCCTGTTATAATCAGTGCACCGGTTTGGTCCCGACTCGTTCGACCCTCGCACTAAACTATAAAACTCTAAACTCCAAAATTAATTGACCAAGTTATTGGCAAGATATTTGGCACTTCAATATTTTTGGTTAAAATAATAAAATCTCTTTTCTCGAGTATAATATTACTTTGTAATATAAATAGGGATTAAGCTACATCAATATTGTATAATTTGTTAAGACACTTTCTTGTTTTAATCAGAAATATTTAAGTCCAATTTCGATGCCAACGACTGGTTCTTTCATCCAATTAGCAAATATAATAAATAGAATATACATATATATCTATTTACGTATATATCGTATATCGCATTAAATGCAGCTGCTTCATATAATACTGATAATCAAACTTAGATATGCTAAAATAATTGATTTATTCGCGTGCCCTCTGTCGTTTTTCGCATTATCTTGTGGTCCCAGAGTTAACGAGACAAAATTATAATTTATAGAAATAGTTAACTTCGTATAAAAAGTATGAAAATTCTCACTTACTAGTGACGGTTAAAAAACATCAAATCTTTGTATTCAATCTTTTTTCGAATTGGTAACACCAGTAAACAACCGTCGTCAATAATTTTGGCAACTTTGAATACGAAATGAACTATCTCACTAAATGTTATATAAATGGACCACAGTAAATAAAAGCTCATTTTTGAGCGTTCAGTGACTATAGAATGACTATGCCCCACCAAACCAGTCACGGATTTATTCCTTCATTAACGATTAGTTCACTCGGTCATTGGAATTAAACCTTTATTATCAATCACTTAAGGGATCTTCTACAATATCTAGATATTTTATTGTTGATATTTAATCCAGCTAAAATGAATTTTTGAAAATATCGTTACCTAATGTCCTGTCCTTGTGCATATCGTATATTCATTTATACATAATATTTGTGCAACTGTTAGCACAGTGCAATCTATGATGATAACTTATGTTGTTAAAATCAGGCTAAAAGTGCTTTGATTGCACTTTTTGTGTACTACCCTAACAATACGCTAGCGTAGTCAGTCTGAATTTTAACTCTTCAATATAAGATATGCAGAAAGATATCACATTTTAATGAACATTTCTGAACCAATGTGAATATTCCCTTTCTTCATCTTAGATAACACTAATATTATTTAAGTACCTTTTTTGAGTTCTTTCCATGGATGAAACCAATAGATATTCCATTAACTCAAAAAACTTTATAGGTACTTTCCACTACATTTTTTTAGTCCACAATGATTCACAAATCTTCATTTTACACCCAATCTTAATTTTAAGTAGTTGCCTTTGTTCATAACATTTTCAGTTCTCACTTTGTACCCCAGTTTAATTCCACAAACCGAATGTCCGAGCGGTTTCAATACCTTTGCAAGGCTTTGTGAGCGAGCGTTCCGTTGGTGACGCACTTAAAAAACGAGGATAGACTCCATGATGAGGGCGTCTCATGGCGCCCCGGCTGCCTTGTCGCCGCGTCGCGCCGACCGCGACCTGACACGACACAACTTCACACGTGTATATTGACAGGCCCGACCCAACTAACCTACTTAAGGGGGACCCGCTAAGGTAGCTCGCGAAATTCAAATTTTCTTACGTTTTTTGCAATTAGCTGGATTCGCGACCGTAGATTTGTGTATTTACAGAAATATATCCCACATTGAATGTAAAGTATTTTGAATTCAAGAGAGTTGTACTGATGAGTTGTATTAATGAATATAAATCTGTAAATACATACATACATACTTGGAACGAAAATCATATTTTGATCAACATAAAACCTAATACTGACCTGAAAATTGCAAAAATCGTAAGACAGTTTGAATTTCCCGGGTTACTCTGACGTTTTTTCCTTAACAACAGGGAATTTTGACACTACTGGCTGAATGGGCGTAATACTTTTGCCTTAAAAAAGTGGCTGTAAAGGTCGAGTACCTATGCCTAAAAGTTGACAGTAAAGGTTTTACCTTTGGCTGTAGGGGTTGGTGCTTTTGCCTCAGTGGCAGTATGGCTTGGAGTCTTAGCCCAAAAATGAAGAGATAAGCAGAATATGATTATTTGGTAATAGTAAATTTAAGAAGTAAATTCAAGATAACTGTCATACTACGTCAGGTCATGCATGTTCTTATTATGAATGAAGAGGAAGTGAATGTAACAGAGAAAGTCAACTCACCTGATTTGTCCGGCGAGCAGTGGGTTGATGGCATACAGCCAATCATGTACTTCCTTGTCGCCGAGTGTTTGCAGCAAATAGCCGCGCTCCTTGCTCACCACGCTGTTACGAGAATATATCACAATAGTTTATAAACACATAATCGTAATTACTTTTATACTATACCAGCTTTTGCCCGCTGCTCTGCCCGCATGGATGTCGGTTATCGCGAAAAAAAGTCGAAGTAACTTTTCAAGAGGAATAAAAATAATAGGTCTTTACCTATGAAATTGCCGTTTTGTATGAACAAATTTAAACGAATTTTTTTCATGAATTTTTTATTTGTATTAATCGAAGTAATCACCCATGCAATCAATGCATCTTTGCCATCGCAGTGGCAGTTTATTGATGCCCTTCTTAAAGAAATCAGCTGGACGGGAGGCAACAAATTCTTCTCAAAGGCATTTTGTACTGCCTCTCGGGTATTAAATTTTTTTCCCGCCAAGAAGTTATCCAAATTCTGGAAAAAGTAGTAGTCTGTAGGCGCAAGGTCTGGTGAGTAGGGCGGATGACGGAGAGCTTCCAACCCCAGTTCTTGCAACTTGGAGACCGTCTGCTGTGCAGTATGAGGTCGCGCGTTGTCGTGCAGGAGCAGCGGAGACGAGCGATTGACCAATGCTGGTTGGAGATGCGCCAGCTTCTCCATCATTGTGTTCAGTTCTTCACAGTACACATCTGCAGTAATGCTCACCCCGTTTGGTAAGAAGCTGTGATGAATCACACCGGCGCTAGACCACCAAACAGTGACCATCACTTTTCTAGGGGTAAGTTTTCGTTTAGGGCATTGTTTAGGTGCTGAACCAGGATCCAACCAACTTGCTGAGCGCTTACGGTTATCAAACAGAATCCATTTTTCATCGCAGGTAACAATGCGGTTCAAAATTCCTTCATTTGTGTGTCTGTTGAGCAGTGCAAGGCACGTCTCGACGCGTACTTCGCGCTGGCGATCATTGAGTTCGTGGGGCACCCATTTGTCAAGCTTTTTTACCTTGCCAATTTGACGCAAATGGACCAATATTGTTTTGACGCTAACGTCGAAAGCTGCTGCTAATTCAGCCGTAGATTGTGTATCATCAGCTTCCACAATCGCCTTTAATTCGTCATTGTCGACCAAAGTCTTCGGACGACCGCGAGGTTCATTTTTCAGGTCGAAATTTCCAGAACGGAAGCGAGCAAACCAATAACAGGTGGTGCGTTGGTTTGTAGCACTAACGCACGGTTGTCGTATCAAATCTTCGAATAATAATAGGTCTTTACCTATGAAATTGCCGTTTTGTATGAAAAAATTTAAACGAATTTTTTTCATGAATTTTTTATTTGTATTAATCGAAGTAATCACCCATGCAATCAATGCATCTTTGCCATCGCAGTGGCAGTTTATTGATGCCCTTCTTAAAGAAATCAGCTGGACGGGAGGCAACAAATTCTTCAAAGGCATTTTGTACTGCCTCTCGGGTATTAAATTTTTTTCCCGCCAAGAAGTTATCCAAATTCTGGAAAAAGTAGTAGTCTGTAGGCGCAAGGTCTGGTGAGTAGGGCGGATGACGGAGAGCTTCCAACCCCAGTTCTTGCAACTTGGAGACCGTCTGCTGTGCAGTATGAGGTCGCGCGTTGTCGTGCAGGAGCAGCGGAGACGAGCGATTGACCAATGCTGGTTGGAGATGCGCCAGCTTCTCCATCATTGTGTTCAGTTCTTCACAGTACACATCTGCAGTAATGCTCACCCCGTTTGGTAAGAAGCTGTGATGAATCACACCGGCGCTAGACCACCAAACAGTGACCATCACTTTTCTAGGGGTAAGTTTTCGTTTAGGGCATTGTTTAGGTGCTGAACCAGGATCCAACCAACTTGCTGAGCGCTTACGGTTATCAAACAGAATCCATTTTTCATCGCAGGTAACAATGCGGTTCAAAATTCCTTCATTTGTGTGTCTGTTGAGCAGTGCAAGGCACGTCTCGACGCGTACTTCGCGCTGGCGATCATTGAGTTCGTGGGGCACCCATTTGTCAAGCTTTTTTACCTTGCCAATTTGACGCAAATGGACCAATATTGTTTTGACGCTAACGTCGAAAGCTGCTGCTAATTCAGCCGTAGATTGTGTATCATCAGCTTCCACAATCGCCTTTAATTCGTCATTGTCGACCAAAGTCTTCGGACGACCGCGAGGTTCATTTTTCAGGTCGAAATTTCCAGAACGGAAGCGAGCAAACCAATAACAGGTGGTGCGTTGGTTTGTAGTGTTAGCTCCGTAAACGTCGTTGATGTTGCGTGCCGCTTGTGCCGCGTTGCTGCCACGACGGTACTCATATTCCATAATTACTCGAATTTTTAACGTATCCATGATGACGAAAAAGATTGAAATGCGATGAAAATGTAACACTAATCAATAAAGAAATGACTACTTTTAGAAAAAAAAAATCCATGGTTTTAAAATAAAATTAATTTGAAATTAGAATTCTTAGCCAAACAAAAATTATTTTGATTTGAAATGGCCAGTACTGCAGAACGGCAATTTCATAGGTAAAGACCTAATATACCGAATATGCTGACGGACGCGAGTGTTTACTAAGTTCTCGTTTACTTTCATAAATGGCATTACAGGATGTGCGTTGCGAGGTTTTGTTCCTAGAACCGTAATAAAATAAATTTGGACAAAAATGCTTTCCCGAGGTTTTCACTCTAAGGCGATGCTATGTCCTTCTAAATTTTCCAGGCTATATCTCTGCCAAATTTCATGACGATCGGTTCAGCAGTTAAGGCGTGAAATCGTAAAAGACAGACAGAGTTACTTCGAGTTTAGCTGTAACTCTTTCACGTACCTTCTGTTGTGGACACCAGCCCTTACAATACAATACAAGTTAAAAGTGTTCCAGAAAAAAAACCTCGTTAAAATAGTTTTAATTGGGGACTGATGCTATATCACCAAGCTTGAAGCAATTGTAGAATACCTTTATCACACCAATAGGATAGGATAGAGAAAAAGATGGTATTTGTATTATTTCTTGTATTTTTTACGATATGATAATGATCATGCACGGTATATGACCACGTAGGTGTTGCGCGACGTACCTGAACGTGTTGGGCATGCGCACCATCTGCTCCTGGTCCTCCGAGTACTCCACGTGCGCGTTGGCGAGGTTGATGACTGCGCGCTCGATAGGGTCACGCTCGTCGCGGTAGATGAACACGTAGGGTCGTCGGACCACCTATTAATGAGGTTTTGTTAATAACATTAATTTTAAGTTTCGTCCCCGTGTCGGGTAAAAATATTTAGAATTTATTCTTCATTTAAGTATGCATATTCATAGTCTAATGATAATTAATTATTTAAATAAATTTACAACAAAATTACAAAACAATATACAACAATATCAGAATATAAATATTTTATTCTTATTAAAAAGTTTCACATTATTGGACAGGATTAGCTGTTTTTTTTTTTTTGTATGGATTTTTCATAAAGATAATTCAAAACCATTTTTATTAAACTATTATAAGACTAAATTAGTCATCATAAAAAAAACTACAGTATAAACATACCAGCCAACGCTTCTTCCACCCGTGAGTGCCGTGCTGCAGCACATTGAGATGCCCGCGGCGCGCCACGGCGGCCGACACGCGCACCTCCTCGCAGTCCGGCACGTACAGCGCGGGCCCCAGCGCGCCGGGCCCCATGGCGCCCAGGGCCCCCAGCGCGGCCCCGTGCGACCCCGCCCAGCCGGACATCGACTTCTCTAGCAAGCCGCGCTCCGGGGAGCACAGTCTGGAAAGCGAGGTAAGGCAAATGAATACACTAAAAATATTTCGGCTACATAAGCATAAGAAAATAACCCCCGTCCCATAAATCGCAGTCGTAGCATCTTGTAAAATAATGCATGACATTTTTAAAGACTTTACTAGAAGTTTGCACCAGTAAATCCTTGAGTTGATTATATCCGGGTATTTAAAGATGAAGAACAAAGTGAGAGAATAACAGAGTGAGAACAAGGACAAGGTGTACCTGTACAGTCCATCCTTTTAAACATTGGGGCCCTTTCAAAACTATCGCGACGAGCAACTATATTTATCCTTGTGATTTAAATTCCTACACGCTTGTTGGGTGTACCACCACTATTTAATTTTTTTAAATTAATTGACACAATTGTCCCTGTCCTAACAGGCATATTTAATCAATGTTTAGACAGCGGTACGTTTCCTGACTTAATGAAACATAGTAAAGTAGTACCAATTTTCAAATCGGGTGGTAAGAGTGATCCCTCTAATTATAGACCTATATCTGTGCTTCCAGCATTGAGCAAAATTTATGAAAAAATCATGCTAGACCAGATGTTGTCACATTTTAACTCAAATGGGATTTTACATAGTCGACAGTTTGGTTTCACGAAAGGTAGGTCGACGACTGACGCAGGAGTAAAACTCATCAGTCACATTTTGGAATCCTGGGAGAATTCCCAGGACGCGATTGGCATTTTCTGTGACCTCTCAAAAGCGTTTGACTGCGTTGACAACAATACACTGATCTGTAAATTACTCCACTATGGAATTCGTGGACAGGCTGCTGATCTTGTACTTTCCTATTTATCAAACAGGCAGCAAAAAGTAAACGTTAATGGGGCGACGTCTTCGGGGTCTCTAGTTAAGATGGGCGTGCCTCAAGGTTCAATTCTTGGCCCTTTTTTATTTCTAGTTTATATTAATGACATTCCTTACCTGATGGCTAACTTCTCGGATATAATTTTATTCGCTGATGACACTTCTCTTATTTTTAGAATAGATAGAAAAGATACAGATGTCTTACATGTCAATGATAGTCTAGCTGTTCTTTCGAAATGGTTTGCCGCTAATAATCTTTTACTCAATGCGAACAAAACTAAATGTCTTAAGTTCTCGTTACCAAATGTACCCCAAGTAGGTCTAAACTTAAAACTTGATGGCAAGAAACTAGATGCTATTTCGGAAACTGTATTTATGGGAATTACTTTAGATTCAAAATTGCAATGGGGTGCTCATATTAGAGCTCTTTCAAGTAGATTAAGCTCAGCTGCTTACGCAGTAAGAAAGATAAGGCAGTTGACTGATGTAGCCACAGCTAGGTTAGTTTACTTTGCTTATTTTCACAGTATTATGTCTTATGGCGTTCTGTTGTGGGGATCGGCAGCTGACGTAGATTCAATTTTCATTTTACAAAAGAGGGCAATCCGCGCAATCTATAAAATGGGGCCTCGCGAGCGGAAAAAATACATCACATCGAGCTTAGCACTAGAATGTCACAATGTACTAGAAAGAATAACGGTTGCCAACCGCAACACTGTGACACTGCAATGGATAAAAGGACACAGTGGGTCACTGGGCAACGACGCCGCAGACGAACTAGCCAGAAGGGCATCCAGCGTGTCAGTCTATGGTCCCGAGCCCATTGTGCCCATACCCTTCAACCAACTACGCAGGTGGCTCCAGGAATACACCCACAAACAAGCCGAGAGCTGGTGGACCCTGACACCAGGCTGCAGGCAGTCTAGGGAAGCAATGCCATCCCTGGATAGCAGGCTGACCAGACGTCTGTTACGCCTGGACAGAATAGATCTGCGTCTGGTGACTGGAACCATCACAGGACACTGCTCGCTGAACAAACACTTCCACACAATAGGCATAACGGACAGCCCCTTGTGCAGGGCCTGCATGGAGGCTGAGGAAACCGTTGCGCACGTGCTTTTCGTATGCACAGGCGTAGCACAGATTAGAACAGAAACCCTCGGGGAACCCAAATGTTACACGGATATTCTGAACAAACCAGGAGTCATAGCCAACTTCTGGAGGGAGGTGGGCTGGCTGGAATAATACCAAAAGGCCGCCATGGCTCACGCACAATGGTCCACTTAAAGGACTAAGTGCGGAAACCAAACCCCATAACATAGAACATAGAACATAGGGGCCTCGCGAGTCTCTTAGAAACAAATTCAGCGAAATTGATATTCTAACTCTGCCGTCTCTTTATATCCTAGAAAATATCTTGTATGTTCGCAAAAACTTAGGCCTTTTCAAAAAACGATGCGATTTCCATAATCTGAATACACGTAGTAAAGATGAAATTGTGATTCCAAAATTTAGATTGACAAAAACTAGCAAGTCATTTCTAATAAACAGTATCCGCTTCTATAACAAGTTGCCAAAGTCAGTTACAGAACTTAGCGATGGAAAGTTTAAAACGCACATCAAACGTATCCTTATGAAAAAAGCATATTATAAGATAAAAGACTACGTTGAAGACAGAGAAGTTTGGCATTAATTCCTTCTGCACATGTGGCTTCCCTGGTACCTCATTAACAGCATAACTATGTGAAAGTCTATTAACTGCTCTCAATGTTCTTTTTATTTTTACAATGCTGACATATTCTCGTCATTATTTGACATTATACATCTATTTTAATATCAACTATTTTTTAGTGATTGTCATGTTAATCATGTCACTATGTTTAATTAGGTTCATTTTATTTATGTAGATTATTTTACATATTGTGAATGGGAGAACGTTGTAGACCTTAAAGACTGTAGATTTGTAGACGATTTTCTATTCTGTATTCGTCTAAGTACCTGGTACTTATTGACAGGCCTGCACTGTCCTCCCATAAATTTTATCACTGAAAACACTGTTAAAGCCAATCATTTTTAAAAGAGTAACCGTGGAGTTTCTTGCCGGCTCTTCTCCATAGGAAACAACATTTTGGAACCGTGCACCTAGCTTCTGACGTTTCATAAGTGCCCATGCAGGTTTATATGAAATAAAAATATTTTGATTTTGATTTTGATTGATTTAAGAGGACCAATCCAATGCAATCCTACGGGCGCACATTATAGACCACATTTTAACAATCTTAAAAAGTAACTGTGTTAAGTACTTACTCGAAGCTGCTAGCACTGTGTATAGACGACAACAGGCTGGGGGTGGAAATGTCTGCGGAGACACCCTCGTCCACTGGGGTGGCGGGGGATGCCGCTGCCTCCACCTCCTTGCCTGAGGAGCCTATCCTTCCTGCAAACGAACCATTTTGTTTTAACTTAACCTACTACACTTTGCCAAACAAATATCAACATTACTAAATCGAAAGTTGATATTTGTTTGGCAGTGCGAACCACATTGTTGCGCATTACCAGGTTTGCGCAAATCCTAACAAACGCACCTGGAATCTTTTCCATATTCATAAGAAAATAATTGGATTAATAACGCGAATATTTTACAGAATCAGTATCAATGAAACAAGAATACTTTACAATTTGTTGTTATATTGAATACGAAAGTGACACAGTTGAAAAAATGATATAGTCACAAAGTAGGTAATACCAAAAAATTAGATTAAACGAATTAATTATGCCATTGTTTTGAAAAACGTAATGATCTGTTTTTATTTTTAACATCTCTTGCATGCTGACCATTATATTGAATTTAATATACTCATGTTGGAGCAAATAAACACATCACATCGGTTTTAAGACTATTCCCATTAAAACATTCGTCACTTACATGAGATGAGGACATAATAACATATTACTAATTTTATCCCAGTGTACAAGACAAATTAAATGGTTAGTTGTCACCGAGTCGGAACCATTCTTTCGATACGGCAGTGGCCCAAGTAAAAATAAGTTGCCTATTTATAAAAACAAATAACACATAATAATACGGCGTACCTTGTATAAGTTTGATGTATTTGGTGGAGAGTTCCTTCTCGCGTGACGTCATGTCCCACGGCTCGTACAGCGATTCATCGCGGGCGCAGTCCGCTGCCGCTTTAGCCGCCATGTTGCATACCTCCTGAATAACAAATATCGTTGGATTTTTTATTGTTTTAGTTTAGTTTTGTTAAGTTGGCCTTCATCAGCTGTTTTTGTACGACAGAGTTGGCCTTATACAAAGAGCAAAACTAACTAACTTACTTAAAGGTCTGTACACTAAGAAAGACCAATCAATGATCATACGCAACATTTTTATCAAAACAGATTAATTATTCATTGCTTTTTTCTGCACTGGACTTTTTGAAAAGATCAATGAAATGTCTTTATGTATTACCTATTACCAATTAAAAAATTATATAAATAAGGACAAGATATTAGATAACACCTGATTTTTTTATTAATGTAAATAAAAACATTGATTTTCGCTGTGATGAGATTGTGACTACGTTTTAAAAAAAAAATTGTTTAGTATCCCTGTACCTTCTCTGTCTTGGTGAAGTCGTTGGGTGCGACGGTGTTTTCGTGTCCGTGACGCAGCCTCTCGCGCAGCGCCAGCAGGTGGCGCGTGCGGCCCACCATCTCCAGACGGGTCATCTTCTCTAGCTCCCACTGGCGATGGGAATGACGGGTTTTTATTATTGATAAGCATTCTATAAAAAAAACGTATTTTCTAGACCCTTCTTGTTCCAAAAATGCAGATTTTTACGAATGACTACGTCCCGGTTACTTGCATTATTCTTAATATCTGAATGACCGAGCTTTGCTGTTTTTCTTTTGTTTGGCATTTCCTAAAAATGAAACCCAGCTAAGTATAGCCTAAGCATAGCTAAGTATACCTATGGAGTACCATAGGTTCAGGTAGTTAAATAAAGGTAAAATAGGTTTTTTTTTTATAGTTGACACTTTCTTGTTCAAAAATACAGTGTAAGAAAATCAAAATAATTTTTTCTTTCCTCTTTTATCAATGTATATTAACTTTATCATTTATTCATAAAATACTCTTCCCAGATGTAACTACTTGAGCACAATTTTTTAATTACATTTATTATAATTTTTTAATATTTTGAAATCTGGCTATTGTAAAGAGCCCAAAAAGACAGGTTCCCTAAACCTTTAAGAAAATACAACGAATTGCTAAATTAAAAAGTACAACTGTGATGTAGTATGGCAACTGAAGTGGCAGGTATTACTTTTAGTCGGTTATCCAGACGCCTATGACAGCGCTCTCAAAAATCGACATTAACGATTTTGCGAGTGCGTTTCGATTTTGTTAAATTGATACGACAGAACGATTTATTATTAATGAGACAGATAGTTCATCAGATTCTGATTCAGATACAGAATAGAGCCTTTTATTAAATGACTATATATAACATGATTTTAACATTTGAATTATAAGGTTTTGCTTCTATGAGTCACGTGTTTGTTTTGTTTACCTTAATTTAACTACCTAAACCTATGGAGTATACATCGATTTATCGCCCCCTAAACCCCATGTATACTAAATTTCATGAAAATCGTTGGAACCGTTTCCGGTATTCAGATTATAATTATATACATATATACAAGAATTGCCCCTTTAAAGGTATGAGATATTATAACTGAATCAATCGAACGTGAAGAAAAATGGTAAATTGAATTTTGTTCAAAAAGTTTTGACGGCGTTTGATAATTTCAGAGAAAACTTCGTCCAGCAGTAGACGTCTTTCGGCTAAAATGATGATGTTATTTTGTTACAATACATTTTAGTCGACGTCAATGTTTCTAAATTTTTTCTTAGCAACATATTAAGAATTAAGAAGCAACAGTCCATACCTGGTGATCAAATATGAGCGAGTCACCACGCGGCCTCCATCCGTGTAGATTCTCCTCTCCGCGCACGTAAGTGCCACTCGTGTCCAGCACACGGCGCTGGCGACGTTGTACACCTGCCCATGATAAATTAAGGTTAGTAAATACTTTTATGTTATTTTTGTTATACGTCAATATGGCTGTACTCGATCTGGCCTGAACGGTGAAGGACCATGGCAACCAAGAAACCCGGCATGACGAAAAGCGCGTTGGGCTGACGAAGTAGTCAAAATTGCGGGAAACACCTAGGGTTGGCTTTGACATTTCATTGTACGACATAGTGGGGACCGACCTACCAGCATCAGCGACAGATCCCTGTGATGATGTACTGCTACACTACAGTACCTGGCTCCAATGCGCGGTGCAGACTGAGCTCGTACACGCCGGTGATATGGTCGGCGCGCGCGGCTCGCGAACCGAACAGCGCGCGGCGCAGCGAACGGCCCGTGCGTGCCTCGCGACCTACTACTACCAAGGATAAGTCCTTGGTTATGATAGCGGGGCGACTGCAGTTGTCCACCTAACGCAAAAAAAAAACATAAAAAAATTAATATATCATCTACGGTTCACTTTGAAGTAATAGGATTAAACCATTAATGTAAAACTTAAAAGAGGAATGGACCCAATATTGAACCTTGTGGAACGCCCATTGTCATTTGAGACCCTAATGAGTTTCTTTTCGTTTACTTTAACTTTAACCTTTCTTTCAGGTAAGGTTTCTATGATCTTAGTAAATGAAAAGCTGTATTCCTAATCCCATAGCAATCTAGTTACAGCAGAACTGTCTCATCGTTTACGCAATCGAACGCCTTAAAGAGGTCGCAAAAGATTCCAATAGCATCTTATCCCAGGTGTTAAAAATGTTCTTTAAGTTCCTGAAAGATGGAATTTTTGTAACATTTGACTAGCATAAACTTTTCAAACACCTTACTGAGAACTGGCAGAATTGACAAAGTCCTATAATTGTTGGGTTCTTTACTTTCACCAGATTTGATAAAAGGAACTACATATCTGTGTTTTATGAGATCCGGAAAGACTCCTTGTTCAACACTGGTGTTAAATATGAAAGCTAAATCGGGCATAATGATTTCGATAGTATATCTACAGACTTTTATAGACATTCCCCAGAGCTCTTCTGTTGATTTAATTTGAAGACTTTTTACGTCCGGTATATTGACCTATTAATCACCAGACGTGCTATCGGAAAATATGTGGCCGGAACAGCCGACCAATTTTATACAAATATAAATTTCACAAGATTCAGTTTATTTACATATTTCACTCCCTCTTTTTGATGAATGTGTTTAGAACCAATTCCAAAGAGTATATATTTTAGTAACGGCTGTTATTATTTGTAAGCTCTTAGTGTACTCATTTTGGTAATAGGACTCCAGACTAAATCATTAATGTTCAAAACAGAATTGTTCATAGAACAGTCCAGATAGGTTTTTATGAACAAGAATGTTATTTACACGGATGCTATATTTTTTGTTGTTGCTTAAAATACTGACCTCCAAGTAAGCACTGAGCGTGATGTAAACAACTTCTCCGTTGGCGCTGACCCTGTTGAGTAGCGGGGATCCGTGCAGGCTACTGTCCCAGGCAGCTTCGAACCTAATATTATCAATATTATTTTATATTCTGTGGCAACAGTCAACCAGTAAGTAAACTTTGTTAAATTCATACAGTTCAAATATGACACTTAGTATGGTCTTCGTTTGTATAAATGCTTCCACTTTTAACAAAATAAATAAAGATCTGAGGGGCAATTGCCATATTCATCGTTCGCGTTATGGCAATTTATAATCAATCTGTCAAAAAATACCCCAAATGTTTATACGTAATGTATATTACGTTTGACAAGTTTTATCATTGATTGTTGTTAAGATTGAGACTAGATTTTAAACGTTTTTAATTACGGAAATGGGCTTTTTGAAAGCCAAAGTGCCAAATTTCCTTACCTGAATACAGCCCTGTCGTCAAGCGTAGGTCTCTCTCCTGGGAATAGTCCAAGAGACAGCGCGCCATCTTCATCTCCGTCCGTCGTGTCTTCATTCGCTTCGGGTGAGTTGCGGATGCGGCCTGCGACATCATATAATATTTTGACAAGTATATAAGTTATGCGGAATGTGGCGTGAAATGGAGCTGTACTGAATTGGTGATGTTTATTATGTTTTTAATTAAATGGTTTTATGAATTTTTTGGTCCTTTTGATTTTAGTGCCCATTCGTTGAAAGAACTTTAATCCTATCCAAGGGCATTTCAGACATTGATCTTTGTGTAACTGAAGATGTCTGGGTTGTGTTATGTCCTTTAATGCCACAAAATTCTGAATGACGTGCTTCTTTCGGCTGAAAAGGCAGTAATCCCCACATTCAAACATTGCTATTTTCTAACTTAAAAAAATAATATATTTTTGATATATAATGTAAATACTTTATTTTTCTCGAATACTCATTGAATCTTCTGGTCATGTAATAAATATGAACATACCAACAACCAATTCTCTGACGTCAGTCCACTGCAGATCCTGCGAGGGTTCGTGGAGTATGGTGATACGGATGCGGCGTTGGATGCCCTGGTGCAGCAGGAACAGCCCGCGGCAAGGAAGCTCATCTGAGTGTTCTACCACCTGGAGATGCAGAGGTAAGGAGATTCATAGTAAAAAGATTTTAAATGAGAATGAGATATATTTTAGTTGCGGAATATTAATTTATGATCATTGTTTGTGTGGGAAAACGATCAAATGTGTGATGTTATATAAACAAGTTAGGTCAAATTCACCTTAAGTGTGATTGAAAATGTACCCTGATCAAAATTGTGCCCTGATTGAAATTTCTAGATAATGTTGTGAAAGATGAATAGATTGCTCATTACTACAGATTCAATATTGATAGTTTATTTTTTTACAGGTGGTTCTCCAATAGGACTGAGCTAGTGCCATCAGCCTGGATTGCTTGAAAGTGCCCGTTTCGGCTTGTGTAGATTTTTTCTTGCAATATTAAAGGATGCATGCAGGGCACTTCGTAATTAAAGTGTATCCCGGGCGGATAAGCGAGCTAACTGAAGAATGAAAATCCGTTACTGTTAGAGATACTCACGGCAGGCACGTACTCGCCGCTGGGCGCCAGCTCGCAGACCTCGAACCAGACCAGCAGGTCGTGCTTGGAGTGCAGGTGCGAGCTGCAGCAGGGCGCCGCCACGGCCGCCGCGCCCCACTTGGGGCTGCGCACGGGCGCCGAGATGGGGATGGCGGGCGGCAGCATGCGGCGCGGCGGCGTGCGCCCGCCCGTCGGCCCGTCCTGCTTGGCGTCCTGGGGGCAGGCCATGTTGCTGATCGAAACTTGCTAAGTATGGAAATAAATACAATGGTGCCGATTCTGTTGTACACCGAACTAAACTAACTAAACTATAACTAAAATTCCTTACTTTTTACTATGAGAATCTAAACGCTATTCTGCAAAAAATATCTCTAAATTTAAAAACTATTTTGACACAACTAAAATCGAATTTGACAATCGCGACTCGCACGTAGTATGTTTTGGCTTCGCAACGTGGTACTTGTTTGCTCTACCCCGTGATTTTTTTTAGAGCCAGCAGAGCGCCGGGAGCGGCAGCCTCGACGTGATTTATATGGAATTTTCACTTTTTTCGTGGAAAATATGAAAAATTATTGCCCACATGTTGAGTTTTAGAGGTGTTTGGAGTTTTATAATGGGGGTCGAAATTTTCATTATTTTTGCGATAGGACACACCGTTTTCGAGATATAAGCAAAAGAAAAGAAAAAAAAAATAAGTCGAGGTGTCGGTGTGAATTTTAGTTCTTGACAACTAATTTTATTCCACACCTATTTAATCGCGATTAAAAATAGTCAGATTTAGTTAGACAACCAAAATTTTAGGTTGAATAGAATAATGAAATTGACAACAACAGAATAGCAAAATTACCATTTTCACTAAACTAATAATTCAGTGCAATCTTAGTGCTATCAAACTAAAATATAGTTAAGTTGTGTCACTTTAGTCAATTTCAGAATAGGAAATCGTCGTTTGACAGGAATAAACTAAATTTTGGAGATTTTTAGTCTAGTTTAGAGAATTTTGTGACAACGATTTGCAAGTTACTCGTCGTTTTATTTCTACCTTGACCTGACTAAAATTAACAAAATATCCGTCTCGAAGGGCTATAAGAAATAATAATCCGTTTTTTTTTAAATCATTTTGGACCAAATAGCGATTCTACTTGAAAAACCAAGTAAATAGTTTTTCGATTCGAAGGACCAAAACAATTAGCGACCCGACTCGAAAGACTAAATAAATAGTTTTTCAAATAGTGATCCGAGTTGTAGGACCAAAATAAATAGATTTTCGACTCGAAGGCAGACTTGAAAAAATAACATAAAAAGTACTACATAAAGATTCAAAGAACCAAAATTTCATAATTCTTTTTTGCAACGTGTCTCACTCAAAATATCGCAATAAATTATTAAAAGGAAATTAATTTCGTGTAATTTATATGTGTTTTTGTTTGAATAAGAATTATTTCTGATAATAATAATATCTATAATTACTCGCCGGTGTCATTTTTCGTCTATCTTCGACCTTACAAGTCCTCATGGCGGTAGACATAGCTTCAAACATTGAACTGTAGTTTGAGGGCTTTGATATGATATGTTGAAACTTTGCACACATGTAAATCCATCCATCACATGCTCACCTTCGGATAGCCAGCCATAAACGCGTGCCCGTGCGTGCGACTTTTAGGGTTTTGCATACGCAAATAGAGTTTATATCTGGGTAAGCTTAGTAAACCGTTGAGACACAATAGCTCAAAACCGCCTATGGGTTTTTAGTGTCCGTCAATGCGTTAGTTCATTTCATGACTAAATCATGCGTACACACAAATACTGTAATGTAAAATGTTACGTACAATTGCGCTTACCTTGTGGAGTGGGTGTTGTTGGTAGTGTCCGAATACTTCAAACACGATTGGCTGCGTCTTGATGTATTCCACGAAGGATTTCGTAATTGGGACTGTTATCTGTCAACAAAATAACAGTAGTTTAGAAAATATTGATAAGACCAAACAATAGAAGTCGGCTGCAAGGACCAGAATTTGAATTTTGAGTTAATTCAATTCTGTCAGTAAAAGACTAGAATGACCAACATTTTATGGTCATAAACTGTAATAGAACGGAACGTTACATGAGTTGAAGTGAAGATGAAGTTTCCACAGAAATAAAAGTTGATTAATAGGGAGTAGGGTTCATTAGGATTATTCGGAAGTATCGAACTACTTTCGGACGGGCCTGCTTCTTCGTTGACAGACTTAGAGAATAGACCGCCAGCAGGAACGAAATAAAACTGAATAAATAATATAAATGGATCCTTACATTCTGCACATGGTAGAATCCTAGCGGAGTGTTTTTTCCTGCATTCTTGACAGGCTCTGTCGAGAAAGCATCTTCATTGCGGTGTAAGAAGCTGAAACAAAACACAATCATGTACCCACGTTTTTTGAACATGTAAGATCAAACAAGGACGTGCGTCATTGCGTCATGCGTTTTTAGCCAAAATTTCACTAACAAAAAGAAATACCAAAATTACGTCACTGTTTAGTTAAACACACAATGGATTTTATCTCCTATTAAAAGTGCCATTTGACAACAACAAAGATCTATTTTCCTTCCAGCTTACCAAGCCAGTATGCACTTCATTTTTATGGTGATAGAGAACTTATTTGAATTAGCAGAAGACGTCAGCGAAAAGGTGAACTCTGTCGAGTGCCAATGTTCGGAAAACTCCTCCAGTTGCCATGCAACTTTACACCTTATTCGAATCTTATGCCTATAGATTTAAAACTCACTTGAACTGGCAAAAAACGTCGGCATAGTCAGTAGACACGCTATGTGCCTGTAGTACAGTGACACGGAAGGTGAACTCCTTGCCGAGGGTCAGGTGTTCGGGAAGCTCTTCTTCCTTTAGTTCCGAGGCCAGGGAACTGTCACCGCGACCGCTATCAGCGTCGCATTCGCCCATTGCCAGTTCTGTCGGGGAAAAGAGTAGTTATTACATTTTGAACTAAGACAATATAATGCTGAGAACACACTTAGGTTCAATGTCAATCATCACGTAACTTAAGTGCCCAATAACGCGATAGTTAATGACATTAAAACTTAAGATAGGAAATAGCTCTATAAATGGCTGCACTTCCCGTATATTACCACTTTTAAGAAGTATTTTTGGAATGTTCTCTGTACACAGCTGGAACTTGCATTTTACGAATGTTAAAAATGTCTTATAAGAAAATAGTATAATTAAAGGGGCGTCCATTAATTACGTGAGGCGTTTATGGGGGGAGGGGGTTAACTCGAATCTTACCCAATCTCATGTGGTGGAGAGAGGGGCTCTCGGTAAATACTACGTAATTTATATTTTTTTTCCGCAAAGAAAATATGTAAAATTGTGAGAAAACCGGGTTAAATTAAGTAAAACATGTTTATCCGCCATATGGCTAAATCCTACAAAATAATATGTATCGCGGTTATGCGAAAGCCACAATGCAGCTCCTGGTTTGTTATACCGCCACCGGCCAGCCAAGCCATACGCAATGCATAAATCCAACGCAAATAAGCACAGATTAACGTTATTACACTAAAAATGCTTATTTTGAACTATCTCACGTGATATGGGCAGAGGGGGTCGAAAAATCGCCAAAATTGCCTCACGTATTTAATGGACGCCCCCTAATCAATCAGGAACTCAAAATGGAATATAAATGTCAAGTCAATGGAAATTAACAAAAACTAATGAGATAAACTGGTTCCACATCTGCAAATAACATCTCGCAGGTCAACCTAGCGGCTGCTTAACCGAACTTGCTTGTGGCTACCTTAATAAATTAAGGCATCCGGGGCTACAAAACTTCAAAATAAGCGAGTACACGCTAAGCTCCTGTGGGGTACGGACCTCGGCTTATGGCTATCCATCATCTAACATAAGATTCATTGTCAATTTACTATTCAGACCCACGGAAAAAAACTCACCTTCAATCTTAATATTAGAGTCGGGCACATCAGTGATGCGTTCGTCGAGGTTGATCGCGTTATTCTTGTCAACAGCAGACAGTTTGTTGCGTCGCGCCGGCGCTACGTCGTCGTCGAACGAAATCTTTGCCGACTGCTTCACGCCCGCTGCGAATTCTGCGTTGTCTACAAAATCGTTTGAAGGCTTCAGAATAGGAAAGGATTAGATTGTAGAGAGAGGGTTATGGTGGGGATCTTCGGTTGGGAGTAAGAGAGAGTTAGAAATAGGGACAGGGAGATTCTTACTCTACAGTATTATTTTACATGAGGTTAATAAATAAAAAATTGAAGAACGGCAAGTTAGCAATGACAACAAGGTAAAGTCAGTAAAAGTAATTGCTAAGCAAATTGACACGACACGATTTGCTGTCTACAACTGCCAAGGAATGACAGCTTTGCTTTGAATATTCGGACAATTTAAGTTGGTAGTCAGTTTACTCAATATTAGGTTAACTTACATTTCCAGTCTTAATGTAATTTTGAGTTAGTATTTTGAAATGAATAAGTTAGGTAGGTATTTATTTTGTCCTATGATCCATAATTTGGACAGAAAAGAGAAATTGATGAATTTCACATTTTTATATTCGTTCAAAGGCAAAAGGACCCGAAAGCTTCGTTATCTGTTATCAATAAAATGATAGCTGTACTCACTCTTCTCAGCGTCGATAACGGCCTGTACGGCCACCCGCAGGTATCCCTTGACATCTCCTTTCTCGTTCACAATGGCCACTTTGTGAATGAGCGGAACCGGGTACAGCAGGTTCGATAAGTATACAAAGCTCCTGTGAACATGTTTTAAGTGTTTAGACCAAGATATACACGTTATTTTATTTTATAGAATGTATGTGTAACGGTTCAGGGATCTTTTGGCGTGTGGGTGTGGTTAAAATCGGAATTAACGCTGCCATTCAGTTTTTTTTTTCAATTCAATTTCTGCAACAATTCTTTCAGATCCCAGCCTTTCTATTCTGTAAAAAATCTCCCTGTAAAAACTTCGGTGAAATGAGAGTGACGTGAGGTGTCATTTCGCCTCCTTCTATGGTGCTTTTCTGTAAAATTCTCACCGAGAAAACGAATGTGAAGTGAGCTGTTAGTGTTTATTGCTATTAGTGTCAATTTTTATCATCTCTGATAGGATGACAGCTCACTTCACCTATGCTTTCACGGTGAGCTTTTTACAGAAAGTCATGACAATATTGACAGCTCACTTCACGTGAGTTTTCACGGTGAGACTTTTATAGAATAGATCGGCTGTAGTCTACTACAAGTAAGTAGTAAGTTCTAACTTTAGATGTAAAACTAGTAAATGTGTGTGTAATCTCCAAATTGTTCCTTTCGCTATTGTTAGGTACTTCGGTTGTTATCGCTATATTGCTTCGGATTTTGACCATGTTTTTTTTTTATTTACGATCGTGAGTGAATGCAGTTTTAAAGAAGCCTGAAAGAAGTTCGTTATGCTTAATTATTTTATAATTTATGAACTTACCGTCCAACTAGGCGGAACCACGGGAATCTGTCGTAGAAAGGATCGCCTCCGGTGACAGACTCAATGTTGTGATCTGGCGATGTGGGAGACAACTCGGCCTCATTGTGGTACATCTCGCGCATAAGCTCCAACCTTTGTCTGATGAATAAACACGGTATATTAGGGTTTATGATGTTTTTGATAAGGGTGTGAGTTGTATAACGTTGCTTATTTTTTGTTGGATTAAAAACGTGAATGTAGAATGTTTTTATTCTAAATTTGAACGCTGAAGTTAAAATTGAAAGTTGCTAAGCTTTATATTGCTATATCCGTCGAATACTGAAGACAGAAGCTATATTAGTGTATGTGTGGGAATGATCTCTACAAATACTAATCTATTATTTGTACAGCAACCAGCTATTTTGAACGCTAACTTATTTCAAATAAGATTCATAATAGTGGAGCTAAAGACACGTGTGATGGTTGGATCAAGAGTGTGATTAAAGTTAACAAGTTTCGAATAAAGTTTCGATTTCTAAGTTCTAATTTAGATTTCTAAAAAGGGATAGGTTTTCTTGTGTACCTAGATTTCTTAATATTATACATGCAATACAATTATTCATACAAGGTAGATTTAAGGCATTAGCACATTGCAAGCTGGAAAAGAACTGAACACAGTTTTTAATGCGAAATAATAGTAAACAGAAGTTAATGGTAGTAATCACATCTAGTGCTACGTTTTTGTGGATTTATCTAAAATCAGCGTGTAGATATGTTTACAGGTAGATATAAAGCACAGGTTTCAAATACCAAATGATTAGAATATGAATAGGTAGGTAATAATAACATTCAGTGAATGAAATGCACAAATCAAAGCACACTCAAATTTATAATATTTCAATACAAGTAAAGCGACTCTTATTTTTATCGTATAGTAAATGATCTTAACAATCAATCCAGTAATATTCTACAGGATGAGTTAACAATCGGTCAAAATGATATTAAATATTTTTTCAACCAAATATAATTATACATTTACCTATACTAATATTACAAAGAGGTAAATCTTGTGAGTTTGTATGTATAGGTTTTGAAACTCCTGATGAGGAGCTACAGTATTTCAGAGTGTCATAGGATGCATTTTATGTTAACACAAGATTCTTAATGCGGGCGATGTTGCGGACAGAAACAAGTACAACTTTTTATAAATAGTTAAATAAACAGCTTTAGAGTTCGGTCAGTCATCATTTTAACAGATTGTTTTCTTACATACAAATGCTAATCTATTTCCACATTTGGTTATTTAAATAAATACACAAAGGAATGGTATTTAAGTTCTACAACGATACATTTAGACAATTCTATACTCATGTTTGATACCTACTTAGCGTGAGGCCAGACTAACGGTAATTGCACACTACAACGTTTTACAAATTGACCTGAAAAGACCTAAAGATGACTATAGTGTGGCTTCACCCTGAGTATAATTAACAAAACAAAGGCACTTTTCAACTATTTTTCACAATGTGTCCAAACTACATGAAAAGCGTGGAAATCTTTCGTTTTCCAAAAGTTTGGAGGCATGATAAATTACTTCAATGATGATAAACACAACGCTATCATAACATCAGGAATATAGTTGCTGCAATTAACATTAGCATGTATCATTTGAGTTTAAACCTTATGTCAAGGAGCAAAAGGAACTGAAACGTCGCTCGAGATATGCAGCAACTATATTATCAGTACATTTGTTAAGTTCTCGGACGTATATACAACATATAAAGATTAAGAAAGAGCACACAGCTATGTGTGTGACAGATAAAGAGACGATGCTCTTTAAAGCTAAATTGATTCTCAAACTTGATATGCCATATTTACGGGTACTGTAAATGGGAAGCTTTGAAGCCTTGTAATAACTGTAGTATTATGTACAATTTACATTAAAAATACACATAATTCTCAAATCTACTGCCACAGTCTATCTGTTGGTGTGTATGTACAAGTTGCAAGCTGTCAGTGCACACTCAGTGCAACAACACTGCTATGGCACAGGCGTCCTTTGCGCGCTGCCCAGTCAACCCTAAGCTCTGCATCGCTGGTCCACCTGTCTTTGAAGCCCGGTACATCTTGATTTAATTTAGCGATTTAACTGGACAACTAAGGCATATTCTTACTATGAAGTGCCAGAAATATTTGAATGTTGGAGAAAAACCTCTATTTTATACTCATTATGTTTTGCTAACAAATTGTTCGGTCTATTTAAAGCTGTAAACAGTTTTGTAGGACAGTGAAAATGTACAGATACATTACTTACACAGTTAAATCGCTATTAATAATCTCGATGCGAATAGGGGCTTAAGCGAGGCGCAGGTCGGCGTTCACAAACCTGGAGGGCAGCAGGTTGGCTAGCGAGAGGCGCGTCTGCTGCGCGCACGCAGATATACAGTGCAGTATGTCGGCGGGCGGGGCCTGGCCAGCCTGGCCCAGCGTGTGGCCGGGGATGGCCGGCAGTGGCGGCGGGGCCAGCACCATTGGCGGCGCCGCATCGTCCTCCGCGCATGCGCTCTCGTTCATGTTGTATATCTGACGCATGAGCTCCAGCCGATGGCTACGGACAATACAGCCATGTAGCCCGCCGCTGCCCTACCCGACCTATCCGTTTGGCCTATCTGGGTGTTTGAGAGGATATGCCTCTCTAGTATCATGAGAGGACCAAATCCTCATAGAGGTCTTCCCAGAATATTTTCTAAAAACAGTATCTAAATAATAATAAAAAACTAGGAAATTCTAACACACTTTTCTATAGTTATAAATAAAGGTAAGAAAATATTGGTCCTTCTACACTAATCTCGTAAGGAGTAGGCATGCCCTCTCATTTTGATCGAGCAAATGATCAGATATTCATCATGCAAACTTCTTTTGGTTTGGATAAGGTGAAAAGATAAAAAAATATGGTTTAAAAGATTTTTTTGTCGCTTTTACTAAGCAAAAATGTATAACAAAAATATGTAACGAATTCTTTTCATTTGCTTACGTAATGATTTCGTAAAAATGAGGGAAACTATAGTAACATTATATATAAATAGCTCGTAAAATGAGAAATTAAAATAATAAAGCAGCAAATAAAACAAGCGCTATTAGAAATGGAATAGACATTGCAACTATACATTTAGTCCTATTAAAATAAAGTGTACTTACCAACCCAGTCTATTTATATACAATGTCTATAGTACAGATATATAACCAACCTTATATACAATTACGTACATAAATAAAATTCTCAACACGGCACCAGCAAAACAGGTTTATATTCAACTCTTGAAGAATAAAACATTCGTACAAAAATACCAAAACAACAAAATGCAACAAAATTAACGAAATAATGAATGTGAAGTCAACATACATATATTTTTAAACGAGAAATAAATTAAACGAAACTTAAAATAGGTAATAATAATAGTTACGGGAATAATACATAAATGATTGTAATACCTAAGTCCAAGTAACTACATATTTTCAATAATGTAAATAATATGATAAAATTATATCACAAAATAAATAATTATATTTCAAATTCAGCTATGGTATTTATTTCCTGAATAATTATCCTGAAATCCTAATCTTTCACTTCACTGTACGGTAATGAGTAGAAGTGGATGGAATTATCTCAAATCTATTCTTCCCATATATATAATGAAATCTACCACTATGGTAGATTTTATTCTTTTCTCCAAAAACTTTTTCTTAATGGTATAATAACTGTTTTTTGCCGATCTATCACAACAATGTACATATATCATCTCATCCAAGGGAGGTTTAATCTGCGTAGAGCTGAACCACCTTGTGAACAAATCATAAAGATTATTCTAGCTAAAATCTGGCACGTAAGTCTTAGCAAATTTTCGATCTCTAGTTTAATTTTTCCCTATATACTAGTGCTGTTCTCTCGTCTATTTCTCTATCGATATCCCTAGCATTGCCACCACTTACCGTAACTTCTCAAGTGTCCAGTAGTGCGTGGCTCCGTTCTTAGTGTCGGTGACCTCCACGGCCACGACGGTGGGCGCCGAGGGCCGGTACTCGTCGTCGGCGTCGTCGCGCGGGGCCAGCTCGGCGGGCAGGGGCGAGTACGGGGTGTCCGTCAGGAGAGTGAACTGGAATTGAACCTTCTTGCGTAGCTCTACGGAGATCGCGTTGGCTTCCTGTGTGAATAAGTTATAGGAATTAGTGTTCGACCGAAACACGATTTTCAGCCGAAACCGTAACCGAATATTAGGCTTCTGTTTTTGTTTCGGCCGAAACCGATACATATAAAGTTATGTTAAAGTAAATTATATTGTCTTTATTTTCGTAGCCCTTCCGTTTTTCGTAAGTACATGTGTTACAAATGTTTTGAAACCAGTTTTTTTTAGCTGAAACCGAACCTTAGGCATACACCAATAGGAATTAGACACGTGTTCTCATTGAGGTCTTTCAATGTATATAACCTTGGCTAATTATTGACAAACCTACTTACAGAAATAAAATCATTTATCTATAGGTCGTAAAAATTGTACCCACCATGCAGCTATCGTTTGTCGAAAGAGCTAATAGTTTGACGTTATAGTCAATGTTTAAAAATATTATATAAGAATAGTTTTGTTACTTTTGGAAAGATACGTGACTTGTAAAAAATACTGTGCCTCCAAATATATTTGATAAAACTAGTATTTTTGACTACGTCGGTTTTTAAAAGCAAGTCTTTTAAAAACCCTTATAACGTGGGTTTTTAAAAGACTTGCTTTTTTGACGGTTTATATAATGGTGTAAAATATATATAATTTCAACGTACCTTGAGGAAGATAGCGTTGCCCCAGAGGTCGTCCCTCAGGGAGGTGAACTGATGGTACTTCCACTTGCGGAAGGCCCACGCGGCCAGGCCCACCTCGCGGGCCGACCAGCACTCTGTCTCGAACAGCGGGTTTACTACACACAATAAATTTGTATAAAAAGAAATGTAAAATTGATACAGTTTGTGTTTTTGACTAATAATGAGATGTAATAATAGAAAACATCAGAGTGAATGTAGAAGTAAGCTTAAGACGACGGGGTCTGCGAAACTTTGAAAAATTCGTATTTGAAGAAACGATTGCCGTCGCTCTGTCAGTAGGTAAGTCTGCCCCCGTAGTGTGTGATAGGGACAGCTACAGCTCAGACCGAAATTATCTCAAAAGTTTTGACCAGATCGATGTTTCGTATTCCCCTTTTTTTCCTCGAAAACTGAGCCGATTAAATTATTTTTTACAGTAACATTTTATGAAAGAGTATGTGTAGGTTCCTATAATGTTGTTAAAAACTTTTATAATTTTTCTGGTAGTCCTCTAATCACGGTGGTAATAATAGGGCATTTTTTGTAATTTTTAGAGGGTCATATTTTCTTTACTAATTATTTGCTGAGAAAAAGAAAATGTCAGGAACGTGTTTACAGCAAACCATAACATTATGGAAAAAAAAATTGCTCTATAGGCATTATTCAGGAAAAAAAGGGGAATACATTTGTATGGAGAATCGCACGCCCTGTGCCATCTCAACAAGATATATCCCTGGATTCAATTGACTGTATGGTAACCGTTTACTTCGGGATCAATGGGCCTAATATAAGTTTCTTTTAAACATGTCTACTTTACGCATTGACGGCGGTCGGCACTCCAATTGGCCCTGGATTAGTGAAGGGTCGATCAGAGTTTCGAATGCGGTCGATGCGTGCGCCCACAGCGCTAACAATTATTTAAATTCACGAGCGCGTTTTTTGTGATTAATGAATATTAAAATAAGGTTTAAAGTGAATCTTGTCGACATTTTTTCCATAAAAAATTCGGGAGTGTATTGTTAGACAATGCACATCAAAAATTAAACATGGTGTGGTTTTGTCTCATTATTAATATTGTTTGTATGGAAACGGAATAATAAAATAAAAAGCCATTAAAAACTTAGGAGCCAACAAAGATTCGTTTTTCTTGCTAATTTAACCTAACTTTGGTCATGTTTAAGTAATAAAAGAAGTGTAAAATCTTCAAAACCAAGTCTGTACCGAGAAAGCTCAATTATCGAAAAGTTCAATAAACTCAATTGGTTATTGATTTATGCAGTGTTTTTTTCATAAAACCAGATCTTCCGAAGGACTTATCTAAATTTTTTAAGCGCCCTCTTACTATAAATGATCCTGCACCTCACTCAATAATGTTGTGCGTGTAGACTAGCGTCTAACTGCTCATCACAGATACTACCTCTATCGGACACGATGCCTGGTGAGACAGCGTGCTTTCTAGCCAGGCCCACCGGTGAGTTCGAGCCCGCGACTAGATTCCCTTTAAATTATAATAATGATAATAGTGCGCTCCATAATTCCAGCAATACGGAATATAAATCAGCATCATATTACTTAAAACATGAGGTTTTGACGTTGCATCTTCCGTCAGATTTCTTTCGTTCCGTTTCTGCCGGTAAATAGCTGATGAAAGACTCACCGAATATATCCTCATCGTTATGGAAGTCTTCGGGCGTGTATGAGCTGTACATGGACATGGTGACGCTCTGCTCTTCGACCTGACGCTGCAGTGCGTCGATACGAGCTTCATAGTTCTAGAACAATCAATAAGAATATGACGACCAAGAAAATAAGGGTAGAAGTAGATGATTAAAATACTCTTTATTATGTCATCATCATCATCATCAGCCTATAATGTTCCCACTGCTGGGACACAGGCCTCCTCTCGGTGAGAGGGATTGGGCCGTAATCCACCACGCGGGCCCAGTGCGGGTTGGTAGATGTCACATGTCTTCGAATTTTTGGTTCTAGGACATGCCGGTTTCCTCACGATGTTTTCCTTCACCGTTTTGAGAGCCAGTGGTGATGAAATCATTTACACAAAGTAAAGCGCCTGTCTGGGTTCGAACTCACGACCTACAACTCGTAAGTCGCAGCCACCACTTGGCCACCAGAAAATAGAAAAAGCCATAGAAAATACAGATTTAAATTTATAAATTTTACATAGGGTGAGGCAATGGGCGGTCTTATCACTAAAAGTGATATTTTACAGATACCTTTACGATGGATTAAAGGGAGAAAGATAGACAATACCACACATAGTCTGTGGTGGACAGAACCATTTTATGGAATAATTTTGAGTCCATTTTGATAAGAATATATAAAAGTGACAGTTCGTTGACTGTACCAAACGAATTAACCAAATTATATTATGTACGTCTCACCTTGCGCTGTTCTTCAAACTGCTGGTCAGCATGTTCCTTCTCCCTACGAAACTGCTCCTCCAGAGCCAGCAGTCTCTTCTGCATCTCGGCCTTCAGGTCGATGCCCTGCTTCTCCAGCAGTTCGCACTGCGCGTAGTCCCAGTCTACGTTCTTACCATCCGCGTCGGTACTGCCGGCTGGGGTGGAAAGTATAAAGGTTAAATTTTGCGCTTTTGTGGGTAGATACAGTTGTGTGTGGGGATTGTAAATGCTTTTGTACACGGCCCAAGTTACTTGGGCATGTGCAGGAGTGTGCTAACTGCGCGATTTATATAAATACATATAGCGTGCATAAATCACTGGAACCGCACGTATTTTAACGCTACTGATTCCACGATGCTTATAACCTGCGCATGTCTTAAATGTAGGTATGTATACCACATGAATCATGTATAAGCACCATAAGGTAGAAAATAAAACGTCGCGGGACGCCTGGCAGATGTGAAACAACAACGCTATGCATACGCATAATGTTGTTGTTGTTGACGTAATAAAAAACAAAATTCGATGTGTAGTAGATAACCGCATTAAATGTTTCGCATCGTAACGAATCGGTGGAAATGTTAGAATAAAATTTCAGAATTGGCCAAATTCCTCCTTCGACTATTGTCTATGAATGATTTAATTTTTATTGTTTGAATATTCACTGCAATTGTTCTGAAAGCTTGTCGTGGCATTATCCTTATTTTACTTAAATAAAATAATAATGAAAGCACTTGGAGGAGGCCTTTGCCCAGCAGTGGGACAGTGTAGGCTAAACAAAAAAAAAATTCTGTTATAATTGTACTTTAGTTTCTCATTTCTCTACAACAGCATCATGTATTAGTCTATTGAATGTAGAAATCATTGGTTTGCCTAGCTGTTTGTTCAGGCTACGCAGGTCACATGTTTCTTACCCAGAGTATGGGATATTAAGAAGACTTGATACTTACAGTCGTTCTCAGCATTGCTGGCGGTATCAGTTAGTTCTTTGTTCTCCTTGTTGATCGGTTCCTCTCGCGGCTGTCCGGGGTGCGTGAAGCGGAACACATGGTTCTTGCCCAGGATCACCCGGGAGCCGGATTTCAGGATTACAGGTTCGGCGAGCTGAGAAAACAAGGAAATATTAGTAGTGGTAGGGCACTGGGATTTTCCAAAGGATAACCTGTTATCACAAATCAACCAAATGGACCATTATTAATACTTATATCAGAATCAGGTTGTGTCTTTGAGTGACCATAGTTAATGAGAGCCTTAGTTGTCTTACATAGAGTAAGAAACCAGGTCAATCGACTGTCAACTCTGGGTATACGCCCAATTTTGCAAAAGTCAGAAGAATTTTCGTAAAATATTGATTTGGCTGGTTCTGTCAAGACTGAAAGCCAAGATTCGAAAAAGACCGAAAGACTACTAAACTAACAAATGTTCACCGGACGAGCATATTAAAAATGTTCATTTGATCAGCATATTGAGTTTCGAAGAATGTGTTACATTACCTCTCTACCATTAACATAGATGAGCGCGTCTCGATGAGGGATGAGCAGTATAACGCCGTCAGTGTTCTCGAAGATGCAGTGTTCGCTCAGGATGTGCGAGCCTGATAGCTGGATGTCTTGTGGGACGTTAGCCTCGGATGTACCTACGCGGGTCACTCCTGAGGACATATAGATAGATTAGATTTTGTTCCCCAAAACAATACATAATATTAAATTCTTCGTGGAGGAGTCGTAGGTGAAAGTAGAGTCATTTGTTCTTTGTTAAGAATTGCCCTGAATAGGGAAGTAATTTGATTTCAAAGTTTAATTGATTGGACAAGTCGTTAATAAGGAGGAAACGCCAGGATAGCCACCGAAAATCTAATCTTCTTAAAAATTTGATTTTCCTTAGCGCGGTTGCGCTGTAAGATAAGGTGGATCCTATAGAAAAGACTCGTCTATTATTGGTTCCTTGTGGTTATTTAGCCGCAAACAACCTTACTCACTACTAATGTTTTTACAATGACATTATTCGCTATTCTTGTACGTTTAGATTTCCAAAAAAAAAATCCCCGAACAAAAGAAGTATAGTGAAAACATAACTTACCATCTTTAATATAATAGATAAGACACTCCGACAGATTAGGATCCTCGTTCAAGTTGACCAGATGGGGCGACTTCTTGGGCGAGTAGATGCCGACGGTGACGCCTCCTTCCCTCACCGCGAGACCCATTTCTGCGAACACAGCCTCGCGCTGCACCCGGATCTGTTCGGTACGCTTGAGCTTCTCTTCCCATGTCTCGTTTAGTTCTGTTGGTGATAGAATAATGTTAGGTACGTATGAATTTGATTTTATTTTCTTATCTGGTTAATACTGCATTCATTTCCATAAGACGTTTTCGCATCTTCTGAATCTTTTTCATTTTATGGTTTACTAGCTTTTGCCAACGGCTTCACCCGCGTGAAACTTTCATCCCCTATTTAACACTCTTAGGGGTTGAATTTCACAAAATCTTTCCTTATTCCTGTAAGTTGGTTTGTACAAACACTTTTACACGTCAATCACATTTTGAGAACTAGATGAGGTCGTCGTTTACTATCTGACTACTCTGTGTAGAAAGACCGAAACAGACTGAGGTCAGTCTCTTAAAAGTCAATACATAATCTTGGTCAGGGCATGTGAAGACCATGTAGATTGTTGTCTGAAATGGTCTTTTGAGGAAAGAACCAGACAGATTGAGTGGACCTGTCCGGTCAGGGCACGTGTTCGTCAGTAACCGTGCAGCTCAACTCAGAATTGAAGGAGCTCCACGATTCAACAAACAATACCAAAGAAAGGATATTTTTTTTTTTTAGGAGGATAGGCCGCATAAAGTACTCAAACTGCCAGATTATCATTAAAACTAACTGAAGAAGAGAGAGTTTTGGTTAATATGAACATGACTGTCTGGACTTCAAACAAACACAAGGCGTCATTCTATGTGTAAGTATATTATTTTCCTATGTAGGCAAAAAGTATAGTTTTTTTTTTCTAGCCTATACTGTCCCACTTCTGGGCAAAGGCCATAGAATACCATGTAAAATTTATAGAATTGGAGTAATGTTCTTTTAAACGTTCAATTTAAAATCTTATGAGATACTACGATTTAAGATTTGAGATTTTTTGTCTTTACTGAAACGAAAAACAGAAACAGAAGAGAGACAGAAGCCTTATTTAGACTCCTCAAGTTAAGCTAACTTGAGGAGTCTAAATAAGGCTTCTGTCTTAAGGTACTTACATTGCTAAACGCTGAAAGGCAATCATCTCCATACCACATAGGCAGGTCTAAACCGTCTCTATAGTATACAAACTTACCAGCAATAAGTTTCTCCGAAGCCTGAAGCTGGTCGACGGCCTCTTCGGCAATAGTCGTGGCTGCTCGGGACAACTTCGGGGACAGCACCTCTGCCTCACTCTTCTTGCGTTGAGGCGAAGAGTTGTTCTCTTCAGCTGTTATAATCATAATGTGAAGGAATGTTAACTATGTAGATAAATATAAACTTCTAGACTTTATGGAGGGCAAGTTTTTTTTTATACAAATCTTTTTAATACTTTTTTTTTATGTTAGCGGCTACTTTCGCTGTTAGTCATTCATTTATTAAATATTAGACTGTACTGTATTGTCATCTGATCGATTTATATAATATTTTTTACTGTCGAATCATTGGCGAACTAGATTATGCTGGACACACAACCTTTAAACCGCGGGAAGCCCATAATATTATGTCTTTAAACCAAGGTAATGTTGTAATTAGAAGCATGCTTTTATTGATTATAATTGGTTAAATATTTTCGATTTTCAAGTCGAAATCTACGGTTTCTATTCTAATTTGATACTCTTTACTAAAGTATGCATTATTTATTTTTCTATAAAACACCTTAATTTTGCACTAAGTGAGGTATAGTGCAAATTAATGTGCAAAATCACGATTGTTCTCAATGTGCAAACTATTGCACGAGTAGACAAAAGTCTACAATATAATTATTAAAAAGTGATTATACGTACTACACAAAATAAATAGTTGACACGAAAATTATTCTATTCTGGCACAAATATAATGGGAAAACATGCAAGGCTTCTGAAGCTAGGAAGCTTTTATTGTAGCAATGCAATATATTCACAATATAATAGCCGTTTGGCGACCAACGAATAATTTAGACCGTTATGGTTCATCTTCGAATGCCAATGTTTGTGATATGGCCGCCAACGGACGGTTTGACAATCGATTTTGAAGATGTGGTAGCGAAATTGCAGAAAATTGAAGAAGTTTGAACAACAGTAAAGTATGGTACGCAGCTAAGAGGTGGTAACCAAATTTTATCGATACGAAATAGTTGTAGTAATAATGAGTCCACACGTTATTTTTTTTTTTATCCGGGAATGCAAAGTCGTGTATCTGGTCGGGCAATCAAAATCGATTGTTTTCATAATGCGAGACTGAGCATTATAGAATAATAATATTCTATTGATAAATACATTTTATATACGATAAATAAAATGCTCAGTAAAATAAATAACAGCACACCAATTATTATTCACTACATACATAGAGTATCTGTATATAACCATGTTCAATAGTGTTCGAGACCAACACCAATAGAATATAGTGATAGATAAGCGCAAATATATATTTATAGAGTCATATATATTTATGGTATGACCCACACCATAGTTCATATAATATTTGTATGTTTTTGTGAAGTGATAATAAATACTATTTATATATTTTATGCCTACAAACGCCACAAGCGCTGGACAAAGTGCAAAATAAATTGCTTTTTTTTTCATTAAAGTGTCAGGCTGCCAGATCATTGACCGAAAATTGAATCAAAAAAATCTGCATATTTTTTTCGAGTCTGGCAACTCCGATTCAAAATGGAGGCCAAGCGTACAGGTGGGGTGTACAGATGCAAAAATGCGCAAGCCTCTTTATCGTTGTTACTTACTGGTGGGCTCTTGTTTCTTTTCATAAAGGACTTTACCATCTGGTCCTAGTTCGTGTGGATTTTGGAAACAGAATGAAGTTTTAGTATCAGGAATATGAGACTTAATTCAATGGTAATTGTGGCGTTATTCGTAACTGGTGCGGCTTGTTCACTATAAAACGATCACACAAGACGTCTAAACATCCTAACTTGCTGACAAGGCCGAGGAAAAGCTACCATGAAGATCGATAAATAAACTGACATGTAATCCACTAGAGCAACATTAGATTTAAACTGAAAAGCAGCATTTAACATGTTCTCGGAAAAATGCAAAAATACACTGCTTTGCCATTTAAAAAGCTAAAATTACAGCAACAACCTTGATTAGTATTTCCTTTGTTCCTGTCAACTGTGGTGGTTATTTTATTCAACTGGTTAGCTATCTCTATTCAGTCCAGTGGCAAGCTCAATAACCTTTACTAAACCGATACTTATATTATATATACGCGTTGGGCACTAAAGTCGGGCCCACTTCCTACTTGCCGACTGGCCTTTACCACAGCAAAAAAACAAGAATGTTTTTTGACGTGAAAACGTCTTTTCGCTCGGAGTACTGGTAGTAAGATCGGTATTTCTGACCGACAAAAACATATAAGATTTCAACCGCTAATAACTACGACAGCATTCAAAAGATAGGTCATATTTGTAAAACGGGATATAATTTGCCTATGACGTCACACTGCGTGTGTATGCGTGCGGCCTTCAATTTTTTTTACTCCGTCAGTTTATTTATCGACAATGAACAACAAGGCCACACCCCCGTACATACAAAGACCTACCTTCTTCAACCTCGATGCCCTCTGCCTTGAGTAGTTCCCGCAGCTTGAGTATCTCCTCCTTGAGCTCTCTGATGAGCTTCGCGTTGGCATCCTCGTTGACGACCGCCTTGCATACGATCTGTTTGGCGCGGTCGGCGTATCTGTAGGGGGTAGGGGCATTTAGGATTGTGAGTTGTGAAGTTTAATTAATAGGTAATGACTATATGGTGTCTTGCTGTAGAATGTAATTTCGAAAGTAGATGGCAGACGGTTAATAGACGAGAATAATATAATTTTATGCGCTTTAAAACAATCTACAAGTAATATCGTTTCGTAATGCAGTAGCAAACACAACGGCTTTCATTTTTGCAATCCCGTAATATGTATTGAGCTGAAATGTATGTTTTTAAATCTGAGTATACGATAACCACCACAAAATTTTGACAGCCCAATAACGCGTGGGGCACCTCCCCACGCGTTATTGGGCTGTCAAAATTTTAAAGCTAAAAAAATTGGTATATCATCATTTTTATTATTGTTATCATCGTTGTTGTTGTTGTAATCATTGTTTGTTGTATTATCATTGCATTTGCAATTGATTATGAAATAAATGAAAGTTGATTTTTTGTTTTCAATTGTACTCATGAAACTATAAGATCTCATACGTGCTTACCTGAGTGTACTAAGTGTCTCATCAAAGTTGATATCAGCAGGGGAAATAGCAGCTATCATGGCCGTCTTGGAGTTGCCTCCGAGGTTCTCCCGCAACAGCCACGTCAACACGGAGTCACGGTACGGAATAAAGTCTGCTTTCTTCGACTTCTTGCTCTTTGAAGCCTGATGGGAGAAGATTTTCGTTATGAAGAACAGTTAGAAGCTGGTGAAGCTATCGGAAGATATCGGTGTAAGGCCAGTCTCAGATTGCATATTATGATGTCCATTTTGCAATTACGCACGACAACGCAACGGACGTCGGAACTATACGCACGACTTTAAGACTTGGACGATCGTGTTCGGGATCTTTCGTGCGTTTTCGTGCGGCCAGCAAATTCCCTCAAAAATATCTACTTGATGATGACGATTCAGAACGAATTCAACGAAACACAAGCTAGACAGTTCGAAAAGATAACGCAAATATTTTCCGATAACTTTCAATACGGGTAAGGCATGGTCTAAGTTATGTCACCTGACTTAGATCAAGCTGTCTTAAGCATTAGGCCACGTACAGACAATTGTGCGGCAAGGCAAGCTTTTAAAACTTTCACTACAACTTGTACCTTTGAAGTATGCACGTGAAGCATAGAACTTACCATCGCACGATCATCTGAACTAAGACGAAAAGCCAAATATTGCAAGTGAACCAATGATACAAAAGAAACTGGTTTTCTAAATTAAAATTTTCCAAATGTGTTTTGAATTATAGCAACAATAGCCAATCGGCTAAGGCGTTGGTTAGCCAATTTTTAGGCCATGAGTTTCGAAGCTCACAGTGCAGTGAACCCACTCTTAGCACAAGCATATTTAGCTCAATTCGAAGCGAGTGTTCGCACTGAGTCGTAATGATAGAAAATAATAAGAAAAATTACGTCAACCTCACTTTGACAGTAAAACAAAATCCATTGTTCTTTATGTTTGAGCAATTCATTTGCTCGGCAGCAAATATAACACAAGAGAAGTTCTCCATTGCGTCATTTTTGCTGTGGAATTTCCAAAATGAAAGGTATTGTAATTTACAGTGCAGTACTCAATAGAGCCCTATTTACACATTGCTAGTTACTTGCCTGTGGGTGCCATAAAATAAATTGAAGCAACAAATGACTTGAATCGTCTACACCGTTTTGAAATGGTGAAACTTTTACACTATGACCACAGGTAAAGAAATCGCACCGTGTAAATCAGACTTTAGGGTGCAGGACGACCATCTATCGAAAAAAGAGTACGAGCACTCGCTTAAGGGTTTAACAAAATATTAGTAATGTGCACACACACTCCTAGTATTCTATTATAAAATCCAAACTCACCGACTATATTATAATTTCCACGGAGATACGGGGCATTAAAACAAAAGTGAATGTTTTGTTAGTTTAGCATACGTCTACGTGTAAAGCACGGTCCACTAGCATGTTTAGTAGCGCAAGTATACTTGCACCACCGCCTTGCACGGTGAAGTTGCCGTACTGAGAAAGAGATGGCGCTATTCGTCCTGTATAGCTCTATCTCCTTTTCATATTGGAACACTGACTTTGAGACTTCCCTATAAGACGCAGGATCTTTCGAACCCTACTAAGTGTGGATACACCTTCAAAGCTCAGTCTGCACAGTGCAAATAGGTTGTGCAAGTAAACTTGCCTAATAAAACCTACTAGTGTACACCATGCTTTAGCTGGGTATCTAGAAAATAGCAACAATCAAACAAAATTACAAAAATCTTGCGGTCCGTTGGAAATTATTTTCTTAAAACTATGTAAAATAGGTATATACAGTCATCTAAACACAACACCCACTATAAGATAGCCAAGTCCGTTATGGGATTTGAAGAAGGTTTAAGAAGGTTTTTGTGCCAACTTTGGCTTTCTTTGATCGTCAGTTATGTCGCCAGGGAGGGTATTAATGGCAACAAGATTCCAGGCCAAAAAAAAGGATGGTAATATATCTACGTCTCCCTCTCGCATTGGAATCGTGGTGACATAAAACGTCATAATACGGCACCAGCCTTTTTGTCGTGGCATTAGCTATGCTATCATTCAAGTATAGCTAGTCCCGACCATGGAGAAGATACGTTAACCATACATACAAGTTTATCTAGCACCATTTAGTTACTCCATGTAGTACTAGAACCATCACCAAAATTCAGAAAAAACTTTTTCAGGTATCTAGTGATGACACTCATGATTTCCGTCACCAAGAACTTTTTGTCACTTTCTAACGCTATGTTGTCATCTATCTCTGTAATTTTATGAATGTCATCACTGAACATGTTAGTTCGTTAGTTGTCATTTTCATCTACGTTGGACAATTCTTTGAAAATCTTTAAGGGCTTTTTATGGTATCGCGAATTTAAAGACTTCTAATTATGAAACAATAATTGCTGGAATAATTTTTTGCCTGGCAAAAGCCAGAAAAAACATCGTTAACTGAATAGAAATATTTGTTTTAACACTAATGTTTCTATTCAGTTAACGATTTTTTTAATTATGTATTTTCACATTACATTTAATCAATATTTTATGTGTATTAGTATTGACTTTGAATTTTTTAAGTATGTGGCATTATATAATTAGTTAATTTTGTCATTTCATTCATAAAAATAACAATACAAAATTTACTCTTATATGTAATTAATCATTCATTTCAATTCAATTTATAGCTAATTTAATAGGGATATTAATTGTAAGTACTTTAATTTTAATATTTATACATTCAGAAATATAAGTATGTCAAGCTATTTATTAATATTAAGATATTAATTAACCCTATACTCAGAAATAAAATAAAAAACAACTGGAATTGCTAGAAAACATATTATTAGAAGTCTTTTCTTTGAGTAGTCATCGATACGAAGCTCAATAATGATGGTGAAATCAATGTTTTTCTAAAGAACTGTCCTCTAAAACTACTGTACTACCACCAATTAGAAAAAAACACGTGACAATTAACTTACAATCTCAGCGAGCGCAGATATGACTTTTCCGAGGGTAGTCAGAGATTTGTTAATGTTTGCTCCCTCCTTCAGACGAGTGCCTTTGGCGCCTGTTGAGTCCGCCCGCTCGGATCCGGCTAAGTCCACTAGGGATATTTTTGACACCTGAAAGATAAAATATATTTTGAAAAGACATTTAAGATGTGAGGAGCCTTTTCTGTTTACCGCCATAGCCAGCGGGCCTCCCCGAGTGACCTACCGACCTTTTGTTACGTACCGCGCATCGGGCAATCGACTTCGATTGACTAATCCTTTCACCACGATGGCAAATATAAGAAAGACACATACCCAGCCTATACTGTTCCCAACGCCTGGGACACAGGCCTCCTCTCGGCGCGAGCGACGGGGACAGCCTCCATTCTTTATCTCTCTCTAACTTTTCATGTCTCAACCACAATCTGTACTTATTGATTCTATATAGGGTGGCAGGGCGCAAACTGTTACCATAAATTCAACACATGATTATTGATACAAAAATTGCTGTTTCATAAAGCAATACCTGCGCGGTCAAATATGAAACAACAATTTCTTTTTTGTGAAAACTGCTTTAGGCGTGTTGGGCATTTTTTGAGAGTGGAAAAACAATTGAACTCGCCAAACTGTTACCGACACCACTGACAACACAACGTACTGGAGAACAACGTTGAATGTACGTTGAACGTTGTTTAATCTGACGATTCTGACGATTCAAAAAATACACACGTAATTGTACATTATTTTTTTATAACCTTCAGTAAATTTCACATTCTTTCAGAATCATGTGCTAAATCCGTAATAACAGGTTATGCGTCGATGCCTGCCGCCCTGTGTAATTGAAAACTTGTTTTCCAATAAAACAATTTTGCATGACAATCCATGACGAGACATGTACATAAAAATCCTATTGTTGAGAAAATCACTTTGCCATCTTTTAATACAAATATAACATCTATTGCTTAAACACTGAATCGATCCTGAATAAGAATCATTCGTTCAGTTAGCTGTATACAATAGTTTTTGAAAAACTTTCCAACCGACACTCTACATAATATGACTAACTTGTGACTCAGTAGTAATCTCCAAAAAAATAAATCAGTAATGAAAGTATGATAATGTTCCTTACCTTCTCGGACATAAGGTTGGTAGTCTGGTCATGCCTCTGTTGTGTGAAGAATATGGTGAAGACAGCGTGAGAACGAGAGGAAGTCTCGTTCATGTTCGTGGCTGCCACAGTCCTGTCAAATGTTACATCAAGTGTTATCATTTATAGCTAGTCTACATTTATATACAAAAAACCCAAGATACACAATAACCGTCTCAAAAACGTGCGGATAAATAGTGCGCAGTGTACGCATGTGTCAATAGTATCGTCAGTCAGCTTTCAATCAGTCTTTTTGGACATTGCTTTGTAAAAACCACTTTAAGTCATGCGTGTAAGGTTGAATTTGCAAAAAAATGTGATTTATCACGGGGTCCCGTGTGGTGCCGGACGAAAAGAATAGCACCATCACATCTCTTCCCGTGTGTGTCGTAAGTGACTAAGGGACTTACTAGAGAATGGGCAGCAGCGTTCTCTATGCATTTTACCACCATACTGCGATCGCCAACCCGCCTGCCAAGCGTGGCGATTATGGCAAACCCTCCGAAATTGGGCGAGACCTATGTCCAACAGTGGACATCTTTCGGCTGAAATGATGATGATGACCACTGACGTACCTATTATTGGGGACAGGTTTAAGTGTTACTTTTGTTCGAGACTGTGCATCTAGGGTTTTTTGTATCTGGCTGTATGTGTATAAATCCTTGGATTTACAGGCGCGTGACCAAAGTCAAAACTAACAACGCCATTTGTTTTTATTATGACAAATGCACATGGATGTTTAAATATTATGGATTTTTAAATTTATAAACGTTGCTCAAAATTAAATAGTGATTAACAGGTGTTTAATCATACATTTTTGATATTTAAACGTCTCTTTACATAACATCATCTCGTCTAGTTTCCCCGCAGGTTTGGGCCGCGGTGTACCTATTGTACACCCACATTTAGCCAATTACAGATAGTTCAATCCAAGATGACCCGCCCCACTCTGCCCCTTTCTTCTGTTTTGGACCGCTCTCAGTACAAGTGTCAAAGAGTGGGGCGCGTTTTCATGGATTGAACTATCTATATGTTGAAATAAATTTAGTAAAAGGAGCGAGCCTATCGCCATCAACCGGGCACAAATCTAGACTCCGGGCTGCTACTGAATAACTCCAGGTAGAAAAACCCAATAACTCTTTGCCCGACCTGGGTACCGAACCCAGGACCTCGTGCTCAACAGTAGCGATTGCAACCACTACACCAACGAAGCAGTCTCTTTAATATAACTTTCAACAACGATTATAAATAAAGAGGTAGGTAAATGTTAACCAACAGCGCCCCCTGTTGTAGTCTTACGTGCACCAAGCAATCTTTCCTCTGAAAAAAGCCTTACGAAAACAAAAATGATATCTTACCTAGCTTTGTTGCCCTCATCAATGAGGTCGTATATGTCCTGGTATGACGTCACAGCGAGTTTACTGAGGTCCTCCACATAGGGTCCAAGCGCCGGATGCTCACGCACCCTAAGGTTTCCTTTGTTCTTAGGGTTTAGGAGATCTCGAACTCGCTCACAGTAAATTTCCATGTAGGATACTTCCACCTGTTATTGAGATAGGAAAATGTTATGAGTATAATTTTTTACACAGTTGGTCTAAGATTTTATTTTCGTAAATTAGCTAGGCATAATCAGACCACAATGGTCCCCCTGCTGGGAAACACGCCTCCTCTCGGTGAGTGGGAGTAGGCCGAAATTCATAACGCGGGCCCAGTGCGCTTTGGTAAAAAAAAAAACAATAGTACCTTATGGTACAAGTGTGTAACGTTGGTGATTATCGCTGAGGCGCCATTGAGACCCGAGCCGTTAGGCGAGGGTCTTAAGAGAGCCGAGGACGATAATCATCAATACACACGTGTATCATACGACGTTTTTCAACACACTTGCGAAGAAAATAATACTAAATCATCATCATCATCCATCATCATCATCCATCATCATCCATCGTCATCTATCATCATCCATCATCATCCATCGTCATCCATCATCATCTATCATCATCCATCATCACTCATCATCACCCATCATCATCCAGCATCATCCATCATCATTCATCATCATCCATCATCATCCATCGTCATCCATCATCATCCATCGTCATCCATCATCATCTATCATCATCCATCATCACTCATCATCACCCATCATCATCCAGCATCATCCATCATCATCATTCATCATCATCCATCGTCATCCATCATCATCATCCATCATCATCCAGCATCATCCAGCATCATCCATCATCATCATCATCATCGTTTTTAAGAACAAAGCAACTCAAACAAAAAACAACCTATAACTCACTAAGAACAAAGCAACTCAAACAAAAAACAACCTATAACTCACTAAGAACAAAGCAACTCAACCAATTCTATAACTCACTAGTGAATAATAGTAATGAAAAAGTCACAGTTTGATAATAGGTGTCATTATGTGCCTAACTGTAGTGAAATTAGAGCCATTTTATGAGCAAGTGTGTTGAAAAAGTCATTTATTCAAACTAGGCTGAGACTTAGCACTTTTTGGACGTCAAAATTACATAAGACTGGCGCCAAAAACGCCCACCCTTCACCACTTCCTAGTGCTTTAACTGGGAAGAAGTGGCGCAACAAACTACCCAGCAGCACAGCTGTCTGAGTGATAGTGGGATTAACTCGTGATGAAATGCAACTGCTTCTTCTTGCATCTGCTAAGAAGTTTTTAGAACAAGAAACTACGGTCACTTATCTAGCCGCTAATCGTGGTGATTATAGCCACAAATTGTAGCGGTTGATGAGATACTGACCGGTGTTCAGCATAGACACTTTTTAGGCTAATATGACCTTTGGGACTTTTCATTATCATCTTCATTTCACCCGAAAGAAGTCCACTGCTGGTCATAGGCCTGCCCCAAGCACCACCACTTCGACTTGTTTTAAATTGCTCGCACCTAGCGGATTCCTGCGGACTTCAGCAGGACATTGGTCCATCTTGTGGGAGGCTTTCCAACGCTACGTCTTCCAGTACGCCACTCCAGAACCTTCCAGCCCCATTGGCTATCTATTCGGCGAGCAACGTGCCCTGCTCGCTGCAACTTGATTTTGGCAATTCTTCGGGCTATGTCGGTTATCTTGGTTCTCCTACGGATCTCTTCATTTGTGATTCTTCATTCGATCTCGTAGGGAAACTCTAGCCCTCTCCATTGCCATTGGGACCTCCTTTAGAACTTTTAGCCTGAAGCCTTATCGGTTGAATCCCGTACTAAAGAAGTCCTACAGTCATACAACGTTTAAACGTTACAATTACAAAAGGTCTAGATTGTTCAAAAAAAGGAGTTTCTCTTATTGTGAAATACTAATTACCTAAAAGGATATTTCCTTCTCGTATTTCGGAAGTGTTATTAAACTTAAATAAACTCAATTTGAATTGCAAACGATATAATTAGAATGAATATGAATATTCATGCAGGAATCCTACTTGCTTCGCGAAGAAGAACCGTTCATATTTCGGTTTGAAAAATCTGTCGTTTGGAATAATACGTTGAGCTAACTTTTAATCACAAACAAGTAAACTGTGTTGTGCTAAGAATCTAGCTGTATGTACAGAGTGACCAGTAGTTAGCGGATAACCTTGAAATGCCTTATATAAAAACAATGGCCTTTTAAACAGAACAGCCATTAGTTTTATAAAAACTTTTGCCAGCGGCTGCGCCCGCGTGGAGGTCGAAAATTCTCCCACGGGAACGTACCACCGGGATAAAAAGCATTATATGTGTTAATCCAGGTTAAAAGCTATCTGTCTGCCAAATTTCATCCAAATCCGTTCGGACGTTTTTGCGTGATTGACTAACAAACATCCAAGCATACAAACTTCCACATTTATAATATTAGCATGAAGTAGGATAGTCATCATCATCATCATCATCATTTCCGATAAGCCGAATGACGTCCACTGCTGGAAATAGGCCTCCCCCAGGCTCCTCCACTTCAACCGGTCTTGTGCTTCCCACATCCCGCGGCCTTCACAAGGTCCTTGTAATTTTGGGGGGGTTTTGCCATAATCGCCACGCTTGGCAGGCGGGTTGGCGGTCGCAGTATGGTGGTAAAATGCATAGAGAACGCTGCTGCCCATTCTCTAGAAGTCCCTTAGTCGCCTTCTACGACACCCACTGGAAGAAATGGGATGGTGCTATTCTTTTACGCCCGGCAACACACACGGGACACACAGTAGGATAGTAGGAAGTACTATTTCAAGGTTATCTATCAATGGCCTGACATCAGCAGGCTTAGCACGTGAATCGTAGACAAGCGTTTTGTGGTCGGAAGAGTCGACAAAAATGACATTTTCGTATTGACAGTTTTTCACCGAGAAATGTAGACAATCGATTTCTATTCTACAGTACAGTAGAAATAGAATAGAAAGCGTCATGCGTCGTCGCCGGTTATTGACAAAAAAATCGCCTTCTATTACATAGGACTTAAAGAAAACTGGCGAAATGTGGGTGTACCATACACCTACATATCTGCCAACCCCAACAGGGAATACAGGCGTGCAAAGATACCTATATATAATTCGTTGGCAAGCCAGAATAAATAAATAAACCACAGTCGCACAGTCTAACTACGTCATACACAGCTATGACGTGAGGGTTGAAAGGGGAGGTGGAGGGCGATATTTCTAGAAGCCTTACGTAACAATCAATTTTATAACCGTTTTAACAGTACACTGACGTAATAAGTTACACTGTGATATTTTCAGATATAGGGAACACTTGCATGGGAACAAGGGCGTGCCTACAAAAAGTATTTCAGTGGACATTTAGTTGTTACTAACAAATTCTCATTCTCAAGCTCCACGTAACTTTACAAGCTGTTGCTAAGCATTTTTTTTTTGATGTTGGGAAATCATCAGATAACTTCTCCCGCTCTGGGTGGAGCAGGAGGGCGTGTCAGACGTTTACTAACTAAAGCCCACCCGTGTTCCTTCAGTTGCCTGTGTGCCAGGGGCCACGGTATCTCTTTCGAACAACCCGCACCCCTGGCAGATCTAATGCTACGTTAATCGACGTTAATACACGGCCGTAATAAAATCGAAGCGGGATTTTTTGCGCACTGGATTTCAACTCTCGGGATTAAACCGAGCATTCAGAATCTATCAGAGTGCCTCTCAGCTTTGAGGGTGCAAGTTCTAATACAATGATTGTTAGGTAGAAAACCTAAATTGTCCGTATATTTAAATAAAATTCTTTGACAGTTGTATTAAATGGCTGTTTCGCACCAAATTGACGTAGAATTTTTTATTAGAGGCATGATAGTAACTAATCTGTTTGTCCTTTTCTATCAGTAGGACCACTGTAATACTGACCGAATATTTGAGATCATCGGAGGAGGTCTGTCTGATGCGCCTGAAGAGGTCTTTGCAGATCTGCGGGATGATGCCCTCCTGACCATCTTTGCCGGTGCCCATCATGGTATAGGACTTGCCCGCGCCGGTCTGCCCGTACGCGAATATGCATATATTGTAGCCTGTGGAACAATTGACATTAGTACTTAGCCCGTTACAGATATGGTAGAATATTGAATGTTTTAGAAAGATGCGCTTTTGTTTTGGTTGGAATATTTAGCCTTTCAATTACTCGCCTAGTTTTGTATGGAATGCTGGCTAATTGGAATGTATGCATTCTTAAAAGTTTTCTGCACCGGTACTGTTCCAAGCCCAAAATATTATTCCATTGCTTTATTCTAAGTTACAAAATACTGAGATATCAATCGTATTCCGGCTTGTGGCTTGAGTATTCTCATATGATTCTGTCACTTAAATCTGCCGAGCGTTTTCCTAAGTTGGGGCCGGCTTCCAGTAAAACCGGATTCAGCTAAATACCAGTATTTTACATCGAGCGACTGCTAACCTGACCTCCACAACCCAGTTACTGAGTAATACGAATCCCTTTGGTAATACTGGTTGTTCAGACTTTCGATCTTCTGCTTGCCGAGAGTCTTGGAATATAAATATGGTCACCCATCCACGGACCAACCGCGGCGAGCGTAACTTAACCTGATCGATTGACCCGTGCGGCTTTCATTACTTAGCCCAAGGCCACGGATTTTTTCACGTAATTCTAATATTGATTTAATATTACCGACTGTCGGAACCATGATAGTGTATAATTGACGCTACTATTATTTTGAGGGTAAACGACAATTTAATTGAAACCAACGAGTGTAATTTCATATTTCTGTGAAAGTTAATACATTTTGAAGTATCGAGTAAGCCATTGATTGACCCGGAGCATTGATTGATTGCCGGAAACCACATTTATAAATTGGTAGGTCCGTTTTAATTTAAGCTACGAGTATTTCTATAAACATCATCTATCGTTGTTTTATATTCATTAGTATACGTATTGCTTTGTTCTGATGCAGCATCAAACATGATTACCAATTAGCATAAGCAGGCTATGTTCCCACTGTTGGGAAACAGGCCTCCCCTCTATGAGAGGCAGTAGACTGCATTCCTTTGGAAGATGTCATGTCTTCGATTTTTTTGGTTCTAGGACATGACGGTTTTCTCACGCTTTTTTCCTTCACCGTTTTGAGAGCAGTTGTGATGAAATAATTTACACTAAGTCAAGCGGCTGTCGGGGTCCGAACTTACGACCTGGGTGTCAGTCGCGGCTGTTACCACAGCTCCAAAAAACAACCAATTAATTCAACCTCATTTAACTTAAAAACATATCCCCAAGAGTAGATCACAAAGATACGCCGATCTGAGATGCACAGATATGGCAATTCGCAACAAGAAAGCGTAATTATGAGTGTGTAGTGGGTGAAAGTAGGAAGGAAAGGCGAATGGGCATTACCGTCGAAAGCGTGTTGCAACATCTCCTCGCCGATGTCTTTGTACACCATGATTTGTGAGGAGAACTCCGGGTCGCTCGGCTGTAACAAAAATATAGATATAAATAGTCTGTCAGAATGCCTATAGTCTGTTTAATCCGATACGCCCTAAGAAGAGCTACGGACCCCATAGGAGCTGCGCTTAGCGCTAAGGGCTGTTTGTCGCTAGGTTTTAAGTTTTTAAAGCCTCGGCTGGAGACCTTTATTTATTTAGGTTCCCACGGGCAATCAACAACCTCCTAGGTTGACCTGCGAGATGCCCATTGTCTATAGGTAGAACTGGGTCCTCATTATCTTTCCATCATCCCAATTTATTTGGGGTCGGCACAACACGTTTTCTTCTTCCATACTTCTCTTTCTTATTAATTCTCTTATTTTATTATGAACGGTGACCTTTACGAGGACCATGAGGTAATGATGTTTCGGGATGCTAAAAATAATTTCCTAATAGCAGACTTGCACCTGAAGCATACTGCCTATTGTAAGTATTTGTAAAGGAGAATGGTCAAGATGACAGGGATGAAAACGTAATTTCCTAATTTGGGGAATGCCCGGTCTTCAAAACAATAGGTTTTATAAATTTCAATGAGAAATCTGTTTCTGAGCATTTTGTCAATGTATAGACAATTTCTTTTACCAAGATACTAGTGAAAATTACAAAACATTTTTTTTTTATACTCCTCTTTGTAGCTAAAACCATTATTGATAAACCTATAAATTCTGAACAAAATTAAAAATTATTGGCAATGAACAAACTTAAGTAAACTAGATTATCAAGTAGGTAACATCTGTGACTACAGACGCGCAGACGCATACATTAGTATGAATTAAAGCCATCCCCGAATCGTCTCGTTAAAATTGCAAATTAAGTAAATGCCGCTGCTCTTTTCCGTTAACTTTGTTTAATGTACGCGACATTTTTTGTACGTTTGCTAACAAAGCTCTCCTTTTTAAGGTTTAAGTAGCCAAAGGGTGTCAACGGAACCCTATTCCTAAGCCTCCGCTAGCCGGCCGTCTGTCTGTCAGCGAGCTGTATCTCAAGAACCGTACTAGGTAGGCACTTGAAATTATCAATGTCAATTTCTATTGCTGCTATAACAACAAATAACAATAAGATAAAGTTAAAAATTAAAGGGGTGATGTGTAGTGTCAAATATTGTAGGGTGTTACGGATCCCTTCGCGTGCGTGTCCGGATCGCACTTCCTTTTTAATTTTTTTTTTCGGATTCTTATTTGAAATAAATGTTCATCCAGTACCTTATATTTTCATTTTCAAGTTATTTTTTTACGTGATATCTTGATTGACATGTGCACTATGTGCAATTTGTAGATAAAATATACCTATTATGATAGCATTGTATCTTATCATTATACCGAAACCAGTAAAACAAAGCTAAAACTTGGCCCCGTGGCCCCATTACATATAGTAAATGACAAACATATGGTGTGCATCCCTCGATCATCCTCCAATCGTTATCGATTGCCAAAATCAAACCATGTGTCGCAGTGAGATGAGACCACAAATCGAGGCCCCACGATTGGACACGATTGTGCCCGAATGGTAACAAATTAATAATCACGGCGCAATCTCCGGGCTATCAAATGGACGTGGTTTCTGCGGTTAAGCGTTATTTGCCGACAATTCTGATGATTTCGTGTTTTATAATCATTTGGTGAATACATTCATCATTGAGTTATGTTGTAAAGCATTAATTTGAATTACAGACATTAGTTCAAAGTGCGACCCGATGTTTGACACAAAGTAACAGTTGATTTTCTTCGCAAATATTGTAGTGTTGGCGTCGCCTTCTATGCTATTATAATAGCTTAGTCTATTTATGAAATTCTTCTATAAATACTTTAGTAGCATCCAAAGACCGAAACTGTCTAGGCTTGAAAAAAAAATACTGGCTTGCGTTGCTAAAAGCTACGATTTGGATTTAAAACGGTCCGTTACTGGCCATAGGAACCGGTCTAATTTCTGTGCCTATATTTGAGAACCAGATTTTATGTTATTACGGCATAACAGAAAGCTCCTTCATTCATTCTATTTCCATTACAGAAAATCCTTTTATCTATTCGTATAGACAAAAGGATTGCAGGATTTGGCATATCAAAAAAATAATCCGACGAAAATTCTATAACACGGCCAATGGACTATTAATCCGATAACAATACAGCCTGCATCCAATATGGCGTCCGTCCAAAACCGCAGTCCAAAGCAGTAACATTGGCGGACAATCGCGTTACCAGCCGGGTACCCATTAACAGCAAAATTGATCGATTAAATTATGATGGGACTGTAAAGTAATAACGGGCTTTATAATTATTATTATTACCAACTAGCTGTGCCCGCGGCTTCGCCCGTGTGGATGTTGGAAATTATCATGCATTTAAGTATGCATACGCACGTTGCAGTATTGGTATAAAACTGATTGATATCCGTCACCTCATACGTCAAGTCCAGTCGAAAACCAGCGTCAGGCACTAGTTGTCTGGTATCTATACTGAACTGGGCCTTTTTAGCGCAGCTGTGAGGCACACCTTAACGCACTTTACACTTTTTTTTTTTTGGTTTTTTATCTTTATTATTATGCTGCATATTGTGTGCCTTTTTAGTTGCTAAAGAAATGTATTTTCTTTCTTTCTATCAAACGCGTTCATGCTACCGGGACAAGTATTTGATACTCCTTATAACATGCTGATGTTCTAAGGAGCCAGTACTGCCAGTGAAAATCCTGTCAAAATCGATCCAGTCGTTTCGGAGTTGGACGCTTTTTAAAGTTCCGTATCCGAAGGGTAACCAACGGAACCCTATTACTAAGCCACCGCCGTATGTCCGTCCGTCTTCTGTCAGCGGGCTGAATATATCATGATCGTACGTAATAGGAAGAAGATTGAAATGTTTACAGAATGTGTATTTCTGTTGCCGCCATAACAATCAATAATCCAAATTTAAACAAAGTAAAAAATTAAACGTCTCCATACAAGAAACGTCTTTTTTCGGCGATTTTTCCTTGTGGTGCGGAACCCTTCGTGAAGCGACTCCGACTCGCACTTGGTCAGTTTTTTTGTTTAGGGAACGCGTTCCCGTGAGATAATTTCCAACACCCTTTCGCGAGCGAAGCCCAGCTAGCACAGCGACATGTAATTAAAACTAGTACATACAGTGTACTTGCTGTTAACTTGTTAAAGATGGATCTAAAGTATTTTGACAGTCTTTCATACAGAATTGAAGCATTATTAAACGTAAATCAAGGGCATTACTTACAAGGCTCCTATTAGCTATCGATCGCCACTTACAAACAGGAATCCACTACGTCTAGAAGCTACACGCATTATGGTGGGTACACACGATAGAGATTTCCACCAACTTCTACAGATTTTTGTCTGTGCAGCTAAGCAGTACGGACAATGTCGGTGTGCCAGAAAAGTCGAAAGTCTGTATGTATGACTGAGTATTTTCGGGGGCCAAATAATCAATTATTAAATTAAGAAAGACAATTTAAAAAAAATTTGTTAAAATCCATGCTATGAAAATGTCTGCGACAAAATTGTGATCCATACTTCAGTCTGTACAGATATGCTTGGGCGGAGCACCGCCGTGTCCTCGTGGAGGCGATCGGCGGCGGCGATCTCTCGCGTCCGGCCCTGGTCCAAGCCATGGTACGGAGCGAGAGGGCATGGGGAGCCGTCACCTCCTTCAGCGAAGCAGTAATGCTCGCGAAGAGGGAGGCGGCGCACGTGAGGGAGAGGCAGCATATGCGCCCTCGCGACCCCAGCCGCCGCAGGATACGGAGACGCCCTGGGCGTCGGGAATCCCAGGCCGATTTCCGGCCACCGTAGGCATGGGCTTGCGGACGGCGAGTAATGGGTAGCTCGCTGTCCGGTAAGGACCAAGCCCAAGTCGACGGCGCGTTGTGTTCCACGCGCGCCTCAAAGAGATGTCAGCACAAAAAGTGATGGGACCCGCAAGGGTCGATGCCTGCCAGGGGTGCGGGTTTGTTCGAAAGAGACACCACAGCCCCTGGCTTAAGGGCTACTGAAGGAACACGGGTGGGTTTTAGTCAGTAAAAGTCTGACACGCCCTCCTGCTCCACCCAGAGCGGGAGAAGTTATTTGATGATTTCCCACCCAAAAAAAAAAAAAAAAAAAAAGTCTGTACAGATATCCGTACGACCAAAAAACACATTTATTTGCTTAAAATCCAAATCTCAGGACCCCATTATTTGTTTATCAAAACGGAAAAGTAAATAAAAACAGAGTTTACGTAGTCTCTGGGCAATGCTCAGTATATTTAATCTTCCATCTACTTAAATAGATTTCTATTTCACTACGTGTACTAGAGGAGGTAGTTACTGCAAAACCAATAGCTATCAGAATCTCGGAATTTGATTAAACTGTGGTATCGCATCTCCGGTACAAGGAAACCGGAGCTACGGGGCCCACGGGCAGCCAATCTACTTACTATTGATCCAACGGCAACACGATTGGTTCAACGCCGAGTCTGTTTGAGCGAGTTGCTGTGTAAATGTTTAATGTTGTATCGATTTTGAGGTTATATTTAGCTATTTGGAGTGTAATTTTTGAAGGAAGTATGTTATGGATTTATTGTTAAAATAATTATAGTGTAGTATTAAATTCTCTTCTTGAATTGTAAGACTATACAGGAAAAGTTTTTATCCAATGCGCAAACTGTAACCATGAATTCAGCATATCATTCTAGACTCCCTAGCGCAGATATTTTTCGCCGGTTATTCTTTCTATACTAATAATAAACCGGAAAGATTTTATTGTTTGTGTTTGTTTGCATTGAATAGGCTCCGAAACTACTGAACCGATTTGAAAAATTATTTCACTGATAGGAAGCTACACTATCCCCGGGTGACATAGGCTATATTTTATCCCCATATTCCCACGGGATCGGGAAATAAGCGAGTGAAACCGCGAAGCACTGCTAGTACAAAATAAAATCAGCTGTTTCTTACATTTTGACCGCGTAGGTATTGCACCTTTTATATGAAACAGCAGATTTTTTTTCCGGCGTAAAAAGTCTGCGGTCTAGAGTGATATGCTGAATTCATGGTTACAGTTTGCGCAATGGATAAAAACTTATCCTGTATACAAGGTGTAACAGAATACGCGCAAGACCTGAAAGTAGTTCGTTCATAATTGACTATTGAATCAATTTCAGTGACTTTTATATAGGGGATTTTTTATTACGTATTTAGCCATACAGACTGCCGATTGAGCCAAAGAAAATTAAATTTATTTTGAAGGCATTAAGACTCAATTTTAAATGCATAAAGTAATGCTAGGGTTAACGGTATTTTCTAAATAATAATAGTTTGCCTAAAAAAATATTTTTTGGTCATTATATTATGCTGGTAACGCAATACTCTAATTGGGGTGCATGAGGTTTTGCCTTTTTTATGTGACACATTGTATAAGTACTGTAGATATTAGGTCTCTACATACAATCATTTATTACAAACGAATGATTAATTTATTGTTTGTAAGAAAGGAAGGAAAATAAATGCATAACTATGCTTGTTTTTTCCGGAATGTCATTTTGCGAAAAACAAAGTCAAAAATGGGCACTACTACACTACTACTAAGTATTTTTAAATATTACCATTGCAAATTTCCTTTTGGGTATTTTATATTATTGGTTTTAATTATATATGTACTGCATTTAATTTGCTTGTATTTTTCATGGTGAAGAATTATCCTTCGTCCAGCGGGGTGATTGCGAAACACGTTCAGTAGGACTGGCTCAAGAATATTCATTGCGTTATTTACGTTGTTGAGGAGACAAATTTTTCCAACATATGACGCAACGGATTAGCAAAATATCCTTCGAAATGATTCAGATTGCGCAATTAGGATACCTACCCCGCCTGGGTTCGACCTATGAAGATCGAGGTTAACTTAACTATATTGCATAAAATTCATAACCTGTCAATTCCCTACTACGTATTTTTGGAGTTTTCGATTCCACAAATAAATAAACTTCGTGCGATTAGTCTGCAGAAAATAATATATTATTTAAAAGTCTCGATTCGTCCGTTTCGTGCGAAACGCCTACTAAGGCGAAGATGGAAGAAGAACAAAAAATACTTACATTATGTGACCAGTATGAAAAGTCGAAGTTAAAGCTTTTAGCCCCATCCTTGCTGCCAGGCGGTGCCTTCGGGTTTACTATCACTGGAACAAAAGAAAACACATTTTAGCAAAAGTAGGTATTACCTTCAACAAGCATGTACTGTTTTTTTTGGGTGGGAAATCATCAAATAACTTCTCCCGCTCTGGGTGGAGCAGGAGGGCGTGTCAGACTTTTACTGACTAAAACCCACCCGTGTTCCTTCAGTAGCCCTTAAGCCAGGGGCTGTGGTGTCTCTTTCGAACAAACCCGCACCCCTGGCAGAAGCATGTACTGTTCGAGTGTTGACATCACTAACCTAACCTAATTATGTATTGTTGAAAAGGAATGCACTAGCGTTTTGTTTTCAATGGATATCCCTTATAAAATAGGGTTAAATTCATTACCGTTGTATCGTACCTACATGTAGCAAATATTACGGATATTTGCTACATGTACGTGTTGTAATTGAAGAAATACACATCTCTTTTCAATAACTTGACATTATAAAACATGACACGGGCAACATGGCCATTCTCCTTTGTAAATCATAATCTATGTATCTTCTTAGATATCAAAATGAATACCTATTTCCCTTGGTCACGGGCGTCACACTTGAACTGCTGGACCGATTTTGCTAATATTTTTTAAGCTATTGCATAGCTTTTATCGCGGGCTTTGAGCGCGGCGACCGAATCAAGAAATTCCGTAACGAAAATAAAACCTAATACCCCCACTCCGCCTAACATGTAGCTCGGCCGAGCGTTCGCTTAACGTGTATGTACCTATATGGTACGACTGTACGATATTATAAAATTTGTTTTCTTATCGGTCACCACGCTCAAAACGTGTAACCTGAATTAATATCAAAGAAAAATCTTAATTTAATATCAAAGCAAAAAAAATACTGCTTAAATAAAAATAAAATAAAAAATCTTTATTGCATAAGTTGATAAAAAATGCTATGCAAAAGCTTTACCGCGGCAGTCCCCGAGTGCGACACGTATTTTATTTTTTTGTTGTGTTTGTTATTGTCAGAAGAAGGTCCTTATGAAAGAAAAAGTTAAGAAAATTGAGAATTCAATATTCATAGTTAAGACACCGCTGGATGCGAGAAGCACAGAACCGGTCGAAGTGGCGGAGCTTCGGGGAGGCCTATGTCCAGCAGTGGACGTCTTTCGGCTGAAATGATGATGATGAGTTAAGACAGGACAACGTCTGTCGGGTCAATTAGTTTGTAAATAATAATTCGTATGCTTTAAATATTGAAAGAAAAAGCAAAAGATGTTTATTTGTCACAGAAACACGTATCTACATATTAACTCAAATAATAAATAAAGGAAAACTAAATAATAGATCTAAATATAAACACGAGCACCAAACAAAAATAGTCGACAGCTGCATGTCATGACCGTGACAAGAAGGCTTCCACTCAGCATTATGCTGCGCTATGGGGGTGCAGCACAGACCTGAGGGGCAATTCTACTAATTTTAAGAACGTTCACAGTCTGATCTCAGTGTCAATCTGTCAAAAATTCTCAAACATTTTTGTCAAATTTTTGAAATTCGATTGTCGCCGAGATGACACTGCGAACGTTTTTAATTACGAGAATTGGCCTTCTGATTTTCAGTAGTTACCCGAAAAGGACGTACGGAAACCAGCACCCTAATTGCGTAACTCACGATTCATCATAATCTGTATCGTTTTGAAACGGATTGTTAAACCATTGCTTCATATGTTCGAAAAATGTGTCTGTTCGACAACATAAATAACGCAATGAATATTGTTTAACTGTGAAGACGAAACCAATTATGATCAATCGTGAGTTACGCAATTAGGGTGCAGGGTGGCATTACAATACTTGAATCGACCCTAACAACATACATACAAGATAGACAGTGCTTCATGAAAAATTGGTAGTTATAAAGTGAGTGTGATCCATTTCGGTTCATTCAGAGAGCAGGGGTGGCCAAATGGTAACGGCTGCAACTTACGAGTTGGTCGTGAGTTCGAACCCAGACAGGCGCTTTACTTTGTGTAAATTATTTCATTACCACTGCTCTCAAAACGGTGAAGGAAAACATCGTGAGGAAACCGGCATGTCATAGGACAAAAAATTCTAAGTCATGTGACATTAGGCTGATGATGATGATAATCCATTCGGTTCATTCAAGAGACTTAAGACAGGGTCATTAATAGTGCACTAAGCCCCATAATCCTATTCAAGTCCATCATTAAGCAGCTCCGTCAGCCACTAGACGAGATACTCAGAACCGCAAACTCGTAAGTCAGTACTATCAACCAGTAACACTTGAGCTACGAAAACCGCCTTTACCGCTACCAGATTAAGGCGCTGTCAACGCCGACAACGCAGTTGCCTGCACTTTTCACATTTCGCACAAAATGTGAGTAGCCGAGGCGTCGCGACGTATCGACCGTCAACGTTGCCGCGGCGCCATCGCTTGCATTCAGTAAGGACTGGTGCACACAAGCGAAAGAGTGGCGCTTTATAAAGAATGCGTCAATGCTAGGATTGCTGTGAATGCCTTGATTACTCGCTTTTGTGTTGGTGCTGGTAATCACTTTTCAGAGTTGAAAAGCTTGTTTAAAAAAAAAATATATACCGTTTTTAATTTCATTCGAATGTTGAAACTTGTACCTAGTTTTTAATTGAAATTCCATTAAAGTCCTACGCCTAAGCTACATACACAGGCTATGTCGTAGGACAAAAGCATAGGATGTTCTCAAATAACACGTTATTACCATGTGTTTTTACAACCGTGTGTATTTAAAAAAAAGGGATTGATTATTTTTTACAAATACGAAGAGCACATAAATATAAATGTTACTCTCACCGCAAGCTATGTTAAAGAACTTCGTTTCAATAACTAGATAACAAAAATGCTTTTCAATTGCAAGTGTATTTCAGCCTATTTTGATATTAAATATTTCTAATAACAGACAATATTGGCCCGTTCTCATAACAAATTCTGCTCTAAATATAGATGAGATTCTAAATAAGTTAAAGCCAACTTGTAACCTTGTCTCCTTCAATGCCAAACCTTAGATAACTTAGCCTATCAAGTTCTAAGTTACGTAGTGTTCAGAACAGACTGAACGGGTTAATTCTAAAGCGCTACTTAAAGTGCGATACCGCCTATCTATTCACTTAGACCCAACTTAGGATGAGTTGGGTTGAGTTCAGCCAAGTGCGAAGTTAAAGGCAATTGGATAAGACGTCTAACTTGAAAGACAATTACCTAGACTATAGAAATCTAAATTGAATTCCCTTTAGGAAGCTGTTAGTTAGAACAAAAAAAAAACTTTTAAAAGGATCTTGCGATCCTTAAATCGTCAATCTAACCGATCATCATCTGCCTAGCCTTTTCCCAACTATGTTGGGATCGACTTCCAGTCTCACCGGATGCAGCTGAATACCAGTATTTTACTTGGAGCGACTGCCTATCTAACCTCCACAACCCAGTAACTGGGTAATACGATACCCCTTGGTAAGACTGGTTGGCAGACTTTTAGGCTTCTGACCCGTAACGACTGTTTAAGATCCACAAATGAGCAACGGCTTAAAGTGCTTTCCGAGGCACAGAGTGGCCTTGGTATGTAAAGCTAACCTCGACTAACGCACTTTAACCTGATGATCCTTCTGTGTGGCAGTTATAACTTACCCACATGCCCCTCTCATGAACAAAGATAAAACGTTGATAAACGCATCCAACATCCAATAACGTTAATCCCTAATAGCACAAAACCCACAAGACATCAAACCCGTCCCCCACAATACCTAATTTAATAAACCTCCCCTAGCAACATAAACTTGAATCGTAAAGTAACGTATGAGTCAAGCGCTTCACCGCCGCTCTTCTGCAACGGGGCTTATATGAGTCACAGATGCAGCGCTGCAATATGTATTGTGTGCCAGAATATATACAATCTACTGAGAGAACTGACTAGCTCTTGGCTGGCTGTATTAAGAAATTATGCAAGAGAAATGTGAGGTATTAAGTAAATTTTAATACAAAACGACATGAGTAGGAAATAAGAGGGGAAAGCTTGCATTATAATCTCAGTTTCAATCTGTCAAAAATAACTTTAATTTACCTAGATTTTTGACAACTCCTTAACATGGATCGTCGCTGACCCAACGTCACCGATTGCGATTGCGTCAAGATTTTGAACGTTTTTAAATAGGGAAATTGGCCTCAAGGCATCAAGTACGCTTCACAACCGCTCTTCTGCTCCGGGGTTTATATGAGTGACAGATGCAGCGCTGCAATATATTTTGTGTGCCAAAATATACAGACCCGGCTTATAAAATCTACGTAGAGCTAGATCTTTGCTGCTGGCTATTGCATAATTTCGGCTTTTTAAACCCCGTTGTTATGCAAGAGGAATATGAATGGTTATAGTTACTAAATAAATTGCTCAACAAGAAAACAAAAACCAGCATAGTGTTGAATCCACATTAAATTAAATTAAAAACGTGTATTTGTCACTAAAAGAAATACTAACATTAAAATATGACAGACGCTGAAACTCACAATCTTACAATTTAAATGTGTTAGGTAGAAAGAATTACTGATTCTGCGACGATATGATATTATGATTATGTTATAAAGTTGAAAATCTATCAAAGAAATTTGACAGATTGGGGTAGCGTGATGTGCTGGCGTCTGTACAAATAAATTGTTGTGAATCAACGCGATTATTCATTTTCTGTCTGCTCCCTGCCTTACATTATGAGTCACAAAACTGCATCGTTCCAACCAGACAGACTGGGTGCCAGGGAATAGTTTTCATCTTAATGCTGGCGCGAGCAAAGCAATCGAATAAAGAGCAATGTAACTTCTCTCTTTGTTACCAGATATATTTTTACAAAAATAAAAAGTTCGCTTCAAATGTATAGCAGGAATCGTTGTCAATATAAAATGAGCAGAGAAATAGAGTATAATATTGTTACATATTCCCAATGCTGTGAATTAAAACGCGCTATTTATTGTATGTCTGCTCCCTGCCTTACATTATAACTAATGAGTCACAAAACTGCATCGTTGCAATCAGACAGACTGGGTGCCATGGAATAGTTGCCGTCGTCCTACTGGCGGTGGAAAAGCAATTTAATGAAGATCAATGTCTCTCTCTTTGTTACCAGATATATTTTCCGTTCCGCGTGGTGCCGGACGTAAAAGAATAGCACCATCCCATTTCTTCCCGTGGGTGTCGTAGAAGGCGACTTAGGGACTTACTAGAGAATGGGCAGCAGCGTTCTCTATTTGACCACCATACTGCGATCGCCAACCCGCTTGCCAAGCGTGGCGATTATCCCCCCCTTTTGGGGGAGGCTTATGTCCAGCAGTGGACGTCTTTCAGCTGATATGATGATGAAGATGATATTTTTACAAAAATAAAAGTTTGTTCATATTTATGGTAGGAATCGTTGTCAATATGAAATAGGCACAGAAATTGTCTTTAATATTATTACATATTACCAATGCTGTGAATTAAAACGCGCTTATTTATTGTATGTCTGCTCCCTGCCTTACATTATAACTAATGAGTCACAAAACTGCATCGTTCCAACCAGACAAACTGGGTGCCAGGGAATAGTTTCAGTCTTAATGCTGGCGCGGGAAAAGCAATCTAATAGAAAGCTATGTACATTCTCTCGTTGTTGCCAGATGTATTTTTATGACAATAAATAATCAATAAAATAAGCATTGAAATAACTATAATATTAGTATTCCCATTTCATTTTGCACAATCAAACGAATTGAATAACAAGTCACTATTTTTCGGTTCAGTATTCAGGACATGAAAGTTAAGCAAAATCTTATTCGAATAATGAGTTAAATAGCACTTTATAATGTTTAACTTTTATGAATTACTAGGTATTGCCAGCGGCTTCGCTCGCGTAGAGCTCGAAAATTATCTCACGAGAACGTACTGCCGGGATAAAAAGTATCTTATGTGTTAATCCAGCATATAAACTACCCGTATGCTGTATTTCATCCAAATCCGTTCAGGCAATTTTGCGTGATTGAGTAATAAACATCTAAACACCTAAATATACATATAAACTTTCACATTTAAAAAATATTAATAGGAAGTAGGATTGTAATTATAATTATCCTACTATAATATTATAAATGTGAAAGTTTGTGAAGATGTTTGGATGTTTGTTGCTCAATCACGCGAAAACTGCTGAACGCATTTGGATGAAATTTGGCACACAGATTTTAACCTAAATTAACACATACTACTTATCCCGGTAATACGTTCCCGCGGCATAATTTCCGACTTCCACGCAGGCGAAGCCGCGGGCGGAAGCTAGTACAGCATATATCACAAAAAATTGGTCTTATTTAAGAGTCTGGTACAGACCATCAAACTACCTCATCATCTCAGCGCTGCTAAATAGCCTTATACCAAACTCAAACAGTGCATGAATCAAACATGCCTCTAAATCACCGGTATAAACCTAGCCTTACTTTATGAGTCACAAGACTCACAACTGCATCGCTGCAGTGAGAGATATTTTACTGTCCCTAGCTCCCAGGGGTAAGCAATCACACTGAGAGCAATGTCGTTATTTCTGCTTAATGTTGTTATTCTTTGCTTTATGACGCTGTTTTATGGAAAGGAAATAGAGCATTCGTTTTGCTTGGATATGGCGGTGTGAGTCAAGCGGGCAATGGTGGGTCCACACTATACAGACTTTTGGTCGTACAGATATCTGTAGGTACAGACTTCGAAGTCTGAGTAATTTGACGCAGACATCTTAATAGAATGTTTGCAGTTTGCGCAGGCTATTCATTGGTTCAGATTTGCATTTTCGACAAGTTTTCCAATAAATTTTATTTGTATAGTAGTTATTTCGCTCCGATAAATACGCCGCGACATACATGCAGACTTTCAATTTTTCTGGCACACAGACATTTGTCTGTACAGACACGTTGAACAGACAAAACTATATTGAAGTCGATGAAAGTCTGTATCGTGTGAACCCATCATAATGCGCTGTGCTGTTCACGGTTTTATATATAAGTTAAACTTCAGTACTAGTATTTAACTATTGTGACTCATTGGCCATTAATATTATGTCGCCACATAAATGCACTTCCATGGAAAGTTGTTTTACTTCCCCTTTCCGAGAGTCAGCAATCAGCTCAGAGCAATGGAATTACCATTCTCAATGAATCTGTTAGCTATGGTAACACATTATTAACTAAAATCATAGTTAATAATTTAAAATATGATGAAGTTTTATCTTGACTTGTGAATCAAAATATGCTTCACACGATTTTTACGACTTAACAGAAAAACAACGAAATTTATTAATTACCTAAGTATACATATTTAAGTATTTTATTTATGTACACAACTACACATTAACCTTCCAGAATAAACACTATAAATGATGATGAGGACCGAATCCCAACCCATTGCGGAGTTTACAAGAACAACGCGGTCACAGAGATAGACACAAAAATCGACTTTGTACTATGTAGGGACAAAGATGCTTCAGGCCACCCAGAACTTTGAAGAGAACATAAGTATAAAAGAAAATTTCCTTCAACTAGTCAACACTTCTACTAGTATTAGAAATTTAGAATACAACAAGGGTACATCGGCCATGTTGTCGGAACAGGCTTCCGGTATCGGAAGCCAGCCCGCATCGAACGTTGCAAGGTCGACGAACAAAGCGTTCGACTGTCACAGCAAAAGTTGAAGTATAGTATGGATAGGTGTTGTGAGTCGAGGACAATGTTGTTTGTATCCATCTATCGCAAGTCTGAATTAATGTTGGTGTAGCAATTAAATATTTTAATGGAACGTTTAGCTTAAATGCTGACAATCTTTGGGAAACTACATTTACAAAAGTCTTTTTATTTTTTTGTAACTATGCACCAAATAAATCTCAGTTCAGAAATAACACAAGCGAATGTACATACTATGCCTAATTTTCTACTCTGCCTTATTATATTTGTGGAAACACGGATAACAACGACCTTAAAGCTGGACAGATTAGATGCGGAAGGAGGAGGGTAGGGTGTTGCGGCGCAACCTGGGAGAGGCCTATGTCCAGCAATGGACTTCGATGGGCTGTGTTGATTAATTAGAACAGGGAAAGAACATTCTTCATAACATTTCAAAACGTCAAGAATATCACAAAAAAAAAATGCTCTTTTTCGATTTTAGTTTGATCTATAGCCCCTTTTAACGCAAAGATAAGATGACAATCAAGCTAATACCAATTTCAGGGCACGACGTCGCAAGTTATCAAAATAAGGCAAGTGATCGACAAACAATATTCAATAACATCAAAGGAACGAAAATTAAGTATAGTTCCAGTGTAAAAATAAACAATTCATCACCACAAAGTAAGTCGCAAGTCACTGAACTGCACAAAAAAAATGAGCGTCATGAACTTCGCATAACGGCCAATAATTGGTTGTACCATTTTATTTTACGAGGCCTGCCAAACAATCGCCTCGTTTCTTTGCTCGCTCCTATGAAAAATGGTTGTAAAAGTGAATGAGGCATCAAAAACTGAAGGATCAAAGTACCAAGTGATTTACCAGTGATTGTGGAGGCATTATGCGGAAAATTTGAAAACCTTACTCTACTTGGAAACCTTGATAGACAAGAGGCAAAAATAAGAGCAAGCGACAAGAACAGTGAAGTCTTATCTGAATGTAAATGGTGGTATACATAAAGAAGCAGACCAAAGCAAAGATAGAAGGATTATGTAAATAATGACTAGGAAAGAAGCAGATAGTGAGACGACGGCTGATAGAGATGTAGGTATGGAAGAAAAAGATGTACAGAGCCAACCCCAAATAAATTGGTATAAGGACAGGACAAAAATTACTCCATTTTCTTGCCCTAAATAAAACCTGCTCCAAACATTTGGTTGCAGAGTCCTATTTGGTACTGAAAACACAATAGCTGCAACGCTTTTGTTCTCTCCATCAAAAAAGATTCACTTCAAAAATGATCGCTCATTCCCGAGAATTTGAGACGAAACGTAATTAACGGTGACTAATTGCTTTGATGCCTCAAGAGCCTTCAGAGAGAGAATATTTACGTCATTTCCAAAGAGAAAATGGCGTTTTAATTTTTTTTTCTTGCAAAAAGCGAAGTTGAACTACGCTAAAGGTTGATTAGATTTTGTGCTAGTGGAATTAAATGATTTTATAGAAAAAAAAAGGTGTCTGAATTTTCAGCGAATGTTTGGATTTTAATTTATTTGCCATCACGGCAGGGTTATTTTGGCAAGATACATAAATCACTATATTAATAACTATCCATTGCAGTTTTATTATATTTTACACAAACACCAGATATACATCTAATCATGAAACACAACTTCAGACCTTGATCAATATTCAACCTAAATGCTCATTTCAGCATAAATTCTAGCCAAGAACAGGGTTGCGTGCGGTCGCATGCTTAACATAACATGCTGTGTGCCGTAAACTATATGTAGCTAATATATTATACTCCAATTTGGAATTTAAAATTGTTTTGTAATGTTTTTTTTTTATAAAGAAAGAAAGTGGTACAACAACAACAGATATGTACGTTTTTATAACCAAAACAGTTGAAGATCCTAAATAACAAGCATTCATTACTAAAGCAGATGAAAGGGTTTTTCTAACCAAATAAGTAAGTGAATATGAATATATAGAAGGCTGCTTTTCTAAATATATACAAGCAAATAGAATGCTACGGACTAGCTGCTGAAAACTCCCTCAATTCCTCACAGTACGTCAAAGTTCCACAATACATTACCAACTTACACCACATAGCCACAGATGAGGGTACAGCAGTACAATTTTAACGAGCGCAACCGCAATGGCTCCGGCACGTTTCGGACGTAACTCGTAGAAAACGGTAACTTAATAAAACTTTATGTGACATTATGGTTTTATTTGCGTACATGTAATCAAAACGCCAAACGCGTACTCAATAAAATAATGAGCCATGAAATCTATGCCGTTGGTTGTTTATTTGGGTTGGTTGCGGGAATTTTGGAGAATGTCTTAATTTCGCGACTACAAAAGAGAAGTATAGAAATAGAAGTTTCAAAGATGAAAATCAATGTAACCGTTATCAAATTAGAAAATCGTAACGTAGAAAGATACATAGACAGATAACACAGCAAGGGTAAAAAAGCAAGGTATTTCTCTATCTACTGAAATAAAAGAATCCAACTTCAAACATACATCCAATCAAATCCATTCGAAAGTAAATGAAATGAAACCACGCGAATCATTTAGAGGCAGGAAGCGAAACTGCGGTGAATTTACGAGAGCCATGGAGCAGCCCATGGACAAGGTTTATGGGTCATTATGGGTTTATAGGCCATTGAAACGCATGGGAAGGGAACAGGGGCGTAGGAGCGGAATGATTTTCAGATTTTGAACACCTGGCCACGAAATTCAAGGCTGTGTCAGGGATTTGAAATGAATCAGGTTAGCAAGGGTCGTTTTTTGTAGAAAATTTGTGAGTCATGTCTTTCGTTTGAAAATTAAATTTGCCTGGTTTAATTCCTTTGAATTCACTTCATTGGATATTACTCAGACAATATCATGTTGAAATTCGTCGACCTTCTGGGTGTCAAGTAACGTGGGACCCAGATGATGTGATGTATTAAATATTTGCTACTAGTTTGTACAAATCGGATAATGTATTAATAGAGAGAGCACCCACCATACAAATTAAAACTTAGCTTGGGTGCCAGTGCTCAGTATAGTACTCGGTCATTATAGCTATTTAAAAACAATATTTTTATAGTATTAACCTATCGCCTATAAGTTAATTGTATAATTGGAAATAAAGTGAAGTTATTTAAAGATATTGAAAATTCACAAGCAATTTTCGCTGTCCCTGGAACAGCCATGAACATTGTCAGTAGATGGGTGTGAAAGCTTTTACAGTGTCCATGCTAATGCATATTAATGGTATCAGAGCTTAATACTTAGTATGACGCATGTTTTGACGTCATGACTTGCCCTTTACGAGCCGACGCTTTAACACCCCCATGTTGTGGAGACGTGACAATGAACTTGAAAGTGGCTGATCATACGGGATTATTGTATTTGGAGTAAATGTGGAATTTTATGAAGACCCATATATTGAGAACTACATTGAACTGGTCGATTTTTATCATCCTTATAAATTCAGAGGAGTCATCCTCAGTCAGGAGAAAGGAGATGCACTGCCTATTTGTGATCCAAAGCATGTTTCAATAATAAACGACATACTTCACAAAACATTGAAGCAAAACATGTCAATACGAAGACACTCATCAATGTAGATCTTTACGCTTGGGAAAACATTACCGAAAGGGAAACGTACATAAATATAAGTGGTTTAGCACTAACGAGGTTCGAGCTCGTTAGGTGAGCGCACTGCACAGAAATGGGAGTTCCGTCGACTGTGACGACACATTCAGGCCACTTGCCGAGCTGTTAATAGCAGTAATTGGTAGCGACGACCACAGCTCTTCACTGGGAGAAATGTACGCCAGAAAGGCCAAAGAAATAAGGATGAGATTTCGATTTTCTAGGCCAACGTAGTAGAGGGTAAAGGTAATTGTGCTGGAATTGGTTAAGATCTTTGTGCTACCGAAATTAAATTCTCAAGATTAAAATTTAGTTTTTCTGTCAATGTTTTAATTTCATCTGTCTAACAAGTTTTGAGTGTTTCTAATGATCGGAGCGAATCTTGGGATAAAGGTCTATTCTACAACCAAAATTACTATCTGGCCAAATATTTATTAACTTAATCTCCTTTTGCGATCACTGCATGTATGTCACAACCAGGGTAAATTATTATTTTCTCTGTCAATGAACTTAATTTCAACAATTAGTGTCACATTCCCTTTGACAGATAAGTTTTAAGAGCTTCAATATTAAATAGTGCAATGCTGTCGATATTGCGTTCTATCGAAATTCGATACGGTTTAGTAGCTTTAGAGATGAGAGCTGAAACTGATTGAAAAACTATTTCTTTTTACGATACTTTAAACCTTAACTTTAAGTTGAAAATCTTAAAAAGGCAGGAGAATCTTGCTTTTATTTTCGCAGAGGTATAAATTGGAGAAGCCTTTTAGCGGGATTAGACAAAGGATTTCATTAATAATATTATTATAACAAACCTACCTACCCTTATTTGTTCTTATTGTTTAACAATACATAACTGCGATGTTGAAACAAAAGCCCAAATTCCAGTAACAAATGTTTAAATAAGCAAAGTTTTCTCTAAGCCTAACGAAATTACTGAACAGTGTAAATAATTTAAGAGCGGCGCAAAATTCGGTAGGTCAAAGTAAAATGACCTTCACAAGATAAATTCCAAAGTTGAATATCCAATGAACAGAACATATTAAATTGTGTGAGGCCAGGGTAATAAATTTCAAACTTGCCACAGTGAAGTACGAACCACTCAACATGAGCGAAGCCTCCCGAGATATTTTCAGAGGGCCCTCGAAAATTACATGTTACTTTTTGTAACAATGAACGAATTCTGCTAATAAGGAGAGTATGTTCTTTAGTGATGAAAATTCTAGGAATTCCTCAGAATTTTCGCATTAAATACTAAAAGGTATGTTGAGAATTTAGGGCGGTCTGACCCAAATTTGTTGAAAAGTTTTCCAAGGAACGACCTCAATATGGAAAAATTCAGTCATGTGCTCATAGAAGATTTAGTGGTCCTCTGGAATTCTGGTGATTCTATTAGATGCTTAGAAGTTAGTAATATGATATTAACTTGTAAGTACAGTTTCCTCCCTATTAGTAAACAGCTCGATTGATTTCTGCTGACATTGCTGCCTTGTATGGTTTCGTTCGCGACCTTCTAAAAGTACTTCGCGCACGCTTTGTACTACGCATATTAAACCGAAATCTTTCTATTTTACATTTTTTGTTTTTGTATTGTTCAGCCTATACTGTCGCACTGCTGGGCAAAAGGCCTAAAATCCTGCCAGACGGGCAGGATACACTTGTCGATGATATTGCGCTTCCGGGAGATCGGCAGATAAGTCATCATTAGCGGCTTCATGGACCAGTAGGTTTTCCAGGCGATTTCAATCCGGCGATCGATGTATCTTTCCTGCATGTTTTCGAAATATAACTAACTAGCCCAGGTAGACATACTTATTGGCATAATATGTATCCTGTCTAATCTACACTACGCTTAGTGCTCTTAGTCATAAGTTGGGTTTAAACCGATTGATTAATCGCAAGTTCTACCCTAAACCTAGGTGTGCTCAGGTCTTAGAGCATTGTCTGAAGTTCTAGTGCTGTGAGGGCTATATCGTCGTCAAAACTGTGGTTTGTCAGCCTCTTCTTGCTGATGTGAATGTCCTCGGTCTTCCATGAAATTTTACTTTGATTTCATAAAAGAAAAACATTTCTCAAAAGAGCTTCTTTGATTCGGTTCGATTGCATAGAATTTTACTGAAATTTATAAGACCCTTTATTTTCTTTACAGCTGTAGATGGAGCGTAGATATTTATTTTAAAGCGTAAAATTTCACTGATATATTTCGAACAATTTAATGTAGTGTAACTAAATTGAATGTAGTTATAATGGCCAGCGATTTAACTCTATAATGGGCTTGGAGAATAACTTAAAAATGAAATAGAGAGAAACGTAGAAGCAATAACAATTTATCTTTAAAACAAGTGTGAAAATTCTATTTCTTGAGGAATTACTTGTAAATCTTTCAGAGATGTTTTTTTTTTTCTATTCATGTCTTGTTTACGTCACATACCAAAAAAACTCAAATCTTTTAATCCCATCATCATACGTCTTTATCTTTTTCCTCTTCAACGCATTAATCAATTTTCACCAAGGGCCGGTTTCCTCACCTCAGCCTTAACTAATGGCCAAGGGCGGGGTTTTACTGCAATGTAAAAGTCAGTCTTCGTTATCCAGGGCTGCGTGGACGGTGGCTAATTTAAAAGCCTTTCAAGGTGACTTGGCTAATAAAAACCACGGAAGATTTAAGATGTTGATTACTGGAATGTAATGATTTTTGTCTGACTGACATTAATTGGAAAGCGTAATATTTTTGATTAAGAAAGCCGTCTTTTAAAACTTGTCTCTTTAAACATATTTCTACGAGGTTGAAGTCCAGATATCTATCTATCCCTCTCTATTGTGCCACCAAAATAAAATATAATATATTTAGAATATTAGACTTCGATATATTAACTATTCCATAATATTATGATTCTTCTTCTTTTCCCAATTTCGGCGTCTGAGGCGTTTATTCAGAACGTCAATTTCACTATGAATCGTGTCAAAAATCAAAATCAAAAGTCATTGTCTTGAGTTAATCACAGCGACCAACAATTCTTATCGTTTAAGTAATCGTTGATAGAATAATATGCCTTAGAAGAAAGATTTGATTTTACTTTAGCTTTAAACGCATTAAAATGTAAATCTAGCTAAGAAGCTTCCTATAAAAGGTTATACCATGTAATCGTGTCATTAAGTAAAGAGCTTAATTACACAATTTTTACAAACCATACCATATACAAACATGTCATGAACAACCCAAACGATTGCGAGATTGCGTACTGTATCACAAAAGCTCATTACAGGCATTATCTAGCCTCTGATAAATATTATTGTTATATTGGATACATAAATCAGACGATATGGTACTCAAAATTGTACATATGTTTTGATAAAGACCAAAAAGATCGATAGATAGCATAACATACGTTTTTTAGAAATGATAGGAGTGGACCGAAGATAGAACCTTGGTGAACGCCCGCGCCGGCGATACAGAGTGTATATATAAAGCTTTTGTTGAAGAATTATCTTAAAAGCAAGAATAGAAAATATAATTCGACTATACTTGATATTTTACCTAAATAATAAGTTTTCAAACTCAAACTCAAACTCAAAGCATTTATTTCAAATAAACCAATTACAGGCACTTTTGAATTGTCAAGGTCGGTGAGTTAGAAAGATGAAGCTAGTTGCCCATTCCAAAGCGTAGGTACCTATGGAGAAGAACGGGCAAGAAACTCCATGGACACTCTTTTAAAATCAAGATTTTGTTACAAAAAGTTGGTTACATCATTATGTTGAAATTATCAATGTGAGAACGATGTAAAAAGTGCACATTAAAAGCGTCCGTAATTAAAATAAAATAACAATTAAAATAAGCCGTGGGAGCTAAGAGATGACCAGTCCCTACTGGCGGCGCCCGTTCACGGACATGACGTATGCATCAGCACCATTCAGCTCAACCATTTTGAAGGGAACTTAATGATCCAACACACACGCCACCACCAGCGAGACATTTGAGTGAGCATGACATACTCTCAGCTGCCAGGGCACATTCAAGTCAATGAAAGACGTACCCTGTAAATGTTTGCATTATAGTAGGAACATAGTGCTCACACATATGCTATGCAATTATACAATACAAAAAATTGAATTTATACAATGCAAAGATATCTAGCTTTTACAGTCTTCAGCAGCTCCAACAATATTTTCAATGTTATTCAATTTAGTTTAAGCTACCTTGTGGAGCAGGACAAGCAGCGTTTAGCCAAGCATTTTTGTCAGCGATGTAATCCCCCAACTTATAATAAGCATGGCTGCATAGTGTGCGTTTTATACAAGATTTAAATTTCGATTCATTCAGTTCGAGTATGTGAGGAGGTATTTTATTGTAACATTTTAAACAGTACCCCATGAAGGATGAGTCTACTTTAGCCAGTCTGAAGCCTGGTTGAACCAATTGGTGCCTATTTCTAGTTCTAATGGTGTGTCTTTCACCTCGTTTACTGAAAAGATTTAAGTTTTTCCTAACGTACATGATGTTCTCATAGATATATTGACAAGGTACCGTCATGATATTAATAACTTTGAACAGTTCCCTTAGAGAATCCCGCGTACGGAGGCCATATATTGATCTAATGGCTCTTTTCTGCAGAATAAAAATAGACTCGATATCTGCAGCCCGTCCCCATAGTAAAATACCGTATGACATGATACTATGAAAGTAACTGAAATAGACTAGCCTCGCGGTTTCTACATTAGTGAATTGGCGGATTTTTCTTACAGCATATGCTGCTGAACTTAGCCGTCCTGCAAGAGCTGTTAAATGAGGACTCCACTGTAGTTTTGAGTCGAGCGTGATCCCTAGGAAAACAGTTTTATCGACGAATTCTAGTTTCTCTTTATTCAATACTACGTCACAATCAGTACTTTTAACATTTGGTAAAGCAAATCTTATGCATTTAGTTTTTTTCCCATTTAACACTAAATTATTAGCAGTGAACCAATTTTGTACCAGCAGTAGGGCATTATTTACGTCGTCAAGATTTGATGCACGTCTATTTATTTTAAAAATTAAGGATGTATCGTCAGCAAATAACACCATTTGTGGTTGGTTTTTTAATAAATGGGGTAGATCATTAATATATACTAAAAAGAGGAAAGGACCTAATATTGAGCCTTGTGGAACACCCATTTTTATTTTTAAACCATTTGAATTGACACCATTTATATGAACTTTTTGCTGTCTATCATTTAAATAAGATTTTACTAGACTGAGCGCAAGTTTACCTAGTCCGTAATGCTCAAGTTTTAAAAGCAAGGTTTCGTGATTAACACAGTCAAATGCCTTGGAGAGGTCACAAAAAATTCCAATGGCATCCTGAGCCTCCTCCCAAGCTGCAAATATGTGTTTTAATAAGGTAACACCGGCGTCAGTCGTACAACGTCCTTTGGTGAAACCATATTGCTGATCGTGTAAGATTTTGTTGGTATTAAAATGATTAAGCATTTGATTGAGCATTATCTTTTCGAACACCTTGCTGAATACCGGCAGCACGGATACTGGTCTATAATTGTTGGCGTCTTTGCTGTCCCCAGATTTGAATAGTGGTAGAACCTTACTATATTTCATTAAATCCGGGAAGACTCCTTGATCCACACACAAATTAAATATTAAAGCCAAGTATGGTGCTATGGTCTCGATTATGGATGTACAAACTTTTATAGACATTCCCCATAGATCTTCGGACAATTTGATTTTGATTTGCCGAAAAGATTTTAAAACTATTATAGGGGTTATGTGCTTAAATTGAAATTCAACTGGACAGCTTGGAACGTTCGCTCTTAATAAATCAATTGAGACATCGGGGGACGAATTTAAAGAATCCGTCGTTTTAGACGGTATATTAGTAAAGAATTTTACAAATTCTTGAGCTACTTCTATGTTAGAGCTTATGGCACCACGCGAAGTCTCCAATGTATAATCCGTATTTCGTATTTTTTTCCTACCAGTTTCGTTATTAATTACTTTCCAAACTGTTTTTATTTTATTCTCTGCTGTTTGGATCTTGTTGCTAATGTACAAGGCTTTAGCTAACTTACAGGTATTTCTAAAAATTTTGGAATATGTAGCAACATACTTGTTGAAAGTTTCGGTGTTAATGTAGGGCTTAAGGCCATACAGCTCGAACAGTCTTTCCCTGCTTATCCTAATACCTCTAGTAGCCCAGTCACTAAATACAAATTGAGGGCAAATATTTTTTGTTTTCTTTTCTAAAGTTTTACTGAATTCAGTGTGCACTACTGAAAAGAAATCCTCATATAATTTATTTGCATCGTCCATATTATTAACGCCCAGAACATTTAATTTATTGTATAGGGTACTATTGAATTTATTTAATTTGCCCGTCGTTATGGGTCTAAATTGTATTTGCACTTTTTGCAAAGGTGTTCTAAACTTAAAATTAACCGTTTGTCCACTATGATCAGATGGCAGATAATTTACGATGGCTTTCTCCACATATTCACAATCGCAGAAAATATTATCGATACAAGTAGCAGAAGTTGGAGTTACTCTAGTCGGTTCTATAAAAACATTCGATAAATTGAACGATTTAAAAAGGCTTAGTAATCTACTGCTATTTGAATTTTGTTCCAAAATATTGATATTAAAATCACCACATATAATTGTGGCTTTATTACTGGATGCAAGTTTCACTAGGGTATCTTCCATTATTGACTCAAATAAAGAAAAGTTCTGATAATTAGGAGGTCTGTACACGCACACTACAACATGCATATCTAGCTCAACACAGGACAGTTCAATACAATGTTCCACTGATAAACCAACTATGTCATTACGTTGCTTAGATTTTAAACAATTTTTTAGCAATATAATAGAACCTCCACGCTGCATAGATTTACGGTTAAAACAACTGCCCACCCTATAGTTTGCATAATTAATTAGCATTTGGTAATCCTTTAACCAATGTTCAGTGAAACAAACAATGTCAAACTTTGTTTTTTCTAAAAACAATTCTATTTCTAGTAATTTGGAAGAAATACCTTGAATATTTTGATGAAATAATTTCAAGGCTTTCTGCTGATCTCCTTTTTGATGCTTAATTATTTTAGAGCAAGAAGATACCTTGTTGTTGTTGGGTATAAGAATATTCTTACTGGTACCTTCTGTTGTCTTACAAACTAGTTTAAAATATTATCCGGAGTTAACCCCAAGACTTCAATGACCTCACCAGGCATTGAGCTCATTGTGAGTGAGGGACATGGAACCTCCTTCGTACAATTTGTAAACAAACTTATAGCATTTGAGCTACATTCGTTCAGGTTCACCACTGATGTGGTGTCAATAACACAAGACTTCGACATACTATTTATGTCTGAGTTTATATAAAAAGCTAATAGCCTTGCTATTATGTGTCTAAAACTAACAGGCAGATACACAGTACCCCTAGTCGAGTTTAAAGTTTCCACAAAACTGTTGGTGTCAAAAAATACAAGCTTGTCACTATAATGACTAACTAAAAAGTGCATATGCTTATTAAGCATATGAATATAATTGTTTTGTCTATTTGTCAATTTTTTAAAATATGGGAAAGCACACAATGTTATTTTACTACAGTTTAACTTTAACAACTCAGTTACATAGTCTGTAATTTCTTCTTTTCTGACCTTAGAACTATTACCTACAAACACAGTAATGTTGGTTTTGGGATTATAATCATTACCTGTTACTGATGCCATTATGCGTTTGTAAGTTGACCCTGGCATACAATAATTTTGAGTGAAGTAAGTCAGATTATTACTAATTAATTTACCTAGACCTCTACCTATACTATCTGAGAACATAACTGAACGGTAGCAATCATTACTACTAAACAATGGACAACTACCAATCTCGAGCTCTGCCACTTGTGATAGATTCTGTACAATATCAGATGCATCTTGGTTGAGAATACAGTCTTGAGACAAACTCTCAGTCTGGGACGGGTCCTCCGTTACCTCAGGCTGGACAGCATCAGAGTTTGACACGTTCTGACACGTACACTGAAACCTTACTAACTCATTTGCAGCAAGAATGTGTTCCTTAATTTGGTTCTGAGAACCCACATATTTAGTGTAAAGGGAACTGAGTCTGTCCTCAAGTTCCTGTATCTCAGACTGTAAACGCTGTGTATCAATTTCATATATATTTTTGCAGTTTTCTAATTTAATTTGATAATTGTTTAATTTACTGATTAGATCAACACGTTCTTTCCTCAGTGGAATATTTTTGGAAAAGTGTTTTTGTTGTTTCTTAAATTGGTTACATTTTTTAATTATTCTATTAAGCTTTGCATATTTTTTAATTTTTTTGTGACTAACTTTATAACTATAATTCTGTTTCAGCATGGAATCTTCAGTAAGGTCAATTGTTATCATAGAATGAGGTTTACCATCTGTGTTTAGTAGTTCATTATATAGGTGGTTAGTTTTTTCAACCTGGGTATATTCTTTTTCTTTCTCTAATTGGATAATACGACTATTAGCATGAATTAATTCATCTTCTAGGTCCCTAACTTTGCTTAAAGCCTCCTCATACAAATTGCTACAGTTGTTGAAACCATCCGTGACCACCTTAAGTTGATTGCGATCTTCAACAACATCCAGATATTGCTGATGTAGGTCTACTAGCTCCCGTTTAAGGCTTGTGTTTTTGTCAACTATCTTCCTGACTTCCTCCTCACTTTCATCATTCTCCTGCAGTAATTGTTGATATTGGAGTTGCGATGCTTCAAGGTTTTGGAGGGCCGTTCTTAATTTAAGTTCCATATCCTGAGCAGTAGCCTTACGGGTCATCACTGGCATGGTTTCAGTAGTTGTTACTTACTGGAATTATAATAAAGAAACGGTGAGATCAAGTAGGACAGACAGACAAAATAAAGTAGGAAATGAAAGGGAAAATGGTAGAAATTAGTGCAGTTCAGTGATGAAATGAGGTTGTGTATTGAATTAGCATGAAGAGCTTATTATATGATGGCTAAAATATCAGGTTGAATGTAAAATGATTATTTTAATGTTTAGGATTTTTCTTTTTCTTATGTGGGTAGGGTTCTTAAATGTTAAAGTTTTTATTTGTTTATAAAGTACCTATAACGCCAATGCAAAACTAGCTATCATGAAAGTTTATAATGTTGTATTTTATTTTATATTAATAATCAGATAAGGAATAATAGAATCTTCGCTAAGTTTTGTTTTCTACGACGTAAACAATGCAAATTTAGACCCAATACAGAGTGCTAAATCAAAGAACTATTACTACTAATACTTAGCAAGGATGTGCAATGGAATTAAAGAGATGATTGTGTGCTATTATAAAGTAAAAGTAAACAAGTACTCCCCGTTAGAATCCGCAGTTCGATCGTCAGCTGTTGGTTTTAGGTTACCGGTATGTAACCAAATATTGTCTTTTACTTAGTATATTCACAAGAAAATAATAATCCTGAGTATTTATGCAATTATTTTACATTTACACATAATTTTACACCTTAATTTCACTTAATTACTAATTAAAATTAATTTTAAAATACGGAACAAAAATTTGACATGTCACTCGGGCAGTGTTGCCATCTCTCCCAAACCACAACCACACCATATGAGTTATTTCGGCGGACTTAATGATGTCCATGTACCGTACCTACATTAAGATTTACTTTGTAGTGATTAAGCAGTGTTGTCATAGTAAATGTGAGTACCAATACAAACCATTTCTGGTCGAATGGTACAAAACACCTGCACCTGCATTAAGACTATGCAAAAATAAGAAATTGCCAACGGCATTAAGTTATTCAGTCTTTTGTTTTCACTCTCATGTTTTCTGCACTTGTGTATGTTAACATGTCTTTTCCTTTAACGTATAACCGATATGCTTGTGTTCACATATCATTAATCATAGCTCTTACCTGTAGTATTTCCGGTCATCTCAATGATACATTTGCTTTCCCGGGCAATTTCCCGGGAGTTGAAGGGGCGAACCCTGACGGCCACCTTTACCGACGACATGGCTGCTGAAGCTTCTTGCTCGCTCGTCACAACCACTAGTGCATCGGTACGGGGCCGGATTTACAACTGGAAACAAAGAATCAATATTAGGACATGGTGAAAATATCAAAAAGATATTGTTGGTAAGTGTGATGGATTGGGATGAAAATAAAGTTGCAATTGCGCAAGGTTCCAGATCTAAACATTCCGTTAAATAAGTTGTTATATCCCTATTGTCCGTCCCGTGTGGTGCCGGGCGTAAAAGAATAGCACCATCCCATTTCTTCCCATGGGTGTCGTAGAAGGCGACTAAGGGACTTACTAGAGAATGGGCAGCAGCGTTCTCTATGCATTTTACCACCATACTGCGATCGCCAACCCGCCTGCCAAGCGTGGCGATTATGGCAAATCCCCCCGTCTTGGGGGAGGCTTATGTCCAGCAGTGGACGTCTTTCGGCTGATACGATACGATACGACGATACGATCCCTATTGTATGGTACCCTAATAGGTCTTGGAGAAAGACCACCGCAGAACTCAGGATAGAAAACGAATGCTTAGGTTAGAGAACATATTTTGGACCCGAAGAATTGATACGAATGCAGTTCTTATAGCCATGTTTGAAATTATCAAGTAAGAGAGTGAGTAAAATAATATAAACATTTTGAAAAGTATTGAAATAGCCATCACGTTAAAAGTCAAATAGATCTCCCTGAAAGTTTATTCATCATCCAAAAACGGCGTTGAGATGATAGCCATATAATTTTATTATAACCCGAACAGCCTAATATGATTGAAAATATTTTCTAAAGTATCTATTTAGTGTAGGTCACACAACTATTGACCTTAAGAGCGACTGAGGTCAATAGAAGCTGGTCCCAACATTTGTAAAACTATTATAATAAATTAGCCAAAACTTGAGGCTTAAACGTAACAACAAAGTTTTTAAAATAACCTGTTAGATAGAAGTTTTGCATTCATGAATGGCTAACGGCGTAATCATTATAGTAATAAGGCATTGGTCTAGTTTTTTTTTTTTCATTAATGACCGTATCTAATCGATTTAAACAATAGCGACTGCTAAGTCGATTAACAACTAGGTTGCAATCGAAATCAGCGTTGAGTGAATGTTTCTACTGTTGAATTTAACCTAACACGCCCTTTCGTCTCCGACCTGTCATCGACCTGAGTATTCTGTATTAACCAGTCGCCGGTCAGTTACAATAGAATAGCATCTGCATTATTTAAGTCTGAATTTGATTCTATTTTATTAAACACTACAAAGTGACAAATAACTTTAATTTCGGAAGTCGGTGTCTTCTATCTATCTCCATTTTAGTTTTTTGGCAACGACTTCCGAAATTAAAGTTATTTTTCACTTTGTAGTGGTTTTTTGAAAGACTGGTTTTTCTTAAAAAAAGTTTATATTTTTCACTGTTTAATTTTAGTTCCCCACACTAATTAGTATACCACTACGTAAAATTGAAGCTAAAGCAAAAAGTAACTACTTCACAAGCTATCATAAACTATCCAAGAATTTTCGAAATAGACCCACTATTCACGGATTTTTCGCTGAACAAACATGCAAAAGATAAAACAGACGAATTGATAAGCTCCGCCTTTTTGAAGTTGGTTACAAAGCTTCTAAAGCTTCAGCTATTCTATCGTTATTAGAAATAATCTAACCATTTTGGGGGTATAAAGGGTCAGTAAGAACACGCGAACGGTAAAGACGATGCCGTGTTGGCTAAAATACTTTGAGCCAAAAATGTAATTGAAATCGTAAAGTAGAACACTAACATAGCTGTTAAAACACTCGAGTGTGTTATCTTTAATAACAATCTAGAACAAAGCAGTAGATACGACTAGATTTCGCTTAGATTTGTTTCTAGAAACTACGATTGCTTAAGATTTCAGGGTAATTATCTTCTATTTCTGTTTAAAATAATTTTCACGGTCCCAGCGCTGAGCAATGGCCTCTCAGGTATCCTTTTCTAGGGCCACATCGATCCAACCCTTGCAATATGAGTCTAGGTCGTCTCGCTATCTCTTACTGGGCGCCATTTAAATATATTTAGCCAATTATATTGAAGCATTATGCCACTTTAAATAAAGCCAAATCAAATGACGGTTATTAAAAAGACCAAAAGGGAACAAAGTCTGAATATAACTCCTCATGAAACCGAGAACTATACGCATTAAATGGCCCTAAGATCCGGTTCAAAGACGTTGAAAATAAAATAAAAATGTCGACAATGACAAGAAGTACTCGTTTAAAGGAGGAATAAAAGTCGTGGCATAATGAGGTTGTCGCATGGGAGAGTCGTTTGAAGGCAAATGCTAACTCCTCCAGGCGATTTCACAACCAATAACAATTATCCAACGTTCTGGAATGACTGGAAATGTTTCCGTGACGTAATCGAGACGTTGCCGCTGATGGCATTCGAGATTCAAAACCGTTTGCATTATCTAAGGGATGATTAGTGATTTCAGAATTTAGAAATTTCAGCATCTGGTTCTTAGATTATGTCATATTTTTCAGTGACGTAGTTACATATAGGGATATTTTTCTTTTTGTGATGATTTCTTACATTCAGAGCAATCAGTTTGATACAATTAAGTTATTTTATCATTTTCGATAGACTACAAATGTCCAACTTATTTTTATTTATATTCCCCTTTGTTTTCATTTTCATATGCAAATAACATGAACACTTGAATTAAGATTTCTTGAAATTTTCAAAATTCTTTGTCAATTACACTATTAATTTCATACCAGCAAGTTATTTCCCAAAAACCCTTCCAAGGTTTACAGTTACTAGCCTTTTATACGTTAATTGACATTTAATGACACTTTAATCGATTTACCAACCTCCAAAAACACCATTATGTTTTTGATGTCGTTCCTTAGAGAATGTTTCCAGAACGGTTTATTTTTTGCGCGTTCGACGCTCAAATCTAACTGCCGTTTAATTACTGAACGTCACGGCTCGCGCAGGCGCTGTGACCGTTGCGCGTGCGTCTCAGCTGATCCGTTTTTTGCCCTACAATGGCTTTAAGTGGAGTATTGTGTTAGTATGACTAATGTTAGGTTATTTACATTTACGAATGATTTGGTAATCATGTTGTTTGGATAAAAAACTTAGGAAAACAGATTTTTACATAACAACCGTGCGTATTTGTGCGTAATGCTCGATACGCATTGTTATAGCATTGTGCGTTTAACGAATAACGTATAATAATTCATAACCTACTTCTAGTTAATTCAGAATTAAGAAATTGCCGTGATTTGGTAGTGTTATTTTTCTTTAAGTAAGTTATTTTTATTAAGTAATACAATTATTAGAAAACCAAACAATAACGATTTAGTTTTGCTGCAGTTCAATCATCATTATTTATGCATTGCTTTTGTCATTTATCTTCAACAAAAGATCAAAGATTGTACAATGACTTGCAGTAAAATATTTCGTCAATTTTGTAATTAAACTAAACTGCCGCCTACACTTGCTGTCTCAGATTATGTAATTATTAAATGCAGCACAAACAATTATTATAAAGAACCGATTATATTCACTTGATTATTATTTAATAAACGTTGACATTGTCATTAATCTGCAACAAAAGATCACAGATTGTGCAATGACTTGCATTGAATTTGATATTCAGTCAATTTAGTAAATAAATAAAACCGTTACCTACTCTTGGTGTCTCCGATTATGTAATTATTAAACGCAGCACAAACAATTATTATTTAAAGAGCCGAATATATTCACTTGCACAATATAACGATTTCACTGAAGTGTCCCGGCGGTGTACTGGGCACAGTAACGTATGGAGTCATGACGTTGATCACTAAACTCACAGTTGCCCCCGCGAGCGCCGCGTACAAAATGGTGAATGTTTTCCTGAAAACGATCCTCGCGTGCTGTAATTGGCCGCGGTCGAGTGCGCGCTGAGTGTATCGAAAGCGTCGGCCACCACGGCCACTGCACTACCAACGCACTTACGTAACATCCACTGCAACCAACGTCTTCTAAAACCCTCAGCTAGCCTACAATCGCACGCGAGATCGAAGGGGCGGCCATGAAAAAACGTGTCGCAGAGATGACTCACCGCGCGCACTAGCGCCACCTACAACCCTCCGAGATCGCAGATCGGTATCCGGGAAAAGCACATCGGAAGCCTTTAACCTTGGGCACTGCACTCGGCGCGATTACATGAGGCGTGAACGGATCCGCTACGGACTTACCCGAATCCCCGTGCGCTAGCGATGGCGACGATTTGAAAAGCGATTTCACAAGGTTTGTTTTCCCAAGAGCTGGTAGCTCGGTCAGGTAGCAGCGCCGGCCGACATGGCGCGTCGCGTTTGGTTCCGCGGTGCGACTGCGGCCGCCGGCCGACTCGCCGGAGAGGCCGCGGCGGAGCATGCGCGTTGCGCCCCGGCGCCTTCGATCTAACGCCACCATGCGCGCACCGCTGACGCGCACCCTACACCGCAAATATCACAATCCTCACTAACCTGGCTATTTCAACAGCCCGATAGCTGACCAAGCGTGTTCCAATTGACACTAATTGCTATTTAAAATGCCCACACCTCGTATGACATAACTTCATCTTTCGTAGCAAACATCAACGCTGAAAGGAACCCTTTTGCGAGGCAATCGTATTAGTTAAGGTTCGTTGGAGTCTCCGCCTCCCCTACACTCCCACATATGAAGCTATTTGCTCAAAAGCTTAGGGCGTGATGAATTATGGCAACGTCGTCTTAAATAAACATTTCATATTGACAAAGTATATTAAGGGTTAGCAGGTGTCTAATTGAAAATGCAAACAAGAGGAAAGGGCCGACCAAATCTGGAATGGAAGTCGCTGATCATTCTAGGCACGTACGCTTTGATTCCAGTACACTTGATCAAGTTGATTGGTGACCTGTCTTGAATTTTGATGCAAGCAATTAAAATGGAGCAGTAGGTATTGTACTCCCCCTAGCTACGTGTTAGAACCAAACCTTACGTTTTAACTTAAAAACATAACTATCATCGGCTCTTTAACGTATGGACAAAAATTACGATATATTTAGATCAAAGAATGATAAATAAAATGGTCCTTATAAACATCAATAATTTAAACTCCGATCATGAAGACCAAACAATAACAAAACAGTTTCAGGAAATGAATCAAGTCTCAAAACACGAACACAGGACGCCAGAAACTAAATTATTCAGGACTCCCTGAACCTCCTCGAAAAGTCCGCTGACACTAGTAGACACCATAAATCATTTCGTTGGCGAATCTTGGGTCAAAGGACTAGACAAACTACGCACTTACACTGTGAGGCTGAACGGGCGGTGACGCAATTGAACGTATCGATTCGACTCACACCGATATCTGGACCTGTGCTGAAATACATTGCTGACAAGTCAAGACTACGTGTAATGAAGTCTTAGCAACAAATAACTAAGTTACAATTGAGAAATGTAACGGGCACGTCTGCACTCTAGAAAGATGACGCATCGTCGCTTCAGGCGCCGACGTCGAATGCATGGTCGTACATTCTCGAAAACTGTAGCACCGTATTATGTTATTGAGCTACTTACACTCCAAGGAGAGTAAAATAAATATGCCTACAGGGATGGAAAAGATTTTAATTACTATAGTTTGTGGTACAAGCAATTTTGTAGGTTTTGGTGTAAATAATGCACAGTACATCATCATCATCTACGTCGTAGCCTTTCCTCAGCTAAGTTGGGGTCGGCTTCCAGTGTAACCGGGTACAGCTAAGTACCAGTATTTTATATGGAGCGACTGCCTATCTGACCTCCACAACCCAATTACTGGGTAATACGATACCCCTTGGTAAGACTGGCTCTTAAAAAATGCACGTTACAATTACACAAAAAAAGAACGACGGACTGTATGAAAAGAAAATAAATTATAAATGACAAAGAGAATAAATGATAAATTATAAATGACGATATGGCTAGGAAGGGGATGAATACTATTTACTATGACAACGACTCTAAAATAAATTATGATGAAGGCAAGGAAATTATGAAAATTAACTTAGCACAGATTTTCCTTTTACACAAAGACTTTCAAGACCTTCTATCCAATACAATTAATGACTAGCAATAGCATCGATTGACATCACTGCTCCCATATTAGGTAGAATGCCTTTTGGGCACGCATTACAACGTAACGCAGTCATAAAAGATGTTTATGAAGGAACCCTTACCACGGGACACCTCCTTTCGTAGACCTTTTTATATTTTTCTTGGTATTGGTTTTATGCAATATCATTTCTGTAGATTTTTTCGTTGAGACAACTAACTTGACTCTTGGGTTCATGACTAGACCAATCTAGATCGACGGAATTGTGTAAACAAATCTTGGGGAATAAGATATTTTATGTGTCGTATATCATTTTGTTTATGATTGCGTCGTAAATTACCAACATTAGGCTCTAGCGATCGTCATTTTGTTCTGGAGTTCCAAAAAAAACTGATAAAAGTTCCGAATAAAAAAACAACCCCAAGACGATCATCATCTGCCTAGCCTTTACCCAATTACGTTGGGGTCAGCTTCCAGTCTAACCAGATGCAACTGAATACTGCGACCAGTATATCCTATCTGACCTCCACAACCCAGATAACCCTAATAACACGATACACCTTGGTAAGATTGGTTGTCAGTCTTTCGGGCTTCTGACGACCCGTACCGACTGTCAAATATTCACGAATGACAGCCGGGACCAACGGCTTAACGTGCGTTCCGAGGCACGAAGGAGTCTTGGTATGTAAAGATGGTCACCCATCCATGGACCAACCGCAGCAAGCGCAGCTTAACCTGATGGAACGACGCGTGCGGCTGTTATTACTTAGCCAAAATCTTCTAAAACCCCAAAACGATGACATTTCAAATGTTAAAACCTAACCCAACCACAATAGAGAGATGTCAGCACCAACTGGTGGAGTCCGCAAGGTCCGATGCCTGCCAGAGGTGCGGGTTGTTCGAAAGAGATACCGTGGCCCCTGGCACACAGGCTACTGAACGAACACGGGTGCGTTTTAGTCAGTAAAAGTCTGACACGCCCTCCCGCTCCACCCAGAGCGGGAGAAGTTATTTGATGATTTCCCACCCTAAAAACGCTCAATTTCACGGTTAACCTTTCAAGTAAGCGGTGGTTAAATCCGTAAGCATGGACTCAACAACGCGTGAGAGTTTTTTATGAGTACATCAAACACAACCTTCGAATTCCTTGCCTACCCGTGGATTTTCAATGTCAACGCACAGAAGGAAAAGAATACCCCATTATGTTGGCTTAATGGACCAAAGGGTTAGTTACGTAGTTGTTCAGGGGACATCAAGGCTCTTTTCATGATCGTCATGACAGTTAAGGTGAAACAAGTCCACATTTTTTCCATACAAACTTCGGGAGGGTTTTACTCCACTGTTTGACAATGTACATCAAAACTTAAACATGGTGTGGTTTTGTCTAATTATTACCATTGTAGGTACGGAAACAGAACACTAAAATAAAAAGCCATTAAAAAGATATGAGCCAACAAAGATTCGTTTTTCTTGAGAATTTAACGTAACTTTGGACATGTTTACTTAAACATGTCACAGTTTTATTACATAATAAAACTAGTGTAAAATCATCAAATAAGTCGGTAGCCACAAAGCTCAATTATCAAAAAATTCAATAAACTTAATTGGTCATTGATTTATGCAGTGGTTTTTTCATAAAACCCGATCTTCCGGAGGACCTTTCTTAATTTTTTACGCGCCTGATTTACTATAACTGATCCTGCAGCTCACTCAATAATGTTGTACGTGTAGACTATCATCTATCTGCTCATCACTGATACTACCTCTGTCGGACTCGAAGCCTGGTGAGACAGCGTGCTTTTTAGCCAGGCCCACCAGTGAGTTCGAGCCCGCGACTAGTGTACCCTTAAACGGCTTTCTCAATTTATTTTTCTTTGTGTTGTAAGAAGCTTTATTTATCTTTATTAAATCTTTTCACGTCGTAATAAATCTATTTTTGCTCGAACACAATACGAGTGAATTTTATTTTTGGTGTGGATGCTATAGTATCCTCAGAGTATTACGTGACTTTTTGGACAAGTATTTCTAAAGATATTCTAGCAATAAGATTAGACAATTTAGGTACTTGTTTTCTTTTGTCTTTCTTTCAATTTGAGGCCATAGTTAATCTTCTTAATGAAGGTAATAAAGAGAGTAAAAGTAGATAAGAAGTAAAATAAGAAACAATGCGTTAAAACGGGCCCAAGATGTGAGGGTCGTGAATGGGGTTAACGGGAGCCTTCAATCTTAATCTGAAGTCGGCTAAGCTGTTGAATCACGCAAGACCCATTTACTAAAGAATACACGGATCAAAATTAAATAACAACCTTTTAAAAAGGTAACTTGGGACAAGCAGCATTCCTCGGAATAATTTTCCAAGATATTGCTAAGCCATTGCTTCGTATGATCGAAAAATTTGTCTGCTCAACAACGTAAATAACGCAAATTATTCTGCAAATAGGATAAAGCAATCCTTTTTACATGTCATTTTATAATAAGAAGATGAAATAAGCTGGGTGGGGTCGACATTACCCATTCGACTACTCCTGATCTGAGAAGAAATAGCGATGTAAACGGTTGCGGTCAGTCTCTTTTAAAGTTCAGACATAATCTTGGTCAGATCATGTGAAAAAAATTGTAGATTAGTGTCTGAAATGGTATTTTAAGGAAAAACCACACAGATTTGAGTGGACAAGTCCAGTCAGTGCAAGTATTTGTAACAAATCGTGTAGCTCAATTCAGAAATTGAGGAGCTCAACGTGCTTCACAATTTTTTTTGTTTAATTAGTCGTTTGCTTTAGAATCGCATAACTATTACAATCATAGCTAAAGTAACGCACATACTTCGTTCACATAAATCAGGAATGACGTTTATAGACTATAATTAAAAGCTCCAATTGCAAACAATGACAAACGGTCTTCCTCGCCCACGACATTAATAAACTGCAATATGTCAGTTGTGTGCTTTGTTTTAACTCCGTGGCTGTGTGCATATCAAGTATACCCACGATCATTTGGCCTGAAAACTTACTTCAGAATATTAAACTTTTTACATTTAACTTAAAATTCATCTCAATAAAGCCTTGAACAAAAAATTATATCCCATCACTAAAAATATTTAACTTAGGTGCCGTTCGGACACTGAAATCAATATGAATAAACTGTTCCATTAAACAGCACGTTACGTTATTTGGTTTCATTGCCGTTAGTGGATGTTCTCAGGTGCCGTTCGGGCAACTGACGTTGAAATCAGTGCCCTGAGTGGAATACCTCAATAAACTGTTCCACTAAACGAAACGTTACGAAATTTTGTTTCAGTGCCGTTAGTGGAAGTGCTCAGGTGCCGTTGGGAAAGTGCCGTTGAAATCAGTGCCCTGAGTGGAATACCTCCAGAATATGAATTACTACCACGCATTGTTTTTGTTTTGTGGGCGTAGCCGGGTACTGCGTAGTTACTTAACAAAAGGTACCAGCATATTATAATGTTAATCATTTTCCAGCACAACTTCAAGGTTGTTGTTCTTACATTAAATAATAAGCCTATAATGTTCCCACTGCTGGGACACAGGCCTCCTCTCTTCGAGAGGGAGTGGGCTGTAATGCACCACGTGAGTCCATTGCGGGTTGGTAGATGTCACATGTCTTCGAATTTTTTGTTCTAGAACATGCCTCACGATATTTTCCTTCACTGTTTTAAGAGCAGTGGTGATGAAATAATGTACACAAAGTAAAGCGACTGTCTGGATTCGAACCTATGACCTACACTTCGTAAGTCGTGGCCGTTACCACTGGACCACCACTGATCCACACTTAGCTCTCACACTGTTCATACATTACTGCCAACAAAATATGAAAACATATTTTGACTTAATTGTCTATAAAAAAAAAAAACATTATTGATCTGTTATCTTTGCCTATACTACATCAATACACTAGCAGAACAGATTTCCGTTGTCTGATTGCGTCATTGCACCGCCCTTAGGGGTTGTGTAACAAATATTTCTATGAAATTGAAGTACCGCCCCACCCGCGCAATCCTCAATGGGATTCGAACCCATGAAAGCGAAATACCTTCCAGTTTTGGGGGAATAGAAACGTAAAACGTTCCCAACCGATCGGGACATTCGATATCCCAAATATTTGATGATGCAAAAGTGTACAGGAAAAACACGACTAAAATAAAAGGTCAAAGATTATTAGAGTATAAATAACAACAGGAATAGGGAGATCTGTCTGCCACTATTACATTTTCAACCTTTGTGTACGAAAATTTAATCTAAAAACAATAAAACAAAAATGCAATTAAAATTATGAAGTCACGCCTTCGCATGTCGAAAGACCATTTACGAAGTCAAAGCAATTAAAACAACGTCCAACGTAATACTCGTGTAAATTCATCTGAAACTTCACAAAGAACCTCCTTTTTGCTGGTCTAGAATAGCTTTATTCAGGATTCAGAATAAGGTTTATTGAAGCTAAAAGTTTACTGGACAGAAGCAGGGAGAAATATATGCATAAACGATCATTTTTTTAAATTGAAATAAGGTAACTTTTCCTGCTAGTTCTAAAAACTTTAAATAATTTATCAATACCACCAGAATAAATCTCGTTTCGATAACAGCGTGTGGTAGCTTCTTCCGTATATTTGATTTGTTTAAGCAATTAGTGTTACGAACAGCAATTCATTCGTTATTTCAATTTACTACGCTATGCAGCATACACAATTTTTGCTCTATATCCAGGGCTTTCCTATTAGATGCGAAAATGTTCACGTACTCTTGAATACAAGAAGCTTAATTAAATGTCAGTTTTCTAGCTGGGAGGAGCTCCATGTATCTACGCTGGCGGCTGTTCCCGTCCAAGTGACGTTGTTGTGACATAACCCACTGCTTCGGGCATCGCCCACGTTCACAATATATTATTAACGTGCCGTACTTCTAGATATTTTTCTTCGTATTTACGTCGAAGAAAACTTCCATTTTTAAATGTTGTTCAGCTTTTGAAATATTCTGTTTAAATTGCGACTCGTGCCCGACTAGAATCACTAAACACGTAGGAATCGATTTAATTTCAGAACTCGATTCTTTGGTAGCTTACACGAAATCAGAACAATTCAAACTGTTGTCCTTCGAGACGGTTGATTTGCCCACCAAAGTGCACAAATAGTAAACCTAATCGAACCGAGGTTGCAGCTACTTGAAAAGTTTTCGTCTTCAGAGAATTGAGGTGTTCTTCAACAGTTCAGTTTGTTGCCCTAAAACTTCACCCTGTTTGTTTGGTCTTAGCGAATTCGCAGTTTGCTTCCAAACGTAATCCCCGCAAGACGAGAAAAGATCGTTAAAACAGCTTTATTTTATAGAAGAGTACGTAGTTGAATTTTATTTTTATGGTCTAAAAGTCAACCATGTTTCTAGTTAAAATCCACGCGAACAAATTCAGACATAAAACTTCGTCTACAATATGTATCCTACACTTCCATATTCAGCAAGAAATTCAGAAACAACATCTTCAAGAGAATATATTTTGAAGGATCAATAGATTTTCCTGTTACATTTCTGCAAGATTGACAAAGACAAATAGCGGTGCGACCTTACGAGGTCTATAGGGGCCCAAGTTCAGGATTCTTACATGAATATACGTATAGCGAACGGTAGAAACAGTTCAATTTGCAAATAAGACTTTAATTAGATACAAACGAGTTCGGCGCTTCAATTAAGGAGTTGTTTGGTTATTCCTTCGCCTGTGGGACTACGTAAGTCTTAGAAACTGTAGGGGGGAACGTTATAGACCTGACATTACTACAACAAGGCTTAAAGTCTCCTACATTAGTTCGTCGTCACTGTATTCATAGTCTTGTGTATGGTTATTAAAGTAATAATTTAATCTAGTAGAGTGCTGACATGGAAGCTCACAAAGGAAATTATGCTCGAAATTAAATTGCGGGCTACGTTAGGTTCAGGTCTTTATTAAAATACAAGATAAAGTGTTATACGTGAAAGGCATTACCTTATTTTATTTAATTACTGTCTCATAAACAATTTATAAGGCTTTGTGCGTATACCTAGTTGCTTCGCGATAAAGTCTAACACTTTACTCACAATTGTGTGGTCCTTTTAGTCCCAGGAGTATTTAATACCTTCAATGCCTAAAGCAGGGTTTTGAATTTTTAAAGACTGTGTACAGTATTTTGTACATTTCTATCTAATAATGGAAGATATTTTTAGTCTCTTTACGGAGATGTCTTGGGCGGGTAGACGCTTTAAGCCCACATCATGAATATTTTAATATTTAAAACTGTCGATGGTCTTGTCAAAGGGTGTCGTGTTTGCGCACACGCTACACATCAAAGATCTCGATAACGTCAGCAGCGAGTTGATTGATCTTGTCTTGTTTCAATGCGTCAGATTTTGTGGTGACACTCTAGAATATTTGCAAGGTAAGGTATTCGCGAGATGGAAAATAATTTTCTGAAGATTTATGAGAAACGCGAGTTTTTCTACGTCTGACACAGCTGCTGAAAATTCAATCAAATCAAATCATAATAATCAGCATTTAACGTTCCCACTGCTGGGGACACAGGCCAGAGTGGGCCTGTGTCCCCAGCAGTGGGAAGGAGTGGGCCGTAATCCCCCACGCGAGCTCAGTGCGGGTTAGTAGATGCCACATGTCTTCGAATGATTGATTCTAAGACATGCCGGTTTCCTCACGATGTTTTCCTTCATCGTTTTGAGAGCAGTGGTGATGAAATGATTTACACAAAGTAAATCGCCTGTCTGTGTTCGAACCTACAACACGGCCGTAACCACTGGGCTGAAAATTACTTTAAGATAATTAATGTGTAGTCCAATTAATCAGACTTAGAAAAGTTATTTCAGACGAAGTTTCAGAGCAACTAAATTAAAAAGTCAGAACCACCGTAACAAATTAACAATAAAACATCTAAATAGCTCCTGTCACAACAAACTCCCCAACAAAACACGAACATAACGAATTACCTAAGCCAGTTAGAAATGCAAATAAGTGACTTAACCCTTTTGCCCTTAATATCGCAAAACAAACGTTAATGTACACCGCGTTTTAACTAAAGTAGTGCAACTTATCGATGGAATCTAAACGAGCTGTATTAGATCCGCGTTTGCTTGAATATGCTGAATCATATTCCGATTTATTTTAATGGCAAGAAAGTAACAAATTGTAGTAGGTTGTACGTGAGCGATCAAAAAGCGACAAATACACACAGAGCATGGGGACGCCTCGGCAGCCGCTGCTAGAGGCGGCACTGGCAACACTTTACATACAAACCAAGCGTGACACAGTTAACTCGCACTTCGACACAAAGACATAATTTATTTTAATGGCAACAAAAAAACGAACAAATTGTAGTAGGTTGTACGTGAGCGATCAAATAGCGACATACACACACACACACACACACCTACAAATTTTTGTTGAAGTTAAATGTGCTCCAAGGTAAATGCTTATTTTTGGATATCTGAAACAAAAATCATGGTAGTAGTATATTTAACGGGGTTAAAGGGAAAACTATCACAGGTTAGTAGGTTTTACTAGTTAACGAGTAATAGTTGACCAACTTACATTCTCAGTTGGAACGTATGGTAAAACATGTTTTTCAAACACAATGTTAAGTTTTTTCTTAGGATAAATTCCTCCCAATTACGGAACCCTTCATTGTGCGTGGCCCGACACGCACTACTGGCCGTCTCTTTGCTTTGTGAGTACAACTTTTTTTGCTCAAAAAGGTTCTATCGAACCGTTACACAAACTGACTCAATAGATTCTTGACATAACTACTGATGACATTTTTATTAAGTTTTTTTTTTTTTAATGACAGTGAATTTAACAGTTAAATTCGGTGTTGTAAATATGCTCACAAAAACTTTGTCTTTATAATGCAAAACATCTTGTTTGGTTTCCTTTCGTCTTTTATTTACTTTCGTGTCTTTCATGTTTAATCAGAAAGAAAAGGATAGCAGTAGTCTAAATTATGTTTAGTTGGTAAATTAAGCTCTGTGGGCCTCCTCGGTAAGTCCGTCAACCAAGGTCTCTTCGAAAGTAGGTCGACTCTTCGGAGTGAACCCTATTCCCGATGAATTAATTTTTTCGTAAAAACACATCGGGAGTAAGTACTAATATAGGATTAATTTTATGTCCGAAGGTGATAAGGAATAGGAAACGCCCGTAAATTCAGACCCATAAGGTCTACTCCCTAAGCACGAAATCCGAAGTTTGTCCGTAGTCCGTAGCAGTCTCGCAGTGTCACAGCATTATTCTGAGCGATAGCCGTTTTGCGTGAATGTGACGTATATTTTCCCCCAACTTGTTCTTATTGTGTTTGAGTAGTTTATTTTTATTCTTTATGCGTTCTTTTTAGTACAAATGATTTTTTAATTTTTTATTTTCTTTCAATTTTATCAACTACCCTTAAACCTTGTACGGAATAAGCGACCTAACGTACGCGTAGTTGGTTACGCGTACCCAGGCAAGCTTAGTCCATACCTGCAGCAACGCGTATCTAATACCTTTAAACAATTGTTGTATAGGTATATATAATCTGAATCTCGGAAACGGTTCCAACGATTTTCATGAAATTTATTTAGTGTGCAGGGGGTTTCGGGGGCAATAAATCGATCTAGCTAGGTTTCATTTTTAGAAAACGTCATCCAGTCATTTTGATTTTAGTCATACACATTGTTGCTCACACCTAGACGCAACCATGTGTGAGCAACAATTTCAATTTAACATACCTAGATTACGCGTATGTGCATTGGAACACTTGTTCCGTATAAGGCCTTATGATTGAAAATAAAGCATATTCTATCATACCTATTCCAAGTATTAAGTTTCCATTCATCCGGTTTTCATCCCGGAACGCGTTTAGAAGTTCATCGACCCGTCTCATGTCAAACAAGTTCACAACATCTCAAAGAATTTTTCGGGCATTAAATTTAACAGGGAGATAATCGAGATGGATTACCAGAGTTCCTTCACCCAAACAGGATAATAAAAAGTATAACAAACTGGTAGAACCCGACATGATAATTTCGTTTATTTAATTTACTGTTATATTATTTTATCATATTTGACGGAAAATGGGCTCTGTAAATAACAGCTGAACGGGTCGGTCGATCAGATTAAGCTGTACTTGCCGCGGTTCGTCCGTGGACGGGTAACCATATTTACATACCAAGACTCGTCTGTGCTTCGGAAAGCACGTTTTGCGGTGGGTTTGTCATTCTTGGAACTTTGACAGTCGTTACGGGTCGTCAGAAGCCCGAAAGTGTGACAACCAGTCTTACCAAGGGGTATCGTATTACCCAATAGTTAGTAAGTAACATGATACCTCTTGGTAAGACTGGTTGACAGATATGTAACCCAAGGGTTACATATTGGGCACGCCACGGTTGCAGCCGTAAGTCCCCTCTTTGAGGAGTGGCTTAAGAGGCGGCATGGCGTCCTCACGGTTGTTTCGAGAGGTTCCTGTTTCGGATAAGGCGGGAGGAAACGCCCGGGTGTTTCCACTGCGGAGATTGCCCTGAGGACACAGTGGAGCACACGGTGGCTGTCTGCCCGGCTTGGGCGGAGCACCGCTGTGTCCTCGTGGAGGCGATCGGCGGCGGCGATCTCTCGCGTCCGGCCCTGGTCCAGGCCATGGTACGGAACGAGACTGCATGGGTATCCGTCACCTCCTTCAGCGAAGAAGTAATTCTCGCGAAGAGAGAGGCGGCGCATGTGAGGGAGAGGCAGTCTATGCGCCCTCACGGCCCTAGCCTCCGCAGGAGACGCCCTGGGCGTCAGGAATCCCAAGCTGGTTTCCGGCCACCGTAGGCGTGAGCTTGAGGACGGCGAGTAATGGGTAGCTCGCCGTCCGGTAAGGATCAAGCCCAGGTCGACGGCGCGTTGTGTTCCACGCGCGCCTCAAAGAGATGTCAGCACAAACCGATGGGGCCCGCAAGGGCCGATGCCTGCCAGGGGTGCGGGTTTGTTCGAAAGAGATATCACAGCCCCTGGCATACGAGTACTGAGGGAACACGGGTGGGTTTTAGTCAGTAAAAGTCTGACACGCCCTCCTGCTCTACCCAGCAGGAGAAGTCATTTGATGATTTCCCACCCAAGAAAAAAAAAAAAAGGATACATATCGAGACGCGTTGCGATGCGTTCCGAAGCACGAAGGATGCTTCGGAATGCACTTTAAGCCGCTGCGTTGGTCCCGGCTGTCATTCTCAAATCTTTGATGTGTTACCCAGTCACGGGATTGTGGAGGTCAGATAGGTAGTCAGCTGCATCCGATTAGACTGGAAGCCAACCCGTATATAGTTGGGAACAGGGTAAGCACATGATGATGATGTTTGAGTATAAAAGAACTTTAAGACTGACAAAAGCCTCAATAAATATGTATTTGTGTGTCAAAACATCCGTTGTCGCCTGATTTTCTTTTTGTAATGGTAAGCTTAGCTCTTTTATTCGGCTTATGAAAACGATAGACATTTTTTCTTAGCAAATATTATGTGTCTGTTAATGCCTTACACAGTACGTTTATGAGATTGGTAAGTAGATCTAAAAGTTAAATGGCAATTCTTTAACTATATCACAAAACCACTTTTAATTCTAACATTTTTAGTTTTACTTAAACCCTATTTGATTCAGTTACTTTTAACAGTTCCAAAACTGCTATTAAATTATACCACATATTTTATACCAACAAAATGTCTGGCCCTCTAGGAGTTCGAAATAAAATTACCAATAAAACTCTCGCTGCAAAACGAGTCGATCCACTGACAATAATTGTACTCATCGCAATAAAAATATACTTGAACCATCTAGCTCCCAAGACTTGTAGGTGTCAGTCCCTCTTGGCTGGGGGATCGTTGTACCACGGGGCAATGGCCATGTGTCCCACAGACGTTAACGATCTGTCTCGATGCGTCGGGTGATTCGCGGACAATTAGTTTATTTAGACCCAAATTAATGGATGTTGTTGGATTGAGGCTAATAAAAGCCGTTTGGGTAATTTATTTGAATTCCAGGATTTTAATTGGGTAGATAAATTTTATTAGTGTTGAGAGGAGGCGCATGGTAGCCCGAAAAAATTAATTATTCGAACGTTTTTTTGCAATTTATGCATGGCTAAATGTTTAACAAAATCTGATTCGCGACAGTAAAAAGTATGTATTAATAGAATCTTAATAATTTAAATTTGTGATCACCATGACTATTTCATGAAATAGTTGATTTATATGATATGATGGGTATTTAATTCATTGATAGTATAGGAACTTAGAGAGTTATATTGATGAATTTAATGAAAATAACAAGTTTAGAGAATAAACTTATTAATCGTCATCATCATCGTCATAATTTCAGCCGGAGGACATCCACTAAAAAAATGCATAGAGAACGCTGCTGCCCATTCTCTAGTAAGTCCCTTAGTCGCCTTCTACGACGCCCACGGGAAGAAACGGGATGGTGCTATTCTTTTACGTCCGGCACCACACGGAACTAACTTATCACTGTCACGAATCAAAATACAATCGTACACTGACCTAAAAACTGCAAAAACATAAGAAGGTTACAATTTCTCGGTCTACCTTACCTTAAAACTTAAAGGTCATAACGGTTGAAGAACGTCATGATGTCTTGGGCAAATTCGTGCACAAGTTATCCATTAATTGAAACCTTACTACGTCAGCAATTCTTATGTAAGCAACAGAAAATAATACATAACGAAAATAAAACATTCACTCGTTATTAAAGTCGGTATTCTGCAACACAATATTAGGTTCTATGTCTCACATGAGAATAATATTTATGAAACGAATAGGTACGTACAGAAACAAAATAATTGCGCAACGCAAAACATAAAAAGAAACACTTTGGGAATATCTCTTGTAATAAGTAAGCCACGCTATAAGCCCTAAAATGTTTACTTTAATTTCAGGTACCTAGACTAGAATTTGTTTAGCATAGATAGAGATAAGTAAACACTATGTAATTGGGTTACACAACAGTCTGCTGTGTGTGCGGGAGGGTCGGGCGGGACAAAGGTCACAGCATCGTACAATCGATACGACCCAACTTACCCCACGATGGGACGGGATGAAATCATTTCCCCACAAGATGGCAGAAGGACTCTCCGATATCACAAGATTTGTTGGAACACGACCTTAGAAATTGGTGCATGAGTAATCTTTGTCGGATTTAACCTTTCTTTGTGATAAAACGAAAACCCAGATAAGGTTATCCTTCTTTGAATTGAACACAATTTCTGTATTTATTTTCGTGTACGCTGATGGATTTCCGTTCGGAAGGTTTATTCGTCTAATACATTTATATTTAACTAAGATATTGCACAGAGATCTCGATGTTTTGACATGTTACCATTGCACCCGTGCTAAGCAAGGGCGGGTCGTGTGTAGATACTAGGTAAATAGACCACCAAAGTTCATTAACTTTTCCTAAAATCGATACGGTAAATAAGTTGCAAAAAATCACGCGTAGCGCATCTACGCACCTCGTAGACGTGCTACGCCATTCGCACAGGCGCGGCCTGTTGCGTCATCAGTATTTACAATAAGCGATATTAAGCTTTGAAAATAACACATCACGCCCATATTCCCTGAAGAGTTAGGCGAGGTGCACCTAGTACAGAGGCCAGCACATCAAGCTACCCCAAATCTGTCAAATTTCTTTGATAGTTTTTCAACTTTATTGCAATGGAATAAGGTTCATGTTCAATTGGGAAAATTTGAAAGTTTGGGATAGCTTGACCTGCTGGTGCCTGTACAGCACGAGCACTAATATATATACACACATGGTCAAATTCAAAGCGATTTTCTCTTAAACAACGATTGCAACCTTGAGCGAACCTAGGTATTCATTATAGTGTGGGTCCCAAAATGTTATTTTCATAATAAATTACAATCAGTAGGTACAACAGGAGAAAATCAATTTTAAAAGGTCATAAGCGTATACATATCAGTGCTACGTGACTGTACATCGTATACCTACCTACATTTCGCCAGTTATGTTAAGTCTCATGCAATAGCCTGGCTGCCGATATAAACCGGGTACATATCGAGCTGCTACTGGACAATTCCAGATAAAAGCTTTGAAATGAAGAAAATAAATGAATGCTAGAACTCTGTGGGCGTGTGTAAGGGCGCTTCTAGAGAACTAAAGATCTTTTTCGAAAGGTCTAGGGTCATATCCAGCCTACTGCCTAGGCCATTCTCAAGACCATTAAAACTTTGTAATTGGCACGTTCACGGAATATAAAATGAAGTTTTATTGTAATAGAACATTTTGGCACTACCAAAGTAATGGAACTTGAGATTATATAGGGTGTAACAAGACCCTTCAAGAAGCCTTCATCTACGATTTCTGTACATCAAACTAAGTAAATTTGATACAAAAATAATTGCTGGGAAACGACTTTTATTTTTGTTGTAAATTCGCTGTTTACGGTAACCGTACCTAACGCACGCAGAACAACATCATGCTAATGAGTGCAAAAAAACGGTACAGGGATCATGGGAGTATTTAAATGGTGGTTTTTTTTTTTTTGAAAAGTTTTTTATTGTTCACTTTTTAGTTATAGTACCGACCGCACACCAATTCGGAATTGTATCATCCTTGTGGTCAAAACAATGCATATTTATGCGATAGCAGCAATCGCGGTTCATTTGCTGTCATTTTTGGAAGAGTTCTGTTGTCTATCTCCGAAACGCATCATCAGATCTATATGAAATTGATAGGGAACCATTTCCAAATAAACCCCTTTCGAACAAAAAAGAATTTTGCAAATCCTCTAGTCTATATATATGATGGAGTTATGCCCGAACTTCCACCTAACTCCTAAGCATTAAAGAGTTGTACCTTCCTTCATCAGCTCAGCGTCATGAGATGATGATAACCAGAATAGCTCGTTACGTTACTCGGCATTTTGCCTGAAATAATTATACTCAGAAACCCTTTAGAATATTCCAAAGTAACGTTTCGTAATATAAAACTTAAAAATAACCCTTTTGTGTGAGTTTATAAAACTTTGTGTAGCTCCGTTTTTAGTATATCTGTTGACTCAACCAAAATTGCGCAAATAAAGTTTAAATTGAATTCTAAACAAAAAATAAAAATTATGTGCGTCGACAATCCTTTCAGTTACCTACGTAATAGCGAGCCTGAAATAGCTACGTTACATGATATGCGAGTCCATTGACAAAAGCCGTTAGTGAACTCTGACATTTCACAGATTTCAGCCGGGACCCGGTTGGGGTGACAAAGGGAAGCGCCGACATGGGACTCAAAGCGCGGATCATATAAAGTGACATGTTATATTTTATCATAAAGACCTCAGGTAAAGGACCATTGTGAATTGTGATCGTATGATACAGATATTTTTCTAGAATTTGGGTGACGGGACCAATTTTATTTATGCTAATTAAGCCTTTATGTTTCTTCGAATCCGTTTTTGATGTTTGTTTTTTTTTTTTAATATTAGGTCTTTACCTATGAAATTGCCGTTCTGCAGTACTGGCCATTTCAAATCAAAATAATTTTTGTTTGGCTAAGAATTCTAATTTCAAATTAATTTTATTTTAAAAACATGGATTTTTTTTTCTAAAAGTAGTCATTTCATTATTGATTAGTGTTACATTTTCATCGCATTTCAATCTTTTTCGTCATCATGGATACGTTAAAAATTCGAGTAATTATGGAATATGAGTACCGTCGTGGCAGCAACGCGGCACAAGCGGCACGCAACATCAACGACGTTTACGGAGCTAACACTACAAACCAACGCACCACCTGTTATTGGTTTGCTCGCTTCCGTTCTGGAAATTTCGACCTGAAAAATGAACCTCGCGGTCGTCCGAAGACTTTGGTCGACAATTACGAATTAAAGGCGATTGTGGAAGCTGATGATACACAATCTACGGCTGAATTAGCAGCAGCTTTCGACGTTAGCGTCAAAACAATATTGGTCCATTTGCGTCAAATTGGCAAGGTAAAAAAGCTTGACAAATGGGTGCCCCACGAACTCAATGATCGCCAGCGCGAAGTACGCGTCGAGACGTGCCTTGCACTGCTCAACAGACACACAAATGAAGGAATTTTGAACCGCATTGTTACCTGCGATGAAAAATGGATTCTGTTTGATAACCGTAAGCGCTCAGCAAGTTGGTTGGATCCTGGTTCAGCACCTAAACAATGCCCTAAACGAAAACTTACCCCTAGAAAAGTGATGGTCACTGTTTGGTGGTCTAGCGCCGGTGTGATTCATCACAGCTTCTTACCAAACGGGGTGAGCATTACTGCAGATGTGTACTGTGAAGAACTGAACACAATGATGGAGAAGCTGGCGCATCTCCAACCAGCATTGGTCAATCGCTCGTCTCCGCTGCTCCTGCACGACAACGCGCGACCTCATACTGCACAGCAGACGGTCTCCAAGTTGCAAGAACTGGGGTTGGAAGCTCTCCGTCATCCGCCCTACTCACCAGACCTTGCGCCTACAGACTACTACTTTTTCCAGAATTTGGATAACTTCTTGGCGGGAAAAAAATTTAATACCCGAGAGGCAGTACAAAATGCCTTTGAAGAATTTGTTGCCTCCCGTCCAGCTGATTTCTTTAAGAAGGGCATCAATAAACTGCCACTGCGATGGCAAAGATGCATTGATTGCATGGGTGATTACTTCGATTAATACAAATAAAAAATTCATGAAAAAAATTCGTTTAAATTTTTTCATACAAAACGGCAATTTCATAGGTAAAGACCTATTATTATAAAACCTCATGTGTATATTCCCTAGAGATATTCAGAGGCGTTAAGCACAAAGACATTTGAACGGTTTTGTTTATGATTTTTGGAACGAAGTTCTTTAAGGCGTCTTGCGGTAGGAGTAAACTCATAAAAATCCTCACGTAACGTAAAAGCGTTATCTACTTCCCTGTGACTTTTTCTGTGTGTTTCGAGAGAGAGTTAGTTTTCATGGTTTTCGACAGTGCCGATATTGAGGTCAAAATTCAAATCGAAGAAAATATTCTCATTTTTCACCATGGGCGTAGTTTTCGTGGTTTTTGAGCTTGCTGAAGCCAATTGTGAGGTCAAAATAAGAAATTCCAAGATGGCGATTGCTAATTGAAATTTTTCGTCATGGGTGTCGTCGCTTCGTGGTTTTTTAGGGTGCTGAAGCCGATATCGAGGTCGCCTCCTCTCTCTCTTTCTCTTTCTATTATAAACAAGTGTGTGCGTGCAAGTATCGCATAAGGAAATTCGTCCTTGAAGGGGATCCCCAAGCAAAAACGTTTTGTTTTTACAATAAACAAATCCTGCGCAGGTGGTAGCTAGCGCCATGTTATAATAGCTGATACCAACATAGCAAGAAAGGACCTGGTATAGGTTTTGGACAACATATATAGTGCGATGAGTGGACAACGCAGTTACAGTTCAGTTTGTAAACACGCAACACTAATCCGATTTCCCGACATTCATCGGGCGACATCCCTAATCTCACGGAGTTCCTTTACACACTTCTGCGGGTTCAAATGAAAGCAATAAATAAACTGTAACCACAAGTTACGAGTTGTTTTCCACCCCATTACATTTAAAAGCTTAGACATCGCATTTCATCTGATTAGAGTGGACGTGGACACGTGGATTTTTTTTTACAAGAATTTTTACTTCGATTCGTCGAAAAGAATTTTATTTCGTCTATTTTCGGTACGTTTTGTTGGGAGTGCGATACAGCATTCAGCCATTTGCAAACTGCACATGTTGCGAACGAAAATCCGAATGAATAAATGTATGTTAAAGAAGATGACTTGGAAGCTACATAAAAAAATGCACTTTTAAAAAGTATTATTTTATTCTATATTGTGGACACGGACAGTTGCTTAACCTTTTGACCTTAACAATCACAAATAGAAGACAAGCTAAATTGTGCTCAGCACGCCATGAAGACAACTGTAGGACAAATAAATCACAAGACTGTTCTCTAAACAAGTATAACTACTCATGAAACTTGCAAGTAATCAGTGATTACAGCACTCTATTTAATTACACCATTTTAGAAGAATTAATTCTTAGAGTAGATAAACATTTGGCACAGCCTGTATTTTAAAATTGCTCAAGAGAGAAAGTCATACAAAAAAGACAATGATATTGACGTTCTCAAAAAACAGATTATTAAACATTGTAACCGACTCATCATTTCAGCCGAAAGACGTCCACTGCTGGACATAATCGCCACGCTTGGCAAGCGGGTTTGCAATCGCAGTATGGTGGTAAAATGCATAGAGAACGCTGCTGGTAAGTCCCTTCTATAACACCCATGGGAAGTAATGGGATGGTGCTTATTCTTTTACGTCCGGCACCACACGCAACGACACATAAGCAACTAATCAATCGAAACAAAGCGATATAGTTCATTGCGTAAGTATAAAACGAAATCCATTTAAAAGTTAATCTAGTTCCGACGTCGTGTGGGTGTCCACGTAATGCAAGCATACGTCACTACAGCACAGTAAAAACTTCCACCCTATACGTGTTTATTATGATACAACTTAGATGGAGATCAAACCACTGGCAAAACGTAATCCATCGTATTACAAAACAAAATCTAATTTTAGTTCTAGCCTAGACCATTGAGGCCAGTATTTGTATTTCGAACTTTATTGCAAAATTCTTAAGAGTATAATTAAAAATTATCACGGAAGTTGTCTGTTTTGTAAAAATAATTGCATTTCTAAACATATTAGGTCTTTACCTATGAAATTGCCGTTCTGCAGTACTGGCCATTTCAAATCAAAATAATTTTTGTTTGGCTAAGAATTCTAATTTCAAATTAATTTTATTTTAAAAACATGTTTTTTTTTTCTAAAAGTAGTCATTTCTTTATTGATTAGTGTTACATTTTCATCGCATTTCAATCTTTTTCGTCATCATGGATACGTTAAAAATTCGAGTAATTATGGAATATGAGTACCGTCGTGGCAGCAACGCGGCACAAGCGGCACGCAACATCAACGACGTTTACGGAGCTAACACTACAAACCAACGCACCACCTGTTATTGGTTTGCTCGCTTCCGTTCTGGAAATTTCGACCTGAAAAATGAACCTCGCGGTCGTCCGAAGACTTTGGTCGACAATTACGAATTAAAGGCGATTGTGGAAGCTGATGATACACAATCTACGGCTGAATTAGCAGCAGCTTTCGACGTTAGCGTCAAAACAATATTGGTCCATTTGCGTCAAATTGGCAAGGTAAAAAAGCTTGACAAATGGGTGCCCCACGAACTCAATGATCGCCAGCGCGAAGTACGCGTCGAGACGTGCCTTGCACTGCTCAACAGACACACAAATGAAGGAATTTTGAACCGCATTGTTACCTGCGATGAAAAATGGATTCTGTTTGATAACCGTAAGCGCTCAGCAAGTTGGTTGGATCCTGGTTCAGCACCTAAACAATGCCCTAAACGAAAACTTACCCCTAGAAAAGTGATGGTCACTGTTTGGTGGTCTAGCGCCGGTGTGATTCATCACAGCTTCTTACCAAACGGGGTGAGCATTACTGCAGATGTGTACTGTGAAGAACTGAACACAATGATGGAGAAGCTGGCGCATCTCCAACCAGCATTGGTCAATCGCTCGTCTCCGCTGCTCCTGCACGACAACGCGCGACCTCATACTGCACAGCAGACGGTCTCCAAGTTGCAAGAACTGGGGTTGGAAGCTCTCCGTCATCCGCCCTACTCACCAGACCTTGCGCCTACAGACTACTACTTTTTCCAGAATTTGGATAACTTCTTGGCGGGAAAAAAATTTAATACCCGAGAGGCAGTACAAAATGCCTTTGAAGAATTTGTTGCCTCCCGTCCAGCTGATTTCTTTAAGAAGGGCATCAATAAACTGCCACTGCGATGGCAAAGATGCATTGATTGCATGGGTGATTACTTCGATTAATACAAATAAAAAATTCATGAAAAAAATTCGTTTAAGTTTTTTCATACAAAACGGCAATTTCATAGGTAAAGACCTATTATTAAGTTCTTAATTAAAAACCTGGGTTGGTGGTTTAATAAACCATGCACAAAGAAAACCCTTGTTTTGTAATAAGGGAGAGGGAGTCATCTGAATTGTAACTGAAGATGACAAAATAAATGAACCTGTGTTTAACAAATGAATGTTTTCATTCATTCATTCACCACTTTCGTATGGACTACGCTCGCTCTTTGTACGCAAGGACCCAGAACGAATTATCGATTTTTCGTTCTATACAACTATTTATTGTAGACCTGGTTGCCTTGCTGGACTCGTAGCCCACTCAATCGACAGGTAGTCAGGAATAAAGTTACAAATATTATTGCAATATACTCTCATAACATAGAGCTATTTCTTGACAAGGGAAGATTGGGGTACCAACTTGAACATGGCTCCGAAGTTCTGATTTGACAAGAACTAATTTGTATCCAAATATTGTATCGGAGAAGAAAGAAAGGTGTTTTATTATTCAGTATAAATATCTGAAAGACTAATCAAATAAAAAAGCTCCCGTCGTCTTTCCAGTGTTTATTTAAGTAGATATTAGCAAAGCAGAGTAAATATTAGCAAAACTTAGGTATAAGTTACTTTATAGAAGTGGGCGTTCGTTGAATATTGTGTGGGCTGTGGGCGATACTTAATATGTATTTTCTTTTGGTAAAATAAACATTGATATTACAGATTCCTTCCACAGTATTTTTGGAAAAATCAACTTCGTTACGCACAATACAAATCCGAATACATCTTTATTAACATTATTCAGCTTCTAGTACATTTATACTATATTGCCAATCGCGATCTCGCAATCACAATCTGCTTATAATATTTTTACAGCACAAAGAAAAATGATTCAAATATTGAATCCTATTTTTCTCCACAATATAAAAAGAACCAATAAAATCTAGGTACCTAGTTCAAATTCTCTTCAAGGAAGTATCGTTCCTTTCATAGACATTATTCCTTTTATATCAGTCGTTCGATCTTTCTCTGTAAAGCGTTTCCTTAGTGCACCTTAAGAGGCACGTAATGCAATAACGTATAGAATTTAAATTGTAGAAGCATATAGAAGCGCTTTAAAGCGCAGTAAAGCGTATCTGCAGTGTGCCAGTAGTAACGGATTGTTCGCTACGCCCACGCCCTATGTAATAACCTATTTTTCTTAGCCAAACAACTGCGTGGGAGGCACTCTATTAGACTTTTAATTCATAGCTTTATAGATATAGCCGATTGGAAATGGGGTCGCAGTTTTACTTGCGGTATTGAGCCGAACGAAGTCTCAAGTAACGTTAACACAGACATCGTCTGCTTCGTTTACGACAGTCACCTGCGCAGATCTTTATCAGAGTTTTGTAATGGCTGCAACTAGCAGCTACATTCAGCATACATTTTTAGTTTTAAACGCAAGTATTCGCAAAGTTCTTTTGCTAGTGGACGATGATCCAAATATTCATCAAGATACCTAATAGTCAATACGTATTAAGTTTGCATTTCGAACATCGAGCCACCGTGCAATTCCATGTGAGGTATAAAGGCCTAAACATCAAAATAATGATGAGTCAAAGAAAATGTTTTTATGCAGTTTTGAAGCTGACATACTGGCCATCATTTTGGTGTCGTCGTTGTTCAGAATTTGAATATAAAACTATTTAAAAAGCTATACAAAACGTGCAGGGTGGCTTGATTTAGAAATCTGGGAGGGTACTTAAACGGATATAAACAAAGATTTCCACATCTTAAGATCAAATGCCGTACAAATTCCACCAGGCCCTTTCTTACCTCATTTAGTAATTCAAATACCTATGTAAGAATGAGGGCAAACTCTTTAAGAGAAGAAAAGAAAGGGGCCAACCGAGTAAAGATTAAGAGTAATGCATTTGCCACATTACGGGTCTTGAATTTGGGGCGCTATAAAACCCCGGAGTAGGCTGTCATGTCGCTGACGCCGATATTGCCACATAACCACATCAGCGTTACAATGAATACCGTTATATTTCGCTGTAGTTTGCGGTAGGTTAATATGAAACTTGTCAGGATGTCTTGAAGCTAGTTTAACTTCTGAAAGGATAAAAAAGACTCTCGTATTCTGACTTTATTAGAAAAATCATAACAGACGTCCAATATGAGCGTCCCTAAGTTAGACCTAAACTAGTCCCAGAATCTTAATGGGAATTCGAGGCAAAAACCCTTACCCTTTAGAATATTAAAATCTCCAAAAGCTAAGAAAGGAATTCTTATTACCTTCATACATACTTTGCTTTCAATCTGCAAGATTGATCGTCCCATCTATGTACTGTAGGATCAGCGAAGGTTGACTAGAATAGGTTTGGTAATGAATGTTCTACACCTTTATTGAAATATCTGTAAATGATTAGATTTACAGATTTATTTCTTCAGTATTAATTGAGTTAATCAATATTTGTCAGCAATTTAGTCGATGTCCAAACACCAATGTATGGACGAACGTACTTACTTACGAACTTGACAAGAATTAAACTGACAGACTACATGCAAAAGAACAATGGAACTTTGCAAGTACCGCAAGAATGGACGCAAAGAATACCATTACCAAAATTCAGTAGCAAAACAAATATATAAACCAGCCTACATGCAGGGTAAGCTAATGTAACAAGCTTAACAGGCCAATCGATCTTCCGTCGTATGGTCGCGTACGCCGATCCATCAAACTGGACTGATGGACACATCATTCGATGTACATTGTATAACCCTTTAGGATAAAAGTATTAAGGAAAAACATGAAGAAAATCAAGTGTTGGTAGAGAAAAATTTATATAAACACTATGATAAAACAGAAAATATTACGGTATTAGAAATACAGATAAGCTAAATGGTGCTTTAAAAAAGTGTGCATTACAGTAAGGCCAGAAAAACTAAAATCATCGAAAGCTCAAGATGAAGATGATGCAGCTATACTTATTTTCAATCGGATTTTACGAGACCCACGGGAAAAGAAGGGGCCGTTTATTTTTAGCTCCAAGGAGGTTAGCCAATGTAATTAATATACATAGGTAAGATATCCAACCTCACGACGATATTGCGCAAGACGCTGAAAAGAAAAATGAGTTTGACGTCATAAACATCGATATAACAACTCTTTTCTATAATAAAATAGATCGAAATCAACACCAACCTCATTTAGACATACTCGTACCTTAAGGTTAGCAACAAAGGTCAGTCAAGTGTACTCTCAACACCGTTCAGTGGAGAATACAATAAAGCGAAGGCTAATACCTCTTGACAAGCTAAGAGCTACCCTGACAGCTGAAGAGTATTAATTTATCAAGACGACTGTGCCGCCATCAACGGGTAAACCGTCTTGTTTCTGAGTGGATCACGCTAATCCATTGGCGTTCATAATTGTGTGTGAACAATTAAGGCAAGGGAGAAGTTTCAAGGACGATAATAAATTGTCCTTATTTTCAATGTGATCTAATTTAGTGATGTTATTTTCTGTGACATTGCGCTTAATTCAGGGTTGTTTATAACCATGTTCCATGATGGTAATATATTCAATTTCGTACGTAGGTATCCGTAATTCCGTAGGTAAAGTGTCTGGGGTTTTGTAACCACATTAAAAATGATGAACGGCAATAAATAGATCCTCGCAGTTTACTCAATTCCGCCATTTATATTAATTGTGCCAATACTCTAAAGCAAGATCGTCATTTATCAGTTCCGTTATAGAAATTATTACTTGGACTCAACATATCCAGTGTCAATTTCTTCAATAAATAGAAGTGCATTATTGTTATACCTTTTTCATTCATGTTTCAGTTTGTGTTTTGAAGCTCGTTTGTTGTTGTTAGCATTATCATGCAATGTAAGCAATTCAATCTGTCTGGCATTAATGCTAAAATAAACCTTTTTAGCGCAGCCGTCAGGCACTCACCATTGTTGCTAAAACATTACATTCACTTTTTTAACCGACTTCAAAAAGAAGGAGGTTATCAATTCGACATGTTTATATATATTTTTTTTATGTATGTTCGGGCATAACTCCGTCGTATATAGACGGATTTGCAAAATTTGTTCGATAGGTATTTATTCCGAAATGGTCCCATTCAAATTTCATATAGATCTGATCATGCGTTTCGGAGACAGACACCGGAACTCTTCAAAAAATTATGGCAAATCAACCGCGAATGCTGCTATCGCATAAATATGCATTGTTTTGACCCCAAGGGTGATGAAATTTCGAATTGGTGTGGGGTAGATAACTAAAAAGTGAAAAATAAAAACTTTTTTCAAAAAAATAACAACCGACTTCCAAAGAAACACTACAAAGTGCAAAATAACTTTAATTTCGGAAGGCGGTGACAAATAATTAAAATACACATCCAAAGTCACCGACTTCCCAAATTAAAGTTATTTTGCACTTTGTAGTGTTTCTTTGGAAGTCGGTTGTTATTTTTTTGAAAAAAGTTTTTTTTCGTTTTTATTTGTATTTTGTGCTTCATGAACTGTGTCTAAATAAAAGGTAAGTATTATTTATTTCTAAAAAAAAAACGGTATTATATCAATTTAGAAAATTATTGTTATTCAGTCATTATTATTTCTTTATCAAAGTTATAAAAACTACTTCAGTGATAATTTGGATCAAGCACGAACTTTGGCACGAAAGTCAAACCCATTTTGGCTGAATTTGTTTGTATGCATGCCATAACTGACAGGAAACTGGTTCAAGGCGAGTCTAAATAGTGATAAGAATCACGTTTGAACGAAAACGCAGTGACAAATTACATCCATAGTGGCAACATGGGGGTTGCGGGACTTTATCGAATCATCTTTCATTGTCACACTGTAAGAATGTGACTTTAATAAATATAGTACGTCCGTATCTTATATGGATTTTGATAAAGCGATTTAGTACACCAAAAAGCTGTCGGAAAATACTGAAAACATAGAGATAGAAAGAAAGACAGTCCAAACTGACGTAACCACCGAAAAAAAATTGGGATATAGTATAACATTATGTAAAACAATCTTAATTATAATGTAAGTGTCAACTGCTAGCTTACGAAAATGGGATGTCATAACGTTTATAGAAAATGAGCACTAGTGTTTCATATTATGCTATCACTTGCAAAAAAACAAAGATGAACCAGTCAAAGAATACCAGAACAATTAAAGATTTTTTTGAGATAAATTTACTAAGACAAAGAAAAACTAATCCATAGCTCGAAATCGCCAGCTCGGCAGCTGGTCTAGTATTAATTACATTCTCCATTAGGGATCGACCAAATTCGGTAAAGTTTAATTAGTAATACGGCTCCTTCGAATTTCGGTTGACTTAAGTTATCTCGTTGGTACTGGAGCAATTTTGTCTGACTTGAAAATATCCTTCTGCGGAATTTCAAAACGCTTTTACCGAAAACAGTCGTATTTGAAATTCTGAATCACTCCTTCGTTTCGTAAATGGCATAGACGAGAGTCCTGCGTTGGTGCCAAGAAAAATGAGTATAGATTTTTGTAAGGCGTCTCATAATTAAAAAAAAAAAAGAAGACCAGCCAGTTCACCGAAAGAGGTCACAACCGATATCAGTGCAGCCCACTCAACAGTTAACACTACTAGAGCTGAGCCTTTAAGTGTTAAAACGTTAAGCACATCCCTATCAAAGCCTGCACTCGCTTCGTAAATCAATACCCGTTCGTAAAAGTTAGTAATTCCGCGTTCCCAACTTGTTTAAACTGTATTTAAACGAAGCACAAAAGCTCCGAACGGAAATGCTTCAAACTTCCAACAATATCCATATTTATAAAGATAGGAAATTTTGGTAGGTATTTGGGGTAAAATTGGCCTAATATACTCAAAAGACATCATTTTAGCCATTGACAATGAAAATGAAAACACAAATTAAAAGCTTTTTAACAAACTGACCATGAATTATATTCATGACCTGTTTCAATTGCTCCATATATATCTTTAAACAATCTACATGTTATTGATCTAGTTGCCCTGCAATACCAAGATACTCTTGAGAATGTAACCCCGCAGACCCTCGACTTGTATCAACATTCATTTTAAATTCTCCACAACAGCGCCGTTGTTGCATTCGAAGAAAGCACGGAATACCTTGTAAACATCGAAAGAATACACAATGTTGCGAAAGGGTTTCAATCTCTTCGGGGTGCTTTAAATTACCCCCAAACGACCGGAAAAAAAGATTTGTAAATGGAAACTTTTTCACACTCTCTAAAGTAATGGGTAATAAGATAGCCTCTGGCAACGATTACCCTTGTTACCCTAACCATTTTTACCCAATATGTGTAGCGTTATCTGTCTATATAGTGATTTTATTTAATGTTTCCGTGCGTGAAAGGGTTTTTCAGGACAATATCTGCCCGCAAGGCTCAGAGAACCCGAGCACCCTCGAGTCGGGCGGTTATTATACGAGACATTACAATTCATGAGATAAAAGATCCATCTGCATTGTTTGTGAACATTTCATAAAATTCCCAAATGCCTTTTTGCTAGCAGCGTACGGTTGAAAAGACAATTTCGTTATTATATCTAACTAATTTCATTTCTGAACTGAATATATATTTAAAAGGCAGGCTCTGTGAAGAAAATTATAAGCGGTGAAGAAAAAATAACGCAATTCAGAATGCTATTTCAAATTGTAATGTGGTATATTTATTTGCAATTGAATCTAATTGTAATAACTTTAATATAATAACACAGTTTATTTGATAGCATTCATTCAATGCTATCAAATAAACTGTGAATTTGCCTTCAAGAAAAGCGTTACTTTACATTATATTATAAACTATCAAAATAAAAACTTCTTTGATGCCGAATGCATAAAAGAAACTTTTATTTTGATATAATTCTTGGAAAATAGCAACAATTTTTTTTTAACAGACTTTACATAAAAGATTAATGAATTATGTTAATCACAATTTTTGGATATGAAAGGTCTCCATTGGCCGTGAAAATATTCAAAACCAAGCCGCATTTCAGTATACACAAGACCGTATATAAGTATGAACAAAAATGAGCCGAGGAAATATCAGAATCGTTCACATCGATTGACGTGCGACGAGTCGGCGCCATTGGTCAGCGCTCGTGACGTCACGAGCGGTATCGACCCGACGCCCACGGGCGCGCATGCGTCAAACCGAGCGCTCGAACGCGATTGGTCGTCGGATCTGTCGCCGGATTGACGTACGTAATGAATTAAAAGAATTCAATTGAAATGAATTTTAGAACGCGCATAACTTTTTTAACTGACGGCGCGGCGGTATTCTGCTTTTGTTTAGGTTTTTTTACTGAGCGACAGACATGAGAATAATTTTGAAAACCAGCAGGCTCAGCACGAGCACCGATTTGTCGACGGAAGAATAGACATGACTAAATAAATGATGTACAATAGGATAAGATAGCTATGTTTTTCTATTCATTATCATAGTTATGCGTTCTAAACACATCATGATTTTGTAGATAATAGTATATACTTTGTGGCCGTCGAGTAGAAAGTTTGTTGTCAGTGTGATTTTGACAGTTATGGGAAGAAATATTCTTCCCGAATAGTCTACATTTATAAGGACCTAGATAAAGATCGTTAGAAACGAAAGACAAAATGACGGATTGTAGAAAGATATCTACGGTGCGATTTCAAAAATGGTGAAACAAAATGTCACTTTGTATTGAAAAATCACTGTCTATTCTTAGTAGAAATAGAAAGCGTCACGCTAAGCCTGCAGGGACAAGTTTTGTGTCGCGAAGAGTTTAATGTCATTATTAATATAAATTGAAAACTCCGTCAGTGACAATACTACCTGTATTGTCACTTGCAGAACCTTGAAACAATACTTCGTTCTCCAAACCTAGAAGAATATGTATGATACCATCTTCGACGTAAAAATAGAAACGATTCCCATGCAAACGACACTAGTGATCGATTCGTCTCTAAGTCCCAAGGGCAAGGCCTAGTCGCAGACGGGGTGTCAGACAGACAGGCTGGACGCACAACACCTACTGAGATAGCTGAAACGTGACATCTGTTAACGGCCTATATTTTGGCACACGAAATAACAAAAGAAAAATTAAAATCATTTTTAAATACATTCTGAAAGACGGATACAGTGGGTTAAAAATTTGGTTCTTCGATCTTCAATTGTTTATAATTGAGGCCATCAATGAAGCATCGGTTTTCAAAGCTGGAGATGTTGAGGTTTGTTCAACCATAACAAATGAATTTGAAATAGGTGCTAACCTCAGGAAAATTGAATATTTTAATAACACGACCGACGACGTGACGTTGACAAAGCTAGCGCCGCGCTACAGCTGCCGACATTTCGGGTACACCACAACGGTAAAATTGTTTGATGTGTCTGCTGCTACAAAGACCAAAGTGTAACCATAATCCTGGGGTTTTGTCCGGTTATTGTGACCGCATAATCAGCTAAGCCTGCTCCATAATCCGGTTCCATAGTGAACAAAAGGCAGGTATATATTGTGGGATAAAATAAAGGATCAACAATGAGAGGTGTCCAGACCTATTCATGAGATCAACTTGATGGCCCTCGAATGTAAATTCGACGCCCGCATTGATCCGGAGCTCGATTGCTGATCTTCTGGAATTTTAATTACCGAATTATTTCAAGTGAGGGCCGATGGTAATCTATTAACGTTTGGGGGAATTTTCCAAAAGTTTATCTTGATAACAAGGGCTTCAAAGGTCTAAGGTAGCGATCATTTCAAGGTTAGATCTACTCGTTTCCGATGTGGCGTTATGTAAGCTACGTGTTTGAGAAATAACACAGATTGAATTATACCTACCTACTGTTTTTTTTTTTTTTTTTTTTTTTCAGAAAGGAGAAACAGTTCGCAAAGGGATTTCTACTGAGATTCTTTTTATTATTAGTAGCCATTTAGGTCCCAGTTCCCTGACAAAGACCTCCCCACTCTCTTTCCACCTCCCTTTGTCTAGCGCTGCCAAACACCAATCTTTATTAAAGTTTATTTCCAAGTATATTTATGTCATAATATCTACTAAGATAAATATACGTAATTGCCATTATTTATGTTGATTTGGATTTCATAATTAAGTAGGTACTTCGACATTTTGCAACGCAAAACAATGACTTTAGAAAAAAAAAAGAAGAATACACCTAAAAACAAAAGCATTATCAAATGATTTTCATAAGAAAAATATGAAAATAATGAAGGCCAAAAGAGGGCAGGCTAAGAAAAAATCGCATCTGTTGAATTATCTTGGCACCACATGTTAGGGATGATAGATGAGCCTTTTTATTACACCTACATACATTACCGTCTGCCGCCATTTTTATGAAAGAATAATGAAAAATTGTAATATAAAATAATAACAGTAAAAATAAAATAAAATAATAATAGTAAAATAAATAAAAGCCTGATATTGTGGTGATAGATCGACGAGAGCGTCATACAATGATGTTGATATTGCTGTCCCCCATGACGAGAATCTCGTGAAAGCTGAGCAAGATAAGAAAATCAAATATCTTGACTTAGCTCGCGAGGTTGTCGACATGTGGGACGTGGACTCAGCAATCATTGTACCGATAATCATTACAGTAAATGGCCTAGTAGCGAAGAGCCTCGACCAACATCTCAGGAGGCTCTCATTGCACGGCTGGATCAAGGGCTTGATTCAGAAAGCAGTACTCCTAGACACGGCACGCATAGTCAGGAGGTTCCTTTCTCTAGAGCCCTGACCACCGGCATCTTGGACCCTGCTCCTGATGCCGATGGGCCACTATTTTTTATATTTTTAAATGTTTTTTTTTAATGATTTTTGTAAAAATATTTAAAAATATACTAAATAAGTATAAAAAATGAAATAAAGGATAAGTAAAGTAATGAAATAAAGGTAAATAGTAGTAGTATATTTTTGCATCTATACAAATAAATTGAAGCGTCTGTTTGTAATGTCAAAATAACAAGTTCTAAATGCATATGAAAGTATATAGGGTGACTGGTATAATTAGTGACCGATATTTAAACACATGATTGTACTCATCGTAATAAACAACGTTTCCAAAGAAACGATTTTTTTTTATCTATCTTAGTGACCCCAATTTTATTACCCCAATAGAATATCGGATACCTAACAAAAATAATACACCATCAGCGGTAATTTAATTTAGTTACCTAATACCTAACCTACAAACAAAAAATTATAATCCACTTTTACCATGCATCGCATAGCGCGCGCGCGATCCGTACGGTGGTTAAATTAATGACAAAAGAATAATGCAGGTAAAATTGTTTTTTTAATTATTATTTTGTTTGTAGTTAACTAAATTAAATTACAGCTGGTGGTGTATTATTCTTGTTAGGTATCCGATATTCTATTGGGGTAATAAAATTGGGGTCAATAAGATAGATAAAAAAATAGTTTCTTTGGGAAAGTTGTTTGTTATGATGAGTACAATCATGTGTTTAAATATTGGTAATTTATTGCAATTCGGTACTTTTAACAAAAAAAAACAACACCGTTTCATTTATTTTTTTGTTAGTGTTTGTTTGTTCCGGCGAATCTCCGAAACTGTTGGACAGATTTTGACAGGAGTTTCACTGGTAACACCTTCCCGTGGTATAAATTCCAACATCCACGCGGGCGAAGCCGTGGGCAGCAGCCTGTTTATTCACAAATTGTGTTTGCAAACTAGCATAATAATATGCTACCGAACGAAACGAGGACTTTTAAACAAGCTATGAAGATGACCTTATTCTAATTAGAATAAGTAAATCTTCATAGCTCGTTTTAAAGTCTTAAAGAAAATGTTAAATTTATCCTTAGACATTAACCTTGATGGAAGAACGATGTTAAATGTAGGGCTGCAACACTATTCCAAGAAAATTTTCGAGATTTTCATACAAAACGGAATTCAATAGAATTTTGTTTCTGTTCACTGGAAATCAGCTAAGTTCCAATTTCCAGTCGGTAAACTCTATTTGTGATGCCTGGCTGGCTTTGCTTCCATAAAAAAGCTTTCTACTTTAAATGCACATAGTTTTCAGTTATTGATTCATTGCACTGAAACAGATACTTTGATAGAGAACAAATTTTAACAGTACGCTCGATTTCTCTTCAGCGAAATAATGTGAATTTGAATTGCGAGCAACAGACAATATCATCAGAATTATATATTTTTAGAGTGTGATATTTATGTAAAAATAAGTACAGCTTGAAAAGAAAGAAGAAGGACATTTGTACAACATATTATATTCTTATAAATAAGTAAGATTCTGTGTTTAAGTAGCAAAGGTTTTTCAGTAGTAGTACCTACTAATTACTGAAAAAATCTTAGTTACTTATAAACGCAGCTCCAATCGACCAACCCCTAGGAAAATGGCACCCAAACAAATAATACTAATCCAAAATCACTAAATATTAACACATTTCTTCTAAACTTTTTGTCGACTCGCATTGTATACATTTTCCCAGCTCTCCCGAAGGTGGTTAGTATAAACAAGCCAGAGGTCGGGAAGGGCACAAATTCGCGGCTAACGTCCATAAATCGACCCAAACGTTCGCATCCCACACGCATTCTTCTCACGCATCTTGAATTACTTCAAATTTCAGAATTCAGACGGTATTTTTCTGTGAGATGAGCATTATTTAACCTCTTGGGTTTTATTTATGCGTCACATGCAAATTCGGTATTGATGGATTGGGAGATCGCTTTCAAATAATGTCGAATGGGTGAAACCGAGATGGGTGTAGGTATCATCGAGATATACGAAAATGAAAAATGTTATCCCATTGTCACATTTCAAACAATTTCAACGACTTTGTTTTATAAGAATCTTCAGTAAAATACCAAAATATAAAACATAAGATTCTATTTGAGTAGTAACTCTTTTGTATTCAGAATTGTTGCTTATTTGGAACAAAGGCTGAAGCAGTCGACAAGAAATATTTACAGTCTTACAGAGCTACGTTCGTGAATTGTTCACATGAAAAAATTATATCCTGTCTACATTGTCCTGTCTACGTATTCTTTTTGGGAGAATTTGTCTAGTAAAGTGAACTGTCAGAAACTAAAACGTTTTACGTATGTTTGTCTTCAGTTCTATATTCAGATAGAAATGAAGGCATTTTGAAAGTGACAGATTCTGACCTAACTTAAAACGAATTAATTGAAAATGCAGGTAAATAAACAAGAAACAGTTAAACAATAAGTTGCGAAATTCGAGCTGCCATACCAAGCGCTAGAACAAACTCGAAATTTCTTGAGAACTGCCAAGAACTAAGAACCAATTTCGAAACTTTTACGAAGTTAATTTACGAACCAAAACAAAATATTATGTAACTTTTTGAAACAACTTTGTAATACCATTTTACTTCAAATCAAATTATAGAACCAACAATATTATTTCTATGAAAATTGAAAACCTGCTTGGCTAGTGTGGCTTGTATGGGCTTCCCCTTTTTGGGGAAACCAGATGCAATAGCGAACTTAACATGAATTAAATTAATATTTTCAGCTTGATATAAACATGATTACGAACAAAAGGGGTAAATACTAATACGATAGCTGATAGAGATGTATAAAAGTAGAAGAAATGCTGCGTCGATCCCATATAAATTGGACTATGGAGGACAAAGAATACGACGCATAAAACATATTGCATTGCATCAAAAAGCACCAGTCTGTATCTAGTTTTGGTGGAATCTTTTTATTTGTACAAATAAAATTGAAGTCTCTGTTTTAAATGGTATAATAACAGTATTTTACTACATGCGCATGAAAGTATTTACGGTACATAGGACAACTTTATTTTTTATTTTGACGAGAGTTTCCCTGGCAGATAGCTGATGTTGACGATGAAGGAGTAACATAGGCACATAGGGGCACAGCTGGTTAAAAGTAATTATTGAAATTGCATAACATTATATTGTCGTGGATCTCCGCAAAGGAATCCTGATTCCACAACTTAATAATATTGTCGACAATGTGACCCATTATTTCAATGATACAATCTAAACCAAAACACCATACAGCAACAATATGAGATCGTTAGATCGAAAGGTACGTTTCTTGCCTCAGCAATGCAATAAATAACGCAGAAGGTCTCAGAGCAATCAAGTGAGGAACTCCTCGCTGTTGCATTTCTTATTGCTTATAACCTTATCCTGCAGAATTCATTTGGAAACCCACTTGAGAAGACCATTACAATAGAAATGAGCTAGTCTTTTGTGAGACTCATTTTAGATTCAAAGTATTCAATTTAACTAAGAAGCATGATTTGTTTAAAACCATTGTTTTATAATTTTATATACTTACTAGTGGCCGCCGAGTGGTCGAATTTCGACAATAATTAATTTAAAACTTAATATATGTCTAAAGCATTATTATATACTTAAAAATATTTGTTTTCTGCAGTCCTTCTCCAAATAAACTGTAACTTTGCCCTTCGGTCCGCGTATTTTTTAATAAAAGGTTTACTACATTTTAGGTTCACGCATTAATATACATATAGATAAGGATATGCTTCATGTATGTATGTTTTTATTGTATAAGTAAATGGTACACCACATACTACCAGCAGTATTGTCTCTGCTTCTCCCTAAATCTATTAAAAAGTTGTCTTTAAAAGATTGCTCTTAGCGAAAAGATCGCCCATTGTGTCAACTTATGTAAAATTCTACATTTATATCTATAATTCGTATGGTGTAAATAATTAAGAGTTTTCTATCTATATATCTTCTGTCTTTCTACTGACTAAACCTTCATCTAGCGGGATACCTACTTGCGTAACATACCGAACATAAGAATAGCTTTCATTTTGACATTTCTAACAATTCAATGCAAAATTCAAATTCAATTTATTCAGGAACAATTAACATTTTATTTGAAAACATACATATAACATAACAAATAAATAAAAACAAGCTCATTAAAATTATAAACTAACACATTCATAATACAGTAAATTCAATAAAATTATAGATATGAAAATCAATACAATTAAAAATTCTATAACATTACAGCAACAACATTAGTTGCGTTATTTACTTTATTGATTAGACACATTTTTCGAACATACGAAGCCATGGATTGCCGAAATCTTTCAAAATATTCAGATAAGGGTTGATACTGTGTTACGCAATTCTGGTGAGACGCTACCCGCTCCTGCTTCGGTTGAATTTTATGACTTTACAAAACATGGGATTTCTTTGGTGTAAGCAAGTTTAATATTAATGCAATAGTGCATTAATATTAAACTTGCTTACACCAAAGAAATCCCATGTTTTGTATTGTTACGTAATAAATACTCTTAAGTGATGGTGAAAACCGCACAAACAGACACGAAAAACCACTTGAATTAATTTATAACATATATAGATAGACATCAGTCTTTTGTGGACCTGGAATCTGAATGGACAGTCTTTACGGGTCGTCAGAAGCCTAAAAGTCTGACAACCAGTCTTACCAAGGGGTATCGTTATACCCATTAACTGGGTTTTGGAGGACAGACAGGCAATCGCTCTATGTAAAAAATTAAATTAAAAATTTTAAAAACCCGCGACCCAAACAAAAACTCTAAAAAGTAAAAAAATATATTTATAGGCCTTTTAATTTGAACGTAATATTTTGATCAGGGCATTGTCAAGTCGGGGGACGGCTAGGCCTCTGTTTGGCGTTTTCACTGACCGTCCCCCGACATGACAAGCCCTGATCAAAACATAACGTTCAAATTAAAAGGCCTATAAATTATTTTTTTACTTTTTAGAGTTTTTGTTTGGGTTGGGGGTTTTTTAAATTTTAAATTTAATTTTTATTTCTTGCTTTTTAAACTTAATGTCTCCCTTAAATCACCATTTATATATAATCCATTCATTGAGACCTTTTCAATGAGCCCAAACACGATACTTCTGCTGTTTGTTGGTGAATAACTTGGGTTTCCTGGAAATTCCAGGTGTTGCTCCAGCATCAGTTCAAGGTTATTTTTTTCGTCTAATATCATTGAAGTAATAGAATCCCAAATTTTGAGTTGATCAGACCCATGGAAGAGGCTAAAATCCCTTTTTCAACCAGAAAAGAGCTGATAATCTTCAAACGGCTGAACCGATTTTGATGAAACATGTCTAAGAACATTCCCGACTAATACACCTTTCAAACAAAAAAACTAAATCAAAATCGGTTCATCCGTTCGGGAGCTACGTTGCCTCACACAGACACACACACACACACTCAGACACAGACACGTCAAACTTATAACACCCCGTCGTTTTTGCGTCGGGGGTTAAAAATACTGGTATAGAATATTAGACTGAATACTATAAGCAATCTCACGCAGTCGGAGGCATCCTTATTCAGTCGAATAGTCTTCCTTTTAAAACAAGTTTCTTGTTTCCATCTTTTTTAATCAAAGTTCACTTTCTATGTTCTATGTTATTGGGTTTGGTTTCCGCACTTAGTCCTTTAAGTGGACCATTGTGCGTGAGCCATGGCGGCCGTCAGTGGTTATTCCAACCAGCCCACCTCCCTCCAGAAGTTGGCTATAACTCCTGGTCTGTTGAGAACATCCGTGTAAGATCTGGGTGCCCCGAGGGTTTCTGTCCTAATCTGGGCTACGCCTGTGCATTCGAAAAGCACATGCGCGACGGTTTCCTCAGCCTCCATGCAGGCCCTGCACAGGGGGCTGTCCGTTATGCCTATTGTGTAGAAGTGTTTGTTTAGCGGGCAGTGTCCCGTGATGGTCCCAGTCACTAGACGCAGGTCCTTTCTGTCCAGGCGTAACAGACGTCTGGTCAGCCTGCCATTCAAAGATGGCATTGCTTCCCTAGACTGCCTGCAGCCTGGTGTCGAGGTCCACCAGCTCTCTGCTTGTATGTGTGTGTAGTCCTGAAGCCACCTGCGTATCTGGTTAAATGGGATGGGCATTATGGGCTCGGGTCCACATACCGACGCGCTGGATGCCCTCCTAGCCAGTTCGTCAGCAGCATCGTTGCCTAGTGATCCGCTGTGTCCTTTTATCCATTGCAGTGTCACAGTGTTGCGGTTAGAAACTGTTACTCGTTCAAGTGCATTGTGACATTCTAGTATTAAACTCGATGTTATGTATTTTTTCCCTAGGGATTGGAGAACTGAAGCACTATCGGAGAGTATCCGTATGTGGGTGTCTGTGACTTTCCTGGCTTCTATCGCGTGTACCGCTTGTATAATGCCCACACATTCCGCCTGGTAGACGGTGTTGAACATTCCCAGCGGGCTGGATATGTTTATGTTAAGATCGTGTGAGAAAACTTCGACTCCGGTTCCGGTGTCAGTCTTAGATCCATCTGTGTAGACTCTTAGCTCTTCCGGACCTGAGTGATCATTCTGTTCTTCTGTGAGTGTCACGTTGTAGTGCTTGTGAAAGCAGTGCAATTTCGGGGTTTTATCGCAGGGTGATGCCATCATTGGTTGTCGTTTGATCGCATTGTCCCTAATGCGTATATGCTTTACTCTAGAGTCTTTGCCTAGGGTTCCAGCTATGTTGAGCCTGAAGGCAGCCAGGGCCGCCTCCTCCCGCACGATAAGGTGTAGAGGAGGCAGCCCCAGCATTGCCTGTAGGGCAGCGGTGGGTGTGGTTCTCATGCAGCTAGTGATTGCTACACAGGCGCACCGCTGCAGTTTTTCTAGGTCTTTTTGGGCTGTACTCAGGTCTGTTCTGGGCCACCAGACTATTGAGCCGTATGTGATCATTGGTCGAATAACTGTGGTGTATAGCCAGTAGGCGACTCTAGGGCTAATACCCCAGTTCCTGCCAAGCATTCGCTTGCATTGCCACAGGGATAAGCTGGCTTTTGTAGTGATGTAGTTAGTATGTTTTGCCCAGTTCAGCTGCTAGTCCAAAAAGATGCCCAGGTATTTGGTTTCAGTTGATAGGCTTAGGGTAGTCCCAAACAGACGTGGGAGTTGTAGTTCCGCGATTTTCCTCTTTTTTGTGAAGAGGATCAGTTCGGTTTTTGTGGGATTTACTGTTAGTTGGTGTTTGTTGCACCAGTCTTCGACTATTTTCAACGCTTGGCGCATGAGGTTGCATAGGGTATTTTCATGGGTGCCATTTATTATAATGGTTAAATCATCAGCGTAGCCTACGGTGAAGTAACCTTTGTCGTTTAGTGATTTGATGAGGCTGTCTACGACCAGGTTCCATAGAAGCGGCGAGAGGACGCCCCCTTGCGGGCAGCCCTTCGCCACTACTGCCCTTGTAGTGTCGTTCACGGTGACTTGTACAGCTCTCAATTTGAGCATATTGGTGATTCACTTTTTAGGCAGTCGGGTTTTTTGATTTTGTATTTCTTTTTCACAGTTTTAGTTAATATAATTATTTTTGACGTTAATAAGGCCTAATTTATGAAACTCTTTATTTTGGTTTTGGGAAAAAACATTTTTTCGAAGACAAAATTTGTCGCCAAAAATCGGTCTTTTTATCAATTTTGATATAAGACCCAGTGTGACTCTCACATACATACATACACTCGAAAACATAACTCTCCTTCTGGCACAGTCGGGTAAAAACGCTAGGTAGATGATGAGATATATGGAGACAGTTATCGTGAGCGCAGAATCCGGGAACGCCTGTATAAGTACCTGCTGATTCGTTCCGTGCGTACTTACTACGTCTCCATATCTGAGCCTAGTCAAAAACTATTTATAGTGTCAGTCTCGAAAGTGGTTTTCCATACAGGGATTATTAATATAAACTGCATTGACGGAAAGGTTTCTTTGAAATAGCGTTGCGTGTTTCAGAACTCTAGGGTTGGTTCAATTGTTCGCGTTGATTGGCGGTCGTTGGCGACACATAGGCGCCATCGCACTGTCTAAAACATTACTATTGAACTATATTTCTGCTACATTTAGTACTTAGGACAGCCTTTATTTGGGGCAGCTGTTTTGGTTAGTCTGGGCGATTAAAAGGGGTTGCCCGAATTTGGGTGAAACTTTTTTGTAATGAATGTAAACATCCGAATTTAGTTTTAACTAAATAACATGTCTCTAAGGACTGGTATAGGAAACACCTTGCTCAAGTACATAATACATATTCAGCCTATAATGTTCGTACCACAGGGACACAGGTCTCTTCTCGGATAGAGGGAGTGGGTCGAAATCCACCACGCGGGCAGCTGCGCGGTTTGTTAGATGTCGCATGTTATCGAATATTTAGTTCTATGGCATGCTGGTTTCTTTACGATGTTTTCCTGAACCGTTTTGGGAGCAGTGTTGATGAAATTAAGTTCAAAAAACAACAGTGATTGCATCAGAAAAAGAATCAATAAAATGAGCAAACATGTCATTATTCTTCTGTTCTTATCCCAATTTATTTGGAGACGGTGCACAATGTATTTTTCTTCCAACTTCTCTATTCGTCGTCATCTCGGAAGTCACCCCCTTTCTAAGAATATCATCATTCACACAGTCCATCCATGGAGTTCCCCTACTCATATGGCCACTGATGTTCATACTAAAAAAGATAATATGAGCAAACACGACCCTTTATAATACAATTAGTACAATAGTAAAAAGAACAATCGAGAAACATAATTAACGCATTTCAATAAAAACTTGATAGCAATGCCAAGCTGACTTCGAAAGCTTAAAGGAAAACAATTACCTACATTATTTTGTGTTTCTGTTACTAAAAACGAAACATTTCATATGAACTTGTTATCCCATTTAACTATGAATTTATAGAGCTATAAATGTCCTAACTTATGGTATCCATTAAGTATTCCGTGCTGAGTTGAGTCCAAGGTGACTTCAGTACAGACGATGCTTCGTGTAATATTTTCGTCTTTCGGCTACTTACTTTATGTAATAGGTATCAAAATATCCGAATTTAGTCGTCTGTTGCCAATCATATTTCTATTCTTGTTTGATTCGTTTATGCAGAGACTTGCTTGAAATATATCTGTTTCGTAAATTGATCTTCGAATTTAGACGTGTCTCAGACTTATAGCAGAACTCTGGTTTCAGTGGTTTTGTCGTCTTGAATATTGTTTTCTTTCTCCTAGTTTGTGTCATTAGACTTCTCTGATACATTACCTTTAAATTACTTTACTGTCATTCATTAGTTTTGCAGGTTCCAGAACCTATTCTTTTTCCAAGTTGGTTTTTGCCTACATCCTAAATTCATAACTTGTAATACCGACTTCAAAATTTCATAAAATATTAGAGCTGCCAGTTCAACAGACATCAGTATTCTGAAGCTGCTCGACCTATTTTTGGGGATCACTAAAGCAACCGTAGTTGGAAATGAAGCAAATACAAAAGTTCTAGAGTTTCTTGAAGTTACTTATTATTTCGGAACTTTGCGAGTTGACGGTATGTTTTATCTAGGGATTTTCAATGTAAAAGGTCTTAGAAATTGATGTAGTCAATATAGCCATGTATAGGCTTGCAATGGGTACTTATTTTATTCTAGCGGTTCGTGCTCAGAAAGATACAGAAAGAATGCCTGAAATCTTATTTGACGCCAAGTCAAGGAAAAGTATTATATTAACTAAAAGTTTAAAAGTTTTTTTTTTTTTTTAAAGACAGATAGTTAAGAAGAAAAACGAAATGTATCTAGATGATAGGAGAAAGTCGAACTTATGTTATTACTTTATTGCGTAAAATTCAAAACATGCCAATTGCCTTATACGTTTTTTTTTTAATTCTTGATTCGCCCACAAAACAAACTTTGTGCGAATCGCCAGCAGATAAAAAACATATTTTAAAAGTATCGATTCGTCCGTTTCGGGCGAGCGAATTCGTGCGTTTCAACTAATAAACCGAATAAACTATGAATGAAGCAGAATCGAATCACACCTGTAGTTAAACATGTGCAGATATTATACAGTGTAAATTTAAATGAACCCAGCGTCATTCAGAAGTCAGAAATGATCTCGAAATTGTAAAAATATTTGCCTCTTTTAACTGCGAAGGGGACCCGGATGCCGTTGAAATAATTGTCTCATCATTCTTTGCATTTTACGGTTTCTTTTCACGGGTATGATGTGGATGTAACTGGGAGATTTTAACTAATTCTACTATCTTACTAATATTATAAATGTGAATGTTTGTGAGGATGGATGGATGTTTGTTACTCTTTCACGCAAAAACTTACTGAACGGATTAGGATGAAGTTTGGCACACAGATAGATTATAACCTGAATTAACAAATGGGATACTTTATTTCTGTGGGATCATTTTCAAGATTTTCAACCTCCATGCGGGTTAAGCCGCTGGCAAAAGCTAGTAGCATTTTTAACCGACTTCAAAAAGAAGGAGGTTATCAATTCGACATGTTAATATTATTATTTTTTTATGTATGTTCGGTCATAACTCTGTCGTATATAGACGAATTTGCAAAATTCTTTTTTTGTTCGAAAGGTGTTTATTCCGAAATGGTCCCATGTAAATTTCATGTAGATCTGATGATGCGTTTCGGAGACAGACAACGGAACTCTTCAAAACATTACAGCAAATCAACCGCGAATGCTGCTATCGCATAAATATGCATTGTTTTGACCCCAAGGATGATGAAATTTCGAATTGGTATGGGGTAGGTAACTAAAAAGTGAAAAATAAAATCTTTTTCCAAAAAATAACAACCGACTTCCAAAAAAACACTACAAAGTGCAAAATAACTTTAATTTCGGAAGGCGGTGACATAGAATGAAAATGCCTACACCTCCAAAGTCACCGACTTCCGAAATTAAAGTTATTTTGCACTTTGTAGTGTTTTTTTGGAAGTCGGTTGTTATTTTTTGGAAAAAGTTTTTATTGCATCAAAGTTCAACTATCTGTCTGTCAGTTATATTTCAAAACGTATGAAAACGTGCAAATATTCAATAGTGCAGAACAAGAGACACAGTTCAATACTTGCTGTCATACCAATCCTGGAAACTTCCTTTGTCTGCGTTGTTATTGTCTAGTTTTCTAGAAAGAGCGCTAGGAAATCTAATTTTAGATAAGAATAATGTTTCTGTTTGTGCGGAAATAAAAGAAGGGGGAATTAGATGTAGACGTTGTATGTATATGCAATGCGAAAAATGCTTATAAGCTTAGGTATCTACCATCACTATAAGGTTGTCACTTAGTGGAGTATCTACTATCAATCACATGTTGATGAATTACTCGAGTTTTGTATTCCCTAGGGACCAAAAAAGGACAGTACCTACAACTTAATTATATTAAAGAGTCAACCTTGATGTTTTTTGCCGGAAAAGTTATGTTATTGTCATGTTTAATCACGGGCGTAGCCAGGTGGTCGGGGGGGTTTTGGGGGTCCACCCCCCCCCCCCCCGAAAAGTTTAGATATTAACATTCATAGAATTAAAATAAAAACAGGCGTGCGGCAAATCTCATTGATTACTAACTACTATTACCTACATTAAAATATACAGTGTTTTAGATTTATGGAACATTTTTTTTTATTTAGCTTATATTTTATATTTTCCCATTGCTCGAAAAAGGAAATAATTCCTTCAAGGAGATTTTTTCTGTGGGTATCACATCTCTAATATTTTTCTTATAAAAGGGTTATTTTATGTACTTTTAGTTGTTTTATTTTCTTGAACCCTCCCCGAAACTACGCCCGTGTGTTTAATGCATTAATATTGTAGATTTTTAAATAAAATCATTTGATCTATTAAATAGTATTTATTCAAAAGTAAAATATGAGTTCAATTGACATGAATTATCAAAATCACCCTATAATTTTCCCACTGCTGGGACACTCTGTGAGAGAAAGTGGGCAATAATCTACCATGCAGGTCCCAATGGACCAAAAACATGTCAACGAATTTTTGGTTCTAGGATATGTCTGATGCCTCACGATGTTTTCCTTCACCGTTTTGAGAGCGTGGTGATGAAATAATTTACACAAAGTAAAGCGCCTGTCTGGGTTCGTAAATGGCGGTACCACCACTGCTCTAGACATGGACATGTATATCCAGTTTAAAATCTGGACAGAAGTCAATTCAAACTATAGCGAGTATGTATGATATTCTTATAAGTTGAAAATACTTCACGTAGTTAACATTATAAGATTTAGGTACCAGCTCTAATTGCTGCGTAGGTAAAGAACCATCGTGTTATGAAACAATTATACTAGTACGTACTTAAAGCTTTCCTAGGCTATTTCAGGATTCGTTTATAATGTCAACTGTTACATTACAGTTAGAGTTAATAACATAATTATAAAAATAATACCACCTTATTACCGTCCCACTACAGGACAAAAGACTCTTTTCATCAGTGATCACCACTCTAATAGTGGTGATCACTGACGAAAAGAGATGATTCTGATTGATTTTAATAATTTTTTCTTTGATTGATTTTCTGATTTCTACGCTTTTCTCGTGTCTACGCTGCTATTGTCGCCACCGACAAATCTGATGCGCCGCAGCCTAAGCGACAAACCGGAAAGGGGGACAAACTAAAAAAGGGTACCTAGTCAACCTGCCCTGACTGCGGACCGTAGCTCCTTGCCAAGAACGGGCCTAGTTGATGAGGAGGGTTCCACTAAGGTAAAAAAGAAGAAGCCCTGCTCTCGTAACTTTTGCGGTACCGCACCGAGTGGACCCAGCATGTTGCTGCGCCCTGCTGTGCCTACGACGCAGCTGTACATTTCGCGCAACTCCACGAAGATTGAGGAAGTCGTGCAGTACCTACTTAAAAGTGAAAACCAACTGGACTCTGAGGGTCGAAAGGTTGTCGTGGTACGAGTTCCAACCCACCATCTACAGCACTGCATGAAAGAAGACTTGGCCGAAAGGTGTCGTATGTCGACGTTTCCGAGGACGGTTACGCGACACCTCGCAGCGAAACACGACGCCGACAAATTTACGTGTATAGTTATAGTTTTAATTGGGTTCTTAATATGTATGTTTGTTTTTTAAATATTGCTAATTCATTGATTAAACGAGGTAAATTATAACGCTTTTATTAGCTCGGGTTGTATGTATCTATGTATGTGACGGAATCTTTGAGCCTAATTTTCACTGGTTTCTAGACGTCTGATCAACTTGAAACTTTGCACACGTCTTAAGGGCCGATGACAATGCAATAACCCGATAAAAAAAATCAAAATTTTAAAAAAATATATATATTAAATCATTATTTTTTAATTTTCCCGATAAAAATTTGATCGAACTAAAAAATTGAAAATAAATAATAGTTTAAAAAAACACGCTTTTATTGCTGACCGAACTAAAAAGTAGAAAATAATTTTTAATTACAAAGAGTTTATGTTACAGTAGTAGGAAGTCAATAATTCAATTCAGAGTAAAAAGCGTGGGGTGCTTGATATTTTAATTATTACAACTATTCTATTGGCAACCATCTATGAGAGGAGAGTCATGAAAATATAGGAAAATGCACAGCACGCTTTTTACTCTGAATTGAATTATTGACTTCCTACTACTGTAACATAAACTCTTTGTAATTAAAAATTATTTTCTACTTTTTAGTTCGGTCAGCAATAAAAGCGTGTTTTTTTTAGTTTTTTTAAACTATTATTTTATTATTTATCATGAATTGTAGGAACTGACTCAACAAAGGACTATTCACAAGTCCTAGTTACGGGAACTTGTGTGTGATTCGAAAAAGTGCAATTTCAGAGGGGATTATGATAAGCCCATTCAGATACACATTTGACCACAGAGTAGCTACCTTCCCGATGGACAGTACAACAACGCTCGGCACTGAAAATGTGAAAGCAGAGTCAACTATACAGTTAATAACAGGATTATAATGTTCCCAATGCTGGGACATAGGCCTCCTCTCTTCAAGAGGGACTGGGCCGTAATCCACGAGTGTGGCTTGGTAGATGTCACGTCTTCGAAGTTTTGGTTCTAGCACATGCCGTCACTAATCAACTGTCTTTTTTTTTCACTGTTTTATCAGTAAACTGCACCCAGAGCGTTAGTTTTCTAGGTTCCGTCATATTAAAACGGCTGTCATGAAAATCTGTAATTTTCCCTAGTATTTAAAATTAAAAGGTGTCAATAAACGCTCTGTATTTGTACAGCTGTGATTGTGTGACTGTACACCGCTTTCGTATAAAACCAAAGTTTACGCAAAACTGCAAAAAGCAAACATTCTATGTAGAGCTCCCCTAAGCAAAACAAGTACGTTACAAGTTTTATGTTACTTTCCAATAACGAGGTAAGTTAGGTTTCTTGAAAACTCCATTGTGTAAACACTAACTCGCTGCATCAATCCTCCTAAGGGAATTAAAAGCAAGTAAATGTAAATATCTGACCGAGGACGGGATCGCTATAAATTAAATAGAAAATCTCGTCGACCCGACCATGAACTATTTCTTCGACGCAAGTATTTACTAAAATGTACTTACTGTAAGGAACAAAAACATTGGTCACACACAATTTTCATCAGAAAATATTTAACTGATCCTTTAATAAAAACTTATTGTCGTTCTAATGAGGGACCCATTTTTTTTATTAATTAACATCTAAAAATGTTTGCGCCTAATAATGATTTTCTTGGAGATTCTCACAGTTCTCACAGCTGTAACTAAGCTTTATGTACAATACTGGTATTCAGCTTCATCCAACAAGACTGGAAGCCGACCTCAAGATGGTTGGGATAAGGCTAGGCAGCGAATGATTATGGTCTTCTCTCAGTAACTACGCTTAGTTAGGGCACCCCGAAAAAATGGGTTAGGCTGGTTTGGAAGTATGACCAACCACGCGCGAGCCGAGCGAGCGTAGCGAGCGATGCCGCGGCAGAGGCCGGCGAGCGCTACACCTAAGTTAGTCGCAGTTACTTAGCTAATTAGCGAAGCATTTGTTTTATAGGACCATAAAATAGGAATATTTTGACATACACAAAAAGAGGAGCAGTCATTATAATACAGTGCTCCATAAAATTTTGGGAAAGCAAAATGGGAATTATTTGATTTCGATTAAATACATGCCATTTCATTTACCCACACATGTAAACATTATATCAATTAACCGTGCAAAAGCTTGTTTAATTAGGACTCCGTGTAATGGTAAACTGGTCAATTCAAACACGAAAGACTAATTAAGCAAACAGTGTTAAGAATAATTATTATTATCGTTCGTGTATGTGTTCGAAAATCAGCAAAATGATCAAAAGTTTGGTAAGAGGGTATTTTATATAAGTGTCCCTATAGCCTATAGAATACGCAATGCTAGGCAGGTTTACCAGCGAAATGGACCCACTCCGTCTAATTGGAACATTAATCAAAATAAGTGATCTCAAGGATATTATATTCTCTTTACAGTTTCTAAAAGAAAAAAATCTATACCGTCGTTAAAGAACTTTTTAATCACACCAAGCTCTCGCAACAAGACCATTTTGCTTTATTTATCTTTTGAAACTATGACGTAACATGCTATAAAGTCCAAAATAATAACAATACAAGCGTAAACTAAAGTCATAAAGGGGTCATGACTAATTATAATAATAAGTGGATCACATGCAGCCCACTCATAGAAGTTTCTCAGAGCAATATGGCGCCCGACCGTCGCGCCTGTGACGCACCATGAGATTAAAAAGATAAACCAGCGTCTGGGAGCTACCACTGTTTATTTACAATGCTTAGGATTAGACGTCTTCCCTCCAAAGTCACCTTAACTTTGTGTAGACTTCTGCTTCAAAACCTTTTTGGAGTGATACATAAAAACCTTGCCGTCATCCACATGACGTCATCTATGACGTAGCTGTTGGTTGAAAGTCTGAAACTGACGCAGTTTGCCATTACATGATAAATTATTTTATTTAGAAGTAGGTTTGTACAAACACTTTTACACGTCAATCATATTTAAAAAACTAGATGAGGTCGGAGTTTCCTTACTGACTATTCTGAGAAAAAAGGCGAAACAAGCTCGGAAGTCACAGTCTCTTTTGAAGTCCACACATAATCTTGGTCAGATCACGTGAAGACTATGTAGATTGGTGTCTGAAATGGTCTTTTAAGGGAAGAATCACACAGATTTAGTGGACATGTCCAGTCAGTGCACGCATTTATCAATATATGTCATACATTAGACGAAACGATGAGTTTGCGCAAATCAATATTTTGTAAAATCCGGTCCATCTCCATAAATCATGCAAGGACATTTTCTTTGAGATACTCAAATAAAATTCAGAAAAGTTACCTTGCTTTTGTTTTTCGAAGACACATTACAGAAAAAGTTATTCCTTTCGAAGCTTTATGAAATAAACGACAACAGGAAGATATTACGCCATGATCCATATATTCCCGAAACGTACTGCAAATGTAATAGACCACCTACTGTGTATCGTTTATAGGGATCACAATTAGCACCCGGAACAATCTTCCTTGATTGAGGAAGATAAAGATAATTCACTGATAGTAATCAGTGATATTGTTTACGACATAATAGATTCTATATCCTTTGTACGACCGGCGTGATCAATAACTCGTGAAGACTATGCTTTGTATGACAGAGTAACAGCTAGAAAACTGAGGTCCTTAATATTTTTTGTTGCAGTAGAAGCAATGTTAGTTCAGTCTCATATATGTAATAGGGTGCGAACCTATTACCATCAACCGGGCACAAGTTCAGATCCAACTGGTTAATGTGGGTGTAGTATAGCCACACGTATGCCTAAACTTTCGGGGAAAACAGAACATTATTGAAGCTAACTCAAAAACCACTGATCAGAATTTGATCTGGGACCACTCAAACTCAAAGCATTTATTTCAATTAAACCTTTTACAGGCACTTTTGAATTGTCAAACAAAAATCGAAGTTGAAGCTAGGTGCCCATTCCAAAACGTAGATCTCTATGGAGAAGAACGGGCAAGAAACTCCAAGGACACTCTTTTAAATCATGGGTATTACAAAATTTTGGGAACATTATTCTTGGTGCTTCTATATGTGAGAACAATGTAAAAAATAGATAAAAAAATTAAGATTCAAAATAAGCCATGGCAGTTAGGAGATGACCAGTCTCAACCGACGGCGCCCGCTCACGAACTTGACGCATGGATCAGCACCATCCAGCTCAACCATTTTCTAGGGAACCGAATGATCCAACACACACGCCACCATCAGTGAGACATTTAAGTGAGCATGACATACTCTCAACTACCACGTTTTTTCAAGTCGACGTACATCAAAACAACATAGTATTATAAGGATGCATGGTACTCACATTTACAAAATTTTGACACTCTACATTTACCAACCTGCACTGGGCCCGCGTGGTAGATTACGGCCCACTCCCCCTCACTGTTAGGCGACCTGTGTCCCAGCAGTGGGATCTTTATAGACTGGGTATGATAATGATGACATTTAAGTTTACCCTTTCAAACATAAGATTTTTTCAAATCGGTTCATAAATAACGAAGTTCTGAGGTAAAAAACATTTGAGGACGTCCTCCTTTTTTTGAATCGGTCAGCAAAGAAAAGCACTGGTGACAGCTAGAATGCCATCAAACCTATTATAATCCAAATGAAATCTTCTAACAAAAAGGATTACGTAGTCCTCAAAGCCGTAAATTATGACATGAAACATCTGTAACTACGCTTGAAAAGTTTAGCTATTAATAGAATTCCTCATAGTTTGCATACGTACTAAATTTGCAACGAACGAAATGCAATATGAATTCCGTGAAACTGAAATGGAGTTGAAGCGGGCGTTACCGCTCCAAATGAGTATATCTGGAGCTTATCAGCTTACATGATGAGTATGCATATGTTTGACCTTCTTCGTTAAGGTTATTGTTTTTTCTATGAATATTTTTTAAAGAGGGTTATATTCTCTATCCTATTTAATCAGTTGTGTTGCGTTCTACCAACCCGCATTGATCCCATAATAGTGGACGAATCACACGTAGACAAGACATTAAACGGTACAATGTACAGCCTAATTTGAACATTGAGAAGCACAGTAGCAGATCTGCTACCGGACCGAACATCGTCGTAGATAATGAGGTACTTGAGACTGTAGACTCGGCAGTTTTTCTAGGCATAACAGTAGATGCCAAACTTCAGTGGGGTTCACATATATCAAGCCTAGCGGGAAGGCTCAGTTCGGCCGCCTACGCCGTCAGGAAAGTAAGACAATACACTGACGTTGACACAGCGCGGTTAGTCTATTTTTTTATTTTTTTTTCATAGCATTATGTCCTACGGCATTCTGCTGTGGGGCAAAGCCGCAGATATTCAAAATATTTTTGTTCTTCAAAAACGACCTGTGCGAGCAATTTATCAACTAGGTGCTAGAGTTTCTCTTAGAGAATTTTTTAAAGATATTGGTATACTCACCGTGGCATCGCAATACATCTTGGCCAACATCTTATATGTAAGGCAAAACATACACTTGTACACTAAAAACAGTGATTTTCATAATATTAATACTAGAAATAAGGACAAACTACGTGCTCCCTTTCACCGGCTTCATAAGGTTCATAACTCATTTATTCGTCTTGGTATAACCTTTTATATTAATAATAATAATATAATATTTATTTTTATTTCGGAAAAGAAATCCATAGAGATAACCTTTTATAACAAGCTTCCCTCTTCTGTGCTAGATTTGAATTTTAATGCGTTTAAAGCTAAAGTAAAATCCAACCTTTGCGCAAAGGCATACTATTCAATCAACGACTACTTAAACGATAAGAATAGTTGGTCGCTGTGATTAACTCAAGACAATGTTTGTGTTCTTTCACCAGAGTTTCCTTGCCTACTGACAGGTCATATCTTTATTAACCGGTAACGGCCGGGGCGGGCCGCCGTGCGGCCCGCCCTAGTAACTTCCGTAAAGCCCCGGCCGGGCCGCGCCGCGGCCCGCCCCGACTACCTGCGGTTTTTCTCTAATCATTTAAAATTAGTAAGTGATTAGACGTCTGTAAAAAAAAAAAATTGTGGCCAGATAAATACTCTCCTCAACTTACTAATTCTATACCAAAAATATTGTCTGGAAACATAAAAATAAAAAGCTGAAAGTGCCGCCATTACTGACACTTCAACACGTCAACGTTGTGATACGTGCTCCGTCTAATAAAATCATATTTAGTGAGTTTTTGGGTGATATGCAACGGTAAGTGGATGAATATTCATTTATTATTAGTTATTACATCGTTTTAGATAATATTTGCACTAAATAACATCATAAATACTTCATTTTTGGCCAAAGAAATTTTACGTAAAAATCGTTGGATTCATGGCGTCATTACTTTGATGAATTTTGACTGTTTTACAATGAATTGAGTCTATCTGTATGAATTGAGTTGCTCTAAATCTAATAATAATAGTTTTGATCATTCGATGTGTGTTTCATACTATATTTTTTACATTTCAATGATTTCGGACTGTGACCCTCGGACCTTTGACAGTTATAGAGACAATAAACGAAGTTCGAAAAAAAAGTTGTCTTTAATATAAATGAAATCTCTTTGTTTGATAGGCCAAGATCCTCATCGCCAGTTCCGGGGTCCACTGCTGCTGCTGGTTCAGGCTCGCCGCGCATCCTTATGCCGTAAGTGTTAAAAATTATATTCATTACTCTTATACCTTTTCTTCGTAATTTACTCGTAATTATTTTGACTATTTTAATTTTAGATGTGATGTCGTCATCAGGGCCCCAGTGGGTGACGACATCGCGATGGAGCAGGACCACTTCTCTCTTGCTGACAAGTACCAGCTGTTCCAGCAAGAGGAAGTGGTCAAGGACGTGGCAGCAGCCGCAGCAGCAGCGTCGCCCAAGCAGCAAAAACTAGTACTATAAAAAACCATAGAACGTTTTGTAAAAACCTGTCCTTGGTCCTATAAAACCCCAAAGAACGTATCTTTTATTCGGAAGTGGCGCATTTATATCTCTGTTCAGTGACAAAATAATTTTATTGCAGTGTTCCAAATGACGAAACAGTCCATTAAAATCTATGTAACAGCGATGCAGGTCTCAAAATAGTGATGTACTGGCTACTGTAGGACCTTTTAGAGTACTTTTTCATACTATACAAGAGTTTATACAAGAGTTTAGTTTCCTTTACCTCACATTTTTCATTCACCATTCATTATTTTACATTCGTGATAGTGCAGAGTGCAAAAAATAATTAAAATAATTTTACAAAGGATACAAGCAATCTGAGGTGAGTAAGATATTTTGTTATTATAATATTAGTCTATTACGGTGGAAATGATGTGCGACTGCAGCTTTACTGATAAACTAGGGATAGGTTTACCATGAATTTAAAGTGCCCCCCTCGAATTGTTGAGCTTTTACTAAAATATTTATCATATAAAGTGATTTCGATATTCTAAGAGCCATTATAGTACTTGCCGTGATAATGTTTTCACTGTCAGTCAACGTGGATTCAACCAAAAATTAGGGTTCTATGTGAGCATGACTGAATATTAACAGTGTTTTTTTTACTATTTTTCTGAAACGGAATGACTGCTGAAAACTGCTGTCAACATTGTGTTTTTACAAGTTTTTTTTAAATATTAACTTGCAATGTATGTATGTTTGTCCAGGTGGATTCTTACAACTCAATTTTGAAGCAGATATCTTAAACCGATTGAGCTGAAATTTTGCATGCATATGTATATCGCGTGACAATGCAATATTATGATAACATGGAGCTGATCTGATGCTGGAGCTGGAAGGTGGCCATAGGAACTCCGCAATGACACGACACAACCCCAACGAATTTGGCTTCGTTTGATTCGTATTGATGAGTACTTTGATTCTATATGGTAACCAGGGCCTGATGCTGGAGCTGGAAGGTGACCATTAGAACTCCGCACTAAATCGACACAACCCTATCGAGTTTGGGCTCGTTTGATTCGTATTGACGAGTACCTACTTTGATCCTATATGGTAACCAGGGTCTCATGCTGGAGCTGGAAGGTGGCTATAGGAACTCAGCAATGACACGACCCAACCCTGTCGAGTTTAGGTTCGTTTGAAAACATTCCCAATCATAACTAAAAAATTAAAAACAAATTAATGGTAAAAAACAATAAAAGTGGCGGTTTGACAGCTTATCTATAGAAAATATGTCAAACCGCTATTTTTATTCCTCAGATAAAAGTTATAGGACTATTGAAAAATCAGCCCTAAGAGTCCTGTTTTATACTAGCTTTAAATTGAATATTCCTGTGAAGAGAATATTCTAAAATTGTATGTTTTTGACATATTTTAGGTACCTGATATTGTATAAGCTGAGTTAATTATGTGGGTTGATTTTAACGTAAGATCAAGACTGATAGAAGAATGAGAAATGAAAGGTTTTTCTTTTTTAGTTCAAAATAAAGAACTATTTAATTAATAAAGATTTTTATTTATATACCATCTGCGTAAATAATCTTAAGAATTAGTAAAATGCCTTTATTATACAGTATGTAATAATAGCACAACATATGTTGATAAGCATAACAAATGTTGATAAGCATCTGAATGTAATGTATATTTCAAGATTATGAATCCAATCTTTTTCGAATGTTGAATCATTGCTTGAAGATTCAGAAAAATCGCTGGAGTCAGGACTCTCTGTAGAAATCTTTGTAAGACACATTTTGTACGGAACCGTATCCCGTAATTGTGATAGAAACATTTATCTACATGTATGTGCCACTTTTGCGTCATTATAGTGATAGATACCCATTTATAATACTAACAAGCGCATTGCTAGGCACCAAAAAAGTTGTAATACAATAATTCTGCTCTATAATAGTGTCTGTGTGATATGCTTATCGGAAAAATTATAATATGCATCTAAAAACTATTATAGTACACTGAGGTTCTATTAGCGTGATCTGAAATTAGCTTACATCACAAAAACACTCTATTGTAAAGTTTTTGTTACTAATACTGCACACGTACTATAACAGCGATCTGAATATCCACAATATCACAATATCGGCCTGTAGTTGCGTGTTCATCACTGCTATAACGAAACTACTATTGCAGTTCGTTTAGAACCCTTATTACGCTAGTCAGATAAATAGACGCACCTGTTAACAATTTTATAGAACAATATTATTATGTACTAGTTATATTAGAACTTGCTATAGTACTTGACTATAACGGTTGTATATGGCGTAGTAAACGTTTACATTCTTTGTTTATAGGTATTTTTAGCTCTCTAAGCATTTAGAGCAATAATGTACTGTCGAACGCTTTTATGCAACACTCTGGCACCGCTAAAACCTTAATAAATCGTTTATAGAGCTTTTTAGAGTTATGAGCTGAAATAATAGGACTGAATTGCTGGTTGGGCGGCCACGACTCGGCGACGCGCGTCGTGGCGATGCAGCGCGGTGCGGTGGTGCAGTGTGGCGCGGCGGCATTGCTCAGTGTGGCCAAATTAGGGGACGGAACGCCTAGTGGTGACCCCCAATGGGTAAGAGGTGAGAGATCGGGAGAAGTCCATGTGGATGATGACGATGTGCCTGAGGATGTTCGGGAGAAGATCATGTATATTGTCAGAATGAGACAAGCTAGGGTAGCGTTTTTGTAAGTTATGCATTGTATCATGAGTCCACATTATTTTTGTTGGCAGTTTTTTTTTAAGTAAGCAACACCTCTGTTCTTTATATTGTTATCAAGATTTATAAAATAATGTGAATGAACTTGTATTACTTTTGAAATAAGCTGCACCTTTGTACTTTGTTTTTGTAGCCTATTTCCGTAAATTTCTCTGTGTGTATAATCCTCTTGCTGTTCTGCTGGCAGTATTTTTTTTTATTTATCAAACTGAATTTGAGATTGCGGGATGTGTGTGAATCTGAATGTGCAAAAGATGAAATTTTTATAATTTTAGGCATAAGCAGCACTGTATTTCACCCTTCTATTTTTATCACCGTTTGTAAATGTTTTGCGTTAGCAATACGCAGCATCTTTGTACTTCACCTTCTATTTTGATACATGGGAATGTGTAATTGTGAGATGTAAGACTTATAAATGTGAATGTGTAATAAATGAAAATGTTATTACTTTAAGAAATAAGCAACACTTTTGTACTTCAACTTTTATCAAGATTTGTAAATATGAATGTAAAATAAATTAACATTTATTTGAAATAAGCAGCTTATATTTAGTACAGTGATCATTCTATTGCCACAATTTTTGCAAATATGTTGAAGCATAAGCTTACAATAAGTACCTATATTCTGTGTACCTATTTATGAGGAGACAATCAATGTGGGTGTATACAGAACTGCTTACGCCTTCAGGGAATACAAGCTTGATGTTATGTGTAACAGGTTAGGATGTTATGTACAAATAAAATAACTGATAACAAGAATAATGTTTATTATTTTTCTTCCCTATGTGACATACACACAGTACACAAACATTTATAGTAAAATACATTTTTAATAGGTAAATCAAAATCATGTAACTTGAATTTTGTTATTATTTCCTACAATGAACTTCTATTCCTAAACCAAAGTTATCGATGTTTTCGTAGAGTGGGTGAGTCACGTCCGTACGATTTTCTCGAACTCTATATTTTTATAGGTAATTTCAGAGCTTGATATCTTTGTTTTTTTCCATGACAATGAGTAAGTTTTTACACTAATTAGAAAGTCTAGTTCATTCTTATGCGGCTTAGACTAATTATTCAAATTTTGAAACCTATAGTACCATGTAAAATTAGCTAATACAAAAAAAAACATGTCCAATTAGTTATCTCTTCCAGAAAATCTTATCATATTACAATACGGTATTTTCCAATTTTTCAAAAACTATTCTAATTTGAAGATGGAACGAGATATTTAACAGAAAAATAAAAAATAATTGATTTCTATCCATTTTCTCAATTAAAAACGATTTAAACCAAATTAATTTTTAGTTGTTTTGAATTTACCGCCAAAACGCTTCTTACGATGCCTTTTTATCACGTGACGTCAACTTTGTGTAAACTAAAGTAGTTAGTACGTAAATAAGTGATTGTTGAATTTATAATAAACAAGATTTTTAATGGATATTAAGTGATATTACTGGTGTGCGGTGCCTCTGTGCAAAAATACTTCTAAAACGGCGCCAAACTAAGTATTTGTACCGGTGCCGTATAAACAAAGTTGACGTCACATGTCACGTGATAAAAAGTCATCGTAAGGAGTGTTTTGGCGGTAAATTCAAAACAACGAAAAAGAAATTAGATTTTAATCGTTTTTAATTGAGAAAATGTGTATTAATAAATTTATTTTTATTTTTCTGTTAAATATATCGTCCCAATCTTCTATTTAAAATAGTTTTTATGAAATCGGAAAATACCCTATTATACTGGCATATTTTTACAATATAAAGGTAGACATCGGTAGATAAAGGTTTATATAGTATTCTAGTACCATTGTTTTTATTTGAAACACTCAAAATAACTCTGATGAGCGTTTACAAAGTCATGCGTTGTAAACGAGATCTCATAAAAATGGCTCCGCGTACTACGAAGTTTGAGTTTCAATAATATGAAGATGTTAGGTTCAACTTTCAAAAAAACACTCCTGTTAGATTACTTGTCTATTCAAAAAGAAACAAGCAAAGTTTCGTGCAAACCAACACTATAATTTTACCAGAAATCATCCTATTACGGCAACAAACACACTTTCGACCACTTGTCCGATTTCAATATTTTTTTCTAAAAAAAATGTTGAAATTTGAGTACGCTAAACGATTTATATAATGGCCTGGTGATTCAAGAACCCAACACTGTTTATTTTTTTTAGCTAGAAGCAATAGAAACTTGAGTGGACCCTTTTTTGTGAGCGAGGTCGTAAATTTGTAATCGTAAACATGTCAGCTGTCACTGTCAGAAATCGGCGCCGGGCTTGACAGAAGTTTGACGTTTTACGATAGCTGTACGCCACAGGTTAACTTAATTGTTTGTTTTTATTTCGATCGTGGCGCTCAGCAGCCAGCACGTCGGCTGTCACATTGACGGTACATGTGTAAATAATCTAAGTTATGCTGACGACATGGTGTTGATGAGCGCTTCGGTCTGCGGCTTGAGGAAGCTGGTACAGATATGCGAGGAATATGCTTGTGGTCATGGTTTGCTGTATAATGCAAAGAAGAGCCAGTGTATGGTCTTTGAGACCGCCAGTGCAAGATGTCCGGGAACCATACCTCCGGTAAGACTAAATGGGGTCCCTTTGGAAAGGGTTGACCAGTTCACGTACTTGGGGCATGTTTTGACTGTCGACCTCAAGGATCATGCAGACATGGAACGGGAGCGGAGGGCGTTGTCTGTTAGAGCGAACATGATCGCTCGCAGGTTTGCGCGGTGCTCAAATAAAGTTAAGGCTACGCTCTTTAGAGCGTATTGTACATCGCTGTACTCATGCAGTTTGTGGGCTCACTACTCTAACAGAAGTTACAGCGCCATCCGCATCCAGTACAATAACGCGTTCAGGGCGGTGATGGGGTTACCCCGATACTGCAGTGCCTCGGGTATGTTCGCAGAGGCGCGCACCGACGGCTTTCACGCTACCATGCGCCGCGTCCTTGGTGCACAGGGTGCGGGTTAGCCCCAACACGGTACTATCGATGATTGCGGGAAGGCTGGACTGCCCTTTCATCCGGCATTGTTCCAACAGACATGTTGCTGTACCAGTGTCGGAGAGAATATATTAATTTTATTTTTTTATTACGTTGTAAAGTCTGATTTAATGTGACTGTGATTTGACCTAATTTAGTTTATTTTGATTTAAGTAATTTTATTTTATTTGACATTGTTATTTTATTTCTCTAAGGCTTAATTTCATTTGATATATTTATTTAGTTTTTATTTGTATAATTTGTGTATTTTTATTTCTATTTGTGGCAATGGGTGCAATTTACCTGAAATAAATGAATTTATTATTATTATTATTTGACTGTATAAATTCATTTGAATTTACTTAGTGTTGACATAATCTACTCATTGTTTTTTATTTTTTTTAATAATGAGTTAAATTGCAAGATGTAGCTAGCTAGCGACCTCGATAATTGGTCTATTATATCTAGAACAATTTTTAACCCCCGACGCAAAAACGACGGGGTGTTATAAGTTTGACGTGTCTGTGTGTGTGTGTGTGTGTGTGTGTGTGTGTGTGTGTCTGTCTGAGGCAACGTAGCTCCCGAACGGATGAACCGATTTTGATTTAGTTTTTTTTGTTTGAAAGGTGTATTAGTCGGGAGTGTTCTTAGACATGTTTCATCAAAATCGGTTCAGCCGTTTGAAGATTATCAGCTCTTTTCTGGTTGAAAAAGGGATTTTAGCCTCTGATCAACTCAAAATTTGGGATTCTATTACTTCAATGATATTAGACGAATAAAATAACCTTGAACTGATGCTGGAGCAACACCTGGAATTTCCAGGAAACCCAAGTTATTCACCAACAAACAGCAGAAGTATCGTGTTTGGGCTCATTGAAAAGGTCTCAACGAATAGATTATAGATAAATGGTGATTTAAGGGAGACATTAAGTTTAAAAAGCAAGAAATAAAAGTTAAAATTTAAAAAACCCCCGACCTAAACAAAAACGCAAAAAAGTAAAAAATAATATTTATAGGCCTTTTAATTTTAACGTAATATTTTGATCAGGGCATTGTCAAGTCGGGGGACGGTCAATGAAAACGCCAAACAGAGGCCTAGCCGCCCCCCGACTTGACAATGCCCTGATCAAAATATTACGTTAAAATTAAAAGGCCTATAAATATTATTTTTTACTTTTTGCGTTTTTGTTTAGGTCGGGGGTTTTTTAAATTTTAAATTTAATTTTTATAAATTTTTATATTTCGTATCCTACCATTGTATAAAATCAAGTTCTTCTAACATAACAGACAGCTGTGCTGCTGGGGAGTTTGTTGCGCCACTTCTTCTTCCCAGCTAAAGCACTAGGAAGTGTCGAAGGGTAGGCGTTTTTGGGGAACTGTCTTTTGTAATTTTTGACGTTCAAAAAGTGCTGACACCAGCCTAGTTTGAATAAATGACTTTTGATTTTGATTTTGATTTTGCTCTGCTATTTGTATCTGCAGTAATCGACACTTTTGGGTTTTCACTTTTTGCAGAAATGTCATCCTTAGTGGCTAAGTTATATGTATATTATGGGAAAAATAAAAATATTTGGGTACGGGAAGTAAATTTTTTTGATACCGAGATTTACTTGCAAGAAAATTTTACTATTAGATTTCCGCGTTTTTCTCGAAACCGCTTTTTTGAAAGTACTGATATTAATTGGTTTTATTACACTCATGGACTTATTTAGAGGAACGCTTCATCAATAATTTTTTTTAATAAGGGACGGTCGGGGGTCTGATCGCTACTCGGGAGTCTTCGCGGGGCGCGAGGACCTCGGCGGCGAGGTCGGTAGGACGGTCGTCGTTTGTGTTTGTGTACTGTACTGGTGGCCCTATTCTTTTCTTGGAGAACAGTGATGGGGTCACCTGGGTCGGAGAGGACATGTTTCGGCCTGCGTATACTACTGATTCTACTAGGGACATAACTAGCGGCCTTCACAATCAAGGGATTGCGATGTATCTCGGCTTTATCGAAGAAACGCTTCGAGTTGCGTTTCATAAATTGAGCAATAGTGGGCATTTTCAAATCGAGATGGAGGATCTCGTTCCGAACGTACCCAGGGGAGCCTGTGGCTTGGCGGAGGAAACGGTTTTGGAGGGTCTGCATCCTATGGATGTGTCGGGGGTGCGTGTGTGCAAAGACTGCACATGCATACGTCATGATGGGCCTTATGCACGCCGTGTAAATACGCAATTTGCACTTGAGTGACAATTTGCTATGTGCGTTCAGAACAGAGTGCAACCTTCCGAGAGCGAAGGCGGCGCGTGAGCGCGCCTTCCTGATATGCTCAGAGAAGGAGAGGTGCTGATCTAGAATTACTCCAAGGTATTTGGCTTGCTTTTCCAAAGGGATCGGCTTGCCGAATATGGAGATGGGCCGGAGGGGGTCTTGGTGGCGCTGCGGTCTCTTAAAGAGAACCGCCTGGCTCTTGTCCGGATTTAATTCGATTCGCCATTTCCTAAACCATGCACCGAGTACGTTGACTGCGGTCTGGAGGGATTTGGCTATCGCTTTGGAACTACGCCCAGAGTGGTAGGTGGCCGTGTCGTCTGCGAACAGAGCCAACTGTGCCTTACCACTCTTGGGGATATCGCTGGTGAACAGCGTAAAGATGAGAGGGGATAGCACGGCGCCCTGAGGGACGCCGGCGCGAATCGGGTGGGGGGATGAGAGAGCCCCTTCGATGCGATAGCGAAAGGTGCGGTTCGACAGAAAGTCTCGTAAGATGCGTACGAGTCGGTCCGGCACGCCGAGTTTGTACAACTTGTAAATCAAGCCGTTGTGCCAGACCTTGTCGAAGGCTTTCGCTATGTCGAAAAATACTGCACCGGTCGCATAGTTGTGTTGGAGACCAACGCCTATATGCTCTACGATCCGGTGTACCTGTTGTACGCAACTGTGCTGGGTTCGGAAGCCGAACTGCTCGTTGGGTATCAGGCCTTTAGTCTCGGCGAAGTCCCTGAGACGCTTGTAAATAAGTCGCTCATAGATTTTTCCGAGGCTGTCCAGTAAACTGATGGGCTTCATCAAAGAAAAATACTAATATGTATATGTACAAAAACTTCTTAATACAAACTGGCCACATATACATTAATATTTAGTTTGAAAAAAGAATTACTTCAATAGTGTTTTGTTTCTGGCTTTCATTTGATTTTTTTTTTTTTCGTTTATTTGTTATTTTCACTAGTCTATTGGAATAATTTTGCTGACGTAGGCGTATTGATTTCATAAAATCTGTCTTTTTTCAAGTTTTTTTTTTACAAAAACGTATTTCAATGGTAGTCCTTGCACATCAATGAATACTTGAAGGCACAATGCCGGATCTTAGCGTAGCTCAGGTTTCCAAAGCTGTTACTTTAATTGAAAATGGTCGTAGTTATAAAGAAGTGGCTCAAACATTGCGAGTTTCCAAATCCGTCATCTTCCGAATTGTTAAACGTTACCGGCAGACTGGAGAATACACGAGACGTGCAGGGCAAGGTCGGAAGAGAGTCACATCAGCGAGACACGATCGATTTATAGCGAGCACTGTTCTGAGAAATCGCACTTTGACTTCTTCTGAAGTCAGATCTACGCTCCAGGACGTTCGACAGGTGACAATTAGCACTAAAACCGTAAGAAGAAGACTTAAAGAAGCTGGAATAAAGCCATACTTGCCAGCTAGAGGACCCTTACTTACCACAGATCATCGAGTAGCTCGGGCTAACTTTGCTCGCTCATACCAAAATTGGAATGATGCTGACTGGGGGAAAATATTGTTCACTGACGAGTCTACGTTTTGTCTTAAGCCAGATGATAGAAGGGTGAAAGTTTGGAGACGACCCGGAGAAAGATATGCTCAGTGTAACATTGTCGGAAGAGAGTCATATGGTGGACGGGTCAGTGATGGTATGGGGCGGCATTAGCATAGGGGCACGAACGAAGTTACACATCTTGGAAAATGGATCCTTGACTGCGACTCGGTACGTAAATGACATCTTAGAACCGATTGTCATGCCCTTTGCCCCATATATATTGGAGATAATTTTCAAATGAATGCAGGACAATGCGCGGCCCCACACTGCAGCGATAGTTTCGGGGTATCTTCGAGAGGTTGAAATTGACATTTTGCCGTGGCCAGCACGCTCGCCAGACTTAAATCCCATCGAACATGTTTGGGATAAGCTCGGCAAACAAGTAAAACAGCGGGATCCAACACCAACAAACATAGGGGATCTGAAAAGGGTACTGGAAGAAGAGTGGAATCGAATACCACAACATTTCATTGATAACTTAATCAAAAGCATGCCGAGAAGATTGCAGGCGGTTTTAACAGCTAGAGGGGGTAACACCAAGTACTGAATGTACTCAAACATTCGACAAAAAATTTTCGTAATGTCATAAAACAATCACATTTTCAATGTGATGATTGAAGGGTTTATTCATCAAGACATCAGTTTTAACATTTCTGTTCATTAGTCTTGCGTTTTTTACTGAAGTAAGTTTTATTTTAATTAAAAATAGTTAAATTAATAAAGTGCTTAATATAAATTATATAATACATATAAAAATTCTTAATTCTGTCTTTATTTTGTTCCGTTCCTCTAATTATGTCCAAGAGTGTATTTAATAAGTTCCCTCTCGATATAAAAAGCGATACCTACTCAAGCTCTTTTAAACCAACCTAAAAGTTTCCTGTTGAATGTCTGTGTGAATGAATCTGCATGTCTTTATACTTTTGAGGATCTTTAACAAAATTCCTATTTACGTAGTATTTATGCATTGTTGTAATATTGAACTTGTTTTTTTTTTCCTTATTAATTTAATTTTCTTTTTTTATGCCATGTAATTTCAGATACAATTTATTGTTCATAACTAAATTAACAAACAAACAAATCCATTCGCTCACACAATTCAACCAATCACAGCAATTTAGGTGCGCTTGACAATTCGTCACATTAATCTTGCGATCATTTTCGTTCGAAAAACTGGGGGTCTACGGGACGAAACTACGAAAATAACCAAACTAGTTTTTTACGAAGTTACGAGCGTTTCCTACTCCGTATCATCACTAAAGTACATAAGATTAATTCGGTTTCCGAACTAAGAACGAATAACAACTCCCTACTCTCGATGTGTTTTGGCCCGTCAAAATAAATAATTTGACACTTGTTTTGACGGACCTATCTTCGAACGGGCCCGTATCTTCGTTGACGTGCTTAGAAAGTAGACCCCCGGGCCCATAGACGCCGATCTGTTCAGTTGTGGGTCAAGGAAGTTTCAGCAGCAAGAACATAGACTGATTAAGTTTATTTGCTTGTTTGTTTCTTTCGATCATTACACAGCTCACATTTCTGAAATCTCAAAATCTTTACTCTAAATGTGTTGAAATTGATACAGTGTTGCTAGATTCAAAATTCTAAAAGCATCCTCAGCATAAAATTCAAATTAAATAGTTTACTTCTACCTTTAGCGGTACAAATAAGGTTAAGGTATAGAAGGTAAGCAACATTTCTATATCGAGCCAGGAGCGTTCCGCTTCCTGCCCCAATCAATCGAATTGTCTGCGCAGGAAATTCAGTTTAAACTCTAAAATTTGTAATATCCGTAGTGCATATAAGGTTTATACTCGATTTACCTGTGCATCCTCATTGCCCAAAGCATGTCTATGTTTCATCCTTTAGCTAGCAGATTCTTATACACTAAAATAGGAATTTGGAAAGCCTCGTTAAGAACCATAAAATCTACATAACATACATGGCCATAGATTAGAATTTCATAAGCCATCTGAAAGTTGAAATGTTTATCCATTACAAAAGTTCCATATAAAAACTTGAACAATTAAACGAAACTTTAATAGTATCGGGACAAAGATAGGGGGGACTTCGGGTCGGATCGGGGTTTTATCGGGTCGCCAAGTTACAAATAGGTCAAAACAATTGTTAGTTCCCGGATCGATTAATACAAGAAGCTCTTTAAGCTTCTTGTATTTTTCTAAACTATTAATTATCCTTAAGGATCAATAATAAATGATTAATGATGTTTATTTTGTGAATTGGTTTCAGCATTGCAATGATTTGTTCTATTGTATTCTTTTAGGGCTGAGTTTGGACTAATACAAAATTATAAGCTTTCCTCCATTTTCGAATATATTTGTAATTTGTGTTCCCAATAATTAACCATTAAGTTAGTTAGTAGTGTTAATGGTATCTAATTAATCTCCAATGTTGGTCGCCAACAATCCTAGCTTATAATAGCTATAATTTAGGTCACCAACTAGTGGTAGGTCTATTTGGCACCAGATGTACTCGTAAGTATCAGTAATCCTGTAACTTAGAAACGAAAATTACAGTTATTTTTAATTTTTTAATGTGTTTTTTTTTTACTTCTTAGCTGCTTTTTACCTTCTCCACACAAATTCGTATATACTTTCACTAGCTAAGTAAATAACAGTGATAGGAAGTAATTATCAATACTTTGCCTACCCTTTCGAAGAGAGGAGGAGAGACATTGACCTCCTCTCTTCGAAAGGGCGTGGGCTGTAAATCTGTAATATACTACGCGGGCCCAGTGCGAGTTGTTAAATGTCGCAAGTCTTCAAATTGTTAGTTGGAGGACATGCCAGTGGCCTCACGATGGCCAGTCAACTATGTAGAAGTAATACATAGATTACTCTTCATAAATACTGCAAAAAATACATAGATATTATTTATTCTATGTTAATTTTCTCTAAACACAATCAATCGTCAAGCATCCAGTTTTATATAAAAACGTAACGAAAGAAGCGCCGTAAGTCAACCGGCCAAGTACCGGTCCGGTAAGTTACATCCCCAGAGGCTGCCGGTCCGGTCGTAAACCAGCCGTACGGCCCGGACGCGACCGGTAAATACAATTAATAAGGCGTAACTGAATTGGTTTAGTTTCTGATGTCAATAACATTGGATAAATGAGAAAAGAAGAGAGAAGATAGTTGATAAGTTGACATGTAATAAAAAGATTAAACTGGTTTTTTTTTTTTTTGACATAGTTTACGCTAAGAAAACTGAAGAAAGCACTCAAATTAAAAGTAATTTATTCAAATTAGGCTGAGAATCAGCACTTTTCGAATGTAAAAATTACATAAGACAGTCCCCCAAAACGCCCACCCTTCACCAACTTTAGTATCGATGTGGATATCTAGATGAAAATGGTTAAAGGTACAACAAATTTTAAATCTCCAAATTGTCAGTTTTAGGCAGCTTGACATACTCAATCAAGGAGCTAAAGAAGCGTAATGATTTATGAAAACCCAGATCAGAAACTCTGATCTTAATCCCCCACAAAGTAACAGTTTGAATTGCTTACTAGTCACTATAAGTGTAAACATAGGCTGGCTTTGTTAGCCAGAATCCACGCACAACGGACGAATGAGAGTCTAAGTGTGGAAAAAGGAGTCCCATCATCATCATCAAGCATAAGCATAATCAACATATAATATACTCACTGCTAGGACACGGGTTCTCTCGATAAGAGGGAGTGGGCCGTGATCCACCATGCGAGTTGGTAAATGTCACATATCTTCGAATTTTTGGTTCACTATAAAACCTTCGTCAAAAAAACAACTTTACATGTCAGTTTCCTTTAACCCACCTCAAATAAAACCCACTCTTACGCAATGAAAGGCAAAAACGTGCATATTTCAAGAACGCAGGTGTTCAAGCGGCGTCTTAGAGCGTAATACGAAACCAATTAGTCCCGACAGATAGGCTCTCGGTAACCGCTAATTAATATGTCACAGCATTAATTTATCTTTACAGGATTTGGGTCAAGTCTCTCCAAGATAATGTTATATGTTTGATTAATGTTACAAATTTGTTTACTGTCAAATGATATTGGCACAGGTGATGTGGAAACAGGGTTTTAAATTGTGTAATAGTTAATTTTCATGAAATTACTTGTTTCTTGTTTGCTACTACTACATACAATCCTACTTAATATTATAAATTTTCCTTTACAGCAGGTGCAATCAACTAGATTATTGCAGTAAATACCACATCAAGGCCTAACCTTTACCTATGAGCTGCGAAACGCTGAGTCCGTGGCAAAACTTGTTGAATTTAACAAATCTACTAGCTGAATCAAGGCAAAGTACTTACTACAACAAAACGTGCACCTCACCTAAAGAAACCACTTCAATACTAGACATAACATGGATCACAGTTATCTTTGCACATCTAAGGTAAATAGGCCACACACTTTACTTATTCTAAGTTACAAATACAATATCTACACGTAGTGTAGCTGGTAGATAGCTTACATAGATAGTACCAAGCGCAGGACTACATTGGATGTAAGGAATTCCTTGACCCAGTTGTAAGAAACGAGGTCCCCGCAGATGCTGCGTCGTCGATGAGGACCAATAAGGATTCACAATTTTGAACATTAAACTTTCGGTATTTAAACAAGGGACGGTTATGTATTTTTTTTTGTACTAGTAGTAAATGTAGATATTATATCGTTAGAAAATTTAGACTTTATAGTGTATAAAAGCTCTGTTCTTTGAATCTAGACCGTAATTACGCCTGATTTGATCAGGAGGCATAAAGTCGTTTCAAACTATGATGCAGAAAAGCGATCCCATAATACGATTTTAAGTTTTACCAACAGTTTTTCAAGACAACTCGGGTAAGCTTTTAAGAATCGATGTTATGTGTTGAATCGAAAAAAAAAACCGATAAAATTCTAAAAGTTATTTATCATACACCCAGATTAGGCTACGTGAGTAAGCTAAGATTTATTTTGATGTATTTATTCTTATTTGGACATCACTTATGATTCTTAGAATAGATCCGAATAATATCGCAAATTAAAGTGGCAATGGGCTGGCCATGTTTGTCCAAGGATCGATGGCCGGTGGAGCAGACGACTCTAGGGGGGTTACTCTCCAACTCCGTCAATGAAAATACGGGGCAGTCCGAAAATAGTTCAAAACTTCGAAGTGACGCCTACAGCTGATTAATTGACTTTTTTGGACGGGTAAAACCGTAATAAACCGGAGTAGGGACAGCTGTCAAATCGTGTAGTAGTTCATTCTTAGTTTGGGCCCCAAACTAATCTTAGGTCCGTAATTGATACGGAGGAGCAAACGCCCGTAACTTCGACAGAGATTACGGATTTCGTGCTTAGAGACACCCTGGAGTGAAGACTGCGTATCGGCAAGTGTATCGTGGGACGTCCCCCAACTAGATGGACAGACAGAAGGAAAGGGTGTTGCGGCGCAGCCTGTGAGACGCCTAGTCCAGCAGTGGACTGCAACAGGCTGAGTTCATTGATTGATACCGCAAACGAAACATAAAACCGAAATATTTTCTTAATAATGAAACCAAAATAAAGTCTGTAACGAAACATAAACCATAACACTAAATATCTATCAATACCTATCTCTCTAGATTATACCCTCACATACCAATCAATATAATATCGCCAGACAATTATTGCCCGTAATACATAAGCAAATTAACAGGGTTGTCTCTCATTGTGATTGAAACAATCGCGGTAATCAAATAATGGCTCAGTAATCAACGTAACGAGGTACTCACACAATGGCTGTATACTGAACAATGACACCCCTTGCGGAGTCCCGATTTGATTAAGTTGTTACTTAAGTACTTGTCTCGCTTCTAAGTACTTAGTACACACAGTTATAGAATGGTAGAGTCATCGGTATGGGCAAAGTATACATATACTCGTAGAACTTGGGAATGGAGCACAACGCAAAAAGAGTTTACGCGTAACTAGCATTTATACAACGTCCCGACATCAAACGTCGGGTGGTTGCCCATTAGACACAACACCCGGTCGGAGGAACCTGCCTTTTCTATGGAGGATACTGAATTTTACACCCTGTTCTTTATAAATCTAAATACTTACGAAGATTGAAAATGAGTCGACTGCAGTTATTGAGAAGGTGGTCCAGTTTATTGAAAACAAACACAAACATTTGTGAAATTGTCATAGATTTTGTTAAAAAAACAATATGGCGGCGTTAGTTCTGATTTTGACCACGCGCCGACATATCCTTGTACCGTTGCGCGTTGCAGCTTGGTATTAAACTCTATTCTATCTTTCTATCTGGTTCTGCAGTACCAACCACTACCTGGAAGAAATTGCGTTGGAAGGCCTCCCACAAGGTGACCGATGACCAGGTCGGTCAGGCCGCAGGATCCGCTCGCGACTACGCTAGGCTACCGAATCGGTCGAGCGAAGTGACGGAATTTGGGGGAGGCCTATGTCCAGCAGTGAAAAGAAAGAGAGAATCCCGTTTATATGGACACAGTTCGTGAAGCACAAAATAAATACCAAAAGCAAAAGTGAACGGCTGCGCCAATAAGGTTCTTTTCAGCATTAATGGCAGACAGATGCTGTCTGACGCTGGTTTTCTAACGAACCTTTAGAGACAAGTGACGAGGAGTACAAACAGTTTCAACATAGGTAACGAACCGAAAGACGAAGACGAGCCAAAAGACGTCCACTACCGAGTGGACGTCTTTTGTCTGAAATTATGATGGTGTCTGTCTGCCAGTCAGCAATCAGAAATTCTGACATTAATACAGGTTCTCTGTTTCGGAGAACTGTCAAAATGATGAACCATCGTGTCTCATGACCCCTCATTGTAGTCAGGTTAGTATGCCCACATAAAGTGAATTTATCATCCAGATACAATTACAACGTCGGTCATGAACACGTGACGTCACCTGACAGCTTTATAAACTAATTCATTACCTTGCGTTAACATAATCTGTGGTAGAAACTAGGTCTGACGTGTAATTACGTGGCAGGCATGAATTACCTTAAATAGTGACAAGTTGGGAGCTGTCACAGTCTGAAAACGGAGTTATGTGCTAATTATGTGTTTTTTATATTATAATAAAACTAGTAGCCTAACTACTTTTATTTTTTTCAACAGAAAAGACGCAAAACGTCGAGATTTATTCATAACTAACTAGCTTCTGCCTACAACTTCATCATCATTTAAGCCGAAAGACGTCCACTGCTGGACATACCACCACTTCGACCGGTCTTGTGCTTCCCACATCCAGCAGATACCCGCGGCTTTCACAAGGTCATCGGTCCACCTTGTGGGACCGATGACCTTGTGAAAGCCGCGGGTAACTTCGTCTGCGTCAAATTTCTTCCCCGACCCACCCCGTTGCATCGAATCGCCTGGCCGTTCGGGTTCTTCGTATTCGTGACTTTTTTCTTTTTGCTCGTCTCCTAAGGGCTCCAGTGTGACGTTATATCAAAAAAAAAATACAATTCGAACCAGTAGTTCCTGAGATTAGCGCGTTCAAGCAAACAGACAAACAAACTCTTCAGCTTGATAATAAGTAATAGATAAATAACCCCCTTGCTTGTGGATAGGTTATAACAGCTGCACGGGTCGATCGACCAAGTTAAGCTACGCTTGCCGCGGTTGGTCCGTGGATGGGTGACCATCTTTACATACCAAGACCCCTCCGTGCCTCGAAAAGCACGTTAAGCCGTTGGTCCCGGCTGTCATTCGTAGATCTTTGACAGTCGTTACGGGTCGTCAGAAGCCCGAAACTCTAACAAATAGTTTTACCAAGGGGTATCGTATTACCCAATAACTGGGTTGTGGAGGTCAGATAGGCAGTCGCTCCATGTTAAATACTGGTATTCAACTGCATCCGGTTAGACTGGAAGCCGACTCCAATATAGTTGGGAAAAGGCTAGGCAGATGATGAATATGTAAAGTAAATATGAGACAGACAGACACGAAAAGCAGTTTTAATTTACAATAGACAAACTACTTCCCGCAGCTTTGCCAGCGTGGTTGTCAGAAATTATGGCGCGGGGACGTGCTCCCGGGACGAAAACTCTATGTTATTCCCTAAGTCATCAGCCACCTGCCAGTGAAAGTCCCGTCAAAATCAGTCCGGTCGTTTCGATGATTAGTCGGAACAAACAACCAAACAAGCATAAATGTTAAAATAGTTTTTGTTGTTGTTTTATAAAATCAAAATCAAAAGTCATTTATTCAAACTAGGCTGGTGTCAGCACTTTTTGAACGTCAAAAATTACAAAAGACAGTCCCCCAAAAACGCCCACCCTTCGACACTTCCTAGTGCTTTAGCTGGGAAGAAGAAGTGGCGCAACAAACTCCCCAGCAGCACAGCTGTCTGTTATGTTAGAAGAACTTGATTTTATACAATGGTAGGTTACAGAATATCGAAATTGAAATTAGTTCTAGATATAATAGATCCATTATCGGGGTCGCTAGCTAGCTACATCTTGCAATTTAACTCATTATTAAAAATAAAAAACAATGAGTAGATTATGTCAACACTAAGTAAATTGAAATGAATTTATATAGTCAAATAAAAAACAAACAATTATGTTAATAAAGATATGACCTGTCAGTAGGCAAGGAAACTCTGGTGAAAGAACACAAACATTGTCTTGAGTTAATCACAGCGACCAACTATTCTTATCGTTTAAGTAGTCGTTGATAGAATAGTATGCCTTTGCGCAAAGGTTGGATTTTACTTTAGCTTTAAACGCATTAAAATTCAAATCTAGCACAGAAGAGGGAAGCTTGTTATAAAAGGTTATACCAAGACCAATAAATGAGTTATGAACCTTATGAAGCCGGTGAAAGGGAGCACGTAGTTTGTCCTTATTTCTAGTATTAATATTATGAAAATCACTGTTTTTAGTGTACAAGTGTATGTTTTGCCTTATATATAAGATGTTGGCCAAGATGAATTGCGATGCCACGGTGAGTATACCAATATCTTTAAAAAAATCTCTAAGAGAAACTCTAGCACCTAGTTGATAAATTGCTCGAACAGCTCGTTTTTGAAGAACAAAAATATTTTGAATATCTGCGGCTTTGCCCCACAGCAGAATGCCGTAGGACATAATGCTATGAAAATAACTAAAATAGACTAACCGCGCTGTGTCAACGTCAGTGTATTGTCTTACTTTCCTGACGGCGTAGGCGGCCGAACTGAGCCTTCCCGCTAGGCTTGATATATGTGAACCCCACTGAAGTTTGGCATCTACTGTTATGCCTAGGAAAACTGCAGAGTCTACAGTTTCAAGTACCTCATTATCTACGACGATGTTCGGTCCTAGATTCCTAACATTCGGTAAGGCGAACTTTATACATTTAGTTTTCTTGGCATTGAGAACTAGGTTATTTGTTGTAAACCAATCCGTAACCATTGCGAGTGCACTGTTTACGTCGTCAAAATCTTGTCTATTCCTATCTACTTTAAATATAAGAGAGGTATCATCAGCAAACAGTACGATGTCACAGATACCCTTTAAATAGAATGGTAAGTCATTAATATATACTAAGAACAAGAATGGACCCAGTATTGAGCCTTGAGGTACACCTAATTTAACTGGTAGCCCGGAGGATTTTACACCATTAACATCTACACATTGATGCCTATTTTGCAAATAAGAACTTAATACGTTGAGTGCTTCGTTTTGAACACCGTAATGACGTAGTTTACGCAAAAGCGTGTCATGGTGCACGCAATCAAAGGCTTTGGAGAGATCACAGAAAACTCCAATAGCATTTTGCGAGTTCTCCCATGCGTCAAAAATGTGTTTCAGCAGAGCAACACCTGCATCGGTAGTCGAACGACCTTTTGTAAAGCCATACTGTTCATCGTGAAGGAGTTTATTTAAATTAAAATGTCTTAGCAACTGCTTTAGTATCAGCTTTTCAAATATTTTACTAAAAGCCGGTAAAATAGAAATAGGCCTGAAATTGCCAATGTTATTTTTGTTGCCCGATTTAAATAAAGGTATGACTTTACTACTCTTCATGAGGTCAGGAAAAGATCCTAAATCAACACATTTATTAAAAGTAATAGCTAGATAGGGGGCTACGATATCGATTATATTACTTAAAAGTTTAATGGAGATGCCCCAGTAATCACCAGTGTTTTTAGACTTAAGTGTGTTAAAAATATTAACTACTTCACGAGGCGTTACATGTTCGAAACTAAATAAACGACTACATTTGGGCACACTACTATGCAAAAGGTTTTCAGCTTTAGACGGGGATGAATTTAAAGAGTGAGTCGTAGTTATAGGTATGTTTGCAAAAAATTCATTAAATGCCTCAGCTACGTCAGCAGCTTTATCAACTAATTTGTTGTTGACCATAATCTCTAATTGTTTTTCTTGTTTAACTGATTTACCCGTTTCACTGTTAATAATTTTCCATGTGGTTTTTACTTTATTATTAGAATTTTTTATAGTATCGCTTAAAAATTTAGATTTAGCAAAAGCACAGATTCTTTTAAATAATTTTGAATAATTTCTGATATATTCTAAGAAAGGAGTGTCAAATCTGTATTTTTTTAAACCGTATAACTCGTATAGTCTTGCTCTACTTTTATAAATACCTGGGGTGGCCCATTGGTTGAAGCCAACGGAGGTGCCATTAATATCAATGGTTTTGGTCTTAAAAATAGATTGGTATTCCTTTTGCACAACATCAAAAAGGGCTCCATAGATTTCATTAGGATTCTCGTGTTCTACTATAGATGATGTAATTCTATGAGCTATATTATTTTTAAATTTAATGCAACGACTAGCTGTATATGGCCTGCATTCTATTTTATGCGGCTTTTTATGTGAAGGCAAAGGGAAGCTAGCTAATAAACCGCAGTGGTCGGACGTTAAATCACTTAAAACCAATTTATTTTTGGCATCACAATCACTAAATATATTATCAAGGCAAGTCGACGAAGATGCCGTGATCCTAGTAGGTTCGAAAAACAAATTAATTAAATTTTGAGAAGTCTAATACTTAATGGAGTAACTTCTAAAATATTAATATTAAAATCTCCACATAAAATTATACATTTATTACTTGATTTTAATTTATTGAGTGAATCCTCCATTACCGATTCGAAACGAATGAAATCCCCTGAGGGGGGTCGATAAACGCAAATTATAACGTAACGCTCGAGTTCAACACAAGACAATTCAATAGTGCGCTCGATGGAAAGATTAACTAGATCTAAACGTTGTTTACATTTCAACTTGTTTGAAACAAGAATTAAAGAACAAAACGGAATTACGGCGGACGGTTCTTATGTACCGAAACTTCCTTATGTATTTAGTAAAAAGCTGTTATTTTGACATTACAACAGACACAATAGGGTATTTTCCTATTTTTCAAAAACTATTCTAATTTGAAGATTGGAACGAGATATTTAACAGAAAAATTCAAATAAATTGATTTCTATCCATTTTCTCAATTAAAAATGATTTAAACCACATTTATTATTCGTTGTTTTGAATTTACCGCCAAAACGCTTCTTACGATGACTTTTTATCACGTGACGTCAACTTTGTGTAGTAGTTAGTAAATAAATAAGTGAATGTCGAGTTTATAATTAACAAGATTTTTAATGGATAGAAAGTGATATTACTGGTGTGCGGTGCCTCTGTCCACAAATACTTCTAAAACGGCGCCAAACTAAGTATTTGTACCGGTACCGTTTATACAGAGTTGACGTCACGTGTCACGTGATAAAAAGTCATCGTACGGAGCGTTTTGGCGGTAAATTCAAAACAACGAAAAATAAATTAGATTTTAATCGTTTTTAATTGAGAAAATGCGTATTAATAAATTTATTTTTATTTTTCTGTTAAATATATCGTCCCAATCTTCAAATTAAAATAGTTTTTATCAAATCGGAAAATACCCTATTGTACTCTTATTTATGTATGCAGATACAATCCAAGAAGATATGCTCTCATGCCATTAAAAATGAATGCTTCAAAATCAGCCAACATTCCCTGATAAACAAAAACAGAAACTTCAGCTAAAGAAGCCCAATCAAATCAGCAAAACCACCGATATTTCATAAAAGAAGTACCTATCAAACAGACGATCTAATAAAAACCTCCATAAAATTTACCATACCAGCCTTAGGCTTCACTCAAAATAATGAAACATTAATCTAGTTAATAGACCTAAAAGGAACAATAGCTCGCGGTGATATCCTAAGAGGATTTACAGTTATTTTGAAATAAAACCCATCACGTCATAAGTGGATTCAAACCTTTTTTCAGGTCTTCTTAGCGTATCGATGGCAAACTCAAGACTTTTTTGCTACAGAAATGTTATTATTCGTTAAGTGATTTTTTGAATGACCCTGTGTGTGACATCTCAACAGTTTAATATTATTGACATTATTTGAAATACTTTTGCGCACGATTTGACCTCGTTATAATGATTTATTAATTTACTAAGTAATTTATAATTTTGCTCATGACCTTAGAATAATAATAACAGATGTGACATTACCTATTTGTTAAATTTTGCATGCCCAAACTCAGGCAGAATGTACCCGGCTCACTATATTTTTATAACATCATTATTGTACAATACCTACATTATTCTATGCGAATTAATGATTTGATTTGATTTTTTATTTGAAAAAAAAAAATTACACAATATCTTTGACCCAAAATTCGGCTGCGTGAACTCCGCTCACTGACGCAGTAATGAGTCAGTCAGTCGTCATTTTTCAGGTGAACTCTTTGAACTTACCTTAATGTAGAACTCGCCTTATTAGGCTGGTGTCATCTGTAACAAAGATAACATATTTATTTATACTAGTGGTCGCCTTTGGTCGAAATTCAACAATTTAAAAAAAATACGAAGTTCGACCATATTTAAAAAAAAATGCTTTCTGCGCTCCATCTCGATACAAACTTTAACGTTATTTTGCGTAATTTTCGTAAAAAGGGTTACAAAGCTTTTGCTTCACGTATTTTTGTGTTTGGGTGGATTACAGCTATCAGTACAAAAATAGTAGTAAGGTAATTTACGACAAAACATTTACAAGCCTCCACAGAGATTAGTTAATAGCTGCGCCCCGCGGTTTCACCCGCTTTAATCTCGATCCAGTAGAAATATCGGTATTAAAAATATCCCTATGTCCTTACACGGGTAATGGTCTACCATATGTGTCAAATTTCTTCCAATTCCTTCCAGACGTTTTAGCGTGAAAGCGTAACAAACAAACATATTTTCGCATTTATAATATTAGTTACGATATTAATTAGGAAGAACTAGCTATATTTAGAAGTAAAACCGTAATTATGTCATTATTTTGTGTCTGTTACATGAAAAGTACCAAAGCCCTGCTAAGATGCTGGGAAAATCCATAAACGATAAAACGATAGACTAACCGTGTTAACTAGATCTGGAGGCAAAGGTCCTCGCGCACATCTGGGAGTGCCGCGAGGAGGCCAAACGCCGGGGCGTGTCCGCTATGCGAGAGCTCCGGCGCGATCTCATGGCGACATGGAGAGTGCGATTGTCGCAACCCAGTGCTGGGCATGCCACCATAGGCGCGAGCTTGCGGACGGTGATTAATGGGTAGCTCGCTGTCCGGTAAGGACCAAGTCCGGGTCGACGGGCAGCGTGTTGTGTTGCACGCGAGATGTCAGCACCAAATGGCGGAGTCCGTAAGGACCGATACCTGCCAAAGGTGCGGGTTGTTCGAAAGAGCTACCGCCGCCCCTGGCACACAGGCAACTGAAGGAACACGGGTGGGTTTTAGTCAGTAAAATTCTGACACGCCCTCCTGCTCCACCCAGAACGGGAAGCTATTTGATGATTTCCCATCCAAAAAAAAAACCGTGTTAACTAAGAGTATCGAGAGTATTGTTAAAAAAGAAACGGAACAGTCAGACCTGCTTACTTAACCTACCCAAGTATTACACATAATATGCTTATTCAAGTAAGTACTGGGCCCTTTACAACAAAACTTTACTAGTGACAATTTACTTTTTTAAATCTCAAAAGTGCGGGGCATACAGCTATGTGGTAATAACTGTATTGCCACACAGTTGTAACGGGAAAAACCAAACAAATATGTAATTCGTGGTGTCTACAATATTGCCACTCATACATACCTACTTGTAATTTCTGTGTTTGGTACGGAATACTTTTGAAATTTTTGTCAATTTAGCAAAAAAAAAAAAACTGGTGTTCCCTACCTTTTGATGAGTTATACGAACATGTATTTAAGGAACAGCAGATTTTTTTTTCGCGATTTAAGTTTGGTCCCATATTAAAAGTTGTTCATAATGATGAGTACAGTGACCTCTTAAGAGGTTGTTGGTGTTTTTCCAATAACCCTGTATGTTAAAAAAATGTGTCAACTCAATAACGTAAATAACGCAAAGAATGTTGTTGAACTGTCAAAATGAAAGCCATTGCTACTGGTAGTGTGTTATGCAACTACCCACTAGCCGTGGTTTTTTTCTGAACCAAACCTGCCACATGCCAATTTTTATAATTTAATGCACGCATAATACTGCCGATAGCCGGAAGAACCCGGAAGCGGAGGTAAGTATGAAAGGCATTCACACGTACCGGGACAATTTCCCCGGCTACCGTGAGAAAAGGGGCTAACACCTCAAAGAATTTCCCACAGCAAAGAACACTCCCATAAAATTTAATGAGAAAATCGCAACGTTGTTCCATAAAGTGCAACAGTGTTGCTGCAACGTTTTACAGCTGTTAGCGAACGCTGTTAGTGGCACGTTGCTGCAACATGCTGCGTACGTGACCCGGATTAACGGTAAATAAAATATAGGAGGAAGCCAGGGAGTGTGAACAAAGTATGCAATAGAAATGTTAGCGCCTTAAAAATACGGAATTTTCTGACCGGACTACAGGCGCTTTTTGCAATATACGTGACTTTCAGTAAAGTAAGTTCCAAGTACAAAGACGCAATACGATTAGCACGATTAATGCAACTATTACGCGTGGATTATTTATACCCAACATCATAACTCATTACTCTCCAACTCAGCTTGTCTATACAACTGTAGTTTTAGTATATGTGAAACCCGAAACACGTGTCTAGTATTTTTAACCGACTTCCAAAAAAGGAGGAGGTTATATGTTTCACTGTTATGTATTTTTTTTAATGTACCTATGTTCATCGATTTCTCCCCCATTTGTGGACCGATTCTCATTTTTTTACTATACTACATACTCCTGGGGTCAGGATATGATGATGGAATCTCAGGGAAATCGAGGGCAACCCTCAAATTTTGTAGGTATTAACAATGTTTTTCATATATTTTCTAAACCTATTTAGACATTTGCATATGGTCATCATCGTCTCATGACGCTGAGCTGATGAAGGAAGGTACAACTCTTTAATAGTTAGGTGGAGGTTAACAAACGCTAAAAAGTTAAAAATAACTTTAATTTGGGAAGGCGGTGACAAGAAATTAATAAAATACATATTCTAGTGTTTTTTGGAAGTCGGTTGCTTTTTTTTTTAAAGTTTGTTTTATGTAAAGCAATGTACAAAATGTAAAGTTTGTTATGTTACCTAGTTGTCTACACAAACATGGACACCACGCGGCCCCCGCGCGACCAGCGTCGTATTGTGCTCATCGATAATAATTAGGCAGTAAGTATCTAATCGTATGGCGATTACACTTCGTCGCTGCATCCTCGAGATTTACATTCTTCACTAGGTAGTACACTCCTCAATGTACTAGGCATCGCACAATTTTTAGATAAAACACTAAAAAATAAAAATAAAATTAAGTAATAAACGACTTCCGTAGTACCTGCTGTGGTGGGGCGTCCGCCGCGCCCGGCCATCTACGGTCGTTCACTTGTCATGCATCTCTAACGGGTTGGGGTATAGCTTGTAACGGAGAAACCAGCGGTGGATTTTGGGGCACGTCTGAGGCCCAAGACCATATAAACTTATTAGAACTAAAAGCAGCTTTCATTGGTTTAAAATGTTTTGCCAAGGACCTTGTAGACAAAGAGATTCTTTTAAGAATAGATAACACTACTGCAATCTCATATATTAATAGGATGGGCGGAGTTCAATATACACACCTTAACGATATAGCACGAGAGATTTGGCAGTGGTGTGAAGAGCGTCGTCTCTTTATTTTTGCTTCCTACATTAAGTCAAAAGACAACACGGAAGCTGACCAAGAATCAAGGCACATCAATGTCGATACCGAGTGGGAATTATCTCGTTCAGCGTTTCATGACGTAGTCCTTCATTATGGTGCTCCAGAGATTGATTTATTCGCAACTTGTTTGAATGCGAAATGTCATAAATATGTGTCCTGGAAACGAGACCCACACGCTTTCGATATTGATTCATTTACTTTAGATTGGGGCAACCTAAACTTTTACTCGTTCCCGCCTTTTTCATTGATTCTCAAGTGCTTACGAAAAATAATTTCTGATAAGGCTACAGGAGTGCTCATAGTCCCATATTGGCCTAGTCAGCCATGGTATCCATTGTTTATATCTTTACAGATAAGGAAACCTGTTTATCACGGACCAAGTAGTGATCTCCTTTTATCTCCTTTCAGAACGCAGCACCCCCTTTGGATGAAACTTACCCTGGTATCATGTTTGTTATCAGGAAAGCATTTTCTCGAAAATCACTGACTCCAGAAACTATAAAAATTATCACTGCTTCTCTATCTAATAATACATTAAAACAGTATAATATCGTTTACAAAAAATGGTGGCAGTTTTGTCAAACCCATAAGGTAGACTGCTACACCGCATCTATACAAACGGTGCTGCAATTTTTGTCCATTGAATTCGAATCAGGAGCCAGGTATTCTACATTAAACACCTATCGTTCGGCGCTCGGTTTAATTATAGGTAGACAATTAAGTACAAATTATATTGTCAGTAGGTTTATGAAAGGTGTTTTTAGAATGAAACCAGTTTTCCCACGATATCAATCTACTTGGGACACTAATGTAGTTTTAGACTTTTTGTTCAATTATTTTCCTAATGAAAATCTGTGTTTAAATAAATTAACAAAAAAACTGGTAACTCTGCTTGCGTTGTCGACTGCACAACGCGTGCAGACGTTATCCTTGATTCGTGTATCTAATATAAATATTTGTGATTCAAACAGGGCCCGATCTAGCTATTTAGCCGCTCCGGGCAAAAATAATATTCGCCGCCCTTTACATAACACTATAGAAGTCATGAGCGTGCTATTCCAAAGATGGGATATATACATATACCAGGCCACTCATACATACATGTATGAGAGACTGGCCAGTCATAATCTATTTTGAAAATATGTTTTTTTGTAAGTTAAAATAGAAAATAGGTACGTTTCACGGATATATACCAGGCCACTCATACATACATGTATGAGAGACTGGCCAGTCATAATCTATTTTGAAAATATGTTTTTTTGTAAGTTAAAATAGAAAATAGGTACGTTTCACGGATATATACCAGGCCACTCATACATACATGTATGAGAGACTGGCCAGTCATAATCTATTTTGAAAATATGTTTTTTTGTAAGTTAAAATAGGTACGTTCCACGGAGTTTTCTAAACTCCGTGGTACGTTCCAATTTCAAAATTTCCCTCCACATTGTTTGCGAGCTAATTTAAATTATCGTATCTCATTAAAAAATGGTTCTGCGCCGGAACATTTTCGCGCTATGATTTTTACGATTTCAAGTGTGGCCTGAAATCGGACGAATCGTACGATAGATTTCAAATGTCATTCATGGATGAAAGCCCTTCTAAGGCAACCGTGTATCGTTGGTATAACGAATTCAAGCGCGGGAACTAATTTTGGGGGATAAGGAAAGAAGTGGTCGCCCTTTGACGGCTATTACGGAAGAAAACGTACTAGCAGTGAACAATTTAATCCATGACAATAGGCGAGTTACGTAGCATTTACAACCTGCCTCACACACTGCAGGTTGTATCGGGAAGCCTTCTACACGCGCATCTTCGCGTGAGGAGAATAGTTTCACGCTGGGTGCCGCACAACCTCACCGATGCTCAGAAGCAGGCCCGGGCGGAGTGGTGCAGTGATATGATTAACAAATTTGAAACAGGCTCGTCTCGCCGTGTTTACGACATCATTAGAAGCAGCATCGATCTACAACCAGGGGGAAGATTTCGATAGCGAGCTTTTTCAATATGACTGGCTAATTGGTGTCAATTCCTTTACGGAACCAAAGAAGCATCAACGCTGAATGGTATACTACCAAATGCTTGGGAGAAGTTTTCTCTGTTGTGAGCAACAAGCGACCAAACACGGCTCCGCGGGCTACTGCTCCACCACGACAACGCGCCTTCACACACCGCGCTCAAAACGAAGGACTCCCTGAACAGCACGCTGGCCGGTCAAACACCTGGGTCACTCACCTTAAAGCCCTGACACGGGTGTTTCCACTGCGAAGATCGCCCTGAGGACACGGTGGAGCACACGGTGGCGGTCTGCCCGGCTTGGGTGGAGCACCGCCCCGTGTCCTCGTGGAGGCGATCTCTCGCGTCCGGCCCTGGTCCAGGCCATGGTACGGAGCGAGGGTGCATGAGTAGCCGTCAACGAAGCAGTAATGCTCGTGAAGAGAGAGGCGGCGCACGTGAGGGAGAGGCAGTCTATGCGCCCTCGCGACCCTAGCCGCTGCAGGATACGGAGACGCCCTGGGCGTCGGGAATCCCAGGCCGATTTCCGGCCACCGTAGGCATGGGCTTGCGTAATGGGTAGCTCGCTGTCCGGTAAGGACCAAGCCCAAGTCGACGGCGCGTTGAGTTCCACGCGCGCCTCAAAGAGATGTCAGCACAAAAAATGATGGGGCCCGCAAGGGCGGATGCCTGTCAGGGGTGCGGGTTTGTTCGAAAGAGATACCACAGCCCCAACATACGGGCTACTGAGGGAACACGGGTGGGTTTTAGTCAGTAAAAGTCTGACACGCCCTCCTGCTCCACCCAGAGCGGGAGAAGTTATTTGATGATTTCCCACCCAAAAAAAAAACCTAGTACCGTGTGACTTATTTTAATTTTTTCGTCGCCGGAAGATGCGCTGTCAGCGTTCGACCAGGCTGTAAACTAGGTGTCTGCGGCGGACTGGAAAACGTGTTTCGAAAATTGGTTCAGACACATGAAACTTTGTATAAATGATAGTGGAGAGTACTTTGAAAATATATTTACCTATAGAAAATATTTTTTTTTTTCGCAAAACTTTCGAGTGTCCCGCGTACCTATGTGATATTGTTTTAATTGTATATTATTCTAAGTAAGTTATTTACTATTATATACTTACAAACATAGTTCTCATTATTTTTTGTATACTTGTTCAGAAGCCGTAGTAGACTAACGTATGTCAATATTATACAATTTATACAAACATACTCTCTTGAATTTTTGTCTGTTAAAGAATTTCTCAGAAATCACTGAACGGATTGAAATATTTTTTTGATCGATCTTTCAACTTCATCATCATCATCAACCTGTTATAGCCCACCACTGCTGGTTATAGGCCTCTTTTCCCTTTTGCCATTTTCCCTTTCCCTGTCTAATCTTTCCTATATTAATTTATGACCCTTTCATAAGAGACAATAAACATTTTTCATCAAAATCGTTTCAGTAGTTAAAAAGATTAAGACCAAACTGTTAAAATTATATTTTTTAAGGTTTAAAAAATACAAGGAACTATTTGTTTTTTTTTAATTTAATGCAATAAAAAAACTTTATTATATTACGGTTTTTTTTTTTTTGAGGGTATCATAAAATAACTTCGCCGTGTCAGACTTTTACTGACTAAAACCCACCCGTGTTCCTTCAGTTGCTTGTGTGCCAGGGGCCACGGTATCTCTTTCGAACAACCTGCACCCCTGGCAGGCATCAGCCCTAGCGGACACGAGCAGTTGGTGCTGAAATCTCTTTGAGGCGCGCGTGGTACACAACGCGCCGTTGACCCGGGCTTAATTGGTCCTACCATCGAGCTACCCATTACTCGCCGTTTGCAAGCACACGCCTACGGTGGCCGGGAATCAGCCTGGGATTGCCCAGGGTATCTCCTGTGGCGACTAGGGCCGTGAAGGAGCATAGATTGCCTTTTCCTCATGTGCCGCCTCCATCTTCGGGAACATTACTGCTTCGCAAGAGGTTACGGCTTCCCATGCACTCTCGCTCCGTACCATGGCCTGGACCAGGGCCGGACTCGAGAGATCGCCTCCACGAGGACAGCAGTGCTCCGCCTAAGCCGGGCTGACCTCCACGCGATCTACGCAGTGGTAACACCCGGGCGTTTCCTCCCGCCTTATCAGAAACTAATTATATTCCGTTACAAAACGAATCAGTCATTCTGTAAAATAATTAAATTAGGTAAATAAAACATTATACTCTACTTCGTAATAATTAAAATAATTTTCTTCGCACTTGCTGCTCTATTTTCTGATAAATTTTATACCGTCACAAACTTTATGTCCTATTGAAATCATAGCTAAGAAAACCTTAAAAATACTATTTTGTCGGGCTGCTAGGCATGGTAATTTTTATAAGATTTTTCACTCCTACCGATAAAATTTCGTACTTCGTGCAACCCTCAATTTTGCCGCCCCTCCATTTTTGCCGCTCTGGGCATTTGCCCGGCTTGCCCCCCCCAGATCGGGCCCTGGATTCAAACATTATAATAACAATTGATGATTTGTTAAAAACCTCTGCACCTGGCAGACAAGCACCCCGCTTGATTATCCCATTCTTTCCTAATAAAATAGAGATATGTCCAGGAAGGACTTTATGTTCATATATTAATGTTACAGATACTTTTAGGACTGAATCAAATACCCAAAGGTTATTATTAACTACTAAGAAACCAGTCCACAACGCCAGCTCCTCTACAATTAGCCGCTGGATTAAACAGACGTTAACAGATAGTGGTATAGACACCTCAATATTTACGTCACATAGCACGCGCCACGCGGCTACTTCAGCGGCTGGTCGTAGAGGTATTTCTATAGATTTAATTAAAAAGACTGCCGGTTGGTCTGGCAATTCTCTAGTATTTGGCAAATTTTATAACAGACCTCTGCTTACAGAGGAAACCGATGATTTTGCTCGCGCTGTTTATGAAAGTAACGTTTAAACATTGTTAAAATTATCATAATTGTACGTTTCTTTTTTTTTTGGTTGTAAAATCAGTTCGTTGATATAATATAATAGTACTTATAGCTGTGTTAATAATAAAACATATAATATCATTAGATGCATTTATTTTCTTCACCACTAATGTTTTTGCTATTTATCTCAAAACTCTGAACATCTACCTAGTGAATAATGTAAATCTCGAGGATGCAGCGACGAAGTGTAATTAATGGTTAAACAAACTTACCTGAAGTGAAGTTTGACCACAATTACACGAGTCGCTGCATCCGAAGAGATTTACAAACCCGCCCAACCCTTCTTGGCAAGAAATCCCGTTATTAAACATAGTTTAAGATAAATAGCCCTCTCAAATGAATGACAAGTGAACGACCGTAGATGGCCGGGCGCGGCGGACGCCCCACCACAGCAGGTACTACGGAAGTCGTTTATTACTTAATTTTATTTTTATTTTTTAGTGTTTTATCTAAAAATTGTGCGATGCCTAGTACATTGAGGAGTGTACTACCTAGTGAATAATGTAAATCTCTTCGGATGCAGCGACTCGTGTAATTGTGGTCAAACTTCACTTCAGGTAAGTTTGTTTAACCATTAATTGTATTGTAATTAACTGGTGATAACATTTTCCATCACACTCGCAAAACTTTTTTGGGAAAAATATAACATGGTGTAAAAAATATTGGAATCGATTCAGTTACTTAAGAACAACCTATATTCAGGTTTTGCAAATACTACAAATAATGTTGTATTAGCAATATATTTTCAGTAAATATTTCTATCTATTTGCGAGTAAGCTAATATTCTCCGTTCGGGCTTTCCTCTCCAACTCAGCAAATATAATTCCATCTCATGACGTATTAACATCGAGTGAAACAAAGCAGTATGCCCCGGGCGTAGGCGTCTCGTAGCACCGCTACGTAGACGCTACGCCGCTACGTCGCTACGACAGCTTTTCACATGAGCCGCTACGAAGCGCTACGTGAAACGAATACGTTCACTTTGCCGTTTTAAAATATAACTCAAGTTAGTCTATCTGCAAGACATAATAAATATCCCATCAAAATACTAACTTAAACTTTTATTTTATGTGCTGAAGATACCGACTGATTTTGATGAAACACTTTATTGTATACGCCACAGACATAAAACTTTATGTTCTCTTCAGAGAACATGTGACTAATAAATAAATAATAGTTTAAAAAAACATTTATTGCTGACCGAACTAAAAAGTAGAAAATATTTTTTAATTACAAAGAGTTTATGTTACAGTAGTAGGAAGTCAATAATTCAATTCAGAGTAAAAAGCGTGGGGTGCATTTTCCTATATTTTCATGACTCTCCTCTCATAGATGGTTGCCAATAGAATAGTTGTAATAATTAAAATATCAAGCACCCCACGCTTTTTACTCTGAATTTAATTATTGACTTCCTACTACTGTAACATAAACTCTTTGTAATTAAAAAATATTTTCTACTTTTTAGTTCGGTCTGCAATAAAAGCGTGTTTTTCTAGTTTTTTTTAAACTATTATTTATTTTCCATTTTTTAGTTCGATCAAATTTTTATCGGGAAAATTTTAAAAATTTCATTTTTTTTTTAATAAATTTATTTTTTTGAAATTTTGACTTTTTTTATCGGGTTATTGCATTGTCATCGGCCCTTAAGACGTGTGCAAAGTTTCAAGTTGATCAGACGTCTAGAAACCAGTGAAAATTAGGCTCAAAGATTCCGTTACATACATAGATACATACATACAACCCGAGCTAATAAAAGCGTTATAAAAATATTCCTATAAAATAACACAAAAGAGTCTATCGAAAATAGGCTTACTAGTTTAAGAGTAAACATTATTACCTAACTGATCTACATTTCGTGTCTGAAGTGACATATCGTTAAACAAATACTGAATATTTCAGGGCTCCTAGGGTAAATTATAATCACGTTATCAACATCGTCAAAACGAATTTGTTAACCAAATTATGTCTATATAGAAACAAGAATTAAACCACTGATTATAATGGCGCCAACAATCTGGATCAAGCAAGCAATCATAATGAAGGTGAAAGATGAATGATGCAATTACTTAATCGAAGGATCTAGAACGCATCCCTTGCTGACAGTCAGGCATCGGCCTCACCAGACCACAGCTCCTCAATAGCCGCGGAGGGGCGCGGGGAGGGTGACCGGAGGCATCGTGCCCGTCGTATATTCCAATAAAGAAGGACAAGACTCTAATAACGCGACCCGAGTAAGCTCCCAAAACGACACCTCAGAATTTGAAACAAACTTCCCCTTTAAAAGCGACCTTATTTTACAGTTATAACGTCGAAATTACATCGTATGGAAGTCCACTCAGTAATAAATACGAAAACAGAACCGCACGTCCGGTGAAGTTTTTAAGAGAAGACGACGTAGGTGGAATATTAGGTGAGTACAAGTAATGGAAATTTGATAACACGTGTCGGGGAGAATTACACGCCTACCAAGCGCCCGAGAGTAATGCGCCGTGAATATAAATAATATGATTGGTACTTAGCACAGCCGCCAGCTATTTTGGCGAAAAGTACTATGTTTACTACCCCACAAAAACCGCCTTACTTCGCGTTACGTTTGGCAAAGTACGCATGATCAAATATTCTAAGTGGGTACATCTTATAAGGTATCGATTTTCTGCATTAGAAGTATAAGAGTTTTGGTATTCGCTAACCTGGAACAATAACATCGGAAGTTCTCAAGGTAAATGCTAATCACATGCGAATAGAATATAAAAAGAAAAGAAAGAATACCGTTTATTTGGACACAGTTCGTGAAACACAAAATACATTTAAAAAAAAAATGAAAAATGAGTGAAAATAAATAACTTTAATGCCAGACAGACTAATGTTGTCTGACGCTGGTTTTCTAATGAATCTTTAGGGACAGGGACGAGGAGCACAAAACAGTTTGACATAGGTACCTAACACATAATGTTTATACTTATAACAAACAAGTAATCACATAAACCTACAAAAGCAAAACAAAACGTAAAAAAAAACAGGAAATAAACCTGTTCCAATAGCACAAAAGCCAATCATCCCTGTTCAGATCTAAATTCCGATTCCACAATGGCGTCTGACATTCAAAGAACAATAATCTAAGAAATATGAAGTCAGTGAAAATTTCTAACATCGGTTACGTGTGACCTACTTCTCGGAGAAAACAATATGACGCACCACGGAGACCTTCACTTAAAAGTACCAGGAACTAATTAATTAAATAATCTCATAATCCCTCAGAAATCCGCTTAGCTTTAATATAACTAACTGCAATATTTTACATTAACGATGTTAGAGCGAGACATTATTATATCTCTGGGTAGAGTTTTAAGCGAGAATTTTTCCATCATAAATAATTCTGAGGGGTCAGAGCTAAATTAAAATGAACTTTGGATGACTTCAATAGGAACCTTTTGGGTAGCCTCGACTTCAGCTTTAATGGAGCGATCCTTTATTAAGACTGCAAAGATTTAGGAAAGAGGAGGTGGGTGGAATGTGCAAATTTTCGCTTCAGTAAACATGCTAATGGCTCGAAGTTTGCAAGCGAGGTGCAAAATTCAGCAATTCTTTAGGTAAAATGCGCTGATAATTTACAGGCTACAGAAGAAAGTCTTACTTACAACCATTATGCGGGTAACCTTAGCTATATAAAAGCTTAGCTAGCTTAGCTAAATATATCGAACAGCAGATTTTTATTTTTTTTGAATAACCGGCGAAAAATTTCTGCGATAGGAGTCTAGAATGATATGCTGAATTCATGGTTAAAATTTGCGCACTAGATAAAAACTTTTCCCGTATTAATACGTGAACCAAAAATGTTGTAGGTTTCACTTTTTACGAAAATTACTCGGACGGAAGAGTATGCAATTTGGCACAGTTACAATTTTACATGGAGAAGGAACGAATATTTCTAAATAATTATGTATTTCTATTTAAATTTATTACGGTTGAATTTCGATCAATGGGCGACCCCTAGTAATAATAATAAAACGACAATATGTTTGTATGTCACCGTAAGATTGTGAACATCGTTTGTTTCCAATCGAGATTATAAACTTTCGATGAATTGTGAACTGCAAAAACCATTTACAATTTAACGCACTATTTTTCTATAGATAAACTATAGAAAATTAGTGCGTTAAATTGTAAATGGTTCGTCATCTGTTCGTCAAATTGTGAACTGGTATCAAGACGGATAGTACCTTGCGCTATTACTAAATAGTCAAGTAACTGCCACTAACTTGGAAGTAGCGCGCGCCAGCCGCTGCCGCGGCACCACTCGCTTCGCTCGCTCGGCTCGCGCGCAGTTGGTCTCAGTTATAACCTAACGTATTCGGTCGGTAAGCAGTATGACAATTTATCGATAGTTTATAATCTCGCTAGCTCGATTATTAACTAAGGGTGTTCACAATCTTACGGTGACATATACAAGGACAAGCTTGTTCAATTAAGCCTTAACGTCGCTCGGGTAGTTAAATTTGCATCAAGTGTCGCCACCGACGGCCGTCGTCGCCGCGGACTTGTCACGAGTGTCTAATGACTACGATAATGAAGAGAGCTCGTTTAGTTACCACCTACTATATTTTAATTAAGATGTTTGAGGAAACTTTAGAGCTTAGAACTAGAACCGGCACCCTTAGTAACACTGAATGATTCATCAACATTCCCCTCATCCAAAGCACCTGCCGTATAATCTCTTCACCACCCTTGGTTGACTGGTAGAGAATGCCTAAGGCACTAAGTCCGCCTTTGTACCTTTTTGTGTGCGAGAAGTTTGTATTAATAAATAAATATTGCTAATCCATTTCTTAATAAATGTTCGAAATATGTATCTGCTTAACAAAGTAAATAAAGCCTCGTATTCATGGTAAACATTTTGGTTAGCAACATGGTTGCATAAATATGTTGCCGAGTTGCTGTCAACATATTGCGGGCAACACTTGTGTCGCGGAGTTGATCACGCCATGTTGCAGAGTTGACGCCCGGCGAGCGAAAATATCAGTTTATCAACAAATGTTGACGTGTGTGGACGTGTTTGCAACTGTTTATAAACATTTTATACATCAGATACAGGAGAACACAACAACACTACTTCCTCGGGCAACATTTTACGTGCGTGGATAAACAAAGTTTCCAGCAGCATTCTCGCCGTTCATCAACAACGTTGATCAACTGTTACTAAACAAATGTTTACCATGAATACGAGGCTTTACGCAATGAATGTTGTTGAACTGTCAACATGAAAGCGATTGCTACTGTTAGTGTGTTACGCAATTACTGAGGATGGAAGTACGTCATAAAAACATGAAATAACATTCCACTGATTTGGATTTAAAATTATCCGGAAAGGGTTGGATGTGAACGTCACAGGGAACGAAAATATAATGTTTATTTATAGAACGACAATCGTATTATTCCAGTGATTCCAACAATGTAGCCCACGTAAATAAGTTAGGTTTTTTTTGCGAATTGAGGCACATTTTTATGTTGTATGTTGACTAAAATACGCGGTAATAATGATTAAGTAATTACAATATTATAACCATTTTAAACACCAATATACCTCTTGACATACATAATATTTCTTCAAATTGTCATATTGATACTGAAATATTAACTGTTTAAATGCAAACATACACACATTATTGATGATGACAGAACTTTTCATACAGTGCTGTTAGCAATATCGAAGTTCGAATCGTAATACAATTCGGACTTCGAAACAAACAACTTTGTGCGCCACCTCAAATGCATGTAACAATCTTATTGACAATTCAGATGTCCTATATCTAACTAGAGAACCCTAGACTGCACAGCGGGTGACCTAGTTAGTGTTTCTGACAACCTTAGTAATGTTCCTATGTTTCTACCATTCGCGAATGACTTTTTCTCCGAATTTTGCTCACCTTACCTACGTATTAATTTGACGTCATGTGTTTTCACTTCGAAAAGACAGTGAGTAAGCAGTGCTGAGGTATCCTTGTTTATTATTTCTGCCTTGTAATTACACGATATCAAAAACACATACATTTTAAAAACATTTTTTCATTAAAATAGATTAACTTAACAAAAGCAGCCTAGAATGTTCCCACTGCTGGGACACAGGCCTCCTCTGTGAGAGGGAGTGGTCCATAATCCACCACGCAGGCCCAGTACGGGTTGTAGATCACGTCTTCGAATTTTTCGTTCTAGGAAATGCCGGTTTCCTCATGATGTTTTCCTTCACCGTTTTGAAAGCAATGGTGATGAAACAATTTACACAAAGTAAACCGCCTCTCAGGGTTCAAACCTACGACCTACAACTCGTAAGTCGCAGCTGATTCCACTGGGCCACCACTTCTTTCATTGCAAAATAGATTGACTGATAAGAAACAATAGATCAACGTAATAACTACTTACTTAGAGGCTTTCACTTCGAATAACTATCTCATCATCATCATCAGCCTATAATGTTCCCACTGCTGGGACACAGGCCTCCTCTCGGTGAGAGGGATTAGGCCGTAGTCCACCACGCGGGCCTAGTGCGGGTTGGTAGATGTCACATGTCTTCGAATTTTTGGTTCTAGGACATGCCGGTTTCCTCACGATGTTTTCCTTCACCGTTGTGAATAACTATCCAAAAATTCAGAAATAATTACTTTAGAAGCTAGCCCTAACCTACCTGCCGAAATAGACAACGGCTAAAATAAGTGTGAAATATACTACTAAATGATAAAAACAAAGTTTTCTTACAGTTTGAACATTCAGGTTAACGTGGCAACCCTGGCTGGATATCATTACGTCAGATACCATTTTCGAGTAGGGTTTTCTGTAATTCTTAGAGTACAAATACACCCCCCGGCGAACCTTTAGTTGTTAAGTGAAGAAATGTTCTACTGAATATAAGATAATAAAGCTCTCAAACAAATAAATTAAATCAAGCTCGAATAAAAACATTTATTTTCTTCGACGAAGATTATATTATTGTTTTACAAAATTCGGAAAACCGCGGAGCGAAACAAGAGGATTACGGCTGAAAACAAAGATGTCTGCCTTCAGATTGCTTAACATTGTTTAATATTTAGTAATCCGATACTAGAACATTACCAAAGATTATGGATTTACTTGGTCATTGCAGTTTCGACGAATCTTTAGGTAAGTCCACTTATAAGTTTTATTTGCAACTTTAGAATAGCAAAGCTAGAATGAATTGAAAAATTTCTCAAACGAAGCTATTTTTATATGGCAGACAGTCTGCATAATGCCTCACAATATTTTAAGTAGAACGTGCATTTTAGTTAATTTGATGACGGCTTCCACTTTGACTTTCGACTTTACTCTTTTTTATAAGACTTATGTTTAGTGCTCTCGCCTCGGCTGTTAGGCAGACTCATTGGGTCTGATAACAGTAGAAAAGTAATTACTTGACACTTGAAGGTTTTTTGTTATTAGAAAAGAAAGGTAAGAAGCAAATAGAAAGTGCCCAAAACAACTAAACGAACGTTTTTTTTTACCTGTACCAACGCAACGGTACGTAAAGTGACGTGAAAGATTAAAAAATCCCTACTCGAACTAAATTCATAAATAAACGAATTTTCAGTTAAAACCCATCCTCCAGCCGTGCTTTTGGATGAAGCAGTGAGCCTCGAATTCCACGGAAAGCAATTTATCGAAACGAAATGCACTACGAATTTCGTACAAAGAACTCGCATTTAAAAGTTCACCTAACAAATAGTCCAAAATATTTCAGTCTTTCAGTTTATAGTTCAGAAATAATTCAAGCAGGATGGAAACAGACGGGGGGCTCGTTTAAAAACCGGGTGCACTCTTTTAAAACCCGTTTTACGAGGTGCACCACCCCACAAGGTGCTCTCACTGACGGCGGCGCACGTATGTTATGTTTTATTGCAACCCGCTTAACGGGATTCAATTAACATTTTCTCAGTTGGCAACACTGTCAAAGGAAATGGATTTCCGTTTGAATAAAGAAGGTTTTAATTACATGTTGAATGACATCTTTGTTATTTAGTTGCTTTATCATTATTTATGTGGGAGTTGTACACGTGTATCAATCGGCTGTAATCTTGCGACTTGTGACATTTATTTACCTTAAATTTAGGGTTCGGTCCTGCGACGTAAGCTGTGAGATACAAACACTAAAGCCCGGAGAAAAGCCTATTTAATTCGAGAACAATGGAAGTTGCACGAAATACTGAATCGTAACAAGATGTAGGAGTAGGTGGGTGTTTCCTGAAACCAATTATACTAGGAGAGAACTACTATTTTGAGAATGGCTAATTTAAATTGGCTGTTATGTTTTGTAAATCGTAGTGTGTATTTGTAGGTATAACTCGGCATAAATTAGTATGTTTGTGTACTCTTTTTCTTCCTAACTTTAGCCCGAGGTCAGTTTTCCTCGGCTTTTCTTTTGTCTTCAACGGCAGGACTGTCATTATGTGCAAGTTTATTCGTATCGTTCTTTTCACTTCGTCACTGGGCACTTCGGCGTTCTATAAGGCTTTTTATGACCACGTCTATGCCCACCTAGTCATACCTACGAGTACAAGTACGTGTAGCCAGTCCATATTTAATCGCTGTGGAAAACCACACAGCCAACATCATCCAGTATTTAGGTATATTAATTTTAAGGTTATAAGTGCTTTGGCAGCATCATTTTTATTACCTGTTGTAACTACAACTATTATATGAATCCCAGACATTCACGCAAAAGATAATCCCATAAAACGAGTGGCATACCTCACTGGAGGGCGTTTTTTAAAAACAATACTGCCCTTGTTGGTAACATAATTAATTCCGTTGGTCGTAGCAACTAGATTTCCTCGCCCGATTCGGGCGAGTCTTCACTGTTATCTTCACTTTTGAAAACGTGGCAACTGCCTAATACGTATTTCTGCAATTTTCGTTTCGCCCAAAAACATATTATAGCTTATAGAAAATGTTATACAGGATAAGTTTTTATACAGTGCGCAAATTTTAACCATGAATTCAGCATATCATTCTAGAGCCCCTAGCGCAGAAATTTTTCGCCGGTCGTACAGCAAAAAATCAGCTGCTCCATACATTTTGACCGCGTAGGTATTGCACTTTTCTATGAAACAGCTGTTTTTTTTTTTTGAATAATAATTATGTTTGCATGACATTTATCGAGTTTGTTAGTTTGCTCGGTAGTGTCGCGCTTTGTTCGAAGCAGACCTTCTGAGACTATCTACTTCGCGATAGGCGCCGTGAAAATATTCCTTCCAACATTCGCGCTGTATTGTCACGCGATACGGCTCCGACGTACTACATAATGGAATATGAGAGAAAACTCATTTATTTTCCACTGAAGACCCGCGACAAAGCGTCCTGCTCTACAAAGGCGTTATTGTGAATTATATGATGGCGAAAATATATCACTGGCGTAAATGCGAGTTAACATTATATGGCAAAGGTCCATAACATAAAGGACAATTAATGGACTATTAGGTACACTGGACAACTACCAAAAATGTTAAACGAACAATTAATTTAATTTATCTTTATTTTAGACATACAATCCTTAAAATTGTTAAAGTAAGTGTTAGTAAGGTTCTTTCTTAGTAGTACACACAAAATTAAAAGGTGTTAGTAATTTGTTAGTAAAAAAAAACAATTTAGTCCATTTCTCATTCCTGTGCAGATGTACAGTCGCCAGCAGGTCAAGCTATCCCAAACTGTCAAATTTTCCCAATTGAACTTAGACCTTATTCCTTTGGAATAAAGTTGAAAAACTATCAAAGAAATTTGACAGATTGGGGTAGCTTGATGTGCTGGCCTCTGTACCTACACCTTCCCAAAACAGTAAATACACCATAAATTACGCTCGCTAACGTTCTGAATGTTGGTGGTGCCACGGACCTTACTCATCATTGATGCAGTTCTATATTTTTTGACGGCGATAAAATCACCGATGGAAGGATCCGCAGACATTGCGGGAGCACTGCAGTACCGGGGCAAGTAAGAAGACATGAAAGGTAATGCAATGCCCATTTTTTAAACAAGGCTACCTGCCTAATCTGTTGTTCTATTCTGCCTGACATTATGACCAAAGAAACGATGGATGACAGTCCATCTATCGTGTCTTTGGTCATATGGCTGGCATGGTTGGTATGGCTGGAAAAAAGAACAGATACCTAAGCATAGACCCCAAACTGGGGTAAAGGCAGGGTAACAGAATCATGATAAAAAGGACATAATGGTACACATCCATAAATATTAAAAGGCAGTACATGCATTGCATTGGTAATAAAATCTACCTCGTTTTTTTACAACTTATATTCCCCAGGACCAGCACTCGTCAAGCCAAACTTTAATTAACGGCTGTAACTTTTTAATTAACTTGTACGTTACATGAGCACATTTCGAATTTGTTTTTTAGTTAGTTAAATAGAGATTTTTTTGCTGCCCCTGGCTGCAAATAGTTTGAAACCGTTGGTTTTTTTTCTTAAATGATAAATGATAAATGATTTTATTTCTGTAAGTAGGTTTGTACAAACACTTTACACGTCAATCATATTTTTTAAACTAGGTGAGGTCGGCGTTTCCTAACTGACTACTCTGAGAAGAAAGGCCGAAACAAACTCAGAGGTCACAGTCTCTTTTAAAGTCCAGACATAATCTTGGTCAGATCATGTGAAGACCATGTGGATTGGTGTCTGAAATGGTCTTTTGAGGAAAGAAACCACACAGATTGAGTGGACCTGTCCAATCAGTGCCCGCATGTATCAGTAATCATACGGCTCAACTCAGAACTTGAGGAGCTCAACGAATTATATTTTTTTTTATAAAAATTAGATTAATTATGTAGTCTTGAAACAGACTTAACAGTACTCATTAGCCTGTACCTACTTATGTGTGGTAAATAGGTGGACGATGTGGCGTCAATACAAATGCATCCTCACTTGTTACTAGTCGTGTCGTTGCAGAAGTGCGAAAAGAGGCTATAGGTAGATAACCTCAGGGTGAAAACCTGGCAATAGGTTTGCCTGCAATAATGCAACAGGATGATTTAGAAACTAGACGCATAACAGAAATATCTATGTCAGTAAAACTGTACACATGTTAAAGATTTAAAAAAGCATTTACGGAATTGTACTATCTCATCGATGTAGTGTGGCATAAGCAGTCTGTTTTCGGTAATGTCTCTGGTGGCTGATGATGCCACTGAATTTGTATGTTACGGCATAGAATGGAACTTTGAACAGCGTTCATCATACAACGTGTTGATTTGCATCCTCGTCAAATTTCAGGAGGCTGTTATGAAAGACATAAATAATCAAATAAAATTACGATACTTCCTCACTAATGAATACATACTTGTTTTTTTAGTTATTTAAGTTTAACAGTATTTCAGAAAACACCTCTTTCAAAGAACAGAATCGCCCCGTTCCGTATGCGGTAGGCAGTCTCGCACGACTATATCGCTGTGTGTTACAGTGCGGTATCACACGGGCCGCGTTTTAACATGCGTGTCCGAAAAAAAAATGACAAATACCGATTTCCGAAAATATGAAAAAAAAAACCTACTTATTTTAATATTGATTCGTGTCGAGAATCATTAGCATAGTTACCTTCTTGAATTTGACGAGGATGCAAAACAACACGTTGTATAGGTACCTTTATTCTGAGAGCAAAAAATGAACGAGTGGTATAACGTGCTATAATTCTCTTTTCACTAAACCATTTTTTTTTTAATTTAGTCTTGACTAATGACAAATTATTAAATTAACAAACTGGAATACCCACCCCTAAACATGTTTTTTTTTTATCTCTTAAAACAAACTTTATTTAAGCATCTGCGTAGGACTAGGACGCCTACCTACGCATAATACACAAATTAAATTGTTGTAAGACAAAGTTTTGATTGCCGTAAACCGTCTAAATGGTTAAAAGCCTGTTTTATCGGCTGTGAAGTTATCATCAAACACATAATGTACAAACTTTAGACATTCGTGTGCCTGATATAATATTATGGAGAACTCGTCCAAGTATTGACATTGTGAAGAAAGAAGTAGGGTCTAATAACTCAAAAGATTTGAAGACGTGTGAAGAACTAATGATGCAAATTAAAAACAAATATTCCTACAAAAAAATCTGTGAAAACCAGGAAATCATTGTTAACGGCTAACTAGTGTGAGTGCTAAGTAGCCTTTGGACTTTCATTTATCGCATAGATATTCAAAACGATAGGAAATCTAGAGACACCCGTAGTTTTTTTTTTTGTTTCTGGTTAAGCTTGTCGAGTTAAGCAAGACATTTTTTTTTCAATTATTTGTTTACAAATACTCGTATTTACCTTTTTTTAACGAAACAAGCGTTAAAAAAATATATTTTATTGTTTTTGTTTCCCGATTAAAAGAAACTCGACGGTCGAACAAATGAGAAAAAAAAATCTCACTAGTTCGCCGGTCGAACTAATGAATCGAACTAGTGAGAACAAACCTTTTTTTGTATCCTATAAGTTGTTAGTTTTAAATGTTGCAGTTTTATTGTTAGTATTTTGTGTTCCAAATATTATTTTTTTGCTATACAGGAAAAGTTTTTAGCCAGTGCGCAGATTGTAACTATGAATTCAGCATATCATTCTAGACCCCCCAGCGCAGACATTTTTCGCCGGATATACAAAAAATATCAGCTGTTTCATAGAAAAGTGCAATACCTACGCGGTCAAAATGTATGGAACAGCTGTTTTTTTTTTTGTACAACCGGCGAAAAATTTCTGCGCTAGGGGTTCTACAATGATATGAATTCATGGTTACAATTTGCGCACTGGATAAAAACTTACCCTGTATAAGAATTTTTGTGATAGTAAAAATCCCTTCGACATTTTGCAAACTGTCAATAGTTTTCTCTAGAATATAATACACATGCAAAAACACGCCCTCTATCAAGACAGCTATGATTGAAATGTCAAACTGTCCAAGAGATAGGTACAGTTCAAATAATAATCTCCGAAGGAAATTCTTAGTTCATTCACCGGCAGCCCTGTCTGTTAACCCTTTAGAAAATAATAGCAGGCCCTTATGTCTGCCAGGATCAATGATCCAATGACATACGATACGAAACAGCAAAATTATATCACTTAGTCTCTAGTAGTCAGACTTTTTCGCTAAATCTTACTTTGCAGTTCCATTAGGTACTTATACCTAATCCCTACTAATATTATAAATGCGAAAGTAACTCTGTCTGTCTGTCTGTCTGTCTGTTACGCTTTCACGCCTTAACCGCTGAACCGATCGTCATGAAATTTGGCCGAGATATAGCCTGGGATATGGGTAAGGACATAGGCTACTTTTTTACGCGATAACCGACATCCACGCGGGCGGAGCCGCGGGCAAAAGCTAGTAATATATAAAGAGGAAAGATTTGATTGATTGTTTGTTTGTATGTTTGCATTGAATAGGCTCCGAAACTACTGAGAAACATTATTTCACTGTCGGGAAGCAACACTATCCCCGGGTGACAGAGGCTATATTTTATGCCCGTTTTCCCACGGGAACGGGAACTACGCGGGTGAAACCGCGGAGCGCTGCTAGTACCTAACAAAGAAGCAAGGTTTTTTAAACACTGACGCAAAAAGAGGGGTGTTATAAGTTTGACCGCTATGTGTGTCTGTCTGTCTATGTGTCTTTTTTTTAAACTTCACTATGGGAAACATACGTAAAGCTGCGCAGATTTAAGCGTGACATAATGTGTCGATCGTAGCGTGTTTACTATTCATCATCATTATCATCATCAGCCTATAATGTTCGCACTGCTGGGACACAGGCCTCCTCTCGGTGAGAGGGATTGGGCCGTAATCAACCACGCGGGCCCAGTGCGGGTTGGTAGATGTCACATGTCTTCGAATTTTTGGGTCTAGGACATGCCGGTTTCCACACGATGTTTTCCTTCACCGTTTTGAGAGCAGTGGTGATGAAATAATTTACACAAAGTAATGCGCCTCTCTGGGTTCGAACTCACGACCTACAACCCGTAAGTCGCGGCCGTTACCACTTAGCCACCACTGCTCTCTCGTTACTCGTCGTCTCTGTTTACTATTACTACATTCAGTTTAATTAAAAAGGCAGGAATTAAAACTTAAATTTAAAATTTAAAAAAACCCCGACCAAACCTCTAAAAAATAAAATATTAATTGGCCTTTCAAGTTGTAGGTAATATTTTTATCAAAGCATTGTCACGTCGGGTGACGGTCAATGAAAACACCAAAGAGACGATGCCCAGCAATAATAAATGTAACTACTCTCGTAGAAAGGATAACATTTTAATTACTTAGCCGTCCTCCGACGTGACAATACTTTGATCAAAATATTAGAAGGCCAATTAATATTTTATTTTTTAGAGGTTTGTGTTTGGGTTTGTTTTTTCATTTATTTTTAAATACAGTTGTTAGATTTGTGTAAAGTTATACAGTTGTTGGATTTGTGCCAGATTTATGGCAAGACTCGAATCCTATTAAATGGGAAGTGTTAAACATAACTGTCGATATGTCGGTGTAGGTTTTTTTTTTGGTGGGAAATCTTCAAATAACTTCTCCCGCTCTGGGTGGAGCAGGAGGGCGTGTCAGACTTTTACTGACCAAAACCGACCCGTGTTCCTTCATTAGCCCGTATGCCAGGGGCTGTGGTATCTCTTTCGAACAAACCCGCACCCGTGGCAGGCATCGGCCCTTGCGGGCCCCATCATTTTTGTGGTGACATCTCTTTGAGGCGCGCGTGGAACACAACGCGCCGTCGACTTGGGCTTGGTCCTTACCGGACAGCGAGCTACCCATTACTCGCCGTCCGCAAGCTCATGCCTACGGTGGCCGGAAATCGGCCTGGGATTCCCGACGCCCAGGGCGTCTCCGTATCCTGCGGCGGCTAGGGTCGCGAGGGCGCATATGCTGCCTCTCCCTCACGTGCGCCGCCTCCCTCTTCGCGAGCATCACTGCTTCGCTGAAGGAGGTGACGGCTACCCATGCCCTCTCGCTCCGTACCATGGCCTGGACCAGGGCCGGACGCGAGAGATCGCCGCCGCCGATCGCCTCCACGAGGCCACGGCGGTGCTCCGCCCAAGCCGGGCAGACCGCCACCGTGTGCTCCACCGTGTCCTCAGGGCGATCTTCGCAGTGGAAACACCCGGGCGTTTCCTCCCGCCCTATCCGAAACAGCCGTGTCTGGTGAGGACCTGTGTCAGGCGGAAGGTGAGGACGCCATGCCGCCTCTCAAACCACTCCTCAAACAGGGGACTTACCGCCGCAATCGTGGCGTGCCCAATGTCAACCTTTTGACGAATACAAGCGTGATGTTAAGCCATGTAACATTTATTAATTATCACATATTTGTTTCAGATGGAAGGAAGTAGGTACACAATGCAATATTTATTGAAGGAAGGAAAATATTATGACCAACAAGTATCAATTGTACCTTTTATCTATAATGGTATTAATTTGATAAATATAAGGTAGATACTAATGATAAAATGTGGTCAATCGATTTAGCGAATACCATTCAAAATCAAAATCAAAATCAAAATATTTTTATTTCATAAAAACCTGCATGGGCACTTATGAAACGTCAGAAGCTAGGTGCACGGTTCCAAAATGTTGTTTCCTATGGAGAAGAGCCGGCAAGAAACTCCACGGTTACTCTTTTAAAAATGATTGGCTTTAACAATGTTTTCAGATATAAAATGTATGGGAGGACAGTGCAGGCCTGTAAATAAGTACCAGGTACTTAGACGAATCCAGAATAGAAATTTAGAGCCTATTTAATATCATCATCATCATTTCATCCGAAAGACGTCCACTGCTGAACATAGGCCTCCCCCAGGCACCTCCACTTCGACCGGTCTTGTGCTTCCCACATCCAGCGGATGCCCGCGGCCTTCACATCGGTCCACCTTGTGGGAGGCCTTCCCACTCTACGTCTCCGGTACGCGGTCGCCACTCCAGAACCTTTCAGCCCCTTCGGCCATCTGTTCTGCGTTTGTACCATACATCATCATCATTTCAACCGGAAGACGTCCATTGCTGGACATAGGCCTCCTCCTTTGCCATAATCGCCACGCTTGGTGGGTTGGCGATCGCAGTATGGTGGTAAAATACATAGAGAACGCTGCTGCCCATTCTCTGGTAAGTCCATGTGGCAATTATTTTTCCTGTCTATTCATTAATAATTGGTTCGATGGACAAGCGCTGCTGCTGCAGTCTCCTGGGATTAATTCCCGGGTCGGGTAAATTGTTATTGAGTTTTTTTTTTATTTGGAATTTCTCAGAAGCAGTCTGGATTTGCGCCTGGTTGACGGTAATAGACTCACCTGCCGCGTACTGGCGAAATGTGGATGAACTACACAGGATAAGTTTTTACCCAGTGCGGAAACTGTAAGCATGAATTCAGCATATCATTCTAGAACCCCAACGCCGAAATGTTTCGTCGGTTATACAAAAAAAAAAGCTGCTGTTTCATAGAAAAGTGCAATACCTACGTGGTCAAAATGAATGGAACAGCTGATTTTTGCTTGCTTAGCTGATGGTTACAGTTTGCGCACTGGTTAAAAACGTATCCTGTATATACACGTCTGTATACATCGGGAAGTTATGTAAGTTAAAGCCTGGACAAGGCTTTAATTTATTTATTTAACCATTTATGTACACACATAAACAGACAAGAAGAGGGTAACAGAAAAACACGTACATATGTGATGCTTATTTCTAAAGATCTCTTCCATGAGAGAGTAGATAAAAAGCATGGAGGACAAATAAAAAGAGGTGTAGATAACGTGTCTATGAGAAGGGAAAACAAAATTCACAAAATCAAAAACCATACACGAATTGCTTTTTTTTAATTCAGTTTTCAGTTTTTTATTGCCAGATAATAATTTTGCAATGGATTTTCCAACCTATTCATTAACAAATCCGTGTTTTATCGTGAATAACTGTACTCAAACATTTATCATAAAAATCATACAAGCACAGAAACATGTTTTTTATAAACATGCTAGCATAGAATTCCAGCACCCAACAAAGACCTTCTATCATAGAATAAATTGTGCTGTCTTACAGTCCCACCCACACAGTTTTGAGTTTATCAACGGACAATAGGAAAGTTTCTATTGTGTCATTTTACGGGCACACTTTCAACCCTTGTCTGAACCTAATATCTTGGACCTAACTCCCTACATACATTTCCTATTCCTACGTTTTTAGATGTGCATCCAACGCACCTTGGGAAAAGAGAGCTGAAAACCGAAAAATATTTTAATTTTTAATCGAAATAATTTACTACTAAGGCGACTCGTACATCCCGAACATGCTTCGCACGAGTGCAATCTACTAATGTGGTGACATGTCAAAACGTCGAGTTTTCTATGCTACATTTTATGAAAATACACAAGCCATTTGCTGAATGGTATTTTCCACCAGCGAAAATTACTAACTTCCATACTCAATTTCACCCCTTTAAGGCGACGATAGCTGACAGCTACCTACAGCGATGCACTGCCGCCCGTCGCCCGCAAGAGACCCCGCCTCAACGCGCATCAAATTTTTCTAAAAACAACCCATGTTGATTTATCAAACACAATTCAAAGAAAACCCGTATATTAAATTTTGGGCGATTAAATTGCCTTTTAGATGGTGAAAGTTTCACGTTTTTATGTCCGCGATAGACCTTACTATAAGAATTAATTACATTATGTTTTAAAAATATTATTTAAAATATTCACATATCAAATGACGAAGAAAATTGTCTAGTTTCACATAGGTATTTTTTTCCAATATATAAGACAAGCCGTTTAGACGTGATCTTCAGTACAAAGTCCTTAAAAGTCGGCTACCTGCGCCTTAAGGGGTGATCTGTTTGTAAATCCTTCCTTAGTGTACATTTTCGGTAGATGTACCTGTACCGAAGCCTTGTGTCTCGTGTTTCTAGACCTAGCTGATTAGGCTGTGCGTTGTCTGTCAGTGAAATAAATAACTGAATTCAATATTTGTATTATGTAGAATACCGTATTGTACACATATACCTTCCGGAATGAATCCTCTAAATAATGGTGAAAACAGTGTAAAATTCATTGCATAGTTTACTCGTAGGAAGAACTCTGACCGTCATACAGACTGACACGAAAAGCGACTTCGTTTTACACTATTATACCTACATATCCTTGTCCTAACTCCTAGAAATACGAAGTACATAAGACAAAATGCCTTGAGGTTCAATTACAGAACCCCTCCCCTCACCCCGTCACGTTGGAGTGCATTCACCGTCGGTGGGATCGCGTGCGGCGCCAATCCCGATAAACCATCGCAGCGGTAGGCGCCCCATAAACCACCCATAAGTTTTAAAGACAGTGCAGTAATATGCAAAAAATATTATTGGCTTATAAATTGTTGAATTACGTGTGCTGCTGACGTAATCTTCGGTGTTAACTAACGGAAAAATTCGGCTATATTCAATTATGGTCTAAGGGCTGAACCAGGGCACGGATTCGCAATCTCCCGTAACTCTTTCCCTTTGTGCCGCGCTCAGAAGCATAATTCACTACCCTCTACTACTCCCGCCCTACTCTCTATAACTACGCAAAGAACCATTTTAATGTCTTGCGGTTGCCAGAGCCGTGTCTTTGTAGCCTCTACGGTTTCCTGAACCAGGGTCACCCTCTCCCTGCCCCACCGTGGCAGAAATATTTATATTAACGTAAACCTGTATGCTCTTACTCGTACAAAAACTGGTTTGTGGTTTTATGCTTTTTTTTTACTTGAACATAACTGGTATGTAAATTTATGGGATGTAGAAGTGGAATGTACAGAAGTAGGCAAGAAGGCCGTCAGGCTCAAATGCCAAAATACTCAACCGCATGCTGAATGACTGCTGGCCACCGCCGCGGTCGGCACAGAAAGCGGTGGCGAGATGACCTGGACGCGTACCGCGAGAGATAGTTTGTGGTGCAGTGGAAAACGAGTTCCTAGAAGGACTTGGGGAAGGTCTTCCAGGAACCCAGCAGTGGGGCAGTAAGGGCTACAAAAAAAAAACCAAGCTGGCGAAATATCACTGTACCATAGAGACACCGCTGTCTTTGGGGATTACAGAGATGAAGTTATATTATGTGTATGCTCTTTGCTTTCATTCTACATAGGTTCAGCAATCGATTCCTGTACCATTAAGCACTACACCATGGTCACCCTATTCCAATGCACGACCTATCTCTATACATGGCATATTTATTGCAATAACCCTCTCCCTACCTGCCGCGTAATTAAATTCATGCATTGTGTAATTCCCATATTGAGGCAGGTCCTGTTTTGATATTTAGGTACAAGTACACTAACGGTATTTTAATACCTATTACGGACGGTACCCACCCGTAAAGTACGCCGTTATTCCTGTACCTACATGTTTCTGCACCCAAGTAACGTTATTATCAAATTAAGTGATTTTTGTTGTTATTTTTAGCAGAGTTTGACCACCCATCTTCAGGTTATGGGAGGTAGCCTAAAAAAGAAATGTCCATTGGTAGAACAGGGTTCTATGCTACCTAGTAAAACAGATGTATGCTCTATTCAAGGAGAAAGGACCATAAAATCGAAATCTGGTGTAACATGTGCCAAAACCCCATGCGCAAAGAATATACACAGGATTTATGATGAGAGTGCTTGACAATGAAAGTTTGATTAATGATTGTAAGGCCGATTAACTACTCATCTCAATAAAATTTGAAATTATTAAATTTTGTTATAATTATGGATTTCAAAAATATGAACCAAAATATGTAACGCTCCTAAACCCCAGGATAGCAATAGTGTTACTCCAGGGAAGGGTAGGATTTAAGGGTTAAAAACAAGCCATATGCCCAATGCAATTTCCCATATGCAAAACAGCCCCTTCATCAACTCAACCCATGCCCATCAATTTCAAACCCAGCAGTATATCCTATGTCTTGTCTCTCAGTGAATGAATGAATGAATAAAATATATTAATTTATTCATTCACTAAAAAAATATGATGGAGCACTGGAAGCCACTATATTTTTTGGTCTTTATGTAACATTCATATTATATGGTTCAGTACTAAATAAACTTCAACCACCTTATTACAAAACGCGATCTAAATTTAGTTCTAGCCTAAAGCTCTGAGCCAGCCAACTTTATTTTGATTTGGGTAAAGTTCAATGACAACTTAGCACCAAACTAAATTTTAAGTTTTGTAAAAAGAACTGCATTTCTTTACATATTCAGTTCTACTTCAAAACTTTTGTGTTCTGTTCTTTTGTGAACTGTTTTGAATGTTCACTATCTCTGATCCCAGTTCAGGATTTGCCATGGAAGACAATTAAGTAAAGATAATAATTCTTATGTTAATACTTCTACACAGAATCATTTAAATAGTACTACTACAAAAGGGATTGGGACATTCCTTATACATTTACAGTACTTGGATTTCTGCAGTTAATTAGCATGAATCATTTTGTACAACTGGTTTAGAATGTATCATTGGATACATTACCTATAACCAGCTTTTAGTACTAGTTATGACTCATCTAAACTACTACAAGCTGATAATAGGATAAATAATTTAATGTTACACATGTATGGTAAACCATCCTATATTTAGTTAAATTATTCATTCATTCATTATAGTGTGCATTTTTTTTATTAGATAAGCCATACCAGGTAATAAGTATATTATGGTATGGACTATTTAATAATAAAAAATACAATTAGTTATTTTTATAGTAGGTACTCCTACTACTATAATATTAGTTGGTATAATGTATTGGCAGATGTAAAAAACTACAAATTGTAATGCATGTTCAGTTGTAGTTGAGGAAATTTTTGTAAGTATTCCCTATACCAGTAAACTGGAGTGTCAAGTATTGTTTCTTTAAAAATTGCACCTGAGGCAAAGACTTTTATTTGCAAATATTTAGCTTATGGTACCTTCTTAGCAAAAGATCTCAACTCTTTTTTTAAGATTCTAAGGTGGCAGCTTTTGATTTAGTCTTATATTAATAAGATTCAATATCTGTTTAATTTGAAATTGAATAATAAAGAAAAGTTTAAAATGGACGTCTTTCGGCTGTTATGATGAAAGGTTTATAGAGCTTCACTATAATTAACATAAGTGATTAAAGATACTCTGATAATGAGGATAATTGAACAATAACATATCAAGAAGTTTTATAAACAAAATGTTGGAAATAAAAGATAATATTGTATGCACAATAAATATGGATGTGTAATAAAATGTCTAATAATCATAATAAATCATGAAAAACATGAAAGAAAGTTAGTCAAGGTATGTTAGATGCTGCAAATAAATGTAAAACCTAGATATGCATTGAGCATAACTGCTAGTTGATTTCAAAACACTGAAATGTCGACCTTCGAGACTTTTCGCAATAAAAACTAAATACCAAACGAACCAACCTTTCTCGTGGTTGCAGAACGCACGCACATTTATACTATATATTAAAATTGCTTTCTCTATGCTCTCTTTACGACAAGACAAACTAAGTAGGTAACGTCTACAGCCTGAAAAATCAATAACACTACCCCGAGCTTACTCGCCCGTTCTTTTTCATCAAAGTTACAACTAATATAAACACGGTGCTGACTTACCTCTTCACAGGTTTGAAGGGAAGATCTTCGGGAACCCAGGATTGAAGTTAATAGCTCGTAATGATTCAGAATACTATTTTTATTTATTTATTTTTCACCACAAGTTACAACAAAGCAGACTGACAATCATCTGATTTGACAGATGTGCGACTTTTGCGACCCGTTACACGAAATGAAAGTTCAATTGCCTCATTTACGTTCCGTTTCACGAGCTTGAATTTTTACGAAAAAAGGATTAATCGATCACTTAGATCATTTTTAAACCAAATCATCAGCACGACCGGTGCGGTCCGAGGGGGATCCTAGGGATCATGCCCCGCCCAAAGCCGTAAACGTTAACTTTTTTTTTGTGCAATGAAGTCTAATTTCCTTTTTTTGTTTTCTATGGTCTTTGTCTGTGACTCCCCCAAAGTCTTAACAGCGTGATGCATAGCTAATACAGAAAATATAAATGTTTCCAGACTAGCCTACTCCTATGCCATAGCACCATATTGCGAGAGTTAGTCTCATGGCTAAATAATAACAGCCGCACGGGTCTATTGAAAGCTGCGGTCGGTTCATGGATGGCTGATCATCAGTGATAGGAATAGGTAGTGCCTATTTGCCTAAACTTCGAAGAACAGAGACAAGAAACGGAGACTTCCTTAGGACTAAATTTTTTTTCCCGGGATTTGGGAAAAATCTTCAGTAAGTTAAAATTTGCGCACTGGATAAAAACTTATCCTGTTTAAGATGTGTAAAAGCTATTTTTAACTAAACTTGCAATTACCAAATTTTCGGGATTTTCAAATAAAATCCCGAAATAAATAATCTAACTTTAATTCATGTATTCGAATTATATTTACGATCCAACTAACCGTTGTATCAAACCATGATTTAAAGTTAGATTATTTATTTCGGGATTTTACGTGAAAATCCTGAAAATTTGGTAATTATTATTTATCTTAAATAAAGCTTATTTTCAACTTACTGAAGATTTTCCCCGAATCCCGGGAAAATAAATTGTCCTAAGGAAGTCTCCGTTTCTTGTCTCTGTTCTTCGAAGTTTAGGCAAATAGGCACTTCCTATTCCTATCACTGCTGATCATCCATTACATATCCCCCCCACCCTCAGGGCCTTAGAAAACACGGAGTTGGTTCCGGCGGTCATTCAAAGGTCTTTGACAGTTGTTACGAATAATTACCAAAAAACCTGGCAACCAGTCTTACCAAGGGGTTAGTGTTACCCAGTTACTGGCTTATGGAGGTCAGATATGACGTCGTTTCATGTACAGACCCCAGCACAATTAAGCTATACGTATCAGTCTCTTTGATAGTTTTCAAATAATTGGGAAAATTTAACAGTTTGGGGTAGCTTGATGTGCTGGCGTCTGTATAGTTCTGGTATTCCGCTGCATCTGATTTGACTGGAAGCCGACCCCACCACAGTTACGAACAGGCTAGGCAGATTGATTAGTCTTTAAGTTTTAGGGTCGACGACTCAAACCCTATATATCGCTTTCAGTCTCCATCTCGGTATATTACAACGTTCAAGGGTTCAAGCAGATATCGAATATTCAGATGCATATTCACATAAAGCTGAAGTGTTGGCTAATATCGAATACGATTTTAGACCCTACATCTCATCATCTTGGGTTTAACATATCAAAATATGTTTGGAGAAGTTTTTTCCACACTATCACAGAAAAAAATAGTTTTTTGTAAATATGCATCCCAATAACCGATCTCTGGTTATAAGACACAAGATAAATAAAACACAATCGTTGGGAAAAAAATAATCTAAAACGTATTTCAGCATCACATGAATCTAATTCAGCAAGTAACATGCCTGTGAGTAACATAATTTAAAGCTTTTACATCTGGATGGTTCCAGCCAAATAAAATTGAGATAGTTTTACTTTGCAGATTCGTATCTCTTTGAGACGTCTCCCCAGTTAGCGATGTCGAATATTGCCTTTACGTAGTCTGCCCTCACGTTTTTGTATTGTAGGTAGTAGGCGTGTTCCCAGACGTCAATGCCGAATAGGGGCACAAGACCTGGAAAGAAAAAAAAAGCAATTAAAACAAATAGTGGGGAGTTTGTTGCGCCACTTCTTCCCAGCTAAAGCACTAGGAAGTGGTGAAGGGTGGGCGTTTTGGGGACTGTTTTTTGTGTTTTGACGTTCGAAAAGTGCTGATTGTCAGCCTAATTTTAATAAATGACTTTTGATTTTGAGTACAGCTCCTGATATTTTTGGCAAGGTTTTGGCCATGAAAGGTTGATGAATTAGAACCTTTTCGTTTTATTTTAGTCGCTTGAAAAAGAACGACGTTGCCCAAGACTCGTTGACGTTTCGAACAAGAGTCCGTAAGACTACATCCACCTACAGGCCTAGACAAAACACATTTCTGTTAGCGTTCACGCCAAACGCTACGCCAAAATGTATGGGAATGACATTACCTGTGGAAAGTTTACGTAGCGTCCGTTCCGCAGGTAATGTCATTCCCATACATTTTGGCATAGCGTATTTTGTCTCTAGGCCCTGCACTGGTACGAGTGGTACATTACGGCCCAACCACACAGTCCTTCCTCTGCTATACCCAGCAGTGGGAATATTATAAGCTGATGATGCTATTCATTTGACCCACTAATGTTGTACACAGCTTGCTAAGTACCCCTAAAAACCAGAATATCATCAATATTTACCAGTAGTTGCTTGCAGAGGATCCTGGTTTTGGCAGGTAGCAATTTGCAGCTTCTTCGTCTGTTTGTTGTAGCCCAACCAACCCCAGCCGGAGCCCTGCACGGCTACGGATGCCGCTGCAAGCTGGTTCTTCATGTTTTCCCATGATCCAAAGTCACTAAAATTAGATAAAGGGTTTTAGACAAAATATATTTTTTTGTTTTCTGGTGCATTTGGCTGGTATTGCACAGATAATGAGTCTGATAAGCGTATGAAGATTTTGTCAATCAAAAACTACCTTTTCGTGATGTTTTCGTGACAATTTTGAGTACCCTTCACCAGTGTCGGTAGTATTACAAATACCATTTGGCAGTCATTAAGTGCATACTTAGTGACTGTCAAATGGTACCTAATTGTTTACCATTTTGTTGGTAATTAATCTATTAAATGGCTAAAATAAATGATAATGATACTAATCTTTATTGACACAAATTTTAATTCATTTTTGTGAATTCCCTAGCTCCTGCGCCGCTCCTGCGCCTGTACACTGTATTACAGGAGCTAGAAATAGATTCATTGTCCAAATTTTTAGCTGAATTCTGCCAATTAGTATGTCTTTAAAATATTGTGTTTGACTGTACCCAATTATCACCTTCACAGGCACAGAAAAATGTGTATTTTATTAATTTGACGACATTCTATGTGAGGTGTTAATTAAGATATCACAATCACACTGACATACCACCAAAGTTCACATTGCAGAATGAGATTAATATATTAAGTAGGTATGTGCTGGTCGTCTATCCCTGAGTGTCAATCAGTCATTTGGAGATCACATGTATCACATAGGGTTACATTCGACCAAATTTGTCCAGCTTAATAAGATCCTGTCTAGACTATGTCGGGCATTGATATTTGTCGGGACTTCTCGACTGCAAGGGATTTTTTATTGAAAATAGGAAAAGTTAAATGAGTGCTGAAAGATTAAATAGTAAAACGTCTGGTCAATTCCTGAAAAATTTATGACCTTTCAAGATTAGAAATGATAACCCTACATCTATGCATGTAGGGTTAGGTACCATTTCTAATCTTGAAAGGTCACTTGTTAGGTAAAATCGAACCACCCACCCACGTGAATGATTGATTACAGTTCAATATCAGGTGCCTTTTATCACACCCCAAATTTATCTCAATAAGAGGTTAACTTGCCAAACTACTATGCAGGTTATCTCAGCCATTGACGTAAAGCGGTAATTTCCACAAATTAATAAGCAAAACAATACATAATTAATATAAACAAAGCCAAGTCAAACTGATAAACGTAATCAAATCATTGTTACATATTTAATGCTTTAGGTAAACAACTGTTTTAAAAATAACGACCGTGTTAAAACTGATAAAGTAATGATAGATACAACATGCTTATTGATCTGCCAAACAGTGAAATATTACACAATAACTTTAATTACTGGCGAAAAACAACTAAGGGATAATTTTACCAATAGCAGATACTTATCTCTTATCCGCAGAACGAAATTGATATCTTACAGTTTTTGCATGCAACATGTATTTGTCAGATAACATCTGATGTTGACAAAAATCAGCTCTAACAACTTCCAAGTAAGATTCAAATTAATTTAAATTAAAAAAAAAGCCAACAAACACCATAAGTCAGACATGCATAAAGTTTATTTATGGGCCAATTTTTCAATCTTCAAGAAAACTTTTTAGTGTCAGGATTTTGCGGTTTGACAGCATTTGTAAAGAAAATATGCCAAACTGCCCATATTAATTATTAGGGTAAAAGATATCAATTGTAAAATTGGCTTTGGAAAAATTACTTCTCAACAGCCTGTGTGAGCGGACCAGAAGGCTTCCCACCATTGGGAGAGAGGTTCTGCCAGAAAATGGTGTGGTTGATGTGACCACCGCCATTGAACTTTAATCCTGGAGCTAAGCTGATGACTGTGCTGATGTCACCTGAAGATAACACGGTCATAACAATTTAGAATTTTATAAGATTTCACAGTAGTGTATGAATTGAATTTGGTTACAAAAAGAAAGAAAGAAAGAAAAAGTATTTATTTGAAAAAAAAAAAAACAGCTCGTGAAATTTAAATTTTCTTGATTTTTGCAATTTCCAGCACCCTAATTGCGTAACTCACGATTAATCATTATCTGTTTCAATTTGACAATTAAACAATATTCATTGCATTATTTACCTTGTTGACCAGGCACATTTTTCGAACATAAGAAGCAATCTGTTTCAAAACTAAACAGATCATGATTAATAGTGAGTTACGTAATTAGGGTGCAGATCAGTGTCAGGTTGTTTGTTGAGTAATATATGATTCGCAACCATAACAACACAGCTTTACAGAAGTAAAATCATTAATACAACCAATTAAGTACATTTAAACCCATTAACCCGTTGCATGTCTAATTCAAAATCAAAAGTAATTTTATAAAAATTAGGCTTCAGCACTTTTCAAATGTCAATTAGCAGCAGACACAATAGAAATCCTATTGTTATCGGTACACATTGTGTGTATACTTGACATGCAAAGAGTTCATAAATGATTTTATTGCACTAATAGCTATACACGTTAATCATGTTTTCAAAACTAGATGAGGTTGGTGTTTCCTATTGTGACTACCCTGAAACAAAAAAAAACAACACCAAAACAAACTCAGAATGAGTCATAAAACATACAGCCTAACCTTCTTTAGAATTTTCTTACAATTTTCTTTAGTCCTAATCTTGGTTGTTGTGAGAAAATTAATATTGACCCATCTATCAAGTAACAGACTAAATTGATCTATCTTTCCGTTGCTGCTAAACTTAAATAACTAAAAGAAACTGTTCCTACTAAATACAGCTATCATACATCAATTTACATACCTACAAGCTTCAAATTAAGTTCTAGGCAAAAAATATCGCCAACTAACTTTACACACTACACACACAATCCTACGATTATTTCACCTTATGTTACTCTTCACAAATATAACCATAACTTTATTATAGTCTTACCTCTCTTTCAAAATTATTTACTTTTTATAGTCTAAATTAAAATGCCATACAATGTGATCATGTTTAAAGGGGTGTGAGCCTAGAGGTCTGTCTTACAGGTCCCGAACCTAGTTCAGACTCCAGCTCTCACAAAGGTTCTAGAATAAGGCAAAATTTTATAAATCAATTTATGTTACAATGTACCTTTATGAGAGAAATAAACTATAACTATAACTAACAATACTAAAATCTCATTACGAAATAAAATAAAATCTCTTTACTTGTCAACAGCCTGCTTTAAACTTTCAGAAGGGCAACTTTCACATGGTGTAAGACTCGGCCATAGAATAGAGTGGTTCACATGACCCCCTCCATTAAACTTTACCACACTGAGAAGCCCTATAATCGTGTTCGTGTCTGCTGCTGCCAAAGTATTATTTTATAATTTGGAGATGAGTATGTACTACTGTTGGCAATTTATTATTTCAGAGGTTTGTTATGGAATAAAATTTAAAGGAATATTTGTCAAATCTCTGAAAGACTTACTAGTTACCTTTAGACTGTGCCTGAGCCAGTTTTTCTTCAGCAGCATTCAAGTTGTTAATGTATGTAGCATGATGCTTGGTGTGGTGCAAGCTCATGATCTCTCTGCTGATCACAGGCTCCAAGGCACTGTACTCATAGGGCAGCTCTGGGAGAGTGTGTTTCATGCGTGCTGCACCCACAGACCCACTGTGAACAGTACGACACGTCAAATCAATAACACGCAATGACAAATTACTGCAGAGCCGGCCCGGCGGCCAGGGCAATGTCCGTTTTACATAATTAGGCCATTCAGTTAGTTAAAATACATTAAATTAATAGTTCAAACAAACATTTAAATACAAAAATAACAAGTGAAGCAGAAAAAAGAATTTGCGATCAATAACATGGTTCAAAATCACATGAAAATTTAAGACTTTTTGTAGGTAGTCCTGCATTCTTTTTAAGATACTTACACCATAAGCCGGCGAGTAGCAAACATAATGAAAGGCAGTGAATTAAATGCAAGAGTTACTTTAAATAAATGTACCGGCGAACGATTACCCGATAGCAATACAATTTATTATCAAAATGCAGAATTATGCAACAACAGCTTATTGCAATTCTTTTCTGTCAAACTTACACACACGACAAGAGTGTTGCCAACTCCAAAAGTTCAAATTATCGAGATCCGGTCACGTCGCGTCGTCGGCCCGACGCGCGACGTGAAAATTATCGTATTCTGGGCAAAAAACGGCCATACTACAGTCAAACGAAGAGTATGTGCCATGTTTCACCAGCAGATCAAACCGTAAACGTGTTTTCTCGTTGCGTTTAGTAATTTTTTTTTTAATGTTTTTCACCATAAAATTTAATAAAGAAACATCTCTTAATTTTTTTACCTATAAGCCATTTGACGTTTTGTTTACGGCTTTGTGCTTACTGCGGATGGAAACAAATGAATATTTTGAGAATTGTGCGCTACTGTGGGTAAGTTTAAGGGAAAGAGAGAGAGTCATTCACTTGTTGATGTTGTGATGCTATCATTCTTCATATTTGGCATTGTGATTTTGTTTGTTTTTTTTTGCGTTTAATTTTTTCTGAATTGTGAAGTCAGAAAAAATTGTGAAACTTTCAATTTTTTTCTCCGAAGCCCAAATTAACGTAGAGACGCCAGCACATCAAGCTATCCCAAACTGTCAAATTTTCCCAATTGAACATGAACCTTAAACTTACGTGGAGCTGGCGTCTGTTGAAATTCATTATCGTACCATTGTCCGATATATCGTACGCCCCCATAATTATCGAACGGGTTGGCAACACTGCACGAAAATCACAAAAATTTACATGGACACTATGGACAATTCACAATGTCATTTTGTTACTTTTGGCATCAAACGTTCAGCCTATCTCTTTCACACACAAACCTTTTCCACTATTGAATTATTTCTTCATCCTACTCAACTCAAATGTATGCCTTAGGTTGCCCAAATTAGCCCAAATTACCCAAATTGGAACGTTTCTGATAGAAACCATAAAGATTTTTTTTTCTTTACCGAAATTCTGATATTCTCGAAAACCAAATGATAACTTTTGGAATTCTTTTGAAAACTCTAAACACCACTTGATTTCAATCTCATAAATTGCTACAATTTTACCTAATGATTATTTGATTCTATTAAAGTTTTAAACCTCTTCAACAGAGTGGGAAAGGCTTTTACCGCTAGTGCCACCAACGAATACCGGCTGAGTACGATACTACGATAGTCGGCCGCGCCGGTATTCGTTGGTGGTACTCGGAGTACTTGCTTTGCTGAATGCCGAGTGAGTTATGCAAGCTAAGGTTGCTGTAGCATTATGAGCATGCTGTAGGTTGGTGCAGCCCACAGACGAGACATCTCACGTCACGTCACTTATTCGGAATTTCACTAGTGTGCGTTCATGAGCCGTGTTCACGTGAGCCCACAGTCTATTCGTGTGCATAGTGTTACGAGACGTGCGATGAACGTACGACAGTGCTGTGTGCTGTGCTGTGAAGTTTTTGCCGATATTTTGTTGTGATCACATGAATAGCTACTATATTTTCCTTCGAAATTAAAACTTTTCTTAGTTCATTAAGTGTTCAGTTAACGAAATAGACATAGTCCAAGTGTTTCCACCGTAGTGTGGACATTGCTATAATAAGCGGTGCATTTGTTTATTTATAGACAGTCGCAATTTGCAGTCATGTAATTATTCCTGTGGCGCTAAAATGTCTCAGAAGGATACTGCGATACATTTATTAGCCGGAGGGTGAGTATTGGGCCGCGGGAGGTCCATGATATGATAAACATCATTTTTGTAATGCGTTATCATGACATAAATCTTTATCATAGTCTCGATGGCTTTTTAACTCTGAAATATTGGCACATGTGGCGAGACGATGTTTACGCCAGCGTTTTCGCTGTGCCTACGCGTGGCATAAATGTACTATCTACACAAACATCAATATTTTTAAATTTTGTGTTAATAAAATTCATGAACTTTGATTATGCAAGCTAAATTTCATATTGACATTTGAATTATCCCCACAAACATTGTTACATTCGTTTTCAGTTATTAAATCTCTATTTCTTACATAAATATAGATGACAAACCACCTTGAGAATGAGATAACGACACAGTACACCATATTATAATAGTACTATGTTGTTGTTGATGCAAATACTTACAAATGGTTATTAGAAGTACCTAACAATTTTTAAATATTTTGGTATTAGAATAACACACACTTAAGTAAGTTTTATTGTGACCGATTTCATCATTCTAATTGATAGTTACATTAACAATCTCAAATCACTTTTGGAACTATATTTATAATTCCTAGTGAGATAAAGACAGTATTGTGGCATTGGACTAAACTAAAAAATGCTTTTGTACCACAAAAATAAGTAAAATTGCACCATCCAAACTTAGTAAATACATGTCAATGTACACAATTGACTAACCCATAGTATGCATACACACAGCAAACATTTGTAGCCACCTAGGTACTGATCCAAAATCTAATTCAGAAAAACAAACCAGCCTTTATATTAATTCAACATAATTTAGAATGAATGAATGAAATGCACTGATCCCAGCATAGCTTGACTGATTAATCGAAAGAACCCCAAGATTTTCACTAGCCCTTGGAGCCTTATGCTTCATGGTGTTACAGAGGCCATTGCATATCAAAAAGTAAGCTGGGGGCGTGGTAGTCAGGTAGACGTACCCTTAGGCTAGCAAAAGGATTTCGAGCCTACTGGATATGCATCCTGGAGTAGTGGAGTGACAGGTGGTATTTATTTATAGCAGGGGTTCCCAAACTTATTTTTCTACTGCCCACTTTGAGAATAAATATTTTTTTACCGCCCCCATTTTTTTCACCTACCTACTTAAAAACCACTATAACTTCAAATTAAATTAATTATTGTGAGCTATATTAGCGCAGATTGAGCGGAATTAGCGGGTCTCTAACCCCTTTAGGCCGCACCCACAAGGGGGTGTTATCGCCCACTTTGGGAAAGGCTGATTTATAGCATCTTTTCACTGTGTGGCCAGCATGTTCATTCAGGTCGAGCTACTTGGGTAGGTTCAACTGTTTTCTTAGCTCTTTTCTATGCTGTTGCTTTGCTATGTTCTGTGTTATTATTGTTTTCATAGTCGTCTTCTGAGTTATCGCTGCTATCAGTTTCTGGTTTCCAGAACCGGATTCCCATTTCGAAGTATTTCATGCCCTGTTTTAGGTTGTTGTTCCATGTGTAGATAGGTCGTCCGAACTTCTTAGATTTAGCCATACAGCTCCATTGCTGCATGCAATACGTGTGGTTTATCCCGTCTGAAGACGTGTGCTAATTAGCACATCCTGCCTGTGGTTCTTGATGCGTTTTGTTATGGTTTTTCCGTCTATGGTTTGGTGCATTTTCTTAGGTCTTGGTTTATTCCTGGCGTGGTTCATCAAGTCACTCATGAGTATAGCTTCCGAGTCTTGATCTGTTCGCCTTATAGGTAATAGTTAAGACAGGCCGTTGTCTGCAACTTCACGTCATAGCGCGTATTTTGCGTACGGGTGGGAGAATCAGTTATTCGATCCACCCTAGCTCCCCGAGAAAGGTCAGCAACGACTTGGTGTTGCTGAAAATCTCACGTAGAGTACCTGGGTTACTGAAGTATTTTCCCTGTAATTAGCGACCACCGGGCAGTTTAACAGCACATGAGCTGCTGTCTCGTCGTCCTCCATTCAGGCCCTGCACAGCAGACTGTCTGTTGGTCCTATGACAAAGACATGATTGGATCCACAGTTACAGCAGCTGTTATTGGCCATGGATCAAATCGAGATCAATCTGTTCGCCTTGGTGAAGGTCGATAATTTTAAGCCATATATCATACAAGGTACGATAACCATTCGGTACATAAGTCTAGCTACTCAGATTATAAAACATAATCTGAGTCTAGGTAACTTCCAGTCCACTTTGAGTTTATTATGAATGGTAGTAATGATTTGGCGTTTCTCGTGACCTATTGGCATGCGGATGTTATGTATGTGCCTAGGTATTTGATTTAGTCCACTGTTGGTATTCTTGTTCCGTTGATGGCCACGTTGGTCGTTTGCTGTGATGTTATGGGGTCCCTAATTAGATTTGTTGTTTTTGTTTTGTTTATTTGGAGGCCTACGCTATTTATTAAGGGTTTAATTTGTTATAAGATGCGCTCTAGTCCTTTTAGATCACCTGTAAAGAGGATAAGGTCGTCCGCAAATGATAATGCCAGGGAGAGTGAAATTTCGCGGTCGTGATCTGGTTCTGAGGACTTCGTCGATGACCAATCTAAAAGCGAGGAGATAGGGGGCAACCTTGTTTAACTCCCCTTCCTTTGACAATCCAACTGCTTTGCTGACCGCACCATTTGATGCATGTTCTTATAATCAAGCATGCCTTTTTTTTTTTTGGGTGGGAAATCATCAAATGACTTCTGCTGAGTAGAGCAGGAGGGCGTGTCAGACTTTTACTGACTAAAACCCACCCGTGTTACCTCAGTAGCCCGTATGCCAGGGGCTGTGGTATCTCTTTCGAACAAACCCGCACCCCTGGCAGGCATCGGCCCTTGCGGACCCCACCAGTGGTTGCTGACATCTTTGACAGCGCGCGTGCGGAACACAACGCGCCGTCCCGTCTACCACTTTTCGGCCGCAGGGGATAGGGAGAGCGGCCCGACGCTATACCGACACTCCTCTTCCCCTGCGGCCCTATCGCGTCCGCCATCAAACGGTGGCGGCCCCGTCCAGGCCACGGAAGGGAAGAGCGCTGCTCAGAAGCATCGGCACTCCTCCTCTACCGCAGCCCGTAACCCTCAGCCGCGATGCCTCCCATTCGACATCGCGGCCCACCTCAGTTGCGGTGCACCTCACCGCAACCTACTTTTTGGCCGCTACGTCAATGGCTTGAAGGCAAAAGCCCTGACGAGCGGCCCCACCTTTGGGTTCCTCTTGGCTTCACCGTGGCCGGAATCCACGGTTACTGAGCCCCCCGCAACGACAATGCGGGAACCCACTCGGGGGGGAGCATGCCTTGATTATCCTGTTGGTCATCGATTTGTTGGTTCGTTCCAATATTGAGTACGACGTTGTCAAAGGCTTTTTCTATGACGAGGGCGATTACGTAAATTCGTTTACCTTTTGAGCGTCAAAATGTGGTCATCAGTTGATCAATTGTTTAAGAACGCTCCTTGGTAATTTCCCAGCTCCGTTATTGTATCGTCTAGTTTTTTTTTAGTAAGTATGAGGTGTAAATTCTGTAGCCCGTATTACAAACCGTTATGTGGCGAAAATCGTTTGCAACGTTAGAATTTTTTTTTTTTGGGATTGGTATTGTACCGGGCTCAAGCCACGTGCCGGGTACAATGTTTTGTGTCCAGGCTATATTCATGTGTTTAGTTACGGCTTCCTGTAGTATTTGGGGCATCGCTTTGTACAGGTCGATTACCAACTGGTCCGTTCCGGGGGTTGTCCCGTTTCGCATTTTATTGACGATTCTCGTTATTTCGTCCACCGTCGCGTCGCGTCGGTCCTTTGCAGTGTGGTTCGATTATCGGTTTTGTTAAATTAACCATTGGTATATGAAAGCTCTCGGAGTTTTTTAGTATTTCTCCCCATTTGGACATCTACACGGTTTTTGTTTGGCGTTTTGTTTGCTGTTTGCTTTTCCTGTAGAATGAGTTGAGCATTTGCATGCGTTTTGCAGGGTGAATTTTCCTAGTCCGGTGAAGCAGGCTCTGCATGTATTTTTTTTGTTCTTTCAGATGTTTAACCCTTTGGAGTGTCGTCTGGCACTCTTTTACTCGGTTATGCCTATTGGGGCTATCCGGTTGTCTGCTATGTAGAAATTTGGCTTTTTGTAGGTTAGCAAGGGCTAATCAATGATCCCTTGAGTACAGTGGCTGAAAACACAGAGTTTCCTGGACAGCGGCTTTTAATACCTCCGTAGTGGTGTTCCAGGGTATTTCGATGTTTTCATCTATTGGGGTGATTCCTATATTTGCTAGTTTTTTTGTTATGCATTCTTGGTATTTTGTTTTGGTAGAATTTCTATTGAGCGCGGCGTAGTTGCATTATTTATGGTTGAAATGCTTGGCCTCAATTGTTGTTTCGTTTGTACCTTGCCGTTGCTTTTAGGTATTGTGTTTAGTTTTTGTTTACAATTCTCTTTTGTCTTACCAGTCCTCATTATTTTATGGTTGGAGGTGCAGCCAGGGCCTCATTCACCTTTAATTCTCCTGTTGCGTGTGGCGTCATGATGTGATCCAATTGCGATTTTTGAGTGCCGTTCGACCATCTTATTCTGCATGATGATCTTGCTTTTGTTGTTTCAATTTGAAGTTTTCCCTGTTGGCTATATCCAATCAAATGTTAGAAGTTTCCAACTAAAACAGCGGACTCCTGCGGCCCTCACAAGGTCATCGGTCCTACTTGTAGGAGGCCTTCCAACTTCAGAACTTTTCGGCCCCATCGGCTATCTGTTCTGCGTGCAATGTGCCCTGCCCACTGCCACTTAAGTCTGGCAATTCTTCGGGCTATGTCGGTGACCTTGGTTCTCCTGGGGATCTCTGCATTCCTGATTCGATCATGCAGGGAAACTCCAAGTATAGCCCTCTCCATTGTTATTTGGGTGACTTTAACCCTTCATATGAGGCCCATCGTGAGCGACCACGTTTCGGTTCAAAATGTCATCACTGGCAACACCAACACGCCACTGTATCCAGTATCGTCCGCAATTAAGTACGTCTGATAACGGTGTACATAGTGTTGCCTATCGTTGCTCGCACTGCGTTAACGAGTTAACCGGTAGGGGGCTGCTCGTTTGAAGTTGAGGTTTCATGTGTTTTTCCTGTTCTTGTCGTTTGTTGCCCCGGTTACCTAATTGTTCGGTATGATGTGGTGTTTTAACCCATAACAACTGAAAGATTTAAAAATGACAGCTGGGTCGAATGGCTTAAGATGCTATCTGTGACACAAAGGAGTCAAGATATGTTAATGATGGTTACCCATCCTCGAGCCAACCATGGCAAGAGCCACGAACGACCCATGCAGCTGTTATTAATTATTCATCGTTAGAAAAAGGCTAGGCAGATGGGCGATGATGAGACTGAGATCAATACAATCGTTCTTAAAATTACGAGAATAGTGCCCTCTGTCCTCCGATCATGTGTCTGATTAAATGGTCTACTGTTAAATAATTGTTTTCATTTGTTAACAATTTAACTACAACAACCAATTGTAAACCTTGACATGTAATTTAGAAACAAAATCAATTTAATAATGCTCCATGATGTTATTAAGCAGACAAGGGCCAGTATTCAGATGCCATAATTTATAACAATCCTCTTTCCAGAGTTGCTGGTACAGCCGGAGCTGTAGTAACATGTCCTTTAGAAGTAGTTAAGACTCGTCTCCAGTCCTCAAAGGGAGTTGGAATATCACCACCGTCTCAGCCTCCACCTTCTGATAACACTAACAATGCCAGGAAAATCTGCTCGAAGATCCCCAGACATCAGGTATGAACGAATTGATACGTACTGCCTATTTATTTTTATAATAAGTATTTTTAATTACCTAATCGTTTTCATGCAAATGGATAGGTAGGTACCCACTGGATTAAAAACTGAGAGATTTTAAGAGAGATAAATGAGAATCTTTGATACTTGCTCCTACTAATATTTGGATGTTTATCAGTCAATATCTCTATCTAATAACTATCTCAATATAACCTGGATTAACATATAGGATACTTCTTATCCCGGTAGTACGTATCGTATCCCGTGGGATGGGATAATTTCCGACCTCCTTTCGGAGGCGAAGCTGCTGACAAAAACTAGTAAAGAATAATAATAATAAACACAGCAGATTATCAGGTACTCGTAATCAATTGAAATGTGATTTATCAAGACTGGCAAGTCGGTGATTATCATTTAGAGATTAACATTGCAATTTAACCTAATTATTATTTTCATTTGATTAAAAAAAAGAGTTTTTGGAAGGAACTTATTCGAGAAAATTAGGGTCTCCTAATTCAGATTAAGAAGACTAAAAACATACCCAATCCTTCCTTGGCAGTCGGGTAAACATATATGAGAATTAATACCAACTGGCTGTCTGCATTATTTTCACAAATAAGACAAGTTTAATCTTTTTACTAGAGAAATTAAATAAATTTAAAAAAAATGTATTCGAATGGGCAGCAGCGCAAGTTCCCTCTTTAAGGAGTGGCTTGAGAAGCGGCATGGCGTCCTCACCTTCCGCCTGACGCAGATTCTCACCGGACATGATTGTTTCGGGAGGTTCCTGTTTCGAATAAGGCGGGAGGAAACGCCCGAGTGTTTCCATTTCGAAGGCGGCGATCTCTCGCGTCCGGCCCTGGTCCAGGCCATGGTTCGGAGCGAGAGTGCATGGGTAGCCGTCACCTCCTTCAGCGAAGCAGTAATGCTCGCGAAGAGGGAGGCAGCGCACGTGAGGGAGAGGCAGTATATGCACCCTCACGGCCTTAGTCGCCGCAGGAGACGCCCTGGGCGTCGGGAATCCTAGGCTGATTTCCGACCACCGTAGGCGTGGGCTTGCGGACGGCGAATAATGGGTAGCTCGCTGTCCGGCAAGGACCAAGCTCAGGTCGACGGCGCGTTGTGTTCCACACGCGCCTCAAAGAGATGTCAGCACAAACCGATGGGGCCCGCAAGGGCCGATGCCTGCCAGGGGTGGGGGCTGTTCGAAAGAGATACCTCCGCTCCTGGCACATAGGCTACTGAGGGAACACGGGTGGGTTTTTAGTCAGTAAAAGTCTGACACGCCCTCCTGCTCCACCCAGAGCGAGAGAAGTTATTTGATGATTTCCCACCCAAAAAAAAAAAAAAATGGGCAGTAGCGTTCTCAATACATTTTACCACCCTACTGTGATCGCCGACTCGCCCAAACTCCCTCCGTTTTTGGGGGTGGCCTATGTCCAGCACTGTACGTCATTCGGCTGTAATTATGATGATAATCTTTTTGGACATATAAAAAAAAATAGGTTACTTACAAAGAGCAAAATATAAACAAAGAACCGGCGAATATTTTAGTCTCAACGGAATCAACATCGCCCGTGGCCATAATTTGACACGCCATGAATACCTACTTAATCAAGTTTGCGTTTTTGAGTTCAGTCACTGTTGGGCAGCTTCCAATTCCACTCGATAGCGTAACCATCCTTTAGATAATCGATTTTGTATTATGTAACCCGGTTACATAATACAAAATCGATTCGAAATCAGGTTTTTTCAATAAAACAAAAAGCTGTTCAGAATGTTGCCAGATAAAAAAAAAAAACTGAATTGCGTTCTTGTGTTTCACACATGGTTGTAATTAAATTTTAATACAGCGCCCACCGGATCCCTAGACCAATAACAGGTGCCATATGAAGTGGACAAACACAGCAGACTATCATGTCGATCGATGAACTTATGCATCATTTTGTTAGGTTTACCAAAGTCAACTGCAATTGGATCGATATAAGTTAAACTGTTTGTTTTTTACTCGTAAATACGTCGATCGTGCACCGACGCACCTTCGATCAAACTTAGGGTTTATTCCGAATGTTTATTTACAGTAACAGAACATAGATTTTATTTCTTAAGCGCTATATTAAGATTGATATTATCATGGTATTTTCCTCATCATAATAGTGGTATTTTTCCTTATTTATTGTTTTACTGCGCCTTTTCTAACTTATCTATCATACCTCCTATTATTAGTTTGTTGTCGAAAGAGTCACTCCCAAAATCTGAGTAAACACAACCCTGAGGGGTATCGCGTAACACACTAGCGGAAGGAATGGCTTTAATTTTGAGTTCTACAACATTCATTGCGTTGGTTACGTTGTTGGGTAGACAAATTTTTCGAACACATTTCCATATACAGGGAAAGTTTTTATCCAGTGCGCAAACTAACCATGAATTCAGCATATCATTCTAGACCCCCTAGCGCAGAAATTTTTCGTCGGTTATACAAAAAGAAAACAGCTGTTTCATAGAAAAGTGCAATACCTACGCGGTCAAAATGTATGAAACAGCAGTATTTTTTTGTTTAACCGGCGAAAAATATGTGCGCTAGGGGGTCTAGAATGATATCCTGAATTCATGGTTACAGTTTGCGCAATCAATAAAAACTTTTCCTCTATAGCAATAGATTTACATTATCCTTCCAAACGATTCAGATTTTGATTGATAGTGTGTTATGTTACGCAATTAGGGTGCCTCGGGTCAACTTTTTCAAAATAGGCTGCTTATTGGATAGAAAGCCGTTAAAAACGTAAATGTCTAACGGTCGAAAATATACATAATTCATCGGCTCTTATAAGATAACCTTTTCTAGCCTTACTCCTAAGCAAAGATATGCTTGTATCTCTTAGCTCCTATTTAAGACATTTCATTCAGGCCAGAAATCCTTTACACTCCTTTCGAACTCCTACAATGCAAAGAGCAACTCAAAAAAATCTGTGTCCTTGTTAAAGAACTGAAATATTAACCATGCATTGATTTGTATTTACGAGTCACCATTTCGTTCGCCCATTTCGACAAGTATTGCATGGGCGCTATTACTATGTCTTCTGTCTGGCAAGATATTTTTCCCATCGATCGTGTGTTCAAGAAAACAGTTCGATTGTTAGTTTGTGTTTCACTTTATTGCAGAAGAACATTTAATCTATCATATTTACCATTGCTTATGTTCATGCCATATTTGAGAAAGATGAAAGGACTTGATCTAAATGTATTTTTATATTTTATTATGCCAGTAACCTTATCATGGCATTGTTAAATTCTGTCAGTCAGTAACCCAATCATGACATCGTTAAATTCTGTTTTATACGTAAAAAGATTGATTATTTCTTTTGTAGTCTACCAAACCGTTGTTTGCAAACATAGGTATAAAAACAAGATAAGATCCCATCAATGCAAATTACTCGTCTGGCTCTGTCGTCACACAGGGCGAGACAGCTTACAAAGTTACAATACGGGTTAATGTAAACAAATTGAAAGTTTCAGCATATTCTAGTTATCTACTAAATCTAGGAATATGCTATATTTTAGGAAAATACGCTTTAAATACTCAACTACTCTAACAAACACGTTTGCGTCATAGAAATGCACCTCTAATCTATTTTTGCAGAAAACCACCCATCGCCCAACGTGCATATTGTTATTATTTCAATAAGTACCTTCTTCGGTTATTGTTTTAACTTATCAGTACTATTAAAACAATATTATCAGCCTTATCATCAAAGCTATCTACAAATTATGTAATAAAAATATCTATAATCAGTCGTATACAGCACAAAACAATGTCAGAAATTAATGGTTTCGTGTTGGATGTTAATTGTCAATTTTCATCAATCTTCTTTATTTACGGATTTGAAATTACTTTTTGCATTTGATAGCCTAAGTTTTGACGAAGGCCAATAATCCATTTAACACAGGCTATGACCTCCGTTTACTTCGAAAACCTCTTCCAAGACCCTGTCTCACAGTTATTTCGATCCAAAGCCAATGTGTACTATTGCTTGTTTTTTTTATCCTGCTCGCTGTACCTGAACTCATTGCATTACACACAATCTTGCTAATCCACTGCTTCAAATGTTCGAAAAAATTGTCTGTTCAACAACATTAATAACGCAATTAATATTGTTGAACTGTCAAAATAAATACAATTCCTGCTGTTAGGTTGTTTCGCAATTACCTGGCTTGTTTAGAATATTTTAGTTCACCACTTTCCTAGCTCCTCCTATCTGGGCTAGTCTCAGATTGTGGAATCTCCGTATAATGCCCCCTCTATGATGATGATGGGACTCCCTTTTCCGCACTTAGACTCCCATTCGGTCCATCGTGCGTGAGGTTTCTGGCTAACAGAGCCAGCCTGGCTCCGCCTAAAAGAACAGAAGCTTCCTGGGAGCTTCACAGGCTTCGCGGAGCGACCTCATTGTTTCGAGGATTTCTTCACGTTGAGAAGCCACGGCCTCGCATTCCAGGATGACGTGGGCGGCTTATTCCTCGGTGTCAAGGCAGCCCCTGCAAAGCGGGCTGTCTGTTGCGCCTAAACGCCCCCTCTATTTTGAATCTGGATCTTATCAAGCTACCAGCACCATATCGTCTTCGTTTGGTCCGTAATTAAGATAATTATAGAATAAAACATGCGTTTAAATTAAATCAGTCGCAACAGTTATAATGATAAGATATTAAACATGTGTTGCTAAGATTGCACACGTGCCAAACAATACCTTTTGCATTAAATTAGTCCGTTAATAATTCCGAAAATACTAATGAGATGTCAAAAAATAAAAAGCAATAATTACCTACCTCAACTTGACAAGAACATTAATGGACGAAAGTACTTACTTTGAATTCATTGAGTGCTGTAAATTCATGTTTTCAGTCATCTAACACTGTCAGGCTAAACCCTTTCCAATCCGACATGATATCATATCGTATATCATGGTTTTTCTTCAATCAAAAGTAAACGGAAAATATTGGTGAAAACTTCCTTATTGCGGTGAGAATAATCGCCAAGTCGCCAGCGCGCAGCGTTGTGAGTGCTTTTCTATCTATCAAAATAGTTTTCAAAACTACCCTCTCTATGTTATCAATGTCTGAATTGAAATTGTTTATTTTGTAAATAGGATAAGTATCGTCATATTATAAAAAAAAAAAACGCAAAAATAAACTAGATGGAGTCGACATGTCCTATCTGGAAATGGCGAAACAAACTCAAGGGTCAAAGTCTTTTTTAATCTTGGTCATATAATTGGAAGACAATGTAGATTAGTGCCTGAAATGGTCTTGGACAGATTTGAGGGGACCAGTCCAGTCGGTGGAAGCATTTGTCAGCTTTTGTCTATTATTACGTTAATCTGATCATTAAACAGGAAACTGTTCAGTTAGGTAGGTCCAACTTCGAGAATGAGGTCAATCGTCGAATTCGACTCGGGTGGGCAGCGTTCGGGAGGCTAAGCAAAACCTTCTCGTCCCAAATACTGCAGTGTCTTAAGACGAAAGTCTTTGACCAGTCCGTGTTGACCTATGGCACTGAAACATGGTCGCTAATCACCAATGGCCTTATTAGAAGGCCTAAAGTCCCCAAAAGGACAATGGAAATGGGTCAATCCTTGGAGTTTCCCTCAGTGATCGAATCAGGAATGAAGAGATCCGCAGGAGAACCAAGGCAACAGAAATAGCCCAAAACATTGCCTGGGCAGGGCACATTGCTCGCAGAACAGATGGCTGATGGGGTTGGAAGGTTTTGGAATAGCGACCGTGAAGACGTAGGGTTAGAAGGCCTCCTACAAGGTGGACCAACGACCGTTCAAAGTGGCAGAACTTGGGGGAGGTTTATGTCCAGCAGTGGACGTCTGGCGGCTGAAATGATGATGATGATAATTGAACCATTATTTTAGTTTTGAAAGCGAAAGCTAGCCAGAGATTAATCTTACTAACATTCCATAAACACAGCATTACCTATTTTAATCAGTCCATAAGACGGATAAACGCTGACATTTCCAGATACAAATCTGATATCGTTTTAAAAGATAATGCGATCATAAATACAAATTACTGCGCATTATTTATATTTCGTTGAGTTACATAATTATGCACGTACAAATCTTTAGCTAATGAAGTATTTACATTTACTATTAATACACTAAAAATTGAATATAATCAGAAGAAAATATTGTTGCACACAATATTATAATGATTGCAGCGGCAGAGATAATGCGCTATCGGGGCATAATTGCAGGAAATTACGAATGCAAACACGCTAACTTCTGCCAAGTAATGTAAACAAAACATGGCAATTTCAAACAAAATTTATCAAATTCATACCTATAACACCTAATGGTAAACGTGTTTGCTATACACACCTACAACGAACAGTGTTTTGATTACCAACGCTTTTATAATAGTCTACTATTGTTAGGATAGCAATATACGTATAGAAAAAAAAAAAACGTAAGTATCTTGATTTTTTGAACCAATTATCATCAACATGCAAACAGAACTTATGAAAGATGTCGAAATTTGCGAATTAGTAACTTATGTAAATTTTGGTAGGTACTTTGATCATTTTGATAAATTAACGTATTTATACAAAAATGTTTTCCACTACTAGTTTTTATTTTTCTGAATGACGCGTCGTAACTTGAGTACCGCTTACTCGTAAGAAATTCTACGCGCCACACAGTTTTGCATATTTTGTTGCTAATGTACACAAACTGCGCACTTTACTATCAGTGTGTCGAATTTTTTGCACGTAAAACTATTGTATAAACCGGTTCACGATACCTATTCGTGTTCATTAATCGGTTTTGATATTAACATCACCAGCTGACATGAGATAACGCCTTAGAAAAACATCTTAGATACCTACTCATTGCCAAATAATAAATTGATCAAATTACACGCTTTCTGCAAATTTTTGTCCGTCGACAAATATAAATATTTTTTTGAACCATCTGCGAAATCACCAATATTAAGAACGTCACCTTTTAGGTATCTCTCGTCAAAAATGTAATACACTTGGTAACAAGAAACAACCTTGCTTAATCAATATCAGCAAAAATCAAAAAGAAATTATTGAGCTAGTGAGTGACCCAACATTGGCATTAGTCCAACCAACGATACAATATATTATGTACTACCTCGACATGCCAGATTCGGCGGTAAGAAAGTGGTCTTCATTTACAGACCCCACCCTAAGTTCCGTGCCTATCACATAGGTCACCGAAACGATTAAATTTATCTCTAATGATCATAAACAGTTTTACGTAGGTCTATTTCATTCTGCGTCTAAATCGATCCAGATAGCACGCCTTCACAAATGTTTAAATCAGCCTGCCACGCTACGCCAGATCAATTTATTTACGCAAAATACAGCAAGGATGTTTATAAATATATGTCCAAGTGCAGTGACTGTTATTCGCAATCGCGTCTGATGATAGATTGCTAAAAACAATACCGATGTTAGAACGCTAAGGTCGTAAAAATGGTTCTCTCGTTTCCAATAGCTTCGCAGATTCTAGAAGTATTCGAAAATAACCACCGAAAACTAGGCCAGACATTTGTTTCTTCCCGAGTTGTTTACCAGTCAATGCTATTGGAACAGTTTCCAAGATGGCCATTTTAATCGTTTTTAATTGTCTGTAGTGCGCAAACTTCAGTTAAAAAGCAAAATTAATTTAGCGTGATATTGTTTTGTTCGCATTTTACGGCGTAGTTCTATGTAAGATTAATAATGACCTTGTACAATGTCATTATACATACTGAAACTAACGGCGCTCAAGGCTGTTCTAAAAGTAGAATTATGCATGGCAAGTTGGAATTGCAATAAACATTCATTGGCTTCGCCGTGCATACCTGCCGATGCACTTTCGCTAACAATGATTATTATGAAGTAGGTACTCGAAATTAATAATAATATAAATTATTTTTTCATAAAAAACAGTACTTACATTACATTACAGTTAAGTGCTATGGTAAAGTAAAGTACACAAAAGTTTTAGCATCTGAAGCCGAACTAGGAGGAACCTGTATTTCGGTTAACAGCGCCAATCCCCTCGAGTTACAATAGGATAGAGTTCTTAAATTCATTTTACAAAACAAAGGAATAAAAAGTACTCTAAGGTTGTATTAATGGTCTGCACCTCTCTTTGTGTTATGTGAACTTATGTGATATGGTGAATGGTGAGTGTGAGAGGAATGGAGAACTAGGTACATTAATTGGGACATATCCTAATTTCTAGGTTTATCAGACCGATCTGACATGAACGATAATTCGCAAGTCTTATTTTAAATCAAACGAAAAACATTGTCAGAATCGGGATGCATTCGCAACTGATAAAATCACTTTAACGATACAGTATCATCTCATCTGGCCTGGATTTAATCAACATCCAAGGCTTCCGAGATGATTACTCTGTTGTTTTCCATAGTTTGATCGATGTATGTAAGTATGTAGATATTTCTGTGCACTGAGATATTTTTAGCACTCACTTTAATCATTTATCGTACAGAGGCCAGCACATCAAGCTACCCCAATCTGTCAAATTTCTTTGATAGTTTTTCAACTTTATCACAAAGGAATAAGGTTTATGTTCAATTGGGAAATTTTGACAGTTTGGGATACCTTGACCTGCTGGCGACTGTACATAGTTCGGCTTCGTCTTGGCAGAATTTAACACTTATCTCGTTTCTTTTGGCGATAATATGCTACTAATATAGCCTTGATGAAAAATCGAACTCTATCTAGCCATACTGATAAACCTATTTCATTGGTTCTCTGCTCTGCTCTTTCTCAAATGTTTATCCTAAAAATTATGATGTCGTCGATGTATGCTTAACATTTGCACAAATACTTAGGATGGTTAAAATTGATGGGGGAAGTTTCCTGTGTTATTTTTAATATTTTCAATTTAGTAATAGTTATATTGCCACAGATATGGTAGGCATATTATTAAAGGAAAATGGATTGAATCGGAATAAATAGTGGCGTACAGTACAGCTTGGCTTTGTAGTGTATGTAGGTATCAATGAGAGTTGATTCATTGCTAGGTGCCTATTTCCGTCAGTTAATTTACCTATAAGCCGGTGAGAATAATAGTGTTGTTCTTAGAGATAAAAACGTTTCATCCATGTATGAAACGTAAATATTTTAACTCTGGAGCTGGCAGTATGGAAACATTTGGCCCTAACATTTGCGTAGGTCCCATTGTTTCCATCACTTGTGTAAAGCGCACCTAGTTATTTGCTTTTCACTTTATGTTTTTAGAATAGAGAACAATGTTTTAACAACATTTTGTGTTTTTATTTTATTTAATAAGAACGACAACATTAATCATAATCGAAGGTCATACACATTCAATGTCGGCTTTTAATTGGCATAATAGTACTACACAAATGTGATCCAGATGTATACTAAATCAATGTGTTTAACTAAATTGTTCATTTTTCATTTGCTTTACCTCTGAGACTGCTAACAAAACCTAGTTATCCCTGACCGCACGCGTGCTCGACACAAGCGATGGTTATAATAAAATTGGCCATATAATGCAGGAGGCCAAATGGGGCTACAGACGTACGATGGGCGCGATGTTCGCATACAGCAAGCAAGCAGATCGTATGCTGATGTCGTACAATTGTCAGGTTCAGCAGTGTGCAAGGGCGGGGTACGCCAGGACACCGTCCAGGATGAGCCTTATACAGTGCATCAGGTAAGACCTTATTTTATACTGCGTTTATTTTTCATGTCAACGTGAGCGACGCACGTGCAGCGTCGCATTTATTAATAACACTGTATTATTATCTGTCCATCAAACGCCACGCAATTTTCTTCCCACATATTCTTGGACTTATAAATTTGATTTCCGACACAAGTACGAGTTGTGTGTGAAGTGTTTGCTCCTATCTGTGTTATTTTGTGTGGATTGTCGTTTTGGCTTGCAGCCATTCAGTGACTGTGATTTGGGCTTCTGCGCTGCTAAGTGTACGCCAGACATATAACTGTCTTGTTGACCTTTAATTTAGCTATTTACTTATTCGAACTGATGTCACGAAGATCTTTAGTCCGTGTAATTTAAGTGGAAAAACACAATTCCTCACATAACGAAATGAAAATACAAAAATTCATTTGCAGTGTATTTAAATAATCAAGCACCGGCAAACAGAAGAAGTTCAAACCGCTTCCAACTAGTCCTGTTATCAAGTGTATGTTAATAGATAACAACTGTGATGCCCAAGTGTCACGAGAGCTGAACGTGGGCCGGATTCGCGATCGCGACCCCATTGGTGCGTTCTGTGTTTGTAGATTAGCCGGCTGCTGCCAATACCGGCTGATCGCTTATCAGTTTGCATTTTTCATTAGACCATTACCTCGGATGTCGGAACGAGTACCTCTACCTCCTGTGCAGAAAACGCACATTAATTTAAGCTTCAGCTTTCTCGAGGTTGTGACTCGACCTCACCCGAACTCAGTATTTATAGCAGCTTGTATGTTGACATTACAATTTTATCTCAATGGACGAGATATCCATTTACGTCACAAACTAACTTAATAAATTATCACCGACCTAGGTGCAAAGGTGATTTACTGACAACAGTTTTTGTTTCCAGACACATAGTTCAGACTGAAGGCCCTAGAGCATTGTTCAAAGGTCTAGGACCCAACATAGTTGGAGTAGCACCGTCTAGGGCTATATACTTCTGCACATACTCTCAAGCTAAGGCGATATTGAATCAAAACATATCACCGGATACTCCGATCGTGCACCTATCCGCAGCAAGTGCTGCAGGTAAAACGTTTTACACTGTTCGTGAAATATTTATATTATTTACTCAAGTTTCTATCATCAAACGCTGCTCTTTTATATTATGACTGAGACATGAAATGGAAATGCTAATTATAATAAACATTGTATTATCGCACAGTCTTTCTCTCGTTCCCCTGCTAATTTATTCACGTCGTTGGCTTCAGTAAACGCGCTATGTTTATCACGCATTTGTTTCAAGAACAGTCTGTTTCAGGGTTTGTGTCTTGTACAATGACCAATCCGATTTGGTTTGTTAAGACGCGGTTGCAGTTGGATGGACAAAATGTGACAGCAGTGCAGTGTATTAAGAGGATATACGCCAAAACGGTACCTGAACCAATTTTTTATCACGTCCGTCCGCCTGGTATAAAAGTAAATAGCTTATCTGTGTTTTGATTCATCAAACTCAACAAGAGTGATTGACTTCAGGGCATCAGGGGTTTCTACAAAGGCATAACGGCTTCGTACATGGGTATCAGTGAGACTGTGGTCCACTTCGTGCTGTACGAGGGTGTTAAGGCGAGACTGATGGCAGCAAGGAGTGTTGATGGTGTGCCCAGCGACCATCGCTCTCCTAGAGACTTCCTCGAGTTCATGGGAGCTGGTGCCTTCTCGAAGACAGTCGCTTCTTGCATTGCATATCCACATGGTAAGCAATGAAATCTACTAGACTTTTAATTAACCTCCATAAGATAACAATTACTATTCCATGTTGATACCATTTCAATGCGACAACGAATTTGCCTGCAAAGTGGATGTGCAGCAAACATTTACACACTGATAATAATGATTATCAAATAAACATGCAGGTTATTATCATCAGTCGCCAATGTCCCTAATTAGTAATGCCTATAAAGGAGTCTTCAGGGATCATTGGCTCTTTAACATGGATAAGGAGATTCGCAAGTGATTAGAAACAACAGGTCATTAACATTATGCATGTAAGAGTAAACCGATGTGTCACATAATCTGAAAGATTTTCCGTCTGCCTGATAGCAAGAGTTAATTGCATCTATATGGACTCTGTTGCTTAGTGGGCGTTTGAAAAGTGACGCGCTGTTTTTATGTTGCACCAATGTTGTCTAAACCACTTAAAAGTCGGTTATTTTTCGGTATTTAAGAATAGGAAGCAAATAAGATTATTATTATCACAATATGACACTTTATGATCGACTATATAATATATTGGTGGTACAGTTCCTTTATGAAGTCTTCTATCATTTCCAGAGGTAGCAAGGACACGGCTCAGAGAGGAAGGTGACAAATACCGCAAGTTCTGGCAAACTCTGCACACAGTACTGAAGGAGGAGGGATACCGGGGAGTCTATAGGTAAGCACTGCAGCATTCTTATCAAAAGTCAGCATATTCGCTAACTGTGCCAACTTTTATTTATAACTTCTTTGTCGTTTCAGGGGCTTAGGCACACAACTAGTACGTCAGATACCAAACACGGCAATCATGATGTCAACATACGAAGCCGTCGTGTATCTTCTAACTACACATTTTAATAGTTCCTTTTATGAGAACACCTAGCTAACTGCATATGGAGTCGTTAGTCTTATCCGAGCCGCGTTGAGCGCCAAAACAGTAGCGTAGCCAACATTAGATGACAACGTTCTCGAATGTCCATGTAGAGACATTGTGCATGCTTGTGGCTGACGAATTACGAAACCTGTCGAAACCCACCAGTTTCAGTATGGTAGGAAGTCAGCGTAACACCATGTTCTCAAATATGATAACAATTTCAAGGTCAGCTATACTTGGAAGGGTAAAATTGGCTATATAGAAAATGTTGGAAATTAATGCTTACCTAGTTCTAAAAATCACTCGAAAAATGTAGAGCTCATAAAGAGCAGATATTTTTTAAATTGAGCTACCTATAAAGCCATTGATTGGTCAGTTTTTGTATATAAAAAATATATTAATCATTGTAAAAGTGTGTAAAGGATTTGAAATGTACTTACAAAGGTGATACTACTTATGCAGATAAGATACGATTACTTCCGCTTTTTTAACCTTTGGAACTAATAACTGCAAGTTCCCCTTTTTGAAGTACTTTTATGTCTTTACTTTTTATATAATTATTATATAAATTGATCTTAATTGCAAAGTGTGTGTCAACAACCTAATCATACTATCAAGTAATGAGGTGCAATTTTCCTGTTTTTGTCATTATTTAGTATTTTAATGTTGGTATGACTGAAAATATTCTCATTGTTGAGCTAGTATAAGATATAAAAAGTAGTTTTGCCATTTTTATTATTCAAGTAATTGCGCTTCTAAGATAAATATTACGATCAAAAGTGTTATATTTTCATGAAATATATTTTGAAACCAGAATAATTATTTTGGAAGTCATTCATGTATTCATTCAGTTGATTAATGATTATTTTCATGAAAGATATTTTGAAATCAGAATTATTTTGAAAGTCATTCATATATTCATTCAGTTGAATAATGATTATTTTGTCGAGAATTTACTCTACAACAATAATCCGCCTACCAGCAATCTGAATTAATTTAGTCATTAGTTTCTAGTCTCATTAAGTGCTTGAACCGTGTAAATGCCTTAATCATTTCATTACAATCAGTCATCTGATGATTACATTAAATAGTATGATAAGTTTTGCTGATTTAAATGCACATAAAGTGAAGTAACTCGTGCCAATATAAGAAGTATATTATTTGGGAACTTTGGTTAGAATTATTGCTTTATTGATGTTTTTATGTTGTATCTGTGTACGTCTTTACTGTGTCAAAGCAGGCTTTTTACAATAGTAATGTAGTTTTTATGAAACCCACTGTTAAAGATGGACTAGTCAGTAAAGGTCCAATATTCGTTCCTGAAAGATAACGTCCATAGTATGTTGAGTTAAAAATTAGTTTGCGAAAACAAAGTACTATGCACTAGAGTTACTTTTTACTCACAAATCCTTATATTCCAGTCTCAGCACACAAAATAGTAAAACGTAAGCTGTGATATAGAGCTTGTAAATATTAGTTACGGAAAATAAAATATAACTATCGCACATAGTTCCATCTTGCATACTATCAAATTGTATACATAGTGGTCTATTTATGCTTGTTATTTTCCTGAACATGATGTTGTGGCCTCTATGAATGCCGCGCCGCTTGACCTCAGAGTGAATGTCAACTGTGAGTTTAGCTTTTATTTTAATTTATGTTAAAATATTAATCTACATTTTATAAACCGTGATGATTCACAATGAACTTGAAACTGGTAACAGACAATGACTAAGTGTAAATGGACCATTATTTGAAAATTGTGTTAATTTTTATATAGATTTTATTTTGTCTGGAAACACTTGTGTGGGATTATGTCGGTCATACCTGCTGTAATTGATGTGATTGTTAAATATTCTAATTATATTGAAGTTAACGAGTGATTTATAAATAAAGCATAATAAGGTTTCCAGACACAGGCAGGTAGATCTTTGATGGTTATGTTAATTTAGAGGACACATTTGGACATTTGTCGGACTGAGTATAAAGTACTATTATTTGTTTAATAAATAAAATATTTAAATAAATAAAATATTGTCTAGTTTCATTTTCCATTTCTAAAGATACAACAAATAAGTGTTATGGTTCAGAGTACTAGAAATATTACACCATAAAGATGATAAATGATAAAATAAGAAATGCAGGTATACATACCATTTAAAAATAATTTATTCCAATATCAACAAATAAATGCATCATAAATAAATAATGAGATTAAGATAAAATAGGTTTTAAAAGGGTTCTGACAGCAACATTTGATATTCCAACCCATACATGAGAGGAAATAGCATTTGGCATGTCACTCGGGAATCTCAGTATCCCAGTCAAAGGAAACAGGTCCCCTTTTAGAGCAACAATGGGTTCCCGCCTAAACCAAATAACAGAAAGTACAGTCATTAGACCTAATCCAATCTGAAGACCCATTCTTACAGTACTTTTAACTGCCACATTCTTGCCAATACGTGTTTGTGAATCATCTTTCAGTTGATTTTCAAGGCTATTTATTTTCCGTTGCAGCTTGGAATATGCGGCGAACTCGTCTTTCATTGATATCCCCTTTTGTTCTGCTTTGAGTGTCACGATTTGAGACCACACTGACCGTTCTTCATTTGATGGTCTAGCAAAACATGCAGCTATCTACAAGCAAATAAGTGTTGCTTTAATTGAAATTCAAATGTAAAGAAATGAGCATGAACAGATCTTTAGGTACTTACCGGTTTCACTAACTGAGGGACTAACGCACTGAGCGTACATAAAATGAGAAAATAAACTAAAAGAAATCCATTTATAACCTCCAACATTGTGTTTACTGTGATACTAACTACCTGAAGTACAGAAAGACTGAAATTTGCAATCGTTTTTAATGACTAGCTTTAAACACTATACAGCTTTTTATTTAATGCCGAATATGAGATTATAAATAATTATAGTTTTTTTTTTTCTTGCAAATTGTATTTTCAATTGTCACTGTCAATGTCAGCCAGTGGCACAAACTCACTGACGTATAAATCATAATTATGGACTTGAAATGTTTGACTATAGAAAAAACAGTTATACAAATATGAGGCATATCGACACCGAAATCATAAAAATGCTGTCATCTCTTTTTAACTTTCATAATTTTGCGTAAGTGAAAAAGGACATCAGTGTTTTTGACAGGTACCATAATGGCAACTCTTCATTCCTAGCGTCATTAAATACCTATTTGCGGCCGGGTAGCCATTTTATCCTCTCGCTGTTTGGTAGCAAAGTTGGGGTAGGTACGTCAACTGTCAAATGCTCTTGAGCTGTGGTTATAATTTGTGAATTTGTGAGTAATTTTGCTGTGTTATTGCGTTTGAACTCGGTCCTATAGTGTAAATCGTCAAATGCAAGATGCCCAATTGTAATATAATCGGATGTGGCATTAAAAGAAGCGGAAATCACCCGAACATAACTTTGCACCAGTACGTACTTAATTTCAGCTGAAATATCTATAGATTTTGATAATAAACATAAGATTCTGTATTTGTAGAGGAGTTTCAACAGTTTCCCTTCACAATTTCCCATTTACCTTTATTATCAACAGTAATATTTGTACCTATTTCATAAAATCATTTTCTTGTTATTATAGGGATAGAGTAGTGCATGCATGACATTTTTATATTTATCGATATTGCTATTATGGTTCTTAATTGGTTTTTTGTTTTACTTTCCAGGTTGCCTGCTAATAAAGTAAAAAGAAAATTTGGCTGGAAAGAATTTGTGAAGAAAATTTAAAGATGTCAACAAAAACAATTAATATTTGTTCTCTTCACTTTTAATTAAAAGTGTAATAGAAGTATACATGAATTTGAGATACAAATATTATGGGAAGAAATCTACTGAAAGAATATCACACAGAAATTACCTGAACAAAATTGTATGGTTTAGAAATGAATGAGATTAATTTGTTTAATATCAAATACTTTATTTAAAATAATTATTGTTGACTTTTAATTTAAACCCAAAATCATCGGCATTTTAGAAATGATAGGTGTTGAGACGTCCGTGCAGGGAGCCCATCGCGGATGTAGTGTCATTTGCTTTCTTAGAATTTGTTCCCTCCGCTCCGAGTCGAACGTCTACCTAACGCAAGGCTCTCGGTCTAGAATAACACTTACATTTAATTTAAAAAATTGACACAAACTTATTCGATGTACCTACTTACTTATCTTAATAATGGCAGTAGGAACCTAAATAGTATTAAAAACGATGGTACGGAAAACTTAATGCGCGAGTCCGACATGCAGTTGGCCGGTATTTTTATTTTATTTTTCGTGTTCTTCTCAGCAAACCCTTTCATTTCAAACCCACATAGGAATGCATACAAAATAACTAGTCCGCCATAATTAACAGTTAGCTCACCATGCATTGGTGTCAAATTGTCTATTCTGTTGTGCACTCGTCATTTCAGCCAAAAGACGTTCACTGCTAGACATAAGCCTTCCCCAAAAGGGGGTTTTGCCATAATAGCCACGCTTAGCAGGCGGGTTGGCGATCGCAGTATGGTTGGAAAATGCATAGAAAACGCTGCTGCCCATTTTCTAGTAAGCAAGTCCCTTAGTCGCCTTCTACGACACCCACGGGAGAGATGGGATGGTGCTATTCTTTTACGTCAGGCACCACACGGAACTGTTGTGCACTAACTGAACTTAATTTAGGCTATTGCTATCTTTGTCTCTCTAATAAAACGAGAAACAGACGGACGTAATTTAGAGCTGTCAAATTTAATTGAACTAATCATACAAATTAAGGGTAGGTGCACGTAATAAAAACATGTCGACTAAAAACACGGTGAAGCGTAGGCATAAGATTGACATCTGTAACTTAGTCGTTCATAGCTATAGCCGTACTTTTCTCGCACTGCCTTTTAGTAAATATATATATAGATAGCGATACTCTAATTTTAGATTAGTAATTGAACAAGAGAATCGGCAGCAATGTCATCCAAACTAAACATGTACGCAAAATTTTAGCTTTTTTAAAAACCGGGAAGTGGGTAAAAATAACTTTTAAGATTTGTTTACATAGTTAGTTATATGTTGATATTGTACCGTGACACAATGAAAACATTCTCACAATCTTTTATCGATGTTATTGTAGAGAAACATCGATAAGGGGTACCCTATTAGCCGCCATTTTATCTTCTCAATTAAGTGTAGGTATCCACGTTTTTCTTGTAGTTATGCCAAGTCCATATGATTTATACGTCAGTGCACAAACTACATAGAGATACTACCGTATGCCAGTGGTCTCGAATCCATGAAGATATAGATAAAAATGGAGACCACACTTGGAATACCTACTTGAAGCTATACCTATGTATCACCATCTCGCTCTCCGTGGGCAGATCCTCCCTTTCTAAGTAGGGTAACCTTTATTTTATTTTTCCTGGGACAAGCTTGTACTTACTTTACATTTGGTAATTTATACATTTCTACATCACTGTTTACTACTAAGATTCTAGCCTCTAAAGATTGTAACACACTTTACTTTTTCTATGGGACCAATCCACAAATGGCGAAAAAGAAATAAGATGTTTAATTCATTTTGTTTATTGACTGAACATAATAGACAGCAGATTTTTTCGAGTATTCTGGGCTAGTCAGCGTTCGGAATTTTTTAGCCAGTGCGCAAATTAATATTATTTATTTATTTTATACGGGATTGTAATAGGAACGGTCTGAAGTCTAAAAAGGAAACAAAAACATTTTCCAAATTAAAATCATTTATGAAACTTTATTTGCATAACTTTTCAATTATACATGACTAAATATCATTGTTCTGTGTAGTTTCTGTCTCTTACCACGTAAATCACTGAGTATATTTTCTGTATGTCTCTTTAAGTGAGCACGTATACGCATATTAAAAAACGAATTTGCTATTTGCTTAACTAACTTAGTGTCATGCAAATCATTACAATAAATTGAGTCTGTGATCGGATGGTTAAACATTTCCTGCAACAGAGGAGTAAAATGTTGTGATACGACATTAATTAATTTATTTTCTATATTATTTGCTCTAAGTTGGCCCATCAAATTAGCCTGTTGAAAAACTTTGTCGCAATATTTTACAATTTTGTAAGCTGCTACCGAAGGGAAGTACAGTTTGCCTCGGTTTACAAAGGTCGTAAATGAATTAAATTTATTTATAATGATAGAATATGTATGATCTGTTGGCAGATTTTGAAGTGCTACTAACGCATTACAACAATGTTCACAAGAAATGTGGGTAAGAATTTGTTTAATAACGTAACCAGTTATATAATATAATATATTTTCCTGGTATGGGCTAGTATGAATTGCGTCTAAATTTTGAAATACTCTTTCAACGTCTTGTTGATAGTCAGGTTCTTCCCGAGGTTGAAACAAACTTTTCGGTTTATTGAAATCGAAGACTTGTGAAGTCTCAAAGCCATTTTCTATGCAGTTGGCATTTATGGACGGTTGAATAGAATGTCTGAACAACATCTTCCGCATTATATATCGGAACTCGAGAGGACACGGGTTATCTTGAGCCCGGCCGCGAGCCCTAATGCATGAAAAAAATATTTCCAAGTTGTCTTGTGAACACTTAAAAGTCAACAAATATTTCATTGGATTTTGCTCCAATGTACACAAATCATTAACAAGTAATGACAAACTATGTATATTCATTAAAAACCCTAATGCAAAAGTTTTTCTACGATGATTTAAAATACCTGTGTCATCTATCATTAAGGATTTTAAATAGGTTCCAGTTTCATTAAATATTGGTTTCCAATAACGTTGGTTTTTTAACGATAATGGAGACTTTGAACCTTTTCCGAAGGGTGATTTTGAATTCATTAAATCAAAAAGTCTATCAATCACGTGCAAGAACTCTGAAGTCGCTTCGCTATTTAGAAAGTCAGGATGACCACTAACCCTCAAAAAATCTATTGCATCAGCAACTGATGAACTAAGTACTTGTGCAGCAAGCCTAACATTCATTTTTTTGTTTTTGAAATCTACATGTAAAGCGCTTAATTTATTGGCGAATTTCAAACCCTCTTTGCTTTGTATTTCGTGTAACTTTCGTATATATTTAAACGAAATATCGCCGGTATTGGACTTCATTTCAAAATCAGCCAGCACATTTCTTGCAAGTTTTAACATGTGAGCAGCGTCAAGCAGACAATAAATATTGCTCTTCCCGTTGGGATGTTGAAAGAACGGTATTAAATTATTTTGTTCAAGTGAACAGCCTAAATATTCATAAGCCTTTATATTGGATGATGCACCATCACAGGTCAAAGATCTTACGGTGACACCAATTTCATCAAGCACAATTATTACTGTTTTTATTAATTCTGATAGCATTTCCCCAGGCAAATTATTTGCAATAAAAAAATATGCAATTGGACACTTAAAGCGTACACCGTATGAAACTATCTGAAATACAAGAGCTTCAGAAGCTAATTTTTCTGGATCACTTACAGCAATTGGTCCTAAATCAACGTAACCCACGACTTTGTCCAATTTTTGATCATAGGCTAAATTTTCTTTTAATGCCATGCCATCAAATATTAAAGCAACATTTTTTAAATAATTTTTTTCCGGTAATTTGACTTGTTCTTTTAAATATTCGATTACTTCAGATAAGAAACCAACATTACAATTGAAGAGTGACAAAGATCGTCGTATTGTTTCTACATGAGGCAAAGTTGTATATTTTCTTAAAAACTCATAAGCCTTGGGTGAATAGAAATTTAAAGTTAGAGCAAAGGCTTTCACTTCCTCACTATATCGAACACCATGTGGATTACTTGGTGGTCTTTTGAATTCCTTACAGATATCAGCAAAACGCCCTTGGATAATATTTTCAATTTCTGACTGCCGCGTATACTTTTTAACCGTTGCCATCAAGGAAGACATATCTTGATGTTTTTTAGTTTGCCTCGTCACTTTTTGCTTAAGCATCTTAGTTCTCTTCTGAAGTATTTGTTCTTTAGTTGACTTTATTTTCACTTGCACGCCCCTATCAATCTTTGCGGGAACGGGATCTTCACTGCTGACCTAAGAAAACAAGAAAACTTTGTGAAATCAGTACTTTACGTTATTAATTTATTTGTTTGTTTTATTAATCGTTATTAAATACAAGTAGTGCCGCGTGGTTTTACCCACATTGCTCCGCTCCTAAGGATCCTAGAGTGATGGTAGATAGCCATTTTGAAGAACTCGGTTAAGGTGAAACCGTAGCCGGGTAGCCCGTGAAATACATTTATTTACGTTTTTTGCAATTTCCAGGTCAGTATCATTCTACATGTTGAACTAAATATGATTTGTAGTCGTAAAAATTATGGACATATACAAGATGTTGATTTGCATCCTAGTCAAATTCAAGGACGTTATTATGCTAATGATTCTCGACCCAAATCAACAATAAAATGGGTAGGTATTTTTTTAAATATTTTTTCCTGTTTACTAAAATCCGTAAGTGTGAACCAGCCGTATTTAAACGCGGCCCGTCTGTTACTAGCCTAACCGCGCTTTCACACACAAACGCAAACAATACAATACATCCATTCACAACGCTTGCGCGATCGTTCGTTCGGGCGCCGCGTGCGCGCTTCTCAGTTCTCGGTAAATTGTTGAGACGTCATTCGATACAAAGTGCAAGATGACGGACAATTACACTAATGTCGAGTTGGTGGAGATGGTCCGCCTGTATGCCATCAGTGAAGACAGCCTACGTGGTGCCATCCGGATGTTCACTCCGCCCCTAAGACGACCCACTGACCGGAAATGTTTCCCGATCGGGAACCCCCATCACAGAGCGTCATGCTGGCTGCTACGCAGAGACTGCGGGATCATCGGTAGTTTGACGTTCCCCGGCATGCTCAAGCTCGCGGCAGCGTAGGTAGGCCTGCCTGTCGCCTTGCAAGAAGATATCCTGGAATACTTCCAGCGAGAACCACGGGCAAGCACGCGGGAGGCTGGTCGACGCTTTGGAGTGCACCACACCACAGTGTACATGCAAGGATCATTCATTAGTGCTTTCGACACTTTAAAACGAATGTGTTAGTGTTACGTAAACTAAAGGAAAACCAGCTACGTCGTGCTGACAACAACTCCTCCGGGTAACTTAAGTAGGTAATTTATTTATTTGTCCATTTTGTAAATACCTTATCATATCGTTGATAACTTATCAATTTTATTAGTGTAAAAATAAGTTGATTTTAAATTTTTAACTACGCTAATAATACCTAAGAGTCGAAAGTATCACCACCTACTTACACTTAACTAGCAAATCTTTCCATTTCCATCAAACCTAAAAAACATTTTTAAACTTAGTAGATCGGTACATCAACTAAGGTAGGTAGGTATTATTACCGTTCCTAAGCCCGTTATGTAGTAAAGAAAATTTCAAATCAACCAATTTAATCCACAAATAAAAACAAAATCATTACGAAAAGTTTAGGCTGAACGATAGCATTAGAGCAAAACGAACATTTTATTAATCATCTGATACTAGGTCAGTGAACTTTTCTTTGGCGCACTAGTATTACTGTCATTAGTAAGATTTCCGTATTCTAATGATGCTTAAAAAGAGGTAATTATCAAACTAAATTTATGACAATAATGTAGGTGATTTGCGAAATAAAATTAGGTAAAATTATTGCTACCGGTCGCTCAGGTCATTCATTGCTCGCCGCTCGGTCGCGCACGCTTGAATTTGGTTCGTAGGTAAGACGTCGACACTCACGCACACAGCTGCATTGTCGCTGTGTGCGTAGACGGGTGATTCTCTTTCATTTGTATTGAATTAAGGGTTTAATTCTGAAATACTGTTAAATTTCAACAACAAAAAAAAGCAGCGCTTATTAGTTATTGCCCGGTACTGTACTTTCAATTGATTATTTATGTCTTTTATGACAACTACCTGAAATTTGACGAGGATGCAAAACAACATCTTGTATATGTTCATAATTTAATTCGACCTAATTCAAATCTCTCTAAATGCATATTATCCAATCGAATGATTTCCTAATTTCATGAAATCATGACATTTGAGGCCAAGTCTAACTTAAGGAGTTGTATTGCTGACCCTATTCTATAAAACCGTATTTATTACGTTCACTAATCATATTCTAATCAACGTACAACTTGACCTGAAAAAAGCACAAAACGTTAAAACAAAACGATTTCCACGATTTTTTTCGATTCCCCTTAACAAATGCAAAAAGTGATTTTCAATTCCGGCTGGTAGACCCAGAGATTAGCACGTTTAACAAAACAATAAAAAAACAAGTCTTCAGATTTATAATATGAGTATGCATTTATATGACATAATGACATTGGAGCAGTGATAACGGCCGCGACTTACGAGTCATGTGGGTTCGACCCAAGCAGACATTTAACTTTGGGTCAATTATTTCATCCCCAATATCTTCAATACGGTGAAAAAATGTCGTAAGGAAACCGATGTGCGAATTTTTCGTTCTACCAAAAAACTCGGACGTATCCCTCTCATAAAAAGAGGAGGCCTGTGTCCCGGTAGTGGGATTATAGGCAGAGGCCATTAAGGCTTTCATACGTGGACAGAAACAACACACCACATTATTTGAAGGCGCGCTCTATTAAATAATGTGGTGAATCCTTTCTGTACCTTCATGAGTAAGCAAAAATGATGCACCAGACATTTAGGGGCGCCTCCATTAGCAAAAAATAATAATACACTAGACATAAAGAGACGTCATCGTGGTAGGTAAGTATAAATTAAGCGTCAAATAAGAAGCTTCATGCTTCGTGTCGTAGTTAAGGTTACCACGCCACGGTCAGCACTAACGCGTTTAAATGGTAGTATTTGAATCTGTACATAATTTTGTATTATATAATACACAAATAATTGACATAAAACGACTGTATTTATATTTAGTAAAGGAAAGGGAAACTTACAGATAACTTGATAAGATTGCTTATATTTTCAAGAACTTTTCGACATTGTTTTTTATTAGTTTGTTCCTCAATATTGCAGCCAGCACGTTTCACTGCTGTTTCCTTAAGTGGAGAATTTCCTTCATAAATGTCAGAATTAGTGCTTGGTACAGCTACAGGAGCTATTTGCACCATAAGCTGTTCATGTAATGAACTTACTGTCTGAAAATCATAATTTATTTTACACAAACTTTGTATTTGCAATACATTTGGACTATATTTCTAAAAATATAATATTTTGTAATATAGATAATCATGTTAAATGTTTACCTTGCCTGGTGATACTATTTCTTGATTTATTATATTAGGAACTGCTGTTTGTTTTAAGCGCCTTGTTGTTGAATAATAATCTGATTCAAGAAAATGTAAATTGCAAATCCGTGCACTTTCATAAAACGTCATTTTCAATGGTACAATGGATAACCACAATTTTCTCCGAGTACTATTTTTAGGAAATCTAAAAAAAAAAAATTTCATGGATATTAAAATAGTTAAAATAATGAGAAACAAAAATTAAATATCTAAAAAATAACACAGTATGCCAATGTGATGTACAATGATTAGGAAAAAAATATATGTTCCACGGAAATTCCCAGATATATCCTCAATATGGTCACACTACTTCAGCATGACATAAACAAAATTAAAACCGTAAACAAACATTATAATTGCACATAGTCAATTAAATTCAATGTAAAACATTGTAAAACTATTTGATCCTGACATAGTTATCATTTACTAATATGTTGAGAACACTGTTAAAACGTTTTATGAAGAAATAAAGTGAAAATACAAAGAAATATGTTTTGCAATGATTCAATGTCATAAATCACTTACGGGTGAAATCTTATATCACCTCCTGGACACCACCTACTTCCGCAACCACGCACAATACAATTTTGCACCATTTCTTGAATTATAACAATTACTATCGTGAAAAATTCCAAATAAAGCTGTAAACCGCAAAGTAAACAGCCGCCATATTGGCTCTTATTTATTTATTTTGACTTAGGGCTAATGTTGCCACATTATCGAATCCTCGGGAAAGGGGATTGTAATTCCAGTATCCGCCAACCCAGCTATGCCTAAGACCAAAAATTTTGGGATTTTTAATTCAACTTATAGCATTTCAACTATTTATTAATAGGAACATTATTTGAGAGTGTTTACTTCTGATTTGGTTAGTGTGGTAAGTAATCCTAAGAATTTACTAGGAGATTCAAAAAAGGAGATGGCAATACTATTGTCCACACCAAAAAGAGAAGTCGGCCCACAGAGAGTGAGATAGAGATATGTAGGTATTTGACTCAAGCTGTTGTTCCGAGTGTGGGCTCCATTTTTATCTATATCTTCATGCTCGAATCTCGATCAGTCTCGATGTCTCGAACGTCATAGAGCGAGATCGGTAGAATTGCCAGCTAAAAACGTTATATATTATTACACCCAAAATCGGTAAATGACAAAAAAAAAAACAATCAAATTCGTTTATTTATTCTTACAGACTAATTTATAACAATCATCAATCAATCAACTCAGCCTATCGCAGTCCACTGCTGGACATAGGCCTCTCCCAAGCTGCGCCACAATACTCTATCCTCCGCCTTCCGCATCCAGTCTGTCCCAGCCACCTTTTTAAGGTCGTCGGTCCATCTAGCTGGGGGGCGTCCCACACTACGTTTGCCGAGACGCGTTCTCCACTCCAGGACTCGTCTGCTCCACCGTCCATTGGTCCTTCGACAAACATGGCCAGCCCACTGCCACTTCAGCTTGCTCACTCTATAAGCTATGTCGGTAACTCCGGTTCTTTTCCGGATAATTTCGTTCCTGATTTTATCCATCAAAGAAACTCCGAGCATAGCCCGCTCCATAGCGCGCTGAGCGACCTTAAATTTGTGGACCAGCCCGACTGTCAGTGTCCACGTTTCGGCGCCGTATGTCATCACGGGCAGGACGCACTGGTTGAAGACCTTGGTCTTCAAGCATTGCGGAATAGGCGACGAAAAGACTTGACGTAGTTTCCTCAAAGTTGTGTCTACCGAGCTGGATGACTTGTCCTAGGTAAACATACTCCTTCACAACTTCGAGAAGCGACCCTTCGATGTGGATTGGACTCGGCAAGACGTGAGAATTGCACATGACTTTCGTCTTGTCCAAATTCATACCGAGGCCAACCCGCCGAGAAGCTCCGCTTAGGCTGTGCAGCATCTGGTCTAACTGTTCCAGTGTCTCTGCCATTATGACGATGTCATCGGAAAACCGAAGGTGCGAGATGTATGATGTATTCGCCGTTGATATTGATACCCTGTCCAGTCCAGTCCAACGTCTTAAAAATATCCTCCAACGCTTTGGTGAACAGTTTCGGGGATATAACATCCCCCTGTCGCACCCCTCTGAGGAGTTGGATGGGACTTGTTTCCTTATCCTGGATCTGGACAGTCATCGTAGCAGCATCATACAAACATCTCAACACCTCGGTATAGCGCCAGTCAATTCGACATCGTTGCAGAGAGGCCAGAACTGCCCATGTTTCGATGGAGTCGAAGGCTTTCTCGTAGTCCACAAATGCCATACACAGCGAATGGTTGCACTCTTCAGTCTTCTGTACAATTTGCCGAACTATAACCGAATATATATAAATAGTCCAAAACTAATTATTAAAAAAAAAAAAAACTATTCCAGGACTGACCACAGAGTACATTTATTTATAGGGAACTGACAGACAGTGTCAGTGAGTGAGGCAAATATTATGCTCAGTGTTGCCATATATACGGATTTGTCCGTATTTGTACGGATTTTGGAAGTCCAGTACGGATGAATCATGCTTACGGACTTTTATACGGATTTACGTACAGATGGACTCAACCTCAGCCAGATGCCGTACAGAGCATATTCCGATGCTTTGGTTTGCACGTTTGCATTTTGTAAAAAGAAAATGAGTGACTTATCTATTGGACGCGGAGGTAAGAAGGATATCTCTTTAAGTACATGAACACGACTAAACATCGAAATTCAGTACCTACAACGTCCCAAAGATCTGTTACAGGTTTTATACAAAAAATAATGAAAAAGGGTGAGATTTTACTGGCAATACGGATTTTATACGGATTTTTACAATGAAAATACAGATTTCACGCCTCCTCCATATGGCAACACTGATTATGCTCCTCTGTGGAGCAGTAGGCTGTGGAGTGAGCACAGAACATATATACCCCTAACGGAGAAGAACGACAAGTTCAAACAAAAAAAAGGAAAACACTTCTCACTAGCGCCGTCTATCGCCGGCCCCTCGAAAATTTGGTATGGTGCTGAGCGATGGCGGGAGATTTAAAATGATTAGGTACGGAATAAAAATTGGTATTCAAAAATTTAATATTATTATTTTGGAATAGGCATTTTTACTCATAAGGAAACTCAAGTTGTAATAAGTTTTCTTACGAATAAAAACGCCTGCCTTGAATAATGTAATAAATAAAACAAACATATAAAATGTTGGAAGTCCTTTATTTCACAATAAAATATATAAATTAGATTTTTAATTACATCTAAAAATTCCTAGGTTAGTCGTAGGTTTCCCTCTTCGCAAGTCAGAACAATCGCTATTTAATGAAACAATTATGTCCATTATGTTTATGACATTTGCGGTGACAGTAGCATCAGTAGCGAGTTCCCCTGTAAATGTCAAAATACATTTTATCAATTATTATACAATTTTGTAGTGATTTATATTGTTTTAATAGTAAGTAGGTATTATCGATAATTAGTGATTATAAAAACTATAAAACAAAGTCTAATCTTTAAACAGTTTCTGATTGGAATGAAATGAAAGATGACCTCATGCGGAAGCAAGCCATACTTTCCTAGTAAATTAGTGTTATGTTAATTTCAAATAGTTTTATCAGATATCCTAAATTCACTTTAATTTTCCTTATTGTTAATATTTGTATTTTTAAGTTTATTATTTGTTTGGTCCCACAGGAACATGTTACAGGGACAAAAATAATCTATCTCCTTGCCAAATTTGATCGAGCTCCCAGCTTGTGCCACGAAGTTGATTCAATATTTTTACTTACATCATATGGAACAGCAGTTCTAAGTAGCTTCCCCTTAGACTCATCAGTAAAATCTCCATCATTAAAATGTTTCTGACACAGCATTCTATGTTCATTGTGTAACTTCATGTGTATGAGTCCCCTCTTTCTGGGAAAATGTATTTTGCCCACAATTCACACCTGAAAATAAAAATACATGGAATTTATAATGTACAAGTATTAGGTACAAAATGATTTATAGTTTCTTTATGAATCTGAAAAGACGTCAATATTATAATTGACTGAAAGAAATTGTTTTCAGTGATAATAATGACTAGTTGTAGCATACATTTTTAACTAAATATTACATTGTTGTCTATTTCTGATGTACATTATAGTACACAAGCTCCCCCAACATAACTGCACCTGCTTGGAATACATTCCTCCTTACCCTTTCCCCGTAACTTCCCTGTGATGCCCTACTGTTGCTCGCTCGGACCAAAGAGAGGTCAAAGAGAATATACCTAATACAGACACATATGGTCTCATTGATTGATCGGCCTTTATTTGATAATTTTTTGTGTTATCTTATAGAGGTCCGGTGCACAGTTACGTTAACGGGCTAGTACATCAATATCTACAGAGTCGTAGCGAATAAATATATGTATTTATTCACACAGCAGCAATATTAACTGAATGATTACCTTCAATACAGAAGGTTTAGAATTTGATACCAGCTTGAATCTCAGACTTTTCGTAATTCATAATTATGCGGATCTGAATGGTTATCCCCTGCTTTAACGATTAATCTACACAAGACCTTACCCTTCTCATTCTGAGAACGTACCCAGTACTGGATCAGTGATAATGTCGAAGCATCTTCGTAAGCGGGCTGTAACGTATTAAGTTTAATGATACCTACCGGACTAGATTCCTTATAGCAGGTTAAGGAAATCGAAACAGTATAATGTTATCCTCAGCTGGTGAGCACCCACACTTGAAACATTTCCTTTTGTTTTCTTTTTCCGCCATTGTTTAGAGTCCTATCTCAAACAGCAGATACTGATACACAGAATAGAGTCACTGTTTAACACTCTCAAGGGAGGAACAGAAGCTCGACTCGACGTTTTAGGAGAAATTAAAAATGGAAAGACTTAGTAAATAATAATAACACCACGCACAAACAATGGCTGGATATTATTCAAATTTGACATAATAACAAAATGGCTCGTTTGGTGATACCATAAAAAATAACTACAATATTTTTATCATTGGCAACATTTCACACACATTTGGGACTGTGTATACGTGAATCACACATTCACACAAAATTCAGCCCCCGTAGGTATTTATTTCGCCCCGAACAAAGTTGACAGGGCCTGACACATATACTCCTAACGGAGTTGATCAGTCCATATTGTTCAACGGTCAGTCGGGTTTTTCAGTTATTAACTTATTAATTATACTCTAAGCAATCTGGTACTGAGATCTAATCTGTGACTGAGATACAGGTTGACACATTAACAATAATTAAAAGCATTTATTGATTGGCCCCAATAGAATAAAGCTTAATGAAAATTGAGTTGTGTGAACTGCTAAGACGACTCTGACCGCAAGAATTTTGCCATCAGTCATGGTGGGCATAAGTTTCAAAAAGAAGTTACTCAACATTGTACATTTGGAGAGCTATACAAGCTACAAGGAATACAAAGAGACACATAAAATAAAAGTGCCCCTAGATTCGTTTATTTGTTACTGTATTCATAAGTTTTGTACCAGCAAATTCGTTGCTATAAGATTCATCCCAATAAGAACAACTCCTGAGAATGAGAAGGCAGCTGTTACTTTAGTAGAGGAAGAAGGTGAACCTTTCATCTTTCTGATAAATGAATATGAAATTCCGTGGACAGTGGCCTTGTGTGTATACCCAGTCATTATGGCTGAGGACGTAATAATAACTGGTCTCTGTGCGGTGACCAGACAGATTTGTTTGTATAAGAATTGCTACATATTGAGGCAGGAACATGACGATGGTCTTCTCGGCTTTCGTCACACTTGCCTCCAAGCACCAAATGAGGTTTCAGTATGGACAAAATTCTGTGAAATAGAAATTATAAGAACTGTTCAAGAATTATTAACAAGTGATGACATTAAAGAAGTACCTAACGCTTTGGTAAGATTTGAAGATCATATGAGGCAGCCTGTCAGAATTCACAATGTGTATAAAGTTGCACAGAATATAAAAAAAGAAAGTCTCAATGCTGAGAAACAAGCAAAGGCTGAGCAACAAGTAAATACTGAGCCACAATCAAATGCTGAGGACCAAACAAAAGCTGGCCAGAATACAATAGCTCAGATACAAACAACTGTTGAGCAACAAGAAAATTCTAAGCTACAAACAAATATTGATCAAAAGGTAAGTGCTGAGCAAGCTGAGCAATCACCATCATCTATGAATCAAACAGATGGAGAGGCAAATGCTGAACTTAAACAAAATTCTATGTGTGAAACAAATTCTGAGCAACAAACAAATGTTGATCAAAAAGCAAATGCTGAGCAAGCCGAGCAACAAGATAAGTCTAAGCTTCAAACGAATGCTGAGCAACAAGCTATTGCTGATAAACAGGATCCAGAAGAAAGTGGAGAAGGTTCATCTGGCACAAAAAGGGCTTCAAAAACAAGAAAATGGAAATCTCACAAAAAGAAAGAGATTGCAATTGACTGTTCTACAAAACTGGAAGACCTTCAAGTAAACCATGAATTTGCTGAGGGACCATACTTAACATTAGCAGATCTAGTACTGCTGCCATCCTACCATGTTATAATACAGTCTATTGGGGAGACACGGTTTGAATCTCTATTGCCATTTACTTACAAATGGTATAAAAATTTGATATCTATTCCAAGAATAAAGGATACTTTTATGTCTCTCATGAGCCATTTTAATTTAACACAGTTATCATTTGATAATATGACTATGGCAATACCTGATGACGTAAGCTTGTACAAGTGTGACCCAAAGAGGCATAATCCTAAAAAGAGAATTTATACTAAGGATGAAGATATTGAAAAGGCTCTAAGTTCCGTAACGGAAGGAATGGAACTTACCATATCTGATAATGAGTTTCAACCTTCTTTTAAATGGCATGATATACCGGAGCACGCAAATCCATATTCCGGCTATCTACCTGACACAAGAGTCCAAAGAAAATCAGAGCAATTAGAAAATTTAGCATTAGCTGTGCTCAGCATGGCTACAGAGGGAGATGTGATTGTAGACTTTTGCTGTGGAACTGGACATTTGGGCATCCTCCTTGCTTATCTATTGCCAAGATGCACTATAATATTATTGGAGAACAAAGTGCAGTCTCTCTTCAGAGGTAAAGAGAGGGTTAAGAAGCTGAGGTTAACAAATGTGTTTTATTACCAGTGTAATCTGGACTTCTTCATTGGCGAGTTTGATATAGGAATTGGATTACATGCTTGTGGGATTGCCACTGATTTGATTTTGGACAAATGTTTAAAGCAAAATGCTAGGTTTGTCCTAAGCCCATGCTGCTATGGAGCTATACATGATACCTGTAGAATGGAATATCCCAGAAGCAAAAAGTTTTCCAATATACCCATTGAGGAATACTTGTGTATTGCACATGCTGCAGACCAAACACACAAGGAGCATCCTTTGGCTGTCAGAGGAGCGAGGTGCATGACAATCATTGATTCAGACAGGGCTCGCTTGGCTGAAGAGTTTGGATACAAAGTCACACTCATGAGACTGAAGCCTGTTACATGTACACCTAAAAACAATTTATTAATAGGAACGTCTGCAGAAAAATAAATGAAAATTTCAAATTTTTTAACAGATCATTTATTGTAATAACAGATTTTAAAAATGTAGAATTCGTACCTACTTTAACAATAGCTTATTCTTAGCCTTCCCAAAACAAAACGTTCCAAAAAAATAAGCATTTTCATAACGCACTGTTCTTACAAGTACATAGTTCCACTGATTTTAAAGCATAATCATTGGCATCAAATTGTAATACTTTTATAAAGTAAAAGTACCAAATTTTCCACTTATTTATATAAATCTAATTCACTTTAGCGTAGACAATGGCAGTGCGGCAAGGAATATATATCTGAAATAAGAAATACAATAGGTTAACTAAAAGTAATTCTAGTCATTAATTTAAAATCTTCAGCAGCCTTAGCACGAGGACTGTAGACAAGCGTGTTGTCGTCGACAGTTTTTTACCGAGAAATGTAGACAAGCTATTTGTATTCTACAGTAGAGTAGAAATAGCAAGCGTCATGACTCATGCTAAGCCTGCTGGAGACACATTCCTTACTTTTTTATTTAAAAAGCAATGTATTAGATTTTTCTTTCTTCCAAGTTTTATGTTGGGGTCGGCTTCCAGTCTAACCGGATGCAGCTGAATACCATTATTTTACATGCAGCGACTGCCTATCTGACCTCCACAACCCAGTTACAGGGTAATACGATACCCCTTGGTAAGACTGGTTGTCAGAGTTTCGGGCTTCTGACGACCCGTTTTCAAAGATCCACAAATGACAGCCGGGACCAACGGCTTAACGTGTTTTCCGAGGCACAGAGGGGTCTTGGTATGTAAAGATGGTCACCCATCCACGGACCAACCGCGGCAAGCCTAGCTTAACCTGGTCGATCGACCCGCGCAGCTATTGTTATTTAGTTACTATTTCATTTACTATTTCATCTCTATATTATATAGGTACCGATAATTTTGTTAACAAGTTTTTATGTCTTTACTTCTACTGAATTATATCAATCAAATCATAATTTAATGGCGTGCAATTGGAGAGGCATATGTGAACCATGTCCAGCAGTGGCCTGCTGTAGGCTGATGATAGATGAGTCATGAAAAAAATTTGGTAGTTGATGGTAATTGGGCAGCAAAGGCAACTCACAGGGTAAAGAGGAAAGTAACTTTTTGTATATTGAGTGACAGTGGTTGGTAAAAAAAATATATAGATATGAGATCTGAATGAGCTACAATTTGATGTTTATAAAATATGTTAGATGAAATAAATGATTAAAAATAAATTATTTATTTATTATTATTACCTGTATAGAATCGCTTCGGTTGCCCCATGGTTGGTCTTGAGTGACGTGGAACTCTCCGTCTGGTTCTAAGCGACCAAAGCCGCCGTACTTCTTGCTATCTGAACACAGGACCGCCTGGAAAAATATATAGATTACAAATCTGATTTTCTTTAATCTTCTTCTGATGGTGTCGGGGAAACAATATATTTTCTGTTTTCTTTGATAACATACATTCACACTGTCACATGGAATTCTTTTACAGGATTTGACCCTTGCAACTGTTTGCAACACTAATGCTGGGTACAATACATAGAATGAAAGAAAGAAACAGATATTAAAATATACAAGGCGGTACCTACTTATCAATTGGGTTTGACATGGCTCTACTTAAAGGGAGGGTACTAGCTTTTGCCAGCGGCCTCGCCCGCGTGGAGTTCGGATATTATCCCACGGGAATTTCACATTTATAATTTTAGTAGGTCGAGCCTAATCAGACAGGCTTTATTCTGTGTTTAAGAGGGTAAAGCTTTTCTATAATAAGTTTATAGTTCTTTTGACAACTTTGCAGTATTTAATCTAATAAAACATTCTGAAGTCTCAAATTAAAATCCACGCTATGTAATCAAATATTTAACACTCAGGTACATCGTTTTACACGCGAATAACATAACACCACGCCTTTTTCCCCAAAGGTTTAGGCAGAGGTGTTCACACGGTTACACGTAAAGCTATACATTTCCAGTATAAGCTGATCTCACATTGTATAGGATTTCCATACAGTGCGAGATCAGCGTAAACTGGAAATGTATAGCTTGATGTGTAGCCGTGTGTTCCTGTAGTACATCCATATTTCGCCAGTTATGTTTAAATCTCATGTAATAGGGGGCGAGCCTATTACCATCAACCGAGCACAATTCCAGACTCCGGGCTGCGACTGAGAAGTCCCAGATCCCAGATAAAAAACTTAATAACACTGCCGGGCCTGGGAATCGAACCAAAGGGCGCATGCTCAGCAGAAGCGCTTGCGAGCAACGAGGCACTATATGACGAGGATATTAGATCAAATGATTTACCTTATAACTTCCAGGCACATCGACGCCGACCCTGTAGTCTGTGAAGCTCTGGTATGGGTGGAAGTTGAACACGAACAGTAAGCCGGCGCGCTCGAAGGAGACCAGCTTGTCGCCCTCATGCTTACAGGATACGTAAGCCTGGAGATAGGACGATGATGTCAGAATTTGATTATTTACCTGCCTCTGCCTATCCTTTTCCCAACTATGTTTTCAACTATGTTGTGGTCGGCTTTCAGTCTAACCGGATGCAGCTGAATACCAGTATTTTACATGGAGCGACTGCCTATCTGACCTCCACAACCCAGTTACTGGGTAATACGATACCCCTTGGTAAGACTGGTTGTCAGACTTTCGGGCTTCTGACGACCCGTAACGACTGTCAAAGATCCACAATTGACAGCCGGGAACAACGGCTTAACGTGCTTTCCGAGGTACGGAGGGGTCCTGGGATGTTAAGATGGTCACCCATCCACGGACCAACCGCGGCAAGCGTAGCTTAACCTGATCGATCGAACCGTGCGGCTATTGTAACTTAGCCACAAGCCTTTCAATTTGATTATTTACCTATCCATCTTATATCTATCACGTATTCCGCAGAGCCTAAGGCGCAAATTACATAGCAGCGGCGTAAGGCGAAAGCGCGGCGCAGGCGCGTTTTTTTGTATGTAGGCATGATGCCGCTTTTAAACGTGTTCATACAAAAAAAAACGCGCCTGCGCCGCTCCTTCGCCTTACGCCTTTTCTGTGTAATTCGGGCCTAAAGTCTTCAATCAACGACCTGTTATGACCGAACATGTTATGACAGAACGAACTGTTATGACTAGAGATCGGATAATCGGATGCATATTTACCTAAAGTTAACTTTTAGTTATGAAAGTGGCTTCTTAAATTATTATTTTTGTAAAAAATATCCCGGGATTATAGGAACACCGGGAATTCATAAAGCTTTCTAGTCAGATGTATAGTATGGAAGCGACTTCTAAATTATTAGGATTGCATTCAGATGCATATTTATTTAAAATTAACCCCGATGCAAGTAATATTTATGTGTATATATTATTTAGTGCAAGTCTGTAAGAGAAGGGGTGCTGTGAGTTAGTTTTTTATTTTTTACTTTTAATTAATATTTTTTCGATAAAAAAAGCGCGTTCTATATTAGCCAACACCTCAGCTTTAGGTGAATATGCATCCGAATTTCCGATCTCTGGTTATGACCTCCGGAGCCGAAACATGGACACTCCTATGTCCTTTCACCAGAATTAGCTTACCTACTGACAGGTTGTATGAATTACATTCATATACCTACTTAATTGTTTATTTTATTAGATTCTTTAAATCATTTTATTTTTTACTATTGTATTGTACAGAATCAAGTTCTAACATAACAGACAGCTGTGCTGCTGGGGAGTTTGTTGCGCCACTTCTTCTTCCCAGCTAAAGCACTAGGAAGTGTCGAAGGGTGGGCGTTTTTGGGGAACTGTCTTATGTGTTTTTCTTTTTTTTTTGACATTCGAAAAGTGCTGACTCTCAGCCTAGTTTGAATAAATGACTTTTGATTTTGATTTTACTGGTCCATAAATTCAAGGTCGCTCAGCGAGCTATGAAACGAGTTGTACTTGGAGTCTCTCTGATGGACAGAATACGGAATGAAGTGATCCGGCACAGAACCAAAGTTGTCGACATAGCTCACAGAATAAACATGCTAAAGTAGCAATGGAGCAGCCATATTAGCCGTAAAACAGATGACCGTTGAGGTTGACGTGTTCTTGAGTGGAGATCGCGAATCGGAAAACGTAAGGACGTCTTCAGGCTAGGTGGAGTGGTGGATAGGCTTATGTTCAGTAGTGGAGTGCAGTAGGCTGATGATGAAGACGTCTATCGATCATCATTATAGGTTTATAAGTCAACGGAAAAATTGTCTGTGATCGATAGAACTGTTTTTGGGCTTTTAGACTTTCAGCCAATTCTCAGCTAACGTCTCATTCTTTGTAGGTTCACAAGGTATTTTTTTAAAGGGGAAGGTGGGTATTTCTGCGCTCGTACCAAAACAGGCCGTTGAGTGTCTCTTCCACAGTTAACACTGGAGCTAGCAGAGCATTTATTCGGGACAGTGGAGGACAGTATCGGTAAAATTACAAAATCCTGCTGCGATATTTAACGTCCATGCAACGTGAACTCAGTGTCTGTGCCCTTATCTAGAAGGAGGTAATTGTAGACTAGTCTAAATAAAATTAGAGCAAAACAACTGAGGAATACTAACCGGCGCCGAACTCAGCCATCCATACTTTTCCTCCAAGGCATTCATGTCTCTGTCGAACTGGTTGAGGAACTTGTACTTGAGCAGTGGGTCGTCCACCAGGTGCCACTGGCGCCGCGCGTAGTGGTACGACGAGTTGTTGCCGGCGCGCGGGAAGTCCAGCCACTCCGGGTGGCCGAACTCGTTGCCTGGGGAGCAAGAGCTTGCATAAAACTGGTCAGCAGGCTTAGCATGACACCCGTAGACAAGCGATTTGTCGTCGGAAGAGTAAATAAAAATTACGGTTCCGTATAGACAGTTGACAGTTCTATATCGAGAAATGAAGACAAGCGATTTCTATTCTACAGTAGAGTAGAAATAGAAAGCGTCATGTTTAGTCTGCGGTAATATTTCCAGGTGTACACCGTATTTATGTATTACTGTCTCAATTTATTATTACGGACAGTCGGACACACACTTCTCTATGTGTTTATTATTCTAGCTCATGGAACGGTTACAGCTCAAAATCAGCATCGGGTAGTACCTACACATTGTGTTGTCATCTGACATTATGCCGAGCTGAGGCCCTTTTGGGTTTATTATAATTTATTTTTATAGTTTTAAAGCATTTATTTATGCTGTCATGCCAATAAACGCATTTGTGCATTTTTCAGACTTGTGAAGCTCAGTAGTTAGAAATCAAACTTCTGCTAAGATGCCCAAGCAAGGCTTGACTTCCCAGTTAAATACTGACTAACGACCAAACAAACCAACCCAGAACAATTTTTTTTTTCCATTCATACAAATGAGACGTTACTTTGTGGACTTATGAATAAAATCTCAAGAATAATTAAGATACTTTAAGAATATTCTAAGAGCAAGCTCTAAAATGTTGGCACCCCTTGGACAGATAAAATTTTCTTTTTATCATTCATACAGATGATATTGATGTTACTTTGTTGATATAAGGTTATATACAACCTAAATGCAAACGGATACCTTTCGCCTTAAATTGGTTATTTTGCATCAATTTAAAACGTTTGACGCTTCTGTGATGTTTGTACTTATTTTATTTTGGCGGCGCTTTACAAAGAATGCCTAAACCTAAAGTCGCCGCCTGGCCTCGGGGTCGTTTTTAAATGTGTTTAGTCTCAAATAATGGTTCACTTAAATGATCTCACAGCATAGTGTACAAAAATGCAATAAATATGATAAAAATTGTAAAACAAAAGAAGATTTTTTGTAGGTACCTAACCGTGGAGTTTCTTGCCGGCTCTTCTCCATAGGAAACAACAATTTGGAACCGTGCACCTAGCTTCTGACGTTTCATAAGTGCCCATGCAGGTTTTATGTATTTATTTATTTTTTTGAATTATTAATATATTATAGTCAACTAACAAAACTTGTCTTGTCGTTTCAGCTAGACTCTAACAAATAACAACTACCACAAAGTGCTAAGTTCGACGGCTCATCTTGCTGTGTTGCCGTCCCTACATGACGCTGGCAGAATAGTCGACATCGGCTCAATTGCCAAAAAGGAAAAAAAAAGCTATGAAATCTTAAAATGGACGAGCGACCAAAGTTTTCTCTAAAACTGTAGCTACAGGGCGGCTGTCTAGTAGAGTATAAATTCTTGTATCAAGGAAATAAGTCTGCTAGCGCGTGACTCTTGACCAGAGGGTGAATACGTCACTAAACATACCTATAAAGTTGAGATACGCTTCCCCTGCCAGAGCGTGTGTGATGAGTCGTATCATACAGTGCAGCGCTAATCCTCGTTCAACGACTGCACTTGGCTCACCCACCGTAGACATGTGCGTGTACATGGCCGCGTCCATCAGCCAGAATGCTATTGTTTTATCACCAACGAGAGCCTGGAAGGGAGAGATTTTGGTTAATGATATTTGGTATTTTATAAAAACGTTTCCGCATGCTAGAATTTTGTCGTGTAGAGTGGAGTGGCGGTTAAAAGCAGAGTGTAAACAAAAATAGTAACTCAAATCTTCTTCTTCTGTTCGTATCGACGGGTATATGAGTTGAACTGCATGATCTCTATAAATAAAAGAGAAGTCCTGACTGACTGACTGACTCATCATCGCCCAGCCCCATACCCTTGGACCTAGAAAGCTGAAATTTTGCACAGAGGTTCCCTTTATAATGTAGACAAGGAATAAGGAAGGTTTTCTTGAAATTCAACCCCTAAGGGAGTTAAATAGGGGATGAAAGTTCCGCGCGGGCGAAGCCGCTGGCAAAAGCTAGTTGCTTATAAATGCGTGCACTGATTGGACAGGTCCACTCAATTTGTGTGGTCCTTTCCTCAAAAGACCATTTCAGACACCAATCCACATGGTCTTCACATGATCTGACCAAGATTATGTCTGGACTTTAAACGAGACTGTGACCTCTGAGTTTGTTTCGGCCTTTGTTCTCAGAGTAGTCCGATAGGAAACGCCGACCTCATGTAGTTTAAAAAAATTTGACTGACGTGTAAAAGTGTTTGTACAAACCTACTTACAGAAATAAAACCATTTATCCTTTATATTTTGATTTTATTATTTGGGCCCAATAGATGACCACGGTTATCGCGGTGTCAGAGGCACTGTTCATCAGAAAAATGCTTGTGACAACGCGCATCCGTTCACTTGCATTTAATGACATCATCAAAGGTGCAAGTAGATGCGCAGCAGTAACTCATATGCCCGATATTGAACGACTCATATTTTTGATAGTAACTTCAAAGATGTGGTCACGACGCACCGCAGTAACTAATCAAAATAAGGAGACCGGGGAAAAGTGGAGAGCGGGAAGGGAGGCATTTGCCCTGCAGGGACATAATATATACATACTCAGCCTATTACGTTCCCACTGCTGGAACACAGGCCTCCTCTCTGTGAGAGGGAGTGTGCCGTAATCCACCACGCGGGCCCAGTGCGGGTTGGTAGATGTCACATGTCTTCGAATTTTTGGTTCTAGGACATGCCGGTTACCTCACGATGTTTTCCTTCACCGTTTGAGAGCAGTGGTGACGAAATTTTTTACACAAAGTAATGCGCCTGTCTGGGTTCGAACGCACGACCTACAGCAGCAGGGACATCACAGGCTTATAATAAAAAAATTAAAGAAAGATTACGAACCTGGTCATGACTCTCAGCATAAGCCACGGTGCCTTCCATCCAGCGTCTGTTGGTGAGGGTGTGGACGATGTGGCCGATCTTCCAGTTCTCGTCTTTCTCTTCCTTGAGCAGTTTGATCCACATGTCGGGGATGGCCATGCCCAGGCGGTAGTCGAAGCCGGTGCCGCCTTCGTTGACTGGGCGACAGGACGCTGGCATTCCTGACACATCCTGGAAATGGAATGAGTGTTTTTTTGAAGGGAGTATTAAATCATCCGCCTTGCCTTTCCCCAACTATGTTGGGGTCGGCTTCCAGTCTAACCGGATGCAGCTGAAGATCAGTATTTTACATAAACCCCCACAACCCAGTTACTGGGTAATACGATACCCCTTGGTAAGACTGGTTGTCACATTTTCGGGCTTCTGACGACCCGTAACGACTGTCAAAGATCCACAATTGACAGCCGGGACCAACGGCTAAACGTGCTTTTCGAGGCACGGACGAGTCTTGGTCACCCATCCACGGACCGACCACAGCAAGCGCAGCTTAACCTGGTCGATCGACCCGTGCGGCTAATATTATTTAACCACAAGTAAAATAAATGAAGTTAAAGAAAAGTGGGTATTGCTTTGTCGATAAAAAAAACTTAATTAGATGCTCTTTAATATCATCTGCCTAACCTTTTCCGATACATACTGGGGAACTGGGGACTTTGGGTCAGCTTCCGGTCTAACCGTCATCGAAATAAGTGTCTTTGTGACTAAATAAAACTTGTTATTTTGACATAGACGGTTTTTAACTCAACATTTATGAAAGTCTTAACGTTAATAATCTCAAATACTCACCTCAGCAATAGTGATAGCCCTGGCATCGAGCTTGTGCACCATCTCATTAGCCAACATGAGGTACACCAGTGCCTCCGTGTCCACGCCCAGCCCGTAGTACTCGTCGTAGTGGCCAGAGAAGCCCTCGCCGATGCCGCGCGAGTGGTACAGCATTGACGTAACGCCGTCGAATCTATGGTGGGACGGGGGTCAGTAGTAACGTGGTATGGTTGTAACAAAAGAGCAAAAATAGAGAGAAGCAGTGTCTATGCGCAAGAAAATTTATTTTTTCCTAACAAAAGTTATAATGTCCTTTCCCTTTTTTTTTTGTTTAACTGTTTGTACATCTATACTAATAATAAAGAGGAACGATTTGATTGTTTGTTTGTTTGCATTGAATAGGCTCCGAAACTACTGAACCGATTTGAAAAATTATTTCACTGTTGGGAAGCTACACTATCCCCGGGTGACATAGGTTATGTATTATCCCCGTAGCTAGTTTTAATAATAAAATTGTGTAGCATAAGTGAACAGCAAAGTGTGTAGCAGAACGTTGTTTATAGTAGATTAAAAATGTATCTTACCTGAATCCATCAAATTGGTATTCCTCTTGGTACCATCTCAGATTTGATAGCAAGAACCTCAGTACTTCAGTCCTGAAAAACGATAACATTTTATTAGCATATATTTGGCTGGACACATCTGCCGTATGTCAGACGATCAATGGGCCAAACTTACGACCCAGTGGGTCCCGCTTAATGGCAAACGACATCGCGGCAGGATCAGACGGAGATGGCGGGATGAGCTGGACTCCTTTAATAAAGATTGGTCTTTGTCAGCTTTGGACAGAGAGAGGTGGAAAGAGAGTAGGGAGGCCTTTGCCCAGCAGTGGGACGTTAACGGCTGAAATAATAAAATATTTGTGCCCAATGTTGATGAGCAGTGATAGGAATAGGTAGAGCCTATTTGCCTAAACTTAGACAAATAGGCACTGCCTATCCCTATCACTGTTGATGAGTCTGACATTTGAGCAATAATTTGTTTTTGGATTTTAATGATAACTAAAACTTACTCAGAGTAGGTTAACAGCCTAATCTCCTACAGCTGGTAAGTGCCCCTCATTTCGTCGTGGAAGATGCAGGAGTTTGAACCATCGAACTAGAGATCTTGCAGAAAATTCCATCGAAGTTCCATAGAAGTTGTCGTAGTAGACCATATGGTCTACTACGACAACTTCTAATTTTAGCACAGGATCGATCGTTGTGGTGACGCTTAGATTAACCATCTTTTAGCTGACATAATGATGATCACAACTTACTCAGAGTAGTTGAACAGCCTACTGTCCCACAGCTGGTGGGTTCCCCTCACTCCGTCGTGGAAGAAGCAGGAGTTGGTGCCATCGAACTCATTGAGTCCATCCAGCGTGTTCTTGGAGGCGTGGGAGTGTACCACGTCGAGGAGCACGTACAGGCCCAGCTCGTGCGCGCGGTCGATCAGCTGCTTGAGCTCGCAGGGGGTGCCGTAACGACTGGGGAGGAGAAGTAATGGCATTTTGAACATATACGGTATAGCACGGGTTTTTGGTATGGTCATGGTAGGTACGACGTTGTTGTTACGCAGTGTCATACCTGGCTCCCCCCCCCCCCCCCCCCCTCATCCGCCATCCGCGTATACTAGCACAGGCGAGAGAGACAACAGAGTAGAGATGGGCTGAGTGATGATTTTTCTGTATCAATGACTGCATGAAATGAAAATGACAAAAAATATCGATGATGGGAACAGTGACAAAATCATCGATGATATTTTGTTGAGTGGTCAGGACCTAGAGACAAAACACATTTCTGTTAGCGTTCACGCCAAACGCTACGCCTAAATGTATGGGAAAGACATTGCCTGCGGAAAGGTTACGTCGTGTCCTAACGCTAACAGAAATGTGTTTTGTCTAGGGCTGCTGGTCATTTTAATTATGAGTGCTGAAATGGTCGCGGAACGGCTTAGTGAAATTATCATTAAAAAATTAGTAGGCGAAACGGTAAAGGAAAATATCGTGAGGAAACCGGCATATCCTAGAACCAAAAAATTCGAAGACATGTGACATCTACCAACCCGCACTGGACCCGCGTGGTGGATTACGGCCCAATCCCTCTCACCGAGAGGAGGCCTGTGTCCCAGCAGTGGGAACATTATAGGCTGATGATGATGATGATGATGAATTCGTAGGCATGGTTAATACTTGTCCACCTTAAGGGTTATCCTCTAAGTTACACCGAAGTTCACGCTCATTGAAGTAATGATTTTGGCATTGATGATTTTGTCATTGTCATTACATGATGACATGATTTTAAAATATCGATAATTTTTACATGTGACATGATATCGGACTCATCGCTAAAGGAGAGAGACCTCCAATCGTCAAGGATAACGGACGTAATACAGCGATCCTCCGCGACTCTGTCTTGCTGCCTTTTTTTCCATTGTAAAACTGTAATCTAGATGTTCTGTGTTTTGTTCAGCCATACATTTGTTTTAAGGACCAATAAACGCTTGAATTTAAAAAAAGTTACTTTACATGTATAAAGTAACTAAACTCTATATTTGTTTCCAGGATATGAAAATAAGTGCAAATCCCGAAACATAACCTCATAAAAACGGTAACATTTTGAGCTACCTAGTTTTAGCCTGGATTATTAAACTTGGATGAGGCTGGCAAGGAGCGTAAGGATTAGCACAAGCAAAGAGAGGCCTATGGAAGGGCCGTGGAAGGATGGACAGGGAAAAATAATAACCTTAACAAAAGAGAGTCTGTAATGGGTTTGTTTTTGGGGATTTAGAGATGTCTTATCAGATTTATATGAAAAAATATTGTGATTATAACAATAATTACCTGCTTGCTGCGAAGAAACTTGTGACTTGGTAACCGAAGGACGCGTAGTACGCATGCTCCATTATGGCCATAAGTTGTATTGAGTTGTAACCTGAAATGATACAATTATTAATAGCATTACAAAATAAAATTATCCCCCTTCCGATGGCGCCTTTATTTTGAAAATTTGTTACATAAATAGTGATAGATGGAGGAAGAAAAGAAGACCCAAGAGAAGATGGAAACATGTGAGGAATGATATTAATGAAAAAGTAATTTTTAAAACTAAAACCCGACTGCTGAAAAATCACGCTGTAAAAGTATGAAACATGAAAATAACATCTGAAAACCGTGGTCGTATGTCACTTTGTACTAAACCTTATGATCGCTTATTATTGTTACAATTTATTGTTTTGTTGGGGTATGTTTAGGTTTTTTAGTTCATGACTTTGGCTCTTATTCATAAAAGTTAAAAGTTATCGAACATCTAAACAGTTCCTAAAGTCTGGTTTCGTACTGAAAACTAGACTATGAATGAATATATGGCCTATGAATAAGGCCGTTTATGTCTTCTTGAGGGCGCCATCTTCAATTTAATGTGACGTAACATGCAATGAATATTTGTTTATTTAAAATGTCGTACTTATTGTCCTAACAACGTATATGCGCCAATTTGATGTTACAAAAATATAAACAAACAGTTCCAAAAATCATCTTACTTAATTTTAAACATCAAATTTGCCTCTAAATATTTTCAATGCACTTCAGTGCTACTTCTGTGAATCTCTTCTGGCTGCACTGAAATATATCAACCTCCATAGAAATAATAATTTGACCAATCTTATTGCTCGTGACAAGGAGGCAAACTTGTGTGTAATGTGTGCCTATAACCAGCGGACGATCAAGACAGTTTAGAATTTATTACGGAACAGATGAACATGCTTACATACTGGCATTCAGAACCCCATTATTTGGTTCGCCGTAGTCAAAGAAGCAGAAAAAGAGTGAATGATAATGTGACGGCTGACAGGGAAGAATGGGAATTAATAAAAAAAATTAGCCTACCCTAAATAACGTGGGATAAACTTCAGAAGAAAATAATGTGCTCAGTGTGCTTACCTTGATTCTTAATCCTAGGAAGAACATTATCTCTAAATTCGTTGTATGTGCCGACTTTGCCCTCCGCTGTAGCTATACCGACGTGGCACTCGTATATACGGGGTGACTTCGGTCTCCCTACTTTGGGGTGCTTAAATTGATATGGCTGAAAAATTAAATGCAGGACAAAAATTAATAAAATTATGTTCAAAGCGGTGCTGAAAATTCTGTTCTTGGTAATACATTGACTGCATTCTTAAGTAAAGTAATTAAAGTGTTATTTGATGTAATGAGAAAACACAATCGGTTTGATAAAGAGTATGTTTGCGAAGTTAATTTCTAACATTAACAAGGAATGTGGATACCAGATAAGTATGTTTAGGAGAGATTCCCTTATATTTTCGCCAAATATAATGTAGGTAGCTATTTAAAGTAAGTTACCTACTTGGGGGATTTAGTTTTTTTAATGAGGTAAATTACTTGATGCCTGGAAGTATTGGGAAGTGAGACAGTGTAGCCTAATAAAAAAAAAACTTACGTTTTCTGGCCTGTATATAAACTGTTGGTATGTGAACCCTTCAAAAGGTTTGACATAACTGGCCCACGGCGAGAGCCTGTATAAATTGTCATTGACTATAAGTTGCACTCGCCCGCCATGTTTCAGTGGAGACGACCCATCGGGGTTAGCAGCTATCGTTAGCTCCCATTTACCAAATTCTTGTTTCCTGAATGGATGACTCTTTGAGTTCCAGCCATCTGTAATGTGATGAAAAAAGGAATAAGCAAGTATTCATACGTTTTTATTATCACTACATATTATAAAACAAAGTTCCCCGCTAAGTCTGTCTGTTCGCGATAAACTCAAAAACTACACAACGAATCTTCATACGGTTTTCACCAATAGACAGTGATTCATGAGGGAGGTTTAGGTGTATAATTTGTTAAGGTTTTGTGTAAATTGGTAAACGCGGCCGAAGCCGCTGCCAAAAGCTAGTCTATGCTAATATTATAAACAGGAAAGATTTGATTGTTTGTTTGCATTGAATAGGCTCGAAACTACTGAACCGATTTGAAAAATTATTTCACTGTTGGGAAGCTACACTATCCCCGGGTGACATAGGCTATATTTTATCTCCGTATTCCCACGGGAATGGGAACTACGCGGGTGAAACCGAGGAGCGCTGCTATTAGTTTTTAATAAAGATCAAAATGAGAACCTACCTAATTCACCCGCATGGGGCATGATCCGGCCAGCAATAATCATTTATTGACCCCTATTTATTCATATAATACTTATTACTTATTATTGGCATTATGAACTCTATGGTGAATGGAACAGAGTTTGAACTAATGTGATACAGTCCTTGATTCAACGGAATTTATACGGGACTAGTTAAGATCGAGAGTAATGCCCTTAGTCTATTCTGGGATAGCATGCACATATTGGTTGACTGTTTCCTATTTGAATGTTACAAATACATCGAAACCCGTCTACAAATTCAATGTGAAACAAATACGGCACAAATAAACAGCGATAAATAAGCAGATTCAGAGGTAGAACCTCTTCTGGCTCTCTGATCGTGATCAAAGTCGTATCGGCATAAAATCTTGCCTTGGACAAGATGTTATGCTGAATGATAAACTCTAGATTTAACATTACTATCTAGTTCTAGCTAGATGCCACAGTTTATCTTTCTAGCTCGTAGGATTCGTATACCGAAATGCACAATAGTAGCTACTACTGGGCATTTTAGCATACGAATCCAACGAGCAGATAAGTACAGTGAAACCTGGTTAAGTGGGACCTGGATAAGTGAGAAACCTCTATTATTGAGAACTACAATGAGGTCCCGGCACTTTTTCATCGAATTACCTCTGTTAATGGGACTTTTCGAACTTGGTTAAATGAGATTTGATTTCTAGGATTTTTTCGATGTTTACCTCCATAATTGGGACTCTGGAGCTCAATTCCCTTTATAAGTGAGACAATTTATCAGGTTGGGACAGGTTACGACGACACGATTGTTTACAAACATTTGAATTTCTTTCGCAAAATTTTCACCTTTATAAATGGAATAACGGTACATTTCGACCTCTATAAGGGGAGCCTCTGTAAATGAGACAACTAAATTTTAAACCTGTTTAATTGGAAAACTGGATAAATGAAAACCTCTTTAAATGGTACAAAATCCTTGGTCCCTTGAGATCCCAATTAACCAGGTTTCACTGTATTAGAAAGAACATTTTGTGTTTTGCTGGCGTCTTATTGTGCGAAGACGCTTCAGCTATTTTATTTTATGGCCGACTAGCAACACGCCACAGGATTTGATAAAAAATCGAGATTTTTTTTTATATTATATGAAAGTTTACCTTCCATACACTTTCCACAGTTATGTGGTGAATACCGCATCAAAATCCAGCGCGTTTAAAAGAACAACACGGTCACACAGACAGACAAGACATTTTTTCTTTAGCCTATGCTGTCCTACAGCTGACCAAAGCCCTTTGCACCTCTTTCCAGGAAACCTTTTCCCGCCACCTCGAACCAGCCCTCACAGTGCGCGTCCAAGTCATCTTACCACCGCTTTCTGCCAGTACTCATCATCTGCCTAGCCTTTTCCCAACTATGTTGGGGTCGGCTTCCGGTCTAACCGGATGCAGCTGAATACCAGTATTTTACATGGAGCGACTGCCTATCTGATCTCCACAACCCAGTTACTGGGTAATACGATACCCTTGGTAAGACTCGTCAGACTTTCGGGCTTCTGACGACCCGTAGCGACTGTCGAAGATCCACAAATGACAGCCGGGACCAACGGCTTAAGAAGCCTACGTACAATGAACTGTCCATACATACGTAATACCTAAATCATTTGCAACTTGAGCATATTTCCATCATATTATGATGATATTCGGATTCAGACAGCATTTATCTAGGCTCGTAGGGGTTTTTTTTTCCAAAATACTTACCTGAAATGAAGTTTAAGCGAATTGCATTTCGCACATTTTTACAGCGTAAATGACATGTTTTCTCACTGTTTTTTTGGTATTATAACCAACAATTTCCGTAATATTGTTGTCTCAGAAGCATAGCTCATATTATCAAGTTGTAAAATGTCGAAAAAAATATTAAAATACAATAAGTTTTCATTCATCATTTTTGGTATTACGGAACACATCCTAATTCATCATAAATGGTCAGTAGCTAGTAGTGCTATCGCGTCAAGCCATTGTCAATGTGTGTGTGATCGTACTGCTCACTGTAGGTATGTATCCTCGACAGGTACTAACACTAGCGCAACGATAGCAATTTTCAGACGAAATATTGTCTCCGCCCGAATCCTAGTTGCGAGCTTCGGTCGTAGGATTCTTAACGTGCTTTCCGAGGCACGGAGGGTTCTTAGTATGTTAAGATGGTCACCCGTCCACGGACCAACCGCGGCAAGCGTAGCTTAACCTGATCGATGGACCCGTGCGGCTATTCTTACTTAGCCCAAGCCCTAAATTTATAAAAAAATATGTAAAGAAAGCGTACTGAAATCTCCTTGTAAGTGCAAGCTGTGTGCCCCTGGGGCCCACTCCCGCCACGTCACAGATCCGTCGGAGTTGTACTGAGGGCCGAAGTATTTGTACCCCTTTGTGAACCCGTCGAAACCACCCTCCCAGGACTCGATCCTATCCCACAGATCTTTGTAGCAGCCATATCTGAAATTGAAATAGGAAACTTGAGCTTCTGTGCTGTGTATAGGTACCGTCAATCGGAATGTAGTCGTATTGGAGATCAAAGATGTGAAGCTTTTCTGCAGCCTTCTACAATAGCGTGCTAGGCTTCTGGCCTCAACATTGTCAGATGAGGACACTTTATCGTATACTTATTATGCGTAAAAGGTTGCGGGTAGGCTATTTTGCTAATGTACCTACTTATTGTATTCGTTAATCGGGGTTAATATAATCTTTATAGAAAAAAATCCCTGTAATTAAATTGAGATTTGAAAAAAAGAGTCCTAAGTCCATTTTGTACTGAGTTAAGGCGATGTTGGCGTTTTTGGCTCTTTTCTTGGCCAATCACCATGCCATGCTCCTGTGGCAGCCTCATCCAGGTTTTTCTCGCGAATCTCAGATAAGTTAAATGAGGGTAAGTACTTATTTCCTAAATTTCAGTCTAGCACAGCACGGAATTCTTAGAGGTAGGTACTAGTGTATATTATGCTTTATATTCTATGCACTTGATTACCTAGTTACTTGCATCTTGATTAAGCTATTTAGTTGTCTAGAATCTTGATTGTTTTGTTACGCTCGCCCATGTAGATATGTGTTTATGTACCTAGGTACCTACTTAGCTACAACTATGACTGATTAACGAATTAGCACAATCGTGGTTAGCCAGCTAAGTTTATCACTAAAGTCTATGACTATTTTTTATTTACCTACAGAAAATCAGCGTTAAGAATATCGAAGTTCCAAAGTGTGTCTAAAGTTCTGCATTTCTGATATGAATTGACCTTAGATTTGACATTGGGAACGTCACAATGCACATCGAGCGATTACCGCGCTGAATCAGCTAGCGCGATATTTTTCTTGGGAAATAAATTACAATACAGAAAAATGTATATGCTACAAAGGCGGAAAATAGCCGTGCAGTGATACACTATCTACTGCTTTCCAGATAAGTGTCTAAAAATATTTAAAACCACATTCTCCAACGTCTCTGTACGTCATAAATATAAAGCGCTACAGCGCTTTGTTGTCATCAATTCGTAAACACTGTAGGTTAACCTTAAATTGAGGCAAAATATTACTTAAAACGCGGTTTTCTTCGACAATTTCACTCAAACTTCATTATAAATTGCGTAAGGAACACTAAGCGCTTACCTGCGTCGGATTTCCCGTTCGTATGGCTTCAAATAACCATCGCGATCGAATAATTTCTGTATGTCGGGCACTGGTACTTCCATCGGGTCCATAGCTGAATAGTTACCTCCCATTATGTCTAAAGCCGCTTATTGTCAAACCGGTACGAACTGCGCAGGCGCTCCACAACCGCGCGAAATGGTATCGCTTGTTTAAATGATAAAGCGTTGTTCGGGTAGTTCGATACTATTATAAACTGTAGACACGTTTATTACAATTTAGATAAAGTTCGGGTCATCTGTGCCACGACACGAGAGACTTTGTTTGAAGTCAGTATTTGATGTGTAAGAGCCACGGGATAGTCATTTGTTTGAAAAAATACAATATCAATCACCGTTATAAAACATTCTTTGATCTCGTGATATGTTATCATCAGTTTCCTCGCCATTTTTATTCGCAGTAAATTTGTATGAGATTATGATTAACTCGTTTACATTAAACTATTTAGGTTTTGCCGAATATTCACTTGGAGCGATGACTGTACTGTACCTACACGTCATTATGTTTAACTAATATCTAAGTACCTACTGTATGTACCAAGGTAGATGATAAATATTGCCTCTACCTACCTATTGGCTGTGGAAAATTACCATAGGGACTGATTTGTAAATTACTTCAAGCAGTTTATTAATAGTCTACGTAGGTACCTACACATTATTTAAGTCAGTAGGTATATTTTGTGAAATATCGTCGCGCTATCTTGAATACTAGACAGGATAAGCAGCGATACGGGGATGTTAATAAGTACTAAGTAAGTACATAAGTATGCCTATCCTATATTTGATAAGTAAGTTTACATGTGCAAGACATGTAGTCATGTTATCGTGAATTGCTAAGTTGTAGGTCCACGGTAATAATCACTAGCTAAGAATAGTTAACAGAATGTTTGTTTACAATTTGCTATCACGTATTTGATCGTATACGTTATTATACATCAGAACTAAGAAAGTACTTTTACAAAAATTAGAAGCCCCACTTTGGTAAAGAAAGGGCCAGGGTGCATTAGATAAGGTGAGGGCCAAGAAGTTAACCTTAGGGGACCCCTTCTTTAAAACCCTTCAGTTCTTTTCAATTGGTTTCTTTGTCACGCTCAAGAGAGTGCGTATGGTTCACTTAATCTATTACATAGGTGCGGAAGGTTTCTGGGAATGTTGTCTTGCGGAGACTAGCATGGGACTGATGGGACTATGCGAGTTTTTAGGGCGAGGTTGGTGTAATCGTTCAAATGCCTTTCCCAAGTCAGAGCAGTATGTTTCTGGACAAAATACAGCGCAGAGCAGAGCGAAATATGAATTTAACGACGGTCATGTTAGATATCACGTTAGAGAGCAGTGGTGGACCAGTGATAACTGACACGACTTACGAGTTGTAGGTCGTAGGTTCGAACCCAGACAGGCGCTTTACTTGGTGCAAAATATTTCATCACCACAGCTCTCAAAACGGTGAAGGAAAACATCGTGTGGAAACCGGCATAACCTAGAACCAAAAATTCGAAGATATGCGACATCTACCAAGCCTTACTGGGCCCGCGTGGTGGATTACGGCCCACTCCCTCTCACAGAGAGGAGGCCTGTGTCCCAGCAGTGGGAACGTTATAAGCTGATTATGATGATGATGATTTTAGATATGATATTTTTAAGTATGAATCTGGAATAAAATCAACATGTTGATTTTAGGGAAAAAAGTTGGCTACGGCGATCCCAAAACAATGGTATGAAGGCAGGATGATGAACACTGCGCTATGGAACTACGCTACTTATTTGTTTAGTAATTTCTAGTTGTACAAACAAAATGAGTGAAACAAACTGATATTACGAAGTCTACCGTCCGTAACATACTATTGTGGTCTTTGGTCCGTAATCAGCTTGAGTGTTTTGGGCTGGTAAAATTGCTCCGTGGCCAGAGTATTCTGTAGTCTGGAAATGGGAATCTATGAATTTTGAAAAAATATAATTTTCTTACATTGATAGATGTAAAATAACTATTTCATGAAAAAGTCATTCAATGTGATTTTAAGAACTAAGCGTATTGTATTGATGATTAGAATGATTGTAATTCTGTGAATATACATGTTACGGCAAATCATATTTTGTTCAATATACAGCCTCACATTGACCCGCAAATAGCAAAAAAAAGGGAAATTTTAATTTCGTGGGCTATCTTGGCGCTTCTCCAATAAGACAACAGCAGAATGCGCCTGGAAGTAATCTCGCGGGAATACCTATTTGGGAATAGATAAATCCCGCGTATTTTAGAAAGTAACGTTATTTTCTAAGTTGTGATGGGGCATTGAAGATGAGACTGGGCAGCGTTCGGGAGGCTTCGCAATATCTTCTCGCCCCAAATACCACAGTGTCTCAAGACGAAAGTCTTTGACCAGTGTGTGTTGCCAGTGATGACCTATGGTACAGAGACGTGGTCGCTCACAATGGGCCTTATCAGAAGGCTTAAAGTCACCCAAAGGGCAATGGATTGGGCTATGCTAGGAGTTTCCCTACGCGATCAAATTAGAAATGAAGAGTTCCGCAGGAGAACCAAGGCAACCGACATAGCCTGAAGAATAGCCAAACTTAAGTGGCAGTGGGCAGGGCACATTGCTCGCAGAACAGATGGCCGATGGGGCCGAAAGGTTCTGGCGTGGCACGAAGTATCCAGCGGATACTCGTGGCTTTGTGAAGGCCGCTGGTATCCACTGGATGTGGGAAGCACAAGACCAGTTGAAGTGGAGGAGCCTGGGGGAGGCCTATGTCCAGCAGTGGACGTCTTTCGGCTGAAATGATGATGATGATGATTGAAGATAAAAGCCAGCAGAGCAAATATTGACGGCCATGTGGCTTTTGCTTCAACACAACAAATCAAGTACCAAGAAGGATACCTACTTACACCTTTATGAACTGTCACCCCTCGAAATTACTTTCCATGAAGACAGTATTGTTACTTATTAGGGTGTGATTCGAAAATGGTCCTTTAGAACGAATTTAGTCAATCTAATAAATTTAATTATATATCATTAAATCTATATAAATGTATTGATAATGTACTTATTTATAATAAAAAATCATATTTCATAACTGCCTCTTAATTTGTTTTTATTTATTAATAATTTATTTGCTTTAGCTCCAGCTTTTTGAAGAAACAAGTATGAAATCACCTTCCACGATATATTTATACCACGCATAATGACTAGCTAGCTAATTACATTTACACACTACATTGAAAGCTACTTACTTAATTCTACTGAGAAATAATACAAGAGAATATTTGACAACAAATTAATAGTATTTATTCAATAATCTTATCTATTTATAGCTAAACTACACAAGTACCAACGAAATCAAAATATATCTGAGCCTGTTCTCTTTGCCCTGCGTACTGCTTCATCAGGTTGTAATTTCTCCTCCTCTGAAGGGTCCTTAGGGAATCCTTCTTCATCTAACTTGCCTTCTTTGTAGTCAGTTACGATCTTTTTGGAGTACACAGCGTCAAACAGTTGCTCTGGCGTGAATTCACTCTGAATAACATTGGCAGCTTTGTACGATACATAGGGCTTTAAATCAAAGTCTTTTAGGTCAGGAACAATAAGTTCGGGTATCATTTCAGGGACAGCTACGAAGCGACCGTCCATCATCTGCCCTACATCACGAACTCCTCGCTTGTCGACCTCTAACACTCTATTATCAGTCATCTGCTGTTGACGATGAATACGGGAGCCTCTCTTATTTGCAATCACAAACTTTCTGAAATTCCTCTTGCCTTCCCTCGGAACTGATAAGGAAATGCTCCTTTTCGATATGAAGTTGATTAAATTAGTTATTTTAGACATTTTCTTTCAGCAAATATTGCTTTCTACAGTTTTTATAGGTTACAAAAATGTCATTCATTTCATTGTTTTGTTTTGACAGTGACAGACATATTTTTATTTGACAATGACATTCGCAATTTGACGTGTAGGGAAAGAAAACCGGTAATCTTGGCAAAACAAACCACTATCTCTATGGTATTTTTTTTTGAGGTTGGGGTGAATCAACAAATAACTTCTCCGCTCTTCGCAACGTGTCAGACTTCTATTTACTGACTATTACCCACCTGTGTTCCTTCAGTTGCCTGTGTGCCAGGGGGCCAGGGGGCCACGGTATCTCGAATAACCCGCACCGCTTGCAGGCAATTAAGAGAATTCATGACAAGCCTGAGATTTTTTATTTTTTTTTGTAAGACAATGGTTATTCTATTGTATTTTTGTTTACGAACAGAAATCTCGTTATGCAAACAGCCAGAACCTGAACATATTATTATCTGTTAGAACTGTATAGAGGCCCTACAAAGTTCCGTGTGGGAATCTAATCCGCCGCGCGCAGCACTGCATGCCTCAGACCGAATCAAGTTGAAACTCAGTCATTCTTTGTTCCCCCTGCTGGCTGTGTTAAGCTTAGGCTCATTGTAACGTCAGGGTATTTTGTGGACAAGTGAAACAAAATATAAATTCGCATTCATATTATAATTTATAGTAAACCTATAGGTATACATAATTATCCTTCTATTATACTCATGGAACACCAATACAAGTACATACATCAAGGAAACCAAAAGAAAGATGTTTGTATTATTGCAATGCGAACAGAAGAGCCATTGCCAAATAAATGACATAGAATTTCGAAGCAATTTGTAACTGCAAGGACAAGTGAATAGTCACAGAGAGATAGTTGCGTAAGATATTTTATTTGGCAATGACAATTTTTATTCTGGTAGTAAACCGACAATAACAGTATTACAAACAGCCAAGGAACTTCATTACTGTGATGTCACATTAAAATAAAAACATATCTTGATTTCTTTTGTACACTTTACAAATCAATCTCTATATAGATTTAAAACAGCTGAGAGTAAAAAAAAATCTATCAATTATTTACATTTTGTGCTCGCCATTGAACACTAGCGGTACATATCTATAGACGGAGATACTCTACCTTTTCCTACAGTAAAATATGAAATAAATGTTAAAACATTTTCTAAAGTTTTTTTTTTCGCTTATTCCGCTTAGATTTGAAAACAAAGTATAAGATTGTAAAGTAACGCAAAAGGAAGAGTACCTCTGTTTAAGGGTGAAACTAGCAATTTTAGTCATTTCTTCTATTTCTAACTAACAGAATTCTTAGATTGCTGTCTCACCCTACATTTTACATTGGCACTGTTATTTCAGTTAGCACCTTCAAAGTTGTTCACATAACTCAAGTTATGTTTATGAGATTGGTTTATATTCGCAAAAACAAATGCGGACTCACTTTTAGTAAAACGAATGTTTTACTAAGTCGTTTCTATTCAATATTGAGCAGTCCATTCTAAAAAACTGAAATGAAAACTTAGATTTTAATAATATTGGACACGTAAAATATAGAAAAACCGAACATACCCGAGAAAGACATAACACATTTATTTTTATTGTCCAAGGGAATGTCAAAAACAACAATAATAGAAATCAGTATCACATTAGTAGCCGAAAAATTATAAACAACTCAACCATATCGAAAACTCGTAATTCACACACGTTAACCGAAACTTTTTCGCAAAAATAATAATAATTCGTTGTTCACTAATATAGTTAACTTTTAACATATTAATAGAACAAGAGAATATAGCTTTTTGTCATTAAAGTTGAATTAATTTTCAAAATTTCAACTTTACTCCTTTTTTTTTTCATTGTGATAAATTAGAGCCCCAGGCGGTTTCGACACCTACCAACTCTATTTTAAAGTCCACTTTTCGAAACGTCATTTTCATACACACAGAAATACATTGGCATTTCGCTTACAGAAAGAGAAATAAAAAGTTCTTTTCACGCCCTGCCTTCTATACAAGAACACTTGAGGTCAGTGAAGCTTCACTGATCATGTATCAGCTGGTCTTTCATCGTGATGATTGTGGTCCAGTTCTTCAAGGTTATCGCTGGACGAATGCGTCATGTCGCTGAGTTCGTCGATCTGTTTTTGTTTTTTCCGAACATTCCAGTGCAGGCATTCGGCTAAGGAGTCGAACCAGTCAGAGATCTGATCCTGTGCGCAAATCGAAGGTACAGGGTACACTGAGGTCGTCACGTAGAGGCTGTGGACGAGAGTTTGATGTTTTAATTTATGTTTCTGTTTTTTTTTTAAGTATCAATTAATAATGAGGCTGACTATTGTATTTTTTTTTTGTGACCTTTTTTTTTTTAATTAAAACGTCAAAATAAATAAATAAATAATAATAAATAATTTTGCATCGAAGTTGTTTTACGCGTCTTGAAGTAGGTAGTAAGTAAATTCCGAATATTTATCAGGGACTTAAGAGCGCTGTCACAGGTCCACTAGCGCCACTCCTTAAAAAAAAAAAATATCTCGTGACTGAAAAGGAGTTATGAAAAACGGCTTTTTTTTTTTTTTTTTTTGTTTGGGAAATCATCAAATAACTTCTCCCGCTTTGGGTGGAGCAGGAGGGCGTGTCAGACTTTTACTGACTAAAACCCACCCGTGTTCCTTCATTAGCCCGTATGCCAGGGGCTGTGGTATCTCTTTCAAACGAACCCGCACCCCTGACAGGCATCGGCCCTTGCAGGCCCCATCATTTTTGTGCTGACATCTCTTTGAGGCGCGCGTGGAACACAACGCGCCGTCGACTTGGGCTTGGTCCTTACCGGACAGCGAGCTACCCATTACTCGCCGTCCGCAAGCCCATGCCTACGGTGGCCGGAAATCGGCCTGGGATTCCCGACGCCCAGGGCGTCTCCGTATACTGCGGCGGCTGGGGTCGCGAGGGCGCATATGCTGCCTCTCCCTCACGTGCGCCGCCTCCCTCTTCGCGAGCATCACTGCTTCGCTGAAGGAGGTGACGGCTCCCCATGCCCTCTCGCTCCGTACCATGGCCTGGACCAGGGCCGGACGCGAGAGATCGCCGCCGCCGATCGCCTCCACGAGGACACGGCGGTGCTCCACCCATGCTGGGCAGACCGCCACCGTGTGCTCCACCGTGTCCTCAGGGCGATCTTCGCAGTGGAAACACCCGGGCGTTTCCTCCCGCCCTATCCGAAACAGGAACCTCCCGAAACTACCGTGTCCGGTGAGGACCTGCGTCAGGCGGAAGGTGAGGACGCCATGCTGCCTCTCAAACCACTCCTCAAAGAGGGGACTTACCGCCGCAATCGTGGCATGCCCAGCACTGGGTTGCGACAATCGCTCTCTCCATGTCACCATGAGATCCCGCCGGAGCTCTGTCCGCTGTGCCGCGATTTCCCGCGGCAGCGGAGTTACGCCCCGGCGTTTGGCCTCCTCGCGCCACCCCCATATTTGCGCGAGGACATTTGCCTCCAGATCCCATGGCGGTAATCCGGCAAGGAGGCCCGCCGCCTCGCCGGAGATCGTGCGATATCCTCGGATCATCCTGATCGCCATGACCCTATGGGACGCCCTCAGCTTGCGAGCTGGTTGGCGCCTCAATGTAGGCGCCCACACCGGCGCCCCGTATAGGGCCATGGACCGCACGATCCCCGCGTAGAGCCTCCGGCAGGAGGCGTTGAAAAACGGCGATGAAAAACGGCTCAATCAGCTGTTTCGGTAAGTGTGTCTAGAATCTTATATACCTATAATATTTTTTTAAAGGAATGGCACTAGTGGACCTGTGACAGCGCTCTTAAAGTTATTTCCATATATTTTTTTGAGTTTACTTACACATGGCTAAAAATATCATTCTAATGGATGGCTATTAGAATGATATTTGACAAGAGGACTATTTTTATTTTATTTACACAATCAAAACATAACCATAACCAATTTTGTACAAAATAGCACAAAATATTTGCACAGCCATGGAGTAGGCAAAAAATGGAATGCTTATACGCATTTTTGACACGCAGATTTGACAGTTAATGCTAGTGGCCGATAGAAGTATTATTTTATTATATATCAGCAAATTTGTACAAAAACAGTTAGTTATTGGAACACAATATACATTAACATGACATGCGTAACGATAATTATGATGCTAAGAACTAAATGAGGTTAGTGTTAATCAATGGTTCGGTACGTTTACATGCAAAGCAGAAGCGATAAGCCAATTAACCTTAAATTCACATTTTTCTACATTTACTATGCAAATAATACTTTCATAAAACCTAGTTCTTTAAAAATTAAGAAAATTGTTTAATAATATAGGCCTTCACCAGATAAAAAGCAAATATGTAAATTCTAATCAACTCTCCCCGCACATTGAATTCGATGTTTATGAATAAGAGAAGTAGTCTATGACTGGTGGACCTCACTTTATGTGTTCGAAGGCATGTAAACAGGAGACAGCATTCAAAACATTTACTCTTTAGAGTTAGAACATACTAAGTTAAGACTGAATGAGTTTTCACATAGTCTAAACGTACTAACATCACGCCTATACCTCTTTTGAGTCGGATTATATATTGTTTTAGACCCATTTCTGTTGGCAACAGTTTCTTTTAGTCTCAGACTGAGTACTGAGCAAAACCAAACACAATGTTCTGTCATTCTGTGTATTGTAATTGAAATACAAACGGTGTTCAAAGTCTGTACAATGCACTATGTCGATTCAAAACAATTATTTCTCGACCAAGCATCATTAAAATGACCGACATTTATTTTCCTTCCAAATTTCATGAATCCCGAAGTGAACTCTCCATTGACTATCTACTCCTTGTCGTGCCGTCTCCAATGTGTAGTGTAGTGATGTGAAGCATGTCCTGTTACCTATCGCCTGGCCTGAGGGTGACTTGAGAGCGCCCGTCGAACGACACACTGGCCGCACTACGCGCCTCTAGCGTGGGCATTATCTGAAACAAGCCCCGAGACCTCAGCTCAATGCTACAAGTTACTTATGCCTATCGGGAACGTAACTGGGACCTTTAAGACGACCCCATTATCACGATATTTCTTGCTTGGACATATAATGAAATTGAAGCAACAAATGACTTTCTACTTGTATTGTTGCTTCAACTAGAATGGCACAGATAATTTAAATTGCACTGCGTAAATATGGGTATATAGTTTTGATATACAATTGTAATTTGGATGACTTTTGACTTATATTATACTTGTTGTTGTTACGTTACATAATTGGGATTTCATTATACGTTCAGACCATAAAATATATCTAGTTTCGCTTTCATAGAATAAATTGAAAAGTTGACCGCCCTAGTGTTTCGGTAATTACGCTTTTCAAATGTTAACGTTTAGGAGAAAAGTCTAATTAAATATTTACCGTGTTAAAAGTTATCGAACATTATCATAATACTCTACATTAAAATACATACAGCTTGATCACACCTACCAACCTGCTCTAAATACAGTTTCTTACTTCTATACAACATTATATTACCTAAACAAAGTTATTACAAATAAGTCTACAGCTTTCCTAAGAAAAGTATGCGCTTCGGTAATATTCGTGTTTCCGAATTAGCACGAACGTCGCACCACAGAGTACCTAACCCGAGTTACCAAACAAGAGCACCGCGCTTCGTAGTAGTGCACCTTTCATTGTGTTCTCTCTGTCGGGTTACCTACTCCGGTCTCGGATCGTCATTTTTTCACTTAAACTTTTAAAAAGTATTTTGGAATTGCATCTATAATTTTGTAAATGTAAAAAATAAACAAGAACGCGCGTGCGTATTTCCGAAGATAGCCGATGATTCCCGAAGTGCATACCTTTCTTTAGAAAGCTGTATTTATGTACAACATGCGAATATATAGGTAACTATGTTCTAAGCGTATAGCGGCGTGCATAGCGTACGGGGTAGGCAGAGAGCCCTGTACCTATCTCCGTGCTGCAACGCTTGTCGGTTGCGGCCGTCGAATGAGACCCACATGGCGTTTCTCGCTTCCGGGGACAGTGCGATCTAGAATATAGCTTTTAATTAACTGTGGGATATACTTACTGCCTATGGTGGAAAATATTATTCTAAATTAATACAAAACCTGTGAAAAAATAGTGTTTAAAACTATAATGGAAAACATCACTGTTAAAATTAAAAATTGTGCATTTTTTTACAATTACAACCGTTTCAATAAAACCATTGGCCAAAGATTATATTGTTACCTTTCTACTTAATAAACTACCAACCAAATATCAGTTGTACTCACAAGTATAATTCGGAGTTATACTATACTTTCGTATAGCTCCCAATTTTGCCCGTGTATTCTGCTAACCCATATTCATTAAGGGTTCTGCCCTAACTCGGGCAATCTCGAAACATACGTAAACTGAAATATGCCTTATTAAGTTTGAATTAAAACCATATTTACCTTTAGCTCCACTCCAGCGGGGACCACAATAGGCCTGAAGGACAGCGAATGAGGGCAGATGGGGGTTACCATGATAGCCGGGACCGACGGGTGGATCATGCTCGCGCCGGCTGCTACTGCGTATGCTGTGCTGCCCGTCGGAGTCGAGACTATTAGGCCTGGAGATGTAATAAATATGGTGTGAGAGAAGATACTGGGAATTGAAGTTCGGTGATAACCGACGTTGATATTGGGTTCATTCCAAATCCTGCTTTTTTCGACTATGCATACAGCTGAAAAGGCAGTTATTTCAAGCAGTTACAACGTTTTCTTTTTGTCACTAGTCATATTTTCATTCTTTTTAGACATAAATAATATTTGACAACTGGGTTGTGAAAATTAATCTGCTGGCTAAGCTGAGGATTTGCAAAAGGTATAGGAAGATTTTTGCCATAACTAAGTTATAGAGCCACATATGTGGTATCACTTACTCCTGAGAATACTGGTTAAAACGGTAAGACCGAGGCTTTCGTTGGACTTAAGACCATATACAGAAGCTGTTAGCCTCTCGTCTGTTAGGCAGACTCATTGAGTCTGATAACAACAGAAAAGTAATTGTGGTAATTACTTGACACTTGACAGTCGAGTGTCATGTTACATGTGCCATCTCTTTAAAAAAAAAAACTACAGAGAAACTCCACAGTCTAAAGTCTAAAACGACTTCCATTATCACCAGTTTCATACAAAGGCAGGTTTATACAGGGTCAGTGACTGACTCCAAATTCGAGACAAATCAGCGTTGGCCCGAAAAAACCCAATGTAAATTGATTTGAAGTCAGTACAGCGGTATGAAGTCAGCGCTGACATGTAACTATATTCGCAGACATATTTTGAAGTCAGTCCGCTCCTGGTTTGTGCACTGACCCTGTGTAAACCAGCCTTAACAGTAAACCAATGTAGAAAGAAACTCACCATCTCCTTGCACGGAAGTGATATGCTTCCCGTCCAGGAACAGGTCTATATTCGACAGATACGGCGATGGTCCCCGATCTACCACCACCTCGTTGAGCACCAGGATAGTGGTGGGTTTCTTCTTCTCCTTGCCATCTTTGTCGTCGCGACTCTTGCGCAGAACCACACATTGGAGACGCGATCTTAACGTTAGGGCTGCGTGGCCTGAAAAATATATATGATATATAAAACATAAGAAGACTGAGACTTACAAAATACTTTTTATCACGTGACACCGTGACGTCAGTTTTGTGTAAACAGCGCCGGTACAAATACTTAGTTTGGTGCAGTTTTAGAAGTATTTGTGCACAAAGGCACCGCACATCAGTAAAATCTAAACTCGACATTCACTTTACTTACAAACTACTTGACGTTTACACAAAGTTGACGTCACGTGTGGTGGTCACGTGATAAAAAGTCATCGTAAGGAGTGTTTTGGCGGTAATTTCAAAACAACAAAAAAATTTGGTTTAAATAGTTTTTATTGAGAAAATGGATATAAGTAAATCAATTTACTTTACAATTTACTGTTACATATTTCGTCCCAATCTTCAAATTAGAATAGTTTTTAATACATTGGAAAATACCCTATTGCATAGTTATTTAAATAAACTGCTGTTTCATACATTTTCACCACGTAGATGTTGCACTCTTTTATGAAACAGCGCAATTTTGTTTCATAACTGACGAACATTGTGTTTCAGGGTCAAGAAAATAATATTTTAAACTATGTAGATGCACCCATCTACATAGTTTAAAATATTATTTTTTTGACCGATCCAATCAATTTACACAAATAAATACCACTTATTATTATTTAATTAGTTCACTAGAGATAGGCTGAAGGCTTCCGGCTTACCTTCTAAAACGTTCATAACTTGATCCTGGAAGTTGTTGAACTCAAAAGGTGTAAGGAACCCGAGCGAGCCCAAGTGGAATGCCATCACAGGAGGAACCGATTGCTGGAATAAGGTAAAATTCAATTAGATTGCCAGAAGTGCCAGCTATTAACATAGTCAGGTAATATCACTTCCATATTCTGTCTGAAAGTTAAAAGAGCATTAACTGTCCATAAATTCCCGGAGAATTTAACTGTATTTATTTGTATAACTCCGGTTATCAACAGGAGAAGTCGTGGTGTCGATGATAAAAAGGTTAGCTAGTCGGTCAAAAGGGCGACATTCCTGGGGTGTATCGAACGTCACAGTCACTAAAAAAGATGTCTGGTTACTTATCTCTTTTGGTAGGTACGTGATCAGATATAGATATTTTAGATTATTCGAATGAAATTTAATTTGATAAATTAACTACTCCACCAATCCGAAAAGGGGCCGCGTGGTGGATTACGGCCCACTTCCTCTCATTAAGAGCAGGCCTGTGTCCCAGCAGTGGGAACGTTTTAGGTCGGGTATGTTTGTAAAAGAACTGTTTGTTTTCCAAATCATCCATCGGTTTCTTACTAAACTTCAACGATATCCGACGACACTGGTTGCTGATAAATTTTGGTGACCGAAAATAATATGTATCGTTAGTCACCTTTCAAAATTTCAAAAACGCACCCATTTTGCTCCGCAGATCACAGCGGAGCAAAAAGGAAGGGATTGTTTCTTCTATGGTTAGCGCCACGAAATATCCTTTAAATTATCTTACCTGGAACAGCGAGCTAGCATGCAACAGAGTCCCATCTCCGCCCAAACAGATGATGAAGTCGATCTTGTCAGTCAGGTCATCAGTGCCAGCCCTGAAGGTCATCAGCCTCTCCTTGATGGAAGAGAAGTCTCCGTATTCAGCCAGAAGCCTGTCATCCAACACCGCTGCTTCCACGAACACGACCATGCTTTTGTCCTGGAATTATTATTATTAAAATGTTGTTAGACATAAACCCCTTATTTATAAGCATTGATTATAGTTAAGTAATGATTAGCGTCTGTTTAACCATAAATTTTTGACGTTTAAACATCATTTAACTTTAATCATCGTTTTGGCCCGTAATTACTTCGCTGGATTAATATTCAGTGCGAGAATGCTGAGTAGATAATAAAAACCCGGGAATCTATACTACCCGGGTCGGGCAGTATTATTGGGTTTTTCTCATACCGTCTTATGACAAACACGATCTTACTTTAGTTCTAGCCTTTAGAGCTTAGCAGTTTTTGAATATCCAACTTTATTTATATTCGGGTAAAGTTCTTAATACAAAAATAACCTACAACTTAGCACCGAAACTTTTGTGCAAAACATGCTTCTAGACCTAGCGGTTTAGCCTGTGCCTAGTCAGTCAGTGAATGAATGAATGAATTTAAGATTACTACTAACTAGCAGCGCTCCGCAGTTTCACCCGCGTAGATCCCGTTCCCGTGGGAACACGGGGATAAAATATAGCCTATGTAACCCTGGGATAGAGTAGCTTCCGAACAGTGAAAGAATTTTTCAAATCGGTTCAGTAGTTTCGGAGCCTATTCAATGCAAACAAACAAACAAACAAATCTTTCCTCTTTATAATATTTGTAGTTAAAGTGCTGAAGGTTCTGTAAAATGCAGGGTGATGGCAGGGACACCATGCACAGACAGTAACCATGAACTCGGCACAAGATCCTAAGCCCCTAGCATAGAAAATTTTCGCCGGTTATCAAAATAGAAATAAAAATTAAATTTTTAAAAAATTAAAAAAAAACCCCCGACCCAAACAAAAAACTCTAAAAAGAAAAAGAAAAAAATATAAACAGGATAAGTTTTTATCCAGTGCGCAAATTGTAACCATGAATTCAGCATATCATTCTAGAACCATTGTGTATCCGGCGAAAAATTTCTGCGCTAGGGGGGTCTAGAATGTAATGCTGAATCCATGGTTACAATTTGCGCACTGGATAAAAACTTTTCCTGTATAAGTAGGCCTTTTAAGTTGAAGGTAATATTTTGATCAAGGCAATTGGCAAGTCGGGGGACGGCTAATGAAAATGCTAGGCGTCAGTTTGTGCGTTTTCATTAACCGTCCCCCACGTGGAAATAACGTATAATGCTTTTATTTACACACAAATCAAAAATAATAAATTATAGACATTTAAACATGTTTATTTTGTTCGTCATTAGCATTTTTCTAACGTGTCCGTGTTGCATAAATGAATAATATTGATGAGCATACGTCGTACCTAGGTATATTATGTTGTTATTGGCAGACGACCAATTTCGGCTAGATCCCTCTAATGCGTTATTCATTGGGACATATCCACGTGACACATCAACGTAGAAAATTTCAGATTATTCGGACTTAGTGTAAACATGTTGTTTTATGTCATAATATTATAATTTATAACATACATTTACTAACTCAAGTCTTTTTTTCTATAAGGGTAAGCCATAAACCACAGACCGGTACGTCGCGTCGCACGCATGATACTGTTCTATTTTATCTTTGTCGATACATTCCATTCTAAGGGACTCACTAGAGAATGGGCAGCAGCGTTCTCTGTGTTTTTTACGACCATACTGCGATCGCCAACCTCCTGCCAAGCGTGGCGATTATGGCAAAACCCCCTTTTGAGTGAGGCCTATGTCCAGCAGTGGACGTCTTTCAGCTGAAATGATGATGATACATTCTAGTCATAAAAAACGATAACTTTTGTCTATATCTATACAAATACAAATAGTAAAGCTATTTTTTTTTTTTGTTTGTTTGAACGCGTTAATCTCTGGAACACCAGTCGCATTGCAAAAAATGTTTTGCGTTTGATAGCCCCATTATTGAGGAAGGTTGAATCTTATAATAATATTATAAATGTGAAAGATTGTGAAGATGTTTGTTACTCAATCACGCAAAAACGGCTGAACGGATTTGGATGAAATTTAGCACATAGATAGATTATAACCTAGATTAACACATAGGATACTTTTTATCCCGGTAGTACGTTCCCGGGGGATAATTTCCGACTTCCACACTGGCGAAGCCGCAGGCGGAAGCTAGTATATTTTAATTAAGATCACGCTAGGACTCTTAGGAGCCGAGCAAAAAGAAAAAAGAGACTAAACAACTAGCTTCGAGCTTGAAGACCCATAACGACTGTCAAAGATCCACGAATGACTGCCATGACCAAGGCACAGAGGGGTTCTGGTATGTAAAGATGGTCGAACAAAGAGAATTAAATCACTTGAGAGCTGATAGACCGATTTCGTCTAGGCACACGACTCACCACTGCGGGCCGGGGGACGAAGAAAATACAGCGGTTGTGATTGGCTGATGCAACAATGTCAGGGGCCTAAGTCTACTAATTTATAAACGTCACAATGGTCTCTCAATGGTAAGTTTTTGACAGATTTGCCATACAAAAACTGTCAAAAACACACCATTGAGAGACCATTGTAACGTTCATAAATTAGTAGACTTAGGCCCCAGGACGAATGTTGTAGAAATAGTGATTCGCAAGTCAGTTTTGCAACAATAATATCGATATCGATAAATTCGACGTCCATTAATCCTAATTTTTTTGTAAACTATACTGATAGGGTGTTAACTGGGTGCAAACAAAACACTGACGTAACATTTCTTTAAGTTAAATTCAATTAAATCAATCAGCAAATTTTATCGACTAATTTAAAGTATGTCTAAAAAAATACCTAGGAATGTCAGTCCCTGTTGGAAAGAACAATAAATTCACATAAATGAAATTAAAATTCTTTCAAATCCGGAATATTTCGAAATCTAAAATGTAAAATTACTTTTTACCATTAGGAAACATCGATATGTTTTTTTTCATCAATCTCGACTTGGTTTTGAAGTTGTCACAACACTACAGCATTAGTACAAATAAAATGAGACAGACGTATTGACAATACCCTAATGATAGAAAGGGACTTTTCAAAAAGACATCAACGCGGTGTACTTTTTTGTGCCATTTTACGTAAACAACCAGGGGCCTAAGTCTACTAATTTATAAACGTCACAATGGTCTCTCAATGGTAAGTTTTTGACAGATTTGCCATACAAAAACTGTCAAAAACACACCATTGAGAGACCATTGTAACGTTTATAAATTAGTAGACTTAGGCCCCAGCTTAGCTATATAATATTATTTACCATTGAAAAGTTATGCCATCATTTTTGTAGCTGGATGTTTTAGAAGATTTCCCGCACCATTTAATTGAACAGGAACACCTAATTGTTTTTATTTATGCAGAAATGTTTGAATAGGTATCAAAATAACTGCGTGTGCAGAGATCCAATAACTGGTCAAAACTAAAATGGCCCCTCAAATTGTCATCTAACATAAGTGCAATTTCGTTTATGTGTCGTGAGCCTGAGTTGCCCTTATGAGCAGTCAAGAGGCTATATAGTCATTGCGGTCGAACCATCCACGGACCGACTTTAAAAATGCACTCAACAAGTAACCTAGTGATGTCAATGAAAGTATTTAACAAATTGCCAGAAATCATTAAAAACGAAAGATTTAATCCATTTGTAAATAAATTGAAACAATTTCTTTTATGTAAATGCTATTATGGTATCAATGAATTTTAAATTATATGTTTCTTATTATTGTCATCTAGTGGGTACTTTATTAATTTTTAATTATTATTATTTCATTAAATTACATTTATAGAATTTAATTAATTTTATATACAAATAAACAATGCTGTACAAACTAATTATGTAGTTAACATTGCTGTGCCCGATAATGTGCCATAATGACCATGTCTCTGTATATGTCTTAAAGTAAAAGTTTGCAATTTATGTTTTCATTTTTATATTAATTTAAATACCTAGATTTTAATTTTTATTTATGTAGTAGCTTTAATTTTATTCTAAATAGGTAATCTTAAATTTATTGTTTTGCTGTGCCCTTACAGGGTCCATATTTCTGTATCTAGCTTTAAGCCCTTTGTAACATTATAGATGTTACATACAATATGGAATGCAATAAAATTGAATATGAATATGACTGCAGCAAGCATAGCTTTACCTGATCGCTCGACCCGTGCATCTGTTATTCCTTAGCCACTAGCCCTTCTGTCCCTTATATGACATTCAAACAATTATTTCTATGAAACTTCGCGACCATTCAATTGACATGACATTGACAACAATGGCCGACACTCATTAACATTGTATGAAGTTCGATCAATAATTCGCGGCAGGTGGCTAACTCTATCATTTATGAATCAATTTGGACAATTATGTCCACCGTGAACTGGTGATTTACGTCTGAATATTTGATGTACGGTTTCAAGTTCATATCAATAAAAATCGATATTTGCCTACTAGAATGATTGAGCAAGTTTCGATCGAAAGTCAGTTTCAGTTTTATTTTGAAGTATAGGTACTTCAGATTGAAAAAACGGCGGTGACATAAAATTTAAATAAATATCCAAAGTCACCGACTTCCGAAATTAAAGTTATTTTTCTGTAAGTAGTGTTTTTTCGGAAGTAGGTTTTAGTACCTACCCCAAATCAATTCTAAATTTCATCATCCTTGGGGTCAAAACAATGCGTATTTATGCGATAGCAGCAATCGCGGTTGATTTGCTGTAATTTTATGAAAAGTTCCGTTGTTTGCCTCCGAAACCATCACAACTATATGAAATTTAAATGGGACCATTTCGGAATAAACTCCTTTCAAATATAAAAAAAAAAATGCAAATTCGTCTTTAGATGACGGAGTTATACCCGAACATACATTTTTTTTTAAACCTGTCGAATTGATAACCTCCTTCTTTTTGAAAAGTCGGTTAAAAAGGATTATTATTAGCCGAAGGTCACACCGATGCGAATCCTGAGCAGCACCATAATTGCGTAACACATTATAAAGCAGAATCTGAATAATTCTAAGGATATTGCTAATTCCTTCGTATGTTCGAAAAAATTGTCTGCTCAACGACTTTAATAACGCAATGAATGTTGTTGAAATGTCAAAATGAAAGCCATCCATAGTGTTAGTGTGTTACCTACGTAATTACTCCGCATGATGTGGCCCGTGACTGATGCCTGTGTCATGTTATGTTATTATTTAGCCACGAACGAGCCTTTTTTTTTAAATCATCAAATAACTTCTCCTGCTCTGAGTGGAGCAGTAGGCCTAGCATGACGCTTTCTATTTCTACTCTACTCTCGGTGTAAAACTGTCAACTGTCTATACGGAAACGTCATTTATGTCTACTCTTCCGACGACAAAACGCTTGTCTACGGTTCTCGTGTCAGTCTTTTACTTCCCTGTGTGCCAGGGGCCACGGTCAGGGTTGCCAACCATACTGTTTTCAACAGTATTATACTGTTTTCAACAGTATTATACCTACTGTTTTTCGCTAAATTATAATTTTTACTGTTCAACAAAAATAAAGTATACAATATACTGTTTTCAGCATCAAAATGCAAAGACATTATTATGTATTGTTTTTATTTAGTCAGAGGGAGCTCACTGCTCAGTGTAGCGCAGCCACAAACAAACAAATCACACTGAGTTTCTGAACGAATCTGTTATTGTCAAATATTCAAGACTGTCACTGACTGACAGACATGCGAGTGAGTGTGTGCGTTCTCAGAACATTACGTTTTTTCGCGTGGACCTTGTTTTTGTTTTACAACTTTAATAAATATCTAATATCTACTTTCTGTTCCCGCCACCTCAGTATTTACTGAAAGAGTTTTTTCAGTAATGAATGCTAAGTGGCGGGAGGATAGAAATAGAGCATCTATTAATTTAATAAAAAATGTGCTCCTCATTTATTTTAATTTCAGTTACAATGTTTCAGTTACAATGTTTATAAATATGTGGGCACCGTGTATCTATCATAGAATTAATTTATCTTTATTGCTTCAGTTGCATTTTGTTACCTTTTTTGGTATAGTAATTTTATTCTGGGTGCATCGTTTTCACATATAATTATATAATGAATGTACTATGATAAATTGTAAAACACTAAATAAATAACATATTGTTAATTTTCCTAAAATACTGTTTAATATTCTTCATAGACCCGAATATACTTTATTTCTTGTAAAAAAAGTTGGCAACCCTAGCCACGGTATCTCTTTCGAACAACCCGCACCCCTGGCAAGCCTGCCTTACAAGCACCTGTAGATATTCATTTAGTTTTTTTTTTTGCAGTGTTTAAACTGTTATAATTAATTTTTAATACTTTTCTTGAAACGTATTAACAATTAAATTACACACATGTAAGAGAACAAGGGTCTGAGTTTAATATCTAATGAAGAAATGCAACAATTGAATCTTATATGTCATTGTCGTATCGATACTGATTGCGGTTCCGCTCTTTAGGTTAGGGAAAATGGCGTGACGGAAGTCACATACCGAGACAAAACAATGTAAGTGATAATTAAGGAGAAAGTTTTAATAATGTCTTAGAACATGCGATTCCTATCTAGATTTTTTTTTTGGAACTGACATCTCGCAGCTCAACCTAGGAGGTTATCGGCTGCTTAACCGGAGCTGCCTGTGGCTGCCTCAATAAAATAAGGCCTAAAGCCAGAACTTAAAATCTTAAAACTAAGTGACTACACGATAAGCGCACCCCCTGTGGGGTACGGTACGGACTTTGGCTTAGGGCGTCGTCGCTGTAAGTGGGCAGCAAGGACGGGCTGGGTCGGAACAGATTGATGGATAAATAATTTATTTTACATATAAGAGCATGTTTTAATGATAAGGAATACATTTTTGATCATCTTAACTTATAATAACGTTTCATAAAACAATGTGTAGGCTGTGAAGGTAAGGTGTTAAAGTCGTGCAGTTCAGGATGATACGCCTAGTTTCAATTTTGTACATATATTTTTTTTCTCAACAGTTTAGACCAGTGTTCCGCAAAGAGTGTGCCGTGGCACACTGGTGTACAGTGATCATTGGTTGGTGTGCATCGGACAAATAATTTTACTTATCTTTTAAAGTTACAGAGAAAAAGAGGAAAACACGCAGAGCACGCGAGCGAGGCGATTATTAATAAATATGGTTTTGTTGATTGATAATAAACATTGATTAATATTATGTAAAGTTTGATTATTTACTTATGGTGTACCTCCAAAATTTTCCAATTTCCTAGGTGTACCGTGAACACAAAACGTTTGCGGAACACTGGTTTAGAAGACAAAAATAAATGAAAAGCGGACTCCATCTTCGCATAATATGCAACTACTCATTCAAAATCAAGGTTTTCTAGCACTTTCCTGTATTTAATTAATACAGTGTTTATATCACTCCATTGTTCAAAATAAACAAAAAAAATTAGCTGGAATAGCTACGTAATCAGTTGGATCGATCTGCGCATGCACATTGCCAATCTGAGTCAACGTACTGCGAACAACTTTTGGCGCGTATGAACTATAATTAGGGCAGAGGTGAATCACCTTTCGTTGATTATTATTTTGTCTGGATGAAGCACTTGCGTGTCGAATTCATGGTAACGTTGTGACGCAGTGCCTTCCTACACAGGCGAAATTATAAAAAAAATTTGTCCCAACTGTCGTTCGTGGATCTTTTACTTATTTTACGGGTCGTCAGAAGCCGGAAAGTCTGACAACCAGTCTTACCAAGCGGTATCTTATTACTCATTTACTGGGTGGTGGAGGTCAGATAGGCATTCGCTTCATGTTAAAATACTGGTATTCAGCTGCATCCGGTTAGACTGGAAGCCGACCCCAACGTAGTTGGGAAAAGGCTAGGCAGATTGACTATTTGTGCCTAGGTATAACTTGAGTTTACACATCGACGGTCGGACTCTCCCGAACTATTTGTGCTTAGGTATAACTTGAGTTTACACATCGATGGTCGAACTCTCCCGAACTATTTGTGCTTAGGTATAACTTGAGTTTACACATCGACGGTGGAACTCTCCCGAACTATTTGTGCTTAGGTATAACTTGAGTTTATACATCGACGGTCGAACTCTCCAGAACTATTTGTGCTTGAGTATAACTCGAGTTTACACATTGACGATCGAACTCTCCAGAACTGTTTGTTTTTAGGTATAACTTGAGTTTGCACATCGACGGTCGAACTCTCCCGAACTATTTGTGCTTAGGTATTACATGAGTTTATAATCGACGATCGAGCTCTCCCGAACTATTCGTTCTTAGGTATAACTTGAGTTTACACATCGACGATCGAGCTCTCCCGAACTATTCGTTATTAGGTATAACTTGAGTTCACACATCGACGATCGAGCTCTCCCGAACTATTCGTTCTTAGGTATAACTTGAGTTTTACACATCGATGATCGACCTTTCCCGAGTTGCAGTGTACTTTGTAACTTACACACGATACGAATTTATGAATGAACAAGTGCAGTACCTTATCTCTAATCTCTATCTATGATCAGCTATCAAGTCCAATTAATAGTTACTCAAACGTTAGATAATATTTGTATCATCATCACGACAGATTCATGCGGAGTTCAACGATTAACTAAGATAAAGTTAATGTTATATTTAGCAAATGGATTTTACATTCGTCATTATCGTGGTTTCAGTGGTTTGAGCACCATCAGCGTTCACAGTTTCGCGTGGACAAGGCCCAGGGGTCAAAAGACCGCAGGGTTATTGTTTAAGTCGCATGTAATACATTTTAGATATTAGTGACCGACCGAAGCTTCGTTTTCGGTTATTTTCAGCAAGAAAAATCATGATTCACATTTACGGCCATTAAACCGTCGCAACTTCGGTCAAGCCGAAAATCAGAAGTTCATGAATGCTCGCGCGTCATTCGACCTACTTCGTAAAGCTCGGCAATATCAGGTAACGTTCGGCTAACTTCGGGGTAAATCGAGTTCGCACATGGTTTCACTAAACTGACATGGACGCAATTTTTTTTAAGTTATATAGCAAGGTTATGTATTATGTTGTCTATTTCTAATAGGTATTTTTTAATTAAATAAGACTAAAGCCGAAGCTTCTTTTTCGTTTTCGGCTCAAAAATCATTTTCGGTCGAACAATATTAAATATGACCCAATTCAAAGGTGTCTAAGGGAAAGGCTCAACTCACATGAACCAGCCAGTGCACGAGCTGCACGAACGGCGTCAGGATGGTGGCGTCGTGCACCTTCTTGATGACCAGCACCGTCAGCGGCGGCTTGTACCACGTCAGCCGCTGCGACGCCGGGTCCTGGATTTGCCTGTAAATTTAGTAGGAAATCTTTAGTATTAAACTAAGGCAGTTTTAATATTGGCACAATCATCTGCTGTTCCCAACATGTTGGGGTTGGCTTCCACGCAAACCGAAAGGAGCTGGATTAGTATTTAACATGAAGATACTGCCTATCTGACCTCCACAACCCAGATACTGGGTAATACAACACCCCTTGGTAAGACTGGTTGTCAGACTTTCGGGCTTCTGTCAACCCGTGACGACACATTGGCACAATGTGGTACTTATTCTAAATTTCTAATAGGTTCAAAGACATTCTATAAGGAAGATGCTAATCTTCTCTTCCAAAGCAGAAGTGCTTGTATTTTTTTTTTTTTGAAGTGAAAACTTCTTTAGGCGCCTTGGGCATTTTTTGAGGTGGGAAAAAAACAATTTAACTCGCGACATTGTTACCGACACCACTGACAACACGATCGAACAACGTTGAACGTAGTTTAATGTGACGATTCAAAAAATACACACGTAATTGTTCAAGTTTTCACTTCTGTCGGCGCTCCCGGAGTGCCACTGTTTTTTTTATTTACGAGACAAGGAAGGAAACTCTTTACTTCCTAGTACCGAATCAATCGGTAATTATTTTACGAACATAATCTATATAAATAAAAAGACAAGTCCTGACTGACTGACACATCAACGCCCAGCCCAAACTCTTGGATCCAGAAAGCTGAAATTTTGCACAAAGGTTCCCTTTATAATGTGGATAAGGAATAAGGAAGGATTTTTCGAAATTCAACCCCTAAGGGAGTTAAATAGGGGATGAAAGTACAGCGCGGGCGAAGCCGCTGGCAAAAGCTAGTAATACATATAATACCTACCATAAATAACACATATTTATTACTCGCAATTAAAATATCTACGCCGAAAAATTGAACAACAATTCGTAATAAATCATCAGCCTTGAATTATTACTGGAACCGTAGTGAATAACTAATAATTAATTTATTGTGAAGGTAACTTTAAAAACAAACATTTAAAATAAATGCTGAGACCGTTATACTATCGCTGTCAATCCAGTAAACGATTGTATTGATAGAAATTAAGAACAATTTTACTGACAAAAAGCCTACGCTATTGAGAAACGATCGTTTTATATTGATTTGTATTGTATAAATTAAAATATTTTTAATGCAGGCTTTCTGAATGCACTGTGGTTTGTGAGATTTGCTAAATACAGGGTGTAAAAAGATCCAACACATAGCCTTCATCTGCGTATTCTGTGCATCAATTTAAATAACATTGACCGAACATTATTGCTCGGAAAAGACTTTTATTTTTGATGTGAAAAAAACTTTTAATGGTAGCGCGCAATGTAACGCAAAAACACATTTTCGTGAAAACATATGAAAAAAAAAACTGGAAGTACAGAACTTGAGGTACAGTCCCGAGCACATTTTTTTTTATATCGTTGTCCCACACTAGGAATATCTCCTGTATTGTGGGTGCGTTTACAAAATTGAATAACTATACACATAGCCAATTTCAAAGGCGATTTTCTCTTAATTAACGATTGCAACCTTGAGATAATCTAGGTTATTTCATTTAGTGTGGGTTCCAAAATATTATTTTCATAATAAGATAAAATTCAATCAGTACAAGAGACGAAAATCACTTTTAAAAGTTGGTAAGCATATACATATTAGTGCTCGTGACGTACGGTCCAGTAGACATAAAATCACATATACAGGTGGTACAATTAGTGTATCTCGGCTTTGTTAAAAGTCCTATCAAACCCTTTATAATAAAGCAACTATGTTTAAAATACTGATTAAATTATTGATTGACAAGGCGTATTAATCGGTTAAAGAATACCTTAGTGACACATTAAAATAATGTTGGCAAAATTTTAAATGTCTATCTATAGTTAAAATATTGCTCTCTTAAGATAATAACATTCTTTAGTGACCTTTTTATAGCATCTATCATTATTAACGAAATTGTGACTAAATAATTATTATATATTTGTTTCGTGCCGTCTCAACCTATTGACATATTATTAATTAGATTTAGTTTTTGGAAAGAAATTGTGACATCTTACCTATTGATTTTATTTTTTGTTTTAATTGTATTAATTTACATTCGATTTACCACCCTATTTTGTGTGCCTTGCGGCGGGACATAGTATGGACATAGTTTTATATGACATCTGTATATTTTTTACTCTATGTTTAAAAAATTACAAATGAATTTGATATATTACTTACATAACCATTGCCGAGTTTTTCATTATCCTTCCGCATGGTCCAAACTGCTGTATCGGCGACGGTGCGTTCAGGGACCTTGTCCTTCTGCAAAATAATACAAAACACCATTAATGCGTGTGTATGCTAATCCAGACTATACCTACTAGTGATTATATACCGTGTATAAGATTATAATACAATTTACATATCGACAGTGGAAAGGCAAAATTGCTAAAGCGCTAAAGGATATGAATTGTAAATGATTTTTAAATCATTCATCTTTAAAATTCATTCCTGAGATTTCTGGTTTTGGCGCTTTAGCTATTTTACCTTTCCACTGTCGATATGATTGGAAGACTCAGGAATTTTATCTTGTTTAAAGACATGTCAATAAATAAATAAAAATAAATAAATGTCTACTGATGAAAAATGGAGTGTAAACTAAACAAAAGTAATATCCTACGCAATGGATTTTGATCAAAATCAAACGTCATGTATTCAAACTAGGCTGACAGTCAGCACTTTTTGTACGTCAAAATGGCATAAGACAGTCCCCCAAAACGCCCGCGCTTCACCACTTCCTAGTGCATGATGTGGTTTTATATAATACATATTAATAATACACCGTAACATTTTAGTCGTCTTACAAGCAACGGCATCCCACTTCATGTATCCAATGACAAAATAGTCTATTAAATATAAATAATAAAATAAAAAAAATTTGGAACTTTTATGAATAATTTAAAAAATATTCACTAAGACGCATGACGCAGTTTGAAACACCCTGTTATGGAGATGGAATGAATGATGGAATGTAATGGTATAGGTATCTTCTACCCTTTGATACGTAAACATTTTTAACAGGGTGTTTCATAATTCTAAAGCATTATTTATTATTCTTTGTACCTATTATCTTAATTAATGGTAGCAATTTTTAATCGCGCCTAGAGGATTTCGGATAGTGGACCATCTTTGTAAGAGGACTAAAATTTCACGGTATAGATAATAATAATGTTAAACTTTCATCATCATCATCATCATGCGCTATCCTAGCTTTGTTGACTTGTGGTTGGCTCCCGGTCTAACCGGATGCAGCTGGATACCAGAATTTACTGATGAAAAACTTACCTACATATAAAAGAGAAATCTATATGTTTTATGAAGTATTAAAAATAGTGCGTAGCATGGGCGGCGCGTAAGTAAAGAATAGATTAATTATAACTATAAATAGGTTATAACTTATGTTGTACCTACTTGTGACGTATGGTAAAATCACACGTGAAATAATCGTGACAAAATGTTTGGATCAAAACAACATTTCAAGTAAATACGACCTCTGATGTCAAGTCAACGTTGCCGACAATGTCTGTGACAATGTATATAATTCTGAATATTCAACGTTTGAGTTTTCTGGTTACGTTTGTTTGTAACGTAAACCGATGTTTATGTAAGCGTTTGATTAATGAAAATAATGTTCTTTTTGATACGGAAATATCTATCAGGAAAAAACGAGTACCATATTATAAATAGCTGTAATATTTGTGAGTTCGTACGATTAGCGTAGGTATTCACAACCATTCAATGCGTTTCCGTACCGAATCAAATATCAATACATGTTTTCGTAGGAATCCTCGTGGCTAAGTAATAATAGCGGCACGGCTCGACCCATCAGTTAAGCTACGCTTGCCGGGGTTAGTCTGTGGATGGGTGACCGTCTTTACATAGGTACCGAGACTCCTCCGTGCCTCGGAAAGCACGTTAAGCTGTTGGTCCCGGCTGTCATTCGTGGATCTATGAGCCGTTACGGGTCGTCAGAAACCTGGGTTGTGGAGGTTAGATAGGCAGTCCCTCCACGTAAAAGCTGGTATTCAGCTGCATTCGGTTAGACTGGAAGCCGACCCCAACATATGTAGTTGGGAAAAAGCTAAGCAGATTGATTGATATTCCATATCCTATATCCATTGTCTAATATAGGACTCCTGCGATAATGTGAACAGCGTTTATAGGCTATAAACGCTGTTCACAAATCCAAAACCCCCAAAATGTTTGTCTATTTAATGAAATAGACGACCGTTATCCATCCAACAGCTGTTTGCTGTCGCGGGCAAGGCAAATACGATACGATAGCCTGTCGAATGGTTGTGAATAGCTATGCGGAACCGATTGCAAAAATTCTTTCACAAATTAGAAGCTACTGTAAAATTGGTAACATTATTTCAGATATTTCTTATGGTAGAAAATTAATTAATTTATCGTCATTCGTATATTACTGTTGGTCCTTTTAATTATTAACGTTATGGTTAACCAGGTTTTTTATAGCGTTGAAATTGTAACGAATTTATTTATTGAACCATTTATGAACACACATATACAAACAGACAAGAAGAAAATAACAGAAACATAGGTACAGAGGTGATGCTTATTTCTAAAGAAATCTCTTCCAGCAAACCTGCGATGGGAGAGAAGATAAAGAGATGTAGACAGCGTGTTAAGGATAACAGAGAAAATTAAATACATTTATAATTTAAAAAAATACACTTTATAAAATTGTACAAATAATATGGGAATATACTTACATACATACATACCTACTTCTAAAATAAATATCAGTAAAATAAAATAAAAGTTAGTAAAATAAGTTAAATATTATCTGCTGAAATAATTGTGCAAATAATACAGTTATAATAAAATTGCATACTATTTAAGTAAATGGTCTTTCATCCGCGAAGTTGCATTCCGACCTTAAGGTAGCCCTGGGTTTTGCACATGACAGGAATGTGACCGGTTTATTTTGATTCATCATTGGTTTTATAAATGTTATTATTATACATACTCAATTGAACATCATAAAAAAATTACTATTTAAAGGGCATTTATTCAATCGAATCTGTAATATTTTCCATTTTGTGGTCCTAAAAGTAATTTTTAACACTTTAATTTATATTAGAATGTGAATTAAATTCACAGAAAGAGGCGCAATCGTTTTCGTTGGCGCTTCCTTTTGTAAAAAACTAGCAGCGCTTCGCGGTTTCACCCGCGTAGTTCCCGTTCCCGTGGGAGTACGGGGATAAAATATAGCCTATGTCACCCGGAGATAGGGTAGCTTTCCAACAGTGAAAGAATTTTTCAAACCGGTTCAGTAGTTTCGGAGCCTATTCAATGCAAACAAACAATCAAATCTTTCCTCTTCATAATATTGGTATAGAATAGATAACCATAACTAACAGGTCACTATGTTTTTAGAGGGTAACATTTTTGCCATTTAAAAGTATAAGGTATATTATAATACCTTTACCTAGGTACAGTTTTCCGCGAAACTGTTCAAGAAGAAATAATGATCAAAGTAATTTTAATGATTAATGGTGTTGAACATTTTCGCGAAATTGATTATTAATTTTACCTACACTTTTTCTATTACAGCGTTTTGAAAATTATGATTTATTTAAGTTAGTTTTGAATTCCATAGATGAAAATCTTATTTATTAATGTGATTAAAATGCAACTTTGCGTTTAAAAATTTTCGAAATGCAGCTCAGATTCTCAATTTTTTTTTTTTTTGTTAGGTTGATAATTTATTTTTAAGAGGTCAAAACAGAAGTAAATAAATAACAAACACAAATACCTGAACGTATGTACTATAAAGCTTCCATTGAAGAGCTGAACGTTTATCACAACAGACTCAAAATAACGAACTAAATACACAGACACGAACCTCCACAGAGCTACACTTATGTTAATTTATTTTATTCACATACAGGCAGCTCTCATTTCCTTTGTTTTTAAAGCAGTTTTCAAAGTTAAACCTGTTTATTTTTCATATTTTTTGTTAAGTTTTTATTAAAAGCGTTAATTATAAATCTAACGCACTTTTTTTTTTCTAAGCTTGTGCTAATATTATAAACATGGTGAAATGATTTGTTTGGAAGAGGTAATTTTATTTATGAAAGTATTGATCCGATAACAAACATTATTTTACTGAAAGATAGCTACCCTATTGCCGAGGGTCATAGGATGTGTCTTCTACGCGGGAGAAGCTTCTTGAAAATAATAAAAATCTTTTTTACACAATGTAGTGCTTTTTTGGAAGTTGGTCGTTTTTATTTGTATAAAAGCTTTTGATTTTTACATTTTTGGTTATGGTATCTGTAAATACTAAAAACCATAACTAAAAATGTAACCCACGCCAATTCTTATACCACTACTTGCTATGTAAACAACAGTGACAGATACTTCCTGTCAAAGTACATCATCAAGATACGCAAACTGAATTACAACGTATTATCGAAGTAAACGCAAAAATTACCCAAGCAAAGTTCATAAAATTTATTAACCCCTGAGGCATACCCAGCTGCTACAAAATAATAAAAAAAAACGATCCAAGTATCGCGGAACAAACATACAAAAAAAAAATGACGAATTGAGAACCTTCGCCTTTTTGAAGTCGGTTAAAAATATACCTACTTTATTTTATTATTATTATTTATTTATTTAGCAGACAACTAGGTCCAATGTAATTACAATACAATAAAAATACAATTCTAGATGTTAGTAACAATTTAACTTATTTGCTATGTTAGTAATTAAATTCTAATGCCGACAGGGTGTTTTTAATAAGATGCCTCATTATGGGGCTTTCATCAGGCCCATCAGCAATACCTTTCAGAAGGCTGTTGCCACTGTCCCGCAATCTGGTGAGAAGAGAAGCATTCTTTTTCCGTACAACAGCTGAGAAGCTATCTACTCTGGCTGTAGCAAACATTGCAGATGCACTGCAATAACGCGGCAGTCGCAACAGCGTCCTGAAAGCGTTGTTGTATTGGACACGCAACGCATTGGCGGCACGTTTAGTACAGCTGATCCATAGCGCGCTCGAGTACAGGGATGTGCAGTATGCTTTAAAAAGCGTGATTTTAACCGCATCTGTACATCGCGCGAACCTACGGGCCAGCATGTTCGCCCGCACCGCCAATGCCCTGCGTTCCCGCTCAATATCGGCATCGTCTTTAAGGTCGTCAGCAATAACATGTCCAAGGTATTTGAACTGGTGTACCAGACGAATCGATAAATTGTTTATTTTAATTGGTGGTACACTTTCTGGACCCTTCTTGCCAACAGCCTTAAAGACCATGAGTTCTGACTTATTTACATTATACAGCAACCCATGGCTGGCAGCGTAGTCCTCACATATCTTAACCAATTTTCTGAGTGCACTGACCGAGGGAGCCAGCAGGACCATATCATCGGCGTAGCTTATGTTGTTAACACACAACCCGTCAACATAGCAGCCCACATGCGCACTGCTGAGTTCCTCGATCAATGCATTCACATACAGATTAAATAGGTTAGGGGAGGTTAAGCCTCCCTGCCTTACGCCACATTCCAACCTGTATGGTGAAGAGAACTTGCTCCCCCACCTTACAATGTTTGTTTGGTTGCCGTACCAGTATCTAAAAACGTTAAGCAATTCGCTCGGGACAACTGTGGCTTTTAACTTTTTCCAAAGAATGTCATAAGAGACCCGGTCGAACGCCTTGGAAAGATCCAGAAACGCCCCGTAAACTGGTGTACTCCTGCTAGTGTAGTACCTGACAGTGTGCTTAAGGCAAGCAATTGCACTTTCGGTGGATAGGCCGGGCCGAAAGCCGAACTGTGCATCGTGCAACCGCAAATGTTTCTCGAGCTGTACGTTCAGCACACTGTCCAATACTTTAGCTACAACAGTTGCCAACGAGATGGGTCTATAATTCGACCTATCTGATGCGTCTCCAGTTTTGTTTTTAATTACTGGCACGACCACCGTTTTCATCATACTGTCTGGCAGGTGAACCTACGATGATATTTTTACTCTATTAAAAAATAAACACGTGAAAGCCTTCACCTTGTTTTGTAGACAGAGACACACCAAACAAGTTTTGTATAAAAACATCGTTATTAGGTAGGTACTACTTTGTCGATACATTTGTTTTATTGAATTAACATGTTGATAATAATATTTGTAACCTTATGTCTATGTAGTTCTTTTAAAATAATTCTAACTTAAATGGCATGATTTCATTTTGTGATTACCTGATTATTACAGAAGGCAAATATCGTGAGCGAAGGTCCCTTATATTAAAAGAATGTCTAAGCACACTTGAACACATCTAACAGTCTTCAAGTACATAATTATGTCATCATCATCTGCCTAGCCTTTTCCCAACTATGTTGGGGTCGGCTTCTAACCGGATGCAGCTGAATACCAGTATTTTACATGGAGCGACTGCCTATCTGACCTCCACAACCCAGTTACTGGGTAATACGATACCCCTTGGTAAAGACTGGTTGTCAGACTTTCGGGCTTCTGACGACCCGTAACGACTGTCAAAGATCCACCAATGACAGCCGGGACCAACGGCTTAACGTGCTTTCCGAGGCACGGAGGGGTCTTGGTATGTAAAGATGGTCACCCATCCACGGACCAACCGCAGCAAGCGTAGCTTAACCTGATCGATCGACCCGTGCAGCTATTTTTACTAAGCCACAAGCCCCTCTTCAAGTACATATGTATTAAACTTAATAAGTATCTATTAATATTGTTATTCTTGATGTATATTTCCGCATGCAAAGATAATATCATCAAAATTAGGTTTTTGCTAATTTTGTATTTTTTGGTAAGTTTCATATGAGTTTTTTTTTTTTTTAAATAAAATGAGGTATGTTGGGATTTTCTCTGTCAATTGAAATATTGGTATTTTTATACATGGTCGCATGGTGGCCCATTGGTATCGGCCTCGACTTACGACAGTCAAACCTAGGCAGGCATCACCACTGTTCTCAAAACGGGGAGGAAAACATCATCGTGAGGAAGCAGGCCATTTCCTAGATACAAAAAATTCGAAGACATGTGAATCCACCACACCACCACAATAACCTCTAACAGAGAAGAGGCCTGTGTCCAGCCGTGGGACGTTATTGTCTGATTATGCTATACAACATATTACTCCGGATGTTCATTACCTCGTAACTTTTTACAACACACTGTACTTATTTATAATGGCTATGATTACAAAACATTATACACAAGAACTAAGTATTAACCTTATGGACATTATTAATGAGCAAAACATGACAGTCAGCACGAAAACGGCCTCAACGAACGTGAACGAAGGAAAAAAATACAAGAACTACAAAAAGTGGGTACCACTCAGTTGCTATTTATAGCGTATCTTCACACAATTATAATTTAATTAAGAAAATAAGGAATTCAAATAATGGAATAATTAAACATTCGACCTGACTGATAAAATCGCAACTTCACGATCGTTTTTTCTAAAGAAATATTCAGTAGAACGAAGCAATAATCATCACGATTTCTATTAGAGCGCAGAGGATCCTTTTAAACCTTCTTTGAGGGTGGAAGAACAAGATGAAATGTCCCTCCGTTGAAAGGGGAGGATCAGACAGCCAGACAGGAGATATTGTCTAGAGGGCCACTCACTAAGAGACCACAGCATTTCTCTTGAAAGAAGAATTTATTGATTCTTGTGAGATTGGTCCTTTTTGCAGGACCAAAGAAATTAAGAATGCCAAGGCGATTGTTTCTGTGGCAGTGCCTTACATATATTTTCGCTACTCATAGTTTTTATCCTGGGTGTCGTTTTAAATGTGGTGCTGGAGGCGGATACTCAGAATACCATTGGCAACCAAACGCACAAATGTGTACGTCTTTTCGTCCGATTTTCTAGTTTGCCTACAGCGTATTTTGATCTCTTTCGGCCACATAATGCGAAGGGAAGATAGCAGCCTTAAAAAGGTGGTCATTGCTGGCAAGAAAAGAGAGCACGAGGCCGGTCGCCAACATGATGGTCTGACCAAGTATAAGAAGCTACGTCATCAAGCAAATTTCAGCAGGTGGTGATGGCAACTTTGGACCGGAATTGATGGAGGCAGACTGTTCGCTAAAATGTTGCTGTGCAGTCGTTTTGTAGGCCCAGTCTAGGCAATTCAATACAAGAATTTGTATAAAAATTATGATGCTATGATAATTACCCAGCGACCTAAGAAGTATTGTAGCTACGACTTTATTAGGTACCTCAAGATCGTTTACATGTTTTGTAGTGCTTGTTTACGAGTTTTTATTATTGCATTTATGTATGTATGTAGTAATAAAACAATACAAGCCGATAGTTACACGTGTTTCTATCGTTCTTCATAAATACCTATTAAACTATCTTAATTATTATAGTGTGAATGATTGTAACTTGGTGTAACACGGTTAAGCCAAATGTGATGTCATGATGTGTTAAGGGTTTAAAGCATACGCACACATGTTTAGTATGCCCCGCTCTTATACAAAGAGATAATCAACGCAGTAGGTTTATAGTAAAACACACTGCAAGACGTGCTTCGAATTTCAAAGTAAGTCGAAGAATTTTGGTTTTTGTGTATAAGGATTAATTTTGGATAAACAAACACAATTGGTGTTTAAGTCGTTATGTACATACGAAAGCCACAAAAGGATTCGATAGTCATAATATTTTTAGATGTTTTCCGTTTTTGTTTATACCTTCAAATTCATGATTTATCGCAGTCGCTATAAGTTCGAGTGTTTAGAAGGAGGACATTTATAGTTTTGGTAATTTACGAATTAAAGCTGAAATGATTATCAAATGTGTTTCTAACGGTCTTTAAATGACCAGTAATGATGCTGCAACGAGGCATCATCATGTGCCTAGTTTTTTCCAGCTTTATTGGGGTCAGTTTCCAGTCTAAACGGATGCAACTGATACCTACCAGTATTTTATATGAAGTTACTGCAAATCTGACCTCAACAACCCAGTTACTGGGCAACAAATGCTCAAATGATTTCCTTTCATACTTTGATCCAGCGAATGAGTCTATTTAAGCATCAGAATAAAATTATTCGAAGGTCGAACGGTTTGGATTTTGGGACCTTTACCTAGGTAAAATGAAACAAAGATTATGCTACTGATGATATTATTCAATAAATAATTATTTATTTATTTTGGTATAATAAATTTAGTTAAGTTAGGTTATTTTATTTATTACTAGTCGTAAAATATCCCGCGGGAACGTACTGCCGGGATAAAAAAGTTACCATGTGTTAATCTAGGTTATAATCTACCTGTGTGCCAAATTTCATCCACATCCATTCAGTACTTTGCGTGAAGAGTAACAAACATCCATACATACAAATTTTCGCGTTTATAATATTAGTATAGGAGTCCGCTGGATGCGGGAAGCACAGAACCGGTCGAAGGGCGTCGGGGAGGCCCATGTCCAGCAGTGGACGTCTTTCGGCTGAAATGATGAATGATGATGATGATGATGAATATTAGTAAGGATTTCAATAGTTTGTTAGTTAAGATAGCTTAATAAAGGCTCCCACAGAAAGACGCGTCGCGATTCTGGTGGAACGATTTCAAAAACAACAACATAAAAATGTTCCATTATACATAGAACCGCATCGTGCCTTTCTCCGGTAGCCATAAATTGGTGTAAAAGACAAAGTTCGTTAGTGCTATACGAACATCAAATTCTAAAGATTTTCACGGAACAAACAGAAACACCAGATCAAGTCGGGAAAAGGTAGGTTAGAAATTAGAAGCGCGAACAAAAAAAAAAAAAAACATTGTGTATGAGAAACACTGACTATTCAAAAATAGTCGGAAGACAAAATACTCTTATCATTATGATAGGACATTTAATCAAGATACCCACAAACACTTGACAACACCCTGATAAATAAACTGTCACACCGACTGAACTACAAACATGTAGGCAACATTGTTTTGTATATTTATTTTCCGTCTATGACATAGTTTTTTTTACGCTATTTTTTTATTATCTATATAAATATAAAGAAAAGACCTGACTGACTGACTCATCAACGCCCACGCCAAACCCTTGGACCTAGAAAGCTGAAATTTGCATAGAGGTTCCCTTTATAATGTAGACAAGGTATAAGGAAGAATTTTTCGAAATTCAACCCCTAAGGGAGTTAAATAGGGGATGAAAGTTCCGCGCGGGCGAAGCCGCTGGCAAAAGCTAGTTAATATATAATCATTATTTACCAATCCTTAATTACGGCGAACTACGAGAATTAAATTGCGCGGTTGCTTACATACTTACTTCTAATAGCTCAGAACTTTAAGTTTACCAATTAAATTAAATTGCATTATTACGTGCAATTGTTTTGAAACATACCTCCGATCGAAATATTCCTCTCTTGCCCTAGCCAGTTCTGTTTTTCCGGACTCATGTGAGAACTGGCGCCGCAACATTTTTACACAAAACACTTCACTATTTAATGTAAATATCTTACATAGTCAATATTAACGAAAACATGTCTTTATCACATGGCAATATCAGAAGATTCGAATTTTAAAACAAATATATTTTGTACCACTATGTTAACAATACCAGAAGATTCGAATTTTAAACCAAATATTTGTACCACTATGTTAAGATTAAGACATTGTTGCAGTAACTTGGATGGAATGTTGAATTCCGATTGGTCCGCGTTGGTGGGGCGCGAAGAGGCGCGTGCGCGGCTGGCGACTGACGCTGCGCAGGAGTCCACGCGAGCTGCTCGTCCCAAGTGACAGTTCTGACCTTGGCGTGTTTGCACGATTATCGTTAGCTTCACCGTTTCTCGTATAAACCTGATCTTATCACTCGGAAGCGACCGCCGTCTGTCAGAGTTCATTCGCGTTACAAGCGTTAAACATACTCACTGGTTACTAATGCTGGATAGCTACTGTGCTGCCATTGTTTCAGATATCTAATCAATTTATCAAATGCATGATGGCGCGGATTTTGATGTTATTATTAGTTATCTGCTTCAATGACGGCTTGTTCCATATTCGTCAAGAAATTTATGATAGAGAATCTGACAATGACCACTCAAATATGACTTGCTTAATCAAACAATATCGACCAAAAGTCTATAACCTCCAGGGTTATCTATGTGCGCTATTTACTTATATTATGTACCTATTAGATAATAGTACTAAATTAGTAAGTTATCTAAAGAGACGGTGGGATTAAATGGCCAGTGGAGCAGTCGAGTCCTGGAGTGGAGACCGTGTATCGGCAAGTGTAGCGTGGGACGCTCCCAGCTAGATGGACCGACAACATTAAGAAAGTGGCTGGGACACACTGAATGGGGAAGGCGGTGGACAGGGTGTTGTTGTGCATCCTGGGAGAGGCCTATGTCCAGCAGTGGACTGCGATAGGCTGAGTTGATTGATTGAGATCTAAAGGAGGATGTCCGTAATGAAGACAGACTCGATGCTCTTCTCATGACTATATCGGAAATAGGTAATATAAGTCAGTAATATGATGAACGCTAAAGAACCGAAGGATGGATTATGAGAAAGAGGATTTGCTAGAAAGGGGTGAACTCTGAGATCATCATCTGCCTACCCTTTTAACTACGTGGGGTCGACTTCCCTGTCAATCCCCCGACAATCTAACCTGATGCAGCTGAATACCTGTTTTTTACATGGATTGACTGTCTATCTGACCAGTTACTGAGGTGGGTAACACGATACCCCTTAGTAAGGCTGGTGGTCAAGACTTTCGGGCTAACGACCAGTCAAAAACCCACGAATGACAGCCGGGACCAAAGGCTTAACGTGCTTTCCGACGCACGGAGGATTCTTGTTATGTAAAGATGGTCACCCATCCGCGGACCAACCACGACAAGCGTAGCTTAACCTGATCGATCAACTCGTGCGGCTGAGTAACTTAGCCACAAGCCCCTCGGGAGCACTGAGATAACTATTGATAAAGATGTATTGAAGACGTGCTGCGTCCCTTGGCCCAATTACAATGGCATCAGAACAGAGGGATGGTAACGTTGTTAAAAAAAAACTGGTTCTTATTAACATATTGTTCGTTGAGACCGAATGAATCAGCATTGTTAATCTGTGTCGGGCCGACATTGACCGATATACCTGCACGGTTGACCATTGGCCGACTGAGTTCGTGAGTTGACCCGTGCCGTGCCGCAGTAAAAAAACCGTTTTCAGCTAAGAATTACGTTTTAGTAGGCGAAATTGTTGCGGTCCTAAATCCTATACTGTATTTGTCTGTTATTCATAGGAAAATATTCTGATTCGTCGAATTGGCGTACAAAATAAAAATAAAGAATGTATTAAGTAATAAATTAGAAACCGACTTACTTGGGTTGAACATGACATCACCCGTAAGACCCACAATACAAGCAAAAAATGTGATTCAAAACATAGTAAACGTTAAAAATAATTTAACGATAATACAAGTATGTATGTATGTACAACATGCGATTCATGCTTAGAGAACAAATTAGCGTACGAATAAAAAAGCAAATTGTGGAAAGATAGAGAGAGAAGCAAAAATCAACATTAATTATTTGCATAGAACACAATCGCATGTGCTCCGTGCATGGTATTTAGAAACCGAGTGACGTCATAAGCTATCCTCTCCATACTAGAAACAGCCATATTAAAAGCCAGCCAAACAAAAGAACTGGGAATGGAATTCTGACGTCAATGCAGTCCTTCGAACTTAGCTCTTATAAACATGGAGGCCCATGAGCACCCCATGAGTATGTGGGTTATGGAAATAATTTTCCTGGCCAATAACGCTACGGCCAAGGCTGTTATGAGCCAGTAAACTCAGTTAGGTGTCAACATGGCAACATTGACCGACATAGAACATCGCGCGACGTTACGACTAGTTTCATCATCGAAATGCCTCACCTTAATGATTTAGCGAGAGAGGGGTGCTCCAAAGTTACGTGATTACGTCACAAGAGAAAACAGGGTTAGAGACAGTATTTTCGAAATTTTAACAAGCAAATTTTACTTTTTGTGCGACGCCAGAGAAAATTTCCATGAAACGTTTTCGGACTAATATTTCTGTAATGGCTTCTTTAGTAGCGAATGTTATGATGTAGATGAAGAATGTGAAGTCAAAGGATCAGTAATTTTGAAAGATCTAAAGTATTATTTTAAACCAGTCAGATATTTTAAACAAAACAAATCTTTAACACAATTAAGAAAGGAATTTTAAGAATTAGCCAAGCATGGCGAAGGGAAATTAATGAGCTGATAAGCGTGCATCCAACCAAACACAACTAGGAACAATAATTGTAAAGCCTTGACTATAATACTTTAAATATTAGGATTTAGTACACGGTCTTCAACTTTCTCAACTCTAAACCAGAGACAAAGAACAATTATTGTCATTAAATTAAAATTACCTTAGGAATAGGACATCAACAAGATAACAGATGGCTTTAAAAACATACTGTACTTAGAGTATTTTACCGAGTTTTGTATGTTTACGTAAATTTTGTATTTGCAGGCAATTGACGACAAAGGCTAGGTATCTGGCGTGCATCTAAGTAAACAAAACAAAGCACGATTGTGTGAGTATCTAGCCCATCAATTCAGTATATAGACAAAATAGTAGTCTTGTTCCTTGACTGAATCAGTCTAGAATGGGTCGTGGAGCGCGACCCACGTGCCCTTATCTTCCGTTTTGATGAGTTGAGCACGAGGTCATCATACGGGTGCTCTGACGATAACAGCTCTAATCTCTTTGTTTAGATTTACGGTGTTGTCGATTCCAACACTGCCCCCTTTTGTCTAGTCGGCCTAGTAGTAGTAAACGTTATTTCTAAGGACTACAGCCTGGCTTTGATTCCCAGGTCAGGCAAAGTGTTACAAGGATTTTCCATCGGGAATTTCATCGGAATCTGGATTTTTGCCCGTCAGTATCCATAGGCACACCTTATTACATGGGGCTTAAACATAGCTGCCAAAATTTGGAAGTACTATAGGCACACTTTCATTTACGAACACAAAATTGATGCCTGGTCAAGGCAGAATATGAAGCATGACTCTCAAGTTGAAAAATTATTAAATCACATCTAGGTGTACTATCTTATCACTATAGAAGTGCTTACTTGTATTGTACTAACACTATTTGCAGTGATATTAATAGTTTATTGTGCGATAAAGTATGATAGAATTCGCACTACCAAACGAAGCTATACTTAGATGCTAGTAAAATTTCGAAACATGTGAAAGAAAAGAAGAACAAAGAAAGAACACACATCAATAAGTCTACATTAATTTTGATCTGGAGACAAATCTTTAAACACGAAATTAATGTATCAGCATGATAGTATAAATTGACACTTCTTAAACAAGTTTAAAAAGACCGGAATTTAGTCCTATGATACCGTGTTGGGCGCAGTACCGACTTTCACTTTCCATTTGCGGTGACATGACAACGTCATCGAATCGGCACGTTTTTATAAAACAATGATCGATTCAGTAGGAAGTAATTACAAGGAGGAATTATGAATATGTATGGGTGAGACTACGAGTGCGTTGGTCTTTTCCCAGGGGGTTAAAAGACTGCTGGCAAATACCGCAAATAGATACTGCCAAAACACTACTACAGAAATAAAAAAAATCCAACTTCTGAAAAATCACGCCCTAAAAAGTACGAAACAAGAAAATATTCTCATCTCAAAGCCGTGGTCGTATCAACTCGTATGCCACCTAAACATGTTTTAATACGTTTCTATAATCTTAATACCTATTGACGAGGTTGGCGCCTACGGTCAGGACTCAGGATTGCTCCTCACTAGCTCCAAGACGAAGAAGAATGGAAAGGAGAAGCCTTTGCCTTGCAGTAGACAAAGACAACATAGGCTAAAAATTAAATAAAATACTTTTTTAAATAGTGTGTTAACGCTTTTTCAAACAGGCGCCACGCGACACTTGTAGAACAATGTCCATGAAGTGTTCATATAAATTGTTTTACGAGTGTCGCGACGCGTCCGTCGCGCTAGTCTGCACCAGCCTTTATCCATGAAAAAAAAACTAATAATAAACAGAACAAAAACAAAACATCTCATCACAACAAGGTTCGTTCTAGTCTCGTAATCAACAATATTTTTTGTTCCAACAATACCATTACACATAAATAATATGATACGATAACAAAATGTTTTATCATTTTGTTTATAAAACAAAAATGTTTCATTAGCATTGTTCAAGACTATAAAACAGTACATTATTACCGATATGTGGCATATGTTATATAACATTGTAGCGTTTAATTGACCTATGCAAAGGAGTGTTTTACTTTTACATGCATGGTTTGATCTACAAAACGATTGATAGCCCCCCAAACGAAAGATGAACTGATTATTCGTCCATCTTCCGCGCCTAGGTATAAAAAGTGACAAAGATGCTTCATAAGAAATCCATCAGTATGTCTACTTTCTAAGCACGAAATCTGTAGTTTCGGCGGAAGTTACGGACGACTCCTACTCCGTATCACGATTTGACAGTTGTCTCTACTCCCGATGTATTTTTTCCCGTCCGAAAAAGGCAATTAATCGGGTGTAGAGTTCACTCCGAATTTCGAAATTCTTTCGGACGACCCGTATCATCATTCTTCGTCGATGGACTTAAGAGAGTAGGCCCCTGGATTGGAATGAAAGAAAGAAGAATGCTAAGTTTCTGAAAATGACGAAAACAAAAACCCTTACAGGTATAGCTAAATAAAGTTGTATATCAAAAGATTGATTCAGAAAAAAAAAAAACCACCAAGGTCAGTAACTTTACCATAGCAACCGACGTGTAAACAACTGAGGTGGACGAAAACGATAAAAGAGTAATACCTACGTAATTATGTTGGTCATTTTCTTTAATTGTCCAATTAACTAATATTGATTTTGTCAGACCAACTGAATCACGCTACTACCAAAACTATCCTATTCAATTCGTTCATCGATGGTACAGCACAAGAACACAAATTTGGCAAAATATAGAATAAATTGTAGCTAGCCTTCGATCATTTTAAAATTTTCACGTACTATGCAGAACTGCACCCTAATTGCGTAACTTACGATTAATCAAAATCGGTTTCGTTTTCACAGTTTAACAATATTCATTGCGTTATTTACGTTGTTGAGAGACGCTTTTTTCGAACATATGAAGCAGTGGTTTTACAATCCGTTTCAAAACGATACAGATTATGATGAATCGGGAGTTACGCAATTAGGGTGCTGGTTTGAGGAGCAATGCCATTTGAAAATACCTTATGGGAATGCATGTATTCGCATTGATTTGTATGATTGCAATTTAATAATCAAAAGAAGGTTAGGAGCTGCTGAACTGCTGGCCGATCAAGAATCAATCATGAGATTAATGCGCAAATGAACACGCATACAATGGACTGAACTTTTTTCGTGTCAATGGCACAACGATCACCTTAAGACAAAACGATATAGTTTTATCGAACTCTGTGCACGATTGCTGTCACCGGTCATTAAAATAGTAGCGCAGCTACTCAGATTATAGAATAATTCTTTAATCTGAGCTCAGCTGCATCAACCACCGATTCTCGAGTAGAGGACCACTGGTTCGAGTGACTTTCTATCATCAAAAATCAAATATAGGTTTAAGCCAAAGTCTAATAAGAGAAAATGAAGAAGAAGTGATTTAGGTCAAGCATTCGACACAGACAATCATGGTACTTGAAAGGTTTTCAAGCTATACAACGCCATTTTATGACATTCATATAAGATTTCAATCATTGATGCCAAATGGTGCATCGGGAAAACCATGTTCACGATTACAGCATACGTGGCACGACTCTGACAGGTGTCCTTTTGTGACAACAATAAAATGATCCACGTGCGTTCATACATGACAGTAAATTGATACCTTCCATAAATGGGGCGGACGTGAATAAATTGCACAGTACAATACCTTCTGCACATAAGGAAGAGTGCCGTACATAGAAATATGAGGCTCCTCCGTATCGCTAAATAGTTTCCGTGTTAGGGATTAAAGAATAAGAATAATTAGAGTTGCTATTATATAAGATACTAGGCTTAAGTTTATTGATCCTTTCGGACGGTTTAAAATCTAGAGAACCAGAACAGTCTAGATTTTCGATAATATGTGTACTTCATGGAGTTGTGTTTCCATATAATGTAATACACAGCTATTATGAAATCTTAATCTAGTAGCAGAGGAGATAAGACATTTTTGATAGACACTGAGTGAACTGACAAAGATAACATTTTATGCAATAAGTTTTAGAAAATAAGTCGTTATTATTATGTTTGCTTCACTATTGCATTGGGTTGTACCTGTAATGATAGTTGTAAGTGATGAATAAATAAAAAAATGGTTAGCTTCTATCCGGGACTTTTCTTACCAATCCATCAATCATTTTAAGACCAAAGTTAATTACAATTGTAAAAAAACTAAGGTGTTTGAAAGCAGGATATCTAGCGGAGTAGCGGTAATTGCTAAGATAACAATGCAAGTGAATGTATGAGAAAGGCTAGTCTTAGAAAAAATATGCAAGTTAATTGTATTTTTTGTGAAAGTAAAAACTTGTAGACTGAAACAAAGAGTTTGCTAATATACACAAATAGCTATTTAGGTGGTCATGGTCTGTAGAACGTGGACTGGATAGGTATAATAGATTAAAGGATGGTTATTGGTTCAAAACTCCATTTTGTTTTGGAAACACATGTTTTAGATTGATCACTTTCTACTTTGATTTTGATGATACAGCGACAAACCCTAAAATTCAATAGCGTGTATGATGTGATTTGCCGTAAGTATCCGTTTTAATTTTTATTATTACATTTAAAATAGTACGGAATAGTAATAACATGGGAGTTCAATTTAATATCTCCAAAAAAATATTACACAGGTAGGACCAATTTGATAAATGACTGTTCTAAAAAAACAGAATTGAAGTTTGATATCTTTTACGAAATTCGATATCAACCGTGTTGAATTACTGGATAATTAAGGCAATCAGTTTACCTATCATCGTTATCGCAATTGGAACGGTATGAAAAGCAAATTGAATAATCAATATCGATTGGACGGCCTTAAAGTGCATCGTGCATTAGAACATTGATGACTTAACAGACTTACCGTCGGCGAGACGAGCAATTCAAGATGATGACTAATGAAACTCAGCTTAAATTAAAGCACGTTTTAAAACTTAATTATGGTTAATGATTATACATTAGTATTCTAAATCGACTATTTTAGAAATCCCAACGGATACTTCTACCAGTGAAAAGTACTCGTATATATTATTGACATAATTAATGCTGCAGGGGAGTATTATAGGCCCTTGGACGGCACTAAAGATTGTCTTGAGGAACTCTTACTGTATCATGACATGTTTGAGGACAGTTTTCATAAAAGTATTTTTATATTACTTAGGTAATAATCGTCAATATTGCTAAAAGTTGATAATAGTACCCTATTATCAACTTTTAGCAATATTGACGATTATTACTTACATTTATTTTGTTATTTCATTAACTAAAACCAACATTTTCCGACTGGTTTTTGCCTAAGCTATCTCAATTATATATTTTTTTACTTTTTCTCTTATATTGTAAAATACCCTATTGCTAATTGCAACATAAGCCAAACTTCTTGTTTGCTGTATTAATCGGCGTAGGTATTAGTGAAACGTAGTATAAAATCAACACGATACATTATTTTTTAAACCAAGCACATGTCCGATGCGATTTATAAAGCATTTCTTCTCTCCCAAGCGACAAGTAGGTAAGTAAGTACTTCAGTGAAGATTTTAAAAGTATGGAAACTACATATTTTAACTAGGGGAAACTGAAAACCGAATAGCGCAGTGCAGATTTTTCTCACAAAACACACAACGTATATAAATATGACATAACATAACACAGTGGATCTAACCTATTCTAAAATACATACTGCTTGGAGGAAACATTAATTGAAAATACAACTTGGCTCTGAACTGTCCGGAAATTATACAACTAATTGCACAATTTACTCGTGCTAGCGTTAATTAAAGCTACACTGATTTAGATCCTTATCACCCACGCAAGTACTTCAGGAGATGCAAATATGCTTTTTTATTAGGTAGGTATGTACTTTAAATGATGCGTGTCATTATATGTATGCTGCCGTATTATATGTTGCTAATGTAGGTACGATGCTGCGGTGTTCGTTCAAACATACGTAGGCCTACCTACCACTTCTCCCTCTTAGTACCTACTGTGACGTTGGAGGTCTTGTAGACTGTAGATTTGTAGACAATTTTCTATTTTATTAAGTACCTGGTGCTTGTTGACAGGGCTACACTGTCCTCCCATATTTACTGTAATTTGTGGGAACCGTGAACCTAGCTTTTGACGTTATGAAACTTCCCATTGACCATGTACATTACATGAGTAATTTAAACATGTTTCAATTTTCAACTAGATTAGCCAAAAATTTGGTCTTTCGAGACGTGGATAAGGCTTTTATGTTTTTTTTTTTTGTTGGAGTTAGAATGTTCAGAACATGAAAAAATACTATCGTGCTAAAGAATCCATGATGAAAAAAGATTAGACAGTCAACCATGTCGGTTGAGTCGTGGATACGGTAAGGTAGTACGTGAAATTCAAATTTTCTTCACTGACCTGCTACCCTGGCGATTCCACCTTAAGTTTGGGCCAGAAATACTGTTATAGGTGTCGTGCCAGTTATTATCTGTACCTAGGCTACTAGATAACTGCAGGAGTACCTATATTATGTCTCTAAACGGTTGCCAGGCATTACAGTCTCGCCTGCTTGTAATTCAACACACCCTAATGGCACCTAAGCAGGTTGCGTAACAAATGGGCACATTACGAAATCGTTATATGTAGGTATACTCTGCATACAAGGCATTAAGTACTTAAGATATAAGCAACAACGGACTCATGTAATGTACATTAATATCTTATGGAAGCAATAGAGTATTTACCAATTTAATGAAAACTATTTTAATTTGAAGATAGGAACGATATATTTAACAGAAAAATTAAAATAAATTTATTTAAATCCACTTTTCCAATTAAAAACGATTAAAACAAATTTCGTTTTCGTTGTTTTGAATTTACCGCCAAAACGCTCCTTACGATGAATTTTTATCACGTGATATCGTGACGCCAGCTTTGCGTAAACGGCATCGGTACAAATGCTTAGTTTGGCGCAGTTTTAGAAGTATTTGTGCACCGAGTCACCGTACGCCAGTAATTCCACTTTATATACATTCAAAATCTTGTTAATTAATAACACGATATTCTCTTGTTTACTTACTAGCTACTTTGGTTTACACAAAGTTGACGTCACGTGATAAAAAGTCATCGTAACGAGCGTTTTGGCGGTAAATTCAAAACAACGAAAAGTAAATTTGATTTAAATCGTTTTTAACTGAGAAAATGGATATAAATCAATTTACTTTTATTTTTCTGTTACATATTTCGTCTCAATCTTCAATTTAGAATACTTTTTAATAAATTGGAAAATACTCTATTGCGGATAATGTACTAACATATAATAAAGTATCCCTCTCTCTTTCTATGGCGCGGCGAAAATGTATGCCTGCGCCTGCTGTTTCGTTTAGGCAGCGCAGGGCGCTTGCGCGAATGTTCGTGTGTGTTTATGTTACAGCGTGCCACGCGCATCCATGGATGGTGACAGCTGATGGCTTGATTTTTGTGAGAGATAAACTTTTTAATGTAATATAAATTGTCATGTTTGTGTACGATAGCGCAATAAATAAATATTGTATTCTACCACATAAATGATAGTACTTTTATACTGATAATTAAAGCAATTCGTGCAAAATTATTCCCTAACCATTCCAAAATATAAAAAATGCACAACGTTAATATTCAAGTTTTCACTTCTGCCGGCACTGCCGGAGTGCAACTCGTCGTTTTTTTTCTTCTCATTTCTATCTTGCGGATAGGGTTTACATTATTTTATAATATAAAAACTTCTGCCAGGTGGAGTGGGAGGACGTGTGAGACTTTTAGTGATTAAAACCCACCCGTGTTCCTTCAGTTGCCTGTGTGCCAGGGGCCACGGTATCTCTTTCGAACAACCCGCACCACTGGAAGACAGTAGGAGTCCAAACTCCTACCGACTGTACCTTCTAGTACCATGTGTCGGGGGCCCGGGAGATAGTTGTATTTTCGCCGCACGCCCGACTGGTATCAGCCCGCCATGCCTAGCGAGCCTCATCACCAATTGTGACCGATCCCATGACCGCACATCCTCCCATTAAGGCGCGCATACTGCGTGCCATCTCCTCTTTGAGCCAGACTGCTCGAGCGACGACACAGCTCCAAATTCGCTAATAGGATATACCTATTTGCTTTTATATATTTAATGGATGGTTTACACTCTCGCCTCGCGGCTCGTCTCGTGTCTCGGCCACAAGTCGAGATAATCAATGTATGTTTACACTCTCGCGGCGCGTTCAGTTGTTTTCGAACTATCGACTACACCCCGCGCGCTTTCCCCGCGTGCCCCTTTGACTCGTGCCCAAAAACGAGACGAGCTGCGAGGCGAGCCACGAGCGCACCGATTACACACGCGTCTTGTGGTTCGGCTCACGGCTCGGCTCGCCGCGCCGGCGGCGCCGCTCGCGCGAGAGTGTAAACGAGGTATACATTAACCGTTTAAGGAATGAATATGTAACAAGGACTGACGAAATGCCAATTAGCAATAAAAATTATACTGTTATTTTTACAATAGTTAGCGATTTTGTAAGAAGTCAATTTAGTAGAGTTATTGGGTGGTCAATGGGCACATAAGCTTGGAATGAGCTACGATATTGCTCGTTATGTCTCGTCTATATTGAAATTACTGGGTGCAATATATATTTGTAATGATTACGAGTTAAATTACGTGCATCTTAGATAATAGAGGAAAGAAATATATGATCAGTTTTATGGTGAAATTGATTTAATTATGGATATTATAACAACAGCAGAATCATATTATACTGCCACATTCAGAATGTTCCTTCGAAAGTCCTTGGGAATCTAAATAAGGAAGTGTCGAGATGGATTAGCATGACTTGTTTTTTCTTCGTTGGTTTAATTTGTAAATGATACCCGAGTCTAAGCAAGTAAGATAGCAAAGACACGGACGGAGAATTACGATAAGCAACATCCTGACAACAGTTAATGCATTTGATTATAATAGGTCTTTACCTATGAAATTGCCGTTTTGTATGAAAAAATTTAAACGAATTTTTTTCATGAATTTTTTATTTGTATTAATCGAAGTAATCACCCATGCAATCAATGCATCTTTGCCATCGCAGTGGCAGTTTATTGATGCCCTTCTTAAAGAAATCAGCTGGACGGGAGGCAACAAATTCTTCAAAGGCATTTTGTACTGCCTCTCGGGTATTAAATTTTTTTCCCGCCAAGAAGTTATCCAAATTCTGGAAAAAGTAGTAGTCTGTAGGCGCAAGGTCTGGTGAGTATGGCGGATGACGGAGAGCTTCCAACCCCAGTTCTTGCAACTTGGAGACCGTCTGCTGTGCAGTATGAGGTCGCGCGTTGTCGTGCAGGAGCAGCGGAGACGAGCGATTGACCAATGCTGGTTGGAGATGCGCCAGCTTCTCCATCATTGTGTTCAGTTCTTCACAGTACACATCTGCAGTAATGCTCACCCCGTTTGGTAAGAAGCTGTGATGAATCACACCGGCGCTAGACCACCAAACAGTGACCATCACTTTTCTAGGGGTAAGTTTTCGTTTAGGGCATTGTTTAGGTGCTGAACCAGGATCCAACCAACTTGCTGAGCGCTTACGGTTATCAAACAGAATCCATTTTTCATCGCAGGTAACAATGCGGTTCAAAATTCCTTCATTTGTGTGTCTGTTGAGCAGTGCAAGGCACGTCTCGACGCGTACTTCGCGCTGGCGATCATTGAGTTCGTGGGGCACCCATTTGTCAAGCTTTTTTACCTTGCCAATTTGACGCAAATGGACCAATATTGTTTTGACGCTAACGTCGAAAGCTGCTGCTAATTCAGCCGTAGATTGTGTATCATCAGCTTCCACAATCGCCTTTAATTCGTCATTGTCGACCAAAGTCTTCGGACGACCGCGAGGTTCATTTTTCAGGTCGAAATTTCCAGAACGGAAGCGAGCAAACCAATAACAGGTGGTGCGTTGGTTTGTAGTGTTAGCTCCGTAAACGTCGTTGATGTTGCGTGCCGCTTGTGCCGCGTTGCTGCCACGACGGTACTCATATTCCATAATTACTCGAATTTTTAACGTATCCATGATGACGAAAAAGATTGAAATGCGATGAAAATGTAACACTAATCAATAAAGAAATGACTACTTTTAGAAAAAAAAATCCATGTTTTTAAAATAAAATTAATTTGAAATTAGAATTCTTAGCCAAACAAAAATTATTTTGATTTGAAATGGCCAGTACTGCAGAACGGCAATTTCATAGGTAAAGACCTAATAAATATGGTTGATATGCGTAAGGGACTATACCGTCATGGCACAGAATCTCTAAATAATATGAATTTCGTCCTTTAACGAGAAAATGAAGTATGTGTATGGGAACTCAGTTTTATATTACATAACAATAAAAGTAGAACGTGTTTATAATATAGTATCGATTTTATTTAGCCCATTGATTACTTGACGCATTGTGTTAAACATCATCGGTGACTGCAACCTATTAAAACATTTAAATAACACGCTTTGTAGATTCATTCTTTTACCATGATCGAATTTACTATAAAACACAATGCAATTACAATAAAATATAAACATTCCACAAACGATATCTTGCGTAAAGTAAACAATAAGAAAACGGAGTGGATTTAGTGCGATTACGCGATTGTTGCATAGCCGCGGATATGAAACGTTGTAAACTGCAGGAAAGCAAATATTACTAACTAACGGACGCCATTCTGACTTTTGAACGAATAGTTTTCCCTACTGATATTATACTTCGACACACATTACAATGGGCCACATAAGAAGGCTGAAAAGCACTCAAAGGGCAATGGAAAGGGCTATGCTTGCGAGTTTCCCTACGCAATCGATGCAGAAATGAAGAGATCCATAGGAGAACCAAGGTAACCGACATAGCCCGAAGAATTGATAAACAGATGGCTGGTGGGGGGCGAAAGGTTCTGGAGAGTACAAGAAGATGAAGCGTTGAAAAGCCTCCCACAAGATGGACCGATGACCTAGTCAAGGTCGCAGGAATCCGCTGGATGCGAAAAGCACAGTACCTGTCGAAGTGGCGGTGCTTGGGTGAGACCGATGTCCAGCAGTGGACGTCTTTCGGCTGTAATTATGATGATGATGATATTGACACACATCACAATCAATAAAGCTCTGTGAGGTTATAGAAATAGTAGACATGTTTTGCAAATAAACGATATAAGAGAAGAATGACAACTTCGAACGAGGACTGCAGAAGTTATAAGTTTTTACATTTCAATTAATAAGTAACAGTTTCCAATTTTCACTAAAATATGCAGCGAAAGTGCTTATATCAATTGGATTCAAACAATACACAAAAGTAATGGAACGAACAGTGTATCTTAATTATGTAAATGAGCACTTGATTTAAATCGAGACCATCGGCTTAATTAGCGAAGTCATTAACATTCTTTGACTGGTTAGTGACATAACAGTTTCCAACATCATAGAGAAGGCATTGGTCGTTGCTAATGCTAACGTGCTTCTTAATGAAGTTGTGTTTCCACAATTCCATGGGCATATCTGAGCGGGAAAGCCTGTTTGAAACAGGATCAACTTTCTACAAACGATAACCTCAACCGGAGTGAACTGAATGGTTCTGCTTACAATTAGCATCTATTCGTATCCTTCGTGGTGCATTATGACGTCAGTAACGATGAACCTCACTGCATTCGTGCATTCTGACGTCATAATGCACGAATGCAGTGAGCCCATCGTTTAAAAAATGAAGATTAGCATCGGGTATGATTGTGTGCCTCCTTTCTTTGGCGTTGAGATTTGTCACGACTATTGTTCGCATGTTAAGAATTTTAATACGTTTCATTTTTTAAATAATATTGTTTTCAGATTGAAAAGTATACTTGTAAGTTTATTTTTCACCTCAAAATTTTAATAAAGAAAACTAGGTCACAGTGACACAAAGCATCAAAACCATAACAACAACTTTAATTGCTATTGCAACCATTTAACATAGCCTTTGCAAATGATAGTTTCAAACATAACTTGGAATATATTGACCAAGATAGCGAAGGTTGAAACCGCATGTGCCGCAACGCATCAGCTGCTATCTGGGTCGGAACGGATGTAAAGACATAAGGTACCGAGTGAAACCATAGAACTACTACCCACAGAGCCGTCTGTTGGTCTACGGAAAACTTGCATTGACTTGATATTATGTATTTTCATAAAAGAGAAAGGTCATTAAATCAAAGCAAATATTGGTCAATATGAGTGTAATATTAGTTTGCGTGACATATACTTGCACATACTATTTGAAAGACATGTTAAACAGGTATATCTGGAACGTTGCTCCAATCGAGTTGGCCCAGAGTCTAGAATGTAGGTAACAGTATTCGGTATGAACTATTATAATATTGCCTGGAAATGATTAGAAAAACTTAATGACGTGCCGACTGTTTAAGACATGCATGCATCACAATCTGTTTGTGCGTTTTCCAAAAGCTACAATTTTACAACCATTCATTTAATTCATTTTATCCGCTCTATATTTAGTTGGGGCGGTTGGCATCTAAGCCCTCATAGGGAAGACTAAAGCGGGTGGTAAATTTTGTAAAAAATGCGACAATAAAGAAATAATAAAACGCTATGTATTATACAACGTCAATTTTGGTCAACGTCGTGAAACCGACAGTAAAATATGAAAACATTAAAATAGTAGTGTGATATGTTGAGGCATACAATATTATGTGGCATTGCAGTTTCAATCACAGTCTAATACGTCAGACATGACACCTGAGCTAATTAGGTCATTTACTCGCTGCATGTTTCTGCAGTCATTCGGAATTCTCGGCGAGAATGACATAATAATGATAAAAATGCTATTAAGCTAATTCTTTATATCTTCATCGATCCTTCTGGTGGTTTTTAGTACGCCGATAGTAAGAACGTTGATAAATTTGATTCTGGAAAAGCTGATAAGGGCCGAGCGGCCAAACTAATCATGTAACAAATAGCACGTGGAGTATGCCAGTGTTTGGTATACACTTACGGCCAAGTACCAGACCTTCGTCGCCGGTGTGTCCTGGGCTGCTGCTCCGGCGCGTGCAGCAGGGCTTGCGGGATCAGGCTCTTGGACGGCTTGCGTCTCGTCAGCCGATACTCCGGTCTGTCAGCCATACTTTTGCACAATCTCAACGTCGACAGCTCACTCTCCGAACCACACCACAAGGAATCCATCGACAACATTGTTTCACGCTAGTTTTAACACATCGCTCAACATAAAATACTGTTCAAAAGTTTTCTCACGAGCAACCTTGGAATCTGCACTGTTGCAACAGCAATTTGGGACGACCGATCCAACAAACTCTACAAGTTACTGGAGGGTCTTTAAAGTTCTTCGAGACCTCTTCACGTCTTACAACTTTTAGGAGAATATGTCCAAAAACTTGGGTAAAATGTTGCAATTGACGATGTTTTGGTGCGGCAACCTTCTTTAGAGGAATCGGCGCGCGAAATCGCGTTGCAAAATTTATACTTTGTTTGCTTATTAAATTGGATGGCTGAATATTGCAAGGCTTTCTGCGAGTCGTGAATTATGATTACTGTAAGTAGACGGAAATGGTTTGCGGTCAGTACCGCGCAAAGCGGATCGAAGGACCGCGAGCCGCGACCGAGTACGTGAGAGCGCGGGAGCCGTGGCGGCGAGATGCGGCCGACTGACGGCCTGAGTGCCGCGAGCAGCGAACCTCCCGCCACCACCACGGTGCCGCCGAATGCTCAAAAATTACAAACAAAAGGTGCCTGGACGCCGTTATCGCTGAGATTGTGGTCACAAGGAGGGCATCATGCTTGATCACGCCGACTTTGTTGTGACTTAAAGAAATTATGTTAATTTACTTGCCTGTAGCACACATGCTCTTGTTTTTATCGAAGCAAGTGAGGCTTGTCGAAATTTCGAAACAAAACACTTCATGGCCTATGAGGATGGTTAACGATATTCCTTGAATGAAAAGGCGGGTGTAGTTCCGCTACTGCAAGGACCAGAAATTATGGTCTTGAAACGTTTAGGCAGCGTTGAAATAATTTGCCCTCAAACAACGCTAGTCAGACAAGCTATCAATTAAGGTCAGTTCTAATGGATAAATATTAGGAGAGCGTACTACAAATATTGGGACTAGTGGTGGAGAGGTAAAGTAGAATTAGGCCACCGAAAGCTTTTCTTTACATACTATTCTTGTCTTTTACGACGAAGAATATTTTTGTTTTTAATTTCCAGAGGCAGTTAATTAGGGTCTCGAATTCGCGATTAGTCACGAAAAAAGAAACTAATAATCACCCGTAATGAACATGACGAGCATTTTTGGTGATATTCACATTCAAGCTCTAGCATTACTGTTCTGCCCTCTTTCAACTGCGGAAATGTCGTCCATTTGTCCGTCACAGTGGCTGGGTCTATGGTGTGCACATCGCGTGTTTTTGATCATAGCACGGATAGCTTTAGAAGGACCACTGCGATATCATGCCAAAGGGCGAAGGGATGATGTAAGTGCCTGCATCTTTGCAATCACAGCAATGGTTCGGCTTCTTTCATATCCATTTCTAGCTAATAACTATCAAGCAGTACTTTGTGACTAAAGGACTTTTCCGCACTGTTCTCAGATTGTGTGACTTGCTTTTTGCAACTGGGGTCCTATGTTTACTACACGTTCCTTGTAGTTATTGAGGTTGAAGACTTTCCCTGTCTGGTCCTTAATCAACACTAATCTTTTTGCAGTCTTTGTCCCATTATTTAAGTTCTTCATGACCGTTCTCTTTAACGATTACATTGACTGTTTTCAGGACCTTTATTTGTGACCTTTTTTTAACTTGTTCATCGTTGTGAGTAGGTCTTCTGGTACTTCTCCCCTTGTGTACTCGATCGCATGCTACCCAAACATGTTTTTTTTTGTCAGTCGATAACCCGATCGGCACCTTATTTAAAATTCGATTACGAGATACGTACATTATCCAAAATACAATATTTCTTGGTCGTATTTTTCTGTTCGTTCCAAATAATAGTTAATTATGTAGAGTGAAGTCTGATGTTGTGAATTAATTAATTAGTGGTTCGTGTACAATCTCAATTTTTTTGCAGAATATACAACCATAAAAGAAGACTAGATCGTTTCTACCGATCCGCTAAATAATGAAAGTGTTTGATAATTAACAACTGCTGGACACGCAGCAGACCGAAATGATAAATGATCAACATCATCATTGTACAAAGAGGAAAAGTCCGTACTTTTCTGAAAAGGATGAAATTTGTTAGACGCGTCACAAAACTTGCGTTTAGTTATCAATTTGCTTCCCTTAACAAAATGATGAATATGATAATTATCATAATATATTGATGTTGTCGTGTAGGCAAATGGTAATCTTTGCTCAATACCATTAGGGTGAAGGTGAGCAAATAATTAATGTGAATGCCAAAAAAAAGGTGATATTGTGTCCTCATCCTTCGCCGTGCTCCTGTATACCCATTTATTATGCAATGACAGATTCTGTCACTCAGATGTTACTACGAAGGAAGCAAGGAACATAAACTCACCTACGGCGAGGAAGGAAGCATTCTTACAAAGGCCAGTAAAAGGACCGAATTATTTCTGAGAGGAAAACGGTTCCACAATAAGGTACTATTCCTGAATTGTATAAGTGATGAGGGAGCATAGATTTGGTACAAAGCCAAGAACCAGTGCCTTCCTCCATTCATATTCAGTATCTACCCGAACAGTTGCATGGGAAGACGGGATTGGAATAGCTTCCATATCTAAAGTAAATCTAGGAAATGTTGCGGTAAATATAAATCTTTGTTATCTCTGCTAATTGGATTATTAGGTAAAATATTGAGTTACCGTTATCTTGTGTTGCCAAAAAGATATGGCGAGCAATGTACACATAACATCGTGATAGCTTACGTGGCAGTGCCAAAATAAACTATGGCCATGGCTAAGTAAAATGTAAATACTGAACGTACGCACATGGGTGGGTTACAAAAACTAATGTTGTGTCTGAGCATTGGGTGCAATAGAGCAATATCTTATCGATCGATACGTTTAAGGAGTTTTCGGCCCGAAAAACAGGTTGCCACTCAAGGCTACAACGTGACGAAATGGCAGGCAAACGTGGAATTATAATTCAGGAGCAGGCGCAAGCTGGGGTTTGATGGAAATAATGAAGATCACCTGTTGAATAAAAGTGTTGAATTCAGTCAAACTTGTTGAAATCGCATGCCAATCGTACATAATCCTGAATGACATTTGAATTGGTTTATTCCGCAAAGGACTGAAGTCGTATTTATTTATGTTATACATATAGTTAGGCATCCTTTTGATTTCTATGTATTTCCATTTCAAAAATAGGATTCTATAGGAATTAGAATGTCAAGTTCTTTAAAAAATACATTTCTACAGCGTTTCTCGCAAACGATAATTTTCTTGGAACAAGAACAACAACGGCGTGTAGTTTTGGCTTGAATTACAAGCTACACGCAAACAGAATTCAACCATATCATAGCCAATACCGATTGAATTCTTGTTAAGTCATTAACGCGGAGTCGCATGGGGTATTAACACTATAAATCCACATATTCCTGCCATACCGAGCACTGCAAGAATCTAATTCGAGTGTAGTGTAGGTCAAGAGTCATTGTCCTAAAAGTGTAACATTCTTGGCGGGTCAACCGTCAGTGAGTCAGGCTCCATAAGTTGAAACACTAGTAGCTGCCAGTCAGTTAGCTTGCCGAAACTGTGTCATAGGACTCGCGTGGTCTTTACGGGGGACATTGGACTTCAATGATAGAAATCTCTGTTTTTTAATTTTTTATTTCAAGTCTACGATCTATGTTCTAAAGGAACTTGGATACGTGAGTTTTTTTTTTTTTATAAAGAGGTTTAAACTGTCTTGCATGCTGCCTGCGTAGTGTGGTGGTTTTGGGCTTTTAGCTTCCACGAGGAATCTATCTTCTATATAAATAAAAGAAAAGTCGTGACTGACTGACTGACTGACTCATCAACGCCCAGCCCAAACCCTTGGACCTAGAAAGCTGAAATTTTGCACAGAGGTTCCCTTTATAATGTAGACGAGGAATAAGGAAGGATTTTTCGAAATTCAAACCTAAGGGACTTAAATAGGGGATGAAAGTTGGCAGAAACTAGTCTTCAATAAGGATCGAGTTGTATGTTGTTGTCGACAATTCACGTAACCAGAGGGCTGGGTCGTTCTTTGGCCAAAGAATTAGAATTGCCATTCAACGTGGCAATGCTGCCAGTTTTCTTTTGTTTTTGTATTTATTTATATATTTACTTAGTCATTTATCTTTAAATTAATTATTCTTTCGAAATAAAACACATTCACTTCCAAAAAAAAGGCTTATTTATCGAGGAGCCACAAACTGATTCGTTTTAATTATTTATATTAAATTAAGGTTATCGTGTTTTTTATGTTAAAATAATTGTAGAAGTCTTGGATTCTCTGGCAACAGTACATTACTAACATACGTTTGAAATCAGACCGATAATGATCGGGTGTCAGGTGTCTGGGCGTCTGCTCTTTATGCACGATATCCGTAGTTTCTGCCGAAGTTACGGGCGTTTTCTACTCTGTACCACCTCCGGACATAAGAATGAATGACAACACGATTTGACAGTTGTCCTTACTCCCGATGTGTTTTCACTCCGAGGTATCGAATTGATTTCGGACGGGCGCGTATCTTCGTTGACGAACTTAGAGAGTAGGGTCCCACGTTCCGAGAAAGGAAGAATTGCCATTACCAACCAGTGCCAACCAGGGACTTGAAGTTTTGGACAAAGAATAGAAAAAGTACTCTTTATTCCGCACCTACACCTTAAAAATTACACAAACATACGTTGACACTTGACAGTGCAGGTTTAAATATGCGAACTGGGATAAGATAGAAATATTTTTTCCGCGAACTTCCAGATAGATGGCGATAGCGCGGCCCTGTCCGCAAACTCGATTCGTGTTGTATAAAGACGCCAGCACATCAAGCTATCCCAATCTGTCAAATTTCTTCGATAGATTTTCAACTTTAGACCGTAAGTTTAAGGTTCATGTAGAATTGGGAAAATTTGACAGTTTCGGGTAGGTTGACCTGCTGGCGTCCGCGTCTGTACAAGGATATAGTGCGCCCTGACTATCTAAGCCTGTGGCGAAATGCAGAACTAAATTAAAATTTTGATGTATGGTTATTTATGCATTCACATTCCAACGTGATGGCACAATCTACCAAAATGTTCTTACAACCCTAAAGTAAGGATACATTAAATGCATCGTTAGTTGTTGTAGTTTTTTTTTTAAATCCGCGGCCTATGGGTGTTCTATAATGTTATTCAATTCTAGGTTTACTGTATTAGTGTATATTAGTGTATTATTACATTTATTACAAAACCGATGGCGTGAACTATTTAGAAAGTTGAGATATTTTATTGCGGATTACCAGCTTTTCAGAATACAATTTACGTAGATTTGAATGCAGCATAAATAGAGAGTGAAAAGAACAGAAAAAACCGGTAACTTTCGATAAATGACGGTTTGGAAAACGAGTACATTTAACGTTATCTCTTGTACATTTTAAGTAAACGTATGAAAAAAAGGTTAAAGTTTAGTATCGTTTGGCAGGAGGGGGGAGTGGGGGCTGTCCCCCATCTCCTTGGTACCACTCCCATGAAAAGGTAACTCACCGTTTCCGAGAAAAATGATTTTCTGTAACCTAACCTCAATACACTTAAAAGTTGCCTAAAGGCGTAGTCGAGCCCCGCTTCGCGGGGCTCAGGGGTCTACAAAAAAAAAATAACCCTAACCTAACCTCGCTCTTGCATCCTAAGTATTCCTAGTAACAGTTGCAACTGCCTTTTATACACATACAATATGTAGGAGTAGAACACATTCACGCAACTCTAGGAGAAACGGAATTGCGGAATGATCGAAATCGGATGACAGTGACATTATTTTGACACAAATGGGCGTATTTTTAAAAATTTCCGTTCCGTTTTACGAATTTTGCACGATATTTACGCAACAGACAATATGTTGTGTCAGATTTGGTTTTCAATCACCCATTTTAACGTTCCGTTGTCGCTTTTATTCGATTTGAGGTTAGAAACTTACTTTGTAATCTTCTCGAAAAATATGCATTACCTTTTATTATGAGTGGTAGCGTTATAATCGGGGACCCAAGCCCTACCAGTTTTAACCATTTTTACCCCCCAACTCCTGCCAAACGATACTAGACTCAAGCCGAAAAAAATATCTGTACCTAACATGAACTCAGTGTCTGTGGCCCTAGTGTGAGTTTTATTTAACCATCTCGATTAAACGCATCGAGCGCGTTCGGCGCTCCGATTGGTTCGTCACCAATCCAGGGCCAATCAGAGCGCCAAACGCGCTCGATGCGTTTGATCGAGATGGTTAAATGAAAAGACACTGAGTTCATGTTTCGAAACGCATCTCATGTTAGATACCTACAAAAGAAGTTTGAATAAAGAGGAAGCTGGGAAAGGTAATGGAATACTCTCGTCCGGTGCTAAGATACCTATGATTCATGAAACAATCATCCACTACGGTACTACAATAAATTGCTATCTAACTAACAATTAACAAGGAAGAATCTTACGTACGAGACTACGGACCTGTCATCTTCGTCAGCAGCGTCTATGCTGGTCGTTGGACAATTCTTCGCCTGTTTAATTAAGAGTTTAGTACTATCCATCTTCAAAACACACTGTTTGCAGTATTTTCCACAAAAATGTCATAATATTACTCATTTCATATAGTCACATTCGATAGCGATATCGCCATTGTGTTTACAACGCGTCATTATAAAAACAAACAATTTAAAAACGTATTTGTATTAAATTAAAACGTAATTTTAGGTTAAATATATTACGCCCGTGAAAATTGTTACGTTGACATTTGTTTTGACATAGTTGACAGCTCACACAATTAGTCAAACCAAAACAAAAAAAAAATGCCTCAGAAACATGTCTTTTGGCCTGTCTACGCTTTTGGCTAAACTTGTTCATTATTTTGCTATTCAGTTTTATAAATTAGTATTTATAAACAAAGAAAACAAATTGTTGCACTAAAAAAGTTCTTTTCACTTTCATACATGTAGCGCCATCTAGATATGCAAGTTAGAACTAGATGGGGACAGGACAGCACGTTAGTTTAGTTTTGGTCTAGTTTGGCGGGACGGTTAAGTGTAGACTTGCTCAGCACCTAGATGGCTTAGGCAAGGGTAAATGCAAAAAACCAATTTGATTTATGCTAAAATTATAAAAGTTTTGATTTACAGTATGTACTTTTAGTTCATTAACACTGCACCAGGTTACATACGAAAACGCAACGCACTATCACGCAAAAATCAAAATCACACTAGATAATCGTTTTGGTTCTAGATAAAAGGACTAGGAAACCACAAGGGCTAGACGTTGAACGCTTTTGTGTATTGTATATAATCATGGAGGACAATAATGTAATCTATGATATTAGTACAGCCTACATATAGCAGTAGGTACAGTAATTACCTTTAGAGTGATTAATAGAAACAAGAATGGTATCGCATTCCGAGAACAGGGAACCAATTGCAGATGGGTAAGTATATTCATAAAATAAAGAAAATAGTAGGTATGATAATAATAGTAGTCTATTACTGGTTACATACAAGTACTGCCATTGTAGGGCAGACAGAGGACTCTTCTCTTATCAATATCATGCAGAGAAGACTTAATCATTGAACCCCACGCTTGCACAAGACGGGTTGAGTTGTGCGTGATTTTTTTTTTGAGTCCACCTTGTGCCTCCTCCTTTATGAAGTCGGTTAAAAAGTAGGACTGAATGAATTGAAAATGTCACATTGGCACTTGCCTGGATTCAAATCACAATCTAGTACGCACGGCTACACATCAAGCTATACATTTTCAGTATAAGCTGATCTCGCATTGTATACAATTTTCTTACAGTGTGAGATCAGCGTAAACTGGAAATGTATAGCTTGATGTGTAGCCGTGTGTACATGAATTTAGGCCTTTATCACTTGGCGAACAAGAAATTTAAATGAAGAAATGTTCATGGGTACCTAAATGTATTAAGTTTATCAGCCAGGTTGGTGAGCACAGTCTTCCGCAAGGGTCCAGGGGAACCGCCTGGTGAGCTCTCCTTGGACTCGGCCGCTAATGCGCGCGCCACCATCAGGTCTTGCTCGTTCATTCTGAAAACAAAAACAAAATGATATTTTTATTTACTGAAATAATATTTAACGTTGTAAATTGGCTCAAAAAACACTTTTGCACGTAAAAAAAAATGTTTTATATCTGGAAGAGTTTATTGGTTCCTATTTGACCACTCTGAGAAGAAATATAGAGTTTCTAATGATTTCGTAATTATTCAATCAACTACAAAAAACTTCTACATAAATTGCTTCTAAATACATAATTTATTAATGGGTAATTTTTTATGCAGCGTTTAGAATTTTTAACAATAGGTAAGTAGGTATACCTATGGTAACTAATAATTACATTTTATTGGTACTTAGCAAATGTCATAGAATTTCGGATAGTTATATACATATTCACATCATCATCATTGTTACAGCCGAAGAACGTGCCTAGTTGTGAATTGAAAAAGACAAATCTAATTTACATAAGTAGGTAAATAATTAAAAGCGGATTAAATCTTAATTTACTGCATTAACTTGAGACAGAGACACGGAAGCAATCACTCCATATTTTTGAACAATTTGCGTCGCCAACCAATCCACACAAAATATTTATTGACTTGTGTACCTAAAAAACAAGTAGTATCCTCGCATTGACTACTAACACGTGCTTATTTCAACAGATTATACACTTAGTTACCTACCTTACGTACTTAATACCTCATAAAAATCATAATTGTATGTCGCCAACCAATCCACACAAAATATTTATTGACTTGTGTACCTAAAAAACTAGTAGTATCCTCGCATTGACTACTAACACGTGCTTATTTCAACAGATTATACACTTAGTTACCTACCTTACGTACTTAATACCTCATAAAAATCATAATTGTATGTATTGGTATTTTTAACCGACGAAAAAATGGAGGAGGTTCTCAAGTCGACGCGTATTTGTTTTTATTTTTTATTTTTTTATGTATGACCACGCGTAACTTTTTCCAGAGTAGGCCGATTTTGATAATTCTTTTTTTATTGGAAAGGGTATACCCCGAAATTGGTCCCATATAAATTTCTAAGAAAAGTTCCATCCCTAAGGGTAAGAAAACAGGGGATGATTGATTGTTTACTCACAGATTTTAATACTGAGTTGTGTATTACAAAAAGTAATCAAAAATTAAGCATGTAGTAATTAGTATATTATAGCAAAAAAAAAAAAATACTTTTAAATAAAAAATTAAACCGCCGAAAAACCGAAAAGTAAAAAATAATAAACCTGCTTTGTCCAACCCCAATAACTAAGTTCGGAAGTCGGTGACTTTGGATATGTATTTAATTATATGTCACCGCCTTCCTTTTCCTTTTTTATTTAAAAGTTTTTTACAAGATATAAAATACAATCTAAAGGCAAAAATACAACATAAAATTTCCATGAAGTTTTCATAGAAATTCGCGTCGCGCCTGTTTGACGTTGACTGCTGACTGTTTGAAGTCTTTATAATATAACGTGTCGTATATTGATGTCACGCTAATCGCTAGTTCGCTACTAGGTATTTAATCAATTTGTTAACCGCCAATTAGACATTTGGCGGTCGACTACTTTTCAACCTTATAGCTTAAAGCATAAGGGTGAAAAGTGATCCACCGCTAGTGTCCGCGGTTGTACACGCAGCTACCCGTTTATAATCCTGTCAGTTCCTATGCCACATGATGATATAGCCGTGGATTTGGATATAATAGTACGGATTTATTGTATTTCCCGCCTTTCCGATAAGCTGATCGAGAGAACTAAGCCAATTCAACAAACTTACCAGCTTTGGGACCCCGAATGTTGACGACAGTGACCACAGGTTTCCAAGCTACGGGAAACTAAGCACAGCAACCCTTCCATGCAGTCTAGCAATAAACAATGTCCGAATTTCTTTCCGGCCTGTGTTGACCTCATACACAGACGAACTAATTTCATGAGCCTTATCTATGACATCAGCTTTCTCTGTTTGGTTTGGTGCTACGTCATTCTCTTGAACAATGCTATTGAGTTGGGAGTATACTCGTAAAAAACATATAAATAGATACGCAGACGCAGTATTAGAATATAACTAGCATAATATTATTAGTTTGGCGGCGTCAAGGCGAGGACTCGTTCTCCGGACAGGAATTGCAAATTTGTAAGTGCACAAAAATTATAGATTTTTTAATTACTGCCCCTCTTCGCCTTCTCAGTGTTATTCTCTGAAGCATATTAAATCATGAATCATCAGCATCACCTTTGCAAGTCCAATGGTGAGGCGCATACTATAGGAAATTGCATGGCAATTGTGTTCGAATTTGCGTGAATGTAGCTACGTCAAGCTATTTATTTTCTAGCATATATTGTCTAGCAAAAATGAACGGGAAATCAAATTATATCCAATGCAAAACTACACCCTAAATGCGTAACGCACGATCAATCAAAATCATCTGAATAATTTTGAAAAAGATTTGTGAACCATTGCTTCATATGTTCGAAAAATGTGTTTGCTCAATAACGTAAATAACGCAATGAATCTTATTGAACTGTCAAAATGAAACAGATTATGATTGATCGTTTGTTACGCAATCAGGGTACTGGCTGCACTGCATTAATACATATTTTGGATTTAACAGCTAACGTGGGAGTTAAAAACTTCAACACTTTTCAATGACACCGATCAAGGTTGGGTACGCGGTACGGTAAAGCGGATTTTACTTCAAGACATCTCCATCATTCATTCATTCATTGCATTCTTTGATGCTCCAGTTTTCGTCCATAGCCTTGAGCGTGCAAACCTTCGACGTATCCTATCGGCCAAATCTCAAGCCAAATTCGCGTACAAAAACTAGCAACAAGCGAATATATTGGGATCCTGTTCTTTGGCCAAGGCGAACGTGTCGTGCTCGTGTCATTGTAATTACGAATTATGAGCTTGCGACCGTGTGAGCTGGCCATATCATAGCTGTTCTTGTAATTATCGAATACGTGTCGGTAATCGATAATGGTTTTGGTGGTTAGCGATTAGGAATTTGAAATAGAGGTGTTATTAGTTTCAATGTTGTGTCTGCGGTCCGTGTTGCAAAAAAATCGTTCGATGGTTCATTTTGGATTGGGAAAGAAATATCCTTCCATTTTTAATTTTTGAATGTTCTTCCTCTGTCCCCAATTGTAAGTAACCAATAATTTTGTGACCTTTTCGTGTAGGTATACAAATGAATTGATCGATAGATACATGATCGAAATATGAATATTATTATACTTACAGGATACATTTTCAACCAGTGCGTAAACTGTAACCATGAATTCAGCATACAACTCTAGACCCCCCATATAAATTTTTCGTCGGCTAGACAAACAATTATCAGCTGTTCCATACATGTTGACCGCATAGGTATTGCACTTTTCTACGAAATAGCAGTTTTAATTTTTTGTATAATCGACGAAAAATTTCTGCGCTGGGGGTCTAGAATGATATACCTACTGAATTCATGGTTACAGTTTGCGCACTAGCTAAAATGTATTGTGTTTATATTATAGCTTCTGCCCGCGACTTCGGACTTTGTCCGCGTGGGGAAGCCACAGTGTAGCCACGAAACATGACAGTATCAGTCAGGCTGTATTTTGAACAAATTATGATTTGCGACCGTAAAATGTGTTTATTTACAGTTTCTTTTTTTTGTGTTTTGGCTTCGCACGGTTTGTGCATTTAGCCAGTGTCATGTAATTTTATTTTTCAATCTAGTAAATGGCCCGATATCAGGCACGAAGTTACAAAAAAGTCATAGTCAGTCATGTCAAAGTTAAGTCAAAGTTAACAACAACCTATTAGCAGTTTTTGGGGGAACACGAAAAGTCCACGTTAGTCACTTATTTTCACCTTCACTACACTTGTGCACTCACGCGTAACTAAATTGAATAATCACTAACAAAATCATACGATCTAATTCGCTATTTCACGAAATTTCATGAAAATGAAAATTCGTGCGACATGTTCCAACGCGATCCCGCCAAAAATCTTATTTACAGTTTAAGAATCATAAGAATCTATAAAATAATAAGAAAAGTCCTGACTGACTCATCAACGCCCAGCCCAAACCCTTCGACCTAGAAGGCTGAAATTTTGCGCTGAGGTTTCCTTTATAATGTAGACAAAGAACGAGGAAGGATTTTTCGAAATTCAATCCCTAAGGGAGTTAAAGAATTGCCAAACTTAAGTGGCAGTGGGCACGGCACATTGCTCGCAGAACAGATGGCCGATGGGGCCGAAAGGTTCTGGAGTGGCGACCGCGTACCGGAAGACGTAGAGTAGGAAGGCCTCCCACAAGGTGGACCGATGACCTTGCGAAGACCGCGGGTATCCGCTGGATGTGGGAAGCACAAGACCGGTCGAAGTGGAGGAGCCTGGGGGAGGCCTATGTCCAGCAGTGGACGTCTTTCGGTTGATATGATGATGATGATGAAGGGAGTTAAATAGGGGATGAAAGTTCCGCGCGGGCGAAGCCGCTGGAAAAAGTTAGTCATCAATATAACCCTCTAAGTTCATTTAATCCAATTGAATAACTGCAAAACGCATAAGAAAATGTAAATTTCGCGGACTACCCCTCCTTTAGCCTCGCATCACCCGCCCACGATTTCACTTCCTTTCTGATTTTTTTTTATATTTCTCGGCTCCTTGGGTTTTTAGAGTGGTGTCAAATTGAGCTATGAATTGGGAAAATATTTTTTTGAATACTGGTACTGGACTGGTAGTTTCATGGATTACCTTACCCTTACATCCAAACAAACAAATGTTACCTCTATAGAATACCATTAGGTATAGATATAGATTAGTCACGATCGATACAATTTTAGCAGTGTTGCGAAGACTCCGCTCCGAAAACTGTTGTTTCTTTTGCAGTTAAAACGTGTGGTTACGTTTTTCACGGCAAGCATTTGTTGGTGAAAAACTTCTTCACAAAAAAATAACTGATTAGGATCTCGAACATGTTTTATTTTAAGTGTTTATCAGCGGAAACTTGTAAACAAATGGCCTTAAATTTTAATATTCTTTACAATAATTGTGACTACATAAGTTTTTCGAAAAAACTAAAATAAAAAACATGTGAATATGAGTTTTTCCAAGCTAGTAACAATTGGGATTGGATTACGTCAGATACTGTCCGAATTGTATTTTTGTCGGTAGGTGCTAAATTACAAAAAAACGATGTTTATATTTAAAGATTTTAAGCCTCTTTTGTTAAAATAATGACTATTGAAGAGTCTTTTGTTAAATGGTTACAAATTGTCGCGAGCTCGTGTTCACAACACAACACGTTAGTCATACAAATCTCATAAAAAAAGTTGTCGCTATGTAAAACCAGCTTTATTGCTCGTATACAAACATTATACATTACGTGATTTTGAGCGATTGTGTAGGTCACACTTATTGACAGTGTCAATCGATCAGCGTGTTTAACTTGGTCATATTTGTTTTACCATTCGTTTGTTTGTGAACAAGTTATTAAGTATTCGTCTTTTGTATGCATGAGATAGTCTCTTATAAAATATTAGCCGCTCATACACAGCGTCTACGCTGTGCAGACCTACTTCTGCTACGCAGTGCATGCCGCGGCTTCTACGCGGCAACGGATACGATCTATGCAACCGCTACGCGGCTTCTACGCCGGCGGTGGCTACGATGTGCGCACCTACGCGGCTGCTACGCAGTTTCTACGCTGGCGACCACTGCGACGGTTACTATGTGTAACCATATTACGCAGCTGATACACGGCTTTTACGCAGGCGACGCCTACGATGTGTGGTCCTACGCGGTTCCTACGCTGCTTTTACGTAGGCGACTACGGTTATGATGCGCGCGCTACGCTGGCGACCACTGCGACGGTTACTATGTGTAACCATATTACGCAGCTGATACACGGCTTTTACGCAGGCGACGCCTACGATGTGTGGTCCTACGCGGTTCCTACGCTGCTTTTACGTAGGCGACTACGGTTATGATGCGCGCGCTACGCTGGCGACCACTGCGACGGTTACTATGTGTAACCCTACGCGGCTGATACACGGCTTCTACACCAGCGACGGCTACGATGTACGGGCCTACACGGCTGCTACGCAGCGTCTACGTTACATGAACGTCGTGAAACAGAGACTCAATATTCTTCATACGATTCAAAGGGAACCGGATTTAAAAATATATTTATTTATTTAAACTTCGGCATATGTAATAAATTACAGTACAAGCCTTCGATAAGCTATAAAAGTGTTTTATTGCCCCTCACTTTGTTGCCATTGTTAAATCGGCAAGGACATGGTTTATTATGTGGTGGTAGGTGTCAATTTGTATGAAAAAGGGTTCTGGCTTCCTTTAACAACTCACAAATACTAACATGGAAATCCTTCGACAAAACTCCTTCGAATACAGAATGTTCCTCTTTTTTAACATATTTTAAAGGAGGAGGTCCTTTAAAAGATGTTAAAAAAGAGTTTAAAAAGAGTTTTTTCTTTATTTTTAATCAAACATACTTATTTATTAGATGAATCACATACTACATGGTAAGTATGGTAACAAACAAAAGGGCAAGTGTAATTACCTGACACTTCTGATAAGAATCAATACTTGTGTACGACAAATATGTCGATGTTTGTATGTACATGGTTACATTCATAATATCACAAACTATGGAAATAAGGAAACTGGTATTGTAGATACGGATCGATTAGCATCATAAAGAAGCTGCTAATGTCAACACCAAAATGGGCCTTCATAAGACGTTTTTAGTAAAAAGTTAGGAAGAGAGATACAGTATGTAACAAAAATCCTGTCCGATCCATGAGGGGTTTCGGGTATCGTGCTTAGAGTCCATTATGTGGGCCCACTGGTTATAAAAGGGCGCGGGCGGCCGGTGTTTCCTAATCTTTATGAAATTAGGGTAATTTTGGTACTACGTATTAAGTATATTTATTTTATATTTAAGTCATTTAATAACCCTCCTTCTGGCGCAGTCGGGTAAAAAGATAACAGTCTTCAAATTAAATAAAGCTCTATGTAAAAGCATAGATAAAAGGAGGAGAAAAGTCATCAAAATATTCAACTGTATCGCTGTAATAGGAACATGAATATGTAATAGCAATACTTACCTTTTTTAATTTCAATAAATTATTATTGAAGTTTTTTTTTGTACTGTTATTCCAGGACATCTGTACTCCTTTCGAAGCGGACAGGGATTCTGTTACATGCTGTATGTATTGCTACTGATCCTAGTTTCTAAAGACTTTGAAAAAAGATATCTTACGACCTCCCGTTGAAAATCGTATCCTTTTTTCTAAGAGTGACCAACTATGAGTTTAAATTATTTACCTTAGATTTAACAAAAAAAAAAAACGTTGTTAGGATAATTATAGCTAGGTCTTTAAGGAGTAAATAATAATTCCATTATATTTTATCTATTCAATCTTATATGCAAATCTTAACTATTGAGTCATAATATAACACTACAAAAAATGATTTTAAGCACATTTTTTTAGCAGTCCATTTCTCAGTCTATTATCTATATTAAACCAGTCTTATCACTCACATAATCTATACGAAATCAATAATGTTCTACCTACCTTACACAGAAAATTAACTTACACCATCAATTTAGTGAACATCAACACTGTACTTACTTTATTTTATTTTATTGTATCACTGAATATCACACACAACAGTTCATTTCAAAATTCGAAACACGAAATTTAAAAATATATATACGGCGGTGTTTCGCGTGCGTGTGCGCGTTCAAAACATTTGTATGACAATGCGGCGCATATATTTTACGCTGTGGGGTCGTCGCCGTCGGTCGTAGGCTGCGATCTGTGAGCACCATCTGTCAAAGAAGTAAGCCACGGTCGTATTGTCGAGCCTCTCACTTGTTTCCGAGTGCATTGATCAATGGGAACGATATGCATTATCGGTTCGAACGATGAATGGAAGGATCACTATCAATCATGCTTGATACCGGTAATCTGTATGCATTTATATTTTTTTTTTGTACAGGTATTAGGTAATTTAAGGAAATGCGAATGTGAATGTAGGTTTATATGTTAACTCTAATTCTTATATTCGATATAGCTTACTAGGGGACCTTCTAAGCCGTAAATGTAAATCTGTTTTTTGTGTAATAAAGTCTAATTTACTCTTTTTATTTTCTTATTAATACGTAGTCTTTGTCTGTGACACAACCCCCCCCCCCCCCAAGTCTGGCTGCGACCACGCCTGTTTTGAGGCAATTTCCGTTCACAGGTAATCCTGATTCATCCTTTGTCTTGTCTTTCCAGTCGATAATAATAATACATTTGTATGGTCCGTGGATGGGTGACCATCTTTACATACCAAGACCCCTCCGTGCCTCGGAAAGCACGTTAAGCCGTTGGTCCCGGCTGTCATTTGTGGATCTTTGACAGTCGTTACGGGTCGTCAGAAGCCCGAAAGTCTGACAACCAGTCTTACGAAGGGGTATCGTATTACCCAGTACCTGGGTTGTGGAGGTCAGATAGGCAGTCGCTCCATGTAAAATACTGGTATTCAGCTGCATCCGGTTAGACTGGAAGCCGACCCCAACATAGTTGGGAAAAGGCTAGGCAGATGATGATGATGATGAATAATAATACATTTATTAAACAATGTTATTTTTTTTACCTTAAATGTGGTCTGTAACTGTTAGCAATCTTCATTTTGATATCTACAGTGTTCCCCAATCTAGGCGGCCGGCGCCGTCGGCGGCGGCGCGGCGCCTGTATCTTGGGACCAGCGGAGTAATTATCTCAAATTGTTAGTACCTAATAATAATCAGTCACAATCTATCATTTTGAAGGATATTTCTACTCCATTGCTGCATCTATATCATGGAAAAAATTGTCTGCTCTGCAACGTAGGTAAACAACCCATCGCAATGAATGTTGCGCGGGCTTGCGGATGGCGAGTTTGGCGAGTAATGGGTAGCTCGCTGTCCGGTAAGGACCGCCCGGTCGAGACGGGCGCGTTGTGTTCCACGCACGCCTCAAAGAGATGTCAGCACCAACTGGTGGGGTCCGCAAGAGCCGATATATGCCAAGAGATACCGTGGCCCCTGGCACACAGGCAACTGAGGGAACTGAAACCCATTGTTAGTGATAAGGTTAACGCAATTACCCCCTGTTGGCGTCACTGTTGTCCTTATGTCATTTTGCAACCCGAGAATATTAATTATATAGCCTATTGCCAAGAGCTGTTTTTCACTGTACATACGTCTGCCATGCATTAGAGATCCAATCTGATTCTTTTTAGATAGCAAAATTTAAAGGAAAGAAACATAAAATAGCATTTATTACATTTCCTGTCTACAAAAATATATGCAGAACCATTTTTCTTTCATTCTGAACCAAGTCAGTATACATGAGTCGTTAATGATATCATAACGTTGTTACAAAAACTGTAAAAAAACACGTTTTAAAACAACAACAAAAACAAAGATTTGGTCATTTAACTATTTTCTCAAGGTTCATTCTATAATTATTGTTTTGTGTTTGTTTTTTCTACGCCATTATTATGTTCGTTTTTTGCTTTGTGTGCGTTCAAAAATAATATTTTCTAGAAACAGTTTAATAACTTATAACGTTTTTTTTTATTCTTTGCTACTACACATAAAACTAATTATAAAAATATCTATCCACTGCTAAAGGAGGACCTATTCTAATCTTGACTTACTCAACTACTGATTTATATTACTTAAATCTCAGTCCCAGGAGTCCCAAGACCTCTGTACTTCAGGGAGTTCGTTCTAGATAATGGGTGATGGGATGAAAGTAACAAACAAATAATAAGATAGGTAAATTTCACATCATCAAGGCACAACATCCATTCCTACGTTTGGAGATTCCGAAGTCCTCCACATATTATAAATGTATAGGTATATGTAAGTTAAGAGTGTCACTAACAATTGCCTTCAAGGTACCTACAGACGCGAGCACATCAAGCAACCCCAAAATCTCAAATTTTCCCAATTGAACATGAACCATAAGCGTATTTTTCTATTTTGACAGTTCCTCAATATTCATTGTGATACGTAGATACGTTGTTGAGCAGACACATTTTTTAACCCCAGACGCAAAAAGAGGGGTGTTATAAGTTTAACCGCTGTGTGTCTGTGGCACCGTAGCTCTTAAACGGGTCAACCGATTTGGATGGGTTTATTTTTATTTTAAAGTAGGTTTTCTAGCTATGGTTCTTAGACATGTTTCATAAAAATCGGTTCAGTCGTTTGAAGATTTTATCAGCTCTTGGCTGACTGTATGCATCTTCCACGGGTCTGATCGAGTCGAAATTCGGTATTCTATTACTTCAATGTTATTAGACGAACAAAGTAACTTTGAACTGATGCTGGAGCATCACCTGGAATTTCCAGGATACCCAAGTTACTCACCAACAAACAGCAGAAGTATCGTGTTTGGGTTCATTGAAAAGATCTCAATGATTACGTTATAGGTACTTAAATGGTAATCAGGACGAGGAAAGAGGATACATTAGTAACAAATTTCACTATGGGAAGCATACGTAAAGCTGCGCATATAGCGTGACGTAATGTGTCGCTAGCCGTTACTATTTTAAGTTTAAAAACCTGGACGTAGTTAAGCAAAAAGGACTCAATAAACACAGTGACTTTTGAGTTATGGGCGTTTGAAGTTTTACATTTTATGCGCTCTTCACACTGTGGGTTGAGTCGGGGTAGGGGGAAAAACTAGTTTCCGTGTACAGAGGCCAGCACATCAAGCTACCCCAATCTGTCAAATTTCTTTGATCGTTTTTCAACTTTATCATAAAGCAGGTTTATATTCAATCGGGAAAATTTGACAGGCATAGCTTGACCTGCTGGCTGACGGTACATTAAAAAAATAGGGTTTTCACTACATGATAGATTCGACCCTCAGGAGTACGATGGCTGGCATCCGTAACTTAATTTTGGCCAAAGTGTGGATTGAGTCCTTTCTGCTTAACTACGTCCAGTTGTAGGTAATATTTTGATCAAAGCATTGTCGAACATAATATGAAGCAATGGATCGTAATTGATAGTGTTACGCAATTACGATGCAGCTCATGGAAAACTGTAACGGTAGGTAATCTGCGGTAGATTAAAACACTTAATTTTCTTATAAAAGCTTATGATATCAGACTTATCGCTATAAACCAGCCTTAAAGACACACAGGTTAAGCAGTAGGTAATGTTAACGTTAGATTGCCCAATAGATATTGATCTACATACACGACCGCAACCTTCAGGCAAGCTGCAGTAATGACCCAGTCCAGACTGGTTCACATTTCATCACGCCACTTTCGAATGGAAGTTTTGCGAATTAATATTGAACGTGTTACATAGAGCAGTGAAAATAAGTGTACCTATTTATATTTTATCAAGTCCTTATAATGGATAGGATAAAAAAAATCGTCATTGTCAACGGTTAGCAACGAAAGTAACTTATTAGGTATACTTACTAATATTTATGGACAAAAATATTGAGTTAAGTTTGATCTTATATAAAGAAAAACTGCTCGACCCGACAACCCTAGCCAGAACGTCATCAGTCATGGCGCAGAAACATTAGGAGAGCTGACCCCACCTAATGTGGGATGGAGCAAAGAAGAAGAAAAAGATTTATGGACAAAAATCGGTTCGGCTTCAACTCTAACTGGATGCAGCTGAATTACCTACCAATATTTTTCATGGAGCGAGTGCCTCTCTTCACCTCCACAACCCGGATCCAGTTATTGGGTACTGGTAAGTCTTGGTGAGTCTGACTGCCAGACTTTCGGGCTTTTGACAGCCCGTAACGACTGTCAAATATTCACGAATGACAGTCGGCACTAACAGCTTAACGTGATTTTCGAGGCTCAGAGTATTAGTATATAAAGATGGTCACCCAGCCACGGACAACGAACCATCCGGCTCTTATTAATTAGCCACAACCGTATTGCGTAATGAGAGCAGCGGTGGCCCAGGGGTAACGGCCGCGACTTACGAGTTGTAGGTCGTAGGTTCGAACCCCGACAGGCGCTTTACTTTGTGTAAATTATTTCTTCAACACTGCTCTTAAAACGGTGAAGGAAAACCTATCCTAGAACCAAAAATTCGAAGGCATATAACATCTACCAACCCGCACTAGGCCTGCGTGCCCGCGTGGTTGTTTAATGCGCACTCTCTCATCAGGAGGAGGCCTGTGTCCCAGCAGTGGGAACATTATAGGCTGATTATGATGTATGATGTATTGCGTAAAAATAGTAGGGTAATTTCTAATACCTTTAAACGAGCAATTCTTGTGTTATATTTATCTCAGATTATAAAACAAAGGCAGATAGACCGCGCGGAACACCAAGAGTGAGGCCAAAAAACCAAATACTAAAGCGTCGCATTTTATGTAACATAGATACAATGCGACGCTTTAGTATTAGTTTTATTTTTATTTTTTTTGTTTAGATTATAAAACAAAGGCAGATAGATCGCGCGGAACACCCAAGAGTCAAAAAAACAAATACTAAAGCCTAGCATTGCCTTTGTTTTATAATCTGAGATATTTATTATCTGAATCTCCAAAACGGCACCAACGATTTTCATAAAATTTCGTATGCAGGGGTTTTCGGGGGCGATAAATCGATTTAGCTAGGTTTCATTTTAGAAAACGTCAAACAAAAAAAAAAAAGAACCGAGCGAAGCTCGGTCATCCGGATATCGAAAATAATGTCTACAACTTGGGAGCATCTCTGCAGCCGAAGTATGTGAAAATAGCCTGTCTCCGGCATATATCGTATGAATTTAGATATTTCTTTCTTTTGTAATAATTTGATAAACCTAAAGAAAAGTCGATTAACAATGGTGCCGATTCTGTTGTACACCGAACTAAACTAACTAAACTATAACTAAAATTCCTTACTTTTTACTATGAGAAACTAAACGCTATTCTGCAAAAAAAATAACTCTAAATTTAAAAACTATTTTGACACAACTAAAATCGAATTTGACAATCTCGACTCGCACGTGGTATGTTTTGGCTTCGCAACGTGGTACTTGTTTGCCCTACCCCGTGTTTTTTTTTAGAGCCAGCAGCGCGCCGGGGTCGGCAGCCTCGACGTGATTTATATGGAATTTTCACTTTTTTTCATAGAAAATATGAAAAATTATTATCCACATGTTGAGTTTTAGAGGTGTTTGGGGTTCCTTAAAGGGGGTCGAAATTTTCATTATTTTTGCGATAGGACACACCGTTTTCGAGATATAAGCAAAAGAAAAGAAAAAAATACAGTACTATTTTTGCACCAGAAGTCGAGGTGTCGGTGTGAATTTTAGTTCTTGACAACTAATTTTATTCCACACCTATTTAATCGCGATTAAAAATAGTCAGATTTAGTTAGACAACCAAAATTTTAGGTTGAATACAATAATGAAATTGACAACAACAGAATAGCAAAATTACCATTTTCACTAAACTAATAATTCAGTGCAATCTTAGTGCTGTCAAACTAAAATATAGTTAAGTTGTGTCACTTTAGTCAATTTCAGAATAGGAAATCGTCGTTTGACAGGAATAAACTAAATTTTGGTGATTTTTAGTCTAGTTTAGAGAATTTTGTGACAACAGAATCGGCACCATTGTTACGTTATCTGATTCTAAACTTACTCAAAAATCTCATTCACGATTTTCATTACTAAGTTAAATGAATTTTGTAATACTGTCCGTACCCGAAAATATAATCGACTCCCGCCAACGTGAAACTGTATGGTCTGACTCAACTCGAACCAAATCTGGATGAGGTACCTACCTACTTATTTTTATTATGATGACTCAGAATATTGTTTGGCGAATATTGAATTTTGGCTCAGGAACATCTCATGGTCGTTTTTGATGGCCCCGCTATCAATTTTCCCCTGGCATAACTTCTGCCAGGGGTGCGGGTTGTTCGAAAGAGATACCGCCGCCCCTGGCACACAGGCTAGTGTGGGAACACTGATGGGTATTAGTCAGTAAAAGTAAAAGAGCGGGAGAAGTTATTTGATGATTTCCCACACACAACTTGGCGAATTTTCGTTGCGTTGATATAATTTAGCTTGATTAGGAACTTAACTTATTCTGGGTACAGACTTCGATACTTACCTACCTATCCCTTTTAAATATAATTATTAAGATTAAGATGGTGGTGGTTTGGATGGTGATGCCGAATCCAATCCGCATCGAAGGGACGGTTCTCGAAGTTGTGAAGGATTATGTCTACCTAGGGCAAGTAACCCAGCTTGGTAGAAAGAACTATGAGAAAGAAGCCAACACCATGATCCAGTTGGGTTAGGCAGTGTTTGGAAAACTTCGTCAAGTCCTCTCGTCGCCAATTCCGCAATGTTTGGATACTCTGGTCTAAACCATGTATCGGCAATCTAGTGTGGGACCCAGATATATGGAGTTATGGACCACCGACCTGAAGAAGGTGGCTAGGACAGACTGGATGCGGAAGGCGGAGGAGATGGTGTTGTGACGCAGCATGGGAGCGGTCTGAGTATGTCCAGCTGTGGACTGCGATAGGCTGAGTCGATTGATTAAGATAGTCTTAATATAGGGTGTTATCGACGCGCATACTTTAATCATGAATTCAGCACATGATTGTAGCCCCCTAGTGTAGAAATGGTTCGTCGGTTATGAAAAAAAAAACCTGCCCCGGGTCTTTTTCGCATCGTTCATTTTCAAAAAAATTACGAGAATTTTTTTTTCTATTTTTGATGAAAAGCACCATTTTTTTTCAAGAAAAATAAACATCCTGATTTAAGATACACTACTTTATACGCAAAACTGCTGGATATACGGACCTAAACGTTTACCTGGATATAGTATTGATGAATGTAGTCTGTTATTTGTTACTCGTATAATATTAATAAAAATTAAAACTGGTAGGTAATGAAGACTTAAATAAAACAACTATTTCAGATTGAAGATTTATATAAAAAAACCATTTTCCCACTCAAATAACGATACATTAATGAAATTATTTTAGGTAACATTGCTAATTATTTGAATCATTAATTGTTTTTCGACTAAACCTAATATAATAGGTACACATAAAATAACAATAAAACAACGTTCTACATTCATGATCAGATTAGAGTAGTATAAATATAGCTAATAGTAAAGAAATTATATCGACACACAATGAAAATTTACAAACTTACCTTTTACTTAAATACTTATATTTATTACCACATTTTTTTTTTTTTTTTTTTTTTTTAAGATCATTTCCATTAGTGTAACATCATTACCATAATTGTATGATGATTACCATTTCTATAATAGTGGCTGGTAAATTATGGTACTGACAGGAACTAGGTAATTATATTTTTAGATTTGCTCCCTTATTAACTACAATACCAAGGTATTTAATATTTTTAAACTATTTTAATTCGATTATGATTATGTTGACATCAAAAATACTCCAACACAAAAAGTAATTTTCTCTTAAAAGCGCGAATGATAATGAAAAATACAAAACTTTAGAAAACTAAAAATCTCGTGTTGATTTTTCTAAAAAATAGTAGTTCGTTAGTCGACGCCGGGGGAGCACCTTGCGCACCAAGCGCGGGGTGAAGTAGGTACAAGAACTTCGCTTGTTCGTATATCTAGTGGCGGTTTTCCCTATTTCAACCTCATCATCATTTCAGCCGAAAGACGTCCACGTCGCTGGACATAGGCCTCCTCTAAGCTCCTCCACTTCGACCTGTTCTGCGCTTCTCGCATACAGCGGATTCCTGCGGCCTTTACAAGGTCATCGGACCATTTTGCGGGAGGCCTTCCAACGTTACATCTTCCGGTACGCAGTTGCCACTCTAGAACCTTCCGGCCCCATCGGCCATCTGTTCTGCGACTGACCTCATGGTCAGCCAACATGACAGACAACAGTTTGCGCGCCGATGTTCCTGGACCGTTATACTTGACGACTGAAAGGTTTATAAAAATGGAAGATTTCCAACGAAATAATTTGAAATATTCAGAAGTTCGTGATCGAGTAAGGAAAATATCACTATCGACTTTACTAAGTTTAAACCGAAATAAAATGTGAATAAATTAAAAACATACAAAGGGACATTAAAGATCACCAAACCGTCAAGAACAAGTTAAATTCCATATTCTTGTCTGTTTACACTCCATTAGAAGTTAGGACAGCAGCAAGTAAGTAATTTGTAATGCTAATTAAGTTTATCTTCCATTTACCTTCAGTTGCGAAGTGATAAAATAAACAAAGTACCGAAAACGTACCGTGAAAACAGTGTTAGACGATAAAAGAGTCGTTAATTGCTTCTATTTGTAACCGACGAAAAAATGGAGGAGGTTCTCAAGTCGACGCGTATTTTTTATTTTATTTTTATGTATGACCACGCATAACTTTTTACAGAGTAGTCAAATTTTTATTGTATGTATTACATCGTGTAAATGGGGTTTTATATGCAATATATGCATTTTTAAATATCTCATGTGAGATTATGGGGTGGGGGGGGGGGGGAGGGTCAGACAAATTTCACGACATCTCACCAGAGCGGGAGTGGGGTCGAAAAATAGCCAAAATTGCCTCACGTAATTAATGGACGACCCCTTATGACGTTTCAGGCCTGGACACCACCAAAGCGAAGGCGAGACGAGAGGAGAGGAGATGTGTTGGAATGGGTTTCGTTTTCATATCTCGTCTCCGCTTATAGCTTCAGTGGATACGGTTAAGCGGAGAGGAGAGGAGATCTAACTTTCCGGTGGATCACATAGGTACCTACTTAGCTTTCAACTTAAGCCGAAAAAAATCAATGGTGTCCATCGTGTTCATTTTCACGATACCAACAATTACGATGTATACTAGTCACAAAATCAATTTCTTTTGTATGTGTGTGTAATTTAAGTGAAATTGTGGTAAATAAAACAATTTCATAATGTATCATTAAGTATGTTTATTTAATTACAAAAATACATGCAAAGACAGTTGAAATTACTACATTTCCCGTGTCACAGTTTTACTAAGAGACTGATACAATTATTCGTATGGTCAGTCTATCCTAATTGACATACTATAATACTAAGTATATTCTAAGGATATGCCCGGCGGGCTTACATAACATTACAATACAAGTAAATTACAACAAATATCTATCCCTCTAAGTACTTCAGAGTCTAAAGATTAAAAGTAAAAGTAGGTACTGATTACTTTCACCATTTAAAGTAGGACATAAGTAAGCAAGATAGCAAAACCTTCATAAAACGTAAGATTGCGAAATTAATCCCGGCTTACCAGTAGCTTAAGTGAAATTAACACAATCTAAGTCAAATTACAATAGAGGACTAAATTATGTGGATGTTATTTCATTTAAAACTTATTCTAATCGTAGTTAGAGCTAGAGTAAGGAATATAGAGATACTAAAGTCCGTAGTGATTAAAGAAAATCTAAAATAACTTGGATACTTTACGTTCTACTTATTTTAACTTTAACCCCTTTTTTCATAAGCAGTGTAACTTAACGCTCTGTAACTATTGTCCTCTCATTCTGATTATAAGGAAATGAGTGAGAGGTAAGATATGTATCAAGCATCTATGAGCGTAAAGTCCTTATGAATAAAGGAGTAACATTTAAAATAATAGGGAGCTATTTCATACCTACTTTTAAACACGAATACAAAATTATTATGTACCTAAAGATGAAATTGATTTTGAAGAATTCCACTCGTTCAGTCTTATTAAGTATTTAATGTTGGAAGATTCACACAGCGTGCTTCATCAAATCATCACTTTTAAATAATTTATTTTGTACGAATTCAATTGAGCTTAACAGATCGATAATCGTGTCTGGCAACACTGGCTTAAAAAGTAAAAAGAGATACTTAAAAAATATTCTAAACTTAAAATTATAATTGGCTATTGTACGGCGTGCATACGTTCAAAATTCAAATCATTCGGTGAAGGGTCACTCACACCAGTCTTTCTTATAGAGATCGCTAGATGACTCCCGAAACATCTTGGCGTGGCGTACTTCCCTAGTCCATGGTTTTTCAAGTCCGTGGACAGTAGACCTTGGGTCCGGGGGCTTATTGCCCAGGTAATGCTGCTACGGTATGATGGGCGGCGGAACTCGCAAGCCCAGACGTGGCGCCTAAAGCTGCGCCTCGGTGGGGCTCTGCCACAAGTTTGATGGAAGGGTGTCGTAATGAGACGGAACTGTGACCAAGGCATCAGCCGTCGTCCTGCTTATTGAGCAGTTCTGAAACAATAAGATTACAAAATTATAGCTACGTTGTTTACGCTCGCGTATAGGTATGCTGCTTCAACAAGGTTCTTAGTCGACGTCCACACGGCGGAAATAAAATTGCGGGGGCATTTTTTCGCGCACAAGATTTTCAACTCTCGGTGTTGAACGGAAGATTTAGAATCCTTCAGAGTGCAGCGCAAATGAGTCACAAACAGTGTTCGATTCTCAACACTCGGCGGTAAGCTGTGCGTTGAAGATGGAGTGTGCGAAAAAATCCCGTGGGACAGTGGGACTTACATCGAGAGAAATGGAAAGAGAGGCCTTTGCCCTGTGAGACAACACGGGCTCTTAATAATAACAATTGTCATGATAACTTGATATCATATTGCTTACACAAGATAACACGATTGTAATTAAATAACTGATTACAATTTTCTGAGAAAAAAATTGATAAAAATATATATATTACCAATTTCGATCGAATCATTCACACTTTGTAGATGACCTTCCCAGATACACCTATTCATCATTATTAAACTAATGAACTTGATTATGAATCCATTTTTTTTAATGCGCACTTATAATGTTTCAAGTGATTTGAGAAACGTAAGTATTACAAAAAGATAAATTTTGGACTTTAAACGAAGTTCAAGAGCATGTTTTTTGTCATCGTGCGTGACTGTCATATACCTAACAACCTGTTGTATTATCTTACCTATGTATGTGGATATTAGATATATATTCTATATATTCTAAATTACATAGATACACGCTCTTACGCGAGTATTGCACAAACGTGCTCTCAAATCTTGCCAAAAACTATTTTCGTGACTTTTTTACGCACTATGTTTTCACTAGATGCAATCTAAAACATGATGGGGATATGTAGAACATGACAGTCTTTTTCGATCAAAAGAAATTGGATTAGAGGGTGTCCATTAATTATGAGAGGCGTTTAGGGGGGGAGGGGGTCGAGTCGAATCTCACCCAATCACACGTGGGGGAGAGAGGGTCTCGGCAAATATCACGTCATTTATACTTTTTCCGTAAAGAAACAATGTAACATTACGAGAAAACCGGGTTGAATTATGTAAAACATGTTTTTCCGCCAATAAAGCTAAATCCTACTAAATAATATTTGTATCGGTTATGCGAACGCCACAAAGTAGCACTGTAGTTCCTCGATGGTTAAACTGCCACCAGCCAACCAAGCCAGCCAAATGCAACGCATATATCCAACACAAATAACTAAGCACAGATTAACGTTTTTACACCAAAAACACGTATTTGAAATATCTCACGTGAGATTATGGGAAGGGGGGAGGGTCGAGCCAAATCTCACGACATCTTATCAGGGGGTGGGGTGGGGGTCGAAAATCGCCAATATTGCCTCACGTAATTAATGGACGCCCCCTTAGGACGACTAATACTTCAAACGTAAATTAATTGGAGTCGCCTTATATCTACTTTTGAGATGACGACTAATAGAGAAGAATAGAAGAATAAGGGCATGTTGGGCCGACCCACTATACATAGGTATCACAGTCTCAGATAATGATGATGATTTAGGTAAAAGCAGGGCCCCAATTCTGTATGGTTATAATGATTCCCCGCAGAATCTTACTACGTTCAAACTACGTCAATATCGTGTTTTTTAGAAACCAATGTTACGGTAAAGAGTCAAAATGTCATATTCTGTATGTTCCAAGACAATTTGCCGATATTATTAATACGATATTAGCAGATTTCGTGTGTGATTGACGTGGTTACGAGCAAGGAATCGTTAAGTGGTCATAGTGAATTCAGGTTGGTTTAATTTACCCGTCATACTTACGAAGATAAGCTATTCCGACTTTCGGTGCTTCAAAAAAGAACAACTTGGTATTCGAACGAATAAAATTTGATTTTGTAACGTCAATGCAGATCTTATAATTTCCTGAATAATCACTATTCCATTGCTATTGACGTAATAGATATCAATAGTTATTTTTGCCTTGATAACTGCTATAATAACACACTCAACATGAAAAAGCTTTCCCACAATCAAATAAACCACTCAGTGACACAGCAGATTGTTAAAAGGTAAAAATTATATCTTTGCTCTTCACATCTAACTGACAAAACTAAATGAGTTCGATAAACATATTCCATATTAAAGCATATGTGAAGTAACGTTATAAAACATATCTACTTATATCGCGCCACCTGAGTTTAGTTATATTTTTATTGACAGAAAACAATACAATAAATACTAACTAGCATGACAGTCACATGCTATAATTTTTGGCAAAGCAACTAGAATATCTGTCGATCTGTTTGAACAATATTCCATGTGCTCTAAGAAGTAAAATGACGTCAAAATACTAGTAGTCCGTATATTTCCGGGTATTTCCTCGTTGTTGGCAAGTTGCAGTTTCATATTCCAACAGAAAAAAATAACGTTTAAAATGGAGCCAATTTCTCTGCAACTGTCATGGTTCATTCATTTAAATATTTACTATTTTTATTTGAATTCAAGTGTCTGTATTCTCGAATGATGCTAATTCTTGACATGAAATAAATGTAAAACTTGATTCAAGGTTCCCATTACAAGTTGGCTATTTTAAATGTCGCATGAAGCCTATAATTTCCCCACAACTGGGAGACTGGAACATAGGCCTCCTCTCGATGAGAGGGAATGGTTTACAATCCACCACGTGGGCACAGTACGCGTTGTTGATTTTTTGGTTCTTCGACTAGCCGGTTTCCCCACGATGTTTTCCTTCGCCGTATTGTAGAGCAACGGTGAGGAAATATTTTTACAAAGTAAGCACCTGTCTGAGGTTCGAACCTGCGACTTTCAATTCGTAAGTCACGGCCGTTCACTGGACCACCACCGCTTTCATTAAGTACAATACCAGCTAATAATTGTTCAAAAATATCGTGTGCGTACCTTGGGTTGCACGCGGTGTGTGTCAACGCATTCTACAGGCAGCTTGATCATCTCCACCTTGTACTTGTAGCCGTATGACGTCAACTTCACGATCGTGTGGAGAGGAACGTTCATGTATGGCAGCTCATCTGGAAGTAGACAAATATATGGTTAGGAAATATGGAAAATACGGTATGCACCTACAGATAGATTTGAGAAAGTATGAAAACTTTCGAAGCTGTCATGTCATGATAGTGTCACAGATTTCTGACTGAAATTTATCATCATCTGCTTAGCGTCTCCGTAACTATGTTGGGGTCGGCTTCAAGTCTAACCGGATGCAGCTGAATACCAGGGTTTTACATGGAGCAACTGCCGCTGGCAGCCTCTCCATGTAAAAAAAGGACAAGGTTAGGACTTTAGCACTGACGACGCAAGAATTATTATCTTTCAAATTACTATTCATATCTATCATATAATATATCAGCACACAATTTGAATTAAATCATCCATTAAGGATAAGAAAGAGCAATTAAAAGTGATCCGAGTTGTTTCGATGAAAGGCTGCTTGACAATGACAGCTCAATTCAAAGCTGAATCATCATTTCGAAGACAAAGAAAAGGTTCTTACCAAGCTTAGCGTCCAAGAAGTAACCAAGCATGCATCTAAGCACGGCTTGATGGCCGACCACCACAACATTGTGCTCATCCTCAAGAGCCGACAATGCAGGCCGCAGACGAGTCATGATGTCAATGTAGGACTCGCCCCAAGGGTACCGGTAGCGGAGCTTGTCCTGGTCACGCCATGCGAACTCTTGGGGGAAGCGCTCCTGCATCTCCTCGTATGTCAGACCCTCGCAGATGCCCTGGAGAAGACAAATATAAGATTATTAATAATAGAAAATTTGACGTGGAAGCAGTTCTCTACTTCTCTTCTTATATCGGGAGAAACTATACTAGCTGTGAGAGAATCAGCAAGGTGGAAATCTGGTACATTCTTCTTCTTTCTTTTTTAAAAAAGTTGCCCCACACTAGGAATTTCTCCTGTATTGTGGGTATGTTTACAAACATTTAAACTCACATACACAAACAGCCAGACTCGGAACAACTACTTTTAGGTCATACAAATATTTGTTCCGTGCGGGAATTGAACCCACGACACGCAGCGCAGCAGTCAATTGCTTAACCACTGCGCCAACCGTGCCGTGCATTATATTACTTTAGTGCGAATTTCGAATTCAAATTGACAGCGCGAACTATCTAGTAACTAACAGCGGGGTAATTGCGTAGCACAGCAGCGGCGAGGTGTCAATTTTTCTAAGAGAGAAGCCGAAGCGAATTCGGTTTTAACTTACTGACATAACAATAACTAGCTTTTGCAAGCGGCGTCACCCGCGTGGAGGTCGGTATATTATACATATAAACCTTACTCTTGAATCACTCTGTCTATTGATGAAAACCGCATTCAAATTTGTTGCGTAGTTTAAACACGAAAAGCGACTTTGTTTTATTATATGTAAGGAAGAATACTTTACTATCATTCCTAAACGAATATAGAAATGCCGATGCGAATCCCTGAAAGGAAGCCGGTAGTAATTTTGTGTTATATGGTGCTTTCGCCACTGTAGCACAGTTACAGTAGGAATGACATTAATTTTGACAGTTCATCAACATTCATTGCGCTATTTACGTCGTTGAGCAGACAATTTTTTGAAGCAATGGATGATGAATCCGAACCATTTTCGAGGAAATGGCAATATTTCCTTCAATATTCCGTAAAAAAAAAAACCGTATCATGTGATACGGATTGTGGTTAATAGTGTGTTATGTAATTAGGATGCAGGTTTGGTTTGTAAAACTGGTAGTAGGTAGTTAGATAGCTACAATGCAGTCTTCAAAACTATGCATAATGTCAGGCAAACAAATATGACCGGGATTATCAGTAGCGTCACCTACAAAACGTGCTTCATTTCAAATGTCAATGCGTAGGTATGTTGTGTTTAGAGAGTTTAATTTATCATCCCGTTGAGATACACGTGAGCAGCTACTTAATGATATGTTCAGTAATTAATCACTGCGACTATTATATTGGCACCAGATGTGGCCTGATTGAATCTCTATTTGTACATTTGCGGTTTTATTTATTTGGTTTAAAATTTGCTGAACCTATATATGTGGATGAATTCGTTGTTTAAAATTAGGGCAACTAAAAAAGCGTGGGCAGTATTATATCTGCTGCATAGGACTGGATATTTATAGATGCTTCAAAATGAGAGGTCTTATCTATTACATCTCGTTACAAGCTATTCAGAGAACGTTTCAACCTATTTATAACCAGTTCAATGTCAAAGTTACAATTCTATTCACTGTGACTCACAATGGTGACAGTAAAATAGAATCTGCAAAATATCTAAATATCAAAATAGTTTCAAAATATCGATAGACCACGACAGTACTTTTCCTATGATAATGAAGTACCTACTACAACTATCTAAATACGTCATTTTGACGTATAGGTCCATTATAGGTCGAACAAACGGACGTATGCCGTAAATCAGGGGCAACAGCTGTGGCCAAGAATGCGAGTTCAATCATCTGTTTTATGGATTCAGCAATTGCCTGTATTTTTATGTGTTGTCAACTGTTTCGATGTAACCATTAGGTAACAATAAAATGGTAAGCTTTTATCAAGATTTTTTATCAAATGTTTTTTTTTTTTTATACGGATCTAAATTGCTGCTGAACATTCTAAGTTGCGAAGGTTACGTTACGTGATGACTGTTTGAATGTTGTGTGTTTCTATATTTTCCGCTGTCAGTTGGGAAATTCAATGTTTTGATTAGCGATACTATTTGGTATATTTTTCAATAAGAAGGAGTGGCTTGTGGTTAAGTAATTACAACATCACGGTTCCATCGATCAACTAAGGCTAAGATCGCCGAGATTGGTCCGTGGACGGTTGACTATCTTTAGTATCTTTATACACCAAGACCCCTTCCCCTTCGACCTTCTTAATCCCGACTGTCATTCGTAAATCTTTGACAGTCGTTTCGTTACAGTTCGTCAGGAACCCGAAAGTCTGACTAGTCTAGATGATCTTTTCCAACAAGAAAACGATAGATCCTAGGGTTGAATTTCTAGTATATAACCTAATCGCTTGATGAAACAATGCTATAAAGTAATTCCTCTCTAATATTGCTAGTTATTGCGTAATTACGGAACTAGCCAAGTGTAATGATATTTATAATTATATTTTAATTACAGAGTTTATCTTGAAGATTCTTTGTAAACATTAGACAGTAAACAGATTTGACTATTAATATTATATTTATTTAAAAATGACGATTCGACGATCGCGCCACTCCGGAACCCAATCAATGGTTAAGTATCGGCGTATCGGCTATGATAACATCGTATGTACGTGATGTACTGATAGATAACATTTAATAGGTGATGTCAGGAACAAATCTGAACGATAACAGTACAAAGTATATACCTAATGAAAATATATATTTAGTGGAATATTTGAGCTTCTTCCCCAATATGATTGTGAGAATTGTGTGCAAACTCAAGCACGATGTAATTAAACAAATGGCTAACGTTATTGATCATCGGCATCAACTAGGACTTTGCCTAGATCATCATTCATCATCATTCTCCTGCCCTTATCCCAATTTATTTGGGGTCGGCGCAACATGTCTTTTTCTTCCACACTTCTCTATTAGTCGTCATCTCCGTAGTCACACCCTTTCTAACCATATCATCATTCACACAGTCCGTCCATCGTTTTTTTGGTCTCCCCCTACTCTTATAGGCATCGACATTCATACTCAAAACTTTCCTCACGACATTTTCCTCATTCCTCCGTATCACATGCCCATACCATGACAACCGATTTCCACACAACTTTTCATTTATCGGTGCCACTTTCAGGCTTCCTCTTATGTACTAATTTTTACGATACCTAGATATTTTTACGTTAAACTCACTCAATCGGATGGGGTCCTGCAATATACTTTGCTTAGTGATAGCTTTGATGATATCGATGCTATTCTGTGTGTCCAGCCAGATATGCCTATGACTAATCTCGCTCAATCGGATGGATTGGTGCAAGGCAATATAAGTACATTGCCTAGTAATAGCTTTGATGATATTGTTACTACTCGGTGTATCTAGCCTATTTTCGTACGTATCAGCCGAAGGCATTTCTAGTGAATCATTTAAATAGTACGCACTACCGTGCAATATTCCTGTAACTACATTATTGGATTTCCCAGACGCAAATTGTTAATGTTTATTTTTCAGTTCTTGTTTATATGTACATTCAGTTCTTTGTGACGTTGATTTATTCAAAAGATTTTCAACAACAAATCTAGATAGTGATCACAATCACCTGCTTATGACATTAATTGTTTTTCCAAATTATCTTTAATCGTTTATCGATTATGTTTTTCACAAATTATTGATTGTCAATGATAAGCGTAAAAACACTTAGCTTTTAAGTAGGTACCTGTGAATGATAATAATTGTTTATTCAGTCATAGCTCAGGTTACTAAGGTACTTTACTGACATTATCTATGATGTGTCAGCATAGCTTGCTTGGGGTCAGATTAATTAGGCAGATTAATAATTACACAGTTAGATATAATTTGGTGTACGTGATAATGATACGTCACCGCTTTTGTTTTGTTTTGACAAAAATCAAACATAGAATAATGAACCGACAAAAAGCTTCTAAAATCAAAATAAGAACAAAAAAAAAACAGTTGAGGATAGCTCTTTTAACACGATGATCGTAACATCTCGTAATTTGAAGAACTTTCACAGATCTCAATCTGTCAAAAATACCTCGAGTTTCCTTATTTATATTGTTGACAATTTTTTGACATTTGATTGTCAATAAATTGTGTGATTTACTGAGATGAGACTGCGACTACATTTTGAACGACAGAATTGGCCTTCAGGAGATACGCTAAAAGGATAAGAGGACATTATAAAAACATCAAGGTACTTACAGCATCTAACTCATTGAGCGCTCTGACGACTCTCTTCGGGGCCCTAATATCGGCAGCTGTCTGCTTGGTGCGCCACCTCTCGGAGGTCCACACGGTCATATGGTCACGGCAGGCCAGGGCGTTCATATGTTCGGCCAGGGCGCTCGCGTAGAGAAGACCTCGGGGTGACAGCGATGCGTCCCCACCGATACGGCCTAAGACGTTGTACTCGCTTTCACCATGCTATTGGAAGAAATGTTCAGCAATTAGAACGTGTTTAGCTACATATACGTAAGCAAAAATTCATTCAGAAGATATTATGTTGGGGAACTTGGCTGTGCTCTGCCACACTTGGTTAAAAGTCAAAAAGTATATCAGAAAGTTATCGGTACGATCATTATTGTGCTTCCAGATTATATGTTCCTATCTCAGATTATAAAACAAAGGCAGATAGAGTACTAAAGCGTCGCATTGTATATGTTACATAAAATGCGACGCTTTAGTATTTGGTTTTTTGGCCTCACTCTTGGTGTTCCGCGCGGTCTATCTGCCTTTGTTTTATAATCTGAGGTTCCTCTATTTTGTGCCTTTCGTGAACTTTAAGAATGGGTTTAAAACTGCATCTATACTTTATCACCAAGGTTTTGCATATCAAATCAGGAAATGCGTGATTCTAGTTATAATTTAATAGGCCAGCTGACGTAGTTGGCACTCTATTGGGATTCGTTGCGACATTGGAAATGACTGAGCTTGTGCTCTGTGACGTGCACACGCGGCGTTATAATACCTTGAATGGTATCCAGAAGCTATGACAATCTGTCACGACTAGTTCATTCTATGATTGATGATTAGGAAGATGTAGCAGTTTATGAGTTGAAAAATAAATGCCAACACCAGATTCGAAGAATCTAATTTTATGAAACACTAGCTTTTTCTAGCGGCTTCGCCCGCGCGGAACTTTCATCCCCTATTTAACCCCTTAGGGGTTGAATTTCGAAAAATCCTTCCTTATTCCTTGTCTACATTATAAAAGGAACCGCTGTGTATTTCAGCTTTCTAGGTCCAAGGGTTTGGGCTGGGTGTTGGTGAGTCAGTCAGTCAGGACCTCTCTTTTTATTTATTTATATAGATATTGAATTGGTTTGAGTGATCAGGAACACTGATCAACCCACTTCAAACTTGGGCACGCCACGATTGCGGCGGTAAGTCCCCTCTTTGAGGAGTGGTTTGAGAGGCGGCATGGCGTCCTCACCTTCCGCCTGACGCAGGTCCTCACCGGACACGGTTGTTTCGGGAGGTTCCTGTTTCGGATAGGGCGGGAGGAAACGCCCGGGTGTTTCCACTGCGAAGATCGCCCTGAGGACACGGTGGAGCACACGGTGGCGGTCTGCCCAGCTTGGGTGGAGCACCGCCGTGTCCTCGTGGAGGCGATCGGTGGCGGCGATCTCTCGCGTCCGGTCCTGGTCCAAGCCATGGTACGGAGCGAGAGGGCATGGGGAGCCGTCACCTCCTTCAGCGAAGCAGTGATGCTCGCGAAGAGGGAGGCGGCGCACGTGAGGGAGAGGCAGCATATGCGCCCTCGCGACCCCAGCCGCCGCAGGATAAGGAGACGCCCTGGGCGTCGGGAATCCCAGGCCGATTTCCGGCCACCGTAGGCATGGGCTTGCGGACGGCGAGTAATGGGTAGCTCGCTGTCCGGTAAGGACCAAGCCCAAGTCGACGGCGCGTTGTGTTCCACGCGCGCCTCAAAGAGATGTCAGCACAAAAATGATGGGGCCCGCAAGGGCCGATGCCTGTCAGGGGTGCGGGTTCGTTCGAAAGAGACACCACAGCCCCTGGCTTAAGGGCTAATGAAGGAAGACGGGTGGGTTTTAGTCAGTAAAAGTCTGACACGCCCTCCTGCTCCACCCAGAGCGGGAGAAGTTATTTGATGATTTCCCACCCAAAAAAAAAAAAAAAAAACCCACTTCAAACTAGAATTGGATATTTTAACTCCTCTCAAAAAATCTATTCCTCATTCCATTCTGCAGCAAGTATTTTAAGGAAATATAAATTCGAAGATTTCGGACGAAACACCAAACAAAATTTTACGGTATTTATACAGCAAATGCATCCGCCATCGCTGTGTTTATTGTAAACAAGTTTCGAATTCAAATCACAAAGTTGTTTATTTATTGAACCTACGTGGCGGAAAATGGCGACTTCAAGTCATTCCCGCTCAAAATAAACATGGCGTTGAAAAAAAATGCTAGTCTATAATGGAAGCTAAATTGGATGATCTAGCACTTATTCAACGGATGTAAGAGGACACAGTGATAATGAAGATGACCTATCTACTAAGGCTTGCGAGCTAAGTTACTGAATGGTAGAATTAGTTACGTAAACTAATGACCTGGCTCGTGAGCCTCGAAATTAACATTCAGCCTACCTCTTCAAACGTTTTAATGAACTTGTAATCAGGGGTTACGAAATACAGTTTTTATCCAGTGCGCAAATTCTAACCATGAATTCAGAAATTCAAAATGTATGTAACAGCTGATTATTTGTATAACCATTGAAAAATTTCTGCGCTGGGGGTTCTAGAATGATAATGCTGAATTCATGGTTAGAGTTTGCGCACTGGTTAAAAACTTATCCTGAATGTATACATAATCTAATGTACCGTGTGAATAGCATCATCCCATCTCTTCCCGTGGGTGTCGTAAGAGGCGACTAAGGGACTTACTAGAGAATGGGCAGCAGCGTTCTCTATGCATTTTACCAACATACTGCGATCGCCAACCCGCCTGCCAAGCGTGGCGATTATGGCAAGCCCCCCCAAATTAGGGGAGGCCTATGTCCAGCAGTGGACGTCTTCCGGCTGAAATGATGATGATACATAATCAGCCTATTGTGTTCCCTGCACTCGCTTCCTCTCTGTGGGAGAGAGTAGGCCAGCGGGCCCAGTGCGGGTTGGTAGATCTCACTGATTGTCTGAATTGAGTTTTTGTTCTACGTCATGTTGGTTTCCTCACGATGTTTTCTGTGTTTTGTCTATGGTTACGAAACCTGTTTATGTAAAGAAAATGTTTGTAAAGACACTTACCCTAGTGAAGTACAGGGTCTGTGGCAGGCCCCTCATCCCAGACAAGTATCCCAGGATACCAGACTCCTTCTGACCGGCAACTCTGTGCGCAGTCACAGTCTCCCCTTCATTCTCAATGCGAACAAAGCTTATTGTCTCCAGAACCGCATCAATAGGCTCGTACTGCCTCATGTAGTGCTCCATCTTCTTCCTCAGATCATCGACCGCGTCCTCCTCACTCATGGACTTGTAGTCCGCGGAGTAGTGGAGGATCTCGATGATGTTCTTCTCGAGCAGTTCCTGGTCCTCACAGACGCACTCTATGAAGAGGATTCTGAAGCCCATGTCGGAGAGGCAGTACTCGCTCAGCTCACGACGCTGCTCCCGTGTGATGTTCGTGCCGTCAAATATCTGGAAGAAAGAAAAAAGGGGCTAAGACCTAAAGAAAAGACCAAAAGAAAAAGAAGCGTCACTTAAATAACGCTCCTGGTTTCATTCAGTTGACGCTTTTTTTTGTGTGGGAAATCATCAAATAACTTCTCCCGCTCTGGGTGGAGCAGGAGGGCGTGTCCGACTTTTACTGACTAAAATTCACCCGTGTTCCCTCAGTTGCCTGTGTGTCAGTGGCGGCGGTATCTCTTTCGTACAGCACGCACCAAGGAATTAAAGGAGGTTGAAGATATTGTATGTACTATGAAAATAAGTAGATAAAATGTTTGAGTAACTTAGACGTGTCATTATATCAAGTATCCTCAGATTATAAAACAAAGGTAGATAGACCGCGCGGAACACCAAGATTGAAGCCAAAAAACCAAATACTAAAGCGTCGCATTGTATGTGTCGCTTCGTGGCGTAGTACTCGAGTGTTTGATAAGTATTTGGTTTTTTGGCCTCACTCTGGGTGTTCCGTGTGGTCTACCTGCCTTTGTTTTATAATGTGAGCAAGTATCCTAGTAGGTTATTAATGTAATATTATGGGTTAAACAGGCGTCAATATTTAGATTCTAATTAAAATTTCTTGCACAAAAAGAGCAGGAAAAAGTATGATATTTTTTCTGGTTCTTTAATGAAATTACGTGTTTTACGTAAGCTTCACAATTTAGTCATTTTCTGTATCTAATCAGTTTATTTTGAAATGAATCGATAATAAATATAGCAGATTTCCTCAAAAAATAACACTGACTCATATAATAATATGATCCTATCTGAATCATTGTTAATCCGTGATGGGTATTGAAGAGTTCATCCATTGTTTATTTATAGATTTACCTATTTTATACAAAATTAAGGTACCTATTTATAATTTAGGTAGTTATTTAGATTATGTTTTGTTGCAGTGACGCATAAAGCTGAGAACGTGACGTTGAATTTATCGTGTCTATTCAATACCTCTACACACTCTACACGTGTAATTTCAATGTTCTCCGCGTCCTACAGGATGCCTTTAGTCACAATAAATTAAAGCAAAGTAAGTACCTATAAGCTTATCCACATCTAAAATCCCTAAGAACACGTCAAATTAATTCAACACAACACATTTAAAGGGCCTATCAATTTGAAGGAACAGAAGGAAGTAGGTATATATTTTTGCACACAATATTCACGCAACAAAAGGAAACTTTAATTTGTATTGCCTGAAAATCAATATCAGCAAAAAAGAGAACATAAGTATAATCAAAATAGCATCTTATGAACTTTGATTATACCTATACCTGAATATTATCAAAGCTTATGAATCATATGATCCGTTCATTAACGAATTTAATAAACGTTGTACCTACTCCTTTCAATCACAGCCAATTATTTACGTAACTAGCGTTAAATACAGAAGCACGTGCCACGTGCCGATTTTCCTACACAATTACGCTTGGAACACCAATATTTATAATCATCCAATCAATCTTACAAAAGGTACACGAAAGTATAATATACTAATTAGCGACATCACGTTTCAATGCATTCGAATCATTTGATAATCGAGACTTCAGCGTCCTTGTTGCAGTTAGCAGAGTTCCGGGTTCGAACTCGGATTAGTCAAGTGCATATCTATTTGTTTACATAGTCTTTATGGTTCCGTATTACTGGTACACAAGATTATCGTAGGCGTTTCACTAAGGTAGGTAAACATAATATTGGTCCACACACTAATTACAGAAAATTATAACGCGGCTCAAAAAGCTTTCATGGTGACGGAATTGAAAATTTGAGAAATAATTTCTCACGGTTTTTCTTTCTTTGGCTTCCATCGAAATGGATCACAAACAGTAAGCTTGTTATGAAATATCCGAACGTCTGATTTTTCAATAGTCAGATAAATTTTATCTGGAGAATAATTATGTCAATTTGACATATTTTCTACATAAACGCTGTCAAACCGCACTATTTATTCCTCAGATATAAGTTATCTTGCTCTCGAAAAATCCCTCAGATTTAAAAAAAAAACTTACAGCGACACTGTTTCCATCCTTCAGCCACAGTACGGCATCCTGCACTGCTTCGCGGGCGCTCTGGCGACGAATCGCTGAGCCCTGGGCGTTGTCAGCGCGGAAAATGTCATGGCTGCCGTACAACAACATGTGGCGGCGACGGTACTCGCTGCAATCGAACACTGGAAACAAAAGCTTTTGTGAGAAACTGTCAAAAGAGTTGGAATGTTGACGCTGACTCGAAGAACGAATCCGACTCGAAGAACGAATCAGACTCAAAGGACGAATAGGACTCGAAGGACCAAATATTTTGAGTGAAAAAGATGCGGATGCTTTAACACAATTACTAAAAAGGTACGTGGTATCCCTACTAATATTATAAATGCGAAAGTAACTCTGTCTGTCTGTCTGTCTGTCTGTTACGCTTTCACGCCTTAACCGCTGAACCGATCGTCATGAAATTTGGCCGAGATATAGCCTGGGATATGGGTAAGGACATAGGCTACTTTTTTACGCGATAACCGACATCCACGCGGGCGGAGCCGCGGGCAAAAGCTAGTTGTCTATATAACGAAGATTATGACATAATGCTCGATTAGTGGGTACAGTAGATAGTAGTCAATTCAGCAAAATATTTTTATTGGTTCTTTGTTAAAAGGACCACGTGTCGCACGTGCTACTCTATTATTATTACGTAATACGTATTTACATTGTGCTAAGCGTTAATTTATATTACAATCACTGTCGTTTGTCAAAACCCAGGAAACTACCAGGCGAGCATTATGTAAACGTTTGCATAATACATTTTCTAAATTATTTAATGTACACTAAGAGGTAACAACTCATACATAAGACAAAAGGTATGTTTCCAAACAAAACTTATTTCTAGATACTTTGTTGAATCAATCAATTTTATTGAGACCTTTTCAAGATTTGTTGTGAATGCTAAGTTGCCAATTGTGAATTCCTCTTCGAACATTAGTATGCTACTAGTACCTAGCTTTTCACAATGTTATTTAAAATCTTTGCCGTTAGTAATATGATTAAAATATAGCATAATACAATAGATGTTATTCTGTTTACGTTTGCGACAGATTATGCAACGCTCCTCTATTTATTTATTATTCCAATCTAGAGCAAGTGGCAGCATCATATACCGTATCATTCCTTGATTGTCATTCTCGTGTTCTTCAATTAGGCCACTTTTTATCAAGATGAAACCCATAATATCTAATCAGTAACGATATCTCGCGAGCTAGGTCGTGAGTGTTGTGTTATAGACGACAACAGCGATTCCATCTGGGTCAGGGCTGCTATACTTATGTATTGTGTACCTATAGGCACAGTCTACGTTAATGTGATTCATTGTACAACCCGCTAACTGGTACATAAACACTCATTTGTAGACACAACTTTGTAAATAATGCGATTCTGTAATTCGATCTGAAAACGGTTTTATAAATAGTCTGATGCCTATGTTAGGAGTACTAGACTGTAATGAAGAGCAATTCGATCAATTTGTTTAGTAATAACTTAATGTTATGAAATGAATCTCTAATCATTCAATAGTAACAATCATGCTCAAAAATGATGTTGATTGAGAATGCTCATGAATAAACTTCCCTAATCGAATTCTTCATAACATTCGCCGGAAGGATTTAAATTATGAATAACGTTGTGTAAAAGTAATCTTATCTTATTATTAATAATATGCGATAATATGGACTTTCTTTGTAATTCATAGGATATTTTCATCACCAGGAAAATCCAAAATGACTAATCGCAAAAGTTTTATTATGAGAACTGAGACAACATCAATCAAATTGTACTATTCTATCATGTGAGATAAAATCGGTCTAAAGTCTAACCGCCGCAAGGATAATGTACAATATCATCATCATCAATCATGGCGACATAATTCGAGACAAAAGGTTCTTTAAGACAGTTTCAATGACAGCAATTTCGAACTCAAATGTTAGTCTCCATTTAAGCTTTGTTAATCATGTGATCTTCAGTTCCAACAAATTATAAAAGAAGTCAATTGATATGACGTCAAATAATAAACCATAACAATACAACTTCTTTAATGACACTTAAACAGTCAGAGGTCATAAATCATTATTATTACAGTCTAGGCTATTTATGAGAAGACTAGGCCTTCCAGTTACTGTTGATTAATACATTATATTAGTTTCGCATCTCATGAGCTCCATCTGACCAACATTATGGCTGGATTTTAAAAGAGACTGTGTGACCCCTGAGTTTGTTTCGGCTTTTCTTTTCAGAGTAGTCAGATAAGAAACACCTACCTTATCTAGTTTTAAAATATTATTGACGTGTAAAAGCGTTTATACAAACCTACTTACAGAAATAAGATGATTTATCATTTAACGCGAATAGTGCAAAGTAATTAGGGTGGCATGGTATGATATCGACGCGCAAACTATACCTAATCATAAATTCAGCACATGAATCGAAATTGAAATAAGTAAACTTATTTTCTCTTCGAAAATATTGGAGTCGTGCTTTGAAAGATTTACACTTGATTCACAGTCTTGTCACGAAAATGTAGGTTCTTCTTTGTACACTGAGAAAAACCTCGTTAATGTTATACAAGTAAGTCAAGTTACCTTTAGTACTCTCTCCGTTCCAGTTGAGATGCCTGGCAAGTCTGTGCGCGAGCTGACTCTTGCCGCGCGCTGGTAGACCCACCAGCGCAATAAGCAGTGGCGCAAACTGGCTGATGCGGCGTGAGCGCATCGATGCTAAAACAATGATACAATTACCCATGAGCACAAAATATCAAGTTGTAGATTCGTCTTGTAGGACCAGTAAATGTTGGAAGTTAAGTGGCTGAATAGCAGGCAATTGATTGATGTTGGTTAAATCAATAAGAACGCTGCTATAAGAATTTGTTTGGAACATAAACCATAATTTTATTAATCGTAATTTAGATATGAAAAGTGTACGTACTTTTAATGTAATGTTTAATGAGTTTATTGAACAATCAAATATTATTGAAGTAATAAACGGTTATCAAGCAGCATATCGTGGGAGACTCCAATACAATTCTCAATACGTTCCAATTTCCAATAATAGATGCTAAAGTTACAGTTGTCTACATTATTTATTAGATTTGTTGCCGCAGACAGACATTCGTCAGCTAAATATTAATCGGTAATATTAACCTTAGTTGCGAGTCCGGGTCAGAATCATGATAATACTCGTATTTACACTCATGCAATCATAGCTAAGCTGTAAACAAGTTTCTCGTTTGTAATGACTGGGGATTAACATTTTCTTTAATCTATTAATTGACATTTTCTTAGAATGAAAATTATAATAATATGATTTCATCAAAGAAATAGAGAAAGAGATTATTCTTAAACTGGATCAGTCGCATCAGTTCAAACGTCAAATTAAGGCCACACATTCTCAAAACGCTTTGTCAGTTAAAACTACCAGAACCGCAAATATTTGAACAAGTTTTCAATCTCAATGTTAATCGTTGACATAAATTGATAAAACTAAAAGAAGATAATCAAGCACTGAATAGATCAAGGACAAGCAATAAGTAAACCCGGTAGAGATTTAGAGATACCTACAGACAAATCTTCCTTAAAAGATATTGCAAGATTGCAAGCTTAACGACCGATATCAGTAATGTAACTTGGCAATTTGTAAGGGGCTTTAAGAATAAAGCACATAAAGATATATCCAGGTGGAAAGAACAAGCCGCGTCATCACACTTGAGTGGTTTGTACAAGTGGAATTTATGGTTGTTGATATGGCAGAAACCGACCAATAAAATTGCTGCACGACCGACACGCCTTCAACCTTGCCTTTGTCTCAAACAAACAATGACATCATATAAATTTAGACAAGAGTACGAGTATACCTAATATTATATCGAACTTTGTGTTATTCTTCGCGCCTTTACCTGCCAAAGTGATGTAATGCATTTAAGGTTATTAAATACCAATGCAAATTACAATTTTACTTTTGAGGTGAATAATTTGTTGATCCATAAAAAATATTTGTTCTCTCATTTTATATTATGTTTGCTTTTTAAAATAGCACCTTCAGCTTCATAAAGGGGAAAATTGATTTTACCACTCTCTCACTTGTCTTATCGCTAACCAACGACAATGATTGATAGATAAGCAATCGATTTTCCACGCATTACGAAGTCAAATTGAGTTTCCTAATTGTTTCACAGTTACAGTCCAGCTACAACAGGAATGCGTGTAGTGTTAGCATTTGTTCAATTATTTAATGTGTCTAGCTTGTGTATTTTTTTTTTCGAGTTCTTCAGAGCTCGTAATTGCATTTTAATTTTCTTTGTCTTTATCAGACGAGGCTAATTTAAGATTGAAAGAGTGTCAAAACTCAATAAGCCTAACAGAAACTTTCGTTTCGCAACGGCCATCAATGCCTCATGTGCAGGCGCGGCATGTGGTATACAACGGCGCGGCCGTAACTGCCAGAGAACACGCGGACTCTGTACCAGCAACGAAACGATCAAGCACGAGCACTGACGACGTGTGGACCGACGATAAATTTAGATTAACGATGGAGGTGTGTCTCATATCTTTTACTTTTTAAATATCCACCAGGGTTTCCTACTCATTTCGTGCAGTCAATGTCACATTTGGCTTGATTGCATAAAAAAGTGTAGATTGGATCCCACTCATTGAGGATACAAACCAAAGTTTTCGTGAATTCTACCTACAGCATGGGACAGTGGGATGGGACAGTTCAGAAATGTCACCGTTAAGGTTTACATTTTCATATTTTGTCAAGACAACTTTGAAGAAACAGGAAATACACCTTTCGCCAGCCTTCGAATTGACGCATTAAGTTTATGTTTCTTCGTAAACTGTAAAAAAAAACGTAAAGTTTAATTTCTGGTCCTTTATTTCAACTGCATACCAAAAGGTCTTTGACTCAAAAGAGCAGACCGATGATCCTTGTGAGCTTAATTTGGCTCCAATTCAAGATGATTAAATTAAATGTTGTTTGTTAAGCTAAAAAGGAATGTCTGTTCAACTATGTAAGATACTTGTTTTACAAGTTAATTGCTTTGTACAGGTTTAGTGCAAAGCGATAGCAGATTAGTTATATAATTCTGCTTTATTTGTACAAAGTCTATCATGTCTAGAAACTAGTCTTGTGTTAATACGCAGGAAGTCTTGGCAAATAAATGTCTGTCTACATTTTAAATTTCCATGCTGCAGATTTGCAAATGAATGGAAAATATAGAGCTGTTATACGTTTATCTCTGTCACCTATTGTTATATGTTTCACACAACGGATAGGTAAAATTATATTATGGCTATATATGTTCTGGAATTTTATGGTGAATAAGCCCGTAAGCATGTATGAAATTGATGTCACATGTATATGAATGGTTAAATTGCGGTTTCTATACTTTGTATACTTATTGAAGTACATTGTAAGTTGTGACATATGTATGATATGACGCAGCGTGTGAACTGTCTCAGTTATTAATAAAGCGTGGTTTGACCTCATCAGCCCAGTTGACTTAAATCAATTAGATAGATACCTACACACAATACGCTGGTGGTAAAATATGCACAAGTATAAAAAATATCGTCTTTGAAAATGAAGTCTACAAAATGTGCCGAAGCTGTCTTGCAGCCTGAACATGAGAAAAAACCGGTCAAGTGCGAGTTGGACTCCCGCACCGAGGGTTCCGTACAAACCTGTGGGTATATAAGTAAAAGTTCAAAATTGTCAAATTTTTTTTTTTTTATATGACGAAACTAAAAATTTTCGGTTTTCGTAATTTTTCCTATATCTGTACTATAAGACGTGACTTCGTACAAAATTTCAAGATTCTAAGTTCACGGGAAGTACCCTGTAGGTTTTGATTCCCGTGCGAGTTTCGAAAATTTGCGGAATTTTGCGGCCTAAATGGCTGTATCTTTTGATTGCGTTGACTTAGAAGGTTGATTTTTCTACAGCTTCCAGGGACAGTAGAACTAAGTATCATATAGAAATTTCAGTTTGATACCTCCACGCGTTCCTGAGAAAAACGGTCTTGACAGACGGACGGACGGACGGACGGACGGACGGACGGACAACAAAGTGATCTTATAAGGGTTCCGTTTTTTCCTTTAGAGGTACGGAACCCTAATAAAAGAAAGAAATTGAGTTACTAACAAGTAAAGGTAACACGGGTTGTTCGAAAGAGATACCGTGAGCCCTGGCACACAGGCTACTGAGGGAACACGGGTGGGGTTTAGTCAGTAAAAGTCTGACACGCCCTCCTGCTGTTATTAGATGAATTCTCACCCTCAAAAAAAAAAGCCTAGTTTTCAAACATACGACAAGTCACGTTGCCCATCGCATGCGTGTTATAAAACGGGAATGAGTACTCCAAAGATCAATTACATACGACTGATAGTAGGTGGTATACACATTATAGCTCTATTTATTACTATAATATACAAACAGTACAATTCCAAAAAGCCAACAAGTATTAAGTACTCTAGACCAGAGGCGTAACTAGGGTGGAGCAGGCAGGGCAAATCTGAAGAGCAACTTGAATTGTGCAGTATGAGGATGAAAGCGAATTTCCAAATCTGCCTATTTCTATTAAAATTCTCTTAAATTGCAACATTGCAAGCGATTTTTAGCAAGTTGAAATTAATACTTTCAATATTGAAGACTAGGTAGGTATCATTAATTGGTCAAGAAAGTTTATGCGACCTAGCTTTTCGCGACATTTTCTGTTGGTAGGTACGCCCCTGCTCTAGACTGTTTATTTGGATATTAGCGGATGGTAGAGGTGTATTGATATTGATTCATATATTAAATCAACTTACAAACTTTTAAATTACAATACAGTCAATATCCTCATCTAACTAAACTATTAAAAACTATGCAAAATATGACGTCTATACCGACTGGTAATGTAAAGCTTGTAGTGTCGAATGAAACACTGCTTTCTGAGAAACTTATTGGTAGTTTCAAATTAGTTGGAAAGGAAATGCACTGATGGAAATTGGCTCCTGAGAAATAGACAATGAACAGAAGGAACAATAATTTATAAAACATTTCCTTAAAGCGACCTTCTCGCATGAATTTACCAGAATGCTAAATTATTAAACAGTGTTGGGGTTAACAGTTGCCATAGCAATCTAGATTTGCGTACGATGGACTAAATACTACCTATATCTAATCTAAGTGTTACATCTTTTGAAGAAAAACGTAAGCTCATTAACCTAACACAAAATTAGCACTCAGTACCTATTAGACTTACTTAAGTGTGTCAGAAAGATATGGTCAAATTTAAGGGTATGGTACAGACCATCAAACTGAACAACTTTTTCCGTGGGACCAACATCATAACCAAGACAATAGAATCAGCCGCTGAGCCGTTCTATACATTTGGTTCGAGTAGATTGTAGCATTAAGGGACAGGTGATATATTTTTGTTTCACCCTGTAGGTAGTTACCAAATTATTAGACCTTGCGCTTATATTACTTTTTTAGTATTTCAGTACAAAACGCGGCTGACAGACAATAATTGTCATTGGAAATTATAATGGCTTCTTTCCAACAAACGTTAGGCTTCTCTAGTTAAATCATTAGATGTCCATGAGAAAATAACTTTTACATTCCAATGGCGAACAGTTTATTTTAAACGTGAACGTTCAATGTTTTATATTACATATAGGTACATATCTTTGTTTGTATTTTCTCAAGATAGTATATACATATATGGAGAGAGGATAAATATGGTACGCAATGAAGTGAATGTTATAATGTAACACATTGAATGGGTGACGTGCGTGGCATGCACTATTTGCGTGAAGCTATAAAATTCTTATTGATTTGCAGTCATCAGGTCAAGACATCAAGTGACGCGTTTCTAAGAACTGACCCCTCTAGCATATCCAATCAGATTAGATTGAAAATAACAACTTTCATGAAAGATTTATCATGAATAATGTTTTACAAAACAAGTCTTATAATGATAGATAATATTATAGTGTTCTATAATAAAAACAATCTAGCTATGTCTAAACATTAGGCTATTGATGAAAACCACATTATTGAAAATGATATTTAATAGGGACAAGTAAGGAACAACAATGAATAATAAGTGATTTACAATTTATTCATTATAATTTCCATCTTTATGATCAAGTGGAGCGAATGGAAAACAACTGGCATTGCATTCAATAAAAAATAGTTCTTCGGTACGGTTACTTCAAAAGTAAAGCAAATCGATGAAAAAATATTCAATTGCATTGTTATTATAAATCAATGCTGTTACGTGTAAACAACTGCAAACTAATAAATCAATAGTATTTTAATAAAAATAAGGCGCAGTCAATAAAGTAACTTGAAAGAAATTGTTAACAGTGCAACTGTCAAATATAAGTAAACCATTGTTTTTTTTTTATTGTTGCCCTACCTGCTTTTGAACTCAATCACGGCTGAAGATAGAAAGCGATGGAAGAGGTACATATAATAATATCATGGAACGAGCGTGCATAGAAGATAAACTTATGAGCTAGTCTTGTCATTTTCGTACATTGCCGTCATCCGGCGTAGTATCTGTGTAGTAACTATCGTTGCTACCCAGAATATCTGGCCCACGCCCACCATTCAATGGATTTGTCTGTTTCGTAATAGCTACAATCTACGTAGTATTTAAATATGCTTTGTTAATCAACATGCCCTCAACACGTCGTTATAAGTTGAGCAATGATTGTTCTATGATGAGATTAAAAATATATTTATTAAATCGATAGATTATATCATGTTAATTGCTTGAAAATGAATTTGTTTCAACAGAGGCAAAAATTGCTCGGAAGCATAATTGCGAAATTTATAAAATTACTCGTGTGAAGAAATATTTATTTATGCCGCCGATGCATAATAAAATAGCAAATTTAATTTATACAGCACCTTGTGTTGCCATAACTGTAGATGATAAAGTGTTGGAATGAAAAACAACTTTATCTTGGTTAAGTTAAACTCATACATAATCATTTTGTAAAAGTCTTTGTAAACATAGTGGAAGAGCCAGTTTGATAATGAACATAGCAACACCCCCCACTGATAAATTTGTAGGGGGCAGATAACAGTACACACACACGTAATTATCTCTAATATCTATCTAAAATTACATGTTATTGAAATTGTTGATGAACTTTATTTTGTAATTGAAAACGACAGAGACACTCCTTTTTAGAGTAGGTGGGTCGTACGGTTTTCATCTGAGCTTGCATCACACAAAGCCAATTAAAAAACGTTTGTTTTCATCCATATCAACATTGACGTGGCTATGCAATAACAAACTTTTATCAAGAAAATCTTGAACATGTAATTTTCAAGCCAAATTAGCTTTATCGATAAACTTGCTTGTGCGGAAATCATATTTTCTTACGTAACAAAAATATAAGTATTATGAACATGATACTGTGAATATTTTTTATTGCCATTGGATGTTTGTTTCCAAAGCAACGGTCATATCGGAGGCGTGGCGCTGACGTCACAAATGGCGCGATTAGCTTTTTTTAACAGGCGCGTCAATGTGGCAATGATGTTTTTAACTCCGATGTCAAGTGTCATTGGAGAAAAAAATGATTTAAAAATAAATTCTGTTACCTACATTCCTACATTGTACATTTAGAATAGAACATAATTCTTAACAATGTATTTTATTTCAGTTTTTATTTTATCTGCCATGTTTTATTTGGTAAGTAGGTATGACCGCCAACTTGAAAGGTCAGAGACCCGTGATTTGTAATATTGTTTTAATTTCTCGTCACCCACCGTAGTTATGATCTTCATAATGAATATTGGTCTTTAATAACGGACATCATTTTACCTACACGTGTCCAGATACGATCATTACAGTATCACGAGTCATGATTTTAATTAAAAGGTGATTCCTCCAAGTTATTCGGCTTTAAATAAAATCGCTTCTGTTTTGACTAGAAATATAAATAATTCTCTGCCCTATCTGTTAACGATTTTGTTTCGAATTGTGCCATGAACACACGTGTGACCTGACCATTACAGAAACCAAATATTCAATATCACCATCGATATACAGATTCGACACCATATCAATCGTCCACAATGTTGATTGCATTTAATATTGTGTGAAAAGTTATTTTTAATAAAGTGCAAAGTTCAATGTGTTTGTTTTTAAACTTGCATGTGGCTCTGACAAAGAAGCTGGTGGTTGCTTGCACACAACGCAACGAACTAAACATTTCATGGACTTTTTATAACCGACACACATTTATGACAGTTCTTAGAACCTGTATACTGATGGGAAAGAAAATCCACACGCTAACGAAATGCGTGCTGTTGATGAGTGATCCATTTTTCGGAACATTTGGCTGATGGATTTGTGTTTGCGCCAACGGGGGCATCCAGCCTTGTAACTGACATCATTATAAGACTATCTAGAATAGTAGTTCACCACACTTTAAGGAGTGAATCATCATTCATCACTTCACCGTGAGTTTCAACAATGATCCTGCAGTACAATATCAACGGTCATGCTCGTGAATGCCTGATTTTCTACTGTTTATTGAAATAATTTACAACTTATTGAAGAATGACTTCGAAATCCCATTTAACAAATCTTAAGTTAAGTTCTTCTATTCAAGCGCTGGCATCATCTATTGAACATGGCAAAATAATTTCCACTATCAAAAGAATGGAGTTCCAAATGAATGAATGGTGTTTCAAAAATGTTAATAGCCAAAAAGGTATTATGTTTCGAGATAATAAAAAAGATAATGAGAGAGGTACCCACAGATAATGTCCGCCATAGTTGACTCGTTGAGTGGTGTAATGAAACTATCGATTGCAAATGTCCACTGCATCGTATCAGATAGTGTTTATGGCAAATGTCTAACTTAGCGTCATCACGCAAACTAAACGTGAAATTATAAATATAGCCATCCATTGGTTTCTCTGAAAATTTGTCAGACTAGACCGTATGTTACTGGCGCTTTGCCATCGAGATCTGCAGTTCTCCGGCAATTGCCATGAAGTCATCCAGGGACTCTCCGAAATGAGCGAGGTAGCCTTAGACTCGATGCCAAGATTGAGCAATTATTTGGATAAGATTCAGTACTGGCAGGTAATGAGGTAACAACGAGCAAGTCCACCAATGCGGCTGTTTACGGGATCCATAATGAGTACTAAATTCAAAACAATGCTTATTTATTAAACATTACAATTATTTAAGCGTGAAATTTTGCCCTGATTGGTTATGGTGCGAATAATGCACCGCATTGTTTAGGTCTCATAAAGACTTTTGTATGACGAATTATTTTAAATCTTACAGTCAAACGTCGTGCTAAGTATCGTGCTTCTTTGAAACTAAATTCGGACTTGCGTAGGCCAAAGCAAAACAAGCCCAACGACGACAACGAAACGACCACTTTAATTTCACGCATGAAGTAATTAAGAAGTTGCTTTATGGATTCGTTAAATTGCTGTTTAAGGTTACTGAATAAAGATGGCGGAAGACTACCTGTTTTAGCACTTTTGAATTTATATAATTACATGATTGGAAGCTTTCAAGGACTTAATATATTTCAGATTTTTTGTTCCTCATTTAGAATCAATGTTCAAATATCAACATTGATTGATTTTTTGCTGTCTATTCTTGTTATTGACCTCCCCGATGACAAGAACTAAGTAGGAAGCAATCTTATAGAACGGTTACCCGACAAAACTGATCAATTCATTCACACTGCATAACGCTACTTATAAAACTTCTATTTTTATACATACATTCGTATCAATTTATTTATGTTCATTCTGATTAATAACTCTGCATGCACTATTGCTTGCGACATGGAAAATTAAAAAGTACAATGCAAATTGCGAATGCATCAAGAATCTGTAGATTTCGATGGCCATAATTTGGTTTTTGATTACAGTTATGTAAACAAAACTCAAGACTAACTATATTGACCAACCGACTGCATAACACTTCGGTGATAAAATCAAGAATATCACTCAAAAGTATGTCAATAACAGAGCACCCATAGAAATTCCGGACGGAGGCGTATTCATGGGTTTAGAAAACATGGGTAAACAACATCGTGACTGAACAATATTTCTTGACCGACCACCTTGTTGTTGAATGCGCCAGAATAATCGTGAGTACAAGACAAAAGACTCATTTACAAAGCGGTTGAACACGTATCCAAAAACATTAAAACAATGAACTCACCAGTTGCCAAAGCTCCGTGAAGGATCTTCTCTTTATCCTCCATCATGGTGTGGGCGGTGCTCGCTCCTGGTGCCATCACGATTCTTCGAAGAGACGGTCTTCTTGCTAAAGCAACGATGTGTTTGACGCGGTGTTGCTGTGGAGCTCTTCGACGACGCGGGCGCACTCTATGAAGGCCTGCAGGCGACTGTCCGCTAACTCCACTCGTTATCACTGAGTGAACCTTATCAGCTCCGCGGCAGTGATTACTGAACAACCATATAATAGCTGAATAGATTTTGCAGTATATTAACCAAAAATACAAGTACCAATCGCCCTGGATGCTGAGTAACGCCATCAATAGCGATCTGGAACAAAAAGAAAATGCGGTCAGGCTTTCAGGAAGTTGACATTTTTGCAGGCGAATTTTATGGATTTTCAGAAAAGATCACTTGATGAACTGAACCGAGGACGAAATTGAGCTTTTTGGTTATTTAAATATGAACCCATCCAATCATCTAGATATAGTCTACGCTAGTTTTAATTGATAGTGTTAATTTCCAAGCGAATTCTTTTGTTAACTCCAATTTGCTATGGTATATAATTATGTTGTTCAATGATATCTAGTAAGCACGTAAGTAGGCAGGTTTTTTTTTTTACAGTCATGGTCAGAAGCTGGCTAGACCGAAAAAAGTTAAATTTGTTTTTATTTTGCTTTTTTCGATCCACGTGGGAGCTGTCAGGCTTTTAGCGGTTAAACGGTTTCTCAACCAAAAACAAGTTGAAGAACACATTATAAACGCTTCTGTAGTTTTTTTTTCTGTCATAATTACCAAACAGGTTCACTTAAAAATCATTCGGCAGAATGAAGAATGATAAGAAGTTGGTGATGATGAAATATTAGAAACCTTTTCATTAACTCTAATAAAATTTCCGTAATTTATATATAATCGTTATCTTCATGATTGTTATGTATGTGTTTACACAGTGCTTTCTCTGTCAATGTTTTCCATTGCAATATCCGCTTATTAATAGGTTCCACACGCCTTATTATATTTATCATCAAAAACGCGTTCATTAATATACCAGCTTTTATGAATCATGTATGAGTATGATCTTGCTTTTCTTTGGGTAGCCAGACAATTCATGAAACAATAAGTGTTTCCAAAGTCAATGTTGGCTAAATCATTCTCAAATGTTGAATTATTGCTAGTTCTTTTATTTCATTAAGTGTCGATGACATTTTGATGGCCCAAAACATCAACACTTCCACGGCGTCGTCTGTGGCAGCGCATAATATATGTTATGATTTTGAAGGACCTTGTTAAAAACGTGAGCCCAATTAATAATCAAACTAGCCCAGCTTCATAAGCATCGACAATGGTCTGAATGGTCAGAGAATTTTGATTTCGAATAGCAAATTTTTTCCAAAGCATAACATTTAATGTATGCTGTCGACACGTTATTTGTCCGATACACAAGTTGATCCATTCACGAGGCAACTCGTTTCACCGCTTCCGTCAATTGCAAAGGATCTTGAATTTTTAACACTAAACCAAACAATAACGATAACGACAATAACGATAATTGTAATAATGATTGTAATTGTAATGATAATTCTATTGATTATGATAATTGTAACGATTTTTTATTTTTATTTTCTGTGGTTTCAAAATGTAAGTACATACAATTAACATAAATAATGTAAATGTTTGCATGCCGAATGGTAAAATGTGGCTGACCTATAATGTATATTAACAACTATTGATTACTACCCATATTTGCAAAATAAAATCCTATTCTATTCTATTCTAAGAACGTTCAAAATATAAGCAGGCATTTTAAAAGAAAGGAATATTACAGTCAAAAACGCCAAAAGCTTTATCGTGTACCTACTGTGTTGTCTAAATGTTTGTCTCTCTCTGTTTCTTCTAATTCTTATTCATTATTTAGGTTAAGGTAAAGTGGCCTAGAATCCTAGATTCATTAGTATTAGTTTTTTTAAGAGCTTGTCTTCATTCCAATGAATTTTAAAGCAATAAGGTAGAAAATGTTTTAGTAGTTCAGACTTTGAAATGCTTGTAATAGATCCTTTTGGAAGCAAAATTATACCAGTATACAATACCGGAAATGATTACGTAACAAGTCTACTGTAATATAATACTGTCATATGAGCTATTTATTATTAACTATGTCATAGATCATAGTAAAGTGAACACCTAGATATTAATGATTTAGCATTGATAGGTACAAGCAAACCTTCGTGGAATAGACCCTACGTCATAGAAATTGATGTGAATGAGCGAATTTACGCAAAAATTGGATTTTTCATTCTTGTGGGCATTGCGGTTAAATTGTCATCACATTTTAAAATCATAGTTTTTAGTAACCTTTTCTGCTTGAAAGTCACGTACACGTAAATATGGTAGGTAAATATTGTCTTTTAACAATTTATTTTCCCTATTGTCATCGAGTCATAATTATATGAGATGATTCAAGATGCATTGTTCCAAATTACCCAGGTTCAAAATCATTCATGTTTTCCTATTTACATTCTCTTAGCCGTACTGGTAGTCTGTTTACTAAATAGATATCTATATTATTTTTAGAGTCTCCCTCGAAGAAATATACAGGTATTGTTTAAGACGGCAGTAGAACAAATGAAGCATTTTTTTTTTTTAAATAAATGCTCTTTTGATTTTCTCCAGAAACAAGAACATGATTCCTTAGACCAACTGCTCATACTTTTGGAATATTCCCTGAAGCTTGTCTCAGAATGACGCCATGCAAACGACACATATTTTGATTGTAAACGTGGTTGGGAATTAGAAACCACAGCAAAATAGCCATAAATTTTACATTAACACTCTTCGTAGTAAAGTCAATGTTCCATTTGACTTGTTTAGTTTCTCATTAATATTAAACGGACTAGGTCGTCTGTAGGGGATTTCGTGCGTAATATGTATTTGAAAACACCTCAATAGTAAAACATGCCAAAGCTTTTAAACTATTTCTCGTCTATTGCTCAACTTTATAGCTGCGCCAACCCATGATGACCTGATTTTTTCTGGCTTGTTTACAGATAGGATGTCAATGGTTTCGCTTATCTCCGCTACCTTCTTGCCAGCAGGAGGTGAGGATCGGGTAATTCTAAAATTCTTCTTTGCACGAAAAAATTGTCCATCCGTACTGTGGGGCCACGATATTAGGTGCATCGGCACGGCATCCATATTTTTAGTACAGTCAGCGTCAAAAATATCGGGACGAACAGACTGTTCAAAATTATCTCAACAACGTAGAAAATTAAACTTTATCTCAATTGCATAAAGTTCTAGTCAGAATGACTGTTGTCGCGTACTTTCTTCATTCTGAAACATTCCTTGTTTCATTGAGTTATGATTGAATTTTCATAGTTGTTTAGATCATTGTGGACAGTCTGATTGCCCCGATATTATTGACGCTGACTGTACCTAGTGCAGTAAACTTATTACCAAAACGAGATATTTGTAGGGTTTTTTTGTGAATACAATGTTCGCTCCCAGTAACGTGGCAGGTGCTGTTTCAACTGTGCAGAATTCAATGTCTGTACCTAATACATGTTGCACTACACATTTTTACTGGGGATTGACATTTTCGTAGGACGTCAGGTTATTAAGTTCAAGTTGGATTGTGGTACTATTGTCTCTCAGGCTCTTTTCTACTACGACACCAAACATCCTTCCCAATGTTTGCTTTTTAGTCCTGATTTAAAGTTACTTTCGCAACACGTGCCTCTATCGGGTCAAGGGTGCACTACATAATCTGCCAATGAAATTCGTAGAATAGACAACAAACTAGTTGTTGTTTTTATCTATCATGACTTAGCATCTGAGTATTCTAAAATTGGATAATAACCGCTTAAAACCAGATTCAAGTCTGGTTGCTTCATTTTAGTCTATACCTTCTAATATTATAAAGAGGTAAAATTGGTTTGTATGTTTGTATGTAGGGGGTAATCTCTGGAACTACTTGTCGGATTTGGAAAAACCTTTTATATTTAATAGCCCAATTTTTGTATTTGTTTTGTATAGGTACTAACAATGCCAATCATTTTGTTTGGAAATTGTAAAAATCGCATGTTTATATGTCGCATATTTAGGTATCTGTTACTTTTTTAGGGTTTTACATTCCTCCTCCTGTTTTTATTAAAAGCCGACCCTCTTGCATGTTAAAGCAGGAGGCTACTACCATTATGCGTGTGTCTGTCTTGCAGTCGTCCTTTATTTAATATTTCTACTTACGTTACCGTTTCTTCAGAGGTGAAGCAGAGCATGAACTTACAAGGCTGACGTGTTAAGAATATTAATATTCCTTTGTTTGTGGCTCACATTATAACCGCTTGTTTGTTTGTTTTGTTTATATCATCGTAATCTATATGGTAAACGCTATCCGACCAGACTCATTAAACAACCATTGTTCTTAATTATAATTTAATTAGATTCCGCTTCAAGACCATTATGAATTGTTATGCCAATTTTTGCAATTGAATGGAATATTATTCTAACAACAGTTCAGCTTCTATGGCCGTCTGCAACACATTGGTTTGCACCACAAATGTTTCTTTTTTTTTTCATTTGGGACTTGCTTTCGCTACCTGCGATATGAGCATACGATTATATGCCGACATTCACACGTTTTGTCAATACGTTATGTTATTGGTAAAACATTGCACACATCGTCTACTTCTAGAAAGAGCACAGCTCACTACTTAGCATATTACATAAAACTAAACACAAATTGTTGTTCTTACCTGCTTTAGCGACTAAATTCTTCCTTCGCAGTAGTGATCGGAGGATGTGTGTCTTATAAAGTGCACCAAATCGTGGCGCATAGCAGTGCGCCCGTGGATAGCGATGAACGTTTCAATACACATTCGCAATAAGTCCCAGTAAACGTCTAATGTCAACTTTTTAACTAAAACTCTCCCCCAACATCGCACAGGAAATGTAACACAGTAATTATACAGCTTCGTGTCTTTAGTCCAGTTCCAAAATAAAACGTCGATAACGTTGCCTCGTCCCGTCTCTATTTCACACCGGATCTTAATTTGCTCATTGTAACTCGTTTAAAACGTTTTTGAGCAGGTAAATATTGGTAGTTTTGTCAATAATTGATGCACAATAACTGTTTACGTAGCCGCACAGTGTGATAACGTGGACTGTTGACTAGCGTCGTCGGGTCGCAGCGTGGCGAAAGCGAGGCAAGATTATTATGTATGGAAGGGAGCCGTCAGCGGGACTGCAAGCGAACTGGCTTCGGGTGACATCGATTCTCGTTCGGCCACGTTCGGCAGCGCGACGAGTGGTGGGAGTGTTTTGGTATGCTGTACTTTTCTGGTTGTACTACACTGAACAAATCCATATTGTAATACTAGGATACACCCATACACCACTATAAATAACACAGTGAAGACTGGAAATGAAACAGTAACGGGCAGATAACAATATTGTGCGCTTAACAACAACGTCAGACCGTACACATAATTTCTAGAAGTCTAGCCTTCTGCTTTATTAACCTTTCTAGAAACTACCGTCAACATGTGTCACCAAAGCCGTTGCACTTTTTAATAATCTATCACGCCACTAATGAACGCCACATTTCATTATCAGGAAAGTTATCTAGAAAAGTCAGAGAAAAGTAAATTATTGGACACTAAGTTCATTCCACCAATATGTTTTTTTGTAATAAGTATTGTATAAATACTTAAGTATTACATTTTTATTAAATTTCAATAAGTATTTAAACTGTTGAAAACATAAAAGCATGTATCTTCCTTAATCAACAGTAGCGAAGATGTTTGGTTTTATGTTTTTCCTCGTTAATTAAACATTTACGGAAAAGTTGCATTGGTCGCAAAACAGGACATTCCTAATTCCTTTAGTTAATTAAAAACCAGTTGCTATCATGTAAACAAACGAGTGTTCTAACAATAGTCATAAATAAGGGGACTTCTGCGCGATTTCGTAGGGCGTTCCGCAAGGTTCGATCCTCCCCCCCGAGTGGGTTCCCGCATTGTCGTTGCGGGGGGGCTTAGTAACCGTGGTCTCCCATCCACGGTGAAGCCAAGAGGAACCCAACGGTGGGGCCGCTCGTCAGGGCTTTTGCCTTCAAGCCATTGACGTAGCGGCCAAAAAGTAGGTTGCGGTGAGGTGCACCGCAACTGAGGTGGGCCGCGAACGATGTCGAATGGGAGGCATCGCGGCTGAGGGTTACAGGCTGCGGTAGAGGAGGAGTGCCGGTGCTTCTGAGCAGCGCTCTTCCCTTCCGTGGCCTGGACGGGGCCGCCACCGTTTGATGGCGGACGCGGTGGGGCCGCAGGGGAAGAGGAGTGTCGGTATAGCGTCAGCCGCTCTCCCTATCCTCTGCGGCCGAAAAGTGGTAGACGGGACGGCGCGTTGTGTTCCTCACGCGCGCCGTCAAAGATGTCAGCAACCACTGGTGGGGTCCGCAAGGGCCGATGCCTGCCAGGGGTGCGGGTTTGTTCGAAAGAGATACCACGGCCCCTGGCATACGGGCTACTGAGGGAACACGGGTGGGTTTTAGTCAGTAAAAGTCTGACACGCCCTCCTGCTCTACTCAGCAGGAGAAGTCATTTGATGATTTCCCACCCAAAAAAAAAAAAAAAAAAAGGTTCGATCCTACACCCAATGTTATTTTCTAACTTACTTACATAACACTAGTAGCGCACCGCGGTTTCACCCGCGTAGTTCGCGTTCCCGTGGGAATACGGGGATAAAATATAGCATTATGTCACCCGGGGATAGTGTAGTAGTAGTTTCGGAGCCTATTCAATGCAAACAAACAAGCAAACAATCAAATATTTCCTGTTTGTAATAAGTATAGATATAAATATAGATGTACGTACCTTGTCAATCGAGTATATGGGTCATCTAGCTGACCCTTTGGTCAGCTAGGAAGATGAATTTCCAAAGATGTTTAAGTTTTTAATGCAGGTAGGTACCTAACGGGAAAATTGTACAATGATGCCTTAATAAAATATAATGATTTTTACAAAGGAATCGAGTTATTTTCTTAGCCTATCGATGGCAATCTACATAGAGTTAGCCCGTTTTCAATTTGACAGTTCAACAATATTCATTGCGTTATTTACGTTGTTGGACACACACATTTTTCGAACATGTGAAGCAATGGTTTAACAATCTGTTTCAAAACGAAACAGATAATGATGAATCGTGAGTTACGCAATTAGGGTGCAGGTCTCGCTAGACACTATACATTTTAAAGTGTCCCATTGTTTGTAGGACAGAATCACATTTACACTCCGGTGGAATCATCTGTGAATCCTGAGCAGGTAGAGATCAAACAAGTTATTAAAGAACCTGAGGCTGGTTAATTGACTGATCCCAGTTAACAGTGTTTTGCAAAAAACAAAATAGTTCAAACAGTCCGCCATTCAAAAAATTAATCTTTTAGAGTGTTTCATAGAATATCTACTTGTAAAATATGAACTTACTATTAGAGCATACATTGTGCAACCACTGTCTGACCTTTGACGTCAGTGTCTATTTGTATCGCCGTCACCAAATCAACCAGCAATCCACTTTTAGACTCCCCTCTGCCTAACTCGACAAGCAGGCTAATTTGAAATTGCTGACCGTATAACCGTAGCATAAGTGTCCTCACACTATTTCTTTTTTATAAAGTACTTACCTACTTATTTTTCCATATATTCCAACAAATTCTATAGAAACTGTAATTGCACGATAACTTTCACCAATAAGGTTTCAGTTTTTAAGGTGAACTTAGTCCACATTTTTCCCATTTTTCCACATTCTGGGAGTGTATTACTCCACTGTTCGACATTGTACAGAGGCCAGCACATCAAGCTACCCCAATCTGTCAAATTTCTTTGATAGTTTTTCAACTTTATAACAAAGGAATAAGGTTTATGTTCAATTGGGAAAATTTGACAGTTTGGGATAGCTTGAAACTTAAACATGGTATTTTAAAAGTGGTCAAAAATAAAAAGTTAGGAGCCAACAAAGATTAGTTTTTCTTGCTAATTTAATGTAACTTTGGGCGTGTTTAAGTAATAAGTGTCAAATCTCCAGAATCAAGTCGGTACTGACAAAGCTCAAATAGCGAAAAGTTCAATAAACTTTATTGGTCATTGATTTATCACTCAATTCACTCAATAACGCGTTGTGCGTGTAGACTATTGTCAAACTGCTCATCACTGATACTACCTATGTCGGACACGATACTCGGTGACACAGCGTGCTTTTTAACCAAGCCCACCAGTGAGTTCGAGCCCGCGACTAGATTCCCCTTAAGAGATCTATAGGAAATTGGTTATATTACTCAAAGTAAACTAGCTATGGGTCTGGGTCGTATTAGTAGGAGCTTACAACTAGAACATGCTGTTTGTACTTATCTCACATTGGTACATCTCATCATCTGCCTAGCCTTTTCCCAATGTTGGGGTCGGCTTCCAGTCAAACCGGTTGCAGCTGAAAACCAGCATTTTACATGGAGTGACTGCCTATCTGACCTCCACATCCCAGTTACTGGGTAATTCGATACCTCCTGATAAGATTGGTTGTCAGACTTTCGGACTTCTGAGGACCCGTAACGACTGACAAAGATCCACAAATGACAGCCGGAATCAACGGCTTATCGTGCTTTCCGAGGCACGGACGGTACTTGGTATGTAAAGATGGTCACCCTTCAACGGACCAACCCTGGCAAGCGCAGCTTAACCTGATCGTTTTTTTTTTTTTTTTGTGAATGGGATCTCGAAGTTGACCTGGAGAGGCCGTGACTTCTTAACCGGACTTTCCTGTGAGGCCTTTTTAGTTAGACTAAAAGCCTCCAGGCAGGACATAAAACCTACGTACTCCTAAAGCGACTGCACGCTGAGGGCACTGCTGCAGCTGCCCCTGTGGGGTACGAACCTCAGCTCAGGGCGTCACTGCCGGGAGACAGCTGGTGGGGACAAGCTGGATCAAAATATTTTCATGATATTTTCATTTCAAAATATTAGCATTCGGGGAATCTAATTCTACTGGCTCAGCTGCGGCGCGGGCTGGCACATCAACGAGCAAGGGACGGTCGGGGGTCTCATCGTTACTCAGGGGTGTTCGCGGGGCGCTAGGACCTCGGCGGCGAGTTCGGAAGGACGGTCGTTTGTGTTTGTGTGCTGTACTGGTGGCCCTATTCTTTTCTTGGAGAACAGTAATGGGGTCATCTGGGTCGGAAAGGACATTTCTCAGCCGGCGGATTCGATTCGATTCTACTGGGGACATAACTAGCGGCCTTCAAAATCAAGGGATTGCGATTTATCTCGGCTTTATCGAAGAAACGCTTCGAGTTGCGTTTCAGAAATTGAGCTATCGTGGGCATTCTCAGATCGAGATGGAAGATCTCGTTCCGAACGTACCATGGGGAGCCTGTGGCATGGCGAAGGAATCGGTTTTGGATGGATCGGGGTTGCGTGTGTGCAAAGATTGCACATGCATACGTCATGATGGGTCTAATGCACGCCGTGTAAATCCGCAATTTGCACCTGATCGATCGACCTGTTCGGCTTATTATACTTAGCCACAAGCCCCTCTCATACACCTAACACTAGCTAGATAATCTCAACTTCTCTAGGTCGCTAAGAAAACGTCTCAACAGTATTTCTGAGGATTGTGCTATGATCATCTTAACAAGATGACAAGAGGTAAATTATATAAATGCAATCATTATACGTTATGCAACCGGTTTATCAATCAACGTGAATGATCAGTGGAATGGCACGGAACGGATGATGGTGGTGGTTACAATTTATTATAAGTCTCTATAATGTCTCTCAAGCGAGAATGCCTCGGCATTTCGGTTTATGTTCGGATATTTTGCAACTCGCAATCATGCAAGTCAGCCAACGTATCTTGTTTTGTGAAAGTCTTCTTTGTAAAGTACGTCATTAGAAATAATGTGATAATAATTTACTGTCTATGTCTTGTGCTAAAATTAGATCGTGTACAATATTGATTGGCAAGATGCAGTATGCAGTCAGTTAAATAGCACTTTCAACTGTTATCTTTGAATATATGATCTACTAGCTTTTGCCAGCGGCTCTGCCTGCGTGGATGTCGGTTATCGCGTGAAAAAGTAGCCTTTGTCCTTCTCCATATCCCATGCTATATCTCTGCCAAATTTCATGACGATCGGTTCAGCGGTTTAGGCGTGAAAGCGTGACAGACAGACAGAGTTAGGTACTTTCGCATTTATAATATTACTAGCTTTTGCCAGCGACTCCGCCCGCGTGTATGTCGGTTATCGCGTAAAAGAGTAGCCTATGTCCTTCTCCATATCCTAGGCTATATCTCTGACAAATTTCATGACGATCGGTTTTGCGGTTTAGGCGTGAAAGCGCGACAGACAGACAGAGTTACTTTCGCATTTATACTATTAGTAGGGAATGTAGGGATATATAAAATATATATAGGGATAACAAGAAGGATTTACCTATCTATTAATTTATACAGGGAAAGTTTTTATCCAGTGCGCAAACTTTAACCATGAATTCAGTATATCATTCTAGATCCCCAGGCGCAGAAACTTTTACAAAAAAAAAAAAATAAGCTGTTTCATAGAAAAGTGCAATACCTACGCGAACAAAATGTATGGAACCGCTGATTTTTTAAAGTTTCTGCGCTAGCGTCTAGAATGATATGCTGACTTCATGGTTACAATTTGCGCACTGGGTAAAAACTTTTCCTGCATAAAAAAAAACCTGTACCAACAACACTTTGAAAAGGAACAAAATAATGCTTGAAAATTATTAATCGTCCTGATGAAAAGACATGAAAGAAAAACGTGTTACACGCGTCTTCAAGTAAGTAAGTTAGTATTGATGGCAATAATATTATTGTAATATAGAACAAAGGTTTCCCAGATCCTTTGTCACCTCGTCCTTATTTATAGAAAATCAAATGGAAATTATATGAATGACATCAGAAGTTAGATCGCCTTTAGTGCCTACTATTATAATATCAATGTTGCAATGAAAGATATCAAGACAAGGGAAGTAAATAATGGGAGGGAAGTAGAATTAAATAGAGAGCAGTGGTGGCCAAGTGGTAACGGCCGCGACTTACGAGTTGTAGGTCGTGAGTTCGAACCCAGACAGGCGCTTTACTTTGTGTAAATTATTTCATCACCACTGCTCTCAAAGCGGTGAAGGAAAACATCGTAAGGAAACCGGCATGTCCCAGAACCAAAAATTCGAAGACATGTGACATCTACCAACCCGCACTGGGCCCACGTGGTGGATTACGGCCCAATCCCTCTCACTGAGAGGAGGCCTGTGACCCAGCAGTGGGAACATTATAGGATGAAGTAGAATTAAATATTAATTAGATACATTTAAGTTAACTAGCAGCGCCCTGAGGTTTCACCCGCGTAATTCCCGTTCACGTGGGAATACGGGGATAAAATATAGCCTATGTCACCCGGGGATAGTGTAGCTTTTGTGAAGCTGTGAAAGAATTTTTCAAATCGGTTCAGTAGTTTCGGAGCCTATTCAATGCAAACAAACAAACAATCAAATCGTTCCTCTTTATTATTAGTATAGACAAGATTATTATCAGAGTAGAAACAGCAGCTGCAGCAAACGTCCAGACGCCAGCACATCAAGCTACCCGATTCTGTCAAATTAGTTTGATAGATTTTCAACTTTAAAACATTCAACCTAAGGTTCATGTTCAAATGGGAAAATTTGACAGTTTGGGGTGGTTTGATGTGCAGGCGTCTGTACCTACTTTAGACTTATGTCATGTAAGTTCGTTTTTACTTGACTTTAGATTTTATTTCTTACCATATAACTCGTCATCATTCTCTTGCTTCTGGTCTCACTTGGTCTCTTATACCAATTTATTCAAAGTCGGGACAAAATTACTTTTTACATAAGTTGATTTCCCTATTAGATGTCATCTTGGTAGTCACCCCCTTATTGCCATATCTATCATCTTTCACACAGTCCATCTAACGTTAGATTTAATTCATGGTAAAAATTTGCGAATTGGATAAAAACTTTTCCTGTACACTATATATTATATAATGTTATAAAGTTGAAAAGTTTGTTTGTTTTGTTGAACGCGCTAATCTCAGTAACTACTGGTTCGAATTGAAAAAATATTTTATTGTTGGATAACCCATTTATCGAGGAAGGCCATAAGCATCATAACATCACGCTACAACCAATAGGAGCCGAGAAAAAGTTATTAAGTCTCGAATACGAAGTCCTCGCACGGGCAGATCATTCGATGCGACGGGGAGCAAGAAAGACGGGTAGATATGTAGTCGCGGGCAGAAGGTAGTCAGTATTATGAAGGATAATCCGTGGTTGCAAAATTATTTTAGTCCTACTGTCCTACTCCTACTATAATATTAAATTAAATTAAATATAATTATAAACGCGAACACGCGACACGTATTTGTGGATCCACAAATACAATCTTGAAGGATGTTTGTTACTCGCAAAAACGGCTTAACCGATTTGGATGAGATTTAGCACACAGATAGATTATAACCTCATCATCATCATCATCATTTCAGCCTAAAGACGTCCACTGCTGGACATAGGCCTCCCCCAGGATGGGGGGTTTTGCCATAATCGCCACGCTTGGCAGGCGGGTTGGCGATCGCAGTATGGTAGTAAAATGCATAGAGAACGCTGCTGCCCATTCTCTAGTAAGTCCCTTAGTCGCCTTCTACGACACCCACTGGAAGAAATGGGATGGTGCTATTCTTTTACGCCCGGCTACACATACGGGATTATAGATAGATAGATAGATAAATCGTTTATTTGGTGCATATAAAAGACACAACACAACAAACAAAGCACAATGAGATTAAAATTAATTACACTAAAATAACAAGGTGCCAATACACTGAGAAAAAAAAGAAAACAGGTTGACATAATTATAGTGATGACACTTTAGGCTATGACACAGTGATTTACCTAGATTAACACATATAATACTTTTTATCCCGGTAGTACGTTCCCGCGAGATAATTTCCGACTTCCACGCGGGCGAAGCCGCGGGCGGAAGCTAGGAATATTATAAATGTGAAAGTTTGGATGTTTGTTACTCAATCACGCAAAAACGGCTGAAAGGATTTGGATGAAATTTAGCTGAATATGATACTTTTTATCTCGGTAATAAGTTCCCGTGGGATAAATTCCGAACTCCACGCGGGCGAACCCGCTGGCAAAAGCTAGTTGTAACTAAGTTCACAACCTGAAACAGTTAGCACCTTAATTGCGTAATTGAATTATTTTGAAGGATATTATTATAGGATGGATATCTATACTAATAATAAAGAGGAAACATTTGATTGTTTGTTTGCATTGAATAAGCTCCGAAACTACGGAACCGATTTGAAAAATTCTTTCACTGTTGGGAAGCTACAGCTACCACGGGTGGCATAGGCTAAATTTTATCCCCGTATTCCTACGCGGGTGAAACTGCGGAGCGCTGCTAGTTATTTATAATCCCTTGCTTCATATTAGGGATGGGCCAACTATGTAAAATGGCCGACTAATCGGCCAACTAACTAGTCGGCCAAGCCGATCTTTGCTTTCGGTTGAGTTCGGGTGACATTGGTAATGTTCGTGACTACGCTTTCGGCTCGTAGGTGCTCCCGGCGTCCGGCGACCAGGCGGAATTGTGTCAGGACCTGTTTTTATTTGCTTTGCATTTTTCCATCATTGTTTAAGTGCGAGCCGGCGTTTCTTCCTACCCTATTCTAGATTGCACTGAAAGTAAACTGTAAAACTGACTCTATAATCTACTAATATTATAAAGCGGAAATATTTTATTGTTTGTTTGTTTGCATTGAATAGCCAGCGGATTCCTGTGGCCTTCACATGTCTTCCAATTCTGCATCTTCCGGTACGCGGTCGCCACACCATAACCTTTCGGCCTCATTTGCCATCTGTTCTGCGAGCCATGAGCCTTGCTTACTGCCACTTAAGTTCGGCATTCTTCGGGCTATATCGGTAAACTTGGTTCTCCTGCGAATCTCTTATTCCTGATTCGATCACGTGGGGAAACTTCAAACAAAGCCCGCTCCATTGCCCTTGGGTGACTTTTAGCCGTCTAATAAGGCCCACTGTAAGCGACTACGTTTCAGTGCCATAAGTCATCACTGGAAATACGCACTGGTAAAAAACTTTCGTCTTGAGACACTGGGTTATTTGGGACGAGAATATATTGCGTAGGTTCTTGATCACCGAGGTGAGTGATTAACTCGCCAGTGATGTTGATGCCAACCCCTTAAAGTCCATTGCAGCGGTAAACAGTTTCGGTGAGATAACGTCTCCCTGTCTCACACCTTGCCGCAGAAGGATAGGTTTCGAGGTCCGCTCCTGGAGTCGGACTGATATAGTGGCGTTTTCGTACAGACACTTCAGCACCTCGATGTACCGATAGTCGATCTGCCACGCTTGAAGAGCCTGCTGTAGGTACAGCCTATCTCTCGATCGAATCAAAAACTTTTTCGTAGTCCACAAACGCTACGCATACAGAGAGGCAGGTCGCACTCTTCGGTCTTTCGTATAACCTGCCGCAGCGTATGTGTGGTCTACGGCGCCTTTACGGAATCTGGCTTGTTCGGGCGGCTGGAAGTCGTCAAACCTGCTCGCGAAACGGTTCGTGATGACGCTTGAAATCAGCCTATAGACATGGCTCAGAAATGAGATGGGCCTATAATTCTTAAGAAGGGCATTCTCATCCTTCTTAAAGAAAAGTACCACCACACCTCTGTTCCATGCCTGTGGCGTTTTTCCCTCGAGTACGACGGAATCAAACAGTTTCTGGAGGGCCTTGAGAACGGGTTTTCGCCGACATTTAGGATTTCGACTGTAATTCCTTCATCACCCGGCGCCTTGTTGTTTTTGAGCTGCTTCAGCGCCGTCCTCGTCTCTTACAAGCTGACGTCTGGGATGTTTTCAGTATAGTGTAGGGTCAAGCTAACTCGTGAGTCGTTTGCCATATTCGTAACGGGGTTACTCAGTTGGCGGATACGCTCCTGACATTATCGGTCTTCCACGGTCGTCCACCGAGCTCTATAGGCATTCGAAATGATTCTGAAGTTCAAGTTGAAAGCTTTCTGGGTTTTTAACTTGGATCGGTACTGGGCAGAGCGTGGACTTCATCAGTCGAGATCTTTCCAGCTTGATATTTAAGTTCAATGTGTCTCTTACCCTGCGGTGATTACTTCCAGTTTTCACCGCGTTGATCACAGGGATATCATTGAATACTTGCTGCTTCGTCGACAAAATGAACATGTCTACCTCATTTTTTGTTGCACTCTCAGGGCTCTCCCAGGTCCACTTCCTGTGCTCACGTTTTCTGAAGACGACGTTCATCATAAAGAAGCCTTCTGTCTCCATAAAACTAGCCAGTAAGTGACCCCGGTGGTCCAGACTTCCAACACCAAATTGCCTTACTCGTAACTCGTCATCGCTTCGTTTGCCTAGTTTCGCGTTGAAGTCCCCCGTGACAACGGTGAAGTGAGTTTTAAAACCATGCATGGCTCTAGAAATATCCTCATACATGGTCTCGACCTCATCGCCGGGGTGTGACGAGGCACGACCTTCAGCGAATACCTTACGGATATTCTGCTTATAAGGAACCTTGGTCGCCACGCTCTCGATCTTCACCACGTTGTTCACAAGGGACTTACCTACGATAAACCTGACACCATCTTGGGACTGCTGGTCGCTCTCCCGGAAATCGAGAAAGTTTCCGGAGTTGAAGATTATCGAGTCCTCTACCTCTCTTCAGACTTCAGATAAGCATACTATACCCCATCGTAACCTGCTCAATTCTTCGTCGAGTTCGGCAATCTTCTCGTCGGTCTGGAGTGTAGGTACGAGTGTTGTATGTTGCCAGGTCCAGTTTTCGGTGATTGTGGTCGCCGGATCTTTACCGGGGATTCTTTGCACATTTTTTAGGAACAGATCAGGGTCTGGATCAGTCCAGATCGAATGTAGAGCCAAGCCCCTAACTGTACAAGGCTTAACTCGGATAACCGCACATCTTGATCAAAACGCATGGCATGGTCGGTCCATTGAATTATTGCATGACATAACATTAAAGACCAGTAACTTAATTTTTTACCATAAGCTCAAAGGAGGGTCGACAGTCGTTTTGTCTACGGTCATTTTGTCTAAGGTGTTAGGTTTGTAGAGTTACGGGCTTGGACCGACATTAAGTAGATCTGATAACTTTTTAACAGTGAAAGCGATTTTTAAGTCATGTCAGCCTAATTTACAATGTTTTCCGGTGGGATTATTTATTACTAGCAGTGCTCCGCAGTATCACCTGCGTAGTTCCCGTTACCGTAGGAATACGCGGATAAAATATAGCCTATGTCACCCGGGGATAGTGTAGCTTCCAAAAAGTGAAAGAATTTTTCAAATCGGTTCAGTCGTTTTGGAGCCTATTCAATGCAAACAATCAATCAAATCTTTCCTCTTTGTAATATTAGTAGATATTATTAGTATAGATCATATTCTTATTTGTATAGACTAGGCATGATCTATGTATGATCTCTCATTTAATGACTTTGTTTAATTCAGATGGACGGCTGCCCCCCTAGACAAAATCCCTAGCTACGCCCATGCCGACTTGTCGCCGACTAATCGACGACTACAAATATGACCGATAAGTTGACACATCACTACTTCATATGATCGATAAATTTGTCTCCTCAACAACGTAAATAACGCAATGAATGTTATTGAACTGTCAAAATCAAAAGTTAGTGTGATAAGCAATTACCTCGGTCAAACAAACCAAGAGGATGAGACTATTTTCGTCCCGAACAATGATTGTTGGTTGTTATAAGTAATCAAATGTAATCATCTTATTTGAACATGCCTACCTTTTTCGGTGGGCTACAACGATGACTCTCATTTCTTGTCTTGTGTACCTACACTATAAAAAATACTGATACGAGATGATACCTACATCATGTCAAGATCAAAAGGTTTTGTGGGTAGACAAAAAATGTTAGCAAGTTATTATATATGTCGATTGATGGTTCATGTTGTCTGGTTGGTTGCTGCAGAGTGAATGACCGCAAAAAGTATTGACGTCGAATATTTGTAAAAACGTCACCTGATATAATTTTATAACGATTACTTAGGTTCCTCGATACGAGTCGCCAGAAGCCCGAAAGTCTGAAAAACCAGTCTTACCAAAGGGTTGTGGAAGTCAGATAGGCATTTGCTCCATGTAGGTAAACTACTGGTATTTAAAAATCCAATTTTTCGTTATATTTATTGGAGTAAATTTAACTTTTTTCCCTAATCTTCATAAAATAGAAGGTGAATTATTAATTTGCTGCATTCGGTTAGATTGGCAGCTGACTCTAACATAGTTGGGAAAAGGCTAGGCAGATTGATATTGTTGCCTCCACATTACATACCCTTATAAGTGAATGCTACGTGGTGGTAGACAAAGAACCACAGCCGGCAATATCGATTGAGCGCAAATTCAGAATTTATTTACAGTGCTTGTTTATGCACGAAACAATAAATAATACAGCACATCAGACAAGCAATCACTATGTCCTTGCATTTGCCGATTGCATTTCGCACCAGAGTGACCTTAACACGAAAGCGATCGATGCAGTGCTACTTACATAGCGTCAATGTACTAGTGTCACGAACTATCTCTTGTTGTGTGTCGACAAAGTCAGGAAGCTTGCTGAGGTAAGTTCCAAATGGTACAGACGCCAGCACATCAAGCTACCCCAAACTGTCAAATTTTCCCAATTGAACATGAACCTTATACTTATGTGATAAAGTTGAAAAACTATCAAAGAAATTTGACAGATTGGGGTAGTTTGATGTGCTGGCGTCTGTACAATAGTTGTTGTAGGCCTGCTGGTTACTAACTCCTATGTTGACTGTTACTGTTACTGTGACAAAACACATTAATTTCTGTTAGCGTTACACGGACACGGACACTTCGTATACCTACCCTTTCCGCAGATAATGTCATTCCCATTCATTTTGGCGCAGCTTTTAGCGTGAACGCTAACATAAATTTATTTTGTCTCTAGGCCCAGGGATTTCCTCCACAATTTATTTTTTCAAATCTGCTTCGTTTGCCCCCCGCCATAATAACGGCCGCAGAAACGTCAACCAAATAGTTTGTAATTCAATTATGCAATCGGTATCTATAAGCAAGTCAAAAATAAGTGTAATAAGTGTTGCTTCAGCTTTTGCCCACAGTCTATTGGAAAAACAATAAAGTCCTCCAGGAAAAATAAGTACTTAAATGTTCATTATCAAAATTTACCTCTGCTATCTATCTCTATTACGAGTATGTGTCGGAAACTGCAGTTTGCTTTTCACAGTCAGAAATAGAGTTAAGTTGTTAGTAAGTAAGAGAAGTATGTACGAGTACATGGTAAGTTCTATCAATGGTCGATCGTCAGAAACTTCCTTTGTTCTTCAGCAGCTCGGTAGGTACGTGTCTTTGTCTAGGTAGGTACAAATGATGTACCAACAGCAGCTGACAGCCACTACCCAGTGTTTGCTAGTTAGTAGACCTTACCAGAAATGTGTTATATAGGTATTAAAATGACAAAAAAATAAATTGAAGCTCCCGAACCCGATGACCATAAAATTCACAAGGCCCTCTGAAAAACTTGCATGATGCATCACCCGTTCCTTCCGCTCCGTTTCCTTTTAATTTTGAAACTTTTCATTATCTTCTCTTATATTGATATTGTTTTTTCTAACTGTTCATTTAGGTAGGTACTTGAACTTGACTCTATTTTTGTTTCCTATTAGTATGATTTTCGTATTTTGTTTTCTTTTTATATTTTTTTTTTTTAATTGTCATACTAATGTACCTAGATTACAAGTAAATGATGTGTTCTCCTATAATTCGAAGCGCACACTGTATTTGTCTCTGCTTAATGTAAACTTGCATGTAGGTAATTGTGTAGCCTCTGTTGGAGATCCAAACAAATAAATAAAATAAAAATTGATATTTTGTATTAATATTTGCAGTAAACGTATCCATTCCAACCTTGTACAATGTCTATCAGTGATTAATTATCTGCGTGTGTGTTAGCAATGACCCCAAACGTTACTCCTAGGTAACATGCATCAGGGGCATTAGGGCATTAGATTCGAGTTGTTTGTTTAGTTTCCAGAGTAATATGTTCTGAATTTTGTTGAAAGGAGAGATCGTTTTCTAATTTATATACCTATACCTACTTAAGTATCCAAAATGATGAAACTCTTGGGGATTCTTAAAAATCACAGGTGATATTATGATACGAGAGTATTACAGGTTGGTAATGATAGGTTGGTAGCTCTACCAACTACTAGGTACGGACACAATTGATATGAAAACATACAGTATTTGTTATAACATGTAACATTATCAGGCCATACCTTTATGGGCTGTCGTCAGTGAACGGGTTTTCTATTCAAATGCAGTTTTTCCTGCTTATTGAGCTCCGCATAGTGCGGTCCGCGGATATTTTCTTACCAAAAGCTATTGGAACAACAACGTAAATGACGTAGAAAAATTCAAAGAAAAACTGCAATGTTATCTCACAATCACCGTTATTATAATCTCTATAAACATCATGACTTAATTTTGCCCGGTGTTTCTTTCCCGACAATCGGCCATTCTATGGCGAATGTAATGTAATCAAGGTCAGTGCTAATATTGGAGCACCAAATGTAAAAAACGTCTCCTTTCACCTAATCAAAGTAGTGGACATCAGGCTCAGAGGCACAAAGCAATTCCTGCACCGGTTTAATAATAACAGTGCCTAACCCTACTTTTTGCATTTATTAATATCTACAGTAGATATCATTGAAGTGCATGTTAAGTTCATTTTAGTTAAATCTTGGCAGAGTACATTTACATGTGCGAAGTAACACACGTGCTAAAACTTTGTGGACTTAATAACGGTTGTTTGGTGTAGTGTTAATTTTTTTTGTTAATATTTTGAAGAACACCGGCAAAACACCGCTAACTACACGTGCGACAAACTTTTTATTTGTGTTAACATGAAGTTTGGATTCAATTTGTTTTTAATAGGTATGTAAACAGTTGTAAAGTGTGATAGAGTTTTATAAATAATTAACGTTATTCTACTGATCTTCCCATTTTTGTCACCAAGCCCAATCAAACTAAATTTTATAAATGTCTTTTATTATTTTGATTCTGAAATATATATATTTAACAACCCAGTTTATTGCTACACACTACACACACTACTACTTGCGTACACAGATTCCTATTTTCTTATTTGATTTCCTGGTCGATAAAAACTGGAAACTGCATAATAAAACTTTCACTGATATCACCTTCTACCCTCATCCCATCATTTGAGAACTTTCACTAATGACTAACCTACTCTTTGAGAAACCATGTTTTCTGTTTCTCATCCACATTTTCACTTGAAGGATCAAGTAAAGAGAAAGTAGTAACCCACCGAATAAAAATCTTCGTTATCGTTACTATTAACTTTTTTATATATCCACACACAGCCCGACCAGAAAAATCGTAGGATGAAAATTATCACTACGTAAAACTTAACAAGAAATACCTACACATAATTTTGTTTATCGTAGCATTTGTAAAACCGGTAAAAAACTTGTTATTTCAAGTTATTTTAGTAACACTATCCTTGGACTTCATGATGAAAAGAACGTATTATGAAATAGAATAGGAAAGAAAACGTGACATTCAAATAAGATAAAGGTAAGTTTATGTTAATAATTCAGCAATAATTAAACGTAGCACAAACGTCAATGTCCTTTAGTCCATGTCATTGTTCCAAATGTCATTTGATTTTGACGTATTATCTGACTAAATTTAATAGGAAGGAAGACGCCCGGTTATCCCTTTCTATTGATCATCAATAAAAATACAACGTCTTATAATTAGTATCAAAAATGAGTGAATATTGAATTAGTTTTATTTCATAATTTCATGAGTGAAAAGGTCCATAAAATATAAATATTAGGAAGCACGGGAATAGTGTCGAAGGGCCTACGTTAATCGTGAGCTTAATTAGCTAGTACTTTGTTAGGATGACGTGATTCCTTTGTAATTAAAATCAATCGTGGTTTTAAATTCTGTCCAAGGTAGGTAGCATGTAGGTAGGTAAATCTTTTGTTCCTCGCAAACTGTGTTTACTAATTAGTCTAACAAATAAATTACGTTCGTAATTTAAATTTATATTCCATTAATCTTTGTGTAACAAATCATTTAAATTTTCTTTGTTTGTGTTTTTAGCTGCAATTATGGGTGAAGATATTAAAGAACAAAAGGTTCGTCTAGAACACTGGATGAGTGACCTGCCTCCTGCAATCAAAGAAATGCCTTTGATCTTTCTTGCTATACCAGGTAATACTAATATTTTATTCAGCATACAATTTTTTGTTTTCTGATAATTTATGTAGCATAGTGAGCCTTGACCTAGTTATCTATTTGTTGAACTATGACTACAAAGTGTTTAGTCAAAGGTCATGAATTGCTCTTTCATTTAAATATATGGAAAAGCTTATAAATGGAAAAATGGGTACAAATATTTTGAAAGGTACCATCAAAGTGATGCAGGGGTGAATTGGGCAAACGAAACCTTATTTTTTTACATTATTTTTTTATATTGTTATAATTTAGTTTCTTGCTAAAAAAAAGACTCCTGTAATATAATTAATGAATAACTTTCCATGTGGGCCTAAAGCTGGTATCATAATGCTAGTTACCAGTTACTTAAACACTATTCCCTCAAATAAACTTATGCACCAAAGCTGAAGTGTCTCCTTATACATTTAAAATGCTGTTACAGGAAGCCATGACTCCATGACATATGGCATTACAAGGTCTAGTACAGTAGCCCCAGATGCGGAACCAATACTCAACCGACTGTATCCGTTATTTCGAGGTACGATTTTACGATGGACCATAACGCAGGCCAGTGACACTTGGCACCAACTTCTCATTGGCATTAGGTATCTTTGAAGTAACAATTAGCACATTTAGCACTTCTACTTACTAATTAATTTATCTTTCACCGTATCACAAAAATAGCTTCGTTTAATTTTTGTCAAATCGCTCATTTAAAATATCTACTCACACAATAAATAAAATAAATATAAGTCTGAGCAATATTCTACAGTATCCTCTGAATATAATTGTAATAAAAACTTTTTGTATCTGCCAGATATTTTGATCTAAGACTGGCTACTAAGGGTGATGAAGAAAATAGTTTTTATTTCACTCATGGACTTTATGGTGAAGAAATAACCACAGCTTTGGCTCACGTCAAGCAGTTTGTTGACACACATCCTGGAGAGGTATGTAATAGTTTAATACTTTCTACAAAACAAATGACTAACAACATGAAATTAGCTCTTGCTATGCCAAACAACTCACGCTCACAGTGAGGAGGCATACGCTGACTGCATTTATTGTTTACCATTTCTACAGATAACATATCCAATAACAATGCAATGCATAATAGCCTATAATGTCCCCACTGCTGGGACACCGGCTTCCTGTCTGAGTGGGAGAGGGCCATAATCCACCATGCAGACCCAGTGCGGGTTTGTGGATGTCACATGTCTTTTTATTTCTAGGACATACCTGTTTCCTTACAATGTTTTCCTTCACCATTTTGAGAGCAGTGGTGATGAAATTAAATACACAAAGTGAAGTGCCCGCCTGGGTTCGAACCAATTACCTACATCTCGTAAGTCGAGGCCGATACCACTGGGCCACCACTGCTCAAAGCATCAAATCGCAGCAAACTGTTGCCAAGCCTACTTTTTCTCTAAAATACCTGTGTGTAAAAAGTTCTTCTGTAACTTTCCAGGTGGTCATCCTAGACTGCCAGCATTTCTACAACTTCACTCGTCAAGACCATCATAGACTAAGAGGTTACCTACTGGACCTGTACGGACCAAGACTGGTGCCACGACAGATAGATCTGCAGGCTATCACGCTCAACTCGCTCAATAGACTGAAAATGCAGGTATGTTGCTATCAGCTAACTTAAAGACTTATGCTAGCAATGAGGACACAAAGAATAATTCACAAAGTAAGAATATTTTATATGGTCCTACAATGATCCAGCACCAAGCTTGACTGGTACAACCATGGTGGATTAGGGCTTTCACATTTTAAATCAGAATCTAAATATCCGGTCATCTGAAAAGCGTCATCGAAATCATCAACTTTTTAGGGCTCCGTAGCCAATTAGCAAATTCTGAACCTTTATAACTTCGGCATGTCCGTGTAAGCGTGTTGTGGTGTTCCAAAAATTAAAAAAAAAAATATTTCCAAGTACCCAGTGACTTTGCTATGTTCTTGGTTACAACCACAGGCATATCTATTTCATAGTTTTTTTGAGGAATACTATGAAATACAAATGTATTATTGCGGTCGCAAATAAATAAGCGAATGAAGCTTATTTCTGTTTTCCATGAACCCAAAATGAAATGAATGGTTATGAAAGGAGTGCCATATGTCATTACGACATAATTAGCTAAGTTAATTAGGCTAAGGCACCGCCCCACCGCCGGCGATTAGCGAGAAGCGAGTAAAGGCCCGCAAACAAGCACACCGCGGCACTGCGACGCGATTCTGGTAATTTTTCTAATAGACTACTGGAGCCTTAAAGCTAGCAAGTAACGATTTGCAAGCAGCTAGTTCGTGCCGGCGAGATGAGAGATTAGGTACTCGCTGGTATGTGCAATTTCGCATACACCAAGCGTGAGTCTCTTATCGAGTATTCTGCACGCCACGCGAGCGTTGCTGAGCCAGTACTCTCTTTGATAGCTCTTGTCGCTGCGACAAACGAGTAGATACTCGCCGGCGCTACGGAACTGAAAGGGACCAACTATACTTACACGAGATCTACAATATTTAGTTCTTCTGACCTAACAGACAGCTGTGCTGCTGGGAAGTGTCTTTCGCCACTTCTTCTTTCCAGCTAAAGCACTAGGATGGGTTGAAGGGCGTTTTGAGGGACTTGACGTTCAATATGTGCGGACTCTGAGCCTAGTTTGAATACATGACATTTGATTTGAAGTTTCTTGAGCGAAAAAATCGTTGATTCGATAGCTAGTCGGTTACTCGTTGGCGGTGGGACTGGTTCCTTATGTAGGAACTACCTACATTAATTGATGGCTGCCGAGCCTAATAAATAATGCTCTTGCCTAAACATACTCAGCTAATTAATGTTTTTAGTACCCATTAACTGCGCAATATGAGCTCTTTGTTTTAACCAAGCCATTAGTGAATTATTACCATTTCACTTACCCATTAAAAACCCTATAACGGCTTCGTAGACCTCCACAGGAATTCTTGAGGTGGTTTTTTACATATTTCTATATAAATTTAATAGCAGGCTAATGATCTATCTATGCATTTAATAAAATTGTAATGAAGTCAAAACTGTGCATTGAATAAAACTAAGTGTGGGATCGAATCTGATGCCGAGAATAAAGGATGTATGTTTAGGATTGGCGTAAAAACGGCTGAACGGATTTGGATGAAATTTGGCACACAGATAGTTTATAACCTGGATGAACATATACCCCCTTATTACAGAACAAGGTTTTTCTTTAGGTATGGTTTAAACCTTCGAGCCTGTTTTTTAAATAAGAACCTAATTGAAATCGAAATACAGCTCCTTTTACAAAACTGACAAGTTAGTCCAGTGCTAAATTGTCAGTTTTGGAAAAGGAGCTGTAATTATATTTCAGTTCTAAGTTCTTATTTCAAAAACAGGCCCGATGGTTTAAAACATACCTAAAGAAAAACCTTGTTTTGTAATAAGGGGGATACGGTTTTAATCCCAATAGTAGTTCCCGTGGGATACTTTCCGACATAAAAAAACCCATAATTTGCCAAATCAGTCTAGCCGTTCTGAAGTGATGCGCTTACTAACGAACATTTCATTTTTATCATATAGACTAGCTGTGTCCGCGACTGCGTCCGCGTGGAATATAACAAACTTCTAAAATAAAAAGTAGCCTGAGTAACTCCTTATTACATCAGCTATCTGCCAGTGTAAGTCCCATCAAAATCGGTCCAGCCGTTTGAGAGATTAGTCTGAACAAACAGACAGACAAAAATGGTAAAAACATTATTTTGTTACCGTGTATACATCCATATGCATTTAGTAAAAAGCGGTTATTTCAATATTACAAACAGACACTCCAATTTTATTTATCTGTATAGATTTACAGAAATAAATCATTTTATCATTTCAGGTGATAGTAGTATATCGTAACGAGACGGTAAGCTCGACGGGTGAGTTTTGGCAGCCGCAGATGATGCCCTCGCCGTGGCCGCAGCAGGACGGCATCTCGGGGCTCCTGAATTATCTGCGCAACGTGGAGAGGCCCCCCAGCACGGGGTTCATCCATCAGGCCGTGCTCACGCCGACGCCCACCTTTATTGTGCTTCGGTGAGGAATCATACTTCTATTTCTTTACATACTAGTTTTGGCCAGCGGCTTCGCCCGCGTCGAGGGCGGAAATCATCCCGCGGGAACGCACTCATCATCTACCGGGATAAATACTATCCTATGTGTTATTCCAGGTTACAAACAATCTGTGTGCCAAATTTCATCCACATCCGTTCAGCCGTTTTTACGTGATTGAGTAACAAACATCCAAGCATCTTCACAAACTTTCACATTTATAATATTAGTAAGATAGTAGAATTATGAACTAGTTGGTTTCGCCCGCGCCCAAGTCGGAAATTATCCCACGGGAATTTCCTACCGGGACGAAAGGTGGAAGTAGCCTATGCTACTCCTTCATCATCAGTCATCATCATTTCAGCCGAAGACGTCCACTGATGAACATAGGCCACCTCCAAACGGGGAGGGGATTGCCATAATCGCCACGCTTTACGGGTTGGCGATCGCAGTATGATGGTAAAATGCATTGAGAACGCTGCTGCCCATTCTCTAGTAAGTCCCTTAGTCGCCTTCTACGACACCCACGGGAAGAATTGGGATGGTGCTATTCTTTTACGTCCGGCACCACACGGAACTGTTACTCCTTATAACATGCCATTAAAAGTCCCTTCAAAATCGGTCCAGCCCAGTGAAGCACAAACAGAGACAAAAAACTTTTTAACAAAAAACAGTTTTAATTTTTTTGTTAAAAAGTTTTTATATCATATTTTTTTGTGGCTGTAATCTACTCATTAACTACATGCTTAATTTTTGATTACTTTTTTGTAAAACAAAACTCAGTATTAAAATCTGTGAGTCAACAATCAATCATCCCTTGTTTTCCTACCCTTAGGATTGGATTTTTTTTTTCGATATTTACATGGGACCAACTTCGGGGTATACCCATTCCAACAAAAAAAGAATTATCAAAATCGGACTATTCTGAAAAAAGTTATGCGTGGTCATACATAAAAAAAAAATACGCGTCGACTTGAGAACCTCCTTCGTTTTTTCGTCGGTTAAAAATGAAAAATTGTTAAACTTACCGTATCAGCATACTTACCGTATAAGTATACTTTCTATATGCATTTAGTAAAAAGCTGCTATTTTCACATATCAAACAGAGACTTCATTTTATGTAAATGCTTAAAGATCTTAACTTAAACGGAATATCACGGAAATCTCGATGTTTGTCATGTAGCCACATCTGTAAATGGTATCGTGCGAAGAAGGGTGTTTGTTTAGGTTGTTCTACTTTCGCGTACGGAAGTATTTAGTCATAGTTTATGGGCCAGAGAGTGATATAAGCTACGGCTCCCGATATACGGCGTATATTTTAGACATCCGGGGCGTCACAGCCATGTGACGAAGCAAAAAGTCAACTAATGGGTGTAGACTTTTCATATTTTTGCCATGGGTTTTTTTTTGGGATCAAATAACTTCTCCCGCTCTGGGTGAAGCAGGAGGGCGTGTCAGACTTTTACTGACTAAAACCCACCCGTATTCCCTCAGTAGCCTGTGTGCCAGGGGCGGCGGTATCTCTTTCGAACGAACCCGCACCCCTGGCAGAGATTTTTGCATGGCTATCATAAAATTTAGATTCATTTTTAAATTCCAGGTGGATATCAAGCTTACGCGAAAAATGTGCCGTCCCAGTAATAAGAGACGTGTTGCCAGAACTGGCCAAGTTCTCCCCGGGCCCGCCTTCACGCTACCGCAAGGAAGTGGCACGCTCAACCGTCAACGTTGTCATCGCTGACTTTGTCGATATGAACGACGCCATATTCCCAAGGACCATTATAGATCTTAACATGAAACTATTAAGACACACAGAATTAGCAAATAATGGGTAAGCACTAAGCACCGTTCCTTCTTTGAATTTAAGCTTTTTTTTATTATGATTTAGCCCATATTGAGGCGATTGTGTCATTTTGTTTACGAAAGTACCTGAAGCTTTTTACGCGTTTACGAATTACAAGATTTTTCTGTGATAATGAAATCATATTTTTTATACTTTCAGTAAATCATAGTATGGTGTTAACTAATATGATATTATTATTGTATTAATTATTATTATTATGTATGATATTAGTATTTTCTTACGCTCTAAGTCGTACGCCATTAGAAATAAAACATACTGTACAAGTGCCTGAAATAAAAATAGCTGTATTTCATATAATACGTACATTGTTTCAATTTTTACAAATCACAACTTTTAGGTAGGTACTAACTTCTAGATTGACCAAAAACATTGTTACAAAAATCGTCTAATTGAATCCTTTCACATAAATCTCTGAATGACCATTGTTTCTGTTGAAGCCCCATGAGTTCCGGTTGGTCCAAAGATGAGAATAATTCATCTGACAGTTCGTCGGAGATCTCGATGATTCGGCAAATCTTATCCAAACGTCCCAAATCCTCTAAAGAGTTTGTCAAATCACAGATTTGAAGAACTTGAGATTTCCTCTCATTAATTTCGAAAGAATTGGTCGAGTCCGTGGCGCTGGCACTGTCCAATTTGTCGTAGAGATCAGGTTTGTTTCTTGTACCGTTCCCATTGCTTATTGTAGTGGCTGTCCAGTCGGGACTGCAGCATCCCGAGGTATCCTCGGACACTGTCACCCCTGGCCCGGGAAACTTACAGCTCAAGTTGTCTAGAATCTGTTTATTTAAAATCTTGCTACGTGTCTCAGTTTCCACGATCAATTTCTCCCTTCCTTTTATAGACATATTACAGGATTTAAAGTTAACTTCAGAAACATTTTGTTTTTGATTGTTCACTAATACGATATTTCGCTTTTGTAGTTCTCCGTCAATTACACGTATATTGTAATCCTTTTTGTGTAAATATTTATTAAATTCTTTGTGGTTTATTGTTTCATTCTGGTCGGGTTCTTGGATGTGACTTGCTTTTTTTTCAGTAGGCGGTTGCGGTGATCTGGTTCCTTCTGTAGTTTTAACTTCCATTTGCTTTTCTTTCACGTACTCCTTTAGGACATTATCAGAAATCTTTGGAGAAATTCCTTTGTACTCTTTCATAGCACTTTGAACTGATGATTCGTTAGGAGTACTATCCTTTGTACAGGTGTCAGTTTTGGTTATATGTTCCTTGATATTCACGGTCGAATTCATTAAACAATTTTTCTTCAACGATTCATTCGCCTTAGCTGGCAAGCTGCTTTGAACTGTGGCCTTTAGTCCAAAATTAGTAACTGAGTTCTGTTTTGCAAAACAAGTAACTTTTTCACGAGATGGTATTAAGAACGGTTTACTATTACTGATTTTTTTTTTAACTGCTGTTGCTGTGGTATATTCTGTATTGTTTTCTTTTCGGTCACTAGAACTACAGCATCCTACTTCTTCATTGTCTAAACTATTCTTGTAATCACTGCATATGTCGAATATTGAATTATTCGCTTGTGGACTACTTAACTTTATGACAGTTTTGGTATCCTTCGATCCTCCAATAGCGCCCAGCTTAACTAAAGAGCTTTTTGTCGCAGGGCCAAGATGTAATTTGTTAGCATTAGACTTCTTGAGCAAATCTTCGGTAATGTTAACCATTTTGGAGAATTCTTTCTTGACATTCTCCAAACGTTCTTGAGCTTTCATGCAATCAGTGTTCTCCGTTTGTTTTGGTCCCAATGCCATGCAACTATGGGCAAATGAATTTTTCCGCTTTGCAGCATTTTTTTGTGCATCATTATTGTCATTCCATATTTTGAATAGCTCATTTCTCTTTTTGGTGTCGCGATTGACCGCAGATGCTATAGCAGGGTTCCCGGAGGTAAGTGAAGATTGCGGTTTCCTTAAAACCACCGGGCGGACGAGCGGCTTTCGTTTACATACAGTCTCGTGTGCTGATGTGCTGCTCTTGGCCACTTCGGTGTTACATTCTATCGATGACGAGTCTTTGGCGTTACGCTCAGTTTGTTGTACCTCGTCTTGCTTTTTCGAATTCTTTGCTCGCACATATGTCATCTTACATGGAAGTCTGACTGGCTTATTGAATTGCCTTTCCGAGAAAAATATGGAGTCTAAAACCCTGCAGGCGTATGAGTACTCATTTTCGTACCAACATATGATTTTAAAGAAATCTGGTTTTAGTTGCAAACTGGAGTCTGCATCGAGAATGCACGAGTGACTGTCTCCGCTAAAGTCCGAAGACACTGCTTCTTCATTTGATATTTTAATGATGTTTTGAAGAAATGATTTGCTTGCTTTTTCTACTGTTTTGAAAATGTCTTGAAGATTTGTGTTGGTGTCTAGTCTGTGTGGAGTAAAATATGAAGATCAAAATACGGAATCAATGTGGTCAAATGCTATCAATTTCAAAATTATTCATTCGTTTTTTTGTCGATCTCTTTACATCATCGTCCAACTGCTACATTGATTTACAATACAAAACCCTAAACCCGAATCTACCGGCTAATACACTTGCTAAAACTATTCAAACAAATACTATGAACTACAAAACACTTTTCACTAACATACCTGACGGTCATATCGAGCACTGACACGTTAACAATTGGAACCCTGAAAGCCAGCCCGGTCATCTTATCTTTAACTTGCGGAATAATCTTGGCTAGAGCTTTGCATGACCCAGTAGTCGCCGGGATTATATTCTGGTGGATACTCCTGTGGTCGCGCCAATGCTGTTTGGTATATGGAAAATAATAAGATCTAAATATGACCCTGGTATGCTCAATGTAAGGAAGAATGCTCAAAATTGTTTAGCAAGACATGAATAACGAATTCATTTAATCATAAATATATGCATATGCTTATAGAGGGTGTAACAGAAACCCTATTGCTATCCTTAAGCACTAAAGATAACAGCTGGTATAGAATCACTATACATAGTTTCAGCTCAAAATAAAATACTCTACAATTTGATACTTAATTTTCGGTTTCAAGTTTCATAATTCAAATCATAAAAAAACGTGTCACCGCACTACATAAGTCAATAACTTTCCACGTTACTTGCCAATATCACGATAATTCTCTTCTGATTGATGTGTTTATTTCAATTTGAAAAGTTCGGTTTCTGGTATCAATATATTAAAAATTCTCATAACTTCAGATCATGTAGAGATAGGATTAAAAAACCCTTCCAATATCGTTTGATATCATACAAAGAAGCCCTTGTGTATATACCCTTTCCGTTACACGTTGTATAAACAAACATACTTTATTACTCCTACCGGAGCCTTATACCACTAAAGTTTAGAATTCTACTATCCTACAAAGAAAAAAATTAAAAAAAAATGCGTTTCACAGAAGTTACAAATATGTACAGTTACAATTTACTAGTCATACTACATTATTTGTAAGGTTTTTCCAATAAAATTGTGTGGGTTAGTATTGTGGTACCTGCGCTTGTAGTTGTAGGATTTCTTTTTGTAAAAAAATTGTAATTGGAAAGTTTCGTGGTTTAGGGCCCGGTAATAACATTCACAGATGTAACTTTTTAATTTCTTCCAAGCAAGTTTGGAGAGCAATGTTAATTTTTAGTATATACTAGCAGCGCCCCGCGGTTTCACCCGCGTAGTTCCCGTTCCCAAGGGAACACGGGGATAAAATATAGCATATGTCACCCGGGCATAGTGTAGCTTCCCAACAGTGAAAGAATTTTTCAAATCGGTTCAGTAGTTTCGGAGCCTATTCAATGCAAACAAACAATCAAATCGTTCCTCTTTATTATTATTAGTATGAGACTAGGAAGTGGAAGGAGGGTAGAAAGGCCTTTGCCCACAGGCTTTTAATAATAATATGAGGCGAGGCTTTTGCTTTCTAGTTCTTCCCGTGGGTGTCGTAAAAGGCGACTAAGGGACTTACTAGAGAATGGGCAGCAGCGTTCTCCATGCATTTTACCATCACACTGCGATCGCCAACCCGCCTGCCAAGCGTGGCGATTATGGCAAAACCCCCCTTTTGGGGGAGGCTTATGTCCAGCAGTGGACATCTTTCGGCTGAAATGATGATGATGATGACGATCACTATGGCCGAAAGGTAAAATGCAATTATAGAATGTAATTAAACTTATCAAATTACTGTTATTCTCACAAAAGACACATGAAAATTCATGACATTCGGGGGATAGGCCCTAAAATCTTTCAACACGTACCTTACCTGGATTGCTTCTGTAGACGATTCGTATGTAAAGTATAGCGATACAACACCCTACGAATATGTAATAGTAAAATGATCCCAAAATGTAGCAAGAAGAGCTTTCTCGCATTTTTATAAGTAGCTATTTACATTTTCTTAATAATTTGCGATTTCTTTTAATTCAGCTTTATAGTTATGAAGATAAACAAATCAGCCAACTGTTTTGAACTATGTAATATAAAAATAACTGTGAAACTGGGATTTTTGTATTTTTATTATTTATGACGTATCATCAATGTTTGAGCGAATGTCATGCATTCTCGACCATCGCGACATTGCACCAGTGACAACTGCTCCAGAAACATAATATGAGACAAGTGGTACCTAGAAGTTGGTACTTGGTTGATGTGGTACCTTAGTAAAAATCAATTAACATTGCAAATTATTCGCGGCAGAATAGATTCAGAGTGCTACAAAGATATTTTGGCGTCGGGATGACCTCGTCAGGGTCGTAAACGTTTGTGAATTTGTAACTACATAAAATATGGCGACATTCGTTCAGATACTGGCCACGCGCCAAAGGAAATATCTGGTACCAATAAGTTGATTGGTCTGGTACCTTCAATACGAATAAACTAACATTGCAAATTTCAAATTATAATATATCTAGCGGCAGAATAAATTAAGAGTGCTAGAAGGATATTTTGGCGCCTGGATGACATTGCCAGCACCCTAATTGCATAACGCACGATCATTCATAATCGTTTTGAATCCATTGCTTCATATGTTCGAAAAATGTGTCTGCTCAACAACGTTATAACGCAATGAATAGTGTTGAACTGTCAAAATGAAACAGATTATGATTGATCGTGAGATACACAATTAGGGTGCAGGAGACGTAAACATTTTGTGAAATTGTAATGACATAAAAGATGACAACATTACCTCCGATACTGGCTAAATTAAAACGTCAAACTCAGTCTTTCAAAAAGACTAAGGTATTACTGGTGTCTTTCGTTACCTTTCCTCTCAAGCACAGTCCATCCAGAGGCTTGAGCGACGGCGTCATGGCGTGTATGCTGGTGATGAAACCTTCTGTGACGCCAAAGTTCTCTTCTAGAACCTTCACGATAGGTGCTAGGCAGTACAACGTGCTGGACGCACAAGACATGACCTTTTGTTCTGCAATTTTGACAGAGTACATTTTTAGTCTCTGATGGAGCCAATTTTCTTTTTAGACTAAGGAAGAAGATTGCTCAATATCTATAAACAAAACTCTAATTAATTAAATATGAGCGAACAAAATTAAAACTCAATTGTAGCATAGTTATCTATAGGGAAGTAACAGTGATATTGGCATAGACAACGGGCCACTACCTTCGAATGGTGGAAAGTGAATATAGGCACAGGTGTGGCATGGCAGCCTATTACAGACCTTTTTCAAAATGGCTTTATGTAGGTACCTATGTCGTCGATGTCTGTAAGTAGAACATGTATATATAATAATATGTGGTGGTGTGCCTACATCCTGATAAACATTTACTTACGATAAAAAAAATTTTTGTTGTTAAATGTATTTTTATTTAGTTTCTCTAAAAGTGATATCGCAGTCAATATGTGTATAAAGACCTCGCTACGTTCTCCCGTTCGGAGGCCGAACGTTAGCACGCAATCTGTAGGTCAAAATATTTGTCCCGATGCGGTAGTTGAACCCTCGACCCCGAGTTGTATTTGGATATTATTGTACCACTGTCTATTTATTTATGCGTTTGATGAAACCTTTCTGGAAACAAAAAAGAAAGTGAAAACCTTTTATAGCCGCGTTGAGCAATATTTGGTAGTGGCTGTGGTAGTTGGACATGCTAATGTGAGGGGTGGATATTCTTTTAAACATTTTAAGTTTTTGCTTCTGTCGAGAGTCCTCATGACCGGCAATTTTTTTTTTTTTGTGTGACACTCCAGCAACCGGCCAACCTGATGATATTGGTACGTGGTCACAGCTGCCTATAAGATATCTGCAATATAGAGTCATCAGAGGTGATGGCATTCCAGAGACAACGCTGAAGAACTACCTTAAATATGTTAGTAATTAGTCCGGCAGCCATAGGTGGGTGGGTGTTAAGGAGGATGTGCTAAAAAGCCTGCGAAATTTAAAATACAAATAGTTTATTTTCTTTAACAAATTTGTGTACTACATAGCTAGTGATAGAAACATCCTTTTAAGCAAATAACTGCCTGTATTAGGACAATCCACTTCCGCAACTGAAATTAACGTAATGTAGGAGGTACATTCAAAAACAATAGCTATGCTATTCACAATAATATTATTTTAAAGAAGTAAATTAAAATAACAAAGAAGTACAGAAGACTGATATTTTACATATTAAACGAGTGTGCATTGTGTGTAAGTTGTATGTGTGATATGTGTCTTGGGTGTATGTGTGATATGTGTGTGGGGTGTATGTGTGATATGCGTGTGGGGTGTATGTGTGATATGTGTGTGGGGTGTATGTGTGTGTTTAACGTTTTTTTGCAGGTCACGTTGTATGTTGATTAAAATATGATTCACGACAATAACAAATATGTACTTACAGAATAATAATCATTAAAATCTTCAATACATATTATACAATCCTCGTATAATAATCCCGTTAAATGACCGTTTCGAAATAGTCATTCAATAGGATTTTATGAACATAGATTAAATTGACTTAGATTTTAATTCTGCAAATACATACTTGTTTCTGTCGAGAATTATTTTGTTCAACGTAGGTACAGTCTGACACTGAACAGCAAATTGTAAAAGACGTAAGAAAAACTGAATTTCTCGAGCAACCCTGGCGCGTCCCCTCTAATCAGCAACTTATCATTGCTGCTTAGCTGCAGAAATAGACCCTACGGTCTAACCGTACTACTACGGTTTTTGTTAGCAGTGGCGCAACTAGGGTGGGGCAGGCAGGGCAAGAGCCCTGGGCGCCTATCGAAGGGGGGCGCAAAAAGTCGCAAAAAAAAACTTCACCAAACCATTTCATACCTACGTCTAAGAAATCCGAAGAGCTACATATCTGAATATATTGTACAGTACAGGGATGAAAGCATATTTCCAAATCTGACTATTTCTATTCAAATTCTCTTAAAATTGCAGCAAGTTGAAATGAATACCGTCGTTATGGAAGAGTATAATTGGTCAAGAAAGATTATGCGCCCTAGCTTTGCTAGGTGTAGGCGCAAGTGTGATGCGTGCCCTAGGCGCCATTCTGCATTGGTACTCCCCTGGTTGTAGGTACCTACCCTGGACAAGCTATTTCACAAACAGTACTTGTACCTGTGATAGGAAAAGCCACTTTTCTCATCCCCTTAGCTAATCCAACTTGCATTAATTTACTCTATAGGTATTTAGAACGCTCGACCCATTCTGTATGCAAACGCATTCATCGGTTCGTAAACCCGCATTGCTAATGAACTGAGTAATAAATTACCTACCTGTATTCAGCTTATTGTCATTAACACCCAGGATGATCATGGGCACATCCATGCTGGGTGCCGTCACTATCACGCGCTTCACACCATCACTTGCCAGGTGACCCTGAGATGGTAGAAAATATACCTAAGTAATTATACTGCCCTGCTAATTGTAGATGCAGTACTTGCAAAAAAGCGGTTTCGAGAAAAACACGGAAATCGAATAGTAACATTTTATTGCAAGTTGGTACTGTGAATCTCGTTATCAAAAAACATAGGTACTTCCAGTACCTGGGGCAAACCTATATGCCCCTAAGGATGCCATTTCTGTAAAAAGTGAAACCCAAAAGTGTTACTGCAGATACAATTAGCAGGGCAGTATATGTGTAAGGAAATAAAGATGCTGACGTGGCTCAAAAGATAACCTAATTTAAATAGGACTGGCCAGGATATGTCTACCGCTAAACTATGGGCCCAAATAGCACAGAAGTGGTGCCCTGAGACTGAGGCGAGGTCGCGGCATACCACTTAGGAGTTGGCGGGACGAGCTCGAAAGGTGACGTGAAACCTGGAAGGAGGTCGTGCGAGCTTGCGAAAGATGGATGGAGTGGAGGAAGGCCTTCGCCCAGGAAGGGGCAGCGTAAGATAGTAAAAAAATAAACATGCAACATTAAATCACGCCTGTTTTCCCAAAGACTTCATGCAGAGGTGTACTACACCCACATTTCACCAGTTTTATTTAAGTCCTATTAAATAGGGGGCGATCCTATTGCCGGCACTGGGTCCAGACTCCAGACTGCTACTGGGAAATTCCTGATGTCAACAGAATAACACTTTGTACGACCTGGGAATCGAACCCAGGATGTCATGCTCAACAGTGCTAAGGGCTTACGACCACTACATCAACGAGGCTTAGATGATGATTTTATCTTCAGCAAAAAATTAGGAAGGCCTTTTGCCCAGCACTGGGCATATCCCGCTGGGGCACTGGAATTACAAGTCGAGAACAAAACGGTTGATGGACGGCAAACATCAGCAGGAGCAGATTTAAAAATATGCTTAGATCCCCACAAATGGAACAGTCAAGAACCCATTTCTGTCCGTTCCTACGGATTTTTTCAGGACAATAAGTAAGTATTTCACAGAACCTACCGAAGACTTTTCAAGACAGGTGAACATTCCAGAGGCTTCGATGACGTACTGCACGCCCGCAACTTGCCACGGCACCGTGTGTGGCAGCTTGTCGCGAAATACTTTGACAATCCGACCTTAAAGACGAGAAGGAAGTGTAATGCTTCAGCCTAGCTCTTGCTTTCGTTTCTAGTCTGAAAGTAGCTATGGTTCTTCTAGCGTTTTGGTAAACTGGATTTTTTATAGTTAGGACTACAAGGTAAGGTAAATTCTATTGGATCCATTTTAGTACAACAAGCAATTTTTTACACTAAAAAGTGGCCCAAAGCTTATGTAGGTATCTGAGTGTAAAAAATACTAGGTCAGTATGAAGCATTTATGCCCCATAAGCCTGCCTGTATTACCTATTACGTATTACCTTCAGCTGAATTGTGGCATCCCTTAAACTATGCTGACGCAAGAAGACGCATTTTGTTATCATCACTTCATGGCGATAAGGCATCGACCGCGCCTCTGCTCAAATTAAACTTTGTGATCTTCCCCTATCTTATTGGTTGATATGTCATCCTTATGTTAAAAAAGAAGGCGTTTTCTTGTTAAAAACACAAACAGGCGATAAGAACATTTAAAAACAAAATAACGAAAGTTTTATTCTTCATTTCTTAACAACAAGATTTGAGGGCATTTTCTACTATCGGGTGACGTATGGAGTCAGTTCTTACATAAATCAATTGACTTTGAAGGGACACTGATGGGTCATTGGGTGAATAGGTATCATCAGATTAGCTAGCTCATTTAGCTATTTATCGCCGCTTATGACTGTCTGGGGGGCGACAGATTACTTACGTCAAAAAAACTGAGTAAAATTTCGACCCTGAGGCTCGACTTAAGAACCCATAACCAGATAATTGTTTAAAAATAGCAGGCCACTATTGGATCCGACATAAGTAGGCGTCTCCAGAAGCATGCCATTTAACTCGGTCTTCAGCCATTCTCATTCAACATCGTAGCTGCACCTAGCCTGAAGCCTCTGTTACAATATAGTGTTTATCTTACTAATTATAATAAGAATTAAGAGACAATTTACCATTGATGTTAATTTCATTCTCCGTGTGCGTGATGTTCCCTTGGAATTTGCCATGAGTGGAGTCGAACTTAATCAAATAGCAGATGTAGTCGATGTCGATCGCTGGGTCGTTAACCGCAGATAACTGTGGTTATCAACGCAGAATACAATAAAAGGTAAAGTCGTTTGGGGGTCACTAGTAGAGTATGGAAAAGTAATTCTTAGATATTGAGTTATGTACTCAAGGACTTATGATACTGCTACTCACTGAATAAGTTGGATTATATCTCCGCAGCATTTTAAGAGTCTGGGTTATCCCAAATGTTTACATCTCATGTCTGGACGAAAGTGCCTACCAACTATCTAGCCATAATCTTTTCAACCCTCGACCGTTTACTTCAAATCTAGGATTAGAACTACATGGGGGCTCATTTATTATAAATCCAAAAACTACAAAATACACAACAAAATTTCTAACAAACGAATCATGGGACAAAAAATCTGCAAGATATGTTTTACCTCGACGTCGGGATTCTGAAGACACGTTCTGAATATAACCCTGCCAATTCGGCCGAAACCATTTATTCCCACTTTTATAACCATTCCCGATGCACTTGGTCTGAATCATATAATAGATTTTGAAAAATCAGTAATATTTTGGATATTTAGTTGACGATGCGAGTAGGTTGACGTTTTGGTTTTGAACTTTTGAATTACGCGCTTCAATGAGATAAGCCAATCGAAATTTACAAAAATGTGCGTTTTATATAATTTCATCACAGTCATAACTTTGATAATTAAAAATACAATCAGCCAAACAACAATGAATTTTATTATGTAAATATAAATATAACAGAAAACCGGTTTTTTATTTCGTTTTGTTACCGGTAAATTAGAATGAAATCACTAGAGTTCGTAGACTATCCACGAGATAATAGAGGTGAGATTGTAGACTAAGCAACAAACAAGAAACGTAAGTAGGTAGGTAAAAACATCTAATAAAATCATTATTGATTGTGTTTTATTCATTGGTTTGAGGCCTATGTCCGGTTGTGGACATCATGTACCTGAAATTATTGATAATTATGATGATCATAGTCGATTAGTTTCTTCAATAAACCTCTAAAGAACCTAAGCATACCATCTGTAACTAATAAAATTAAAAGCCTTTTTACATTATTAAAAAGCTTCTCCCTACCATCATCAATAAAATCTTTATGTTTCAATCACCTGTTATAAAACGTTTAAAGGAAGCAACGATGCGTTCAGTGAGCTACAGCTAATGATCATTGAGGGCAAAAGAAAAAAGAGCACCATAAATATGTCAATTGAATATAAATGGGTTGACGATAACTTACACATAATTTCTGTCAGTGTCACTAAAAAATCTACAAATGCATGTATTTTTGTAACCATAAAGGCAGTAGTAATTTTATTGATTAAAATTCAAAGTAGTTAATTCTATAGTTTTCCCCGTAGAAAGAGATTTGTCAGGATTGTCCATTTTTACGAAGCGGGCACCGCCCCTGGTGGCAAAAGAAATACTGATAAACACAGCAACACACAAAATGCCATAGATTTGTGCGTTGTCTTGTCTACATAAATTTGCTTGCTCTATGCTTCATTGATCTTCTGGAAATTGTCTATACAACGCCCGTCCTGCCTTGTCCTTCAGCTGACATTTTAAAACTCCATCTCGTGGAGAGCATACGTGGAGTTACATATTTACTCGTTTCTACATACATTTATTCCGGTAAGTGTTCACAAACAATTACATGTTAATTAATTTCGAATTCCATTGTCCTTTCGAGCATACTTGAATCATTATTAGTGTATTGCATAATTTGCTGCGTTTACTTCTTTACCACGTAGGTAAAGAAGTAAACGCTATGCCAGATTTTTCCGACTTTTAGAATCTGTTTTAAAGTTTTCTATTAAGTATTTTTAGTTGTTGATTCTTTTGACGAATATGCTAGGCCATCTTCATATCTTTACGAAGTATTTGCTTTTCATTTCGGTTGTTTTAGGCCGTTTTTATGAGTGACCTCTACACGACCTCCATACCGGCCGGTATTCGATCGGCCTACACTAATTTACAGGATGATCAAGTTTGCCACAAACAAATGCAATTAATAAATGTGTGCAACAAAATCAAAGCCGGTACGATTATATCACTGGCTTCCGGAATTTGCTATTTATATTTCGGTAACTGACCTACGTGCTAACAAACAACTCTGCCAGCTACAGTCATGGATGCATTCTAATAATTTGATAATGTAGATTTACAATAACAGCTCAGTTTAAAATGTCAGTATTTGACAAAGTGGTCAGTGGGTCGTCAGTTTTATTTGAGTTTGAGTAAAGGTTTTTCCTCTTTTTCTTTAAACGATTAGGTAACTGAATAGGTATATTTTAGTGCTTATGTATCTGTCGTCTTTATCGATGTCGTTAATTAAAATAATGACCCAATTGATTTGTTTAACCCTTAAGTCTCCTATGACCTTGAAATTCACTGCGGCCGATAAACACCTAAACGCCCTATGCAGTGCATTCTTGTCTTACTCTGCCATTATTGACTGGGAGGAAATGAGGAAATCTTTGTGAGCAAAATATATTTTATAAACTTGTTTTGCAAGAATTGCACCATGAATTTCCATAATTAGTTCACTATTTCTTTGAGGAAATTACGTTTTACATGATTCATCACGATGCGACTGGTAGTTGTCACGTAATATTTGTTTTGTTTTGCTGCTGCTTATAGTTTTGGCATAGAAACAATTGTTTTTTTTTATATAAAAAATACCAAACACATAATACCTATTATTTTTAAGCGTTTCCTACATTGTTTTGTGAAAATTGGAGCTAAGAATTTCTTCAAATAGTATGTAGAACCCTCGATTTTTTTGGTCAGTTGTCTATAACTTTTGAGGTTCATCTTCCGGCATTCGTAAATGACCTTGCTACATGTCCTGTATATTGTATTCCATTTAACTTGCAAATTTTAAGTACCTAACTGGTTCTTCTAGCTAGACACACCTTGCTTGACGAAAAATACAGAAAAACTAGCAACATGTTTCCAGTTCCACATTTATACTTTATTTACCTATCTACAAATTATAATGTAGAATTTTAAGCTTGGCAAAGTATTAGCACTGATATTAAAACATCGTTATTAGAACTAATATTATTATAATGGATAGAAGTAAAGTCAGCCTTTTATCAGTAGCATTTAATAGAATGTTTGACGTTATCTCTTTGATGAAATCAGACTACACATATTTATTATCAATATAAATGTATAGCTGTACAGATATGCTGTTATGGTAAATTACTCACACGCTCAATAATCACGGTGATACACCATCTTCAATTCGTTTTATTATGACTTAAAGTTAATGTTCTTTGTTTCTTTCTATTACAGACATGTCCAAAATCGGTATCAATGGTTTCGGCCGCATTGGGCGTCTGGTCCTCCGCGCTGCCGTCGAGAAGGGCGCTCAGGTCGTTGCCATCAACGACCCCTTCATCGGCCTTGACTACATGGTCTACCTCTTCAAGTTTGACTCCACCCACGGTCGCTTCAAGGGCACCGTTGATATTCAAGATGGCCACCTCGTCGTCAACGGAAACAAAATCGCCGTTTTCTGCGAGAGGGACCCCAAGGCTATCCCATGGGGCAAGGCTGGCGCTGAATACGTCGTCGAATCCACTGGTGTTTTCACCACCACAGAAAAGGCATCTGCTCACTTAGAGGGTGGTGCCAAGAAGGTCATCATCTCTGCCCCCAGTGCTGATGCACCCATGTTCGTCTGTGGTGTCAATCTTGAGGCATATGACCCCTCTTACAAGGTCATCTCCAACGCTTCCTGCACAACCAACTGCCTCGCGCCTCTCGCTAAAGTTATCCACGACAACTTCGAGATTATTGAAGGTTTGATGACCACCGTACACGCTACCACTGCTACCCAGAAGACTGTGGATGGACCCTCTGGAAAGCTGTGGCGTGATGGACGTGGTGCCCAGCAGAATATCATTCCCGCCTCCACTGGTGCTGCCAAGGCCGTCGGCAAAGTCATTCCTGCTCTGAACGGAAAGCTGACTGGTATGGCTTTCCGTGTGCCTGTTGCGAACGTGTCAGTTGTGGACCTCACTGTCCGCCTGGGCAAGCCCGCCAGCTATGAAGCTATCAAACAGAAGGTCAAGGAGGCAGCTAATGGCCCCCTGAAGGGTATCTTGGAGTACACTGAGGAGCAAGTTGTGTCATCTGATTTCATTGGTGACACCCACTCGTCCATCTTCGATGCTGCTGCCGGTATCTCTCTCAATGACAACTTCGTCAAGCTCATCAGCTGGTACGACAACGAGTACGGCTACTCCAACCGCGTTATCGATCTCATCAAGTACATCCAGACCAAGGATTAAATGTTAGATTGCTTAGAGATAAATGTTGTTATGAATGTTTAAGAATATGATTTTGTCGACTAGATCGACTTTTATAATTTAAGCTTAAGTATAGCGGACAAATCTAAATTATTATTTAACTACTTTGATAGTGGTATCACACGTATAAATGATCACATTTATATATTTAATGCCGTATCGCGATTAAATCAGAACTCAATAAAAATTTACGAAATTATTGTTGTCTTGTTTCTTCCTTACTATGCAAGCAATCCTACTTATTCTAGAAATGGATTACCACACTGCTGTAGTTCGTTGGAACACAATTTATTTTGAATTATCATCAGTATGAAACGTGACGAGCACGACACCTTATAAACAACTAGCTTTTGCCCGCGGCTCCGCCCGCGTGGATGTCGGTTATCGCGTAAAAAAGTAGCCTATGTCCTTACCCATATCCCAGGCTATATCTCGGCCAAATTTCATGACGATCGGTTCAGCGGTTAAGGCGTGAAAGCGTAACAGACAGACAGACAGAGTTACTTTCGCATTTATAATATTAGTAGGGATTATTTAAAGTTTATGTCTGTGTGTAACGTCAAAATATCAATTTTTTACTGAATGCACATGAAACTACGTATAGAGTACCTGAGTAACAGGGAGCGTTAGGGACAGCAGCGTCAACTCCGATTTTAACCTTTTAGCGTTGTATGTATAGAGGCCAGCACGTCAAGCTACTTCAATCTATCTTACTGTGATAATTTTTCTATTTTATGACAAAACTAGCTACCATCCGCAGCTTCGCCCGCGTGGAACTCGAAATTTATCCCCCGGGAACATACTACCGGAATAAAAAGTATCCTGTGTTAATCTAGCTAGGTTATAATCTATCTGTATGCCAAATTTCATCCAAATCCGTTCGGCCGTTTTTGCGTGAAAGAGTAACAAACATCTATCCATACATACAAACTTTCACGTTTATATTATTAATAGGATAAGCTACAGAGGCCAGCACATCAAGCTACCCCAATCTGTCAAATTTCTTTGCTGGTTTTTCAACTCTATAACAAAGGAATAAGGTTTATGTTCAATTGGAAAAATTTGACAGTTTGGGATAGCTTGACCTGCTGGCGACTGTACATGTTCAATTGGAAAAATTTGACAGTTTGGGATAGCTTGATGTGCTGGCGTCTGTACATACAACGCTACAAGCTACAAGGTTAAAATCGGAGTTGATGCTACAAGGATCCTTTGGCAACAGAGGGCGCGCCCCCTGTTACCAGGCGTTAGAGAAAGCAGCGTCAACTCCGATTTTAACCTTGTAGCTTGTAGCGTTGTATGTACAGACGCCAGCACATCAAGCTATCCCAAACTGTATTTTTTTTCCAATTGAACATGTATTACCTGGTGAAAAAGAAAACCTTTTTTACTTATCTGGAAAAAAAAAAACAACAGATTTCCAAAAAAAAAAACACACTACCAAGTGAACCTAATAACTTTAATTTCGGAAGTCGGTGTCTATATTATAATTTCTTGCCACCGACTTCCGAAAATAGAGGAAAATAGGTTATTTTTCACTTTGTAGTGTTATTTGTTTGAAGTCAGTTGTCTTTTTTAGCACTTAATTTTTTTCCTCATAGTTATGGTATACATCGCGTCAAACTTTATGGTGGGTCTGAAGTGAGCTACACGCTGCGCAGTACCCCACCCCTCAATCCCGCTGACCCATGAATTTGCTACTGCGCAGCCACTCGCCTCGTGTTCCGAGCCGCCATAAAGTTTGAATCGAGCTGTACTTACCTTCTTTTTTTTTGTTCTCGGGGTGGAATTCCTCATGGATGTCCTCCACCCTGGGGTGGGTGCGGTGTTGCGTCCCACACTTGCACCACGGGAACTGATGAACTGACTTCCGCAATCCCCGGGTAGTGTCGGTCCACCTCGAGTTAGGGGGAGGTGGGGGAGGGGTGAAGTAAGGTGTTAAACTTCCCCCTTACATCCTAGAGAGACGCGCGTGGATCACTACGCGCCGCCATCTCAGGTCCTAAGGAATAGGGAGCGATGGATGTCCCCAAATCCGTCGCCCCTGGACCCATTTAGCAGGCTGGAAGAGGGCGTTATCAGCAGACGCCCGATGCATCTGCTACGGATCAGGTTAGTGGAAGCGATCTCCCGCTCCCTTTTCGCAGCCTCTTTCTGCGAAATTACTGTTTCTGAAGACTGGCTGAAGAAATGAAATACTATAAAAACCGATTGCGGGACTACTCTATTTTCGGTTTCTGAACGTGAAAGCGAGCTCTACAATTTTAATGGCCGCATCAGGCAGCTGTCTGTCAGTGACATTTGGTTTGCTTCGTGTAAATTTTGTGATGTACAAGTTTCGAATCCGTCTATTTATCAATGAATATGGTGTACATTAATAGATAATGGTTGTTTATGTTGCCTATTTAATAATAAACTAAAGACACTGTGTAGAAGTCCATAATATTGTTATTTTATTACTATAATGGAGGATCTCAATTTGACAGAAACCGAAATGAGATATTTCGGTGATTTGTTTTTATGTTGTGACGAAGAATCCAATGGGAAAATACCGATTTTAAAAGCAACAGAATTGTTTCGGTCATCAAATGTACATAACGATGTCCTAAAACAGGTAATTAGTGGTATAGGTTATACGTACGATAACACATTTCGTGAATGAGTGATTATGATCACTAATTATATGTTACAGATCATGGATATAAGCGTTGCTCCTAATAACTGTGCGTCACTGAGTCACATGAACAGAAAACAATTTTATTCAGCACTGAAACTAATAGCAGCCCATCAGACAAATATGACAGTAAAGCCTGAGCTTTTGTCTACTCCTGTTGACTTACCTCTCCCGAGGTTTACATGGGCTCTAAATTCTGAAGCGAATGCTGACTTGATACAACTATCGAATTCACCACATGATCACCAACATCACTTGAGTAAAAGGGAAAGAAATTTTGGTGGAACCCTTGGTGCATACGAGCCAATAAGACTTTCATCCAATCTGTCCGACAGTGATGTTCCTCAGGTGTTATCTCACGATACAACTGAAGGTTTAAGTACAGACTCTGAAATTGAATCTGAAACTTTGTCACAGGGATCAGGATCACGTGGGGTGAGTTCACTATGTTTATCTTTATTAGAAAAGTATATAATTAATGTAAAACATAAAATATTTTTATTGTTAAGAAACTTCTTTATTATGGCAATTTACACTTTGTTTTGTAATGTGGAAAATTGAGTAAGATTCGGAAGTTTAAATAAAGTAATTTTGGTACTGGTATATTGCAATTGCACATACTTTTTAGAAAATGATTCCCGGGATTCATTCTTTAATTAGAATATGTAAGAATTCTGCCAAGAAATATGAGCTTAGTTTGTATGACCCAGTTTTGTTAGTGGAACAATGCCCTCTCTGATAGCTACAAAAACACTTAGAGCTAAAAATAATAATATTTATCTTCAAGGTACTATTGTGATGAATTACTGGGTAGGTCATTGACCATAGGTACTACTAACTCCTTTTTCAACTTAAAATATCATACTCTAAACTTGTTTGATCTTTTGACCACCACGTCAAAAAAGTAAAAACGTGTCCGCTGTCGGCGCTGAGCGGTTTTATTTATGTATCATGTAGTTGTGACTGTGGTGTGCTGGGCACATTTTGTTTCTCACCTATACATGACTGGTGGTCTAAAGGTTAATGACAAAAATAAGAACCAATTAAACACATCTTCAGCTCAAAACTACAATGAAATACAAACAATTTATGCATATGTATATAAATATATGAATATGTGAAGCAGAAACATTATATCCTTTTTTATGAAAATCGTGCAGATGGAGGAGAATGAAAGAAACAGTTAAAGTTTACATGGAGATAGAGTGCATGAAGCTAATAAATTGATTGTTGTCGATTAAAATTTAAATGAGTTATGGTCCAATTCCGACCTCTGGGCGACCACTAGTATGTATAAAGATTTAAATTGCTGCATAGTCATTAAGAAAATAGTCTGGTGTTGTATGTAAATAGATTTTGAAAACAAGTATGTTGTAAATAGCTTGTACTACGAATGGAAATATTTTTAAGTATAGTCAAAGGATTCTGATTGATATATTAAGACTTAACAAACAAGATACCAAGTTTTTTTGTATTTTGTGGTGACATTTTTATCAGTCAGGTTAACAACCTGCTAATAGCAGGGAATGCAGGTTGATAACAGAACAATGTTATATCTGTACTCAGCTCTTTAGGTCAGGTATGTAAACAGACTATTTATTAATTTATTTGAACAAATTCACAATGAAGAAAGGTCAAATAATAATATAATTATGTGATAAAATCTAGTAGTATGATTCCAATAAGTTTGATAAAACAGATAATCATTATGGTGATTTTTATTTTTTCAAACCATAGTACCCAAAAGACTCCCAAAGTTATCCCCGTATCGGTACTACCTACCTCCAGGTTTATAAATGTCTCAAACTTAATTAACAACGAAGAAACAAAATTAAAAAAATCTCTCGCCTAAATTTCCTTTATCTATAAGTACATACAGATAAATAAAAATGGAATGTCTGATTGTAATATTAAAATAACCGCTTTTTACTAAATGCATATGGATGTATACTCAGTACATATACCAAAATGACATTGTTTAAAAATTTTCTCTGTCTGTCTGTTTGTTGAGGCTAATCTCTGAAACGGCTAGACCGATTTTGACGGGACTTTCACTGGCAGATAGCTGATGTAATAAGGAGTAACTTAGGCTACTTTTATTTTAAAAATTTCATTTACTTTGATTAATATCTATAAAGATAAATAAAAAATATAAAAAATACTATTCCACAACAGTTAGTTTCATTTAAAAACTTAAATTACATTTAAAAATATTACCCCACATACACGCAACTGAAGGAACACGGGTGGGTTCTAGTCAGTAAAAGTCTGACACGGCATCTCCTGCTCCACCCAGAGCGGGAGAAGTTATTTGATTATTTCCCAACATAATAAAAAACCTGTATCAGAAACAGGGTCCAAATTATTGGTGGTTAGGGCTCCTGAGAGAGGCTTGCCTTAATTTTATTATTGCTGCATTATGTTTCTCATGGCTATGGTTTTATTTTATTGCTATTGCTCTAATAGTTGTTTTTATTGCATCATTATGGAGTGACAGTACAATACTATAAACAATAACTTCTTTGTAGTGTTTACTCTGATAATTTAATTAGAACCTTTAGTGTACTTATTAAGAAATACTGACATCAATTTACTATCAGATCCTTGAAAAAATCAGCTATTAATCTTATCGATCATCATTTCAGCCGATAGACGTCCACTGTTGGACAAAGGCCTCCCCAAGCTCCGTCACTTCGACCGGTTCTGTGCTTCCCGCATCCAGCGGACGCCTGCGGCCCTGACAAGGTCATCGGTCCACCTTGTGGGAGGCCTTCCAACTTTACGTCTTCCGGTACTCGGTCGCCACTCTGCCCACTGCCACTTAAGCTTGGCAATTCTTCGGGCTATGTCGGTTACCTTGGTTCTCCTGCGGATCCGTTCATTCCTGATTCGATCACGCAGGGAAACTCCAAGAATTGATCCCTTTGGCTGACTTTAAGCATTCTTATGAGGCCCATTGTGAGCGACCACGTTTTGGTTCCAATTGTCATCACTGGCAACACGCACTGGTCAAAGTCTTTCGTCTTGAGATAATGCGGGACGAGAATTTATTGCGAAGCTTCGCGAACGCTGTCCCGAGTCGGATTCGATGATTGACCTCTTTCTCGAAGTTGGACCTACCTAACTGGACAGTTTGTCCTAGGTAAACGTACTCGTCCACAACTTCGAGTGCAGCGCCTCCGACCGTTACGAGAGTGGATGTTACATGGGCATTGGACATCACCTTTGTCTTGTCCATGTTCATTTTAAGACCCACTCTTTCGGAAGCTATACTGAGGTCATCGAGCATTGTACTGAGGACCTCCATAGTCTCAGCCATGACAACTATATCATCGGCAAACCGAAGGTGAGTGATGTACTCGCCATTGATGCCAGCTCGTTTCCAGTCCAGTACCCTGAAGATCATCCTCCAGTGCAGCGGTGAAGAGTTTCGGAGAGATAACGTCTCTCTGTCTAACACCTCGCTGCAGAAGGATAATAGGTTTCGAGGTCTGGTACTGGAGTCGGACTGACATAGTGGCGTTTTCGTACAGACACTTCAACACCACGATGTACCGATAGTCGATCTGGCACTGTTGGAGCGATTGCAGTACAGCCCAGATCTCGATCGAATCAAAGGCTTTTTCGTTTTCCATAAACGCTAAACAGAGGGGCAGGTTAAACTCTTCGGTCTTCTGTATAACCTGCCGCAGCGTGTGTATGTGGTCTACGGCGCCTTTACGGAACCCGGCTTGTTCGGGAGGCTCGAAGTCTTCAAACCTGCGCGCTAGACGGTTCGTGATGACTCTGGAGAACAGCTTATAGACATGGCTCAGAAGTGAGATGGCCTATAATTCTTAAGAAGGGCATTGTCACCCTTCTTAAAGAAAAGTACCACCACACCTCTGTTCCATGCCTGTGGCATTTTGCCCTCGAGTATGATGGAATCAAACTTGGAGCCTTTATTCCGCTCTATCGCGTCTTTAATACATTCTGTATTAAAGCGGCAGAGGTCGCTTTTATACATACCGCTACACAATTCCAGTTTACGCTGATCTCGCACTGTACGGAAATCTCATACAATGCGAGACCAGCTTATACTGGAAATGTAAAGCTTCTGTCTATTAAGCTGCCGGTACTCCACCGCATCGTCCGAAGACTGCAGGACCAGCTCGCGCCTCTCCTTCATGAGCTGCAAAGTAGGATCAAAGAGCCTCTTATTTTTATTGATACGATGGGTCTTGAGTTCTTAGACTCGACCGTATGGACAGTTTCCACGAACCCATCGTTAAAATCGTCCACACAGCTCCTTAGACACTCGAAACGATTCTGAAGTTCGATTGGGGGGGGGGGTAGGGAGGTTGCCATAATCGCCACGCTTGGCAGGCGGGTTGACGATCCCAGTATGGTGGTAAAATGCATAGAGAAGTCTCTAGTAAGTCCCTTAGTCGAGTCGTTCTACGACACCCACTGGAAGAAATGGGATGGTGATATTCTTTTACGCCCGGCACCACATCGGACACTTAATCTTATCCATTAAGTAGTAAAAGATAAATATTACTAACACAGCATCACGCCTGTATACCCTGAAGGGTTAGGTAGAGGTGCATTTCTACAGGTGCGTGTAGTTACCTACACCCAGACTTCGCCAGTTATGTTTAAGTCCTATGTAATAGGGGGTGGTCCTATAGCCATCAGCCCGGCACAAATTCAGACTCTGGGATAATTTTGTGATAGTTTATTACATAAAAAAAGGATTTTCATGTTCACCTTATTATACAGTAGTAAAGTATATTTTTCCCACAGTTTTATGTAGGCAGTAGTGACGCCAGATGCCAGCACATCAAGCTACCCCAAACTGTCAAATTTTCCCAATTGAACATGAACTCTGTTTATGAAACTTAATCCCGCATTACAGAACCTCGCTCCAGACTTAAGCATTAAGTACTTAAAATTAGTTTCAACCAATCAAATGGCTCTAAAGTAGTTTTAAGTAATGTTCGAGTCTTGAGCGAGGTTCTATATTATGGGAAAAAAATGCACCCATTTATTACATCCCCATGTTAAATCTTGGAGAAAGAATTTAAATATTTTGCAATAAAAATAAATTGAATTATAAGAAAGTTTAATTTAGCCATAAAATTGCCATATCAGTCAAATTTGCTGTGCAGTTGTGATAATCATTTTTTTTTGTCAATATACCCTATTATGCCAAAACCGCAAATGTTGCAGTTTTACTCTATGCTGTGCACTTATCAATATTTTCTCACGGAAATGCCAATCATCCTTATCCAATCGAATTCCAACTGATGGCTGTACTTGTATTATATAATTTAAATATGTTTGCCCAGTATAAGACAAATATTGATTCTGCTTTTTGGAGAAGGGGGGCTTTGTGTAGATTTTTTGTAGGAATTTTAAAAATCTCAAGAATCTATCTGGAGAATATTTGAACAAAAAATATTGCAAGGTAGGAACAACTTCTTTTCATATCTGGTGTTGAAACTATGTTCATTCTATCTTAGTCATACTTTTGCCAAGATCTGAAGAGATATTTTGCTATCATAAATCATGCCTTTACTATCTGGGCCGGTAGAGGGTAGGCTGTAATTTAACCCTTATTTAGCCAGCGAAGTACAGTCCCCGGTTACACTAATAAAATGTACAAATTTTGGTCTTGTGTTATTTTGGTACTTATTACTTAGCAGCCTTTTTCAAGCGTTCCAAAATCAGCACAAACGCATTATATGGATTGTCCATAATAAGGTCGGGGCGAATCAATTGCAATTAACCAGGCACAACCAAGTGCTGGTACTGAGAATTTCCTGAACTGAACAGATAGCTGTGCTACTAGGGAGTTTGTTGTGCCATTTCTTCTTTCCGGTGAAAGCAGTAGAAAGTGGTAAAGGGCGGGCGTTTTCTTATGTAACTTTTACGTTCAAAGTGCTGACTCTCATCCAAGTTTGAATAAATACCTGACTTTTGATTTTAGTTTTTCCCAAAGAAAACCCAATAAAATTTCGACGAACCCAGTTTGAAATCTGGGTTCCATGCTTAGAAATGGCGCTTATTGACCAAACATGGTCTATCTTCGTTTTATGCCTAAAGCAAAAAAAAAACTACCGAATGAACAAGGCTGTCTGTCACAAGATGGCGTATCAATGTGCCATACTTGTCATCGGTACAGTTTTAGTGAGCTCGTGACCTTGCAGGTGTGCTGTTAATATACTGATACATATTTATAACTACATACGCTTGTGTGTTTACGACGCTAGTTTTTGCAAACTAACTACGAGAAAATGTATTAAAATAATAATTGCTCTCGATTTCGATCAAACACGCAAAATTTTGGGGAAAGCACACTGTTTTTCCTTTTTAAATATACGTATTGTAGTAAGTACGGGATTTTTCTTCCTCATTCAACAGCTTTAACGCTTCTAAATTCATGCAATAATGAGATTAGATAGCCATTACTTTGAAGTCCAGAAACTGCTAAATAAATACGTACAACCTGTGGGCCTAGTACGAACGTCACGTCACGTTCTGAGTTGTTTACACAAAGTAAAGTGCCGAGCCTGTATTTTCGGAACTGACGACCTGGGAGTCGTCAGTCGGACCCGTAACCACTGGGCCACGTGCAATTAACCAACGCAACCGTCGGAAAACGGAAAACGGACAATAGCTTGCTGAAGTGTCAGTTGGCCCGATGAAGGACCGATGGCCGTGGTTGTAGACGTAAATAAACAATAATTATTCAATTGTTTACAGAGAAGAGGACCTAAGACTGGCTCACCATGGAGTACAGCAAGCGAAAGTCCGACGCCGACCAATAGCGTGGCGGAACGGGTGCACCCGGTGTGGGAGCATAGCGCTACCGGTCGGGGGGTATGGCCAGCCAACACCGGGGAGGAACACACGAGACTACTTGGTAAGAGACTTGTATTTGTCGCAATAGCTAGCTACTGACCAGTAGCGTGGCAGAACGGGTGCATCTCGTGTGGGATCACAGTGCTTCTGGCGGGGGTTGTGTGTGGTCAGCCAACACGCAATATGCTATAATCTTATCTTATTGCCTGTTGCACTTCTTGCGGGTCTTATTCTTCTTTCGACTTGGAGTGAGCTATATTATAGCACGATCGAGGGTGATATCCGATTTTACGCGCCTTTTACCTAAGGACCGCGTATTTTAGCAATGTTTTTGGTGGACGCAGGAATGAAGTCTGATGTTCCAAAATTGTGATGTGTTGAACTTCCTTTGCTGATCGGAAGTTTCTCCAGTTTCTGCTAAACGTAAAATCCTGTGGATCACCCTTTTTTTTTCACCCGCGTTCCTTCAGTTGCCTGTGCCAAGGCCACGGTAACTCTTTCGAACAAATCTGCGACCCTGGCATGCACCGGCCCTAGGGACCCCTTCCGTTACTGCTGACATGTCACCCTTGGTTATCTGCGATGAAAGGCCCAGTAGCCCGATAGAAAATATCACCTGTCCTCTCTGGCTGGAGGAACACAGAAAAACTTTGCTCCTTGTTCTTCTACCTCAAAATGTTTTCTGTTTTCTCCGCCGGAAGTTTTTCTATTCTTAATAATAATATAATATGAATTTCCCTATTGCGCGGCTTTGTGGTTTTTTCCTTTACGTCACCTATAAAATAACTCGATCCGATCTCTAACCGCAACTCAACTGTAACAATGTTTAAATTGTATTAGAAAAAAAGTTATGCGTGGTCATACATAAAAAAAAAAAAAAAAAAATATACCCGTCGAATTGAGTAACCTCCTCCGTTTTTTCGTCGGTTCGATAAAAGTGAAATCGAATCTTATGAAAAGTTTATAAATTTGAAATTAAACTCAAGTTGGTATTCTTGCTATACATATATATAAGTAGGTATACTTTGTTCGTTTAGTTTCTATGTATAGTGACAATTGGCCTTAATTTGCTACATTTACGTATTTTGGCGCTAGTTAAATTAGGCCATTTTTTCACCGTTAAATGACTCACTTTTTCATACAATTCTGAAGTCGACTCCGTCCTTCACAAATATAATAAGGTGTGTTAATCTAGATTAGCAATTATCGAAATACTTAAATTTAAGAAATGTCTAGATGTCACGCATGAAATTCTCACGAAAAGAAACCTAAAAATTTGATTAGACTTTCTTGATTAAATTTCTTAGGCCTCATTGGCTTAATCAAATGTAGTAGGAGGAACTCAACATTGGAAGAATGTTTGATGTGGTTGTGTGTGGTAATCTGGTCTAAGGCCTTTTTGGATTATAAAGCTAGGCTCTCAGTCAGTCATCTGTGTTCGTCGGGCTATGCCAAGATGGTCACATCCAAAGTCCGCCGGTCAGAAATAAGCTGTAATCATTACTGTCCCTGCTAAATTGAAGCCCAGACTCCTGAGTTAGGTGGTAGTTGAAACAGGAGTCAGTATCTTCACATATTCGGCACAATAAAATTTAAATAACATAAAATGAAAAGGATTTAGTACTTGATGTACTGTGTGATGTCGTGATGTGTGTGCGTGTGTTTTTTATGGTGTGTGTGTGTGTGTTTTTGTGGAGTGTTTTTTGTGTTGTGTTTTTTGTGTTGTGTGTGTGTATTTCTTGTGTTGTGTGTTTTTCATGTTGTCTGTCATCATCATTTCACCCGAAAGACGTCCACTGCTGGACATGGGCCTCCTCTAAGTTCCGCCACTTCGACCGGTTCTGTGCCTTCCAACTTTACGTCTTCCGATACGTGGTCGCCACTCAAGAATTTTTTTGGCCCATCGGCCATCTGATCTGCGAGCATTGTGCCCTGCCCACTGCCACTTAAGTTTGGCAATTCTTCGGGCTATGTCGTTTACCTTGGTTCTCCTGCGGATCTCTTAATTTGTGATTCGATCACGCAAGGAAAATCCAAGCATAGCCCTCTCTATTGCCTTTTAGGTGACTGTAAGCCTTCTTATGAGGCCCATTGTGAGCGACCACGTTTCGGTTCTATATGTCATCACTGTTGTCTGTGTGTGTGGATAATCCAGTGTTTGAAGCCATGTGTTAAGTTTCATCCTAATTTTTTTTTTTTTTTTTTTTTGTTAGTGGGATACAGTTGAGAGTTTTGCTTACTTTATTATACAAGAAGTAGCTAGGTATATCTACTTAGGCATTGCCTTTGAGCGGGTGCGGTCTTGCATTTGACTGCGCGATATACATTAGTGATAGTTCTCTTATGTTTGGTTGCGTGATTCACGGTGATTTTATGCTGCCTTATTATGAGATTGAAAAGGTATACTTGTCTCACTGTAAATACTAGACAACTTTCGCCGACTTTTTGTAGAGAATCGGTAAGGTTTGAATGTCTTATTCAATCTTTGGGCTTTCTCGAGGTCTATTATACAGGTTGGAACATCGACGTGAATTTTTCGATGTTTTAAATAAAAAATTGTTACAGGTATGTAACAATTTTTGTTTATACCATCGAATTTTTTTAATGTTTCGTTGGTTTGACGTTACGGTCTTTGAGCCGGAGCTGTATTAGTAATAAAACTACGCTTTCACTGAAAAGCATGCGATGCAAATGCCGCAATTGGCCGCCATACCATCGCAACTCCCATGGTACACGACATTATAGTTATTATTTAGCATTTATATCTAATAACACTGTATTAATGTCATAATCTATGTATTTTATTGATTTCTTATATTGGATTCCGTTACTATGGATATGTTTATATTTATACATGATAGGTTCGTCTATTACATAATTTTTTCGAGGAAAATTGTACTTACCCGATAACATAACATATTAGATCACACGATGAGCGTCTTTACGTCACTCCAGAAGGTATTTGCAGAATACCAGCGCTGTTGACAATAGGTTCGTCCGAAGTCGCAGCATTTAGCTGAGCAAGGACCTGTTCGTGCACAGATGCGACGCACGGCCTAGTTGTTTTTATATTTGTGATTTTGTTGAAATAAAAGTAGTCAGTAATGCACTCTGCTTTCGGCATTTTGTTTTTGTTTTCTTGCTATTAATTATATAATTGCATGTGTCGTACGTAATTCATTTGTCTATGGTCAGCAAAGAGTACTGTAAGCTATTGATGGTCAGTCCCAAGCCTTGACTGACACTATCACCTATCAGTCAAGTCAATGGACAATATTGTAAAAAATAATCGACTTGAATACGGGGCTTTTGGCCACATTGCATGTGTGCATTTTATTTCATAGTTGATTTTATTTTATGTAATGTGCGTTTTGTTTGTGCAGAATAAACATTTTTTCTTTCTTCTTCTTTCTTTCTTTTAGTGGCCCTGAGCGAAGGTTCATCATCTGCTGACTTATAAATAAAAAAAATCTGAAACACAACTTACTTTATTTAAATTTAAAATTCGAACATCACGGATGACATGGACTAAAGTTTATGGTTTCAAACTAAAACACCCTTTTTATTTTGTCGCAGGTACGGAAGAGGAGTCATCAGACCGTCACTCTTCGGAAGAGGAAGGTGATGCGGTAGATGATATCTGGGCGATCAGCGATGCGCAGGCGCGGCATTACGCAGGACAGTTTGCGACGTTGCGGCCCGAGCGCGGCATGCTATCTGGACAGACTGCTAGGTAACTAAACAAACATAACATTGTAGCGGCACTACAAATAAAAATGTTTCGCAACAAATATCGAGAAACACAAAAAGAAAAGTGGCGCCATCTACAATGCCACAGGCGAACTAAATGAGCAATTCTGCATCGCGCAATCAGAGTTTTCCACGACACTCGAACATATACAAAATCCCGACATCAACTGTCGGGCAGTTGCCCGGACCAGACACAATACCCGTCTGGTCGGAGGATCCTCCTTTACTATCACAAGTATGAGTGAACTTTCCACCCTGTTCCTCATACCCCTAAAACATCAACCCATTGCCCCAAAGATTTAGGCAGAAGTGTACCTATAATACATCTACCCACCCATTATAGTGTAATGCCAGCCTATTGTATTCAACCGAACACACATCCAGCAGCCCGGTGGCTACTGGATGTGTTATTAGAATCCTTGTTTCAATTTGATGATATTTAGAATTAAAAAAACTTCTACTTTATTCTAGGGTACTCGTAAATTAAGTTGATTTCGCAAACTGAACTTATAGCTGTAGCAGTTAAAGTTCTTTTACCCATAAAAAAATTTCGTATACATCTTTGGTAACTAAATCACGAACGCAGTAAACACGATTAGCAGCCATATCAGTGTTATAAAGCGATGTATATTGACAATCTTAATCACTCTCCACAAACATTCTAGAAAAAAAATCTGACGTAATGACGATATCGAGATTTTTGGCTATGATTGTAACAAAAATGCATTTGTCTCCCCAGGTTATTTTTCGAAAAATCACACCTACCCGTACCCGACCTCCGGAAAATATGGCAGCTCTCAGACATAAACAAGGATGGCATGCTAACACTGGAGGAGTTCAGCATAGCAATGCATCTCATAGTGCTGCGACGGAACAACGTGCCCGTGCCCGACGCGCTACCCTCCGCCCTCGTGCCTCGCGTGGACTCGCGGTATTCTGCCCAAGCCGTCACCACCGACCTGGTAGACCTCGGAGCAGACATGTTCAGTTCCGGAACCTCCGCAGACTTCAACTTCGCGCCCAAAACTGAACCCATAATAGACCCCTACGATGCAACGAAGGCAGTAGCTAAGAAGCCTGAGGAGCGACAACCCTCATTGTCACCACCGAAAACTGAAGCACAAGTGAACAACAAAGAATGGACCAAGTTTGTGGACTCTCCGACATCGAGCGTGTCCAGCCCGGGGCCCAAGCCTGTGAACTTCGACTTCCACAAGTCGGCCGTGGAGCGCGATCCTAAGATATTCCACCCGGTGGCCGTGCGGGTCACCCCCGACAACAACGCGCTGCCACTGGAGCCCGACACGCGCTCGTCCGCGTCCCCGCGCCGCGACGACTTCGCGCACGCCTTCGAGCTGGCCAGCCCCAAGCGCCTGCAGTCGCAGCCTCCGGCCGAGCCGCCGCCCAACGGCGCCGAGATCAAGTCCATCCAGCGGCCGCAGCCCCGCAAGCCCGTGAAGCCGGCCGGCGTGCTGCCGCCGCCGCCGACGCGCGACGAGGCGCCCTACGCGCCCAAGAAGGAGCCCCCGCCGCCGCCGCCGCCGCGCCCGCTGCGCAACCACGCGCGCTCGTCGTCGCTGGACCTCAACCGCCTCAAGGGCGCCCCGCCGCAGCCCCCGCCGCGCGCCTCGCCGTCGGCGGCGGAGCCCCCGCGCCGGCTGGTGTGCCAGCGCAGCGAGGGCGAGCCCGCCTTCCCGCCGGACGCGTTCGCGCCGCGCGAGTTCGACGAGGGGCTGGGCTACGTGCGCGAGATGCACGGCGCCTTCGAAGTGTACCGCAAGCCGCGCGACTCGTCGCCCGAGCCCGACGTGCGCGCACTCACGGAACAGAACGCCGTGCTGCACCGCGTGTGCCGCGCGCTGTGCAGCGAGCTGGCCGACGTGACGCGCGACCGCGAGGCGCTGCGCGTGCGCCTGGACCAGGCCGCGCTGCTCTAGTCACGCCGCCCGCCGCACGCCCGAGTTATTGTTTCAAATATGTAATCTCATGCAATGTGAATCGTTTATTATGTAGTATTGTTATCGTATATTCGGTGAGACTAATTATTTGTATGCCGGTGTATTTTATTCGCCCTTCGCTGATCACCCCGCGTCACCGATTCGGCCTCGACCTGGCTTCGCGTTTACACATTTCTGCTTGCGCGTAATGCTCCGTGGGATAAGGTTGTAAACACACGTTTTGTGAAATATTTGACGTTAGCTAGCTTAGCGTTGCGCCGTATATTTTTTGTGCCTTTTAAATTTTTGAGCATAAGGGGTCCATTTACATTTTATTTCTAGAGGCTATTTTGAAAATAACTATTGTTTAATGGAGCCGCAGTATTTAACGTTTTTATAATAACCTCCGTAGTCTCAGTAGCATTTAATATAATTTGGTCACATTATATAATTTTGTATTCATGTAGTGTATTGTATATAACATTAAATTTATAACGACGTCACTCCAGTACATTACCAGAGTTAGCAGTGCTGAAGACTTATTAGTGTTAGACATTGTTAGGGCATGCGTTTTAAGGCTAATAGCTAACAACAACAATAAAATATTTGAGGATTTTTATAGAGATATAAGAAAACGTCTAACGCCCAAAACACTATAAAAAATAAAAGTCTTCAATGAAGAGAAGGAATTTACAATAACATCGGTTTTTAAATTTACAAATCCAAACTTGATCAATGTTCAAATCAATTGTAAGTACCAAAAATATGATTTAGATAATTGATTTGAAATTGTCGGTATTTGTAGTGTTTTCTAAGTATATTATAGATCATTGTATTCTTCAGTGGTTGTGCTTGCTAACTCATTTTGTAAGTACTTCCATTCATATTTGAAAACCAGATGAATATCGAAACGGATCGTCTTTACTTGGGATTTTTTTATTAAAAGTTCAATAAATAAATATGTTTTGTAAAATCTAAATCGACAAAAGGCTAATATTATAAGACTATGTAATAGAGTTTGTATCCGTTGACGATATTTTTTGTAATTTATAAAAATACAGAAAACTAATAATTCGTTGTTAGAGGCCAAATACTCGAGTCTATAAGATTCATAGTTTTCCAAATTGTCTAATTTGTTGTATTCGTACCGTGGCATTTATAATTTTCATAGAATACGTTTGTACAATATTAGAAATTAGTTGTAACTCCAAAATGTTACTGCAGGGTGGCGCTAGTGTGCTTGATTAGCATTCCTTATTACAATTTACTTTGTCATCGTTTTAAGTGTAAAATTCCATCAGACGGAGGGAGTATTTGTTAAAATTTTGTGAATGTTGTATTATACATTAGCTTAGCGAATGTAAAAATGTCAAGATGTAAGAACTAAAGGGAAAGACGATGTACAAGACTTGTGAAGTATGAAGAGTACATAAGATTGTTATTTGTAAGTAGGTATCGACGCATAGAGGCCCCGCGCTGGGCCCCTGCAGACGTTATAAATTATCAGATTACAATATTAGCAACTGAAATATGTGTTGAAATAAAACTTGTATTATAATAAGATTATTGTAAAAGTATTTATCTTTCATTTTAGTCGTAACTTTAAGTATATGGTCCTCAGTTAGATCGCAGCCTCATTGCACTGTAAATATTTTGATTCTCAGAGTAGCGTTTGTCGAACGCTTTATAACCCCACTGATCTACATTTTGGTCCAATTTTTGTACTACTAATAATGTTCACCAATATACCTATTTACCTATTTATGTTTCATAAAAAATTTATACAGTAATGCTTAAATACAATGTAGTAAATTATGTACAATAAATTTATTTCAAAATTGTATAAGTATTTCAATAATGAAGGATGAACTTGGGGCAAGGAATTATACCTATGTATTTAAAACTCATTAGCAAAACATTCAAAATTAATGTCTTTGCAAAACTCTAAAGCGTACAGCTGATTTATGCGGTAGCCAAAACTCGTTATCTAAATCAATATATGCAAGGCTACATAATTGACGCTTTCAACACATAATAGTTATAAATATATTTCATTACATGTTTCCAAATGAAGATCCAAATTGAGTATCTAATTTAATCAGTTTTCATATCAACCGCGCGATATCGAAGTTATCGAAAAATCGATACTGGATAACTGAAACCGCATCACGAGTCGGAATCTACCCTCGGTGATAAGGTGCGGCGGTGATAAGCGAGCGCGGCGTGGACAGTTGCAGGCGCGCGGCCGGACACCGGACACCGGCCGGCCCGGACACTCCGGACACTACACGGCTTCTCGGACATTTCTCTCCCTTTCCCGCCGCTACAGTGTAGCGCATACCTGCGGACCTTTTTTTGTGATGGTCCCCCCGCGGTCGCGGCCGGCCGGCGCCCGGCGCACTCCTCACACACACCGTGTTAAGACGCCACTCGGGACGCACGCACGCTGTAGGCGCGTCCGCGGCGCTCGCGCGTAAACATTCACGACTACAATGAGATCTTTGATGTAACGCGCCGGAAATGTCCTATACGAACATGAAGTGCATCGTGGCCTTAGTTGTTACCGTGACCCTAGTGACTGGAATTGCCGCCGAGGCATCCGTGCGGACATGTGAACCTATCAAAGTGGCGATGTGCAAGAACATTGGATACAACCAGACCGGGATGCCCAACTTGGCGCGGCACACGCTGCAGACGGACGCCGACGTGACGCTGCAGACGTTCAGCCCGCTGGTGCAGTACGGCTGCTCCTCTCAGCTGCACCTGTTCCTGTGCTCCGTGTACGTGCCGATGTGCACCGACAAAGTGGCGCTGCCCATCGGGCCCTGCAGAGGCTTGTGCGAGAGTGTGTACACAAGGTGCTACCCTGTGCTGCACGGCTTCGGGTTCCTCTGGCCTCCAGAGTTAGACTGTTCTTTATTCCCCGCGGAGAATAACCACGAACATATGTGTATGGAAGGTCCAGGAGAGCGTACGCCGGCAATGGGGACTGTTCCTCTGGATATGGGAAATGCAGGCGGCAGGGGAGCATGCCGGAAACTCATCAAACCCAATAACTGGGTTTGGGTGAGAGGATCAGCACGCTGCGCGCAGTATTGTGATGCGGAAGTTCTTTGGGATGGTGGAGAGCGGAAAGCTTCAGAGGTGTGGCTGGCGACTTGGGCAGCCTTGAGTTTCGCGTGTACCCTGGCGGCTGTGGGGGCGCAGCTTGCGTGTGGAGACCGCGGCGGCGCGGGGGAACGTGCGCTGGTGCTGGTGGCGCTGTGCCGGTGCGCGGCGGCGGCGGGCTGGGGCGTGCGCGCCGCCGCTGGCCGCGCTGCTGCCGGCTGTGCTAAAGACTCCACCTCACCGACTCGCATGCTGCTGGCACACGACGGACTAGCGAACCCTAACTGCGCTGTTGTCTTCCTGTTGCTGTATTACTTCGGCCTCGCTGCGTCAGTTTGGTGAGTCCTTTATGTATTTCCTGCTGAACAAGGCCTATAAATTACAGATTGCCACTAAAAGCAGCGTTGCAGCATCCACTTACTCTTAACATAATTCTTATAGTTGCCTATAAGAACACCCACGGCTGATCTTTGCCACAGTTATAACATTAAGTTTTACACCCTCATGCTAAAAATAATCAGGAAAGAACGATACGTCAATATAGTGTATTGGCGGACCCTAATTGGGACTCCAATATATATTTGGCATAAACCTTGCAGTCGGTAGGTAGGTACCTGGTACCTGCGCAAGGCAAACAAAACAAGCAATTCGTTCAGTCAGAAAAAAATGGCAACAATTGACGCCTCTGAACGGGATGGACAATGGATTTCTTGTATTCCAATTTGGGTACCTGTCCTTATTGTCTGGACCTGTCCCCAACTTTATGTTCGACGACAATCAATTATGTTTTGTCACTTGTCGTGTTATAATGTGCTTTAATCTGTCGCTTCGGCTTTTACAAATAGAGCTGAATATAACACCGCTGTTTCTTCAGGTACAAATGCACATATTAGACCAACTTTCGTCTTTTGTCAAACTAGAAATGCAAAGAGCTCCAACTCTTTCACAGTTCGCGCTTTGTAATACAAAATCAGAAATTAGGGTAAAATACCCAATAGTCAGCCTTTTAGTGAGGAATTAAATTTAGTTTATTAATATTTTAAGCATGAAACACTATGCATAAAAACAACCACTCTTCTGTGAAAAGTTATTTATTAAATTTACTGATAAAATAAACAAAATATTATACTCTTGTTAGAATTATAGAAAAAAATAACAAATAATCCTAATATGGCACTTTTCCCAGTGCTCAGCCTCATTTCTCCACAAGTCAGCCTTGGCTTACCCTAAAGTCAGCCCCTCACTAACTTTGCATATTTGGCATACAAATTTATTTTATATATATTTTCATACACATCCCCACATTTTTCTTTCTCTAAAACCTTTTTAAGTAATGGACACAATGTTGCCTTGGTCAAAACACTATTGACATTTTCAGGTTGAGTTGCCCATTCGTACACGGTATTTTTCCATTCTACCTTGAAAGGTATAAATACACTAACATCAGCAGGCTGAATCAAATGTGTTGCATTTGGTGGAAGTGCATAAAGGATAATACCGTTTTCGTGACAATATTCGCTGAGACGCATTGTTAAGTGGCTCTTGTGGCCATCAACAAAAATGAGAACAGGTTTTTTTTATTTTTTCTCTTTTCACCCATTCGTTCAGACCATTAACAATATAATCGTAAAATATTTCTGATTTCATCCAACCTGTTTCTGACTTTCCCAGGCATAATCAGGCATACTGTTGATAACATCTTTTGGTGGTCTTACTTAGGGAAAAACTACACAAGGAGGTAAAATTTTCCCGGAAGCCGATATAAATATAAGGACAGCTTCTTTTTCCTTGCCTTTTACAATTTGGTAGACATTTTTGTATCCTCTTGGTGCAATGACTTTTCCAGTCTGGGGGCATATATAAAAACTAGTTTCATCACCGTTAAATATTCGATCAGGGTCGGTCAAAATATCACTTGCATTAATGTCTTCTAAATGCTTCATAAGTTCAGCTAACCACTTCCGAATCCCTTCTTCAGTTACAGCGGCTCGACCCTTAGATATATTTTCAGGTGTCCTCTCACTTAACTCGGGATTTCGTCTCAGAAATGATTGGTACCATTTCTTCCCTGGTCTATTATTTACAAATGGGTTTGGTCTTTTATCTTCAGATATAATATTATGGACGGTATTGAGGAGATCATCACGTTTTAATGGGAAGCCACATTTCGCTAATGCGATACACCAGTCTTTCAATGTAGGTTCTTCAGTTTTGGTCAGCACTGAATCCGGTCCCATTTTACGGGGCAAATCTGGAACCCTTAAATGTAGTCGATCCTGTAACGTCCCTCGCGGAACCTTAAAAACTCGACTGGCTTCTCTAATTTTCATTCCTTTTCTGATCGCCGCCATAGCCTCTGTCAATTGTTCTTCTTTAAATTGGTGGATTGGTCGTTTGGACATGATGGAAATCTAAAACAACTGATTTTCAATCTAAAATAAGTGTGCATAAATTGAACTCTGATTAAAAAGGCTTTAAGGTGCTTTTAGTGCAACAGGACTGACGGCTGGTTACTGGATTCGTAGACCCATTGGTCGGCCACTAACATGCAATTACATTTGTACGCGGCTGACTACTGGTAAAATACACTTTTCGTGTTAGAAAAGTTAAGCCCAAAGTAATGAGCAAATTGAAATTAATTCGCTCCGTTAATTTTAGCTAAATCTAAGATATTCCCAAGAAAACTAGTAGTCAGCCACTTATGGCTGAGCACTGGATCTGCAATCAAAATTCGCAACCCAGTAGTCGGCCGCCTAAATAACAACATATTTACCAAATAAAATGCATGTAATAGTTGATTTTATAGCAAAATGAACATTTTATCGTAACACAATATAATCATCCACCGCAAATAACAATATATAAACACAAAAACTTACCGAAAACTTGGACGGGTATCCTGAAGAAAAAAACAGTAATAATGGCGCGTCTCGTCATGCCTATGACGGCGGTGCAAATGAAAGAACATAACTCGTCTACTTGAAAGAATATTTATTCGTATGTGTGCGTATTAGCCAATCAAGAGACAAGGATTCATTCAAACGATATTTTACTGGTGTACACAAATTTTAACACTATTTGTAAAGAAATAAAGTCTGTAAAGGCTGAGTACTGGTGCACGGCTGACTATCGGGCATTTTACCCTATTATCATTGTTCGTAGTCGGAGCCGGGAAGCTAACACAAAGCTATTTAAACATGAATGGAGTTAACAGAGTTCAAACTCCTTAACTAGATGGAATACATATTGTTTTCTTAGTAATAAGTCATGCTTTCAAACGGCTAGACACAAATGGAACTAGCTCTTTGTCTAGTTCGTAAGTAATTGACGCTGCATGCCGTTACGAAATCACTTTAAAATCTTGAACAAGACAAATACTTGGAAATACTTCATACGAATGTTAACTGTGGCTTCTGTAATATCCGGAAATTACGTAGTAATGTCCAGATAGTTTCTGAATTCCTCGTCAAATACGAATTTTTACCAACCCATATTCTCTGACTTTATGCCGATTTCAACAAAGGTAGCTGTACTCAGATTCTGTAGCTTAATTATCACATTTATCACCCTAAAGCAACCCACTGCTGGAAATAGTCCTCTTCAAACGCAAGGCTTTCGTTAATCCATTCTAAATCCTAAACTTTCTAAAAACAACCTTTAGAGCACGACATAAGAATCCCATTTTTCAATTTCACATAACAGTGAGAAGATAAATCACCACAATTTCTTTGTAAGACCACTTCCTTAGAGAACGATAGAGGAACATCGAGGTTGTAAACTAAAACGAATTGGGAAATAAAATAAACGAGGACCAATAAATCACGAGGAGGCGAGGATTGTGCCGGTCGGAGCGACGAAACACGGGTCGTGTACGTGCGCCCTAACTCCGTAAGTTTAACGCACCTTATATTGTAGGTACGTACACAGTTCAAAGGACAGACATCAAACTTGGAAAGGCTGGACATTACATAAGTAAGCTGGAATTTAAATTAGGACAGTAGATACGAAGTTTTACTTTTATGTCTCAGCCCATAATGAGACAATTTAGTTCTAAGAATATCTTGCCCATTCATTTTGTCGTATAAAGTGACATTTTTACTGCATAGGAAATGAGTTATGGTCGTCTTCCACAAAAAATAATAAGACGCAGCTGTAAAACTTCACGTGGTTGTAACAAAATACATTTAGTTGACGAGGGCACAGAAAAACTAGCCCTGCACAGTCTGCTAAGCAAACATTCTGTTGATTTTCAAATATAAATCTTATTCTTGGAACAGTAAGATACAAAACGACAGTAGTAAAAGCTTGTAAATCTGAAGCGACATGGTGGTGCAGTAAAAACTCGCCGTCTTGCATTTCTACATAAATATTGGTTTAACTACCCATACAGCAGTTGCGAACTTGCGATCCAATGATTGGTATCTGAGAAATATTGGCGATCGACTTCTTGCAGCAAACATTAAACATTATGTGCTGCTAGCTTTTTGTAAAAGCTATCGTCCGTAGACCATGGGGTATTTGTATCAGTTACTTAAAAAAAATGCTAGAACCTCAGACAGTACTTACATAAACTGCAAAAACGAACAAACTATAAACTTGATAACTGATATGTTTGTAAATGAAAAATTTGCTCATGTCTCAGATTTACCAATTAAAAAAGAAATGCCATTGCCAGTCGAGGAACATATTCTCGCCATTCCAAAAATGCGTTTTGTTTTTGCTTGCGAAACCAATGCGCTAATGAAGACATTTTTCGAAATCATAACACGTTTTAAGAAAGTAACGCTTGATTGTTTAAATAGTTTACTAATTACATTATAAACACTAGGTTTTATCCTTTTCATAGTGAAATATTTTTTATGCTCCAATTTGTTAACCGTAAAAATATCATCTTTATCGATTGTAGGAATACTTTGGACTATATTAATTACTTTTAATGCGTGTTGCGTTTCATTTTACCTGACATTATAGACAAATGAGGAAATTAAAATGAAAAATAAGGATACAGTTTTTATCCTACTGTTAGTTTTATGTTCACCAATTACGTGCGTGCTTGAATTTGTAGATGTTTAATAAACTCTAATACCAACGGTTTTTAGTATTAATTAAAGAAAGCCTGACATTTTGACGAGCTGACATTCAAGTACCATTGGCCATTGGTGTAGGTACTTTGATTCCTTCAAGGGTTCTGCTGAGTACGTAATTGAATTTTCTACAGTGGGGCACTTATGTTAAAATACTTATTAAATGTTTGTGAAGGTTGAGTAGGTACGTTGATGGGCTATTAGCAGTTAAGTTAATTTTTGCTCACATTTTGGTACATTGAATTTAAACAATTGCTAAGGATAAATAGATGTATCCTGTGTTACAGGCATAGGCGGCCCTCGAATTTAAACTTTTCTTAATTTTTTTGCGATTTGCAGATCAGTGTCAACTTGTATCATCATCATCATTTCAGCTGAAAGACGTCCACTGCTGGGCATAGGCCTCCCCCAAGCTCCGCCACTTCGACCGGTTCTGTGCTTCCCGCATCCAGCGGACTCCAGCGGCCCTCACAAGGTCATCGGCCCACCTTGTGGGAGGCCTTCCAACTTTACGTCTTCCGGTACGCGGTCGCCACTCCAGAACTTTTTGGTCCCATCGGCCATGTTCTGCGAGCAATGTGCCGTGCCCACTGCCACTTATGTTTGGCAATGCTTCGGGCTATGTCGGTTACCTTGGTTCTCCTGCGGATCTCTTCATTCCTGAATACATCAGGCCGGAAAACTCCAAGCATAGCCCTCTCCGTTGCCCTTTGGGTAACTTTAAGCCTCCTTAAGAGGCCCATTGTGAACGATCAAGTTGTATGCTGATAAAAGAATGACTCGCGAACGTTATAAATATGGCTTTACATAATTTTATTCATTAAAATCATCAATACTACTACCCTTAAGTTCTTTTAATCCCATTGAATTAATTAACTCTTTCATGAAAAAATGATTGATGAAGATGAATGGGAAATGTAAATACTGTAAATACATACATGTTTCGGTCAACATATAGTCTGACACTGAACACTGACCTGCAAATTGCAAAAACCGTAAGAAAATTTGAATTTCGAGGGATAGATCTCGAAATTCAAATGCGGCACTTCCGCCTTAACTTTTGAAAGCTGCTCTTGACAAGTCCGTTGTCGCCATATGTTTTCTAAGTCATTGTAATAAGTACATTCTAATTAAAAGAAACCCCGTTACAGATTATCAAAGCCACGACATTAATCCTACCTAAAGAGTCTCAGTACAATGAGAAGTTGCAATTAATCTGCAATTCAAAGTGGTTATCTCTTTAATGTGCAAATTCGCGACTTGTTTAAGGTTATTAAACTTATAATCACTCACCTTGCGAGCGTTTACGTTCCGGCGAGGTTGATGCAGAGTTATTTTTTCTCATGAAATAAAATGTTCCATGATATTGCAGTGAACAGACCATTGTCTGCAAGTTCATTTTGAGCTACTGTTTCCTTCTCATTCGATAAGAAAAATTATAATAATTAGCCTGTGTTGTATGTACCAAGCAAGAGTAAGGCAAACACCTCTCTTATCTTTTTACAAGCCGTTCCATTTATTCTTTCTCTAGCTCCAGTATAAGGCATCACAGTGAAATTAGGTTTAACTATGGTTATTTAACCGTCTTTCAAATCTATCCAGTAGAAACTCACTCTGCCTATGTTCTTAGAGGCTCCTATTACTTTCTTACTACTTGGTCGGGATTCGAACTTAATTTCTTGATGCAGATTTGTAATTTGTACGTATTCGAATATGGATTCCAAGTTAAATTTTGTTTTATTATGTAGGCTACATTTTAAGTTTTTTTTTACTGGCAACATTATACATAGATATACCTTGATCTTTTTCTCTCATTCTGATGGTCCATTATCGTCGACAATCATAGAAAATGTCTACTAAAGTATTGCGATCACGTCGAATAAATTGATTTCGTTCCGGGAAATTTGGTTCCGGAACCGGGAATCAGACCCGACCCTCCTGGGTGAGAGCCAGTTATCCATTAATTGAATGCACAATTCCATCTACATCTATTGGATTCAAACTAGGTTTGCCAATCGTCACCTACGCCAAAGCCCAACCTAATGCATAAATATGTCTTCGATAACCATTTGACTACTCATCACCAAGCCAGATCTAAAGGCATTAGTGTATCGTCGATTTCTATTTCGTCACGCAGCCGCTATCCACACACGCAGCTAATATTTAAGGAGGACACAAACCCATAACAGTTGTAAATCTCAGTTTATAGCGGACATTATTAATTTCTTAGAAAGCCACAATTTCGTTACAAAACTGACTCGTTATGATAATTTCCCGGTGATTTATACGACGTCGGTGTTCTTTGAGTGTGTTTAATGTTAATCCTGGACACATTTTTAGTGAGAAAATATTGATACATAATAAACGAAACAGAAATAGCTTTGCTGCTTCCATTTCTGCGTAGATTATTATATCGCAGATGAGATCAGGAGATATTGGAAATAACGTGGATTCATTATCGAGGATTTCATGCAATCAATCACGTTGGTAATTTAATCCGTGTATCCATTCACACCGATGTTAATGGTTATCATAGTTTTATTACACTCATGAATTATTTATTCAAAGTTATTGAACGAGGAATGCCATTAAGAAATGTTGAAAATATTTTTGGATTCCTGAAAATAAACTGTAGGACACAACACACAGCTCACACAGCAACATGAATCCTGTGTTGTTAACCGACTTCAAAAAAGGAGGAGGTTATATGTTCGACTGTATGTATTTTTTTAAATGTATGTTCACCGATTTCTCCCCCATTTGTGGACCGATTCTCAAAATTCATTTTTTATTTGAAAGAGTATACTCCTGAGGTGGTCCCATTGGCACCAAATCAGTATCTGATGATGGAAACCCAGGGAAATCGAGGGCAACCCTCAAACAATGTTTTTCATAATATTTTCTAAAGCTATTGAGACATTTGCGTATGGTCATCATCATCTCATGGCACTGAGCTGATGAAGGAAGGTACAAATCTTTAACGGTTAGGAGTTAGGTGGAGATTCGGGCATAACTCCATCAAATATAGACGGAGTTAGGTTCAAAAGGGGTTCATTCAGAAATGGTTCCATTTAAATTTCATCCTAGATCTGATGATGCGTTTCGGAGACAGACATCGGAACTCTTCAAAAAATGACAGCAAATCAACCGCGATTGCTGCTATCGCATAAATATGCATTGTTTTGACCCCAAGGATGTTGAAATTTCGAATTGGTGTGGGGTAGGTAACTAAAAAGTGAAACATATAAAGGTTTCCAAAAAAAATACCAAACAAATTTTGCAGCTCTGCTTATGATAATTGAAGCTTCCGTAAACTTTCAGGAAAAGAATGATTCTTTGGTTAGATTCACAAGAGGTTCGTAAAATACTGGTAGACATCTGCATCTGGTTAGTCTGGAAGCCCACCCCAACATAGTTGAGAAAAGGCTAGGCAGATGATGATGGATGATGATAAGTGGTTGGCTTTAAATGAAAACCGCACCATGTGTATTAATAGCCCCAAGCGCAGGACCCTAAGTACATCAATGACCTAGTATCACAAAGCGCCCTAGGCCGCTATAACAATCGAACCGAGTCGATGACTGTTCACTGTTCAGTTACAATGTGCGTAACCAGTCGCAGCGCCAGTTATAGCATCAATTACAAGTTGTTATAGCGTTTTATTGACACATGAAAGAGGCCGGTTTAATTGTTTGCAGCGTACGTTGAAGGCTCGATGCTGAGTATTACTGAGTCTCTTGCCTCTAAACTAGCCCTATTAACATAATAACAGATCGCTCAGCGCGGAACTAGTTAGTCGAGCGACTCCGGCGCATATTGTGGTCGCTGTGTAATGAGAAACGTCAAATTGGTTTTGTAGATATACATGCGCTCGAGCTGAGCTTACGCTACGGACGCGCTCCGTTATCATTTGTTTTAAGTCCACCCAAAGTTTGAGTCAAGAGGTAGACCTCTACCCAAACTACGGATTTCGTGCTTAGGGAGTAGACTCCGTAAGCACGAAATCCGTAGTTTGGGCCGAAGTTACGGGCGATGGCTAAACCGTACCACCCACGGACCTAAGATTAGTTTGGGCCTCGACCTAAGTATGAATGAAATCACAATTTGACAGTTGTCCCTACTCCCGATGTGTTTTAGCCCGTCCAAAAAAGTGAATTATTACAGTCTATTCTATTCACTCCAAAGTTTCGAAATACTTACGGACGGGCGATCGACCCGTGCAGCTATTGTTGTGTTATTGTGTTTGTTGTTGTTTGTTTAGCCCCTCGTTTCCGACTCCGTACCACCTACAAACATAAGATTAGTTCGAGGCCTGAACTAAGATTTAATGACAACACGATTCGACAATTTTCCCTACTCCCGATGTGTCTTTACCCGTCTGAAAATAATAATTTGACACGTGTTTAGAAGGATCATCTACTCCCGGACGAGCCCGTATCTTTGTTGACGGACTTAGAACGAAGATCCCCTGGCTCAATAGTCATTGCATTTTATCCTTGCAAGTAGATCTCAGCTTCTCTTATAGTCTATTAACTTTCGAAACCAATTTGCAGTTCGGCTATTCTGGAAACAACCAATTTACCAAAGGGTTTCTTTACTTTTAAATATCCTCTCGTGCACATAAATTAAATAAATGCTAATTAAACAAAACTAAAATTAACTTAACTCTAGAAATATGCATGTAAGCGCTTGCTTTGTGGACATGCCTTTAAACATAAAAGCTTTTGTGTAAAGAATTCAAACTGCAGGTTTTGTGTGCTGGGTGTAACAGTAATTTTATTTTCATTTAGATGAAATACTCGTACCTTGGATACGGCTCTCACAATATGGATTCCAAGTGTTGTTGTTGGCACTTGGTACAAGAAGATTCAACCAGATCTCCCACGTATGCTTTGATGCAGCGGGAGCAGGATGGTTGGGCAAGAAGTTGTGATGGCTTTGAGACTTCGATTCGACCACATTTTTCTCAAAAGTTTTGGTTGTTTGATGCGCAAAGTTGATTCACCCAATAGTATAGAAGACGTGCATAACATCTTTGTGGAATGTAGTCGTATTGAGGTCCGAAGACGTCCAGGTTTTGACAATAATTTGAATGTAGGCTTCTTTAATAGTGTTCCGGTCTCACCATTGTCAGATGAGCCCAAAACACTTACGAGGTATGTATGTACCTACAAGATTGCGGGTAGGCTAGTTTAGTTTGTTATCAATTCTCCATAGGAAACAACCAATTGGAATCGTGCACCTAGCTTCTGCTGAACTTTGAAAAAAAAAAAAAAATTTTTTTTTGATACTTATTGTCTTCACTATGCGGGGTAATAAATACGTCATTAATTCATTATTTATAGAAAAAACCCTGTAAATAAATCCCTACTAATATTATAAATGCGAAAGTAACTCTGTCTGTCTGTCTGTCACGCTTTCACGCCTAAACCGCTAAACCGATCGTCATGAAATTTGTCAGAGATATAGCCTCGGATATGGAGAAGGACATAGGCTACTTTTTTACGCGATAACCGACATCCACGCGGGCGGAGCCGCTGGCAAAAGCTAGTAGATATAAAATAAAAGTGTCGTTGTTTCGTAACGCAGGTGATATTAGGTTTTCTCCGGGCGGTACGCTTTCAGAGCATTGTGCCGTTGTAATTTGCAATCTCTAATTATGTAGGTAGGTACTGCGATCCCATAATAGGTAATGACTATTGCGGAATAGAAAGTCCCGATACTTACATGTTATTAACTTATTACCAGCTTTCGATAGTTTTCAATAAGTAGGTAGCGGAGTTTTCCGCAATTTTGTAAAACCATAAAACTCTACCGCTTTAGCTACGTGCTTATAAATAATTGCTGGTATGGTAATTTCCTCTAGTTACCGTCCGGTGCTGGTCAATACGAAGGTGTATAATCTGGGGTCGGTTCATAATTCCTTGTTTATTTAAAATTTCCGTGCTGCGTCGATGTAATCTCGACACGACAGCGCCCCGCCTCGCGCCGCCATTCTCGTTAATAGGGCTGCCACTCGTTATTACATTTTATTATCGATCAATAACCCAGCTGTGATTGTTGTTAGAGATAACACTGACAACCGACACCGCGGCTAAGCTACAACGTATTGTAAATATTATTACAGGCCATACTTTTGTCGTGTCGCTGCTGCACCACAATTTTCGAGGCTCAAAGTTGTCTTTAAAGTAGACTTCAACACTGTCATACTTCAATGTTCAACAATTTTTGTAGATTAAGGGCCGATTTTTCAATCCTCAGTTAAACATACAGATAGGGTTTATTCCATAGATAGCAAAAAAATCTGTTGTTCAATCGTCAGTTAGACTTTATTGGTCGAATAAGTCACTTAACTGAGAAATAAATCTATTTGCCTCTTTGACGGCCAGTTAACCGCTTATTCCATTGATAAATGACGTAGATGTTACTAAATTAGACGTTAGTCTTCGTGTTTTACATGTTTAAATAATTAATAGTATTTTCTTCCATGCAGATTCTTTGTCTTTGTTGTAACAGCGTCAGTCTTTTATTTTCTATTATTTGCTTAGGTATACCTCTCGACTAAACTCACAAGTAATTTAACCTCAGCATTAATAAAGATTACTGAACGCTCCCTTCTCGTTTTCCATTATTTAAATCAATTTAAAAATAACAAATAAACAACTACAAAGACCACACGGCCAAGCTTACAACCTCGTAATGTATAAAAAATGGCATGACGCTGCCATCTGTTTGAATAACATGGACAACAATAAAAAGAAATAGTCCATCCCGTTCTAACCTTCGTTTATTCTGTATATTTATTTCACCTCCCTGAAGTTAGCGTCATCACAGACGAGATATTTTTATTTAATATTGTTTGAAAAATTGACAACCATTTATCCGGCGAATAAAGAGTCTAATTCTTCAGGTAGCTATTGGTACTATTATCTGACGATTGAAAAATCGGCCCTAAAGAAACTAACATTCAAAGTATCGATATAAGCTCCTGCTGAAAATGTTGTGGTGCAACACTATAGAGGAAGATTCGATCCCACTGCGCGCCCGCACCGTAATTGGGATGCTAATCAGATGCTGAGCTGTCGCCATCCTGTTTCCTCTCACGGCAGGAGTAGGTGTCGTCTCTTTCTCGTGCCTGAAAGGAGTGCGTCGTAGGCGGCGGGGTCTTCAATCATCTGGCAATAAGCGAGAGAGACGCGCTTCCCTCGGGCTTCGGCCCGCCTGATATGTAATCACCGTAGTTTGCGCTGGCAGAATAATTTTCATTTTTAACAACCTACCAACATGGCAGACCCGCGTTGTGGAATGACGAGATGGATCCGATAGTTGTTTTTGTTTTTGAAGTAACAATTTGCTGTAACTTTCATCATGTAGTTAAAAAATTAATGTACAATATTGTAACAAGCTAATAAGTGGAGCCGCTTATTATTGCAGCCAATAAAATCATTTCGAGAATCACTGTTGTAAAAAACGAATTTTTGAGAAGTCACTTGTCTTTTTATAGGTTGGCTATAAATTCCATTACCTACTGGCTCTTTGATCGTTCCGATGCAGGGAGGGATCTGTCATGTAAAATTTTTTTGGTGATTTGATTCCGAGTTAGAATAAAAATGCACGTGCGGTGATGGGTCGTCGAGCCACAAAGCGGTGTTTACCCTGGCCGGATTACAAAGGAGCCGAGGAGCGAGGATTCTGCATATCTGGCTCTCTGATCGGCGCGGGCGCAGCGCAGCCGAGATCGTATCGAGCGATCCTCATTATTGGAACACGCTTTGTTGGGTACAAATAGTATACACAGAATTGTGAGAGGAGCTATGTAGGTAGTAAAAAAGTAACAAGAAATTTTGTTGCGTAGGCCCGTAGTCCAATTTGAAACATAATTCCTGTTACTCCAATTATCAAGTTTATTGCCTCATGCATCGTTAATCTCATGTTTATTGTATGAGGGAGATGATAGCGTTAAGAAACTAGACGGTTAAAACATTATAACATTGTTGATACGCCGTCTCATGGAAGAGCTTCGAATACCTGCATCGCAAGCCATGTTTTTTCAAGAGATAAGATTCTTGAAAGCCATATACAAATATTAACGCTAATCCAGCTATCCAGCTTCATAATTTTCTGCCTATCTCTCAAAACCACTGAAGAGATCAGGAAAATGATTGTAGAAATATTTTATCTCGAAGTTAAGTCATAAGAAATGGTGCTTGCGTCTCCTAAAGCAAAGTTATTTTACAAGAAACATTGTGTTATCTCGGTTGGTGCACCGAGCGGGCTTGTTAGCCGCGATTCACGGCTTAGATACAAGAACTGGTCCCTGGCTCGCCTGCCGCGATCATATCGCCGCCCATTGTTCCCAGTCACTACGTTACGATCGTGAATGACTGTCACTTTCTATTTTTACGTCAGATTTTGTGGGTGTCTGGAAGTATTTTTACAGCAGCTATTTCAGAATCTCATGAAAGCTTTAAGACGTTGTTTTTTTTGTAGACGATCTGGCACAATTTAGAGTAGTGTTCATTCATTCAACAGTGGCGTTCATTTCAGTGATATGTTTGATGTTTTAGACATTTTACAGGTAGTATGCATGCATTTGTCTTTCCACTTTCACATTTGCTTCATCCATTGGCTTAGAAACATATTTATATACAGGATAAGTTTTTATCCAGTGCGCAAATTTTAACCATGAATTCAGTATATCGTTCTAGAGCCCCTAGCGCAGAAATTTTTCGCCAGTTTTACAAAAAAAAAAACAGCGGTTTCATAGAAAAGTGCAATACCTACGCGGTCAAAATGTATGGAACAGCTGATTTTGTTTTGTATAACCGGCGAAAATTTTCTGCGGTAGGGGGTCTAGAATTATATGCTGAATTCATGGTAAAAGTTTGCGCACTAGATAAAAACTTTTCCTGTATTACTGTGGTTTCATCTTAAAATTTTGAAAGACATCGGATAGTCTTTCCGTCTATTCCGACCGTTCCTACGTTCATCTGTCAGTAAGAAGGATGTACCTATCTTAGAGGTCAGCTATGCAGTGGGTGGCCGATCATTTCTGTAACCCCACCTCGTTTGTTGGTTTTCGGTGATGGATAGCCGTGTAATTATAGCCGATTATCTGTCTACCCGCCCGCCTCGGGGAAACTGGGTAGTCGGGTGGAATTTTAAAATTGTTGTTAATGCTTATAGTCAGTTATGGTAATAAGCTTATTATCGATAGCTGTTCTACTGGTGTCAGTACTGGTTTATGAAGTTTTATTGCTGATTAATTTAAAGTAAAGTTGCAATTGAATTTACCAGTTGGTGTACTTGCTGAGCAGACCACTTTTCATTTATTCATATCTCCTGAAAGCCCCTGGTGCCCTCTGTTTTATTTATCCTGGTCATCATTAGCTTTTTCAAAATTGCAAACGACGTTTCAAGGCAAGTCGAGGACAACGTGAGGAAAGTCTTGAGTCTAAAGCAATGATGGAAGAACTGTGTGAAGGATAGATGATGTGACTAGAGTATGAGCAGTAGTATGGGCCCCGACTTACGAGCTGTATGTAGATCGTGAGTTCGAACCCAGGCAGGCACTTTACTTCTTGTAAGTATTTAGTTTCATCACTCCGCTCTCAAAATGGTGAAGGAAAACGGCATCTCCTAGAACTAAACATTCGAAGAATTTTGACCAACCCGCACTGGACCTGGGGCTTGTCTCCCAGCAGAGGGAACATTATAGTCTAATTATGTATTACTAGCTTTTGCCCGCGCGGAACTTTCATCCTCCATTTAACTGCCTTAGGGGTTGAATTTCGAAAAATCCTTCCTTATTCCTTGTCTACATTATAAAGGGAACCTCGATGTGCAAAATTTCAGCTTTCTTGGTCCAAGGGCTTGGGCTGGGCGTTGATGAGTCAGTCAGTCAGGACTTTTCTTTTTATTAATATAGATAGATGTTAAGTATGACTAGACTCGGGGTGTAGACTACTGGAATGACGACTAGGTAATACGGGTAGCTAAGTATGTAAGAAGAAAACATATTGCGTCGACGCTAAACTAATTGGGATAAGGCTTCTTTTTCACCAGAGATGTGCTATAAGCTAAGCTACCATACTATGTTACCGTTTCCATTAATACTAAACTGTTAGCTGTAGCGGACCGAGTAAGATTATGTTCCGCGGTTTCATCCGCGTAGTTCCCGTTCCCGTGGGAATACGGGGATAAAATATAGCCTATGTCACCCGGGGATAGTGTAGCTTCCCAACAGTAAAATATTTTTTCAAATCGGTTCAGTAGTTTCGGAGCCTATTCAATGCAAACAAACAAACAATCAAATCTTTCCTCTTTATTAATAGTATAGATATGGAAGATAGAGATTATTATAGTATAGATGAAGATGCGCCGCCGCCCGCAAGGTACACACGGCTACACATCAAGCTATACATTCTCTGCTGATCTCGCGTTGTATAGGATTTCCGTACAATGCGAGATCAGCGTTAACTGGAAATGTATAGCTTGATGTGTAGCCGTGTGTAGCTAGCTGTGCGAGGAAGATGCGCAGCTCGAGAGTAGGAAAGTAAGTAGGTACATTGCGAGATATAAACTAAGTTTTTGCTTCCACGATGGATGTCTACTTTCAGTAATAAACGCGCGCCAACTGCAGGTATCCAATCTGCTCTGCACATAGCCATACTACTCGAGCACCCATAGTTCCCACCCACAGCATCCTTCCATATAAAAAACATAGCTTAGTTCAACTCGTTTCCACCAGTAGGTACTATGCTATGTGGAACAATGAATATGATGGATATCAAACGCATCCTTAGCAACGTAGTATAGCATATCTTTGGTGGAAAAGCAGCTTTAGGATTGAGACGACGCGCGACGGCGACGGCGACGTTTCAAGACAAGAACTTTTCCTGCATGAATTTTGAGACCCTGCCTTATCTTGCAGCAATATTTCACACGCAGCAAGCTATGTTGCATGTGTTAGTGCATCTACATATAATTCAGTATGGTTGGCATCAGCTACTTCTCCCGGAACGCTTCCCGGTGGTCGCTGACTCACACAGCTCTCAGTGTGAACACAACACTGCATTCTACGCGGTCAGCGGAAACCGATGACCGTGTAATGTGACCACCGTTCGGAAACAATGTTATCGGGCTGCAGAAGATAATCATTGACTTGTGTGCATGGATGTATGGCATCATCTTGTTTATTACTTATCTTTTAAAAAGTTTTCATCTCTTTACCTCAAGTGACTTTATTCTTTATTCATTATTTTCAAGTTTGTGTATGTATATTTCTTTGGCACGCTCTGAGTGTAGCCTAAACGGCTTGATGGATTTTAGCTTGAGAGGCGTCGTTAGATTCGTTTCAATTGCGAGAGCGAAACTGGGTAGGTAAGTACCTAGGTATATTAAAATTATAAAATTTAAATAGCAGATTTTTGGCGCGGGCATCTTCATGGCTGCATGAGATTGCGTATAGTATAGTCAATTTCTTAAAACAAAAGTTTTGTTTCCATCTTTATTAAGTTATTATTTTAAGCAGTCTGTTTTTTTTTTCTTTATGGATTTGTTTTTAGTCTTCCAGTTTCAAATATCGTGGTTACTTACTCGGATGCGTGTGCGTCGTTTAGCGCCTGCTCTTCTAAACGAGCTGCGCCCGCGTTGTCTTGTACAACTTGTACGTCTTAAAAGCTTTCACGGTTCATTTTGACACCACGAACACAACCAAAACTGATTCCCAACACTGCACTGTTAATTAGTAGTAGGTACTTTAAGATGCGTTCCGTTTCGAAATCATCAATGATTCCGTTATTCGCTCAGGCAGACAAATACCATCATAAAACTTAAAAGTGTCCTTTTATTTTAACTACCTCCGATGTCTCGTTCTGATTTATATTTCTAACTTACAAGGTTAACTTTGTTCTCAGAAAATGCAAAGATTTTTTTCTTTGCCAGTTCGTTCGTTTTTTTCCGAATACGAAAACGTGAAATGTTTCGACGCTCGCCCAAATAAATGGTTGAGGGAACCATTGTGTGGGTTTCGGAGAGCAGGTAGACTTTTTTGCCGTTGTACGGCCGTACTGGCGGCGAAAAAAACGCGTAATTTATTGGAGCCGGCTGTTTTTGAACAGTAGTTGTGTATCGGGGACAGTTATATGTAAAAAGACGGCTGAAAATATCCTTTCTTTTCGAATTTGGTAAGACTGGTTTAGGTCGTGGTGGTGGTTTCCATGTTGAATTAAAACAATAGGTTCAGTAGGTACCTAAGTAACTGGTCACCAGAGGTACAACCGGTACAGGTCATCATACTTGTTATAAGTACGAGTCTCCATCATCTGCCTAGCCTTTTCCAGACTATGTTGGGGTCAGCTTCAAGCCCAACTGGATGCAACTGAAAACCAGTATTTTACATGAAGCGACTGCCTAACTGACCTCCACAACCCAGTTATTGGGTGATACGATACGATACAGTCAGATTTTCGGGCTCGTAACGACTGTCAAAGATCCACAAATTACAGCGGGGCGCTTAACGTGTTTTCCGCAGCACGGAGGGTCTCGATAAGTAAAAAAGATGGTGGACCCATCCACGGACTAACCGCCGCAAGCGTTGCTTAACCTGATCGATAGGTCTGTGCCGCTGTTATTACGTAGCCACAATCCCCTCTTTCTTGGCCAAAGTTTCCTAAACATATCCCATAAAATTCAGAGCTATAAAAGCTCACGGTACCGCCCACGAGCAACAAGTTAAAATGCCGTTGCAAAGCAATGTTTCTATTAAACCACCTCGCCCTACACAGTTAGGAAGCCATTAAACAAATTGTCGTTACAAGTAAATCATAATTTCTAAAATAGCAAAACAGCTTGCAGGAAGTTGAGCGATGAAGCTTCCGTTTAATAACAAACGTTTCGGCTGATGATCGCGTCCTAAACAAACACAGATTTCCATTAATGTCCGCCAGACGGACAGGCTTAGCCGTATATATTTATTGATTTATTGATCGTAAGGAGAAATCCCGTCGGCTGTAATTTAAACGGGCATCCAAAAAGCCGACCGTGGCTTGGAGCCGGACAGGGCAATGTTTGGACATGTTTATGATAAAATAAAAATACCCGCTGTATTTACGTGTGCGTGCGTGCCATATCTATGTTTGTGTTACTTATATTTTGATTCGATCTATCAGTTGCTGGTGTGAAATATTTGTATAGTAGAGTATTGTTTGGGTAGGGAATGGAGTTTGTATAAATATATCAATCACTCATCAATGTTAGGCGACCTACTAATGCTCTATTTTTATCTGTTTATTCAGCATACTTTTTGACGAAGATTTGTTATGTTTTGAAACACAGTCTAGTGTGCAAAAGAGAGTAGGTAATGCAATTAATGAATTCACTTGAGTGATGAGTCAAATAAGAAATTGAAAAACAAAATGCTCAATTAATTACCATCAACTTATATCAGTAGAAAGGGGATTGGATTGGAGGACACTTTCAGCTTTTTTGGAAGTCAAAAATAAAATAAAATATTTAGATACTCTTTTCCATTCCCTGTTCCAAGTGGCCCCGCTAAGCAGATGCAACATCTACTCGGGGATACCTGCGTCCACCCGCTATCTATCCTTTTACTGCCACCGCGCCGTCCCTTTCACACAATAAAGCTGTTCCATAAGGGAGAAAGAGATAGGCATAAAAGCACTACAAATTACATTATTACTGTAAGAATTACGATTATGTAAGACGTTAGTAGAATTTTGAGATGAGTTTTTTTTTTTGCTCTCTCCATAAGCTTTTTCCATATGTTTTTTGATTTTGGGATGACGAGGTAGTCTAGGTATCTAGATGTGAGGACCTTGACCTAGATATAAGGTCTAGTATAGACGCCAGCACATCAAGCTACCCCAAACAATTACAAATACAATAACAATTATAAATATATATACCTAACTATATATAAATATAAGCACATATAAATACCGGCTGATTTTTTTTAGCGTCTGGAAAAAAATAGGGTATAATAGGTGAACGGAGTAGACCCCTATGGCACAGAAACTACACTTTTTTTTTTTTTGAAAACTGAAATGATATTAACCTATCAATGAATACTATTACTTATTTGTAGTAAACTTTTCATATTAAAACTAAAAAAAATAAAATAAAAAAAAAAACCAAAAAATTGGCAAATAATATCAAAATCCAACTTATAGGCACCCTACTCTACGCGTACAAATTATCAATGAAAATTCGTAGCGAAATTCAATCCTTTGAAGCCGGCCGCTTTTTTCGCAGGCGTCGGTACCGCTCACGTTTCACCGCATGCGCATTCCCTCCCGCCCGCGCGCGCCGCTCCGCTCTCCGTTTCTCCAGTCACCTGCGATTGGTCACAGCGTGACGTCGATCGCTGTTTTTTCCGCGTGTGCTTCAACTGCCCAGTGATTGTTTTCATAATGACGTACGCATACTCCAGCGTAGAGTACCTTGCCATGATGAGGTATTATTTTTTGTCCGGTAAAAATTTTAATGGTGCGAGGCGATTGTACGCCGACGAAGAATACCCACAATCCCTTAGACGTAACGGAATCCCTGACCCCCGGAACCCCAACACAGACTTGATATTCCGCACTTATCTGCGGTTCCTTGACCATTGCCAGTTTCAGCTCCCCGGTCATGCCAGGGGCAGAGGCCGGCCACCCTTGTTTATACATGTTGAAGACGCCATTCTGGAATATTTCCAGCAACAACCGAAGAGGAGGAGCACCCGGCAAGCAGCTCGTCGATTTGGCGTAAACCAGTATGTGGTATGGAAGCTACTCCATTCGATGGATACGCATCCATACCACTTCTTACGCGTGCAAGCTTTGCATGCTCTGGATCCTGGACCTCGTATTGAGTTCTGTCGCTGGCTGCAGAACCAACCGCAGGAGAACATTCTATGGACCGACGAGTCCATATTCACCCGCGTTGGTATCTACAACGTACACAATTAGCACTGGTTGAGTTTTCAAAACCCACACAAAATAAAAGAACACGCAGCTAATCGCTCAACCACTTCACTAACGAGCCGTCTTATTCTTACCGCATTTTTTGGCAATTCGCTTAGTCCACTATGCATTTGTTTCAATGGTTTTAGATTACAATAATAATTATTAGAATTCTTTTTTTTACACATCAAGTTATAACCTTCGAAATACAGATGAATGTGAGTGATTGTTATAAGAATTTAATATCAACAGGTTTGTTTACATTTCTATCAAAGCTTTACCGATCTTACGAGACGTAATTTATTTTGTTTACGGTTTCAAGACACGCGTCACACAGTGTATCAAATTATTTGCCTACTACAACTCCACACAGCACGGTGACGTGTGTAGGTACACGCGCAAATGTATGCGTAAGGATCAGTTGCAAAGATATACACTTCATCATTCTTCATTCATGGGTGATCGCAGCTGACGCTCGTTTACTATTACTATTTTGGCTATTATTAGTTTTACGCGCGTGTCGTAGGATGTATTCTTTTTCATGTATTTTAAGGATATTCCGAACTTTTATTAAATCAATGGTACTAGGGAAAGGTCAGCGTATATGAGTCCTATTCTACTTACACGACACGTCATATTGTTGTCCAGACGCTAAAAAATGTCATCCGGTATACATAAAAACAAATGAGTAAAACAATGAGAAAACATTACCGTTGTAATGATACTGCCAACTTTTTGCGAATGTACTCGTGAACTTTAATTTTGAAGGACAAACGGTTGGTTGCCATCCTGATTTCTTGGGGGAGCGCATTCCACAGAGAGATAGACTGGACGAAGAAAGAAGAGTGAATGAAGTCTGTGCGGTGAGTGGGACATTGAAGAAGACGATTATGGGATAAGCGTAAATTTCTATTGTGGTTTGCGCAAATGTACTGAAAGTGGGGAGCTAGATAAATAGGGGAAGAGGGAGAATCAAGAAATGAGAACAAGGTGGTCAGCGCCCTTTGCTCTCTGCGCTGGCGTATGGGTAACCACTTTAGAAGGGACCGATGCGCAGAACCATAATCGTATTTACGTAGATTGAAAATGAATCGAATGCAGTTATTGAGAAGACGGTCAAGTTTATCGAGGAGATCTGCATTCAGGTCATAATAGCACACATCACCATAGTCGATGATGGGGAAAATTAAGGAATCATTACTTCATATGTTCATAACCGACGAAAAATTTCTTCGCTAGGGCGTCTAGTCTAGAATTAAGGTGCTGAGATGGTTTTAGTTTGCGCGTCGAAATCCCTGCTACCATGTGTCCAACAGTAAGTACATTTCAGATAAACCTATAAATGGTTAATGTTATACTACTGTGCATATCAAACAAGCAATTTTTTTTTTTAATTCCGATGCAAAATAAATTTCTATGAGCACGTTAGTGGGCTAGTTAAAATTTAAATTTCAAATCTCCCGATCTCATAAGCATGTAGTTACCCACGTACCCACGATAGCAGCGCAGGCGCAGCATCACGCATCTCCTAACAAAGGACAAGATAACCAGTTTATTTACATGGCAACTAAAAGAAAAGACTCGATTGTATGTAAAACAAGCGCTGCAAACGGGCCATAAACTTTATTATAACGAGCCGACCGCGTGCCCCGCAATCCCCGCACCGATTTATACAGATGCCCAAATCGAATGATTTTTATCTCGATTCTTAATCGACACGTTTTTACTTACACGAGAAGATTAGCCTTTATAGGATATAGCATTTAATATTTTGAATTACAAATTGTTTACCGTTTTCGATTTTTGAAATCGTAAAGTTAATTTGAGATTCGTGCGTATTAAAAACAGGTGGCAACACTGCTTTGGTAGATGAACAATAACATTCGCATGAGACAGGTAGCATGTTGCATGCAAAATCTTATTACCTATTCTACCACGTCTAATCAATTAGATTGGTATTAATTCATTACGCAATGATTCACACTATATAGGTAGGTACTGAATTTATTATGAGAAAATCCCACAGACACTGCTTGAAGCTACGAATCAGATGAGGTTTCAAATCGCTTCTAACTCGGATTACAAAACAAAGGCAGATAGACCGCGCGGAACACTAAGAGTGAAGCCAAAAACACAAATACTAAAGCATCGTATTTTATGTAACATACAATGCGACGCTTTAGTATTTGTTTTTTTTTTTAGTTTAGATTATAAAACAAAGGCAGATACATCGCGCGGAACACCCAAGAGTCAAAAAAACAAATGCCTCGCATTACCTATACAGGAAAAGTTTTTATCCAGTGCGCAAATTTTTACCATAAATTCAGCATAATAATTTCTGCGTTGGGGTGTCTAGAATGATATTATCATTCTAGACACCCCAACGCAGAAATTATTCGCTGGTTATACAAAAAAAATCAGCTGTTCCATACATTTTGACCGCGTAGGTATTGCAGTTTTCTATGAAACAGCAGATTTTTTTTTGTACAACCGGCGAAAAATTTCTACGCTAGGGGTTCTAGAATGATATGCTGAATTCATGGTTACAATTTGCGCACTGGATAAAAACTTACCCTGTATACAATACGACGCTTTAGTATTTGGTTTTTTGGCTTCACTCTTGGTGTTCCGCGCGGTCTATCTGCCTTGTTTTATAATCTGAGGCTTCTAAATTCATGTTTTCCCTATCCATCAGTAGGCAAAGCGTACCTTATCGGTTATTATTAGTAGCTCGAAGGTGCATCATGCCTGCATAGTGCTGAACCAAGTCACTTACTGTGAGGTTATAAGGGCCTTATCACACTGCAGATTTGTGAGCACGTCCAAGGAGGCCATTGCTGTGTGTGCGTTAAAGTCAAATCATCAGGCATATAAAAGACATTTCCGAATGTCAAAATTATCAAGAAATTTACTGTTACCCCTTCCAAAAGATAGATATTGGTGGTGTCGTATGGAGTGAGCACACCACGCGTGCGTGACGTAATCGCCGCGTTTGCGTACCGTGGGCTATTCAATAGCCAATAGCCGCTTCGCACCAGCGGAAAGCACGTTCACAAATCGCCTCGGTAGAAATACGTTGGCAAATCGTTAGTGTGATGATGACGCTCTAAGCATTACAATGGAGTCATCATCTCGTCATCTGCCTAGCCTTTTCCCAACTATTTATGTTGGGGTCGGCTCCCAGTCTAACCGTATGCAGTTGAATACAAGTATTTTACATGGAGCGACTGCCTATCTGGCCTCCACAAATCAGTTACTGAGTACCTAATACCATACTCCTTGGTAAGATTGGTTGTCAGACTTTCGGGCTTCTGACGACCCGTAACGAACGTCAAAGATCCACGAATGACAGCCGAGACTAGCGGCTTCCGACGCACGGACAGGCCTTGGTATGTAAAGATAGCCATCCATCCACGGAACAACCGCGACAAGCGTAGCTTAACCTCATCGAAGTGTGTGGTTGTTATTACTTAGCCACAAGCCTCACCGTAAGTATTACAATGGAGTGTAAAACTGAAATAGTGTGTAGCGAGCGTTAAGGGTGATATGCATGACGAATGGTGATACGACCCGGAGAGTTTACGAGGCAAATTTATTAATTTTAAACGCTCCGGTGTGCCTCCGTCAAGCAATATGATTAGAAGGTGCTAGATTTTGTAGTTGGGTGGGTTTGGTGTAGAAACTTACCGATATAAAACAAGTAATGAGCTTTTATTACTTTAGTTACGTCAAAAAATAATAAAATGCTCATGATAGTCATTCTAGTTATTAATTCTTTATGAGGGGGAAGCGCTTTTTTTTTTTGCAATTTGCAGGAAGACAGCAAGGACAGTGTCAGTAGGGTTTCTTTTTTGAGGGTCGGAAATTATGAGATAACTTCTTTCGCTCTGGGTGGAACGGGAGGGCGCGTCAGACTGTTACTGACTAAAACCCACCCGTATTCCTTCAGTTGCCTGTGTGCCAGGGGCCACGGTATCTCTTTCGAACAACCCGCATCCCTGGCAGGCGTCGGCTTGCGGAGCCCACTAGTTGGTGCTGATATCTCTTTGAGGCGCGTGTGGAACACAACGCGCCGAAGTCAGGAGGGTTGGTTATCTATCTATCTATATATATTATAAAAGGAGAAACTGACTGCGCACAGCCGAAACTGCTAGGACTAGGAACGTGAAATTTTACAAATGGCTTCCCTTTACAATGTAGGGGAGCACTAAGAAGGGGTTTTTGAAAATTCGACCTTTAAGGGGGTGAAAAGGGGGGATTTTGTTTGTACGAAAAATCTTATTCCTTGAGTTGCTTGAAACTTGGCACAAATACTTATCTAAGTAAATTATAAAGTTGGTAATATATTGTTTTTCTAAACTACCCCCTAAAGAGGGATTGCGGGGTGTCAAAGTTTGTATGGAAGAATTTTAACGCGCGGTCTGATTAACTCGAAACTCAGTATTTATGTCTAAAATGAAATATAAAGAATAACGTGTATCAGAGTTTTTCGAAAAATCTACCCCTAAAGGTGTAAAATGGTAGTCCGTAATATTATAAATGTGAAAGTTTGTGAAGATGATTGGATTTTTGTTACTCAATTACGCAAAAACGGCAGAAAGGATTTGGATAAAATTTGGCACACAGATAGATTATAACCTAGATTGACACACAGGATACTTTTTATCCCGGTAGTACGTTCCCGCGGGATAATTTACGACTTCCACGCGGGCGAAGCCGCGGGCGGAAGCTAGTAATTCTATAAAGCCATATTTGTTACGATCACAAATCACATTTCAATCAACATACATCCTAACACTGGTCTGATTTCGCGAGGTACTTTCCCTAGCATCCCTTTAAAAAAAGGACACATCACACACACACATTACATGACATTTCCTAACATTTGCTATGCAATCTGTAGAAGGTTCTACTTTTTTAATCAGTATTCGAACCAACTAGGCACAGAATATTAGAATGGAGCTCATTCCTTCCTCTGTGACCTCAACCAAATTTAAAAAATAATTATAAACAACTTTAATGATTCAATGACCACACAACGAAGTAACCAATATATCTTGATTATAATCTAGAAATATCACAAGAATCTCAATCCAATCTCTTTTGGACATCGCGTTGAAACCACAATGCAGCTGCAGTTCTCCATTTTGCATCCCAGTTTTTCGAGGTTTGAAATTCGAACGATTGAGGTGTAAATTTCATGATGGCTTCCTTGTGAAACAAAACAAATAAATTCGCGCTCGTGTGTTGACTTATATGTGTGTGGGGTCCGAAGTTAACGTTACAGAATAGCCCTATTGGTATCAATGACGTGTTTTGAATAGACGCGTCATACACGAACATTAGAGCACTCAAATACAGCGTAAACCATGAATGCAGCTAGGTACCTACTAGACATACAATCATACAGTGCGCGAAGAACAGGAAAGACATATACCCTATTACCGATTCCTGTTGTTAGAAAGAGATAATCAAATATATTTAGTTACGTCACTAGCGTGTCGCCGCGTCACTGGATGGTACGTAACTGACACGAAAGGCAATTACCTTGCATTTATCTTGCCAATATTGGCGCCGGTAACGCATCACTAGTGCCTACCTAGACTTATACTGTTGGCAACTGTCTCAGGTTTTAATGATGCCGGTGAAATGTCAGTCACGAAGGCATTCCGATTTTGTTCATTTGCTCAGTAGTAGTAGCTCAACAAATCTCTTAGGGTGCTGCAGGTGTCTCTAGGCAGCGGTAACCTGCCTAGAAAGTTGTCTATGAAATTGCTGTTCTTTTTTTAAATAACCGCGTTTTTTTCTTTACGCAAGGAGTCTAGAATCATTTATTGTGCCAGTTTACATATCGATGTCCATGCCACCCTATATTAATACTGCTGTTGATCTGTAAGTACTTTAGAATGGGTGTGTACATGCTACGCCTCGATAACGGGTCATGTAAGCTCTAGACATCTGTAATGCCAGACTTGTGGCCAGTCAGATCGTATCGTATCCGTCTGTAGGTAATTACGATTGGTATTGCCATGTTTTAGTACTTTGTGTGTTTGTATTTTAGATTTTCTCTATATAATTATGTGCAACTAGCTTTTGCCAGCGGCTTCGGTCGCGTCGGAAATTATACCACGACATCGTACCGGGATAAAAAAAAGTATGCTATGTGTGAATCCAGGTTATAAACTATCTGTATGCCGAATTTCATCCAAATCCGTTCAGTAGTTTTTGCGTGAAAGAGTAACAAACTTTGATCCATCCATCCGTCCTCACAAACTTAGTAGGTAGTATTATAATACTAGCTTCTGCCCGCGCCTTCGCCCGCGTGGAAGTCGGAAATTATCCCGCGGGAACGTACTACCGGGATAAAAAGTATCCTATGTGTTAATCTAGGTTATAATCTATCTGTGTACCAAATTCCATCCAAATCCATTCAGTAGTTTTTGCGTGAAAGAGTAACAAACCTCAGTATTATAAGAACGTCTAGGTATTACTAAGATTTATGAAATTGTAATCTCGTTCTTGGGTGGCATTTGTTTTCAGAACTGTGTTTGGTTCAAAGTTATATTATTCATGAATTCTCTTTTTAACCGACTTCAAAAAGAAGGAGGTTATCATTTCGACATGTTTATATATATATATATTTTTATGTATGTTCGGGCATAACTCCGTCGTATATAGACGGATTTGCAAAATTATTTTTTTGTTCGAAAGGGGTTTGTTCCGAAATGGTCCCATATAAATTTCATATAGATCTGACGATGCGTTTTGGAGACAGACAACGGAACTCTTCAAAACTTTACAGCAAATCAACCGCGAATGCGGCTATCGCATAAATATGCATTGTTTTGACCCTGAGGATGATGAAATTTCGAATTGGTGTGGCGTAGGTAACTAAAAAGTGAAAAATAAAAACTTTTTTCAAAAAAATATCAACCGACTTCCAAAAAAACACTACAAAGTGCAAAATAACTTTAATTTCGGAAGGCGGTGACAAAGAATTAAAATACCTACACGTCCAAAGTCACCGACTTCCGAAATTAAAGTTATTTTGCACTTTGTAGTGTTTTTTTGGAAGTCGGTTGATATTTTTTTGAAAAAAGTTTTTATAGAATCCCTTTAGAATCGTTTTTCTTTCGTATTTCGCGTGTATCGGAGGTGCAGGCATAAATCTCACAAACACCCAACTACATATTGTATTACGTTTATAAGTATTAGCAGTAAAACGAATGTTTCACAATAAACTTAGCAATATACCCACATACAGTCTTGAGATAACTATCCACCCACAGTTGCCACACATACTTAACACCGCCATTAAAAAGCACACCTACTAAAAACGAGTCGATAATCATTATAATAGTTCGTTGTAGTTGGAAAGTGATAAACAACGATAACAATCATCGCAGGCGGCTAGTTTGAACTGTATTTTGCATCTCCGAGGCGGCACGTCAAAGGAGTAATCATGCCCTCCGCGTCCGATGCTGAGGAGGTATCCACGCACCTCCCGTGGGCGGTAAAATGTTGCTTGTTGACTCTCAAAACTGATTTGGTTGTACAATCAGTTAGATAATGTTTTAGTGGATAACATTTCGAAATATTGATTTTTCGTGGTATTCAAAGATTCGGAAGTCGATCAAATATCAAATACTGGAGCTGTCTTTGATGTTGAATAATCTTTTTGTTATTTTTCTTTGATTCTAAAGAGCGGAAGAAAATAAAGCAGAAAAGATCAAAGTATTACTTAAAGCCTGTCAGATTACTAAGATTTAAATGACTGGAATTTAATTGATTGAATAATATTTTAGAAACCAACGAGGTTAGGGCCGGATTATGACGTACCTAATCTATCAAAAAGATCACAGGGAAATAAAAAATCCACGTTCTTTGTATAAAAATATGATATTTGATCAATCACACATACCTACATATTCTCATGTCGATCTTCAAACGTTACTTTGACATTGTGGTGGAAAAATACAAATAGTCACAATTAAGTCTTTGTAATTTTATATTTTTGATCATAAAAAAATATGACTTTAAAGTACTTACTCCGGGTTTTACAATTTTACTTACTCTCTTTAATTTCCCTAGAAATTAGGAACCTACACAATGAAATTCTCTGTTGTATAAAAGAATACATAACACCAAAAATACTTATGAAATATAATTTAGAAGCCCAATCAAATTATCAAGCGCCATATTAACGATATGACCGTACATTTTTTACGGTACCAAGTTCGGTGGTATCTCAACGAGGCGTGTTGTAATAAATTTGGACACGATCGACGGCTCGCCGCGTTAGCACCGACACAAACACTAACAATGTTTACCGAGCAATAGACAACATTTTTTTTGTTCACCAGCTAATTGGTCACTGGAAAACGGAGCTCGTAATGAGATGTTCGGAAAACCTGTATGAAGAAAAAGTTCGTGACTTTTTGTTTTGAAGATTGGTATTTTACAATATTGGTGCGATGTTTTGGTTCTGTTGGGCGAAATTGAGGTTCTTCAATGAGGTTTCTTGATATTTTAAAATGTAATGCTATAAGGACTTCAAGAGATAAAAACTTACTCAGTAGTTGAACCTCTAGTAGGGCTGATTTTACCATCTTTTATCTGTAGAGTAAAATTTACGTCTGACAATTTTACTCTGGAAGATCTGTCAAAAATTCAAAATTTATTCTCAGGATAAGCCTTATTCTATGTTTAAAAGTTTGGTGAAATTCGCCCTTAGTCAGATAGCTGTAACAACCTTATCAATAATTATATTTTCTACCCGTTCCGGGTTGAAACCTGCGGGCCGTGGCCCGTCCGAGTACTCGTGGTCTCTTCTCAAAACGGCTGGTTGGCAGTTGGCACTTCCTGTCTCTCAAGGGCTGGTTTTTACCTGCCAAAGGCTAAGCATTGCCATACTACGTGGTAATGCCACCTGCAGTCTCTAGGGTACATTACCAGTCGACAGCGGTGCGGATAAATTTTCGACGCTATGTTCTAGTTTGTGAATAGTTTTAGTTAAGTTAAGATATAATTTTGTTATTTTTATTCATTTATTACTTATTTGTTATTATTTGCGTACATTGTGGTCGTTGTATCTTGTGAAAAAAATAAGAAAACCTAAAAAAAACAGAGCCTGAAGATTGATGATGTGCGATTACTTACATGCTTAATCAATTAATGTCGCCTTAAGGCCTAAGGAGCTCGTAAAAACGCCTTGTATTGTATGTAGGTAATGGTCTTGTATGTGTCTATCTGTTCGTTGATTTCCACAGTTAAAGTTAATAGAATATCATCATCATCATAATAATTTCAGCCGACAGACGTGCACTGTTGGACAAAGGCCTCCCAACCGTACGCAAAATACGCGCTTTGACGTGGAGTTGCGGACAACAGCCCGTTTTACCTACCTAAAGGCCTCCCAAAGCCCCGGCACTTCGCAAACGTTTCTGTGCTTCTCGCATCCATCGGATTCCTGCGGCCTTCACCTGGTCATCGGTCCAACTTGTGGGAGGCCTTCCCACTTTACGTCTTCCGGTACGCGGTCGCCACTCCAGAACCTTCCGGCCCCATCGACCATCTGTTCGATTGAAGTTTGGTAATTCTTCGGGCTATGTCGGTTCACTTGGTTCTCCTATGGATCTATACATATAAATAAAAAGAAAAATCTTGACTGACTGACTGACCGACTTATCAACGCCCAACCCAAACCATTTGGATCTAGAAAGCTGAAATTTTGCACGGAGGTTCCCTTTAGACGAGGAATAAGGAAGGACTTTTCGAAATTCAATCCCTATGGTAGTTAAATAGGGATGAAAGTTCTGCGCGGGCGGAGCCGCTGGCAAAAGCTAGTATTTTCGTTAATCAATAATAATTCATAATGTGAATATTAAAAAGTATGTGTCATTCTCTAATCTACGTAGACATCACTACTTACCTACATGTCAAAATATAAGTATCTTACAACATAGTGATGTACTTATTTATTTAAATTTCTTTCTTTACGGACCTTTAGCCTTTCAAGTGCTGTTAAGTTTAATGTTCGCTTTTCAAAATTTGACTGACAGCTCGTTGTGCGCCTGATTTTTTTCCAAGATGGCTGCCTTGAGTTAATCACTTTGATAAATAAGATGATAAAAGGATTTATTTTTAGTTACGTTTTTAAAACAAACAGAGTGGGGCATAGTTTTAAAGTTGTTTTAACTGTCAGTAGATCTAAACCCACGATAATCTTTTTTTAATGTGGCATTTTAATGTTCCCAACTGGAAGCAAGTAGGTAACTATTTTATTTTAAACTTTTTACTTGTAACTTTAAATTATTATTTTTATGACACTGTTAACTTTGACAAATTATGTTTCTAGGTAATTTAGTACGTATTAAGTAACAATTTTAATAACACTTCAAACTGAATGTGCCACATCAAGTGCGTTGATGTCTTTTGTATCGAAGGACCTCATGCGTAAGCGGAAAACACGATACACATACATAAAGTATTTAATTTTCCACCTTAACAGTTAAAAACTAGTTCCTAGTAATATTTAACATTCTAACGACCAAATTCTAATGAGGTTTCCTGCCTAAATCGTATTTATCTAATAGGAATCTACTAAAAAACATGATTAGTGTTATACCTATAATAACATGTCCCACGAAGACGGCTAGCTAATAATTATGAAACGATAGTATCTCATAAAAATGCGCTTGTAACATACTTTATAGCTACGATTAGCTCTGCGCAACGTAAAACCAATTTAAATAAATTTCAAAAAGGCATTTATGAGAAAACCCCATAGCGAGCCTCCACACCAATCTAATTTAAACCCTCCTGTTTGACTGAAAGGTTTATATCGGAAAAACGACAAAAAACCTGCGCCTGAGTCATTCTCGTTAGTCAGACGAGTTGCCGCGGTACCTGTCTCATAAGTGGCGATGTTTGTTTATTTAAAATCACACCTTAACTAAATAAAATACGTTGCATAATTCAATGTGTAATTATGGTGGTTACGACATTTTTCAGTGGGTGAGTCCGTCTTGTTAGTAAGCTTATTGTTACCGGTGCGACTTCCGTCCTTGTCTAGCGCGCGTGTTTGGGTGCGCGTGGGTGCTGCTATCTCTTTCTAATCGTTACGGCAAGGTCGGCTCGTTAAAAGCTCTTAACGAGAAGCGAAGGAAAAGCACGAGCCTCGCTGAGGCTCTCAAAGTTTTACTTTTTTTTTTTTTTTGTTTAGCAAGTTTTGTAGGTTTTTTATGAGCATGTTGTGGTAGTATCTACTTATCTAATTCTTTCGTTATTCCTACCTATGTTTATTGTTAATTTTCTTTTAGAACTTATTACATAATATAACATTACGCTTATATTCCCCGAAGGGTTAGTCAGGGGTGTAACTATAGAACGAATTGGCGAAATACCCCACATTTCGCCAATTACATTTAAGCAGTGACGTAACTAGGGTGGGGCAGGCAGGGCACGAGCCCTTGGTGCCTATCGAAGGGGGCGCAAGACGTCGCCATTTTTTTTTAAGACTTCAATAAACCATTTCATACCGTTGTCTATACTAATATTATAAAGAGGAAAGATTAATTGATTATTTGTTTGCATTGAATAGGCTGCGAAACTACTGAACCGAGTTGAAAAACTATTTCACTATTGTGAATTAAGCTACACTATCCCCGGGTGACACAGGCTATATTTTTGGTTTTACGGGAACTATGCGGGTGAAACCGCGGAGCGCTGCTAGTATCTAAGAAATCTGAAGAGCATGAACTTGAATTTATTGTAAAGTTAGGGGATGAAAGCGTATTTCCAAAGCTGCCCATTTCTATTCAAATTCTGCTTAAAATTGCGCATTGGAAGTTGTGAGTGATTTTTTAGCAGGTTGAAATTGATACCTTCGGTATAACGAAGGTATCAATTTCAACCTGCTAAAAGATCTAGCTTTGCTCAGTCTAGACCGAGAAGATAATTTACGAAGGGGCGCAAGTGTGATGCGTGCCCTAAGCGCCATTTTCTATTGGCACGCACCTGCGTTTAAGTCACATGTAATAGGCGAGCCTATTGCCATCAACCGAGCTCAAATCCAGACTCCAGGCAGCACCCTAATTGCGTAACTCACGATTAATCATAATCTGTTTCGTTTTGAAACAGATTGTTAAATCATTGCTTCATATGTTCGAAGAATGTGTCTGCTCAGCAACGTAAACAACGCAATGAATACTGTTGAACTGTCAAATTGAAACAGATTATGATTAATCGTGAGTTACGCAATTAGGGTGCAGATTGCTACTGAGAAAGCACTGATGGAAAACTCAATAACAGTTTGCCCGCAGTGGCGTAGCTATCGGAGGGCTAGACGGGGCAGTGCCCCGGGGCCCCCAAGCTCAGGGGGACTACAAATATGACCGACTAGTCGGTACATCATTAATCTTTAAAAAAATAGTCATCCAGAAATTGCATTTTTTTTTTTTAAGGATAACTAATACCACGTATAATCCTTACTAATATTATTCTTTCACACAAAAACGGCTGAACTAATTTGGATAAAATTTGACACACAGATAGATTATAACCTAAATTAACACAAAAGATACTTTTATCCCGGGCGGTAGTACGTTCCCGCGGGATAATTTCCGACTTTCATGCGGGCGAAGCCGCGGGCGGAAGCTAGTACTAATATAAATTGATTCCAAAACCGTATCTTAACTTGACATCATACTTCTGAACTTTGACCATCTCAGTCGGAGGCGCGCTCGGTATGTTCCGCGCGTGTCCCGTTCACACCTGAATCGTGCGCATCTACCCATTTCTCTCCCTCACGGCGCTATCTCGCTCATGTACTGACACCATCCCGTCACGCCACTCAGGATAATCGCCTGAAGAAAACACCTTACGTTAATCTTCGAGTAAGTTCCGAGTCGCAATCAATTTAAATTCTTTATACATTTTAATGTCTTTCAAAGTTTTGTGGATTTGAGTCTATCAGCTGATGTTGTTGGCTGTAGTATAAAACTTATACACAGACATACATGTACATACTACTATCCTATAAAATTATAAATGTGAAAGTTTGTATGCCTATACAGGAAAAGTTTTTATGCAGTGCGCAAATTTTAACCATGAATTCAGCATATCATTCTAGGCCCCCTAGCGTAGAAATTTTTCACCGGTTATACAAAAAAAAAACAGCTGTTTCATAGAAAAGTGCAATACCTACGCGGTCAAAATTTATGGAACAGCTGATTTTTTTTTTGTATTACCGGCGAAAAATCGGCTGAATTCATGGTTAAAATTTGCGGACTGGATAAAAACTTATCATGTATTTAGATGTTTGCATGTTTTTTACTCAATCACACAAAAACGGCTAAACGGATTTGGATGAAATTTGGCACACAGTAGTGGGTAATCTGGAATAACACTATACTTTTTATTGTTTTTATCATCCCGATAGTACGTTCCCACTCATGGGATAGTTTTCGACCACCGCGCGGGCGAAGCCGCTGGCAAAAACTAGCTTTTAGTAATGTATTGGTGTTTTTTATTTAGTTCTTAATGAGCTTCCTGGTACATGTTTGACAGGATTTAATTAATTGGTAGTTTCTATCTCGTCTCGTTGTAACTTTTTTTATTGCTTTTGCATAATCATTATAATTTATTGAGCGTGTGGCTTAACAAAAAGGATGTAGGTAGCTATGGGGATTTATAACGAAAAAACAAATTCAGATTGTATAGTGGTTGGAAGTGAGGGTGCTGAGTATCAAGATTCAATTTCCAGGTCGGTCAATGTGTTTTTGGGTTTTTCTGTCTGAAACTCAGTAGCAGCCCGGTGGCTGGATTTGTGTCCGAATGATGGCAATAGGCTCGCCCCTTATTACCTGGAACGTAAACATAACTGGCGTAATGTAGGTGTGGCTGGCGAATTTTTTTTAGGTATTATACCCCTGCCCAAGCCTTCAGGGAAACAAGGCGTGATGTTATTTTGTGCTAAGTTAAAACAAATAAAGGTCTTAAAAGTTCTTAAGTTAAAAAAAGGACTCAAAACTATTGATATCGCATTATTGACATTTTTACAGCTAAGTGCAAAAATATTGACACCGTTCGATAATCGAAATTTTACTTTTAAATTTAAAAATAACATTTGGTATATCCTGTAAAACAGTTTAAAAGCGATGGCTACAGTAACGTGCTTGTTTATTATAGCGAAGCCAACGCTCCTGGGCCGTCCCGGACAGAAATAAGAGAAAAAAAAAAGTGGTATTTCTGTAGAAAACGACTCGACCGATTGCCTCGTTGAGGCTTCAATCGATACCTTCTCGAACCAACTTCGTATTTGTATCGATTCTTATAAATATAACCGTTTTTATACCGCACGTACTTATTTCGAAAATTCGCTTGACACATAAAAATACTTTTGTAAAGGCGACCGGCTTATTATCGAGTTATATTTTCAATGGCTTTTATTTTATACGTGCATGGTATGAGAAAGGGCTCGCGGCTGAATAATAAAAAAACAATTGCTCGGGTCGATCGAAGGTTAAGCTATGCTTACCGCGAACGGTTTGTGGATGGGTGACCATCTACTACATATATTATGGAGACCCCGTGCATTGGAAAGCATGATAAATATTAAGTTCAAAAGTAAGACAACCAGTCTTATCAATGGGGTGTTACCCAGTAACTGGGTTAGGTTAGGTTAGATCGGTCCACGTAAAATACTATTATTCAGCTATATTCGGTTAGACTGGAAGCCGACTGTAGGCAGATTAATGTGGTTGTGATAGGTAAAAATATGCACATATTGCGCAAAAGCACACATTCGCCTTATACATGCACCAAAGCTTTTCTATGTGACTACTTGTGAAGAAATTAATATTCAACAGCTAAGTCACCGCCTGCATAAAGCAACACGATTTTACATACCTACCACACAGCAAAATATTCCGAGTTTAGTTGTAACACGTACATGTTTGTTATGGTCAAACCTCCGAGTTAGATGGAGCACAGCCATTATAACAATTTAAAAGATTACATCGTGTCGACGGACCGATCAGTCAAAGAGAATCAACGTGCCGAAAAACTATTTGGTGGAATAGGGTATTTTCCAATTTTTCAAAAACTATTCTAATTTGAAGATTGGAACGAGATATTTAACAGAAAAATAAAAATAAATTGATTTCTATCCATTTTCTCAATTAAAAACGATTTAAACCAAATGTGTTTTTAATTGTTTTGAATTTACCGCCAAAACGCTTCTCACGATGACTTTTTATCACGTGACGTCAACTTTGTGTAAACTAAAGTAGTTAGTAAGTAAATAAGTGAATGTCGAGTTTATAATTAACAAGATTTTTAATGGATATAAAGTGATATTACTGGTGTGCGGTGCCTCTGTACAAAAATACTTATAAAACGGCGCCAAACTAAGTATTTGTACCGGTGCCGCATAAACAAAGTTGACGTCACATGTCACGTGATAAAAAGTCATCGTAAGGAGCGTTTTGGCGGTAAATTCAAAACAATGAAAAATAAATTAGATTTTAATCGTTTTTAAGTGAGAAAATGTGGATTAATAAATTTATTTTTATTTTTCTGTTAAATATATCGTCCCAATCTTCAAATTAAAATAGTTTTTATGAAATCGGAAAATACCCTATTAAGCGGTGCGCACACGACGACGGTTGTTTAGAAACCTGCGTAGGCGCAGCAGCTTTACTGTACATTCTGTACAGACGCCAGCGCATCAAGCTACTCCAATCTGTCAAATTTATTTGATAGATTTTCAACTTTATACCGTAAGCATAAGGTTCATGTTCAATTGGGAAAATTTGACCGTTTGGGGTAGGTTGACCTGCTGGCGTCTGTACAATCAGAGAAGTAATTTGTTCGGCAAGAAAAATAAAATCACTATAGTTAAGTAGTTACATAGCAGTATATCCATTTCATACGACTAATAAATAATTACAGTTGCGGACAATTTTAGATAAATGACTATAACTGACTGAATTTCTGTTAGTAAGTTTGTACGTGTGGTGTCGGACGTAAAAGAATAGCACCATTCCTTTTCTTCCCGTGGGTGTCTTAGAAGGCGACTAAAGGACTTATTATCGAATGGGCAGCAGCGTTGTCTATCCATTTTTTCTACCATACTGCGATCGCCAACCCGCCTGCCAAGCGTGGCTATTATGGCAAAAAGGGGGTTCCTTTTGGGGGAGGCCTATGTCCAGCAGCGGACGTCTTTCGGCTGAAATGATGATGATGATGAAGTTTGTACAACTTTAACACGTCAATCATATTTTAAAACTAGATGAGGTCGACTTTTCATTTCTGACCACTCTGAGAAGAATAAAAGTATATTAATTAATACAGGGTGTGGCGTAAATAGTGGTCCACCGTTAAGGATTCGATATACCAGATAATTTACTAAAATATTAAAAAAAAATACAATTTTTACCCAAGTATTCCGAATTTTTTTTTTGTTTTAGAGGTATTTACGAAATGTCTACCTTGTAACCAACGAAAAAATTATGGTTTTTGTTATAAAAACCATTATTTTTTTCAAAACGAAAGATTTTTAAGATAGAAATTTCGTAAATACTTCAAAAACAAAAAAAAACGGTTTTTTTTTATGTTTTAGTAAATTATCTGGTATATCGAATCCTTAACGGTGGACCACTATTTACGCCACACTCTGTATATAAAAGTTTATTAATTATACTAAAAGATAGTTGGTTTGGCAATGGTCTAAGGAATCCGATTCCCTGACAATACGTCTGTTACTGGCCTATTTTATTTAACTCCAAAATTACTTGATACGTGCTACGATTTCGGGTCTCACTCGTCATAAATGAATCAGAAACATTTCAAGTGATAATAAATGGAGTGTAAAGAGCATCTGTCGAAATAGTCTGCAGTGTAAAGTCACTTCTCTGTTATTTATGATGCTAGAGTACAGTGATGAATGAGGCCTACTGTGCGAATGTGCGCATTATATTTCTGTCCTACATTGCAGTAGTAGCCAGTGTTTCAAAACACACCTACTACTTATATTACGTATACCTACTTATTTACGAAAGTAACTCTATACAGGAAAAGTTTTTATCTAGTGCGTAAATTGTAACCATGAATTCAGCATATCATTCTAGGCCCCCTAGCGCTGAAATTTTTCGCCGAATTTACAAAAAAAAAAAAATGTACCATACATTTTGACCGCGTAGGTATTGTACTTTTCTATGAAACAGCAGATTTTTTTTTGGTTAACCGGCGAAAAGTTTCTGAGCTAGGGGTTCTAGAATGATAATGCTGAATTCATGGTTACAATTTGCGCACTCGATAAAAACTTACCCTGTATTACCTTTTCATGCCTTAGAGGAGAATGTGGGTAAGTAATGACAGCCTCATGGGTCGATCAGGGCCCTAATTCACTATTACCACTTAACGATTCCTTGCTTCGAAACCATGTCAATTCCTTTGATCACACACGACATCTGATAAATGATTTTATTTCTGTAAGTAGGTTTGTACAAACACTTTTACACGTCAATCATATTTTTTTAAACTAGATGAGGTCGGCGTTTCCTATCTGACTACTCTGAGAAGAAAGCCCGAAATAAACTCAGAGGTCGCAGTCTCTTTTAAAGTCCAGACATAATCTTGGTCAGATCATGTGAAGACCATGTGGATTGGTGTCTGAAATGGTCTTTTGAGGAAAGAACCACACAGATTCAGTGGACCTGTCCATTCAGTGCACGCATGTATCAGTAATCATACGGCTCAACTCAGAACTTGAGGAGCTCAACGATTTGACGAACAATACCAAATTGCCAAATTGTCTTGGAACACACAGAATATGACATTTCGATTCCTTACCGTAACATAGTTTATGAAAAACACGATATTGACGTAGTTTGATCGTAGTAAGATTCCTAGGGGAATCATTATAACCATACAGAATTGGTTCCCTGCATGGCTAAGCTATACGCTTACCGCGGTTGGTCCGTGAATGGGTCCGACGACCTTCCGGACCAGCTTCCGGCATCCCGCGGACTCTTGCGGCCCTCACAAGGTAATCGGTCCACCTTATGGGAGGTCTTCCAACTTTACGTCTTCCGGTATGCGGTCGCCACTCCAGAACCTTTCGCGAAAGCGCCATGCTAAGCCTGCAGGAGTGCTCGCAGACTTGTGGACACTTTGCGCGGGCTCGAACTCACTGGTGGGCCTGGCTAAAAATCACGCTGTCTCACCAGGCTTCGTATACGACAGAGATAGTATCAGTGGTGAGCAGTTAGACGCTAGTCTACATGCACAACGTTATTGAGTGAGATGCAGGAGCATTTTTGGAAAGATAATCGCGAAAAAATTAAGAAAAGTCCTTCAGAAGATCGGGTTTTATGAAAAAACCACTGCATAAATCAATGACGAATAAAGTTTATTGAATTTATTGTTAATTGAACTTTGTCGGTGCCGTCTTGGTTTTCGAGATTTTACACTCCTTTTATTACTTAAACACGCTCAAAGTTAGGTTAAATTAGCAAGAAAAACGAATCTTTGTTGGCTCATAACTTTTTAATGGCTTTTTATTTTAGTATTCTGTTTCCGTACAGACAATAATAATAACGAGACAAAACCATACCATGTTTTATTTTTGATTTACATAGTCAAACAGTGGAGTAAAACCCTCCCGAAGTTTGTATGGAAAAAATGTGGACCTTAAGTATTCTACAGCTGAGAGATTCTCGAACCAATGGAGATAGTAAAGTTAAAATAAGTTCTATTTGAACACCTATTTTAAAGCAGCACGCGCAGGCTCCTAACAGCCCTCGTGTAATCGGCTTTAGTACTTATGCCGTAATAGTTTCGAACGAGATGTGTACACGCGGGGCATTAAAAAGCTCTTTGAAATCTCCGTCCGTGGCACAATAAAACTGGCCCAGTCATCCAACGGCCGAAGAAATTGTCTGTCATTCAATCGAAGCCTAAATCTTGTATTCTTGTTATTATAGATGAATCCTGACAGTACGCTCGTTAAATAACGTTTGATTGGAATTGAAATTGCTTTCCGAACGCTATTTGGGGAATTAAACAATTTGGTTGTGATTTGAATGCTTTTGTGTACCGTAAAAAATGTGAATCTAATAAATGAAGCGTGGAATTATAAAATGTTCATTGTTTTTCTTTCATTGAGTTGCCACGAATAATTTAATTCATATAAAATTGGTCTCTAATTTGAATCTGGTTGCGTAAACAAATAATTTATTCGGCGTATCAATCATCTCTGAGTTGGTTCTTTCTAATTTAGTTATTCGGTAATTATGACCGTTTCCTTGATAGCTGATTAACAGCGGATATCCTGTTGTCAACGACTTTATTTGACAACATTTTGGCGACTTGTTTGAAGTGGGTAATAATTAATGACAGATTAAAATAATCTGGAATTTTAAATTAATTGGCATTTGAAAGCTGGATTCACTAATGAAAGTTTTAAATGTCGTGTCGCATGATTTTACGACGGTCTATTTTGAATAAATGGGCCGTTAAGTAAATTCATGATGGCGGCATGTTTTTTTTTTAAATCTCTAATTGGTTGGAAATTTTCCTTACAGCCTACCTCATTACGTCTTTCTTGACATGCTCATATATCATGTAAGAAAATTAGCTATTTTATTATTGAACAGCTGAGATCACATGTCTACTTAATAACAGGTAGCACTATCAATCTCCAACGTAATTATAATCTGAAGGGTTGTTAAGAAATTTGTTCAGCGCCAACCGCTATACATAGATATAATAAAAACTTGATGATTGCAAACTTTAATTATTTGCTGTAAAACATGATTGAAAAAGTAATTGTTTATTGGAATAGTTTATTGGATTCACAGGATAATAAACGGCTTCTTTAACAATTGGTCAACAGTTTTGAACGTCCAATATTTTCAAAAGAAATTGTTATTTTCACACTTTTTGTTCTCCTATTACGCAGCGATATGTTAGTGTACTAAAACGTACCTCTGGCTAACCCTTCCGGAAATAGGCGTTATGTTATGCCATTTCCCCGTTTATTTAGCGCCACCTGACTGTTCTATTTCCTTTTCCAATACTTTCTTTTTTTCGTGTTCTGCTAATACCTCGCCTTCCTCTTAACCCACAGATTTGTTTTTTTTTTTTGTTTAAAGGGCTTTGTCACTTAGCGACCACATCGATTACGATCTACCTTATAACCAACATTCAGAACACCACGCCTTATTTTCCCTAAGAGTGTACCTACAATACTCCAAGATTTCGCCAGTCCCATGTAATAGGGGGTGAGCTTATTGCCCTCAATCTGAAACTCAGGGGTGCTACTGAGAAAATCCAGATAGAAAATGCCAATAAAACTTTCCCCGACCTGGGAATCGAACCCAGGACCTCATGCTCCGACCACTAGAACAATGAGGCAGTCACTGGTGGCTGACTGCTCTATTCCCTTTCGAATCCTTTAAATTGTCCATGTTCTGACCTTTCTCTTAACCCATAGAGTTAAAACCAAAAAGTTTCCCTCAAACAAAAGATGGCGGACTATAACGAGCACGCTTACTATTCCGTGCATAGAGTCTAAAGTGCTGGTCGCCAATCGTAGCGACTTCGTAAAAGAAAGAAAATGTAAATACGTGTTTTGTATGCGCAGAGCCTGTTTCGTTAACCGTGTTCAGTGCCCATTATGTAAATATTAGGCTGTCACGAGAAGACACGGAACATACGAGTTACGGACGGCTTTTGTGACTACAGTAGGCTGTGCGTCGGTGGTGACAAAACCAGTATAAGCTAGGTCCATAATCTGCCTAGCAGTTTGAGTACTTTATGCGGCCTACGCAAATGTCCTTTCCTTGGTATTGTTCGTCAAATCGTTGAGCTCCTCAAGTTCGGAGTTGAGCTGCATGATTACTGATAAATGCGTGCACTGAATGGACAGGTCCACTCAATTTGTGTGGTTCTTTACTCAAAAGACCATTTCAGACACCAATCCACATGGTCTTCACAAGATCTGACCAAGATAAGTCTGGACTTTAAAAGAGACTGTGACCTCTGAGTTTGTTTCGGCCTTTCTTCTCAGAGTAGTCAGATAGGAAACGCCGACTTCATCAAAGTTAGTTTAAAAAAACCGGTCAAGTGCGAGTTGGACTCGCGCACCGAGGGTTCCGTACAAACCTGTGGGTATATAAGTAAAAGTTCAAAATTGTCAAAAATATTTTTAGGGTTCCGTACCTCTAAAGGAAAAAACGGAACCCTTATAAGATCACTTTGTTGTCCGTCCGTCCGTCCGTCCGTCCGTCCGTCTGTCAAGACCGTTTTTCTCAGGAACGCGTGGAGGTATCAAACTGAAATTTCTATATGATACTTAGTTCTACTGTCCCTGGAAGCTGTAGAAAAATCAACCTTCTAAGTCAACGCAATCAAAAGATACAGCCATTTAGGCCGCAGATTTCCGCAAATTTTCGAAACTCGCACGGGAATCAAAACCTACAGGGTACTTCACGTGAACTTAGAATCTTGAAATTTTGTACGAAGTCACGTCTTATAGTACAGATATAGGAAAAATTACGAAAACCGTAAATTTTTAGTTTCGTCATATAAAAAAAAATATTTTTGACAATTTTGAACTTTTACTTATATACCCACAGGTTTGTACGGAACCCTCGGTGCGCGAGTCCAACTCGCACTTGACCGGTTTTTTTTTATATTACGAAACTAAAAATTTTCGGCTTTCGTAATTTTTCCTATATCTGTACTATAAGACGTGACTTCGTACAAAATTTCAAGATTCTAAGTTCATGGGAAGTACCCTGTAGGTTTTGATTCCCGTGCGAGTTTCGAAAATTTGCGGAATTTTGCGGCCTAAATGGCTGTATCTTTTGATTGCGTTGACTTAGAAGGTTGATTTTTCTACAGCTTCCAGGGACAGTAGAACTAAGTATCATATAGAAATTTCAGTTTGATACCTCCACGCGTTCCTGAGAAAAACGGTCTTGACAGACGGACGGACGGACGGACAACAAAGTGATCTTATAAGGGTTCCGTTTTTTCCTTTAGAGGTACGGAACCCTAAAAATATGATTGACGTGTAAAAGTGTTTATTTACAGAAATAAATTCATTTATCATTTTCCCAACTGTGTCGGGGTCGGTTTCAGTATAACCGCATGCAGCTAAATGCCAGTAGTTTTACATGGAGCGTCTGCCTATCAGACCTCCACAACCTAGTGACTGGTTTGTCAGACTTTCGGACTTCTGACGACCCGTAACGACTGTGAAAGATTCACAAATGATAGCCGGGACCAAACAGTTAAGGCTTGCATACGCCAAAGACCTTCAGCATTTGGGCGCACTTTTGTGGGCGAGTGCGGGGTGATGTAGCCGTGCAGTCTTTAATCGGTCGCATTTTTAATTTATTATAACAAAAATAATGCAAATTTGTAAAAAGTAACAAAACTAAATCATTTTCCTTTGTATTGCAAAGCAGTAGACTTCTTTTTTGTACTCTTTTGTTAAAAAATTAAGGAGTAAAATAGTTTCATCTCAACGATTTGGAGGTGATTTGCTGTTTTTTTTTTCTTTTTCTTATTATTTGATACCCATAGAAATTTTTTGCCTAAATCAAATGACGTATCATATTATGTAGATTACTAGCTATTTTTTTGAAATGTAATTTCTTTGTAAATGCCGACGAAAAGTGGTTTCATCTGCATGCTGTTTTCAGCCATTTTTGAGAGGGCAGCCTTAACGTGCTTTCCGAGGCATGGAGGGGTCTTGGTATGTAAAGATGGACCAACCGCGGAAAGCATAGCTTATACAGATCGATTGACCCGTAAAGCTGTTATTACTCAGCTTACTGTGATGTGGAACAATATCATCCCACTCTCAAATTACAATTGACACCAACTCAACCAACATCCGCTTACACCAACAAGGTTATTTCGACTTGCTAGAACAAGACTACTCGTTATGGTAACAAGAAATTATGCCCCCGTTCTCCTGTGGGGCGTGCTTGCAATTTGCCATCGTAAAACAAACTTAATTAACCGACACAGCCATTAAAGACTTGTCATGTTGCCGTTGCCTAACCAGACACACGACTGGTCGGCCGCCATGTTGGTTGGCAAGTAATCAATCAATATTTATAAGATCACATGTATTGTACAAAAAGAAATGGGTAATAAGTTAATAACAGTTCGTGTTACGATGTTTTGTATTTATTGCTTAGGTGCGTTAGTTAGAATTACAAAGTTTTAATTATTTTTCCAAGAAGAGGTCGGGAATTAATTTTGTGGCTTTCTGTTGTTACTGCCAACTCCCCTGGACAAAAGACACGAGGTTAAAAATAAAGAAATAAGGGTTGACAAAATGATTGGCAGTTATTCAGGTTCTACGTCTAGCAGACAGGAAGGGTTTTAAAACGTATACTGTATCTAATCTAATCTACAATAGTGGAATGTAGAGCTTTTAAAACTTTTCTAGAAGATTAAAAACGTGATACCTACTTACCTCCTACCGTGTGTAATTAAAAAGTAACATATTTGACCTTTACGTAAAATAAGTACGTTTATTTTATAATTAGGTAACAAATTAAGCCTAATTAATCGCGCTAATTAACACGAATAACATGATTTACACCCTTGGCATTCAATGACAGGGGAATCAATTCATATTTAAATCCATTTGGCAACGGCTAACTACATGGCAATTTACCTAAATACAAGCAAAAAAAGCCTGTAACTCTGAAAAATAAAGTTTAAAGTTGTGTAACATAAATATTCCCTTATTTGAATTCCCAGCACGTTGTTTATTAGTGTTCCATCATTTATTTTCCTTTCGAAAAACATCAATCATATGCGATCTCAACACTTGATCGAATATCCATTCCACATCATGACACGACCAGTGTAGAATTAGACCTCTGGGAGGTCATTAATCTCCTTCACTGACACCCAGTTATCCGTCCACGGAGGGTCCAAGTAAACTTGCCAGATGGTTAAGGTGGTGCGTTCAACCCTTGTGGCCATATTTAGCCACCTGCTGTGAACTTGTTTGCCATTTTGGGCGGTTGAATATGGAGTTCAAAGGTGCTCACAAGCTCATATGCTGGAACTTGGAATGAAAACCTTATGTAGAATCTATTAGCCTGGTCTGAAATTCAGTATCTACATACGGTCTTCGTTAAACGTTAGGGCTCCTATGTAAGGATAACGATGCACATTCTCAGACTAAACAACGGGGAAAATAATATTGCATTGTAGCAAAACGGACAGTTTCTGAAATAGCATTCCATTTCGGAGCACTCTGTTGCTTAACCTCACCAACCTAACGGTGCTTACGTCAGCAGCTCGTTTCCTTATAAATAGGCTCATAATACATTTGAATCTCATTAATATCATACACATATCTCTGTCAGAGGCGCAACAGAAATAGTGCATCCTGTTTCGTGCGCGCGCGCCGGCGACGAGCGTTGCGCCCGAGTGTCGAGCGGAGCGCTCGAATCGGACGGATAATCGATTTTACGAGCTCCCGAAATAAACCGAGTCCCTTCGGCACAACATGCATCATCGACGGTCACATTCTGCACCCAGCTTGTGTTGTTCTTTTAATACTGGAGAAAGACGTAGGACTGGACGTCCATATGTTATTGAAGAAACATGCACTGATTCTAAATACGAAGTTTGCTTCGACTCTTAATCGTACACATACATTTGCTCAACTTTTTAACATGACATCATTACCCAAAGTACCCAACCAGTTCGTTTAATCAAGAATTCGATCAGTATATCGGACGCCTTTTATGACCAAGTGATCTAGCTACAGAACAAGTATTACACGAACTTAACGTGGGCGAGTCCATTTACAGAACGCAATTTAAAGTCAAAATAGGGAAAAAGTATTTTAATGCTATCCAAATGATAGAAAACGGCATTGTAGCAGAATAGCGTCCCGTCTAAGGCAATAAATGGGTCCGTTCACCCAAATAGTGCTGTGGGTGTTGTGTTTTATTGTTACGAGCGGGTTAACGAGCGCATGCGCACTGCCATGCGTCCGCGCCGACCGCTTCATCAGTCCGTCTTCCCTATCACAAACAGAAACATGTAAACGATTCCCTATAATTTACTTTTTCGTATTATGTTGTTTGTAGGTACGCCTCGAGTTTTTTGAACTGAGACTTCTGGCACAAAATTTAGACAGTAGAAATGGGTTCTTTGCACGATCAATACCTTCTTTACCATAAGGGCACACGGGGCCCGTGCCCAGGGCCCCCATGCTCAGGGGGTCCCGAAGGACCGACAATTCCTCTCACATTTATTCTCAAAACATTTTTTCGAGCACAGACTGTGCTGCACAGTACCTAACAGCGCCACCGTCAACATTTTGGTTTGTCGGGTTGCACTTGTCAATTATGTGCATAGAAAGTGACATACCTTCAAACAATTAACTTTGAGGATTTATTAGAAGATTTTGATCAACAGGAATCCCAAAAGAAACCATTATCTTAATGGTAACCAAAAAACCAGCAGCATACTAAGTAATATCATTAATGACACATTATTTTGTTTATTTGATTACCCATAATAAGTAGACCATAATAGAAAAAAAAACCGGTCAAGTGCGAATTGGACTCGCGCACCGAGGGTTCCGTACAAACCTGTGGGTATATAAGTAAAAGTTCAAAATTGTCAAAAATATTTTTTTTTATATGACGAAACTAAAAATTTTCGGTTTTCGTAATTTTTCCTATATCTGTACTATAAGACGTGACTTCGTACAAAATTTCAAGATTCTAAGTTCACGGGAAGTACCTACCCTGTAGGTTTTGATTCCCGTGCGAGTTTCGAAAATTTGCGGAATTTTGCGGCCTAAATGGCTGTATCTTTTGATTGCGTTGACTTAGAAGGTTGATTTTTCTACAGCTTCCAGGGACAGTAGAGTAGTACTAAGTATCATATAGAAATTTCAGTTTGATACCTCCACGCGTTCCTGAGAAAAACGGTCTTGACAGACGGACGGACGGACAACAAAGTGATCTTATAAGGGTTCCGTTTTTTCCTTTAGAGGTACGGAACCCTAAAAAAATGGTATACTTAATTCGCTATCTTTACTTTCCAAAAGGGCCCTAAATTCTTGTGTGCCGGAGGGCCCCAGCATAGTTTAAGGCGGCCTTGCACGATAAAGGATCTCCTGAAAGTGGGAATTCAAGTGAGTCTGGGGCAGAATATATAATAAAGATTGTAATAACAATAGATAAATCTGTTTCGTTTAATCAATTAATATTCCTGAGGGACACAGAGTCCAGATGTGAGAAATATCCACTGACATTCAATTTTGTAAATGGAGCGATGGAGCTGAATCTCCATATTAGTTGTACGAAGCATAACTTAAACTCTCCGTCAATCATGTCTGTTTGAGGTGTACTTTTAGAGCCGAGGTGTCTCGACGCAAGCGCACCGGGACAAGACCGACATATGTCATGTCGACATTTACGACTACCCGACATTTGAAATAAGAATACAAATGTAATGGCCACATGTGTGGCCTCGTAAACATGCCAGTATGTGTACACCCCAGAAAGTTATTAAGGAAAGTATTAAATATCCCATTACTAATTATTTGATGAAGGAATAGTACGTACCAGTCTCATAATGAATTCTGATTGCACTGTTTTCCTTGCTGCACTTGCTACTTTGTCACCAGAACTACCTACAATGTAGCTCTACTTGTAAAACGGAAAAGTCCGATGATTTCCAAAAAGCTTCCAAGGTAAAAAAGATCACACTTTCAAGAAGATCCAGTGCGAGAAACATCCCACCGCGATATTTTTTTAGTACGTCCGTGTGAATATCGAATTATAGCTAAGTGCATAATATTTGGTTGGTACGGTCAGAAAATGATATCGATGCGTTGTTTTTGTGTATTTTCAGTAGTCAGTACCAGCAAGAGATTAAATACAAATACACCATAATTTGTTAACGTTTATTATTACCTATTTGGATCCCCGTGTTAAAACAGAAATGAAATAAATTAAAGTGTCAATTAACAAAATGTAATTACCTACTAGCATAAACATACAGTTACGTGTTAGTTAATAAGATCGACTTTACAACTTTACGGACACTATAGAAGCGTGGCAACCGCACACCTCATTACTTCATCACAATACATACCTATTCATGAACATCATAACCCTATAAATATTGCATCGCATCTCGCTCTTGTCAAATAAATATATATTTTTACGGCGTGAAACCAATCGTTGTGGAGATAGCGTTATCGTTTAATGGCCACTTGAGCCACGACACGACGCCACATAAGCACAAAAAGAAATAAAAAATGTTCTTAAAAGCGTCCGTCCGTTCGCGCCTCGATGTAATAACATTTGCATTTCCTTGCGCTTGCCGGCAAGAGGCGCAGACAAACGACTCGCGCTCGCTCCGGCGCGGCGGGCGCAGGCGCGTCGAGCTCTCGATAGATCCCAATGCTTCATTGAGTCATAAATCGCACTCCAAGTACTTTGTACTAATATGCTAAAAGCTTTTTGTTTTATTGCGATACTGATTGACTGTCATAACATTTACAAATTCGATTACTTCAAAAGTAGTAAACTTTAGTTTCAACGTTTGCCGTGTGATCTTAAAATTAAACTTTTATGAGCGCTTTAACTTTTAAACCCGTTGCGTGGTGATCCGTAAGTACTTAAAAGAAATGAGCCTAATTATCACAATGCAAATCGTACAAACATTAGTAAAATGTTAGCCAACATGTGCCGGCGGCGGAGGCCGGATCAAACATACGAGCAAGCGAACAAACACCAGTGTTTGGACTATCGCCACTTTCGGTTCTGTACAAATAGGAACCGTTGTTTGTTCAAGTGCCAGTGACACGCCACTGCGGAGATCTCTGTCCAGCTTAAGAAAGCCCGTAAGAACCCATTGAGTCCCTCCTTTGTGAGTTATCTGGCAATGAGCAGGAAGGGACGGAGAGGGTCTTGTTACAGTGGTGGCGGTTCAAAACAAGGCGACACCTTTCTCGGCAATAGTGGGAAGGATTTACCTGTCAGATGTTTTAACGAGCTAAGTAAGGGTTGACAAAGGCTATAATTTACTCGAGGCGAAGTCCAACAAGAGCGTTTACGAGGCTGCGAGAACACGAGCTCCCAGAGCATTGGAACAGGTCTAAAAATAAAACTAGGAACGCAGCAATCAGGGTTCGGAAATTAACGATTTATCGATCAGTGGCCGAGATCGTTAAATTTAAATTTATAAGTAAGTAGAAAAAGATGAAAACAAAGAGTTTTTTTTATGATAGCATAACGAGTCTCGCCTCTCAGCGGCATCGAATTACACTGTCATCTTGATTACAACCACTTTTTGTTTACATCAGCAACCAACGAGTCTGGTGTAAAATTACATTGTTGCTGCATATAGAATAGATCAGATTACTTTTTTAATAATAATTATGTAACTAAGAGTAAATCAAAGGCAGATAAAAGTAGAATTCTTCGCAGAAAGCGTGCTTAGCAACGCTAAATCCAAAAACTGGTGTCAGGTTCTAATTGCCCTTTTTGTGTGAATAATTTCTGTTATTTACAATTTGGACACGCATAAATAAACAGGTTTATGTATTGTTTTTCAATTCGATTATTTCCTTAAATACTCTTATAATTACACTTCTAACACGTGCAAAAGATAAAGCTTAGGGAGGTAGAGTTTTAAACATTCCTGCAAATATCTCCCACGGTATTAGAAGATTATTTAAAACTAAAATCGATATGGTATGTGTAGATATTATCAAAAAAATCATCACCATTCGAATTCGAGGCCCTATTTATTTTAAAGTTTTGTTAGCAGGCTTTATAATATATAGTCGCTAGAAAAGGGCTAAGTATACCTACCTTATGTTATGCATTAATTTTATTAGCACGTACCTACCTAAACTGCTGTTGTGGTAAATTTATCCAAGAACAATAGAAACAACACTACAGACATGGTGTATACTATTTATTACAATCTGCCTGCCTGTAGACGTGCAGTCTAGACCAAGCACATGATAATATGACATGTTATCCGGTGTTGACATCACAAAAATAAATTAATATAAAAAATCGATATCGCGAAATATCGATAACCTAATCTAACACGATCTATATTTTACAACCGATCTCGTCATCAAACCTACCTACTAAATATAATCTTGATAGTAGTTCCAGTGTTATCGTAGGCCTCCTTAGTTCGTTTATTGGAAGACACCTGCCTACTACAGCTGTCTGTAGGACCTTGCCCATTGACTGTTTAATTATCTTAATTACTTGGCGAACCATCATTGATCTTGGTTAGTTGGTCGAGTACTTTTTACTTTACGCTTTAAGGAAGTTTTAATTATAGTTTTTTACTAAAAGCTCGTTATCACATACTGTGTCGTCTGTGTCCCATTTATTTTATGAATCATTGGTTTGACACCAGCCTTATCAGACATACAAAATGTAAAGCCAAAGCATTCAAAACTACTGAAAAAAAATCATCAATGGAAATAAAACAACTTAAAAATTCTTAAACATTTCCAAAAATAAACAGCATGAGCATCGATCTACATCCATAGCAATCGATACCTTACACGCAATGGGCCGGGCATGTGGCAATGACAATAGATTGTCCAAAAACATGACTTCTTGGATTGAACCGGATGGCAAACGTAGCACAGCATAAACGAGGAAGACCACATACTCGCTAAGAGGACGAGCTCATGCTTATAGCTGCAGTCTTAGCATGAAGCTTTCTATTTCTACGAAGAATAGACAGTCCTTTTTCAACACAAAGTGACATTTCATTTCTCCATTTTTGACTTCGCACCATCTCTGGTGGTGGCTGGTTCGCACTATCCTTCCACAATCTGTCATTTTGTCTTTCGTTTCTAACGATCTTTGTCTAGGTCCTTGTAAAAGTAGACTATTTCAGGAGAATATTTCTCCCCAAACTGTCAAAATCACACTGACAACAAACTTTCTACTCGACGGCCACAAAAAGTAGGTATAATTATACAAAATCCATGATTCGTTTAGAAAGCATAACTGTGATAATTAATAGAAAAACATAGCTATCTTCTCCTATTATAACATCATATAGTTAATAGTCATGTCTATTCTTCCGTCGATAAATCGGTGCTCGTGCAAAGCCTGCTGGTACAGCGGTACACACTGGCTGGACGTAGCAAAAGACAGAGAAAGCTGGCACTCTCTGGAGGAGGCACCTCACGGGTTCTCAAATTAAAACAATAAAAATTAAACTATTGATTAACACTGCTTAAAAGAGGACATTTTTAAAACATGTCCAACAGCATACATTTTTGCAGCCAGTCTCACTCATCATCTATAACTATATGCTAATATTATAATAAAGAGGAAAGATTTGATTGTTTGTTTGCATCGAATAAGCTCCGAAACTACTGAACCGATTTGAAAAATTATTTCACTGTTGGGAAGCTACACTATCCGCGGGTGACATAGGCTATATTTTATCCCTGTATTCCCACGGGAACGGGAACTACGCGGGTGAAACTGCGGAGCGCTGCTCATGCTCTCGTAATGCTCATAACATGCATCATGTGCATTACGAGTATTACGACATGTGAACTCCAAACCTGCGCGTGAGTGGCAGTAGCGCATTCACACGTATACTCGTCAGATCTAGATCAACGGTAATGGCGGGCAACACGACCGGGCCGACTAGTATGCTGAACTGGCGCCAAGTGCGATGACCATCAATTTATAGCTAGATCATATTAAATATAGGTACTAGTATTGCATTACTAAGTAATTATGAAAAACGTGAGATGTTTTCCTTCAAAATTCGCGTTTTACGTGCTGTTCTGTGGACTTCGTAGCTGCTCTATCGTCTAAAAGTCGTTTGATGGACCAATCCATTAACAATCATACGAGGGATGACCATCCTTTCTACTAAATCTTTCAGCAGCATTGTAGCATTTCCACTACTACGGAGTAGGTATCAAATTTTTTGTTTGATATCCGACATTAAAGCATACTTTTTATTTATTTAGGATCTCCAACAAAAGACACAACACAATCCATGATACATAAGGAATGGCCAACATCAGATATCGCCCTCCTGCTCCACCCAGAGCGGGAGAAGCTATTTGATGATTTACCACAAAAAAAAAAAAACAAGAGGACACCCTCATAATATCTGTTGTTGGCCATTCCTTATGTATCACACTCCTCACTATAGGAGGCTATAGCAAGGACAGTAAACAATCCAAACACAATTCCAAGATTACGTAGGTCTTACGTAGGTACACACAGCTCCACAGAACACTCATCCCCTACAAAGGCGACATGCCTTTGTAGGGGATGAGTTTTGAGCTGTGTGTACATTATAGAAATACCTTCTAACCCTAAGTTTTCTTTATTTCCAGGTGGGTCGTGGTAGCTGGAGCCTGGCGCGCGAGCGTGATGCGTCCCCCCACGCCAGCAGCAGGCGCCCGCAACAACCGTCACTCGTCACTCCTGCAGCTGGCAGCGTGGGGCGTGCCAGCGGCCCTCGCAGCCGCTGTGCTCGTCACCAGGGACGTGGATGCTGATGAACTTACTGGTAAGCTTCTTTGTAATACACCTTTTATAATGTTCTTGCAGGGATTTGGAAATATGTGCCTTACGAGTAGTGTTTCTTCTTTGATCTCAGTGCGATCATGCAAAGATCAATTGATATGAAAAAATTGCTATGTTATTGCTAGGATGTCTTTTATGGATACAATTTGGGATCCAAATAACAGACTTACTACTAAACGCACATTTCTGGGTCCAAGACATCTCCTTGGGGCATCCACATTCGTAATTTCAAACAAGATAGAGGTGCAAGATCGTTGTGGTCATTAAATTAATACAGTTCAAGTAGGTAAATCTGTACCCTTAGTAGTGCATGGGGCTATAAATATCATTCGATTTATTTATAAGAACCAGGAAGGAAGTGCTTATGTAACAACAGCACGTGTCGGTCGAGGGCTAAGCTACGTTTGCCGCAGTCGGTTCATGGACGATATCATCTCTTTTATCATATCGAGACTCCTCCGTGGCACGGAAACCACTTTCCTGGCTGTTATTCGTGGATCTTCGACACTCGTTACGGGTCATCAGAAGCTCGAAACTCAGAAAACAAAAGGGTATCGTATTACCCAGTAACTGGTTTGTGGAGGTCAGATAAGCAGACGCTCCATTATAAACAATGGTATCCATCTGCATTCAGTTAGAATGGAAGCCGACCATAATATAGTTAGGAAAAAGTTAGGCAAATTGATTGTAAAAAATAGGAACTGAATTCCTCCCTAAAACTGAATTAACCACAAAGTCGACAATAGTAGCAGGTCACTAACTTCTCGGACAACTCCTTTCCGGTGAGTGACATCCATAACAATGTTGATTGTAATTGACAGTTGTCGTACTCATTAATGAGACACAACTCCTTTTTGTTAATATCAAATCAATTAGTCATCACTAGTAGGAGTCGTTACATCTTCTCAAAAATGAAAAAAGGTGACATTTATCCTTTTCGATGTAAATGTAACGAACATTTGACACCTAATTAAGATCAAGTTTTCCTATAGAATTCTAATTTACAATATAACTACAGACGAGTTTTACACACCATCATTGGACTCCATCATGTTTTTATAACACCTCGTTTCTCAGTAACTGGGTCTACCTTTAAAGGATAATTAGAGACCGGTCTGACAGTTAACGAGTTGAGAAAAGATGGCTGGTTTGTTGTGGCAGAAGGCGGAATAATATGTGCTGCCTTTGCATTTCCTCATTATACATTTGTTCAGCTGACACAAACAGATACAAATATCCATGCAATCAGCGAATGCCTATTCTATTGTAATTCATCCAGATTGACTAAGTTTAGAGATTATTGTATTTATACTGATGTTTGTGGTCCATCCCTACTAATATTATAAATGCGAAAGTAACTCTGTCTGTCTGTCTGTCTGTCTGTTACGCTTTCACGCCTTAACCGCTGAACCGATCGTCATGAAATTTGGCCGAGATATAGCCTGGGATATGGGTAAGGACATAGGCTACTTTTTTACGCGATAACCGACATCCACGCGGGCGGAGCCGCGGGCAAAAGCTAGTAATAAAATAAAATAAGTTAAGTAGGTATGCAACTTTTCTTTAGGAAAGATAAATTGGTTCTACCTAATCGGTCTGACCAAATCTCAAATCCCGTATAACCTGACCACATCGTATAGGCAGTCAATCACGAGTCGTTTTTCTCGTTGCTTGGACATCTTTAAATGGTCATGTTAGAAGTTCAACGCTTCCAAAGGAGGTTGCACTATTATGTGCGATTCACCATATTTGAAGTTATTTATTGGTTTCCATATCCTCTTGCATTGATTGATCGAACTAGATTGTAAAGGATTTTAATCCGGTTTGAACTACTTTTCTAGTTTCGTATAAAACTTAGGCATGCACCGTTGCTGTCGAAAAAAGGTAAACGAATAATCAAATACACAAGACCCAAAAAACAGCAAAATAACTTGCCATAAGCCAGTAACAACGCACAATATTCTCCGAGTCCCATTGTTTGTTTCTGAATCAATCAATAAGCTCCTAATACACGTCCGTAGCGAAACAACACAAATGCAAGAAACGTTCCTGTTTTAATAGTCCTTTCTTGTTTGATCGGCGGCATTTTTCAAAGCGATTAAATCTGGTACGAGTGCGCGGGAGCACGTATTCATGCTGTAATGGTATTGAGTGGTTTGTATGGAAGTACCGGCTCATTGTAATGAATGTTGTTCGTGTGCTAAACGAGATTCTGACTCGGTTTGTGCCATTAGAGGATATGTGGAGATTAGTGTGTGGCAATAAATAATGCAGGGTTTGTCTACTTATTGTAAGTTGCATTAGGCGGCGAGCATAAGAAAGTTTACAGTTCTGTATGTAGCAACCGAAGGGACAACTCTAGATTAGAAAAGTAAGGAAGCAATCTCATTCTTTCTTGTATAAATTTAATCTTTTAAAAGAAATCGCCCGCCGCCGCGGCTTGGCCTATCTGCTGACCTAGAGTCGGGGTTTTCGGAAAGATACACAATATCGGTATCAGTAAATCCCGAGATTTGTCGTCGAATCGTACGATGTGCCGGTGTTTTGGGGTTCCACAATCAAACAGCGTTACAGGCGGCTTTTTACATCCAAATGTTTAATACACAGCCAAGTACACACGTGCTGTGCTTTTGCTGGAAGCACCTAAACACGAGATAAGAAAGAACCGGCCCTAGCGGTAACATGAAAGACTGTAACACCAGATACAGGAACAGTAGCTTTAGATAATAAAATTCCGTTAACAATGTAGCGGCAGAAAACATAAGTTATCAAAAAATCCTCTTATCATTTAAGCTAAAGATGATTAATTATAGCGGACAAACGAACGACACAGAAACACCGCAGCGCAATGATAACGTTTAGTAAAGACTAAAAAGATTTTTATCGTAATCGAGTGGTGGGTATTACTTGGATCACAAGACTCGGCTTTTGTGGTTTTGTGTGATACAAAAACGCAATGCCGACAAAGACCCTGTGCTCTTTGAAAGTAGCGAGATTGTATGCCTACATTAAGATTTCTACTGCCCCCTTAACAATCATCTTTTACGAAGCTTTATAAATAATCCAGGGAGTTGGGAAATATATAGGTGACTTGATCATTTGGGCATTCATTTTCAGTACCTAATTTTACTTGGTACCTACACCTAGGCCTAAGCTTTGTATCAACTTGCTCTTTACTCCCCTGAATCCTAATGGTGTTACATACCTACTTTCAATCAGAATCAGAAGCATTTTGAAGAATAATTTAAGATCCAATGCTTCTTAAGTTCTAAAATGATCTCTGATCAACAACATAAATAACGCAATGAATGTTGTTGAACAGTCAAAGGGAAAGCCTACTGTAAGTGTGTTTATACTCTTCTATCGCAATTACTCCTCTGAAATAACTCAACATGCTTATTCCTTTCGATAAAATGTTTTAGTATGTTTAATCAATAAGGTTGGAACCCATTTCTTCTTCTTTAAAGTAATACTTAGTCAGAAACATCAACTGATCAACACTTTCATAAGTATACGTCTATCTAAATCCCGATTTTATTTCATTCTCCTCCTTTTCCAAGAATCGTTATATCGAATGACGGAGAACAATGAGCCAATCATCACTTATCAAGCTGAATTATGGGGATTTACTTAAAAATATTTTACTGGCTGTATAAATAAACTTTGGGCATAAATCACTTGGCCCCGTCCGACTTGTCGGCTGTAATAAATTCGTGATCGGTAAAAACTGGACGGTTTATTAAATCATGATAATGACCCCGACGTTATGGTCCCACATGCTGAATATTTATTATATTAAGTTTTCTTGGACCTTCTTTTGGGATATCTATTTGAATTTCTGAATTTGCCGACGCATAATTCATTTCATCTAGCCATTGCTTTGTGCGCTTCAAAAAGTTTCTCATTTGCGAATACAATTTATTAGTCTTTCACTACTTAGCCGCGAGAGCGTCTATCTGATGTATGGTTTCTATGTTTGTCCGCTATCTGTTTATCTCGGCTGTGGATATATTTTAAAATCCTCTTACATTTATTTTTATCGCCATTATGCGAAGTGCGAGCGAAGTGCCACGCGGCCCGATTCTCAGGCATATTGCAGTTTCAATCATGCCACGAGTATTGTGCTTTTATTTTATTATTTCCATTCCACTTCCATTATGGCGGCCGAAAGAAATGCTCGACCATTATTCGAGCCGTTAAATACGACACCTTTCCTCCTCGCACGCTCGTATTTCAATTTTAAATCGGCTCTTTTAAACGCCTTATTAATGCAAGCCTTTTTTCTCGCCGTATGTTTGTGTAGGTGTTCGCTTTGAAACCAGCTTTGGTGGAAATTGGAATGTTATTCACATCTATAAAGAGCACTCGAGAGAAAGAATTCGGTATCCGCTAACCTCTACGCCACTGATGTCGTTTACTAAAGGTTTTCTTTTTCTGTTTGTTACAGGGACATGCTTCGTGGGTAACCAATCCAGTAAGTCGTTACTGGCACTGGTTATAGTTCCCGAAGCTATTTGTCTGCTGCTTGGCTCTGTGTTCCTCTCATCGGGCTTCCGTGCTGTGCTCCGTCGTCCAGCACCCGTGCCAGCCCCATCTGTGCTACTGAACTCGCCGCCTCAGCCTCATCAGGACCAAAGTGTGCTCAGATTAGGAGCGTTTGCGGCATTGTACGCCGTGCCCTCAGCATGCATACTTGCAACGTGGGTGTACGAGTACGCATGGAGAGACGAGTGGCTCGCTGCTCCAGTGCCTTCAACAGAGCCTTCAACCCATCCAAAACCAGCATTCTGGGTGTTCCTTTTTCGAATATTTGCGACACAGATTCTCGGTGTCATGGTTGCGGTGTGGATCGCGACGCCAGGTCTGAAGGCTTTGTGGAGAAGGATCGCTGGGCCGAGAAAGCCGCCGATGGCGAAGTGTCCGCCGGGTCCACCGCCCACGCCGCTGACTCTGCACTGCTACGCGACACACCCGCACACCCTGACGAGACATCCGCACAAGTATGCTACGTACAGGCCTCCACAAACGCATTCCTACAGAAAGCCAAGACATTACCATTACTCAGCCGGTGAAACTATTCTCTGACGAGCAAAATGGGTTATATAACATTTTCACTAACTTTTTAAAGACGGTTCAAAGACAATTTTGAGAGGAGGAACCTCTATTGCTGCATTTATTTGTAAGATTTGTGTGTATGGATGAACTAATATTCAAGTGCCATTAGTTTTGTAATTAGCTGAGGTCAGGATGACATGGCCTTTAATAATAGCTATTTAAGTATTTATAATTGTAATTACTATTTTTATACTGTTATGAATGATCCATAATTATTGAAGAATGGTTAGTTGTTTGCTTTGTCGAAAATGTCATGCCTCGCATTTGGTGGTTGTAACTTATTAATCTATACGTATGTACCTACATCGTAGGTAATTAATGAATTAAATATACCGCTATGAAAGTACCTATAGGTTTAAATGGAATAGGATCAATACATCACCGTGAAAGTATCCGTACCCACCTAATAAAGTGGTTGCTGTAAATTTATGAAAAATAATACTTTTAAATAGTTATATGGATAAGTCCGAGAAAATTGCCTATAACAGAAATAAGGTATCTTTGTTTTTTGTAAATAGTTTATTTTATATAATTGCCTATTAAACAAAATGTAAATAAGTGAATGAGTACGTATAACTACTCTAAATTGTAAATACGAATGGAAAAGATTTTAAAATTAAGTATTATTAATATACGTCCTCATCTAATTCTTACGTTTTAGAAATGAATACCATCTGCTATATTTCTTTCTTTCTGGATTTCAAGTTTGTATCTATTGTAGTAAATTAGCTAGTGAAACTCCACAAACGTGTTGGGTGTCGAAATCTAAACATGATAAAACAAAATAAAATTGATTTGATGATTGATTCATTTTGGACGTCAACAACCGCATGTAGTGTAATTATAATATCAAAAATCTGTTAAAAAATATTTTTTTTTTTTTGGAAACTTCATAATTGCAATCGATGTTTAGACGCGATAAAAAGATCATTGAAACTACAAACATTACACGCAGTCGTTGACTCCTAACAATGTTTTATTTATTTTAAATCGTGTCAACGAATCGATAGTCGATACCTCACACGTGTACACACTTAAATTATCTAGCATAACTCCACAGACGTGGTAAACGCCTCTTCGTGAAATAACTTTAGAATTGAAATCACAAATTATACTCTTATATAACCAACTTGTTTTTACCGTATTGTTCATTGTATTGTAATCACGCTTGTTACCCCGAAAAGGGGCAAGGAACTTCCATTTTACGCCAGTTATGTCTAGGCCGTTGTTACCAGAAGGCCAATTCTCGTAAATAAAACCGTTCAAAATCTAGTCGCAGTGTCATCTCAGCGACAAGCAAATGTCAAAAATGTATGAAAAATCGAGGTATTTTTGACAGATTGACACTGAGATCAGACTGTGAACGTTCTTAAAATTAGTAGAATTGCCCCTCAGATTTACAAAAAAGTTAAAAAAAGAAATCTACAGCGAGAAAACCCACCTCCTTATTGCCAAAATATTTTATATAGGTATATAATGTAAATAATGACTGAAAATATTTGATTGTGAATATTAAATAAGTTTTATTTATGTAAGTAATTATTGTAAGTAATAGAACATAGTGGCTAATGAATAGGTTTACAATAAAATAATATTAAAATGCTTTTGTTTCACTTTTATCTTGCACTTGGAAGCTAACTTTCCTCTCAGCCGCATCATCTACCTAGCATTTTTCCAAGTATGTTGAGGTCGGCTTCCAGACTAACCGGATGCTGCTGAATACCAGTACTTTACATGAAGTGACTGCCTATCTGATCACCAAAACCAAGTTACTTTCTACGACACCCTTGGTAAGACTGGCTGTCAGACTTTCGGGCTTCTAACGACCCGTAAAGATTACCAAAGTCCATAATCCCCGAATTACAGAGCCGGGACCAACAACTTAACGTGGTTTCTAAAGCACCAATCCACGGACCAAGCGCGACAAGCGTAACTTAACCTGATCGATCGATCCGTGCAGCAGTTATTACTTTGCCACAAGCCCCTTGCCTTCAAGCCGCAACCATCCAGTAATCTCCGTAATAAGCAGGCTATCTAGACAAACATACCTTTGAGGTTGATTATTTAAATCTAATACAATGAAAAAATCTTGCTTGGCTTAGCCTAGAACCGTACGAATTGGAAATTCAGAAAGGTGCTCAGTATATTATCGTACATACTCTGTGGCTAGTGGCTGCTGGCTAAAAGGTCTCTGTAACCAGGCCATAAAACCAATTTAAAAAAAAACTATCCTACAGTGCTACAAGAATCTTTTGGTACTTGACAAAATGGAACTGTTGGTAAACCTTGAAATGATCACAGACGTTAGTTCTGATTTTGGTCACGTGCAAGAAGATACTTGTACTTGAGGTCCTATTGTCAGGGCCTATAGACAAATTACATTTCTGTTAGCATTCACGCCAAACGCTACGCCAAAATGTATGGGAATGACATCACGCACAACGGACCGAATGGGAGTCTACGTGCGGAAAAGGGAGTCCCATCATCATCATCATGGGAATGACATTACCTGTGGAAAGAAGAAATGTATTTTGTCTAGGCCTGCAGGTTTGTCGTTGACTCTTTGCCCTGCGGGTCTTGCCTCACATGAATGCTTTATGTGATGTAAGTCACAGACATTTAAATAGTAGATGTAAGTAGATATCTAGTACTAGCCAGTACCACAGAACATATATGTATACTCCTAACGGACCAGGTACACCTTGCGCTTGACGGGCAGGTAGTCAGCACGTTCGTTAGCTGTGTTCGTTAGAAACTTTTAAACGCATCGGTGTGGTGGTGTTTTATAACTAGATGGATTTAAGCAGATAAGCTGTTGGAATTAGATATTGCCTGATGATTCCAAGGATGATGCTGTTGAAGATTGCCCATTTATGTGAATAAAAGAAACATCTTCAATTTTTTGGTAAATAATTCTCTAAGTTTTTTGGATTTTTTTTTAAATCTTCAATGATAATTTTTAACGCTGTCAACACTAGTTTGTCATGTCAAAAAGTGTTGCGTTACACTATAATAATATTACGTCATTTTAGCATTCGTTTTTGGTTGCCTTTCTCTTGAACGTAAACGAAATAACGCCTATATTTTTCTGTCTCATTCAGATATGATATGCTAAAGAACGCAACATTTTCTTGAACAGTTGACAGATCAGTGGTAACCAATGTGAAATCACTGGCTTTATTTTTTAAACCTGGTGTTCTCCTTAATTCTATGATATATCGACCAAACGAGTAATTTTATAATGTCCTCTTTTACTCAGATTTGTCGATTGAGTAATTACTTCGTAGGAAGTTATAAAAGTATTCTACATGGGAGGTAAGATTGAGGTTATGATGACGCTTGGGTGATTGTTTATTTTAGAAATCTTTAACTGTCATAATTTTTATTCAGTTTTCTGAGTAAAAGTATTCACTTTACTTATTGATGTTTGCGTTAACGTAAAGCTTTATACTTAAAATATAGAAATAATTGGATAATAAATTTAAGTTACGAACCTAAAGCGAACCTTTCACTTTTCTTTTATAGAACAAACTGGCTAGCCCCTGTTCAGGCATGCGACTACACGAAGAAGTCTGCAGAGGAGAGGCTGGGCTTAGAAAAGCCGAAGCGGCCTCTGACTCCATTCTTCAAATTCATGACACAGATGAGGCCAGCACTCCTGGCTAAAAACCCTGGCATTTCTTCCAAAGAGGCTATTTCCTGGACATCTAAACATTGGCAGCAGTTGGATTTAGAGGTAGGGTAGCAGAAGCTTTGCCAAAACAATAACAAAATAGAAGCTTGTATTCTCTAAAGGGCTAGGCAGATATCTAATCAATGCCTTCAGCCTTGTTATTAGCACTAAATGTTTTTTTTTTTTTTTTTTTTTCATTTTTTGCAATTGAGCCGAAATCGACTATTCTGCCAGAGTCATGTAGAGATGGCCACACAGAAAGATGAGCCATCGAACTTGGCACTTTGTGGTAGTTGTTATTTGTTAGAGTTTAGCTGAAAGGACAAGACAAGTTTTGTTAGTTGACTACAATATTTTAATAATTTTTACACTACTATATAACTACACAGACATTTACAAACTTAAAATTAGTATTAACTAAATTTTTATGTCATTGTCATTTAAAAAATTTGATAGGACTTGCATAAGTTTAGGAGAAAAGTTAGTCAAGAGGGAATGGAAATTGGTAGGAAACATTATTTTACTTTGGGAAGCATATTGTACAGATCAAAAGATTGGGAGTTTGAAGGCCATGAAAAAAACTTAATGTTACAGTACCATATAATAGGAGGCTAGCCATTAACTGGCGTCAAATCGAGACTCAGGAGTGCTACAGAGTAATTCCTGATAACAGAAAAACCATAATATACCACTGTCTGACATGAGAATCTAACCCAGGATTCCATTTTCAGCAGTCGCATTTGCTACCACTAGACCAACTTCAAAAATAATAATAATTCATTTATGACGAACAACTACCTGAAATATATTGTGAAGGATGGCTCGGTTTACATCTATCGGGCCTGCCACCATCTGGGGGAATCAATCCGACACATTATTTCTGGCTGTTCTCGTCTGGCTAACGAAGACTACTTGCATAGGCACAACATTGTAGCCAGGATTATCCACCGGCAACTTGCTCTGAAATACGGTCTTGTGGATTTGGAAGTACTGTACTATAGGTATGTGCCCAACCCAGTTCTCGAAAATGGCACTATCACATTGTATTGGGATCGATCTATCATCACTGACTGGACTATTGTTGCCAATAAGCCGGACATAGTGGTGATAGATTGATTAGAGCGTCGCACAATGATTATTGATATAGCAGTCCCACATGACGAGAACCTTGTGAAAGCTGAAAAAGATAAGCATCTTGACTTAGCATGTGAGGTTGTCGACATGTGGGATGTGGATACAGCAGTCATTGTGCCGATAGTCGTGACGGCCAGTGGCATTATAGCCAAGAGCCCCAACCAACACCTCGGGAGGCACTCGTGAGGCAGCTGGATCAAGGTCTTGATCCAGAAAGCAGTAATACTGGCCACGGCGCGTATAGTGAGGAGGTTCCTCTCTCAGCAGCCCTGACCACCGGTAGCTTAGATCCTATTCCTGATTCCGGTGGGCAACTATTTTTAAATGTTTTTACATATTTTTTAATGTTCTAATATTTAAAAATGTTATTTATATGTATTTAATGGAGTAAAGGCCATATTTAATTTATTTTCAGACAAATTCCATTAAGGTTAAAATAATACTCTAAACAAATACATACAAATCATACTAATATTATAAACGCGAAAGTATGTATGAATGGATGTATGTTTGTTACTCTTTCACGCAAAAACGGCTGAATGGATTTGGATGAAATTTGGCATACTGATATATAACCTAGATTAACACATGGGATACTTTTTAGCCAGGTACTATATTCCCAGGGGATAATAGTTTAAAATATAGAAACAAATAAGAAATGTTTACTTAAATAAGTAGATACTTTGTAAATTGGTATTGTCAATGTAGTACCAGGTTGGTATAAATCGGTAGGAGCACACTTAACAAAGTTATGTCAGCTAGAAAATACTTCATGCCTTCGAAGTATATTCCCGAGGGATAATTTCCGACCTCCGCGTGGGCGAAGCCGCTGGCCAAAGCTAGTCACTTATAAAATACACACAATGGTCATTCAAAACAAAATTAAATATAAAAATTTGTAAAATCAATCGAATTCTCTTTTTTAGACCAAAACTCAGATGGGAAAGGAATATGAAAAAGATTTGGAAGACTATAAGAAGATCAAGGCAATGTACGAGTCTTCACTCACAGATCAGCAAAAAGAAGACATTAAAAGGGTGAAACTAGAATTAGCTGAGGCTAAGGAAAAAAGAAAATTAAAGGCTGTAAGTCTTAATGATACCAACCTAGCACACTCTCTTCTATTACAGGACAAAGGCTTCTTCTCATTTAGAGAAGGTACGAGCATTGATCACCACGCTTGATAAAAACAGATTGGCGATTTCAGACTTATAATAACAATTTGCAAAAGTACTATTGTTTATATTATGTTACAAACAATGATCTTTGTTTTTTTTTGTTTTAATTTTGCGTGTGTGAGTTTGCTATCGCATTAGGTTAAAGCCTGTAAGGAAGGATCTACCAGGGGTGGGGGTTGTTTGAAAGAGATACCGTGGCCCCTGGCACACAAGCAACTGAAGGAACACGGCCGGGTGAAAGTCTGACACGCCCTCCCGCTCCAGCCAGAGCGGGAGAAGTTATTTCATAACTTCCCACCCAAAAAAAAAACCTATAAGGATAGTTTTAAAGCCTTAAAAAAATAAGTCCAGGGTTTCTCATGTTTTCCTTCACCAATCTCGGTATTTTCTAAGATATACTCAGAAAGTTCACATGAATATTAAAAAAAACCACATTGGTACTTGCCTTGTGAAGTCACCAAAAGAAATACGGTTCGGATACACATCTTCACAAGCATTATTATGTGTAAACAATATGACTGCAATTTTCTTTAGATAACCTAGGTATTTCATAAAAACTTAAAATTAAAACCAGTACAAGAGGAGTAAATCACTTTTAAAAATTGGTTAGGGTATACATATTAGAGCTTGTGACTGCACTTGTAGTAATAATGATACTTATAGAAATTTCGCAACAATTTTATCTTGAAGTTGAAGCCCTATGGGAACTCAATGAAGTTTATTTTCACAATATTTCTAAAGTCCATCATGACGAGATTTTTTCTTAAAGGTAAAAAATAAAAAGTGTCCTAAAGTGTTTATTTCTAATTTTACAGGAATACAAAGAGCTTGGACGTCCGAAAAAGCCAATGTCTTCATATTTCCTGTTCATACAAACTAGAAAGGAAGGATTTAAAGGCAAAGACTTGAAGCAATTCCAAGAAGAAGTGAAGAAAGAATGGCTGAAAATAACTGCTACTGAAAAAGCTAAGTTGGAAAAAGAGGCTGCAGATCTAATGGTTAAATACAGGTACGTTTTTTCAAAACACTCCTGTACTGTAGGACAGTGCAAAATACACCATTTTTTTGCCTTTTATTATGTTCTTAGATAATGAAACTGACAAACTAGTAGGAATTCCAAATTCGAATTTATTTTCAAAGGATGTTGCGCAAGATACACCCAGCTCCGCCAGCCATGTGTTAAATATGACTCGAAACATCTCACAATTGTAATAATTTTTAATTACGATGCATTAAAAACTATCCCCGAGGTCATTACATAAAACTGTGTACACACCAAAACTGAGTGAAATATTTTTACTAGTGGGTATCGTTATTTAATATTATTATTAACTATAATGACGTGATTTTTATCAAAAGATATGGGCCATAGACACAGCAAAGGCTGGCTGACCATAAAATTTCCTGCGCTCCTACTTACTCCCACCCATGGACCGTTTTCAAAATGGTTAGCTGGGTCGGCCGCGCGGTCGTTTTACCTCAGTCCGCACCAAGCTAGTTACAGCTACCAACAAACTACAGCGCATGCAAAGACTAGCCTGCATGGCGACCACGGGCTGCATGAGGACTACTCCGACTGCAGCGATCGAGGCCATGCTGGGGCTGCCGCCGCTCCACCTGTTCATACAGCAGGAAGCAACGATGGCGGCGGTGCGTCTAAAGGCTACAAATCTCTGGAGTAAGACAGACACACAACACACCGAGCTACTTAAGGAACTCAACAGTGAGTTTTATCTTCGATAAAAAATACAGAATCCAACTGCATGAGGATCGACGATTCGAAGGCTTGCGCCCCGCAGAGATGCGTATCTTCACGGACGGATCAAAAACAGGTAGTGGCACAGGGGCTGGAGTCTTCTCGGAGGACCTCAACATCCACATAGCCACACCACTGGGGGTCCATAACACAGTGTTCCAGGCTGAATGCATGGGCATCTCCCTTGCTGCGTCTGCTATCATGGCCAGGGAAGTTAAGGATCACTCGATTCGCATACTCTCAGACAGCATGGCTATTCTACAAGCGCTGAACAGTCACACGGTTGACTCTGGGCTGATATACGAGTGCCACCAGCGCCTCAAAGAGGTAGGTAGCCTCAACAATATTACCATTCAGTGGATCAAAGGACACAGTGGTTCGCTAGGCAACGATGCAGCCGATGAACTTGCCAGGAGGGGGTCGAGCATGACAACAGTGGGACCAGAACCCATTGCGCCACTTCCCTTCGGGTATCTAGGCACTCTGGTAAGGAAACGAACCAGGGATCATCATCACAAAATATGGATGGACCTAAGTGGGTGCAGGCAGGCTAAGGAAGCACTTCCTGCGTTCCATGTCCGCCTCACGAAACAGGTTCTCCGTTTAACAAAACCACAGCTGCGTACAGTTACAGCAGCCGTAACTGGCCATGGGCTTATATAATTTGGTTTCGGATTTAGTGATTCACTTGTTTTCGCGCCTTTTTTTTTGACGTCTTTCTATTCACAATATGGAATACACATATAATATCATTGGGAAATGGCGTAATTTTCGAATACGAGTTCCACCGTGGCACCACCGCTTGAGAAAGAGCTATAGGGAAGCTCCTGCAAAAGAAAACACGTTATTTTTTCGGTTCTAACGTTTTCGTAATGGAGTTTTTGAGCTACAGAACAAGCACCGTGGATGGCCGGAGACCCTCATTGACAATGAAGAATAAAAAGTCATCGTGGAAGCGAATCCATCGCAAACGCAAACCACGTCCGAGTTAGCAGCTAGGGAGGCTTCGTGTGAGAGATAAAACAATAATTCTTTTGAAACAAATTACAAAAGTGAAAAAGCTCAAAAAATGGGTACCTACTGCAATAATTGAGTGAAGCACACCAACAAACACGCGTCTAGTGCTACGTTACATCACTCAACCGACAAAATAACGAGAGAATTTTAATCGTATCGTTACTTGTGATGAAAAATGGATCCTGTACGTTAATCGGAAACGCTCATCACAATGGTTGAACTGGCCAAATCCTGCTCCAAGCGAAAGTTTACTCGGAAAAAGGTACTGGTAAATGTCTGGTGGACCAGTGCTGGTATCATCCGCTACAGCTTCTTAAGATCACGATTACGACAGAACTGCATTGGCAACAATTGCAAATCGTGATAGAAAAGCCAGCCGTTAAACAACTGAGACTGGTCACTTACTCTGCCCACTGCTACTTTAGAACAACGGTAGACCATACACTGCACAACAGACGGTTGCAGAATTAGAGCAGCTGCGATTGAAATGTCTCTGACACTCATCATGCGTCGCACCCCTTGTTCCAAAAGATAACCACTTTTCCGGATTTTGGACAACAACTGGCAAGGATAAAACATCAATTCCGATGAGCCCATCAAACCCGCCTTCAGAAATTTTATTGATTCTCGCTCCCACAATTTTCTCGGCAAAGGAATCAATGAACTACGTGTAAAATCGCGAAAATGCATAGATAACAATGGTACACATGGCTACACATCAAGCTATACATTTCCAGCATAAGCTGATCTTGCATTGTATAGGTTTTCCGTGTGATTTTTTTTGACATGCCCGCGCTTTTCATCATCATCATCAGCCTATACAGGATAAGCTTTTGTAACCATGAATTCAGCATAACCATTCTAGACCCCCAGCGCAGAATTTTTTCGTCGGTTAAATAAAAAAAAATAAGCTGTTCCATACATTTTGACCGCGTAGGTATATTGCACTTTATATTTGTTGTTTTGCACACTGGTTAAAAACTTATCCTGTAATGTTCCCACTGCTGGGACACATGCCTCCTCTCGGTGGGAAAGGGCCGTAATCCACCACGCGGGTCCAGTGCGGGTTGGTAGATATGCACATGTTTTCGATTTTTTTTTTTGTTTCTAGGACATGCCGGTTTCCTCACGATGTTTTCCTTTACCGTTTTGAGAGCAGTGGTGATGAAATAATTTAGACATAGTAAAGCGCCTGTCTGGGTTCGAACCTACGACCTACAACTCGTAAGTCGCGGCTGTTACCACTTGGCCACCACTGCTATTACTTACATCGTTTTCGCTGAGCGTTCTTTCCGACTCTTTTTATTTTTGCACGACTCGGGTTCTAACGTGATGTTAATTAGCCTACAGCTATAGCCTGCGTCAATAATTGAGCTATCAAGTGCAAAAAATAGTAAACATTCGTTTCAGAGATTTTTGTACTGAATGTTTATTGGTAATTGTTTAGTAAACATTGCTACACATTCTGCACTTGAATAAAATTGGGAGAGGTATAGGTCCCTAGTCCAATGAAAAGAAAAAAGCTGTCAGGTTGTTGTCTATAGTCTACTAACTTATCGTGCTAACTATTCGTATTTTCTTTTGCTTTCAGGAAAGAATTAGACGCATGGGAACTTAAAATGATATCAATAGGACGCCCAGATCTTGTCCGCAGCAAACCTTTACGAGAGAAGAAGCCGAAGGCAGTTGCAAAGAAACAATAGGAACTCGGGTGCTCTGACGGACCAGCTGACTCTTACCCTCAAACTAGCCATAAGGATATAATTGTACAAAGTATTGATAAGCATACTTCCACTAGTCCAGACATGTCGAATAAAGAAAGCATAGTTCCTCAAAGTGTTATTTCTTCAGAGTCAGATCGTCGGAGCACGGGTGATATAGCCACTCCAGCTAAACCGTCGGTACAAAGTGGCCAACCGAATCAAAGTAAGAATAAGAATATCTTCAGTAGTATTAAAAACTTTTTTAATCGTTAAGTTTAGTTTTTGTAGATCTTGACTTTCACATCATGCATTTGTTGTAATGTATTTTTTTCAGTTGTATTAGTTTCATAATAGAATATAGTTAATGACTTCATAATTACGTTTTTGGTTTTCTTTTGTTGCCTTCCTTACCTCACTGATAGAAGCGCCATTCCCACCTCATTGACAGAAGCGCCATTCTCACCTCATTGACAGAAGCGCCATTTTCACCTCATTGACAGAAGCGCCATTCTCACCTCATTGACAGAAGACAGCACTGCTGTCTGTACTGAGCATTATGGTAAATTAATATAAACTATACATATTTTGTTGATGAATGCTTCATTTGCTCATCACATTATTTACTTTTACTTTTTAGTTGTGCATAGCTGTATAGCTGGGAAGCACAAGACCGGTCGAAGCGGAGGAGCTTGGGGGGAGGCCTAAGTCCAGCAGTGGACGTCTTTCGGCTGAAATGATGATAGCTGTATAAAATGAAATAGAAAGTTTATTCAAATAATTAACATCATTATTTAGACTACACACCTTATAGGAATTATGACTAAAATGACTAATTAAAGGGACTTTTTTCAGCCTATTTTCAACGCCTATGGAGGAAACACTGAAATAAAAACAAAATACCATTCATAACCATTTTTTAATTCAAAGATGTTACAAAATATAATTAAACTTTTATTTTATTTATAGTTGTTTGACCTTTATTTACAATATGAATTAAGCTGATACACTAAATTATTCACAAGTATTTTATATAGTTCGAGGTACAGATTGACAATATATAGCTATTTTATAAAAAAATCTATGCATGTCTATTTCATTTGCATGCAAGTGCCGTATTTTAATTACGAAAAAATAAGTGATGAAATGATGAGAACAACGTCATGTAATTTGAACAAAAGCAGTAATAGAGGGAACACATTTTGTAGCATTTTACCTAGTGGGTACTGGCAACATGCTTACAGTCTAAGGCCTATAGCAACGTTTATTTACAGCCTGTTGTAATTAAACTAACAATAAAATCTTTGAAGGTAGCAGTTTTGCAGACCAAAGAAAAAACTGCATTGAAATCTTTGGAATTACCATAGATACCAGCTTAATTCCAAATTGTAGTTAAACAAAAAAAAAAAAACTATTCCATTACCAAAGAAACCATTTTTAATTTAAAAGTATTAAGTTGAGGATATTATATTAGGATTTTAACTATTAAGTAACTAATATTGCTTTTAATTACATTGGCATCAGTTGTATTGGGTAAATAGTGATATATATCTACATAACTAACTTTATATTTTTGAATAAATTGTTATAAAAAGATTAAGGCTGTGTTAGAATTAAAAAGGTTAAAAGTATTAACAAAACCAATTAAATAATAAACAAAAATATCTACAAAAGGGTCTACAAGTCACAGACTGCCATACATGAAAAGGTTACTATAATTGATTTAACAACTTTGGATAAGTATAATATTAAATTACAAGATTACAAAATATACTCACAAGTCCAGGCCATTGAAATTGGTTACACAGGCCATTATAATTCAAAGGATTATATTCCTTTATCAAAATACTATATTTTACAAATATAAAGCATGAAAATAGATTATTATTTTGGCATTCTCAAGTATAATAGATACAATATTTGTTGCTTTCGCATGATTTACTGAAATAAATACAATTTAAATGCGAGAGAGTTTTAGAATAATGTAACAAAATGAACGCATTGAGCAAAAATAAAATATGAACGTAACTAAAACTTGTTTGTGTTGCTATATACAAAATTGAATCTAATTTAAAACTAAAAATGGCAATATGTGACTAAAACGCACACATGTCACATCTCACTTATTAATAAAGGCACAAGCAATCAAAATATTATTGGAACGTTGTGGAGCACCTTCAAAATTCAACATACACAACACTTGAGATTTTTACCAAACTTGAGTTGAATTTCGAACACTACCCCATTTTATTCTAGCCAGCTATTGTTAGAAACTGCTCAGTCAATTTAATGCCCTCAGCTTAGGTGCAAATGAACTAATTACTATGTAATTAAACCATCTTTCAAGGTGATCAGTAGTGATTGTATGCAAATTGTGGTAAATAGAAAAATACAAATGTCACATGATATTACCCCCATACATTGTGTCAAGTAAATAAGCTTCTGCACTCTATGAGAAGACACAATATGCAAGAGTTGCAATGCATTGGCAAATTTAGAATTACTTCTTTGTGATGGAAACCATATCAATTTTGTAATAGCATAGATGAGTATTGGTAAGAAAAAGTAAGTACCTTCAAATGTCACCAGTGACAAACTGTACAGTAATTGAATTAGAAGCGACAACAAAACTACGTCGTATTCGTTATTAGTAAGTTTCTCCCATGGGGATGGCGTTGGCGCAGGTTCTGGTGCCGATGCTGTTACGAAAGGTGCCAAATCACTGGGTACCTCTCCATCGCCTGCCGCGATTTCATGATTGAGTGATGATAACAACTCAAAAGAATCAGGTTCAGTGATGATCACACCATTGTTAAGCGAAGTCTTGCTACTGCTACTGTCCGAACGAATCGAAATCTCCGGAATTGGATCAGGAATAATCTTTCTGACCGGAGATTCTGAAAAGGAAATAATGTGATAAGCAAAGCCTAGCTCACGTGTGCGATGATGTGTCACTATGATAGAAGTATTTGTAATACCTCTGGGACTCTCGTCCCCAGATTTCCCGGATATAAGTTGGAGTCTAGTGTGAGAATTTTCTAATATTCTCTTTCTGCGAGCTTCGCGACGAGCTGCTGCAGCATCAGCCATGTTGACATTAATCAAATGACATTTGATTTATTATTGCCAGATTTGCCAGTGCCAGCATACTTTTTGGAAATCGAAAGAATTATTATATTTTTCTAATTAAAATGATCTACATCCTTCCAATTCATTTATATTTTCCAAGAACAATATTTATTATTCTTAGAAAATCTAAATTGGAAAATAAATCAACAACACAATATTTGGTATAATACATTGTTTTGTTGATTTATTATATTATCCTAAGTAATGCTAGGTACAGACGCAGCGACGCTGATGATTTCGAAATATCACGTGTAGCAAGTTAACGGACTCTCCCTAAGCCCGAAAAGGCCCAGTTATCAGTTTAACGTCAGGGATTGGCTAGACTCACTCCCCCTTATTACAGAACAAGGTTTTTCTTTAGGTATGGTTTAAACCTTCGAGCCTGTTTTTTAAATTAGAACCTAACTGAAATCGAAATACAGCTCCTTTTACAAAACTGACAAGTTAGTCCAGTGCTAAATTGTCAGTTTTGAAAAAGGAGCTGTAATTCTATTTCAGTTCTAAGTTCTTATTTCAAAAACAGGCTCGATGGTTTAAACCATACCTAAAGAAAAACCTTGTTTTGTAATAAGGGGGACTGAGTCTAGCCAATCCCTGACGTTTAACTGATAATTCCAATGTCGATCTATCGGAATTATATTCGAGAGTAAGCACCCTGGTTTGGGCGGTCAACCTGTGCGGGCGGTCAATCATCAAATAATTTCTCCCACTCTAGGCAGTGCGGGAGGACGTGTCAGACTTTTACTGACTAAAACCCACCAGTGTTCCTGCTGTTGCCTGTGTGCCGGGGGCCACGCACGGTATCTCTTTCGAACAACCCGCACCCCTGGCAGACACGGCCCTTGCGGACCTCACCAGTTGGTGGTGACATCCAAGCCAAGAGATATTTACGGAAAATGAAAACGTGCTTGTGCGCCAAATTCATACGTAATTCAATTAAAGCCGGATTCGTATATGCTGTAGCTTCAGCTATACGAATTTAACTATTTCCAGTAATTTTTTGTATAAAGTTTAAAAAAATTACGGAATGCAACTTTCACGCCAAATTTTAGTTGCACAAACAGAATTCATGTAGGTAACTTAGTAACTTATACTTATACCAATCTAAACTCAACATCTGCTTAGTATTTAGGGAATTAAGTTAACCTGAATACGACGACTGGCTCTATAGTAACAATTCACTGACTACAGAACAACGCACTACGTAATCGTATGCCCCTCCCAGAACAAAATCCTGTGTCTTTTCCTGTTAAAATCAGTTTTAGCGACTTTTGATATTGAGTCTAGCTACTTGAATTTATAGGAGTTGGCAACACTGACGTCGCTGCGTCAGCTGCACAGAGTACTTTGTCACAAAATACAGAGAGTACAGAAGGCAATCTACATACAAAGTGCGCTCGAGCAACGCACACATAGACACCGCTCACGGACACGATATCTCGGACCGGTTGGGACCAGTGCGAGCGCGAGTGCCAGCCCCTGAGACACGCGTCTGTGAAATGCGAAAACGGAGCAACAAAAAAAGTTACTTTAACTGTTCAGTGTGTTAATGGTTGCATAGCATCAAGTGTGTGAACTCTTTACTTATAAATATTTGATATGCTATGTGACATGAAAAAACAAACGAATCTACTGACGGGTGTCCAGTTGTAAAAAAATGACTGTGTGTTTGTGTTGTGATAAAATATGTGCCAAATATTAATAATATCACCTTAATTCTAAATCGTGCTAAATAACTAAAATAAGGACTCGTAACAGATAGGGCCTAAATAGATCGTCTAATACAATTTACTAAATTCTTCGTGGGTGCAAATTATCTGGTACTTTAAATCTCTGACGGAACTCAATCAACTATTACAAAAAGGTGAGTCGAGTTATCCGCAACAGGTTATGGGCCCAGGAAAGTAACTTTTTTTGCCGAAATGGAAGGTTTTACGTCAAAATTGCAAATAGGCAATCTAGAGGGGAAGGACAATTGGGCCACATGGAAATACAAAATTTCCATAATGCTACGAGGTGTAGATGGCGCAATGGAAGCAGCCGAAGGAACCCTCGAAAAGCCCGCTACCCCCGCCCAAGGAGCTGGTGACGCTGAGATCGGTACGTATAATTTGGCCATGGCTAAATATAGGAAGACTGAATGTAGCGCTCTGCTCATATTAACCACTAATATGTCCGAAGATACACTTAAAAAAATAATGCGATTTGAAACGTCTAAAGAGGTCTGGCAGGAACTACACCGATTATTTGACGGACAGGCAGATGACAGGGCATACAATTTGTGTGCAGAATTCTTCAGTTTTCAACGTCACAATGAGGATGACGTATCTTCCCACATGTCAAAACTGAAAAACATCTGGACAAATTTAAATGCAGAAATCACAAAGAAAGATGCAACTGTCAAACTGCCGGAATTATTTCTCATTTGTAAAATCCTAGATACCCTAGACGAAAAATATTTTGCTTTCAAATCGAGCTGGTTATTACTGAACCAAAGTGAACGGACAGTGGACAATTTAACGAGTCACTTATGCGCATATGAAAGAGCGCTCGGAAGTAAAGAGCACATAAAGCAAGAGGCCTTAACGGCAACACGCACAGAACGCAAGAGCAAGCAAAGCTATGAGAAAGAGCTCATCTGTAACTACTGTTCCGGTAAAGGACACAAAGTTCGGAAGTGCAAAAAGTGGATAAAGGATGGGAGGCCACCCAAACCCACACCAGGCACATCAGCAGCTGCTTCGACGTCAAAGCAAGTGCAACACATTTCTCTGTTAGTGAATGCCTGTTCCTCTGGACAAACTCAAGACAGAGAAAGCTGGTTCGTTGACAATGGAGCTACAACTCACATTGCGGTAAGAAGAGCTTATTTCCAGGAGTTTCACGAATTTGATTCAGACCATACTGTATCAACTGCGGACGGGAGCGTCATACCCGCGATAGGGAAAGGCACCGTTGAGGTGGAATCAAACGTCAGTGGCAAGAGGGAGCGAATAACACTCAACGATGTATGGTTAGTACCATCACTAACGAAGAACCTCTTCTCACCGCTTGCAGCACAAGACAGGATGCAGAACAGCATCTTCAGTTCCACGACTAGAGAGTGCAAGCTAGATATTGGAGGCACAACTATAGTTGTTGGAAAGAGAGTCCATTATGGAGGACTTTACAGGTTGGACATGAAGACGCTCATGCCAATTAAACCATGGACCATAGAGGTCAACGCTGTGACTGGCTCTAATATGCTACAGCTATATCATGAGCGATTTGCACATCAGGACAAGAAACATGTGATCCGCCTCGTGAAGAGAGAGCTTGGAGTACAGTTGAGTCCTGACAACATCAAATGTGAAGGCTGCATTTATGGGAAGTCACACAGAAAACCATTTGGAAAAAGGGAAAGAGCAACAGCTGTAGGAGAGCTGATTCACACCGATGTTTGCGGTCCCTTCGTAGATAGCATCTCAAAATACAAATATTACGTACTCTTTAAGGATGACTACTCTGGCTACCGCATGGTCTACTTCATCAGAAACAAATTTGAAGTTAAGAATAAACTTCTTCAAATGTTGCAAGAAGCTAAGACCGCTGGATATAAAATAAAGACGATTCTTAGCGATAACGGAGGTGAGTTCGACAACAGAGAAGTACGAGATATTTTACAGAAATATGGCATTCAACAACGGCTGACAATGTCTTACACTCCCGAGCAGAATGGATGTAGTGAGCGCGAAAACCGTACATTAGTTGAAGCTGCGAGATCTATGATGCATGCAAGAGTAGAGCTACCGCAAGTACTCTGGGCAGAACTTGTCAACACTGCCGCGTATGTACTTAACAGGACAGGTCCATCGAGAGTTGAGGGTAAGGTACCTTACGAGCTCTGGCATGGAAAAAAACCCAAGATAAGTCACTTGAGAGTTATCGGAAGTGAATGCTTTGCTCACGTTCCAAAACAAAAACGAAAGAAGCTCAACAAAAAGGCAATAAAAGGCAAGCTTATAGACTATGAAAACGACGATGGTTATCGTATTTGGGACGGAAACAATACGCAAAGGTCGAGGGACATAACCTTCCAAACTGACGTCGAGTTCCGGATTTGTACAGGAGTTCCTACAACTTCAAGTTCAGAGGAGGATAACCAAACGTTTACGCAAGATGCTATGCCTGAAAGTACTATAGAGGAGCAGAAAAATAATCATGAACATGCTCTTGAGGGAGATGAAGAGAATGATGATCATGTACATGTTGAAGTTTTGGGAGATAGAGACGAAACCAGAGAGGATGACAGTACTAACGAAGAGTTCGTTGACGCTGACGAGGAGTTAGAGATAGTCGAACCACCGTTGTTGGACGCGAGATCTCGATATAACTTACGCGATCGAACTTGCCTCTCACGTCCTAAGAAGTTCGAAGACTACGTGTGTTTCGTAGGGACAGAATATTTTCCCGAGACATATAAAGAAGCTATTGAAAGGGATGACAGCGCAGAGTGGATCAAAGCAATGACGGGTGAAATGAACTCTCTAAAACAAAATGATGTATGGACACTCTGTAAGCTACCTAAAGATAGAAAGGCACTCCCTTGCAAGTGGGTCTTTCGTATCAAGCGAAACCCAGACAGCAGTATCGACAAATATAAGGCCAGACTAGTAGTAAAAGGTTTTAAGCAACGGAAAGGAATCGATTACGAACAGACTTATAGTCCAGTTGCTAGAATGGCTACCATCAGAGCCTTAATAAGTGTCGCAGCCAAAGAAAAATTATATTTGACGCAGTTTGACGTTTCAACAGCATTTCTCAACGGCAAGCTAAAGGAAGAAATTTACATGCAACAGCCGGATGGGTTCAATGACGGAACTTCAAATGTATGTCGGCTTAAAAGGAGCTTATATGGACTCAAGCAGGCTCCTAGATGCTGGAACTCATGCTTTGAGGAGACTCTATTAGAGAAAGGTTTTCAACAAAATGTAGCAGATTGTTGCCTATTCACGAAGAAAATAGGTGAAAAGAAAATCTTGATAAGTCTGTATGTAGATGATGGCCTTGTAGCCGCTACAGATAAAGATTTGGCAAACAAATTTCTTAAAGAGTTAGGAGATACTCTGAAGATCACAAGCAAGCCAGTGTCTTATTACTTTGGACTTGAGATAGCACAGTCGAAAGATGGCTCCATTACAATTAAACAAGAGTCGTACGCCAAAAAGATACTGGAACGTTTTAGGATGTTAGAATGTAATCCAGTTTCAACGCCACTAGAGACGACGTCTCAAGCAGGGAAAGTTAACATTAACAAGCAAAAGGAAGAGAAGACGTTCCCATACAGAGAGGCAGTAGGTGCTTTAGCGTACTTAATGACAGGGACGCGACCTGATATAGCGTATGCAGTCGGATTAGTTTCAAGAAATCTGGAAAACCCGACACATGAAGATTGGCTACGTGTTAAGCGGATTATGCGCTACATAAAAGGGACTTGTTCTTTTGGTATAACCTATAAACCAGAACATGATTTAAACCTAATACAAGGCTATAGTGATGCGGATCATGGAGGAGACCAGCAAACAGGACGCTCTACAACAGGAGTTGCATGTCTCTTTGCTGGAGGAATAGTGTCATGGCTAAGCCAACGACAACCTTCAGTCGCAATTTCTACTACCGAAGCTGAAATAGTAGCAGCAAGTGAAGGCGCTCGTGAACTTGTTTGGCTCCAGAGAGTATTCAGCTCACTTACCAACATGGACGGAGTACCAACATTAAAAGTAGATAATGAAGCCGCCATACGTCTTGCATACAATCCAGAGTTCCATAAGCGAACCAAGCACATCTGAGTGAGACATTTCTTTGTAAGAGAAACTGTACAAGACGGACTTGTGGATGTACAAAAGACCAGCTCTGCTACTCAATTGGCAGATATTATGACCAAGGCAGTTCCTAGGCCAAGACTAATTATAATTCGAGAAGCCTTGGGCATACAATGCCATACACTTAATTAATGAGGGAAAGTGTTAAAGGTTGCATAGCATCAAGTGTGTGAACTCTTTACTTATAAATATTTGAAATGCTATGTGACATGAAAAAACAAACGAATCTACTGACGGGTGTCCAGTTGTAAAAAAATATCTGTGTGTTTGTGTTGTGATAAAATATGTACCAAATATTAATAATATCACCTTAATTCTAAATCGTGCTAAATAACTAAAATAAGGACTCGTAACAGATAGGGCCTAAATAGATCGTCTAATACAATTTACTAAATTCTTCGTGGGTGCAAATTATCTGGTACTTTAAATCTCTGACGGAACTCAATCAACTATTACAAAAAGGTGAGTCGAGTTATCCGCAACACAGTGGACGGTTGTTTAAGCTACCTGTTGTTGAGTTGGTGAGTACCTAGGTATTTGCTCGTGTTTCGATGGTTCGTTTTAACGTAACACAGAATACCTGGGGCCTAAGTCTACTAATTTATAAACGTCACAATGGTCTCTCAATGGTAAGTTTTTGACAGATTTGCCATACAAAAACTGTCAAAAACACACCATTGAGAGACCAAATTAGTAGACTTAGGCCCCTGGTTAGTTGTGGGTAAGCGAAAATGACTTTGTGGCCTTGTAGTATTTTTACAATGTATATTAGGTATTTATTGTAGTACTTATAAGCTAAAAAATACGCTCATCTTCCTCATTATAAATAGTTAAGATAGAACTGCTCGGCGAGCCGGCCGGGCCACCCGCCGCCGATCATAACTATTAGAGTTGAGATTAATTGTGATCATGGCAAAGACCTAATACGAGTGCCACTACCACGATAGTTTTTTGTGCATAAGCCAAAGTTGACAACATTGCCTTCTGTACTCTCTTTATTTTGTGACTTTGTATGATACTGAAACTACTGAAAGTTAGCTGCGTGTGTCCTGGCATAAAAAGTCACTGCATTTATGATGAGAATTCTTGTTTTAAAAACCGGTAATTGTTAATACACTGACTTGTAAAAATAATAGATTCAAAATATTTGCAAATACTTATCAGGTGGAAATATATCATATTTAAAACTAATAAAAATGAATCGTAAAATTTTATTTCTACTGGTTCCTGTGTTGTAAACACAACCATTCTTAATTTGGCAACCGGAAGTTTGAGTGTTGTCTGTTACCAGTAACGCCAAGGACTTTTGTTTGGCGCCTTTACGGGCCGGTCGGTTTTATAGATAAATTAATCAATTTAGATCAAACAAATACAAGTTTCTGTTAAAATATAATGGCTGACAAAGGTGACGGAGGTAATTGTATTTAGAATCAATATTTCTCCTAGTGGTGCTGCTGTTCTTTGCTGACGCTTGAGCTTGACAGCCAGTGATTTTTTGGTTACCTATCAAAAAAGACTTCGTAGAGAATCTGTAATTTCTATCGTTTGTAGAAACCTTTGATGATGCGGTTGAAGAGAGGGTGATCAATGAGGAGTACAAAATATGGAAGAAGAACACTCCGTTTTTGTATGATTTGGTGATGACACACGCTCTGGAGTGGCCCTCGCTAACTGCCCAGTGGCTTCCAGACGTGACCCGGCCTGAAGGAAAGGACTATTCAGTTCATAGGTACAGTAACCTTATTCATATTGCAAATAGGTACTCAGTTTATGCTTGACTCTTGATGATACTTTTGGCACATCATTTTGAGGAAAGTCATGTCAATAATACCCTTCTTATCTTCATTACTTACATGTGACAAGTTCTGGTTGCATTTGCTTGTCCCAAACATATTTAGAACAAAGATCTTACAACTTCTTTTGTTCTCTTTTTTTTTGTTTTTAGTTTGGGTAGTTGATACAGTGAGATACTCAAATAGTCAGCAGTAGTAAACATTGAGTAAAGCAGGCCTTATTTGTAATATAACACTGACTAGTCCATCTCTGTGTACCTACGTGTTAGATTAAGGTGAAAGTTCCGTGTAGCCCCTCGAAATTCAAATTTTCTTGTCAATTACAATTTGCAGGTGTGCGAAATTCAAATTTTCTTATGTTTTTTTGCAAATTGCAGGTTAGTTTCATGCTGTATATTTAACAAAATTAGATTTGGCACCATAATAATGACTTTACAGAGTTATAATAGTTGATCAATATATCCCACTAAGTTCATTTAATTCAACTGAATTACTATTTCATGAGATAGTCATTAATATATCGTTGCCTTAGAGTGAAAACCTCGGTAACACATTTTTGTCCAAATATTATATTATTGCGTTTCTAGGAAGAAATACTTGCAATATACATCCTGATCTTACTAATTCATTAATTTGATACTCATAACGCCATCTATGAAATGAAAGTAAGTGAGAAATATTATAAACTGAGTGTTTCTGAGGTTTCTGCGTACATATGCGTCAGTTTGGCACATATTTTTCTTCCTCCTGAAAAGTTACTTCTTTTACACTTACGAGGTTTTCACTCTAAGGCGTTGATATACGTGCTATGATGGGGAATCATGTTATAATTAACATACAACTTGACACTGATGCAAATGGCAAGAACGTAAGAAAATTTGTATATCCCAGGCTACCCTGGGGTATCCACCTAAAATAAACTTTTTATTTATGTAGGTTGATCTTGGGCACACACACGTCAGATGAACAGAACCACCTGCTAATCGCCAGTGTCCAGCTACCCAATGAAGATGCACAGTTTGATGCAAGTCATTATGACAATGATAAGGGAGGTATGTATTGAGAGCTAAGGATTCAAATAAAATCAAAATATTTTTGTCACTTAAACCTGCATGCGCACTTATGAAACGTCAGAAGCTAGGTGCATGGTTCCAATTTGTTGCTTCCTATGGAGAAGAGCCAGAAACTCTTCGTACTACTTTTTAAAAATAATTGGCTTTAACAATGTTTTCAAATTACAGTGATAATAGGTATGGGAGGATAGTGCAGGCCTGTCAATAAGTACCAGGTACTTGGACGAATGAAAATAATAGAAAATCGTCTACAAATCTAGTCTGCATTTATATAATAACTTGCAATACCTCATACTTTTTGCTTTTTAAGTATCTGTTATATTTTGTGAATTCTTGAAATAGATCTGTTAAGTTAACCTCTTCTTACTACTTTTTAAAAATAATTGGCTTTAACAATGTTTTCAAATTACAGTGATAATAGGTATGGGAGGATAGTGCAGGCCTGTCAATAAGTACCAGGTACTTGGACGAATGAAAATAATAGAAAATCGTCTACAAATCTAGTCTGCATTTGTATAATAACTTGCAATACCTCATACTTTTTGCTTTTTAAGTATCTGTTATATTTTGTGAATTCCTGAAATAGATCTGTTAAGTTAACCTCTTCTTACTACTTTTTAAAAATAATTGGCTTTAACAATGTTTTCAAATTACAGTGATAATAGGTATGGGAGGATAGTGCAGGCCTGTCAATAAGTACCAGGTACTTGGACGAATGAAAATAATAGAAAATCGTCTACAAATCTAGTCTGCATTTGTATAATAACTTGCAATACCTCATACTTTTTGCTTTTTAAGTATCTGTTATATTTTGTGAATTCTTGAAATAGATCTGTTAAGTTAACCTCTTCTTACTACTTTTTAAAAATAATTGGCTTTAACAATGTTTTCAAATTACAGTGATAATAGGTATGGGAGGATAGTGCAGGCCTGTCAATAAGTACCAGGTACTTGGACAAATTAAAATAATAGAAAATCGTCTACAAATCTAGTCTGCATTTGTATAATAACTTGCAATACCTCATACTTTTTGCTTTTTAAGTATCTGTTATATTTTGTGAATTCTTGAAATAGATCTGTTAAGTTAACCTATTACAATGTTGACTTATAACTTTTAACTTCAGCCCAAATAACTAATCAACACCGGTTTTGTGTAGGACCTGCCTATGATAAAATTATCAATGTATTTGAAATATTGCTCCAGTATGCTATCAGCCTTGCATATTAGTAGTAAAAAAAAATTGTGAGAAATGTTTTGAGTATGAATGTCAATTGGCTTTAAGAGTAGGGAACACACACAACTAAAGAAACGATGGATGGACTGTGCAAATGTTGATATAGTTTGGAAAGGTGATGACTAATGGAGAAGAGCGGAAGAAAGAGACATGTTGCATCACCGTTGGGGGAGGAGGGGGCAGGAGAATGATGATGAGTACCAACATTAAAGTTATTTCTTGACAAGTAACTTTTTTAGATCTAATTCGTAAATCAATCAAACAATCAAAAGTCATTTATTCAAACTAGGCTGGTGTCAGCACTTTTTGAACGTCAAAATTACATAAGACAGCCCCAAAAACGCCTGGCCTGCCTAGTGCTTTAGCTGGGAAGATGTGGCTCAACAAACTCCCAAGCAGCACAGCTGCCTGTTAAGTTAGAAGAACTTGATTCTATGCTTACAATAGTAGGTAATGACACAACACAAAAAAACGTTAAAGGAGAAATTCCATAGAAAATTACCCCATGACCGACAGCTGAGACAAATATTAAAAAAAAATGATAAAAATGAGTATTAATAAATTGCATAGTTCCGATTGTCATCCTTACTGGCGATCATAATTAGAAATTGCTCCAAATATTCTTTCAGGCGCAGTATTACTTATCTTAAAAATATTTCCCTTTCCATCATTTAATACTTACTACTCATAAGACCATAAAAAAGTGGAATAAAGATGACATAAAGATTAAACAAATGAACATCTGTGACATTCTAAATTCATTTGCTCTCTTGTTCCAAGGGATGTGTAAAGAAAACAATGATATAATAAATAAAAAAAAACAAAATAGAATCGCTAGGCAATATTAAGTCTGGTAAGAGTAAGCTTTGTCACGGAAAAATAATCACACTTAATATAACACAGTATCGAAGAATGCAAATGATGATGATTAAAGATGACATAAAGATAAACAATTGAACATCTGTGACATTCTAAATTCATTTGCTTTCTTATTCCAAGGAAGGTGTAATGAAAAAAAAGAAAACTCATTTATTCCTGTTCTACATCTAACAAACTACTATCTTAAAAATGTGCTGAGTGGCTAAAAACATCTTCATATCGTTAATACAGTGTTTAATTGGTTTTTAATCCAATTCTAAAACTAAAATCAGAAGTTAGTATATTACAGGTATTCTGCCCCTGAATTAATATTTAGAGCAATTTTTTCATGTGTTAGCCAGTAAGGATGATCACCAGAAGTATATCATTTTTTATGCTAATCGGAAGTGCATTTTTGCTATTTCTTCTTTGAAAAAAACATTAAATTTGCAAACAAATAAAGTTATCTAAGTAAAGCCAGTGTAAGCATTTCAAAGCAATTTTTTTTTGGTCGTTTTTGTTATTTTAGATCCTTTTAAAACTATACACAAACCACCAGACTTGGTAAGTATTTTTTTCTGCAAAAGTGGCAAAAGCATCAAATTAGAAAATTACATTATTTTCAAGTTTTTCATATTTAATTCTTCTGGAAAGTTTGGGATTTTTTCAAAAATATGAACAGCAAAGACGAAATAAAACCATAGAAGTGCTGCTGAACTGCCCCGTGGTCGCCACATACAGGGCAAAGTAAACCAGTACCTAGTAGTACATAGTTACACTACGTGACATTGTCAGTAACACCAAGGTGTTGCTGGCCTTACTTGAGGAGCTGGGAGGGAATGTATGACTGATTTTCTCACACAAAATATGTGCTTAGATGTGGAGTTGCAGGCACCAGCCCGTATTACTTGGTATTACCTATTAACCATACAAAAACTAGAGTGTATCCTCTCACCATTGTTAGTCAGTCAAGTCACACAACATTGTTACCTTTCCAGAATTCGGTGGCTTTGGCTCAGTGTCAGGTAAAATCGACATTGAAATCAAGATCAACCATGAAGGTGAGGTGAACAGGGCACGCTACATGCCGCAGAACCCCTGTGTCATTGCGACCAAGACCCCTTCCTCCGATGTGCTGGTCTTCGACTACACTAAGCATCCATCAAAGCCTGAACCTTCTGGCGAATGTCATCCAGACCTCAGGTATGTCGAGATCCTATAGATTATTGGACTCATGTACAGGGTGGAAAGGATATCAATACGCAAACTCTAACCATGAATTCAGCACATGAGTATTGTCTAGTCATAGTATTTTCCTTCAAACTATGAAAAATATATAACTGTTCCGTACATTTTGATACGTACGCGATCAAAATGTATGGAACAGTTATTTTTTATTTATTTTTCAGTAAGCAATGACAGATTTCACCTTAGCGGGGTTCAGAATCATATTATACTGAATTCATGCTACCAGCTTGCATGTTGATGTCATGCAACCCTGCAAAGCCAAAACATACCAACCACCACTAATTTTTCCGCCATTCAGAAGTAATTCTATTGATTTTGAATAGTTAATAAGCAAGCAGTTTTTTTTGGATGTATATTGGAGTTTCAACTGCATCGCGATATTTATATACCACATTACTGTAGGTTTGTATGCCGAAAGGTGATATCAATATAATATCCTTTATTTAAGCAGTTTGAAATGTGAAATATAGTAATTATGTTGTTGATAAAGTTATAACACTCACTGTCTTATCCACAGGTTACGCGGTCACCAAAAAGAAGGATATGGTTTGTCCTGGAATCCCAACCTAAATGGCTATCTCCTGTCAGCAAGGTTAGTTTCCTCCAGTCTTTTTGCCTACTGCACGCAGCCTGCTATCATCACAATGGTCTAATAGGCAGCTGCTCATCACTAATCTGATAGCTGACCTTCTAATTGGTATAACTGAGTAGTAAATTTCTTTTACATGACGCTATGGCAAGAGCGATCCCACTTACAAGAAGTATGAACCTAAACAGGCACTTTGTTGGAAATTAAATTATTTCATCACCAATGCTCTCAAAATGGTGAAGGAAAACATTGTGAGGAAAGTAGCATGCCCTTAAAACAAAAAAATTGAAGACATGTGACATCTACCAACCTGCATTGGGCCCGCGTGGTGGATTACGGTCCACTACCTCTCACCGATAGCAGGCTTGGGTCCTAGAGCAGTGGGAACATTTAAGGGCGATTATATTATTTTATTTATATTTAAAGAAAACAAGTAACAAATGACTCAAATGTGCTAGTAACAATATTTCTTAACCCTATGTTAGTAAACGCAACCTACACACTTAACCTGCACTGCCATTATAGTTACAATGCGAATCCCTGCTATAAGCTCAACACCGAAGTGGAGAGTTGGCAGCAGCGATTCACACGCAAGCAGTCCAGTCTGCTCGCGATACACCGCAGTATAATGTTGGGGCTGGCCCGCACCCGGCGCACCAGGGAAGCGCGTCTTATTCGCATCGTAGCGTAGAAGCAATCCATCCGTACTTCAGCAAACATCCCTGATGCGCTACAGAAGCGGAACAGCCCCATCAGCACCCGGAACGCATTATTATATTATGCCTTAAATAATATCTTGTTTCACACTATCCTAGCAGATTATATGAATGGTCTATGGAATAGACTCTGCTAACATAGGGAGTGGGTGTACTGTTTAAAAAAAAAACGAGTTATTAGTTGTCAACAAAGAAAAAAAAAAGCTGTGTCCTTTACTAAATTGACTTTATTCATAAAACACATTCTTATTTACGTGGTTTGCTTGGGATATACATCGAATTTTTGAGTGACAAAAACTGTATGCAGTTTATTTTCTATATGTGAAGCAGTGCTGCAGTGCTGAAGTAGTGCAGGATTACTGCACTCCTTCACCATATCTGATAATATATGTATGAATGTATTTCTGATAATATATCTGCTAATATTTGTAAAAATTAATGCATTAGAAATAATTAAATTAATTTAAAAAACATGGTCGAATTTTGGCCACTGGGCGACCACAAATTTTTATTTAATTTAACAAGTAACAAGAATCATTATGTTATAGTAACAATATTTCTTATTACCAGTGATGACCACACAATCTGCTTGTGGGACATAAACGCGACGCCCAAGGAGGGGCGCGTCATCGAAGCCAAGTCGGTGTTCACGGGACACACGGCCGTCGTAGAGGACGTCGCGTGGCATCTGCTGCACGAGTCGCTATTCGGCTCTGTCGCTGATGATCAGAAGCTTATGATTTGGGATACCAGGTAAGAAAACTGTTAAAATACTTGTGTGTATAATATATGATAGTTATACCCTCTTACTAATAAACACAAAAGAAAGTTATACTAAGTTTAAACATAAATGATATTTTTAAAAAAAATCCTTTGTTATTAAACCTGATATAACTTTATTCTGTGTTTATTACTAAGAGGGTTGCAGTTTTGCTTTTTCTTCAACTTCTTTCTAAAACAAAAACCTTTAATTAACCAATTTCACTAACTGATTTTTCTGTTCTTCTTAGTATATCAATGTTGTGAAAATTAAAATAATTTGTTTGGACCAAAATTCACAGTTGCAAGGAAAATTATTAGGAAATTCTTAGAAGCAAGACTATCCTGTCCCACTTTCAGCATGTATCACTAATTTACTTATTACTTTTTTTTATCATTAACGGCCACCCGTTGTGGCCACCTACTTAACTGGGCCCAAGTGATATCAAGTATCAATTTACCGAATACCAGAGGGTAAATTCTCGTAATTTTAAGAACAGTCTGTTCTGTCTCAATCTGTCAAAAACACCTCGTTTTCCCATACATTTTTGACAAGTTTTCGACATTTGATTGTCGTCGAGGTGAGACTGCAACTAGATTTTGAACATTTTAATTACGAGAATTGGCCTCCAGTAATACAATGTGGAACTATAAATAATACATGTTTGGTTACAGATGTAACAACACTTCAAAGCCGTCGCACACAGTGGACGCACACACCGCTGAAGTCAACTGCCTCAGCTTCAATCCTTACTCCGAGTTCATACTAGCTACAGGCAGTGCTGATAAAACGGTAATTACTTATTTACTTCAGGAGAACGTCAGGAAATGGGCATGTCCTAGAACCAACAATAGGGTATTTTCCAATTTTTCAAAAACTATTCTAATTTGAAGATTGGAACGAGATATTTAACAGAAAAATAAATTGATTTCTATCCATTTCCTCAATTAAAAACGATTTAAACCAAATTAATTTTTCATTGTTTTGAATTTACCGCCAAAACGCTTCTTACGATGACTTTTTATCACGTGACGTCAACTTTGTGTTAACAAAAGTAGTAATTAAGTAAATAAGTGAATGTCGAACATTGATATAAGGACTGGGCGGCCCGCACGTTAAAATGACGCCTCGAACTTGGTCCCAAAATGGTCTTCCCTATAGCGAAGTGAACTAGAACGCGATCGGCTGTCTTCAGAGCGGTCGTAAATTTTTGCAAGCAAAAATGCCAAGTTGTGCCGTGAAGGGTTGCGTGAACTACGACAAAAAGCACATTAAAAAAAATGATAACATTTCATATCCTCGGTAAGTTAAAAATATGTTATTAAATCGACTTCTAACATTATTTAAAACAATTTTCTTTCTTATTTGTCTCAACCTTTGGCAAAGACGACGCGAAGCCGCGTAAAAGCGCGACATAACTTTGCAGCGGCGCTCGTTGTAGCCGATGAAATGAAAAGATTTAATAATATTACTCTATGATTAAATTTTGTGCAAAATTGATTTTTATTGTTTATTAAAAGCAAATTAAAATGTCCAACGTCAGAAAACACTACGAATCCAAAATGGAAAATATGTCCACATTACCAAAAAAACATGATTTTTTAAAAATTCGAATTCGAAGGCCAATGAAAACTTAATACGAGTAACACAAACAAACTGCAACAAATATAAATTTTGAAAAATATAAGGTTTTAATTTTATTTCTTTGTACCTCGAAAAATACCACACCCCGCTCTTACAAGGTTACGCCTAGGAGCAGACACGCCGATTGACATCGTAGTTCTAATAGATGGCGTTAGTGTTATTTGTAGGGCGACCGCGTCCGTCAAATGTAAGGACGACCGTATCTTTACTATTTAAATCAATGATGTCGAGTTTATAATTAATAAGATTTTTAATGGATAGAAAGTGATATTACTGGTTTGCGGTGCCTCTGTGCAGAAATACTTCTAAAACGGCGCCAAACTAAGTATTTGTACCGGTGCCGTTTATACAGAGTTGACGTCACTTGTCACGTGACTAAAAAGTCATCATAAGGAGCGTTTTGGCGGTAAATTCAAAACAACGAAAATTAAATTAAATTTTAATCGTTTTTAATTGAGAAATGCGTATTAATAAATTTATTTTTATTTTTCTGCTAAATATATCGTCCCAATCTTCCGTTTTTATCAAATCGGAAAATACCATATTAAAATACATGATATCGATCGCCGATCTGCATAAGTTGAAGTTTACACTGACGTAATAATATCGCGGCTAGCTTTTTTCGCGCACTAGATCTTCAAGATTTAGTGCAGAAGATTAGTCTAACGTCGAGAGTTGAATATTGAACAGTTTGACGGCCTGAGATGCACTCTGTTCGATTCTCAATGATCCGTTCAACACTAGTCTTGTGCCTGCTCGGTCATTTTTGAGATCGCTCCGTACTAGTTCATTTCGGCCACTGAACTAGTTCATTCTATCAGTTCTATTAGCTCTATTTGGTCTTCGCTCTCAGTCAGAACTTCAATAGATCACAGAGCAAAAAAGTCACATTGAATCGGATCCGTCAAATCAGTCGCTGTCATTCTCGTTCTCGTTCGGTCATACGATATGGCTCATTGTAAATGTACTAGGAGCTATTATAACTAAAGGTGCGTACAGACTATGTAACATAACATGTTATATAACATTGTTTTATAACATGTTTCAGATAATGTGGACACTGAATGTTATAAAACATGTTATTAATATTTACAACAATGTTATATAACTTACATAGTAACGTGTAACGACGAACCCAGCAACTACGTTTTTTTGTTCTTCTTTTGTTATTTAAAAGTACAAAAGTCGCTGCCGCAGCTAGCAAAACGTCCTCTCGTCTCGACATTGTGGATAGCACTGAAGAACGACCAGCGACAAAAGTTATATAACATTGTTATTCTACTGTGTACAATATTGTTTTATGTTGCAATGTTGACTAACAATATTGCATAATGTGGACGTGTTATAAAACACAAGTTATATAACATGTTACATAGTCTGTACGCACCTTAACCGTATAGTTCGGAAGCGCCCCCGAAGGGACCCGAGCACACGAACCTACGCCGGCTCGGTAACGGGTCCCAAAGGACCCAGGAATCACGACGTACGACACCCTCAATTGATCACGTGTTTTTATTTAATACTACCCGTCAAATCATATGAATGAGCGTTAATTAACAGAGTTGGATAAAAAACTCATAAGTTAACGCCCTTAAATCTTTCATATTTGGCACGCAAGTTTATTAATTTACCTTTTTAAAATCTAAGTCTGTAAATGCGATAATCGCCATTTTGATGACGGTGGTGTCGAGGCTAAAAAACATAAAAACTGGGGATTACAAACATCCAAACTCCACCGCGGGGCAGTGGCAGCATACATCATTTAATTACTTTACTAATTAATCCATTGTTCAAGTTAAATAAGTAGTGATAATGACGTTTTTTGATATCCAAAGTCGAAGTTTCGCGCCAATAATGCGTGTTTACATTATAATTTTCACAAGTATCACTCACACACATATAAATGCGATTTAAAATGTGTCAAATAATATTTAAAATATTATAAACAACAAGAAAATGCCCAGATCTTAACGTATTATACAAACACAAGTCCAATATCATGTAATATTCATTACCACTACTCAATTTGTGTACAAAATCGCCGACCATTTTTGTTTTTTAAAATTGTAAAGATGTCCGAAAGCGATTATGCCAAACGATTTTTATTTTATTTCGTACGACTCGATTCATTGGTATGACGAATGTCAGGAATCGATACTTACTTGGAAATTTAGATAAAAATGGTTATAACATTGAATACAAGAAGCATTATTTATAATAATGTTTTATGCTCTTCTAGTGTCATTTTAATCTTTTTCGGATAATTTATTGAAACCTAGTCAACAGTCAGGACCGGTCAGGACTTATGACCACAGGTATTTACCTCAATTACGCGCCAAATTATTTCTTTACATTAATTTAAATTCGGAATCCGCTCGCTGTTCAAATATTTTAATGAATTGGTTAAATATTCATTGTGGATTTTATTTTTGATACGTTCTGAAAATTTACTACAGAATGCCCAGTATATATTCTTTACATAGGTTTAGGAATATTTTGTTTGTTAAATGATAAAAAATGTATTATGTAACTATGAAAAACGAAGTTCATTCTACGGTTGTAATCGGTCACAACCGTAGAACTTTGGTTTTCATAATCATAGAATAAATTATCTTATCTCAAAAACAATTGAAGTCACTGAGAAAAACCTGAAATCCTGAATCATTACCCCACATGCTTATGTGCATAGATTTTTTTTGTTCGTCATCGTTTACATGAATGGGGAATGCCACCTCAAATTAGTTTATCATAATTTCACTACACCATGATTTGGCGGTGCAAAGAATAGGTACAGAGGCCAGCATATCAAGCTACCCCAAACTGTCAAATTTTTCCAATTGAACATGAACCTTAACCTTATGATATAAAGTTGAAAATCTATCAAAGAAATTTGACAGATTGGGGTAGCTTGATGTGCTGGCGTCTGTACAACTTCTTTCAAATCTTCAATATAGTGTAAATAGTTTCCGAGAGAAATGACTGTATGGCACACGGACAGACGGGCATGACAAAATAATAACCCTTCATTTGTTTTACGGATTTCAAAAAATACGTTCGGTGGAACTTAAAACCTCCTCCTTTTTTTAAGTCGGTTAAAAAAACAACACATACACTTACACACCCAAACTCACAGTGTAGATAGGCTTTACATTTTTTTTTCTTTAATTTAATAGCTTTATTTTATGTTTATACCGAAACAATAGCAACTAACCGAACGCTAATCCGTACTATTTTTTATAGATTTGAAAATTTTATTAATAGAGAGAGCCCTGGTACCCATAACACAAGTTTAATCTTAGCTTGGGTGTCAGAGATAACAATCAGTGATTTATGCAATAAAAAAAAAAACAATATTGTCATAGTACTAACCTATCGCCTCTGTATAAATTGTAAATGTGGAAATAAAATTTATTGTTTTCTATTATTCTCTTCTATGTATTAAAGAAATGTAAGTATGTCACACTGTACCTACGTTTTGCCAAACAAAAAAAAATATTTCCCCCAAAAGTGTTCCCTCATTCAAAATTCATTTATAAACGTTACACGTCCGTATTTGGGTCACAGAAATCTATATGTGTACCAAATTTCACCTTAATCGGTCCAGCAGATTCGGAACAAATTGGCTGTAATAGACGGACAGACAGAAACACGAGTAATCCTATTAGGGTTCCTTTTTTCATTCGGACGTACCGAACCCTGAAAAGTTACACCTCTATCCTCACTGCATGTTTATATAAAAATGATTAATTTCAAAAATAAAACAATTAATTAAAATCTTATCAGTGTTTTAATTCAGTTTCGATTTTTTTTTCAAACTCGATTTATTGCGAGTATCGATTAGGCTGAATGTACTTTTTGAATCGAAATAAAAAAAAATGGGTGGGCGGTCAGCACTAAGAAGTGACTTGTCGCAACACAGTTTTTAGTATTTTTTGACTATATTTGAGCTTGTTTTTAGGCAGTTTAGGTATGAATAATGGTGAAAGTAAGAATGCAAAGATAATTATTATATCTTTATTTTGCCCTTTAGCATATTTTCAGCAAGAGAGAAGGCTGTTAATGAACATATTTTCAGCGAACCTAAGTTGCCTACGTTTTGGAGAGGTGTAGTAATACCTATTTTATACAACTTTCGCAGTAGACTGACGCGGTTTGACCAGCCTTAATATATAATTAAAGATATTTGTCACACACTTATTGTATACAATAGGCGTAGTAACATATTTTTCTTAATAAAACCGAATGCTGAAAGTTGATGTGAAATCCTGAAATTCATGGCGTAATTTGCAATTTCCCGCCGAGTCAGCTGATGTGTCATATGTCAAGATCTTGTCGAGCAGAGAGGTTAATACAAGTCAGCATTCAGAAACGTTTCTTTTAGTAGAGTGCAAAGAAACGGTTCCTATTCGTTCATCATTCACGAACTATACAAGACTATTCCACACCGAAAGTTGTCGGTGCGTAAGAAAATCCCGCCGATATTTTTACATCCATGTGAACGTCGAGTACTAACGCTTAGTGGTATTCAGCCACCTCCCTCATAGAGAGGAAGTTTGAGTCCCAGCAATAGGAGGATATAGACTGATCAGTTAACGTATGTATCGTTTAAAACAATCCATTGCAGCCCACTTCTGGACTTCTCCCAAGATGGGCCACACGTCAACGTGTGTGCGACACCTATCTGATTATGGTGGCTCTCTCTTACAACATCTGATTCTCCGTCAGTTCAGCCACCTTTTCAAAGTCTTCGGTCTATCTAGCTGGCGAAGATCCACGTTAAGCTTGCCGATATGTGAAACGTTGGATTACCTATACATATTATACAATAAAGTCGGTGTTCGTATCTGTCTATGACACCGCGTTGTTCAGCTAAACTAAACAATGGTGCCGATTCTGTTGTCACAAAATTCTCTAAACTAGACTAAAAATCACCAAAATTTAGTTTATTCCTGTCAAACGACGATTTCCCATTCTGAAATTGACTAAAGTGACACAACTTAACTATATTTTAGTTTGACAGCACTAAGATTGCACTGAGTTATTAGTTTAGTGAAAAAAGCAATTTTGCTATTCTGTTGTTGTCAATTTAGTTATTCTATTCAACCTAAAATTTTGGTTGTCTAACTAAATCTGACTATTTTTAATCGCGATTAAATAGGTGTGGAATAAAATTAGTTGTCAAGAACTAAAATTCACACCGTCACCTCGACTTCTGGTGCAAAAATAGTATTGTTTTTTTTTTTTCTTTTGCTTATATCTCGAAAATGGTGTGTCCTATCGAAAAATAATGAAAATTTCGGCCCCGAAAAAAAGCAATACACATCACACATAAAAAAGTGAAAATTCCATATAAATCACGTCGAGGCTGCCCCTGCGCGCCTCTGGCTCTAAAAAATCACGGGGTAGGGCAAACAAGTACCACGTTGCGAAGCCAAAACATAAACATACCACGTGCGAGTCGCGGTTGTCAAATTCGATTTTAGTTGTTTCATAATTGTTTTTAAATTTAGAGATATTTTTTGCAGAATAGCGTTAAGATTCTCCTAGTCAAAAGTAAGTAATTTTAGTTATAGTTTAGTTCGGTCTACAACAGAATCGGCACCATCGGATTTCGAAGCGTTTTTCACTATAATTTAGAGAATTTATTCCAGAAGGTTCACGTGTATTAATATTAAATTTACACATCATAAATTTGAATTTTGAATGTGCTCCCTATAGGTTCAAAACCCTTATTCTTAAGGAGCTCTCCTGAATAGCATTACAGTTTGGCAAGAAAGTCCTGAAACGGAACTAAATTTTTTAATCATTGGCAACACTCGCTCTGCCTCGTCGACTAAAGTACATAATCTGTCATTTCTTGTAATCGGTGTCTGTTTCTCGTGTTTATTTTTTATTTATTTGCATTAATGTGGTGATACTGGTGACCCATTGTGTTCATAATGAACAGATCTGTTATTCGCAGCTAAGCAAGAGCGATAATTTATAAAGTGTACGTGAGATGTTTGGCGGAACTCGAGGCCGGACAAATTTTATCCGATCTCAACGATGTGTATAAACAAACCGCTAAAATTACGGGTAAAATTATATTTTATACATGTAATCATATGTAAAGTGTGTATTCCAAGGTGTAATATCTAGTATAAACCTTTTATACAATGATTGAAATGTTCATTCACGAATTTGAGGTTATGTTTACAAAACACATTTGGAATGAAGCGCGTTCGTATAATTTTGATACTTTTTGGTTAATATTGACTGAACTAAACTACATAGAGTATTTTTCAGGTTAATCAATCAGTACTATAAGGCGAATTGCAGTAGAAGGACAAAGAAACAAAGGTGTTTTCTCCTCACCAGGGAAACAGAGCAGAGCGACCTAAAAAAGAACTGGACAACTTTGACTTGTGTGCAATCAGACAAAAGTTCAATTCTTTTACACTGTAAAAAAGATTGTAGGTAGAACTTTAAACTTCTCTTTTATATCAATCTTAATGATCGATCTATCGAAACCCCATTGAATTGATCTATCAAAACATAAAATTGCTTCACATAATGTACTGTAAATGTAGGATCAATTGACATCAAGGTATTTTGATATCATTATTTCATTTTAAATTCATTATAGTTAGTAATTGCAAATGTTTAGTTGTTTTTATTTTATTGTTCTAGACAGTGGCTGAACAAGCGTTTCGGAGCATTTCAGTTGACGACTGGAAAAATTCAAATAAACATGTCATGAAAATAGAAAAAGGTTATTTTCGAAGGGGGCAAACTCTGTATAGTGACATTGAAAAGAATATCATAAACCCACAAGATGAAAGCAGCAGTAGTGACACATCTGAAGATAGCCGACAGAGTTTTGGTGAAAGCTCACACCATGACATGGTTGAAGACTTTTCGGGCGCGGAATACTTAGAGGAAATATTTTTGATTCTGATTAAAATTCTTGATTCTGATTATTTTTTTAGTTTTTGATTAGTACACCAACTGTGAAATATTTTGCCTGTGGTTAGAGGAGAACTCGTTTTTTTGGGACACAGTCACACAGTAGTAAGGCTTCCAATTTGTCACTGTGATCTAAACCCCATTGAATTGATCTGGGGTCTTGTAAAACATAAAATTGACTCACATAATGTGGAATTCGTTGACATCAATGTTTTTTGAAATAGGTACCTAATAATGTTATTTTTAATTCATTAAAATAAATAACTGCAAATGTTCTCGTCCTAGACAGTGCCTGAGCAAGCGTTTCAGAGCTTTTATTTTTTTCTTAAAACGTTAATTCCTATTAATTGTTAAAAAAAAGAAGTACCAAAACTGTTTTCGTCGTACTATATAGGGTTACAACATGCACGATAGTGGCGCCTCAATTATTTTCACGACTTTTTGGCCAAGCTGTATGTATATATATTTCTTATTTGTACCATATCTTTTTCATTATATACATATATATACCTTTAACTTAACACAATAGTTAATAGTTTAAAAAAAAAACACACGTATTAAATTACCCTAGCGATTATATTCACTGAATTGTATTCTATTGTTAATCCGTGAACAGCGTTGTGGGCTGCAATATTGTTTATAATTTTTGTGTATTTCCTGTTTCTATGTTTTATATTGTAGCTGTTTGTTGTTCCTTTTCAATAAAAAAATTAAAATAAAATAAAAATAAAGAAATTAGGGATGCATCTTGGCCGATACGATACCAATATTCGTACCGATACCGATACGGATGGTTAAAAGGACTGACAATAATAATAAAAAAAGATTAAATAATATTTAGTAAACTCATAATCACAAAAACATCCTCAATTAAAAATATCCCACGGCAAAATACTACCGAATCTACTGGTATTTTCACCGCAATTTTCATATTCTATTGGTTTACGCGGCCCACGCCACCACAGCTGAAGTCTGCATGATTTTTCCGATATCTTCAACAATCTCTGCTGGGTAGTTTGTTTCGCCAATTCTTCTTGCCAACTACAGCAATAGAAAGCGGTGAAGAATGGGCATTCTGGGGGACTGTAATAAGTAATTTTGACGTTCAAAAACTGCAGACTCAGCCCAGTCTGAATAAATGACTTTTGATTTTGAATCATTGTCATTGTTCAGCCAATTTACACAAAACGTTAATTAATTACACACCTAAACTTTCTCCATGAATCACGCCGTCCATTGATGAAAACCGTATTAAAATCCGTTCGGTAGTTTTTGAGTTAATAAGGTATTTTCCATTTTTATTTAACTATTTTAATTTGAAGATTGGGACGAAATATGTAACAGAAAAATAAAAGTAAATTGATTTACCTATATCCATTTTCTCAATTAAAAACGATGTAAACCAAATTAATGTTTCGTTGTTTTGAATTTACCGCCAAAACGCTCCTTATTATTGCCGTGTTCCGAAATGCAACAAAAGTGATAATATCGCGAACCCGACCAAATTGAATAGTCAAAAAATTTAAGAGCTATCAGATCATTAGTACTGATTTTTATTTTGGTTGGCTTCGCGATAATAATATTATCACTATTTGTCTAATACGGAATGCGCCCCATGACTTTTATCACGTGACGTCAACTTTGTGTAAACTAAAGTAGTTAGTAAGTAAACAAGTGAATGTCGTGTTTATAATTAACAAGATTTTTTATTGATAGAAAGTGAAATCACTGGTGTGCGGTGCCTCTGTGCAAAAATACTTCTAAAACTGCGCCAAACTAAGTATTTGTACTGGTTCTGTTTACACAAAGCTGACGTCACGATGTCACGTGATAAAAAGTCTTCAGGAGCGTTTTGGCGGTAAATTCAAAACAACGAAAAATAAATTTGATTTGATTTTTTTTAATGGAGAAAATGGATATAATAAATTTATTTTTATTCTTCTGTTAAATATATCGTCCCAATCTTCAAATTCAAATAGTTTTTATAAAATTGGAAAATACCCTATTGCGTTCAGGAAGACAGACGTGGCGTGGGTACTTTATTTAATAATATGTAGTGAAATAACACATAATCTGTAACTGTGTAACACGTAATCTGTACTCTAGGTGGCGCTATGGGACCTTCGCAATCTGAAGCTAAAGCTGCACTCGTTCGAGTCGCACAAGGACGAGATCTTCCAGGTGCAGTGGTCGCCGCACAACGAGACCATCCTCGCCAGCAGCGGCACGGACAGGAGGTATTTCACAATACAACATATTTACAAAGAAAGGGAAAAAGTTGACCGCCTCGTTGGTCTAGTGGTTGCAAGCGACTACTGAGCATGAGGTCCTGGGTTCGATTCTCAGATCAGGCAAAGTGTTATTGGGTTTTTAGCCCGGGGTCTGGAAAAAATCTTGCACTAAGTAGATATTTTTCATTTAAAGACGTAGGAATTTAATCTCAGCTAAAACAATGTGTGGGTGGGTAGTCACCCACACATCACCATCGCCATTCTTCTTTCACAACTGAACAATATTTCCAATTTAGTAAAAACATGTACCTTCCGACTAATCGAGCGCGCCCTGCCTGGAGCCTTTTATTTAGGTATTTATTAAGTTCTGTTTACGTAGCTTTTTGGTTTTATTTCTGCTTAAATGACACAGCAAATTAATTTAATGTTTCGTTTTTCGTAGTGTTAATTATTTTGTACACTATTGCATATAATCTATTTTTTCGAACCAAACAGACAGCTGTGCTGCTGTGGAGTTTGTAGTTTGTTGCGCCACTTCTTCCCTTCGACCCAGCTAAAGCACTAGGAAGTGGTGAAGGGCGGGCGTGCCTGGGTACAGACTGTCTTATGTAATTTTGACGCTCCGAAACTGCTAATTGTCAGCAGTTCAACAAATGACTTTTGATCTTGACTAGCCAGTCAAAACCCGACCTTAATGACTCCCGCAATATCTATGTCGTACCCACAGGAACCTACCAAACTGAAATTTGATAAGTAACGGATATTGTTGCAGGCTTCACGTGTGGGATCTGTCAAAGATAGGCGAGGAGCAGACGGCTGAAGACGCGGAGGATGGCCCACCGGAGCTACTGTTCATCCACGGAGGGCACACCGCCAAGATATCGGACTTCTCATGGAACCCCAACGAGCCGTGGGTCATCTGCTCCGTGTCGGAAGACAATATTATGCAGGTATGTTGGTCTGCTGTTGAAAATCATGGCCAATCGTCATTTTTATAGTCATAGTAAGATGTCGGATTAACTTATAAGAAATAGGGACATCAAGTACCCGATTATATTTCGAGCCTCGACCAAGCCAGGCATATCCCGTCTTTGACGAACGACGGGATATATAATTTAGAACGATTTATGTTATGTAATATTATGTTAGTTGGTCCACTTTGTCCTTCAGCATGCTTAGTACGAGAACTGTTGAGATGCGTTTTTGTCGACGGCAGAGTATTTTTGTACCGAGAAATGTAGACAAGCAATTTCTATTCTACGGTAGAGTAGAAATAGAAAGCTTCATGCTAAGCCTGCTGCAGGCTTAGCACGAGCACCGTTTCGTCGACTGAAGAGTAGACAGTACGGTAGAGTGGACAGTCCCCAGGATCGGCGTGTCTCGCGCAGCTTCTTCCTTAGTGTGTGTATATTAATGTTACTAACACTAGTTTGTAAGTATACATTGTTACTAACAAAATTATGGAAGTGATTCTGAAAATAAATGTTTATTTATTTAAAGTTTAAAGAGTCGCCTGCAATTTTTACGAAGTTCACTCTTTTACATAATTCAACTCAGAATTCTTTGTTTTGTTGTGTCTATTCTTCGTAGAAATAGAAAGCGTCATGCTAAGCCTGCAGGTGGACTAGAGTGTATGGGCCATGACTGCCGTCGGTGGGTATTCTAACCAGCCCACCTCCATCCAGACGTTGACTACGTCTCCTGGTCTGTCTAAAACATCTCTGAAAGATCTGAGGGGCAATTCTGGTAATTTTAAGAACGTTCACAGTCTGATCTCAGTGTCAATCTGTCAAAAAATTCCTCGAGTTTCCATACATTTTTGACAAATTTTTGAAATTCGATTGTCGCCGAGATGACACTGCGAACGTTTTTAATTACGAGAATTGGCCTTCTGGTTTCCCCGAGGTTTACTATTCTAATCTGGGTGACGTCAGTGCATTCAAAGAGCACATGGGCCCATGGCTTCCTCAGCCTCCATTTGGCCTTCCTGCTCCACCCAGAGCGGGAGAAGTTATTTGATGATTTCCCACTCTTAAAAAAAATAAACACCTCTTGGTAAGACTGGTCATCAGACTTTCGGGCTTCTGACGGCCTGTAACGACGTCAGCCGGAATCAACGGCTAAACGTGCTTTTCGAGGGACGGTGGGGCCTTGGTATATAAATAACCCATCCACGGATCAACCGCGTAGCTTAACCTTATCAATTGACCCGTGCGGTTGTAATATACAACCGTATGTAATGACGTTTGATTGTGCGCAGGTATGGCAAATGGCAGAGAACATCTACAACGACGAAGAGCCAGAGACGCCCGCGTCGGAGTTGGAGTCCGGGGTCAACGTCAACCACGGCTAGCGGGCCGCGCGCCTGGCGCTGTGAGTGCGTCACACAGACTGTATACACACGTCACTAGGTAGCACCGACCTCCTCAACAACGGAAGAAGGTCAACTCTCGTACATTCACAACATTCAAATTCAGTTCACTATCTCTTCTCAGTGGCAAACAATTTAAAAAATCTTATCAAAAATGCAGTCGAAATTCACACGGACGTAAGAAAAGCGCTGTGGGTATTTTTTTGGCACACTGGATTTTGTACACTCGGCTTGAAACCGAGCATTCAGAATTCAACAGAATGCTTCTCAGCGCTCCGACAATAGAACAGTGTGTTTTACTGTTTGATTTTCAACTCAGCGCTAAGTATTTGCTTTAAAGAGGCAGCGCGCGAAAAAATTCCCGCCGTGATTTTATCACGTCCGCCGATACGTCAACTTTTTTTTTTGACTGTTTGAGACAGATTAGAATCAGCAAACGTTCTTCAAGATACGGGAATTGCGCCTCTCAGTTAAATTATGGACGTCCCTGTTAATGAGCTCTTTCATGTTCGTAATTAACAGTTACAGTTTATAATAAAGTCACATGGGGAATGCTAATTTAATCAACAGTAATGTGTGGCTCAATCAATTGTTTTCAAGGTCCCAGACACACTTATCATTTAGCACGCCAATTTTCGTTGAGTGGTCTATTACTTTTAATTGGATCTCGTAAAGTATAGCGAATTTAGCTTGTCACTTCGAGATATGGCGTCTTATTTCGCTCTCCATACTAATCACAAAATATAATCTGGACTAAATTCTGCAATACATAGTCGGTAGATAGAATTAAGCGAATAATTATGAACGTAAGTCGCATTTAAAATCTAAACCTATTCAATATTATAAAGAAAATGAAAGAGCTCTAAATGCATTTTAATTTGGATCTTAAGCCGTATAAAATAGATGTAAAAATTATTGGTACGGTGAACAAGTACATAAATTGTACGAAATTAGGAGTTAAGAGGTAAATGTACTGCAATCATTGTTTGCGGTGACTTTGTTGTTGATATGAAAAATAAATTGAATATTTTTGCATAATCTGAAATGATTATTTTTGAGTCGATATTTTGTAATTTAAATTATATAGTTTTGATGCTCATGTGAACGAGTGCATTGGTATGTAATAATTAAGATTTGAATTCCGTGTTGATTTAACCCTCTTTCTGTCTTTTGTAAAGATCTCGTTTCGGATTGAAATGTCAAAAAGATCTTGAAGCTCAAGATTCTATAGTTGTTGAAGTATGGTTGTTTAAAAAAAACTCATCGTATTTGCTAGTATGTCAATCATATTATTAAAAAAAAAAAATTGAATATTTGTTTAATTTAACTAGCTAAGCTGCCAAGTTCAGTTTAGGCCGAAAGCGATTAACCACAGGTCAGATCTTTTTGACATCGCCAAAAGACAAATGGATTATCACACAAAAAAACATCATAATGCAACATGTCCGGACTGTACAAACTTAAAGGGGTGGTAGTTTGCTCTGTTCTGTCAATAAAATTATTCCACATGTAGGGTCGGAACCCACACTCCCCCCAGTGGCAGCCATTTTTGTGTTTTGGTCGCCTTTTATGGAGCGAGCATACTAAAAGTACAGTAACTTTGAAACTGAAAGCCCAATTATCATTAAACAAATACTTTTAGCAACAGAAAAGTATTAACAATGGGTTAAATAACTCAAATAATATCATTAAAAGCTGCATCATCTTGAAATAAATGCTAAATCACCAATCAAGCAACAATATCTCTTAAACCATTTGTCATAGAATCGAGTTTTTGGTATCATTGTTTAGGTGAACTTAACATCTGTTAGACGTGTAGAAAAAAAAGGTAGTTCCCTGGGGTGAATTTTGTAATAACCTTGATTAACCAAAAAACGATGTCATTTTTAACGTAAAATTGATATTTTAGCATTTTTTTCAAGATGATGCAGCATTTAATGTTATTGCTTGAGTTATTTAACCCATTGTTAATATTTTTCCGTTGCTAAAAGTATTTTTAAATGATGATTGGGCTTTAAATTTCAAAGTTACTGTACTTTTACAAAAATACAAAAATGGCTGCCATTCAGGGGGGTGTGGGTTCCGACCCCACATGTAGAATAATTTTATTAATAGAAAAGAGCAAACTACCAACCCTTTAAGTTTGCACAGTCCGAAACCGGACATATTGTATAATGATTATGTAATTGAACTCGTTTCTGCCTATAGACTGGTCAACATAGAAAGGGTCCAAATCCAATTATTTGTGGTTTGTATGCACAAGAATCTCGCAAACACTTTCAGTTTAAATGAATTTTGGAAAAATATTTTTTATATATTTAAAAGTGAAATTATCTATTTTATTTTCTTCTTAAATAAATGTGCGTACAGACCATTAAAGTGCGATGTACTAGTAACATTTGAAGCCTGAATCCTGTAACACACACTATTCACTCCGTAGAGACACTTCGCTAGCCGTGACATGTTAATTACATTTTAATTTATTGTTTCTAATCCGATAAGTCACAAGGATGTGTTTCTGTTGTAACTGTCATTATTATTATATTAAGGGCCTCTTTCACAGCCAAATACACCTCCTTCCATTCCTTATTACATGTAATGTATAATTAGATATAATTGATACAATTCCCAGTTAAAAATGCGTAGTATGTAGCATTTGATAGCTTAGCTATCATAGTTTATATGCAATACGTAAACAATTCAACACTGATAAAAAATGATATGCTGAGCTATCGAATTTATAGTAACTCGATGTAACATGCATGTTCAATGTTTTCATCATATTTGTAATAGCACAAAGTGAAAGATGCTCTTACACTGGTGACGCGACTGACCGACGGTATTTTATAATGTTAATGCAGTAATGGAATAATTTTAAGCTCTGCTAATTAACTACCTATTATGATTAAAAGTATCGTAATGATCTTCCTTGTTTTTATATACCTACCCCGAAAAAGTCTTACTCTATTAATAAATAAGTTTACCTAATGCGACGGTATCAATTAAGTCCCGATATAGTATTCTGCGAAACGTGACAGTGTCGGGATATCTGGGTAGGTCGCGACCCCTGCGTGTTGTATGCTCACCGCGCCCACTGCGTCACGGTTAATGTGATTGTTTTGTGACGGGGAGTGACCACACCGACGACAGTAATTCAGTCCCATCCAGTCACTCGCGACGATAACATGAGACTTATTTTTATAGTGTTGTTTTTCGCCACGTCCACAGTCTCAGGGCGAGGCCATGGTCACTCCAGGCACGGAAGCTCGCACCACTATCCCGCGTCTACCGGACACTCAGGATATGGTTCAGGTGGTGCACACTCATATCCTGCCTCGACGGGAATGTCTGGTAACACAAACAGCGGCAACCAGCGGCAGACATACCATCAACAACACAACGTGGTACAAAACAACTACAGCCCGAGATCAGAAGTCCATCACCACTACCACTACAGTCCGCCGCAGCAGATAACCTATGGGTCTACCTACCACCCTGTGTATCAAGGACACCCGCCCGTCTACGTGTACGAGTACCGAGACTCTGGCAGCAGATTCGATAATTTGCTGACTGGACTAGCGCTGTACAACTTAGGCCGCAACAGTCACTCTCATCATTACAGCTCCGAGAGACAGTACAGCGGCGCCCCAGGAGAGATATGCAAGCTGGGCATCAGTAAACGAACCGGCGAGTACGAGGAGACTCGCATCGACTGCAATCTGATGTCGAGTTTTATTTGGGAGGACACGACAAGCGTAACACGGAACGAGCAACATGTTGTGACGAACACAAAGGAGGTGAAAGTGACGCAGACTGTGAACGGAACTGGTAACTCTTCAGTAACGACAGTGTCGGTGACCAGTAACACTGTAGAGGACGCGCTGAAGGTGAAGGGGCCCTCTATAGCGGTGACACCAGGCATGACTTGTTACATGATCAGAACTTTTAGAGACACTACAGCTTTTCGGAAACCTGTGGATTGTGGACTTCTACAAGAGTACGCGCGTAGCTCATTACATCGAAGTGTTGCACAATGTTTGATGCCCTTTAAGACGATAATATTTAATTTCCTGATAATATTAAGTCAGATATTATGGGTAAATTAATATAAGTCTATTAATAAAAGTTTTCCAATTGATCGTGAAATATGATTAGTGTAAACTGTCTACGACTATGAAACGGACGGAGTCATTTCATCCTTATCTCAGAAACTCTTAGTAGGTACTAAAAACCTGTAATTTGGCATGGTCATAAATATTAATCACACCAACACAGTGGTAAAATAAATTGTTTTTTTGGGCTACACGTGAAGAGGGGATGTGTTTTTTTCTCGTTTATCCCATGGTGTTGGGGTTGGATTGGCCGTAAAAAATATCGCGGTAGAGTAAAAACCAGTTTTCGAGTAAGGGTTAAACCTGAAGCAGTTGGCAAGTGAATCTTGTCGACATTTTTTCCATACAAACTTCGGGAGTGTATTATTCGACTGTTCGATAATGTATGAATGAATGAAATGCACCGACCCCAGCGAGCGTGGCTTGATCAGACTCGATAAATCGAATGAACCCAAAGATTTGCACTAGCCCCTGGAGCAAAAACTATAAAACCTTGAAACAGAATACTAAAATCAAAAGCCATTAAAAAGGTAGAGCCAACAAAGATTGGATTTTCTTGCTAATTTAATCAAACTTTGGGCTGTAATAAAAGAAGTGTAAAATCTCAAAAACCAAGTCGGTACCGCCAAAGCTCAAATATGGAATGGTTGAGGAACAGGGTGTAAGGTTCACTCATACTTATGATGGTAAAGGAGGATCCTCCGACCAGACGGGTATTGTGTCTGGTCCGGGCAACTGCCCGGCAGTTGATGTCGGGATTTTGTATATGTTCGAGTGTCGTGGAAAACTCTGATTGCGCGATGCAGAATTGCTCATTTAGTTCGCCTGTGGCATTGTAGATGGTATTTACTTCACGACGACACTGATCTTGTTAAGTTGATTTAACCTAAAAAAAAAAAAATTACGTTGCATTAGCGTTATACTTGGACATCAGTGATACCTCTTATTTATTGTTGACAGAAAATCAGTAGGTAAACGTTTATTAAATGTTTTTGGAATACCTACAAATTGAACCATGTAAACACAATACAGATACAGCCGTGCAGTGTGACTAATTACCTACTGTTTATGTCGCGCGGTCAAAGATACGTAGGTACAAAAGATCGCTGCGTCGATGACCTACTTACGAATCGAAAACCCACATAATTAGTGTTTTTTTTTGCGCGTTTTCATTAAAACTTATTTCTGTACAAAAGTTAATAGGTTTTTATTTAGTCAGCAATTGAGGTTAAACGCTGTATGTCAGAGGTAGCTTGGATCACCAAATGGTACCTTATTGATCTTTTTGTACTGTATTCAATTATAGTGACAGTTTGACTAGATCAAGAGGTAGTTCGATGAAAATCGCAACGGTACCTAGAAATAAATTTGGAGGTAGTTCGATGAAATCGCAACGGTACCTATAAGGACATTTTAGAGGTAGTTCGATGAAAATCGCAACGGTACCTACAAATATATTTAGAGGTAGTTCGATGAAAATCGCAACGGTACCTACAAATACATTTTAGAGGTAGTTCGATGAAATCAGAACGGTACCTACAAACAATATTGTTACTTGTTTACAGATAGTCCCAAAAAATGACGCTAATATCACCCATGGAGTCCATGGACTGTGATGGAGAATCAGCCTCGGTTGGTTTACGTTGGGAAAAATGGAAGCGAGCACTCGGGTTATATCTCACTGCGACAAATGTTATCACGCCAGAAGCAAAAAGAGCAGTGCTCTTGCACATGGGCGGACTGGCTTTGCAAGAAATATACTATAACATTCGTGGTGCCAGTAGACAGCTACCACACTTTCTTTCTTTCTTTTTATTTCTTTATTAATTTATTACGGACACACACTTCACTATGTCTTTATTTTATTATTCTAGCGTATGGTTCGTGGGTTGCAGCTGAAAATCAGCGTCAGGTGGTGCATACTGTGTTGCCATCTGACAATATGCTGAGCTGAGGCCCTTTTGGCATTATTATCATTGTTGAGGTCATTGTTTTCTGTTTTTTTTTAATCTTTTCCTTTTAAATAATTTAAGGTTTTTACTACCGATATAATGCCAATAAACGCAATTTTCTTTCTTTCTTTCTGCCTGCCCAGAAAGCACCCCGCGTAGCACACCGGGCAAACAACCTTGGTGGGGCGCTGACCTGGAGCGCAACCGCGGTAAGGTAAGGAAGGCTATAAATAGAGCCATGAACACTTGTGCGGATGAGGACTGGGATAGCTACTATGCAGCCAAATCCAGATACAAAAAATGCATCAGATTCAGGAGTACCGCGGGTTGGCGCAAATTCTGCGGTAACATTGAATCCTGCCAGCAAGCCAACAGGGTAAGGAAGGTACTGTCGCAACAGAAGACTTCCGGGCCCACCACCCTCCGCAAACCTGATAACACACTCACATCATCACCTGAAGAAGCTAGACGCGTCCTAATTGAAACTCACTTCCCTGGATGCGTCTTCGCGCAGGTAATCGACTGGCAGGATGTAATCCAAACACCATCTGAGAATGACTGGCGCTACACATGCAGGGTGATTACGCTGGAAAAACTCCAATGGGCCATCCGCAGCTTCCATCCTTTCAAGGCAGCTGGTCCCGATGGAGTGTTCCCCGCCTTATTACAATGGGGGGGGAGTCTCTGTCGCATTAAGACTAGTGTCTATAATGAGAGCGTGCCTGGCCTTTAGGTACGTTCCCAAAGGCTGGAGAGAAGTGAAAGTTATATTCATCCCAAAGCCAGGTAAAGGTGACTACACTAACGCCAAATCCCACCGACCAATCAGCCTGACCTCTTTTCTACTGAAAACACTGGAAAGGTTATGTGATAGGGAGCTGAGAGACGGCGCCCTCAAAACCATACCGCTACACGGTAACCAACACGCGTATAGCTCAGGTAAGTCGACCGAATCTGCTCTTCATCAAGTGGTCAGTCAGATAGAAGAAGCAATACACCAAAAAGGCACCTGCCTGGGCACCTTCATAGACATCGAAGGAGCCTTCGACAAAACCAATTTCTCAAGCATCGGAAGCGCCCTCTCCAGACATGGGGAAATCAGGTACTAACGGACTGGATTACAAACATGCTTAGCAAACGAGTGGTTCGCTTGGAGGACGAGCAGCAGCTGGCCATGATAGCCAGAGGCTGCCCCCAAGGAGGGGTACTGTCCCCCCTCCTATGGAATCTGGTGATTAATGATCTTATCACCAAACTCAACGCCAACCATTATTTTACAATAGGTTATGCAGACGATCTCGCAATTCTTGTTTCGGGGAAGGTGACGGGAACGATCTGTAACCTCACACAACAAGCACTACGTATCGTAGAGAGATGGTGTAGGGAATTTGAGCTATCAGTTAACCCCACCAAAACTGAACTAGTAATGTTCACCCATAAACGAGCATTAGGCCCTTTCTGCCTACCGAAACTGTTCAACACGGAACTTCAGTTGGCCAATGAAGTTAAGTATCTCGGGGTTACTTTGGACAGTAAGCTAAACTGGAGCAGTCATTTGGACACCAAGCTAAACAGGGCCTGCATCACATTCTAGCAGTGCAGGAAAATGATTGGTAAGAAGTGGGGCCTATCCCCCAAAATTATACTATGGCTGTACACTGTAATAATCCGCCCCATGATCACCTACGGGGCCGTGGTCTGGTGGCCCCGCACCAAGCTAGTTACAGCTACCAACAAACTACAGCGCATGCAAAGACTAGCCTGCATGGCGACCACGGGCTGCATGAGGACTACTCCGACTGCAGCGATCGAGGCCATGCTGGGGCTGCCGCCACTCCACCTGTTCATTCAGCAGGAAGCAACGATGGCGGCGGTGCGTCTAAAGGCTACAAATCTATGGAGTAAGACAGACACAACACACCGGGCTGCTTAAGGAACTCAACAGTGAGTTCCCCATTACGAAGGCAATAAATGACCGGGTGCCCAAACAATTTATCTTCGATAAAAAATACAGAATCGAACTGCATGAGGATCGACGATGCGAAGGCTTGCGCCCCGCAGAGCTGCGTATCTTCACGGACGGATCAAAAACAGGTAGTGGCACAGGGGCTGGAGTCTTCTCGGAGGACCTCAACATCCACATAGCCACACCACTGGGGGTCCATAACACAGTGTTCCAGGCCGAATGCATGGGCATCTCCCTTGCCGCGTCTGCTATCATGACCAGGGAAGTTAAGGATCACTCGATTCGCATACTCTCAGACAGCATGGCTGTTCTGCAAGCGCTGAACAGTCACACGGTTGACTCTGGGCTGATACACGAGTGCCACCAGCGCCTCAACGAGGTAGGTAGCCTCAACAATATTACCATTCAGTGGATCAAAGGACACAGCGGTTCGCTAGGCAACGATGCAGCCGATGAACTTGCCAGGAGGGGGTCGAGCATGACACCAGTGGGACCAGAACCCATTGCACCACTTCCCTTCGGGTATCTACGCACTCTGGTAAGGAAACGAACCAGGGATCATCATCACAAAATATGGATGGACCTAAGTGAGTGCAGGCAGGCTAAGGAAGCACTTCCTGCGTTCGATGTCCACCTCACGAAACAGGTTCTCCGTTTAACAAAACCACAGCTGCGTACAGTTACAGCAGCCGTAACTGGCCATGGGTCATTTAATAAACATCTCTTTGTCATAGGAGTAACAGACAGTCCGCTGTGCAGGGCCTGCATGGAGGACGACGAGACAGCGGCTCATGTGCTGTTAAACTGCCCGGCGGTTGCTAATTACAGGGCAAAATACTTCGGTAACCCAGGTACCCTAAGTGAGATTGTCAGCAACACCAAGGCGTTGCTGGCCTTTTTCGAGGAGCTGGGGTGGATCGAATGACCGATTCTCCCACCCGTACGCAAAATACGCGCTTTGACGTGGAGTTGCGGACAACAGCCCGTTTTACCTATTACCTAACATTCGTGGTGCACACGTAGAAACCGCTATTGTTGGTGGGGACGATATTTTCACGGTTGCGATTAATAAATTAAATGAATACTTTTCACCTAAACAAAGCCGTGTCTATGAACGTCATCTATTTAGACTTGTCAAGCAAGAAAGCGGAGAGAAATTTGACAACTTCCTCGTCAGACTTGACATCAGTGCTCGAAGTGCAAGTTTACCGCTTCGGATGAGCATATGATAGATCAAATGACAGAAAAGTGTGAGTCAGCCAAATTGCGAAAAACAATTCTAACTCTTGGAGATGACGTCACACTTGACAAAAAAATTCTGAAGCGAACGCCTTAGAAACTGTTCACCGACAACTTAATAATTTCGGGTTACCTGGGCCAAGTAAAGATTTGTTAATAAATCGGTTAGATACTTCCACAACGAAGCCAAAACCTACTTCATGTTCCCGTTGCGGTGGCCATAATTCAAGTGATAGCAAGTCATGCATAGCGCGCAATCAAAAATGTCTCAAGTGTGGGTTCGTTGGACATTTCCGAAAATTTTGTAGAACTAGGGCCGGGCGAGGAAACGGACAGTTCGTGGAGCGCCAGCTAAAGGCCCTAGTGCTGCAACAAAGTTTAAGCCTGGAGAGGTGGATTATATATTTCATGTTGATGGTGATGACACCATCACATGCACCTTGGGAGGCGTAGGAGTTAACATGCTCATAGATTCTGGTAGCAAATGCAACATTGTTAACGACATTACTTGGCAAATGCCGAAAAATGACGGTGTTCGTGTTGACAATCAAGTAAAAATCCAAGCAAGCAATTTATGGCTTGCGGGAGTCGGTAGCCTTTAACTGTTCTCGGGTCTTTCGATTCTTCCATAAAAGTTAGCAACGGGTTGCGAAGTATAAAAGCGACTTTTTATGTTGTCAAAGACGGCACCAAAAATTTACTCGGGAAAGACACCGCCACGAAACTTAGAGTCCTAAAAGTAGGATTAGGCATAAATGCAGTCGATGGTATGTTCCCTAAATTCAAAGATATTAAAAATTCACATCCCTATCGATACATCTATCAAAACAGTCTCTCAACCTTGTCGAAGAGTCCCCATACCCCTAGTCTAAAATTAAAAATAAAATTAATGAACTCGTTAATTCAGATATAATAGAGGCTGTTAATGGTTGGATTTCTCCTTTGGTACCTGTTCTCAAGGGGGATGAGATGAGTCAGAATTTGTGTAGACATGAGGCAGGCCAACCGGGCCAATATCAGAGAGAAACATCCCTTGCCTACTATGGAAACAGCTGATTCCCAAGTTTAGAAAAGCCAAAATATTCTCTAAGCTGGATTTAAAAAAATATTTCCACCAGCTAGCACTTAGCGAAGATGCTAGGCATATTACGACTTTTATTTGTAGCCAAGGGCTGTTTAGGTACAAACGTCTAATGTTTGGCATCTCGTGCGCTCCTGAATGTTTACAAAAAAACCTAGAAAGAGTACTTTTGCCTTGTGAAGGAGTAGTCAATTTCATCGACGATATTGTAATATACGGGAGCGACGAGACTGAACATGCGACAAGGCTCAAAAAAGTTTTGCAAGTTTTAAACGATAACAATGTCGTGCTCAATGAAGACAAATGTGTTTTTGGGGTTAAAAAAATCGAATTTCTTGGACATCAAATAAAAAAAAAAAATTGGTAACAACATTATGGGTATAAACAACATTTTTGTGATTGGATCCTCCTTTTAGGCAAATAGTGCCTGTATTAGGAGAGTCCGCTCTTCCACAGCAAGACGTGTTAGGTATAAAAAAAGCAATACGTATAACTCTTATGCTAAAACTACATAAATTAACATTAACTTAAATTACATTAAGTATGTGCATGAGTGGGTGTAAGTATGTGTGTGAGTACCTATATATTATGTGAGTGAAAGTAGGTGTGACTGAGGGTACATGTGCGTGAGGGTGCGTATGTGTCAAGGTTTCAGAAGTGTTTCGGTTTCATTGTAGGTAAGCTTTTGTATCCATTCCATTACATTTTTTTTTACTGTCATAGTACTTTTGGGATATATGTAGATGTATTTATGGATTTTATTATATAGCGCAGCAGATCGTTTACTAAATTGCATACTGGCAAACAAAGTTCTTGTCCTAGGGATATTTATTATCATGTCTTTTCTTCTTTTTGTCAGAATGCTAGCATCATAGGAAATAGACTTGTGTTTTTTAAATATAATTAATAAAATGTAAAGTTTCCTGACAGAGAGCAAATTACTAAGTTGAAATAAGTCGTCAGTAGGATATCTCTTTTTTTAAAGTACATGCACTTGATAAGAGCGCGTTGTGCCCTTTCTACAACTAGAAATTTAGTTTTAGCTGCTCCACCCCAGACAGGTATACAATACGAAAGTACTGACTGGACTAGCGCAAAATAAATCATCCTGAGGAAGTCTTTTTGATGGCCTGAATTATTACCGGTAGTCTTAGGAACGACGTATCTAAGAGTCCTGAATATCCAGCTTAATTTCCTGGCTCTATTGGCAACCTGCTCAATGTGTGGGTACCATGATAGCCTCTGGTCCACGATAACACCTAGGTACTTAATATGAGGTACTTTGTTGATTATTGAGCAGCCACAATTATTGCGATTATTGTTATTGCAGCTATGAATTTTAACATTAAAATCTTTCTCTGGTTGTGTCCGTTGGCAGACACTGAAGCAAATGTAATTTGTCTTTGTGATGTTTAATGTAAGCAAATTACTTTTTAAACATTTGGCGATTTTTTCCAAGCCCGTCTCCGTACTAAGCCTAAAATTCTGCCAAGAATCACCCGTGAAGACTACAGCAGTATCATCCGCGTAAGAGAAGACTTGTGCGTTTAAGACATTTATGTTACAAAGTTCATTGACGTAAATAAGGAACAATGTAGGGCCGAATACGCTTCCTTGTGTGACGCCGTATGACGTGTTTGCGTCTTCACTAGTGTACTGACCCACGCTAACCCTCTGCTTCCTGTTTACGAGATAATCCTTGAAAAAGCTAAGAGGCATTCCGCGAACTCCGATACACTCCAGCTTTCTCATAAGGATTGGGACAGAGACGGTATCAAACGCTTTTTTTAGATCTATGAATGCAGTTATACATTTTTTACCTTTGTCAAGCTGTTCGGTTATATGAGTACTTAGTGCAGTAACTGCATCTTCAGTGGAAATCCCACGACGGAAACCAAATTGTGACTCAGATAATATGTTAAAATCTATTAAGTATGATAAAAGCCTAATATTTATAAGTTTTTCTATTATTTTTGATAAAGAAGGTAATACGGAAATGGGCTTGAAATTGGAGACATAGTCTCTGTCCCCACTCTTATACACTGGCGTAATAATAGCCAGTTTTAAGGAAGTCGGGAAGATGCCTTTACCAAAACAAAGATTGGCAAGATGTGTAATTATGGGAACAACCTCCTTTCTTATATATTTTAAAAATGCAGTAGAAACATTATCCCAACCAGACGCACTGTCAGATTTGAGACTCATTAGGATATGATTCACTTCCTCATCGTCAGTGTCTAACATTACGAAGGAGTTGGGTTGAGGTTGTTGTAAACAGAGGTCGTTTTCATCATAATTTAAAGTTGACTGGATTTTTTGAGCGAGGCTCTTACCTCTCTTACCAATGTTCGCGAAATATTCGTTAATATAGTTAACTGATTCTAAAGGAGTCGATTTTATATTAAGTAAGTCTGTATTACAAATGTTTGGTTTATTAGTGTAAGTTTTAGTTTTAATGTTTTTCCAAAGTAATTTTTTATTGGCAACTGATTTAGTAATTAATTCTCTTTCATATTTTCGTTTCAATTTTTTGATTAGATTATTACAGAGATTTCTATATCTAATATACGTTATTTTTAATATGTCGTTGATCATTTTTATTATCTTTTTGAAGCTTATTACGATTTTTAATACAACGTAAAATTCCTGGGGTTATCCATGGGTTTGGTAATTGTCTTGTAATGGTGTTAAACCGCTCGATAAATATGTAAAAACAATCAAATCATTTCGAAAACCCACTTACTGTCGTAGAGGAAGTACAAAGTTTTCTTGGGCTAGTAAACTATGTAGTTAGGTAAATGGATCCCTAACTTTGCAACATGGACCGAGCCGTTCCGTGAACTTTTAAGGCTAAAGCTAAGCAAGGGGGCTGACATTTCTTCGTACTGGCATATTAAACAAACTCAAGCATTTGACGGGTTAAAACGGGCGATGACTCAAATTAAAACTTTAGCCTACTATGATCCGCAGGATAGGACTCTAGTCTTCGCTGATGCTAGTCGCGAATAACGGTATCTCACTGATCGCGAAAAACGGTATTGTCAAACCGAGAAAGAGGCCCTTGCGTTAGTTTGGGCCGTGGAGCATTTTGACATGTATTTGTTTGGAAAAGATTCTTGCGAACTTTTCAGTGACCACAAGCCACTTTTTTTTTTTTTGGCTGGGAAATCATCAAATAACTTCTCCCGCTCTGGGTGGAGCAGGAGGGCGTGTCAGACTTTTACTGACTAAAACCCACCCGTGTTCCTTCAGTAGCCCGTATGCCAGGGGCTGTGGTGTCTCTTTCGAACAAACCCGCACCCCTGGCAGGCATCGGCCCTTGCGGGCCCCATCATTTTTGTGCTGACATCTCTTTGAGGCGCGCGTGGAACACAACGCGCCGTCGACTTGGGCTTGGTCCTTACCGGACAGCGAGCTACCCATTACTCGCCGTCCGCAAGCCCATGTCTGCGGTGGCCGGAAATCGGCCTGGGATTCCCGACGCCCAGGGCGTCTCCGTATCCTGCGGCGGCTAGGGTCGCGAGGGCGCATATGCTGCCTCTCCCTCACGTGCGCCGCCTCCCTCTTCGCGAGCATTACTGCTTCGCTGAAGGAGGTGACGGCTCCCCATGCCCTCTCGCTCCGTACCATGGTCTGGACCAGGGCCGGACGCGAGAGATCGCCGCCGCCGATCGCCTCCACGAGGATATAGAGGTATGAGGAACAGGGTGTAAAGTTCACTCATACCTATGGTGGTAACGGAGGATCCTCCGACCAGACGGGTATTGTGTCTGGTCCGGGCAACTGCCCGACAGTTGATGTCGGAATATTTTATCTATCTGAGTAGCGTGGTAAACTCTGATTGCGCGATGTAGAATTGCTCAGTTAGTTCGCCTGTGGCATTGTAGATAGCGCCACTTTTCTTTTTGTGTTTTTCGATTTTGTTGCGATGCATTTTTATTTGTAGTGCCGCTACATCACTCCCCCCCGGAGACCGGAGGTCGATAGTGGGCTGAGTCAGTGCATATGTGATGCTTGCCAGTGCCAGTTGTGGTTCCAGTGGGTCGGAACCGGGTGTCACATAGTTCGCGGTGAGTCGGAACAGTCTGCGACGATTCCCCAGTGAGTCGGGGTTGCGCTGCGTTATGCTCCAGTGAGTCGGATCTGGTACAGCGCTGGGTTGAGAGGTTGAGGCTGACTGCTGGCGTCGACCGGGAGATTAGGCTCTCGACCGGCCGAAAGTGCAGTGTGCTGGGCCATGGTTGCTGATGAGGCTGTGGGTGATGACCAGGCATGCGGTTCGCTGCATGCAGGTGGTCAGGATACCCGTTGAAGCCGTAGGGTGCTGGCTGGCTGTGTGACTCGCCGCTCGAAAGCTTGAGGAAGTGATCTTGATGTTGATGATGACGTCACGCCGAAGTGTTGCACGAAGGCTGCGCTGAAGTTCTTTCACGGGGTCACCAGTATAGAGGTATGAGGAACAGGGTGTAAAGTTCGCTCATCCTCTATTGAAAAGGAGGATCCTCCGACCAGACGGGTATTGTGTCTGGTCCGGGCAACTGCCCGACAGTTGATGTCGGAATATTTTATCTATCTGAGTAGCGTGGTAAACTCTGATTGCGCGATGTAGAATTGCTCAGTTAGTTCGCCTGTGGCATTGTAGATGGCGCCACTTTTCTTTTTGTGTTTTTCGATTTTGTTGAGATGCATTTTTATTTGTAGTGCCGCTACAAGGACATGGCGGTGCTCCACCCAAGCTGGGCAGACCGCCACCGTGTGCTCCACCGTGTCCTCAGGGCGATCTTCGCAGTGGAAACACCCGGGCGTTTCCTCCCGCCCTATCCGAAACAGGAACCTCCCGAAACCACCGTGTCCGGTGAGGACCTGCGTCAGGCGGAAGGTGAGGACGTCATGCCGCCTCTCAAACCACTCCTCAAAGAGGGGACTTACCGCCGCAATCGTGGCGTGCCCAGACTACAAGCCACTTGAAGTAATATTCGGCACCGAATCTAAACCTTGTGCGAGAATCGAGCGCTGGGTTTTACGCCTACAGTCATATAATTTTAAAATCGTATACTGTCCGGGCAAGAAAAACATCGCAGATTTACTATCACGGTTGTGTTCTATTGACAGTTCACCAGTCCCGTTCGATGACGACAATTATTTGAAAGAAAGAGAATAGAAAGAATACCGTTTATTTGGACACAGTTCGTGTAACACAAAATAAATAGCAAAAAAAGTGAAAATAAATAACTAGGTACTATAATATGTGCCTCACGGCTGCGCCAAAAAGGTTCATTTCAGCAATAATGCCAGACAGATGCTGCCTGACGCTGGTTTTCTAATGAACCTTTAGGGACAAGTGACGAGGAGTACAAACAGTTTCAGCATAGGTAAATAAATATTTTTATACTTATAAATAAACACATCATAGAAACTTACAAAAACAGAATAAAACGAAAACAACAGGAGCTCAGCGAAACATATGTATACATTGGATTCGTGCACGATGCACTCACAAAGCGCTGCAAGCCGCCGCACGCGGCGGACATTACACTGTCAGTTATTTCGCTTTTAGAAGAAAACATTAAAATTACAGTGGGTTATTTGAATAAATTTTTTTTATTAAACATTGAGTAGTTACAATAACAATAGACACTAATAATTAAGAAGTTAAAATAATAAGTCACAGTGAGTTTAATACTATTTGAAGAAAATTAAGTAGGTACCTACCTACCTATAACGATGGATGAAGTGATAATTAATTGAAAAGGTGGAGGGTGTATTATGTAATCTCGATGCAAAAAAAAGGCCAGGCACGATGGGTAAGTACATGAAAACAATGCATTAAAATTAAACAGAGTAAGTACGAGATGGAGATGAAAAAGAAAAAAAAATAATGAAGTAATGTATTCGTTTATGTTTCCCACAGGTCTCACAACTGCGGCAGCACATAAGCGCCGCGAATAGCACAGCAACGTCATCGAGTCGAGGGCATTTGGCAGTAAAGGATGGAAACCACCCGCATATTATCCGAAATATACCTACATATTTGTGATACAACAGGAATTATCTTTTACGTAAAGTACAGTGAGCATTTCATATAAGTGAAACATTTAGGGCGACCATATCAACTTTCCGTTGCGAATCTATAAGATACTGCCGTAAACGTGTTCTGAACGTGTGGATAGTGCCCAAAATCCGTAGTGGTGGTGGAATATTGTTCCACACTTTAGATGCAGCGTATCTGAAACTGCCTCTGAAAGCCGCTGTCCTATGAGACTGTGTTGAAAGTTGTTGCGCACATAGCCTGGGCGCGCAATCTCGTCTACTAGCCATCCAACTCAGCTTGTCATACAAATACTTCGGTTTCTTAGACTTAACGACACCAAAAAGCAGGCACGCTAAGTGTAACTTTCGTCTCGACTTCATTTTGAGAATAAAGTGTTTGTTAAGAAAGGGGGTGACGTGACTTCTAGGGGGAACAGAGTAACAGAAGCGTGCACATGCGTTTTGGACTCTTTGTATAAGTCGATCGGTACGAGCCAGCAAACGTGGGCCGTAAACTGTATCAGCGTAGTTCAATTTAGACAGAACAAGGGTTTCGACTAGCTGTTCACGAAGCTTTTCAGACAAGAAAGGCCTCATTTTATAAAGCAGTTTCAGACGATAGAAGCAGTTTCTTACTGAGGTAGCAACGTGTTTCTCAAATCGAAGGCTGTTGTCCATACATAACCCAAGGTTCCGCGCCTCATTTACACGCTCAATAGGCTCATCCATTAGAGTCAAATCAAGGCTCAATGGTATCTTCTTCAACTGTTGCTTCGTACCAAACAGCATATATTTGGTTTTCAATGGGTTCAGTGCCAAACAATTCTCATCTGACCAGGCGGTGATTCTTTCTAGATCGTCGTTTAAGTCTCTAATGGCTGATTCATAATCATCAGGACTAAAAGATAAATACAGTTGGACGTCATCGGCATAAATATGATATTTGCATTTCTGAAGGCACTTTATTATGTCTGCACAGTAGAGAATAAAAATAATGGGACCTAGAATTGATCCCTGAGGAACGCCTCTTTCTATAGAAGCGAGAGCTGAGGTTAAGGTAGTACCGTCCAACAAACGCAATTCTACAAATTGTTTTCTGTTACTGAGGTAGCTGTGGAACCATTGAATGGCCCTGTCGTCAAAACCGTAATATTTTAATTTTGACAGTAATAGCGAAACGTTTAAGCAATCAAACGCACGGGAGAAATCAAGTAGCACCATAAGTGAACACATGCCCTTATCTTGGGCTGTTAAGATATTGTCTGTAACATCTAGTAACGCCGTAGAAGTGCTACGCTGTTTCCTAAAACCGGATTGTAGATCAGGTAACAATTCGTTCTCTTCCAAAAACCGAGTCAATTGACGGCACACTACTCTCTCCATTATTTTTGAGAGACAGGGCAGAATACTGATCGGCCGCAGGTCTTTAACTTCTATAGGGTTTGGATTCTTAGGTAGTGGTCTAACTGTGGCAAAATATTTGAATTTAGTAATCGACCAGTCTCGGCCTATGGCAATCACTCTGTCTGAATTGAAGGAAGCTTGTGAGGGAGATCATGAACTTAAATTGGTTAAGAACGGTATCTACAACAATAGCTGGGACCAGAGTATCAACACTTACAGGGTCTTCGAAAATGAACTTTGTTTCCAAGACAATTTACTTTTACGTATGGAGATCAAAAGTGTTAGCAGCCGCTCACGAAGGACACCCAGGAATTGTAGCAATGAAAACGCGGTTACGTTCCAAAGTGTGGTGGCCCAAAATCGACAGAGATGCGGAGCATTATGTAAGAGCTTGTAAAGGTTGTACTCTGGTTTCCGCTCCAAAACCCTATGCGCAGACGGGCACTTCCAGTTCATCCCTGGATTGACGTAGCCATTGACTATCTTGGACCGTTACCTAGTGGGCATTATCTTTTGGTAATAATAGATTATTTTAGAAGGTATAAAGAAGTTAAAATTTCTAAAATAATTGACTCTGCGCACACTATTATATTACTTAAAGAGGTATTTTCCAGGCTAGGAGCGCCAGTAAGCATTACTGCTGATAATGGTCGACAGTTTACTAGTGCCGAATTCGAAAAAAATTGCAATGAATTTGGCATACGTTTGTTTCATAGAAAGAAAGAAAAAGTATTTAGCATACCCTATTGGCCTCAGCAAAATGGCGATGTTGAGAGACAGAACCGTGATATCCTAAAAAGACTACGAATTAACCAAAGCTTAAGGTCAAATTGGCAGGATAATATAATTTTGCAGATAACACTGATGACTGATGAGCAGAGTTCGGAGTAGGTAGATTGATTTAAGGTCGTCGACGTCAAACGTAGGGGATAATATGGATATGCCTCCAAAATACCGGAACTTCATATTTATTGTGATATTTGTTCCGGAATTTTGAAATTAGCACGAATTTGTGTTTAAGGTGAAAAACGTATTAATAACATAAATCTACGCTACCAGTGTTAGCTAATGGTGAAAGAAATCAGTATTTTATTTTATACAAAAATACCTTGGAATAGTTACACCGTATTTTGTCCCTTACTGTTGAATTAGAAATGACGCTTGACAGTATGAGACAAAACTTGATTCATACAATAAACGATTTTGTTAGCCTATCTGTATGTTTTTTATTTTATTTTATTCCATAATTCCAATTCCGGAACTTTTTCCGGTACTTCCCGCAAATTATGGATAAAATGGCATGTCCGTATTATAATATCTTGACGCAAGTATATAAAATCAATCTACCTACTCCGACCTCTGCTGATGAGTGTGGTTGTAAAAAATAATAAGTTCACATTTAAATTAACTATGAATGATGATTAAATATCATCAATTCAGCCGAAAGACGTCCACTGCTGGACATAGGCCTCCCCCAAAAGGGGGTTGCCATAATCGCCACACTTGGCAGGCGGGTTGGCGATCGCAGTATGGTGGTAAAATGCAAAGAGAACGCTGCTGCCCATTCTCTAGTAAGTCCCTTAGTCGCTTCCTACGACACCCACTGGAAGAAATGGGATGGTGCTATTCTTTTACGCCCGGACACCACACGGGACTGATTAAATATGTTAAAGTAAAAATATAATAATTATAAATTATAAGCTGATGCTCTGTGCTATAAAGAATTAGTTCTAGGTTTTTAGTCTTGGTATAAAACTTGGAATAGAGAACAGTAACAGTGTTTCGATTATGTTAATGATTGCATTATGGTGGGGCTACCGGGAGTGGGGAGCGTGGCAGGCGCATCGCTTGCCGCACTTCCTACCCGACCGCCTTACGAGTAAGTGCGTGAATATACAAGTTGGTGTATTATTTAATACTAGTAAAGTGACCTGTACAGGTACGGTAATCGTTTTCAGTAGGGCTGTATACCTACAGAAGAAAGTAAGAGGCAAAGAACTCACATATCTCCGTGCCATCTGATGATGCAGCTGAGCCGTCCGTCATTGATGGAGGATACGAGCGATATATTTACGTTCGTTAACTAGTTGATCAACTAGTTAAATTTGTCAACGAGTTAACGTGCACTAATGTCAACTTACAAAGTAAACCGTTAATTTATTAAGCTATTGCATAGCTTTTATCGCGGGCCTTGAGCGTGGAGACCGAACCCAGAAATTCCGTAACGAAAATAATGTCACACCCAGCAACAGGTCGGACTGTTGCATAGCAACGGAGGAATGACATGTTAAAATTGCAATTTTGACTGCTTTGTCTGAATTTTCATACACAATATCGTATATTTATGGATAGTTTATGAAATTTTCTTACCGTTTTAGCAGTATTTTAGCCATTTCATACTGGGGGTATAGTATCTGTTTATTACCTGATACTGTACCTACTTACGCTTCTTTTTCATTCATCCACATCATCTTTATGTTTTAGTATCCTTTTACGACTTATCCTTTTACATTATTTATATTCCACACTTTGTTTTCTGTATTAGTACTCTGCGAATCGGTCTTATACGATTCGTCTATTTAAAATTACCTGATTTCATATAGAATTTTCCATCTTTTTACATAATAATATTATTGTTATGACATTTAAGTCAAACGTGTCAAACTGATGTCTATTTATTCTTTTAATTGTCTATGCAGTCTATTCAAGGCAAGGAAGGTTGCACCGGTTGCACCTTCCTTGCCTTTTATGATTGTATTTACTAAAAATAATTTTATATAATAATAAAGACCAAATTTGGGCTATCCAAAAATAGCCCAAATTTGGTCTTTTCTACCTAAGTAATTACGTTGTCTACTAAATAACGGAATTCTAAATTATTATTATAAGATTCTTAAACGCACTCTCGGTTTTTATCAAGGAGGTTTGATGTCTTGGCCGACCAGACCGAAAAAAAAGGGACATGACTGGAGAAGTCAAGGGGGAAAAAGTTACTAAGCTGAAAATTCGGGGGTAAGGAGATGGGATTGAAAGTGTCTATCATCATGAAGAACACGTTATATCTATAATTGCATCAATGTTACGCAATTGCCGAGTCAACTAAAAGACAACGGTTACTAGCGAAGTTCTCATGAAGAACACGATACTCATAACTGCATCATCTGAGACTGCATCAATATTATTCAATCGTCAAGGCAGCCAAAGACAACGGTTACCTTCTAACGAAGCTCACTGAAAATTACCTTGAAAAGGTGGACCGGCTCCTAGAGTGGCATTTCAAGTATATTGACTAGTGGATCGAACTTTTTGACACCAAGACTGAAAACATTGCCATTGTCAATCTTACCTATTACTTTCCTTACCTCTACCTTGAGTGTGTACTTTCTACACAGGTACCTACCCTTTTTTATAACTACACTATTTTGTTTATTTTTCTTATTTATTAAATTGAACTTTCTACCCTATTTCTTACCTTTTATTTGTTAGGAATAGGTAGACATGACAGGGGTGTTAGGTTATTTTCGTTATAATTGCATAAGTTGATAAAAAATGCTATGCAATAGCTTTACCGCGGCAGTCTCCGAGTGCCACACGTTTTTTTTCAACGGTTTTATTCAAAGCCGCGACGTTCAACGAGTTGAACTAGTCTCTGAGCTACATCTACTAATTTACAACGTGTTGTTTTGCATCCTCGTCAAATTCAAGGAGGTAAATAAATAAGCTAATGATTCTCGACACGAATCAATAATAAAATAAGTAGTTATTTTTTTCCATATTTTCGGAAAACAGCGTTTGGCATTTTTGTTTTCGGACACGCATATTAAAATGCGGCCCGTGTGATACCACACTGTAACACACAGTGATATAGTCGTGCGACACTGCCTACCGCATACGGAACGGGGCGATTCTGTTCTTTGAAAGAGGTGTTTTCTGAAGTACTGTTAAACTTAAATAACTAAAAAACCAGGAATGTATTCATTAGTGAGCAAGTATCGTGATTTTATTTGATTATTTATGTCTTTCATAACAGCCTCCTGAAATTTGACGAGGATGCAAAACAACACGTTGTATAATGCTAATTTTGATTCAAATATGAAAGTTGATGAATGATGTGATAATCGGCACGTCGAAAAAACTGATGAAAAAAATTGAAATATGTTTCGGTTTTATGTAGCTTTCCCACACACGACACACGATACACCCACACACACACACACACACACGACAGCTTTCCCGCTAGAATCATCTTTTTCAAATTACTCCCAGTCAGGGCCCGATCTAGCTATTTAGCCGCTCTGGGCAAAAATAACATTAGCCGCCCTTTGCACTAACACCATTTAAGTCATGAGCTTCTACCAAAGATGGTATGACAGAATAATGTGATATTCTTTTAACTATATAATATTCACATACGTTAGTCTACTACGGCTTCTGAACAAGTACCTATACAAAAATTCATGAGAGTAGGTATGTTTGTAAGTATACATTTTGCCGCCGCTCATTTTTGCCGCTCTGGGCATTTGCCCGGCTTGCCCCCCCTTAGATTGGGCCCTGCTCCCAGTACGTCCCGACATTTTAAATGCAAATAGGTAGGTATAAACAATTATAAGTATTTACAAAAACAACACACCTAACCTTGTTCCTTTAAACATTAACTAAAAAGTCTATTGTTATTTACGAAAAACAACAAAAAACCTTGTTCTCACAAACTAAGTGAAACAAAAATAAAAATAAAGAAAGCGAACTTCGTTTCTAAACGTAAACAAACAAACCATGAAACCAGTATGAACCGGTTTCTCTCAGGCGTAGGCGGCTCGAGCGGCGCGCGCCAGTCCACCATTATCGTCGTACAAAAATCATTTCTTTCAAGCGTTATTAGAGTTCAAATTCAAAATTTGCTCAGTTCGTTCGTTTGCTTTCTCGAATTTAGTTGAATAATAAACGAGTAAAATTCATAAACGTCGTTGACGAATTCAACTAGTTGATTGGTTACGGGTTAACGTTAATACGTTGACAGGAGATCAACGGTTGATTCAACTAGTTAGTTGATTCAACGCCCATCGCTAGTTCGCTTAGTAGTTGGTTCGTTGTAGGTTGAAGCAGTATTTTTTTTCATTTGGTATCTAGGTATAGTTAGTTTGTGAATGGTAAAGTAAAACGTTTGAAAAACAATGACCATTTCGGGGTTATAGGTGACTACGTGATCTCCAATATAATACGTAAAGCAAAATCATTGGCAATCAAAAACAATCAATCTGCCTAGCCAATCCAAATCCAATTTAGTTGCACAACAACTAAATTGGATTTGGATTCCAGACTACCCGGATGTCTAAAAAGAATATAAATAAACGTGATTCTATAATTACTCATTACCCCATCATTCTTTTAACGTATGTACCGCTAGTATGGAAAAGTTTTGCTATAGGTACCGAGAGATATACAAAAAAAAAATACATGCAATTAATTGGACTTGTTAATTTGAAAAAAACTTGCCTTTAAATAAGCTTTCATAGTTATATGACCACTTCTGTTTATAGCAAAAACACTAATATGCGTCCCAAAAATAATCAGGTAATTAAAAAAATAAAATACTTCAGAATGGGTGGAAACTAGGTGGGGGTAATGGTATTTATATCTGTGGTTTTTACACAGTTCTAGAAGTCAATAATATTTTAAAACTAGTTGAGGTCAGTTCATTTTGACATAGGTGCCTAAGATCTGGATTGCATTCACCAGTAGGTCCAAGCTTTAACGGATGCCTAGTGTAGTCGAAGAACCCTGGGTGCGAGTACATACCGCGAGTCCGCAGTAACTGCGTCACGCGAAATGTGTTTTTTTTTGTGACTGGGAGTCCACACAGTCGACACTAATTTAGTCCCATCCAGTCACTCGCGACGATAACATGAGACTTATTTTAATCGTGTTATTTCTCGCAACGTTCACAGTTTCAGTACTCAGCTATAGCCGTTCTAAGCATGACTCGCACCATTCCGCGTCTCCCGGACACAAACCCAAATACCCTGCCTCGACTGGAAAAAGTGGTAAAAGCGGTGGACACACATATCCTTCCTCGACTGGAAAAAGTGGTAAAGGCGGTGACCACAAATACCCTCCCTCGACTGGAAAAAGTGATGTAGGCCATGGTCACAAACCTCCCTCGACTGGAAAAAGTGATAAAGGCGGTGGACACAACCCTCCCTCGACTGGAAAAAGTGATGTAGGCCATGGTCACAAACCTCCCTCGACTGGAAAAAGTGATAAAGGCGGTGGACACAACCCTCCCTCGACTGGAAAAAGTGGTTCAGGCGATGGACACAACCCTCCCTCGACTGGAAAAAGTGGTAAAGGCGGTGGACACAACCCTGCCTCGACTGGAAAAAGTGGTTCAGGCGATGGACACAACCCTCCCTCGACTGGAAAAAGTGGTAAAGGCGGTGGACACAATCCTCCCTCGACTGGAAAAAATGGTTCAGGCGGTGGACACAACCCTCCCTCGACTGGAAAAAATGGTTCAGGCGATGGACACACATACCCTCTCTCGACTGGAAAAAATGGTTCAGGCGGTGGTCACACATACCCTGCCTTGCCTGGAAAATCAGTTACCTCAAACAGCAGCAAAGTGCATCAGAACATAACCCCAGGGAAAAATAGTTCAGTCGGCGGATACCCTGCATCGCCTGGAAAATCTGGTGCCTCAAACAGCGGCAATATGCATCAGAACATAACCCCAGGGAAAAATAGTTCAGTCGGCGGATACCCTGCATCGCCTGGAAAATCTGGTGCCTCAAACAGCGGCAATGTGCATCAGAACGTAACCCCAGGGAAAAATAGTTCAGTCGGCAGATACCCTGCATCGCCTGGAAAATCTGGTGCCTCAAACAGCGGCAATGTGCATCAGAACGTAACCCCAGGGAAAAATAGTTCAGTCGGCGGATACCCTGCATCGCCTGGAAAATCTGGTGACTCAAACAGCGGCAATGTGCATCGGAACGTAACCCCAGGGAAAAATAGTTCAGTCGGCGGATATCCTGCATCGCCTGGAAAATCTGGTGCCTCAAACAGCGGCAATGTGCATCAGAACGTAACCCCAGGGAAAAATAGTTCAGTCGGCAGATACCCTGCATCGCCTGGAAAATCTGGTGCCTCAAACAGCGGCAATGTGCATCAGAACGTAACCCCAGGGAAAAATAGTTCAGTCGGCGGATACCCTGCATCGCCTGGAAAATCTGGTGCCTCAAACAGCGGCAATGTGCATCAGAACGTAACCCCAGGGAAAAATAGTTCAGTCGGCGGATACCCTGCATCACCTGGAAAATCTGGTGACTCAAACAGCGGCAATGTGCATCGGAACGTAACCCCAGGGAAAAATAGTTCAGTCGGCGGATATCCTGCATCGCCTGGAAAATCTGGTGCCTCAAACAGCGGCAATGTGCATCAGAACGTAACCCCAGGGAAAAATAGTTCAGTCGGCGGATATCCTGCATCGCCTGGAAAATCTGGTGACTCAAACAGCGCCAATGTGCATCAGAACGTAGTCCCACATAATGTGCAGCAGACATACTATCAAAAACACAGCGTGGTCCAAAACAACTACAGTCCGAGGTTAGAAGTCTATCACTACTACCACTACAGTCCGCCGCAGCAGATAGCCTACGGGTCTACCTACCACGGTATAACTACGTACCCTGTGTATCAAGGACACCCGCCCGACTACATATACGAGTACCGAGACTCTGGCAGCAGATTCGATAATTTGCTGACTGGACTAGCGCTGTACAACTTAGGCCGCAACAGTCACTCTCATCATTACAGCTCCGAGAGACAGTACAGCGGCGCCCCGGGAGAGATATGCAAGCTGGGCATCAGTAATCAAACCGGCGAGTACGAGGAGACGCGCATCGACTGCAATCTGATGTCGAGTTTTATTTGGGAGAGCGAGAACACTGCCAGTGCAATACCAAACCAGCAATATGCTGTGAAGAACACAACGGAGGTGAAAGTGACGCAGACTGTGAACGGAACTGGTAACTCTTCAGTAACGACAGTGTCGGTGACCAGTAACACTGTAGAGGACGCGCTGAAGGTGAAGGGACCCTCTATAGCGGTGACACCGGGCATGACTTGTTACATGATCAGAACTTTTAGAGACACTACAGCTTTTCGGAAATCTGTGGATTGTGGACTTCTACAAGAGTACGCGCGTAGCTCATTACATCGAAGTGTTGCACAATGTTTGATGCCCCCTAAGACGATAATATTTAATTTCCTGGTAGTTTATTTAGTAAGATTTACTGTTTTGTAGGCATAAAAAAAAACCGGTGAAGCTTCTTTATATATAACGGTTGGGAATAAAAATAGTTTGTCAGTAAGTATGTAAAATGTTTTTCATTGAACTATTTTTACTACTAAATAGAAAAAAAAAATTGGCAAAAGTTCAAAACGTGTACAACACATGCACACGTTTTCAATTTGTATAAATGATAAATGCTGAAGAAATTACTTTTAGCGATAACATCGCCATTTCTTCGTTTTATTAAATGTCGTGTCTTGTTATTCTTTGACTGAATAGTTTTAAACTTTGGTTACACAGTATGAAGCCAGCACCCTAATTGCGAAACGCACGATCTATCATAATCTGAATCATTTGGTAACAGATTGCTAATCCATTGCTTCAAATGTTCGAAAAATGTGTCTGCTCAACAACGTAAATAAAGCAATGAATTTATTTGAACTGTCAAATTGAAACAGATTATGATTGTTCGTGTGTTACGCGATTAGGGTGCAGGTCGTTTGTGAAGGGTTACCCTAGCCTAGGCCAGCAGGTCAAGCTATTCCAAACTGTCAAATTTTCCCAATTGAACATAAACCTTATTCCTTTGTAATAAAGTTGAAAAACTATCAAAGAAATTTGACAGATTGGGGTAGCTTGATGTGCTGGCCTCTGTGCCTAATTACCTACGCGTTACAGATCAATTTTACCGTGAAAGTGTGGGCACCCCATCAGACATCCGAGCGAACTTTGAAAATCGTAACCACCCTGTCACAACTATAAACATAATCACATCCAGACAAACAGAAAAACGGACAAAAGTTCTAAAAACAGTAAAAAATATATCGGTATCAGTATCGTTCTTAAATCTCGTAGCAGTAACTTTTTTCAATATTTCTATGTACAGACGCCACTACATCAAGCTACCCCAATCTGTCAAATTTCTTTGAGAGATTTTTAACTTTACCACATAATCATAAGGTTCAATTGCGAAAATTTTACAGTTTGGGGTAGCTTGATGTGCTGGCGTCTCTACTTAGTGTTTTCTTCCCTATGATTTTATTATATGTATAGCTATAGCTTTTAAAAAACACAAACTTCCGGAATAAATTCTCAAAATCTTGTTGGATACGGCACCAAAGTCCGTTGCGTAGTTTAGCAGAACGACTCAGTCACAAGTTCACAACTCACACAGAGAAACGAAAAGCGACTTAACAATGTACTTCAGGCTCAGTTGTAATAAGGTCTATTTTACTTTTTTATTAGTCCATTTGACGACGCGCTTACAACGGATAATGGATTAATATGTAATGTACCGATGTACCGATTAGATCCGCGGATAAAGAAGTCTTTAGCTATTCTATAGGAATTTGGTCGCATTTTTTTAATCCCCGAATAATGAAAACGCGAATGAAGGAGCGCGAATAAGGAGCTTTTACTGTACTCAATAAATCGACTGCGCGTCTGGTTGAGTGTGCTGAAGCATTATTCCACGTTTCCACGGCGCGCTTTCTCACAGGCCAGACTGCGTCAAGCCAGGCCGACAGGCCGTGGGAACATTCGATGCCGATGAGGTCTCCGATTGCCAGTCGTCGCCAGCGCGGGGTGGCGCAGAGCGGGGGCGGGCGCCTATCTCGGCCCGTACAGGCGCTTGTCTTTTAGCTTTGTTTATCAAACGTTGACCACTGAATAAAACCACAGCAGTGGGAATGCTCTGCACGGACTGCGATAGGCCTCGACAGGTAGCAGTGCAGTAACACCTGGCTCCTCCTGTCAGTTAAAGCCCGTGGGACCGTGGCGTTATCACGATGAAGAAAGATCACGCTGTAAAGGTGGATACTGATCGGCGTCACGGGTCAAAATGCACCTAACATGTTACCAAGCAAGCATTCGTGCAGTCAGTAGTAGGTACCTACGGCAAAACATGCGAGCGAGCAACACTGATTTTAGCACACGGCGTAAAGACATGCTCGATGCGAATATTACATTACGCCCCGTAACGTCGGTCATTATCCACATTAAGAGCAATGTTGAAAAAAGAAATCCAAAAACCAAGCAAAAAACTATTTATTTGTCAATATTTTACAATTGTGATTTCTATTGTTTCTATGTATGTAGGTAAGTATACTTTGTTGGAGATACCAAATGGATAAATAAATATATTTTTAAAGTTGTTTTAACCATGTTTTAACTAACAAAAATGCTTCTCTGTAAGCGATGTTGCTCGGAAAAGCACCGACATACCTACAGTTGCCCGTGTGAAAACCTATCTATTTACTCAGATCCACCAGTAGTTATGGCCGTAATTTTGGATTTATTTTCCTGATTTTCACCACCCGACCTCCCTCGAACCGGGGGGGGGGGGCTCCCCACCTCGAAAACTAACATCACGAAAATTAGCACATATTTAAAACTCTGTTTACTCCCAAAACTCCCAATAAATTATACTTACCCTACTTTAGGATGAATTGTTTGTCCTTAATACTATAGGGTCACCTGTCCAACATTGAAACAATCGTACACAGTGAAACTTTGCGATATCTAAAACACTACGTTGTCAGATAGAGCAGGATAGCAAGGAAGGACATGCTCAAATCAGACCCCCGCACGTGCCCAGTTTGCGGGCGCGCCGCTGGGGAGATGACGTCTTTAGTGATACATAACGGATATTGCTACAAAAAAGTAAGAATTTTTGGTAATGTTTGGTGATTTTCTAGCAAATTACAGAAGATAATTTCGTACAGTTAAATATTACGTTGCATTCTGTACATTTCGAAGTGTCTTTTGACCTTAATCCGTATGAAAATAGTTCACATTTTGTTGCAATTTTTCTATAAGTTATTAAAAATTACCTTGTTGGTTTACAATGAAACAAAAGCATGTTGTATACAATGAAACAGTGTATCATTGTGTACTATCTTGTTTCATTGTAAGCCGTGTAGAAAATAACCATAACGATAGTTTTTCTAAACACAAGCAACTTCCTTATAAGTAGCTGCCTTTAGTACACTTGGGTATTTAGTAACTAGGCACATAGGCCAGCACATCAAGCTACCCCAATCTGTCAAATTTCTTTGATCGTTTTTCAACTATAATACCAAGGAATAAGGTTCATGTTAAATTGGGAAAATTTGACAGTTTGGGATAGGTTGAGCTGCTGGCGTCTGTACGTACTTTGTAGATATTGTCTTTTTTTTTCAGATGGCACGTACTAAAGCTATTTTAAGAAAAAAAGGAGATCATTCGGCCGCTAACATGCTTAAAGCTATTCAGCTTCTGGAGTCTAAGAAAATGCAGTGTTCATTACCCCATATTATTCCGTTATGCTAAAAAGAATAAGAATGTCAATGACACGGATTTGAAGAATCAAAGGTCCAAAAAAAAATCCAAACTATAAGAAAGAAAGAAATAAATAAAAGAAAAAAAAATACAATAACATATAACGTTAACAGAGTATTTACAGAAGAACAAGAAGCTCAACTTAAAGATTGGGGTTTAATCATGGAGACTGCAACTCGTACAACATAGATTCGTTTTAAGAAGAGGATATAATATCTATATTAGATTGTTTTTTGCGAAAAATATAATTAAGTATTTGTTTTGAAATTTAATCATTTTTAAGACTTGTAAGACAGCGCCAGTTTGTTATGTTAATCCTGATTCCTGAACCATTAAGTATTACCACTGTTAATGTTTAAGTCTGATTAATAACGTAGGTACATACCTAAAAATTACTATGAATAAAAAATATTTTTTCATTAAAATTTCTGTAATTTATTGCTTACATACTTACCTAGTTGATTGAAAGAAAATAAAGTACTAGTTAGCTAATAGTAACACTGTTTCATTGTTGATTAGCCCTGTTTCATTGTAAAAATTCAGGTGTTTCATTGAATACACATACATGGACACAATGAAACAAAGTTCTTTTTTTGTAAAAAGCTTTTTTATAATATACTTATAAAAGTAAAGTATTTTTTTTAAATACTATGCGATGACTAGTTAAATTGTCTATCTTGGTGCAAAAAATTAGAGTCGTAACTTGAAAAACGGCAGAGACACGATGGTTTGAAATTTTGGTGTTTCATTTGTGAACAGGTTACCCTACATTTGTAGATTTTTAAGTAGGTAGTAAAATACCCCATTGGCTATACCCTATCTGCTTCGCCAAAATATTGTTCGAAGTAGTTTATAAAAGCAGACATCTACTTCGGAAAAACTGGTCGAACAATAAAAAAAAAGGACTGCGTTAGAAAGTTAACAATATTATCGATAGGACCTACCTTATATCCAAATGGTAACATTCCTACCACAGGCATCTAGTTTCTACCTAGCGTCACCCCGCATTGCCAGACCTCGGACTTACCGGTTTATCCATAGATCTACGGATTTTGGACCTGGCCTCTCGGATATAGGTACCTACGTATAATCAATAAAACAGGCAAAATTAAATTGTTGTCTTTGTATGTTTGCTATTCAAACCTAGATGGCGTTACACACGCTAGAGATTAAGATTTAGTTCACTTGGCCGCTCTAATTTTGCTATATTATGCTAGATGGCGTCACTGAGACTTTTATCACAATTTTATTTCCTCTTTTTGCATTGATTTTGTAAAGTTGTTATTTTTAAAACTAATAAATATTTATCTAACGTTGCATTCTATATGACTCAAAATCAAAATCAAAATCAAAAGTCATTTATTCAAACTAGGCTGAGAGTCAGCACTTTTCGAACGTCAAAAAAAAATAAAACATAAGACAGTCCCCCCAAAACGCCCACCCTTCGACACTTCCTAGTGCTTTAGCTGGGAAGAAGAACTCAGAACACCAAGTCAATTAATATTATTACTACTTTTTATTTGATATTCTTTTAGCTTTTTTGATTCGTGGGAATCAACCACCATTGGTAAAATGGTAAGCGATTTTAATCAGTATCATTACTCTTTGAAATAACACAGACCCAGTAACTTAAAGGAGAATGACGTGTTATTAATAAGTATTCGTTAGTACCGTTTCGCGCCAATAGATGTCGCTAAGTGTTTCAACATTACGTAATTAAATTCTTCTTGAACACTTTAGATTGACCGAAGCGATTGCGATGAAACAAAGACTAATATATGCTCCGAGTTATAAAAAAATATTTGAGTATGGAAGTTAACCATATTAGTTTCGTTCTTTTGACGTGATACTTGGTCTATTCAAACATCTAAACAGAAAAACCGACAAACAGACAAAAATTTCGAAAAGGATTAAAATGGCATCTGTTAATTATCCCTTACCACACCAACAATTTTTTTTCGAAATATTTTAAATGTACAGAAAAAGTTCGTCTACAGATTTAATATATGTATATAGATAGATATAGATATAGATTTAGTACTCCTAAGTTTATCTAACACTAGCTTTTGCGCTGGCAAAAGCTTCGCCCGTGTTACCCAATTTACACGAAACCGTAACAAATACACCTAAACCTTCCTTATAGACCCGTCATCTACCCCGGTCACCTTGGAGAGTGGAACCGGCGAGAGATGTCGTGCGCGAGGAGGCCAAATGCAGGGGTGTAACTCCGCTGCCGCGTGAAATCACGGCACAGCGAACAGAGCTCCGGCAGTATCTCATAGCGACATGGAGAGTGCGATTGTCGCAATCCAGTGCTGAGCACGCCACGATTGCGGCGATAAGTCCCCTCTTTGAGGAGTGGTTTGAGAGGCGGCATGGCGTCCTCACCTTCCGCCTGACGCAGGGCCTCACCGGACACGGTTGTTTCGGGAGGTTCCTGTTTCGGATAGGGCGGGAGGGAACGCCCGGGTGTTTCCACTGCGAAGATCGCCCTGAGGACACGGTGGAGCACACGGTGGCGGTCTGCCCGGCTTGGGCGAAGCACTGCCGTGTCCTCGTGGAGGGGATCGGCGGCGGCGATCTCTCGCGTCCGGCCCTGGTCCAGGCCATGGTACGGAGCGAGAGTGCATGGGTAGCCGTCACCTCCTTCAGTGAAGCAGTGATGCTCGCGAAGAGGGAGGCGGCGCACGTGAGGGAGAGGCAGCATATGCGCCCTCGCGACCCTAGCTGCCGCAGGATACGGAGACGCCCTGGGCGTCGGGAATCCCAGGCCGATTTCCGGCCACCGCAGACATGGGCTTGCGGACGGCGAGTAATGGGTAGCTCAAGCCCAAGTCGACGGCGCGTTGTGTTCCACGCGCGCCTCAAAGAGATGTCAGCACAAAAAATGATGGGGCCCGCAAGGGCCGATGCCTGCCAGGGGTGCGGGTTTGTTCGAAAGAGATACCACAGCCCCTGGCATACGGGCTACTGAAGGAACACGGGTGGGTTTTAGTCAGTAAAAGTCTGACACGCCCTCCTGCTCCACCCAGAACGGGAGAAGTTATTTGATGATTTCCCAACCAAAAAAAAGGCTTCCTCATCGACTGTCTATTGGTGAAAACCGCATTAAAATCTGTTCAGTAGTTTTTGAGTTTAACGCGAACAGACAGACAGACGCGGCGGGGCACTATGTTTTATAATATTTAGATTTGCTAGTGATATGTGGGTAATACGGAAGCTATCAAATATAGAAGAAGTAGTTGCCCTTGATTTCAAATATTTATGTTAGCAGTAAGATGTCACATATTTTTGCAATATTCACACATTTTTCTGAACTGAATTGCGTAGGCAGATATTTATAAACGCAAGACATTTCGGATAATATATCTATACAATGCAATATAAGAGGCACCGCGAAACATCTTTTTGAAGCCAATGCAGTATATCGCATATTTGGGCGGCGCTTGTCTTGTCAGATTAATTTGATGTATCCTACTTTATACATATATCCTATTAATAGTATTTACCCAAGCAGCATTGCAAGCTGTATACAGGCTGTATTTAAGTTCTTTTATAAAAAAGAACTAACTAGTATAAACTACAAGCTGTATATTAGGCTGTATATAGGCTGTATAAGCGCTTATACAGCCCTTATAAGTAAAAATTGGGCACATTTTATGCAGCGTTTTGTGTTATAAGAGCTGTATAGTAGCCGTAGAAGCAAGAATGAAGTTGTGTAATAGCTGAATTAGAGCTGTTAATCGGTGTACAAAGAAACCATAACACTACAGATATTATCTTATAAATCTCTTGTAAAGAAAAGAGTTCTAAATAGGTTTTTGAAGAGAATTATAGAATCATAAAATATCGACAAACAGATTTTCAATGTAATAGAAACGTGAATGGTGACATTGTTGTACATAATATTTATTACAATTTAATTGAATTGGTTTATATACACATATTATATGAATTGTTTATTACCAAAACATGGTGGTATCATCATCTTCTTGTCCATCCCATGTTACTTGAGATCGACACGTACACTTTATTGATTTGTTACATATACATTTAGGACGATTAATAGAGTAAATTAAATATAAGACTATCAAAACGGCAATTTTTAAATAAATATGAGTTATTACAAGGTCAGTAAATATTTTTAGTACTATCTGTTATCGTTTCATTTAACGTTGGTTTCTGTCAGCGGCTTCGCTCGCGTACTTGACTATACGAAAATAATATTACCCCCCTACATACAAACATACAAATACCTCTTCAACATTGATATTTTAAAGAAAATCAAACTTTTCCATTATTAAGCATTTGTATAATATTAACCAATTATTTCGTTGCTCACCCGAATAAAATACGTAACGTCGATATTAAAATATCGATATCTGTCTACATCTCTAACTGAGTAGCAAAAGAGATTACATGTGCATGCGAATATGACATCTATTTCAAAAGCGCTAGTGTTCTGAATAGAATGAATTGGTTACGGCGCCATCTAGCGTTGAGTAGCTGAACTCGTTGTAAATTGGTCTATTTATGTTTTTTTGAGACGAAAAACGTCTTTATTATTTGCGTCATGTCAAATAATAACAACTTTCATTCGTTGTGATAAGACTTAATTTTTTAAAGCAATAAGAAGATGATTTGTAAAAGTTGCGTTTGTAATTTGTAGCCAATCATATCACTGTTTTTTATGAGTGTAATGGACAATTTGATATGCAAATGTGTGAGTTCGGCGACACTGGTTCCCGTGCTTAGCCAGTGAAGTGGCGTTTCTATGTACCTTCTTTTTTCTGTGATTACAACTTACGGGAGCGTTGCAACATTTTCAACATTTGCAATTGGTATAAGTGGTTTGGGAGAGTCTACGAAGTTGCATATTGGATATCCAAATTCACTGACCCCGGCCCGCACGGGTCCGCTCTGCTAACTTACAAGTACCAACTGGGCAACGAAACGTCGACCTTACCCCATCGTTATAAGGATCATAGTATGCAGCGACTGACGTAGTTACGTTTGCAGCACTTAATTCAATTTCCTGTAATAGGGAAATAATCTGTACGAAATTATATAAATACAGAATGAACGTGATTAAGTTTGTTCGTGAACTCTGCTATTTTTGTTATCATAATAGGGGAGGGTAAAAGAAATCTTGGGCTTAGATGTCTGAAGGTGATAACTGCAAGTGCGGATTCTTTATTGTGAACCTGTTTATGTTATCCGGCAAAATATTCAAGCGCCAGCAAAATAATCGAGCTGACATAAAGAAAACATACTGTTAATACGGTAAGTAAGTGTTTATATTTTTAGTTTAGAATAAAAAATATATTAAAATTATAGACATGAGGGCACAGTGTGATCATTGTGCCCTCATATTAAGCTGATAATCATGATAGGGCTTTAACTGTTATAAAATATTCCTTAAATTATATTTAAAATTTTGTTTTCAAACAGTCGAAATTACGAAAATGGCGACAATTTGTTAAACAGCCTAAACGATATTCGGAGTGTGTTATAGTCTGTGTAGCTGTACTAAGTAAGTTAAGGATTATATTGTACAGCGTTTGGCTGTTAATCAGCTTTATAATAGAATATTTTTTTACTTAGGCTGTATATCAGTTCTCAATACATAGTTTATAATTCTCTTTAGAGTTTCTTAAAAGAAATTAAAAACCCTGAGCCCAAGATGATGATAAGTACCTATGTATGGTAAAACCAAAAGAATTAGCTCTTAAATTTTTAACCAACGAAAAAAAGGAGGAGATTGTCAATTTGACCATGTATTTTATACCTAAGTAAACTTATTGTAACGTATTATTAGTATGTTGTTTTTATTATATCTGTTTTACTTAATTTTCAGGAAAATATGCAGTTTAAAATTATGGAAACCATTGGGAAAGAACAAAACAGGCTTTGCATTGTACAAGTTTATGGGAATCAAAAGGCGAGTTAAGATGGCCAAGAATGCGATTAGATGTCAACAAATTCGTAAAGGGTGAAACATCTCGGTCTTTAGATAATTGGCCCACTTCAAAATATAAGCCTATCATTATCGTCATATGAAAAAATAGTAAGGCAACAAGATCTTATGGTTCAAATCAATCATCATTTGAACTAATTGCGCTGCTGCATGAACTAACGTCATCATAAGGTTACGAAGGTTGAAATAAATCTACACATTTAACATAACTGTTATGATCATTAATATCACTGTTTAATGTTTTTGCTACGGAACCTTCTTCGTTGGACGTCGACGGAATTGGCGGTTGACCGTTAAGTCCTGTTACGACTGTGTCATTAAAACAAAATAAAGCTGTACTATAGCTGCCGTTTATTTTTTAAGTTTTAAAACACCCTCAAAACAGAATTCATAAAACCACTGTATTTACAAGACTTATAAAACTAATTTTTTGAATATTTTTTTAAAAATTTTTAAAAATTAGTTTTATAACGGAGTTTGCATATACCATTGTACAGAAACAAGTATCATGTGATACTGTAATAACACTTAGAGCTGTAATAAGTAAGTTATCACATGCTTGTATACAGCTTTAACGATAAAACCAGATTAAAGTGTCAAGAAATACTTAAGTTCTATATTGGAGTTTTAATATTCTGTTTAAATACCCTAAGCTTTCGCGGATCCCTTAGTAAATCTTTTATACAGTTTGAGCTGTATATTATCTCATAAATCTTTCTTATAAATACTATATAATATTTTGACACTCTCGTAAGTCTCTAAAAGAACTCTAAGTTCTAAATAGGCTGGTTGAAAACGCTTGCGTGCTGCTTGGGATTGACTTAATTAGAAAGTTAGAGAGGGAATTTTTGGGGGGATCGCGTTGGAACATGTCGCACGAATTTTCATTTTCATGAAATTTCGTGAAATAGCGAATTAAATTGTATAATTTTGGTAGTGAATTATTCAATTTAGTTACGTGTGAGTGCACAAGTGTAGTGAAAGGAAAATAAGTGACTAACGTGGACTTTTCGTGTTCCCTCCAAAAACTCCTAATAGGTGGTTGTTAAGTTACTACCGCTTTACAATAACTTTGACTTGACTGACTATGACTTTTTTGTAACTTCGTCCCTGATATCGGGCCATATAGTTGATTGAAAACTGAAATTACTTGACACTGGCTAAATGCACAAACCGTGCGAAGCCAAAACAAAAAAATTAAAGTCAGTGAGGATGAATGGATGTTTATTACTCTTACACGCAAAAAAACTTTTTCCAAAAAAAAAAAAATACAACGGACTTCCAAAAAACACTAGAAAGTGAAAAATAACTTTAATTTCGGAAGTCGGTGACTTTGGACATGTATTTTATTAATTTCTTGTCACCGCCTTCCGAAATTAAAGTTATTTTTCACTTTCTAGTGTTTTTTGGAAGTCGGTTGTTTTTATTTTTGAAAAATTTTTCATTTTTCACTTTTTAGTTATAGTACCCACTCCACAACAATTCATCACCCTTGGGGTCAAAACAATGCATATTTATGCGATAGCAGCAATCGCGGTTGATTTGCTGTCATTTTTTGAAGAGTTCCGTTGTCTGTCTCCGAAACGCATCATCACATCTTTAACCTGTGGCGTACCGCTATCGTAAAACGTCAAACTCCTGTCAAGCCCGGCACCTATTTCTGATAGTGACAGCTGACATGTTTACGATTACAAATTTACGACCTCGCTCACAAAAAAGGGTCCACTCAAGTTTCTATTGCTTCTAGCTAAAAAAAATAAACAGTGTTGAGTTCTTGAATCACCAGGCCATTATATAAATTGTTTAGCGTACTCAAATTTCAAATTTTTTTTATAAACAAATATTGAAAACGGACAAGTGGTCGAAAGTGTGTTTGTTGCCGTAATAGGATGATTTCTGATAAAATTACAGTGTTGGATTGCACGAAACTTTGCTTGTTTCTTTTTCAATAGACAAGTAATCTAACAGGAGTGTTTTTTTTAAAGTTGAACCTAACATCTTCATATTATTGAAACTCAAACTTCATACTACGCGGAGCCATTTTTATGAGATCTTGTTTACAACGCATGACTTTGTAAACGCTCATTCGAGTTATTTTAAGTGCTTCAAATTAAAAAAATGGTACTAGAATACTTTGTAAACCTTTATCTACCGATGTCACCTTTATATTGTAAAAATATGCCAGTATAATTGTAATATGATAAGATTTTCTGGAAGAGATAGCTAATTGGACATGTTTTTTTGTATTAGCTAATTTTACATGGTACTATAGGTTTCAAAATTTGAATAATTAGTCTAAGTCTCATAAGAATGAACTAGACTTTCTAATTAGTGTAAAAACTTACTCATTGTCATGGAAAAAAACAAAGATATCTAACTCTGAAATTACCTATAAAAATGTAGAGTTCGAGAAATTACGGACGTGACTCACTCACTCTACGAAAATATCGATAACTTTGGTTTAGGAATAGAAGTTCACTGTAGGAAATAATAACAAAATTCAAGTTACATGATTTTGATTTGTTAAAAAATGTATTTTACTATAAATGTTTGTGTACTGTGTGTGTATGTCACATAGGGAAGAAAAATAATAAACATTATTCTTGTAATCAGTTATTTTATTTGTACATAACATCCTAACCTGTTACACATAACATCAAGCTTGTATTCCCTGAAGGTGTAAGCAGTTGTGTATACACCCACATTGATTGTCTCCTCATCAGTAGGTACACAGAATATAGGTACTTATTGTAAGCTTATGCTTCAACATATTTATTTGCAAAAATTGTGGCAGTAGAATGAACACTGTACTAAATATAAGCTACTTATTTCAAATAAATGTTAATTTATTTTACATTCACATTTACAAATCTTGATAAAAAGGTAAGTACAAAAGTGTTGCTTATTTCTTAAAGTAATAACATTTTCATTTAATACACATTCACATTTATAAGTCTTATAACTCGCAATTACACATTCCCATGTATACAAATAGAAGGTGAAGTACAAAGATGCTGTGTAATGCTAACGCAAAACATTTACAAATGGTGATAAAAATAGAATTGTGAAATACAGTGCTGCTTATGCCTAAAATTATAAAAAGTTAATCTTTTACACATTCAGATTCACACAATTTTACATCCCACAATCACACATTCAGTTTAATAAATAAAAAAAAATACTGCCAGTAGAACAGCAAGAAGATTATACACACAGAGAAATATATGGAAATAGGCTACAAAAACAAAGTACAAAGGTGCAGCTTATTTCAAAAGTAATACAAGTTCATTCACATTATTTTATAAATGTTGATAACAATATAAAGAACAGAGGTGTTGCTTACTGAAAAAAAAAAAAACTGCCAACAAAAATAATGTGGACTCATGATACAATGCGTAACTTACAAAAACGCTACCCTAGCTTCTCTCATTCTGACAATATACATGATCTTCTCCCGAACATCCTCAGGCACATTGTCATCATCCACATGGACTTCTCCCGATCTCTCACCTCTTAACCATTGGGGGTCACCACTAGGCGTTCCGCCCCCTCGTTTGGCCACACTGAGCAATGCCACCGCGCCACACTGCACCACCGCACCGCGCTGCACTCGCCGCGTCGTGGCCGACGCTGCGGCTGCGGCTGATGCCACGTCCTTGACCACTTCCTCTTGCTGGAACAGCTGGTACTTGTCAGCAAGAGAGAAGTGGTCCTGCTCCATCGTGATGTCGTCACCCACGGGGGCCATGATGACGACATGACATCTAAAATTAAAATAGTCAAAATAATTACGTGTAAATTACGAAGAAAAGATACAAGATAAATGAATATAAGTTTTAACACTTACGGCCTAAGGACGCGCGGCGAGGCTGAACCAGCAGCAGCAGTGGAGGACCCCGGAACTGGCGATGAGGATATTGGCCTATCAAACAGAGATTTCATTTACGCGGCGCGGCCCGGCTGGGGCTTTACGGAAGTTACTAGGGCGGGCCACGCGGCGGCCCGCCCCGGACGTTACCGGTTAAGAAATTTAAATGGGACCATTTCGGAATAAAATCCATTGTAGAAAAAAAAATCCAAATCGGTCTATATATGACGGAGCTATGCACGAATCTGTACCTAACTCCTAAGTTAAAGAGTTGTACTATCAAGATTCACAAATCCATTAGCATACTAAGGGTTATATTGCTATGAAGTCGCGGTCCAGGCCGTACCTACAGCTGTGTGTATAACTGATGTATTAACACAAAACCAGAACGCTCACCACAGCACTCACACACTGGCGTTAGTCTCTGTATTTTATACATACCTTCGGCGTCGCACAGATATGACCTTGGTCGGTTCATACCACAGAAAAAAGAAGGTACATAGAAACGCCACTACACTGGCTAAGCACGGGAACCAGTGTCGCCGAACTCACACATTTGCATATCAAATTGTCCATTACACTCATAAAAAACAGTGAGATTGGCTACAAATTACAAACGCAACTTTTACAAATCATCTTCATAGTGCTTTCAAAAATTAAGTATTATCACAACGAATGAAAGTTGTTATAATTTGACATGACGCATAAAATAAAGACGTTTTTCGTCTCGAAAACATAAATAGACCAATTTACAACGAGTTCAGCTACTCAACGCTAGATGGCGCCGTAACCAATTCATTCTATTCAGAACAGTAGCGCTTTTGAAATAGATGTCATATTCGCATGCACATGTAATCTCTTTTGCTACTCAGTCAGAGATGTAGACAGATATCGATATTTTAATATCGATGTTACGAATTTTATTCGGGTGAGCAATGAAATAATTGGTTAACATTATACAAATGGAATGGAAAAGTTTGATTATCTTTAAAATATCAATGCTAAAGAGGTATTTGTATGTTTGTATGTACGGGGGTAATCTTATTTTTGTATAATCAAGTACGCGAGCGAAGCCGCTGACAGAAACTAACGTTAAATGAAACGATAACAGATAGTACTAAAAATATTTACTGACCTTGTAATAACACATATTTATTTAATAATTGCCGTTTTGATAGTCTTATATTTAATTTACTCTATTAATCGTCCTAAATGTATATGTAACAAATCAATAAAGTGTACGTGTCGATCTCAAGTAACATGGGATGGACAAGAAGATGATGATACCACCATGTTTTGGTAATAAACAATTCATATATGTGTATTTAAACCAATTCAATTAAATTGTACCTTAAACATTAAAATGGTTTTAGTACTTAGGCAATACCTAAGTACTAAAACCACTTTTTTTAAAATCTTTGTTTATTTAAGGGATTTATGTACATATATGTGACAATGTCAATCCCATCGTGCTTTAACAAATAATACCTTACTCTTAAACTAAATAAACTAACTTGAATTACACAAAACTTAACCTAATCTTACTTATTATATGTATAATAAAAGTATACAGGAAAAGTTTTCATCCAGTGCGCAAACTGTAACCATGAATTCAGCATATCATTCTAGACACCCTAGCGCAGAAATGTTTCACCGGTTATACAAAAAAAAAAAGAAGAAGAAGCTATACATTTCCAGTTAACGATGACCTCGCATTGTACGGAAATCCTTCACAATGCGAGATCAGCTTATACTGGCAATTATAGCTTGATGTGTAGCCGCATGTACCTCAATACATTAAAAACCAATAATTCACCTACACTTTTATAAAATTTTGTCTATTATTTAATGCCTGGTTTCTGAAGTTCCTAGTTACCCATATTCCCATTAGCTATTGATTCTAAATAAGCATAAAAGATAACTCGAGTAATCAAGAAATACAATGTAAACTCCATTTATTCAGAACTAAACAGCACTTACTACTTCGCAATAAACGGTACTTTCTATTTTCATATTGATTTTTCTTATCTCCATTTAACGACAACTCTCAATAACGCCATAAAATGCGCAGTCCCTTATTACACTGTAGTAACAAATTGTGATATTCAATAATTAATTGAATGCTCAAAATCATTCGTACTTAGCAGAATCGTATAAAACATCGACAACCACAATCATAACATCACATCTCTAACCCCCCTACATACAAACATACAAATACCTCTTTAACATTGATATTTTAAAGATAATCAAACTTTTCCATTATTAAGCATTTGTATATTGTTAACCAATTATTTCATTGCTCACCCGAAAAAAATTCGTAACATCGATATTAAAATATCGATATCTGTCTACATCTCTAACTTACTAGCAAAAGAGATTACATGTGCATGCGAATATGACATCTATTTCAAGAGCGCTAGTGTTCTGAATATAATGAATTGGTTACGGCGCCATCTAGCGCAAAATTCAGCACAACAACGTAGTCATTTGTCTTCCTACGTACAAGACAGGATCGCTTATATATAACTTCAAAGTTGAGATGTTCAACAACCTTCTTCACCTAGATAACCAAAACCATAAGTATACATACATCTTCGACATAATCAATAAATACGGAATTCAGAAAAATAATAACAACAGACAAGAATATGACGAGAGTTTAACGAATGCCATTGGTGACGAACACAATTCAAGCCTGAAAGAAACCCCCAACTTTTTTCGTTTATAACAATATACATATCCTTCATCAAAATGTTGCTGGACTTCTGAGTAAAAGCGATACGTTTAGAGTGTATTTGGAAGAACTACAAAATAGTAAAGACAGATCGATATTACATGCATTACCGAACATTTTATGACACATGAACAGGAAGGACTTCTAAATATAGCAAACTATAGCCTAGCAACAAGTTTCTCCAGAGATAATAGGTGGCGCGTGCATTTTAACCAGGGTCGGTCACAAGTATAAAGTGTTAAAGTTATGCTACTGCTCCACCTGCGTCTTAACGCTTAAATTAGTACGTTAATTTAGGCGTTACGTAAATGTGGCCAACGTTTTAATGTGTTAAATTACAAACGGCATTACTAATGACATTAAACGTTAAGCGATAGCTCGGGTGTCGGTTTTTTGGACACATCAAAGAGTTTTAGCGCGTAGTTCAGCGCGCTAAGCGATGTTGGCTACATTAACGCCGTCTCATTCTGCGGGACGCGCGCGCACAGCAAGGACGAATGTACTTTGTTTTAGGCGGGAACTGCATTTACGAGAACGACAATGGAGTGGTCGAATGAGAAAGCTTTAGAGTTTTTAGAACTTTTTCAATCAGAGCCGTGCCTTTGGAATCCAAAGATGCAATCACATAAGAATCGCTCGGCAGTTAGTGATGCGTGGCGACGTGTTATCCAGTCTTCAAGCTCCATTGTGTGTCTTACTTTAACCTCCATTTTGTGTGTTAACGCGTGACTTCCCGAAGAATTAACTCTTAACGGCATTGTAACCTAAATGTAGCCAACGCGCATTTTTAACGCCTTAATTAACGAATAGTTGGCCATTATCATTAACGTTAACGCTAACCCAGGTGGAGCAGTAGCATTAGGGAAATATTCAGTTATCAACGTTATTGAATGCTGCGCGATAGAATTGGCAGAACACAACATTATTATTGTATGTATGTATAGGGTGCCCCAATCTAATTTGGATAAATTTTTCGGCAATCGATATAACATTTTGCATTTACTGTTTAAAATCGAATAACAAAAAGATTGTCTTATGTGGGGACTTTAATATCAACTTATTGAAAAGAAATAAACAAACCTTAGACTTCGAATGTACATAGTTAAATTATAATTTAAAATTTCAATTTTCTCAACCCACAAGGTTAAGCAGTGGGACCTGCTTGGATAATATAGCACATAATATAAAAGGTTGTAGAGGAGAAAGTATAGAATTGGGTCTGTCAGATCATACCGCGCAACTTTTAAAATGTCCTGTTAAGAAGACATGTCTCTTAAAGCGTTGGAAAATAAAAAGAAGGAATTATTGTCAAGATAATGTGGAGAAATTTAGAAATTGAGAAAAAATATCGTTCCGAGAGCGAGATTATTAAATACGGCGTTCCTCAGGGTAGCGTGCTAGAACCTCCTCCTTTTTTTGCTCTACATAAATGACCTTCCGAGACAAATAAAGCACCCCATGGTACTATTCGCCAATGATAGCACCGTAATTATTAAGTGTGATGATCCGAATACTTATGAAAATGAAATAAATATGACATTTAATAGAATTATGACATGGTTTGACAAGAATAATATAGATCGGACGATGCGTTTCGGAGACAGACTACGGAACTCTTCGAAAAAAGACAGCAAATAAACCGAGATTGCTGCTATAGCATAAATATGCATTGTTTTGACCCTTTTGACCCCAAGAATGATGAAATTTCGAATTAGTGTGGGGTAGGTAAGTACTATAACTGCCAAAGTGCACCCATTGCCGAAGACACTCGATGCATGAAATATGAAAGATCTTAGACCTAATAGTATACTGCCGGTACTTTCTAAAGTTTTAGAGAAAGTAGTTTGTGCGCAATTGGTTGAATTTTTGGAGACGAATAAAATCCTTCCGGAAGTTCAATCGGGGTTTAGAAAGGGCCGTAGTACAATCACGACTTTGTTGGATGTGACAGATATCTTTACAGCTCAAGATAATGGCACTCTTTTGGTATTGCTTGATTTTTCACGCGCATTTGGCTGTATAAACGTTCCTCTATTATTGTCAAAGATGGCGTTTTATGGATTTGACGTAGAAACAATAAAATGGTTTGAGAGCTATCTTGACGATCGAACGCAAGTCGTTGAAAATACGTCGGGCAGACGGCTCAACAAAGACAGCGCTCAGTAAGAAGAGGGGTTCCGCAGGGCTCGCTTCTTGGACCAGTATTGTTTATATTGTACCGTAAAACGGGGTGAATAGAGACTGCAGGGGTGAATCGAGACGAAACTTTAAGGTTGATTTTACTGGTGAAATTATGATCGTTTGTAGCCAAAAAGGACTCTAATGTGTTTAGTGATAAAATCCACTTTTACAGTTTCGTTTCGATTCACCCCTGCAGTCTCTATTCACCCCGTTTTACCCGGTACTATGCCGACATTACAAAAATTATAATATAAATGCAAATACCATATTTATGCCGATGACACACAAGTCTATATATTATTTAAGCCGGAAGACTATCAACAAGCATTAAACGATCTAAATACAGATCTTGAAAACATCGTGCATTGGTCCAATGCCAATACGCTGACCTTGAACCCTACAAAATCTCGCGCACATGTGGCAATGGCGCGAGGAGGCCAAATGCCGTAACTCGGGCGTAACTCCGCTGCCGCGGGAAATCGCGGCACAGCGGACAGAGCTCCGGCGGGATCTCATGGCGACATGGAGAGTGCGATTGTCGCAACCCAGTGCTGGGCACGCCACGATTGCGGCGGTAAGTCCCCTCTTTGAGGAGTGGCTTGAGAGGCGGCATGGTGTCCTCACCTTCCGCCTGACTCAGGTCCTCACCGGCCACGGTTTTTCGGGAGGTTCCTGTTTCGGATAGGGCGGGAGGAAACGCCCGGGTGTTTCCACTGCGAAGATCGCCCTGAGGACACGGTGGAGCACACGGTGGCGGTTTGCCCGGCTTGGGTGGAGCACCGCCGTGCCCTCGTGGAGGCAATCGGCGGCGGCGATCTCTCGCGTCCAGCCCTGGTCCAGGTCATGGTTCGGAGCGAGAGGGCATGGGTAGCCGTCACCTCCTTCAGCGAAGCAGTTTAATGCTCGCGAAGAGGGAGGCGGCGCACGTGAGGGAAAGGAAGTCTATGCGCCCTCGCGACCCTGGCCGCCGCAGGATACGGAGACGCCCTGGGCGTCGGGAATTCCAGGCCGATTTCCGGGCACCGTAAGCATGGGCTTGCGGACGGGGAGTAATGGGTAGCTCGCTGTCCGGTAAGGACCAAGCCCAAGTCGACTGCGCGTTGTGTTCCACGCGCGCCTCAAAGAGATGTCAGCACAAAATGATGGGGCCCGCAAGGGCCGATGCCTGCCAGGGGTGCGGGTTTGTTCGAAAGAGACACCACAGCCCCTGGCATACGGGCTACTGAAGGAACACGGGTGGGTTTTAGTCAGTAAAAGTCTGACACGCCCTCCTGCTCCACCCAGAACGGGAGAAGTTATTTGATGATTTACCATCCAAAAAAAAAACAGGTCCATCACTATTCCAGAAAAGCACCCCCAAATTTTCACATTTCTCCCACCATGCTTTAATGTCTTCTGTGTACTTAGGGTCGAAAGCTTTATTCGGAGGACGTTGTACGTACCTACATATCGTTTTCTATCAGAACATACCTACCTGTTTATTTTTATCGCGTCAGAAAAAATAATCTTTTTGCACTAACTGTCCAGTTTTCATACGTTCTTGCAAACGCAAGCCGGGCTTGCCTATGGGTCCTTTTCAACATGGGCAGCTTCCTTGCTATTCTTCCTTGCAACTTTTCTTCTATCAAATGCCTTCGAATAGTGCGTGCAGAGATTGCTGAAGGGTTGTTTTTACCAAAATATTATTTTCTCAGATCCCTTTAAAAGGATTTTTTTTTGCCAAACGAACGACATTTCCATCATCTCGACGAAATGACTTTCTCTGTTTAGGTACAGGCGGAACATTTGAAGTAGTTCGATACGTAGCAAAATACTTCACAGCATGGAGACCATCGTTTTTGAGCAATTCAGATGGTTGGCTATCTTTTTACACGAACAATTTCTTCTCGCAAAGTTTTATTATTAATTCCGTTGTAGATTTATCACAACTTTATTTCTCTCTTTCTTTTCGTATGAAGCAATCATCTTTAAGACTTTCAGCACTAAATGGCGCCAATATTACGAATAGTGACCTACAACCACAGAGCCACAGAGTGTTCTCTATTTAAATTTGAATATTAGTACATTATGGTACAAGTGTGTAACATTGGTGATTATCGCCGAGGCGCCATTCCCAATAAGCACAAAACTGCATTATAAAATGTCACAAAAGGTAACATCGGTAACTTTAGCATTTAGGAAGACTTATTATAGTACACTCGAACTGCAATAGCTGTAAATTTCGCCTGTTTAATAACGCTATTGTGCGTCACAGAGACAACACTGTAGTGTTGTAAGCGTTAATATAGGTGTACAGTTCAGTATTATACAGTTTTTAGCAATCAACAGTACTGTAAGCTGCAATTAAGCATATTTATGGACTTAAACTAAGCTATTTCCTGAATTGAAGGCCACAAGTGTACCCTTAGATCGCTTGCATTTTACGAAAGAACATGTGAGCTACTATAATCCAATCAGTTATTCTGTGACTTTAATTAACAACGATATAGTGCGTCTTGCTGCACACAGACGAACTTTAATAGTGTTAATCAGCTGGTTACACGAAATCTTATAATAGCACTTATATAGCCCACATGATCACTATGGGCGAGCTAATATGATGCTAAATTACAGCCAACTGCTTTATATTACCTCACGTGTAACCCATGATCCCGGTTAGTGCTGATTACTTGTACTAGCGTCGGCAATTTATCTACTAATGTAGTTAAATAAGATCTTGAAGACTACCTATTTTTTTCAGCGCCCCGTAGGTATGATCCGTTAATCGCCGCCAGCATTACGATATTACCTTATCTGGAAATATAAACGAAGAACTGGCAGAATACGCCGAAAAATTTATGCGGAATACTTGAGAATTCTAAACAGAGATAAAATGACACAACAAGCTACACCTTTTGCGACTAATGGTTCAAGAGCGAATGGAATTTTAGAATTAGTGGGTTCCGTATCCGGAAATATTGGTGTAGTTCATCTAATTCTGTACGTCCTGCACGTATAGATAGACGAAGATCTGCAAGTATACAGCAAATATTAGAAGATAGTTGTTACGTATAGTACGGTAATGGCACTGAATATAGATGTGCAGATAGATCTAACGATTCTGCAAGTTCAGACGGTGACACTGTGTGTAGTGATTATGATAAAAAGACGAAATTTCGTAAAAATATAAGAAAATGGGCTATTAAAAAAAAACGCACACAGCTTTATAAGTTCTGTCATAAAAATTCAATGAATTTATTCCAAATACATTAATGACCCCAGGACTATTTTAGCTACACCCCGACAAATCGTTAAAAATAATCGATGAAGGTTATTTACCCACCTTTGCAAAAAATATTGCTTTGTTGGCAATAGGCTCCAGCAACAATTCCGTTAAAAGTAAACATGGATGGTTTAACAATATTCAAAAATAAAAAATAAAGTGTTTTGGCCTATACTTTGCAACAAAGTCAATTGCAAAGCCATTTGTTATTGGCATTTATTTTGGAAGAAGGAAACTAAAAAATGTAACACTTAGGTATTTGGAAGATTATAATTGGAATGGAGACATTCAAACTCAAACTTAAAGCATTTATTTAAATTAAACCATTTACAGGTAGGTACTTTTGAATTGTCAAAAAGTCGATCAGTTGGAAAGTTGAAGCTAGGTGCATTGCTTCGAGATGGTATTTACGTTACAGTTATCTTTGTCGTAGTCAGTATCCGTATTTTACTTCATTTCTAATGATTCTTTGTTCGCTTCTACGTAAGTCGGGATATAACTTATTTTCAGCACGCATTTGAATGAGTTTCCACCCTGGTCCTGTGTGCTTACTCTTGAGTTCAATTCCGATCGATCGACATTGGAATTGTGACGTTTCGTACTCTTGAGTTCGACGCTAGCGCCAAATCGTGTTTAAATTGCGTGTCTTTTTGGAGAACTAAATGAAATTGGAATCGGGCTTGGCGCGCGGTAATCGCTACTCTTGAGTTTTTTTGACAGCTGTGTATTGCATCAATATTACGCTGGGATTGTTTGTAGATTGTGATTTTTCCAATAGCAAAAGTGTAACTTTTTTGAAATTGTTTTGCATTTTAGGTGGTTTTAAACAAGTAAAAGGAGTTTAATATGGCACGATTAGCAGTATTAAACAGTGTTTTACGTAATTCCCTAAAAAAGAATGGAAACAAAGACGAGAAATGTTAAGAGATTTTGGCTCAACTCAATGTATAGGTTTCTAATTAACTAGTTACCTAATTTAATTTGATCTCATTACTATCTACATAGTTTTCATATTAAAATCCAGTTGTACTTATTTGAGTTTTATACGGAATATTTGAAAATTATGTAAGGTTCTCGTTTATTTACGTAAGTTGAAAATTAGATTTCTTATTTATGTACAGTTTTTATTAATTTTTGTTTTATACGATAGATCTATGGATAAAACCATTTTTACAGTTGGAATTATGTAAAGCGTACCACGGGTTCCAAAGATATTCAAGATTTAATGTAAGAGAAAATACCACACAACATTTTCTGGTTTTCTTCTAGGTTTTTTTATTATTAATAGACACACTCAATATTGTTATTTTACATAAATAAAGAACGCCATTGGGTATTTCTCACTACAAAGGAACCAAACGCGAACAATATCTAACTGTTCTAAACAAACTAAAACTTGACTACTTTTCAGTGTGACCATCTAATAAATGGCGAATCTGCCACAGACTGGGCAAAAAATCTGCCAAAATCTGCCACACTTCGCGCCAAAAATGCCAAAAATATGCCTTCATGGAAACGGAAAAAAATACACAACGAGTTCAATAAAATTTCTTTAATCAACAAAAATATTTAACCATTTTCTTATGCATTCTTATACCTATTGACTACTTACTCTACGTATCCACATTTGCCTCCAAATTTTCGTTATTTTCGGTGTACATAGATTTTGACGACATCTTTTTGATCATGTTTTTAGTTGGTTTAAAGGAGACACAGTCTCCGTGTTCCTTAATCCCTTCTTTTGTTGTAATTAAAGCTGACACATGTTGATTTAGGAACCTATTCCTTACTTTTGTTTTATTTAAATTAACCTGAGAAAAAATTCTTTCGCACGAAGCGTTGGACATCGGCAAACATAATAACGCTTTCGCAAAATTTGTAATGTTTGGATATTTTATAGCCCCATTCGCATCCAGGATTTTTCCAATCGCTCCCCAAAATTTGTCTACACTCAAAATTGTGTTGGTGTTGCTACTTCCACCTGATTCTAACAAGTCTTTTACACTTTTATCGAATTTAATTTGTCGAAGTTAGTCATCAACTTTTTGAATGTTGTTTTCGTCTACTATGTTGGGAAAATTCTTTGCAACGTTTAAAGTTGACGTAAAATCTTTGTAAACTACATGCTGTGGATCCAAGAACTGTAAATCTTTGAAAATATTGCTCAGTGGCAACCGTGTCTTTAATTGAGTACACAGTTCAGTCAGAAATGTTTGCATTCTTTGAAGGAATGATTGTATTCCAGGTTTCAAACTCACGTCTACGGCTATGCGATCGATTTCAGTGCTCACATTAACGCCTAAATACATATCTTTTAGGGGCAAAAAGTTCACACAGGATTTTGGATCAATTGAAAGTGGATCTGTGTTTTGCAAATAATTTCCTTTCATATAACAACTTAAAAGGCTCATATACACTTCGGAAATGTCTTTGAATGCTGTGTGGACTGTTGTGTAATCTCCTTGAAATATAATGTTTAGTTTGTTTACAATTTGCAATATATAATCCAGGGCATAAAAATACAGTTTATATATCTTGTCATTCAAACTATTGAACAAGAATTCTGATGAAATATTTCTGTCTTCCAAAAACTGCGACTGAAAAAAAAGTTTAAGGGCATCCCATTGCTCTAAAATTCTTTTGATGCAAGCGTGCAAACATAGCCAGCGAATTTCGTAATGTCTTAATATTTTATGCTTTTCAGCGCCAATAAAATCTTGGTATTCGACAAATTCTCTTTGTCTTTTGCTACTATGTGAAAAGTATCCGTAAACTTCCTGTACTATTTGGTTAATAGCCCGCGGTATGGTGTTTTTACTAGCGTGCGATACACACAAAGCGGTAGAATGGCAGACACATTTTATAAACATGCAATGTGGATTTATATCTCTTATTTTAGCAACAATACCACCTTGTTCCCCGAACATGACGTTAGTGGTATCCGCCCCAAAACCAATAGCATCTTTAATATTAAGGTTAGCATTAGTCAAAGCCCTGGAAAGTGCATTAAACAATGATTGCGCATCAGCCCCGTTCAAGTCAACCAAAGTTAAAAATTTAGTTTTTACTTGGAGATCTTTTTCAGAATAATATTTGGTTACAACTGCAAGCATCGAAGTGGTTGTAACATCTGTGGGCTCATCAATAATTAAAGAAAACATCGGTTTACGTGTTTTCATATTTTCACACGATTTTAAATCGGCGAGCATTTCCTCTTCTAAATTAGGCTTCAACACATTATACGTTACCGCTGCTGCTTTAGTCCTCTTGCAGGAAAATTGTTTGGCGATTTCAGAATCGTGGAAACTTTTTGATATTATTTCGCTCAAATGGTCCATTAAGCGAAAGGGTAAATTGTGTTCCACTAGCATAGCACAAAAATTAAGTTCCGCCTTTTTCACTTCCTCTTCTAACGGAGTTTTCTTAAAAAACTGTTGAACCTGAAACGGAAAATTAATAATTAAAAAAAAAATCTTTGAACAAACTGACTACCGTAAAACGGGGTGAATGAGACTACAGAGGTGAATCGATGCGAAACTTTAAAATTGATTTTACTGTTGAAATTATGATCGTTTGTAGCCAAAAAGGACTAATGTGTTTACTGTTAAAATCCACTTTTACAGTTTCGTTTCGATTCACCCCTGCAGTCTCTATTCACCCCATTTTACCCGGTATATATTTATACTTCTTGAAAAGTACTTACCGATGATTGGCCACTATACCCAATTATGTTTTTTTTATGTTTCTGAGATGATCCATGTTCTTTTAAAGAAGATAATCTGGTAATTAATTTACAGTTGCAAGCTTTACAGAATGCAACATCCTGGTCATCCTTAGCCCTCGACAACCAGGAAGAAAGCAAAGGATCTTGCTCCCACTCAGGTCGATAAGAACGCTCGTATTTTCTCTTCATAATTTATTCATAAATCGTTACACAGAACCGCACACGATACACATCAAAGTAGAATGAAGTAAAATCAAAAGTTGATTGGAAACGAATTCTATAAAAGAAGATAAGAATATGAACACTATTCCAGTTTGATTACAGTTCATAATCATATGATCCACTTGTATAAAAACAGAATAAGCGGGAAATCCCGGTATAATTTGGCCATGAACCAGAAGTTGCCAGTTCAACAAAATCATTTATAATCTAAATATATATAAAACCTGATGTACAGTCGCCAGCAGGTCAACCTATCCCAAACTGTCAAATTTTCCCAATTGAACATAAACCTTATTCCTTTGTTATAAAGTTTAAAAACTATCAAAGAAATTTGACAGATTGGGGTAGCTTGATGTGCTGGCCTCTGTACTTTAAAAAAAAAGATAAATTCATTGAAAATTCAAATTAGGTATTGTGAATTTTCATGAAAACTTTTAAATCTGCCAAAATCTGCCACTTTTGTAAATCGTCAGCATGATCTGCCACAGGCAAAATTTTGGAGCGAAATCTGCCAAAATGGCAGAAATCTGCCACAAATGGTCACACTGCTACTTTTATTATAGAAAATTGAGACCTACGCCTTCTTTTTTATATGTAGATAGTGTAGGGCATGGCAACGTTCCTACCGCATGCAGCCAAAGTCATGGTTAATTTTATGATTTTAATCATTTTCTTACGCCCAAATGAATTGATTACGTCACAATTACTCAATTAAGCAACTATTTATAAGATATTTATTTATTGGCCGCGTTATTTAAAGGATAAAGCATTTTAATTCTCTATTACCGGTTTATCGTAATGAGTCGAACAACACTATTGCGGCCCGTGACGTAGCTAACTTCACGTTGAATAAAATAATGGCGGGGCAATCCCAATTTCAATCCAATGTGACACTATTGTGTTCAAGAGTACCGAATCACGTGACTGCAAAATTGACATTGGAATTGTATTGGCTTTAGATTGAAATTAAAATTAGTTTCAAGAGTAAGCCCCCAGGTCTTGAATTTCCGTCTTTTATTAATTTTGACACAAATTAACCGGTTTTTGGTGGCCAGTGGACAATTTCTTTAATTCCCACATCGTTGGCACGACACGGTCAGCTTTGGTACATCGCACTCATTAGTTTGTACTATTTTAAAAGCCATTTCTCTGGAAAGCAAAACAATTGATAATTAAGTTAAAAATTTAATCAGACGTATAATTGTGTAAAATAAATCCACGGATCCCTAAAACTCATGCAGAGAATTTAGTGGTCCACTGATGATTACGTACAATATTTGCGTACACGTTACCCACTATCAAGCTTTACATGAAGCTGTGGCTAACTTTTTCACACAAAGACTACTCGTATCAGCTCGTTACTGATTCATGTACCACGGGTGGGTAATTAAAGCCCATACCATTTAATTGTGATTAATGCAGTGCACATTGATTGAGGCTGGGGAACTACTTGAAGTCGTGAAGTGCAATGCTGAGAGGTATGAGTCTCTGACTAATAACCTCTCATGCACCTGTGCCAACCAACCACCACCTTCTCAACCTCAGCTTGACTTGTCTCCCCCGCTGTTGGTTCTTCCAGCAGAGCCCTGTGTTAACACGCAGAACAATAATAAGTCAATATTTTTTTGTGACGAATTAGGTTCAGGCTTTGGAAAATTTTTACTTAACTACCTTAGCCACAGTTTCACCAATCATAGTTATCATAACATAAGTTTTAAAGAAATTATTAAAAGAATTGCAAACGCCAACCTCAATAATTATTCTATAATGGTTTTGCTTTTAGGTAACAGTACTGGTATTACCAGAAAGGACATAGTGGATGGTGTAGACACCTTATTAAAATTAAATATAGGAAAGGTAATGTTGTGTGCTTTACCTTACTCTGATACTTTATCAGATCATGAAAATTACTATATTCATAAGTTGAATAGTACTATTCACAGGCTGACATGTTGTCATAGTGACAAATTATTGTATTTTGACACTAACAAATTTGTTAGTGGTTTTAAGTTAACTCAGAGAACTTTATCTCTGTCTTGGGAATGTAGACAAATGATTGCTATGTTGATAGCATATAATATGAATGAGGTTATAGATAATATAACAAATACTAGTATTAGTGACAAGTCTGTGTTGTCTAGTTATACTAACAACATAGATATGACTTATGAATTGTTAAGTTGTACGAAGGAGGATCCACCTATGATACCAACATCTATGGAGGCCAGTACCAATCAGAGAGAGTATTCTCTTTCTGCTGGAACTCATATGGACAGTCTAGACACTTCAGTTATAGTGGTGGAGGTTGCTCCGGTTAACTGTTTAAACTAGTTTGTAAGACAACAGAAGTTACCCCTTCAAATAGCCAATTATTGTTAGAGAATCATAAAAAGGTATCTTCTGGCAATTTAGGTCATAATAATAAAAAAGCAAAGGGAGTGCAACATACTTTAAAATTGTTTAACCAAAATATCCAAGGTTGCTCTTCCAAATTACTTGAAATAGAATTGTTTTTGGAAAAAACCAAGTTTGATGTAATTTGTTTAACAGAACATTGGTTAAAAGATCATCAAATAATGTCAATTAACTTTGAAAATTATTGTGTAGTTAGCTTTTTCAGCCGAAAACGTATGATACATGGCGGATCTTTAATATTAGTAAAAAATTCTATTAAATCGAAAGAACGAAAAGACATCACCGGGCTGTCTGTTGAACACACCATTGAATTGTCCTGTGTTGAGCTTGATAAGCATGTTATAGTTAGGGTTTACAGACCTCCAAGTTACCAGAATCTGTCTATGTTTGATTCTGTAATGGAAGATGTGTTAAAGAAACTTAGTATTAGTAGTAAGTCAATAGTCATATGTGGTGATTTTAATATTAATTTATTAGAAAATAACTCAAATACTGTGAGATTATTAAATCTATTTAGATCATTTGATCTGCCAAATGTTTTTAGTGAACCAACCCGAGTGACAGCTTCTTCTGCCACTTGTATTGATAATATTTTTTGTAACTGATTACCTGGACAAACAAATTGTAAATAAGTTGCCGTCTGATCATTGTGGACAAACCATAACTTTTTGCTCCTACATGCCTTTACAAAAAATTCAAATTAGGTTTAGGCCAATGACATGTAGAAATTTAGAAAAATTTAATAATTCTTTGGCCAGTACATTGTGTGTTCAGAGTTTTAATAATGTATGTGACCCAAATGAGTTCTACGCCGAGTTCTTCTCACTATTAAACACTCAATTTAATAACAGTTTCCCACTAAAGACTAAAACTATTTGCAAAACGTTCTTATTTAGTGATTGGGCTACTCCAGGTATTCGTAAAAGCCGGGAAAAACTTTTTGAACTTTATGGCCTAAAGCAACAAATGAATAATACAAACTTCGATCAGTATGTTTCAAAATATTCAAAAACTTTTAAAATTGTGTGCAAATTAGCTAAAGCGCTTTATATTAGCAACAAAATAAAATCAGCTGATGATAAAATAAAAACGACCTGGCAAATAATAAATAATGAAACAGGTAGAAAAAAACAGCGTAATACTGAATTTAATTTAGAGACTGCAAATGGCTCCATCAACTCAGATGTAGAAATAGCTCAGGAATTTGAGAACTTTTTTGCCAATATTCCTGTTAAAACTACTGAAGCTTTAAATTCTTCACCCGCGCGTTCTGCTGCTTTATTCAGGAAGAATGTAAGGGAATGCCCTTTGGAGTTTAGGTTTCAGCATACCAACCCCCAAGCTGTTATAAAAGCTTTTAAAGATCTTAAAATTAAATCAACAGAAGATCTTTGGGGAATGTCTGTAAAAGTATGTAGTGCTATTATCGAAACCATTGCGCCCTATTTAGCTTTCATATTTAATACCAGTATAGACCAAGGAGTCTTCCCGGATCTCATGAAACACATTAAAGTAGTTCCGTTGTTCAAATCCGGTGATAGTAAAGAACCCAACAATTATAGGCCCGTGTCAATTCTGCCAGTCCTCAGTAAAGTGTTTGAAAAGTTGATTCTCAATCAAATGTTACGTCACTTTAATAAAAATACCATCTTTCATGAACAGCAGTACGGTTTCACCAAAGGGCGTTGTACCACTGACGCTGGTGTTACCCTAATAAAAAACATTTTTAAAGCCTGGGAAGAAGCAAAAGATGCCATTGGAATCTTTTGCGATCTCTCCAAGGCGTTCGAATGCGTAAACCATGAGACACTTCTGCTGAAACTGGAGCACTATGGGATTAGAAATACAGCTCTAGATTTACTAAGATCATACCTGAAAAACAGAAAAGTTAAAGTTCAAGTAATCGGCATAAACTCACTAGGGGCTGAAATGGCAATGGGCGTTCCCCAAGGTTCAATATTGGGTCCATTCCTCTTTTTAGTTTACATTAATGATTTACCGTATATACTTCTAAATCAACCGAAGATGGTGTTATTTGCAGATGACACGTCATTGATATTTAAAATAGACCGACGTGCACAAAATCTTGACGACGTGAATAACTCTATTCTTCAGGTTCAAGATTGGTTTACGGTAAATAATTTGGTACTAAATAGCACAAAAACCAAATGCATTAGATTTCAATTACCAAATGTTAGAAGTAGCGAATGTGACATCTTATTGAATGGAGAAAAACTGGAATTTGTTAATCAAACGGTGTTCCTGGGAATCACGCTAGACGATAAATTGCAATGGGGACCTCATATAACATCTCTTGCGGGGCGGCTAAGCTCGGCCGCTTATGCTGTTAGAAAGATCAGACAGTTAACAGATGTAGAACCCGCGCGTTTGGTCTATTTTAGCTACTTCCACAGCATTATGTCGTATGGCATTTTACTGTGGGGTCGGTCTGCTGACATTGAATCCATCTTTATTTTGCAAAAGAGAGCTGTCAGAGCCATTTATAATCTACGTCGCCGCGAATCCCTCAGGGAACTGTTTAAAACGATTAATATTATGACAGTACCTTGCCAATTCATTTATGAAAATATCATGTATGTAAGAAAAAATCTACATCTTTTTAATAAAATAAGTGATAGACATAATTTTAATACTAGAAACAAAGACAAAATAGATCAACCATTTTTCAGATTACCTAAAGTACATTCATCTTTTATGGGGTACTGTGTTAAATGTTATAACAAAATACCTTGTGATATATTGCAATTAAATGAAAGGAAATTTAAAACTCATATTAAAAGTACACTTTGTAAACAAGCGTATTATACATTAGAGGATTATATCCAAGATAAGAATGCTTGGAAACATGCTGGTCCTGCTCCATAGGACAATCCAGAGTCTAGACAAAATCAAACTGGTTGCTAATTGAATTCTATAAATAATTATATTTTATGACATTGATTTACACTCACACACTGACTTATTTCTTGTTAATATTCTAGGAAAATCGTATACTTACTCTTACAATGTTTGTAAATATGTGAGCACCATGTATCTATCATAGAATTAATTTATCTTTATTGCTTCAGTTGCATTTTGTTACCTTTTTTGGATAGTAATTTTTTATTCTGGGTGCATCGTCTTCACATATAATTATATAATTAATGTACTATGATAGATTGTATGTAAAACATTTTAAAAGAGTAACGGTGGAGTTTCTTGCCCGTTCTTCTCCATACGAAACTACATTTTGGAATGGGCGACTAGAATCAATTCTATTTTTTAAATGTAAATGTTGACGTTCAAAAGTGCCTTAAATGTGCCTAATTGAAATAAATGCTTTGACTTTGACACATTGCTTGTCCGCCATTTTTTAGCTTGTAACCAATGTACCTATTATTTTATAATAAAAGTTTGTCTTTGTTTAATAAACGAAAATAACAACTGGATTTTAATAGAAAATCTAATGATTATATACGTAAACAGCTTATTGTCAAATTACAAATGAAAAAATATCAAAAATCTCATAATATATCACACAATATATTTTACACTATATTTTTTAAGTAAACAGTGATATTTTGCGACCGCGTGAAAATTTTCGTTGATATTAATATAGTATTTGACAATAAACTCTCCTTCCCATTCGAATTTTACACACATGGACGAAAAAGCAAGGTTTTACTTACCGATAACAAAATTGCCAATTTCACCAAAAACGTCACTTCACAAAATGGTTCACACAAACAACATAGCAAAATCATAACTCTATGGAGTAGGGTTAAATGTATTCACTATTATGTCACTAGTGAATTTTAAACTACAAAGAAGCGTTAAAAATATTCTGGTGTGTACTTTGTGCTGAAAAGTAACAAGGACTCTATTAATCGGCAAATGTGCTGTATAAAAGGGAACACGTACTCTAATAATCAGTCAATGTTCAGCTCTTGGGGCGACTGTTACCTCTAATAATGCTCAAATAATGCTGATATAACGCAATTCTTACAATTATACAGTTAACAGCTGTTTAATTTATGCCAAATCAGAGTTATATGAGCTGAGACAGCGCCTCTAATGCTCTTATTCAGCAGGCTTGCACAGCTTAGAATTCTATTGTGGACAGTGATTCAGCTGATATACAGCGTTTTTGTGTTACTTGGGTTGAGACCCGAGCCGCCGGGCGAGGGTATTAAGAGAGCCGAGGACGGTAATCATCAATACATACGTGTATCATACGACGTTTTTCAACACACTAGTGAAGAAAATAATACTAAAAAATCATTTTTGCCTTGGAGTTTTAGGTAGTAAACTTTCTATAACGTTAAGGGCTTCACATTTTACATAGGGCGGTGTTACACTTACAACATAAATCATTTTCTTCATAACAAGTATTTGTAGTCATTTAAATGAATAAATGAACTATAATTTCAACAGTGAAAACGAGTTGTGATTTTTTTTACCAATGGCGAAAAAAAAAAACAGTTTTCCAATGCGCGCGCATCTAACAATGGCAATCGGCCATAGACTTAGGCCGCACTCCGAATTAGAAAAAATATCGCTGTGAGTGCTCACAGCGATATTTTGCATTCCGAGTTAGATATCACGATTCTGACAGCTAAGAACCGTCATTTTCGTCATCAATGCGGAATGCTCGTGATCGCGATAAAAGTGTGCACTCAACGTTAAAACATATATTCACTATATTAAACTTGTAAAGGTACACCACACATTTCTTCTTCTTAGATAGTAGCACTATTTCAAATAAATGTGATATTAGTATTACGCATGGTGGTTATCGCAAGATGGCGCTTGTCTTGACGTCGTTATCGCGCTCACGCCAATTCGAAACGGGTGTGAGCGCGCTCAAATCGATAATCGATATTATTGTAACTCGGAACGTGGCCTAGAAGAATGAGGTTTCTTTTTTGGCTTTTCGCGGATAGTATTTTAGCCACGTACAAAATGGGGAATTCAAAGTTTTGAGTGAAAGTTTTATTTATTAAAAACGTACAAGTTGAAATTATCTATTTAAATACGAAGTTGCGTGAAATGTGCAAGCAATAGGTACATACATTTATTTGTAGGTACTATTAAATACGACCTTTTTTGCATCGAAACTTTATACGAACAAAGCAACCCAACCAATAAGAAAAACCCATAACTCACTAGTGAATAATAGTAATGAAAAAGTCACAGTTTGATAATAGGTGTGATTATGTGCTTAATTGCGGTGAAATTAGAGCCATTTTATGAGCAAGTGTGTTGAAAACAAAAGAACTATTCAGCGTTCTTAACTAGGTATGTAACCAGCCAGTAAATAGTAATACTAGGTTGAGATCTAATGTATAAAGTTTATCTATATATTTAAGCCAATCATTTGTGTATCAACGTATGTACCGCTAGTATGTAGTAAACAGTGCACTCTCAAGGGTTACGGATTGGTTTACCACGAATAATTTAGTTCTCAATGCTAAGAAAACGAAATGTATAAAGTTCGCTTTACCGAATGTAAGAAATCTGGGACACAACATCGTCATAGATAATGAGGTGCTTGCAACTGCAGACTCGGCAGTTTTTCAGGGCATAACAGTAGATGCCAAGCCCAAACTTCAGTGGGGCTGCCTACGCCGCGCCGCCGCCGTCAGGAAAGTAAGGCAATACACTGAAGTTGATACAGCTCGGGTAGTCTATTTTAGTTATTTTCATAGCGCGAGCGTTATGGTCTACGGCATTCTGCTGTGGGGCAAAGCCGCTGACATTCAAAATATTTTTGTTCTGCAAAAATGAGCTGTAGTGTGCAATTTACCAATGAGGTGCTAGAGTGTCTCTGAGATTTTTTAAAGATATTGGTATTATAGGATATCTCAGAAATAACTCCAGTTAACCTTCAAAACTTATTATTTATTATTCTCCTAACTAAATTGTAACAATCAGCCACAAACTTATTAACCACCAAACTTATTGACGAGATAATCACACAATTACAAAACTTATTAACCACCAAACTTATTGACGAGATAATCACACAATTACAAAACTTATTGAGAATCAAAACTTATTATTTTTCCTTTTCCCGTTCGCTCGCCATCGCCATCTTTCTTTCACTTCTTGCCAACCTACAAAAATCCCTCCAAAAACCCCGCTTGCGTCATCAACACGGTCAGTGCAGCCAACCTTTTCCTTTCCTTTTATCATTCTTTTATTAAACCTTACACTCGACCATCCTGATGACGCGCGTGTCCCCACGCGGGTACCCGGTGGAACCTTACACTCGGCAAAACTCGAGCACACCTCGAAAGAATTACATAACTAGTGGTCGCCCAGCGGTCGAAACTCGAACATAATTTATTCCAAACTAAAAGTATTTACAATGCATTATATATAAAAATATTAGCTTTCTGCACTCTTTCCATGTGTAAACCTTAACTGCGCTGAATTTCATCGCCCTCACACCGAATAATTTTCTTAAAAGTGGTACAATTTTATTTTTGCTTTCCGTAATAGATGAGTGAACAGGACATTTTTTTTGATCCAAATTTTAAATATCATTGATTTTAATATCTTGATTACGAACACCTAAGTACAAATTATCCTTAGAACTAATTAATCTTGTTTTTATTTATTTATTTAAGGTTATTATTAGGTTCTTAGATCAATAATGCTAAATAAAATGGGCATTAAAGAATGAGGCAGATATAAAAGGTGTGAATCTTATCTAATAAATGTTGAATTTAGTACCAACAGACAAATCTTTCATCAGCAAAAACATTCTAATAATGTTACTTCCACATAATATTATTTCTACATTACTTACAATGGGAGCAGTGGTGGCCTCGTGTTACCAGCTGCAATGTACGAGTTATTATCCTTAGAACCAATTCGATCAACAAATTTTATCCTTAGATCTAACAACAAATTATCCATAGAACTAACCTAACAACAAATTATCCTTAGAAATAATTATCTTTAGAATTTGTTAACCTTATCTAATTGTTTTTATAAGTTAATATGGTTATCAAAAATATTGTTCAATATTAAACGACATTGATTGAAATATTTGTAGTGTGTAAGTCTTATTTACATATGTAAGTGTGCTCATGTACTCTAGTGTTAAGAATATTGTTTCCTCACCTATATAAACTATTGTACTCTGCGATTGGACAGTAATAAACGAAATTCCAATGAAGGCACTTGTTTTAAATCGTCTCCTCGAACCCACAACTTTACATGGCGACCCTGTCATCTGAGACGGGTGTCGAGTTCGGTCGATTGATCTAATTGATCGGGAACATTAATAGACTTTTAAAGTGGATTTTTACAAAAATGTGCCAGTGAATTATAGAAAAAGAGGACGTTATTACCCAAACAAATCTATCCCAAAACTGTGTAACAATTATCCTTAGAACCAGTCATCGCAACAAAAAATTATCTTTAGAACCAATTATCATTCGATCTAATTATCATTAGAAATTAATATCTTTATAATTTATTATCCTTACCCATGTATCTTTATAAGTCATTAAGCTTATCAAAAATAGTGTTCAATATTAAATAACACTGATTGAAATATCAGAATACACAAACAAATCTGTCCCAAACTTTCTAACAGTTATGCTCAGAACCAGTTATCGTAACAACAAACTATCTTTAGAACCATAGATCTAATTATCCTTAGAAATTAATATCTTTATAATTTATTATCCTTACCCATGTATCTTTATAAGTTATTAAGCTTATCAAAAATAGTGTTCAATATTAAATAACACTGATTGAAATATCAGAATACACAAACAAATCTGTCCCAAACTTTCTAACAATTATCCTCAGAACCAGTTATCGTAACAACAAACTATCTTTAGAACCATAGATCTAATTATCCTTAGAAATTAATATCTTCATAATTTATTATCCTTAACCAGTTAACTTTGTAAGTTAATATGCTTATCTAAAATATCAATCTTATTCAATATTAAATAACATTGATTGAAATATCAGATTACACAATCAAATCAATCCCAAAACTTTCTAACGGTTATGCTTAGAACATAATTAACTATCTTTGTAAGCAAGTATCCTTGTTACCAAGTACCCTTGTCACCAAGTATCCTTGTTACCAAGTATCCTTGTAACCATTTATCCTCTTGTAACCAGGTATCCTTCGAACCAAGAATCCTTGTAACCAATTATCCTTGTAACCAGTTATCCTTGTAACCAATTAGCCTTGTAACCAATTATCCATCCATTTATCCAACAATAAATCTGTAAACCAATCCGTCTCTTAGGATGTAACGGTTTAACAGATCATCCATGAAACTTGCTTTTTTTTTTCAGGTCAAGGCGCAAAACCTTTCCGCGATTTCTTTTGCCTGACCTGAAAGGAGAAACAACTGCATGTAAATAAACACTATTAGAGTTAATAACTTTATCAGTGTACAATGAACAGCTTGAGCGAGCGTTACCACCAAATTCAATATTTTGTCATTGTGTACATATCTTATCGTTTTGTTATAATCGTCATCAATTACATCATTATCATTATAGACTTCTAAAAAGTTAACATGGATCCATGGCCGCATCCGGTCAGCGGCAATGGTAGTCTTTAGCTTTTTCTTCTTACTCGGTTTAAATTGGTTTTATTTTTATTTTATATATATATTGTATTCATCTAATAATTAATTTAAGTAGTATTTTATGTTTTGTAAATAAAAGCACACTGTAGGCCTTGTAGACCAGTTTATATTTTAGTGGGACCTGTTACTTGTTGACAGGCTTGCACTATCTTCACATACCTTGTATCTAATTTGAAACCATTGTAAAAGCCATTTTTTTTAAGAATAACCGTGGTGTTTCTTGCAGTCTCTTTTCCATGGGAAAATAACCAATTGGAACCGTGCACCCAGCCTCTGACGCTTCATAAGTGCCCAAGTAGGCTTATGTGAAATAAAATATTTTGATTTTGGAACTGCATATAAACATGCACATTCCGCTGTCAAGAAAAATCTTTTAAATGCGTAAGAAGTGAAACCGCAATAACGATTACTGACATCTCGGTCACAATCCTGAATGGCTCTCCTAAAAGACATACCCTAAGCTTTTAAGGGCGTGGATAAGGGCTAATTAATGTCTCCAACTCATACGAGTGTAAATTCTTCCCTCGGGTGCCGAAGGACTTCTATAAGCTTGGCTCGATCACTACGTGTATTTGACTCATCATACCGTTTGGCTGAAGACACTCTAGTTGTCTTGAAGCCAACACGATACCGAACAAAGGGTAAACCATGCTTATTCTTAAACACCCCCACAAATTAAGAATGGCTTGTTTCGCTTCCCTACAATTCTACTATACCTACCAGTTAACGTCTCTATTTTAGCCCTTATAATATACTCGCAGTACCAGAAATACGATTATTACCCAAGGGGTAGTTACCCTTACCCCTTCTAAGTGTTCTCCAAGCCTATATAGATCTGGAAACTCGATTCCGATATGCAGAAACTGTAATATATTTGTATCTTTATATGCAACAACTAGCTTCTGGTCGCGTGGTGTGTTCCTTAATTATATCCTTCCACAGGCTTCAGAATATCAGTATGAAGGCAACCGGCAGTTACGTGGCAAGCAAGGATTTAATGGCGCTCCGTTCAAACCAATCTTATCGTGGCATCTTGTAAATTCAACGATTACTGTGAAAGACAAAGTCCATCTACATTAAGGTGACACTTATCCATTTTTTTTCATACAAACTTCGAGAGGGTATTACTCCACTGTTTGCCTATGTACATCAAAAATTAAACATGGTATGGATTGTCTCATTATCAATATTGTCTGTACGGAAACAGAATACTAAAATAAAAAGCCATTAAAAAGTTATGAGCCAACAAAGATTCGTTTTTCTTGCTAATTTAACCTAACTTTGGGTCTGTTTAGGTAATAAAAGGAGTGTAAAATTTCGAAAACCTTTGTCGCTACCGACAAAGCTTAATTATCGAAAAGTTCAATAAACTTAATTGGTCATTGATTTATGCACTGGTTTTTTCAAAAACCCGATCTTCCGAAGGACTTTCCTGATTTTTTTTTTTTTTTGCGCCTGTTTTACTACCTATAACTGATCCTGCAGCTCACTCAATAATGTTGTGCGTGTAGACCAGCGTTCAACTGCTCATCACTGATACTACCTCTGGCGGACACGAAACCTGGTGAGTCAGCGTGCTTTTTAGCTAGGCCCACCAGTGAGTTCGAGCCCGCGACTAGTGTTCTTTAAGTATTAACTGAATACTCTTAAATGTGCATTGTAAAAAAATATTTAAAAGGTAGATAAATATTATGTCGCGGACTTTTATTAAAAACTGTTTAAATCAAACAATTCCACGATATATTTATCTTCGTGTAACTAGTACAGTTAAGGCAACGACTTACTTGATAATTATCATTATATTATGGCCAAATCAAAAAATATTTATGAATTGTAACGAATTGTAACCTATATTGTGATATTCTGATGTATAAATTATGTTACTAGTTGATTCAATGGGCAACTCTTTCACTTCAACAGCACCCTAATTTTTCGGAAGGGAAAACATCCTTTAATTTTACCTGCCGCTCTGACCAAGTAAACCATTTCGTACCGAGACTTCATACCGAGTTTTACCAAACCAGTCAGCTTTTGCATAACAAAATCAACTTCAGTCTTCTCGTCCCAGCCATAAATTTCGCACTTACGTTGACTTTTTGAACCATATAACTATACATTGATTTTTGTCTAAAGGACTAAAGTAAGGAATCACATTTTTAAGATCCCAGCTTCTATTATTAGAAACAGTGTTCCAGTTTTGAGGCTTAGATGCCAAAACATCTTAAATGGATTGTTTAAATCTGTAGAAGAAAAGGTAGGACTACATGACCTTTTGGTGTGATGATCCGCGCTCGTAGTAACTCGATCGTTTCTATTGCGTCTACCCGGCAGCCATCTGCGACTGCGCTCACATCTCGTCCCAACTTGAGGTGAACCCCGTCGTCCACTCCGTCGCTGTTGCTCGATGTCGCTTTCCTTTTGTAGATCTATCTTCGTCCGGCGAATCCGCTCCTGCTACCGCAGCAAAGCTTGCTCTTGGTCCAGCAAGCGCTGACTACGGCTTCGGCTGCGGCTTCGGCTTTGGCTGCGGCTTCGGCTGCGGCTTCCGCTACGGCTTCGGCTGCGGCTTCCGCTGCGGCTTCGGCTGCGGCTTCGGCTGCGGCTTCCGCTGCGGCTTCGGCTGCGGCTTCCGCTGCGGCTTCGGCTGTGGCTTCGACTGCGGCTTCGGCTGCGGCTTCGACTGCGGCTTCGGCTTTGGCTGCGGCTTCGGCTGCGGCTTCCGCTACGGCTTCGGCTGGTTAGACCTGCAGCGTGGGTGATCACGCCGAGGAGTATCCATGCTGTAATGGATTCCATTTTCTCCGTCCATAAACTGAAACTCGCCACCAGAAAAAGAGCATTAGCTAATAATCTCGAAAACGGTGCGTCCTAGGACAAAACTAATGGTAATTTTCACTTTTAACAACCCCACACTCTCGTGTGGTATACCAGAGAAACCAATAAACCATAAAATTTCACTGGATTCCATAGTCCTGGTACCCACTTATTATCCATCATAGTATCATCTACATATAACTAAAAAGTCAAGCAACACGAGTTCAATTACCCAGGTTTTACAACCTCGTTGTACAAACCGTTTCAATTTCAATCAGGTTGAAAATTTCAACAGCCGGTAAGATTTAAAATCGTATGATGCATATTACGTCGAATTTGCGAATTGCGACTAACGGATTATAACGTTAACAGAGTAAAATTATAACTTTATGTTGGTATGCATACAAAAATAGTGTGTAGGCGTGTACTTACGGGTCTTGATCCCACTTCTGAGATATAGGATATCTCAGAAATAACTCCAGTTAACCTTCAAAACTTATTATTTATTATTCTCCTAACTAAATTGTAACAATCAGCCACAAACTTATTAACCACCAAACTTATTGACGAGATAATCACACAATTACAAAACTTATTAACCACCAAACTTATTGACGAGATAATCACACAATTACAAAACTTATTGAGAATCAAAACTTATTATTTTTCCTTTTCCCGTTCGCTCGCCATCGCCATCTTTCTTTCACTTCTTGCCAACCTACAAAAATCCCTCCAAAAACCCCGCTTGCGTCATCAACACGGTCAGTGCAGCCAACCTTTTCCTTTCCTTTTATCATTCTTTTATTAAACCTTACAGTATGCTCACGGTGGCATCACAATTCATCTTCGCTAACATCTTATTATATTAGGCAAAATATACACTTATACTCTAAAAACAGTGATATTCATAATATTAATACTAGAAATAAGGACAAACTACGTGGTCACCGGCTTCATTAAGTTCATAACTCATTTGTTGGGCTCGGTATCACCTTCTATAACAAGCTTCCCTCTCTTTGCTAGATTTACATTTTAATGCGTTTAAAGCTAAAGTAAAATCAAATCTTTGTTCTAAGGCTAATTAAATTCTATCAACGACTACTTAAACGATAAGAATTGTTGGTCGCTGTGATTAACCTCAAGACAACGTTTGTGTTCTTTCACCAGAATTACCTTACCTACTGACAGGTTATATACCTATATGAGTTACTCCATAGCATTGTTTATTTTATTTGACTGTATAAACCACTTTTTTTTTAAATGGAATTTTCTTTTTGTGATGAAATTTAAATTACTTACCTATCTACTATATAAAATAAGTCGGGTTTTCCTTCCTGACGCTATAACTCCAGAACGCACGAACCGATTTCCACGGTTTTGCATTCGTTGGAAAGTAGGTAGCGTAGCGTAGGGTAGGTAGGGTAGGTAGGATAGGGTAGGGTAGGTAGGGTAGGTAGGGTAGGCAGGGTAGGTAGGGTAGGTAGGGTAGGTAGGGTAGGTAGGGTAGGTAGGGTAGGTAGGGTAGGTAGGGTAGGTAGGGTAGGTAGGGTCGGTAGGGTAGGTAGGGTAGGTAGGGTAGGTAGGGTAGGTAGGGTAGGTAGGGTAGGTAGGGTAGGTAGGGTAGGTAGGGTAGGTAGGGTAGGTAGGGTAGGTAGGGTAGGTAGGGTAGGGATTCTGTATGAATGACTTCAGAAGATTCCAACTTATCAGAAGGGTGTGCTGCTGGGGAGTTTGTTGCGCCACTTCTTCTTCCCAGCTAAAGCACTAGGAAGTGTCGAAGGGTGGGCGTTTTTGGGGCACTGTCTTATGTATTTTGACGTTCGAAAAGTGCTGATTCTCAGCCTAATTTGAATAAATGACTTTTGATTTTGATTTTATGGAAAAGTTTTGCGATACAGAGAGAAATACAGAAAACAAAATACATGCAATTAGTTGGACTTATTAATTTGAAACAAAAAACTTCCCTTTAAATAAGCTATCTTAATTATATGACCACTTCTGTTTATAACAAAAACACTAATATACGTTCCAAAAATAATAAGGTTACATTTTTTTCAAAATTATTTATTTCAGATTGGGTGGAAAGTTGGGGGTAATGGTATTTATATCTGTGGTTTTTACACAGTTCTAGAAGTCAATAATATGTTTAAACTAGTTGAGGTCGGTTAATTTCGACATACCTACCTAAGATTTGGATTGCATTCACCAGTAGGTCCAAGCTTTAACGGATGCCTAGAGTAGCCGAAGAACCCGGCGTGACGTGTAGGTACCTACATACCGCGAGTCCGCGGTAACTGCGTCACGCGAAATGTGATTGTTTTGTGACTGGGAGTCCACACAGTCGACACTAATTTAGTCCCATCCAGTCACTCGCGACGCTAACATGAGACTTATTTTAATCGTGTTGTTTCTCTCAACGTTCACAGTTTCAGTACTCAGCTATAGCCGTCCTAAGCATGACTCGCACCATACCGCGTCTCCCCGACACAAACCCACTTACCCTACCTCGACTGGAAAAAGTGGTAAAGACGGTGGACACACATACCCTGCCTCAACTGGAAAAAGTGGTTGTTCAGGCTTTGGACACACATACCCTGCCTTGCCTGGAAAATCAGTTACCTCAAACAGCAGCAAAGTGCATCAGAACGTAACCCCAGGGAAAAATAGTTCAGTCGGCGGATACCCTGCATCGCCTGGAAAATCTGGTGCCTCAAACAGCGGCAATGTGCATCAGAACGTAACCCCAGGGAAAAATAGTTCAGTCGGCGGATACCCTGCATCGCCTGGAAAATCTGGTGCCTCAAACAGCGGCAATGTGCATCAGAACGTAGTCCCACCTAATGTGCAGCAGACATACTATCAAAAACACAGCGTGGTCCAACACAACTACAGTCCGAGGTCAGAAGTCTATCACCACTACCACTACAGTCCGCCGCAGCAGATAACCTACGGGTCTACCTACCACGGTATAAATACGTACCCTGTGTATCAAGGACACCCGCCCGACTACATATACGAGTACCGAGACTCTGGCAGCAGATTCGATAAATTGCTGACTGGACTAGCGCTGTATAACTTGGGCCGCAACAGTCACTCTCATCATTACAGCTCCGAGAGACAGTACAGCGGCGCCTAGATATGCAAGCTGGGCATCAGTAACCCAACCGGCGAGTACGAGGAGACGCGCATCGACTGCAATCTGATGTCGAGTTTTATTTGGGAGAGCGAGAACACTGCCAGTGCAATACCAAACCAGCAATATGCTGTGAAGAACACAACGGAGGTGAAAGTGACGCAGACTGTGAACAGAACTGGCAATTCTTCAGTAACGACAGTGTCGGTGACAAGTTACACTGTAGAGGACGCGCTGAAGGTAAAGGGGTCATCTATAGCCGTGACACCAGGCATGACTTGTTACATGATCAGAACTTTCCGAGATATCACTGCTTTACGGAAACCAATAATATCTCGGCAAGTGGATTGTGGACTTTTGCAGAAGTACGCGCGAAGCTCATTATATTATAGAAGTGTTGCACAATGTTTGATGCCCCATAAGACGGTAATATTTAATTTCCTGGTAGTATATTTAGTAAGATTTACTAATTTTTAGGCAAATTAATTAAAGTCCATGTAATTTGTATTTTTTAATTGATCGGGATAAATGTAGGTAAATAGCCTACCGACTGTACATGAAACGGCCGGAGAAGCTTCTTTCTATTTATTAGTTCGGAATAAAATTCAAAATAGTTTGTCAGTAAGTATGTAAAATGTTTTTCATTGAACTATTTTTTACTACAAAATAATTATTAAAAAAAAAAATTGGCAAAAGTTCAAAACGTGTACAACACATGCACACGTTTTCAATTTGTATAAATGATAAATGCTGAAGAAATTACTTTTAGCGATAACATCGCCATTTCTTCGTTTTATTAAATGTCGTGTCTTGTTATTCTTTGACTGAATAGTTTTAAACTTTGGTTACACAGTATGAAGCCAGCACCCTAATTGCGAAACGCACGATCTATCATAATCTGAATCATTTGGTAACAGATTGCTAATCCATTGCTTCAAATGTTCGAAAAATGTGTCTGCTCAACAACGTAAATAAAGCAATGAATTTATTTGAACTGTCAAATTGAAACAGATTATAATTGTTTGTGTGTTACGCGATTAGGGTGCAGGTCGTTTGTGAAGGGTTACCCTAGCCTAGGTACTTTAAGCTTCTGCCTAAGGCATCTAACTCATTCTATCTTGCTAAAAGAGGACGAGAAGATCTAGTTAATACAACCAGAGATGATTCGAAGGCATTTCGACTAAGCCCTCTTCAGCCCAGTCAAAGCACCCTTGTCACATGGAGTTAGATGAAACGTGTCATCTACTATGTACCTAATTACCTACGCGTTACAGATCAATTTTATCGTGAAAGTGTGGGCACCCCATCAGACATCCGAGCGAACTTTGAAAATCGTAACCACCCTGTCACAACTATAAACATAATCTCATCCAGACAAACAGAAAAATGGACAAAAGTTCTAAAAACAGTAAAAAATATATCGTTATCAGCATCGTTCTTAAATTTCGTAGCAGTAACTTTTTATAACGCTTTTGTTAGCTCGGGTTGTATGTACTCGTATGTATGTATCTATGTATGTAACGGAATCTTTGAGCCTAATTTTCACTGGTTTCTAGACGTCTGATCAACTTGAAACTTTGCACACGTCTTAAGGGCCGATGACAATGCAATAACCCGATAAAAAAAAATCAAAATTAAAAAAAAAAAAACAAAAAAAAAAATCAAATTTAAAAAAAATTCCCGATAAAAATTTGATCGAACTAAAAAATGGAAAATAAATAATAGTTAAAAAAAACACGCTTTTATTGCTGACCGAACTAAAAAGTAGCAAAATAATTTTTAATTACAAAGAGTTTATGTTACAGTAGTAAAAAGCGTGGTGCTTGATATTTTAATTAGGTATTACAACTATTCTATTGGCAACCATCTATGAGAGGAGAGTCATGAAAATATAGGAAAATGCACCCGCATTTTCCTATATTTTCACGCTTTTTACTCTGAATTGAATTTTTGACTTCCTACTACTGTAACATAAACTCTTTGTAATTAAAAATTATTTTCTACTTTTTAGTTCGGTCAGCAATAAAAGCGTGTTTTTTTATTTTTTTTAACTATTTTTTTAATCAATATTTCTATGTACAGACGACAGCACATCAAGCTACCCCAATCTGTCAAATTTCTTTGATAGATTTTTAACTTTACCACATAATCATAAGGTCCATATTCAATTGCGAAAATTTGACAGTTTGGGGTAGCTTGATGTGCTGGCGTCTGTACTTAGTGTTTTCTTCCCTATGATTATAGTATATGTATAGCTTTAGTTTTTAAAAAACACAAACTTCCGGAAGTAATTCTCAAAATCTTGTTGGTTACCGCACCAAAGTCCGACTCTTCCGTCCGAAACTTGTGACTGAGTCGTTCTTCTAAACTACGCAATAGTTTAGAAGAACGACTCAGTCACAAGTTCACAACTCACACAGAGAAACGAAAAGCGACTTCAATTTACGTTAGGTACACACGGCTACACATCAAGCTAAACATTTCCAGTTTACGCTAATCTCGCACTGTACGGAAATCCTATACAATGCGAGATCTGTTTTATACTGGAAATGTATAGCTTGATGTGTAGCCGTGTGTACAGAGGCCAGCACATCAAGCTACCCCAATCTGTCATTTTTTTTGATAGTTTTCAACTTTATCACAAAGGAATAAAGTTCATGTTCAATTGGGAAAATTTGACAGTTTGGGGAAGCTTGACCTGCTCGCGTCTGTACCTATAGATGTTGGTGGTGTCCTATATACTGATCTTATCTTATCTTACTAATAATAAAGAGGAAAGATTTGATTGTTTGTTTGTTTGCATTGAATAGGCTCCGAAACTACTGAACCGATATGAAAAATTATTTCACTGTTAAAGTGCTATATTTTATCCCCGTATTCCCACGGGAATGGGAACTACGCGGGTAAAACCGCGGAGCGCTGCTAGTAAAATATATACCCTAACTTTATTTGGTCTGACACTCTAACATGCAAGTAAGAAGGAAGTTATTACAGAATTCATATTATAATTATACCTACTATTTAGTACTCGTAACTTTATCTAACATTAGCTTTTGCCAGCGGCTTCGCCCGCGTTACCCAATTTACACGAAACCGTAACAAATACACCTAAACCTTCATCATCGACTCTGTCTATTGGTGAAAACCGCATGAAAATCTGTACAGTCGTTTTTGGGTTTATCGCGAACAGACAGACAGACGCGGCGGGGCACTATGTTTTTTGATTTCAAATATTTATGTTGGCAGTAAGATGTCACATATTTTTGCAATATTCACACATTTTTCTGAAATGAATTGCGTAGGCAGATATTTATAACGCAAGACATTTCGGAGAATATATGTACATACAATGCAATTTAAGAGGCACCGTGAAACATCTTTTTGAAGCCAATGCAGTACATCGTATATTTGGGCGGCGCTTGTCTTGTCAGATTAATTTGGTGTATCCTACTTTATATATCCTATTAAAGTATATTGACTTTTTGGCGGGATCGCGTTGGAACATGTCGCACGAATTTTCATTTTCATGAAATTTCGTGAAATAACGAATTAAATTGTATAATTTTGGTAGTGAATTATTCAATTTAGTTACGTGTGAGTGCACAAGTGTAGTGAAAGTGAAAATAAGTGATTAACGTGGATTTCGTGTTCCCCCAAAAACTCTTAATAGGTTGTTGTAAAGTTACTACCGCTTTACAATAACTTTGACTTAACTTTGACTTGGCTGACTATGACTTTTTTGTAACTTCGTCCCTGATATCGGGCCATTTACTTGATTGAAAAGTAAAATTACTTGACACTGGCTAAATGCGCAAACCGTGCGAAGCCAAAACCCAAAAAAAAAGAAAGTTAGTGAGGATGAATGGATGTTTACTCTTTCACGCAAAAATCACTGAACGGATTTGTATGAAATTTGGCACACAGATAGTTTATCTGAATTAACAAAATAATAGGATACTTTTTATCCCGGTATTAGGTATGTACTTTACCGTAAATTTTTGATCTCCATGCCGAAGAAGCTGCTAGCAAAAGCTTGTATAATATAACAACATTGTTTTTTTTAAATTAGGTTTACACAAGCCCCGCTTGTGGTTAATTAATAACAGCCGCACGAGTCGATCGATCAAGTTAAGGCTCCGTGCACTAAATTAACTGATTTTGGTCAATTTTGATCACTTGTTGTGATTTAGGGAAACGAAATTTAGACATTTAATTTTTTTACTATAATAGTTGAGTTCTAATTCTTGCATTTTGTGGAAAGGGATTTTTCAAATAACTTATAGAATAGTGGAAAATCACCACTATTCACAGCCCCTTTTCCGAAAAAGTGACGATCGAGTGATGTTTGGCTTCGTGTTACAAACAACTACAAAGAATTCTGCACATGAAAAAAATATAAATAACATCATTGAATGGTCTACTTGAAGATAGTGGAACCACTTTTTTGACTTTTATACGAAATACAGCAGAAAATAAATATTGAAATATCGTAATTTTTAGGAAACTGCTAGACAAATAAGTATTTTTTTCTATTACTTAAAATCACTTTATTGAAATTTTAAAAATAACGTATTTATCTTAAGTTAACCATTGAATATAATCTAAATTTTATTTTATAATAAACAACAACTTCATTTCGTAAATAAAAGTCAAAGTGAACTATATAATCGACCGCGCAAAATCGATCCCGTCAGAAACGACCGGGCCTTCCCAGCGTGAGGACGTATCACTTTGCATCGCAGGAGTCACGTGGGCTCCTGCGATTCTACGTAAAAATATTCCGGAAATTGTACGCCGACTACCACATTTTGATCCGGTACGTATTAATTTTATTTTAAGTACTTGAAAAATGTTAATATTATACCGGTGTGCGTGTGTTCGTAATTCTTCTTATCCTAAACGACTAGTCCGATTTCAAAGTATTTTTTTTTTCGGTCGCCTCTATCCTTCTTAGCTTTTGTTGGACCTGGGTGAAGTGTCGCAAGACAACGTCTGCGTACCGGGTCCGCTAGTTATACATATTTTGTTTGTATGTTTCATAGATTTTTGGAAGGAAGTTCTTTAACGGAGCTTGGTAGGAGCAAACTTTTAGAAATCGTCACATAATAAAAACGATAGAAATGACAATTTGTATCATTTTTATGCTGAGCTGTGGGCATAACGATTTCTCGTAAAATCATCAAAAGTCTTTTGTGATGTAATAAAAAAAAAAGAAAGACAGAGAGATAGTTTTTATGGTTTCAAAGAGTGCTGAAGTGCCTAATAAGGTCAATATGAAAATCCAAGATGACAGTTGTGAAAAGTTAAAGTTTCATCATAGGTGTCATTTTTGAGATTTTTGAGGGTGCTGAACCCGATGGTGTAGTCAAAATAAAAATTCAAGATGGCGACTGCGAAAATTTTCATATTATTTAACATGGGTGTGATTTTCATGGTTTTCGAAGGAGCTGAAGCCGATAGTGACGTCAAAATAAAGTTTCGAGTATTTCAAAGATATAGTAAATTACGTTACATTCGGAGTTGAAGAAAAAGCGTAAGGAACTTCGTTCCTGACGACGGGGGTCCCTCGACCCCGTTACCAAATTTCTAGTTTGGACAAATCAATCGATTGAAAATTTCAGTGATTGAGCCCAACAGTGCCTATATGTTACTGATTTTAATATTTTTATAGATAATGTCGAAAATGTGCGTTGATATGGTCGAAAGAAAGTAACACATTACCAGTGCATCACCAAAAAGAAAGGACGAAACGTGGGATTGGCATGTATCAGACAAATTCTTGCAGAACGTAATTCTAACCAAAACTTACACATTCTTCAACGAAGCCATAGGTCTTCGTTTCAAGAACGTGTAAATTTTTACTTTCAATCAGCGTTAGAAGTACAGAGGCCAGCAAATTTCTTAGATAGTTTTTCAACTTTATTACAAAGGAATAAGGTTTATGTTCAATTGGGAAAGTTTGGGATAGCTTGACCTGCTGGCGACTGTACCTAAATAATTAAGTATTGGGTTGGCACAAAAGTAATGAGACACTTTACAAGACTCTATAAATTTCCTTTCTCAAGTTAATTGTTTTAGATAATATTCTAGTATGTTGTAGAACATTCTAGATACTTCTGATATGAGGGTATATAAATCCGCCATCGCGATCGGTTTAGTCAGTTTGAAGAAAAATGGACAAGCGACAAATTCGAACACTATACTTATACGAGTACGTGTTAGGCCACAGTGCGCGGGCTGCGACTGACAATATCCACACTGCATTGGGCGCTGGAAGTACAAGCCATGCCACGGTGTCCAGATGGTTTTACCGTTTTAAATCAGGAGACAGGAGCCTTGAAAGTCAGTAAACCCAGCTCACCGAACTATCTTCTGCTATCAAGAAAAAACGACGAAGACGAGTCATTGTAGTTTTACTACACGATAACGCTCGACCTCACGTCGCATCTACCGTTCGCCAACAACTGGAGAACTTGGGCTGGGAGACGATACCCCGTCCACTTTATTCCCCAGACCTCGCCCCATCAGACTATCATTTGTTTAGAGCCCTGAAACATCATTTGCGGGGTAAAAAATGTAATCTATGATGTACAGACGGAGTTGAACAACTTTTTCGAGGCACAGCTATCAGAGTTCTGGGCGAAAGGCATCCAAACTTTGGCGGATCGTTGGCAAAAAGTCTTAAATGCTAATGGTGATTACATCATTGACTAAGCAATTGTGTTGTAATAATAATAAAAAATATAAAACATAAACCAAGTGTCTCATTACTTTTGTGCCAACCCAATATTTACGAGTGCGTTGATCTTCATTGTTGTTAATTTTAGGAAATCAATGTAAATTCCGCCGTTATAAATAAATTATGAATTTGTAATATTCCTACTGCATGTAGACAATTTTAAACTGATCATACTTTCAGAGTGAGGAAGATAATGATTCAAAGTTAGACAACACCTCGAAAAAATCCGTAGTTCCAAATGTTGAAGAAGGACAATCAGACATGATAAGAAAAATATTATGCTGTCTTAACGGTTCCTGTGAAAATGAAACCCTTAAATTCAAATTTCAATGTTTTGTATTTTAGAAAACTTTATTTTTTATCCTAATTCAAGTCCAATTCTCCTATTGTATTTGTATTATTTATTTTATTTTAAATACAGTTTTCAAATGTTCCAGGCTCAATTTTTTCAATTTGTTTTTGAACTTTCTAAGTTTATCTTGGCCATTATTGACATCGATGATGTCAAAATTAAATTTCTAAATATACAAACTACTCGTATTTATGTAAAATGCTTTCCTCAATGTAATTGAATGTCTAAAAGTACCTACATGCTTCTGACACGAAATTGTACCCTTTTTGTTTATTGTGATATATATACTAGACGAATATACACAAACATTCTAGACTTTATTTCTCAACCATACCTAAATAACATAAAAAATATAAATAAATAGGATACTACAACTCTACTGTGTACTATCAAAACTGTTTAAGCGTTCACTACGCTCGACTTTTAGGCGTGTGTGCGTGAACGGTGCACACAAACATAGTATCGCAATGAATTTACCTAAACTCTAGCGAGTGAATTTTATGCACGGGCTCTTAAGCTACGCTTGAAGACCCTTTCGTGCCTCGGAAATCACGCTCGGCTGTCATTGTTGTATTCTTGACAGTCGTTACCGTAAAACGGGGTAAATAGAGACTGCAGGGTCGAGACGAAACTTTAAAGTTGATTTACTGTTGAAATTATGATCGTTTGTAGCCAAAAAGGACTCTAATGTGTTTATTGTTAAAATCCACTTTTTCAGTTTCGTTTCGATTCAACCCTGCAGTCTCTATTCACCCCGTTTTACCCGGTACGGTAAGTCGTCAGAAGTCCAAAAGTCTGACAACCAGTCTTACCTTAAAATTATTGTTAAATAGTACTTAAATGCCAAAGAGTTATTGCACAACTATTTTTTAAACTTAGCTGCAACGTTTACTTTGTTGTGAGTGCAGTGAAAGAACTGTCAAGTAAGTACCTAAATCTTTTTTTAGTAGCCTTCTTTAATGTAGTGTTGGCTTCTCACAGACAATGTCTGTGTGGCTTCTACACTTTCTATGCCAAGTACCCACCATGTGGGTCGAAAAATAATTCGTTTGTGTGCCCACAACTCGCATCCGAGTCGTCGCTATATGTAGTTATTGACAAACTCAACATTACTTAGCAACCTTTTCAGCCCGGGCTTTGGATAATTAAGTTCTTTATAAGTTATAGGTACATCTATATTCAAATATAACAGTCGGAGTTAGGATAGGATGTAATACGTTCACTTGTTAATTTAAAGTCATTGTCATGTTAAAATATATAATATATATCTGTTTATTACACTCGTAATTATATTAGTACATTTCGATCTAAGCATGATGAATAATTCTAAATTAAAGACAGTTAAAAAGTATTTATCGTCTTACTGCTTCTTTTGGGTAAAATAAGAAGGAACGTTAAGTTCGTGTGGGAAGAAAGCGCCCTTGTGGTCAATTTTGATATCCTTGAAGTACATGTTGGGTTGCCTGGAGTAACCATCACGCATGGGGCGATCGAATGGATAACCGAAGGGCTTGTTGTCCAAGATATAACTGCCGAACACAGAAGCTCCTTTCTTAACGCTGTTGTATGGGTATGCAAACACGACCAGCTGCAATGGATATCCGCCAGGGGTACCCTTAGGCAGCATCAGTCTCCTAGGCATGTTTTCCGGCACAGTAGACATGTCATACGGTACCTTTCCTTGGTCTAGCCACTGATAGATATGATTGATGGGGATGGAGTCATCCTTGAAGAAAACAAACTCGCTCGATTTGCGCTCAATCTTGTTCTCACCAGGGACAAGTTTCTGCACGGACCAGTCCAGTTCGTAGAATTCCATCCACTCCTCCTCTTTAGAACCTGGGGATCCGTTGAATTTGTGCGGAGATCCGACGAAGATTTTGAAGACAGCATCCGATAAAACATCTGCCTTAATGTCGATAGAAACAGTGAATGGTTTGTGATTCAAACGAGGTTGGCGGATCATGAAACCATTAGAGTAAGACATGAGCTCTTCCTGACTGAAGAAAACGCTGCTCATGGCATTGAAGTCGAAGTACTCGAAGAAAGTAGTCAGCTCGCTGACTGTCACGTTGCTGATCTCAACACCGTCGTAATGAAAATCATTGTGAGAGTAAGGTTTTACGTACTCTTTGTAGGCAATAAGGTAGTTGAAAATTCTCTGGTAGAACTGGTAGAATGCAGGATCACGCATTGAAGTCTCGTAGAAGTCAAGAGCGGTCGGCATGAAAGTGTAACTGAAAACAAATTTTTGATTGTTTGACAATAATTTTTTGGAACTAAGTTCAACTCCTTGGTTTCGTGATCTCTAACCAACTTCAGAAACAAACTTTGTTGATAATGGGCCTCTTATTTCAACAACACCAAGCCCAATTGGAATGAAATATTACGGACAGAGTTACGTAGGGTCGCAGAGTTTGGCACTACTAATTTTAATAATAATAATAGACATGAGAAGTTAAAACAGGTTCATGGTGACACTCACTTATCAATAGGCTTGGGACTCCCGCCGAGTACTTGGCGAGCGATGGTTTCGTACTCGTGTAAGTTGTTCTTGCTGTTTTCGGAGTACAAGTCTTCGTTACTTCGCCAGGACTTGACGTAGTTCATTTCATTCTCGGGCTGAAAATAATTCATTCAAGTGTTAGTATTATGAAAGTTATGATCATGAAACTGAAATAGTTGGATTTATTTATAGATACTAACAGTTTTTTTGCCCTTCTGCGAGAATTGCAAGAATCTCTTCTCATAGGTGTCCAGGAAGCGGATAAATTCTTTGTTCTTCGCAGTTTGAATATTGTAATCGTTGCTCCTTTGAGCGAAAGGCAAGTAGTTTCCGGTCAGTTGGGGATGGTATCCAGTCTTGAAGTTAGAGTGCCAAGAGAATTCAGGAATTTTGCCTAAACCGTTGGAAACACGCTCCAAGGAGTAACGAGCCAGAAGTTGCTTGTAGTAGCAGAAGAAAAGTTCACCCAGACGATCTTTGATGACATTAAGTTTTTCGGATTTCCACCAGAAGGGCAAGTGCGAGTGGAAGTAGTAGAAATAGGAGTTCCAACCAATGTCTTCAGTGAAGTATGACAGCTTCTGTTCCTGGTTGGGGTAAGTCAGGGAGTTGGAGTAGTTGGCGTAGTATACGTAGGAGTCGTTCTCTTTCACAATACCATATTGGGCACTAGTTCCAGCGTCGAACGAAACTCGTTGCATTTTAGTGCGGTACATCCTGAATAGAACCTCCTTGTTGATGAAGAACTCAGGGTACACTTCATAGGGCGCTGGTAGAACGATGCCGGTAGTATCAGCCCTTTGGACGACGGCAATGCGGTAAGCGTATATGAACTGTTCATCATTCAGGTAAACCTTGGCCCAAGCCGCGGTCTTGTAGAAGGTGACGAAGTCCTTGGCGTAGTACATGATGTGGAAAAGAGCAATGGCTTCATTCCTCATTCTTTCGTAGAAGATAGAAAACTTGTGACGTTTCGGTAAAAATCCGGTTCTATAAAGTATCAAGAATTTCTCGACAGCCGTTTTGTTCTGCAAAAATGCATTGCGTTAACACGTATTCTGAAGGATTTTCAAGTGCTGCGTTGAAGTAATTATTAAAATCATTGTTTATTTGTATTCGAAATAGCAATTTAATGATTTACATATGCATATAATAAAAACAGAGAGAACAAAATCACAGGGCATAAAAAAATTCGTCCGCATCGCTGTCAATGGGAATAATGCCCACACAGGCGGCAGCATTGCCACGTTGTATGGCGATGCTGATTCTTTGGCTAAATTTTTAAAAACTCACTGAGTAATTGTTGATGTTGGCTTCGATGTTGTATTCCTTGCCAAGTTTGTAGTACTCGGATTGTGTGTCCCGTTGTTTGGGGTGTTCGATAAGCACCAGAATTTTCTTCTGGTAGTTAACGAAGCCAGGTGTTACTGTAAAAAGCAATGTAATTTCCTATACCATGACCGAACCTGGCTGAAAATGCAAGGAACAGTTAACAGGTGTTTATTGTTGTTATGAAACAGGTTTGTGGTTAAGCTACACACAGCATTACAGCTATCATTTAATCAATGTGAGGCTGACGAGATTGGAGATCATTGCTTAAATGTGTATGTGAACTTAGGGACCACACTGGAAATTCACAAAATATAAATTCTGGGATTTATTAATACCCACCTAACTTAAAAAAAACTGTAAATCGAATTTGGAAAACAAATGGATAGAAAGTTACAGCCAGACCTCAGTTGTCACAGATCATCAGCCAGATCTCGGAAAGAATCTTAAAAATGGAAGGTATTGTGATGTCAGACATTTTGTAAAGGATTTGTACAGTTATTTACAAAATAAAGGACCAGAAAGCATTAAAGTTTAAAAAAAAATATGATGACTAACTGTGGTAACTCAGTCAAATAAGAAAAATGAATATTACCGAATTAGCTTTATTAACAGGCTTAAAACGTTTTGCAAAAAGAAATGAAACAAAAATAGAGACGTAATTTTAAGATAGCGATTATTATAACTGTTCACTCAATCCTCGGTGGTGTTAGCAGCTACTCAGCTAGCACACGCACATATTACTTATGATGTGCATGTGCTAGTTGTTTCACCAAAGGAATATCAGAAAGTCTGGTGTCCCAAAAAGTTTCTACTAAATTATAGAAAACTAAAATTGTGTATTGGTTACCTCTTAGCTGAGATAACATTGTATTTCGTAATTGCATTAATAGACTGACTAGTGTCACCATATGATAAAAAAGGTAGACAGTACTATGATATTTAATTTATAGTACCTAATGAAAATGAGGTTATCGAAATATCGCGTGTGTGTATTGAATTAAAAAGTTGTATGTACTTATTCGATGTTAATAGCACAAACACGAATGTTTCGGTACAAATTCAAGAGACGTCTCTCTCATTCCGCGGTTCCTATAGATAAAAATTGATTGTTTTGCTAAATTATATTTGCTAAATTATCTAAATCGGCCATTAGTCTGGTCGACTGCTAAAAGCTACCCAGCTTTGTTTTTTTAGATAACTCTATCAGGATACTCGTAGTTACCAACTGTGAGCCAGTGGTAAAGGTTCTGGTAACGGCCGCGACCTTACGAGTTGTATTGTAGATCGTAGGTTCGAACTCAGATCGGCACTTTACTTTATGTAAATGATTACAACACCACTGCTCTCAAAAATATGAAGAAAAACATCTTGAGGAAACCGGCATCTCCTAGAACCAAGAAATTCGAAGACATGTGACGTCCACCAAACCGCACTGGGCCCGCGTGGTGGATTACGGCCCATTCCCTCTCACCGAGAGGATCCCTGTTTCCCAGCAGTGGGTATATTATAGGCTGATAATGTATGTGGTGTAGAATGGTCCTATCGTGTGACTTCTTGATTGTGTAAACTGAGGGACCACACTTTAAGGGCTGTATAAGTTTTATAAATTTATTTACACAGTCCCAGACGACTTTTAAAATTTTTGAGGATGGGGAATCATCAAATAGCCTCTCTCTCCCTCCTCGAGCTTGAGGGCGTGTTAGACTTTTACTGACTAAAACGTACCCGTGTGCCGATACCGCACACGGAGATCTCTTTTCAACAATACGCACCCCTGGCAGTTCCCAGATTCAGTTTACAATTGTTTTAAGTCTACTCCTAAATCTTAGGATTTTTTTATTCGAATTCCCAGTGTGGGCCCTCAGTTCACACTTACATTTGCAAAGCAGATGACGTGGTACCTGTTGTAAGGGTTGGTACCCATAGAAATGCGCTATCTGCCAAATGCTCTAATACATTTTTGTAATACATTTCGCCAGTGCGGAGAACCATGTCCTTGATGAGGTTAGTCCAATGGGGGTACCATTGGACTAGGCTATTGAGAATGCACTAAGTAATCGAAAACCCAATAAGAATTTTCCACCTAGGGATCGTACCCATGACCCTACGCTCACAAGTCGCACTTGAAAAGAATAAACCTTTAAATTTGATACTTTCATTGGAAGTAATTGTATCAAATAAAGTATCAAATAAGGTTTATTGTATTCAAATCGCCGAAGCGATCAAAATTTTTTTTTTTTTTATATCTCAAGTAGTTCTTACCATCCTTCAGTTTGATCTTTTGTTTCTTAGGGACGGCAGTGCCCAACGCCAGGGCGAGCCCCGCAAGGAATAAGACAGTCTTCATGGTTTGCACAGCTGCTGTCTACTGTGCCATTCTGTTTGGCGGCCCGCCTTATATAGAAACTGGCATCACATTCCTGAATGCATCGATATCTGTGGAAAATAATTTGGCTTTCTTTATCACAATACTTCGTTACTGTATCATTATTAGTGGTGGCCTTTAACTTTATAGGTTTTGTCCTTTTTTTAGTGCCATTATCGTTCTCATCACTTACTTACATCGTTTCTGGGGGGCTACTCTCTAACTCCGTTACGGAAAATACGGGCCCGTCCGAAAATCGTTCGAAACTTCGATGTGATTCCTACAGCTGATTAATTAACTTTTTTGTACGGGCAAAACCATAGGTAGGTATAGGGAGTAGGGACAGCTGTCAAATCGTGTAGTAATTTAAACTAAGAAGGGGTTTTTAGAAATTCGACCTTTAAGGGGGTGAAAATGGGGATTTTGTTTGTATGAAAAATCTTATTCCTTGAGTTAATAAGCTTGAAACTTGGCACAAATACATATCTAAGTAAAATAAAAAGTTGGCAATATATTGTTTTTTAAACTACCCCCTAAAGGGGGATTGGGGGTGTCAAAGTTTGCATGGAAGAATTTCAACGCGCGGTCTGATTGACTCGAAACTCAGTATTTATGTCAAAAATAATATAATTAATATAATCAAATATATATATATGTATATAAAATCAAAAATAATATAATTAATAACATGTATCAGAGTTTTTCGAAAATCTACCACTAAAGGACATTTTATTTTATTTTTTTCTATTTTCTTTATTTTTATTATTTCCATAATTTTTGGTGACATTTTATGATTAATTAATTCAACTGACTCATTATTGTTTACTGACCATTGTGTAGTTGTGGTGTAGTTGGATTGAAGTGCCTTTACCTACTAATTTAGTTCTTTTTTTTTTTTTTTGTAAATTTTATAAATTTATACACACGGCTACACCTCAAGCTATACATTTCAGTATAAGCTGATCTCGCATTGTATAGGATTTCCGTACAGTGCTACATCAGCGTAAGTTGGAAATGTATAGCTTGATGTGTAGCCGTGTGTACCTACGCCATATGGGTGAAACATGTATGTACGAAATATTAATATTCCTCGCAGCGCCCCGCGGTTTCACCCGTGTAGTTTCTGTTCCCGTGGGAATACGGGGATAAAATATAGCCTATGTCACCCGGGGATAGTGTAGCTTCCCAACAGTGAAAGAATTTTTCAAATCATTTCAGTAGTTTCGGAGCCTATTCAATGCAAACAAACAATCAAATCTTTCCTCTTTATTATTAGTTAAGATGACATCCTGCATGCTTAATTTACATTATATACACATGTTGTGACAAATAAAATTAACTTTATCTTTATCAGTACTTAGGTAGTTGCTTACTATCGATGATTGTGTCTGACTCCACCCACACTTAGAGATGAAATTGTGTATTTACATAAATGTAAGAAAACCGAACGTTCATTGTAGCTGTGAAATGGATCACACACATTATCAGCAATACATATGTAGGTATATTAACGTTCAACGTTCATCGACCTGAGTGTTTGTCCTTGCGCAAAGTGTAGACTCCTAGAACGACCTAGATCGATTAAGATTAGCTCCATTCATTTCGTGTAATTTATATTCGTTTAAATTGTTGTTGGTTCTTATTATTATTCTGTACCTACCGTTAATAATCAAGGAAGTGCCGAGTCAGGCAGAAATACAACACATAGTTTTGCAAAAAATCACGTTTACTTGATTTACAGACAGGTGCGACACGACACTTGTAGATCAATTTCCATGAAGTTTTTATAGAAATTGTTCTATTTGAGTTGCGTCTCCCAGTCGCTTGCCTTGGAACCTAAAGGGGACACTTTTCGCGGGCTCGAACTCACTGGTAGGCCTGGCTAAAAATCACGCTGTCTCACCAGGCTTCGTATCCGACAGAGATAGTATCAGTGATGAGCAGTTAGACGCTAGTTTACACGCACAACGTTATTGAGTGAGCTGCAGGATCAGTTACCTATAGTAAAACAGGCGCGTAAAAAATTAAGAAAAGTCCTCCTGAAGATCGGGTTTTCTGAAAAAACCACTGCATAAATCAATGACCAATTAAGTTTATTGAACTTTTGGATAATTGAGCTTTATCGGTACCGAAGTTAGGTTAAATTAGCAAGAAAAACGAATCTTTGTTGGCTCATAACTTTTTAATGGCTTTTTATTTTAGTATTCTGTTTCCGTACAGACAATATTAATAATGATACAAAACCATACCATGTTTAATTTTTGATGTACCTACATAGTCAAACAGTGGAGTAAAACCCTCCCGAAGTTTGTATGGAAAAAATGTGGACAAGTGTCACCTTAACACTTAAATCCGTTTACTTCATTGAGATCATCTCAGTGCTTAGCCAATACCTACCTGGTTTGGTATACCTACATTTTGTATCTGTGGCACATCACTATCCTTGCAAGAAAGATGGCTGGATGGATGTGTGTGTTTGCATTATAAAAATCCAGTGTTATCTCAAAAGATTATACCATATAAAACAATCACTGTGTTCAGATAAAAATCCCGGACCATCCTACATGGTAGCAGAGCGTGGTGCATGCAATTGATTGCACCTAAAGTGTGTGCTGCAAATCGTGCCTAAAATAAAATTGATGGAAATCGCAAATAAAATAAAAATTAACAACCAGTGTTCTATAAAATGAAATACCACGAAGAACAACATATAGAAAAGCAAATAGATGGTGAATCTTTTCATCTATGGCATTGGAATTAACAATATACCTACCTACATAAAATCACGTGGGCTTAGTGAAATAACAAAATATGGCAAACAAGCCGAAGGAAAGTTCGATGAACAAAAGGACGCAAAAGGGCAAAAGATTAAATTACAAACGATTGATAAGAAATTAAAATCTCATATCATAAATTGCCAATCTGCTAAAGAAATGTATAAAAACTTACGACTGTTTTTTATGATAATAGTTATTTATGATACTAGTGCGATAAGTTGGTTTTTACAAACGAGTAGACGAAGCCCGAGACGAAGTCGAGGGCTTACCATAGTCACGAGTTTGTAAAAACCAATTTCTGCACGTGTGTCATACAATGTTTTTCAACACATTTGCGAGAAAACGGTACAATATGTAATGAAATAAAATTATTGTAAATCATTAAATAGCGCTCTCGCGATTTTGGCGGCAAGAGACCGTTTTCTGCAATTTGAGCCTCATTCAAAATATCAGGTGGAGTAGATTCCATATTAATATCTGATTCCTCGCTTGAACTCATATTATTATTTTGTTTGTTTTGGAATGTTCAGGAATAGTCTGGAATTTTCGAGAATATCCCAGATCATTGTGGAATATTCTGGAACATTGTGGACCATTCGAAGACTTTTGTATGAGTGCAGTTACCTACCTATTGATAGAGGTACATAAAGCCACATTTGTCGTGGGTTCGAACGTTCCAGAACATTCTGGAATGTTATGGAATGTTCGGGAATAGTCTGGAATGTTCGAGAATATCCCAGATCATTGTGGAATATTTCAGAACACTCGAATGTTTTGGAACCAATATTCTGGAACATTGTGGACCATTCGAATACTTTTTTGTATGATTGGAGCTACCTATTGATAGGGGTACATAAAGCAACATTCATCGAGGCTTCGAACGTTCCAGAACATTCTGGAATGTTGTGGAATGTTCTTGAATAGTCTGGAATGTTCGAGAATATCCCAGATAATTGTGGAATATTTCAGAACACTCTCGAATGTTTTGGAACCAATATTCTGGAACATTGTGGACCATTCGAATACTTTTTTGTATGATTGGAGCTACCTATTGATAGGGGTACATAAAGCAACATTCGTCGTGGGTTCGAACGTTCCAGAACATTCTGGAATGTTGTGGAATGTTCTTGAATAGTCTGGAATGTTCGAGAATATCCCAGATCATTGTGGAATATTTCAGAACAATCGAATGTTTTGGAACCAATATTCTGGAACATTGTGGACCATTCGAATACTTTTTTGTATGATTGGAGCTACCTATTGATAGGGGTACATAAAGCAACATTCATCGAGGCTTCGAACGTTCCAGAACATTCTGGAATGTTGTGGAATGTTCGGGAATAGTCTGCAATATTCGAGAATATCCCAGTACTTTGCGGAATTTTTCAGAACACTTTCGAATGTTGTGGAATATTCTGGCACATTGTGGGCCATTCGAAGACTTTTTTGTATGAGTGGAGCTGCCTATTGATAGGGGTACATAAAGCAACATTCGTCGTAGCTTTGAACGTTCCAGAACATTCTGGAATGTTGTGGAATGTTCGGGAATAGTCTGTAATGTTAGAGAATATCCCAGATCATTGTGGAATATTTCAGAACACTCACGAATGTTGTGGAATATTCTGGAACATTGTGGATCATTCGAAGTCTTTTTTGTATGGGTGGGGGTACCCATTGGTAGGGGTAAATAAAGCATGATGCGTCGTGGGTTTCACCATCAGTTTCTCACCAGTAAAGTGCAGAGAATGAATAAAAAACAAACATAGAATTGTGAGTAATCAAAGTGATACAGTGACTGAATATGAATCTAAAATAAAGTGTAAAAAGTTTTTAAAGTGTACTACTTAGTGTATGTCTTAATAAAAAGCTTTGATTTATATTTTAAACAATGCCTAAATGTAAAAGAGGAGGAGATCCAGAATATACTCCGGATAACAAAATGAAAAATGTTCTTGCATTGTAGTTAGAATACCTATATTCTTAATAAAAAAATTAATTTTCAACACATTTGCTCATAAAATGGCTCTAATTTCACCGCAATTAGGCACATAATTACACCTATTATCAAACTGTGACTTTTTCATTACTATTATTCACTAGTGAGTTATAGCTTTTTTTTTATAGGTTGAGTTGCTTTGTTCTTAAAAAGTTTCAATACAAAAAAGGTCGTGCTCAATAGTACACATAAATTAATATACCTATTGCTTGCTCATTTCATGCGACTTCGTAATTAAATAGATAATTTCAACTTGTACGTTTTTAATAAATAAAACTTTCACTCAAATATAACTTTTGTTTTTTTCTGTGATAAAGAATTTTGTACGTGGCTAAAGCCATATCCGCGAAAAGCAAAAAAAAAAAATTTTAGGCCACGTACCGAGTCACAATAATATCGATTTGACCGCGTTCACACACGACGTCCCGCGAATGGTCATAGATGACGTCATGACATGCGCCATCGTGTCAAAAATGACAGTTAAATCGAATCTTTAGTTAATTTAGATTTATTTGAAATAGTGCTACTATCTAAGAAGAAAAAAATGTGTGGTGTATACAAGTTTAATATGGTGAATATATGTTTTAACGTTGAGTGAACACTTTTATCGCTATCACGAGCGTTCCGTATTGATGACAAAAATGACGGTTCTTAGCTGTCAGAATCGTGATATCTAACTCGGAACGCAAAATATCGATGTGAGCGCTCACAGCGTTATTTTTCTAATTCGGAATGCGGCCTTAGTATAACGCCGATCGCCATTGTTAGATGCGCGCGCATTGGAAAACTGATTACTTTTTCCCGCCATTGGCAAAAAAAAATCTAAACTCGTTTTCACTGTTGAAATGATGGTTATTTATTCATTAAAATGACTACAAGTACTAGTTATAAAGAAAATTATTTATGTTGTAACACTGCCCGATATAAGATGTGAAGCCCTTAACGTTATGGAAAGTTTGCTACCTAAAAACTCCTAGGACAAAATGATTTTTTTGTATTATTTTCTTCACTAGTGTGTTGAAAAACGTCGTATGATACACGTGTCTATTGATGATTACCGTCCTCGGCTCTCTTAAGACCCTCGCCTTACGGCTCGGGTCTCAATGACGCCTCAGCGGTAATCACCAACGTTATACACTAGTACCATAATGTACTATTAAAGTTAATTATTTTATTACAACTACCTGCAACTACCACACAATCTCATATCAGCTCCCTGACCGAAGCCGGGTAACCCAGCTAGTACTTATAATAATTCATACATATGAATTAATAACTAAAATACAACTTAGGTCAACAAAAGTAAAAATGCATGTTAGCAGTTTTATTTGCATACAACAAGTAGATCTTCTGTCTGTGCATAAAAGCCTCCAGGCATAAAAGGTGTGGCCGCTAACGTATTATTTCAAGTACATATACGTAAAATAAACAATGATAAGAATTAGTAACTCATATGACTTAGCACGAGCACCGATTTGTCGTCGGAAGAATAGACATAAGTTCTATTAACTAAATGATGTAAGTACAATAGGAGAAGATGGCTATGTTTTTCGATTAATTATCACAGTTAGGTATGCGTTCTAAACTAATCATGATTTTGTAGATAATCGATGGCCGTCAAGTAGAAAGTTTGTTGTCAGCGTGATTTTGACAGTTTGGGAAGAAATATTCTTCTGAAATAGTCTACATTTATAGGGACCTAGACACAGATTGTTAGAAACGAAAGACAAAATGACATATTGTAGAGGAACGAAATGTCACTTTGTATTGAAAAAGCACTGTCTATTCTTCGTAGAAATAGAAAGCGTCATGTGCCTGCTGTCAGTAGGTAAGCTAACTCTGGTGAACAACACAAACATTGTCCTGAGTTAATCATCATCATCATCATCATCATCATCAGCCTATAATGTTCCCACTGCTGGGACACAGGCCTCCTCTCGGTGAGAGAGATTGGGCCGTAATCCACCACGCAGGCCCAGTACGGGTTGGTAGATGTCACATGTCTTCGAATTTTTTGGTTCTAGGACATGCCGGTTTCCTCACGATGTTTTCCTTCACCGTTTTGAGAGCAGTGATGATGAAAATAATTTACACAAAGTAAAGCGCCTGACGGGGTTCGAACTCACGACCTACAACTCGTAAGTCGCGGCCGTTACCACTTGGCCACCACTGCTCTCACAGTTAATCACAGCGACCAACAATTCTGATTGTTTAAACATTATCATTTCCCAATAGCATAATTACATGAAAGGGGCAATGTTAACCGATAACAACTTCCGACTTTGCCCGTCATTGTTCTGGCTTAGTATTTGATCTCCTTCGACGTAACTTATGCTTTTGTACGGTATCTATCAAATCGCTGTTTTGGTGACTGCGCATTGGACTTATTATTAATCTGTATCCTCTCACGTATAAATTACGCTACTACGCTTGTTGCTAATCTCCAGACCCAAACTATCACTATCTCCTGTATATTATTAGCACCTACTGTTTGATTACTTTAGAATCTAGAGTAATCTTTTTTTTTACGCTCAACCTGGCTATTAAAATGGATGCAATTTAAAACATACAATGTAAACCTCGGCTTTGGTTGGTTTAGCTTGTCTTCCATACAATAATAATAATAATAATAAGCCCCCTAAACAACCACAAGTCCTGATTGACCATCTAATCACGTGGGGGGCGGACACACGAATGAGAAATTACTGGCGTGGCTAACGTGGCTCTGGAAACCCATTCAAAATGGAGACACGATCGAAAACTAAACGTATAGGGCCGCTGCCCGGGGGCGATCGCCGGGGCGCACCTGGAGCTGACGCTGGGTGTTTCAGCATGCGAACCGTCAGCGGTGAGGAGTTGAACAGGCGGGCTCCCACCGACAAAGATGCTACAGCCGAAATCAGTGACGATGGTGACAGACTGACGGACAGAACAAACACCCCTGTAGAACCGTATAGTCCAAACACACCTTCTCGACCATCATCACCATCTAGACCATCGTCACCCATACTATCATCACCCCCTATCAATAGTTTAAATTCAATTCCACCCACTCCGACCTTGAATGTTGCGCGGGAGGCTAGTTCCTTTTTACCCGCGTCCACCAAGGCTGGAAAAGCAAGAGTTCGCATGAGATGGAGCAAAGAAGTTAACCTATTTATCATGTGAACTTACTTTTATATCACTAAATTAGAGACCGACATGACCACCTACAGACAACAATTGCATGAACTTTTTACCCGACACTATCCTGAAATAACCGTTTCAGAACAAAGAATCTCAGATCAGAGAAGAGCTATAGTTAGAAATAAGCTTTTATCCCACGAAATAATAGAACAATTAAAAGAAGAAACACGAATACAATTACAAGAAGCAGAAATTAATACAAGCGCTAACGCTATCTCAACGTCGCAAAACATAACCGACATTGCTGAACAATCACACGCACAACCGCACACCCAAATACGATCATGTACTCAGTCTCAATCATACAACCAATCACAAGCTTACACGCAAACCTCACACACATCCACACAAACCGAATCTATAACCCTAACCCTAGAAAATGATATTGAGACCATAATTGGTGTAGATCAAAATCTAACGACAGATATGTATATCCAAGAAATACATGACAGATTCAGAACAACCCTAGCACAATACTCTGGGATGGACCCAGCAGTTCGACCAAAATTACCTAAACTTCGATATAGTCCTAATCTTTTCCGGTTAGTTATCTTATTTAATGAAAACATACTTAACCAATTTATTTGCAATGACACTCAACTTATCGATATACACACACTTATATATTGCACAGCGGTAGTCGTATCTGAAGAGCTTAACTTTAAAATCACGCTACATACCGGAAACGCGATACCAAAACATAATATCAAACCAGCATGGCAACAGAGGTTAGAAAAAGACATCGAAAAATTAAGAGCAGATTGTGGTAGGCTTACACAATACATTAACAACATCAGGTCAAGTAAAGTAGTAAGGAGAGTCGAGGCTATATTTAGGAGTAATGTCACGCACACCAGACATGAAAATAACAACAGAAAACCTGAAGATTTTTTAGATACCTTAAAACAAAAACTAGCTCTTAAAGTTCACAGACTCGGAAGATACAAAAAAGCACAACAGCGCAAAAACGATAATGCCATATTTTCCACAAATGAAAAGATATTTTATAGAAACCTACACAAACCAGACACCGACACAAATGATGAGAATAACACAGACACACCTCGCCAACCTACAAAAGATCAACTAGAAACATACTGGTCTAGCATTTGGGAAGAACACAAACAACATAACGATAAAGCAACGTGGATAACAGAAGCAGAAACAAAATGGAAGGCTATTCAGGAAATGGAATTTGTAGAGATTACGGAGTCAGATATCACACACATGACAGGCAGATTACATAACTGGAAATCTCCTGGTATAGATAAAATACACAATTTTTGGTACAAAAAGTTAACTTCATTACACAAACCCTTAGCAAAAAACTTAACAGACATTATATTAGGTCAGCAAAATATACCCAATTTTATTGCAACAGGCATAACATACATGCTGCCTAAAACAAAAAATTCACCACTACCTTCCCAATACAGACCAATCACTTGCCTGCCCACGATATATAAAATATTAACATCGGCCATAACGACCAAAATTAACGCACATATTGAACACCGCAACATAATGGCAGAGGAGCAGAAAGGATGCAGGCGGGGTCATATGGGGTGCAAAGAACAGTTAATTATTGATTCTACTATCCATAAACATGCCACCTCGAAGCATAGAAATCTACACTGTACCTATATCGATTATAAAAAAGCTTTCGACAGTGTTCCACACTCCTGGTTGATACAAATACTAGAAATTTATAGGATAAACTCAAAAATAATAGATTTTCTACGAAACATAATGCCACTGTGGAAAACCACACTTCAACTAAATTGGAACCACAATAATGTTACAACGCGACAAATATTTATCAAGAAGGGTATCTATCAAGGTGATTCACTGAGTCCCCTCTGGTTTTGTCTAGCACTAAACCCTCTGTCTCATCTGCTGCAGAGATGTCGGGCCGGTTATTGTCTCAAACACACTTCAGAACAAACAACAATCTCACATCTCATTTACATGGACGATATTAAACTATACGCACAAACTGAAAAAGATATGAAGAAATTAGTAGAAGCTACAGCAGAATTTAGTTTAGATATTAACATGCATTTTGGTCTGGATAAATGTAAAACACTTCATATCATGCGTGGCAAGATACGGCCCGGCAACTATGTCGTAAATAACACAGACACCATAACAGCAATGGAACCGACCGACGTATATAAGTATTTAGGGTACACGCAACTAAAAGGACTAGATCATGTTAGGATTAAAGAAACACTTACTGCAGAGTACAAAAAGAGACTAAACGCCATATGTAAAACACAACTGTCTAGTAAGAATCTCATCAAGGCCTTAAATGCATTTGCCATCCCCATTTTAACATACTCATTCGGAGTTATTAAATGGACAAAAACAGACACAGAACAATTAGAACGAATCACACGTACCACCCTTACAAAACATAACAACTTACACCCTAAATCTGCAATAGAAAGACTTACTATCAAAAGACAAAATGGAGGGAGAGGCCTGATAGACATCCAGCACCTATGGCGGAAACAAGTCTGTCTACTAAAACCATTCTTTCACTCAAAATCTCGCACTAGTAACATTCATAAAGCCATAGTTCAAAATGATAGTAACTACACCCCACTTAACTTGAATGAACAGCTAGATATTCCACAAATTACTAGCGAAAACACGCAGAAACAAAAAATTGAGGATTGGAAGAAAAAGGTACTTCACGGCCGACATCCTCATGACCTAGAACAATCCCATGTGAACCAAGTAGCCTCAAATAAGTTTCTGAAAATAGGCAACTTATTCCCAGAAACTGAAGGATTCATACGTATAATTGCGATACAAGACCAGATTATTAACACAAAAAATTATAGAAAATATATCATCAAAGATCCATCAGTAACAAATGATAAATGTCGCAAGTGTCACACACAACCAGAAACAATTCAACACATAACAGGAGCATGCACAACCCTTACGCAGACAGATTACACACATAGGCACAACCAGGTAGCAAATGTAATTCACCTAAAATTAGCACTCAAATACACACTCATAAAGGACACAAACACTCCTTATTACAATTACACACCACAAACTATCCTAGAAAATGACACACATAAACTTTATTACGACCGCGCCATACTAACCGACAGGACAATTCACTACAACAGACCGGATATAACCCTACAAGATAAAATAAATAAAGTTACTTACCCAATAGATATAGCCGTTCCCAACACACACAACGTTCAGAAGACAATATCTGAAAAAAATAGTAAATACGCCGAACTCAAAGATGAAGTAACTAGAATTTGGCGCCAGCAAAAAGTTTACGTGGTCCCTATAGTCCTCTCCACAACAGGCGTCATCCCAAATCACCTTACTCATAGCCTTAAATTACTAATACCCAGTTTCTGAATTGAGAATTTGAATTTGAGAACGTCGTGATCTGTACTTAAGTATAACTCAATCATTTTTTCGTTTCTGAATTAAGTATTTTTAAACTCTAATCAAAATTTGAGTATTTTAACCTCATTTACTTAAATTTGACAGAAAGCGTGCTCAACTCATACTTAAGGTCGTCGGTTGCGTTTCTGAACTAAAAAAAACGTGTTTGACAATACTCAAAGCATAATCAACGTCAAGTTAAGTAGTTGAAAGTTGACAAACCAATTTCAGCTACTCAAACTGTAATCAGTTATACACCCAGTTTCTGATTTGAGAAAAGTAGCAAATCTCAACTGATTATTGTCAAATACATAAGTATATGATTAAGTTTTTTGCGTTACACAAGTTAAAATTGAATTACGTCAAACAATAATCAACTGATCATATACTTAAGAATTCCTGATCAAAGCTGACACGTTCCATTTTACATTCTAAAAACCGGTACTTTTCAAAAACTCAAATATTAAATCATTTTAATGTTATAAATTTAAAACAGACTTACAAAGTACTTTAATTTTAAATAACTATATTAATTTCAACAAATTTATGTTATTCACAAATTTATAGCAACTCTTTAATGCATATTTTACCAATTTCATATTTGACGTGTTTGACGGATCAACCGAAACGTGAATGTCAAATCTGTAAGTAAATAAACACAAGTTTTATTGGAATTATGTTAGTATTTTACGTAAACTACCTATAATTGTACCAATTAAAATGGATAGCGATGAGAAAAAGAGATCACCTAACTGTACTATATAGGAGTAAGAAAATATTCTTTCAATAATAACAAAGTAAGTACATAATAACCTAGGTAGGTACATTGTTTACCATAATATAATTTTACCACATTCGCTATTTAGATGTTTGTGATTATTATTGCTTCAGATACGGAAGTGTAATAGAGTGCAAAAGGACAGGGACATACTACATATATTCAGTTCACATCCAGAACAAAAACTATTATGAAATTTAGTTTGATATTTTTTTCTTACATGAAATCTGCAATAACTTCGGAACCCGTGGTCCGATTTATATAATTCCAACTGGAAAAATGTTTTTGCATATAGATCTTTTGTTTATTATAAAAATAATCAAAATCTATTCATAAATGAGAAATTTCATTTTCAACTTACGTAATTATACGACATAATTTTCAAATATTTTTGTGAATGCATAAATCAGTCTAACTAGATTCTAGTAGATACTAGTAATGAAATCAAGTTAAATTAAATAACAAGAAACATATCCATTAAGATAGAGCGAAATCTCTTAAAAATTCTAATCTATTTTCAAAGGATTTCTTTGACTTACGACTTTAAGTAAAAAATGCTATCGCACCACGCTACAGTCACCGTCTCTACCACGCGGCACACCGTCGCTTTCCCGGCTTGGGCGGAGCACCGCCGTGTCCTTGTGGAGGCGATCGGCGGCGGCGATCTCTCGCGTCCGGCCCTGGTTCAGGCCATGGTTCAAAGCGAGAGTGCATGGGTAGCCGTCACCTCCTTCTGCGATGCAGTAAGGAAGAGGGAGGCGGCACACGTGAGGGAAAGGCAATATATGCGCCCTCATGACCTTAGCCTCCGCAGGAGATGCCTTGGGCGCCGGGAATCCCAGGCTGATTCTCGGCCACCGTAGGCGCTGGTTTGTGGACGGCGAGTAATGGGTAGCTCGCTGTCCGGTAAGGACCAGACCCGGTTCGACGGCGCGTTGTGTCCCACGCGCGCCTCAAAGAGATGTTAGCACCAACTGAAGGGGGCAAGGGCCGATGCTTGCCATGGACGCGGGTTGTTCGAAAGAGATACCGTGGCCCCTGTCACACAGGCAACTGGTGGGTTTTAGTCAGTAAAAGTCTGATATATATATATATTCTCCTGCTCCACCCAGAGCGGGAGAAGAGAAGTTATTTGATGATTTCCCACCCTCAAAAAAGGAAACCACCGTCACCTTGCTCACATTCACGGTGTCCCCCAACACAGCTTGAAAGCTACCAGTCGCGTTATACCTAAGACCTATTAGTAGCTGCATGGGAGAAATGCAGTCCCGCCGTTGAATACGACAGGTCAGTTTAGGCTTCATTCTGTTAAAACAGCGTGATGAACAAGTAAAGCTAATGTCCTGCTATTCTTCTGCATGGTTGTCTACGTTGAGGCATCTCCAAAGATGATAGGGAAGTATCGTCGTCACTTATTATGATCAAAATCCCTTACAAAATCTCTAGTTGCTACAACTGATTACAGTTTGAGTAGCTGAAATTGGTTTGTCAACTTTCAACTACTTAACTTGACGTTGATTATGCTTTGAGTATTGTCAAACACGTTTTTTTTAGTTCAGAAACGCAACCGACGACCTTAAGTATGAGTTGAGCACGCTTTCTGTCAAATTTAAGTAAATGAGGTTAAAATACTCAAATTTTGATTAGAGTTTGAAAATACTTAATTCAGAAACGAAAAAATGATTGAGTTATATTTAAGTACAGATCACGACGTTCTCAAATTCAAATTCTCAATTCAGAAACTGGGTAATAGCAACTAGAGATTTTGTAAGGGATTTTGATCATAATAAGTGACGACGATACTTCCCTATCATCTTTGGAGATGCCTCAACGTAGACAACCATGCAGAAGAATAGCAGGACATTAGCCTTACTTGTACATCACGCTGTTTTAACAGGATGAAGCCTAAACTAACCTGTCGTATTCAACGGCGGGACTGCATTTCTCCCATGCAGCTACTAATAGGTCTTAGGTATAACGCTACTGGTAGCTTTCAAGCTGTGTTGGGGGACCCGTGAATGTGAGCAAGGTGACGGTGGTTTCCTTTTTTGAGGGTGGGAAATCATCAAATAACTTCTCTTCTCCCGCTCTAGGTGGAGCAGGAGACTATATAATTATATATATCAGACTTTTACTGACTAAAACCCACCAGTTGCCTGTGTGACAGGGGCCACGGTGTCTCTTTCGAACAACCCGCATCCATGGCACGCATCGGCCCTTGCCCCCTTCAGTTGGTGCTAACATCTCTTTGAGGCGCGCGTGGGACACAACGCGCCGTCGAACCGGGTCTGGTCCTTACCGGACAGCGAGCTACCCATTACTCGCCGTCCACAAACCCGCGCCTACGGTGGCCGAGAATCAGCCTGGGATTCCCGGCGCCCAGGGCATCTCCTGCGGAGGCTAAGGCCGTGAGGGCGCATATATTGCCTTTCCCTCACGTGCGCCGCCTCCCTCTTCCTTACTGCTTCGCAGAAGGAGGTGACGGCTACCCATGCACTCTCGCTTTGAACCATGGCCTGAACCAGGGCCGGACGCGAGATATCGCCGCCGCCGATCGCCTCCACAAGGACACGGCGGTGCTCCGCCCAAGCCGGGAAAGCGACTGTGTGCCGCGTGGTAGAGACTGTGACTGTAGCGTGGTGCGATAGCATTTTTTACTTAAAGTCGTAAGTCAAAGAAAGCCTTTGAAAATAGATTAGAATTTTTAAGAGATTTCGCTCTATCTTAATGGATATGTTTCTTGTTATTTAATTTAACTTGATTTCATTACTAGTATTTATATTAGAATCTTGTTAGACTGATTTATGCATTCACAAAAATAATTGAAAATAATGTCGTATATTTACGTAAGTTGAAAATGAAATTTCTCATTTATGAACAGATTTTGATTATCTTTATAATAAACAATAGATCTATATACAAAAACATTTTTCCAGTTGGAATTATATAAATCGGACCACGGGTTCCGAAGTTATTGCAGATTTGATGTAAGAAAAATATATCAAACTAAATTTCATAATAGTTTTTGTTCTGGATGTGAACTGAATATATGTAGTATGTCCCTGTCCTTTTGCACTCTATTACACTTCCGTATCTGAAGCAATAATAATCACAAACATCTAAATAGCGAATGTGGTAAAATTATATTATGGTAAACAATGTGCCTAGGTTATTATGTACTTACTTTGTTATTATTGAAGGAATATTTTCTTACTCCTATATAGTACAGTTAGGTGATCTCTTTTTCTCATCGCTATCCATTTTAATTGGTACAAATTATAGGTAGTTTACGTAAAATACTAACAGAATTCCAATAAAACTTGTGTTTATTTACTAACAGATTTGACATTCACGTTTCGGTTGAACCGTCAAACACGTCAAATATGAAATTGGTAAAATATGCATTAAAGAGTTGCTATAAATTTGTGAATAACATAAATTTGTTGAAATTAATATCGTTATTTAAAATTAAAGTACTTTGTAAGTCTGTTTTAAATTTATAACATTAAAATGATTTAATTTTTGAGTTTTTGAAAAGTACCGGTTTTTAGAATGTAAAATGGAACGTGTCAGCTTTGATCAGGAATTCTTAAGTATATGATCAGTTGATTATTGTTTGACGTAATTCAATTTTAACTTGTGTAACGCAAAAAACTTAAGCATATACTTATGTATTTGAGAATAATCAGTTGAGATTTGCTACTTTTCTCAAATCAGAAACTGGGTGTAAACCTAAAAGAAACCCTCTCTAACACCTTACAAAAAGCTGTAATTTTAAATACATGTCGTAGTGTCCGAAAGTTCATGCAAATAGATGAAAATTAAATTAAAATTTTTAAAAACCCCCGACCCAAACAAAAACTCAAAAAAAATAAATTTAAAATTTAAAAAACCCCCAACCCAAACAAAAACTAAAAAAAATTAAAAATAATATTTATAGGCCTTTTAATTTCAACGTAATATTTTGATCAGGGCATTGTCAAGTCGGGGCACCCAGTTTCTGATTTGAGAAAAGTAGCAAATCTCAACTGATTATTCTCAAATACATAAGTATATGCTTAAGTTTTTTGCGTTACACAAGTTAAAATTGAATTACGTCAAACAATAATCAACTGATCATATACTTAAGAATTCCTGATCAAAGCTGACACGTTCCATTTTACATTCTAAAAACCGGTACTTTTCAAAAACTCAAAAATTAAATCATTTTAATGTTATAAATTTAAAACAGACTTACAAAGTACTTTAATTTTAAATAACGATATCAATTTCAACAAATTTATGTTATTCACAAATTTATAGCAACTCTTTAATGCATATTTTACCAATTTCATATTTGACGTGTTTGACGGTTCAACCGAAACGTGAATGTCAAATCTGTTAGTAAATAAACACAAGTTTTATTGGAATTCTGTTAGTATTTTACGTAAACTACCTATAATTTGTACCAATTAAAATGGATAGCGATGAGAAAAAGAGATCACCTAACTGTACTATATAGGAGTAAGAAAATATTCCTTCAATAATAACAAAGTAAGTCATAATAACCTAGGCACATTGTTTACCATAATATAATTTTACCACATTCGCTATTTAGATGTTTGTGATTATTATTGCTTCAGATACGGAAGTGTAATAGAGTGCAAAAGGACAGGGACATACTACATATATTCAGTTCACATCCAGAACAAAAACTATTATGAAATTTAGTTTGATATATTTTTCTTACATCAAATCTGCAATAACTTCGGAACCCGTGGTCCGATTTATATAATTCCAACTGGAAAAATGTTTTTGTATATAGATCTATTGTTTATTATAAAGATAATCAAAATCTGTTCATAAATGAGAAATTTCATTTTCAACTTACGTAAATATACGACATTATTTTCAATTATTTTTGTGAATGCATAAATCAGTCTAACAAGATTCTAATATAAATACTAGTAATGAAATCAAGTTAAATTAAATAACAAGAAACATATCCATTAAGATAGAGCGAAATCTCTTAAAAATTCTAATCTATTTTCAAAGGCTTTCTTTGACTTACGACTTTAAGTAAAAAATGCTATCGCACCACGCTACAGTCACAGTCTCTACCACGCGGCACACCGTCGCTTTCCCGGCTTGGGCGGAGCACCGCCGTGTCCTTGTGGAGGCGATCGGCGGCGGCGATATCTCGCGTCCGGCCCTGGTTCAGGCCATGGTTCAAAGCGAGAGTGCATGGGTAGCCGTCACCTCCTTCTGCGAAGCAGTAAGGAAGAGGGAGGCGGCGCACGTGAGGGAAAGGCAATATATGCGCCCTCACGGCCTTAGCCTCCGCAGGAGATGCCCTGGGCGCCGGGAATCCCAGGCTGATTCTCGGCCACCGTAGGCGCGGGTTTGTGGACGGCGAGTAATGGGTAGCTCGCTGTCCGGTAAGGACCAGACCCGGTTCGACGGCGCGTTGTGTCCCACGCGCGCCTCAAAGAGATGTTAGCACCAACTGAAGGGGGCAAGGGCCGATGCGTGCCATGGATGCGGGTTGTTCGAAAGAGACACCGTGGCCCCTGTCACACAGGCAACTGGTGGGTTTTAGTCAGTAAAAGTCTGATATATATAATTATATAGTCTCCTGCTCCACCTAGAGCGGGAGAAGAGAAGTTATTTGATGATTTCCCACCCTCAAAAAAGGAAACCACCGTCACCTTGCTCACATTCACGGGTCCCCCAACACAGCTTGAAAGCTACCAGTAGCGTTATACCTAAGACCTATTAGTAGCTGCATGGGAGAAATGCAGTCCCGCCGTTGAATACGACAGGTTAGTTTAGGCTTCATCCTGTTAAAACAGCGTGATGTACAAGTAAGGCTAATGTCCTGCTATTCTTCTGCATGGTTGTCTACGTTGAGGCATCTCCAAAGATGATAGGGAAGTATCGTCGTCACTTATTATGATCAAAATCCCTTACAAAATCTCTAGTTGCTATAACTGATTACAGTTTGAGTAGCTGAAATTGGTTTGTCAACTTTCAACTACTTAACTTGACGTTGATTATGCTTTGAGTATTGTCAAACACGTTTTTTTTAGTTCAGAAACGCAACCGACGACCTTAAGTATGAGTTGAGCACGCTTTCTGTCAAATTTAAGTAAATGAGGTTAAAATACTCAAATTTTGATTAGAGTTTAAAAATACTTAATTCAGAAACGAAAAAATGATTGAGTTATACTTAAGTACAGATCACGACGTTCTCAAATTCAAATTCTCAATTCAGAAACTGGGTAAGCCTCTGTTTGGCGTTTTCATTGACCGTCCCCCGACTTGACAATGCCCTGATCAAAATATTACGTTAAAATTAAAAGGCCTATAAATATTATTTTTAATTTTTTTTTAGTTTTTGTTTGGGTTGGGGGTTTTTTAAATTTTAAATTTAATTTTTATTTCTTGCTTTTTAATCTTAATGTCTCCCTTAAATCACCATTTATCTATGATCTATTCATTGAGACCTTTTCAATGAGCCCAAACTTTGTTGGTGAATAACTTGGGTTTCCTGGAAATTCCAACTGTTGCTCCAGCATCAGTTCAAGGTTATTTTATTCGTCTAATATCATTGAAGTAATAGAATCCCAAATTTTGAGTTGATCAGAGGCTAAAATCCCTTTTTCCACCAGAAAAGAGCTGATAATCTTCAAACGGCTGAACCGATTTTGATGAAACATGTCTAAGAACACTCCCGACTAATACACCTTTCAAACAAAAAAAACTAAATCAAAATCGGTTCATCCGTTCGGGAGCTACGTTGCCTCAGACAGACACACACACACACACACACACACACACACACACACACACACACACACACACACACACACACACACACACAGACACGTCAAACTTATAACACCCCGTCGTTTTTGCGTCGGGGGTTAAAAACGAAATAGGGCCTCATCAAAACACATCTTAAACATAACACACAGCACATGCTGCATTTACTTGGCTTCGTTCCGTAAATGTTGCAAAAACCAGCCAAAGAGCTGAGAAGAAAAACACTACAAAAAGTAATAATAATAATAATAAGCCCCCTAAACAACCACACGTCCTGATTGACCATCTAATCACGTGGGGGGCGGACACACGAATGAGAAATTACTGGCGTGGCTAACGTGGCTCTGGAAACCCACTTAAAAATGGAGACACGTTCAAAAAGAAAACGAATAGGACCGCTGCCCGGGGGCGCACTTGGAGCTGACGCTGAGTGTCTCAGCATGCGAACCGTCAGCGGTGAGGAGTTGAACAGGCGGGCTCCCACCGACAAAGATGCTACAGCCGAAAATAGTGACGATGGTGACAGACTGACGAATAGGACAAACACCCCTGTAGAACCGTATAGTCCAAGCACAGTATCTTACACACCTTCTCGACCATCATCACCATCCATACCATCGTCACCCATACTATCATCACCTCCTATTAGTAGTTTAAATTCATTTCCACCCACTCTGACCTTGAATGTTGCGCGGGAGGCTAGTTCCTTTTTACCCGCGTCCACCAAGGCTGGAAAAGTAAGAGTTCGCATGAGATGGAGCAAAGAAGTTAACCTATTTATCATGCGAACTTACTTTTATATCACTAAATTAGAGACCGACATGACCACCTACCGCCAACAACTGCATGTACTTTTTACACGACAATATCCTGAAATTTCTGTTTCGGAACAACGGATTTTAGACCAACGAAGAACTATAGTAAGGAATAAACTTCTTTCTCAAGAAGTAGTAGATCAATTAAAAGAAGAAGTACGAAAACAATTGCGACAGGTAGAATCAGCTAATCCTGTAAAAACTAACACTATCACACAAAACACAAATGAAAATAGCCTGCAAGATCATTCACAATCGCTCACTCAATCACAACCTAATCTTGAATTTCAACCGTACAATCAATCGCAAACATCACACATATCCACACAAACTGAATCTATAACCCTTACACTAGAAAATGATGTTGAGACAGTCGCCGCCGTAAATCAAAACCCGATAACAGATACATATATACAAGAAATACATGACAAATTTAAAACAACAATAACACAATACTCTGGGATGGACCCAGCAGCTCGGCCAAAACTACCTAAACTCAAATATAGCCCCAACCTTTTCCGCTTAGTTAATTTGTTTAATGAAGATATACTAAAACAGTTTTTATCTAATGACACACAACTTATTGATATACACACCCTTATTTATTGCACAGCAGTTGTTATTTCAGAGGAGCTTAACTTTAAAATCACTGAATACGCGAGAAACACAATACAAAGAGACACTGCAAAACCACCATGGCAACAGAGACTAGAAAAGGACATTGAAAAATTAAGAGCAGACTGTGGCAGACTTACACATTACATCAACGGCTGCAGATCACATAAAGTTGTTAAAAGAGTTGAAGTAATATTTAACAACAATTCTACACACACTAGACATGAAAATAACAATAGAAATCCTGAAGAGTTTTTAGACACATTAAAACAGAAATTGGCACTCAAAGCCCATAGGCTTAGGAGATATTTGAAGGCACAACAGCGCAAAAAAGATAATGCCATATTTGCTACGAATGAAAAATCATTTTATAGGAATATACAGAAACCACACACTGATTCAACAACAGACAACGATACAGACACACCCTCAAAAGAACACTTGGAAACATTTTGGTCTAACATATGGGAAGAACAGGTACATTACAATGATAAAGCAACTTGGATTTCAGAGGAAGCAACAAAATGGAGAACAATAGGTGAAATGGATTTTAAAGAGATATCAGAGGCTGACATTACATATTTAACAGCTAAATTACATAACTGGAAGTCACCGGGTATAGATAAAATACAAAATTTCTGGTATAAAAAGTTAACGATACTACACAAAGCCTTAGCAAAAAACTTAACGGACATAGTATTAGGAGAACAGAGTATACCCGAATTCATTGCCACAGGAATAACTTACATGCTTCCTAAAAGTAAAAACACATCAGAGCCTTCCCAATACAGACCAATCACATGCCTACCCACAATTTATAAAATACTAACTTCAGCAATCACTAATAAAATCAATTCACACATTGAACACCACAATATGATAGCAGAGGAGCAAAAGGGGTGCAGAAGAGGTCACATGGGGTGCAAAGAACAGTTAGTTATAGACTCTACTATCCATAAACATGCCGCCACAAAAAATAGAAACCTACATTGTACTTATATAGATTATCAAAAAGCGTTCGATAGCATTCCACACTCTTGGTTAATCCAAATCCTAGAAATATATAAAATAAATTCTAAAATAATTCAGTTCTTGCGCACTGTAATGACACGTTGGAAAACCACACTTCACATAAATAATCGACTCACCAATCTCATAACTCGACAGATACACATTAGGAAGGGTATCTACCAGGGGGATTCTTTGAGCCCTCTTTGGTTTTGTCTCGCTCTGAACCCTTTGTCTCACTTACTCAATCGGTGTCGGGCTGGATATAATTTTAAAAACAATACTGAAGAAACTATTATCTCGCATCTCATATATATGGATGACATTAAACTATACGCTAAAACTGAAAAAGAAATGAAAACTCTTATAGAAGTGACGACAACATTTAGTCAGGATATTAATATGCAATTTGGATTAGACAAGTGTAGGACATTGCATATTATAAAGGGAAAAGTAAAACCTGGCAATTATGAACTCAGCGACACCGACACAATAGCAGCTATGGAACCAACAGATCTATACAAATATTTAGGCTACAAGCAACTTAAGGGACTCGATCACACAGCAATTAAACACACACTGAATACAGAATATCGGAGAAGAATTAACGCAATTTGCAAAACACAGTTATCTGGAAAGCATCTTATAAAAGCCTTGAATACCTTTGCTATACCCATTTTAACCTACTCATTTGGAGTGATAAAATGGTCAAAAACCGACATCGAACAGTTAGAAAGAACCACACGCACAACACTCACAAAACACAACAACCTACATCCTAAATCTGCGATTGAACGACTCACCATCAGAAGACAAAATGGAGGGAGAGGCCTAATCGACATAAATCATCTTTGGCAGAAACAAATCACTAGGCTAAAAACTTTTTTCCACACAAAATCCTGCACAAGTAACATACACAAAGCTATTACCTTAAATGATTTTAATTACACCCCGCTGAACTTAAAGGAACAAGATATACAAGACATAAGCATCAATGACCCGCAAAACCAAAAAATTGATAATTGGAAGAAGAAAGTCCTTCACGGTAGACACCCTCTTGACCTGGAACAGTCCCACATAAACAAATTGGCATCAAATAAGTGGCTTAAAATAGGAAACCTTTTCCCTGAAACAGAAGGTTTTATCATTGCTATACAAGATCAAATCATCAACACCAAAAACTACAGAAAATTCATCATTAAAGACCCTACCTTCACAAACGACAAATGCCGCAGATGCCACATTCAATCAGAAACCATACAACATATAACAGGAGCATGCATAACCCTCACACAGACAGACTACACTCACAGGCACAATCAGGTTTGCAACATTATCCATCAAAAATTAGCACTCAAACATAGTCTCATACAAAACACTAACACTCCCTACTATAAGTACGCGCCACAAACTATCCTCGAAAATGATACACACAAAATGTACTATGATCGCGCCATACTTACAGATAGGACTATTCACTATAATAGACCAGATATAATCCTACAGGATAAAATAAGAAAAACCACCTACCTCATAGACATCGCAGTTCCTAATACCCATAACATACAAAAAACCATTTCGGAAAAAATAAGTAAATATGCGGATCTTAAAGAAGAAGTCACAAGAATATGGAGACAAGAAAAAGTGTACGTTATCCCTATAGTTCTCTCCACGACAGGCGTTATTCCCAATCATTTCCTCCGTAGTCTGAAATTAATCGATTTAGAAGAATCCGTTTATATTAAACTACAGAAAGCTGCCATCTTAAACACTTGCAGAATAGTTAGGAAGTTCATGCAGTTAGAGGAAGAAAACACACCCTCATCGTAAATACACACCACACGCTACATTTACTTGGCTTTGGCCCGTAAATGTAGCTAAAACCAGCCTAAAAGCTGAGAAAAATAACACTCCCGATAATAATAATAACAATCTTTATTGACACAAATTTTACATTCGTTTTTGTGAATTCCCTAGCTCCTGCGCTAGTGTACACTGTATTACAGGAGCTAGTGTCTTCCCCTAATTACAATGTTACTTATTATTTATGGCATCCAAAGATTACAAATCGAATCAAAAGTACTAGAAATGATAAAAAATAAAAATTAAACGTAATCTAACATGCATAATTTAAGTATATAAAAAAGAGAGAAAAGTGTTTGTTGAAGTATGCAGGTGTCTGAATGTGTAGGGGTAATGGAAGTGGTGCATGTGTTTGTGAGGGGGGAGTATAAGTATGTGTATTGAGTGAGAGTGTGTGTGTGTGTATTGGGGAGTATGAGTGTGTGTATTGAGTGAGTGTGGGCGTGTGTGTATGTGTGTGTGTGTGTGTGTGTTGGGGAGTGAGAGTGTTACTCTTCATAACAACTTAATAAGGTTTTCTGTGGCATCATAATCCAAACTTTTTAGCCAGGGTAGTATAACTTTTTTAAACTGATTTAAGTTAAGTTTCTTAATTTTGAATTTTTTACTAACAATATTATAGATGCGAGGAGCCAGTACAATAAAATGTCTTTGTGCAACTGATGTTTTATGGCAGGGTACGGGGCACCATTCCACTCGTTTGGATAGTACAGGAAGAGTAGGAACGATTCTTTTGTGGTATCTACTAATTAGTTCATAAATAAACAGTTTCCTAACCGATAGTACATTAGCCTTCTCGTACACCGACTTAGTTGCGTGCCGGAATGGTAGAGACATGAGCACCTTGAGAACCGCCCGTTGAGCACGTTCGGCAGCAATAAGAAAGGATTTCCCGGCACCACCCCAAGCACATATACAATACCTAATTAGGCATTCACACAGCGCCCTGTAAGTTTGGATCAGAAGTTTATGATTAGCTACTTTTCGTAGATTCTTGAATATATAGATCAGTTTTCTGATCCTTCCCACCAGCGACGCTATGTGGAAGTTCCAATTAGCTTCTCATCTAGTATAACTCCTAAATATTTTATAGTGGTAACGCGAGATAGTGTTGCGCAGTTACAATTTGGATGGTCGTTTTTTCGGTTGCATGGAAACGTGTGTATCCTAAGCCTAAGGTCAGAATCGGCACTACCAATTGTGAATTTGGTAAAACAGACATACTTGGTTTTGCTGGAATTGAGGGATAGAAGACTGCTTTCAAGCCATGTGGTCACCTTAGCCAGACCAGTTTCAGCCAATTGGAATACTCGTTCCCAGGTTTTATCATGCAAGATAAGAACAGTATCATCCGCAAACATAAAAATATCCTCTCCTGGTGCCGCCAAACCGCACAAATCGTTGATGTACAAAAGGAATAACGTTGGTCCTAGAGTGCTGCCTTGTGGCACACCGTATTTGCATATGTCATCATTACTAACATGTTTTTCAACACGTACTCGCTGTGTCCTACCAGACAAGTAGCCCTTGAACCATTCTAGAGGTAACCCTCTGATGCCCACGTTTTCTAGCCTCGTTATTAAGATAGGAACGGAAACTGTATCAAAGGCCTTCTGGAGGTCTAGAAACACTCCTATACATTTGTCTCCCTTGTCCAGGTAAGTTGTTAAAGCCGTGGTGAGGGCAAGAACCGCATCCTCAGTCGACTTCCCTATTCTAAAACCATATTGGTTGCTGTTAAGCAGTCTATTTTTTTCGAGATACTTGATAACCCTCTTGTTAACTATTTTCTCCAGTATTTTTAAAAGTGTAGACAATAGAGAAATGGGTCTTTAATTGGAAGGGCTATTCTTGTCCCCAGCCTTGAAAATTGGACACACTACAGCCCTTTTGAACAGATCAGGGAAGATACCAGTTTCGAGACTGAAATTACAAAGATGTGCGATAAGCATTGCCAAGGACAGGACATTCCGCTTGAGGATGTCCGTAGATATTTTATCCCACCCTGGTGCGCTATGCGTTCTGAATCCTAACATAACTTCTTTTACTTCGTAAGGATCTGTTAAAGTGAACGACATTGAATCCCGCGGGGAGTTTGGCACTGACGCTTGTCGTGCTAAAACATGTTCAGATGTGTCCGTCTGTTTTAAAATGTCGCTTGCCAGAATACCTCCTATTGATGTAAAGTATGAGTTAACTGTATTAAGTGACTGTTTCGGTGTGTTGTTGATACAAAGAAGCTCCTCCGAAGATACTTTGTTTTGCTTCATATTACACACTTCTTTGACTATTTTCCAAGTGTCCTTCAAGTTACCATCGCAGCTATTTAATTTATCCTGATAATATTTAGTTTTAAGATTTTTAATGATATTATTACATGAGTTTCTATATCGTATATATTTTTGTTTAAGGTCAGTGTCATTCGGATTTTTTTAACACGGCCATGTAACCTGTCCCGTTTCTTTATACACCTAACAACACCAGCTGAAATCCATGGTTTTAGTGGTTGGTATCGTTTGGAAAGCATTTTAACTGTAGTATTGGATTCAATTAGTGTTAAGAGCTTTGTGGTCAGTATGTCACAAGCAACATTTGGATCGGTAGTACTGTAAAGTGTGGCCCAGTCTTCATGTTTAAGAGCTTCTTTAATAGTATCGTGATGGATTGTTACTTTTTGGTGAGTAACAGTATTTTTATTGACCTTGGCATTATTAATAAATAGTAATATCGGTGTATGGTCAGTAAGCTGCTGTTCAAAAACAACCGTCTTCCATGATTTAGAGCATTTAACCATAAAATGGTCTATGCATGTACTGATTCTAGTAGGTCTAGTAACTCCGATCTTCAACCCATACATAGCAATTAGGTTAAGATAATTCTGAACTGAACCTGTGGCGTTATCAGTCAGCGTGTCTATGTTTATATCGCCCGTTAATATTACGTTCTGGGTAGTTACTTTACTTAGGACTTGCTCAAGTGAGTCGAGAAATTTTCCTGTGTTTCTAAAACATGGCGGTCTGTGGCAGCAAATAAAAGTATAATCCGTATTAATAGTTGCCTTCAGGAAAATCAGGTTCAATTGAGTACACCCTAAGTCCCTTGCGGACGTACACAACGACACCATCGTTTTGATTAATGGTATTTTTAGTCCAGTACATATTATATTCGTTAATATTAGGAGGTGGCGTGTTAACGTTTGTCCAGCACTCAGTTAAAATAATAATGTCAGTTGGTATGTCTAATGTGGATAGAAAGGCTAATAGCAATTCGAAATTGCAATGTATACTTCTTATGTTCACGCTAAGGGCACACAATGAATCCATAGGGTTGTCACAACAATTAAGTACGCAAGAGCATTGGGTTGAGTCACTTAGCGGAATACATTCAACTAGGCCAGTGCTTTCAACTTCGGTAGTATAATCATTAAATTGATTGAATTTTAAATATAAAAGGTAGGCACAGATTATTGATCTTATTGCATTTAAATAAATGCAGGTTATTTAGCTTAGGTGATGAGCGCAAATGCTGGATAAGTGATTTACTTAAATTGATGTGGTATTTTCCTGTATGTTGATATTTTGTTATTGCTGTAGTGTGGATGTGTAATGCAATTTTCGTGGAAATATTTGCATTGAAGAGTTTTGTAATTGTGATTTGTGTTATGGAAGTTTGTGAGTAGGAGTTTATGTAGTGTGTGTAAGTTTTGAATTGATTTAACGTTATGGTTTTTGATACAGACTTAAGATTTTGGAACAGAATTACATTACTACTATAATAAAAACAAGTGCAAGTTAAGCAGAAGGCTGCTATTACAAATTTATAATACGGCGCGGGCGTTAGACTTCTACTATTAAAATAAAAATAATAGTTACATACGCAAGTGACTGCTATTACAATTTCTATAGGCGCTAGTCATGTTGACTGTAAGTTTTCAATATTTTGTTTTATTTTATGTAGGTCCGCCTCGTCGTCTATTCGTACTGCTTTTTGGCCTTCTTTGCATCGTATCAACACTCTTCCATGTGATGTCCAACAGAAGTCGAGGTTATTGTCCTTGGAAAACTCACGCGCCAAATAAAACAATTTTTTTGTTCTGTTTGTGAGGCTTTCTGTAATGTAGATAGGTGAGTTTCCATCCAGTTTTATGTGATCACTGTTGAATTTGTTGCCCTTGTTTTCTTTATTAAATTGTTTTATGTTAGTGAGTAATTGATCCTTTATTAACATACTATTGAAGTCCACTATCACGGGGCCTCTGGCTTCTACTTTCTTGCTGGGAAGGCGAAATACGTCTCTTAAATCCGATGTCTCAATTTCTGATTTCATTACTTTGCCAATACTCTTCACGATTTCAACAAGACTTTCCTTCGTTTCATCATGTTTCTTTGGCAAGTTTCTTATTTCAATGCTTGTGGACTTTAATGATTTTTCAAAGTTTTCTACTTTGTCTTCTAATATTTTTATGTAAGCGTTACTATCTTTTCTTTCCGACTCCAGCATTTTGGTTTTTTCTAGCAATTCATCATATTTATCGCTCATAAACTGTACATCAGCGCGCAACTCTGAGTTCTGCTTTTTTATCTCCTCAAGATTATTACAATGATACCCTGTATGCATTAGCTGACCCGTGCCCACTTCGTTGGGCGCGGCAACATCTGGTGGGGTCTGCAAGGGCCGATGCCTGCCAGGGGTGCGGGTTGTTCGAAAGAGATCCGTCGCGTCGCCCCTGGCACACGGGCAACTGAGGGAACACAGGTGGGTTTTAGTCAGTAAAAGTCTGACACGCTAGGGGGTTCTGCGCTAGGGGGTCTGGAATGGTATGCTGAATTCATGGTTACAATTTGCGCATACACCAAAAACTTTTCCTGTATACGACGGAGTTATGCCCGAACATACATCATCATCATCATCATCAGCCTATAATGTTCCCACTGCTGGGACACAGGCCTCTCGGCGAGAGGGATCAGGCCATAATCCACCACGCGGGCCCAGTGCGGGTTGGTAGATGTCACATGTCTTCGAATCTAATACCTACCTACATATTATTTGTTTCAGCAGACTTGAAACTAGAGATTTGCATAATACGGTAGCTATGAAAGATTCCTTTTTAGAAATTATCAACCAGATATTTCTACCAAAGTGATTTCAGATATTTATGTCGCCAGTAGCATGTAATTTTTTTTCTGCAAAATTCACACGTTTTTCTGACATGAACTGAATAGGATCATATTTTACAGTATCCTAAGTTTTGGCGTTGCTTGTCTCGTTATAGAGATAATTTTGGTGATTCTTCGATGTCACAATGGGCGTAGCTAGGGATTTTGTCTAGGGCGCGCGTGGAACACAACGTGCCGCGCGCCGTCGACTTGGGCTTGGTCCTTACCGGACAGCGAGCTACCCATTACTCGCCATCCGCAAGCTCATGCCTACGGTGGCCGGAAATTGGCCTCGGATTCCCGACGCCCAGGGCATCTCCGTCTCCTGCGGCGGCTAGGGTCGTCGGGCGCATAGACTGCCTCTCCCACACGTGCGCCGCGCCGCCTCCCTCTTCGCGAGCATTACTGCTTCGCTGAAGGAGGTGACGGCTACCCATGCACTCTCGCTTCGTATGTAGGTGCCATGGCCTGGACCAGGACCGGACGCGAGAGATCGCCGCCGCCGAATGTCGGTGCCCTTCTGAGCAACATCGCTTACAGAGAAGCATTTTCTTAGTTAAAACAAGTTTAAAAATATATATTTTTATCCATTTGGTATCTCCTACAAAGGATACATAGGTACATAGAAACAATAGAAATCACAATTGTAAAATATTGACAAATGAATAGTTTTTTTGCCTGGTTTGGATTTCTTTTTTCAGTGTATAATGACCGACGTTACGGGGCGTATTATATCATTCGCACCGAGCATGTCTTTACGCCGTGTGCTAAAATCAGTGTTGCTCGCTCGCATGTTTTGCCGTAGGTACTACTACTGACTGCACGAATGCTTGCTTGGTAACATGTTAGGTGCATTTTGACCCGTGACGCCGGTTAGTATCCACCTTTACAGCGTACCTATCTTTCGTCATCGTGATAACGCCACGGTCCCACGGGCCGTTAACTGACAGGTGGCGCCAGGTGTTACTGCACTGCTACCTGTCGAGGCCTATCGCAGTCCGTGCAGAGCATTCCCACTGCTGTGGTTTTATTCAGTGGTCAACGTTTGTTAAACAAAGCAAAAAGACACGCGCACGGGCCGAGATAGGCGCCCGCCCCCGCTCTGCGCCACCCCGCGCTGGCGACGACTGGCAATCGGAGACCTCATCGGCATCGGATCTTCCCACGACCTGTCGGCCTGGCTTGACGCAGTCTGGCCTGTGAGAAAGCGGGCCGTGGAAACGTGGAATAATGCTTCAGCACACTCAACCAGACGCGCAGTAGATTTATTGAGTACAGTAAAAGCTCCTTATTCGCGCTTCCTTCATTCGCGTTTTCACTATTCGCGGATTAAAAAATGCGACCCAATTCCTATATTCGCGGCTAAAGGTTTCTTTATTCGCGGATCTAATCGGTACATCGGTACGTTACATATTCATGAAAAGGATTCCATTAAGTATCCAACCCAATATCCTTTGTAAGCGCGTCGTCAAATGGACTAAAAAAAGTAAAATAGACCTTATTACAACTATGCCTAAAGTACATTGTTAAATGATATCGCCACTGTGTTGGTTTGCCCTTTGACATCTATAGCCGCCTTCGCTGCGGTCGGTGTTTTTGAGAATGAAAGCAACCTTATCAATATCATCATAAAGTATATTTATAAATGCTGCCACATAATAGACATTCCATCCTTTGGTAAGAGCCGCTTTGTGTGTTTTACCTATTGTTTCATTTTTCCATGCTTCACAAAATTTTGACAATTTTTTTTACTTAAAAACGATTTACGACGTTTGCATCCATATCACGCTCATACAAATAATCAATATGGTCAAAAATTACAATAGGGTATTTTCCAATTTATTAAAAACTATTTTAATTTGAAGATTAGGACGAAATATGTAACAGAAAAATAAAAGTAAATTGATTTATATCCATTTTCTCAATTAAAAACGATTTTAACCAAATTTATTTTTGAACGCTTAAAACGCTTCTTACGATGACTTTTTATCACGTGACGTCAACTTTGTGTAAACTAAAGTAGTTAGTAAGTAAACAAGTGAGTGTCGTGTTTACAATTAACAAGATTTTTTATGGATAGAAAGTGAAATCACTGGTGTGCCGTGCCTTTGTGCACAAATACTTCTAAAACTGCGCCAAACGAAGTATTTGTACTGGTGCTGTTTACACAAAGCTGACATCAGGATGTCACGTGATAAAAAGTCATCGTAAGGTGCATTTTGGAGGTAAATTCAAAACAACGAATTTTTTTTTTCTGTTAAATATATCGTCCCAATGTTCAAATTAAAATAGTTTTTATCAAATTGGAAAATACCCTATTAAATAGTTTTTTTTTGTCACCTAGGAACGTATCCCCTATAATCCCATTTAAATTACCATTCCGTAGTCACGGTTTCTGTAATCACGGTATATTTACGGAACGTATACCTACCCCGCGAATAGATTCTACTGTTCCTACGGCAGGTGCACATTTATTATAAAATGAGCCTCGACCAGGCGCTTTGATTTATATTTATTCTAAAAAATCTGAGTGAGACTTTGTCGCATTATCATTAAAAACCCTAAAAACGCCTGCAGGCCTAGACAAAACACATTTCTGTTAACGTTCACGCTAACAGAAACGTGTTTTGTCTTTAGGCTCTGGACTGCATTTGAAAGCTGGGGTAGGTTTCCTACCAGGATAGATCGGAAGATTCTTCCTTTTTAAAGGAGGAGTGGTACCTACACCATCTAAGCGACACTATTGTTTTCCGACACGGCACGCGAACGAAGTCGCGGGCACAGCTAGTAGGTATACTATACTTCTCATGAATCACGAAATCAGATAATATTACCGATTTGTCCATAATATCGAGCGGTGAAAGGCTGAAGTGCTTTAAGCGACATTTTGGGCGATATTGAGTTATTATATACAGATTCGGATTCAGCGAATTTTTCTGCGTCGAATGGGCAGGGATTCGTGTTATTCAGAGCACTTTTTTGGCGCTTAATACAATGCAATTTTAGTGCATAATTCTCAAACATAATGTATGATCCGACATCAAATTTGCCATATTTTCTTAGTACTTCATTTAAGCTGTACACAAACATAGAGAATCGGAGCATGCCCCGTTATTCTCGTCCTACAATTTCAGTTGGATGGCAGTTAAAGCGTTTTTCGATAAAGCTAACTTTAGATGAAAAGTGCATTCATACAATTTGCTTTCCATTACTCACACTATTCAATGTCGCCTCAACCATTTTGCCATCAGCCAAATTCAATGAGACATGTCGGTTCAAACCTTTTCGATGCAGCTGTTTTACACTCTGTTTGGATCTTCAAACAATATTTCTATTCTTAAAGCTGTGCTCTTTAGTCGCTTAAACAGGTTGTTGGTATCCATATTTTTTTAAATACGTCACTTAAGATAAATCTAATAACAAGTGGTTAAATTATAACCATTTTTTGCTGTATCATTTTAAAAATAATTTGTTTTTTAAACCAACCAATATTTAAAGTTAAAACAAATAAATATTTGCATATTTTTCGTAAACCGTGGCAGTATTATTACTGACCCGACCCACGTGGGCGTGTTAGATTATTTATTTAATATTGTAATATTATTTGGTGGATAATGTCATCTGTCACATTAACGAACCGTTGAACAAATGTACAAGTATCTAATTTGACTACATGTTTACAAAACGAAATGTCTTAACTTTTGAAAATAACTTGGAGGTTGTTACTATAAATGATTACGTAGTATTTAATTATCCTTGTAATTTAATTTAGGTTTCCTATTGTTATTTAATAAAATACGCTGATTCAAATGACTGACACAATAGGATATAAAAAGGATTGTAATGACGGTTTCGAGTCAGTTGCTCGGTAGACGTTCAGTTGGTTAGTCCTAGTGCCGTTGTTGTGTGGAATAGATCGACCAGATGTCATGTAAGTTATGTTATTTAATATTATGCTGTAATTGTTGCTTATTATAACAATATTGTAATAATGCCGAGTTATCTAGGACAAAGGTCCAAGAGTTGTAATTAAATGTATAGCAATGTAAGAGATGTGTTGATGGAATATATCAATACTGTTTCCATGGAGTTTCTTGTCCTTCTTCTCCATGAAGACCTAGCTTTGGAATGGACGACTAGCTTTCTCATTAAATAATGACAAGCCTAATTGAAATAAATGTCTAGTCTTGTCTTTCTGTGCTTTACTTCATGAAACCCTTTCCCAGAAACCATATTCATAAGAACCTTAATACACAGTAAATAAGCAGTTACCATTCTGATATTTAAAGCTTGATAATGTTTTATAAAGACACACTTATAAATTCATATAGCCACTTATTCTGACAGGCGCATCAGCCACTCGTGAATGGGCGGGAGACAGGACGCACGCTGTTGTGGTTAGGAATAAGAACGATTATAACAAGCTTGTAAAATGACGGAGAGGGTCGGTATCATCATCATAATCAACACAATTTCATTCGAAAGACATCCACTGCTGTTCATAGGCTTCCCCCAAGCTTCGATTGGCTCTATGCTACCCGCATCTAGCGGATTCCTGTGGCCTTTACAAGGTCATCGATCCATCTTGTGGGAAGCCTTCAAACTCTACGTTTTCCATCTTTCGACCCCATCGGCAATCTGTTCTGCGAGCAATGTGCCCTGCCCACTGCCACTTAAGTTTGGCAATTCTTCGGGCTATGTCGGTAACTTTGGTTCTTCTACGAATCTCTTCATTCCTGATTCGATCACGTAGGGAAACTCCTAGCATCGCCCTCTCATTACCTTTTGGGCGATTTTTAGCTTTCTGATAAGGCCCATTGTGAACGACCACGTTTCAGTACCATAGTCATCACTGACACACGCACTGGTAAGACTTTCGTCTTGAGACATTGCGGTATGTGGGACGAGAAGATATTGTGTAGCTTCCCGAACGCTTGCAAACCAAGTTGGATTCGACGATTGACCTCTTTCTCGAAGTTAGTCCTACGTAACTGGACAGTTTGTCCTAGGTAAACGAACTCGAACTGCGGACGTAGCGCCTCCGATCATTCTGAGAGTGGGTGTTACGAGTACATGGGTATTGAACATGACATATGACCATGTTCATTTTAAGACCCACACTTTCGGAAGCTCTACTAAGGTCATCGAGCATTGTACTCAGGTTCTTCATGGTCTCAGCCATGACAACTATATCATCGGCAAACCGAAGGTGAAGTGTTGGGGTGTGTAATGTTGATGCCAGCCCCTTTCCAGTCCAGAACCTTGAAGACATCCTCCACTGCAGCGGTGAACAGTTTTGCAGAGATAAAGTCTCCCTGTTTAACACCTCGCTGCAGAAGAATAGGTTTCGAGATCTGGTTCTGGAGTCGGACTGACATAGTGGCGTTTTCGTACAGCCACGGCAGCACCTCGATGTACCGATAGTCGATCTGGCACCGTGGAAGGCGTTGCGGTACAACCCATGTCTCGATAGAATCGAAGTAAGGCAAAAATAGCTCATTTCCTTGATATTGATTGAAATTATCTTTCATGTGGTGTATTAAAACTAATAGAAAAATACAGTAATTTGACTGTAAAATCGCGTCTATAAAATCAACCCCTTCCCGCTCTGGGTGGCGCGGGCGTTTCAGAATTATACTGAATAAAACCCACCCGTGTTCCTTCAGTTGCCTGTGTGCCAAGGGCCACGGTACCTCTTTCGAACAACAAGGCCCTAGCGGACCCCACCAGTTGGTGCCGACATCTCCAGGCGCACGTGGAACACAATGCGCCATCGACCTGGGCTTGGTCCTTACCGGACAGCGAGCTACCCATTACCCTCCGTCCGCAAGCCCACGCCTACGGTGGCTTGGAATCGGCCTGGGATTCCCGACGCCCAGGGCGTCTCCTGCGGCGACCAGGGCCGTGAGGGCGCATATATTGCCTCTCCCTCACGTGCGCTGCCTCCCTCTTCGCTAGCATTACTGCTTCGCAGAAGGAGGTGACGGCTTCCCATGCACTCCCGCTCCGTACCACGGCCGGACGCGAGAGATCGTCGCCGTCGATCATCCACGAGGACATGGCGGTGCTCCGCCCAAGCCAGGCAAACCTCCACCGTATGCTCCACCGTATTATCCGTGCTATCTACGCAGTAGTAACACCCGGGTGTTTCCTCCCGCCTTATCCAAAACAGGAACCTCCCGAAACAACCGTGTCTGGTGACGTCCTCCGTCAGGCGGAAGGCGAGGACGCGGTGGCGCCTATCAATCCACTCCTTAAAAGAGGGGACTTACGGCCGCAATTGTGGCGTGCCGAAACTTCTCTACATTTTTTTTTTTAATAGGCCTATCTACCTACTCTAAAACAAGCAAAACCTTCAAGTGCCTAACTTAACGGTTTTGTTAAAAAACTACGTCACCACACATTCAAAAAGTTCTCCACGCAATTTTTATTCATTATGTTTTATTTTATGGTTTTTTGTAATGGTACTCGTACAAACAAAAATTATAATTCTTATTAGGACCTATTCAGAGCTATGTTCAGTAACATTTTAATTACTTAATTAATAAATTTTCTTAAAGTGAATAAATGTACACTATTTAAGAAGTAAGTAACATTGTTTAAGTAAGAAACCTATATTGAGAGAGACGTATTTCTATTGAGCCCCATACTTCATGGATATTGTACTAAGTACATTTATCCACTTTATTTATTTATTTATTCACAAAATCCACAGCTCTTTAACAATTTCACTTAAAATAAATAAACTAATCTTACAACCAATAACGGATTTACAATTTAATAACTGTACTTATATGCATCAGAAACAAACAGGATGTCATGCTAGCACCTTCTAAGCATATCTAAGTGTGCAGTGTGGGTGGGTGTGTAGGAGTGTGTGTGAGGAGTTGTAATGGTGTATGGTCACGGATTACTTTATTAATCTTTATTTAGAATTATTAGTCAATTCATCGCATACAGAAGTCACTAAAAGTTTCCTGAATACACCTTTTTTGGTGTTAAATATATCAAGATGAGATAATTTCTTGTTAAAATTTCTTAATATCCTATCAATGACGGAATTTTGAGCGTAGTTTGTACCACTGTGCGGTACATCGAATAACTGTGTGTGCCTAGTCCGTCGAGACGGAGCACTCAATCTTAGAACCAGATCATTTAAGGCGGTACTCTCAATGTTCCCACTACAGACATTATAAAGAAAAAGCATATCGAGAATCATACGTCTGTTCTCTAATGGTAACAATTATTATGATGTTTGCATGCTTGCAGATAATCCTTAGACTTGAAACCAGTGCGATAGTTAATATATTTAATGAATTTGGATTGTATAGATTCTATTTGTTGTATATAAACTAAGTACTTAGTGAGGATTCCAGATATTACTGCAATACTCTAAGATACTGCGTATGTACGCAAAATAAAGTATCTTGATGCAGTTTATATCAGTAAATAATTTACACGTACGCATAATAAATCCGAGGCTTCTGTATGCCTTGCCGACGACACAGGACACATGATCCGAAAGCAGAAGTTTTGAGTCTAGGACGACACCAAGATCCCTAATAACATTGCAACGCACAATATTGCCACCATTGAGTTTATACGTGTAGTTAATGAAATTTCGCTTCCTAGTAAAGGTTACAGTCTGACATTTGCTTATGTTTACATTAATTCTATTGGTATTATAATAGTTAGATAATCTATTTAAATCGTTTTGTAGCTTCTCACAATCGTGCTTATCTCTAATAGTCATAAAAATCTTGGTGTCGTCGGCATACATCAGAAACCTTGCAACAAGAAAGTGTGCTCCTATGTCGTAAAGGAAGGCAAAGTACAAAAGAGGTGCCAAAATTAAGCCCTGTGGCACCCCAGATGGTATGGTTACACAGTTAGACCGTAAGGTCTAGAAGAATCGTTCTCAAATTGTTAAATTAGGCGGAGTAATCCGCCTAATTTAACAATTTGAGAACGATTCTTAAGAGGGCGATAAACCAAAATTGCCTTTCTTAAATTTGATTTTTCATGAAATATATAAGACTTAGGTATAAAATAAAAATATTACGAGTAACTACATGATATTTTCAAACTTTTTGTGGAATAGAAACACGATACATTAAAATTTACTCGATAAAAAATCATCACGAAGTTACCTCTCATTTTCTCGTAGTTTCAATTTGTACATAATATGCTAATGACTAATGGGATAATTTGATGATTACTTGTATCATCACAAGGCGAAAAAATTTGTGGAGGCGTTTTTTGAAATTCGTTTTATTTTTTATTTTATTACGACTACAAGCTATTTGCACTTTAGTTCGAGGAAATAGTCATCTTCCGTCGCATGTTACAGGAACTTCAAGCATATTTTTGTTTCACAAATCAGTTGCCATCGCTCTATTGAGACGAGAGGACTGCGCTTGAATTTTCAGCTGCGCTGAGAAATAATTTATTTTCGTAAATAATATTTTCGTAATTTATCACATTGTAGAAAATACACTGTGAAATATAAAACATAAAAAAATGAATAAAACCACTTACGAAATGATTATTAAAAACGTTAAGAATGGAAAAACTGAATAATTGCCGAGGGTAAACTACAAATATTATTTATCACAAATTGTGTTGTTGATGTTGCCAGTGTATTATTGTAGTCTTTGGTTTATACTCAAGATGACATACATTTGATTTGACAGATTTTTGACTGGTATACCTACGTGGAAGTAGTAAGTACTATAAAGCAACTAGCCCTTTTGCTCAGCATTTCGGTCAATTTCCTTGCGGCAATAATTTACAACATAGGCCACTAGCCAATTTGAGATCTTATTGTTATTAAGTACGGATCCAAATTTGTTTACTCGCGGACTCAACTATCCAAGGGTACGGAGTGTGAAGTTCGGTGAAGCACATTATTACAGACAGCTACGGAAGGGCGCGAGTTACTAGTCACATCTTTTAGCATTCTCGGCTTTGTCGGCAAAAAAGTTATTGGCAGGGAACGCCGCAGGCATTAAGTTCGTTTTCGTACTGTTTTGTACACAAAATTTTATAAATTAAAACAAGGAACTATCAAACTTTTGACTATCTTTAAGCTCCATATGACTTGGCACCTTTTTGCATACCAATTCTTTTATTGGCTAAGCTGACAGTTCTGTTTTAGCCTTGTACCAAATCATCATTGACAACTATTTATTTGCTTTGCATTATTTGCTATGTTTTTGTTGGGGAAGTTCATTCTTCAACGCTACAGAAATCTTACGGCGCGCGGCTAAAATTGGAACTAATGCCCCCATCTTGTTTTTCCAATACAATTTATGTGACAATTTCACAAATGTTTACCAACAACGCCCCCCAGACAATGGCAATTAGACGCCAAAAGATCCTTGTAGCAATAAAGCAAAGAGTATGTACTTGCACTATAAAAAGGAAAGGTTTGCTTAGACACACACATGTCAAATGACAAAAATGTGTGTAAAATCAACAATCACATTTTTTTTCAGCTTGTGAAGTAATAAGGTCCTAAATAAAATTGGTTACGTACTTGAATTTCAACATTGACACGTCGTCTCTGAGTTTATATTTCCAAAACATGGTAGTAAGCTAAGATTCTGAATTCGAGATTAGTGCATAGTATATGCAAACGAAACAGATAATTATTTCGAAGGAAGAATTTCTTTTAACCATTTTTTCTTTTGGAGTTGCCCTTCACGAAATAATTATAACAATCCGTCGAATGTCCTTGTCTCTGTCGACTCAAATCAAATCAAATATTTGTTGGAACTAAAAACTGGTTTACAATTTTTTTAGCTACGATAGTTTAAAAAACTATGTTGCAGCCATTAGCGCCCACCTCCGAGAGGGGGGGGGGGGGAACTGCGCACGATTGAAAAAAATAGGATGATGTAAAAAAAATCGTTAAGCACTAAATATATTTGTAGTGCAAACGGATCTCAAATAACTTATAGACGCAATAATGACCGACAAAAACAACATTGTACACAGCGGTCAATACTTTAATTGATCATCTGATTATTTTGCATATACATACGACAGAAGGATAAAATTTCAGTTTTATATAAACCGGGGAACACGGCGTGTACGGATTGTGTTTTGTTTTCGTTGAGTTTCATAAGAGGGGTAAGTAAGGGTAGCGGGGGTGAAATTTGTTTGAATTCTTGGTTTAAATGCCGGGCGAAAAGTTTCTGCTGTCGTTAAGGGATTATGTTTTGTTTTCGTCGTGTATGAAGAGAGGGGCAGTCAACGAGGCGCGGGTGACATTTTTTCCTGGCCTACTACGCAGCCTGTACGACTCAAACCATCTGAACTAGTTGCCACGAATTCCAAGCTCTTGCAGCTTACGCAAGAGGATGACGTGATCCACACGGTCAAAAGCTTTTTCAAAGTCCGTGTAGATCACGTCAACCTGTCCTCCACCGTCCATATCACGGATAATATTTTTAACCGACTTCAAAAAGAAGGAGGTTATCAATTCGACATGTTTATATATATTTTTTTTTTTATGTATGTTCGGGCATAACTCTGTCGTATATAGACGGATTTGCAAAATTCTTTTTTTGTTCGAAAGGTGTTTATTCTGAAATGGTCCCATATAAATTTCATATAGATCTGATGTTGCGTTTCGGAGACAGACAACGGAACTCTTCAAAACATTACAGCAAATCAACCACGAATGCTGCTATCGCATAAATATGCATTGTTTTGACCCCAAGGATGATGAAATTTCGAATTGGTATGGGGTAGGTAACTAAAAAGTGAAAAATAAAAACTTTTTTCAAAAAAATAACAACCGACTTCCAAAAAAACACTACAAAGTGCAAAATAACTTTAATTTCGGAAGGCGGTGACATAGAATTAAAATGCCTACACCTCCAAAGTCACCGACTTCCGAAATTAAAGTTATTTTGCACTTTGTAGTGTTTTTTTGGAAGTCGGTTGTTATTTTTTTGAAAAAAGTTTTTTCGAGAAATACTGCCAAATTGGTATTAGTAGAGCGACCTTTAATAAACCCGTGCTGTTGTTGCGGAATTAATTTAGATAGAGTAGGATAAACAACGTTATGGACTATTTTTAACCGACTTCAAAAAGAAGGAGGTTATCAATTCGACATGTTTATATATATATTTTTTTTTATGTATGTTCGGGCATAACTCCGTCGTATATTGACGGATTTGCAAAATTATTTTTTTGTTCGAAAGGGGTTTTCTCCGAAATGGTCCCATTTAAATTTCATATAGATCTGATGATGCCTTTCGGAGACAGACAACGGAACTCTTCAAAAAATTACAGCAAATCAACCGCGAATGTTGCTATCGCGTAAATATGCATTGTTTTGATCCCAAGGATGATGAAATTTCGAATCGGAATGGGGTAGGTAACTAAAAAGTGAAAAATAAAAACTTTTTTCAGTAAATAACTTTAATTTCGGAAGTCGGTGACTTTGGATGTATATTATAATTAGATGTCACCGCCTTCCGAAATTAAAGTTATTTTGCACTTTGTAGTGTTTTTTTGGAAGTCGGTTGTAATTTTTTTGAAAAAAGTTTTTATTTTTCACTTTTTGGTTACCTACCCCATTCCGATTCGAAATTTCATTTTTTTTCAAAGATTTTTCTCTATTATTTTCCCCAAGACATTCAAAATTGATATGGGACGATAATTTTCTATTAGATTTTTGCAACCTTTTTTATGAATGGGAACAATGTGCGCACTTTACTATCTCTTTTAAAGTTTATAATAGTAATTAATAAGGATACTAACGATTTCATTTAGACAGAGTAGTTTAATAGGTAGTTACCTACGTAATATTTTTTTTTAACCAACATAACTTTTTTTAAACTCCGTACCAAATAATTATTCACCCATTTAAATACTACAACTTCATGACTTACTCATAAATCTGTCATTATTATCTTGTTTCAACAACCATGCTTCATAAAATCCTGTCGAAACATGAGAAATCAAAGAACTAAGAATGTTCGTCGTGATTTAAGTCACCTAGCCTGTATCTTTATCAAAACCCCATTGGTAGTTGAACAAAATAGCCTATTCCTATTATCATTGAGGAACGTCCATTAAATCATTTTGCTTTCTACTGCATTAGCACTGTAATGTCACTTAAACCATTTTGCCGGCTGCTGATAGGTGACACTGTTAGAAGTTGAATCATTTTTCTTTTTCTCTAAGAAATAAGGCGATACAGATCACCGACATTTATGTTGAAACTTATAGCTGTTTTTTTATTGAAAATTATACCAAAACATAAAAGGATTTTTTTGCACTAAAGATTCCTGATCCCCATTAAAGTAAGAGCAATAGCTTTTTTACAATGACTTTTTTCCAAATTTTGAATCTTTAAATGGCTCTTCTGTAAAGGTCGTAAAATGTCGCTTAAAGCAAATAGCCTTTCACCCCTGATATTTATGTCGTGATTGTTCCTACACGCACAGACGCACACGCATGACGTTAGCAACTTACTCGTACCTATCATATCTCTGGGTATGTACCTACTCAAAAAGCAGGAAAAAAACAGGATGTGAGTGTAGTTAACGATGCTTAATTAACAGAAATAGGTTATACGGAAAACACACCATTTTTAAGTCTCAGAGTCGTAGTGTTAGTTTAAATTATTTAGTGACAGATATTGGTCGTTGTCAGAGTGAATTTCCGTCGTAATTTTAATCCTAAACACTCGCGCCGGGAATATGAGGTTAAGTTTTATAGCAAGACTTCTCTTATGGACCGTCTTGATCGTCGCCGTCGCGGGACGCTACATGGTCCCCGGTCGGCGATTTAGTTCTGGCGGTACACACTCATACCCTGCATCGATTGGAAAGTCTGGTAACATAATCAACGTCAATGTGCAGCAGAGACACCATCTACCTTACAACGTGATCCAACACAACTACAGACCGAGATCAGAAGTCTATCACCACAGCCATTACAGTCCGCCGCGCCAGATAATCCACGGGTCTACCTACCACCCTGTGTATCAAGGACACCCGCCCGTCTACGTGTACGAGTACCGAGACTCTGGCAGCAGATTCGATAATTTGCTGACTGGACTAGCGCTGTACAACTTAGGCCGCAACAGTCACTCTCATCATTACAGCTCCAAGAGACGGTACAGCAGCGCCCCGGGAGAGATATGCAAGCTGGGCATCAGTAAACGAGCCGGCGAGTACAAGGAGACGAGCATCGACTGCAATCTGATGTCGAGTTTTATTTGGGAGGATATGACGAGCACAACACCGAACAAGCAACAATTTGTGACGAACACAAAGGAGGTGAAAGTGACGCAGACTGCTAGCGGAACTGGTAACTCTTCAGTAACGACAGTGTCGGTGACCAGTAATACTGTAGAGGACGCGCTGAAGGTGAAGGGGCCCTCTATAGCCGTGACACCAGGCATGACTTGTTACGTGATCAGAACTTTTAGAGGCATTACTACTTTACGGAAACCTGTGGATTGTGAACTTTTGCAAGAGTACGCGCGAAGCTCTTTAAGTCAAAGTGTTGCACAATGTTTGATGCCCCTTAAGACGATAATATTTAATTTCTATATAATATATTTACTAAGTTATTAAGAGCAGATAGTTACCTACTTAATTCAAGTAAATGTTTAACAGATCTTACTTGTAATGTTAAATATTTAATTTATAACCTAACATGGTAAGTGAGTGACACTGCTCACCATTAACTCATAAATTGTTTATAACAGTTATCTTTATAAAAACGTTTTTTTTATATATTCTAAACATGTCAAATTATTATAAGTAATTCTTCTTTAGTCGTGCAAAATCACCAAAAAAATTTTTTTTAATAAAATTAACAATACTTAGGTACCTATATATTAAAAAAATAACATTTTTTTTACATTTCCCTATGTTCTAAAAAAAATAAACATAAAACGTTGTGGCCGTGTACCGGTAGTATTGCGAAAAGCACCCCAATTGCGTAATAGGTACACTTTAATGTTAGTATAAGCTAATGTCCCTACATTATGTGTAGCAGTGCGCGGGCATACTTACCTGGCATAGGGGGAACCGTGATCAACTAAGGTTCCCCCAGATCGAGGCTCTACCATTGCACTGCGGTTGGGTTGAACCCTGCGATTATACCTAATGTGGATAACTCGGATGCGTTATTTTTGGTAGTGGGGACTGCCTTCGCGCCGTCCCCCTTCTTAAATTTGGGCACACCACGATTGCGGCGGTAAGTCCTCTCTTTGAGGAGTAGCTTGAGAGGCGGCATGGCGTCCTCACCTTCCGCCTGACGCAGGTACTCACACGGCTCTTTCGGGAGGTTCCTGTTTCGCATAACGCGGGAGGAAACACCCGGGTGTTTCCACTGCGAAGATCGCCCTGAGGACACGGTGGAGCATACGGTGGAGGTCTGCCCGGCTTGGGCGGAGTACCACCGTGTCCTCGTGGAGGCGATCGGCGGCGGCGATCTCTCGCGTCCGGCCTAGGTCCAGGCCATGGTACGGAGCGAGAGTGCATGGGTAGCCGTCACCTCCTTCTGCGACGCAGTGATGCTCGCGAAGAGGGAGGCGGCGCACGTGAGGGTAAGCAGTATATGCGCCCTCACGGCCTTAGTCGCCGCAGGAGACGCCCTGGGCGTCAGGGATCCTAGGCTGATTCCCGGCCACCGTAGGCGTGTGCTTGCGGACGGCGAATAATGAGAAGCTCGTTGTCCGGTTAGGACCAAGTGCAGGTCGACCGTTTCGAAAAGTGGGGAATAATCGTGACAGTAACACAGACAGTTCTGGGATATTTACTTCTTAATCGATCGAAAATACTCTGCGAAATGAAATTCATCGTGCAATTCGATGTCACATAAACGTTTTATATTATTGTTGCTATTTTCCGTACAAAGATCTACAAAAAATCGTAATTTCGAACAATGCAGAAGGTTTCATGGATACAGTCTATATAAAATTAACAAAGCTTATTCCAGAATAGTGATATATTAAGTAATTAAGTAAAATTAGGTGAAAAAATATTTATTTGAAAAATTCTAAATTTTGTTTATGGGACAATAAAACTCAACACAATGTTTCGCAACTGTGTTCACATTTGTTGTGACTCTTTACAGTGTGCCCTTTTTTTACAAAATGGAGTTTTGTTATTTTTGTTTGCAGTGGTTCTCAAAATATCGTACAAATAAGTTTGAACAAAAAATGGGCCCAATGAGAACATAAATAGTTCAAACACTGAGAAACTGCAAGTGATTGGTGATGATTATCGTGGTTATAAAAATGATTAAGGCACAGATGACAACTGCAGAGATGTAAATGATGAGAACATACCTATTTAGATAGTTGAAACAACGAGAAACTGCAAGGATCAAGTATAAAAAAGAAGAAGGTTTAGATTACATTGTAATAAACTTATTTTGTACTAGCAGCGCTCCGCGGTTTCACCCGCGTAGTTCCCGTTTCCGTGGGAATACGGGGATAAAATATAGCCTATGTCACCCGGGGAAAGTGTAGCTTCCCAACAGTGAAGGAATTTTTCAAATCGGTTCAGCAGTTTCGGAGCCTATTCAATGCGGGGTCCGTAACCCTCAGCCGTGATGCCTCCCATTCGACATCGCGGCCCACCTCAGTTGCGGTGCACCTCACCGCAACCTGCTTTTTGGCCGCTACGTCATCGGCTTGAAGGCAAAAGCCCTGACGAGCGGCCCCCTTGGAATGTATGGTGGAAAATGTTTACCAACTACAATGTTAAGTTTATTCTTGGGATCAATTCATCCCAACTACGGAACTCTTCATTGCGCGTGGTTGGACATACACTTGACCGTTTTTTTTAATTCTTATTATTATACCGATGGTGCGCAGTATTTATAAGTAGTCTAAGTACCTCAGTGCCCAGACAGTGCCCCACGCGTTACCACCACCGTAGCGGCTACTAGACCTATAATAATTGCCATATTATTTGTGTTTAAACGTATCTACTAAAGTCTACAAACTTTACACCTATATTATCAAATTCATTACAAAGAAGAAGAAGCAGCAATATGAAGTTTGTTGACGGATTTATTTTGTTATGTGTCGTAACGACAATCGTCACGGTCGTGGCGTCAGCAGCTGCGTCCGCGCACTTGCGCGTGAGTCTATCCTCACCAGGATTCCCCCCAAAGATCCTTACACGTGTGAGTCCTGAACCTTCTAAACTGGAGAAGAAAACTGAAGCTACCGATGATATATTTTCTGAACAAGCAGAGGAATTAATCGATACAACTGATGAAGAGAACAATCAAGAAGTTAACAAAGCCGATCTTGATGTAGAAGAAGAACTACAAACAAACACCTGTCTTAGCACGCAGCAAGCGTAGCCGTCGCCGACTGTTCAATAAGACTCGTGGTAGCAAACTGGACTTTACATCTTCCGTTGTTTGGTAAACTTCTTTAGTAGCACAATGTAAATTGTAATAGTGTGTGTGAGATCCAATGCCATGGAGGGAGCCTAATTTTTTTTATTCAATCTTCTTTAACTAGGCATGTATACACATTATTCATAAACAAATTGTAAATGTTTGTTTGTAATGTCACAATGTAAGCTTTTTACTAAATCCAGTATGAAAGTTACGATTAAGTATAGTATCTACTTACTTACTTATAAAATAAAAAAAATAAAAATCCGTTTGGTAATGTTTTATACTTTTACTATCTAGCTTTTGCCATCGCCTTCGCCCGTGTGGAGGTAGGAATATATGTACTTATATGATTGCACACACATTTAAAAAGACAAGAATAAAGGAACATAAAAATACGTACAAAGGTGATGCTTATTATCTCGCGGGAACCCTCTCCCGAGATAAAAGTACCCTATAAACTGTCTGTGTGCCGAATTTCATGCAAATCCTTTCAGCTGTTTTGGCGTGATTAAGTAACAAACATCCAAACATCTAAACATGGGTGTATTCATATACGATGGTTACAGTTAAGGGTACACTTTTCGCGGGCTCGAACTCACTGGTGGGCCTGGCTAAAAAGCACGCTGTCTCTCCAGGCTTCATGTCCGACAGAGGTAGTATCAGTGATGAGCAGGTAGACGCTAGTCTACACGCACAACGTTATCGAGTGAGCTGCAGGATCAGTTATAGTAAAACAGGCGTAAAAAATTAAGAAAAGTCCTTCGGAAGATCGGGTTTTCTGAAAAAATCACTGCATAAATGAATGACCAATTATGTTTGTTGAAATTTTCGATAATCGAGCTTTGTCGGTACCGACTTGGTTTTAGATTTTACACTCCTTTTATGACCAAAGTTAGGTTAAATTAGCAAGAAAAACGAATCTTTGTTGGCTCATAACTTTTTAATGGCTTTTTATTTTAGTATTCTGTTTCCGTACAGACAATATTGATAATGAGAGAAAACCACACCATGTTTTATTTTTGATGTACATAGTCAAACAGTGGAGTAAAACCCTCCCGAAGTTTGTATGGAAAAAATGTGGACAAGTGCCACCTTAAGAGATGTTTAAACGTCAAAAATGTATGGTTCTTTCATCCTTATAAAATTTTATGCACTGCCACGTCCTAAAAACAGTTGTCCCCTAAAACTGTCGATGGAACACATGAACCAACACCGCAACACGAACCTATGTATGTACTTATAAATTCTATCGTTTGCCTTAACTTATTAACTCTTTACCTCCAACGTTCTACTCGCCCATTGTCAAGGTTTTTACACAATTGGACAACAATGTCAGGTCGCTGAATATAAATACAAAAGTGACTATACATACAGGGTGGCATCTGCGCGCAACCTGGGGCCTAAGTCTGCTATTTTCATAAATTCGTCATTCCAACACGATCCCATTGTCATTTTGCTAAAAGTTCGTAATCTGCTAAATTCATAATGGTCGATCAATGGTCGGTCAATGGTCTCGTAATAGAATTGTGTTATAATGGCATTGTCGTATTGCTATTATTATAAAACCCGTTAGAAGAAATGATTTTCGAAAAAATACTACTAAATTTGAACATTTATTCATGCCAGATTTCATTTAAATGTATGTACTTTTACATATTATTTTTTAACATATTATTTTAGGAACTGTAGAAAATTACCGCCAAGTCAGTCATTAAGTTGTCATTATTTATGTACGAGATTACCAATAAATGACATTTCTTTCAATGGAGTGTCAGTGGCTGACCATTGGAAAGTCATAATGACGCCATTTAGTAGATTACCAAACTTGTCAAAATCAACAATTATGAAATCAATGATAGACCATTCTGACACTATTGTAATAGCAGACTTGAGGCCCTGTTATCATGGGCACGCCACAATTGCGGCGGTAAGTATTTAAAATAAAACAAATTTATTTGACCGCATTTGTAAAAATAAAACTCATAAGTATTCAAAACCCCTGTAATAGTTTGTTTTAATGCAAGAAAAGCAAATTTTTTGACCATACATGTTCACAAGTAACTTAGGTTTAAGAGGGAAGCGGCAGGGAAGCCCGTGGAGTTAAAATTTTCTTACATTTTTTGCAATTTGCAGGTATCAGGCAGTACCAGGCAGTATGTAAAATTTGCAGATATCGGGCAGTACCAGGCAGTATGTAACATTTTTTTTTAGTAACTCACTACAGTGATAAACTTATATTTTTTGATACCAACAGTTTTGTTGTTAAGTTAAAATCGACAAGGAATACAGTGTATCTGCCCATTAGGTTTAGACTTAAAATAGCGAGGCTATTAGCTTATATAAACCCAGACATATGTACTATGTCGAAGTCTTCTTTGATTAATGTTAGTAATGGTACTAACACTACTTTTGATTCGCCTAGTAGTTTAAACTTTTAGGTGCGACAACGGGTGAGCCGCATATGTTGAATGTTGTTCATCAAAATATGCAGGGTCTGTCCGGCAAAGAGCTTGAGTTAAGCTTATTTATGGAGAACTATGATGTTCAGGTGTTATGTTTGACTGAACACTGGTTGAAGGAACATGAAGTAGTGTTTATCAATGATGATAATTTTACTGTTCAAAGTGCATTTGTAAGAAAAACTGCTATTCGCGGTGGATCTTTAGTTCTTGTTTCAAACAAGTTAAAATGTAAACAACGTTTAGATTTAGCTAACCTTTCTATTGAGCGCACTATTGAGTTGTCTTGTGTTGAACTCGAGCGATATGTTATAATTTGCGTTTATCGACCCCCCTCTGGGGATTTCATTCGTTTTGAATCGGTAATGGAGGATTTACTCAATAAGTTAAAATCAAGTAATAAAAGTATAATTTTATGTGGAGATTTTAATATTAATATTTTAGATGTTACTCCATTAAGTATTAGACTTCTCAATCTGTTTAGGTCTTTTAATTTAATTAACTTGTTTTTTGAACCTACTAGGATCACGGCATCTTCGTCAACATGTCTTGATAATATGTTTACTGATTGTGATGCCAAAAATAAATTAGTACTAACTGACTTAACGTCCGACCACTGTGGTTTATTAGCTAGCTTCCCCATGCCATTACATAAAAAGCGACCACGTACACTTGAATGTAGGCCTTATACAGCTAGTCGTTGCAAAAGGTTTAAAAATAATATAGCTCATAGAATTACACCATCCATAGCACAACACGAGAATCCGAATGAAATTTATGAAGCCCTTTTTGATGTTGTGCAAAAAGAGTATCAATCTGCTTTCAAGACCAAAACCATTAACATTAATGGCTCCTCAGCTGGCTTTAATCAATGGGCTACTCCGGGTATTTACAAAAGTAGAGCGAGACTATACGAATTATATGGATTGAAAAAATACAGGTTTGATACTCCTTTCCTAGAGTATGTCAAAAACTATTCAAAATTATTTAAAAAGATTAGTGCTTTTGCAAAATCGAAATTTTTAAGTGACACAATTAAAAATTCTAACAATAAAGTTAAAACCACTTGGAAAATAATTAATAATGAAACGGGCAAGTCTGTTAAACAAGACAATCAACTTGAGATTTTGGTCGACGACAAATTAATTATTACAGAAGCTGAAGTAGCGGAGGCATTTAATGAGTTTTTTGCCAACATACCTGTAACTACGACTCGCTCTTTAGATTCATCCCCGTCTAAAGCAGAATACCTTTTGCATAGTAGTGTGCCTAAATGTAGTGACCTATTCAGTTTCGAACATGTAACGCCTCGTGACGTAGTTAATGTTTTTAACACACTGAAGTCTAAAAACACTGGTGATTTCTGGGGCATTTCCATTAAACTTTTAAGTAATATTATAGAAATTGTAGCCCCCTATCTAGCTGTCACTTTTAATAAATGTGTTGATTCAGGAACTTTTCCTGACCTCATGAAGAGTAGTAAAGTAATACCATTATTTAAATCAGGTAATAAAAATGACATTCGTAATTTCAGGCCTATTTCTATCTTACCTGCATTTAGCAAAATATTTGAAAAGTTAATACTCAAGCAGTTGCTAAAACATTTTAATTTAAATAGCCTCCTTCATAATGAGCAATATGGCTTTACAAAAGGTCGTTCGACTACTGATGCGGGTGTTGCTCTGTTGAAACACATATTTAACGCATGGGAGAACTCGCAAAATGCTATTGGAGTTTTTTGTGATCTCTCAAAAGCCTTTGATTGCGTGCACCATGAGACGCTTTTGTGTAAACTTCGTTATTACGGTGTCCATAACGATGCTCTAAACGTAATAAATTCTTATTTGCAAAATAGGGTTCAATGTGTAGAAATTAATGGTAAAAAATCTTCCGGGCTGCCAGTTCAGTTAGGTGTGCCTCAAGGCTCAATACTCGGCCCATTCTTGTTTTTAGTATATATTAATGACTTACCGTTCTATTTAAAGGGTATTTGTGATGTTGTACTGTTTGCAGATGATACTTCTCTTATTTTTAAAGTAGATAGGAATAGACAAGACTTTGACGACGTAAACAGTGCACTCTCAATGGTTACGGATTGGTTTACGGCAAATAACCTTGTTCTCAATGCCAAAAAAACGAAATGTGTAAAGTTCGCCTTACCGAATGTTAGAAATCTAGGTCCCAATATCGTCTTAGATAAAGAGGTGCTTGAAACCGTAGACACGGCAGTATTTCTGGGCATAACAGTAGATGCCAAACTTCAGTGGGGATCACACATATCAACACTAGCAGGGAGGCTCAGTTCAGCCGCCTACGCCGTCAGAAAAGTAAGACAATACACTGACGTCGATACAGCTCGATTAGTATACTTTAGTTATTTTCACAGCGTTATGTCCTACGGTATTCTGCTGTGGGGCAAAGCCGCTGATATTCAAAATATTTTTGTCCTTCAAAAACGTGCTGTTCGTGCAATTTACCAGTTAGGTGGCAGATTTTCCTTGAGGGACTTTTTTAAAGATATTGGTATTCTCACAGTGGCATCACAATTCATATTAGCTAACATCTTATTTATTAGGCAACATATACACTTGTACACTAAAAACAGTGATATTCATACCGTTAACACTAGAAACAAGGACAAACTACGTGCTCCCTTTCACCGGCTTCATAAGGTTCATAACTCATTTGTTGGGCTTGGTATAACTTTTTATAACAAGCTTCCCACTTCTTTGCTAGATTTGCCTTTTGATGCGTTTAAAGTTCAAGTAAAATCCATCCTTTGTTTAAAGGCTTACTATTCCATTAACGACTATCTAAATGACAAGAATAGTTGGTCGCTGTGATTAACACAAGACAATGTTTATGTTCTTTCTCCAGAATTAGCGTACCTAGTGACAGGTTATATGGGTTCATATATTTATTTAGTTAAATACTTTTTTTTTTTTTTTTAATTTTATTGACCAAGTGTTTTTTTATCATCTATCTAGTAAGTCATTAGTTATTGACTTATAGAGCCCTTTATACCAGGAAACTTTTATTTTAGGTAATATGCGAGATTGTTTATTACTTTGCCTATGTATGTATAGAATCAAGTCCATCCGACTAAACAGACAGCTGTGCTGCTGGGGAGTTTGTTGCGCCACTTCTTCTTCCCAGCTAAAGCACTAGGAAGTGTCGAAGGGTGGGCGTTTTTGGGGGACTGTCTTATGTATTTTGACGTTCGAAAAGTGCTGATTCTCAGCCTAATTTGAATAAATGACTTTTGATTTTGATTTTGATTTTTGCAGGTATCAGGCAGTACCAGGGAGTATGTAAAATTTGCAGGTATCAGGCAGTACCAGGCAGTATGTAAAATCATCAATAGAAATTCATTTAATCACCCATTTAATGCCTATTTCATAAAAAAGTTATTCAGTTGAATTAAACGAAGGAGGATTCTTTCTATAGAATAATTAAATGATTATAATTATTATTATTATTCTGTAATTATATACGTGTTACGGTCGCAAATCCTGTAAATTGCAGAAAACGTAAAAAAAATAGAATTTCGTGGGTTACACTAACGCATCTTTAATTATATGTATTATGATGACACATAGACAAAACTTATTCTGTTTTAGTTTTCCAACTTTCCACAGTAGGATAACACTTTAAATGCTTACTTTAATAAAGGCCCGCCGTCGAATCCGTTCAAGACACCTGTCAGTACGACAATTCTTATAAACTAAACAACCAAATTCGCAAAACACGTATTTGTTTGAATGAAACTGACAGGTGTCAAAAACATTCTCTCTCGACGGGCGGACTGTTATTAAAGGTAATTAAACATTGATTTTTTCGGAGAATAGCTTCGGCAGGTTTTGCCAGCACTCGTAGTATTTCGCGTCCAGCTTCTGGCAAGTCTCTGCTCCCCACTTCGTTATGGCTAGGCTTAGTGAAGACTCGAACATAAAAGCCTAGAAAAAACACGTAGAATAAGTTTAAAACATACGTTGATAATAATGAAACAAGAACTAGTACTTCTTTGCTCTTGTTTTATAAATATTTTTGATAATTATACAAGATGTAACAGAAAAACGCAATACCTGAAAGCAGATTGCTCCTAATTAACTACAGAATCAATTTCAGTAATTTTTAGTATGGGTTTTTTATATGTATTTTGCAATCCCTACCGCTGATTGAGCCAAATAAATTCAATCTTCACTCAAAATTATAAGACTCAACTTTAAACGAATAAAGTAGGTAATGCTTTTTTTTTTGGGTTGGAAATCATCAAATAACTTCTCCCGCTCTGGGTGGAGCAGGAGGGCGTGTCAGACTTTTACTGATTAAAACCCACCCGTGTTCCCTCAGTAGCCCGTATGCCAGGGGCTGTGGTATCTCTTTCGAACCAACCCGCACCCCTGGCAGGCATCGGCCCTTGCGGGCCCCATCATTTTGTGCTGACATCTCTTTGAGGCGCGCGTGGAACACAACGCGCCGTCGACTTGGGCTTGGTCCTTACCGGACAGCGAGCTACCCATTACTCGCCGTCCGCAAGGTCATGTCTACGGTGGCCGGAAATCGGCCTGGGATTCCCGACGCCCGGGGCGTCTCCGTATCCTGCGGCGGCTAGGGTCGCGAGGGCGCATAGACTGCCTCTCCCTCACGTGCGCCGCCTCCCTCTTCGCGAGCATCACTGCTTCGCTGAAGGAGGTTGCGGCTCCCCATGCCCTCTCGCTCCGTACCATGGCCTGGACCAGGGCCTGACGCGAGAGATCGCCGCCGCCGCTCGCCTCCATGAGGACACGGCGGTGCTCCCCCCAAGCTGGGCAGACCGCCACCGAAACAGGAACCTCCCGAAACAACCGTGTCCGATGAGGACCTGCGTCAGGCGGAAGGTGAGGACGCCATGCCGCCTCTCAAACCACTCCTCAAAGAGGGGACTTACCGCCGCAATCGTGGCGTGCCCAAAGTAGGTAATGCTAGGGTCAACATAACAGTTAGCTTTCAAAAAGAAAACATTTGGTTATTGTTTTATGCTTTTAACTCTTATACTCTAATTGGGGTGTAAAAGGTCTTGCGTTTTTGTTTCACGTTGTATAGCTTATTCAGCCTATGGGAACTGCACCCTAATTGCGTAACTCACGATTGATCATAATTGGTTTCGTCTTCACAGTTAAACAATATTCATTGCGTTATTTATGTTGTCGAACAGACACATTTTTCGAACATATGAAGCAATGGTTTAACAATCCGTTTCAAAACGATACAGATTATGATGAATCGTGAGTTACGCAATTAGGGTGCTGTTCTCACAGCTGGGACACGCCTCCTCTCTAAGAGAGAGAGTGGGTCATAAGCCACCACGCAGGCTCAGTGTGGTTTGGTAGATCCGATTTTCTGCAGATGTTTTCTACCACCGTTTCGAGAGCAGTAGTAATGAAATTGAACACAAAGTAAAGCGCCTGCCTGAGTTCCAAATCAGGACCGACAGGTTTTATTTTTTTAGCAGACACATTTTTCGAACATATGAAATTAATCATTAAAAAAATCGACACACATAGTCACGTCCCATCTCGCGCGGGATTTGCCTCCGCGTGGCCAAGGCTTTAATCGCCATTTTAGACACCCACGAATTATTTATTTACTACCGGAAACTTGTATAACCAACAGACCGACCCCAGTTTTCAGCCTTGTACCTGAGTATTCACAGCAATTTTCTGGGGAACCAGCTCTCCATAAGAAGCACCATTAAAGCACTTGTCATCGGGCCCATGCGGAGTCATCATGGAGTGAAGAGAAGCGCCTCCAGGCAGGAAACCTCCTTCCTTCGCCTCGTATGCACCCAGAATAAGGCCCATGAACTCACTCATGCAATTTCCTGGAAATTTACAAGAAATTGAATGCTAAAAATATGATATTTTTACTAGCTATGCTAGGCTAGATGTACAGACGCCAGCACATCAAGTTATCCCAAACTGTCAAATTTTCCCAATTGAACATGAACCGTATTCATTTGTAATAAAGTTGAAACACTTTCAAATACATTTTACAGATTGGGGTAGCTTGATGTGCTGGCGTCTGTACTAGTACATAAATTAATACAATCAATTTAAGTAACAGAATAATTTTGTAGGATGTTGCTGATACATTGCTTCAGAAATGTTCCAATAACGTCGGATACTTATACAAATAAAAAACTGCTGTTTCATAGAACGGTGAAAAGGGCCAATATGTGTGGAACAATTTTTTTGAAGTGAAAACTTCTTTAGGCGCGTTGAGCACTTTTTGGGTGAAAAAAATCAAGGAACTCGCGTCATCGTCACCGAACGGTTCTCATGAGCTATTTTAATTTATAATTTTTATTTATTTAATAAAAACGTATGCAAAAACAGTACATTTAGTCAATAGTAGTAAATTTCCCACACAATTATAGTGCCTAAAAATAAACTATTTCTAAAATATTTTAACAAGTGCAAATGTTAGGTTGCGACTCGCCCGATCTAGGTTTATTCAAACCTGTGTTTCGGGCCATCACTTTACATTTCAATTAAATTGGGGCATTAACATTTAAAATTAAATTAATATAAAAATAATCTATTAACAACTATGAGATAAAGCATATTGGTAATTAAACATGAATACCTACAACTAAGCCAATGTAAATACTACAAAAGTAAATACACGAGGGAATTATTAATTATCGTCATGACATAATTTCTAGAAGTTTTTCTGTGTCTGTGTAATTTAGTAACGCTAAGTATTCTCATAACATAGTACTACATTTTTTATAGCTTAAACTATAGATGCTCATTGATTTGTTAAGTCTATTATACAGAAAAGGACCTAAAAACACATAAAATCGATTAGCAAACGCAAGTCTAGTTTGAGGCTTTATGCAAACTAAATCCTTCTATTATGTTTACCATGGAGCACAATGATGAATACTGTGTATACAACGTGTAACGGAAAGGGTATATACATACCAAGTGCACGGCTTCTTTGGATGATAACAAACGATATTGGAAGGGTTTTTTTATCCTATCTCTACATGTTCGGAAGGTATGAGAATTTTTAATGCATTGATACCAAAAACCGAACTTTTCAAATTGAAATAAATACATCACTCGGAAGCGATTTATTGTGATATTGACAAGCAACGTCGAAAGTGATTGACCTACGTAGTGCGGTGACACGTTTGTTATGATTTGAGTTTAAGAAACATAAGAAACCGAAAATTTGTTATCAATTCTTAGAGTATTTGTTAGAATAAAAAGAGTATGTATTATTTTCATATCGGTCCTTTTTGTTCTATGTAAATTTATTCTTCTACTTAGGTATTCTTTTGTATACGAGTATTCCATTAACTGACAGACAAAAATGATCTTTCATGTTGTCAACGAGAATAAAACAAAAATATAAGTTTTATCTAACTTCTATTTTATTATCTACTAATTCTCATCATCTCCTGCATTCCACATTATTAAAAGCACTCTGCTAGTGGGACCAATGTACCACTACTAACAGGTTATGGGCAGCAACTTGCAGGGGGATGTCTAATGGCAACAAGAGTTCTCATAGAGAGGTGAACTCAAAAATGGCACATAATACGGAGTCTTCAGGGAGTAGTGGGTTGCCCTCTATAGAGAAATTAGATGGTAACAGCAATTACGCGACATGGAAGTTTATGATGGAGTTACATCTTGTTCACGATGACTTGTGGGAGTTTACAAGAGTCACACCTGAAACGACCGATGTGCATGGTATGAGAAAAGACCAAAAAGCTAGAGCAAAGATTTGCTTGATGATTAGACCTCATTGCTTGGTCCATGTACGCAAAGCTAAAACAGCGAAAGATGCTTGGGAAGCATTAATGAGTGCGTTCGAGGACAAAGGTCTGAATAACCGCTGTCGGCTACTTGCAAAGCTGGTGAGCATGAAGCTAGAGCAATTCCCATCAGTAAGGGAATATGTCACATCTGTGATGATGGTATCTCAGGAACTTCAAGACCTAGGAAAGGAGGTTGACGATGAACTGTTGGCTGCTCTACTTCTTCAAGGCCTTACCATAGAGTTCCAACCAATGAGACTAGCCATAGAAAATAGTAACGTTGTTCTTACTACCGACTATGTAAAGATGAAGCTTTTTCAAATGGAAGATACCTATTCGGCAAGCATGAGTGCAAGCCAACCGACTTCAGCACTAATGTCAAATAAGCATAAGGGTAAGAGTACACCGAAGAAGATCAAACAAAAGATCAAGTGCTTTATTTGTGACGGACCACATAAGGCACGTGAGTGCCCTGATAACCCAAAAGGGAAGAGGGAAGCTCTTCAAGCCTTTGCGTTCGGCATGTCAGTTCCACAGACAGAAGACTGGATCATCGATTCTGGAGCGTCGACACACATGACGAATCGCAAATCTTGGTTTAAGAACTTAAAGGATACTCCTAAGTCTTTGAGAGTGACTTGTGCGGATGGTAAAGAGGTGTTCGGTGCAGGTGTGGGTACGGTAGTATGCAAGTCAGGATTGACAGTCAGCAACGTTACGTATGTGCCTAAGTTAGCTTCTAACTTATTGAGTGTGAATGCAATTGCGAAAAAGGGTAACGTGGTAGTATTTACAGATAAATGTTGTGACATCTATAAGAAAAATGAGTGTGAGGTGCGAGGTAAGCCTGTTGTGAAAGGTGTGGAAGAACGAGGTATTTATAAAATTAAGTGCTGTTCACAGGGTTCTGCACTATCAACAACTGAGCATGACCAGCAGATGTTATGGCATCGGAGGATGGGACATCTTGGTATGCATAACCTTAAACTACTGAGAGATAAGATGGCAACAGGAGTAAGTTTTCCTGATATTTCTTCTAAACTGGAGTGTATATCTTGCATTATGGGAAAACAAACGAAACAGCCGTTTCGTAAAACAGATGCAACGAGAGCTACGGAAGCATTAGGTTTAGTGTTGTGTAGTTTGCGGAATCCAGCATCAACTGACAGTGGAGTATACACCAGAGCAGAATGGCGTAGCTGAACGGGCCAATCGCACCATCTGCGATAAAGCAAGAACCATGCTACATGAGTCAGGATTAGAAAAGCGTTTTTGGGCTGAAGCTGTCCACCACGCCGTGTTCTTAAAGAATAAGTCACCAACGATTGCGGTGAAGAATATGACTCCGGATGAGAAATGGTCAGGCAAGAAATGTGACCTAAGCATGCTAAAAACTTTTGGGTGCAAAGCGTTTATGCACATTCCTGATCAAAAGAGGACTAAGTGGGATGTAAAAAGCAGAGAGCTTATCCACACAGGTTTCGACGACAATGCGAAAGCGTATCGCCTTGTGCATCCTACTTCCGGAAAAATATTTAAGGCCAAAAATGTTGTGTTTTTGGAGAATCAAAAATACAAAGAGCTACAAGAAAAATTGCAAGAGGAACCAGAGATAATACTTCTACGAGATGAATCAATTGTCAGGAATACAGTAGAACCAGATGTTTTGCAACCTCAACAAGAGGATGGTGATGTTAGCAACGTTCCTAGAGTGGAACAAGAACAAGAGAGTTTTGCTGAAAATGAAGTAGGCATTCATGAACCAGAGGATGTGGAGTTTCAAGATTGTGAGTCGGACGTAACTGAGGATCGACCACAAGAGGTGGAACGGAGGTACCCACTCAGAGACAGGAAACCCAAGGAGTTCCCGGATCATGTTCTATACCATGCAGTGGAAACAGAACATGACCCTACTACGGTTCAAGATGCACTGTCAAGGCCTGACAGTAGAGAATGGAAAGCAGCGATTCAGGAGGAGCTTGATGCTTTAAAGAAAAATGGAACTTGGACTTTGGTAAAACCTGGACAAGCGAGCAATGTTGTAGATTCGAAATGGATTTTTCGAATTAAAGAAGAGGCGGGAAATAAGCGAAGATACAAAGCTCGGCTTGTTGCCAGAGGTTTTAGCCAAAGATGGAGCATTGATTATGACGAGACATTCTCTCCAGTGGTGAGACATAGCTCCCTAAGAGTCCTCCTGGCATTGGCAGCTAAGAGTGGCCTAAACGTTGATCAAATGGACGTAAAAACAGCTTTCCTGAATGGAGACTTGTCTGAGACGGTCTACATGAAACAGCCGGACGGTTACGAAGAAAAAGGAAAGGAAGATTATGTATGTCTCCTTAAACGTTCGCTTTACGGCTTAAAGCAATCCCCCAGAGCTTGGAACAATAAACTGAACAATGAGTTATTGCACTTGTCCTTCAAACGATCCAAAAATGAGCCATGCATTTATATGAGATCTCAGGGTAAGAAGGTCATCATTTTAGCAGTGTATGTGGATGATATGCTGATTTTTTGGAACGACGCGGAGGAGCTGCGTAAAGTAAAGCGAGACCTTATGTCAAAATTTCATATGAAGGATCTTGGGAAGGCAGAGTATTTTTTGGGAATGCACATAACACAGAGCGATATTGGAATCAAAGTTGACCAAGAGAAGTATGTTGAAAAAGTTTTGAAGGTTTTTGGGATGGCTGATTGCAAAGTTGCGTCAACCCCATTAGTTTCAGGACAAAAGCTTGTTAAACCTGGACTAGAACATAAACCTGATCTGAGGATTCCATATCAAAATCTAATTGGTTCGCTGATGTACATATCTGTTTGTACGAGACCAGATATTGCACATGCAGTCAATCATCTGAGCCAGTTCAACGCTTGCTTTGCTGAAGAGCATTGGATAGCCGCAAAAAGAGTGCTCAGATATTTAAAGGGTACTAAATGCCTTGGGCTACAGTATAAGAGAACAGGAATGCATAAGGTACAGGGCTATGCAGATGCCAGTCATGCCATTTGTCATGATAGGAGATCATACTCGGGTATGGTTTTTCTACATATGGGAGCTGCAATATGTTGGGAAAGCAGAAAACAGAGCAATGAGGCTGAGTATGTAGCTATATCAGAAGCTGCTAGAGAAGCAATATTCTTAAAGAGATTGATTTCGGAGGTCACTGGTCAAGTTGAGATGCCAATGAAGATCTTCAGTGACAGTCAATCTGCTGTTGCTATTGCGCAGAACCCTGTACACCATCAACGCACAAAGCACATAGACGTGCGACACCATTTTGTGAGAGAGGCAGTTGAGCATGGCCATATTGAATTAGAGTATGTAGAGACAAGTCGTATGGTTGCGGATGTTCTAACGAAACCTCTGTTGAAAGGGAAGTTCAACTGGTGTACGCTGGGTATGGGTGTTGTGTGATTGAGTGATGGGTGAAAGTAGAGTAATGAATTTAAGGAGGAGTGTTAGAATAAAAAGAGTATGTATTATTTTCATATCGGTCCTTTTTGTTCTATGTAAATTTATTCTTCTACTTAGGTATTCTTTTGTATACGAGTATTCCATTAACTGACAGACAAAAATGATCTTTCATGTTGTCAACGAGAATAAAACAAAAATATAAGTTTTATCTAACTTCTATTTTATTATCTACTAATTCTCATCATCTCCTGCATTCCACATTATTAAAAGCACTCTGCTAGTGGGACCAATGTACCACTACTAACAGTATTTTATTTTGAGCTGCAACAATGTATAGTGAGTGATTCTTTACCAGATGTTATCCTTAGTGCTTAAGGATAGCATTAGGGTTTCTGTTACACCCTATATGGGTGAACACTGGGTGACCGAGTACAAGAATGAGTCGCGAGTTGATGTCTTTTGCAGGAAAAGTCCCCTTCTTTCATTAGGAATTCTAATTATTTTATCCCTTTCTTTCCCTTTGTATTTTTATCTTAAAACCTTTAATGGCGGTCGATCGCTCGTTGATCAATTTTTTACCGAGCTGATTGCTAGCAATCAGGACCCAAGGACCCAATGTGGAATCCTGTATTGACGATTAAAAAAATACACACTCCTGTCGTTTTAATTTGAATAACCGATGATAAATTTGAATCCATGGATTCATTTGGTTACCATAATGATAACAGCTTCCATGTCTCTGCCGCTCTGTATAATTTTATTTTCCGGTGGTATGTACTAAGTAGGCAGGTACGTAGCGGTTTGAGGCATGGGACAAAATTGGTTTATTTATTTTAATAATTATTATAATAATTCCTACAAAATCTTAATAACATAAATAAGATGACATGACAGCCCAAGCTGAATGCGTTTATATACATTTTCACAGTACCTATACATGACGCAGTGGCGCTCCTTTAAGTGGGCCGAAACAACTAATGCACAGGTGACCAGAGGGCAGAGTATCTCTCTTACTGAAACGAATGCCCTTTTTTTAACTTTCAACATAAACAATAATCCTAAACAGTCGTTACGGGGTAGTCAGAAGCTCGAGAGTCTGACAACCAGTTTTGCCGAAGGGTATAATGTTACGCAGTAGCCGGATTGTGAAGGTTAAATTAGCAGTCGCTCCATATAAAAAGTGTTTAGCTGTATCCGGTTAGAACAGAAGCCGACCCCAACGTAGATGGGAAAAAGGCGACGAATATTAATAATCAAAAACACCGTAGATCCGAAATCATACTTGATCAAAAAAACTATTTGTTAATCAATAATTAAGAAAAAGTATGTAAAAAAGTACTCTCGCTGAGGACAGGATTCGAACCTGCGCGGGTATAACCCATTGGATTTCAAGTCCAACTCCTTAACCACTCGGAGACCTCAGCTACGAACGATATGATTGAATTTATTGAGTATGCTATTAGTAACTGAAAACATATCTATTGTAAAATAAGAAGTATGTATGAACAATGTGAAGTAATGAGCACCAGCTGCTTATTATTTATTTTTAGAATTCCGCGCCCCCTGCCGGATAATAGGGTCATTTCTAATTTATTAAAAACTATTCTACTTGGAAGATTGGGACGAAATAAGTAACAGAAAAATAAAAGTAAATTGATTATTTATCTATTTTCTTAATTAAAAACGATTTAAAGAAAATCTATTTTTCGTTGTTTTGAATTTACCTCCAAAATGCTCCTTACAATGACTTTTTATCACGTGACCACGCGTGACATCAACTTTGTGTAAACTAAAGTAGTTAGTAAGTAAACAAGTGAATGTTGAGTTTATAATTAACAAGATTTTTAATGGATAGAGTGATATTACTGGTGTGCGGTGGCCTCTGTGCACAAATACTATAAAATTGCGCCAAACTAAGTATTTCTACCGGTGCCGTTTAAACACAAAGCTCACGATGTCACGTGATAAAAAGTCATCTTAGGGAGCATTTTGGCGGTTAATTCAAAACAACGAAAAATAAATTTGATTTTAATCGTATTTAATTGAGCAAACGTATTTATTTATTCACAAAATCCACAGCTCTTCCACAATTTCACTAAAAATAAATAAACTAAAAAAAAAATAGGTCAAATCTGTTAAATATATCGTTCCAATCTTCAAAATAAAATACTTTTTATTAAATTGGAAAATACCGGTGCGCAAGTAACACTATCCACATAATAAAATAAACCTATAAATCTACTTAATTGTGGCTGACTGCAATATCAACAGACAATCCACAGACATATAAACAGTAGAGACAATCGGACCATGTTTTTTTAATGTTTGTATTTGTTTGGAAATGTATGTATACCACTGACTTATAAATCATATGGACTTGAAATGTTTGACTATAGAAAAAACAATTATACAAATATGAGGCATATCGACACCGAAATCATAAAAATGCTGTCATCTCTTTTTAACTTTCATAATTTTGCGTAAGTGAAAAAGGACATCAGTGTTTTTGACAGGTACCATAATGGCAACCCTTCATTCCTAGCGTCATTACATACCTATTTGCGGCCGGTCGCCATTTTATCCTCTCGCTGCTAAGTAGCAAAGTTGGGGTACGTCAACTGTCAAATGCTCTTGATCTGTGGTTGTAATTTGTGAATTTGTGAGTAATTTTGCTGTGTTATTGCGTTTGAACTCGGTTCTATAGTGGAAATCGTCAAATGCAAGATGCCCAATTGCAATATAATCGGATGTGGCATTAAAAGAAGCGGAAATCACCCGAACATAACTTTGCACCAGTACGTACTTAATTTCAGCTGAAATATCTATAGATTTTGATAATAAACATAAGATTCTGTATTTGTAGAAGAGTTTCAACAGTTTCCCTTCACAATTTCCCTTTTACCTTTATTATCAACAGTAATATTTGTACCTATTTCATGAAATCATTTTCTTGTTATTATAGGGATAGAGTAGTGCATTCATGACATTTTTATATTTATCGATATTGCTATAATATGGTTCTTTATTGGTTTTTTGTTTTACTTTCCAGGCTGCCTGCTAACAAAGTAAAAAGAAAATTTGGCTGGAAACAATTGGTGCAGAAAATTTAAAGATGTCAACAAAAACAATTAATATCTGTTCTCTTCACTTTTAATAAAAAGTGTAATAGAAGTATACATGAATTTGAGTTACAAATATTATGGGAAGAAATCTACTGAAAGAATATCACGCAGAAATTACCTGAACAAAATTGTATGGTTTAGAAATGAATGAGATTAATTTGTTTAATATTAAATACTTTATTTTAAATAATTATTGTTGACTTTTAATTTAAACCCAAAATCATCGGCATTTCAGAAATGATAGGTGTTGAGACGTCCGTGCAGGGAGCCCATCGCGGATGTAGTGTCATTTGCTTTCTTAGAATTTGTACCCTCCGCTCCGTGTCGAACGTCTACCTAACGCAAGGCTCTCGGTCTAGAATAACACTAACATTTCATATAAATTGACACAAACTTATTCGATGTACAGACGCCAGCACATCAAGCTACCCCAAACTATCAAATTTCCCGAATTTAATATGAACCTTATGCTTATGGAATAGAGATGAAAATCTATCAAAGAAATTTGACAGATTGGTGTAACTTGATGTGCTGGCGTCTGTACCTACTTACTTATTTTAATTAATAATGGCAATAGGTACCTACATAGTATTAGGGTCATTCTCAGGAGACTCATTATTTGGTTGACTTCGGTGTCAATTTTTTTTTTATTAAGTCCTTGTTAACATGAAATATCAAATCTAGAGTTAATTTAAAGCATGTTAGTAGTAGAGTGTTAACTCTAGATTTGATATTTCATGCCTAAATTAGAAAACAAAAATGACACCGAAGTCAACCAAATAATGAGTCTCCTGAGAATGACCCATTAAAAACGATGGTACGGAAAAATTAATGCGCGAGTCCGACATACAGTTGGCCGGTATTTTTTTTTATTTTTCGTTTTCTCAGCAAACCCTTTCATTTCAAACCCACATGGGAATGCATACAAAATAACTAGTCCGCCATCTTTGGGAGTCCGCCATAATGGATTTAGAATGACGTCAGTTAACAGTTAGCTCACCATGCATTGGTGTCAATTCTGTTGTGCACTCGTCATTTCAGCCGAAAGACGTCCACTGCTAGACATAAGCCTTCCCCAAAAGGGGGTTTTGCCATAATAGCCACGCTTAGCAGGCGGGTTGGCGATCGCAGTATGGTTGGAAAATGCATAGAAAACGCTGCTGCCCATTTTCTAGTAAGCAAGTCCCTTAGTCGCCTTCTACGACACCCACGGGAGAGATGGGATGGTGCTATTCTTTTACGTCAGGCACCACACGGAACTGTTGTGCACTAACTGAACTTAATTTAGGCTATTGCTATCTTTGTCTCTCTAATAAAACGAGAAACAGACGGACGTAATTTAGAGCTGTCAAATTTAATTGAACTAATATTTCCATACAAATTAAGGGTAGGTGCACGTAATAAAAACATGTCGACTATAAACACGGTGAAGCGTAGGCATAAGATTGACATCTCTAACTTAGTCGTTCATAGCTATAGCCGTACTTTTCTCGCACTGCCTTTTAGTAAAAAGAAGTGATAGATAGCGATACTCTAATTTTAGATTAGTAATTGAACAAGAGAGTCGGCAGCAATGTCATCCAAACTAAACATGTACGCAAAATTTTAGCTTTTTCAAAAACCGGGAAGTGGCTTAAAAATAACTTTTAAGATTTGTTTACATAGTTATTTATTTTGTTATTTTAACAAGTGAAGCTAAGAAAAGTGTGTTAAAAATAGCCGTTGATATTGAACCGTGACACAATGAAAACATTCTTGCAATCTTTTATCGATGTTATTGTAGAGAAACATCGATAAGGGCTCCCCTATTAGCCGCCATTTTATCTTCTCAATTAAGTGTAGGTATCCACGTTTTTCTTGTAGGTATGCCAAGTCCATATGATTTATACGTCAGTGATGTATACAACCAACCTGTGTGGAAGGAGTTTGCAATCGCCAAAATAGACGAAATTCCATAGGTACAAATTGTCATCCTCTATCTATGTAACCTCTTTAAGGGGCGATTTTTCAAAAATCATTCCTTTCGGCGCCTATGGTTGAGTATTATGTTTCTAGACCTAGCGGTTTAGGTTGTGCTTTGTTTGTCATGGAAAGTTGTGAATGCCAATTCTCGTAATAAAAACGTTGAAAATTTAGTGGCAGTATCATCTCGCCGACAATCAAATGTCAAATGTCAAAAACTTGTCAAAAATGGATGAAAACTTGAGTTATTTTTGACAGATTGAGACTGAGATCACACTGATTTCATTAAGGAGCATATACTCTTGATGGGCTGGCGTCTGTAACTGAATATAATTTAGAAAAACCGTACACCTCATCAGGCTGATATGCGACACTTTGAAGTATGTCTTTGTTTTGTCCAGGGATGAATTTAGGTACCAAAAAAACAAGAAGTAAGCGTTAAGCAATTGTTTATACCACGTTTTTGGAAGACTGTTGGAAGTACCCGGCGAAGAGGGTTCCAAATGAGGAGAAACAGTAGTTTGAGCCGGATTTGCTTGTTGAATTGTCCAACTGTTCATCTTTGGGATTTCCTGGATTATACCCGGTTCTCCCAGGATTCCAAATTAGGAGGAATAATGACCTGTTTTGTTTTTGTTTTTCTACTTCTGTACCTTTGGCACCTTGTGCGTTATGCGGCTTTCCAATAGATGGTTTCCAGTACAAGTAAGTAGTGAAAAAGGATTTAAAAAAAAAAACTCTCGCTGAGGACAGGATTCGAACCTGCGCGGGTATAACCCATTGGATTTCAAGTCCAACTCCTTAACCACTCGGACACCTCAGCTATGAACGTTATGAGTGAATTTATTGTGTTATTTAAAACTTCAGAATATAACAATGTGTAGTAATGAACAAGTGTTTATTGTTAAGTAAATATTATTTACTGAGAACTATTTTTGTTTCGTTGAAGTTAACGTTAGAATCGGCAACGCGGTATAACTTGAACGAACGACTCAAAAAACCCCTAATTCCTAATTATTTTGTATAATAATAGGTCTTTACCTATGAAATTGCCGTTTTGTATGAAAAAATTTAAACGAATTTATTTCATGAATTTTTTATTTGTATTAATCGAAGTAATCACCCATGCAATCAATGCATCTTTGCCATCGCAGTGGCAGTTTATTGATGCCCTTCTTAAAGAAATCAGCTGGACGGGAGGCAACAAATTCTTCAAAGGCATTTTGTACTGCCTCTCGGGTATTAAATTTTTTTCCCGCCAAGAAGTTATCCAAATTCTGGAAAAAGTAGTAGTCTGTAGGCGCAAGGTCTGGTGAGTAGGGCGGATGACGGAGAGCTTCCAACCCCAGTTCTTGCAACTTGGAGACCGTCTGCTGTGCAGTATGAGGTCGCGCGTTGTCGTGCAGGAGCAGCGGAGACGAGCGATTGACCAATGCTGGTTGGAGATGCGCCAGCTTCTCCATCATTGTGTTCAGTTCTTCACAGTACACATCTGCAGTAATGCTCACCCCGTTTGGTAAGAAGCTGTGATGAATCACACCGGCGCTAGACCACCAAACAGTGACCATCACTTTTCTAGGGGTAAGTTTTCGTTTAGGGCATTGTTTAGGTGCTGAACCAGGATCCAACCAACTTGCTGAGCGCTTACGGTTATCAAACAGAATCCATTTTTCATCGCAGGTAACAATGCGGTTCAAAATTCCTTCATTTGTGTGTCTGTTGAGCAGTGCAAGGCACGTCTCGACGCGTACTTCGCGCTGGCGATCATTGAGTTCGTGGGGCACCCATTTGTCAAGCTTTTTTACCTTGCCAATTTGACGCAAATGGACCAATATTGTTTTGACGCTAACGTCGAAAGCTGCTGCTAATTCAGCCGTAGATTGTGTATCATCAGCTTCCACAATCGCCTTTAATTCGTCATTGTCGACCAAAGTCTTCGGACGACCGCGAGGTTCATTTTTCAGGTCGAAATTTCCAGAACGGAAGCGAGCAAACCAATAACAGGTGGTGCGTTGGTTTGTAGTGTTAGCTCCGTAAACGTCGTTGATGTTGCGTGCCGCTTGTGCCGCGTTGCTGCCACGACGGTACTCATATTCCATAATTACTCGAATTTTTAACGTATCCATGATGACGAAAAAGATTGAAATGCGATGAAAATGTAACACTAATCAATAAAGAAATGACTACTTTTAGAAAAAAAAATCCATGTTTTTAAAATAAAATTAATTTGAAATTAGAATTCTTAGCCAAACAAAAATTATTTTGATTTGAAATGGCCAGTACTGCAGAACGGCAATTTCATAGGTAAAGACCTAATATTTTTATCCGACTACGGTGAAGCAAAGAGGAGAGTTATGACTTAGACCTGTATGTATGTTTATATGCATGTAGGTATGTTCATCTGTTCCCTCATTACTTCTAAACTTCTCATAAGAATTCAACAAAGAGGTATTGTTGGGAGCGTCTTGATCGTCCGCTAGGTATATGCTATGTGAGTGATAATATGTGACGTCACATTGACAATTTTTTTTTCGATGATGGCCTGTTAGGTGTCAAACGAAATTGCTTAATTAGCACATTTAAAAATAGTTGTGAGCTAACCCCAAAGTATTTTAAATAAAAAGTAAGTTCGGAAACTAAAACCTTTCAATTTCTTTCTTTCTAGAATGACATGCTGAATTTCTGGGCACAGTTTGCGCACTAGATAAAAACTTACCCTATGCCTCTAAACAGTTGTGTAAATAGGCCCTACGTCAAGTTTTCACCTGTGCTTATTGTCAAACCTCTACAGTAATATCAACGAATTGAAGACAAGTGTTCACAGCTGAGGTGTCCGAGTGGTTAAGGAGTTGGACTTGAAATCCAATGGGTTATACCCGCGCAGGTTCGAATCCTGTCCTCAGCGAGAGTACTTTTTTTACGTATTGAAAATACATTTAATAGTTAGTACCTACACTGAAGGCTTTTTCCGTATCTCTATTTAGATAACAGGGTATAACATATGTTGTTAACATATGTTTTTTTTTTCTGAGGGGCTGATGGGTAAGTAACAAACGCTCGGGTCGATCGATCAGGTTAAGCTACGCTTGCCCAGGTTGGTCCATGGATGGGTGACCATCATAGAAATATAAAAAGCAGACCATCTTTACATACCAAGACCCCTCTGTGCCTCGGAAATCACGTTAAGCTGTTAGTCCTGACTATCATTTGTAGATCTTTTGCAGTCTTAATGGGTCGTCAGAAGCCTGAAAGTCTGACAACCAGTCTTACCAAGGGGTATACCAGTAACTGGATAGATAGGCAGTTTCGGGTCCGGTTTGACTGGAAGCCGACCTCAATATAATTGGGAAAAGGCTAGGTCGATGATGATATTGTTTATTTTTCACGTAACAGGTAAGTAATCAAAGTCCTTCAGTTGTTTCTGCTGCGCATTTCAAACATGTTGCATCTTAAAAGTTTGTTGTTATCAGTGGCGTAGCTACCACCGTATCAGTCGTATCAACGATACGGGGCCCCCAAACTACTGGGCCCCCTAGAGCCCCGACGTTATTATACAGAATGTAAAAAAAAAAACTCAACATCTCAAATACTTGCTGATGACGTCGCTCTTGCTTTCTCTCTCCTCCTGAGTCAGGAGTTCAGGACGCTGACTTTTGTTCTGAATAAAAATAAGCAATATCGTCTTTTCAAGCCTGGCCGCGAAACAAATTCTGATACGGGGCCCCTTAAGGACTAGATACGCCACTGTTGTTGAGCAGACAATTTTTTCGAATACGTGAAGCAATGAATTCGCAATATCCTTCAAAGACTCAGATTCTGATAAACACTAACTGTGTTACACAATTAGGATGCTGTTCTAATTACATTTTTACAGTAAACGTTGACTTACTATGATAATATGGTGGTCGGAAGGTGTTCTCCTGAACGGACCACCTCGGAGGGAAGATCACGAAGTCCGCGATGGCAACCCCAGGCTTCGTTGACGGGCACGTCAGCACCGTGAATATTGATGGGTCCTGCAATTAGAGAGATTTTTGAAAAATGATTTATAAATTGCTATAAATGATCGTCAAAATTACTAACAAATTAGGTACCTAAAATAAGAACAATACTGATGTTCCAAGCAAAAATTATAGGCAAACAATATAGGATTTCGTAGGAAGTCAAATAGGGTGTGCATTATTTTATGGATTGCATCATGAAGTTAGGCTCGGCCCTAGGGCTGCGCCTGGTCGTGATGACTAGTCGTGAATGAATTACGATACTTAGGAGCCGTTCCGTGTGGTACCGGACGTAAAGAATAGCACCACCCCGAAGGCGACTAAGGGACTCACTAGAGAATGGGCAGCAGCGTTCTCTATGCGTTTTACCACCATACTGCGATCACCATCCACCTGCCAAGCGTGGCGATTATGGCAAACACCCCCCAAAATTTTTGGGGAGGCCTATATCCAGCAGTGGACGTCTTCTGCTGAACTGATGATGATGACTTAGGAGCTATTGTATCCAACCGCGCATGGTTAACAGTAAAAGTCAGCCTAGATATCAATGTTGCAGACTTGCTCAACTTTACTTTACGAGTAAGTATATAATATGGGAAGAATAAGGAATAAGGAAGGTTCAACACCTACTCAATTTTGAGTAGGTGTTGACCTTCCTCCCTACTGTTCAACTCCCTAAGTTCAACTCAATTTATATAGTTTTTTTTTTTTTATTATTATTTTGATTCTTGTTGTTTTTACTTTAAATTGTATACTTTATTTCCATATTAATAATTGATTGTTTAATATCATAATGCAAGCTTGCATGTGGTCTCCTATAATTGAAGATGCACAAGGATTCGTATCTTTTTATGTCTTATTATTAGCATGTAAGGTGTAATCTTTGTTGGAGATCCAAATAAATAAATAAATAATTAGGTACTCTAAAACATAAGTATACTTTATGAGGCTAGAGGTAAGGAGAACCGACTCATATTAAGGTGTAAGTTGAAAAAGTGTCCAACTATAAACAGTAAATAACAGTTCCAAAACGCGCCAAAATGGCGCCAGCGTAGGCGTAGGATATGCAATACCGTCTTTACCATAAGGGCACACGGGGCCCGTGCCCAGGGCCCCCCATGCTCAGGGGGCCCCGAAGGACCGATAATTTCTCTCATTTATTCTCAAAACATTTAGCCAACGTCGAAATTTTTGTTTTTCGGGTTGCACTAATTCGCTATCTTTACTTTCCGAAAGGGCCCTAAATTCTTGTGTGCCCAAGGGCCCCAGCATAGTTTAAGACGGCCTCGAGGATATGGTACAGTTGTTGACGGATTTATGTGTGCCGAGTTAGACAATTTAATATTTTCAGTGACTAAGTAGAGTAGTTAGGAACAGTACCTACAGTATACTAAACCACCCCTTAGGCCCCCCTGGATCCGCCACTGAAGCATGTTAAATAAAATTAAATAAATCATGTACAATTATAAATAAACTCACACAGTGATCGTAGAGCACCGCGTTGATGACCATGAACTTGCTGAGGTCGTACTTGTACGGTACGTAGTTGCCATGCCACGCCACCACGTCGAAGGGCGAGTGGTTCTGCTCCGCCACAAATAGGGAGCCTTGGTACTTGTTCACTATCTTGAAACCTGTTGGAAGATAATAGTATAGTAATATAAAATAGGTGTCCCTTTAAAAAAAAGTTTTAATACATGTTTTAAAAATTGAATAGATATACAAACAAACTGTTTCTTGGCAAAAGTGTTTCGGATAATGTAGTCGTTTTGGTTCATCATCATAATTTCAGCCGAAAGACGTCCATCGTTGGTCATAGGCTTCTCCCAAGCTCCGTCCCTTCGACCGGTTCTGTGCTTCCTTCATGCAGCGGATTCCTGCGGCCTTCACAAGGTCATCGGTCCACTTTGTGGGAGGGCTTCCAACTCTACGTCTTCCGGTACGCGGTCGCCACTCCAGAACATGTCGGTCCTATCGGCAATCTGTTCTGCGAGTAATGTGCTGCCCATTGTCACTAAAGTTTGGCTTTGGAGTTCTTCGGGCTATGTCGGTTACCTTGATTCTCCTGTGTATCTCTTTATTCCTGATTCGATCACATGGGGAAACTCCAAGCGTAGCCCTCTCTATTGCCTTCTAATAAGACCCATTGTGAGACCACGTTTCAGTACCATAGGTCATCACTGCAACACTCACTGGTCAAAGACTTTTGTCTTGAGACACTGCGGTATGTGGGATGAGAAGATATTGCGTAGCTTCCCGAACGCTGCCAAGTTGAGTCGGATTCGTCCCTTGACCTCTTTCTCGAAGTTGAACCTAACCTAACTGAACAGTTTGTCTTGGGTAAACGTACTCGTCCACAGCTTCGAGTGCAGCGTCTCCGACCGTTATAAGAGTGGGTGTTACATCGGCTTGGGACAGGACAGGACCTTTGTCTAGTGGTTGTAAGTTAGGCTGGCTGACAAAAATTATGACAACAGAACAACTAATCATGTTTTGTCTTGGATCGAGGTGTCTCATAAACTTAACGGAAAAAAAGGATCCATTATCCAACTGAGTGTAATCCAGTAGAAAGTACCTACTTACATAGCATTCAGAAACAGCGGATAGTTGCGTAATAGGGTATTTTCCGATTTCATAAAAACTATTTTAATTTGAAGATTGGGACGATATATTTAACAGAAAAATAAAAATAAATTTATTTAAATCCATTTTCACCATTAAAACGATTAAAATCAAATTTATTTTTCGTTGTTTTGAACTTACCGCCAAAACGCTCCTTGTGATCACTTATTATCACGTGACATGTGACGTCAACTTTGTTTATACGGCACCGGTACAAATATTTAGTTGGCGCCGTTTTAGAAGTATTTTTGCACAGAGGCACTGCACACTAGTAATATCACTTTATATTCATTAAAAATCTTGTTAATTATAAACTCGACATTCACTTATTTACTTGCTAACTACTTTAGTTTACACAAAGTTCACGTCACGTGATAAAAGTCATCGTAAGAACCGTTTTGGTGGTAAATTCAAAACAACTAAAAATAAATTTGGTTTCAATCGTTTTTAATTGAGAAAATGGATAGAAATCAATTTATTTTTATTTTTTTGTTGAATATCTCGTTCCAATCTTCAAATTAGAATACTTTTTGAAAAATTGGAAAATACCCTATTGTTCAAAAAGATTAATTGCATTACGTAGTTGAGCAGAAACATTTTTCGAACATAATAAGATTATGAAGCAATAACCTTCAAAATTAAAATTTTGGGATTTAAATATTAGCGTGTTACGCAATTAGGGTGCTATAGAGTTAAAATAGTTGATAATATATTATGATCTTACCAGGTATTTCTTCGTCGAAGTACCGTGCAACAGGTGTGAGGAAATCTCTTGGATTGGCGAGTCCATTGGCTCCGATAGGTCCAAGGTCTGGTAGCTTGAAGTGCCCATCAAATACTTCAAGAATATATCCTCTGAAACAAAATACCGTGTTATTGTTTTAATTACGTACAGACGCCAGCACATCAAGCTACCCCAATCTGTCAAATTTCTTTGATAGATTTTCATCTTTATAACATAAGCTTAAGGTTCATGTTCAATTGGGAAAATTTGACAGATTGGGGTAGCTTGATGTGCTGGCGTCTGTACATAAATGTTTCTAGTTTTATACAATCTTTGAAAATTATTATATTCGAAGACTGTATAGTAATAATAATACTGCCAGAACAGCGCCCGCGCGAGTGTCTAAGGAGCCCAAATGTTAATGTAAACCACCCAGGAACCCACTCAAACACACACCAAAACAAAAACCCTTCAAAATCGGTCCAGTCGTTTAGGAGGAGTTCAGTGACATACACACGTACAGAAGAATTACATGCATAAAGATATAGTTTAAATTAAACGCACTTTCTATAGAGGTGGTGTGTGTGTTTGTCAAATCCCTTCCGTAAAACACCTACCTATGCATAAATATAAAAAAGTTTGTGTGTACCTATATTTCGTCATACCCCTACAAGTACCGTGAAGCTTAAGGTTTAATTTACCGTGTCGGTCCATCCACAGCGACTGCGAACCTCATGCCGAGCTGTACGACCGCTATCTCGTTCGGAGCCACCGTCATGATCCCGAACTCTGTTTTGATCTCCAATGTACCTTGTTGAGGAACTGAAAAATGAAAATTGTTTATAAAGCAAGATTCAATCAGTTGGGCCAGTGCGTATCACGCTAGCAATTTGCAAAGCCTCGTGATAATTCGAAAACGTTCGAAATGCGTTGTCGAGGAGACGATTTTTTCAAACGTACAGACGCCAGCACATCAAGCTACTCCAATCTGTCAAATTTATTTGATAGATTTTCAACTTTATACCGTAAGCATAAGGTTCATGTTCAATTGGGAAAATTTGACAGTTTGGGTAGGTTGACCTGCTGGCGTCTGTACATAATAAAGAAATGGATTAGGAATTTCTCTAAGTCTAAGTGTGTTATGCAATTGGAGTAAGAGTGCAGAGTAAATAGGGAAGTAAGGCTTCTGCCTGCAAGTCTGAATGCTAATCTAATCTAATGCTAATCTAAAGAGGTGTGAAGGAGATTTCTCCTATGGCCATTCTCTACAGGACATAGCTACAGTAATTTTTATGAGAAATTACTTGCCTACAGTCTATCCGGAAGAAGCTGAACACAAGTCTTCTTTTGCATGGAGCAAGTCTATCTGACATTTACAACCCAGTTGCTGGGTTAAATGGAGTAATGCGAAACCTCTCGGTAAGACTACTTGGTTTTTAAGTTATTGAGTCGTTTAACATAACTGTCCCAATTTTAGTCGGCCCAGGGAGACCTCGGGCGGCCTCCCAGTTATAGCCCATTGATAATGACTGCGACTTACGAGTCGTAGGTTGTAGGTTCGAACCCAACCAGGAGCTTTTTTCGTGTAAATTATATCATCACCACTGCTCTCAAAACGGTGATGGAATTAATCGTGAGGAATCCGGCATGTCCTAGAACCAACAATACAAAGACATCTGACATCCGCCAAGTCGCAATGGGCCCGCGTGGTGGATTACGGCCCACGCCCTCTCATCTAGAAGAGGACGCCTGTGTCCCAGCAGTGGGAACATGATAGACATGATAGGTCCAGAATTATCAGACACATGAAACCCTTACCAATGAGCAGATCTCCATCGCTGCTGTAGAACGCGCTCTTGTCCATTGATTTGTTGCACAGGTAGACGTGGATGGCGAGTCCATTGCGAGAGCGAGGGTCTCCGGCCCCGCAGACGGTGTGGAGACCAGCCACGAAATCCACAGAATGGCTCGACGGTGGAATGTCAAATGGAAGCCAGCGGGACTGCGAAGCAATGGGTACATGTTATCAGGATTACAAATACAGGGTTCGATTCCCAGGTCAGGCAAAGCGTTATTGGGTTTTTCAATGTGAAATTTCTCAGTAGAAGCCCGGATTTGTGCCCGTTTGATGGTAATAGGCTCGCCCCTTATTACATGGGACTTAAACGTAACTGGCGAAATGTTGGTGTACTATTAAGTACACCTCTGCTTAACCTTTTGGGGAAACAAGGCGTGATGTTATGGTATATTAAACACAGGTTCAAATGATATTAGCTAGCGAAACTTCGCAGAAATAATGGTCATTGACCCCTAAAACAAGAACATTTTTCTTTTTCTTTTTAAATATCGATATCTATCAGCTATATTGCTGGTCGTTCCATACATGCATACCTGGTTAGGATCTGGTTCCTGTTCATCCCATTTGTGAGTAAGATGCTTTGCGACTTCTAACTTCTGAAATGGCTTGTGAATCACGGAAGGACGAATTCTGAAATATGTATAATGAAAATCTGATTTTATATACCCATTTGCGTAACGTTTTTATTCGCAATACAGCATCCTAAGGGACTACTCACACGTATTCAGCTCTTTTCAGCTTTTGTCCATAGAAAACAGCGATTTTGTATAGAGTCCGTTCAGCTTTCCGCGGTTGAACGGTTGCGTACGCATCTCATACAAAATCGTTGTTTTCTATGGACAAAAGCTGAACAAAGCTGAATAAGTGTGAGTAGTCCCTAATTGAGTACCTACACTATCAATCACAATCTGAATCATTTTGAAGAATATTGTTAAACCATTGCTACATATGTTCGAAAATTGTGTCTGCTCAACAACGTAAATAACGCAATGAATGTTGTTCAACTGTCAAAATGAAAACCATTGCTATTGTTAGTATGTGACGCAATTACCTCGCAGCATTTACATTTACTTTATTAGATATGGGGTATTCCATCATCATCATTTCAGCCCAAAAACGTCCACTGCTGGGCATAGGCCTCCCCCAAAAGGGGGGTTTTGCTATAATCGTCACGCTTGGCAGGCGGGTTGGCGATCGCAGTATGATGGTAAAATACATAGAGAACGCTGCTACCCATTCTCTAGTAAGTCCCTTAGTCGCCTCCTACGACACCCTCGGGAAGAAATGGGATGGTGCTATTCTTTTACGTCCGGCACCACACGAAACCACGGGGTATTCCATCGCTTTTTTAAATATTATTACATTCGTTATATCTACCGTTACGCGCATAAAGAAATACGCAATATTCAAAAGCGATTTGACTGTAAAATAACAATTGGACACACAGCTACACATCAAGCTATACATTTCCCGTTCACGCTGGTCTCGCACTGTACGGAAATCCTATACAATACGAGATCAGCTTATACTGGAAATGTGTAGCCGTGTGTACTTTGAGAAAAAGCTTCTAATGGCAAGCATGATCAAGATTGTCTAGACTTTATCAAACAGAGTCCCCTGATTATGTTTCAGACATTCTTCTCAAAGTAGTCGGAATAAAAAGTAGGAATCACATAACTCATCTAGTTAAAAAAGAAAATGCCTTGAAATATTGTTTTTGTAATTACTTTACAGAAAATATCATTTATCATTTATGGTTTCGGAAATAGATAGTAGATATAGACACATGTATAGTTGCAACAAAAAGCTATGAAGTCTTGAGGAGAACATCGCTTTTGATATTGAATCTTGAGTAAGTGTAAGGTAGGTATAATCTAAGCGTCATGGATTTACGGAATTCTGTAAGTATACCTGTACAGCCAAGACCGTTTGTTCTCATGTCTGGGCGCAGTGAAGGCAGTTCCTGACAGTTGTTCAGCATACAGTCCGTAGGGGCAACGCTGAGGACTGTTCTGACCTTCAGGGAGGGCGCCCGGCCTGCGAGGATCCTCCGAAGTGAAGTCAGAGCCAAAGCCCGAAAGGTACTGTGCAAAGAGATGCAGAAAATTCGTAAATAACACGTCTTACTTATGAAAGTGCTTTATATTGGACCTAGAAGTGTTTAATTTAAATGCAAGTGGAATGATTCAAGTTTACAGTAAAGCCTTTAAAATGATTGCATTTTCATTAATTTTAATCAGTTATTTCGTTTTTGAAATCGGTTGGAACAAGTTACAATTAGCTGATTCCAAACTTTTGCTGGCTAGTGTAGAATGGTTAATACCCATTATTCAATCATGATGAAAATGTTGTTATCCATTTTAAGGGGAAAGCGGCACGGTAGCAAAATTCAGATTATCGTTGATTAAAATTTTATTCGTGATCAACTCGACCGTACAGACTTCTTTGTAGGTATATCAGGATCTGAATTGACCTTAAAGGACTATTTAGATCCTGATACCTTTTACTATTCTTATTTACGTATATACAGACATTAAATTTTTTGTAAGTATTAAATCTCTTTTGATACCTATATCATTGTTTGATAATATTGTTTAGATATTATAGAATGCAGATAAATTTATGAATATATACGCTGCCGTTGTAGTACCTAGCAGTAGGCAAGAATGTTAGTAAGTACGAAGGTATGTATGGTAATGAAAAAACCAAGTGGTCTAATATGGTCACTAAGTGGGTTCTTGTATTCTATAAACTGTTGTGGATTGGGCGATTTCCGAACGCGCCATTCCATTTCAAATACAGCGATAAGTTGTAAGTTACACTTTTACCTACCCACTAACTTACAGCTTATTGTAGTAGTACCTATCCAAATGTTACATTTAGGTTATTTATCTGATAAAGTAACTCAATAGAATGTCAACTTAGGTTTACTTACCTACAAAATTCTATTTTTACTGCCTACTACAAACTAGTCTTACAGAACAGGTTTCTCAGGTAAATTTACTTTTCACATGTCATTTAAAAGTAGGTACTCTCGTCTACATTCCTGCGTAGGGATTGTTAAAGATAAGAATAAAATTGAACTTACCTTAAGTTCCTCCATCTTGAATAACAGACGAGGTGTTTGATTCAACTGAGAGTACAGACTAGGCCACTATGTCGGATTCTCGGTGTTTACTAGCGAGCGACTACTATGCAAATATAGCCGGTTTATTTATGAGATAAAGAATGACATTTATGTATATTGAGATACAGGTAAGTCGTATAATAATATTATTTTGTGATAATTTGTAATCTGGACTTATGTTTTTTATATACCAAGACCCCTCCATGCCTCAGAAAGCACCCGCCGCCGCCGTTCGTCCCGACTGTCATTTGTTTGTCTTTGATTTTCGTTACGGGTCGTTAGAAGCCTGAGAGTCTGCCAGCCAGTCTTACCAAATCGACGGTGCCTACGTACAATCCGGGATTGTACGTAGACACCGTCGATTGGGGGATTATCAATCCCCCAAGTGGTAGAAACGTGATTTGAATGTTTTTTTTTTCGTGACCTTCTGGCCAGCCAATACCTACTATCGTTTAGTTTAACAAAAATAAGTTTAAGATGGCAAAATGCACTTTAATCCATCATTACATTACACTAGAACATGATATAGGTACAGGGCCCGATTTAGCTATTTAGCCGCTCCGGGCAAAAATAACATTCGCCGCCCTTTGCACTAACACCATATAAGTCATGAGCTTCTACCAGATATGGTATGACTATAATTATATGATATTCTTTTAACTATATCATATTCACATACGTTAGTCTACTACGGCTTCTGAACAAGTATACAAAAATTCATGAGAGTAGGTATGTTTGTAAGTATACATTTTGCCGCCGCTCATTTTTGCCGCTCTGGGCATTTGCCCGGCTTGCCCCCCCTTAGATCGGGCCCTGTATAGGTACCTACGCGTGTTTGAAACTTTGATGCGCTCTCCTATAAAATTTCCCGTTGAAATGGTATCGTAGTAAGAAACTTGGTTGTGGCGGTCAGATAGACAATCACTACTGGTATTGAGCTGCAGTCGGGTAGACTGGTAGCCGACCACAACATTGTTGTTGGGCAAAGGCTAGGCAGATTCATTGAGTTCCAGAGATTAGCGACGCGTTCAAACTCTTCAGTTTTATTAATAGATTTTCAATCATTTTTAAAGTCCCATTAAAATTCGTTGGCTTCCTAAAATATTCGCTTTAGGATTTATGTTTATCACGGTACACACGGCTACACATCAAGCTATACATTTCCAGTTTACACTGATCTCACATTGTACGCAAATCCTCTTTAATGCCAGATCAACTTATACTGGAAAAGGTATAGCTTGATGTATAGCCGTGTGTACACACAATGATCATAAAAAAATATTGCATCGGCTTGGTAGAAAGTGCCTTCTTTGTTCCTAACCATATTCGTATTTTTAACCGACTTCAAACAAAGGAGGAGGTTATATGTTCCACCGAACGTATTTTTTTTTATGTATGTTCCCCGATTTCTCCCCCATTTGTGGACCGATTCTCAAAATTCTTTTTTTATTTGAAAGGGTATACTCTTGATGTGGTCCCATTGGCACCAAGTCAGGATCTGATGATGGGATCCGAGGGAAATCGAGGGTAACCCTCAAATCTTATAGGTATTAACAATGTTTTTCATATGTTTTTAAAGCTATTGAGGCATTTGCGTATGGTCATCATCATCTCATGACGCTGAGCTGATGAAGGAAGATACAACTCTTTAACCTAAGTTAAAGAGTTGTATCTTCCTTCGGAGTTAACTTTTAGAAGTTACGCACAAATTCGGGCATAACTCCGTCATTTATAGACCGAGTTGCAAATTTTTTTTTTTTAGAAAGGGGTTTATTTCGAAATGGTCCCATTTAAATTTCATATAGATCTGATGATGCGTTTCGGAGACAGACAACGGAACTCTTCAAAAATTGACAGCAAATCAACCGCGATTGCTGCTATCGCATAAATATGCATTGTTTTGACCCCAAGGATGATGAATTGGTGTGGAGTGGGTACCAAAACTAAAAATAGAAAAACAAAAACTTTTTCCAAAAAAAAAAAGCAACCGACTTCCAAAAACCACTAGAAAGTGAAAAATAACTTTTTCAACACACTTGCTCATAAAATGGCTCTTATTTCACTACAGTTAGGCACATAATGACACCTATTATCAAACTGTGACTTTTTCATTACTATTATTCACTAGTGAGTTATAGAATTGGTTGAGTTGCTTTGTTCTTAGTGAGTTATAGGTTGTTTTTTGTTTGAGTTGCTTTGTTCTTAAAAACGATGATGATGATGATGATGGATGATGCTGGGTGATGATGGATGATGATGGATGATGCTGGATGATGATGGATGATGATGGATGACGATGGATGATGATGGATGATGATGATGATGATGGATGATGATGGATGATGCTGGATGATGATGGGTGATGATGAATGATGATGGATGATGCTGGATGATGATGGGTGATGATAAATGATGATGGATGACGATGGATGATGATGGATGACGATGGATGATGATGGATGATGATGGATGATGATGGATGATGATGGATGACGATGGATGACGATGGATGATGATGGATGATGATGATGGATGATGATGGATGATGATGATGATGATGATTTAGTATTATTTTCTTCGCAAGTGTGTTGAAAAACGTCGTATGATACACGTGTGTATTGATGATTATCGTCCTCGGCTCTCTTAAGACCCTCGCCTGACGGCTCGGGTCTCAATGGCGCCTCAGCGATAATCACCAACGTTACACACTTGTACCATAATGTACTATAATTTTGGAAGGCGGTGACAAGAAATTAATGAAATACATATCCAAAGTCACCGACTGTGTTTAAAACCGCAGGACCAATATTAGGAGAAATTTAGAATAACAAGGACGGAGCACGTATCCCAGGCGATAAGGAGAGTTTCTTGGCTTCTTGATACGTCGCAACTAGTGCCTATTACGCAGCAAAACACTACAACAACAACAGTCAGTATCGAATAGTTAGACACGTAAGTATGTTGTTTACAAGGGTAGGTACCTACTATTACCTATATGACTACCTACTAACTTACTAAGTAGGTACTTAAACTATTCTGAGTCAGAAGAGAGCTTCGATGATATAAGTCTAAATATAAAATTACTAGCTTTTGCCAGCGGCTTCGCCCGCGTTTTTATTCACCTAAACCTTCTTCATGAATAACTCTGTCTATAGGTGAAAACTGCATGAAAATCCGATGAGTATTTTTTGAGTTTTTCGCGAATGTACAGACGCCAGCAGGTCAACCTACCCCAAACTGTCAAATTTTCCCAATTGAAAATGAACCTTACATTTACGGTATAAAGTTGAAAATCTATCAAATAAATTTGACAGATTGGAGTAGCTTGATGTGCTGGCGTCTGTAGAGACAAACATGCGGCGGCGGACTTTGTTTTATAGTATGTACTTATGTAGTGATGATAAATAATTTTATTTCTGTAAGTAGGTTTGTACAAACACTGACATGTCAATCATGTTTTAAAAACTTGATGATGTCGGCTTTTCCTATTTGACTACTCTGAGAAGAAAGGCCCAAACAAACTCAGAGGTAAAGCGCCTGTCTGGGTTCGAACCTACGAACTACAACTCGTAAGTCCCGGCTGTTAGCGCTGGGACACGACTGCTTCTTCCATTTACCTACTGCGTTGCAGGTCTGCGCCGACAATTATTAAATATATATCAATTAATAATCCAATAACAATTGCGTCACAGTATTATTGATCTTAGCGAGTGTTTTAATAATATCGGTCCACGGAGGTGTGTATACCGGTATGATAATATTAAAATAACTGGTTTCATAATGTTCTCTAGAGCTGCTTGTCAATCCCGTTTTGTGGAAGCGAGAAAAACATTACACAGGTACCTACATAACATATCAACTTAATTAAATATTACTTAATGTGGTGCAATATCGGTATTTCAGATTTTATAACAAAATAATGCATTTTTAACAAGAAAGTTGCTAAGAATAGATTTATGTTTGTGCGCTAAAGCCAAAATTAGATACGTAAAAGTCTGTTGGTAGGTACTTAAGTTCTGACCCTCTGTGAGAGGGAGTGGACCGTAATCCACGATGCGGGCCCAGTGCGGGCACAAAATCAAAATCTGTAACGTATGGTGTGCTACACATACACTACACACTCGTTCAAGTCAGTATGATTCACAACCTATCATCTATCGGATGGTGTAGAATTCTCGATTAGTAACACCTTGTCGCTAACACTGTTGACAATCGAAAAAAAAAGATCCGTTCGTTCAGTGTTGACGAACGGAACTCTTTTCCTGTTCCTGTAGGTAGGTACATAAATGCTTAGTTCTAGATTCAAGATTTAGAAAACTGGAGTTTAACTATAGATAGGGATTTAAAAAATGGTTTGATTACGACTTTCAAGGCAACAAATTAATATGAACTGTGAGAGCTTTTTCGAGAAAAGCTGCTCATCATCATCATCATATCAGCCGAAAGACGTCCACTGCTGGACATAGGCCTCCCCCAGGCTCCTCCACTTCGACCGGTCTTGTGCTTCCCACATCCAGCGGATATCCGCGGCCTTCACAAGGTCATCGGACCACCTTGTGGGAGGCCTTCCCACTCTACGTCTTCCGGTACGCGGTCGCCACTCCAGAACCCTTCGGCCCCATCGGACATCTGTTCTGCGAGCAATGTGCCCTGCCCACTGCCACTTAAGTTTGGCAATTCTTCGGGCTATGTCGGTCGCCTTGGTTCTCCTGCGGATCTCTTCATTTCTGATTCGATCGCGTAGGGAAACTCCGAGCATAGCCCTCTCCATTGCCCTTAGCCTTCTGATAAGGTCCATTGTGAGAGACCACGTCTCTGTACCATAGGTCATCAAAAGCTGCTCGGCATATCTCAAATCGTGCCGAATCGACCCGAATGTGATTCAGCGGGGATAGATGCCGAACAGTTTGTCGATTGGCACGAGCCGAATATGTGAAGGTCCTTCGGGTCGGATTTGTTATTCAACAAATACGGCCGAATTGAATGTGCCAAACAAATATAAAACCCCTAAGTGGTTAGGTACCTGCTAATGCCCGAGATACAATACAACAGTATAGTTTCTCAAGCCAGGATAGTAAGCTAACAAGCTAGTCACTGGCTTCGTGAACTAGCTTCATTTTTTGGCTAAAAAGATAGTATGATACGTTTAATATGATGAGGTTCTATTTTTGAGCTAGTAGCGCCCCCCGCCACCGATTTTAGATACTATCCTGGCCGGGCACTAACCTCGTGTCGTTGTCGAAGCTACATTTTATTCAATCGAATCATTTTACTCTACGGACTAATGCTAGTAAACTAGTGAAATGGCAAATAACCTAGCGCCTCAAACTAGGGTAGTTTAATAGGTTGGAGTTCTAATTTGGGGCTAGTAGCATCACCATCATCAGCCTATAATGTTTCCACTGCTGGGACACACGCCTCCTCTCGGTGAGAGGGATTGGGCCGTAATATTATGCTCTGTGGCCGTAATCCATCACGCGGGCCCAGTGCGGGTTGGTAGATGTCACATGTCTTCGAATTTTTCGGTTCTAGTACCGTCTCCTCACGATGTTTTCCTTCATCGTTTTGAGAGCAGTGGTTATGAAATAATTTACACAAAGTAAAGCACCTGGCTGGGTTCGAACTCACGACCTACAACTCGACGTAGCGTTCGAAGGCCTCCCACAAGGTGGACCGATGACCTGGTGACGGCCGCTGGATGCGAGAAGTACAGAACCGGTCGAAGTACCGGTGCTTGGGGGGGGGGGGGGGGGGCTATGTCCAGCAGTGGACGTCTTTCGGCTAAAATGATGATGAGAATATCAAGCTGATATTATAGGTCATAGGCGCATGTAATCATACCAAAAATAAAACATTACAATATTACTTCCGCAAATATTTATTATAATATTGTTTATATGAACAATCATTTCAAGCGATATTAAATTCGAATTGCCTATTATTAACCGAGTTAAGGACATTACAATGCTGGTATACTACAATGGTTATGTTGCGACGTGTCTCTTCAACAGTTACGAGAAATATCTACAAAATTGAGGCTTTAAAGTTCTTTGGAATTCATTAAATTGTTTGTATACTGAAAGTCCATCGTATACATTTTATTCTATCGCCAGCGATGACATGATTCGTGAGACGGGACATGTAAATCAAAATCAAAATCTGACAGTAATTCAATATATTTTGAGAAGAGAATCATTAAAATGTTGCTCGATATTAAAAGGTAGGTACTATCTACCGGATAAATTAAGGAATGGAAAACATTTCTAAGTAATTATCCGCTTGATAATGTATTCGGTAATAGACTCACCTCCCTGTTATATGGTACTTAAAAATAACTGTCGAAATATAGGTGTATTAGAAGTGTACTTCTAATACATACACTTATATTTCAAGGTGTGCCTTTCCTAACCCTTCGAGCAATACAGGCGTCACGTTAAAGTATACTTGGTCAAATTAAATTAGCTAGCGAAACTGCTGACGTCAGAAGAGATTTGCTCGAAACTTCAAGTGAAAAATTACCAGCGGTCGTTGACCTCTAAATGAAACATAATAAGTTTTATTTTCATCATTACATAACATCACGCCCTGTTCCCCCGAAGGGCTCGGCAGAGGTGTACCTATGGGACACTCACATTTCGCCAGTTATGTTTAAGCCCCATGTAATAAGAGCCGAGCCTATTGCCATCAACCGGGTACAAATGTAGTTTCCGAGCTATTACTGAGAAATTATTGATGTACAAATCGAACAACACTTTGCCTGACCTAGGAATCAAACCCAGGACCTCATGGTGCAGAAGCGCTTGCGACCAATAAGACCACCACGATTGCGGTGTTGCTAGCCGATTTAAGTAAATAAGGCATAAAGTAACTAACAGAAAAAATTGCTACAAAATTCTGGCAAGAACGGCAAACAAGAAATTCTTTGAAGAGACACTCGCCTATGACAAAAAAAGGTAGGTAATTATACAAATTACATTACAATATTAAAATAGCTTCTACATTATACAGCGTTAACATTATTATTGTTCTTAATAATACTTAGGGTATCTACCGGAAGGAGATAGGCTATAGAGTTGATATTTGCTTGCAGTACGCATCTGATCTTTTTTATACAGGCTTATTTTATTTCTGAATAGAAAGAAACGCACTTAGGGTCAGTCTAGACAGAACGCAAAAAAGCCGGAGAAATTTCCTGGCTCCATTAAAAACAGGACCGTATTTCTATTGGCTAAAGTAGAAAATTGTTTGAATATCGACACAATCGGTTCGCGACTCGGTTGCTCTCGGCTTGAATAGGGTATTTTCCGATTTGATGAAAACTATTTTAGTTTGAAGATTGGGCCGATATATTTAACAGAAAAATAAAAATAAATTTATTAATACACATTTTCTCAATTAAAAACGATTGAAATGTAATTTATTTATCGTTGTTTTGAATTTACCGCCAAAACGCTCCTTACGATGACTTTTTATCACGTGACATGTGACGTCAACTTTGTGTAAACGGCACCGGTACAAATACTTAGTTTGGCGCCGTTTTAGAAGTATTTGTGCACAGAGGCATCGCACACCAGTAATATCACTTTCTATCCATTAAAAATCTTGTTAATTATGAACTCGACATTCACTTATTTACTTACTAACTACTTTAGTTTACACAAAGTTGACGTCACGAGATATAAAAGTCATCGTAAGGAGCGTTTTGGCGGTAAATTCAAAACAACGACAAATAAATTTGGTTTAAATCGTGTTTAATTGAGAAAATGGATATAAATCAATTTACTTTTATTTTTCTGTTACATATTTCGTCCCAATCTTCAAATTCGAATAGTTTTTAATAAATTGGAAAATACCCAATTGAGGTCAGAGAAGGCCCGAATCTGCGCGAGGATTTTTCGTTTGATAGAACTGACCCTTACGTTTTGTTTTATTCGTTCTCCTTTATCAACATAATGTCATTAAAAAATTAAGTAGGAAAACGTCTAAATAATATAGCTTTTTGTTAAAAAGTGAATTTAACATTAGATACTATTGCCAAAATGCTGATAAAGTGTCGCAATTTGTTCACTATTAATGCATTTGGATAAAATTGATACATAGTAAAACATTATCTATTTTGACCGAAAAGTAACATAACGAGCGCTTTTTACCTTTGACAGTGCAATTTGTCTTTATACCAACAAAGGTCAGATGCGTATACTACAAGCAAAAAACATCGTCTAATAGTTTAAGACATTGTACAATATAAATAGAACGGAAGATAAAGTCGTGATTTCAATAAAAAAAACATAATTTAACATAGTAAATAACAATCATAGCCAATTCATGTAAACATAGAAAAATAAAGAGATTTTTGATTTGTAACAAAAAAAAAAAAAAACTGCAGGTGTTATAACAGTAAGTAAGCAGTAATTCTTTAAACGGTGTTAGCTTTTTAATCGTATGAAAAAGTTTCCAATATCATTTTCGTTACAATATATTCAACAATTTTGTTAATATCGAATTTGGATATTCTATTTATCTTTTATATTATAATAGTCTTCGAATAAGTTCTATTGATTAATCCATGTATAATATTTAAATAATTATAATTATCTAATACTAAAAGCTAAAAACATTAATCTAATATTATGCATAAACAACAAACTTAATGGTAAACAACACAAATCACAGTTACGTAGCAAATAGAGTAAAGGCTATTTTTACATAGAAACGAGAAGAAATATCAAAGAGTTCTAAGCACAAAGAATTGACTCAGTAAAAAAAAAAAAAATCCCAGGCCAAATTTAACTATCTGGCAAAACTGCACACACGTGGTGCGATCGATATCTCAAAACGATAAACCAAAAAATGGTTCTGTAGATTCAAATGGCCAATATTTAGACAGCGGTATAAACCAACGAGCCATGTAAACTTGAATATAATTCCGTCATCGTTATAGGTCTAATTGCCAAAAGTGCCTTCAAAACCCAAGTCTCAAAATATCAATTATGTAATAAGGGCTTTATTAGCGCTGTGAATAAGGCTCAAAATAAAATAACTGGCTCGATGACTAAAGTTTAGAGAGCGTTCTGTAATAAGACGGATAATGTCAAGTAATTACAATATCCGCGGTTGTTGACTCCGTAATCAGAATCAGCTGTAAATACTTGACATTTTTTGCCCTGATATCTGGAGTATTGATTATTAAACACGATGAAACAAATTATAAAGGCTTTCTAAAATAAAAATGTGCCTGCTGTAAAGTTTTAATAATGTATGGTTAGTTCGAAATTAAAACGGAGTCGTGGCAGCACCATAGCTAAGAGAGACATTCTCTTTGGTATAGAACCGGCGGGCGTAGGTAGTGCGAATAGCATTGATGTTTTATCCTAATTTGAAGTAAAAATAGCCTTAGTATAAGCGCAATCACATACACAACAAATATACAGGAAAGTTTATACATACATAATTATTTCCAGAAATATTATAAAAAAGCAATAAAAGACAATACAAGAAATATATTATTAAAAATAAATATAAAGTGCCGAAGAGTATAATATTTATTAATTTCTATTATTTTATGTATCAGGATACGTATGTAAAAGTATTATTATGGAATTTTAATTTTCAGTTACATTTTTATGTTGCATAATGTCGCGTAATTTTACCTTTATTATACATTTTACATTCATAACGGCGTACGTAATAAAACAATTTTTGTATTGTTTGTTTACTCGTTTTTAATTTATGGAATAAATCCTTTACATGAAACACTATAGTGAGGTTTAATTGATTGAATTCAATTACCAGGAAACCGATTTTTTTAGTATAAAACCGCAAAATGTCACAAACTTATTGCTCAATGTGTCATATAAATAAAATTACGTGACGTCACAGTTCACGATGCGCTAATACCTACCCTACATATACATTAATATCACACGGCCTTACAGCGGCCTAATACACATACGAAATGATATACAATTGATATATTTGGTAACGAGCGGACAACCGTTAGAAAATTGTTCTAATAGCTTTAAATAAATAACTTTTTTTGAGACCTTTTCAACGAAATATTAAAGCTTATAACACCATCCCTCCAACCCCGGGAACCTCCACCTTCCTTATTTGAATAAAACGAGACAATTTTTAAAACAAAACCGTTAAAATTAGCTTTAAAAAATAATAAAGCTACAAAAGGTTTGTAGTAAAAAAAAAAAACTTTTTCTCCATAAAAAATCTACTAAACCATCACACGAAGCATGCTCATTCTGTAAACTTGTTAATCGATATCCCTTTGTATCGATTATCGAGTAATCGATTATTGGTTAGAATATACTTTCGCAGATCAAGTTTCAGAATAGCGCAAATTCACAGTACACTTAGCCATAGCCCACTTCCCTCTCTGTTCCCTTTAATAATATAATACTAATAAGAACGCACTTTGTTCGGAGACTGCACTAAAACATATCTTTAGTGCTTCTTCTAAACAAGTATACAAGAATTAGATATACAAAATATAATTACATATGTTATATTTGGGAAATGTGACCAGAACAAAATATAAATTACAATATTTTAATGCGATTTTCAAAGTATCAGCGCTTTAACTATTAACTCTGGCTGATTTCAAAATATAATGATTATTATTATTTCATTTATGAGCTAAATATTTATGATACATGTTTTATAATATTCGTCTTGATATAATTTTTTTTTTCTTGTTTACATTAATGCTCAAAAGTCTGTGATTGTCTTTTAAGCCAAGAAAATGTCTACAGTCAAGTGAAAAAGGAAAACCGTATTTAAGATCGCACTACATTTTGAAAAGTATCTTTTGATATCTCACTTTTGAACTTGATTGTACATTTATGGTTGGGACTCATATGAAATTTTATCTTTTAAAGCATTAATATAAACACTACTTAATATCATAGTGGAGTATTGTGAACTATTATTACTATTAAACGTGAGAACATATAACTACGTAATAGCAGTATACAAACTGGATTCGATACATTAATAATAATTAATAATATTTTCATCAAAATACATAATAAGAATCATAGATAAACAATAACGGTAAATAATACTTATTATTAACTTGTTTTTGAAGTAAACGACGAGAGTACAACCTCTTTCAATTGTCTTTGGTAAGTCATTGAAGCTGGGAAATGTTTGGAATGTCATATATAAAAAAAAAAACTACTTTCTATGTGCAAAAAATCTATGTTGTATGAATTTCGTCGTTTGCTTCTAAAATCAACGAAATTAGCTATATACGAGCGAAAACTTTAACATGGAAGCGTAATTATATTTTACAATTTAACTAAATTGTGCTCGCAGGACGCTTTTTCTATCTCACAGAGGAAAGTAACTGTTATTAAGCTAAAACTGAGTATTTGAGATTTTTCTTTCGATACTGTAACAACACCATATAATAAGTCAAGTTAAATAAAGGTGAATTGAAGATACTGCGGGTATGTCCCGAATTGTAGTATGGTAACTCGAGATAGAAGTAAGTCTTTTTTCCACAAACATTCTGGTTGGTGCGTTTTAATTTTGAACGTCGATGACAGCCATTTGCTCTCATATTCTAAAAGGCCACAGGCTTCCTCTCGGTGAGACGGAGTGGGCCATAATCTACCACGCAGGCCCAGTGCGGGTTGGTAGATGTCACATGTCTTCGAGTTATTGGTTCTAGGACATGCCGGTTTCCTCACTATGTTTTCCTTCACCGTTTTGAGAGCAATGGTGATGAAATAATTTACACAAAGTAAATCGCCTGGCTGGGTTCGAACTCACGACCTACAAACTCGTAAGTCGTGGCCGTTACCACTGGGCCACCACTGATCTCTCTCTCTGTGATTGGATGAATAAAGTAGTCAATCATCATAACGCTTGACAACGTTTATAAAAGGCTTTATGTATCTGGGGTTTAAGGTCTTTCATCAAGTGTATTATATGAGGAACTGTAGAATTATGTGACGAACTGTACAATTATGTGACGAACTGTAGAATCATGTGACGAACTATAGAATTATGTGACGAACCGTAGAATTATGTGACGAATTGTAGAATTATGTGACGAACTGTAGAATCATGTGACGAATTGTAGAATTATGTGACGAACCGTAGAATTATGTGACGAACTGTAGAATTAATGCCAGGGTAAACCGCGAAATTCAAATTTTCTAAAGTTTTTTGCAACTCGCAACCGTAACACGTACGTATTTACGGAATTATAATCAGTAAGATCATCAGTATATCTACGTTAATTGAATCCCATTTAATGACTTTTTGACGCGATTAAAGCAACTTAGCCATATTTGTTACGGTCGCGAATCATATTTTAACCAACCAACAGGTTGATCTGCGAATTGCAAAAACGTAAGAAAATTTGAATTTCGCAGGGTATCTTACTGGGTGCTTCTTAATATCAATAGTTTGTTTTCATAGCTTGGGCCCACTTATATGGTGTTGTTAAAGTTGATAGATAATAATTATTATTTAGTTCACTAGGTCCTCTAGTTTGAGTAGAACGAGGCAAAAAAAGCGATTATAATTTACAACTAAAAATTCACATTTCCTATTATTGTTAAGTCTAAAACTCCTCTAACTACAGATTAGTGGTAAGATTCGGTAACTAGGAACTATTTGCATCACCGTACCCCAACTTTAAAGTTAGAAGCCTCATTTTAATACTTGCACATCGAAATTTCAACAACATTTTTCACTGGATTTACCCCAAATGTACGTCCTCATACACAAAATAAGTACATACAAACACTTTTTACTCATTCCTTAATCAATTTTATTCGATATCGATACCACTCACACATCCCTACCTCATTCCTAGTATTGTAATCTTACCACTAGTGATGTAGCTTCACATCGTGCGGTCGCATTACTGTTGCGGTAACATATGCGACCAGGCGGCCTCGTATTTTGTGTGCGCTGAACTGCACGCGGATTTCGTGGCCTCGACCACGCTTAGCGGGAACGGTTCACACTGAAAGATAAAATGTGAAGTTGATATTTGCATTGTCTACTTGTATTAGGCAAAATTAATTCTGAAGTGTTTATCAAGTTTTGTATCCAGTCAAGTAGTGAGTCGATAAGCTCGATGCAATAACATTGAGTGGTTAGTTGGTGATGTCATGTTGTACAGTGACGAGCAATAATATGTATACGCTTACCAAGTTTTAAAAGTGATTTTTTCCACTTTTACTAATTGTAATCTCATTTTATTATGAAAATAATATTTTGGAACCCACACTTTAATGAAATACCTAAGTTATCTCAAGGTTGCAATCGCTATTTAAAAGAAAATCGCTTTTGAATTTGGCGATGTGTATACATATTAATGCTGGTGACTGTACATTTACTCAATGTGATCATGTATAATCGTCCATAATTATAACTTTAAAACTTCTTCACATGACTCAGCATTGCCACACAATGTGGCAAAGCTGCCAGTCTTTTGGGCACCTTTTCTGTTGTCAACGATGCAAACGCATTTTTTGATGCCCTACTTTTCTTTTACATATTGTACTTTAAAATGACATCCGGTGAAGCAGCCTTAATATTTTTTTTTAACATAAGGTTTATTTATACTTTCTGTTTAAAAAAAATGTATGTAAAAAAAAGACAACCACATCACGTTACAAGTGGACGAGGATTTGTTTCGAGAAAGTTTACATATTTTGTATTAGGTTAATTGAATTGATATATTATATAATAGTTGCTATACACGACGGTGATGGTATGTTTGATTGAATGTTAGTAACTTACAGTGAGCGCACAGAAGGCCTGCTCCACGGCCGCTATGAACCGCTCCAGCTCGGCACTGCTGGCCAGCACCAGCGCCAGCCCCGCGCCACGCTCGCGCGCCTCGCACACGCTCCACTCCTGGACACGACAGGGAGGCTTGCTACACTGGCCCAACGGACTAATGACGGGAATATTCCGGCCATAAATTCGATGTGATATGAATATCCTTATTTTTCCGATGTTTTTTTTTGAATTTGGTATCCTTTCACTTGATATACAGCCGATTTTGCTGTCCATCTCCTTTGTTTCAGACCTAGCAACATCATTAGTATCTGTCTACTTAGAATCGTTGATCACATTTAAGAGCAGGCAGAAAACCGCTAATGGCACATTTACTTTGTCTCGAAAATACGAATTCTGAACTTTAACTTACCAAACAGCACCAGTTTTCATCAGTATCTGGTATTTTAAACGCAGTCAAGTTCTTGATGGACCCACAAGCTAGGATCTCGATGTCTGTCCTCATCTCCTCTATGTATTCTGAAACAAGTCAGTTACATGAATATTTAACTTGATTACAATGTCAAGCAATAGTAGTGAACCAGTTCTATTTGATATGAGGCGACATCGGAACAAATCGCGCATATACGCACCATTTACTCCCGTTTAGTGAGCCAGCTCACTTCGATCTGAATTTCGTGTGTGTTCGTAATACTTGAAATCATTTAAACCATTATCCTAGCTAGCCTATACTTTAATTTATTACGTAACACGTGTTTGTTTCACAAACATGCCTGCCATTATTAAAAAAAAAAAGCATATGCTCAAAATACCTCTGTATACAATACCAATACATTTCACGTAGGTAGGTTACATTGTTTTTTTGGGAAAAGGCTGCACAAATAGTGAAAAACCCTGCCTCCTAAACTAGGGGAACCCTGTGTCTTAGGAGTCAGTGTTCTACTGTGACTAAGTGTTCAAAGAAACCTTTATTTGTGTGTTAATAATAATAAACCTGATTTAGCTATGAGTATGAATGTGTGGGGAATGTTTATTTGAGTGGGGTGGGATGGGGTGTGGTGTGGTGTGTGTATTAGAGGGGAGAGGGTGTTTTGTGGGGGTGCGTGTAGTTGTATATGGTGTATTCGTATGATGTTGCATGAGTTTATGTATCCGTTTTTGTAGATCCGTTATTTATTCTTTTTTCTTATCACCTAGTAGCGGCATCTACATCACCACATGCAAACTACGCATCACACTGACGTCACACAAAATCCTGCATCGCGCACATCTAGAATGTATATACAACGTCCCGACATCTATTGTCGGGCAGTTGCCCACCAGACACATCACCCGTTTGGTCGGACGATCCTCCCTTTTCTACGGAGGCATGCAGGAACTTTACCCTCTGTTGTCCCAGTTCCATACGCCTCTATAGCCTTTCTAACCATATCTTTCAAATAAACATTCATATTTTTTGTCTGGCAGTGGCAGTGCACTTGAAATGCGACTTTGCCAGCTCACGCAGGATGAACGCTCGTAAAGTTGTTAGCCTACCTTTGAGCAGTGCCTCCGACCCCCTATCCTTCAGGTACGCGGCGGCGCCGGTTACAAATGCCAGGTCGAGCGTGTCCCGCACGCTGATGACCTCGTGCGGGGTCACCAGCACGGTGCATGCGGGCGGCGGGCCGGGCCGTTCGCACGACTTTTTAGCACCGTCCTTTTCTTCAAGGGCCTGAAAAACAGAGAGAGAGGTTAGTATAGCCCTCAACAAATAAAAAAAAAACACTATAAAGTAAAAGATAGAGAGAGAACTTTAATATCGGATGTCTGTGATTATGTATTTTCGTTTTGTAACCACCGACTTCTGATATAAAAGTAACTTATTCACTTTTAAGTTTTTTTTTTAAGGTTTTATTTATTTTTCATTTAGATTATGGGTCAATATCGTATTCTCCTTTTGGATCTTTCTAATAGGGAAGCAAACCTGGTACTTATGAATATTACTTATCGTTTGTATGTAACATTATTATTATTTTCCATTTTACGAGGTCGACCTTCCTATTTCCTGTGTTAACGTTCAACCAAAATAAGTTCACGTAATGCAGAATTAAGAACTTTCTTCTTCTTAAAGTACATGTTCAAGGTTGACGAGACTACAATAGTAACAAACGATTTCATTTCATGAATACTAGAATATTCACTAAGGGGACAATGCTGTGTCAAATGTGTATATTTAAGTAGAAGACCCCGTAATCCCCAAGGAGAATATTTTAGTATCCACGGCGAGACAAAAGCCATTCGCAAGTTTTCATAGGAGTTTTTAGTTGAAATTCCAAATTAAAATCACAGTACGAGTATTGACCTATTGACCTAATGGTTATAATGAAATTGAAGAAAATGTTATTGCCGCACTAAGAAATAGGGTTATACTCACAAATTCTTTTGCTCACCACCTAAACTAAAATAAGAGTATCGCTATCTTTTACGTCAGACCGCGAAAGAAAAAGACAAATCACGCTTAAGCATTTTCAAACTAAATTACGTCTCGATTACCTTGAATATGGCGTGATTATAGGCATGATGAATTAAATTACGTCGTAAGAAATCTTAGTTCAACTAAATTTGACAGCTCTATTTATTTCCGTCTCTTGTTTCATTAGAAGGAAAAAGACAGCAATAGACTAAATTAAGTTTATTTGTTGCACAAAAGAATCATCACCGATATCAAAGAACAAAACGTCACACCTTGTTTCCCCGAAAGGTTGGATAGAGATGACCAGACGCCAGCACTTCAAGCTATCCCAAACTGTCAAATTTTTCCCAATTTAATATGAACCTTATTGTTTTGTAATAAAGTTTAAAATCTATCAAAGAAATTTGACAGATCGAGGTAGCTTGATGTGCTGGGGTCTGTATCTACAGTTCACCCCGATTTCGCCAGTTATGTTAAGGTTCCATGTACTAGGGGCCCAGCGGCGAGGTGTCAATTTTTCTACGAGAGAAGCCGAAGCGAAGCCGGTTTCAAAGAATCGACTATTGACGTGCAATTTTTCAAAAGCGGTAGAGATGCGAATCACAGAAGGGAAGCCGGTAGGAATTGAGTTATATGGTGCTTTCGCCACTGTAGGGGCCATTATCAAGAAGGTTCATCATCGTTTCGGCAGAGAGACGTCCACTGCTGGACATAGGCCTCCCACAAAAGGGGGTTTTGCCGTAATCGTCACGCTTGGCAGGCGGGTTGGCGATCGCAGTATGGTGGTAAAATGCATAGAGAATGCTGCTGCCCATTCTCTAGTAAGTCCCTTAGGCACTTTCTACGACACCCACGGGAAGAAACGGGATGGTGCTATTCTTTTACGTCCGGCACGATACGGAACAAGAAGGTTGCTTGCATACATACATAAAATCATGTTTTTTTTCCCATGGCAGCATACCAACTACGGTCGTTAGATACTCCTTTTGCCTCGTTTATGTACATACATCTGGTCATACACGCACAAGGTTGTTCAATATTACCTGTGCAGCATGTAGCAGTAAGCTCTGCAGCCACGAGGACGCGGTGGCATCGTCCGGTGCGGCCAGCAGGAGCCTGCTGTTGTCTGCCAGGGCTATCTCGAAGCAATGCGGCCTGCGTGATGAGTCCAGGTGTCTCCTGACTCCTAGTACCGAGCGGAGCGCTATGTTGTGCGGCAGGGGGGACGTGCCATCTGAGGAATGTGAGCCCCAGTGTAGAACACCGGCCCTGGTGACAAAGAGTAGTTCTGTTAAAAATGGTCTTGCGGTTGCCATAAACGTCAACCTGTTGAAATGGAGAAGGTTATTTTCTGTTAAATAATTTATGTAGAACTAGCTGTGACCGCGACTTCGTCGGCGTGGAATTTAACAAATTTCTAAAATAAAAGTAGCCCCAGTTACTCCTTATTACATCAGCTATCAGCTAGTGAAAGTCCCGTCAAAATCGGTCCAGCCGTTTCAGAGATTAGCCGGTACAAACGGACAGACAAAAATTGAAAAAAAAAATGGTATATGTACCGTGTATATATCCTTATGCATTTACTAAAAAGCGGTTCTTTTAATATTACAAAAATACACTCCAATTTTACTAACCGACTCCCAAAAAAGGAGGAGGTTATATGTTCCACGGTATGTATTTTTTTAATGTATGTTCCTCTATTTCGCCCCCATTTGTGGACCGATCCTCAAAAAAAAAAAAATATATATTGAAAGAGTATACTCCTGAGGTGGTCCCATTGGCACCAAGTCAGGATCTGATGATGGGATCCTCAAATTTTGTGGTATTAACAATGTTTTTCATATATTTTCTAAAGCTATTGTCACATTTGCGTATGGTCATCATCATCTCATGACGCTGAGCTGATGAAGGAAGGTACAACTCTCTAAGGGTTAGGAGTAAGGTGGAGGTTCGGGCAGAACTCCATCATAAGACCGAATTGCAAAATTCTTTTTTTGTTCGAAAGGGGTTTATTTCGAAATGGTCCCATTAAAATTTCATATAGATCGGATGATGCGTTTCGGAGACAGACAACGGAACTCTTCGAAAAATGACAGCAAATTAACCGAGATTGCTGCTATAGCATATGCATTGTTTTGACCCCCAAGGATGATGAAATTTCGAATTGGTGTGGGGTAGGTACTCTATCTAAAAAGTGAAAAAAAAAAAACAACCGACTCCCAAAAAAACAACAGAAAGCGAAAAATAACTTTAATTTCGGAAGGCGGTGACAAGAAATTAATAAAATACATATCCAAAGTCACCGCCTTCCGAAATTAAAGTTATTTTTCGCTTTCTATTGTTTTTTGGAAGTCGGTTGTTTTTTATCTGTAAGTATAGGTAAAGGTACTGTAATACTGTACTCGGCTGTTAATATAGCAAAGCTGGTTAAAAAAAAAGGCTTTCTAAAGCGTCCTGTCTATCTGTCACTGATACCTTGTGCTCAAAGCAACTGGATTTTGTTAGTGACATTCTAACTCTCAAACCACTAAAACAGTGGTTCTGAACCATTTTTTGTACAAGGGACCACTTTGGTTTCATTATAATTAACCTAGTGGTTAAAAAATAAACTTTAATCAAAACGTTTAACTAAAGTAATCGTGAATTTCAAAAGTAGGTAACATTAATTTACAAATCACATTTTCAATCAATCAGATTCCTCAATGAGATTTTTGAGCTTACTTCTTCCGTACTTTTTGAATTCTAAGCGTAGTGTTTTTGCTCAAACTTACACGCATACGATTCCTGGAATTGGTTTTAGTTTTCAGAGAAGCAGATAATCCTTGTTGCATAAATAACTTCGAATTATTTTCACTGCATATAATAATGGATTTCCGAAAGTCGTTTTAGAAATATCTTGCAGAAGTTTAAAAAAAATGTATAATTTTTAATATGACATCCAACATTAAGCTATTTACCTGAGCAAGAAGTAGCAAGGCTCGAACCGCCGACTCCTGTCCGTCCTGCACATGAGGTACCCTTCTAACGGCGGGGCGAAGGCACCGGGCGCTTCAATGAGACGATCCCCCGCGTCGCCAGAACATACACGCCCGTAGAATAGTATTTGTGGTATCTGAAACGAAATGTTTGTAATATATTTTCCTTTACCTCTCTCTTACCCTTACTTATGTTTCACATTTTAGAGGCGACTATACACCTTATTGAGAGCTTCATTAAAATCATAATAGAAGTACTCATCAATTTTAGGTTTAATTTTTCGGCGAAAACCGCTTTAATGCAAGAGTGAAAGATTTTCCTGAGACCAAGCCAATATCATAATCTGATAAGCTTTTCTACCAACTTTGTTGAGGTCAGATTCCAGTCTAACCAGATGCAGCTGTATACCAGTATTTTACATAGAGCGACTGCTAACCAGTTACTGAGTAATACGAGAACTCTTGGTAAGACTGGTTGTCAGATTTACGGGCTTTTGACAACCCGTCACCAAACCCAGAAAGAAAAGCGATAATTATTACTTCTTGCTCTATTTCAGTTTTTTGTTTAACATACATACAAGTTTGTGAAGCATATTGAAATCACGACATCGTAATATTCTTCTTTCACCAAAAAGTACTGACTGAAAATATTTTTATTGGCTTCCCTTATCTTTTAATTAGACTAGTAACATAGCTTACATACGGCCAATAACCGATAATTCATAAAAACACGTTGTCCATTCATTTAGTGATAACGGTTTTAATCATAATATTGTTATTGTTGCATAGAGCGAGGTCAAACAAAAATGAAGTTCATCAGAAGATTTATCAAATTGTCTACCTCAAAAACTCGAATGTTGATGAAGACGAAGAGAACAATAATTGAATAATATTTTTTTAACTGAATGAAAATAAAACCATCAAATAGTATAATTACAATTTTACTATTTCGGACACATTCTTTTAATGTAGTTAATATGTAAGCTGGAAATAGTGAACACTCAAAAGCTACATGATACTGATGTTTTTGCAGCCATACTGCTTTGTAAGACGGCGACGGCACGACTAATGAGACGGGATCAGCTGTGCCGTCGAGTTCAGTTAAGAAGCCTTTTCTGTCTCTTAGCCTTCTCTCTGACATTACACTACTAGTCTCAGGCTGGACCAAATAACCAACGTGTTCACTTAACTCGACGAAATGTATGGAACAGCTGTTTTTTTTTTCGCGATTTCAAAGTTGGTCCCATAGAAAAAGTTGTTCACAATGATGAGTACAATGACCCCTTTTCGGGTTTAGGGTAAACAAAAACTAATCTATATAAATAAAAAGAAAAGTCCTGACTGACTGACTCATCAACGCCCAGCCCAAACGCTTGGAACTAGAAAGCTGAAATTTAGCACAGAGGTTCCCTTTATAATGTAGACAAGGAACAAGGAAGGATTTTATGAAATTCAGCCCCTAAGGGAGTTAAATAGGGGATGAAAGTTACGCGCGGGCTGCTAGCAAAAGCTAGTGTTGTATAATAATCGCCTATATTATTGTCCTACTATAGGACAAAGGCCTCTTCTCATACTGAGAAGACAGGAGGTCACGTGCACGGCACATAGATTGCTCAAGACGGGTTATCGATTTCAGACTTATATTAACCAAGTCCTGGTTTCCTCAAAATGTTTTCCTTCACAGAATCATCGTCGTCAGTGAAATCCAAGAAAAACTCAGAAAGTACATTTTTTTAATTTCAATCATTCTCCAGCTTGTAAAAGTCGTAAAGGATCAGATACATACTCTTTTCTCATGCCTCTGCCGAGCTACCGCGGCTGCTAACTCTCGGCATCCAAGTGGGATCATGGCCGGAGGTCGCTGGATCCGTAAGGGTGACGTCCGTGCACTCCATTCGAGAGAGGACGCGAATCGAGCTCCGAGTGTAGCCTCTCCAGTGATGATCGAACAGGCTATGTTACCAGCGATGTCCAAGATTTGGATGTACTGTGCTTCAGGGCCCACCTGTGTAAGAAATTATAGTAAGAAATCGGCAAACATTGCGTAGGACGCCCCTAAGCTAGCTTGTCACCTTTAAGGTGAATCTTGTCGACATTTTTTCCATTCAAACTTCGGTAGTGTATTACTCCACTGTTAGATAATGTAAATCAAAAGTTAAACATGGTATGGTGTTGTATCATTATTAATATTGTCTCTACGGAAACAGAATACTAAAATAAAAACCCACTAAAAAGTTATGAGCCAACAAAGATTCGTTTTTCTTGCTAATTTAATATAACTTTGGGCGTGTTTAAGTAATTAAAGAATTGTAAAATCTCCAAAACCAAGTCGGTACCGATAAAGCTCAAACATCGAAAAGTTTCAATAAACTTTATTGGTCATTGATTTAGGCAGTGGTTTTTTCATTAAACCCAATCTTCCGAAGGACTTTTCTTAATTTTTTACGCGCCTGTTTCTACTATAACTGATCCTGCAGCTCACTCAATAATGTTGTGCATGTAGACGAGCGTTTAACTGCTCGTCAGGGGTCTACCTCTGTCGGACACGATGCATGGTGACAAAGCGTGCTTTTTAGCCAAACCCACCAGCGAGTTCGAGCCCGCGACTAGATTCTCCTTAAAGGACCTTTTTAAGGTCGCCATTCAATCGAATTATCACCTTAAAAAGGTTGTTGGGTAGATGCGGAGGTTGTTGCGCAACTTGGAAGGAAGTGGACTGTGGTAGGCTGAGTTGATTGATTGATTCAAAGTAAGAAAGAAAAGATTAAATAACAAAAAAAAAAAACCGGTCAAGTGCGAGTTGGACTCGCGCACCGAGGGTTCCGTACAAACCTGTAGGTATATAAGTAAAAGTTCAAAATTGTCAAAAATATTTTTTTTTATATGACGAAACTAAAAATTTTCGGTTTTCGTAATTTTTCCTATATCTGTACTATAAGACGTGACTTCGTACAAAATTTCAAGATTCTAAGTTCACGGGAAGTACCCTGTAGGTTTTGATTCCCGTGCGAGTTTCGAAAATTTGCGGAATTTTGCGGCCTAAATGGCTGTATCTTTTGATTGCGTTGACTTAGAAGGTTGATTTTTCTACAGCTTCCAGGGACAGTAGAACTAAGTATCATATAGAAATTTCAGTTTGATACCTCCACGCGTTCCTGAGAAAAACGGTCTTGACAGACGGACGGACGGACGGACGGACGGACGGACAACAAAGTGATCTTATAAGGGTTCCGTTTTTTCCTTTAGAGGTACGGAACCCTAAAAAACGTGTAAAACATAACACCAAGAATTCCAGGCACAGCCGTGGGTATTGCTTATGTTGTATTCGTTCTCGAATGCGCTCTGTAGAAAAAAAAAACCCCACGACAAGTGACACTCGAAAAGTCGCGCGATGTCAGGACACGTATCGGAAGAATATTTTACCGTCGACAGTCGTATAAGGCGATGAGGTAGGTACGCTCCAGCTAGTACCTAGTTAGTCAGGATCCGCATGTACAGACGCCAGCACATCAAGCTACCCCAAACTGTCAAATTTCTTTGATAGATTTAAAACTTTATTATTTAAGCATAAGGTTATAGTTCAATAGGAAAAAATGAGAGTTTGGGGTAGCTTGATGTGCTGGCGTCTGTACTACAAGTATCCAGGACCGTCAAGCTGTCTGTTTTGCCATAACGACGGCTGAAGAAATTCGTTTGTATGTGTATCGACATCAGGGACTGAAGATGTTACGTGTTTTCGGGGCTATGAGCGGTCAATCATCCCAGCACCCTAATTGCGTAACACGCTAATCACAAACTGAATAATTTTGAAGTTTATTACTAATCCATTGCTTGATATGCTCAACAACGTCAACAACGCAATGAATATTGTTGACCTGTCAAAATTAAAGCCTTTCCTACTGTTAATGCATTTGTTACGCAACCCAATAGTACTGACCATCGCGAAGAAACCATCTACTTGGATATGTTTTCATTCCTAGCCTTTCGTTAATCGTTTTGGACCAAAGGCACACAATCAATAAAAGACAATAGACATTACAAATTAATGTGCATTTATCTCTGCATAATAAGGGGTATTGGTACGAATTTATTATTATAAACTGCTTTGCGTATCATAAGGTCGATAATATTATGATCCACTATGACCTAATACGTCAGGAATAATATCAAATCGTTATTTGAATGAGTCATTGAAATCGTTAAGATATTATTGACCCAGCTTTACAAATGTCTGTAATTGCATGTACATCTGCATTTCTCAAGGTTTAGATACATAATTACATATAGAGCAGTGTAATGGTTCTGTTAAGCATTAATTATGGCTTGTTTCCGCAAATCTTCTATACATCTAAATAAAATTGAAGTGACTGTTTGTAATTTCAAAATAACAGCTTTTTACTAAATGCATATTAAAGTTAGCTCTCCGAAACTTTACACCGCTGCACTGGAGGATGTCTTCAAGGTTCTGGACTGGAAAGGGGCTGACATCAACATCAAGCCCTCACCTTCGGTTTGACCATTGAGGACCTCAGTACAATGCTCGATGACCTCAGTAGAGCTTCCGAAAGAGTGGATGTGCATGTGTAATGCTCATGTAACATCCACTCTCGTAACGGTCGGAGGCGCTGCACTCGAAGTTGTGGACGAGTACGTTTACCTAGGATAAACTATCCAGTTAGGTAGGTCCAATTTCGAGAAAAAGGTCAATCGTCGAATCTGACTCGGTTGGGCAGCGTCGGGAAGCTTCGCAATATCTTCTCGTCCCGCATACCGCAGTGTCTCGAGGCAAAAGTCTTTGACCAGAGCGTGTTGTCAGTGATAACATATGGAACCGAAACGTGGTCGCTCACAATGGGGCTCATAAGAAGGCTTAAAGTCACCCAAAGGGCAATGGAGAGGGCTATGCTTGAAGTTTCCCTACGTGATCGAATCAGGAATGAAGAGTTCCGCAGGAGAACCAAGGTAACCGACATAGCCCGAAGAATTACCAAACTTATGTGGCAGTGGGTAGGGCACATTGCTCGCAGAACAGATGGCCGATGGGGCCGAAAAGTTCTGGAGTGGCGACCGCGCACCGGTAGACGTAAAGTTGGAAGGCCTCCCACAAGGTGGGCCGGTGACCTTATGAGGGCCGCAGGAGTCCGCTGGATGCGGGAAATACAGAACCGGACGAAGTTGCAGGGCTTGGGAGAGGATTATGTCCAGCAGTAGACGTCTTTCGGCTGAAAGGATGATGATGAGGCTAGACTTTTTGTAGCACATTCCCGTGGAATAATTTCCCACATCGACGTTCGTAAAACCGCGGGCTACACCTAGTTACAAAAGATCTTTAGATCCCATAAGTTCTTGCTACATATGAACGACATAAACCGAATCAGTTACGCCGAAAATCACAACTCACTCCTTCCGTTCTGCAGGCCTAGACAAAACACATTTCTGTTAGCGTTCACGCCAACCGCTACGCCAAAATGAATGGGAATGACATTGCCTGCGGAAAGGACACGACATAACCTTTCCGCAGGTAATGTCATTCCCATATATTTAGGCGTAGCGTTTGGCGTGAACGCTAACAGAAATGTATTTTGTCTTTAGGCCCTGCACCCTAATTGCGTAACAAGCGATTCATCATAATCTGTTTCGTATTGAAACAGATTGTTAAACCATTGCTTAATATGTTCGAAAAATGTGTCTGTTCATAAACGTAAATAACGCAATGAATGCTGTTGCATTGTCAAATTGAAACCGATTATGATTAATCGTGAGTTACGCAATTAGGGTGCCGATCTTTCAAAATCAATGAGTTTCGCACGAATCCCTGGAAACTACTTACAACAATGGCATCCAGTTCGTTATGAGGTAGCCGGCACAGCATTTCGTACTCCGTACCCCCAGGCTTCACGCTTGCGACATATAGCGCGTAGTCAGTGATGAAAACTAGCAAAGGTGTCCAAGACCCATCCTCCATGCTGTATGCTGACTTTACTTTCATCATCTGAAAGAACATCAAAGACTGAATGAAGGTCGAAAGAAAAAGGCTAAAAATACATTTCAACCGTTAAATCGACCTTTCGTCCGATGATTAAAATGGTTTTCAAAACTTTTTCGCCAAATTAGTACCTTGTACAAAACATCGCGTAATCAAGGTCGTATTACGGTGAACGAAATTGCCTTGCGATTTAGTAATCAAACATAATTACCCTATTTAAAGTTTCATTTGGATACGAGAATATTTGCAGCCTGAGCTTTTCATTGCACTCAATGGCTACGTTATCTTCGAAACTATCGAAGTAGGACGGCTCGTCCGCTGTCAGAAGCCTCACAGACAACCTTTTGTTCTCTATCACCTCTTTGTCTATGAGCCTCGACATCCTGTTAGCTGACACATGGAATGTATCAGATACCTCTTTCAGTGGTAGTATTATGCTCGGAAAATGTTTCTCCATTCTAAGTTTGAATTGAAAGAACTTATTGTTCTTGATTTTGAGTTCAAGGTCTTTCCTTTGACACACATTCTTCAAATATCGGTTCAACATTGCTGACTTGTTAGATTGTAGCTTTTGATTCCCGGGACTGTCGAAAAAGTCGTCGTTAAAGTCTTCGGCCCCCTTCAAGGTTGAATTATCGGTGTTTGAACAGTTGTCGCTGTTCACCTGCGGTGGCGGCTCGTCGTTTACTTTCTGCACTGTTGACGCCGATTTACGACTGTACCTGTTTACATTTTGCTTTTTAGGTGAAGACAAATGCTTGGAAATGCCATTTTTATGTTCAGTCTCATCTTGGATATTTTTGCTAAATTGTCTCTTGGGGGTTGAAGTCTTGCTTGAAGAGTCAGTATCGGTAGATTTATTGAGGTCGATTTTACTTGTGCTAGTGACTAGCTCTTGCACTGGTGTTGTCTCAGGGATAGGGACAAAAGTCTCCTTGGGTGCATCAAAAGCAGTTTGGAATGTATCATGGACATAACTGTAGGAGACTCCCTTGTGTTCATAGACAGTACTTTCACAGTTCACAACATATTTGCTGAGTGGTGGGAGATCAGCTTTGTTGGGTTTCTTATCAAGTTGAGCTTTCATGTTCAGTGTTAGTTTATGCCTTGGCGATCCTTCATTGGGAGTTCTATCACCTGCCACTGTTGTTTTTGATGGTGTTGTAATTTCTTTAGGTTTTGCAATATCTAGTGGTTGGCCATTCAAATTGATTTCAACAAAGTCATCTTCATCTTCAGCCTGGAAGCCAGAGTCTAAGCTTTTAGATAGATTTTTATTGTGGTTAACATCACAAGGTAAAGCTTCAACAACATTGTTCAATTCCAAACTGTTTTCAGGCAAACCTTTTTCTGGGGCAAAATTGAAGTTGAAATTTTTGTAAAAATTCTTCAAAGAATCTATGATATTGTTGGCATCCAGCAGGTTTAATACTTTGTTGTGTGATTTTCTTTCCTCAACAATACTAGTTGTTATGTAGCGTTTTTTCTTCAGCACAGATTTTACTGTATTTGGACTATGTGAGACTTCAAGAGGCATTTTCATTCTATCAGTGGATTTATCAATATCAGCTTCAGAAAAATATGTTTTCCTCATAAATGCTACATGTCCATTATTTTCAAATGCATCACAGGAGTAAGATTTCTGAGCTTTGTCACATTTCCTGTGCAACATTGAAGTTTCAGTTTTATTTGAATGAGAGGAGGATGAGTCACTGGATGAAGTCTCAGAGTCACAACTGAAATTAGAATCTGAGCTGTTTGAGTCACATCCATAAAGCTTCCCAGTAGGCCTGGGTTCATTATTGTTGTCTTTATCATTATTATTGTCTTGGTTTTCTGGTTGATAAGTCTGACAGTATTCAAATATACCACTCCGGTCATTTTTAGAGTCACCATACGTCAGAATATCAGACATAGTCTGTTGAGCTACATCAGCTGCATACTTTGGTGTTCTGTCACCTGATGCACACCATGAGAACCTGTCTGTTACAATGTTATTCTTTTGCCTAAACCTATCACAGTATGAACTATCAGGTCCATATGATACAAAACCTCTTTCAATGTGAATGTTGTCTGTTTTAGTGTTATTTAATATATCTTCATGAAATGAAACTCTTTTCTTCTGAGAACTTGGTCCACTTTGCGACTTTTTCCGACACCTTCGTCTAAAAACAATATCCTCAGACAGAGACTTCTTTGGTTCATTCCTCAAAGCAGGCTTTCGAGATTCTTCAGCACCTTTCTCACTTTCTAATGCTTTTAATACTAAATCTGGCAAGTTTTCATAGGTTTTTTTGTGTGTCTCAATTATTAGTTCTGGTACAATGTCATCAGGCACACCAATGTTCTGATTGTCGATATCACTGCGGGTCATGATGCTGCTGGTGGTACTCTTGATCATGTCCTGGGAGCATGACGGCGGCGCGTCGTAAACACTGTCACACGCTAATTCCTCGGCCCCTATGAGACTGTGCGACATGAGCGCTTGGCTTGTGGCCTCCGAGGCCTCACTATCTAAACACAAAACACCAGAATCACCAGGCGTATCGGCCAAACTACTCGTTGTACTAGAAATCAAGTGACTGTTGCCTTGAAGACACAGCTCTGTGGGCTTGCCCGCGCTTACGTCCGCGCACTCCATCTTCGCGAATTGCACTGTATCTTCAACGCCGTTTGTTGCCGCTGTCGCAATAATAGTGTCGTCAGATTTATGACGACGTTTGCTTTTATCGATCTCGTTGCCTTTTATTTCAGTAGCCTTGTCTGAAAACATGATGATTTCTGACACTTGAGCGCTATTCCAATTGCTTTATATTACCTAGGAGCGTTATTATTGTCTCACTTTAATTGTTGCTCGTACTCATTTTGCCATTTATTTATAAAATTCATGTAAAATACGACACAAAACATGACGAATACACAGCAGCCATATTTAACATTTGACATTTACTTTTTTTTTTCCAAGCATAGATAGAGTGCCTCTAGCGCAGATAAGCTAATTTACTATGTTTTTGTTTTCAATAGTCGATTACGTTCCTGTTCTAGATTGACCAATGTTACTGAAAACTGTTTTTCGTGTTTGCTTAGTCCATAATTGGCCTTGCCTTTCTTTAATATGTTGGAGTCAGTTTTCAGTGTGACAAGATGCAACAGAATGATGTATTTTACATAGAACGACTCCCTATTTGACCTAATACCGAAGCACCACCATTGCTTCCCGCTTCCAAATTCCTGCGGCATTCACAAGGTCATCGGATAAGAACGGTTTTTATTTATTTTCATATTTTCATTGGGTTATCAAAAAGGTTTTTGAAACTGGTTTCTTATGTCAATAAGAATTTGAGGTGGCTCCTGGAAACAAGCACGACGCAACAGCATGACGCGACTCTCATCGTCTATAAAGCTTCATGGGATCATGGGAAATGTTCTTTAAGTGTCGCGTCGCGCCGTCACTTGAATCCCAATGTGCTAACGATTGACCAATATTTGCTTTTACACGCAGGACCTCATGTGAGTTAGTAGTCCGTAGCATCGATACGGCTGATACGGTGGCGGTAGCAACGCTCCTGTTCACTCATCACAATTTCTTTTCATTATTTACTTTATTGAATATTTTAATGAGTATCCTGTACTCACTTTGTTCCATAGATATTAGTTGATGTCTTCTGGTTTTACTCTAAAAATAAAATCTGTCAAAATTTCTTCGATAGACAACTGTCAAAAGTTTGAATGAAATGCGCGATTTGCCGATCTAAGAATAGGTTAGATTTTCAAAATAGAGTTAAATTAACTTGCTCGTGTTGATGTATTTACTAAAATAAAATAATGGAGACTAGGAAAACTGCTGTTTTCTTATCGCTACTGTGTTTACTTGGGTGCACTTGTGATGGAGCTAAAATAAACACTCCAAGGGTGTTGTTACCTTGGTTTGAAGATTTGTATATAAATTTTACCTTTGAAATCATTGAGGGAGGTTGTTACACATGGTAAGTTTGAGCTGAGAACATAATTAGTTTCATTATAGTCTGTTTGTTGTCCAGAAGGATTACGTAAAGTGTTTTATTTGCAGGAGTTTGTCTCGCGATGACATCATAGATTTGGAGCCGCTGTACGATGATGCTATAGGCCACTGTTCCCGAGCGGCGCGCGTTTCAGTCTCCAAGTCATGTGTACCACCCGGGTCAGTGATCATTCTCGCCGAGGAAGTCAACACAGGCGAGGTATTGTGTAGACTCGCTAAAAGGCGGGAAACTACATCCTAATATAAATTAAAACTATTAGCTAACTAAGCTAATTGAATTATCACCTTATCAGATATTTTTGCGGATAACATTTCAATGTGTATGTATTGCAAACAGCTGATAATTGTGTAGTGTTGCTTATGTTATTCAATGTTATGTTTGGTTTATTGAAGTACAGCAATTGCTACCAATTGTATCCACTTTTCATTTCCATGTTTTTAAATCTTGTTGCGTTTATTATAAGACAAATAAATAATTAAATAAACAAACTTTGTTCTCAAGTTAATCATGAGCACCAGCCTAAGCATAGCTATAAAGGACATTATATATTTCTTTTGTCCAGATTCTCCGTGGAGATGTTGACATAGACATGATAAGTTCTCTCAAAGTTGTGAGTACAACATGGAACCTGTTTTTGGAGGAAGCACCAGAGGCCTTTGAAGTGGTTGCCTATGATGATCAAGGTATGTTCTATGTAATGTGACTATGATAGTGAGGGAAGATGCAGTGTCAGCTCACTTATGCCAATACTAGCAGCTCTTTGCGGTTTCACCTGCATAGTTCCCGTTACCATGGGAATACGGGGATAAAATATAGCCTATGTTGCCCGGGGATAGTGTAGCTTCCCAACAGTGAAATAATTTTTCAAATCGGTTCAGTAGTTTCGGAGCCTATTCAATGCAAACAAACATACAAACAAACAATGAAATCTTTCCTCTTTATTATTAGTAGAGGTATAGATAGATAAAATCTCGCACTCTGCAGTACCGAGAGCTCTTGTGCTTACACACACATTCACAGCATGCACTCTATTGCTAAACACAAGTAATTTGTGCATTGATTAGTGAGATAAAAATACTGTATCATTCCTTTGCCCTTCTCCAAATGATTTGGTGTTTTTACAGCACGTTGTCTTCTTACATACCTCTCTGTTCAGATTGCCATTGCCTCAGTAGTAACCCAATTTCTAGCCATATCGTCTTTCACACAATTCATCCATCGTTTCTGTGGGCTGTGTGTTCAGCAGTGTTTACTTATATCAATTATCAAAGAAATGTAAATTTATATTGTATAGTAAGATAAGGTGCTTTTCTTTTAACATTCTTATAATTTTTTCTAGGAAACACATTTTCAACTCTGGAAGGTATAAGCTTCTCATGGACTATTGAGAATCTTGGTAGTAATGTTGGTGAAGATCCTCTGGTTACGTAAGTACATATCCACTACATTTTATTATTTTCCTGGTATAAAGCCATGATTATTATTATTCTGTCACTCCTTATCTAATGAGGTCTGAACTTAAGAAGCAGACAGCCGACTTTTAAGGACTTTTTATTGAAGATCACGCCTAAACGGCTTGTCTTATGTATTTGAAAAAAAAAAAAATGTGAAACTAGACAATTTTCTTCGTTATTTGATATGTGAATATTTTAAATAATATTTTTATAACATAATGTAATTAATTGGTAAAGTAATGTCTACCGCGGACATAAAAACGATAATCCCGCAAAAACTATCGGGTGTATTTCCATGAAACTTTCACCATCTAAAAGACAATTTAATCACCCAAAATTTAGTGGTTTTTTTACGGGTTTTCTTTGATATGTGTTTGATAAATCAACATGGGTTGTTTTTCGAAAAACTTGATGCGCGTTCAGGCGGGGTCTCTTGCGAGCGACGGGCGGCAGTGCATCGCTGTAGGTAGCTGTCAGCTATCGTCGCCTTAACCAGTTAAGTCTGAGGGCCTACTCTCTAACTCCATCAACGAAGATACGGGCCCGTCCAAAAGTAGTTTGAAACTTCTTAGTGAATCCTACAGCCAATTAACTAACTTTTATGGACGGGAAAAATCATATCGGGAGTACGGACAGCTCACAGTGTTTTATGAAGCCCGATTTTCGGACATCCCATTTTTATTGAAAAGGCTGACAGAAATAATCATTTAAATGCAAGATTTCGTATCCCCATTTGGCTACGAAGTCTAGTTTTTGAGTTATAGTTTTTTGAATATCGACCAATTTCTGTCTCGATATTTAGAAAAAAAAAATATTACATTTAAACTAAGCATGATACGAAATAATGATGTTAGGTACATTGGTGGCGTATCTTATGCCGAGTATTTTAGTGCACAAATGAACCTTGTAACTTTGTTAGATCCAGATATATACGAGTTTTTCGGTTTTTAGTTATTCTTAATTTTCTCGAAAATTCCACGAAATCGGGAAAAGTTATTTATACTGATATGATTTTGATAACTTCTCCAACGCACCACATAAATTTCACATCCCAACTCCATGGAACTTGGAAACCACAACGATTTTAAGTTTGATCCGGATTTTACGTCGTCAGGGTTGTCAAAATCTCAGATAATTATTTATATCCGGATTTTATATAACTTTGCCAAAAATATATCTACCTGATAGTAAAATCGGTGGTTTAGATTATCTGACGTGAAGACGCCAGGATAGAAGAGCTTATCAGTGCTGATGAAATTGAAAGTTATGATGCAGAAGAATGTGTGGTGCTTTGCAACGAAGAAGATATAGAGAGTGAGGTTTGACTAAAATACAATTTGATGTATTTAAATATTAAGTGAAAATCGGAAATCAAAATCGTAGGCTACGGCTAAATTTAAAAGTTTTTGTATCATATCATATCATATCAATAGCATTCAATCCTAACTTTATATGGACTTGATTTGCTATTTATTTCCTAGTCTCTACCAACAAACACACAAAATGTAGTAGGTAAACCTGAAGGGGACTTGAAACTTGATACTTTTGAAAGGCCTCGGTAGGCTGCCAGTAAACTGGTACACGTTCTTTTTGTCATTGTGACTATACTTTTACGAAAAATTTGATCCACAAAATAAGGATAAAAATTTGACAACCCTAACAAAAATATTTAAATTGGAACAACTTCTAAGTTCCATGGATTTGAGATGTCATAATTATGTGGTGTATTGGGGAAGTCAATAGAATTATTTCTGTATTAATAACTTTTCCCGAAATGGCGAAATTTTCGAGAAAAAAATAAAAAACTAAAAACCAAAAAACTAGTATAAATCTGGATCTAACAAAGTTGCGAGGTTCATTTGTGGACTGAAGTACTCGGCATAAGATACGCCATCAATGTACCTAACATCATTATTTCGTAGCATGCTTAGTTTAAGCGTAATTAATTTTTTTCTTAAAATCCGGATGGAAAAATTACGATTTTCAAAAAACTATATCTCAAAAACTAGACTTGGTAACTCAATGGGGATACGAAATCTTGCGTTTAAATGATTATTTCTGTCGGCCTTTTCAATAAAAATGGGATGTCCGAAAATCGGGCTTCATAAAACACTGTGCAGCTGTCAAATCAAGTTGTCATTCATTCTTAGTTCGGGCCCCAAACTGATCTTCTGTCCGTAAGTGATACGGAGTTGGAAGCGCCCGTTACTTCGTCCGAAACGACGGACTTCGCGCTCAGGGAGTACGCTCCCTGGCGCGGAGCCTTGCGGCTCCATTACAATAGAAAATCAATTGTTTAATTACCCGGGATTAACAGGTTAATGGTGTCTTCACAACGGAATCATTTAGTCTGTTTCAGAAGTATCTGATCAAAATGTAAAGAAATACATTAGCAAACATACTCGGGATGCCAATTTGTAGTTGACGTGAACAGTTGTTTATACTTCCTTCCGATATTTTTGGTAAAGACTATTACTGCTTCCCAAAAAATTTAAAACTCAATTCTTACCCTCTAGGTTAGTCAGATGGCGGGACACTGACTACGAAGCGCCCCGCGGGGTCACAGAACTCGAAGCCCGCGGACTTCGTTCCCATTCTGTCCTGCTATACGGCCAGGCTATGGGCGAGTCTCGAGTCACCGCCTGTCTTGATGACATATGCACGGATTTCAACCTGCACGTTATAGCCAGTGTCGTGCTGATGCCTGCTACGGCAAGCATTGCGCCTGGTGATACGCTGCGATATAGGTAAGATAACAAACTGTCTTAATTGTTTTAAATTCTTTATTGGTGAGAAAAGAGGTCAAAATATTAGGCGCAATTTCAAATTATATAAAACAATTTTTTAGTAAGTAGACTATTAAAAGGTAGCTGTGAACATCAACATTTAGGAGAAAACAGATTTTATTCCAGTTGCCCCTTCTAAATGGTGAGGAGCAGAATAGGCAAGAAACTACACTTTGGTTTCTTTCAAAGCGACGCATGACTCCTAGAAGTCTCGTAACAATAGATAATAATAATAAATTGTTTCTCAGTCCATTATTGAATTATAATAAGGTTGACGGTTGTTAACAAAACAACCGTCAACAAATACAACAAACATATTAAAACAATATTTATTTCCCAGGGTGGTAAGAGCTCGCGCAGGCCGTCTAACGATCCAGGACATCGCAGACACTATGTACTATTTAAAAGTGCCAGACACCCGCACAGCTCGACTAGAAGACTCGATCAGCCTAGTCAGGGGTACTGAGATAGGCACTACAAACGTGTACCTCATGTCAGGAGCAACCGAAGTTGCCACGGCAACTCTTACCGTAGCAGAGGCACACAGTATTCGAGTAACCCTACGACCTTCAAGCTTACTCATAAAAGGAGAACCATTTGTAGTACATTGTATTGTGTTGGATGGTAAAGGACATCCGTTGACGGCTGGTGATCAGATTCTGATAAGATTAGCTGTGGAAGGAGAAGCGAATGTAGACCTGCTGCGGTCGACGGAAAACGGTACCTTGACTGATGCAGTTGCGCAGAATGCTGGCTCCTTGACTATTACTGCGAGGTTGTATTCTATTGCTGGAAGGACTATTTCGAGAAAGGTATGGACACAATAATAGTTTTGCTATTATACAAATTTTTTTTTAGTATAAAAATAATAAAATAATAATAAATAAAATAAAATCGTTTATTTATAAAAGGGGACACATTTACAATAAATACCTTTACAAATAAAATAGGGCATAGTTGCTAATTTGCCTGAACTAGGTGGAACCTGTGCTTCAGGCTACAAAATGCAGAAATACTTAATATAATAAATTAACAATGTGTATAAATAACTAAAATAGAACTTAGGTCAACAAAAGTAAAAATGCATGTTAGCGGTTTTTATTTGCATACAACAAGTAGATCTTCTGTCTGTGCATAATCGATGGATAGTAAATGCTTAAGTACAATTTTTTTACAGCTATGGTAATTTAATTTATAGATACTTAGTTTTCTATTTAATCTATTGTACAGAAATGGGCCTAAGAAAGTGTAAAATCTTTCTACAAAGACATGTTTTGAGGTTGCATTTGTTATGCATACTATATCATTCCGTCTCTTGTTAGTGTTTTCAGCATTATAGGTAAGCATGGTGTGCTGTTTTAATACTAAGTGCATAATAAAAAGCTGGCGAACAGTGAGTACGTTGCAGGATTTATATAGGAAATCTGTAGGAAAGAAGAAGGGATGGAAGTTTGCTACCTTTAAAATTGCTCTCTGAGCTCTTTCAAGAGGAAGCAAATTAGTTTTAGGTGCACCACCCCAAGAAATGATACAGTATTGAATAATTGACTGACATAGAGCCAAATAAACTTGTGTGATTAATTTTGAATCTGCTAGCGTTCGCAATTTTTTTTAAACATATACATATTAGTTTGCGCACTCTTTTAGTTAGGCTTTCTATATGTTTTCTAAAAGAAAGTGTGTCGTCCATTATTGCCCCAGGTATTTAATGTAGCTCGTTTTGATGATAAAAGGGCAATTACACATGCTGACTGTATGATTTCCACATTGATGAGCATATAGATGAGGGTTAGTTATGTTGAGTTGAGGCTTGCGCATGGAGAAGTGAATATATTTAGTCTTGTCGGCATTTAATGTTAGTAAATTGCTTTGAAGCCAATTAGTCACAGAATTTAAACCTAACTGAGCGATTTGAAACAGTTCGCTACTGGTTTTAGCACTAAATATTAACGCCGTGTCGTCGGCATATGATATAATTTTACCGTCTTTAATATTTAGATTACACAAGTCATTAATATAAATCAGGAATATTGTGGGGCCCAAAATACTCCCTTGAGGAACACCAAAACCAGTATTTTTCTGCTCATCACTCGTAATATTATCTATTCTAACGTACTGGTATCGGCCGTCTAAATAGTCAGTAAAAAGTTTCAGCGGCGTTCCTCTTATTCCTATGGTCTCCAATTTGTCCAGAAGAACAGAAACAGACACCGTATCGAAGGCTTTGGCTAAATCGAGAAAGACTCCTAGGGTCTGGTTTCCTTTTGCCGAGGTTTTCTGAAATATAATCAGTCAGGCTATGCACCGCATCGGCTGTCGATAGTTTCGGTCTAAAACCAAATTGCGCAGTCGATAAAATGTTGTTTTTCTCTAGATAATTAACAAGTCTACTGTTTATAATTTTCTCTAGTATTTTTGAAATTGAGGGGAGTAAGGATATTGGCCTATAATTATTAACTGCGGTTTTACTTCCTGATTTAAAGACAGGGATTACAACTGCCTTTTTTAGACAACTAGGGAAAATTCCTTCGGCAAGACAGATTCGAAATATATGCGTTAAAGGAGGTATCAAAATATGCTTGAAGCGTTTAAGGATCTTATTGCTTATATTATCCCATCCAGCTGCACAATCATCTTTAAGCCCAGAAATGATTCGGGCTATTTCATCTTCATCAGTGTCAAACATAGCAAAAGATTTTGGGTCACAGCTATCCCTTGATTTTTGCAAAGTAGGTTGGTCGCTACATTTCGGAATCTGCTCGGCAAGAGTTTTCCCAACATTTATAAAAAAGTTATTTACATTGTTAGCTGATATGAGCGGTGATGAAGGATTTGAAAGCAGTAAACTCGAACTTGATTCACGCTGTTTTGACATATTGGTGACGTTTTTAATTTGTTTCCAAAGTTGTTTGCTATTTTTACCTGCTCTATTTAATTGATTTTTATCGTAATTATTTTTTATATTCCTTAGGAGATTGTTGCAAAAATTCCTGTATCTTTTATAGGTAGTTCGAATTATTACATTATCAGGGTATCTTTTTGTTCGCTGATGAAGTTTGTCTCTGTGTCTTATACATCGGATTAATCCAGGAGTAATCCATGGCTTAATATTATAAATCGCTCCGTACCATGGCCTGGACCAGGGCCGGACGCGAGAGATCGCCGCCGCCGATCGCCTCCACGAGGACACGGCGGTGCTCTGCCCAAGCAGGGCAGACCGCCACCGTGTGCTCCACCGTGTCCTCAGATTGCCATACATGTTAGGTACTTACTGCCTAATTATTATCAATGAGCACAATACGACTCCGCACACGCGGGCGACGCGTGGCGCCTATGGTGACCATGTTTGTGTAGACAACTAGGTAACATAACAAGCCTATAACTTAGTAAATTTTTTTGATACAGCTTTGAATTTTTTTGCATAGATTCATTACATAAGAATATTAGACACGTGTTTCGGGTTTCGCATATACTAAAAAAACTTTTTTCAAAAAAATAACAACAGACTTCCAAAAAAACGGCGGAAGGCGGTGACAAATAATTAAAATACACATCCAAAGTCACCGACTTCCGAAATCAAAGTTGTTTTGCAGTTTGTAGTGTTTTTTTTGGAAGTCCGTTGATATTTTTTTGAAAAATGTTTTTATTTTTCATCCTTGGCGTCAAAACAATGCATATTTATGCGATAGCAACATTCGCGGGTGATTTGCTGTAATTTTTTGAAGAGTTCCGCTGTCTGTCTCCGAAACGCATCATCAGATCTATATGAAATTTCAATGGGACCATTTCGGAGTAAACCCCTTTCGAACAAAAAAATAATTTTGCAAATCCGTCTATATACGACGGAGTTATGCCCGAACATACATAAAAAATAAAATAAAATATAAACACGTCGAATTGATAACCTCCTTCTTTTTGAAGTCGGTTAAAAATAAGGTTGTATATCTAGCAATATAATATGTATAAAACGTTCATGAATTAAAACGAGATCCAACGAGTGTTTCTCGAGTTATAGGTATTAATGGACAGATAGGCACAGACCGATCGTTTAATATAAGGTAATGGAGGTCGCTAATTATCCCACGGGAACGTCCTACCTTTATGTGTTGGAACAAATTACCAAAATTACTCATTTCTATATTTAATAATGACCAAAATTACTATATTTTTACTATTATTTTGAAAATGTATCTTACACATTATAATTTTTCCTAATAGGTGGAAGGTCAAGTAACAGCCATTGCAGTGGATCCGTTAGAAGTTGTACCACCACATATCTATGTAGCATGGACAGACATAATGCAGTAAGTAAATATGTACTTCTTTATTTAAAACGAAAGAAAGTATTAAATAATAAAGTATTCTCATCTGAAAGCCCTGAGCGCATGCCACTTTGCCCTAAAGCTTATGGTCGAAGAGGGAGGCGACGTACGAGAGGGAGAGGCAGTATATGTGCCCTCACGGCCTTAGTCGCCGCAGGAGACGCCCTGACCGTCGGGGAATCCTAGGCTGGTTCCAGGCCACCGTAGGCATGAGCTTGCGGACCGCGACTAATGGGTAGCTCGCTGTCCGGTAAGGACTAAGCCTGAGTCGACGGCGCGTTGTGTTCTACGCGCGCCTCGAATAGATGTACCAACTGATGGGGCCCGCAAGGTCCGATGCTTGCCAGGGGTGTGGGTTGTTCGAAAAAGATACCGTGGCCGACACACAGGCAACTGAGGGAACACGGGTGGGTTTTAATCAGTAAAAGTCTAACTCGCCCTCCTGCTCCACCCAGAGCGGGTGAAGGTATTTTGATGATGTACCAACCTCAAAAAAAAGAAAGGTTGTGGTCGGTTACTATGGTTAGAATGCATTGTTTAAGTGGCATACGATCACGCGGCTTTCAAATGAGAATAATCTTGTTTCGTACTTTTTAGAGCGTGATTTTTTAGTTGACGGGTTTTAGTTTTTGAACTACCCTAACCTAAGTAAGGTTGCCTCACAATAATATGTTAATTTTTTAATGGTCCCTATTGAATGACTTATTCACGAAATAGTAATTTAATTGGATTTAATTACCTCGGAAGGTTGTATTGATGATTGAGAACATTATGCCTGAAGTTTTAGGGAAATTCAGGCATAATGTTATCTTATGTAGATAAATTACTAACGAAATAAATACAAAAACAAAAGGACACTTAGGCCTCGAAGTATTCGTGACCAGAAGGCTGGCAGCATTGCCAAGTTGAATGTCAATGCTATTTCTTTGGCCAAAGAACGATCACGTGAAGTGTCGAACAGCTGGCGAATTTTTTTTTCCAATAATAAAATACTCGTAAATGTCCAATTCTTATGTAACATAACAAGCTATGGTTAATTTTGTCCTCAGAGAAATAAACTTGAAACACATCGGTGGAGGCGACGAGCCGGTCGTGTGGTCGGAGATAGAGAGCGAGATAGCATCAGGTCCTCTCTCTCTAACGTCCGACGGCGTGGTGACGGTACGAGGGACCGGTGAGATCAACGTGCGAGTGCAGTTGAAGAAGTACCCACATGTTAAAGCTATTGGAAGGTAAGTTGATCATGATGGCAAATATTAAAGGTGGCTCTCGCTTGTTACACGAGTTTTTTTTTTTAATATCCTATCGAAAAATCACCTACTAGTAGCAAAATACGAGTAGAGTTATTGAGACTGAAAATAATTATGTACAGTTAAACGCTAAATTAAAAAATAAATACATGTATTGGCATTTGCGATGTCGAATTCTGCAAATAAGCTTCGTTCATATTCTTCGTATTTACGAGTATCTTCATATTTTCCTGGCCAGTAAAAATGTACCTACTGCATGTGGAACAATAATAGACACTCATTTCGATGGTGTTTTAATTAATACATCTTTTGCAGAGTATTATCAACGCCGTTCGAGATGCTTCAAGTATCAAGTTCAGGGTACGCTCGCGTCGGGAAGCCGCATCATCTACACATAGCAGTTACAGCAACGAACCCTGAAACTGGCGAACTGTTTAACTTTCATACGTAAGTAAATGACCATATTGATTAAAAAAAGCGGCCAAGTCCGAGTCGGACTCGCCCATGAAGGGTTCCGTAGCAGCAAGTAACATAATACGATTTATGACGTATTAAAAATTCTAGATCTCGTTCAAGCCTATTTTCGGTGGAAGTTTACATGGTAATGTACATCATACTTTGTTTTAGTTTTATCATCCTCTTATTTTAGAAGTTACAGGGGGGGGGGGGGGGACACACACACATTTTAACACTTTGGAAGTGTGTCTCGCGCAAACTATTCAGTTTATAAAAAAATGATATTAGAAACCTCAATATCATTTTTGAAGACCTATCCACAGATACCCCACACGTATCGGTTTGATGTTTTTTTTATTTTCAGTTCTAAGTATGGGGCCCCCAAAATTAATTGTTTTTTTTTCCAATTTATGTGTGAAAATCTTAATGCGGCTCACAGAATACATCTACTTACCAAGTTTCAACAGCACAGTTCTTATAGTTTCGGAAAAAAGTGGCTGTGACATACGGACGGAAAGACAGACAGACAGACATGACGAATCCATAAGGGTTCCGTTTTTTCTCATTTGACTACGGAACCCTAAAAACAAATTTGAGCAACAGTACTAACGCTTGTTTACCGCAACATCAAATGTTTTGGAAACTGATGATGAAACAATGTTCGAAGAAAAACTAGGGCCGTTCCGAATCTCGACCGCTCGTCATGTCATCATCATCAGTGTACAGCAGTCCACTGCTGGACATGGGACGCCATTCAGCTCGATTTTCGGCAACTTACACCCAGCTGCTACCAGCCACCCGGCGAAGACCGTCGCTCCACCTAGCCTGAGGGCGTCCTACCTTACGTTTGCCCATTTTCGGTCTCCACTCAAGAACACGTACCCCACGGTCATCGATTCGACGGCTAATATGGCCGGCCCATTGCCATTCCAGCTTGCTTATTTTGTGAGCCATGTCGAAAACTTTGGTTCTCTGCCGCATCGCCTCAATCCGGATTCTATCCCTCAGAGGGACTCCAAGTATAGCTCATCCCATAGTTTTCTGAGCAAGCTAGAATTCGCCCAGCTGTACCGTGAGTGGCCACGTTTCGGGTCTGTAGGTAATTACAGGCAGGTGACACTGATTGAAGACCTCTTTAGGTTCTGAAAAATATTCGATGAAGCTTCGCAAACGCTGCCCAGCCTAACTGAATTTTCCTTTACCCCCCCCCCCCCCCCCCCTTCTCAAAGTAGTTACCAAACTGCAGAGTTTGCCCGAGGTAAACCAATTCTCAACATCCTTAGAGCATTTCAGTTTGGTTTGGCGGCCATTCGTAACTCGGGGATTTTGCACATCCTACTTAGTTGTTACCGATACCGATACAAAAATCTGAAATACCATGGCGGCCGGGAACTGGGCCCAGTGATTTATTTAGGCATTCTATTGAAGGGTTTGGTAATAATCGTCACACTGGGTATGCTGGTTGGCAATCACAGATCGCACCTTTTCGTACTAGTGACGCTCCTGCCCGTCACTAGTCTGCGCCATTTAGCTTCAAAGTTTTACTAGGAAATGGTTATACCGCCATTTGTCGTTTGTCTGTCTCGTTTGTTATTCAGCAAGATGCACGACGAGCAGGTGAGGTAGACTTGAGGCATTGAGATGATAAGTGTGCCCCCTTACCTTCTATTGCTCGTCATGTGATTTATGAAAATTAATATAGATTTTGAATTACAATGATAGAAACAGATTTGTGAAATACAACAGCTGGACGGCTAGACATTCAAAATCAAAAGGCATTTATTCAAACTAGTCTGAGAGTCAGCACTTTTTGAACGTCAACATTACAAAAGACAGTCCCCCAAAACGCCCGCCTTTCACCACTTCCTAGTGCTTTAGCTGGGAAGAAGAAGTGGCGCAACAAACTCCCCAGCAGGACAGCTGTCTGACTTGATTCTATACAATAATAGGTAAGTAATAAAAAATAAAAATGCAGTCTACAAGATTTAGGTAAATTATGTTTTTACTTATGTTTTTCGCAGATGCAACTGTGCTTCGTTTGCTGTAACTTTACTGGAAGGACCAGAACCACAGAATGTTACTGTAGCAAATTGGATGCAACCTATGGGTTAGTATGACAATTAAACATCTACGTCTCTCAGACGTATGGCTTAATTCGAGGAAGTGTATATTCGTTACATTTTATGCAGTACGTGAGATAGTGAAGTCTTTCAGTCGTTCAGTTACTTATCGATATATTTTCGATACTCTATTTATATTCTGTTTTGTTACTGCAGATGGTGCGTGCTGCGTGCTAGAATGCGCGTGGAGTACCCGCGGCGTGTGCAGCGTGCGCGTGTCGCGCGGGCGCGTGGGCGACACGGCGCGCGTGGGCGTGCGCGCGGCGCCCAGCCTGCTGTGGCCATCTAGCGCCGCCGCCTTGCCGGGCGCTACCCTCCCGGTAAGTGTTACGTCTAACGGACATGTGTACGTCTCACAGACGTATCAGCTATATCACTTGCAGCTCCTAGCCGTCTGTGTCCACACCACCGTGTGGACCTATGTTTTGCACCTCGTTGTAATATATCATTAAACATTAAAGGCTTCTTAAATAAAACCTTGTAAAAAAACGTTAATTCACACATTTAAGAAAAAGCGTGGGCTCGGGGAACCACCATCTTGCACGAAGTTCGGAGTATAGAAAAAGCGTAAGTTTCGTCAACTCTGAATGTACCGTCGTTTAGTATAGTATATACAAACTTTATTTTAATGTCATCGGCATCAGCATCCGCGACAACCGTAAAGATTTTTTTTATTTATTGCAGTTGCCATCTTGGATATTCATTTTGACTTCATTATCGGTTCCCGAACCCTCGAAAATCATACATTTTCGCAGCCGCCAACCTTGGATTTTTTCAACATTATCGCCTTCAGCACCCTCGAAAACCATCTCACTTTGGTTACGTGACTATTTCTACAATTTAACTCCTACAACAAGCTGCTTTAAAGAACTTCGTTCCAAAAAATCTTCAACTTTACAATATTCGTAAATTTAGGGATTTCCGTAGGCTATACCATGATATTGTGTGAGTTAACGGAAGAGATAGAACAGTGGAAGTGGAATGCAACAAAATTAGTATAGGAACCGTTGTCGCCAAACTCACACAAGTAAACCGATAATACACAAATAAACAATTCGTTTGATTTGTCGTTTTACTTTTAGTCAAAATTAGCATAAGCCACAGATCCTACGTCTGGAAATAAACCTTCAAAGTCTATAGATAGGATTTATTTTGATTTTAGCTCAGAAAGTATTTACAACATTTTGTAATATAAAGTCGAACTGACGAGTAAATTCTGCTACTCGACCGCAGATGGCAGTATTCTCAGTGGTCGCAATTTTAAACTTAATTGTGATAACCATAACATTGACATTCGCGTCGTAGGTTGATATCTAGTGCTACTCGACCAAGGTCACACCAGTGCAGAATACATTTAATTTTGAATTACATTATCGGTATCGATAGATATTTTTTTCGAAATAAACCAGAAATCGGGTAAATCTTGTTGGGAGTTCAGTAATAAAATTGCAGGAAGAATGACGTAGTATTATTTGAAAATAAAATAATTATAATAATTACGTCATTATGTAAAAATTGATTTCATTTTTGCCATAAAGCATCTATGCAACCTAATACACTTCTTAAAATAAATTTCGTGTTTGAATGTTAAGCAACCTATATTTGTATTGTAATGTTATTTTGTGTTTGACAAATTTTCTTTTATCGACATCTATCGATAAAACCAACATCCGACCCGACTACATCACTAATTGAGTAGCTCTAGAAAGTACTTCACTTTCTAGAACGAAATAGCGAATATAATCAATCCAAAATAAACTTTATGTTAATGGCATAAGGTTGATTTTAACAAGACGTTATATTAAATTATTAGTAAATTGAAATTAACTAAGATTTTATTAGAAAACAAATAAAACCGTACTATGATACAAAACACCTCCATTCTTAAGATTTATTCTCCTAATATCATTTTTGCGCTGCAAAATTGAACAATACGGCATAGCTACGGAAAATAAATTTGTCGCTAGACTAGCAACTCGACGCGCTGTTAGAACACGACTGGGACCAATTAAGCGTTACAACGCTTATTTCTGACACGCGTGCCACGCCTGCTTTGCACTTCCACCGTTTTTTTCATTTCCGTATTTGAGTTAGTTGACTCTAAATTCTATCTCTTTGAGGTAATTGACTCTAAATTCAAGTGTTTGAGGTAGTTGTGTATTGTGTGATTATGTCTAACATTCATGAATCCGGCTCAGTCTCATAACTATTTTTACTAACCCAACGTTATTTTCCACAGGTTCTAGCTGAGGGCGAAGCGCTAATCCCGCATTCCCATGACACTCGAGTGGCCGAGATCACCGCGCGTGACGGACCGCCGCCTCATAAATACCCTGATGTTCAACTATTCACCTTTAAATGTCGTAGGGTATGTTTTTTATTTTAATAGTATGGGCAGAACTTGGTTTTTCCTTACATTACTGAGGTATTTTAGGTTATTCCTGTTTTTTAATCTGTGGTTTAAATACGACGGTTAGACATCTTCTGTAGAGAAAGTTGTGAAAACAGTGTTTCAATTTTTAGATAACAGTTATCCGCCGATGAAAAATTAAGCCACCCCTATCCGCTTGGATTCTCATTTACCCGTTACTCTATATATCTATCCTTTTCTCTCGCTTAGAAACATCCTTCACTAAAGCGATAAAGAAGTTACGGCTAAGTTACGGACTGGCTCAACCAGAACAATTTTAGTTCTAACAATTCTGTATTCTTTCACAGAAAGGCGAGTCCCGTCTAGAACTAACTTCGGAAACGGACGAAGAACGCGAGTCAGTGTCGCTTGACGCTAGATGCGCTCCGCACGTGTCCCGCATACGACTCGAACCACCAGATACTCCTGGAAACTGTTCCATACCACCCAAGTATGTTTAATGTTTTGCTTACACGGGTTAAATGAAAAATTGTGAGCAAGACAGTAAATAATGCTCTCTCTTACACACGTGAACGGACCAGCTATATCTGATTATAACGCCTAAGGAAAGTATTAATCGATAACAGTAATTTCGAATAACTATTATCGATAAAAACACTACAATGGCTCTTTATCGATAATAGAGTTGATGCAGCACAGTTGTTACCTGTTATAATTCCTTTTTTATGCATGAATTGACGTAGTAAAATAACAAAACTCGCTTTACTGTTTCTTCATAACTAAGAATGGAGGATCGAGACCTATGTAGATCCAGCAGGAGAGAAAAGGCTATTAAAAAAAAAAACTGACCTACGGTGATAACAAAAGATAAATAGCTACATATAATAAATCCGTTATTTGTTCCAGAATCTGGTTACGTCCTGGTCAAGAGCTATCAGTGAAAGTGACCCTCTTAGACGCGATAGGTCGCGAACTTCTAGACGAGAACGGCCCTAAGATGTCATGGGAAATTGAACCTCATCACCCCGGCTTACAGTACAAGGCAACTAACAGGTTGTTTGTTGAACCGCATCCTGAGTACGTGCCAGTACCTGTACCGAATAAGTATTATCAAGTAAGTATAACGTGAATTATACAGAAAATATTAAGAGACCTTTTGGTAAAGTTGGATCTGCTATACCCAATACAAAATTCGATAAACATTTATTACACTGGCCCCTATAACATTGCCCGGTAAATATGTATGATAATAAGCTTTAGAACAAGACTGTGACACCGTAACTTCAGACTTCGTGCTTAATAGGGTATTTTCCAATTTTTCAAAAACTATTCTAGTTTGAAGATTGGAACGAGATATTTAACAGAAAAATAAAAATAAATTGATTTCTATCCATTTTCTCAATTAAAAACGATTTAAACCAAATACATTTTTCGTTGTTTTAAATTTACCGCCAAAACGCTCCTTACGATGACTTTTATCACGCGTCAACACGTGACGTCAACTTTGTGTAAACTAAAGTAGTTAGTAAGTAAATAAGTGAATTTCGAGTTTATAATTAACAAGATTTTTAATGGATATAAAGTGATATTACTGGTGTGCTGTGCCTCTGTGCACAAATACTTGTAAAACGGCGTCAAACTAAGTATTTGCACCGGTGCCGTATAGACAAAGTTGACGTCACATGTCACGTGATAAAAAGTCATCGTAAGGAGCGTTTTGGCGGTAAATTCAAAACAACGAAAAATAAATTAGATTTTATTCGTTTTTAATTGAGAAAATCTGTATTAATAAATTTATTTTTATTTTTCTGTTAAATATATCGTCCCAATCTTCAAATTAAAATCGTTTTTATGAAATCGGAAAATACCCTATTATTAGACCCCAGGGGAGTCATAACGCCGCTTGGATATAAAAACCAAATGAATATCGACATTGCCTTCCTAGACTAGGAAGGCAATTCCTGGTATTCATACTACTTTGTTTTCAGGTAGTGTTAGCCGATGACTTAGCTATCGGGTGGACTGGTGTGTTGAAAGCGACTATTCCTGATGCGACTGCGTCTATTCAAGCCAGAGTCGTCGCGCCGTTGAAATGCGATCCAATCAAGGTAACACATTCAATTCTTATTGCCTGTTTTATAAATTATGTGAGTTATCCACTTATCCTAAAATTATATAACTTTTTTTAGAACAGAATTTCTACCATTTTATGTCACGTGGCATAAAATTTGGTATAAATAATTCTGTTCCATATTATATTTGGCTGATAAAAGTGCCTATTTGGATACTGTGAAAAAGACATGGTTGATGGTCACATGGTCAAATGATCAATCAAAAGTCATTTATTCAAATTAGGCTGAGAATCAGCACTTTTCACAACTCTGTGAAAATTCACACGGTTGTTCAGCGACATGATGGACCGATCAGGTGAAGGAATCATCGTCCTCTAAATTCTACAAGGTGGTGAGGGATGCGCTGGACAGAAACCGATGGAGGCGGATCATCCGCTCCAGATGCAACTCCGAAGCTGACCACGATCCTCAGATATGAGGGACCGACTACAGAGAGAGATCCTAACAGTTTTCTAAGACTCAAACTCCCTTGCAAGTTACACATTTGTGCATTTATGTTTTAGGTGAACATAGCCTGGGAAAGCGAGACAGTAAGCAACATAGCGAGCATCTCAGGTGGCAGCGGTCGTTACGCAGTGGAAGCGCCTAAAGGAGTGTCAGCAGAGATCGAGGATGGAGCGCTTACTGCCACTGTGCCCGGGCCGGGCTCGTATGACTTACTGGTCACTGATATGTGTGTTCAGGGAGAGAAACAGTTGATTGAGGTAAGTCATGGTTTATAGTTACATTATTTTAGTTACATTTGTGTTACGTATAAATAAATATAATAATAATTAATGACTTAAACATTCTTAAAAAAAATCTCATAGGTGAAATTACAATTCATTAATTATAGTATGAAACTTACGATACAATTTGATCAATTGTCACTATAGAAATTACTTGTGTACAGTTAACTTTGATCACACCTTTTTTCGTAGCATTAAGTTTCGGCTTGTTGTAGTTCCAACTGTTTAATTTTTTTTGACTGTGGAATACGAGCCTTTTGGCATTGTATTATTTTATATTGTGCGTTTGATTTGTGCAGAACATATTTTTTTTATTTCTTGTTATTGACTAGCAGTTTGACTTATTACTTTTACTGATTTCACTTTATATTTTTAACTAGCTTTTGCCAGTAGTTTCGCGTGCGTGGATGTCGATGTATTATACATATAAACCTTCCTCTTGAATCACTCTTACGATTGATGAACCGCATTAAAATCCGTTGCGTAGTTTAAAAGATTTAAGCGTACAGACACGAAAATTGACTTGTTTTATACTATGTAAAGATATTTTTTTTTATAAACTTTATGAATGATTTCCAAAAGGTCCACATCGAGGAAGTACTAAGCGTGGAGGTATCGACCTCCCGCGCAGTGGGCGTGGGCGCGTGCGTGCCCGTGGCGGCGCTGGTGAAGGGCGTGTCGCACCGCTACCTGGCGGCGGGCCGCGCGCCCGACTGGCGCGCCGCCGGTGACGTCAGCGTGCAGGGCGCGCGGCTGTGCGGGCTGCGGGAGGGCACGGGCAGGGTCAGGGCGCTGTTTGCTGGCGTTTGGAGCCCTGAGGTTGAGGTAAGAGTCATATTTTCTGTTGTCCTTTTCCAGAGCCACCTCGATCCAACCGTCGAACGGTCACTGTGCATGCGGCTCGAAAGTGTCATTTCTGGCGTCAGGGTACCCCCTTCATAAAATATTTTTAAGCAGATGTAAGCATTTCAAAGTGACACTACAGTACCCGTAGGGTATTCTAACACATCGAATGTCGATTTTTTTTTAATGAAAAAGCATAATTATGTTTCAAACTAAATGACAATTTTATGTGGTACATACATATGCTTGAGAAAAGCCTCTTGGCAAGTCCATATAAGCACTAAATTACTTGGAATAGTATTCTTTAGAGTTTTAGCCTCACATTTTAGAACGATGCACAGTCATGGATGAGACAAACAGAATTTATACTACTCAGACATCACACTTAAAAAAGCATTAAAACTTAGTCATTTTTGTACAGGTCCTAGTATTCCCACCTCTAGAAGTGGTACCATCAAAGGCCCGCGTCCCGCCGGGCGCGCGCCTACAGCTACGTCACCAAGGCGGGCCCCCGTCTCACCTCGCCGCATTACAATACAAGGCTACGTCAGGACTCAGTCATGTTGAGGTATGTATTAGCCCTTTTTCGATGGTTTGAACACGCGATGTAAAGTAAGCATCATAAATTAGCATCTGAACAAGGGTGCAATAATGACCCATTGCGGCTAAATTCACCGCTAGAAGCACTGGTGTGAACTAAGGATTCTGGAAATATCAAATATCACTGGATGTTCACTGTCTGCGGGATTTTTGTCTCAAATGACTACTATTTCATGAAATAGACATGGGTTTATAAGAATTATAATCCCATTGAATAACTATTATAAGAGACTTGTATTGATTTTAACTAACGTAATTCTTTACATTCACACTTTATACGGTACCGAATCATATTTTGTTCCAACATTCAACCTCACACTGAGTAAGGTATTACAACCATTTTTGAAAAGTGTCCTAATTAGATTCTAAAGTGCTAACATACCACTAAAAAAAACAACATTTTTATTTAATCGATTAGTGCCGTAAAAATGCATTTAAATTTTACATATTCAAATTTCGCGCGTAATTTGACGAAAACGCTGGACGCAGTGGACGCCATATTGCTCTGTGGGTGCCGTCAGTTTGCTAAGTAAACAAATGTACTGATATTTTGTGTGATAATTGTTTATAATTTAAAAAATGAGTTATTATTCCACTTATCGTTGGTTTGCTGTTCCCGAATAGTTACGAAAATAATAAAAGTATAAAGTTGTTCAATTGACTCGCCGTATGACGTAATAACATGCCGGCTACTATTCCATGGTGTTCAGAAATAGATTAAAAACTGAAATCTTTAAATGGAATTTTAAAATTTATTTTGTTATTTCATGAACTAAAACTAACATTTTCCGACCGCATTTTGCCTAAGCTATCTCAATAATATATTTTTTCAACACACTTGCTCATAAAATGGCTCTAATTTCACCGCAATTAGGCACATAATGACACCTATTATCAAACTGTGACTTTTTCATTACTATTATTCACTAGTGAGTTATAGCTGTTTTTTTATTGGTTGAGTTGCTTTGTTCTTAAAAAGTTTCGATAAAAAAAGGTCGTGCTCATTAGTACAAATAAATTAACATACCTATTGCTTGCTCATTTCATGCAACTTCGTAATTAAATAGATAATTTCAACTTGTACGTTTTTAATAAATAAAACTTTCACTCAAATATAACTTTTGTTTTTTTATGTAATAAAGAAAACTTTGAATTCCCCATTTTGTACGTGGCTTAAGCCCTATCCGCGAAAAGCCAAAAAAAAAAAAGAAACGTCATTCTGTTAGGCCACGTTCCGAGTTACAATAATATCGATTTGACCGCGCTCCCACACGACGTCTCGCTAATCGTCATGGATGACGTCATGACATGCGCCATCTTGTCAAAAATGACAGTTGTGCTGTTTTGTTTTAAGTCACATCGAATCTTTAGTTAATTTTAGATTTATTTGAAACAGTGCTACTATCTAAGAAGAAAAAATGTGTGGTGTATACAAGTTTAATATGGTGAATATATGTTTTAACGTTGATTGAACACTTTTATCGCGATCACGAGCGTTCCGTATTGATGACAAAAATGACGGTTCTTAGCTGTCAGAATCGTGATATCTAACTCGGAACGCAAAATATCGATGTCAGCGCTCACAGCGTTATTTTTCTAATTCGGAATGCGGCCTTAGTATAAGGCCGATCGCCATTGTTAGATGCGCGCGCATTGGAAAACTGATTACTTTTTCCCGCCGTTGGCAAAAAAATCTCAACTCGTTTTCACTATTGAAATTATAGTTATTTATTCATTAAAATGACTACAAGTACTAGTTATGAAGAAAATTATTTATGTTGTAATACCGCCCGAATATAAGATGTGAAGCCCTTAACGTTATGGAAAGTTTACTACCTAAAAACTCCAAGGACAAAATGATTTTTTAGTATTCTTTTCTTCACAAGTGTGTTGAAAAACGTCGTATGATACACGTGTATATTGATGATTACCGTCCTCGGCTCTCTTAAGACCCTCGCCTAACGGCTCGGGTCTCAATGGCGCCTCAGCGGTAATCACTCACGTTATACACTTGTACCATAATGTACTATTAGATTTTAAAATGTTTTTTTTTTTTTTTTCATTTAGCCTACACTGTCCCACTGCTGAGCAAAGGCCTCCCCCAAATCCTTCCAGGCATCCTTTTCCAGGGCCTCCTCGATCCAGCCCTTGCAATACGCGTCTAGGTCGTCACGCCACCTTTTTTTGGGCCGGCCTCGGCGCCGCCGTCCATCCTCAGACACCCAGTGTGTGGCGACAATTGCCCAGCGGTCGTTGTGCATGCGACTAGTGTGACCCGCCCAGTCCCATTTTAGCCTAGCAGCCTTTTTGTCTACGTCTAAAATTCCTGTTTTGGAGCGCAGCGTGGTGTTTCGTATTCGGTCGGTTCGTTTAACGCCTAAAATGCTGCGCTCCATTGCTCTTTGGCAAACCCCAAGGCGGAACTTTTGTGACTCGGTGAGCGACCAGAAGGCCAATTCTACTAATTAAAAACGTTCGCAGTGTCATCTCGGCGACAATCGAATTTCAAAAATTTTACAAAAATGTATAGGATTTTTTGGCAGATTGACACTGAGATCAGACTGTGAACGTTCTTAAAATTACCAGAATTGCCCCTCTGGTCTGTGCACCGTAGGTTAGAACGGGCAGAATACACATATCGATGAGTTTTCGCTTCAGGGAAATCGGTAGATCGCCCTTCATTAGCGTCTTCATGGACCAGTAGCTTCTCCAGGCATTTTCGATGCGGCGATCAATTTCCTTTTCTTGTCTGTTGCCGAAAGAAACTAACTGGCCCAAGTAGATGTACTCATCAACATACTGTATTTCCTGCCCATCTACCTCGACCCTACGCTTAGTATTGTTGGTCATGGCTTTGGTTTTAGACCGATTCATCGTGAGTCCAACCTTGAGGCTTGCTATGCTTAGGTCTTGAAGCATAGTCTGTAGTTCCAGAGCTGTGGGGGCAAAAATGACAATGTCATCGGCAAAACGGAGGTTTGTTAACCTCTTACTACCGACTTCAATGCCCTTGGTCGTCCATAAGGCTGCCAGTGTTCTAAATATCTCCTCGAGAGTGCTTGTAAATAATTTCGGGGAGAGCGGGTCGCCCTGTTTAACACCCTTTTGTATCCTAAACGACGGTCCCGCAGTATTAAGTTTGATGTTTGCGGTGCTGTTGTGGTATATATTTTTGAGGAGGTCTATATATTGCTGTTCCACTTCTTGATTTTCCAACGACTTAAATATTTCGGAGTGTTTAATACTGTCAAAGGCCTTCGTATAATCTACGAAGGCTAAATAGAGCGGTTTATTAAATTCCGAAAATTTTTCAAGTAACTGGTTCAAGGTGTGTAGGTGATGATGAGTTGTTGAGAAGTTAGGGCGAAATCCGGCTTGTTCTGGTGGCTGATGTTCATCCAGTTTCCCGTCTATGCGGTTATGTATTACCTTGATAAAAGTTTTATAGATATGAGATGTTCAACTGATTGGACGATAATAGGCGTGACGACAGTATCAAATAATCAAAGATTTAATGATTTTAAGGGAAAATACATTCTAAAAGGTTTTAAAACGCTGATTCAGTTTTATTAAAAAAATTGAGATTATTAAGATTTTTATTAAAATAAAAGATTAAAATACCGCAATCGACCATTTTGACTGAAACACCAATCACAGCGCATGACGTCACGCCTATGTAAACATCATTGAGTTTTGTTGTGACTGCTACCGAATTACCGATTGCGCATTTGGATTTATTTTTTTGTTAGTATGAAATGTGGGAAATGTGATTGAAAGACTCCAATCAACTGTACAACACGAATCTGTTACAATGGAACCAGGATTTGTTAAGGCAAATAGCTCAAATTTGCCCAGGATTGATATATTGATGTTGGGCGATTTCCTCGCAACAAATAAAGAATTTTGCTCGTCTGAGTTTAGAAACGTGAAGACCTCCTTGTAAGTAAATTTTGTATTTATCTTTAGCACTCGTTAGCACTAGATAGAAATATAACCAATTAATTAAACTCGTTTTGAACTCGTAGGAGTTTATTTTAAGTATTTTACTTTCATAGGTTATTTTTACAATAAACTTCTCATCGTTTATTTTTGAGGTTAGCTCCCTCGCAGCTTAGAAGTTGGCTACTTGACAAAACGAGTAAATTTCTAGAACTACAAAGCACCTATTTCCTCATAGTAAACATCTAATATCTGATAATCACCAAGTCAGCTATGCAGATCCGAAGTGGCTGTAGTTTTCGAATTAATTTCCATATTCTAATTTCTATTTATTTCAGGTCTTCAAGACCATCATATGGGGATGATGCAATGAGTTATGTACAACTAAAACGGGAAGGAAACATTTGTGTAGTAAAAAGCAAGATTTGCCCAGAGCATAAAGTCCATGCTAAACTATATGCTGCTACATTGATGGTTGATGAAGATGAAGAAAAAGTAACATCAGTCGAATGCCATGATTGTGTTGCTGCCCAGGGTGGATGTAAGCATGCCATAGCACTGCTTATGTGGGTACATAGACGAAGCGAAGAACCTTCATGCACAGAAGTTCAATGTTACTGGCGGAAATCAAAGCTATCAAGAGTTGGCACTACCTTGAAATTTATATCTGCAAAAGATTTATCTAAAGGTAGCCCAATATTGCCTTCTAACTCCACAGTTCTTGAAAAATTTTTAGAAGAAGGAAAAAAGAGAAAACTTAACAATTGCGAACTGCTAAAGTATCAACCGGATTATAATTGTGATAAACTACTTAGTGTTTCAATGCACCAACTTGTGCTTACATATAAAGAAGAGTGCTGTGACTTATTTTTAAGCAAAGTGAATTTGACAGTTGAACTTATTAACAAGATTGAAAATGAAACCAGGGACCAGTTCAAAAATAACCTTTGGTATGAACTGAGGTATGGCAGGGTAACAGCTTCCAAAGCTTATGAAGTGAGTCGGTGCCAGACCGATGATGGGACACTGATTTCTACTATCATGGGAGGAAAGATACCAGACACGCCAGCAATGAAACGGGGTAGATATTTAGAAAATGAAGTACGAGAAATAGTTAGCAAGAAACTAGGGAAAAAAATCAAGAATAGTGGATTGTTCATCTCTCAAAAATATCCAATGCTAGCATGTTCCCCTGATGGAATATGTCAAGATAGCATTGTGGAGATAAAATGTCCTATAAGCAACAAAACTTATCTCAATTATATAAAAAATGGGAAACCCAGCAAGAAATGCTTTGCCCAGATACAAATGCAAATGTACCTCAGTGGGCTAAAGAACTGTTACTTTTGTGTTGCTGACCCAAATTTTTCCACTAATAAAAATGTAGAAATTTTATGTGTAATCTTGGATGATAAATATATGTCAGGCTTTCTTGAAAGTGTTATTACATTTTGGATATCCCATGTGTATCCGTTATTATATAAAAGTATAGAATAGAAAATAAAAATGCAGAAATTTCATGTGTGTTTTATTTAATAAGAGCATCTTGTATATTAATCAAACCACAAGCTATAGTTATCACATCATCTAGAACTTTAACCAAACTTAGTGAAGACAGGCATGTGGTTTCAACATGTTGAATTCACGTAGCCGTCTTATTACCCGCTCAACATGAATTCGCAAGCTAGCTATTTGTTTAGTTTCTTTGGCTTCGGCTTTAGTTAACTTAGCTCCAGATACAACACTTGGAGGCCGTACTAATAGCACACCCATTTTTCGTAAATACAATTCCACGTGTTTAAATCCTCTATCTGCCATGACCCACATATTGCGTTGCAAACATTTTGAGAAGTCAGAAGTTTCAACATTACATGTGTCTGTTATTCGGCCTCCATAACCATTTGAAATATAATTTATCAAACCATTAGGTGTACAAGATAAAAGGTACTTAATTGTGTTGGCTTTCTTGTAATCAGACCAGGAAAGAGCTTGATTTAAGGCCTTTGATGGCTTTTGTATTTCTATCTCTAAACAGTCTATTATACAAGTCACCTTACTGTATTTATGCCTGAAAGCCATAGGCATTCTTTTTTTTATCAATTCCTTATCTAATGATACAATAAAAGGACGCATTACACTTGCTATGATAGGTACATTTTTTTTAAATATTTTGCTTGGGTAAGTACTATCAATGCCAAAGTCATCAGCAAGTTCACGGAATGAATTATTTAACCTAATTTTTTTTAGACACAGTAAAATATGATTAAACGGTATATTTGTCTGTTCTTGAATCAAGTTAACTAGATAATAACAACTTAAAGGAATGCCAATATAAGGACGGGGGCTTTTTTGAATTTTCTTTAAGGTGCACTCTAAAGCATTTAAATCTTCTCTCCTTTTGTCATCCTCAAGCATCTCGCTACAGTCAGATGTAGACTCCATTTGAAGAGATTTTATGGATATTGATGATTCTGTGTGAGTTACAGAGGGAGTATAAGAAGTATCACTGTCAGATTGTTCTATTTGTTTGACTATTTTACTCAAAACATTTCTACTTGGTCTTGATGGGTTACTATTAACACCATGCTTGATTTTAAAAGGTGATGTAGAGACAGAATGTTGAAACGGCTTGAATGGTGATGTCATCTGATTTACAGAACTGACTTTTGTTTGGTTAGCTTTACTTCTGAATGTTTTACACATGTGTACTTGAATTGATTTATCCAACACTCTTGGTATTAATTGGGGAACTTCTTCAATAATCTGCTGAACTGTAAAACAAATGTTTGTTTGTTATTTAAGTGCAATGTTAATTATGAACACAAATAGGAGATTACTAGGTCACAGAAAAATCTATGTCGTTATACTGAGAATAAAATGAACTTTTTCAATGCTTTAATCTAATAAATATTTTTTTTTAAATACCTGAACTATGAGATGTAATTTCTTCTGAACTTGACTGTTCTGTAACTATGCTTTTTTCTTTGAATTGCTTTTCACAGTCTTCAACAATCATCATCCTTCGTTTCTTAGCTATAAAGGGTCGCTCTGTTGTGTCAGATGTTCGTATTTTCCTGTCTGGTTGGCAAGTAAATGTTTTAGGCATACATCCTGGTTTCATACGTACTTGTGATACCGACCCCATCACATGATACTCCATATAGTTTTCCATATCATTTGGCAACTGAAAAATAAAAGTAAACAATTAAAATTGATATTAACAATGATAACCAAGAACAAAACAAACATAACCTCAATAAATTAGTTATTCCATAGCCTCAATATTTCAACTATAACACGTCAAACAAACCTATCAATACATGATAATGATAACATACTCACATCAAAGTGGTCTTCACAGAAATAAAGTGGCGAATTCGTGACTACGTCGTTTGGGTTTCGCCGTGCGAGCTTTAACCATTTATCTCTTATTATTTTCTTGTTTGGGACATGTACAAACACCTTGTTGGGTGTTGCTATTGATGTGTTTTTACACTGAGGTACTGCACACCACTTATAAACTTTGGAATTCATTTTTATCACACGAAATATGCAACGTTTGTTTACTTTTTTCTCTGGCTTCGCGTTGACATTTGATGTTTACCTAAGCGTGACGTCAGACCCGACGCCATGACACTGCGAGCTGTTTTCGCGCACTATTGAAAAAAGATTAGAAAAATGGCTTTAAACTTCGTTAAACTTTAGTTTATTACCGAAATAAAGGTTTTTTCGTAAATAATAAATGTGTACCCACATTACGGAAGAGGATTTCAAAATCTTTCGTCATGCCTATTGTTCATATCACTTTTGTTGCCTTTTTTATGCAGAAGGACTATATTTGAATGGCACATTGATTTTGGAACTTTGCCAGATTTTAAAATGGTGTTAAACAGGTTCGCAAGGTGGGGCAATAAAGTTGTAGAGCCGATTTGAGCGCTTCCATAGTAATACCATCTTCCCCAGGACTTCTATCATAACGCATTGTGGTAAGAGCTTTATGCACTTCATACCCGTTTATTGGGGGAATGGAATCTGAAGGATTGTATTCGGTATTGACATAGAGTGGGGAGTGATCGGATCGAAAATGATATAAAATACAATAACAAGTCAATAATAGTGTCAGAACTTCAATGAAATTGACTCTGTTTCTTATCCCGTCATTAGTCGACTGTCCAGCTTAATATTCATAATGATCTAAAATGTTTTTGCTTAATAGGTGACATCTTCAGGTTCCGTACACGGCTTATCAATCGGAAGTTCCCGCATCAAGCTCGTGGCTACCGACATCGCTAATGTTGAGATGGCAAGCGCTGAATCTGAAGTTGAGGTAAGGATTTATAACTTTTGATTGTTTTGATAATATGTGGACAAGTCCACTCGATCTGTGTGGTTCTTTCCTCAAAAGACCATTTCAGACACCAATCCATGGTCTTCACATGATCTGACCAAGATTATGTCTGGACTTTAAAAGTGATCTCTGAGTTTGTTTCGGCCTTTCTTCTCAGAGTAGTCAGATAGGAAACGCCGTCCTCATCTAGTTAAAAAAAATATGATTGACGTGTAAAAGGGTTTGTACAAACCTACTCACAGAAATAAAATCATTTATCATGTGGGTAGTTCTTTGTAAGTTAACTTGACTGATATAATTTGTTTTCTCTCTGTTTACATATTAAAAATGCCAATTGATTGTCAATATGCACTCAAGTAAAAAGTATAGAAGAAAATTTGTGGGAGTTATGATAGATTTTATTTTTGGCATGAAAATAATCTAGATGCCTATTGCAATGATTACACACTTACATTAAAGCCGTAATTTAAAGTCGTCATGATTTCCAACAATATATTCTTCAATTACTATGATAACGATTGCTTCGGCATTAGCAACCCTGAACACCATGAAAATGACACCCATAATGTGTAAAGTTCACAATTTTTCGCCGGCTATCTTCGAATTTGATTTTTGAAGTGAAAACTTCTTTAGGCGCGGTCAGTACTTTTTGGGTGAGCAAAAATCATGGAACTCGCGTCATTGTCACCGAACGCTTTCCATGAGCTATATGTATACATGGGTGAACGAGCACACGGATGAGTCGCGCGTTGATGTCTTTTGGAAAAGTCCCTTTATTTCTTTAGGAAATTCTAACTCTTTTATCCCTGTGCTGTTACCCTTAATGGCTGAAGTCGATTGCTCGTATATTTCTTTTTTAATGCCATTCTTGCCTTTCGACGTTCCAGAAACTACGTAAAAGCGTCATCGTGGACACGTCGCTCACAGATGCTGAGCATCGTTATTTATATCAAATAAAAGTGCATGTTCTACAAAAAATAAAACATTGTATTACTAAGCAGAAACGATGCACAGCATGGATTCAAGGTCTCCTGGTGAGAGACATATATGAGGTGAACTTTACCTATCAAAACGTTAACAGGTAATCCCGATATCCGGCGTCCGCGTAAAGGCAGCGACACAGACCCTGCTGGTGGGCTCCCCAGGCCCCATATGGGTAGAAGCGGGCGCGCTCGGCGCGGGCGCACTGGCCGCACTGCAGCCCGCGCCGCGCGTCACCTGGACGGTGCGCGACCCGGCCGCGGGCAGGCTCTACACTACACATGCGGATGGTAACTGATAGAAACCTTTCAATATTCCCTTATATCTCTCTAGAAACGCCCTAGCAAATCAAATTAAATGTAATTTATTCAAACTAGGCTGAGAGTCAGCACTTTTCGAACGTCAAAATACATAAGACAGTCCCCCAAAAACGCCCACCCTTCGACACTTCCTAGTGCTTTAGCTGGGAAGAAGAAGTGGCGCAACAAACTCCCCAGCAGCACAGCTGTCTGTTATGTTAGAAGAACTTGATTCTATACAATAATAGGTAAGTAATTAAATTTCATCAAAAAATGAAAATTTCATTAATAATTAAAAAAAAATGGTTTATACAGTCAAAATAAACAATGCTATGGAGTAACTGATATGACCGAGCGCTGATATTACCAACGCCAGATGACTTTATCTCAGGAATAATTTTAAATTTATGACAGTTCTTCGATACAAAAACTCATCATTATGCCTAGCGTTTTCCAAACGATGTAGGGATCGGTTTCCAGTCTAACTGTATGCAGTGGAATACCACTATTTTACATGGAGCGACTGCCTATCTGACTGCCACAATTATTGGGTAATACAATACCCCTTGGTAGGATTGGTTGGCACACATTCGGGCTTCTAACGAGTCGTAACGATATTCAAAGATCCACAAATGACAGCCGGGACCAACGGCTAAACCCATCCACGAACCAACCGCGGCAAGCGTAGCTTAACTTAATTAAACTCAGCCACACAAGCCCCTCTCGATACAAAAACTGTCAAACAGCATTTTTTCCACAGACAATAGATAGCTGATTTTAGTTAAATCCGCCCTTGACGTCAGACAGGAGCACAAAATTCTAAATTTCAATGAGCATTTAATCATCATTTAGCCGAAAGACATCCACTACTACAAGTAATAGACTAATTGACTCAGAAAATATTCTGTAAATATGTAACGTAACATCCAACTTTCATAATTTCAGGTTACCGATTTTCAGCCAAATTCGAAACGATTAACTACTTTTAACCTTTTTTTTACAGATATGCTTGAGAGATCGGTTGCCGAAGGTCTGTCAGTGCGAGTGGTGCCGTTGAAGCCAGGAGTCATTACTATTGATGTTCGAGTGAGGAATATGGGACAGGTGAGTTCAAACATTTAAAAATTGCCGTAGCTGTTTTCGTTTGTAATAATAGAACACTGTGTTATTGCGAATATTTAAGTTTTTAATGTTTACGGTTTAGCCTACGTGTTTAAACTAACAAACAAGAATGTATTTTAAAACAACAACTTTTGTAAAAGAAACTTTTATTAAACAATTTGTCAGATAAAGTCGTAAAAACTAGGAGAAAAAAAAAGTAAAGTGAGATTTAATTAAAAACCTGATTTCATTTATTCATGAAATTTGAATTATGGTGTAAGTTTGTATTTGATCTGTGATAATTTTTTTCTCTGTATTTCCTTCTTGAAAAAACATTTTTTCCCACAGGCTGCAGAAACCCGTTCCTGGGACAGCACAATCGAAATCCTAGGTTTATCCGACATTCGGACATCACTCGAGGGTCGATCCAAGGAGTTATCTTCAGGAGACCGGCTCGCCTTAGCGGTCAGCTCTGTTGTTAAGTTGAAGTCTTTGCCTAGAGGAAGTTGGAAGGCATATGGCGATGGTGCCTTATCTATAAGCGCTGGTGGTGAAGTGACTGCTGTGAGGCCAGGGTATGGAGTTATTGTGGCACAGCATAAAGATGAACGGAATAATATTTATAGAGAGATGGTGAGTTTTGTGTTTTGTTATTTTTTTGAAACATAAGGTACTTGTACGGTGCAACCGCACACTCTGCAATTCAGCAGTTCACGCCACACATTCATTTCAATTCATAATAATTCCCTCAGTTCGCGTTGGGCTATCAAGTCAGCCAGGCGTTCTCGTTACAGCCAACAAGGGTCGCGTCACTCACTTCATTGCCATACCATCAGTTCATTAAGCTCATTTTACTTTAAGTACCTTTGGGACAATACATAGTGTTTCAGTACTTTACCTTCTTTCATTCTATTCATCCCGCATCTAAAAGTAATGTGTGTTCTACCAAGAGATCATACATTCTTTTTGGTCCTTCGAGCCGGATGTACAGCAGAGAGAATTTGCCCAGGAAGAACATAACTTACAAGAAAAGAAGCCACTATCAGCAAAAAACAAGTTACTGCAATTAAATCCATTCCTTGACAACCAGGGACTTCTCAGAGTTAGAGGAAGACTAAGCAAAGCCAACATTAATCAAGATATGATGCATCCGATCATCATAGCTCACGGAGGACACTTAACAAACTTAATTATAGATCAAGCACACGAACTTACCTTCCATGGAGGAGCACGGGTGACATTAGCATTCATTCGCAAGAATTACTGGATCATAGGTGGTAATCGAGCGGTCAAAAAGCGTATACGTACCTGCGTTACCTGTCGTAAACATAGTCCCAGCAAGTTGACACAATTGATGGGTGATTTACCTACGCAGAGATGTAACGTTGCAAAGCCTTTGGAACATACAGGCGTCGATTTTACCGGGCACGTGCTCATAAAGGCCAACAAGGGCCGTGGTATTAAGACCACAAAGGGCTACGTGGTGGTATTTGTCTGTATGGTAACCAAGCTTGTTCATTTAGATTTGGTCTCAGACCTCACATCATCAGCATTCATCCCTGCATTGCGAAGAATGGCTGGAAGAAAGGGCTTTCCGAAACACTTGTACAGCGACAATGGTACAAACTTTGTCGGCGCCAACAAAATTTTACAAGAAGAGATGGAGCACGGAAGTGGGTAGTTGGCCGCGTCGTCCAGCTGCATCCCGGTGCCGATGGCCACATCAGGGTGGTCACATTGAAAACAAAGAATGGGCTTATCAAGAGGCCTATTATCAAGCTGTCTATTCTCCCTGTGAATGATAGAATCGACAAGCAAGAGTCGCGTTCCAAGGAAGTGAAAGATGGCAAACCAAAACAAAAGGAAAAAGTAAACTACAGCTTCTCATCGCTGGTAATGTTACTTTTGTCGTTATGAGCATTTTGACCACAGCTCAATGTGCATACAATGTTACACAATTAAAAGACAGTCAAGGTCTTTATTTTGACAAAATTGCAAACATGCAATTAATCAGAGATGAATGGAAGATAGTCACATACTATGACATGAATTCATTTTGGCAAGGTATAGAAGCATGCAGTAAATACCTTAGCTACTTAGATCAGTTATGCAACAAGTTTAAAGAATCGTCACATTGTGACGTCATACAAGTTCAACTGCAACAAGAATTCTCAGAACTCGAGTACTATAACCACCTGTTGCTGAGTCAGCATTCCAGCACGCGCCGAGCACGAGTCCTGCGTCGCCGCAAGCGAGGCCTTATCAACGGGATAGGCTATCTAGCAAATAGCTTACTCGGTGTACTTGACGAGAGATTTGCTGAGCAATATAAACAAGATATTCAGTCAATACATGACAATGCCTGAGATTAAAAAATGAGAACCAATCAATCACATCATAGACGTAGGCATCCCAACTCCACTGATACAAAACTATACACTCCTCTCAAGTAGCCAGGAGCTTGACGAAATCAAGAAACAACTACGCATTCTTAAAGCAAGTGAAAGTTTGCCGAATCAAATTTCTTATCACGATATCCATCACTACACAGCATTTTATGTGATGATCGGAGTTGTGTTGGTGATTGGAGCAGTCTTCATGGTACGACGGCTGCGTAACAGGCGGACCGCATCTCTCGAGGTGGCAAGGGTCGCATTGACGAGTCTACAGACCGCGCAACACGTGACACCAGCACGGGCAGAGGCTGGGGCCTCTAACTCATCGTCCTCGGTTCAATATAGTGTTAGTGCGCGTAATTAGTGTGACATTCCGTGTGTATCAGATTACAGTGAAATTAAAAAGGTGCATAAGTTACGAGTAGACAAGTGTACAGTGCCTATGTCTCGTAAAACAGAGTTCAAGTAGAGACTCTAAACTAGCATAAGGGCCAATTGGAATCACCTTGTCAATCAAGGACCAATTGGCATCACCTTATCACTCATCTTGTCATGTTCATCTCATATTCATCTTCCCGCTCGGGGGCATGTACGGTGCAACCGCACACTCTGCAATTCAGCAGTTTACGCCACACATTCATTTCAATTCATAATAATTCCCTCAGTTCGCGTTGGGCTATCAAGTCAGCCAGGCGTTCTCGTTACAGCCAACAAGGGTCGCGTCACTCACTTCATTGCCATACCATCAGTTCATTAAGCTCATTTTACTTTAAGTACCTTTGGGACAATACATAGTGTTTCAGTACTTTACCTTCTTTCATTCTATTCATCCCGCATCTAAAAGTAATGTGTGTTCTACCAAGAGATCATACAGTACTAGTAGTAGATAAGTTCATAATAAATAACCGAGCACTTTGGACACCGAACTTTTGTCGTTTAAAGGTTGGTTCGAACAGGCGCGACGCGTTAGTCTGCACGAGCCTTAAAGTGATTGACAGGGATGTCCTGCTGTCAAAACGACAATTGACATATATATATATTTTTCCCAGGCGATTCACGTAGAAGTGGCAGTCCCAACATACTGCACCGCGGAGCCTTCGGGTGAGCCACACGAGAGTAGCGTGAGGCTGGTCATGCGCAACAGTGTGGGGCGCGCGCTGCTGGCGCCGCACGCCAACGTGACGGCGCTGGCGCCGCTGGCTGCGCACGTGCGGCCTGCGCGCTCGAGTGACAGGTGAGCTGGACGGTCGAGCTATGCTATGTGGCGGCATCTACAACAGTGTGGGGCGCGCGCTGCTGGCGCCGCACGCCAACGTGACGGCGCTGGCGCCGCTGGCTGCGCACGTGCGGCCTGCGCGCTCGAGTGACAGGTGAGCTGGACGGTCGAGCTATGCTATGTGGCGGCATCTACAACAGTGTGGGGCGCGCGCTGCTGGCGCCGCACGCCAACGTGACGGCGCTGGCGCCGCTGGCTGCGCACGTGCGGCCTGCGCGCTCGAGTGACAGGTGAGCTGGACGGTCGAGCTATGCTATGTGGCGGCATCTACAACAGTGTGGGGCGCGCGCTGCTGGCGCCGCACGCCAACGTGACGGCGCTGGCGCCGCTGGCTGCGCACGTGCGGCCTGCGCGCTCGAGTGACAGGTGAGCTGGACGGTCGAGCTATGCTATGTGGCGGCATCTACAACAGTGTGGGGCGCGCGCTGCTGGCGCCGCACGCCAACGTGACGGCGCTGGCGCCGCTGGCTGCGCACGTGCGGCCTGCGCGCTCGAGTGACAGGTGAGCTGGACGGTCGAGCTATGCTATGTGGCGGCATCTACAACAGTGTGGGGCGCGCGCTGCTGGCGCCGCACGCCAACGTGACGGCGCTGGCGCCGCTGGCTGCGCACGTGCGGCCTGCGCGCTCGAGTGACAGGTGAGCTGGACGGTCGAGCTATGCTATGTGGCGGCATCTACAACAGTGTGGGGCGCGCGCTGCTGGCGCCGCACGCCAACGTGACGGCGCTGGCGCCGCTGGCTGCGCACGTGCGGCCTGCGCGCTCGAGTGACAGGTGAGCTGGACGGTCGAGCTATGCTATGTGGCGGCATCTACAACAGTGTGGGGCGCGCGCTGCTGGCGCCGCACGCCAACGAGACGGCGCTGGCGCCGCTGGCTGCGCACGTGCGGCCTGCGCGCTCGAGTGACAGGTGAGCTGGACGGTTGAGCTATGCTATGTGGCGGCATCTACAACGCCACATGCGAACTACACATCGATGATCTGACGTCACACAAATCCTGAATCGCGCAATCGAGTTTAGCGGAAGTTCGTAAACTCGCACTGGGCCCGCGTGTTGGATCGCGGCCCATTCAATTTCACAGAGAAGTGACGTGTCCCAGCAGTGGGAACGTTATAGGCTGATTATGCTTATGTATAGGTACTATGGAAGAAATCCATTTTTATACAGTTTGAAAACAAAATTCCGTGAACACGGTGACCAAATATGTTAACCACCGTCCCTGCTGAGCGCTGCAAGCAAAAATTGTCCTTAAGGTGTATGATATGAATGTCCACGATAGTACGTGCGCGTCAATGTGTACGTGCGCTGGTTTTCGTTCGTTGTATGGAGCAGCCTTTTTAATCCTATTTCATGGATACACTACTTTACATAATATTAATAACCTACATCTCCTTCTCAGTGTCCTTGGATCTGAGCTATTGATACCAAACTTGGATGCGGCGGGAATATTCATGACCTTCCAAGGGTCTGTGAGTGGAGTTACAGTGAAAGACGAAGTCTGGGTCACCGGGACTGATCTGCGAGCTGACAGGGTGGTTGGTAAGTACTGAACTAGTAAATCAGTCTGCGCTGAATTTAAAAAACAGTTTTTCCATACATTCGTGTCGACAAAATGCATAATTAAGCTTGTAGTCTCTCTTATTCATTCTCTTATTACATTATTCAAATATCAATATTATCTTCCCAGTGACGGGCAGCTGGGGCGTGTGCCTAGAAGGTGTGGGCTGGAGGTCTCCCGCCGGCGTGTCAGTGTTCGCAGGCAGTGACGTGTCACTCGCAGTCGTCACGCGCGACGCGCCCGCCACGCACGTGCTGCGGCTAGACCGGCCGCACAACGTGTTCACGCTGCATCAGCTACAGTTGGACAAGGTATGCGAGGTGACTCCGACAAACATTTCTGGAGTGTAATGGCGGGGTGGTTTCTAAAATGTTGATGTAAAATCCAGTGCATTTCATGCGACCATGCGAAAATATACGCATCATTTCGTTAGAATTAAATATGCTTAATTTCAATTGGTTTAGGGTTTATTTTGTATGACTCAAGTAATGAGAATAACAAAATTAACATCGCGACTGTAACGCAAATATTTGGACAAATACGCCAAGTGAAGTGCTAGCACCATGGGAGTTCTCTATGCCGCCAGGTAAAAAATGATAGGGATCATCTCACGTCGCACTTACTTTTTATGCGCTTTTTCTAGACATTTTGCTTCAAAACATCTCAATTTACCCAACATTTACTCCCTAGATGGAGTTCCTCCCCGGCGAGTGGCCATCCGCGTTAGTCCCGCTCTCCTTCAGCGCGTCGGGCCTCACATCGGGCCCCCTGCTGTGCACAGAACAACAACGGTACGCGCTAGAGGGGGCAGCTATCGAGCTGCCCTACAGCTGCAGGACTAAGGCGCCGCACACTGCCGTGCCTGTGCTAAATGTTATTACTGGTAAGGAACGTGATGGTAGATTAAGTTCAACGTTCCTGAAATGTATTCCCTAATTGTGTAGTACTTAAAACGGACAAAATAAAAGCGCGCGGGTTTGGGGGACGCCGTCAGGAACGAATTTCCTTACGCTTTGTATTCAAGTTCTAATGTAACTCGATACGCAGATTTTGATTTTCAATCACCGCGAAAGCCTCACACAGCGACCACCTGGGATTTTCATAATGACCTCACTATCAGCTTCAGCACCCTCGAAAACCATGAAAATGACACCCATGACGAACAATCTGAATTTTTTTGCTGCCGCCATATAGGATTTTCGTTTTGACATCGAAAACTATGAAAACTATCTCTCCTTTTGTCCATTACATAAAATAAAAAGTAACATGGAGAGGGGAAGTTTACTCCTACCGTACGCTACGTTAAAGAACTTCTTTCCAAAAATGAGGGTATTTACAAATGTGAACTTATAATGTGTCATATAATCATCAAAATAATTGTCCGGAAACCTTGCCATAATTTTGAAACTGCGCGTTGAAACTATGTCAAATTATCCTAGCTACCTAATGACCAGTGATAGGAATAGGTAGTGCCTATTTGCCTAAACTTCGAAGAACAGAGACAAAAAACGGAGACTTCCTTAGGACTAAATTTTTGTCCCGGGATTCGGGAAAAATCTTCAGTAAGTTGAAAATAAGCTTTATTTAAGCCTTGTAAAAGCTATATTTAACTAAACTTGCAACTACCAAATTTTCAGGATTTTCACGTAAAATCCCGAAATAAATAATCTAACTTTAATTCATGATTTCATACAACTACGGTTAGTTGCATCGTAAATATAATTCGAATACATGAATTAAAGTTAGGTTATTTATTTCGGGATTTTACTTCAAAATCCCGAAAATTTGGTAATTGCAAGTTTAGTTAAAAATAGCTTTTACACATCTTTATACAGGATAAGTTTTTATCCAGTGCGCAAATTTTAACTTACTGAAGATTTTCCCAAATACCGGTAAAAACGAAATGTCCTAAGGAAGTCTCCGTTTCTTGTCTCTGTTCTTCGAAGCTTAGGCAAATAGGCACCACCTATTCCTATCACTGCTAATGACGAAATGTATGTCAACAAAAAAAATCCTTGTTGCTCCTCTATTCCTTGATGTGAATAAACTTTTAACCCCTTCCCTTTCCACATGATCTCTCAATAAATTCACCTTTATAACATTTCATTCTTTTCCAGGACAAATGGGCTGCAAAATAATCCCAGCTAGTCCAATCATAGAGGCTTCAGAAGTTGAACTATGTGCTGAGTGGGGAGCATACAGAGCCTGTACCAAAGTGTTGCTACTGCCTCTGATTCGATTGTCGGTCAGCAAAGTGTCGCTACTGACCCCGCCAACTACGTTCACTGTGTTGGGGCATCCGCAGGCGTTGAAGTTAGTGAGGTTGATCCCATCGCCAGGTTTGAAGCTGGAAACTAATGTTGATAATGGTAAATATACGTTATTGTTTTTTTTAAGTTTGAAGTCGGGTGCTGGTTCAGGGATGCGCATATCTCATGTCTTCAAAAATATTCTTAGTTAATTGTGTTCAATAGGATATAACACCATTTTTGAAAGGCGTCTTAATTCGATTCTACAATGCTAACAAACCACAAAAAAAACAACATTTTATTTAATCGATTAGTGCCATAAAAAGCATTTAAATTTTCATATTTCGCGCGTAATTTGACGAAAACGCTGGACGCAGTGGACGTCGTTATTGCTCTGTGGGTATGACGTCAGTTTGCTGTCTTAAAATACGCGCTGATTGGTTTTAATAAAATAAAAAATTGTTGTTGTTCTACTATTCGTTGGTGTGCTGTTTCTGAATGTAAGATATTATTTCAATAAAACTACTTTGCTTACGAAAATAATAAAAGTACAAAGTTGTTCAGTTGAATAGTTTAAACAGCAGTATGACGTAATAACATGGCGGCTACTATTTCATGGTGATAAATAACTGATTAAAGAAACTGAAATCTTTGAATTGAATTTTAAAATTTTTCTTGTTATTTCATGAACAAACATACAACTAACATTTTCCTACTGCTTGTTGCCTAAGCTATCTCAGTATATTTTTATTTTTTTCTTATAGGTGGTAAAATACCCTATTAGCGGGTAGAACAGGATGTAGCTTGAGTTTTCCATTGTAATGTTTAATAAAATCAAAAGTCATTTCTGCAAATTCGATAACGTCAAAATTGCATAAGTCTGTCGCCCAAAAACCCGCCCTTGTCTATATAGCCTGACCGATACCGCTGTACAGCGCCTTAGGTATGGGCGCGGCGCGACGTGGGAGCAGAGCAGCCGCTCATTCGTCAGTGCAAGCCTCTCATTCGTCAGTGCAAGCCGCTCATTCGTCAGTGCAAGCCTCTCATTCGTGAGTGCAAGCCGCTCATTCGTCAGTGCAAGCCGCTCATTCGTCAGTGCAAGCCGCTCATTCGTGAGTGCAAGCCGCTCATTCGTGAGTGCAAGCCGCTCATTCGTCAGTGCAAGCCGCTCATTCGTCAGTGCAAGCCGCTCATTCGCCAGTGCAAGCCGCTCATACGTCAGTGCAAGCCGCTCATTCGTCAGTGCAACCCGCTCATTCGTCAACACTCACAACGTCCGTCCCCCGCCTTGCCGCGCATACGTAAGGCGCGGTACAGCGGTATCGGTCAGGCTATAGTGCTTTAACTGGGAAGAATTGCCGTAACAAACTGCCCTTAAAAGTCCAGTTACGCGCAGCAACTTATACGCGCTAACAGTTTGTACAAATACAGTAAGTCCATGCTTGTGCAAATCACAATTCGCGCAAGTAAGATAAAGCGTAACCGGGCAACAAAGAGTACTGAATAATTAATTATACAATATTCAGTATCATTGAACTGATTGAACTAACATTCCGTTTTCTAAATCACGCAAAACTTAGGAAAAAAAGAATCTTTTTTCACTTCTTAATTCGCCTACTAAATCCGCTGATATGTTTGTGCTTTATTCGCAGGTGAAATGCTTGTAACAATAACAAACGAAGCCTCAACCTGCGGTCACGGCTGGGTGACCGTGAGGTCAAAGTTGACCGCTCAAGAGCTACGGGTTGACGTGGAAAGAGAGTGTGACGTCGCTTGTGGGACGTTGTTAGGCGCTCTGTTCTCTCTCATCAAGCCTTACATGTCGACGATAGTGACTGTCGCTGTGGCCGCTTTAGCGTATTTATACAGTAAGTAATTTTTGTGACTGATGAATGATAGGAGAATTTGTTTCCCTGTACATACATTCTTCAAAAAATCATCATGTTTTCATTGATATTGATAAACTCGAATTATTTACCTACACACATTGTTTACCTACCAGGGATGACAGCTGCCTCGATCACATGATTCTCAAGTTGGATAAATCTAGGAATTCGGCTTTCGTGGCGGTTTTAAGCACGTCGTCGGTTACGGATCATGCAATGGTACTACTAAGCATATCCCACACATACCAAACCAAGACTTATGTCAAAATTAAGACTGTGACTAATTTGGAAAATGCCTACGAACACCTTGTGACTACGGAAGCGTCTTTCCTTAATACGTATAGAGACCCGAACATTTTGGCAGACGCGATGATAGCTGTGATTAGGTCATCGCTCCTCCAAAATACTATGAGTTTCTCGCTCTCTAGCTCTAAGCGTACTCTAAAGCCCTGGATAACCATGGGGGCACTAAGATGTATAAGGTTTAGAAATAAATTACAACTACAATCGAGGAGAGACCCTTTCAATCTTATTTTGGTCATAACATATAAGCGTTATCGTACATTTTGCACTAATCTGATTAAAAAACTCAAAAGACAATATCATAAGAACCAAATTTTAACATCTGTGAAAAATCCTAAGATACTTTGGCGTAAAATTAATGACATAACCCATTACAAAAAACCTAAGACATCTAGTGTATGCCTACTTCACATCACACCACACCCTCTCGACTCGTTAAATCGTGTAAACCACTTCTTTGTTACTATTGGGAAAACACTGGCGGAAGAAATCTTGACTCTAACTGGACAGGAGAATAGACCTGCTTTTAGCACATTAAATACACCAACTCAATCCAACTCTTTTGTGCTATTGGAGACAGATCCAGCAGAAGTAGATAGTACACTTATGGCACTCGACTCAGCAAGTGCTTCGGGTTGGGATGATATATCAGTGAGTTTCCTTAAGTTATCTCGAGACTTTGTAGTTCCGCTCATTTGTAGATTAACCAACCTGTGTTTTGAAACGGGCATATTTTGTGATGCGTTGAAACGCTCTGTCATCACGCCTGTGCACAAGGGTGGGGACAAGACTGATGTCAATAATTACCGCCCGATTTCCGTCTTACCATCACTTTCAAAGATTCTAGAAAAAATATTAAATAAAAGGCTTACAAACTACTTGAATAAATATAACATTCTTTCCGAGTCACAATATGGCTTTAGACGGGGGCGATCAACTCAGGATGCTGTTATTGTGTTAACATCTGAAATTACAGATAAGGTAGACAAGGGATACAAATGCGTTACGGTGTTTCTAGACCTGAAAAAGGCTTTTGACACCGTATCTGTTCCCATCCTTGTGCAGAGGCTTGAGGCTATAGGGATTAGAGGCAAGGCTCTTTCTCTATTTGCCAGTTATCTTCGGGGAAGGAAACAACAGGTTAAGGTGGGTCAGTCGTATAGCAATGAAGAAAATGTTGTTTTCGGTGTTCCGCAAGGCTCTGTGCTCGGCCCGCCACTGTTTTTGGTGTATATTAATGAGCTTTGTAAACTACAAAACAGTGGCGGAAAAATCTTCTCATACGCGGACGATACGGCTATTGTCTACTTTGGAGACACTTGGGAAGTAGTACGTAGTAAGGCCGAACAGGGGTTGGTTGTCATAGATAAGTGGCTCAAAGAAAACTTATTAACTCTTAATATTACTAAAACAAATTTCGTTTGCTTCTCTCCAAGTGCAAGGTCTAAAGCAAATACTAATCTAGACATTCGTATCCATACATGTGAAAACAGCTTGAGTCAGGCTTGTGACTGCAAACCCATCAAGCAATTGCCGTCTGTGAGATACTTGGGAGTTATAGTCGACGAGTGTCTAACGTGGCACTCGCATGTAGAGGGTATTATGTCGCGTGTTAGAAAATTTATATGGATTTTTAAAAATCTACGACATGTGATGCCTCAAAAGACGCTCAACAACATTTATGTAGCACTCGCGCAATCAGTTATCACATACTGCTTACCTGTTTGGGGTGGAGCCACAAAAACTAAATTTTTGGAATTAGAAAGAGCCCAACGGTCGCTTTTCAAAGTAATCTATTTTAAGCCATATAGATTTCCCACAATTGATCTATACAGAATCTGTGGTCTACTATCGGTCAGGAAACTATACCTTTTAAACATCATTCTTTATTTGCATAAATACCTTCCAGTTAACCCTGAAAGACAGGTTAGGAGGAGAAATGATATTGTGGCTTACTCTCCGGGGGTCCGCACGGCTTTTGCGAGGCGTCAGTATGTTTGTCAATCAGCTTACATATACAATACAATTAACTCAAAAATAAAGTTCCACCAAAAGATCTCGCACCAATGCAAAAAAGTTATAACCGATTGGCTAAATACTCTAACTTATGAGGAAACAGAGCAAGTTTTGGACAGAATTGTATAATACACTTGGCTTCCTTATCATAATGTAATACCTTGTGATTGCAGATGGACATCTTTAACTTCGATTATTATGGCACAATCAGTAAACACGTAAACTCATACATAAATACACATTAACGCATGCATGCACGCACTCACGCACATACACACGCACGCGCACACACATATACACACACACACCCCCACACACACACACACACATACACACACCCCCACACACACACATACACACACCCACACACTTACCCAATATTATGTCACACACTCACCTAAAATAACACACTACACAGAGCTGATAATTATAATTATATTTTATAGGTCATTGTCTCTTTTTGTATAATTTTATCTTTTTGTTTTTGATTTTGTTTTTTTATATAGTCTCAATTTTGTTAAAGATCATGGGAAGGAGCGAGACAACCCCAACACAAGTATTATTAATTACTTACTGGGGCTGTCTTACTTAAAAATCTGAAAATGTAATCATTTGAGACCCAATAAACAATTTTTTTTTTTTTTTTTTATTTAACAATTCACGGAGGTAAACTGAGGTTACTGTCATTTTGAAATAAAATGGACATATTGAATGTAATAGCGATCGTTTAGTTAGTTAAATAGATTAATACTAAGTAAAATAAATGTTATACCTCTTTAATCAAATATTCGAAGACATGTCACATCTACCAACCCGCAGTAGGGGGGCATTCAAGTATTACGTAAACACTACGGGGGGGGGGGGGTGGTCTTTGCTTTGCTTATTTTTGATGATATGGGGGAGTCTGGATGTCGATATTCTAAAATCACACGAAAGTGAGCACGCACACAACATTGAGCAGCAAACATCCAATATAACTGGATACCATCTTAATATTTGCTTAAATAAATATTATATGTTAAAGTTCTCTATTCCAAAGTTATTTCTTATTTCTAGACAGCTGCTCATGAATCAATAAATAAACCAGAACATATTGACAAATGCATGTACCAATGTTTACGTGAGCAGAGAGCTTTGCTTACTTTTGCTGACGAGGGGAGGGGGTGTTAATAATTGCAAAAAATCTGCTTACGTAATACTTGAATGGCCCCTAGTCGTGTGTGGTTGATAACGACCCACTCACTCCCACAGAGAGGAGGCCTGTGTCCCAGCAGTGGGAACATTATAGGTTGATTGTGATGTCTTTAATAGATTATTACACCCAATTTTATTTAATTTGATGAAAACGCTGGACACAGTAGACGCCATATTGTATGGGGGTATGACGTCAGTTTGCTGTGTAGACAAATGCGCTGATATTTTGTATGATATTATTTTATAATTTAAAAAAATGGTTATTATTCTACGATAAGTAGAATAATAACCATTTTTTTTAATTAGTTGGTTTGCTGTTCCTGAATGCAAAATATTATTTGATGAATAAAAATTACTTTGGTTATGAACGTAATAAAAGTACAAAATTGTTCAATTGACAAGCCGTATGACATATAATATGGCGGCTACTTTTTCATGGTGTTTTGAAAACAGATCAAAAACACTTAAATCTTTGAATTAAATTTTAAAATTTATTTTGTTATTTCATGAACTAAAACTAATATTTTCCGACTGCATTTTGCTTTTAAGCTATCTCAATCATATATTTTTTAGTTTCTTTCTCTTATAGATTCAAATACCCTATTAGTGTTAAGTACAAAATATGTACATAAACATATTATTTTTTAAAGTGACCTTAGCACCTGTGAGTTCACTCCAGCGTATTTTTAATTCTACCACATGTTAATCGATGAAAATCTCAAATTCTCAACCAACAATTTCTTCCACAGTACAACAAAAAATGCAGCACAAGGCACAAATCCGTATGCCAATGGATCCAAATGAGACAGTTCTACCTCCAGATTCACCTCCCGTACTCAGTCGCTCCAGAACTTGGTCCCGAAGTCCATTCGCGTCGAGCGGTCCCACAGCCCCAGTATACGGAGATGCGAGCATGTTACCTGAACAAAGCTTCTCGCCAAACGCGACAAGAAACTCCATGTTCCTATAGCAGGAAACCGAGGAGGTTGTCAGGGGAAGAGAGTTTGCCTAATATCTGAGGCATTTTTTTTTGGGTTTGATTACGGATTTCTCACCGAGAGGAGGCCTATGTCCCAGCAGTGGGAACAATATAGGCTGATGATGTATGCAGTGACCTCGTAAATATAAGGGTTATTGAAAAAATCACAAGAAAATCTGTAACATTAATAACATCAAGTCTGTCACGACTTCTTCTAATCTGGCAACCGTACAAGGAAATTGTTTCGCCGTATCGGTGTATTGTAATGTTAAATATTTAATAAGGTGACGTCAGACGAAAGGATGGTTGTGAGAGTCCGTACACATTGACCAATGCGAATCGGGTTCGTCCATTTTCGTTTAGTCATCGTACGCCAATCGTACCTTTAGTCTACCTCAGGTGAGTATAGTTTTCAGTCTTAGGTTTAGGTAATAAGGTCGTTTGTAAATTGAGGTTCAAGTAAGAGACTACGTTCGCAGGGACGACGGGATTTGATCGCGCATTCGATTTTCAACTCTAGGTGTAGAACCTAGAGTTGAAAATCGAATGCGCACCACACACCGAGCACTGAGAATGCAACAGAGTGCATCCCAGCGTGTCGAAAACATACTGTTCGATTTTATGATCTCGGCGCTAAGCAATGCGTTGAAGATGATTTGTGCGATAAAACCTAACTGCTATATTTGTGCGTCCTTGCGAAAGTGGATCATGTAGTAGACGTGGGTAGTAACGTCTTTTGGGCGTAATCGGTTAAACGTAGTTTCGTGGATATGAGTAACTAGTTTAAAAACCGATTATTTTTGTAACTAGTTACTTTTGTATACAGTAAGGCGTTGGTTGGTTTTGCCTTTGTATTATGTTATGATTACGAAATTATAATATTAGCTTTACTTGTGTGTTATGTTACCTATAATTACGAATATGTAACAGTTTATAATTCCAAAGGGACTCTTTACTCTCGTTGTGCGAGTCGTATTACGTAACGTACCTATAATCATTTTAATAATAATATGTTGAACGAACCCGAATGAAACGCTTACGCGGCGAATAATTGTTACATTTTTGTCTACGATACTAGTTACACGATTATACGTAACCAGTTTCTGAAACCGATTACGTTAAATAACGCACACCTCTACTAGTACTAAGTAGCTTTAATAAAATTAAAATAAAACAAAAATTCGATCAACGACATACTTCTATAGTCTATACCAAAAGTATATGATGCACAAATGCAACAAATGGATCAGCAAAACGTACCTATGGATGCCAATTTGTGTTGCTAATGACAAATTGAGTGCTTTGATTCAATTATTTGACACCTATAACCCTAAATTCTAATTACCAATCACATAAAAAAAATAGGTTAAATTTATTACCTCGATTTACGTCGAAGATGTTTCAATTATAGTTTAATCATTCAAGGAATAATTGTTGGATAAAGCGGTAAGATATAAAGTTGAAACTTCCTAAAAAACATACATAGATACTAATTCCATGTAGTGAGTCTTCGCATAAGAATTTCACCTAATAGGGGTTTGCTTACAAACTCAAAGCATTTGTATAAATTAACCATTTACAGGCACTTTTGATCCGTCAAAAAGTCAGTTAGTTAGAAAGTTGAAGCTAGTTGCGCTATTCAAAACGTAGATCTCTATGGAGAAGAACTGACAAGAAACTTCTAGGACACTCTTTTAATTCTTATTGCTTCCTTATGTGAGAACAATGTAGATAAAAAAAATGGGGAGAGAATTACAAATATACGAATAAAAATAAGCTCTGGAAGTTAGGAGATGACCAGTGTCAACTGACTGCGGCGCCCGTTCACGAACATGATGCGTGTTTTTTTTTTTTTTTTTTTTTTTGGGTGGGAAATCATCAAATAACTTCTCCCGCTCTGGGTGGAGCAGGAGGGCGTGTCAGACTTTTACTGACTAAAACCCACCCGTGTTCCTTCAGTAGCCCGTATGCCAGGGGCTGTGGTATCTCTTTCAAACGAACCCGCACCCCTGACAGGCATCGGCCCTTGCGGGCCCCATCATTTTTGTGCTGACGTCTCTTTGAGGCGCGCGTGGAACACAACGCGCCGTCGACTTGGGCTTGGTCCTTACCGGACAGCGAGCTACCCATTACTCGCCGTCCGCAAGCCCATGCCTACGGTGGCCGGAAATCGGCCTGGGATTCCCGACGCCCAGGGCGTCTCCGTATCCTGCGGCACATGATGCGTGTTCACTTTCATTCATTCATTTGATACTTTTGGAACGAGTTTATAGTAAGTACTCATTTTACCGGACTGCACAAATACAAGTCCACAATCCTCCTATAAATTCAGATTTTTGATCGAATTTCCAATTCGGAATGAAATATTTGCGTTTTATAGAGCCACGTCATAAACGTGCTTTTGTTTTTACATTCGATTTTGTATTCATTTTTTGAATCATAGATGTAGAATACAGAAAAAGCATTGGCTGAGCCGCATTGCATCGCACCCAATGTGGTGTATATGGCCCTAATATTATGCGTACTGTCTGTAACCTAGTGCTGTATCCGGACGTAGATAAAACATTGAAATGAGTATTTATAAAATACGGTCTCCAACAAAATATTAGTCAAAATACTCAGTTTCTCCTGGTAGTTTCATTTGACGAACTGTTCATCTGTACGAGAATTAAAAAAAATCACCTTTATTTTTTAACTTAATCCGCCTTGTTTCGAGGGTTGCAGTGTATGTAAAATAATATATTAGAGTTTTGTTCGTCGGAGTTGTAATTCATCAAAATGAGACGCGATTCAACATTAGAGGGTTTATTTATCAACGTTTGCTTAAATTTAAGTAATCATTAGCAACTGTTTATCCATACATTTTTGTCGTGAATATTTATAAATAGAAGGGAAAGTAAATGACGCTATATGTCATTTACTTTCCAGAAGCCACACTCTTTTTAAAGTCTAGACATAATTTTGGTCTGATCACGAGAAAACAATATTCTACATCAGATAGTTGTCTGAAATGGTCTTTTGAGAAAAGAACCTCACAGATTGGGAGACCTGTCCAGTCAGTGGACACATTTTTTAGTATTTGTGCAGCTCAATTCAGACGACATTTTTTAGACCTAGAAGATACCTTAAGTGGAAATGCATTCTGGCTCGATACAGGATTCCTGGATTGTGCCGCCTTTGTGGCCCACAAAGGCGCACTTTAGTCTATTCTAGGAGAAATAGAGTAGGTATAATGTCAGTTGAGATTATAAAACAAACGTTGATAGACCGCGCGGAACACCAAGAGCGAGGCCAAAAAACCAAATACTAAAGCGTCGCATTGTATTTAACATACAATGTGACGCTCCGTGGCGCACTAACTCGAGTTTTTAATTAACTATTTGGTTTTTTGGCTTCACTCTTGGTGTTCCGCGCGGTCTAATCTGTCTTTGTTTTATAATCTGAGAGTGTCAGGCTATAAAGCAAATTCCAGAATTAGTATTACAAAACATAAAAAAAAAAAACAGGAATCTTAGGGAACCAAATGAAAATACTAACAATTTAGGTACGTATTTGCTTTTATTGATGTCGTGTCACTAACAAAATTGTGCACTTAATTATAATAATGTGGTTACATACATCAAAAATTGAATGTCCAAATCGACATAGGAAACCGTTATTCTCAAAAAGATACCAAAGTGTCATGATGTTTGATTTTATTAAATTGTTGTAGACATAAAGTTGGTTATAGTAGGTATTATGGTTAATTCGCTTTGCTTTTAGAACCAAGGAAAATGTTAGTAATTTAACTAAACTAAGTAATATTTTGACGCGGTTAAAACATTAGAAGACGACAGAAAATCTGGGCATGATGTTCAAATGATTGTATTTCTTCTGCTTACTCTAGTGATAAATAAATAAATGTAATAGAATAGAAATGTAAATACAATTTGTAAATAAGATCTCACAGAACTAGAATTAGTTGTTTTTATGATTGTATTCGCATTTCAATGCAACTAACTTTTTGTGACGTATTGAAAATACAAACACATGTTTTTTCATAATGAAGTCTAACTCGTTTTTTGGAAGTCAATGTTTGTTAAAATAAATAAAAATATGTGTTTGTAACCTGTACTCGGTATGGGGTTTTGGAATTGTGATGTGTGAAATAAAGTATTTTTGTAAACGTAATCATCCTTTTATTTTAATTATACACCTAAGATAACCTAGGTATTCTTACTAGCTTTTGTCAATGGTTTCGCCCGCGTGAAGGTCGGAAAATACTCCGCGGAGACGTACTACCGGTATAAAGAAGTATTTTCAGGTTTTAAGGTGGATGCGCCAAGGTACACACGCCAGCACATCAAGCTACCCTAAACGCCAACTTAAAAGCTTTAACGGCACATAATTAAATTTATACATAACTATATAAATAAATATTTATCACTATAAAATAATATCATAAACAACCAGAATATTAATTAATACAACACAAAGACCAAAAGTGAACAAATATGGAAAAAAAAAGCTACACTGTCAAATTGGAACATGAACCTTAAACTTATCGCATAAAGTTGAAAACCTATCAAAGAAATTGATGTGGCGTCTGTACCAATCTGGGAAATTCAAGTTTTGTTACATTTTTTGCAATTTGCAGCAGGTAGCATGACGCTTTCTATTTCTACTCTACTCTAGAATAGAAATCGCTTGTCTTCATTTTGTTGGTGAAAAAGTTTTAACTGTCTACACGGAAATGTCACTTTTATCTACTCTTCCGACGACAAAACGCTTCTCTACGGTTCTCGTGCTAAGCCTGCTGGTCAGTGTCGGGTTGTATGTTGATAAAAATATGGTTCGCGACCGTAACAAATGTGGCATTACAGCTTTAAAATTATCAACACAACCTAAGTTCATTTGATCCCGTTGAATAATTATTTCGTGAAAGTCATTCAAAAATTACTACCTATAAAGGGTGACTGGTAATTAGTGACCGATATTTAAACACATGATTGTACTCATCATAACAAAGAACTTTCCTAAAGAAACGTTTTTTTTTATTATTTATCTAGCGCACGTCCCCAATCACCCCATTATAATATCGAGTACCTACCTAACAAGAATAATACACTATCAGCTGTAATTTAGTATAGCTACCTCCAAAAAAACAAAAAACACCATGCATTCGTCTTTTGTCATTAATTTAGCCACCGTACGGATCGCGCGAGCGCTATTAGCCGTGGGTCGTTGACCCCGCAGAGTCAAGCGAAACAGCCGATGCGAAAGAATAATGCATGGTAAAAGCGTTTTTTTGTTTGTTTGTAGGTAACTAAATTAAATTACAGCTGATGGTGTATTATTCTTGTCAGGTAAGTACTCAATATTCTATTGGGGTAATAAAATTGAGGTCAATAAGATAGATTTAAAAAAATCGTTTCTTTGCGAAAGTTGTTTGTTATGATGACGACAATCATGTGTTTAAAACTTTAAATCATCATTCATCATCATCACTTCAGCCGAAAGACGTCCACTGCTGGACATAGGCCTTCCCCAGGCTCGTCCACTTCGACCGGTCTTGTGCTTCCCACATCCAGCGGATTCCCGCGACCTTCACAAGGTCATCCGTCCACCTTCAAACTCAAACTCAAAGCATTTATTTCAAATAAACCAATTAGAGGCACTTTTGAATTGTCAAGGTCGGTGAGTTAGAAAGATGAAGCTAGTTGCCCATTCCAAAGCGTAGGTACCTATGGAGAAGAACGGGCAAGAAACTCCATGGACACTCTTTTAAAATCAAGATTTTGTTACAAAAAGTTGGTTACATCATTATGTTGAAATTATCAATGTGAGAACGATGTAAAAAGTGCACATTAAAAGCGTCCGTAATTAAAATAAAATAACAATTAAAATAAGCCGTGGGAGCTAAGAGATGACCAGTCCCTACTGGCGGCGCCCGTTCACGGACATGACGTATGCATCAGCACCATTCAGCTCAACCATTTTGAAGGGAACTTAATGATCCAACACACACGCCACCACCAGCGAGACATTTGAGTGAGCATGACATACTCTCAGCTGCCAGGGCACATTCAAGTCAATGAAAGACGTACCCTGTAAATGTTTGCTTTATAGTAGGAACATAGTGCTCACACATATGCTATGCAATTATACAATACAAAAATTTGAATTTATACAATGCAAAGATATCTAGCTTTTACAGTCTTCAGCAGCTCCAACAATGTTTTCAATGTTATTCAATTTAGTTTAAGCTACCTTGTGGAGCAGGACAAGCAGCGTTTAGCCAAGCATTTTTGTCAGCGATGTAATCCCCCAACTTATAATAAACATGGCTGCATAGTGTGCGTTTTATACAAGATTTAAATTTCGATTCATTCAGTTCGAGTATGTGGGGAGGCCTTCCTACTCTACGTCTTCCGGTACACAATCGGTCACTATTAACCAGTCACCCTATATATTTGATTTAGCGCGGTACCCTGGAGCTGTCTCTTAAGGTGAATCTAGCCGACATTTTTTCCATACAAACTTCGGAAGTGTATTACTCGGCTGTTCGACAATGTACAGACGCCAGCAGGTCAAGCTATCCTAACCTGTCAAATTTTCCCAATTGTACATGAACCTTATTCCTTTGTGATAAAGTTGAAAAACTATCAAAGAAATTTGACAGATTGGTGTAGCTTGATGTGATGGCCTCTGTACATCAAAAATTAAACATGGTATGGTTTTGAGTCACTATTAATATTGTATGTGCGCAAACAGGATACTAAAATAAAGCGCCATTAAAAAGTGAAGAGCCAACAAAGATTCGTTTTTCTTACTAATTTAACCTAGCTTTGGGCGTGTTTACCCAAGTAGGTAATAAAATATGTGTAAAATCTCCTAAGCCAAATCGGCACCGACGAAGCTCAAATATCGAAAAGTTCAATAAATTGTATTGGTCATTGATATATGCAGTGGTTTTTCATAATACCTGATCTTCCGAACGACTTTTCTTAATTTTTTACGCGCCTGTTTTACTATAAATGATCCTGCATCTCACTCAATAACGTGCGTGTAGACTAGCTTCTAACTGCTCATCACTGAAACTACCTCTGCCGGACACGATGCCTGGTGAGACAGCGTGCTCTTTAGCCAGGCCCATCCAGTGAGTTCGAGCCAGCGACTAGATTCCCCTAAAATGCTGTTAGGCGTGCTAAAACAACAGCGAATCAAATCACGACAGTGTGCTAACAAATTAGTGTCGTAACTTGCCGTCAAAAACCAAGTGCACCAAAACTTCATCGTTCTAGTTAAAAGCGTTTTCATATACTTATTTCCGGACATTTTACATCCCTGTGTTATCGTGATGCCGTGGACGTACACACGGCTACACATCAAGCTACATTTCCAGTTTACGCTGATCTCGCACTGTACCTACGGAAATCCTAGACAATACGAGATCAGTTTTTACTGGAAATAAAGTAGTAAAGCTTGATGTGTAGCCGTGCGTACACGAAAACACGCGCGAAACCTATCGAATTGATAACCGCGCAATTTGAGTTAATCCTCAAACAAGTTTCATCTGACCGTCTGCGTCTGGTCCAATTATGTGAACCCTAATAATGCAAGCGTGAACGGGTTCGAAGTGAATAGCCATCAGGAAGTAGGTGCGCCTGGCCGGACCCCATAATTTCATCCAATAAAAGTAGGTATCAGATCAGCCGAGGTAGCGGAGAGCCACGGGTAGGGCTGGGGGGGAAGAGCACAGCAGCAAAGATAATAAAATCGGTAAAAGACAGTGTTGTTAGGCGAATCTTGTTTAAATGTCCCAATTTATCAGGAAACTAAGGAAAGTTTCAAGAAACCATGACTCAATATTTTTAAATTACTTTGAATCTCCTATTGATCCTAACATTTCCAATAAGTCCTCCTGTGGAGATTTTGGAATATCTGGAATAAAAGTTAGGTCAGTGTTTTTTATTTTGACACTTGTGTCTATTGTTTCAAATCGAACATCTGTAGTTATTTCTAAAGTTTTCTTTTTTGAACTTGTAGCTCCAAATTCGATCGGCAATTGTAACTCAACTTTGTTCTTGGAATGTACTTTTTCTATTGAAGCTAAAAGACAGTTTATTTCATTCGTATCAGCACATCGGTTTGCAAACTCATCAATTGGATTTTTCTTGTTATCGTACTTATAAATATTTTCCCCTAGGTTATGCAAAAGGTTTGTACTGATTGTAGAAGGTAAATTAAAAGTTCCATCTTTTCTTTGCAGTCCCAATCGCATTAGAACAGAAATTTTAGTGTGGTATTCTGAAAACCAAATTATGAGGGTATTGTTGAGACATTTATAATCGTCGTCAGTGAATTTATGAGATAAACTCTCAAATCGTCTCATAGCCTGTTCAATAATAGTTTTAGGGAAAAATTGTGGCAGTAGCATGGCAACACTTCTCAGATGTCGGCGGGTGATGTCGAAAATATTTTGATTCGTAGCTACAGACAATTGCCATTTGAAGATCATAGTCATGAGATCCCACAATTTGCTCATGGAATAATCGTCTAGTTTCATTATTGAAGAGGTGGAAATATCTTGAAGCAGTTGTTTTACTAGAGGGTGGGCGGCCACCGGCTGTGGTGTAAATAACTCATCGAGGAGCTTGTGATGAAGTAATACAGTCGCTACTTCGGTGAGTACTGAAATAAATCAATTATACAAACATAAAGATCTAAATTGTTTAGTCAAATATTAGGCAAAATAGTGCTCCCAAGTATTATTGAATGTGCAACCACAAACTTACCTTTTTCAGATTTGTCCAGTGAAATATTCTGAGCTTTTAGCCTCTGGTCTATAACGAAGATCATCTCGCATCCCAGATTTACAGCGAGAAACGGCGTCGCAAAGTGTGACATTGTAATAGCACTGCTCTCACTAACATCCATGGAACACTGAAAAATCAATAATGTTTCCATTTGATAACCTCAAATTGGGTAGTGATTCTATTTACCAAAAACTGTTGGAGAATATAAGAAACGATGATAGAATACAAGATATTACGAGACATTTTACAGCTATAGCAGAGACTCATCATAGAGTATTGTATGTGTATAATCTCTTGAAAATCTACCAACTATTACCACTTGTTATAAAAGAAGACAAATGCGAATTTACGTCTCAACACTATCGTAACCTTGGCAACAAGATGTTTGAAAGGAAAAAACTTTATAGGGCATGGCAATACTATAACTTGGCATTAATGTATTCACCTTTAGATTCTCTATCATATTCTTTTGCTGTTTCTAACAGATCTGCAGTGCTTGCAAGTTTGAAAGAGTATCAGGCGTGTTTGGATGATATTGAAATGGTATTTTCTATATACTGCCCATCTTCAATAAGGGATAAACTTATTAAAAGAAAAAATGTATGTATAGAAGCTTTACAGGCAGCCCAAAATGGGGACTTAGAGGATGAGAATGAACACATACAGAACATATTTACTTTTAAGAGTTCCAAACATGAAAAATATGTTGATGCAAGCTCGAAGCTGGCAGTTAAGCATACTCAAGAAATGGGTAGACATGTTCTTGCAGCGGAGGACATTGAAGTTGGTGAAATAATAGTACAAGAAAATCCATATGTGAGCCTGCTCTTAAGAGATCAAATCGCAATCACTTGTGCGCATTGTTTTTCAAGGAAATTTAATTTGTATCCTTGTCCATATTGTTGTATGACCATGTACTGTAGCAGAGACTGTGTTGACACAGCGTGGGATGCATATCATTTTTACGAATGTCCGTTTCTAGCAAGTTTACTTGATAATAAATTCACTAAACTGGAATTGCTTGCTTTAAGAACCACTATCAAAGCCAGGACTATCAAAAAATCATGGGCAAGTGTATTAGACACTTTAGATAAAGTGGAAGCATGCACTAATGCTGATGATGTAGGATGTCACCAGACGGAAAATGGTAACTTGGTTTACACTTCAGAAAATTATGAATCTACTCATTGTCTGGCCACAAATGTGGAAAAAAGAGATATATCAGATATATTTCAAAAGGCAGTAAGTGCTGCTATCCTCTTGCACTACTTGGGTATGAAAAATTTCATAGCAGGTGACCTCGCAATGAGAAAAAGAATTAGGAAATTCACTGCAACTACACTGATGCGACACCTGATGACAGCTCCAACAAACATGCACGGCATCTCTGCCAATGTTGAGGACGACGACGGCAATTATGTAGATGAATATGATATAGGAAGTGGAGCATATCCTTTCCTGAGTTTGATCAATCATTCATGTGCACCAAATGTAGTGCGTTATACCAGACTGGGCTCAAAACAAACAACTTTGTTTGCTCTAAGACCTATTAAAAAAGGAATGCAAATCTTTGATAATTATGGGTAAGTTTTTAGAAACATTTTATGATATTGCAGGATAATATACATAGGGTTATGGGGCACAACTTATAGGCACTTTGTGTAAATAATTTCATCACCACTGCTCTAAAAATGGTGAAGGAAAACATTGTGAGGAAACTGGCATGTCCATTACATTGCATGATATCACCAACTACAAAGACCCCTGCGGCACATTACTGCCCACTTCCTCTCTTCAAGAGAAGACCTGCGTCCCAGCAGTGGGAACATTATAGGCTGATTACGCTATACATAGGCAGTCTTTTTTCTAGCCACATGGTTCAAGCACGATGTTGTTTGAATCAAGAAATATCAGGGAAACGAGGTGCATGTTTTCAATCGACTAACTCAATGAGTTGCATGCTTCATATAAAAGCTTCTTTTGTCTTAATGTGTTTATGAAAACAATGCCTATTAACATTCGAATGCTTGTGTAATTAACAATAGGTACGTCGAGCTACTTCAGGAAGAGGAGGAGATTGTGCCGGAAGGGATCTACAAGAACTTGCCAAGCGATCGCTCCATGCAGGCTGAGATGGCTTCATGCGGCATCAGTAAAAAGTACCTAGACATATTTTTGGAAACATAAATAGTGTCTAGACTAGAGCCTTAATGTAGCTTTATCTAACTAAGCATGCTAGTGTAGGATGACCAGCCAGCCAGGCAAACGAGCATGCGTTTTGTCTTCAGCGAGACATGACTATGTGTAATCGATACACATGTCTCGTTTCGGCGCGAGATGAGACGACGAGGTGATAAACGCGACAATATCAACTCATCGTGTTAGCCTGGCTGATTAATAATACGCCACCTGATATACAGGCAACTGAGGGCAAGTCAAACCTTCGCAGCGCTAGTAAAGCACAGCAACACTACCTCAAGATAGTATTTATTGCTGTTATAGTTGATATCAGTGTCGACCTTTATAAATGTTACAATAATACTAATACCATTTACTATGTGTTTTTAGAGCCCATCATGCTGTACACAGCAGAGAAGAACGGCAAGCCATTCTACGATCCCAGTACAAGTTTACATGTGTCTGCGAGGCATGCACTGAGGACTGGCCGCTATACCTCGACTTGAAACCCATCACAAATATGCCGGCCGCTATAGTTAAGAAGATGAACTATTTGAATGGCAATGTCTTTCAGGCGCTGCAGAAAGCCAATAGAAAGCGCGCACTGAGGCTCTTCAAGCCCTTATGTGAGTTAGCCACGGCTTTAGAGCCTTATGTTCCTTGCAAGGAGGCGGCTGATTGCCAGGAGGCGCTGAAGCAGTGTCTAGCAATACTTGCAGGTGTCCTCCCTCAAGGGTTCACTGATTATGTTGAGTGGGGAGTCCCTGCACCCAGAAGGGAAGGACGGCCCCTTACTTCGAAATTCTATGTTGGAACTGGTACGTCTTGCATTCTTGAAGATATGTTTCATTAAAAAAAAAAAAAAATGGTATATAAATAATATTCAGATAACAGTTTGGATTTAAAAAAATGAAAATATTTGCAAATTTCTTTGCTTAAAACTATTGCTTTGCGTTTTTTATGATTTTGTAGAGTTTTTAAGATATTTTTATTTAGCGATACGATTTTAATGTTTACTTATTATTTTTACACGTTTTTGTTTTTAAGTATTAATCTATTTAAATTGGTATTTTGAAGCCGGCCGGACCATTATAACCAAAACTATTAAAACCACGCCCGCGTAGTGGCGAAGCTGCGTTTTTTATGTTTAATGATATTTCATCATTATTTTTGAAATTAATAACACCTAAAAAGTAGTGTTAAAACATACGATGTGGGTGTGGTGTGTTTGTCTACATCACCACATGCGAACTATTATTTTAGCTTTTCAGTTTCGCACAAAATACATTATTGTACTTTAAAGTATATTAACGTATTATACTTTTTGTAATTAAAAAGGATAGTTGAAACACGGCTTAAACGATTCTAGTCCCCAATAGTATTTTGTTATATATATAGTTTAAATTGTTTATATTTGGTTTGGTACCTATTTATTTAAAAACTAAAAGTGATAAGACTATTGGATGTATCAGGGATAATAAATCACATTACGGTATTTTGAGAGCTTTGCCTACTCTTAAAAGGGTATGAAATCGGATCAATAGTAAAACTATGGGCAACATCATGTACGAGAATAAATCAATCATTTGCAGGCAGGCATAGTTTCACATTTCATATCAAAACGTAAAAAAAATCTTGTCTACATTTGCGATCTCAACTAAACGTGCTGCTGCAAATGTTTGTTATACAACATGCCTACCTATTAAGATTAACGATTCATAATCATTGTTATACAATCGTCCGGATCACTGGCCATGTATAAAAAAAACAGTATTGCTATGTGTAGACAGTTGAGAGGGGATTTAAAATGGGTACACTGAACGACCTTTGTATGTGTGATTTGACCTTGATTTCTTGCTAATTACGTTACGAATGATGTAGCTAAGGTGACTCCGACGACATTTTTCATGCTATACATTTACACAATAAGAAGTCAGCTTAAACTGGTAATGTATAGCTTGATATATCATCGTGCTCACCTATTTGAACCACCGGGCTCAGGTAGCCGAGTAGGTGGCAAAACGGCATTATAACTACCTACTTCTTCATTATAATGTCGTTTTGAGAGTCAGCGTTTAGTTTATGTAATTAACGTGTATTAACAGTGCTAATTCGTAGCCTGTTCTATGTTTAGAAATAAGTTATAATAATATGTACCTAAGAGCATATTTGAAATTATACTGGAGATGGGAAATTTACCATAATAGGACTTAAACAAACATCAGATTTAGATCAGTTTTTGTATCGACAAATGAATTTGCCACGAGTGCGTTGGAACCAATGATATTATAAGTGTAAAAAGGTGCTTGGAACATATACAATCGATTCAGCCTATTGCATACAACTGCTGGACATACGCGTCTCCCATGTTGCGTGGCAAACATTGGTTTTTCCACTTTCCGCCAATTTTCTTGATAATTTTATTTTGGATGTTATCCTTCAAAGAAAAACCGAGCATTGTTCGCTCAGTAGACAGTCATATTTTGTTAGCTGACATTGTGTCCCACTGCTGGACAAAGGCTTCCCTTGCATCCAAACTTCTATCGTTTGCGAGTTCTGGTCATGTGTGCCCTGCAAAAATTTCCACATTGTCACATCACTTTTTGACGAGGTCGCTATCGGCCAAACGTAGTGAGTGATGATTTCTCCTTCGCGCCCTTGAGCATGATCAGGTCGTAAGGTATCGTTTATAATGAATAGTAGTTACTTACATTTACTTATCTGACCATGACCTACTTTTTAACATGAAAATAGCTCAAAGAGTAGAAATAAGCCAGTCGGCATTATGGTAGTGGGGCTGAATAGCACCGTCGGTCGGTCGGGAAGGCTCTCTCAAGGCGGCAAGATACTTATAATACGCCATGGTGCTACAACCAACAGACCGCTGCGCCGCGCCGTCCTTCCACTCTCGCCGCCGAGGCCCGCCGCAACGTTCTATTCCATGTCTGACCGAGCCAGCCCGCGCCGCTGAGACGCTAGCTTTAAATTCGTCTCAAAATTATTGGAATGCAGCTCGTTTCTTGCTGCTCTCCTCCAGTGACGCTCTAAAAGCTGAAGTCCGTACCCCACAGGTGCGTTTAACGTGTACTCGCTTAGTTTTAAGTGTTCTAAGCTCTGGATTTAAGCCTTCATTTATTGAAGCACACACAGGCAAGTTCGGTTAAGCAACTGGTAACCTCCTAGATTGACAGACACAGAAGCGTGCTCATTGGCCACATTTCGTCTCGTTTAGTCACTTAGCGAGTATCATGTTTTCTACGGCGGCCTGAAGCCTACTCCATTATCTTTATGCAAACCGATACCTATATCATTTATTGGAAAAATTTCTAATATCCAGTATATTTTTGATATATTTAAGTCTAAACTAGTATTTAAGTAAGTGTGTGTGTTATTTGTGTTTATTTTTTTTAGTGTGAAATGAAGAGGTCTCTGTACCTACTTGATTTCGTGTGATAGATATTGTAACGATTTGTACTCAGTTTTTTTTGCAAGTGATTTGTTGGTATGAGGTCTCTCTATGGGATGCTTTGTTTCAGACCTATGAATTCTTAAATTCGGAAAAACCAGGTTAGAACATACATTCTAAGACAGCGTTGATCGAAAAGAACGCAGAGTGTAGTGTTTCGAAATGACTTAGAATAATAAACTTTATAATCGATGTCATAAAGTCGAGTCGTAAGAGAGATGCCCGAGGACTGTTTGATTTCTATGTATAACTTTGTACTTAATGACACAAATAACAATGATTTTTATTCAACGTCACCAGAAAATGTATGCTCTGTTCATCTCTCAGTCTGCGCGCTGCAGATTTTCAGCCATCTGTTGTCATGTTTTGAAACATGGTCTGGGTGGACATAAATGAGCCTACTACAGAATTTGCCTGAATTATAAGGTTTTGATATCGTTGATATTAAGTGTTCGGTGCTTTTTGCGTACCCTAGAAGGGATCTGGTATGTGTAGGTAGGTATATGATGAGGAGCATTTTTTATTTACTAACAAGGAGTAGGTAAAGAATGGGAAGTTGTGTGAATGAACGAAAAAGACTGGAATTTGGAATGAAGGGAGTGTTATAATCGTGGATATAGGGTTTTTTTTTAATTAACAGTACCTAAAAAGGTTTTTGAAAAGAAACTCAATAAAAAAGTAGCATATTTTAATCATAAATAACATACACAGTAGTATTAATATGAATACATACATATGCATAACCATAATATTACATAGTCTTTGATGTCTACGATATAACAATGTCTTTCAGATCTGAGTGTCGTGTAGCTTTAAGTAACACTTACAGGTAAACCAGAAAAGGTATGCGTTTCGGAAATGGTCGTGTTTTCGAACTAGTACGACCGGCGACCGTCACGCCGCAGCTACCTTGAGGGAGGTAAATCTATTTTATCGCCATACATTTTTGAGCCAAATCTGAAATCTTTTGCGGGGTGTAAAGGGGTACAAGGGCTCCTGCTGCATCCTGCTGAATTAAAAGCCTTATCATAGTCGACAAACGCAAGACATGGGCCATATACTCTTCCGGAGTTCTGTACCTTTAATATGACGCTCTGTGTGGATGATGGTCTTTGTCGTTAGATCCTCTTCGAAAGCCGGTTTGCTGCGGTGGCTGAAGAAACTCGTTGAGACGTCGCTCTAGACGATTTGTGATGATTCTTGAAAACAACTTATTTGAGTGGCTAAGGAGTGAAATGGTCTGTTATATTTTAGAAGAATTCATTTCACCCGTATAGAAAAGAATGAATAGGTACTCCCCAAATATTTCATCAGCGTTTGTTTTTCCGAAGCAAGGCGATGATTGCCGAAGCGCATAGTTTTTCTGGGCTATCTATAAGTATTTTTGACATTTCGTATTTAGATTTTATGAGTATTTAAAAAGTGACAGCCATATATATATATATTGGCTGTTCTGATTATTTTTTACTTGAGTATTTGACTACTTCTCAACTCTACTCGTGTTAAGTATTTCTCATTTGTTACAACTCTTATTTATGTTTGTACTTCTGTAATTGTTTATGTGTTTTTCTGTGATTAAACTGTGACATCCAATAATGTGTGAATTAAAATTCAATACTTAATTTTGAATTTTTATTCCTCAGTTGTCATTAAAAATGGTTCCTACTGGATTTGTAATTTTATTGTATTGTTTTATTAAAGAAGTAGTCGATTATGTTAATTTAGGTACAGACGCCAGCACATCAAGCTACCCCAAACTGTCAAATTTTGCCAACTGAACATGAACCTTATGTTAATGCAATAAAGATGAAAATCTATCAAAGAAATTTGACAGATTGGGGTAGCTTGATGTACTGGCGTCTGTACTACGAATCTTTTTGATAATTATTATTTAATGTCATGTTCGGCGTTTATACCTTTCATAGTATTACGCCGTAGAGTTTACAGTGCTTTAGCGTTAATGTATTAGTTACTACTTTAAAATCAGAAAGTCTACGCAGATAGCCGTCTCGTTTCACGACCAAAACATTCAAGAGTAAAGCAACCAGTAATAATGGAACGAAAAAATAAAATAAAAGTAACTAAAAAGCCTTCCTGTGTGTTAAAACCCTTAAATGGATTAGATTACATTTCGTTTTTGTGTATACTATTCAATTTGAAGGAAATCGAAAGATGTAATCGAAGTAGAACAGTAAGATTCCGATTTAGTGTGATTGGAAGGTCCCGATCACACTACTTCCTAAATTGTTGCAACCCAATGCAATACTACTTCACGACAGAGTCTTCTCTCTACTTGTCTCTGATATACAATTCAATTTGGTCTAGTGTGATCACAAGCTTCCAATTTCCTAATTAGAGTGTTCCTAGTTACAGTTTCTACAAATTGAATAGTGTAATAATCAATAAGGTAGTTTATTTAGATTATATTAGATTCAAATTTTCTTAAGTTTTTTGCGATTTGCAAAAATTATAAGTTCTTTAAAATATGATCACGACCGTTATACGTAAAAGGTGCATTAACATTCACCAATACAACCTTCACGTATATACACTGACGTAAATAGTCATATACACTGACTTGCAAATGAGGGTTTATATGAATATTCAAGCCACCAGTTGGCGCCACTTTGACAAGAGGTCTCCCAGTTCGACAATGAACTTAAAATATTTGATGTCATTCGTTCACCATTCAGTCCGTAGGCGCTTTGACACTTCTGACAGGTGCCCGGACCTGACGTCTCAGTGCTGCCACCTAGTGAACGTCATTTCAGAAAAACTTCATTGCGATAAATGGAAGGAAATTCTGTTTTCGCGGTGTTCCCTGGTGCTTCCTTCCCCCTTACCTAATTTTTTCCTAAAAAGCTGCTGATATCGGCGACTCTCTGTATTATAACTATGAATGTTGGACTACTTGCTATCTGAATGTACAGAGGCCAGCACATCAAGCTACCCCAATCTGTCAAATTTCTTTGATAGTTTTTCAACTTTATTCCAAAGGAATAAGGTGTCGTTATGTTCAATTGGGAAAATTTGACAGTTTGGGATAGCTTGACCTGCTGGCGACTGTACCTAGGATTAATGATACTGTTTTTTTTGTTTTTTTTTTTTCTCAATAAATGTGTGAAAAATATCAGTTATTTCAATTTTTCGCACCATTACCTAAATATATCCCAAAATTACAATTGAAATAAGAATTTCAGTTCTTAACTGAATAAATGGTGTTATAAAATGCATTTAACAATACAGATATTAATCATATATTCAATTTATATACGTGAACTAAACATAAACCAACATGGTGTCTATACGTATTTTATATCACGGTTGTACTTTAAAGAGGTAGTAATTAAAATGGATGTAAATTGTCATGCAATTGAGTAAAATAAATAGTTGTAACATACTTAAGATTGTACAAATAAAAACAAATAGCTTTGACATACAAATTATCACATACTAAATGTATTTAATAATACCTACCTATTACAAAAAAAAAAAAAAAAAACTGAATTAGGTATTCAGTTTTTTTTTTTTTTTGAGAAAGCAAATTTTCACGAAGACATTGTTTTACTGATTGGCGCCATTTGGGAAGTGAACTAACATGCCTAATAATGTGGTCTAACATACAAGGAATACGTCGAATTGTAATTCTTCCACTTTATGGCAATTTTCAACATATGTACATCTTTGATTTCCTGATGTACAGACGCCAGCAGGTCAACCTACCCCAAACTGTCAAATTTTCCCAATAGAACATGAACTTTATGCTTACGGAATAAAGTTGAAAATTATCAAATAAATTTGACAGATTGTAGTAGCTTGATGTGCTGGCGTCTGTACATTCTTCGCTGCGTATAGTATTATTAACACTGGACAAATAAACTATTATCTTAAATCTATCACGTATTCCACGTATCGTATCAACATTGATTTATCACCCTTAAGCTTCTACATTAAGGTTGCCTAACTAAATGAATAGATATGCAATAAGTACTGTTATTTAAACTATGCCTGGATCCATACAAATGAGTATTTGCATAAAAATAAGGTCGTAAGTACGTAATACCAGTTTAAACTAATCTTAGTTGGTGCTGCATTTGAATGCATCTTCCGGCTTTCATATTTAATGCCAGATGTATATTCTGTAGCTTTATCTTCATTTAATACTTTAATTCGACCGTCGAGTTGCGTATCCACTGGACTGTATTTTTTCAAATAGTATAAAACACTGTCTACTTCATTATAAGAAACTGTTTTCCTAGGTAGCTCTACAAACATACTATAGCCATCTCCACCGTCAGCTAGGAAAGTTGGCATAATCAATTTGTATTCATAATCATCTTTTATATCCTGCAGTTCGTATAATCCACAGTTTGAGCACACTGCTTTACTGTTAACAACACGAGAACCTGCTGGTCTCGCTAAATCGTAAGTGACTTCCATTCCAGAAAATTGTTGGAATTGTCCAGTACTGTCTGTAGTGCGCCATGTGGACACAGAATGTTCTAGACTCTGCTTGAGTATTGCACCATTCATTGTGACTATCGCTAATGAGTCCGAAAATGGTAACACACTAATCCAGTCGCCTCTAGTTAAAGTGAAGGGATTTCCTTCATGGTAAATTGAGGTTCGTATCCGTCCTCCTTGCACTATTGCTATATTCACATCGGGATACTGTTCGTGGTATTGCTCCCTAGTATAGTTCAACATGGTATCAGCAATCAAGTCACCTAAATTGCATTCTCGTAATCGACATCCGTTTTCATTCAAAAAGACTAGTGAACTTCCAACAACTTCGTTGTTTATACGATCCATGTCTTTACGATATTTATTAACCGTTTGTAAAAGTTCCGGATCGCGTGGTATTTCCTGGTCTAACAATAAGGGAGTTCCTTCGCATTTTATAATTTCGCCCTCTAAGTCGAAAACTAAATGCAACTTCCCCATATATTTAGTGTAAGCATAAGCCTGTACGACTCTCACTATTCTACCGTCTGCTTGTTCTACTTCTGTGGGGTATGGTCCCTCAGGGACTTCAGGTTTCTCTGAAGTTCTATCAGCGTTCCAAAGGAATGTATTAGAATGGCCTCCGATAACCAAGTCAATATCTTCGACTTGTCTCGCAATTTCCAAGTCTGTCACAAATCCGGAGTGTCCTAAAGCTATCAAAATATTAACATTCTGTTCTTTTAGTTTTTTTACTTCTCTTCTAATGGCTGGAATTTCATCTTCGTACTCAACATTGTTTCTCGGAGCGAGATCTTTTGTGCTTGGTGTGAGATATCCTATAATACCAATTTTGACATGGTCTTTGACTATTACAATTGATTTATACAGGTTCGTTTCGTTTTGCAATTCGGGAACTTTGTCTAAGATGAGGTTAGCTGCTACGACAGGCGAACTCAAGTTTCTAATAAATGGTACCACTCCATCCACAGCTTCGTCGAACTCGTGGTTGCCGAGAGACTGAAAGTAAAAGTTAGTGTTATGTTATATTGTTAGTACAATACAATAATGGTCCAATCTGCCTTTGCTATAAGATTTTTCCGTACTGTACTGTACTTTCATTTCAAGGATTGGATAAACGTCAAATCATCATTCTCAGCTTTTTACGCGTGACTGTACTTTGCGTTCTAGTGTAACGTAGACATTTGGCAAGACATAAAATATACATGGTTCTACATACCTACGTTCTTTTTCCTATGTACATGCCTACTTCAATCAGTTTTTAGCAGGGAGAGAAATAAAACTCAGGTTAAAGTTGTCAAAATATTTATTTGTTGGATAGGTTGACGTTACATCATATATTATTATTTATTTTATTTGAGAAAACAAACAGTAGTATATTAAGCATAAACAGTAACAGTTTATAGGTAGGTACTATCCACAACATTTTCCACAGATTACTATTATATAGGTATATAATAAAAACAAGTTGTTAGCAAAGGTTAACTGTAGCAGGGCTAACTTAATGAAAAATAAATTAAACGAAAAAAAAAAACAGTGTTCTATAAAAAATGTAACAAACACAAACAATAAAAAAAAAAAAATGTAATTATGTATCATTAACTTATTACATTATTATATCTTACAACATTTTCTTAGGTATAACAAATAGGTAACTAAGTAGATACTTTTGTAAATACAGTGTTTCAAATATTTTAAAATCCTGCTAATATTATAAATGTAAAAGTTTGTGAGGATGGATTGATATTTGTAACTCTGTCACGTAAAAACTCCTTTACGGATTTTGATGAAATTTGGCACAGAGATAGTTTATAACCAGGATTAACACAGGCTACTTTTTATCCTGGTAGTACCTACATTCCCGTGGGATAATATTCGACCTCCACGCAGGCAAAGCCGGCGAAAGGGCTTGGTTTTACTTTACTAATCTCTTGTATTTGCGATTTCATCATCAACATTCTACAGTCATTCCTCGTTCCGATTAGGCCGCGTGTCCACATCTCGTTTCTCGTTGACGTCCCGTTGACGGTGGCGTTGAACAAACAGTGTACGGTTCACGGCCTCAAGCGATGCGACGCGCGTTATGTTTTCGTCCGGGGCAACCTGCAAGTTGCATCTCGGTGACTCGTTGCCTGGAGGTCTACCTACTCCCTAAGCACGCAACCCCACTTTAGTCTTTCGATTACATCGTAGTTTAGTTTTGTCTATTATATACCTAACGGTTATTTTGGCTTGGTATCTTAGTTATTATAAAATTTTCAACTCTTTTCATCATCTTTTGGGTCTACTATTACTGCACAGTCAGACTATTACTGCGAACCCAAAAGATGACCAAAGAAAGTAGGTTTTTTTAGTGTAGATGGTTTCTGCGTACCCTAGATGGGAGCCGGTGTGGCTGTGTGTCATGTGTGTGATATTTGCTGAGAAATACTGACAATAAATAAAGACCTTCAAAAAGCTATGTGGTAGGCAGATGGTTAGTATGACCACTGAAATCTGTATGGTTCTTTCCTCAAAATACCATTTCAGTCATTAATCTACATTGGCTTCACATAATTTGTCCAAGATTATGTCTGAACTTTAAAAGAGACTGACTCTTGAGTTGCTTCGCCATTTCTTCTCAGGGGTAGTCAGATATGAAATGTCGACTTCACTTAGCTTATGGCTTCCCTCTCAAAAAATGGTTGAAAACAGCATGCAGATGAAACCACTTTTCGTCGGCATTTACAAAGAAATTACAATTGAAAAAAATAGTAATCTACATAATATGATACGTCATTTGGTTTAGGCATCACTTTTCTATGGGTTTCTAATAGTTTCTAATAATAAGAAAAAAAAAACACCAAATCACCTCCAAATCGTTGAGATGAAACCATTTTACTCATTCGTTTTTTAACACAAGAGTTAAAAAAAATTGTCTAGGTACTGCTTTGAAATACAAAGGAAAATGATTTGATTATGTTACTTTTTACAAATATGCATTATTTTTGTTACAAAAAATAAAAAATGCTACCGATTAAAGACTGCACGGCTACATCACCCCGCACTCGCCCACTTTAGTGCTCAGGGTCCATGGCGTGCATACAAGCCTTAATATTATGACGTGTAAAAGTTTACATAATAGTTTCATTGACTCTGATCATTATCTAAATCTGCTGTAAAATCTCAAGTCAGCGGTTATTACTAGTTGATTTAAAAATAATTCGCTATTTAAATAGGTAGTACCTAGTACCTACTTATTTTAGAAAATAATTGGAAATGCTTTCAGAACAAGGCAGTGTGTTTCATTGTGCCCAGCACGCTTAGCACGAGAATCATAAGCGTTTTGTCGACGGAAGAGTAAACAAACATGACGTTTACGTGTAGACAGTTGACAGTTTTGTACCGAGAAATGTAGACAAGCGATTTCTATTCTATGGTAGAGTAGAAATAGAAAGCGTCATGCTAAGCCTGCAGCAATAATTAATTCTTGGTTGTTAGATTGACAAACATACCCATTTGATTATGTAGACACGTAGGCACGGGCGTAGCCAGGTTTTAGTTTCGGGGAGGGTTCAAGAAAATAAAACGACTAAAAGTACCTACATAAAATAACCCTTTTCTAAGAAAAATATTAAAGATGTGAAAATAGGTACATACCTACAGAAAAAATCTCCTTGAAGGAATTAGGGGAGTCCTTTTTCGAGCAGTGGGACAATATATACTATAAGCTAAATAAAAAAATTATGTTCCGAAAATTCAAAACACTGTATATTTTAATGTAGGTAATAAATAGTAGTTAGTAATCAATGAGGTATGCCGCACGCCTGTTTTTATTTTAATTCTATGAATGTTAATATCTGAACTTTTCGGGGGGGGGGGGGGGGGGGGTAAGAATCCCAAACCCCCCCCCCGCAACGCCCGGGCACGTAGGTACTTCATTCATTCTGTATCTGTACTTTCTAACTACTACGCCTATGGGAAAAGGCGTGAATTTATGTAAGTATCCTTAAATGTATTTATGTACCTACTTCATTCCAATCCCAGTTTGCTTAAGATTGTAAGTAGCTACTGATGTGAATAAAATAAGTTGCAGAAAATTATTTTTATTATGCATAAGTATATCAATAAAATAATTCCTATTTAAAATAAATAAATTAAATTGTTAATTAACACAAAGTTCAAGTACATTGCACTGTATACAGATTAAAGATCTTAATTTAGCATTAGGTAGGCAAGCACAATAGGTTCAACCCTGTCCCCTAAACTAGGCTAGGCCTGTATCTTAGGGCGCAGTACCCGGATATAGGATATGCTATATGATGCTATTGTGGCAGACGTGCCAGTGGACAAGTGGGTGCATTTATTATCTTGGAGTAAGCTTTAAAAAAATGTGATAGTGAGAGAGTGAAGAGTGAATTAAATGTTTGATGAATGTGTGGGGAAGTGGATGGGGTGTTTAAAAAAAATACCCGTAATAAATTGATAATTTCTACTTTGTAGAATATTGATAGATAAAAAATTTATGAGCAAATGACATACTTGTACGTACCAATGTAGGTACACATGGCTACACATCAAGCTATACATTTTCAGTTTACGCTGATCTCGCACTGTACGGAAATCCTATACAATGCGAGATCAGCTTATACTAGAAATGTATAGCGTGATGTGTAGCCGTGTGTACCATATCTACCTACATACTTACAGCCCATTCAGAGTTATTTTACCTCTGATTTTGCGTCTCTTTCAAAATAAAAGTGATTTTAGTTTCATTATGGTTGTTTTTTTGAGAGCAGTGGTGGCCCAGTGGTAAAGGCCGCGACTTACGAGTTGTAGGTCGTGCGTTCGAACCCAGCCAGGCGCATTACTTTGTGTAAATAATTTCATCACCATTGCTCTCAAACGGTGAAGGAACACATCGTGAGGAAACCGGCATGTCCTAGAACCAAAAATTCGAACACATGTGACATCTACCAACCCGCACTGGGCCCGCGTGGTAGATTACAGCCCACTCCCTCTCATGGAGAGGAGGCCTGTGTCCCAGCAGTGGGAACATTATAGGCTGATTATGCAAAGGTTGTTTTTAGTTGCTACCACTGGCAGATCTCTGTCAAAATCACAGTGATCTTTATTCTTGTTGAATTAAGGTTGCTATTGGGTTGCTGCCGTCAGAGGTGTTAGAGGTAAAATAACTGAACGGACTGTACTTACGAGTACAATGGTGACATTTTGAACTGTAATGTCAGTTAGGTACTTTTGTAACCTACCTGTGTGTACCTATATAGTATTCTCAAACCTAGTACTGAATAAAACAAAATACAAGACATAATATATGACGTCGTATTACCAAACGCGATCTAACTTTATTTTCAGCCTGAAGCTCGGAGCCAGTTTTTGCATTTCCAACTTTATTTCTATTCGGGTAAAGTTCTTAATACAAAAATGACAACTTAGCATCGTACTAAGTTGTCAGTTTGGAACATGTTAGGTAAAAAAAACTGCATTTCTAAACTGTATATTGGGTTCTTAACAAAAATTTAAAAACTGGCTGGGCGCTTTTAATCCTGATCTAAATATACCTTGTGTAGTTTATACGAAATAAAATAATTATAACTTTATAGTCACAACCCAAATTATAAATAGAAATATGTATTCTTATAATTATACTTATAGGTAGTATGGAATGTTATTGTATACAGAGGTAGAAATTCGAATGGATGTAAGTACTTAATATATAAAAATAAAATAAAAGCTTTTAATAAAATAATAATTAAATATGGCACAACTTGACTAAAAGTAACAAGGCTTAGAACCTCACTACAGCGACTTTGGTATAAGGTTATATTTAGGGATGCCTCGATACGCCTTTTGCCGATACGAAACCGATACCGATGCTCTTATAAAAATATCGGCGATACCGATACCATTTTATATGTCTATGTACCGATACCGATACCGATACGATTATTGAATTCAAAAATGAAGGTGAAATAAATAATACACAAGTCAGGTTATTTGTTTAAGTAACATAAAATAACAAATAACAGGACAAACTAAATAAACCGCTTAAAACTATAGACAGGTTGAGATTCGTTAATAGTATATTTTAGTATGGTTAGTTCGTGCCACATTTGCAACGAAATAGACGAGACAACACGCTCGTTTGTTACATTACATTTTAAAACGCGATATTTGAAAAGTATCGTTGAATCGGCCATAAAAATATCGACGATGCCGATATTTCGGCAAACTTCGAGTATCGACGATATACCTATCGGTATCTGATGCATCCTTAGTATTTATCACTATGTAGGTAATTATGTACCTAATCTTCGTGCATAGGTGTAAACACATACGTGGTACATGACAACATCATACTTATACTTTGTATTCGCAACATGACGCTGCCGTGTCGATCAGCAGCCGATTAGGAACGGCTAATTACAAACCTTTGGTCGCAGGGATAATTTGCACTGTCAATTAACCCATCATGTTATAATATCAACTATTTATACGTACTTATAACCAAAACGACATTCAAACTAAGCTTACCTACATCCATTCGAATGAGTATTGTAATGAGCATGAAGTACCTATCTAAATAATGCATGCACTAACATTAAATTGCATGTTTCGGCCTTTCTTGTCCACAGATGAAAATTTCCTAACTTTGTCTTCATTGAGTACTTCAATTCGACCGTCTACTTTAGGATTCACAGGACTGTACTTTCCCAAATAGTACAAAACACTGTCTAATTCATTGTATGGAACAGTTGTCCTTGGAAGGTTTACAAACATACTAAATCCATCCCCACCGTTTGCAACGAAAGTGTGCATAATTACTTTGTATTCATAATCATCTTTCATATCATGCAATTCATAAAATCCACAGTTTGAGCACACTGTTTTCGCCTTAACAACGCGAGACTGTACTGGTCTCGCTAGGTCGTAGGTGACTTCCATTCCGGAAAATTGTAGGAATTGACCAGTACTGTCTATAGTGCGCCATGTGGACACAGAATGTTCTAGACTCTGCTTAAGTATTGTTCCGTTCATTGTGACTACTGTTAACAAGCCCGAAAATGGTAGTACATTCATCCAGTCTCCTTTAGTCAAAGTAAAGGGTGATCCTTCATGATGAATTGGTGATCGTATGCCTCCTCCTTGCTGTAATGCTATATTCACATCCGGATACTTTTCGTGATATTTTGCCCTGGTGTAGTTCAAGATGGCATCAGTGATTAAGTCACCTAAATTGCATTCTCTAAGTCGACATCCATCTTTATCCAAGTTAACTAAAGAACTTCCAACAACTTCGTTTCTAATGCGATTGACGTCTGCACGATATTTGTTAACCATTCTTAAAAGTTCCAGATCCCTCGGTATTTCCTGGTCTAACAATATTGGAGTGCCTTCGGATTTTATTATTTCACCCGCTGAGTCGAAAACTAAACGTAACTTTCCCAAATATTTTGTGAAAGCGTAAGCTTGTACGACTCTCACTATTCTACCGTCTGCCTGTTCTACTTCTGTAGGGTATGGTCCTTCAGGGATTTCGCTATCTGCCACACAATTCGATAGGAATGTATTAGAATGGCCTCCGATAACCAAGTCAATATCTTCGACCTGCCTCGCAATTTCTGACTCTGTCACAAATCCTGAGTGTCCTAAAGCTATTAAAATGTTAACATTTTGTTCTTTAAGTTTTTTTACTTCTCTTCTAATGGCTGGAATTTCAACTTCATATTCGACATCGTTTTTGGGAGCAAGATATTTTGTTTTCGGCGTCAGATATCCTATAATACCAATTTTGACATTGTTTTTGACTATTACAATTGATTTATACAGGTTCTTTTCGTTTTGCAATTCGGGAATTTTGTCTAAGATGAGGTTAGCTGCTACGACAGGCGAACTCAAGTTTCTAATAAATGGTACCACTCCATCCACAGCTTCGTCGAACTCGTGGTTGCCGAGAGACTGAAAGTAAAAGGTTAGTGTTGTGTTAGGAATATTGTTAGTACATTAATAATCACATTTATTTGAGTAGTACTAGTAACATAGATTTAGTATTACTACATCTGTGACTAGTAATATAGTTATTAAAAATAACATTGACACGGATAGATCTATATCATGTTATTATTTCAATGATTGCATTAGATTGAGTTAGGTCACGAAGAACCTGTTGTCTTGCTACTCCTGTAACAGACTTATTTAGGACCTAGTTATCGCTGTTCAGTCACGCGTAAAGGGATGGTGAAAATAATGTGAAATTCTAAGGAGGAAATTTCTCAATGGGTGCCATTGATTCATAGCGATAGGAGTAAAGCAGTGTTTGTGTTTGTGTAGCCATAGCTAGATATAGATTGCTAAACACTGATTAACTTCACATGTCAATTTGACATATCAAATTCACAACTTAAAGGCATGTAGCTAGTGTACACTGTAGATATACACTGTAGTACATACATGTTTAGCTGCTTAAATTCACATAATATTATGATTTTGATATACCAAATTCACGTGAAAAAATAAAACCAAGCGGAGTACGAAATAAAAATATTTTATTCCACAAAAACAAGTTTAGGACACATTGTAGTCAGTCATTTAGTACGTAATAATACTTAGTAGGTACTCTATTTATTCAGTAACACAACATTTAAAAATATTTCAGTTCAGTCATTATTAATACGAATTTTATTTATTAATTACAATACTGCTCAATCTGTACTATATGTTAAAGCTTAAGCTAAAAATATAGTAAAAATACCGATCAGAATTAATACAGTTGAGACTTTTACAATTGACGACGAACTCTTTCTTTCATTTTCACTGACAAAAGTGATCCGCCCCTCGATTTGAGGGTAAATTGGACTGTTATGAGAAATATAATATTCAGTAGACGATAATTCATTGTAATCTAAGATTTGTGTAGGTAAACCGATGAACATGTCGAATCCGTCCCCACCCCTAGCAACGAAATTAGGCATCAAAACTTTGTAAATATCTTTAGGTAATATTCTTGAATATCTTGGGATGTCGCAAGCCCAACATCTAGCATCGGCACTAACAATCCTAGATCCACTTGGTTTACTAAGGTCGTATATAACTTTAATACCGGAGTACTGTAAGAACTCTCCGTGTTCATCTAAACTGTTCAAATGAGCGACTGATTGTTCAATCGTACGCAAAAGGACGCTGCCGTTCATTGTCACCACTACTGCTTTGCCATTAAAGGGCAATACTGCGAGTAAATCACCTTTAGTTATATTTGTTGGCATTTTTTCACGCACTATGGATGTCCTTATACCGCCTGCTTGAACAAGAGCCATTGGGGCATCTGTCCAATGCTCGCCAGTGTATTCCGATGCGTACTTATATACCATCGCATCGGTGATCAAGTTACCTATGTTGCATTCTTGAGTTTCGCACGATCTGACATCTAAAATAATAGCGGTGGATCCAATTACTTGCTCCGTAATATTAAGGACATTGTCTTTGTACCTGTTCAAGATTTGAAGGACTTCTGGATCTTGTGGCACATTCTGGTCTAAAAGAATTGGAGTCCCGTCTGCGCTGATAACTTCACCTAAAGAATCGAATACTAAATGCAATTTTCCTAAGTATTTTGTATAAGCATACGCTTGAACAACAGGAACGTGTCTTCCAGAAGCTTGTGTCACATAAGTGGGATAGGGGCCTTCTGGTTGTTCCGAATCTGGGCTTGTGCCATTCCAGAGGAATGTGTTTGTATGTCCACCGATAACTAAATCAAGACCTTCTACTCCTTTTGCTATCTCTAGGTCCCTGCGGAAACCAGAATGTCCGAGAGCGATAATAATGTTTATTCCTTCAGATTGCAGATTCTTCACTTCTACGTTGAGCGCTTCAATTTCATCGGAATACTCGACATCATTTGGTACAGCTAATACTTTGGTTTCGGGAGTCAAGTAACCTACTATACCTACTCTGTGACCGGCAACATCAAGTACTACAGACTTTAGAAGATTAGGTTCCTTGGCAAGATCTGGCACTTTATTTAGAACAAGATTAGCAGCTAATACTGGACATGTCAGATTTTCTATGAAGGGTGTGAGCCCGCTGACTCCTTGGTCGAACTCGTGATTTCCGAGAGACTGAAACAAAAACGTGTAATGTAGTAAGAATTCAACTTACATATTACATGTACTTTGTAATTAAAAAAAAAAACATAAATGTGATACGTAGGTACCCAGATAAATAGTTCTCTATTTATTAGGGTCAGTTTACGCCTGCGTAATAAACCCGCGCCTGTTTTTCCGGTCACTCTTTGTTTGAATACGCCAACGTCAGAATTCAATAGGTAGATACGTAGGTAGGTATATTCGAAATTCGAGGTTCAAAGAGAAAATTCACCGCTTGTGAATCCATTGAAAGTTTGAAACACGGGGTGGTTAGCCTGTTTCATACGCGAGCGTGTATGTATACAGAGCAACATCATTCAATCATCGTGATTACTTTGTTCGGACATATTTTGTGTCGGAGCTCAATTGCAGTTTTATTGATTGGCGTTGCGGTGTATTACTGTATGTAGTACATAGAACGTATGTACAACCTATGTACTGTCTGTTAACGATTTTTGTTACGCGTCTGCGGACTGGCGAATTTATAAATAGGTTCGCTGTGAGCTTACTACGAGTTCGTAGTTTTTTCACGTACCTACATATGGATGCTCTATGATGAATGTCGTTTTTGTCTCTTTTACCTTAGCTACCATTGAATGATATCCTTGTTTAAAAGTATTTCTATACATGAGTAGGTAAAGCTAGCTAAAGCATTTAAAAAAAAATAGACGAGAAAAAATTAATACAAATAGGTACATCATCGATACATTAATAGTATTTTATATTAATTAAAAATAAAGAAATAACAACATTATAAACAGCAATAAAACATATTAATAATAACAAATAATATTGCATTTCGTTTCAAAACTACACAAAGATCTCAAAAATAATACACAGTTCCTACTGAATCTCATATGTAACAAAATAATACTGATCGGCAAAGTTTATAAGCGTTTTAGTGTAGGTAAGCTTCTACGCGAAAGTATACCTAAAGTAGCCATAGAATTAAAGTACTTACCCCTGCATATCTACTTATACTTTTTGGATCCATTAAAAGTTTCTGAGTAGAAACTTAGATGAGAACACAGGGGTAGGTAACACACACTAACAGTAGGAATGTCTATAATTTTGACAGTTCAACAAAATTCATTGCGTTTACTTTGTTGAGTAGACAACCTTTTCGAACCTAATTAGGGGCCATCCATAAATTACGTCACACGTTGAGGGGGTTGGGAGGGGTCAACGAAATGTGACATTGTGTAACAAGGGTCAGGGGGATCAAAAGCTTTGTGACGTCACATGTTAAAATCACCATTAGGTATGTGTCTACATTAACTAAAAAAAACAGCAGTATTTAACTGCTGTTTTCATTTCAATTATGAACTTCTAAATACAAAATTGAAAAGTATGTGACCTTACACAAAGGGGAGAGGGTTTCACAAGTGTGACCACATGTGACAAGGAAGGGGGGGGGGGCGGCAAAAACCATAAAATTGGTGTGACGTAATTTATGAAGCAATGGATTAGCAATAATTCTCAAAATAATTCAGATTCTGATTAATTGTGTGTTACGCAATAAGGTTGCAGGACAGAAAATGATCAATATCTAAGAAATTAAATCACAATTTCAAAATCTACGTAAAAAGTTAACTGATTTTATTCGCAATGCAAAGATTAAGGAGTATTTTATAGAGCCCAAGTACAAACGAATATAATTACTGATACAGTGGAAATTTTCAAAAATGTTGCTGAACTACGCAATTTCTCAATGTTATCGATGATGATCCGTCCTTCAACAGCAGGATACACTGGGCTATGATTCTCAATATATTCAATTGTAGAGCTTAACTCATCGTAACTCAGAGGAGCTGAAGGTAGCCCATCGAACACTGAGAAGCCATCCCCTCCCATCGACAAAAATGCTGGCATCAATATTTTGTACTTCTGCGTCTTATTTAGAACGGAATATTCAGGGTTCAAGCATTCACCACACCGCATGTAAACTTTTGAGACTCTCTTTCCTGGTGACTGACGAAAATCATAATGAACCATCATTCCGGACATCTGAAGGAACTGTCCCGGGGCACGTGTCGGATTATACCTCCAAACAGAGTGTTCCAGCATCTTCCACACGTCACTGCCATTTATTGTTACTTTTACGATATTACCATCAAAAGGCATCACACGTAACAAGTCCCCTTTCGTTATGTTGGCTGGTGAATCTATGTGAGCAATAGAAGATCTGACTCCACCACCTTGTATTATTGCAACAGGAGCATCACTCCAGCCAAATCCTCTGTATTCTGAAGCGTATTTATGTATCATTGCATCAGCTATCAGATTTCCCATATTGCATTCTCTCAAGCGACAGGACTGTCCATCTAAGATGACTGAAGTATTACCAACAACCTGTTCTGTTATTTGCAGCATGCTTTCACGATAACGATTCACAATGGCTAGTACTGAAGGTTCTTGTGGAATTGAATTATCCAACAGCACAGGATTTCCATCAGAACTGATGATTTCGCCTTCCGAATCAAATATGATGTGTAATTTACCTAGATATTTGGTGTATGCGTAGGCTTGTACCGCGGGCACTAATCTACCAGATTTTTGTTTTACTAATGTTGGATAGGGTCCTTCGGGTTTTTCTACGTCAGGACTGGTTCCGTTCCATAAAAACGTGTTAGTATGTCCACCTATCACTAAATCGATATCTTCAACTTTTTCGGCTATTTCCAAATCCTTGGTAAAACCAGAATGTCCAAGAGCAATAAGAATATTCACTCCGATGCTCTTAAGTCTCGCAGCTTCTTTTTGAATTGCTATCACTTCTTCAATGTATTCTACGTCATTCCTTATAGCTAATACTTTAGTGTCGGGAGTTAGGTAGCCGATGACACCGATCTTAGTACCATTTATATCGAATACAACAGAGTCCATCAAGTTCTTTTCGGCTTGTAACACTGGTTCTTTAGTGAGAACAAGATTGGCAGCCAGGATTGGACATGTGAGGTTCTCAATAAAAGGTGTTAGGCCCGATATTCCGTTATCAAATTCGTGGTTTCCCAGGGACTGAAACAAAGAATAGAATAATGTAATGCTGATGAGATATTGCCAAGAATCATGCAAAAATCTTATAAGTTAGGCACTAATATACTTTTTATAGTACTAAATAATACATGCAACAATTATAGTAAAGTTAGGTTAGTGCAACAAAATACAAATGTTAAGTTAGTAAAAATATGTAGGTATAATAAGCAACGTAAAAAATATTGGTACAGACGCCAGCACATCAAGCTATCCCAGACTGTCAAATTTTCTCAGTTGAACATGTACTTTATTCTTTTGTAATAAACTTAAAAAAAAAATTGACAGATTAGGGTAGTTTGATGTGCTGGCGTCTGTACACATGAAATGGTCAGTAAAAATAATAACTAAAGACAAATAGGTCAAGTTCAAAGTTATATTACGTGCAGGACATTAGATGGTGTTTTTTCCAAGTTACTACTTAAAATATCATGCCTACTAAAATATAGATACTTACAAAAAAAGTCCGTTAAAAGTTTTTTGTTTATATCTTCCGTAATTGCTAAATATAAATATTATTGTTTTTCTATACATTTTTAAGGAAGGATGAAATTGTTTTTTATTTACCAACTATAAGGTGCAGGTGTGTAGCTGTAGTTTATTTTTCTAGTGTGTATATGAAATAAGATAGGTACCACACACAATGATTTCAAATAATAAAATTAATATATATGTAGAAATATTGTTTAATGTTTGTTTTTTTTTTAAAGTATATAATAATATTTAAATAAAGAGAAAACATCTTTAAATCATGCTTATTTGTGTATATTATTTAACAGGTACGTAAAGGTAGGTAAAATTAAATAAGAAGTACTTTAAAGCCGGAGTTCCAATACTGAAGACGATTTTTGTTATTTCTAAAATACATTATTGTGTTCATACTGTTATTATTCAGGAGTATCTCAAGATTTTTGTCACAAAAAAAAAAATAACACTTTTTTGTAACCCCTCACCACCACTAATTATAATATTATGGCTCTAATGCCAAGCCAATGTTCCATTTCTGGATTATTGTGACGAACCGCGCGGATATAATTATAATGCCATATACTCGTATGTCCTGTCAAGTAAGTGCGACTGACTGGTTTCATTTGTAGGATCGAAATTCCATTGTGTCCATTCCCACCGGCTTGTTTGATTTATCAGGTGAGTCCACATTTTCTTTATTTCATTTCACATAGTTCCACCGTTCAGAGAAAAGCCACAGGTATATTCCGTGATGATAAAAAGCAGGAAAAACTTCACTTAAGGTATTTAGTTATATCCTTGTTAAAAGTAAAACTCATAATTTCATTTGACTTAAGTTAACTGTCAACCACTTTCATGTCTTCCATGTTGTGTAATATGATTCGTCCTTCCACAGCAGGATACAACGGACTATGACTTTTTAAATATGCCTCTGTGCTTTGAATTTCGTCAATATCTATATGAGTTATGGTTAAGTCATCGAACTTGAAAAAGCCGTCACCTCCATTCGCCAGAAATGCAGGCATCAATATATTGTAATATTTTGTTGTATTAAGGGCAAAATATTCAGGATATAAACATGTGCCACATCGCAAGGATACCTTCTTCACTCTGTTTTCAGGAGGTTGTCTTAAATCGAATTTTACTCTCATTCCTGACATTTGTAAAAACTGTCCCGAGGGATACAATGGGTCATACTTGTGTACAGAATATTCCAGCATTTTCAATATAGTATGTCCAAACATTGTGACTTTAGCTACGATACCATCAAACGGCATTACTCGCAAAATGTCTCCTTTTGTGATATTAACCGGTAAATCTTTTTGTCTAAAAGAAGATCTTATACCACCACTGTGAATAATAGCAATAGGGGCGTCAGTCCAACCATCGCCTCTATAGGTAGAAGCATACTTATGTATGATCGCATCTGTTATAAAATTTCCCATATTACATTCTCTTACTCGACATGTGTGGCCATCCACAAACACTGAAGTATTGCCTAGAATCTGTTCAGTAATTCTGATGACGTTTTCATGATAGTAATTTACAAGTTTTAAAACTTTCCGGTCTTGTGGTACCGTATTATCTAAAAGTATGGGATTTCCATTACAACTGACAATTTCACCGTCAGAATTGAATACGATTTGTAATTTTCCAAGATATTTTGTATATGCGTATGCTTGCACTGCAGGAACCAATCTGCCAGATTCTTGTTCGACTATAGTCGGATAAGGTCCTTCGGGATCTTCTGCATCGGGTCTACCCCCGTTCCATAAAAACGTGTTCGTATGAGCACCTATTACTAGATCGATATCTTCTACTTCTCTGGCAATTTCTAAATCCTTTCTAAAGCCTGAGTGACCAAGAGCGATGAGTATTTTCACCCCTTTACTTTTTAGCATAGCTGCTTCTTTTCTTATAGCTGTGACCTCATCTATGTAATCGACATCGTTTCTTATAGCTAGGACTTTAGTGTCGGGTGTTAGGTATCCTATAACACCAATTAGAGTGTTATTGATGTCAAAGATAATCGACTTCATTAAATTGGTCTCAGCTAGTAACTCTGGCTCTTCTGTGAGAATAAGATTGGCAGCAAGAACTGGACATGAAAGGTTTCTAATAAATGGAGTGAGTCCAAGTACGCCGTTATCAAAATCGTGATTTCCCAGGGACTGAAACAAAGAATGAATAAATGCAGTGTGTAGTTAGCGGGTGACAATCATGCAAACATACAGACTTTCACATAATGCAATGTAAACCATTTTTCGTCAACCACAATATTTAGACCTTAGTGAGAGGGGACGGAAATGGGTTTTCCATTAAAAAAAAATTGCAGACAATGTTCTGAAATGTTCGTTTGAGATTAGTTTATGGTGCAATGATTATAAAGTCGCGATCGTTATGCTTTAGCCAACATTTACTTTTACGAGTTATGTATAAATGAAGGCTCCAATTTCCAATGACCTTCAAAAATGAGTGTAGATGGTTTACTTGAAATAAATGCATCCAGTTAAATTAGTCAAGGGTCAGTTTATGATGAAATGGGTAGTTTCTTGACTAAGAAGTTATCAATCAGTTTTGGTAAGCACAAGTTTTAAAAATCGCTGCTCGACGCTGGGTGTCCACTATGTTCACGCACGAACCGTGTTTCTTTTTTGTCGTCGTGGTCGTTTTTAACGAAACACGAAGCAAATGCGTGGACCACGGTTAGTGCATGATTGGGTGCTTTTATAAATTTTAATGTGAATAAATTCTGACGATAAAAATATCGTCTTTTTCGATAATATTGTTATCTTATGAAAGGCGGAAACAAAATCTATGGAAATACGTGCACGTCAAAATGTTATCCATGTGTTGAAGCCATGTTCAAGATCTAAGTCTCAATTTTAAATCATTCATTAAACGTAAGTTGTGCCTGAAAGCCTTTTTTTTCTTTATTTGTTTTTCGGGGCTTTTACGCATAGCGTATGTCAGTCCCATCGTATCCTAAACAGGAAAGCCTTTTATACCGTTAAAGATTTTGTTGAGGATAAAAAGCTTGGGATTGACCTGCTCAAATTTTGTACACTGAATGTTGTTTTCTGTTTTTTTTTTTTTTTTTGCTAACCTTTTCTTTGACATTTGATTATTACTATATACACTTTGATATGAATATTTACTTTGAGAAGTATAATATTATTATTGTTTTAATTATTGTGAATGTGAGGACTGTGTGGTATTTTTGTTTTTGTGTTTAATCTCTTTCTCAGTTCGTTTTTAATGTTAATCTGGCAGTTTGAGTACTTTATGCGGCCTACCCAAATGTCCTTTCTTTGGTATTGTTCGTTAAATCGATGAGCTCCTCAAGTTCTGAGTTGAGCCGTATGATTACTGATACATGCGTGCACTGAATGGACAGGTCCACTCAATCGGTGGGGTTCTTTCCTCAAAAGACCATTTCAGACACCAATCCACATGGTCTTCTCATGATCTGACCAAGATTATGTCTGGACTTTAAAAGAGACTGTGACCTCTGAGTTTGTTTCGGCCTTTCTTCTCAGAGTAGTCAGATAGGAAACGCCGACCTCATCTAGTTTAAAAAATATGATTGACGTGTAAAAGTATTTGTACAAACCTACTTACAGAAATAAAATCATTTATCGTGGACGGAATTTTGAAAACGTCTTCATATATTTCCATTTATTTTACTTCCCTGTGTTTTTGTATTGCCATGGACGCCCAAAATAGTATCACGTTACGTTAAATTTTATAAAAAACGCCCGTGATATTAAATACACAAAGTAATGTTAAAACAAGTAGGTAGGTATACCTACGTCAGTTCACAAATCTACATATATTATTATTTCGTTTTTTTTTTAACTTGTCCATACCAAACTTAGTATTAATTAGATGGTTCGGGTAAAATATCAAATCGTGCATAGGTATTAGTAACAATGACATTCACAAACACGAATTAAAACACTTTTTGACAACACTTATTATCTTTTTATTCTGAGAATTTAAAATGAATTACATGCGTTATAATTTCTGCTACAGTAACAGGTAGAGCTACACAGTAACAAATGTTATGTAATTCATTATTAGCTACAACATAGATTCCTGATTCAATATGTGTCATCTCATGTATAATTGATCACGGTGCGGTCGTGCGACATGCCAGTTTGCCATTCCAAAAATGAAAATCAATGTATCATTCAGCTAAAACTCATGCCATGGTAAAATACTTACTACTTAGAATGTTGATGTCTATGTCTATGTATGTATATATTGATATTGATGTATATCTACCTAGTGGTAGGAAGATTTTCATCTATTCACTCCATAACATCATAATCAGTGATAGGAATAAGTAGTGCCTATTTGCCTAAACTTCGAAGAACAGACAAGAAACGGAGACTTCCTTAGGACTAAATTTTTTTTCCCGGGTTTCGGGAAAAATCTTCAGTAAGTTGAAAATAGGCTTTATTTAAGATGTGTAAAAGCTTAAACTTGCAACTACCAAATTTTCAGGATTTTCACGTAAAATCCCTAAATAAATAATTTAACTTTAATTCATGATTTGATGCAACGGTTAGTTGGATCGTAAATATAATTCGAATACATGAATTAAAGTTAGATTATTTATTTCGGGATTTTACTTGAAAATCCCGAAAATTTGGTAATTGCAAGTTTAGTTAAAAATAGCTTTTACACATCTTAAATAAACCTTATTTTCAACTTACTGAAGATTTTTCCCGACTACCGGGAAAAAAAATGTAGTCCTAAGGAAGTCTCCGTTTCTTGTCTCTGTTCTTCGAAGTTTAGGCAAATAGGCACTACCTATTCCTATCACTGATCATAATGCATCATTACTGTTACGTTTTTGCCAGGTAAAATAAATAAATATAAAAGACTGTTTTAAAATGTATATTTTAATAAAAAATAAAATGTGCAATATTTGGAAATACCCTTTTAAATTTATGAACATGCAACGGCTCATTCCAAGTAAATTGTTATTAAATAAGTTAGTTCAAAGCAAGGGATATTAGAGCAACAAGAAGTAGAGAGGAGCTTAGTGCAACATTACCGGAGTTGGGTGGTACAGTGGTTGATGGTACAGTAGTTGGTGGTGTAGTGGTTGGTGGTTCATTGGTTGGTGGTTCAGTGATTGGCGGTACAGTGGTTGCTGGTAGAAATAATGTTATACGCCCTGCGACTTCTGGGTATAATGGACTTCTCAAATTAATGAACTCTTCGGTGCACGTCACCGCATCATATGCAAGCACATCTTTTGTTAGTTCAGTTAGAAGAGAGTATCCAAACTGCCCGTCTGCCAATGCCGCAGGCATCAATACTTTGTAGTTTCTACTATCTTCGATTTCATAAAACTCGGGAACAAAGCATTCCCAGCAACGAGCGACGGCGCTTATTAACCTAGATCCTGGTTCTCGTTCCAAATCATAAACTGCACGTATTCCAGAAAACTGTAAGAATTGTCCCCTGGAACTTTCTACATTGTAATCTCTGACGGATTGTTCCAGGACCGATTTGAGGACTATTCCACTCATAGTCACAGCTACTAAATTTGTTTCTAAACGCAAAGCGGAAAGTAAGTCTCCTCTTGTTACATCAGCAGGTCGATTAGATGGTGCGATTGAGCCTGTAATGGCGTCGCTGTGGATGATAGCTATAGGGGCATCTGTCCATCTTTCACCTTCAAATCTTGTAGCATAATAATACATAATGGCATCAACGACAAAATTTCCGAAATTGCATTCCTCTTTATAACAAGATTCGCCATCCAAGACAACTGAGGTATTTCCAATGACTTCTGTGTTTCTCGAAACGACATCTGAGTAATAAGTTTTGCTTATCTCGAGTGATGCTGAATCTTGAGGGACAGACGAATCAAGGAGAATGGGATCGACGTTGTACTCCAATATGTCTCCATTTTTATTGAATTTGGCTTTAACGCTACCAAGGTATTTTTCATAGGCTGTTGATGGAAATATTGGTACTTGCTTCCCTGACTGCTGAGTCACAACTATTGGCTGATGTACATCTGGAGCGCCCTCGCCATTCCGGTTGAAACTATTTCTATTACCGGCGATAACCATATCGATGCCAGCGACTTCTTTCGCTATTTCTTTCTCTTTTTCAAGAGTCGAATGACCTAAAGCGATTATGATGTTGACTTTTGAAGCTTGCAGTTTTTCTACTTCTTCTGTAAGTGCTAGAACTTCATCGATGTATTCCACGTTACCAAAGCTATCCAACATACTGTTTTCGGGTGTCAAGTAGCCTACAAGTCCAACTTTAACACCTTGTATATCAAATACGATGGATTTTTTAATATTGGCTTTTCCTTCAGCTGATTTTATGTTTACATTGCTGGCTACAATAAAGGTTTTTATGTTTTCTAGGAAAGGCGAAATCTCCAATGTGTCCTTGTCGACTTCGTTGTTTCCGAGTGACTGAAAGGATAAAATACAAGTCGAAATTAGTGTTAATGGTTTATTATTAGTTTTAGGAGTTAGTCTTGTTAGTGAGCTGTTTAATACTCGTATATAGAAATATTAGAGAAACTTTAGGGAATGCGCGATGTATTTAGGTCCAACACCAAATTCCCATCACCAAAGCAGTGTTATGAATGCTATACACAAAAAGACACATTTCCCTAAAAATATTAAGGTTTGTTTTGGTTAGTACAGACGATGTTTAGTAAGGAGCTTATTCCTAAGTTATAATGTTAGTAGTTTGTTCCATATTAAAAAGTACTTACAATTTTGTTTCATAATCTGGTTCAAAATGTTCTTTTTTGATTATTATTTTTTCTAATACCATTTAGGTTTCGTCTTCATTCCTTGAATTCCATTTCAATAACCAAAATTTTATCATTATCGATAGATAACAGAAAATATCTTACATTGATGCGAGTCCAATTGAAGCACTTGTGAACATTTAAGAAATCAAAGTTGGTAATTAACTAGCTCATAAAAACCTAGTGGCTGAGAACAAATAAATTCAAGAAATGACAGCCACTAAAACTCTTTTTGGGAAGGCTATAAATATTTATTTTTAATCAACAGTTGAATTCCACTTCTTGGTCCTTTTATATGCCTATACAAAAATACCTTTAGAGAATATACAAATACGTAGGCATGAGAAAACGAATCAAAACAACTGACGGGATGGTATGATAATAAAATGCAGACAACACACGATTGACATCACAATACCTACTTAGGCCGACATCTATCAACGTTGCTTAGCACAAGCTTTTACTTAGGTAGACCTGTTCTTGTCTCTTTCTTGCACTTGTACTTTGACAGTTGTGCGATGGTGACCGGAACTATGCTTAGCCAAAGTAACGTTTATAGATCAAGATCGGAATCTGACAATATTCATACAAGTAGGTAAGTTTTATAGGTCGCGATCTATTAGATCTGAATTTGAATTTCGATAATCTACACGCATTTCAAATTTAAAATTGAGTAGTAAAGAGTCACTAACTAAATTCCTACCAATGTAAGTACCTACATTAACACGAATGACGTAAAAGCAAAGAGTGACTTGTTTTGTATTTGGAATTGTTGTTCCATTATTCGACATTTGAAGTACTTGGCGGGTAGCCTGTTATCGACTGAAATCTATTTAAATAGGATGAATACTGATTTTGCTTTGCTTTGTTGCTACATTTTTTTTGTCCGTAACATTACTGTAGGCCCTTTCTACATTCACTATCTTGTAACCTACTTTAATCCATCCACATTTAAGATGTGAATGAATGCACTCTTCACACGGAGACGTATGTGAAAAGTTCTGCTCAGTAGCTACCAACAATTAATCTTTTAAGGGTTTGGGACCACAGCAATATAGCTTGGCGGTAGTTTTAATACAGTGGTAATGCTTTCCGAACGTGGTCTTTGTGCTAAATACTGCAAGGGTAACGAATAGAGAATAGAATAAGAAAAGAAAAAAACTGGTGATGTTACTAATGCTGAAAGTAAGGATGTTGTGTCGAAAACTTTAAGTAACTACCTCGGAAAAACAGTAACATTGGGAACTTCTGAAACTTAATTACTAATAACACGTTAATAACCGCACAACATTTTTTTACAATTGTCCTCTCATTATGACATCAGACGAAACAGAAGCAATCGAAGCTATAAAAATAACGACTGTCGAAACTTTGATGGGAATCAAAGTTTCATAAAGCCGACGGGACGCTCACAGCACGAATTATGATTTACGAGTAAATTGACGGACAAACAAACACGTTGATGACATCGGCGGGCAAAAAACGGTACAAAGTCCTTTTTTTCGTTATTTTTGTACTCACAACAGCGTCTGGTTGCAGGGCGTTGACGAATTCAGCGGCGATCTTCCATTTGTATATGGTGAACCATGCTGTACCGGTGTAAGTGTCTCCCGCGTTGAGGTACAGGACCGGAGGACCCTCCCCAGAATGGGCCGCTTTACGAGCCTCCTTCACACTGAAATTGAGAGAGTTCCAAGTCAAACAGAGATCCAGTTGGCTTAGAATTTTTTGGAAAAAACACATTACATAACATCACGCCTTATTTCCCCGAAGGGTGTGCCTATAGTTCACCTATATTTAGCCAGTTATGTAATAGGGGGCGAGCCTATTGCCATCATTATCATCATCGGCCTAGCCTTTTCCCAATAACGTTGGGGTCGGCTTCCAGTCTAACCGGATGCGGCTGGGTAACAGTATTTTATATGGAGCGACTGCCTATCTGACCTCTATAACCCAGTTACTGGGTAATACGATACCCCTTGGTAAGACTGGTTGTCAGACTTTTAGGCTTCTGACGGCGTCAAAGATCCACAAATGACAGCCGGGACCAACGGCTTAGCGCGCGTGCTTTCCGAAGCACGGAGGGTCTTGGTATGTAAAGATGGTCACCCAGCCACGGACCAACCGCGGCAAGCGTAGCTTAACCTGAAGCTAATATTACTTAGCCACAACCCCCATAGCCTATTGCCACCAACCGGGCATAAAACTAGACTCCGGTTGCTATTGAGAAATTCTCGATAGAAAAACCCAATAACACTTTGATCGACCTGGGAATCGAAACCAGGACCACATGCTCAGCCGTAGCGCTTGCGACCAGTAGACCAACGAGGCAGTCTGAAGTGTAATATTATAATATGTATGCTCCTTTACTCTAGTAAATAGGTACACTCCTTTATAATGCACTGATCATACAATCATACGAGGTGCATTCAATAAGTACCTAGCCTCATCGCCAGAGGGCGCTGTAGTTTCAAAATAATTTTACCACAGTGTAGCACATTCTTTTTTAATTCTTTTTTCAAATTTTCATTCCAATCCCTTCATTTGTTTTAATTTGACAACTTATGGAAGCGAACGTGTCGATCGGTTTTACAAAAATGGAAAAAGAGCTATCGTTCGGTGATTCGATTCCTATTTTTGGAAGGGAAAACGCGCATCGAAATCAAAGAGCGCTTGGATGCTGTGTACGGTGACTCTTCTCCATCGATGGCCACCGTCAAGAATTGGTTCAACGAGTTTGCACGTGGCCGTACGTCGATTTTTGATGAACCACGTCCAGGTGCAACGAAAACAGCTGCTACGGAGGAAAACATTAAAAAAATCCATGATCTCGTATTGGCAGATCGCCGATTGAACGTTCGGGAGCTAGCTGAGACTGTAGGCATTTCAGAAGGAACAGTGCATCATATTCTTCACGAGGAACTCGGCATGAGAAAGCTGTCGGCGCGATGGCTGCCGCGTTTACTCACACCAGAAAACAAGCGCAACCGTGAGACCACATCGGAGACGTGTTTGGCGCTGTTTAAGCGGAATCCAGCGGAGTTTTTGCGTCGTTTTGTGACCGTCGATGAAACCTGGATCCACTGGTACACACCAGAGACCAAGGAGCAATTAAAACAATGGATCCAGACCGGGGAACGTGCTCCAAAGAAGGCAAAAACTGTAAAATCGGCCGGAAAAGTTATGGCCACCGTTTTCTGGGATTCACAAGGTGTGATCTACATCGATTACCTCGAGAAGGGTAAAACAATTACAGGGCTTTACAATGCCGATTTATTGGGCCGATTCGACGCCGAATTACAGAAAAAACGACCCCATCTGGCGAAGAAAAAAGTGCTGTTTCACCACGACAACGCACCGGTTCACACGTCTGCCGTTGCCATGGCCAAATTGGTCGAATTACGCTACGAATTGTCGCCCCATCCACCGTATTCTCCAGATTTGGCCCCTTGTGACTTCTTTCTGTTTCCTAATCTGAAAAAATCACTCGCCGGGAATAGATATGGATCGAATGAGGAGGTCATCGCCGCCACGGAGGCCTATTTTGCAGAGTTTGACAAAAACTATTTTTCGGACGGGTTAAAAAAGTTGGAGCATCGCTGGGCTAAGTGTATCGAACTAAAAGGAGACTATGTTGAAAAATAAATTGCCACTTTTCCAAAATTTTCGTTTACTTTTTGTAGGCTAAGTATTTATTGAATGACCCTCGTACATGCTGAGCTTGAACAATACTTCATGTGCGCTTCATCATCATCATCATTTCAGCCGAAAGACGTCCACTGCTGGACATAGGCCTCCCCCAGGCTCCTCTACTTCGACCGGTCTTGTGCTTCCCACATCCAGCGGATACCCGCAGCCTTCACATGTGCGCTTATTCTATTATTATGCATTCAGTCAATAAATGGGACTACACAGATGTGGTTGTTTCCTTTAAAACCACCCCTTAGGAACCCCAACATTACACGGCGACCCTGCCACGGGACTCTGCCAAGGAAATAAATAGACTATCAGTTTTTCACCAATTCATTTCAGCATAACAATCTCAATGGTACAACGTGTCGGCCAACATTAATGTTTTTAATTTAGAGGCCCTCCTACTCCTGTATGTATAGGAGCCACCACCTCGCTGCCTGTCACCACGTCATGAGTTATTCCTATGGCGAGAACAGTATACAGCAAGTCAGTGTTAACAAAACGCGTATAAGCTGTCCTCGTATGTATTGAAACTCTTTACTACGCTCGGCCAGCTCAAAGTGTTACCACTGGGTGTGGTCGACTGTACAGACGCCAGCACATCAAGTTACCTCAAACTGTCAAATTTTATCAATTGAACATGAACCATATGCCTATGTGATAAAGTTGAAAATCTATCAAAGAAATTTGACAGATTGGGGTAGCTTGATGTGCTGGCGTCTGTACAACTTATAAGAAGAAGAAAGAATAGATGGCTATATCCAGAATCAAACTTGTTCAGGTCTTGTTCAGATTTAAAGTTACCTGGAGTAATTGAAACAAGTTGATTCATTCAAATTGCCGGCCAGCCTATAATGTTTCCACTGCTGGGAGAGCTTTCTCTCGGTGAGTGGGAGTGGGCCGTAATCCACCACGCGGGACCAATGCGGGTTGGCGCATGTCACATGTTTTCGAATTTTTGGACGTGCCTGTTTCCTGTTTCCTGTTTCCTGAGTAGGTACCTGCTTGGGTTCAGTCGCGGCCGTTACCACACAGGGTCACTATTGCTCAATATACACCACTACATTCATAGCAGGTAAGTAAATAATGGCCATATAGTAAAGCGACTTTGTATAATTATGTCCATCAGTCACCGTGGCTTACTCTAAACTCAAACTGCCCTGAATGTTATTTCCCCTTTATATTTATATTAGGCCCCAGAATTCTGATGAATTAAATAGGTATGTATGTAGATATTTTATGTAGGTATACTTACACATGAGCAACTCTCGGAAAACCACCGTAGCATTTGCCAGCCTCTCGATCAGCAGTTGTGCAGGTTCCACTCAGCTGGGAGGTCTGCTCGAACCTCGCATGCATGTCATTGTTATGCAAGATGAGGAGCTCGAAGTTCTCTCCAGGCGCTTTCACCACGCTGCCCGAAGACAACGCCGCCACAGTCAGCACTGCTGTTAGTAGGATTTTCTGAAAAGCAAACATTTAAAATATAAGACTTGGAAATGAAAGCTGATTCTGCCTGTTTATTTCCATATTTTGACACGGACTGTAAGGCACCTGCACCTTAATTAATTGCGTAACTCACGATTCATCATAATGTGTTTCGTTTTGAGATTGTTAAACCATTGCTTCATATGTTCGAAAAATGTGTCTGTTCAACAACTTAAATAACGCAATGAATAATGTTGAACTGTCAAATTGAAACCGATTATGATTAATCGTGAGTTACGCATTTAGGGTGCTGATCTTGAATGGAGCTCTAAGATGAATCTCACTGGATAAAAAACTAACTGACAGATGTCATAGTAATTTAAATCAATAGGTATTCGAATTGAGATCGAGTTTGAATACGTGCTCGGTCACTTGATAAAGGTGCTGTCATAGTTTGGTCAGTTTATTGAAGTACGAGGATCAGGGTGTGAAGTGTAAAGTTTTCCATCCTCCATAGAATAGGAATATCCTCCGATCGGACGAATGTTGTGTCTGGTAGTTTTACTGCCCGACGCGATGCAAGATTAGTGTGACATCAGAGGGGTAATATTCGTAATTTTAAGAACGTTCACAGTCTGATCTCAGTGTCAATCTGTCAAAAATACCTCGAGTTTCCATAAATTTTTGACAAGTTTTTGACATTTGCTTGTCGCCGAGATGACATTGCGACTACATAATTACGAGAATTGGCCACCTGGTATTTGAAGCGTAGTTCGCATGTGGCGTTGTAGATGTCACCACAAGTCCAACATTGTGAGTGCGTCCAGGTTAAAGAAACTCCTTGGTCCTTGGTAATAATAACTAAATACATGGGCGTACCCAGGGGAGGGCAGGGGGGTGCAGCTGCCCCCCCCTGGATGTTGTTTACTTCCCTACTAACTATCTACTTTTGTCGATAAAAATGAATAAAAAGAACTTTGTACCATTTGCAATGCAAAATACAACTGTTAAAAATCGTGCGGCGCGCCCGTTCTACCTACTCGCAAGAAAAAATGCCGCGAACTTTCACGGAAGACGTCATAAACAGTTTTGCTGAAGACCGCTGAAAGTAACTTTAAAAAAAAATACAACCGACTTCCGGAAAAACACTACAAAGTGAAAAATAACTCTAATTTCGGAAGGCGGTGAAAAGTTTTTATTTTTCACTTTTTAGTTATTTCATCATCCTTGGGGTCAAAACAATGCATATTTATGCGATAGCAGCAATCGCGGTTGATTTGCTGTCATTTTTTGAAGAGTTCCGTTGTCTGTCATCATCAGATATGTATGAAATTTAAAAGGAGAGTTAGAAAGGAGTTTATTCCGAAATGGTCCCTCATTTCGGAATAAACTCCTTTCTAACAAAAAAATAATTTTGTAAATAGGTCTATAATTGATGGAGTTATGCCCGAAGATACATACAAAAAACTTATATACATAATTATAAACATGTCGAATTGATAACCTCCTTCTTTTTGAAGTCGGTTAAAAATTGTATTTAGTTAGCTATTTTAATTTGTTTACTTTTTTGACTCGGTGCTTATAAAAATCTGATTTGCCCCCCCCTGGCCCAGAGCCTGGGTACGCCCATGACTAAATACCATATTGATACGTAATGTATGTGTAAACCTCAAAATCAGTAAGCGTAAGATAGTCAATTATAATCTAACTAAATAGTACGCAATTACGTATGTGAGCATGATTGAAGGTTTCAATTAACTACAATTTAACTCGCTGTTTGATACGTTGTTGATGAAATGTACTTGAAGAGTAGAGAATATTTGGATATTAAAAGTCCTGAAATGGACGATTTTAGACCAACTTAAGTCCCTACTGATTAGGTTTTTAACCCCCAACCTTGTCAATAAGGATGTTTACTTCATGTATGTGTTAATTACTTGCGCTAGATAGTAATTAACCGTCTAGGAATCAATCGATTGATCTTCGTTATTGAATACATATCTACGTTGCCGCCAGTTGGTTTTTACGTCCTATCGGACGGCACGGTTGGCGCAGTGGTCAAGCGATTGACTGCTGCGCTACATGTCGCAGGTTCGATTCCCGCATGGAATAAATATTTGTATGACCTACAAGTAGTTGTTCCGGGTCTGGCTGTTTGTGTATGTGAGTTAAAATGTTTGTAAACGCACCCACAATACAGGATAAGTTCCTAGTGTGGGGCAAAGTTTTTTTTAAAGATAGAAAAAAGAAAAGAAGATCGTAATACTTATTATATATGTTTATATTGCACATATAAAAGTAGAAAGTATATTGTGAAAATCGATCACTAGTGTATGTTTCCTCATGATCTACGCAATTATGACGTACTTACTACCTGCCAAACTCAATAACAATATGTCTAATCTGGTGCGTAGTTTTTTAACGTAGGTACCTAATAGTCATTGTCCTTTTTCCGCGTAAGTACTATTCATGTGAGCAAATACGCTGGACAAAGGACAAAAGGTTGTAATCATTAGCCAGCAACAGAAACGAGTCATTTTTCGTCTGTGAGCCTGAAGACGCGTTCCTTTGCCTCGCAATGGACCTTTATTTTTTAATTGGACTTTTAGGGAACTTTTGTTTTGAAGACTTTTGGATTGATTAATTCTCGATGTGTCGAGCCTATAGTATCAATTTTGTACTAACGAAAAACAAAAAACTGGCAGCCAGTTCTTTTTCGTCTCGCAGTTACACTTGTATCGTATCATAAAGAAAGAAGTAAGTTCCTACTGCACATGCCTACCCGAATTAATTAAAAGTATATATCCGATATGTTAAACCAGGTCATAACTCTACCTGTATGTCAATGTTCAGAGGGTCTACTTCCTAAGCACGAAATTTATAGTTCTTGCCGAAGTTACGTGCTTTTCCTACTCTGGATCACCTACGGACACAATATTAGTTCGAGGCCCGAACTAAGAAGTAATTACAACAGGATTTGATAGTTTAGCTTACTGCCGATTTGTTTTTGCCCGTCCGAAAAAGTTTATTTAATAGTCGGAACTAGGGTTAATTCCAGTATCGAACTTCTTTCGGCTGGACCCTTACGTTCGTTGACGGTGAATGTTTTGTCAAGTCCGTCGAACCATGACATCGGCAAATTTTGGTATCGGCCAACCATTTATTCTTTGTAGCGTTATTCGTATATAACGTTAACGTTATGTCCAACAGTGGACGTCTTTCGGCTGAAATGATGATGATGATGATGAAACTTTACGGAATAAAGTCCTTAATTATGGTTAAAACCACATTGAAATCGGGTTATTCCTTTTGTCAAACCCCAAAAAATCGTCCCTGAGATGGATACGCGGAAACGCAAGTCGAGAATTCTCCCTGCCTAGTTGGATAAACGGATTTTTTTCGGATTCTCGGACATTATGTTTACGTGTATCCATCTTAGGGTGTATTTTTAGGAGTGGATAAACGGAATAACCGTCAAAATCTGTTGCGTAGTTTTGAAGAACAACGCGGTCACTCAGACAGGCAACTTTAATTTATAATTTGTAATAGAATTATAGGAATTAAGTAGGTAAGTACAAAAGCCACCCGCTAATGAATGGTGAAGCTTTTATGTCACAGTGATGCGAACGAACTGTAGATAGCGCGTCGGTTTGTATCGACGTAGGTATGTATTTTTGTGTGCGTTTTATCGACGCATTCGAACTGAAATTTTGTTAGGGCAGAGCAGTCATCAACCCTGCGTGCGTACACTCTACAATTCATAGTTGTCTACATATGTATAGGGTTAACATCCGTTCGGATATGTCCGGTTTTTCGGGGTTCCCGTCCGGACTTTGTCCAGTCTTATCCGGACTTTTGGGTTTTAGGGGTTGGTTTTAGATAGTTAAAAAAGATAAATAAGAACGTTGCAGGGCTGCGCTATTTTTTGGCTAAATAATCAGCATTGCCATACAGCATGGCAGCTTATCTATCATACAGCATTCTTATCAAATCCTTTACAAATAACATAATTGAATGTTTTCCGCTTCTGCTATCCATATACTTACAATGACGCAGTTCATTACTTATGTAGGCACTTACTACTCCATTTTATCAACTAGGGTTCATCATCATCATTTTCAGCCGAAAGACGTCCACTGCTGGACATAGGCCTCCCCAAAGGGGGGTTTGCCATAATTGCCACGCTTGGCAGGCGGGTTGGCGATCGCAGTATGGTGGTAAAATGCATAGAGAACGCTGCTGCTCACTCTCTAGTAAGTCTCTTAGTCGCCTCCTACGACACCCACTGGAAGAAATGGGATGGTGCTGTTCTTTTCAACTGGGGTTAAACCACCCAAATTAATTTGTTTTGAGGTGAATGCCAGTGTAGCAGCGACCCAGTGGAAACGACCGCGACTTAGGAGTTGTAGGTCGTAAGTTCGGACCCAGAAACACGCTTTACCTTGTGTAAATTATTTCATCACCACTGCTCCCAAAACGGTGAAGGAAAACATCTACAGGATACCAGCATGTCCAGGACTAAAAGTCATCTACCAACCCAGCAACTGGGTCGTATGTAGGATTTCGGCCCACTCCCTCTCACAGAGAGGAGGCCTGTGCTGTGTCCCAGCAGTGGGAACATTGTGGACTAATTATGTTAGCAGTGCCTGTGCAGAAATTTTCTGACCATTGGCTCCTTGGGAGCAGCTACTGTTCATTTATTACATAAGACAAATTTAACCACTTTCTGACTCCCCCTACGTAGAAGAAGATAAGACTTGGATTAACCTCATCCAGGGGGGACGAGGTTCATCCAAGTCTTATCTTTTCAATATTACGAAAGGACAGTATCTACCAAAATTGCAAAGAAAAAGTTGCATAAATGTAAAAAAAAAGTGACGGTTTGTGTAATAAAAAAATTACGTGTGAATTTTGCTTGCTTTTTTAATCTTACGTAAAAACAATCAATACCTCTGCCACCACCGTGTTAGGAAAACTACGACGAGTTCGGAGCCCTTCCTCAAATCATCATACGTAATACGTACATACATGAACAGCCCCGTACTTGGTAAATACCAATACTACAAAAAATAGTGGAGTAACATTTTGTCACTTCGCTTAATTCAGCAAACGCAGCTAACAGAATGGCTTGATTTTGACAGTTCAATAATATTCATTGCGTTATTTACGTTGTTGATTAGATTTTTTTTCGAACTTATGAAAAAATTGATTAAAAATAACCTTAAAAAAGTTAGTATGTTACGCAATAAGGATACTGTCTATTAGTTCTGCAAACGTACCTAACTGTCATCGGTAGTTCTAAAATTAAAACCCTGTAGTGGTGAACTGTGCTGCGATATACATTATCGGTTGCGTGGTCACGTACGTAATAAAACGCCCACCCGCAAAGCAGTTCATAACCATTCGACAGGCTTCCAAATTGCAAATGACATTTTTCGCTTACCTGCTACCTGGCTAGCCCCGGCAGCAAATAGCCGTTGGAAGAATAACGGTCGTCTATTTGGTTGAGGGCGAATTTCACCAAAGTTTTATACCTAGTGAATTGAATTAATAGTTTTTTTGAATTTTTGACAAGTTGGTGTTTCCATACTAGAACTGTCAGCCGTTAAATTTATTCAACAAAAAAAAAAAACACTGGTATTGGTAGAAATAGCCCTTAAAGTGACAAAACTTTGTCGTTTTGGATTTTTTAACAGCGTTAAGCGGACTCCTTCGATAAAATTTATTGATGTTCGTTTTGTCACGGAAACATATCGAATGGTTGTGAATAACTACGCTGACCCGCAGTGGATCCTCTCTACATCCATGCGGCCGCTTTGTTAACCTTCAATTTTATTAATAAATGTAAAATATAGTTTTATTGGATTGGCAATCGTGGAAAAATCAATAGATACGACGGAAATTACTGTTGAGCGATATGCCGATGAAATAATAATGAGTCGTAATGGTTTGCAGGCATGCCCGGATGATACATTCTGCATAAAGTAGGCAGGTAGGTACAAACGGCTACAAATCAAGCTATAGGTAAATTCCCAATATATGCTGATCTCGCATTGTATAGGATTTCCGTACAGTACGAGATCAACGTAAGCTGGAAATGTTTAGCTTGATGTGTAGCCGTGTGTACGCCGGGATTTTATTTTCAAACTGAATAGATATGGATTTCTTCCATAAGAAATCCATATATATTCAGTTTGAAAATAAAATCCCGTGAACACGATGACCACATCTGTTAATCGCCCCCTACCGCCTCGCGGCCGAGCTCTGCTTGTAATAGAGTTGGTGCCTTTTTTAGCTTTTAGCCTATCTTGTATCCCACAGCTGGCCAAAGGCCTCCCCTTTTTCCCTCCAAACGTTCCTGTCTTGTGCGTTCCCTGGTCATATGGCCCCTTTAAACCTCATCAGATTGTCGCCATCTCTACCTCGACGGCGATGTCCTTCCTCAGGCTTCAGGGGAGTGTCTTTGTCCATCTCTCCAGGGTCAAATTTAAACAGTTCGCGAAGTGCGTGCAGCCGTGATGGTTATCTATCCATTATATTTAAACATGACAAAACATAAATGATTTTATAATATTCTTTTTGGGGTCTTCCTGCAGATGCGATGGCTATCAACATTAAAACATGACAAATTATAAATGAATTTGTTGATGATCTTTTTAGTTACGCGGCGGTAGAGTTACTTGGAATATCTGATAAACAGCTTTTTATGTTCCCTTATGTTTTGGTTTGAAACCAATAACGTCCATCGAGTTACGCTAGCTAATTTAATTTGACCCTGTGTAAGTAGTTTACGTTCAGTTGCCTCGTTTATAAGACCAGCAGGCCTAGGCAAAACACATTTCTATTAGCGTTCACGCCAAACGCTACGCCAAAATGTATGGGAATGACATTACCTGCGGAAAGGTTACAGCGTGTCCTTGCCGCAGGTAATGTCTTTCCCATACATTTTGGCGTAGCGTTTGGCGTGAATGCTAACAGAAATGTATTTTGTCTCTAGTCCCTGGGGAGATGTAAGGTTCCGTACCTTAAAAGGAAAAAAACGGAACGAAATGAAGTTCCTTTTGTTTTACAAAGTTTTTCTGCAGTTCTGGCAATATTTTCATTTGTTTCCTCTTGAAACCAAAACTCAATGTTATATGGTTACTTATCAGAATAAACAATTGTTCTTTTCCAAAACTTCCACGATATTACATTTACGCTCATTTGTAAAGTACGTTTGTAACAGTACTTACGTATAAAATGGATAAAAACAGGTAAATACAAAAATAAAAAAAAATTGTGGCGAATACATATTCAGGCGCAGACAGCCGACTTTTAAGGACTTTTTATTGAAGATCACGTCTAAACGGCTTGTGTTATGTGTTTGAAAAAATTATATGTGAAACTAGACAATTTTCTTCGTCATTTGATATGTGAATATTTTAAATAATATTTTTATAACATGATGTAATTAATTGGTAATGTCTATCGCGGACATAAAAACGAACACGCAAAAACTATCGGGTGTATTTCCATGAAACTTTCACCATCTAAAAGACAATTTAATCACCCAAAATTTTGTATACGGTTTTTCTTTGAATTGTGTTTGATAAATCAACATGGGTTGTTTTTCGAAAAATTTGATGCGCGTTCAGGCGGGGTCTCTTGCGAGCGACGGGCGGCAGTGCATCGCTGTAGGTAGCTGTCATCTATCGTCGGCGTCGCCTTCAGCATCAACTTTAATTCATTTGTTTTGTAATGTTCTATTGTCCCATCGACAGTTTCCGAAGCTCAAGAAGATTTTTTATAAACCTGGCATTAATTTACGTCAAGACGTTTACAACTTATTTAAACAGATGTTGTAAATTGAAAGTGAATTTATAATTGAAACTGTGAAAGTGTGAATCGCCATGTATAAAACGACACCAATGCACAGGACTATATATAGACAGTGCGCGCTTGGAAATCAACAGTTCATTCGAGGTTTTGTATACACTTAATCGTAAATGGGCTAACACTAAGTGCATTGATATACGGAATGACATCGTGGTACTTACTGAAGAAATTTCGTAATTACAGAAACTATGTGTATCTCAACATTATTTTAGTAAACTTTTTAAACTATTCAATATCCACGGTGAATTTCTTCGATGATCTTGGTTTTCTCCACGTCGAACATACGATATGGTTTTATGTGATTTCTCACTATATAATTCCATACTTCAGGATAGTGAAGAACCACTGGTTGGTGGTTTTATGTTATATGTTTTACGTGGGCATTGTAAAAGTTTTCTGTTGGTGTTTCCGAAGGAGATATTTCAAAAGTAGCCTCTGTGCATGGGGTCTGGCTTTGATAACATCCTTTAGTTTTAGTATTACTTTGTTTTTCTTACCTCATTCTTATTATAAGCAATTACCGGGTTTTGTCCGCTTTATTCTTATACTAGGAAGTGAAGTGTTTCCTTTAAAAGTTAATATTTTCCTTTATGTTGTTATTTTATATTCAATTTGTCGTAGTTTCAACGCGAGCACAGATTCATCTACTATCATCAGACGTCGCTTGTATATAGCCACTTTAATATTTATATTCAGTGACTTCTTCTTATTATCTGATTATATTTTATCAATGAAATTTAAACGAAGCAAAACAGCAATTTTTGTGGAAATTATATTTTATTACTCAAATGCAATAGTTTTGGACCTGTTTTTCGTAAATGTGTGTAACTTAAGTGACCTTAAGCGCAGTTCGAGGACCAATAGCAAAACGTGCTTTCCGAGGCAGGGAGGGAGGTCTTGAGATGTTAAGATGGTTACGCATCTACGGACCAACCGCTGCGAGGGTTGCTTAACCTGATCCATCGATTTATCTATCTGCTAGCTTTTGCCAGCGGCTTCGCCTGCATGTAGGTAGGGAATTATCCCACGGGAACGTACTATCGGGATTAAAAGTATCTATCCTATGTGTAATTCCAGGTTAAAAACTATCTGTACGCCAAATCTCATCCAAATTCATTCAGCCGTTTTTTGCGTGATTGGGTAACAAACTTCCAAACATCGAAACATACTAACTTTCACATTTAGAATATCAGTAGAACAAAAAGAACTGAAAATGTCAGTTTGAATATAAAACTGAAATGTTTTTTTTTTCTTTTAACTTGAAAACTTCAGCGAAAACTACTTTCCAGCTAAAACTAGCACACGTCTACATCCATAGTTATTCCAACCGTATCATTAATGACGAAAATTGAATTTCACTCCAATATTGTGTATGTTGGTGTTTTGTATATGTTATAATTTGCGTTTATCGACCCCCCTCTGGGGATTTCATTCGTTTTGAATCGGTAATGGAGGATTTACTCAATAAGTTAAAATCAAGTAATAAAAGTATAATTTTATGTGGAGATTTTAATATTAATATTTTAGATGTTACTCCATTAAGTATTAGACTTCTCAATCTGTTTAGGTCTTTTAATTTAATTAACTTGTTTTTTGAACCTACTAGGATCACGGCATCTTCGTCAACATGTCTTGATAATATGTTTACTGATTGTGATGCCAAAAATAAATTAGTACTAACTGACTTAACGTCCGACCACTGTGGTTTATTAGCTAGCTTCCCCATGCCATTACATAAAAAGCGACCACGTACACTTGAATGTAGGCCTTATACAGCTAGTCGTTGCAAAAGGTTTAAAAATAATATAGCTCATAGAATTACACCATCCATAGCACAACACGAGAATCCGAATGAAATTTATGAAGCCCTTTTTGATGTTGTGCAAAAAGAGTATCAATCTGCTTTCAAGACCAAAACCATTAACATTAATGGCTCCTCCGCTGGCTTTAATCAATGGGCTACTCCGGGTATTTACAAAAGTAGAGCGAGACTATACGAATTATATGGATTGAAAAATACAGGTTTGATACTCCTTTCCTAGAGTATGTCAAAAACTATTCAAAATTATTTAAAAAGATTAGTGCTTTTGCAAAATCGAAATTTTTAAGTGACACAATTAAAAATTCTAACAATAAAGTTAAAACCACTTGGAAAATAATTAATAATGAAACGGGCAAGTCTGTTAAACAAGACAATCAACTTGAGATTTTGGTCGACGACAAATTAATTATTACAGAAGCTGAAGTAGCGGAGGCATTTAATGAGTTTTTTGCCAACATACCTGTAACTACGACTCGCTCCTTAGATTCATCCCCGTCTAAAGCAGAATACCTTTTGCATAGTAGTGTGCCTAAATGTAGTGACCTATTCAGTTTCGAACATGTAACGCCTCGTGACGTAGTTAATGTTTTTAACACACTGAAGTCTAAAAACACTGGTGATTTCTGGGGCATTTCCATTAAACTTTTAAGTAATATTATAGAAATTGTAGCCCCCTATCTAGCTGTCACTTTTAATAAATGTGTTGATTCAGGAACTTTTCCTGACCTCATGAAGAGTAGTAAAGTAATACCAATAATTAAATCAGGTAATAAAAATGACATTCGTAATTTCAGGCCTATTTCTATCTTACCTGCATTTAGCAAAATATTTGAAAAGTTAATACTCAAGCAGTTGCTAAAACATTTTAATTTAAATAGCCTCCTTCATAATGAGCAATATGGCTTTACAAAAGGTCGTTCGACTACTGATGCGGGTGTTGCTCTGTTGAAACACATATTTAACGCATGGGAGAACTCGCAAAATGCTATTGGAGTTTTTTGTGATCTCTCAAAAGCCTTTGATTGCGTGCACCATGAGACGCTTTTGTGTAAACTTCGTTATTACGGTGTCCATAACGATGCTCTAAACGTAATAAATTCTTATTTGCAAAATAGGGTTCAATGTGTAGAAATTAATGGTAAAAAATCTTCCGGGCTGCCAGTTCAGTTAGGTGTGCCTCAAGGCTCAATACTCGGCCCATTCTTGTTTTTAGTATATATTAATGACTTACCGTTCTATTTAAAGGGTATTTGTGATGTTGTACTGTTTGCAGATGATACTTCTCTTATTTTTAAAGTAGATAGGAATAGACAAGACTTTGACGACGTAAACAGTGCACTCTCAATGGTTACGGATTGGTTTACGGCAAATAACCTTGTTCTCAATGCCAAAAAAACGAAATGTGTAAAGTTCGCCTTACCGAATGTTAGAAATCTAGGTCCCAATATCGTCTTAGATAAAGAGGTGCTTGAAACCGTAGACACGGCAGTATTTTTGGGCATAACAGTAGATGCCAAACTTCAGTGGGGATCACACATATCAACACTAGCAGGGAGGCTCAGTTCAGCCGCCTACGCCGTCAGAAAAGTAAGACAATACACTGACGTCGATACAGCTCGATTAGTATACTTTAGTTATTTTCACAGCGTTATGTCCTACGGTATTCTGCTGTGGGGCAAAGCCGCTGATATTCAAAATATTTTTGTCCTTCAAAAACGTGCTGTTCGTGCAATTTACCAGTTAGGTGGCAGATTTTCCTTGAGGGACTTTTTTAAAGATATTGGTATTCTCACAGTGGCATCACAATTCATATTAGCTAACATCTTATTTATTAGGCAACATATACACTTGTACACTAAAAACAGTGATATTCATACCGTTAACACTAGAAACAAGGACAAACTACGTGCTCCCTTTCACCGGCTTCATAAGGTTCATAACTCATTTGTTGGGCTTGGTATAACTTTTTATAACAAGCTTCCCACTTCTTTGCTAGATTTGCCTTTTGATGCGTTTAAAGTTCAAGTAAAATCCATCCTTTGTTTAAAGGCTTACTATTCCATTAACGACTATTTAAATGACAAGAATAGTTGGTCGCTGTGATTAACACAAGACAATGTTTATGTTCTTTCTCCAGAATTAGCGTACCTAGTGACAGGTTATATGGGTTCATATACATATTTATTTAGTTAAATACTTTTTTTTTTTTTTTAATTTTATTGACCAAGTGTTTTTTATCATCTATCTAGTAAGTCATTCGTTATTGACATATAGAGCCCTTTATACCAGGAAACTTTTATTTTAGGTAATATGCGTTATTGTTTATTACTTTGCCTATGTATGTATAGAATCAAGTACATCCGACTAAACAGACAGCTGTGCTGCTGGGGAGTTTGTTGCGCCACTTCTTCTTCCCAGCTAAAGCACTAGGAAGTGTCGAAGGGTGGGCGTTTTTTGGGGGACTGTCTTATGTATTTTGACGTTCGAAAAGTGCTGATTCTCAGCCTAATTTGAATAAATGACTTTTGATTTTGATTTTGATTTTGATTTTTGTAACATTCATGAAACGGAAATTGCACCGACGCTTGGTCGCCGCCCGTTCAGCCAGTGAAAATCCCGCGAAAACTCCTTTTTTACTAAATCTATACCTACTCGCGGTTCTCGGATATCGGGCCGCGCGATTCGATAAACTAATTACTTACTATTTGCTGCGTTTTAAATTGGCTAGTAGATGAACGTAAAATGTGTAACATGAACTGGGTTTTTTTTTGGGGGGTGGGAAATCATCCAATAACTTCTCCCGCTCTGGGTGGAGCAGGAGGGCGTGTCAGACTTTTAATGACTAAAACCCAGTTTTAGTCATTAAAAGTCTGACACGCCCTCTCAGTAGCTTGTGTGCCAGGGGCCACGGTATCTCTTTCATATAACCCGCACCTTTGGCAGGCATCGGCCCTTGCGGGCCCCATCAGTTTGTGCTCACATCTCAGTTTGCGGTGTGTTCCACGCGCGCGCTCGTCCCGGGCTTGGTCCTTACCGGACAGCTAGCTACCCATTACTCGCCGTCCGCAAGCCCACGCCTACGGTAGCCGGGAATCAGCCTGGGATTCCCGATGCCCAGGGCGTCTCCTGCGGAGGCTAGGACTGTGAGGGCGCATATACCGCCTCTCCCTCACGGTTGCTGCCTCCCTCTTTGCGAGCATCACTGCTTCGCAGAAGGAAGCGACGGCTACCCATGCCCTCTCGCTCCGTACCATAGCCTGGGCCAGGCCCGGACGCGAGAGATTGCCGCCGCCGATCGCCTCCACAAGGACACGGCGGTGCTCGCATAAGTCGGGCAGACCTCCACAGTATGCTCCACCGTATCCTCAGGGCGATGTTCGCAATGGAAACACCCGGACGGTTTCAGTCTTATCCGAAACAGGAACTTCCCGAAACAACCGTGTCCAGTGAGGACCTGCGACAGGCGGAAGGTGAGGGAGGACGCCGTGCCGCCTCTCAAGCCACTCTTCAGAGGGGACTTACCGCCGCAATCGTGGCGTGCCCAGCACTGGATTGCGACAATCGCAAACATGAACAGGGTTGGCATCATTTAGGCAAGTTGTTTTAAAACATGTGTATAAAAACAATTGAAACAAATGTCTTGTTATTATTATTTTTATACATGTTAACATAGCTTGGGACCCTGGGATCCAGGTCCTTGGGAAGGCGTACGAGGGGCCGAAGCCAACCTGCAGAGGCCCTTTAGACATTTTAGATGGAATGAGGCACCCAACCGACGATTGTCCCAGTGTGCACTGTGCAATATTATTATTATTATTAAAACAAGTTTTAAACAATGTTAAAATATTAAAAAACAGCGTTTATAGAATTTTTTAATTGCGAATGAATGGAAATAAATGAATCCTAGAAAATATTTGGGACCAAAAAATGTTCGAAATAAATTAAAAAGTTGACACAGAGCCCTGACTGACATTTGATCAATTGATAATTATTTAAAATTGGTAAAAAAAAAAATCAGTAAAAACTGTTTTTTTTTCCAACCCTAAACATGAATTTTTTCAAGCATGCAAGCAAGCATGTATCACGCGTGCGTATAATTAAGTATCAAATCACTTTTGATACTTTGGTCACAAGTTTTGTTTTGGTCACTTTATCAACAGAATCGCGAAAAAAAATCTATTGTCCTATACAAAACTTCCATACATTTTGATAATTAGTCGGTACCGTACCCTTATATATTATGATGAAGGCTTGCGACTAAGTTGTAACTACTGCACCGGTCAAACGATCAGGTTAAGGTACCCTTGCCGCGCGTGGTGTGTACATACCAAGACAGTCCGTGCCTCGGAAAGCACGTTAAGCTGTTCGTCCCGGATGTCATTCGTGGATCTTTGACAGTCGTTATAGGTGAGGAATGTTTGTCAGACTTTTGGGCTTCTGAGGAGAAGCCTGAAAGTCTGACATACTGGTATTCAGCTACATCTGGTTTAAATGGAAGCCCACCCCAACAAAAATGCTATTGGATGAGTGGTACTTATCCCCTTCAACTAAAGGATTGCAAAAAAGACAGCAGTGTAATGTTCCAGTAGAGTTTGACGAATTCTCTACTTCAAATTCTCAATTTAAGGCGCAGACAGCCGACTTTTAAAGACTTTTTATTGAAGATCACGCCTAAACGGCTTGTCTTATGTATTTGAAAAAATTATATGTGAAACTAGACAATTTTCTTCGTCATTTGATATGTGAATATTTTAAATAATATTTTTATAACATAATGTAATTAATTGGTAATGTCTATCCCGGACATAAAAACGATAATCACGCAAAAACTATCGGGTGTATTTCCATGAAACGTTCACCATCTAAAAGACAATTTAATCACCCAAAATTTAGTATATGGTTTTTCTTTGAATTGTGTTTGATAAAATCAACATGGGTTGTTTTGCGAAAAACTGGATGCGCGTTGAGGCGGGGTCTCTTGCGAGCGACGGGCGGCAGTGCATCGCTGTAGGTAGCTGTCATCTATCGTCGCCTTAAAAAAACCTAATGGTGTAACATAGTTTCAATTACAGTTCGAAATATTTAAAGAAAATGCTAATAAATTGCTTCATCTTTTTAAAAATCGTTGTTCAACAACGTCTCTATGCACCGTGACATTTTAGTCGACTTACAGAGATGGTCCACTCAATGTATCCGACTTACAATAGGTAGGTACCTCTTGGTGCGATAAAAAAATTGTAACCATTAAGATAATAAGTACAAAGATATAAATAATGCTTTAGAATTATGAAACACCCCGTTAATCATGTTTACGTATCAAAGGGTAGAAGATACCTATACCATTACATTCCATCACCTTAACAGGGTGTTTCAAACTACATCTTGCGTTTTAGTGAATATTTTCTTTTTTTTTATTGTTCATAAACTTATTTTTTTATTATTTAAATGTATTGTAGTCATTGGATACATGAAGTGGGCTGCCGTTGTAAGACGATTAAAATGTCACGGTGTATAACGCAATAAATGATTTGAACTTTCAAAATGAGAGGTATTGTCATTGTGAGTTGATCTTCAATTAATTTGTAGACTGTCGTGTTAGTTAGTGATAGTTAACTATCACTAACTAACACGACAGTCTACAATTGCAATGCATCGCATTGTAATGCATTTTGAAATTTCTTGTTTCCCCGGCTCAACCTGTCGCATCGCATCGTCTCCTCCGCGCTACTAGTTTGTTTTTGCTTAGCCTTCTTTCTGACTTTTTCTTTGTTTTACTCGGCGCCTAAGTATCGTTGCTCGATTTTAAGTAGGCTATTTAAGAACTGGGCTATCAATTGTAAAAAACATAATCAAATCCAACTCCCAGAGATTAGCGCATTCAAACAAATCAAACAAGCTCTTCTGTTTTATTATTATTAGTATGTAGATTGGTTGTTGTTATTTTAAAACTAATCCAGGGACGAGGCAGATTCATTTAAGTTTTCAGCATACAGATAAAGCCCATTAAATTAATTCACGGTATGCACAGATATTGTGCGCGAATAGTGTAATTATTTTTACTCTTTCCGCGCCATGTTGACGCGGAAAGTGGATAGCGTGGTTCAGCTCTAATTGAAATTGAGCCCTTCAGGGATTACGGCCGTGATTGTACCTATCTATACCCCGCTAGTATACCATACCTATAGTACTTAGTAATTCCATGCTCGCTAGTTAGCCACGCTCATTAGCCCGCGCGGACTGAGCAAAATGGTGGACAGAAAATTTTTGTTATTTTATCTACTTTTTTTTCTGTAGCCCTTTTGATGGAGGCTGTGATGTTATGTTATGTTTGTACTAGCTTCCGCCCAAGGCTTCGCCCGCTTGGAAGTCGTAAATTATCCCGCGGGAACGTAAGTATACTACCGGTATAAAAAGTGTCCTATTTGTTAATGTTATGAAAGATTTGGGGGAGGCCTTTACCCAGCAGTGGGATAGCGTAGGCAAAAAAAAAAGTGTGTTTATCTAGGTTATAATCTATCTGTGTGCTAACATCCAAATCCATTCTGTAATTTTTGCGTGGAAGAGTAACAAACATCCATACATCCATTAATATTACTAAGGATTTTTTTTGTTAATTTCGACACATTTTTTTACGGTTTTGCGCCTGTCGTTTCTATGTAGCAGCATATTGCAGCGATACGACATGTATCATAATAAAAAGAGTAGTCGCTATTTTAATGAACATAAACATTTATGTAATTGTTCATTGAATAATTAGTTGTTTTAAATATGGCTTATGGTCCGTGAAAATGGTTACGTGTTGGACCTCAAGAACACCATCGGCAACTCACGAATATAAGTCAGCCACTGCGTTTGCTGATCTGTCAGTTTCTAGCTGAAGAAGGTTTATACAGGGTAAGTTTTTATCCAGTGCGCAAACTGTAACCATGAATTCATATCATTCTAGACCCCCTACCGCAGAAATTTTTCGCCGAATATGTAAAAAATTATCTGCTGTTTCATAGAAAAGTGCTATACCTACCTATGCGGTCAAAATGTATGGAACAGCCGATTTATTTTTTGTATAAATTTTTCGCCAGAACATTTTTTTTTAATCATTATAATTAAGCTGAATTCATGGTTACAATTTGCGCACTGGATAAAAACTTTTCCTGTATATCTTTATATAAGAGCTTTGAAGAACCGGCGAAGATGACAAACAGCTGTATCATTCAATCATTGGCTGGCATTCTCAGCGTTTTAGTGAAATAGTAAGTTGTCGTGACTATAGTCCATAATGGTCACGATCTCAATCATGTAATTGATCAGTTTATCTCGATGCTCTCCAATTGTTCAAAGGACTCCGCTTCATTTATATTTTCTCTGACTATACATGTTTTAAAATAAAGTCTCTTTTGGAGTGTCTGTGAGACTGCGTTGTTCTTCTAAACTCCGAAACGGATTTAGATGTGGTTTTCACCATAATTTGGAGAATTTACTCCGGAAGATTTATGTGTATATTGTATCTAGGTACTTTCATTTTAAAATTGCAAATTATAAAGAAATCTCGAAATTTTGTCAAGTAGTAAAAACCGTGCTAAGCAGGGACGGAGCTTGTTGTAATTCCAATTACGTTAACCCACTATTTATTACTTACTTTAGTTAGACCATGATCGTATAACTCGCATGCCATTATAAAACAATAAAATTATCCATGAAAACATTCCATTTACGAATTCGCATCGCTCTGAACGTTTTACTTGTCTGTCAAGTGACCTTGGATTGATATTGTGTCTATTTGTTCATTCAGATGCACTTTTATCAGCATTCATACAATTTACTATTCATGATGACTGATTTACGTTGATCTTAGGTATTGCCATTTATTTGATTGCAAAACAACGAAGTCCCTGCAACACGGACTATATTACATTCATCTTTCCATCTACAGGTAAGAAAGGATCTTTTAGCCCGTATCCAAAATCGGAACCACCGACGCCATCTTGTATTTGCAATACCAATTCCACAGATAATATTACAACGTCTCCTTGTCAAAGTCAAAAGAACGCCAAAAAATCGTTGTAGGCTTGTAGTACTCTCGTATCGTGATCAACTATCATTTAACATTTGTCTAAAGAAGTGTCACCAATTTTAATGACCCAGGTTCTTTACCTATCCAGTAGGTAATTAAGATAAAAGGAAAGAGAGAACGTAGCCCTAGTTTTGTCTGATCCACCATCACCACCATAGCACCACCTAGGCAACAGGATCTCGGATGTTATATCAGGTCAAAGTTTGTCACAAATGAAGGGAGATCAGCAAAAAGCTTGGTTGGGCACATAATGAGGGTGTGCTTCACACCTCTGTGTAAATTAAAATTTTGTTGAATAGTTGAGCAGACCGTAAAAAAAACATAGTTTTAGTTTTTGGAATTTGTGCAACAATGTCGGTCCTCTTTTTCCGTTCTATGTTTGGATTATACATAAGGCAGGGTTTTATGCTTTAGACTATTTGGACATTGGTGCCGATTCTGTTGTACACCGAACTAAACTAACTAAACTATAACTAAAATTCCTTACTTTTTACTATGAGAATCTAAACGCTATTCTGCAAAAAAATATCTCTAAATTTAAAAACTATTTTGACACAACTAAAATCGAATTTGACAATCGCGACTCGCACGTGGTATGTTTTGGCTTCGCAACGTGGTACTTGTTTGCCCTACCCCGTGTTTTTTTTTAGAGCCAGCAGCGCGCCGGGGTCGGCAGCCTCGACGTGATTTATATGGAATTTTCATGGAAAATGTGGAAAATTATTATCCACATGTTGAGTTTTAGAGGTGTTTCGGGTTTTATAAAGGAGGTCGAAATTTTCATTATTTTTGCGATAGGACACACCGTTTTCGAGATATCTTAAAAGTAAAGAAAAAACATACAGTACTATTTTTGCACCAGAAGTCGAGGTGTCGGTGTGAATTTTAGTTCTTGACAACTAATTTTATTCCACACCTATTTAATCGCGATTAAAAATAGTCAGATTTAGTTCGACAACCAAAATTTTAGGTTGAATACAATAATGAAATTGACAACCACAGAATAGCAAAATTACCATTTTCACTAAACTAATAATTCAGTGCAATCTTAGTGCTGTCAAACTAAAATATAGTTAAGTTGTGTCACTTTAGTCAATTTCAGAATAGGATATCGTCGTTTGACAGGAATAAACTAAATTTTGGTGATTTTTAGTCTAGTTTAGAGAATTTTGTGACAACAGAATCGGCACCATGTATAATTTTCTTACGCATTTATTAGTGGTTGGCATGGAAATCATGTCACATGGTTTAAATAGGTTTTGATATTTTATTTATGTAGATTCTTTTAAATATTGTGATGTGAGAACGTTGTAGGTCACACTGTAGATTTGTAGACATTTTGTAGACCATTTTCTATTCTTAATTTTTATTTGGTACTTATTGATAGGCCTGCTGTGTATATCCTCCCATACCTATTAACACTACTTTGAAAACATTGTAAAAGCTAATTATTTTTAAAAGAGAAACCGTGTAGTTTCTTGCCAGCTCTTCACCTTATGAAGCGACAAATTGGAACCGTGCTACTTCCGACGTTTCTTATTGCCCATATAGGTTTTGTGATTTTTTTTTGTTGCGCCTGAAGAGCAGTTCGGCAGTATATTTTGTTAGAAGAGGAGATGGCAGATGGAGTATAGCTGTGACTGAATTCTGACCAAGGCAAGATTAGGCCAAAGAAACCATGGTAACTCCTGGATGAGGGACACACGGGAAGTATGTCAGAAAAAAAGGGGACGCAGAAATGATGATGACGACATTTTACTGGAACCTATCAAATGTGGTCCAATAGCCCAAGAATAAAAAAAAATGATACGTAGTTAAAAATACATACAATAAGGATCATCAACTCTTGTTATGCAATTGAAGCAATTGTCCTAGCCGGGTATCGGCCCACATTCGACCCTCGAACCATTCAAAGGAAATTGTTCAAATCGCTGTCATTGTTCTCAATTCTATTATTCGTACAAACTTTTGTTGCTTTTAACCAAAAGTTGTAGTTATATTCCGGCTCAGCATACGTTCCTGTCAGTTGGGGCACGATTAGAAACTAATTTAATTATTGTGAATGTGAGGACTATGTGGGTCATTGGTTGTTTCAATTAGTTTTTATGATGGATTGGCATTATGCGGTCAACCCGTATGTCCTTTCTTTGGTATTGTTCATCAAAATCAAAATGATAAGCCATTTTTCAAATTAGGCTGAGAATCAGCACTTTTCGAACGTCAAAATACATAAGACAGTCCCCCAAACCACCACACCACCACCACCACCGCTACCTATTGCTTTAGCTGGGAAGAAGAAGTGGCACAACAAACTCCCCAGCAGCGCAGCTGTCTGTTTCATCTAATCGTTGAGCTTCTTGAGTTCTGAGTTGAGCTGCATGATAATTGACAAATACGAGCACTGATCGGACAGGTCCACTCAATCTGAGTTGTTCTTTCCTCAAAAAACCGTTTCGGACCCAAATCTACAGGTTCGTCACATGATCTGACCAAGATTATGTCTGAATTTTAAGAGACTGTGACCTCTGAATTTGTTTCGGCCTTTAGTAAGAGAGAAATAAATGTGGATACTAATAACAATGTATTTGCTTTACCATATTTCACTATGCATGAAAGTAGCGTATTTATTGATTTTCACTAGAATAAAATAACTGATAGATATGAATTTGCAACAATATTCAATCGATTTTGTAACTCCACGTGGCTTTAACCCACGTGGCTTGTCTAAAAGAATTTCTCTCCATCTTACCGGAAAAATGCGCTCACCAAGAAACGGCAATAAAAACTGTCTCGAATATTTTTAACTACATACATAATTAACCCGTCCTCAATAGCTATATTGCAGTACTTTTACACCGAACATGTAAGAAGAAAAAACTTTAGAACAGCGTCCAAGAACCTTGACTTTTTTTTGTGACGTTATCTAAAATCTGAGAGACGCAACAAAAATAGAGCAGTGACGTCCATTTACTACACAATGACAGGGATAGTTAATTTTGAATGGTCTTCCTTTATACTTTCATACATTTATTCTTTGAATAGAGACGAAGACAGAAGGCTTATATATAACAAAGATAAGAAGGAAATAGAAAAAATCTTTATTGGGATTTGCACACACTTTAAAATCGTACAGCCATAATCATCCATTCCATGTAAAAAAAAACTTTGATAGCTACTTAATTCCTTAGCAGTAAGGGCGATTTTTCGTCTTACTAGTTACTGACTTCCCGTATTAAGTGGGAAGCGCCAGGGTAGCCCACGAAATTGTGTGAAACACCCTTGCCTTGCCACAGTGGAAATAAAATTAGAAAATGTTTTTAGATCAATTGTACCATTTATCTATACTAATATTATAAAGAGGAAAGATTTGATTGTTTGTTTGTTTGCATTGAATAAGCTCCGAAACTACTGAACCGATTTGAAAAATTATTTCATTATTGGGAAGCTACACTATCCCCGGGTAACATAGGTTATATTTTAACCCCTTATTCCCACGAGAACGGGAACTATGCGGGTGAAACCGCGGAGCGCTGCTAGTGTACTATACGGTTCGTGCAATGAAATAATTGTACCTACCTCAACGAATAATGAAAAATATACAATAATGAATTTTTGGTGGTACGGTACGGCTGGTCAGTGTAGGTACTCTACGTCCGTGCTATCTACAATTTTTTTTAATACGTTCTGTTTAGTAGGTACAATTTATCTAAAAACTTAATTTTTTTCCACCATGGCGTATTAAAATTTTCATACGTTTTTTGAAATATGCAAGTTATTGTTCAATTTTGAATTTAACGTGCTTGGTACTTGCACTTGCCCCTTAAACTCGAAACGTCAATCACAGGTTGCATGTTGTCCTCCATGGTTGCATGTGATTTTTTTGTTACATGCTGAGTCAATGTTTGCCTTGTTATACTGATAATATTATTATCCTTCTGTAGCTTCTCTGTAGTGCAATTTTTTACCTCGCTCTGGAGTTAATAAGTTTCTGAGAACCTCAGGTAGGTTGCGTGAAGGCATCCTTTACAATTTATTCACTCAGTGGTTCCCAAAGTGACTGGACTGCGACCCATATAAAAAAACTTAGACATTCGGGACTCACCTCGTCATGGAGAAAAGAAGGGGCATAACTAGGTATGAATAAAGGACTGTTCAAATAAGAAAAAAACATTCAGTAAGAATCGAAAATAATTAACTACATTGCGTGCTATTTCAAACAGAAGAATGCATTTATTTACAATTTTTGTTGTCACTACTCATAGCTTTCGCTTCAACTTGGCAACAAGCAAGGATAGTTGTCAGCAACTGAAACCCAGTACAACGCGTCTTGCCATCGAATAAATTTTTAAGTGACGTATCTTCTGATAAATCAATGAGTTCTTCACTTGGATGTATCTCCCAATTTTTCAAGGCCCACCCAATATTCGTTCGCGACCCACTGGTGGGTCGCATAGTTTGGGAAATGCTGTATTAACTAGTTTTATTCGGCAGTTCAATGAACGTCAGAGGCTTTTTGTGCAATGTCTCGTCTCGCGGCCGAGCGTAATTTTGTGAGAATCAAGATCGGTCAACGGTGAAGTTGAGAATTTGAGATACCGTGGTGTTTTATTATCGGTTGTATTTTGTAATGTTCATCTACCATAGTACCCTAGTAATCCTATTAGGTAATGTGAAAGTTTGTATGGTTTAGATGTTTTTTTTTTGGATGGGAAATCATCAAATAACTTGTCCCGCTCTGGGTGTAGCTGAGGGCGTGTCAGACTTTTACTGACTAAAACCCCCGTGTTCCCTCAGTTGCCTGTGTGCCAGGGGCGAGGGTGTCTCTTTCGAACAACCCGCACCCCTGGCAGGCATCTGCCCTTGCGGACCCCACCAGTTATGGTTTATTTTTTGGGTGTCTGTTACAATTACGCAAAAGTTGCTGAACAACCTGTTCATAGTTATTGTTTAGGACCCTGTCAGGTCTGTCAGCAAAGTAGGAGAGAGGAATCCAAAAAATAAATAGCCATCTTAGTTGTTATCTTACTATAATATTATAAATGTGAAAGTTTGTATGTTTAGGTGAAGATATTTGGATGTTTGTTACTCAATCATGCAAAGACGGGAATTTATTCAAAATCAAAAGTCATTTATTCAAACTAGGCTGAGAGTCAGTACTTTTCGAACGTCAAAATTATTACATAAGACAGTCCCCCAAAAACGCCCACCCTTCGACACTTCCTAGTGCTTTAGCTGGGAAGAAGAAGTGGCGCAACAAACTCCCCAATTCAATTTTGCACACAGATTGTTTATAACCTGGAATAAAAATAACACACAGGATATTTTTATCTCAGTAAACCGACTTATAGGTATGCGGACAAAGCCGCGGGAGAACCGCAAAAACCGCTAAATGAATTAATTAGAAACGGAAAAAAAAATCCGTCTGTACAGACGGTAATCTTTTTTTTCCAAAATCCAAATACTTAGCTGACATATTGCAGTGATCTGAAGGCCAAATTAACGTAATTAAAAACGATGAAAATCTAGCCACAGTCTCATCTCGGCGACAATTTATGTCAAAAATTTGTCAAAGTGTAAAAAACTTGAGGTATTTTTGACAGATTTAGACTAAAACCAGACTGTGAACGTTCTTAAAATTACAAGAGTTGCCCCTCAGGAATAAGAAATAACCGTAATTTGTGCGATTTTTGCGAAATCATTGATTTCATGAAACCACGTTTGACGCGTCCGCGCATTCGGTATTATTAGATAATATAAATATTTATTGCAGCTTTAATTTCTTAATTAACCTTCTAAGATAAGTGGAACAATAAATAGTGTTGTATCAGCTTAAATACTTAGTTTTTCGGCAGAAGTAATCATGCTGTGAACGATATAATGATCCTAGATTGGGCAAATACGAAAGAATCTTGTTGTTTACCTAGTCTTTAAGTACATATCGATAATATCAGGTAGATACCTAATTTAAATGTATCTGTTTGTTAGTTGCTTATCTTTGCAGAAACAGCTGCTTGAGAAGTTGAAATGGCTCTTGGGAAAGCAAAAAAATGCTCTTAAAAACGAGTTATCCTCGAATAAAATTCTACACCTATCCCTTGTGAAAATGTCTTAGCGGTCCTGAAGGTATTTTTTACATGAAGAAACCTAAAAAGATTAAAAAAAAATCAAATTGGCACGTAAGTGATTCCATTTGGTCCCCTTCCAAAAGGTAATTTCGTATAGAAAAGAATGGGCCAGAAACTCCACTGTTACTCTTTTTAAATGTTTTAGGTTATTTTGTATACTTACACTTACACATGTGAAGACGATGCACCATAGAATGATACCACAGTAGGTAAAAATAATTAAAAATAAAGCAATGACGGTTTAATTAACTGTGTGATCCATACATGGTGCTCACACCGTGAATTGGTAGACTGAATTTTGATAATTACTTCTTATGCAGTATTCTTCTTAGCATGTCGATGGCAAAAATAACACGAAAATCCTGTAGTTTTAAATTTGTTTGGCCAAAAACTACGCAACGCGAATTCCGTTCGCGGAAGAAGCCATTACATCCTTGCCGTGGCCTATTTGGGTACGAAGTCTATTTAAGGTTTTCCAAGTAGGCCACGGTAACCTTTACCCGGATGGGAAGCTCTCTGATGGTTCAAAGCAGTATACTGTCTTGGTTTAATACAGTCTACAACATTTCATGATCTGCGTATCAGGACGAAGGTTTGTCATTCCGATAATGTCGACGTCAGAATTAGTTGATAGATTTCAATACCTAACAACAATTTATTTGATAAATATTTGATAGATAACTTATCCGTATTTAATTCATTTCATTGTTTAATGGCATGCTCAACGTGTGATCCGGAAATTAAAACAATTATTGATATACGCATGGGCATAGAAATTCAAGTAGAAAATCAGGAATGGAATAATCCGGAAAAGATTCTGTGTCACCGACATAGCCTGTAGAGTAAGCAAGCTGAATTGGCAGTAGTCTGGCCATGTTTGTCGTAGGACCGATGGACGGTGGAGCAGACGAGTCCTGCAGGCTTAGCACGAGAACCGATTTGTCGACGGAAGAATAGACATGACTATTAACTAAATGATGTACAATAGAAGAAGATACTTCTGTTTTTATATTAATTATCACAGTTACGGGTTCTAAACGAATCATGACTTTGTAGATCGTTTATACTTTGTGGCCGTCGAGTAGAAAGTTTGTTGTCAGTGTGATTTTGACAGTTTGGGAAGAAATACTTTTCTGAAATAGGTAGTCTACATTTATAAGGACCTAGACACAGATCGTTAGAAACGAAAGACAAAATGACAGATTGTGGAAGGATATCAACGGTGCGATGTCAACAATGGAGCAACGAAATGTCACTTTGCATTGAAAAAGCACTGTCTATTCTTCGTAGAAATAGAAAGCGTTATGCAGCCTACTGTAGTGGAGATCGCGTGTCAGCAAACGTAGTGTGGGACGCCCCCCAACTAGATGGACGGACGACCTTAAAAAGGTGGTTGGGACAGACTGGATGCGGAAGGCGTAGGATAGAGTGTGTGGCGCAGTCTGGGAGAGGCCTGTGTCCAGCAGAGGACTGCGGTAGGCTAAGTTGAAAGAAGTTCTAGTTGCCACCGGAAGTGTGAAGACCAGATATCTAAGACCCGCACCCTAATTGCGTAACTCACGATTCATCATAATCTGTATCGTTTTGAAACGGATTGTTAAACCATTGCTTCATATGTTCGAAAAATGTGTCTGTTCGACAACATAAATAACGCAATGAATATTGTTTAACTGTGAAGACGAAACCAATTATGATCAATCGTGAGTTACGCAATTAGGGTGCTGGTCAGTAACGTATATGGACTGAACATTGCTTTTTGAAATCCTTTCTTAGTATCGTAATTAGGCATTGTAGACTGTTAGGGACAAGGCCTCTGACTCCAACGTGGTCTGACTAGCTTAGGAAATTATTATAAAGGAGGAACCGCCAGGGTAGCCTGTGAAATTCAAATTTTCTTACGTTTTTTGCAATTTGCAAGTCAGTTTATATAAGAAAATCATCTGTTCCCTACATTTTGACGAGTTATGCGAACATAAATGTAGGGAACAGCTGATTTTTTTTTCGCGATTTCAGATTTGGTCCCATAGTAAAAGTTGTTCATAATGATGAGTACAATCATGTGTTTAAATATCGGTCACTAATTACCAGTCACCCTATATTATGACTATAGTATTCCATGAAATGGTAAAAAGGTATTTCATGAAAAAGTAATTCAATAGAATTTTATGAACATAGGGTTGTATTGCTGATTCAATGATTATAATTGTGTAAAGTCAGATTTGTTACCGTCGCGAATTACATTTTAATCAACATCTAGACACATCGGGTCGATCGATCAGGTTAAGCTACGCTTGCCGCGGTTGGTCCGTGGATGGATGACCATCGTTACATACCAAGACTTCTCCATGCCTCGGCATGCACGTTAAGCCGTTGGTACCGGCTGTCTTTCGTGGATCCTTGACAGTCGTTACGGGTCGTCAGACGCCCGAAAGTCTGACATCCAGTCTGACCAAGGGGTAACGTGTTACCCAGTAACTGGGTTCTGAAGGTCAGATAGGCAGTCGCTCCATGTAAAATACTGATATTCAGCTGGATCCGGTTAGACTGGAAGACGACCCCAAAATAGTTGGGAAAAGACTTGGAATTGGAAAAGACACTGACCTTCAAATTGGCGCAAAAGTAACTGGCAAAATGTGGGTGTATTACATGTACAGACACCAGCACATCTAGCTACCCCAAACTGGCAAATTTTCCCAACTAAACATTTACCTTATACTTACGTTATAAAGTTGAAATTCTATCAAAGATATTAGACAGATTGGGGTAGCTTGATGTGCTGGCGTCTGTACATACACCTTCTTCTTAAGGACGCTATCACATTTTGAACACACTCGCGTTTAGGTATCTGAGCCGCAACACAACAACATTACGTTCACACACACATTGAAACCATTGTCCGCGCGATTTTATACGTAACTTCACACAATCTTGGTACTTGAACGTATTCTTTTTTAATTTTACTAATATGAATTGAGTAAAGTTAGTAGTAAGTTTCCAATCGAATTTGGCAACTGTTATTAGTACTTATAGTACTTACGTACATTACATTATACATGTTTTTATTGTTTTTGAAGATCATCTGTCATAACAATCATTACATGAAATGTTGAGGTTGTTTCTGGGTACCTACGTAATGTATGTACATTACGTAAGTAACTACGGGTTGTGTTACCGTTAGTTCCTAGTACCCAAAAATGACCTGATCAAAAAAATTACGGGGAACACCTACGATTATCCCGCAGCCTGCTGTTAGTGAAAAGATGTTAGTACTTATAAATATTACAATTGTTGAAGCATTACTTCCATAATCAAATACCAGCCTGGGAGTTTATTTTATATTTTTGTTGTGATATTTAAAAATAAGCGTTTCCTCATATTAATAATAAGTATTTTATTCACTAAGACTGGGGGAAGTTCAGTATTTTTAATAAAAATTAAAACAAAAGTAGTAAAAAAAACATATTGTGTAAGGGTAGGTTACAAATTGCAAAATGTACACAGTAGTGTATGTACTTTACAGTGGAAAATAAATATAAAAAAACCAGTAGCACTCCGGGAGTGCCGACAGAAATGAAATCTTGAACAATTACGTGTGTATTTTTTGAACAGTGTCGCGAGTTTAATTGTTTTTTCCTATCTCAAAAAAATCCCAACGCGCCTAAATAAGTTTTCACTTCAAATTCCTAGGTACAGAGGTGTCGGTAACGGTAACGGTAACAGTGTCGCGAGTTCAATGGTTTTTTCCCCATCTCAAAAAATGCCTAGATGCATGTATATCTGTGTACGTACATATACAATATATGTACATACTTATTTAAAGAGGTGTCGGTAACAGTGTCGCGAGTTCCATTGTTTTTACCATCTCAAAAATGCCCAGCGCGCCTAAAGTTTCACCACAGTAAAGCATTTTTTTGCTGTGCTGGCCAACAATTGCCGCAGCGCCAGAAGAAGCATTGTAATTTGTGCCATATGAACGTTTACTCCAACATGCATCCGCAATTACAGCTATCATTTGCACTCCTTGAGGTGACACATTCCCGATAAGTTTTGCATGCTCGAGTTCTTCTTTCCCTGCCTCAGTCATACAATGGTCCGGCGTTTGTTCCCACCATTGGCAAACTCGATTGTGTGTAAGTTCATACAACCGCAGAGACATCGATGGGATGTCAGCATGGGCAAGGACAGTATTAAGCTGGGTATATCCAGCACCAGTTGACATCATTCCTGTTACAACTTCCTGATTGATGTCCATTTTATCGTCGTCTTTGAGCACTGTTTCAAGCTTAAACTTTTCACCACACATATTGCAAAGAAGTTCGAATGTAGAATGCAGGCCTGCTCTTTTTTCTTTAGTCATAATGAGATAATTCACGCCGCAATTAAACAAAGAAGTGTGGCTGCTTAAATGGATTAGCTGCTCAAAAAAGTAATCAATCACGATTATTCTTCTGCCATTTGGCTTATATTATTTTATTGCGCATGCCTGCTTCTGAAAACAAAAAAAAGACAATATAAGTAAGTAATTAAGGTAAATCAAATAAAACAAATTACCAACGTAATTTGATATGACTTACAAGTGAAATTTCATTTTGCTCATCATCGCCTGCGGAGACATCTAAGCTGCAGCTGTTAAATAAAAAAAACCTACCATATTTTCTAATACAAGAACGAACAAAACTTCCAGAGTGGATTTGTGATTTCTGAATCAAAATACTTACGAAGTCTCATTTTTTTGGTTTACTGCTACGTATGATGTATTTTTTGCCCTTTGTCCAAATTTCCGAATTTGTGGCATCTTTAATAATAAATATAAATATTTTAGCAATGCACAACATAAACGAATACTATACATGGTATCAAAACTTAAAACCATGCCTACTTGACTTTGAAACGCTACATCTAGCATTCTGAATTTATGAATTTACAAATAACTCGATTTAGCATAAGAGGGATCGCATATTCGTAAACACTGCCAACCTCTACTGTAATCAACACCTCCAGACTCGATAACAACGTAAATTTTTGATCACACTCGTTATCTTGAATTTAAAATACATGTGGAGTGGGGAACCCCCATTAGGAACGAAATTCTTTATTTGAATTTCGCAGCCGCCATCTTTAATTTTTATTTTGACGTCACTATTGACTTCAGCAACTCCGAAAACTATAAAAATGACACCCATGAAGAAATATTTGAAAATTTTCGAAGCCACTATCTTGAATTTTCTCTTTGACCTCGATTTTTACAAGTTTAGACATACCGCAACCTGCTGAAAATATGGATGACATATTCGTAATCACCATCCCCAAAAACCCAAAATTCGACTACCCTAAAAAATGTCTCAAAAAAAAAATTGTTCCCGCCATTTGAATAGATAATAATACATTTAATGCAATTCATATCCGTAATCTACATCCATTTTACAAATAAATTATAACTAAGTTTAAATTTCTAAAACAAATTCCAATAATCTCACTTACTTTTATTTCGGTCCGAAAAAGTATCAACTTCGTTCAACCAGAGTATACAATACAGTAGTCACGTTTATACGTAAGTATTTTCTGCGAGAAAGCGACACAGCCGTGCTTCCAGGAGCGCCTCTGAGCGCGGAATGACGAACCGCGAGTGCGCGCGCGTTGAAAATGTATGGAGAAATTTGAGACCATTTCTTATTTTTCACATAAAAGAAAAAGTTATTTATTTGGAAATAAGTTTTTTAGCTTCACGTATAGAGGACTATATAAGCAACAATTCGTAACTATTTTTGAGTTAAAATTTGCAGTGGATTTAGCTATAATGGTTCCTATTCAGACCCCATTTTATTCAAAAAATTGCGATTGTTGTGATGGGGAAATCGTATTTGTGTGAAAATTTAGTATATGGCTATATATTGTTTATGTCGTTCTTCTGGAGATGAATATATCATCTTTAATTTGACATATGATATCCTCGCAGTTGTGACTCCTAAATCATTAAAATGGTACCTGAAAAGCACTGATATTTGTGGAAAAATGTGATAGCGTCCTTAATCTTTCGGGGAATACAGGCTTGATATTTTATATGTTATTTTTGTAAATATATTTTTACCGGTGGCCCGAAATTCAGCTAATTTAATACGTCATCACGACCAATAATAATAATGAATAGAATGAAATGGAGGTGTGAGCGGGTACATAATCTACTATGTAGATTAGGTAAAAAATATTTAAATCCACAGAATGATTAGGAGCTGATAATCAGCAATCAAATAATGCATATCACACCGTTATACACAACGCAGAAGTCGGAATAAGTCATTAAAAACTATGTTGTAATCGGGTTGATACGACTTTACTTTTGATAAGAATGCAATTCGATGTTTTCTTTCAAAACAAAACGTTGAAATTAGTATAAATAGTGGTCGTAGTGGTCGAAATTCTACCATTTTTAACCGACTTCAAAAAGAAGGGGGTTATCAATTCAAACATGTTTATTTAGGGTGACTGGTAATTAGTGACCGACATTTAAACACATGATTGTACCTACTCATCATTATGAACAACTTTTACTAAGGGATCAAACCCGAAATCGCGAAAAAAAATCAGGTGTTTCCTACATTTTGACGAGTTATGCGAACATTAATGTAGGGAACAGCTGATTTTTTTATGATGACCGAAAATTATTAGTGTCCGACCGAAAATGGATTTTTAGGGAAAAGAAGCTTCGGCTTTAGTTTTTTTTTCGGTCGAGAACGAAGCCGAAAATGAAAATGACATTAGAAAATACTTATATTTTCGCTGTATGCGTTCATGCGCGTTAAGAAAAATTACAACCTAACCTCGCTTTACCTTCAACTTCAAAATAAAATCGCGTCCGCCTAAGTTAGCTTGACTCATCCCGAAGTAAGCTGAAGTCACCTGATATTGCCGAGCTTTACGAAGAAGGCTGACTAACGCGTGACAATACACGCACTTCTGATTTTTGGCTTGGCCAAAGCTTCGGCTGGTTTATGACCGAAATCCAAAATATAGCCGAATCATGATTTTGTGGCTGAAACTGACCGAAACGAAGTTTCAGTCGGTCACTATCAGCTGCAACGTTGCCAACTTAGCAACTTTATAGCCAGATCAAGCAATTATTCGATGTCTGGCAGCTACACTTGTAGCTAGATTTTTAGCAAATTTTTCTAGCAACTTTTCGCAAGACGTGGGTACTTAAATACTTTCGAGATTTTGTAGTAGATTTTGTTGATTTTAGAAATAAAAATCGAAACCTGTTGTATTGTAAGGTGCGTGTAGAACAATAAATCCATGGTTTCATAAAATAGTTATTTTGCCATAAGTTAAACATTAACAACGGAACTATTAGGTAGCGTATTCGTGTTCGTTTTTATCTTTCAAAATACGAGTAGTTACCGCTGAAAAATGCACATCAAAATACAATTCAAAGGACAATATGAAACCGCAGCCATTGACAGCGTCTCTTCAGCTATTTTCGTTGAATAGGAAACATTTTTGCATGTTTATATTTTAATATTTTTTATAATTAGTTTTTTAATCGATTTCGATTCAAACCACAATTGTAATAAAAAAAAAATGCATTTAGCTACTTCTAGGAAGTTTTTCTGGTAAAATATTTGACAATCTAGCAACTATTTCCAAATATCTAGCTACTGACTAATGGTAGCAGTTGGCAACACTGCCCAGCTGTTTTAGAACACAATGGTTTGGCACGCGAAGATGGGAACAGGCCAGACGGAATGACCATAAAGCCCTGTAGGGATTAATGCTATCTTCCTAGAACGGGGGACTGTGCTGGGAAGTATTCAATTAGGTATTGGTCATCAAGTTGGTTTTAAGTGACGTTTCAGAGTGCAGCGAACACTTTAACAAATTCTAAATTCGTGCAGTAATTTCGGAGTTTAACTCTCAAAAAACAAACACACTGAAACCCATAATATTAGCACAGGGTAATTACTACTCCATAATATTTGTTTTGTCGCTAATGATCTGGCAAAGTGCCAGCAGAAAGCCCTTGGCAACAGGCGGGCCCCGAAGAGTTGTTTTGAAATTTTGGTTGTTTGGTCATCTTGAGAATAATATTAACATATGTGAGTGAAATGACCTGAGGGGCTCGTGGACAAATAAAAAACAGCCGCACGTGCCGACTGAATGTTAAGCTACGCTTACCGCGGTCGTTTCGTGGATGGGTGACAACTATTACATATCGATACCCTGCCCCCGCGTGTTGATTATGAGGTGATGATAATTTAGAAGTAAATTTAAACGGGCTGACGTGAATTCCAGGCAGGAATACCGGGCATTTTCTTTTTTGATGGTGGGAAATTATCAAATAACTTCTGCCGCTCTGGGTGGAGACTTTACTGACTAAAACCCAGCCGTGTTTCCTCAGTTGCCTGTGTGCCAGGGGCCTCGGTATCTAGTTTGAACAACCCGCACCCCTGGCAGGATTGGCCCTTGCGGACCCCACCAGTTGGTGCTGACATCTCTTTGAGGCGCGCGTGGAACACAACGCGGTCGCGTCGACCAGGGTTTGGTCCTTACTGGACAGCGAGCTACCCATTACTCATCCGCAAGCCCGCGCCTACGGTGGCCAGGAATCAGCCTGGGATTCCCGACGCCCAGGGCGTCTCCTGCGGCGACTAGGGCTGTGGAACCGGGCATTACGTACGGTTACCGAACGTCTGTGCGGCAGTAAGGCGCGTTCATTTGTCAGTACGTATAAATTCAAATCGTCATCCATACGTGACGTCAATGCTATGGGCCTAGCTAACGAGAATTTAATGCCCAATCGATGTACCGATTAGCAATATAACAGCTTGAAATAAACTCATTCCGGGACAAATACCGGAGGTGACACTTCCTGAATTATTAATGTCCTCGGAACGATCAATGGATAGATCCCGAGATAAATAAAATAAGTTTTTGAATAGATACACATCTTATCATCTGCCTAGCCTTTTCCCAACTATGTTGGGGTCTGCTTCTAGTCTAACCGGATGCAGCTGAATACCAGAATTTTACATGGACCGACTGCCTATATGACCTCCACAACCCAGTTACTTGGCAACACTGCCAAGACTGGTTGTCAGACTTTCAGGCTTCTGACGACCCGTAAGAGTGATGTGCCGTTCCCGGGAATGTTCCCAAAGTGGGAATGTTCCCAAAAGAATCTTTCCAGTGCCCGGGAATATTCCCAATTGCTGGGAACGTGTCGGTGAAACCACATAGAATTATGATAAAAGTAAAAATATAATAACATACAAAGTTACTGGTAAGATTTAGTAAGTAAGTAGATTTGACATGTAATAAGTACTCATTAAGTAACTTGTCGTTCATTGCATTAATTTTCATCATCATCATCATCAACAGCCTATAAATGTTCCAAATGCTGGGACACAGGCCTCCTCTCGGTGAGAGGAATTGGGCCGTAATCCACCACGCGGGCCCATTGCGGGTTGGTAGATGTCACATGTCTTCGAATTTTTAGTTCTAGGACATGCCGGTTTTCTCACGATGTTTTCCTTCACCGTTTTGAGAGCAGTGGTGATGAAATAATTTACACAAAGTAAAGCGCCTGTCTGGGTTCGAACTCACGACCTACAACTCGTAAGTCACGGCCGTTACCACTTGGCCACCACTGCATTAATTTTAGAAAGAGTTAAATAAAAATTTCGAATGTAGGAGACTAGGAGGTTTAGAGATTCATCATCATCATCATTTCAGCCGAAAGACGTCTACTGCTGGACATAGGCCTCCCGCAAGCTCCGCCACTTCAACCGGTTCTGTGCTTCCCGCATCCAGCGGACTCCTGCAGCCCTCACAAGGTCATTAGTCCACCTTGTGGGAGGCCTTCCAACTTTACGTCTTCCGGTATGCGGTTCCCACTCCAGAACTTTTCAGCCCCATCGGCCATCTGTTCTGCGAGCAATGTGCCCTGCCCACTGCCACTTAAGTTTGGCAATTCTTCGGGCTATGTCGGTTACCTTGGTTCTCCTGCGGATCTCTTCATTCCTGATTCGATCACATAGGGAAACTCTAAGCATAGCCCTCTCCATCGCCCTTTGGGTGACTTTAAGCCTTTTATGAGGCCCATTGTGAGCGACCACGTTCCGGTTTCATATGTCATCACTGGCAACACGCACTGGTCAAAGTCTTTCGTGTTGAGACATTGCGGTATGTGGGACGAGAAGATATTGCGAAGCTTCCCGAACGCTGCCCAGCCGAGTCGGATTCGACGATTGACCTCTTTCTCGAAGTTGGACCTACCTAACTGGACAGTTTGTCCTAGGTAAACGTACTCGTCCACAACTTTCAGTGCAGAGCCTCTGACCGTTACGAGAGTGTGTGTTACATGGGCATTGGAAATAACCTTTGTTTTGTCCATGTTCATCCTCCATGGTCTCAGCCAAGACAACTATATCATCGGCAAACTGAAGGTGAGTGATGTACTCGCCATTGATGTTGATGCCAGCCCCTTTTCAGTCCAGAACCTTGAAGACATCCTCCAGTGCAGCGGTGAAGAGTTTCGGAGAGATAACGTCTCCCTGTCTTACACCTCGCTGCAGAAGGATAGGTTTCGAGGTCCGGTCCTGAAGTCGGACTGATATGGTGGCGTTTTCGTACAGACACTTCGATGTACCGATAGTCGATCTGGTACCGTTGGAGGGACTGCAGTACAGCCCACGTCTCGATCGAATCAAAGGTTTTTTAGTAGTCCACAAATGCTAAACAGAGAGGCAGATTATACTCTTCGGTCTTCTGTATAACCTGCCGCAGCGTATGTATGTGGTCTACTGTGCTAAAGCCTTTATGGAACCTGACTTGTTCGGGAGGCTGGAAGTCGTCAAACCTGCGCGCTAGACGGTTTGTGATGACTTCGGAGAACAGCTTGTGGACATGGCTTAGAAGTGAGATGGGCCTATAATTCTTAAGAAGGGCATTGTCACCCTTCTTAAAGAAAAGTTTTGCCCTCGAGTATGACGGGTAAGCTTCTGGATGGCCTTAAGAACGGGTTTCCCGTCGGCCTTTAGGAGTTCAGCCGTGATTCTGTCATCACCCGGCGCCTTGTTGTCTTTAAAACTGTTTCAGAGCCATCTTAATCTCGTACAAGCTGACGTCCGGGATGTCTTCAGTATACTGTCAGGTCAATCTAACTTTTGGGTCGTTTGCCAGATTCGTAACGGGGTTTCTTGTTGACTTGTATAACTGTCCATAGAACCTCTCAATCTCTCTCAACAGCTCAGGCTTGGTGGATACGATCCTGCCTTCATCGGTCTTCAGTTTTGTAAGCTGACTCTGCCCAATAGTCAGATCCCTAGCAAAGAACTTGGAGCCTTTATTCCGTTATATTGCGTCTTTAATACATTCTGTATTAAAGCGGTGGAGGTCGCTTTTCAAGGACTTAGAGATCTGTCTATTAAACTGCCAGTACTCGAGCGCATCGTTTGAAGACTGCAGGACCATCTCGCGCCTCTCCTTCATGAGCTGCAAAGTGGGATCAGAGAGCCTCTTATTTTTATTGATTGATCGGGTCTTGAAAAACTTAGACCCGACCGTATGGACAGTTTCCATGAACCCATCGTTACCCGCATCCCGTCGTTCAGAGATTTTGTACAATATTTTGAAACGTTATTTGAATAGATTGGTAGAATACATTATTGTTTTCTTTTTTTTGTGTTTTATTTTGCAATCAGTTTTTAAAGACTATGAGCAGATGAGTTGTATGAAGGTCTGACAGGGAAGAGTTATTCCTCATCAGGAGCAAATTTCATATGAATAACGAAGCTCTCTCCAAGTTATCCAATTGTAGGATGTTGCGTCTTTTAAGTCTGCTGACACAAGCTGGTATTGTGAGTTGAGCGGCCAATTTGTTGGGATGTCTCTCCAGTCTGGATTGTTTGTTACGCCGACCCGGGGCCATAAATCTTGCCCAAACAATAAGTAAATAACATTTCTCAAAATTAGCATCACACCTGCACAGTTAAAAGGATAGTTTTTTTGTTATCAGTTTAACACTCCAACTAACTACATCAATTAACTGCCGAAAATTCTCAGTAACACATTGTGGGTGTAAAAGATATGCATTTAATTTCTATCTTTTTTTATTTTATTAAGAAACATGCGTTAAAGAAGCCTAATCTAAAAAGTTCAAAAAAGAAAAAATCTTGAACTTTTGCGTTAGTGTTCCCACTAACTGGGAATGTTCCCGGGCACATGGGAACATTCCCGGGAACATTCCCGTTGGGAAGTTACTGGGAACGGGAATGTTCCCACGGCACATCACTACCCGTAACGACAGATGTACAGATCTATTCTATACAGGGTAAGTTTTTATCCAGAGCGCAAACTGTAACCATGAATTCAGCATATCATTCTAGACCTACCGCAGAAATTTTTCCCCGGTTATAAAAATAAAAATCTGCTGTTTCATAGAAAAGTGCAATACCTACGCGGTCAAAATGTATAGAACAGCTGTTTTTTTTTGTACAACCGGCGAAAAATGTCTGCGCTAGGGGGTCTAGAATGATATGCTGAATTCATAGTTACAATTTGCGCACTGGATAAAAACTATTCCTGTATAAAAGAAAAATCCAACACTACGAATCTAGAACTTTCCTTGTCATGATTAAAATCAACAAAAGTACTTTACAAACTAGGCTATGTGCCTACTGTTTTCAAGACGACTTGTCGGCTGTTGGCAATATACAGGATAAGTTTTTAACCAGTGCGCAAACTGTAACCGCTGGGTCTAGAATGATATGCTGAATTCACGGTTACAGTTTGCGCACTGGTTAAAAATGTATCCTGTATATAAATGTGAAAGTTTTTGTCCCGGTGGTACGGAACGTACGTTCCCGTGGGATCATTTTCGGCCCTCGGATCTTTCCACTGGCAAAATCTGGTATGTTATAGAGCACACGCGATAAAGGTATTTAAATATTAATATAATATCACGCCTATATTCCTCGAAGGGAAAGGCAGATCTGCACTCATAGTACACCCATTTTTCGATATTTATCTTGAAGTCCCATGTAAAAGGGGGCGAACATATTGCCATCAACCGGGCCATGAACTGAGAACCAGATGGGAAAAGCTAATAACACTTTACACGACCGAATCGAACACAAGGCTATGTTCAGCAGTAGTGCTTGCGACAACTACACCAACGGTTTTCATCTGTTAATGTTTATTAACACAGATATTGCCAGCAACCGGACAGAAATCAAGACTCCGGGAAGCTATTGAGGAATTCCAGATAAAAAATATATTAATAAGTGAAAAACACATCGTACTGCAAATAAGTACCTGGGTACCTAAACTTTTTTCTGGGTTCAATCATCGCATGACTTCTCCCGCTCTGGGCGTAGCGGTAGGGCATGTCAAAGTTTTACTGACGAAAACCCACCCATGTTCCTTCAGTTGCCTGTACCAGGGCCACGGTAACTTTTTTCAAAAAATCCGCGGCCCTGGCAGGTAGGTAAACACGGCTACACATCAAACAATAAAAAAAAACAGTTTACGCTGATCTCGCATTGTACGCAAATCCTATACAATGCGAGATCAGCTTATGCTGGAAATGTATAGCTTGATGTGTAGCCGTGTGTACCTACTCTTCATTTAAAAGTGCAAACCCTAGGAATTCTAAAAATCTCTCGATACAAGCATTCCATTACGTAATCTGCAATAAACCGTAGCAATGCTTAGTTAAGTGCAGTCAAGTTGAAGGAATCCCAGGGGCATCACGAGGTACCGCTTCAAAGCTGAAAAATTATTTCCTATGTAATTGTGGAATGTTCTTTGGTACAAATTAAAGGCACTGATTTATTCGCTCTCACAGAATTTTTGACTTTATCTATACTATCAGAGAGTTCACAATCCTTTGGTAGAGCAATAGTTTTTAGTATTACAGTGAGTGGAGTGTTTGCAAGACTCTGTGGTCGTGGTTTCGCTTATAGCTAGTCTATGTAAGCTCTATGCTTTTGTGGTTTTCTATTAATTAAATTCTTACCCTTCTTAGAGACTGAAGGAACGCGGGTGGGTTTTAGACAGTTGACACGCCCTCCTGCTCCACCCAGAGCGGGAGAAGTTATTTGATGGTTTCTGACCGTAAAAAAATAAAACTGTGCTTAGAGGAATGTGAGCTTTGGGTTGTACGTAGACTAAATACTTCTATGTGAGGTTATAAACAAGATCAAGTTAATTTGTTTATGATTTCTATGCACATCCGTTTTTAGGGTTCCGTACCTCTAAAGGAAAAAACGGAACCCTTATAAGATCACTTTGTTGTCCGTCCGTCCGTCCGTCCGTCCGTCCGTCTGTCAAGACCGTTTTTCTCAGGAACGCGTGGAGGTATCAAACTGAAATTTCTATATGATACTTAGTTCTACTGTCCCTGGAAGCTGTAGAAAAATCAACCTTCTAAGTCAACGCAATCAAAAGATACAGCCATTTAGGCCGCAAAATTCCGCAAATTTTCGAAACTCGCACGGGAATCAAAACCTACAGGGTACTTCCCGTGAACTTAGAATCTTGAAATTTTGTACGAAGTCACGTCTTATAGTACAGATATAGGAAAAATTACGAAAACCGTAAATTTTTAGTTTCGTCATATAAAAAAAATTTTTTTTGACAATTTTGAACTTTTACTTATATACCCACAGGTTTGTACGGAACCCTCGGTGCGCGAGTCCAACTCGCACTTGACCGGTTTTTTTTTTTTATAATGACAAGCAACTAAGGCACTGTCAGCCAACTTTAGGTTCATGTACGGAAATATTTTTATCATGTTTATATTATTAAGGGCTGATTTTTCAATAGTCCAATAACTATTATCTGAGGAAGAAATCTTACCGGTTTGCATATTTTAACCCGACTTCAAAAAGAAGGAGGTTATCAATTCGACATGTTTATATGTTTTTTTTTATGCATCAAATCAAATCAAAATATTTTATTTCATTTAAACCTGCATGGGCACTTATGAAACGTCAGAAGCTAGGTGCACGGTTCCAAATTGTCGCTTCCTATGGAGAAGAGCCGGCAAGAAACTTCACGGTTACTCTTTTAAAAATAGTATGTTCGGGGATAACTCCGTCATATACAGTATAAGTTTTTATCCAGTGCGCAAACTGTAACCATGAATTCAGCATATCATTTTAGACCCCGTAGCGCAGTAATTTTTCGCCGGTAATTCAAAAAATAAATAAAAAAACTAGCATTGCCATACATTTTGACCACGTAGGTATTGCACTTTTCTATGAAACAGCAGATTTTTTATAGATCTAATGATGCGTTTCAGAGACCTACAACGGAACTGTTCAAAAAATGACAGCAAATCAACCGCAATTGCTGCTATCGCATAAATATGCATTGTTTTGACCCCAAGGATGAATAAATTTGGAATTGGAACAGCCGACTTCCGGAAAAACACTACAAAGTGGAAAATAACTTTAATTTCGGAAGTCGGTGATTTATTTTTTTGTCACCCCCTGGTTGTTGTTTTTTTAGGAAAAAGTTTTTATCCATACAAAAGCTGTCAAACTGACATTTTATTCCTCAGATGAAAGTTATCTGACTATTTAAAAATCAGTCCATAAAGATTTACCTACAACAGTTTGTCACAGTACCTAGTTGCCTATAAAGTGAATTATATAGATAATTATTTTTAGCAAGTGTTGATTAGGGAATAACCCCAATAACTAAGTAATAGTCTACATTAATCACGTTATTAAGAGTACAAAGGGCTACAGTATACTTGTTCCAATTAAATTGGCTGACAAAACTCCAGTGACGTCATGGGTATCAATCAATATCTAAACGTGATAAACTATAGGAACAGGGTGCAGAGTTCACTCATAGAAAAAGGAGGATTCTCCGACCTAATGGGTGTCGCGTCTGGTGGGCTACTGCCCAAGGATTAATGTCGGGACGTTATATGCAGGGTTAGTTTTCAAAGACCTGTTTTTAAGGGTGTGGTACAGACAATCAGACTAAACAAGTTTGTCCAGGAGACCAACACCGTAATCGCGAAAAAATTAAACTCAGCTGTCCCATACATTTAGATGGGATGGTACAGAAAGGTTCTGGAGTGGCGACCGCGTACCGGAAGACGTAGAGTGGGAAGGCCTCCTACAAGGTGGACCGATGACTTTGTGAAGGCCACAGGAATCCGGCACGCACGGCTTTGAGAAGCACAAGACCGGTCGAAGTGGAGGAGGTCTATGTCCAGCAGTGGACGTATTTCGGCTGAAATGATGAATGATGATACATTTAGATCGAGTATATAGGTATTTGCAGTTTTGTATGGGAGAGTTGATATTTTGTTTGCGATTACGATATGGTCCCATGGAAGAATTTGTACAGTTTGATGGTCTCCACCAGAAAATTAAATTTGGCAGGTCTTTGTAAACTAACCCTGGGCTTATGTCTATGCTAGTCTCATGGAAAACTGTGCTTTTTAACACGCTTTTATTAGCTTCAACTTTATGTTTGTTTGTTTGTAAGCATGTTTGTAACCGATTCCTTTGGACTTGATTTTGACCCACTTCAAATGGTCAGATTTCATTTAAACTTTGTAGACTTATCGAGGACCGATGACAATTCAATAATTAAAAAAAAAAAAAACTGAAAAATTACTCTTTTTTAGTTAGCAGAACTAAAAAATTTAAAATAAATGATTGATAAAAAAAAAAAAAAAAAAAAAATATTTGCGATGATTTTGCGTGACGTCAGTGTGATGCGTAATACGCATGTGGCGATGTATAGATGCCGCCACATATCCAAAAAAGAAACTTTTTCCTAAACACATATGTATTTAAAATACTATGCGGCAGGTAGTGTATGAGTTTGATTATTTTATTTTGTTGTATTATCGCTTATGATATCGATACCCGTCACTTTTACGGAGTCTACTAGCTAATTTAATTTGACCCCACGTACCTATACATATCTACCTACATATAGCAAACGCCGCAGACTTGTTCGTTCCTATCGGAGTAACGTAATTTGTGAGCTTGCTGCCAACGGACGCCAGTCTATAATATTAAAATTGAATTTTTCGCAACTAATCTTGTAAACTTAAGCTAATAACTTAGAATAAAATTGTGATGCTTGGCTTTTCTTTGCTTCGGAAAATTCTTGAGTGAATAAAGGCTATAGGAAAATCTAAAATTGTATTGTTTTGCCTGTTAGGTATTAGCCTCGGACTCTCGGGCAATAGAAATGTCAATGCAACCAATGTGTCTTTTCAATTGAAAAAATACGTGTATGTAAGGCGGGGTCAAATGAAATTAGCTAGCGAAACTCTAAAGACGTGATGGGTGATTTGATGTCTTTTTTGGGGTCAACGACCGCTGGTACTTTTGTTACTTGAAGTTGTGTTGTGAAAATCTGTTTTCATTTTTCTGTGAAGTTTATTCAGAAAAAAAAACCAAATTTTAAACTTATATTTCTATTGAATAGACTGGGATCGCTGACCCCACAAAAAAAACATGAAAATATTTGTTTTTTATTTTAATATAACATTAGTAAACACGATAAAAAAAAAAATCGCGTTTGTGAATTTTTGCTAGGTAATTTCATTTGAGCCTGTATACCTGCCTAAGTCTAAGGACATTTTATTTTTGCTCATGTGCTATTGAATGAAAAATAACGTTTTAGGTATTCCTTTATTTTTACTGGTACTAACGGCTACACATCAAGCTATACATTTCCAGTATATGCTGATCTCGCATTGTATAGGATTTCCGTACAGATGTATAACTTGATGTGCAGCCGTGTGTACCTATGGAGGAATGAGGAGCTCATCTACATTGTCTTTACATGACCTGACTAAGAATATGTATGGACTTTAAAGATAATTTGATCCTTGTGTTTGTTTTTTCGCCCGTTCTTCTCAGGGGTAGCCACATAGGAAATGTCGAACGCAAAAGCGATTGTCCTATTTTCAGCACAAATAATTTCATTTCATTGCGCTATGCGAAAACGGTTATAGAAAACATCGTGACGAAACCGGCATGTCCTAGAATGAAAAATTCTAAGACATGTGACATCTACTAACCCGTATTGAGGCCTTGTGGTGTATTATGGCCCACTCAGAGAGGAGGTCTGTGTCCCAGCAGTGGGAACATTATTGGCTGTATACAGAAAAAATTCTGTGCTAGCGGGTCTAGAATGACATGCTGGTTAAAATTTTATCCAGTATGTGTTGTGTGACAGGTCCCGAAAGTCTGACCTCAAGATACCGCAATACATGGCTCGCCGGAAAACCTCGAGATATTTAAATTACAATTGTAAAAATAGATTGTATCAATGTAAATACTATGTACTGTATGTATAGTAAATCGCATGTTTCCGACAGTTAAATACCCATGTATGATAATTTCATAATGTCACACACTTGACACTTTGCTTCTACTTTGATAACAGCGATGTTATCACCTGATAATTAAATTATGTAATCTGGAAACTTAGGTACTTCATTATTTTAATGAGGGAATGTATCGTCGACCTCACAAGTCTTTGAACACACAATATGTAGTACAAAATGGCTAACCTTTTCTACTTTTAATCAAATTGCTGACAAAAAGTTTTTCTAAGTAAGTTTAGCTCAAAAAATAGAGAAAATATTTCACCCACATTCTTCTTTCACGAATAGATAAATTATTGCTTAAATAGCAAGTAATCGAAAATAAACAAATACAATAGAAAAATATAAGAAATAAAACGAAAAAGAGATATTTTAAAATAGTTTCCCAAAATTGTCTTAGCGCCCGATCCGTTCCATCAATGAGTTCGATCAGCTCATCAGAAACTTGATTTAGGGGCGTGCCGAGGCATTTTTGTTGATGATGATACATTTAGCAAACGCAATGTAGGATTGTTTTTTTACGGATTTTAAAGCTTTCCGGTCTACTCAAATATTTTTTGTTTTATTCGTTTTTCTAGATTCTTATTTTTGTTAGGGTTCCGTACCTCTAAAGGAAAAAACGGAACCCTTATAAGATCACTTTGTTGTCCGTCCGTCCGTCCGTCCGTCTGTCAAGACCGTTTTTCTCAGGAACGCGTGGAGGTATCAAACTGAAATTTCTATATGATACTTAGTTCTACTGTCCCTGGAAGCTGTAGAAAAATCAACCTTCTAAGTCAACGCAATCAAAAGATACAGCCATTTAGGCCGCAAAATTCCGCAAATTTTCGAAACTCGCACGGGAATCAAAACCAGGGTACTTACCGTGAACTTAGAATCTTGAAATTTTGTACGAAGTCACGTCTTATAGTACAGATATAGGAAAAATTACGAAAACCGAAATTTTTTAGTTTCGTCATATAAAAAAAAATATTTTTGACAATTTTGAACTTTTACTTATATACCCACAGGTTTGTACGGAACCCTCGGTGCGCGAGTCCAACTCGCACTTGACCGGTTTTTTTCTATATTGTAGTTAGATGATGAATAACTTGCTTAAAATCCGTTAAACGCATTTTTTTAAAATGATTATCTAGCTTTTGCCAGAAGCTTCGCCCGGATGGAGGTCGAAAATTATCCCACGGGAGCGTACTTCCGCGATAAGAACTATTATAAGTGTGTGTCACTCCACGTTATAATCTATCTGTGTGCCAAATTTAATCCGAATCCGTTCCTCCGTTTTTGCGTGATTAAGTAACAAACATCTATACACAAATTTTCACATTTATATTTAATGATTATGATATTACGATTATGATATTATTGTTATGATCATGATTATAATTATAATTAATAGTAGTATTTGTTGAACTCAAGCAGCAATAGCTTCTCTACAATTTGACTTGCTACTTGCACCAATCTTACCCAGACACAGTTTTTGATTTCCTGTACCATCCTTACTACATTTGTTGTTCCTTTCGCTTAAAGCCACAGCATAGAAACTACGTGCAATTTGTGGAAGTGTGTCTGCAGTCCATTTCCTATTTACGAACACTGCTGGATGTCATTTCCTTAGTCTGCAACGCTGCAAGATAAGCAGGTTTCTGTTCCTTTTCATTTCACCTTATTGTGTACGTGATTCAATGTTTTCTATCTGTTTCGCCTTCGGAAAATATCGTCTGGTACTCTATAGATTCTTAAGGGTTGTCTTATGAAGACTTATATTGCGCTGACTGTAATATTGTAAGTGCTGTACCAAATATTTTGACTTTAAAGCAAAGCTATTTTAATACTTTCCAAGTTCCCTTCCCTTACCTTGCTCCTTGTTCCTTGTTCAAACTATCTAACTGTCATTACATTCAAGGAAAAATTTACCTTGTCGTTTTATGACGTGTCTGTGACATTCAATCTAAGGGTGGTATAGCCATTAAGAGGCGGATATACATACATATTTACTTATATACAAAAATAAAATAAAATAAAAGAATAATTAGAAATAAATCATTAATTAATTTATCATTTTTAATGCAATCTATATTATTGGCATGCTATGATGATAAGTAAAACAACATGTAGGTATGCATTAGGTTATAATTTTTTTAAACAATTTTTCTAAACCATGTTGTACGTATCTAAATAAATATTTTTATATTTCTATAATTAATAAAGCAGTAACGAAGTCGAGACATCAAATGTTCTTACATTGAACATTTTATTAATTTATTAAGAACAGTCAAAGTAGAAAAAAGTGTCATTGGGAACGACTATGATGCCAAAAATACTTAAGTTTTTAATTTGTCTGCTTCTATGGATTTGTGTTCCGAATTGTCGCAAACCGATTTGCATGAATTTCGATATTTATAACTTAGACTATCACATTAGTTCGTTCCCGTGGGCTATTTTCCGACATTCACGCGGGCGAAGTCGCGGACAAAAGCAAGTACAATATATGTGTGTACTGCAAAACGAAAACTAATAACGATATCATACCAGTTTAGCCTACTAAAGATCCATTTACAATACGTGATGTTAATACTAACTACACAGCACAGAACCAAATAGGTATGCAAAACCGATCCTTTCCGACGTCTGAACGATGATATAGACATTCCGATACCCTTTCTAGGTTACGGTAAAACCAATAGTGATGGCAAAGACAGCTTGACAGCAGTGACGTGACAACACTAGACTAAAAAGTCCTAGGAAAAAGCGCTAATCTGCGATGGAAAATGAATGGAGATACTGATAGTGAAGCAACAATTTTGGATTTTGTACTGTGAATGTATGTTTAGGGGTTTGATTTTTATATAAAAACACTAGCAGCTCTCCGCGGTTTCACCCGCGTAGTTCCCGTTCCCGTGGCAATTCAGGGATAAAATATAGCCTATGTCACCCGGGGATAGCGTAGCTTCCCAACAGTGAAATAATTTTTAAATCGGTTCAGTAGTTTCGGAGCCTATTCAATGCAAACAAACAAACAATCAAATCTTTCCTCTTTATCATTAGTATAGATATAGATAAACATAAAATAAAACTAGCTTCAACTTTTTTACTATTCAAAAGTGTCCGTAAATAAATGCTTTAAGTTTGAGTGTGAAATAAAAATTAGCTAACATAAACGTTAGTGTGCATTGTAGAGGTATATCTAGATTTTAAAAAATTGCAAGAGGAGATTTATGAATGTTTGAAAGGTAAGGTTAGGATGTATGTTTATTTTGACATTATTATAAAAATGTCATCAAAGAGCATTCAGATGAACGCGAAATTCAATTTATTTCACTTGTTTTTGTAATTTGCAGGTCAGGAATGAATTACTATTTCATGGAAAAGGCATTGAATTGAATTCCGTGGGTTACCCTGGCGCTCCCTTTTTTAACACGCTTTTATTAGCTTCACCTGTATGTTTGTTTGTGACTCCTTTTTTGGAAATGATTTTGACTTCAAACGGTCGGATTTCGTTTAAATTTTGTATACTTATCGAGGACCGATGTCAATTCAATTGAAAAATCACGCTTTTGTAGTTAGCAGAACTAAAAAATATAAAATAAATAATAGTTAATAAACACGCTTTAAAACCAAACTAAAAAAGTAGAAAATAATTTAATTCTATTAATAAGCGCGGGGTGCTTGATATTAATTGATTATAAAAAACCTCAAAAAGCACCCCACGATTTTTAATAGAATTAAATTATTTTCTACTTTTTAGTTTGGTTTTAAAGCGTGTTTTTAAAATATTATTTATTTTAGATCTGTGCTTCGATCAAGACTTATTGACCATCTTTACATACCAAGAGCCCTCCGTGGCGCGTAAAACACATTAAGCCGTTGATCCCGGCTGTCAGTCGTGGATCTTTGATAGTCGTTACGGGTCGTCAGAAGCCCGAAACACAACAACCAGTCTTACCAAGGGGTATCGAATAACACCCACTACCTAACTAGGTGGTAGAGGTCAGATAGGCAGTCGCTCCATGTAAAATACTGGCATTGCTGCATCCGGTTAGACTGGAAGCCGACCCCATAGTTACCGACTACATACTTAGTTGAGAAAAGGCATCAGTTCAGATGATGCTTCGATAAACAATTTATCGGACATCATTTAATGTTCACTATCCGCAATGCAGTATAGTTTAAAAATCAGCACAGACCATAATGTGGCTATCATAATTAATCAATCATAATTTGAAAATGTAGATATAATTATATTTTCAATTTAACGTTACCTATGTTAAACTTTTCTGATATAGCTATGAATAATATTAGAACAATATGAGTGACAGTTGGCACTTACACTAATTATAAATCACTAATTAATTACTGACAGATTTGCACGCTAATGGCCACCGGACACGATATTAACTCATTTGCTGTAACGCGTATCTCATGTAGAAACTTACATCGCAATTTGGTTGGGTTCAAAACAAAATGGCCGTTGGAAATGGAATTAGTTTATTTTGTTGCCAGTTTGCCAATTACATTATTTGATTTAATTTTATTGGTTTTAAAATTTATTATATAATTTATTTGGTAACAGCTATTTTTTTACTTTATTTGATTTATGATTTCTATAAATTTATGTTTCGCAATGGGTGTTATTTACCTGATTTTTTTATTATTTAACTAGCAGTTACACCGCGACTTCATCTTCGTGAAAATTTGCCCCCCAACCCAACCGTGCTATTGCTTCATTTTCATTTAGCGTTCCTTCAGTTTTTTTTTTGTTTTGCTCATTTCCTAAAAGTCGTTGCGTGTTGTTAAATATCCTGTAACTTTCCTTAAGATTTGGGCTATCCAAAGCATTTTTTTTTTAATTCGACTCCTCGCTCCAGAGACTACCCCCTACACATAAACAATTTTTACCAGTTTATAACTTTAGTATAGACATGGGCTAAGTATAGGTCCCTGTGGAACGACGGGTGTTTGAGTCTTGTTTTAGTAGAAACTAGTTAAAGTCAAGACGATTTTATGGGTTCATTGATGGCTTGAAGTACACTTGACTGCATGTTGGTGGAAACACGTTAACCTTGAGCGATCCTACCGTAGGACGTAGTTTAAATAGATTGAGAGGCCATCATACCCTGGGTTTGAAACTACTGACGAGACGCCTGTACTGTGGTCGGAGGCCCGACGGTAAAATTAAATGAATGTTTATTTATGTAAGTAGATCTTTTAAGACACTTTTACACGTAAATTTTTATTGGTCAGTATTTTAAAACTAAATGGCGCCGGAATTTTCTAGCTGACTGATCCATGAGAAGAAATGACTTTTAAAGTCCAAACATTACATTATTATAATTTTATGTGAGTCTAACAATGCAGGGCAAATGGTCCAGGGAAGAAAGAGTCATTGCAGCTTTGAGCTGACCTGACCTAACAGACGGCATACATGCATCAGTCATCGTGTAGCGCAACCCTCTCTTTTCAAGATTGAAGAAAGTACTTAAAGGACATGAACATGCTCGAAATCTCAACAGGATTCTTGGCAATTTAGTCTCGGCTTAGTATGGCAATTAAAATATCAGGTTAATTGCCGTAGGTAGTAAATTTTCGTACTTAACTTTTTAAATATGGACATTGTACAGATTTTGTATTGTATGACGCATGATTTTTTAAACCTACTGAAGTCATCCGACTGTGACATTTGTACATGCGATATAAAATTGTATATTATACTGAAATAAGACACTACATTTTACTGAAATAACAGCCACATTTTATAAAACTTTCCATAATATACTACGTTTGTAGTTTTGCTTACAGTAAACATGTTTTTTTTTTTAAATATGGGTTTTCGCTTTGCCTGAATTAAATGTATGATTTTATTTTTAAAGGAGAATAAATAACTCACGCTTTAACGGCTGAAAGGCACATAGGCGAACAAAAGTTTGAATAATAAGAATAAAGCGGCCAAGACCGAGTCTGACTCGGTCACGAAGGGTTCCTTAGCACCGTTCAATATTTAACACAATGTACAATTTTTTGTTACTTAAAAAAAAAACGTCGAATGAAACGTTTCTCGTATTAAGTATCCCTTGATATTTTAAACTTAAATTTAAATACACACAGTCAACATTTCATGCATCTATCTATTACAAGTCAAAAGATACAGCCTTGTGAGTCCTGTGACAGACATACGTACCTATAGCGGAGCCTTATTATGCCGTTGGCAATCTTTGGGTACAGAAAATACCTCCATCAAAGTTCTTTAAATAACTCAAACTTTGTCCTTCTGAATTCAGCTATGAAATTATCACCTTCCGCTACATTTTGGCATGTACAAATTAGTGATGACGTATAGCCTCTAATTGGCCAATTAGGTACAACAGCATATAATAGTCCAATTCAAATCATTTTTCGAACTGCTTAGTAATTTACGTTTGCCAAATTACGTTTCACAAAATGGCTTCTTTGTTAACTATACGTATTAGAATGAACAATTTGCTTGCAACAACATAGGTTCTTGATAATAACACAACAAGATGAGTCTGATGAGTTTTCCTTTTGACTATTCATCATCATTTCATCCGTAAGGACATAAGCCTCCCGCAAAAGGGGGGGTTTGCCATAATCGCCACGCTTGGCAGGCGGGTTGGTGATCGCAATATGGTAGTAAAATGCATAGAGAACGCTGCTGCCCATTCTCTAGTAAGTTCGTCGCCTTTTACGACACCCACGGGAAGCAATGGGATCGTGCTATTCTTTTACGTCCGGCACCACATGGAACCTACTTTTTGACTATTATGAATTTGTAATATTTCTACACTAGGGTGTTTGATCATATGCCGAATTCATGGTTTTTTTTTGAGGGTGGGAAATCATCAAATAACGTCTCCCGCTCTGGGTGGTGCGGGAGGGCGTGTCAGACTTTTACTGACTAAAACCCAACCTTTGTTCCTTCAGTTGCCTGTGTTCCAGGGGACACGGTTTCGTACAACCCGAACCCCTGGATTCATGGTTACATTACAGTTCACGCGCCGATTTTCCTGCCACTCTGTTTTTGACAACATATTTTTCGATACACGCTGTATATTGTCTTTTTTTCTATATAAATCTAACAGTATTCATCCGGGTTCTTACTAGGCATATAAGCATGGCATTATCAGTCTATTACATTCCCACTGCTGGGACACAGGCCTCCTCTCTGAGAGAGGGAGTGGGTCGTAATCCACCACGCGGGTTTGGTGCGAGTTGGTAGATGTTACATTGATTCGTTAGTAACAGTATTAGTTTAAGAAATTTTGTATGTAAGTATGAATATTCTTGTGACTTTGTTGTTGGATTGCTAAAATATATAAATTCGTTAACTTTTATAAGAGCAGGAAATAATTTATACACAGTTAAGCACCTGTCTGGGTTCGAACCTACGACCTACAAGTCCTACAACTAGGTTTGCCAATCGTACTTTAAAATAGAGTTTTGCACTCTTTGTCTTATGGGTGTACTCTATATGCTATAACACTAATAGAGTACGCCAAAATACTCCTTTTCATAAACTATCTTTTCTGAGGCAAGTAATTTCGTTTTTCTGTGGTTTTTCTATATTTTCCACTGTGAGACTTGACTATTTATCGCTCATAAATGTGAAGTGGCGAGAAGCGAGGAATGGTAAAATGAGGTCTTGATCCTATATTAACGTAGAATTAGGATGTTTGAAGTCCTACAATTCTTGTAAAATCTAATAAAATAAAAAAATAAAATGTAACGCAAAAAGTGCTAGAAAATACATAAAGACAAATGAATAAATGGTACACACGGCTACACATCAAGCAATACTTTTCCAGTATAAGCTGATCTCGCATTGTATAGGATTTCCGTACAGTGCGAGATCAGCGTAAACTAGAAATGTATAAGCTCGATGTGTAGCCGTGTGTACCTACTCTTTTTCATTAATCTGTACTCTTCATTTACTCTCTGAAATCAGAAATACTCTACTTCTCCTAGAAAATGTTAACAAAAACAAAAAAAAACCCTACCTACAACACGTAAGCCGCAGCCGTTAGGTACAGAGGCCAGCACATCAAGCTACCCCAATCTGTCAAATTTCTTTCATAGTTTTTCAACTTTATCACAAAGGAATAAGGTTTATGTTCAATTGGGAAAATTTGACAGGTTGGGTTAGCTTGACCTGCTGGCGACTGTACGACTGGGCTTGCTATAGTCATATTATCCACACTGTGATAAACATTGACGTCATCGTTGCGTCCACCATTCACTACTTATTTACAGCTATTCGTTATTCACCGTTTAAGTATATTTTATTAATAGTGTGCTAAAAAGAGTGTTTGAATAAATGCAGCTGCAATTTTACCACAATTTCACGGTCTCTAATGACAATGGTCGTGATTGACGTCAACCTCATTCACTGGTAAAATGACAATGGACTCAATATTATCTATTATTTCAATAGTAGCTGTTGCCCGAGGTTTCGCCCGCGCGGATGACGTAAGTTGTCCCACGGGATAACGTTAGCGGGCCAGAAAGTAGCCTATGTTACTCCTTATAACATCACCTATCTGCCAGCGAAAGACCCGTCAAAATCTACACAGCCGTTTCGGAGGTTAGCCGTAACTGGCACACAAATAATGTTTTTTGTATAAGTGGTTAGTTACCGTTACCGCTTTTAGTTTAGAAAAAAAATGACGCACCGTCAGACACTTCCATTATGTTTATTTGTATAGATAATTCACTACAAGTACTTTTTTCTACATAATAGGTAACACTGTAACAATATTATTACTTCACACTATTACTTGAGTCAGCATGGCATGAAAACAAACCTATGTAAGTATGGTTTCCACAAGGCAAACATCGTCTGTTATGAGAATTTAAAGGTATACTTTTTATACATCTCATATTAATTCTATCTTCTATTGAAAACAAATCTATCTTACTGTACTTTGCAATCCCTTGAACAGTGTTAGGAAAAAGAGCCGCAGAGCCCCAATTCTGTATGGTTTTAATGATTCCCCGCGGAATCTTACTACCTTCAAACTACGTCAGTAGGTATCGTGTTTTTTAGAAACCAATATAACGGTAAGGAATTGAAACGTTATATACTGTATGTTCCAAGACAATTTGTCGATATTATTAATACGATATTAGCAGATTTCGTGTGTGATTGACGTGGTTACGAATAAGGGATCGTTAAGTGGTCATAGTGAATTCAGGCCCGGAACTATGTGCCGGTCTAATCTGTAAAGACTCCCACAAACAAGCGCGACAGGACTCTCGTAGAACAATTTCTATGAAATCAACATGGAAATCGTTCAACATGGTGTCGCGTTGCGCCTATCTGAAGAAGCCTTAAAAATCACAACGTGAAATCATAGGTGAAGTTAAGGGAAATAAGGATTAATTTTATATAATTATATTTTATAGATTATAGTTAAGAAATAAAATATATTTTACTTACTAGATAATATTAAGCAAATCGAACTAAAAGACTAGATTTTGAATTACTATTTCATGAGAAGTCATTCAACGGAAGAAAATCTTACGGTGACATGGATTTCGCATTGTCGTTGCGGGGGGGCTCAGTAGCCGTGGTCTCCCAGCCACGGTGAAGCGAAGAGGAACCCCAAGGTGGGGCCGCTCGTCAGGGCTTTTGCCTCCAAGCCGACGACGTAGCGGCCGAAAAAAGTAAGTTGCGGCAAGGTGCACTGCAACTGAGGTGGGCCGCGATGTCGAATGGGAGGCATCGCGGCTGAGGGGTATAGACTGCGGCGTAGGAGGAGTGCCGGTACTTTTGAGTAGGGCTCTTCCCTTCCGTGGCCTGGACGGGGCCGCCACCGTTTGGTGGCGAATACCGTCGCCACTGGCACTCGGGCAACTGAAGGAACACGGGTGAGTTTTTAGTCAGTAAAAGTCTGACACGCCCTCCTGCTCCACCCAGAGCGAGAGAAGTCACTTGATGATTTCCCACCCAAAAAAACTGTGACATAGAAAAGGATACCATTTTATTATAAATAAGCCTTTGACAAAAAGGGTGTTAGACTATTGTAATAGCATGCACAACCTGAGACATGGACCTAACAGAGTGTGATGTAGTTACAAGCCATTAATTACAGTTCCAATACAATTTCGATGACATATGAGCTTCCTTGTGTATGTAGCTGTGTGAGTAATCGATATAACCACGTCGTTACGATGCTACGTCTCGTCGATTTCGGTTAGGGATGAGCCCGTCTTGAGCAATATTATCGATGTTATTGTAGAAGCATAGTACTATTATTAGATACTGGTATTCAGCTGCATCAGATTAGACTGAAAGCCGACTTCAACTTACTTGGGAAAAGGCTATGCAGATGTGGTTATACAGGAAAAGTTTTTATCCAGTGCGCAAATTGTTCGACGAGAATTCTGACCCCTAGCACACAAATTGTTCGACGGTTATACAAAAAGAAAATAATCAGCTGCAGCTTCATAGAATAAGCAGTTTCATAGAAAATGTATTGCATTTTCTATGAAATGTAATGATGTTGTATTACAGAAAGATTACGCGCGGGCTGGCATCGTCGCTTGTAAGTATAATTCTTTTATTGAACACAAATCAAAGTACCTACCTACCTACTTTTTTTTTCAACCAAGCCCTAGATCGTTCGACTCTTGAATTAAAATATTTAATCGTATTACTGCAAATAGAAAACAATTGCTGGTATGTCGAGTTTTAAAAGTAAATACCAAAATAATTGTTAAAAAATTGCATACAAATTTATCAAACTGTAAGTGATGATAAACCATAAACTACCAATGATCTAGTGCTTGGCTGAAATAAAATAGTACTTTGAGCCCTAATAAGATAATCACCTAAGGATTTACAAGAAACCATCTGATTGCTCTGCTTACCCCTTTAAAAAACACAACCTTGAAGCTACGTTATACAAAAATGAGGTACCTTATACGGTGAATTTTCCTTTATAAACTCATGGGTAGCTTTAATAAGCAGCGGCAACCTGTTTCCTTTTTTCCCCGACGAGTGTTGCCAGCACAGAAAATCGATTGAGCGAAATTTCATCTCGGAGACTCAAGTCGGTACCGGCTAAGCTCGGCCGTCTGGCTTAGTTATAGCTATGTTCTACCTGATACAAGTCAAAGACACTGCAATACGGCACCTTAGAGGGAAGAGCAGAATACCCACTGAAATATAATTCTTACAGAATCACTCGCTTATGAGCGTACAACCTGCGCGGGCTGACAACGTCGTATTTCAATTTCAAGTAGTCTTTCTTGATTATCTTATTAAGTTTAAATTAAAGTACAATTTTTTTTCAGCCAAACACTAAATGATAATGATAAATCGTTGGTATAAGTTTATGGTTTATGGTTGGTAAGTTTGATAAGTTTGAATGCAATTTTTTAAGTTATATTGGTATTTACCTTTAAAATTTGACATACCGACAATTGTTTTCTATTTGCAGTAATACGATTAAATATTTTAATTCAAGAGTCCAACAATCCAGTGCTTGGTTGAAAAAAAAGTAGGTACTTTGATATGTGTTCAGTAAAAGAATTATACTTATACGTACAAGCGACGATGCCAGCCCGCGTGGAGTAACTCATTCATCTGTATTTTCTAATACTAACGGCCCCGATTTACGATTTGTATGTCGTGGGTTCGAACCTAGGCACGCGCTTTACTTTGTGTAGATAATTTAATCACCATTTCTCTCAAAACAGTGAAAGAAAAGATCGTGAGGAAACCAGGATGTCCTAGAACCAGAAATTCAAAGACATGTGACATCTATCAATCCGCACTGGGCACGTATAGCAGATTACAGCCCACTCCCTCTCGAAAAGAGGAGACTTTGTCCAGCAGTGGGACTATTACAGACTGATTATGATGTTTAAACAAATACTTACAATGTACACACGGCTACTCATCAAGCTATATATTTCCAGTTTACGCTAATCTCGCACTGTACGGAAATCCTATACAGTGCGAGATCAGCGTCAACTGGAAATGTATAGCTTGATGTGTAGCCGTGTGTACAACTAATTATTAACCTTCTGAACTTCTACGTATTGTGTGTCTTTGTTTTATGCCAATATTAGTTTCGTGTGCATTCCGTTTTAAGGCTTATAAAGTAAGAATTTGAATGACGTAAGCTATAACGGTAATACGATTCAGGGGAATCTTATTGCATTGTCATTTTTATCAATGTATGCTTTAAAAGTGGACATATATAATCCTAGACTATTATGGTTCCCACTGCTGGGACACAAACCTCCTCTGTGGGAGAGGGTGGGCACCCACCACGCGGGACCGGTGCGGGTTGGTAGATGTCAAATGTCTTCGAATTTTTGGTTCTGGGATATGCCGGTTTCCTCACGATGTCTTCGTCATAAACGTTTTTTTATATTTATTTATTTGTTAAGTATTGCACTCCAACAACAAAGTCACAAAAACATTCACATATAGGTGTGCACAGCTTTTACATTATGTGAACTGTTATCCTGGCAAGGTCGCCATGAAGCATGGAGGCGAAAGGAAACACGTCAAGTCAAGACAAGCGTTTATTACCAACTACTTATTGTAATAATGTGTATCATTCATGGTCGGATTGGTTGCCTTTTTGGTGTTTTAGTTATAATACTAGTGTAAACACGCAAACAAAATATACACCTTATGAACTTGTGTTTGGAAGACAATGTCGTTTGCCAAACAGTTTAGAACATGATGTAGAACCACTTTATAATACTGATGATTATTGTTTAGATTTAAAATATAAGTTGCAAGTAGCTTTAAGAGATGCTAGAAATAATTTGGTAGCTTGTAAGGAGAAAAGAAAAGACAAATATGATAAATCATGTAATCCTGTATTTTATAAGAAAAATGATCTAATTTTAGTTAAGAACGAATGTGCTCGTAAACTAGACTGTGTTTTTGATGGACCTTTTGAAGTGTTGGAAGATTTAGGCGTTAATGTAAAGATAATTAAAAAGGGTAAGGTAGATTTAATACATAAAGATAGGACAAAAAAATTTTGTAAGTAAGTTTTAAAGAAAAGGTACCTTTGTTTTGCTTGCCTTTAATTTTAATTTTATTTTCTTTCACCCCCGGAGGTGAAGTAGATAAATGTACTTAGCAGTAAGCAACATTGTATCCAATAAGTAGTTGGTAATAAACGCTTGTCTTGACTTGACGTGTTTCCTTTCGCCTCCATGCTTCATTATGATAATAGAAAATAGTGAAAATAGTAGTTAAAGCATTGTAGGATCATTGAATTATAACATTGACATTCGAGTAACATTGGTTAGTAATAATTATCTATCTAAACATAACATGGAATATAAGTAAAAAAATTGTATCAAAGATGAAAATATTTTTTGAAAAATAATAAAATTAAAAAGAGAAATTAATAATAACAGAAGGATATTTATGATATAAGCCAGAAACATATTTATGCCTATTTATGCCTCCCTAGGGGCAAATACGCATCTGCTAGATGCCTACGGAACTGAGCCAGATCGTCGCAAAAGATGTCGATGCTGTTAGTGCGCGTTTGACTTATATTGTAGGTTCTCAATAAACGGTTCATTGGAGATGATCGACCTAGGTTTGTACACACGTCTACACATCAAGCTATACATTTCCAGTATCAGCTGATCTCGCATTATAAAGTATTTCCGTACAATGCGAGATCAGCGCTCACGTCTAAGCAGAGAGCAGCGGGGCTATTTCTACGAAGAATAGACAGTGCTTTTTCAATACAAAGTGACGTTTCGTTGCTCCGTTTTTGACATCGCACCGTAGATATCCTTCTACGATCTGGTATTTTGTCTTTCGTTTCTAACGATCTTTATCTAGGCCCTTATAAATGTAGACTATTTCAGAAGAATATTTTGTCAAAATCACACTGACAACAAGCTTTATAATCGATGGCCACAAAGCATACCTACGATTATCTACCAAATCATGATTCGTTTAGAACGCATTACTGTCATAATTAATAGAAAAACACAGCTATCTTCTCATAATGTACATCATTTAGTTAATAGTTATGTCTATTCTTCCGTCGACTAATCGGTGCTTGTGCTAAGCCTGCTGAAATGTTTAACTTCATCTAGGAGGTAATTGGTAAGACTGGTTGTCAGACTTTCGGGCTTCTGACGACCCGTACCGACTGTCAAAGATCTGTAAATGACAGCCGGGACCGGTTTAACGTGCTTTCCGAGGCACGGAAATAAATGAGTAATTATCTGAAAAATAAAGTAGTTAGTTATCTCTCTTTTAATCCCTGGAAATGGAAAACTATACAGTGTACTGACATAAACACGCATGTCCTCGGGGCGTGGCTGCTGCCAGGTACATAATTAAAGCATATTTCATTTTCCATTTGTAATACAAACTGATTTTCCAATATTTGGATGAAACCGGGTCAGCGGAAAATGTAATGATTCGCCGAAAACTGTCGATACTAAGCTTTGTTTGTTAAAACCTTTTATTGAACGAAACGCAGGTAATGTCGGGTTCATTTTTATTTTTAAAAGCCATTTTCCCTGAAGGCCTAAGTCGAGTACCTATTGGAAATGATGGAATAAATTCACAGAACTGCGTTCGACCACCATTTTAAAAGTAAAGTCCGGTTCAGTTATCCGTTATTAAGTTCATTATTAAATCCAATGCGCTGTACTTCGTAGGTATATGAAGGCAGTCATTTTATTATGCAACGGCATTTTAAATTTTGCGTAGTAGATTTTCCTTTGTAATTATTGTCTGATAGAACTACATAATTGGATATTGATTATTTTCTTTGTTGTAGTAGTAATGCTAGTTAATTCGTGAACATATCGATTTTTAATAATTAGATCACCTACACTTCCTTAAACATTGCATGTTAGTGAATATGATTTATGTATTCCATTGTTTGAATTTGGAAACAAAAGATACCTTGACTTTTTTTTGTTTTTCGCTAAAATATGGCAACAGTAAGTTCTTTTGTTTATCAAAATAATGCAGATATCTATGCATTTCAACTATAACATATTAAATTATCTGTGCACATATGGAATACTTCTAAGATGCAAAGTAAGAAACGCAACTCAAACTTCGTCGCGACAGAAGTTGAATTTTATAACTAATTAAAACTTAGAGTCAATGGATGTCTTATTTAACAAGACAGTAGCCACTTCTGAGTCGTCGAAGCGGAAAGCTATCTCCGGCTTCATTGTCATATATACGGAGGAAAGTCGGCAAGAAGTCGGATTGATTGCGATCCAATGCAATTCGATTAATGAACGTGACCCTGTTCTCAAGATCAGAATCTGTGTTAAATATGTCGATGAATTCTTAAATGGGTGTTAGGCGATATGAGTGGTTATTAGTTTTAATTAAATATTAAGATAGGTGTAATATAACAATAACAAAAATTGAATAGTAAATAACAATATAAATTGAATCATAATAACAATAAAAGAGGTAGGTATGTGGGTTTACTAGGTACCTAATTAATATTTTGCATGCTTTGTGTGTGAGTAGTGTGTTTCTACCTATGGAAATATTCTTCGGAACGAATTTATTTTTATGTTTTTTTTTTCTAAAACTTTATGTTGTATTATCCTACCTACATTTGAAATGTATAACACTAGGTACTACGTACCTACCCATCTTAATCTAAATAACCTTCGCATAAAACGAAATATATAGTTAAATATCATCGCTCACTTTCAATTCGAAAATGTTGTAACATTTCTCGTCTACACCTCATCTCGGTAGATTTCAATTTAAAATCGATTTCATCTTCAAGTAGCATTAGCCGGCCGGTTGGAAGTCGAGTGACAAGTATAGTAAGCTAGTATAGTAAGTAACTGGGTCATCCGACCTAGGTAAGATGCATCGATCTTGAATGTACCTTCGGGGATTCTTAAGCTGAGTAATGAAATTACACAGAGTAAAATTTCTCATCGTTTATTACCAGTCTAACAAATAGTCGAATATTGTGATTGTAATAGATTTTACACACTTCAATTTAGTCCAATTGAGTTGATTTTGCTCACTCGTATGGTTTTGATGACCGATACAATAATTATGTTGATATTTAGGTGGTATGTTAATGGAAACCACACTGCTTCTGTTTTAATTGTGAAACTCACCCACCAATCAGTTGGGTACCGCCAGTTATCAAGCAATTAAATGGAAATAATTAAATTTAACACAAAATTTTAAGCAATATTAATTACGAATGGGTTTTATAAATTGCTTTGCAGTCTCCAAGAGGCTAACTACTAATTTAACTGTCGCCAATTTCAAGTTTTATCTAAAAATAACTAAAATGATTAATAGGGTATAATGGTGCTCAAGATACAGGCGGGGCTGTGCCTATTTTGGGACCAACGCCAACCAATATTGTAATTTTATTGTTGAATTAAAAGACTTGACTACTTTTTTTGAAATAACGCTTGCATATGCAAACGTTATTTCAAAAAAGGAAATATTATATTAATAAAATTAAATAAATATATAAATAAAAATAATATTTTATTATTAATATTATGTTATTATTATAAACAATGAAATGATAAATTACGTAATTTATAATTTCTTTTTATGATAGTACATTATTATCCGACATGGGCCTAGGCTGTGAACCTAAAAATTGTTATGTTATAAGAACAAATGTATACCTGTTATACAATAAATCAATCTTTATCTTTGTGAAATCGTCTTAAAGAATATTTTCTTCTATGGCTATGATATCGTAACTTTAGTTTCCCAAGAAAGAAACCATTTATTTAAGGACGAAGCAATTAAGGGCCGTGACAAGAAGTATAACTAATACTTCTTGTTGATAAGCTTCTTCTTTTACCAAGAAGGTAGCCAAAAGTGTGGATAATTTTATTAACAGATGATTAATCATGATAATTGTCTTCAAACACAGCATATATTGCACATATAGGCACAGAATAATAGGTAGCCGATGTCTATGTACATATGCGACTATGTACCTATTTATGTATCTACGTGTGTGTAATGATGTCGGAAGACGTTACAAAGTGAACTGTGTAATTGGAGGACGCTACATAGATATAGGAGATAGATCTAGTGCTTGTATGTTAGTCTGTGTGTGTGTATGAGAATTGAAGGGAGAATATCTTGGATTTGATCTATGGTTTATGTTGGATACATTCGAGTATAGAACGTAATACCCTTGACGATGTTGTTGTATGGACATGTTACATGCGTTGTTACGTCACTGTTTGTTGTGACGTACTGTATTACTTACTCTAGGTACTGGGACAATTTTTAGAGAAGGTAGAGACTGTAGTCACATTTTATTTCAGTTTTGTCGTCTGCTTTAATGGATTCATGAAAAGGCAGTTTCCCCGTTGTCAACGATGCGGACGATTTTTTTGATGCCTCATGATTCTTTTCTTTTTATATATTTGTACATATTATAATTATAAGACCAATTATAAGACCGTTAGATTTTAAGTTATGAACTTAAATATTTTAATTAATAAAGCAACTACGAGGTTTTAAAAAAAAAAAGTACCAGGAAATCTCTTTGTTTTTAATTTAGTAGTAGATATGGTAGAACAAAGGTCAAAGATAAACTAAATGGAAAATCCAAAAGTGGGGAAATACATAGTTTAATTAAGGATCACGCTACCGCATTAGGTATTCCCTGTAATGATAACAGTGTTTGAGATGAATAAATAAATAACGGTCCAGCTTTTTAATAAAGGGCCAACATAATATTCTGCAGCCTGATAAATTCGTGCTTCCATATAGTTACAAAATCTACCATTATGCAACGTCCTAGCTTATAGGTACGCCGTCAAAGGAGTGGCTTTGACATCCTATGTGGTTGCTAAGCAACTGTAGGTAAATGACGTCATGCGAAGAAGGAGGGTGGGAGGGTTCTCCCTGAAGCCACCCTTATGTTCATGAATCGACAGGTTTAACGATGGGCGAACTAAGAAATATGATGCTTGAGATTGGACCAAGATTCTAGGAGAAATTGTGGTTGGAAGGCTTACTCGTTCAATCTAAGAGGGTTATAGAAGAGTGTCTATGGAATTTCTTGCCCATTCTTCGCCATAGCAACCTACTACGGTTGGAATGGGTAACGATCTTCACCGTTCTGAACGAGCGACTCCTTGACAAATCAAAAGTGGCCTTAATTGGTTAATTGAGGTGTAAGTATCTGTTTTGAATTTTCGTTCAAATGTTTTGATGATCCTGTCTATTATTTCCGATTCTAGATGCAAAACAGATAACATAAATACGGAGACTTAGCGGTTTAACAAGGTTCTTTTTTTAATAGGATGGGTTGAGGCTTCAAACGAACTGTTTCTAAACCAAACCTAGTCCCTGGTTTAAGGTTTTTTTTTTTTTTATCAAGGGCAATTAAAATAAAAATAAAATTATACATTCTAAAAAATAAGCATTAGTTGCGTAAAACCTACCAGACTATGTTTTTATTGATACGTAGCAACATATTTTTTAGAATGTAGTTTTATTTTTTTTGTGTATATTTTAATAAACGTAGATACGCATATATTTATATCAAGATTATTTTAGTCTGTCTAATCCTAAAAAAAATAGTATGCTAATAGTGGTATGTTAATAGTATGTAAAATAGTAATATGATAAATTAAATCACATATTTTCATAAAAATAGTGAATGATTTCAATTGTACGGCCTACGTGGTCGGGGTTTTAAATCCTTTTAAACAAAAAAAACATGCTCCGACAGGGGTATCTACAACATGGTGAAATATGAATAGTCCTAGTAGGTACCCTAAATAATGAAAACTAGTTGAAACAGCAGATATGACTTTATGATTAAAGATATCTTTATACGACGGTTGCATGAATGTCACTGTAAATATGTAAATACGTAAAGTAGAGCGCTGTGTTCGGCTTATCATACCTGACAACAAAATTACTACACACCGTTTAATTACACACGTATGTTTATTAGAACAAACACGAGGAACTTGTATTTAGTACTGAACTTTTCATCATCTGTCTAGCCGTTTCCCAATTATGTTGGGGTCGGCTTCCAGTCTTACCGGGTGAAGCTGAATAACAGTATTTTACATGGAGCGACTGCCTATCTGACCACAGTTACCATTTCCCGTATTTTTTAGCACTCTAATCCCAGTCACAATCTGTCAAAAATTTGTTTAATAAAATTGATGTACATTTTTGACATTTAATGTCGCTGAGAGGACATTGAGACTAGATTTTCAACGTTTTGAGATACGGGAATTGGTTTTCTGATTTCGCGAGCTATTTGTGTAACATACTCGGAATTCCTTTTATTTCAACAATAGCTAGGTTATTATTCGTCCCTTTTTACATAATTTAGTAGAAACGAACAGTCTTAGATTAATAGTGTTTACAAGAAAAAAAACAAATATAATCCTAACCGAACTAAACCTATTTCAAAATTAAAAAAATGGCGTCGATAAATTCATCGGTATCGCTATCGGCTGGCAATCATGCTTCCAAGAGACTGGCGGCATTACCAAGTTGTATGGCAATGCTTAGCTGCTGGCCAAGGTAGAAACCAGCCCTTGGGTCACGATAAATTAACAATAGGTTAACTCAAACATACGCATTGCGTTGATGTGGGTACCTGTCAACTGCTGTCACTTATTTTGATTTGTCAATGGTATTTGGAGTATTGAGTAACTTACTGACGAATTTAAAAAGGTGACTGGGACATACTGAATGCTGAAGGTGGAGGATGGGGTGTTGCGACGCAGCCTGGGAGAGCCCTATGTCCATCAGCAGTGGACAGTGATAGACTGAATTGATTGTTTGTTCTTTGTCTAATTGAATACGATTGTGGTTATGAGTTACGTAATTAGGATGAAGGCCCAATACAGCGTTGATCAATGTTTAAGCCTTGAAACAAACTATTTAGTAAACTGTCCAATCATTGATGAAAGACCTCATCAAAATCATTAAGTTCTTAAACGTTTAATGTCAAACATGGACTTCCTAATAAACGTTTAAATTAAAGATCACAGAGGGGCCAAGTCGTGTTTCTTTAATCAGAATACTTGATACTGTATAATGATTTTTAACAAAAAAATCACTTATGTATGCGAGTGTTAAAAAATGCACAGCAACATTATTAATAATAGGTAGGTTGGATTATAGTATATCGAAAGACCTTGTTTTTTTTTAAAACTGTTTATGCTCTACAGGATAAGTTTTTAACCAGTGCGTAAACTGTAACCTCGAATTCAGCATATCAATCTAGACAAAAAAAAAAAAAAAACAACTTCTGTTCCATACATTTTGACCGCGTAGGTATTGCACTTTTCTATGAAACAGGTGTTTTATTTTTGCATAACCGACGCAACATTTCTGCGCTGGGGGGCCTAGAATGATATGCTGAACTAATGGTTACAGTTTGCGCACTGGTTAAAAACTTGTCCTGTATGTCAAAGCTTAGACTTGAATAAAACAGAGTGGTAGGGACATCGACACGCAAGTTCTTAATATGGAAGATTGAACGAAGCCCTTTATAATATACTAGCAGCGTTTCGCGGTTTCACCCACGTAGTTCCCGGTCCCGTAAGAATACGGGGATAAAATATAGCCTATGTCACCCGGAGATAGTGTAGCTTCCAAACAGAGAAGTAATTTTTCAAATCGGTTCAGTAGTTGCGGAGCCTATTCAATGCAAACAAACAAACAAACAATCAAATCTTTCCTTTTATATAATACTAGCTGACCCGGCAAACGTTGTTTTGCCTTAACCCTTAACACTTAGGGGTATGGAAAATAAATAGTAGCCGATTCTCAGATCTACTGAATACGCATATAAAATTTGGTAAAAATCGGTAAAGCCGTTTCGGAGGAGTACGGTAACTAACATTGTGACATGGAAATTTTATTTGCGCACTGAATAAAAACTTTTCCTGTAAGTATATAAGATTAGTAAGATAATATATTAGTATAGATAAAGATGAACAAAACAATTTTTTATAAAGCGCTCGTTTATTATTTAGAAAATAGTGTTGACTCGTAATATTACTTAATGCATTTAAAATTGAGTTGTTAAGATTTAATTTTCTTTGGCTCTGCGGTCAAGTATGAGACAATTATAATTTTTGAAAAAAAAAAACCATTTTGAAAGTAACTGAAATCGTTTCAGTAGTAAATTCTGAACATACCAATTTCAGGACTTGCGTTTATTCATACACCAAAGAAATAATTTATGTCTTAATATTATTTTTCACATCATTTTAATGCCAAGAAGAAGAAGAAGTAGTCGGTAACTACTGCATGATAATAATCAAAACAAAATATATTTATTGACAAACAAGTAGGTACAGTCGCCAGCAGGTCAAGCTACCCCAAACTGTCAAATTTTCCCAATTGAACATAAACCTTATTCCTTTGTAATAAAGTCGAAAAACTATCAAAGAAATTTGACAGATTGGGGTAGCTTGATGTGCTGGCCTCTGTACATAAGTTGTAGATTTCTCTGACTCCTGCGCTAGTTATATAACTGTGTTGCAGGAATCAGTCTCCCGTAATACAGAGACACAGTGTTTTGTTGTTTTATGACAACACAAATATTAAAAAATATAGAGGTATGAACCCAGACTAAAAAATAAAGGTAAAATAATTAAAAAAAGTGAGAAAAAGAAATTGAAAAAAAAATAATATATATTAAACAATGAAAAAAAAATATATATATATTAAACAATGAAAAAACAAAAAAAAAAAAACTGTCAAATCCTGGCAAATAACGTAAGTACGTATAATAACGTAACTCCACGGTAATCTCACAATAATCCCACGTACGCACGAGCTTTTTATAACGCGTTCAGGACGCGCTCTATTGGATTCTCAACGGTCAGCTCAACGCCGAGAGTTAAGAATCGTGTCGTTAAAAAAAACGCCCGTGACTACGTTGGCAAACGCATTGCAAATCGGGTTTGCAGACAGTTAGTAGGCGACGAGACGGATTCCTTTTCTTAACATTCAATTGTTTTAAATATAGCTTGCACAGTCCGTTGTATCTATTTAGGAGCTATCTTTAACTTCACTCATACAGACTATGCTTGGAGCTTATGGCTAGCGTGAAAGTTGTCCTTACAATAAACAACATCACGCCTGTATTCGCCTGAGGGTCGAGGCCTTTTGTAATTTATCTGTGATTGCTTTTTGTAATTCTTTTTACCTACCCATTGTGCTATGTTAAGTTTATTCTCATAACATTTTAAAGGAGTAACGATGGAGTATGTTTCTCCATTCGAAACTACCTTTTGGAAAGGGCGACTAGAATAACGTCAAACGTGCCTCTTATGTGCCTATTTTTAATAAATGTATTGTCTTTGCAGAAGTGTAAATTCACAATTTCGCCAGTTGTGTTTAATTATATCTCGGGCATATTGTAACAGAAAATGTATTGGATGTTGATGATTTAGAACGCCAGAGATGCAGTATCGCGTGTAGGAGCAATATGCTATCTAGACGTTTTTATCACTGCTCGAATCAAGTTAAGGTGACGCTGTTCAGAGTATGAGGAGTGCGTATAACACTCTTCGCGTACAGTATAATAATGCCTACCGGGCTATGATGAACTTGCCCTGGCGGTGTAGTGCGACTGACATGTTCGCCGCGAGCAACGTTGCCGGCTTTTATGCGCTGCTAAGTAAGGTCAGAGTGTCATTTTAAACAAGGGTAATCCTGAGTAGGAATGAAATTGTAAAAGCTGTGTACCGTGTTGTCCATCTTGCAAGAGAGGCTAAAGATTTTTAATTTATTTTTAGTTATTGTATTTTTTGTGTTTCATGTTATGTATTTAAGATTATGTGTTAGTATGGTATGGGTCTAATTGCCTGAAATAAATGATATTTAATGTAATTTAATTATCGAGACTAATGGCATTAACAGGGTATAATTTGTCTCTAAGCTGCTACTTAGAAATTCTTTGTGATCGAGTTTAGAATCACAATGGACCCGCGGATCGGACCCGGATTGGACCCGGATCGGACCCGCAGCTCACGCTCATGTTTTAACACCGCTTACCTACTCCCAAAAGTCTTTTATTTTATAAAAAGAGCATGTTTAGCAGCGATAAGTCCATTAATTTGTAATGGAATTTTTCCCAATGAGGTTTTAGTATCTATAATATTAACACAAAAAAATGTTATGCACGAAATACATTTTAAACTTCATTACTAATACGCCACAGTTCTTCGACAATCAATTGTTAAGATTTTTTGTTTGAATTCCATTTAGTTCCACTAAATGAGCGGGCTAAAGCTGAGGCCACACTTGCATCTATTGTTGGTGATAAAAGATGGCGGGTTTAGATCCGGCTCGAAGGACCATCAGATGATGGTTGTATGGATGGATGGCTAAAGTTGGTTCCTGATAGTAGACTATGGAACGAAATAAAAAGGCAAGCTCTATATTTCCATTGATTTAACATAAAGACCGATGTAACAAAAGGAATCGGAAACGAAATACAAGCATTGTTTGTCTGTGTTCCCAACATCTACCGTCGCAAAGCTTCTGGCTATGACCAGATACATGGAGATAATCATCTTGTTAATAACCATAATTATTAGCTATCGTTGCAAATGATGGGAGCAGTGATGGCCAAGTGGAAACGGCCGTAACTTACGAGTTGGTCGTAGGTACCTAGATAGGCGCTTTCATCCTCATTGTTTCAGCCAAAAGACGTCCACTGCTGGCTCCCCAGGCTCCTCTAGACAGACGCTTTAGTTTGTGTAAATTATTTAAACGCCATCATTGCTCTCAAAACGTTGAAGGAAAATATCGAGAGGAAATCGGCATGTCCTATATCCAAAAAAATCTTAGACATGTGATATCTATCAACACGCACTTGGCCCGCGTGGTGGAACACGGGCCACTCCACATCACTTAGAGGAGGCCTGTGTCCCAGCAAATTGGGGACATTGTAGGCTGATGATGTGACAGATCGAAGTGCGTTCCTGTTATCGCACATCAAAAAACTACGAAGCGACTAATGTTACTACCGCAATTCAGCACAAAATCTTTTTTGTGAGCAAAACATGCCAAAGTTTGGCAGGCGTTGCTTCACATATGCACGGTGCGGTCCCAGCTTTAGTAGGTACGGTAACTGAAACAGAGGTACCGTCGATGATGGTCATCGGTGGTACCACTTTGAGAGTGTAGAGTTTCAATAGACTAAGTGCAGATTTCATCAATTAAACTGACCGTGATTAGCTCTCTTCAACCCTGTGAAATTCACCCTAATAGGCCAGCTAAAACTAGTCTTATTACCACTGACGAGCGACCTGTTGTACCAAAAGATATCTCAACGTTTAAAATAAATGGTTATCCTTGAAGATCGACCGTTGTTGTTTTTTTAATCCAACTTGAGATTTGTATCTGCTCAACTCGTCGACACTTCGACAGTGATCGCCGTTGATCGATGAACAATAAAGATCAGTTTTTTTTTTATTACTTAGTCAGTCAGTCAGTAATTATTATCGCTTTTTATGGTAATCATTGAATGTAAATAGCTTACCGAGTTTCTTATGGACATGTTTTGGTGTTTCTGATTTTTGTAGCTAAACTATAAATAAATGTATTATTTATAGTTCTGTAATTATTATGTATTTGCAATTTTGCAATTATTAAAATATTCTTGGTATTATGTTAGAGGTTATGATGCTCTACAACTTCAATGTCTTGAATTATTTAAAGTTGCATTTTAGTTTTACGTTAATTTCGTCGATATTTAAGCATGCTGTAGCCGAAAGTAATTAAAGGAGTGTAAAAGACAACACTTAATATCTTTATTAATGGTGTTCTTTTTTTGGTAGATACGTTTTTTGATGGTAGTCAAAAAATTTGATTGTGGTGTTATAATGTACCAATCGTGACACGTAACAACCGTGACTTCTACCAATCGTGACTTGTCAGGATTGATAGGAAGGTGAATAATGTCATGAAAATTCCAGATTTGTCTATGCGTAATTATATTGCTGCAAGCCTACTTAATATTGTAATTGTGAAAGTTTGTACGTGTCGATGTTTGGATGTTTGTTACTCATTCACACAAAAACACAGATAGTTTACATGGAACACATATGATAAAAAAAATTCCAGTAGTACGATCAGGTGGGATAATTTCCGATCTGTACGCGGGCGAAGTCGCTTGGCAAAAGTTAGTGTAAAAATACCGAAATACCAGTTACATCGTGAAAATATGAGTAAAACGCAACTACGCTTCAGGAAAAAATCCTGGTGTGGGAAAAAGTAACAAAATGGAAAAGGCAACAAACATGCCGAACGCGTGCCTTTGAGCCAGTTTCCCACAAAAGCCACAAAAAAGACAAAGTTCCCAATTCCCACTTGCGGAGGCCTAAAATCCGTGTAAGTGACAACATTGGGAACTGGAACGCAACATAGCATCGATGGAACCTAACACATAGGTACTAGTCATCAGGGATGAGCAACATCAGTTTTAATCATTTAAATCGTTTTTTTTTTTTGTTATAAAGTCAGTTTTTTTAGTTACTTATTATAATATTAAAATGGTAATTGTCCGATTAGGATTGTACCTACCTGTGTAAATTAACTACGTGTAAACATTAAAATTGTTCCCATTTTTTACTTATGTTGTGTTGATAAGTTTTAAATGTTGATTTTCGTGACACAATTCTCAATTTGTTATTGTAATTGCTACTATTTGCTTTCTGGCCATTGTGAATGTTGATATTTTCATACTTTTTTGTAAAAATGATGGTTGGTTTCATAGCTAATTATGTTAGAGTTGGGTTTATATCAGATTGTAATATAAAAGCTAACAGACTTATAATAACCATAATAAAATAGATATGTAGGTAGGTATATTATATAAAAGAAGACAGACTAAAGACGAAAGACCAACGTTAAGGAATAGGTCAAGAAATTTGTCCGAAAAGCGAGTCACAAAATAGTGTCTAAAAGGCTGGCAGCAATGTCAACATGTATGGCGATGCTGGTTCTTTGGCTAAAAGGCCAGCCCTCTGGTCACGTGAAGACTCGACCAACCGCTTAACGATGTCTCACTAAACTCGCTTTTGTTACCATAATGGCTATTGATATGATTTAAATCTGCCAACCCTATTTCAAATAGATTGATGCAAACTTCATGACGATTACTTCCGATCAATTTAGTGCAAGTATCAGTTCAACAACTCAAGGCCACGCCGATTAAATAAAGTCCCGAGATGCTCAGGTGTCACGTTGTATACGTCATTGTGGGTCGGTTGTAACAACGTCGCAAGTATTAGATGACAATATTGATGATGATTGACGACTGATGATGACAGTTCTCCGTACAATGTGTTCATTTATAAAATAAAATAAAATAAAATAAATATTGTTTTATTGCAGGCAATTCACCCATAAACAGACATTTGACAGTAAAAATAAATTCAAAATAAAATAATGAAAATCAAAATAAAATAATCAAAATCAAAATAAAATAATAAAAATAAAAATCAAAATAAAATAATAAAAATTCAAAACATAGAGGCATGTATAGGTACCCATAGTCTTCAAAAATACATTCCATTCTTTCGTCATTTTTTGTTCCCGTTTAGATGAACAGAAATCCAGTGCACAAATATAGGGCTTGCTAAGTTGTCCGTGACAACCCTCAAAATGCTGTTACTGGAGCGTCTCAAAGTTTGCCAAAAAGACGCAACCCTCGACCTCATGATGGCGTAAAAGTCCGGGACCCTCGCTTCGGCAAACATACTCGAGGCACTACAATACCTTGGCAGTTTCATTAGGGTTCGGTAAGCATCATTGTACTGAACCCTTAAAGAACTGTACACCTTTTTTGTGAAGTTGCACCAAAGTTGGCAGGTGTACATCGACAAGCAATAAGCTCTGAACAGAGTGTTCTTTACGTCTTTGGTGCACTTCACAAATTTGCGCGCGAGCATGTTACTCCTCACCGAGAGGGCCCTACGCTCTCTTTCAATGTCGCAGTCGTCCTGAAGTCTGTCCGTCAAAATGTGCCCTAAGTATTTAAACTGCTTTACGACCTTAATGGTCGTGCCATTTAAATAAAGACTAGGTATGTTCCCCGGACCTGCCCCAGACCTGAATACCATAGATTCGGTTTTGAGAACGTTATATTTCAGTCCATGAGCATCAGCATAATGCTCACAGACAGACAACAGTTTCCTTAAGCCTTTAATCGAGGGACTCAACAGAACCATGTCATCAGCATAACTCAAGCTATTTACACAGACATTGCCTAGGTGACAGCCAACTTGGGTTCTTCTGAGTTCCTCGATCAGATCATTAATATACAGGTTAAAAAGGTCCGGAGAAGTCAAACCCCCTTGGCGAACACCACAATCTAGCCTGTAACTACCAGATAGCGTGTCACCCCATTTCACTTGATTGGTCTGGCCCCCGTACCAGAATCTCAACAGATCTACAATTTGGTGAGGCACTTTTGACTTTTTTAGCTTATCCCAGAGGATTTCATAATTCACCAGGTCAAAAGCTTTGCTCAGGTCTAAGAAGCAAGCATACACTGAGGTTATCATTTATATGAATTTATACTGATATATTGGCGGTCATAATCTGTGTGGTGTATGAAGATATTGTATTCGGGATTGAGTATATATATTAACGGTCACATAAGACGCGATTTTTTTCCGTTTCTTGTCAGTTTATAGTAGATTTTTACCGAAACAATAGAAAAAATAATGAAGTGTAATGTCACAACCACAAAAAAAAAAAAAAAACAGGCACTAACAATATTTTTTAAAGTTGAAATGCGCATTTATTTTACCTGTAGGTATTCCGAGATGTTAACCAAACTTGTTCTTAAAGAGGCTTTCGAATAATTTTGAACTTTTGACAGTAGACATAAAGTCCACAAAACATTGTATTTATTCAAATTGCCACAGGAACTAGTGTGTTAACTTCCTGCTATTCTTTAATGCTATGCTAAAGAAAGCTAGTATTTTTTTTTAAACTGGAGATGTAAAAAAAAAAACTAGCTTTGCCCGCGTGGAGGTCGTCATTCATCCCAAGGGAACGTTGGTACTACCGGGACAAAAAGTATCCTTTGTGTTAATACAGGATAAAATAATGTGTGTGCAAAATTTAATCCAATTCTGTTTGGCCTTTTTATTGAGTAACAAAAATCGAAACTTTTACATTGTATATTTAATATTTGTAGGATTATAAAGTAGGATAGGATTTAATCAGTTGACATCGGCGTGGAGCCTTGGGGCTCCATTACAATAGAAAATCAATTGTGTCTCATTAGCCGATCTTGAGCGATTAAACATGTTTATTTTTCACCAAATAACCTTGTGTCATATTTTATTCAGATAAAGTGGTTTCTCGGTAAGTAATCAAATTTTGCATAATACTGGTATATATTTATTATGCAAGGCACACCAACGGCATATTTACAAAGATAGTAACATTAGGTGATGACGAATCTTCAGTACTGTGTAAATACATCACTCAAAGGTAAAGCATTTACCTGCGGTTAGACTGGAGGCTGACCCCTACATTGTTGGGAGAAGGCTTGGTGTAAGTAACTAATTTCGTTTGAAGTCCATCTAATTACATTATCGATGGATATCTTTTATCTTTTGTTGTAATCATTATGTTAGTAGGTACGATTAGATTTTCATTCGTATCGTTTTCTATGGCATTAAGAGTAATGAGTTTTTTTATCTACTTTTGTATTGCCATTCAGTTATCTTATGAAAAGATTGTGAAGAGATTAATATTTGCTGAAGATAGGCTGAAAAATGATTAGTAAAGATGATTGATTCAAATTTAAAATAATATTTTTTAATTAAGTAGGCATATGTTTTAATAGAAAAGATTACATTATTTCATTCTGTTATATGTTTATTGCAACTACAAAAACATTATTGGAACACTAATACATTTATTTTTAATTTTATAATTTTATAAAAAAAAAAAATGTATTATTATGTAATAAACATTGTAATTGGACTTTTTGCAATATTAATTACTGTACGTATAATTGTAATAATTCTAACTGAGACATTTTGATATAAACTAATATTATAAAAAGGAAAGATTTAATTGTTTGTTTGTTTGCATTGAATAGTCTCCGACAATACTGAACCGATTAGAAATATTATTTCACTGTTGGGAAGCTACACTATCCCCGGGTGACATAGGGTATATTTTATCCCCGTATTCTTATCCACGTCATCTGGGATGGGACAAGTTATTTTATTTTATAATTTTTTTTATAAATATTTTACTCCATCTGGGATGATGATGGCTAAAAGCAAAATCGTGAGAGTCATTTGTTACTGACCTTATGGTTAAATCTGACTCATACATAAAAAAAACGAGTTAAATATATTCGCGATGTATTTTCTACTTTATTGGCACGTGTCTAAATAAATAAAACTTTTCTACAGCTTCGGATCTCAACTGTTTAATAAATTATATTTTTCACATTCCGCTTGAATATCTTAATTTGAATAAACGCAATCTTTATGATGTTTGTGATATGTACTGATAACTAATGTTATCTCAATGTTTACGCTTGGCTAAGTACATATTTTGCATACTTACTGTGTCCTTATGTTTTAGAAATAATTTTCATGAAAAAAACCTTTTTTCAGGGAAATGTTTTTAGATCAGGTTAGGCCACGCTTGCCGTGGTTGATCCGTGGATGGGTGACCATCTTTGTATACCAAGACCTTTGGTGCCTCGGAAAGCAAGTTAAGCTGTCTTTCCCGGCTGTCATACTTGGATCTTTGACAGTCGTTATGGTTCGTCAGAAATCCGATAGTCTGACAACCAGTCTTACCATGGGGTATCGTATTACCCAGTAGCTGGATTATGGAGGTGAGACAGGCGCTCCAACTTGGTGCAGTTGAATTACAGTATTTTAGTACTGTAATTTAACTGCACCAAGTATAACTCGAGCTTGCGGACGGCGAGTAATGGGTAACTCGCTGTCTGGTAAGGACCAGGCCCGGGTCGACGGCACGTTGTGTTCCACGCGCGCCTCAAATAGATGTCAGCACCAACTGGTGGGGCCCGCAAGGGCCGAAGCCTGCCAGGGGTGCGGGTTGTTCGAAAGAGATACCGTGGCCCCCTTGCACACTGGCAAACTGAGGGAACACGGGTAGGTTTTAGTCAGTAAAAGTCTGACACGCCCTCTTGCTCCCCCCAGAGCGGGACAAGTTATTTTTTGATTTCCCTTCCTCAAAAAAAAAAACTAGTTGGACTAGAAGCCAACCCCAACCTAGTTAAGAAAAGGCAGATGGTTATGAGTTGCACAAACATGCTAACTTTAAAAATAAAAATACTAAGTTAAGGTTGATTAGTAAAAGAACGAATTGATACGTAATGCTAAACATTCTAGAAATTAGTGCTACGTATAGAACGATTTATTATTTTTCATGCTAATAAACATTTTTATAGACGTAATACAATTTGTGGCTCTAAAGCTTCTAAAGGCCCAACTTAAATGCGACTGGGCAGGACATTTATGCAGAACATTTATGACATAATGATAAACTGTGGGCCCAAAAAGCACAGAACCGGTGCCCTGAGACAGTGTAAGTTCTAAGTACCTGGTACTTATTGACAGGCCTGCACTGTTCTGCCATACCCATTATCACTGTAATTTGAAAACATTGTAAAAGCCAATTATTTTTAAAAGACGAACCGTGGAGTTTCTTGCCGGCTCTTCTCCATAGGAAGCGACAAATTGAAACCGTGCACCTAGCTTATGACGTTTCATAAGTGTCCATGCAGGTTTATGTGAAATAAAATATTTTGATTTGATTTGATGAGTGAGGCGGGCTCGCGACAGACCACGTAGGAGATGACGGGACGAGCTGAATAGGTTCTGTTAAAACTGGAAAGAGGATGCGCGGGCGCACGAAAGAAGAAGTGGAGGGCCCGGAGGTCTTTGCCCAGGAATAGGACGGCGTAGGCTAGTAAAAAATAAAAAAAACGATTCTTTTGGATTGTAATGATAAGGTGTTGTTCGAAAAAGATACCGCGGGCCCTGCAACATAGGCAACTGAAAGAACACGGGTGGATTTTAATCAGTAAAAGTCCGACACGCCCTTCCGCTCCATCCAGAGCCGAAAAAGTTATTTGATGATTACCTTATCAAAAAAAAAAAAAAAAAACAACTACTGCTTATAATGTAAATTATTTCAATAAATGTAATTGATTAAATACGTCATAAATATTAGTGGATATGAGATTTAAGAATATGTATTCAATAAATATCTATACTTATTAATTACCTAGGTGGATTAGAGATATGTGGATTGTAAGTTTATGTTTGATTATGGAAACCTGGCTGCGGAGTAAATGCGGAACACATTACTACTAAGAATGGCTATCATTTTGACAGTTCAACAACATTCATTGCGGTATTTACGTTGTTGAACAGACAATATTTTCGAAGAAATGAAGCAGTGGATTAGCAATAACTTTCAAATTGATTCAGATTCTGGTTGATCGGTTTTTACTCAATTCGTTTGCTGAACTTGGGGGTCTGAAATAAACGCTAAATGGACAATAATTGTTATGTGCATGAGATGAGAACTTTCCTAACGCTGGTACTGTTTGGGCAGATAGGTAAGCGATCTATGTAAAATACTGGTATACAAATGCATCCAGTTACACTGGCAGCCAACAGATTGGTAGAGTTCGGACTAGTCCGGAATTGTCCCCATTGTTTTGTTTCGACCACTGATAGTTTGGTGATTATTGCAATGTTGTAGAATAAACTTAATTCAGCATAAATGGTTATAAGTTTTAAGGGATTTCAAATTGTTTTGTTACCGCCGCACTCACAGAATGTTCATTACTGTTTATGTAACATTAACATTGTCAGGCCACCTAGACAGAAGTATTTTGGTATGTTCCATATACGAATATAAGCAAATGCCAAGTATAGGTGACAGCTGTTGGTCATTGACTTGAGAAAAGAACGTTTTTATTTTCAATAGTACACTTTCTTATAGATTATAGATGTCACAGACCATAGGACTATTTCGATTAATGTCACGGGAGGGAGGAGCTATATTATTGTTCATAGACACATAAGTAGATAAGGAAGTCATGCTCAAATTAAAACTTACTAGTGATTCATCAATCTTGACCTCGTAATTGATTATTTTGCACTTTCTGCCTTCAGTAATACCTGTTTTTTCGTTGTTCCTAACACTGTGTGTGTGTGTGATAGTCAGTGTTTTAGCACATGTCTGCGTTTAGGTACTTACTCATCGGCTTATTTGCGTGTTTACTTTGCATTGCATAATAGGTATTCTATATGAAAAACTATGCAACTCTACAATCACTTTAAATTACCAACATTCCAATCATTTGTTTTCTAATTAGAATTCAAGGCAAGCATGTCTTACGATTTACGAAATTATTTAAAATTAGTTTTCAACTATTTGTATTTAATAAATGCTCCATAAAATATCACCGTGAAAAATTAACGTGATTAGTAACATTTCCATGTTTCCATTCGACACGTGGAACGTCAGTTTCAGTCATAAAAAAATAATTTGTATCAAGGTTTACAGTTGTAAAATTGATAAGTCACGACCACAAAATGGGAATTGCACGCGATGTTATAAGAGACAAGCACTCACCATTATTGTTAACACGCGTTCTAACCACGTTTTCTTAGAAACAGGAGCGCGCGAAAGACGTGCGGCTCTCGCGACGGCTGGAGCACAACTACAAGACGAAGGCGTGCATTCTACGGACAAAATATATGCGCCCGCGCAATTTCATTGATAATGATTATGACGAAATGATAACGTTGATCGTATAATTGGCGCTACTCAATCAACTGCCGTCTTGACTACCTACTATAGAAATGATTGAGTTACAAACTGTATTGAATTTTATTCCATTTTATGTAGGTTTGCAGAATGTTAAATCTCGATGATATTTCACGGCAAGGCAAGAATATTAATTCAACAGGAAAACTCTTGCTTTTGAGGAAAAATAAAACATAAATGATGGTAAAAGTTAAGTTTGATACCTACAGTATATAATAACGTTTGACATATGAGCAGAGATCGGATATTCGGATGCATATTTACTGAGTATTCACCTAAAGCTGAGGTTTTGGCTAATATAGAACGTGCTTTTTATCGAAAAAATCTTAATTTAATGTAAAATAAAAATATAATAGGTAACTAACTCACACCACCCCTTCTCTTACATACTTACACTCTACAAACACATGAATATTACTTGCATCGGGGTTAATTTTAAATAAATATGCATCTGAATGCAATTCTAATAATTTAGAAGTCGCTTCCATACTATACACCTGACTAGAAAGCTTAATGAATTCCCGGTGTTCCTAGAATCCCGGGATATTTTATACAAAAAATAAAATTTAAGAAGCCACTTCCATACTTTCATAACTAAAATTACTTTAGGTAAATATGCATCCGATTATCCGATCACTACATATGAGGTAAAGATGAAATCCCTACTAATAATAATACACAGGTAGAAATACCTACAAGGTGGGGCAAAATTAATGCCCATAATGTGAATGTCCTGCCATTTTATTGGCAATGAAAGTTAAATTGGGATCTGTATTCACGGAAAGTTTATTTATTAAAGAGGTATAAAATTCATGACATTAAGTCGCAGAATAGATAAAGGTCTAATTACTGAGTTGATGTACATTTATCCTCATTTTAAGGCTCCCACTGAAAGGTGCATCGAGACTAGTAGAACAAATTTTATTTAAACTTTGTGGAAATAAAATTGTTCTGCCAGAATCGCGGTGCATTTTGAATTGATGCTCGCTAAACATCTGACTCCAAACGGGTAGGTGAGTCTTCTTCAATGTTGGCTTTCAAAACTTGCAAGGCTTGTTGTGTTAAACGCAAGATTTCAAAACCCCCCAAAGGAAGAAGCTTGGCGCCGTCAAATTTGGCGATCTAGCCGGTTCAAATCGTTTGAACGGGATTACACGTCCGGATATTGGTGTTTAAAAATCTATATCGTTGCCTCATATTATAAAACAAAGGCAGATAGACCCCGCGGAACACCAAGAGTGAAGCCGAAAAACCAAATACTAAAGCGTCGCATTTTATGTAACATAGAACGCGACGCTTTAGTATTTGTTTTTTTTTTTTGGTTTAGATTATAAAACAAAGGCAGATCATAGATCGCGTGGAACACTCAAGAGTCAAAAAAACAAATACGAAAGCCTCGCATTATATACAATGCGACGCTTTAGTATTTTGTTTTTTGACTTCACTCTTGGTGTTCCGCGCGGTCTATCTGCCTTTGTTTTATAATCTGAGATCGTTGCCTGAAATGTGTGTATCGCTCCATTGTATTGTCAACTAATTCTCAATCATCTACATAACCGATCAATTCTATAAAATCACACTGTAAGAACATAGGTGACTATATCATTCCTACCAGATTCTAAGGATTCTAGGGGTTGACAACTCACTTCAAACTCACTTGACATAAGAGTTAGAGGTAAGATTTTGTACAGAATTATAGCACCACGGATCTACAACATGACTGTCAAATCACAATGACATTACTTATGACGTCATTTGAAAAATTGATGGCTCAATCAGGAATTACTTTTTCCCCACCTTGCCTTTTTTTTTTAGTTTTGCTTCGCACGGTTTGTGCATTTAGCCAGTGTCAAGTAATTTTACTTTTCAATTAAGTAAATGGCCCGATATTACAAATAAGTTACAAATAAGTCATAGTCAGTCAAGTCAAAGTTAAGTCGAAGTTATTGTAAAGCGGTAGTTAGTTTACAATAACCTATTAGGAGTTTTTGGGGGGAACACGAAAAGTCCACGTTAGTCACTTATTTTCACCTTCACTACACTTGTGCACTCACACGTAACTAAATTGAATAATACACTACCAAAATTATACAATATATTTCGATATTTCACGAAAATTCATGAAAATGAAAATTCGTGCGACATGTTCCAACGCGATCCCGCCAAAAACTCCCCCACCTTGCCTTATCAATACGAGTACATATAACTTTAAGAGTTACCGCTAGTACCTACGTTTATACCGGTAGTACATACCTACGTTTCTGTGGGATAATTTCCGACTTCCATGTAGGTTCTTTTAGCGTTCTTTTACTAGCTTTTGGCAGTGGCTTCACCACTGCCAAAAGCTAGTAAAAGAAGAAATAATACTTCAGCTGCCGTTTTATTCAAACATGCAATATTAAATCTATTAAATGAATTCATATGCTATTCGTATGCTATTTTAGAGTTCAACCTTTAGTAAAAATTACCCATATTCATGAGTACTACCAGCCCCCGGGAGGTTGCTAATGAATGACTTTTAAGTTATCCGGTGTAACGGGATCGGTAAAGAATACTAATACACCTCTACCTGCTCATTCACGACCCTTAAGATGAATCTAGGCGTCATTTTTTCCATACAAACTTCGGGAGTGTATTACTCCATTGTTCGAAAATGTACATCAAAAATTAAACATGGTATGGTTTTGTCTCATTATTAATATTGTCGTGCGAAAACAGAATACTAAAATAAAAAGAAATTAAAACGTTATAAGCCAACAAAGATTCGTTTTTCTTGCTAATTTAACTAACTAACTTTGGGCGTGTTTAAGTAATAAAAGAAGGTAAAATCTCCAAAATTATGTCAATACCGACAAAGCTCAAGTATCGAAAACTTTAATTAACGTTATTGGTCATTGATTTATGCAGTGATTTTTTCATAAAACCCGATCTTCCGAAGGACTTCTCTTAAATTTTTACGCGCCTGTTTTACTTTATAATGATCTTGCATCTCACTCAATAAAACGTTATTGAGTGAGATGCAAGATGTGCGTTTAGACTAGCGTCTATACAACTGCTCATCCCTAACACTACCTCTGTCGGACACGGTGGCTGGTGAGACAACGTGACTTTTAGCCAGGCCTACCAGTGAGTTCGAGCCTACGACTAGATTCCCCTGAAGATTTAAGTTGCTTAACATCATCTGTAGGTACAATAGGCAGCACTTCTTTAGTATCTTTAGTAACACTTTAAAGCGTACTGTGCTTGGTTAAAACTCCGTAGAGTTTTATTTAACCATTATGTACACACATATAAACAGACAAGGAGAAAGTAACAGGAAAATACGTAGAAAGGTGATGCTTATTTCTACAGAAATCTCTTCCAGCGTACCTGGAATAGGAGAGAGGATATAAAGAGATGTAGACAACGTGTGTAATAGACTAATAGTAGAAAGAGAAAACATTAGGTAAGTAAAAACTTTTCCAAAAAAAAAAAAGGATGGTGAATTGGTGTGGAGTGGGTACTATAACTAAAAAGTGAAAAATAAAAACTTTTTCCAAAAAAAAAAACAACCGATTTCCAAAAAACACTAGAAAGTGAAAAATAACTTTAATTTCGGAAGGCGGTGACAAGAATTAATAAAATACATGTTCAAAGTCACCGCCTCCGAAATTAAAGTTATTTTTTCTAATTATCTTATTAATAATTCATCATCCTTGGGGTCAAAACAATGCATATTTATGCGATAGCAGCAATCGCGGTTGATTTGCTGTCATTTTTTGAAGAGTTCCGTTGTCTGTCTCCGAAACGCATCATCAGATCTATATAAAATTTAAATGGGACCATTTCGGCAAAAACCCAATTTCTAAAAAATCGAATTTGGCAAATCGGTCTATATGACGGAGTTATGCCCGAATCTGCACCTAACTCCTAAGTTAAAGAGTTGTAGGTACCTTCCATCATCAGCTCAGCGTCATGAGATGATAATGATCATACGCAAATGTCTCAATAGCATTAGAAAACATAGGAAAAACATTGTTAATACCTATACGATTTGAGGGTTGCCCTCGATTTCCCTGGGATTCTATCATCAGATCCTGACTTGTTGCCAATGGGACCACCTCAGAAGTATACTCTTTCAATAAAAAAAGAATTTTGAGAATCGGTCCACAAATGGGGGAGAAATCGAGGAACATACATTAAAAAAAAACGTTCGGTGGAACATATAACCTCCTCCTTTTTTGGAAGTCGGTTAAAAAATTAGACTCGAATTTAAATATACCTACTAGAGATGCGCCGAAAGTTCGGCCGAATATTCGTATTCGGTACATTCGGCATATTTTTTCATGTTCGTATTCGGCCGAATATTCGGTGATTTGCCGAATAATTACCGAATATTTAACATATTGTTAATATTTAAAAAAATAACATTTTATAAAACAGTAAGGTTAACTAATTACCAAATAAGTGTGGTTTATTTCGAAAGTTTTACCTAGTTTTTTTTTATGAAAGAAACACTACTTTTTGTACCAATTATTCACTGAAAAAAAAAAGATTAAATTTAAATAAAATTTTAATCAAATAAACTTCTGCTTTTTTTCAAATGATATATTAAACTAAATTAAATTTCTAAGAACACTGCTTTGAGTAACAGCTTTTTTCACAATTTTATTTTTATTTTAGATTATAATATAATATGTAACTACTATCTTTAGGAACAAGTACTAAAATATTAAAATATGTGTAAAATCCATTTTTTTCTAAATGTCTATGTATGCTAAATAAAATTTATGAAATCAACAATAAAAAACCTTAAGTAACAAATATTAATTTGCAACATAAAAACTAGGAATTGTCATAAGTATTTGTAGTTTTTTGTTCTAATAAACATAACTCTTATTTAATTCTGTTTAAAAACTACAAGTAACACTTTAAATTATAATATGTACAGGTATATAAAAAGAAAATATCATAAGGCATCAAAAAATAAATCCGCATCGTTGTCAATGGGAAAAGTGCCCAAAATGTTCTAATTAAGTTTTTTTAAGTAAATGTCAATGTAAGTCAAATAAAATCCTATGAAATCAACACTGAACAAATATTAGGTCTTTACCTATGAAATTGCCGTTCTGCAGTACTGGCCATTTCAAATCAAAATAATTTTTGTTTGGCTAAGAATTCTAATTTCAAATTAATTTTATTTTAAAAACATGGATTTTTTTTTCTAAAAGTAGTCATTTCTTTATTGATTAGTGTTACATTTTCATCGCATTTCAATCTTTTTCGTCATCATGGATACGTTAAAAATTCGAGTAATTATGGAATATGAGTACCGTCGTGGCAGCAACGCGGCACAAGCGGCACGCAACATCAACGACGTTTACGGAGCTAACACTACAAACCAACGCACCACCTGTTATTGGTTTGCTCGCTTCCGTTCTGGAAATTTCGACCTGAAAAATGAACCTCGCGGTCGTCCGAAGACTTTGGTCGACAATGACGAATTAAAGGCGATTGTGGAAGCTGATGATACACAATCTACGGCTGAATTAGCAGCAGCTTTCGACGTTAGCATCAAAACAATATTGGTCCATTTGCGTCAAATTGGCAAGGTAAAAAAGCTTGACAAATGGGTGCCCCACGAACTCAATGATCGCCAGCGCGAAGTACGCGTCGAGACGTGCCTTGCACTGCTCAACAGACACACAAATGAAGGAATTTTGAACCGCATTGTTACCTGCGATGAAAAATGGATTCTGTTTGATAACCGTAAGCGCTCAGCAAGTTGGTTGGATCCTGGTTCAGCACCTAAACAATGCCCTAAACGAAAACTTACCCCTAGAAAAGTGATGGTCACTGTTTGGTGGTCTAGCGCCGGTGTTATTCATCACAGCTTCTTACCAAACGGGGTGAGCATTACTGCAGATGTGTACTGTGAAGAACTGAACACAATGATGGAGAAGCTGGCGCATCTCCAACCAGCATTGGTCAATCGCTCGTCTCCGCTGCTCCTGCACGACAACGCGCGACCTCATACTGCACAACAGACGGTCTCCAAGTTGCAAGAACTGGGGTTGGAAGCTCTCCGTCATCCGCCCTACTCACCAGACCTTGCGCCTACAGACTACTACTTTTTCCAGAATTTGGATAACTTCTTGGCGGGAAAAAAATTTAATACCCGAGAGGCAGTACAAAATGCCTTTGAAGAATTTGTTGCCTCCCGTCCAGCTGATTTCTTTAAGAAGGGCATCAATAAACTGCCACTGCGATGGCAAAGATGCATTGATTGCATGGGTGATTACTTCGATTAATACAAATAAAAAATTCATGAAAAAAATTCGTTTAAATTTTTTCATACAAAACGGCAATTTCATAGGTAAAGACCTATTATAATTTCTTCCGTAACAAATACTAGCTCAAAAACGAAAAAAAAAAAAAAACTTTGAGGAAACTTTAAGAATCAACATTAGTAGGTAATCAAATTAAGTTTTTTTGAAGAATGACAATGTTAGCAAAAGAAAATCTGATTCTCTGGATTAATAATATGTCCTTTAATAATCATATCGTAAATTTAACATTCTTAAATAATTATGATTTATCAACAAATTAAAACATAAAATGTGTTTTAATTTGTTTTCATTATAATTTAAAGGCAACAATCTATTTCTTTTTTCTTCAAACAGGGTAAGTTTTATCCAGTGCGCAAACTGTAACCATGAATTCAGCATACCATTATAGAACCTCTACCGCTAAAATTTTTCGCCGGTTATGAAAATAAAAATCAGCTGTATCATAGAAAAGTGCAATACCTACGCGGTCAAAATGTATGGAACAGCTATTTTTTTTTGTATAATATGCTGAATTCATGGTTACAGTTTGCGCACTGGATAAAAACTTTTCCTGTATACATTGCCTGCTTCCGAGTAACCGTTCAGGCTTTTACTATGGGACATTAGGACCAAACCTGAATTCGCAGGGACAGTTGTTTGTTTTTAGGGACAAAGTGATCCGTCCGTCCGCCTGTCTGCCTGTCAAGACCCTTTTTCTCAGGATCGGTGGAGGTATCATGCTGGAATTTATACAAAATACTCAGGACTACTGTTTCTTGGAGCTGTGGATAAATTAAACTTCTAAGCCAACGCAATTAAAAGGTACAGCCCTTTATGCCCCAAATTTCCGCAAATTTTCGACACCGGAAAGGGAATCAAAACCTACAGGGTACTTCCCGCGAACTCAGAATCTTGAAATTTGGTACGAAGCAACGTCTTATAGCACAGATAAAGGAAAAATTGCGAAAAGCATACATTTTTAATCATTTTAACGGAACCCTCGGTGCGCGAGTCCGACTCGCACTTGGCCGGTTTTTTTTATTAAACCGAATGATTCGGCCGAATATTCGGATCGGTATATTTTGGACCGAATATTCGGCCGAACATTCGTATTCGGTTGAACCTACATTCGGCGCATCTCTAATACCTACACATACAATATGAGAATATACCTACAAACACGCTTGCAGATTTAAGCTAGACATTAGATTTAAAAATCAGGAAATAAAAGTTAGATTCAGAATTTAAAAAAACCCCCGACACACAAAAATTATAAAAGTTAAAAAATAAATATTTATTGGTTTTAAGTTGTAGGCAATATTTTGATCAAGGCATTGTCAAGTCAGGGGACGGTCAATGGAAACGTACTACAAAAATAAATATCACTAAAATATCCATAATTATAATGTAATTTAAATAAGAAATACATAAGCAATTATGACAAAGTGGCAAGATAGTGTTCTTTCACTCTTCTTTAATAGAATAAGGCCTCTACCACTGACATGCGGCCTAACTGTACTCCCTGAACAAATAGCCAGAGGATGACAATAGTCCATTCTGATAGAAGTCGAGCCAATGCCAATAACCAAGAATAAGTCCAGACACCAGCCTGCTACTCAGAATTTCCTAAGCGGAAAATAAAACAGCAGAGAACTGACAGCACTGGGCACGTGGTGAATTATGGCCCACTCCCTCTCACAGAGAGGAGGCGTATGTCCCAACAGTGGGTTTTTTTTTGGCTGATTGTGCTTATGTTAAAGTATAAACCTTGAATGTATTTTTGTGATTCCCAAATTATTCAAATCCTAAAATACTCGTCTTTTTGTGACGTAGCATGGCCACTGGGTAACTGCGAGCAACTTCGATGACTATTTCATGAATAAGTCATTTAACGAGGTAAATTAAATAAGAGGGTTGTATTGGTAATTTTTAAGCAACGAAAAAAAAAACGGAGGAGGTTCTCAAGTCGACGCGTAGTAATTTTTTTTAAATGTATGAATGACCACACATATCTTTTAACAGAGTACTCCGATTTTGATCATTCTTTTTTTAATGATTATAATTCCATAAATCCATATTTGTTACGGCCACTTACGGTCGTGAATCATACTTTTCTTACATTTTTGTAATTTACAGGTTTAGCAGTGTCAGGTTAGACATTGTAAATTTTTAACCAGTGCGCAAACTGTAACCATTAATTCAGCATATCATTCTAGACCCCCATTGCGTATAAATATTTCGTCGGTTATACAAAATATTAATCAGCTGTTTGATACATTTGCGCGCAGTCGTATAGTAATTTGTTACCATAATTCGGGGAGTCCACCCGGACCTAACACAAATAAAATTAAAATTATTATTGTCCTTTAATTTTTATTATCAATTATTATAACTAACTGAAGGGTTTTCTTTTTTGGGTGGGAAATCATCAAATAACTGCCCCCGCTCTGGGTGGAGTAGGAGGGCGTGTCAGACTTTTACTGACTAAAACCCACCCGTGTTCCCTCAGTAGCCTGTATCCCAGGGGCGGCGGTATCTCTTTCGAACGAACCCGCACCCCTGGCATGCATCTGCCCTTGCGGGCCCCATCATTTTGTGCTAGCAACCCATTACTAGCAAGCTACCAAGCAAGCTACCTATTACTCGCCGTCCGCAAGCCCTCGCCTACGGTGGCCGGAAATCAGCCTGGGATTCCCGACGCTCAGGGCGTCTCCTGCGGCGGTTAGGCGCATAATGCTGCCTCTCCCTCACATGCGCCGCTTCCCTCTTCGCGAGCATTACTGCTTCGCTGAAGGCGGTGACGGCTACCCATGCACTCTTGCTCCGTACCATGGCCCGGACCAGGGCCGGACGCGAGAGATCGCTGCCGCCGATCGCCTCCACGATGACACAGCGGTGCTCCGCCCAAGCCGGGCATACCGCCACCGTGTGCTCCACCGTGTCCTCAGGGCGATCTTCGCAGTGGAAACACCCGGGTGTTTCCTCCCGCCTTATCTAAACAGGAACCTCCCGAAACAACCGTGTCCGGTGAGGACCTGCGTCAGGCGGAAGGTGAGGACGCTATGCCACCTGTCAAGCCACTCCTCAAATAGGGGACTTACTGCCGCAATCGTGGCGTGTCCAGTACTGGGTTGCGACAATCGCACTCTCCATGTCATCATGAGATCCCGCCGGAGCTCTGTCCGCTGTACCGCGTTTTCCCGCGGCAGCGGAGTTACGCCCCGGCGTTTGGCCTCCTCGCACCACTCCCATATGTGCGCGAGGACCTTTGCCTCCAGATCCCATGGCGGTAATCCGGCAAGGAGGCCCGCCGCCTCGCCGGAGATCGTGCGATATCCTCGGATCATCCGGATGGCCATGACCTTATGGGACGCCTTCAACCGGCGAGCTGGTTGGCGCCTCAATGTAGGCGCCCACACCGGCGCCCCGTATAGGGCCATGGACCGCACGATCCCCGAACTAACTGAAGGGTGATACGCTGATTATGCTGATTGTATATTATGCACTTGCTGACTCACTAATTATGTAGTTTTGGATTTATTGTGTATGTAAAAACGTTAAGAAAAAATGCAGCAAACAATATGAAAAATTATTCCCTATTTGTAAAGTCCTACCTAGTAAGATGAGAAAGTTGAGTATCTACAAAGCCTTAGTACATACACTATTTTATTGATGGGTCTAAAGTACCTACCTGTTGAAAATACATATAATACAAAAAGTGTACGAGAGTAAAGATGAAATACACCTAAAATAACAAATTATTATGGGGAAAGAATTTAATAAAATAAATATGTTAAGACAAACCCTTCAGGGGTTTGTCTAAACATATTTATTCTCTCAGTAAAGGTATTCTAAAGTCGAAACTAAGGAGTTTATTTCTCGATAACGAGGATTCAGCCATTATCGAGAAATGAACTCACTTCGAACCTTATAATTAGTTATTTATTACGTATTCATTGGTTAGTAGCTTTTTAAGGTTAGCTTCTTAAAAGTTTAAAAATAACATTAATATTTCATTCCAATAAACTGCAAAATATGGCGAGCAAAATTGCAAAGACAAAAAAAAAAAAAAAAATTGTTTCTAAAATAAATATCTAAAAAACTAAAGATTTCTTTAGAGTTTACTGAATACTATAATTACGCAATCTGGAGGCATATTCTTAAATTTAACAATAAAGACTTATTGCCTCCGACTACATGCGATTGCAGTCGGTGCATTGTATTCAGTCTAATAGTAGCATGTTTTTTTAAAATATTTTTTTAGTTTTCGTAGTTGTCTGCCATTCACACTTAATGTTAATAATGAATCAATCATGTAGTTCATGTTGCAACGTTGATTATTTTGTTGATTTTTTTATTATTTTTCATTCTAAATTACATGTAAACATACAAGTTGCATTAATTTTTGCAAGCTATTTATGAAACCCTTTATTTTGATACCCCATTCAATAGGTTTTGAGAATATATTTTTTCGAATACACGATGTGGCGCCAAAAATCGTGCATTTTTTTTTCAATTTTGGTATACCCAGTGTCACTCTCACAATTAAGACGAATCTAATGACAAGCTACAAGCTGAAATTGATCAAGCCGTTTAGGCTACAGAGCGTGCTAAAGAAATATACACACATACACTCGAAAAACATAACCCTCCTTCTGGCGCAGTCGGGTAAAAATTGAATATTTCTAACTTTCTTCATTGCTAACATTTCCTGTATTATCATCATCTATTCATTATTTTTAGTGCTAAATGTGTCACAATCACAACAATGGAGTGCGATCTTGTTTTTAGGCCAAGGTCTCGAAAGTTTGCAAATAGCTGGACGCGGCGACGTCAGTCAGTCATTTGTTTGAAATGATCAGTTGTGCTAAATGCGACCTAATTGTTATTGAGGGAGAAACTATTATTGTTACCGAAAGCAATCTATCTAAACTAATATTATAAAGATAGTATTTATAATAAAGTACCTGATGTGATAAAAAATATGACTGTAATAAAATTTAAAAGGGCACTAAGCCAAATATTAATCGAGAAAAGCTACTACACTATTGACGACTTCCTTAATGATAAATATCTGAACTGATTGATGATGATTGACATACCTACATGTTCCTATTCTGACACTTTTTATTATGATTGACATTTTAACATTACTTTTTTTTTGACATTACTGTAAAAATGTTATTAGTCTATTTTCTTGTTTCTATTTTTGTTTTGTATTCTAATGATTTGACATTTATTTTTATTAGGTATAACATTAATAGAATTTGTCTCGTTTTGGAATTTAATATTATTTGCATGCCCATGAGACGGTAGAATATGGAGGACTACTTTTTAGCAAAACATCTATGTACCATTTACCCATGTTTGCAAAAATAAATGATTTGATTTGATTTGATTTGATTTGAAAGATATAGCTATGTGAGTATAAAATGTAGGGGGTAATTTTTGAAACTAGTAATCCGATTCATTATTTATAGACATTGATTTACACTCTGTGATAACTTCAAGTCAAACACTGACTTATTACCTGCTAATCCCTACTAATTTTATGAATGCGAAAGTAACTCTGTCTGTCTGTCTATTACGCTTTCACACCGTAACCGCTAAACCGATCATCACGAAATTTGACAGAGAGATAGCCTGGGATATGGAGAAGGACATAGGCTACTTTTTACGCGATAACCGACATCCACGCGGGCGAAGCCGTCTGCAAAAGCTAGTATATTGACTTTTACAATGTTTGTAAATATGTGAGCAGCATGTATCTACCATATGATAATATCTGTCATTGCTACATTTTAATTCTATTTACCTATTCGGTATGGTAATTTTATTCTAAGTGCATCGTTTTCACATTTATTTATAAAATAAATGTATTTAAAATATTGTGTTATTTTTTTTTTAAGAGTGACGGTGCAGTTTTTTCCCCCCATTCTTCTCTATACGAAACTAACTTTTGGAAGGGGCGACTCGAATCAACTCGATTTTAATGTAAATGTTGGAATACAAAAGTGCCTTTTATGTGACCAAAAATAGGTACTACATAGTGAAAAATTATACAAATAAAGGACACAGAGACTTCGAAATTTAAGTTATTTTTCACTTTGTACTGTTTTTTCGGAAGTTGGTTGTATTTTTTTTTATTTATCCTATGACACTGCAACATCGGAAGGTTTTATATTGCAAAACGAGTGATCTGTCCCCGCTTAGCACTGGTTTAACGACTTGACAAAACATCAAAATTTCCTAGTATAAGTATGTATTTCTAATGTTAATTTACTATACGCACAGACAGAAACCAAATTAACCAAGCGTATTTAATTTATAATATGTAAGTATCTTAGAATATTGATATAATGCAATGTAGAAGTTAAAATCCCGTGAAAGTTCCATGTGGTGTCGGACGTAAAGAATAGCACCATTCCATTTCTTCCTGTGGGTGTCGTAGAAGGCGACTAAGGGACTTACTAGAGAATTTAGGTTCATTTTATTTATGTAGATTATTTTACATATTGTGAATGAGAGAGCGTTGTAGGCCTTACTGACTGTAGATTTGTAGACGATTTTCTATTCTGTATTCGTCTAAGTACCTGGTACTTATTGACAGGCCTGCGCTGTCCTCCCATACAGTTTTATCTCTGTAATTTGAAAATATTGTTAAAGCAATTATTTTTAATAGAGTAACCGTGAAGTTTCTTGCGGCTCTTCTTCATAGTAAACAACAATTTGGGACCGTGCACCAAGCTTCTGTCGTTTCATAAGTGCCCATGCAGGTTTATATGAAATAAAAAATATTTTGATTTTGATTTTGAATGGGCAGCAGCGTTCTCTATGCATTTTACCACCATACTACGATCGCCAACCCGCCTGCCAAGCGTGGCGATTATGGCAAAACTCCGCTTTTGGGTGAGGCTTATGTCCAGCAGTGGACGTCTTTCGGCTGAAATGATGATGAAGAGACTGGTATTTTGTATGGAGCGACTGCCTATCTAATGAATGACTATCTGCCAACCCAGTTAGATATTGGGTAGCACTATACCCATTGGTAGGACTGGTTGTGAGACTTTTGAGCTTCTGACAACCCGTTACGACTGTCAAAAACACTAAAAAGTGAAAAATAACGTTCATTTCTGAAGTAGGTGACATTGGATATGTATTTTAATTGTTCGTCACCGCCCTCCGAAATTAAAGTAATTTTTCACTTTGTAGTGTCTTTCCGAAGTCGGTTGTTTTTTTATTTTATTGGAAGAAGTTTATTTTTATTTTTCACTTTTTAGTTATAGTACGCACGGCTACACATCAGGCTATACATTTCCAGTATAAGCTGATCTCGCATTGTATAGGATTTCTTTACAGTGCGAGATCAGCGTAAACTGGAAATGTATAGCTTGATGTGTGTGCGTACCTATCACACCAATTCGAAATTTTATCATCGTTGGGGTCAAAACAATGCATATTTATACGAAAGCAGCAATCGCGGTTGATTTGCTGTCATTTTTTGAAGAGTTGCTTTGTCTGTTTCCGAAACGCATCACCTGCACGTCGATTCTGTAACCATCTCATCGCGAGAAGTGAACGTGGAGTGACCTGTCAGTGTCATCCACTGATGCTAGGGATTGACCAAGCATCAAGTGGACTGACACTGACAGGCCACTTCACGCTCACTTCACACGATGAGATCGTTACAGAACTATATGTTTAAATGGAACCATTTCGGAATAAACCCCTTTCGAACAAAAGAAGAATTTTGTAAAATCTACGAATATAGTCGGGACCTGCGGCTTAACATGCTTTCCGAGACATACGGAGGGGTCTCGATATGTAATTAATGGTCACCCATCCACGAACCGACCGCAGCAAGCGTAGCTTAATATTGGTTGTTATTATTTAGCGACGACCTTCCGTCTTGTAAATGTGCTTCTGATAAATTTTTCTTCGTCTTACCCTGATCTAAATAAAGAGACGTAATTGAGGAAAATAGTCACAGAAACTATGAAGCCGGTAAGTTTGTTGATGGCTTCAGACAATTTTTTTTTTTTTTTTTGCTTTATCCAAGGAATATGACCTTAAATTAAAAGTCAATTCGAAGGTACCAAGGTTGTGAATTGATTGTAGGGACTTGAAAACGTTTAAGAACACGGAACATTTATCTTACTTTGTCCTTATTGCTTCTGCAGGTTGATGATAAAGTTAGTGTAGAAAGTTTTTAGTTGGATTGCCAATTTTATAGAATAAACACATATACACACATGCTGAAATTTGGCACAAAGATAGATAATAAACCTTTTTTTTTCTTGGGGGAAAACATGGATACCCTCCGTATGGGATGAATGGAAGGTTACCTATGTCGTACTCCTACCAACTAAAACTCCACTGTTCCTTCTAGTACCATAAGTCGGGGGCCCGGAAGATACTTATACATTCACCCCACCCCCGATTGATATCAGCATGTCTAGCGAGCCCCATCACCAAGTGCAGCCGATCCCATGACCGCACATCTTCCTATTAAGGCGCGCATACTGCGTCCCACCTCTTTGAGCCTGACTGCTCGAGTGACGACACAGCCCCAAATATGCCGACCGGAGGGTCCTCCTTATTGTGGCCGGAGATCGATAAGCACCCTTCGATGCTCAGCTGCTCTTCTGGTGCGGGTGGAATGAGAGGATGCTGTCTCTCTCTCTCTCCGCCGCCTCCTTTGCATGCATCAGCTCCTCGCAAAAAGAGGCGACAGCATGCCACGCGTTTTCGCTTCCGACTAAGGATTGATCCACAGCCGGAATCGAGAGATCACCCGCACCAAGTGCCCCAACGAGGGCACAGCATTGTTGGGCCCATACTGAGCACTCCTCTAGCGTATGTTGCGCTCTGGATTACACATACTGTTAATACCGGTCATACGTTCTAGTTCATATTTACCGATGCCCACGCGAGCGAAGCCAAAAGCTAGTTGCAAATAAATGTCGTGATTTTAACTCAGTCGATCTAACTAACTAGTAGTAGGTAATATCTTTTGCAGTCAAGCAGAGTTGCGTCTTGCGGTTTTGTATAATTACCTACAGTTACATAAGACATTTCAGTTTTGTGTCTGAGATGACGACGAACCTGTGATGGCTCTGGTGACTGTTGCAAAACATCAGAGGTGTTGGATATACAAGGTCAAATTAAATTGGATGGCAATACTTTACCCACGTATTGCGAAAAAAATGGAATAAAAAAACAAAACAAAAAAAACATTTTTTGGGGCGAAGGCCATGCCCGTAATTGATCACCTGTTTTTGTATTTTTTTGATAAATTTTCAAAACACAAATCATAAAAGTCGATTACGTCAATGTCATTTCAAATTTTGAACAAAGGTGGAATAGTAAAAAAAAAAACATTTTTCTCGACGGTTTTCAATATCCCACACGTAGTTAAAGTATTTCCAGCTAATTTAATTTGACCCTGTATAGACCCAGTATTTGTGTCATGTAAAGTTTCTAATAACGCCCAGAACTTAGCTGAAATTCCGATTGGTTACCCAAGTAAGCAATAATTTATTTGTTTGTTACGGAATTTTGGGAGCCTTCAAATAATTGTCCGACTGTAATAAAGCTACTTACTGAACAGGTTCCAACGGCTGGTCGAAATGAAGCCGCATTGTCTGGCCGAGGAAGAAGGGATCGCGCGCATACGACGGCTGTCATGAATCTAAAGTTACGCTAGGGTTGGCAAGATCGTCAAAAACTGTTATTGAGCTGAACTGAAAGCCAATGTTCGTACTTTTATTTAACCTTCAAATTCAAATCGCAATCTTATCTCAGCGACAAATCAATGTCAAAAACTTGTTAAAACATGACAAAACAAAGCTCTCTATGTTTGTGTGTGTTGTTTTGTCTATTTCTAAAATGTACGTGAGAGAGGTTATTTTGACAGATTGAGGAAGACTAGAATCTGACCGTTTTTTGAAAATGCGTGATTCGCCCATCTGACCTAGCTTTAGCAGTATAAACAATTTCTTCTTAATCGTCTTGAGCTTGGCTTTTATTTAATGAACCTAGAGGGTTGTTTTTATGATTATAATTCTGTAAATACATACATATTTCGGTCACAAATCATATTTTGTTCAAAATACGGCCTGAAACTGACCTAAATTTTGTTTCTTCAGTTTTTGTCCCCACTTTCCCTTAAGTTTCACGCTGATTTAATCGACTAGTGTCGTGACTACAGTCACTTGTACTCATGAGTTATATGATTACTAAGGACCTTCAAAATACGTGTATTGCGGATGACTGAGTTTTATCGACCAAATAAGTACACAAAAGTCAGTCATCCATAGCTGTATTACGTAGTAAAATCTACAGCCGTAGTTAACAGTGCTGTCCAATATAGACCTGCGATTTTAATAGCCAGGGGCAGGTAAAAATTGGTGGCGGCTTCTATCAAAGTCGTCTGTTGGTCGGCCATTTTAAATACATATTTCATGTGTGCAATTATTGATTTTTGCCCATAGAGCTAATGATTGCCAATGCTGTTTAACCAGAGTAGCGGGTCAATCTGATGAACAATTCATTTCCCTGACTGTATATTTTTAATTTTCTAACTTCATGTAGATAAGTAACTAAGTACCGAAACATTTACCTATGTGTCACATATAAATACATTTAAGTTAAATTTCGCCGTGTTGGACAGCCCTAGTCGCTAGCTCTTAGTACGCAATTAGAATTGAAAATGTTAAGGTCATCCCATCTTTAAGTCAAACTCGCTACGAGTCTGGAACTGAGCGTGCCAAATTACCTGATAGACCATTAAACGTTTAGTTATGCATAATAATCAATAGTTTGCTAAAAATAAGCATAGGTAATTAATTATATCTGATTGGTTTCGAGTTAGTCCACTTTCGCACTGACAAAAATATCGTGGCGGGATTCTATTGTATCTACTCCATGATGGAGTAAAGTAATTAGGTTCTAAATTAATAAGATTTAAGGCGTATTCTTGTTTATAAACAATAGCATAATTTGTGGTACTCGTGTGTAAAAGTATTGCTAACTTTTGTGTATTGTGTTTGAAATGAATGAAGCACAATAATAAACAAATAATAGCAAACAAATCAATGTTTAAATAGTATGGCAATATAACTTATATTTTTATGCTATTTATATATATAATCTTTACATATATGTATAATATTTTAATATTACCGATATTAATGGTCTCGTGGCTTGACAGTAACGGGCGTTCGGGTCGATTGATGGTTAAGCTACGCTTGCCGCTGTCAGTTTATGGATGGGTGACCATCAATTACTTAACGAGACCACTCCGCCTCTCGGCAAGCACGTTAAGCTGTTGGTCTCGGCTGTCATTCCAAGATCTTTGAGAGTCGTTACGGGTAGATAGAAGTTCAGCTCTGACAACCAGTCTTACTAACGGATACAAACCCAATTCTGACAACAGTCTTATCAAGGGGTATCGTGTTATCCAGTCACGAGGATGTGGAGGTCAGATAGGCAGTCGCTCCATATAAAATACTGGTATTCAGCTGCATCCTTTAAGGCCCTGGTAATTTTTAATGTACTCGTCGTATTGTCGTTATAAGCGATAATAGTTCTTACTGCAATCCGATACGGGTTAAAATCTGTTGTAATAAATTCGAATTATAAATGAGCAAGTTTTGTCGTAAAAGTGCAAATAAAATTGTATAAAATTAGATATTAACTATTTAATAAATATTGATCGATCACTAGATGCAATTTGGCATTTTATGGTATATTTTTAATAATAATAATAATTGTTATTGAAGGGATAAACTGGTATTAAGGATAATTAAGAGGTGACTTTGATGATATTCTTGATGCATTAAAGTATATTTAATTATGTTTTGAGTTCCATCACTGTATGCAAAAAAGACTTGAAAATATAACATATTTCTTTGATTTCAAAATTATTTACGGTTAAAGAGATACACTGGTTTAAAAAAAAAAAAAACTTTTTAGCGTTTTCAAGAAATCTCCGCCTTAATGTTAAATTATTTACAGCTCATATCATCATCATTTTCCTGTCCTTGTACGTCGGGTCGTCGCAGTACGTTTTCTTTTTCCATTGGCCTCTGTCAACCGCCACGCTATCAATAATTCCTTTCTCTTTCTTATCAATGTCATCACACCATGAAATCCGTCCATCTTTTCTTTGGCCTTCCTTTTTCTCGCCTTAGTATAGATATGATATAGATGGTGTCTCCTCTGTTGGATGTACCTGAAATAGTCGTGTCATATAAAAACAGCTTTCATTCATCATGATCATTTCAGCCGAAAGACTTCCACCTTCCACTGCTGGACATAGGCCTCCGCAGGCTCCCACAATTCGACCGGTCTTGTGTTTCCCACATCCAGCAGATTCCCGCGGCCTTCACAAGGTCATCGGTCCACCTTGTGGGAGGCCTCCCACTCTTACGTCTTACGGTACACGGTCGCTACTCCAGAACCTTTCGGGGAATTTACATAAATGTGCTCGAAAAAGAAAAAAAAAACTAAATAAGAATTTGACCGTTGACGACTCATTCATAAATAATCTTCAACTCTTTCAGCTTTAATTTTAATCGTCTTTTCCTCTTGGCAGCAGTTTTTTCGGTTCTCAGTCATTCTATATTGACAATAAGCCAAAATCAAATTATAGTTTAAAAACAATATTCTCATAATTGAAGGAAAGTGGGCCAAATGATTTTGTCACACATGTTTGAGATTTATCAAGGTTAATAGACACATTACTGTTATAATAAGATTAAGTTAATACCCGGGTGATAGAATAAAGGCTCCTGCAGATCGGCGCGATGCGACAGTGCGATGTTACTCTACTAGAACAATTTCATAAAAAACTGATGATCTACAAGAGTCTCTTCGCGCTATCGCGTGGCTCCAGTCTGCGGGAGCCTTGGTACGGAGTTTTAGCATTAGAAACCAGCACCCTAATTGCGTAACTCACGATTGATCATAATTGGTTTCGTCTTCACAGTTAAACAATATTCATTGCGTTATTTAAGTTGTCGAACAGACACCATTTTCGAACATATGAAGCAATGGTTTAACAATCCGTTTCAAAACGATACAGATTATGATGAATCGGGAGTTACGCAATTAGGGTGCAGGAAGCGACTCAATGATTTAAAAAAACGAAACGAATACATGCATACTAGCAAAAGATCGCTCATCGCCGCCGCGCCGCCGCCGGCCGTCGCGCACTCGCTGCTCGTTGCTCTGTAACTTGTTTTTAGTTGCTAGCTCTACGAACTTCTCGTTTGTCACTGGCGGTGGGACAATTGCCTGATGTTAAAAGTCACTGCATCAAGTTTCCGAAAAGTGATTATGGAATCATACATGTATTACTAGTTGATTGCTAACTATTCACACACCCCGCCGGCGAATACTCGTTTGCCACAGCGACAAGAGTGATCTAAGACAGTACTTGGCGACGATCGCTTGGAGAGAACACTCGCTGAGAAACTCACGCTTGGTATAGGTACATGCGCACACCAGCGAGCGTGCACACTCGTCGTCGTCGCACATTCGACGCTCGTTGCTCGCCAACTCCTCCTTAGTTTCTAGCTCTACTCGCTCATCGCTAATCGCCGGCGGCGAGCGACGGCGGGATGGGTGCCTGAGTATAGTAGTCGTTGTCATGCCCATTACGAAGCCAGAGGCGATACAATTAAATTACCAATGATATTATCATTACCAACACCTCTTGCTGACCAGGAGGCATTTGCTAATTACATTTGCAGTTTGACCGAGCGTCAAGGCTAAACTAGAAGGCTCTGCTGGATATAGATCCAGCAGAGGGCGCCCGCTGTGTGTAAAAGTAGGGTGGGGTAAAGAAAAGTGCCGCCTCGCAAGAAAGAATGTGAAACTATTTGGGGTTCTAGAGGGTCTTCTGAAAGCCAAAATTAAAAATTGATAAATTACGTTTCGTTATTCTAAAATTTAATTTGTACATAAAGTAATGCCTTTTTTTTGAGGGTGGGAATTCATCAATTAACTTCTCCCGCTCTGGTGGAGCAGGAGGGCGTGTCAGACTTTAACAATGTTTTCAAATTACAGTGATAATAGGTATGGGAGGACAGTGCAGGCCTATCAATAAGTACCAGGTACTTAGAGGAATGAAAATACAGAATAGAAAATCGTAAATACAACATCATACATATCTATGGTCTACTCGATTGGCTGAGATTGGGGAAGTTCCATTTTCAATTGTTTTTAGAATATTAAACTTTTATAGCGAACGCATCATTGGCGCATTCTAGTCGACTAAGATCATACCTGACATTCCTAACATTGATGCCCGTATTCACTATGCGACACCTAAAAAGCCTAAGCGCTCTGTTGAATTCTCAACTCTCAGACCTAAACTGAGCTTTGAAAATCCAACAATGCCTTTTAGGTATAGCGTAGTGTTTTTGTGGAAGCAGGCATGAATCCCATGTCATTGCTATTTATCAACAGCGATGATCGGCCATAAATCAATTTTATAGACGTTGTCTGGCACATGGAAATCTAAGTTTCAGGCTACTTTATATTCATCGTGTTTTTCTGACAATAGTATTCCTGTCCGTGTCACAATACAGGATGAGTTTTTAATACATTTTGACTGCGTAGGTATTGTACTTTTCTAAGGAACAGCAGATTTTTTTGCATAACCGACGAAAAATTTCTACGCTAGGGGTGTAGAATGATATGCTGAATTCATGGTTACAAGTTAGCGCACTGGATAAAAGCTACCCTGTATAAGTAGGTGAGCCGTTTCGCACCTTGATCTTGAGTTGCGGGGTAATTGCGTATAATGCGCTAACAATATGAATGGTTTTTAATTTTGACAGTTCAAAAACATTAATCGTTGTTGAGCAGACATTTTTTTCGAACATAATGATGCAATGGATTAGCAATATCCTTTAAAATTATTCAGATTGTGATTGATAGTGTGTTAATTATTTACGAGGGGTGTTCAATGCAAAGTTATAATGGCATATTTAATAAACTCCTTGAACGAAAAAAAGTAAATACTGGCAGGTAAAGTCCAGACATTTGACAAAATTAAAAAAAATAAAATTATTGATTTTCTTTTCTTATTTTAAAAATAGAAGTCATTTGTTTTCGTCGTGTCGAGCGTGGTACGCAAAATGGATAAATTTGATATTCACGCCGTAATAAAATATCTATGCTTGAAAAAAAATACTACAGAGCAAGTAAATCTTGACTTGAAAGGAACATTAGGGGTTAATGCTTCTCCGTATTCTACGGATGCGTGGTGGTGTGCCGAGTTTAAGAGAGGAAGAACTTTACCTAAAGACGACCCGCGCTCGGGATGCCCTACGACGACGGCAGTTACCGAACAAATGAAAAAAAAAAAAATAATCAAAAAATTGTTTTGGCAGATCGTCGCTGGTCGTTTTGTAGCAGAAGAACTAAAGATTTCGATAGGAAGTATGATTCATAGCATTATAATATGGACATTTGGGCATTTTGAAATCCGCAGTCTTGTTGCTTACAAACGAGCATAAACAAACAATACTGCGAATTTCTCAAATCAATTTGGAATTGTTACAACAAGATCCTGACCGATGTTTGTTCGCTTCGTAACTATGGATGAAACATGGCTTCACCATTATGATCCTGAAACGAAACAACTGTCCATGACTTGGAAGAAGCCGTCATCTCCAACGCCTAAGAAGTTTAAGACAATTCCATCCTCCGATAAGATTATGGGCTCTCTTTTCTGGGACAGCCAGGGGGTGATAATGATTGAATATCTCAATCATGGAGCCCTTATACGCAGGAGTTATTACGGGCCCTTATACGCAGAACAAATAAAAAAATACTGCGTCAGGAAATACGCGAAAATCGCCGCGGCAAACTTAAAGTTGTGTTGTTTCACCAAGATAACGACCCCGCGCATACGTCCCGAATTGCGATGACTGTTAACCAAGATGCTGGATTTGAATCGATGGAACATTCTCCATACTCACTTGATCCTCCATACGCCTAGTGATTTCTACCTGTTCCCGCGGTTAAAAGAACAACTGAGAGGTCACAAATATGGCAATGATGAGGAAGTGATTGCCGCCGTACATGATTTTTTAAGCGATCAAGATGAAGATTTTTTTAAGAAGGGAATCTTAGGATTAGAAAAACGATATACCAAGTGTATAAACCTCACAGGTGATTATGTCGAAAAATAAAATAACAGTAAATATTATATATCTGCTTACTCATTATCACTTTTTATTGAACATCCCTGATATTAAGCACCCCAACAGTACCTACGGTCAAAGTATATTTCAAACAAACTTACATCTATGATCGGCATTTCAGTAACCGTGCAAATAACAGGTATGGATGACATTGACTTAATGAACATTGGAGATAAGAAAAAAAAAATTTGTCCAGTAAACCCTAAATTTAGAACACTACAAACAACCAAACACTTTGAGCTGTATACAGGTTTATTGCAAAAACACCAACAACGTCATATGAGGTCATTGTACTCGTCATTATGAACAACTTTTACTAAGGGACCGCGCTTCACGTGGAGCAGTGGTTCCAAGGCCGCGACGTACGATTTGTAGGTCGTAGGGTTGATCCCAGACAGGCGCTTTACTATGTCTAAATTATTTCATCACCACTGCTCTCAAAACGGTGAAGGAAAACATCGTGAGGAAACCAGCATGTCTTGTAACCGAAAATTCGGAAAATTCGGTGAGATCTACCAACGCGCACTGGGCCGGCGTGGTAGATCACAGCCCACTCCCTCCAGAAGGCAGGAGGCCTGGGTCCAAGCAGTGGGAACATTGTAGGGTGATTAAGCAATCTACCAAATCAAACTAGACGTGACCATCCTGTCGCCGCAGGAGACGCCCTGTGCGTCGGGAATCCCAGGCTGATTCCCGGCCACCGTAGGTGCAGGCTTGAGGACAGCGAGTAATGGGTAGCTCGCTGTCCGGTAAGGACCAAGCCCGGGTCGACGGCGCGTTGTGTTCCACGCGCGCCTCAAAGAGATGTCAGCACCAATTGGTGGGGTCTGCAAGGGTCGATGCCTGCCAGAGGTGCGGATTGTTCGAAAGAGATAACCGTAGCTCCTGGCCAGTGGGACACAGGCAACTAAAGCAACTAAAGGAACACGAGTTTTAGTTAGTTTATACGTCTTACACGCTCTCCTCGCAAGCTGAGGGCGTCCCATAGGGTCATGGCGATCAGGATGATCCGAGGATATCGCACGATCTCCGGCGAGGCGGCGGGCCTCCTTGCCGGATTACCGCCATGGGATCTGGAGGCAAAGGTCCTCGCGCAAATGTGGGAGTGGCGCGAGGAGGCCAAACGCCGGGGCGTAACTCCGCTGCCGCGGGAAATCGCGGCACAGCGGACAGAGCTCCGGCGGGATCTCATGGTGACATGGAGAGTGCGATTGTCGCAACCCAGTGCTGGGCACGCCCTGATTGCGGCGGTAAGTCCCCTCTTTGAGGAGTGGCTTGAGAGGCGGCATGGCGTCCTCACCTTCCGCCTGACGCAGGTCCTCACCGGACACGGTTGTTTCGGTAGGTTCCTGTTTCGGATAGGGCGGGAGGAAACGCCCGGGTGTTTCCATTGCGAAGATCGCCCTGAGGACACGGTGGAGCACACGGTGGCGGTCTGCCCGGCTTGGGCGGAGCACCGCCGTGTCCTCGTGGAGGCGATCGGCGGCGGCGAACTCTCGCGTCCGGCCCTGGTCCAGGCCATGGTACGGAGCGAGAGGGCATGGGGAGCCGTCACCTCCTTCAGCGAAGCAGTGATGCTCGCGAAGAGGGAGGCGGCGCACGTGAGGGAGAGGCAGCATGTGCGCCCTCGCGACCCCAGCCGCCGCAGGATACGGAGACGCCCTGGGCGTCGGGAATCCCAGGCCGATTTCCGGCCACCGTAGGCATGGGCTTGCGGACGGCGAGTAATGGGTAGCTCGCTGTCCGGTAAGGACCAAGCCCAAGTCGACGGCGCGTTGTGTTCCACGCGCGCCTCAAAGAGATGTCAGCACAAAAAATGATGGGGCCCGCAAGGGCCGATGCCTGCCAGGGGTGCGGGTTTGTTCGAAAGAGACACCACAGCCCCTGGCTTAAGGGCTACTGAAGGAACACGGGTGGGTTTTAGTCAGTAAAAGTCTGACACGCCCTCCTGCTCCACCCAGAGCGGGAGAAGTTATTTGATGATTTCCCACCCAAAAAAAAAAAAAAAAAAAAAAAACACGCTCTCCTGCTCCACCCAGAGCGCGAGAAGTTATTTGACGATTAAGCAAAAGCAAAAAAAAAAAAAAAAAAAACTGAGACCATCCTCAAACATATGCAGGACTGCGGTTACTCCATTTTACATTTAACTGAGTTTTTGTCGTCAAATAATGAAGAGGTCTGTGATCATCAGCCTGAACTTTTGAAGTTGATGTAAGTATCGCTTAATGATGGTGATGGTGGTGGCCTCAGATTTAAAATAAAGGCAGATAGAGCGCGCGGAACACCATGAGCGAGGCCAAAAAACCAAATACTAAAGCATACAATGCGACGCTTCGTGGCGTACTAACTTTAGTTTTTAATCAGTATTTGGTTTTTTGGCTTCACTCTTGGTGTTCCGCGCGGTCTATCTGCCTTTGTTTTATAATCTGAGGTGGTGGCTTAGTAAGAACAGCTGCAAGGGTCGATCGATCGATTAGGTAAAGCTTGGCAAGTCTTGGCATTCATGCCAAGACTTGCCAAGCCGGTTGTCATTCGTGGATCTTTGACAGTCGTCATGACTCGTCAGAAAGCTACAAATTTCTCAACCAGTCTTAACAAGGGGTCTTATTACCTAGTGACTGGGTTGTGGAGGTCACATAGGCCGACGCTCCATGTAAAATACTGGTATTCAGTTGCATCCGGTTAGACTGGAAGCCGACCCTAACATAGTTGGCAAGGCTACGCAGATGATGATGAGCTGATTGTGGTGTCAATTGACTGAGGCCTGTCTGGTGGTCATCATCATCATCATCCGAAAGACCTTCACTGCTGGAGATAGGCCTCCCTCAAGCTCCGCCACTTCGACCGGTTCTGTGCTTCCCGCATCCAGCGGATTCCTGTGGTTCTCACAAGGTCATCTGTCCACCTTGTGAGAGGCCTTTCAACTTTACGTCTTCCGTACGCGGTCGCCACTCCAGAACTTTTCGGCCCCATCGTCCATCTGCTCTGCGAGCAATGTGCCCTGCCCACTGCCACTTAAGTTTGGCAATTCTTCGGGCTATGTCGGTTACTTTGTACTTTGTCTGGTGGTACCTTGATTCAAACACACATACAATAATAGGTTAGAACCAGCAACCGATTTACGACATAATAGGCTTCTGGAATTCAGGTTATTCAGGCTTCCTTTCTGTGTGAGGATGTAGTTAGGCCATAATTCACCACGTCGGTTGCACCGAGTGCGTGTCTTAAATTTTCTAAGAGATAGCATAATCAGCCTATCCTGTTCCCACAGACCTCTCGCCGAGAGGGAATGGGCTGTAATCCACCACGCGGGCCCAGTGCGGGTTGATAGATGTCACATGTCTTCAAATTTTTGGTTCTAGGATATGCCGGTTTCCTCACGTTGTTTTCCTTTACCGTTTTGAGATCAGTGATGAAATCATTTACACAAAGTAAAGCGTCTGTCTGAGTTCGAACCTACGACCTACAACTCGTAAGTCGCGGCCGTTATCACTTGGCCACCATTTTTTTTTTGATTACGGGGGAAATCCTCATGGATGTCCTCCACCCCGGGGAGGGCGGTGGGGTCTGTCAGACTCTTACTGACTAAAACCACCCCGGTGTTCCGTCTACTCGGAACTAGTGAGACTTCGGCGATCCCCGGCTAGTCCCGGCCCGCCTCTGCGGGCCACCTCGCGCGAGGGGGGAAGTGAGGTGTTAAACTCCCCCCCACATCAAAGAGAGGCGCGCGTGGAACACTACGCGCCGCCATCTTGGGTCCTAAGAGGTAGGGGGTGACGGATTCCCCAGTCTCCCGCTCCCTCAGCCCGCAGCCTTCTTCTGCGAAATAACTGTTTCGCAGAAGGACACCACCGTGTCCCAGGACTCCTCGCTGTCGACCATCGAGTCGACAACGGCCGGCAGCGACAAGTCTGCCTATGCCTACTTCTGAAATGAGGGCACGGCGCGGCTCCGTCCAAGCGGCACACTCTGCCAGCGTGTGCCACGCCGTGTCATCCCGACCGATCTCCTTTTAAAATCTGGCATTTTGTCTTTCGTTTGTAACGATCTTTGTCTAGGTCCTTAAAAATATAGACTATTTCAGAAGAATATTTCTTCTCAAACTCTCAAAATCGACTTTCTACTCGACACCCACAAATTATATACGATTATCTACAAAATCATGATTCGTTTAGAACGCATAACTGTGTAAACAATTAACAGAAAAAACAGCTAATTTTCTCCTATTGCATATCATTTAGTTAATAGTCATGTCTATTATTCCGTCGACAAAGCGGTGCTCGTGCTAAGACTGCAGGCCGAATTTTTGGCCATGGTAGCCTTCGGCGCGAGAGCTATAATAATGCACAAGTGTGTGCGCAGACAGGTGCACTCACTCATCCGTCGCTCTCTTAATCCGATGGGACGGCAATCAGACACGGCCGGAGAGAGATCAGGCGCAGGATCCGTGCGTTCCGAGACGCCGGGTATCACACCGCCAACTTCCAAACTGGGGGCTGTTACTAAGGTGGAGTGGAGTGTAAATGTGGTGCTGCCCCACAAAAAATGGGGCACTTATTATCTTGTCTGCACGCTACCAGGAGCTAATGGACGCTGCTGAAAGTGCTTAAATCGTAGCCAAATTCTGGGCTGACTGTATTTAGAATGCTATCGACAAGCTATGAAGAAGACTAAGAAATGTTTAATGGAAAAACACAATAATCCTGCCCAACCTGGGAATCGAACCCAGGAAGGACTTCACAGCAACCTTTCTTTATTTAGAGATAATTGTTGTCTTTATTGTTTCTATGTGAAGGCAGAAGATCACAAGCTAGGTTCCATTAATATTAATTACATTGTAAATCCTTATTTATGATAGTACAATGATTAGTCGAGGCCAAGCCTTCACAGAACATCTAGATTACAATAGAACCATGTTTCTGTCAACTACTGATTACTTTATTATTCGAAACGTTTGTCCCACTGTGCACGCAGAACTATTTCTGTCTTGTCAATCCGCACAGTGCTCAGGGTGAACGATCGGGCCGATCGCAAAAAAACCAACATGACACGTGACGTTACGTTTTACGCAACAGGGTATAACAAACTTTTTATTTTTATTTTGTTTTTTCGTTGGTGCATGGAAACGTGGTATTGGCGAATAATTTGAATATCCTGCTCTGTCAGGTGTACTTTTTTTTTTGCTTTATTATAAACATTTTTTCCGTCACATTTTTCAGCGTCAACGTGCTTTGTATACTAAAATACTTCGTTAATGATTTATTCACCGTGATTGCCAGAATGGTGTTGATTGGAGGCATTGTTAAACTATTCGGTGTTTGTAAGTACCTACTGAAAAAAACTGCGTGGTTGTTGATCGATCAGTAGGAAAATATGCATTAATTAGACCGTTAACACGTATCTTCAATCATGTTCGAGAGCAAATATAAATATAGATTACCAATCAAAATATCATTAATTAGCTCAGTTTGTCGAAGCAGATTCTCCATTGTCAGTGGCGAACGACACCGCAGAGATTCGAACGCCTGATATAATTTAATAGCAAATTGACGATCTGCAATATTGAAGCAGATTTAATAAGGCGTTTAACAATTATTATTATTGGTGGTTGATTTTGGTTTGTTTTGCGGTTTAAGTGTAATAATAACTTAATGTAATAGCATACTATACAACTAACTTTATTTAATACAATTTAATTAATTATTTATGATACATAAACATGCATAATGAAAAAAAAAAAAGAATATTCTGTTGGATGAATAAATTGTGTGGCCGCCCAAATAAAGCTGGAAAAACCATTTATGCGCTAACCGCAAGATGAAGACAGCACAGGAAAAATCTATAAAGATTTTCGCCTTACAAAACTCCTCTCTAATTAGTGCATTTTCTTTATGTTGAAGAAATATTAAATTCAATGAGAACGCATTCAACACAATCTCAGAAGTAAATAACATTTTTTAATCAGTATCTTCACGACTGCGCATCAAATGTAAACAACAAATTCCTGTAATTTACTCCATGTTTACAAGTACTACGACCGACGTTGCTTTTCTTTCGAACAATAAGTATCTTTATCTTTTTCTTTTGCTGTCCTCGCATTGGAGCTTTATTTCCTTTGCTTCCCCTTTTTCTTTTGATTAAATATACGTTGCACTTCCGACAGGAAGATTTTTCTCGGATAACACTTGGATTTCTGCTTTGTATGGTAAGACGTGTAGGTACAGTATTCTTAGACATTTTTCTTGTGCCATTTTCTACGTTTATATAATAACTAGATTAATCTAATGGTTGTGTACTGAGGATTTAAGCATAACATGAAAATGGCCTTAGTCTGCTCATGTTTATGTGATTTATCAACTTTTATAGATATGTAGATTTTCAGTAGTTACTTCTGCTGACAAAGAACATGAAATAAAAAGCCTTAGAATCCTTACAATTGACCCCCTGAGGATGATGACGTTGTCTCTGGGTTTTTCGTTTGAGGGTGGGAAATCATCAAATAATTTATCCCGCTCTGGGTGGAGCAGGAGGGCGTGTCACACTTTTATTGATTAAAACCCACCCGTGTTCCTTCAGTTGCCTGTGTGCCAGGGGCCACGGTATCTCTTGCGAATAACCCGCACCCCTGGCAGGCATCGGCCCTTGTGGACCCCACCAGTTGGTGCTGACATCTCTTTGAGGTGCGCGTGGAACACAACGCGCCGTCGACGCGGATGTTGTCTCAGGGTTTAAGTTAAATTATAAATAGGAACAAAAACAGTTGTCACAGTCAGATTTAATAGATTTTTTAAATCTTCAAGCACTACAAATTCGGCTGCTCAGGCTTGAAAACAAGTAACTTGAATTCTATATCCGGGGAAGCAAACCTATTGTTTGTTATTTATATGTTTTCTCTGAAACTATAAATGATAAATGATTTTATTTCTTTATAAACGATTTGTACAAACACTCTACACGTCAATCATACGCGCGTTTCCTGTCCGACTACTCTGAAAATAAAGGCCGAAACAAACTCAAAGGTCTCAGTCTCTTTTGAAAGTCCAGTCATAAACTTGACCCGATCATTTAAGGACCACGTAGATTAGTGTTTGAAATGGCTTTTTGAGGAAGGAATGACATTGATTTGGGTGGAACTGCCCAGTCAGTGCAAGCATTAGTTAGTAATCGTGTAGCTCAATCCAGAATTGAGGGCTCAACGATTCGACAGTCAATACCAAAGAAAAGACATTTGAGTAGGCCGCAGAAAGTACTCAAAATGCCAGACCATCGTTAAAACTATCTGAGAAAGACATACCCACATACTCCTCTTATTTAGGTCATTGCTACAGTTTGGTTCGAAAATGATAAATCTTTCCCCTCCCATAATGTTTTCACTGTGCACGTATTTATATATATATTTTCATGTTCAATTTATAATCTTTTATTGTATTTAACATAACTAACTTAATAAATACATCCCTTTTATAGTATTTAACATAACTAACTATATACACTAGGTACTAAACTAAATTACTAACTAGGTATACAAAAAGGACACTCACGCAGACGTCGATATAGGTACCTACTCGTCCGCATCGCTTTCACCCGGAAACGTGTCCAGAAGACAGCTGGCAGCATTGCCATATAAAAATGAATAGCACGGTAATCACTTTTTTTGTTTCGAATTACATTACAGCAGCCGAATGTACAAAATACATGTCACAGCCTAACTACATAACATAGACACAACTAAATAAATACACCGCACAAGTTACACTTGGCATATTTCCAGCGCACAACAGTTTAGTTTCCCAGAACACGATGACATCCAGGTAAAGTTCCCAACTGGCTAAACTACCTTCAGCCTGCGTTATTCCAGTTACTGACATCGTCGAAAAGTTTCTTTATTAGAGTTTTGCAGGCTTTTAGAACTCTGTGAGCGGTAGGTTGTTAGGATTTCGAGGAAATTTCGGTGAACGAAATAAAATATGGAGTAAATGATTCGATGTGAAATCTGTCGATTCTTTTGTTTGATCGAATGTGTTAACCCTTGCGTTTTATTGAATATTGTAAATGATAGTTGTGCTACCTTGTATGACTTTGTTTCACTGAAGTCTAACTGTAAATGTGGTTGTGTCCATACACAGATGGCTGGTTTTTCTAGGTTTTTGGTTAAAAATAAGGTATTCAGTTATATCGCAGTATGTAAATGTGTATTTGAATAAATACGCATATCAAGATTGTTTTCAGTCTGCCTATTCCTAAAAACCTCACACTTAAAAGACTTCACACATTATGTAGGTAGATATGATTCAAAATGGTGAAAGTTTCCAACAAATTTAAAAAGGGTTCTAAACTACAGATTTCGGTTTAAAACGGTTTATTTAAATCTACAATCACGCCTGGTCCTGAATTCACTACGACCACTTAACGATTCCTTACTGGAAACCACGTGAATCATACACGTTACGACATCTGCTAATATCGTATTAATAATAACAGCAAATTGCTTTGAAATATTAAGAATATGACATTTCGATTCCGTACCTTTACATTGGTTGGTTTGGGCACGCTCTTTGAGGAGTGGCTTGAGAGGCGCCATGGCGTCCTGCGTCACACGCGTCCTGGACACGGGTGTTTCGGGAGGTTCCTGTTTCGTATAAGGCGGGAGGAAACGCCCGGGTGTTTCCACTGCGAATATCGCCCCGAGGACACGGTGAAACATACGGTCCAGGTCTGCCCGGCTTGGGCGGAGCACCGCCATGTCCTCGTGGAGGCGATCGGCGGCGGCGATCTCTCGCATCCGGCCCTGGTCCAGGCCATGGTACGGAGCGAGCGTGTATGAGTAGCCGTCACCTCCTTGTGCGAAGCAGTAATGCTCGCGAAGAGGGCGGGTGTGCACGTGAGGGAGAGGCAGTATATGCGACCTCGCGGCCCTAGCTTACGCAGAAGACTCCCTGGGCGTTGGGAAACCCAGGCTGATACCCGGCAAACGTAGGCGAGGGCTTGCGGGTGGCGAATAATGGGTAGCTCGCTGTCCGTTAAGGACCAAGCCCGGGTCGACGGCGCGTTGTTTTCCAAGCGCGCCTCAAAGAGATATCAGCACCAACTGATTGGGCCCGCGAGGGCTTTGTCATGGGGCCAATGTTTAAACATTGGTCCTATGGTAAAGCTAATGTGTAAAAAAAAAACATCTTATACAGTTTTTGATTGTATAAGCCAGAGATGCACAGACCGCGGTCCGCGGGCCGCATGCAGCCCCCCGGCAACATGCCAGTCGCCTGGTAGCAAAAATATACCCTCGTATCGATTTACAAATAATAATAAATTTGAACCTGGGAATATTTTTATGTTTTTAATTTGTGCTGGTGGCCCGCCATTTGTTCATCATTTGTCCAAGTGGCCCATGGTCTCAATAAGTCTGTGCATACCTGGTCTAAACTAATTAAATAAAATCTTTGTATATAATAAATATACAAAGGTATTTATTTCTTGGAGTCACTTGTGTCTCTTGTTGACTTCTCTTTATTCATTAAACATTTTAATATAATAAGGAAAATCCCTAGTTAAATTCTCTCAAAGCAAAATAATTAAAATGAAGAGAAAGTTACACAGGGACTTGCTTGAACTACTAAGCTTAGTAGACGTGATGCTTTGTGTAACTTACGATACTTAGTACAGTTCGTACTTCAAGATTTTCGCTGCAACTGTCGGAATATTATCGTCTTTGTTTTGAATAGAAGACCGAGTTGTAATATTTATTTAGGAATTGTTAATTTAATTGAATTTAGCTTACCTATGAGTCGATTCGCACAAATTTACTCGCTAGGAACGCAATTTTACTTCGTATTTTACTTCGAAAATGTTTTTTTTTTTGTTTAGCCTTTACTGTCTCACTGCTGGGCACATCTCTACCCCGAGTCTTTCCAGGAATTCTTTTCCCGCACCACCTCGAACCAGCCCTCGCGGTACGCATCCAGATCGTCCCGCCCCCGCTTCCTGTCTGCCGACGGCGGCGGCGTCCATCTTCAGACATTCATTGTGTAGAGACCTTTGCTGAGCGCTCATCCTGCATGCGGCTGATGTTTCCCGCCCAATCCCATTTGGGCCTTGCAGCCTTCTAGCCTACGTCTGTTATACCCGTTGTGGAACCCGGTGTGGTGTTTCGAATTTTGTCCTGTCTTTTTACACCCAGAATGCTGCGTTCCATCACTATTTGGCAAACTCCGAGGCGCGACTTTTGCGACTCGGTGAGCGACCAGGTCTGAGCACCGTAGGTAAGAACATGTCGATGAGTTTGCGTTTAAGGGAGATCGGCAGGTCCCCCTTCATTAGCGTCTTCATGGATCAGTAGCTTTTCCAGGCGTTTTCGATTCGGCGATCGATTTCTTTTTCCTGTCTGTTTTCGAATGAAACTAACTGGCCCAGGTAGACATACTCTTCGACATAATGTAACTCCTGCAGGCTTAGTACGAGCACCGATTTGTAGACGGAAAAATAGACACGACTATTGACTAAATTATGTAAAATAGGAGAAGATAGCTGTGTTTTTCTATTAATTATCACAGTTATGCGTTCTAAACGAATCATGATTTTGTAGATCGTATATACTTTGTGGCCGTCGAGTAGAAAGTTTGTTGTTAGCTTCGATCAATAATAGGTTGTTAGTGTGATTTTGACAGTTTGGGAAGAAATCTTCTTCTGAAATAGTCTACATTTATAAGGACCTAGACAAAAATCGTTAGAAACGAAAGACAAAATGACAGATTGTAGAAGAATATCTACGGGTTCGATGTCAAAAATGGAGAAACGAAATGTCAGTTTGTACTGAATAAGCACTGTCTATTCTTGGTGGAAATAGAAAGCATCATGTTATGTCTGCTGCCCATTTACCTCAACTCTACGCTTAGTGCTGTATATGAAGCAAAAAATTTGTACCTGTTTGAACGTAAATTATGATGACGGATGAGTTCCTGTGAAATTTTGGCACAGTTAAAGTTCAGGTTTAGATGGGCCTTATCAGAAGGCTTAAAGTCACCCAAAGGGCAATGGAGAGGGTGCTCGCAGTTTCCCTACGCGATCGTATCAGAAATGAAGAGATCCGCAGGAGAACCAAGGCGACCGACATAGCCCGCAGAATTGCCAAACTTAAGTGGCAGTGGGCAGGGTACATTGCTCGCAGAACAGATGGCCGATGGGGCCGAAAGATTCTGGAGTGGCGACCGCGTACCGGAAGACGTAGAGTGGGAAGGCCTCCCACAAGGTGGACCGATGACCTTGTTAAGGCCGCGGGTATATCCGCTGGATGTGGGAAGCACAAGACCGGTCGAAGTGGAGGAGCCTCGGGGAGGCCTATGTCCAGCAGTGGACGTCTTTCGGCTGAAATGATGATGATGATGATAAAAGTTTAGATAAAGAAGGGGAGCAGAAAGCTACAAATTTTTAATAATAGTCAAATTTCGACTACCGGGCGACCACTAGTTATTTTAATTTTCGTGCGATTCGCACGTATTGGGCGAAAAAATCCTGCGAATCGACTAACAAGACAGTAATTAGTAAAAATTACTGCCTTGTCAGTCGATTCGAAGGATTTTTACTCAATTATGTGCTTACCTACTTAATTTTCAGAGTTAAAGTAAAGTAAAGTAAAGTTATTAAGACAAGTTTTTTTGACACTTTAGCACAACAAGAGAATGAGAGAGAGAGAGAGTTGCTTATCCTTATATCGATTTTAGCGCAAGAATAATCTAATTTTCCTTTTTCTTTTCCTTATTCGTGGTCCTAAAAAAGTGGAGTCAATAACTAAGAGCAAAATTATTAAGCACAGTTTAGGCAGCCTATTATGTTCCCACTACTGGGACACAGGCCTCCTCTATGTGAGAGGCACTGGGTCATAATCTACCACGCGTGCCCAATGCGGGTTGGTGAATGTCACATGTCTTAAAATTTTTGACTGTCGGATTGGTTTTGCTCACGACATTTTCCTTCACCGTTTTGATAGCAGTGGTGATGAAATAATTTACACAAAGTAACATGCCTGCTTGGGTTCGAACCCAAAACCTAGAACTCGGTAAGTCGCAGCCAAGGATTATTAACGAGGTGGTAATTTGATTGATTTCAGGCTCACTCAAAGGGATAGCAATTAATTACGGAGTCCGAGTGTTCACTTGGTATTTCGAGACATCGCCAAGCGGCTGGCCTATTCTTTGGCCAAAGAATCAGTATCGCAATACAACGTGGCAATATTGCCAGCCTTTTCAACACTTTTCCCATTGGTAGCGATGCGGACGAATTTTTTGATAGCCTGTGATTTTTCTCTGTTTTTATTATATACATAATATCTCCTATTTCATATGTAATAAATCATTACGTTGCATTTCCATCTAGCTATGAAACACAAAAGTTTCGACAAATTAAACTGTGAAAATAGAAAACGCTTGTACATTCCACGAAATAATAATTTCAAAAAGTAAGTTTTTAAAACAAACTGTGACCGTTCCGACGTGTCTCCGGTTTAATGGCGGGCGCTGCACGGCACGGCGCGGCGCGGCGGTTGGAGACAGCCGCTGACAGAATGGGTGGCCAACTATACGACCTGCAAATAACGTGTAGTCTCCGATATTCGGTGGAGTTTACCGATTTCTAAATAGTGGCATTGATTTGTCTGCGGTGGTCCTAATTTGATGGTGGTTTTGTTACGAACAGTGTTTCGGTATCTCGGAGGGGGTACTTTTTAACGTCAAGCCTTAGGAGTCCATCTATATACAGAGTAATTTTTTTACCGGTGCGCAAAATTGTAACCTTGAATTCAGCACATCATTCTAGAAACCCCCAGCTCAGAAATTTTTCGTCGGTTATACAAAAAAAAAAAAACAGTTGTTTCATACATTTTGACCGGGTAGGCACTTTTCTGTGAAACAAATGATTTTTTTTGAGATCCGGTCTAGGATGATATCGCCGGGTTAAAGGCAAAACCAATTATTTAGTCCAAATAGTCAATATAAAATTTACCATACGCGCGTTTGGAAGGTTTGCTATTAAAGTTATGTCCTTATATAGTAATAAAATTATGTCTTTCGCAAATTTAAGAGCGTGTTCTATAATAATCTAAGTTTCAGACAGTTACATACTAAATAACAAAAAAAATGTTCATTCATTTGTGCAAAAAATTCATTATAACCAAATTTCCAAATGCGCTTACGCAAAATTTTACATTGACTTTTTTGACTAAATAATTGGTTTTGCCTTTAACCCGGCGATATACTGAATTCATGGTTACAGTGACTACTACTTCCAAGTTGGTGGCATTATTACTTGGCTATTTGGCATTGGCGCAAGGTACTATCCGTCTCCGTCCCGTATGTGTCACCGGGCGTAAAAGAATAGCACCATCCCATTTCTTCCAGTGGGTGTCGTAGAAGGCGACTAAGTGACTTACTAGAGAATGGGCAGCAGCGTTCTCTATGCATTTTACCACCATACTGCGATCGCCAACCCGCCTGCCAAGCGTGGCGATTATGGCAAACCACATTTGGGGAGGCCTATGTCCAACAGTGGACGGCTTTCGGCTGAAATGATGATGATGATGATGACTATCCGTCGCATGCAACTTTGATCATCTTCATCTCAGCCGAAAGACGTCCACTGCTTGACATAGGCCTCCCTCAAAAGGGTTTTGCCATAATCGTCACGCTTGGCAGGCGGATTGGTGATCGCAGTATGGTGGTGAAGTGCATAGAGAACGTTGCCGCCCATTCTCTGGTAAGTCCCTTAGTCGCCTTCTAAGACACCTACGAGAAGAAATGGGATAGTGCTATTCTTTTACGAGTACGTCCGGCACGTAACAAGTATAATGCAACAACTTTGATACCAGCTCACAATTTCTCGGTTTGCCATAGACACTGAAAAGAATATAAACTGTCGAAAAAAAAAAGTTAATAGTTTGTTGCTTTTCGATAGATTATAAACTAACGATGTTCATAATTATACGGTGACCTATACAAATAAAACTACAATCTTGTTTGCTACGTCACAGTATCATTAATCAGTGTCTATACCAGACCTTATCATTTCCTCTAGGCCGAGTCGTTGACCGTCCGCCGTTCTGTATTTATTTATACACAATTATCTTAAAATATAAAACAATGAATAAATATACTTTAATTTAAGTGACTGGCCACATAGACCAGTGAGATATCAACTGTATAATGTTTTCTAAAAACCATTAGCGGATTCTGGCTTTTATATACCACCAGCGGATAGAATTCAAAGTCATAAGTCGCTTAAATCCAAGAAGATATGTGACGAAGGCAAGCTACAAAGCTAAGCCTCTTTGTTCTGTTCGACAAATTCAAATACCAGTAGGTAGGTAAAACCTACTTACAGATAGACAATCAATTTCCCTAACATTTTCCCAACTATGTAGGGGTCGGTTTCCAGTCTAAGCAAGTGCAGCCGAATTCCAGTATTTTACATGGAGCGACTGCATTTTCCACAAACCATTTACTGGGTAATGCGTGGTACCCATTGGTCTCGGCTGTCATTTGTGGATCTTTGACAGTCGTTGCGGGTCGTCAGAAGCCCGAAAGTCTGACAACCAGTCTTACCAAGGGGTATCGTATTACGCGGTAACTGTGTTGTGGAGGTCAGATAGGCAGTCGCTCCGTGTAAAATACTGGTATTTAGCTGCATCCGGTTAGACTGGAAGCCGACCCCAACATAGTTGGGAAAAGGCTAGGCAGATGATGATGATGTTACTTCAAACTAAGTAACAAACTATGAACAGAATGCGTTGTTGACGGCTGGATGTTATGGGTCTTTTTACACCCTGTATTTAGTCTACTAGCTTTTGCCAACGGCTTCGCCCGCACGGAACTTTCATCCCCAATTTAACTCCCGTAGGGGTTGAATTTCGAAAAATCCTTCCTTATTCCTCGTCTACATTATAAAATATGTGCAAAATTTCAGCTTTTTAGGTCTAAGGGTTTGGGCTGGGCGTTGATGAGTCAGTCAGTCAGTTAGGACTTCTCTTTTTATTCTTAAGATGACAGATAGGTTAATTGTACCTGTATAAAATGTTACGAATTTACGTCACTATTAGAATGCGGGTTCGCGCTAGGGCCTCTGTAGTGCAGAAAAATCAGTGCGACAAATTTAAATTGCCTTGCTTTCATCTGAACAGTATTGTTACACTGTGCCACATTGTACTATCCTAGTTGTCGGTGTCCATCACAATGCTTAATTACAGCTTGCCAGTTACACAGATTCATTGTGGCTGCCTGCATTGCTAATTCCGTCTTATTTCAAAACGTGGTTTGGGCGCTTTTGAATAGCAGGGTAATTGTGTTACACTAACAGTAGGAATGGGTCAACGACATTATTTGTGTTATTTACGTCGCAGAGGTGGATTTTTTTTCGAAAATACGTGTGATCCTATGGATTAGCAAGATTAAAAATATAATAATGGTTATCCTTTCAAAAATAGAATAATAGTTATCCTTTAAAGCAAAAGTTCGCGAGCACATTCAAAAGAAGCTGGCAGTTTCTTCACAACGAAAATGTTTTCCGATTGTTTGTCTTATAATACAATATTTATGTGTATAATAAGTATGTTTACTTGTGGTTATATTTAATTCGGTATTTATATCATACGTATAGTTTTTATACAGGTATAAGTTATGTGTTTATTTACTTAAATTTGAATAAATATTTAAAACACGACTTACGAAATTGCACCTACCACTGTTTGTCTCTGCATCACCCAAAGATCGACTGGTAGAAACTGCCTGGCATTAAGTTCGCCTCTTTACAGTCGCCAGCAGGTCAAGCTATCCCAAACTGTCAAATTTTCCCAATTGAACATAAACCTTATTCCTTTGCAATAAAGTTGAAAAACTATCAAAGAAATTTGACAGATTGGGGTAGCATGATGTGCTGGCCTCTGTACATTTCTGTGCGTAAATATTTTATTTTTATTTTTTTAAGCTTGACTATTAGCGCCTCCGAGTGGATGAGATTGGTTGTTCTTAGGTTTAAATTATACCAGATAAACAACATTCTCGGAATATGATGTCAAGTGGACTTAGCCTACTTTCCATGCCATTAGGATCGGGCAGGATTGTGAGCTGTACGGGATATGCATTCAAGAGTATGCATTGGACTAGACGGGTGGTATTTATCTATGGGAGTACTATATTGTTTACTTAAATAAAAAAATTAACCGACTTAAAAAAGAAGGAGGTTATCAATTCGACATGTTTCAATTTTTTTTTGACGGAGGTCTTATAACTATACAGGGTAAGTTTTTATCCAGTGCGCAAACTGTAACCATGAATTCAGCATATCTTTCTAGACCCCCACCGCAGAAATTTTTCGCCGGTTATAAAAATAAAAAGTAGCTGTTTCATAGAAAAGTACAATACCTACGCGGTCAAAATGTATATGGAACAGCTGTTTTTTTTTTTTTTTGTACAACAGGCGAAACATTTCTGCGCTAGGGCGTCTAGAATGATTTGCTGAATTCATGGTTACAATTTGCGCACTGAATAAAAACTTTTCCTGTAGAATTTAGACATTTTAGAATTTATAAAATACTCCTCCTACTATTATTAATAACTTAACATATATTTACGTACATAATAACGGATATTAACACGTATTTACCTGTACTGATCGACGTCATTATGTCTGTTATACCACAAACCGTTAGTCGAGATGATAATTGGTATTGGCTGTTACATCCTTAGCGCAGTGTTTGCCCCGACTTACGAGTTGTAGGTCGTGGGTTCGAACCCAGGCAAGCACTTTACTTTGTGTTTAATTTCATCACTACTGCTCTCAAAACGGTGAAGGAAAACATCGTGAGGAAACCGGCATGTTCTAGAACCTTCCTCTCACAAAAAGGAGTGTCCCAGTAGTGGGAACATCATAGATTGCTTTTGATCACATCCTTAGGTAACATTCAAACGCACTTCAGCTGAAACATTTGAAGTAGGAAAATCGCCCTTATTTGCCTTTACCTACCATTAATGTGCTGTTTACTTGGGTAGTAACAAGCACGTGTAGACATTATCTTTCGGTAATAATATTGGTTTTATATCCGATTGATTTATGTCTCTGCACGAGTCTAAGCTGATTTTCAATAGATTGTGAGTAAGTGTAGATTATAGTAAGTCTATTAATTATGGTAGGTACTTAATCTGAAAGGATATCTGTTGTAAAACCTACTTTTTGTTAAGTTTTATATGCCATTTGTAATGAAGATAAAAAGACGTTCCAATGTTAAAATACTGCTCTCGTCACTTGAAGTTTCAATAGCAACCGTCTAACAACGTTTACTGAGTTTTCTTTCTCCTATTTCCACATATTTATTTAGAAACCTGATTCTTCAGACCACACTCTCAACACGTTATCAGCACGAAGGCTCTGTATATTTTATCTACATTATTAGTGAAATAGTAAATACGTAGATAACATGTCGTCTGCAGTTTCTGGTATGTCACTAAATGGTATTCCGATACTTTATAATAAAGAAGGATACACTGTGTGGAAATTTAAAATGCAAATGTTATTAATGCATGAAGGATTGTGGGAAACCGTAAGCGGAGTAGTTCTCGAAGGGAATAAGACGCCCGACGATGTACGAAAGGATGAAAAGGCTCTATCTAAAATATGCCTTACTGTGGATGGCGCTGCTATTTCGATTGTTCGACCAGCTAAGACCGCAAAGGAAGCGTGGGATGCTCTTATGAAATCCTACGTGGATCGAAGTTTGGGTCGTAAACTGTCGTTGGAACGGAAGTTATACAGGTACTCCTTATCTGATTTTTCTGATTTAGAAGCTTACTTAACGGCAATAACCACAACAGCACTAGACCTGGCCGATATTGGCAAAACCATAGAAGATAGTTCTTTAGCAGCTATCATATTGGGAGGTCTAACCTCTCGCTATGAGCCCATGATAATGGCGCTTGAGAATGGGAGCGTTGAAGTCACAACAGATTTGGTGAGGACTAAGTTGTTGAGTGAAATGACGAAGGAGACTAAAGATGATGTGGCTGCATTGCATACTAACAAGCAGGTTATTTGCTTTCGATGTAGGAAGCCAGGGCACAAGAGTCCTAATTGTCCTCTCAAAAAGAAGGAGAAAAAGGCAAAGGCAAGGTGCTCAGCAGAAAGTTGTTGTGAAGATAAGGGACTGACTGTTTCTAGTTCAGGGAATATGGATGCGTGTATCACGGAATTGGTTTTGGATGGTGTCACAGGACTGGCTTTGTCTGCACCTAGTGTTCAGATGTCTGAGAAGTGGATTATCGACTCTGGTGCGTCTACCCACATGACTCCACATGCTGAATGGTTTAAGAGTTACCGACCCTGTGATGGGAAGATAACTGTAGCAAATGGTAAAAGTTTGCCGGCTGTGGGTTTAGGAGATGTCGCTATTGACACAAAAACCGATTTCAAGAAGATTTGTAATGTTGTACATGTTCCTGGACTAGATTGTAATTTACTCTCAGTCAAAAAGGCAGTAGAGAAAGGTTTCTCGATTGTTTTTGATACGAATGGCTGTAATTTTTATAATTCTAATGATGTTTCTTTGATAAATGATCCTGTTTTACATGGTTCTACTTATGGTGGATTGTACACTTTAGATTGTACAGTAAAACCAAAAGGTGTTTCAGCTTATAATGTTCACACTGATTTGTCCCAGTTTCAGCTTTGGCATAAGCGTCTAGGACATCTCTGCCGTATTGGTATGGATCTACTCAAAAAAGGTCTAGCTGTTGGTGTGGAGTATACTGAGATTGACAAAGAACCATGCGTACCTTGTGTAGAGGGTAAACAGTCCAGGAAGCCTTTCAAAAGGATAAAGTATAAGAAGGCTTCGTCACCATTAGAATTAGTCCATACGGACGTTTGTGGTCCCCTGACCACTGAATCTTTTAAAGGTAACAAATATTTTATTATTTTTGTAGATGACTATACACGTTTTATATCCCTTTATTGTATGTCATCTAAGACAGAAGTTCAGAAGTATTTTTGTGCTTTCCAAGCACTTGTTGAGAGGCAGACTGGCAATAAGATTCGAACCCTTCGGTCAGACAATGGTACTGAGTATGTCAACAAGGAGCTGACAGACTATTTGCAGGCTCAAGGGATTCGACATGAAACGTCTGTACCATACAGCCCCCAACAAAATGGGATAAGTGAACGTTGCATTCGTAGTATTGTGGAGAAGACCCGTTCTTTGCTGGCACAGAGCTCTTTGTCGAAAGTTTTTTGGCAAGATGCTGTTGAGACCAGTGTTTATTTAAAGAATAGGTCACCCCATCGTGCACTTGATGGTAAGACGCCATATGAAATGTGGTATGGTAGTAAACCTGACCTGTCTCATTTAAGGGTATTTGGTTGCCGAGCTTTAGTTCACGTGCCTTCATGCCAGAGAACTAAGCTAGACATAAAAACTTCTGAACATATCTTCGTTGGATATTCAGATGATCGAAGAAGTTATTATTTCCGTAGCGCGGAAAACCCTCGGAGGTTGATTAAGTCACGGGATATTACGTTTTTTGAAAATATTTTTTCAGGATTGAAGGATAAATCTGTTCAGCCTGAAGCTGTTGTGAGCACTAATGTCATTAATCTCTTTTCACAAACTTCTGCAGATACAGCATCGCCACAGGAGATTTCTATCTCATCTGCTTCTACTTCTTCACGTACTTCAGAAGGTGTGAACATGGAGGTAGAGCAAGTTGACGATTTTGTGGACGCGACTGATGAAGCTGGTGGGGTTGGTGACACGGAGTCTCTACATTCGGGTGAACAACGTGATCTGTCCCTGGTTCCTTCAGATGAACCCAACGATGTATGTCCTCAAAGAAGGTATCCTGAAAGAGTACGTAAACCTCCAGATTATTATTCATACGGCACTCACGGTGTTGATTTGTTGTATGATGATCCGAAAAGTTATCGTGAAGCTATTAATAGCGATGACAAAGATAATTGGATCTCCGCAATGAAGGATGAGTACAATGCCTTATTGAATAAGCAGACTTGGACATTAGTGGATAAACCAAATAAAAAGATTATTCCATGTAAATGGGTGTTCAAGATAAAGAGGGATGTGAACGGTGCAATAGTCAAGTATAAGGCGCGACTAGTTGCAAAAGGTTTTAGTCAAGTTTGGGGGACTGACTATAACGAGACTTTTGCCCCTGTGGTTCGAAATTCATCTCTGCGTACCCTTATAGCGTTGGCAGCAGAAATGGATTTAAAGATCCAACACATTGATGTCGATACCGCATTCCTCAATGGGGACTTAGACGAGGAGGTGTACATGCAGCAGCCTGAGGGATTCGCTGAGCACGGGGCAGAAGGTAAAGTCTGTTTGCTCAGAAAATCCATTTATGGTTTGAAGCAGGCAGCTCGAGCCTGGAATATCAAATTGCATGAAATTCTATCGAAAACTGGTTTTACACGAACATCTTCGGAATCATGTGTTTACTTGAAAAAGTTTGGTAATGAAACCATAATACTTGCAGTGTATGTTGACGATCTAATTGTCTTTTACAAAGAAAAAAGTTCATTTGACTCTGTCAAAAATGACTTAGAAAATTTTTTCTCGCTAAAAGATTTGGGTGCATTGTCGTATTGTTTAGGCTTAAATATTAACCGTGTTGACGGTAAAATCATGGTCAGTCAGAAGACCTATATCCAGGCAGTGTTGGAGCGGTTTAATATGCGAGATTGCAAGGAGATGTCCACACCTTTGGAGAATAACAAGTTGGAGAAAGGTAATCCAACATCTCTTGGTGAATATCCTTACCAAAACTTGATAGGATGCCTCATGTACCTAGCTGTAAATACGAGACCCGATATAGCCTATGCCACAAGCTATTTAAGTCAGTTTAATAACTGTTATGATAAGAGGCATTGGTTGGCCGCTAAAAGAGTGTTACAGTATTTGAAAGGTACTATGAATTACTGTATTACTTACAGGAAAGTTGGTAGACGTGTGTGTGGATACACGGATGCTGACTGGGCAAACTGTGTACATGACCGTCGGTCGTACACTGGTTACTACTTCACGCTAGCAGGTGGACCTATTAGTTGGGAGTGTAAGAAGCAGCCGACGGTAGCCTTGTCGTCTACAGAAGCTGAGTATATGTCCTTAACAAGTGCTGCAAAGGAGGCTATTTTCCTCAGACGGTTAGTGTGTGACGTTACTGGTTTTGCTGACAGGGTGTTGCTATACAACGATAGTCAAAGTGCACAGAAACTTGTGCTAAATCCGATCCACCATAATAGAACAAAACACATTGATACGAGATATCATTTTATTCGTGAAAAGGTTACTGAGGGTTTTATAGATATAAAGTTTACACCTACGGATAAAATGACAGCCGATGTTTTAACCAAGCCCTTAAGGCGCATAGCTCATCATAGGTGCGTTGTTAATATGGGTTTAGAGATAAATAGGTAGAATAATTTTCTATTTATTTATTTTTCGTCGGTTTATGTTTTGTATTTCTGTATAGTCTGGTAGTAATGTTTTATTCTTTTCTATTGTGTTTAGCATTACTACTTTAACTTTTTATTTCCATTAAGGGCGGATGTTGTAAAACCTACTTTTTGTTAAGTTTTATATGCCATTTGTAATGAAGATAAAAAGACGTTCCAATGTTAAAATACTGCTCTCGTCACTTGAAGTTTCAATAGCAACCGTCTAACAACGTTTACTGAGTTTTCTTTCTCCTATTTCCACATATTTATTTAGAAACCTGATTCTTCAGACCACACTCTCAACAATATCATACTACACGGCTTAATTGTTCTAGAATTTGCCATCTTTCCACTCAGCGGCATTTTGTTTTTGTTTGTTGTCATTTGCTAGTGTCGTAACTTTTATGCAATATAGAATATATTGTCTTTGGTCACTGCCCCTGACACCAGGCAATGGACAAAAATTTACGAGCTTTCATTATTAGTTGAATAGTTTGTCTGTATATTTTACGTCTTTTTTACAATGTGTATTTTATTTGTTTAGGATAAACAATTTTTCTTTCTTTTTGTTCTTCCATACTTACTTGCAGGTCACCAATTCGAGAGATATTCGCCCGGGACAAAATATACCTAACTGCCGTGTTTGATCATATTGAGAGATCGTACGCTATGGTAAATTATTACATATTACATCTGCCTATCTTCCTTCTACATAAATGAAAGACGCGATGTCTTAAAAAGCCATTTGCAAAAATGACAGCATCTTCCGATTAGGTAATTACCTTTGCGCCACCTTAAACCACATTAGATCTTTTCCTCCCTTTTAGAAGGAAAAAAATCTGTTTTTTGACGTGACGCAAAGTTAATTTGGTAGTTTTCCTTACATTACTGAGCCGTAGGTATCTTGTCCGATTTAAGTGTTGCACAAGCAGTTTAGAATTTCGATCCATTTAAGTTAGTTAGTTAGTTTTAAGTAACATTTAGGTGAGTTGGGTCAATATTCCGAACTTAGAAACTGTCTGGCACTGGATTGCGACTTCTTGCATTGCGGCGGAAATTTACTGGTAAAGTTGGTGATTTCGTGAAAAACGTTCACGAAATCACCAACTTTACCAGTAAATTTCCGCAAGTTTCATGTGACGTTAGAAATTACACGTTGTTTTGAATGATGTCAATATGAAATCTTCGAGCGTTAGCTAGGGTTTCCTACCCCGCGGCTCCGCCACATAGCGTTTGCATTTTACCGGCATGACGTCAATATAACGTTATTTATAAACGTAAGTTGGTGTGTTTTCCTAGAGAGCGTTTTTTGACTAATGAAAGTTAAGGTGAATCTTGTCTACAAACTTTGGGAGTTTATTAGTAATAAACTCCCAAATGTAAATGTAAATTGTACTCCCGATGTAAATTGTCGAACAGTGGAGTACTACTGTTCGACAATTTACATCACAAATTAAGCATGGTATGGTTTTGTTTCATTATTAATATTGTCCAGAAAAAGAATACTAAAATAAAGAGCCATAAAAAAGTTAGGAGCCAGCAAAGATTAGTTTTTCTTGCTAATTTAACCTAACTTTGGGCGTGTTTAAGTAATCTAAGAACTGTAAAATCTTCAAAATATATGCAATGGTTTTTTCATAAAATCCGATCTTCCGAAAGACTTTTCTTAATTTTTTACGCGACTGTTTTACTATGAATGATCCTGCAGCTCACTCAATAACGTTTTACGTGTAGACTAGCACCTAACTGCTCATCACTGTCGGACGCCATGCCTAGTGAGACAGCGTGCTTTTGAGCCAGGCCTACCAGTGAGTTCGAGCCCGTGTCTAGATTATCCTTAAACCATGCTGCCATCATTTTAATGACAGCCGTCACTGCATCAGTCACGTGGCGGCCATCGCTCTTCTGGGAAACCGTAGCTTCTTCATCATCATCACTTTCATCATTGTTTTAATTATAATTTCATTTTATAAGGTATATTTACTGTGTTTAGTTTAGTTTGTAATATTCCTGCGCGAATCACGATAAATATGTTGTATTTATTTCTTTCTATTTCAGCCGGAAGACGTCCATTGCTGGACATAGGCATCCCCCTAGCACCGCCACTTCGGCCATTTCTCTGCTAATATTATCCAGCGGATTCCTGCGGCCTTCACCAAGATATCGGTTTACCTTGTGGGAGGCCTTCTAATGCTACGTCGTCGCTAGTCTACAACCTTTCGGCCCCTTCAGCCATCGAGCGGGCAATGGGCCTTGCCCACCGCACACAAACTTATTGAACGGGATTTTTATTGGAAACTGCTTTGACCAGTAAATTCGCAAGTTTCATGTGACGTAAAAATGACGTGTTGTTTTGACGTCACTTTGAAATCGTTGAAGTGTTATCGATGTTGACGTCACGCGTCACTCGGAAATTGGTGGCTGATGTTGAATAATAGATTTATGAAATGGCAGAGGTGAGATGAGTTGGGTTTGCCTATGAAGTGAAGCGTTTACTTTGCTTTTGGGTTAATTTAATCTATGCAATATATTTTATGTTTCGTGTGGTGCAGGACGTAAAAGAATAGCACCCTCTCATTTCTTCCCGTGGGTGTCGTAGAAGGCGACTAAGGGACTTACTGGAGAATAGGCAGCAGCGTTCTCTATGCATTTTACCACCATACTGCGATCGCCAACCCGCCTGCCAAGCGTGGCGATTATGGCAAAACCCCCCTTTTGGGGGAGGCTTCTATCCAGCAGTGGACGTCTTTCGGCTGAAATGATGATGATGCAATATATTGCCATAATTTTATGCCTTAGGCAGAATTATATGGAAAAAGAAAGAATGATGGAAAGAGAAATAAGAGGTTAAAGCACACTTTTAATAAGAGGTAAAGCACACTTGTAATAAAAGGTAAAGCGCACTTTTAATAAGAGGTAAAGCACACTTTTAATAAGAGGTAAAGCACACTTTTAATAACAGGTAAATCACACTTGTAATAAGAGGTAAAGCACACTTTTAATAAGAGGTAAAGCACACTTTTAATGTACAGGACATTAAATGTGTACCTACTTTTCATATTGCCTGTCTTCTAGCTGCAAGAGCTATTGCGGAGCATGACGTCCTGGGTTTGATTCCCAGGTCGGGAAAAGGGTAATTGGAATTATCCACAAGGAATTTTTCAGTAGCAGCCCATAGTCTGAATTTGTGCCCAGTTGATAGTAATAGGCTCGCCCCCTATATACGCGGGACCTGGACATAACGGGCGAAATGTGGGGGTACACCTCTGCTTAATTCCTCGGGGAATACAGGTGTGATGTTATGTTAAGTGTATGCACTAAATGACTGTTCATGCAGTCTTGTCAAGTTTGCAGTTTTGTGTGTACTTACGCCTTGAGAATACAGCTGATAGAGCTGTATGAAAGAAATGTAAAATAACTAATTGCTTACCCTGAACTAACCCAGAACTACTAATCCTGAACTACTTAAGTCGAAACGTCGCAACAATGAAATTTGCGCTAATACACACAACACAGCATTCTACACAAAAAGTTTTTTGGGTATGGCACCCAGATTGTACAACAAAATACTGTGATTGTGTGATTTAAAAAACATCTAAGCAGATTCTTAGCGCAGATGGCATACTATTCAGTTAATGAATACCTAGAAAATTATAATGATAGCTATGTATAAGGATAAGTATGTGCAATCAGATCTTTTTCTTTATTTGTAAGTAGTAGCAGTTATTTAATTTTAAGTACATAGCCTTTATAAATTTTTATTTAACTAACCATTACTTACATTAGTATTTAAATGATATTTGTAAGCCATCAACGGCAAAACATAGTGTACTGATACATATTTTATACACAACACCTTTTTTACCTATGTTTTACAAATAAAAAACGTTGACTTTGACTCTGTCTTTGACTTACCCTATAGAAGTATGAGGAACAGGGTGTAAAGTTCACTCATACTCTATGGAAAAGGGAGGATCCTCCGACCAACTCCGGGCAACTGTCTGACAGTTTTTTTTTTTTCGTAAATGACATCTGGCAGTTCAACTTATGAGGTTGTTGTCTGCTTAGCCGGACTTACCTGTGATAATCCTAATAAGTTAAGATTACCAGCCAGGGCTCTAAAAAACTTAGAACTAGAGCGACTGCTCGCCAAGAGCATACCCTGTGAGGTACGGACCCCGGCTTAGGGCATCGTAGAGGAAAGCAAGGGATAAACTGAATCGGACTGATCCCGACGGTTGATGTCAGGATGTTGTATATTTACCAGTTGCGCGGTATACTCTGATTGTGCGATGCAGGATTTGTGTGACGTCAGGTCATTGATGCGTAGTTCGCATGTGGCGTTGTAGATGCCGCCACCTAAACAAAATCAAAAGTCAAAAGTCATTTATTCAAACTAGGCTGGTGTCAGCACTTTTTGAACGTCAAAAATTACAAAAGACAGTTCCTCAAAAACGCCCACCCTTCGACACTTCCTAGTGCTTTAGCTGGGAAGAAGAAGTGGCGCAACAAACTCTCCAGCAGCACAGCTGTCTGTTATGTTAGAAGAACTTGAATACACCTAATACCAATGATTGGTAACCATACCAACATGCTACTCAAATAAAAACCAACCATCAAAACTCGCTTGTCATCATCATTATATCAGCCGAAAGACGTCCACTAGTCGATATAGGCCACCCCCGCAGCGTCTCATTGACCGGTTCTGTGGTTAAGCGTTTGGTCTTGGTTGTCATTCGAAGACCTTTGACAGTCGTTACGGGTCGTTAGAAACCCGAAAGTCTGACAGTCTTACCAAGGGGTATCGTAATAGCCAGTTAGTGGGTGGTGGAGGTCAGATCGGCAGTAGCTCCATGCAAAATACTCGCATTTAGCTGCATCCGGTTTGACTAGAAGTCGACTCCAACATAGGAACATAGTTGGGAAGAGATTAGGCATGCAGATGAGGTGATGGTAATGTCAATTTACTGAGGCTTCCCTGGTGGTACTTTTATTCAAACACACATACTATAATAGGTCAAAGTTCCAGTAGCCTCTAACGTTGTATATTACAGGCTACTGGGTTTCAGGTAATTCAGTCATTCTATGTAAAATGGTAGCCTAGTAACCCAGCCGACCCAAAGTAATGTAGTTGGGAATAGGCTAGGCAGGTGGTCTTCATCATAATAATTGTTGATTGTGGAAAAAATGCTCAACAACATCGCATTATGTGTTATTTCAAGAACGTAAACGTTTTTTTACGTACATATCTACGGTCACCAAAGGAAAAAGAAACCAGGGTCGACGGATATAGATGAATTTTTCAAAAAAAAAAAAAAAAAAAACTTTGCGCACTAGGAATTTCTCCTGTATTGTGGGTGCATTTAAAAACATTTATGTAAACTCACATACACAAACGGCCATACCCAGAACAAATACTTGTAGGTCATATAAATATTTGTTCCGTGCGGGAATCGAACCCGCGTCACGCAGCGCAGCATTCAATCGCTTAACCACTGCGCCAACCGTGTCGTCAAAACTTTCATCGGTTTTTTACTAAACTTTTTATGACACCACCCTGGTTAGGTACTTATCTCTTTTGGTGACTGTACACTGCAGCATAGACATTTTTTTTACCATTTTACCAGATTTAAGTCACTAAAAAGTAAATATTTTTGTTGGCTTTGTAATACTTTCTTCTGCCCGCGTCGTTATCAGCCGAGATTTTATTTACTGAAAAGAAATTATCAACGATGTGTCTTTAAAGGTAAATATGTCACAAATGGTGGAAACAAAGAGGCATGTGTGATTTAATATTAAGACATAATTAAATAAAATGTGATGTCATGCTCTCAAAACGGTGAAGGAAAACATCGTGAGGAAACGGGCATGTCCTAGAACCAAAAATTCGAAGACATGTGACATCTACCAACCCGCACTGGGCCCGCGTGGTGGATTACGGCCCACTCCCTCTTACCGAGAGGAGGCCTGTGTCCCAGCAGTGGGAACATTATAGGCTGATGATGATGATGATGTCCCATGACATACTCCATAGTAAGCCCACGTTTCTGCTGCTTAGATGCACTTCTTTGGATCCTCAATGCTCGTTTCAACACATACGGTCTTATTCCAAAACAAGGTTTTTTTAAAGGTATGGTTTAAATCATCGAGCCTGTTTTGGTAGTAAGAATCTTACAAAAATCGAAATACAGTTCATTTTATAAAACTGACAATTTATTCCGGTGCGAAGCTGTCATTTTTGTATTAAGAACTTTACCCGAATCGAAATAAAGATGGCAATGAAAAAACTGGCTACGAGCTCCAGGCTAGAACTAAAGTTAGATCGCGTTCTGTAATAAGCAGAGATCGGATATTCGGATGCATATTCACCTAAAGTTGAGATGGCTAATATGGAATGCGCTTTTGTAACGAAAAATACTTTTTTTTTTAATTTATCTCGCTCCACCCCTCTTCTTACATCCTACATACACACATTTGTGTCGGGGGTTAAACATAAATTTTAAATAAATATGAATCTGAATAGTTATGTAATCAAAGACGCTCGGGGTTATCTATATCTATATCTATATCTATACATATAATAAATCTGTTAAGGAACTTTTTCTGTACATTTAAAATATTTCGAAAATAATTGCTTGGGGTGGTAAGGGATAATCAACAGATGACATTTTAACCCTTATCAAAATTTTTGTCTGTAGCTCGGTTTTTCAGTTTCTATGTTGAATAGATCAAGTATCACGTCAAAAGAACGAAACTAATATGGTTATCTTTCATACTCAAATATTGTTTATAACTCAGAGTTTATATTAGTCTTTGTTTCATCGCAATCGCTTCGGTCAACCTATCTAAATAATTTAAAGTGTTCAAGAAGAATTTATTTACGTAATGTTGAAACACTTAGCGACATCTATTGGCGTGAAACGGTACTAACGAATACTTAATATTAACACGTCATTCTCATATAAGTTACTTACTGTGTCTGTGTTATTTCAAAAAGTAATGATACTGATTACTAAAATCGCTTTCCGTTGGTGGTTGATTCCCACGAATCAAAAAAGCTAAAAGAATTTCAAATAAAAAGTTGTGATAATATTAACTGACGTGGTGTTCTGAGTCATATACCTAGAATGCAATGTTAGATAAATATTTATTAGTTTTATCAATCAAATCAATACAAATAGAGGGGAAGAAATCTCATTTTTAATTGTGATAAAAGTCTTAGTAGCGACATCTAGCATAATATAGCAAAATTAGAGCGGCTAGAGGAACATCTCCATAGAAATTCTTAATCTCTAGCGTCAGTAACGCCATCTAGGTTTGAATAGCAAACATGCAAAGACAACAACTTGATTTCGCGCGAAATTTGATAATGTTAAATTTAAATGCGTGTTTACAGCATTACTCGATTCAAATAATGGGAGTTTTGGGAGTAAAGAGTTGTAAATACTTATGTGCTAATTTTCGTGATGTTAGTTTTCGAGGTGGGGAGGGGTTCAAGCGAGGTCGGATGGTGAAAGTCAGGAAAAAAAATCCAAAATTGCGACCATAACTACTGGTGGATTTGAGTAAATAGATAGGTTTTCACACGGGCAACTGTAGTTATGTCGATGCTCTTCCGAGCAACATCGCTTACAGAGAAGCATTTTCTTAGTTAAAACAAGTTTAAAAATGTATTTATTTATCCATTTGGCATCTCCAACAAAGGATACATTACCTACACAGGAACAATAGAAATCACAATAGTAAAATATTGACAATTTTAAAGTCGCTTCTTTAAATATAATTATTTATTGGTCTACAAATAAATGTATGGCTGAACAAAAGAAACACTGAAACATTTTTGATTACAATTTACAATAAAAAGGCATCGTAACTGAGAGTCGCGGAGGATCGCTCTGTTACGTCCATTATCCTCGGGATCGGGCTCTCTCTCTTCCTGCTGCCTGCGTCAGCAGCGGGGAGAGAGGTGGGGGCGCGCGCGGTATGGCACTACGTAGCAACAACATCGTACTTACTATGTTCATAGAAAACCCGTGCTATACAATTAAATAGTTTTTTTTGCCTGGTTTGGTTTTTTTTTCAACAGCGCTTTTAATGTGGATAATGACCGACGTTACGGGGCGTAGGTAATGGTAACATTCGCAGCAAGCATGTCTTTACGCCGTGTGCTAAAATCAGTGTTGCTCGCTCGCATGTTTTGCCGTAGGTACTACTGACTGCACGAATACTTGCTTGGTAACATATTAGGTGCATTTTGACCCGTGACGCCGGTCAGTATCCACCTTTACAGCGTGATCTTTCTTCATCGTGATAACGCCACGGTCCCACGGGCCGTTAACTGACATGTGGCGTCAGGTGTTACTGCAATGCTACCTGTCGAGGCCTATCGAAGTCCGTGCAGAGCATTCCCACTGCTGTGGTTTATTCAGTGGTCAACGTTTGATAAACAAAGCATAAAAGACACGCGTCTGTACGGGCCGAGATAGGCGCCCGCCCCCGCGTGGAATAATGCTTCAGCACACTCAACCAGACGCGCAGTCGATTTATTGAGTAAGTACAGTAAAAGCTCCTTATTCGTGCTTACTTCATTCGCGTTTTCACTATTCGCGGATTAAAAAAATGCGACCCAATTCCTATATCCGCGGCTAAAGATTTATTTATTTGCGGGTCTAATCGGTACATCGGTACATACATATTAACAAATAACAAAAAGGATTCCAATAGGTATCCAACCCAATATCCTTTGTAAACGCGTCGTCAGATGGACTATAAAAAAGTGAAATAGACCTTATTACAACTTCGCCTAAAGTACATTGTCAAATGATATCGCCGCTGTATTGGTTCGGCCTTTGACATCTACAATAGCCGCCTTCGCCGCGGTCGGTGTTTTTAACCGACTTCAAAAAGAAGGAGGTTATCAATTCGACATGTTTATATTTTTAATGTATTTTCAGGCATAACTCCGTCGTATATAGACGGATTTGCAAAATTCTTTTTTTTTTTTCGAAAGGGGTTTACTCCGAAATGGTCCCATTGAAATTTCATATAGACAGGGCCCGATCTAGCTATTTAGCCGCTCCGGGCAAAAATAACATTCGCCGCCCTTTGCACTAACACCATCAAAGATGGTATGACCATAATTATGTGATATTCTTTTAACTATATAATATTCACATACGTTGGTCTACTACGGCTTCTGAACAAGTATACAAAAATTCATGAGAGTAGGTATGTTTGTAAGTATACATTTTGCCGCCGCTCATTTTTGCCGCCCGGCTTGCCCCCCCTTAGATTGGGCCCTGCATATAGATCTGATGATGCGTTTCGGAAACAGACAACGGAACTCTTCAAAAAATTACAGCAAATCAACCGCGAATGTTGCTATCACATAAATAAGTATGCATTGTTTTGACCCAAAGGATGATGAAATTTCGAATTGGTGTATGGTAGGTAACAAAAAAGTGAAAAATAAAAACTTTTTTCAAAAAAATAACAACCGACTTCCAAAAAACACTACAAAGTGCAAAATAACTTTAATTTCGGAAGGCGGTGACAAATAATTAAAATACACATCCAACGTCACCGACTTCCGAAATTAAAGTTATTTTGCACTTTGTAGTGTTTTTTGGAAGTGGGTTGGTATTTTTTTTTTTAAAGTTTTTTGAGAATGTAAACAAACATAATGAAACCAACCTCATCACCATAAAGTATATTTATATATCATCATCATCATCATTTCAGCTGAAAGACGTCCACTGCTGGACATAGGCCTCCCCCACATTTATAAATGCTGCGACTTAATAGACATTCCATCCTTTGGTACGAGCCGCTTTGCGTGTTTTACCTATTGTTTCATCTTTCCATTTATTGCAAAATGTTGAAATTTTTTTTTTACTTAAAAACGATTTTCGACGCGAAAAAATCTGTTTAACGCATAGAAATGCTTGATCGTTTACGCCTTGGAGAGTCGCTTGCATCCATATCACGCTCATACAATTAATCAATATGGTCAAAAACTTCAATTAAATTGTTTTTTTTCCCATATAAATTACCATTCCATAGTCACGGTTTCTGTATTCGCGGTAGGTATTTTACGGAACGTATATCTCGCGAATAAAGAGCTTTTACTGTACCTACGGCAGGTGCACATTTATTATAAAATGAGCCTCGACCAGGCGCTTTTATCTATATTTATTCTTAAAAATCTGAGTGAGACTTCGTCGCAATATCATTATAACCCCTAAAGACGCCTGCAGGCCTAGACAAAACACATTACTCTTGGCGTTCACGCTAAACGGTACGCCAGAATATATGGGAATGACATTACCGTGTCCTTTCCGCAGGTAATGTCATTCCCATACATTTTGGCGTACCGTTTAGCGTGAACGCCAAGAGTAATGTGTTTTGTCTCTAGGCTCTGGACTGCATTCGAAAGCTGTGGTAGATTCCTACCAGGATAGATCGGAAGATCGGAGGAGTGGTACCTACACCGTCAAAGCGACACATTATTGTTTTCCGACATGCACGCGAACGAAGTCGCGGGCACAGCTAGTTTTTTTAATAAAGTCTAATATAATAAACAATTATATGAAGTAACTCATGCAACCTGTCACTAGGTAAGCTAATTCTGGTGAAAGAACACAAACATTGTCTTGAGTTGATCACAGCGACCAACTATTCTAATAGAATAGCATGCCTTAGGACAACTAAGAACAAAGAAGAGGGAAACTTGTTATAAAAGGTTATTACCAAGCCCAACAAATGAGTTATGAACCTTATGAAGCCGACGACCTTGTGGAGGGTTTCTTTTTTGTTTTGGAAATGGCATCTCGAAGTTGGCCTTCAGAGGCCGTGACTTCTTAACCGGACTTTCCTGTGGCTGCCTTAAGAAAACTTAAAGCCTCCAGCCAGGAGCGTAATATTACTTAAATTACTAAGCGACTGCACGCTAAGGGCACCCCCTGTCGGGTACGGGCCTCGGCTCAGGGCGTTACTGATAGGGGGACAGCAAGGTACAGGCTGGATCAAAACATTTTCATTATTATTAGATCTTGGGGAATTTAACTCTACTTGCTCAACTGCGGCGCGGGCTGGCACTTCAACGAGCAAGGGACGGTCGGGCCGGTGAAGGGAGCTCGTAGTTTGTCCTTATTTCTCAGTGCGCGTTTTATTACGTAGGTGGGAACGTCGGCTAAGAGAAAATAAAGATAGTGAGGTGAGGAGCTGGTGAACAGAACCGGATTAGTCCGCAAAAATAAATTTGACACGCTGGCTAAAAAACTAATATCAAAATATATGGAGGTGATTGGTGATGGTGGTATCTATTGTTGCGAGTTTTTTTTTTAACTTTTATATATTATAAGTTATTAAAGAAATAAAAATGTACTAATCGGGTTTTGTCTGCAAAAGGTAGACTTATCCGGTTAAGTCGGCGGATAATTCGACAAGTCTGGTTTTATTAGTATCGGACAATTAATACGAAATACCCACAATGATTGCAAGTAACAGCAGATTAAAAAAAAATATTTTAGTTGCCAGATTAATGCCAGTGTTGCAGTCCAAAAAAAAAATACAGAGATTTTATACTTGGTGTTTTATTTTTGCTGTACATTTCCGGTTTTGATTAAAAATGTGGTGAAGAAATGAATATTTTAAAGGACAAGGAAAATACCTAGATGATTTTTTTTAAATCTTTTAGTTGGACTGATCCGGTTTCGTTTGAAAATGCACTTCTTAAAGCCTTCTTTGGCCAACTAAGAGCCGGTTTTGATTGAAAATATTAACAGGGATCGACGCAACAAGATCCGAAAAAAAAAATGCTTTTGAAATTATAGTGGACTACTCCGGGGGTTCTGTTCGACGGCTCCTCCGGTATTTTCCATGAGTAATCAGCCTTTGTCTAAGTTGTTGTTTGCCCATGTACCACATGTAGGTTTGATAAAAATTATGCGGTGTTCAAATATCGCATCTATTTTTGTACATGAGTTTGCTTAACTTTGGGATGTTTATTTACCAAAATTACGTCAATTGAAGTCAAATAACTGCTGCAAAACATAAGAACACAGTGTAGGCCCACTGGTAGGCCATGACTTACAATTTTGTAGATTCCAACCTACTCGTAGACGAGTACTATTTTGTGTAAATTATTTCATCACTGCTGCAGCGCTGCTCTCAAATTCATTCAATGGGATTAGGTGAATGAACTTATGTCAGATAAGGTAATCTAAGGTAAGGTTGTAAGAGCGTAGAGTTATAACGCAGATTTTAATGATTATAATTATGTAAATCCTTATTGGTTACGATCTCAGATCATATTTTACTCAAACTTGCAAATTGCCAAAACCGTAAGAAAATTTGAATGTTTCCTCTTTAAGCTGTAGATAATAGCTTAAGTTTTTACAAGTCCTGCAAATAAATAAAATAGACATTAGATGGCATTGAAAACTGACCTCCCTCACCAAACACCGTTATAACCAACAAAATTACCAAACAGGAAAATCCCACCAATGTCAAAATAATAGAAGGTAGAATTAGCCTTGACCGCAACAGTATTTACGTCACTTGGTTCCCCAAGTGATGGTTTTAAAAAAAATTGCGGATAAGCATTAATCTAGGTATATTAGTCTTGGCCAAAACAGAATAACTGAATCATGACAGTATGCAACTCAGACCATTGGTTCTGATAACTGCGAAGATAGTTAGTTCTCCTACAGTTAGCTAGACGGAAGTTACCAGCAGGCTTAGCATAACCGACGAAAAAACGGAGGAGGTTACTCAATAGGGTATTTTCCAATTTATTAAAAACTATTTTAAATTGAAGATTAGGACGAGAATTTTAACAGAAAAATAAAAATAAATTGATTTATATCCATTTTCTCAATAAAAAACAATTTAAACCAAATGTATTTTTCGTTGTTTTGAATTTACCGCCAAAACGGTCCTTACGATGACTTTTTATCACGTGACGTCAATTTTGTGTAAACTAAGTAGTTAATAACTAACAAGTGAATGTCGAATTTATAATTAACAAGATTTTTAATGGATAGAAAGTGATATTGCTGGTGTGCGGTGCCTCTGTGCAAAAATACTTCTAAAACTGATCCAAATTAAGTATTTGTATTGGTGCTGTTTACACAAAGTTGACGTCACGATGTCACGTGATAAAAAGAGATTGAAAGGAGCGTTTTGGAGGTAAATTCAAAACAACGAAAAATCATTTTATTGTAATCGTTTTTAATGGAGAAAATGGATTTAAATAAATTTATTTTTATTTTTCTGTTAAATATATTGCCCCAATCTACAAATTAAAAGCGTTTTTATCAAATTGGAAAATACCCTATTCGACGCGTATATTTTTTTTTTTTTTTATGTATGACCACGCTTATCTTTTTACAGAGTAGTTCGATTTTGATAATTCTTTTTTTATTGGAAAGGGTATACCCCGAAGTTGGCCCCATATAAATTTGGGAAAAAAATTCTATCCCTAAGGGTAGGAAAACAGGGATGATTGATTGTTCACTGACTGATTGTAATGTAAAACTACGCATAACTGCTTACAGAGTAGTCCGATTCTGATCATTCTTTTTTTGTTGGAAAGGCTATACCTCGAAGTTGGTCCCATATAAATTTCGAAAAAAAAAAACCAACCCTAAGGGGAGGAAAACAGGGGATGATTGATTGTTTACTCACAGATTTTAATACAGAGTTGTGTATTACAAAAAGTGAAAAAAAATTAAGCATGTAGTAATTAGTAGATGATAGCCACAAAAAAGGAAAAAAAAACTTTTTAACAAAAAAATTAAACCGCCGAAAAACTGAAAACAAAAAAAATAATAAAACTGCTGTGTTTAACCTTAATAACTAAGTTCGGAAGTCGGTGACTTTGGAAATGTATTTTAATTTTATGTCACCGCCTTCCGAACTTAGTTATTAAGGTTAAACACAGCAGTTTTATTATTTTTTTTGTTTTCAGTTTTTCGGCGGTTTAATTTTTTTGTTAAAAAGTTTTTTTCAATACAAAGTGACATTTCGCTTCTCCATTTTTGACAATGCACTGTAGATATTCTTCTACAATCTGTCATACTACTATTAGACTATCTACTATTAGATTTGTAGACTATTTCAGAAGAATATTTCTTGTTAAAATCATACTTACAACAAACTTTGTACTCGACGGCCACAAAGTATATACGGTTATCTACAAAATCATAATTCGTTTAGAACGCATAACTGTGATAATTAATAGAAAGACTATTAGGCTATCTTCTTCTATTGTACATCATTTAGTTAATAGTCATGTCTATTCTTCCGTCGATCGGTGCTCGTGCTAAGCCTTCTGACGATACGTTAAAGGCAATACAAAAAGTGTGATGTCACACATATTTAGGTATTAAATTCTGTTTACGTTTTTTTTCTATTTATTTCTCCTTGAGTATAGTTTCAATGTTTTGTTGGCGTGTACTAGCTGAAATGAGGCAAATAATTTTATGTAATGTTTTCTGTTTCGCAATGTTAATTACTTCCTCTTGTATAGAATCAAGTTCTTCTATCTTAACAGACAGCTGTGCTGCTGGGGAGTTTGTTGCGTCACTTCTTCCCAGCTAAACCACTAGGAAGTGGGTTAAGGGATGGCATTTTGGAGGACTGTCTTATGTGCTTTTGACGTTCAAAAAGTGCTGGCTGTTAAGACTAGTTTGAATAAATGACTTTTGAATTGGTTTTGAGTGTCAATCGTTTTTGTAGGTACCGTGTCTTCATCATCTGCCAAGCTTTTTCTCAACTTTGTTCAGGTCGACTTCCAGTGGACCCATGGAGCGACTGCCTGTCTGACTTCCAAAAACATTTTGTACTATGACCGATGCAACTATTAACTGCCACCTTGACTGGCCCGCACTTAAACTGCCCAGGAAATAATTACGGCACGGACCTAGCAATTTAAACTGCATATATAGACAGTTTCGCAGTTTGAATGAAATACATTTATCTACAATTTGTAAAGTACGTAGAGGTCATAATAGGCTCATCTATTGACATGGCGCTTCCTAACAATCCTGGCGAAATCGTGGCGTTCAATAATCCCTTGCCAACCTAGAAATGCAATACGTCATTTCGGCTTAGCTGTCACAACGAACCAAGCTACATCACAACTTCTATTTTGTTTCTGATTGTCGTCTGTAACCATGAATTCAGCACATGGTAATAGAGCCAGCATGGTTTTTTTTTTAATTACGAAAAAAAAAATCTGCTGTTTCATGGAAAAGTGTTGGCCTACGCGGTTGAAATCCATGCAAATTATAAAAAAACATATTTTAAATATTTATATAAATTTAAATTAAAGCTTATCCCTTAAAATATTATTTTATTTTATAAAGAACAAAAAAAAAAAACATAATTTTTGAAAAAAAAAAATTTTTTTTAATTAAAATTAAAAACCATGATTAAAAAAGTCGCGACAATTCCTCTGCCACCCTGTATGGGTATTTATATTATAAGGTTTTATGGATGTAGCTATCTCTCTCTCTGTAGTCGGTCCCTCATATCTGAGGATCGTGGTCAGCTTCGGAGTTACATCTGAAGCGGATGATCCGCCGCCACCGGTTTTCTGTCCAGCGCATCCCTTTCCAAAGTGTAGAATTTAGAGGACGATGATTCCTTCACCTGATCGGTCCATCGTGTTGATGAACGACCGCGCGATCGTTTGCCTTCGGTGTTACCAACAACAATCAGTTTTTCCAAACTTTCATCGCTTCTGCGTACTACCTATGTGGCAGAAATGGGAAAGAATGCGTTGTCGAAAATCGGGTTTTTATTCGAAGCTGGGTTAAGATCGATGCATTGGTGCGTTGGGCAGTCCACGGTATTCTCAACATTCGTGTCCAGCACCACATCTCAAATGAGCTGTGAAAAAATAAAGGTTTTTACCTTTATTTTTTCACATTAGCTGTGTTAAATCCCTAAAGTTCATTAAAGTATGACAGCTGTTTATAATATTTAATTCCCATTAATCAACTCAGCATACCGCAGTCCACTGCTGGACATAAGTCACTCAGGCTGCGCCACAGTACTCTAGGTACCCTTCGCCTTCCGCATCCAGTCTATAACAGCCACCATTTTAAGGTCGTTGGTCCATCTATTGCTGGGGGGCGTCCTACGCTTATGCCTGTAAGTCTATGTAATTCCCATAGCAAGGATATTTTCCAAAGACCCTAGTTACTCTTGCGAAATTCTTTTGTTTCGTATTACACTGTTTCAATGACTGATCCTCGTGGCCTCATAGATAGCACGTAACTTTGTACGTACCGTCGAACGCACGTCGTTTGAAGTACTTTCACATTGAGCTGACCTAGCGTAATACAGAGGGGTAATTGCGCTTATCATATTAAGGTATAGGAATGGCTTCCATTTACGTTGTTGAGCAGATGGATTTTTGGAAGGTATCAAGCAATGGGTTAGCTGTATCTTTCAAAATGATTTAGATTCTGATTGATAGTGTGTTACGCAATAGGGTATACACTCATTTTTGAAAAGTGTCTTAATTAGATTATGTCATCATCATCATCATCATTTCAGCCGGAAGACGTCCATTGCTGGACATAGGCCTCCCCAATTTAGGGGGGGCTTGCCATAATCGCCACGCTTGGCAAGCGGGTGGGCGATCGCAGTATGGTGGTAAAATGCATAGAGAACACTGCTGCCCATTCTCTAGTAAGTCGCTTAGTCGCCTCCTACGACACCCACGGGTATGTAGTGCTAATACATCTCAAAAAACACATGTTTTTTGTTTAATCAATTAGTGTCATAAACATGCATAAAAAAATTAAATTTCGCGCGTAATTTGACGAAAATGCTGGACGAAGTGGACGCCATACCTATTCGTCTGTGAGTATGACGTCAGTTTGCTGTGTAAACAAATGCGCTGAAATGTTGTATGATAATTGTTTATAATTAAGCAAAATGTGTTATTATTCTACTTATAGTTGGTTTGCTATTCCTGAATGCAAGATATTATTTCAATAAAAATTACATTGTTTACGAAAATAATAAAAGTGGTCCAGTTGATTCGTTTATACAGCGGTATGACGTAATAACATGAAGGCTACTATTTCCTGATGTTCAAAAACAGATACACATTTATTTTGTTTTTTCACTAAAATTTTCTGACTGCTTTTTGCCTAAGCAAACTCAATAGTATATTTTTAGATTTTTTTCTCATACAGAGTAAAATACCCTATTAAGGTACTGGTCTTGTTACTAATGACGTGTGGCCTTAAAGGCTCCCACAAACCGACGCGACGCAAATCTCGTGGAACAATTTCTACGAAAACTTCATGGAAATTGTTCTTCAACGTGTAGTTGAATACCAAATAATAGTTTTACGCTTATTCGCCCATTTTAATGGTTGGGTGACGTAACTAGTTGTTCATATTTTATGTTTGTAAGTATTATTTACAAGGTGCATGTTATAATTATATTACTATGTGTTTCCCCTTATATTGAATGAAGTGATAATTTAGCCTGGTTTAAATCGAAAACACATACTCACCTAAAATTCTTATTTGTATTATCAACAGATTGGCTGAGAATTCCTGTTTAGGTATCAGAAAAAATTACAACAATTGAAAACCGTGTTAACTTTGTTTTGATAAACTTACGAAATATTTCCGGGCTGGCATAAATAAAAAATGCGATAAACAACAAAACAATATTGTTTATTAAATAGATTTACAACGTAAGTATACACAATATAACAGCCAAAGTTACTTTGGAATAGCTTCTATTTACTATCACGTAAGTACCTACTATATTTACTTAATTCGAGAACAATGCAATCTGGGTAAATGTTATTTACAAAACTAAGTAGGTACAGACGACAGATTAAGTCGTATAGTTTATTTTATGATAATTCTTACAATTTTTAGGACGTCCCAGAACTAACTAACTCACTAATTAAGAATTTGTAATTGAATTATGTTAGTATACCAGGTTATCATGCAGTCATCATCAGCTACCCAACTATGTTGGGGTCGGCTTCCAGTCTAACCGGATGCAGCTGAATACCAGTATTTTACATGAAGCGACTGCCTATCTTACCTCCACAATCCAGTTACTGGGTAATACGATACCAGGTTTTCATACATTGTGTTATGTTAAACGAGGGTCATACTCTAAGGGAGTATATTACTCATGAAAGGGAAAAACTTTTACTGAGGGACGAACATTGCAACGCCAAAATAAAAAGCCGCTCTACAGGATAAGTTTTTAACCAGTGCGCAAATTGTAATCATGAATTCAGCTTCATTCTAGACCCCAAGCTCAGAAATTTTTCGTCGGTTATAGGTACATAAAAAATCTGCTGTTTCATAGAAAAGTGCATTACCTACGCGGTCAAAATGTGTGGAACAGCTGATTTTTTTTTTGTGTATTGACGAAAAATTTCTGGGCTTGGGGTCCTGAATGATATGCTGAATTCATAGTTACCTACTGTTTGCGCACTGGTTAAAACGTATCCTGTATAGGTACATTTATGTTCGCATAATTAGATAAAATGTAGGGAACAGCTGATATTTTCTTTGTGTTTTGGTGTCTATTTCATATTAAAAGTTGTATATTTTCATGAATACCACACCCCCTTAAAGTATGACATTCGTTTAATATAACATTCTGTATAGAAATAAATCGAACACATTCGTAACATTCAATAATTCACTTACAAATGCTTGTACTGACTGGACGGGTTCACTCAATCTGTTTGGTTCTTTCCTCAAAATACCATTTCAGAGACCAATCTACCTGGTCTTCAAATGATCTGAGCAAGATTAAGTCTGGGCTTTAAAAGAGACTGTGACCTCTGGGATTGTATCTTTCTGGATTTTAAAAGAGACTGTGACCTCTGGGTTTGTTTCTGTCTGGACTTTAAAAGAGACTGTGACCTCTGAGTCTGTTTTGGCCTTCCTTCTCAGAGTAGTCAGAAAGGAAACGCCGACCTTACCTATCTAGTTTTAAAAATATGGTTGAAGTAAGTATAAAAGTGTTTGCAAGTAAAACAATTTGGTTTTGTGTTTGTTTCCGGTTAATGAAAGAAAGTAAAAGTATTTATTGGAATAGTAGTATTTGTTAATAGCAATAGGCTCACCTATTACAAGGGACTGAAATATAACTGGCGAATTGTATTTTGTGTTATAGGTACACCGCTGCTCAACTCCTCGAGGAAACAAAGCGTGATGTTATGACAAACCTACTTACAGAAATAAAATCATTTATTATAAACAGAAATAAAATCATTTATCATAATTGTCCAAACTAGAGCGAGGCACAAAAGTGTATGTTTATCAGACAAAATTATGCACAAGCTCTAAATCTGCAAACGTCAAAAAACAGAAAAACGGCGACCACATAATTATGGTAGGTACCCGTTGCAAAATACTGGTCAAATGTTGTGGTTGTATTAACACTCGACCACAAAGTGGTTTGCAGTGTGTGTACCTATCTACCAATGAGATGGGACCACAAACGGACCCTATTAATCTAACTGGTGGAAATTTAGTCAAGTTTATGCTATAGAAGTAAGTTTTAAATATGAAAATGTTGGACTTTGAACCTTGCCTTGATGAATTTTGATGTTAGTTTCTGTGTGTTGGCAATATTACTCTTATTATGGACAATTCTTGCTTTAAATCTTTAAGAACCTAGTTAGTATTATCTCAATCAAAATCAAAATATTTAATTTCACATAAACCTGCATGGGCACTTATGAAACGTCAGAAGCTAGATGCACGGTTCCAATTTGTCGCTTCCTATGGAGAAGAGCCGGCAAGAAACTCCACGGCTACTCTTTTAAAAATAATTGGCTTTTACCTTGTCTGAAAAAATCTGATACACGGCAATGTTAAATAAAGTATACCTATGAACGATAAATTCAGATAATTCTTTTGAGAGATTTCTATAGGATTATCACTGTATAGCCTCTTTACATAGCATTTTAATCCAAGAAATGAGCATTGTCGTTAGCTCATATTCGTGGTATTAAAGTTTCAGCATTCTTTGTAGGTAAAATTCTTTGGAAACATTTCAGTTAAAACCATTCGAAAAAACAGAATATAAAATACATTGTATCACTATCGGTATTGCAATGATCAGTCTGTGAGGCATGCCTAAGATGGACCATTGTTCAATGCCATACTACTGAAACAGTTGGACGTGAGATGGGCCATTGTGTTAAGAACCTCGTGAAACCACCGCTGAATATCAAGGCAAGCCGTCTACAGAAGACAGTTAATCTGGCATCAATACAAAGATGGCAGATAAAGACCTGCCATTTTGCCTTGATATGATCAAAGCGTCGCTTCGAGAAAGTACCTACTTCTCAGTTGACCCATTTCTCAGTATTAAAAACATAGAATTAGGTCACACGGATTGTCTATTTATATCTATACTTTTTGTTGGTTCAACCGATTACCTACGTATTCCATGTTTCTCTTATCAACTCCATCGATCTTCTATCATTTCAGTACTTCTAAATCACTGTCAATTATCTCCGAAAGTACCTGTGTTACTCTCTCATCTAAATTATAAACTAAATTATCACTTATATACATTTTGTTCACAAGTACTAGAATCTCAGTCTTCTATATAATACTGAGCAAAATTTCAACTCTCTGCGAGCGTGCTCGCAAGTTTTCCAGCGGTCGTCACCGTGCTATACAGATGGAAGAATAAGTACAAGAGTAATCCAACACAGAGGATGAAAAATACTATGCAGAAACACACAATGCATTCTGAGAGATAGATCTTGATCCGTTCAGTTCGGCTGATGTGAGGTCCAGGTATATCCACACTCGAGTAGGTCCACATTGAAACAGTCGCGATCACTCCTGAAAATAATAATGCGTCAATTAATTTGGTTTCATTTCGCTGGATAAAATGATATTTTAATGAAGCTCCGTGGTTATTGATTTTGTACGATGACATAGTTCGCGTCTGCGTTCGGATGTACATAATGTATTACGGTTTTTGTATGTACTGTTATGTACGTACGTGTGTGGTTTTATTATGTACCGGTTAATTGGAAACGTGAAGAAATTGAGGTATTACAAATACGTATCACAGGTACTCCGTACTCATTAAACAGGGATCCACATTTTTGCTTTCATTAATTTTTAAACTATCAGATGAAATTAAATTAAATTTATGTTCTCAGAATTGATTGAAATCGAAATGTATCGAATAAATTAATTGAATAGGAAATGAAAATTCGAAGGAGGGGCTCGTGGCTACGTAATAACAGCCCCACGGGTCGATCCTTTGTTAAGCTACGCTTGCCGAGGTTGGTCCTCCTTCGTGCCTCGGAAAGCAAGTTAAACCGTTGCTCCCGGCTGTCATTCGTGGATCTTTGACAGTCGTTTCGAGTCGTCAGAAGCCCGGAACTCTGACAATCAGTGACAGGCAAGAGGTAGGATACTGGTATTAAGTTGCATTCGGTTAGACTGGAAGCCGACCCCAATTTGGTTGAGAAAAGGGTACCTAGACTGATCGAGGGATTGATTCAAATCCATATCTAAGACACGCCGGTTTCCTCACGATGTTTTCCTTCACCGTTTTGAGAGCAGTGGTGATGAAATAATCCTACAATAATTCCGGAAATAGCTGTTAATATGAATTCTATTCGAGATTTCGGTTTGCTTCTTTTTCTGCAAAAATACTACGAAAGTCCTTTGTGTTTGAATAAAAACCTACATCGTAGACCATTCGCGCTAAATTAATTTTTTACTTTTTATTTTTTACGACGACGCCCGAGTCTTTCACAGTTTTTGTCACGAACGACTTTTTAATTAGCAAAGAGTTTCTGCTCAACCTCCCCTGAACGTAATATCCAACGAAAGGAAGGAAACGGGATTATCCATAGAGAGTGCGCTCTACTGATGTTTCCATGGCAACGGGCAGCCTGTAGCCACTATGAGAGTGCTCCTATTAGCCTGACTAGGTCCTCCCCTGATAGTAAACTTTGCTTTTCCTGTTTAGAGGTAACTAATCATTATACAGTAGTATCTCAATAATCTGGCACTCCAATATACCGATACGTCGAATAATCCGCCACCCTCCACCCACGCAAAAGGTTGCGAAAAAACAGACCTTAATCAAGGATTATTTTAAAACTATGTAATTATTTAGTTGTGAGATATGTTACAGTAAAAAAAAGACGTCAAAACGTCATATTCTCTTTTTGAAATTATTTATTATATTTATAATGACTTTTTCTATTTATAATCCAATAATTTGAACATTCCAATAATACGGCAACGGCACCCTCTGGTTTTTAATAGTGCCGCCGGATTAGTGAGATTCTTCTGTATAATGATTAGGCACCTCTTTTAAACCGCATGGGAAAATTACATGGAATTCTCATTTCATGTAATTTTCTTGTTAGTGCAGTAAAATAAAAACAGCAATTACGCTATTCACAACAATATTCAGAGGTTAGGTCAAAAGGTGAGGTAAGCCTAAGGACTATTGTTGCAAATAAGCCTGATGAAGTGGTTGTGGATCGACTAGAGCGGCGCGCAATAATTGTTGACATAACAGTACCACATGATGTGAACCTAGTGAAAGCCAAGAAAGATAAACCAATCAAGTATCTTAACTTGGCTCGCGAGGTTTCCGTCATGTGGGATGTGGACTCAGCGATCATTGTGCCGATAGTCGTAACAGACAAATATTGGCATGATAGCCGAGAGCCCCGACCAACACCTGAGGAGGCCCTCGTTGGGCACCTGGATCAAGGGTTTCATTCAGAAAGCGGTACTTCTAGACACGGCGCGCATTGTTAGGAGGTTCCTCTCTCTGGAGCCATTACCTTGGCTTGTAGCTTGGACTCTGTTCCCGATACCGATGGGATACAATTTTTATATTTTTAAATGTTTTTATAATTTACATGACTGTGTTTACTAAAATAAAGGAGATAATCCTGAAAATCTGTCAAAAAATAAAACCTCATATTGGTACATTTATTTCCGAATGAAATGATCGTATTTCTTGTACATAAATCTAAACGATAAGGATCATAAAATATCTATCAAAACTAAACCATTGCATGTTTATTAAACGAAAACCAATGCAAAAGATCAATCAGATAAAACCAACAAAGACATAAAAACATCAACGGAAATAGCTTAAGACCGGGACAAATAAAGCTGGAGACTTATAGAAATCCCAGGAGATAACTTGGCAATGGTATGTGGAAACGGATCAAAATAAAAAGAGATGCCACACGATTTAGAAACGTTTTTGTATTGAATCTATGGATTCTAACCAGATGTAGGAACGTAAATGAGTCAAAAAGAGTATGTGAGGTTCGTAGCACAAGACTTTCTGTAGTTTCTGCCCCCATTAGAAAAAGGCGTGAGAATTATAGTGAGTATTCTTTATTTATTAGTCAGTAAGTTAAACCCGAAGTTGCTTCGGCTTCTCTCTTAGAAAAATTGACACCTCGCCGCTGATGCAGGTATGAATTACATAATGAAAACGTGGCAGGTAATAATGGACAATTATGGGACCTATGGAACTACCTTGATGGGCCAGTGGGCAGAAACGTGACTACTGAGCGTGGGAGTGCAAGCGATCCCCGGGTCGGGAAAAGTGTTATTGGTATTACTCTACAGAATTTGCTCAGTTTCAGTCCAGAATCTGCTCCTACAAATAAAATCCGAGAGTTTTGAATCAATTGCTTCATAGGTTTGAAAAAATCGTCTGTTGACCGATGACAATGACGTAATGAACGTGGGTGACCTATCAAAATGTAATCCCGCTGGATTTGCGCTCCAATAATGACTTTTAAAGTAAATGGGGAAATATGGGCTTACTATGTATACCTATGTCTGCCTCCTTGGTCTGGTCATCTATTGCTACTACTGAGCATGAGGTCCTGGATTCTATTCCCAGGTTGGGCAAAGTAGGTACTGGATTTGTTCACTGTTGATGGTAGTAGGCTCGCCCACAATTCATGTAATTGACTTAAACATAACGGGCGAAAGGTGGGTCATATTACTACTGCTATAAGTACGCCTTAGCCTTCACGGGAACACGGGCGTGATGCTATGCAAACTCATCTGCCTAGCCTTTTCCCAACTCGGGGTCGACTTCCAGTCTAACCGGTTGCAGCTGAATACCAGCATGGACGACTGCGTATCTGACTTCCACAACACAATTACTGAGTAATACGATACCCCTTGATAAGACTGGTTGTCAGACTTTAGGGCTTCTGACGACCCGTGACGACTGTCAAAGATCCACAAATGACAGCCGGGACCAATAGCTTAGCGTGCTTTCCGAAGCACGGAGGGGTCTTAGTATGTTAAGATGTTCACCCATCCACGGACCAACCGCAGCAAGTGCAGCTTAACCTGAACGATCGACCCGTGCGGCTTATACAGGATAAGTTTTTATCCAGTGCGCAAATTTTAACCATGAATTCAGCATATCATCCTAAGCCCCTAGCGCAGAAATTTTTCGCCGGAAATACAAAAAAAAAAACAGCTGTTTCATAGAAAAGTGCAAACCTACGCGGTCAAAATGTATGGAACAGCTGTTATTTTTTTGTATGACCGGCGAGAAATTTCTTCTAGGTCTAGAATGATATGCAGAATTCGTGGTTAAAATTTGCGCACTGGATAAAACCTTTTCCTGTATTACGTAGTCACAAGCCCCTATGATACTACGCAATTTTCTTTTAATTTTTTTTATTTAGGTATTATAATAAAGCAATGTTGTATTGATAGTCCAATCACATGAGATGTCAAGTCTTATTCAAGACAGTTCATGAGAATAGTACAATTATAAGCTGTGACTTGAAACTCAATTAGTTTCCACTACCTACTTGTTATTATCATCGCGTATCGTAGTCTGTGCAAAGACTGAGTCAAGACTATAGTTGTAAATAAGCTGTTTTAAATCAAAATTCATTGGTTAAGACTCGTTTTAATCCAGGTTTTTTTCTGTGCACAGAATAAAAACCAACATTAATCCGCTAACTGTAGTTTTCAATTGTTTGAAACCAAAAAGACGGTTTAAAACATTTAAAATCCATTTAATTTCCATCTAAAGACAACACTTACTAATTCTGTGTTCCGTCCCAAAGTCTGATGACAGCCTCAGTCTTATTAGGGGGTATCGTATTACCCAGTAACTTGGTTGTGGAAGTCGATTAGGCAGTCGCTCCATGTAAAATAGTGGTATTCAGCTGAGTCCAGGTGGAATCCGGCCCCAACATATTTGGAAAAAGGCTGGGTGGATAGTACGCAGACTATTGCTATAAGAAAAAAATGATGGCGTGCACACTCACTACAAAACAGTGCTATTCATTCTGACAATTAAACAATATGCATTGCGTTTTTTATGCTGTGGAGCAGACGAATTTTTCAAACATGAAGCAATCTAGAGTACGAATTTCCTTCAAATTCCTTTGGACTGCGATAGAAAATGCGTAGTCATTTGGAGTGCTGTTCTGTTTATGGTACGACATAACCTGAACAATTATAATCCAACAGAGTGGGGATGCACTCTGTTGGATGCAAGCCCATTCACATTCAGAAATAAAAAAAATACAAGTAAAAATTATACACCTTTATAATAATATAAAAACTTTTTTCAAAAAAATTACAACCGACTTCCAAAAAAACACTACAAAGTGCGAAATAACTTTAATTTCGGAAGGCGGTGACAAAAAATTCAAATACACATCCAAAGTCACCGACTTCCAAAATTAAAGTTATTTCGCACTTTGTAGTGTTTTTTTGGAAGTCGGTTGTAATTTTTTTGAATTTTTTTTTATTTTTCACTTTTTAGTTACCTACCCCACACCAATCGAAATTTCATTCTCCTTGGAGTCAAAACAATGCATATTTATGCGGTAGCAACATTCGCGGTTGATTTGCTGTTATTTTTTGAGGAGTTCCGTTGTCTGTCTCCGAAACGCATCATCAGATCTATATGAAATTTTAATGGGACCATTTCGGAGTAAACCCCTTTCGAACAAAAAAAGAATTTTGTGAATCCGTCTATATACGACGGAGTTATGCCCGAACATACATAAAAAAAAAAATATTAACATGTCGAATTGATAACCTCCTTCTTTTTGAAGTCGGTTAATAAATAAAACAATTCCAGCACCGCGGCTTTGCGAAAATGATCACTATGATTTAGGATTCAAATCAGTTGGAAACGATCTAAATTATAGTCGTGGGCACTAGAACAATGTTTTGTGCATTACTTCCGATACTGTTATAAATATGCCGATCGTTATGCGGGTTACACTGGAAAATAACGGAAACATAGGTACCAAACATGATGGATGACGTGACACAGAAAATCAGACTGAATACGTTGACGTCTTGTTCTAAAAAAATTGCAAAAATATCTTACATTTATGTAATCCAAAACACTTGCACTATTTTGTTTTCTTTGCCTGAATTTTCTTTTATAGTTATTCGCATGTTACACCATTGATTTCCAATTTTCCACTTCTTTATTCACTAGTTGCTAATAATGTCACGAGTTTTCTTCATCAGACATGCGTACGCGACTGTCGTGTCTCAGTTTACAAACGTATGCCTCACACAACGAGCGTCCATTGTCATGTACACCACACAACTAAAGTTCACACCTTATCGAAACCGCTCACGCCAATATCGGCCTTACTCCAAGGTCGCACAGCACTTAATGGTATATTACAATTTTTTCTTCATTACGTTTATTTCCTTGTTTATTTTAGAAAACTAGTTTTATGTGGTTTTATGTTCAGGCTATTTTAGTGCGTCGACGATTGGTTTAAGGATTATAATCGCCTGATAATGTAATGTCTTTCTTTAATGTAAATGTTTATTACGTTGTGTGATAAGAAATTTATTATGTTTTATTGTTTTACGGCGTTGAATAACTCATTTTCAATTGCACTGAGATAGCATTATCTTACTAAACAAATTGCATTGTAAACTTAAACAAATATAATTTAATTATCATTTTAATGAACTAAGAATTTCGTAATTGCTACCAAAAACGTTTGTCATCTCATCAGTCATCACTCACACACCTCACTCACTTTGTGGAACGACCTTTATTTAGTCTACAGCATTTTCAGCCGATAACGTTCCCACTGCTGGGACGCTGGCTTGGTTCCCTCTACTACTAATATTACTTATAAAATGTGAAAGTTTGTATGTTTACAAGTTTGGATATTTAGACGTATGGGTGTTTGTTACTCAACCACGCAAAAACAGCTGAACAGATTTGGATGAAAATTGTCACACAGATAGTTTAAAACCTGGATTAACATATAGGACACTTTGCATCCCGGTAGTACGTTTCTGTGTGAAAATTTCCAATCTCCACGCGGGCGAAGCCACTTGTAAAAGCTAGTATGAAATAAAATTACGTAATATTGAAGCTAACTCAAAAACTACCCAAGCAAAGGTATCGTATTACCCGGTAACTGGGTTGTGGAGGTCAGATGGGTAGTCGCTCCATTTGAAATACTGGTATTCAGCTGCATCCGGTTGCCCTAGCAGCTGACCCCAATATAGTTACAGAAATGGCAGATGATGATGATCGATCGATCCCACGACCGATAGTTTAATATCATTCGTACTTAAGACTTAGCTGTTTATAAAATCCGAAACACAATATAAAAAACAAAGTAGACAATAGAGTTGATTGCATTGTTGAAAGAAGATGAAGACATTATTTAAAATCCCAAACATAAACCAAAATGTAATTAAGCGTTACTACGGCCATACGGCATAAAATCAGCATATTTTGTTCCCACTGCTGGGACACACTCCTCTCTGTGAGACGCAGGCGCTTAGATAGAATCGAAAAAGGTAGTGTATGAAGTTACAGTTATTATTGGTTTCATAGTAAAATTTCGTGAAATCGGGGTTTAAACGCAAGATGACCGAAAAGGGGCGTGGCCTAATCTACGCCATTTTTTTTTTTGATAGCTCGCCAGGAGAAGGGAAAGTAAATAATATTTGCGTATGGAACTAAAGAGCCGCAGCGTCACATCCAAAGAGCCGCTTGTGGCTCGCAAGCCGCAGTTTGCCGACCCTTGCTCTAGGGTATTGGAGACATTGTATTAGCATAATTTTATGTTATTTAAAATGTTGTGATGTATTTTTCCATAAAGTGCAGGAGCAAAAACTGCAGAACCACACCTGCAACGATCTACATACTCATTTTGTTTTATTTACGTTCAAACATCTCAACATACACGAGTGCGAGCACGCTTCTGACCTTTCTAATGTACAGAGGCCCGCACATCAAGCTGCCTCAATCTGTCAAATTTCTTTGTTAGATTTTCAACTTTATTTCATAAACATAAGGTTCATGTACAATTGGGAAAATTTGACAGTTTGGGGTAGCTTTATGTGCTGGCGTCTGTACATCACCAACAAAGTCAGTAGGTATAGGTCCTTTTAAGGCGTCCCCTTCTGGCATTTACTTGTGATTTGACCTCATAATGAGAGGAGACTAATTAGAACGGTTAAGTGCAGGGGAGTTACTGGGATCTTAAGCGGGTGCATGATGCTGATGTGGGCGACCATTTGTGACGCTAAGCCGAGTTAATTATTGACAGCTAATGAACGCAACCAATAAGGATAAATGTTAGATAAGTATTTTTTTATTTCAAAGAGAATTGAGGAAAACGCATATGCATGAATATAAAATTGGCGTTTAAGGAAGAGTTACATATTATTGACCGTAATTTGACACAAATCATTTGCTGTAGTGTCAATATATAATATTTGTTTTTCTGAAGGCCAATTCTCGTAACACAATCTAGTCGCAGTGTCATCTCGGCGACAAGCAAATGTCAAAAACTTGTCAAAAATGTATGGAAACTCGAGGTATTTTTGACTGGAAACTCGAGGTATTTTTGACAGATTGCGACTGAGATCAGACTGTGAACGTTCTTAAAATTAGCAGAATTGCTCCTCTGTTCTTTTATTCAAACTACAAACTTTTTTTGTTTTTGTGTTTGTCATTATATCTGGTCTTGTATGCGGCCAGTATTAGTAGAAATCTGTGTTATTTTTCTTTTACATAACCCTAGTGAAATTATGTGGACCGCAAGAGAGTAGAGCATAATTAATTATTAGAAAAACGATTGGTTCGGTCAAGGAGCGATAATGTTAAAAGCAATTTTCAAACAGAAAATCCTTTCTCACATAGCATTATGTCATCGTTTGGAACTGTCACTTTCATTCTTAATGTTGCTAATGATGTACTTGGTCGAAAAATTAAAAAGGTATCTAAGTAAATATTTACCACAATTCTCGGAGTGCCACCTTGGTTCAGTGCCCTTTGTAACCGCTTTTATCAACAATTTTACAGTAATAAATCTAAAAGGATTTAACCCTATTCCAAACAATGCAAGAACGTTTCAAAAACCGTTTTTTTTTAATTAGAAAGGGTTGGTTACAATTACTTACAATAGTTAGCTACGGGTCTATGGGTTTGTTATGCAAATCCTTGGTGGCTACGATTGACAGAATCCTTCCAAGCGTGTTCGGACCACGTGCTCTTGTTGATATTTTTATCCGCCGTTCGTGACTATTCGAGGGTTCCATTTTTAACTTTTTTTCTTTGTTTTAACGGTTCATTGTTTTACCATGTTCTATTTTAGAATGATGACGATCGAAAGGGTTCTTTTATGAAGTTCTTTGAATTTTATACAGTTATAATTTGCACGTGATTTTATAAAACAATGTTCTATTTTAGAATGATGGCGTACGAAAGGGTTCTTTTTTTAATAATTTGATTATTGTACAGTTATCATTTGCACGTGATTTTTAAAACAATGTTCTATTTTAGAATGATGACGTGGTAGTGCAGAAGGAATATCGTTATGAATAATTTTATTCGTGTACAGTTATAATTTGCATTTGTTTTTTTTTTCAGTGCTCCATTTTAGATTTATTACGTGGTAGTGGAAAAGGGTTGTTTTGGAATCATATCTATGACTTTTGAAATTATTTTTGTGATCCAACATGGATACAGGATCTAAAGAATAAACGGCAATTTATAAAAACTCGGTATGTTTATTTCCAGCTTTTATTTATGTTGAATAGAAACTTAACTAAATAAACACAACCTTTGTTAAAAAACAAACAGAAAATGTACTTCGATGCATTTCCTCAATTAGCCAACCAATACATTACAGCTCCATTAGAAACAGGAAATCCAGATAAATTCAAAAAAGGAATCTCTTTTGTGCTATTCGTTGCAATATCATTCACTTTTGAAGCTCGAGTACGCTTCATTCCCGTTTAGAGCGGATCCGACGGGCTCGCCACATGCCGGGGTAAATCACACAAATGGGGCCAGCCGGCTACCAGATGCACCCCTAAATAAACCACCCCACACGAAAACAAACCTTAGCACCACCGAACATGGTGGATTTTGTCATAGCTTCACGAAACCCGGGCTTGTTGAAAAAAAAGGTGGTCTTGAATGACTCTGACGGTCTTTCCCCGGCATTTTGTCGTTGTGTTCGGGTGCGATTGAAAGCTCCGTGTGGCGTGTGTTTTTTCTTGTAATTTTAAAGGTGTAATCGTAAGGTTTGCGCAAGATATCGCCGAGGGGCGCCAGTGGGAAGGTGCTCTTTTTTTCTTTGGAACCCCCGGCTGTGACGACAAGTGAGTCATTCAATAACATATGTTTTCGTTAACAGGTTTCCCTTCTTTCATACGAGTTTGTTCAACTGCATTGTTCCGTAAATCACAAAGCGTTGTTTTCAAACTACTTTTCATTAAAACTTCCCTTTGTGAATTATTGGAATTCCTGTTACAAGTGCGCTTATTACCGATGTCATATCCTCATTTTCAGTGCTCGTGTCGTATACTCATTTATGTCGAAATTAATCGTTGCGCAAAATTCTACTTTGAGTTGAAGAGTTTATAGTTCAATTTCAAAACTAGCGTGTTTATAATGAAAGTACAAAATATGAATTTTGAACATTTCTCAATAGCCGGCAGTATGTGTTCAGTCATGAGCGAAAAATTATCTTTTGATGCAAAAGTACGGCGAGGCAAGAGTAAATACACACTCGATCGCTCATGTTTACGTAGCTCAGTTGACTGAATGTATTTATTTCAGGAATTGGACTGTTTATGGGCTGAATTTTGAAAGAGAGATGAGTACATTGGAATTTCCAATTCTGTATCTTTCAATAGCGGGATTGATTTATACGTGCGACAACACACCTACATATGTATATGGTCGATTCTTTCTAATAGTGTCTTGTGAAAATGTAAACAAATGGATTAGAAAACGTAGGTACCTGTGGAGGCCAATTTACAGTGTTAATAAAAAAAAACGAAATTCGAATAAAATGTCAAGGTGACATTGACTAAGATGTTTTTCATTTGACAATTGAGGTTAATTTTATAACTTCAATTATTGTCGATGATTATTCAATCACAATTTAATAAAGTTTTCAATGAGTATTTGTTGGTAAAAGTGTTGAGATAGGTAATCATAGACAGTAATTGTACTACAGCATAAGCACAAGCAGCCTATAGTAGCTCACTGCTGGGACACAGCCACAGGCCTCCTCTCGGTGAGAGGGAGAGGGCCGTAATCCACCACGCGGGCTCAGTGCGAGGTAGTAGATGTCACATGCTTACGAATTTTTAATTCTACAACATGACAATATAAACCTTTTAAATACAGAAGAATGTTATCCAAGTACCTTATGCTAAGTCGTTTTATTGACCGACTTCAAAAACGAGGAGGTTATCAATTCGGTATGTTTTTTTATGAATGTTCGGGCATAACTCCGTCATATACCAATAGACGAATTTGAGAAAATTCTTTTTTTTTTCGAAAGGGAATTTATTCCCTTAATATTTATGGAGGTTTATTCTGAAATGGTTCCATTTAAATTTCATTTAGATTTGATGATGAGTTTCGCAGACAGACAACGGAATTCTTCAAAAAATGATAGCATATCAACCGTGATTGCTGCTAAATGCATTGTTTTGATTTGATTGACTGTGAGAAACCCCCAAGGATGATGAAATTTCGAATTGGTGTGGGGTAGGTACTATAACTAAAAAGTGAAAAATATAAAAATATAGAAAAAAAAAAACAACCGAAGTTGGTTGTTTTTTTTTTTGGAAAAACTTTTTAGTTTAGTATTTAATTTCAAAAAGGTTTGTTTACATTTTCATTTGATACTTTTGAACAGACTATAGTGAGCATTGGATTTGAAAAACAGTGCTAGTATAGTAACATCAATTATCATAAAATATTCGTAATTTTCACTCAGATACTCAGTAGTTCAGAATACATCGTTCTTATCTTGACACGCTAATGCCCTGATGCTTATGTGAGCGCTATTGACGTTCTAAGACGATTGATAGTACGTATCGATGTGTTCTCACCTTCGCAAGGAGATTAGCAGTATTCGGATACATTTGAAGTTGGTGTAGGACGAGTAGGTGCAGCCGGAGTGTGAAAAGATTAAACATGCCGGTGACATCGTGAAAAGATGCCCCTCCTATAAATAAATACCACCCGTCTCTCCACTAGTCCAATGTTTACTCAAGGATGCATATCCGTTAGGCTCGCAATCCTTTTCTATTACCCGCACAGTGCGTATGAGCCCTTAGGGTACGTCTTCTGGGCACGCCACGATTGCGGCGGCAAGTCCCCTCATTGAGGAGCGGCTTGAGAGGCGGCATGGCGTCCTTCCGCCTGACGCATGTCCTCACCGGACACGGTTGTTTCGGGAGGTTCCTGTTTCGGATAGGGCGGGAGGAAACGCCCGGGTGTTTCCACTGCGAAGATGGCCCTGAGGACACAGTGGAGCAAACGGTGGGGCCTGCCCGGCTTGGGCGGAGTACCGCCGTGTCCTCGTGGAGGCGATCGGCGGCGGCGATCTCTCGCGTCCGGCCCTGGTCCAGGCCATGGTACGGAGCGAGAGTGCATGGGTAGCCGTCACCTCCTTCAGCGAAGCAGTAATGCTCGCGAACAGGGAGGCGGCGCACGTGAGGGAGAGGTAGTCTATGCGCCCTCACGACCCTAGCTGCCGCAGGAGACGGAGACGCCCTGGGCGTCGGGAATCCCAGGACGATTTCCGGCCACCGTAGGCGTGAGCTTGCGGACGGCGAGTAATGGGTAGCTCGCTGTTCGTTAAGGACCAAGCCCAAGTCGACGGCGCGTTGTATTACACGCGCGCCTCAATGAGATGTCAACACAAAGTGACGGGGCCCGCAAGGGCCGATGCCTGCCAGGGGTGCGGGTTTGTTCGACAGAGATACCACAGCCCCTGGCATACGGGCTACTGAGGGAACACGGGTGGGTTTTAGTCAGTAAAAGTCTGACACGCCCTCCTGCTCCACCCAGAGCGGGAGAAGTTATTTGATGATTTCCCACCCAAAAAAAAAAGGGTACGTCTCCCGACCATTACCGTGCACCCCGGTCTACTTCTTGATATGCAATGGTCTCTGTAACACTATGAAGCATGAGGCTCCAGGGGCTAGTGCAAATCTTGGGGTTCATTCCATTAATCGAGGGTGGTCAAGCCAAGGATCGGTGCATTTCATTCATTCATTCATGCGCTAATGTAACCCGCCAAATTCAAATTTTCTTACGTTTTTTAAATCGTCAATACAACCTTGTTAATATATTAGTTACAGTCGCAAATCAAATTTTCATCAACATCCGCCTGACGCTGACGAGCAAATTAGGTTAAATTTTTTAACATCGTTAGAAAGACTGACAACGGTTCCATAAATTAAAATAAAAAAACTTTGCTCCACACTATTAATTTCTCCTGTATTGTGGGTGCGTTTAAATGTTTGTAACATTTAAACTCACACACACAAACGGCCAGACCCGGAAAAATTACTTGTAGGTCATACAAATATTTGTTCCGTGCGGGAATCGAACCCGCGACACGCAACGCAGCAGTTAATTGCTTAACCACTGCGCCAAGCGTGCCGCATTGGTTGTAGCATAAACATAAAAGAATAGCACCGTCCCATTTCTTCCCGTGGGTGTCGTAGAAAGCGAGTAAGGGACTAGAGAATGGGCATTTTACCACCACACTGAGATCGGCAACCCGCCTGCCAAGCGTGGTTATTATGGCAAAAAAAAACCCTTTTGGGGGAGGCTTATGTCCAGCAGTGGGCGTATTTTGTCTGAAGTGATGTGTGTGTGACAAGCATAATTAGCCTTTAACGTTCCCACTGCTGGGACACCACCTCCTCTCTGTAAGAGGGAGTGGGCCATCATGCGGACCCAGTGTGGGTTGGTGGACATGTCTTCATACTTTTGCTTTCAGCCGGATTCCTCACGATGTTTTTCTTCACCGCTAATCACCACTGCTCTCAAAAGAGAGCATAGGTGATTAGCGGTAGTTAATTAGTAAGGTGCCTGCCTGGGTTCGAGCTCACGACCTACAATTCGTAAGTTGGGGCCGTTACCACTGAGTCGTTACCTCTTTGGTTGTACGGGTTGTACCTACGCATATAATAAACGTAACAAAGAGGACTGAATGTCCCTTTTTTTTTTTTGGTTTTGCCATCGCATGGTTTGTGCATTTAGCCAGTGTCAAATAATTTTACTTTTCAATCAAGTAAATGCCCCGATATCAGGCACGAAGTTACAAAAAGTCATAGTCAATCAAAGTTATTATAAACCGGTAGTAACTTTACAACAACCTATTGGGAGGGGGGGAACACGAAAAGTCCACGTTAGTCACTTATTTTCACCTTCACTACACTTGTGCACTCACACGTAACTAAATTGAATAATTCACTACCAAAATTATACAATTTAATTCGCTATTTCAGGAAATTTCATGAAAATGAAAATTCGTGCGACATGTTCCAACGCGATCCCGCCAAAAACTCTGAATGTCACTTGTCGGGAAATCAAAAAAGATACCATAACATAATCTACGGTCTCAGGACTATGAAGGTGCAGAAAATATCATGCAAACAATTAAATAATTATATCCCACTTAGTTCTACTAATAAGCACCGACACTTGCACCGGTCCTACATTCACACACACAAAAAACTCTCACACATTCACACACTACACACACAATCCTACAATAATTTTGCCTCATGCTTACACTTCACAAATATAACCAAAACTTTATTAAAGTCTTAACTCTCTTTCAAAATTAGTTGCTAATAGTGTTATTTATAGTCTGAATTAAATTGCCGTAAAATATGATCATGTTTAAAGGGGTGTGAGCCTGGAGATCTGTCTTACAGGTCCCGAACCTAGTTCAGACTTCAGCTCTCCCAAAGGTTCTAGATAAGGCAAAATCGGATAAATAAATTACTGTAACAATATAAAGATACCTTAATGAGAGAAATAAACTATCTACATACATAAATAAAAAGGAAAGTCCTGACTGACTGACTCATCAACGCCCAGCCCTAACCCATGGACCTAGAAAGCTGAAATTTTGCACAGAGGTTCCCTTTATAATTTAGACAAGGAATAAGGAAGGATTTTTCGAAATTAAACCCCTAAGGGAGTTAAATAGGGGATGAAAGTTCTGCGTGGGCGAAGCTGCTGGCAAAAGCTAGTTGTATTATAATCATAACATCACGCCTTGTTTCCCCGAACGAATAGGCAGAGGTGTACCTAAAGTTCACCCAAATTTCACCATTTATGTATAAATGCCGTGTAATACTCGTGTAGAGCTCCGGGATGCCATTTGGAAATTCCATAAAGAAAAATTCAATACCACTTTTTGCAAGACCTGGGAATCGAATCCACCTTTCACATAATTCTGTACAAATAGCATAGTCGCTAGTTACTTTAATTACTAATTCTGTAATGACGCTGTGAACGACCAGTCTGCTGTCCACCATAATTGCCCTGACATTGCAAATTATAGGCTCCACAGTACAGCAGTGTCGTTCCCATGATCGATTAGATTTTTTATGTAAGCACTAGGTAGTTTTCATGACGTAAGTCTACTTCGGAAGGTATACATAAAGGGGAGCCCTTTGTTTAGTAATGGATAGTTGGTTGAAGGGACCTCGCACTGGAAAATCCGTCAAGCCGCTTAGACTAAATACATACACTACGTACAAGTACATAGGTACACATATAATTTTAATTTAATTTAATAATTTAGTTTTTTGGCTCAAGTTGTAAATTCGAATGGGAGTCATATGGTAATAATGACGCACATTCACACTTAGTGGGTCCGATTCCCGGTTCAGACAGGCGATCATTTAACATTCTTTGAATGCAGTACCTAATGTTTTAAAAACAAAAATGAAGGCTGTTTCATAGTCCTGACCAGGCTAGGTACAGTACCCGGCGATAAATATTGCACATCGACCTTTGGAAAGAGACAATCGGCTAATTTCGGCTTCGTAGAGCGTTATCTCTGTCGCACGAAATACAAACAGTCCGGTATCTATTATGAGCTGTTAAAACAATTATGATTTGCTTCTTTTGATAATTCTTTATATAAAATACACCAATTTTTCTATAAGTGATGGCTTTAGGTTGGGGTAAAATAAAATGCCATAGACACCAATGCCACAGATGCCATACAACTTTAAATTATTTAAATTTGGGGGAGTTAACAACTCTAAATATATATTTTGAACTGGACGCGACCGCGCTCTATCGCACTTGAACAACGACTGATAAAACGTCACATAGGTAGTGTGCGACAGAGATAACGCTCTACGAAGCCAAAATTAGCCGATTGTCTCGTTCCAAAGGTCGATGTGCAATATTTATCGCCGGGTACTGTACTTATTTTTCATAGTCCTGACCAGCACCCTAATTGCGTAACTCACGATTCATCATAATCTGTATCGTTTTGAAACGGATTGTTAAACCATTGCTTCTTATGTTGGAAAAATGTGTCTGTTCGACAACATAAATAACGCAATGAATATTGTTTAACTGTGAAGACGAAACCAATTATGATCAATCGTGAGTTACGCAATTAGGGTGCAGGCTAGGTACTTATTCAATCGCGATCTTAACAAAATAATTGAATAAATAACAAAATCTCGTTAGCACACAATAAGCCCTAAAAGTATTTATGAGAAAATATCACGTTGATACTGAATCACCTATGCCTATAGATACATGTCTACATTCTCTACCTACCCCACGTTATCAAAGGCGCCCAGGGAAGCAGGATTTCCTCCAAATAGACACTATACATAGGTTTACCGTACCCTCTGTGGCTAAAACCCAAACAAAGTAGCCTATACGTGAATAGGTAGACAAACTCGACCGCGTAGGGTACGAAGAGGGACGGAGGAAAATGTCGTCACTGCAAGCGACAGGCGGTTACCTACACTGTGTTGTGTCCCTGGTACTTTGGCGACGTATTTCCCTATTAAATAGTGAAGTTTTCGCTGTCTGTCGTAACTGCTAATAGGTAGGGTAACTTTGTAATGAAACAGAAAGATCTACAACCAAATATGTCTGGGAAAAAAATAATGTTTTTACAAAAAAAAAAAAAAAACAAACGACTTCTTAAATAAAACTACAGACTGAAAAATAACTTTAATTTCAACAGGCGCTTGCCTTTGGATCTGTATTTTAAGTTTTTTGCCACCTACTTCAGAAATTAAAGTTAGTTTTAATTGGTAAGTACTTAGTATTTTTTTTCATTACAATTTTAATTATTCACTTTTTATGTGATACATAGGTATCACATAAAAAGTGAATAATTCAACACCAATTTCTATATCACTACTTACTTGCTATGTAAACAAAAGTTACTGGAAGTTTCAGAAAAAATCACCAAGAAACACAAAGTTCATTAAATACGAAATATCGAAGCGAACGCAAAAACAACACAGACCAATATTTATAAAAATTATATGGGTCTACCTTTGAAGCTAGCTAGAGTCATAAAAAAATATATATTTAGAAATCGATCACAATTTCCCGAAATATCGCGTGAGCTAAATACAAAAACAAAAAAAAAAAAAAAAATCATCAATAGATGAAATTTTTTTTCGATATTCCTACATATTTACTAATACCAATAGGATGAAAGTAATACAAATCCACTCCAAAACGATTCATGAAGAGCTCTAATATGAACCCTTTTGGGAGTGGTTGCAGACAAAACCCTAATTTAGGGGTTATTTTCATGCAAACGAAATCGCGGAATCAGCTAGTAATATATACAATTTCAATTGAGCTTTGCAATAACACGTAAACAAAAATATTTTGTCTGTTTATGAGTGTAGCTCTTTGTTCTCACAAGTATTTTCAAGCGCGGGCTTCGATAAGTACCTACTCAATTATCTTTTTGACGTACGGAACTGCGAATGAAATCGAATTAATTTTAAATGTTTTGTGCAGTGAAGTCTAATTATATTTATCAAAGTGTACACGTGTGGTTACCTGCAGCCGAGCATGTGTCTTTCTATAGGCCGTTCCCAGTATCACTACAAAAACTCACGCCTTTTTCTCATGGTATAAGGCAGAAACTACGCCACCTGATACGATCCTTACATACTGCTTTTGTCTCGTTTACGTTCACGCATCAAAGGCCTTGGTGTGAGTTTCATTTTAGCATCTCGATCAAACGCTTCAAGCGCGTTTGGCGCTCCGATTGGCCCTCAATTGGTGACGGAACAATCGGAGCGCCCCGAACGCGCTCGAAGCATCTGATCGAGATGGTAAAATGAAACTCACTACTCTGTAGCCCTAGTGTGATTTTAAACAAGAAGAGAAAAGAAAATATGTAGAGCACTTTATTAGAGATACCTACTTATCGAAACAATAATCATCGCTTTTCAAAGATTTTTGAAAAACAACATCACTTACTTAAGCCTTCACAAAAACAACAGGCTACCTTCCCAGTATTTGTATTGTAATTCCTAGAACGTTAGACGAACAAGATAACTTAATTGTTTTCCTACAACTGGATCTTTGTACACCTCTCCTTAGAGTGGCATCAAGCGTAATTGCATTAAACTAAGAGGTACCGCGAACTGGCAGTTTTCTAACAACTGTGGGAGGATTCCGGCGACTGGAACCGCAATTAACTCGAACCGCGTCCCAGTCCCCGGATCTATTTAATTTTAATCGTTTCTTCCGTCAATTGGGACCACCCGTCATTGAATGATAAAATCTATTTTTACAAGCTTTTATTTAACTTGCAATGTATGTATATATGTAACTATGTTTGTTCGGGTGGAATCTTGCAACACAATTTTGAAACAGATATCTGTAACTGATATAGCTGAAATTTTGTATACATGTTTAGTTTGGATGACAATGCATGGTTAGCTGTGTGACGTCAATCTAAATTCAACATGGCGGAACACCTAAGATAGCGGACTATTATCTTTTAATGCGCACCTACAATATAATAAAACGACACAACTCCCATAGAGTTTGGGCTCGTTTGATTCGTATTGACGAGTAATTTGATCCTATATTCTAACCAGGGTCTGATGCTGGAGCTGGAAGGTGTCCATAGATACATAAAACTTTAAGTGCTCAAAACAACACTTATCTGTGGGTTCTACGAAATATTACGAGCTACTTAACAGAAAATTGCTGCTACGAACTACGCTGTAGTAAATCCCGCATCATAAGTAATAAATAGTTAAAAACAAAATTAAAAGATAACAAACTTTTCGAAAAACAAGCTTTTATTATTACTTGTTAACAAAACGAACTAAAAAGTTAAAAATGATTTCATCTCAGTTATTTAAATAAGAAAGAAGAAGAAAGAAAGATAAAATGTTTATTCTGCACAAACAAAACGCACAATACATAAAATAAAATCAACTTTGAAATAAAATGCACACATGCAATGTGGCCAAAAGCCCCGTATTCAAGTCGATTATTTTTTACAATATTGTCCATTGACTTGACTGATAGTGTCAGTCAAGGCTTGGGACCGACCATAGACAAATGAATTACGTACGACACATGCAATTATATTATTAAAAACAACGTGTTATTTATTGACGGTTAGAAATAGGTGTAACATGGCTAATAAATGTTCTTTGTTTCTCCTGCCATCAAAATGTAACACGCTCTTATTTAATTAAACAATTGAGATTAAATTATTTTTAACTTTTTAGTTCGTTTTATTTAGTATCAGTAAAAGCTTGTTTTTTTTTAAGTTTCTTTTTCTTTTAATTTTTTGAAGCCAAAAATAGTGTAGTAGTCAAACGAAAAAGTTTTAGTTTTAGTAGTACCTATAATTAAAATGGATTCGGCAACCAGGACCGCGGTTCCAGTTAATTGCGGTCCCAGTTGCCGGAATCGTCGACTGAGGTATACAGTAGTGTGTCTTTGCACTTAGGGAATAAAGTGTATCGGGTAAAGTGGTATTAACTTCAGAAGAGGTAGTTATGTATGACATAAAGTCTTTGTGAATGTTCTTGATTTTTATCACGCCTCGTTTCCTGAAGGTTGGGCAGAGGTGTACCTATATAGTAGACGCCCTGGGCGTTGGGAATCTTAGGCTGATTCCCAGCCACCATAGGCGCGGGCTTGCGGATGGCGAGTAATGGGTAGCTCGCTGTCCGGTAAGGACAAAGCCCGGGTTGACGGCGCATTGTGTTCCGCACGCGCCTCATAGAGATGTCAGCACCGACTGGTGGGGTCCGCAGGGGCCGATGCCTGCCAGGGGTGCGGGTTGTTCGAAAGAGATACTGTGGCCCCTGGCATACAGGCAACTGAAGGAACACGGGTGGGTTTTAATCAGTAAAAGTCTGACACGCCCTCCTACTCCACCCAGAGCGGGAGAAGTTAATGATAATTTCCCACCAAAAAAAAAAAAAACAGTAGCACACACGCAGTGGTCAAATTATAAACCAGTCAGTAAGGCAGGCTCTACGAAATGCGATGCCTATTTAAGTACAGGTGCACTTAAGGCTGCCCTTTCAAAAAGTGGTTGTAAACAGCATGCAGATGAAACCACTTTTCGTCGGCATTTACAAAGAAATTACATTTGAAAAAAATAGTTAGTAATCTACATAACGTTATTTGGTTTAGGCATAACTTTTCTATGGGTATCAAATAATAAGAAAAAACAAAAACACCAAATCACCTCCAAATCGTTTGAGATGAAACCATTTTACTCATTCATTTTTAACAAAACAGTAAAAAAAAAATGTCTACTGCTTTGCAATAAAATGATTTGGTGTTGTTACTTTTTACAAATATGCATTATTTTTGTTATAATAAATTAAAAATGCGACCGATTAAAGACTGCACGGCTACATCACCCCGCACTCGCCCACAAATTTAGTGCGCCCAAATGCTGAAGGTCCTTGTCGTTTATACAAGCCTTAAAAAGGAATCGTATTTCGTAGAGGCTAGATTCTAGAATTTCAAATTCATGTTTACGTAGTACTCGTATCTGTATTTTTAACCAAATCCAAAAAAGGGTTCTCAATTCGGCTGTATTTTTAAAAATGTTTGTTACCTAAAAACTCCGTCATTTATAAGTCGATTTGATTTTTTCTTTTGTTTGAAAGGATATAAGTCCTTAATGGGCCCCTTATAAATATGGCCAAGTACAGTCAAGTTTGTGATAAAAATGAAAAGTTTATTTAAAATAAAATAAAAACAACCGATTCCAAAAAAAAAAAAAAAAACACTACAAAGTGAAAAATAACTACAAAAGTCGGTGGCAACAAACGTTTTTGTTAATTAGTAAACTTTTTTTAACCTAGTTTGTCCCAGTGCCAGGCAAATGTTACGTAAAAAGTCCATGGAGCCTCCCTGAACGCAGGTATTAATAGCCCCCTCTCTTTGATTCCAGAATGATACCGGAGCCCGACAGTGACGTACGTAAAGGTCAAGTGTTACCGAAGCCAGCCAAGATGGCGGCCCACGAATTTCACAAAGCCATACGAAATGTTTTAGTGAATAGAGACGGTTGGGCTGCATCTATGACTGAAGAGGAAATTAACAGGCTGCTCCAAGAGTTTGCGTATCGAGGTTGTGATATAAGATATAAAAGTCCTACTCAATAGCTGAATTGTGTATAATATTTTCATATTTATTAGTAAAATTGTAGTTTATTATTTATAGAACGCAGGCGTTTAAAAAGAACTACTTTTTTTAGAACATTTGCTCGAAAAGTAATTCTTAATGCAACGGTTTTTGGTTGCCAAGGCGGTGTGTATTGAACAAGCGTTCTCTTTACTTTGCATTCCCGCCTAGCTCGGGAAAATATTCCACAGATAAATAAAAATATGCTAGTCAGAGAAAGGTTGCCATAAAAAAAAAATCTTAGCAAAGAACCTTCTCGTCCCTAATTTTGAAGACATAAACTTATACCTAATTTACATTGATACGCGTGAAAATTTGACATTGCATTGCACTCTCGTCTCAATTTAGCTTCGAGGAATCCCACCTCGACTGCATTGACAAACTTAGCATACTTACTTCCAACAAAATGTACCAATTCCTTCGAAAATCCTAGTTGACAAAAGAAAAGCTCAACAAGCGTAACTTTTCAATAATACTATAGGACTGATTTTTCTATAGTCAGATAACATTTATAATCTGAAGAATAAATCTGACAGGTTGGCATAATATATTTTCTATCCAAAAGCTGTCAAACCGACATACCTATTATTTGTTCATCAGATGAAGTTATCTGACTATTGAAAAATCAGCCTTATGTTATTTTGCTTGAAACGCCTGCATTTTCATATAATACTTAGTGAAATTAAGAATCCCTATTTATCTCTTATTTTTTATTAAAATGTATAAGTTGCAAGTGCAATCCTAAGATCTGTAACGACACCAAATATAATGGAATTTAGTTTTTTTTTTTTTGATGATTGTATTTTTTTATAAATTATTATTGTAAACTCTTACCCTATTACTAATAATCACAGAATAAAGTTATTCCAAGTTTAAAACTATGAAAATATAATATGGTAATTCCGATGCTAATCCTGGTTTAATTTATTCCGTGTTTATTAGTAAGAGGGCTAGTCTTTAAGTTAATGTTAACCAAAGTTAATACTCATTTATTTATTTTACATTGTATAACATTACGCTTTATTCTCCGAAGCGTTAAGCAGAAGTGTTTTAATAGTACACCCAAATTTCGCCAGTTATGTTTATGTACCATGTAAGAAGGGCAAGCAGATTGAAACAACAACACACGACACAGCAACATCAATTACTGTGTATTCATCTTACAACATAATTTTACATTTAATTATTTTGTGACGATGTTTGTTCTTTAAAGAGTGACAGCATCGACGTGCAAACTGGAACCATGAACAGACCTTTATTAAAAATAAGCTGTTTCAAAATTTATAAGAAACTAGCTGACGCTCGCGGCTTTGCCCGCGTAGATGTCAGTTATTGTGACCAAAAGTAATCATGAAATTTTGATCCCGTTCCTGCAATCTATGGGAACCTATTCCAGGGATAAAAAGTAGCCTGTGTCTTATTCCGCCCATTTTTAAAAGTATTAAAACGGATATAGTATGTTGTCCTTTATAGATAGATATATGCCATCGCGGACTTTTCTGTAGACCTATATATGATACACAATTCCATCATATATCATATTGTTATATCTCAAAGGGTTTGCAGCGATTTCGTTGAAAACTCCCAGACGGCTTATTTTTTTCCGACACCTCCAACAAATATCATTATATTTTAGCCAATGTTTACAAAAACTTGACAAATTATATACTAAAACCCTTCTCGAGAACCACTCTATCCATTGGTGAAAACAGCATGAAAATCAGTGCAGTAGTTTTCGAGTTTATTTCGAACAGACAGACAGACGCGGCGGGGGAGTTTGTTTTATAATATGTAGTGAAGTGCAATGCATACTAGTTTTTTTTTTGAATACAATAAAAAAAAAAAAAAAACGACTAAATATTTCAAAGTAGGTTCAGAATCATGTACTGGAATCATGGTTACAGTATGCGCTTCAATGTCCCTGCTACCACTCTATATCTACAGTGGTCTGTTTTGAGTCTCGCTCATAAAAAGCTCCTAAATTGATATTAATTAAAAACTAACCATGTACACTGTATAGACGCCAGCACATCAACCTACCCGAAATCTGTCAAATTTCTTTGATAGATTTTCAACTTTATCACAAAATATAAGGTTCATGTTCAATTGGGTAAATTTGATAGTTTGGGATAGCTTGATGTGCTGGTGCTGGCGACATGTTGAGAACAATGTTCAAAACATGAAAAAAGTTTTTTTGTTTCATTCGTTTTGAATATTGACACTCAATACGTGAGTTGCGTATATTGCCAGCTAATATAATTTGAGCCTTTGGATAAATCATAACAATTATTCCAGCCAACTAATCTGAACAGTTATCATGAGACATAAAAGCGTTTTAGATGGATTTATCAGCTTTAAATAAAACGATTTTTGATGTGACGAACCCGAAACAGAACAGTCAAACTACTGTTTTTTATTACTGTTTGTGCAGAATAAAAAAAAAAATCTTTGTTTTACGACACTATAGTTTCATAATATAAATCCCGCTTTACATAATGTTACAATTACATTTTTGCAATAATTCGTTTCCAAACCTATTAACGAAATTGTTATACCCATCACAAACGATACATGTAAAAAAAACACTCCAATATTTTTATTTCACAATATTTAATCCAAATAAAATTGAACCTCTACAAAGGTACGTAATCCAATTCGTTTTATTACAATCCCAGTGAAATCAAATCCTCGTTTATCAATAAACTGAATACCGGACTACAAATCCTGTTGAGCTAATTGTCTGAAAATAACCCTCGACTGCTCCGGGCAGATATATAAAACTAGTAATATAATTATCGCTATCGGTTGGAGTAGGAACTCAATTTTCGTTGCTGGGCAACGAACCCTCTCCCGGTACCTATCGAAAAATCCCCCTTGAGTTGTAGGAAAACGGCTGAGGCTACACTAAATACTCGTACAGACATAAGCTATGTTCAGAATCAATTTAAAAGGTCAGTGGAATGTTTTCGTTTGCTTTTGCCACGATCGTTTTTGTAACTGAGCTTTATTTCGACTGCTAGAGGTATTTGTGTGTTTATTTAAAGTTTTTCGTATGTATACTTCGCTCAGAAGGGTTGCAAATAGATCTGACGGATGTTTTTGCATACAGGTATTCGTTTTCTTATTTTACCATTTACAGTACAGTCACCAAAATAGATGAGTAACCAGGGACGTCGGATATTGTTGAAGATTAGTAAAAAACCGATGCATATTTTCGAATAAAATTTAATTTGATAAATAAACTGTTAGTTTTCTATTAATTAAATTAAATAATATTCGAAAACATCCATCGTTTTCTCACTAAACTTCAAATATATCCGACGATACTGCTAACTTATCACTTTTGGTGGCTGTAATACACATATAAACAGATAGATGAAGAAAAAAAAAAAACAACGTACAAAGGTGATGCTTGTTTCTAATGAAAACTCTTCCAGTTTACCTGTGATAGGAAAGTACTTAGATAAAAAAGAGATGTACATAACGTGTGTAAAAGTAGAAGGGGAAACAAAATACATAAAACAAAAACAAATCTCTATGCATAAACACACATTATGAGAATGAGAAAATACATAAATGGTACTAAAGTATTATCATTGTCAATATCATTTCAGTCGAAATACCTCCACTGTTTGACATAAGCCTACCCCAAGCACCGCCATTTCGACTGTTCTGTGCTACCCTTATCCAGCGACGTCCTGCGGCCTACACAAGGTCATCGGTCAAGGGGGTTTGTGGGAAGCCAAGCCAAGGCAAACTCTACGTGTACAACTCTTCTAAAATATATACAGAGTGTGACGTAAAAAATGGATAAGTCTGAAAGTGTCGATTGGCCAGATTATCATCTATCATTTACCCCACATATATCGCCATAAGCCGATGGATGACCAAATTATTGATACTTTTGATATACTCTTACAAAATCAGCTGCTATTTCTACAATTGATGTTTTTTTTTATTTTAATCGTTTTTTTATGTCACTCCTGAATACTTGTACACACGGCTACACATCAAGCTATACATTTCCAGTATAAGCTGATCTGGCATTGAATAGGATTTCCGTACAGTGCGAGATCAGCGTAAACTATCAGATCAACATCAAGGTTTTTTATTAAATTCTAAGATAACATTGCAAAAAATACTTATTCTCAAATTTAACATTTTTTCTAAGGAATTATACAATTTTGGGCTCCTGTATCGAAAAAAAAAAAACACCCATGGGCATATGGCGATATAAGTGGGGTTAATGATAGACAATAATCTGGCCGATCGACAGTTTCCGTGTTATCCATTATATACGCCACAACCTGTATATCTATAATGTAAGTAGGTAAGTATGCAATTAAGACAAAATAAACAGATAGTGTTCTTTCATTCTTCATCCGAATTACGTGCATAGTGAACGAGTAGGAGTAGGAGTCGGTGGAGTGGGGAGGGGATTTGAGGAGATTTCTAAAATCTGAGAGACCCTTTGTGGTAAAGTCAAACAAAATATTCGTCGGTGGATACAATTCTGTAGTGCAAATGAACGTGTTCCTTTTTCCAAGCTACAAATATTAAGGTGGATAAAATTAATTATCATTAAAATCATCAGTTTATTTAATCCCATTGAATTACTTTTAATGAAATTATCTTTATGATTATAATTCTGTAAATCCATACGTTTTACGGTCGTAAATCTTATTTTATTCAACTTGACAGTGACCTGCAAATTCCTAGAAAATTTGAGTTTTGCGGGAACCCTGTCACTTTGCCTTTTTTTTTGAGGGTTCGAAATCATCAAATGACTTCTCGCTATGGGCGGAGCGTGTCAGGCTTTTACTGACTAAAACCCACCCGTGTTCAGTAGCCTGTGTGCCAGGGGCCACGGTATCTCTTTCAAACAACCCGCACCTCTGGCAGGCATCGGCCTTTGTGGACCCCACCAGTTGGTGCTGACATCTCTTTGAGGCGCGCGTGGAACACAACGCGACGTCGATCCGGGCTTGGTCCTTACCCGACAACGGGCTACTCATTACTCGTCGTCCTCAAGCCCGCACCTACGGTGGCCGGGAATCAGCTTGTGATTCCCGACAATCACTTCTCCCTTATCTTGCCTCTTTCATACATGCCATCGGTCAGGTAGGTACTCTCTTTGTCATCAATTTTTTTTAAAGGATTTTAAAAACACCTAAAATACATCACTCTCTGATCTGCAGCATATACGTTTCATCGAAATTGAGTTCATTAGTCGAATGTTTGAAAAAAAACGGACTGAAATATTCATTCTCGCTTCATAAAAAGTTGATACAATGTTATGTTACGGAGATTAAATTGTTGCTAGCCTAGGTCCTGTTTCCTGTATTGATTTTAACGTCCGGTCGCAGAATTTAAATGCCGATGCCATTTTATCTCGCGATGAACATTCTAGTGAGCTGAAAAAGTTGAGTAGGTTGATTGACATCCGTATTTCCGCTGCGGAGGAAAATCAGCCTATTTTAATGCTCTGTTGCGGAATACTATTTTTATCATTTGACAGTATTCACTGCTTTATTATTTGGTACCACAGAATTGATCGGCAAGCGTAGGTTAACCTGATCGACGACTACGTTGGGGTCGGCTTCCAGTCTAACCGGATGCAGCTGAATACCAGTATTTTACATGGAACGACTGCCTATCTGACTTCCACAACCCAGGTACTGGGTAACACGATAAGTGCCTCTTGGTAAGACTGGTCGTCAGATTTTCGGGCTTCTGACGACCCGTAAAAGTCAAAGATCCACAAATGACAGCCGAGACCAACGGCTAAACGTGCTTTCCGAGGCATGGCGGGATCTTGGTATATAAAAATAGTCACCCATCCACGGACCAACCACGGCAAGCGTAGCTTAACTTGATCGATCGACCCGGGTGGCTCTTATTACTTAGTCACAAGCCCCTCTAATGACACACAACACATCTACGAAATTCGGGGTATTCTGTGGCCCTAATGTGAGTTTCGTATAACCATGTCGATCTATCGCATTGACCGCGTTCGACGCTCCGATTGGTCCTTCACCAATCTAGGGCCAATCGGAGTGCCGAACACGCTCGATGCGTTATATGGATGGTTAGAAGAAGCCCACACTAGGGCCTCTGTTGTACAAAAAAAGCAGGAATGTTTGCCACGCTGCACCAAATAGTGCGCCTGGTATATTTGGTTCAGCAAAAAATGCCAGAAAACTAGTCCTGTAGCGCGGCAGTTGCCCGGACCAGACACAATAACCGTCTGGTCGGAGGACTCTCCGTTACCATCATAGGTATGAGTGAACTTTACACCCTGTTCCTCATACCCCTAAATTGGTGACCCCGTGAAAGAACGTCAGCGCAGCCTTCGTGCAACACTTCAGCGTGACGTCATTATCATCACATCAAGACCACTTCCTCAAGCTTTCGAGCGGCGAGTCACACAGCCAGCCAGCACCCTACGGCTTCAACGGGTATCCTGACCACCTGCATGCAGCGAACCGCCTGGTCATCACCCACAGCCTCATCAGCAACCATGGCCCAGCACACTGCACTTTCGGCCGGTCGAGAGCTCAATCTCCCGGTCGAAGCCAGCAGTCAGCCTCAACCTCTCAACCCAGCGCTCTACCAGATCCGACTCACTGGGGCATAACGCAGCGCAACCCCGACTCACTGGGGAATCGTCGCAGACAGTTCCGACTCACCGCGAACTATGTGACACCCGGTTCCGACCCACTGGAACCACAACTGGCACTGGCAAGCATCATAACATGCACTGACTCAGCCCACTATCGACCTCCGGTCTCCGGGGGGAGTGATGTAGCGGCACTACAAATAAAAATGTTTCGCAACAAATATCGAGAAACACAAAAAGAAAAGTGGCGCCATCTACAATGCCACAGGCGAACTAAATGATCAATTCTGCATTGCGCAATCAGAGTTTTCCACGACACTCGAACATATACAAAATCTCGACATCAACTGTCGGGCAGTTGCCCGGACCAGACACAATACCCGTCTGGTCGGAGGATCCTCCTTTACCATCATAAATATGAGTGAACTTTACACCCTGTTCCTCATACCCCTAAAGTCCCTGAGTCAAAATGTATGCATATTAACAGAATATACATAAAGAACCTGATTTTCAGTCCATTTAGATGGACCATCTATTTCCTTGTTACTATAGTCTTCATTAAAATTGCGCTCTGCACCAAGCATTCACAGCTTGCTAAGACGGCAATTCCGCTAAGTTTTCCGAATATTCCAGTGCCATTCTGAACGTTCAAAGGTTTCTTAGACCGTTCAGATCGTCGCTGCACTCCGAGCATAACTCTCTGAGTGACTTTGAATAAGGCTCGTCCAACTCTCCAATACAATTAGGTGCAGGTATTGGCACAAAGAGGTAGGAACCTGCGCACATTCGATCAAAGAGTTCGATATACAGGCCAAACTATTTGGTTTCTTTCCTTTATACGAGTACTGCCAGTATTAAAACTACTTTAAAGCAAGAGTGAATAGACATCTGCGCACGCTGGTTCCATCATAGATCTCATTCATCACTTTACATCAGGCGTGATTGTAGTCTATTCTTATAATAATTTATTTAATATATACTTATAAAAAAGAGGAAATATTTGATTTTTTGTTTGTTTGCATTGAATAGGCTCCGAAACTACTCAACCGATTTGAAAAAATCTTTCACTGTTGGTAAGCTACACTATCCCCGGGTGACATAGGCTATATTTTATCTCCGTATTCCCACGGGAACGAGAACTACGCGGGTGAAACCGCGGAGCGCTGCTAGTTGTAAATAAACCGTTTTAAATCAAAATCTGTTGTTTAAAACCCGTTTAAAATTTATTTGAAGTAATTTAAAACCACGACCACGTGGGCTCCGTATGTTGTTTATTTTTGAAATTAAGTTAAAAAGGCTAATTGGATTCATTCACTATTTTTATAAATATCTGTAATATTATGTGAAATCTTTTTAGTGCGAGGTTTTTCAGGACTAGACAGACTGAAAACAATCTTAACATGCGTATTTATTCAAATATATATTTAAAAAATAATTTGCAAGTTTTAATATAAAAAAGTCTGGTTAAATTTTATTCAGCCACCACATATTTTTGTTTTTTTTTATTTTTTATTGCCTATGATATTTATCCTAAATCAGCCAGTAAGTGTGGTGTAGATCACTTCGTACGAAGTCTCAGTACGTTATATTAAATAAATCAATTTAAACCAATATTTAACCGCGAAGTATGGTTTTAATTCGTTTTAAACGAATTGGTTTAAAAAGTTTAAAATTCATTAATTCAGCAATAAATAAAATATTAACTATGTGTGTATTTATTAAAAGTGATGATTCTTAGCATAATTTGATTACATAAATTACTTTTTTATTTTAATACAGAAAAAAAAAACCTTCATTAGCTACTTTCTGAACAGACCAAGTGTAAAGCAGGCGCGCGTTACACTTAAAGTCTGTTCGAAAAGTAAATTAGGGTGACAATCAGCACTTCTTGAACGTAAAAATTACACAAGAAAGTCCCCCAAATCGCCCGCCCCTCGCCACTTCGTAGTGCTTTACTTGGAAAGAAGAAGTGGCGCAACAAACTGACCAGCAGCACAGCTGTCTGTTTAGTTAGACTTGATTCTATCAGTTAAATAAGAACGAAAGTTCTCAGTAATTTATTACAACGTCGCCAAATAGACCAATAAGCAATATTTAACTCGTACGTAACTCAATATTTACCTTGATAGATTACTTTATAACTAAGAATACTGTAATTTTGCACTATTACATAATTCCGTAGCAATTTCTTAGGGTCCTTCTTCTATCCTCATCATCATAATCATCATTATTTCAGCCGGAAGACGTCCACTGCTGGACATAGGCCTTCCCCAATTTAAATAATCGCCACGCTTGAAGGCGGGTTGGCGATCGCAGTATGGTGGTAAAATGCATAGAGAACGCTGCTGCCCATTCTCTAGTAAGTCCCTTAGTCGCCTCCTACGACACCCACGGGATGAGATGGGAGTGATGATTTATATCCCATCTCTTCTATCCTAGTACTAATAAATGTGAAAGTTTGTAAGATGTTTTGATGTTTGTTACTCAATCACGCAACAACAGTAGATTATAACCTGGATTAACACATAAAATACACATGGAATAACTTTCGACCTCCACGCGGTCGACGCTGCTGGCAAAGGCTTGTATATAATCTAACGATGCTCTTAATTATACGGTGACAAAGACATCTGTTTATGAAAATATCTACCTACATAAGTCTTTGTTCGTCCGGCCATACGTATAGCTACATTTTCCAAGCTTTATGTCCTGTCCATTACAGTCCCCTCGGTAACCCATTTACTTCTTAAATTCTCAGAAATCTGCTCGCTTCGATTTCAGTCCCGGTTTGTTTTCACGATACAGGGCCGAGTTCCTGTCATGTCCATTACTGTCCATTTAATTTGGAATGTGTGTGTCAAATATTGTATTGTTTTCTTTGTTATGTGAGGATTGGGACATCATTTGTTCATTGTTACTGTATAATGTCTATTGTAATAAACTGTAGTAAATAGTGCAGGTAGGTAGGATACCGTATGTTATGTTAAACAAGGGACATACAATACTTTAAAGGAGTGTATTACTCATGAAAATGAGAAACATTTACTAAGGGACCAACACTGAAATAGCGAAAATAAAACCAGCCGCTCTACACACATGTATTTGTTCGCATAACTGGACAAAATGTAGGAAACAGCGAATTTTTCTTTATATTTTGTTTTCCACTTCGTAATTAAAGTTGTATTTTTTCATGAGTACCACACACCCTTTTTTTTGAGGGTAGGATATCATCAAATAACTTCTCCCGCTCTGCCAGACTTTTACTGACTAAATCCCACCCGTGTTCCTTCAGTTGCCTGTGTGCCAGGGGCCACGGTATCTCTTTCGAACAAACCGCACCCCTGGCAGGCGATCTACTGCGTCAAACCGTCTTTTGCTTCCTAACAGCGAGACGTCAAAGGCAAGGAGTCCATGTTGTTTTAGGGCCATTTGCAGGACAAATTTCTGACGTACAGTTAACACTTTAGTCTCTTTGTATAAGAGTGCTTAAAGTATGACCCTCGTTTAAACTAACATACTGTTTAGTGTACAGTTGCCCAAGCCTACGGTGGCCGGGAATCAGCCTGGGATTCCCGATGCCCAGGGCGTCTCCTGCGGAGGCTAGGGCCGTAAGTGCACATATATTGCCTCTTCCTCACATACGCCGCCTCCCTCTCCGCGAGCATCACTGCTTCGCAGAAGGAAGCGACGGCTACCCATGCACTCTCGCTCCGTACCATGGCCTGGACCATGATGGCTGGAAAAGTGATGACCACAAAAGCTAATAGAAGAATAAAGTAAATCCTCAAGTTAACAGAAAAATTAAAAGTCAAACTCAAAGCATTTATTTCAAATAAGCACATAAAACGTACTTTTGAACGTCAATATTTACATTAAAATAGAATTGATTCTAGTTGCCCCTTCCAAAATGTAGTTTCGTATGGAGAAGAATGGGCAAGAAACTCCACCGTTATTCTTTTAAAATGTTTTCTACTTCTTCTTCGTCGTCACACTCTTGGCAGAGTGGTCATGGTCGTCACATCAGGGGTGGTGGCAAGTTTCACAATCCGTCGCCATTCCTCCCGTACTGTGGTTTTGCTTGAGCATTCGTGGAGTGGACCATTGAGTGCAGTTTTGAGTTGGTCGGTCCAACGCATTGGAGACCTGCCACGTGCTCTTGTACCTTCAACCTTTCCCTGTACTACAAGTCGCTCCACAGATGTCTTCTTGACGTGCGATTAAAATGTTTTAGGTAAGTAATAATATTTAACAGACATTAATTATATAATTATGTGTGAAAACGAAAAAAGTAAAAGTATGTAAAACGTATAAAGTCAAAAAATGCCGAATTTACCTATACCAAAGAATAAACTTTCCTATAACGCCTATAAACGAACAGGATGAGTATGGAAAATTCCATGAAATCTACGAGTAAAAGCCATGGAATAATACAGACATATTTATTTTTAGATTTTAAGCTCCCGCGGGCGGTTTTCAGGGTTGGCCATCGACATTACGAAAATAAGATAATTTTATTTTATATGAGACAATTGTAATTCCATTTTAAATAACTACTGGTAATCAGCTGGGTATTGACTTAAAAGCATAATACAATGACCAAAATTACTTTTCAAAGCTAACGAAGGATTATTATTAAGAAAATCGTGTTGACCCTAGCATTACTTTACACATTTAAAAATGAGTCTTAAACCCTTTAGATAAGGTTCAAGTTACGTTGGCTCAAATGGTACTTAATGGCCGGGCAAAATATATAATAAAAAAAATAACAATATTAAAAGTTACTTTAATCGATTTGATAGAATTCAGTACTCGATAATAAACAAACTACTTTCAGAAATATCCTCAAACTTACAAAAAGTCAGATCATTACTTCTACAAAAATACCGTTTCAAGGGACACAGCATCAAACTCTTAACATAGATGTTTCCTTATTTTCAAACGGAATAGAACGTAGGAGCGTTGTCAGGCAACCGATAAGTATCGGAAAATTCCTACGACTGTAATGTTGCCTTCGATTGACAGCGAGTCTTCTTTGTTGTTTGTTAAACTGCGAAAGTCACAAACTTGCGATTTTTAAACGCGTTTGTCCCTTTCGCTCCGACAGCAGATAGCATCGTTTAGATTCCTGTTATGACTTACGGAACTGAAACGTGGACACGGCACGGCTGGTCTATAAATCCAAGGTCGATCAGTGATCTATGGAACGAGCTATGCTCAGAGTATCTCTGAGGGATAGAATCCAGAATAAGGTGATCCGGCAGAGAACCAAAGTTGTCGATATAAGTAGCTCACAAAATTAGCAAGCTGAAGTGGCAATGGGCCGACCACATTAGCTGTAGAACCGATGACCGTTGCGTTGGGTAGACGTATTCTTGAGTGGTGACCGCGAATCTGAACGTAAGGTAGGACGCCCTCTGGCTAGGTGGAGCGACGATCTCCGCAGGGTGCTGGTATGCGCTGGTTGAGAGTTGCCGAGAATTGAGCTGAATGACGTGCAATTGAAGAGGCCTATGTCCAGCAGTGGACTGCTGTAGGCTAATGATGATGATAGGATTTCAGTTACCATAAGACGTCATGTGCAACATATCTCGATCTATTGTCATACCGTACTGTCTGGCACACTGACCCTAGTGACTTTTAACGTACCTACTGGGACCAACTTTGTTTAAATGTACCTATTATCGACTCGAAAAGAAGAATAACTGGCTTGCAGTTTGTAGTTGGGACTTCTACCTTGCGTAGGTACCTACTACACTTTGGAATGGAAAACCAGCTTCATTTTTCTGACTGACCGATCTCTTGACAATTCAAAAGTGCTTGTAATTTGTTTATTATGTAAAGAAAAGTCCTGACTGACTGATTGACTCATCAACGCCCAGCCCAAACCCTTGGACATAGAAAGCTGAAATTTTGCACAGAGGTTCCCTTTATAATGTAGACAAGGAGTAAGGAAGGACTTTTTGAAATTCAACCCCTAAGGGAGTGAAATAGGGATGAAAGTTACGCGCGGGCGAAGCCGCTGGCAAAAGCTAGTTTGAAATAAATGCTTTGAGCTTGAGTAAAAAAAAAAAAAAATCGTTATGTTATTTTGCTGTGGGACTTTGAAAAGTGTCCCCTTTGTTGAGACATAATTCTGAACGATCACTCTCGCTGTATACTTAGTCCACTCTACTTCCATTTCAAAAATATTGAGGAGTGCTGTATTTAAATCCTATCGGTGTAAAATTCGTTACAAAACGTCAGTATTTCTGTCTGGTTTGGAATACCAAAGGATTAGCTTAGGTACCTTAAATCGCAAGTGCGCTGGAGTCCTTATTTTTGTTCCATCTTCCTACGTAAATATGGTTGGTTGTGATACCCGACCCCGTGTTTATTCCTTTAGAAAAAACAAGAAATTATTTTTCTAGCTTGTTAGCGCGAGATGGTTCGAGAAACGGGAATAGTGTAAGTAGGAACAAGGTATTAGCATAATCAGACTATAATGATCCCACAGCTGGGACACAGGTCTCCTCTCATCGAGAGAGAGTGGGATATAATCTACCACGCGGGATCAGTGCGGATTGGTAGATGACACATGTCTTCGAATTTTTGGTTCTAGGACATGCCGGTTTCCTCTGTTTTCCTTCACCGTTTTGAGAGCAGTGGTGATGAAATTATTTATACTAAATGAGGTGCGTGCCATACCATTTTTTCCCGTGAGTGTCGTAGAAGGCGACTAAGGAACTTGCTAGAGAACGGGCAGCAGCGTTCTCTATGCATTTGACCATCATACTGCGATCGCCAATCCGCCTGCCAAGCGTGGCGATTATGGAAAATCCCCCCCTTTTGGGGCAGGCTTATGTCCAGTAGTGAACGTCTTTCGGCTGATATGATGAGGTGCCTGCCTGGGTTCGAACCTACGATCTAGAACCGGGCTACCACTGCGCCAGCTCTGGTATTAGAGGTTCCTTTAATATGTATGCTGTAGGGAATGACCTAGCTTCGTTCACATAGATTCTAGTGATTCCCTTTTTAATTAAGGTATTTTTTCCTAAGAAAGAATGACTTAATTAAGAACGAGTTGGAATTGGAAACACGCTGAGTAGCGTGAAAGAGAAACGTGAGTGCAATAATTAAGCTGAGGGACAATACCGATTTATTACGACAACAACTCTTCACTCAATGTGCTGACAAATAATACAACGAACAGAAAAACAACTGAAAACTAGATGAAATAGAGAATATCGTAATAACTGAGTTGCGAAGATCAGATAGGCAGTCGACCCATGTCAAATGCAGCCGGTTAGACTGGAAGCCAACCCCAATAAAGTTGGGAAAACGATAGACGATGATGTAATGAAGTTAAAGCAAAGCGTAATAAAAACATTTTCCAAAAAAAAAAAAAAAAAAAACAACCGACTTCCAAAAAACACTAGAAAACGAAAAATAACTTTAATGTCGGAAGTCGGTGACTTCGGATATGTATTTTATTAATTTCTTGTCACCGGCTTCCTAAATTAAAGCTATTTTTCGCTTTCTAGTGTTTTTTGGAAGTCGGTTGTTTTTTTTTTTTTGAAAAATGTTTTTATTTTTCACTTTTTAGTAATAGTACCTACCCCACACCAATTCGAAATTTCATCATCCTTGGGGTCAAAACATTGCATATTTATGCTATAGCAGCAATCTCGGTTAATTTGCAGTAATTTTTCAAAGAGTTCCGTTGTCTGTCTCCGAAACGCATCATCCAATGTATATGAAATTTAAATGGACCATTTCGAAATAAACCCCTTTTTAACAAAAAAAGAAATTTGCAAATCGGTCTTATGACAGAGTTTTGTCCGAACCTCCACTTAACTCCTAACCGTTAAAGAGTTGTACCTTCCTTCATCAGCTCAGCGTCATGAGATGATGATGCCCATCCGCAAATGTCTCAGTAGCTTTAGAAAATATATGAAAAACATTGTTAATACCTACGAAATTTGAGGGGTGCCCTCGTTTTCCTGGGATTCCATCATCAGATCCTGACTTGGTGCCAATGGGACCACCTCAGGAGTATAGTCTTTCAAATAAAAAAACAATTTTGAGAATCGGTCCACAAATGGGGGAGAACTCGAGGAACATACATTAAAAAAAAACGTACAGTGGAACATATAACCTCCTCCTTTTTGGAAGTCGGTTAAAAATATGCTTCTGACGTGCAGTCGGAACTTCATCTGTTTAAATATTTTCAATTAGTTTTTCATGTATACGGGGTTTTATTACTACAAAAATAACTGTTCCTTGCACTCGATTAAAAAGGACTATCTCAATAGGTACCATTTCTTGGCTGTCGAAACTGCTATTAAAACTTCCAAAAACTACATAATATGTAGTTTTTGGAAGTTTTAATAGCAGTTTCACATATTATGTGAAATTGACCAAATCTGGGAACAGAACTAAAAACTCTTTAGTCTCTAACAGCCACACTCAGAAAGGTACATTAAATTAGTCCTAACGATTACTTAACTAAGTAGCTTTAAATACATTAATCAACGGTAAATCCCAGAGACACAATTTAAGGGTTCGTTAGCAAACGACAGGTTTAAGTAACCGTAGGGCGAAGTATCTCCAAATCGTCGTATCGATATCATATCGATAAAGCCTTGGTGTAGCCACATTTAAAAACAGTTGATAATAAACCACAAAAAAGTTTATATAAACACGTTGAAAACTATTATTCGTAGTAATATAAATGATAATCAGTTCTCTAATTGCATTTTTTCACTAAAATACAAAGCGAAACAATTATTTTCACTATATAAGTTAAAGCGATTGCGACTTTTTTGCTATGGCAACCAATTGTCAATGTCAAAATAGGGAATAATAATTAATTTTTTTTTTGTGTTTCATTCGCCGGGCGAGAAAGTTTTGTGTTGTGAATTTTAAATTTCATCTGAATGTGCAAAACGATAGTTCTAGGCACGTGTTATTTAAGATCTTGGGAAACAAATAGGTGCCATTTGTATAGTAAGCATTTTAGAAAGTAGCCAGATGTTAGGGACCTCACGGTAACTCGGGAAGTTTTGGTATTTGTTCATTGCCGAGCGTTGTAATAGAATTAATTGTTTAATTATTTCCGTAATGTTTTGTTATTAGTATGAACGAAGATCTTTGTCGGAGCCTATTGATAAAAATATTTGCATTCCCTTTTAGTTCTTTAATATTTTTGACAATTTGTAATAACAGTTTGTGCAGGTATTCTTATCCGCACCAGATGTGTTTCTATAGATTTCAAATAAACAACAACCTAGAGAGTACGAAAAAAAAATCTGCATAATTGTTTCTCAAAACATTGTTAGCAAAAGCTAAAACAGAATTAGAAGAATTTAAAAAAATCTATTGGAAAACAGTCATCCTGATTTGACGCTTTTTGGTGAAACATAAAATAAAAGTATTATTATTTGATTAATTTGTGCATTTTTATTTATAAAGGTATCAATTTTAAGTAAAAAACCTCTCAACCAAGGCTTGTCGCACTGTAAAACCATTGCTGTTGGAGTTTTCATTCATTTGTGCTACATCAACAATGTATATCTTAATTTAAATCTATATGGTGCATGGAATTCTTGAATAGAGTAGGTATTTAGTAGTAAAGGGATCAGAATAATATCATAAATACCGCTTTGATCCTACTTCTCTACATCTTCTGGCATAGTCCACAAACTCAAAACAGTCGGCTAAATTAGATATTATTGCTTTTAAATAAATGCAGAAGCTAATTCACTGGTAAAATAAAAAAATAACCACAATCTTATATGTCAAAATCAATAATTAACAAGTTAAGTAAAGATCTTGCTGTACTTAACTTTAATTGTCACTAAGGGCCACTAACGAACCGTTAACTGACTCTGAGAGTGAACTATTTTTAATTTTTACTAAGGAGTCTCTTAAGTAACCGTGAGGCGTCTCTGAGTGTGGCTGTATATCTCTATAAAACAACTCTGTAACTGCAATCCCCAAATGAACGAAAAGGCCAGGCTTGTTATCCGAAAAACTGCACTTCAAATGCCACTCTAATCTGCCTTTTCATCTTCTGTGCAACATTGTGATCGTCAATGTAAGCCGACTTTAAACTTAAATGACGCAAAGATAAAGTTCGGCTCCTGTATGATCCCTTGGTAGACCATACATTACTTTTAGATGCGGGAGGAATGGAATTAAAGAAGGTAAAGAACTGAAACAGTACTGTTTTGTCCCAAAGGTACTTAAAGTAAAATTAGCTTAACGAACTGATGGTGTGTCAATGAAGTGAGTGACGCGGCCCTTGTTGGCTGTAACGAGAACGCCTGGCTGACTTGATAGCCCAACGCGAACTGAACTAATTATTATGAATTGAAATGAATGTGTGGCGCAAACTGCTGAATTGCAGAAAATGCGGTTGCACAGTACAGTTCCCTCCGTAAATTAGCTTAAACCTTTGAGTTGCTCTGTCTGTACCTAGCCAGGTTTTGCCTGCCATTTCGGAAATACCTTGGAGCTAAGTATATATAATAATAGTATTAATACTACTACTAATACATACCTAAATCTTCTTTTGTTTAAATCCAGAATTTATTTTATTTCTGTCTATAATTTACTTAATGATTTCATTTAATTCTATGTTTAATTTTAAGCTTCAGTTTAATTTTGCCCATTTTTTCTCCTTTTTGCTATTACATTTAATTTTTAGTAATGTAATTGTATTACTTTGCTGTATAAAACTTGTTTTGTAAGTAATCTAACTGAATAAAGTCACTAGTTTCTGAAATACAGGTACTCTATCTTAGGTCTGGAGTAACGGTTTATAATTTTTTCGATTATGGTTAATATCATCTCGACATTGTTCAAAGGTAAATGCTGTTTTGATCTTTGTTGCCTAGTAATTAAATAAAGTATGCTATGCAATATAGTTTGCTCAGTGCCGAAGTTTCAAAATCTTCAATATGTTGTGTTCGGACTTCAGGAAACAATTTGAAAATTGACGAAGTTATAGCACTGTATGAATATACTGTACAGTGTACTGTACAATACTGTATAGTGTTGTTGAATATAGGCAGCAACGTTAAATTCTAATAATAACCTGTCGATTTTCTTGATGGAAGGTACATTTGAGTCTCACAATTAAAATGGTGGAGAGGCGTCTTACTTAAAAAATATTAAAACGACCAAGTGAGGTAGTCTATACTAATATTAAAAAGAGGAAATATTTGATTGTTTGCCAATGCAAACAAACAAACAATCAAATATTTCAATAACAGGCTCTGAAACTACTAAACCGATATGAAAAATTATTTCATTGTTGAGAAGCTACCTGGGTGACATAGGCTATATTTCATCCCCGTATTCTCTCGGGAACGGGAACTACGCGGGTAAAACCGCGGACCGCTGCTAGTAGTTTAATACAATTGCAATTGCTACAATTGCTTATAAGTACATATACAGACACGATGTAACTTAGACTATGTGGGAGTCATTTTGTATTTATCTGTGGGGGGCTTGTAATTAGCAATATAGTTATATGTTAATGTTATTAGTCTGTAAGCCTTCCGAAAATAAATTCATACAGATTTTTTCTAAACCTCATGTATTTCGTATAAAAATAACCTGTATCTGTTAACAACAAGGTTAAGTGATGGCGAGCTATATTGTAGAGAAGGAGGAGTTATCACCCTTGCTTTTCCGATAACGTAGAGAAGAACAGAGCTAACAAAGACCATGCAGAACAGAGGGCCTATGAAGACAGTAATTGTATCAGCAATAACAGTGAGGAAAATTCTAAAATGTATTGGATTGACATTCACTAACGAAAAGCACAACGGACCGAATGAGAGTGTAAGTGGGGAAAAGAGAGTCTCCATCATCATGATCACCTACCGAAAAGCTTATGTCAATCCTATGAAAGTCGTAGTAGAAAAACGAATTGCTATGCAAGCGATTGCTACTTTACGGCCGCAGATTATAAAACAAAGGCAGATAGACCGCGCGGAACACCAAGAATGAAGCCAAAAAACCAAATACTAAAGCGTCGCATTTCATGTAACATACCTACAATGCGACGCTTTAGTATTTGTTTTTTTTTTTTGGTTTAGATTATAAAACAAAGGCAGATAGATCGCGTGGAACACCCAAGAGTAAAAAAAGCAAGTACTAAAGCCTCGCATTATATACTATGCAACGCTTTAGTATTTGGTTTTTTGGCTTCACTCTTGGTGTTCCGAGCGGTCTATCTGCCTTCTGAGTTTAGGTAGCTCTCAGGTGACTCATGCCTGCTCTCTGCATTTTGGCGAAACTAGTTCAGATCTAGTCTAACTTAGATGTTATTAATTGGAATGATACTTTCGAGATTTTGTTTAATATGATAAGGGGAAACTAGTTCAGATCTAGTCTAACTTAGATGTTATTAATTGGAATGATACTTTCGAGATTTTGTTTAATATGATAAGGGGAAACTAGTTCAGATCTAGTCTAACTTAGATGTTATTAATTGGAATGATACTTTCGAGATTTTGTTTAATATGATAAGGGGAAACTAGTTCAGATCTAGTCTAACTTAAATGTTATTAATTGGAATGATACTTTCGAGATTTTGTTTAATATGATAAGGGGACAAGAAAAACCGATCAGCGTTTGAGAGTACCGATTATTAAATCATTTATATACACAAAGTACCTGCTTGGATTCGAAAAGTAAAGTCATGTAACCACAGTTTATACAGTAGCACTTAACTCAACTCAAAACCCAGAAATAACAGACTAATCCCAAATATAATCTTTCCATCCTCTAGTGTTCGAATTCAACAATTGTTTTAATTCGGCTCCAAATGTTGTCTAACTCAATACCCAGGCTAATTTGGAGCTTATACGGCCAGTCCAAGCGTTATGTCTGGATTTAGGTACCCTGTCCCGTGTACGTTATTTTCTCTACATGTTATCTGAAACTGGGGTTACTCTGAAGAGGATTAGTTGCTTAGAATGTTTAGTATTTTAGTGTAATTCGTGTTTTGGACACTACATCAGTTGATGCGGAAATCTCGCTGTCAGTATTGATGATAAATCATGATCATCATCATCATCTGCCTAGCCTTCCCCCAACTATGTTGGGATCGGCTTCCAGTCTAACCGGATGCAGCTGAATACCAGCATTTTACATGGAGCGACTGCCTATCTGACCTCCACAACCCAGTTACTGGGTAATACTATACCCCTTGGTAGGACTGTTTACTTTGTTAGACTTTCAGGCTTCTGACGACCCGTAACGACTGTCAAAGATCCACAAATGACAGCCGAGACCAACGGCTTAACGTGCTTTCCGAGGCACAGAGAGGTCTTGGTATGTACAGATGGTCACCATCCACGTACCAACCGCGGCAAGCGCAGCTTAAATATGAAGCCCTATTTGAAAGTCTTTTCGATTAACACCCGGTTTCTAAAAGGTTAATTACCTAACATATTTATTGCAGTTTTTTATATCACTAAACTACGCGCGCTTTGCTTGTGGTAGCTAAGTATACAAATACACTGTGAAGGTGTGTAGCGTCAACACAGACATAACACACACATCTGTTTTCGCTATTGTCTCGGACGGTACCTTGAGCTCCAGTCACGTCCAACGCTCACACACACATTCACAACGTGTTTGTACCTACACTTGATGAATCAACCTGCTTAGCCATTTCCCAAATAAGTTGGCGTCAGCTTCCAGTCTAACCAAATAAATCTGAACAACAGTAGGTATTTAACACGGAGCGACTGCCTATCTGACCTCCACAACCCGGTTACTACGTTACTCCTTGGTAAGAATGGTTTAACACTTGGTAAACACAAGTAGAACGCGCCCGCTTCGTGAGTCAAGAATAATATTCATTAGTAACCCTACAGTTACTGCCAGGGGTGCGGGTTTGTTCGAAAGAGATACCACAGCCCCTGGCATACGAGCTACAGAGGGAACACGGGTGGGTTTTAGTCAGTAAAAGTCTGACAAGCCCTCCTGCTCCACCCAGAGCGGGAGAAGTTATTTGATGATTTCCCGACCGAAAAAAGAAACCCTACAGTTACCAACAATGAAATATTATGTCATTGTATGTTTCAGGTTTCAAAATGCATTCCATGAATTTACTCGCCTGAATTGGGCGAGTAGACACTTAAAAAAAAAATCTAGGCGACTAGCGCAAAGTTAATTTATATGTGCGCGAATCGACAATTATAGAAACATTATATTAGGCAATTTTATTGGCACGTTTTTGAATTTTAACTCTACGACTAATTAAGCAACGTCAAGATAATATGTTACTGGATTCTACTAAATGACAGGAAACTGTTTATTTGTTTTTAACGAGTCCTATTCATTAAAAAACTTCCAACTAGTTCCAACAATGTTTAAATAGAATTTATTATGAAAGCCATTACTTTTCTATCAACGTTTTCATCCCCAGTAATAATCAAATTTTGAAAATAATGTGAGATCCTATTGCTAATTTTCTATCTAGAAAGACGAATATTTTCACACAGGTAAAGCTGCTTTCACACCGAAGCTCCTTTGTCTATATTGGCTTTAATTCGACGAGTCACGACTTTTGCAAAGTTTATTAAACTACAGTTAACTTAACCGTCGTTTGTAATGGTTGGCGGGTTATGCAGGTGCTACCGTGCACCCTTTACTTAATAATAAGTGTGTTATTATGTCCCCCTATGTCAAGGGGTGACCCAATTAATAATAAGAGGTTCAAAATGTTCCTTGTTTACAAATTAAAGTTTTATTATAACTGAGTTTTTATTTATTTTATTTATCTCTGTAAGTCTTCATTCACATTTACTGTCAGGTTTGAAATGAATGTGCTTTTTTAATTAAGAGCAAAGAGAATTTTAATACAGCTAGTGTTTCACTAGCGGTGAATTTCATAAAATGTGAAGCATTCATGTTATTCGCTCAGCTGCTAAGCAACTATTCATTAAAATGAATGCCAAGCTTTATATAATGTGTGTGTGTTTGAAATGAATTTCTGAGACCAAAGTGTTTCAGATAATTTTATCTTTGCTAAGGGTTTGAAACAAAGGACTGTAGTGAAAAGAAAAGTGTGCTCATTTTGAATTTAGAACAGTGTTTGTTGTATTACAAAATTTTACTTTTTTTAAATAAAATTGGTCTCTGGCTTGTAAATTGTTTTTTCAGCCAGTTCACCGTTGTCAAATTGAAATTGATTATATGTTTTTGGATAAGAACTAACTGTTTTCGCACTTGCACAAACAAACATAAAGAAGAGAGAAATAATTTAACACCAATTTTGTATACGACGATTTATTTTAATCGCTAGACATTTATAGATTAAAAATTTCTTAACATAAAATTTGACTAGATAGTGACTAGAATTCCCAAGCGGGACACCTGTTGCTTTGAAACGCCACAATATACATAGTCTTTATTTTGACACTGGTTTTAATCAATTCCCGAACAAGAAGGTGGAAACAACTCCGGATAGGAAACGTCACGGGGGACACAGGGTTAAAGAAACACACGAGGAATAGTGATCCGAAACGAAGTGGTCCGAAACGAAGAGATCAGCAGGAGAGGTTTACTTGCGGGTGGGCTCGGGGCCCAGCAATACTCAGGCAACTCCGATCTCGCAGATCCCCTGAAGCAGGCGCCGGCGGAGATGATTGAATACCGGGTGCTGGTATGTGACGCCGAGCCCGCTCAAGAAGCGCAGTGTCTCCTGAGCGCACACTAAGAATCCAAGTTGCTCCGGATCCATGTCAGCCGGCACGTCTTCCACTAGAGCGTCCTCGTCTTCCGGCGACAGCAAGTCGTCGTCCGGCAACTCTTCGGCCGGTTCCGAGGCTGCACGCCGATTCTCTCCCACTTCGGCGTTAATTCTTCCAAATAAGCGCCTCAGCGCCTCCTGCTTAGCAGGAGGCACCACATCATTCCTCAGCGGCTCGCTGTGAGAACGTTGTCGTTTAGCGCGCCGGTTGCGGTTGCTACCCGACGACGATTCGCCGGTGGACGTATCTTCGCGCTTACGTTTGTTCAACATTATCAGTTAGCCCGACGGCATCGACACACAAACTGCGAATGGGCTATGCACTGGGAACTGTAGGGCCCCGCGATTACAGCGAGACTTGCTGTCCTTGTCTAGCGGTGGGGCAAAGCGTGCGTTAGAGCGAGACGACAAGGTCAGCTGCAGCGGGAACAGCTGGGCGAGCAGATGCAGGGCGCGGGGCACGCACGCTTTGTTTGATAAACTTTATTCGGGGAAATAAAACTGTTAGCCGCGATTGCGCGGACCGCGGGAGGCGGGGGGCGGGAGGGGGCGCGGGGTGCGCGGGGCGAGAGGACTGGCCCGGCCGGCAGCTGCGTCGCATCTGCCGCTCAGGTGGAGCTACATGCCTCGTCTCAAGGTGCCGACGTCGTGTGATTAAGCTACAGATCGGCTCAAATGTAAACAAAACAATAGATAGGTCTCGCGCGTAATCAATGTCCGGCAGTCCATTGTCTCTCGGATTAGACAGAATACTATAGGTACTCGCGCACGCGTCTTAGTTAATTACAGATTAGGGAATCTGTAATTACACCCGAGATGACCTATAAGTTATGCGTTAGGTTAGGTAAGGTAAACAAAGAGATTGCAACAAAGAGATCAAAAAACCGGGTGAATGTTGGAACAATGATAGTTAAAGCAAATTCCAGTAACATTCTCAACTTAAAGCCCCGACAAGCGTAATAGAAGATTTCGTACGAACAAAAGCTGAAATATAGACGTCGCTGTTTCATTTTACAGTTACATTTACCGAACTGAAAAATGAAACAGTGTCGAGGCTCATCGTTTTACGGACAGTTCATGCCCGAATGTAAATACATAGGCATCTATGTAAAATGTAAAAATCAATACACAGGTTTATGTACTACCGGGAAACGAGCTGTCGACGGTCGTATGTATCAACTACTAGCAGATGTATCAATGTAGTGTGTTCAGCGTACATAGCTGTACACTTAGGTACCTGCAGTACTGCCTACCTGCTACCTAGGTGTATGGGATTTTTGATAATTCCTTTCAAAGTCGGGCCCCGTCGTCGTGATTATAATCATCACTATATATTATAAAACAAAGTCCCCCGCCGCGCCGTCTGTTCGCGATAAACTCAAAAAATACTTAACGTATTTTCATGACACTTTTTAAATGTCGCAGTATCATGCTGCCTTTTGCCCTCGTGCGGGACTTTCTGTTTTTTTTTTTTTTTTTCCAAGTTTTTTTTTTATTTTTTTATAATTTTTGTACGATTGTGTGTTTATTTTAGTATGTGATCTTCCTGTGCGTGTCACAATAAATACTTTTTCTTTTCTTTCTTTTCTTCTTTCATGCATATTCAACCTATCAAATTCCCACTGCTGGGACACTGGCCTCCTCTGGGTTTAATCCACCACGCGAATCCTTTCCTTCATCGTTTTGAGAGCAGTGGTGATGAAATTATTTACACAATATTAGAACCGCCTGCCTGGGTACGAACCGACGACCTTATGATTCGTAAGTCACGGCCGCTACCACTGGGTCACTTCTGCTCTGATTTTCATGCGGTTTTCATCAGTGTGATTCATGAGGCAGGTTTGGGTTTATAATTTGTTCAGGTTTCATGTAAATTGGTTTGAATACGAAGCACTTATTCTCGTTTGAGCACCAATGTTGAAAAAAAAAAGTGTTTATTCACAAAAAACTGGTCTGTAGGTTACATTTACCTCCGCCAAACTGCATAGCAGTTTGTTGGCAGACGTAGCTCCACTTTTGTATGTCTAATTATTAACATACTTATTTTTTTTATAGTGACACTTTTCCACTTAGAACAGCTATACATTGAGCACCCAAGGCACAAGCACTAGTGGGAATTACCTTTGGTGCTCAATGCAGAGGTGGTCTAAAAATAGGTGCACAAACGAGAATTCTTAAAAAAAAATAAGATAATTGTTGAAGATGTCGTAAAAAATTGTGCTGGCTGGGATCTTTACTGGCGTGTGCCTCCTAGACATGAAAATGGAATTATTGATTAACACATAGGACACTTTTTATCCCGGCAGTACATTCCCGTGGGAAGATTTCCGACCTCCACGCGGGCGATGCCGCGGGCAAAAGCTAGTTTTAAAATAAAGGCGAGTGCCAATTGTGTGTGCTAGGTTGTAAGTTCACTGGCAGGAACACAATCGAGACTTGAGTGGGTACCAAGAGTGAGCGCTTGCTTGTACGGGGCGGGTGTCGCTTCCGAAGCTATGCGGAGTATTTGGGAGACGAGTATGAACTCGCACGTATCCTTTATTTTCAGCTTTGAAATGCCAATTTAAGAATTATTTCTTCCTTTGTCCTTTTTAGGGTGCCGTAGTCAACAAAGGACCGTTATAATTTCGCCATGTCTGTCCGTCTGTACGCAGCTTACCTCAGAGACTCTTAGTACCACAAAGCTGTAATTTACTATGGATATACATATTAGTTACGCCAACAAAGTGGTAAATAAAATCTTGAATTTTTTAGGGTAAATTGAGGACTTTTCTCTCGTCTACCTCGTGATGTGGGTGTCATGTAGGATTTTTTTCGATTGAGGTATCCGTTTGTATAATATTAAGCTTTAAAATGATAATTTTTGTTACAGTCAAATGTGGAGTCAAGTCAATTTTTGGCAGTTGGTCCGGCCTGTGGATCATTGACAGTCGTTACGGGTCGTCAGAAGCTCTAAAGTCTGACAACTAGTCTTACCAATTAGATGGTGATGGTGGCCTTAGTCAGTTATATGCTGTGGGGTGAAGTTGGAGCCAGCCGGTTCTGTGCTTCAAAAATATTACGGGTTAGTGTTTTTTTTTTTCGATTAAGGGATTCGTTTGTGAAATTTTAAGCTTTAAAGTGATAATTTTTGTTAGAGTCAAGTGCCCATCAGGTTAATCTACGGTTGCCGCGGTTGTTCCATGAATGGGTGATCATTTTTACATAAGACCCTTCCGTAACTCGGAAAGCACGTTAAGCAGTTGGTCCCGCCTGTCATTCGTAGATCTTTGACAGTCGTTACGGGTCGTCAGAAGTCTGAAAGTGTGTCACCAGTGTTACCAAGGAGAATCGTAATACCCAGTAACTGGGTTGTGAAAGTCGGATAGGCAGTCACTCCATGTAAAATACTGGTATTAAGAGTTGGGAAGAGGCTAAGGACATGATGGACCTGGAGAAGTACAAAGAAGAAGGCAACAAGAGTAGGCAGCATATTTGTATTAAAAACTATGAAATTCTTATGTTTTACACCGGTAGTGCTATCTGGATAAAAATCTTTCCGTGAAATCTTAGGTGAAGTGAACAAGTGAGCTGTCATTCCGACTGATGCTAAATATTGACAGCACACTTTAAACTCACTTCACCGAAGATTTCACGGTGAGATTTTAGCAGAATAGCACTACTGTTCTATGGTGACTGCCGCTAATATTACTTTTTCATTATTTTTTTGCCAGTTAGCATCGACTGCACATACATAGGTAGGTACCATAAATGAAAAGTAAACGAAAGATTGTAAAAATTACAGAAATAGCAACGGTATCGTAAGGTCCTATAATTCCATTTAACTTAGAAAGCCACTTTAAAATGCCATCGTCTAACTAACGATATTTCCAACGTAGGAGGTTGATCAAGATACTGGTACATCGGAGGGTTCCGTAATTGACATAATTTAAGTGGGTATTCCGTCTCGAGGAGTCTCTAGTCGATTCTGTAGGGAAAAATACAGGTCGAGCGAGAGGCATAACTAGGAATCTAGACACTTATACTAGCTTTTGCTCGCGGCTCCGTCCACGTGGATGCCGGTTATCGCGTACAAAAGTAGCCTATGTCCTTTTCCATATCCCAGACTATATGTCTGCCAAATTTCATGACGATCAGTTCAGCGGTTTAAGCGTGAAAGCGTAACAAACAGACAGACACGGTTACTTACGCATTTATAATATTAGTATGGAAGTGGGGATTGAAATGAATTCCTATAATGTAAATGATGGGAATCGTAATTTTAAGAACGTTCACAGTCTGATCTCAGTCTTAATATGTCAAAAATACCTCGATTTTCCATACACTTTTGAAAAGTATTTGACATTTGATTGTCTCCGAAGTCAAAAATCATGTATTCAAACTAGGCTGAGAGTCAGCACTTTTTGAACGTCAAAATTACATAAGACAGTCCCCCAAAAACGCCCACCCTTCACCACTTCCTAGTGAGCTGGGAAGAAGAAGTGGCGCAACAAACTCCCGAGGTGAGACTGCAATAAGATTTTGAACGTATTTAATTACGAGATTTGGCCTATAAAGCAGTCACCTTCAAATCAATATATTTGTAATTTAATTTGATAAATGTTTTCTGTTTATTTTGTAAATTAAGTTTTATTGAAAACATTCATTTGTTTCTTACTTGACTTCAACTCTATCCGACGACCATGGTTATTTATTTATTTTGGTGACCGAACATGTACAGATCTGAATATATTATATACGCAAGTATAATATGGCTCACTATCGGTAGAAGGCGTGAGTATACACGTGTGAAAAACGGCTCACTAAGTATGTCTCGCCAATAATGTCGCACATTCTATAAGGAAACAGCAAATGTGAGTTAGGTGAATGGTTTCAGAAGATATCCGTATGGATTGAGGAGCCATGTCTTATTATTTAAATGCAGATAAGAGCGCTGTCACGGGTCCACTAGCGCCACTCCTTTAAAAAATTATATCTCGTGACTGAAAAGGAATGATGAAAAACGGCTCAATCAGCTGTCTCGGTAAGTGTGTCTAGAATTTTCTAATACCTTTTATAAAGTTTCATATTGAGACACGAAGCAACAAAATTCGATATAAAGAAAAACGGCCACATTCTTCTAGATCGTATTTTTTTGCTTCGTGTCTCAATATTAACTTTACTCAATATTAACAATTAAAATAACTCGTTTTTCTAGACCCGACTCCTAAATTCAGATGCATGAATTGAGGAGCCACTTAGAACTCCAAAATGGATGGATATCCATGTATATTGAAAATTGTGTACGATTTAATAGTGTTTATCTGTCTACAATCAAGCAGTAGTAACGGTCTTACGAGTCTTAGGTTTGAACCCAGGCTGGCATCATCACCATTTCAGCCGAAAGACGCAAGCTCCACCACTTCGATCGGTTCTGTGTGCGGTCTTTCCGCATCCAGTATACATCATATCAATTTCATCACGACTTGTCTCACGAAGGGAAATATCTCTGGATTTAAACCCACAGTATCGTGCTAGAGACGCAAGATAGGCTAAGCCAAATATCGGCTATCTGTCGATAGTTGACAGATCGGCTTTCAAGCTTCTGAATGCTCGTATGTCGGAATGTAAGGATCAGTCATTTACACATTGATCTTTTTGAAATGAAAAAAGTCAAACAAACAAGGTAACAGTGCCTCTGTATTTATTTCTTGGGCTAATTCTGCTAAAACTATACAAATTGAATCCTGATAATACAGTTTATATAAACAATGTGGCATGGGACATCGACGTACAAACTTTAACCATAAATTCAGCACATCATTTGAGTTTTTTTTTCATTTTATATTCGTCGAAAAAATGTCTACGCTAGACATTTTTTGTCGAACAACAAAAAAATCGCCAGAATATCTGAATCTGTGGTGGCAGGTTACGTGTCAATGTCCCTCCCACGCTGTATATTTACTTTAGGACTAACATCGCAAATAGTACTACTACACCTACTGTGGACCAAAAATACGTTTTTTTTTAATAAATGTAGTATTTGTAATAAGTAACCAGGGTCGTTGGATATCCATAGCTGAAGTTTATTAAGAAACCGATAGATTTTTTAAATGAAATATTATAAGTTTTCTTAAATTTTATTAGAAAACGTTCATCGGTTGCTCACTAAATTACAACTATATCCGACGACCATCTCTTTTGGTGACCGTACCTATGTATATATAGTTACCGATTGAGATGGTAAGCTTCTTGGGTTTAGCATATTGGCACATAGATGTAACTATATGCCAACATGCTAAAGCTGCCAAGTTAAAGTGTACAAATTGCACAAATTCCTAATTGTATAACAGTCTTTCTGGAAAATAATTCGATCCATTAATTGAGGGTTGGCTGACTAATGTCATGAGTGATGGAAATTATAAAACACGGCGGGAAACTTGTGAGCTGCTAAAATTGCGGTAATTACATTGCGTTAAATCATGTCTGCGTTTGAAATTATAGACCTGTACCTATCCCCTCGTCAAAACTCAAACTAAAAAAAACCTCATTGATTCTGATAACAATAGAAAAGTAATACAAATACAATACAATACAAATATTTATTGGAACAAAAAACACATTACAATTTTTGTGCACATTAATACTGCGTTAGTTTAGTAACTGTGTCGCAGTTACTAGCGCCCACCCCAATAGCGAAGGACAACTGAGTTCCATAACAACAATTTTGTTTATGGTTATACATAATAGGTAGAAAACTAGACATAAACATTTAATATACTAAAAACTAGAACTAGACAATAATAATAATTGTAGCAGTATAAGTGGGTGAATGTGCGTGTGAGTGAAAGTGTGTGTGCGTGTGAGTGAGTGAGTGTGAGGAGGGTGTGGGGGTGCGTGCGTCTGAGTATGTGTGGGAAGGGTGCACGTAAATGTATGCGGAGAGTGTGATACTGTTGTAATTTAACTTTGTATGAGATTCTCTGTTTCCTCATAAGACAGGCTTAGGAGCCATTTTTCAATTTTCAGTTTACACTCTCGTAACGAGAGCGGATAGATATTTAATTTCGCATTAATTTTGTTGTAAATAGCAGGACTCCAAAAGTTATAGTGTCTTCTCACAATTGCAACATTAGCTCTCTCAGTCTGACATATTCTGTTTACTCTACGTTTTGCAGTATTGAGATTAGGCTCATATTCAATATCAGTGTGCTTACGCAATAGTGTGCTTATCAGAAATGCTTGTCTCACAGTAGGAACCGTACAGAGAACATATAAGTCGTACGTGGGGAACCGGATAGGTTTATGTGCCATAACTTTTAGAACGGCTCTTTGTGCCCTTTCCAGACGAAGTAGGCATTTACCAGAGCATCCCCACGCGGTTATGCAATAAGTTATAATGGAATGTGCTAGTGCAGAATATACAGTTTTTAACGTCTGGAAATCTGCCGATGTTCTAAGGTTTTTAAACACAAATATAAGTTTTCTTACACGCGAGACCAATAACGCAATGTGACCATTCCAGGTCATAGTGCTATCGATAATAACCCCTAAATATTTTATTTCATTTGTACGTGTAATTTTAGTACAGTTGCAGATTGCACTTGTATTCGAGAGGCATTTGTGAGCAGTTAGTGTGAAGGAGGAATCTGGTTGTGATATTAGCCGTGGTGCAAAAGTTATGAATTTGGTTTTTTCTAAATTTAGTAATAGTGTTAATGACTTGACACTTGACAGTGTAGAGGTGTTTGTGTATATATACATTTTGCGTGAGTCAATCAACTCAGCCTATCGCAGTTCCTGGGTGTTTCCACTGCGAAGATCACCCGGAGTCTCGGTGAAGCATTCGGTGGAAATCTGCCCGGCTTAGGCGGAGCACCACCGTGTCCTCATGGAGGCAATCGGCGGCGGCGATCTCTCGCGTTCGGCCTTGGTCCAGATCATGGTACGGAGCGAGAGTGCATGGGTAGCCGTTAATTCGCAGTATGGTGGTAAAATGCATAGAGAACGCTGCTGCCCATCACTACTAAGCCCCTTAGTCACCTTCTACGACACCCACGGGAAGAAAAGGGATGGTGCTATTCTTTTACGTCCGGCATCACACGGGACGTACCATGCATTAGCATATTCAGCCTATAATGTTCGCACTGCCTCCTCATAGTGAGAGGGTCCAGTTCTGGAGGGGGCTGTCATTATGTCTTAGAATTTTTGGTTCTAGGTAATGCCGGTTTCCTGACGATGTTTTTCTTTACCATTTTGAGAGCAGTGGTGATGAAATTAAAAACAAAGTGCTTGTCAGCCACCACTGCTGCCCTAGCAACCATATCAAATACAATTACATTGTTCCAGAGTTTGCCCAGCATGGAACAACATGATAATTGAGTTTTGCAAACCAATCTACAACTTCGTTCATACTGGCACCATGGCTAACATTTTAACGAGGTCTCCATAGTATGTATGCTTATAAACAAACATACATATCTACTAAGTAAAGTGTTTAATACAAGTAAGAACCCAAAAAAAAAATCAACCACGCGACATTGTCAACTCTTACCTTGATAAAATAATGGTTGACAGACTTTTCACGCAATTAAATTTAAAAAAAGTAACTTCACTTCTTAGCTCTCACTGACCAATGGTGGAGGAAATGTGGATAATGTTCCTAGCAGTATAATAAGTTTTTTGTTTTAGTAAAATATTGTGTATAACATGTAATTCTTCGTTCCGGACATATTCCTTCAAATAAGTTTTATTATTTAATGAAGAAAGTTTTGTCTCCAAACTGTGTTGATTGTGGAGTTGTTGATGATGTGGTTCATATCCTGTTGGAGTGTGTCCGGAATGAAAACACTAGAATTAATGTTTTAGGACGACATAAAAGTTATGATATCGGCTTATGTAATACCATCCTTTCTTTTCCATTGTCCGATAAGGCAAAACAATTATATAAGTTAGTTATAAGATCAACAATATTATGTGTTTTTCTGCACTGGGCGATGTGGTCGCTAAGCGACAAAGCCCTTTAAATAAATAAAAAAAATAAAAATAAAAATAACATGTAATTGAATTCCTGTTTGTTATCCCAAATTAAAATGAAACATCGTGAGGAAATCTGTTTTACAAAGAGCCTGAAATCTCCAACAGTGATGTTATGATTTGCAATTTCAGATCTGGATACGGGTACGGATATTTAAATAATGTTATCAAGGTTCCGGTTTAGGAAATGTTTTTTTTTCGGATCGCCGATAGTAACGGTGTAGTGTTTGTGAGTGAAAGAGAAGGAAGCATTATGTCATCTCTAGCGCACGTGCGGTCGTAAAGCAGTCAGTCAGCTGTGAGCGACGTGAGTGAGAGGGCACGCGCGTCTAAGAGCCGACAACATAGAAGGAAATACCACATTTTGGCGACGAGGATTAACCGGACTACTGTGAGTTATTATTATTAGGTATTTTTAAATCACATTAAAAGAAAAAAAATGTACGGTGTTTTGAGATTTGAGACCAATTAAGATTACTTGAACTAATTAAACTCACAGTACAAAATACGGTGATGCCCGGTGAAGTAAACATCCTATTCGTGTAGTTATCACATTTGTCTGTGTAGAACTACCTATGATGCGAGACGACCGCGTTGTTTTGCTGGTGCGGTATTATTATCAAGCGAGACGGTTGTTTACATTTCTCATTGCTAACTAAATAAAAATAAGTACCCACTTATGGGGTCGCACATACATGATTTATTTATAGAAGAAAAATGTCATACGATTAACGGTACATTTGAAAGTCATAGGTATTTAAAATTCCTGCCAAACTACGGAGGCCGGGTTCGATTCCCGGTCTACTTAGAATTGAATATATTTTTCAGATTACAAATATATACAAAATGCGTACATACTGTTGAGTTGCATGATTGAATTCGTTATCTAGTACTGTACTAGATCAATATTAGATTATTGTATCAAGTAATGATGCTCGTATATATGAGAACATGAGTCTCCTCCTGTATGGACTAAGTCACAGGTAACGCCTGTAAGGATTTCGTACTGTCATTTTGTACAGGTGATGCCTGTAAGTACATGATGCGATTTACCAGATGATGCCTGGTAGTCCGGGAACAGGTGACGCCTGTAAGGACTTCGTAACTAATTTAGTACAGGTGATGCCTGTAAGTACTACATGATGCGATGCGACGTAGGTATGTCAGAGTGTGATATATGGAAATTTTATACGGGTGATGCCTGTAGTATGAAGTTTTGTGTACGGATAACGCCCGTTTACTAAACTTTGAAAACAATTCATACAACATTGTTAGTTTAATTTGGACTATGGCATGAATGAATGCTGTATGAAATAAATAATGAATGTGTCAGGTTGTTAAAAGGATGATGCCCATTTGGTGACCTAAATTAGACATTCTTTATTTGTTTCATTGTCCACAGATTAAAATACGATGTCAAGTCTTACCTTAGAAAAATTTGAGTGCGATGGTGAAGCAGGATCTGTTGGAGCTAGATGGGAACGTTGGAAAAGGAGTTTATATATTTACCTGGAAGCTGCCGATGTTAATACTAGTTTAAAAAAACGTGCAAGTTTGTTACATTGGGGAGGACAAGCACTCCAAGAAATACTGTTTAATATACCGGGTACATTAAGGCGACTGAAGTAGGTGATCGTGACATAGATGTATTTGAGGTAGCAATAAAGAAGTTAGATGAATATTTTGTACCTAAGCAAAATAAACGTTATGAGAGACACCTATTCAGACAATTGAAACAAGAAGATAACGAGAAGTTTGAAAAATATTTAGTTCGACTAAGACAACAAGCTTTGAAATGCCAATTTACGGATGTGGATGACAGTTTGATTGATCAGATAATTGAAAAGTGTTCGTCGGAAGAACTCAGGAAAAAATTACTTTGCGCAGGTGAAAAAATTACCTTAACTGAAGTAATGTCCGAAGCAAATACTCTAGAGGTGGTGGAACGTCAATTAGGTGATTTCAGTCAGAAAGGAAAAGATCAAACTGTTAATAAAATCAATACACAAGTGAAGGAAAGGACATTCATAAATAATAGCAAAAAGGCGTGTTTCCGATGTAGTAGCTGGAATCATCTAGCTTATGATGAGAAATGCCCAGCTAAAGGAAAAATATGTAACAAATGCAAGAAGGTGGGGCATTTTCAAGCTCAGTGCAAAGGAACAAGCCTAAAACGAAGCAATGAAGATAACAAAGCGGAAAGGGGCGGAGACGCGAAAAGATCTAAGAAGTCGAGCCAAAGAGTTGAAAATATAAAGCAGGCGAACGCGATAGAAGATAAAATTGATTATGTTTTCAATGTTCTCCATGATGATAGACTCGCTTGTTTAGTAGGTGGAACCCAAGTAGAGATGTTGATTGATTCAGGATGTCAACACAACTTAATAACAGATAAGACATGGTTAGAAAGTAGAGAAAAAATTTTGAAGACAGGAAAAGAAGTAAAAAATCCAGGAAAAACATTTGTTGCTTATGGAAGTGAAATCCCTCTTAAGTTATTAACGTCTTTTAATGCAGATATCCGTGTGGGATCAAAAACACAAAACGCCACCTTTTACGTAATAGACAAAGGGACCCGTAATTTACTAGGCAAAACAACGGCAATAGCACTAGGCGTACTAAAACTTGGATTAGACATAAATCAAGTTGAGACGACACCTTTCCCTAAATTCAGAAACATTCAAATACAAATACCAATCAATAATGAGGTAAAACCAGTCGCACAACCTTACAGATGAATACCGATTCCATTGGAAGAAAAAATCAATTCTAAAATAGACGAACTACTGCAAAAAGATATAATAGAAAAAGTAGAAGGACCATCTGAATGGATATCGCCGGTAGTACCGATTCTAAAAGCAGACGGGGATGTTCGTCTCTGTATTGATATGAGGCGTGCAAATTTGGCCATCAGGCGAGAAAATCACCCACTACCAACGATGGAACAGCTACTACCAAAGATACAAAATGCTAAAATATTTAGTAAATTAGATATAAAAGACGCATTCCATCAATTGGAGCTTGTACACGACTCAAGACATATTACAACATTCATATCTGGTAAAGGATTATATCGTTTTAAGAGGTTAATGTTTGGAATCACCTGTGCGCCGGAAATGTTTCAGAAAACACTCGAAAGGGTGTTAATTGAATGCGAGGGTGTAGTCAATTTTATTGACGATATTTTAATATATGGAAAGGACAAGCAAGAACATGACAAACGGTTACAAAAAGTAATAGAAACATTAAGGACGAATGACATCAAGCTAAGAGAAGACAAATGTATCTACGGAACAACCAAAGTTCAATTTCTAGGACATGAGTTGTCAGATCAAGGAATTCGACCACTAGACAAATATGTGTCGGCTATAAAAGATTTTAGGACCCCGATCAACATTTCGGAACTACAAAGCTTTTTAGGGCTTATTAACTATATTGGGAAATGGATTCCTAATATGGCCACCCTTACAGAACCATTGAAGCAATTTCTTCGTCGAAAATCAGCCAAAAATGCTGACATTAGGGATTCTTGGGGGAAAAGTCAACAAACAGCCTTTTGTGCTTTAAAGGCTGCATTGAGTGACATACAAAATTTGGGTTACTATAATGTGGATGACAAAACGATGGTATTTGCAGATGCAAGCCCGGTCGGACTGGGAGCAATCTTAGTACAGACAAATGAAAGTGGTCCACGCATTATTGGGTTTGGAAACAAAACTCTCAGTGATTGTGAACGTCGGTATTGCCAAACCGAAAAGGAGGCTTTGGCACTGGTGTGGGCTGTGGAGCACTTTCATATGTTTTTGTACGGCAAGGAAATCGACTTAATTACCGACCATAAACCTCTTGAAGTCATATTCGGTCCGAAGTCCAAACCCTGTGCAAGGATTGAGCGTTGGATACTGAGACTTCAATCTTATAAATATAATGTCATTTATCGTCCGGGAAAAAATAATATAGCCGATCCCTTGTCTAGATTATGTACCTATAACCACGATAAGACTCATTACAGAGATTACGTTCAGGATATTATTGACCATGCTAGACCAATAGCCGTATCGCTAAAAGATATTGAAGAACATTCGAAGACTGACATTGGTATACAAAAAGTGAATCAGGGCGTATTTAACAAAAAGTGGGATGACGCAGTAAAGGGTTACAAGCTATTTGAGAACGAGCTATGTTTCTTTGGTGACATATTGTTAAGAGGGACCAAAATAGTTATTCCGACACAATTACGACGACTTGTTTTAGATGCTGCTCACGAGGGCCATCCAGGAATGGTTGCGATGAAGTTGAGACTTAGAGCGAAGGTTTGGTGGCCTAACTATGATAAGGACGTGGAAAATTTAGTACGGTCCTGTAAAGGATGCACACTGGTATCGGCACCAAATCCACCGCATCCACTTAAGAGGAGAGAATTACCTACCCAATCCTGGGTTGATATCGCCATAGACCTTCTAGGTCCATTACCAAGTGGTGATTACCTTTTGGTTGTGATCGATTACTATTCTAGGTACAAGGAGATCAAAGCGTTTCGAGACATAAGCAGTAAGGAAATGATTCGCTTACTTAAAGAGATTTTAAGCCGTTTAAGACATCCGGTTTCCATAACTTCCGATAATGGCAAACAATTCATTAGTACAGAGTTCAAGACTTATTGCCATGAAAATGATATCAAACTATTTAATTCAATACCTTACTGGCCGCAACAGAATGGAGAGGTGGAGCGACAGAACAGGGATATCATTAAACGCCTCAAAATATGCCAAGTAGAGAGAAAAAGCTGGAAAGAAGCATTGACGGAGTATTTGACAATGTACAATCAGCATTCGTTAAGCATGCTCACTTAAGAAAATATTTCTGTGGCAGCGCAGCTAGTCACAAACCACACCCCTTCCTGGTTTCGCCCAATTAGAGACAATATGTATTTGTGTGAGTGTATTCACACAAATCCATATTGTCTGTTGAATGCATGACGTATAGAGACGCAAACTAATGTCCATTTTTTTAGTCGCAATAAAGGTGTCGTCAACAAAGCACGCATTTTGTTCCCACAAAAATCCATACAAACAATTTGCAACCTTACTGCCATCAAAACATGGTCGAAATCGAGCCGGATTACAGTGCACCGTACTGAGCGTCGAGAACAAAAGACATCGCATTCCTTAGATAAGAAGCGAGCCCGGACCGTCATAAACAGTGTTTTTTTTTTTTTTTTTTTTTTTGGGTGGGAAATCATCAAATGACTTCTCCTGCTGAGTAGAGCAGGAGGGCGTGTCAGACTTTTACTGACTAAAACCCACCCGTGTTCCCTCAGTAGCCCGTATGCCAGGGGCCGTGGTATCTCTTTCGAACAAACCCGCACCCCTGGCAGGCATTGGCCCTTGCGGACCCCACCAGTGGTTGCTGACATCTTTGACGGCGCGCGTGAGGAACACAACGCGCCGTCCCGTCTACCACTTTTCGGCCGCAGAGGATAGGGAGAGCGGCTGACGCTATACCGACACTCCTCTTCCCCTGCGGCCCCACCGCGTCCGCCATCAAACGGTGGCGGCCCCGTCCAGGCCACGGAAGGGAAGAGCGCTGCTCAGAAGCACCGGCACTCCTCCTCTACCGCAGCCTGTAACCCTCAGCCGCGATGCCTCCCATTCGACATCGCGGCCCACCTCAGTTGCGGTGCACCTCACCGCAACCTACTTTTTGGCCGCTACGTCGTCGGCTTTGAGGCAAAAGCCCTGACGAGCGGCCCCACCGTTGGGTTCCTCTTGGCTTCACCGTGGATGGGAGACCACGGTTACTAAGCCCCCCCGCAACGACAATGCGGGAACCCACTCGGGGGGGGTCATAAACAGTGTTTGAGGGTTTTTTGTGCAAGTTATTTACAATATTATTACAAAAGGAATCTACACATCGTAATATCACGTTATTTTGAAGAATATCACGTTATTTTTGTTGTTTACAAAAAAATCTCAGTCAGAACAATTACTATGAGTATTAGAAGAAGTAGCGAAGACATTACAAAAACACACAAATACGTAAACATAAGGCAGGTGTGCTAAAATTATAAATTTATAATAAAAAGCTAAATGGTTAAAGTCTGTCATTATGACACAATTTTGGATTGATTAATAATAACTTTACGATATGAGTGTAGATAAATACAAGTTGATGATAATTTCTGTGTAATTTTTATAATAACTTCTGGGTGAATCTTTAAAATTTCCTTTTGAAATCTTCAAAAACTCTATTAAAAATAAATAAGTTAAACTAAATTAAATTGCTTATTTTCCATAACTACAAATCCTTAAAATTGTTCTTAAATTTTAACACATTTTGTACGAAGATTACAGACGACAGTTTCGCTTTAAACAAAAATGTTTTACTAAAATGTTTTAATATACAGATACGGTTTAAATATCAACCATAAGAAATCTTTAATCCTGAACAGCTTATTATTAAATGAACACGAACTGAAAAATATATATTTCACTAATAGCTAATATTTCTTTTTTTCAATCCTTTCACTCTCACTGCGGTCACAGTGACTGTAAATAACAGCTTTAGATATTTAAGTAGAATGTAAAAATTAGCCCTAGTTATTTAAACAGATTTAGTCCTATGTGTTAAGTTCCTTATGTAATAAATTATAAGCATGCAAAGCTAGGCATCTAGAGTTAAATACATGAAAACCTGTTGTAAACTAAAAGTATACCAGAAACTTATTAGAATCTAGGATTACTAAAGTATAAAATTGTTATCATAAGACTAGAATAATATAAGCTATAAGTTTTTATGTTTCTCGGCATTCTGTCTAGTTTTAAGTGATTTATGAAAATAAAGTGCTGCCTTCCCTACACTGCACATTTCTAACAACGCCCGCCCAGCGGCGAACATTATAAATATAAGGCGCGCGTAGTCCCGGCGTTCATTCTATCGCCGCGCGCCGCCCACGCAACACATCTTTACACTTCACTCGCAGCATTGTCTTGAAACTCTGCAGTTTTATTTACCCGTGTCAAGAAACCTATGGTACTTCAAGAAAGTCTACAAAAAAAAGAGGAACAGCAGTTACACCTCTTTCAATGGTCCTTCGTCGTCGGATTTCAAGAAATCAAGCAAAATTATCAAGATTTCGTGAATCAAGCAAAAAGCAAGAAGATTTCAAGAAATCAAGCAAGAATTATCAAGATTTCGTGAATCAAGCAAGAAGATTTCAAGAAATCAAGCAAGAATAATCAAGATTTCAAGAAATCGCAAGAAAGAAACAAGTACGCGCGAGTTATTAGTGTTGGTCTGCTTAACCACACTAAGATACTTGGAAGCAATCATCATTTACGTACGCGGCCACCTAGCGGTGATAAACGGCCTTTACGTACGGAAGCATAGTGGACGACCTGACGACTCCACGGACCTACCAGGTGTCTCAGTCAGACCCCGCCGGTACGGTGTGGAACGCTTAGGGGCCACAAGTTGGCACGCAACGACGGGTGCGGGTTTCCCACCGCACTCTGATGCTCCCATAAGCGCCCGCATCCTCTGCCGGGAGGTTCCTACCCTTCCTTACCTTCTCGTTCCCATTCCTGGTCCGGCATCACCGCGGTAGGAGTCCGGCCAGGCAGATAGGCAAGTTAGGCGTCAAGAAACAATCAGTGAAAAGTGAAAAGTGAAAGTGAAAGTGTTAGAATTAAGTTAATTAGGTGTAGGGCCCCCCCGTGCGCAAAATGGAAAACGCACGTGTATTGCGTTCAGGCAAATCTACGCCTACCACAGACGCCACACCGCCGTCGGGCCAAACAGGCTCCACGGAAACAGAAACGTGGAGTAAGGGCACCAGCACAGAGGTTACGTCCGGTGACAGCAGCGCGCGCACAGATAGAATAACCAATAACGAAAATGCGATAGCCGATTTAAATATTCCTCAGCCAGTGAGTGCGCCGGGCACAGTTGTAAATGTCCCCACGGACAGAGCGAGTAGCCGTTTATCCGTATTAAAAGCCGAATTAGAGTTGTACAATTCCGAGTTAGCGCGGGCTAGGGCGGCGTCCGCGGTTGCGCTAAGTCGTTTGGAGATAGCCAGAATAGAACTGGAAAGCTCAAACGGCGCGGAGCCACCCAGTGTAGAAAAGTCCCGCGTTGAAGGTTGGATCTCGGATCAACACGTTTTTAGTAGGCCGGAAATAGCGAATAAAACTCATGTCCCGGGACAGCCCGCGCAGCCGCTCGATGCGAATACGAGTGAACCACGCGTAGGAAAAAACGTGTCAGCGAATAATAATCTTAGTGACATGTCAATGCTGGCCAACGCGATAGTGCAAGCGGTAAACTCGAACAAATCAGGCGCGTCGGTACCAAAGTTCATCCATGAGTTACCTCATTTTGACGGGACAGTCGCGGAATGGATGGCTTTTAAAGCAGTCTATAATGACACAGAGGCCATGTTCACGGACGTACAGAACGTGGCCCGCTTACGAAAAGCGCTGCGGGGCGCAGCCCGCGAAACGACCAGGGCGTTATTGTTCACGGTATCGGATCCATACGAGATAATAGATACGCTAGAAAGACGATACGGAAAACCCGAATTGCTGATACTTTCCGAGCTAGAGAATATCAAACGCATGTCTCGCATGACAGACGATGGGCGGAACATAGGTAGTTTCGCGAGTAAAGTAGCGAATACAGTCGCGGCCATAAAATCCCTTAAACAACCGCAATACCTATACTCGCCCGAGTTAGTTAATAGGATAGTGGAAAAGTTGAGCACTATTTTAAAATATAAATGGTACGAGTTCAAGTCCGACCACACTGGAGCGCCCGAGCTAGAGTTGCTATCTAGATTCCTAAATATCACGGCAGACCGGTGCGGCGCTATGTTCGCCTACGAAACTGCCCGGGAAGACCGAAAATCGAAACAGAAACCGCGCGCGGTAAATACGGCCCACGAAAAGAATCGTAGACGCGACCGCTCGTGCGATTACGATAGCGACAGTTCGTGCCAATCGGACATACAAAATAAAAAAACCGTAGCCACAGTAAACAAACATTCCACTAAAAAACACGCACCCAAGAAAAACGCGTCAAATGCGCCGCGAGCGGCGGCCGAGCCGACCCAGTCGGATAATAATAAATGCGTAATATGCGCAGGTAGCCATAACAATGCGGATTGCGCCGATTTCGCGAAATTAAGCGTAGTCGAAAGATGGGATTCGGTTAAAAATAACAAGTTATGCTTTCGATGCCTAAAAAACGCGCATATAAGAATGTACAAGTGTAAGTACATACCGTGCGGCGAGAGCGGGTGCGAGGCGTCTCACCATAAGCTATTACACGGCTGCTATAAGAAAGATGACAAACGACCACCTGCGTCTCTGCCTACCCGCGGCAACGTGAGCTCGATAAATCATCTTCACAGATCGAATACCTACCTAAAAATAGTGCCGGTCGAGTTGAGCGGACCGATAGGAACGATATCTACCCATGCCCTGTTGGACGAAGGTTCAACGATGACCTTGGTCGAACAGGAAACGGCGGACGAGGTGATAACAAGGGGGCGCGGTCAGCCCTTATCCCTAGAAGGCGTAGGAGGTAATCGAATTAACGAATCGGAATCTTGCTACGTAAAATTATCTATAAGGGGCTTATGTAATAGGAACTTAGAAACTATGAACGCGCGTACAATATGTAACTTAAATCTGTCCCCACAGGAGGTAAGCAGCGACCTAGTACGCAAATGCGACCACCTAACCGAACTGGAAGGAGAGTTGTGTTACGAGTTGGCCAAACCGACCATATTAATAGGCCAAGATAACTGGCACTTAATTACCTCCAGGCAGTTAAGGGTAGGCAACAAAAATCAACCCGTAGCATCGCTAACCAAGTTGGGATGGGTGCTGCATGGACAAGATTTAAGGCCGCGCCATACCGTCGCGGTAATAAATCACGTACGACCCGCGTTATCAGAAGACCCCGCGCTCCAGTTGATAAGGGATTACTTCAGTATCGAATCGTTAGGTATCGAGCCGCGTAAGCCTACTTCCGACCCAGACCAGCGCGCCTTAACGATCTTAGAGAAAACGTGTAAAAAATTAGAAAATTGCAATAGGTATGAGGCGGGTCTGTTATGGCGCTCGGACGCCGAGGTAATGCCGAAAAATAGACACCAGGCCCTCAGCCGTCTATTCAACTTGGAGAAAAAGTTAGATAAAGACGTAAACTTAAAAATTGAATATTCCAAACAAATAGACAACTTGTTAAGGGCGGGCTACGCGGAGGAGGTAGAGTCCGCGACGTCATCGCCACGTAGTTGGTATTTGCCTCATTTTTCAGTAATTCACCCACAAAAAGGAAAAGCAAGGCTCGTATTCGACGCGGCAGCCAAGTGTGGGGGCAAGAGCCTTAATGACGCTCTCCTAGCCGGCCCCGACTTGCTGCAATCGCTATTTGGCGTTTTGATTAGATTCAGAGAAGGTAGAATCGCGGTAGTAGCCGACATAAAGGAAATGTTTCTACAGGTCAAAATAGCCCAGCAAGACCGCGACAGTCTGCGATTTTTATGGAGGGGCGAAGAACGGGAAAAGCCGCCAAAGGAGTACCGAATGACTTCATTAATATTCGGGGCGGCGTCATCACCGTGTACCGCTATGTACGTTAAAAATAAAAACGCCGAAAGGCACGGTCAACAATATCCCGAGGTCGCGAGGGCCACAATACGCAATTTCTATATGGACGATTATTTAGGCGTCTTTCACAGTGAAAGCGAGGCGAAGCGAGTAATCAACGCCATGCATAAGGTCCATTTAGCGGCGTCCTTCGAACTCAGGGGATGGGCGTCAAACGTACCCGAAATAATAAGCGACGTTACAAACACGCGTAGCAGCGAGACGACCACGTTAGGTAAAAGCGACACCGAGCGTACGTTAGGTCTTACATGGAATCACGCACGCGATACGTTGGGTTTCAACGTCAACCTCAGAAATACACCCGCAAGCGTCATTCGAGGCGATTCATTACCTACCAAGCGACAAGTTACCAGCGCGGTCATGTCGGTATTTGACCCGCTAGGTTTAGTCTCGCCAATTACTATGGTGGGTAAATGTCTTATACAAGAAATATGGCGCAGCGGCATAGGATGGGATGACCCTATCACAAGCGAACATCACGTGACATGGCTATCGTTTATAAATAATTTGCAATTACTAAAAAAGTTAGAAATAAATCGGTACATACCTGCTACTCCCCAAGGCGAGGGGGAGTTACATGTTTTCTGCGACGCAAGTGAGAAGGTATATTCGGCCGCTATTTACTTCGTCAGTACCAAAACCGACGGAACCAAAACATCACGATTGGTTGTAGGCAAAGCTAAGGTAGCTCCGCTAAAACCTATATCTATACCGCGTTTAGAATTACAGGCCGCGGTATTAGGTAGCCGACTAGCAGAATCGGTCAAGCGCGAGTCCGATTACAAAACATTAAAATGTCACTATTGGTCTGACTCAAAAACGGTACTAGCTTGGATAAAATCCGACCCGCGCACCTTTAAATCATTCGTCGCACATCGGCTAGCCGAAATAGAAAGCTTAACCACGCCAGCGAATTGGCGATGGGTACCCAGTACCGATAACGCCGCGGACGATGCCACCAAGGGTATTCCTGTTAATTTCAACTCGGAACATAGGTGGTTTAAGGGACCCGAGTTCATAAGGAACAGTCCCACGTCCTGGCCACAGGAAAAGCCAATAGTGGCGCATTCACCCCCTTCCGGGGAAGAAAGAATTATAAAACAAGTTCACGTAACCATCAGACATGACGTCAGCGACTACTTACCTAAGTTAGAACGTTTCTCGAAGTATATTCGGTTAATTCGTGCTGCTGCAACCGTACTTCTCGCCGCCGAGGTATTTAAGGCCAAACTACTCAAAAGAAACACAAGAATAGAACTCGCACCAAACCACATAAAACTAGCAGAGCTATTGCTAGTAAGAAGGAGTCAATACAACTCGTTTGCTGAAGACATTACGACCATAGAGGCTGGGCGGCGACCACCGAAGAAGTCACCGTTCTCCAAACTCTCCGTGAAGATCGACCGCAACGGGATCCTGTGCTTGGATAGCAGAATAAAAGATGAGCAAAACATGCCAGTCCTACATGCCAAAGAAGGCTTCACACGACTGTTGGTGCATCACACGCACGCAACCTTCAACCATGGCAACCATCAAACTGTCATGAATGAGCTAAGACAGCGATACCACATAATAGGACTGCGCAATGTTATACGCTACATATGCAACCAATGCCAATGGTGTCGGACCTATAAGGGGATCCCCTCAAAAATCCCCTTAGGCGACTTACCTGCTGAAAGGCTGGCCCAAAATCAACCGCCATTTACTGCTACCGCGGTGGACTATTTTGGGCCCATGCAAGTAACAGTCGGGCGAAGACGCGAGAAAAGGTGGGGCGCATTATACACATGCCTCACCACGCGCGCAGTGCACATGGAGATGGCCACATCCCTCACGGCCTCTTCCATGATCATGAGTCTACGAAGAATGATAGCGCGCCGCGGAACGCCGACCGTGATATACAGCGACAACGGAACCAACTTCGTTGCCGCTGAAAAAGAAATCGCAGAAGCCATGCAAAGCAACGATCAGAGCCTGAGAGCCTTCGCTTCAGAAAAATTGATCACCTGGAAGAAAATACCCCCAGGTGCTCCTCACATGGGCGGAGCCTGGGAGCGCCTCGTCAGATCAGTGAAGACAGCTCTAAAAGTCACACTGAAAGAAAAATACCCACCAGACGAAGTACTGCATACACTGCTGCTAGAGGCCGAACATGTGATCAACTCACGGCCATTGACCCCAGTAAATCCCAACCTAGAAGAAGAAGCGTTAACTCCCAATCACCTCTTAATGGGACGCTCGAGTGGGATGTCTCCGTTTGGCTCCTTTCAAGATAATAAAACAGACTTGAATACGTGGAAGGCCACCCAGGCGTTAGCCGACGTTTTTTGGGCAAGATGGTCGGCGGAATACAAACCTCTGCTGACACCCCGACCAGGTTCAAATTCCCTGCATAAGAATGTGAAAGTCGGTGACATCGTCATAATAGTTGACAATACAATGCCTAGAGGAGTATGGCCAAGAGGAGAAGTAACTAAAGTTTACCCAGGCCCGGACGGGCGTGTTCGAGTAACCGAGATCAGAACTGCTGCTGGATTACTTCGCCGCCCGGCCTCTCGCCTCGTCGTGATAACAACAACGGACTAATCACTAATTGTGGTGGTGCTTGCGCACGAGGGGGAGATTGTAAATAACAGCTTTAGATATTTAAGTAGAATGTAAAAATTAGCCCTAGTTATTTAAACAGATTTAGTCCTATGTGTTAAGTTCCTTATGTAATAAATTATAAGCATGCAAAGCTAGGCATCTAGAGTTAAATACATGAAAACCTGTTGTAAACTAAAAGTATACCAGAAACTTATTAGAATCTAGGATTACTAAAGTATAAAATTGTTATCATAAGACTAGAATAATATAAGCTATAAGTTTTTATGTTTCTCGGCATTCTGTCTAGTTTTAAGTGATTTATGAAAATAAAGTGCTGCCTTCCCTACACTGCACATTTCTAACAACGCCCGCCCAGCGGCGAACATTATAAATATAAGGCGCGCGTAGTCCCGGCGTTCAGGATCGGCTCGTGGCTAGTCGCAAGTCGGTCTGTGTCTGACGGGCCGACTTGTGACCCCCCTCACCGCGCGGACCGCCCCCTTTGTGTCCCCTCTGCGTCTGTGCGGCCTGCGTTGCGGGCTGTGCGGGTGCAGGGGGGGCACCGGAAAAGCTGCCCGGCGTCTAGTCGCCGCCTGCGGTCGCGGTGGCCTAGCCCCCACCTGAAGCTGTAGCCCGGCGCGCGCCGCTCCCGAGCAGCGCGCGCCGGGCCTGAAGAGGACTGACCTGCTGTGCCGGGTGGCGCTGCTGCCGGTCATCGACAGCGCGCCGCCCGGCGCAACGCGCCCCAAGATTTGGAGTGTCCCCAAAGGGACGAAGAGGAGGGGAGACGCCGAGACCAGCTGCACCCGCCGGCCCGCTGACGACATCGGCGCCTGCGCGCGTTGCGTCCACGCCGTCGCCGAGCCGGCATCCGGCGCCGTCCGCTTCATCGCGCGCGAAACGGACTGAGCGCCGCAGCTCGTCCCGTGCGTGTCCCCATACCGAGCGCTCCGCTGCGCCGATTGCGCGCACCGTTGCGCTGCCCGCGTGCCACCCGCGCCGCCCGTGCGATGCGCCGACCGCGCTCGCACGCGCCCGCGCACCCCAGCCCCCGCGGCCCCGCCCGCCCGCGCCCCCCACAGTGGCCGCGCGCCCCCGCGCCGCCCGTGCGGCGCGCGAGCGGAGACGACTCCCGAAGCTGGCCCGAGCTGGGCCGGCTACGATGAACCGGACTTACCAGCTGCTGTTCGTGCATGCGGCGCCGCCCCGCACCCTGTGGCCCCTGTCGCCGCAGCCCTGCGCTGGCGGCCGCCGCACACGGCGCCCCCTGTCGCTGGTCGCCATCCGCTGGGCCTCCCCCACGGCAGTGGGGGTCTCACCTGGCGGTGGCTTGACCGCCGGGGTGCCGAGTCCACGAACAGCAGCTTCACAGGACCTGCCGCCGGAGCCTCGGCCGCCCCTGCGACCGAAGCCCGGCCCCCCCGGACCCTCCAACTGGACGGACAGCTGCGCTGCGCCGCGCGGCGTGCCCGCGCGCCGCGCGGTGCACGCGCCCCCTCCAGCCTCCCGCACGCCTCGCCGATGCTGCGCGCCGCGCCGCTTTGAGCCACGCGGCGCTGCCCTCGACCGAGGCCGCTGCACCACCGGAAGTGACCGAAGTCTGCGCCGTCGCCGCGCGGTGTGAAACCGCACTGCGCGGCACGCGCCTGTGCCTCCTCGCGCCACCCGCGCGCCCCCCCCGTGCGCTCTGTTGCGCCGCCGCCTCGCGTCGCGCTGCCCGCCTCGCGTCGCCGCCCGCGACTGAAGCCGCCACCCCGGACCCAACACCGAAGCTGTCCACGCAGGGACAGCTTCCATCGGACATAACTCGGCTGCTGCTCGGTGGTGTCCCTGTGCTGGTTCGTCGGCTGCAGGACCCTAACGGGTCCACCCGGCACCAGGGAGACGACTGCCGGGGTCGAACTGCGTTGTGCAGCGCGGTTCCCCTGTGCGTGACGTCACCCGCTGGGGCGCTGACTTACCGCCGGGACGCCCACACGCGGAAGTGGAAGAGCAGCAGCCACGGACACCGACGGCCCAAGAAAAAGGGCCAACACAACGATTGACCCGTCGTTACGGGTCACTGTAAAGCTGCTGCGGTCAGGGGGCGAAGCCCCGACACCGCCTGCCGCGCCCCCTTGCGGGGTCGCTGCGATTACCTCTACCCGGCGTTCATTCTATCGCCGCGCGCCGCCCACGCAACACATCTTTACACTTCACTCGCAGCATTGTCTTGAAACTCTGCAGTTTTATTTACCCGTGTCAAGAAACCTATGGTACTTCAAGAAAGTCTACAAAAAAAAGAGGAACAGCAGTTACACCTCTTTCAGTGACAGTTTTATTTTTTCAGGAGCCCACCGGCCTGGCTTTTTGAAAATATTTCTGTTATATTTCAGAAATTAAGGAGTATTTCTTATTGAAAATTATAGTTTAGTTTAATTACTTGATAAGCTTCCGAATTTTAAAGTGGCCTATGAACTGAGTTATTGTTATATTTGTCAAAATATACTTGTCGTACCCAATGCGGGCAACGCGCTTGTCACGTTTATTGTAGCATGGTTTGTCAACCTTTTACTAAAAGACGGCCAAACTCCAATCTTAACGTGCTGCCTCTTGCAAGCCGTTTGTTAACCACCCAACGGTAAGCATCCTGCACAGCATGCCCCGGACATTGGAAAGATACCTTGTTCGTGTAATCTCGTTATATTTATGATCAGTGGCGGCTGGTGGGTCATGGAACTGGTGGTGCACTTTACTAGCTCACTAAGTATTAGGGGTAATAAGTAAATAAAAATAATTTATTTATTTCAGATAGGTAAGTAATTTAAATCTAAACGAAAAAAAAAAATAAACAATAGCATTCAATTCCACGTAAACTAAACTTCGCAGTGACATTAATGAGTTGGTCATTCATTATGGCCGGCATGCAAACTTCGCCAAACCTCGGGCACTCTCGCTAATCTACGTTCGGTAATATTCGACAAACTTCGGGGGAACCGTGCGGCGCACGAGAATCGACAAATTACTCCATAATAGATACTCCATACAGTTATGTCAACTATCTTCTGTGTCACGCGCTAGGCGTTTTAGCTCGGATCTCATAGAAATGTATGAGCATTCACCGTGCGGTTCGGCATAGCGCACGAGAGATCTTCTGTACCACGAAAATGAGTCTTAATAGTTTAGCAAAGAGCTTATATTGTTTCGTCAGTTTTGTTAGTATGACATAGACCAAAACCAGTGGCCACAATGCGATTATTAAACATTTTGTGATTTTTTCTACACCTATTAAAATCTGGTAGTTCAGCGCACAAGTAAGGGACAGCCGCCTGTTTATGATTAAATAAAAAATCAAAGGTGTGATAAATAAATGGATAAAACGAATATTAGAACTATTAAAAGTATTCAAAATATACATTATACCTATAAGGAACACCTGCAAAACATTCGAGATAGGTAACATGGTTATAAAATAATAGGCATAACTTAAAAATTCTTTGTAATATTTCGCGAACGTATTTTATGGTCCTTCAATAGAAGGGCCATAAAGTATGTTTTTAAGCCATTCTATTGTTAAACCGGATTTTCAGAAGTTCCCACTAAATAACAATGGTATAGATAATGAACGTATTATTATTGCAGTTGCAAGAGTTCCGACAACAGTAAACAAAAAGCTCTGATAACATTGTATGAATTGCGCAAAGTATATTTGTGTTATTCCAATCATAATATAGAGCAATAAAAAAAATATTTCAATTTCAAATTTCCAACAAAATATCTAACTTGCTTCGTTTTTGTATATTTTCAAGTATATAACACATTGTAATGAAGATTTTTACTTTTCAATAGAACTGCGCAAGTAACAAGTCCCTCTTACGTCCGCGCCGCGCCGATAATACAGTTTTTTTTTTAAACGGATTTCTATGTTGACCTTGAAAGGCCGATAAACTTCTTAACCAGAATTTACAGAAATGACAATAATTATTAACATTTTATACCTTTATGCAGTGCCAGTCAACGTGCCTAGCGTGTCCGCTGCGTTTTGTATGGCGGCGGTATCGCATAACCATTGGACATCGTGAAAATTGGGGAGGCAGTGAAAGTGTTCATATATAACAAAACTTATAGACCTGACGGAACATTATTATGTCGGAGAGAGGAAAATATTAAAGTTGATAGAATAGATATAAATTGTTATTTGACATTATTATTCCAAATTATTGATAAATAATCTATCTATACTATTAATAAAGAGGAAAGATTTGATTGTTTGTTTTTTTGCATTGAATAGGCTCCGAAACTATTGAACCGATTTGAAAATTTATTTCACTGTTGGGAAGCTACGCTATCACTGGGTGACATAGGCTATATTTTATCCCCATATTCTCACGGGAACGGGAACTACGCTGTTGAAACCGCGGAGCGCTGCTAGTAAGTAGCTGAATAAATAGAAAAACGAACAAAAAAAAAAACATAAAGCTAATCGATAAGATTCTGTTTACGATTACTGTTTGATCTGTTGTGATGTCTTATTGCCTGTGGTAAAAAAAAAGTGACACCGTCTCTCTGGTCTCGTGTCAAACAAGGCATGAATTAGTTTTATTCTCCTCTGCTAATAAAAAACAAACCTAAAACCTATAAAATTAAACACATTAAGAACCTAAAAATTATTTCATTTAACTTAAAGCAATAATACATTTTCTAAGCCAAAAAGAAGATAAATATGAGTACGAAATTACTTCTTGTCAACAACAATAATTCATAAAGAGCTCATACCGGCCGTGCCTATTCAAAAATAATCTCACAAACTAGTGAACATAGCACGCGCCTGTGTGAGTGTCACACTTCTATACATCATTACTACGAACACTACTAAAATATGTTCCGTGCATTCTATTGGTCAAAACGCATGCATTGTGCGATCGAGTCGTGAGCCTTGCTACGCGATTATCGCCTTAAAGGTGAGCGTGCGGAAGAAGCCGCGATTGTACAATAGTACCCCACATAGTGTGACTGGGAAAACACCGGCAGAGCTATTCTTTCGAAGGAAATTTAGGGACAAGATCCCGATGATAGATATTGCAGAACAAAGTTTTGGAGACATGGATGTAAGAGACAAAGAACAAAAAGAAAAAGGGAGAGAGTATACAGATAAAAGACGAAGAGCACGTGATGTTGACTTACAAGTGGGAGATAAAGTATATGTGAAGAATGCCAATAAAACGAATAAACTTAGTCTTAATTTTGATACAGCCACGCATACGGTTAAGTCAAAAAACGGTGGAGATGTGGAAGTACAGAACGACGAAACAGGACAGCAGTTAAGACGCAACATATTACATTTAAAAAAAGTGGAGGGAGAATGGAAACCTGTGAACAAAGAAATCAATGGACAGAATTTAGAAATGGCAGTAGAAGAAAGATCAGAAGAGGAGATTGAAGATAACCAGGATTTAGAAAAATAGAATTAAGAAATATACAATTATAGTTGATTTCTAATCATGTAATCTGAAGTCATGGTGATAATAAATTCATGAAGTAAGAATGTGAAAATTGTCTCATTAAAGAAAAATAATAAAATAAGGAAGGGATGTAGTGTTTGTGAGTGAAAGAGAAGGAAGCATTATGTCATCTCTAGCGCACGTGCGGTCGTAAAGCAGTCAGTCAGCTGTGAGCGACGTGAGTGAGAGGGCACGCGCGTCTAAGAGCCGACAACATAGAAGGAAATACCACAAACGGTTATGTAGCTTCATAACATTCCTAAATCTCCAACACGCACTGAGCAAGTCTTTTGGTTTTTGTACTATAAAGGATGTCTGCAAAAGAAGACCTTACGTTATATTATGTAGGGTGTTTATAAATTATTTCATTCTGATTTAGAATTAACCTTAAAACATTTTAGTATAGGATTTTTTGAAAAACAAAATAATTCATAAACTCGAAAACGTGAGAATCAATGGTAACACTAGAGGTAACTTGTGGAGCGGTACTACTCAAACCGCACGCGCCGCCGACAAAGGAAACAGCTCGATCCATAAATTTTCAAAGCAAAATAAACTCTCGCACGTGGTGATACTCCATACGAAACTACATTTTGGAATGGGCGACTAGAATCAATTCTATTTAAATGTAAATATTGACGTTCAAAAGTGCCTTTTAAGTGCCTAATTGAAATAAATGCTTTGACTTTGACTTTGTGATTTTTCACAATTCTTAATCTGGCATTTTTTGTTTTGAATATTTTATTTGTTTACTAAACGATTGTAATATGATGCATTAAAATTGTTCGGTGTATACAAAGGGACACGTCAGAACAACTATAAATAAAACTACTTTTAGTTATGTGGGTATAGTGGATGGCAAAGAACATCGGCTCACAAACTTAAACCATAAATTCAGTTAATTTATTCTTAAAACAAAAATGCTGTTTATGCTGTGATCACGTAGGTATTGCATATTTCTATGAAACACCTAATTGTTTTTAGATAACCGACGAATAAATTCTACGCTGGGACCTAAAAACATCATGGTCATCATCATTCATGGTTTCAGTTTGCTCCCTGCCACCTTATGACCGCAATGACGTGCCCAGGCTGCATCCAAAAATTCAATCAAATATATTTAATGGTTTAGCTACTATAGCTCTTCAGAGATTGCCAAGATCCACAGTCGACCCCATCACTACTATTTAGTTTGTTAGAAAAAAACTCTTTTTTAATTGTATTTGTTAGGATTTATTTGATAGTTCCTAAATACGCCAATGCATTAGTATTGTACACATGATATAAATCAATATATTTAATGTACAGACGACAGTACATCAAGTTACCCCAAACTGTCAAATTTTTCCAATTGAACATGAAAATCGATCAAAGAAATTTGACAGATTGGGGTAACTTGATGTGCTGGCGTCTGTACTAAACTCAAACTTAACTACCGTGGAAAACCTCAAAAACGGCGCAAATATTCCAAACTTATTAGAACTTATATATTCGAGCCGTTTGGGGTTGAAACTCAAGAGCCATGGGATCCGAGTCCCCACTTAGTTTTCCGGGACATTCCCAAGCGGTTGGTGGTCGACTCTTCACGTGACCAGAGGAAGAGGGCTGGCATATTTTTAGCCAGACAGACGAACGAACGGACGGTCAGCGAAAGCTCAGGGATAGAGTTCCGTAAGAACGGGCAAGAAACTCCACGGACACTCTTTTAAAATCATGATATTGTTACATAGTTGGTTACATCATTATGTTGAAATTATCAATGTGAGAACGATGTGCATATTAAAAGCGTCCGTAATTAAAACAAAAATAAAATAACAATTCACAAATTAAAATAAGCCGTGGGAGCTAAGAGATGACCAGTCCCTACTGGCGGCGCCCGTTCACGAACATGACGTATGGATCAGCACGAAATGGGACCGGGCAGGACATGTCTGGCTCATGCTGGACAAACTGTGGGAAAAAATAGCACAGAATTGGTGCCCTGAAACAGTGAAGCGGACCACGTAGGAGATGGTGGGATAAGTTTGATCGGTTCCATCATAACTGGAAGGAGAACGCGCTCGCAAAAAATTAAAGGAGTAGATGAAGGATTTTGCCCGGGCGTGGGACAGCGCAGGCTAGTTATAAAAACAAACATTTGTGACATCAACACGGAGATGAAGCATCGATATAGATGTAAAAGAAAAAACAGCTCATAAAAATTTAGTTACTAACAGAAAGTCATAAAAGTACACCTTCAAAGATTTCTTGTTACTAATTAATATGTTCAATGATCATTCTTCAAAGTAAACGGGAATCCACTTAAGAGCTTGTCAAATTACGTTCACTGAAAATACCTATTAAAAGTTGGACGCTTCTCTTAGAACCACGTCTTCATAGCTCAGACTTCGCAGTTACCGAGAAATTTTGTTTGGTTTCAGAACTTTGCAAGACTTACTGAGCAGATTTTCTAGTTATTTGTGAAATACAAGTTGGCAGAGTTTAAACAGCTGTTAATGGTGATGGTGGATTCAAATTGGATTTTCTAGTATATAATTATGTATTTACCGATTTGACCAATATGTAAGTACATATATATCTTCTTATTTTTGTCACCTTATTTTTGTCACCCAGTAACTGGGTTGTTGAGGTCTGATAGGCAGTCGCTCCATGTAAAATACTGGTATTCAGCTGCATCCGTTAGACTGGAAGCCGACACCAGCGTAGTTAGGGAAAGGCTATGCATACGATGATATAGCAAGAATATAGTATATTTTAGTTGTATGACAAACCCAACTATTATAACTTTATAGCTGAGCTAGGTATTTAAAGGTACAGTCTTTTATGTCATTGTTATAAGGTATAAATTGCAATGATCGAAACGCGTTAGTGAAATGTGACGACTATAGAGGATGTCACAACACGAAAGCTCTCCACACTTTGATTAAGCAAAACCATTGCTAACGTTTACGGCAAACTGCGGCCCTAGCACGAACACGCGACGTAAACGCAACGTAAATTCGAACGGTTTTTATTCTAAAATACCAATAGATAGAAATAGAAATCTCTTCATTACGTACCCCATAAATTGGATGTATAAAATGGCTCGGAGGTCACGGGAACAATTTGCGGCTTCAGCTGTCTTGTATGACCTGCCAGGGGTGCGGGTTTGTTCGAAAGAGACACCACAGCCCCCGGCATACGGGCTACTGAAGGAACACGGGTGGGTTTTAGTCAGTAAAAGTCTGACACGCCCTCCTGCTCCACCCAGAGCGGGAGAAGTTATTTGATGATTTCCCACCCAAAAAAAAAAAGCTGTCTTGTATGACTCAGAATGTTGGCCACAAAATGGATGAATGAAAGGGAAATGCATGCAGCTGAGATGAGAATGTTAAGGCTCCGTGCATAAAATTCACTCGCTAGAGTTTAGGCAAATTCATTGCGATACTACGTTTGTGTGCACCGTTCACGCACACACGCCTAAAAGTCGAGCGTAGTGATCGCTTAAACAGTTTTGATAGTACACAGTAGTAGTAGTCGAGTTGTAGTATCCTATAGATTTATATTTTTTATGTTATTTAGGTATGGTTGAGAAATAAAAGTCTAGAATGTTTGTGTATATTCGTTTAGTATATATATCACAATAAACAAAAATGGTACAATTTCGTGTCATAAGTATGTAGGTACTTTTAGACATTCAATAACATTGAGGAAAGCATTTAACATAAATACGAGTAGTTTGCATATTTAGAAATTTAATTGTGACATCATCGATGTCAATAATGGCCAAGATAAACTTAGAAAGTTCAAAAACAAAAACAAAAAAACGATTGAGCCTGGGCCCCACATTTGAAAACTGTTTTTAAAATAAAATAAATAATACAAATACAATAGGAGAATTGGAATTGAATTAGGATAAAAAATAAAGTTTTCTAAAATACAAAACATTGAAATTTGAATTTGAATTTAAGGGTTTCATTTTCACAATTTGGCCAAGGAACCGTTAAGACAGCATAATATTTTTCTTATCATGTCTGATTGTCCTTCTTCAACATTTGGAACTACGGATTTTTTCGAGGTGTTGTCTAACTTTGAATCATTATCTTCCTCACTCTGAAAGATCAGTTTAAAATTATCTACGTGCAGTAGGAATATTATAAATTCATAATTTATTAATATAAGACAACGGCGAAATTTCATTGATTTCCTAAAATTAAGAACAATGAAGATACGAATGCGCTCGTAAATACTTATTTATGTAGGTACTTCTAACACTGATTGAAAGTAAAAACTTACACGTTCTTGAAACGAAGCCCTATGGCTTCGTTAAAGAATGTGTAAGTTTTGGTTGGAATTACGTTCTGCAAGAATTTGTCTGATACATGCCAATCCCACGTTTCGTCCTTTTTTTTGGTAATGCACTGGATGTGTTACTTTATTTCGACCATATCGACGTACATTTTCGACATTATCTAAAAAAAATATTAACATCAGTAACTTATAGGCACTGTTGGGCTCAATCACTGAAATTTTCAATCGATTGATTTGTCCAAACTACAAATTTGGTAACGGGGTCGGGGGCCCCCGTCGTCAGGAACGAAGTTCCTTACGCTTTTTCTTCAACTCCGAATGTAACGTAATTTACTCTATCTTTGAAATACTCGAAACTTTATTTTGACGTCACTATCGGCTTCAGCTCCTTCGAAAACCATGAAAACCACACCCATGTTAAATAATATGAAAATTTTCGCAGTCGCCATCTTGAATTTTTATTTTGACTACACCATCGGCTTCAGCACCCTCAAAAATCTCAAAAACGACACCTATGATGAAATTTTAACTTGTCACAACTGTCATCTGGGATTTTCATATTGACCTCATTAGGGGCTTCACTCACTCTTGGAAACCATAAAAACCATCTCTCTGTCTTTCTTTTTTTTCTATTACATCACAAAAACTTTTTGAAATTCCCACAGCTCAGCATAAAAATGATAGAAATTGTCATTTCTATCATTTTTATTACGTGACGATTTCTAAAAGTTTGCTCGTACCAAGCTCCGTTGAAGAACTTCCTTTCAAAAATCTTTTAAACATACAATCAAAATATGTATAACTAGCGGACCCGGTACGAAGTCGTTTCTTGCGACACTTCACCCAGGTCCAACAAAAGCTAAGAAGGATAGAGGCGACCCAAAAAAAAATACATTAGAATCGGACTAGCCGTTGAGGATGAGAAGAATTACGAATACACGCACACCGGTATAACATTAACATTTTGCAAGTACTTAAAATAAATATTAATACTTACCGGATCACGAGTGGGTTCCCGCATTTTCGTTGCGGGGGGGCTCAGTAACCGTGGATTCCGGCCACGGTGAAGCCAAGAGGAACCCAAAGGTGGGGCCGCTCGTCAGGGCTTTTGCCTCAAAGCCGACGACGTAGCGGCCAAAAAGTAGGTTGCGGTGAGGTGCACCGCAACTGAGGTGGGCCGCGATGTCGAATGCGAGGCATCGCGGCTGAGGGTTACGGGCTGCGGTAGAGGAGGAGTGCCGGTGCTTCTGAGCAGCGCTCTTCCCTTCCGTGGCCTGGACGGGGCCGCCACCGTTTGATGGCGGACGCGGTGGGGCCGCAGGGGAAGAGGAGTGTCGGTATAGCGTCAGCCGCTCTCCCTATCCCCTGCGGCCGAAAAGTGGTAGACGGGACGGCGCGTTGTGTTCCACACGCGCGCCGTCAAAGATGTCATCAACCACAGGTGGGGTCCGCAAGGGCCGATGCCTGCCAGGGGTGCGGGTTTGTTCGAAAGAGATACCACAGCCCCTGGCATACGGGCTACTGAGGGTACACGGGTGGGTTTTAGTCAGTAAAAGTCTGACACGCCCTCCTGCTCTACTCAGCAGGAGAAGTCATTTGATGATTTCCGAGCCAAAAAAAAAAAAAATGTGGTAGTCGGCGTTAAATTTCTGGAACATTTTTACGTAGAATCGCAGGAGCCCACGTGACTCCTGCGATGCAAATTGATACGTCCTCACGCTGGGAAGGCCCGGTCGTTTCTGACGGGATCGTTTTTTTTTTTTTTTTTTTTTTTGGAATTGGCATCTCGCAGTTGACCTTGAGAGGCCGTGACTACTCAACCGGACTTTCCTGTGAAGGTTTTTAGGAATCTAAAAGCCTCCAGCCAGGGCGTAAACCTACTTAAACCTAAAACGACTGCGCACTGAGGGCACCCCCTGTGGGGTACGAACCTCGGCTCAGGGAGTCGCTGGCGGGGGGGGGGGGGGGGGGCAGCTAGTACTATCAGGGACAGGCTGGATCAAGTTGATTTCATGATTATTAGACGGGGAATTTAAAGCTACTGGCTCAGCTGCGGCGCGGGCTGGCGCATCAACGAGCAAGGGACGGGCGGGGGTCTGATCGCTACTCGGGAGTCTTCGCGGGGCGCGAGGACCTCGGCGGCGAGGTCGGTAGGACGGTCGTCGTTTGTGTTTGTGTACTGTACTGGTGGCCCTATTCTTTTCTTGGAGAACAGTGATGGGATCGTCTGGGTCTGAGAGGACATGTTTCGGCCTGCGAATACTACTGATTCTACTGGGGACATAACTAGCGGCCTTCACAATCAAGGGATTGCGATGTATCTCGGCTTTATCGAAGAAACGCTTCGAGTTGCGTTTCATGAATTGAGCAATAGTGGGCATTTTCAGATCGAGATGGAGGATCTCGTTCCGAACGTACCAAGGGGAGCCTGTGGCTTGGCGGAGGAAACGGTTTTGGAGGGTCTGCATCCTATGGATGTGTCGGGGGTGCGTGTGTGCAAAGACTGCACATGCATACGTCATGATGGGCCTTATGCACGCCGTGTAAATACGCAATTTGCACTTGAGTGACAATTTGCTACGTGCGTTCAGAACAGAGTGCAACCTTCCGAGAGCGAAGGCGGCGCGTGAGCGCGCCTTCCTGATATGCTCAGAGAAGGAGAGGTGCTGATCTAGAATTACTCCAAGGTATTTGGCTTGCTTTTCCCAAGGGATCGGCTTGCCGAATATGGAGATGGCCGGGAGGGGGTCTTGGCGGCGCTGCGGTCTCTTAAAGAGAACCGCCTGGCTCTTGTCCGGATTTAGTTCGATTCGCCATTTCCTAAACCATGCACCGAGTACGTTGACTGCGGTCTGGAGGGATTTGGCTATCGCTTTGGAACTACGCCCAGAGTGGTAGATGGCCGTGTCATCTGCGAACAGAGCCAACTGTGCCTTACCACTCTTGGGGATATCGCTGGTGAACAGCGTAAAGATGAGAGGGGATAGCACGGCGCCCTGAGGGATGCCGGCGCGAATCGGGTGGGGGGATGAGAGAGCCCCTTCGATGCGATAGCGAAAGGTGCGGTTCGACAGAAAATCTCGTAAGATGAGTACGAGTCGGTCCGGCACGCCGAGTTTGTACAGCTTGTAAATCAAGCCGTTGTGCCAGACCTTGTCGAAGGCTTTCGCTATGTCGAAAAATACTGCACCGGTCGCATAGTTGCGTTGGAGACCAACGCCTATATGCTCTACGATCCGGTGTACCTGTTGTACGCAACTGTGCTGGGTTCGGAAGCCGAACTGCTCGTTGGGTATCAGGCCTTTAGTCTCGGCGAAGTCCCTGAGGCGCTTGTAAATAAGTCGCTCATAGATTTTTCCGAGGCTGTCCAGTAAACTGATGGGCCGGTAGCTCGCGGGCTCCGTTTTGGGTTTGCCTGGTTTTTCAAAGCCAATGACCGTGGCTTGCTTCCAAGCTTGGGGGAAGATGTTATTGCTCAAGGCTCCATTGAAGATGGTGGTCAAGAGCATGATCAGGTGGGCGGGTAGCATCTGGATCACCTTATTGGTGATGCCGTCAGCTCCGGGGGCCTTTCGGGGTTTCAGACCCTTGATGATCTCGTGAACTTCGTCCGGGGTGACGAGAGGTAATGGATCATCAGGGTCTTCGACGGGCGGGAGAGAGGTTCTACGTTCGACTTCAGCGTCCACCTCATCGAGGTGTGCTTGGTCTACAGGTAGAGAGCTGGGTGTGCATTGGGCCTCAAGACTATCGGCGAGGCATTCGGCCTTTTCGATGTCGTCGAAAGCAACGGTGCCATCGGGCCGGGTCAGGGGGGGCATGGTGGCTATTTCTCGGGTCTTGAGTTTCCTCTGGAGTTCCCAGAAAGCTAAGTGCGTGGGTTCCAACTCGCTCAGCATCTTGTCCCAGCCCGCGTCACGTAGCTCCGACATGCGTGTCTTTACAGCTCGCTGTAAATAGCGCATGTGAGCTTTGTTCGCGTCGCAGGGAAAGTTGCTGTAGGCACGAACGGCCGCGTTCTTCTCATTCAGCAGTTGGCGTACATCGTCCGGCAGCTTCCAGCGGGGGTCTTCCCCTACCGGAACCCGCCTCGAACAGTCGTTCAGGACAGATTGTACGTGACCCGTGAATGAGTCGATCGCGGCCGTTGTGTCCGCGAGAGAGTCGAAATGGTCGGGGATGGCGTCCAAGTGGGCGAATGTGTTGGATTTCAGCGAATCGCTTACTCTCCTCCAGTCTGTTACCACTTTGGTGAGCGGAGGTTGGTCGGTATCTGGGAGACCCGTGCGGGGGGCCAGATGCACGACTACCGGACGGTGGTCAGAGGTGAGCTCGTTTATTGCCTCTATGGAATTCAACCGTAGGTTGATCCTTTTCAGAATTGCAATGTCGAGTACGTCAGGTCTGTGATCCACTGTGTGGGGGAAATGAGTCGGCGACATCGGGGCGATGACGTCGAAGGACAGGGTCGAGCAGAGGTTGAACAGGTGTCTCCCTCTGGTCGATTCCCTGGAACTATTCCACGCGGGGTGTTTCGCATTGAGGTCGCCCGCTATGATAACGGAGTCGCTCATGCTCAACAGGGCGGTGAGGTCATTGGAGAACAGTTGAAAGTCCTCTGATTCGGTCTGGGGAGGAAGGTAGGCTGAGACTAGTGTGATGGGTTGATGACCCGTCATGCCCAGTCGGCAGACTGACACTTCTAATCGGGAGAGGGGGGGGGCATCCATAGGAATGCAGTGTAGGGACTTTTTGTAATAAATGAGAGTTCCACCCTTATGGCAATGTGCTCTGTCGTTGCGAACTATTTTATAGTTGGCAATTCTCGGGTCACGATAGCAGGGTTTTAAGAACGTCTCTTGAACTAACAGGATATCCAAGTGATGGTCGCGGAGGAACGTGGCGATCTCATCCCTTTGGGTACGGATACCGTTGGCGTTAAAAGTTCCTAGTTTTAGGGATCGGGGTTTAGTACGCGTAGGGGCCGTATTATCCATTGTGGTTCACGGAAAGTCTAGCGTTTAAAAGGGCTTGCGTAATGTCAGGGTACGCATCATAGATGGCGTATATCCTAAGGATATCGCCTGCCTTTGTGGCGGCATCTACCTCCATAGCCATCTGATGGGCACGGGGGGTGCAGAATGTAAAGAACGCGTTATCGAGCTTTTGATGCACGACGGCGGGGGACATGGTCATGGGACCGGCGTAAGTGGGTGCGGGGCGCGCCTCGGGGCGTGCTCCAACGCGGGGGTCGCGGGACGCGGGGGTCGCGGCGGCGGGGGGCTCGGCGGCGGTGGTCGCGGTAAGAGGTGCGGTAGGGGGCGCGGGAGCGCCTGAACCCGGGTTCTTGGACTGAGGGATGGGCGCGGGGACGGGCCTGGCTGAAGCTATCGCAGGGAATGCCTGCTGGTGGTTCAGGAAGTTCCAGGGGCTCGGTCTCTGAGGACTGAGCCTTTCTGGGAGGTACCCCGAGGGGGCTTCCCTTTGCTGGCGGGCGTCGGCACGCTTCGCCAGCTTGGGAGAAGTGGTTTTGGGTGCTTTCGAGCACCCCCTATAGTTGGCCGGGTGACCGGCTTCGCCGCATAAGACGCAGCTCGGCGGTTCCGTGCACAAGGAGCGGTCCTTGGGCCTGGTACAATCCGCTGTACCGTGACTACCTAAGCACTTTACGCACCTCGGGGTGGCGTAACAGTGCGATTGCGCGTGTCCGTACAATTGACACCTGTGACATTGGCCGATTGTTCTCGTCTTGTAGGGCTTTTCGATCCGAATGCCGGACAGGTTGCAAATCGTACGGAGATTGAATATCGGGTTATGGCCCTCAAAGGGCGAGCAGACTACGAGCACCATGTCGTATGGCACTCCGCGGCGGGCGCGGTGCATCCGGTGCACTTCGGTGTACGGGATATTTTGGAAGTCAAGGTCGGCCTTGACTTCTTCCACGGTGATTTCGACCGGAACCCTCTTTAAGACAACTCGTGTCTGTCGGTCTTCTGGGAGGGCGTACGTGTGGAAGGACACGTTACGGTTTCGGAGGAGTTTGGTAAGGCTGCGGTAGTCGCTAGCCGTCGGGATCGCTACCTTTATCCCTTGGAGGGTGGTGCGGGCGCTGGTGTAGGCAATCTTTTGCTCTAAGCTCCATTTGGACACGTCGGTCCATTTTGACTTGTCTTGGATGAAGACAGGGGGCGGAACGGGCACCTTTTTCCCCGCAGCGGCGCGGGGTACGGCGGTGGGTGCGGGCGCGGTCGCGGTCGCAGTCGCGGGGGTCGCGGGGGTCGACTCGGTCGGGAAAGGGGTGGGGGGGCGGTCTGTAACGAGCGCGGTTATTTTTGACGATCGCGTGGAATCGCAGATCTTCTTCTTACGCTTCTTCCCTTTGGATTTTGACTCGACTTGGGTGAAGCCCTCGTTCGGAGTCACAATCTCTTCCTCTTCATTCGAGGAGGGAGAAGCGACGGAAGCGACTCGCGTTTCGGGGTCGGAAGGGGCGTCTTCAGCGTCCATAAGATCGGACGCTGCGTCAGAGAAAAGCTCCTGGGTTGCCGGTGGAGCTGGTGCCGGTGAAGCCGGGGAATCATTAAAAATTATAACGGGCGCGGGGGGTTTATACGCGGTCGCGGTCGCGGTCGCGGCGGGAAACGTGGGTTTCTCATTACCCAGAATATGGTTGAGGCGCGCGCGGTCCTCGGGGTTCTTTATGATCGACTCCAAGGTCGCCCAAAAGGCTGCCCTGGAATCGGCCATGATTTAAAGGGAGGGGGTAAACTACTTCCCACTCATAAGGAGTGAGCCTAAGTCCCTATTTCTCCTAACAATCCTAACGTCTACTTCCCCGGGGGGATGCCCGGGGATGTGTGATTCCTCCCTGTCGGGTATAGACAGGGAGATGTGTACCTCGGGTGAGCCCTAAGCTTGTAAACCTGTTGCCAATCTTAATGTGCAACAGGGCCCTGTCAGTCTAGCGCGAGGGGCGTAGACACGCCCCAAAGACACTAGGTGTGTTGCTGTGGAAGGAACACTGTCACCAGTGACGACTAGGAGATCCCCCAAGGCCGTCGGTCTGGGACCCGTCCAATTCACTGCCTTGCCTTGAAGAGGTTCGGCGGGTGTGTTGGGACAACACCCTCTCGGTTTCGTTGGCACCGTAAGGTTTCCACCGAGAACCACGAAACTGTGGATTTTACCCAGAAGGGGCCAAGTGAATTTACTTGACGATTTACTTCCGTAAAGAAACAGAGGTTTGCCTTGAAAAAGACAGTTTTTGATGTAATTAATAATCCAGTCAATAATTAAATTAATTGAATTATTAATTCGGAGTGTTCGCAGCGGGGCGCGGCGAGTCAGGTTGGCGGCGGAGGATGAGTCACGCAGCGGTAGCAGGAGCAATTAGCACGTGCGCTCGGGGCGAGTGTCACGGGCTAATTGACGGGATCGATTTTGCGCGGTCGATTATATAGTTCACTTTGACTTTTATTTACGAAATGAAGTTGTTGTTTATTATAAAAATAAAATTTTGATTATATTCAATGGTTAACTTAAGATTAATAAGTAATTTTTAAAATTTCAATAAAGTGATTTTAAGTAATAGAAAAAAATACTTATTCGTCTAGCAGTTTCCTAAAAATTACGTTATTTCAATATTTATTTTCTGCTATATTTCGTACAAAGGTGAAAAAAGTGGTTCCATTATCTGCAAGTAGGCCATTCAATGATGTTATTTATTTATTTTTTTATGTCCAGAATTCTTTGTAGTTGTTTGTAACACGAAGCCAAACATCACTCGCTCGTCACTTTTTCGGAAAAGGGGCTGTGAATATTGGTGATTTTCCACTATTCTATAAGTTATTTGAAAAATCCCTTTCCATTACATGCAAGAATTAGAACTCCACTATTATAATAACAAAATAAAATGTCTAAATTTCGTTTCCCTAACTCACAACAAGTGATCAAAATTGACCAAAATCAGTGAATTTAGTGCACGGAGCCTGTGTTACATGAATGGATAGAATGGGAAATGAACACATAAGATAAAGAGTGAAAGTGGCACCGATAACTAAGGGGCAATTCTACTAATTTTAAGAACGTTCACAGTCTGATCTCAGTGTCAATCTGTCAAAAATACCTCGAGTTTTCATACATTTTTGACATTTGCTTGTCGCTGAGATGACACTGCGACTAGATTTTGAACGGTTTTAATTACGAGAATTGGCCTTCTGAAATGTGGTGTTAGCGTGCATTGACTTCCTGTGTACCTACAATGTTGTCATTTCATTAAAAATGTTCCAGCAAACACTGCTTTGACTTCCTGTTACAATCATCTTTTAAATATTATCTTTAATTAATATTGAACTACGGACTTCCGGTTGTCAGAGTGACACCTTAGGCATAAATTGCTAGAGGAGCGCACTGTCGGCGGAACCGTCGACTTTTGAGGTCGATGATTACTACTGTGTATATAGCAGTGGTGGCCCAGTGGTAACGGCCGCGACTTACGAGTTGTAGTTCCTGCGTTCGAACCCAGCCAGGCGCATTACTTTTTTGTAAATAATTTCATCACCACTGCTCTCAAACGATGAAGGAAAACATCGTGAGGAAACCGGCATGTCCTAGAACCAAAAATTCGAAGACATGTGACATCTACCAACCCGCACTGGGCCCGTGTGGCGAATTGCGGCCCGCTCCCTCTCATGGAGAGGAGGCCTGTGTCCCAGCAGTGGGAATGTTTATAGGCTGAGTATGTATGTATGTATATGTACAAGTGTAACTGTAAGAAATTTCATTAAAATTCAGTATTCGAAAGTGAGTTGTGTTTTTATTTGTAATCTACAAGTATAAGAACGTATGCGTTCTTATTTACTCCGGGTGTAATCACCCGGAGTAAATAAGAACGCATACGTTCTTATAGTTGTGTGGAAATAGCTTGTCATAGTTGGGTATTGTTGTACGGAGGAATGAGGAAAATGTCGTGAGGAAAGTTTTGAGTACGAATTTTGATGGTTATACGAGTAGGCGGAGACCAAAAAAACGATGGATTGACTGTGTGAATGATGAAAATACCCATAGATATAAGAAAGAAATACCGAAGGTAGTCAGTCGGGTACCATTTGTATATTTTCAATAAATGTACCTATACATTTATCATTACACTAATCTACAAAAATATATACCTACAATACCTCTCTCCAATAGTGACACAACAAGTATTTCCCATAGATATTAATTAAGTATTAAAACGAAGTAAATCCTTATTAATATTATTATATACGCGAAAGTTTGTATCTATGGATGTTTGTTACTCTTTCACGCAAAAACGGCCGACTGGATTTGGATGAAATTTGGCACACAGATCGATTATAACCTACATTAACACATAGGATACTTTTTATCCCGGTAGTACGTTCCCGGGTTTAAAATATAGAAAGAAATAAGAAATATTTACATAAATAAGTAGATCTTTTGAAAATTGGTATTCTAAACGAAGTACCAGGTTGTCATAACTTGGTAGGAGGAAAACGCTAAATGCCTTCGAAGTACCCGTGCGATAATTTCCGACATCCGCGCGGGCAAAGCCGTCGGCAAAAGCTAGTACGTAACATGTGCAAAACTGGTATTTTAAATTTTGAAACAGTTCGGATTTATTAACGTTTTATCACCGCGCGTTCGTGCTAGGCTCATTGAGTCTAACAGCATTGATGAACGTCTTGCGTCGAATTGGACCAAAATGGACGGAAGACGCCGTAGTCTCGTATTTCGATACAACTGTTTGTCTTTGGCTTGTTTGGTACAGGTCTATACTACTAGTAACTATTGTTGTAGCTATACTAGATATTGTGTGTTAGGTAGGTACAGTCAGTCTCAAAAAGATGCATTCATTTACTTGTCTACAGTCTTTGTTCTCTATTATGGTGTAGTCACAAAACATAATATTTCACATTATCATCTGCTTAGCCTTTTCCCAGCTAAGTTGGGGTCGGCTCCTAGTCTTATTAAATGCAGCTGACCACAACCCAGTCACTGCGTAATACTATAACCCTTGGTAAGACTGGTCGTCAGACTTTCGGGCTTCTGACGACCCGTAACGACAGTCAAAGATTCATGAATGACAGCCGGGACCAACGGTTGAGCGTCCTTTCCGAGGCACGGTGGGGTCTTGGTATGCAAAGGTGGTCATCGACAGACCAACCGCGGTAAGCGTAGCTTAACCTGATCGATTGACCCGTGCAGCTGTTATTAGTTAGTCACAAGACTAAGTCGGAAATTATCCCGCAGGAACGTACTACCGGGATAAAAAGTATTCTATATGTTAATTTAGGTTATGATCTGTCTGTGTGTCAAATTTCATCCAAATCCGTTTAGCCGTTTTTGCGTGATTGAGTAACAAACATCCAATCATCTTCACAAACTTTCACATTTCTAATATCACGGACTACCCTTTTTTACTTTTCGGGGTAGATTTTCGAGAAACCCTGATACATGTTATTCTTTATTTTTGGTTTAAGGTATAAATACTGAGTTTGGAGTTAATCAGACCGCGCGTTAAAATTCTTCGATACAAACTTTGACAACCCCCCAATCCCCCTTTAGGGGGTAGTTTAGAAAAACAATAAATGGCCAACCTCATAATTTACTTAACTTAGTATTTGTGCCAAGTTTCAAGTTTATTAACTCAAGGAATAAGATTTTTCATACAAATAAAATCCCCCCTTTTCACCCCCTTAAAGGTCGAATTTCCAAAAACCCCTTCTTAGTGCTCCCCTACATTATAAAAGGAAGCCGTGTGCAAAATTTCACGTTCCTATTCCTATATAATTTCGGCTGTGCGTTGATTGATCAGTCAGTCAGTTTCTCCTTTTATATAATAGGTCTTTACCTATGAAATTGCCGTTTTGTATGAAAAAATTTAAACGAATTTTTTTCATGAATTTTTTATTTGTATTAATCGAAGTAATCACCCATGCAATCAATGCATCTTTGCCATCGCAGTGGCAGTTTAATGATGCCCTTCTTAAAGAAATCAGCTGGACGGGAGGCAACAAATTCTTCAAAGGCATTTTGTACTGCCTCTCGGGTATTAAATTTTTTTCCCGCCAAGAAGTTATCCAAATTCTGGAAAAAGTAGTAGTCTGTAGGCGCAAGGTCTGGTGAGTAGGGCGGATGACGGAGAGCTTCCAACCCCAGTTCTTGCAACTTGGAGACCGTCTGCTGTGCAGTATGAGGTCGCGCGTTGTCGTGCAGGAGCAGCGGAGACGAGCGACTGACCAATGCTGGTTGGAGATGCGCCAGCTTCTCCATCATTGTGTTCAGTTCTTCACAGTACACATCTGCAGTAATGCTCACCCCGTTTGGTAAGAAGCTGTGATGAATCACACCGGCGCTAGACCACCAAACAGTGACCATCACTTTTCTAGGGGTAAGTTTTCGTTTAGGGCATTGTTTAGGTGCTGAACCAGGATCCAACCAACTTGCTGAGCGCTTACGGTTATCAAACAGAATCCATTTTTCATCGCAGGTAACAATGCGGTTCAAAATTCCTTCATTTGTGTGTCTGTTGAGCAGTGCAAGGCACGTCTCGACGCGTACTTCGCGCTGGCGATCATTGAGTTCGTGGGGCACCCATTTGTCAAGCTTTTTTACCTTGCCAATTTGACGCAAATGGACCAATATTGTTTTGACGCTAACGTCGAAAGCTGCTGCTAATTCAGCCGTAGATTGTGTATCATCAGCTTCCACAATCGCCTTTAATTCGTCATTGTCGACCAAAGTCTTCGGACGACCGCGAGGTTCATTTTTCAGGTCGAAATTTCCAGAACGGAAGCGAGCAAACCAATAACAGGTGGTGCGTTGGTTTGTAGTGTTAGCTCCGTAAACGTCGTTGATGTTGCGTGCCGCTTGTGCCGCGTTGCTGCCACGACGGTACTCATATTCCATAATTACTCGAATTTTTTACGTATCTATGATGACGAAAAAGATTGAAATGCGATGAAAATGTAACACTAATCAATAAAGAAATGACTACTTTTAGAAAAAAAAATCCATGTTTTTAAAATAAAATTAATTTGAAATTAGAATTCTTAGCCAAACAAAAATTATTTTGATTTGAAATGGCCAGTACTGCAGAACGGCAATTTCATAGGTAAAGACCTAATATATAGATTAAGTATTTGATTGTAGCACACATTGATACAGTATTATGGAAAACAAATTGTAGAGAGTCAAATGTATGTTGGCAATGAACTTTTTGATGCTGACTGTACTATAGATGTAACGAGTAAGTAAGCACGCCTATCACGCCTATTCCCCATGGGGGTTGGCAGAAACAACAGCAAGATTAGCACGAGCATCGATTTGTCGACAGAAGTAAAGACATGACTATTAACTAAAGTGATGTACAATAGGATAACCTAGGATAACATAGCTATGTTTTTCTATAAATTTTCACAGTTACGCGTTCTAAACGAATCATGATTTTGTAGATAATCGTATATACTTTGTGGCCGTCATGTAGAAAGTTTGTTGTCAGTGTGATTTTGACAGTTGGGGAAGAAATATTCTTCTGAAATAGTCTACATTTATAAGGACCTAGACGAAGATCGTTAGAAACGAAAGTAAAGTAGAAGGATATCTACGGTGCGATGTCAGAAATGGAGAAACGAAATGTCACTTTGTATTAAAAAAGCGCTGTCTATTATTCGTAAAAATAGAAAGCTACATTCTAAGCATGCTGAACGCTACCGATGCGTGGTGGGGGCACCAACGGTATCCTAGCAACGCAAACTAGGAAGCCAGAATAGAATATACATACGGCTTCCCAGTCGGGGTTCTTAGGGTATCACGTGACCACCCAACGTGCAATAAACGGGCTACGATGTAGTCTATTTCTTGCACGTTGGGTTATCACCAGTGATCGGAGTAGGTAGATTGATTTTACGTACTCGCATCATGAATAGTCATGGAAATCATAACATGGATAAGCTTTTTTTTCCGGGATTTCATTTTGGTACTTACGGGATTGAATCAAATATTGTGAAATTTGTATTTTTAAACTACTACATTAGAAATTTATAGAATGCTATAGATTTATTTTTTCGCATTCAATGCAATAACTAGTTATGAATATGAAAACAGGTGAAAATTATATAAAAAGCAGTTTAGATCATTTCAAAATCCCGGAGGCATATCCATACTAATATATACGTGCCAGTTCATTGACCCCAAATCAATCTACCTACTCCGATCACTGGTTATCACATGGCAAATAGAAGTGTAAGGCGAATGTTTTATTTCAAATCAAATTTGAATCTATACTAATCTACCATAGTAATATAATATTACGAGTATAAAGAGGAAAGATTTGATTGTTTGTTTGTTTGCATTGAATAGGCTCCGAAACTACTGAACCGATTTGAAAAAAAAATTCACTGTTGGGAAGCTGGGTGGCGTAGGCTATATTTTATCCCCGTATTCCCACGGGAACGGGAACTACGCGGGTGAAACCGCGGAGCGCTACTAGTATTATATTTACACAACTGCACGACGCAAAGGAGGTTAAGAAGCGTTGTTTGTGGGTGATAATTTGCCTATGTATGTATATTTGTTATTAATTGTGGCGAGACGAAACGTGAGGGCCGATTTTGATGATTCTCACATCAATTTGTCTTAATCGTGTGAGTATCACTAAAGGCATGATTGTAATCCAAATTCAATATGGCGACAACCAGACGCCATTATTATGAAAAATAATTAAATGTAAGTCGACGAACTATGTCAAGAATCACTGAATAGGTCTTTGAAAATCACCTAAAGCTTTTTCTAATTATTTTAAATTTGAATGACCGTTTAGGATTTGTAAATATTCAGTTCAGTCAATTATATTTTTTAAATTAAGTGATGACGGCGTTTCCTTTCTGACTACTCTGCGTAGAAAAGACCGAAACAAACACAGAGGTCACGTTCTATTTTAAAGTCCAGACATAACATTGGTCAGATCATGTAAGGACCATGTAAATTGGAGTGTGTGTCTGAAATGGTCTTTGAAAAAATAATTTCGACGAATAATGTAACGAAATTATTTTTTCTATTTAAATATATAAGTAAATGAATATGTTTCTTAATTATTTTTAGTGAGTAAGGATTTGACCTAAACAGGGTTTGTTTTTCTCAAGATACTTAAGGAACCGTTCGACAACAACACACAATACACACAATATTCCTTTTAATGACTTTATAATCTTGAACCTGATCCCACAAGGTAGACCGATGACCTTGCGAAGGCCGCGGGAATCCGCTGGACGTGGAAAGCACAAGAACGGTCAAAGTGGAGGAGCCTGTGGGAGGCCTATGTCCAGCAGTAGACGTCTTTCAGCTGATGATGATGAATTTTGAACCTAAATACAGTAGGGATATCGCGGACAAACTGTAAAAATACATTCAGCACATGATTCTTGGAGGCGACTCCGTCATCATCATCATCATCATCAGCTGAAAGACGTCCACTGCTGTACATAGGCCTCCCTCAAAAGGGGTGGTTTTGCCATAATCGCAACGCTTGACAGGCGGGTTGGCGATCGCAGTATGGTGGTAAAATGCATAGAGAACGTTGCTGCCCATTCTCTAGTAGTCGCCTTCTACCCAACTAGCAAAAAGTGGTTTTTAAACTATCCTAGAACCATCATTTATCGAGGACTATATGAGACTTATATCCTCATATAACCCTGGAAAAGGGCCCACTTTATAAGTCTACTTTTACTTATAAGGTATTTATATCAGACCGCTGAAATGCCATATACGACTATAATGCTCCTGTAATTGAGTTACGTCAATGCAATTACTCCTGTAAATCTCAATATAAGTAAGTTATAGTCAAAAATGAGATTAGAAATGTATATTGTCAATAGTCGAAGTGAAGGTATCACTTGTTGTGCTCTGTAAAAAAATATTTTAGGGTAGTATTTATATGAATCAGAATTTATTAATGTCAACCTTAGTAGAAAAACAAAATCTTATTGTTGTCAAATTGTTAGTCTTATAGCTTAGTCGTCGGGGAATGTAAATTTTCTGTGAAATCTATCATGGTTTTGATAAAAAAATAAAGCGCCTCTTGAAATTTGCTTATTTACATTTTAGTATTAATTAATATTAAATAAATATTATTAGGGCAGCTGCCATTTTCTTGGTGAGCATTTCCAAGTACGATATAGTGCTAAAATAAGTAATTTTAGCATTTCCAAGCGTGACATAATACCAATATAAGTATATTGGTTCTATATTGGGTTATCTCAAAACCGAAAAAGATTCGCCATTGTTACCGATTAGGGTTCCGCAATGACCAGATGAAAATCGATTGATATTTATAGATAAGTAAGTTAAAGGAATAATTTAAGGGTTTGTTCTACGTGCAAGGTTAAACATCAGTTTAAACATGGTTTTTATTTAACTTAATTATATAACAGGTTGCCGATGGTTTAAACAAGACTATGCCGGATATGTTCCTGGATATCGATCGATTTTTAACCAAAAAAGATTTCCGACCTTGAAAGAACTTAAAAAATGGCCTCGGAGTGTTACACATTTCTTGTTGTCTGAGATATGTCCCGGTTGTCACAGCGTGGTTTCTATTAACAGTGTACATCATATAGGCCGAAACTGGTATGTCGAACTGTTGAAAACTGGTAATCCATCAACATTTGTTTAGAGAAATCTCATTTGATAAACAAGGAACATTGTGATAAAAAAAATTCAAACATTTGATCAAACCGTTGTGCTAATAGTGTCCTGGGGCTGAAATACTGATGTGTAGGTTTTCTCTATTGGTATCTAGTAATGTTCGTGCGTCTTTAGGCAAAACATTGTTTATATTATTATTTAAAATTTCAAGTAAAGAGTTCAATGCAGCATGAGAAATATTGAAATCTAAGGCCAAGTTATTAATAGAATCACGCAGTTCTAAATTTTGTTATAATCCGAAAGTTCTTCCTTATGATCACTTTCAACATCGCTCAAAGATTTGGTACTTTCCTAGTCTGAACCTCTTCCATCTAAAGTAGTAAGTACTACAATTATCTTGCCGGAACCCTCGCTAGAATTCGCGATACGGTCTTCACCAGTTAAATTTAAAAAATCGTTGCTCACTGTGGTTAACATTTCTTTATATGTTATTTTTTTACTTTTCTTTTATCAGATCGACTTTTTTAAACTGCTTCCACTTATTAAAATCCATTTTCAATATTTGTAGACAAAAACAGTTGTAATCAAAATGGTTGATGTTAAATCCTACAATAGAATTTGCAAAACTATAATAGCGTGTTTTCACCTGTACTGGCCGTTTCAAGCAAAAGTGGCTTCTTAAGAGATTTAACCAGGATTGTTTGAGATTACTTAGACAATAACACTACTGTGGAATACCTATATAAATATGTCTAGGTTAAAACGGCATACGATAAATCGATATAGAGAACACTTTATCCTACCGAGTGCTGTTATAATCTTGGTGATCAATTATTTTTTAAACGTGGATATGAAATTCATTTAACGCTTACTTTTAAGTTTCTGTAAAACCAAACCAGATACATAAATGATTTACAGTTATTTAACTTTAATTTACTTAAATTGGTCATACATTTTTAGCTTATAAGAGGTTATAAGTAAAAATAACAAGAGTAATTGCTCCTCAGTGTATATATTCCTGGTACATGCTCCTACAGGAGTATAAAGATTTAAATGGTCCGCAGATGATATCTTATAGGCACATATAAGTCTGAGTTACCGGAGTAATTACTCCTGAGTGCAATTACTCTTGTTTCATGCTTTTATAGGAGTCTTGATCCTATATTTGTCAGGAAATATGATCCTATATACCGATATAAGTACAAATTTTAGGATTAAACGTACTTGAGTAAAAACAGCATGTATTTATGCTGTTAAAAGCGCAGTAGCGGCCACCAAAACTATCATCGGAGTGTTATAAGTCCACGTAGCATTATAAAATCGCATTCCAGGATTATTTTGCTTGTTGGGTACGACACCCACGGGAAGAAATGGGATGGTGCTATTCTTTTACGTCCGGCACCACACGGAAAGAGAAACGACGACTCCGAAAAAGAAAAAAAATAACTGCTGTTTCACAAAAGTGCATTACCTGCTAGAAACAGCTGGTTTTTTTTAATACCCGATCAGAATCACATACTGTTTCCATGGTAACAAGTTTTGCGTCGATGTCCCTGCCACCCTGTACAGCCATGACAAACTTGCAACCTAAATGATACGCGTCCAGTTAAATAGAGTTCTAAACTTCTGCTTCCAATCTGCATGGTATCGTTCGCTGAAATGGGACCAAGAGCCAATGTTGGGACGGTTGGGACACGCGACGGACTAAGCTCTATCGGTGAGCCTCGGTTTGATATGACACAAATGGAAATAGAGGGTTTGGTTAAGTCGATATCTTCGGTATAGGTAGCTGTTATTTTTGTTTTTGGTGTTTTGTTGGAACATTAATAGTATAAGGGTGTGTACAGACCTGGCGAATGCGCCGCTCGCGAGCCGCTTGCGAACTGTGCGCGTGTTGCTCGCGTGCGGTTACAGCCTACTTTTGGCACGCCGCTCTAGTGCAACTTCGGCAAGCCTCGAGTGGGGCGCTCGTGCAGCGCTCGCGCAGCTCGTACATAGCTTCTTTCGCCTTGAACTAAATAATTATACGGGCGAGGGAGGTGCACCGCAAACGGCACGCGCGCACCTCCTGTGCCGCTTGAGTATGGCGAGTAGCTTACGCGCGAGCGGCGCGCGGACGGCGCAAGGTCTGCGTACGAACATGAAATGCACGCGCCTGTCAGAAAAATGATGTGGTTATATATATGTATATTTATTTATAGTTGAGTATATGTAAACACAAATATTAAAGTTTGAATGTCAGAATGGTTACTGCTTATTTACTGTGTATGAATGTTCTTATGAATATGTAGGGAAAGGATTTCATGAAGTAAAGCACAGAAAGACAAGACTAGATATTTATTTAAATTAGGCTTGTCATTATTAAATCAGAAAGCTAGTTGTCCGTTCCAAAGCTAGGTCTTTCATGGAGAAGAAGGACAAGAAACTCCATGGAAACAGTACAGATATATTCCATCAACATAGGTATCTCTTACATTGCTATTACATTTAATTATAACTCTTGAAGCTATCCAAGATAACTCGGCATTATTACAACAACATGGTATTTAATAAGCAACTATTATGGTATAATAACAAATTACTTAACTTACATGGCATCTGGTTGATTTATTCCACACAACAACGGCAATAGGACTAACCAGCTGAATATCTACTGAGCAACTGTCTCGATAACGTTATTAACATCCTTTTTATATCCTACCAATATCATTTTACGTTAAACATTTCCCGCCATTTTGAACAAGTTACAGATCGTCACACATTTTGGCTTAATAACTTCTAACACAGATATTATTAAACAAAGGATAAGTAGTGAAACCGTTTTAAAACATTTTATGGTAATTAAGCAATTTAATAAGAACTGATTCGTAATTTAAGACAAATAAAAGTATCTATCAATGTGAACTGTGAGTATGTTGCCAGTCATTTGAATCAGCGTATTATATTAAATAACATTAGAAAACCTTAAATTAAATACAAATATAATTAAATACTACGTAATCATTTATAGTAACAACATCCAAGTTATTTTCAAAAGCTAAGATAGTTATTTTTGTAAACATGTAGTCAAATTAGGTACTTCTACATTTGTTCAACGCTTTGTTTATGTGACAGATGAGTTCAGATGACATTATCACCACACAATATTACAATAACAAAATAAATAATCTAACACGCGCAGTTCGCAAGCGGCTCGCGAGCGGCGCATTCGCCAGGTCTGGACACACCCTTAGGTGCCTCTATGTCCATGTATACTTAGCTTTGCCATACTTTTAAAACACACTGTATCGAGAAAAATGTACCTACATTTACAATAAAATAAAAATAAGCCTTTTGTATTTTATTATATGATAATTAGTTCATAATGGTAATTCACCTACCTTTTTTTACTAAAATAATGTTTACCAGCATTCACATATTTTGTACAGTCCTCAGTCCACAGTTATTTTAACTCTCACTTTGCATCAGTGTCACAATCACACTGATCTTCTTTTTTATATTAGCTGTTGGATTGGTACCACTGAGACTTTTGTTAAAATCTCAATGATCCCTATTTACATAACGATACGGTACATGTTGCGGTGCCGCTATCAGAAGTAAAATAGCTGTATGGATGGATAATAAAAAATTGTAAACCTTTCGTGATAACTTTTAAATATGTACAAAATTAAACTGTTTCACAAAAAAAATGTACAAACATTGCAATCAATCAACATAACCTACTAATAAATTTATGTAAAAAATTAAACTGGTCATTGTAGCAACTCCGCTACGAATTCTCGTAGCAGACTATCCTATCATGCTACGATGCCGATGGCGTAGCCGCTACGCCGAGCAACGTACTTACTTAATAATATGAGTGATTCGACCAGCTACAGATAAATAAATAAAATAAAATTAAAAATTTAAAAAACCCCCGACCCAAACAAAAACTCAAAAAAGTAAAAAATAATATTTATAGGCCTTTTAATTTTAACGTAATATTTTGATCAGGGCATTGTCAAGTCGGGGGACGGCTAGGCCTCTGTTTGGCGTTTTCATTGACCGTCCCCCGACTTTTTTTCATTTATCTATAATCTATTCATTGAGACCTTTTCAATGAGCCCAAACACGATACTTCTGCTGTTTGTTGGTGAATAACTTGGGTTTCCTGGAAATTCCAGGTGTTTCTCCAGCATCAGTTCAAGGTTATTTTATTCGTCTAATATCATAGAAGTAATAGAATCCCAAATTTTGAGTTGATCAGATGCTAAAATCCGTTTTTCAACCAGAAAAGAGCTGATAATCTTCAAACGGCTGAACCGATTTTGATGAAACATGTCTAAGAACACTCCCGACTAATACACCTTTCAAACAAAAAAACTAAATCAAAATCGGTTCATCCGTTCGGGAGCTACGTTGCCTCAGACAGACACACACACACACACACACACAGACACGTCAAACTTATAACACCCCGTCGTTTTTGCGTCGGGGGTTAAAAAGAGTTGTGATTGTGATGTGATGCGCTGATACGCACGGGCGATTTTTAACACGATTTTTTTAAATCGGCCACTGCAATTTGAACTTTCGATATTGAGCCGAGCATCGAGAATTCAAGAGCGGGCATTCCAGCACTTAAAAAAATACGCCGTTGAATTTTCAAAATCAATCGCGCGATAAAAAATCGGCACACTGAATGACGTAGGATCGTAAAATGTGTGTCGCAGTCTGTATCATCCGAAGTCTGAAGTCGAAAGAATGTTTGTTACTTGAAACTATGACGAATACACTTTTGAGTCAACAAATTATTGTATTTTATCGAGCTAAAATATAAAATTGAGTCAACAAATTATTGTACTTTATTGAGCTAAAATATAAAATTGAGTCAACAAATTATTGTATTTTATCGAGCTAAAATATAAAATTGAGTCAACAAATTATTGTACTTTATTGAGCTAAAATATAAAATCTGGAAAAAGGTGGTCTGATAGTGGCATTATCTTTATAAGCCATGCCACACAAAGATAGTCTAATATTAATGTGAAGTTTTTTGCTTTCTAACAAACAAAGCTTCCCTTTTATCTTGCCAACGGTCAGACCGGACAGAAATAAAAAAACACGGAAGGCTAATTAAATTGCAAAGACAAAAACCTCGTCCGTTGCTTCCTTTGAGTTCTTTGTGAACGACAAGTATGTAGACTTGAGTTATTCAACACAGTTAATTACGCTAATTGTTTTTATCTTCGCGGAATTTAATAAAGTGACTAATATGTATACAATGAAATGAACTTATAGAATTTCATTACACAATGTACACGAAGATATGTGCAGTCATATCTAAAGATCAAACGAAAATAAACTCTATAGTTCGGACGTATGTTTGAAAATCGTGTGCTCGAAATTGTATTAGGAGATGAATCCAATGCGTAGGTAGTCCATGTTGGGATTTTAAAACGAACCATTTTCAGTTACATAACATGTACTGCATAAACGACTATAATTTCAGCTCAAATGAAACCAATAAAGCCTTTTCAGAAAAAAAAAAAAATGAAACATTTCTGAGTAAAACACGCGGTGATGGTTTCGTGAAAATGTAAATTAAAATTTTTGCTGGAAACGTGGAATTAATATTCATAATAGTTGTAGTGAAAATATCTGCGGGCAGAGTATTGATCGTGGCCCAAAACGACGCATGTACGGTTATATAAATGTAAGCTTTTGACAGGAAGCGCACGATGTCCATGTTTATAAAATGTGCAATGTTGTGTGGACCGATTTGATATTTTTTTTAAAAAGGGGGACTATTTTTTTGTGTTTGAACTCCGTCATTTATAAACCGATTTGAAAAAGTCTTTGTTTTGAAAGGGTCTACTTATCAAGTGGTCCTCCATATCGAATAAGTTTTGAATAGTGGTTTTAGAGTTAGGTTCACTAATATGTATTTATCCCAGTTATTGTATGTCAATGACGTTATGATAACATCCTGTCACTGGTAGGTACTTAGCAAGTAAGGCATACGACTTTTTGTGGGGTAGCTACCAGAACTACAAAGGAAAAAATACACAACTGATTTCCAAAAGAAACACTACAAAGTGAAAAATAAATAAAAAATTCGGAAAACAATAGAAAAAAAAGTTTAAATACCAAACCAAAGACATCGTCTTCCGAAATTAAAATTATTTTTCACTTCGTACTTAGTGGTTTCTTTGGAAGTTGGTTGGTTTTTTGTTTCAAAATGCTTGTAATAGTTCGAATGAGGATTTTACGGAAAGAAAAATTGGAGGAACAGTTTCCCGGCAAATTCCGGATTAACCGAACGTCATTTTTTCCATGGAACTATTGCTAAGACAGGACAACGTTTGTTGGTCGGCTAGTTTTAAATAAATTCTGGATTCAATTTGTGACGCAACAAAGAGCTTATAAAAGGGTAGTATTATATGTGTAGAAATACATAGTGTCAACTCATTATCGACAGCTTTAAAATTCATTCGAAACGTGGTCATTAAAACTCGCGCGTGCTTTGGATTGCAAAATAAAACCGTTGGATTCTGTCTGTTGTCACAGGAAAATCTATCGCCTAATATCCTTCATAATTAATGTGATTGAAAGTGCGTTACGCAAATATAGTGCTGGTATGTTTTACGTCATACCATAACAACTCGTATAATTGTGTGGATATATGTAACAAGTTGTGCTATGTTATTCCTGGATCCATTCAGGGACGTGAGGTGTGACCTGTTTTCGCCGTCACTCCTAGTCGTTCAAATGCAGGCTTGCGGGCACCTCTACGTCGCCTCACAGGCAATTTTTATAAAAAATTATCTAACTTGGATTCATTCGCTGTATCCGTAGGAAAATTTAGAAACATATTGTTTGAAACAATAAAAAAATCGAGATAATAACAACATTGCATTAAAATCTCCATATGTGGTCCTTCTGCTGTAATCTATGTGTATTTTATTTCATGTTCTTATCTTTCTATTCTATCCGACTTTTACTTTGTCAACATTGTCTTTGTCTTTTGTTTAGGTATATGTGGAGAACGTTGTTGGTTGCACATTTGTATAACTCCTTATGTACTATTTATTTTAAAATATAATGTGTAATTGTTTGTTCTTCCAAATAAATAAAATAAAATACCTTTCCGCCAACTCGTTTATTTCCCAACATCATCTGTCATGTCCTGCGATAGTTACTGGCACATTTCAGATTCATTGGATGCAAGCATCCCACGCTACAAAATGGCCGTCGCTCATCTGTCAACATCACCTATATTGTGTTGATGAAGGCTTTTACACAATTGTATGTATGTAAGTGGAAAACATACCCGTACGTGTATAAAGTTGCGATTTTGATCCTTATCATCTATTCTTACCGGTGTTCAGCCCTGGATCTAAGGAGGGGCAAACCGGGGCACCTGCCACGGGCGGCAGTTTCAGAGGGCGCCAAAATAATAATATAGTATGATTAAAAATAAATAAAACTTGCTCCACAAAGCGCCTATCATGCGAAAGACCGGGTGGGTCACCGTCGACATGTAAGAAAAAGGCGCCACACAGCCCACACCTAGTTAATTTCTTTCAAACGCGAGAGAAGGGCGCCAATAACAAGTTTCTGCCCCGGTTCGAAAAAATCGTAGATCCGGGGCTCCCAGTGTTATGATGAAGACCACTTCATAAAAAGAGGATTGTTTCTTTTTTGTTTGTCTAAATGAATAGCTCTTACATGTATACTCTACTCTATACACAAATAAATAAAAATGAAGTGTCAGTTTGTAATATCATAATAAAACCTTCTACTAAATACTTACATAATTATGAGAGTTATACATGGGACTAATCACATTTTTATTTAAGTCTGTTTATTCTGGCAAATATCCAAAACGGCTGAACCGATTTTCACGGGACTTTCACTGAGAGATAGCTGATTTTATAAGATTATTTTAGAAAAAGAGTTAGGCCTTCGCGCTACTAAATAAAACCCATTAAATCATGTTTGTTCCGGCTAATCTCTGAAACTGCTGGACCCATTTTGATGAAATTGAAGCTAGTCTATTTATAATTGCAATGTTATCAGATATCGTCTCTTTTTCAGTTCACAGAGACACAGGTCTCTTCTAAAATATTATTTCAGTGTTTCTTGGGATAATTGCGGTCTTACCTGTAATACGACCTACTTACTGTTTAAAAAATCCTTTCACAATTTGCATTTGGAAAGGGAAATTTTCTTTACCATCACAAGACCCTTAAATTTTGCGATATAATTCTAAACTTTAAACCAGACGAGTCCTCTAATTCCGCGCAGCATATCCACCCGAGCAAGGACACACAGATCACAAGGCATTCCTGACATAATCGCAGTGCAGACGACGCATCAATCTCAGTAAGATTGCGTACGTGACTCCGGTGATCCTTCATTCTGCCAGTTATAGCCCCATAGTTGCCGTGTCTGTCCTGTTATTGTTGTTAGGTTCTGCCCTAATGTGTCCTAAAATATAGGAGGTTGGTTTAGAAATTGAAGATGTATTCTGTAAACATCTTAAAGTGAAAATACTTACACATCGAAAAACATACACACGTAGGTTATATACAACTTAACTGCAAACGGATACCAATAACCTTTCGCCTTAAATTGGTTTAGCCAAAAATATCTAGATGTTTTTATGGTACTGTAGGTATCGAGAATCATTAGCCCTATCGCCTGTCTTCGTTTTCGAAATAGGTTTATTAGGTCCATAATTGGAAAACACTAATACATTGCTTAATAACGGGTTTTTCAACAAGAACTTTGTTTTTCAATTGGGCCATCACCAACAGCATGACTGTTTTGATATTTAGTTTTTTGTCGTATTCGTAATAGATGCTTTGGCAATTGTTACAATTAATTCAATTTCGCTCGAAAATGGCATTAAAATAATTAAAATCCACTATGAAAATAGTGGTTCTGTTAAAGTTACATTTTGTAAAATTCGTGATATTTTCGGACAGCATAATCGTCTTCTTCTGAGACCGCTATTAAGAATTTGGTCGCTAAATTTGAGTCGACAGGCTCGGTACAAAATGTGCCAACACCAACGCGTGTTCGGCCGGGTCGTTCACCGGAACACATCACAGCCGTGAGCCACTGGGCACGCCACGATTGCGGCGGTAAGTCCCCTCTTTGAGGAGTGGTTTGAGAGGCGGCATGGCGTCCTCACCTTCCGCCTGACGCAGGTCCTCACCGGACACGGTTGTTTCGGGAGGTTCCTGTTTCGGATAGGGCGGGAGGAAACGCCCGGGTGTTTCCACTGCGAAGATCGCCCTGAGGACACGGTGGAGCACACGGTGGCGGTCTGCCCTGCTTGGGCGGAGCACCGCCGTGTCCTCGTGGAGGCGATCGGCGGCGGCGATCTCTCGCGTCCGGCCCTGGTCCAAGCCATGGTACGGAGCGAGAGGGCATGGGGAGCCGTCACCTCCTTCAGCGAAGCAGTAATGCTCGCGAAGAGGGAGGCGGCGCACGTGAGGGAGAGGCAGCATATGCGCCCTCGCGACCCCAGCCGCCGCAGGATACGGAGACGCCCTGGGCGTCGGGAATCCCAGGCCGATTTCCGGCCACCGTAGGCATGGGCTTGCGGACGGCGAGTAATGGGTAGCTCGCTGTCCGATGCCTGCCAGGGGTGCGGGTTTGTTCGAAAGAGACACCACAGCCCCTGGCTTAAGGGCTACTGAAGGAACACGGGTGGGTTTTAGTCAGTAAAAGTCTGACACGCCCTCCTGCTCCACCCAGAGCGGGAGAAGTTATTTGATGATTTCCCACCCAAAAAAAAAAAAAAAAAAAAGCCGTGAGCCACAGTGTTGAAGAAGATCCAAATTTATCTATTCCCCGTCGTTCGCAACAATTGGGGTTATCCAAAACCACCACATGGCGAATTTTGCTTAAGGATTTGGTTTCGAAACCTTACAAGATTCAACTGGTGCAGGAATTGAAGCTGACCGACCATTCACATCGCCGTAGATTTGCTCAATTCATTCAGAAACAACCCGCTTGTTTCTCTGAAAAAATCATTTTTTCAGACGAAGCCCATTTTCTCTTGTCAGAGTACGTCAACAAGCAAAATTACCGCATTTGGGCTTCTGAAAATCCAAGAGCAATAATTGAGAAGCCTTTGCATGCTCAACGTGTCACTGTATGGTGCGCTATGTGGTCTGGAGGCGTGATTGGGCCGTTTTTGGCCAAAAACGTTGATGAAAGAATCGACATTGTCAGCGTGCTCGTGGTGGACATTTGTCAGATATCATTTTTTATTCATAATTGCCAAACTTTTCTCTTCGTAATACAATAAAAATTTGAATCATCTTCATACATATTCTTTGATTTATTTTGTTCGAGAAAACAAAGTTCTTGTTGAAAAACCCTGTACAAATATCAAAATGGCTAAATATCAAAGTGACATCAGAAGACAGCAGCTGTAGATGTGTATATATGCACGTGTTGGAACTACGACAAACTGAATGTAATAAAATGAACAATAAAAATAAGGTAAGATTCCGTTTCCGATAATCATCATCTCATCATCATTTCAGCCGAAAAACGTCCACTGCTGGACATAAGCTTCCCACAAAAGGCGGGATTTTTCATAATCGCCACGCCTGGCAGGCAGGTTGGCGATCGCAGTATGGTGGTCAAATGCATAGAGAACGCTGCTGCCCGAATGGGCGATCGCAATATGGTAGTAAAATGCATAGAGAAAAGAAGCCACCATATTGCGATCGCCAACCCGCCTGCCAAGCGTGGCGATTATGGCAAAACCCCCCATCCTGGGGGAGGCCTATGTCCAGCAGTGAACGCCTTTCGGCTGAAATGATGATGATGATGATGACACGGAACTTAAAACCTAAATAAAACCCTCCAGGGATAAAGTGCCCGTTTAATATGCAATACTGCGTTATGTTCGTATATAACTTGAAATAACAAATGATCGCCGGAGTAAAATAAATAAACAGTAACAATAACAAAACCAGTCAGCAAGACGACAGTCACCAGTCACAGTCACTATAATAGTGAAATTATAGAACTAGTGAGATACTTAGTTAGTTGCTGGGTCGGAAAATTTAAATAATTGGATTTAATATAATGTCATTGAAAAATTTCAAAAATATTCTGTCACTATCTGTATTTTTTACGTAGTAACGAAAAAAAGGCAGACGCAAGTAAAAAATAAATAAACACCAAAACCTACATCTGTTTAGTCTTTAACCTGTCCTTCAAAAAAATACCTCCCTATGATGTCGTTAAAAAACTTACCAATTAGAGGGATCCCAATGAGCCAGAATAGATAGGTATTGCTTTTTGCACCTTAGCTGCGTAGTTTCGATATCATGAAAGCTTTGCCAGACAATCCTTATACTATTATTAACGTCTAGACATAGTTTTTAGCTATGTTAGTAGAACTAACCTAAGAATAACTAATTGGTATCTATGTGGCTAAACACAGTAAACACATGTTGGTGCGTGCCTCCGCACCCAGTGTCCAATGCAGAAGCTGTCCACCTTTTCAAACAATGTTTCTAGGATGGTGTTGGAGCTTCATCGCAACCTAGCCTTTATTGACGCCGCCCTCTTTCTCATTAAGGCTTGAAAATCGTCAACACGGGCTTCCACGAACATCTGCGAAGCGCTGCAGAAGCGTGGAAGCCCCATCAACATCCTAAATCCATTAGGTATTTTAACGAACGCATGAATTGACTGACTAAGCATGTAAAGTTTAAGGCCTCTTAACACGTTTTTTTCAAAATGTTTTGTTCGGTTATTTAATAAAAACATGTACACAAAACATGAGTAGGTATATTACATAATAAATCATCCATTAGCAGAAAACTCATCAGGATTGGAAAGCATTAAAAATGTCAGTAATTTTCAAACTGAAATACTAGTTAAGCCGGATTAACGCTGCAGTGTATAAAATAATCTGGCCCGGAGTGCTTCGTGTTCGCACCAAAGCCTGCCCTAAAGCTCTGACACGTTGTGAAATTAATCGAGAATTTCGAATCGCTTGGTTGGGACGTAATCAATAAAGCATACATTTTTATATATATGTGTGTAATACATCAGCATATATAATGTTGTAAACGTCGATCCGGTTATAGTCATCCTCTTTTAAAAATTTCCGCCAAGTGATGGCAGAGAATTTATCAACAAATTAACCATCGTCAAATTGATGGTTCGGTATAAATGGACAGACGCCAGCACATCAAGCTATCCCAAACTGTCAAATTTTCCCAATTGAACATGAACCTTAAACTTTTGTAATAAAGTTGAAAATCTATCAAAGAATTTTGATAGTTTGGCGTAGCTTGATGTGCTGGCGTCTGTACTTAGTCATCATCATCTGCCTGGCTTCTTCCTATCTAACCGGAGGCAGTTGAATATCAGTTTTTTACATGGAGCGACTGCCTATCTGACCTCCACAACCCAGTTACTGGGAAACACGGTAGGTAACCCTTGGTAAGATTGGTTGTCAGACTTTCGGGCTTCTGACGACCCGGACTCGGAATTCTTCTTAATGTAGTATCTATAATAAAGTCATTCTGACTAAAGAGCGAGGTTTTGGATATTTGGTACCGGGCATTCGCGTTTCAGTAATACCACATTGGTCCACGCTACCGCCATCTATTATCAAGTACCGGAACTACACGAATGTTCTCGAATTATCTAGAAGCTTAAACTCGACATAACACATCATCACAGCACTAGGGTTGTCAGCACTGCGGGACAGTTTAGTTAGGAATTTAGTTAAACGTACAAGTAATTCTGATTAAAGTTACTGTATTTGTGACAATTTCAATAAAGTGTTAGTGTTTATGCCCTAATTTGTTATTTATACTTAAATTTATTTATCCCTTACCCCAGCCCCCCATAACAGTAGCAACACTTGATCAACGAAAAACTACTTTTAGCTACCGCTAGAAAATAAAGGAGCTTTCATAAAGTTCAAAGACAAAGATGGTTGACTGTATACATGAAAGGGAAATGTAATGATGTGCAATCATATACTCGTACTTATCAATTTTGAATTTATGATTTCGAAATTGAAATATCATGTTCCTTGAAGGTTATTCTAGGACTGGAAAATTATATTATAAACTGTATTTATGTTATGACGATGGGTTAGTTCGGTACATCTTTCAAACTATTTTTTATTAGCCATTAACGTCCCACGGCTGGGCAAAAGGCCTCCCTCCTCTCTTTCCACTTCTCTCAGTCCAGAGATGTCAAGGACAAATCTAAACTACTACCAACCTACTAATTTTCTAATTGATAAGATGAAGATCATTAACGTTATCTGGCTTTCTGGTTTCAGTGTCTTCTAAGTACTTATCAAATATTATTTTAAGTCGTAAGACTAATTTTTTTTATTGTTAAAGAAACCACTTACGCCACCTAACGCATATTACCTTATTATTAGAACTAACACGAGCAGACACATACAGGTCTGCTCTTGGTAGTTCTAGGCTCAAATCAGAGATGTCACCGTGTTCAATATGGCGAATATAAAGCTGTATTGACATGGTGCTATGATTGTTGTGACCGTGTATGGTAGTTATTAGCAAGCAAAGTTCTAAAACCTATAAGAGTCTAAAACTATCAATACATAAAACATATACGCATAATAAATAATACACATAATACACATACACATATGTAAACATTATAATAAATAATGTAGTAAGATTACACCACAAAACAAGTATTCTTTTCGATAAAGCTTCATACAATGAAATGAAATAACGAAAACTTACACAAAAAAAATTAAAAAATTATCTCATCGCCATAGATACATTAGATAAATTCAATTCTTAAAACCAAGTCTAATCGAAGTTTAATCGAATTATTTAATCGAAATTGGCTGTAATGAACCAGCCATTTTTTAAAGTAGCATTTTTTTATTATATACCTACCCTTTTTAGTGTATTTTTGTAAATCCCAAACCTAGCAATATCATAAGTACCGAGAAAAATCGCCGAAAGTTTCTTTTGCGATTGATAACGGGATGATTAAAAAAAACAGCATTGAGGTCGACACTCAAAAATACGGTCTACGTCTAAAGCAATCGATGCCCTTACACACGCACTCAAACTTAAGTGGAAATGGGCTGGCCATTTTGCAAGACTGCATGAAAACAGATGGGCCAAAAAGATCACTTCTTGGATGGGACCGGTTGGAAAACGAAAACGTGGAAGACCACAGAAATAAGGAGGTGGTTTTTTTTTGTAAATAAAATGTTACGCGTTATCTCCGGAAATTGTGGATCGATTTCGAAAATTCTCTTTTTATTGGTAAATTTTGCTTGGTTAGTTTTTGAGTTAGCTTCAATAACATGTATTTTTGCACTTAGTGTATATTGATGATGTTATGATAATTTCCTATCATTGTTATTAACATAGTAAGTAGTGTTTTACAAAGTGTACCATTCACTTTGTACCACAACTAAAATGTGAAAAATGAAAGCTTTTTTACAATAAAAAAAAAAAAACAACCGCCTTCAAAAGAAAAAAAAAACACTACAAATTAAAAAAATACTTTAATTTCTGAAGTCGGTGGCAAATCCGAAACCAAAGACGAAGACACCGAGGTTTTTTTTTTGAAAATCAGTTGTAGGTATTGTGTTTTTAGATGTTTTTAAGTTTTTACTTTAGACTTACTTAAGTTTAGTGCCAAACCCATTTTAGTTTAGTTTTAGTTCAATAATTTACTTACAATATTTAAACTCCGTGTGGTGTCCGGGCGTAAAAGAATTGCACCATCCCATTTCTAAGGCGACTAAGGGACTGACTAGAGAATGGGCAGCAGCGTTCTCTATGCATTTTATCACCATACTGCGATCGCCAACCCGCCTGCTAAGCGTGGCGATTATGGCAACCCTCCCCCCCTTTTGGGGGAGGCCTATGTCCAGCAGTGGACAACTTTCGGCTGAAATGATGATGATGATGATTTAAACTTCCATGATAAAAAAAAAAAACTTGTGTGCATCTCAAAGCTTTAAATACAAAATTATTTAAAATTAAATTTCTTAAGTGGTTACTGGAGTGTAGTTTTTATAGTTTAAAAGAATTTCTAGAAAAAAAATGTTGATGTTTTTTTTTTTTTTTTTAAATGATTGTTGTTGCTAAACTTGTTTTTAAAATTTTGCATGCTATGTTTTATCCTGGCTAAACATGCTTGTGCCTCAATTTGTATTTAAGACCATTGTATACCATGTTTTACGCAAATAAATATTCTATTCTATTCTATTCTATTCTATAAATTGTGTGAATTTTTCGCGCGTGATAGCAATTTTCTTAGTACGATTAATTGTAACGTAAGAACTTGTTATGAAACTTTTTGCTTCAGATTAAGTACCTACGTGATGTTCGCCAAAATCAAGTGTAATTTATAGCATCTTCGTTTACAGAGCATTAAGAGTTTTTACTTAGTTTGCCAAGTGGAAAGTTTTTGTTTTAAGTAAGTAAGTAAGTTTATTTCAATAATTGTTTACTTACAATTATACAAATATCTTTTATGCTATATTATCTTTTTACAAATGAAATAAACATCTGTAGCCGAACTAGGCGAAAGCCTGTATTTTGGCTATCAGCGCCAAAACCTTTAAAAACGTTAAATTCTTTTAATGGTTTCTCAGTTTGGCTCATGTGGCAAATTCTGGAATTTTCTGCTCAACTGAGCAAAACAACGTTCTATTGATATTCCTAGAGACTGCAAATAGTTTCAGTGCTAAAATTTCTACTTTTCGTGTCGATGGTCAATGTAAATTTGATACTAACTGTGTCCCGCAGTTTCACCCGCTTATATGTCTCGATCCCATCAAAATAACAGGATGTGGTCTACCTATGTGCCAAATTTCATCCAATTCCGTATAGCCATTTTAGCGCTGAAACCGTAGCAAACAAACATATAAAACATTAAATCTTTTCTCTGTATAATATTAGGTCTTTACCTATGAAATTGCCGTTCTGCAGTACTGGCCATTTCAAATCAAAATAATTTTTGTTTGGCTAAGAATTCTAATTTCAAATTAATTTTATTTTAAAAACATGGATTTTTTTTTCTAAAAGTAGTCATTTCTTTATTGATTAGTGTTACATTTTCATCGCATTTCAATCTTTTTCGTCATCATGGATACGTTAAAAATTCGAGTAATTATGGAATATGAGTACCGTCGTGGCAGCAACGCGGCACAAGCGGCACGCAACATCAACGACGTTTACGGAGCTAACACTACAAACCAACGCACCACCTGTTATTGGTTTGCTCGCTTCCGTTCTGGAAATTTCGACCTGAAAAATGAACCTCGCGGTCGTCCGAAGACTTTGGTCGACAATGACGAATTAAAGGCGATTGTGGAAGCTGATGATACACAATCTACGGCTGAATTAGCAGCAGCTTTCGACGTTAGCGTCAAAACAATATTGGTCCATTTGCGTCAAATTGGCAAGGTAAAAAAGCTTGACAAATGGGTGCCCCACGAACTCAATGATCGCCAGCGCGAAGTACGCGTCGAGACGTGCCTTGCACTGCTCAACAGACACACAAATGAAGGAATTTTGAACCGCATTGTTACCTGCGATGAAAAATGGATTCTGTTTGATAACCGTAAGCGCTCAGCAAGTTGGTTGGATCCTGGTTCAGCACCTAAACAATGCCCTAAACGAAAACTTACCCCTAGAAAAGTGATGGTCACTGTTTGGTGGTCTAGCGCCGGTGTGATTCATCACAGCTTCTTACCAAACGGGGTGAGCATTACTGCAGATGTGTACTGTGAAGAACTGAACACAATGATGGAGAAGCTGGCGCATCTCCAACCAGCATTGGTCAATCGCTCGTCTCCGCTGCTCCTGCACGACAACGCGCGACCTCATACTGCACAGCAGACGGTCTCCAAGTTGCAAGAACTGGGGTTGGAAGCTCTCCGTCATCCGCCCTACTCACCAGACCTTGCGCCTACAGACTACTACTTTTTCCAGAATTTGGATAACTTCTTGGCGGGAAAAAAATTTAATACCCGAGAGGCAGTACAAAATGCCTTTGAAGAATTTGTTGCCTCCCGTCCAGCTGATTTCTTTAAGAAGGGCATCAATAAACTGCCACTGCGATGGCAAAGATGCATTGATTGCATGGGTGATTACTTCGATTAATACAAATAAAAAATTCATGAAAAAAATTCGTCTAAATTTTTTCATACAAAACGGCAATTTCATAGGTAAAGACCTATTATTATTATCCTTACTAATATTATAAATGCGAAAGTTTGTATGTATTGTGTTTGTTAGTCTTTAGCGCAAAAACTAATGAATGGGTTTGGATGAAATTTGTCACACAGATCGATTATAACCTAGATTAATATATAGAATACGTTTAAATCCGGTAGTACGTTCCTGTGGGTTAATTTCCGACTTCCACGTGGGCGAAGCCGTGGGCGGAAGCTAGTTATATTATAATATAGTTTAGATTATGAAATGGGTCTATGCGGCCACGCCAATTGCGGCATCTGTGACGTATGTAGGTATTAGGTGCAGAAATGCTGGTGTACGGTCCCTTTGGACAACCCAACATTTATGGAACTTGGTTTGGTCAGGGTACAATATAACTTATACTTATCAACAAATAGTCTTAGTTTCAAAACTGTCCGTATTTGTACTGTGGTCAGGGGCACCGCATTCACAGTGTGTCGGTGGGGTATATAATGCCCCATTTTGCTAGAACATAATGCAACATACTTCAACATAGAAAGGTTTATGTTAGCCTTCGATCAACAACTAATCGAAGATGTTATCACTAGTCTAGAATACTACCTCGAATTTACTGTAGACAATACTAGAAACAAAATAACTGGCGAAACGTGGGTGTAACCCCATCGAAGAATACAGGTGACTTGTTATGTTGCTATGGTTGAAGTAGTTACGCAGAACGTTGATAATGGTATGCAAATGTCTAATGTAAAGACTCGTGTTCGAGAAATATCACACCTCATAATAACAACAATAATGCGGTCAACGATAGTGTACCCAGTTTTTACCTACATTCGTACCTATCCTCACTTGTAATGTTAGGGTGAAATAATTTTTTATCCACTTTTTACAGTTAAACAAATCACAACTGTCATTCTTTGACAGTTGTATTAAATGGCTGTAATAACATGGCACTTTGACGAAGTGTGCCAATTTTAAAAACAATAACTGTCCCTGACTGTACCCACGCTGATTTGCGGCCACCGTAGGCACGGGCTTGCAGGCGGCGAGTAATGGGTAGCTCGCTGTCCGGTAAGGACTAAGCCCAGTTCGATGGCGCGTTGTGTTCCACACGCGCCTCAAAGGGATGTCAGCACGAACTGGTGGGGCCCGCAAGGGCAGATGCCTGCCAGGGGTGCGGGTTGTTCGAAAGAGATACCGTGGCCCCTGGGACACAGGCAACTGAGGGAACACGGGTGGGTTGTAGTCAGTAAAAGCCTGACAAAAAAAAAAAAAATCTGCGCACAAGCAAACTTGAGAATCTGCATACTCAATAAATATGAAAGTGGCCGGGACAGAGTGGACACAGAAAGGTGGAGGACAGAGTGCTGCGGCGCAGCCTATACTCACAGTGGACTGCGATAGGCTGAGTTGGTGATCATTATCATCTTTTTGGTCGGCACAACACGGTTTTTTCTTCCATTCTCTCTTATCCGCCGTCACGCTATCATTCACTCCATTCTCTTTCATATCATTCATCACTCAATCCGTCCATCTTTTCTTTGGCCTTGCTCTCCCACTCCTTCAATCAACATTTCTATTCATCACTCTTTTATTCAAATAAATTCCTTCCAACTTTTCGGTCACTGGCGCCGTTTCCCCACAAATGAAATGAGAATTAGACCAACATTTAGACTTGTCTTTGCGATTTCATTGGATGCAAGTAATCGTGTGTCGAACGGCCGGAAGATCTAGATCAAAGTGTGAAATAAGTAAGTAACAGTTTTTTTTTTCAAATTTTCAACCCGTGTTTTCTTCTACGTATAAAACACAATACAAAACGACGTTTTCCGTAATCACAGTCGTTGTATACTTACTCAAAAAGGGGTTCTTTTACAAACCCAAACAATACCTACCTCGCAATGATTCCTTTTTACACTTATAATATCATTGCTACCTCGATAGATACTTACTACAAAATATCCCAAAAACCTGACCTGAAAACGACTTAAAAAGTTAAAATCAATGTCAGCTCAGTCACCAGTATATTTAGCTTATAAAACAAACTCGTGTGAATTTTGCCATTTGTTAAAAGCAAACGATTTTCAGAATAAAATACTTAAGTATTGAGTTTCTTCCGAGGGAATATTGTACACATTCAATTTTCAATTTGACACGTACAAAAAGTTAGCGACACCGGGTGCCTACTGAAGTCGCACATCTTTTATCGATTGGATTTATTTTATTATTATTCTAACGGTACTACTAGGAACTTTTGGCACGAGGCCAAAATCGGGACAAACGCCGCCATCTTGTTTTTACGGTTCCGAATCGTCCGCCTGTCTGTCAGCGGGCTGTATTGTAATATGTCATGAATGCGGTAGACGGTTAAAATTTTACAAAGTTTGTACCTATTTCTATTGCCGCTTTAACAACGTTTACTAAAAATAAAATCAAATATAAATTTAAGGGTGTCTATTTTTTCGGCGTTTTTTGCCTTGTGGAACGGTATCCTTCCTGTCCGAGTCCGACTCGCACTTGGCCAATTTTTTTTAATACAATAGCTGTGTTGATTTTCACCTGTCAATGTCATTTTGGCGTCTTAACATCCTTGTACTAAACAAGTTTATTTATTCTAAAAGGAGTTTATAAGCTAGAGTAGGTACTATAGCGGCAAAAATATTTTAAAACGGAAGGATTGTTTAGGTAGGTACCTATCTGTTTTTAAATTAAAAAAATCAAATACAATAAACATGTTTCAATTCCGACTCGTAGATATTAGCGCGTTCAAACAAATATACAAGAACATGAACAAATTCTTCAACTTTGTTATTCGTATACATATTGTTACAGATTAAATTATTTGTATTGATAACAATTTTAATTTCACGTCCACGTGTATCAAAATTTATATAAACAAATATTTGACTTGGTAACTTAGGTAATTGAAAGTCTCAAGTAAATTAATTTGATTTTCCGAAAATTCCCGGAAATTAATCCAATAAAGCAATATTGTGTTCTTAGTAAAACAATCATCATTCTCGTGCCTAAATCCCAATTTATTTGGGGTGGTCAACATGTCTGTTTCTTCCATACATCTCTTTTAGCTGTCAGCTCGGTTATCAAACCCTTTATAACCACTTTTAATATCATTGTTTATAACCATTTCATCATTCACACAGTCCATCCATCGTTTCTTTGATCTCCCCCTACTCTTATAGCCATCGCCATTCAGAACTTTCATCACGACATTTTCCTCATTCCTCCGTATCAAATGCCCATACGATTTCCAACACAACTTTTCAGTTACCGGTGCCTCTTTGACTTGATAATCTCCACAGATGGGGGTTCACGGACGCCTCATATCTCAAGTGCGTATACGGCACTTCCCCACAGACAATGTCTCACATTCCATCCTGCACTGCATGCTCTGTTACTTGTGCATTTGACGATCTTATGACTGCGTCAGTGAGCGGAGTTTGCGCAGCTGAATTTTGGGCTAAAGATGTTTGAATTTGTTTGCCATCGATACTAAGAAAAAAGTGCCACTTTCAGACTTCCTCTTATATACTCAATTCGTACGCTATGCATTCTTGTAACACCATAATACCACACATCCATAACATTCTTAGCTCAGCTGCATGCAATTGCCTTTCATTCATCCCTTTTGTGACCCAACATAACCGCTACAACACTACATAACCTCTAATATTACACAGCATCTAACATCTTAGTAAACATAAAATAAAACGTTTACTTAAACTTATGTAAGCGCGTTTTGTTACGTCTAACTAAATCAAATAGTTTGGGACAATTATACTTAAGCTGGCTTAATGAAGTGTCCAATGTGTCCCAAACAAATACTAGGGGTTGGAACGATCCCTAACCTTGTACCATTAAGGGTTTCGTACGCTTGTTTGCGCTTTGACTGATACTGTGTGTATAATAATAATGATGATTGAGTGTGCAAGTCACCCCCTGCCATTTTATCCGTGTACTAGCTGTTGCCTGCGGCTTCGCCCGCGTGGAGCTGCAACGTACTACCGGGATGAAAACTATCCTATGTGCTAATCCAGGTTATAAACTATCTGTGTGCCATATTTCATCTAAATCCGTTCAGCCGTTTTTGCATGATCGAGTAACAAACATCGAAACATCTTCTCAAATTTTCACATTTATAATATTACTAGCTTCTGCTCGCGACTTCGTTCGCGTCAAATTTCTTGCTCCCCCACCCATCCCGTCGCTTCAAATCGCCAGCCAGTGCGAGTACTTCGTTTTCGTGACTTTTTTTTTCTCTTTGCACGGCTTCTAAGTGTTTTAGCGTGATGTTATATAGCCTATAGCCTTCCTCAATAAATGGGCTATACAACACTAAAAGAATATTTCAAATCGGACCAGTAGTTTCTGTGATTAGCGCGTTCAAGCAAACAAACAAAAAAACTCTTCTACTTTATATATTAAGGTATAGATCTGTATAACATTGATCAGGCAGAGAACATAGTCCTTTCATAGTTGTAGAACACCAATCCACTATAGCCACCTAAACCCATAGCCCAATTCCCTCGGAGTGGGTTCCCGCATTGTCGTTGCGGGGGGGCTCAGTAGCCGTGGTCTCCCAGCCACGGTGAAGCGAAGAGGAACCCCAAGCTGGGGCTACTCGTCAGGGCTTTTGCCTCAAAGCCGATGACGTAGCGGCCAAAAAACGTAGGTTGCGGTGAGGTTATAGAGGTATGAGGAACAAGGGGTAAAGTTCATTCATACATATGATGGTAAAGGAGGATCCTCCGACCAGACGGGTATTGTGTCTGGTCCGGGCAACTGCCCGACAGTTGATGTCGGGATTTTGTACCTATCTGAGTGGCGTGATAAACTCTGATTGCGCGATGTAGAATTGCTATGATAGTTCGCCTGTGGCATTGTAGATGGCACCACTTTTCTTTTTGCGTTTTTCGATATTTGTTGCGAAGTATTTTATTTTTGTAGTGCCGCTACAAGATGCACCGCAACTGAGGTGGGCCGCGATGTCGAATGGGAGGCATTGCGGCTGAGGGTTACAGGCTGCGGCGGAGAAGGAGTGCCGTTACTTTTGAGTAGCGCTCATCCCTTCCGTGGGCTGGAGGGGGCCGCTACCGTTTGATGGCGGACGCGGTGGGGCCGCAGGGGAAGAGGAGTGTCGGTAAACCGTTGGCCGCTCTCCCTATCCCCTGCGGGGGGCCACTGTGCTGACCCGTCACAGGGTGACCGAGAGGTCCGCAAGGGCTGATGCCTGCCAGGGGTGCGGGTTGTTCGAAAGAGATACCGTCGCCCCTGGCACACGGGCAACTGAGGGAACACAGTTGGGTTTTAGTCAGTAAAAGTCTGATACGCCCTCCTGCTCCACCCAGAGCGGGAGAAGTCATTTGATGATTTCCCACCCAAAAAAAAAACCCATAGCCCAATACGTTTTGTTTCTTTGACGCGATTTTCACCATCATTCTGAGAATTTAATCCGGAAGGTTTATGTAAATAATGCTTGAATATTACATACATACATGCATACTCAGCCTATAACGTTCCCACTGCTGGGACACAGGCCTCCTCTCCGTGAGAGGGAGTGGGCCGTAATCCACCACGCGGGCCCAGTGCGGGTTGGTAGATGTCACATGTCTTCGAATTTTTGGTTCTAGGACATGCCGGTTTCCTCACGATGTTTTCCTTCACCGTTTTGAGAGCAGTGGCGACGAAATTATTCACACAAATAATGCGCCTGCCTGGGTTCGAACGCACGACCTACAACTCGTAAGTCGCGGCCGTTACCACCATTGTTCACTAAAGACCTTAGACCTTACACAAATACAATTAACTTCCCATCACAAGAGGTACCCAGTAAATAATAGAATAATACCCTAAGGCCAGCAAGACATACGCCCTTAACAGAGCCAATTATCAACCAGTTAGCCAGATAATTACAAATCAAGATCATCAAACGATTCATGAATATGCGACCGACAATTAATTACTGAGAGACACGCGAGGGTTGCTCTTCATTCTGATTAATTAGACCTATTGTTATACTAAGTACAATACCATTGACATTTGATGGGCATAGAACTATTAGTAATCCATACAAATAATACACGTGAAATTGACGTTTAATTTACTGGCACAACATATGGACGGGCTTGTGGCTAATTCATAACATCCGCACGAGTCGATGTATCAGGTTAAGCAAATCTTGCCGCGGTTGTTTCGTGGATGGGTGACCATATTAACATATCAAGACTCTTCCGTGCCTTGGAAAGCACGTTAAGCCGTTGGTCTCGGGTTTCATGCATGGATCTTTGGCAGTCCTTACGGGTCGTCAGAAACCCGAAAATCTGACAACCAGTCTTACCAAGGGGTATCGTGATACCCAGTAACTGGGTTGTGTGGAGGTCAGAAACGCCATCACTCTATGTAATGTACTGGTATTCAGCTGCATCCGGTTAGACTGGAAGCTGATCCCAGCATAGTTGGGTAAAGGCTAGGATGATGGAAAAACAAAACGAAAAAAGAAATGGAATTAAATATTGAATCAATCAAAGTACATTACCATTGCTATCTATGCACTTTCGCCACTTTATAATGTAGTTCATTGAATCCTTTGCTTGAAAACATCTGGGAGCGAGAATCAATCAAATCTTTGAAGGCGGTTTTGACTGTCTCATAATATTTTTTTCTTGCAGGAAATTTTCAAAATTCCTGAAAAACTGGTAAAGCAAAGCTTGTTGGAGCAACGTCCGGGAAGTATGGTGGGTGGCGGAGAAATTCAAATCACTGCTCCTCTAATTTAGCGACCGTCTGTTGAGTAGTGTGTGGTCTAGCGTTGTCCTGAAGCAGCAGTGGGCCAGTGCAAAATAAAAAGGTCCAATTTGTGAGTTTGTATGTAGGGTCTAATCTACGGAGCTACTCATCCGATTCCTAAAATTCGTTCGCTTACGGTAATGCCGAGTGGATATTTTATGTTAGAACAAGAAATTTCACACGTTCGAAGTCGAGGGCAGAAGCTAATATGTAGCTAATTTTTAGGGCTTTGGTTATCAAAGGCAGGCCATCAATGATAGGAAGTAAATAATAAAATAGCATAATAGAAAAGAGAGATTTGTGGAAGATAGAGGTACCTACTTTTTTTCATATACTGATATCATTGTGTTGGGTTATCGTTGGTAATATGCAAACAACGACAACAGAAAACTTAAGCAGGTCATGAACCCCTCTGAGTCGGTTCCCGCATTGTCATTGCGGGGGGCTCAGTAGCCGTGGTCTCCCAGCCACGGTGAAGCGAAGAGGAACCCAAAGGTGGGGCCGCTCGTCAGGGCTTTTGCCTTCAAGCCGATGACGTAGCGGCCAAAAAGTAGGTTGCGGTGAGGTGGGCCGCGATATTGAATGGGAGGTAACATGGCTGAGGGTTACGGGCTGCAGCAGAGGAGGAGTTCCGGTGCTTCTGAGTAGCGCTCTTCCCTCCCGTGGCCTGGACGAGGCCGCCACCGTTTGAAGGAGGACGCGGTGGGGCCGCAGGCGAAGAGGAGTGTCGGTATAGCGTTGGCCGCTCTCCCTATCCCTTGCGACCGAAAAGTGGTATGCGAGACGGCGCGTTGTATTCCACGCGCGCCGTCTGGGATGTCAGCAACAACTGGTGGGATCTGCAAGGGCCGATGCCTGCCAGGGGTGCGGGTTGTTTGAAAGAGATACCGTCGCCCCTGGCACACAGGCAACTGAGGGAACACGGGTGGGTTTTAGTAAGTAAAATTCTGACACGCCCTCCTGCTCCACCCAGAGCGGGAGAAGCCATTTGATGATTTCGCAACCCCCAAAAAAAAAGCAGGTCATCAATAACGTCTGCATAACCAAATATGCTACCAATAGTTCGCAAAACGATCCGTTTTTAAACGATTTCAAAAAGAACGAGGTTATTAATTCGACATGTTTGACTGTTTGTTTTTATATGTTCGGGCATAACTCCGTCATATTTGTTAAATATTTTTTTTTGTTCGAAAGGGGTTTATTCCGAAATGGTCCCATTTCAATTTCATATAGATCTGATGATGCGTTTCGAATACAGACAACAGAACTCTTCAAAAAATTACAGCAAATTAACCGCGATTGCTGCTATCGCATAAATATGCAATGTTTTTGACTCCAACGATGATGAAATTTCGAATTGGTGTGGAGTAAGTACTATATCCAAAAAGTGAAAATAAAACATTTCCAAAAAAAAAAAAAAACTACCGGCTTCCGCAACACAACAAAATGAAACATGACTTTAATTTCGAAAGGCGGTTATTTTTTTAGAAACAGTTTTTATTATTCATAGGAACTAAACATAAGGCGAAGTTTACATGGACGTATCCAACAGAGTGCATCTGAATGCGTCGAAAATCGAACAGTGTCTACTATTGGCGATAAGTGGTGCGTTGAAGATGCAGTGCGCGAAGAAAAATCCGCCGTGATTTTATTACGTCCATAGAAACGTGGGCTAAACCTGCAACCTTCATCATCGTCTAAAATAGCAATCTCGACCAATTTGCGGAGGATTATAACTTTGGTTTGCAAATGGCAGGAATAATTTCGTGCCCCATTTTGTGTCGCTAATCTTGAACAAAATGTAATCTTGTACGTCTAATTTATTCACTTTCTAGAGTTCATAACAATCAAACGTTTGTACCTGAAGGCAGGTTAGACTGGCAGCCAGTGCTGGCTTGGAATTGGCCACATTTAAACGTATCTTCTTACCATGCCAGTACTGGCAGCCAGCGAAAACTCCCGTCTATTTTTCTAGCTAGTGACCTCCACTCGCATCCCCCTCAAACCCCGCGCCAGCAGTTGTACTCGTGTAATCGAATCGGGCCAGTCGTTGGCGCATCTCCTAAATTGCACAATACGTGTTTGTTTTTCAACTCCTTTAATCAAGAATTTAAGTTAATATTTCGTTTTCAAAAGACGAATAGATTTTTATTGACACAAACGTGCGTACTCCAAAAGAAAAATGTAGTAATGACTTGCCTTGGAAACAACACTGGAAAGGCCAGCGCAAGCATGTCTGTACGACTAGTGCCAGCACACTGACTTCGTGTAAACCTGACTTAAAATACAGCTGACTAAGTAACACTGTTGACTGAAGAATCTAGACTTTAGTATCTAATTAATGTACCAAAAAGTCCTTTGAAGTCAACAATTGTATGCATGAGTAAGTACTGAAAAGTCCTTTGTAAAAGGCTGATGATTTGAAAAGTTGTAGATGGGACTTTTATAGCTATCCTCTTATCCCTTGGCCCTTTAAAATTTGTGCTGACTTTTACGGTTGATGGCATCAATTATGTAAGTAATAGGGTGAGCAGAAATAGTCCTTTTCAAGTACCTACATTATAGTATCAGTATACTATGGATTACTATGGATTATGGGTCAGTACCCATAATCCATATCCTTTAGTATAATTTAAAAAAAAAATATGTTACTTAAATGTTTTAGTAACTTCTAGTCTTAACTCTCAGTATTTTTTTCTTTTCAATCAATTAATAATTTAGGGTAGTCTTATCAAACATCAACAAAATAGTGATGTATTATAGGTACCCAAACCTCTGCCTAACCTTCCGGGGATTCCTGGCGCAAGGGAGGTCGTACCAGGCGGCGGCCGACTTAGGGACACACGGAGTTGCGACAATCGTCAATAGGATCCGGCAACTGGGACTCGAGGTGGCCTTGCACAAGTCCGAGGCCATGTGGTTTCATGATCCTCGGAATGCGCCACCGACGGGTGGGAACCCGTCGGTGGCGCATTCCGATAACGGTGGGAGGGGTTCACATCGGCGTCGAGTCGACGATGCAGTACCTAGGACTCGTCCTCGACAGCCGGTGGAACTTCGCGGAGCATTTCCGCCGTTTGGCTCCCAGACTGGAGCGGGCCGGGGTTGCCTTGAAGCGGCTCCTGCCCAATCTAGCGGGGCCAAACGCCTCCTGCGGGAGGCTCTACGCGGGGATCGTGCGGTCCATGGCCCTATACGGGGCGCCGGTGTGGGCGCCTACATTGAGGCGCCAACCAGCTCGCCGGTTGAGGGCGTGCCATAGGGTCATGGCCATCCGGATGATCCGAGGATATCGCACGATCTCCGGCGAGGATCTGGAGGCAAAGGTCTTCGCGCAAATGTGGGAGTGGTGCGAGGAGGCCAAACGCCGCGGCGTAACTCCGCTGCCGCGGGAAATCGCGGCACAGCGGACAGAGCACCGGCGGGATCTCATGGCGACATGGAGTGTGCGGTTGTCGCAACCCAGTGCTGGGCACGCCACGATTGCGGCGGTAAGTCCCCTCTTTGAGGAGTGGCTTGAGAGGCGGCATGGCGTCCTCACCTTCCGCCTGACTCAGGTCCTCACCGGACACGGTTGTTTCGGGAGGTTCCTGTTTCGGATAGGGCGGGAGGAAACGCCCGGGTATTTGAGATTTCTGCGAAGATCGCCCTGAGGACACGGTGGAGCACACGGTGGCGGTCTGCCCGGCTTGGGCGGGGCACCGCCGTGTCCTCGTGGAGGCGATCGGCGGCGGCGATCTCTCGCGTCGAGAAGAATGGTCTATGCGCCCTCGCGACCCTAGCCGCCGCAGGATACGGAGACGCCCTGGGCGTCGGGAATCCCAGGCTGATTTCCGGCCACCGTAGGCATGAGCTTGCGGACGGCGAGTAATGGGTAGCTCGCTGTCCGGTAAGGACCAAGCCCAAGTCGACGGCGTGTTGTGTTCCACACGCGCCTCAAAGAGACGTCAGCACAAAAATGATGGGGCCCGCAAGGGCCGATGCCTGCCAGGGGTGCGGGTTTGTTCGAAAGACATACCACAGCCCCTGGCATACGGGCTACTGAGGGAACACGGGTGGGTTTTAGTCAGTAAAAGTCTGACACGCCCTCCTGCTCCACCGAGAGCGGGAGAAGTTATTTGATGATTTCCCACCAAAAAAAAAAAAAAAAAACCTTCCGGGGATTGCAGGCGTATTATTACGTATTTTTTTAATGGCGCAACTCACTGTAACTGAAAAAAAAAAGGAAAATTATGTGTGAAAAGATTCATTGAATTGTATTGATTCTGAACATGAAACATCTAAAAAGCACACATTTTTCATTACTTGCATAATAAAATAAACAAACTCAAGCGTTTTTCTGATGGAAGAGGGCAACAACGGAACGGCACGTGCTACGATCCTTAAATAGTCTTTTTGCCTCGTTTACGTTCTTCCATCATAGTTATATATTTTATCGAGAATAAATGGAATGAAAAACTTTGCTCCCTAGCAACACATTTCTACCTGTCACTGTCTTTATAAATAAGTTGTATGTTCATTCAAAATTACTCTAATTTTTTTATTAATTGAGTACTAAATATTTCAAACTTTGAGAAAATTTTAACAAAAAATATACATATATGAAACTTTTTTTTAAAATTTACGTTCACGTTTTATAATATCAAAATTGAGGATAGCTCTGAGAAAAAAGATCATGTCCCGAAAATCCTGAGAAATAATTTTAAAATAATAAGTCGTTTTATGAAATCACTTTTCAATCACTGAGACGAAAATGAAAAGTTGGGAAAAGAATCTCGTTAAGGCGCCGTCGTTCGTCCATGACAATGAAATTTGAGAGTAATCTTTATGTAGTTGTTAGCTGAGGGTTTAGAATATTTTAAATTATGGGAGGAAAAAGTTTCTTAGTAAGTAGATAGGTATATACTTTGGATCCATTTATTTTTAGGGAATTAATCATCTGCCTCACCTTTTTCTTGCCTATCTTTTTTTTTGTGTGTGCCAAATCATCAAATAACTTCTCCCGCTCTGGGTGGAGCAGGAGGGCGTGTCAGACTTTTACTGACTAAAACCCACCTGTGTTCCCTCAGTAGCCTGTATGCCAGGGGCTGCGGTATCTCTTTCGAACAAACCCGCACCCCTGGCATGCATCGGCCCTTGTGGGCCCCATCACTTTGTGCTGACATCTCTTTGAGGCGCGCGTGGAATAAAACGCGCCGTCGACTTGGGCTTGGTACTTACCGGACAGCGAGCTACCCATTACTCGCCGTCCGCAAGCCCATGCCTACGGTGGCCGGAAATCAGCCTGGGATTTCCGACGCCCAGGGCGTCTCCTGCGGCAGCTAGGGCCGTGGGGGCGCACAGACTGCTTCTGAGCAGCGCTCTTCCCTCCCGTGGCCTGGACGGGGCCGCTACCGTTTGATGGAGGACGCGGTGGGGCCGCAGGGGAAGAGGAGTGTCGGTATAGCGTTGGCCGCTCTCTATCCCTTGCGACCGAAAAGTGGTAGGCGAGATGGCGCGTTGTATTCCACGCGCGCCGTCAGGGATGTCAGCAACAACTGGTGGGATCCGCAAGGGCCAATGCCTGCCAGGGGTGCGGGTTGTTCGAAAGAGATACCGTCGCCCCAGGCACACGGGCAACTGAGGGACTGAGGGAACACGGGTGGGTTTTAGTCAGTAAATGCCTGCTCCACCCGGAGCTGGAGAAGTTATTTGATGATTTCCCACCCAAAAAAAAAAACCCAAATAATCACGGTGAGATTTTTACGGAATAGCACTGCTGATCGATCGATTCGAGCGACTGTTAGTTTTTGGCTAGAAACCCCCATATTATCTTTTTGAAATCAACTTTGAAAGATCAGAAAATATACTTTAATTAATTAAATATTAATCAAAAATAGAGCTGCCTCATTGGTCTAAAGTGTTATTGGGTTTTTAATCGGTAATGTTTCAGAATCAGCTCGGAGTCTGAAGTTGTGCCCAGTTGATGGCAATATACCTCACACGAAAAGTGGATGTACTATAGTTACACCACTGCCTAACCCTTCGCGAAATACAGGCATGATGTTATATTTATCTTAAGGGGAATTTAGTCGCGGGCTCGAAATCACTAGTAGGCCTGGCTAAAAAGCACTCTGTCTCATCAGGCATCGTGTCCAACAGAGGTAGTATCAGTGATGCAACGTTATTGAGTGTGACGCAGGATTATTTATAGTAAAACAAGCGCGTTATTTTTTTAGAAAAGTCCTTTGGAAGATCAGGTTTTATGAAAAATCCACCGCATAAATCAATGACCAATAAAGTTTATTGAACTATTCGATATTTGAGCTTTGTCGGTATCGACTTGGTTTTGGAAATGTTACACTTCTTAAAGAAAGGTTAAATTAGCAAGAAAAACGAATGGCTTGTTATTTTAGTATTCTGTTTCCGTACAGACTATATTAATAATGAGACAAAACTATACCATGTTAATTTTTTTTATGTTTACTATTTTCGATATTTGAGCTTTGTCGGTATCGACTTGGTTTTGAAAATGTTACACTTCTTAAATAAAGGTTAAATTAGCAAGAAAAACGAATGGCTTGTTATTTTAGTATTCTGTTTCCGTAGACTATATTAATAATGAGACAAAACTATACCATGGTAATTTTTTTATGTTTACTATAGAACAGTAGAGTAATACACTCCAGAAGTTTGAATGGAAAAAATGTCGACGTATCAAAAATTTACCCCACAATAGCTCGTTTTCTTTAAGAAAAGGCACAATTTATAGAATGCTGTCATCCCGTAAATCGTTTTCTATTCAACGTATATCTAAAAATACTTGGTTGCCATTTGCAAATGCCGCGCATACTTTATTATATTTTCGGAGGACCCTCATAAATCAGTGCTTGTTGTTTTAGGCTAGACTTCTTGCGATGGTATCGTCCTCCCTAAACTTTTATAAAGGTACTCTTATTGGATCCCATTGATCATTTTAAAACTTTTGTTAATCGTAATTTATTTAGTTGTTCCTACGAGATTACATTTTAGTAACTTACTCTAGACTCTACTGATTGGCCTAAGTATTTATCCTAATGTGACTGTATCACGTAATCAAGATCTTATCGAATTTTAAGGAACTACCTACATAGCATAAGCATTAACAGCCTATAATGATTCCACTACTAGGACACAGGCCTAATCTCTGTGGGAAGGAGTGGACCTTAATCTAATGCGCGAGCCCAGTGCGGATTAGTTCAGATTAGAGGATTACATCAGTGAGTGAGGAGAAGCGAGCATTGCGGTGCGCAACCTGTAATGATACAACTTGTAACATGAATGCGCGCCACTTGTAATGACCGCCGTCTAGGTCACTGAACCTGTGCTTCGGCACACGTTCAGTGACCTGGTGCAACGAATGCTCGTCAGTCAGTGAGGTAATGCTGTAACGTAATATTCAAAATTAAATCTTGGATTGTTGCATAGCAGTCGAATGCTCCTGGTGACGGAGTAATTAATATTAATGCACAGAATAAGAAGAAAAGACGAACATAAAGATTGACACTCATAATTGTGCATATTTTTTAACTTGTGTTATTTAATTATCAAAGCACAGCGCATTTATATTCACAATTTGTTTGATGTTCATAATGTTGGATTTACGTGATGATAAAAATCTATACAACAGGTCGGCTTCCAGACTAACCGGATGTAGTTGAATACCAGTATTTTATGTGGAGCAACTGCTTTTCTGACCTTCACAACCCAGTTACTGAGTAACACGATACCTGTTGGTAAGACTGGTTGTCAGACTTACGGGCTTCTGACGACCTGTAACGACTGTCAAAGATCCACGAATGACAGCCGGTGCAAACGGCTTAACGACCTTTCCGAGGCACGGAGGAGTCTTGGTATGTAAAGATGGCCACCCATCTACAGACCAACCCGGGCAAGCGTAGCTTAATCTGATGGGATCAACCCGTGTGGCTGTTATTACTGAGCCATAATCCCCTTTACATGATGATAATCCCTACTAATATTATAAATGTGAAAGTAACTCTGTCTGTCTGTTACGCTTTCGCACCTAAACCGCTGAACCGATCGTCATGAGAGGGAAAGATGTAGCCTGAGATATGGAAAATAGGCTAGTTGTCACGCGGTAACCGACATCCACGTGGGCGGAGCCGTGGGAAAAAACTAGTAAATATCAGAAACATTAATCGACTAGAATGTTAATTGTGAGGATTATTTATGAGCGTTTTCGAAGAACGCATTGGATTAGATAACTGTAGGAAAACCTCTGTATAGTAAATTGTATTGAGATGCTTTAGTTGCATACTAAATTTCATGCAACATGCTGAGCCATCAAACGATTTATGACTTAAAACATTTACTATCACCGCAGCTTAAGGACCGAACACGTCGGAAATGTAGTTTGTCTCCAGTGAAACAGATGGCGCCACCTATCAAGAGTGTGAGCATTATTGAATACTAGCTAGCCCGTGTGGACGTCGGAATTGTCCAGCTGAAGAAAAGTTTAATTGCAACGGGTGACAACTTATGACAAACAAGTAAAAGAAAAAAAAAATGTTCATGGCAGAAGTTTACAACCTAGCTCGGTAGATGGTGCTGGCGTCAAATTATAAATTTGACATAAAAAAATAATTGCAAATTCTTTTGACTTATAAAGACTCTATAACCTCATGTTGCGCTCATGAGTTAAGGAACTTCTCCGTTATTTCATAGTCCATAGCTGCCAGAATTTTTAAAAGGCGATTGCATCTGAACGCAGAATTTCAAACCTTTCGATCCACCACATTACACTTTTACGCCTTTACCTACATATGCCCCGAAAGGTGCAAAGGTGCACCACACCCATAGTAGGTTGTAGGACAACTACATTTGGCCGGTTATGCTTAAGTCCCATGTAACAGGGGCGAGCCTATTGCCATCAACCTAACACAAATCCAGCCTCGCATGTGCCTGGCTATGTGTGTATGTGTGTATAATAAATTACCGAATGTATTAAAAATATTAAATTGCAGGTAAATCAAAATCAAATTATGTGAATGGCTGAATGAATATAATTTGTATAATATTAAGGATTTTTTTGAACATAAATAATAATGCATTTAAATTCATATTTGTTTCTTCGTATAAGTTTGATTGCTTTAATTTTAAGCAAAACATTTATGATCTCATATTGTAAAATAACACCTACCATATTATATACGTATACCATGTTTTAGCATATAAATTATCTTATCTTATCCGAATAAAATTTTGCCTAACCCGGGAATACAATCCGGAAGACATAATAAAGATATGTATCTATGTATTTAAATACAAAAGGAAAGGAAGCTCCAGGGTTACGACGCGAAATTAAAATTTCCATACTCTTTTTGCAATTTGCTGCACCCTAATTGCGTAACTCACGATCAATCATACTCGTAATCTGTTCCATTTGACAGTTCAACAATATTCATTGCATTGTTTACTTTGCTGAGCAGACACATTTTTCGAAACTATGAAGCAATGGTTTAGCAATCTGTTTCGAAATTATTCAGATTATGATTAATCGTGCGTTATGTAATTAGGGTGCAGGTCAGTCTTAGATCGTACGTTGAACAAAAAAATTTTTTATTTATCACACACATGTACCCTTTGCCATTACAGATAATAAAATCTAATGCGACAAAGTAACTTAAAATATACTTTACTATACCTTACATGCTACACAGTATGTAGCCCTTGTGAACTCACTCAGTGTACAGGTGAATATGTCTATGGCATCCGCCACCGTGTTGAGAAAATGAATCGCGACCGTAACAAGTATGTATTTACTGAATAATAATCAGTAGAATCACATATACGATCGTTTAAGATAATTTAATCTCCGTTAATTTTTTCTCGATTCATATTTTAATCAAAATACAACCACAACATACGACTATAACGCTAACATTTTTTTAATGTGTGTTAGGACACCTTAGCGCATCCACCTTAACTGTAAATAACTTTATAGGCGAATCCAACCTTAAGCATTTATTGTATTCAAAATCAAAAGTCATTTATTCAAATTAGGCTGAGAATCAGCACTTTTCGAACATCAAAATACATAAGACAGTCCCCTAAAAACGCCCACCCTTTGACACTTCCTAGTGCTTTAGCTTTAGGATTACCTAATAATTGTTATACCTAGCTCGTAATCGTGGTCAGCATATTAACAGTATTTACCAAATTGAGAGTTTTCTTAATAAACTGTAATTTCATGTTTTTGATTTAACCTAAAGAGGTTCAACTCAACCAACCAACCAACAACCAACCAACAACCAACCAACCAACCAACCAACTCCACCAACCAACTCAGAGACTCAGAGTCTCAAAGGAGACTGAATTTAGAAGTTGATTCACTGAAAAACAAAAAGATTTTTCAATAACACACTTATAGAACATTAAAAGTAAAACAACACAGATTGTTCTGTATATACCATGCATCAATCCAACTATTTGGACAATGATAAATAAGGGTTCTGTTAGGGTGCAAAAGGACAACCTGATCTTGGTCAATATCGTTATGTAAGAAAATTTGGGTACATGGGTTCAACAGTATTAATCAAAAAAAAAAAAAAAACCGTGGACCACTTAGGAGCAAAGTTATTTTAGATGAGTCTGTATAATGCCTTGGGCATTTCGTCCGTAAAATTTTTGGGCACAGGTAAGTATTTTTTTTTTCAATTTAAATAATACGACACCATTCTTTCCAGAATAAAAATGTGTTTTATTTTTAGGAATATAAAAGTGGAAGCTACCAAATAGATGCAAGATATAGAGATACGAGGAGGTCAAAAGAAATGTCATAGAAAAGCCGTGATCAAACGTCAGACAGTTTGACGTAACGGAACCCAATTTTTTTATCTCTGCACATGTCAACGTCAAAATATTTAAACGAAAATAACAGTGCAGACGATACGAGAGTGCAGACCGTAATGGTAGGCGTCAGCGGTGAGTTGGGAAGGGAAAAGGCAGGCGGGTGAATTCAATCTTTATTTATACTTTGACAGACCCAAGCGCACATTTTATACTAGGAAAATTATAAAAACTAACAAAAATTCAACCTTAGTTATGTTCAGTCATTTATCACTACTCGGTTTGCAATAAATAGTACAATATACAAATCGGAATAATTTTCTATTGCACTCAATGAGTCCTTTTCCTCGTGTGAGTCTCGTTTCATACTCAAAAATCAAAATCAAAATATTTTATTTCACATAAACCTGCATGGGCGCTTATGAACCGTCAGAAGCCAAGGTGCACGGTTCAAAATTCTTGTTTCCTATGGAGAAGAGCCGGCAAGAAACTCCACGGTTACTCTTTAAAAATAATTGACTTTAACAATGTTTCCAAATTACAGAGATAAAATGTATGGGAGCACAGTGCAGGCCTGTCAATAAGTACCAGGTACTTACTCAACTCAGATATATGTTATTAAACTAAGCGAGGTGGGTCTTGTATGAGATAATAACGTGCACGTATTTTGAAACATTAGATGGACGCGGACGTTCACTATAATATCGTCACGTTACAAATTACAAAAGCGCACAATTTTGTCACTTCATTATAACAAACTGTTGAAGTGCAACTGTCAAATTCAGAGATTGAGGATCCGCCGGTTTTATGTGTTTTTCTTATTTTTTTCACTATTAAGTTAGTTTTAACAGTAGATAAACTTAAAAAAAAATATTGTTCTTCTTTATTGTTTGTATTTCCTGTGCACGTCTCAAATAAAATATTTGTCTTTCTTTCTTTTGCAAACAAATACCTACGTGTTATTTAAAAAAAAATACTATCATGTATTTGCCAATGATCAAGCACATTACGGTACCGCATTACTCAAGTTCCTATGGGTTTTTTCCCATGACTTTTATACAAATCTCGGGAACATTGATTGATGATCCCTGTCCTATCGATGAATTGAATTTTCTGGAGCCTTTTATCTTTTCATTTATATTCACACTTGGTTCCACTTAATCAAGTTCGTTGTGCGATTGATTTTTTCAGTTTAAAGGGATGAAGGTTGGGCGCTTTGGGAAGATTTTTTTGTAAGTTTTATGTTCTAAACGTGCTGATTCAGAGGTTTCACTACGAAGCTTTTGTTTTTTTTTTTACTGTTAACATTTTTTGTTTGACTGTACCTACTGTTTGTGACGTGAACAATAGATTTATTTATTCATTTAAGGGTGGTCCCAGTCACCGGAAATAAATATTAAAATTACGTGGATCCGGCAACTGGGATCACGGTTCCAGTTAATTGCGGTCCCAGTTCCCGGAAGCCCCCTGATTCGCAGCCTGATTTGAATAATGACTTTTAAATTTGATTTTCTCATTTAATTGTTTCAGTACCTATATTTTAAAATCGAAGTTCCTAAACACGGCTTGCAATTGGAATTCAGTGGTCGAAATCGTCACGTTAGGGAAAAGCTTTATCTCCATGCGTTTTGCTCTTTCTCCGTCTCTTTTATTAGGTATACAGGATAAAAAATTTACCAGTGCGAAAACTGTAAGCAAGAATTCGTATTCATGCTTATGATTCTAGACCGGTAGCGTAGAAATTTAAAGACGGTGAAAAAAAAAAATGCGCTTCCATTCATTTTAACCGCATAGGTAATGCACTTTTCTATGCAACAGCTGATTTTTTTTTGTGCGCACAAGTATCGCTTAAAGAACTTCATTCCTGACGGGGGTCCACCGACCACATACTTTTTTTTAAGTATCTACTTATAGCGATCTGTTATTAGTTCGAAACATGAGCTTACATGAAAGACATCGCCAGAAAATCAACATGAAAAGCTAAAATCAAAGCCATTTCAAGTTTCCTTACTCTTTACGACTTTCCATACTTGTAGACACGTGAGTAATGTATTTGCGTTTTCCCTAAAAGGAATTGGATGAGAAGACATTTATTAAACTTTGCCCTTTAATTGGAAATTCTCGACTTTACAAAGGAATTCCCGAGAAAAATGGTTTTGCTAAGATTTAGGAGAAAAGTAAAAAATAGACTATTTCGCCAAAAGACTATTTGGTTAAAAGGGGCCAGTGCTGACCATGAGGTCCTGGGTTGGGTTCCCAGGTCAGGCACAGGGTTATTGAGTTTTTCTATTTTCTGATGATGATGGGACTCCCTTTTCCGTACTTAGACTCCCATTCGGTCCGTTGTGCGTGGAAATTCTGGCTGGAATTCTGGAAATTCTGGCGAGCCAGCCTAGCTCCGCCCAAAAGTACAGAAGCTTCGAAGATGAGAAGCCACGGCCTCGCATTCCAGGGTGACGTGGGCGGCTGATTCCTCGGCATCAAGGCAGCCCTGAAAAGCGTTCTCGCGTTATATAGGACTAACATAACTGGCGAAATGTGGGTGTACAAAGGTGTGCACCTCTGCCTTACCCTTGAAACCCTGGGACACAGGGATGATGTTATGTTATCCTATCCTATCCTACTTCCTACTATCATACTACTATTAATATACAGGGTGTAACAGAAACCCTATTGTTATCCTTAAGCACTTAAGATAGAATCACTATGGATTATTATAAAGTTTCATAGAAAAGTGCAATATATACCTACGTGGTCAAAATGTATGGAACAGCTGATTTATTTATTGTATAACCAACGAAAAATTTCTGCGTTGGGGTTCTAGAATGATAATTATGCTGAATTCATGGTTACAGTTTGCGCACTGGATACAAACTTATCCTGTATAGTTTCAGCTCAAATTAAAATACTCTAAGCATTGATACCTTTTCGGTTTCATATGTTTCTCAAATTCAAATCATAACAAACGTGTCACCGCACAACGTAAGTCAATAACTTTCCACGTCACTTGCCAATATCACGATAAATCTCTCCCGAGTGATGTGTTTTATTTCAATTAGAAAAGTTCGGTTTCTGGTCTCAAGGTATTAAAAATTCTCATAGGATTAAAAAAACATTCCAATATCGTTTGATATCATGCAAAGAAGCCGTGCCCTTGGTATGTACGTATATCCTCTTTCCGTTACACGTTGTAGGTACAGTCGCCAGCAGGTCAAGCTATCCCAAACTGTCAAATTTTCCCAATTTAACATAAACCTTATTCCTTTGTGATAAAGTTGAAAAACTATCAAAGAAATTTGACAGATTAGGGTAGCTTGATGTGCTGGCCTCTGTACATACTCGTATATAATACTAGCTTTTGCCAGCGGCTCCGCCTGCGCTGATCTTTCATCCCCTATTTAACTCCCTTAGGGGTTAAATTTCGAAAAATCCTTCCGTATTCCTTGTCTAAATTATAAAGGGTACCTCTGTGCAAAGTTTCAGCTTTCTAGGTCCAAGGGTTTGGGCTGGGTGTTGATGAGTCCGTCAGTCAGGACTTTTCTTTATATATAAATAGATTTTAAATGTGAAAGTTTGAATGTTTGGTTAAATGGATATTTAGATGTTTGGATGTTTGTTACTCAATCACGCAACAATGGCTCAACGGATTTGGATGAAATTTAGCATTCAAATAGCTTATAACCTGGATAATAACACATAGGATGTTTTTTACCCCGGTTATACGTTTCCGTGGGTAAATTTTCGACTTCCACGCGGGTGAAGCCGCTGGCAAAAAGCTAGTCTATATTTATAAAAATTTCGTGTCACGATGTATGTTCGCGATAAACTCCGAAACTACGGAATGGATTTTGATAAAATTTTGTAACCATTTATATTAAGGTCCAACTTAAAAGATAGAATAGTTTTTATCTTAATATTTATTATTGCAAATTAAATGTTTATTAAAGGACATTCGTTCTATAAATTCCTAATAGATGGCAGTTTAGCATCTAAGTTGCACAGGTTCCGGCAGATGGCGTAGTATTTATATTACTACGACATTTGTGTGTATTTATCGGTTAGTTGTATAAATTCCTAATAGATGGCGGTTTAGAATCTAAGTTGCACAGGCATCCGGCAGATGGCGTCGTATTTAAATTATTTTACGACATTTGTGTGTTTAAATCGGTTAGTTCTTTATATTCCTAATAGGTAGGTAGGGTAGGGTAGGGTAGTGTAGGGTAGCGTAGGTAGGGTAGGGTTATATAAAAAAGTAAAATGCAAGGGTTCAGGGCTCAAAGTACGAAGCTCTCAAACTGCACTTTCAATATTATCAACGGAATAAAAATCTTCAGACTTTTATCAAACTTAAAATACCGCAATAATCGCCTGTTAAACGCTATCTTTTGAAGCCAGGAACAGTCCTCCACACAGTTTGGTAATGACAAAACTTTCTACAAACTGTTCTCGTTCTTATTACGATAGCAGTATAGTTGTGTATACCATGCAATATAGGTTTAATGGTCCGTGTTCGAGGCTGTACACTCGAGGGTCCTTATTCTCTTGGGAAACAAAGGGGCCTTTTCTGCAGAGTATTAGCTGTCAGCATATAATAAGGAACCACAAAAACCCGAACGTTATTAAGAAGACAGTTTAATGACTAAGCTTTTTCAGGGATTCTAAAGACCCTTCGATGTTGTTTATGTTCGACCTCGCATTTGCTCGAACTCAAATTCAAAGCATTAAGCATAGTTGCCCCAGGGATATAGTTGCCCCGATTGTAATTACTCTAGTTTCGCGGATGAATCGCCTGCTATTTTATGAATCCATCAAAACACTCTCCAACTAACACTAAATTGAACGTGTCTCATATCTCTCTGTGCGATTGCATGGGAAGGCAAAATGCAATTAAAGTTTTTGCGGGATAGGTCCTGTTTCACGGCGGGATATCTATCCTAAACCATAACATAAAGTTCAAGTCGTTTGTGGTGCGGTTTTCAACTCAGTATCTAGAAACCTTCATGAAGGAAGAGTTTTGGCCGAAAGGTGTGGCGTACCGACGTTTTCGCGGAAGGTTACGTGACACCATGCAGCGCAACACGACGCCGACACAGTCATCACTTCGTGTACAATAGTTGTAAAAATGAAAAAATATGTATGTTTAGGTTAAGGTCTATGGGCCTGCGTCGCCTGAAATATATGGTTTATTTATTTAAACGTAATGTATATGGATTAGGCAAAACCCCTATGTGGGGATAGATGTCCCAAAATGTATGGAGGTCCACAAAAATCGTTGAAACTCTGAAAACATTAGATAACGATAGTGTTTTTTTTACATAAAGTAGATGAAAAGTTCCAAAGTATCGGCCAATTTTCCAAACAAAGTATTTGGATTTTTTGTACTGAGAGACAAAGAGTGATTTTAAAAAGTGGGGCAACTATCCGGCTTTTACTCTAATTAATTTTAAACCATTACGTGAACTATTGAATTGTCAATGAGTCGCCTAGTTGGCAGTCAGAAAAATTAAATTATAGTTTCTCATTCCAAAACGTATGTAACAAATATTTTCGTAACAATATAATAATTATAAAATAATGTCCATGGGGTTTCTTGCCCGTTCTTCCCCATAGATTCGCAGGGCGACATATCAAGCTACACATTTACAGTTTTCGTACAGACGCCAGCACATCAAGCTACCCCACACTGTCAAATCTTCCCAATTGAACATGAACCCTATGCTTAAATTATAAAGATGAAAATCTATCAAAGAATTTTGACAGATTGGGGGGTAGCTTGATGTGCTGGCGTCTATGCAGTGAAATAATTTACACAAAGTAAAAGACCTGTCAGGGTATTTTTTTGGGTGGAATATCATCAAATGACTTCTCCGGGCGGAGCGGAGCGTGTCAGGTTTTTACTGACTAAAACCCACCCGCGTTCCCCCAGTTGCCTGTGCCAGGGCCACGGTAACCCTTTCGAACAAATCCGCGACCTGGCAGGACCACTGCTCTTTTAAGTTCGATCCATTCAAATTATGCTAATCTCTTGCCTAGCATTTTCTCGACTAGTTCAGGTCGGGTTCTAGTCAAACTAGATGCGGCTGAGCAGTATCAATATTTTACATAGAGTTATTCCAACTGACCTCAGCTTTTATTACCCAATTACTGGGTTATCTGGACGTTCTAAGGCTAAACTTAGTTTCCCAGACTTTCGGGGTATCTAACGACCCCCAAGTATAATTGGGGGCGATGGTTAGTGAGCTGTATTCCATTTCAAAGATAATGCCTATAATTTGGAAACTTAAAACGATCAAAATTAATTTTAGAAGGTAACATCACGCCTTGTTTGCCCTTAGGGTTGGGAAGAGTTGCACTCCCACATTTCGGCAGTTAAGTCGTATATAATATGGGGCGGGCCTATTGCCATCAAACGGGCACACATCCGGAGTCTGGGCTGCAGGGCAAATGCTTCTTCTCATACAAAGAAGATGAAGGTGATCAACGCTCGTGGCTTGTGTTACCACGCTTTCTCAAGGCTGGTTTGCGATTGTAGACTTAAATTTGTTTCTAGCTAATGCTCTTTTTTAATAGGGAATCTTCTCAGGCGCACACACAACAACTTATAAAATGTCATCACAATTGGTCGAGCGGTTTTTATTTATTTATTTACTTAAAGGTTCACCCACAGCACATACATATACATAGAAATAGCAAGTCATACGGTTATATTCTAATATATATGCCAATTATAGGTAAACACAACATTGACAACACAAGACGCCAGATTACCGCTTAGTTGCTAACTTAAGTCTAATGTACAATTGTTAAGAAAATGAGGTGAAGGTTTTCGAGTTTTAGCGAGACTAAGGCACGGAAATTGTTTTTTAAAACTGATACCTAATAGATATATATATAGATTAAAGGCTTCTTGAACCAGGCGAGACGCGACACTTGTAGAACAATTTCCATGAAGTTTTGGTAGAAATTGTTCTACGCGGGTCGCGTCGCGTTGTTGCGTCGCGACAGTTTGTAGAAGCCTTAAAGTTGGAAGTGTTTGTTTGTTTGAACGCGATAATCTCTTGAACATTGAAGAAATTTATGTATTGGTTATTTAACATGACGCTGCAACTTTTAAGAGCCAAGCAGAAAGAAAAAAGTCGAAATCAATCAAAAGTCATTTATTCAAACTAGGCTGGTGTCAGCACTTTTTGAACGTCAAAAATTACAAAAGACAGTTCCCCAAAAAACACTCGCCCTTCACCACTTCCTAGTGCTTTAGCTGGGAAGAAGAAGTGGCGCAACAAACTCCCCAGCAGCATAGCTGTCTGTTCTGTTAGAAGAACTTGATTCCATACAATGGTAGATACGCAATTAACGTTACCAAATATAAAATTTAAAATTGTTCTAGATATAATAGATCAATTGTCGAGGTCGCTAGCAGGCTACGTCTTGCAATGTAACTCATTATCTATACATATAATAAATCTGTAAAGGAACTTTTTCTGTACATTTAAAATATTTCGAAAATAATTGCTTGGGGTGGTAAGGGATAATCAACAGATGACATTTTAACCCTTATCAAAATTTTTGTCTGTAGCTCGGTTTTTCAGTTTCTATGTTGAATAGATCAAGTATCACGTCAAAAGAACGAAACTAATATGGTTATCTTTCATACTCAAATATTGTTTATAACTCAGAGTTTATATTAGTCTTTGTTTCATCGCAATCGCTTCGGTCAACATATCTAAATAATTTAAAGTGTTCAAGAAGAATTTATTTAACTAATGTTGAAACACTTAGCGACATCTATTGGCGTGAAACGGTACTAACGAATACTTAATATTAACACGTCATTCTCATTTAAGTTACTTACTGTGTCTGTGTTATTTCAAAAAGTAATGATACTGATTACTAAAATCGCTTTCCGTTGGTGGTTGATTCCCACGAATCAAAAAAGCTAAAAGAATTTCAAATAAAAAGTTGTGATAATATTAACTGACGTGGTGTTCATATACCTAGAATGCAATGTTAGATAAATATTTATTAGTTTTATCAATCAAATTAATACAAATAGAGGGGAAGAAATCTCATTTTTAATTGTGATAAAAGTCTTAGTAGCGCCATCTAGCATAATATAGCAAAATTAGAGCGGCTAGAGGAACATCTCCATAGAAATTCTTAATCTCTAGCGTCAGTAACGCCATCTAGGTTTGAATAGCAAACATGCAAAGACAACAACTTGATTTCGCGCGAAATTTGATAATGTTAAATTTAAATGCGTGTTTACAGCATTACTCGATTCAATTAATGGGAGTTTTGGGATTAAAGAGTTGTAAATACTTATGTGCTAATTTTCGTGATGTTAGTTTTCGAGGTGGGGAGGGGTTCAAGCGAGGTCGGATGGTGAAAGTCAGGGAAAAAAATCCAAAATTGCGACCATAACTACTGGTGGATTTGAGTAAATAGATAGGTTTTCACACGGGCAACTGTAGTTATGTCGATGCTCTTCCGAGCAACATCGCTTACAGAGAAGCATTTTCTTAGTTAAAACAAGTTTAAAAATTTATTTATTTATCCATTTGGCATCTCCAACAAAGGAAACATTACCTACACAGGAACAATAGAAATCACAATAGTAAAATATTGACAATTTTAAAGTCGCTTCTTTAAATATAATTATTTATTGGTCTACAAATAAATGTATGGCTGAACAAAAGAAACACTGAAACATTTTTGATTACAATTTACAATAAAAAGGCATCGCAACTGAGAGTCGCGGAGGATCGCTCTGTTACGTCCATTATCCTCGGGATCGGGCTCTCTCTCTTCCTGCTGCCTGCGTCAGCAGCGGGGAGAGAGGTGGGGGCGCGCGCGGTATGGCACTACGTAGCAACAACATCGTACTTAAGTATTGTACTATGTTCATAGAAAACCCGTGCTATAGTTAAATAGTTTTAATATACAATTAAATAGTTTTTTTTGCCTGGTTTGGTTTTTTTTTCAACAGCGCTTTTAATGTGGATAATGACCGACGTTACGGGGCGTAGGTAATGTAACATTCGCAGCGAGCATGTCTTTACGCCGTGTGCTAAAATCAGTGTTGCTCGCTCGCATGTTTTGCCGTAGGTACTACTGACTGCACGAATACTTGCTTGGTAACATATTAGGTGCATTTTGACCCGTGACGCCGGTCAGTATCCACCTTTACAGCGTGATCTTTCTTCATCGTGATAACGCCATGGTCCCACGGGCCGTTAACTGACAGGTGGCGTCAGGTGTTACTGCACTGCTACCTGTCGAGGCCTATCGCAGTCCGTGCAGAGCATTCCCACTGCTGTGGTTTTATTCAGTGGTCAACGTTTGATAAACAAAGCTAAAAGACACGCGCCTGTACGGGCCGAGATAGGCGCCCGCCCCCGCGTGGAATAATGCATCAGCACACTCAACCAGACGCGCAGTCGATTTATTGAGTAAGTACAGTAAAAGCTCCTTATTCGTGCTTCCTTCATTCGCGTTTTCACTATTCGCGGATTAAAAAAATGCGACCCAATTCCTATATCCGCGGCTAAAGATTTATTTATTTGCGGGTCTAATCGGTACATCGGTACATACATATTAACAAATAACAAAAAGGATTCCAATAGGTATCCAACCCAATATCCTTTGTAAACGCGTCGTCAGATGGACTATAAAAAAGTGAAATAGACCTTATTACAACTTCGCCTAAAGTACATTGTCAAATGATATCGCCGCTGTATTGGTTCGGCCTTTGACATCTACAATAGCCGCCTTCGCCGCGGTCGGTGTTTTTAACAGACTTCAAAAAGAAGGAGGTTATCAATTCGACATGTTTATATTTTTAATGTATGTTCAGGCATAACTCCGTCGTATATAGACGGATTTGCAAAATTCTTTTTTTTTTTTTGAAAGGGGTTTACTCCGAAATGGTCCCATTGAAATTTCATATAGACAGGGCCCGATCTAGCTATTTAGCCGCTCCGGGCAAAAATAACATTCGCCGCCCTTTGCACTAACACCATCAAAGATGGTATGACCATAATTATGTGATATTCTTTTAACTATACATATAATATTCACATACGTTAGTCTACTACGGCTTCTGAACAAGTATACAAAAATTCATGAGAGTAGGTATGTTTGTAAGTATACATTTTGCCGCCGCTCATTTTTGCCGCTCTGAGCATTTGCCCGGCTTGCCCCCCCTTAGATTGGGCCCTGCATATAGATCTGATGATGCGTTTCGGAAACAGACAACGGAACTCTTCAAAAAATTACAGCAAATCAACCGCGAATGTTGCTATCACATAAATAAGTATGCATTGTTTTGACCCAAAGGATGATGAAATTTCGAATTGGTGTATGGTAGGTAACAAAAAAGTGAAAAATAAAAACTTTTTTCAAAAAAATAACAACCGACTTCCAAAAAACACTACAAAGTGCAAAATAACTTTAATTTCGGAAGGCGGTACAAATATTTTTTTGAAAAAAGTTTTTTGAGAATGTAAACAAACATAATGAAAACAACCTCATCACCATAAAGTATATTTATATATCATCATCATCATCATTTCAGCTGAAAGACGTCCACTGCTGGACATAGGCCTCCCCCACATTTATAAATGCTGCGACTTAATAGACATTCCATCTTTTGGTACGAGCCGCTTTGCGTGTTTTACCTATTGTTTCATCTTTCCATTTATTGCAAAATGTTGAATTTTTTTTTTTACTTAAAAACGATTTTCGACGCGAAAAAATCTGTTTAACGCATAGAAATGCTTGATCGTTTACGCCTTGGAGAGTCGCTTGCATCCATATCACGCTCATACAATTAATCAATATGGTCATAAACTTCAATTAAATTGTTTTTTTTTTTTTTGTCACTTAGGAACGTATCCCCTATACTGCCCTACTAAGAGCAAAAGCGGTATCACAAAAAAAATCGTAAATTCTATTTTAATGCCATCAGGTAGCTTTAAAAATGCGCATCTAAGGAACTAAGCCTTTTAGCGCTATATCGTTCAAAACATATAAAAACCTTAAGAAAGATTTCCCTATCTCAGTTTTACCTTAAATCACTAAGGGTATTATTTTTACATAACTCCAATTATCTCGAAAATCGATTTCATTAAGATACCGCTTTTGCGCTTAGTTGGGCAGTATAATCCCATATAAATTACCATTCCATAGTCACGGTTTCTGTATTCGCGGTAGGTATTTTACGGAACGTATACCTCGCGAATAAAGAGCTTTTACTGTACCTACGGCAGGTGCACATTTATTATAAAATGAGCCTCGACCAGGCGCTTTGATCTATATTTATTCTTAAAAATCTGAGTGAGACTTCGTCGCAATATCATTATAACCCCTAAAGACGCCTGCAGGCCTAGACAAAACACCTTTCTGTTAACGTTCACGCTAAACTCTACGCCAGAATATATGGGAATGACATTACCGTGTCCTTTCCGCAGGTAATGTCATTCCCATACATTTTGGCGTACCGTTTAGCCTGAACGCCAAGAGTAATGTGTTTTGTCTCTAGGCTCTGGACTACATTCGAAAGCTGTGGTAGATTCCTACCAGGATAGATCGGAAGATCGGAAGAGTGGTACCTACACCGTCAAAGCGACACATTATTGTTTTCCGACATGCACGCGAACGAAGTCGCGGGCACAGCTAGTCTATATATATAAAAGAAAGTCGTGTTAGTTACTTCACTTATAACTCAAGAACGGCTGAACCGATTTAGCTGAAAATTGGCAGGGAGGTAGTTTAGAGCCAGGAGAAGGACATAGGATACTTTTTATCCCGTTCAGTTGTTTCAGAAATAAAAAAAGTATCAAAGTGGAAGTTGGCTGTCGAAAAACGAAAATTTTCACGGATAGGATAATAGGGTAGATAGGGTAGGGTAGGTAGGGTAGGTAGGGTAGGTAGGGTAGGTAGGGTAGGTAGGGTAGGTAGGGTAGGTAGGGTAGGTAGGGTAGGTAGGGTAGGTAGGGTAGGTAGGGTAGGTAGGGTAGGTAGGGTAGGTAGGGTAGGTAGGGTAGGTAGGGTAGGTAGGGTAGGTAGGGTAGGTAGGGTAGGTAGGGTAGGTAGGGTAGGTAGGGTAGGTAGGGTAGGTAGGGTAGGGTAGGGTAGGGTAGGTAGGGTAGGTAGGGTAGGTAGGGTAGGTAGGGTAGGTAGGGTAGGTAGGGTAGGTAGGGTAGGTAGGGTAGGTAGGGTAGGTAGAGTAGGTAGGGTAGGTAGGGTAGGTAGGGTAGGTAGGGTAGGTAGGATAGGTAGGGTAGGTAGGATAGGTAGGGTAGGTAGGGTAGGTAGGGTAGGTAGGGTAGGTAGGTAGGGTAGGTAGGTAGGTTAGGGTAGTGTAGGGTAGGGTAGTGTAGGGTAGGTAGGTAGGTTAGGGTAGTGTAGGGTAGGGTAGTGTAGGGTAGGTAGGGTAGTGTAGGGTAGCGTAGGTAGGGTAGTGATTTTGTATGAATGACTTTTGGACGAACAGGACAACGTCTGTCGGGTCAGCTAGTTAAAAATAAAAAACATTGCAATGAGTAGATTATGTCAACACTATGTAAATGAAAATAAAAATGAATTTATGTAGTCAAATACAAGACCTGTCCTGTAACTATTCTTATCGTTTAAGTACCTACCTAGTCGTTGATAGAATATTAAGCCTTTGGTCAAAGGTTGAATTTTAATTTAGCTTTAAACGCATTAAAATTCAAATCTAGCAAAGAAGAGGGAAGCTTGTTATAAAAGGTTATAAGAACACAAACAAAAGAACGCTAAGCGAAATAAAGTAGGTAAAGGAGCTAGCGGGCGATGGAGTTTTTGAAAATTTCACGTGGATGATATCGCGGGCAGAAGCTAGCTCATCTGCCTAGCCATTTCCCAACTATGTTGGGGTCGGCTTCCACTCTAACCGTATGAAGCTGAATACCAGTATTTTACATGAAACGACTGCCAGCAACTTTCACAACCCAGTTACCTCCACAACCTATTTCATCACTTTATGTCCTCTAGAGGGCGAGATATTCAATTTATGGCATATCCAGCGGACGATTAAGATGCTTCCAAGGATACCTCATTTGTCAAATTATGATAAGGATTTTAGAAGTTATAAGAAAACAGATAATCATACACATCATCATCGTCATCATCTGCCTAGCCATTTCCCAACTATGTTGGGGTCGGCTTCCAGTCTAACCGGATGCAGCTGAATACCATTATTTTACATGGAACGACTGCCTATCTGACCTCCACAACCCAGTTACTGGGTAATACGATACCCCTTGGTAAGACTAGTTGTCAGACTTTCGGGCTTCTGACGACCCGTAACGACTGACAAAGATCCACAAATGACAGCCGGGACCAACGGCTTAACGTGCTTTCCGAGACACGGAGGGGTCTTAGGAATGTAAAGATGGTCACCCATCCACGGACTCCACGGATTAACCTGATCGATCGACCCGTGCATCTATTGTTACTTAGCCACAAGCCCCTCATAATCATACACACAAACAAGTTAAAATCACTAACCTCGTTTTTTCTTTGCCACAGTCGGGTAAAAATGATTAATTAATGTCTCCACTTAATGTTCTTCAGATTTCCGAACGCCATTAATGATTAGAAGTCATGTACCTACCTTCTTAATTAAAGCCCATGGTAATTATGATTGCCTTCGTTGTATATAATGAGGTCCGTAGTAATAATGTTCTGGTTTTAAAATTACCGGGTTTCAAATGATAATAAAATGTTAAAGTTTGTATGCCATGAGTTCGTGGATGAGTAAATTTCCATTTTTATTGCCACTAGACGAATCTTAGGCTAGCTTTAAAATAAACATGGAGTATGTTACGGTATCATATCAAAGGAGAGAATCTTGAAGCAGATCTTAATCACATTCGAAATAAGAAATCTTCTCAAAAGGATTAAAAAGAAACCAAATAAATAACATTTTTATCAAATATATAAATATAACACTTGTATACCTGAACGTAAGATAATTAATAGAGTACATACACAGGTACTATTTACAAAAAGAATGTAAATTCAAAAGCATATTGCCAATAAATTGCTTTATGTGTTCTAAAAGATTGTTATAACGCAATGAATGTTGTTGAACTGTCAAAATTAAATATGTTCCTACTGTTATTACCTACGCAATTAGGTATCAGGCTAACCATATAATTTTAAGAGCAACGAGGACAAACTACGTTAGAAAGACTCGTATAAGAGGGAGCTCACCTCTATAACTCTAGAAATCAGTCCTTTGGCGACATACGTACTTTTATTTGGATCTTCAACGCATTGCTTTGCGCCGAGAATGGAAAATCGAACATTAAAACATACTGTTAGATTTTCGACGCGTCGAGATGCACTCTGTTGGATTTTTTATGCTGGGATCAACACTGAGAGTTCAGAAAACACAGAGCGCGTTAAAATCCCGCCGTAATTTGATTACGTTCGTGTGAACGTCGACTAACTTTTAAAAGGCTATTAAAGCACCATGTTCTAAATAATAATTAAATTGTACGTTTTTACTTTATTTTAATTAATTAATTTAATTTTTAAACCCAACGAAACTGTCACTTAACTTAATTATTGTGTTTTTCATCATAGGAGTGAATAATTGTTTTCTTTTTCAGTGAAATAAACTGTCTTCAACCGTAAATACATAGGTAATATTTGTAAGGACATTTAGACCGGAAAAGCAAATTTAAATTATTTCCTCAAACATCGCTCGCCTTTGATTTATCATGGCAAGAAGCTTTTGACAACAATGGAGCCTGTCGTTAACACTTGTGAGATAAAATTTCAATTAATCTTTTTCTCTTTCTCGTGTTAATTCTTCAGCCTATTATCAAGAACACTTGGCCAGCAAAATAAGTTGCAATAAGGTACGCTTTGTCGTCAGTACGCATTCAGCCTTGCTTTGAATTCGGATACACGACAGGTAATTACCACTGCAAACAATTTCAGGAGTCTATGAAAGAGGATATATATAGACAGCCATTTTTATTTTTGTGAATGACATGTCGCAGGTTAACCTATGTGGTTGTCGGCTGCGTTCTAATATTTTTTTAGTCAAAATCTGTGTTGGCTGTTGTGACTTCCCCCACCAATCATAATTCAACATAAGATTTGAGAATAAGGGGGAACTGCGACGGTAGCCCGCTTAACTCAAATTCAAAACCTAACAACGATTTGCCCGACCCGGGTTCTGGGTTGGTCTAGAGACCAACCAGACAGTCAGTGACTATTTCATGAAAATGAATAAAATTTCGCGAGCCACCCTGGTGCTACGCCCTTGAATTAACCATGATGTTAAGGCCCAGCGTACACGACGATACGCTACTCGGTGATTTGAATTTATAACACGGGATTTTTGAGTCGTTGCTGACAATGGGACTAATTAAGCAGTTGTTGTTTCCTGTGTTTTCTGAGTGGCGATTCATCGTGAGAGAGTATTGTTCAATCAATGGAGGGTTGGCTAATATAACGGACACTTCAGCTGAGTGAGTAGTCAGGGGCAGTTGATTGGAATTCACAACTGATTTCACTTTCAATCTTGTTATTTTTAATTTGATGTGACGAGTAACTTTGACTACGAACCGATTTGTCAGGTATTAAAATTGTTAAGAAGTTTGGTTTAATTCCATTTCAATATGGAACGATAGATTATTGGCTTTCTTTAAGAGACCATTTACGAAGTTTTGTCGATTTCGATAATTTATTTTATTTTAAAGACGTACTTTTACAGTTAAAATATTGTATTTTTATAAGTTTCAATGCACAACACGAAAGTTCGTTTCTCGTGAATGACCTCCTTTTTATTATTTGATTTTGATTTATCGAGCTGAAACCGGCGACTGTTTTGAGAATTTTGCTGTAAAAGGTTTAGATTATCACATATTTACCAATTATTTGTACGTCTACCTAATATAAAAAAATCAAATCAGCGAAATCGGAATAAATCGTATACGGCCTCTTAAGGTGAACCTAGTCCACATTTTTCCCATAAAAACTTCGGGAGTGTATTAATATTGTCTGTACGGAAATAAAATACTAAAATAAAAAAAAAGTTAGGGCCAACAAAGATTCGTTTTTCTCGCTAATTTAACCTAACTTTGGGCGTGTTTATGTAATAAAAGAAGAGTAAAATCTCCAAAACTAAGTCAATACCGACAAAGCTCAATTATCGAAAAGTTCAATAAACTTTATTGGTCATTGATTTATGCAGTGGTTTTTTCAGAAAACCCGATCTTCCGCCTTCGGAGTCCTTACTTTTCTAAATTTTTACGCGCCTGTTTTACTATCACTGATCCTGCAGCTCACTCAATAATGTTGTGCGTGTAGACTAACGTCTAACTGCTCATCACGGGTACTACCTCTGTCGGACACGAAGCCTGGTGAGATAGCGTGTTTTTTAGCCAGGCCCATCCCATCAGTGAGTTCGAGCACGCGACTAGGTTCCCCTTAATGCTAGTTTTGAAGATAAAGGTATGCCTGTTTTGTGGGTATTCAGATTCAATCAATTAATATGCCTAGCCTTTCCCCAACTGTGTTGGGGTCGGCTTCCAGTCTAACCGGATGCAACTGAATACACGGAGCGGCTGCCTATGTGAGTGGAGGTCAGATAAGCAGTCATTTCGCTTTGTAACTGGTTAACACGGTATTTCTTCTTATTCTTGATTCTTTACGCAATAAAGTTATGAGATAAGTAACTGCAAGTACATGCAATAAAGTGCATAAAATTCAAAACGTGCCTAACGCCTAGTACTTAATACTTAAGCCATAATATTCACGATTCAATAAACAAAATAGCTCAGCAGTGTACAGACGCCAGCAGGTCAACCTACCCCAAACTGTAATTTTTTTCCAATTGAACATGAACCTTATGGTTACGGTATAAAGTTGAAAATCTATCAAATATATTTGACAGATTGGAGTAGCTTGACGTGCTGGCGTCTTTACCTTAACATAAATATATTTTTTAAATGATTTTTCGTTACTTCAAGCTACTGTGAGTGACGATGTAGTGATATTTTTCGCCTCATTTCCCTTAGCTCTTCGCTTCGATAAGTTGTTTTTCGCTTGGGTATCACGAACATGTAGCTACTTGGGATGATAATATGGATGGTAATATTCCAAGTCGAGGAATATGAGGTATACAACCTTATTTTTAGTATATGCGAAACCCGAAACACGTGTCTAGTATTCTTATGAAATGAATCTATGTACAAAATTTCAAAGCTGTATCATCAAAAATCACAAAGTTATAACCTTGATATATGTTACCTAGTTGTCTACAGAAACATGGTCACCATAGGCCCCACGCACCGCCCGCGCGTCCAGCGTGGTTTGTGCTCATTGATAATAATGAGGCAGTAGGTACCTAACCGTAAGGCAATTGTTTTGTAATTAAATGGTGACCTAAAAAAAAAACTGGGTAAAAATATAACATGGTGTAAAAACTTCTGGAATCGATTCAGTTCCTTATTCTGAACAAACTGTATTCAGGTTTCGCATATACTAAAAATAATCTATATAAATGAAAATAAAAGTCCTGACTGACTGACTCATCAACGCCCAGCCCAAACCCTTCGACCTAGAAATCTGAAACTTTGCACAGAGGTTTCTTATATAATGTAGACAAGGAATAAGGAAGGATTTTTCGAAATTCAACCCCTAAGGGAGTTAAACAGGGGATTAAAGTTCCGCGCGGGCGAATCGCTGGCAAAAGCTAGTGTTGTATGAAAGTCATTGGGGATCTTAGTATGGAAACTATACGGCACCGGACAAAATATAGCAGCTTGTATGAATTTGATCCTCCCCTCTCGTTGGACTTAACTCAACGTAACCTGTTCAATTCTTCCTCGATTTCGACGATCTTCTCGTTGGTCCGGAGTGTACGCGTGTCATATGTTGCCAGGTCCAGTTTTCGGCGATTGTGGTAGCCGGATCTCTTCCGGGGATTGTTTGCACCCCTTGCTTCACTGTGGCCTTGACCGCTACTGGAGCCAAGAGTAGGCGGGCCGCCGGGCACTAGTAGCTATTTATTTTTGGTGTTTGTCATGTTGGGGGTTTGCCGTAATCGCTATGATTGGCAGGCGGGTTGGCGATCGCAGTATGGTTTAAAAAATATATGTATAGAGACCGCTGCTGTCCATTCTTTAGCAGTTCCCTTAGTCGCCTCCTACGACACTCACGGGAAGAAATGGGGTGGTGCTATTCTTTTGCTCCGACACCACACAGTACCAGTACTAGAATTTGATTTAGGCTCTGAATTACTATGGGATTTATCTGAGAGAGATTCTGAGAAGAATCTGAAAAATGTTGAAGGTTATTTGCTAATCTTTTCTATCATCGTCGGAAGTTGCCACGAATGTTGTGGAACTGTCAAAATTAAAGCGACTCCAACTGATAGAGTATTCCGCAATTACACCTCTGATTTTCCACTGTTTTCTATACTATAAGAACATTATATAGAGGAAAGATTTGATTGTTTGTTTGCTTTGAATATGCTCCGAAACTCCTGAACCGATTTGAAAAAATCGTTCACTATTGGGAAGCTACACTATCCACGGTTGACATAGGCTATTTTTATCCCCGTATTCTCACGGGAACGGGAACTACGCAGGTGAAACCGCGGAGCGCTGCTAGTTATTAATAAAAAAGTATCAAGATTATCAAGTTCTTCTCTACGTAATTCTATGTCGGTAAAACAAAATGGCACCGTTTAAAGATGGCAGAAATAAGGGCTCGACAAGACAGGAAGGATGAGTGTCGGTATCTGCGTGATTGCCCACCACCTTCCACCTACTTATCTGCACACGGCTAATTTCCAACGAACTGTTCTTAGGTCAGATTTTTTTTTTTATTTGTATGGTGAATAAAGTAGTTTCTTATATTCAAATGCGCTAAAAACCTCTTTTATACACAAAACTTGTGAAGGCCGCGGGAATCCGCTGGATGTGGGAAGCACAAGACCGGTCAAGGTGGAGCCTGGAGGAGGTCTATGTCCAGCAGTGGATGTATTTCGGCTGTAATGACACAAAACTAGAGCCCTTTTAAAAATAAAAAAAATCAAAATCAAAATATTTTTAAACCCCGACGCAAAAACGACGGGGTGTTATATAACTTTGACGTGTCTGTGTGTGTGTGTGTCTGTCTGAGGCAACGTAGCTCCCGAACGGATGAACCGATTTGGTTTTTTTTTTGTTTGAAAGGTTATTAGTCGGGAGTGTTCTTAGACATCTTTCATCAAAATCGGTTCAGCCGTTTGAAGATTATCAGCTCTTTTCTGGTTGATGAAGGGATTTGAGCATCTTCCACGGGTCTGATCGACTCGAAATTTGGTATTCTATTAGTTCAATGATATTAGACGAACAAAGTACTCGTAACCTTGAACTGATGTTGGAGCAACACTTGGAATTTCTAGGATACCCAAGTTACTCACCAACAAACAGCAGAGGTATCGTGTTTGGGCTTATTAAAAAGATCTCAATGAATAGATTATAGATAAATGGTGATCAGGACGAGGAATGAGGATAAAAAATTTGTAACAAACTTCACTGTGGGAAAACTACGCAACGCTGCGCAGGTTTAAGCGAAACATTAAGTTTAAAAAGCAAGAAATAAAACTAAAATTTTTTTTTTTTTTAAACCCCCGACCCAAACAAAAACTCTTAAAAGTAAAAAATAACATTTATAGACCTTTTAAGTTGAAGGTAATATTTTGATCAAGGCATTGTCAAGTCGGGGGACGGTCAATGAAAACGCCAAACAGATGCCTAGCATTTTCATTAGCCGTCCCCCGACTTAACAACGCCTTGATCAAAATATTACCTTCAACTTAAAGGTCTACAAATGTTATTTTTTACTATTATGAGTTTTTGTTTGGGTCGGGGTTTTTTTTTTTTTTTACTTCTTAAAAACCTGCATGGGCACTTATGAAACGTCAGAAGCTAGGTGCACGGTTCCAAATTGTTGTTTCCTATGGAGAAGAGCCGGCAAGAAACTCCACGGTTAGGTACTAATAATTGGCTTTAACAATATTTTCAAAATAAAGAGATATAATGTGTGGGAAAATAAATGTGCATTTACTAGACTCTAGTAAATAAAAAGGTAATTAATAGGATATTTAAAAAGGGTTCCTCCAGTAGCTTAAGTTCTAGGAAACCCTTTCAGTCAGTTGTACTTTATGTCACTATTTCTAGGTGATGGTAGAACTCAATTCAAAACCCTACATTCAGCAGTGGGAGTGGGAGAGTATTGTCACAGAGATTATATTATACACTTATTCTTCGCTTCTGATCGCGACTTCCATCCGCATGGAAAGCAACTATACTTGAATACTCGGAAATTAATAGTCTAGTCCTCCAGACCGTATTTCGGCCATGGCGGCCAATCTCAATGGACACTAGCCTAACGGATCCTAGGTTCGATTCCCAGTCCGACCAAAGTTTTTCTTGGCTTTTGTGTAGTTTTCAATCAGTGCAATAATGTTTGTAATTAGATCAGTATTTCCAGAGGTCACAAACAATTTTAACTCTCTATAAGATTAGATAACTAATATATACACTTATATAAAATACACTTTCCAGAAAAACATATTCCTCGGAGCCAAAGCCTCTGCTATAAGCTAGTATCTGTATAAGCCAGACTGTTACGGACGACGAAGCTTGCACATGTATACATGCACGTTAACTTGTTACAAGTATGTAAAAATGACCACGCTTGTTATAAGTATGTAAATATTACCACGCTGTTTTAAGTATGAAAATAATACCACGTGCGGGATTCGCCTGTATACGTGTGCCCCCCAATGATCTGTCCGTCGTCATGTTAATAAGTAAGATTTTGATAGATGTAAGATAATAAAGATTAATTTGCTAAATAGGGATTATTAATAACATGTACATTAGACTAGGTTTGTTTTATTTCCAAAAGATATAAGTAGATGGTTAAGTAGAATTGTAAGGCAGCGCGAAGCGCGGCTCTGATTGGTCGATAGACCCACCAGAAACCCACCCCCGCTACGCGGCGCCATTTACCGTTAGTTTTTAGTGTAAACTGTATAAAAGACGGGCGGGCTTGCGGCTTAGTGACTTCTCACTCAACCGTCAAGCAGCAAGCCGCCCTGGAAACCCTGGAAATAAACGAAGATACAACAAACGTGAAGTTTTACTAAGAAGACAGAAACAACATAAATACAGTCCACCTCGTCAGTTGGTCCTTCGGTAGCCGGATGAAGATAGAAAAACGCCACCGCCAGTCGAAGATTTAATTATCAAGTATGAAGAAATCAAGTGTGAAAACTAGAAGCGTTAGTGCCAGGGAAAATAAATCGGAATCGGACTACGATAGTCGTCATCCTCGTACGTTCGAAGATCCGCCAAGGTCGCCGCCGACCGTCGCGTCCGCGCTCCCGCGCACCCCGTACGGTGCGCCCGCGGCTGGGGCCGACCCCACCGCCCCCGCGCTCGCGACCGCACCCCCCGCCACTGCCGCGGCAGGGAGAGTTGCATCGACCGCATCCGATACCGCGTCCGCCGCGCCGGCTCCTCGTCCTCTAGCGGCAAGTAGAGCAAATACGACCACGTTCGACTATGGCGAATCGCTCGCCACACCATCCGCGTCGTATTATCCGACGACTTCCTCCGCACCTCATAACCAGGACTCGGCAAGAACTATGACAGCTGCATACGATACTTCAGTTAGGGACACAGTAAGTACGATACGTTCAAGAAGATCGTACGGTAGTGACGTAGCACGAGTGAAAAAGGCAGAGTACGAGGCACAAAAGAGGATCGCTGCGATAAGGAACGAGCAACTAGAACTGGAAAAGGCGCTCGTAAACAAGCGATTGGAATACGAAGTGTCGGCGATAGAAGCAGAGGCCGAGGCCCGTGAAGAGGGTTCGGTGCGCATGAGCAAAGACAGGATGGACGAGTGGCTTCAAAGTATTGACCGAAGTCACCCGCCAGCTGCGAATCAACCAGAAGAGGAGCAGCCGCGACAATCCGCCGCCGTGCACGCCGCCCCAGAATCTGCAGTCTACGTCGAATCTGTCACACGTATTAATGCCGCCACATCTGCCAGGAACGACCAACGAAGACAACGGTCAGCATCGCGGTCGCCTACTAGAAGGGAACACCGAAGCGAAATTGAACAGCTGGCCGACACGCTGGAGAAGATGATACACGCACGCCCGCCGCCACGACAAACGATCGAGCTACCTGCATTCTCGGGAGCAGCTACTGAGTGGTTGCCATTTAAGGCGGCGTACGATGACTCATCAAAATTATACAAGTTTTCTACGATGGAAGACTTAGCAAGACTACGCAACTGTATCAAGGGCGAAGCAAGGGATGCAGTGTCAGCACTCCTGTACACCGCGTCCGACCCGCAAGTAATTATCAACACATTGGAACAATACTACGGCAGGCCGGAGATATTAATGGATCGTGCGATGGAAGATTTGAAAACGTTACCTCGACTCACGAATGCGGCCAGTGATTTAAATTCGTTCGCGGTAAAGTTCCAGAACATAGTGTGTGTGCTTTCAAAAGTGGACAAACGCGGATATTTATGGAACCCGATGATAGTGCGCGAAGTGACTGAGAAGCTGAGTCCACACGTAAGATCAAGATGGTGTGATTACGCTTATGATAATGCGGAATCGTCACGCGAACCGGAAGTGATACTGTTGTCCAGATTCCTGATGCGGGAGGCTGACCGAGCCATGAAGTACGCCTTCACGAATACGACGCTTGCGCCAGCCCCGAAGAAGGAAACGAGAAGTGGGACGCAAGTCACTACAAAGAAGAAACCGGGTCGCGAACTAGTTTACGCAACAGCTGAAAAACGAGAAGAAATTAAACAAGAGTGTTTGTGTTGTGACGGTGACCACGAAGTGCCTAAATGTCCAAAGTTCCTGAATATGAACCTCGACGAAAGGTGGGAATGGGCGCGCACTAACAAGGTATGTTTTAAATGTGTAACAAGACGTCACCGACGCGAGCACTGCCGAGCTAAGCGATGTGGCCAAGGGACCTGCAGCCGCCCGCATCACGCGTTGCTGCATAAAGAAAGAGAGGCGCCGCCTAGCAAAGCAACCGACCGCGACGTCGAGACCGTACGGCCACAAGAGGCAGTGATGGCCGTCTCCGCGTCGAGCACCTCATCGCAGCGAGTATTTTTGAAAATGTGTCCCGTGATATTAAAGGGGCCCGGCGGGCAAATATCGACCTTCGCCCTGCTAGATGAAGGGTCGACAATATCACTCGTCGACGAGGAGCTGACACGCCACCTGCATATAAGCGGACCGGCATCGACGTTACGCATCCAAGGAGTGTCTTCGAAAAAACAAGAGGAATGCAGCCAGGAGGTCAGACTACAGGTACGCGGTCAAGATGGGGACTTCCAGGAGCTGCGTGCACGTACCATGAAAGACCTGCAACTTCATAGTCAAGCGATGGATAGGTCGACATTAAACAACTATCCACACCTCCGAGACATAAGTAGAGGCGCTTTCTATGAAGAAGCCACACCAAAGCTGCTAATAGGGGCCGACAACTGGCACCTGATAGTCACCCGTGAACTACGTATGGGCAAGAAGAATGAACCTGCTGCCTCCCACACTCAGCTAGGATGGGTGATCCACGGGACTGCACCGCGCGCCACACTAAAGGAACAAGAAGGACAAGTTGTGCTACATCTATACGACGTGTCTGCAACAAGGCAGACAGATGATTTACGTCGAGTAGAGGAGCTGATGAAGTCACACTTCAAGATTGACGCCCTAGGAGTTTCTTTGGCAAAAAAGGTCAAACCGGAGGATAAGAAGGCGATTGACATAGTTCACGGCAGCATGAGAAGAATTAGCGATCATTATGAAGTCGGGTTACCATGGCGAGATGAAGACGCTTCGATGCCCAACAATTACAGCTGCGCTCTAAGAAGACTAAGGACGATAGAAAAGAAGATGGATTCATCACCGAGCTTCGCAGAGAAGTACAGCGCACTAGTCCAGAACCTACTGAACAAAGGATACGCCCAGGAGTGCGACGGAACGGAAAACGCAAATAAGAAAGCATGGTACCTACCGCACTTCCCGGTCGTGAACCTAAATAAACCGGGAAAGATGCGCCTAGTGTTCGACGCTGCACACCAATACCGTGGAGTATGCCTGAACGACTACCTACTCGAAGGTCCTGATCTCCTGAACTCATTGCCCGGGATTTTATTCCGATTCAGAGAGCGTCCAGTAGCCGTCACTGCCGATATAGAAGAGATGTTTCTCCAAATAAAAATAAGAAATCAGGATCAAGCCGCACAAATGTTCCTTTGGCGAGGGGAGGAACGTACCAAGCCGCCGAAGATATTCAAGATGACGTCAATGATCTTCGGAGCTTCATGTTCACCCTTCATCGCGCACACAGTACGAGACGCCAACGCAAAGAGGTACACGCAGAAGTACCCTAACGCCGTGCAAGCTATAACATCAAGCCACTATATGGATGACTACGTGGACAGCGTTGCGACAGAAGACGAAGCAATCCAGACAGCGCGCGAAGTCATGAACATCCATCGGAACGCACACTTCAATTTGAGAGGCTGGTGCTCGAACAAACCCGACGTGGTAAAGAGCATAACACGGGAGAAACAGGCACACGACACGGAAGTATGGTTCGGACGCAGAGAGGAAAACACGGACAAGACGCTAGGTTTACTTTGGCAGACGGGCTCTGACGAGCTAGGTTTCAACACCGGACTAAGTCGACTATCACCCGAAGTGAAGATTAGGGCCAGAGCGCCGACGAAGAGAGAGGCCCTGGGAGCAGTGATGGCGGTCTACGACCCTCTGGGACTCATCAGCCACTTCACAGTCACCGGCAAGATCCTGCTGCAAAACCTGTGGCGCCACGGCATCAGGTGGGACGAGGAAATCCCAGAACAAGACGCGCAGCACTTCGAGGAATGGATTCAAAGCCTGGACGAAGCGACGAAACTACGCATACCAAGGTGGTACGGCAAGGACACGGACGATCTCATAGACCTACATGTCTTCTGCGACGCTAGCGAACAAGCCTACGCAGCAGCAGCCTACTGGAGGATCCGGAAACCAGACGGGAGAGTGGACGTAAGACTGATCGCAGCAAAGGCGAGAGTGACGCCGCTAAAATCCGTCACTATCCCGCGACTGGAACTACAGGCAGCAGTGATCGGCGCGCGGCTCGCAGAGACAGTATTAAAGGAGCACCGAGACAAACCCGAGAGTGTCACCTATTGGACGGACTCCCAAACAGTCCTACGATGGATCGAGAAAGACGCTGTGAAATATACACCTTTCGTAGCACATCGCCTAGGAGAGATTGCGGAACTAACCGACGCTAGCCAATGGAGGTGGGTACCTACCGATCATAATGTAGCAGACGACGCTACGCGCCCCGACTACATCATGCATATGAAACCAGGAGACAGATGGTTCACCGGCCCCGCGTTCTTGTACGACGACCACGAATCCTGGCCAAAGGAAAAGGTCAAAGACGAATCAACTATAGACGAAGTAACCTATGCGACCACAGAAAGAAAAAGAGAACGCCCTTCTTACTTGCCCGACGTGAACAGGTTCTCATCATACGAGAAGCTAGTACGAGCTACCGCAGTGCCCTTCCTCTTCAAAGAGAAATGCAAAAACAGGACCAGCCAGATGACCGTCGACCTAATAGAAAAGGCCGAGAAAATATGGCTGAAACAGGCGCAGCTCGACGATTACGAAGAAGACATACAATTACTGAAAAAGGGAAAGCCGGTACCTAAGTCTAGTAGTCTCTACAAACTAGACCCGTTTATTGAAGATGACGTCCTTAAAGTTAGGGGAAGGATCGGACACGCAGCGGTCTCAGACCAGAAGAAGAGACCGGTGATTTTACATGGCAAACACCCATTCACACGATTACTGGTGGAAGATGCACATCAACGAGCCGGTCACGCCAACAACGAACGCGTAATCAACGACCTGCGACAGCGGTACTGGATAGTCAACCTACGCCCGACAGTACGAGCCATAGCGCAGCGCTGTCAGCTGTGCCGCGTTAGAAGAGCGATGCCAATAAAGCCAACTACGGGGGACCTACCCGTAGAACGTATCATGGAAGCGCCGCGACCCTTTACCTACTGCGGAACCGATTACTTCGGGCCAATGACAGTGGTCATAGGAAGACGACACGAAAAACGATGGGGAGCACTGTTTACTTGCCTGACGACTAGGGCAGTCCATCTGGAATTAGTGTCGAGTTTGTCTACCGACTCGGCGCTAATGGCGATAAGGAGAATGGCAGCAAGAAGAGGTTGGCCCCGAGTCATGTATTCAGACAATGGCACCAACTTCAGAGGAGCAGACGCTGAATTACGCGCGGCATATAAGGAATGGGCAAAGCACTTTGTTCACTTTGGCCTGGAGCACCGAATGATGTGGAAGTTCATCCCACCAGGAGCGCCGCATATGGGGGGAGCGTGGGAACGACTCGTACGCTCTGTTAAGACGGCGCTAGGGGCAACACTACATCAAAAGGCACTGAAAGAAGAAGTGCTACTGACGCTGCTGACAGAAGCCGAGCACTCTGTCAACTCTCGGCCCCTGACTCATGTCTCTGTCGATCCTAAGGATCCGGAGGCCCTCACACCTAACCACTTCCTTATTGGAACCTCCTCAGGTCTTCCCCGTACTGGGCCTTGCGAAGAGGCCAGCCGCAAGCAGTGGAGAACCGCCCAAGCGCTCGCCGATCATTTCTGGCGGCGCTGGGTGGACGAGTACTTACCTACACTAGTGCCCCGAGGGGCGTCAGATGACCAGCGACGTCCCCTCCAAGCTGGCAGCCTAGTCGTCATCGTCGACTCATCACTCCCGAGGGCAACATGGCCTCGAGGCGTCGTGGAAACAGTCTACAGTGGTCCAGACGGCAAGGTGCGGTCAGCCGACATCCGAACAACAGCGGGCATCCTACGACGTCCAGTCACGAAGCTCGCCGTCCTCTGCTTGGGAGATTAGGCTACGGTAGCCCTGCGCCGAGGGGAGGATGTTACGGACGACGAAGCTTGCACATGCACGTTAACTTGTTACAAGTATGTAAAAATGACCACGCTTGTTATAAGTATGTAAATATTACCACGCTGTTTTAAGTATGAAAATAATACCACGTGCGGGATTCGCCTGTATACGTGTGCCCCCCAATGATCTGTCCGTCGTCATGTTAATAAGTAAGATTTTGATAGATGTAAGATAATAAAGATTAATTTGCTAAATAGGGATTATTAATAACATGTACATTAGACTAGGTTTGTTTTATTTCCAAAAGATATAAGTAGATGGTTAAGTAGAATTGTAAGGCAGCGCGAAGCGCGGCTCTGATTGGTCGATAGACCCACCAGAAACCCACCCCCGCTACGCGGCGCCATTTACCGTTAGTTTTTAGTGTAAACTGTATAAAAGACGGGCGGGCTTGCGGCTTAGTGACTTCTCACTCAACCGTCAAGCAGCAAGCCGCCCTGGAAACCCTGGAAATAAACGAAGATACAACAAAAGTGAAGTTTTACTAAGAAGACAGAAACAACATAAATACAGTCCACCTCGTCACAGACACTAAAAACAAGGTAAGAATAAGTGGGCTGTAAGTTGACAGGTAATTGAGCACACGTTAGAACATTTCCTTCCTCCTCCCTTCGCCCTTATACATGCTCCGAAGCGGGGACAGACCCAGCAGGGACATAAAACGGATTTATGGAAAGGGGAGGGATATATAGGACGTTCATTTAGATTACAGTCAATATAACTTCATTTTATATTATTTATGGTGGTTTTAGAAAGCTTTTTTGGAGTTTGCGAATGGTTGTGGTGGGTTTATTTGAAATATGTATGTTGAGCAGAAGTTATCATCTTGTATGAATGTGGAGTTTCATGTTGGCATTAAATGCCTTCTCGTATCTAGCGAAATCCTGAGGCCTTCACCAGGATATCGGTCCATATTTTGGGAGGCCTTCCAACGCTACATCTTCCAGTACGCGATAGACACTCCAGAAACTTTCAGCCCCATCGGCCATCTGTTCAGCGAGTAATGTGCCCTGCCCACTGCCACTTAAGTTTGGCAATTTTTTGGGCCATGTCGGTAACCTTGGTTCTCATACAGATCTCTTCATTTTTTCCGATAGATCTAGATGCGACAAGCACAGAACTGGTCAAAGTGGCGGTGCTTGGGGGCTTATGTCCAGCAGTGGACGTCTTTCGGCTGAAATAATGATGATGATGAATAAATGCCTTCAAATGTAACAGTCAGTGCTGGACATAAGCCTCCCCCAAGCTCCACCACTTCGACCGGTTCTGTGCTTCCCGCATCCATTGGACTCCTGCGGCCCTAACAAGGTCATCGGTCCACCTTGTGGGTGGCCTTCCAACTTTACGTCTTCCGATACGCGGTCACACACTATTGGCGACATTTATTTTTCATTTCTCCTTTGGCAGGTCTGCTAGAAGAAATTTCTTAAGAAATAAGCAGTACTTTTGTATTCAGTACTTATACAGGATGTGGGGATATCGACGTATAATCTGTTATTATGGATTCAGTACATGAATCTAAACTTGCCTGGGAACTTTTCGTCGGTTTAAAAAAGACATGCAGTTCCATACTTTTTAACCGCGTAGTTACTGAACTTATCTAAGAAACAGCTTTTTTTTGATCACCGGTGAAACATTTCTAAGCCAGGGGTATCTACAATCAAGTGATGAATTCATAATTACAGTTTGCGCGTGGATGTCTTTGCCACCCTGTATAAATGATAAATGATCTTATTTCTGTAAGTAGGTTTGTACAAACACTTTTACACGTCAATCAATTATTTTTTTAACCAAATGAGTTCGGCGTTTCCTATCTGACTACTCTGAGAAGAAAGGCCGAAACAAACTCAGAGGTCACAGTCTCTTTTAAAGTCCAGACATAATCTTGGTCAGATCATGTGAAGACTTTGTGGATTGGTGTCTGAAATGGTCTTTTGAGGAAAAACCACACAGATTGAGTGGAACTGTCCAATCAGTGCACGCATTTATCAGTAATCATGCAGCTCAACTCAGAACTTGTTGTATAAGTTGTTTCTGTATGATTGTATTTAATTAAGGACCTATAGGTATAAATAAATAATAACATTAATTAATAAACATAGTAAACAGTCACAGTTATTGGCCAACAGCAAATGCGAAAGGTCCATAGACTGCTGCTAAATAAAAGCTCTCTGATTTATTGAAGAATCGTATAAATATTATCACTGCTTATTGAAAAGATTTAGCTTAAGCCTTATATCACAAATTATCTGAATTATTTTACCACGAAAGTCAAACTTGTTACAAAACTAGACACAGGGCACACAATACAAAGGTCAAAAGTCAAAAGCCCCGATGTATAAAAGGTGACTGCAAACCCAGACTGATTTTAAATAAACCTTTATTCTCCGGAAGGTTCAAAGATTGGGCTTCGTTCAAAGCTGTTCGACGTTACTACGAGTATCTAATAGGTAAGACTGGGCGCAGACTTGAGCCCAGACTGTCTTGTCCTGATGGTATATTACTAGGCGAATCATATACGTACTTTTACAATGTATGTAAATATATGAGCACCATTATATCTATCATATAATTAATTGATCTGTAATTGCTTTATTTATAATTCTTTTGATCTATTCATCATTTCAGCTGAAAGACGTTAACTGCTGGACATAGGCCTCCCCCAAGAGGACATAGGAGGGAGGGTCTTGCCATAATCGCCAAGTTTGGCAGGCGTATAATGCATAGAGAACGCTGCTGCCCATTCTGTAGTAAGTCCCTTACCTTCTACTACGCCCACAGGAACAAATGGGATGGTGCTATTCTTTTATATCCGGCACCACGGGAATTCCGAATTCCTCACGCTTCCGCGGGGAATTCGGCTCCGTTCCCCTCCTCCCGTAGCGTGCCGCGTTGTAGTGTTTGATCCACCACCTAAGACTGGAAGCTTACCTCAACACCGTCGGTCAGCAGATCTTGAAAGACAGCTACCGTAAAAAAAAAATCTGGAAAAATAAATAAAGCGTGCACATTCACAATAAAACTGTTCTATCTTAACTTATTTGACACTCTTGTGCACACTACCTAAAACAGTAATTTTCTTAGCCATTCCACGTGACTGCTCGTTGTTGAGTGTATTGCGGGTTGAAGTACTCGTAGAATAACTGACGTTTACGAGATAACGTTCAACCCTTTTGTCGGAAATCGTTTTCTATGCGAAAGGTTGTAATGGAGTTGTTCGGGGCTTGTCTAGTTAAGGGGATGCTTTTAACTCCGGTCAATGAAAAATAGTGTAAAAGAAATTTTGAAAAAAGCTAGTGAAATGAATTATGTATTTATTTATTTAACCATTTACACACACATAATAAACAGACAAGAAGAAAGGAATATTTTTTTTTTTACTAAATATGTGTATGATTGTGGTGTTGGTGTTGGTTATTCTCTTAACGTGCTTCTCTCAAAGATTCTTTACCTTCCTAGGTTCCCACTTATATAATAAAATAAATCGTATTACCAACATCTATCATCTAACAACAAAGGCTTGTAAAGTTGCTCTAGTTGAATGGCTCCATAATCTAGATTATAATGCAACTGAGGAATTACTAAATCATCCAAAATAGTCCGTCCCGCTAGCTTCCGAACACAAACATTTCACACTTTTTGTCTTATTGTTTTTAATCTGTGAGTTGATTTCTATCATTGTTATTATTTATTTTTTATCGTTTTTTAATTACTAGTGTTTATGTTATGCCCTTTTCCTTCACAGTTACTAAATAACTATTAACATTTACATACCGTGTGGTGGGACCCTGGTGATCTGCGATACAGGTATTCCTAGTGCAGACACCAGTCTCTCACAAACTACTGTCACTTAGTTTTTAAGCTTTTATACCCTTGTTTGTGAAAGAAAATAAAGTTATTTGAATTTGAATTTGAATTCTCTAATTACTATTTCTAATTTATTTTTGTAGAAATGTCATTGCGCGAAATGAAAACCACAATCATGATTTTTATTTCAGCCAAAATGGCTGGTACTGCTGTACATTTTACACACCAAAACCTTAACGACTAGTCCTGTGCTGTCCATATTCAGCCATTCTAGTGTCTCCATGTCTAAAAATTTCCTTAAAAAAAAAAAAACTAGTGCCTACCTGATAATGCCACACTGCAGGAAAAAGGCTTAGCCAGATTCCACAAGTCATAAATGAGGTTAGTCCCATAGTAAATTTGTTCATAATGATGAGTTGGTGCAACGATCAGGATTTCAGTTATTTCAATTACACCTTGAATATCTGTCGCAGTCAAATAGCTTAGTTAGCCTTTCAGTTATCACCCTAGCCTTTGGAAGTAGGGCTCGCCGGGCGCTCCGTAGCACCGCTCGCTTCGCTTGCTCGGCTCGCGCACAGTTATTCACAGTTCTAACCTAACTTATAATGAATATTTTTCCTGCCCCTAGTTGAACGGCGTCGTTTAGTAAATAGGCTAAGCTGATAACTAAGATGCGATATATCCTAAACTTACATATAATCTTTTGTTAGTTCAAGTTCTAAGAATAATTGAGCAGCTCTCATTCCAAAGACATTTTATATTTAGTTTTTTTTGAAAAACGGAACAATTTATCATAACATATTTTATTATTTATGTACACGCAGTTAAAATACATAGGAGATACGGCATAGTCAAATAATTGAGCACAAAGGTACTGCTTATTTCTTTTTCGTTTTTTTTTAATCTTTGTTTCTCTCAACCTAAGCACCTGCCATCTAATCTCTTCACCACCCTTGGTTCACTGGTAGAGAATGCCTAAGGTAGTCCGCCTCTGTACCTTTTTGTGTGCTAGAAGTTAAAAAAAAAAAACCACTGCGCCTTAAGTACATACAACAACAAAAATACATGTGGTATTAGTGAGATATCGGGTTTATATGACAGAATATCTTAAGTGTATATAAACACATAATGTTCTGCAGAATCTAGTCTCAAGTATGCGAGCATATTTGATTATGCGATAGCCAAAATAAAGATGGCGAGTATTTCTGTGTTTGCATTTTGAGTTGTTTTTTAAAAGGATAAATTTATTTTTGAAGTGAATATTTCTTTGGGCACGTTGAGTGATTTTTGGTTAAGGAAAATCTTGTTTGTCTGTTTGTTCCGGGTAACATCCAAAACGGCTAGACCGATTTTGACGCACGTTCCCGTGGGATAATTTCTGTAATCCACATGGGTGAAGTCGCGGGCACAGCTAGTTTATGAATGAAGTAAGTCGGTGGACCAATTACCTTGTGAAGGCCGCAGGAATCCGCTGAATGTGGGTAACACAGAACCGGTTGAAGCGGTGGAATTTGGAGGAGGCCTATTTCTAGCAGTAGACTTCTGTCAGCTGAAATGATGATCATGAAAGTAAGCCGATTGCTGTTAATTTCCACACACAGCTTTTCATTATTCAAATCAATAGGTATCTTTAAAGACATTCAACGTTCTAGAAAATAGAGAAAGGTAACTAAATAAAATATATTATGTATGAACCTTGTATGAATGTAAAGTCACGTAGAATATGACGGAGGTGAGACAAGACAATCGGTTTTAGAATTTCGCTAAAATACTCTTAGAGAATGGTTAGGGAAAGTTTCTTTACATGTATCGATTTACAGACGATTGTTTTGATTCTTATAAATAAGGTTTATAACTACAGGTACAGTCACCAAAAGAGATAACTAACCAGGGTCGTTGTTTAAAGTGGAAGTTTAGTGAAAACCCGATGGTAATTACATTTTTAAATTTAATTAAAAGTTAAATTGTTAATCAGACCGCGCGTTAAAATTCTTCTATACAACTTTGACAGCCCCCAATCCCCGTTTAGGGGGTAGTTTAGAAAAACAATAAATGACCAACCTTATAATTTACTTAACTTAGTATTTGTGCCAAGTTTCAAGTTTATTAACGCAAGGAATATGATTTTTCAAATAAACAAAATCCCCCCTTTTCACTCCCTTAAAGGTCGAATTTCCAAAAACCCCTTCTTAGTGCTCCCCTACATTATAAACGGAAGCCGTGTGCAAAATTTCACTTTCCTAGTCCTAGTAGTTTCGGCTGTGCGTTGATTGATCAGTCAGTCAGTTTCTCCTTATATATAAATAGAGATAGATTACATTACATTACGATATTTTTCTCTTTCCTCCACATCGCATGCCTTTACCATGAGAACGAATTTCCACACAAATTTTCAGTCACTGGTGCCGCTTTCAGACTTCCTCTTATATTATGCTCACTATCTTGTGCCCTCGGCTTTGGTCGCGTGTATCCCGGAAAATATCCCACAAGAACGTACTGCCGGCTCGACCGACTTTTTCATGTAACTTTAGTTCCAGCCTTTAGGCTTGGGAATATAAAAACTGGCTCAGAACTAATTTTGTGTTTTGGGTGAAGTTCTTAATACAAAAATGACAACTTAGCACCGGACTAAGTTGTCAGTTTTGTAAAAAGAACTGCATTTCTATACAGATTAGGTTCTTAATTACCCGACTGCGCCAGAAGGAGGTATGTTTTTCGAGTGTATGTATGTATGTATATTTCTTTGGCACGCTCTGTAGCCTAAACGGCTTGATCGATTTCAGCTTGAGAGGTGTCGTTAGATTCGCCTTAATTGTGAGAGTGACACTGGGTTTATCAAAATAGAAAAAAAAAATGGCCGATTTTTGGCGCAATATAGTGTCTTAAAAAAAAAATTCTCAAACCCTATTGAGTGGGGTATCAAAATAAAGGGTTTCATAAATAGACAATAAAGGTCTTTCTTGTTAAATTTAAGAAGATGCCTCCGACGGCATGAGATTGCTTATAGTATTCAGTCTAATAGTGGTCCTTTTAAAAACAGTTTCTTGTTTCCATCTTTTTACATTAAAGTTCACTTTTTAGGCAGTTTTTAGCGGGTTTTTTGATTTTGTAAATTATTATTTTATTTAAAAAACTGACTTTGTGATTTAAACCTGATCTAGATAAACCGGTTTTTGTAATAAGGGAGTTTTGGTGTTTGCGCACGCCAGAAAAGCTCCCAGACGATTGCATGATTTTTTCCGACATCTTCAAAAATCATTATCATATTTCAGTGATTTCACACAAAACCTTAATAATTTATACACCATCCTCATGTATCACTGCACTCTTTGGTGTGTCGGTGTAAACTATATGAAAATCCGTTCTATACTTTTTCTGATTATCTTGTTCAGACAGACGCGGGGGGACTTTTTACACGACTATGGCGAAACAAAAAGGAGGGTTATAATCTGAAACATGTAGCGATTTCCTATTCTATCCATTTGCGCACCACAGCAAAATAATCAACGTTTGCGGACGACCAAAACAGGGGAGAATAGTCCTGGAGATCAGTATATCAAATGCAAAACACTCACAGACAACAAATCCGTGATAAATTGTCTCTCTATCGAATAAGACTGAAATTCCTTTTGATATTTCAACGTAGTCGCTTCTGAAGGTAACCGCAATCAATCAATATGTTTATAGATTCAGATTCATATTAATATCATAAATGCGTAAGTAACTCTGTCTGTCTATTCTATTCTGTTCTTCATTTTCAGAGAACAATTCTTCGGGCTATGCCGCTTGCCTTGGTTCTCCTGCGGATCTCTTCATTCCTGATTCGATCAGGTAGGGAAATTCCGAGCATAAACCCTCTCCACGCTATTACTTTGTTTATTTTTTTTTGGTCGCCTCCTAAGGGTTCTAGCAAGATGTTAAATACTCTTCAAATAGAGCTCCTCAAGAATTGTTCCATTTTTTTTTTTTTGGTGGGAAATCATCAAATAACTTCTCCCGCTCTGGGTGGAGCAGGAGGGCGTGTCAGACTTTTACTGACTAAAACCCACCCGTGTTCCTTCAGTAGCCCGTATGCCAGGGACTGTGGTGTCTCTTTCGAACAAACCCGCACCCCTGGCAGGCATCAGCCCTTGCAGGCCCCATCATTTTTTGTGCTGACATCTCTTTAAGGCGCGCGTGGAACACAACGCGCCGTCGACTTGGGCTTGGTCCTTACCGGACAGCGAGCTACCCATTACTCGCCGTCCGCAAGCCCATGCCTACGGTGGCTGGAAATCGGCCTGGGATTCCCGACGCCCAGGGCGTCTTCGTATCCTGCGGCGGCTGGGGTTGCGAGGGCGCATATGCTGCCTCTCCCTCACGTGCGCCGCCTCCCTCTTCGCGAGCATCACTGCTTCGCTGAAGGAGGTGACGGCTCCCCATGCCCTCTCGCTCCGTACCATGGCCTGGACCAGGGCCGGACGCGAGAGATCGCCGCCGCCGATCGCCTCCACGTGGACACGGCGGTGCTCCACCCAAGAATTGTTCCATCAAATGCATTTTTTTAAACCCCACTTGTGCCTAGTACCAAAGATTAGCGCGTTCAAACAAATACAAAACAATCCAACTCATCTCTCTCTTCTCTCTTCGAAAGTAATCTGTTTTGTTTTAAATTTTTCGCTTTTATGATTCGAATGATCTCATCTTCTTGTATACACGTGTTTCGGTGAGAAATAAATCTACTTATTTTTCTCTCTTAGGAAATTTCACAGATAGGTAGCCCGGGACCGCCATAATATCCTTCTATAAGTACAAGGATAGTTAGTTTCATTCTAGATATTTGAATATAAAAATTTCGAAATAAAAAACACAAGCAGACGAAGTCACGGGCAACACTTAGTCTTCTAGCCTACTATTGGCACTAGATTTTTTCTTTTTATTGTTGGCAAATCCATCTTTTTCTACTTAGAATTTTGAAAATACCACCACGTGGTAGGCGATGACAAAGAGTAATGATGGCGGGAAGAAATCTGGGTCGCTTCAATGGACAAGAAGATAGTGTCAGGTGACCTGAAGGAATCTTTATGATCTTAATAGAACGTAACTGGTATTATGTAGAGCGAGATAATCTCGAACACGTTTTCGATACTTAGGAACCTATAAGTACAGCAATCTGTGGGGTTAACACGAACGCGAGAAGTGAATTTGACATCATTAGTTAATTACGCACGATCTTGCAATAGAACTCGCTTCTTCAATTAATTACTGCAATTATGGAACTGAAATCTACGGTGCGTATTTATTGGTTTTCGTGAAAAACAAAGACTTATTATTACAAAAGATGGGTTCATTGTAACAAAAAGGTTGTTACTAAAAAAATAAGTTATATTGCAAAACTTTTTCGTTCAAAAGACCCCTCCGTGCCTCAGAAAGCACGTTAAGCCGTTGGTCCCGGCTGTCATTTGTGGATCTTTGACAGTCGTTACGGGTCGTCAGAAGCCCCAAAGTCTGATAACCAGTCTTACCAAGGGTTGTGGAGGTCAGAAAGGCAGTCGCTCCATGTAAAATACAGGTATTCAGCTGCATCCGGTTGGACTGGAAGCCGACCCCAACATACATAGTTGGGAAAAGGCTAGGCAGATGATAAGGTTCAAATTCTTACATGGGCACTTATGAGACGTTAAAAGCTAGGTGCACAATTCAAACTGGTCATTTTCTATGGAGAAGAGCCAGCAAGAAACTCCTACTATAAGGATACTCTTTTGAAAATAGTTGGCTTTGTTAATCTGGCATGGGAGGACAGTGTAGGCCTGTTGAGAAGAAAACAGAAAATGGGCAAAACAATCAAAGCATCTATAAGTCTAAACGGTCTACAACGGTGGGACCATTGTAAACCTTTCACAAAAAGTTTATGAAAAAAAGAAACAACCGACTTCCAAAGAAAACACTAGAAAGTGAAAAATTACTTATTTTAGAACTCGCTGTCTTTGGTTTTGTGTTTTCGTTTTTTTTGCCACCGACTTCCGAAGTTTTGTACGTTTAGCTTTGGTATCCAACACAATGAATATCATCAACATACATTTATGTGGACAAAATACGTATTCATGAAGCTAACTCGAAAACCACTTGACCTTTATATATAAGTCATCATCCTACCAAGCCTAGCCTTTTCCCAACTATGTTGGGGTCGGCTTCCAGTATAACCGGATGCAGTTAAATACCAGTATTTTACATGAAGCGACTGCGTATCTGACCTTCACAACCCAGTTATTAGGTAATACGATACCCCTTAGTAAAACTTTGATTTGTTTGTCAAACTTTCGGGCTTCTGACGACCCGTAACGACTGTCAAAGATCCACGGATGACGGTCTGGACGCGGCTTAGCGTGCACGGCGCGTTTTTGGTATGTAAAGATGGACCCATCCGCGGACCAACCTCGGCAAGCGTAGCTTAACCTCATCGATTGACCCTTGCGGCTAGTATTACTTAGCCACAAGCCCCTCACCCGGATCACTCTATAAGTATACCCTTTCAAGCAAAAGATGATGTTTTTAAATCGGTTTATAAATTACGGAGTTCTTTCTCCTCCTTTTTAAAGTCAGTTAAGGCTTGTATACACGCCAAGGACCTTCAGCATTTGGGCGCACTAAATTTGTGGGCGAGTGCGGGGTGATGTAGCCGTGCAGTCTTTAATCGGTCGCATTTTTTATTTATTATAACAAAAATAATGCATATTTTGTAAAAAGTAACAAAATCAAATCATTTTCCTTTGTATTGCAAAGCAGTAGACATATTTTTTTACTCTTTTGTTAAAAAATGAAGGACTAAAATGGTTTCATCTCAACGATTTGGAGGTGAATTGGTGTTTTTTTTCTTATTATTTGATACCATAGAAAAGTTATGCCTAAACCAAATGACGTATCATATTATGTAGATTACTAACTATTTTTTAATATGTAATTTCTTTGTAAATGCCGACGAAAAGTGGTTTCATCTGCATGCTGTTTTCAACCATTTTTTGAGAGGGCAGCCTTAAAAATAGAAAAGAATCAATAAATAAGATCATGTCCACAAAAGCCACTTAGTTGAAGTTACAATTTATTGTATATAACTACTTTTACTTTGTCATATAATGTAACTCGCACACATATATGCATACATGAATCCTGAAAACATAATCCACCAAGACGAGCTAAGCGAAGCGCAAGGGCACTACCTGCCTTTTCTCGAAGCGCGTGGCTTGGCCGTTTCGCTACCTTCACACTGGCGTACGAGTAAGGTGAAAAATGTATTCACTGTATATTACTTTTCTGTTATACGAAACGAAACGGCTAAGTCACATATTTTGACTAAGGTGTAGAGTTTTTCAAATTAGGGCTTGTAGAGTTAGGGCGTGTAGAGTTTGAAGCTTGGCCATACATGAGATCTGATAACTTTTTGGCAGTGCGAGCTATATGGTCTCGTCTTGGAAATATTTTAAATGATATTTTTTTGGTGGGATAACTCCTTTTTTAACCGACTTCTATAAAAGAAGGAGGTTATATGTTCCACTGTACGTATATTTTTATTTATGTATGTTCCCCGATTTCTCCCTCATTTGTGGACCGATTCTCAATTTTTTATTTTATTTGAAAGTGTATACTCCTGAGGTGGTCTCATTGGTACCAAATCAGGATTTGATGATGGAATCCCAGGGAAATCGAAGGCAATCCTGAAAATTTGTAGGTATTAACAATGTTTTTCATATGTTTTCTAAAGCTATCGAGACATTTGCGTATGGTCATCATAATCTCATGACGCTGAGCTGATGAAGGAAGGTACAACTCTTTAACGGTTAGGAGTTAGGTGGAGGTTCGGGCATAACTCGGTTATATTGGGTGGGCTGAAAAGTTCGTAGGCTGATACATAGATGGCGCTACTAGTATTAAATCCATACGTTATTAACTTAGCCCTAACTTTCAAAAGATATGTGTATAAATTTGACAGCTGTCGTACTATTAGTTTGTGAGTTATAGCATTTTGAATGAAGAAATTTTTACTAGTTTGAAAAAAATGGATAAAAAGGAATTTCGTGTGTTAATAAAGCATTGCTTTTGGGCGAAAAAAAAAATACTATTGAAACCAAGGCTTGGCTTGACAAACATTATTCGGACTTTTCACCAGGAAAAGCAACCGTTGAGAAGTGGTTTGCTAAGTTTAAACGAGCCGAAATGAGAACCGAGGACGAAGCACGCAGTGGATGCCCCAAAGAGGCTGTTACCCACGAAAACATCAAAAAACTCCACAAAATAATTTTGGATAACCGTAAAGTGAAGTTGATTGAGATAGCTGAGACCCTAAAGATATCAAAGGAACGTGTTGGACATATCCTGAATGAATATTTGAGTATGCGAAAGTTCTGTTCAAAGTGGGTGCCGCGCGAGCTCACAATCGACCAAAAACAACAACGAATTGATGATTCTGAGCAGTGTTTGGAGCTGTTCAATTGTAATAAACCAGAATTTTTGCATCGATATGTGACAATGGATGAAACTGCCTCCATCATTTCACACCAGAGTCCAATCGACAGTCAGCCGAGTGGACTGCACGTGATGAACCGACTCCAAAGCGTGGCAAGACGCAAAAGTCGGTTAGCATGATTAAGGCATCAATATTTTGGGATATGCATGGTATAATATTCATCAACTATCTTAAAAAGGGAAAAACCGTAAACAGCGACTATTACGTAGCATTATTGGTGCGTTTGAAGGTGGAAATCGCGGAAAAACGGCCTCATTTGAGAAAGAAGAAAGTGCTGTTTCATCAACACAATGCACCTTGTCACAAATCCAATGAAAACGATGGCAAAATTGCATGAATCGGGCTTCGAATTGCTTCTGCATCCACCGTATTCTCCAGATCTGGCCCCCAGCGACTTTTTCCTGTTCTCAGACCTCAAGAGGATACGCCGGACGGAAATTTTGCGCCGATGAAGAGGTAATCACCGAAACTGAAGCCTATTTTGAGGCTAAAGACAAATCGTTCTATATAAATGGTATCGAAAAAAATTATGACCGCTATATTCGTTGTATCGCCCTCGAAGGCAACTATATTGAATAATAAAATCAAATTCTAACAAAAAAAAAAGATTTTTTCTATGCTAGCTTACGAACTTTTCAGTCCAACTAAATTCTTTTCTTTTTTTTTAGAAAGGAGTTTATTCGGAAATGGTCCCATTTAAATTTCATATAGATCTGATGATGTGTTTCGGAGATAGATGAACGGAACTCTTCGAAAAAAGACAGCAAATTAACCGCGATTGCTGCTAACGCATAAATATGCATTGTTTTGACCCCAAGGATGAGGAAATGTCGAATTGGTGTGCACCATATGGTAGGCACCATAACTAAAAACTGAAAAATAAATACTTTTGCAAAAAAAAAAACAACCGATTTCCAAAAAACACTAGAAAGTGAAAAATAACTTTAATTTCGGGAGGCGGTGACCAGAAATTCATAAAGTACATTTCAAAGGTCACCGACTTCCGAAATTAAAGTTATTTTTCACTTTCTAGTGTTTTTTGGAAGTAGGTTGTTTTAATTTATTTTTAGTTTTTTTTAATTCTCTAATTATTTCTTTCCCTTCGATGCTTCTTGGTTGGGGTTTGATCAAAAAGATCAGCCTTACGTAACTTGTATGACCAGTTTTATAGTTTTATGTGATGATCAAAATGTATTAAGTATGCAGGACGTAAACTCATCGTGCCAGTGAGGTAATTACCTATTTCCTTAATTAAAGCTTGAGACTTGCTTAGAATCACAACGATACAAAAAAAAAAATCCTGTAGTTCCTCTATTCAGACAGCTGTGCTGCTGGGGAGTTTGTTGCACCACTTCTTCTTCCCAGCTTAAGCACTAGCGAGTGAGAAGTGTATTGTAATTTTGACGTCCATAGAGTGTTGATTTTCAGCCAAATTTGAAAAATATGTTTTTGAAATATTTGATTCTTTGCTTCTTCGTTGTTGATACCCGTTTTGCTTTTAAGATAAGCAGGCCTAGACAAATCACATTTCCGTTAGCGTTCACGCTAAACGCTACGCTAAAATGTATGGAAATTACATTACCTGCGGAAAGGTTACGTCGCGTCCTTTCTGCAGGTATTGTCATTCCCAGTCATTTTGGCGTAGCGTTTGGCGTGAATGCTAACAGAAATGTGTTTTGTCTCTAGGCCCTGAGTGATTGATTTATTTAGTTAAGCCTTTTACTGGCCATAGTTGGTATTTATACTGTATTTCTTCATATTGTAAAGTTTTTAAACATGGATTTCAACTGGTACTTCATTTTTTTAATCTATATAATTATGTAGGGTGGTGTGGATGCTCGAAATATACACTTGACTTCTTAATAACTTCTTTAATTTTTAATTAAAACTTCTTACAAGATTGAAACGTCTTAACATCTTAATAGCTCGCTCGCCTCTCTTTCTCCCTCCCACACGTACTCTCTCGTTCACTCATCGCTGCGTTCACATTCTACTTATTTTATTTATTTTCTTAAAATTATGATGCGTTCTGAATTAACATCCTACAACTCGGCCATCCCGGACGAGGCTGTAGGGTGGTAATTATTTTTCTAGAGAGCTGAAACTTTGCACATAGGTTTCCTTTATAATGTAGACAAGGATTAAGGAAGGATTTTTCTAAATTCAACCCCTAAGAGAGTTAAAAAGGGGATGAAAATTCTGCGCGGGCGAAGCCGCTGGCAAAAGCTAGTAGCTAATATACTTGAAAGGAACTTTTGTGAATACGATTTGTAATGTACGAGTAGGTACATAACCACAAAGGACATTAAAGTGATGTGTGATTTTCCAAATCGGCAACACTACTGTATAATATGTATGTATACATACAAGCTGTCTGCGACTTAGCTTTGTTCTCTCCTTTATACAAAGTGTCGTTATTTCAATCTGGAATGTCCTCAAGTTCTCTCAGCAAAGTTTCAACGAAAATCAAGAGTGTGTACTTTGTGATTTTTGCACAAAGGCGTAGTTTATTCGGTACGTTTCATGTTTGCAAATAAGGTGTTGAGAAAAAGTTGAAAGGCTTGCTTTTTGGCCGCAAGGGAAAATTCAGTTGAGAAAAGCGAACCTGAACCTATAAACCTGATTTACACGGTGATAGTTTCTGGAACTTTCAAGAGCAATAAACGCATGCCATAAACCACGTTCCATGATTGCCATTTAAGAATTGCACGCGTTTAAACAGTTGCACTGTTTACACGCGTGCAATTTGTATAAAATGGCAAACAATAATTGAATCCTGATCCCTGTAACTGGAGAATCCTCGACCCCTGCCATACAGGATGTCCTAGTTCAGGGGTCGAGATCTTATTGAAGTAACGTGTACTGACACTTGGAAATCCTACTAATATTATAAATGTGAAAGTTTGTATGTTTCGATGTTTGGATGTTTGTTACTCAATCACGCAAAAACGGCTGCACGGATTTAGATGAAATTTGGTAAACAGATAGTTTATATCCTGGATTAACATAGAGGATACTTTTTAATCCGTTAAATAGTTCCTGTGGGATAATGTTTTACTTCCAAGCAAACGAAGCCGCTGACAAAAGCTAGTAAATTACTATTCATCATTTCAGCCGAAAGACGTCAACTGCTGGACATAGGAAACCTCCCCTATGCTCCTCCACTTTGACCGATTCTGTGCTTCTCGCATCCAGTAGATTCCTGCGGCCTTCACAAGGTCATCGGTCCTTCTTGTAGGAGACCTTCCGACGCTACGTCGTTTTTTGTTGATGCTTGACATTTTTGGGGGGATTTGCCATAATCGCTACACTTGGCAGGCGGGTTGGCGATCGCAGTATGGTGATAAAATGACAACGCTGCTGCCCATTCTCTAGTAAGTCCCTTAGTCGCCTCCTAGGACACCCACGAGAAATGAGATGGTGCTATTCTTTTACGTCCGGCACCACACGGAATTACCATTACTATTTTCATAACTGTTCTTGGCCCTGATTCTTAAAAGGTACTTACTAAATTTCTCAAAGAATCCTACGTCAAACATAACTTCTTAAACATTGAATTACCTGTAATTTCTATCGAAACACGTAATCGACCAGTTCCACCGAGTTAATATAAAGAACGCGTGGACTTTTGAAGAAAACTCGTGTTTACCTCGTAGTGAAAGGCAGTACCTACTTATATTTTGTGTCCGGCAATAGAAATGTATAAGTGTTTATTAATTTTCTCTTTGCTTTTGTATAAAGTGTGGAGTGAACCGTTTTTTCATTTAGCAGGTAATTGTTACTTATTCATTCACTAGCGACCCACTCCATTTGAACGATTTAACAAAACATCCATATTTCTTTATCGTATGTTAATTTAAATTCAACATTTTACGCTATTAAATGTTCCGGAATAAATTCTCTAAATTATAGGGTGCAAACCACATCAAGATCCGTTGCATAATTTAGAAGAATAACGCGGTCAAAGAAACAGACATGAAAATCAACTTTATTTCATACTAATTTTACACTAAACTCATTGCAATAAGGTCAGGAGCTTAAGGCATTTTATGAATTTACGAATTCGTGATGACTCTTGTGAGTGAATACCATAAGTCCAACAGTGGACTGGAGCTCCGTACCCTACATTTTGTAAAGAAGATGGATCAAAATTGCCCCACGTCCTTTATCAAAGTGACATATCTCAAAAAAAAAAGATAAAATGTATAAAAAATATGTCATACTAAGTTCCTTTTTTTTTTCAAATTCACATGGAAAAATTGCTATGAAAATAGTCCATGCGCTGTTATGAAAAATTCGTTCGTATGGGTATTTAGGGACCGATTTTAAACATTCTTTTTTTGTTTGAAAGGGTACCCCAAGCTAGTCCCACTGCCATAAAGTCATAGGTGGTACCTTTGGTTTGGTTAGACTGTGTTGGAACTGACTGTCGAAGTCGTTTATAATAAGCCTAACTTCTGCCCGCGGCTTCGCCCGGGTTACGTCGGAAACTTCTTATCTCACGGGAACTTGCTACGGGGCCAAAAACTAGCCTATGTCCTTCCAAAAGATGCCACCTATCTCTTTGCCTAATTTTATCGAAATCCAAGTGAAAAGGTTACATACAAACAGAATTACTTTAGAATTTAGGTATAACATGAAGTGGGTATGGATTATACTATTTATTTTTTCATTACTCGAATATTTTACGCCAAGCTTTGTCAATCTCTCAGTGATTATAATAATTAACATATCTATTAAGTGTTGCTTAAAAATTCTAAGAAAGTTCTGTAGAAGTCTTCATTAAAAATAATTACTTGAAAATGTGGCAATCAAAAACTTACAGTAGACATATCAAAGTTTGTTTCAAGACTTAACTATTAAAACTTAGTCTTTGTTGTTTATTCATTATAGCTAAGATCCATGAATAATTAAGTTATTGTTTTACTACGATTTTTAATTATTACTAGTGGTCGCCTAATTTCACAATTCATTTATATTTTAAGTTTGAACTAACGCATTGTCATATAAAATTATTAGTTTTTTTGACTCTCTCCCATATAAACTTTAACTGTCCCAAATTTCATACGAATACTCTCCCATACCCACAATTTTGTAAAAAGGGGCACAACATTTTTGCTTCTCGTTGAGCTTCATATTGGTTATTTTTCACGATAAATTTTAACCAGTACGCAAAATGTAAAAATTTAAATATAAATTTTCGTCGGCTACACAAAAAAATAAAATAAAAATAATGCTGTTCCATTGAAAAGTGCAATACCTGCGTGGTCATTTACATTTGTATGGAATAGTTGTTTTTTTTTTTTGTATAACCGACGAAAATTTCTGCGCTAGGTCTAGAATGATATGCTGAATTCATGGTTACAGTTTGCGCACTGGTTAAAAACTTATCCGGTATTTAGCCCGTTGCCACACGGCAACGAATTACACACTCAAACGATACGTTTCATGAGAGATAACAAAACGTTTAAAAAAAAAGTTAATTTTCATTTTGTAGTGTTTTTCTCGGAAGACGGTTGTTTTTTTTTGTAAAATGTTTTTATTTGTCACTTTTAGATAGTACCTACCACACACATCCTTGGGGTATTCTCAAAGTCAATCAAATCAAAACAATACATATTTAGGCGAAATCAGCAATCGCGGTTGATTTGTTGTCATTTTTTGAAGAGTCCCGATGTCTGTCTCCGAAACTCATCATGAGATCTAAGTATATGAAATTTTAATGGAACTATTTTGGAATAAACTCCTTTCGAAAAAAAAAGAAAAGAATTTTGCAAATCCGTCTATTAATGACGGAGTTATGCCCGTACATACATAAAAAAAAAACTTACCTTATTGATAACCTTCTCCGTTTTGAAGTCGGTTTAAAATTACTCACCGCGACGACTTGCGTAGTGATGGCCGGAAACAGTTGACGCGCGTGCTTTTTGTTTGACGCAAGTTACGTCGCAAGTCGCATCGCTCGAGGCTGTGAATGGGACCTTAGTAGGTTCGTGCATGTCAGCCATAATAAGGATAATTATAAGAACCATTTTCGTTTCAGAAAAGCCGATTTTCTTCTGTTTCAAAGTGTGCCCTCTCTACTGTTCGCAACGCCGGAGTGACGAGGGTAAGACTTAGTTATCACGCCATGTTGAACACGTTCCCTTTAATTTGTACTAGGAAACTGTTTTGTAAGGGTAGTGCTGGATATAACACTATGTGGTGTGAAAAACGATTTGTTAAAACCCATTTCGGCACTACACAGGAATATTACGATATTATTTTTTAAATATTTGCTGTACTGTCACGAACATGTACCTTATATTTACGCAAAATACGTAATTTTTTTTTTTTATAAAATCTATTTCATACGTATCATCATCATCTGCCTAGCCTTTTCCCAACTATGTTGGGGTCGGCTTCCAGTCTAACCAGGTGGAGCTGCATACCAATATACATAGAGCAACTGCTTATCTGCCCTCCATAACCAAGTTACTGAGTAATAGGATACCCCTTGCTAAGACTCTTTGTCAAATTTTCGGGCTTTTGACGACCCGTTACGACTGTGAATGACCCACGAATGACAGCCGGGACGAACAGCTTACCGTGCTTTCCGAGATATGGAGGGGTCGTTGCCATGTGCCACCATTAATAAAACGACTGCTGGCTACAGGTACAAACAGATTGATTGAAGTGAAAACTTCTTTAGGCGCGTTGAGCAGTTTTTGGGTGAACAGAAATCATGGAACTCGCGTCATCGACACCGAACGCTTTCCATGAGCTATATGTATACTGTGTTTATATGGATGAATGAGCACACGGATGAGTCGCGCGTTGATGTCTTTTGGAAAAGTCCCTTTCTTTCATTAGAAAACTCTAATTCTTTTATCCCTTTCTTTCCCTTTTATGTATTGTATTTTATCGTAATCTGTGCTGTTACATTGGCTGAAGTCGATCGTTCGTTTATAATTTTTACCGTGAGCAATCAGGACCCAAGGACCTAATGTGAAATCCTGCATTGACGGTAAAAAAATACACACGTAATTGTTCAAGTTTTCACTTCTGTCGGCACTCCCGGAGTGCCACTGTTTTTTTTTTACAGATGCTGGATCCCTAATCTACCTCGAAGACAGTCCATATTCCTTCGGCCCTGACGTTTGGATTGAAGATGACCCGACGATAATTCCTTACCCCTACCACTACGGTCACTACACATTTTGCAAGCCAAAGCCTACGACTACAACACCTGCGCCTACAACGACTACAATGGCTACAACTACTGAAGAACCGTCCTTCATTTGCATGGTCTGCAAGAAAAAATGTAATTACCCGAAGAGCTAGTCTGAAACAATTGAATGTACGAGTAGTATAGGTATTGTTGGAGGAAAATAGTTTTTAGTTTAGCAACAGGTCAGCTAAAATTACGCGACGCGCTACTCACAGTAAAGGGTCGCTCACGCCCATCTGTATCGTCACTTTTGGCCGTTTATCGGAATTGCAACGTGCGATAGACACGATTCAGTAACAATGCAATCGCAGAGTATCGATTCAGCATCGCTTCTGCATCGATACAAGCGCGCGGCTATCAATGTTGACTTGACCGAGTCCATATTGCAACTGTAGCATCCACAGGCATTTACAAATATTCACTACAACATAAGGGGTACATATTACAATACCGACATTTCATAATAACTATGACTGAAATACCGACGTCCGAAACATCGAAGTTCAAAATACCGAAAGTTTGAAATAGCGATAGCCGTTATATCGAAACATGAAATACCGATGTCCAAATGCCCGAAAGGATGAAACCCCGAATGGACGAAATCCCGAAACAAAGGTAAATTATATTCTTATAACTAAATTACTAAATGGAGAAACACCTGCCAAGAAAAGAAAAAAATAAAAACATAGTGAAGATGGAGAACATTCATAATACTTTACAAAATATAACCGACTATACATATGTGGAGTTCTTAAGGAGGATCGCCAGTAATCTTTAAATTTACATAATTTTGTGTCTTAGTTTTTTTTTTTATATGTTATTCGTATCATACATAGAAGCTATTATGTTAATTTCCTTTTTAATACACTTAGGTAAGTTCATTACATTTTTTTTTTAAATCATACCTGCAATCTACCGCAGAAATGTTTTCACCATTATCTAATTATCTAGTCGCAGGCAAATTGTAGGATTCATCATATGGAACTGGGTGAAATAGGTTAGGTTAGGTTAGAACAGTGACCAACCGCGCGTGAGCCGAGCGAGCGAAGCGAGCAGTGCCGCGGCAGCGGCCGGCAAACGCTACTTCCAAGTAGCTCGCAGATTATTTTCACCATTTTCTAATTATCCGGGAATTATACTACTGGGGATTATACATGGGAAAGGATGCAACATGCAAGCAGGCATGCAGCGTGCAAGCAGGCATGCAGCATGCAAGCAAGCATGCAGCATGCAAGCAGGCAAACAAGCATGCAACATGCAAGCAGGCATGCAACATGCAGCAAGCATTGTTCCTGTCAAGGCTCCGGTGCTGCGGGGTTTAGGCGGCCCCACGCGAGCTTATCGTCGCAGATGGTTTTAACGCTCACCACCGCAGCTTCGGCTTGCTGGCCGGCTACGCCGGCCAGCCTCAGCCGTGGCGGCGGGCCTTCAAACCACCTGCTCCTCAGCTCGCGGACCGCCTTACCCCTCCGCGCCTACGCGGGTTTAAATTACACTCTAGAGGTTGGGCAGACAAGACTGCGTGAAGTCGGTTTTGCAGCGTTTCGTTTTTGTCACAAAATTTTGTAGCATAACATATTGATTTTGAACTTCAGGATAGGGATCTTCGGGATTTAAGCTTTCGGGCAAACGAACTTTCGGTATTTCAAACTTTCGACCAAACAATCATTCGGCGTTTAATTTTTCGGGATTTCGTCCATAGGTATTTTAAAATAGGTATTTTGAATTTCGGTATTGTAATACGTACCCAACATAAGACTGGATTGATTTTGCATTGCATCTTTAAGAATTCTGCGTAGCGATCGCGACCCAGCCATGATTTAGCATCGATATAGGTGCGATGTAGAATTGCGGTTACGTGGGCGACGGTACACGTCCAGCGACAACATCGCGCCTATATTGCGGCCTTTTTGCAATTGTAAAGCTACTGAATCGCTGCAAAAGTTGCCATGGGGGACCGCCCTAATTTTGAAGTTACTCATACGACACATACGTTTGACTTAAACGTAGCGTAAAATCGAACTATTTTTGAATCAAAAGTAGAACATATTTTGTATCCTTGTACAAAAATCGTGAAAACAACTTGTTATTAATTATCCTTTAACTAATTAAGTATTATGTGTAACCAGTATCTTAAATTTTTATTCGTCCAGATTTACGTTAAGTTTACTTCGCACGATTGTGCTATGCCCTAAGGCCAAAATTACGTCGCGTAATTTTCATAGAAAAGTTTAAGCCCATGGAATTTCAATCGTGTAATTTTCAGCAGGTGTGTCGCTACGATTTTAGTTGTTTTAATGGACGTGCGTGCACGCGAATTATTCACATACAATGACTAGAATAGTATTTTTTTGATTGATTAAAACAAATTTAATCGAAAAATGTATCAATATTCGATTATAATAACTGATAAGGTTATAATTCATGTTTGGCGTGCTTTAATAAATTTGTAGTAGGACACCGATATTTGTATTTCTAAAGTTTATTTTGAATGATCAGCTTATTGCTTTTCTGGATAAAAGTCTATTTGGACACGGTCTTAGGTTTGATTACTATTTTTTTTTATATTAACAAGAAGTAACGTTTATCAGAATTTATAATGTAAATAAAAAGTTTGCAATAAAACAGCAGCAAAAAGCTTGACTTGAAATATGGCAGTTTTATTTTTCACCTAAAAATTTAAACATACAATTTTTATATTGATACTATTTTTTTTTGCTTTATCTTATGGGCCTTTTCAATCTGTGCTAAATAAATATATTTTCTTTCTTTCTTTATTCCTTTCTATTCACCCTTAAGGCCGCACACCGGGCAATACAACTGTAGTATATCAATTTCTATGAAGTTTTTAAAGATATCGTTTTATTAGCGTCGAGTCTATCTGAGACTTTAAGCTTCAAGCAAAGATGAGCAAATTACAAATTCAAATTATAAATGTTGATTTATTGTTTCATTTTCGGTTTTAAATTAATTCTGGGTTAATAAAACTAAAGATTTGCTATAAAGTTACGAGATTTAATTTACCAAGGTTACTTAATCAAATTGAAGGAGATTTAAGTCATCATCATCATCATCATCATTTCAGCCGAAAGACGTGCACTGCACCGGCCTTGGTGGGTTTTGCCATAATCGCCCCGCTTGGCAGGCGGGTTGACGATCGCAGTATGGTGGTAAAATGCATAGAGAACGCTGCTGCCCATTCTCTAGTAAGTCCCTTTGTCGCATTCTACGACACCCACGGGAAGAAATGGGATGGTGCTATTCTTTTACGCCCGGCAACACACACGGGACAAGTAATAATACCGAATGGTGGACATTTGTAAGAAAAAAAATCTTTTAAGAACAGGTAAATAGACTGGGTGAGATAAGATAAGACTAGGAACGAATAAACATTTAAGGTCAGAGCATCACGGAGCATGAATGTATTGAGATGCAGTTTTATATTCATTGATAAATTGAAAATAAAGTGGATAAATCATAGCTCGAATGGGCGTGCACGTGGATGTCCACAAGAATATAGCCAAGTTAGAATTAAATAAATATGGCGTATGGTGTGTGTTCGCGCAAGATCGCACACATTTTAAGTTCAAAACTTGACAGCAAAGATCATGTTAGAGCATTTTGCTGCAATTATAGAAATGGGAAATTTTCACCAATTAGCAGGTATACATATGTTAAAGTTTGGATGTCTAGATGTTTGGATCCGGATCCGGATTACTCAATCACGCAAAAACGGATTTGGATAGAATGTAACACACAAATATTTAGTAACCTAACACATGGGATACTTTTTATCCCGGTAGTATGAGCCCGTGGATCAATTTTTGACCTTCAACAAAGCCAAATTTGATAGGACAAAATTTATAATGTACCTCTTCGGCTATCAATCGTTATCGTATACACACACATAGTAACTAGACCACCGTAACTCGCTTGTATTTTCACAAAATAATTACTATACGTAAAAAGTTTTGGAGACTTTCCGTGTTGAGTACCACAAAATCAATTACTCTGTCAATACGGGAAAGTTGTACCGTTTGTATTGTATTGTATCTATTAACATAAACTTATGTTGTATTGTTTTAGTTTCCTCTAACATGATTAACAACCCTTTGTTTGTAGTTAACGAGTTTCGAAGATTATTGAAAATGGTTTACCGTTCTTGCTTGTAATATTCGAAATTAAAGGTTTGGAGTGACTGTGCTTACGATGTTGGTATTATATGGAGCTAACTTTAGCCCGCGGTTTTCTCCGTGTGGATAGGTAGGTATAAGTATCACTGTTGTTATCATATAACTCTGTTGAGTAACGCGGCGCCCGCAAGTTAATCTTCCAGCCTGCATGATTTTATGCGTAATTTTCAACAATTGTCTTCATATTTCAGCCAATTTCACAAAACTTTAATAAATTATACACTCATACCTCCCTCGTGAATCTGTACTATATATTCTTCTTATATCTACATATATAAATAAAGAGAGAAGTCCTGACTGACTGACTCATCAACGCCCAGCCCAAACCCTTGGACCTAGAAAGCTGAAATTTTGCACAGAGGTTCCCTTTATAGTGTGGACAAGGATTAAGGAAGGATTTTTAGAAATTCAATCCCTAAGGGAGTTAAATAGGAGATGAAAGTTCCGCGCGGGCCGGTTGGGGTCGGCTTCCAGTCTAACCGGATGCAGCTGAATAGCAGTATTTTACATGGAGCGACTGTCTAAGATCCACAAATGACAGCCGGGACCAACGGCTTAACGTGCTTTCCGAGGCACGGAGGGTTTTGGTATGTAAAGATGGTCACCCATCCACGGACCAACCGCGGTAAGCGGAGCTTAACCTGATCGATCGACCCGTGCAGTTATTGTTACTTAGCCACAAGCCTTAGCCACAAGCCCCTCAGGAACTACTAGTCCGATTTAAAAAATATTTCAGTGTTAGATAGCCCATTTATCGAGGAAGGCTATAGGCTATATAACATCACGCTAGGGCTCTCAGGAGCCGAGCGAAATGAAGAAAGTCACGAATACGAAGTACTCGCACGGCCAGGCGATTCGATGCGACAGGGTGGGTCGGGGAGCAAGAAATTTGACGCAGACGAAGTTGCGGGCAGAAGCTAGTCTCTAATAAATGTGTTATATTATACGAGTGCTCTATGATCAGCTGAACTAAACCTTCCGCCAATGCGTTTTTTTTTTTTGGTCGAAAATCATCAAATAACTTCTCCCGCTCTGGGTGGAGCAGGAGGGCGTGTCAGACTTTTACTGACTAAAACCCACCCGTGTTCCTTCATTAGCCCGTGTGCCAGGGGCTGTGGTATCTCTTTCAAACAAACCCGCACCCCTGGCAGGCATCGGCCCTTGCGAGCCCCATCTCGTTTGTGCTGACATCTCTTTGAGGCGCGCGTGGAACACAACGCGCCGTCGACTTGGGCTTGGTCCTTACCGGCCAGCGAGTTACCTATTACTCGCCGTCCGCAAGCCCATGCCTACGGTGGCCGGAAATCGGCCTGGGATTCCCGACGCCTAGGGCGTCTGAGTATTCTGCGGCGGCTAGGGTCGCGAGGGCGCATATGCTGCCTCTCCCTCACGTGCGCCGCCTCCCTATTCGCGAGCATTACTGCTTCGCTGAAGGAGATGACGGCTACCCATGCCCTCTCGCTCCGTACCATGGCATGGCCGGACGCGAGAGATCGCCGCCGCCGATCGCCTCCACGAGGACACGGCGGTGCTCCACCCAAGCCCGGGCAGACCGCCACCGTATGCTCCACCGTGTCCTCAGGGCGATCTTCGCAGTGGAAACACCCGGGCGTTTCCTCCCGCCCTATCCGAAACAGGAACCTCCCGAAACAACCGTGTCCGGTGAGGACCTGCGTCAGGCGGAAGGTGAGGACGCCATGCCGCCTCTCGAACCACTCCTCAAAGAGGGGACTTACTGCCGCAATCGTGGCGTGCCCATCCGCATATGCGTTGAGTATCCAATACAACAACACTTTCAGGACGCTGTTGCAACTGCCGCGTTATTGCAGTGCATCTAAAAAAAAATTTTTTTTTTTTAAATGTTAAAAATGCATGTTCAAAAAACCATAAACCCAAATAGAAAAGAAAAAAAAAAGCATGTCTGTTTGTAATCACCTTTTGTATAGAATTTAAGTCCTATTTTACTTTATTAATACTGTTTTTCTTTTGTCGGCTCACGGAGTCAGTATGTAATACCTTTAAACTGCATGACTTATTTATTTGTATATCTCATATTTTAAGTGAACTGTTTGTGTTCTTTATGAGAATAAATTATTTAAGTCGATCTGCAATGTTTGCTCGAGTCCGAGTAGATAGCTTCTCAGCTGTAGTGCACATATCCACCATGTTTTCAAATTTTGGTTGCAGGACACGCCGGTTTCCTCACAATGTTTTCCTTCACAACGGCGAAGAAAAAAAATCGGAAAAAGTTGAGAGTAGCTAAAAGATGACCAGTCTCAACTGACGGCGCCCGTTAAGGCGCAGACAGCCTACTTTTAAGGACTTTTTACTGAAGATCATGTCTAAACGGCTGGTTTAATGTATTTGAAAAAATTGTATGGGAAACTAGACAATTTTCTTCGTCATTTGATATGTGAAAATTTTAAATAATATTTTTATAACATAATGTAATTAATTGGTAAACTAATGTCTATCGCGGACATAAAAACGATAATCACGCAAAAACTATCGGGTGTATTTCCATGAAACTTTTACCATCTAAAAGACAATTTAATCACCCTAAATTTAGTATACGGTTTTTCTTTGAATTGTGTTTGATAAATCAACATGGGTTGTTTTTCGAAAAACTTGATGCGCGTTGAAGCGGTCTCTTGCGAGCGACGGGCGGCAGTGCATCGCTGTAGGTAGCTGTCATCTATCGTCGCCTTAACGAACATTAAATAAAACGAGGACATCAAAAATACTGATTAGATCACAACCTATTAAAATGTTTACAGATATATATGTAAATTGTAGGTCCAACTCTCACTAAACCAGTGTCGCGGGTTACAAGTCAAGAACTGGTGTTTATGCAGGTATTACATATGACTTCAAGATTATCTAGATGTAAGCGAAACTTACTTGTAACAAGTTTTTATGTAACTGTTGAAGTGGTAAGCTTAACTTAGGCAAATACGTAATTTTTGCGGTTCAAAGTCTGAAAGTATTCTTCTTTTCTACTATTTCTACTTTCCTACTATGATGTTAAGATGTTTGTTACTCAATTACGCAAAAACGGCTCAATGAATTTAAATGAAATTTGGCACATCATCATCATCATATTAGCCGAAAAACGTCCACTGCTGGATATAAGCCTCCCCCAAAAAGGGGAGATTTGCTATAATCGTCACGCTTGGCAAGCGGGTTGGCGATCGCAGTATGGTGGTCAAATACATAGAGAAAGCTGCTGCCCATTCTCTAGTAAGTCCCTTAGTCGCCTTCTACGACACCCACGGGAAGAATTGGGATGGTGCTATTCTTTACGTCCGGCACCTCACGGTAAATTTGGCACGCATGCAGTTTAATACCTGGATTAACACATATAGTACTTTTATCCTGGTACTGAGTTTCCGTGGGAAAGTTTTCGACCTCCACGCGGGCGATGCCGCGGGCAAATCTAATAGGTAATATTATGCAACAAAGAACAGTTGTATGCGTCTTACGCCTGGTTTCTGAGACCCTCAAATTAACTCTCAATAGTTTTAGAATTAAGTAAGTAATTAAGTAAGTAAGTAACCTGAATTAAATAATTAAGTAAGTAATACGTTCCCGTGAGATAATTTTCGATTTCCACGCAGGCGAAGCCGCGGGCAAAAGCTAGTTTAATATTATAAATGCGAAAGTTTGGATGTTTGTAACTCAATCACGCAAAAATGGCTGAACGAATTTGAATGAAATTTGGCACACAGATAGTTTGTAGCCTGGAACATCGGGATAAAAACTATCCTATGTGTTAACATAACATAGTACGTTTTCGTGGGAAAGTTTTCGACCTCCACGCGAGCGAAACCGCAGGCAAATATAGTAGGTAATATGATGCAACAAAGAACAGGCCCTCGAATTAACTGTCATCTATATAAATAAAAAGAAAAGTCCTGACTGACTGACTCATCAACGCCCAGCCCAAACCCTTGGACCTAGAAAGCTGAAGTTTTTCACAGGGGTTCCCTTTTTAATGTCGACAAGGAATAAGGAAGTATTTTTCTAAAATCGACCCCTAAGGGGGTTAAATAGGGGATGAAGTTCCGCGCAGGCGAAGCCGCTGGCAAAAGCTAGTAGCACGCCTTCTTATCTTTGGGGTTGGTAGAAACTATAGAACGTCACTACGATCTTTTCTTACACTTTTTGTTTCGTTTACGTCTATTGGCATTGTCTAGTTACAAAAGCGGCATTATCGGATTTGCTGAATGACATTTTTATCCAAAATAATTTTAATTAAGTACTTATTGGATTTTCCACAAGTATTTTCGTAAACGCGTCTAGCTTGATTTAGAACAGACAACTCACGATGAATTGCCAAACTTATGTGGCAGTGGGCAGGTTACATTGCTCGCAGAACAGATGGCCGATGGGACCGAAAGGTTCTGGAGTGGCGATCGCGTACCAGAAGACGTAGAGTGGGAAGACCTCAAGGTGGGCCAATGACCTTGTGAAGGCTGCGGAAATGAGGTAAACGCTGGATATGGAAAGCACAAGACCGGTCGAAGCGGAGGAGCCTGGGGGAGGCTTATGTCCACCAGTGGACGTCTATCGGCTGAAATGATGATGACGATGACTAACGATGCCCTACTCTTCACCAGATTTGGCTCTGGCTTTCCCAATTATAATATTTTTGGCAATAGTCCATCAATCTGGCTAGATTTTCCCAACTTTGTTGGGGTCGGTTTCTAGTTTAACAGGATGCAACTAAATACTAGTAGTTTACATGGAGCGAGTAGCTCTCCAACCCAGATAATGAATAACACGAAATCGCTTAGTAAGACTGGTTGTCAGACTTTGGAGGTCTGACTACCCGAGATAAAAAATCAAGGAAAAAAAATGTACCTTAACAACATTACCTTCTGCCAGAGGTGCGGGGTGTTCGAAAGAGATACCGTGGCCCCTGATACACATGCAACTGAAGTAACACGGGTTTTAGTCAGCAAAAGTCTGACTCGCCCTCCCGCTCCACCCAGAGCGGGAGAAATTGTTTGATGATTGCCCACCCAACAAAAAAAACAACACTACTTTGATCGACATAAATTTAAATACCTAAAAATTTTACTTAAGTATGTTCATAAATAACAAGTCACGTGTTTACCGCCTAAATATTCTTACGACTCTCGGAACTTATAACACTTTTCCCCATGTACTTCCTTGTTCATCCGAAACTTTCCATTCTACATTATTATAAGGCCGGAGACACATAGGTAAGCGCTTGGCTTGGTGTTTAGAGCTACATCGCTATAGGTCATATTTTTTTTGAGGGTGGGAATTCGTCAAATAACTTCTCTAGCTCTGGGCGGAGCAGACTTTTACTGACTAAAACCCACCCGTGTTCCTTCAATGCCTGTGTGCCAGGGGCCATGGTATCTCTTTCAAACAACCCGCACACCTGGCAGACATCGCGATATGTAACACGCTCCTACTGAAGCAACCAATGGTTTTACTATTGTCATGGTACCTAGATATCATTCTAAAGATAACTTAACCCTTTAATTCATAACGTTAGCTATACTTAACATTCACAATTCGAAAAATCCACTGACAATATAATCGGTTTATTTTACGATTTTTTCTAATTAGTAAGTAAAGGACATCACTATGCGTCCCTAGCAAAATAAAAGACGTAATTTTAATGTCAATTTTGACAGTATTGTGCAAAATGGCGTTCCGATCGCGAGCTGTTCCCGCGCAAATGGTAAGAAAATTGATATTTTTTATTAAATTTCGCATTTCATGTAAAAATAACATATTAAATACATTTTTATGATTGCATTCTACGACTTTACAATAGCTTTGTTACAAATAATGCAAGTGAGCATGCGCTATAACTTGCTAAAGTTGAATGTTAGCTATGGTTAACATTGCGAAGATACCGGAGATTGCCATAGAGTTATGAGTGTAAAAAATAGCTAACATTGCGAAATGGTGGAGGATTTACATGTTGTGCGTTTATAGGATGTGTGGAGGATGTACATGTGCTTTTAATGGTGTTTGAGGGTGCTCGCATGCATAATTTTGCTTTCTTTTTTTTAGCGTAACCTGCGATTAGAGCGTGTGAGGAAAATACTAGCACTTGTCCCACCACAAGATGCTTCTTCCAGCGATAGTAGCACATTAGATAGTGATAATGAGGTACTAGCTGACGATACAGAATACAGTTCCGAACCCCGCTCATTAGATTCCTCGTTTGAGCGACTTAATATTTTAGAGACTGATGAGTTTTTGCCTGGAGATGTGATACCATCCACACCCGCTATATGTGATATACTCGCTACACACAACCCACCACAACATTTGCCTGCACTGCAATCCATTTCTTCAGTTTTATCCATGTCGCCAAGCCCTGTTGCTTCAACAATAGTCAAAGAAACTCGTTCAAAAAAAACAAAAAATAGTTTACCTAATTTACTGACCAAAAAAAAGAAAGTATTTGTAAGAAAGCCACTCGAATTTAAATGGGAAGGCGGTAAATTCAAACATGGTGCAACGTTGGAGGAAATAAACTTCACTCAATTTGGTTCGGAATCGAAGTCTCCATCAGATTATTTTGCCGATTTTTTTAGTGAAGATGTTATTGATATAATTATTCAAAATACAAATTTATACGCAGTACAACGAAATCTGAAGTCTGTAAATGTTACTCATGATGAGTTGTTGGATTTTATTGCTATCAATCTATTAATGGGTGTTGTTAAGATGCCGTCCTATCGCGACTACTGGAAGAAGGACCTTAGATACAATCTTATTGCCGATATTATGAGCTTAAAGCGTTATGAACAAATTCGCCAATTTTTGCATTTCGTTGATAATTCTCAACAAAATGGAGATCGTTACTTCAAAGTCCGGCCGATTTTAGAAGCAGTGCGTAGAAACTGTCTTAAAATAGAAGAGGAACATCGCTATAGTATCGACGAAATGATGGTGCCCTATAAGGGTACAAGAGCTGGCAACAGGCGCCAATATTTGGCAAAGAAACCAAAGAAGTGGGGTTTTAAAATGTTTGTCAGGGCTGGGGTATCTGGCTGTGTCTACGATTTTGTTCCCTATGCTGGAGAAGATACATTTAGATACCATTCCTTCACGGAATATGAAAACTCTTTAGGAGTAGGCGCCAAAGTTGTAATAGCTCTCTGCCACAGTATTAAACATAAACCAGCGGTAGTTTACTTCGACAACTTCTTTTCATCTCTAGAACTGATTCATCTATTACGCAGTGAGTATGGTATCTTTTCCTTGGGCACGATCAGAGCTAATCGTTTAAGAGGGTGTCAAGAAAAACTGCCTAGCGATAAAGACTTGTTAAAAAGAGGTAGAGGTTCCAGTAAACAAGTAGTTTGCAATGAAAATAAATTGTGTGTCGTAAAATGGCATGATAACAAATCTGTTATATTAGCAAGCTCTTATGTAGATTCGTTTCCTATGGAGAACATAAAGCGATTTTCTAAAGATACCAAGTCCAAGATTGATGTTCCATGTCCTCAAATAGTGAAACATTATAACTCCCATATGGGAGGTGTGGATTTGTGTGACATGCTGATCTCACTTTACCGCACTAATTATAAAACGAAGAGATGGTACATGGCGTTGTTCTCTCAAGTATTAGATATTTGCGTAAATAATGCATGGATCATGTATAGAAAAGATTGTGCTCGGTATAATAAAGTTCCTAACTCACTAAAAATATTTAGAATTATAATTTACTATGAACTTCTCTCGAAACAACGAACTCCTGCTGGTACGAGTTTGTCTTTAGAAAAAACTCAACAGGCTAAATTTGATAGAATTCAAAAACCCTCTGGGCCAAGACCTACTGATGCTATCCGCCGTGATAATATAGGTCATATGCCTGACTACACAACAGCGCTGGGTAGATGTAAGTTCTGTAAGAAAGGGATGACTAACGTAATTTGTTGCAAATGTAATTTAAGATTATGTTTTGTGAAAAAACGTAATTGTTTTAAACAATTTCATGATCATTGAACGTTTTAATTATCTTTTCTGTAATTTCCTCAAACACTTTCTTTTATTTCAATAAAATAATATTACAATTAAACAGCATTATGTTTTATTTTTAATTCCCTGTATATTTCGCAAAGTTAATAATACATAACATGTCGTTTGTACACTTGAACACTGTCTATTTCGCAATGTTATGTATTTTTAACATACCATTCCTAAAAATCTGAGTATTACAGGTTTTTTTTTCTATTTTTTTTACGTAAACAGAAATATTATTAGATAAAATTACTAAAAAAAAAACAACATTTTTGATCACAACCTTTTCTGCGAACTAAAGGGTTAATCTTTACCAGCATAAAAGTGACATTTGTTTAAGTAGAATTAAAATCAATTTAGAAACAAGGATTTAAGGTGAATCTAGTTGATTTTTTTTCCAAACAAACTTCGGGAGTGTATTACTCTACTGTTCGAAAATATACATAAAAATTGAACATGGTATGGTTTTATCCATTAAAAAGTTCGGAGCCAACAAAGATTCGTTTTTCATGCTAATTTAACCTAATTTTCGGTGTGTTTTTTTTTTTAAATCTTTATTTAAGGAGCTTGGTCAACAAGACTAAGTCGCTCCGTAAGGCTTTCTTATAATTTAAGTAATACAGTATTTTATAGATATAATACAGTTCTTACAAATGAATTTAAAACTATCTTCTACGGATACCAATCCGCACAAGTTTATACAACAACTTCGCTGTTTCTGACAAGGGAAATGCTAAAATATTATTGCATCTTCCTACCTCTCTTACATCAACACCAAAATGTATTAATAACTCAGCTCTGAGATCTTGGTTCCGGGCACACTCCACCATGATGTAAAGAACGTCTTCAACTTTTCCACATTCTGTGCAATTGGGGGAAGGAACTTTTTTCATTAAGTATGCGAATTTATTTAAAGGGATATGTCCAGAACGAAGTCTGAGAGCTGTCACAATTTCTGTTCTGCCTAAAAAACATGAATCGAACCATGGTGATTTCCATGGTTCTGCTTGTATTGTTTTATACCACACCCCCTTCTCCAAAGACCTCTGATCAAAGTGTTCCCTCCAGTTTAAAAAACAATGTTCCCGCATAGATCTCATGCAATCTGTATAAAATGGCTGGATGTTCAATGGCATGCCGTCACTTGAAGCTAGTCGTGCTAATTGGTCTACCCTTTCGTTACGTGCTAAGCCCACGTGGGATGGAATCCACTGTATGATGACATTTTTTGAATTGGCCCTCAATCTGATAATGGAGTCTATAATTTTGTAAGCTGTCGGTGTTCCTCTGATACCAGAGGTACATCGAGCTAAATGTTGGACTGAACTTTTAGAGTCTGTTAAAATGACAATTTTGGAGTGTTCAATAGATTCTATGTATGCCAATGCTTCACTAATTGCTAAAAGTTCTAAATACATGATCGAAATATTGTTAGAAATATTAAATTTCATGAAGGTGTCAGATTGAGGGTCAAAAAAGGCTACTCCCATGCAATCATTGCCCTCTTTAGACCCGTCAGTGAAAATTTGAAAGTGTCCTGTATAATTATGTGTTTCATTCATAAAAAAAAAAAAAAATATCTCCATAACCAAGTCAGTACTGATAAAGCTCAAATACCAGAAAGTTCAATCAACTTTATTGGTCATTGATTTATGCAGTGGTTTTTTCATAAAACCCGATCGTTCGAAGGACTTTTCTAAACTTTTTACGCGCCTGTTTTACCAGGATCCTGCATCTCACTCAATAACGTTGTGCGTGTAGACTAGCGTCTAACTACTCATCACTGATACTGCCGCAGTGGGACACGATGGCTGGTGTGACAGAGACGTGCTTTTTAGCCAGGACCACCGAGTTCGACCGTGTACCTAACTAGATTCTCCTTAAATATGGAACAGCTGTGTGGCGCTAACCTTAGGGTGGGAAGGTCGACTTTTGACGAATTCCGATAGTTCAGTCATTTCAAGGGTTATGTTGAACCTGCGAAGTGGGTTTCAGGTAATGGATAAGATCTTCAAGGTTTCTTGATAATAAAGAAAATTCTTTCGTAAAGTTTTTATTTTTGGCTCGACGGGTCAGATAGTAATAGATATATATATAATGGTATTCACTGCATCCGGTTAGACTGCAAGCAGACCCCAACATAGTTGAAAAAAGGCTAGGCAGTTTTATAGATTTTGATTTAACTTAAATAGAGCCCAAAAAGCTCGTTGGAATGACATCACATCACATGAGTGAGTGCATTGCATCCGTACGAAGTAGGTGCAGGTCGCTAGCAAATATTACTATCCTACTAAATATGATATTATGAATGTGAAAGTTTGTATGTTTAGATGTTTGGATGTTTATTAGTCAATCACGCAAATCGGCTGAACAGATTTGGTTGAAATATGGCCCTCAGATAGTTTTTATGTTAAATTCATTATCATCGTCCTCATCATTTCAGCCGAAAGACGTCCACTGCTAGACATAGGCCTCCTTCAAGATCCTCCACAGTGGAGGTCGAAATGGAAACTCCACTTCGACCGGATCTGTGCTTCCCGCATCCAGCTGACTCCTGCGGCTCTCACAAGGTTATCAGTCCACCTTGTGGGAGGATTTTCAACTTTACGTCTTCCGGTACGCGGTTTTCACTCCAGAACGTGGACGGATTAACACATAAGATTTTTTTTTATCCCTGTAGTACGATCCGGTCCCGGTAGTGCGATCAATGTGTGTATTTTCCGACCTCCACGCAGGCGACGCCGAATAAACGAATAAACAAATAAGCTGTATCACGTTCTAACAACTTCCATTACCTACTTCATCCTAACGTGTATGTATGTTTACACTATGTTGCTAAGGAAGCGTTTCACGCAATAAATAGGTTTCAGTGAGACAATTCGGCTAAAAGGATTTTAGTGGTCGTCATAAACCATAATATGCCATCCGCTGGATGTGGGAAGCACAAGACCGGTCGAAGTGGAGGAGCCTGGGGGAGGCCTATGTCCAGCAGTGGACGTCTTTTGGCTGAAATGATGATGCCTAATAATCTAAAAACAGTATAATAGGCACTTTGTTTTGTCAAACACAAATTGTAAGTGTTTTCGGAAAACTTTGTTCCTGAAAATGGTATAAAACTGGTTGCATCTGCGATCATGTAAGTTCCAGGAATTTATTAGCATAATCAGAATAATATTCTTGTAATGATAATTTTAAATTATCTTTATATTATAATGTTCTCACTGCTGGGACACAGGCCTCCTCTCGGTGAGAGGGAATGAGCCGTAATCGACCACGCGGGCGCAGTGCGGGTTGTTAGATGTCACATGTTTTCGAATTTTTGTTTCTAGGACATGCCGTTCACTATGTTTTCGTTCACAGTTTTGAGAGCAGTGGTGATGAAAATCATTAACACAAAGGTCTTGTGTGGGTTTGAACCTATGACTGATAAGTCGATAGTCGCAGCCATTTCTACTTGGCCATAGTGATGGCCAAGTAGAAATGGCTGCGTGGATTGCTGAGCAGTGGCTCAGGAATTGTTTCATTATCATTATCATTTCAGCCGAAAGACGTCCACTGCTTAGTAGGCGGGATGGCAATCGCAGTATGGTGGTAAAATGCATAGAGAACACTGCTTCCCATTCTCTAGTATAAGTCCCTTAGTCGTCTTCTACGACACCCACAGAAAGAAATGGGAAATAGGAATTGATTGCCTACTCGAAAATATGTTGACAGTCACAACTTTTAGTTCATATTATGTATAAAATTATCTATAAAAAATTGTATCACTTTTTCTAAGCTATGAAGTGATGTATTTTATCATCTATACGTCTATAGATATATATTCCAAAAAAACTATAAATATAGCGACAATCTTGCCCTACTTATATTTCCAAAATTCGCAACAGAATTAGAGGTACTGTGCCACCACCTACGCATTCATCCGAATTCTCGATAATATCTTCGAATCCATTTTCATCTGACTCGACAAACGAGACGCGTTCGGCTCTCAATCGGGTCACGCTTCGGAGATCAGACCTCAAATCGTAGTTGATCCCAGCCTACCTTTACGCGTCATTGCGTGTTTGACATGGAATTCGTGCTGTGGGTCCTGATATAGTTTACCCTGTTTTTCTAATAAAAATGACACTAAGTCACGTATGAAAATGTAATCTTAAATGATTAGTAGTTTGACCTCCGAATCACGGTAAGCACGTTAAGGGGAATTTAGTCGTGGGCTCGAACTCACTGGTGTGCCTGGCTAAAAAGCACGCTGTATTACCAGGCATCGTGTCCGAGTGTCCGACAGAGGTAGTATCAGTGATAGGCAGTTAGACGATAGTCTACACGCACAACGTTTTTGAGGGAAATGCAGGATCATTTTATAGTAACACTGGCGGTTAAAAATTAAGAAAAGTCCTTCGGAAGATCGGGTTTTATGAAAAAACCACTACATAAATCAATGCCCAATAAAGTTTATTGAACTTTCCGATATTTGAGCTTTGTCGGCACCGACTTGATCTTGGTGACTTTATATTTCTTTTACGCCCAAAATTAGGTTAAATTAGCAAGACAAATCGAATCACTGTTGGCTACTAACTTTTTAATGGCTTTTTATTTTAGTATTATGTTTTCGTACAGACATTATTAATAATGAGTCAAAACCATACCATGTTTAATTTTTACTGTACATTGTCGAAGTTTTATAGGAAAAATTGTGAGCTACATTCGCCTTAAGTCACCGGTTCCAGCTGCGATTCGTAGGTACCGATATGATAACGTTTGACAGCCGTTTCGACTAATTCAAAACCCGAAATTCTGACAACCAGTCTTACCAAGAGGTGTTGTGTGAACTGGGAGGTTAGTAAAATACCAGTATTTTACATGGAGCTACTGTCTATCTGCCCTCCTATTGCTTGTCAGACTTTCGGACTTCTGATGACACGGTAATGACTGCCAAAGATCCATAAATGACAGCCGAGACTCCGGCTTAAGGTGCCGTTTTCGGGGTCATGACCCCGAGCCTCGAAAAGTCATCTTAACATACCATGGTATAATGAGACAGATATAATAAGATAGATAGACTCATCTACGAATCAGTCACGGCAAGCGTAGCTTTACATGGTCGGTCGATCTGTGCGGCTATTATTACTTAGCCACAAGCTTATTGACGTGGGTCACCACCAGAGGTTGCTTATTTCATGCTCCTGACTTGGTTTAACTAAAATTGAACCTCGAAAAAGTTGCCAAAATTCTGGGGTTGTCAAAATGATTAGTGCACAGAACTAGCTGCATAATTGAACGCTCGTCTGTGGTTAACACTTTGTCGTTGAGCTGGCCTAGCGTAGTACGGAGAACTAAGCAAGAGGCCAGCTTATACTGGTTTTGTAGCTACTGAAGTTTGGTAGGCCACACGTCAGTGGTAACAAATTCTATACGTTCGTTATCGGCTAAGACTATGAAAGAAAAATTAAATCCAAAAAAAAAGACATAACTCTCCTTCTGGCACAGTCGAGTAAAAATATACTTACCAAGTTTCTCAAGAAACTTGTTCTAGGAAACTGGCAGTACGTAGCAAAAGAAAAATATTTTCTTTTTCAGTTTAGTAAATTTGGTCCCATTTCTCGCATTTTGCCTCTCAGCTTTGAACTTATCTTTTTACTTATGTAAGTATTCGTAGTGCTCTGTATTCGTAGTGCTCTGTATTCGTTATTTTTATTTCCGTAGAGTATATGAGACCCTGGGGGACCTATATTCCGAATATTTGGAGTTCGTATGTTCGATAAAAGTGGTATTATTTAGAGCTGCTTAACTGACACAGTTCAGACCTGGCTTCTTATTATATCTAGCAGTGTTGAGCAGTCCCTATGCCAGGTTGTATTTTTGTTAACCTGCAAGATTGATGAGAACAGTGGTGGCCCGGTGCTAAAAGCCGGGACTCGACGGCCTCGACTCAACGGTTTAATTTGTATAAATTATTTCATCACCACTGCTCTCAAAACGGTGAACGAAAATATCGTGAGGAAACCGCCATGTTCTAGAACCAAAAAATCGACGACATGTGACATCTACCAACCTGCACTGGGCCCGCGTGGTGTACTACGGCCCACTTCCTCTCACAGGAAGAGGCCTGTCTCAGCAGTGGGAACATTAATTTGTATTACTCGATCGTGTATTCTTTATTTCCTAGCTTATGTCATCTTGTATGTTACTACATCTTTTTTTTTTGTGATTTCAACCAGAGCAGTGGTGGCCCAGTGGTTATGATCGTGACTTACGAGTTGCAGATCGTAGGTTTGAACCCAGACAGTCGCTTTACTTTGTGTCAATTATTTAATCACCACTGCTCTCGAAACGATGAAGGGAAACATCGTAAGGAAATCGGCATCTCAAGTACAAGCTCGAAGATATGTGACAACTACCAACCGGCACTGGGCCCATGTGGTGATTTACGGCCCACTTCCTCTCACAGGAAGAGGCCTATGTCTCAGCAGTGGGATCATTAATTTGTATTAGTTGATCGTGTATTATTTATTTCCTAACTTGGGTCATAGTTATTTTGTACCGTCCGACTTTTTTTTTGTTATTGTTTTAGTTAATTGTTTATCAGTGGAAACTTGTTAATGGCCTTCAGTTTCATATTGTTTAATAACACTGTTTACGTTGGCTGTAAGTTTCCCGAATAAAATAAAATAAAACTACAGGCTGATTCATGTATGCATGCATGAGTGGGTGAGAAAATGAAACGAATGGAATGATGAATAATCAACACTCCAGTAGGTTCTCAACTCAAAAGGCTTAAGAAATTGCCCAACAAAATTAATGAAATACTATTAGGTACACCCATATGTTGACCACTGTAACTTATACAGCCCATCACTATTGCTCACACTTACTCCAATATAAATTCGTTTTACCCGAACTGTTTACATAGAATACTAAAAACCCGAGTGGAAGCGACAATCACCTTTTTTACTTTGTCGACCTCATAATCGATTTACTACCCTTATATAGAATGTGACTTGCACGTTATAAATCTTTTTGTCTTTGTGAAAATTTATTTGAAAATCCATTCTATTGACATTAATTATACTATTTACGGGATGGCAGGAACATTGACGCGCAATCTAAATTTACCTATTCATAACTTCAGATTATAAAACAAAGGCAGATAGACAAAAAAGCCTCGCATTATAAACAATGCGACGCTTTAGTATTTGGTTTTTTTGGCTTCACTCTTGGTGTTCCGCGCGGTCTATCCGCCTTTTTTTATAATCTGAATTCATAACGGTTTCTGTGCTCATGCTCTCTATAAGGAGATCTCGAAACGGCTGGCTGACACTTTCCGTGACCAAACGGCTGGTTATTACCTTGGAGAGACTGAGTATTGCTTTAAGTACCTACAGCGTGGCAATGTCTTCAGTCTCTTGGGTACATTACCAGTCGACAGCGATGCGGATGAATTTTTGGACGCTTTGTTTGAGTTTATTCGTTTTAGTTAAGTCAGGATATAGGAAATTTGTTATTTCTTTTTATTCATAACTATACCTAATATTCTGTTAACATGAATTCGGCACATAAATATTTCATCTGTTACTGTTACTACTGGACAAAGGGGCGTTTGGGCTACAGACCAGTCCCACTTCAGCTTAGCGACTTTTTGAGCAACGTCTGCAATACCTACACGGTCAAAATGAAAGGAATGGCTGTTTTTTTAATAAATAACCTACGAAAAATTTCACCGCTTGTTCAGAATCACGCATTGAATTCATAGTTACGGTTTGCGCATCCATCTCCCTGTATCTACTCTAACATTATTATGTACTTAAGGATATAAAACTTTAAAGTTTCATCTCTCCTACTATTTGTTGAACCCGCCGAGTGAATAATGATCCCATAAAAATTGAAATTACCACATCATATCCAATTCAATTATTTTGGAAATGCAATAAATGATTGAATAGGTATTATAAGACTCATGACACAACCCGACCAGCACCCTAATTGCGTAACTCACGATTGATCATAATTGGTTTCGTCTTCACAGTTAAACAATATTCATTGCGTTATTTATGTTGTCGAACAGACACATTTTTCGAACATATGAAGCAATGGTTTAACAATCCTTTTCAAAACGATACAGATTATGATGAATCGTGAGTTACGCAATTAGGGTGCTGGGTATCGAAGCTAGGCTCACATACTCAACAAATCTTGCATACAACAGCTAGCTAGACGAGCCAGTCTGCGTATCGCTTCTATACATTTTTATTCTTTGTTGTTTACTGAATTAGGTGCAGTGTGTTCGCAAACTAACTGCCAGCTCTTTCTATTTGCAGTCCGTTCAATCAAGCACTAAATTAACAGGATCGGGTTTTATTGTGTCTGCAATACTTAGATCTGTTTAAAGAGTGGATCGTGGCTAAGTAAGTAGGTACACAAGCAATCGCGAAAAAAAATTCTGCCGTGCCATACATTTGTGTTCACTTAAATAGACAAAATGTATGGAACAGCTGAGTTTTTTTTCGCGATTTCAACGTTGGTCCCATGCAAAATGATGAGTACAATGACCTCTTTTCGGGTTTAGGGTAAACAAAAACCAATGTTCCAACCAATCTATCTGTGTGCCAAATTTCATCCAAATTCGTTTAGCCGTTTTCGCGTGAAAGAGTAATAAACATCCATACATACAAACTTTCGCGTTTATAATATTAGTAAGGATCGTTCTTACGTCACGTTGTGTTCCGCATTCGCGCTGTGGCCGCTAAAGGGCAGTGGTTCCGTTCTGATATCCAGTTAAACTGGAAGCGGTCAGCTTCCGGTCTAACCGGCGGGGTAGTGCGTAACACACTAACAGTAGGAATGGCTTGACAGTTCAGCAACATTCATTGCGTTGTTTATGTTTTTGAGCAGACTATTTTGTCGAACATATGAAGAAATGGATCAGCAATAGCATCCGAAATGATTAAGATTCTGATTGATATTGTGTTACATAATTATGGTGCGGATCTAACATTGCTTGATGGAAAAAGGATAGGTCAGGGGTCGGCAACCTTTTGAGTCGGAAAGTCTAAAATTAAAATTTACAAAATTTTAAAGTTTTTAAGGAGCCACAAAAATTTAAAATATCATACAGATTACATATTTATATTTATTTATTTATTACGAAACAAGTCACAGTTATTATTGGTTTCATAGTAAAATTGCGTGAAATCGGAGTTTAAACGTAAGGTGACCGAAAAGAGGCGTGGCCTAATATACGCCATTTGTTTTTTAATTGCGTATGGAACTAAAGAGCCGCAGCGTCACATCCAAAGACCCGCATGTGGCTCCCGAGCCGCAGGTTGCCGACCCCTGGGCTAGATAAATGATGACGATTTTGTTTCGGAAAAAGTTGTGACACGTCTATACGAAATTGGAGTGTTGGATGACTGAGCACATTTAATTTCTAGACAGAGAAAACATGAAATATCATTACACGTGTCGCAGATTAACTGGCTCAGGGACTGTATTTTCCCCTGAGTTTTGATATCCTATTAATTTAGTTAATCTCAGATAATTATGTACGGTCACACATCTGATTACATTTTATTTTAGGTTTGCTAAGAAATATCAAAATGCGGACTCATTTGTCCTAAATTGGACGTATAAAAACCGCTCTAAAGCTGGCCACTGACATGAATATTCGCTTGTTGTGTGTATATTGTGTGAGATGCAGCATGATTTATAGTAAAATAGGCGCGTAAAAGTTAAGAAAAATCCTTCGGAAGATCGGGTTTTATGAAAAAACCACTTCATAAATCAATGATCAACAAAGTTTATTGAACTTTTCAATATTTGAGCTTTGTCGGTACCGACTTGGTTTTGGGTTTGATTTTACACTTCTTTTGTTACTTTAATACGCCCAAAGTTAGGTTACATTAACAAGAAAAACAAATCTTTGTTGGCTCCTAACTTTTGAATGGCTTTTATTTTAATATTCTGTTTCCGTACAGACAATATTAATAATGAGACAAAATCATACCATGTTTAATTTTTATGTGTACATTGTCGTACAGTGGAGTTATACACTCCTGAAGTTTGTATGCAAAAAATATCGACAAGATCAACCTTAGCATATCATAGCTATTGAATATCCAAACAATAATTAACATGCACCTTGACGAATCGAGATCCTTCATAAAATTAACCATACAGTGGCTTTCCTTCACGGAAAGTTAAAGGTGTAATTATGAAATTGTAAATACCATAAAATCAAATCAAATGAAATCATTTATTTGCATAATACAGGTAGGTATAAGAGATGTTACAAATAAAAATATAAAGTACACTATATCATTAACTAAAAAGATGTGCAAATATTTAGGTTATCGATTATGTAATTGTATAATTATTAAAATAACATAACACATCATAAAATAAATTCAGAATAAGTAGTACAAATGTCAAAGGACTAAAAATACAAATTGTCAGATGAATTATAATTCATGTCATTAAAATAAAATTACATAAATGTCAATTAAAATTATTGTTACATGTCACACTATTTTTATTGTTATATTACTCAATGTCAATTTTCTCTTACTATAGTATCTGTCATCACGCCTTGTTCCTCCGAAGGATCCGGCAGAGGTGTACTTTATAGTACACCCAAATTTCGTCAGTTATGTAATAGAAGACGAGCCTATTGCCATCAACCTGGTACATATCCAGACTCCGGGCTGCTGAGAAATTCCAGATAGAAAGATCCAATAATACTTTGTCCGATCTGGAATTTGAACCCTGGACCTCAGCTTTGCGACCACTAGATTAACGAGACCATCTTAAATTGTAAACCCATATCTAATAATAAGGCAGTACCTATATTCGCCCTCACGGCCCTAGTCGCCGCAGGAGACTGATTCCCGGCCACCGTAGGCACTGGCTTGTAGAAGTGTGCGTTATTTAATGTTATCGGTTTCAGAAACTGCTTACGAGACTGATAATCGTGTAACTGGTTTCGTGGACAAAAATGTAACAATTATTTTACATACGTAGTTCACAGTTGACATGACACAACGAACGGCGTACGCGTAAGCGTTTCGAACAACAGATTATTATTAAAATGATTATAGGTACGTTCCGTAATAAGACTCGAACAACGAGAGTAAAGAGTCCCTTCAGAATTATAAACTGTTACATATTACCAGGTAATAGGTACCTGTGTATTATTAACAGGTAACATAACACACATACTACGTATAACCTGTATCATTTTCGTAATCATAACATAATACGAACTCAAAACCAACCAATACAATTTCAAAAATAATCGGTTTTGAAACTACGAATAACCGATAACGCCGAAAAGACGTTACGACCCATGTCTACCATAAAATAATACAAACGCAAAACCAACCAACGCCCCTACTGTGTACAAAAATAACCAGTTCCAAAAATAATCGGTTTTGAAACTAGTTACTCATATCCACGAAACTACGTAATAACCGATTACGCCCGAAAGACGTTACGACCCACGTCTACTGGCTTGCGGACGGCGAGTAATGGGTAGCTCGCTGTCCGGTAAGGACCAAGCCCGGGTCGACGGCGCGTTTTGTTCCACGCGCGCCTCAAAGAGATGTCAGCACCAACTGGTGGGGTCCGCAAAGGCCGATGCCTGCCAGGGGTGCGGGTTGTTCGAAAGAGATGCCATGGCCCTGGCACACAGGTACCTAACTGAAGGAACGCGGGTGGGTTTTAGTCAGTAAAAGTCTGAGACGCCCTGCTGCTCCACCCAGAGCGGGAAGATTTTCCACTCTCCCTCATAAAAAGAAAAAAAAATACTAATAATATTCTACCCAGTCACTATAATGTACATTTAAATTCCAGGTTTTGAATTTAAAAAAGCCGTCAATTTTGGCCCGTCACCTCATTACGATACAGGACCCATTTACATATCCAAAGCTCTTCTAAAAACCGTATTCATCTCCTCACATTGTCTAAACGACCATTTTTCTCGGATTTGCTACAATCCTTGTAACGTAGGGAGTAATCCCTGAATCGTATTTACGTTGTAATTTACGGGGTTTTACGGTTTTTACAGCCCCGTTGCTATGCAACGACATTTCATTAGGGACACCCACACTCCTACAAGACTGTACGATAAGACTTAGTTATATGGGTGTATACAAGTCTTTAGTACCTTCATATGTAGATGCGTATATCCCTCGTACGCCTCGCTAACTAGAAGTATATTTATCTCCTTTATCTATCTATTTTATTTATTTGAAGGTATAGGCTTATCACTAGAGATCGGATAATCGGATGCATATTTATCTAAAGTTAATTTTTAATTATGAAAGTATGGAAGTGGCTTCTTAAATTATGTTTTTTGTAAAATATATCCCGGTATTCCAGGAACACCGGGAATTCATAAAGCTTTCTAGTCAGGTGTATAGTATGGAAGCGAATTCTAAATTATTAGGATTGCATTCAGATTCATATTTGTTTAAAATTAACCCCGATGCAAGTAATATTTATGTGTATGTAGAGTGTAAGTCTGTAAGAGAAGGGGTGGTGTGAGTAAGTAATATTGTTTTTTAAATTAAATTAAGATATTTTCGATAAAAAAGCGCGTTCTATACTATATAGCTTCCTCGCGAAAGATGTCGCGGGAGCAATAAGCCAGATTGCGCGAGGTAAGTCCCCTGGGCATGACGCACTCAGCATTGAGCACTTGCAACACGCTGGGCCGCACCTGGCAAGAGTTCTTGCAATGTTCTTCTCGCTGTGTGTGTGCCACTCCTACCTGCCGGCTGACTTTTTGAAGACAGTTGTAGTGCCAGTGGTTAAAAATAAAACTGGCGATATGGCGGATAAAAACAACTATAGGCCCATATCGCTTGCAACTGTAGTCGCGAAGGTATTTGACGGTGTGCTTAACACACAGTTAAAAAAGCATGTAACACTTCATGATAACCAGTTTGGTTTTCGACCTAAACTGTCCACACAGAGTGCAATTTTGTGTCTAAAGCACACCGTTAAATATTACACGACGAGAAAGACCCCGGTATACGCGTGCTTCCTCGATTTATCCAGGGCTTTTGACCTCGTCTCGTACGATGTTCTCTGGGGGAAGCTGGAGAGCACGGATTTGCCAAGGGAACTTATCAGCATACTCCGGTACTGGTACGGGCACCAGGTCAACAGTGTCCGATGGGCGGGGGCGATGTCTGACCCTTACATTAGCGAATGTGGCGTAAGGCAAGGCGGTATGACCTCGCCCACATTGTTCAACCTATATATGAACGAACTGATCGTCGCGCTCAGCAGTCAACATGTCGGGTGCTATGTAGACGGAGTTCCTGTTAATAATATAAGTTATGCCGACGACATGGTGTTGCTGAGCGCGTCGATCTGTGGGCTGAGGAGACTAATTAGTACGTGTACAGAATACGCGCGTGGTCATGGGTTAAGGTATAATGGGAAGAAAAGCCAATACATGGTTTTTCAGGCCATCGGTGTGTCGAGCCCTGTGAACATACCGACTGTTCTTCTTGATGGTGTTCCAATAGACCGAGTGGACAAATTTAAATATCTAGGCCATCTTCTCACAGAGGACCTGAAAGATCATGCTGACATGGAGCGGGAGCGGAGGGCGCTGTCGGTGCGAGCCAACATGATAGCCCGCAGGTTTGCGCGTTGTTCTGTTGGTGTTAGGGTGACGCTTTTTAAAGCGTACTGCACGTCCCTATACACGTGCAGCCTGTGGGTTGATTATACTGAAAGGGCATACAGTGCCCTCCGTGTCCAATACAACAATGCGTTCCGGGCGGTATTGGGGCTGCCCCGTTTCTGTAGCGCATCAGGGATGTTTGCGATGGCACGCACTGATTGTTTCCACGCTGTTATGCGCAAGCGGTGTGCGTCCCTGGTGCGCCGGGTGCGGGCCAGCCCCAACGCCATCTTGGCAATGATTGCCGAAAGATTGGACTGCCCTTATATCCGGCATGGATGTGGCAGGCATGTTGCTGTTCCAATGCCGGTTAGAAAATTATAATTATTGTGACCGAAAAAGCTTTTATTTAATTTAATTATAATCAGTTTTTTTTTTTTTTGTTGACCAGTAATGTGTTTTAATTTAATTTAATTTTAATTTAACAATAATTGTAATTTATTTAGTTAATGGTTTTTATGTTAATATATTTGTGCTGTAATTATTTGCCTGATAATGAGTCTATTGTTACTTGATAATGAATAAATAATAATAATAATAAAATATACTAGCCAACACCTCAGCTTTAGGTGTCACCGAGACAGCAAAATGTTGCTACGTTTTATTTTTGTTTATATTATAAAATTATGTTTTACAATTGTTTTGTCGGAAAAAAGGTCTGTTTTGAAGAAACCGTGGTTGTTTACGTAAACAACATGAAGTAGGGATAGATACACAACATGTACGGGAAACAGACACTTTGTCGCAAGACCTTGTTTTTCCTTATGTTTCATTATTTTGCTTTACTTGGAGTACAAACCTTTGATTTGATTGTTGAAAAGAAAGTGCCTATTTTATGAGAAACATTTTTATTAGCATTCCTTTTACTCGTCATTTTTATACAGACTATATTGGAGTCGTCATGTTTAGACTGTCTCTGAGAAGGAAAGTTGTCAAATAACTTGTCTTTTATGTATGTTTACTTCGAAAAATCAGACTATCAGAATTCCATAAATCGCCCGAATTTTTTCGAAATAATGTCAATATTAAATCTTATTCTCCTGTTGGCCCAGTGGTTAACCTCTCATGCACGAGGTTATGAGTTCAAATCCGGGCAAGTGCAAATGTGACTTTTTCAATTTATATGTATTTTCTGAGTTTTCTTGGACATTCCTGACATCAGAGAAGAAAATAATCGTATGGAAACAGGATTCCTTACTATGATTTCAGACTTATCCTACTAATATTATAAATGTGAAAGTTTGTATGTTTTTTGGATGTTTGTTACTCAATCACGCAAGAACAGCTCAACGGATTTGGATGAAATTAGGCATACAGGTAGTTTGTAACCTGGAATAACACATAGGATACTTTTAATCCCAGTATTACGTTCCCGTAGGATAATTTTCGACCTCGACGCGGGCAAATCTGCTGACAAAAGCTATGTACTGGTAAATAAAACTCTGAAGTCGCCTTGATCGAGCGTGGTGATGTTCGTGCCTTATCTGTATGAGAAGAGGCCCCTGCCATATAGTGTAATTATCATCATCATCATCATTTCAGCCAAAAGATGTCCACTGATGCACATAGGCCTCACCGAAAAGGGGTTTTGCCATAAGCGTCACGCTTGGCAGGCGGGTTGGCGATCGCAGTATGGTGGTAAAATGCATTGAGAACATTGCTGCTCATTCTCTAGTAAGTCCCTTAGTCGCCTTCTTTTCTTCCCACGGGAAGAAATGGAATGGTGTTATTCTTTTACGTCTGGCACCACACGTAATTATAATAGGCTGGTATTATTTTATGTCAATATTAAAATTTAAAAAAAAACCTGAATTTTTTAATAAAAAGAAAATGAAAAACACTCCTGCAGGCTTAGCACGAGCACCGACTTGTCGACGGAAGAATAGACAACACTATTAAATAAATTATGTACAATAGGATAAGATACCTATGTTTTTCCATTCATTATCACAGTTATGCGTTCTAAACGAATCATGATTTTGTAGATAATCGTATATACTTTGTGGCCGTCGAGTAGAAAGTTTTGTTGTCAGTGTGATTTTGACAGTTTGGGAAGAAATACTCTTCTGAAATAGTCTACATATAAAAGGACCTAGAGAAATATCGTAAGAAACGAAAGACTACATGACAGATTGTAGAAGGATATCTACGGTGCGATAACAAAAATGTAGGAACGAAATATCACTTTGTATTGAAAAAACACTGTCTATTCTTCGTAGAAATACAAAGCGTCATGCTAAGCCCGCTGAAAAGAATGCTGTTTCAGTATTCCACACGATACTCCAAAAATGGAACACTTGCAGACTTTAAAACCGCCGCGGCAGTTCGCCGGCGGTAGTCCCAAATCTTTTTATTGTTCCACGCTATTTTAAGCGGTGCTTACACGTTCCTGGTGATACGCTCCGCAGTTTACCCACTGAATAAGGAAGAAGTTACCCTTAATATAGTGAAACATAAAGGTACATATTTCAATATAATTTTCTCTTTTGTTGATCCGCAAGCGGTTCTGTTGAGCATGAAGTCTTGGGTGTGATTCCCAGGTCGCGCAAAGTGTTGTTGGGTTTCCTTATGGCATTGAAGAATTGCCAAACTTAAGTGGCAGTGGGCAGGGCACATTGCTCGCAGAACAGATGGCCGATGGGGCCGAAAGGTTCTGGAGTGGCGACCGCGTACCGGAAGACGTAGAGTAGGAAGGCCTCCCACAAGGTGGACCGATGACCTTGCGAAGACCGCGGGTATCCGCTGGATGTGGGAAGCACAAGACCGGTCGAAGTGGAGGAGCCTGGGGGAGGCCTATGTCCAGCAGTGGACGTCTTTCGGCTGATATGATGATGATGAATGGCATCTCGCAGTTGACCTTGAGAGGCCGTGACTGGTCAACCGGACTTTCCTGTGAAGGTTTTTAGAACTTAAACAGCCTCCAGCCAGGGCGTAAAACCTACTTAAACCTAAAGCGACTGCGCACTGAGGGCACCCCCTGTGGGGTACGAACCTCGGCTCAGGGAGTCACTGGCGGGGGGCAGCTACTACTAGTGGGGACAGGCTGGATCAAGGTATTTTCATGATTATTAGACGGGGAATTTAAAGCTACTGGCTCAGCTGCGGCGCGGGCTGGCGCATCAACGAGCAAGGGACGGTCGGGGGTCTGATCGCTACTCGGGAGTCGCGGGGTGCGAGGACCTCGGCGGCGAGGTCGGTAGGACGGTCGTCGTTTGCATTTGTGTACTGTACTGGTGGCCCTATTATTTTCTTGGAGAACAGTGACGGTCATCTGGGTCGGAAAGGACATGTTTCGGCCGGCGAATACTACTGATTCTACTGGGGACATAACTAGCGGCCTTCGCAATCAAGGGATTGCGATGTAAATCGGCTTTATCGAAGAAACGCTTCGAGTTGCGTTTCAGAAATTGAGCAATAGTGGGCATTTTCAGATCGAGATGGAGGATCTCGTTCCGAACGAACCATGGGGAGTCTGTGGCTTGGCGAAGGAAACGGTTTTGGAGGGTCTGCATCCTATGGATGTGTCGGGGGTGCGTGTGTGCAAAGACTGCACATGTACGCCGTGTAAATACGCAATTTGCACTTGAGTGACAATTTGCCACGTGCGTTCAGAACAGAGTGCGACCTTCCGAGAGCGAAGGCGGCGCGTGAGCGCGCCTTCTTGATATGCTCAGAGAAGGAGAGGTGCTGACCTAGAATCACTCCGAGATATTTGGCTTGCGTTTCCCAAGGGATCGGCTTGCCGAATATGGAAATGGGCCGGAGGAGGTCGAGGTGGCGTTGCGGTCTCTTAAAGAGAACCGCCTGGCTTTTGTCCGGATTTATTTCGATTCGCCATTTCCTAAACCATGCACCGAGTACGTTGACTGCGGTCTGGAGGGATTTGGCTATCGCTTTGGAACTACGCCCAGAGTGGTAGATGGCTGTGTCGTCTGCGAACAGAGCCAACTGCGCCTTACTACTCTTGGGGATATAGCTGGTGAACAGCGTAAATATGAGAGGGGACAGCACGGCGCCCTGAGGGACGCCGGCGCGAATAGGGTGGGGGGATGAGAGAGCCCCTTCGATGCGATAGCGAAAGGTGCGGTTCGACAGAAAGTCTCGTAAGATGAGTACGAGTCGGTTCGGCACGCCGAGTTTGTACAGCTTGTAAATCAAGCCGTTGTGCCAGACCTTGTCGAAGGCTTTCGCTATGTCGAAAAATACTGCACCGGTCGCATAGTTGTGTTGGAGACCAACGCTTATATGCTCTACGATCTGGTGTACCTGTTGTACGCAACTGTGCTGGGTTCGGAAGCCGAACTGCTCGTTGGGTATCAGGCCTTCAGTCTCGGCGAAGTCCCTGGGACGCTTGTAAATAAGTCGCTCATAGATTTTTCCGAGGCTGTCCAGTAAACTGATGGGCCGGTAGCTCGCGGGCTCCGTTTTGGGTTTGCCGGGTTTTGGAATGCCCATGACCGTGGCTTGCTTCCAAGCTTGGGGGAAGATGTTATTGCTCAAGGCTCCATTGAAGATGGTGGTCAAGAGCATGATCAGGTGGGCGGGTAGCATCTGGATCACCTTATTGGTAATGCCGTCAGCTCCGGGGGCCTTTCGGGGTTTCAGACCTTTGATGATCTCGTGAACTTCGTCCGGGGTGACGAGAGGTAATGGATCATCAGGGTCTTCGACGGGCGGGAGAGAGGTTCTACGTTCGACTTCAGCGTCCACCTCAGCGAGGTGTGCTTGGTCTACAGGTAGAGAACTGGGTGCGTATTGGGCCTCAAGACTATCGGCGAGGCATTCGGCCTTTTCGATGTCGTCGAAAGCAACGGTGCCGTCGGGCCGGGTCAGGGGGGGCATGGTGGCTACTTCTCGGGACTTGAGTTTCCTCTGGACTCCCAGAAAGCTAAGTGCGTGGGTTCCAACTCGCTCAGCATCTTGTCCCAGCCCGCGTCACGTAGCTCTGACATGCGTGTCTTTACAGATCGCTCTAAATAGCGCATGTGAGCTTTGTTCGCGTCGCAGGGAAAGTTGCTGTAGGCACGAACAGCCGCGTTCTTCTCATTCAGCAGTTCGCGTACATCGTCCGGCAGCTTCCAGCGGGGGTCTTCCCCTACCGGAACCCGCCTCGAACAGTCGTTCAGGACAGATTGTACGTGACCCGTGAATGAGTCGATCGCGGGCGTTGTGTCCGCGAGAGAGTCGAATTGGTCGGGGATGGCGTCCAAGTGGGCGGATGTGTTGGATTTCAGTGAATCGCTTACTCTCCTCCAGTCTGTTACCACTTTGGTGAGCGGGGGTTGGTCCTTTTCAGAATTGCAATAACGAGTACGTCAGGTCTGTGACCCACTGTGTGGGGGAAATGAGTCGGCGACATCGGGGCGATGACGTCGAAGGACAGGGTCGAGCAGAGGTTAAACAGGTGTCTCCCTCTGGTCGATTCCCTGGAACTATTCCACGCGGGGTGTTTCGCATTGAGATCGCCCGCTATGAAAACGGAGTCACTCATGCTTAACAGGTCATTGGCGATCAGTTGAAAGTCCTCTGATACGGACTGGGAAGGAAGGTAGACTGAGACTAGTGTGATGGGTTGATGACCCGTCATGCCTAGTCGGTAGACTGACACTTCTAATCGGGAGATGGGGGGGGGGGGCGTCCATAGGCATGCAGTGTAGGGACTTTTGTAATAAATGAGAGTTCCACCCTTATGGCAATGTCCTCTGTCGTTGCGAACTATTTTATAGTTGGCAATTCTCGGGTCACGATAGCAGGGTTTTAAGAACGTCTCTTGAACTAACAGGATATTCAAGTGATGGTCGCGGAGGAACATGGCGATCTCATCCCTTTGGGTACGGATACCGTTGGCGTTAAAAGTTCCTAACTTGAGGGATCGGGGCTTAGTACGCGTGGGGGCCGTGTTATCCATTGTGGTTCTGGGAAAGTCTGGCGTTTAAAAGGGCTTGCGTAATGTCCGGATACGCATCATAGATGGCGTATATCTGAAGGATATCGCCTGCTTTTGTGGCAGCATCTATCTCGATAGCCATCTGCAAGGCTCGGCGGGTGCAAAACGTGAAGTACGCGTTGTCGAGTATTTGAAACACGACGGCGGGGGTCATGGTCACGGGGTTGGGTTTCCATCAGGAATTTCTCATTTATGGTCCTGTAGCGTTACTACAAAAAAAAAAAAATGCTTCGCAACAAAAAGCTCGAAACACAAAAGAGAAGTGGCGCCATGCCACATGCGAACCGTTCACATGTGGCAAAGAAATACAACATCGCGCAGTCAGAGTTTACCACGACACTCACGTATATACAACATCCCGACATCAACTGCCGGGCAGTTGCCCACCAGATACAATACCCGTCTGGTATTATAATAATCTCATTTCAATAGAGGATGAGCGAACTTTACACCCTGTTCCTCATACCTCTAAAGTCCTGAGTCTAGATTTGAGCCCTATCAACAATCACCTCAGCCTATCACGATCCAGTGTTGGACATAGGCTGCCTACCCAAGCTGCGCCAAAATACGCTATCCAGCGCCTTCCGTTTCCAGTATGTCGTTACCTTAGTATGTATATATTATACCCTTTCCGTTACACGTTGAATTTGTATATATTCTCCAAACACAATCATTTGTCAGAGAGCCAACGCCAGTTTCATAGGAAAACTACAGCTCCCAATTTGGAACACACTGACCACAGTTCAGTGTTTGCAGTAAACTTGAATCTAGTTAACTGTCAGTCACATTACACCGTAACTAACGATGGTTAAACAGAGCGGTCGTTGACAAATACGAGTGATGTGGTGTAATTGGACAGTGTAATAGGAAACAAAAATAATGTTTATTCGTCTTTCGAAGTGACCGACCGACGAAGGAGCGTAAGCGAGAAGTATTTCGTTTTAACCCTATATATTTAAAGTAAAAAGTGCCACGTAAAAATATTTTTTCTTTTAATGGAAAACGCACCGCTTCTTTCACAATACCTTATTTACTAAACCAAATAGGTATGTACCTTTAGGATACCTTTAGACATTCGCGACTCAATGAACACAGAAAACGTAAAACAGAAGCTCAAAGAATACTACTACTCCATTTCACCATATTTGACAGTAGCGCGTTGACTAATTTAAAGATCAAGCCATGCCAAGACAAATCCCAGAGGTCTAATCGTGTGCTTTGTTTGATTATAAGGGAAACAACTTGTGTTTTTAAATAATTAATAATTAAAATGTAGCGTTTTAATCGTAGGTGACCTTTGTTGTTTTTTTATCAATTTATCGCATCGTACCGGTTTTTAATTATTCCTATAATAATATTTTCTTTGTTGGAAGTAATAATAACAAGTCAGACAAAAATAGTATCCTAGTTAGTTACTTATTATTATTGCTTCTTATTATTAGGCAAGTTATACTTGTTTATGTATTTAACCAATTGATATTTGAAACAAATTTTAAAGATTCGATGTTTTCGTATTTGATTTTTTTCCGATTTAGCTGATTTACGTGATTTTATAGTCGCGATTTTACAGTTAAAGTATTTCTAAAAGTTTTAATGCACCACATTAAATACCATTTCAATCATGATCAAATGAATGACCTACTTTTTTAATAACCATTTTGATTTGTAGACTTCAAACTAAACGACTCGAAACAGTCCCCTGTTTTAAGAATTTTGCTGTATGAGATTTAGAATATCACATTTTTACGAATCCTAATAATACTTATAAGGTATTAGCAGCGCTCCGCGGTTTCACCTGCGTAGTTCCCGTTCCCGTGGGAATAAGGGGATAAAATATAGCCTTTGCCACCCGGGGATAGTGTAGCTTCCCAACAGTGAAATATTTTTTCAAATCGGTTCAGTAGTTTCGGAGCCTATTCAATGCAAACAAACAATAAAATCTTTCCTCTTTATATATTAGTATAGATTATTATAAGACGAAGAAGAAGAAGATTATAAGTATAGAAGTATAGATGAAAAAGTTACAAAGTATTGTTCTTATATGTCGTTATGTTTTCTGGATAACTGGTCTATTGCATGTGTCCGGTCAGCTCCTAGAGATTTGTGGGGATCCTGAGGGATTGTATGGGTTATAAAATATTATAATGTAGGTACATATGTCTGTAATGGACGACCGTACAGAGTAATGTATCTACTAGTTCTTTTTTTTTCAGAATAATTATCAAGCGGCAACTTAAGAGGATAGAGACGCACAAGGACGTGCTAATGTCAGTCTGGTTGTGACGACGACGCTTCAGTATTTAATGTAGTTTTAGTTACATATCATATATGTCGCTGTCAGTTTAAACCGGAATTGAATTATTTAGAAAGAAAGAATACCATTTATTTGGACACAGTTCGTGAAACACAAAATACAATAACAAAAAAGAAAAGTGAAAATTAATAACTACAACAGTATGTGCCTCACGGCTGTTCTAAAAAGGTTCAATTCAGCATAAATGCCAGACAGATGCTGTCTGACGCTGGTTTTCTAAAGAACCTTTAGGGACAAGTGACGAAGAGTACAAACAGTCTTAACATAGGTACCTAATACATAATTTTTATACTTATAAATAAACTAGTAATAATATGGGTGCAAGCCCATATGATTACGGGCGGCGAGGTATGGGTAGCTCTCTGTCCGGTAAGGACCAAGCCCGGGTCAACGACGCGTTGTGTTCCACGCGCGCCTCAAAGAGATGTCAGTACAAACTGATGGGGCCCGCAAGGGCCGATGCCTCCCAGGGGTAGGGTTGTTCGAAAGAGATACCGTGGTCCCTGGCACACAGGCTACTGAGGGAACACGGGTGGGTTTTAGTCAGTAAAATTCTGACACGCGCTCCTGCTCCCACCAGAGCGTGAGAATCCCACCCTCAGAAAAAAAAACGCAATCGGATACGTATCGTTACAATTATGTTTCTGCATTCACAGATGCGATGTAGATGTACTCGCCTAACTTTTTTCTGATGACATCACTAACGATTCAAACTACATCCACTAAAATTCGAATTATGAATACTGACATTCCATAATCAATCGAATTAGCAAAAAACAACTAATTCACTTACTCAACTACTTGCTTTAGCGTTTTGCGAACTGAGTTGATTTTTGAGTAATCATTGTAATTATGGTCGTGTTTAAATGGTTCCAATTAAATTTGTACCTTGTCGTGTATGACACTGAGTTTGAAATTCTCAATATAAAAGTTAATAGTATGCAGACATCATTAAAAAAACTTTTATGTACTATTATTGATCGAAGACTTTTATACTTATTATTGAACAGATTCATTCGTTTGGCTGCGTCCGTTTCTATCGAACTATTATTGTGACAGTTTTGGAATCAACACCTGTGTTTATAAAAGTGCTTTACGTCAAGTGGTGAACCACACAAAACAATAGCTTAAAAGTAAATCAATGGAACTGTGCAAGTGGAATTCGCCATGTCTGATAACGATACCAGCGTATATGACTCTGCAGAGACTGACAGTATTTGGGAATTAACACTCAGTGAAAATATACTAATTATTTGCAAACACACTGTGCCTGTGCTGACACTAGCTACGTTGATATACGGAGTGACATCATGGTGCATCATGAAGAAGTTTCGCAATTACAGAAACTATGTGTATCTCAACACAATAATCACAAACTTTTTTGTTTGCTCAATCATAGTGATGTTCCTCTACGAATCGATCATCTTGAGAAGAACAGGCTTCCAAGTTATACACATATTGCATTATATACATTTTTACTTTAGCAGAGCAAGAAATCACTGGTTATTAGTGATTACTCTTAACTGTTACGCAGACTTTGTAAAAGTTTTCAAAGGGAATATCCGAAGAAGATATCTAAAGAGTGGCCTCATTACTTGGGGAGTTGCTTTATTAATGACTTTAATTAAAGTGGCTATTGATTATTTTTATCCTTCTGGATCAAATTATATCTTGTTATTTAATGCAATGTTACCTTTGATAGTTAACTTTATATTTTACATTATTATTGTATATTCACTTTGTGGTTGTTCTAACGCGAGCGCACATACAGCCATTAGTATCTGGCGTCGCTTGTATATACCCACTTTAATATTTCTACTGGGTGACGTCTTTATGTTATCTCCTTATGTCATATATATTATAGCGCCCCATCGCGTACAAATAATACTAATTTCAGGAACAGTGTTACTTTATTTGACTACACTATTATTGGACGTCTTTTTGGTTGTTGTTAGAAGTAATCGACAATTATGGTATGAATTTTATGTAAATAAATTAACTCAAAGGGCAGCAAGACACAAGAATCGCAATATCATCGTGCGTGAAAAATATATATGTAAACCAAACCATCAGCAGGTTTGAGAGCCACAAGTTTATGATAATATAAAATTGTATTATCTAGAAATATTATAAAACAAATGTACTTTTGGATCGTGGGGCTTTTGGGACCGGAACCGCGGTCCCGGGTGCCACCTTTAAATGCAATAATTAATTTTAGTAGTCTTTTGGGACCACAAATAAAATAAACAAAGTTATGTCTTGGTAAAGTATGGTCAGCCAAATAATTTAGATATTATACAAATAAAACTATTTTTCACTTTTTTTTTAAATCTTTGTTTTGTAATATTCATGCAATTATCATATCAGCTGAAAAACGTCCACTGCTGGACGTAAGCCTCCCCCAAAAGGGGGAATTTACCATAATAGCCACGCTTGGCAAGCGGGCGATTGCAGTATAGTGGTCATTGGCAGGCGGGTTGGCGATCGTATTATAGTGGTCAAATGCGAAGAGACCGCTGCTGCCCATTCAAGTCCCTTAGTCGCCTTCTACGACACCCATGGGAAGAAATGGGATAGTGCTATTCTTTTACGTCCGGCACTACACGGAGCAATGCAATTCATGCAATAGTTGATCAGAATATTATATTAGCTGTTTGGTTAACTGTACTTTAACTTCTTTTTACTTGTGGTCCCACTATTCAAAATAATTATTGTATTTAAAGGTGGCATCCGGGACCGCGGTCCCAGTCCCAAAAGCCTCACGAGTCGAACTTTTCGTGTCTGGCTTTTTCCATCACTTAAATAAAATTCCCGAAGCTTTGCATTGTCTAGTAATAAATATAGCCTGTGTTATTCAGGGATAATGTAGCATTCTAATGGAGGAGTGACGGAACAAGAGCAGTTATTGACCAAGATGTGTTTTTTTTTTCGCTTCATTTTGGCGTTTTGTCTCTAAGCCCAATTTGGCGTTGAGGAAACAACAGTACAAGACATAAATGATGGTTCAAGGAAGAAGGAAAAACGAGAAAACCGGCGAGAAGTTACTCAAGAAAATAGGTAAAATCTTAGTTGTTAAACAAAACGTTACAAACTCAGATTATAAAACAAGGCAGATAGACCGCGCGGAACACCAAGAGTGGAGCCAAAAAACCAAATACTAAAGCGTCGTATTGTATATAATGCGAGGCTTTAGTATTGGTTTTTTTGACTCTTTCGTCGTTTTTTGGTTTTACTCGTATTCCGCGCGGTCTATCTGCCTTTGTTTTATAATCTGAGGTTACAAATCGCACTAAACTGTGATTTTATTCTTTAAAGCATTGTTCTTTTATTTTGCTTTCAGATATCGTGATACTGATCCGGCTTAACTATTGAAGGTCCTTGCCACCACAATTTAACGATACTGCAGTGAAGACGAATAATACTAAATTATTTAGTAAATAATATACCTATCCCATTCACATTTTTTTTTTTCAAATCCCGTTAATTCCAAAGTAGTTATTCAAAATACGATAAATCCAAATTGGGTGGATCAAATGTCGATAAATCCAGACTGACTTGATCTAAACCCCGTAAATCCAAAACGGCTTGAACAAAAACCGTTAGCTTCATATTTCTATGCCTAATATCCCCATAATAACAATCGTTATTTTCGAAATCATTTCACTACCCTAGCTATAGGTAATTTTACTATTTTGAAATTAAAAAAACATGTTTCTATAAACTACACTGCTATAAGGTTTTTATTTTATTTTTGAAAAAATAGTACAAAATGGATTTGAAGGTTTTTGATTAGTTATTCCTATCGTGAAAGAATCGATTCATTAGGTAGTTTTTGAGTTTATTTGTTACAAACATACAAATTTTTCCTTTTTATTATATAATACCAGCAGCGCTCCGTGGTTTCACCTGCGTAGTTCCCGTTCCCGTGGGAATACGGGGATAAAATATAACCTATTCCACTCGGGGATAGTGTAGCTCCCCAAGAGTGAAATAATTTTTCAAGTCGGTTCCGTAGTTTCAGAGCCTATTCAATGCAAACAGCCAATCAAATCATTCCTCTTTACAATATTAATTTAGATTATTTTATATAAGTATAGATAATTAATGAACTTATGCAAAATATTATAGATTATTTTAAAAGCGTAATGGCGGAGTTTCTTGTCCATTATTCTTCATCCGAAACTGCCTTATGGAAGGGGCGACTAGAATCAATTATTTTTTAATGTACCCAAGTACCTAAATGTTGACGTTCAAAAATGCCCTTTATGTGCCTATTTGAAATAAATGCTTTGACTTTGGTTTTACAACTTAGTGCAAATGTTATACGAATAAATATCTGCCATCTTCATGATTGCGTTTTATTTTAGTTCCTGTCAAAATATTATTACATAATATACCTACCGTATGTACCCTATTCAGGTATATATAAAACAGAGTAACTGAACCTAGAAGGTTCTTGGTTCCAGTACCTGGTCGGACAAAGTGTGATTGGGTTTTTCCATAAAATATTCTCAGTTACTTACAGCACGGGGTCTATATTTCTGCCCGATTTATGGCCACCATAGCTATATAGTTATGGTCGGCCTAATACACGGGAATGAGATTGAAACATAACTAACGAAATGTGGATGTACAGACGCTAGCAGGTCAACCTACCCCAAACTGTCAAATTTTCCCAATTGAACAGTCACGAGCAATAATATGTATACACTTACCAACTTTTAAAAGTAATTTTCTCCACTTTTACTAATTGTAATCTTATTTTATTATGAAAATAATATTTTGGAACCCACACTGTAATGAAATACCTAAGTTATCTCAAGGCTGCAATCGCTATTTAAAAGAAAATCGCTTTTGAATTTGGCGATGTGTTTACATGTTATTGCTCGTGACTGAACATAAACCTTATGCTAACGGTATAAAGTTGAAAATCTATCAAATAAATTTGACAGATTGGAGTAGCTTGATGTGCTGGCGTCTGTACTATTGGTACACCTCTGTCTTATCCTTCTTGGAAATCAGGCGAGATGTAACTATTTAATGTCACGTTTTCAATTAAAAAAACCCCATACTGCAGAAATTATTGCTAATAGATGCATGTGGTGGTCTGCCAGGGGTGCGGGTTTGTTCGAAAGAGACACCACAGCCCCTGGCTTAAGGGCTACTGAAGGAACACGGGTGGGTTTTAGTCAGTAAAAGTCTGACACGCCCTCCTGCTCCACCCAGAGCGGGAGAAGTTATTTGATGATTTCCCACCCAAAAAAAAAAAAGAAATTCATGTGGTGGTTTATCTCTTGTCGGTGTTGCTAGTCTGCAACTTTTTGCCAGCTTGCATTTGGGTCGTGGGTTTGTAATCTTATTCAGCAGTAAATGTGTCAAGATTTGCTGGGTCTGTTTTTATGTTGATTGGTTCTGCAGTCCCATCATCATTTTAGAGAGACTCCATGTTCCTCCCAAATAAAAAAGACCACTTTTTTAGAATTTTTTGCGATGCTGATAACATTTTCGTAGCTTCCTGTTTGAGAATGATAGCATCAAATAATTGTGACGTTTATGTCGTGAATAAATAACTGGAAAGAAAGAAAGACAAATATTTTATTTGAGACACGCACAGGAAATACAAACTAACAGGAAGAACGTAATGATTAAATACAAACAACAAAAAATAAAAAAAAAACTAGGAGCAAGACTCAGGCATTGAAAATTCATCAAATAAATTAGAAATTGAAATGTCTTTTTATTAGGAAAGTCAAAGCATTTATTTCAATTAGGCACTTAAAAGGCACTTTTGAACGTCAACATTTACATTAAAATAGAATTGATTCTAGTCGCCCATTCCAAAATTAAGTTTTGTAGTTTCGAAAGGAATAGAAGTATCGATCTAATGTGCCTAAAATTGTTTAATCTCCATTTTTAGGTTTTAATTTGTGGTTATACTGTCGCTAAATGCACTTCTGTTCACTTTCTCACAGACTTGTTCACACAGTCTGACGAATTTTAGTTAAAAAAATCCAAACTTTACACGAATTTTAATTAAAATCTTCAAGAGCGCGATGTGTCTGCTCTTGACAGTGATAACTAACTTGTATAAGACTGGCCCTGATCTAATGAATGAGTTTGTAAACTCCTCAAAAACTATTCCCTCGGATAGATTTTTATAGATTTTTTTACGGCTCAACTCTTAAGCGCAGTATTGACTAGATATAGTCAACAAACATAATGGTGATGACGCTCAAAAAAAAGGCATTCCAAATCCAATCAAATATTTGCTTTACCGTTTTGTGAACTAAGTTGATTTTTGAATGATTATTGTAACATGGTTGTGTTTTTATCGCTTGGACGAAATTTAAACCTTATAAACCATGACACTGAGTTTGTAGTACAAAAAAGATGTAAAACTCGAAATTCAAGTTTGATGTGGCAAACAACCATGAAAATTATATATTATAATAGATTATTTTGCTCTGAGAACGAGTTTCTATAGATTATAACTTCGGCAGTTTTGGTATCAACACTTGTTTCTAGAGTAGTGTTTTATGCGAAACAGTTCACAAAATAATTGTTTAAAAATAAATCAATCAAAACAGTGGAAGTGAAATTCGACATGACTAATATCGATACCCGATTAACAATATTTTGCTGCATTTTAAATGAACAGGTACTGTCGAATGTATTTTTTACAATGTTTTTATTTTTATTTTATCTGTTGATTTAGTTTTATGGCAGATTAACATAACTATAATTCCATTGACTGTTTCAGAAGCAACACCTTTACTTGGGGCCCGGGACTGCTTTACGCCCTGCTTTTAACAAATAAGAGTACATAAACATAACATCACGCGTGTCTTCACCAAAGGATAGAGAACCGGGAGAGGTGTACAAATAGTGGCCAAAAGTGTATCAATAAAAACTACTAAAGGAGAGAGTACCAGGAGAGGTGTACAAATAGTGGTCAAAAGTGTATCAATAAAACCACCAAAGGAGAGAGTACCAGGAGAGGTGTACAAATAGTGGCCAAAGGTGTATCAATAAAAGCTGTAACTGTGCAAGTGACATTCACCATGTCTAATACAAGTAACTATACAAACGAACATTTCTCTACTGCCAGAAGTGATATTTGGGAACTCATAGGAAATCAACTGATTTTAAATGTTCACATCGTGCTTGTGTTTACACTGGCTGCGTTGATATACGGAGCGGCATCGTGGTTCTTGCTGAAGAAGTTTCGTAGTTACAGAAACTATGTATTTCTCAACACAACACTAGCAAACTTTTTTATCTGTTTAATTTTCTTTATTAGCCTCTACAATTTAAACAACGAAAGAAGAATATGGTATCAATTTCAGTTGACATTGCTCTATCTCCTTTTTTTCTTTAATGTTGCAAGACATCACTGGTTGCTAGTAATAAGTCATATGTTTTACGTAGACTTGGTAAAAGTTTTCAATGGAAATATCCAAAGGAGATATTTAAAAAGTTGCCTCTTTACTTGGGGTGTTGCTTTTTTATTGACACTTTTTAGAATTATGTTTGATTTTTTGTTTCCTTTCAAATTTAATTACTTTTATACAGTAACTTTATTTTTACCTTTGTCAACTAACTGTATATTGTACATTATTATTGTATGTTCACTTTGCCGAAGTTCTAACGCGACTTCACGTACAGCAGCAGGCACTTGGCGTCGCTTGTACATATCCACTTTAATATTTGTATTGTGCGATGTCACATTGATGTCCAATTATATCATGGACATGATAGTGCCGCGTCTCTCACAAATTGCATCAATTTTGTTAGTAATTGTTCTTTATTTTACTATACTAGTAATGGACGTTTTTCTGGTGGTTGTTAGGAGTAATCGCCAATTATGGTATGAATTTTATGTAAATAAAATAAATCAAAGGTCAGCAAGACAAAGGACTCGCGATATCATCGTGCCTGAAAAATATATTAGTAAACCTGACCTGCAGGTTTGAGAGTCACAGATTTTTGATTTATGGAATTGTATTATCTAGAAATATTATGAAACTAAGTCTCACTTTTCTTGTCTGTCTGTGACCGCGTAGTTCTTCAAACTACGCAACGGATTTTTATGCGGTTGTCACCATCATTTATTTAATTTTAGACCCACTTAATATCGCTGATAAGGGCCTAGTTCCAACATATCAATTAAACTATTTTTCATTTCACAATATTTATAATGCTATAAATAATATAAAAAAAAAACATTTATCCACCTTTCGATTCACCCCTCATTATTATTAATTAAATATTTCTTAGTTGTTTAACATAACAAGTGATGATATCATATTATGTTAAACAATACAAAAATCGAAACATCGAAATACATTTCTGTGCTATTATTACTTAGAGCACAAAAAATTTATCTCGATGTTTTAATATTGCACCTTTGCAAAGCAGGGCGGTTAGTTTAAAATGAACCAATTGTACCTACCTAACATGTAATGTATATAAAATTGACGGAATGAATCGAAACTTGACAAGTCTGTTTTCAGAACGTTTCATCTTCAGTAAGTATGTTAACTGGGATATTCTGGGCTGACTGTATTTAGATTGCTATCGACACGCTAAGAAGAAGTATGTGAACATAATCTCTAGAATGGTTTTTACAATAAATTTATTTCGTTTAGTTATAAAAATAAATAATATATTGAACTGAAATGATGTAATAAATCGCTCGCTGTAAAGTTTGTCGTTGTGGTTGTATATTTTGTGGTCTAAAAAATATAATTGTGTAAATAAAATAGTTTATTTTCACTAGGTGTTAATTCACAAATACCGTCACTCTCTGCATAATCGAATTCGCTGGTATCTTTAACAGTCAAGTTGAATTTCACTTCCATAGTATTAATTTATTTATTTATATTTAAGCTATTGTTTTGTGAACCACTTCGCTATCTACTCTTGTAATTTGGCGTAAAGCACTCTAGAAACAGGTGTTGATTTCAAAACTGACAGAATAGTTCGTTAGAACCGGACGCTGCAAATCGAATAAATCTTTCTATATGATATATGTTTTGAAATATTATCTGCATATTATTATTAGCAAACTTGTATTTAGAGTTTTATATTGTTTAGGAATCACAAACTCAGTGTCAAACACGACAAGGTACAAATTTAATTGGAACCACATAAACACGACAGTATTACAATGATCACTCAAAAATCAACTAAGTTCACAAAACGCTAAAGCAAATAGTTGAAAAAGTGAATTGTTGCTTTTCTGCAATTTCGGTTGGAATGTCAGTATACTTAATTTTTAATTCTAGTGGAGGTATCAATTATAATTGCTAGTGACGTTATCAGAAACAGAACTGCATCTGTTAATTATTGTAACAGTTGTGGGCATACATTACCAATATAAAAGGTTAGCCGTTCAGATGGTAAGTACTACAGAAGCCGGCACATCAAGCTAACCCAATCGAGTTTCTATTTTATTTCAAAAGCATAAAGTTCATGTTGAATTGGGAAATTTTGACAGGTTGTAGGTACTAATTAAGTCGTTCATTCTGTTACCCTTATGGAGCATCTCATTCTTGTATGACATCTCTTTCTAAGCCTATACAGCAGAAACTCAATTATAGCCGCACATCACTAAATAGGTGTAACGCTACATATCATCCAATAATCATTCTGTCTCAGTCATATTCAGCTGGATTGACTGAGACAAAACGATGTTTTAAGCTTGTGGTGCTGGTAGGCTCGTAATACTGTAACGTTTTACGTTTTCTTTCCTAAGATGGTTGATCATAGCTCAATAACTGCTGATCCGAGTTGAGCATTTATGACTTAATTATGTCAAACTGCGGGGTAATTGGGTAACACACTATCAGAATCAGAATCAGAATCAGAACTTTATTTGCTATGAATGTATGTACAGGTATAAGATGTTGTACATAAATTAATGAGATCGGCTACAGTCTACCTTACGGCGTGCAATTCATTAGGTACATAAATTAAACTATTAACATTTTGACAGTTAAACAAGATTCATTGCGTTATTAACGTTGTTGCGCAGACAATGTTTTTGAAGATATAAAGCAATGGAAAGTCAATATCCTTCAAAATAAAATATAAAAAAAACACTCTTCTCCCCAAAATAAATAACAACGTCTTCTTCGCAGAAACTTGACGGTGTTTAGAGATTTACTGTCATCTTGACAAGCTAAAATGCCTCATTTATCATCGGCTTAAGGGCCCATTGTTTGAGCAGCGTCCACACACACATGCATTTCCCTTACGTCCCAAGATGTACGTCCCTCAGACCGCAATGTATCATAAATCTTGGAGGCTGATGCCTTAACACCGCAAAACATCTGAGAGGTTTCATAAACATTTCTCGATTCCTATGTATGTCAACCGATTCGTTTTAGTTACCTACCGTAGCTTGCTTATTTCTGACGGTTCCTATAAACTTCTATATACTATATAATATTATGAAGTTTGGTTGTACGCGCTAATCACAGGAATTACAAAAAAATTAAATATGGAAGTGTTGGATAGCCCATTTATCTAGGAAGACTATAGGCTATATAACTTTCCGCTAAGACCACAGTTTGATGCTACAGGGTGGGTCCGGGAGCAAGAAATTTGACGCGCATGAAGTCGCGGACAGGAGCTTGTATCATCATCAGCCTATAATGTTCCCACTGCTGGGACACAGGCTTCCTCTCGGTGAGAGAGATTGGGCCGTAATCTACCACGCGGGCCCAGTGCGGGTTGGTAGATGTCACATATCTTCGAATTTTTGGTTCTATGACATGCCGGTCTCCTCACTATGTTTTCCTTCACCGTTTTGAGAGCAGTGGTGATGAAATAATTTACACAAAGTAAAGCGCCTGGCTGGGTTCGAACCACGTTCGAACTCACAGCCTAACAACTCGTATGTCGCGGCCGTTACCACTTGACCACCACTGCTCTCAGATCTTGTATACTAATAAAATAATAACTTTTTTTTTATTTAGGCAACCTATAGCGATACATATAGTATATAACTCGAATACAGATCTCTATATGATTGCGAATGAATGGAAGATGATGCTGTCAGAATTTTTGTGAGAAGAATGCATGACTGTGTTAAATAGATTGTAATGTATGTCTAAATTGATATGTTTAAATAGTGTAATTGGCTTCGCCGTTCTATTTAAAATAAATAAATAAATAACAGAGTATGTGTATTACAGTATTGTATGGGTCATATTAGGTTTCCCTGTATAACTAGGATAAGACTGTGGTGATTTTTGCGAAAAGGGTAAATAAAAAAGAAAGGTCGGTTATTGAAACGGACGCTTGATTTTGAAGTTGTGGACTGTATTGTTAGAATTAAATTTTTGAGGGGGTTGATGGCTAGCTGAATGGAATTGAAAAAGCGTATTTAAGTCAGTGAGCAACAGAAAAGAGGTTTAGGGGGTGAAGGGATTGCAAAACACTTACGATTGTCCAGTTTTCACCTTTCTGAAGTTTCTTGCTTGATGGCGGACTATTCTTCCGCGTGCACGCGATAACAAAACACCAAATATTGTCCTTAAGGCTTGTTCGAGCGTCCACCACAGCAATTACACTTCACAATTGTTATTATAATTGCGAAAACACTAGTTTAGAGTTAGATTTGGCCAATAACTTATTTAAAACGATTTTGTGTTTCTTCTAATGCGCGCGCGCCATATGCCATCGAGCGTGAGACCTTCTTCCAAGTTCCGCGAGGTGCGGGGGGAAGGATTAGGGATGGGACATGTCACTGACTAATACACAATACCACACAATAACAAAGAAAATAGTAAGGTGTATCAAACAATATCGAGCAGACTGTATTGGAAAACATGGAAACGGACAATAGATTAAGAAATATTTAAATATGTAATGTTAAATTTTAGGTATATTACTTGTAGATACTTTAATTTACATTTTACACAAGAAGATAAAAGAATATAAAAAAAAGGGTCAATAGTAAGAAATTAGTGGCTAATTAAAGTGTAAGTAATTGGTCTTTGAGTTATAAGTTGAGCTACAGGATTACTGACCCATGCGAGCACTGTATGGACAGGTTCACTCAAATCCTTGTAGTTCTTTCCTCAAAAGACCACCTTAGATAACCTGCATGGTCTTCATGTGATTTCACCAAGATTGTGGCGGCATCTACAACGCCACATGCGAACTACGCATCGATGACCTGACGTCACACAAAGTCTGATCGCGCAATCAGAGTTTATCGCGCGATTGGTATATATAACGTGTAACGGAAAAGATATATACATATCTCGGGCATTGCTTCTTTGAAAGATATCAAACGATTTTGGGAGGATTTTTTAATCCTATCTCTACATGTGCAACATCCCGACATCAACCGTCGGGCAGTTGCCCACCAGACACAACACCCGTCTGTTATGAGGATCCCCCCTTTTCCATAGAATATGAGTGAACTTTACACCCTGTTCCTCGTACCTCTAAATGATATATTTGGACTTTAAAACAGACCACACTGTGAGCTTACTTCGGTGTTTCTTCGCAAAGTAGAAATATCATTCAAAAACTTTAATACGCCAACGCCACGTTTTTCCTTCCCAACTGGGAAGTCGGTGAGGAAAAACCAACCTCTTTTAGAAAAATATGATACCTATTCCTCTTCTTTAAATATTATTATTAAATTTACAAATAACATTTGACATAATTTATTTGTTTTGCTGTTTTGTTATTTGTTGTTGTGCTTGTGATGTTTGTGTTGTTTGTTTCAACAGAGGACGATTATGTGACCATAGCGCGATAATTTTGCGCGATTATTCGTTATGAATTAGTAGATTGAGGTGTCTCATAGGGTCATAAGAACAAGACTCGCGCAAACATGCGATGATCGTGTATTCGCGTTCTATCTTGGACATCGTCTTAAAGTTAGAGACCACAAATTTTCCCAATTGAACATGAACCTTATCCTTTTGTAATAAAGTTGAAAAACTATCAAAGAAATTTGACACATTGGGAGTAGCTTGATGTGCTGGCGTCTGTAATACATGTTGACGTTTCTAAATCATGAAAGTGAATGTTTAGCAGGTTGACTGCCTCGCTGGTTTAGTCTGTATGTGCTACTGCTAAGTATGAGACTCTGGTTTCGATAACCAGGTTTACTAAAGATTTATTGGGTTTTTTCACCTGGAATTGAGCATTCCGGAGACTGGTCGAGTTAATGGCAATAGGCTCGCTCGCTATTACAAGGTACTTAAACATAACTGGTGAATGTGGGTGTAGTATAGGTATACGTCTGCCCACCTCTTCCAGGTAAACATGCGCGTGATGTTGCAAATTTTCTGTCCTATTGTTGGTTTTTTAGTATGTTCTGTTTATGTATGTTATTATTTTACAGCCTAATTATGATAAAGATAAACACAAAATAATTGCTGCAACATTTTCAACAAGCATCTTATAAGTCCTTGTAAGATAACGACAATTATGTACAGTTTTGCATTTTCAAGTAAATATATAAAGGCTGAACATTTCTTCTGGTAAATATTCTGTGTAAATCTCAGCACAATGAAGCTTTCTATTTTAGTTTTGTTCGTAGTATTTTTGGCACTGGCTGTGGTTTCAGGTAAGTGTCCTCTATCAGTATTCCTTCGTGAATATTGCACTGCCTTCTTAAAAAAATATTATGAAATAAATTGAAATTTAAAAAAATAAAATATTATATTAATGTAAAAAAGCGGTGTGCTTGATATTAATTGGTGTGAATATGTTATGGACAGATACTGATAAAAGTACTCGTAGCGTCATTATCACTATCAAAATACCTCAAAAAGCACCCTAACTAATACTTTCTATCCTTATTTTGAAATTTTTGAAATTATTTTAAACTTTAAAAAAAAAAAAAAAATTGTTTGGTTTTCTATTTAACCTATTATTTATTTTCTATTTTTTAGTTTGGCTAACTACAAAAGCGTGAAATTTTTTTTTGCCCAAATTTATTAAATATTGAATTGTCATCGGTCCTTGATAAGTGAGAGTTTCAATTTAACTCTACATTTTTAAGTACATCGAAATCACTTTAAAAGATTCCGTTACATACATACATACCAAGCCAATAAAAGCGTATTAAAAAATATCCCCAAACACCAACGTGCTGATTAAGAGCCTTTCAATAATCAGTAATTAAAGGGCCCAGAACATAGTTTAACAAAATGACGCAACATTATTTGGTGAACAAATTCTACCGAAATCGAACAATTTCAGGAAAAAAACAAATGACAGCAGTTTTCTTTAATCTATTAATTGAAATAATTATGAATGAAATTATAGAAGGCCAGAAAAGTAATCAATAATTAATTGGTATTACTGAGTTTTAATTTGACTCTGTCGGAATTTAGATATTTTCAATAGAATAAAATAGTATTGTTTATAGACTGTCTAAAAATATATGATGATATTAAATATTAATGAACAGCAGGCCTAGACAAAACACATTTCTGTTAGCGTTCACGCCAAACGCTACGTCAAAATATAATGGGAACGACATTACCTGCGGAAAGGTTACGTCGTGTCCTTTCCGCAGGTAATGTCATTCCCATACATTTTGGCGTAGTCATGTGTTTTGTCTCTAGGCCCTGAGTAACCATAGTCCCAATAGTGGTTTCAACTACTATTATCCTAAACAACTGTTTTTCAGTTTAAATGTAATTAATCTTTCCAAATGCATATATTTATCTTACATTGGAGAAAGCATCTTTAATATGGTTTATTAGTGTTTTAGCCGTAGGTACCTTAAAATTAATAGCAGGTGGATGGCTTAGGTACGCAAAGAGTTACGGCTCAATCTTCCAAAGTCGGCCGTCACGTCACAGCCACAAACTTTTTTTCAAAACTTATTTAAAATTAAAACATCTTTACACTGTCGCACAACTACCAAGTTAAAAGCGCAAGATAAAGACGGAAACATATTTAAGTAACGAAGTACGTGACCAACCCTTCTTGGATTGGGTAAGCCACCATTGCGGCGGTAAGTCCCCTCTTTGAGGAATGGATTGAGAGGCGCCACGGCGTTACCTTCCGCTTAACGCAGGTCCTCACCGGACACGGCTGTTTCGGGAGGTTCCTGTTTCGGATAAGGCGGGAGGACACGCCCGGGTGTTTCCACTGTGTAGATTGCCCTGAGGACATGGTGAAGCATACGGTGGAGGTCTGCCCGGCTTGGGCGGAGCACCGCCCTGTCCTTGTGGAGGCGATCGGCGGCGGCGATCACTCACGTCCGGCCCTGGTCCAGGCCATGGTTCGGAGCGAAAATGCATGGGTAGCCGTCACCTCCTTCTGCGAAGCAGTAATGCTCGCGAAGAGGGAGGCGGCACACGTGAGGGACAGGCAGTATATGCACCCTCACGCCCCTAGCCACCGCAGGAGACGTCCTGGGCGTCAGGAATCCCAGGCTGATTCCCGGCCACCGAAAGCGCGGGCTTGCGGATGGCGAGTAATGGTTTGCTCGCTGTCCGGTAAGGACCAAGCCCGTGTCGGTGGCGCGTTGTGTTCCATGTGCGCCTCAAAGACATGTCAGCACCAATTGGTGGGGTCCACAAGGGCCGATGCCTACCAGGGGTGCGGGTTGTTCGAAAGAGATACCGTGGCCCCTCACATACAGGCAACTGAGGGAACACGGGTGGGTTTTAGTCAGTAAAAGTCTGACACGCCCTCCTGCTCTACCCAGAGCGGGAGAAGTTATTTGATGATGTCCCACCCAAAAAAAAACCCATAAGTAAAATATGGATATAAATGAATTATCTCTCAATTACTGATAATCTTGTACAAATAGTCCAGTTTTAAATGCGATTTAAAGGAATGTGGCCGTTTTTCTTTGCATCGAATTTTGTTGCTTCGTGTCTCGATATGAAACTTTATAAAAGCGCGGGCGAAGTCGCTGGCAAAACCTAGTAAAGAACTAATTTTATCAAATAATTACAACAACATAACATCGCGCTTGTATTCCCTGAAAGGTTAGGTAAAGGTGTACCTATATTACATCGACATTTTGGTTTAGTTATGTTTTAGTCCCACGTTATTACGTGGGTGAGCCTATTAAATAATTTTGTTATACAGGATAATTTTTTATCCAGTGCGCAAACTGTAACCATGAATTCAGCATATCATTCTAGACTCCCCAGCGCAGAAATTTTTCGTCGGTTAAAAAAAAAAATCAGCTGTTCCATACATTTTCACTTTTCTATGAAACAGCAGATTTTTTATCCTTTATAAATTTATCCTTTTTATAGTGCAAGTATGTAGGTATAATGAGATTCGTCGCTCTGAGGTTCAACCTCGTGAGTTTGGCTTTAATGGCTTATTAGTCGATTCGCGCGAAATTACTAACCCGAATCGGGTGCACTAAGTAACTCGCATCAAGTTAATTTATTTGTCGGCGAATCGACAACTTCAGACAAACTTAGATACAGGATAAATTTTTATCCAGTGCGCAAATTGTAACCATGAATTTTAGCATACCATTCTAGACTCCCTACTGCAGAAATATTACGCCGGTTATTAAAAAAAAAATCAGCTGTTTCATAGAAAAATGAAAATGTATGGAACAGCTGATTTTTTATTGTATAACTGGCGAAAAATTTCTGTGCTAGGGGGTGTACTCGTATAATGGTATGCTGAATTCATGATTACAGTTTGCGCACTGGATAAAACTTTTCCTGTATAGGGCAGTTGGCTTGTTTTGATTTTATGCAATAAAGTTATGAGAAATTACCACAGCAAGTACCTACATGGGTACAATATAGTGTATATAGTTCAAAACGTGGCAATTGCCTAATACTTGTTACTAGAGTTGTAAATGTTGAAGGTAAAGTACAGTCTGCCTACGACTGGATTTACTTAATATCTGGGTATCAAATGTGTATGAAAACTCTGCAGAGCATACATAACATTTTTTGTGTGGCTGGCAGTGGCTTCGCCTGCGAGGAAGTCAAAAAATATCCTGCAGGAACGTAATTCCGGAATAAAAAGTATCCTATGCGTTAATCCTGATTATCAACTATCTGTTCGCCAAATTTCGTCCAAATCCGTTCAGCAGTTTTTGCGTGAAACAGTAACAAACATCCAAATTTCTAAATATACAAACTTTCACATTTATAATATTATTAAATATTATATTATATATTAAAGCAGGATACTATGTAAAAATTTGCCACATGAAAAAGTTACACAGTTAAGTGTAACCATAACCAGTGTTTGAGTGAGACTCATAAGCCTGCTATTGGCGTACCCACCGTGTCTGCCATGACAGATAACACAACATTCAAAGGATAAATAATTCCGACCCTTCACCATCAAAAGGCGCGGTCATAATGACGACGCATTACAAAGGTTCACTGGTTTTCTATAGGCTGGACCTATTTTTTGGGCTTAATTCCAGTCTAGTATCATTATTAAGATTGCTTTTATGAAATAATTTGGGATTTTCTGCGAATTTATGTTTTGAAAGCAAGAAAGATGAAGAAGAAAGAAAATTGCGTTTATTGGCATTATATCATTAAATTTTTTTAAAGGAAAGAAAATTTAAAAAAAAAGCAGAAAACTATGACCTCAACAATGATAATAATGCCAAAAGGGCCTCAGCTCAGCATATTGTCAGATGACAACACAGTATGCACCACCTGACGCTGATTTACAGCTGCAACCCACGAGTACCATTATGCTAGAATAATCAAATAAAGAAATAGGTGAAGTGTGTGTCAGTAATAAATTAATAATATAATAAGTAAAATAAATGAAATAAAATGTTGTGGCATACATGTGCGTGAATGTGTGTTTTTTGTGACTAATTAAAAATGAATTAAATACTAATATTTCTGCATATTACCTGTTTTGCCATTTAGGTTCGAACCCAGACAACTCGTGATGTTCTTGGTGAAATTATTTCATGACTACTGCTCTCAAAATGGTGAAGGAAAATATCGTGTAAAAACCGGCGTGTCCTTGAAACAAAAATTCAAAGACATGTGACTTCTATTAACCCGCACTGGGCCCGCGTGGTGGATTATGGCCCGCTCTCTCTCACAGAGGAGTCTAGTGTCGTGACAGTGGAAACATCATAGACTGATGATGCTACTTATGTAGAAGTTTGGCGTAGCCATTTGTGTGGATAGACTTCAACGTTCGGGCAAGGCGCAAGGCTCACTAACCGCACTTAGATTTTCCTAAGTAAACGAAGTGCTTCATAAATGATAAATGATTTTATTCCGGTAAGTAGGTTTGTACAAACACTTTTACACGTCAATCATATTTGTTTTTAAACTAGATGAGGTCGGCGTTTCATATCTGAGAACTCTGAGAAGAAAGGTCGAAACAAACTGAGAGGTCACAGTCTCTTTTAAAGTCCAGACATAATCTTGGTCAGATCAATTATGATCGAACATTATTTGGATTGGTGTCTGAAATGGTCTTTTGAGGAAAGAACTACATAGATTGAGTGGACCTGTCCAATCAGTGTACGCATTTATCAGTAATCATGCAGCTCAACTCAGAATTTGAGGAGCTCAACAATTTGGCGAACAATACCAAATAAAGGAAATACGATTGTGTTCCTTATTCCTTTGCATTTAATGCACATAAATATTAGTATAAGTAAATGTGAACAAGTAAAAATACATACAAATATGAACATTAATGTTTTATCAATAACGTTCATATTCGGATGAAGCAAAGTGAACTTGCGGTCTGTAAATGGTCTTAGGTATGCCAAATAATGAAAACTCTCGTTTGTTTATTGTTTAAACTCTCCATCCCATTAAAATAAACCGTCCTTTTAGGTTGAGTAAATCTGAATAATCCTTTCACAATGAACATATATTTGGTTGGATTGCTTTCGAAAGTTCCGGCCTATGTTAACGTGTTTTAGGGCTGACCTTTGAGAGCCTATAATTATTTAAAATATGTCCCTTCTCTTGTCTACAGTCTAAGCTTTATTCCACAAAGCATAAATTACGACACAACTTTAGATATACAAAATTAAATCAAATCAAATATTTATTGGAACTAAAACAATGTTTACAAATTAGTGTTCGTTAACAGCTACGATAGTATAAAAAACTGTGTTGAGCCATTAGAGCCCACTTCCGAGAGAGGAGACGTCGGCGTTCCAACATTATTAATTCTTATGCAATGTACTAGACATTCTAAGTTTATATCTGGAAGTTATGACATATTTCTCACCTGGAAATATGTCGGTAATAAAATAACGTCTCGTAGTACCGTGTTAAATTAATTCGAGGAACGGTTAAATGAAAATTCATAAACTATTTCTGTAGGTTTTCACTTTTTAAATCTTGATTTAATCCTTTAGAATATTTTCATTATCGGCATTTGTTATCGTACGAGGAAATATTTTTTTTGAAGTTATAAGTCGAAAACTGAAAGAAGTACGAAAATTTCGAGGTTTTTACAGGTAGCAAACAAATAAGTAAACTTGGTTTTACTCTACTGGTCTGGTGATCTATCCTAAAAGCAACTCAAAAAATCAGTGCAGTGCAATTTGCGACCTACGACCTCCTATGTCTTAAATCATCATCATCATATCAGCCGAAAGACGTCCACTACTGGACATAAGCCTCCCCCAAAAGGCTGAGATTTGCCGTAATCGCCACGCTTGTTAGGCGAGTCGCAGTATGGTGGTAAAATGTATAGAGAACGCTGCTGCCCATTCTCTAGTAAGTCCCTTAGTCGCCTTCTACGACACCCACGGGAAGAAATGGGATGGTGCTATTCTATACGTCCGGCAACACACGGTGGTCTCAAATGACTGGCCTAAAAACAAGTTATGACCGTTTGGTTTCCAATTGAAACAGCTGCAACACCTAATTGAGAGATGAAAATAATCAAATAAAAACAGCGTATACAATTGACGATGATTATTATCCAACTTTAAATTATAACTTTACCGCATGTGTGATGTCTAATTAGATGTGATGGAGCATTCCTCCCACATTGATAACAAGGACACGCCTTGTAAATATTCAACAGCGCCACGACACTTGATGCCTCTAACCACAGAATAGTACAGAAGACCCGCTTTATAGAACGAGTAGAAATGCACGCACAAATAGAGACACGCGTCCCATACAGCGGTACCATTGGCCTTGGTCTGTAGCGGTACTGGAGTAGTACCTGTACTTTTGGTATCGGTACCAGAACAAAGTATTAGCAGCATTTATTATTACCTACTAATATTCAAGTATGTATCTATTTTCCGTTGCAATAGTTTACTTTTATTTACCTGCGTCCGTGTGTCGCTGCGGGATGCCAACTGAAAACCAGTGCTGGGTGTCTCACGCCCAGCAAATGCTGAGATGGGGTTACCATCTCAGCATTTGCTGGGCTTTCGGGATGGACACGCTCAGCACAACTGATACCGCAATATTTTTTTTGTTATGTTTATTGTTCTCTTTTTTATGTGTTTGTTGCTGTTGTGATGTGTCTGTGTTGAATAAATGTTTTTTTATTTTATTCTTTTTCTACCTGTACTATGTATTGGTATATCTTACTAGTATCGGTACTAAACCGTTACCAAACTATACGGAACACAACATGTTATGTAAACATGTTCCGTATAGTCTGCCGTATATGTGTGTTCTCGCTCGTAGTTAGACCTGGCCTTCTGTTGTTACTATTCTGTGCTACAACTCTAAACTTAATAACCAACTTTACGAGTTGATATTATCTGTGCTTTACTTTCATGTAAAATGGCTACGCTTTATCTTTGTCGCTGAAATTCACTTTACTGTTGCTTTCTTCAGGCTCTTTGCACCCGTTTTGCTCAACTCTTCTTCTTTGGATATGATGTCCTTTGAGATACGTTTTGCGTACTGAGGTTATTTTTGGAAGCTGTGGCCCGTTTTCACATTCTTGAAAAAGTAGGTAGGTACTGTGATGGGGTTGTTAATGAAATGAACATTTTATTTAGTTTTAACGCGAATTTATGGTTACAATTCGCACCTCCACTAACCTGCCCTGTATTACCTACTTAAATTTCAAATACCTCATTCGTGTTTATAATAATTGCGAAATTTGCCTTGAAATTGTCAGTACCTAAACGTTTCTACACAAACTAGGCAAAAGTGCCATATTAAGCCTAGTACGTACAGAAAATAAATTGTCGTTAAACCGAAACTAACTAATTTTAGGCGAAAGCTCAAATAAATGTTTAAAAGTCTGGTAATGTAGGTTATTATTTTTCCTGAAAATTGCTAACACAATGTCGTGTTTGTGTTTATAAACTTTCGAAAAGTTTTTAAGCTGCAAACCAGAAACTTGTTGTTAATGATTCTAATATCAAGGTAAAATCACAATAATTAGGAAAATTACTAATCTGGAATATGCAAATAACCTATCTAGAAGACAAGATATAAAAAAACAATTTTGTATAGTTTTTTTTATTTTTATTGTTACCTATTTCCGAACTATCTATTCCTTATGTTGCACCTGCCGTTTTTTGTCTCTACAACACCCTAATGCTACGGTCCCACGCCCCGTTTACAAGCGGGCCCCGCCAGATGTTTCTGGGCCTGTTGAAACCTGTCGCGGCGCAACTCGAGCCTTCTCACGGCCAGTTAACTGACAGGCCGCACCAGGCGTTGGCACGCCTGTTGAGGCCTATCGCAGCCCATGCTTTTTTTTATTGCTAAATGAGCCTGCTCTTGACCTCGGTCATGCCTGACGGAAAGCATTCCACATGAAATTTATAGGAACCATGAACCTAAGAGGCTGCTTAACCGGGTTAGCCTGTGGGTGCCTCAATTATTTAAGGCCTCTAGCCAGGGCTTACGGTGTCTACAACTATACAGTGACATAAAGATATCAAAATCAGTTTGACACAGTCCCACAGACGCAAACAAACAAACGCGCATCAACAGTATACAATAAACCTCGAGGTACTTCTGCATTATAACATTTCCTATTCCTTTAGTGAATGTTCGAGTTTAAATCCTATTGTTACTTAATGCAGTCCTGGCCACAATACTATACCCAGTATAATCCCTAAGGAAGTACTACTAACTACTTACTTGATAAATTCGCTACATATTAGGTCTTTACCTATGAAATTGCCGTTCTGCAGTACTGGCCATTTCAAATCAAAATAATTTTTGTTTGGCTAAGAATTCTAATTTCAAATTAATTTTATTTTAAAAACATGGATTTTTTTTTCTAAAAGTAGTCATTTCTTTATTGATTAGTGTTACATTTTCATCGCATTTCAATCTTTTTCGTCATCATGGATACGTTAAAAATTCGAGTAATTATGGAATATGAGTACCGTCGTGGCAGCAACGCGGCACAAGCGGCACGCAACATCAACGACGTTTACGGAGCTAACACTACAAACCAACGCACCACCTGTTATTGGTTTGCTCGCTTCCGTTCTGGAAATTTCGACCTGAAAAATGAACCTCGCGGTCGTCCGAAGACTTTGGTCGACAATGACGAATTAAAGGCGATTGTGGAAGCTGATGATACACAATCTACGGCTGAATTAGCAGCAGCTTTCGACGTTAGCGTCAAAACAATATTGGTCCATTTGCGTCAAATTGGCAAGGTAAAAAAGCTTGACAAATGGGTGCCCCACGAACTCAATGATCGCCAGCGCGAAGCGCACTGCTCAACAGACACACAAATGAAGGAATTTTGAACCGCATTGTTACCTGCGATGAAAAATGGATTCTGTTTGATAACCGTAAGCGCTCAGCAAGTTGGTTGGATCCTGGTTCAGCACCTAAACAATGCCCTAAACGAAAACTTACCCCTAGAAAAGTGATGGTCACTGTTTGGTGGTCTAGCGCCGGTGTGATTCATCACAGCTTCTTACCAAACGGGGTGAGCATTACTGCAGATGTGTACTGTGAAGAACTGAACACAATGATGGAGAAGCTGGCGCATCTCCAACCAGCATTGGTCAATCGCTCGTCTCCGCTGCTCCTGCACGACAACGCGCGACCTCATACTGCACAGCAGACGGTCTCCAAGTTGCAAGAACTGGGGTTGGAAGCTCTCCGTCATCCGCCCTACTCACCAGACCTTGCGCCTACAGACTACTACTTTTTCCAGAATTTGGATAACTTCTTGGCGGGAAAAAAAATTAATACCCGAGAGGCAGTACAAAATGCCTTTGAAGAATTTGTTGCCTCCCGTCCAGCTGATTTCTTTAAGAAGGGCATCAATAAACTGCCACTGCGATGGCAAAGATGCATTGATTGCATGGGTGATTACTTCGATTAATACAAATAAAAAATTCATGAAAAAAATTCGTTTAAATTTTTTCATACAAAACGGCAATTTCATAGGTAAAGACCTATTATTTCAGTCTTTGTGTCCTGCTTATTCTCGGTCAGATTATTATGGCTTAAGGCGCAGACAGCCGACTTTTAAGGACTTTTTATTGAAGATCACGTCTAAACGGCTTGTCTTATGTATTTGAAAAAATTATATGTGAAACTAGACAATTTTCTTCGTCATTTGATATGTGAAAATTTTAAATAATATTTTTTTATCACAATGTTATTAATTGGTAAATTAATGTCTATCGCAGACATAAAAACGATAATCACGCAAAAACTATCGGGTGTATTTCCATGAAACTTTCGCCATGTAAAAGACAATTTAATCACCCAAAATTTAGTATACGATTTTTCTTTGAATTGTGTTTGATAAATCAACATGGGTTGTTTTTCGATGAACTTGATGCGCATTGAGGCGCGGTCTCTTGCGGGCGATGGGCGGCAGTGCATCGCTGTAGGAAGCTGTCATCTATCGTCGCCTTAACTCAGAACTTGCTATTGTATTTTACTGTATCTAGTCTTGTGGGTTGGCTTCTGATGTTTTTTGTTCACTAAATTAGAACAAAATACATTTAGACCAAGGCGACAAGGGAGTCACTAGAGAATGGGCAGCAGCGTTCTCTATGCATTTAACCACCATACTGCGATCGCCAGGCCATCGTCTGCCAAGCGTGGCGATTATGGCAAACCTCCCAAGGGCAACTATGTCTAACAGTGCTGAAATGATGATGATCGTGATAATGAGTTACCTTGAAAAAAAAAATACTTTTGTAAATCAACTCAGCCTATCACAGTCCATTGCTGGAAATAAGCCTCTCCCAGGCTGCGCCACAACAAAATGGCCTCTGCTTTCCACATCTAGTCAACTAGGTTTGCAGTCCTCTGCTCCACGGGCTATCAGTCTTTCAACAAAGATGGCAAGCCAAGTGCCACTTCAGCCTGAATAATCTTACCTTTACTGAAAAAACAAAACTGCTGGCGAATTGTAGGTTGACTAAACACGTCTGCCTAACCCTTCGGGGTGTACAAGCGTGATGTTATGATGTAAAGTACATAACAACATGTTTCTGTAAAATGTGTCTCCCAGAAAGTACTATAACTATTACTGCATAATTTGGTCACCAGGCAACATTGCTGTGTTCTAATTTGAAGGGGCCGATGTGGCTTTTCTAATATGTTTGTGGATTAAACCTCAGAACCTCAGATTATAAAACAAAGGCAGATAGACCGCGCGGAACACCAAGAGTGAGGCCAAAGAACCAAATACTGACTCTTTGAGGAAACAGAAAACAAATAATTAATTGATTAAAAAATCAAAAAAAGAAAATAATTTGAAAAAAGCTGCTTGATATTATTGATTATTAGAAATACATCGAAAAGCACCCCACGCTTTTTGAAATTATTTAGTTTTAGTTTAGCTTTTTTAGTTTGGTTTTAAAGCGTGTTTTTTAGATTTTTATCTATTATTTATTTTCTTTTTTTTTAGTTCTGCTAACTACAAAAACGTGAATTTTAAATACATTTTTCTTTTTTTTTTAATTATCAAATTATCATCGGTCCTCGATAACTTTACAAAGTTTAAATGGAATCTGACCGTTTGAAGTGTGTCAAAATCAAGTCCAAAGGAGTCGGTTACAAATAAACAAACAAAAAGATGAAGCTAATAAAATCGTGTAAAAAAAATGCTTTGTAATTTTCCGCCACACATACTGCACGTTCTCTACAAAACAACAAATTAAGAAGCGATATTCGTATCTCCAAAAAAGGCCCTTAGGTATAAACTCCAATAAAAACACAATCAAGGGAAACTCCAGATGGAAAACTGGTCACAAAAGAGGGAAACACGACGTTGGGACGATAATATTGTCGAAGTTTTGACTGAAATGGATACTTTCTCGTCGACATTTTGATGAAAATGTTAGACAGATGAAGCTATTTTCTTTACAAATCAAGTAAAAAAGTGATTTCATCCTACTGTATTGATTGTAATAAAATGTTGTTAGGAACATTGTATTTAGAACTCAAACTAAAGTCTTGATCCCTGGAAAAAATGTACGCACCTGCGATAAAATTTAGAATCATACACTTACTGAAACCATGGTAACAGAGTTGCTGTCCCTGTCACCCTGTAATATTACCATCTTATCATTAATTTGTTAAAATTCATCCAAGAATAAGTTATGAAACAGCTTCAATATTCACATTAAGAAATTAGGTATATAGATACATGTATGTCACCGTATGATTGTGAACACCGTTAGTTTAAATGTCGATAAATTGTGAACTGCACCATACTGCTTACCGACCAAATAGGTTAGGCTAGAACTGCGACCAAACGCGCGCGAGCCGAGCGAAGCAAGAGGTGGTTCTTCCAAGTTAGTGTCAGTTACTTGACTATTTAGTAATAGCGCAAGGTACTATCCGTCTTGATACCAGTTCACAATTTGGGGGACAGATTTTTGCAGATCACAATTTATCTTATCGACAGTTTATAATCTAGCGAGATAGATCATAAACTGACTGTTGTTCATAATGTTACGGTGACATGTATATCAAATAGTAAAACATAAAGATTATGTGCGGTTGCTGATTAAAATAAAATCAATCTGCGTAGCTTTTTCCCAATTAAAGGGGACATTTTTCGCGAGCTCGAACTCACTGGTGGGTCTGGCTAAAAATCACGCTGTCTCACCAGGCTTCGTATCCGACAGAGATGACCAGTTAGACGCTAGTCTACACGCACAATGTTATTGAGTGAGATGCAGGAGCATTTATAGCAAAACATTCGCGAAAAAATTAAGAAAAGTCCTTCGGAAGATCGGGTTTTCTGAAAAAACCACTGCATAAATCAATGACCAATTAAGTTTATGGAACTTTTCGATAGTTGAACTTTGTCAGTACCGACTTGGTTTTCGAGATTTTACGCTCCTTTTATTACTGAAGCACGCCCAAAGTTAGGTTAAATTAGCAAGAAAAACGAATCTTTGTTGGCTCATAACTTTTTAATGGCTTTTTATTTTAGTGTTCCATTGCAGACAATATTAATAATGAGACAAAACCATAGCATGTTTAATTTTTGATGTACATTGTCAAACAGTGGAGTAAAACCGTCCCGAAGTTTGTATGGTAAAAATGTGGACAAGTGTCACCTTAAGTTGGGGTTAGCTTCCAGTATTACCGGATCCAGCAGAATCCACTTGTATTCAGCTACATCCGGTTACACTGGAAGTGAATACTGATTTTACATGGATCTACTGACCATCAGACCTTCAACCACTCAGTAACTGGGTAACAGTATACACCTTTTTTGGGGTGGGAAATCATCAAATGCGTTCTCGGGAGAGCGTGTCAGACTTTCACTGACTAAATGCCCACTCGTGCTCCTTCAGCTGTCTGTGCCAGGGCCACGGTAACTCTTTCGAACAAATCCACGACCCTGGCAGAACATACCTTTGCTATGATTAGTTGTCAGACTTTCGGGCTTCTATTTATTCGTAACGACTGCCAAAGACATACAAATTAGAGACGTGCTTTCCGAAGCTCGGCGGGGTCTCGATTGGCAATGGATGGTCATAACAAGAAGCTTAAAAGCTATTGCCACATATATGATAAGCTCATTTCAGTTCCAGCTAATCACCAGAAAAAGCACAGCAGTAATAATGTGAAGCTCGAAGAATACTTTACGACCATCAACTCTATTGATGGTGACGGCGAAAACGGTGGTGACTTCGAATGGCCTGAACCAGAACGTACTCACAACGTTGATTTACCTAAAGTATTTGGACTTGAAAGATCGAAAAATAGCCGTAGTGAGGTATTTTTTCTAAATTTTGAATTTAATCAAAGTGAAGATAGCCTGATCGCAATCAGAATCTAGGCTTTAGGCTCATTTTATTTATGTAGATATTTAGGTTCATATTATTTATGTAGATTATTTTACATATTGTGAATGAGAGAACGTTGTAGGCCTTACTGACTGTAGATTTGTAGAAGATTTTCTATTCTGTATTCGTCTAAGTACCTGGTACTTATTGACAGGCCTGCGGTGTCCTCATGGGAGGATCTCTGTAATTTGAAAATATTGTTAAAGCCAATTATTTTTAAAAGAGTAACCGTGGAGTTTATTGCCGGCTCTTCTCCATAGGAAACAACAATTTGGAACCGTGCACCTAGCTTCTGACGTTTCATAAGTGCCCATGCACAAAACAGAAGTTTTTTTTGAGGCGGTGGCGCCTGATGCGATTGTAACGTCGATTTTCGCAGGGTAGCTAGTAAAAACTGAATGAGAGAAGCCGAAGATCGAAATAAATTCCGTACTATTGAAGAGGCCTATGTCCAGCAGCTTTAGGCTGACATGATGTTTGCTGTAGTCGATATAGTAGCTAACACAAAGACGCATAACAGACCCTACCTTCTGGATACTAGAATAGTTTAAAGAGAAGTCCAAAGCTATTTGACGATATTTTATCATCTCTTCTAGTTTAATACGATTCCTGGCCCAACCTGAGAGGTTCTTGTCTATTCTCAAATAATAAAAATCTATTTATTGATTTGAATTTTATATAGTCAATAACTCTATACTGTCCACTTTAGAAAAATCGCATAGAAATTAAAATTGTGATACCCAAATTTATTAATTTGAGTTTTATATAGTCAACACCTCTATACTGTCCACTTTAGAAAAATCCCATAGAAATTAAAATTGTGAAACCCAAATTTAGATTAACTAAAACTGGCAAGTCATTTCTCATAAACAGTACCCGCTTTTATAATAAGTTGCTAAAGTTGGTTACAGGGCTCAGCGATGGAAAGTTCAAAACCCACATCAAACGTGTCCTTATTAAAAAAGCATGTTCTAAGTTAAAAGACTATGTTGAATACAAGGAAGTTTGGCATTAATTCCTTCTGCACATGTGGTTTCCCTGGTACTCAATTAACGACATGACTATGTAGATGTCTAACAACTGCTCCCAAATTATAATGTTAATTATTACCCATTTATTTTATTTTTTACATACTTTTTGACATAATTTTCTCATTATGACTTAATATACAATTTCAATTTCAACTTTTCATTAGTGGTTGTCATGAAATCATGTTGTCATTTGTCTTAAATAGAATTAATGTTATAATAAATAATCTACTATACCTATTATAATTATGTAGATTATTTTATATTTGGTATGTAGGCTGTAGATTTGCAAACCATTTTCTATTTCATTAAGTACTTGGTACTTTTTTGACTGCCTTACACTGTCTTCCCATACCTCTCAACACTGTAATTTTAAAAAATTGTAAAATGCAATTATTTTTAAAAGAGAAACCGTGGAATTTCTTGCAGCCTCTTCTCCATAGGAACGACCAATTGGAACCGTAGCTTCAGGCGTCTCATAAATGGCAATTTCGGTTTATTTGAAATTAAATATTTTGATTTAGATTGATTTTTACCCTTGAGATTAGCTACACGATACGCTTTAAAATTTACATATTCTAATCCTTACGTATTAAACTTTTCAGTCGTCATCAGCAAAGCAACAAGGTAGATCCAAACACGGATCTAATTAAAACTAAACGCCAGATGGAAACAAGTACTTGACAACAATCTTATCGTTTTATCAAAAGAACAGAAAATATTTTGCCAAATTGTAATAATAAACTGTGCCTAATATAAATTTTGTTAAACTGCTATTGGACTCTTTTTTTTAGGGTTCCGTATAAAACGGAACCCTCATAGGTTCACTTTGTTGTCCAGCCGTCCGTCCGTCTGTCTGTCTGTCAAGATCCTTTATCTCGGGAACGCGTAGAGGTATCAAGTTTAAAATGATACACACACACACTACACACTACATACACATGAAGCTGTGAAAAAATCAAACTTCTAAGTTTACTTAAAAAAAAAGATACTGCCGTTTATGTCGCAAAAAACGTATTTACGTACCTACACTCTTAAAACAATCAAAATTGATAGGGTATTTTCTGTTGACCTAGAACTATGAAAGGCTAGTAATACCGTCTTAAACTGCAAGCATAGGGAAAAATCTGATAACTATGCATTTGTAATTAAATCATTAAAAAACAGGGTCTTTATGCAAGTAACGGCGCGGCGGTCCAAATTTTTACAATACCTACAAATTTGTACAGAGCCCTCGGTGGGCGAGTCCGAGTCTCAATTGCCCGGTTTTTATCCCACGGATGGCTTAACTTAAGACGGATAACCCAATAATAAAAGATCTTTGGTCAGCAGTAGCGCTTGCGACTACTAGACCAACGAGTCAGTGAATTTTGATAAATTAATAACAAAACTATCAACTTTTTGATTTGATATAATGATAAAAACAAGACTCATAATTACTATCTTACACCAATCATTATAAGGGACACTTATCTGAAAGTATCAGTGCCATCAGTATTAGAAACAACGAAACATAAAATTATAGAAACACGTCTTGGTGAAAACAAAAACATGAACAACTGAGTTTTCGGTTTCCCCAGCAACAAACAATTTCCCTTTAATTTAATCTCTCAGGCAGATGAAAACAATAAGATGTAAGAGCCACTTTAAAATTCTGAACACGGAACGCGTCATGTCCTGTCAAAAGTTTTGCCTGTGGGAAACGAACAAAGTTCCGAAGTAGCGACATTTATTAAGGGAGAAATTTCGACGAAAAGATAAAAAGAAAAAATAAATAAGGAAACGAAAACAAAATCTGATGATTTGGAAGTTAATAGAGATAATGTCTTGTTGAGATTTGTTCTTTGGAGTAATAGGTAAGGAACTTGTCGAATTTTCGAACTCCAAAGAACAAATCTCTCTCAAATGGAGTATTTAAATAAGGCGTCTTTTGAGAAAAGATGGATGAATCGTGTGAAGAACAGTGCTATCCTGTTAAGTTTGCTACGAACCTCATTCAAGTGATAAACTGCAGACTATTCGAAAGCAAAACCAATGCCTTTTTTTAGTCAATCATCTGCAAGACATCGAAAGAGTCAGCATCTGCCTAGCCTTTGCCAGAATATGTCGACTTCCAGTCTAACTGCCTATCTAATCTCCAAAACCCAGTTACTGGGTAATACGATACCCATTGGTATGACTGATTATATACAGATTTTTGGGCTTCTGATAAACCGTAACGACTGTCAGAGATCCACGAATGGCATCCGGGATTAACGTACTTTCCGAGGCACAGAAGGGCCTTGGCCTCGTAATGGCACACATCCATGGACCAATAGGGTATTTTCCAATTTTTCAAAAACTATTCTAATTTGAAGATTGGAACGAGATATTTAACAGAAAAATAAAAATAAATTGATTTCTATCCATTTTCTCAATTAAAAACGATTTAAACCAAATTTATTTTTCGTTGTTTTGAATTTACCCCCAAAACGCTTCTTACGATGACTTTTTATCACGTGACGTCAACTTTGTGTAAACTAAAGTAGTTAGTAAGTAAATAAGTGAATGTCGAGTTTATAATTAACAAGATTTTTAATGGATTTAAAGTGATATTACTGGTGTGCCGTGCCTCTGTGCACAAATACTTTGAAAACGGCGCCAAACTAAGTATTTGTACCGGTGCCGTATAAACAAAGTTGACGTCGCATGTCACGTGATAAAAAGTCATCGTAAGGAGCGTTTTGGCGGTAAATTCAAAACAACGAAAAATAATTTTGGTTTAAATCGTTTTTAATTGAGAAAATGGATATAAATCAATTTACTTTTATTTTTCTGTTAAATATATCGTCCCAACATTCAAATTAAAATAGTTTTTATGAAATCGGAAAATACCCTATTGCGGCAAGTGTAGCTAAACCTGGTGAATCGTCCAGTGCGGCAGTTTTTACTTAGCCACGAGTCCCATGTACCCATGTGCCCCAACAACATGAAACATCGAAAGACTTTAAGTGTGAAAATATTTCCTACTTTATTTATAAAATATCCCAGCATAGTATACTATCTCAGAAATGAGGAAGAAATTATAAAAGTGGTTCCAGTCCAAACACTTAGTTTGCGTCAACCGTACTGAAAAGCAAATTTAAACGAAATGACAGTATTCGTTTGGTTTCAATTTTATTTGAATAAAAGCCCTCAAACTACAAGCAGATTTGTTACGAAACGTAAAATACTATGCTGGTTCTTGCCTATTGGTCGCAAAAGTATTTTATTTGGTTTGGACTTCTGTTAAAAGGTACCGAGCTATAGCTAGCTGTTCACACTTAAGAAAAGCGAATTCAAGTACATACATACTTAACCCACGTTCGTACAAAAATCGGACGTAATAAAATCGCGGCGAAACTTTTTTGATGTCGCGATTTCATCACATCTGTGTGAACTTCGACTGAGGCACCTATTCCAGCGCTGGCGATTAACGAAAACCTAGTAGGGCCAGCTAAAACCGATCTGGCGAGCAACGAGTGCACGATTGCGAAGGAAGGTTTATATGTCGATTGATAGGTATCAAGCATGAGTGTCTCGGCGAGTTTTGTTAAGTGAGTACTCTGTTTGATAGCTCTTGTCGCTGCGACAAAATATTTTTCGCCGGTAGTGTGGACAATTAGTAGATATCAACTATTAATATATATATATCTATCTCTTTTACACTAGACCTACATCTTTTTGATTTCTTTGAAAGCTAGCTGCTTTCTCGTCAGTGGTGAGTAAACAAAGTATGTCAATACTGTGAATCAACCTATTATGACTCCTTCTTCTTCGTCGTCACACTCTTGGCAGAGTGGTCGTGGTCGTCACATCAGGGGTGGTGGCAAGCTTCACAATCCGTCGCCATTCCTCCCGTACTTTGGCTTTGCTTGAGCATTCGTGGAGTGGACCATTGAGTGCAGTTTTGACTTGGTCGGTCCAACGCATTGGAGACCTGCCACGTGCTCTTGTACCTTTATTATGACCTATTATGAATCCTACTGTAGTGCTATTTCTGTAAAAAATTCAACGTGATAACTTGGGTGAAGTGAGCTGAAAGTGAGCTGTCATTAGTGTCAATCCATAGCATCAGATGGAATGACAGCTCAGTCACTTAAGTTCACTTCACCTACGAGTAAGTTCTCACGTGCAGGTTGTTCGAAAGAGATACCACCGCCCATGGTACACAGGCTACTAAGGAAACACGGGTGGGTTTTAGTCAGTAAAAGTCTGACACGCCCTCCTGCTCCACTCAGAGCGGGAGAAGTTGTTTGATGATTTCCCACCCAAAAAAAAAAACTAAGTTCTCACGGTGAATTGGCTGATCAATCTGATGCAGATCACCATAAGCTAAAATTTGATGCATATAAATATCCTGATGTATACTGCAGAAATATTTCTAAAACACTCATAAATCGAGCCTTATGCTTAAATTTTTATTTTTACCTCCGAATGCGGCATGAGAAAAATAAGGTAAGTATTTTACAATATTTCACGCTGATACAATTGTGTAAATAATAGTTATGATATTCTTAAAGACCTCTGTACAAAATTTGGTAACCCTATAACAATTTTTTATACTACAGTCTAAAGCATATACAATGTTTATGCACCGAGTGAGAATGTGCTAATCAAAATTGGTTTCTCGGATGAGGTCACCAATGGATTACAGACAGTTCGGGCGATCGTGCATAATAGTGTCCAATCAGGCTACAATAGAATGATCAGTTTAGCTGCAGCTGAGATCCTTGATTAAGGATATTGACGCTCGCGCGACATAATAGAACAACGGAAATTCTTCGAAGTAATCTAATAATTGGACCTGTGAGACTGGCTAGGATTTCTATATCGATGAAAAAGTGTGCACCTTAAGTTTTTAGAAGGTATCATAAGCCGTCGAAGTACCGGTTGTCATAGTTCGGTAGGAACACACATAATATAGGTAGGTAATTGTGTCAGCTAGAAAACGCTTTATACAGTCGAAGTACTAGGCTGTCATAACCCGGTAGGAGCATACCTAACATAGTTGTGTCAGCTAGAAAGCGCTTTATGCCGTTAAAGTACCAGGGTTGGCATAACACGGTGGTAGCAGTTTTAAAAAAAAAAAAAAAAACATTTAATTAGTCAGCTTTTTAAACGCTTTATGCCTTCGAAGTACCAGGTTGTCTTAACTCGGTAGGAGCACACCTGACATAGTTGTGTCAGCTAGAAAGCGCTTAAATTTTAACGCGCTGTCTGATTAACTCGAAACTTAGTATTTATATCTAAAACCAAATGTAAAGAATAACGCGTATCAGGGTTTTTTCGAAAATCTACCCCTAAAATGTAAAAAAAGGGTAGTTAATTTTACAAGGGATGATTTTACTGCGTGTCTTGATTAACTCGAAAATTGGTACAAAACCTATAAGCCAAATACTGTAAACGAAACAAAAGACTAAAAAAACCCCTTTGAGGGTGAAAAAGCCATATAGTTTGAATGCAAGATTTTATTCGTTTGGTGGACAAATACACATTAAAGATGGAATCATACATTTTTCAAAACTGACTTGAAAGTTTATAAAGGGCGTTATTTTTTTTTTTGCATTGTTATGACTGTGCATGACAGCCGATCCCAAACTTAAAGTTAAACTTTTTGGAAGTCTACATAGCCTAGATAATGTATGTAGGAACGAATGTTTTGCAATTAGGTAGTATATCCAGGAAGACACGCATTCATAAATTCACTAAAAAAATCGGTTGTCTGTAAAGTCGTTTTACTGATTATTGTATAGCAGCTTATTGTATTATTGTATAGCAGCTGTCCACGCAGACGCATCGCTTACTCAAGTAGGAGAGAGACTGATGTCGAACGCTGCTGAACGCGGAGGCCGATTGTGCCTCTTTGTCACTCGTTCCGCGCTCTCGCTTGCACTTTAAGCCTTAAATGGAACGCCTCAGAGCGAGGTAACGCCGCAAGAGTCATGTTTTTTCGTGCGTGCAGCCGGCTCCATCGAATTATAAGACGTTGTCCTTGTCACGTCAAAAACTTCGCAAGAAATAGGAAATTGCTACTGAAGACTGCGGATGTAGACCTCAGGACGCGATGCTTCTCACCAGTCACGAATGCTGACTCACAGTATATTTTGGCTGCTGAAACCAAAACTGCAAACGTAGTATACACAGGATTTTTTAATAAAAATGTGGCTGTTATACATCAGTTTCTAAAAAGTAACAAACAAAAAAGGCTCATTTCCTCAATGGAACAGCCAGCTAAGTAGCTTAAAAGGTATTAGAATCAGCCAAGCAAATCCAGCCTCTTGAATCATATCGCTGCTAGATTAGAAACTGCTCCGTCGATCACACACAATAGGCGCGTCATCCAATCAGAGGACAATGCGCGGACAGCATATTTTTAATCTCGGTCGCATCATATTCAATACAACGAGAACATTGATTAGTTCTCCGGGATGATAAAGTTTGAATAGCTCTTTTCCGGGTCTAAAAACAGTAAGGTTTATTGAATGGATAACAATTATACAGATGAACTAAGTTATGTGAAGACAAACTTTTTGTCAGATTCCCGAGCCGTGACAAGTCTAATTAAATTTTTCTGTTCGGAGAACTCGGATTTTGCCCGATCTATAGGTATACATAGGTATACTTATGTAAATACTACTTAGTTCACGAGATATACCATACGTAAGGTCAATACTTAATAATAATATTATATTTCTTGTCTATATTTTACTACCTTCCTTGTCTCTGACTTCCAACTTTTAGATTACTGCCGAAATCATAACGACAAATCAGAATCTTAAACAAGTGGTTATTCTTGTTTTTCTGAAAGAAACACTAATAAGAATATAACGACCGAAGAAGTTAGCAGACAAAATCTGGCATGGAGTGTCTTCTTTCTGTAATCAACCTGAAACTACATATAACCTGAAAGATAAAATTTACAAAGAATATTATACACTCATTTTTGCCAATAGCTTCTCCCACGTAGAGGTCCAAAATTAACCCATATGGTAACGTACTACCGGGATAAAAGTATTCTAGATTATAAATTATCTGTGTGCCAGTCTGAGATTATAAAACAAAAGCAGATAGACCGCGCGGAATACCAAGAGTGAAGCCAAAAAAAAAAACAAATACTAAAGCGTCGCACTGTATATTATAATGCGAGGCTTTAGTATTTGTTTTTTTGACTCTTGGTGTTCCGCGCGGTCTACCTGCCTTTGTTTTATAATCTGAGATGCCAGCCAAATCCGTTTGGCATTTTTCTGTGATTGAGTATCAAACATACAAACTTTTATATTGATAATAATAGTAAAATAACAACTTTCTGAAGAGCCCTTACTAAAGCCACATTCCTCCCACGTATCTACGTGATAATGTATATTAACAACGTGTCAAAGGAATTTCGCGGGCGGCTAGCGATGATGCTGTCAATAAAATGGCGGTGATCAGGCTCGCCTGTCAGTGCTTACCGATGGGTAGCAAGCCGACTGACGGGTACTCACGGCTGATCTAACAAGATAATTAACTTGTTATACCCGTTATTTTCTGGATAGATGGAGAGAAAAGGGATGTTTCGCGGAATACATTCTGGTTGAGTTTGCCTGAAGCCTATTCAAAAGCAAGGTTCAAGTCATGTAACAGGAAACTAAGAAATCTCTTTGTAAGCAGTCAATTGAAACGTATACCGGCTACAATTGTGTGTTTACTCGGTAAGGTAAACTCTGGAAGTACTGAGCTGAGTACAAAATTATTTCACTGTTCAAAGCTAGACGTCAGACAGACGTCTTAGGTAGTTTTATGGTACATTTGACTTCCATGCGGATGGAAGTCGCGAGAAAATCTAGTAGTCGAATACAAAACGTAAAGTTTTTAGTACACCATTCACTATCGTAATTAAAATGTGGCTTTAAAATGACAAGGAAAGTGTCGACTGCCAAAAAAACTGTAGCTCCAGCTAAAAAAGTACGATGATACGATACAGTTTTATGATTATATGATTTAAAATATTTAAATACAGTATATAATAATAATAAATATCCTGCGGCCCTTTAATAATAAAAAAGAATAAGTAACATCCAACATTAAATATAATTATTATCTATGCAGGATAGGCTAGAAAGATATGCTGAATTAATTGTTACAGTTTGCGCACTGCTTAAAAACTTGTCCTGTATATTATAGAACTAGCAGATCTCCGCGGTTTCTCCCGTGTAGATCCCGTTCCTGTGGGAATACGGGGATAAAATATAGCCTATGTCACTCGAGGATAGTGTAGCTTCCCAACAGTGATTTTTTTTTTCAAATCAGTTCAGTTGTTTCGGAGCCTAATGCAAACAATCAAATATTTCCTCTTTATTATTAGTATAGATAACGGGCGATCGTATAATCTAACCAAGCATAATATCGAATAATAAATCGGCAACTAAATACCTAGAAACGAAAATTCTTAAACTATTTTCACGATATTATTATTCAGCAGGCTGTTCAGTAGTAGTGGTTGTAGTAGTAGTAGTCGTAGTCGTAGGAGTCGTGGCAGTCGGAGTAGTCGTGGTCAAAGCGGTCGTAGTCGATGTAGGTATAGTTGTAGGTTGCGAAGTAGTTGACGGCACGAGACACGATGAGATGAATCCTTTGCAGAGCAGGCATATCAACTGTGAAATAAATATTAAGTGAAATAAAGAAGATGAAGTAAGAAAAATAATATTTCACCCAGATATACCCGGCGTCCTCACCAAAGCGATCGGTCGCGTTCATCTTGTTTGGCGAACCTGAACGTGTTGTCATGCCGACAGAAGGCGCCTTTTGGCTTGCCGAACAAATGAGAGACATATCAATGCGACGATCGCGTATATTAGCGACCGTTCGCTTTGCTTAGCACGCGGGGGAATAAAATGACCACGATGGTCTCGAGTTCGCACGAACATCGCTTTGGTTAGAAAGCACTCTAGTGCACAGAATGTAAAAAAGATAAAAATTTAAGTTAGCACCTCCCATGACAGATTTAACGTGGTGATAATTATTAAGAAAATTTTAAAATTTATTAACTGAATGGGCTCTTCAAACGTGATTTTCTTAGTAAATAGGTTAGGCAGATCAATCACTTTTTTCTAATCGGACCAGTATTTCCTGAGATTAGCGCGTTCAAGCAAACAAACAAACGAACTCTTCAGCTTTATTATATTAGTATAGATTCGAAATCGATAAGTACCTAGATTCAGCCTCCAAATATGCCAAGCAAGCATGTTTTTGATTGAGAGATAATTTATCAACTATATTTTTCACCATTTATGTATGGTAACACAAATTGTTCAAATACCTATTTAATAAAACTATTAATCACCCTATAGTCGAAATACGACCATAAATTATAAAAAAAAAAAAATATGTTTATGTATATGTATTAAAAATCATGTTTGGGCAAACCTTTTGACTGCGAATAAAGTTAAATGTGTTACAGACTTCACCAAAAGTTGGAGCAGCGGCCTTGAATCCTAGAAAGATGAAAAAGGAAGATAAATTGCACGGCCTGGGTATCAAACTTAAAGCCTCTCACTTACCATTCCATATCAGCAGGCCTAGACAAAACACATTTCTGTTAGCGTTCATGCCAAACGCTACTCCAAAATGTATGAGAATGACATTACCTGCGGAAAGGACACGACGTAACCTTTCCGCAGGTAATGTCATTCCCATCCATTTTGGCGTAGCGCTTGGCGTGAACGCTAACAGAAATGTACCTATTTTGTTTCTAGGCCCTGATCCGTTAATAAAACACCAATTCCTTTACCTCCAAATCCAGCATGAGGTCCATAACTCCAACCAATAGACGACCCTAACAAACAAAGACAATAATAAAATTTTCACTACATGATCGTCCGCTAAATCCAACAATAACAGAATTCAAAATAATCCTAATGGATGATAATATTGTCTTACTTCGAGCCCTTGGATTTAAACCAGAAATAACAGCCCATTAGTCGGTGAGGGACCCAAACAGAGTTGAATTACATAGTCCAAAGTACAAAGGTCCAAATAAAACAAAATTATGTCAAGGTCCTTTTGAAGTGTAGAGATTAAGCAATTTAGAGATTAAGGCAACTTCAGTTATGACAACACAGTTGGTTTGGATGGATATCGAATAACAAATCAAACAATCATATATATATACGGGTGGGTTTTAGTCAGTAAAAGTCTGACACGCCCTCCTGCTCCACCCAGAGCGGGACTTGATGATCTCCCACCCTCAAAAAAAAAAGGTTTTTATGAAAGAAAAAAAATTGCGAATTCAATATTCATAGTTAAGACAGGACAACATCTGTCGGGTGAGCTAGTCTTTTAGGTTAAAATTAATCCCTATTTTCCTTGGTCACGGCATCACACGTGAACGGCTGGACCAATTTTGCTAATTCTTTTTTGTTGTGTTTGTTAATGTCAGAAGGTTCTTATGAAAGAAAAAATTAAGAAAGTGGCGCGTAACAAATTCAATATTCATAGTTAAGACAGGACAACGTTTGTCCGGTCAGCTAGTACTTAATTAAAATGATGAAAGGACAGACGTTACCAATGCTTCATTAACAATAGAAACACGCAAAGACAAAAATATCAAAAGCGCAATTACTAGTTATTACTAGTTACACTAGTTATTTTAATATGTTAAGTAGTTATACTTAACTAATATATTTATATATTAATACTGGTATTCAGCTGCATCCGGTTAGACTGGAAGCCGACCCCAACATAGTTGGGAAAAGGCTAGGCAGATGATGATATCACATTAAACAACCATTGTTCTTCCTCTCTCCTACTTGATGTATGTTGTGCCCAATAGGGTTCATAATTGTGACTAATATTTAAATTTTCCTACCAACTATTATAATTATATACATTATGGTACGCAACAAAGGATTGAGAATTTAGAATTGAATTGAGCTAACAAAATCCATTCATATTCAAATACGAGGAAAACACAATTAAAACCCACAAGAAATGGAAATAACAACAATACTAATTAGAGTTCTCATCAAACAGGAAATCGTGAAAGAGCCAGAGACTGAAGCTAAAGCTAATGAAACAAAAGACCAACCTTCAGTTCTTCCAATGGAAAGGCAATGTGATATTGAATAAAACAGAATTGCGAACAGATAAAACGATGTCGGAAATAAGAACGCCATGACTGAATCTACAACTGTCGACTCGGTTAATGACAAAAAAATCTGTAGAGCTGCGCTTTAGGAGCTTATATTGTCTGAAGTCGTTTGCGCTAGGGATGTGTGGATACTCCATGTTATTTTTTTATTTTGTTTGTTTCAGAATGTTTTTGTGGTTGGCAAACGCATATGAAAAAGATCTTTTTCATGCAATAGCATAGCATTATGTAGATTAACATAAAAGGCATTTGTTTACGGATTAAAAAGCAAAATGGTGTCTACATTTCACTAGCAAAAAAGAAAACAAAGATAATAATGGTAAGTTACTGTCACTAGGTCCTTTTAAGTAAGAACCTATTTATAGATGTGACCTTTCACCAAGATTTACATCCAAAACAGTCTGCCAAATAAATAACTCTGTTAAAGTACGGTCCCTGTAAATTCTTCGTAGAAGAAAAACAAAGAAATCCAGAATTGTACAAACCCAACACATTTTCCGTTATCTATTCAGTTTAACTCCTTAACAGGCGTACCATAAATTTGATGGCTAATTTACCTGGACCAGTTCAATCAGACCTGTTCTTCGTGAAGCCTGGTTGGGGCCGAGGGTTCTTTATAACCTGGTGGTTGATCCTAACGATCCAAGGCGACTGAGCCCATTGTTGTACAACAGGTTGTCACGCACTTCTGAGATAACTTGAAATTTTATTTTTATTTTATGAGTCTAAAATGCTGGCTTAAAACTAGGTCTCGTAAATGGAAATCGCTTTAGTTACCACGATGGCTATTTGTTTGTCACGAGACCCTTTTACTGCCTAATTGAAATGGGAAGACATGTATCGTTTTGTACCTAGGGTAAACTGGCTGGACGTACCGTACTGATGTTTTCGTATCAAATAATGTATTGGTTGATTGGCATTTTTAAATTTTTTAGTTCAACATTCAGTATCAGCCAATAATCTTCCCACTGCTGGGACACAGGCCTCTTCTCGGTGAGAGGGATTGGGCCGTAATCCACCACGCGGGCCCAGTGCGGGTTGGTAGATGTCACATGTCTTCGATTTTTTTTGGTTATAGGACATGCCGGTTTCCTCACGATGTTTTCCTACACCGTTTTGAGAGCAGAGGAGATGAAATAATTTACACAAAGTAAAGCGCCTGTCTGGGTTCGAACTCACGACCTGCAACTCGTAAGTCGCAGCCGTTACCAATTGGCCACCACTGCTATCAAATAATGTATTGGTTGATTGGCATTTTTAAATTTTTAGTTCAACATTATTTGTTTTGCATTAATTGTTCAGTTGATTTTATCTGTTGCAATATCCTTGTTAGTAGTGGTTTTTTTTTTTTGGGTCGGAAATCATCAAATGACTTCTACTGCTGAGTAGAGCAGGAGGGCATGTCACACTTTTACTGACTAAAACCCACCCGTGTTCCCTCAGTAGCCCGTATGCCAGGGGCTGTGGTATCTCTTTCGAACAAACCCGCACCCCTGGCAGGCATCGGCCCTTGCGGACCCCACCAGCGGTTGCTGACATCTTTGACGGCACGCGTGTGGAACACAACTAGCTGTCCCGTCTACCACTTTTCGGCTGCAGGGGATAGGGATAGCGGCTGACGCTATACCGACACTCCTCTTCCCCTGCGGCCCCACCGCGTCCTCCATCAAACGGTGGCGGCCCCGTCCAGGCCACGGAAGGGAAGAGCGCGGCTCAGAAGCACCGGCACTCCTCCTCTACTGCAGCCCGTAACCCTCAGCCGCGATGCCTCCCATTCGACATCGCGGCCCACCTCAGTTGCGGTGTACCTCACCGCAACCTACTTTTTGGCCGCTACGTCAATGGCTTGAAGCCCCACCTTTAGGTTCCTCTTGGCTTCACCGTGGCTGGAATCCACGGTTACTGAGCCCCCCCGCAACGACAATGCGGGAACCCACTCGGGGGGAGATTAGTGAGGGTAGGAACAACTATCATTTTGAAACGTTATAAAAAATCATGTCACTCAAAATCAAAAAAATCAAAATACTTTTATTTCATATAAACCTGCATGGGCACTTATGAAACGTCAGAAGCTAAGTGCACGGTTCCAAATTGTTGTTTCCTATGGAGAAGAGCCGGCAAGAAACTCCACGGTTACTCTTTTAAAAATAATTTGCATTACCAATGTTTTCAAATTACAAAGATAAAATGTAGGTATGGGAGGACAGTGCAGGCCTGTCAATAAGTACCAGATACTTAGACGAATACAGAGAAAATCGTCTACAAATCTACAGTCTTTAAGGCCTACAACGTTCACAATAATAACATGTAAAATAATCTACATTAATAAAAAGAACCTAATTAAACATAGTGACATGATTTCCGTGACAATCACTAAAGATAGTCGATATTAAAATTGATGTATAATGTCAAATAATGACAAGAATATGTCAGCATTGTTAAAATTAAAATAAATTGTATTTGAGAGCAGTTAATAGACTTTCACATAGTTATGTTGTTAATGAGGTACCAGGGAAGCCACATGTGCAGAAGGAATTAATGCCAAACTTCCCTGTCTTCAACGTAGTCTTTTATCTTATAATATGCTTTTTTGATAAGGACACGTTTGATGTGCATTTTAAACTTTCCATCGCTAAGTTCTGTAACTGACTTTGGCAACTTGTTACAGAAGCGGATACTGTTTATTAGAAATGATTTGCTAGTTTTAGTCAATCTAAATTTTGGAATCACAATTTCATCTTTACTACGTGTATTCAGATTATGGAAGTCGCATCGTTTTTTGAAAAGGTCTAAGTTTTTGCGAACATACAAGATATTTTCTAGGATATAAAGAGAAGGCAGGGTTAGTATATCAATTTCGCTGAATTTGTTTCTAAGAGAATCGCGAGGCCCCATTTTATAGATTGCGCGGATTGCCCTCTTTTGTAAAATGAAAATTGAATCTACGTCAGCTGCCGATCCCCACAGCAGAACGCCATAAGACATAATACTGTGAAAATAAGCAAAGTAAACTAACCTAGCTGTGGCTACATCAGTCAACTGCCTTATTTTTCTTACTGCGTAAGCAGCTGAGCTTAATCTACTTGAAAGAGCTCTAATGTGAGCACCCCATTGCAATTTTGAATCTAAAGTAATTCCCAAAAATACAGTTTCCGAAATAGCATCTAGTTTCTTGCCATCAAGTTTTAAGTTTAGACCTACTTGGGGTACATTTGGTAACGAGAACTTAAGACATTTAGTTTTGTTCGCATTGAGTAAAAGATTATTAGCAGCGAACCATTTCGAAAGAACAGCTAGACTATCATTGACATGTAAGACATCCGTATCTTTTCTATCTATTCTAAAAAGTGTCATCAGCGAATAAAATTTTATCCGAGAAGTTAGCCATCAGGCAAGGAAGGTCATTAATATAAACTAGAAATAAAAAAAAGGCCAAGAATTGAACCTTGAGGCACGCCCATCTTAACTAGAGACCCCGAGGACGTCGCCCCATTAACGTTTACTTTTTGCTGCCTGTTTGATAAATAGAACAGTACAAGATCAGCAGCTTGTCCACGAATTCCTTATTGGTGTAATTTACAGATCAGTGTATTGTGGTCAACGTAGTCAAACGCTTTTGAGAGGTCACAGAAAATGCCAATCTCGTCCTGGGAATTCTCCCAGGATTCCAAAATGTGACTGATGAGTTTCACTCCCGCGTCAGTCGTCGACCTACCTTTCGTGAAACCAAACTGTCGACTATGTAAAATCCCATTCGAGTTAAAGTGTGACAACATCTGGTCCAGCATGATTTTTTCATAAATTTTGCTCAATGCTTTTTTTTTTTTTTTTTTTTTTGGGGTGGGAAATCATCAAATGACTTCTCCCGCTGAGTAGAGCAGGAGGGTGTGTCAGACTTTTACTGACTAAAACCCACCCGTGTTCCCTCAGTAGCCCGTATGCCAGGGGCCGTGGTATCTCTTTCGAACAAACCCGCACCCCTGGCAGGCATCGGCCCTTGCGGACCCCACCAGTGGCTGCTGACATCTTTGACGGCGCGCGTGAGGAACACAACGCGCCGTCCCGTCTACCACTTTTCGGCCGCAGAGGATAGGGAGAGCGGCTGACGCTATACCGACACTCCTCTTCCCCTGCGGCCCCACCGCGTCCGCCATCAAACGGTGGCGGCCCCGTCCAGGCCACGGAAGGGAAGAGCGCTGCTCAGAAGCACCGGCACTCCTCCTCTACCGCAGCCTGTAACCCTCAGCCGCGATGCCTCCCATTCGACATCGCGGCCCACCTCAGTTGCGGTGCACCTCACCGCAACCTACTTTTTGGCCGCTACGTCAATGGCTTGAAGGCGAAAGCCCTGACGAGCGGCCCCACCGTTGGGTTCCTCTTGGCTTCACCGTGGATGGGAGACCACGGTTACTAAGCCCCCCCGCAACGACAATGCGGGAACCCACTCGGGGGGGATTTTGCTCAATGCTGGAAGCACAAATATAGGTCTATCATTAGAGGGATCACTCTTACTACCCGATTTGAAAATTGGTACTACTTTACTATGTTTCATTAAGTCAGGAAACGAACCGCTGTCTAAACATTGATTAAATATGTTGACAGGGACAGGGGCAATTGTGTCAATGATATTTTCAAGAACCTTAACGGAAATCCCCCATATTTAAGTCTTCAGTATTTTTATGTTAAGAATTTTAAATGCTGTTTTAATTGCGGCAATAGAAATGGGTTTGAATTCAAAACTTGGAATATCCTTACTGAAGTTTTTTTAAGGAGAGATTCAGCTAAAACAGATGATGAGGCGAGAGATTTCGTAACTTCTATTGGGATGTTTGTAAATAAATGTTCTAGAGTCTCAGCTACTTGTAACTTATCTGAAATGGTTTCATTATAAGTTTTTAGAGCTAACTCATTCTGATCTCGCTGTTTTGTGTTTCCAGTTTCTTTTTTAATTACCTGCCACACAGTTTTTATTTTGTTTTTAGAGATGCTAATTTTGTTACTTATTAATTTAGATTTAGCTTGAGCGCAGACTCTTTTGAATATTTTAGAATAATTTCTTACATAATTATGAAGGGACTGATCAGAAGTCAATAATTTTTCGTGATAAAACTTATATAAGATATCTCTGCTTTTTCTAATGCTAGCAGTGGCCCATTCGCTAAATTTTGGTTTAGTAGTCATGGTAACTTTTTTACAGGACATGCTTTATTGAATTCGTTGCACACTCTAGAAAAAAAATTGCCATAGTTTATATTGGGGTCTTGTGAATCAAAACTCGCTGTTGAGAGATTGCTAAGAACATAATTAAACTACACTACAATTATGCACTACACTGTAATTTATGTCTTCTTTCTCTACATGTCGCTGGACTAGTAACAATATAAAAAGTTGTATGTCATTGATTCTATCATCGGGAAGCTTCGTGTCAGTATGCATCTCGTGTTTTGTTTAGTAAATTGTCTTCTAACTTTCATCGAATTGTCAATTAAATGAATTACATTGTCAAAATACAATTTTGACTTGGATGCAACTAACTTGCCTTACACGTATCAATTCAGCTCAACGCCGATAGTTGAAAATACAACACTTTTATGCGTGCTTTTATTTCGGCTTTAATTTAGGTGTCGACTAGTGTTAGCAAAAAAAGGCGTTGAGAATCAATCCTTAGATGAGTACTAAACTCATCTAAGGATTGATTTTTAACGCTTGACACAGAATCGAGAGAAAAATTTCTCTTTTTACAGGCATTGATTTAAGCGTTTTAAAAGCTACCTTTTGTCTGAAGACCTTTACAAGATTTATATTATCTGTGACAAGGTTATGCGGCAAAGAGCCAAGATTATTGACTTCTATCGACCAAGAAGTTACTCTCCTAATAGGATGTCTATAGTTTCGCTAACTTTATTTTCGACAACAACACCAACTCTTAACTCCTTAGAAACATAAACAAATCAAAGAAACTTCGAGTGAAAGTCAAACGACCCCTTGCATAAGGAGAATCGTTTGTGATGCAAATTAAATTCGATTCACTGAAATAGCCTATTTTGAGTCAATACTTACCCTCTTTGGCATACCTTGAAATGTCAAAGCTGGAATAACTGTGACCGGTTGCAGACCCTAAGTAAATTTGATTCGGGTTCAAGGATTGGTACTCGTAACAGCTTCGCTATACAAGTTACGATGTGAATCTTAAACGAAAAGTTCAGGGATGGACTGGGGAGAAAAAAATTACAATCGTAAAAAAATCATTAAGATCGAAACATTTTAAAAGAGTTGATACGGCGCGGGCTAGGAACCTCGCATTTCAAGAGGTTTTACGTGATTTTCTTATTAAGTTTAAATAAAAGTACATTTTATTTTCAGCTAAGCACTTGATCTTCGGTATACATTTTTGATCAGCTTGTATGCATTTTTTACAGTTATTTTGAAATTAACTTATAAAACTCGACATAACCGCACTTATTTTATGTTTGCAGTAGGTACCTACTTATTACGATCATATGCTTTTAAGAGGGAATGTTTAAAATAAATACCAACGATCTAATGCTTGACTGAAAAAAATATAGTACTTTGATTTATTTTAATGAAATAATCATGAAAATCCGCTATAAATGCGACGTTACTGCCACGTTCCTACCGCAGCCCACGCACGATGAACGGTCTTTTATGTTTGCACGTCAGTGGTAACACTTTGACCTTAAACTGTTATAACCACGGAATTGAAAAAACCGGAGGAAGTGCAATGCAACAAAATTAGTATAGGAACCGTTGTCGCCAAACTCACACAAATAAACCAATAATCATATATTGCACTACAAATAAACAATTCATTTGATTTGTCGTTTTGTTTTTAGTCAAAACTAGCATAAGCCACATATCCTACGTCTGGAAATCAACCTTCAGGCTCTATAGATAGGATTTATTTTGCTTTAGCTCAGAAAGTATTTACAACATTTTGTAATCTAAAGTCAAACTAGATTCGATTGCCGAGTAAATTCCGCTACTCGACCAGAGATGGCAGTATTCTCAGTGGTCGCAATTTTAAACTTAATTGCGACTACCATAAGATTGACATTCGCGTCGTAGGTTGATATCTAGTGCTACTCGACCAAGGTCACACCAGTGCAGAATATATTTAATTTTGAATTACATTATCGATATGGATATTTTTTTTAAATAATTTGACCAGAAATCGGGTAAGTCTTGTTGGGAGTTCAGTAATAAAACTGCAGGAAGAATGACGTAGTATTATTTAAAAATAAAATAATTATAATAATTACGTCATTATGTTGTAGCGGCACTACAAATAAAAAATGCTTCGCAACAAAATCCAAAAACGCAAAAAGAAAAGTGGCGCCATCTACAATGCCACAGGCGAACTATTCTTAGAAATTCTACATCGCGCAGTCAGAGATTACCACGACACTCGAATAGATAAAATATCCCGACATCAACTGTCGGGCAGTTGCCCGGACCAGACACAATACCCGTCTGGTCGGAGGATCCTCCTTTACCAGCATAGGTATGAGTGAACCTTACACCCTGTTCCTCATACCTCTAAAATGTAAAACTTTGATTTCATTTCTGCTATAAAGCATCTAAGCAACCTAATACACTTCTTAAATAAATTTCGTGTTTCAATGTTAAGCAACCTATATTTGTATTTTAATGTTATTTTGTTTGACTAATTTTCTTTTATCGATATCCATCGATAAAACCGACATCCAACCCGACTACATCACTAATTGAGTAGTGAAGTACTTTCTAGAACGAAATAGCGAATATAATCAATCCAAAAAACTTTATCTTAATGGCATAAGATTGATTTTAACTAGACGTTATATTAAATTATTCATCATCATCATCATCATATCAGCCGAAAGACCACTGCTGGACATAGGCCTCCCCCAGGCTCCTCCACTTCGACCGGTCTTGTGCTTCCCACATCCAGCGGATACCCGCGGTCTTCGCAAGGTCATCGGTCCACCTTGTGGGAGGCCTTCCTACTCTACGTCTTCCGGTACGCGGTCGCCACTCCAGAACCTTTCGGCCCCATCGGCCATCTGTTCTGCGAGCAATGTGCCCTGCCCACTGCCACTTAAGTTTGGCAATTCTTCGGGCTATGTCGGCTACCTTGGTTCTCCTGCGGATCTCTTCATTTCTGATTCGATCGCGTAGGGAAACTCCGAGCATAGCCCTCTCCATTGCCCTTTGGGTGACTTTAAGCCTTCTGATAAGGCCCATTGTGAGCGACCACGTCTCTGTACCATAGGTCATCACTGGCAACACACACTGGTCAAAGACTTTCGTCTTGAGACACTGTGGTATTTGGGACGAGAAGATATTGCGAAGCCTCCCGAACGCTGCCCAGCCGAGTCGGATTCGACGATTGACCTCTTTCTCGAAGTTGGACTTACCTAACTGGACAGTCTGTCCTAGGTAAACGTACTCGGTCACAACTTCGAGTGTAGCGCCTCCGATCGTCATGGGAGTGGGTGTTACATGGGCATTCGACATGACCTTTGTCTTCTCCATGTTCATTTTAAGACCCACTCTTTCGGAAGCTCTACTGAGGTCATCGAGCATTGCACTGAGGTCCTCCATGGTCTCAGCCATGACGACTATGTCATCGGCAAACCGAAGGTGAGTGATGTACTCGCCATTGATGTTGATGCCAGCCCCTTTCCAGTCCAGAACCTTGAAGACATCCTCCAGTGCAGCGGTGAACAGTTTCGGAGAGATAACATCTCCCTGTCTCACACCTCGCTGCAGAAGGATAGGTTTCGAAGTCCGGTCCTGGAGTCGGACTGACATAGTGGCGTTTTCATACAGACACTTCAGCACCTCGATGTACCGATTGTCGATCTGGCACCGTTGAAGAGACTGCAGTACAGCCCATGTCTCGATCGAATCGAAGGCTTTTTCGTAGTCCACAAACGCTAAGCAGAGAGGCAGGTTATACTCTTCGGTCTTCTGTATAACCTGCCGCAGCGTATGTATGTGGTCTACGGTGCTAAAGCCTTTACGGAATACGGCTTGTTCGGGAGGCTGGAAGTCGTCAAACCTGCGCGCGAGACGGTTCGTGATGACTCTCGAAAACAGCTTGTAGACATGGCTCAGAAGTGAGATGGGCCTATAATTCTTAAGAAGAGTATTATCACCCTTCTTAAAGAAAAGTACCACCACACCTCTGTTCCATGCCTGTGGCGTTTTGCCCTCGAGTATTATTAAATTATTAGTAAATTTAAATTAACTAAGATTTTATTAGAAAACAACTAAAACCGTACTTATCGATGATACAAAACACCTCAATTTTAAGATTTATTCTCCTACTATCATTTTTGCACTGCAAAATTGAACAATACATAACTACGGAAAAATAAATTTGTAGCGAGACTAGCAACACGACGCGCTGTTAGAACACGACTGGGACCAAGTTAGCGTTACAACGCTTATTTGTGACACGCGTCTTTCCACGCCTACTTTGCACTTCCTCCGTTCTCTCTATTCCGTGGTTTTAACGGAGCACGGAATTTCAATTAAAAGCACTGTGCGGCATACTACACCAAAATTTACCTCTCTTTTCTGACTCCGTCCTTTCTTGCGAAAGGAAGAGTCTCGGATAAGAAAGTATATTTTAAGTGATTTATTTGAACCGGCCAGGCCGGGCCTCTATGTTGGTTTCCCGACAATATGAATTAATTAAATACACCGATCCCAGCGTGGTTTGACCAGGCTCTATTAATCGAATGATCCCCAAGATTTGCACTAGCCCCTGGAGCCTCATGCTTCATAGTGTTACAGAGACCATTGCATATCAAGAAGTAGACCGGGGGGCGCGGTAATGGTAGGGAGACGTGCCCTTAAGATAGGAAAGGATTGCGAGCCTACCGTATCCTTGAGTAAGTATTGGACCAATGGAGAGACGTGTGATATTTATTTATAGGAAATCTTTTCACGATGTCGCCGGCATGTTGATTCAGGTCGAGCTTCTTGGGTAGGTTCAACTGTTTTCTTAGCGTTCTGTGTTGTTGTTTTCATAGTCGTCTTCTGAGTTCTTGCTGCTATCAGGTTTTGGTTTTATGTAGATATTGCTAGTCGCTTCTTTTATCTTATTTCTGTCTCCAGCCACGTCCTTAAAAAAAAAACGAGAAAACTATTTGACCTCAAAGACTTGTAGTATCATCAGAGGGTAATCACACAACACAGTAACAGTAGGAATGGTTTTAATTTTGATAGTTTATGTATATTTATTTGTGCTTATATTTATACATATATGGTCAGGTATATATTTATTATATTTTAGTTTAAATAGTTATAAGCACCTATATTTATTCCTCTAATTTATTGCACTTACCACTGTTTGTCTCTGCATCACCCAAAGATAGACTCGTACAAAATGCCTATGGCATTAAGTCCGCCTCTGTACATGTGTGTGCTTAGGGTAATAAATAAATAAATAGTTCAACAACATTAATTACGGACTTTACGTTGTTAAGAAAACAATTCTTATGTTTCCTTCAAAACAAGTAAATTTCTGATGGATGGGGTGGTACGCAATTAAGGTGAATTTAGCTAACATTTTTTCCATACTCCACTGTTCGACAATGTACATCAAAAATTAAACATGATATGATTTTGTCTCATTGTTCATATTGTCTGTGCGGAAACAGAATACTAAAATAACAAGCCATTAAAAATTTATGAGCCAACAAAGAATATTTTTGTTGCTGATTTAACCTAACTTCGGGCGTGTCTATGTAATAAAAGAAATTTAAAATCTCCAAAACCAAGTCGGTACCGACAAAGCTCAAATATCGAAAAGTTCAATAAAGTTTATTGGTCACTGATTTATGCAATGTTTTTTTCATAAAACCCGATCCGCCGAAAGACTTTTCAAAATTTTTTACGCACCTGTTTTACTCTAAATGATCCTGCATCTAACTCAATAACGTTGTACGTGTAGACTAGCGTCTAACAGCTCATGACTGATACTACCTCTGTCGGATACGAAGCCTGGTGAGACAGCGTGCTTTTTAGCCAGTCCCACCAGTGAGTTCGAGCCCGCGACTAGATTCCCCTTAAGGGTGCAGGTTCTGTTCATCTCTTATCAATATATCTGTCAACGCAATATCGCACCTGATTTTTTCAGGGAGCATCGCAGCTTTCTTTTCTTGAACCATATTTTGACTTAAAAGAGTGTCCCTGGAGTTTAGTGACCATTCTTCTCCATAAGTACCTTCTACGCTTTGGAATGGGCAACCAGCTTCATCTTTCTTTGAAAATTCCAAAGTGCCAGTACCAGTGAAAATTGGTTTATTTAAAATTAATGCTTTGAGTTTGTGTTTTAGTTTCTAAGGAATCCTACAAATAAATGCTAGGTTGAATACAGGTTTTAAAACTAAAGTTTTAGCATAAAATATCATCAATCATAAACAAACGAATCATGTCTTTCAACTGACTTTACGAACTTTCATGAAATTTGGGTAAGGCTTTCTTTTATTCAAACATCAGAAAATGAGGAGTCTTAAGTAGGTACATAACTACGGGCAAACCTGCAAAAAGAATTCTCTAGTTTTTACGATCTACATTCTTTATCCCTCTTTTATGGCTTGCAAAGACTGGGAAGAAAGTTTTATTTGAGTTGAAATGCCAAGGTATACATCGCAAGAACAATGCCTTTTTCTAAACTGTAATTAAGAAAAAAGACATGGTTATAAGTCAGCCTTATTCAGTTTTGGGAGAGCGGTAGGTAAGTTTTTGAAATTTCAGTTTCATTTTCTCTATATTTTGAGAAGAAAATATTTCCTGGAAAGGCTTCAGGGAGTACTATGCCTGGCACTGAGACAGTATAGTATATCTACTAATAAATGAATTATTATTCTGTTTTTGATCTGAAATCCGTAATTTACTATGCGCAATTCGGTCCCGTTTTCCAAGAGTTAGGTAATAGATTTTTGTGCATGAGTTGTAAACAAGTTTGGCAATGAATTAGTAACTAGTAAGAAGTCACTCTTCCTTTCCTTTTATGCTCGAGAAAAAAGGGTTTCTGATTAGATGATCTTAAAAGTGGATGACACGTTAAGTACTTGATTACAGTGGTCCTGATGAAGCAAGTCCAATGGACATACTTACACTCAGTCGTACCGTGTGGTGCTGGACATAAAAGAACAGCACCATCCCATTTCTTCCCGTGGGTGTCGATTAAGGAGCTTACTAGAGAATGGGCAGCAGCGTTCTCTATGCATTTTACCACTATACTGCGATCGCCAACCCGCCTGCCAAGCGTGGCGATTATGGCAATCCCCTCTTTTGGAGGAGCCCTATGTCCAGTAGTGGACGTCTTTCGGCTGAAATGATGATGATGAATGACACTCAGTCACACGCGGACCATTGTCTAAACAGCGCATATCAAAACAGCACAACCATTTCAGTTTTGGTATAAAACACGCATCAAAATGCCTTCTTGTTTATTTAAAAAGTCTGACCTTTTTGGTAGAAAAATTATGACCTGATTTTGTGACTTGTTGTCACCTGTTTTTTTTTACTTTATTTCACATACTATCTTTTGCCAGCGGCCTCGCTTGCGTGGAGGTCGGTGTATTTTAGATATAAACCTTCCTATTGAATTGATGAAAACCGCATTAAAATCCGTTGCGTAGTTTAAAAAGATCTAAGCGTACAATCACGAACGCAACTTTGTTTAATACTACGAGTATGTAAAGATTGTGTAAGCCTGCGAAATTCTTTTTTGGAACAAACGTAAGAAGTTGGAATTTCGCAGCGTACATTGAAGAGTTTTGCAAGTCATCAAATTCAAATTTCTGAAACGGGGTGTTAGTGTAATAATCATTTATGTCATAATAATGTTAGATCGTAAACTATAACTAGTGAACATGGGCTTCTAACGATCGCCTAGGCCAGGGATCGGCAACCCGGCTCGCGAACCACATGCGGCTCTTTGGATGTGACGCTGCGGTTCTTTAGTTCCATACGCAATTATTATTTATTTTTCCTTCACCTGGCGGGCTATCAAATAAAAAATAAAATATTTTTTTATTGACACAAAATACAGGTGGAACATACTTAATTGAAGCCCTGACTCCTGAGCTACGTAGCAACCTGTGTTACAGGCAGTGTCTTCACCCGTTTGTGGTACATTTCATGACAGTCTGTGCAAAAAACTAATTAGGTAATCAAAATAAAAAAGAAAAACAAAAAACATGGTAAAATAAAAGAAGTGAAAGATGCATGCAAGCTCTTTTGGTATGCAATAACTGTGCACATATGAGTGTGGGATGGTGTGTGTGTGTGTGTTGTGTGGGTGTGTGTGTTGTGTGTGTGCGTGCGTGTGTAGGTGGGTGATGGTGTGCGGGTATGTGTGTTTTATGAGTACTGCTGGTGTACTAGGTCTTCAGTCCGGTGATAATCCAGTGTTTGAAGCCATGTGGTGATTTTCTTTTTAATTTCTCTAGTTGTTAACGGGTTTGAGTAAGGGTATTTTTTATTTTATTGTAAATGTATGAGGCCATGTAAAAGTGCTGTCGTCTGGCGGAAGCTGTTTTACATAATACTGGTCTACTTATGTCCTACGAGTAATAGTTCTCTTTAGTTTTGTGGTGTGAATTACCGGTAGAATGTGGTGTTGTTCATTGTGAGATTAAGAAGGTACAACTGTCTCACGGTAAGTACTTTACAATTTTCATACAGATCTTTCGTAGGAAACCGGTATGGTTTGAATGTCATGACCTTTAGCAGAGATCTTTGGGCTCTTTCGAGGTGAATCAGAAAGGTTTTGCAGGCGCCTCCCCAGGCCGTGATACAGTAGCCTATGATTGACTGCGCCAGCGCAAGATACACCGTTCGTAGTAGTTTAAACTGGGCCACGTGTCGAAGTTTCTTGAATGCCCATATAAGCTTTCTAACGCGAGAAGTGGTCAATTCAATGTGGGGACGCCAGGTAAGACGTTCATCCAGAAGTACCCCTAGGTACTTCACTGACTTTTGCTTTTGCGTGAGATTGGAAGACATGGGCATTGGCGACCGTTAAAATCATTACAGGAGTGAGCTTTGAGACTTATTTCCATGGGTCTAGTATTGGCGAAAGTAAATTGTAGATATGAGGTCTTTGATATATTCAGGTCTAGTAAGTTACTTTCTAGCCAACATATTATCTCACGTAGGCCCAGCTCTGCCGCTTTTTGCGTTGCTTCCCAACTCTCGCCATGACATATTAATACGGTATCGTCTGCGTAACTAAATATTTTACCGTTATTAAAAGACTTCTGGCACAGGTCATTAACATAGATAAGGAAGAGGCTTGGGGATAGGCAGCTACCTTGTGGTACACCATAGTCAATTTTAACTTCATTGCTAATCTCTTTACCAACCTTTACTTTTTGTGTTCTATTAGTCAGAAAGTCAGTAAATATACTCAGAGGCTTTCCCCTAATTCCGATATGTTCTAGCTTCTTTACAAGGGTTGGCGAGCAAAAATGGCGAGTTTTTGGTCACCTTACGATTAAACCCCCATTTCACGCAATTTTACTATGAAACCAATAATAACTATGACTTGTTTCGTAATCTGTATATTTGAAATTTATGTGGCTCTTAAAAAAAAAAAAAAATGTAAATTGTAATTTTTGACTCTTCCGACTCAAAAGGTTGCCGACCCCTGACCCAGGCTATTGTCCTAATTACCACGGTTGCCAAACAGATAGACGATTGTAACATGTTAATTTATTAGGTGCTGTTAATGTAACACCTGCAGTAGGTACCTAATTGTCTTTGAGTTACATGGTAAAAGGAGCGTTGGACTAACGAACCAAGGGCCTAGGAAGAGTGGAAATTGTGCCTTTCTTATTTTGACAACGACTTTCAACAGGATTGACATACGCTCTTCGGTAGGTTATGTCAATCCGATACATTTTTAAGGTTCCGTAGGTCCGAACGACGAAAAGGAACCTTTAAAGGATCACTCGTGTCTGTGTGTCTGTCCGGTTGTTACAGTCAATCTCGTGGACCGATTTACACATACTTATTAGTTTCTGTAACCCAAACTACATAAGATTATTATGTAATGTAAACGTCAAGGGTCACTTTTGAGGCCTACCGGCTATTGTATGACATTTCAAATGAGAAGACTTGTTGTGAGGATGCCACGGACACGTCTCATCATCTGCCTAGCCATTTGTCAACTACGTTCGGGTCGGCTTCCAGTCTAACTGGATGCAGCTGAATACCTGTATTTAACATGCAGCTGTATGCATGCATGCTGTTGTAGCTGTTATAATTATAACTAAAATTAAATATTATCGTCATTTATTTTCTTTGCTTATATAGTTAGTATGTATGTATTTATGTATCTATTATACAGCATATTTATGAATATAAGTACTTAACAAACAACAATCCTAAGACGTAGAAAGATGAGAATCATAATATAATAGCACATTATTGTTTAGTTAAGTGCAGGAACCTAATTATTTTACGTGTTTACCTACCAAATGTTAAAAATACATAATTATATGGTTGTACTTTTATGATGCCAATAAATAAAAATAAATAAATCAATGAAATAAATATCTTTGTAGGTATCTATTGTATAATAAATTATATTTATAATTTGTTGCACCAATAATAACCCCATTTTGATGTCCACGTAATCACTATCCATTCAAGGTTGCCTGGAAGAGATCGCAGAAAGCGATAAGGCCGCCCATTGTATGTTTCTTTTAGTGTTTAATGTTTAATTTTTTCATGCTTTTTCTGGTGTACAATAAAGCGTATATAAATAAATAATAACATGGAGCGACTGCCTATCTGACCTCCACAACCCCAATAACTGGGTAATCCAATATCCCTTGGTAAGACTGGTTGTCAGGCTTCTGACGACCCGTAACGACTGTCAAAGAACCACGAATGACAGGGGGGACCAACGGCTTAACGTGCTTTCGGACATAAAATAAATCCCATTAGAGGATTATAAAAATAAATAAAATAACCAATAAAATATAGTAATTATAAGTAAATACAAAAGAAACTGAACCCCGTATGTCTTACGCTAATATTATTAAATTGTCTTCTGTAAATTTCTTCATTTTCTTTGATTAAAGTTACGAATTCCCATACATAGTAACTTAGTCACAGTTGGAAAGTGGTCTTTGCTCCAGCAAGTTAGTTCAGAAAATCTGTCGCTTACATGCAAACACTCTGATTACTAACACGCTCATGCGGAAAACGAGGGTACTTCTAACACCGCAATCTAACTAAAATAACGCTAACTTACCTAGATTTATTTTAAACTAGCTCTATTTCTCTGAGGTTAAAACGGTTACGAGTATCAAGTAGTGGAGCTGAACCTAGGCAAGCATACACTTTACTTTGAATAATTGATTTAATAACCACTTATCTGAAAGCGATGTGAAAATTGAAATACAAATGACTTGTTTCGTGGGTCATCATCTCAGCCGAAAGATGACCATGCATGCTGGACATGAGCTTGCTTCATGTTTCGCCACCCTTACCGGTCATGAGCTGTTCGCGTCCAGCAGATTCGCAGGATTCCTTCCAACGCTGCGTCTTCGGGAACGCGGTCACCATTCCAGAAGCTTTCAGTTTCACCGGCCACCCGTTCTTTGAGTTACATAGACCGCGGTTAGCGTGGTGGCCCACTCTTCACAGAGAGAAGACTGAAATTCCTATCCGACTAAAATTGTCTACGCTAGGGGGTCCAGAATCTTGTGCTGAATTCACTGTTACAGTTTGCGCGTTGAAGTCTCTGCCACCCTGTATTCATTTTCACATCTTATTATACAGTGGTTTTCTCATCAATTCAGTTGAAAGACGTCCACTGCTGGACATAGCTACCCCAGGCTCCTCCACTTCGACCGATCTTGTGCTTCTCACATCCAGCGGACTCCTGCGGCCCTCACAAGGTCATCGGTCCACCTTGTGGGAGGCCTTCCCACTCTACGTCTTCCGGTACGCGGTCGCCACTCCAGAACCTTTCGGCCCCATCGGCCATCTGTTCTGCGAGCAATGTGAACTGCCCACTGCCACATAAGTTTGGCAATTCTTCGGGCTATGTCGGTTACCTTGGTTCTCCGCAGATCTCTTCATTCCTGATTCGATCACGTAAGGAAAATCTAAGCATAGCCCTCTCCATTGCCGCCCTCTGATAAGGTCCATTGTGAGCGACCACGTTAGTGGATATCTTACAAGGCGTAATTTAAACTGTGCTGGACCTGAAACGGGGGCATTGTAATCGCGAAGCGTTTACAGCCGCATGGGTATCGGTTAAGCTGTGCTTGCCACGGTTGGTTTATGGATGGGTGACCATCTTCACATTTCAAGACCCCACCGTGGAAAGTACGTTGAGCCGTTGATCCCGACTGTTATTTGCGGATCTTTGACTGTCGTTACGAGTCGTCAGAAGCTGGAATGTCTGACAACTTAAAACGAGGTTATTTTGACATTACCAACGTCTGTTTCTCAACAAAAAAAACAAAAACTTTTGCATAAAATATGTATTGGTGCCCGAACCTATCGTGCCCATCCCCAATTTCAGATTTGGTCCTAAAGTATAACTTCTACATAATGATGAGTAGAACGACCCCTGTTCAGGTCCAAACAACATTTAATTTACACCTTGTATAACAAGGTGTAAATTACTATAGTTTACAGTAAGCACGTGTAAGTACAGCTATTCACCAGTGCAGCAGCAGCTCTAATAACATCCTATTATTGCGAATGACTGATTTCCCTAAGGAGCGTGAGCCAGCTAGTTCATTTTAAATAACTTTCTTTTATGATCAATGGCTTGGCTTGGCTTACGTGGATATAAAAAGTCTTAAATTTGTAGCTGTAGGAGAATTTACTAAGTAATTGTAATTGTAACCAGGGGTAATTGTGTAATATACTAATAGTAGGTAAGTATAAAAACAATGTTTATTTCATTTACATAAATCTTTAACATACGTGATTTGGAGATCACCTTTTAAACAAGAAGATGCTTATGTTAGGTGACTCCACACTTCCATTTAACATGACACAGAATATGCAATTGAAAACAGAACAAAAAATAAAAGAAAAAACAAAATTCAATTTTTTTCTAGGAGCGCAATTATTGTGTGATTTATCCAGGTAGGATTTGGGTGATTGTGTGCGTTATTATAATAGAGTGAGTGTGTGTGTGTGCATGAGTGTGTATATTAGTGTGAATGTACATAGTATTTGAGATAAATTCATTTACCTGCATATACATACAAGTTTAGGTTTAGGTTAGCCTTGCGACAATTTAATGTCTTGGGATCAGAAGTATCATCATTTTAACTGCGTTATTTACTGTTGTATATCCTACCTACATACTTCCTAGTTTATAAGTTTATGTTTATTGGGTTTTGAGTCTACCCTCCATCACATTGTTGTTCCTACCTTACTCATATGATTTATCCACTTGTATACCGAGGCTACTTAGCTCAATACACAAATTACAATATTTGGTGTTTTATTGAAGACATAATATTTACATTTTTCAATCATTTGAAAAAAAAAAAAAATAGTATTAGGTATCCTTCAAATTTATTCAGATTTTGATTGATAGTGTGTTTACAATTAGGGTGCTGGAACTAGAAGAATTCAACATTTCAAACTCATTCCTTTTCGATTGACAATAGAAGTCGGGAACATAAAACGGTACAAGTAAAAATTTACCTTAAAACTTACCACCTTATTTATAAGCATTGCTTAAAGCTAAGTAGTGATTAATTTATTTATTTACTATAAGGTATCTTCACAGCTAACAATATTATAACATTATTAATTATTCTAAACATTACGCCAATTACGAAGTACCTACACAAAAAATAAGAAATTACAGAGAGTGACATAATCATTAATATTTAAAGTGATAAGATATAATTTTGACAGTTATTAATAAGTGGAGTAATATTTTCATTCTTTGACAAAATTCGTTTTTCTCTTGACAGGCGGTTACTCTGATTGACATTATTATTTTGATCCTGGTTTTTATTTCTGTTTGACATTATATAGTCTTTTTTTATTGCTGTGACTACGCTGAAATTACAAGATTTGAATGTTTCCTTTTTTAATTTGTAATTCCAATGTTTATTTTTGAATTTTTATTAGGAAATGTAAACCTTTGCATGCCCATGTGACGGTAAAATATGAAGAACTTTATTATAAAACATCTACAATATACTATACCCATGTTTGCAAAGAAATAAACGATTTGATTTGATTCTGGTAATGAAGCAAGTTTCTGAGTCCGTCCTGGCAAATTCTAGTTTAGAGTAATCAAAAACTCAAAACAAAAAAACTACAGTCAATTACAATTTGACAGTTTCAAACCATTTTCCACTAGTACTCTACAGAGGTACTTTATAACAATGACGTCACGGCAATTAGGCGTTATCACCAACAGACTTGTAATTGAACGACCGGCAAATTATACGGGCCCTCAAGTTAAGTGGGTTTATGTTCTGTATTGTTTGATGTAGTGACTCAAGACCGTCTTGGGGAACCCTTATTTATAAGAAGGGTAACAACCCTTATTAGAAGCTATAAATAGAGGGTATCAGTGAATTTCTTGCTTGTTTTCGTTGTGTAAACAACGAGAAATATTAATTTGAGTTGTAATTTTCCGAGCAAATATGATAAGCCGTTGTTCACTCGTGAAATAAAAATTTTTGGTTTGCGCATCACTTGAGAATGGGTTGGACCAATTTGGTAAAATTTTGTTTTAAAACATGCGTGATAGTCTGAGTTAGGTTTTCATGGAAAAGTAACCCGACAAATTAGAAAATTCGATGGAAACTGAAAGTGCTTTTTATATCGATTTTTTTGTATGAACTCAAGATCATATTGAAATTTTGACAGGAAACCGTCTTTCGGCTGTCCTAGTTTTCATAGGAAGAATATGTAACCTTTAAAAAAAAAAAATCTTCCATAATGTTCCCAGTGTGTAGGATACTACACATTAGGTAAGATAAAAAGTCTTGAGCATGGTGTATGTATGGAAACATTGACCTTGAAGTCCTTAAATTTTACGTACTCTTTCTGTACCTACCTTGAATTTTACCTGAATGAAGATTTCTACTCATTGAACATGATACAGTATCACACCTCGTTTAACTGAAGAGTGCAATGTGTGTGATCTGCGGGAAACTTCGACGCGGCTCTAGTAGAAAATTTTCCTTGATTTTTGTGAAAACTACAAAAATTGTTCTACCAGAGTTGCGTCGAGCTGTCGCATCGAACTTGTCTGCAGAAGCCTTTACGCTGTGGTACAACAATATGTGAAGAAATATGCGTGGTTTATAATTATACTTACACTTACATTTTGCCACTTTCATTCAGTTGAAAACATGCCTATATTTAAAATAGATACGCATTAACAGGTAAGAAGAAGGTTCTATTTACAATTAATTACGAAATCGCTTAATTACCTTCGTCTGTTTGAGTATTTCCCCTGCCTCGCTTGTTCAGGTTTGCGGTCTACCTCAAAGCGATCCTTGTATCTTAGGGTTGAACGGGTTTGAACAAACTTTGGAAGGTTTAAATCCCGCTAAGTTTTTTTTTTTTAGATATTGATTAAACCCATGATATTTTCAACATATTATAAAGACAAGTTATAAAACGAATGCGATGTGTGCTTACAACTTGATCGTTCCAATCTATTCCAAAACGAATACGAGAACTACCATTACATTTCTGCAAAAAACAACTGAAAAATTGGCTTCTCCAAAATAATTTTTATACATTAAAAGAATTTTTTGAATATAAGTAGATATTAGTAATAGATATTAGATTTTTTTACTTTAATACGAAGGTTGTTATTGTTTTGTTTTATTTTATTTTGTATTGTATAAATGTGTCCTTATATACACAGCCTTAAGTGTTTTGTATCGTGTACTAAAGTTAAAATAGTTAAAAAGTTAGGCTTTACAACCATGTGTAAATACTAATAAATTGTAAGTATTCGTATGCCGCTTCTAGCGGCGGATGTGTCCTGAACTATTTATACTTGTCCAACTTTGTACCTACCATATCCAACGAATAAATATCTTTATCTTTATTGAAATAAATAAAAAATCTGCTGTTTCACCCGTTTTGACAGCATAATTTTTTAGTATAACCGCCGAAAAATTTAAATGTTGGGAGTCTAGAATAATATGCTGAATTCATGGTTACAGTTTGCGCACTGGATAAAAAATTATCCTGTATGCCAAATTTCACTCAAATCTGTTTCCCCCTTTTTAGTGCTACGACACCCACGGGAAGAAACGGGATAGAGAGAAAAGAAACATATAAAACATAAAAGAAAAAGAAGGAAAGAAAATAAGATTATCAAAAAAAAAAGAGTCAAATCTCTTCTCTTCATAACTTTATATATTAAACAGGGTGGCAGGGACGTCGATGCGCAAACTTAAACTATGAATTCTTATACCCTTTTCCAAGCTTTATTAAAACCATATTTTGTTTTTCAACTGTTAGAATTAAAATCAACTCCCACAAAAACTTCGATAGTACACTCTTCTAGAACTTTCTAATTAAAAGTCTTTTAATTTTCACAAGAAAACCGGAGTTCCATATAAACTGGACACATGAAGAGTACTTTGAATATCCAGTTCATCTTGACCGCTAGCTCAATCCTGGGTTGAATTAGCAAAATTAATTTAAATGCTTTTATGAGTCGATTTAGACGAAAAAGGTTCGTTTGTTTAAGTTAAGGGGAACCTAGTCGCTGGCTCGAACTCACTGGTGAACCTGGCTAAAAAGAACGCTGTTTCACCAGGCTTCGCGTCCAACAGAGGTAGTATCAGTTAGACGTTAGTCTATACGCACAACGTCATTGAGTGAGATGCAGGATCATCTATAGTAAAACAGGTGCGTAAAAATTAAGAAAAGTCCTTCGGAAGATAGGGTTTTATGAAAAAACCACAGCATAAATCAATGACCAATAAAGTTTATTGGATTTATCGATAGTTGAACTTTGTCGGTACCGACTTGGTTTCTTTTATTACTTAGACACGCCCAAACTTAGGTTAAGAAAATGAATCTTTGTTGGCTCATAACTTTTTGATGACTTTTTATTTTAGTATTCTGTTTCCGTACTGACAATATTAATAATGAGATAAAACCATACCATATTTAAGTTTTACCTAGTGTACGTTGTTAAACAGTGGAGTAAAACCCTCCCGAAGTATGTATGGAATAAATGTGGACTTGTTTCACCTTAAGGTTTGAATGAATGAATCCGGAAATGATTTGACCCCAAAATAAAGCAAGCCAAGTCTGTATTCGAGTAGTGGGAACTTTATAGGGTGGTTATGGTACCTACCTGTGTCTTACACATATAATCTGTTTAGCAGTATCAACATGTTATAGGATATCGTGATAAGTTCTAGTAAAAAAGTAACTTTCATGCACTTCTAAAATTCATCAATCATTGATTTATGATCTGTGTTTTTTTTTTACTTATTTGCGTACAATACAATCCTAAAGTATAAATCATCCTGCCAGGGGTGCAGGTTGTTCGAAAGAGATACCGTGACCCCTGGCACACAAGCAACTGAAGGAACACGGGTGGGGTTTAGTCAGTAAAAGTCTGACACGCCCACGCGTGTAGTTATTTGATGATTTCCCGCCCTCAAAAAAATACAAAAAATCTAATTATAATCAGCCTATAACGTTCCCACGTTTTTGTTCTAGGCATTACGGTTTCCTCACGATGTTTTCCTTCATCGTTTTGAGGGCAGTAGTGATGTAAGCAATTTCCACAAAGTAAAGAGCCTGACGTTTTCAATGCGCCACCGCTAATTAAATAAAACGGAAATATGATCGCTAAATGATTTCGCCAAACTGATAGAAAAACCACAAGCCGTTGGCGTCAAACCGACGCAACGTATTTCAAGGTTCTAAATACATAGGTAACTGCAGTGAGAGGGCGCGTCGCAATATGTTCGTATCTCCATCCATACATTGCGGATAATTCCAGGTAAAATTGTTTGTCGTTTGGTTGACACATCGCAATAATTCTAACACAAAGATGACTTAAAAAGGTAGTTATAGGTAATTACACTTCAAATTACAACTTCCGATTTATTTACCTATTCGGACGGGCGAAAACACATCGTGACTAAAGACACTAGTCAAATATTGTTGTAATTGATTCTTAGTTCAGGGCCCAAAGTAGTATTATGTCCGTATTGTGATGTGGAGTTATTTCGACCGAAACTACGTAAATATGGCGTGCTTTGAGTGTTGACTTCCAGATGTGGATGGAAACTCAGAAACACCCTAAAACGACATCTTTTATTAAAACTTAAGTGACATCTACTAACTCACTAGGCCCACTCCCTCTCACAGAGAGGAAGCCTGAATCCCAGCAGTGGGAACTTGATAGACATACTAGCTGACCCGGCAAACGTTGTTTTGCCTTAAACCTTATCACTTAGGGGTATGGAAAATATATAGTAGCCCATTCTCAAACCTACTGAATACGCATATCAAATTTGGTAAAAATCGGTAAAGCCGTTTCTGAGGAGTACGGTAACTAACATTGTGACATGGAAATTTTATATATTAGATTATGCTGCCTACAAACAATGTCTGATTAAAAATAGTCTCCATATAAATCCATTTCACTCACACGTATTGTAAACACTCGTGCATTCATTACGCCGTCGTTTGATAAGCGCATCAGTAGCGACGATTGAATATGTGCTATAGTCATTAGGGATCGATCGATTACGTATGGCGATAGATATTGCGATTTGTGATATCTGCTGACAGTTGGGTAGTGAAAAGATACAGTCTAACTTTCAATTGCGACATAGTTATAATGTTTAGTAATTATGTAGCTGAATACCAGTATTTTACATGGAGCGACGGCTTATTTGAACTCCCCAACCCAGTTACTGGGTAATACGATAACCCTTGGAAGGACCGGTTGTCAGACTCTCGGGGTTCTGACGACCCGTCAAAACTGCTAAAGATCCAAGAATGATAGCTGAGACCAACAGCATAACGTAGTGTCCGAGGCACGGAGGTGTCTGGGTATGTAAAGATCACCCATCCACGGAGCAACCACGGCAAGCGCAATCTGATCGATCCACCCGAGTGGCTAATAACTAGCAACAAACTGACAATGAATATCAGAGAGTTAAAATCAACAACGAGCAGTGGGCAATTGCTCGCAGAACAGATGGCCGATGGGGCCGAAAGGTTCTGGAGTGGCGACCGCGTACCGGAAGACGTAGAGTGGGAAGGCCTCCCACAAGTTGGACCGATGACCTTGTGAAGGCCGCCGGTATCCGTTGGATGTGGGAAGCACAAGACCGGTCAAAATGGAGGAGCCTAGGGTAGGCCTATGTCCAGCAGTGGACGTCTTTCGGCTGAAATGATGATGATGAAAATCAACAACGTATGAATCCCATAAAGCGGTCTCTTCCTTTCAGCCTTTCAAAGCACTTGTAAAAAGGAAAGAGATACCCAGCGATAGTTTATGGTTTGTATGGATTTGCTCCTTGTCAGACCAATTAATAACTTAAAAAGAAGCGTTAGTCTGAGTCATAAGTTTCAGTTATGATTCCACTCGAACGGGAGCTGGAATTGACCAAATTCCTTGAACACTGTGAGTGGCTGTTTCTATCCCGACGAAAAGCCATACGACGATCATACCTGTATGCGCTATTTGCAAGTGCACCCAAGGACAACCCCTGTCGTGTTGTTGTAGAACATGGAAAGATCGAAGCATGTTACGACCTCCGTCTGAGTACAAAACACAAACCGAAATAAACACAAGAATAGGACCATAACCGTTAGTAATTCTACAGGAGTACGCTTGAGCTATTTCAATGTGTATAAATGTATCTACGTATGTATATCATACAATTGCATTGCGATGGAGCACAACATGTGTGCGTGATATCGACAAGATTGTACAGCTTAACACTTGGGTGAATCGACACGCATTCAATATTAGAAGAACTATACATGCGTTGAGAGTATTGAGAATCTCTGATTGTATCTCTCAGAATACAAACAGATATTGATTGATTACATGTCATAGTTATTGAAGGCTAAATATGTTGTAGGAATAAACATTGTCAAATCTGCAGAGATATCTGTCTTAACAACCAAGTACAATTCAAATAACTGATTTAGGATAATTGAAATAGAGAATATTTTACTGTACAGGGATTATTTTCCGGTACGGTAAGCAGGTTCACAGATTAACACCGAGTTCGGACGACCTAAAATATTACATTCCTAAAGTGTAACCAGGTACACTTACAATGTATAATTTGCCAACTAGTCATATCTTGGGATACAAATTCGATAGTGTAGACTAAAGAGTTGATTTCAGGCGTGGTATGGTATGTCTGATGTGTGTGTGTGAGGTGAGTGGTAGGTGTGTATAAGTGTGTTTGATTCGGTGTCTTGTTGATTCAGGGTTATTATATAAATTGTTCCGACTCCACTTAAATCAGAAAGCTACTGCTAACAGTTGTTTAAATTACAGTTTTAATTAAATCTTAAAATAATGTTGAATCAGATTCTTCCTTTTAGATTAAGCGCTGAAATAACTAACAACTGCAGTGAAAACATTTACAGCAAGGCAATCCGGAAGATCTAACAACTAAAACAAAGATTACCTACAGTTCGTTTTAAGTTAACTTGCACGATTAAACTTGGCAGTGGATTTAGTGCTTTGAACTATGTCGAAGACACGTAGTCTATTATGTTTTCTTTCAAAAAATGTTCCTTAAAGTTTCTTATTTGGCTTGAAAAGCATCACTAAGAAGAATTATTTATTTTTCAAAAATATACCTACAGCGATTTAAATACCATGGTGGTTTTTTTTTTTTTTTTGTGAATGGCATCTCGAAGTTGACCTTGAGAGGCCGTGACTGCTCAACCGGACTTTCCTGTGAAGGTTTTTAGGATTCTAAAAGCCTCCAGCCAGGGCGTAAACCTACTTAAACCTAAAACGACTGCGCACTGAGGGCACCCCCTGTGGGGTACGAACCTCGGCTCAGGGAGTCGCTGGCGGGGGGGGGGGGGGGGGGGGGCGCAGCTAGTACTACTGGGGACAGGCTGGATCAAGATACCATATGATACTTTATTTTGTGTTCAGATTTTGAGCATCTGTGTCAGAATTAGACATACAATATCTGTATTTCACACACACTCTTCCCTTGTTGCAGTCGAAAACTACTTGTTTGGTCCATTGATCGGGGCGAGCACGACCTACTGTGACATCGCTTGAGTTAAATGTGAAATTAAATTAATGGGAAAACTTTTCTAATAAATCATTATTTTAAGCTATTGCTATTACATAATTCAAAGTCATGGTTGTATTATGTCTGAGACTTAGATAATTTTGAATTACATACTTTAATTTTTTATCATCCGATATAAAGTAAATAATTGATCAACTTGATGACAACATTTTCGGTACCTATTACAATCACAATACATTCTAGAAATAAAATGGTTAGGTACATATTTCTCACTAAATTTTTTCTTGCTATTTATGTATTTAATACATTAAGGAAACAAATGAACAGAGGCGGGCTTAATTCTATTGGCCTATTTTTGGCAGTTTACAAACCTTTGGGTGATACATATCTAGATAAAACAGTGTTAGTAGGTGTAATTACGACAAATGATCAGATGGATACAAATTTATTTAAATATTAGCTTTCGCCAGCGGTTTCACCCGCGTGGAGGTCGAAAATGATGCCACGGGACGTATAAAAATCTTATATGTTAAGCTAGGTTATAATCTATCTGTGTGCCAAATTTCATCCAAATTCGTTCTGCCGTTGCTGCGTGATTGAGTAAGAAACATCCAAACATCTAAATATCCAAACTTTCACGTTTTGAAATTATTAGTGTGATTGTAGGATTCACCTACTAAGAACCCCCTACACGCCCATCCATCCCTATTCATATGTGTCCTATTTCTATTGCAATATGTAATAAAACCCTTGCTATAGTGACGTAGGTAGGATGTGTCAGTGTCACTGTACTTATCTGTACATCGTGGCAGTCACGACGAATGGTTTTAAGCTGTTTGCAGACTACACGTTTTACTCGAAATTTAGAGGTAGACCAATTAGCATGTTCGTGTAGTGGAAAGATTCACGTAGCTTTAGTCTGCAGCTTAGATGAAACGTTGTAACAATTAAATTGGATGTTTTATCATGCACGTTTTCACATTTTAATTAAACATTAGTAAGCAATCTTAACTTAACTTAACTTAACTTTTTAAATTGCTAATAAAAACGCTATTAAGTGTTAAAGTTAAACAAACAAACCCGTTTTTAATGCGCTAAGAGTCAAGTTACAGAAAAAATAATATTTCCATACATACATAAACTCACGCCATCTTCCAATGGGGGTAGGAAGAAACTAAAGAACGCCACCTTCTACGATCCTTACATACTCCTTTTGCCTCGGAAACGTTCATACTGAGCTGCCAGGGGTACGGGTTTGTTCGAAAGAGATACCGCAGGCCCTGGCATACAGGCTACTGAGGGAACACGGGTGGGTTTTAGTCAGTAAAAGTCTGACACGCCCTCCTGCTCCACCCAGAGCGGGAGAAGTTATTTGATAATTTCTGACACAAAAAAAAAAATCTTTTATACTGAGGCCCTAGTGTGAGTTTTTTTTAACCACCTCGATCTAATGCACCGAGCGCGTTCCGCGTTCCGATTGGCCCTGGATTGGAGGACCAATCGGAGCGCCGAACGCGCTCGATGCGTTAGATCGATATGGCTAAAAGAAACTCACACTAGGGCCACTGGTCATACACGCACGCCGGTTGCAAGTACTACGTACCTGAACTTTCTGAAGAAGATATTTCACTATTATGTCCACCTAGGGCATCCAGTCACATCAGCTTGTAAATACCTTTTGTTAGTCGCCCTTCATTCAATTACTAGCTTCCGGCTGGGGCCGCGGGAAGATACTACCGGGGCTAAAAAGTATCCTATGTATTAATCTAGGTTATAATCTACCTGTGTGCCAAACTTCATCCACCTCCATTTAGTAGTTTTTACGTGAAAGAGTAACAAATATCCATACATATAAACTTTCGCGTTTATAACATTAGTAATGATAATTTTTGTCTGTTTGTCTGAATGTATGTTCTAGCATCACGCGAAAACTACGAAACAGATTTTGTCCAAATTTCGCATAGATATTCCCTATGTTAGAAGATTAGAAAATTGCGGAGAGTTACAGATTTAACCACTCAAAAGATTTTCATCACCTTTTCCATTATGGACCTAAGCAGCAGTAATGGACATCCGTAGGAGAACCAAGGTAACCGACACAGCTCGAAGAATTGCCAAACTTTAGTGACACTGGGCATTCACATTGTTCGCAGTACAGATGGCCGATGAGGCTGAGAGGTCCTGGAGTGGCGACCGCGTACTAGAAGACGTAGAATTGGAAGACCTCCCACAACGTGGACCGATGACCTTGTAAAGGCTGCAGGAATCTGCTGGATACGGGAAGCACAGAACCGGTCGAAGTGGCCGAGTTTGGGGGAGGTCTATGTCCAGCAGTGGACGTCTTTCGGCTAAAATAATGAAAATGACTAACAATGAGACGAGATGCTAATGTGTCCTGTTTCAAAACGCATTTACGTAGGAATTACAAAAACCGGATGAAAGGAAATCCAATGTCCTTATCGACACTTAATACCCTCCATTAGATAGATACCTATCGTAGCTATCTATGTCAGTGTCAGTTCGTATAATCTACAGTAGCGAAGCTACTTATCTACGTGCATAATGCATAAAGTAGATAATCCTCGGTGAGATGTCCACGAGTGGCTTTCTGTTATGAACTCTGTGTGATTTTAGTATAGCTTGATTGAGTGTGTTTATTTTATTTTATTTATTCAGGGACAATAAACAGCTACAATATGTGTTTAAACAAATAAAAATTAATACAAAATTTTAGCAATACTGCAGCCCACTACATTATCCGCAAATTAACAAAAGAAAGTTCAAAAAATAATGAATGCCACTAGGTAGGCAATAAATAATTTAAAACATCACAAAAGTAAATATAATTAATTACATCATGCAAAATAGAAATTCAAACTGATTGATTGCTTGGCAAAAAAGTAATAATTAATATCCGCAAATTAACAAAAAAAAAGTTCAAGAGATAATGAACGCCATTAGGTAGGCAATAAATAATTTAAAACATCACATTATTAAAAATAATTAATTAAATCATGCAAAATAGAAATTCAAAAAGATTGATTGCTTGGCAAAAAAGTAATAATTAACACTAAAAAATAATAAAGTCACAAGATAAAGTCTAAACTAGCTTACATTCCTAATAACATTATTGGTTAATAATAAGATTCATGACATTACATTTAAATTTAGATTTCGAGCATACAAAAATATCAATATTAACAAAATTACAATTATAAGATTCAACCATACGACGGATAGGGCAGCGCAAACCAGAATTAGTTCGACAGGTATTGACGGCAAATAGGGTTCCTGCACGGATACTACGTACATTAACAGTGCGTGGAACTACATAACATAGTTCTAAATCACCATGAACAATACCATACAGTACAGAAGCCTCTAGATACTTACGTCTAGATACTAGGTTGACCTGCCTGTATTTATCAAGTAATTGTGAATATGACAAATACGTTTTGTGGCATCTGTAATGCATGGCTCGTAGAAACTTACGCTGGACTTTTTCAATCTCGTCTATGTATTTCTGATAAAACGGGTTCCAGATAGGGATAGGTTCCAAATATTCTAATTGTGATCGCACAAGAGTCTTGTATAGGTAAAGGTATGTAGAGACCCGCTTGAACTCAGTTGCCGATCGCATAACGAAACCATACATCTTAAATGCTTTATTTACAATGTTTTCTACGTGTTGGTTGAGGGACAGTTTATCATCAATTAACACACCAAGATCTCTCACAATAGATACATTACTGAGTGTTGTGTGGTTCAATGAGTATTTAAAGTTAATTACTCTTTTATTCTTAGTGAAATTGATGCAATTGCACTTGGAGAGACTGAGGTGTAGCTTATGGTTGAGACAGTAGTCAGCGAGGCTGTCCAGATCTTTTTGAAACAGTCGACAATCCTCAACAGTCTGTATAGATCTATAAGCTTTTAAGTCATCAGCGTATACCAGAAACTTAGTATTTTTGAAACATTTGCTTATGTCATTGATATAGAGAATAAACAAAAGCGGTCCCAAGATTGAGCCTTGTGGAACACCCGAGGTTATATGCACTGCATTAGACTGATGACCATTCACGACAACCTTTTGTGTTCTATTTTTAATATAGGATGAGAACCAGCGAAGCAAATTTCCTCGTATACCATTAAACGCAATCTTATTCAGAAGAATTTCATGGTCGATCTTGTCAAAAGCTTTTTTGAAATCGGTGTAAACAGCGTCAACTTGCAACCGTCTGTCCATATTTTCAAAAAGATAGTTGGAAAAAATTAATAAATTTGTAACAGTCGAACGTCGCTGGACAAACCCATGTTGCTCTGGGATGATGACGCTGTGTAAGATTGGATAAATTTCATTGTGCACGAGTCTCTCAAAAAGTTTTGACAAGGTCGACAGTATCGAGATAGGCCGGTATTGCTCTACGTCATGTTTAGAGCCATTCTTGTGTACAGGCGTGATATTCGCCTGTTTCCATTCATCCGGGAAAACCCCCTCGCTTAAACATTTATTGTAAATAATATAGAGTTTAGACCCTGGTGACGAGCTTTTTTTTTTTTTTTTTCTTTTTTTTTTTGGGTGGGAAATCATCAAATAACTTCTCCCGCTCTGGGTGGAGCAGGAGGGCGTGTCAGACTTTTACTGACTATAACCCACCCGTGTTCCTTCAGTAGCCCTTAAGCCAGGGGCTGTGGTGTCTCTTTCGAACAAACCCGCACCCCTGGCAGGCATCGGCCCTTGCGGGCCCATCATTTTTTGTGCTGACATCTCTTTGAGGCACGCGTGGAACACAACGCGCCGTCGACTTGGGCTTGGTCCTTACCGGACAGCGAGCTACCCATTACTCGCCGTCCGCAAGCCCATGCCTACGGTGGCCGGAAATCGGCCTGGGATTCCCGACGCCCAGGGCGTCTCCGTATCCTGCGGCGGCTGGGGTCGCGAGGGCGCATATGCTGCCTCTCCCTCACGTGCGCCGCCTCCCTCTTCGCGAGCATCACTGCTTCGCTGAAGGAGGTGACGGCTCCCCATGCCCTCTCGCTCCGTACCATGGCCTGGACCAGGGCCGGACGCGAGAGATCGCCGCCGCCGATCGCCTCCACGAGGACACGGCGGTGCTCCGCCCAAGCAGGGCAGACCGCCACCGTGTGCTCCACCGTGTCCTCAGGGCGATCTTCGCAGTGGAAACACCCGGGCGTTTCCTCCCGCCCTATCCGAAACAGGAACCTCCCGAAACAACCGTGTCCGGTGAGGACCTGCGTCAGGCGGAAGGTGAGGACGCCATGCCGCCTCTCAAACCACTCCTCAAAGAGGGGACTTACCGCCGCAATCGTGGCGTGCCCAACCCTGGTGACGAGCTCAAGCGACATCGACGCCAGATAAATTAAAAAAAAAAAAAAAACAAAAAAAAAACAGGATACATTTTTAACCAGTGCGCAAACTGTAACCATGAATTCAATATAATTATCATTCTAGACCCCCAACGCAGAAATTTTACGCAGGACATACAAAAAAAAAAAAAAAAAACTGCAGTTTCAATAAACTGCAATACATTTTGACCGTGTACGTATTGCACTTTTCTATGAAGTAGCTGAATTTTTTTTTGTGTATCCGGCGAAAAATTTCTGCGCAGAAATTTACATACTTACTAGTAAAATTAAAAGTAGTAGTAGTGGTATTAGAAGTTAAAGTTTGCACACTGGTTCAAAATGTATCCTGTATACAATGAACAATCAGTTTATATAATAAATAAAAGTAAAACAAAATTGAAATAAAATAAAATGCAAAAAGTTAGTTAATAGATAGAACATTATAAAAACTTTTTAACAAAAAAAATAAACCGCCGAAAAACCGAAAAGTAAAAAATAATAAACTAGCTTTGTCCAACCCCAATAACTAAGTTCGGAAGGCGGTGACATATAATTAAATACATATCCAAAGTCACCGACTTCCGAACTTAGTTATTGGGGTTGGACAAAGCTAGTTTATTATTTTTTACTTTTCGGTTTTTCGGCGGTTTATTTTTTTTGTTAAAAAGTTTTTATTTTATAATTTTTTGTGGCTATAATCTACTAATTACTACATGCTTAATTTTTGATTTAATACACAACTCTATTAAAATCTGTGAGTAAACAATCAATCATCCCCTGTTTTCTTACCCTTAGGGTTGGAATTTTTCTTCGAAATTTATATGGGACCAACTTCAAGGTATATCCTTTCCAATAAAAAAAGAATTATCAAAATCGGACTACTCTGGAAAAAGTTATGCGTGGTCATACATAAAAAAAAAAAAAAAAAAAAAAATATACGCGTCGAATTGAGTAACCTCCTCCGTTTTTTCGTCGGTTCAATAAAATAAAATAAAATGGTTAAAAATTCTAAGATATGGGTAGCATATGTGTGTGGTGAGATGTGTGATGGGTGTGTGGATATAGGTGTGTAAATGTCTGTGCTGCCTGTGTCTGTATGATAAGTTATATTACTAATAACCTATTAGGCAGACTCAGGCAAATGAAAGAATTGCATGGTTTAGAGCATAGAGCACGCACGAGTTACAGTTGACAGACACGGAAACAAGTGACGCGCGCGCCTGCCGCTTGCTCACTCGAGACCGTGTCGGGGCCTTAGGTACACGGCACTGGTTCTTTACGGTACGGCATATAAACCGCGCCGTAGATAAAACATGATTGCCAAGAAAACGTGTGTGTACAAAGGGCCTTATCGTTTTTAGTGATAAGGATGTCCTGACCCATGATTCATTTGTTTTTGCTTGTAAACGATTACAAGTACTCAACTATGAGTTGATAGTCCCTCTCCTGTCCCACTCCTCAAGGAGTGGCTTGAGAGGCGGCATGGCGTCCTCACATTCCGCCTGACGCATGTTTTCACCGGACACGGTTGTTTCGGGAGGTTTCCGTTTCGAATAAGGCGGGAGGAAACGCCTGGGTGTTTCCACTGTGAAGATCGCCCTGAGGACACGGTGGAGCATACGGTGGAGGTCTGCCCGGCTTGGGCGGAGCACCGCCGTGTGGTGGAGGCGATCGGCGGCGGCAATCTCTCGCGTCCGGCCCTGGTCCAGGCCATGGTACGGAGCGAGAGTGTATGAGTAGTCGTCACCTCATTCTACGAAGCAGTAATGCTCGCGAAGAGGGAGGCGGCGCACGTGAAGGAGAGGCAGTATATGCGCCCTCACGGCCCTAGCCTCCGCACGAGACGCTCCGGGCGTCGGGAATCCCAGGCTGATTCTCGGCCACCGTAGCCGTGGGCTTGCGGATGGCGAGTAATGGGTAGCTCGCTGTCCGGTAAGGACCAAGCCCAGAAGGCCAATTCTCGTAATTAAAACCGTTCAAAATCTAGTCGCAGTGTCATCTCAGCGACAAGCAAATGTCAAAAATGTATGAAAAATCGAGGTATTTTTGACAGATTGACACTGAGATCAGACTGTGAACGTTCTTAAAATTAGTAGAATTGCCCCTCAGGTCGACGGCGCGTTGTGTTCCACGCGCGCCTCAAAGAGATGTCAGCACAAAATGACGGGGCCCGCAAGGGCAGATGCCTGCCAGGGGTGCGGGTTGTTCGAAAGAGATACCGCTGCCCTTTGGCACACAGGCTACTGAGGGAATAGGGGTGAGTTTTATTCAATAAAAGTCAGACACGCCCTCCTGCTCCATCCATAGCGGGAGAAGTTATTTGATGATTTCCCACCCCTATGAGTTGATACATAAGTTGGCTTTTCAGCTTTTCTACAATGATAAATCGATAAAAGAAAAATTGCCAGAAGGAGTGAGTGTCATTTTGTCGGTAAAGGCTCCCGAAGACAGGCGTGATGCATAATCGCGACGCAACCCTCAATTTCCATAAAGTTTTCTAGTTAATAGTCGGGCTATCGCGTGGTGCTTGTTTGCGGGAGCCATAAGCTATTAAACACATCGTCTTTTTTTGTTTTTTGTTTTGTGCATGTACTATGCATAAATCCCCATCCCATCCACCACCATTCTATACCATGTCCATCCCTCTGACATGAGCAATACGCACACGGTACATTCAGGTCAAATAGGGTATTTTCCGATTTCATAAAAACTATTTTAATTTGAAGATTGGGACGATATATTTAACAGAAAAATAAAAATAAATTTATTAATACACAATTTCTCACATAAAAACGATTTAAATCTAATTTCTTTCTCGTTGTTTTGAATTTACGATGACTTTTTATCACGTGACATGTGACGTGAACTTTGTGTAAACGGCACCGGTACAAATACTTAGTTTGGCGCCGTTTTAGAAGTATTTGTGCACAGAGGCACCGCACACCAGTAATATCACTTTATATCCATAAAAAATCTTGTTAATTATAAACTCGACATTCACTTATTTACTTACTAACTACTTTAGTTTACACAAAGTTGACGTCGCGTGATAAAAAGTCATCGTAAGAAGCGTTTTGGCGGTAAATTCAAAACAACGAAAAATGAATTTGGTTTAAATCGTTTTTAATTGAGTAAATGGATAGAAATCAATTTATTTTTATTTTTCTGTTACATATCTCGTTCCAATCTTAAAATTAGAATAGTTTTTGAAAAATTGGAAATTACCCTATTGGATATATTTACATGTTACTGGTGTGAATTCGCAAAAGTACTATTGTTTAAATTATGTTACAAACAATGGTCTTTGTTGTGCTTTAAATTTAATATCGCGTGTGTGACTTTGCTCTCGCATTAGTTTAAGTACCTGTTAGGATAGTTTTTTGGGGTTTTAATTAATTATAAAAAATAAAATTAAAAATACTTACTAACTTAGGCATGGAATATAGTGCGGATCTCAAAGCGGCTAAGCTTGACTTACGGGGATAATGATAATGGATTTTATGTCTAAGGCACTTTTTCCACCGCAGGCGATATACGAGAAGCGAATAGAGCTTGCTAACGCTTGCACTTAGCGTGATTACTCGTTTCTTCTTATCGTATCGATGGCAAAAGATTAAAACATTTTTGGCCAAAAATTCAGAATCGCGAACTCCACTTACTGACGCAGTCATAAGAACGTCAAATGCACAAGTAACGGGCCTACGGCGCAGAATGTAAGGCGAGTCATTACACGCACGCATATACAGACGTTTTACTTTGTCTACATTATTTTATCACCACTGCTCTTAAAACGGTGAAGGAAAACATCGTATGAAAACCGGCATGTCCTAGAACCAAAATCCCGAAGATATGTGACATTTACCAAACCGCACTGAGCCCGCGTAGTGGATTATGGCCCACTCCCTCTCATCGGAAGGAGGCGTGTGACTCAGCAGTGGGAACATTATAGGTTGACAATGATGATGCGTATAGAACCTCTGAGCGAGTGTTCTGCCTCGCCAGTACTCGCTGTGATAGCTCTTGTCGCTGCGACAAATGGCCACTCGCTGGTGGTGTGAACAGTCATCGATCAACTATTTATGTACGGTCAACTGTGCCATTTTACTTGACATAGCAACTATCCCCATGAGTATTGTACTTAAATTTCTCTCGAACTAAAAATGTAATACCGCCATTTGTTATCAAAGCGACATAGAAGTAGAATAATCTACTATTTGAAACGGATTTTTAGTAATTGCTCATGGAAAGTAAAGATACCACAGGTGTCGGTACTTACCGCTGTACCGCGCCTTATTTATGGGCGCGACGCGACGGGGTAGCACGCAGGCCTCTGGTTCGTCAGTGCAAGCTGCTTATTCGTCACCACTCACAACGTCCGTCCCCCGCCTCGCCGCGCATACCTAAGGCGCGGTACAGCGGTATCGGTCAGACTATACTTACACGGACATATAGGCCTTTTAACGTTTCTTGATAGAGACAATCGTTGATAGCTAGTTCAAGACTAGCCTCATTTGCAGGACAGGTGCTTAAAGACCTCCACCTAAAACCGTGATGTACCACAGCGTTGTGCCGTCGACTTATGTTTTTTTTTTTTGTTTCAGAGCGCAATGTGACGTTTCTGCCTGGATTTTTCATTTAAAACAAAGGCAGAAAAGTAGCACAAATAATTTTCTGTGTGAAAAAGTGCCTTTGTCCAGTACTGGGTCAGTTTCGAGCTGCTGTACTGGATTATAAGCCCACGTTCCCACGGACTTAACTAAACCGCACTGGGATTTTTTCGCGCGATTCCCCCGTTATTTATAAACGCTGCTAAAAGTTAAGTAATGATTAGCGACTGATTAACCATACATTTTTGACGTTTAAACAACTCTTAACTTTAATCATCGTTTATGAATACACCCCTACTACATCTTCATCGCACCGTTTAGCGCCGAGAGTCTAAACTCGATCAGTGTATTCTAATGCACTCTATTGCATTCTCAATGCTCGGTTTAACACATAGAGTTGAAAATCCATTGAGCAATAAAATGCCGCTGCAATATTTTTACGTCCACGTGAACGTGGCTAAAACGCGTCGTACCGCGTCGCGTTCTGTGTATAGAGCACCTTAGATTCCTAATAAATACAAAATCCTGTCAACACTGATCTCGTATCGTTAAGCTTCAAAATAAATTGGATGCTACTTTATTTTGTGCCTTCCCGATTAGTTTTGTAGCCTCAAGCGCTTTTTAACGATTAAAGGAAAATTGAAAAGAAAATTCCAGAAAGTATCAAAACAGGTATTAGTTTGAGTTTCGATAGCAACCTACTCAAGTTTTTCTTCGTTCATCGCGTGTTTTTTTTACTCAAAGATAAGATTTACTTAGGCCCTGTGGTATATAATTGCCGTATGTACGTATGTAGGGGTCTATCAGACTCTTACTAAGAAAAACAAAATCCACACACATAAAAAAAAAAATGCTTTGGCGTCTAAGCTCTATCTTTCCAATCGTATAATGTTAGGTATACGCAGGAGATCATAAGCTTATGTTTATTATTATTTATGTTTTTACGGACGTGTACCATTACCTACGACATATCAAGCTATAGATTTCAAGTTTTAGCTGACATGGTATCATCATCATCATCATCATTTCAGCCGGTAGACGTCCACTGCTGAACATAGGCCTCCCCCAATTTCCCAATTTTCACAATTTGGGGACGCAGGGTATAATTTCTTTAAAAATAAATGATTTAAAGGCTTTTCGTACGCTGAGAAGTCAGCTTATTCTGAAAATGTATAGCTTGATGTCGTCGTGTGTAGGTACCACGTTTTTGGGATAATCGGAAAAGTCTACCTTCGTTATAAAACAAACCAGAAACTTGATTTTTAGTCTGTCGAGTTACTGAAATTATGAAAAAAAACATTAAGGCACCGGATACCTACTGATTAGTAGGTTTGATATAAAAAAATATAGATACACTATTTGGAGACTGAAAGATTTTTTACTTATATTACAAATTAAAATATAAAAACGCAATCGAATCTGCATAAGCTTAATCATATTTTTGTTCAAGATATCTTCTGAATATCAAATACACCAATAATCTATTCCTCAGGTTTCGTGGTTAAGTTTCTATGACGATACACTAAAATATTTTAATGGCACTTCTTTTGTATTGTACATTGACAGATGACATGTAGGTTACATGTCATCTTTGCCATTATGAGACAAAATAGGTTAAGTCTTCAACATGTCATCATAACCAACATCATATTTGACTACACAACATGATTTTGCGTTGTAAATGGATACTCACAAACACACATACAAATACACTTCCATACAAGCATACTCTCTCTGACACACGTACACTTACATGTAGTGCACGCTCAAAATTGTTATGTGTTTTTAGCCTAAGCAAATAATAGCCAAATTAAATCGGATAAGTTATTCTCCATTAATACAAACAAAAAGACACAGAGTCATGCAGATACGAACGAATGTTATAAAATTTATAAGTAGAAAAAGAAAGACATTTTGATTCTGATAAGGATGTACACACACGAGAGTCATGTCATGGACGTCTAGACTTCAAATGACCTCTAATAGCTTGTACATTATATCATAACATGTGCCTTAATATCACAGACGACCCTCGAAAGTTTCCTCAAAGGTCAATAAACTGATAACATATTTGTTAATCAATAATAAAGTAACAACCAACAGTACCGTTGGTACCAAAAACCGTAAACATTGAAATACAAAAAAACTAAAGATACAGTATCGAACAAAAGTAACACTCAAAAATGTCCCCAATTATACGTCAGTGATTATGGATATGGTCAAACACATTTTCTTGCAAACTCAACCTTACACGCGTGACTTAAAGTGGTTTTTACAAAGTAATGTCCAAAAAGACTGACTGAAAGATGACTGAAGATTTATATGACCGATTTGACACGTGCGCTCATTGCGTCCTATTATGCGGACGTTTTTGACGCAAATTGTGTGTCTTGGGTTTTTTGTATATCAATGACCGTAAATAACGAAATGAACGTGGCTAAGCTGTCAAAATTGAATGAAATTGTGATCAATTGCTATTTAATGTATGTTATGCAATTACCCTGCTTTAAATCTGTTATTCCATGTCAGGCTCTGCAGATATGATTTATTCGGAGTCCGAGCGAAAAAGTCCGTCCATCTAAGTCCTTTTATGGCCTCGAGCGATGCGATTAGGCGTGTAGGTCGTGCCTACTGGGTATTGGGGTCCAAAATGTCACTTAAAAAGGTTTTTTTTTCTTTTTATTCAAAATTTAAAACATGTGTTTTAGTGAATGGGTTTTTAAACGTATTTTTATCAGTAACTAGCTTTTGCCAGCGGCTTCGCCCGCGCGGAACTTTCATTCCCTATTTAACTCCCTTAGGGGTTGAATTTCGAAACATCCTTCCTTATTCCTTGTCTACACTATAAAAGGGAACCTCTGTGCAAAATTTCAGCTTTCTAGGTCCAAGGGTTTGGCCTGGGCGTTGATGAGTCAGTCAATCAGTCAGTCAGTCAGGACTTGTCTTTTTATTTATATAATATATATAGATAGGGTACTGTCGATACATGTAAGAATAAAACAAATATTTCTCGAAGGCACAAGAAATCAATTTTCACATATTTCCTGTTTTCTCGAAGCATTAATTTGATGAATTACCGCTTGTTAGCTAACGTGGGCAGAATTAAGCCATCAATCTTTAGTTAAATTGATTACCTATTCGTAACTTCCGAGTCACCAATAACTTCTATGGTAAACATAATATTTTTTCCACAAGAAGAGCAATTCTAGAATAAGATACCACCGATTTCATCTATAATTCAGAATATCAGGGTCACAAGTAGAGGGGCTTGTGGCTAAATAACATAAGCCGCACGGGTCGATCGATCAGGTTAAGCTACGCTTGCCGCGGTTGGTCCGTGGATGGGTGACCATCTTTACATACCAAGATCCCTCCGTGCCTCGGAAAGCACGTTAAGCCGTTGGTCCCGGCTGTCATTTGTGGATCTTTGACAGTCGTTACGGGTCGTCAGAAGCTCGAAAATCTGACAACCAGTCTTACCAAGGGGTATCGTATTACCTAGTAACTGGGTTGTGGAGGTCAGATAGGCAGTCGCTGCATGTAAAATACTGGTATTCAGCTGCATCCGGTTAGACTGGAAGCCGACCCCAACGTGATTGGGAAAAGGCTAGGCAGATGATGATCAGGGTCACAAGTAAATTCAGCTAAGTCTACGTTCACACGGACTTAATAATATCGTGGCGGGATTTTTTCGCGCACTAAACCTCCAACGAGCGCACTGCTCAACGCCGAGAGTTTTAAACGTTTTTCGACATGCTGAAATGTAATGTGTTAGATTCTCAATGCTTACCGATAGTAGGAATTTCAGTGCGCGATGCAATCTCGCCACAATATTATTTTTTATGTCCGTGTGAACGTCGACTATTCAGAATATACAGGTCACGAGAGATTTCATCTTTGTTCCAAACACAATTTAATATTGAAATCACAATTTACATTTTCAACAGTTTTTTTTTTTTTAAGAATTCAATCTCTTGTGAGAAATAGAAGAGGTTATTGGAATTTTTTATCCACTAAAAATTTTATTTGTAAAGTTTTATTTACTTTACCAGCAGAAAAAGCCGCCAAGTGCGAGTTGGACTCCTACACGAAGAGATTCGTACCAATGTACAGAGGCCAGCACATCAAGCTACCCCAATCTGTCAAATTTCTTTGATAGTTTTTCAAGTTTATTACAAAGGAATAAGGTTTATGTTCAATTGGGAAAATTTTACAGTTTGGGATAACTTGACCTGATGGCGACTGTACAATATTTAACACTTGTATATTTTTTTAAACCCCTTAAAAATATATAAATTTGTTTTATTTTTATTATTTATTATTATAGCGGTCTTAGTAGTGCACACTCAGTAAACATTTTAAGTGTCTAATAGGTATTAGAAAGAGAGCAGTGGTGGCCAAGTGGTAACGGCCGCGACTAACGAGTTGTAGGTCGTGAGTTCGAACCCAGCCAGGCGCTTTACTTTGTGTAAATTATTTCATCACCACTGCTCTCAAAAACGGAAGGAAAACATCGTGAGGAAACCGGCATGTCCTAGAACCAAAAATTCGAAGACGTGACATCTACCAACCCGCACTGGGCCCGCGTAGTGGATTACGGCCCACTCCCTCTCACCGAGAGGAGGCCTGTGTCCCAGCAGTGGGAACATTATAGGCTGATGATGATGAATAGGTATTAAAGTTCAAAATATAGAACCTTGTGAAAGAGGAGCTGCGGACGGTCGCACAGGGTTCCGTATACCTTCATCACCACGAAAGAAAAACTCTAACGATCAGATATACAGGAAAAGGTTTTATCCAGTGAGTGCTGACTTTTACCAAATGATGACGTTTATCATAGTTGCGTATGTAGATAATAATAATAACAATTAAACCTTTTATAATTCATCACCCCTGCCCGTTCCGTTCCGTATGTTGCCTTCCCGTGGGTGTCGTAGAAGGCGACTAAGGGACTTACTAGAGAATGGGCAGCAGTGTTCTCTATGCATTTTACCACCATACTGCGATCGCCAACCATTCTTTGTGCATCCAGAAAATGTTTTGCTTGCTATGTTATGAGATGATGCACCAGAAATTAGGTCTTAGCGAAGAAATTTGAAGGCTAGGATATGAGGATATGAGGATAGAGACCAAAGGCAGGAAAGTACGTCAGTTTCAGCACCCTGCAATTGAAATCGAGGTGTCACGTTATTACTATTTAATAGACTTGTCAAAAGACCCGAGCCACCGAGCCACCAATGACAATGAAATACAATGACGTTTGTTTTTTTATTGGGTGGGAAGTCATCAAATAACTTCTCCCGCTCTGGGTGGAGCAGAAAGGCGTGTCAGACTTTTACACTTTTACTGACTAAAACCCACCCGTGTTCCCTCAGTAGCCTGTGTGCCAGGGGCGGTGGTATCTCTCTCGAACAACCTGCACCAAACACAGTGACGGTCAAATCATAGAGAAGACCTGCCAAGCGTGGCGATTATAGCAAAACCCCCCTTTTGAGGGAGACCTATGTCCAGCAGTGGACGTCTTTTGGCTGAAATGATGATGATGATGATTCTCCTGCCCGTATCTAAATATGTTTTTTTTTTTTGAGTTTCATTTCTATGTATGGGGTACCCCCAAAATTATTTAATTATTATTGTTTTTTTACTATTTTTATGTGAAAATCTTAATGCGGTTCACAGAATACATCTACTTACCAAGTTTCAACAGCATAGTTCTTATAGTTTCGGAAAAAAGTGGCTGTGACATACGGACAGACATGACGAATCCACATGGGTTCCGTTTTTTGCCATTCGGCTTCGGTATAATCATACCGAAATCTTTTTGCAAGTAATACATAAGAAACTATCGCAAAACTATCAAGTTCTATATTATCATAAATATTGCACCATATCGAGTTCAGTCACTCTGCTTAATAAATACCAATTCTTTCAAAAACAGCTGCACTTTCATACTCTTCAGAAAATATTTGATGAAAACCCAACAAATGGTCAACATTTTTCTTTCTATACTTATTCAAACTTCTACACTTTATTTTGACAGTACGATTACATTCGCACACTAATGATGTAATCCATCACTTTGAAACGTGTTAAATGTTTCAAGATAGTTTTTAACGGTCATTACCGTCATTTCAGTCAACGCCTGAACATTCAAATGTTTACCTAACCTTCTAATGTAACGATGAGATTTATTATAGGCAAAGATATTTTCTAAAAATTCTTTTTTTTTTTGCAAACGGCTGGAAACAACGCTCGGCTAATCAGCCGCCTTGCATTACCACCGCACTGGCACAATAGAAAAGATGCATTCACGGTGAAAGCCTCCCCCGTTTTTCTTCGCTTTTTAGCCCGGATTATCTTAGTTCCGAACCATGCGCATTAGTCCCATTTTGTACCGAGTACGAGTTGCTAACTCCAGTCTATTCTGTGAGACTCGGCCGCGTGGCCGCCTCCATACTGTCGCGTCAGAATGTTCGCAACTTCGAACGCAGCGAGTCTTCGCTTCTTATTTGAAAATATCGAATTTATTTGAATTTAAGTTCGGAATATCGCTAAGTATTCTAAATATAAAAAGTTTTAATAGAATTAAATTGGAATATTGTTGAAATAGTGATGTGCGTGCGTGTTGTTAAGTGAGTGAAGTTTTAAAAACTTTTAGAAAATAATTTCAGTAAAGTTTTACTAAGAATTATTTAAATCTTTGATCTCGTAACTGAATATTAATTGAAAGTACTTTAATTGCTATTTTGGTTGAAGTGCGGAGAGTTTGTTGGCTTTAGATGATTTATGATGCGGACGACATCACGGACTCGGCGGTTCGGAAAATTTTAATGCTTCGTAATTGACGTGACTTTCGGTAAGTAACAAAGTCAGAAAGGACTTAAAATTAATTGTTGGAATTATTAATTTGACAGGATTTGGGAATTTGTAATTTTATCTTCGGATTTGGGTATGACGGTGAGGGTGACTTAACATTGCGTCATCGTTGTATTTTATCATAGATACGTCTATAAAATAAAAAAATAAAAATTTTAAGTGAATATTTTCACAATTCCGTTTTTAGGTAACTAAATATAGATTTAGTAGTATACCAAACCTACAACTTCGAAACATACAACGAATAAAATATACACATCCGTATACAATTTACTGCAAATCACCATACGTTTTGATAACTTCTTTTTTATCACTAAAAATATAAATAAACATGTCTAAACTACAGACCAGATGCAGAATAAATATCGACTACACTGCGTACTAAACAGTAACAGTATTTAAAATAAAACGTTTAAGAAAACAACTTTTTCTATGCACTGTTTGAGACGGAGAGTCTTGCACTTGGCCTACTTTGCATTGGGATTGCCTCGTTCATCAGAACGTACTTGGAAAAGTATTTTTTGTTGGAATATTTTAGTATAATTCGAACTAAAGAAACATTTTACTGGCTTAAATGATATTGATGATATGCTAATTTGATTTTTAAATGTATGATAAGGCGACAAGGGTGTTTAGGCTCTAATCACTATTGTCTCCTAAACATATAAGCATATCACTAAATTGTTTTTTTTTTGTTTTTCAATAGCCTAAACTTTAGGGCATTGATAAAATAAATGAAAATAATTTAGTACTATCTGTCAAAGAAGCGGTTCTGGTAGAAGTGTGTTAAAACTGGCCACAGTGGATTTGGTTTTACAATTTATAGACAGCCTGAAATATAGTGAAACATATGGTTTTACCTAGGTACGTACGGTTTGTATTTCGTGTTTTAGATTATAATTTATTTAGGTTTTGCGTTCCAGTAAAACTGTGTACACCCGAAGCGTATTTTCTAAATGATGTCTCAATAAATCAATCAACTCGGTTCATCGTAGACATAAATTCTTCTCGCAAAAGCAAGGTACAGTTTTACCTAAACAAATAATACGATGGATACTTTCATTCAGATTTGTTTAAAACTTTTAAATTCTTGAAGGCCAAAAAAAAGCATGTTTTAAGAATTCGCTAAGGACATCACTACAGTGTAAAAACAATGTCATTGAGTGTTCGACAATCGTTCTTTTTTTTGAACACGTATTCTTTGTAATTCATAAAAACACCACATCTTTCTTTACGGTGATTTAAAACTCTCGAAAGATAAAAATACATAGTAGGTACTTATCAAAAGATCTTTCTTTTGTTATTCTTTCCACCCGGAATCTCCGTATTTTTCCAAGCATGCGAGGGTCGGGTTGCTGAAGTACGTAATCGGTATTTAATTCTCGTAATAAATATTTATAATAAAAAGAAACATTCAACTAACTTCCTGAAAGAGTAATTATAGTTTCTTGGTACAGCAAGTATTAACATATTGCAGAGATTAGACGGCAATCGTTCTCTGAAATTCATCTCGTTTGAAATTCAGTCGCATCTGGTTACGTTTATAGTCGATCTAGATATTCTATTCTGATCAACACGTCATAGAGGTATCGGTTATCGTCTGATAGGCGACATACTTTAGTGACCATTTCGGACACTGATCTACATGTTCCTCACCTGATCTAAATTGATTCATCATCATCTGCCTACTGCAGTCCACTGCTGGACATAGGCCTCTCCAACTGCACGCCAGTTAGCTCGATTATCAGCAACTCTCATCCAGCTGCTACCAGCCACCAAGATTGTCGCTCCACCTAGCCTGAGGGCGTCCTACCTTACGTTTGCCGATTCGTGGTCTTCACTCAATAAAACGTGTATCCTAACGGTCATCGGATCTACGGCTAATATGGCCGGCCCATTGCCACTTCAGCTTTCTAATTATGTGAGCTATGTCGACAACTGTGGTACTCTGCCGGATAACCTTATACCGGATCCTATCTCTCAGAGATACTCCGAACACAGCTCGTTCATCTGAATTTATTGCCTGATCTCAACTGACAACGATTATAATTATCTACTGTAAAAGTCCCCTGAGCTTGTTTCGCTCTTAGTTGTGGTCCGTATCCCACAGGGGCTGCCCTTAGCGTGTAGTCGCTTAGCTTTAAGTTATTAAGCTCTGGCTGGAGGCGTTATTTTATTGAGGCAGCTATAGGCTAGTCCAGTTAAGCAGCCGACCACCTCCTTGGATGACCTGCCAGATGTCGTTCCCAAATAAAATTTCGCCGTTTCTTCTCAGGGGTTGTTAAATAGGGTAGCTCGACTCCATCCATTTATTTATTTTTTAATACAACTTGTAAAAGATCTTCAAATTTTTACATAATTCAAAAGCGAAGTCTTAAAATAATCCTACTTGTATAGAAAAAAGGAAATAATCACAGGGCATATCAAAAATTTCTTCCGCATCTTTGTCAACAGGAGAAAGAAAGAAATGTCCAAAAGGATGGCAGTGTATTGGCGAACCATCTGGTCACGTGAAGAGTCAACCAATCGCTTGGCAATATCTCGAAACACGACTTGTAAAAGTGTTTCCAATATGCATAATACACAAAATAAACATTTCATATCCTTTCATAGTATCTTTCTATAAAGTTCAATTTGAACCTCACTCAAGTTACGGCACAGTTCGAAAGTAAACTCTTGGTTTTAAGCAAATTATCGAGGATCCACTAAACTGTTCTAACTTTGAAGTGCTGTTTAGACAGTGGGCCCTTTTCACACAATTCAGTAAAATAGGGCTGGTGGGTACTGAGCCGGTACCAAATGTGTTAGGGGAAGGACCTCCAAAATATTACAAGGAGGTTCCGTGTGGCTCCGGACTAAAAGAATAGCCCATTTCTTCCCGTGGGTGTCTTAAAAGGTGACTAACTACTAGAGAATGGGCAGCACCGTTCTCTATACATTTTTAAACCGTACTGTGATCGCCAACACGCCTGCCAAGCGTGCCAATAATGGCACTCCCACCTCCTCTCTGTGAGAGGGAGTGGGCCATAATGCACCACGCGGGCGTAAGTGCGGGTTGGTGGATGTCACATATGTTTTCGAAGTTTTGGCTCTGAGACATGCCAGTTTCCTCGCGACGTTTTCCTTCACCGTTTTGAGGGCAGTGGTGATGAAATAATTTACACAAAGTAAAGCATTTTTCTGGGTTCCATTGGGCCACAACTACTTGCTTCTTATCTTATCTTACAGCTAAAGCTACTATAAATAACTAACACCACTTTTTAAGCTCCATTTTACTGATAACCTTACATTAGACTAGTAAGCTTTCAACCTTTACTGACTCCAACTTTGATCCTATGAGAATTAACACCATCATAGCTTCATAGCTAAACTTTGGGTTTACTACGGTACCTTCACCCCTGCTAACCCTTTGGGGATCAACCATTAACGGTATGTTGATTACCTAGTATCTATTATTATTCCTCGAGGGAAATTAGATTGATGTTTCTTTAATGGCGTGAGGGAAAGCCAAAGGCTAGGCAAATGATGGGTATGCAGATTGCATTTCGGTGTTAAAGGAGACAGTTTCAAATCGGACACATTTATTGATCACTCCACAATTGTAGTTCAATCAAACTGCTTAGCTTATTTCTAATGATGTTCGGTGACTACTTCCAGTCTAAACTGGTGCAGATGAATACTGGTATTTATATTTATTATGCTGAACAAAATGCTGAATATAAATCCTTTTACGATTCGTGATACAAAAAAGAAGGTAAAGGTTTGGGTACTGACACAAGACTACAGCGCAACAGAAAATTTGCTACCATCAACATAAATATATCATCATCATCTGCCTAGCCTTTTCCCAACTATGTTGGGGTTGGCTTCCAGTCTAACCAGATGCAGCTGAATAGCAGTTTTTTACATGGAGCGACTGTCTATCTGACCTCCACAACCCAGTTACTGGGTAATACGATACCCCTTGGTAAGACTGGCTGTCAGACTTTCGGGCTTCTGACGACCCCTTACGACTGTCAAAGATACAAAAATGACAGCCGGGACCAACGGCGTTACGTGCTTTCCGAGGCACGGAGGGGTCTTGGTATGTAAAGATGGTCACCCATCCACGGACCAACCACGGCGAGCGTAGCTTAACCTGGTCGATCGATCCGTGCAGCTTTTGTTATTTAGCCACAAGCCCCTCTCATCAACATAAATATATAAGAACACAAATCATTGGTATTCACAGTTCACACACACACACACACAAACACATACACACTCATACCAGCACCTCTAATGAAATAATGTTGTTTTGTTTGTTAATCCTGGCTTTATGATATTTTATTTTTTATTCTTGATTTTAAGTATTTATGTTTTCAATTCAATTTTAAATCAAATCTTGTCTTATTCCTGATTTTATTCTAATATTTTTTTTTGATTTAATGAGATTGTTTAATTTCCTTTCTTTAATTCTCATTATTTTTAGTACCTATTGAACTTCATTTTAAGTATCATAATTATATTACCGTTTGCTGCGTAAAATCTGCTTCATTGTAACCTAAATGGAAGAAGTCACTGGCTCCTGAAATTCAGGTATTTTAACCGGAGTCAGGGTATCACGTTATTCTGTAACCTGTTTTTATGGCAATAAAGAATTATTTATTTATAGTATTTTACATGTCGCGACTGCCTATTTAATCTCCATGATCTAGTCACTGGGTCACATGCCAGATTTTTGGGCTCCCGACTACCCGTAACGTCTGTTAAAGGTCTAGAAATGACAGCCGGGACCAACGGCAACGGCTTAAGGGTACACTAGTCGTGGGCTCGAACTCACTGGTGGGCATAGCTAAAAATCACGCTGTCTCACCAGTCATTGTGTCCGACAGAGGTAGTACCCGTGATGGGCAGTTAGACGCTAGCACGCACAACATTATCGAGTGAGTTGCAGGATCAGTTATAGTAAAACTGGCGCGTAAAAAATTAAGAAAAGTCCTTCGGGCGATCGGGTTTCTGAAAAAAAAGCACTGCATAAATCAATGACCAATTAAGTTTATTGAATATTTGAAGCGATGACGAGAAAAGTCCTTCGGAAGATCGTGTTTTATTTAAAAATCACTGCATAAATCAATGACCAATAAAGTTTATTGAACTTATCGATTTTTGAGCTTATTCACGAACACGCCCAAGGTTAGGTTAAATTAGCAAGAAAAACGAATCTTTGTTGACTTCTAACTTTTTAATGGCTTTTTTTCTAGTATTCCGTTTCCATACAAACAATATCAATAATGAGGTAGAGCTATACCATGTTTAATTTTTGATGTCGATTGTCAAACAGTGGAGTAATACACTCCCGAAGTTTGTATGGAAAAAAAGGCGACTAGATTCACCCTACGTAAGTTTTTAGGGTTTCATACCTCAAAATTAAGAAACGGAACCCCTATAGGATCACTTCGTTGTTCATCTGTCTCCCTGTCGGTCAGACTGTCAACTTTCTTAGAATGCGTGGAACTATAAAGTTGCAGAGCAAGCACAGCACAAGTTAAGGAAAAAGTCTAAACATTTGTAGTGTCATAACCTTTTTTTTGTAATTACAGGCTTACATTTGCTACAGTTGGAGAATTGACCGTGACGTATATCAATGATTGGGAACATGTTTTTAAACTGTAACGTACATTTTGTTTTTGGGATAAATTAATTGCAAGTACGGAACCACTTATTGTGCATGAGCCGATACCCACTATTGGCTGCTTTTTTTGAGCTGCTGTCAGTTCCTGTCATGGTTGTGTTATTGACCTGTGACCATTTTTGTTAAACTAGCTAATAAATAATAAATAACGTCTTCTGTATACTAAGATATTTTTTCTCTCAACGGTATAAGTTTATGTAATGTAAAACGAAAATAAATACCACGTGTATCCGTTAAAAGTAATTTCAGGTGAGCCAAAACTTTTTTTGTTTGAGGTAATAAAACAACATTTCAACGAAAAGGAATGTTTTCGTGAATTCATAATTACAAACAACCGTTTTATTTATTCCAGGAATCATTACTTGCAAGTTTTCGAAGAATTCCGAAATTGTATTTTGGTAATATAGCACGATTAGCTGCTGCCCGCGGCTCCGCCTGCGTTAATTTTCAAAATTATCTGCGACAGGCTTCCCTAGCCCAAGGAATAAAAAAAAATAGAAGAAAGAAATAAAAAATGTTTATTCTGCACAAACAAAACGCACATTACACAAAATAAAATAAACTATGAATTAAAATGCACGCAATGTGGCCAAAAGCGTATTCAAGTCGATAATTTTCACAATATTGTCCATTGACTGATAGTGTCAGTCAAGGCTTGGGGCCGACCATAGAAAATGGATTACGTACGACACATGCATTATATAATTAATAACAAGCAAAACAAAACAAAATGCCGAAAGCAGAGTGCGTTAGTGACTACTTTTATTTCAACCAAATCACAAATATAAAAACAACCAAGCCGTGCGTCGCATCTGTGCACGAACAGGTCCTTGCTCAGCTAAACGCTGTGACTTCGGACGGACCTATTGTCAACAGCGCTGTTATTCTGCAAGTACCTTCTGGAGTGACGTAAAGACGCTCATCGTGTGATATAATATGTTATGTTATCGGGTAAGTATAATTTTCCTCGAAAAATTATGTAGTAGACGAACCAAATGAAGCGATGCATTGGCCATAAATATCATTCAAAATGATTTAGGGCCCCAATTCTGTATCGTTATAATAAGTCCCGTATGTGTCGCCGGGCGTAAAAGAATAGCACCATCCCATTTATTCCAGTGGGTGTCGTAGAAGGCCACTAAGGGACTTACTAGAGAATGGGCTGCAGCGTTCTCTATGCATTTTACCACCATAGTGCGATCGCCAACCCGCCTGCCAAGCGTGGCGATTATGGCAAAACCCCCCATTCTGGGGGAGGCCTATGTCCAGCAGTGGACGTCTTTCGGCTGAAATGATGATGATGATGATAATAATTCCCCGCGGAATCTTACTACGTACATATCGTTGTTTTAAAGAAACCAATGTTACGGTAAGGAATGCAACGCCGTGTCCTCGTGGAGGCGATCGGCGGCGGCGATCTCTCGCGTCCGGCCCTGGTCCAGGCCATGGTACGGAGCGAGAGGGCATGGGGAGCCGTCACCTCCTTCAGCGAAGCAGTGATGCTCGCGAAGAGGGAGGCGGCGCACGTGAGGGAGAGGCAGCATATGCGCCCTCGCGACCCCAGCCGCCGCAGGATACGGAGACGCCCTGGGCGTCAGGAATCCCAGGCCGATTTCCGGCCACCGTAGGCATGGGCTTGCGGACGGCGAGTAATGGGTAGCTCGCTGTCCGGTAAGGACCAAGCCCAAGTCGACGGCGCGTTGTGTTCCACGCGCGCATCAAAGAGATGTCAGCACAAAAAGTGATGGGACCCGCAAGGGTCGGTGCCTGCCAGGGGTGCGGGTTTGTTCGAAAGAGACACCACAGCCCCTGGCTTAAGGGCTACTGAAGGAACACGGGTGGGTTTTAGTCAGTAAAAGTCTGACACGCCCTCCTGCTCCACCCAGAGCGGGAGAAGTTATTTGATGATTTCCCACCCAAAAAAAAAAAAAAAACACGGTAAGGAATAGAAATGTTCATAATCTGTATGTTCCAAGACAATTTATCGATATTATTGATACGATATTAGCAGGAATCGTGTGTGATTGACGTGGTTACGAGTAAGGAATCGTTAAGTGGTCGTAGTGAATTCAGGCCCAGATTCTAATTAATAGTGTGTCTGGCATTTTTTTTTTTGTGATTTACAGAATTATAAATGAAATTCATTTAATTTTTATCCTTAGAAATGCGCACTTACTTCTGCTAAAATCAAGATGGTTTGAAACGCTTAGTTTTTGCCTTTGAGTCTCAACACCCTGACTTCATTAACGTGTCTTTTTGTGTATTCCCCGGCTACTTTGGACACCTTTGTGCTGAAAAGGTAAAAGGAAAAGAGCAGTAGTGGCTTAGTGTTAGCGGACCATACGTGCTGCAGGACGTAGGTTCGAACCCACGCGTGCGCTTTACTTAATTTTTTTCAACACCACTGCTCTCAAAAAGGTGAGGAAAAACCTACCAGCCCGCACTGTACCCCCGTGGTGGATTACAGCCCACACCTTCTCACAGAGTGAAGGCCTGTGTCCCAGCAGTGGGAACTTTCAAGGCTAATTATACCCTGAAAAGAACCAGAAATACGTTTACCACAAAAACCCTGATTCAATCATTCAATACTCACTTACCATCAGCAGAACCAACAAGTCCAATCTTTTTAATTTCCCATAGGGAGGAACCAACTGATTCTAATCGAGAAAATTATATCAATCAACGTCATTTCTCGTGTTCGACGTGTTCGATCGACGAATCAGATTGCGTCATCAAACACGCGTAATGTGATAAACTTTTTTCCGCATTTTGTTTGGCTTTAGATTCAGAATTGTTTTCCTATGTAACCGTAATCCATTACGATTAGATAGGAAAACAATTTCTGTTCAAAAACTTTTTTGTTACAATAATTTTATTGGAGGTATATCGTCTTTGCTTAAATTTATATATGTATAACCACGGATCCAGTACAAAATTCTGCATTTTTTGTGGGTTATGAAATAAAAACTTAGAGATATTCCGTGTGTGACGCCAAGCCTGATAATTTAAAAAATAGAAAGAAAGGAAATACGTTTAATTTCGTACGTTTTCGATAACGTATCGTTAATTGTTTTGTTTTCGTTGTTGAGTTTTGTTTGGTTCAGTGGAGTTACTCCTTAAGAATCGATTTGCATATAAGTTAAAATTTCCACATGCAAGGAAATTTTAAGAGGAGCGAAATTAATATGAGCGTTATGTTTTTCTGTGCAACGTAGGTACATACCTTGTGCACCTTTTAAGTAAACTCCAGTCAGGCGTCGGAAACTGACACGCACACACACTTTTTTGTTTTGTTTTTTGTGTTTGTTTGTTTTTCAATTTTTTTGTTTGTTTCAAGAAAAGAAAGAAATAATACCCTTTAGTTTGTTTTGTTTTTCGTTTCTTGTGTATTTTTAATGCAATTGTTACATTACCCTGTCTCGCGCTTTACATCGGACGTTCATCTACACTTCTACAGGCTGATAAAAGCTTCTAGAAACATTTGGAGAAAAAATTCAAAAAGTATTTTATCATTGTTAGTAAGAATGCTTCAAATGCGTTAAATATGGACTATTTAAAGCGTCTACTCAAATAAATTATAACACCAATTAAAAAACCATAAAAAGGTCGTTTTAATCGGTCCAGTAGTTTCGTAGAATTACACTAACATCCTAACTGACGGATAAAAATAATTTCATTACCCATTTTACGGAATGATCTAATAGTCCCATGGGCTCAAATTAGTTTAGAGTTTGACGTAAACAAAACGATAACGTCAGAATAATTGTAACCAATCCATTAAAATCAGCTGTAATTTCGTATATTAAGTACGACTTTGTGGCCACAACGCCACAATTGGTTAAATTTGAGTGGGTTTTCTTCCAACAGGCTTAGCACAAGAACCGATGAGAACCGTTTTGTCGACGGAAGAGTAGACAAAAATGACGTTTCCGTTTAGACATTTGACAGTTTTTCACCGAGAAATGTAGACAAGCGATTTGTATTCTACGGTAGAGTAGAAATGAGTGGCAGTGAGTAGAGTGGCTTACCTACATCTATCCCAATAAAATTATGACAAATATTATCAATCTTTCTAACCTCTTTACTTTTATTGTTGGGGTCGGCATTCAGTCTTACTGGATGCAACTGTGTGTGTTTTAAATGAAGAAACTGCTTAACTGACCGTCACAATCCAGTTACTGGGTAACACGGTACCCTTTGGCAAGACTGTTTGTCAGATTTTTGGCCTTTCGACTACCCGTAACGACTGTCAAAGATCTACGAATTATAGCCGGGACTAACAACGGCTTAGCGTGGTTTCCGAAGCACGAACGGGTCTCGATTGTATGGTTACCCATCCACGTACCGACCGCGGCAAGCATAGTTTTACCTTCAATCGACCTGTGTGGCTGTTATTATATAACCACGAGCACTACAAAATAAAAGTGCGCTTTTTGTTCGACCTAATGAAATGATGTCAGCAATTAAAATATCTTTTAAAATATTATTTTAGGTCCAGCTGTTTAGTAGCATAACACTAACATCTGGACAGACGGATTAAATACTATCATTCACAGAATTATCGTCTCGTAATATTATTTCCGTACCCCAAAATTAGCTTATGGTTTGACGTAAATGAAACATTAATGTGTGAATTACGGTATCTAACAAACCCATTTTAACATCTCATATTTAGGGTTATATAATGTAGAACGGATGGCCGATGGGGCCGAAAAGTTCTGAAGTGGCGACCGCGTACCGGAAGACGTAGCTTTGGAAGGCCTCCCACAAAATTGACCCGGTAACAGCCACAGGAATCCGCTGGATGTGAGAAGCACAGAACCGGTCGAAGTGGCGGAGCTCAGGGGAGGCCTATGTCCAGCAGTGGACGTCTTTCAGCTGAAATGATGATGATGATGAATGTAGAACGAGTCCTTTAGCTCCTCGCCTTCGAAAAGAATGTTAGGCCGTTTTTTTTTTGTTTTTGGGTGTGAAATCATCAAATAACGTCTCCCGCTCTGGGTGGAGCAGGAGGGCGTGTCAGACTTTTACTGACTAAAACCCACCCGTGTTCCCTCAGTAGCCCATATACCAGGGGCTGTGGTATCTCTCTCGAACAAACCCGCACCCCTGGCAGGCATCGGCCCTTGCAGGCCCCATCACTTTTGTGCTGACATCTCTTTGAGGCGCGCGTGGAACACAACGCGCCGTTGACCTGGGCTTGGTCCTTACCAGACAGCGAGCTACCCATTACTCGCCGTCCGCAAGCTCATGCCTACGGTGGCCGGAAATCGGCCTGGGATTGCTGACGCCCAGGGCGTCTCCGTTTCCTGCGGCCTCTAGGGTCGCGAGGGCGCATATGCTGCCTCTCCCTCACGTGCGCCACCTCCCTCTTCGCGAGCATAACTGCTTCGCTGAAGGAGGTGACGGCTACCCATGCACTCTCGCTCCGTACCATGGCCTGGACCAGGGCCGGACGCGAGAGATCGCCGCCGCCGATCGCCTCCACGAGGATACGGCGGTGCTCTGCCCAAGCTGGGCAGACCGCCACCGTGTGCTCCACCATGTCCTCAGGGCGATCATCGCAGTGGAAACACCCGGGCGTTTCCTCCCGCCCTATCCGAAACAGGAACCTCCCGAAAGAGCCGTGTTCGGTGAGGACCTGCGTCAGGCGGAAGGTGAGGACGCCATGCCGCCTCTCAAACCACTCCTCAAAGAGGGGACTTACCGCCGCAATCGTGGCGTACCCAATATTAAGCCGTTGGTTCCGACTTTCGTAATCTTTGACTGCCATACGGTTAGTCGGAGGCCCAAATATCAGACAACCAGTCCCACCAAAGGGTACCGCGTTACCCAGTAACTTGGTTGTGGAGATCAGACTGGCAGTTACTCCATGTAAAATACAGGAATTCAGCTGGGCCTAGTAAGACCGGAAGCCAACCCCAATATAGTTTAGAAAAAGCAAGGCAGAATGATAATCTAGAAGTCCTAGAACGAATCGTTTTGCCTATTGTTGGTAACGACATTGAAATCTGGGTCAAACTTCCAAGTCGGTTCTATTTCTAAAATCTCGACGCGTTCGGAAGGGTTTTAAAACCTTTTTGAAGTTAATTAATCTGTTTGGTTACTGGTGAAGTGTTTTTTTTTTTTTTTTTTTTTTGGGTGGGAATTCATCAAATAACTTCTCCCGCTCTGGGTGGAGCAGGAGGGCGTGTCAGACTTTTATTGACTAAAACCCACCCGTGTTCCTTCAGTAGCCCTTAAGCCAGGGGCTGTGGTGTCTCTTTCGAACAAACCCGCACCCCTGGCAGGCATCGGCCCTTGCGGGCCCCATCATTTTTGTGCTGACATCTCTTTGAGGCGCGCGTGGAACACAACGCGCCGTCGACTTGGGCTTGGTCCTTACCAGACAGCGAGCTACCCATTACTCGCCGTCCGCAAGCCCATGCCTACGGTGGCCGGAAATCGGCCTGGGATTCCCGACGCCCAGGGCGTCTCCGTATCCTGCGGCGGCTGGGGTCGCGAGGGCGCATATGCTGCCTCTCCCTCACGTGCGCCGCCTCCCTTTTCGCGAGCATCACTGCTTCGCTGAAGGAGGTGACGGCTCCCCATTCCCTCTCGCTCCGTACCATGGCCTGGACCAGGGCCGGACGCGAGAGATCGCCGCCGCCGATCGCCTCCACGAGGACACGGCGGTGCTCCGCCCAAGCAGGGCAGACCGCCACCGTGTGCTCCACCGTGTCCTCAGGGCGATCTTCGCAGTGGAAACACCCGGGCGTTTCCTCCCGCCCTATCCGAAACAGGAACCTCCCGAAACAACCGTGTCTGGTGAGGACCTGCGTCAGGCGGAAGGTGAGGACGCCATGCCGCCTCTCAAACCACTCCTCAAAGAGGGGACTTACCGCCGCAATCGTGGCGTGCCCATACTGGTGAAGTGTATGTTAATCAGAATAATCTTTTCAGCCGAAAGACGTCCACTGCTGGACATAGGCCTCAAGCACCGTCGCTTTGACCTTTCTGTGCTTCTCACATCCAGTGGGTTCCAGCAGCTTTCACCAGGTTATGGGTCTATTTTGTGGAAGGCCTTCCAAAGCTAAGTCTTCCAGTACGAGGTCGGCACTGTAGAACCTTTCGGCCCCATCGGCCATGTGTTCGCAATGTGCCCACTGCCACTTAAGTTTGACAATAGGGTATTTTCCGATTTCATAAAAACTATTTTAATTTGAAGATAGGGACGATATATTTAACAGAAAAATAAAAATGAATTTACTCATACACATTTTCTCACTTAAAAGAGATTAAAATCTAATTTTATTTTTTGTCGTTTTGAATTTACCGCCAAAACGCTCCTTACGATGACTTTTCACACACACACTTGGACACTTGTCCACATTTTTTCCATACAAACTTCGGGAGGGTTTTACTCCACTGTTTGACAATGTACATCAAAAATTAAACATGGTATGGTTTTTTCTTATTATCAATATTGTCTGTACAGAAACAGAATACTAAAATAAAAAGCCATTAAAAAGTTATGACCCAACAAAGATTAGTTTTTCTTGCTAATTTAACCTAACTTTTGACGTGTGTGTTTAACTAATAAAAGCAGTGTAAAATCTCCAAAACCAAGTCGGTACCGACAAAGTTCAATAATCGAAAAGTTCAATTAACTTAATTGGTCATTGATTTATGCAGTGGTTTTTTTTGAAAACCCGATCTTCCGAAGGTCTTTTCTTAATTTTTTCGCGAATGTTTTGCTATAAATGCTCCTGCATCTCACTCAATAACGTTGTGCGTGTAGACTAGCGTCAAACTGCTCATCACTGACACTATCTATTAGGCTTGTTGAAAAAATATCGATATATCGATATTATTTTTTCAATATATCGATGTATCGATATAAAATTCTAAGTATCGAAAAGGTATAAAAACTGATATTTTTTTCAGACCAATAAACATTTATAACTTTTAAGATTAAAAAATCCCAAAAAGAAAATACTTTTTATACTAACATCTTTTAACAAATTATATTTTATGTATTTTTTGTTTTTGGTCGACTTGATTTGCTGTTTTACAGTTTATTTTTTAAGTTGGCAACTCTGGTAGTCAATTCTCTGTCAAATCATACCGATATATCGATATTTTTTAATAAAAATATCAATAGCAACTAGCTACATCTTTCTAACTCACCGACCTTGACAATTCAAAAGTGCCTGTAATTGGTTTATTTGAAATAAATGCTTTGAGTTTGAGTTTGAATATCGATATTCGTGTTTTATTGTTCGTGTCCGTGAAAAGTGTCCGCTTAACTAGCGAAACGTGCTTGTACTGTAGTTAACTCTTCGGGGAATACTGGTGATGATATGTTATGTATTGTTTTAAGCTAGCAATTATTCAGGTTTCAGAGGTCGTATGTGCTGAATATTGTATTGGTTACCCTAGAATGCGGCCCGTGATGATGAATGTTTCATTAATTTATTGCCACCGTGTAAATATCTATTAGATAACTATAGTATTTAAATATGTTTTTACCGCTATAATGATAAATGGTGTTTAATCTGTAAATTGGGTTTAATTAACGAACACGTTAACACGTCTTTTTGTTTTTCTCGAAAGTGTCCAAAAGGGTTTGGGCACTTTTCGAATAGAAACGAAAAAAGTTGCCAAAAAAATAGGCCAGCTCCCTGGTTACGTCAAGTCTCTCGTTGCATAAGTACCGCCTAATAACTGGGATTCCAACTCTCAAAAATAAAGTATTGTATAATAATAGACAGGAACTGTTTAATTATCTACGACCGCGAAAGGATTTGCTAGTCAAGTCTGCCTACCCAGTAAAGTAACGTAAGTAGGGTTATACATTTTTTTGAACAACATCCAACTATAACACCATGATTTTATTTAATAAAACAAATTTTTCTTGGGAGTTTCAAATAAGTTATTTCAACTTTTTAGAGTAGGAATCCGCCTAATCGGTTCAGTTGTTGTAATTGCTTTGTTTTTACAATTTCAAGGTTTATTCAGCTTGCAATCTTGTGAAAAAAAAATCCTGTAATAAAAATATGAAATCCTTTTTCCTGAATGCTGCTGGATTTAGGGAATGGGACTCGGGGAGGTTCCATAAAACAGAAATAGACCTTTCAGTAGATTTTATTCGTTCTATCAAAGCTACCTAATCAGCAAAATATAGGGGTAACAAAGAACTTATCGCCAGTAACAATCTCTGACAGAACAATATTCCATAATCCTATTACTGTTTTTCAATCAAGGCCTCAATAAAGAGGCCATTGAAATGATTATTATAATAATGTTGGGCTAACGATGGCTGCCGTAATTTATCACGTACTTTTAGTAGTACATTAGCACGACATTTTTCAATTAATAATTACCACATCATCAACCGATTTCGTGGCTTTAAGGTACGCACGGCACATACGGCACGGCACAGCACATACATGCCACGGCACGGCACAGCACATTACACGGCACGGCACGGCACATTACACGGCACGGCACGGCACGGTACATTATAAGCTGATCTCGCATTTTATAGGATTTCCATACAGTGCGAGATCAGCGTAAACTGAAAATGTATAGCTTGATGTGTAGCCGTGTACCTGTCTGCTCAACGGCGATTATACAGAGAAACGAGTAGAGTTAGCAGCTATAAATTGAGTGACTGAGGCAGGAAACACTGCTCTCTAGTTTAGTTTATTTTATTTATTAACCTAACATAATTTCATACACTTAACGAAATCGCGGAAAGGGTGGTTATATTTACCTGTTCTCTGAATGAGCTCACAAAAATTACTTTACGTGTGACAAGCTGTAATGTTTTGGGCAACGGTTTGGGCAATCTCTAATGTTAATTATTAACATTAGAGATTGCCCAAATCATGTGCGTAGCGTGGTCTTAATCAATATTTTTCCATTACTGCTTATCACACGTAAAGTAATTTTTGTGAGCTCATTCAGAGAACAGGTAAATAAAACCACCCTTTCCGCGATTTCGTAAAGTGTATGAAAGGCGAGCGTCAAAGGTGTTTTTTTGTGAATGTGTGTGTAAACGCAAAAGCCAACCATCACTATGGTACTATCTGACTTAGTGATGAAGTCGCAAGTATGTGTTAGTTATGCATGGCTACTCGTCTTCACCCACACATTCACAGCGTGTTTGTACACTTAGTTACCACAAGTAAAGCGCGTGCCGCTTCGTGAGATAAAAAGACTATACCAGGGGGTATCGTGTTTCTCACTTCCTATATGGGTTGTGGAGATTCAATAGGCAGTCACTTGGAGATTCAAAGTACTTCCTTCTTTATACATACGTCGAATCGGTATTGTGCAAATAGTATTCAATGTGAATATGAGGTAAGGCGAGTGGAATTCTACAAGCAACTACGTACGATACATTTTTATGAACCACTCAAATTCCATTCGCAGGAAGCTTTTTAAAACTGAAAGTATTTTCCAATTTTAGAATTGTAGCAAAGGAATATGTAGGTATTGGTTATGAATATTTAAATTCTACCATTCTCGAAAGTTCTTGAATAAGTACTGTATTATTACTTCAGTTCTGAAGTGGACAGAAGTATTTACTTTTGCAGTTTTCTTTTCAATTTTACTTTGTTTTGGTTGAACAGAATGTTCGAGTATTTACAGTCAAAGAAATTAACTGTTCAGCAAATTGTGCCCCCACGTCAATTTGCTGTGCTAAAGTCATTTCATACAACAATTAAGTTGGTAAACATAAATAATCCGTGAATTGACATTGTCAAGATTCATGTGATTAATTTAATTTTATTTTCTCCTTCATTACATCCTTAAAGAAGTAATCAGTTAGCCATTGTGTTTGTGTTGTGGAAAATTCATCGGAAAATATTGGCTGATTTTAATAAGATATCCCTCGCCTCTAAATTAAAACACAGGCACTTACAAGGCAGATACGCACACACACACAAACTAAAATACAGATAAAGTACTACACACACACAATGCTACTTACAGGTATACAAAGCAGATGTCAGTAAAACCGCCTCCACCTTAAATCCCATATAATAGGAGCGATTTTAGAATGGTTATTGTTATAATAGTCAACGAATCACAACACTGCAGCGTTCTTAAAACTAGAGTGGACCAGTTAATACTTGTAATGGAGGTGAAACCAAACAAGTTTCAAGCACTAGTTACAACCCATCGGAACTTTATGTAGGGCACCACAAACATTGTCAGTGCGTAATTTATATCCTTCTAAAGTTCCCTTCCCGGAACCTCTAGTTACTGATAGCTGTTTTCAGTAACATTTCTGCTAGGGTGGGATATCCGATACGGGTAGAAAATATCGACCAGATACGTAAACAAACGCCTTTTTCCTTACCTGCAACGATCCTTTCCCGCATTGACTCTCCTTATTCATCCCTAATAATATTATAAATGCAAAAGTAACTAACTATGTCTGTCTGTGTTTAAAGCATTCACGCCTAAACCACTCAACCGATCGTCATGAAATTTTGGCAGAGATATGGCCTGGGATACGGAGAAGGACATAGGCTAGTTTTTTACGCGATAACCGACATCACCGAAGGCGGATCCGCGGAAAAAAGCTAGTATGGTTATAAATTTATCCATCTCTTGTAAACAGACTAAATACCAAAACCTCAGATTATAAAAGACCGCGCGGAACACCAAGACTGAGGCCAAAAAACCAAATACTAAAGCGTCGAATTTTATGTAACATACAATGCGACGCTTTAGTATTTGTAATTTTTTTTTTTGTTTAGATTATAAAACAAAGGCAGATAGATCGCGCGAAACACCCGAGAGTCGAAAAACAAATACTAAAGCCTCGCATTATATACAATGCAACGCTTTAGTATTTGTTTTAGGTTTTTTGGCTTCACTCTTGGTGTTCTGCGCGGTCTATCTGCCTTTCTTATATAATCTGAGACCAAAACAAACTCTCTGAAAGGCTTTTTTTTTTAAATTATAAGACAAGTATTAAGTATACCATAAAATTTGGCAAGGCATAAATACTAGCTAAGTATACAAATCTAGTGCTTAGTGTACCTCTCACGTTTGATGGCTAAATATAGACATGTTTTATGGTTATAGCCAAAACCCACCATAATAATAATTACTGTATTGTATAGTGTAAGTTATTGCATTCTGGTATGTAGTCATGACGTAACCCTACGATCACTAACTGCGTGCTAAGCACCGGGATTATGGAAATGGTCTTAAGATGCATAGATTAAAGAGTCATGGGTCGCGGCCTAGCCCCCTCCCCCCCCCCCCCCTCCCGAGTGGGTCCCGCATTGTCGTTGCGGAGGGGCTCAGTAGCCGTGGTCTTCCAGCCACGGTGAAGTGAAGAGGAACCCCAAGGTGGGGCCGCTCGTCAGGGCTTTTGCCTCAAAGCTGACGACGTAGTGGCCAAAAAAAGTAGGTTGCGGTGAGGTGCCTCGCAACTGAGATGTGCCGCGATACCGAATGGGAGGCATCGCGGCTGAGGGTTACAGGCTGCGGCGGAGGAGGAGTGCCGGTTCTTTTCAGTAGCGCTCTTCCCTTCCGTGGCCTGGACGGGGCCGCCACCGTTTGCTGGCGGACCGGTGGGGCCGCAGGGGATAAGAAGAGTGTCGGTATAGCGTTGGCCGCTCTCCCTATCCCCTGCGGCCGAAAAGCGGTAGGCGGCGGGGCCACTGTGCTGACCCGTCGCAGGGTGACCGAGGGGTTCACAAGGGCCGATGTCTGCCAGGGGTGCGGTTTGTTCGAAATAGATACCGTCGCCCCTGGCACACGGGCAACTGCGGGAACACGGGTGGGTTTTAGTCGGTCGAAGGGTTTGGGCTGGGCGTTGATGATTCATTCAGTCAGTCAGGACTTTTCTTTTTATTTATATAGATATACTAGCTGACCCGGAAAAAGTTGTTTTGCAGGTAATTTCTAGTGAACAACCCTTATCACTTAGGGATATGAAAAATAGATAGTAGCCGATTCTCAGACCTACTGAATATGCATATAAAATTTGGTAAAAATCGGTAAAGCCGTTTCGGAGGAGTACGGTAACTAACATTGTGACATGGAAATTTTATATATAAGAAAATTTTATATATAAGATATAGAAATAGATAGATTTGCTGTAGAGCAGCAATTTAATGAAATTGATTCTCGTTAGAAAGTTACAAAGAAGTACTTAGAGAAGAGATTATTGACAAGATTCTATTCGAGCTTCAGTTGATTAAAAAATACAGTAAATAGGTCAACGTGAAGCCATTTAAAAGACGTCTGTTATATTATGAACTTTTTCTGGACCTAGGAAATCCTGATATAATTCAATTTGGAACCGTGCACCTAGCTTCTGACGTTTCATAAGTGCCCATGCAGGTTTATATGAAATAAAAATATTTTGATTTTGATTTTGATTGATTGATTTGTTGCTCTATACTTAGAAGATGTTAAAAGCGAGGAATCATGCATGTTATGAAGATGAGATTTACGCATTACATCCAAATGTTCCACTTACATATAGCAGTCTACTCACATAACTCTTACAAGGCTATAAAAATAATATTTGTCACATAACGGTCATGCCCAATAAAGATGACAATAACCACAAACTGCCACAGCCAATAAAAAGCGGCCAAGTGCGAGTAGGGCTAGCACATGCAGGGTTTTTGTTTTTTCTATCATTATCATCATCATCATTTAAGCCGAAAGATGTCCACTGCTGGACATAGGTCTCCGCCAATTTGGGGGGTACCACCATACAATATTAAACACTTTCTTTTACAATTTTATTAAAAAAAAAAGCGCCGACACGTTTCTTTTAAGCAGCTTTTTTACTTTATTTGTTTTTTATTATTTGTTGTTATAAGCGGCCATAGAGCAGTGGCGAAAACACCGTTTATCACAATTCTCATCGGTTTCCTTCTAGGATTAGCATCGGCAACTCTTTCGCTATAAAAAAATGGTACGTCAATATTGGCTACTATTGTCAAAAAATATAGTTACACTACGGGTATTTAATTCACCATAACATTCAAACAACAAAAACGGTTGACGATAATGAAGGGACTCCCTTTTCCGCACGTAGACTCCCATTTGGTCCGTTGTGTGTGGGGATACTGGCTAACAAAGCCAGCTAACAAAAACGGTTACTTCCAGCTTTGTATAACATAAAAAAAAAAAAAATACAACAGCGATCTCGTAATGATGGCAGTTTAGGTCACGTGGGACCGCTTGATATGGATGAGAGCAAGCCGCTGTACAACGGGTTATGACACAGACAGATAGAAAAATGCGCCAGCGAGAACGAGATGAAGGAATATTGCAGATTTTATTTGGTTTTCAGCTGTTTAGTTTTACTGTATTAATTATTTACATTCCTGTATTAATTTTAGAATGGCGGTAAGTATTATTTATTGATAAATCAGTAAATTAAAGCCGACTTCGTTTGGCTCTTAGAAAAATTTACACCTCGCCACTGCCATAGTGTATTATAAATTCTGTGGAAATTTCAAGTGTCTAACAATTATGGTACAAAAAATACAGCCCTGGGACAGACGGGCTGCGGAGCGTTAGTAATAGATTCCCGTTGGCAGCTTTTAGGTACGGAATCAAAAAAAATGCCAACGTCTCACAATATTAATGAAACGATAGATGTACAAATGGGGCGATAGAGATAGATATACGAGTGAACAGTGACGTAAGAAAAATAACGACAGATATATTTTCCAAGGTTCGTGATAAAGTAGATGCTTACTACTTTCGGACAATTCAGAATATTTATCCAGACTCGTTCAACTATGCCAAAATTACAGCAATGTTTTGTGTATATTATCACACAAAATGACCCAAGGAATGGAACAAATGGAGCATCATTGGAATTTGTCTTGTCCCAAGTTTGAGTATCAATAGTTTGGGAAACCAATATGTGGCCGCGAAACTAAAACTATTAGTATCAGAACTTGAGGAATCAGTTGAATTAGTCTTGGGGCGATACGATTTGTGTTATTGCTAAAGAGGATTTGGGATATGTTAGGAATATTAATTTACAAGCCTAGCGCATCTACTGGTTTTTGCTGTCGTGAAAAACTAGGGTTTATTCACCGTGTATAGTCACGGCAGCTGACGGGAGCAGTGGTAGCCTAGTGGTATCAGCCTCGACTTACGAGTTTGTAGGTCGTGAGTTCGAACCCAGACAGGCGCTTTACTTTGTGTAAATAATTTCATCCCCACTGCTCCCAAAAACGGTGAAGGATAACATCGTGAGGAAACCGGCATGTTCTAGAACCAAAAATTGGGTGACATGTGACATCTACCAACCCGCACTCGCACTGGGCCCGCGTGGTAGATTATGGCCCAATCCCTCCTGTGATGGCCTGTGTCCCAGCAGTGGGAACATTATGTGCTGATTATGCTATAGTCACGGAACGTCACTGACCAGAGGTATACCTCTTCTTCTTAGCATGTCAGCCCAGAATTTGGGTACGAGCTTCGCACTTTCAGTAGCGTCCATCAACTCCTGTAGCTCGCAGTCTATAAAGGCATTAAAGGTAGGTACTATAGAGGTTTTCGTTTTGATAACCGACCTCGACGTAGGTACGTCCTTCATATAAGTAGCATAATTTCATTAATCAAGATATAAATCAATTTCTGTTCACTAGCGTGCAGACATTAAGTGCCCCGTTGTTTGAGGAACAGCGCCATATTTACACTGCAGTGCGGAGTCACCAGTGAATTTCCACCTTATCAAGTTCTCTTTACTTCGGCCTACCTGAGTCTGGAGTCTATTTGACTCTGGCCAACCCTTAGGGAAAAGAAGGCGTAACTGGCGAACAACCAGTTATGTTTAAGTCCCATGTAATAAGGGACGAGCCTATTGCCATCAACCGAGCGCAAATCTAGACTCCACGCTGCTACTGAGAAATTCTAGATTTCTTTTTATACACAACTTCTATTGAAATGATGTCATTCAGTAAAATCGGATAATGAAAATCATAGCACATCGTTTTCATAAACTCTCTAGTGTATTTTCCGAATTTTTTAATGAGTTCTTTATTTAAATTTTAAACGAGACTGTGACCTCTGAGTTTGTTTTGGCTTATCTTCTCAGTGCATTCATTTAGGAAGCACCCGCTTGTTTTTAAAATATGATTGATTTGTAAAAGTGTTTACTTAAAAACCTATTAAATCTAATAGAAATAAAATCTTTTACCTATAATCATTGTATCTAATTGCATTCTCTCATCATTGACATTTAAACACAAAGAGACAAAGAAATCTGCTATGTATAAATGGGGTACGCAAATACGGTCCTTATTCATTTATGATTTTACCTAATGAAAATTTCAACAGACAAATTCAAGGCTATAATCTCAATAAATTATGACGTATCTACTGACAATTCGGATAACCTAATATAATACCACTCAATAAAAGAGTATTTCCAATTTTATTTGTCATAGACTATTAATCTCAGATACGTCTTGTACTCAATCGATCTTATTACAAAACGCGATCTAACTTTAGTTCTAGCCTGAATCTCTGGGCCAGTTTTTGTATTTACAATTTTATTTCGATTTGGGTAAAGTTCTTTACACAAAAACTAGCTTTTGCCAGCGGCTTCGCTTGCGCGGAACTTTTATTCTCTATACGACTTCCCTTGGGGGTTGAATTTCGAAAAATCCTTACTTATTTCTTGCCTACATTGTAAAGGAAACCTCTGTGCAAAATTTAAGCTTTCTAGGTCCAAAAAAAAAAAAAAAGGGTTTGGGCTGGGCGTTCATGAGTCAGTCAATCAGTCAGGACATTTCTTTTTATTTATATAGATGACAACTTAGCACCGGACTAAGTTGTCGGTTTTGTAAAAAGAACAGGATTTCTGTAAATATTGGGTTCTTAATCAAAAACTGGCTTGGCGGTTCGAACCTGATTTGATTATAAACCTTGTTTGGTAATTTCCCAAATATAAATTTATTTGAAAAAATCAACCTGAGTTCCAAATATTCCCAGTAATTTATTATTTTCGTCTGTCGAAAATTAAGACAACAGAACAAAGTACGTATTCTACAGACTAAAATAAAAATAAATAATAAAAATGTCTGTTTATTATAAATGTTGGTTTCAACAGTATAAGTGATGATTTTGGCTATCGTACGTTCGTATTTCGAAGACAGGTGAAAGTTGCCAAAGCGCATCGTTGAAATCGTAATATTGTAGTTACTGAATTTTGTAAAAGAATTCCATTGAAACTCGTAGATTGGTCAGTCACTGTTTCTGGATTGGTTAGTAGAATATAGTAGGTGTGCGGGAAAGCCGAGATTACGGATGCTTCTATCGTTTTGTCCAGTTGAAATACTTATCTATCACTGGATAGATATACCTACCTTTGTGGCAAATTAGATTTCAGGACAAAAGTGTCCGATTTGTCTGCCTGACCCATTTATAGTAATGGTAGGAAAGTTGTTAAGTAAGTAGCTACTTAGTTATCTTAGTTTCCGTTTATTGGAAAACAGATAAGAAGGCCAATTCTCGTAATTAAAAACGTTTGCAGTGTCATCTCAGCGACAATCGAATTTCAAAAATTTGTCAGAAATGTATGGAAACTCGAGGAATTTTTGACAGATTGACACTGAGATCAGACTGTGAACGTTCTTAAAATTAGCAGAATTGCCCCTCTGGTTGCTTACTCTCGATTATAATTCCGATAAATCGTCATTGGAATTGTCAGTCAAACGTTAGTAATTGGCTGGATAGCCAATCCCTGACGCTTAACTCAACCAACTGACGTTTGACCAATGTCGATCTATCGGAATTATATTCCAGAGTAAGCACCCTGATAGAGATACTTAGCACTTATTTATTTTTATTTAGGATACACTTTTTTCTGTAACTTACGCAGTTATTGACGGAATATTTATGAGTAAAAACAGGAGCACGTGTCGATCAGGTTACGAGTTACACTTCCCGCTGTTGGTCCGTGGATGGATGACAATCTTTTCATACCAAAACCCTTTCGTACTTCGGAAAGCGAGTTAAGCCGTTGGTCCCGGCTATCATTTGTGCATCTTTGACAGTCGTTACGGGTCGTCAGAAACCCGAAAGTCTGACAGTCTTACCAAGTGGTATCGTGTTTCCCAGTAACGGGGTTGTAGAGGTCAGATACGCAGTTGCTCCATGTAAAATCCTGGTATTCAGCTGCATCCGGTTGGACTGGAAGCCAACCCCTCCAAAATATTTAAGGAAAAGGCTAGGCAGATGATGATGATTTTGATGTTCTGTCTTAGTTATTTTAGTAAATATTCTGCGATCTAGTTGATTGGTGGTTGATCTGTAACGAAATCGTGATACTTGTTATTATCATCATTTCAGCCGAAAGACGTCCACTGCTGGATATAGGCCTCCTCCAAACGGGGAGGGGTTTGCTATGATCGCCACGCTTGGCAGGCGGGTTGGCGATCGCAGTATAGTGGTAAAATGCATAGAGAACGCTGCTGCCCATTCTCTGGTAAGCCCCTTAGTCGCCTTCTACGACACCCACGGGAAGAAATGGGATGGTGCATTTCTTTTACGTCTGGCACCACACGGCACACTAATGACTAATGACAAGATACTTGTAACAAAAAAAAAATGCATTAACACATCGCTACGAACGTAAAACGAGGTAGGAATCGGCTTCTTTTCTGGCAGGTATGGCAAATATGATGAGCAGTGGTGGCCAAGTGGTAACAGCTACGACTTCCGAGTTGTAGGTCGTAGGTTCGAACCTAGACACGTTGTTTACTTTGTGTAAATTATTTCATTACTACTGCTCTCAAAACGGTGAAAGAAAACATCGTGAGGAAAACGGCATGTCCTAGAACCAAAAATTCGATGACATGTGACATCTACCAACCCGAACTGGGCCGGAGTGGTGTATTACGGCCCTTTTCCTCTCACCGAGAGGAGGTATATGTCCCAGCAGTGGGAATATTATGGGCTGATTATGATGGCAAATATTCCTGGGAGTAGGGTATTCATATTTCCACCATCTACCATGCTCATTTCATCATAGCTTCTTCTCAACTATGATGAAGTCGGTATCTAGTCCAACCTACGGCAGCTGAATACCAGAATTCAACATGGAGCGAGTGCCTATGACCTCTACAACCCAGTTACTTTGCCCATTATAATTTCCTCATACAAGGTATAAGGGAAACGCTTCCGAAAACGAAGACATGTTCCGGCTGGTGATTCTCGATACAGTACCATAAAAATATATATCGTTTTTTATTTACAATTTTACCTATTTTTTTTTAGCATTTTTTGTACACTATGCTATTATTTGAGATTAAACACATTTAATAACATTTTTTTTACAACTCTTGCAAGCAATGTATGCAAAAATAAAAATCAGGCGGCGACTTTATGTTTAGGCATCCTTTGTAAGGCACCGCCTAATTAAATAAGTAGAAGCCTTACAGAAGCGTCAAATGTTTTAAATTGATGCAGAATAATCAATTTAAGGCGAAAGGTTATTGGTATCCGTTTGAATTTAGGCTGTATATAACCTACGTTCTGGCTTCGGAAGCGTTTCCCTTACGCCCTGTATGCCACCTGTATCCATAGAAAAATGTATACAAGATGGTTTACAGATTTCGAGCACCAACATATACACGCATTTGATTGGTACGTTCTATTCGTCTATGGAACGTTTCTATGCTTTGTACTCGTACTCAACGTACACATTGGTAAAAGCGAAAGCACATGCGATTGATAGATTGATACGTCGATTGATAACCTCGGCTGGATTGATTGGCGTGAATGATTCATTGAAGCTAATAGCAAAACGGTACTGCGTTGAAATGTTACTTTCTTGTTTTATGTACCGGAAAATAAAGCTGTTAATTAAGTTTGTTTCTGAAGCATGTTTATTCAACGAGTAAATATTGTACTTTCTGAAATATGGGTTAACGTTATAATTATAATGTTGTTGATGTCTAAACAAAAATATTTTGCGCTGTTGTTGTAGTCATGTACATATTTTATCATGAATGCTTGCATTTTTATTAAAAACTGTAATTCTTCTAGTTCCGTTAAATCATTTAGACATTTTTTGAGGAACCTGGTCTGGCTGGATTGGTCTTACAGTCTTAAGTGGTTTTTCAGAACATGAGGTCCTGGGGTCATTTCCCGGATGAGGTGCTATTGGGTTGTCCCATGAGGCATTCCTCAGTAGCCACTCGGAAGCGAAAAGAAGCCGAAGGTTGAAGGCAATAGTCTCGCTCCGTATTACCTAAGTCCCCATTTAAAAATTAAAATTTTGGGAAAAATACATAACGCCTGTTTTTTACCGAAGGAAGGGCAGAGCTGAGAGAAAATATAGTGCAATTTTACTGCTCAAAAACGCGAGTCACAACACAGATACTTCTTCGGAAATACCAGCAAACTTTTCTGATGAACCAATTTTGTATGTATACCTATAACTCGGAATCTCATTTATATTCGGAATCTCATTTATTTTGAAAATAAAAGAAACCTCATATTAATCTAAAGCTGGAAGAACTCAGAACTTCAGATCTTACATAAATAAAGAACTAACACATAATGTCTCTGGGAATCTACACTAACGTTGAGTTTTACAATAAAATTAAAGTCAGGAGATAAAAAAAAAACGGAACTAGGTCAAAAAGGTACCAGCAATACCGTCTTTACCATAAGGGCACACGGGGCCCGTGCCCAGGGCCCCCATGCTCCATGCTCCATGGCCCCGAAGGACTGACAATTTCTCTCACATTTATTCTCAAAACATTTTGCCAAGGTCAAAATTTTTGTTTTTCGGGTTACAATAATTAATAATTCGCTATCTTTACTTTCCGAAAGGGCCCTAAATTCTTGTGTGCCCAAGGGCCCCAGCATAGTTTAAGACGGCCTTGGGTACCAGGAGATTAGAAATACAGTGGAGTAGCTACTTAACTGGAATCAGTTCTATTTGAAGAGTTGAATACTGTTTTCACAATCTTCTTCAATTACATTGAAGAGTAGGGGAGACTCTTCAGTCGATACGGGATTAGAAGAATCGCGAGATGGTCAAAAGCGATTATACTGATAGATGCAAGTAGGTAACTTTGTGAAAAAACAATTTGTAACCCTATAAAAAAGCATTATGCAAATATTGGAACCATTTTTAAGATCGAACAGTAATTATTTAAGGGGATTGTGGCTGAGAAATAACAGCCGCACTGGTCGATCGATCAGGTTAAGCTACGCTTGCCGCGATTGATCCGTGGATGGGTGACCATCTTTACATATCCACACCCTTCCGTGCCTCGGAAAGCACGCTAAGCCGCTGGTCCCGGCTGTCATGCGTACATCTTTGATAGTCGTTCCAGTTCGTCAGAAGCCCCAAAGTCAGACAACCAGTCTTAATAAGAGGTATCGTATTACCTAGTAACTGGGTAGTGGAGGTCAGATAGGCAGTCACTCCATGTAAAATACTGGTATTCAGCTGCATCCGGTTAGACTGGAAGCTGACCTCAACATAATTGGGAAAAGGCTAGGCAATAATGCCAAACAAGAACGTGTATTTATGACTAGCTTAGCATCTTCGTTAAATTTTTTGCTCCCGACCCACCCCGTCGCATCGAATCGCCTGGCCGTGCGAGTACTTCGTATTCGTGACATTTTTTCTTTTTGTTCGGCTCCTAAGGGCCCTAGCGTGATGTTATATAGCCTTCCTCGATAGATGGGTGATACAACTCTAAAATAATTTTTCAATTCGAACCAGTAGTTTCTGAGATTAGCGCGTTCAAACAAACACTCTTCAGCTTTATCTATAATATAAAAATGAATCGCAAAATGTGTTGGTAAGCGCATAACTCAACAACGCCTGGACCAATTTTACAAATTCTTTTTTTTTAATGTTCGTTGAAGTCCATGGATGGTTTTTGGGGTTTTTTTTATGTTTAGGGTAGGTATGGTAGGTAGGGTAGGTAGGGTAGGTAGGGTAGGTAGGTAAGGTAGGTAGGGAAGGTATTTTGTATGAATGACTATTGGACGAACAGGACAACGTCTGTCGGGTCAGCTAGTAATATTAATAAATTAGTATACATAGAAACTTGTCATTTATTTAGCCAATAGTTTTAATTAATTCAATATCGTCCCATGACTAATTGAGTACCTATGTAAATTGGAAGAGCAAGAACGAGCCGCATTATAGATCAAACTATCATCAAATTTGTCGAAATCGCAGAAGTAAAACGATAGTACCGAAACCCGGAGATCAAATATCAGAGTTACAGGGATTTCACTGCTCCATTCGACTTCATTCGAGTGACATTGTAATTTGTAAGGCACCGATGGTTTACCACGCTCTGTGAACCCCTATATTGCATTGCTACCATACCTAGATGTATTGTATTGGTATGGGGCAGTCGATTTCATTTTAAAGTCTCTTTCGCGTCATTGTGTTTGATGTTAACTATTTCCGGGAACATATCGGAGTAATTACTATTTATTACTTGTAGTTCATGTCCAGTTACTTGATGATTTTATTTTGCGAGTTCCCGTGTCCAGATTTGTAGTAAAAAATGTTTATCGTTCTTTAAAAATAGTACGGTGTTAGTACCAACGTGAAGTCCACCATACGTTTACTTCTTTCCTACGTTTTGGTATTCGCTTAGAGTTGAGTACTATTTAATTTTTATAGTACAATTGAAATTAAGTCACTTTCTACGATAATGACGTCATCATCATCTGCGTAGCCTTTTCGGATGTTTCTATATTATCTTCACCATCGTCAAGATTGCATTGCTTTGCCAACTATGATATCTTTGTATGCTTGTTCAATTTAATGCGACTTTTAGGAGTACAATTTTACATTTAGAGAACCTATTTTTTTTTCTTCATTTTTGTTTTGGAATAGAATAGAATAATTTATTTGTTATACATAGGTAATTACCTAATTACATTATGAAGATCTTAAAAATAAGATAGTGCGCTATTTTTTTCCAATATTGGCATACAAATGATAAGAATTAAATAAAAATAATAAATTGAATAAGAACTTAGCATTAAATTACAATATAATAATAATTAGAGCTAACTCCATCATGTCTGTCTCTCAAAATGGATGTCGGAACGGGTCCCGCGGTACTAAGGAGCTGCTCCTCATTGATATGGCCATTAGCCAACAGGTTCGCCGTTCCCGAAAGGATCTTTCGACATGTTGGATAGATTACAAGAAGGCCTATGACTCAGTGCCACATACATGGCTCATGAGGGTGCTAGAGTTGTATAAAGTAGATACAACTCTGCGCACCTTCCTGATGTCATGTATGAGGCAATGGAGGACGATCCTTCGATATCCAGGATGTCGAAACATCCAGAGGAATAGCGAGCCGATAAGGATCGAGCGAGGTTTTCAGGGCGACAGTTTGAGTCCGCTTTGGTTCTGCCTAGCCCTGAATCCTCTAAGCACACTGCTGGAGCATTCAGGTATAGGCTATCGGCTGAGGAGAGGTGGTCAGGTTATATCTCACCTCCTCTACATGGATGACCTAAAACTCTTTGCCCCCAACAATTTGCAACTGATGAAGCTACTGAAAGTAACTGAAACCTTCAGTAGCGCCATCAGGATGGAATTTGGTGTGGACAAATGTGCGGTCATGCATGTAAAGCGAGGGGAGATTGTGGAATCCGTGGGAACCCAACTCTCGGATTCCATAAACCTTCGAGCCCTCTCCGCAACGGAAACCTATAAGTATTTGGGTATGTCGGAAGCGTTGGGCATCAATGTTACTGACATGAAGCAATCGTTGAACGAGCGCTTCTTTGGCCGCCTGAAGAAAGTATTTAATAGTCTTTTATCAGGCGGAAACAAGGTGCGCGCTTTCAACGGTTGGGTCATGCCGGTCTTGATGTACTCTTTCGGCATACTCAAATGGACTCAGACCGAACTCGACGCCCTGGATAGGAGGGTCCGTACGCTGCTGACTGCAAATCGAATGCATCACCCACGGTCATCGGTAATGAGACTGTATATCCCGCGAAAGTGTGGAGGTCGAGGGTTCTTAAACGCTAAGACCCTCCACAATCGCGAGATATGCAGTCTCAGGGAATATTTCTTAGAGACCGACGTGGGGATGCATCGAGATGTGGCCGCGGTGGACAAGGGCCTCACCCCGCTCTTCTTGGCTAAAGAGAACTGGCCCAAGCCTGTAGTGCTCGACACTAATGATCGCATGGAGGTATGGCAGAGTAAGGAGCTCCACGGACGCTTTTTCCGGGCCCTACATGGACCCGATGTAGACCAACTAGCGTCCGTAGCCTGGCTGCGTTTCGGTGACCTCTTTGGGGAAACCGAAGGTTTTGTCTGTGCAATTATGGACGAAGTTATCATGACGAACAATTACCGGAGATTTATTGTGAAAGATGGTACGGTTGACATCTGTCGGGCATGCCACCGTCCGGGAGAATCAATAAGATACATAATCTCCGGGTGTTCTCGTCTTGCTAACGAAGAGTACTTGCATAGGCACAACCTTGTATCCAGGATTATCCACCAGCAACTTGCTCTAAAATACAGCCTTGTGGAATCGGAAGTGCCGTACTACAGGTATGTGCCCGACCCAGTTCTCGAAAATGGACATGTCACACTGTACTGGGATCGATCCATCATCACTGACAGGACTATTGTTGCCAATAAACCTGATATAGTGGTGGTGGATCGACTAGAGCGGCGTGCAATGATCGTTGACATAACGGTCCCGCATGACGGGAACCTCGTGAAAGCCGAGAAAGATAAACAAATCAAGTATCTTGACTTGGCTCGTGAGGTTGTCGACATGTGGCATGTGGACTCAGCGATCATTGTACCGATAGTCGTTTCAGCCAATGGCTTGATAGCCAAGAGCCTCGACCAACATCTGAGGAGGCTCTCGTTGGGCAGCTGGGTCAAGGGCTTGATCCAGAAAGCGGTACTCCTGGACACGGCTCGTATTGTCAGGAGGTTCCTCTCTCTGGAGCCCTGACCGCCGGTAGCTTGGACCCTGTTCCCGATACCGGTGGGATACTATTTTTTATATTTTTAAATATTTTTATATATTTTATATTCTAATATTTAAAAATGTAATTTGTATGTGTTTATTGAAATAAAGGAAATTAGTGGAGTAGCTAATTGTGCATGCAAGCAAATTTAATAAATTACAATTCAAAGTCAATTTCATTTCATGTCAAAAGTCAATTCAGAAAATCATTAATGTGAAGTATTTAAATTGATGTCAGCTTGTTATATAATTATAGAGATTGGTCGTTAAGAAACTCATATATGGTGTAGTAACATCTGTGAAGTAGGAACCCGTTCAGTTTTTTTGAACTTTTGTAGTGGCATACATATTATTGCATGCATGGAGTCGGCGTTGTAAGTTCATAGTCTCTTCACTTCATAGTCGCGTACTTCATTACTAAAGGTCGTGTTCCTGAAAGGCATTCGTGATTTTATGAACGATGTTCTTCCTTTTCGTGGGGTTCTCGGCTTTTCTCATATGGCGGTCCACCAGCGGTTAGATGACCGGCCGGGAGGTCTTTTCCCATCTGCCTTGCCATCACAACCAACTTTTAAAGGTAATTTGACCAAACTAACCGAGAATCATTTGGTAACAGATAGTGGGTAGTCTGTCTATCTCCTATGCGTAGTTGTTCCAGGATAGATTTGCTCGTTCTCTTGGCGGTTCATGGTATGCGGAGCATTCTTCATCATATTATTCTTCTATTTAAGCATTTCCAGCAGCTCGTCAGATTTTGTTATAAATTCTTCATATTTTATCATCTGTGGTAGTCTAATCGTCTTCCACATTAAGATTACACACCACAGAGACCAATTTACAAATGGAAGTTCCAGTACCTAACATTTTTGTCAAAAATTCTTTAGCATTTTATGGCAAATAAAAAGGAATCCAAGCGTTTAATTCGCAAGTGATGTCTTCCGAGACATGACTAAGATTCTCGATTTTTCCTCCTTTTCTTTACAAAACAAAAGTGGGTGATTCTTCTTCAACGTTGAGCGAAATAAAAATGTTCTTAAAATACCGGATTGCTTTCTTAAGTTCGTAGCTTGGCAGTTAAGTTTAATTTAAGTTTTACGAGTAAAGAAATGTTACTGTAGTCTGGTGGAACTTTCAAGGTTTGATCCGTGTTTTTAGGAATTCCTTGGACCTACATGAAGATATAAAAAAAACATCTTTATTTGCCAAATCAAATAACAACTTTTCACATATCTAATTAGTAAGATATGCAGTACACGTAGGTAACATTTTAGTTGGGGATATATCTGTGAGTAGGTACTTATTATGGCTGTTTGCACAGAACTGATTCATTGTGTTCCCCGTACTAGTAAAAATATAAACTGTATTACGGTGGAATAGATTTCCTCTTTCTCTGTAAATATACTTATATTAGCAGACCTGTGACAACATAATTAATGAAATAGCAATAAGAATGTTCGTTATTAATAAAGCCAAGGAGGTGCAACAGAGCTTAGCAGTTGGTTTTATGTCACTTACTTTCTTGGACAGCACACTTATTTGTCTAAAACAAAACTTACGTCGGTTCGGGTTGATTGTTTAAAACGTAGCTAGAACAAAAGAAACACCTTGAAAAAAAAAAAAAAAAAAAACAATCGCCATCTTTAATTTTTATTTTGACCTCACTCTTGGCTTCAGAACCCTCGAAATCCATGAAAACTATCTGACTCTCCTGTCTCCCTCTTTTTCATTATATTATTAATTTAAAAAGTCGCATGGGTACATAACTCTTTCTCATTCTCTGCCGGTTTCTACAGTTTTACTTCTACCGAAGCTTTCAAAAAAACAAGATATTAGTAGTTTTATCACGTTTGAAACATAATGCTGACTCAAAACATTTGTCGGTGCCTACTAACAAATGTATCTTAAACAAAATGCCGATAAAACACTTTCTATCAATTTATTGTCAGTTTGATTTAGGACCAAAGTGAATCATCCTCTAACAAATTGAACATTCAAGGGTGTTCCATTTCAGTTGACCGATATTTTTTATAGTGATGTCCAATTATTTTACGATGTGCTATATTTTATTACGCCTCGTAAGATCCGAAATATACGTAAGATCCGTAAATATTTCTTTGATATCTCGCTGTTTACGATCATTGAAATATTTTGCACGTAACGGATGGAGAAGCAATAAATATTTTTTGTCCAATGTTACTGGGCAGAAAATGTTCTTAACGGTACAGAGGGTATTTCTTCAGAAAAAGATTAGTTTTAACACTTAGAACATAGTGTCGCCTCCACCATTTATTCCTCCAAACTTTTGATAAGGAAAATGACTAAGTATTTCTAAAGATTCATTCTACGTATCTCATTTTCATTTTTGCTTCCTTCTGCTTGTTAGCCAAATCTCTCGCCAACAATTATATTATTTGCTATTTTTTTTTAAAGCTTGACAGTTCGAATGTGACTAATTTCATTTCGTCACCTGCCTGTACAGACGCCAGCACATCAAGCTACCCAATCTATCAAATTTCTATATTTTCATCTTTATTACTTAAGTCTAAGGTTCATGTTCAATTGGGAAAATTTGACAGTTTGGGGTAGCTTGATGTGCTGGCGTCTGTACAGCATCAGGTTGACTTTCGCAGACAACCTTTTTTACAGTACCTACCTACCTACCAAGTTATTCGTTATTTAACTTTTATGGGGTAATTTTGAAAAATAAAGCTGTTCCTAACTACCCCGTTGGTCTAATGGTCGCAAGCGCTACTGCTGAGAATGTCGTCGGTCAGTCAAAGTGTTATTACGTTTTTCTATCTGGGATTTCTCAATTGCAGCCCGGAGTCTGGATCTGTGCCCATTTGATGGGCAAAGGCTCGCTCCGTATTACACGGGACTTTAACACAACTGGCGAATGACTTCCTAACCCGGAAGTACTAGCGTGATAGTATGTAACTCTGTGAACAAAAGGCTATTCGTTTTTGGAAAATCATTTTTGGAAAATCTCGGTGATGGACAGAGGTCCATCATCGAGATTTTATTCAATACTCTTATTGCGTTGCTAAAGACAATTTTGTTTTATGTCATCATCATTTCACCCGAAAGACGTTCACTGCTGGACATAGGCCTCCCCCAATTTGAGGTGGTTTGCCATAATCGTCACGCTTAGTAGGTGGGTTGGCGATCGCAGTATGGTGGTAAAATGCATAGAGAACGCTGCTGCCCATTCTCTAGTAAGTCCCTTAGTCGCCTCCTACGACACCCACGGGAAGAGATGGGATGGTGCTATTCTTTACATCCGGCGCCACACGGTTTTATGTGCACAGCTTAAAACTCACACTTAAACCACCTATATTTAGGTGGTTTTGAGTAGAACCATAATAAAAATAATACTAAAGCAATCTTTTAGTACATTTGCCTGATAGTTTGTCAAAGTCAGTGTAATAATTTATCACTTCTTATTGTTGATTTTTTTAATGCTTTTAGCTGTTATTATTATCATAAACATGAATAGTGATGTCAAATAAACTAAGTGAAAGCCTAATGGATGAATTTTATTTCATTCAGTAATGATAGAAAGCTTTTGACAAAAAATAGGCGAACATTTCACATAATTAATCGGTAAGTAACTTTAATTAATTATGAAGTACATAGATTAATAACGAAAAAAATGTTTATTAACTCTAGATGACGATATTGTTTTGAACTAGCTTCCGCCCCCGTCGTATGAATGGATGATTACATAATTTGATTTACCATTTTATTGTTTTAATCATAATAGGCCGTCATTGAGTTGATTTAGTTTGATTTTTTCAAGGGGCTTCGAAGGACCGCAAACCTACCTATTCGTTCGTGAGAAAAAGGTCTGGATAGACCGACGGACAACGAAGCGACCCTATAAGGATCTGCCAGAGGTGCGGGTTGTTCGAAAGAGATACCGTGGCCTCTGGCACACAGGCAACTGATGGACACACGGGTGGGTTTTAGTCAGTAAAAGTCTGACACACCCTCCTGCTTCACCCAGAGCAGGAGAAGTTATTTGATGATTACCCACCTTAAAAAAAAAACCCTTTATAAATTCCGTTTTTCCTTTTGAGGCACGGAAGCAGAAATAAGTGGGTAAGTAGCTCAGCGGAACCTATATGGGGCAGGCGCTACATACGTACGAAACTAAGATGCAATATTGAAGTAAAACACTTATTAGGTGGGGCAAAATAGAATCATTCCATTTTTTTGACCAGCTTGCATGATAAAGGGTTTCCTTTAGCAGACAACCTTTACAAAAAACTTACAGTACTGTACCATCGCAACGCCAATCAATACCTATACATGGATAAAACGACCACCATGCTTATTCAGTGCGTGTTTGCTTACCATTAGAACCGCATTTCCTCATAATGTTTTCCTAGTCTGTGGTATCTCATTAGCCGAGGAAATATTATGTCATTGGAAAACGACGTTGATGTATAGACGCCAGCATATCAAGCTATCCCTAACTATAAAATTTTCCCAATTGAACATGAACCATATGCTTATGTGATAAAATTGAAAATCTATCAAAGAATTTTGACAAATTCTCCTGTTCTTATCTCAATTAATTAGAGGTCGGCGCAACATGTCTCTTTCTTCCATACTTCTTCGTTTGACATCTTCTCGGTGGTCACTACCTTTCTAGCCATTTCATACAGTTCTTCAAAGATCTTTTAGTCTTTCCCTACCAGCGGCGAGGTGTCAATTTTTCTAAGACAGAAGTCGCGAAGTGCGAAGCTGGCCTTAACTTATTAAGTTATCAAAAAATAATACTAACTAAAATATGTAAAGAATTAAATACAATAAAATTGAACAGCTGAAAACCAAATAAATGTGCAATAATTGTGGCATCTCGTTCTCACTGACGATTTTTTTCTAAATCCGTCTCTATCGTAACCCGTTATACAGCGACTTGCTCTCCCATCCAATATCATGCGTTGTCACGTGACCTAAAGTGACATAATTACGGGATCGCTGTTGCATGAATTGTTAGTCCACGATTATGATGTTTCGGCGACAGATTAATTTAGAACATTTTTTTTTGTCGTTGTTGTAATACAAAGCTAAAAACAAGTGTTATAATAAGTGTTTGTAGTTTGAATGTTATGGCGAATTAAATACTCTTAGTGTAACTGTATTTTTTGCCAATAGTAGATACTGACGCGATAAGATGCGAATCACCGAAGGGAAGTCGGAACAAATCGTGTTCTATGGTACTTTCGCCACCGTTCCCTGCTCGTCTCAAAATTTTCCAGACGGTATTTTGGTCCGTCCTCCGCATCAAATGCGCATACCATGACAACCGACTTCCACATAAACTTTTCAGTCAATGGTGTCACTTTTAGACTACCTCTTATACACTCATTTGCGAGTCTGCGGAACACCACACATCCAACTTAACATTCTCGCGTTGAATGAATGTGAGAACTAAAACATCTCATGCACAGTACAATAAACCAAAATGTGCCTAGCATTTTCATTCTGTGGCTGTAAAAAATGTATCCGTTAACAATCAGGAAGGTTCGCCAAATTTCCGATCAATATTATTTAACTTGATGCCAACAAATTTTACCTTATTACTTAGTTATCACTTTCCCCGAAAACTCAATATTGAGCGGGCATAGCGACGAGGGAAGGGATTATTTCGCATCGACGGAAATTCAAGCCCCATGAAATATAAATCTACAGCTTTTTAGGTCAGATTTGATTAGATAGGCACTTACAGTCTAACGAGCTGTCTATCTTTTGTCTACTTCCCAGTAATTTTGTAAAACAAATCTGTGTAGGAAATTCCTCTTTGAAAAACATGTTTTTCGAATTGGAATTTATTTTCATGGCAGCTCATCAAACCAACTCTGACATGACCAGTAATTAAACTTCAATATTCTAGTATAATTTAAATTAAGCCAAAAACCTAGAATCTGTAGTTTCTGAAGATCATAAAATGTATCAACCAACATCTTCATCTATTTCGCGTCACTCCACGCGGTGAAAGCATCAAAGCCCTCTTAAATAACCTTACAGGGTTAATGAAGCCATGACGTCACTAATAAATACGTCTAAGTGAAAATTCCCCATACATGAAAACAGTATACACATTACTTTAGCGAGTAAATAAGTTATTAAGGTACCTGTCCCACCGTTGACGGGTAAGCAACTAGCTATCAACGATTTTCGCACTCGAGAATAGTACAAAAGTTTGTAGGCCCCGTGTGAGTAAAATAAATAAATATATTAATAGTTGATAGCTGACTATTCACAATGACGTAGATTTATCGTTTATAGCAGGGAGTAGAGCTATCAAAGATAGTACTCGCTCAGCGAAACTCCCTGGGCTGGCAGCATAGTCGTTGAGAAACTCACGCATGGCACATACACTTACCAGCGAGTAGCTCGAATCGCTCGTTCTCTACGCTCGTAACTCGCACACGGAATCCAGTTGTGTGCCCGAAGGTTGCCAACGGGACCTAATTTAGGGGCTTCACTGTCCGTCCGTCATCATCATCATTCAGCCGAAAGACGTCCACTGCTGGATATAGGCCTCCCCCGGCTCCTCCACTTCGACCGGTCTTATGATTCCCACATCCAGCGGATTCCCGTGATTATCCATAACATCCGTCGATTACAGGGCTATATTTTGAAGATAGATTTTATAGGTAGACACTTGAAATTTGCACAGAGTGTGTACTAGGTACTAATTAATGTTGGAGTTTCTTGCCCGTTCTTCTCCATACGAAACTACATTTTGGAATGGGCGACTAGAATCAATTGTATTTTAATGTAAATATTGACGTTCAAAAGTGCCTTTTAAGTGCCTAATTGAAATAAATGCTTTGACTTTGACTTTGAATAGCAAAACAATAATTAAAGTTTAAATCCCCATAGAAGAAACGTGTTTTTTTTTACGGCGTGTTTTACTAAAACATATGTAGTGAAAATATTGTACGGTGGTACGGAAACCTTTGGTGTTCGACTTGCATTTGGCCGCTATTTTTGTTCCTAGTTCTACTCGCTTCTCGTTAATCGCTGGCAGTGAGATACTTGCCTCAGCTGCATAGGCGGAGAACTAACAACATCCATCGCACAACGTGTTCTATTTCTCAACCTACACGATCAATGAACACTGACATAGGTAAGTTGCAAATTGCTTTTTATGGGGTTCTGTGATATTGTAGCCAGTACGTGGATGGGGTACCATTTTTTTTTTCATTCATACATCTGTTGAAAGATGGTAATATGATTTTATGCCACTAAATTATATTGAACACTTGTACACCACTAAATTTTGAACTTATGAAGTGAATGCATGAATGAAATGCACCCATCCCAGCATGGCTTGACAAGACTCGATTAATCGAATAAACCCCAAGATTTGCACTAGCCCCTGGAGCCTCATGCTTCATGGTGTTACAGAGGCCATTGCATATCAAGAAGTAGACCGTGGGGCCCGGTAATGGTCAGGGAATGCTGTAAAAATAACTTTCTTGAAACTAAAGTATTCATCATCTGCCTAGACTTTTCCCAACTATGTTGGAGTCGGCGTCCAGTCTAACCGGATGCAGCTGAATACCAGTATTTTACATGGAGCGACTGCCTATCTGACCTCCACAACCCAGTGACTGGGTAATACGATACCCATTGGTAAGACTGGTTGTCAGACTTTCGGGCTTCTGACGACCCGTAACGACTGTCAAAGATCCACAAATGACAGCCGGGACCAACGGCTTAACGTGCTTTCCGAGGCACGGAGGGGTCTTGGTATGTAAAGATGGTCACCGATCCACGGACCAACCGCGGCAAGCGTAGCTCAACCTGGCCGATCGACCCGTGCAACTATTGTTATTTAGTCACAAGTATTCGGTACTCATTGGGTGTTAAAATTTGGGGTGTTGAAAGTTTTTTTTTTGAGTTATTACAAAATGCTCCTTCATTTTCAAGGATCAAATCAAATCATCAGGCCAAAAACTCCTTTAACACTCCAAAACTAAACTGTGTCACCAAAACTAATTAGAAACCCGCACGACCAACTTTTTATCACATCACAGCACCCTGTGTACATCCAATGAATATTGTATAGGAAACTCTCTGACGCTTCTCGTTGGAGTTGACGACAATTTGTCGAAGTTACCTCAAGTTTTAGCACTAAATGTATGCTGTGTTGCAGCCAGATAAGGTGCTTCATCGCTGTACAGTGCTGCAAGCGGATAAACGATTCTATCGGTAGTGCACGTGGAATAGAAATTGCAAATGTTTGTACAAAGTTTATTTTGTTTGATTTTGTATTGAGGTTTGTCAACGACATGGTGCTTTCATTTGAGACTGTATATTTTGTTTTGTTATTTCATGTATGATGCCTTAAATTGAGAGTTGGTTAAATAAGTATTTTACTGAAGACTAGCAATTACCTATTGGTAATTAAAATACAAGGTCAAATTAAATTAACTAGTAAAACTTCCCGGACAACGGGGTCAACGGCCTCTGATAGTGTGGTAACTTAAAAATATGAGTGTGTGTTTTTATGTGTGTTGTCTATAAAGTTGCACCATCTTATACATATAGCAACATGCCTATGATAATTTCCAATTTGAACTCAAATATTTCTTCTGAAACGTACATTAATCACCACATTAGCTTACTTCGTGTGGGCAATTTTAGTCCATTGGACCTGGTTTTCTCAAAAAGTTATCTTTCGCCGAAACTAAATTCCCAATCATCAAAAAAAAAAAAAAAAAACAAATCGTGACATGGTGTAATGCTGGGCACCTTGGAATTTGGGATGTTTTTCATCTGCTTAGAATCCAAAGAAATGGATTTTTAAACGTTCCGGCCATTAGCGTACGTTTAGTCCGTTCCATTTCGTCCCATACCATAACAGGTATGGGACGAAATGTGACCTATTTATAAACAGGTCCGACACGGGACATTGCACAGATAGCATGAATTCCTTACCACATACATTATAAATGTAGGTAGTTGTGTACATTTAATCATGCCAGCACCGTGATAGATGTGTTCGTTTGATTTATGGGAAATTAAGCCTTCGTATCGACGTGTGAGGAAACGGTTTCCTACAATCTATCAATGATGCTGATAGATACTAGATTCAATTGCAAGGAATTTATACGATTTCTGTTTCATTTTAGAAAGAAGAAAGAAAAATAGGTTTCTTTTCACAGAAATGAAAACAGGTACTTACAAAAAGATAAATAATTGTTTTTTTTTTTCTTGTAGCCTATACTGTCCCACAGCTGGGCAAAGGCTTCGCCCAATTCCTTCCAGGAAATAAATAAAAACAAAGTGCATTCGTAATCCGGAGCAAATAACAGAAATAGTCTGCACCTGCACGTCATGGCTATGACAAAGAAGTCTTCCAGTCAGCATGATGTGCTATTATAGGAGACTCACAGCACAGCGCTGATAAAAAAGAAAGTACTACTTATCTATACGTGATAAGTATGCTGGTAGAATTTCATTTCACAGCTGCACACAGATTCTGATTGAATTCAATTTTAATTGATCGACAAAGCGATAGGTACGAACCTTGAATACTTTATGTATAGTACACACCAGAAAAAAAAAACTGCATACGCTGATGTCTTCTTAGGCACAACCACACTAAAGAGGAAAACCATTGAATCATTTATAAACATTGAATGCTTCCAAAAATCACCCATAGGTGGCAGGATTCCTGTGCTATATGAAATACTATTAAAAAGAAACAAGAAGTGTCGAGGGACCCTAGTCAGGAATGTAGTTACTTACGCGATACTCGCACGCACACACTCGTATAGTATTAAAAGAGACAGAGAGGCGAAGGGAGTGTCAATATAATACGAGTTTAAATACAGAGCCATCTAGTATGAGTTCTTAGAAGCTCATGAAACCGACCTATGATGACAATTTAAAAAACATGCGCAGCTGCCATCTTCGATTTTAATTTTGACCGCTATTGGCATTTTCGGCATTTTCGCTATTGGCTCAGCAACCTCAAAAACCATGAAAACTATCTCTCTCTCTTTCAATTTGTAATATTTCAATAAAAAATCGCATGGAGAGGGTCGCATAATACTGTTTTGTTACGCGACGATTTCTATCAGCTTACTGCTACCGTAAGCCAACTTCATCATCATCATCTGCCTAGCCTTTTCCCAACTATGTTGGGGTCGGCTTCCAGTCTAACCGGATGCAGCTGAATACCAGTATTTTACATGGAGCGACTGCCTATCTGACCTCCACAACCCAGTTACTGGGTAATACGATACCCCTTGGTAAGACTGGTTGTCAAATTTTCGGGCTTCTGATGACCCGTAACGACTGTCAAAGATCCACAAATGACAGCCGGGACCAACGGCTTAACGTGCTTTCCGAGGCACGGAGTCTTGGTATGTAAAGATGGTCACCAATCTACGGATCAACCGCGGCAAGCATAGCTTAACCTGATCGATCGAACCACGCAGCTATTGTTACTTAGCCACAAGCCCGTAAGCTAACTTAAAGAACTGAATTCCAAAAAACGGTTTGCTTATCTCAGCAAATAAAATAATTATGCAAGCACCTTAGCCCGACTGTACTACAGAAACTGTAATTTATAATTATGTCAATAGGAATTGTTATATAAATCCATATCCTTGAGGATATAACAAAAGATAATAAATAATAAAAGAAGAACATCCTAATAACGGCCACGATGTGTGTACAAAGATATTGCCATAATCTGAACGCGTAACGGACGGATTAGTGGTCGCAGAATATTGTTATTATCACACAAAGGGACGCGCTGGGTCTTGATATAGTCTCATTAGTTTCTTATATTAGGAGCATTTGTATTCGCGATTAACTATGGTTAATAATACTTCAGTTACCGGGCACTATAATTCTTCCAGAAGCTGAGTAATCATCTATGATAATATACTAACCTTTTTGTGAACATCATCTGCCTTGCGTTTTTCCAACTATGTAGGGATATGCTTTTTTTTTTTGGATGGGAAATCATCAAATAACTTCTCCCGCTCTAGGGTGGAGCGGGAGGGCCTGTCAGACTTTTAATGACCAAAACCCACCCGTGTTTCTTTAGTTGCCTGTGTGCCAGGGGCCACGGCATCTCTTTCGAACAACCCTCACCCCTGGTAGGCATCAGCTCTTGCGGACCCCACGAGTTGATGCTGACATCTCTTTGAAGCACGCGTAGAACAGAACGCGCCGTCGACCTGGGCTTGGTCCTTAGTCCTTACCGGGCAGCGAGCTACCCATTACTCGCCATCTGCAAGCCCGAACCTACGGTGGCCGGGAATCAGCCTGAGATTCTCGACACCCAGGGCGTCTCCTGCGGCGATTAGGGCCGTAAGGGCGTATATACTGCCTCTCCCTCACGTGCGCCGCCTCCCTCTTCGCGAGCGTCACTGCTTCGAAGAAGGACGTGACGGCTACCCATGCACTCTGAATCCGTACCATGGCCTGGACCAGGGCCGGACGCGAGAGATCGCCGCCACCGATCGCCTCCACGAGGACACGGCGGTGCTCTGCCCAAGCCGAGCTGACCTCCACCGTATACTCCACCGTGTCCTCCTGGCGATCTATGCAGTGGATACACCCGGGCGATTCCTCCCGCCTCATGCGAAACAGGAACCTCCCGAAACAACCGTGTCCGGTGAGGAACTGCGTCAGGCGGAAGTTGAGGACGGCGTGGCTCCTCTCAATCCACTCCTCTAAGAGGGGACTTACCGCCGCAATCATGGCGTGCCCAGTGTGGGGCTATAGGCTTCCGTCTTCCTGTCAGTCAAGGAGCGACTCCCTATCTGACATCCATAAGCCAGTTATTGGGCAAAACGATGCCTCTTGATAAGACTGGTTGTCAGATTTTTGGGCTTCTGACGAATATCAAAGAATCACGAATTACAGCCAGGACCAACAGCTTAGCATGCTTTCCGAGGCGTGGAGGGATCATGGTATGTAAAAGTGGTCCACCCACGGACCAACCGCGGCAAGCGTAGCTTAACTCGATTGATCGAACCTGGCGGCTTTTATTACTTAGCTACAAGGTACTTTACTTTACATACATAAGCTCATGCCTTCTAGAATCCCATGGGTACGATACTGTTATCACGGTCGTGCATTCCCAAGGGCTAACTTCCACCCTCAATGAGGGCGAAAACGCAGAAAAAAAACTACTCTTTCTATATGACTTTTCTCAAAGAAAAACCGATTACTTTTGAGCCCGGGAGGATTAAGCTAAGCGCACATCAAAGCCGCGTATTGTAAAAATACGTCAAAGCACAATAGAAGCCGCTGCGGGCCACGCAACAACGCAGTATTGTTTCAGACGGATTCAAATTTCGAATTGGAAATAAACTGTTTCCACTCCTTTGCATTGAACTTTGCTCACATTTAGGCTAAACGCACCGCAACACAACGCATTGAAAAAAACACCCATTAATCTTTTTCGTAGATATTGTATTCACTGTCGCACACAATAGGCGAGCCGCATCCCAACGCATAGAAACGGCCGCAACAATACGCCTCGCGAGCGATTCCCCAGTGCGTTGCGGTGTGGCCAAATATACGATAGCCTTTATGAATATTAATATTAGTTACGCTTACGTTATTTTTTACCTTACCACACACGAAAATAGTAATTCCATTCCATATCATTTATGTTCACCAAATACACGAGTAATGTTTTCTTTTTTATAAGTATTAAAAACTTGTCAGTTCGTGTATAGTCAGGTAAAGTAATTGTATATGCCTTGTTTTAGAGTTTTCATATAATAGTTAGAGAAATACAGTGGTGTTTCGGATATGCATACAAATCAAGTTGGTGGGATTATGTTTACATCCTGACGATCCGTGTTGGCTCTGCAATAGAAACCTTTTTTGAAGTTGTCTTTATATTTTCATGACATCTACATCAGTATTTTTCAACTTATTTTGCGACCACCCTTCTAACTTGTCTGTCTCTCTATGTCTCTCTTTCTCTTGTGTGGGAATTCAAGTCTGTCACTTTAGCTAGCTTTTGGTTAAATTGAATAAAAACCGTTTAATAAAAAAATTAAACCGCCGAAAAACCGAAAAGTAAAAAATAATAAACTAGCTTTGTCCAACCCCAATAACTAAGTTCGGAAGGCGGTGACATATAATTAAATACATATCCAATGTCACCGACTTCCGAACTTAGTTATTGGGGTTGGACAAAGCTAGTTTATTATTTTTTACTTTTCGGTTTTTCGGCGGTTTAATTTTTTTATTAAAAAGTTTTTATTTTATAATGTTTTGTGGCTATAATCTACTAATTACTACATGCTTAATTTTTGATTTAATACACAACTCAGTATTAAAATCTGTGAGTAAACAATCAATCATCCCCTGTTTTCTTACCCTTAGGGTTGGAATTTTTCTTCGAAATTTATACGGGACCAACTTCGAGGTATACCCTTTCCAATAAAACAAGAATTATCAAAATCGGACTACTCTGGAAAAAATTATGCGTGGTCATACATAAAAAAAAAAAAATTCGCGTCGAATTGAGTAACCTCCTTCGTTTTTTCGTCGGTTCAAAAAGAGAATACCCACACATCATCATCATCATCATCAACATAGCCTTTTCACAACTATGTTGGGTTTTGGGTTCCAGTCTAACCGGCAGCAGCTGAAAATTAAAAAAAAAAATACATAAAATACTTTGATTCTCTTTGAAACAGCATCATCCTCTTTAAATTTCATTCAACGTAATTAGCATCGACGGAATGCCTAACCCGCACTGTTTTCATTTTCTTTGTACTATTTTAGTTATTACTTACAAACTACCTTAGAATGTCTTATTTTACTGTTTTTATAAACTATGTGTTAAGTATTAAAAATTTAAAAAACCCCCGACCCTAAAAACTGTAAAAAGTAAAAATAATAATATTTATAGGCCTTTTAAGATGAAGGTAATATTTTGATCAAGGCATTGTAAAGGCGGGGGACGGCTAATGAAAATGCAAGGCCTCTGTTTGGCGTTTTCATTGACCGTCCCCCGACTTGGCAATGCCTTGATCAAAATATTACCTTCATCTTAAAAGGCCTATAAATATTATTATTTTTACTTTTTACAGTTTTTAGGGTCGGGGGTTTTTTAAATTTTAAATTTAATTTTTATTTCCTGCATTTTAAACTTAATGTTTCGCTCGCTTAAATCTGCGCATCGTTGCGTATTTTTCCCACAGCGAAGTTTGTTACTAATTTATCCTCATTCCTCGTCCTGATCACTATTTATCTATAATCTATTCATTGAGACCTTTTCAATGAGCCCAAACACGATACTTTTGCTATTTGTTGGCGAGTAACTTGGGCATCTTGGAAATTCCAGGTGTTGCTCCAGCTTTTCAAGGTTACTTCGTCGTTGAAGTAATAGAATACCAAATTTCGAGTTGATCAGACCCGTGGAAGATGCTCAAATTGCTTCATCAACCAGAAAAGAGCTGATAATCTTCAAACGGCTGAACCGATTTTGATAAAACATGTCTAAGAACACTCCCGACTAATACACCTTTCAAACAAAAAAAATAAAATCAAAATCGGTTCATCCGTTCGGGAGCTACGTTGCCTCAGACAGACACACACACACACACACACACACAGACACACAGACACGTCAAACTTATAACACCCCGTCGTTTTTGCGTCGGGGGTTAATTAATAAGATAATGATTATTCTCTTAGTATTGTTTTTAAGATTGCTGATAAGTGTTTCAACATCCGGACAAACCTATTGAGGTTTTTGTGATGTTTCTGTATAGATTTTGAATGTTCCTTTACTAATAAAAATTAAAAAGAAAAAAAAGCTGGATACCATATATTTAACAAGGAGCGAGCATCTATCTGACCTCCAAAACCCAGTAACTGGGTAAAACGATACCTCTTGATTAGACTGGTTGTCAGACTTACGGGCTTCTATCAACCCGTAACGACTGTCAAAGATTCACGAATGACAGCCGGAACGTGCTTAATGTGCTTTACGAGGGACGGAGGGGTCTTGATATGTAAAAATGGTCACCCATCCGCGGTACAACCGCGGCAAGCGTAGCTTAACCTTATTGATCGACCCATGCGGCTGTCATTAGCTTTTCACAAGAGAATACCCAACCAAACATATCAAATACAAAATCTTTGAAGTGTTTAGATCACAATTGGAACTTACTCGTGCAAGCTAACGTTTTCGTCGATGGCTCAAATATTAGGAAAACAGATATTGTCTAAATTTAGAAAACAATTTTATCCTGAGTGTGGCAACAACGGATCCGTGATGCGAAAAATTGGTTCACCAGAAACAGGCGCAACCATTACATTTATTTGAAAGGTTGGGTCTGTTCCTCGTCATATTAATGGTTCATGTGACTTTGTAAATATTTGTTGATTTGTTATAAACCCAATAACATTTTGAATGAATATGGTTTTATTTATTATGAGCTTTAAATTTCAAATAATAATAATATCACAGCATTATGCTGAGATAGGAGCCTGTTTGTCCTCGCACAGGTCTCCCTCTTTAATTTTTATTTTTTTAATGTTTTCATGACTTTGTTATATTATTAAGGTTCACCATTATAATCTTCCTGTTAGTTTGTATTTCCTGTGCGTGTCTCAAATTAATTTTTTTTCTTGAATTCTTTTTTTCAACTTACCGGCGACATCTTAAGGCTTGGCGCCCTCGAGGGAGACGAACCACACGTTGAAAAACTCTCGCACAGACAAACATCAATGACTGGGTGTCTCATGTTATAATGCAATTTTCTTTTTTTTTTACTTCATGTAAACCTGCATGGGCACTTATGAAACGTCAGAAGCTAGGTGCACGGTTCCAAAATGTTGTTTCCTATGGAGAAGCTGTTTCCTTTGCTATTATTAATCTCTGACATCAGAGGGGCAATTCTCGTAAATTTAAGAACGTTCACAGTCTCATCTCAGTCTTAATCTTTAAAAAATACCTCAAGTTTTCATACGTTTTTGAGAAGTTTTTGACATTTCATTGTCGCTGAGATGATACTGCGACTAGATTTTGAACGTTTTTAATTAGTAGAATTGGCCTTCAGATCTCTCTCTAACGATTAATCAAGGACTGGTAGGATAGTTTCTTCAATATCTTTGTTAAGGCCAACCATGAGTGCATCATTGTCATCATCTTTGGCAGCCGTATTCTACCCACTGCTGAATATGGAGTTCTTCTCTTTTGTGTCATGCTTCCCTGGTATGTGCGAGTCTCATACAGGCCCTCCCGTAAATGAAGATTAATAAAAGAACATTCGTTATATTGAAATATTTTATAGCTTTACGGACACAGAATACACAATAAAGGCGTTACGCTCATATGTAACCGTTTACAGCCCGTTTATATTAAGGATCCTGCAGACAGGCGTGATACGACTTTAATAGAATAATTTCGATAAGAACTCCATGGAAATTGATATACTAGAGTCGTGTGGCGCCCGTCTGTGGAAACCTTGATCTGGCTTGATCGCGTGACGCTGCTCATAAAATAAAAATGGTTGCTGATTGCTTCTATTTACGGGTTTGTGATACGAGAAAGTGGAGCTTGTTGGGATCGATAAGATTAAGTACTTTACAATGTGCCCTAAACAATAAACAGACATAAACAATTTCTATTATATAAAAACGTTTTTATACCTATGATCACCGAATATTACTTTTCAACTACCTGTATCGATACTTAATATTATAAAGAGGAAAGATTTGATCTTTTGTTTGCTTTGAATAGGCTCCGAAACTACTGAAACGATTTGAAAAAATATTTCACTGTTGGAAAGCTACACTATCCCCGGGTGATATAGGCTATATTAAATTTTATCTCCGTATTCCCAGTAGAACGGGAACTACACGGGTGAAACCGCGGAGCGCTGCTAGTGTATTATAAAAAAATACTCTCGAGTCGTTGACGATAATATTTACCTAGAGCAAACTGTTCAGAGGGGTTATAGCGTAATACAGTATCTATAGGAATCGCTCTCATGTTGACAGTTCCACAACATTCATGGCGTTGTTTACGTTGCTAAGCAGACATTTTTTTTCTGAACATCAAACGGTATTTGCAATAACCTTCAAACTGACTTAGATTCTGATAAATAGTGTAAGCAATTAGGGTGCAGTTAGTTAAGATCAAGTTCGAGAAAGAGGTCAATTGCCAAACTTAAGTGACAGCGGCTAGGGCACATTGCTCGCAGAACAGATGGCCGATCGCGACACTTTCTATCCCTCCTAGTTTGCCTTGCCCCATCGGGGATACAATGATCATCCTACTTAATATTATAAATGAGAAACTTTAATGAGATATTTCAAAAACAGGCTCGATGGTTTAAACCATACCTAAAGAAAAACCTTGTTTTGTAATAAGGGGGATTATGTTTAGTTGTTTGGATATTTAGATGTTTGTTACTCAATTACGCAAAAAAGGCTTAAAGGTTTTGGATGAAATTTGGCAAACAGATAGTTTGTAAGCTAGAAAAATACATAGCATTTTTGTTCCGATAGTACACACAGCGTCAGTATGTGCTGACCCTCAAGGTTTAAAATGTTACACTGCTACAACATTGAATTCTACGAAGAACGGGTGTTTGTTGAGTAACAAACACCACGGAAAAACTGCTCAACGGATTTGGATGAAATTTGGCACAGATAATTTGTAACCTTGATTAACACTACCAACCTTCTCGCCGAAACACCACTGACCCGCGCAATGTGGGTTATTAACGAACTTCACTTGTAGATGTATTTACATGCCATTTGAGTGAATTCGCAAAATCACTGTTGTTTATTTTTATGTTAAAGTGTAGATTAGACTTTATGTTGTTGTTTTATTTTTTATATTTTTAATGTTGTGTTTTTTATTACGTTTTTCGTAGTTTTAAATAAGTTAACTTTAACTTTAAGACCGCGATATCGCATTAGGTATACACCTGTAATGATAGTTGTAAGGAAGATTTTAATAAGTAATTAAATAAATAAGTAAACCACCTATGATTCTTTTTATCTCGATATTACGTTCCTGTGGGATAATTTTCGACCTCCAAGCGGGCGAAGCCGGTGGCAAAAGCTACTAGGATATAATATATTTTAAGTCAAAACAAGAAATTTCACACGGAAGAAGTTGTGGGCAGAAGTCAAATATCTATAAAGGTAGGGTTCAAGATCCCTTGGCTAGAGAACAGTCCCGTAGATCGATGTTTGCCGTTCATGGCTGGATGAGCATTTTAGTATATCGTGATCTCATCGCGCCTCCGAGAGCAAGTTACAACGTTGCTGCGATTGTCACACGAATATTTGTCAGTTACAGGTAGTGTGAAGCCTTGAGGGGCTTGTGGCTAAGTAAAAAAAAACAGCCACACAAGTCGATCGATAAAGTTAAGCGACGCTTGCCGCTGTTGGTCCGTGGATGGGTGACCATCTTAAATACCAAGACCCCTCCGTCTTGAAGCACGTAAAGCCGTTGGTCTCGACTGTCATTCATGGATCTTTGACAGTAGTTATCGTCACAAGCCCGAATATCTGACAACCAGTCTTACCGAGGGCTATCGTGTTACCTGATAACTGGGTTGTGGAGGTCAGATAGGCAGTCGCTCCATGTGAAATAAAGGTATTCAGCTAAATCCGGTTAGACTGACAGGTGAGCCCAAACATAGTTGGGAAAAGGCTAGGCAGTTGATGATAGGTAGCCTGGAGCTTAAAAGTTAGAGAGTATGTCTATCGGATTATACAGGTATAAACAGATTCCCCCTTATTACAAAACAAGGTTTTTCTTTAGGTATGGTTTAAACCACCGAGCCTGTTTTTGAAATAAGAACTTAGAACTGAAATGGAATTACAGTTCCTTTTACAAAACTGACAATTTAGCACTGGACTAACTTGTCAGTTTTGTAAAAGGAGCCGTATTTCGATTTCAGTTAGGTTCTTATTTAAAAAACAGGCTCGACGGTTTAAACCATACCTAAAGAAAAACCTTGTTTTGTAATAAGGGGGTTTAAGTTTACCTACTTATGTGGGCGTTTCAAGGTACGCCTCTACCTAATCCTTTGAGAAAAACATACGTGATATAATGTTCATCATCATCATCATTTCAGCCGAAAGACGTCCACTGCTGGACATAGGCGTCCCCCAAGCTCGTCCACTTCGACCGGTTCTGTGCCTATCGCATCCAGCAGTTTCCTGCAGCCTTTACAAGGTCATTGGTCCATTTTGTGGGAGGCCTTCCAACGCTACGTCTTCCGGTACGCGGTTGCCACTCCAGAACCTTCCGGCCCCATCGACCATCTGTTCTGCGAGCAATGTGCCCTGCCCACTGCCACTTAAGCTTGGCAATTTTTAAGGCTATGGACTATTATTATGTTAAGGGAATAACTAGCTGCTGCCTGCGGCTTCGCCCGCATGGATCTCGATAATTATGCCACGGGAACACCCGTATTAAAGTCTACGTCTCTCCTAACAATATCAGCTTTATCTGCCAGTGAAAATTCCGTCAAAATCGACGCAGTCGATTTCGAGATTAGCTAGATCAAATCGACAAGCAGAAAACATTATAAAAATACTTTTCTTTTGTTTGTTATAATATGTAGGTACGATGTGTAGTTTCAGACGCATTTAGGAAAAAGCCTTTATTTTGACTTTACAAACAGACAATTTTATTTGTGTATAGAGTATAGATTGACCAACTAGTTGGTCTGTGGAGGTTTGATCGTTCCTTGTAGAACTTAGCTACTCAAATGAAAGCTGATCCGGAAAATGTTCGGAATTCGAAGGCTAGTTTAATATTTGAGTACCACTAATGACTTTGTCTTCTTGCCTTTACAAGTACCTTAAATAACTCCTTGACTCATTACGTATGACTTTCAAACTTGGCTATGTCCTCTGTTGAATATTAATTAGATAGAAAACGTGAGACATCTTGGGTTTTTATAAATCTAAAACTTAAGGTGTTTTCAATAATACGCCTTCATCCAATTTCAGGTATCTAAATGTCATCAAATATTATAAACGAATTTCTATAAATACATTTCAATAAAAGAGAAAATCTCACATGTTTTCGTACCAAAGTAATATCCTTAGCAAATAAGAATCAAATGAGGTAAGTATGAAGAAATCCTATTTCATGAAAAAAAATGAAGAGAAAATAATCCCTCTTTGCTGTAATAGTATATAGGTGAAATATAGTAAAAAAGGATTTGAGAATTTATATTTGAATAAAATGGGTATTCCTAAACAGTTATTAGTATTTCTAGAAAAGTTATTCGTATATCGATGTTTCAGCGGTTTTTTTTTTTTTTTTTGGGTGGGAAATCATCAAATGACTTCTCCTGCTGAGTAGAGCAGGAGGGCGTTTCAGACTTTTACTGACTAAAACCCACCCGTGTTCCCTCAGTAGCCCGTATGCCAGGGGCCGTGGTATCTCTTTCGAACAAACCCGCACCCCTGGCAGGCATCGGCCCTTGCGGACCCCACCAGTGGTTGCTGACATCTTTGACGGCGCGCGTGAGGAACACAACGCGCCGTCCCGTCTACCACTTTTCGGCCGCAGAGGATAGGGAGAGCGGCTGACGCTATACCGACACTCCTCTTCCCCTGCGGCCCCACCGCTTCCGCCATCAAACGGTGGCGGCCCCGTCCAGGCCACGGAAGGGAAGAGCGCTGCCCAGAAGCACCGGCACTCCTCCTCTACCGCAGCCTGTAACCCTCAGCCGCGATGCCTCCCATTCGACATCGCGGCCCACCTCAGTTGCGGTGCACCTCACCGCAACCTACTTTTTGGCCGCTACGTCAATGGCTTGAAGGCAAAAGCCCTGACGAGCGGCCCCACCGTTGGGTTCCTCTTGGCTTCACCGTGGATGGGAGACCACGGTTACTAAGCCCCCCCGCAACGACAATGCGGGAACCCACTCGGGGGGGATGTTTCAGCGGTGGGTCTTCTACTGGACTTGCTCTTACTTGGGTCTCTAATTTTTATAAACAGTCTTCTTTAACGTCCTATGATTAATTTAATTAATCTACATGTTCCATTTAATTCCGTGCTGAATACATATTATAAAAATAAAAGTGTGTGGTCCGGTACCCCCGGCAGTAACGAAGTTCCTTGCGCTTTTTCTTCAAGTCTGAATGTAACATCGGTTTTTTTATAATACTCAAACTTTATTTAACCTCACTATTGGCTTCAGCACCCTCAAAAACTATGAAAACGACACCCGTGATGAAAAATTTAAAAATGTTCGCAGCCATGACCTTAAATAATACGTACTCACATACAATACCTAGAGCAGTAGTGGCCCAGTGGTAGGTCCTGACTTACGGTCGTAGGTTCGAACCCAGACAGGTGCTTTACTTTGTATAGATTATTTCATCACCACTGCTCTCAAAACCGTGAAGGAAAACATAGTGGGGAAACCGGTAAGTCCTAGAACTAAAAATTCGAACACATGCGAAATCTGCCAACCGGCACTGGGCATGAGTGGTAGATTACAGCCCACTCCCTCACGAAATAAGGAGGCCTGTGTCCCAGCAATGGGAATATTATAGGCTAATTATGATATAATAGCAATGACATTCAATAGCTTTGTTATACATAATGCTTCTTTTAAACATGCACTAAGAATATTCATTACACTTACTGAATTTATTGGGACAACCGTCTAAGGACCAACATACATTTTAATTACAATATATTTTGTAATGAAACATCCAAATTAGTGTAGTAATTACAATAACACAAAGCTACTCTAATCAATTTGAATACAATATTTTGACAGTGACATAACCTTTATTAATATTGAAATCCTAACAAGGGTTGTAGAGGTCAGACGCTCTTGCTTATGCAAATTATGTATAATTGATGGCAGACGCCTAAACACAACAAAAACAATTAAACAATTACATTGTTTTGTGAAGTCATGATTATTAAGCAAACTGACAAGTTTTTCAATGATTACGATATCAAATAGAGACTTAACATAGACTATTTAACGTATACAAAACTAGTCGATATGTCAAAAATGTGAAAAAGATATCTGAAGCAACGTTAATACATATTTTATACAAGACATTGAGAAGTCTGTTACAAGACTACAACTGTTACGACTTTTTATGTATATGGTGATAGGGCTCATCCTTCAGGAGCAGTACCAATATGTGCCTACCAAAGGTGCAATTGATACTTAAATATATGACATCTTGGGTAACCTAAGTAAATACGCAAACACTTTTTAGACCGACCAACATTTTTACTACAACACGAGTTTTTTTTTTTAATAGACATTGGTGCCGATTCTATTGTACACCAAACTAAACTATCACTAAAATTCCTTACTTTTGGCTATGAGAATCTTAAAGCTATTCTGCAAAAAAAAAAATCTCTAAAAAAACAATTTTGACACAACTAAAATCGAATTTGACAATCGCGACTCGCACGTGATATGTTTTGGCTTTGCAACGTGGTACTTGTTGGCCCTACCCCGTGATTTTTTTAGAGCCGTAGGCGTGCCGGGGCGGCAGCCTCGACGTGTTTTGTGAGGAATTTTCACTTTTTGTATAGAAAATATGAGTGACATGTTGAGTTTTAGAAGTCTATGAGTTTCATAGATTTCTAAAACTTAATCGAGTCGAAATTTTAATTATTTTTGCGATAGGACACACCATTTTCGAGTTATAAGCAAAAGAAAAGAAAAAAGATACAGTACTGTTTTTGTATCAGATGTCAAGGTGTGAATTTTAGTTCTTGATAACTAATTTTATTCCAAATCTTTATCCATCTTTGTCCAATATAACAATGCTTTCAGGATGTTGTTGAGGCTGCCTCGTTACTGTAGCGCGTCGGAAATGTTTGCGCAAGCGCGTACCGACGGCTTCCATGCAATTATACGCAAAAAAACTGTGTCGCTACTGAGGAGAGTGAGGGGTAGTCGAAACAGCATCCTGAAAACTGTAGCCGAGAGCTTCGGCTCTCCGATTGTACAGCAGTTTGTGCGGAGGCTGATTTTTACTAACACTAGGCAATAAGTTTTTATGTTACTAACACTATATGGATATTTTATGTCCGAAATAAAAGTATTCTATTCTATTCTATTCTATTCTATAATCGCGATTAAAAATAGTCAGATTTAGTAAGACAATCAAAATTTTCGATTGAATTAAACAAATTGACAACAACAAAATAGCAAAATTGCTATTTTCACTAAATTAATAACTCAGTGCAATCTTAGCGCTGTCAAACTAAAATATGGTTAAGTTGTGTCACTTTAGTCAAGTTTATAATAGGAAATCGACGTTTGACAAGCATAAACAAAACTTTGGTGATTTTTAGTCTAGTTTAGAGGATTTTGTGACAACAGAATCGGCATCATTGTCCATTACATCATCAATTATGCTATGCAGTACACCACTTATTCTCTCTCGTGCAAATTTGACAAGAAAAGAAAGAGCAGTCAAAAGTTTTTATAAATGAAAGTCAGACTTAATATAACGTTCCCAAATTTTAATCCCTTCTTCTGAAAGCCTTATAAATAAATCCCATTATTGCTGTGGTCATCGGTTAACCGTAATATCAATTTCATTGATAAAATTGAAATGGCTTTCTGAACCTGTGGTTAGTGGTCTGTGAAGGCAGTTAAGCAGAATTATGACGGTTTGCTGGTTTACCGCGCACTAACAAGATTTCGTTCCTCAGATTTTGGCTAATACCTGAATGATTTTATGACATAATATGAATTATGTCTTGTCTTGTGAAATTTAGGTATTGTTATAGTTAATCTTGCTATGATTTGTACAGTTTGTTTCAGTTATGTAGATATGAGAAAGGTATGTTTAATGTATGATGTTTCTTTGTTGCAGGGTAAGCCATCAAAATTAAATGGGTTCTTCGGAAACGAGGTAGAATCTTTGTGGAAGATTTCTGACCTCTGACACTAAACCTACTGAAAAAAGGTAAACTAGGATTATGATTAAACTTTCAGTTATTTGAGGTCGTATCTATAAGCTATATTCTTGGATATTTATAACTGTTGCTTTATTTAATAGTTCAGTTCATAAGAGTCATGCGATTTTTAATTAGCACAACCGCATCACTGTTCTAACGGAATTGGTTTCCTACGGCTTGCAACAGATTTTCCATCCAATATTCGAATATTATGGTTCTTCCATCATTATTGTAAAAAACGTTCTGCCATATAATACTTTCCTTTTACTCTTCTTAACTGCAGGACAAAACTTTGTGTCAACAAAATTGTTCTCACTAACTCCTTTGAATGCGTCAGAGGCACGAAACCGCTCGTGTCAAGCACCGGTGACGTTTACTTCAAAGACACGCCTACTATGCCTGAGTGCGAGTAACCACAGAGAGATGGGTCAACGCTTTAAGCTAGGCAATAACTTTCCACTAACTTATGACCTCCTGGTACAATGGACGGATTTCAATTCTGAAATTGAAGAGTGAATTAAAAATTAATAAAACCACCACAGTTTAAACTGTTATAGGTAACGATCCACTAAATTGAAATAGTTTAACAGGTGGTTAAATATTTATAGCGCTTCAAACTGTTGGTTAGGTTATTACTCAAATACTTTATCAGGTGACAATCGGTCTTTGTAAATGTTGAATTTTTAAAGTAAAAAAGGCTGGCTCTTTTTACCTAATTCTAAGCATTCCTGAAACAGTAAAAAGTTTTTTTTTTCTGGGTGGGAAATCATCAAATAACTTCTCCCGCTCTGGGTGGAGTAGGAGGGCGTGTCAGACTTTTACTGACTAAAACCCACCCGTGTTCCCTCAGTGGCCTGTATGCCAGGGGCGGTGGTATCTCTTTCGAACGAACCCGCACCCCTGACAGACATCGGCCCTTTGAGGCGCGCGTGGAACACAACGCGCCATCGATCTAGGCTTGGTCCTTACCGGACAGCGAGCTACCCATTACTCGCCGTCCGCAAGCCCACGCCTACGGTGGCCGGAAATCAGCCTGGGATTCCCGACGCCCAGGGCGTCTCCTGCGAGTGAATGGGTAATGGCGGTTGGTTGGTTGGTTGGTTGAAAATACAAATTTTACACGTAAAAAAACAAATTATGTTTAAAACTAAATGAGTTCAGTATTTCTTAGCTGACTACTCTGAAAGGAAATACCGGAACGAACTCAGAAATCACAGTCTCTTTTAATGTCGAGACATAATCTTGGTTAGGCCATACGAGAACCATGCAGTATAATGTCGGAGATGATCTGTTGAGGATAGAACCAAACAGATTTCAGTGGAACTGACTAATCCAATTTATTTTCAATCATTTCTATAGTCTTGTTTTAATCAACCCAATCATCATCTTCTGTATATACAGGAAAAGTTTTTATACAGTGCGCAAATTGTAACCATGAATTCAGGATATCATTCTTGACCCCCTAGTACAGAAATTTTTCGCCGGATACAAAAAAAAAATCAGCTGTTCTATACATTTTGATCGCATAGGTATTGCACTTTTTATGAAACAGCACAAGACACAACAAAATACTTTTTTTTTGTACAAGGGGCGAAAAATTTCTGCGCCAGGGGTTCTAGAATAATTATGCTGAACACATGGTAACAATTTGCGTACTGGATGAAAACTTACCCTGTATAATGGTAAACTGACTGACTGTTGATATATCAACGCACAACACAAACCGCTGGACCTAGAAACTTGAAATGTTGAAAAGTATACAGTGCCTTGTATTTTGCCTGATATAATGTAGGCATCCACTAAGGAAGCTTTTTTGGAAATTACACCGATAATGGGGTAAAATAGGGGATATAAGTTGGTGTGTAAGTCCGTCAGTTTCAAAGTAAGGAACTTTACATTTTGCATTCAGGCTGAAGAATCAAAATTAATTAGTACGTATCATCTCAGCGTTTTCGATAATCCCCCCCCCCCCCCAAATGGTGAAAAGGGGGATGAAGTTATACATGGAAAGTTAAAGCAAAAGCTAGTCATATTTCTCAAAACTCTCAATACCAAACAAAAATCATACCTTTTTCATCAAAAATATACGTCACATGAATATGCGTGATATATACCATACATTTGGTTAGTGAAAGCAATTTCAGCGTATGAATTATTACCGGAATCGATTTGATGTTACTCGAAAAACCCGATGTGTTATGTAAACATTTTCACTGAACATTGATTGACAATAAAATAAATCTTGGATATCTTTACGTATTCATTTATCTATACGTAAGAGGGGCTTGTGGCTAAATAGCAACAGCTGCAAGGGTCGATCGACCAGGTTAAGCTACGCTTGCCACGGTTGGTCCGTGGATGGGTGACCATCTTTACATACCAAGACCCCTCCGTGCCTCGGAAAGCACGTTAAGCCGTTGGTCCCGGCTGTCATTTGTGGATCTATGACAGTCGTTACGGGTCGCCAGAGCCCGAAAGTCTGACAACCAGTCTTACCAAGGAGTATCGCATTACCCAGTAACTGGGTTGTGGAGGTCAGATAGGCAGTCGCTCCATGTAAAATACTGGTATTCAGCTGCATCCGGTTAGACTGGAAGCCGACCCCAACATAGTTGGGAAAAGGCTAGGCAGATGATGATCTTTACGTATTCTTGTTATCTGTAGAAATAACATTATTATTTTGTCTTAGAGTATGGACACTGTTAGTCTTCTATTGCAGCTCGTGCCTAGTAACAACAACAATACGGGTCGTTTGAAAGTTAAGGTACGTATTCTGAGGTCAGTTTGCAGATGCAAGCGCGCTAAGCCGTTGGTCTCGGCAACAGTCAAACCAAAGGGTATCGTATTACCAAGTAACTGGGTTGTGGAGGTCAGTTAGGCAGTCGCGTCATGAAAAATACTGGGAATTCGTCTGCATCTGCTTAGACTCGAAGTCAACCCAAAAATAGGTGTCGTCGGCGCCTTGTGTTCCACGCGCGCCTCAAAGAGATATCAGCACCAACTGGTGGGGTCCGCAAGGGCCGATGCCTGCCACGGGTGCGGGTTGTTCGAAAGAGATACTGTGGCCCCTGGCACACAGGCAACTGAGGGAACACGGGTGGGTTTTAGTCAGTAAAAGTCTGACACGCTCTCCTGCTCCACCCAGAGCGGGAGAAGGTATTTAATGATTTCACAACCTCAAAAAAAAAAAAAACCCCTGCATGTATTTATACAAGGTGTAACAGAATTGACGCAAGTGCTAAAAGTTCATAATTGAATAGATTTTAATCATTTAAAGTATAGGTATTTCTTTAAAATAACTGTAACGGTAACTGTGGGAAGACGGTTCCCACAGTTACCTGTGTGCCAGGGGCCACGGTATCTTTTTCAAACAACCTGCACTCCTGGCAGTGATCGGCCCTTGCGGACTCTACCAGTTGGTGCTGACATCCCATGGTACGGAGCGAGAGAGTATGGGTAGCCGTCACCTCCTCCTGCGAGGCAGTAATGCTCGCGAAGTGGGAGGTGGTGCACGTGAGGGATAGGCAGTATATACGCGGCTCTAGTCGCCGCAGGAGACGCTTTGGGCGTCGGGAATCCCAGGCTCATGCCCGGCCACACCGTAGGCGCGGGCTTGCGAACGGCGAGTAATGGGTAGCTCGCTGTCCGGTTAGGACCAAGCCCGGGTCTGATGGGGCCCGCAAGGGCCAATGCCGGCCAGCGGTGCGGGTTTGTTCGAAAGAGATACCGCAGCCCCTGGCATACCCCCCCCGAGTGGGTTCCCGCATTGTCGTTGCGGGGGGGCTTAGTAACCGTGGTCTCCCATCCACGGTGAAGCCAAGAGGAACCCAACGGTGGGGCCGCTCGTCAGGGCTTTTGCCTTCAAGCCATTGACGTAGCGGCCAAAAAGTAGGTTGCGGTGAGGTGCACCGCAACTGAGGTGGGCCGCGATGTCGAATGGGAGGCATCGCGGCTGAGGGTTACAGGCTGCGGTAGAGGAGGAGTGCCGGTGCTTCTGAGCAGCGCTCTTCCCTTCCGTGGCCTGGACGGGGCCGCCACCGTTTGATGGCGGACGCGGTGGGGCCGCAGGGGAAGAGGAGTGTCGGTATAGCGTCAGCCGCTCTCCCTATCCTCTGCGGCCGAAAAGTGGTAGACGGGACGGCGCGTTGTGTTCCTCACGCGCGCCGTCAAAGATGTCAGCAACCACTGGTGGGGTCCGCAAGGGCCGATGCCTGCCAGGGGTGCGGGTTTGTTCGAAAGAGATACCACGGCCCCTGGCATACGGGCTACTGAGGGAACACGGGTGGGTTTTAGTCAGTAAAAGTCTGACACGCCCTCCTGCTCTACTCAGCAGGAGAAGTCATTTCATGATTTCCCACCCAAAAAAAAAAAAAAAGCCCCTGGCATACAGGCTACTGAGGGAACACGGGTGGGTTTTAGTCAGTAAAAGTCTGACACGCCCTCCTGCTCCACCCAGAGCCGAAAATATTGAGTTACTATTTTAGGAGAGGGTATTTTTGTTGATGGAAAAACATCCAATATGTATGATAAATGATGAAATGATTGATAGCAAAAGTTGCAGTTATCAAAAATCCGTTTTTATTTTCAAGATAAACATTTTCTGCATCATATTCAATTTGACAGATCACCTTGTGGTTGACTTTTGAAAAGTTCAGTCATTTATATTCTTATCAATTTATAGATGAATACGAACATCAATCGTGTATATTTTGAGCTTTATGTTTAGGTTACTTGAATAGAGTGACAAAATATCTATGAATAATTTACTATAGTTGAAGGCTTAATCTTACCATGACAAGTACTTTTAATATTAGGTATTGTACCTATTTGTGCCCGTGTCGATGTTAAGTTAGTTGTAAATGAAATGAAATAAATATTTGTTTAGTAATTATTATTTTTTGGTTTTGGCTTCGCACGGTTTGTGCATTTAGCCAGTGTCAAGTAATTTCACTTTTCAATCAAGTAAATGGCCCGATATCAGGCACGAAGTTACAAAAAGTCAGTCAAGTCAAAGTTATTGTAAAGCAGTAGTAACCTATTAGGAGTTTTTGGGGGGAACACGAAAAGTTCACGTTAGTCACTTATTTTCACCTTCACTACACTTGTGCACTCACACGTAACTAAATTGAATAATTCACTACCAAAATTATACAATTTAATTCGCTATTTCAAGAAATTTCATGAAAATGAAAATTCGTGCGACATGTTCCAACGCGATCCTGCCAAAAACTCCGTTTAGTAAATTTATATTAGATGTAGCATCTACTTGAATGGATTTACCATTGAATAACAATTGAGGAACAACCTTTCAATTATAACATTAATTTAATTTTGGTTTTACATATTTTTGAATCGGTTTTTAATTTATTTAAACAACTTCTTCTAAATCTTGATATCATTAGTTTTTCGATTTACGGTTATGGCCCCCAATCATTACAAGTTTGATAACTTACGTTTAGTTAAAATTGCATTAATAACGTCCTCGAGAGTCAACATGCATGAGAGTGTCAGGGTATTAAGTGGGCCGATCCCGGTGGCACTACAATGCCGGGCCGACCTGCGACGGGAGTAGAGCGAGCCCCGAACATCTCGTCAGCTTACAAAATCAGATTAATATACTGGTCCCTCAGTGAGGGAACTTTCAGATATTAAGCTGAAAAGAACAGATACTACACTTTTATCTTAGCCAAAAGGCCGAGAAGCGATACCAAAAAACTGAAAAATCGGGGTGGTCATTCACTCACGGAGAATCTTAACACCACGATTTAGAAACGTGACGTCAGCGCATGGCGCCATCTAACGAAACACGGAAGAACTATTTATCAAATAGGTCACCCTCGTACTCTGCTCGTGCTGTTTGTCAACGTGCGTAATAAAATGGAACTCGTAGTAAAACCTACTGTAATTGTTGGCATTAAAACGAATGCCCTGGAGAATAATCTCTTTCCTGTTTTAGAAATCGAAGCAGAAAAGAAACTTATCGAGGCTCAAATAGACATACCTAGTCAAAATAAGAATTCACATTTAAACGAATACAGGGATTAAGCGTGCAGAAACTCGTATCATTTACTTCTATAATAATTTAAATAAAAAAGTAACAAAATAATATCGAACTCTTTTAAGTGATCTCTTTTAGGTGGTTACAGGTCAATTAGTAAAACCGTCGTTGGAATCAAATATTTTAACAGGGTTACACTACCCTTGCTTCACTAATAATTAAAAAAAAAAACTCTTTTCCGACAAACAATTTTCCGCATAAATGTATTTATCCTTTCATTTTTTAAGTGACTTTTAGGTGGTTACTAGTCAATTAGTAAAACCGTCGTTGAAATCAAATATTTTACCAGGGTTACACTATCCCTGTATCACAAAAATAAAAACTCTTTTCCGACAAACAATTTTCCGCATAAATTTATTTATCCTTTCATTTTTGATATATTCTCTTCCTTTTCCAATGGGTTTCATCCAACTATATTTTTCACTTTTTTCAAAGGCTTCAGCCCTGATCTAATAGCTAACGACACAACAATAGGCTAACTAATAGCTAACAATTAATAAAAGGACACTTCAGATAAAGACTAAGAAAACAAGAACTTTATGTGCACCATTTATCATTCCATGATCGATAAATCAAGCTCTATTTAGGGCTAGATCGTTTACAAGTGCTCTTCAGTTTATTACTCGTTGTGTCCTGATTCTACCGCATTTGTCTACATTAAAAGAAAAATCGATATCGGAAGCCGAGCATCCGAGCAAACGGCCATTATATTTTTCAATATAGACAAGGAACTTTTAAGTCAAGCTGATGAAATTGTTCGTGTTGAATAATAATTATCTGTTGCTTGTTTTACCAGAATTTATATCTCGATATCTTATGCTTGCTTCATTGGGAAATCTATTGAACAGATTGGTCTTGAAAAGAGAATGTATTCCTTTTTTTAAGTCTTTTATTGCGACTGAAATGGAAATCTTTCGACGTTATTTTTATTGATAGAAGTCAGTCAAAAACACTTTCTTATCTCCTGTAAATATTGTTATGTAAGGACACAGGAAGAGCTACCAGGTTGTCTCCTTTCCTATTCTTCAAAACTAAATCAAAAAGAATATTTCCAATTCCTGTTATGGTTACTTTCTTTTACGTCTTCTGCTTCTATCATAACAATTTAGTGATCTATTTCTTCATAAATTAAGGTCACAATTGAATGGGGACCAGCATTTGTATACCAATTATCGCGTATAATAGAATTTCGAGTATCATTACCGACTTGTGGACATCAACGCCATTTTCGCAGAGCAATCAAGCGGGGCTGTGTAAAACACGACCGGCGCGTTTTAATTTAATTTTTATTGCAATTTTATTTGATGTTCAAGGTCTTTTCTGTTAGGATAGTGCAACTAAACAGGTACAACCTTGGCTGTTCCTACTGCAAAAACTAGTTTACTTTCATCTCTAAGTACAACTTCATCACAAAAATGTGCAGTAGTTATCTATTTCTTTGTCAATGAAAAAAATACCTGGTTTCTCACTGCCGACTTTATTGTTACAAAGTCCAAATATTTTGTACATATTTACTACCCAAATGTTGTTTCATTGATGGAAGTTAATTTTATTTCTGTATTGCGGATCTGCTGATTGATTTATAGCATCAAATATAAAATGGGTGAATGGATACCATGCTATGGTTATTGAAAGTTTGTTATTTTGCTGAATGGCTGCATGCCAGATTTGGACTACGCACGCAATTGCGGATATAGAAATTGTAATATTATGGTGATTCTTTTAGCGAGGTTTTGTATTACTTCTTTAGTTTTTAGTTGATTATTCACCTGGCTTTAGAAAGCTTTTGAAAATTGGAAGACACATTTAAGTCAAGGCTGCCTTATCGCCCGGTTCATAATGGGCGATTTTGTCGGCAAGTTAGCATATATTTTTAGGCGTTTTAAATCTTAGTTGATTTTTTTTTTTCCAGAAAGAAATGGAATATATTATTAATCAGCTTGTTTAACTAGGCGATAGCTTAATAGTTTGTTTTGTTGGGGAATTTGTTGCGCCACTTCTTCTTCCCAGCTAAAGCACTTGGAAGTGGTGAAGGGCGGGCGTTTTTGGGGAACTGTCTTTTGTAATTTTTGACGTTCAAAAAGTGCTGACACCAGCCTAGTTTGAATAAATGACTTTTGATTTTGATTTTAAATAATTAACATCAAATTAAGTCATTCTTCGTAATAATAATTAAAAGAATATACATATTGCTCAAACTCGACAGCAGACATCAATATTCATTGCGCATTTTAATATTTTCAGTCCATGCGTAAACGAGAAACATTAATTTCATACTATGTTTATTGCTTACACTAAGTGAGATAATTATTTTAATAACTCAGGCAAATTCTGTTAGATGTTTTCAAGTTTGTTAGAAATAATTTGACATTTATTACAGTTTCTTGTTAAGAAAGTGGAGGCGAATCTTTATTTTGCCAAACAATGAACGGAGTAAACAATAGCTTTTTGTTATGTTGAGGAAATGTCAGAACTTTAAAAGTGTACTTCTATAGTTCGAACTTTCCGGACTATTCGCTCTGATATCATCACGATTTATACCTGAAATCTCAAATATATCACAGCTTGACACATTTCACATGACGATGCGAATTTACGGTGTTTTTCCACGATATATGCGTTGATATATGCATGCAATCAATCGAATTGTTTACCTTGAAATCCTGTTTTTTATTCAGGGTTTCGAAGGCAAAATGGGTTTACTGTACTTATTTGAACGATCTATTTAGATCTGTAGGTCTAGCCAAAAGACACATACATTGGTGATTATCAAACTAGCCTTTCCAAACTAGGGTTTCGACTCAGATTATTAACAAGGCAGATAGACCGCGCGGAACACCAGAGTGAAGCCAAAAAACCAAATACTAAAGCGTCGTATATATACAATGCGAGGCTTTAGTATTTGTTTTTTTTTACTCTTGGGTGTTCTGCGCGATCTATCTGCCTTTGTTTTATAATCTAAACCAAAAAAAATTATTAAAAAAAAAACTAATGCGTCGCATTGTATGTTAAATAAAACACGACGCCTTAGTATTTGGTTTTTTGGCTTCACTCTTAGTGTTCCGCGCGGTCTATCTGCCTTTGTTTTATAATCTGAGGGGTTCGACTTCTCGACTAATATAATAATTATGCATCATAATAATGCAGCTAAGTACATAGTCAGTTGACATCGGCGTGGAGCCTTGGGGCTCCATTACAATAGAAAATCAATTGTGTCTCATTAACCGATCTTGAGCGATTAATAGTATTTCCGAACCCAGCCAAGTCGCTGATATCGTAACATGTAAAAAATAAGCCTATATTTTTTCATATCGTCTTATCGACACAATCATTTGGATCAGATTACCGTTTTCTCTCTGTTTTTGTGTACATTTCTTCCTTTTTTTCTATTTTTAGCATCTCTGTTGGTCAAGTTGTTGACTTTCATAATAATCTCGGCTTTCACATCTTTGCTAACACTTTTCGGCCTTATAGGGTCCAAGTGCAACTTGGGATAGGTACCATTAGGCCGCACACATGTTTTTACTTTTTTTCTACCAAAGAGAAAAGTGCCAGATAATATTATTATTATGTATACAAGTTACGTAGGAATAACATTTTTCCTACAAGATTATATTACGAGTCGAAGGCAAAAGGATGATTATTATTACATTTTAGGTCATGTTTGAACTTCTCAAAGTTGATATAACGAAGTGTTAGACAGTTTATAGGCACTTGCTGTCGGTACGATTTCCATTAGAACCTGCGCCACGCCGCTGTAGCCGTTCTCGTCAACTCGCACGAACGTCAGGCTAGACTCTGTGGAAGCTCACCAACTTCACACAAGACTTCGTTGTCAATTGATATCCCGTTCTAATGACTCTTCCGATATATTTATAATAGTTATATTGGAAAACTTATTGCTATCTTTTGCCAGCAGCTTCGGCCGCGCGGTACTTTCATCCCCTATTTAACTCCCTTAGGGGTTGAATTTCAAAAAATCCTTCCTTATTCCTTGTCTACATCATAAAGGTAACCTTTGTGCAAAATTTCAGCTTTCTAGGTCCAAGGGTTTGGGCTGGGCGTTGATGAGTCAGTCAGTCAGTCACGACTTCTTTTTATTTATATATAAATTATATAGATGATGAATAGAATAAGGATATAATGGTGCCGATTCTGTTGTACACCGAACTAAACTAACTAAACTATAACTAAAATTCCTTACTTTTTACTATGAGAATCTAAACGCTATTCTGCAAAAAAATATCTCTAAATTTAAAAACGATTTTGACACAACTAAAATCGAATTTGACAATCGCGACTCGCACGTGGTATGTTCTGGTTTCGCAACGTGGTACTTGTTTGCACTACCCGTGTTTTTTTTTAGAGCCAGCAGCGCGCCGGGTTCGGCAGCCTCGACGTGATTTACATGGAATTTTCACTTTTTTCATGGAAAATATGAAAAATTATTATCCACATGTTGAGTTTTAGAGGTGTTTGGGGTTTTATACAGGGGGTCGAAATTTTCATTATTTTTGCGATAGGACACACCGTTTTCGAGATATAAGCAAAAGAAAAGAAAAAAAAATACAGTACTATTTTGGCACCAGAAGTCGAGGTGTCGGTGAGAATTTTAGTTCTTGACAACTAATTTTATTCCACACCTATTTAATCGCGATTAAAAATAGTCAGATTTAGTTAGACAACCAAAATTTTAGGTTGAATAGAATAATGAAATTGACAACAACAGAATATCAAAATTACCATTTTCACTAAACTAATAATTCAGTACAATCTTAGTGCTATCAAACTAAAATATAGTTAAGTTGTGTCACTTTAGTCAATTTCAGAATAGGAAATCGTCGTTTGACAGGAATAAACTAAAGTTTGGTGATTTTTAGTCTAGTTTAGAGAATTTTGTGACAACAGAATCGGCACCAATAGCTAACCAGCCAGTACGCAGGCAGATAAATAGTATGAACCAACCCTCTAAATCGTTGAAATAAACCACTACTTTCAATTATATACGAGTATGACCACCTTTATGTTGGGCACGCCACGATTGCGGCGGTAAGTCCCCTCTTTGAGGAGTGGCTTGAGAGGCGGCATGGCGTCCTCACCTTCCGCCTGACGCAGGTCCTCACCGGACACGGTTGTTTCGGGAGGTTCCTGTTTCGGATAGGGCGGGAGGAAACGCCCGGGTGTTTCCACTGCGAAGATCGCCCTGAGGACACGGTGGAGCACACGGTGGCGGTCTGCCCGGCTTGGGCGGAGCACCGCCGTGTCCTCGTGGAGGCGATCGGCGGCGGCGATCTCTCGCGTCCGGCATTGGTCCAGGTCATGGTACGGAGCGAGAGGGCATGGGGAGCCGTCACCTCCTTCAGCGAAGCAGTGATGCTCGCGAAGAGGGAGGCGGCGCACGTGAGGGAGAGGCAGCATATGCGCCCTCGCGACCCCAGCCGCCGCAGGATACGGAGACGCCCTGGGCGTCGGGAATCCCAGGCCGATTTCCGGCCACCGTAGGCATGGGCTTGCGGACGGCGAGTAATGGGTAGCTTGCTGTCCGGTAAGGACCAAGCCCAAGTCGACGGCGCGTTGTGTTCCACGCGCGCCTCAAAGAGATGTCAGCACAAATAGTGATGGGACCCGCAAGGGTCGATGCCTGCCAGGGGTGCGGGTTTGTTCGAAAGAGACACCACAGCCCCGGGCTTAAGGGCTACTGAAGGAACACGGGTGGGCTTTAGTCAGTAAAAGTCTGACACGCCCTCCTGCTCCACCCAGAGCGGGAGAAGTTATTTGATGATTTCCCACCCAAAAAAAAAAACAAAAACCACCTTTATGTTAATAACAAAGGTGAATCATTTTAATTATCCTTTAAAATTAATTTTATAATAATACGTTATTAATCTACGGCCCACGTGATCGTGGTTTTAAACAAATTTAAAACAACGAATTTTGGTTTAAAATGGTTTTTACAACTACAACTAGAATGCCATACCTCTTTGATAAATAGACTGGTACAGTTTTAGCCAGCATTTACAAATAGCTGTGACTGTGCAAGCTTCACAAAAGATCTGTACAGTTTCTGATCCCTCAAGGGGCTTTTCACGAACGCTATGCAGTAGAAAAAACTGCTACGTTTGCTTTGAAAACAAACCTGAAAGCCGAAAGCCAAACAAGGTCTATAAGGATAGGTAATAAATTGAAAGAGATAAGAGAGAGAGGGATGTTTCTCTTTTTAATCAACTTCAAAAAAGGAGGGAAGGTTTTTTGTTCGTCTGTGCATGTTTATCGATTTTTTTTAATCAATTTTGGTCTTTCTTTTTCCTTTAATAGGGAAAGCTCGCGCAGTGGTACCATTTTTAAGTTCGCTTCAATAATACGTGTTTAATTAACTTGGTGTGTGTTGATGATGTTGTTTTATAGCAAGTAGTGGTACCTACATAAACGAATTGGTATATTTTTTTCTGAGTGTTGGATATCATCAAATAACTTCTCCCGCTCTGGGTAGAGCTCAGGGCGTGTCAGACTTTTACTAACTAAAACCCACCCGTGTTCCTTCAGCTGCTTGTGTGCCAGGGCCCACGGTACCTATCTCTTTCAAACAACCCGTGTCCCTGGCAGTGCCAGGACTCACGGTATCTCTTTCGAACAACCGTGTCTCCTTCGAACAACCAACGAATTGGTGTGGGTTAGGTAAGGCAACATAAAAGTGAAAAAGATTTTATTGTTTTACAAAACGAAACAAAAATAAACAATTTCCAAAAAAAAAAAAAAATCGGACGTCGATGGCCAAAAACAAAAATACAAAACCGAAGACACCGACTTCCAAAATTAAAGTTATTTCGTTAGTTTAACATTGTTTATGTGCCGTCTAAAAAGTGTATCATTCTTATGCATATAATGTTATTGTTAAGTAGCTGCCAAGTACCTAATCGCGAATTTGTTTTTCGGAAAGCCCTATGAAAATATTAAGGCCAAGTAATAAACAAAAAAAAAAACTTGGTACAGCTGTGAACATTTTTTCACTCTTAACGAATAGCGGATACAAAGTAAATTTGGCAATTTGGGCGTAATTTTCTCGGTAAATTACAGGTAAATCCCCGTTTATTTTTTTATTATAACCAGTGCGCAAACTGTAACCATAAATTCAGCACTGTTCCATACATTTTGACCGCATAGGTATTGCAATTTTCTATGAAACAGCAGATATTTTTTTTGTATAACCGACGCCTCTCAATTACATATACATACCCCCATACATAGGTATTTTAATAGGCCACATCATAGTTAAAATGTAACATTGGGTGCCAGAGTTCATCAAAAACACTTTTATTTACCCTTAGTTGTAACGCTGCATAGTGTTTATATAAGTGTTTTTCCTACAACTGAAAGTATTATTTTTAATTTATCTGCCTAGCCTCTTCCAACTAAGTTGGGGTCGGCTTCCAGTCTAACCGAATGCAACTGAATAGCAGTATTTTACATGGAGCGACTGAAACGTTATTTGGTTTAACTGACACTATTTTTCAAATTGTTGTGACAGATTATTTTATTTATTTATTTATTTACAGATTATACTAGTTGTATACAAATAGCTGTGACACTGTCGCAAACATCACAGAAGATCTGTATAATTCCTGATCCCTGAAGGACCTGAGTCATCAGCTTCAAATAAAATAAATGAAAATCCAAATAAATTCTTGTAAGTAAGATACGCAACGGACCTGTGATGTATCTGTTATAGCAGAAGTCTGTTGGCATCGATGAAAATTGGAGCCAGAGACGTTACAAGGGTGGGGCAGGCAGGGCGCGAGCCCTGGGCGCCTATCGAAGGGGGTCGCGAAACGTCGTCATTTATTAAAAAAAAAAAAAAATACTTCCATAAACTATTTCATACCGTTATATCTGAGAAATCTGAAAAGCTACTTCAATTTATTGTAAAGTATGGGAATGAAAGCGTATTTCCAAAGCTGTCCATTTCTCATTGGAAGTGGAGAGCAGAGTGATTTTATAGCAGTTTGAAATGAATACCTTCGTTGTTGAAGGCTATAATTGGTCAAGAAAGGTTATGCGACCTAGCATTGCTCGGTCTAGACCGAGAAAACAATTTACAAAGGGTGACGCAAAGGTGATGCGTGCCCTATGTGCTATTTTCTATTGGTATGCCCCTGATTGGAGCTGTCCGCTTTTTCATCCAATCAACTCAGGCTACTGCAGTCCACTGTTGGGCATAGACCTCCCCCAGGCTGCGCCACAACACTCTATCCTCCGCCTTCCGCAGCCAGTCTGTCCCAGTCGCCTTTTTAAGGTCGCCGGTCCGTCTAGCTGGTAGTCTCCACTCGTTTACTCCACCGTCTATCGGTCCTTCAACAAACATGGCTAGTCCACTACCATTTCAGGTTGCTTACTCTGCAAACTCTGAGAGCAGTGGTGGCCAAGTGGTAATGGCCGCGACTTACGAGTTGTAGGTCGTGAGCTCGAACCCAGACAGGCGCTTTACTTTGTGTAAATTATTTCATCACCATTGCTCTCAAAACGGTGAAGGAAAACATCGTGAGGAAACCGGCATGTCCTAGAACCCAAAAAATTCGAAGACATGTGACATCTACCAACCCGCACTGGGCCCGCTTGGTGGATTACGGCCCAATCCCTCTCACCGAGAGGAGGCCTGTGTCCCAGCAGTGGGAACATTATAGGCAGATGATGACTCTGCAAGCTATATCGTTAACAATGGTTCTTTTTCGGAGAGTTTCATTCCTGATTTTTGTCGTCAAAGAAACTCCGAGCATAGCCCACTCCATAGCCCGTTGAGTGACCTTAAACCACTCAAAGTCGAAGCCAAAGCACTCAAAGTCGAAGTCAAAGCATTTATTTCAAATAGGCACATAAACGGCATTTTTGAACCTCAAACATTTACATTAAAAAAAATAGCATTGATTCTAGTCGCCCCTTCCAATATGTAGTTTCGTATGGAGAAGAATGGGCAAGAAACTCCATCTCCAAAAAACCAACACCCTCCCACCAGCTCCATCTTTAAAAATATTTTAAGTACAATATTTAACATAGAACATTCATTATATAATTATGTGTGAAAACGATGCACCCAGAATAAAATTACCATACCAAAAATAGGTAAAAAGGATGCAATTGAAGCAATACAGATAAATTAATTGTATGACAGATACATAGTGCTCACGTATTTACAAACATTGTAAGAGTAAGTATACGATTTTCCTAGAATATTAAAAAGTAATAAGTCAGTGTGAGATAAAGTTATCACTGAGTGTAAATCAATGTCACTGCTTATTTGTCCCACAATCATTTAAAAAAGGAAATATAATTTTCGTCTTTTTTAATCCATAAAAAACATACCATTAATAGTTTCTCAGGCCCAATAAAATATGAGTTGAAAATATGAGCTCTTGATTTCCTACTTTTCCTCCAAGCTAAGATGGATTTTTCCTCCCCAACAATCTTATAAGAAATGAAAACGATCCCATGGCACTCATTGACGCGTCTGTGTTGATACAGAGGCAATCAAAAACGAATCAGAGACATATCCTTACGTCAATAAACCAAGTGGTCAATATTCTATCGGACAGCAACTGTGTCAAGTACCTGATTGACGCACGCTATTTGCAGTTCTATTTTATTTTTAGAGCAGGCGTTGTCAATGAAAGTGATGGACCTAGAATAGAATTTATACCTTTGTACTTATAAAAAGAAGATTAACCGTATTATCAACTATGTGCATAAATGTTAGTATTATATGATTAAGATTGATTAATTTGCATGATTAATTAGTAGTGCTGTACTAGTGCTATTTCCTTTCAGTTCGAATAAGTAACATGTGGATAACGTAATTAGTTACGCAGTTATAAACCACACTTATAAAGCAATATATTGTTAACCATGTTTAAAGTGTGTTATTGTTGGTATAATCCGCGCGGGATGAGAATGTGATGAATCCTTGTCAAAGTAAATTTAAAATGACAGTCACACAATGTTATGTAAATCTGGCATTTAAAATTAAAATTCTGTATGGTTATAATGATTCCCCGCGGAATCTTAGTAAGTTCAAATTACGCTAATTGCGTGTTTTGTAGAAACCAACGTAACGGTAAGAAATCGAAATGTCATATTCTATATGTTCCAAGACATTTTGTCGATATTATTAATATGATAATTACCAGAATTCGTGTGTGATTGACGTGGTTACGAGTATGGAATCGTTAAGTGGTCATAGGGAATTCAGGCCCTGTATAATAATACCCCACGGAATCTTAGTACGTTCAAACTACGTTAATTTCGTGTTTTGTAGAAACCAATGTATCGGTAAGGAATCGAAATATCATATTCTGTATGTACCAAGACAATTTGTCGATATTTATTAGCAGATATCGTGTGTGATCTAAGGAATTGACGTGGTTTTGAAGTAAGGAATCGTTAAGTGGTCATAGTGAATCAGAGTCCAGGCTCGCCTGTGTCAAAACATAACTCGCGAAATGTGGATAGGAATTAGAGGTAAGCTTCTGCCTTCCTTTCGGGGGAAATTGGCGTGATATTATAAAATGTGTTTGAGGGTTTCGATAAGTTTTCGGTTAATCCTGGCTAGAATGATGGTACCTGTGTTCAAGAGACTCATGAAGGAGCATTACTTGGTGTTGTGATTTTGTTGCAGCTGTTTTAATCTGTAGTCGTCATTTATTTTCTTTGCTTATATAGTTAGTATGGTATGTATATGTATATCTATTATACAGTATATATGAATACATCTATGTATCTAATAAAGTAAATTCTATCTATATTTTGCACCAATATCAACCCCATTTTGATGTCCACGCAATCACTGTCCATTCCAAGGTTGCCTGGAAGAGATCGCAGAAAGCGATATTAAACACACAAAGCATTGTATGTTTTTAGTGTTTAATGTTTTATTTTTGTCATGTATTTTCTGGTGTACAATAAAGCGTATGTAAATAAATAAATATTAAGTTTGAATAAATTTTAATTTTAACGGCCCATTCCCTCTCACATAGAGAAGGCTTGTGTTCCAGCAATAAGAACATTAAAGGCTGTTAATACTGATTAAATCAAAATCAAAATCAAAAGTCATTTATTCAAATTAGGCTGAGAATCAGCACTTTTCGAACGTCAAAATACATAAGACAGTCCCCCAAAAACGCCCACCCTTCGACACTTCCTAGTGCTTTAGCTGGGAAGAAGAAGTGGCGCAACAAACTCCCCAGCAGCACAGCTGTCTGTTTAGTCGGATGGACTTGATTCTATACATACATAGGCAAAGTAATAAACAATAACGCATATTACCAAAAATAAAAGTTTCCTGGTATAAAGGGCTCTATATGTCAATAACTAATGACTTATTAGATAGATGATAAAAAAACACTTGGTCAATAAAATAAAAAAAAAAAAAAAGTATTTAACTAAATAAATATATGAACCCATATAACCTGTCACTAGGTACGCTAATTCTGGAGAAAGAACATAAACATTGTCTTGTGTTAATCACAGCGACCAACTATTCTTGTCAGTAAACAGTCCAAACTCAATTACTACTTTTAATTGGCTTCATTTAACTGTTTAATGTGACAGGAACTAATGAGGAAGGAAAAGGTAATAATGCAGAAATAGTACATTATGGTACAAGTGGGTAACGTTGGTGATTATCGCTGAGGCGCCATTGAGACACGAGCCGTCAGGCGAGGGTCTTAAGAGAGCCGAGGACGATAATCATCAATACACACGTGTATCATACGACGTTTTTCAACACACTTGCGAAGAAAATAATACTAAATCATCATCATCATCATCATCCATCATCATCCATCATCATCATCCATCATCATCCATCGTCATCCATCGTCATCCATCATCATCCATCATAATCCATCATCATCCATCGTCATCCATCATCATCCATCATCATCCATCGTCATCCATCATCATCTATCATCATCCATCATCACTCATCATCACCCATCATCATCCAGCATCATCCATCATCATCATCATCAATCATCATCCATCATCATCCATCGTCATCCATCATCATCCATCATCATCCATCATCATCATCCATCATCATCCATCGTCATCCATCATCATCCATCATCATCCATCGTCATCCATCGTCATCCATCATCATCTATCATCATCCATCATCACTCATCATCACCCATCATCATCCAGCATCATCCATCATCATCATTCATCATCATCCATCATCATCCATCATCATCATCCATCATCATCCAGCATCATCCATCATCATCCAGCATCATCCATCATCATCATCATCATCGTTTTTAAGAACAAAGCAACTCAAACAAAAAACAACCCATAACTCACTAAGAACAAAGCAACTCAACCAATTCTATAACTCACTAGTGAATAATAGTAATGAAAAAGTCACAGTTTGTTAATAGGTGTCATTATGTGCCTAACTGTAGTGAAATTAGAGCCATTTTATGAGCAAGTGTGTTGAAAATATGATTTATTACCAGTGATAGGAATAGGTAGTGCCTATTTGCCTAAACTTCGAAGAACAGAGACAAGAAACGGAGACTTCGGACTAAATGTTTTTTCCCGGGATTCGGGAAAAATCTTCAGTAAGTTGAAAATAAGCTTTATTTAAGATGTGTAAAAACGATATTTAACTAAACTTGCAACTACCAAATTTTCAGGATTTTCACGTAAAATCCCGAAATAAATAATCTAATTTTAATTCATGATTTGATACAACGGTTAGTTGATCGTAAATATAATTCGAATACATGAATTAAAGTTAGATTATTTATTTCGGGATTTTACTTGAAAATCCAGAAATTTGGTAATTGCAAGTTTAGTTAAAAATAGCTTTTACACATCTTATACAGGATAGTTTTCATCTAGTGCGCAAATTTTAACTTACTGAAGATTTTTCCCAAATCCCGGGAAAAAAATTTAGTCCTAAGGAAGTCTCCGTTTCTTGTTCTTCGAAGTTTAGGCAAATAGTCACTACCTATTCCTCTAACTTTTTATTACACATTAATTGCTCTTTTTACCCAAAATTGTGTTACATATGATACGTATTACCTTCATGGATAATTATAATTCTGACCATCCTCCACCGTTTTCACACATAATTATATAATTATTGTACTTTGTTAAATTGTATTAAAAACATTTTAAAAGAGTAACGGTGGAGTTTCTTGCCCGTTCTTCTCCATACGAAACTACATTGAAATGGGCGACTAGAATCAATTCTATTTTAATGTAAATTTTGAGGTTCAAAAGTGCCTTGCCTAATTGAAATAAATGCTTTGACTTTGACTGTCATCATCAGCATCTGTTTAGTCTTTTTACAACTATTTTGGAGTCAGCTTCCAGGGTAGATGCAGCTGAATACCAGTATTTTACATTGAGCGACTGCCTATATGACCTCCATAACCCAGTTACTGGGTAGCACGATACCCCTTGGTAAGACTGGTTGTCAGACATTCGGGCTTCTGACGACAGTTAAAGATCCATGAATAGTAGCCGGGACCGACGGCTTAACGTGCTTTCTGAGGCACGGAGGGTTCATGGTATGTAAAGATGGTCACCTTGTCATCAATCTACGGACCAACCACGGGAAGCGTGGCTTAACCTGATTGATCGACCCGTGCGGCTATTGTTATTTGGCTACGAGCACCTTTATCTAACTTTCAATGGGTAATAATCACTATTAGTTAGAACTCATTTTGGATGTCTTTTATAAACTCAAACTCAAAGCATTTATTTCAATTAAATCTTTCACAGGCACTTTTGAATTGTCAAACAAAAATTGAAGTTGAAGCTAGGTGCCAATTCCAAAAACGTAGATCTCTATGGAGAAGAACGGGCAAGAAACTCCAAGGACACTCTTTTAAATCGTGGGTATTACAAAATTTTGGGAACATTATTCTTGGTGCTTCTATATGTGAGAACAATGTAAAAAAAAAATAAAAAAAAATTAAGATTCAAAATAAGCCATGGCAGATAAGAGATGACCAGTCTCAACCGACGGGTCCCGTTCACGAACTTGACGCATGGATCAGCACCATCCAGCTGAACCATTTTCTAGGGAACCAAAAGATCAAACACACACGCCACCATCAGTGAGACATTTAAGTGAGCATGACATACTCTCAACTACCACGTTTTTTCAAGTCGACGTACATCAAAACAACATATTATAAGGATGCATGGTACTCACATTTTCAAAAATTTGACAAAATGCTTCTAAATTATACAAAATTATAGTTTCAATCCTATTTGAGAAATTCATAAAATATGACTTCCAAAAAGAAAAAAAAATATATAATAAGTATCTATTTAAATTTGAATATTGATACGATACTATACTAATCATGATTAATCATTCCAACTCGCTGGTAAAGGGCTAAACAGAAAAAGGCAAAGATTTGGCAGTCAGCTTAGCATAAAATTACAATAAAGATTAAGACGCAGACGCTGTGAATAAAAAGGAGTAGTCATGGCCCAACTCGTTAGAAGACGAGTCAAACCGTACAGCCTTCGAAAAAGCAGATTAGTTACAACATATTTCGATAATCTGTAGGCATTTGGATCAAACTGACTTCTCGGAAAGGATCAAGATGATTCTGGGATAGGTATTGATCCAAAAGTCGAGTAAACAACTTAACATCAGGCCTTTTTCGCCCAAAAGGTTAGACAGAGGTGTACCAAGAACACCCACAATAAATCCCACTCATATCACGTCGAGTTAGATGGAGTGTAACTGGAGATTTATTCATAAGGCAGTGAACTGCGAGCGACTTGGAGAGCAGTGGTAATAACGCCTTACGAGTTTAGGTTCGAGGTTTAAACTCAGTCAGGCACTTTGTTCAAATTATTTCATCACCACTGCGCTCAAAAAACGGCGAAGGAGAACAACGGACGGAAACTGGCATGTCCTAGAACCAAAATCAAATCGAAAAAATGTGACATCTACCAACCCGCACTGGGCTCGCGTGATGGTGAAAGGCCCATTGCGCATTGAGAAGAGGCCTGTGAGATACTGGTGATGATGTGGCAAGTACAAATCCGTAATTTCGGCCCAAGTTACGGCCGATAGCAATCTATACAGGATAAATTAAATTATATAAATTAAATTAAATTAAATCTATATCCTGAATTCATGGTTACAGTTTGCGCACTGGTTAAAAACTCATCCTGTATATAGTCAACTCCATAGAAATAACTCAGAATTTGGCTACGAGCTTGGCACTTTTAGCCGCCTCCATCAACTCCTGTAGCCTGCAGACAACAGAACATGCTGGATAAGATATTTAGTGTTCCTACTCCGTATCAACTGCGAACATAAGAATAGTTTGGGGCCCGGCCTAAGAAAGAATTACAAAACTATTTGACAAAATAATGGATAAAAAAGCGGCCAAGTGCGAGTCGGACTTGCCCATGAACGGTTCCGTAGCAGCAAGTAACATAATACGATTTATGACGTATTAAAACTACTCACTAGATCTCGTTCAAACCAATTTTCGGTGGAAGTTTACATTGTAATTTTTTTTTTTTCAGTTTTATCTTTCTCTTATTTTAGAAGTTACACGGTCTCTCGCGCAAACTATTCAGTTTAGAAAAAAATTATCCTAAAAACCTCAATATCATTTTTGAAGACCTATCCATAGATACCCCAAACGTTTAGGTTTGATGATTTTTTTTTTTTGAGTTTCTGTTCTATGTATGGGTCCCCCAAAATTTATTGTTTTTTTTTCTATTTTTGTGTGAAAATCTTAATGCGGTTCACAGAATACATCAGCTCTTAAAGTTTCAATAGTTCTTAAAGTTTCGGAAAAACGTGGCTGTAACATACGGATGGACAGACAAACAGACAGACATGACGAATCCATAAGGGTTCTGTTTTTGCCATTTGGCTACGGAACCCTAAAAATAATTAAGTAGATATAGGGATTGCCATATATAAATATTAAGGACGGCCCGTATCTTCGTTGATGGCCTTAGATGGTAGACCCTCTCTGTTGACAGAAATTGTCGGCCATTTATGCTGAAATAAACTTTTTTGCCGCAGCCGTGAGGCACACACTGTATTATTTTCACATTTTAAGATTATTTATCTTTTGTGTTAAACGAACTGTGTCCAAATAAAGGGTATTCTTTCTTTGTTTAAGATCAACTTAGGAGGCTGCAGTAGGCTAGTGACTGAGTTGATCTTAAAACATTGTACCAAAATGAGACAGCAGATGTGATAGAAGCCATCAAAATAACTGAAACATCAAAATTATTATCGTTACTATCAACGTAATGGATTTTATATTGACTACTTTGCCGATATACGGTTCTGACGTCATGGCAATGTTGGAAACCCAAGGTCAAGATTTCTATTAAAATATTGTCTTGTCATGAAAAATCGATTTGATAATGGATACAGGAGTTTCCTTGAATTGTAGTCTATTATTTAATTTTTACACATTACCATGGTGACAACGATTTTTTTTTGGGTGGGACATCATCAAATAACTTCCCCAAAATATCCCCCCCCAAATAACACCCGCTCTGGGTGGAGCGGGAGGGCGTGTCAGACTTTTACTGACTAAAACCCACCCGAGTTCCTTCAGTTGCCGTCACTTAAGTGTAAACTCAATAAGGTCATGATTATAAATCTTTATAAACCATCTGTTGGAAGGAGCCAATCATTTCCTATACTAGGGTGGCAGAGATATCTACGCGCAATTTGAAACCATGGTTTATTACATGATGAATTACACCCCCATGCGTTGAAATTGTTGGTCGGTTTAAAAAAAAAGCTGTTCCATACATTTTGGCCGACACTATTCTTTTATCGCCATCATCAGCAGCCTATAATATTCCCACTGCTGGGACAGAAACCTCTAATATGTGAGAGGGAATGGTCCATAAACTACCACGGCTGTAGTGACAGTACAGTTCGGGTAGATGTTACATGTCTCCGAATTTTTGTTTCCTGTGTTTTCCTTCACCGTTTTGAGAGCAGTGGTTATGAAATAATTTAGATAAAGTGCCTGATTGGGTTCGAAACTACGGCCAACAAACACACACAACACGACAACTAGTACCTAAGTCGCGGCCATTACCAGTGCTCCATCACTGCTCCACTTTTCTACAAAACATATTTTTTATAATAACCGACGAAAAATTTCTACGCTATGAATCTTTAATCATGTGCTAAATCTATAGTACCAGGTTCATCTGTCAACTTTAAGCAACGTTTTAAATAAGGAGGCTAAACATTCAAACTTTCACATTTATAATATTAGTAGGATGTATATCGGTCTGTCATTTCGGTTTTGGCTGTGGTTGTGTTCTGTCTTGCTGAAGTGTTGAATGGCATCGATATAAATAAAAAGAAGAGTCCTGACTGACTGACTGACTCATCAACGCCCAGCCCAAACCCTTGGACCTAGAAAGCTGAAATTTTACACAGAGGTTCCCTTTATAATGTAGACGAGGAATAAGAAAGTATTTTTCGAAATTCAACCCCTAGTGGGAGTTCTGTGCGGGCGAAGCCGCTGGCAAAAGCTAGTTAGTCATATTTTTTCTTACTTTTACGATGTCAGCCGAGTGATTTATGAACCCAAAAACATGAGTCTATTGAATCCGCAAGTTTTATTATGATCCATTACTACAATTTTGCTCGTTATCTTTTGTTGAGAGCTCTAGGTACTCTTTTAAGTACTTATCTGTCCCCTGGGTAAGTGAGCACTTAATATTATTATACTTTGTATAGGTCTCGATTTTGTAAATCCAAAGCTGTGGTATGGTTAAAATTTTAACACGAGTAACAGCTTCGATTTAACTCAAAAATAGTTTTCTTGAAAATTTCAGTTTTATTCCAATTTCTATGATAATATTAACTAACAAACCGTCGGCCTAATTCGTTAACCTGCTAAGTCCATTTTTTGGCTAAATTTACTTTTTATACCAGTTAAAAAGTTCAATCTAATATCTACCGTATCGTTTAAGGAATAAATGCAATATTAGCCAAAAAAGGTGACAAATGCTATGCCCGAAAAACTGCTTTCTGAACAACAGTCAATCTCCACAACGAAAACCTGCTAAATCCTGTTGGTTCCTCAGTTTTGTACTTTTTCAGACTGATTTCTAAATATTGTTAATTTCAGATTTTTGGAAAATTATTTATTATTATATTTAATTTTCTTTTTCGATATATTCACCTGCAAGCCTAATACATTTTTCAGATCTTTCAATAAGCTTGTGTATATCATCAAAAAACTAAAAAAAATCCTTAAAACCCCCTAAAACTGCGTCCTTCACTTGAAAATTTCTTGCCACGAAGTTATTTTTTCATGTTTGAGAACAGATAATAATCGCAGGGGGCCAGATCTGGACTATATGGGTAGTTAATTATTTCGAAGCCAGACTTGTGTAGGGCAGCCAGGGCAACACGGCTCTTGTGAGCAGGCGCATTTGATTGTCGTGCGAGAGCAAGATGCCTTTTGTAAATTTTTCTCTTTGATAGCTTCCCTCAAACGCTCCAAAATTGACGCACAGTATTCTCCGGTTATATTAAACCCTTGTCCTTATAATCTATCAGCAGGATTCCTTCAGTATCCCAGAACAGTCGCCATGAATTTTCCGGCCGACTGCGACACCTTGAACTTCTTAGGTGGTGGTGTGCCTTTTTTATACCACTGCATAGAGTCTTGTTTAGATTCAGTTTCATAATGATGAACCCAAGTTTCATCTCCAGTCACAATTCGACTCAAGGTACCCTCTTGGTCTTCGTTACAGAGGTCCAAAAATGCACGTGCACTCTCGACGCGCTGTTGCTCTTGCGGCGGTGTGAGCATTCTCGGCACCCATCTTGCACTGACCTTAGTCATACCGAGATGGTTATGAAGAATTTGTAAAAATGGTTTTATCGCATATTTCAACCATTTCTGCAAGCTGTTCCATTTCTGCTAACCTAACTTCTTAAGACGAGCGTCTTCCAATATTATTTTTTCGACTTTAGCGATGATTTCTGGTGTGGTCACTTCGATGGGGCGCCCAGGCCGATGATCGTCTTCAAGTGATTCTCGTCCTTGCTTGAATAGACGATGCCACTTGTAAATCATGGTTTTACACGGACAAGAGTCTCCATAAACGGAGAACATCTCTTTCGTAATGGTTTGGACGTTTTTCCTTGCTTGGTAAGGAAGTTTATAACGGCGCGTTGCTCGATTTTTTCCATTTTGAATGCTGCCTTCCCGATTAAGTTGCTTGGTTGATGGTAGTTCATCGTAATAATACTCGGTATTTATACTAATAGTGAATCACTCAACTCGTTGACGTACTAATGAGACCCCTCTTCAACCGCGCCATTCCGCGAGCTTAAAAACGCACCCTCGTCGTAAAACAATATTAAATGGCTGTCATTAATAATTATAAAAAAAATACTTAGAAGTATCCTGTCAATATGTGTTGGTTTTGTAGTATGACGTGTTGTACGACACGTAATACTACAAAACCAACACATAATAACGTATATTAAAACTATTACAGATTGTTTATGAAAAGAGTATATCTTAGATATTTTAACCCTGTTTCCTATTAAAGAAGACTGATTGTTAAATTTTTAGTAATATTTTTTTTGATTGAGTACTGATTGAATTCGTTTTACTGCACAATTCAGTAATCTATACACCATACTCAATTTTTATTTTATTTAGAAAACTGCTAAGTCCTCAAGCAAATTGAAACTTCACCTCGACAAACTGCTGAATAATTGCTTTTCTAAATTTTATAAAATGTGTATAAGTTATGCTGCTACATTTATTGTTAAAATATCAAGAAAAATTATAGAAACCAACGGGATTTTCAGAATTTTGATTGATAAATTAATAGAGATATAATTCAGATTTTTTTTGTCCTGTAAACTATGTCAAAATGAACTTAGCAGGTTAACGAATTAGGCCGACGAAACGTAATTTAAAAAGCGAACAGTCTTTAAGAGTAATAATAATATGTACAACGCCACTTCAAGCTATCCTAAACCGCACATTTTGGGAAAATGTGCGGTTTAGGATAGCATGAACATGAACCATATTCTTTTGTAATAAAGTTGAAAACGATCAAAGAAATTTTACAGATTTTATGTGCTTGAATCTGTACAAGTATTTTTTTTTTGAGGGGAAATAATCACGGGACACTAAAAAAATCGTTCGTGTCGCTGTCAACAGGAAAAGTAGGTACCCTAGCCCAGTAAAAGGGTGGCAGCATTTTCACACCGACTCTTTGGCCAAAAATAGGCCAGCCCTCTGGTCACATGAAGAGAAGACCAACCGCTTGGCGATGTCTCGAAAAGCTAAATGGGCACTCGAACCCCATGGCCATAGTGTTTCAAACGCAAAGGTCTCAAACATTTATGTCCCAATAAGATTGAAGTGCAACATGCCCTGGCCCCAAAGTGGAAGTGGGCAGGTCACTTAGCTAGATATCAAGACAAAAGATGGACACTACAAATAACGAAGTGGCTGGTCCCACTGGGAAAAGACAAATAAGACGGCAAAAGAAAAGATGGGCCGATGACACACAAAATAGCTGGGAAAAACTGGATGAGCAACGCTCAAGACAAACAGGAATGGAAAATGATGGAGGAGGCTTTTACCCCATTCCTTTAAAAACTAAAAAATGTAACTTTATAATACTATTATTGTAAGGATAAATTAAGCTATAATATTTATTTATTTATTAGACTGAAGTTTCTGCTCAGTTTGAGATTTGGCGCCCCTACAACAGTTGTTCCAGCACAGCCATGCTAGAAAGTTGAGATGGCGGAATTACCTTTATCTATATAGAGTTTAGGAGCAAACACTGAATAAGTAGCTTTAAAACTTAACCAAATAAAATAGTATGTTTCTTTAACCAAAACAAGACTTAAAACCTTACCCATTTATAATATTCTGCGAGCAAAGCGAAGATTGAACAAGGAAATAAAAGGCTGCTTTTATTGTATTCTTGCCTGCATCTGGAAAGTCAAGATGCTTCATATTTTATTACTAACCTAGCCACGTTGCTGCCTGATAAATAACACAATAAAAAATCAGCTTTTGTTTGTGCTGTAGCATTATTGTTACTGAATAGAAAAAAACATTAAGTAGGTAAGAAAAAAATCCCGGAAGCCTGGTGATCCGTACAAGAACCGTCGTTACTGACATAACTTGCAAAGTAAGCAAGCTGAAGTGGCAGTGGGCTGGCCATGTCTGTCGAAGGACCGATGGACGGTGAAGCTGATGAGACCTGGATTGAAGACCACGTATAGGCAAGCCTATCGTGGGACGCCCCCAAGCCAGATAATCCGACGACTTAAAGAAAGTGGTAAGGACAGAGTGGATGGGGAAGGCGGAGGACAGGTGGTAGTGGCGTAAAATGGGAGAGGCCTATGTCCAGCAGTGAACTGTGATAGGCTGAATTAATTGATTGATAGGAAAGAAAGGTTAAATATATGATCTTTCTATCATGAGTTTCCACTTAAAATGAGACATAAAGCGCCTTTGTTTAGCGTTGTGCGTAGTCTAGGATTGAGTATGGTGTTCGATACGGACACATGGAGCGACAGTGATCGTTTAGACGTGGTCCTGATACATACTGGGCCTAGGAATTGTACTGTGTTTCTTTTTAAGCTTTTTTTTTCTTTTTTTTTGTGTAGGAAATCATCAAATAACTTCTCCCGCTCTGGGTGAAGCAGGAGGGCGTGTCAGACTTTTACTGAATAAATCTCACCCGTGTTCCCTCAGTAGCCTGTATGCCAGGGGCGGCGGTAACTCTTTCGAACAAACCCGCACCCCCGGCAGGCACGGGCCCTTGCAGGCCCCATCACATTGTGCTGACATATCTTTGAGGCGCGCGTGGAACACAACGCGCCGTCGACCTGGTCCTTACCGGACAGCGAGCTACCCATTACTCGCCGTCCGCAAGCCCACGCTTTCTTTTTAAGCTCAGAGTATTATAGTAGGTACAGGAATATTAGTAATTGACTCTGTAACAATCAGCTGTGCAGAAGTTAAAGGAGCAATTTCTCTCGTTTACCCGTATCCCAATTTTGCGCCCATGAGTGTATATTCTGATACTATTTATGTCAATAAGTAGGTCTGATTAGAATCCCATGTACCCGGATCAAATTCTGATCGGATTGCAAAACCTAGTGACATTGCATTCCATATTTCTGAGTAGTTAGTGCTCTTTTTACTTCTGTTGAGCATGAGGTCATCGATTCCCAGGTTGCGCAAAGTGGGTTTTGCCATCTGCAATTTCTCAGTAGCAATCTGCACCCTAATTGCGTAACAACCGATTAATCATAATCAGTTTAATTATGAAGTAATGGTTTAGCAATCCGTTTCAAAACGAAACAGGTTATAATCTATTTCGTTTTGAAACGGATTGCTAAAAAACAGCCACCAGAACCCTAGTTGTGTAACTCACGATTAATCATAATTATGATTTCTGCGGTAGGGGGTCTGGAATAATATGCTGAATTCATGGTTAAAATTTGCGCACTGGATAAAAACTTTTCCTGTATTTTTAAAAGGCATATGTAATAAGTTACACGTGCGTTACTTATTATTCTTGAAGTGGAAGTCTTGGGAAGCTGTACAAAATCTATCAGCATCAATACTTCAAGTTTAAACTTCTTGATTAAAAGGAAACCTTATAACGGTTTTAAATATAGGTCAATGAATAAATTAATTTGTTTATATTTTCTATCCATTATTTTTATATTATAATTGTCTCACCAAGACTTTTCTAAACTAAGTTAGGGTCGGGCACCAGTCTTAACCGAATGCAGCTATGCAGCTATATGCAGTATTTTACATAAAGCGACTGCCTATCTGACCTCCACGACCCAGTTACTGGGTAATACGGTAGCTCTTGGTAATACCACAGTCTATAAATCATACAGTCGTCCGACGAAGCCGTCTAGACAGGGCAATCGTGCGGGGTGTGAGGGGCGAGACGCGGGTAAGCCGAGCCCGAACTGCGAACAAAACGATGTTAGTAGTTCGGGCTCTAACATTCGGGGCTAACGCGTGTCTGTTTTTTATTTGTTTATTTAAAATGGTGCATACGACATATGCTGTGAGTGATTCCAAGTCCTCATCTCGTATAAATAAAGATCTGCGGTTTCATCAGCTTCCACGTACAGAAGAAAGGTTAATAAATTTGTTTTGTTATTGTAGATTGCAGTTATAAAAAATTTTTTAACATGTCGTGCCACGTTGATAACGCTAATAAAATGGCCGACCGGCGTACGGTTAAAAAAAGTTAGGCACAGGTTATCGCACAGGGCATCTGTTTGGAAATCCTACTAATATTATAAATGTGAAAGTGTTGGACTTTTTTATTATTTACAAACATACTCGGCCGTCATACGTTCCCACTGCTGGGACACAGGCCTCCTCTCTGTGACAGGGAGTGGGCCGTAATCCACCACGCGGGCCCAGTGCTAATTTTATTATTTACTAAGGGTAAATTTAGAGATGGTGAACATTTTTTTAATAATAAGATATGGATGACAATTTTGAGTTTAATTGGAGTGCTTGTTACGAAAAAGTCATCCTTTTTGAAATTCAAGATGGCGGACGTCATTTTTTTATAATTTGATTTGGGTGCTGTTGTCACAAAATTCTCTAAACTAGACTAAAAATCACCAAAATTTAGTTTATTCCTGTCAAACTACGATTTTCCATTCTGAAATGGACTAAAGTGACACGTTTTTGCGTGATTGAGTAACAAAAGTCCAAACATCTTCACAAACTTTCACATTTATAATATTAGTAGGATATGTGGTAATTTCTACGCAGCCCTAGAGTTTAAAGACTACTTCTTAAGTGCAAAGCACTTTACAGAAATTCTCATAAATGTCCAAACAAGGTCGTTTCATTTACATTTCTAGATTGGCATACAGATTTTAATTTAATTATTACACCAGAAACATTTTATTAAAAACTTAGCACACTTTAAGAATTTAGGAAAGCGATTGGTTGAAGGAATTATGGTAGCAGCCGAAGTAATGTTAAAGTTAATGGAATTTCCTAAGACAGTAATAATAATTGTTCTCCGGTATTCCTGGCACTGAACAATGTTTCAGAGTGACGCGTAGTTGAACGAAAGTTAGTAATAATAATAGTTTGTTGAGAACTTGCTAAGTGTAATATATGTATCTTTATTTGGAGCCCATTTTAGTCTTTAGCAGACGTTGAACTTCTTGTTGTAATGGCCATTTGTTTACTCATAAAAAAGTAAGTATGTTTTTAAGTTCATACTAACAGTAAATGTAATGGATCAATGGCTGCCTGAATATTGGAACATACCAATTAATATATTTTATTATTATAACAAAAAACACAATTTTGAAATATTTTGTCTGTTCGTCTGTTGGTTACGACTTATCTCTGAAACGACCGGACTGCTGGGCCTCAAGTCTGCTATTACAATAGTGTTAGAATGGTCTATCATAGATTTCAGAATTGTTGATTTTGACAAGTTTGGTAATCTACTAATATAATGACTTTCCAATGGTCAGCCACTGACAGTTTATTAAAAAAAATGGCATTTATTGGTAATCTCGTACATAATGACAAATGAATGACGGTAATCTGCTAAAATTTTGACAGTTCCTAAAATAAATGTTAAAAAATACATAAAGGGTAACTGGTCATTAGTGACCAATATTTAAACATGATTGTACTCATCATAACAAACAACTCTCCCAAGGAAACTACTTTTTTATCTATCTTATTGACCCCAATTTTAATATAGCAATAGAATATTGAGTACCTGATAAAAATATTACACCATCAGCTTTAATTTAATTTAGCTACCTAATAAGTACAAAAAAAAAACACTTTTACCATGCATCAGCTGTGTTGCTTGACCTCGGGGTCAAGCGCCTAAAAACTGATGCGCGCGCGCAAATCGTACGTTGGTTAAATTAATGACAAAAGAATAATGCAGGTAAAAGTAGATGTTTTTTTGTTTGTTAGTAGGTATTAGGTAACTACATTAAACTACAGCTGAATGTGTATTATTCTTGTTAGGTACTCAATATTCCATTGAGGTAATAAAATAGAACCGTGTGGTGCCGGACGTAAAGAATAGCATCATCCCATCTCTTCCCGTGGGTGTCGTAGGAGGCGACTAAGGGACTTGCTAGAGAATGGGCAGCAGCGTTCTCTATGCATTTTACCACCATACTGCGATCGCCAACCCGCCTGCCAAGCGTGGCGATTATGGCAAGCCCCCCCCAAATTGGGGGAGGCCTATGTCCAGCAGTGGACGTCTTCCGGCTGAAAAGGATGAATGATGATGATGAATAAAATAGATAAAAAAAATGTTTCTTTGGGAATGTTGTTTGTTATGACGAGTATAATCATGTGTTTAAATATCGGTCACTAATTCAGTCACCCTATATATACTTATATAGTAAATGAAATCTGGCATGAATAAATGTTCAAATTTAGTTCAAAGTTAGTATTTTTTCGAAAATCGTTTCTACTAACGGGTTTTATAATAATGACAATACGACTACGCCATTTTAACACAATTACGAGACCATTGACCGACCAATGATCGACCATTATGAATTTAGCAGATTACGAACATTTAGCAAAATGACAATGGGATCGTGTTGGAATGACGAATTTATAAAAATAGCAGACTTGGCCCCTGATTTCTTGACGGGTTTTTCACTGGCATAGAGCTGATGTTATATGAAGTAATTTATTTATTTTTTCTTATTAATCCTGAAATCTTCAATCCCTTGTAAACCGTCATCATTTTCAGCCTACAGCACTCGATTTATAGACATAGGCCTCTCAAGTTATACGCCATTCAGCTCGATTCTCGGTAACTCTCACTCGCTGGTACAAGTCACCCTGCGAAGATCAACGCTCCAACTAGCCAGAGGGCACCCTACCTTACGTTTGCCTTTATAGTCGACTAACCTCCAAAATAAAAATAAAAAAACAAGTTGTATTATGCCTTGTGTCACCCTGTCACGTTCAATAGGTCCATTTCTGTTACACCCTCCATAAAATTCACAATAGAATCTATCGCAAAGGGATCCAAACTGTCACACGTGTGTAAAGATTATATTCATTGAAGAATTGTATGAGTTTTGATATATTCTCATACCTACTTGATTATTTATTTGATTTAGTACATGGAAAAAGAATGACTAGAAAGCCAATTACAAATCCTCACGTATAGACGTATTGTATTTTTATTATATATCTTTATTTATTTGTTATCGCATTAACTTATTTATGTTTCGAAAATGACGCTTGTCAAATATTTGTTACATTTTGCATTATAGTGCTAGGTTGTCTGCATCTGATTTATCTTTGTTACCTCACTATTATAATCTTATTTAGGGAGACGGCCTATTATACTTAGTTAGAATTATAGATTTTAATATTTTCCTCGAGAGTGTTGATTCTACTCCCATCAACAATGTTTATTTTTATTCCGCCATTACTGATAGGTATACCATGTGCGTCACCCACTTGATATTTCGTACCTTCACTGACCGATAGATGTCACTGTGCGCTGACGTCACATTTCTAAATCGCGGTGTTAAGATTCTCCGTGAGTGAATGACCACCCCGATGTTGCCGTTTTTGGGTATCGCTTCTCGGCCTTTTGGCTAAGATCAAAGTGTAGTATCTGTTCTTTTCAGCTTAATATCTGAAAGTTCCCTCACTGAGGGACCAGTATATTAATCTGATTTTTGTAAACTGACGGGATGTTCGGGGCTCGCTCCACTCCCGTCACGGGTCGGCCCGGCATTGCAGTGCCGCTGGGATCGGCCCACATAATTCTTGTGATACTTGATTCTGTCTGTAAGATGTGTTACTTAACAACTATCGAATGTCTGATCGTTATCTCAGACTAAGCTGGTGTGCGTAATTGCGTATTAATTATGACGTTCGTCAACATCAAAACTTTTGTTTGTTTACGATTATACATTGCAAACATTTTTTTTTTCTTTTTACGATTAAAATTTCAGAATCATTAAATTCCCTACAAACACAGTTCCACAAATTACATATTAATTTAATTACCTTATGAAAGTAAATTAAAGGTTTACAAAACTTGTACCCGTTCAAAAATGTTTCAGTGCTGTCTATTATTTTTGACGCACAAAAGAAAACTCCTGAAAGCCCTTTGTCATATAATTCAAACATTCATTCAAGTTTCAACCTACTTTTACTTTGTTACCTAATTTTAGCGTACATTTGGGTTTTATTACGGTTTAATAATAGAAGCATTATTAGTACTAAAATATAGTCTAGCCATGATTGTGTGGGCGAGAGTGTTGTTAATGTTTTTGAACCAAAGGTTAATTAAGGGTTTGTTTGTGCAATTAACAAGAAACTTGTGGTTGTTTAAATATTTCTCTTCTTATCCGGTACGCTCTTGACAGAGCGGTCGTGATCGTTAAGTACTCGTAGGAGTATTGGAAGGAGCAGATGTGATGCACTTCACGACATTTCGCCACCGCTGCCTGTTAGAGGTCATCCTGCTGCATTTGTTAACCGAACCCCCAATGGCAGACTTGATCTGGTCAGTCCAAGGTGTGGGTGACCTTCCGCGCGGTCTAGTGCCTTCTACTTTCCCTTGGACGACAAGGCGTTCTATGGACTGATTGTCACGCCGGGAAACATGTCCGAAGAATGTCAGGATGCGAGATTGTACTATCGAAAACAGACGCTGCCTGATACCGAGTTCTTGAAGTATCGAGACGTTCGTGCGAAACTCGGTCCACGAAACCCCAAGCATTCTTCTCCAGCACCACATTTCCAGAGTATCTATTTTCTGCCTTTCCACATCTCGCAAGGTCCACGTTTCAGCTGCGTAAAGAAATATGGGGAATATAAGCGTCCTCACGAGCCTGGTCTTTGTGGCTTTAGTTAAGTTTCTATTCGTCCATATTTTCCGCATCTTGTCCATCGCTGTTCTTGTGAATATTTATATTAAATATTTACCTAAGTTCTAATATCTATAGTAATCTACATAAGGTGTAACTGAAACCCTATTGCTATACTTAAGCACTAAAGATGCTGGTATAGAATCACTAAACATATGTAGTTTCAAAAATAATTATCCTCTAAGTTTAATTCAAAAAAAAATTGTCCCTATAATGTTAGTATCAGAGGACTTAAAAACTATGTTAGTATAGCAGCATTGACGAATAAATTCTCATAAAAAAAACAACATCATATAAACATTTAAAAAAAAAATCTGAGAATTGATACCAAATTTTCGGTTTCATATGTTGCTTAAATTAAAATCAACAAACGTGTCACCGCACTACGTAGGTCAATAACTTTTCACGTTACTTGCCAATATCATGATAAATCTCTTTTGAGTGATGTGTTTATTTCAATTTGAAAAGTTCGGCTTCTGGTAACAACGTAGTAAAAAAAAAACATCACTTCCGAACATGTAGAGATTAAAGAAAGGGATTAAAAAACCCTTCCAATATCGTTTCATATCATCCAAAGAATCCGTGCCTTTAAGAATATTTACTAAAATAACAAAAGCTTATTGAAATTAAATTAAATGTTTATATAAGTACATAAGTAGATCTTTTTACACGTACATTCTTTGTTGCTCAATATATAAAACTAGATGGCGCTGGCATTTTCTAGCTGACTGATCTATGAGGAGGCATGCCAATATAAACTGAGAGGGCCATATGGCCCTCTGTGGTCTCTTTTAAAGTCCTAACTTTATATTTTCAGAATTTTATGCGAGTCTAACAGACCCTTTCAGACATGGGCCTCCATATCTGGAAGGGTGTTTTAAAGAAAGAGGTATTGGTGCTTTCAGCTGACTTGTCCCAACAGACGGCGTGCAAGCATCAATCATCGTGTAGCTCAAACCTATTTTAGGGAACTCAACGACCTGTCACTTGCGGATGGCGAGTAATGGGTAGCTCGTTGTCCGGTAAGGACCAAACCCAGCTCGACGGCGCGTTGTTTTCCACGCGTGCCTCAAAGAGATGTCAGCACCAACTGGTGGTTTCCGCAAGGGCCAAGGGCTGCCAGGGGTGCGGCTTGTTCAAGAGAGTAACCGTCGCCGCTGGCACACAGGCAAGTGAGGGAACACGGGTGGGTTTTAGTCAGTAAAAGTCTGACACGCTCTCCTGTTCCACCCAGAGCGGGAGAAGTTATTTGACAATTTCCCACCCTCAAAAAAAAAAAAGAAAAACGACCAGTCACAAGACGCTACCAGATGTGCAGAACATTGTTTGTCCCGTCTGTTCAACAAGTAAAATAATCAGCATATAACGTTCCCACTGCTGGGACACGGGCATCCACTCAGTGAGAGGGAGTAGGCCGTAATCTACCATGAAATGTTAATAACAAAAACGTGTCTAGTACCTTAAGTGTAGTACCTATTACTTTCGATAAGTTTAGGTTATATGTCACAAAAATCACTACGTAAATAAAAATGCGAGATAATTTATATAAACATGAAGGTTCCATAAATTGTCTCATACAAATCATCTCCAGATACTCGTAAACGTAGGGATGTACCTACTCTAAAAACTTTCTTAGAAAAAATGCTAAAAAGGTAAAATCTATCTTTCTGAACCGACAAAAGGTATCATTGGAATAGTTAAAAGATATGGAGAGTCAGATAGTCGGACCGAGCGACCGTAATAAAACGAGGTGAATATATCGCGAACGAATCGTTAAGGTGACACTTGTCCACATTTTTTCCATACAAACTTCGGGAGGGTTTTACTCCACTGTTTGACTATGTACATCAAAAATTAAACATGGTATGGTTTTGTCTCGTTATTGTTATTGTCTGTACGGAAACAGAATACTAAAATAAAAGCCTATTAAAAAGTTATGAGCCAACAAAGATTAGTTTTTCTTGCCAATTTAACCTAACTTTGAGCGTGTTTAAGTAATAAAAGAAGTGTAAAATCTCGAAAACCAAGACAGTACCGACAAAGTTCAATTAACAGTAAGTTCAATAAACTTTATTGGTCATTGATTTATGCAGTGGTTGTTTCATAAAACCCGATCTTCTGAGGGACTTTTCTTAATTTTTTCGCGATTTTTTTGCCAAAAATGCTCCTGCATCTCACTCAATAACGTCGTTGTGCGTGTAGACTAGAGTCTAACTGCTCACCACTGATACTATCTCTGTCGGATACGAAGCCTGGTGAGACAGCGTGATTTTTAGCCAGGCCCACCAGTGAGTTCGAGCCCGCGCAAAGTGTCCCCTTAACGCCTTGACGCCTTCTTCTAGTCTTATTATTTGAGTCACGACTATACATTTGCTATGTCACAATGACATAGGAGCTTCTGACCTAGGATATGTGAAACGGGTAGGCAATAGATGTGACCTATTATTATTTTATTTTTAGGGTCCGAACCATTAAAAGTAAAACGGGACCTTTTACAGGATCACTTCGTTGTCTGTCCTTCAGTATGTCTGTCTGTAAATACCATTTTTTAACACTCTTTTATTAGCTTCAGCTGTATGTTTGTTTGTAAGCATGTTTGTAATCGACTCCTTTGGACTTGATTTTGACACACCTCAAACGATCAGAAGGCAAATTCTCGTAATTAAAACCGTTCAAAATCTAGTCGCAGTGTCATCTCAGCGATAAGCAAATGTCAAAAATGTATGAAAAATCGAGGCATTTTTGACAGATTGACACTGAGATCAGACTGTGAACGTTCCCAAAATTAGTAGAATTGCCCTTCTGATTTCATTTAAACTTTGTAGACTTATCGAGAACCGATGACAATTCAATAATTACAAAAACAAAAACTGAAAAATCGCGCTTTTGTAGTTAGCAAAACTAGAAAATAGAAAATAAACACCTAATAGATAAAAAAAAACTCTAAAAACACTATTTAACTTTATTTTTTCAAGAACACTCTACAAATTGTTTATGTAAGATCGCTAACAATGTTTCTCGACGCTCTGGCATGCACTCTGTTCGATTTTGCCGCTCTCAGCGCTAAGCAGAGCTTTGTAGATGTAGTGTGCGAAAAAATCCCGCAGCGATTGTATTACGTCTGTGTGGACGTCGATTAAGAATGAATGACAACACAATCTGACAGTAGTCCTTACCTCCTATGTGTTTCGACCAGTCGACCAGTCGAAAAAGTTAATAAATCGGGAATAGATTTCACTCCGCAGTATCGAACTACTTTCGGACTAAATGAGTGGGCCCCCCTGATACAGAAAAATAAACGAACGTGAAACAACGGATTTCATGGTTAGGGAGTAAACCCCTTGAACATTGAAGCTTTATTAACTAAAATACCATTTCTTTTTAATGTTTCGTATTATAGGCCAAACGTCACTGTAGGAATTTTTATAAATGGGTGTGAAATTAATAAACTTTGTTAGATTCAAATAAGATAATAATAATTTAAATAATAATTTACCATGTTAAACCCTCGGGCTTCGTGAGGGTTTTTGGCTTGATGCTCGCTTCACTTTGCGAGCTGGTAGATGCTGGTAGGTCATGCGAATCCTCGAACTTCGTGAGGATCACAAATCCACAGTGACACTACCAGTAGATGGGTTCCCTAGGTTTCTCGGGCTGACTTCAAAAATAAAACACGGAACTACCATCCAATGTTTATTATTCTATGCTAGCCGATCACCGTACTAATCTACAATTTTATCCTTATGACACGAATCTTATATGTTATTGGCGGAGAATCTTAACACCGCCTTATAATTTTTGGACTCAAATAAAAAGTGCCATCTATTGGTCCCGATACAAACTAACGCAACAAACACCGAATCGACATTGTATTGGTGTTGTTGCGACTGGCTGATAGATGGTTGCACATTCCGCCCACCAAGGACATTTTGTGAACATTATGTCCTTCAAATTAAACAAAATAAAATGATTACAAACTAGAAGTTAATCTCACTAAACACATAACAAGTGAGATACATAAACAAGATACACATTTTTAAAGACATTTCTTAATTAAAAACAGCTTATTTTCTACTTACAAATAATCCACACACTGTACACAGCTTTATCAATATTAAGTTCTTACTGAACAATTTGTTTTTAAGCGATAGGCAAGACACACAGTTTCGAGGTTGGTCGTTTAAATTTAGAACCGTTGCTACACAGAGTGACTACCCGAGTTAGATTATCCAGCCCCTGATGTTTCTCAACCACTCTGCCAAGTAGCCACCGACAAGGGGGCATGTTATCCTCCTTAATTAAAACTATGTCTCCTAAGTTCGGTTCAGGAGTTTGCGTAGACCACTTATACCGATGGAGAAGTGTGGTTAGGTATTCGGATGACCAGCGTCTCCAAAACTGTTGTAGCATTTGTTGAACTAAAGGCCACCTCTTTAGACTAGATATGTTAGTGTCTTCGTAATTCCTATCTGGTGCGTTTATAACCGGTTCACCAATCAGAAAATGCCCGGGTGTAAACGCATCACAACTGTTAGAATCCGTTACCCTACATAACGGTCGTGAATTTAGGCATGCCTCTACTTGACTTAAAAGAGTGGACATTTCTTCGTAAGTTAAAGTAGAGTTGCCTATTACCCTGCGCAAATGCCTTTTACATGATTTTATTCCGGCTTCCCACAGACCGCCAAAGTTCGGAGAATGTGGTGGAATATAATGCCATGCTGTTCCCTCAGCAGCTAAAGCCACTGCAATTTCTTTGGCTAAGATTGAATTTTCAGAACGAAACATTGCATCTAATTCTTTAGAAGCACCCTGAAAGTTAGTGCCATTGTCACTCCATACATGCTTGCAGCGACCACGTCTGGCCACAAACCTTTTAAATGCGGCAATGAACCCCTCTGTGGTAAGATCGCTTACAACCTCGATATGGACAGCCTTCGTGGCCATACACACAAATAAACAAACATACCCCTTATATGCGTGATGACCCCGACCCTTAGATGTCCTTAAACTTATAGGACCCGCATAGTCTACCCCACTGTTTTTAAACGGCCTGCTTGGTGTAACCCGCGCTGGTGGCAATTGACCCATTAACTGAGGTTTGGTTGTAGCTGCATACCTGATGCAAGTTACACATTTCCTTACATATGCTGTAACCAACCGCTTGGCTCCTAGGATGTAATATTTTGTACTCAAATAGTTAAGCATAAGTTGGGGACCTCCATGAAGACTTCTGCTATGAGCGTCTGATATCAAGAGATTGGTGAGATGATCGTTACCGGGAATCAGTATTGGATGTTTACGGTTGTGATCGAGATCTGAACGTTCTAATCGACCGCCCACCCTCAAGATCTGTTTTGAATCCAGATAAGGATTTAAGGACTTTAAGAACTTCTCTTTACAATTTTCTCCTTTTTCCAGGTTGGTGATAACGGCGAGTATTTGCACAGACACAATCTAGTAGCTAGGATTATCCACCAGCAACTTGCTTTGCAGTACAACCTTGTGGAGTCTGAAGTACCATACTACAGATATGTGCCCGACCCAGTTCTCGAGAATGGTCACGCCACATTGTATTGGGATCGATCTATCATCACTGACAGGACTATTGTAGCCAATAAGCCTGACATTGTGGTGATAGATCGCCGAGAACGTTGTGCAATGATTGTTGATATCGCTGTCCCTCATGACGAGAATCTCATGAAAGCTGAGCAAGATAAGAAAATCAAGTATCTTGACTTAGCTCACGAGGTTGTCGACATGTGGGACGTGGACTCAGCAATCATTGTACCGATAATCATTACAGTAAATGGCCTAATAGCGAAGAGCCTCGACCAACATCTCAGGAGGCTCTCATTGCGCGGCTGGATCAAGGGCTTGATTCAGAAAGCAGTACTCCTAGACACGGCACGCATAGTCAGGAGGTTCCTTTCTCTAGAGCCCTGACCACCGGCATCTTGGACCCTGCTCCTGATGCCGATGGGCCACTATTTTTTATATTTTTAAATGTTTTTATTTTATTTTTGTAAAAATATTTAAAAATATACCTAATATGTACAAAAGAAAATAAACGAAAATATTTAGTACGAACACATTCTTGCACATATGACATGACAAGATGATGGGTACCAAAAAAAAGCTTGACACTTTCATCATAGACATAATAAAAGAGGTTTCTTTCACAAAGTTCAACAAGATAATACAAGTATGAGCTGGCCTCGGATTCTATTGAAACTCCATACTAGTGTGGCGATTATGGCAAAACCTCCCATTTTGGGGGAGGCCTATGTCCAACAGTGGACGTCTTTCGGCTGAAATTATGAGCTATGACGCGGGCCCAGTGCGGGTTGGTAGATGTCACGTGTATTTGATTTTTTGTTTCTAGGACGTACCGGGCCATATGCATCAAATACTAAACTTACCACGTACGTACCTTGCTATCTACATACGTTAAAGGTACGACAGGCGCGCCCTGGGAAATCAGACTCTATACTAGTTAACCCTGGTTGGTTAGGTAATCTTTTTGCTACAGTAGCATGCAGATATTCATATACGTGTAGCTCGGTAACGATGTGAGAGATAAGATTTTGTTCAATAATTTCAGTGCAAAACCATATTTTGATGGAGGTCTACCTATCACCCAAAATAACTATTGAGGACTATTAGTAAAAAAGGTCCTGGGTAGATTTCACCAACACATGAAAAACAACGCGATCAGCCATTGTTATAAAAAAAAAAACAAGATACACAATCAGCATCTCAAAACGTCCGCATAAATGGGCGCAATGTGCGTGCGTGTATGTATAGTATTGTCAGTCATCTTTAAGTTAGTCTTTTTTGCACATTGCTTTGTTAAAAAGAGGTACAGACGTTCGCAAGTTATGCGCGTGCATACATTTCGGCTATTCATTTTTATATATTATATTCATTTAAAATACTGGTATTCAGCTACATCCGTTTAGACTGGAAGCCGACCCCAACATAGTTGTATTATCTGAATTGCACATCATCATCGGCCTAGCCTTATCGCTAGGCCGATGATGATGTGCAATTCAGATAATACAAACTCTTAGTCATTACATGGAATACTGCCCTAGGTGCTCATTTAGTGACCTTATTGTTGAAGTTCTTCAGTAAAGTCAGGAGCATAGTACTCACAATCGGCGTGCGTGTATGACCAGTGGCCCTAGTGTGAGTTTCATTGAACCATCTCGATCAAAAGCATCGAGCGCGCTCGGCGCTCCAATTGGTCCGTCACTAATTCAGGGCCAATCGGAGCGCCAAACGTGCTCGATGTGTTTGATCGAGATGGTTAAATGAAACTCACACTGAGGCGTTTGGCCCCCCCTAGACTGGGCAGGAGCCGCTTCAAGGCAGCCCCGGCCCGCTCCAGTCTGGTTGCCAAACGTCGGAAATGCTCCGCAAAGTTCCACCGGCTGTCGAGGACGAGTCCTAGGTACTACATCGTCGACTCGACGCCGATGTGAACCCCTCCCACCGTTATCTAGGAATACGTCGGTGGCGCATTCCGAGGACCATGAAAACACATGGCCTCCGACTTGTGCAAGGCCACTTCAAGTCCCAGTTGCTGGATCCTATCGACGATTGTCGCAACCCCGTGTGTAACTAAGTTGGCCGCTGCCTGGTACGACCTTGCGCATGTACCACAACTGAGGGGACACGCGTGGGTTTTAGTCAGTAAAAGTCTGGCACATCCTCCTGCTCCACCCAGAGCGGGAGAAGTAATGATGATTTCCAACCCTCAAAAAAAAAAGCCTGTGATATATGAACGTAAACGAGGCAAAGGAGTATGTACAAAGGATCGGAGCAGGTGGCGTTCTGTAGTTTCTGCATGGTGGTGTTCTATATGTATGTATGTGTATGTTTGCTGAAAAGTTATGTATCTAATATAATTTTAGTTCTATTTATAACATACCAGTGTATGTAAATGTTAATCCACTTCTGCTGCATGCCGTTCCACTCCCTGTGGTAAATATTTACGTTGTCATAATTTATGATTATGAACAGTTTGCTTCCTCCTAAACACATTGTATTTATTTATTTAGGAAGGTTTTCCTAATTACCTATGTGTCATGTTTGCAGTTATAAATCTTCCAACGCTTGGTTTATGCAATTAATTAGTCCCTTTTGTCACCACCGACGAGGAATCATCAAAAAGAGCCAAGCGAGCGTCGCTAAGCGAGTACTGAAAGACTGATGTGAACAAGTGATGAAAAACTGTTGATTTAGGATAAAAATTCCTCTACCGCTATTTTGCCTTTGACAAAACCCACAAGCACACTCCATAGATATTTATCTCCCTAGCCTTAATGCAGTTGCTGCAACGAACGAACGATGGCTAAGTACGACCCAGGACCCAGCTGTATCCAAGTGATTTCAATCTATGCGGGTACTATTGACCTATTCCGACTACTTGTAGCATAGTGGCGTGTCTGAGGGGTAATTGCATAATACAAACACACCAGTAGGAATCGATTTCATTTTGACAGTTCCACAACATTCATGGCGTTGTGTTTGTTGCTACGCAGACAATTTTTTAGAACGACGAAAAAAAAGCAAAAATCTTCAAAGTGATTCAGATTCGGATTAATTAGTGTGTTTCGTAATTATGGACCTGGTTGCAAAATTGTTTCCTACCTATAAAATAAATTCTACATAAATACAAGGTGAATTTGGTTACGAAAACCTAAGTTTATTCTATTTTCAAGATAACTACGGTCAAAAGACCTACCGTTTAAAATATTTAAAAATCGTTTCACCGATTTTTGTAATAATAATTAATTAACGAAATCCATAAAGGAGAATTCAGCTACGGTTTATTCAACTACAATTAATTAAACTAAGGTTGATTAAACTAACGGTCGATGCACCTACTGTTGATTTATCTGTGGTATTGTGTTTGATTTATTGGTGATTGTACATGTCGATTGGATGATTTGCTCATTCTAATTTTCGCGAAAACCCTAGGGATATTGCGAAAATACGGATAATTAGACAATGGCCGCAGAAAAGTTTTCACCATTGTCTAATTATTGTAGGCGAGTCGTCCATTAGGTATTTCATACATAATTGAAATCTCAAATATCTTAAAAAATCATTAAATTAATCGTTCGTTAGTACGATTAAATTTAGTTTAATCAGTGAGTTAAACAGTAGTTGAGTCGACCAATATGCGTTATGAACATAATAATATGTATTTGAATCAACCGTAGTTATCCTGAAAATAGAATAAACTTAGGTATTATAATACGTAACCGTGAATTTATAGTCACCGTTAAAAAATTTCAGGGTGATAGTACCCGTGAAATTGAACAACTTTATCCAAGGAACATTAAGAGTCGAAATATAAAAAAAAACAATTTTTCGGTCACCCTGAAAAATTTTAACGGTGACCAAAAATTCACCTAGTATTTATACTAGGTGAATTTTAATTAGTAAAACTTTTTTCAATGGCAGTATAATACTGCCATTGAAAAAAGTTTTACTAACAAATGTCATTGTTTAACTTTTCTACGATTTAATTTAAGGTACTACAGTAAGAGAAAACTGTCTTACTGGGCCGAGGAGTACCTACTGTAGAGCCTTACGATTGTATAAGCTGGCTTTAATAAATTCAATACAATCGAACTGTCAAACGACATAATTTAGAATGGAATGGAGGAAAAATATAGAGAGATTGGGCTGACAAACCGAAAAACGAAGTGATAAATGTAATTCCTAGATTGATACAAAGGAAGAATTAGCTGCAGAATAGCTAGCTGAGAATAGCTAATAGCTGAGAATTAGAGCAGTGGTGGCCAAGTGGTAACGGCTCCGACTTACGAGTTGTAGGTCGTGAGTTCGAACCCAGACAGGCGCTTTACTTTGTGTAAATTATTTCATCACCACTGCTCTCAAAACGGTGAAGGAAAACATCGTGAGGAAACCGGCATGTCCTAGAACCAAAAATTCGAAGACATGTGACATCTACCAACCCGCACTGGGCCCGCGTGGTGGATTACTGCCCGATCCCTCTCACCGAGAGGAGGCCTATGTCCCAGCAGTGGGAACATTATAGGCTGATGATGTAAGAATTAGCTACATAGTGTTTTATCATTAGACCCCGGTACCAGGGACCCGTTTAGCTGTTCCGAAGTATTTACCTATGAACTGTGCGTACATAGGTATTTACACCTCGAACTAGACCGTAAGGGAATACAGAATGATGTGGTGCTATGTTAAAGCTTAATCTAGAAGACACGTGCGCAGTCAAAAAGGAATTTCAGAAATATCCTGCAATAAAGTTCTCTAAAAAGTAAAAATGTTTCTTACGCGTGCCTTTACATACAGCAACTAGTAATTTATTCAAACATTGAACTAAAGTACCAACCAAGTGAGGGCATTAGAGTGTTACACACTTCTCGTCTACAAGAGAAAAAGGCTTCACATTTGCGAGATTATCTCGTTTCGAATCACGTAGCAAATTGTTAAAAAGATTTTAAACGATTTTGTTTCAAATGAACGCTTTAAATCTTCAAGATAAGATAAATCTTGAAGATTTAAAGGAGTCATTTGCACTAAATAAAACTAATTAAAGTAGGTAGGAAGTACGGTCTCATCAACCGTATATAAACTTTGTAAATGCAATATTTCGCTTGGATGTCGTGCGTCACGAATATTCCACTATAATTAGAACATGGCAGTTTGTCATGCAATGCATATAATACACAAGATAGAATCAGTACTAAAGGCTTCTTCAAACAAACGTGACGTGACACTTGTAGATCAATTTCCATCAAGTCTTCATAGAAATTGTTCTACGAGAGTCACGTCGCGCCTATTTGCAGGAGCTTTAATTCTACCTGTTTATCTTCTAATACTTTTTAATTTAAGTTCACAATCGCACCGACGACGGTGAATTTACTCACATTATATGACACAAAATTGAGTTTCGTATATCTAATTAATGACGTTGCCGCTCTACTGTGTTTTACGGAATGTTCTGGTAATTACGTCACTAAATATGATGGAGTTTGTCTGTCTGTCTGTAGCTATGGTAAAATGGGAGTCAGACTTCCACTGGGAGGGAGACTGGGAGGCATCAGGCACTCCCGTCAACCACCATACGCACTATGATGGATGATTCATCGTTTCGGTTCGCTACGTTATTATATGTACTATCAAGATTCACTAATGCAGTCGCATACTAAGGGCTATATTGCTATGAAGTGGCGGTCCAGGCCGTACCTACAGCTGTGTGTATAAGTGATGTATTAACACAAAACTCAGCGCTGCACTCACACACTGGCGTTACTCTCTGTATTTTATACATACCGTCGGCGACGACAGACATGACCTTGGTCGGTTCATACCATTGCTAAAATTTACTTGTATAATTTGAGTTCCGGTAGCGTGCAGCGTATCGTCTTGGATTAAGAAACTCATAGGTCTGGGTTCAAATCTCGCGATGAAGCTTTAATTTTTCTTTTCAACAATCATCTTCATCTGTTCTTTTATTATTCGATTTATTAATATACCAGAATAATAATGTAACATTTTTTTATTATTACTCGTATTGTTATTTAAATAAAGGTTTACCAATAATAAATGATTACAAAATGTTTATTCGTTATAACTTCATGAAGAATGTATAAAAATAACTAATAATAACTTCTTGTTAAAACAGTTTATTTTCTCATAAAGAACAATTTATTGAAGTAAATAAGCTAGTTGGTGAACTATGATAATCAGGCTATTGTATCTTAGTAATATAATAATATTGTGCTGATTACTACTGTGTGTCGGTACTCTAAATAAATCACAATATTCTACAAAAATCTACCCACGTAAAAGTAACAAATGCAGACAAGTTGTCACAATACAATTAAATGACTCAGTAGTACTACTTTTATTCTACTGCGAGTGAGTTCGTTCTAACTCAAACCTCAAAGTTAACAAATCGTATTTAATAGGACTTAAAGAGGTTATAGCTTAAGTGTTCATTTTCATTCCGAAAAGAAGATTGAAACTAAACCTCAAAATAATCCAGATTACGGATAAGACAAAAAATTATTTGAATATTACTAAAATAAATAAATATTTGTAATTTATAACTTAATGTTAATGTTTTTTCCGTTAACTATGTTTTTTGAGCTGATTCTCGAGCTGGTTTTCCATGACGCGAACCGTCTGCGTGGAGTGCACGGCGCACGGTTCGTAAAGATGGGTCGAATAATTCGGCAAAATGTGTTGTCGTTTTGAAACCACCTGTTTCATATTCGCTGAACGTGTGCCTGTTATAGGAGCTGGGGTCTTCCACTTTGCTTTCCACGGGCAAGGCTACCGCCTTCCTCATATCTTTTCACCCACCGACTCACAGTATTTCACTAAAACAAAAAAGGGATACTGTTAGGCTACTAAGCAAAATACACACTTTATGTATTACCTACTATTTAGAAACAAAATTATTTAAAAGGGCAATTTCACATAGATATTAAGTTTATTGTTATTTTCATCGTTCTATAATCTAGGAAATAAATTTACATTGAAATTTTATATTTTTATTCTATTTAGACATTGTGATATTTATAAAACGTTTAAAAATAACTACAAGGATCAGCAGTTATACTTTAATTAAATAAATGTTTAATATTTATATTTAAATCATGATACTCACACTCAGTCCGGTTTCATCACATAGGTATTTGTGATATAGGTATTAAGTCCACTTTTATGCAGCGCAATAATATTCGCTTTCATTTGTATATTTAAATTTGCTTACATTTTAAAATGAATTAGAAGAACGCTAATAGATGAAACACACGTCACTAGCACACAATATCAACCAACACCGTTCTATAAGTCGCGGTGAATGAGTCGTAAATCATTTAAATTTATTTAGGTTTCTGTGGGTATAATGATAAAGTTTTACGAGTTTAGTGAATAAGAAGAACAGAACTAGAAACTATACTCAAAAGTGATTTTTAAAACAATAAAAAGACTATCACACAGCGAGTGGGATTCGAAACCGCGACTCGCTGCGCTTAAACGCGATAATCAAGTGCGGTAACCGCTCAGCTATCATGCCATTTGCTTTAACGGTTGAATTTAGGAAATACATTCATTCGTAAACGTATGAGAGTGTGTGTGTATATAGTATTATAGCCTGTAGAAATTGCTTATTATAAGAAGGTCGTAAGTTAAAGCGAAGTGTCAATCTATTGCTTTTTGAGATTGGGGCACCATTAGTGAGGGCTACTGTACATTTATAAAATGAATTTATTAATGACGTTCCCTTTGCCAGTCCAAAATTCAATCAAATGTGTACAACATTCAACCAATCAGTCACCATAGCTAGTCGACTGATTGGCAAAACCATAGTCGGCTCATCACTAGGTAGTTAGGTATTGGTATGAAAAATCTGTTTGTTTATTTTTACCCGACTGCGCCAGAAGGAGGGTTATGTTTTTCGAGTGTATGTATGTGTATGTATATTTCTTTAGCACGCTCTGTAGCCTAAACGGCTGGATCGATTTCAGCTTGTGAGGTGTCCTTAGATTTTTCTTAATTGTGAGAGTGACACTGGGTATATCAAAATTGAAAAAAATTGAAACGGCCGATTTTTGGCGTCTTATAGTGTCTTAAAAAAAAATTTTTTTCTCTAACTTTATTGAGTGCAGTATCAAAATAAAGGCTTTCATAAATAGGTCTCATTAACGTCAACAATAATAATAATAGGTCTTTACCTATGAAATTGCCGTTTTGTATGAATAAATTTAAACGAATTTTTTTCATGAATTTTTTATTTGTATTAATCGAAGTAATCACCCATGCAATCAATGCATCTTTGCCATCGCAGTGGCAGTTTATTGATGCCCTTCTTAAAGAAATCAGCTGGACGGGAGGCAACAAATTCTTCAAAGGCATTTTGTACTGCCTCTCGGGTATTAAATTTTTTTCCCGCCAAGAAGTTATCCAAATTCTGGAAAAAGTAGTAGTCTGTAGGCGCAAGGTCTGGTGAGTAGGGCGGATGACGGAGAGCTTCCAACCCCAGTTCTTACAACTTGGAGACCGTCTGCTGTGCAGTATGAGGTCGCGCGTTGTCGTGCAGGAGCAGCGGAGACGAGCGATTGACCAATGCTGGTTGGAGATGCGCCAGCTTCTCCATCATTGTGTTCAGTTCTTCACAGTACACATCTGCAGTAATGCTCACCCCGTTTGGTAAGAGCTGTGATGAATCACACCGGCGCTAGACCACCAAACAGTGACCATCACTTTTCTAGGGGTAAGTTTTCGTTTAGGGCATTGTTTAGGTGCTGAACCAGGATCCAACCAACTTGCTGAGCGCTTACGGTTATCAAACAGAATCCATTTTTCATCGCAGGTAACAATGCGGTTCAAAATTCCTTCATTTGTGTGTCTGTTGAGCAGTGCAAGGCACGTCTCGACGCGTACTTCGCGCTGGCGATCATTGAGTTCGTGGGGCACCCATTTGTCAAGCTTTTTTACCTTGCCAATTTGACGCAAATGGACCAATATTGTTTTGACGCTAACGTCGAAAGCTGCTGCTAATTCAGCCGTAGATTGTGTATCATCAGCTTCCACAATCGCCTTTAATTCGTCATTGTCGACCAAAGTCTTCGGACGACCGCGAGGTTCATTTTTCAGGTCGAAATTTCCAGAACGGAAGCGAGCAAACCAATAACAGGTGGTGCGTTGGTTTGTAGTGTTAGCTCCGTAAACGTCGTTGATGTTGCGTGCCGCTTGTGCCGCGTTGCTGCCACGACGGTACTCATATTCCATAATTACTCGAATTTTTAACGTATCCATGATGACGAAAAAGATTGAAATGCGATGAAAATGTAACACTAATCAATAAAGAAATGACTACTTTTAGAAAAAAAAATCCATGTTTTTAAAATAAAATTAATTTGAAATTAGAATTCTTAGCCAAACAAAAATTATTTTGATTTGAAATGGCCAGTACTGCAGAACGGCAATTTCATAGGTAAAGACCTAATATTAACTAAAAACTGTGAAATAAAAAAATAATTTACAAAATCAAAAAACCCGACTGCCTAAAAAGTGAACTTTAATTTTGTTTTTAAAAGGATCACTATTAGACTGAATACTATATGCAATCTCATGCAGTCGGAGGCAAAAAATGTCTTAATTGTGAAATTTAAGATGATGCCTCTGATAAATTTTATTGTTTATTTTTGGTTTTTTGCTCCGGTGCAGCTCGTGGGTGCGACACGATTTCGGTACTTAGAACAATTTCCATGAAGCTTTCATAGAAATTGTGTGGCGTCACACCTGTTTGTTAGCCTTAAATCTTTAAAAAGGTATCTGATGATTTATCCAGTGTTTTCAAAATCTTAAGTACAACCTTGAGTATTATGTTAAAAACGTAAAATGTTCAACAGAAACATTTTTCTTACAGAATTGGCAAGATATCAATACATGATCAAGACGCACAGCGGGCTTAACAGAAAATGAGGTAAAAGATGAAGATAAATCATTTAATCTACTTACGATTCATTGAGTGGCAATTACTGACACTTCATTTAATTCTCCTCTTAAAAGATTAAGAATGGTCCCTTGTGAAGAATTAAGTCGACGCTTCCTTTTGTGTAAGCGGTAAAATAGGGCAATAAGGAATGATTTATATCTACATCTTTGTATATAACTGTACATAAAATAATTTAAAATCGCTTTTTGTGTCTGTCTTTGTCATCGTGTTGTTATTATATAGTACGCAAAGGATTGTGATGTTGATTATACCATAATTTGTAGAATTTATTTCGGAAGGTTTTCGTTTGTAACAATTAAACATTTTAAAAAGTTGGCAGAGATATCGTTGCGCAAACTGAAACCATGAATTTAGAACACAATTTTAGACCCCTAGTGTAAAAATCTTCGAAGGATATAAAAAAAATGTGCTGTTTCATAGAAAAGTTCAATTACCTACGCGCTCTAAATGGAAAGAGCAGACTTTTTTATACGTCTTGTTAGACACTGTACCTACTTAACATTACATGCGTAATTAGGTAACATTCTACTTTGATTATTTACGACCTATTAGAAAGAAGAAAAGAAAGAAAGAAAAATAGTTTTATTTGTCACAGAAACACGTGCATATAAAAGATGAAAACATTAAAAATAAAGAAAAAAACATGATAACAAACACAGATAAGTATACATAGGCATAAAGAACACAAATAGTCGGCAGCTGCACGCCGTGACTGTGACAAGAAGGCTTCCACTCAGCATGTAATCCATCTATTCTATATAAATAAAAAGAAAAGTCCTGACTGACTCACTGACTGACTGACTGACTCATCAGCGCCCAGCTCAAACCCTTGGACCTAGAAAGCTGAAATTTTGCACAGAGGTTCCCTTTAAAATGTAGACAAGGATTAAGGAAGGATTTTCGAAATTCAACCCCTAAGGGAGTTAAATAGGGGATGAAAGTTACGCGCGAGCGAAGCCACTGGCAAAACCTAGTTTGATAATAAAAATATTTAAGCAGCCAGACTGAGTGCAAAAAACTTACCCTAGCCTTTGCAAAATTCCTTTTCACGTTTCGTTTCAAAATAAATTCGAATCACCAATTTACTTCAAAGTTTTAAGCAGTACCTTAGCCCGAAAAATCTGGGAACAAAATTAAATTTAAAATTTAAAAAACCCCCGACCCAAACAAAAACTCAAAAAAGGAAAAAATAATATTTATAGGCCTTTTAATTTTAACGTAATATTTTGATCAGGGCATTGTCAAGTCGGGGGACGGCTAGGCCTCTGTTTGGCGTTTTCATTGACCGTCCCCCGACTTGACAATGCCCTGATCAAAATATTACGTTACACACACACACACACACACACACACACACACACACACACACACAGACACGTCAAACTTATAACACCCCGTCGTTTTTGCGTCGGGGGTTAAAAATGAAATACGCCAATCTGCCAATCCAATAAACTTGACTGGCAACACTAATATGCTTTGCCGCTGTCATTACATACAACGTGGTTCAATAAGCCGTGTTTTTGTCGCCTTTAACGTAATAAAATTGACAAGCAAAGAGTTCTGAAATATTGCTTTCCGGGGCTTTGAAAACGTCGGTGTTAACATTTTGTGAATATTCTTGTGATGTTGCTTTTTGTGTCTTTGTTTTTTTGATAATTCAATTTCTACCGCAGCTTAGAGGCTCCGACAGGGTATTTGTGAAACACACTCACAATGCAAATGGTATTCATTTTGACAGTTTATTTATTTATTGGATCTCCAACAGAGGCTACATAATTACATGCATGTTTCCATTGAGCAGAGACAAATACAGTGTGCGCTTCTAATTATAGGAGAACACATCATTTAATTGTAATCTAGGTACATTACATTAAGTTTGATAATTTGAAAATAATTAAAAAATAAAACATAACACGAAAATCATACTTAAAGGAAACAAAGTTAATGACATAAGAAATCGATAGTAAAAATAATGTAAATGAACAGTTAGAAAAACAATATCAATGTAAGACAACACATACGACTTGACACATCACATCACGTAAGACGTCGAGCAGATGAATTTTTCTAACATAATACATAATTATGAAGCTCACGTATTGTGCATTTGTGAACGCACCTTAGATTACGTGGCGTCGTCGCCTGTATCGTTTAGTATGTACAAGCTTTTGTAAGTTTATCAGGAACGCACCCTTGTCAAATGGCAACACTAAGTTATGATCCGGGGCGCTCCGCCCATTAAATGGCGTCACAAAGCATTCGGTTAGGAATTTTCTTAAAATCCTTCAGACCGTGATTAAAAAGTGTGTTGAGTAATTGGAATGCAGAGCGGTAAACTCAAGCTATTTCAGGTATCTATACACCAAATCTACATAGGTATTATATCCAAATAGATAAGTAACCAGGGTCTATAGATATAGGTGAAGTTTGAAAGAAAGCGATGGATGTTTACGATTGAAATTTAATTAGATAAATTAATTATTTGTTTTCTACTATTTAAATTAAATTAAATTGAAAACTTTAATCGGTTTCATATTAAACACCAACTAGGTAAATTCGTCGGTACTCGTTACTTACCTATCTCTTTTGTGCCTGTACCTACCTGAAATAAAGTATCTTATGAAATTATCCATACTTTTAAAGTCAAGTTGTATGTTGAAGTGCATTTAATGGATATAAATATTTTAATATGTGTATAACGAAGTCTTGGGTAACTGTAAAATGTTATACCTACTTATTGGTGTTAATAAATAAATAAAATACTTTTACGAGAACGAAGAAATGTTAAGAACTTTAAGGTGAAACAAGTCCAAATTTTTTCCATACAAACTTCGGGAGGGTTTTACTCCACTGTTTGACAATGTACGTCAAAACTTAAACATGGTATGGTTTTGTCTCATTATTAATATTATCGGTACGGACACAGAATACTAAAATAAAAAACCATTAAAAAGTTATGAGCTAACAAAGATTCTTTTTCTTGATAATTTAACGTAACTTTGGACATGTTTAAGTAATAAAAGAAGAGTAAAATCTCCAAACCTAAGTCGGTACCGACAAAGCTCAATATCGAAAAGTTCAATAAACTTAATTGGTCATTGATTAATGCAGTGGTTTTTTTCAGAAAACCCGATCTTCCGAAGGACTTTTCTTAATTTTTTACGCGCCTGATAACTGATCCTGCAGCTCACTCAATAATATTGTGCGTGTAGACTATCGTCTAACTGCTCATCAATGATACTACCTCTGTCGGACTCGAAGCCTGGTGAGACAGCGTGAGCTTTTTAGCCAGGCCCACCAGTGAGTTTGAGCCCGCGACTAGTGTACCCGTGCTCTCTCTCGCATTATATGTAGTGGGAAAAGGTGATCGTCTAGGCAATTCAAGCATTTGATTGACGATTTACAAAATAGGATCATAATTACAACTTAGATCACACAGTTATGTTCAAATTTCAAGAAATATGGGGCAAACCTATTGTCATCAACCAAGTACAAATCCAGATTCCAGGATGTAACTGAGAAATTCCCAAACGATGTATAGTGACTACAGATTTTTTTATCAAAAAAACCTTGCAGGTCAAATAAAATCACATGGAAAATCACAAGAAAATGGCTTCAAGTTGTCAACCCTAAGAGGTTACACGTACAAACTCGGGGCCGCAAGGTTCTGTAATGGCGACTGCGTACCGGAAGACGTATCTTTGGCAGGTCTCCCACAAGGTGAACTGATGACCTTGTAAAGGAAACCCTACTTAAAAGTAAGCAAAGATGATCTTGTCTATTTTAGTATCTCTCAAATAATTATTTTTCAAATCTTCAGCACCAATTCTTCGCCTTTTTAAACTTGACGGAGCGAGATTTTTCATTAAGTAGGCACAAAGCGGTTTTACTTCCAAATTAAAAACTTCGGCACTGTAGTTCAACACATCAAATTAGAGAAGTTTTTCATAAAAAAAAAAAACGTTTATTATCCTTAAAGGGGAGAAGTTTTTAACAAGTTGATATTAATAACCGCTCCATATCAATTACGCATTTTTTATAGCCCAGCTAAGCAGCCGCTAATTTTGATGTTAACATAATTTTGGCAACGGCAAACTAAAAAGAAAAAGGTGTACGTATATTTCACTTTTCCATGCAAAACTTGTTTTCACTGGTGTATTTTTTTTATCCCACCTTGTGAGAGGTCTACACATCAATCACACATTTCCAGTTTACGCTGATCTCGCACTGTACGGAAATCCAATGCGAGATCAGCTTAAACTGGAAATTATTTGCTTGATGTGTAGCCGTGTTTACGTAATAGTGAGGTTATGAATTTAATAATCTCTCCGTCTGGAAAATGAAATGTTGCTCGTTAGTAAATGCAACACTTCAGAGCGACTGGACCGAATAGTTTTAAAATGTACAGTAGGATCCAAAAGCGGAGTACCAATCTCAAAAAGTAATAGATTGACACTACGGTTTAACTTACGACCTTCTTATATTAAGTAATTTCTATACTGTAGACACACACACTCTCATACGTCTACAAATGATTGTATTCCATAAATTCAACCGTTAAAGTAAATGACGTGATAGCTTAGTGGTTCCTGAACTTGGATTAGCGCCATCGTGCGCAACGAGTCTCGGGTTCGAATCCCACGCGCGGTGTGCTAGCCTTTTTATTGTTTTAAAAATCGCTTTTGACTATAGTTTCTTGTTCTATTCGTCTTGTTCACTAAACTCGTAAAACTTTATCAATATACCCACAGAAACCTAAAGAAATTTAAATGATAGTTAACTTACGACTCATTCGACGTGACATATAGAACGGTGTTGGTTGTTATTGTGTGCTAGTGACGTGTGTTTAATCTATTAGCGGTCTTCTAGTTCATTTTAAAATGTAAGCAAATTGAATAATAGAAATGAAAGCGAATATTATTGCGCTGCATAAAAGCGGACTTAAATATCACAAATAACTGATGAAACCGGCCTGAGTGTGAGTATTATGATTTAATTATTTTATTAAGCACTTATTTAAAGTATAACTGCTGATCCTTGTAGTAATTTTTAAACGTTTTATAAATATCATAACGTCTAAATAGAAGAAAAATATAAAATTTCAAAGTAAATTTATTTCCTAGATTAAATATTTATGTGAAATTTATATTTCAAATAATTTTGTTTCTAAATAGTAATACATATTAGTATGTATTTTGTTTAGTAGCCTAACAGTGCCCCTTTTTTGTTTTAGTGAAATACTGTGAGTCAGTGGATGAAAAGATATGAGGAAGGGGGTAGCCTTGCCCGTCGAAAGCAAAGTGGAAGACCCCAGCTTATAAAAGAAAGCGACAGCACAAGTGGTTTCAAAAAGACAAGACATTTTGCCAAATTATTCATAGTGCGCTGTGCACTCGACGCAGAAGGTTTGCATCATGGAAAACCAGCTCAAAAAACATAAACATTAACATTAAGATATAAATTAGAAATATTTATTATTATTGACTTTTATTGATTTTAGTAATATTCACATAATATTGTGTCATATCCGTAATATGGATTATATTCGAGGTTTAGTTTCAATCTTCTTTTCGTAATGAAAATGATTACTTAAGCTATAACTTCGATAAGTCCTATTAAATACAATTTGTTAACTTTGAGGTTTGAGAGAACTAACTCACTCGCAGTAGATTTATTCCAATAGTAGTACTGCTGAGTCATTTAATTGTATTGTGACAACTTGTCTGCATTTGTTATTTTTACGTGGGTAGATTTGCGGAGAAAAATGTGATTTCTTTAGAGTACCGCACATTGTAGTAATTACAGCACAATATTATTATATTACTAAGATACAATAGCCTGATTATCATGGTTCACCAATTAGCTACTTTACTTCAATAATAATGTTCTTTATGAGAAAATAAACTGTTAACAAGAAGTTATTAGTAGTTATTTTTATACCTACTTCATAAAATTATAACGAATAAACATTTTGTAATCACATAATCTTCTTAATCCTTTGTTTAAATAATAATTTAAGTAATTAAAAAAAAACATTCTCGTATAACGAATAATAAAAGAACTGATGAAATTGTTGAAAAGAAAAATAAGTCTCTTCGGGAGATTTCTTAATCAATGACAATACGCTGCGAGCTACCGAGACTTGATATTAGAACGTGAATTTTAGCGATCGTATGAACCGACCAAGGTCATACGTAGTTACTACGTAACACAGTACAGACAGAGACAGAGTACTCTGTGCGACGGTATGTTTTTTGTATCTTTCGACGACAGTGGTGTGTGAGTACCTACTGTGGTGTGCGGTCTGGTTACATCACTTATACACACAGCTGTAGGTACGGCCTGGACCGCGAGTCATAGCAATATAACCCTTAGCATGAGAATGGACTCTTGACCGCGACCGTACATACTTCGAATCAGGTACTTACAGAATGAAAAAAAATTATAAGTTGCCGGGAAAATTGGAAAAAAACCAAACTTGGTTTTTCCATCTATTGAAATTTTAACAGTAGGTACCTACGTCTGTTGGGTCATGTAGGTTGAAATAAAAATAAAATTTGGATTTTATAACATTATTCACGAATTTGAATAAATTCACGAATTATGATCACCGTGTCAGCTTAGGGTCTAATGAAAAGCATTATATATATCCTTTTTATACCGATCAGAACACCCAAGTCAAGTAATTCGAATTTCACCAAGAGTCACAAGTTTCCCGCGAACTAAATTCCAGGAAATCTAGTAAATTAAAGTTTTATATTCCAACCTCTAATTTTATTACACGTACCTACATACAAAAACATGCGCTTGCCACAAGGGTAGGCTGTAACTACAGAACGCCACATACTGCGATCCATACATGCTCCTTATGCTTTGCTCATACACCTGGTCATACACGCAGGCCGGTTGCAAGGACCACGCAAATGGCCTTTCTAAAGATACACCATACACATTGTATTGTTTGACACTGACAGCTGTCAAAACGTCTGTTAACGTTCCTTTACTACATTAATATAACCCCTTAATTAATACAAAACAAGGTTTTTGTTTAGATCAGGTATAAACTAGTTTAAAAAACCACCAAGCTAGTTTAAAAAAAAAAAAATAAGGACCCACTATGTATCGAAATGCAGTTCTTTTTACAAAACTGACAAGTTACTCAAATCGTATTTATTGCAGTTGGAAATGCAAAAACTGGGTGGTCAATTAAGAACCCAATAGTTTTGAAAATACAGTTTCTTTTACAAAACTGACAAGCTAGTAAGTAGTTATTTTTGTGCTTAGAACTTTACGCAAATCGAAAAATGCAGTTGGAATTGCAAAATCTGGCTCAGAGATTTAGGCTAGAGGTGAAGTTAGATTGCGTTTTGTACTAAGACGGAAAGCGTCTACAGTCTCTAATATGCCATCTCCAAATACAAGGCTCTCATGGATATTACATTTCACAAATCTGAGAGCACTGGAAACTAATCATTACAAAGGAAATTACTCTATTAGCTATTCCCTGTGTGAATACGAGGGCACGTGATTTATCATAGATCTTCCTTAATATGATTAAAAGTTATACCTAGTTAACAACGATTAGGTATTCATAGTGCTATTGATTTTAGAATAAAGATAATTTGGGAAATTCGTTAGATAAAAAAGTAGTGTAGTAAAAAAGTTTTTTTTTTTGGAAATCGTTTCTCGAAGTTGACCTTGAGAGGCCGTAACTTCATAACCGGATTTTCCTGTGAAGGCATTTTTAATGAAACTAAAAACCTCCAGCCAGGGCATAAACCTACTTAACTAAAGCAACTGCACGCTGAGGGCACCCCTTGTGGGGTAAGGGCCTCGCTCAAGGCGTCACTGGTGGGGTAGGGACAGCAATTACTGGGGAGAGGCTGGATAAAACTATTTTTATTATTATTAACAATCGGGGAATTTAACTCTACTGGCTCAGCTGCGGCGCGGGCTGGCGGTTCCACGAGCAAGGGACGGTCGGGGGTCTCATCGTTAACTCGGGGTCTTCGCGGGGTGCGAGGACCTCGGCGGCGAGGTCGGAAGGACGATTCTTTATATTTGTATATTGTACTGTGGCCCTATTATTTTCTTGGAGAACAGTAATGGGGTCATCTGGGTCGGAAAGGACATGGCTCGGCCGGCGGATTCTACTGATTCTACTGGGGACATAACTAGCGGCCTTCACAATCAGAGGATAGCGGTGACTCGCGGTTTTATCGAAAAAACGCTTCGAGTTGCGTTTGAGAAATTGGGCTATAGTGGGCATTTTCAGATCGAGATGGAGGATTTCGTTCCGACGAACCATGGGCAGCCAGTGGCTTGGCCAAGGAATCGATTTTGAAGGGTCTGCATCCTATGGATGAATCGGGGTTTTAGTTAAAAGTTTTAAATAGCTTTTATTTATACTTATAGAAGTATGAGGAACAGGGTGTAAAGTTCACTCATACTCTATGGAAAAGGGAGGATCTTCCGACCAGACGGGTGTTTTGTCTGGTGGGCAACTGCCCGACGGTTGATGTCGGGATGTTGTATATATACGAGTCGCGCGGTAAACTCTGCTTGCGCGATGTAGATTTTGTGACGTCAAGTCTTTTGATGCGTAGTTCGCATGTGGCACTGTAGAGGGCACCACATACGCATATCTTAAAAAAAATCTTATAAAAACGAAATAATGATTCATTAGCTTGCAAAAGATTAAAGGACTGGAGCGAGGCCTTTCCCAGCCGTGGGACAGAGCAGACAAAGAAAAATATACGAACTGTAACCATGTGATTGAGTCCCAATACTTTTGATAGCTTGTGGTCTTTGTACATGGGTTGCAGCTGAAAATCAGCGTCAGGTGGGGCATACTGTGTTGACATTTGAGAATATGCTGAGCTGAGGCCCTTTTGGCATTATTATCATTGTAGAGGTAATTGTTTTCTGTTTTTTTCTTTTCTTTTAAATAATTTAAGGTTTTTATTACTGATATATAATACCAATAAACGCAATTTTCTTTCTTTACCTGCCAGATAAATAGTGCCTAGAGGCAATATTACATTCCATAAAACTACGCAAGAACGAACATATTGCAACAAATATTAACGAAAAATGACTAAAGGACTAATACTTAGGTAACAAGGGGGCTTGTGGCTAAGTAACAATAGCTGCGCGGGTCCATCGATCAGGTTAAGCTACGCTTGCCGCGGTTGGTCCGTGGATTGGTGACCATCTTTACATACCAAGACCCCTAGGTGTCTTGGAAAGCACGATAAGCCGTTGGTCCCAGCTGTCATTTGTTGATCTTTGACAGTCGTTACGGGTCGTCAGAAGCCCGAAAGTCTGACAACCTGTCTTACCAAGGGGTACCGTGTTACCCAGTAACTGGGTTGTGGAGGTCAGATTGGCAGTCGCTCCATGTAAAATACTGGTATTCAGCTGCATCCGGTAAGGCTGGAAGCCGACCCCAACATACTCGTAGTTGGGAAAAGGCTAGGCAGATGATGATGATGACTTAGGTACCTACATTAATACTTAACTTATACGACTCCAGTTGTCAAACAATTTCAATTCAGTAGCAAATCAAATAACACTCAACAAACCTACGCAATTATCAATACAAATACTTTAATAAACTATGTGACCACTACACTCACTGGTAACCAATGTAATGATACATTTAATTACTAAAACATAGCATTGTCAACCGTATTACCACTGAACAACGTACAAAGTTTCCTTTTAAAAAGAGTTATTATTCATCACCAAGTAGTTTTTCCTTAATAGAGTCACTGCAGGAATAATGAAGCTCAGTATTTAACTAATAAGCTCGGATTTACACGTTCAGAATTTTTTGTGATGTTTTAATTAATTATGTAAAGTGTTTATAACTAGTGCCAGTTCTAAGGCTTTTACTATTATTTCTCCTGACTTAACTCAGGAAGTTGACAAAAGTAAGTACTTTAATATTTTTTATTAACACTTATTTATGTTGATACTGTTTCTCAATACGCCCACTGCAGTTTACCCGACCCTGTTACATGCTTAGTTATAACCTCAAAAGTATTTTGTCGTTGTTATAATACCTTGGCTATTACAAATATCGTGGCTTTTTCAAACGGGATGGTATTTACTACATTTAAAAAATCCAATCTCACTGTAATTTGGTTTTGTACATGGAAACTAAAAGTCAGGTACAGATTTCATAGGAATTTAGCCATTGCTTTTTTAGACTAATTAAATTCAACGTGTCGTTTAACTTAATCGAGAAATATTTTTAAACAGAATAAGTAAGGTCGATTAGGGATTATATTTATTTTCGATGCGGAAATCCAACGCACATTGCGGTAATGCCACAGGTACAGATATTCAGTTTTTTTTTGTCCTTTAAAGGGAAAAATTATTAATTTATATATGTTATTTATTATTCATAAAGTGTTAAATAACGAGTATAATAATAATAACAAAGTTCCACTTTTTCCCTATATCGTTACCGTCACAATAAATAAATGATACTTGGGAAAACCATTGATTTTTTTTAAACACACCAGATATTAATGATTAGAGTAATTAATAAATAAAACTTTATTTAATTTCAGGCTTAGCTCTTGTCAAACAAGACATGGACGAGCAAAAGATACCGAACAGTATTGATCATAAGATGAACTACGTATCATTACCAACTTACTCAATTTATCTTATTGGATTCTCAATGTTGTTCATGCTAATAGCAATAATTATACTAGCGGTGGCCTTATATTTAGCTCTGGAGAAGAAATCAATTTTTGCATTAAGTGATAGCAATAAACAGTATGTCAGGCAAGAGTCTACAGGAGTAACACCATTGTACAGTGCCAATTACGATGAACAAAACAAAAATAATGGAAGCACACTAACTGTGAACAGCGGCATCATAGAGATAAGTGAGCCCAGAGCTAGCAACCCAACAACACCAACCCGCTTTGAAGATTCCAAAATCGTTTTTGCCAAGAGACCTCTAAAATCGATAGTACCGGTAATGCATAAAGGACAAATGGACGCAATATGTAAAGAAGTATTGAGAAAGGTGCAGAAAAGTGATTCCGCAAGTTTCAGGGATCTGAACGACCTCTTAAAGTTTGAAAAAAAGGACGAAAATTTTGGAATGAAAACTGAGGACGTAAAAGAATCTGAACAAGAGAATAAAAACGAAGAAAAGGTAGAATTCAAAGTGGAATCACCAATGTTCAAACTAAAAAAACCCGAAATAATAACAAAAACTCAAACAGAAATTAAACCAGAAACACAAAACGAAACTAAGCTGGAGATCAAAGATGAAACTAAACCGGAAATCAAAAATGAAACCAAACCAGAAATTAAGAATGAAACAACAAACGAAATCGAAAGCGAAACGAAATCTGATGAAAGTAAAGACGTACGAATTGAAGTAGATAAAGTAGAAAGTGTTAAAAACGAAGATGACAGCGATTCAGCGACCGAATATGATACAGTTCCTAGTCCAATCAGATTTAGGTATTCTGGTCCCGAACCTGAACAGACCCTGTATGATACCGTTCCAAATCCTATTAAATATAGATATTCTGGCCCTGAACCTGACTTGGATCAGTCCATATATGATACCGTGGATAGTCCGAAAAGAGTTAGGCAGTCTGGTGCAGAAACTGACGATGATATCGATGATATCTCTCTTTACGACCTTCCACATACAAGACGAAGCCAAGATGGCTCGCCTAGGAATTTGATACAGATAGACCCCGAAAGCCTCTACTTGATGCCAATTTCATCAGAACAAACAGATTCATGTTATATAAACGCCAAAACGGTCAAAGAAAAATCACCATAGTCAATACTTGTGTTCTACGGGTGGTCTTTCCATTTATTGGCAATCATTTAGGGGGTTACTTTCACTCCTTTAAGATTACTAAACTTAATTAAAGCATCCTAATGAATATCAACCATTTACTAAGGGATCAATTATAATTTGGTATGAGAAAAGCATATTTATTTGATTGGTAAGTCTATCTTTTCCATTTTAATGTAAAACAGATGCTTCGTTACCCATGGCAACAGTCGTTTGTGTTCATGAGTACTGTCATTACCTATAAGATTACCACTGAATTCAAAGTCCAGTTTTGTGAGTAATACTAAACTGATTTTATTTATTGCATCAACGTTAGCAAGAACAAAAATAACTGCTTCATTTACCGGGAAATTGATAATGTTACCTTTATCAATTTAATCCCAAATAAAGCAATGCAAAAATAAATCAATTTGTCGACTGTTAGTGACATTTGTAAATATTTTAAAGTAATGTAGTAAATCCATTATATAGAGGGTGGCACAACGACGTCCAAACTGGAATCATGAATTCAGCACATAATTCTAGACCATCATGGTGTAGAATCATGTGCTATTCACCATCATGGTCTAGAATCATCTGCCATGCTAGGGAGCGTAGACATAGGTACTTCGTTGGTTGAAAAAAATCACTGTTTCACAGGAAAGTGCAATACCTACGCGGTCAAAATGTATGAAACAGCATTTTTTTATTTTAACCGACGATAAACTTCGGAATCCGTGATAGCACACTGCCACTCTGTATTAGGCGAAGACGACAATAAATAAGACTTCATTTGTGTAATGACTTTTTAATCTGCATACGAAATTTATTTTAATATATTATGTGATAGTTTATTCACTATAGCTATTCCACTGATTGACATAATTCATAGTCGGTCACCATCACATCTATTATGTTTGAAAAAGTCTTTTTTTAATACCGATGTTAGAATTTATTTATTGTATAGAAATAATAAAATTGGAGTAGACTACGGCCCATTTGTACCACAAATCTCCAAATGCATTTAGTACCTACTAAGCGTGTTTAAACACCATTATTGTTCATTTCATCTTCAAAGGATTGATAGAAGAAGAAGAAGGAGAAGAAATAGAACGTGTTTAAAGTTCGTTTAGCGGTAAATGCATTTAGTGCCAATTTCACCAATGAAAAACGCAGTTTACATGTGCTGATTACGTTCTCTTTCATTGGTGCCATCCACCATTACCAAATACCACAGTGTCTCACCTACCTATGGTACAGAGACGTGGTCGCTCACAATGGTCCTTATTAGAAGGCTTAAAGTCAACCAAAGGGCAATGGAAAGGGCTATGCTCGGAGTTTCCCTACGCGATCGAATCAGAAATGAAGAGATCCGCAGGAGAACCAAGGCAACCGACATAGCCCGAAGAATTGTCAAACTTAAATGGCAGTGGGCAGGGCACATTGGTCGCAGAACAGATGGCCGATGGGGCCGAAAGGTTCTGGAGTGGCAACCGCGTACCGGAAGGCGTAGAGTAGGAAGGCCTCCCACAAGGTAGACCGATGACTTTGTGAAGGCCGCGAGTATCCGCTGGATGTGGGAAGGACAAGACCGCTCGAAGTGGAGGAGCCAGGGGGAGGCCTATGTCCAGCAGTAGATGTCTTTCGGCTGAAATGATGATGATGAATCCACCATTAGTGATAGTTGATGTCAGAATCAATGTAAATAATAGTTATCGTTAATTTTAATAAATTATGTTTGTACTGAATAACACCGTTTAAAATTATTTAAAACTAACTGATACCCGCGACTTTCTTTGCAACCCAGGGTGAAAAGTAGTCGTTTCTAGGTTATAGTCTACCCATGTGCCATATTTCGTCCAAATACGTTCAGCTGTTTTAGTGTCAAAGCGTAACAAACAAACATACAAAATATCAAATCTTTTCTCTTTGTTATATAAATTTAGATCAAAAACACAGACGTCACATTGTATTATGTTAATATTAAGTGAATTTTTATCAGTGTGTGAGTAATTTTGTAGGTACCTCCTGTATGTAAGTATGTCCTTATTTATTACATTATTACCAAAATAATAAAATTATTTCAGTCCCTACATTCCTAATGCGTAACAACAATGTATTCATTTTTCCTTGTTCTCCGTGTCACAATTATAATTAATGTTGAAAGCAATAATTTATGGAACATTAAATTAAATAAATCCCATTATTGAAAAGACAATAGACGATGACATAACTTAAATATCTAGAATTGATACCTAAAGTCTTTGAAGCTCCTTCCTTATGTTAGACAGAAGTAACTACTTTTATTAAATCTAAAATAATAACTTCCCTCATTTATAATACGTTGCAAGTTAAGCAATGATTTAATCTGCTTTGTCATACATTTATAGACGTTTCAACGGAAATAAGTTAGGGCCATCGAATTGGGTGTTTGAAAATCGAACGCATTTTAATAATTTTCAACCAAACGAAGCAGCTCTAGACAATTATCATTATTAAGTGCCAATTTCACCAATGAAACTGAACGCAAATCAGCACAGCTAAACCGAGTTCAAGAGCTGTCAGTGGCATCATTGTTGTGGAATATTGACACTGACAGCTCTTGTACGCAGTTTAGATGCAGTGATCGCATTCAGTGTATTTGGTGAAATCCACCCGTATTCTCATAGGAGACTTTTATGAACCAGCCAGAAGGGCAAGTGTTTGTAGGACCTTTAAATCTCTTTTTTTTTTAAATTTCGACATTTATCGTTGCCGAGATGAGATTTTGACTTGAATTTGAACAATGTTTATGTACCTACAAGAATTCGCCAACTGGTTAAATGTCATAGAGCAACTTATTCGTTCACATTACAAAAAAATGTACAAACTCGTGGAGTTTACTGAATGTTTTTAGCATCGGATGAATGAAGTAATTTAACAGCAGGCCATATCGTAGTTGTTTTTTTTTTACAAATATCGCAACATTATGATGAGCCTTTTTGGCCTCGCACAGGCTCGCGCTGTTTTTTTTTTAATTGTTCACACTATTTTGTTATGTTATTGTTTTTATTTCCCCATTCTGTTCTTCCTGTTAGTTTGTGTTTCCTGTGCGTGTCTAAAATAAAATAATAATTCTTCTTTCTTTCAAAATTATATTGTTTTTTGTCAAAAACCAACATTACTTGTAACCATTGAATACATCGCCACTGGCACACAGGCTACTGGGGGAACACGGGTGGGTTTTAGTCAGTAAATGTCTGACACGCCCTCCTGCTCCATCCAGAGCGGGAGAAGGTAAGGAAAGGTGATGATTTCCCAACCAAAAAAAAAACCATTGAATACATAAATCATGAAAGTCTACAGACCAGATTTATTTCTAAAAACAGATTTTCTTCATAATATCGCATGCGAAAATCTCAATGACACTTGAGATTTTCTCTTGGCAACTATATCAAAGGAACACTTTGGGATTAAAATGTTTTGCAGTGCCTAGCGTGAATTCTAGTGGGTAATCCTTTAAGTTTTCTTCGAATTTCTGTTTTACACACTATTTTACGTTATTTGCAACGTGAATATTTCAGGTGTCCCATATGTGGGATATGGGCGAGATTCACAGACCGCGCTTCGACTCGACTTTACTTAGTATAGTTAGTGTTTAATCTGAACCTTATTTGTAACTCGTTAAGGTTCACAAAAAAGTTAAATTTCATAGATATAACTCTTGCTTACAGTCGCTATGGACATAAAATAGTTATCATCTGCCTTACCTTTTTCCAATTATGTTGTGGACAGCTTCCAGTCTTACTGGATCCAGCTGAGTATCTTTATTTTACATGGAGCGACTGCCTGTCTGACCTCCACAATACACTTATTAGGTACTACTTGTTGAGACTGGTGGTCAGACTTTCGGGCTTCTGATGACCCGTAATGACTGTTAAAGTGGATCTTTAACAGTCATTACGGGTCATCAGAAGCCCGAATGACAACCGGGACCAACGGCTTACCGAGGCATGGAAGGGTATACCAGATGGTCACTCATCCACGGCAAACGTAGCTTTACCTGATTGCTCATTTGTACTAATATTATTAAATTAAGTTGAAGAGTTTGTTTGTCCGTTGCTTGAACGTGTAGCGGCACTACAAATAAAATAAAATTTAAAAATACCCCCGACCCAAATAAAAACTCTTAAAAGTAAAAACGACCGGTATAACGACTGTCAAAATTCCACGTCAAGTTGTTCAATTCCACGTTCCTAAACGTGGCACGGAGGGGTTTTGGTATGTAAAAAATTAAATTTAAAATTTAAAAAACCCCCGACCCAAACAAAAACTCTTAAAGTAAAAAATTAACATTTATAGACCTTTTAAGTTGAAGGTAATATTTTGATCAAGGCATTGTCAAGGCGGGGGACGGCTAATGAAAATTCTAGGCCTCTGTTTGGCGTTTTCATTGAGCGTCCCCCGACTTGACAATGCCTTGATCAAAATATTACCTACAACTTAAAAGGTCTATAAATGTTATTTTTTACTTTTAAGAGTTTTAGTTTGGGTCGGGGGTATTTGAAATTTAATTTTATTTCTCTTTTTAAACTTAATGTTTCGCTTAACTGCGCAGCGTTGCGTAGTTTTCCCACAGTGAAGTTTTGTAATAATTTTTTATCCTCATTCCTCGTCCTGATCACCATTTATCTATAATCTATTCATTGAGATCTTTTCAATAAGCCCAAACACGATACCTCTGCTGTTTGTTGGTGAGTAACTTGGATATCCTGGAAATTCCAAGTGTTGCTCCAACATCAGTTCAAGGTTACTTTGTCCGTCTAATATCATTGAACTAATAGAATACCAAATTTCGAGTTGATCAGACCCATGGAAGATGCTCAAATCCCTTCATCAACCAGAAAAGAGCTAATAATCTTCAAACGGCTGAACCGATTTTTATGAAAGATGTCTAAGAACACTCCCGACTAATACACCTTTCAAACAAAAAAAACAAAATCCAAATCGGTTAATCCGTTCGGAAGCTACGTTGCCTCAGACACACACAGACACGTTAAACTTATAACACCCCGTCGTTTTTCCGTCGGGGGTTAATAAAAATGCTTCGCAACAAAATCGAAAAACGCAAAAAGAAAAGTGGCGCCATCTACAATGCCACAGGCGAACTATTCTTAAAAATTCTACATCGCGCAATCAGAGTTTATCACAACACTCGAATGGATAAAATATCCCGACATCAACTGTCGGGCAGTTGCCCATCAGACACAATACCCGTCTGATCGGAGGATCCTCCTTTTTAATAGAGAATGAGTGAACTTTACACCCTGTTCCTCACACATCTAAATTGACTCATACCTATGTTGGTAAAGGAGGATCTAATCTCAGGAACTGCAAGTCCGATTTGAAAAATTATTTCAGTGTTAGTTAGCCCATTTATCGAGGGAGGTTATAGGCTATATAACATCACGCTAGGGCTCTTAGAAGCCGAGAAAAAAGAAGAAATCGCCGGGTTAAAGGCGAAACCAATTATTTAGTCTAAAAAAGTCAATCTAAAATTATCCGTAAACGCATTTTGAAAGGGGTTTTTTTTTTTTGCACAAATGAAGTATAGTTTTTTTTTTTGTTTGTTAAGTAACTGTATGAAACTTAGATTAATATAGAACCTTACGTGTGCAGGTAATAAGGCATGCGGTGCAAGATGGGAGGTGAGCCATTGTCTGTGGAGAGACGCCGCACACACACCGGAGATCTGACCCGTCCATGAATCCCCACTTGTAGAGGTTGTCCTTGCTGCGACCTACTTGGGTTCGAAGTCTATTTAAGGTTTTCCAAGTAGGCCACGGTAGCTTGTGACCGGATGGTAGGCTCTCTGATGGTTCCACGAAGAAATCAGGAGGCTTTAATATTTCTTGCCAAACATCGCGTCTTCCTGTGGAGGGGTTGCCATAGGCTGGGCTCACGCATCTAAGAAAATTTCTGCGGCTGCATCAGCGAACGGTATTCGCGTTGCTGAATTTTGGGTCAAACAAATTTAAAAAACTGTACACATTAAGTACATTCTTTAGTTTTATGTTTGCCATCGACACGCTAAGAAGAAGAAGATTATAGAACGCGCTCTTATATTTGTGACTGACATAATTCTATTACTAAGGACATAATTTTAATAGCAAACTTTCCAAATGCGCTTACGGAATTTTTTTATTGACTCTTTGGGCCAAATAATTGGTTTTGCCTTTAACCCGGCGAAATGAAGTACTCGCACGGCCAGGCGATTCGATGCGACGGGGTGGATCGAGGAGCAAGAAATTTGGCGCAGACGAAGTTGCGGGCAGAAGCTAGTGAAAATATAAATATGAACAGTATAAGAGTCAATATAAGGCTCATATTCGTATAAAACACTAACTATACTTAACAAAGAAAGGCAAAATGCAATCTGTAAATCTTGTCCATAGTAGGTTTAATTGAAAAACGGAGTAAAATAATTTTAAAAGTTACTTTTCCAGAATATTAACAGGAATGAAAAAACTGTCAGTAACAGTACCACAAAAGTTCCTATCTTCCTTTTATAATAAAAATTAATTTACACGGTTCAAAAAATCTCTAGAAGATGAGCTTTAAACTTTTTTGTTTTGCGTTGTCAGTTAAGAAAGCTGGAGTATCTATATTAATTAAAAATGAAATAGTGAGCAAGCAACCTTTTTTACTCGTCTTGCTTTTGTAGTTTTTTTTTTTCTCTTACTACAATGCATAAGAAACCGGACAACTGCGAGTTGAACATAAGTGGAGAAGGTTCTGTGTGAATAAATATTGCTGGCTTGTTTTATGGCCAAAGAATCAGCATCGCCATTCAACGTGGCCACGCTGTCAGTCTTTTGGTCACTTTTACCATCGACAGCAATACGGAAAACTTTTTTGATGCCCTGTGATTCTTTTCTAGCTGCTTTTATAATGTACATGCCCATATTGTTCATACTATCGATTATTTTATACATAGGAATTTGTTCAGCACAATGAATAATAATGTTACCCACCAAAATCATTTCATAAGTAGGTTGCAAAACATAAATAACGCTTTATCAGATCGAATGTACAATCAAGCCCCTGATTCTAAAAGGTTTAAGTCTACAAATCTTACATCTTGATCGAAACGTACGGCCTGGTAGAATGGTCAATTATCATATATTTTCTTAGTAAATAAATTCAAAACTGTTTGTTTTTTATAAAAATATGAAACCCGAACATCCCCCCCCCCCTTTCATTTAATATGACACACGGCAGTTTGCAAACTTTTTGTTTTTAATTTTCTTGTTTGCGCCTCAATAAAGAACCACCAATAATATTAGTATTTACGGAAATTATGCGTCACTAATTAATTCGCACGTACCTATTTATTCTGTTAAATCGAGTGAATCGGAATTGTATAAAATTAATTGTAAATAAATAGTCTGCAAAAGTGTCGATTCGTCCGATTTTTGACTTCATTGGTGTCTTTTTATTTTCAAGAGATGACCTTTTACACCCGAGTACGGTAAAGGTTATAATTTTGACCGCTATGTATGTTTGTGTACATCTGTTCCCTCAAAACTTCTAAACTATTTATCATAATTTGAAAAACGAGGTATCGTTGGAAGCGTCTTAATCTATTAAGCGTTTCGTTTTTTTTTTACTTTTTTTGAGTAATGCGTTTTTACCTAAATACCATAGCCAGAACCCATCAGAATGGAAAAGATGAAAAAGATCTGTAGTTATTACTTGCTGTCATGAAGTATATAAATGGAGAGATATTAGAGATGGAAAATCATATCTCATTCAATAAAAATAAGTACCTACATCTCATCAAGCCCAAAGTTCAATTCGACTGACAATCGAAATTCATTTCGCATAATGGATCAAATTCCACAAGTCGTGTTAACTGAATTCCTCTAAATCCTATTACTTTAAATTCCATGTAATATTTCGTGCCTCGCTCCCTTACTAACTAGATTTACGAATTTAATAAACACACATGAAATATCATGGAAAGGGAGTTTTAAACAGGAAAAATGATCATAATTTGCCTAGCCTTTTCCCAACCATGTCGGGGTCGGCTTCCAGTCTAACCAGATGCAGTTGAATACCAGGAATTTACATGGAGCTACTGCCTATCTGATCTCCACAATCCAATTACTGGGTAACATTATACCTCACGATAACCTAAAACTGGTTGACGAGACTTTCGGGCATCTGACGCACCGTGACGTCTGTTAAAGATCCACAAATGACAGCCGGGACCAACGGCTTAACGTGCTTTCCGAGGCACGGAGGTTATGTAAAGATGCTCATCCATCCACGGACAAAATATATTTGCAGAAAATTGCAATACCGGGTACTCATTTACTTTAAATGTGTTACTTTAATGATAGGGTAAGCATCAAAAATATTGTAACTGCTTTTAACATTAAGGATGAAGCTCCAGGTTAACCCGTGATTTTTTTTTGAAATTTGCGGGTCAATGTAAGACTGTTTGTAGAACAAAATATTACCGTAGTACGTACCTATATATTTACATATTAACCCTCTAAGTTCTGCCAGGGGTGCGGGTTGTTCGAAAGAGATACCGTGGTGGCACACAGGCAACTGAAGGAACACGGGTGGGTTTTAGTCAGTAAAAGTCTGACACGCCCTCCTGCTCCACCCAGAGCGGGAAAAGTTATTTGATGATTCAATGAACTTGGAATAAAAAAAACCTAAAGAAAACTAAAATTTTCTTTAGGGTTTTTAGGCATGCATCTTAAGTTCTTATAATCAACAATACTAATGACTTTGCCAATTATGATACGTGCTATGCCCATTTGCCTTTGCTAGTGGGCAATTGACTTGTTTTCGTAGTTCCAGAGATCACTGTACCTACCTCTTCATTTAAAATTGAGGTAGCCAGAGGTGGAAGTGGAAAATAGAGGCATTTTTAATTTTTATTAATGACTTTCTTTTTGATTGTGCATGGTAATCAAAACTTTTCGAATGCTTAAGGGCGCACCGAACTTCTGTTGCTAACAAAAGAAATGCTATTTTCAAAATGTAAAATGTGTCTAAAAGTTTCAGAATACATGTATGTAGTTTTGTTAATATCAAAGAAAACTGATGACCTTCAGTGAAGTATTTAAGCCGTACTAGGGTTTATATTGTTTTTTCCATCAAGAAAACTACAAGTAATCGATCATTTTATAGCTTAAATCCTTAATTGTCTAACTTATTAATTGCGTAACTACAGGTTACTAGCTTTTGCTAGCGGCTTCGCCCGAGCGGAACTTTCATCCCCTATTTGACTCCCTTAGGGGTTGGATCACAAAATCCTTCCTTATTTCTTGTCTACATTATAAAAGGAACCTCTGTGCAAAATTTCAGCTTTTTAGGTCCAAGGGTTAGGGCTGGGCGTAAATTAGTCAGTCAGTCAGTCTTTTCTCTTTATTTATATAGATGTAATAACGATGCAGCAAGATATGAAACGAACGCAATTAATTATTTCGCAAATCCCTTGATGCGCTCTCAACTCCTACTTTATGATTAACCTTATAATACATCCTCCTCCTCTCGGCGAGAGTGGGCCATAATTCACCACGCGGGCATAGTGCAGGTTGGTAGATGTCACATGTCTTCGAAGTTTTTGGTTCTAAGACATGCCGGTTTTTGCCAGGTCGTGCTTCACGCCAGGTGTACTGGTGGTCGCCGCAGTTGACAACACTGCGCGAGGCGTGTGTTGCTGCGCGACACCTTTACTCCAGGCACCGCAGGCTCCGTATCCGCCCTCCGGATACGGAAGCCATTGAGGCGGAGCTGTACGAGGGGTACAGAGTGGCGAAGACCGCCCTCCGGGATGAGATCCTGTGGGCCAGAGTTGTGGCCCGCGAGGAGTCGCTGGAGACTCTGAACAGAGACCCGTGGGGACGCCCCTACAAAACGGTGCGTGATAAAATCCGCCCGTGGGCTCCCCCGCTGACGCAGAGTCTCCGGCCTCATCTCGTGCAGGACGTGGTGAGCGCTCTGTTCCCCTCACGAGGGGAGCACGCTCCCCCGCCTATGGCTCCGCCTCCTGCGGTGCCCGATGCGGACCACACCGACGACGACGACGACTCTCCAGAGGTGACCGAGGTAGACCTGAGAGTGGCGGTACGTAGGCTGAATGCCAAGAATACCGCCCCAGGACCCGACGGCTTGCCCGGCAAAGCCTGGGTCCTGGCCTTGCAGGCTCTCGGGCCTCGACTAAGAGGGCTCCTAAGCGCATGCTTGGAGGAGGGCCAGTTCCCACGTCGCTGGAAGACGGGGAAACTGGTCCTCATTAAGAAGCCGGGGCGCCCAGCGGACTCTCCGTCCGCTTACCGGCCCATTGTGCTGCTCGACGAGGTGGGCAAGCTCTTTGAGAGAGTAATTGCAGACCGCCTCGTCGGGCGGCTGGTGCGGGTGGGGCCGGATTTGGCGGAGAGCCAGTTTGGTTTCCGCAGGGGGCGCTCCACGGTGGACGCCATCATGCGCGTGCGAGCCCTCACGACGGGGGATGCTGTGGCCCGGGGTGGGGTCGTCTTGGCGGTGTCATTAGACATCGCCAATGCCTTCAACACCCTGCCCTGGAGTTGCATAAGGGAGGCACTCCGGTATCACCGGATGCCGACCTACCTCTGTCGTGTGGTCGAGGCCTATTTGACGGACAGGGCCGTCATCTACCCCGGTCACCTCGGAGAGTGGAACCGGCGAGAGATGTCGTGCGGTGTCCCACAGGGTTCGGTCCTGGGGCCGTATCTGTGGGACATCGGGTACGACTGGGTGCTGCGCGCCGACCTCCCTGGCGGCGTCAGTGTAGTTTGCTACGCTGACGACACGCTGGTCCTGGCGCAAGGGAGGTCGTACCAGGCGGCGGCCGACTTAGCGACACAAGGGGTTGCGACAATCGTGGATAGGATCCGGCAACTGGGACTCGAGGTGGCCTTGCACAAGTCCGAGGCCATGTGGTTTCATGGTCCTCGGAATGCGCCACCGACGGGTTCCCAGATAACGGTGGGAGGGGTTCACATCGGCGTCGAGTCGACGATGAAGTACCTGGGACTCGTCCTCGACAGCCGGTGGAACTTCGCGGAGCATTTCCGCCGTTTGGCTCCCAGACTGGAGCGGGCCGGGGCTGCGTTGAAGCGGCTCTTGCCCAATCTAGGGGGGCCAAACGCCTCCTGCCGGAGGCTCTACGCGGGGATCGTGCGGTCCATGGCCCTATACGGGGCGCCGGTGTGGGCGCCTACATTGAGGCGCCAACCAGCTTGCCGTTTGAGGGCGTCCCATAGGGTCATGGCGATCAGAATGATCCGAGGATATCGCACGATCTCCGGCGAGGCGGCGGGCCTCCTTGCCGGATTACCGCCATGGGATCTGGAGGCAAAGGTCCTCGTGCAAATATGGGAGTGGCGCGAGGAGGCCAAACGCCGGGGCGTAAGTCCGCTGCCGCGGGAAATCGCGGCACAGCGGACAGAGCTCCGGCGGGATCTCATGGTGACATGGAGAGAGCGATTGTCGCAACCCAGTGCTGGGCACGCCACGATTGCGGCGGTAAGTCCCCTCTTTGAGGAGTGGTTTTAGAGGCGGCATGGCGTCCTCACCTTCCGCCTGACGCAGGTCCTCACCGGACACGGTTGTTTCGGGAGGTTCCTGTTTCGGATAGGGCGGGAGGAAACGCCCGGGTGTTTCCACTGCGAAGATCGCCCTGAGGACACGGTGGAGCACACGGTGGCGGTCTGCCCTGCTTGGGCGGAGCACCGCCGTGTCCTCGTGGAGGCGATCGGCGGCGGCGATCTCTCGCGTCCGGCCCTGGTCCAGGCCATGGTACGGAGCGAGAGGGCATGGGGAGCCGTCACCTCCTTCAGCGAAGCAGTGATGCTCGCGAAGAGGGAGGCGGCGCACGTGAGGGAGAGGCAGCATATGCGCCCTCGCGACCCCAGCCGCCGCAGGATACGGAGACGCCCTGGGCGTCGGGAATCCCAGGCCGATTTCCGGCCACCGTAGGCATGGGCTTGCGGACGGCGAGTAATGGGTAGCTCGCTGTCCGGTAAGGACCAAGCCCAAGTCGACGGCGCGTTGTGTTCCACGCGCGCCTCAAAGAGATGTCAGCACAAACAGTGATGGGACCCGCAAGGGTCGATGCCTGCCAGGGGTGCGGGTTTGTTCGAAAGAGACACCACAGCCCCTGGCTTAAGGGCTACTGAAGGAACACGGGTGGGTTTTAGTCAGTAAAAGTCTGACACGCCCTCCTGCTCCACCCAGAGCGGGAGAAGTTATTTGATGATTTCCCACCCAAAAAAAAAAAAGACATGCCGGTTTCCTCACGATGTTTTCCTTCACCGTTTTGAGAGCAGTGGTGATGAAATAATTTACACAAAGTTAAGCGCCAGTCTGGGTTCGAACCTACGACCTACAACTCGTAAGTCGCGGTTGTTACCACTGGGCCACCACTGCTCCAAAAACCAAAGTAAATATATTCTCTGGATTGTAAATAAATAAGATTGCTGTTGAAATGGTTAAATCCGGTTCTAAAAGTAGGTCGTTTGATTTCTCTTTGTTTATTTGTGTTCCATCTCTTTCACACTGTAGTGATGATTTAATACAAATTTAATGTGATAGTGTTTTTGAAATGTTAGTTGATTTAAACCCACGTAAAAACTCACTTGGAATAATACATCATCAAATACGTGTTCCAATCGTTGAGAGATGAGACCCATAGGTGAATAAAACGGGCTCGAGGAATGCCAACGTCAAAATACAATCAGCTAACCGCAGTTTGGCGGTTACTATGGCACCGCTATATGCTACGGCGACGTTGGCCTTTATTAACAGATTGTTGTTTGATAACCAAGGACTTTCACTACGCAATTGAATCAGAAATGAAGGGATCCGTAGGAAAACCAAGGTAACCGACATAGCCCGAAGAATTGCCAAACATAAGTGGCAGTGGGCATGGCACATTGCTCGCAGAATAGATGGCCGATGGAGCTCGAAGGTTCTGGAGTGGCGACCGCGTACCGTAAGACGTATGGTAGGAAGACCTCCCACAAAGATGAACACCACGCAAGATGTACCGATGACTTGGTGAAAGCCGTAGGAATCCGCTGGATACGAGAAGCACAGAACCGGTCGAAATGGCGGTCCTTAGTTGAGGCCTATGTCCAGCAGTGGTCGTCTTTTAGCTGAAATTATGATAAATGATGAACCAAGGACTTGTGTAAGGATTTCCTAAGACTGCAGTGGCTGCCAAATAGCGTCCGCAAATTACCGTCGAATAACGTCACTGAAAGTTAATCTTTGAACGACTAGGCCGTAAGATCAATCGTAGTTTAAACCACGGAAGGGAGTTTAAACTCTGGGCATCGATTATTTCATAAGATCAATGGTAGATGATCGATTATTGGTAGTTTAAACCATCGAATAGTTTAAACTAGCACGAAGGGACGGTTAAACTCCTTTGTCTGGGTTAAACTGACCGTGAACTGGCCAGATGGCATAATTTAACGTGACGATCTTTCAATATAGCTACAAAAATTTACCAGCCTGTTTCAAACATATCTACGTATCTATTAATTGAAGCTTTGTTTAATGGTTATTAAAATGGAAAATTATAACAGTGATTCGGATTCAGATATCGAAATAATACACGAGTTGAACGATATAAATAGTTATTATAGTAGACCGTATGTCGTTAGATCAAGATATAACCATTGGATCAATGGGGTGATATAAAATTCATACGTCGTTTTCGTGTCTCCAAAGCTTCAGCAAGAGCTATTTCAAGCGAAATCGGAAGCGAAATAAGTCATCCTACCGCAAGGTAAATGTTATTTAAATTACCTACTTATCAATACCTACAAATGACAGTAAATAAATCCTTTATCTCTGTCCTAAAGTTTTTTTTTCTGGAGATACGTCCTACTGATACCTATTATTATAATACATTTGTAATTTTTTTGTTAATAAACCATTAAAGATAGTAGCTGCCAAGAATATTGCTACCAACCTACTTTAATTGAATTAAACACAACAAACAAACTCAAATACGACACACGAGAAGCAATAATTTTCGAAGAAACGAAATACCACGATCCACATGAACTTCAACAAACTCGAAGTCATGTCTTCGAGTTTGATAAATAATAATATCTTTACAGACGTCAAATCAAATGTCAGTGTTAATGTCAAAATTGTCAAATGGATCTATTTGTTGCCATTATTTTATTGAATGGATGAACGAACTTCGAATAAACTAACGAATGTTGCCATGTGTAAAGGACTAATCGAAGTTTACCTAATCTGTTCATATTTTCCATTAGATCTTAGGACGGTAGATTAAACCATCGATTATATTTGGTCGTAGATTCCGTTATCCATAGTTTAAACTGCTTTTGATCTTACGGCCCTAAAGAATTCTCCAGCAAAACGCACCAACTTACGTTCAAATACAACAAACAAAAACTATCTGTGTGTAATGTGAAAGTAACAACTTTTTACTAAATGCATGAAAGTATATACGGTACCTACTTCTAACAAAAATCTTTTTTTGGTCTGTCTGTTTGTTCTGGCTAATCTTCGAAACACATAAACCGACTTTGACGGGATTTTCACTAGCTGATGTTATAAGAAGTAAGGCCTAGGCTTTTTTTTGCGGTAACACGTTCTCGTGGGATAATTTCCGTCATCCACGTAGGCGAAGACGCGAGCAGCAGGTAATAGGTACCGTACAAAGTCAAAACCCGCTGCGATCATCAGTGTTAATGTGCATATAACAATCTTGAAATAATCGTGGTCAGACCATTTCAGGACCATGTACATTGGTGTCTGATATGGTATTTAGGAAAGGACTACATAGATTGAGTAGATGTCCTGTTAGTGCACGCATTTGTTCGTAATCGTGCAGCTCACCTTAGATCTTATGGAGCACAACGAGTCGACGAACAATAAAGAAAGAAAGGACATTTGATAGGCTGCATAAAGTACTCAAAGTGAAAATTCACGATCGCCGTACTGCGGCCGTAATGAACGGCCTCGCCATCGCTGAGGTAGGAAACCGACACTTTACTATTTAAAAGTCAAAGCCTCCACAATCGCCTAATAGGTATGTAGTTGGTTGTAGGTGGTAATGTCTTCTCTGCTTCATAGACCCCTTAGTATGATCTTTCCCTTCACAGAGAGTTTCACGAACTGTGGTTTCCGCAGTTACGAGAACTCTTACTTGTAGCAAAAAAAAACCGGTCAAGTGCGAGTTGGACTCGCGCACCGAGGGTTCCGTACAAACCTGTGGGTATATAAGTAAAAGTTCAAAATTGTCAAAAATATATTTTTTTATATGACGAAACTAAAAATTTTCGGTTTTCGTAATTTTTCCTATATCTGTACTATAAGACGTGACTTCGTACAAAATTTCAAGATTCTAAGTTCACGGGAAGTACCCTGTAGGTTTTGATTCCCGTGCGAGTTTCGAAAATTTGCGGAATTTTGCGGCCTAAATGGCTGTATCTTTTGATTGCGTTGACTTAGAAGGTTGATTTTTCTACAGCTTCCAGGGACAGTAGAACTAAGTATCATATAGAAATTTCAGTTTGATACCTCCACGCGTTCCTGAGAAAAACGGTCTTGACAGACGGACGGACGGACGGACGGACGGACGGACAACAAAGTGATCTTATAAGGGTTCCGTTTTTTCCTTTAGAGGTACGGAACCCTAAAAATATACCGAACAATACATTTCTATTCGAGCTTCAAGCTTTCAATAATTATGATACCTTCATTCAGTATAATTGCTAGCTAGAAGCACGTCTGAATACTGAAAATATGACATGTAGCATTGTACTCGAGTTCTATTGTTTCTCCCGAGCTGTGAGTTTTAACTCATCTCGGCACATGAATAAACAAACTCTATTTATAAACAGACTGTACTTGTGAATACGTTTCGCTTTCAATGAAAAAATGTTTTATGTAGTTTTGTTCGAATTTAACGACGCAACACTGTGACGATATTTGCGGCTTTTCTGAGTATGTTATTGTTGAAAGTTGTGGTTTATTTGTGTTTCAATCATACTAATAAACGGCCTATAATATTCCCACTGCTGGGACACAGGCCTCCGGCATCGTGAATGCATCTCGGTGAGATGGAGTGGGCCGTAATCCACCACGCGGACCCAATGCAAATTGATATAATATATGCAATATGTTCTCGATTTTTTGGTTCCAGAACGTGCTGGTTTCCTCACGATGTTTTCCTTCAGCGTTTTGAGGGCAGCAGTAATTAAATAATTTACACAGAGTAAAGTGCTTGTTCCGTGTGTTGCCGGACGTAAAAGAATAGCACCATCCCATTTCTTCCCACGGGTGTCGTAGAAGGCGACTTAAGGACTTACCAGAGAATGGGCAGCAGCGTTCTCTATGCATTTCATCCCCATACTGCGATCGCCAACCCACCTGCTAAGCGTAGCGATTATGGCAAACACCCCTTTTGAGGGAGGCCTATGTCCAGCAGTGGACGTCTTTCGGCTGAAATGATGCAAGCGCTTGTCTGGGTTCGAACATATAACCTACAAATTGTAATACTGCCATCACTGTGTGTTTGAGTTTCAATGTGCAATATGCATTAATGCAAAACTAAGATAACACAGAAAGCTGTTTTCTAAAAAATCGTCGAATTAAAATGTGACTTGTAATTTGCATAAAACATAGTGGACTTACCATGCAATATTTGGTAAAAGTAGCAAAAAAGGCGAATGCCATGTATATTTTGAAGCAATTTTGTACCACGTGCGGTGCAACTATTAATGTCAATTTAGCATGCTCTGCGCCCATGGGCGTATCCAGGGGAGGGCAGGGGGGGGGGCAGCTGCCCCCCCCTGGATTTTGTTTACGTCCCTACTAACCATCTACTTTTGTCGATAAAAGTTAAGAAAAAGAACTTTGAGCCATTTGCAATACAATGTACAACTGTTAAAAATCGTGCGGCGGCGTGCCCGTTCTATCTACTCGCAAGCAACAATGCCGCGAAATTTCACGGAAGACGTCATAAACAGTTTTGCTGAAGACCGTCGAAAGTAACTTTTAAAATAGTGTTCAATTAAAGAATTTACTCATAATTTTTTTTTACCTATTTTGTTTACTTTTTTGACTCGGTGCTTATAAAAATCTGATTTGCCCCCCCCCCCCCCCCCCTGGCCCAGAACCTGGGGACGCCCATGTCTGCGCCAATAGATGGTTATGGTATGGTACGGAAACTTAAATTACACTGGCTCTTTCAGGCTCTGTCTTCAACAGACAGTTGAGTACAAGCTAGATACTTTTAAAATAAACTTTATACCCGTACCTATCGTGCTCCGCGTCCTTCCTAGTCCTTTCAGCTACGCAGGTGGCTACAGGATTTCACCCCCATACAAACGGAGAGCTCGTGGACCTCGATGCCATGTTTGGATGGCAGGCTAACCAGACGTTTATAACTTCTGGACAGGAACGGTTTGGCACTGGTGACGGGGACCATTACGGAACACTGTCCGCTAAAAAAGACAGATAGAAAAAACGTTTATTTGCGGTAAACATGACGCAAACATCAGCATTATGCTGTGACCTAGACAGAGCCCCAGCGCTGGTTTTCAGTGACAGCCGGCTTTGATGTAATGACGTCGCCCAGTGCCGGTGCCGGTGCCAAACAAACACTTCCATACAATATGCAAAACGGACAGTCCTCTATGCAGGGCTTGCATGGAGGCTGGGGAAACCATTGCGCATTTGCTCTTTGAATGCACTGGCATCTCTCAGATTAGGACAGAAACCCACGGGGCATCCAAATCTTATTCAGATGTTCCTCAGACCAGGAGATTTAATCAACTTCTGGAGGTCATCTGGAGGAAAACCATTGACGGCCGACACGGCCTACGCTCAATGGTCAACCTGGAGGACTAAGTGCGGAAACTAAACCGTTTATGACATAGAAGAAACCTTTAACATAATTACACGTACGGTACATCTGTTTCCAAGGCACATAGACGGAGTACAAAGAGTAAGTACCTAGTCTACAGATAGCAACGTAAAGCTGTGAGCAATACAAGGAAATATATTGAAAATATAGTTTGCCTGCTCAGTAGTATAAAATGTCATACCATACATCCGTGACTATTTTATACATTTCCCTATTCTTGAAAATATGAAAAGGGAATTCATCGTAGTCGTATTTTGAAGAATTTTGTCAGAAAATGCTGCAGCGTTTTACGGATGTCAGTGTTCCTGAATTTGGTAGCAACCATTTCGAAATTGTATTGAATATGGACAGTCTATTCAAGGAAAATGCATTGGAATCTAAAAGAATATTATATTATATTCTTGACAGGACATATTTTTATCTTCCTTTGAACTCTGGAAGTCCGAAAATTTCTGTGAAAAACAAGATGTCGCAGGAATTGGTCCTGTCATGTTCTTTTTTACTGAAATATTAAATGATTTGGCTTCCCTTTTTGTTTATATGGTCTTGCTGATATACTTCGCTAAGCATTTTAGTTTTTAGTTTTACATAACAGTTTGGCTTCTGAAATACAGAACATACCGCCATCTACGTACGTACGTACTCAGCCTATAACGTTCCCACTGCTGAGACACAGGCCTCCTCTCAGTGAGAGGGAGTGGGCCGTAATCCACCACGCGGGCTCAGTGCGGTTTGGTAGATGTCACATTTCTTCGAATTTTTGGTTCTAGGACATGCCGGTTTCCTCACGATGTTTTCCTTTACCGTTTGAGAGTAGTGGTGATGAAATTATTTACACAAAGTAATGCGCCTGGCTGGGTTCGAACGCACGACCTACAACTCGTAAGTCGTGGCCGTTACCACTGGGCCACCACTGCTCTCTACCGCCATCTATAAAATTCAAAACATAAGTAGTGAGACATGGCAAACACGGTGTTTATGTTCTTGCAGATTTAGCAGCTCATCCTTTAAACATAAACCGTGAAATGTTAGCATCTAAAAGATCCATTGTTAGACATAGGCCTCCCGCAAACGTCGCCACATCGACTGGTCCAGTGCTTCTTGCATCCAGCGGAGGATTGGTCTAAAGAATACTGAATCCTATTCTTATTCTGAAAAATGATCAAAGTGTTATGGCAACTCTTCTGTACAAGAAAGCCAAGACGTTCCACATAGTAATCAAAAGTTTACTCATCTTCACAACGTATCCTGCATACTTCACAAAGGCCAACCAGAAATCATTTTGCGGAAACTTTCTGCAAATGACAGCACAAAGCAGTGTGTTGATAGAGAATTGAACCTCCATACATACACACACAGACACATATCATGTTGTAGTATAAGTATTGTTCTCCCTTCTTACCTTCCTGAACGCCTTTGTTTGCAATATCTTTTATTTAAGGAGTATATAGTTCTTCAACTGAGCGTTCCGAAACTTTTGTACGGAGTATTTGTTAGACTGTGACCTGAGAAATGTAATTCTTTGGACCCGTTCTAGCTAGATGATACGACTTTATAAAGATTAAAGGGGTACAGTTTAAGCGGAAAATCGAAGAAAGAGGATAACATATCTTGCTAGAGACTTTATACAGATTACAAAAGGCTAGATTTAGCCACAAAAGTGTTTATCCGCATTTAAGTATAGCAGCGCATCTGTTTTATGCCTGCGATGATTTTTAGGTTAAGTAGGAATTTATGACACATCAAGCCAGAATTACGTCGCGATTTTTTTTTTATAGAACACAGTACGACGTATTTAAGTCGCGTATTTTTCGGCAGATGTAGCGCTACGCTACGATACACTTTTGTGTCATGTAATCATACAGCAGGTTTGGTGGCCTTGCTATGTAAAGTAAACCGGTGCACGCGGTGGCCCAACACGGTTTAGCCGCCGGGCTCACTTTAAACAATCATGAGGGCTTGCCGCTAGGGTTGCCAACCGTACTCTGAAATAAAGTATGACTGTACTGTTTTTTTGGGAAGTACGCTAAAGTACTATTTTTATATGATTTATTTTTTGCCATAATTTTCACTAATGCCTGCTATGTCGTAGAATTAGTTTATTTTTGCGTGAAGCAAGTGATTTAGTTTTTCAGCGTTTTTTCAATATTTTCTACTGCTTTCTGTCGGTCATGAATGTGAAGTGGCGAGAAGAGAGGAGAGGAACAGGAAACAGGTTTTTTTGAAAGAAAAAGAGCCTTGATCTATATTAACTTAGATTTAAGATGTATGGAGGTCGACAATACTTTTAAAAATAATAAAACTACATTTAAAAAAAATAGGTACTATTACTATTTATTTACTTAAATCAGACATACTTTATTAATTCTAGAAAAAGTTGGCAACCCTATTTGCGTCTGGCGCTCGTGGACATGACGCTCGCAGCGGCATGCCGGCGGCACGCCCCTCCCTCCGCACGCTCAGTTGCCCGCCGGCCTACATCGAGTAGTGACGTGTCGTTTATTTATTCTACAGTTTCGTGTAGTGTTTCTTTTCGTTTTCGTAAACTTAACAATATGGAGTGGAACGATGAAAAAGTTCTTCAACTAATAGACCTGTATCGTTCAAAACAAGTACTGTGGAACCCACAAAACAGCAACTATAAAAATCGGCCAAAGCGTTATGACGCATTGAATGAAATTGCAACTGCAATCTCTACGGATCTTCCAGAAGTCGAGAGAAAGATTAAAAATTTAAGTAGTCATTATTATCGAGAGAAAAAAAAACTTGATAAGTTGAATAAGTCCCGTGAAACGGTCGATCTTTATAATAGTAAATGGTTTGCCTATAAACCACTAAATTTTCTGCGATATAAAAATATGCCTACTGGATCGATGGATACTGTAAGTAAAATAAATGTATTACATTTACTAAGTTAGGAGTATGTAGAAAATTGTGGATGTTGTTAAATTTTCTGTATATGTTTGTGCATAGTCGACGCCACATGAAGCGAAACATAGACTTTACTTATGTCGTTGCAATAGAGATGGTTTTTGGATGAATCTGTTACGCATGATTTGGCATCGTCTGTACAATGCTGTTAGTCTCCAAATACAGCTTTTGCCTTGCTTTTAAATGGAACAACTTTAGAACTAAGTTTATAGGACTTAGAGCATTGTCGCTTTCGATAACATTCTTTATTTTTCAATTCTAAGTGAAACTGTAAAAACAATGTTGTGGTCAAGCGTGACCTTTTCCTAAAAATAGCACATTTTCAATTTATTTTTAGTTCATAAATCGATCCAGTTACATGTCATTATGCAATTAGGTCCGAATCGGTTAATCGAAAACGTATTAATACCTATTAGTCATTAGTCAACGAAAATCTTAGTATTTCTTAAAACAACCGTCGTTATGAAGCAAAATCGTCTCTTATTTTCACAGGACACGTCGGAGAGTCACGATTCACAACCAAAGCAAAAGGATTTACCAGAGATTCTGGAACAAAATACAACTTCGCAAGCAAATAAACGTCCCAATACGTCACCGTGGAAGTCCCGAAGTTCTGAGCCTAAAAAATCGAATAAAATGTCGTGCCATCGACACGAAGAAGATGAAGAACGTCCTAAAAATAACCCAAAACAAGATATGGAATCCGAAGCATTGAGTATTTTGAAGAATATCTCCCAACGACAAAACAAGGCTACAGAAAAAGATGAAGATAGTTTATTTGGAGATTACATTGCCAGTCAGTTGAGAAAAATGGATCAGTCAACGAAAGCTATTGTTAGACATCGGATCAACAATATAATATTTGAAGCTGAAACTGGGTATCAAGCCGATATGTTTCCAAATTTTCTAAGGCCACCGAGTTCACACAGTCATACAGAACAGGCAGCTGTAAGCCCTTCTACAAATGACTCGATAACTCCTAGATACTCTGTGCAATTAAAAACAGAGCCACAAACAATTCCACCTTCGTCACATACATAATTAGAATTGTTTTCATTATTATTAACATTTGATGGAGAGCAGATGAAGTTGCCGAAAATAGTACTGAGAAAATAAAAAATAATAATGAGATAATACAAATTATTAATATTTTAATATTAATTGGTTTACAAAACATGTTTGTTAAAAACTTTATTCGAACCATAAAGTGTTTCTCATGTGTTACGATTTGCATAAGCAGCCTATAATGTTCCCACTGCTGGGACGCAGGCCTCCTCTCTGTGAGAGTGAGGGCGTGTTATGATTTAATGGATATTTTTTGGAATTATTGGATAATGAATACAGTTATAATTAGTTGTGCTTTTATTTGACCGAGCGGCATACCTGTATTGTTCACAATGTCATTCTAATCTTCCGACACTAGAAAGAAAATAATCAGTCAACTCCATTCTGGTATCTTCTGTGGACACTGTTCTATCTGAGGTTGTATCATTATCTTCTTTGTACATGTTAACTGTACTACTTAAATACTTCTCATTGATTGTTTTCTATCGTATTCATTTTGCTGTATTATCTGGGATTAGCTATAAAGGCTTAAGAAAAGTATTTTGGGCATTTAAGTTTTACGTGGGCAAACACGTCACATACACATCCATTGACGATAGTACGAACGAACGATAATAATGTGCACTGTGTTTCTAGAACAATTTTCACGACTCAGTACCTAGTACTTAGTCGTGAAAATTGTCACTAAGATGCACCACATCGTCATCTTAATTTTAAATTGTTTTTCGAGAACGCATTGCATTACACCATCACGTGAATGCCGAAAGTAAACTGCGCTTGCTCCTCGTGCAACCCACCATACGTCCATACGGCTCGTTTGTGGCAAGTCCGTGGGCTCGAAAATCCGCCCAGAATGCCGCCTGGCCTTTTGGCATGCTCTCTGGCTGTGCCGCCGGTATAATGTGTAGGAGCCTTTACAAGCGAAGTTCCTTTGTCATTAATCAGAGCACAGTATCAAATATCTAAATAATGACATCGTTAAAGCTTGTGTTCGTTAAGGCTACATTTTATGCAGAATCATTTGTTTTAACTCATGCACTGATATGCTTCTGTCGTAACACGAGATATCTCGTATCGTAGTGGAAAGATTGGTTATTTAGCAAGGTTGGAATCAGGTGGAGTCATAAAATATTATCCGAAAATTATTCGATCTACGGTAACCTGAATAAATATTAGCATATCGCCTACAACTCAATATTCTAATGCGATATTTTATGCAAATATTATACCGTATCAAGTGCGATGTAGTATTAGGAAATCGATTGCTTCCTATGGCATTTCTTTAAATTGGAAAATTTCTGCAATCTTCGATTCGTATTTTATCTGATGGAATAGTAATATTCGTGGCATGGATTTCCGGAATTTCACGACACTTCCGGCTTATTCATTTGGTTTCTTGGTGATAATGTTTAATTGGGTTTCTATGAAAAAGTCTTCTCAATGTTCTGTAATGGTTTAAGGTCCAAAGCATTATAGGCCGACTTTTTGAACAGTGCTCAAAAAGAATTTAATTTATAGCTTAAAGTTAAAGCTGTAAACAAACCTCTTTACAGCCCAGTTCACCGTCTATTTTAGAACTAAATCATATTATAAAGCGTAATACAAAATTACTGAGTGGTAGTAAGTCCAGTTGATCTTCCGTACTCGAAATACTCTTGCAAACAGAAAACACTTTATTATCAGCACTTTGAGTTAAATGAATGAAACGAAACAAATTATATTGTAAAGATTACGTCCGACCCAATATACAGACAGATTGTTTCACCCACTTAATTTACTGCCTTACTCTCATAGCAGCCGGTATTGAAATAACAGAATGTTTTCTGTGGTTTCAGTGAAGGAAACAAAAACTTATTCACAGCTCAAGTTACGTACAACCCACGTTATTTTGCTGCCAAAAGAATGCACTGTGACACTTCATTACATTGCATTTGTAATGGCCGCTCTCAGACCGTGACTAAGCTCTATGAGTCCCGTTTGTTCTGTCCCGGTAAATTATCTGTGGAGGTATGTTTTTAATGACTTGGTTGTATAGGGTCGTTATTTTGGTAAAATAAAAAGAGTTTGGAGGATTTAAATTACAGTTTTTTGTTTGTGATTCTGGGGAGTCGAAATTTTCGGCAAAATATGTCGTGTTTGGTGAGGTAAAAATTTCTACATATATTTGTGGGCTCACAGAGTCAAGAATTTCAAGTGAAAATGGGTTTAATAAAATGAATTACTTACACTAGAAGTTGAATAAAACCTATGAACAAAAATAAAATAACTAAGATAAGAATTTGTGCGAAATAGTCAATAGAGAAACCATGGACACAGAAACATGATTTTTGTGTATCGTTATAAAGAATATAGCCATTACTATGTATTTTATAGAAAATACCATAAAATAAACTATAAATCCACAGCCACCTGGGGTAGACATCCGAAAATTTATTTGGGTCCCTGTATAAAAATAAAATATTGTGCACGGAATCTATTCCAGATAAAATGGTAGCAAGTAAACGAAATGGGCCGAATCAAAATAATGTTTTATCACTGAAAAAAGATTCCATATTACTTTTTACTACCCTCTGAACTTTACGAGGTCGTAAACTTCGTTGTTACGTTATTAATTTTAAGACCTATCATTAGCACCTAAGAATTTAAATAATAAAGAAGAATATTTTAAGACTTGTCAAGATGTATGTAGGTAAGCGACTATTATCTGTTCTTGTATTCTTGTTGATCGCTGCTTTAATGTGGATATTATGGTATCCCATATTGTGCTTAAATCTATTCATCATCCATACAAATATATTAAATTGAACTGTAAATTTGTAATGTAAAAATAACAGATTTTTATTATATACATATGAAAATGTATACGGTACTTGCAACAAAAAACATGACGTTAAAGTTAAAATATTCCTATTAAGAGACGTGTCGACGGTGTCATTTACTCATTAAAACAGACTTATGGAACATATTTTATTTTGAAAAAGGAATGAAATGGAAGAAATAAGGCTCTGAAATGGAACGTGTTAGAATGCTCGTTTGTTATTTACTATTTGAATACTGGTTTACTAATAATAGGCAATTATTTAATCGAAGCTCTAATATAATGATAGCAACTCTTTTTTTTGGCCACATTTTAATTCCATTTTGGGGTCGCAAAAAATACTAAATAGTTCAAGGACGAAAACAGGCGGGTCATCAAAGCAAATACCAAGAGGTCTTTGCTTTGATGACCCGCCTGTTTTCGTCATGAGCTAGCGTGGTAATTAATTCTGTTTATGAAGGCTTGCTCAAAACGGTTTGGCGATTTCAGACTTACAATAACCTAAAAGTTCAGGTTTCCTTACAGATTTATTGAAACCATGTATATCTGAGGTTGGCGTATCTATGAAACATCCTACTAATATTATCGAATGTGAAAGTTTGCATGTTTCGATGTTTGGATGTTTATTACTCAATGACGCTAAAACGGCTAAACTGATGTGAATAAAATTTGGCACACAGATAGTTTAAAATCTGGATTAACACGTAGGCTTCGGTAGTACGTTCCCGTGGGTCAATCTTCGACTTCCATGCGGGCGAAGCCGCTAGCAAAAGGTAGTAATTAATTTAATTGTGATATCCTAAATTTCCAACAACTGACAGACATAACATGATATTTCATTACAATTAGCCTATTATTAACAAGTTATCGTCGCAATTAACAGAAACTCGTGGAACTATTAACTATAAATAAACACGGAGAATCTCCAGATCCCGTAATAAGGTCAGTACAGAACAACTTGTGCTAACTAAGAATAACGGTCGCAATTACACAAGTTAGTGAAAGTTCTCATTCAAATGTACTAGTACAATTAAACTGTTAATGCCATTAGACGTTGTCTGAAGTCATTTGAGACATTAGAAGGAAATTAGGTTATAACCCAAGATTTAAATCATAGATTCGCCCTATCGCGTCAAAGGTGGTGGCGCGGCGTTTCTGTAGCCTTTGAGTTGAGACCTCTGTCATAATGTCGTACACAAAGTCACCCAAAGGGCAATGGACCTCTCCATTGCCCTTTGGGTGACTATGCTTGGATATTCCCGTAGCACATCAGAAATAACGAGATCTGTAGGAGAATCCAGGTAACCCACATAGACCGAAGAATTACCAAACTTATGTGGCAGTGGGCAGAGCACATTGCTGGCAGAACAGTTGGCCGATGGGGTCGAAAGGTTCTGTTTGTTCTGGTTCTAGAGTGGCAACCGTGTACTGGAAGGCGTAGCTTAGGAGGTAAATTTTAAATTGTCTGAGCTCACTCTTCTTATTATAGACACTTTTTCGCACGATTTCGTACAGTGAGAGCTAATCTAACGATTTAAATCTTCGGTTAAAACTGCTTTAAGATACTGCTAATGGAGTGAACTTTGGTCGAGACCGCTTTTATTGGTATTTTAATGGGCTAGGGTTTCATTTCCAGGATTCAAGTTTCCGAATATTATTAACGTGAAAGTGAATGTTAATTACTTAATACTTGCTTTTACGCCTCATGATCTTTTGTGGTCTGTGAAATAGACATTTTAATGCCAATCATTATGGGAGCAAAGCCAAGAACTATAACTATAACTATTTGTAACCATATTCCTAATTCCATAAAAGAGGAACCAGGAACAACTTTCAAAAAGAAACTAACTGTACTTTTATTAAATAAATTTTACCACTCTGTATCGGATTTTCTAGCTGACAAATTTTACTTGTGTATTCGTGAAAAGTTCGTTGTGTTGGATATTGGTAAACATTTAGTTTGTATTTTTGATCATGAACTGCATCAATGTATAGAGGTATGAGGAACAGGGTGTAAAGTTAGCTCATCCTCTATTGAAAAGGAGGATCCTCCGACCAGACGGGTGTTGTGTCTGGTGGGCAACTGCCCGACGGTTGATGTCGGGATTTTTGTATACGTTCGAGTGTCGTGGTAAACTCTGATTGCGCGATGTAGAATTGCTTAGATAGTTCGCCTGTTGCATTGTAGATGGCGCCACTTTTCTTTTTGCGTTTCTTAGATTTTTGTTGCGAAGCATTTTTATTTGTAGTGCCGCTACAAATGTTTGCATGCCAAAATGGTAGAATGTACAAGGATTCTTTAATATTATTGTAACCACCTCATTTTAAATACCTACATTCGGAGCAAATAAAATTCTATTATTCTATTATTTTTTCGTATTGTAAACACTGCGGTCAACATCTAGGTTGGACATTTGAGGAATCAGATGGAAATGTAGAAAAGCAAACTAGTGAGAAAATTAAAACTTTTCATGGACTGATCTTAAAAAAACATACTTGGTGAAAATTTTACAGACTCTCTTATAATGATGCCGAACATGTATAAAATGTAATTTTTATACGGTAAGGTCACATTTTTATTGAAGAGAGAATGTATGCTGGCCTGTAAGTATTGTAAAAGACTTATCTTATGGATTTCCAATGTTAATATAGAAGTTATAAAACACTGTATTACAAACGCGAAAGTTTGTATGTATGGATGTTTGTTACTCTTTCACGCAAAAAATACTGAATGGATTTGGATGAAATTTGGCACACAGATAGATTATAACCTGGATTAACATATAGTATTTTATCTCTATAGTACGTTCCTGAGGAACAATTTTTGACCTCCACGCGGGCGAAGTTTCTGGCAAAATCTAGTATTATCATAATGCTAATCGAATTTAATAAGGAAGCGCAATAATATACTGTTATTTTATTTATAACTAGCTTTTGCCAGCGGCTTCGCCCGCGCGGAATTTTCATACCCTATTTAGCTCTCTTAGGGGTTGAATTTCGAAAAATCCTTCCTTATTCCTTGTCTACATTATAAAGCGAAACTCTGTGCAAAATTTCGGCTTTCTAGATCTAAGGGTTTGGGCTAGGCGTTGATGAGTCAGTCAGTCAGTCAGGACTTTTCTTTTTATTTATATAGATAGATAGGTCCAATGTTTACTATCAGACTACGTATATTGTTTCACAAATTTACCTTTAGATTTTCTTGATTTTTTTTTTGTTTTATGATCCCAAAAATCAAAATCAGAACTCATTTATTCAAACTAGCCTGAAAGTCAGCACTTTATGAACGTCAAAATTAGTTAAGACAGTCCTCCAAAACGCCAGTTTTCGAAGTCCAGAATCACGCTGGCGGCAAAACCTTCGACTTAAATAGAAAACATTTTTCTGTCTCTTACGTAACACATTATCTGCCTCACCATCCCGTCATAAAGTGAACGACCCGATAATGATGACAAATGTACTACAATGAGTACAATCCTCATATCAGTTTCCCCCAGACTGTCATAATGTTTTGGACATGTCAACATATAACAGCCTGAATCTACGTCAGTACAATGGTCAATGTACCTACATTATATTTCTGTTTTTGACATCACCCTGTTTGCGTGAATAAATTTATTGTGAGTGGAGTTGAATTGACAGATTGTGGTTTCATTGTGCGTCTATTGGTTTTAAACGATTTGTTTGTGGGTTGACGTGTCTCTATCTATTATTTTATTGGTGGTCATGTTGCCATGCAGGAAAATTGTTATAGGTAGTTGCTAAGAGTGTTGATATTTGATACGTGGAGCAAAAACTTTGTGCCCCTTTTTACGAAAATTACGCGGACAGAGTATCCCGACCGTCCCTTGCTCGTTGATGCGCCAGCCCGCGCCGCAGCTGAGCCAGTAGCTTTAAATTCCCCGTCTAATAATCATGAAAACAACTTGATCCAGCCTGTCCCTGATAGTACTAGCTGCCCCCCCCCCCCGCCAGCGACTCCCTGAGCCGAGGTTCGTACCCCACAGGGGGTGCTCTCAGTGCGCAGTCGTTTTAGGTTTAAGTAGGTGTACGCCCTGGCTGGAGGCTTTTAGATTCCTAAAAACCTTCACAGGAAAGTCCGGTTGAGCAGTCACGGCCTCTCAAGGTCAACTGCGAGATGCCATTATCAAAAAAAAAAAAAAAAGGACAGAGAATGAAAGAAATAGTTAAAGTTTATATGGGGAAAGAATGCAGAAAGAGAATATTTTTACATTATAATGCATTAGAAATACGACTAATTAATGAATAATATATTATATTAATTAATGAATATATATAAATTAATATTAATTATTATATTAATTAATTAATTAAAACATTATTAATTAATTATATTTTAATGAATTAATAAATACAGAAACATGTTTGTATTTCGACCGCTGGACGACTAGTAAATATAAATGGAAATCAATTCGCTTGATAACAGACTCAACTTCAGAAATTACAGCAGAATTTGTTAATTATAAAATAGCAATAGGTACCTACTGAAAACTGGTTTAACCACTTCTCTAATAATACTACTGGCAACGTAAAAAATGATAACTTAAAATATCAAATCAGAAAACTATGCTCAAACTGAATGAAAACCGTAGCCTCTTAAAAGTTGGAGCTCTGCAAATAAACTGCTCAGAGCATCGTATAATAGGCCATTCAGTCGTAACACGGAAACTGAACTTCACCGTTTTTGAAAGGAATTTAGCATTTATGCTACAGGCCAATCATCCAATCCAATTAGTTTTTCCTTTCACACAACACAAATCAAAAGACTGTACCAGTAATCCAATTAACTGAAGCAAAGGTCACATCACTGAATTCAGCGGATCCTGTAACAAACGAAACGTGAAAAAAGTAACCCAATTCCAATGTGAAATTATCAGATTTCCACAACGTAACGTTTAATACAATTTACACAAAGGAAAAGGCTTCCAATAAAGGGTGTCATTGGATTCAATTTAATTTGTCACCACCCGACATATCCGATTGCGAATCGATTGGATTGATTTATTTATGAAGACTGGCGAGGTCACGTAAATAAATACTTCTTTTAGTAGGTATTTTTATGGGAAATTTATCTTATTTAAGCCTCTACAAACTTTTTGAGCTTGATGTAATGATATTATAATAATTTAATAAAAAATATTTTTCTTTCGGAAAAAGAATCGAAAGAGTGTTAGTAACATAATTTTAAAACAACTTATTATCAGTGATAGGAATAGGTAGTGCCTATTTGCCTTAATTTCGAAGAACAGAGACAAGAAACGGAGACTTCCTTAGGACATTTTTTTTTTCCCGGAATTTGGGAAAAATCTTCAGTAAGTTGAAAATAAGCTTTATTTAAGATGTGTAAAAGCTATATTTAACTAAACTTGCAACTACCAAATTTTCAGGATTTTCACGTAAAATCCCGAAATAAATAATCTAACTTTAATTCATTATTTGATACAACGGTTAGTTGGATCGTAAATATAATTCGAATACATGAATTAAAGTTAGATTATTTATTTCGGGATTATACTAGAAAATCCCGAAAATTTAGTATTTGCAAGTTTAGTTAAAAATAGCTTTTACACATCTTAAATAAATCTTATTTTCAACTTACTGAAGATTTTTCTCAAGTCCCTGGAAAAAAACAAATTGTCCTAAGGAAGTCTCCATTTCTTGTCTCTGTTCTTCGAAGTTTAGGCAAATCGGGACTACCTATTCCTATCACTGCTTATTATCTAGTTAGTACCAATCACCCTCTACACAAACTGCTTTACAATTGGAATTTCTCTGCTACAGTTCTCAGGATGAGGTTGCGACTGCCTCTCACTCGACTCAGTAGCGAAGCGGTTTTACTGAGCACAGTCGCGTGAAATGATGGGACTCTTTTAACCATTCTGGTATTTGTCTCAAACTTACAATTGCGCACTAGTTAAGCTTTTTCGTACGCGTAGTTAAACAAAATAAAAACTTTATTCCGTTCAGAGAAAATGCGGTACAATATTAAAAAAAAAAAACATACTTATAATAGATTACATGGACATTGGCATGGATGGGCAATTTTTAAAATATATTGGTTGAAATAATATAAATAAAAAATACAAAAAAAAAAGGAATTTATGATTGGAAACCTGTTTAAACTTTAATAAGTCAACTGCATAAGGCTATGGGCACACTGTCAAGCTGACCTAGGTTCTGTTAGTGTATCCACGTTCACGCTGCGTAAATACAAAGGCTACGCTAGTGTCACGCATCGCGCATTGCGACGTGATAGTCATTGTTGTATCGATACTTTGTCTTGTAAGCGTGGCGTAATGACCACGTTTGCGCTGCGTTCTCCTTGCGTATACGTTTGACAAACACCTTCGATGGACCAACGCACAGATACAAAGGAGGATTATCAAGGAAAGAAGAACGATCGTCTTTTGTTCTTGATTAGATTTCAGAATCTCTGGCCACGGTCGCCATCTTTCTTTATGGCACAGCTCCAAAACCGTTTAAAAGAATTGCCGCAACCATTTCTGGCAAAAGCTACCATAATGCTGACAATTTAAGTCTCGCAAAAGTACTGCTACATATTAAAATTCCGTACAAGTAATGTTATTATGTTCTTGCAAAAGGAAACAATTAGATTTTATCACTCACCCCAATTGTGAACGGTACAGGAGCGCCTAACAGCCTGAAACAATAACAGTTTTAAGTCCTTTTACTCACTTAGAGTTTTAAAATAAATATTCGGGATGGCAATATTAAGCCTATGAAATTTTACAATATAAAGGCTGGTATTGATACAGTATATTATCAGAATTTTCAATTTACTTCACTTTAACACAAAAGAGATTACCGTGAAACGGGGTCAATAGGGAAGCAGGGAATGTTAAAATTCCTTAGTTTCGTGCCAAAACTAAGGGATTTTAACATTGAAATAATAAATACACCGTGGCATTTTAATAATCTTACAACGGCAGCCCACGTATTTAATGACTCCTAATCATATATTTAAACAAAAATGGTATTTATGAATATACAAATAATTGAAATATCATTCTCTAAGACACATGACGTAGTTTAAAACACCCTGATATGGACATGAAATGATCTGCACGACTCGTCCGCTGGGTACCGTTTGATACGCAGACATTTTTTTTTTTGTCTTAATTAATGGTAAATATTTTTTAATGGCGCCTATAGGTATTTTATGTCGGATACATTGAGTGAACCAACTTTGTATGACGACTTAAATGTCACTGTGTATAGTTTGTTGCCAAAAAGGATTCTAATGCGCTTTATAATTTACGATTAAGTGCCCTTGTTGGCAAAAACTATATTATTTCAGTGTTTGTTGCGCCATTTCTTATTTTCATCTAGAGCAGTAGGAAGGGCGTTTCAAGTGACCATTTCACGTAATATACACGATTATGTTAAAATTGATTTTTAAGTTTCTTAAAGTCAGTTGTGTCCTTGTATGGATGTAAAACATAATCTCTAAAACTACTGATCCGATCGAAAACTATCTTTCACTGGTGAAGATTTACATTAACCGCTCGAGTCGCATTACCGACTGAGATGGGATTCTTTTTATGTTCGGTGAATGCACAGTTCCCATGACACCCAAAACAGGCAGAGATAAGGTGGATGTGCTAAGGTAACCCCAATTTCAAATGTTCTTATGATTTTTTGCAATTTGTAGGTCAGTGTAAGGCAGTAAGCTGTCTGCCAGGGGTGCGGATTTGTTAGAAAGAGATACCGCAGCCCCTGGCATACAGGCTACTGACGGAACACGGGTAGGTTTTAGTCAGTAAAAGTCTGACACGCCCTCTTGCTCCACCCAGAGCGAGAGAAGTTATTTGATGAGTACCCACCCAAAAAAAAAAGAAGGCTGAAAGCTGTGTGTTGAACAAAATCACAGCGACCGTAACACATATTTCGTATATCATCATCATCATTATATCAGCCGAAAGACGTCCACTGCTGGACATAGGCCTCCCCCAGGCTCCTCTACTTCGACCGGTCTTGTGTTTCCCACATCCAGCGGATACCCGCGGCCTTCACAAGGTCATCTGTCCACCTTGTGGGAGGCCTTCCCACTCTACGTATTTCGTATATATATTTAAAGTCTAAAGTCTTCGACCAGTATGTTCTACCTGTTATGACCTACGAAGCCGAAACGTGAATACTCACGGTACGGCTGGTCCATAAATTCAAAGTCCCTCAGCTAGCTATGGAACGAGCTATGCTCAGAGAATCTCTGAAAGATAGAATGCGGAAAGAGGTGATCCGGCATAGAACCAAAGTTGCCGACATAGCTCACAGAATTCGCAAGCTGAGGTGGCAATGGATCGGCCACATTAGCCGTAGAACCGATGACCGTTGGGGTAGATGTGTTCTTTAGGGGAGACCGCGAATCGGCAAACGTAAGGTAGGACGTCCTCAGGCTAGGTGGAGAGACGATCTTCGCAGGGTGACTGGTAGCAACTGGATGTTAAGAGTTGCTGAGAATCGAGCTGAATGGCGTGCAATTGGAGAGGCATAAGTCCAGCAGTGGACTGCTGTAGGCTGATGATGATGATGACGAGTCAGTCTTTGAGATTATCTGAACTTCGAGGGTTGTGTTGACGATTTTATGGTGATGAATCATATTTTGTTCAACATACAGTCTAACACTGTATTGCACATTGCCAAAAACGTAGGAAAGTTTGAAATTCGCGGACTTTCCTGGAATTTCCCCATTAGTTTGATAAAGCTCTTCCTCAAACAAAAACTCTAACTAATTTGGTATTCTGTGCCACATTATCCATGAAACTAACTTTTCTTTCACGATAATAGAATAAAGTCAATACTCATTTGAAAGTTAAAGATCACTCGTGTGCCTTACAAGTTAGTGGTCAAATCGGAACCTATTCATCATCGTCATCATAATATCAGCCGAAAAACGTCCACTGCTGGACATATATCTGGCATTTGGCCTCCCCCCAAATGGGGGATTTTCCTTAATCGCCACGATTGGAAGGCGGGTTGGCGATCGCAGTATGGTGGGCAAATACATAGAGAACGCTGCTGCCCATTCTCTAGTAAGTCCCTTAGTCGCCTTCTACGACACCCACTGGAAGAAATGGGATGGTGCTATTCTTTACGTCCGGCACCACACGGAACCTATTCAGTTCATTAATAATGTTGGCAAGGATATTCAATCAATCAACTCAGCCTATCGCAGTCCACTGCTTCACATAGGCCTATCCCAGGCTGCACCACAACACTCAATCCTCCGCCTCGCATCAAGTCTGTCCCAGCTTCTTTCTTTAGGTAGTCGATCCATCTAGCTGGGGGGCGTGCCACGCCACTCTTGCGCGTCAAGGAATTATACATACATTGTACTTACATTTTTCACGATACAATAATTATTCGGAAATTAAATTCGCTGTGCATGTATGACCAGCGGGGTTATATCTGAACACACTAACAGTAGCGTTCATTTTGTCAGTTTAACAACATTTATTGCGCTATTGACGATACACCTATCAGAAAAAATAATCGTCGAAAGAAAATTACTCACCCGTTTCGTTACTCTACTGTACAATCTGTGGATGCTTACATAATCTGTTTATATAACGACCCTTAAACATGAGATACTTAATAATCACGAGCGTTTTGCATCATTATAACAAACGATTAAGAGATTTGGCCATAATAAGCCCTTATCAAGAGGAATAATGATCGCTATATAACATCATTAGTGAACACATAAATGGTTTTCCCATAAACACGTTTTATGATGGGTATATAAAATAATCTGAGGGTATGTTCAGTTTTGGATATGTATTTGTTTGTTTAGTAATATTCTATGGTTATGCGACGATGGCGAAAAAACTGTTTTGGTTTTTGTCTTGTGTCAGCAAAAATTGGGTGTGCAAGAATTGTAGGTCAAGATAGAGCGTAAAATCTAGTTTTCAGCAGATTTAAGTACGCAGGAGACGCCCTTGGCGTCGGAAATCCCAGACTGATTCCCAGCCACTGTAGGCGCGGGCTTGCGGATGGCGAGTAATGGGTAGCACGCGTCCGGTAAGGACCAAGTCCGGGTCGACGGCGCGTTGTGTTCTACGCGCGCCTCAAAGAGTTGAAAGCACCAATTGGTGGGGTCCGCAGGAGCCGATGCCTGCCAGAGGTGCGAGTTGTTCAAAAGAGATACTGTGGCCTCTGGCATACAGGCAACTGAGAGAACACGGGTGGGTTTTAGTCCGTAAAAGTCTGACACGCCCGCTCCTGCTCCACCCAGAGCGGAAGAAGTTATTTGATGATTTCCCACCTTCAAAAAAAAAAACCGTCTTGGAAACTCACAATCATCACCATGATACCGAATTTTATTGAATTTTAATAACATAAGAACTAAAAGTTTTCGAAAAACAAACTTTTAATGTCAGAAACCTTATATTTTTAACCCATTTTTATCTTAAAAGTCTTCATTAACTCCTCAGTCTGTTACTAACACAAACAAATTAATTACGAGTCTGCTTAGCGAGAGGATGTACGTGAACTACTCTTAGAACAACATGTGTTAAGTGACAGCCACTGTAATAATATAAATCACCATGTCACTACTACGGGTCTCCTTTTCATTTTCTCCGATTTTATAGATGTGTGTGTGTTTATAGATGTCTCTTATATATATATATATATATATATATATATATATATATCTTGAAGGACATGTTGCGTCCTACATGGCGTTATTTACCGATGATGCTGCGTCCCACTGACTTTGTGCGTCCGGAATACGGACGCAAGATTGACCGACCCTCATTTTTAGCCCAAGGGTCCCTTATGATCATTAGAATGCAAGGGCGAAAAATTGGCATGGACGTAATTTTATCACTACAATGCCTTTTAGCGTATAATATAGTTCCGCCATCGTCCGACTGAAATTTGGAGGGCGCTAGTGTTCAGCGTATAATTTACCACATATACTTTGAGTTCAGTTCACTGATCTTATCGTGTCCATTGAATATCGTACTTAATTTGTAAAGTTTTTGTCATGTTTTCGTGACAACAATCTTGCGTCTCTTAAATATCCTTAAACGGGCACTAGGTACGTTGTCTGAGGGGCCTATTCGGGGTTCCCGAGGGACGCATGGCGCGGGGCGCGGGGCGGCGGGCTGCCGAAGTTTGTAAACAAACAGACATGTGCCGGCCGTGATGTAAGCTTGTCACCAAAGTGAATTATTTGCAAGTGCGTTAAAAGTGGTTATTTATTTGGTCTATTATTATAGTTAGTGATTATAATAATATATGAATCACAATGAAAAGAAGTGCAAGGATTCTTAATTTGGCAAACCGTAAGTACTTACTTTTTACTACTTAAATGAAAATTATAACACGATTTATCTTATTATAATACCTATAACATCTAGCTAGTAAGTACCTACTTACATTTAAACATGTTGTCTGTTTATAATATTATGATGAGCTTAGTTTGCGTTAAATTGTCTGTGAGTGAACGTGTGTAGTCTGCAAAAATGGTTGTTGTGATTGATGTGGATACTTTTTTTAAAAGAAATGATTTTATAAATTTTTATAAAGCTAAACTGCAATGGCCTTGGGATTCAACGCATTTCATTTTGCAAAATTGGTGCATACATTGTGATACGAGTATTAATATTACAAATTCAGTAGTTGAACACTTTGTACTACCCATGAATTTCGATGACTTTAAAAGGCTTTATAACTCTTCCTTCATGTGGTGTAAATTTTGCGATTATGCCATTTATGATCATTTTCCAGAAGATGAATGTTTTTGTAATAACCAGTAATAATCAAAAGGTACATGCTTCTATATTACTTACCTACCTATTTGATTCTTATATCGTAATATCATCCTACTTCGTACTAATACCTATAATAAACGCGAAAGTTTGTATGCACTCACGGCTGTTATCCCAGACGGGGTAGCCAGAGGCTTTTTTGCGACTTCACACAGTTCTCAGGGCGAGTGCGTTAGCCACTGCGCCTCGGAAGTTTAGGTATGGTGTTTGTGAGTATGGATGGATGGATGGATGCTTGTTACTCTTTCACGCAAAAACGGCTGAACGGATTTGGATGAAATTTGGTATGGAGTTACATTACATCAGACAACGTCATTACAGTTAGGTATATAAAATCTTTTTAACCCCTGACGCAAAAAGAGAGGTGTTATAAGTTTGACGTGTGTGTGTGTGTGTGTGTGCATGCGTGAGTGCGTGCGTGCATGCGTGCGTACCTGAGTGTGTGTCTTACTTTTTATAGGTTTTCTTGTTTTTGTTTGCTTTTGGGTCGAGGGTATTTAATTTTATTTATTGTTTTATAATAATACAAATATATCTGTTTTGTTTTCAGAGAGACAGGAAGAAAAAGAAAACCAACCAGAAACCTTACATGAGGTACGTATGTTTTAACTTAGATAAAACACGACTTACGTACACACATTTTTTTTTACATACTTACCTGTCCAACTCCGGACTTACCTGTTCACACCAGCCTGTGCTTCTGAGCTTACCTCTTTATACATACTTACCAATCCGTATCTGATTTACCTATGTAGACGTACTTACCTATCCAATTCTGAATTTACCTGTTCACATCAGCCTGTGTTGGTTCGAGTTTTTCCCAGCTGAATACCTAATAGCTACTGCTGTCTATTCATTAACTTTACATTAGTCGCTCTTAAAAAAAGATAAAAGTACCTATGATGTCTCGTTCATCTTCAATTTCTTCTTTTAGTGTTGTTAATCACGTATTTTATTGTATGTATCTCTGTTTACAGGAATTATCTGATTCAAAATCTGGTTCAATATCTGACTTTTCTGCGACATGTTCTAATTACACTCCACCGAGACACGAAGTAAGTTTTACTAAAATAATTCATTAATAATAATATGCTAACGGCTGTTATCCCAAAAGCGGTAGCACTCTAATCCGAAGCAGTCTTTTAACCATGTCAGAAACCTTCTAGGTGGGTTAAAAATATCTGCGAGCGCCAATTCAGGATTGAGATCGGGGATAGGTAATTTTGATGTTCAGCAAGGGATAGACAACACTTATATCACTAATCAAGTTGTCACCTTCATATTAACGAAGCAACAATAGTAAAGTGCAACAAAATATAATAAGCTTTTTTTTGTTGCAGACCAGTTCTGATGATTCTTTTCGCAATGAATTTGGAACTTCGAATAATTTAACGCCATTAGAATGTGTTTCGAACTTCGATTCATCGGTCAAGGAGCCTATTAATCTTAATTATAGTGAAATAAGTCACATAAGCGGTTCTCCATGTAGTGTATTTGTAGAAAGGAAACTTCTTCAACCTTATAAAGCAGATGAATTCGTACCAAATCAAGGAATACCTCTCGATGTTAATAATTCCTTGTCTAATGTATCTTTCAAGCCACCTATTAACATAAGTTTAAGTGAAGTTAGTTGTAAAAGCAGTTCTCCTTGCAATGTAATTGTAAGTAGGGAATTTCCACAGCCTTACAATGAATCAGAACCAAATGAAGAGATTATTTACGATATTAATAGTGAATCTCAAATAGAAGATAATTCTAATGATAGTACAACAATTATCCAAAGGCAAAAACCCAAAAGTTCAAAGGTTCGAGATAAAGATTATTGCTTTTACTGTGAGTCATTTGTTTTAAATTTTGCTCGTCATTTACTCCGACACCATATTTATGAAACTGAAGTCCAAAAAATTGTGTCAAAACCTAAAAAAAGTCTTGATAGAAAACAATTAATTGCAGCTCTACGTAAAAAAGGAAACTACCTTGTAAATTCAAAAGAGGTCACTAAACCGATGAGAAAATTCAAATTTACTGATTATTTGCCGTGTACAGAGTGTCTGGGATTCTATTCTAAAAAACTATTGTGGAAACATAAAAAGAAATGTAGTGGTAAATCAGGAAGTAAAAACATTCAATCTGAGGCTCAAAATCTACTGATACGTCATCTTAAAATCGACGAAAAACTTAAGGAAACTGTATTTCCCCGAATGCGGGCAGACAAAATATCACTTATTGCAAAAAAAGATAACCTTATATGTGCTTTCGGATCTCAATATTTAAAAACTCACCGAGAAAAACATTTCGTTAACGTAGTGTCTAGAAAAATGAGAGAGCTTGCAAAATTATTACTAGAATTAAAAAAGATTGATCCATCCATTAATGACTTCTTTTCTGCCTTAAGACCAATTCATTATGATATCATTGTACAAGCAACCAAAATACTGGGAAATTATGACATAGAAAAAGATAGGTATGAGACACCTACGTTCGCAATGAATCTGTCCACCACCTTGAAACAATGCTGCAATATTGCAATAATGTGTGCATTAAAAAAGCAAGGGCCTTACACGGAAGTAGATACTGGCAAAATAGAAGCCGACTTAAAAACTTTGATTCAACTTATTGAATCAAATTGGAAATATGATGTGTCTACACAAGCTGCAACAGATTTAAACAAGAAAAAGTGGAATAAGATAACTATTGTGCCTTTAGCAAATGATTTAAAAATTCTTAAAGAATACCTAAATAAAAAATCGTTGGATGCTGCTATAAAAATTAAAGAAGGCTTACAAACTACTGAAACATATACACAACTTTTAGAGACTGTGTATTGTAGGGTTTTATTATTAAATAGGCGCAGGCCTGGAGAACTTCAAAGAATAACAGTACACGATTATTTAGAAAGCGACAATAATGAAAATAATAAGTATGAAGAGTTTGATCGTGCGCTTACTGCCTCAGAAAGGATTCTGGTAAAGAAATTTAAACGTGTTGTCATTAGAGGTAAACGCGGCCGCGGAGTACCAGTTCTGTTTAATAAAGAAGTTCAAGATGATATTAAATTATTATTATCGATTAGGCATATTTTTTTTGCTTCGACACCAAATCAATTTTTGTTTGGTAATCCCGGTTATAATAATACAATTTATGGCTACAAAGTTTTGGAAAAGCATGCCAAATTATCAGGGGCGAAACAGCCTAAAGCAATATCCTCTACAAGGTTAAGAAAACATTTAGCCACCTTATCACAAATTTTTAGCATGTCTGAAAATGATATGGAGCAGCTGGCTACATTCATGGGCCATACCAATGAAGTACATAAAAAGTCTTACAGGTTGCCAGATGACGTATACCAAACTGCTAAGATATCAAAGCTTCTCATTCTAATGGAAGATGGAAAAGCAGACGCTTACAAAGGAAAATCTCTCGAAGAGATTGATTTAGATTTGAATGAGGAGCTAATTGAAGAGCCCGTGGACAACAACGAAATTATAGACTATGATCCTGAACCTACTTTAGATGCTAATTCTGATTACGTACAAACATATTGTAATTTAAATGACTTATCTCAGTCTGGACCATCTGGTATGCAAAATGATTCTCAACAACTTATTAATGAACCCGTGTCTCAATTAGGTAACGAAAACAAAATACGAAAAGGAAAAAAAAGGACGTTGGTACCTTGGACAAAGGAACAAAAGGACGTAGTTACAAAATACTTTAAATTTCACATAAAAAATCACCAACCGCCTAAAAGAAATGAATGTGAGAATCTAAAAGAACAACATGTAGATTTACTTAAGAATAAAGACTGGCTAAAAATAAAGGTATTTGTCCAAAATATTTACTCTAAGGCTAAGAAATGAGAGAAGAAAATTTATGTTTTAAAATAGTATGTTTTGTTTCAAATATTTTTACCTTGTTAATGCATACCAATAAATTGAGATACTTATAATTATGTTTGAATTGATGATTAATACCCGGTTTCTGAGGTCCGTATCAGCTGTTTATTTATTCCATAACTTTATCTGATGTTTAGCTGTCATTAAACTTTGTTTAAAAACGATTTTACTGACATAACTGCAATTAAATAGGCAAATGCCTTTAAAAGCATTTTTAAACAAAGGACTTATAAAGAATTAAAAAGGTTGTCTGTTTATCGAATTAATAATTAATGAAGAGATAAGTAACAGCACCTCAGAAACCGGGCATGAGACTTTTAGTTGTAGCCACTGATTTATTTTAATTATAATATAAAAATACATGTTCTATTGTAATGAAGACTGATTGATGTTCATAATTAAGTTTATTTTGTTATTAGGCAAAGGCAGAGCCCATTTATGTTTAATTATTTACTATAACTAAAATTGTTAAAATGTCAGTTAAAATGTTTTGATTTTTATGTTTAGATACCCATTTTATTACAAAATTTTAAATTGAAAGAGAAGCTGCAGATGGAGTTTAGGTTGTAGATGGAGTTTACATTTCTTTTAAGTAGATATCTAAAACAAGAATGACAACATTGGGTTGATAAAAACCCTACTGATTTCTTTTAATTATAATATAAAAAAATACATGTTCCATTGTAATGAAGACTGATTGTTGTTCATAATTCAGTTTATTTCGTTACTAGGCAAGGCAGAGCAAATTTATGTTTATTATAATGTCAATGATAAATTGCATTGATTTGTTGATTGAAAAGTTTTTATGTTTAGATACACATTTTTTGTAAAATTTAAAATAAAACCTTAAATGTTTTATATTACGATATGCCTTTTATTCCGTATATTTACCTGCATAAATATGACTAGGTACTATTGTATTATTCGTATCATGAAACTTCCTATTTCTATCTTTGAACCTACATGTTCACACCAGCCTGTGCATCTGAGCTTACCTGTTTATACATACTTACCTGTCCAACTCCGAACTTACCTGTTCACACCAGCCTGTGCCTCTGAGCTTACCTGTTTATACATACTTACCTGTCCAACTCCGAACTTACCTGTTCACACCAGCCTGTGCCTCTGAGCTTACCTGTTTATACATACTTACCTGTCCAACTCCGAACTTACCTGTTCACACCAGCCTGTGCCTCTGAGCTTACCTGTTTATACATACTTACCTGTCCAACTCCGAACTTACCTATTCACACCAGCCTGTGCCTCTGAGCTTACCTGTTTATACATACTTACCTGTCCAACTCCGAACTTACCTGTTCACACCAGCCTGTGCCTCTGAGCTTACCTGTTTATACATACTTACCTGTCCAACTCCGGACTTACCTGTTCACACCAGCCTGTGCCTCTGAGCTTACCTTTTTATACATACTTACCTGTCCAACTCCGGACTTACCTGTCCACACCAGCCTGTGCCTCTGAGCTTACCTGATGATGATGATGATGATGGGACTCCCTTTTCCGCACGTAGACTCCCATTCGGTCCGTTGTGCGTGGGGATGCTGGCTAGCAGAGCCAGCCTAGCTCCGCCCAAAAGCACAGAAGCTTCCTGGGAGCTTCACAGGCTTCGCGGAGCGACCTCACTGTTCCGAGGATTTCTTCGCGTTGAGAAGCCACGGCCTCGCATTCCAGGATGACGTGGGCGGCTGATTCCTCGGCGTCAAGGCAGCCCCTGCAAAGCGGGCTGTCTGTGGCGCCTATGTTAAAAAGGTGTTTGTTAAGGGTGTTATGGCCCGTAATTGTTCCTATTATTATTCTAAGGTTATTTCTGCTCAGGCTGAGAAGTTTTTTGGTTAATCGCGGGTGTACAGTTGGTAAAGCCAATTTTGACTGTCTACAGTCTGTTGCCCGTGACCATCTATTGTTATGGAGTTCGGTCGACCTTTGGCGAATCCACGCACGAAATTGTGAGAAAGGCAGGGGGAGAAGTGGGTACGGGCCTAGCACTTTCATATCAGAGCCTCTCTTCGCAAGTTCATCTGCGGCATCATTGCCTAAAGATCCACTGTGCCCTTTGATCCACTGGAGTGCAATACGATTGGACGTCGCTAAACTCTCCAGGGCAAGATGGCACTCAAAAATTAGTTTGTTGTTAGTTTGTTTGTTTTCTAAAGCTTTGAGCACAGATAGGCTGTCGGATAGGAATTTAATGCCGTAGTTCCGGATGCCTAAGCGCTTTACTGCTGTAGCGGCTTGTGTTAAGGCAACACATTCACACTGAAAGATTGAACTGTGTGTGCCTAGCGGTATGTGAAAGTTGATGTTGAGGTCAAGGGAGTGTGCGCCAGCACCTGAACCGTTTTGTGTTTTTGAGCCATCTGTGTAGATGCGCACTTCATTGGCTCCCGACTGATCCCTTTCTTCCTCTACTGTTTGTATAATATAGTTTTTGTTGAACATAGGTTGGTTTGGTGTTCTATCACACGGGGCAGCGATGAGTGGCTGGTACTCAATCGCCCGGTCCAGGATTTTAGCATGTGGGCTGGTTAAATTCTTGCCCCATATGCCCAGATGCATTAGCCTGATAGCAGCTAGTGCGGCCTCCTGCTGTATGTACAGGTCCAGGGGAGTTGATTGAAGGGCTATCTCCATGGCTGCTGTTGGGGTGGTTCTCATGCAGCCAGTGGTAGCTGAACAGGCCAGTCGTTGGAAGCGCTGTAGTCTAGTAATGGTGGTCGAGAGTTCGGTCCTCGTCCACCAAACCAGAGCGCCATAAGCCAACATTGGCCTGATCACCGCTTTATATAGCCACAGGGTAATCTTCGGAGAAAGCCCCCATGTTTTTCCTAACATTTTTTTTACATTGGTATAGTGCAATTGTGCTTTTATTGAGTTTGTAGTCAAGATGCTTGTTCCAGAGCAGTTTGCTGTCAAGGATCACCCCCAAGTACTTGACTTCGTCTTTGAGTGTTAGTTCTGTGTTGAAGAGTTTTGGAAGCCTATGGGGTCCCAGGGTTCTTTTGTTGGTGAACATTATTAGTTCTGTTTTCGAGGGGTTAACCGATAGTTCGTGTTTCGTGCACCAACTCTCGATTATTTTGAAGGCACTTCTCATGAGATCACACAAGATGCCCTCAAATTTCCCCGAGATTAAAATTGCTATGTCGTCCGCGTATCCCACCGAGTACAGACTGCTGGCGTTGAGCTCTGCGATGAGCTCATTTACGACCAAGTTCCACAGTAGTGGTGACAGCACCCCACCCTGTGGGCAGCCTCTACTTACGATACCTCGCGTGGTGGTGTTCACGGTAAATCGAATAGCACGGTATTTTAGCATGTTATTGATCCATTCTATGAGTGTTCGCGCAACACCGTGCGTGGCAAGTGCCTGTTCGATGCTGGCGAAGTTAGTTTTATCGAAAGCACCTTCTATATCAATGAAGGCGCCTAGGGTTGGGGTTTTTGCTTTAAGAGCACTTCCTATGCGTGAAACTACGCTATGGAGTGCTGATTCAGTTGATTTGCCTGCACAGTAGGCGTGTTGATTAGGATGTAAGGGTCTATGTACCGAAATTTGGGACCTAATCTTCCTATCCCCCAGCCTCTCCAGTGTCTTCAGGAAGAACGAGGAGAGGCTTATGGGTCTAAAAGACTTGGGTTGGGTGTAGTCACCCCTGCCCGGCTTCGGTATGAAAATTATTTTTACTTCCCGCCAGTTCAAGGGGATGTAGCGGTGGGCCAGGCAGGCTCGAAATACCTTAAGGAGGTAATCAGCCAGTAGATCTTGGCTCCACCTGAGCAGAGCTGGGAAAATACCGTCCAGCCCTGCTGCCTTGAAAGGTAAGAAGGTGTTGATTGCCCATGTTATCTTGTCTTTGTCAATTACTTCTAACGCCACCTCCCAATCCAGGCTACTCGTGGCCCTCTCCCTATGTGGTTCCCAGCTTTGCTGGGTGGCAATCTGGCATCCTGGGAAGTGGGTGGTTAGAAGTAGTTCGCTTGTTTCAGCGTCGTTTGTAGTGTAGGTGTTATCTGTTTTTTTCAGGCATCCTATTGAGTGGTCTTTGTCTTGAGCAAGACAGGTTTTAACCCTCATTGCCTGGTTGTTACTTTCGATGTTAGTGCAGAAACGCCTCCAGCTATTCTTTCCTCTTAGGCGTATCAGTTTTTTATAAGTTTTACGAGCTATTGTATAGCAGTCCCAATCTACTGGCGACCGTGTGTTCCTAGCTCTGTTGAACAGTCTTCTCAGCTTGCGTCGGTGCCTTTCCAGTTCAGGACCCCACCAGGAATGGCGAGCTCCCTGCCTAGGTACCGTCAGGGGGCACGACTGCTCATAGCTAGATAGAAGGATGGATGTTATGTTGTTTACATGTTCGTCTAAATTGGTTACCGGTATTTCAGCCGGAAGGGTGGGTAGTCTACCTAGTTCAGCCTCGACGAGTTTTATAAACTTGGCTTGGTCGGTATTGCGAGGAACCCTTCTTGGCTGTGGTTTGGTTAGATTGAAGTTAATGGTATAGCGAATCCATCTGTGGTCCGAGCATGATATTTCGTTGGACACATGCCAGTCCTGTATGGAGTTGGAAATACCTATGGTTGCTATAGTTAAGTCAATTATTGTTTGCGATCTCGCGTTTATGAAAGTAGGTTCGGAACCTGTGTTGAGTAAAACAAGGTTATTACTAAGAATAAAATCAAGCATTACCTCACCTCGGTTGTTGGTTTTGACATTACCCCAGAGCGTGTGATGCGCATTGGAGTCTGTCGCGATGATTAGTTCCAGTTTCTCCTTTTCACAGTACTCGACCAATGAGGCGAGCTCTGGCAGAGGCACGTCCTCGTCGCCTGGCAGGTATGCCGAGGCTAGTACAATGTCCGGGAGTTTCTGTTCGGTTCTGAAAAGCCTGATTGCTGTCAGGTCCCTTGAACAGAATTCGTTAATTAAAAGGTTAGGTACATGTTTTGGGACAAAAATGCAGGTGCGCGGATTACTTACGGAGGTGTCTAGCAGCAACTTACCTCCGATGTTACCAAGACCGCATATTTTGCCACCCCTGATCCACGGCTCTTGGATGAGGGCGATGGTGTTCGCTTGTTGTGGTTGTTTTATCTCCAGCACTCTGCGCAAGGTGGCCGACGCAGATTGGCTGTGCTGGAGGTTGGTCTGCAGGATATTAGTCCCGCAAAGGAGAGGAGCAGAGGCTGCTGTCCTCGCCCTCGCTTCTCTCCCCTGCCGGAAAGCAGTCCTCGTCCGATGTTAGACCGGGCGAGGGTGGATCTGCCTTTGATCCTGCTGTTGAGACAACCTCGAGTGCTGCCATGGAAGTTGCCAACTCCACCGCCCCCTCAACGCTCTCCATCGCGGAAGGCGATGGGGAACGTCCAGGTAGCGGCAGACCAAGCTCCCTCCCAGGCGCACTCGAGGCTGTTGTTGATGCCGACGCAGCGGCTGCCTCCCTGGTTCCACCGTCCTCCAGGAAGCGGATGTATAAACTACCCATAAGGTAGTATACCCGCCGCTGCTGGTCATTTATGGTTTTGACCATGGACTCCGGCACACGAAAGAAGAGACAGGTCCCCGGGGGCTCCTGCCTAACCCTTTCGTGTGTCAGAGTCCAGGTGTTCATTTTCAGGTTTGGGTTCTGCCTCGCCAACATCCTGAGCAGCTGTGTAGTGTCCTCAGTGGTCTCCGGGACGTACAGCATACACAATGCCTTTTTAGGAATGTCGGCTTGGGGCCGAACGGTGAGCGTGGTCCCCGGGAGTGGGGACGATATGTTGTTGACGACCCCTTTGAGCCAAGCCAGTGTGAAGTCGTCCTCGCACCAAGTTTTGAGGACGCCTTCGGCGAAATGGGCCCGGCCTCTGAAGTGGATCGCGGTGTTCGTGTCCGTTTGTTCAGGAGCTGCCATCAGCAGAGCCCGGAGCTGGTTCTCTATCGTTTGACGGATCCCCTCCGCTTGCTCCTGCGTCATGTCCGAGAAAGGCTCGGTCATGACGGCGACACACAGCTCGTTCGTTCTGAACGACGCGGCCGCTTCGGCGTAGCTCACCAAAGTTCCGTCAACCATACGGGAGCGGGCAGGCTTGCTCTTCTTGCTAATCCCCGTTGGTGTGACGGAATCTTCGGGACGCGTACGCTTCTGCGCCCGGGTCGGTGGTACCATAGTGGTGTTTTTCTGTTGTTTGCGTCCTCTTGGCCTCGTGCAGCGCTTGCGCTTAGTGCCGGTGGCAGCCTCGCCTTTGGGCGTCTCGGCCGTTACCAACACCGCCTTGTGGGACGTCTTTTTGTTTGGCACTGTTTGCCAGGTTGATCCTCCTGCCATTGGGGCCTTGGCCAGACTCGTCGGGTCCCTCTCAGAGACCGCAGCCGTTAACGCAACCCGTGTTTTGGGCGCATCCACATTTGCAGTACTCCTCGAGTCGCCACGAGCAAGAACTGTCCTTGGCCTTTCGGTCAGGGTAGAGTTCGAGGGCGCATCCATGGACGCAGATGGGGTTGGGGTCGCTCGGGACGCAGCCTGTTGTGGCGCATCCCTTACGGTTGCCTTCCTCATCGCATCCTTGGACGCAGCCGAGCGTTTATGATTAGCGGGTGCATCTTTGGACGCAGCCTTAGGCGGTTTTCGCTTAGGCACATCCTGAGACGCAACCCTTGTGTCGGTTATGGAAGGCGCATCTGAAGACGCGGCCTTTGGTGCGTTGGTTTCTATAAGCGCATCCGACGAACGGGACGCAGCTTGTGGTTTGGTTGGTTCTGTAGTAGTCTCTTTGTCCATGGGTTTGGATGTTAGAGATTCACCGTCGGAGCTCTCCACCCGCCACGGAGCCCTCAGTCGGGGACGTCGCTCGTTCAACGAGCAAACGCCAGAGCTACTCCTTCGGTATAGGATCAACCTAGTAGGAAATTGACGAGCCCGCACGCGACGGAAGATCCCGGGACTGTATACGACACGAGACTATGCCGCAACTCATCCCCAGACCCCACGCCGCGCCGGCTGCCCTCCCCTACTAAGTCGACCCTCGCTTGACATCCCGCTTATGGGATGCCTCAGCCGATTGATCGTGGGTAGCTACCCCACGACCTCCCGTGTAGGAGGAAATCCGGGCCAAAGTAGTGTGTTGTGTGCTCTCAACTACCAGGATTCCTTCATCCCTCCGTACGGGTCCCCGCGCACGGCACAAACACGCGGGAGGTCATTGCTGTCCAACATCTGCTCTTGTTCGACGGTGGACACCCAAGGGCATGACCTCGCCACCCCTGAGGTAGATCGCCCGGTAATTTCTGTTACGTCTAATTCGTATGGAATTAGACCAAAAACGGGGCGGCAACCTCGAGAAGGAACATCACCGGACTTGCCTTGAGGATCTACACGACCGTTGCGCTCTCCCTCAAGACCACGCCACCTTACCGCCTCTGAGGGAGGAGGCAAGGTAGGTCTGCGTCTACAAAACCAAGCCAAGCAAGTAAGCAAGCGAAGCGTGTTGTTGGAAGCCAAAACATAAATTTGTAAACGCACAACCCTCCCCGAGCTTACCTGTTTATACATACAAACTTACCTGTCACTCGTCAAAAATGATTGATGATAAAAAAATACATGTTCCATTGTAATGAAGACTGATTGTTGTTCATAATTCAGTTTGTTTCGTTACTAGACAAGGCAGAGCAAATTTATGTTTATTATAATGTCAATGATAAATTGCATTGATTTGTTGATTGAAAAGTTTTTATGTTTAGATACACATTTTTTGTAAAATTTAAAATAAAACCTTAAATGTTTTATATTACGATATGCCTTTTATTCCGTATATTTACCTGCATAAATATGACTAGGTACTATTATATTATTCGTATCATGAAACTTCCTATTTCTATCTTTGAACCTACATGTTCACACCAGCCTGTGCATCTGAGCTTACCTGTTTATACATACTTACCTGTCCAACTCCGAACTTACCTGTTCACACCAGCCTGTGCCTCTGAGCTTACCTGTTTATACATACTTACCTGTCCAACTCCGGACTTACCTGTTCACACCAGCCTGTGCCTCTGAGCTTACCTGTTTATACATACAAACTTACCTGTTACTCGTCAAAAATGATTATATTGCTTTTTAAGATTTTGTAGACCATCAAAGTGAAAATACCTACGCTATACATAGGTATTGTCACTTTTGTATGCTAACTATTAATTATTTATTATCTATGCCTGGAGTCATTATAAGCCCTTATATAGGTGGAAGCCTCTTGGCGGATAAGCTGGATACAATAATTCAAAAACAGTATTCGGAACCAATCTGAATTCAATAGTAGATGGATGTCATTTAGTTATTATAATCATTATGATATATGCAGAGCATTATACGGAATTGATTTAAACATACATTCGGATGGAGGCGGGAATGTGCATGCAGTGTTTTGAACATATACGAAAATATTCAGTGTGCGAGAAAGATTTAAGAGTGAACGGACGCACTAATTCAGTTATTCGGAACCAATCTGAATTCAATAGTAGATAGATGTAATTTAGTTATTATAATCATTATGATATATGCAGAGCATTATACGGAATTGATTTAAACATACATTCGGATGGAGGCGGGAATGTGCATGCAGTGTTTAGTAGGTATACGCAGGTATTCAGTGTGCAAGAAAGATTTAAGGGTGAACGGACGCACAAATTCAGCTAGAAATATTTAATTTGAATATCACCATTTAACGTTTAAATGAAATTTGACGTCGACTACTGATATGATACTGATTTAAACATCTTACATACGCATTGAAAACATTAAAAATCTCACTACATTCAGTGGACGCCGCAGGGTGGTAGTTTGTAAAGACGCAAGAAGTCCTTCGCGATTTATATATATATATATATATATATATATATGTGTGTGTGTGTGTGTTTGTGTTTGTGTTTGTGTGTGTGTGTGTGTGTGTGTGTGTGTGTGTGTGTGTGTGTGTGTGTGTGTGTGTGTGTGTGTGTATGAATTGAACTGTCTCCACTAGATTAGAATGGTGGAGTACCGATGGCCTCCTTTGAATACAGGGTAAGTTTTTATCCTGTGCGCAAATTGTAACCATGAATTCAGCATATCATTCTAGAACCCCTAGTGCAGAAATTTTTCGCCGGTTGTACAAAAAAAATTTGCTGTTTCAATAGAAAAGTGCAATACCTACGCGGTCAAAATGTATGGAACAGCTGATTTTTTTTTTTTGTACAACCGGCGAAAAATTTCTGGGTTAGGGGTTCTAGAATGATATGATGAATTCATGGATAAAATTTGCGCACTGGAAAAAAACTGACTCTGTATAAACCTCATCATCATCTTGATTGCAGCCGAAAGAAGTTCACTTCTGGACACAGGCCTCCTCCAAGCTCCACCACTTCGATCGGTTCTGTGCTTCCCGCATCCAGCGGACTCCTGCATCCTTCACAAATTCATCGGTTCACCTTGTGTGACCTTATGAACCAGGAAAATATCGCCGGCTGCGCAGGGCTTATCCCATACGTTCTTAAAACAAAAGTTACTTGTCAGCCACTTACAGGGGTCCAACATGGTCGGGGGTAAAGATTGCGGTGGTTGAATATGGACTAAACCCTATAACTTCTCATTCAGGGGTAGGTTTTGAATAACATTACCTTCCAGTCTAGCATATCAGAATTATACTCAAGAACAAAGACTATTAATTATAATAACAGACAGCTGTATCACTAAGGACTTCGTTGCGCCACTTCTTCCCAGCTAAAGCACTAGGAAGTGGCAAATGAAATTTTGGCGTTCAAAAAGTCTTTAAACTCAGCCTAGTTTTAATAAATGACTTTTAATTGGAACCCAGTTACTGAGTAGCACGATACCACGGTCCATCTGAAAACTAGAATTACCGTGAACCGAATTAACTCCTTGAACCTAATTGACGGCAAAATCAAAAGCCTTTTTGTTGAATTTTGTAAGCAGTTTCAAATTTCAATATTTTTAGACTGCATAATGTAAGCTTCTTCTATCAAGTAATACATTAAAGCTACGCTGAGCGTACGATTCAAGTAGCGGCTTATAAGATCAAAATAACTTACATGATCGAATCCACTGCAGTTTTGAGAGGCATACACTATAGCATTGCATACACACTATAGCATTTTATTTTATATTTAGTTTTTGCCAACAGCTTGACCCACTTAGTGGTCGAAAATTATCCCACGGAAACGTACTATAGGGATTAAAGGTATTATTTGATTTTACAAACTATAATGTATGTGCCAAAACATCCAAATCCCTTCAGTCGTTTTTGCGTGATTGAGTAACAAACATCTAAACACACATACTTTCACATTTATAATTTTAGTAGGAATCGTAGGAATTACCGTAAAACGGGGTGAACAGAGACTGCAGGGGTGAATCGAGACGAAACTTTAAAGTTGATTTTACTGTTGAAATTATCATCGTTTGTAGCCGAAAAGGACTCTGTGTTTACTGTTAAAATCCACTTTTACAGTTTCGTTTAAATTCACCCCTGCAGTCTCTATTCACCCCGTTTTAAAACGTAAAAAAACCTAGGTAATTGTAGGTACGAACCTACAATTTGAAAGAAAAAAAGTAAAAAGTGGTATTTTATTTAAAATTATTATATTTATGAAATTCGTCTCAGGGACAAGATTACCTATCTATTTCTAAAAAAATATTTAATTGTTGTCTAAGATATAATAAAACACAGCGATTGGAGAAATTATACTTTCATAGCATCATGTCTTACGGTATTTTGCTATGGGGACGGGCTGCGGATGTTGAGTCGATCTTTATTCTGCAAAAGAGGGCTGTCAGAGCCATTTACAACCTCCGCAGACGCGAATCTCTAAGGGAACTGTTCAAAACAATTAACATCATGACGGTACCTTCTCAATATATTTATGAGAACATTATGTATGTTCGGAAAAATCTACATCTTTTTAGTAAGATAAGTGACAGGCATAATTTTAACACTAGAAATAGGAACAAATTAGATCAACCACGTTTCAGATTGTCTAAAGTACATACTTCTTTTATGGGGTACTGTGTAAAATGTTATAATAAACTACCAGTCGATATTCTTGAACTAAGTGAAAATAAATTTAAGTCATGTATTAAACGCACACTATGTAGACAAGCGTATTATAAGTTAGATGATTATATCTTAGATAAAAATGCCTGGCTTAATGCTGGTCCTGCTCCACAGCCACCTGGGCTTACTAATTAACATTTTAATATTTGGAAGAGATGCTTCCCCTTTTTTTTATGTTTTCTGACATTACGAACACTTCTGTTCCTATTATTATTATTTTTCTGACATTGCGAACATTTCTGTTCCTATTTTTATTAATTTTGTGACATTACGAATTTGTTTTTGATTTTACTGAACCAAGTATTACTTATTAAAATTTCAATAGATACTTATTATATATTTTTCTTTCTTTTTGGAAGTCAAATTTTATGAATTTCTCAAATAGGATTGAAAATATAGTTTTGTATAATTTAGAAGCATTTTGTCAAATTTTTGTAAATGTGAGTACCATGCATCCTTATAATATGTTGTTTTGATGTACGTCGACTTGAAAAAACGTGGTAGTTGAGAGTATGTCATGCTCACTTAAATGTCTCACTGATGGTGGCGTGTGTGTTGGATCATTCGGTTCCCTAGAAAATGGTTGAGCTGGATGGTGCTGATCCATGCGTCAAGTTCGTGAACGGGCGCCGTCTGTTGAGACTGGTCATCTCTTATCTGCCATGGCTTATTTTGAATCTTAATTTTTTTTTATTTATTTTTTACATTATTCTCACATATAGAAGCACCAAGAAATGTTCCCAAAATTTTGTAATACCCACGATTTAAAAGAGTGTCCTTGGAGTTTCTTGCCCGTTCTTCTCCATAGAGATCTACGTTTTTGGAATGGGCACCTAGCTTCAACTTCGATTTTTGTTTGACTATTCAAAAGTGCCTGTGAAAGGCTTAATTGAAATAAATGCTTTGAGTTTGAGTTTGAGTTTGAGTTTATGATAACTGTATTTTATTTACCTCATAACATTTTTCTTCATTATTTTACAGCCAGAATTACTAAGTAGAAAGAATAAGGTGCGAAATATGTCACAGTTTCAGGTAAATAGGGGTTTTTCTTGTCTCATAAAATAACAAATTTTATGAAGATTAACGACCTGTTGGTATTTATTTATTTTTTTGTGTAACACTGGGCAGACGCTGACCTCAGTAAATTTGGTAACCTAACTCTTTTTTTATTTCAAATATTTTTATTTGAGCAGTAAATCGTTTTCCTTATTGTCAACTTTAATGTCTACCTACTGTCTACATAATTTAACATTAAACATGTGAAACATTACGAGGATATCGCACGATCTCCGGCGAGGCGGCGGGCCTCCTTGCCAGATTACCGCCATGGGTTCTGGAGGCAAAGGTCCTCGCGCAAATGTGGGAGCGGCGCGAGGAGGCCAAACGCCGGGGCGTAACTCCGCTGCCGCGGGAAATCGCGGCACAGCGAACAGAGCTTCAGCGTGATCTCATGGCGACATGGAGAGTGCGATTGTCGCAACCCAGTGCTGGGTACGCCACGATTGCGGCGGTTAGTCCCCTCTTTGAGGAGTGGCTTGAGAGGTGGCATGGCGTCCTCACCCTTCGCCTGACGCAGGTCCTCACCGGACACGGTTGTTTCGGGAGGTTCCTGTTTCGGATATGGCGGGAAGAAACGCCCGGGTGTTTCCACTGCGACGATCGCCCTGAGGACACGGTGGAGCATACGGTGGCGGTTTGCCCGGCTTGAGTGGAGCACCGCCGAGTCCTCGTGGAGGCAATCGGCGGCGGCGATCTCTCGCGTCGGACCTGGTCCAGGCCATAGTACGGAGCGAGAGTACATGGGTAGCCATCACTTCCTTCAGCGAAGCAGTAATGCACGCGAATAGGGAGGCGGCGCACGTGATGGAGAGGCAGTCTATGCGCCCTCACGGCCCTAGCTGCCGCAGGAGACGCCCTGGGCGTCGGTAATCCCAGGCTAATTTCCGGCCACCGTAGGCATGAGCTTGCGGACGGCGAGTAATGGGTAGCTCGCTCTCCGGTAAGGACCAAGCCCAAGTCGATGGCACGTTGTGTTCCACGCGCGCCTCAAAGAGATGCCAGCACAAAGTGACGGGCCCCGCAAGGGCCGATGCCTGCCAGGGGTGCGGGTTTGTTCGACAGAGATACCGCAGCCCCTGGCATACAGGCTACTGAGGGAACACGGGTGGTTTTTAGTCAGTAAAAGTCTGACATGCCCTCCTGCTCCACACAGAGCGGGAGAAGTTATTTGATGATTTCCCACCCAAAAAAATAAAAACACATGTGAAACATTCCTGAAAGTAGGTATCTAACGTAGATTTAATTAGGGAAAAAAATGTATTATAGTTTTAAGGAAATTGTGGGCAAAGCTACAACCAAATATAGACGTTCAAAAACGTTATCTTAGTTTAGTGGCTAAGGCCTCGCTTCTCATACACGAAGTTGTGGGCTCAAATCCGGACAAATACTAATGTGACTTTTTCACTTCACTTGTACTGTCTGAGTTCCTTGGATGTTACTTAACATCGGTGAAGGAAAACATCGTGAAGGAAACTGGATTTATCTTAAAATTCTACTAATATTATAAATGTGAAAGTTTATATACACGTTTGGATGTTTGTTACTCAATCACGCAATGGTGTGCGGCGGGTACAGCGACAGACTATAGCCTGTTGTTGCTTTAAGCAGCGCCATCTATCGACTCTCCACAAATCTTAAATCGATCAGACGATTACAGCGACATCTGCTACTGGAGTGGAGAGTTGCTCGCTCGCAACAGGTTCGAGAAAGGTTGGACCCCCGCGAAAAGACTTTAAAACCCCTGCGCTAGTGACATAAATGAAGAACTACAGGATCGTGCGTACGTTATTTTAAAAAGTGTACAAAACTAACAATAAATTTCACTGTTATTTGTTCCTACACGAGCCTTATTGAAGAAGCCCTGTCGACCCCTGTCTTCACTGCTAAAACACCTGTATTAACACAAAGGATACCTTTTACCCCGGTAGTACCTACGTTCCCGTGGGATAATTTTCAACCTACACACACAAGTTCGTATATTTGGATATTTAGATGTTTGTTACTCAATCACTCAGAAACGGCTGAATGGATTTGTATGAAATTTGGCACACAGATCTTTTATAACCTGGATTAACACATAGGACTTTTTATTCCGGTAGTACGTTCCCGCGGTATAATTTCCGACTACGACGTGGGCGAAACTGCTGGCAAAAACCCTAGTGGAAGTCTAAAATCGCCAATCTGATTTGAGTAAGCGTGGTTATCAATGCTCCTACCTTCACTGTATGATAAGATTAATTAGATTTTTGTCGATCAATATTTTTGTTTCGAAATTATTAATAGGTATTTTTATTTTTACTTAATTGATCTCATATTGCTTTTTTAAATTTTATTTTGCCTTGTGTGATCTCACGCTAATAGCAAGGTATACTTTCTCACGCTTATAGCAAGTGTTTTATTGTAATTGATTTTAGTTTAGTAATTTTTTTTCTGTTTCTTTAGTTAATGTTTTCCTGTTATGTAATACTTCTATGTATGTACCTCACTATGTTTTTTTTTACAATATTATTACTTGCCAATAAATAATAAATAAATAAAATTGACCTGCAGTATGACAATAGTTGGGCTGATATTATTTTAATATAACATAAATAGAACAGAATAAACATTATGTTTCGCTTTCAATTTATTTACAAAAGGTTCTGCTCAGTGCTCACATTTCTGACAAAGTATTTAACCATTCGAAATGACATTGAATTAATTATAGGCCACATATTAATCATGAGCTTACGGATGAAGACAATCATTTATCTGTCAGTATTGTAGGTGCTGTGACGCCTACGCTTCTAGGAACAAGTTGTAAAGGTTAGGGAAACTTTGATCGGAACACAGGTAGGAGTTCCAAAATGACGTCATTTGAACCTCAAAATGGCGGCAATGTATTAGAAAACTCACCCACTGGAAGCCTTCTACATTGAGTTACGATGATGCAAGAACAAAAGGGATTGGATAGTGATCGTTACATCTATCTATACTATAAATAAAAAGAAAAGTCCTGACTGACTCATCAACGCCCAGCCCAAACCCTTGGACCTAGAAAGTTGAAATTTTTCACAGAGGTTCCCTTTATAATATATACAAGGAATAAGGAAGGATTTGTCGAAATTCAACCCCTAAGGGAGTTAAATATGGGATGACAGTTCCGCGCGGGCAAAGCCGCTGGCAAAAGCTAGTATCTAATAAATTACTAATATTATAGACGCGAAATTACTAGTATTATAAACGTGAAAGTTTGTTTGTATGGATGTATGAATGTTTGTTAGTCTTTCACGCAGAAACTACTCAATGGATATAGATGAAATTTTGTACACAGTTAGATTATAACCTAGATTAACAATCAATTAATATAAACAATAAACACAAAGTCTTTTGAAATGACCTACGTAAGCTTACTGAGACAACGACGCGAAAATACTCTTAAATCGGGTATACTTTAAAAATAATGAGATAGTGTAAAGAGATTATTGGTATTAAAGACTGGCTATAAATAAAAGTTCTAAGGGAACCTTTTTTCACTGGCCATAAATAAAAGTAGAAAAAGAAAAAAAAGTTACAAATTATCGTTACTTCTTATCTCAGTGACTGAAAATAATATAATATTTAAAAATCTTGAAAGGCACATTTCTTAAGCAAAGGCACTTGATTTGCGAGAAATTGATACTAATATAGATGTTGAATCGAATTTACAGAGAAAATTCCCACAAAAATGTACCAACTAATTATCAGTCTCGAAATGAAAATCTCTTTAACTTTGACAATTCAATAATATCCATTGAGTTATACTTGCTATAGAGTAGCAAAATTTACAAACAGTGGAAGCAATAGATTCTGTTATATTTCTAAAATGGAAGGCATTGTTATTCCGAATGTATTACACATTAGGGTTCTGGACGTCAGTTAGCACATTACTTTATGCTGTACGGATTAGCGATTCTGCTCTAGCTATATACTATTGGATCCCAATACTATTGGAATGTCAGAAAGAACGCGGAACTTTGCGTTTTCATATTTGGCGATATTTTATTATTCCTTTGACATTGGGATCGTGGGCATTGTATTTTGGGCTTGAGGACTCATGTTTGATGGATGAGCAAGCCCCGTTTTGTGAGGTCTTGTGTTTCTACTTGAACTGACTGGGGTCTGGTGTAGTGAGATCAGCAACAGTATCTATTGTAGTTGATTTTGTGACAAGGTCAGCACTGTCGACAATTTTAAATAGATTTTTAGATTCAGTTTTTTGATTATGCCGTGTGTATTAATTATTTTCACTATAATTGACTCATGAAAAATGTAACTCATTAACCATTAGTTGCAGTTAAAAAAAATCCATTTATATTTTGCAGACAAAATATAAATTAAAGGATAGATACTGTAGCCAGAGCTACAGTACCTGCATGTATACATAACCCTCTTCAAAATTGGTATTGCAAGTAAAATTTATTTAAAGCCATTTGCATTTAAACCTATAAAGCCTGTATGTGTTGCTTCAGAGCGGTCCTCAAATACGAGTACTGCATTAACTATCGCAAAAAAAATCTCCTGGTCAGCTTTAAAAATAAAAGTACGAAAGTTAGTCGACTTACAGAAAACTTTACTCCTACCTTTCACTTATTTTTCCACAAAAACAACCCATCCAGTCCGTTAGCGTTAGGTCTGAACCTTTTCAAAGTTCAGTTACTTACTCTCATTAAAAACTTTGCACGACCATTTGAATAAGTGCGCTTTCACATTTTTTTTCGAATGAACCGAATGAAAATGAATGTTGTTTCGAGAATACAGTGTAGGAGCTTGTATAATGAATCCAGAGCGTTTGTTAAACTGATTTACGTAAACATTAGTACCACGCTACGGCGAATGTTAGGCGTACCACAAGGCTCGTACCTTGGCCCTGTCTGCGGTGTCACATAACAAGCTCCGCGACTCAATTTAAATGCAAAATGATATTTTGTCTAATGTTTTGTCGTTGGAATTTTAGTTTAATTAAAGTTTTAACTTTAGCGGTTTGCATTCCAGTGCTTATAAATTATTACGAATTCGTGCATGCATTTTGTTGTCATACAAATTCACAGTATGTTCTAAGAGCAAGTATCACACAGCTACATCTGAGCGTCTAAATTTAACAATCTGGCTGCAATATAATGTAGAATTGTGGCAGCGTTTGGGAGAGGTTCATCAAGTGAAGGACTTCAACAACCATTACTAGTAGTAGCAAATGACATTAGATTATTCCATAATCTAAGTTTGACGTTACAAAGAGCTTTATATGTCCTTCGCACTTCACGGAAGTGCACCCATGTACCTTTTTGGCTTCATAGGAGGGCGTTGTTAAACGACCTAAGCGTGACTTTACATGCCAAATTGCCAATACATTTTGTCAAAGATCCTTGTCCTTTTTTGGCCACCCGTACGCCACTAAGTGGTTCCCCCTCGATCTCCATAAACTTTGAGCTTTTTGGGTCAAATTTGAATTTCCAATAGAATGTGGGACCTGCAGACCGTGTAAATCATATTATTATACTGACGTTCTAGAGCAAAGATCAAGCCTAATAAACGTTATCAAGAGAAAATACGACTAGTGATAAAGTTTAAAGTGCCATTATAAGTAAGTTAAAACTGTGTGTTTATCGCATTGTATGAAACATGGGAAACAAAACATCAAACTGTCATTACAAAAAATACTTGTGTAAGTATTACATTGTAAATTGTCATTATATGACAGTGGGTAATATTCTATAATGTGGGAAATATAACCCTAAGAGATCGCAATGAGCACCATAACAGTATTAAATAGGGGGGGGGGGATACCCATACCTATTACTCGACTAGCTATTGAATTGTTATTAAACATAACTTTGCATTAAGGAAAATTATAATTAGCAAGATGATAACCGATGCACTAAAACTATAAAATACACATGGTTTTGAAATAATACTAATGCAATTACTTAATCAACACATTTACACTGGACAGCAATTAAATCGGGCCACCCGCTACCTTGGAACTCTGATTCGATTTTCTCAAAAAGTATAAAACATTACAACTATTAAAGTTATACCAAGAGAAAGTGCTTTTCATTGATTAAAATGACTATAAATTTCTTCTAAAATACTCTCAACTCAAATTGTAATCAAGCAACAAACACAATGCTAATGGTTTGCTTTTTTTGACTAGAGTTCTTGATTAGCGTTTTTTTTTTCTACAACGAGGGTAGTCGGACATTTCTTATCATTTATTTAGCAGTCGGGTAATAATAACAAAAACCATGACTACTGCACGACTATTTTCTAACCCATTTTTCTCGTCTTCCTCAGATCGACAATGTTCACCACCCAGCCGAACGACTCGGTCCTGATATATACTCCAGGTGACAATCAGACTGAGAGCGACTATACACCTTACGAGGAACGCTTGGAGACGTATCTGGTGCCAGTCCTGTTTGCCATCATCTTTATAGTAGGGGTGCTTGGCAATGGGACTCTGGTCATCGTTTATGTCAGGCACAGGGGCATGAGAAATGCGCCAAACACGTAAGTATTAATAACTTTTGATCTTTGTTGTAGTCTATTTTATCTTTGTTGATATCATTACGGTGAATTATCCATTATCAGATACCTACCGACAATTTGCCAACATTTATATGTGACTGATTCATGTAATGTAACCTGTCTAGAATAATGTCAATAATATTGTTATTCATTTGTACTGTAAGTAGAAAATTGAAATTGGCTTTAGTTGTATTAAAAACTCTTATTACTAGGCTAATCTATGTAGATTTACTGACTAAATAAATACAACTACTTTAGTTTACACATATCTGACGTCACGTGTAGTCACATGATAAAAAGGTCATAAATTAAGGAGCGCTATGGCGGTAAATTCAAAACAACGAGAGATGGTTTTTTTTTAATCGTTTTTAATTGAGAAAATGGATTTAAATAAATTTATTTTTATTTTTCTGTTAAATATCTCGTCCCAATCTTCAATACTGGTCAAGCCCGGCGCACCCTAAATGGCACGTTACAACAGAAATTAAATTGCGTCTCATTAGCCGGACTTGATAAGTTAAAATAGTATAAAAAATCCCCTGATTAACCGAGGAAGCCCAGAGTCCGGTCTCCACAAAAGTACTATGTTGTCCCCGTAGGTACTTTTGACCAGTTCGGTCCGGAAAAAATAGAACTAATGTGACAAGACGCAGCAACGCACTCAACAAACTTTAGTCTGCGTTGAGCGTTAGAGTGTGGCGTTCGTATGCACGACAATATCGATGACGCATGGAATCGATTAAAAAATTTTAAATCGAAAAATAACTCTGCAATAATACAACAAATTTTAATAACGTACTAATTACTGCTCAATATGTAGACTATCACATAATTCGAAAATTATATCAATCCGCTATTACAGCCGTGGTGGACCACGGGTGTAATAGCGGATTGATATAATTTAATCATCTTCATCGGCCTAGCCTTTTCCTAACCATGTTTGGGTCAGCTTCTAGTCCAACCGGATGCACCTAAAAACCAGTATTTAACATCGAGGGACTGTCTATCTGACGTTCACAACCCAGTTACTGGGTAACACGATACCCAGTAACTGGGTTGTAGAGGAGACTGGTGGTCAGACTTTCGGGTTTCTGAAGACCCGTATTAATGACTGTCAAAGATCCACGAATGAAATTTGGGACCAACGGCTTAACATGCTTTCCGGGGTTTTTTTTTTTGGGTGTGAAATCATCAAATAACTTCTCCCGCTCTGGGTGGAGCAGGAGGGCGTGTCAGACTTTTACTGACTAAAACCCACCCGTGTTCCCTCAGTAGCCTGTATGCCAGGGGCTATGGTATCTCTTTCGAACAATCCCGCACCCCTGACAGGCATCGGCCCTTGCGGGCCCATCATTTTTTGTGCTGACATCTCTTTGAGGCGCGCGTGGAACACAACGCGCCGTCGACTTGGGCTTGGTCCTTACCGGACATCGAGCTACCCATTACTCGCCGTCCGCAAGCCCATGCCTACGGTGGCCGGAAATAGGCCTGGGATTCCCGATGCCCGGGGCGTCTCTGTATCCTGTGGCGGCTAGGGTCGCGAGGGCGCATAGACTGCCTCTCCCTCACGTGCGCCGCCTCCTTCTTCGCGAGCATCACTGCTTCGCTGAAGGAGGTGACGGCTACCCATGCCCTCTCGGTCCGTACCATGGCCTGGACCAGGGCCGGACGCGAGAGATCGCCGCCGCCGATCGCCTCCACGAGGACACGGCGGTGCTCCGCCCAAGCCGGGCAGACCGCCACCGTGTGCTCCACCGTGCGATCAGGGCGATCGTCGCAGTGGAAACACCCGGGCGTTTCCTCCCGCCCTATTCGAAACAGGAACCTCCCGAAACAACCGTGTCCGGTGAGGACCTGCGTCAGGCGGAAGGTGAGGACGCCATGCCGCCTCTCAAACCACTCCTCAAAGAGGGGACTTACCGCCGCAATCGTGGCGTGCCCAATGCTTTCCGGGGTGGTATTACTAATTTTTAATTATTAATTTTTTTTTAAATGTTAATTTAAACTTTGTGCATAGTGAATTGAGTGTGTGAAAAGATTAATAATATATTTTCGTGGTCCAAATGTGGTAACTAAGTTGGTCAAAGCATTTTCTCTTCGTATTTTATGTCTGTTCACTGCATTTTCAAAGTTCCAATCAACTTTTAATACCTAACGAGCTGGTTCAGTAACTAGCCAAGTTACGTCCTGTCCCTTATTAGTCCCATTCGTTAGATAGTTTCCCATATGGAATGTGATATTATCGAACATATCTCTTTCCCGATTATTCGCAACTTTGGAGGTTGAAAGTTCTCCCTGTGTCTTCTGAAATTTGCATGTAGGGTTTTAATTACCTAGTTGTTATCCTCTTTTGTTTCATATAATTAATAGCTTTTCCCATTGGCTTCGCCCACATGGAGCTCGGAAATCATCCCAGGGGAACGCACTATTGGGATAAAATGTACCCTATGTTATCTAGGTTACAAACAATCAATCCGTTCGGCCGTTTTCGCTTGATTAAGTAATAAACATTCAAACTTTCACATTTATAATATTATCTAGCTGACCCGGTGAACTTCGTACCGCCATATTTTATTTCTCCAGTCGCGACCGAGGAAATATAACCCGGTAAAATCAATTCAGTTGGATTTTTCAATAATTTCACAATAATTCTGAAGTCATTTATATGTATTTTTTAAATATTCCTATTTACAAACCTTGTCCTGACAATAAGGAACACATAAAAAAAGAAATCCAATTTGGTGCGGTCGTTCTGAAGTTATGCGCGTACATACATTACGGCAATTCATTTTAAAATTATAAGAAGATAGGAAGTAGGATAATTATCCTATTGTAGAAGTAGGATATGATGATGTAAAAGCTGTCATCTTATTATTGTCAAAAAGATAGCCTCTATAACAGCCACATTGGTCGATCTTCAAGGTTAAGCAACGCTATGGTAACTGTTCAGGTGCTTTTTCCTAACTACAGTCTAATCGGATGCAGCTGAATAACAGTAATTTAGAAGGAGTAACTACTTACGTAATGACTGTCAAAAATTTTCGAATGATAGCCGGGACTAATGTTCCAAAGCACGAGTGGTTTTTTGTTTCGTGGCTGGGAAATCATCAAATAACTTCTCCCGCTCTAGGTGAAGCAGGAGGGCGTGTCAGAATTTTATTTATTTATTTATTTATTTTATTATTTATGTACACACAGTAAAATACATAGAAGAGACAGCATAAACAACCAATGCGTACAAAGGTACTGCTTATTTCTTTAGAAATTTCTTCCAGCAGACCTGCGAAAGGAGAAATGAAAAAGAAATGTAGACAATAGTGTGTGAGAACAAGGAGAGAAAATATGAATATGTGACGTCTTAAACTAAAATATACTTACACATATAATGCAGAAAATTTACATACTTATACTTAAATAAATACATAATGATAAAATATATAACTATTATATATATGTGCATATTTATATACATACACAATTAAGAGGAAAGGTAATGCTCTTTTACTCGACATTTGAATGTGGAAATAGTTTTTAAGTCACGAATGCTAGGCGGAAGTGAGTTCCACAATCTTACAGCATGGACAGAGAAGGAATAAGAATAATAACTAGTTTTATGGGGATGGGACTTAAGGAGGGATCTAAGGTGTGATCTACACGGTGCGTCACTAGGACGAGCGTAAGAAAAACGCTCACGCAGGTAGGAAGGATAAGAAGGGTTGTGTAGGATGTTGAAGAGGAGACATAAAATCCGAGTGTTCCTGCGAAGGCGGATTGGGAGCCACTTGAGTTCCTTGCGAAGATGAGAAACGTGGTCATACTTTCGAAGACCGAAAACAAAGCGAATGCACAGGTTTTGCAGGCGCTCAAGCTTGTTTAATAGCTCCTCAGTAGCATCCAAGTAGCAAGCGTCGGCATAATCTATAATCGGCTGAATAAGTGTTTGTGCCAAAGAAATTTTAGTCTTCAGAGGCAGGAGACTTTGAAGGCATTTCAACGAATGAGATGAGAAATGTACCTTTCGACTGACCTCATTGACCTGAGCACGCCACGAAAGATTGGAGTCGATAACTACACCCAGATCTTTAGCGGTTTCAGTATAGTCAATGCGAACACCATCGAGATATAAAGCAATACAAGGACGGTAAGGGACTTATTCTCCATTGCCCAGCGGATGTCGTCAGTTACTTTAAGAAGCGCGGTTACAGTACTGTGACCCGAGCGAAAACCGGATTGGAAAGGGGAAATCAACGAGTTTGACGCTAAGAAACATGATAGTTGTCTATGAACTATGTGCTCAATAACTTTAGATAGGAATGGAAGAATAGAAATAGGTCTAAAGTGGATTAATAAAGTAGGATTATTCGTTTTGGGTAAAGGTATAATATGAGCCTGTTTCCAAACTGACGGAAAGGAGCAAGAAGAAAATGAGTGGTTGAAGATGTGAGTGAGAACAGGAAGTAACGAGGAAAGGATAAGAGTTATCATTCTTGAGCACAACTTATCATTACCGACTGCTGAAGAAGTAATTGCAAGAATAGATTTCTTAACGTCATCCTCAGTAACACCGCTAAGCTTAAAATTAGAACATTGTGGTAACGGCAAATTAGCAAGACCCTCTAGTGTCGCAACTTTGACAGACGGATCAAGAGAAAAGGGAAGGAGAGAGAAGTGCTTATTGAGATCATTGAGATTCACATCCTTACACTGATTGGCAGGTGACTTGCCTATACCTACAGATTTCAGAAATTTCCAAACGTCAGAAGAATTGCGGTTATTGAGTTGGTCGTGAAAATAGCGTCTCTTAGCATCTTGACACAGATGACTGCAGCGATTACGTAAGGATTTGTAATAAGACAGATTCAGCTCTGACGGTCTGCGCTTATATCTGCTCTTAGCTTTATCCCTGCGAGCCATAAGTTCTTTAATTTGCAGCGTTATCCATGGAGCAGGGTTATGCCTCACTTTGACACGTCGCATAGGAGCATGCTGATCATATAAGTCGAGAATGGTTGCATTAAAATAGTTCACCTTATCCTCGATGTCATCCTTCTCGACCAGAGGAGTCCAGTTGAGATTGCTAGCATCACGCTGCAAAGCCTCTAGATCTATGCCCTTGTAGTTACGGAGATATAAAAGTTGGGATTTACGCTTGGGAACACGGATACGATACGAGAGATAAATGAGATCGTGGTAAGAAAAATTAGCCGTAAGTTGACCATGGTAAGAAACATTATTAGGAGAGGAGACGATCATAAGATCTAAACAAGAGGGTGTACAATTAGGAAAATAGTGTGTTGCTGAAAGAGGCAAAACTTGAAGATTGAAGGAAGACAATAGTGAAAGGAGCTTATGAGAGCGAGAGTCATTTTTAATCAAGCAAGTGTTAAAATCACCCATTATAATAACGTGTTTGTACATAGGGCAAAGATCACTGAGAGTGGAGTCGAGGGAATCGAAGTAGTCAATGTGAAGATTAGGACTATAAAGCACTGCTAGCAAAACTTTTGTGTGATGAACAGTAATTTCAAGAAACAAGTATTCAGCCGACTCAGAATACCGTGAAGGAGATGAACTGACCACCCTGTAGGGTAAATCAGCACGCAAGTACATAGCAATACCTCCTCCACCTTTGCCGGTCCTATCGTTGCGGATCAAGACGAAGCCGGGGAGTGAGTATTGAGTAGAGAGGAGAGACGGCTTCAAAAAGGATTCCGATATCAAGAGCGCGTCCAGGTGAGCACTACTAAATGATGCCAGAAGGTCAGAATAGTGACCAGGAACACTCTGAGCATTTATATGAGCTATATGCAGATTTTTAGGGTCATTGGAGAAAAGAGAAGATAGTTTATCATGCAAAGTAAGAGGTAAGGAAGAATCACTGTCTGCACTAACAAAACTAGTAGAAGAAGAGCACGAGAAGAAGCTGTCGTTGAGATCAGCTACATCGTCCATGAATATGCCTTAATTATAATATAAATACAAAAATAATATAAATATCTTAACAACAAAAATAAATTTTAAAATATCGTAAGAACTAAAACTAAAAATTACACTAACAATTAAAGATTTTCCTTTGAGAAAAACCTCCCCCACTCGCTGGTATATTGGCAGAAATTTTACAATAATAACCGAGTTACACAACAACAAGATCAATCATAGAAATTTAAACACATTAAAATGAAAACATCGCACTGTACGTAGAATGGAACGCGACACAGTGGCGAATGTTACGGAGCACTGACACTGACAGCTGTCTACATCCGTCACATTGTCAATTTGACAAAACATCTCTCGACCCGTAAGCCATAAAAATTAAACATTACGTTGCATACCGGCAATAATAAAAATAAAAGTGAACTGATTAGCAGTGAGACGTTTTAAATAACTTATTTAACTACCAGCCCAAGAAGATTATTATCATGCAAAACGGCCAAGTTGAGAAGTGAGTTAAATGGACTGACAAAAACAATAACAACGAATAAGTTACTTGCGCAGACGCGTCTTCCTCGTTCTCTTTACATCCAAGGTTGCAGCTTTAGGAGATACAAGTCCTTCGGATTGCGCAGAATCCTCGGTGTCGACTGAAGAAGACGGGAATTTGACCATCAGGTCGTGAAGTTCGTCCGCCGTTTCGATCTTCCGTCGGGATTTGTCTGGGCAAATAACAACAATCTTGCCTTCCATGGACCAGCAATTTGGCATACCGAAATGCTTATGAGCAGCCGCAAACACCCGATGCCGAACTTGTGTCAAGAACTCGGAGATGGTGATCCCGGTACCCTTGAGAGCTTTCTTGCTTTCCCACACCAGTTGCCGATGCTCCATTTTGAAGAATCGTACTATTATGGGTCGGGCCTTCTGCTTTGAGAATCCGAGTCTATGACAAACATGAATAACATTCTTTTCCCTACATACCTCTGGCAATTTAATTTGGTTGGATATGATGTTGTGAACCACATCAAGTAACTTTTCGTTATCCTTCTCCGGAACACCATGGAACAGCAGGACCTTTCTTCTCATGATGGTTTCATGTCTATCGAACCCAGCAGCTAGCAGCTCAATTTGAGTTTTTAATTTGGAGAGTGCTTGACAGACAAACTGCTTAAACTCTGAAAACTCATGTGCAATGGATGCAATGTCTGGTGAAGCTGAAGTGGTACCAGTGGTAGCCTGCTGTAATTTTGCCTCGTAATCCTGCATTCGGGAGCCAAACAACTGCTCAAGATCCACCAAGCTGGCAGCAAGTTTAGTGTCCATGTTTAGAGTGTGAAAGTGAACCAGGTACTAGTGCCACAGACTTGATAACAATAGATAGCGGGTGTGGGGGGGTCTACTATTTAATTTACTGATTTATTTCATTAATAAATATAAATTATAATTTTTATAATTATTTTAACAAGAGCACACAAAAAAAATATGTTACTTCTATGTCTACCCACAAAGGAAAAACCCCCGCTCAGGATGGAGCAGGAGGGCGTGTCAGACTTTTACTGACTCAAACCCACCCGTGTTCCCTCAGTTTCCTGTGTGCCAGGGGGCACGGTATCTCTTTCGAACAGCCCGCACCCCTTGCAGGCATCAGCCAAACACGAGTGGTCTCGCTATGTTGTGGATGGTATTCAACTGCATCCGTTTAGCCTGGAAGCCGTCCCTAATTAAAAGAAATTGCTTCGATGCTTCTATGAGCAGCATAGTTACAAGTTTCTAACATTACTTAAAGCAATTTCAGAATCATGCTAGGACAGTTTTTTTTTTGGGTGGGAAATCATCAAACAAATTCCCCGCTCAGGATGGAGCAGGAGGGCGTGTCAGACTTTTACTGACTAAAACCCACACGTGTTCCCTCAGTAGCCTGTGTGCCAGGGGCGACGGTATCTCTTTCGAGCAACCCGCACCCCTGACAGGCATCGGCATTTGCGAGCCCCATCAGTTTGTGCTGACATCTCTTTGAGGCACGCGTCAAACATAATACGCCGTCGACCCGGGCTTGGTCCTTACCGGACAGCGAGCTACCCATTACACAGCCGTGTCCGGTGAGGACCTGCGTCAAGTGGAAGGTGAGGACGCCATGCCATCTCTCATGCCACTCCTCAAAGAGGGGAATTACCGCCGCAATCGTGGCGTGTCCAGCACTGGGTTGCGATAATCGCACTCTCCATGTTGACATGAGATCCTGCCAGAGCTTTGTCCGCTGTGCTGCGATTTTTCGCGCCAGCGGAGTTACGCCCCGGTGTTTGGCCTCCTGGCGCCACATCCGGATGTGCGCGAGGACCTCAAAGGTCCTCGCTCCAGATTCTATAGCGGTAATTCGGCAAGGAGGCCCGTGGTATCCCCGGACCATCCGGATGGCCATGACCCTGTAGGACGCCTTCAACCGGCATGCTGGTTGGCGCCTCAATGTAGGCGCCCACATCGGTGTCCCCTGTAGGGCCACCGTCCGCACGTCCCCTGCGTAGAGCCTCCGACAGGACGTAGAGCCTCCGGCAGGAAAGTATGTATGCGATGCTAGGACTTGAATTTGAATTTGAATTTGAATTTGACAGTCTTACACAACATGATTACAGATTCTAGTTTCAGCCTGTTGATCAAAATCAAAATAATTTTATTTCATATAAACCTGCATGGGCACTTATGAAACGTCAGAAGCTACGAGTAGATGCACGGTTCCAAAATGTTGTTTCCTTTGGAGAAGAGCCGGCAAGAAACTCCACGGTTATTCTTTTAAAAATGATTGGCTTTAACAATGTTTTCAGAGATAAAATGTATGGGAGGACTCAGTACATCATAAATCATTTCTGACACCAATTATTATGTTGCCATATCGCTTGCATATTTCATGCAACGCGCAACGTAACAAGCAAGCATCCGGTTTCCGATACCATACTCGTACAATAACGATCCATAATAATTCTTCCTTTTTCCAGTACATTGTGGTTAACATATGGCCGATTCCTATAATTTGCGGACAGTTGAAGGTTAAAATTGACGTGTGTGTGTGTGTGTATGTGTGTGTGTGTATGTGTGTGTGTGTGTATGTGTCTGTCTGTAGCATCGTAGCTCCCGAACATCATCATCGTCATCAGACCAGCCGAAAGACGTCCACTGCTGGATATAAGCCTCCTCCAAAGGGGGGGATTTGCCATAATCGCCACGCTTGGCAAGCGGATTGGCGATTGCAAAATGGTAGTCAAAAGCATAGAAAACGCTGCTGCCCATTCTCTAGTAAGTCCCTTAGTCGCCTTCTACGACACCCACTGGAAGAAATGGGATGGTGCTATTCTTTCATGTGCGGCACCACACGGAACAACGGCTCCCGAACGGATGAATCGATTTTGTTTTTTTTTGTTTTTACACCCTGTATTTCCTTTAGTATTATACCGTATTCAAACATTAGTATTAATTCATCTTTATTTTTCCTTATCGACCCGGTTGGTGGCAAAAGATGTTGACTGCCTCGTTGGTCTAGCGCAGGGTTTCCCAAATAAAAACCACTATAACTTCAAATTCAATTAATGATTGTGAGCTATAATAGCGGAGATTGAGTGGATTTGCGGGCCTCTTACTGCCCCCATTTAGGCCTGCAACGCCCACAAGGGGCGTTATCGCCCCCTTTGGGAAAGGCTGGTCTAGCGGTTGCAAGATATGTTGCTGATCACGAGGTCCTAGGCTTTATTCCAAGGTCGGGCAAAGTGTTAAGCAACCCGGAGTCTGGATTTGTGCCCCGTTGATGGCAATAGGCTCGCCCCCTATTACATGGTACTCATACATAACTGGGGAAATGTGGGTGTACCATAGGTTCACCTCTGCTCAACACTTTGGGAAAACAAGGCGTGATGTTATATTGACGGCAATAGGCTCGCCCCCCATAACATGAGACTGTTAAAAAATTAATTATATATATATCTATATTATTCTATTTATACTCTCCATGTACAGGTCTATATACATTTTATACAGGCACCTATGTCAATATTTACACTATTCAATATATAATAGGTTTGTTGTAACCTTGAAACGTTATGTCCCCAGTAGAATCAGTAGTATTCGCCGGCCGAAACATGTCCTCTCCGACCCAGATGACCCCATCACTGTTCTCCAAGAAAAGAATAGGGCCACCAGTACAGCACACAAACACAAACGACGACCGTCCTACCGACCTCGCCGCCGAGGTCCTCGCGCCCCGCGAAGACTCCCGAGTAGCGATCAGACCCCCGACCGTCCCTTGCTCGTTGATGCGCCAGCCCGCGCCGCAGCTGAGCCAGTAGCTTTAAATTCCCCGTATAATAATCATGAAAATAATATCTTGATCCAGCCTGTCCCCAGTAGTACTAGCTGCCCCCCCCCCCCGCCAGCGACTCCCTGAGCCGAGGTTCGTACCCCACAGGGGGTGCCCTCAGTGCGCAGTCGTTTTAGGTTTAAGTAGGTTTTACGCCCTGGCTGGAGGCTTTTAGAGTTCTAAAAACCTTCACAGGAAAGTCCGGTTGAGCAGTCACGGCCTCTCAAGGTCAACTGCGAGATGCCAATATCAAAAAAAAAACCTTGAAACCTGATCATGTTCAAAGTCCATTACGTGGCCTTTCTCACAAGTGCAAACACGACTATGATACGATATTCCATTATGGAATGCCAGACCCTATCTTCCAGCTTCATCATCAGACCTTGAAACTTAATCGTGGTCAAAGTCCATTACAAAACTTTTCTAAGAAATCCAAAACAGCTATGATACGATTTTCCATCATGAAGTTTCAGTTCATATCTTCCGGCTCCATCATCAGATCAGTTCGACAGTACCATATTATTGTATTGTCATCAGAACTACATATAGCTGCCAATCTTCGTTACGCTATGACCCTTGAAAGATGGTTAAATTACTTACCTTAGATTCCATTACATAGTTAAGTAGTTACATACAGGTCGACCTAATAAAAGCGTGTTTATAAAAAATGCGAAATGTGGGTGCATGTACATATTACACCTACATAATCTCAATAGGCTCCTCGCGTAGTCGAGTTGGCGCTCAGCAGGTATTATTAGAATTGTGCCCGTGCTACGACATCGGATATTGGCATACAATTTCATTCCAAGGAAATAACATGGCAAAAAACCTAAAAATATTTTGCCTAGTCCCAGGAAAAAAAAAACAAAACAAAACCAACCACTATCTATTACTTAAATTTCCGCGAAACAGTCATCATAATGTTTAAGTAGTAAAACTATAAATTATCTATTACAAAATAAATGATTCATCAGACAGGAAATTAGATAATGCCCTTTAATTAGTAAAATTAGGATAAATTCTGTTATGTTCGGTACCTATAAACAAAATAGTTTTGCTAAATAATGGTAGCATTTTTATTTCCAAACTGCGCACTTTTTGGGGAGCCTTATGTCCAGCTGTGGACGTCTTTCGGCTGATATGATGATGTGTTCGGGAGCTACGATGCCACAGACAGACACACACACACAGACAGACACGTCCCGTCGTTTTTGCGTCGCGAGTTAAAAAGACATATCACATAGCCGTCAACTACGCTGATCTGCATCTGCACATCAAACTAAGAAACATTGCACAAATTAATATTTTTGCGATTGTGCGCAATATAACGCACGCAAAACATTGTGCATATGGGTGCGTGTAACAATGGTAGCATTTTTGTTTTTAAACTGGGCAAATAAACAGTTTCGTAACCTAACTTCACATGTAACAGCTACTTCCAAAGCGCGAAGGTGTCCATTATTGGTAAAGATGAAAGAGTCTTATTTTTAACCTACAACTGTCCATAAATTATAGGAATCGGCCATATAACCACAATGTATTGGAAAAAGGAAGAATTATTATGGATCGTTATTGTATGGTATCGGAAACCGGATGCTTGCTTGTTACGTTGCGCTTTGCATGAAATATGCAAGCGAATATGGCAGCATAATAATTGGTGTCAGAATTGATTTATGATGTACTGAGTCATCAATAAGCTGAAACTAGAATCCGCAGTTATGTTGTGTGAGACTGTCCATGATTGTGCGCAATATAACTCACGCAAAACATTGTGCATACGGGTGCAGGTAACGGTACAGGGCTCAAGAGGGTATTAAAAGGTGTGTTTTATCATTCAAAACTTTTCAATCCGATAGTTTTTCCCTTGCTGCCCGCTACCAGCGAGGCCCTAAGCCGAGAGCCGTACCCCACAGGGGGTGCCCTTAGCGAGCAGTCGCTTTAGTTTTAAGTTTTTTAAGCCCTGACTGGTAATAATAATTTATTAGAAATACCACAGGCAAGTCCGGTTATGCAGACGACAACCTCATAGGTTGAATTGCGATTTGTCATTTCCAAAAAAAAAAAAAAAACGTTAAAATAATGTCAGCAGAAGTTGGAATTTTGACCTTCAATATCTCCGTATTCAAAAGTTTTACACGTAATAGTCTAAAACAAAAAACAAAAAAATGATTACGGTGACTCCCGGCTTCGTTAAGCGTCTTTTTACACCCGATATACAGGAAAAGTTTTTATCCAGTTCGCAAACTGTAACCATGAATTCAGCATATCATTCTAGACCCCCTAGCGCAAAAATTTTTCGCCAGTTATACAAAAACAGCTGTTTCATAGAAAAGTGCAATACCTACGCGGCGAAAAATTTCTGCGGTGCTTCATGGTTAACATTTGCGCACTGGATAAAAACTTATCCGGTATTCTATCTTACATATATGTATATATTTTATTTTACCTTTGTGCAAACTAACAGAGGCTCCCAGAATCACTAGTTCTTTTTCACTTGTTAAAAATAATCAAACAATTTTCATTTTAATGTTAATTCATTTCGTTCCCAGGTACATATTCTCGCTAGCCTTAGCTGACTTGCTCGTGATCCTGATATGCGTGCCATTCGTCTCAATAATCTACACACTGGAATCATGGCCGTGGGGGGAGGTAATATGCCGTATCTCCGAAGCAGGCAAGGATGTCAGCATCGGAGTTTCAGTCTTCACACTGACAGCTTTATCAGCTGAAAGATACTGCGCTATTGTAAATCCATTTAGAAGGCTCCAGGTGAGTAAATTAGATTTTAAAAACGTCGTATATCGATATAAAGGTAGGCGGATTTTAACGATTTGAAGGATCGGTTTTCTGGAAAATGAATGTCTTATTCCGGGATGGGTTTCTGTAGCTCAGCTTTTGAAATTGAGTGTTATAAAAATGACCACGTTTTTAGATTGATTTCATGCTTTTTATTTGGTTGATTACTAATGATGATTGTTAAAATCGTTAGAGCATTTTATACTCGCGCTTTATACAGGGTCAGATTAAATAAGCTAGCAAAACTTTAGCCACGCATTGGGTATCGTATCGAAAAATGTTTCACCTTTCGGACTGTAACGGGGCAGCTGTTTTTGTATTTTTTTCATAGAACTTAGATATTTTTTAAGAATTTCCAAAAAGCATAACATAACAGTCGTGTAGTTGGCATAATGTTCTTGTAACATTGTCACTAAAAGTTTTGAACAAAGTTGATTGATGAAAAAATATATGTTATTTTGTTTCATTAGTATTACTATTGACCCTGTATGCATTATTATCAGTAGGCCGTAGAAAACCGATTATGCATTTTTTTCAATGTTCCTCATTCCAAATTAGTTCAAAGACGTTGCTTCTTCGACATTTTTCTAGATCTTAAACCCGAACTAACAAAAATTTGTTTATTTTCATGTCATTTCTGTCGAGAAGATCAGAAACAGTAAAGTAAGTCTTCAGGGACATCTTGCTTAGCTTATAAGATGACAAGGATTTAATTAATTGAACAGACACTATTACCATTTACTTCATGTTGTCATTTTGTTGCTTTTATTAAAATCTCACTTCTAAAATCTTTATTAAAATATTGTTTTTGTTTACAATATCTTGCCTGGAGCAAGCTGACAAATTAATCTTGTCTATCATTATTATCCTTATCTCTCTAGAGACTTAAAGAAAATGTCTCCGTAGCAACGTTAAAATCCGAGAGAATACAAAAACATTTAAAAAAGCTTTATACTGGAAATTTCGTGTTGATAGAATTAAGGCTTCTTTAAATAGACGCGACACGACAGCGCGAAGCGGCATTTGTAGAACAATTTCCACAGAAATTGTTCTACGAGAGTTGTGACCCGCCTATTTGTGGGAGCCTTTATCTTAAGATTTTCCCGTAACCAACACCGTATTCACACAAGTAGGAGGGCGATTTAGTAACCTATGAGATGGTTAAGGGGTGATTCTGATTAAAGTCATAAAAAATTTACTTTGACAAATCATAACTAAATCTCCTTAAATAAAGTCGTTCAGTATGAAAAATAGAATCACAACCTTATTGCTTGCAGGTGACAAAAACACCATTCTGTATCTTGAACACATTGGGATTCAGAAAGTCGACATGACGTTTTGACACCAAAACGTGAAAGTCATTCATTCAAATGATCATTACACGAACGGTACGCGTCAACGGCATCCTGCAGCCGCCGACATGTCTAATGCTGCCGCCAACGCGTCTATGACTGTCGAAGATACGTCCCGTCTCGACGGCAGCTTCTTCTGCCGTTGAGGCGTGCCGCTCATGACGCGTATACGCACTAAATCATCAAGAAACTATTAATCTGAACTTTTACAGTAATAATTCCAAAAATAAATAAAAGCAGATCTGGCTAGGTACTATCATACTTTGTCTACACAGCTTCACTAATAAATCTTAACTCAAATTAAACACGTCTCAAGTACCCTACAATCTTAAATACAAAGTGTGAACAAACACACGTGTAACTACTAACTAGTTAGTTTATAGTTTAATAGCTCATAGTCGACTGAAGTTTGACTGACTTGGAACTTTGTTACAGCTTCGCAAACTTCCGCTGGTTTGCGCGACGTTCATATGGGCAGCTGCGCTTATCTTTGCTGCGCCGGCGGCTCTGTTCTCAAGCACAGTGACGATGCAGCTACGGCCTAATGTCACTATAGTTTTCTGCACGCCGTTCCCACCTGGTTGGGATAACTATCCGAAGTAATTTGAACATTTTATTTTCTAGATGATAAGACTGTTTCTAAACCCCCATAAATTAAGTGGGGTGTATAAGTTTAACGTGTGTATCTGTTTGTCTATCTGTGGCATCGGAGCTCCCAAACGGCTGAACCGATTTTCAATGTTTTGGTTTTGTCTGAAAGTTGACTTAATGGAGAGTATTATTAGCTATGATTAAAGAAAATCTATTCATCCGTTTGAAGATTTAGCTGTTATCCAGTTCTAGGTAATATTTTAATCAAAGCATCGTCGCGTCGGGGGACAGTCAATGAAAATGCCAAACAGACGATGCCCATCAATAATGAATGTATGGTATTGAAGAAACGAAATAATTATAAATATAATAGTACATTATGGTACAAGTGTGTAACGTTGGTGATTATCGCTGAGGCGCCATTGAGACCCGAGCCGTCAGGCGAGGGTCTTAAGAGAGCCGAGGACGATAATCATCAATACACACGTGTATCATACGACGTTTTTCAACACACTTGCGAAGAAAATAATACTAAATCATCATCATCATCATCATCCATCATCATCCATCATCATCATCCATCATCATCCATCGTCATCCATCATCATCCATCATCATCATCCATCATCATCCATCGTCATCCATCATCATCCATCATCATCCATCGTCATCCATCGTCATCCATCATCATCATCTATCATCATCCATCATCACTCATCATCCATCATCATCATCCATCATCCATCATCATCCATCGTCATCCATCATCATCCATCATCATCCATCGTCATCCATCGTCATCCATCATCATCATCTATCATCATCCATCATCACTCATCATCACCCATCATCATCCAGCATCATCCATCATCATCATTCATCATCATCCATCGTCATCCATCATCATCCATCATCATCATCCATCATCATCCATCATCACCCAGCATCATCCATCATCATCATCAACATCGTTTTTAAGAACAAAGCAACTCAAACAAAAAACAACCTATAACTCACTAAGAACAAAGCAACTCAACCAATTCTATAACTCACTAGTGAATAATAGTAATGAAAAAGTCACAGTTTGATAATAGGTGTCATTATGTGCCTAACTGTAGTGAAATTAGAGCCATTTTATGAGCAAGTGTGTTGAAAAATATATTATTTTATTTTTAATTTATTTTTGAAAATATATTTTAGGTGACATCTGGCGTGGGTGGCTAGAGAGTGTAGACCTTTATGGATGATGAAAATATTGTTAAAGCCAATTATTTTAAAAAGAGTAACCGTGGAGTTTCTTGCCGGCTCTTCTCCATAGGAAACAACAATTTGGAACCGTGCACCTAGCTTCTGACGTTTCCTAAGTGCCCATGCAGGTTTATATGAAATAAAAATATTTTGTTTTTGATTGACTTTATTAAAAATAAAAGCCTGATTTTTTTATTCTCAATAAATTAAAGGGTTTGCGACACTGCACACCATAAAAGTGATTTTTGAACGAATTCTAATGCAGATATTATGCAGTGTTATACAAATAGTTCTGACCTCGCCAATTCAAACGCCTGGTAAAACTATTCATGCAATTACATTCGGCATGCGAGTTTTTACTGAGGTTACATTTTGAATTTTATGCATCTCATAGCATGTTGCCTCATAACTTTATTGCATAAAATTCAAACGTACGCATTTCTGGAGTTGTCGATTTCCTCACAAATAATTAACTTCGTGCGAGTCATAATTTTAAAGAAAATAATATAATTATTATTTAAATGTGTCTATTCGCCCGTTTCGGGCAAGGAAATACGTGTGAATGGTAAATTTTTAAAGTGGGGCGATATTACAAAACATTCAACGGAAATTACTTGAAAGCCAAAAGAAAAGTCAGTATTACAACAGCGATTCTTTATAAAATTCTCGTGGAAATAGTGACGTATTTGATCGATGATTATCTCGATATTGAATAATCGACTCGGCAACAAACTCATTTAGGTTACTACTTACTTGCTACATTTTCTTGTTTAATTACTGTACAAAATATGTTCTAGTATAACAGGCAGTTACTAGATTATATTATTAAATCCGTTGAATATTTGGATCAAATTAATTTTCCGTTATAATTATTATTATGTAGGCCTGAAGTAAGATGATAATATTGTAATTTTGGGATCAGATTTTAATAAGGAATATTCGTAATGAAAATATTTACTTCTTAATCGTGTTAATTTATGTATTTAAGTAGCTAAGTTACTTTGCAAAACAAAAAGGTTTTTTTAAAGCCTATATATGCTGTCCCATTTCTGGTCAAAGGCGTCCAATTAGTCTTTCCAGGAACTCTTCCAGCACCGTTTGCGTGCACAGGGGCAATTCTCGGAATTTTAAGAATTTTGTTTTATAAACGATAATATCTGGATGACCGGTTCGGTTTTTTTTTTTGTTTGACGTTTTCTAGAAATGAAGCCTAGCTAGATCGATTTGTCGCCCTCGAAACCCCTACATAAAAAATTTCATGAAAATCGTTGGAGCCGTTTCTGAGATTCAGATTATATATATACATATATATACAAGAATTGCTCGTTTTAAGGTATTATTAGATATTATTTAAATAACGTTTATGAATACAACATTTTCCGAGTCCAGTAAAATTCGATACGTTTTTTAACTTTAACTTAAAAGAAAATCAAAGGTTTTATAGGCTTATTGAGCAGGTTAACTAATGAATTTCCTTCGATAAGCTTTTTTATGAATAAGACCGTTAGTATTTCGAACTTCAACACAATTAAAAAAAGAACATTGTCTTGAAATTAATTAACTACTGGTATGCAAAATAAACAACACAACTGTGTGTCAAAATTTGATGACCAAAGCACAGGTCATAATTTATTCAGCCTCATATTATGTCAGTGCAGGTTGCTCTTGAAATGAAAATGCGAAGTGTCTGTAGAACTGTTTTATGAAAACTCTGCTTTTCAGCAAATGTAAATTTCAAAATAACTTCAGCGAGCGATGGTACTGGATAAGTACTGTTACTGAAGAGTATATGCCCTGCATAGTTTGTGGTATGCAACCTATTTAGTAATTATAAAATAATAGCATAGGTACAGTTATGAGACAAACGCTAATTCAAGTTTAAAAAGCCAAAAAAAAAAAAAACAGAATTAAGTGTTCGATAAGAAATGCATACTTACTACGTACGTAATGAGAAAAATGAACAAGCTCTCTCATAACTTAACGTAGCACATTCGCAATCGACGAAAATCATAAGTAAGTCATTGCAATGTGATCCTTATCTCGGATACGTAAGGAATTAATTAGACTGATTGTTAAGAGTTTTTACTCCCGGAAAATATGCTAAATTCTAATTTACAATAATGAGATAGGAGTTGCAGTACAAAGACTTATTAATGGCTACCTCGTCCCGTGTGGTGTACGGGCGTAAAAGAATAGCACCATCGCATTTCTTCCAGTGGGTGTCGTAGGAAGCGACTAAGGAACTTACTAGAGAACGGGCAGCAGCGTTCTCTAAGCATTTTACCACCATACTGCGATCGCCAACCCGCCTGCCAAGCGTGGCGATTATGGCAAATCCCCCCATTTTGGGGGAGGCTTATGTCCAGCAGTGGACGTCTTTTGGCTGATATGATGATGATGATGATGATGATGATGATAATGATGATTATTAATGGCTACTTAATAATAAAGTTAGTCCTAATTTAAACCTATTCCTTGTTTATTAGTAAAAGTGCAAAAATATGTGAAATTACATAGGTACCTATTCTGAGTGGATCCGAACGGTTGTCGTCGACCAACCGTGGTTTGGTTGCACCCTTATAACTTTCAAATTGGCTCATCTCTTAGTAAGGAGCGAACCCTTAGCTAGGTTTATCACAATGGTTCATACCTACACGAGACAGAGTCCTCAAAGAAAACCACCAAACCTGGAATTTGTCGTTGCTCGAGCTGCTTTAAAATGAACACGAGTTTCAAACAAGTCTGCTGCTTAGAAATTCCAATATAAGCACTAACTTAGACTATATCTCTTGAGTTGTGGCTTTTCATTGACTAGGAACTGGAATAGTATATTTTATGCATTCATTTGCGGGTAGATAGGTCAGGTAGCAGACTGAGAGTTTCAAAGTAGCTTTAATATTTTATGGAGGCTCTTACCTCGTAAATTTAAAATATTGTATATGCGCAATATGGACATTGAAAAGGAAACAATATCTACCTATATAATAAGGTGTTACAGAATAAATACAAGTCCATAAGGTGAATCTTGTTGACATATTTTCCATACAAACTTCGGGAGTGTATTACTCCACTATTCGACAATGTACACCAAAAATGATACATGGTATGGTTTTGCCTCATTATTAATATTGTTTAAAGGGAAACAGAATACGAAAATAAAAAGCCATTAAAAAGTTATGAGCCAACAAATCGTTTTTCTTGCTAATTTAACCTAACTTTGGGTGCGTTTAGGTAATAAAAATAGATTAAAATCTCCAAAACCAAGTCAGTACCGACAAAGATCAATAAACTATATTGGTCATTGATTTAAGCAGTGATTTTTTTCATAAAACCCGATCTTCTCGACTTTTTCGCCTCTTTTAAAAAAATACTTATAAATTTGCTAGTTTTATGTAAGTTTGTGCAAAATTAGCACAAATTATTCGTATTTACTCGTATTTGTTATCCAAACATACACCGTTAGGTAAAGCAAGAGTGGACAAAGAGCGAAATGTAATGTTTCCTGTTTTGTTACTTTGTGTATGAAGATCCGTGCCCCAGGTGACCCTTTTGGAAAATCATATTTGTGTGAATAATACAATTCAGAAAAGCTCTACAAGAGCATTTGATTTTTTTTGGGAATGTTCGATGGAATTATGCAAAGTAATATTATATTTTACTCTCCAGTCCATAACGGTACGCTCCAAGTAAAATACTGGTATTCAGTTACGTCCGGTTAGCCTGGAAGCCGACCCTAACATCGTTTGGAAAAGGTTATGCGGGAAATTTACTTTTTATATCTGTATTTCATAAGGTGTAAATAATAAAGAGAGAATATGCCTGATTACATACTAAAACAATTTGTGGCATTATTTCACTTGTTTCCTAGGAAAAATATTGATTACATATTCCACGGTAAACAATATTATAATATGCACGCGTTTTGTCCTTTTCCATATCCCAGGTTCTATATTTTTGCAAAATTTTATGACGATCGGTTCAGCGGTTTAGGCGGGAAAGCGTAACAGAGAAATAGACAGTTTTAGTTTCGCATTTATAATATTATAATTAGTAGGGATGTCTTAATCTATGCCTAGTATGGATAACATCAGCTGTGATTTAGGATAAAATATCCATCTATCTATCTATTTAGATAAAGAGAGAAGTCCTGACTGACTGACTCATCAACGCCCAGCCCAAACTCTTGGACCTAGAAAGCTGAAATTTTGCATAGAGGTTCCCTTTATAATGTAGACAAGGAATAAGGAAGGATTTTTTTAAAATTCAACCCCTAAGGGAGTTAAATAGAGGATGGAAGTTCCGTGCGGGCGAAGCCGCTGGCAAAAGCTAGTCTTTAGTAAAAACATACAAAACATTTATAGAAACTAAACCTGGGTACGTCTTATGTACTTAGATAAGAAAGATGTGTTTTTATGGCTTATAATTGGTAGGTTGAACAGAATTAAAGTGAAACCTAAACCACTTATATGTAAATAATTAAATTAAAAATAATATTAAATTATTAAAAAATAACTTAGCTCAAACTATCAACATAACAAATTAAAATGGATCTGATGACCATTCGTCGCTATCGCTGATAGGTCACATTCACTAATACGTCACCTTATGCATCTATCTGGTCCTCGTTTAATGCTCTATGTGTGGAAAAATGCCCTCCACATAGCTGTCGACTTCCAATTTACCCAAGAAACTGGCAACATTGCCACGTTGTATGGCAATCCTTATCCTCTGGCCAATAATAACTATAATCAATGATCATAAAATACACAGTTTGAGGTATTTTCCAATTTTTCAAAAACTATTCTAATTTGAAGATTGGAACGAGATATTTAACAGAAAAATAAAAATAAATTTATTTCTGTCCATTTTCTGAATTAAAAAACGATTTAAACCAAATTTATATTTCGTTGTTTCGAATTTACCGCCAAAAACCTTCTTACGATGACTTTTTATCACATGACGTCAACTTTGTGTAAACTAAAGTAGTTAGTAAGTAAATAATTGAATGTCGAGTTTATAATCAACATGATTTTTAATGGATATAAAGTGATATTACTGGTTTTGGTACCTCTGTGCACAAATACTTCTAAAACGGCGCCAAACTAAGTATTTGTAGCGGTGCCGTATAAACAAAGTTGACGTCACATGTCACGTGATAAAAAGTCATCGTAAGGAGCGTTTTGGCGGTAAATTCAAAACAACGAAAAGTAATTAGATTTTAATCGTTTTTAATTGAGAAAATGTGTATTAATACATTTATTTTTATTTTTCTGTTAAATATATCGTTCCAATCTTCAAATTAAAATAGTTTTTATGAAATCGGAAAATACCCTATTGTGGCTACTAACAAACAAATTAATAGTTGCAGCCAATCCGAACACAAGGCTATTATTATAATGATCTCAATTTACTATGGTTGTTTAATATGGTTTTCCCGACCACAATAAGCCGAGCTTCTATAGTTCTATATATACGTGTGATTACAGGACACCACGTTATTAATAATGCCAATAATGAGTATGGTCTTGACACTGATATATCGGTGTGGCTTCTGCAATGATAATGAATTAATGAGCATGTCACTACCAATACATACAAGAATAGGTGTTCTGCGTTTGCAATTCGGTTTCTTAAATATCGTATTTATAAAGTTCAGTTTTCGCAAAAAAATAAACTACTAGTTATTCTGAAATAAAATGAAATTTAAATAAGTTTAAGGTTATTTGTTTCAGCAGAATGAGGAGGTTCTTGAATATTAAGCCACCAGTTGGCGCCACTTTGATAGGAGGTCTTCCAGTTCGACAATCAACTTAAAATATTTGGTGAACGAATCAATGAAACGAATGATCGGGTCATTCATTCGTTCACCATTTAGTCTGTGGGCGCTTTACCACTTGACAGGTGCCCTGACCTGACGTCTCACTGCTGCCAGAAAACCCTTATTGACATCAATTTGAAATAAGGATTTGATTCTGGAATAGGAAAACTTTTAAGGGTGAATGTACAGCACCCTTCTTACGTAACACACTATAAATCACAATCTGAATAATTTAGAAGGATATTGGTTATCCATTGATTCATATGTTCGATTAATTCGTCTGCTCAACAACTTAAAAAACGCAATGAATGTTGTTAAACTGTCAAAATTAAAGCCATTCCTACTGTTAGTGTGTTATGCGATTACCTGGTTATTGTATTCAGTTTTTGTTTTTATGTACACACATCAAGCTATACATTTCCAGTTCACGCTGATCTCGCACTGTACGTAAATCCTATACAATGTGACCACAGCTTGTACTGGAAATGTGTAGCTTGATGTGTAGCCATGTGTACCTATTGGTTAGGTGTGCCGCAAAAAGTGTCAGTCAGCTGGTAACAATAGGTCAACAAACCTTAGCGAACTTTATTGTGATTTTTAATGTCCACGATCTTTCATAATATTTTTTTAAACGATGATGTCATCTAGCAGACTAAAGCTTCATCTAAAAAGTTTTTTACATCGTTACAAAAAGGTTGGAACTAAATAAGCACATAAAAGGCACTTTCGAACGTCAAATATACATTAAAGATTGAATTCGTATGGAGAAAAATGGGTCTTTTATTAAGGCTTACAATTAAGTGTTACCTAGTGTTTATGAAAACGGCTATACGAATGATAAAGATTATGTTTTATCTCAAACAGAACTTTACATAAACATCAGTGTTGCCAACCCGTACGATAATTATGGGGACGTACGATAATTTGGCCAACGGTACGATGTAGGTACGATAGTGATTGTCAAATGTACGATAATTTTGAGCTTTGAAAACAAAAAAGTATCTTGAACAAAATGTATTTGTATATTATCCATATTTATGTAAATAAACGTATACATATCAACGTATTTGTATACAGGCATATTCTCTCTCCTTAACCAGTCACTGTCGCTGGTTATCAATGTTTGATTAATGTTTTAGGTTTTTTTTTTCGTGTTGTTTTTTGTACAGACTCCAGCACATCAAGCTACCCCAAACTGTCAAATTTTCCCAATGTAACTTGAATCTGACGCTTATGCAATAAAGTTGAAAATCTGTCAAAGAAATTTGACAAATTGGAGTAGCTCTATGTGGTGGCGTCTGTACGATAATTTTGCCCATAATACGATAATTTCGAAGTGGGAACTCGATAATTTGAACTTTTGGAGTTGGCAACACTGATAAACATGCTTAATCCACCCTTTTTTTTTCAGATGGATGACTTTAACGAAGGCAGTGGTATACTACGCTCTGCCTCTTCTAGTTATTGCCTTCTTTTACTCACTAATGGCGCAGCGGTTGCTGGCCAGTACGAGAGAGATGCCGGGGGCGCTACATGGGGGGCAGGGGGAGGCGCAGGCGCAGGCTCGGAAATCAGTCGCTTGTATGGTGCTGGTGTTTGTTATTGGTAAGTGTATTTTGCAAAATAACCGGCAAATGGCGCATGGTGCCGAATGCGCAAGTCTCCCGTCTCACTTGTATGGAAACGCGTTCTTGCACCTATGTAACGTATGTGACGTTGCGTTGCTCAAATGACACCCTGCTATCGTTTCTCGTGCAAACTTTACCTATATTACTACTCACCACACTTAGACCTCCTTTATCTTTAATCTTTAAAGGGCGACATGTAACCATAAATTCAGCATTAAGATTTTAGACCCCCTAGAGTAGAAATTTATCGTCGGCTATAAAAAGAAATTGCTGTTCCATATATTTTCACCGCGTGCATAGGTACCTATTGCAGTTATCCACATAACGGCAATTTATTTTCTAGATAATTGGCAGTTTTTTTACGGGGTTCAATGTGCTGAATTCATGGTTACAGTTTGCACAGAACTATTAGAAAATGGTTGACTGGGTTTTGAAAACATTTTCTTAATTAGCAGTCAAGCTGATCATAAAAGTATTAGCAGAATCTCCCCGCTCAATAGTACTAAACACTTACCAAAAATATTAAATACATTAATTTACTCACTGACAGACAACGCACAGCCTGAACCACCAGACCTTGAAATGGTCTAAAAGAATGAAACTATAAATCTACAAGAGCTCCTTAAATAACACGGGTGAGCACTAAGGATTTTTCAAAATCCATTCCCTTAATAAAAATTCACCCCGTATGGGAATTCGTGATTTCTGCCGATGAGAAATCCCATCGGACACAAGGCTGGTCCAGTACATAAAAGCTATATCAATTGATTATTTAGGTTAGGTAATGTAGATTCGAAATTCAAATAAATATCAGAAATTATGATGAGATGTTCTGTGTAATACTAACACATCAAACGACCCAACAAAGTCAAACAAACTGTCGAAAGTAAATGATGAGGTTAAACAACACACTTCATTTAATTAAAATTATGTTCTAAGATTTCAAAACTCGTAACTGAATGTAAATGTAGTTGATATTAATATTTTGTTGAGTGGCGAAGTTTATTTTTTTGAAGTTAGTTTGAACTCTAGACAAACTTCTTCTTAGAGTACCGAGACGGTAAAAAAATCAAGTAAAGAGACTTGATTTTTTTACCGTCTCGGTACTCTAAGAAGAAGTTTGTCAATTTTGGGCCCAAGAGGGCCCAAAATTTTGCTACGCCTACTGCGCTCACTATCGCAGTCATAAGATCGTGAAATGGACAAGTAACAGGGCATGCGGCGCAGGATAGAAGGTGAACCATTCTGCCGTCTTTTAACTAGAAAGGAGTTAACCCTCACTTGGTCAATTTTTACTTTTTAATAGAATCTAAGAGAGTTCACAATTCTCTATCTTTCTGTCTAACAAACATTTTTACAATACAAATAGTTCCCAAGATATGAGAGTTTGTAGGCCGTAAACTGGAAAAGATTCTTTACGAACACAGAAAGAAATATCATTAATTTGATGTGTCCTACAATCAGTAACTGGCAAACATTATTTAGGATAAGCAGGAAGAAATATGAATTGATGTATCCTACGATCAGTAACGTAAGTAGGTATCACAGTTTTAAGAAAAAACGATTCGCGCGTTTTTTGCCATTTTCTCGGAAACAACTTTTAGGGCTTAACGCCTGTTTAGCAGCACTGTCTGAGGGGAGGTGCCGCATATGCACTTGAGATCTGAGCCGCCCGTGAATCCCCATCTGTGGAGATGGGGAATCACGGTTCTAGACAAACTGTACAAGTAGAGAATAAATATAATGAACTAAATGCGACGAAGAGCACAATCAGTCTATAATGTACTCACTGCTGGGCCACAGCCCACCTCTCTGTGAAAGTGAGGGGGCCGTAATCCACCACGAAGGCCCAGTTCGAATTGGTGGATACGAATGGCGACGAAAGGCGCAATAAGCTAAATGCGACAAATGACGCGAAGGGAGATCGTCCTAGCTCACTAAAGCGCAAGATCTTCGACGTCCTGTCAATCCTTATAGGTGTAAGACTTCGTCTTTCACCGAGGTTCAGAAGTTCAAACTGGGTTGTCAAAGAACGATGAATTGTAAAATATTAAAAATTAAACTCACCCATCGTATTTGCAACACCCTATTACGCTCAAAGACAAGCAACTCCGATATTGGCGATAAGTCTGCGAAATGGGACTGGGCGGGATTCACCTACACGATCCACGAGGATAGATGGCCCAGGGTCAACACACAGTGCGTTCCCGACGAAGGGCGTCATCACCAAAGCAGGCCTATGAAACGCCGACGCCGATGTGACGAATTTGACCGATCCTGACCGATTGGCTCGCGAAGACAAAATACTCGTAAAAGATTTGAAATCTATGAGATCCTTGGCTCAGCTGTAGGACCAAATAGGGTTAACAAAAAAAAAAAAAAAACTTTATAATAAAGATTCAATTTGAATAAATCACGTTATTATTTTTTCATCATTGTTTCAAAACTACGAAGTTCTAATGTAAATGACTTGTTTCTTGTTATCCATTTGCAATCAAAGACCATCTGACAAGATTATAATTAAATCTGAATATTGAATGGTTCTTTTGATTTTGATCAGCTGTTTTATCTGAGACAGCATAAAATAATAATTAAATGAACTAATTTTGAAAAGTCGAACATTTTATTTAATTACTTTGTGTGAAAAATTAAAGTCGAATTGAGCTATCTAGTAAGTCGTAGACATATGTATTAATACCTCTCACAAAACGTAATTGTATTCAGTAAAATAGTTTTCATTAGAAACACCCTTTTGATTTAGAAATACTGTAATGTACTTAATTCTATGAAATAGTAATTTAACTTTAAGAAAATCTACAATATAATTTCGAAATCACAGATGAGTTCGTAATTTATAGGTAGGTACTGAGTTGTAGTAAAATCCGTTTATCTACTCATATGATAAAATTTCTTTGGCTGCCTTTTATCAGGCTGTTTTTGAAACCGTTAAACACACAATACATTCTAAAAAAGAAAATTAAAAATCACAATGTAAACAAAAAAATGTCTTGAATTTGTTTACGGAATACGAAAAACATTTTCCTCGACCTAGATACATCGACGACACATTACAAAGTCCACACAAATCTTCTCAAGTACAAAATATATTTCAGTGTACCCGATTCAAAGTCGATAAAAGTCTATAGGTAGATCTACATATATTATCACACACATTTATAACAATAAATACATAAAAGTGTATGTGAGAGGCTTGTGGCTAAGTAACAATAGCTGCGCGGGTCGATCGATCAGGTTAAGCTACGCTTGCTGCGGTTGGTCCGTGGATGGGTGACCATCTTTACATACCAAGACCCCTCCGTGCCTCGGAAAGCACCGTTGGTCCCGGCTGTCATTTGTGGATTTTTGACAGTCGTTATGGGTCGTCAGAAGCCCGAAAGTCTGACAACCAGTCTTACCAAGGGGTATCGTATTACCCAGTAACTGGGTTGTGGAGGTCAGATAGGCAGTCGCTCCATGTAAAACACTGGTATTCAGCTGCATCCGGTTAGACTGGAAGCTGACCCCAACATAGTTGGGAAAAGGCTAGGCAGATGATGATGACATAAAAGTGTATGTACACTTTTTGTTATAAATGAAAGTCGTTTTTCGTGTCTGTCTGTGTGATCGCGTTTTTCTTTTAAACTACTCAACGGATTTTGATGCGGTTTTCACGATCATTTAAAGATTTAAATTTCGGAAGGTTTATGCGTAATACATTAATATTTTACTGACATGTACTGCCCTACTATACGCAAAAGCGGTATCTCAAAAAAAAAAACGTACATTTGTTTTTTATGCCATTTTTATGTTCAAAACATATAAGAAAGATTTCCTTATATCAGTTTTACCTTAAATCACTAAGGGTATTATTTTTACATAACTCCAACTATCTCAGATATCGCTTTTGCGCTTAGTTGGGCAGTATAGGTAATAAAGAAATCTCGATGAGGGGCTTGTGGTTAACGAATAACAGATGCACGTGTCGACTGAATAAATGTGTATGGGAGTCAAATAAAGTTATTTACTAAGTGTCGCCTATAACAAGGGAAGAGCGCTGACGTCTGAAAATCAGATATTTTATATGTAATCAGACACAGGTGATCAAAATCTGTTCGTTAAAACAAGTGCCATAAAGGGTACCATATCAACAAATAAATTATACATACTTATTCAAAAATCAAAATCAAAATCAAAAGTCATTTATTCAAATTAGGCTGAGAATCAGCACTTTTCGAACGTCAAAATACATAAGACAGTCCCCCAAAAACGCCCACCCTTCGACACTTCCTAGTGCTTTAGCTGGGAAGAAGAAGTGGCGCAACAAATTACGTAACGTATTACTTGTTGATCTGGGGCTGAATTCACTATGACCACTTAAAGATTCCTTACTCGTAACCACGTCAATCACAGACGAATTCTGCTAATATCGTATTAATTATATCGACAAATTGTCTTGGAACATACAGAATAATTATAACATTTCGATTCCCTAACGTTGACATTGGTTTAAAAAAAAAAAAACTTAAATAATAACATGGAAGCTCATCACAAAAAATGTAAACTAAATAACTAAACAAATAAAAACAAAAGGACACTTAGGCGTCGAAGTATTCGTCTGCATCGCTGTCATCAGGAAACGTGCCCAGAAGACTGGCAGCATTGCCACGTTGAATGGCAATGCTAATTCTTTGGGCGAAGAATGACCCAGCCCTCTGGTCACGTGAAGTGTCGACCAGCCGGCGAGAAATTTCCTTAAAGAGGAGACGTGCACTCAGGCCCCATGACCCGAGCTTTTCGACCCCAAACGGCTCAAAACTGTAGTTACCCATAAGGTTACAGTATTTACGCCGCTTGAGGGTCTCAGTAGCCGCAGCAGCGGCACCAGCACAGCCCGCCGTGCTAGGAACATGAGATGGCGCAAGGGTGTCGACACAGGTTGCATCCCACACCAGAGGTCTACCCATCTTCCAAGGGTTTCATAACGTCTGGTCTCTTCCCATCGTCACGAAAAAAACAATATTGACGTAGTTTGAACGTAGTAAGATTCCGAGGGTAATCATTATAACCACACAGAATTGGTGCCCAGGTTAAGTTCCTTCCGTGGTTGGGTGACCATCTTTATATAAGTACCAAGACCCCTCCGTGCTTCGGAAAGCATGTTAAGCCGTTGATCCTGGTTGTCATTCGTTGATCTTTGACAGTAGTTTACGGGTCGTCAGAAGCCAAACATGCTGATAACCAGTCTCACCAAGGGGTTTCGTTTTACCCAGTAACTGGGTTGTGGAGGTCTGATTCGCAGTCGCTCCTTTAAAATACTGGTACTTAGCTGCATCCGGCTAGACTAGAAGCTGACTCCAAAGTAGTTGGGAAAAGTCGATGATGAGAACGAATAAATATCGATGTTTTGTCAAGTCGTAAAATACATGCGAAGCAAGGGCGGGTTGCTAGTAACTATGTCTGTATGTATGTATTTCATGCGGTTTTCAGCAATACACAGAATGATTCATGAGGAAGATTGAGGTACACCTAAATCCAATCCTTAACCAATTAAAAATAATTGATTAAGGTTTTGTTTAAATTGGTTAAAGCGGGCAAAGCCGCTAGCAAAGGCAAGTTTGGTATACGACATTCATATTAAACTTCAAAATAATAAAGAAATGTCCATGTCTCTTAAAGTAAAAACGTTGCGCAACAGGAACATTTTTACGTACAGTAAGTTGTGTGTATAAAATTGGCACAAAGGCAACTACAGACATTTATTTAGAAAACAGTCTTACTTAAGCTGACAGGGAATTGACTACCCTGATTCCAGAATGTATGCGATTAAGCAAATCGAGGGCTTAGCTGGTTAATAAAATGGCAGTGAGCCAGAATTGTCGATGAGCCCAATTTATAGGCCATATATGGACAGTACATTTATTTTACATAGCTTAACGCTACTGTTTATAATTACCAGGTACAATGGAAAGACACACATAATTTTTTTAACGTTCAATCAGGCTGAATCCAATTTACTTATTTATCGATTTGTTCGCTCTGTAGTCGGTCCCTCATATCTGAGGATCGTGGTCAGCTTCGGAGTTGCATCTGGAGCGGATGATCCGCCTCCACCGGTTTCTGTCCAGCGCATCCCTTACCACCGTGTTGAATTTAGAGGATGATGATTCCTTTACCTGATCGGTCCGTCGCCGCGTCGCGTTGGTGAACGACCGCGCGATCGTATGCCTTCGGTGTTCCCAATCGTTTTGTTACATTGTTGGTTTTCGTTTTTGATCTGATGTTCCGTTTTCCTAGAGTCAACTCTAATGAGTTCTGGACTTAGTGCTATTCTGTTAACGGGTTGTTAACATAATATCGTGATAACTTGGGTGAAGTGATCTTAAAGTGAGATTTAATAAGCGTGAATCCCTAGCATCAGTATTACTATTCTGCAAAAATCTCACCGTGAAATCTTCGGTGAAGTGATCTTAAAGTGTGCTATCGATATTTAGCATCAGTCGGAATGATAGCGCACTTGCTCACTTCACCTAAGATTTCACGTTGAGATTTTTATACAGAATAGCACTACAGATGGAATGAGAGCTCACTTCACCTAAGTACTCACGGTGAGATTTTAACAGAATAGATCGACTGTTCGTTCCTGTTCTGTTCATCCTTATATTACATTCTTCTTCCTAGCCGGATGCAGTTGAAAACCAGTATTATTAATGGAGCAAATGCCTTTCTGACCTCCACCACCAACTTTAACATTCCGCAACCGTTTCACTCCAAATTAATAATCTTTTTTTTCACTTAGCCTACACTGTCCCACTGCTGAGCAAAGGCCTCCCCCAAATCCTTCCAGGTATCCTTATCCAGGGCCTCTTCGATCCAGCCCTTGCAATACGCGTCTAGGTCGTCACGCCACCTTTTCTTGGGCCGGCCTTGGCGGCGCCGTCCATCCTCGGGCACCCACTGTGTGGCGACAATTGCCCAGCGGTCCATAGTGATCCCGTGCGACTGGTGCGACCCGCCCAGTCCCATTTTAGCCTGGCAGCCTTTTTGCCTACGACTAAGATTCCCGTTTTGGAGCGCAGCGTGGTGTTTCGTATTCGGTCGGTTCGTTTAACGCCTAAAATGCTGCACTCCATTGCTCTTTGGCAAACCCCAGGGCGGAATTTTTGCGACTCGGTGAGCGACCAGGTCTGAGCACCGTTCAGGGAAATCGGTAGATCGCCCTTCATTAGCGTCTTCATGGACCAGTAGCTTCTCCAGGCATTTCGATGCGAAACTAAATTAATCATTGTTAAGATAAGAACAAAACTGCACTTTCATTCTCGACAGCAGAAAAATTCCACTCAAGACTTCGCTAACGCTCTCAATCCACGTAGATTGAGCCTTGGAATTTAATTTCTCGCCGAGAAAATCGATATAGCAATTCATATTCTAACGCCCCAAATCGATAATAGTGATTAAAAATGAATTAGTATTACGTAGCGATGCGACCTTGCTTCGCCCGGGTGCAATCTGGACGACATGTCGAGACACCGTTTATGCTATAAAACATAACGTAGTATGTGGTAGTCTGTTATCCCTCAAGAGTGAGTCACAGGCAGAACTGTCAAGCACTAGAGACTTGCGCCAGTCTTCTTCAGCCAAGGAGAGCGGGGTGAGGCCCTTGTCCACCGCGACCACATCTCGATGCATCCTCACGTCCATTTCTAGGAAAAATTTCCTGAGACTGCATATCTCGCGATTGTGAAGGGTCTTAGCGTTTAATAACCGTCGACCTCCACACTTTCGCGGAATATACAGTCTTATTACCGATGACCATGAATGATGCATTCGATATGCAGCAAGCAAGGTACGGACCCTCCTATCCAGGGCGCACTAGCTATGTTTAAGTCCCAGGTAAAAGTAGGCGAGCATATATTGCCACCAATCAGGCAATCTAGTATTTTTCCGATAATAGGAAATATACAACGTCATTGTTACTAAGCAGCTTCACGGGTTACCGTGAATGTAAGGTAATGAAGTAGACGAAGAGGTAGCAACTGGGTTGTGGCAGACAGATAAGTAGTTTACAGTGGCGAAACCACCATGTAACACGATTCCTACCGGGTTCGATTCTGTGATTCGCATCTGTACTGCTTTTGAAACATGGCACGTCAATTGTGTCGTCAATAGTCGATTCGTTGAAACCGGTGTCGCTTCGGCTTCTCTCTTAGAAAAATTAACACCTCGCCGCTGGTTTTTTATGTTTAACACTGGTACTCAGCTGTAATCAGAAGACAGGCAGCCGACCTCAACATGGTTGTGAAAAGGTTGGGCAGATGGTCAGCCAAGGAATTATTTTAAGCTCATATTTCGCCTGTTATCTCTAAGCTCTTTGTAATACGGAGCGAGTCTATTGCTATCAACGGGGAAAGAATACAAACAAAAGTTGCTACTGAGAAATTCATGATATAAAAACCCAGTAACACTTTGCCAGACCCGAGTATCAAGCTCAGCAGTAGCGGTTGCGACCATTAGACCAACGCGGTAGGCGGTATTTCTAAGTTACATATTAATGTAAAGGTAATTTCCATATAACCCTTGCGGAGTCGCGGGCTTGCGGATGGGGAGTAATGTGTAGCTCGCTGTCCGGTAAGGACCAAGCCCGGGTCGACGGCGCGTTGTTTTTCACGCGCGCCTTAAAGAGATGTCAGCACCAACTGGTGGGATCCGCAAGGGCCGATGCCTGCCAGTGGCGCGGGTTGTTCGAAACAGATACCGTGGTCCCTGGCACACACGCTTCACCCAGAGCGGGAGAAGTTATTTGATTATTTCCCACCCAAAAAAAACCCTTGCGCGGTAAATGCTCCAAATAGCAGCGTAACATAACATAACATTAACCGTGTAGTCGCCGAAGGGTAAGGGTTCTAAATAAATGATGGTGAAATCCACATCAAAGCACATTGGGTTGCAAAAACAAAGCGCTCACACAGAAAGACACGAAAACGGATTTTGTTTTTGACGGACTTAATTTTTTTTAAATGTAGAATGTACTCAATTCGAATGTATTTTTTTTAATTTTATATGTTTGTTGCCTCAGAACTACGCCATATTAAAAAAAAATACTGAAATATTATGTACTTATCGCGACAGAACGAAAATACTACAAAGACAAAATTAACTGTCATTTCGGAAGTCGGTGGCTCTATCTCTGTCCAATATATTTTCGTTTTTTTTTGCCAAATTTTTCCATTTAATAGCCCAATTCCTGTCCTGAAGAATCCTAGGTTATAGGCTATTTAACTCGGCTCCTGAGGGTCGTCCCTAAGGGGCCGAGTAAAAATCAGACAGAATAAAACAAAGTGAAGTGCGGTCGTTTTCGGGGACTGGCTAATGTAATTATGACGTTCGAAAAGTGCTGATTCTCAGCCTAATTTGAATATATTTGTGTATTTTTTTTATTATTTATTAAGGCGAACCAACAATTACACACAATATGGTTAGCAAGAGCTTATAATCTAGTCTTAGGGATCAGAAGCCTAATTAATTTTTTAAAAAGAAAAAACAAAACGGCCTACAACTATTTATTTAAATTACAAAACCGTTATAAGAAAATAGCTCAATATGAAAATTAGTAAGCGTCCGTCCCATCCGAGCTCCGCAGCAAAAGTGACCGAGGCGAGTGAGCACACGGCTCATGGTGTGTCACCCCCTCCACTGACAGCGTCATCGCAGCGACGTGATGTCCCCGCCCTGCCAGCTGTCAAATCCTCTAAGACGGCCTCTCCTGACAGCTGAACGTCCTCGTCAGCTTGACTTCCTGGCCTCAGCTCCTCATTCGTCTGGCCACCACTGGATGGGTTCTCCAATGGTAGGCTTCCTTGCGCCTGGTCCTCATCATTTGACTCGTCACCTAAAACATACCAACATAGAAAAATCAACAAAGCATTCTGAAAGTTTAACTTGGAGCTATCCATTACAATGAAACTACAAGCGTTTTACTACAACTTCAAGCAATAACATCAAAATGGATAGCAGATAGGTTATCGTTACACCAATGAAAGAGTTCCGGACCTCAATCATTACTGAAACAATAACAAAATCACCTGGCAACCACTATCGGGGTTCCAGTAATCAGAATCACCTGGCAACCACTATCGGGGTTCCAGTGACCAATATCAGCTGGCAACCACTATCGGGGTTCCAGTGACCAATATCAGCTGGCAACCACTATCGGGGTTCCAGTGACAAATGCCATAAGTAAAAAGCTGCCACAATGCTGCTTTTACTCACCACCACCGAGATGATCAAATAATACTTCGCAAGCATCCGGGGTCCACTCACCACGCCACTGAACCATATGTTCTGCGGCGGTCTGGGTTTTCTTACCGTATGAGCCAGCAAGTAGCTCAAGCTCATACCGGTGATGTGGGAGCGCTCGTACAACCTTGTACGGACCACGCATCCCGGAGTCCAGCTTTCCCGTGCTCTGCGAGCCCTTGCTCACGAACACGAAGCTGCCGACAGCAAATGTACGCGGCTGACGGCGACGCTCGTTGACATACGCATCCTGCCGCTGCTGATTTTCGGCAAGCAACTCGGACGCCCTCTGTCTTCTCAGCGTCAGAAGAGCTTCTCGGTTAGGATGCGAGTCGTTCAGCGCGACGTCTCGCACAAGAGACCTCAGCACTGGAGTAGTCCCTTCAACGCCAGTCAACAGCTGTAGAGGTGAGGTGCGGGTCGTGGCTTGCCTCGTTATGTTCAAGGTGAGCTGCACCTTCCACAACGCATCGGACCACTGCGCACCCTTGTTGTTCACCTCTATCCGCAACATGTTGAGGACCGTCCTGCAATAACGCTCGACCTGCCCGTTTTCACGGTGCATTTCAGGCGTGATAAAATGTATGTTACAGCCTAACTCAGTAACCCAATCTTGAAAGGATGCACTTTCGAACATTCTGCCACGGTCACACACAATTGTTGACGGAGTACCAAATAGTGAAATGGTATTGGAAAATACACGTTTTAGCTCGGCGGTATCTTGTCTGTACAGGGCGTACAACAGACAGTACTTAGTAAAAGCATCTACTACGAGGAGTATGTATCGGAAACCGTTTGACTCCGTTAGGGGACCAAGGACGTCAGTGTGAACCACTGTAAAGGGTACCTCAGGCTTCGTCCAAGATTCTATGGGTTGCCTAGGAGCGCGAGGGACTTTCTTATGTGACAGACACACAATACAGTGACCAACATATTTCTTAATAAAAGCCCTTAACCCAGGAAACCAAAAATGACGCAATATAAGCTCAGTAGTTTTGTCTATTCCTATATGATCGTGATCATCGTGAAACACCCTTAACAAACTAAGCCTATGCCCTTTAGGGATAAAACAAAGGAGACGAGAGTCTTCTCCGGTTGGTGAATACTTGTAGTACAGCAAATCGTACTTTATGAAAAACCGGGTAGGATCCAATTGACCATCTCTCAGCTTTTGCATCAAGCTTTGAGTTTCAGAGTCAGCCGTCTGAGCAATCTTCGCCCAATTTCGCGGATTTCGTATTTGGAGAACAGTAGCGGGCTGCCGGCTTAAAAAGTCTGCGTGTTGCATGAGGCAACCCTTCCGATACTCAAGCGTGAACCGAAAGTCTTGCATGTAAACCCACCAACGAGCCACACGAGGCAACAAGTCCTTTTTACGCTCAGTCAATTTCAACGAATTACAATCTGTTACTATTTTAAACTCTATGCCTATTAAATAATGCCGAAAATGTTGTAATGCGCGAACGATTGCCAATGTCTCGAGTTCGTAACTGTGGTAACGGGACTCGGCGCCTTGCGTGGATTTACTAAAATAGCTGACAACTCGCTTCCGCCTACCCTCATGTTCCTGCAATAGAATTGCACCATAACCGATAGCACTGGCGTCTGTATGAAGCTCAGTTGGCAGATTGGGATTGAAGATTGCTAAAACGGGTTCCTCAGTAAGACTTTTAATAACAAAATCACGTGCTAAGTCTTGCTCCGCGCCCCATAAAAAAGGCTGACCTTTTCTTAGCAATTTGGCAATACAAGCAGTTTTCGAAGCGTACCCAGCAATGTACCTCCGAAAATAACCCGCCAAACCCAAAAATTGACGAACGCCTCTTACATTAGCTGGCTTAGGAGACTTTACTAAAGCTTCAGTCTTACTAGGGCTCGGCCGTACCTGACCATGACCAATAAGCCTACCTAGGTATTCTAACTCGGTGTCTAAAAACGTGCATTTTTTTAGATTTACTGAAAATCCCGCCTCAGTGAGTGTTTTTAATACCTCTCGCAAAGTTTCGAGACCGTCACTGACAGAATTCGACATTATTAAAACATCGTCGATATAAATCAACACCTTACCGGTATCCAGCAGGTGCTTCAGGGTTTTGGAGATGATTCTTTGATAGATAATAGGTGCATTAGCGAGCCCATAGGGCATTTTCAAATATTCGTAATGCCCTTCAGGCGTTACGAATGCTGTTTTACCAATAGAATCATCATCCTTCATCGGCACCTGGTGAAAACCTGTTGCCATATCAAGACTTGTAAAGAATTTAAAACTGCCTAGCCTGTCAATGTGATCGTCGATTAACGGTAGCGGAAATCGCTCTTTAATAGTGATAGCATTTAGAGCCCTGTAGTCGACGCACATCCTATCAGACCCATCCTTTTTCTTAACGAGGATGATAGGACTCGCGTAATTAGACTGTGACTCACGAATAATTCCCTTACTAATCAAATCATTAATAATCTCGCGAACGCGACGCTTTTCGTCCACGGAGAGTTTATAAGGTCGATAGTAAATTGGGATGTCACTATTAATTTTTATTTCCATACAACCCGTGTTTACTGTAGACGTCGCTGTACCGGTAGTAAACGTATCAGAAAACTCGTTTAACAGAGCTAGCAAACACTCTTTTTCGTCACCTACTAAGGGCGTCCTTATATTAGGGGACTCTACAGTCGACACACTGTTTACTTGCGAAACCCTGACTAACCGTTGAGAGTTATTTGTTCGAGTATACGTAACTCCGCTACGATTTAAAACATCAGTGCCAATCAAAATCGGAGCCTGAATACAGTCCGGGGGAATAACAAACAAATCTACTTCTAAAGATAATTCGGGAAATTCGATAAGAGTGCTTACATACGAAGTGGACTCAATATCTTGACTTCCTATGCCACGCATACGGCGATAGGTGGGAATTTTATTTAAACTAAAATGCTTTAATACAGAATCGGAAATCAGCGAAATATCAGAACCAGAATCAATTAAAACGTCAACAGGTACGTTTTGTATAACCGCGGACATCACATTGTTTTGTCTGGAGGAGACTCTGAGCAAAAATTTACGTTACTCGAATTATTTTTATTATTTGATTTCGATTCGACGCGTTCCTTAACAAAACAAGTTTCAACTGAATGCCCGGTCTTTTTGCAGAATGTGCAAGTCTTAACGGGTTTAGAATTTGACTTTGTCGGTTGAGAATTTGAGCTAGTCGATTCGGTTTTTGATGAAGATTTATCGGAATCCGCATCGATTTTCGCAGACTTTTTAGGGCAAACGGCCTGTTTGTGACCTACGTTTCCGCAAGAAAAGCACACTAATCTATCATACTGCGTGACCTTGCGTTTACGTGGATCAGGGGAATTTGCGTTTGACGTGCGGACAGGATTGTTATTAACGGGTGGCGCGCCCTTAGGCTTTAAGTACACTGACAAAAATTCAACTAATTCCTTTGACTGTAGTTTAGCGTTGGCGGTCGCGGCCTTCACTTGGGGATCGGAGATGCCACGGATCACAATAGCGGTTTTTAATTCCTCTGAAAGCCCCTTAACAATGTTCAGTCGCAACAGGGACTTCCGCGCATACTCAGCATAAGTGGCGAATTTATTAGAATTTACACTCATGACATCATATAGCACAGTAGCCATATCAACTTCACGTGGGCACAACGATCGGAATTCAATTTTAAAATTGGACCACGACCGATCACTGGTCACCCAATCGTTGAGCCACGTCTTAGCATCACCCCGTAAACACCCACCAATGCGTCCCAGGCATTCCCGATCGTCCCACTGACATATCTCGCGCCCACGATCGACTTCCGCACACCACATGTCAAAGTCATGCACATTTGGGTCAAAATTAGAAATGTAGTAATGCTTAGATCTTACTTGAATTAGGGAAGAAAGTGCCCCCACAATCCTGTCTGCAGCGTCAACCTCCCGCGATGTCTCAGCGGTCACGGTTCTATCCGTAGCACGTGTTTCCGTATTACCGGTAACAGGTGCCTCAGCAACCACCGAAGTTGTCGGCGGCGGAGTGCCGCCCGGATGAGACGACATGGAAGTAGACGTACGCATAGTATTTGAAGGCAAACGTTCCTCTAAAGCGCTCAATCGAACCAGTATTTCATTTAAAGGGTCGCGTCGAGGGCTTTCCCGACGTCCATACGAACTATCCCGGCGCCTACGCGAACTTTGAGAGTACTCTGATCTATCACGACGACGCCTAGGAGATTTACTACGCGATTGACGATAACGGTCACGACGCCTTTTATGAACATCGCGACGGCTATGCGAATCGTTTTCCCGAGAATTACGCCTCGGTGTATTCTCAAGCGGCGTGCAATCACGACTCGACATGATTAAAACTATAGGCAACGTAAATTACCGCTACCTGAACAACAACCTTAGCGCGAAATAAAAGAATTAACACGTGGTTGTTTACTTCAAAAAATACGCACGAAATGTAATCTAATCGAGTAAGAAGCACGTGGCGACTGCCGAATCACGTTAAAATGCACAAAAACTAATCACGGACTAAATCAACAACACGTGGTGAAAAATAATTTAAAACTGTCTCAAAAACACTATTTCCGGTTAAAAAGATGGCGAACGATCTAAATCGCGTGTAATTTAAAGTTATCCCACTTCTGATCTTAGGGATCAGAAGCCTAATTAATTTTTTAAAAAGAAAAAACAAAACGGCCTACAACTATTTATTTAAATTACAAAACCGTTATAAGAAAATAGCTCAATATGAAAATTAGTAAGCGTCCGTCCCATCCGAGCTCCGCAGCAAAAGTGACCGAGGCGAGTGAGCACACGGCTCATGGTGTGTCACCCCCTCCACTGACAGCGTCATCGCAGCGACGTGATGTCCCCGCCCTGCCAGCTGTCAAATCCTCTAAGACTAGGTTTATCTGTATGTAACTAACTACGTTATCCACATGTTACATAATCGAATTGAAAGGAAAGAGCACTAGTACATAGTACAATCTTGCACATAATTGATAAATTGATAATACGGTTAATCTTCCGTTTTTTCGATCATATTAAGTAGATATGACTATAGAACGGCAGCGTTCGGGAAGCTTCGCAATATCTTCTCGTGCCACATACCGCAGTGTCTCAAGACAAAAGTCTTTGAGCAGTGTGTGTTGCCAGTGATGACATATGGAACTGAAACGTGGTCGCTCACAATGGGCCTCATAAGTAGGCTTAAAGTCACACAAAGGGCGATGGAAAGGGCTTGGAGTTTCCCTGCGTGATCGAATCAGGAATGAAGAGATCCGCAGGAGAACCAAAGTAACCGACATACATGCCAAACTTAAGTGGCAGTGGGCAGGGCACATTGCTCGCAGAACAGATGGCCGATGGGGCCGAAAAGCTCTGGAGTGACGACCGCGTACTGGAAGACGTGAAGTTGGAAGACCTCCCACGAGGTGGACAGATGACCTTGAGAGGGCCGCAGGAGTCCGCTGGATGCGGGAAGCACAGAACCGGTCGAAGTGGCGGAGCTTGGGGGAGGCTATGTCCAACAGTGGACGTCTTTCGGCTGAAATTATGATGATGATGATGACTATAGAACTTTTGATTTAGATTTTGAAAGTCAGAAATAATGCTAAGAGAAATCGAAGTTATATCGCGGGCGGGCGATGCGATGCGATGCTAAGGATATATTAAAACAATAAATTTCACGCAGACATAGTCGCAGGCAGAAGCTATTAATATGTATAGCTAGGTATAGAATGAAAGACGTAGATTAATCTCAATATCATTGCCTAGATCACATATTATAATATTTAAAGTTATTCTAACTATTATTTAACCGACGAAAAAACGGAGGAGGTTACTCAATTCGACGCGTATTTCTTTTTTTTTTATGTATGACCACGCGTAACTTTTTCCAGAGTAGTCCGATTTTGATAATTCTTTTTTTATTGGAAAGGGTATTTTTTTTTTTTTTTTAAACGTTGCCCCACACTAGGAATTTCTCCTGTATTGTGGGTGCGTTTACAAACATCTAAACTCACATACACAAACAGCCAGACCCGGAACAAGTACTTGTAGTTCATACAAACATTTGTTCCGTGCGGGAATCGAACCCGCGACACGTGGCGCTGCAGTCAATCGCTTAACCACTACGCCAACCGTGCGCCTCGTATACCCCGAAGTTGGTCCCATATAAATTCCAACCCTAAGGGTAAGAAAACAGGGGATGATTTATTGTTAACTCACAGATTTTAATACTGAGTTGTGTATTACAAAAAGTAATCAAAAATTAAGCATGTAGTAATTAGTAGATTATAGCCACAAAAAATTTACAAAATAAAAACTTTTTAATAAAATAATTAAACCGCCGAAAAACCGAAAAGTAAAAAATAATAAATGATAAATGATTTATTTCTGTAAGTAGGTTTGTACAAACACTTTTACACGTCAATCATATTTTTTTAAACTAGATGAGGTCGGCGTTTCCTATCTGACTACTCTGAGAAGAAAGGCCGAAACAAACTCAGAGGTCGCAGTCTCTTTTAAAGTCCAGACATGATCTTGGTCAGATCATGTGAAGACCATGTGGATTGGTGTCTGAAATGTTCTTTTGAGGAAAGAACCACACAGGTTGAGTGGACCTGTCCATTCAGTGCACGCATGTATCAGTAATCATACGGCTCAACTCAGAACTTGAGGAGCTCAACGATTTGACGAACAATACCAAAGAAAAGACATTTGGGTAGGCCGCATAAAGTACTCAAACTGCCAGATTAACTTTAAAAATGAACTGAGAAAGAGTTGAAACACAAAAAAAAAATACCACATAGTCCTCACATTCACAATAATTAAAGCAAAAATAGTATTATACTTCTCAAAGTAAATATTCATGTCAAAGTGTATATAATAATAATCAAATGTCAAAGTGTATATAATAATAATCGAATCTCAAAGAGCAAAACAAAAATAAAAACAAGATTCAGTATACAAAATTGGAGCAGGTCAATCCCAAGCTTTTTTGTCCTCAATATAATCTTTAACAGTATAAAAGGCTTTCAGGCACAACTTACGTTTAATGAATGATTTAAAGAACAATGGGCGTTTTTGTATGAACCCCGTCCCTACCCTTGTAGCATCTTAAGTTTTGGATGGAAACATGTACATTGTTATAAAGATAACAAATGTGAACGAATGAATGAGTGAATGAATGGGAGAATGCGAGAATATTGTATTTTGCGTAAAATTATTTTACTTTTTTACTTCCTGTATTCTAATTATGTCTGGGGATAAATAAATAAACGAATGTGAACTAAATATACCTACTATATTGTATTTCGGCTTTGTACAATAATATTGTCCCAGGCAAAAATCCGTTGACTAGCTGAAGTTAGTGAGAGAAGCGATGTCAAAATAATAAAAATGCAGAAACGTGAACGACGCATAAGCACAAGAACTGCACCACAAAATACAGAGAGTACAGAAGGCAATCTACATACATAGTGCGCTCGAGTAACGCACACATAGACACCGTTCACGGACACGATATCTCGGACCGGTTGGGACCAGTGCGAGCGCGAGTGCCATTCCCTGAGACACGCGTCTGTGAAATGCAAAAACGGAGCAACCAAAAAAGTTACTATAACTGTTCAGTGGACGGTTGTTTAAATTCAACATTAAACTGTGAAATGTCTTTTTTTAAGCTACCTGTTGTTGAGTTGACCAGAGAGGTGAGTTCGATGGTTTGTTTTAACGTAACACAGAATACCTAGTTAGTTGTGGGTAAGCGAAAATGACTTTGTGGCCTTCTATTATTTCTACAATTTATATTAGGTATTTATTGTAGTACTTATAAGCTAAAAAATACGCTCAACTTCCTCATTATATATAGTTAAGATAGAACTGCTCGGCGAGCCATCATGGCAAAGACCTAAATACGAGTGCCACTACCACGATAGTTTTTTGTGCGTAAGCCAAAGTTGACAACCCTAGCTCGACCGCCGAGCGTAGGTATGAAAATCGAAGTACATACATGTGATTGCCTTCTGTACTCTCTTTACTCTCTTTATTTTGTGACTGCACTGAGTGGTGTGTAATGTTAAAAGAACACCGTCTCATAGACGAGTATTACATCTATTATATCTGTTTGGTTTTTTTATTTAAGTGCATCCTTGTCGGTCAATGTCAATGTGCCTGTCTGCGTGCGTAACAGGAATTCGGGTGAGCCACAAAGCGTTAGGTAATAAAATGCCTTTGTTCCTGCACACGCGCTTTTGTTCGCCTCGGATTCTGTCTGTCACCTACTCATACTTCGCGCCGCGCGTTGTTTATTGTAAAATATGAAACATCGACGCAATAAGCGCATACATAATTAAATTAAATTGAAGATATATATGAGTTTTAGTAAATATTATGTAGAATTTGTTTTTTGATTTCTAAATCTCAATAACTTTTTTCCCCCATGTTTTACAGATTTGCTGTCATACAATAAAATGATACACTTTTCAAGTACTTTCATTTGATACATAGACGGGAGTGCTACAAGGGTAGGGACATTTTGCCCATTGTTCTTTATTAGAGAGAGAGACTTAGATATTGAACATGGCTTGGAAGTTTATTATAAAAGCGTATACATTGACATCTGAATGACCCACCTATTTTCTTGAGCCTTGTTGATGGTACAACAAATTTGTGTTTGTTCCTAGTATTTATACTATGGACATCACTGTATTTTTTAAACAATTTAATATTTTTATGGGCATATTTTAGATTTTCATAAATATACTGTGAAGGCACAGTCATTACATTAATCTCCTTAAATTTCTCTCTGAGAGAGTGTCTCGGACTTAATTTATAAATTGATCGAACAGCTCTTTTCTGCAAGACAAAAATAGTCTGAATGTCGGCGGCATTTAACCCACAATAGAGTACCATACGACATTACACTATGAAAATAGCTAAAGTACACTAAGCGGGCTGTCTCTATATCAGTTAAATTACGAATTTTTCTAACAGCGTATGCTGCAGAGCTTAGCTTTTTCGATAATTTGGCTATATGTGGGCCCCACTGAAGCTTGGCATCCAAAGTTAAGCCCAAGAATACTGTGCTATCTTTCAATAAACTTGCTTTGTCCAACCCCAATAACTAAGTTCGGAAGTCGGTGACTTTGGATATGTATTTACTTATAATTATGTCACCGCCTTCCGAACTTAGTTATTGGGGTTGGACAAAGCAAGTTTATTATTTTTTACTTTTCGGTTTTTCGGCGGGATATTTTTTTTATTAAAAAGTTTTTTCGAGATAACGATGATCAAAAGACCTACTGTTTAAAATACATAAAAAAAAGATTCTTTATTACCGTCAGATGTACAAAAAACACCTATTTAAAAACTATGCATCGTTAAAACTAAGGGAAAGAGTGTTTTCGATGAACTCTGGCACCCAATGTAAGATTTAACTTGTGTTTAGGGTGCCAGCGTCCTATCATTGAACATATATCAATAGTTGTAATACAAGCACAATATATTAATATTAAGAAAACTATTTACTAATAAATGTAACTATGATATGGCCTATCAAAGTACCTATGTATGGGGAATGTGTATGTAATGGGTGCGATGACGTCATCGTGGCCGCTCTGTGGTATTTAATTTAATTCGCCTGGCCGCTCATACGGCAGAAGCCACTTTGCCCGGGTCTTACATCCTAACCTAAAGATCGTTTCACAGATTTTTGTAATAACTAATGAACGAAATACATAAAGGAGGAGCTACAACAGGGTATTTTCCAATTTATCAAAAACTATTGTAATTTGAAGATTGGAATGAGATATTTAACAGAAAAATTAAAATAAATTGATTTATATCCATTTTCTCAATTAAAAACGATTTAAACCAAATTTATGTTTCGTTGTTTTGAATTTACCGCCATAACGCTCCTTACGATGACTTTTTATCACGTGACGTCAACTTTGTGTAAACTAAAGTAGTTAGTAAGTAAATAAGTGATTCTCCAGTTTATAATTACCAAGATTTTTTATGGATATAAAGTGATACTACTGGTGTGCGGTGCCCCTGTGCACAAATACTTCTAAAACGGCGCAAAACTAAGTATTTGTACCGGTGCCGTTTACACAAAGTTGACGTCACATGTCACGTAATAAAAAGTCATCGTAAAGAGCGTTTTGGCGGTAAATTCAAAATAACGAAAACGAAATTTGATTGTAATCGTTTTTAATTTAGAAAATTTAACTATTTTTTTTTTTTTTTTGTTAAATATATCGTCCCAATCATCAAATTAAAATAGTTTTTATTAAATTGGAAAATACCCTATTAATAAACCTAAGGTTGATTGAACTAACGGCCGATTTACCTACTGTTGGTTTTTTGTGCTTTTGAAACAGAAGAAGACGTCAGGGGCTCCCCGAGGTTTGGTTTGGTTAGGTTCCTTTAAACCCTACAGACAGAAATAGGAACCCCATGGAGTGGGGCTCCTTGGACCTGACATCGACCGTCAGTACAGTATCTATTCATAAACTGTAGGCGAGTCGTCCGTTATTTATTTCATACATAGTTGAAATATCCAATACCTTAAAAAAACGTTAGATCAATCGTTCGTTAGTGCAATTAATTTTAGTTTAATCAAAATTAAGTAAGTAAAACAGTAGTTCAGTCAGCTAATATGTGTTGTGTCTTATGCATGAATCAACCGTAGTTATCTCGAAAATAGTTAGAATAACTTTAAATACTACTAGTAATACGTAACCCATAGCCCATTCATCCAAAGTTTAGGCTACTAGAAACTAATGACAAGGTAATCCATTTTCATATTTACTATAAGGAACTTGTAACTGGTTGGTTTAAAATTTACATAGTAACTGAGCCAAAATTCTGTAGCAAATTTGACGCGGTTTTGAGTTTAAATTTTCAAGTCTTGAATATCAGGTAATCTCTTCTGATAACGTAAACATTCTAAGGTAAACATTCCCACGCTCATTTTTCACGAATTATCTAATTTTTTACGACCATTCATTCAAACGAAAGTAAGAATAGTTAAATCGTCCGTTTACTCAGAATTCCAAAGCAATAGCCGTTCGAACCACTCCACGAACAAAGAACCCTTGTTTTTTTCGAGTTTGCGATAAGAGGCGGACCACCCACGACGCAAATGGGTGCGATGACGTCATCGTGGCCGCTTTACGTTATTTAATTTAATTCGCTTGGCCGCTCGAGGAGTTATCAGTTCATCGACATGAAACTATAACTATACACAAACGAACACTAAAATAAATATGTTTTGTACAAGTATATAAATTAAAAAAAGGAAGAGCTTACTGGGTATCAAAGAATTCGTCCGCTTCGCTGTTAATGGAAAAAGTGCCCAAAAGGCTGGCAGCATTGCCGCGGTGGATGGCAATGCTGATTCTTTTATTACTACGTTTTTGAGCAAAAATTATTGCTGGGAAACAACTTTTAGCCCTGGTGTGAAAAATCGCTGTTTATGGCAGAACAATTAAACAATATGGGTCAGAACATAAAAAATGTATATCAAAATGAATAACGGAGAGAACAAATTACTTTCGACTTCATTAAAATTGAAGCGCCAGTGTTCTGCGAACTTCAAAATTTGCAATTTGCAGGTTAGGCTATATGTTCAACGAAATATGATTCGCGACCGTAAAAAATCTTGCTATATCTAATTATGATCATTAAAATGATCAACCCTCTCAGTTCATTTAATCCTATTGAATGACTTTTTCATGAAATAGTCTGACACTGACCTGTGAATTTCAAAAAACAAAAGTAAATTTTCAATTTTGCGTACTATCTTAGTGCACCCACCTTAAGGTGGATATGTCACCGTAAGATTGTGAACACCGTTAGTTTATAATTTATCTAGCGAGATTATAAACTGTCGACAAATTGTGAATTGCACAATACTGCTTACCAAACGAATAGGTTAGGTTAGGTTAGGTTAGAACTACGACCAACCGCGCGCGAGCCGAGCGAGTGAAGCGAGCGGTGCAGCAGCAGCGGCCGGCTAGCTCTATTTCCAAGTCAGTGGCAGTTATTTGACGATTTAGTAATAGCGCAAGGTACTATCCGTATTGATACCAGTTCACAATTTGACGGACAGATTATAAACTATCGAAAAATTGTGCGTTAAATTGTAAATGGTTTTTGCTTTTCACAATTTATCGACAGCCTATAATCTCGCGAGTTAGCATATAAACTAACATGGTGTTCACAAGCTCACGGTGACAGAAACAAACTTTGCGAGGCGTGCGGTGCATCCCATGCGGAGCACATGCCTCGCAATGTGCGTACTTGCTTTGTCTTGAAAGTAGGTATACGCACATTGTGAGGCAATCGCATGCGATGCGCCGCACGCCTCGCCAAGTGTATATCTTTATGTATCAAGTATTTTGTTTGTTTATTAAGTTTTTTTTTTAAACATGTATAAATGGGATTTTGTCGAGGTCTTTAAGCTTAAAAAAGTTTGTATATCAAAGACTAATAAAATTCTTAAGGACGCGTCTTCTGACCAAACAAAATACTTGAACAATTTATGGGCATTTGCTACAACGACATTTTTTGTTTCAGTGTTTTTCATCTGCTTCTTGCCGTACCATGCATTAGAGCTGTGGTTCCATTTGTCTCCGACGGCGCAGACTGATTACAATGATTGGATACACGCCTTAAGGATAATGGGCTTCTGCCTTAGGTACGTGACTTAATCTAGTGCTAATTTTAACTAGCACTGTAACGATTAACAGTACGGCTGGGAGAACTTCTCTAGAATTTTGATGGGGGACATCGAACCCAATTAAAATATTATCAAAATTAATTTTGCCTGTTTCTATTCTAAACACGACTGCTGTCCCCTTTTTAAATGTTAAATGTACGCTATTTGAAAGTCAACCGTTTTTGATAAAGTCGATGGGATGACTTTAATTAGTTTTAATTATTTAGTGAAAGGTCAAAATTGACGACGATCTCCGAAGTTTGCAATTTTTTTCGAAATTAAATTAAGTCCAATTAGGAGTTCAGTTTCCCTAAAATTAAAATTTGGTTTTCCTCAAACAAATTGATTATAATGACAAGATTAAATTGTAACAACGAAACAAAGGAATTGCTTCTCAAGTTTCAGCCATGCAAGCTATTATTAGCATATCCTCGGCTTATTGGTCGGTTTGCACGAATTTACTCGCATCAACTTTTGTATAATTCTATAGGTTACTCGCACGAAGTTATTTTATTTGTTGAATCGACGACTCCGGAAATACAAATTAGGCGATTAGGAAGTTTTAAATTTTATACAATGTACTCAAGTTTATTTTTTCTTTTTCATCCCACGTACTCAATAGGAGAAAATCGAATTAAAGTTATTACCGTATTCCTTACAATTCAATACGTGCCAATTGCCTAATACGTGTTTCTGGCGTTATCAAATCGTCCACAAAAATAATATTTCGTGTGAATGGCCTTTAGAAAATAAAATATTATTAAACGTGTCGATTAGCCCGTTTCAGGCCATTAAAATCGTACAAATCGACTCATTTATGAAAAAAAGGATTCACATTTTATGTCCAGTAAAAGGGCATATCAACAAAAGTGAGCAAACTAGAATATTAACCATGTCGAGTACAGTCGAGTAGACAAAGCTTTCGTGACCCAGCCCCTTGACTTTGTCGCTCTTTGCAAAGATTAGGTACGCAGGGACCCTTGATATATGAAAGTCTGGTGATATTTATGGGACAGGTCAAACAATCTGTTTGAATTATGTCACATTCTGTCTTCCTGACGCTAAAGGTCATGAGGGGTGAAGACTGACGTAATTTGGGAGTAATTTTGGGAGGTCCATCGTAATTCTATTCAGAAAAAGAGATGTTGCACCGACCTCAAATAAATTAGAGGTCAGGAATAACGTAATTCATAAAACATATTATAACATCATGATTGAAATCTCTGAAGAGTTAGGCAGAGGTGTACTTAGACTACACTCATATTTGACAGCCTCGTTTGTCTAATGGTGCGCAAGAGCATGAGTATTATTGGGTTTTTCTATCAGGAATTTCTCAGTAATAGCCTCAGTCTGTATTTGTTCCCCATTCATGGTAATAGGCTCGCTCTGTATTCCAGAGGACTTTAACATAACAGGCGAAATGTGGGTGTAACATAATTTCTTGGTTAATTTTAACACAACTCAAGTTTGACAACAACGACGTATATTTGGAACAAAGTTCTTTAACGTGGGTTGTGGTAGGACGAAACTTTTAGAAACAGTCACACGTGTAATAGGTACACCGGCAAACCCATGGGGGTAACAAGGCGTGATGTTCTGTTATATTATGTTAAATCTTCAAAATTCAACAATGTTCATTTTTTCATTATGTTTGTCGTTTTCATGGTTGTTGACGACAATAGCTAGGTCGAACTTAAAATGCAAGATGGCGGCAACATTATGAAAGTTTTTTTAAACTTCTGCTAGATGGCTCTTTTTCTCTCTCTCCATATCCTTCATAATAAATGAGTGTACGTATGTGCGAGCAAGTATTGCGTTAAGAGCTTCATTCTTGAAGGGCAAATACGTTCTTTTATTTGTTTGTGATAGTAAACCATTTTTTAAATTACACTAACCTAAATTTTCTTCAGCCCAGTTTCCTGAACTCCTGCGTGAATCCAGTAGCCCTGTACTGCGTGAGTGGAGTCTTCAGGTCTCACTTCAACCGGTACCTGTGCTGCCGTCGAGGGACACTTCATCCGACCTGCAGCTCCAGACTGTCTAGGACTGCGGTCTGCGAGACCTCGTTCAGGAGTACACACCGCCATCGATGTAACAGGTTGGGTTAACAAGGGTTTTTGTTATTTTGAACGTAGGTAAGAAGTAGAAAATAGGTTGTTCAGTCAGTAGATTGTATTGTTATTGTGTGTGTATTTTTTAGCGACGTACCTGCCGTAAATTACGCGACCGAATTTCGGGGTGTCTAGTTTACAACGTAAATTACGCGACGTAATTTTGCCGAATTTACGTCGTGTAATTTTCTTTATGTATTATGCTTACTTTCAAGATTTCATTACTTTCTTGATCAACAGACTGTAGTTAAGTGCAACTAAAATAAGATTAAAACGATTTTTCGCCTAGAAAAGCACGAATTAATTTATCACAATGCCTTTATATTAGGTACTAAAAGAAAACTAGTTTCGCTTTTTTCTAGCTTTATTTTTCTTAGAACCAGCCGTTTTTTTTTTTGTTCACATATTCAATTACGTTAATCCATCAATTCAAAATCCTTTTACTTTTAAAAAGAAAAATAAATAAACTCATGTTTTATAAAACTCAATGGTGCAGATTATATTGCGAAAGACCCTGAAGAGGTACTTAATCTTCGTAATTTAGACGCCTGAACTCTCAAATTACAAATATAAATAAGATTTTTATGCAACAAAATTAACTAGGTAAACTCAGTATTATGAAATCGACTATCAAATTAAATTGTCCGTAAATTCAAATCACAACTGTCGTTCTTTGGAAGATGTACGAAGTGATTTTTTTTTCAATATATGAAATTGTTACCCTACGTCATTAGTATAAAAACGTGGGTGCTTGATATGAATCCTACTAATATTTGTATGTTTGGATATTTAGATGTTTGGATGTTTGTTACTCAATCACGCAATCACTTTTTATCCTGTGTTATTTGATGGATAATTTTCGACCTGCATGCGGGCGAAGCCGTTGGCATAAGCTAGTTGATTATGAGAATACCTCGAAAAACACCCCACGCTTTTATAAATTAAAATGAATTCATTTATGAACCACTCTATCCTTGTTTCGATTTTTTTGAAATTATTTTCCACTCTTTTAGTTTGGTTAAAAAAATATTCAATATACGTACAGGTTTGTTTTCGTTTCTATTTTATTAGGTATATACGCATATACCTACGCAGGTTTACATATGTATCGTGATTGAATGTACGGTAGGATCTGTAAAACGGAATCCGTTTGAATGTGGGCATAAAATCGAATGATGAGGACCTATATTGCAGTTTGCAGTGAACCGATGGAATCTATTCCTTTATTAAGTTAAAATGCTTTGGTCCGAGGTATTGCGAGACGTCCAGTTAACTGAAAAACACCCCTATTATATAGTTTGTAATAGTTTCGTCATATTCCGATTTTTAGCTAAGATTAAAGGTTAGGTTAAAGTTTTCACAAGTTTTCAAATTGAGAATTTGGAAGGAATGACTAATAATTTATGTATAAGTTCACAACTGCAAATTCATAATTCGGACACCGGCACCCTAATTGCGTAACTCACGATTGATCATAATTGGTTTCGTCTTCACAGTTAAACAATATTCATTGCGTTATTTATGTTGACGAACAGACACATTTTTCGAACATATGAAGCAATGGTTTAACAATCCGTTTCAAAACGATACAGATTATGATGAATCGTGAGTTACGCAATTAGGGTGCCGGTGTTAGTGAAAAAGAATACCTAATTCAGGAATTCCTCGCAGTTGAAATAAGAATTCAAAGTGATAACTAACACACATAAAAAAAACCAGAGAGCAAAGTACTCGTATTTACTTTAGAGTACTTGAATCTTGCGACATGCTTTTATTTAAATCATATAAATTGTGTAATAACGTTATAAGTTCATAGTAAAAAGTTTAAAGGAAAAGTTTATTTTATTCTTTGCAGCGCATTTGAATAAAAGTGTGTTTAAAAAAAAGTTGTTTACTTTCATTTTATTTTTTACTTTTTAGTTATTTTTCGAGTTGTTCTCAGCAAGCCCTTTCATTTGATACCCATATTGTAGGTGTGCATTAAAAAATAATAATCCGCCATCTTAGGTGTTCCGCCATGTTGGATTTAAGATGACGTCACACAGATAATCATGCATTGTCATCCAAACTAAATGTGTTTACAAAATTTCAGCTCAATCGGTTATAGGTAGATATCTGCTTCAAAATTGAGTTGCAGGATTCCACCCGAAAAAAACATAGTTCATATACATTGCAAGTTTAAAAAGCTTGTAAATACATTACAGACTCCGCTGCAGTCGGGAACTAAAGTCTAAAACACAATGATATAATCACACAATTTCGCATTGTCAATACAATGCTAGTACAGCGATTTGTAAATGTACAACAATTTGAATTAGTACATCGCCTGGAACCGACGGCCTATGAAATAAATCATATGACATACAATGCATTATGAATTTATGACAGTACTATTGGAAAATTATTACCCTGCTGTGTTTATAGTTGCAACCCTTTTTAGTTTAATTGAGATTTCTATAGTTTATCCAATAATATTAAACCAAGATATATTATGTTATGTCTGCCTTGTTGGTCTATTGTCTGCAAGTGCTGAACATCGATTCCCAGATCGCGGGTTAACACTTTAGTGTTATTGAGATTTTCCATCAGAAATTTCAGGAGCAGTGGTGGCCCAGTGGTAATGGCCCTGACATGCAAGTCGTGAGTTCGAACCCAGGCAGATACTTAACTTTATGTATCTAATTTCATCCCCACTGTTCTACTTAACGATGAAGGAAAAAATTGTCAGAAAACGTCCTCGAACCAAAAATTAATCAGATGGTAATAAATATAACATTTTTAATACAATGCCGTCTTCCCGTTAAAAAAAACACTACTGCATTATTTGCGGTACCTACCTACTTCTAGAATCTGGTTTAGGTTAATGTTCAGAAAATATTTCAATATTAAATTTGCATGGTGTTGCAAAACCAAGAGATTGAATAGCTACTGTCTTATTATATTAAAAACAAATGCATTCATATAATACGGCTATATTTTTATCCATTGAAACCACAACTAACACAATCTTTGGAAGGCTCTTATTGGCATTAAGTATTAGCTCAGCCTATCGATGTCCACTGCTGGACATAGGCGTCTCCTACCCTGCGCCATAATACCTTGTCTTCCGCCTTCTGCAGCCGGTCTGTCCCAGCTATCTTTTCCGAAAAATAATGACGTCACAAAAAAAACAAAATCTGTATCTCCGAATCGGTTCCTCCTCCAAGAAAACCAATAACTTCAACGGTGATTGTTCTATCAACTTTTGCAGGAACCCGACAGAGAGCGTGGTAATATCGAACTACGACTACGGAAGTACTAAGAAGAAGAGCAACATCATATCCAGGAACAGCGCTGATGGAGTCACCATCATGACCGTTCGAGACACCAATGACTTCCTTACTGGGGACTTGGATGAAAAATGCATCACCAGATAGAGATGCAAGGATATCGGATAGCGGGACAAAAGACAATTAATGTTTTTTTTTTATCTGTGAAATATCTCAGGCATTGCACGCATTGTTTTCTGATAAAAAATGTTAGGGTTTACTATGGTTTAATATATTTTATTGCATTCTTGTTTCCAAATGTTGGTAGGCCGACACTTGTAAATTAGATACAACCTTCTTTTCTTTCTACTAAACTGATAAAATATAAAATAGATTGCTCATATCTTCAAAAAGTGTATACATAATATGTCGTGGTCATATCGTAGATTTGCTCACTTCATGAAATACTCGAGAATTTCATGAAATGGTCGCATTTCATGAAATTCTCGTCTTCTTCTGATTATTATATTACAGAAGAAGACGGTCGACGTTAGGTTGACGGAGCCCCACTGCGTAGGGCTCCTATTTCTGTCTGCAGGGTTTAAAGGAACCTAACCAAACCGAACCTCGGGGTGCCCCGGACGTCGACCGTCTTCTCGAGCATTTCATGAAGTGAGCAAAGCTACGCTATGGCCACGACATAATAATATCTAAGATTTGTCTAACATAGACACGGCATAGTATATGTAACAAAAACAGAAGTCATTTTCTTCATAACCACAAAAGTACAGACGATCATTATCATCTGCCTAGCGTTTACCTAACTACGTTGGGGTTGGTTGCCAGTCTAACCGAATACAGCTGAATGCCAGTATTTCACATGGAGGGCCGTTAGGGCCGAGGGTCTAGAATGATTTATGCTGAATTCATGGTTACAGTTTGCGCACTGGTTAAAAATTTACCCTGTACCTACTCGTACCTATCCTATCCATCGCGGCAAACGTAGCATAACCTGATGGATCGACCCATGTGGCTATTATTACTTAGCCACAAACTCCTCCCCATACAGTTGATACGCAATTAAAACAAAAGATACTTAAACCGCGGTATGTATGAATAGCCTTTTAAAGAGAGTACATTGCTCTTCCCCCTAATCCTCTAATGGACCTTTTGTATACGACTGGAGCAATGGACGTAATTCCCTTAATAGTCTACGGTTTGTGGTTAACATATCCATGGAGAAGGGAAGCTAGAACTATAACGAATATAATTATTGATAAGTAAGATCTCTTTACGATATTGTTGATCAGTTTCCGAGTTTGTCACATAAAATGCGTTCGCTGCAGCGTCTAATTTTTAAGGCGATAAGATTCTACGTATGCTTAGGTTTTCGTACATAATTTATGTTTTACGTACTTTTGTGCATTTAGCAAGATGTTAATATCACTATTTTTGTATTAATTGGAAAAGAGCGTGTATCATAAGCTTATAGCTAGTATTAATTGAAACTTAAGTAAATAGTATTTTCATGTATTTCAGTAGAACTTATGTTTTTTTTTTGTTCTGCTGTCATTTATACAGTGACGACGATTTATAAATAATCCGAACAAATATTTAATGAAAATGTAATTATTGGAAGATTGTGTATTGTGATGTTTAATTTATGTATCGTCAAATGGTTATGCGTTCGCACAACTATTTATTTTAAATAGTTTTTCTGTACAATGTACTTGTTAATGCACTCAGCTTCGTTCATAAGAGCAGTATTTGTGTGTGAAATATAATTTAATATCATAGATTTATCCAAAAAGTTGAGGCAATGAAAATCTCGGTTCAGAAAAAAGAAATATAATATTTTCTTTTTTGACCTTGAATTGTGTAGCATATTTTGACCTTGAATTGTATGCTTTATCCTGACCTTGAATTGTATAATAGTAACTTGTTTAGGTTTGTCAATTTAGTTTTTATATTCTTCATAGTGTTTGCAAGATTTTTTAATATTCATTCACTGTACGATTACTCTTTATATTAATTTTGAAGGGTACAAGAACTGTTATTAATTCAAAGCTAAATCCCAGTAATAGGTAGATGCTAGACCAGCACCCTAATTGCGTAACAACATTTTCGATTACAATCTGAGTGATTGTCAAGGATATTAACTGTCCATTGTTTCATTTGTTCGAAAAATTTGACTGCTCAATAACGTAAAAACGCAATGAATGGTGTTGAACTGTCAAGATTTAAAGTAATTGGTACTGTTAATGTATTGTGCAATTACCCTGCAGGATACGGTTCGTAGCTCCAGCTTACAGTTACAGCCAACTGCGCCCTTTATTGTGAAGCTAAGCGGTTAAGCCATCTACAATTTCATTCTATCGATGGTATACGAACGTTTTAATAGTCACTTAGGTAATAGTATTTTGCTATGTAGGTACCTACTGCATCCGTTTGGTGCGGACGTAAATAACAGGACCATCCCATTTCTTTCTGTGGGTTTCGTAGAAGGCGACTAAGGGACTTATTAGAGAATGGGCAGCAGCGTTCTCTATGCATTTTACCACCATACTGCGATCGCCAACCCGCCTGCTAAGCGTGGTTATTTTGACAAACCCCCGCAAATTGGGGGAGGCCTAAGTCCAACAGTGGACGTCTTTCGGCTGGAATGATGATGGTGATATACTGTGATTGTAACTTAGCTAAGCTCTGAAGCCATACTTTTTTTTTTGCAGATCACAATTTTAAACTTAACATTTTTTTTGGGCGAATGGTCACACACACGTATGCATTGCATTTTTATTTTTATTTATTTTAAATTAATAATATTTATTTTACCAAAAAATTGCATGTACGGTAATTAATTTGTCACATAAATTCTCGTAACAGTGTAGTGAATGTATATTATATGAAATAAATGTAGTAGCTATAAGTAAAAATATGAAATAAAACATTTCAATTGTAAATTCTACGATATTAGGTTTTAAAAGACCAAAGAACATGTATGTATATGTATTTACGAATATTTTCATTAAATGATAGAATAATAACTATTGTAAAATAAATGTGAAATGTAAATAATATTATTGTTAGATCGCTTTTTGTATAAAATAAGATATATTCCAAAGATTTGTACCAATTTTAAGATATAAGCAAAAAATATGTTCTAACCACACGATGGTATCCGAACTATGTAAGTGTAATATTATTTTGAAATAAATAGGCGTCTATAAAAATTGTTTACTTTTTTTTTACCACCCAAGAATCAAAATTAACTTCTATATCATTCTAATGCTGCTTAAGGAATTTCCTACCCAGAAGCAATTTGAAAAGGTTATCTAAGTAGGTTCACAGATAATAAAATGGCTTATTAGTTGATGTATCTATAAGCTTCTTGGTCGATGTGCCCGAGCTTAAAACAAAAACGGGCGAATCAACACTTTTATGTTAAGACGATTCGCACGCAGTTAGTTCATTTAATTGTGGGCAAATTGACTGCGGAAATAAGTATTAGGTAATTGACACGTTTTGAATTTTATGTAAGAAAAATAAGATGAAAGTACACTGCGTGCGAATCGAACAAACACCAATCCACGTTTCGCTTGTTCTTGGCGATGGTCCTGTGGACCGTGGAGATTCATCGCGGTGAGAAGGTTGGCCAGTTGACTCTGCGTCATCGAGCACCAGCTAGTACCAGGGTGCGCCGTTTATTATTATCTGGACGCCGCTCGGGGAGGCTCTTCTCGTGCAAACATTAGACGGATCATACATATACTACAACGCGCCAAGCGATGGGGCGCCTGCGCGTGATTTCACAAGCATTTATTTAGTTCACCTGTCGAAGCGTACGCATGTAACTTTCATTTAGTCCTTTTTTACATACAAATTTAATAATAAACTCATTACCCTCCAAATTCGTCTAAAAACACGCTTACGCGCGTTGAATTTGGCTCCGTTTTCCGCGCCCCATCGCCTGGCGTGTTGTACTGAGTGAGTGGTCTAAGTCAGGTGGAAAAGTCCGATGAGCCAAATCAAAGACGATGCTTCACTTCTTGGCATGCTCTCTGCAATAACTCATGCGCTATACGGAAGACCTTTGAAAGGGCCACGTTATTGCTGTCGAAGTGGCCGAAATCTGGTAAAATGATAAATTCTTTTATTTCTGTGCCTAAGTAGGTTTTTTACAATCATTTTAACAAGTTAATCATATTTTTTAAACTAGATGTAGTCGGCGTTTAAGATCTGATTACTTTGAGAAGAATGGGTAATGCAAACACAGAGCGTTGAACTCTCTCAGTTTTAAAGTCCAGATATGATCTTGGTTAGAACATGTGAAGACCATATAACTGGACCTGTCCAGTCAGTATAGATATGTACGCATTTGTCAGTAACCGTGTAGCTCGACTCAAAACGTAGAAGCTCAAAGAATTGCCGAGCAACTTAAGGAACAAGGATGGGTTTTAGTTAGTAACACTCTGACACACACTCCTGCTCCACCCAGAGCGGGAGAACTTATTTGATGATTTCGCACCAACAAAAACCAAATAATACCGAAGAAAGGATATTTGGGTAGACCGCAAAATTACTGTAACTGCCAGACCATGATTAAGATAATAATAACCGAGAAAGAAACCATGACCGACATAGACTTCACATTCAAAATAATATAATACTTTACAAAGTAAATATTTGTCGGTCCAAGTTTATTTTGATACGACAAACAAGTTTTTTCAAAAAAAATAACAACCGGGTTCCAAAAAAACACTACAAAGTGCAAAATAACTTTAATTTCGGAAGTCGGTGACTTTGGATGTGTATTTTAATTATTTGTCACCGCCTTCCGAAATTAAAGTTATTTTGCACTTTGTAGTGCTTTTTTGGAAGTCGGTTGTATTTTTTTGAAGTTTTTATTTTATACTTTTTAGTTATTTCATCATCCTTGGGGTCAAAACAATGCATATTTATGCGATAGCAGCAATCATGGTTGATTTGCTGTCGTTTTTTGCAGAGTTCCGTTGTCTGTCTCCGAAACGTATCATCAGATCTATATGAAATTTTAATGGGACCATTTCGGAGTAAACCCCTTTCGAACAAATAATTTTGCAAATCCGTCTATAAACGACGGAGTTATGCCCGAAAAATTATAAAAAAATATTTATACATGTCGTATTGATAACCTCCTTCTTTTTGAAGTCGGTAAAAAAAAGACATTTCGCTTTCATCTTGAAATTATAACATATACCTTAGTCCCTTCTGCGAAGCCCTCTAAACAAAGTTTAATTAAGACATACATGTAAGAACTAATTTACAATATCGTTATAATTCATACAAACCCTTTACCTAATTGTATTTTAAACTGAAATCAAAAACGCGTTAGCTGCTTTCAATTACATTATAATTTACACATCTGCTAATTTAGTAATTATTGAGTGCAGTGCACCATCATCAACTGCCAAGCTTTTTCCCAACTATGTTGAGTTCAGCTTCCAGTCTAACCGGATGCAACTGAATACCAGTATTTTACATGGAGCGACTGCCTATCTGACCTCCACACCCAATCATCATTCTTCTGCCCTTATCCCAATTTATTTGGGGTCGGCGCAACATGTCTTTTTCTTCCACACTTCTCTATTAGTCGTCATCTCCGTAGTCACACCTTTTCTAACCATATCATCATTCACACAGTCCATCCGTTTCTTTGGTCTCCCCCTACTCTTATAGCCATCGACATTCATATTTAAAACTTTTCTTACGACATTTTCCTCAATCCTCCGTATCACATGCCCATACCATGACAACCGATTTCCACACAACTCTACACCCCAGTTACCAAGTAATACGATACCCCGTGGTAAGATTGGTTCTCAGACTTTCGGGCTTCTGACGACCCGTAACGACTGTCAAAGATCCACGAGCCGGGACCCAAGAGTTTATCGTACTTTTAGAGGCAAGGAGGGGTTTTGGTTTGTAAAGGTGGTCATCCATACACGGATCAACTGCGGCATTCGTAATAGCTTAAACCGGATCGATCGAATCGTGCGGATGATAAATTTATACCAAAGTCTGAGAAAAATAAAGAAAATGCTAAGACATTGACAGAGGGGCGTTGTTAATAAGCACTTGTGAAATTCTTCACTGACTTTCTATAATGACAAAACAAAATGGCGCCATTAATTCCAATTTTGGCCACACACCAAAAGAACTTGGTCACGTTATTTATTTGTATTTTCTGATACTATATCTCTTTAGTCGGTTCCTAAGAATACCATTGGAAAAAATGGGGTTAAACTGAAACGAAAGAGCCATGTTTTGGATAAGTCGTATTTCTTAGATTTTAGAATAACAAATAAATCTTTGGTCTGGCTGTTTTTAAATGTGGCTTGTTTTCGTTCAACAAATCGAAAAAAGAATTCACAAGCACTACTGGAATTTGAAACGTTTTTTGAAATGAAAACTTCTTAAGGCGCGTTGAGCACTTGTTGGGTGAACAAAAATCATGGAACTCGTGTCATCGTCACCGAACGCTTTCCATGAGCTATATGTACGCTGTGAACGAGCACACGGATGAGACGCACGTTGATGTCTTTCGGAAAAGTCCCTTTCTTTCATTAGGAAATTCTAATTCTTTTATCCCTTTCTTTCCCTTTGTATTTTTATCTTAAAAATCTGTGCTGTTACCTTTAATGGCTGAAGTTGTTCGTTTATCATTTTTTACCGAGAGCAATCAGGACCCAAGGACCAACCTGAAATCCTGTATAGACGATTAAAAAATACACACGTAGTTGTTCAATTTTTCACTTCTATCGGCACTTCCAGAGTGCCATTTTTTTCCTCTATTTCGTAAGTGGCCCAAAGAATAAGGCAACGAGATACTTACACTTCCTTTTTAACCTTATCCCTTTATTAATAAGATCGGAGTAAAGCTATGCCGCTGTTACGTACATTGATTATTTGTGTTTAAACAAATTGTTAAACCAAAGTTGGACAAATGTAACCTTTGTCTAGGAGCAGTGGTGGTTCAGTCCCGACTTACGAGTTGTAAGTCGTGAGTTAGAACGGAGGCAAGCACTTTGTCAATTAATTTCATCACAACTGCTCTCAAAACGATGAAGGATGAACTTAGAACCAAATATTCGAAAACATGTGACATCCATGAACTTGGTGGATTAAGGTCCACTCTCTCCCACAGAGAGGAGGCCAGTGTCCCAGCAGTGAGAACAATATAGACTGAATAGGAACTTAATTCCAAGATAGTAGAACGTTCAGTTTTTGAAATTACAAACAGCCAGTAAATTAACTCATTCAAAACTACAGTGAATTATGCGCTCAAGCGTAATTTGGTTCCAGTTCTAAAGACGCAATGAATACAATAATCGTATTTAATCCAGAATAATTGTATTACAAACTTGTATTGATGTTACTCAGTCAGTAATAAAATGAGACGATGTAATACAATCAGTGCTGGCTTAACTGTACTGCTTCAGATTTCGGTAGCAAAACGTAGAAGGCCAAATTCATTTTATACGAACATGTTTTTGTTGAATGGTGACAGTTTTTCCGTAGTTACTACCGTTATATAGCGGTAATATTAACAGTAGGTGTGAACCGTTATAGTTAGTGTAATAAAGAAAAATAATGAATGACATTCGATAAGAACTGTATTGAATAACATTGCAGATCATCTCACTTTTTTTTTCTTACCAAGTCCATTGACATTCAAACCTACATACAGGATAAGTTTTTAACCAGTGCGAAAACTGTAACTATGAATTCTGCATATCATTCTAGACGCCCCAGCGCAGAATTTTTTCGTCGGTTATACAAAAAATAATCAGCTATTTCATAGAAAAGTGCAATACCTAAGCGGTCAAAATGTATGGAACAGCTCTAGAATGATATTCTGAATTAATGATTACAATTTGCGCACTGGTTAAAAACGTATCCTGTATATATATAATTATATGGTGTCTCATAATATTATACTTACCATTATGTTTACTTACCAGTGTACAGTCACCAAAAGAAAATAAAAATTTATGAACGAAGAAAAATGATGATGAGTAATGAATGAATGAATGATGATGTGAAATTGAATTTGAGAAATGAACTGTTTGTTTCTTATAAATTAAAATATTTTTTATTCCAAAGCATCCATCGGTTTCATACTAAACTTCAACTACATTATATCCGACGACTCACGTTACTTATCTCTTTTGGTGACCGTACCTATGGTGTGTTCCAAAAGTATTGGATTAAAATGTTAACAAATGGAACAGAAAATGAACCTGTGTTTTCCAATCTGTAGTGCTACTTACAAATTGAGTGCTTTGACTTGCTTATATCTAGGTATATACGTATAAATAATAATAAAAGTCGTGACTGACTGACTGATCAATGCCCAGCCCAAACTCTTGGAACTAGAAAGCTGAAATTTTTCACAGAGGTTCCCTTTATAATGTACACAAGGAATAAGGAAGGATTTTTCGAAATTCAACCCCTAAGGGAGTCAAATAGGGGATGAAAGTTCCGCGAGGGCGAAACCGCTGGAAAAGCTAGTTAATGCATAAACTTGAAGTTGTAACTATAAATCACCTTCAAGATGTGTATTCCATTCGGTAATTCTGGTAATTTCATAACCTCAATTTTCGTCGATTTTTCTATTAGAATTTAATGATACTATTACAAAAAAGAACATGTTTTTTTTTTAAGTGCTGCGATTAATATCTTCTAAATGCAGGTGAATGTGTTCCTAATTTCATTTAATGAGTGATAGTGCAAGAATTTAACTTGCATAGCTATTACCTAGCATTCGATAGGCAATCGTATGGAAAACTGATAGATACGCACGGCTACACATCAAGCTATACATTTCTGGTCATATTCATAAACGATGATTAAAGTTAAATGATGTTAAAACGCCAAAAATGTATGGTTAATCAGACGCTAATCATTACTTAACTTTAACCAACGTTTATGAATAAGGGGGTCTAGTGTACGCTGATCTCGCACTGTACGGAAATCCTATACAATGCGGGATCAGCTTATACAGGAAGTGTATAGCTTGATGTGTAGCCGTGTGTACATTTCGATAACCTGATTTGCCTTGCCCTCGACAGCAAACACCTGTCGGAAGAAAAGCGGTCGTCTATTTAATTTAAACTGACAAAGTTTTTGGGAACAACGGACTCCTACGATAACATTGATTGATGCTCGATTCGGTACGAAAGCGTATCGAATGGTTGTGATTAACTACGCTGAACAGGGTTTGTTTATATTTTCATCAGATAATCTTGGAGCAGACAGTACCTAAATTAATACAACGGTCAAACGTTTGTAACATTCAAATGTTCGAAGTTCGAATCGGGTAGACAACTAGCTCGTAAAATTACTGTTCAAAATTAGTTCCATTCTGATTCCGTACTACATAGAATTTAATTCAATGTTACTTTGAAGAAGACTTCCATTTCTAGTAGAGCTGGCTGGATTAACATTACTGGCAAGTTAAAATTTGAACGAACGGAACATTTTTTTTTTTTTCTAGCATTGATGAAATGAAAAGAGAAGCCTGTTTAAAAATTTGTTGTGAGAAGTTTCTGAGTAGAACCTACTCGATATAAAATAAAAGAATAAATAAATACTGGATTTTTGAAAACGGTGAACAAAAACATAATGAGGAAATTGGCATGTCCTTGTACATATATATTCGAAAACATGCGTATATTATAGCCCACTCTCACAGAGAAAAGGCCTGTTTCCCAGCAGTGGGAACATTGTAGGCTGGTTAAAGCGCTTATTACACTTGGCTGAATTTAGTCATCTAAATTCAGTCATTACTGAATTTAGTCAAGTGTAATCGCAATTAGCAAGCTAGCTTCCATAGCTTTTAATGTTGCTTCTGAATTTAGACGACTAGTTAGATGACTAAATTCAGCCAAGTGTAATAAGCCCTTAAGCTATGGATTTTTGAGATGGGACAGCAAGGAGAGGTACCTTAATCGCTATTACCTACTACGGTAAAACGGGTTAAGGAGACTGATTTTAACTGTTTATACATTTCGATTTGCATTCACAGATTTAAAAAAATGTACTAGAGATATGTACAATTCTACCTCACCCTTAAGGGCTTAAAGGCTTGATTTTATGTAACACCGTACGTGACATAAAATCGTTTGTCCCCATTCAACCTTTGTTTTCATCCAAACGCAAATCACATACAAATACTACCCACGCAATGAACTTTCAAAACAGAACAGAAAACAAAGAGAACACAATAAACGAATAAAACTCACACGATAACCTTTATTTCCTTTGCACACGTTCGTCAAAAAAACGGCGCTTTGCAAAATACAGATGTGACCGGTAGGTAGAACCAATCCGAAAACGGCATCAATCATTTGATACTTGCAAAAATAACGGCGCGCAGCAGATGTGAACAAAATAATTATTTAAATGGATCAATTTTAAAATTCACAAACTTTGTTAAATCATGTCGCTCGTTGTGAATTTAAATGTGCTTGTCACATCTCGCGACCCGTAGGCCCAAAAGTAATTAATGTCTCTTAACGCAGACCGCATTATAATTAATCTAATGAAACTTGATGTATCCTGACTGAAATTGTTTGAAATTACATCGTGTATTTTGGCTCGTTCGAAAAGAAAATGACAGTGATTGATATTGATAAAATAACATAACTTCACGCCTGTTATCCCGAAGTGATAGACAGTGGTGTATCTACCTACGTGTTCTTTCTACCCACATCTGCCAGTTAAATAATAAATGATTTTATTTCTGTAAGTAGTTTTATACAAACACTTATACACGTCAATCATTTTTTTTAAACTAGATTAGGTCGGCGTTTCATAACTGACTATTCTGAGAAGAAAGTCCGAAACACACTCAGAGGTCACAGTCACTTTTAAAGTCCAGACATAATGTTGGTCAGATCATGTAAAGACCATGTGAATTGGTGTCTGAAATGGTCTGGATTGCAGCTGAAAATCAGCGTCAGGTGGTGCATACTGTGTTGCCATCTGAGAATATGCTGAGCTGAGGCCCTTTTGGCATTATTATCATTGTTGAGGTCATAGTTTTCTGTTCTTTTTTCTTTTCTTTTTAAATAATTTAAGGTTTTTACTACCGATATAATGCCAATAAACGTAATTTTCTTTCTTTCGGGCAAAGAACCACACAGATTGGGTGGACCTGTCCAATCAGTGCATGCATTTATCAGTAATCATGCAGCTCAACTCAGAACTTGAAGAGCTCAACGATTTGGCGAACAATACCAAAGAAAGGACATTTGGGTAGGGCGCATAAATTACTCAAGCTGCCAGACCATGATTTAAACTAAATGAGAAAAGAGAAGCACCCACAAAGTAATCACACATTCACAATAATTAAATCAATATAATACTTTACAAAGTTAATATTCATGTCCTTAGCGTTGCCAGGCGGCTCAGTGAGGCTTTTTGGTTGCGTGTACGGCTAAATTATATGGTGTCCGGCCTGTCCGGCTTTTGTTTGGCTTTTTAAATTTGTTTTCTTTTTTTACATTTGCCATTTGTTGGTTTCCGCTCTGCCCGCCTAACCTTGTATCGCTAGCGCAAGTGAGCGGAGTAGCACTGTCCATAATAAACAAGACTGATTCATTAAATTTTGTCATTTTTTCATTATAAGACGATTTTATTGTATATGATAAAAAATCCCTATCTTACTTTTTTTAATTGTAGTGTTTTAATAAAACTAAAAAATGAATTGTCGGCCGGCCTTTTTACCCAAATGTCCGACTAAACAGACTAGTCTATCCGGCTTTTCGGTTTTAAAACCCTAGATGTCCTTGTTAGGTATACCTAATTAAGTTCCATTTAATACGGAGCGATAGTATTGCCATCGACCATTCACACATTCAGTGGCTATAGTGTGAGTTTCTTTTAACCATCTAGATCGAACCCATCGAGCGCGGTCGGTACTCCGATTGGCCCTGGATTGGTGCGTTAGATCGAGATGGTTAACAGAAACTCACACTAGGGCCACAGACTCCGGATGCTACTAAGAAATTCGGAATGGAATATTTCAATGACACTTTGCTTGACAAGAGCAATGGTGGCTCAGCGGTAACGGCCGCGACTTACGAGTTGTATGTCGTGCGTTCGAACCCAGCTAGGCGGCATTACTTTGTGTAAATAATTTCATCACCACTGCTCTCAAACGGTGAAGGAAAACATCGTGAGGAAACCGGCATGTCCTAGAACCAAAAATTCGAAGACATCTACCAACCCGCACTGGGCCCGTGTGGTAGATTACGGCCCCGTCCCTCTCATGGAGAGGAGGCCTGTGTCCCAGCAGTGGGAACGTTTATAGGCTGAGTATGTATGTATGTATGTTGCTTGACGTGGGAATATAACCAAAGACCGAAATATCTCATGTGCAGTGCAATCACTAGAACAACGATGCAGAGATTGATAGAGCGTTAAATTGTAAATTCAGGAGGGATAAGATAGGTATTAAAATATAATACACGCTCCGTAAGCAGCGCGTCAAAACTTGGCTAATTAGCCTAGTTACATATCGTCTTGTCTCTTTTTTACTCCCGATAATCCGACATACAGTCCTACTTCTACAAGTCATTTATTATTACGACATTGTGCCGTTTTTAAAGATCGAATATTGGGAAGGTATACAACTTATTTTGACTTATAATATAAGTGCAAGAAGGTTATAATTTCCTCAAAGCATCGTTACCCAAGATCGAAACCACTATATCAAAATGATATTTTCCATCAAAGGCCTTCGAGATTTCGAATAAATAACCTGTCTTTGGAACATCGTTAGAGGCAAGATTTGTGGCGCGGTTACAATAGAGTAAATAAACTTTATTAGTCATTTAAATTTTACGATTACACCAAAGGATTTGCGCGTAAACATTACAGTAAATTTTCACGGGCACTAAATTTGAGAATATGGTAGATATTAGGTCAATTATTTTAATCAAGCACTTAGTGGAAAATCTAATATAATCATTCGTGACGCAGTATTCGAATGGCTCCATTGGACTCATTTGTTATAGTGTCCGGTACGCAGTCAAGCAGTGGCGCTTATGTTTGTCTTGTGTCGTTCACACGGACATGATGGGTCAGTTGCGCAAAAATACTATACCGAATGGTCACCATGTGAGTTGTGTCGTATTCGAGAACACAGTATATGTGAAAATATCGTATCCGATAAACGTGAAAAATAGCATCATGTGGAGATGGTTTCAGAAATAATTATTGTCAATGGAACGAAAATAATTTTGCCCCGTGACCTTTATCTTGCATCGTATGGCGATATCGTATGGCAATCCAAAATCTAGGATTATAATATTATTCGTTTATTATCCGACCTCACCTCGAAACCACATCGCACGCGGTAAACCCGCATTAGTTCTAAAATTATAATTAATCATCAATTCAGCTGTCCATTGCTGTATTTACCTGACACCACAAACAGGCAGGTCTGGTACAGTCAGCCACGGAGTGATCTAGCGCAATAAGTCACGTTTTGTGGTCAATAGTCGGATTCGAATGCAGCAACCGCATGCAATTTCCGCTTCATATCGGGGTGCTGAACTATCCGTCACGACGGGGCTTTTAAATCCACGAGAAACGGAGTTTTCGCTTGCATAATCAGCCTGTAATGATCCCACTGGTGTGACATAGGCCTCCTCTCAGTGAGAGGGAGGGAAGGGGTGTGTGGGTTGTATAATCTATCACACGGACCCAGTGCGGGTTGGTAGATGGCACATGTCTTCGAATTTTTGGTTCGACCAAGTTTCATCACCACCGCCATTACCACCGAGCCACTACTATTTATTAAATGTTAGTTTCTTTCATCAACCATCTAGAATAAATTCTCTAGAAGATGGTGAAAACCACTTCAAAATGCTTTGCAAATATTAGAAGAACAAAGAGGTCGCAGAGACTGACACGAAAGGCAACTCTAATTTATATTAGGTACAAAATATATTTAGAAAATTTTCACACTGTTCTCATAGCCACACAGGTGAGGCCACAGATATAGATAGACCTAGATAACGCAAGTATCACGATCTGTACGAAAACCAAGCGTGCCATTTTTGACTACCTATTCTGACGTCACAAGTACTATTTAGTGATGGGAAAATCAAATCGATTCAAAGACGCCGCACAGTGGGTCGAAACTATGATTTTAGTGACTTAGGGATCAATTTTGTTTTTTTACTTTTTTCTTTATGCGGATGGATAGAGCTCATAAACCCTCAATAATAATTGTCCTGATGTTTTTTTTCCTAAACTTTATACTTTGGGTAGAAAAATCAGTTTTGTTATTTTTTTGTATGGAGCGGATCAAATTAAGTCAAATTCCTGCTAAGTAGCGTGTGATCCCGCTTTATAACTTTATTTTTCTTATACCTTGTCTAGTCTTATATAATTTTATGCTATGAACATCTGCATAAAGCTGCCACTCTGCCAAATAAATGGACCGAAAAAAAATGAAAAATACATTGAATAAAAAGCTTCTTTTAAGTTAAATTTGATATGGAATAGTATGTAAAAGCACGTAATAATACACATAATTATTTAACAACTAACAACAATACATTTAAAAGGTCCCTAATTAGCTTAAATTTACTAATTTATTACATTAAGTATTTAAAAATGTTGATCTATGAATTTCTATTTGTTTGTTTAATGACTTTAATTAGTTTATAAAGTTCAATTAAATACTGGATAGTAAGTAAAGAAACATACAAACAGATACGAATTAGTAAAGATAAAATAACTTACTACTAACACAAGTAAACTAAAAAACTAACTATATACAACACCATACTTTACTATTTCCTTTCAAATATGACATACAAACTAGTAAAAGAGAAACAAGAAACTTACAATCTACCAAAAATCTTATTCACTATCGCTATGTCTATCTTGCAAATTATCTACATCAATAAAATCTATATCGGATTCTGTGGGAAAACTCAGCAGAAGCTCTTTAACTTTTGGAGAGAGAACCATTACATTTTGTTTCACCATTCGAGGTCTTAAACTTGTGATCTTTGGATCAGAGGACAAAAGAAGATTGTGTAAAATATCCTCATTTGTCGCCGTTCTACTTACCTTTCTAGAATGACTCTCTCTATATTTCCGGAAATCTTTATTGCGAGCTTCCGCTGCCTCTTCCGACAGTTTACCTATAGGTATGGCACCAAAGTGCTTAATTATATCACTCCCATGTACCAACAATTTATGTATACTGGAAGGCATATAATACCAAGGATATAAGTTTACATACAATTCTGCAGTATCTCTAGAAAATTCGGAAAACTTAGAAAAGTCCACGCGCTCTCCAGATGCAATAGTCTGAAGAATCACGTAAAACCTTTCTATTAAATCTTTACTTATTCCTGTTATGCGAGCTGTTGTTTCTGCATCCCTGAAAAATCTTCTGGCAGTATTGCCATCATTGGTTGTGCCTACTCCTTGCTTGACTATATCGATAAGTAAACCGCATTCCTTCTTAAACGCTTGCTGTATAGCGCTCTTTCTGAGTGACATTTTTTCTTTATCATCGCCCCTGCAACTCCATTTTTTGAAGTCCAAACGATAAGCTGCAAACAAAAAGAAATGTTACTTAAAAATAATTTCACAGGAAACTACCATGAAAAAAATTATAAAGTTTTAAGATTATATTTACCGATATGAAGTAAGCACTCCATGCATCTTATCCAGGCATGTAAAGATGACATTCCATACTGGAACATTTCTTCATTGCTTTCTCTTTGAGCAAGTGACTCTAAATTGTTCATCTCTGACGGTTTTGCTTTGCAAATATCACAGACAGCTGAAGATGTGTCTGACAAATATGACGTTATTTTGCCGTCTATCATCGTCAAGTGCAATTGATGCTTGACTTCAACTTGATTGATTCTTGACGGCTGAAGTCTATCTCTTTCTTGTGTTATGCTAGCTTTTATAGTTGCCACTGTTGACTGCGTTTCTTTGGTAAATTTGAACATTATCGGACGGCAATAGAAAGTTGATGAAGGTCGGTCGTTTTCCCAAACAATTGTTCCATCACATTGTTGAAGCCTTATAGGAACTAGACTGGCCATGAAAATAGATGAATCATCAAACTCTGTTTCAGTCTTTTGTTTGTAATTACTTTGACCTGAGGCTCCATCAAAGCCCCATTTGCTTATAAGCAGTAACTCTGTTGCCGAGTCCAAATCAAAAGCAATCACATCTAAAAGCCTAGATACCGTCAAGTTGAGTAAAGCTTGCAGTTTAATAGCACCTCCTTCTTCAGTAATAATTATGTCTTCTTTCCCTGGATAACATTTTAACTTTGCTTCTTTAATTTTATAATAAGAAGGGTATAAATCAGACCCATTTTCACTTGCTACTTCTCTTAGGCTTATATACTGCCACTTACTTAATTTAAGTGAAACTAATAAAGACAGTGCCTTATCGGGTGAATAGGTACTACTTTTCGCTTTACTTGTACTTAAACACTCCTTAACTTTTTCTAGATCTTCGGGGTGATTTAGCAAATGGTTCATGATTTTTCCTACGTTCTCATTTCCAGTGTTTTTTAAACTAGCAATTGTAGTAGCTTTCAGTTCATCTGGGGATAACGAAAGCGATTGGTTAATTTGTTCAATGCGTCTTCGTTTTTGCCTGGAGCCCTATTCTTCGAAAGGTTTTCGAGGTGTAAATGTAGATGTCGAAGCTTCTGAAGTAGATGGTGGTAGATTTTCAACATCTTCAGTATTACAAATCTCGAGCCTTTCCTGTTCAGTGTTCACAGCTTCACGTAACATTCCTTCGGGCCAATTTATTGCATGTTCTAACCAATCACCATTTTTTCTTATAAACTGTGCTAACGTGCGATTACTTCGTTCCCATCTTGCACTTATATTTGAACAAAAGCGCGTACAGAATTTTTGGAGCTCAACACTGTTCTCTTCGGTCACGTTTATTTTATCTTGTAGAAATTGAAAAAGTTTTTTACTATCCGACAGCGACTTCAGATGCTCTCTTAAAATCATAAATAAATCTAAATTGTTAACTAAACTCTCCATTATAAAGAAAAAGGGACGATCACAATCACGACATGTTAGTAGTGTACGAATAAACGAACACTAGGTAATATTTATTAAATATGGTCATTTTATAGTTCCAGTGACAAACAAACCTTTACAATTTTTTCTACTACCCTCATTAAATAATTATCCTCATTAACTTTACCGTAATGGCTAAAAGTGAAAAACATTGTTTTTTATAAAGTAAAAGGATAAGCTAATTAGTCATTAAACACACAAATAGAAATTCATAGATCAACATTTTTAAATACTTAATGTAATAAATTAGTAAATTTAAGCTAATTAGGGACCTTTTAAATGTATTGTTGTTAGTTGTTAAATAATTATGTGTATTATTACGTGCTTTTACATACTATTCCATATCAAATTTAACTTAAAAGAAGCTTTTTATTCAATGTATTTTTCATTTTTTTTCGGTCCATTTATTTGGCAGAGTGGCAGCTTTATGCAGATGTTCATAGCATCAAATTATATAAGACTAGACAAGGTATAAGAAAAATAAAGTTTTAAAGCGGGATCACACGCTACTTAGCAGGAATTTGACTTAATTTGATCCGCTCCATACAAAAAAATAACAAAACTGATTTTTCTACCCAAAGTATAAAGTTTAGGAAAAAAAACATCAGGACCATTATTATTGAGGGTTATGAGCTCTATCCATCCGCATAAAGAAAAAAGTAAAAAAACAAAATTGATCCCTAAGTCACTAAAATCATAGTTTCGACCCACTGTGCGCCGCTGCGTACGGCGCCCCCCTCGCCCCACCCCCGCCTTGCACCAGCGTCCTTGCATAAGCGTGCAATTTTTTTTGATACCTTTGCCATAATTTCAAGTAAGTTTATCATTATAAACACGTAAATATTCGATCAAAACACCTTATATATCACTATCACTCAAAGATTTGCTGGGTGAAAATACAATTTTGAATAAAGTTCGCTTTGTATACCATTTCTCAATTACTATACGAATACTATTTGAGTGTAATTGTGTACTATAAAGCATTATTAATAATCGTTCAAATCGATTTATGAATCGATTTTATGACAGAGTAATGAGATAGACAGTAATGAGATATACAGAGTAATGAGATATACAGAGGAATAAGATAAACAGTGGAAAATAAAATTGTTTAAATTTCCCTAATTATTTCTTGTAATTGTTGTAGACTATCAAAATATCGGAAACAAGGAAAAAATCTAGAAAATAAATTATAGAAGCAAAACGAAAAGCGAGTAAAATACGTTATAATACAATTTAAATAGATCCAAAATTACATGAGCTACGAAAACAAAAAGATAAAGAAAACTGCTTGAAGAAAAAGAAAAACAAGAGTGTTATAGGTATAAAGGACAGAAGCATAGATGAACAGCAAAAACAGCGAGATCAATGGCGTAAGAATTCGAGAGCATATTACAGACGTAGGCAGAAGCAGAAACAAACCCTCCACATGAATGTTAATGAAAATGATCATGACGTCATGATTACTGACCACAATTAAAAAAAACGGATCTTTTAGAGCAGTCATGTACTGTGAAGTCAAATACCAGCATATAGTGCTATGCTTTGTTGGGAACCAATCTTTGTTTCCCGTCGCCTCAGTCCATTTTTGTTTTAGATTGGATTCAAGTGGAAAACTAAAACTCACGAAATGTTACGATTATTTATTAAAATTGTCTACATAACTACAGTACCTACCCGGCGATAAATATTGCACATCGACCTTTGGAAATAGAAAATCGGCTAATTTTGGCTTCGTAGAGCGTTATCTATCGCGTTATCCGAAATCGATTCTTGAGAATCGCTTTGTGTTGCATATGATGAACAGCACTAATCGCTAAAATTGACAGAAAAATTATAAAATTCCCTGTACTACAAAACCGAAGCGATATAAGATAGTATCGCTTGTTTCGATATTCATCATTTGTTAAAACAAACCGTCTCATCAACCGCTCCAAGTAAAAGCCGCAATGTAATACGAATATTTTGTTTTTCTCAAATTTGGTATTACCAGGTATTACTGAAGTTAGTACGTTAAAAATAATTGTTTTTTAAATTAATTCCGCTAATAATAATCACAAAATGACTTCCCGATGGAAGGAAACGTTTGCTTTATATTTTCTCCTCGCATTTGTACAGTTTTTACAATTTATAAATGCACATTAACCATTTTAATCTGTGATTTTGATATTCTTCACAGACGTCCGACTAGCGCTATACACCGATGCACACTGAGCGCGAAAGTGGCCTCCTGCGATTTTTGTACGTAAGCTAGGCACGCGAAGTAGTTGCTCTTGCGTTATCTAGGTCTATCTATATCTGTGGGTGAAGCCAATAACAGTCGTTCTGAAGCACGTTTTACGACCTGTCTTTGCATGCATTTTGTCTGATCGTACCACGATCGTACGTAAGATATCATATTATATCGCTCCATGCTAAGTGCAAGGTCATCTCCATTAAGCTTGTTTTAATCTTAATTTAACAAGGCAAGGTACCTTCTCTGTTTTGAACCTATATCCGCTTGGACTAAGGGGTGTTACATAGTAGGTAGGCTTTCATACCACTTGGTCCTATCGACTTCGTTAGGTTCCAACCCTTTTTTCACTGGCACTCTTTTGTTTCTGTTCTGAGCTCTGTAGTTTGTTCGGGTCAGCTTAAAACACTGCTGAATTGAATGTGGATTCGAATAGCTGAGAATCCTAACGAATTTTTAAGTTTCAAGAACATTATATTGTGTCTTTTCCAAATTTAGTGTCAAAGTTGAATGCGAATTCAAAATAGTTCTTAAATCTGTCAATAATATTAAATATAATAATAATATATTAATTTTTAATATTTTGTTGACTAAATTTTAATTGTATCTAATTTGATATGCCTGCAATAGTGTCAAACAAGATTATTTTGTGTTAATATTTTCATTAAAACTTACTTTGTGTTATGAAAACATGATCACTTTTCGTCATCATTAGGAAGCTAATTTCAAAATCCCAAGAAAATGTCATGGTAAAATATAATATTACTAGCTTCCGCCCGCGGTTTCGCCCGCGTGGAAGTCGGAACTTATCCCGCGGGAACGTACTACCGGGATAAATGTACCTATCTAGGTTCTAATCTATCTGCTAAATTTCATCTAAATCCGTTCAGCCGTTTTTGTGTGATTGAGTAACAAACATCCAAACATCTTCACAAACTTTCACATAATTTATAATATTAAGTAGGGTGTTTCGTGTGGAGTCACAAAATTGATCATGGGTATGCCATACAAGTACACAAAATACCAAGTTTGAGGAAGAAATCCGCCGATAAAGCGTGGGTCCGAATCGAAACGTGACACAAAGATTATGTCGATGTTGTTTTCAAAAGTGGGTTTTTCAAACCGCAAGCAATTATTTTAGGGTTCCGCGTATTGATAACAATAATATTGTTTTCATTATCCTTTACCTATTGTTTTTCTTTTGTTAATGGGTTAAAGTTAAGTGGTCTTAGTTATTACCTTAGGTAAGGCTAATATTACCTTATTTTGAGAATCGTAAATATCGGGGGTAAGGGGGCACGTTCACCATCTCAGTGCCCCAAGTCAACCTCACCTGATCGTGGTGCGACCTGCTGAATAACAAACGAGGCTCTGACAACCGAAAAATGGCGGGATAACCATTCTTAATACTTCGCAGCTAAATGGCGCAGACTAGCGACGGGCAGCAGCGTCACTAGTGCGAAAAGCTGGGATCTGCGATCGCCAACCCGCATGCCCAGCGTGGCGATTATGGGCACACCCTTCAATGGCAAGCCAAATTCAATGGCGTGCAATTGGAGAGGCCTATGTCCAGCAGTGGACTGCTCTAGGCTGATGATGATGATGATGAAATATCATTTCTGTGTTTGTATTAATATTTATGAAATAGAAAATCCATAGACTTTAGGTCTAACTAATTAACAAAATCGGCTTATAATCTTCCCAGTGCTAGGAACACTGGCCTCCTCTTTGTGAGAGGAAGTGGGCCGGAATCCACCACGCGGGCTCAGTGCGAGTTGGTGAATGTCACATGTCTTTGATTTTAGTTCTAGGACATGCCGGTTTCCTCACGATGTTTTCCTTCACCGTTTTGAGAGCAGTGGTGATGAAATAATTTACACAAAGTAAAGTGCCTGCTTGAATTCCAAGTCGCAGCCGTCACCTACCACAGCGCCACCACTGCACTTAATTTACTATCATGATCATCATCATTTCAGCTAAAATAAGTCCACTGCCGGATAGGCCTCCCCCAGGCTCCTCCAATTCGACCGGTCTTGTGCTTCCCACATCCAACGGATTCGTGCGGCCTTCCCAAGGTCATCGGTCCACCTTTTGGGAGGCCATCCCACTCTACGTCTTCCGGTACGCGGTCGCTACTCCAGAACCTTTTGGCCCCATCGGCCATCTGTTCTGCGAGCAATGTGTGTGCTGAATTTACTATGCTTACCTTTAAATAACTTGTTTTAATCCTTTGTTCTCACATGTAATATTCTCATTAGATAACTGTAACAGTTAAGAAATCCGAAAAATGGCTCTCGATGAATGAATTAATCTCTCTCTGTCTTTCTTTTTTCATCCTTTTACAAAATAATACCAAATGCAGAAAATAAAATTTCTTACACACACAGACCCTTGACACATTCTTTATGTTGAGTACCTTGCGGGCAAAACAATTCGACGTGCCCTTAAACCCACATCGTTAAGGCGGCGTATTTCTTTAGACCTTTGTAGATTTTCTGTCAAAGAACGACTTTGGCCATGTTTTCAGCACCATCGCTTACTTTGTGTTACAGTTGGTAGCTAACAACCAACGTTGAGGTGTTGTTAAAAGAAAATGAGTTTCTTAAATTAGATATTTTGATGTAGCTGCCGTAATATTGTCGTTTGAAGACGTGAGTTTATTAAGATGCCACGTGTAAGGCGACTTAGGGAGCTTTTTGAGTCTTACATTAAGTTTGTAAAACAATCATTTGTGGCTAGATTTTAAGTTGCGCACGCAAAATCCAGCATTAGTTAAACAAACTTTATCATCCTGAAAAAATATTACTTAAAGAAGGTTCATAAAGCAATGATAAAGCATTTATAATGCTAATGCTGATAAATGACTTACACTACCGTGAGCACATCAATTTTGTGACACTTTACAAGAAAACAAATAATAATATTTTAGTCAAAATCGATGTGGCAAAACATAGGTAGTCGATTTTGCATAAGTATACACCTAAACTGACATCATTCATCATCATCATTTCAGCCGAAAGACGTCCACTGCTGGACATAAGCCTCCCCCCAAAAGGTATTTGTCATAATCGCCACGCTTGGCAAGCGGGTGGGGGGTCGCAGCATGGTGGTAAAATGCATCGAGAACGCTGCTGCCCATTCTCTAGTAAGTCCTTTAGTCGCCTTTTACGATACCCACGGGTAGCAATGGGATGGTGCTATTCTTCCATTTCCATTTCTATTATTTCCGGCACCACAAGGTACACTGACGACGCATGAAAGGGCAATTAAATCGATCCTTACATACTCCATGTAAGGATGCAGCGTGGCACGCTGTTTTTGCCTTCCCGCACGTGAAGCAGGTTTGAGTTTATATTTGTGTATGTATGTACTTCTTGTTCTCAACAGACCAGGAGTTATAGCTAACTTCTGGTGGGCTGGTTGGAATAGCCACTGACGGCTGCCATGGCTCACTCACAATGGTCCACTTAAAGGACTAAGTGCGGAAACCAAACCGAATAACATAGAACATGTGCATCTTGTTATTATTTTTAATTCATGCATTTTTTTGCATTTACTGACATATCCAGTACTACTAGCTGCGCCCCGCTGTTTCACTCAATCCCATGGGAATATCGGTATAAAAATTACTTTGTGTCCTAATTCAAGTAATGGTAAATATCCAAGACATTGGTGCCGATTCTGTTGTACACCGAACTAAACTAACTAAACTATATTAAAATTCCTTACTTTTTACTATGAGAATCTAAACGCTATTCTGCAAAAAAATATCTCTAAATTTAAAACTATTTTGACCCAACTCAAATCGAATTTGACAATCGCGACTCGCACGTGGTATGTTTTGGCTTCGCAACGTGGTACTTGTTTGTCCTACCCCGTGTTTTTTTAACCCCCGACGCAAAAACGACGGGGTGTTATAAGTTTGACGTGTCTGTGTGTGTGTGTGTGTGTGTGTGTGTGTGTGTGTGTGTGTGTGTGTGTGTGTGTGTGTGTGTGTGTGTGTGTGTCTGTCTGAGGCAACGTAGCTCCCGAACGGATGAACCGATTTTGATTTAGTTTTTTGTGTTTGAAAGGTGTATTAGTCGGGAGTGTTCTTAGATATATTTCATCAAAATCGGTTCAGCCGTTTGAAGATTATCTGCTCTTTTCTGGTTGAAAAAGGGATTTTAGCCTCTGATCAACTCAAAATTTGGGTTTCTATTACTTCAATAATATTAGACGAATAAAATAACCTTGAACTGATGCTGGAGCAACACCTGGAATTTCCTGGAAACCCAAGTTATTCACCAACAAACAGCAGAAGTATCGTGTTTGGGCTCATTGAAAAGGTCTCAATGAATAGATTATAGATAAATGGTGTTTTAAGGGTGACATGAAGTTTAAAAAGCAAGAAATAAAAATTAAATTTAAAATTTAAAAAACCCCCGACCCAAACAAAAACTCTAAAAAGTAAAAAATAATATTTATGGGCCTTTTAATTTGAACGTAATATCTTGATCAGGGCATTGTCAAGTCGGGGGACGGCTAGGCCTCTGTTTGGCGTTTTCATTGACCGTCCCCCGACTTGACAATGCCCTGATCAAAATATTACGTTCAAATTAAAAGGCCCATAAATATTATTTTTTACTTTTTAGAGTTTTTGTTTGGGTCGGGGGTTTTTTAAATTTTAAATTTAATTTTTATTTCTTCGATTATGACAAATACCTTTTGGGGGGAGGCTTATGTCCAGCAGTGGACGTCTTTCGGCTGAAATGATGATGATGAATGATGTCAGTTTAGGTGTATACTTATGCAAAATCGACTACCTATGTTTTGCCACATCGATTTTGACTAAAATATTATTATTTGTTTTCTTGTAAAGTGTCACAAAATTGATGTGCTCACGGTAGTGTAAGTCATTTATCAGCATTAGCATTATAAATGCTTTATCATTGCTTTATGAACCTTCTTTAAGTAATATTTTTTCAGGATGATAAAGTTTGTTTAACTAATGCTGGATTTTGCGTGCGCAACTTAAAATCCAGCATTAGTTAGGGTCGGGTGTTTTGTTTGGGTCGGGGGTTTTTTAAATTTTAAATTTAATTTTTTAGAGCCAGCAGAGCGCCGGGGTCGGCAGCCTCGACGTGATTTATATGGAATTTTCACTTTTTTCATGGAAAATATGAAAAATTATTATCCACATGTTGAGTTTTAGAGGTGTTTGGGGCTTTATAAAGTGGGTCGAAATTTTCATTAAATTTGCGATAGGACACACCGTTTTCGAGATATAAGCAGAAGAAAAGAAAAGAAATACAGTACCTACTATTTTTGCACCAGAAGTCGAGGTGTCGGTGTGAATTTTAGTTCTTGACAAATAATTTTATTCCACACCTATTTAATCGCGATTAAAAATAGTCAGATTTAGTTAGACAACCAAAATTTTAGGTTGAATAGAATAATGAAATTGACAACAACAGAATAGCAAAATTACCATTTTCACTAAACTAATAATTCAGTGCAATCTTAGTGCTGTCAAACTAAAATATAGTTAAGTTGTGTCACTTTAGTCAATTTCAGGAAATCTTCGTTTGACAGGAATAAACTAAATTTTGGAGATTTTTAGTCTAGTTTAGAGAATTTTGTGACAACAGAATCGGCACCATTCTCTTACGTACCTATATTCTTCGCAGAGAAGCGATAGAATTGTTAGTGCTCCACGTACTTATTGCAGGAGATTGAAATAAAATGAAGTAAATCAATCTACCTAGCCTTTTCGCAAGTGTACATCGAGCAACACAGTAACTGAGCAATATGATACCCCTTGTTAATGCTAGTATTGTCAGACTTTCGGGCTTCTGACAACCCGCAACGACTATCAAAGATCTACGAATAACCACCGGCACCAACAGCTTAACGCGCTGTCCGAGGCACGAAGGTTTCTTGGTAAGCAAATAAAGGTCACCCATCCAAAGACTAACCGCGGCAAGTAGCTCAACCTGATCGATCTATCCGTGCGGCTGTTAATACTAAGCTAAATAAAATGCCATCAAAAACATAAATTGTAAAAAAAACAAGTCTCGCAACTCAGTTCTTCTATCGTAAAAAGTTGTGAGATCCATACAGGATAAGTTTTTATCCAGTGCGCAAATTTTTACCATGAATTCAGCATATCATTCTATACCGCCTACCGCAGACATTTTTCGCCGGTTATACAAAAAAGAAACAACTGTTCCATACATTTTGACCGCGTAGGTATTGCACTTTTATATGAAACAGTAGTTTTTTTTTTTGTATAACGTGAAAAATGTCTGCGGTCTAGAATGATATGCTGAATTCTTGGTTAAAATTTGCGCACTGGATAAAAACTTATCCTGTATAATAACAAGTCGGTCAATTTAATCAGTTCCTACTTAAAGATCCTTCTGTCTTAAGTTATTACGTAATTAGCTAACCTAACAACATCTTATAGTGACCATATCAATATCAATATTAAAAATCTTTTATGTTTTAAATAAATAAATTGACTTGGCCATCGCATGAAAACACAATGTATCTTTTTTTTGTATTAAAAACACAATGAATCTCACAAGTAATACATAAATTACATTAAATTAGAATGTTTAGTGAACTTGCCAATTCAATTTAAAGATATTTATTTAAAACATAAAATATTAGTTAGTGCCTTAGAGTTTTGATGATCGGTCAGTCAGTGAGTGAGTGACAAATTAACAAACTTTGACTAGTTATAATTCTTAAAACTGGTACAAATTAAATGAAATTTGAAATATACTGAGTTTATACAATGCCTGTTTGGTTACTAAAAATTCAGGCTTCTAATTTTATCTACAACGAAGTTATAAGGGGGTCGAAAATGGCCTGAACTACTTCGAGAAAAGGATGGTACGGCCGTGCCGCTTGTTGTTGCTCGACTTGGCGGGGGCACTGCCATGCCCCCAGATAAATATAGAAAATACACACAGGATACGTTTTTAATTATCCAGTGCGCAAACTGTAACCATGAATTCAGCATAATTATCATATCATTCTAGAACCCCCACCGCAGACATTTTTCGCTGTTCCATGGAAAAGTGCAATACCTACGCGGTCAAAATGTATGGAACAACAGTTTTTTTTTTTGTATAAGTGACGAAAAATGTATGTGCTGGGGGTCTAGAATGATATGGTTAGAGTTTGCGCACTGGTTAAAAACCTATCCTACATAAACAGCTTCTACCGAATGTCTTGTTACACTTTTGAAGTGTAACAAGACATTCGATAAATTCAAGTGTCAGAATCAAGATAAAGCGTCCGGTCTAACAGGCGTAGTTTGTAACTGGACCATGGCAGAGAGCCAGGTGGCTTTAACAGCAAATTTATGATGTACGGAAAGGTTGTCTAATAGAAAGAAAAGGCTGTAGACGTTATTTATTTACAGTCACGCGTACAAAGATTTATATGGGAGAGAAAATGGACGATTTCCTTTGACAAATATCGATCAAAACAACGATAAAGTCAACTGACAAACTGATTGTGATTATGGCTTCAAACGTAGGTGGAGGAACAGGTGTCTCCAAAGCATTGATATACAGAAAACCCAATGATGCACAGTCTCGAACAAATGTAAAACTCAAAACTGTCTCCAATTATACTTCATTGAAGAAAGAAGAAAGATAGATGCGTTTATTGGCATTTTATCAGTAACAAAAACCTTAAATTATTTAAAAAGAAAAAATCAGAAAACAATGACCTCAACAATGTTAATAATGCCAAAAGGGCCTCAGCTCAGCATATTGTCAGATGGCAACACAGTATGCACCACCTGACGCTGATTTTCAGCTGCAACCCTAAAATAAACACAGTGAAGTGTGTGTCCGTAATAAATCTATATAATTAGTAATATAATAAGAAAGTAAAATAAAAATAAAAACAAAATGTTGTGGCATACATGTGCGTCAATGTGTTTTTGTGACTAATGAAAAATTAATTAAATACTAAAATCTGCATATTACCTACATTAAATAGGAAATCTTTAAGTAGAAACTTAGAAAGCACCTACCTAGCTATTTGGCAAAAAACGTTTGACTGCGTTGTTCTTCTTAACTACGAAACAGATTTACAGGTAATGATAAAACACATTGTTTTTTCAAATTCAATCTTACATGCATGACTGAAAGTGGTTTTTACAAAGCTATGTCCAAAAAGACTGCCAGAAAGATGACTGACGATACTATTAGGTCTTTACCTATGAAATTGCCGTTCTGCAGTACTGGCCATTTCAAATCAAAATAATTTTTGTTTGGCTAAGAATTCTAATTTCAAATTAATTTTATTTTAAAAACATGGATTTTTTTTTCTAAAAGTAGTCATTTCTTTATTGATTAGTGTTACATTTTCATCGCATTTCAATCTTTTTCGTCATCATGGATACGTTAAAAATTCGAGTAATTATGGAATATGAGTACCGTCGTGGCAGCAACGCGGCACAAGCGGCACGCAACATCAACGACGTTTACGGAGCTAACACTACAAACCAACGCACCACCTGTTATTGGTTTGCTCGCTTCCGTTCTGGAAATTTCGACCTGAAAAATGAACCTCGCGGTCGTCCGAAGACTTTGGTCGACAATGACGAATTAAAGGCGATTGTGGAAGCTGATGATACACAATCTACGGCTGAATTAGCAGCAGCTTTCGACGTTAGCGTCAAAACAATATTGGTCCATTTGCGTCAAATTGGCAAGGTAAAAAAGCTTGACAAATGGGTGCCCCATGAACTCAATGATCGCCAGCGCGAAGTACGCGTCGAGACGTGCCTTGCACTGCTCAACAGACACACAAATGAAGGAATTTTGAACCGCATTGTTACCTGCGACGAAAAATGGATTCTGTTTGATAACCGTAAGCGCTCAGCAAGTTGGTTGGATCCTGGTTCAGCACCTAAACAATGCCCTAAACGAAAACTTACCCCTAGAAAAGTGATGGTCACTGTTTGGTGGTCTAGCGCCGGTGTGATTCATCACAGCTTCTTACCAAACGGGGTGAGCATTACTGCAGATGTGTACTGTGAAGAACTGAACACAATGATGGAGAAGCTGGCGCATCTCCAACCAGCATTGGTCAATCGCTCGTCTCCGCTGCTCCTGCACGACAACGCGCGACCTCATACTGCACAGCAGATGGTCTCCAAGTTGCAAGAACTGGGGTTGGAAGCTCTCCGTCATCCGCCCTACTCACCAGACCTTGCGCCTACAGACTACTACTTTTTCCAGAATTTGGATAACTTCTTGGCGGGAAAAAAATTTAATACCCGAGAGGCAGTACAAAATGCCTTTGAAGAATTTGTTGCCTCCCGTCCAGCTGATTTCTTTAAGAAGGGCATCAATAAACTGCCACTGCAATGGCAAAGATGCATTGATTGCATGGGTGATTACTTCGATTAATACAAATAAAAAATTCATGAAAAAAATTCGTTTAAATTTTTTCATACAAAACGGCAATTTCATAGGTAAAGACCTATTATTTTGACAACTGCGCACATTGCGCCCTATTTATGCGGACGTTTTTGGGACGCTGATTGTGTATCTTGGGTTTTTCATCAATGCTCCAAAGGTATAATTATAGTGTAGCGTCTGAGTAAAAGCTTAAATGGTCAATCAATACTTTAAGTATGATTATAATTAGACGTTGTTTGGATATCCCCAAAAAACAACAATTCGTTTAAATAGATTCGATAGTTCAAGAGTGAAGTCCAAATCCCAACCTTTGGGGTTATCCGTTGCTCTCTATGACGTATATTATTTTATATAAGTAACAATAATATAAAATTAATAAATAGTACTTTGAACTGCGTTGTGTCTGTTGCAGATAACAGATGACCTTGCACGATCTTCATTCGTGTTGAATCGGAAACTTGTTATATTAATTATATTATCCTTATAGAGCAACAGAGTATGTATTATGACTTGGAATAATATTACCAGGTCCCCGTGTTTTAACCGACTTCAAAAAGGAGGAGGTTCTCAATACGTCTGTAGGTATGTTTTTTTTGTATGTTTGTTCCGCGATATAGCTCCCAATTGTGGATGGATTCAGATTTTTTTTAATGGATTGGGACGTCGAAGCCACAACGGACGTAGTTAATAAAATCGCGGCGAAATTTTTTCGCGCACTAGACCTTCTACGCATTCAATTCAATTAAATTTATTTAGATCAGAGAAAACCCCATATATGGTTACAAAATTCAAAAACAACATAGAAATAATAAAAACCATAAAATATCAAAAATCATAAAGAATAAATAGTGTGTTAGTAAAAAAAATCATAATCTATATCTATCTATATCTACAAGATAAGTTTTTATCTAGTGCGCAAATCTTAATCATGAATTCAGCATTTCATTCTAGACCCTTTAGCGCAGAAATTTTTCACCGGTTATAAAAAAAATGAGCTGTTCCATACATTTTGACCGCGTAGGTATTGCACTTTTCCACGCACTTTTCTATGAAACAGCTGTTTTTTTTTTTTTTGTATAACTGGCGAAAAATTTCTGTGCTAGGGGTCTAGAATGATATGCTGAATTCATGGTTATAGTTTGCGCACTGGATAAAAACTTTTCCTGTACATACTATTAATAAAGAGGAAAGATTTGCTTGTTTGTTTGTTTGTATTGAATAGACTCCGAAACTACTGAACCGATTTAAAAAAATCTTTCACTGTTGGGAAGCTACACTATCCCCGGGTGACATAAGCTATATTTTATCCCCGTATTCTGGAACGGGAACTATGCGGGTGAAACAGCGGAGCGCTGCTAGTATTAATAATATACGTACGTATGTTGGTATTGTTAGTACCTATACCTAACTGATGCCTATGGCCTTCCTTATCCAATGATTTTAGAAAGGACAGTCAAAACGGGCATCAATCAACGTCAATCGTAGAAGACAACGATTTTGTATAGAGTCCGTTCAGCTTTCCGCGACTGAAGCCACTCTATACAAAATCGTTGTTTTCTATGGACAGAAGCTGAACAGAGCTGAATAAGTGTGAGTAGTCCCATACAATGCTTTTGCTGCTATTTCGTTGACGGTGCAGCAGCGAGTTAGCTTTCTTGCGCAAAATGGCTTGAAAGCCATTTCGTCCGTATTGCTTAGCGTCCAGAGTTGAAAATCGAACAGTAAAACACAGCGTTCGATTTTCAACGCGCTTGAGATGCACTGTGTTGGATTCTCAACTCTTGATTTAACACCGATAGTTGACAATCCAATGCGTGAACCAATTCAGCCACAATTTGTGTGGAGATGTCCGTGAACGTCTACTATACTCCGTAAACCTTTTTTGCAGTCCGTTCAACTGATTTAGACTTCTATTGCGTTGAAAGCATGATAAATTGCATCTGCAGTAACCAGTTGGTATTGTAACCACTTATTTGCTTTTATTCCCATCCTTCTGCCTGCGTAATAGAAGTCAAAATCGGTTGAACTGACAGTAAAAAAGGTTTATATAAATGTCTAATCTTATTTCAAATGGAGTAAAATTGTGTACAAGTATGAAAATAATAACATGCAAGAGATAATCAGTAGGAAATAAACCATGCTATTTAAATTATAGATAAACGTAGCTCCGAGATTATGAAACAGACCTACATCCCTACATGTTTATATTGTTGTTTTAATAAATATAATGTATTATTATCGTAACGAGCGATGTCCTGTTTGTTCTTGGATTGTTATAATTTTTCCAATAATAGCGGCAGACGTTTTATTATTTTCTTGGCCAATGTATGTCCAGACCAGACAGAGTCGAGTGGACAAAAACCGGTTAAAAGCGAGTCACATTCTGAACTAAATTACTTATTGAGCGTAATCAAGAAACCTGCGCTAGCTCTTAAACCCTCACATGTCAAGTGTACACCACGTATACCGAAAACAATAGAATTTCGATTGTGTCTGCTAATTAGACTGTCAAAAAATTGATATTTCATTTCTTTGGAGTTGATTAGGTATGTACCTTAAAAAGCGAAATTGTATGAACAATCGATGAAGTGCAACACCTCCAAGTTTATCGAGGTCTTTTTTTTTGGGTTGGAAAACATCAAATAACTTCTCCCGCTCTGGATGGAGCAGGAGGGCGTGTCAGACTTTTACTGACTAAAACCCACCCGTGTTCCCTCAGTAGCCCGTATGCCAGGGGCTGCGGTAGCTCTGTCGAACAAACCCGCACCCCTGGCAGAGTATCGAGGTCTAAGAAATAACGTTGTAATTTAATAAATATAATTAACAGATAATCATCGATCTAAAAATGTATAACCTACTTACCTAATTATCATTCGGTAATAGGCGATACCTAATAGTTATTAAACTACAATAACTAATTAGAATAACCACTAATTGCATTTGTGAGAATTTGGAATTCTGTTGGGGTGTTATCGAACTCATGGTAACACCGAATTTGTATACAACGGTACTTTTGAAATAATAGGTCTCTGTAAACGTGAAATCCTATTGTAAAGCAACGTTTTTTTATTTGAATTTGCCATTTATCCAGCAGGAAGTGTATCAACCATAAAAGGCAGCTCTTCCGCATTGTAAAATACAATTATAGGTAGGTACATTATGAATACATGTTTACTAGTATAATCCACCTTGTAATAGTGGTATCAGTTTATCATCCTAAGATTAAATGTCACTGCATAAAACGACCTGAGGGGTAATTCCCTTAATTCTCGTGATGTTAAGAACGTTAGAATCTTAATATCAGTCTCACACACACATACATCCCCCCCGAGTGGGTTCCCGCATTGTCGTTGCGGGGGGGCTTAGTAACCGTGGTCTCCCATCCACGGTGAAGCCAAGAGGAACCCAACGGTGGGGCCGCTCGTCAGGGCTTTTGCCTTCAAGCCATTGACGTAGCGGCCAAAAAGTAGGTTGCGGTGAGGTGCACCGCAACCGAGGTGGGCCGCGATGTCGAATGGGAGGCATCGCGGCTGAGGGTTACAGGCTGCGGTAGAGGAGGAGTGCCGGTGCTTCTGAGCAGCGCTCTTCCCTTCCGTGGCCTGGACGGGGCCGCCACCGTTTGATGGCGGACGCGGTGGGGCCGCAGGGGAAGAGGAGTGTCGGTATAGCGTCAGCCGCTCTCCCTATCCTCTGCGGCCGAAAAGTGGTAGACGGGACGGCGCGTTGTGTTCCTCACGCGCGCCGTCAAAGATGTCAGCAACCACTGGTGGGGTCCGCAAGGGCCGATGCCTGCCAGGGGTGCGGGATTGTTCGAAAGAGATACCACGGCCCCTGGCATACGAGCTACTGAGGGAACACGGGTGGGTTTTAGTCAGTAAAAGTCTGACACGCCCTCCTGCTCTACTCAGAAGGAGAAGTCATTTGATGATATCCCACCCAAAAAAAAGAAAAAAGAAAACACACACATACATAGGTAACCTATAATGTTCCCACAACTGAGACACAGACCTCCTCTCAGTAAGAGGCCTATAATTCGCCACGCGGTCCCAGCGCGAGTTGGTCTTGAGTCTCAATCTCTCAATATGTTGAAAATATACCTCTATCTTATTTCCCCACATATTTGACAAGTTTTTGACATTGGTTGTCGCTGAGATAGATTGAGGCAGGTAGGTACTAATTATCTTAAAATATTTAAGTGCATAGGGTCATGGGGCTCGAGCGCACGTCTCTTCTTTAAGGAAATTTCTCGCCGGCTGGTCGACACTTCACGTGACCAGGGGGTGGATCATTCTTCGGCCAAAGAATTAGCATTGCCATTCAACGTGGCTATGCTGCCAGTCTTCTGGGCTCGTTTCCTGATGACAGCGATGCGGACGAATACTTCGACGCCTAAGTGTCAGTGTGAAATGAAAAAAAAAATTACAATGGGTGAGTCATTCTAACATGAGATGCAATCGTTTTTGTAACACATTGTGGGTTGAGTCGATTGACCTTATTACTAACCTTGGAAAAACCCCATACAAAATGTATGGAGTTTGTATCGTATTTAAACAGATTTACTCTAGCTACGTCACCGCCACTAAATCGATCAAACTTGTTGGAAAAAGGCATTTTCTTAGATCAGCACCCTAATTGCGTAACTCACGATTGATCATAATTGGTTTCGTCTTCACAGTTAAACAATATTCATTGCGTTATTTATATTGTCGAACAGACACATTTTTCGAACATATGAAGCAATGGTTTAACAATCCGTTTCAAAACGATACAGATTATGATGAATCGTGAGTTACGCAATTAGGGTGCAGGCTCACTCATCGATAATATTACATTATCGATTGAAGTGTTGAGAGTTGGTATCAATAGTATTGACGTTCATCTTCGGTTGATGTTTTTTGCGACGAGTTTAGAGTCGAATAGGGAATGCAATCTCGATCTCGCGAGATCTCGAATTTCGCAAAAACGAGCCTTTATGCGAGATTCAATCTCATGGAAAGTTAAATAATTTCGTTCTTGAAATCTTCTTGTTCTCTTTGCTATCCGAATTTCGAATTCTGTCCGCTCATTGCTGATCAAAAATATACAGGTGTTCTACAAGATGAGCTGTTACATGACTAGATTAACGCAGACTGTCATTATTGGGATTGGACCAACACTGGCACCCTAATTGCATAATAGGGTATTTTCCAATTTAATAAAAACTGTTTTAATTTGAACATTGGGATGATATAATTTAACAGAAAAATAAAAATAAATTGATTTATGTCCATTTTCTCAGTTAAAAATTATCAAAATCAAATTAAATTTTCGTTGTTTTGAATTTACCGCCAAAACACTCCTTGTTTTGGCGGTAAATTCAAAACAACGAAAATTTAATTTGATTTAAATCGTTTTTAACTGAGAAAATGGATATAAATCAATTTATTTTTATTTTTCTGTTTCACATTTCGTCCCAATCTGTAAATTAGAATAGTTTTTAATAAATTGGAAAATTCCCTATACACTTTTTTTTACAATCACAATTTAAACCATTCAGACAGAAGGATCTTGCTAATCCATTGCTTCATATGTTGGAAAAATGTGTCCTGCTCAACAATGTTCAAAACGCAATGAGAGTTGTTGAACATTCAAAAGGAGCCATTTCTACTGATTGTGTGATACGTAACCCCGTAGTTTGTAAGACACAATTCCTTCAATTTTGAAAGAAAAACCGAGAAATTACCTACTATTTCCTTTTAGTTGCATAATTTCAGCTTATTCAACTTTACTGTTTGGGTTTTTCCGATATACTCACCTCGATTTTAGTCCAGACATGTTTTGTAGATAAATTAGGTCAGTAGGCAGCCGCAAATTAGCTAAACAAATAGTCGTACAAAAAAATGTCTACACTGCTTAGGTGACTGAACTAGAGGCTTCTGTATTATTTAACACTGGATAAAACACCGTAAAAACCCACTACTACGGCGGAGGGTGTGTTAGATAAATGGTGACTTGCAGAAGTTTCTATTACCTCACGAATGACTCAAAACCCAAACGTTTAATAACCAATTTAACTTGATCTACCGCTCCTCTCTACGTGTCTTCAAAAGTTGACGTCAGCGCAGTGATTGAGTGAATCAACCGGGTCAACCTTGATTGGTCGCTGATTGACTTGGACGAACTTGATATGTGACGTCATTCACCGGCGAGACGAGTATTCCCGCGTAACGCGTTGTATTTATGGGGTTTTTACGCGCACTTTATAATGTTTAGAGGTAATCTGTGCAAATATATTTTGATTGTTTTGTAGATTTACATGAATGTTGTGTTAATTAATACGAAATTGTTCAAGTTTATTATAAGATGTATTTCAATAAATGCGTTATGACGCAAAATTAATACAAAACGATATTTTCTACCTCATTCCACCAATTCCATGGGGTAAAGATCTTTTTTGATCAGCTATAAAATAGAAGTACCGGCCTACTTGTTGAAAAAGTTTTAATATTATAAAATATTATTCGATCCCAACAGGACTGCATCATAAAATCAAAATCCAAAACTATAGTTAGTAAATATAATAATAGTTCACCATTGATTAAAAAATTAACTCCTTTTAAAATTCAAAATTGACCGCAACAGTTTCCAATTTCAAAAGTTGTCGGCCAGTCTATTATTAGTGAAGTCTGTGTCCAGCGACGGCCCCGATAACACGCAAGCTCATATTTATACAGTGTTCAGTTGTATCGAGTCACAGTTCGAATTGAGAACCGAGAGAGACCGTGACAATCATTGGTGCATTCACCTCACTTTAGTTGTTTGTTGTGCGTGAAATCATATCAAAGGTAAATGTTTTGTTCATTTCTTTTTATGTCCGTAAACTATTTCAAGCAAATTTAATCAGTGAATTTAAATTTTCTATTTAAATTTCAAAAGTAAATAGACTAGATGGCGCAGTCAAAGTGCAATTCTATCAGCAGAAAACGTAAAAAAAATGTTCTTATTTAATTAAATTTAATTTACTGACAAAATTTATAGTCAAAAAAGGCTCTGTTGTCAAAGAGAATTTTTAAGTTTTGGTGGAACGATGTAGCTACTTTAATTAAATACAACAATTAGAATAAAATAGTGACCAGAAATTGAAACAAAAAACGCAATTAATCTAACAAAAATACTACTTATATAATTATTGTCCAGTAATTAGGCCTATTAAAAGTGCTGATTAAGGTCTTTAATCAACAAGGTTTTTCTCAACAGGTGAGGCTATTCAAAATCAAACAATAGGTAGACCACTACAGAACCGTTTTTCTCTTAAAGTTAATAAAAACATGATTACTTTTTTATCACACAATTGTGTTCGATGCTAAACAAGTTTCTCGGCGAAAGATTGCATTCTCATTGCAAAGAATTATTATGACTATAATTTGCGTCCTTTATAAGGAGTGATAGGAATAGGAAGTGCATATTTTCCTAAACTTCGAAGAACAGAGACAAGAAACGGAGACTTCCTTAGGATTTTTTTTTTCCCGGGATTCGAGAAAAATCTTCAGTAAGTTGAAAATAAGCTTTATTTAAGATGTGTAAAAGCTATTTTTAACTAAACATGCAATTACCAAATTTTCGGGATTTTCAAGTAAAATCCCGAAATAAATAATCTAACTTTAATTCATGTATTCGAATTATATTTACGATCCAACTAACCGTTGTTAGACCAGGGTAGAAGCCTTTAAAAATAATGAAAAGTGAAAAAAAATTATAATAGAATGAGACCCATTAGAAAAGGAGGGAAATATGATAAAAATGAAAGGAAAAATAATTTACGGGCGATCTGAGGTTGGGAAGGGGATGGGGGTGAGTTTTTAAGGGTAAAAAACGGTTTTTCTCGATTTCCGGCAAAACTAAAAATCCTATCGAAAAAAGTCAAATGGAAAAGTTGTAGATAATAAAAAGATCTAAAACTTTTGTATTTACACTTTTTTCACATAACCTCAAAATTTATGTGAAAAATTCAAAAAACCAAGTTTTTGGTTTTTTATTTTTATCTTTTACAAAAAAAATTTTTTTTGAAACGAAATTTTGTGAAAACTTACCTTTTTATGTCCCAAATACGCTGTAATTTATTTAATTAAAAATATTTATTTTTTCACCTTATTTTGAATTAATATCGAAAAAACACCCTAATTTTCAATCGAAAATTCACCCGTCAAAATATCAGCTTTTTTCAAAAAGTTGGTGTGGTTTCTGTTCGTTGAAATCTCTACTTTCCGATGGTAAAAAAAAAATCTATGTTACCATGGTAAATCTTCTCAGAAAATGCAAAAATTCAAAAAAAAACTTGAATTCGAAAATTGCAAATGATACAAACTGATTCATCCATACTGATAATCTGAAAAGACAAAATCGAATTAATAATGTCTTCACTATTTAATCGTGAATAAACTCCCATGAAAAAAAAATATTAAAGAAATCAATGTCAAAATGTATAAATAATATATTATAAATCTATAAAAAAGTATAAAATATATATGAAAATCGGCCAAAAGTTTGTTTTATTAGAAATATATTTACGATATATATTTTATAGATTTTAAATATATTTTTTATAGATTTTGAAATATTTTTTTTTTCTAAATTTGTTTGTGCAAAATTAAGGAGATAATAATTTTTTTATCTTGTACTAAAATATCATTTAATTTCAATCTTTAGGTTATGTTAAGTTAAGCATACTATTTTTTAAAGAAAATATTACGATTTTTATGGTTGAGTTGATTGATACAGATAAAAATAGAGATAGTATTTACCTTCCTATGCAGATTCGAAAAGTTTTATTGTTTTTTTAAGTAAACTTGTCACAATTATCTTCAAGAAACTCAGCGTGCACGTGTATTTTTATAAACGATGTTGTATACTGTACTGTATTTCGAATACTGGTTAGGCTAGCGGTTGTAACAGCTGCTACGAAATATATAGTATATAATAGTAGGTATGTATGTAGTAAGACCCAGACCCGCCTAGCCCCTTCCCCACTTCTCCACGAAATACCTTTTGATGGGCTACAATTTTTCGTAGGTCACTCAGGTATATCTACTCAGGTATATATATAATTTATCTCAAAATAGTTATAAATAAGCATCTACGCATACAATTTAAAGAAAATTAGACAACTTTCTCCAAATATTGTAGATGTCTTATTAAATATTAATTTAATTAACTTATTTGTTTGTTAATTATAGTAGTATATTTTTATTTGCAATTTTTTTGTTATCAACGTCACATGTAATCTAACGATTTTCGAGTAATTAAAGTCTAAATTTTAATAAATAGCTCAAAATTATTTATAATAATTAAAAATTTTTTTTCAAATTCAAGTTTTTTTTTTAATTTTTGCTTTTTCTGAGAAGATTTACCATAGTAACATATATTTTTTTTTCACCATCGGAAAGTAGAGATTTCAACGAACAGAAACCACACCAACTTTTTGAAAAAAGCTGATATTTTGACGGGTGAATTTTCGATTGAAAATTAGGGTGTTTTTTCGATATTAATTCAAAATAAGGTGAAAAAATAAATATTTTTAATTAAATAAATTACAGCGTATTTGGGACATAAAAAGGTAAGTTTTCACAAAATTTCGTTTCAAAAAAAATTTTTTTTGTAAAAGATAAAAATAAAAAACCAAAAACTTGGTTTTTTGAATTTTTCACATAAATTTTGAGGTTATGTGAAAAAAGTGTAAATACAAAAGTTTTAGATCTTTTTATTATCTACAACTTTTCCATTTGACTTTTTTCGATAGGATTTTTAGTTTTGCCGGAAATCGAGAAAAACCGTTTTTTACCCTTAAAAACTCACCCCCATCCCCGTAAATTATTTTTCCTTTCATTTTTATCATATTTCCCTCCTTTTCTAATGGGTTTCATCCTATAATGATTTTTTTTGGTTTTAAAAATTATCGACCCTGGACTATGTATCAAATCATGAATTAAAGTTAGATTATTTATTTCGGGATTTTATGTGAAAATCCTAAAAATTTGGTAGTTGCAAGTTTAGTTAAATATAGCTTTTACACATCTTATATAAAGCTTATTTTCAACTTAGTGAAGATTTTTCCCGTATCCCGGGAAAAAAAAAATGTCCTAAGGAAGTCTCCGTTTCTTGTCTCTGTTCTTCGAAGTTTAGGCAAATAGGCACTACCTATTCTTATTACTGTTTATAAGCAACGTGCCAGCAACCGGTTTGAAAGAAAAACAAATCCACTTCTAGTCTAACAAAGTAACAATCCTGTTTCACCTTAAATTTTATTAATTCTTGATTTCTTTGTTCACAGAAAATGTCTGCCTGCAAAATCATTCTTGCACTCACAGTAGTCGTCGCTGTTGTGAAGGCTCAAAGGCCGTTTTACGCTGGACTGAGGCCTATCGGATATCCAGCAGTGGAAGCTGACCTAATATCAAACAGGTTCGGTGAGGATGAAGATTACCCTGTTGTCGCTAGAGGTGACAAGAATCTCATCAACCGATTGGACGCACTCCCCGTTGACAACCAACCTTTCTGGTACCTGAACTGGAGACAGTATGAGGACTTCAGACGCAACCCACAGACATATCCTCAGAGGCAAAACAGCTTCATCGGTCGCAGATAAACGAAGAAAGTCAAATGTGTGGAATGAAAGTATGGATCGATTTTGAATCTCGATTTTAGTATTCGATTCTTGACTGACGAATTAATGTGAATCGAAAAGTGGAAATGGTTTAGTTTGGAATGACTGCGAATTCAAAAATTCAGTATTATTAAACAAAGTGTTTTTGTTAGGTTAGAGCTAAGACATAATTGAGTGATTTTAAAGGTGTATTTTTTGAATTTGGAATAATTTGAGTCTTCGAATTATTGATGTATATTTCACCAGCACATGTAGTTAGTTTGAATTTGTGTGGCAGTGATAAAAAACATTATATTGCATTTACTATTCTGTGTAAAATAAAATATGTTCTTTTTTTAGAAATATATTTTTATTTCCTCAATAATTTTTACTTGCAGTAATAATAGTTTTATCGTGTTCATTCTACAGTGGAAAAGCAATGGTTAAACTGTTATTATTCTACACTAACGCCAGTAGGTATGCAAAAGAAAATCGGTTTTAAAAATAAATTAGATTTTCACGAGTGGCTAAACTGTAGATACAGGACCAAATTTTATGAGCAGTCTTTGTTTATGAAAAAATGGTACCAAATTACTTACTTTATATTCAATTGCGTTTCGTTGTAAATAAAAATCAACAACAATATATTTAAACAAATTTTGTTATTTTGCTATCATGCATGCTTTATCATCATCATTATCATTTCAGCCGAAAGACGTCCACTGCTGGACATTGCCCCCCCCCCCCCCCTAAGCTCCAACATTCCGACCGGTTCTGTGCTTCAGCTATCATAGCAAAAGCTTAGTCGGCCTATAAATTTCCCTCTCTGTGAGAGGGAGTGGGCCGTCTGTAATCCACCATGTGGGTCCAGAAATGTCCATTCTAAGACAAATAAAATTACCTACATATTGCACATATTTGTTAAATTACGGACCGAGGATTTGATGGAAAACCCTCGGCAGTCTGTTAAAACCTCGACTAGCGACTAAGTCCTCCGTTACGCTTTAATAAAAAACGTTATAGGTATCGAAAAGAAATTACTTGCTTGGAGAAGAAAAACCAGTACAAATTAATTAATAAATGACCCTTGGCACTTCATTCTCTAGATAGTCAGTCTAACTAGAGAAAGAAATGCCAACTTCATTAAAAAAATACCTTTTTTACTGCCAGATAAAATTTGATCCAGTGGATTGCTTTCATTATAATAACAAACGTATGTTTTCGAGTCCAAATTGGTTAATCCAATCACATTTTCGAAGTTTTTAAACCTCTCGACGATTTCCAATTTCAAAAAATTAATGGGTACCTATTTAAATGGAATTTATTTTAAATATAAAAAAATATTGAAATCACACTCAACTTTTAACTTAAACAACTTTAAAATCCAGCAAAAAAATGCGATTCCGAGTCGCACTCGTAGGGTTTTGTACCACAAGACAAAAACGCTGTTATAAAACAAGGTTCTTGTATAGAGCTTCCATACAAGATTTGATGATTAATTAACTTTATTTCATTGTTTTTTGGTTTTACAATATGAATACACAATCTGTTAAAATTTGATCAGTCTAAGTAACTTTTACGGTCCATGAACCGTTTACTACAGCCCGCTGTAAAAAAACGCCGAAAAAACCGGTTACATGTCTGGGTAAATCAAGAAAAAAAATTCAAGAGTGCCACTTATTTTATTTTTTTCTTGTATAAGAGGAAACAGACTGTCTGCTTAATTTCTATTTCTAAGATAATTTACAATGGTTGGGAAAACATACTTTTTAGCAAGTCAATGAACGATTCATGAACGATTTATTTTGAAAATTCTTATTACTATTAGATACCTACCATAAGCTATTATCATAAAATAATATCTAATCACAAATTAATAGGAACACAAATGAAATTGTGCAATAACTTATTTACATACTATCTAGATATAAATGACTAGTTACAATTCCGTAATCATAACTAATATCTTATATCTAAAATTCTCGTGTCACAATGTTAGTTACCTTACTCCTCCGAAACGGCTTTACTGATTTTTACCAAATTTTATATGCATATTCAGTAGATCTGAGAATCGGCAACTATCTATTTTTCGTACCCCTAAGTGATAAGGGTTGTTCACTAGAAATTACCTGCAAAACAACGTTTGCCGGGTCAGCTAGTATTATGATAAACGCGAAAGTTTGTATGCATGGATGTATGTATGTTTGTTACTGTTTAACGCAAAAATTACTAAATGGATTTAGATGAAATTTGGCAGACGGATAGATTATAACCTAGATTACCACATTGGATACTTTTTATTCCGGTAGTACGTTCCCGCGGGATAATTTCCGACTTCCACGCGGACGAAGCTGCGGGCGGAAGCTAGTGATATGATATTATGACGTCTATTTTGTAAATTGGTTAAAATTATAGAAGAAGGCCACGCTAATGTCCATGTTCGGGGTTCCCATTATAGAGGCACGAGGAACAGCACCCTAATTGCGTAACTCACGATTCATCATAATCTGTATCGTTTTGAAACGGATTGTTAAACCATTGCTTCATATGTTCGATAAATGTGTCTGTTCGACAACATAAATAACGCAATGAATATTGTTTAACTGTGAAGACGAAACTAATTATGATCAATCGTGAGTTACGCAATTAGGGTGCGGGGTGTATAGTTCACTCAACCTCCCTACAAAAGGAAAGATCCTCCGATCAGCCGGGTCTTGTTTCTGGTGGACCACTGCCCGATGATTGATGTCGACCTTGTATATATTCCAATTGCGCGGCAAACTCTGCTTGCGCGATTTTTGCGTGACGTCAGTGTGATGCGTACTTCGCATGTGGCGATGCAGATGCCGCAAAAAAATAATACTTTACCCGTAAGATTTTGTCTTAAAACTATATGGTTGGTGTTTCCTAGCCAACTACTCTGAGTAGAAACACTGAATAAAAAGCCCATACAATTAATTACATTGTAATGGTCAGATCATAAGACTATGTAACATAACCCCTTATTCATAAACGTTGGTTAAAGTTAGGTAATGATTAGCATCTGTTTAACCATACATTTTTGGCGTTTAAACATCGCGGGTCTCAAACCATAGGGGCGTATATGCAAAAATGCGATTTTTCGTTTTTAATGCCATTGGATTCTACTATAAGCAATACATAACCTCAATTTTTCTTATAATTTAATATTAATAACTTTTTGTATAAATTGCAAAATATTATTTGGCGTAAGCTAGACAGTCTACAATTATTTTTGGGCCACATAGCCGTATAATAGACGTAAGAGCAATATTATTGCTTATTGAGGCAGTTTTGACGTGCCATATAGACGTATGCACGTACGGCTTTATATTTTTTAATAATCCAAGGAAATCGTGTCATGCCATAGACATGTATGCGCATACGACCTTCCATATCAACATGATCCTGGGGATATTTAGTCATCACTGCACACGTATGCACATACGTCTACATTTTTAAGTATTGCTGTCTCAAGATTTCGTCAATACGCAGACGTATTGTCATGTCAACCACACCCAATACACACAGTCACTGTCATCTGATGACTTCGGCGAATTAGCCATCGAGCGTATGACATTCGAATCAAGCAGTCAACCCTCATTCTCCAGTGAGCTGCCGTAGCGAGTCTGCAAATTTAATGCGTGATAACGTTGGTTTGTGGAAGTATTGGTTAATCATCATCATCATTTCAGTCAAAAGACGTCCACTGCTGGATACAGGCCTCCCCCAGGCTCCTCCACTTCGACCGGTCTTGTGCTTCCAACATCCAGCTGATTTCCGCGGCCTTCACAAGGTCATCGGCCCACCATGCGGGAGGCCTTCCCACTCTACGTCTTACGGTTCGCGGTCGCCACTCCAGAACCTTTCGGCTCCATCGGCCATCTGTTCTGCGAGCAGTATGCCCTGCCCACTGCCACTTAAGTTTGGCAATTCTTCGGGCTATGTCAGTTGCCTTGGTTCTCCTGCGGATCTTTTCTTTTATGATTCGATCACATAGGGAAACTCCGAGCATACATCCTCTCCATTGCCCTTTGTGTGACTTTAAGCCTTCTGATAAGGCCCATTGTGAGCAACCACGTTTCTGTACCATAGGTCATCACCGGCAACATACACTGATCAAAGACTTTTGTCTAGAGACACTGTGGTATTTGGGTCGAAAAGATATTGCGAAGCCTCCCAAACACTGCCCAGCCGAGTCAGATTCGACGATTGACCTCTTTCTTGGAGTTGGACTTACCTTGACAGTTTGTCCTAGGTAAACGTACTCGTCCACAACTTCGAGTGTAGTGCTTCCGATCGTCATGAGAGTGGGTCTTAGATGGGCATTCGACATGACCTTTGTCTTTTCCATGTTCATTTTAAAACCCACTCTTTCGGAAGCTCTACTGAGGTACTCGAACATAGCACTGAGGTCCTCCATGGTCTCAGCCATGACAACTATATCATCGGCAAACCGAAGGTGAGTGATGTACTCGCCATTGATGTTAATGCCAGCCCCTTTTCAGTCCTTAAAGACATCCTCCAGTGCAGCAGTGAACAGTTTCGGAGGAATAACATCTCCTTGTCTCACACCTCGCTGTAGAAGGATAGTTTCGAAGTCCGGTCCTGGAGTCGGACTAACATAGTGGCGTTTTCTTACAGACATTTCAGCACCTCGATGTACCGATAACCGATAGTCGATCTGGCACCGTTGAAGAGACTGCATTACAGCCCATGTCTCGATCGAATCGAAGGCTTTTTCGTAGTCCACAAACGCTAAGCAGAGAGACAGGTTATACTCTTCGGTCTTCTGTACAACCTGCCGGAACGTATGCATGTGGTCTACGCTGCTAAAGCCTTTACGGAATCCGGCTTATTCGGGAGGCTGGTAGCCTAAATTGCGCGGGACACGGTTCGTCATGACTCTCGAAAACAGCTTGTAGACATGGCTCAGAAGTGAGATGGGCCTATAATTCTTAAGAATGGTATTACCACCTTTTTAAAAAAAAGTATCACCACACCTCTTTTCCATGCCTGTGGCATTTTGCCCTCGAGTATAACGGAATCAAACAGCTTCTGGAAGGCCTTAAGAACGGGTTTTCTGCCGGCCCTCAGGAGTTCGGCCGTGATTTCATCACCTTGTTGTTTTTAAGCTGCTTCAGAACCCTCCTAATCTCGTACAAGCTAACGTTCGGGATATCTTCGGTGTAGTGTAGGGTCAATCTGGCTCTTAGTTCGTTTACCACATTCGTAACGAGGTTGCTTGTTGACGTGTGTAACTGGCCGTACAAACTAAGAGATCAAGGATCTCTCTCAACAGCTCGGGCTTGGAGGATACGACCCTGCCATCATAGGTATTCAGTTTTGCAAGCTGACTCTGCCCAATAGACAAATCTCTTGTATCGATTATAGAACAAACTGGTTTATACTTCTGTTTCGAATTCAAACACCTCTGAATATTAATGACAAGCCAGACAAACGTATGATTTTTTGAAATCACGTATATAACGTTAGTTTTGATGGGTTCTCATTCCTAAATTGCAGTATTTTAAGTCACCAATTAGGTAAAAATAAATATTGGTATAAATATTAATTATTAAAGGACACAGGTTTTACGTCCATAAATTCTATTCATTTTTGGGGGAATTTTAACGGAGTTTTACCGTATAGTCGTCATGCCAAATAGACGTATCAGCCAAAAACTAGTGTTATAGGGGGAATACCTTAAAATCAAGCACACCATATTTACTGTGGTGTAAATATATAACTACATGCAAAATCACAATAAGCTGGCTTTATCACAAGAAAAGTTATTAAGTTTTTTGTCTCTCCTGAAAAGTAGGGGTTTTGTGGATACGCCGCTATGGTTTGAGACCCGCGACATCATTTAACTTTAATCATCGTTTATGAATATGGCCATTAATGTCTGAGGTGGTCTTTTGGGAAAAGCACCACACAGGTTTGAGAGAACCTTTCAAGACAGTGTACCCTGGACAGGTTTATACAAACCTCCGTGGTGCTTTTCAGTCATTAACATTGTTATTTCTGAGTCAACTTACATCTATATAAATAAAAAGAAAACTCCTGGCTGACTGACAGACTCATCAACGCCCAGCCCAAACCCTTGGACCTGGAAAGCTAAAATTTTTCACAGAAGTTCCCTTCATAATGTTAATAAGGAATAAGGAAGGATTTTCGAAATTCAACCCCTAAGAGAGTTAAATAGGGGATGAAAGTTCCGCGCGGGCGAAGCCGCTGGCAAAAGCTAGTGAAATTTAAATATTCTATGATTACAACTTCATCATAATCATAATTATCCTATAATGTTCCCACTGCTGGGACACAGGCCTCCTCTCTGTGAGAGGGAGTGGGCCGTAATCCACCACGCGGGCCCACTGCGAATTGGTAGATGTCACATATCGTCGAATTTTTGGTTCTAGGACATGCCGGTTTCCTCACGATGTGTTCCTTCACCGTTTTGGGAGCACTGGTGATGAAATAATTTACACAAAGTAAAACGCCTGTCTGGGTTCGAACCTACGACCTTCAACTCGGTAAGTCGCGGCCGTTACCACTGGGCTACCACTGCTCTGTTAGGATACTGACGTTTTACAACTATACGATTACAACTTACATAAAATTATTCATAGATCAACTATTTCTATTATTTATGAATATTAAATGTTAACATTTCTTTAATTAATCCATTAAGACTGTGAAAAAAATACATCGTAATTATATTAATTATTAGATATTAACATTTGTTCACAAAGGACCGCCAGGCGGCAGTCAGCAGGTTCACGAATTTATTTTCTTTACAGGTTGATTACGTGATACCTATTTCTTTCCGATTCATTTAAATCATCATTATTATCATTTCAGCCCAAAGCCGTACACTGCTGGACATAGGCCTCCCCAAGCACTGTTAGCTATGTGCTTCTCGCATCCAACGGATTCCTGCGGCCTTCACCAGGCAATCAGTCCGTCTTGTGGGTAGGCCTTCCAATACTACGTCTTCCAGTATGCGGTCGCCACTCCAGAACCCTTCGGCCCCATCGGCCATCTGTTCTGCGAGCAATGTACCCTGCCCACTGCCACTTAAGTTTGTCAATTATTTTGGGCTATGTTGGTTACCATGGTTCTTCCACGGATCTCTTCATTTCTGATTCAATCGCGCAGAGAACGCTAAGCATAGCCTTTTCCATTTCCCTGTGGGTTACTTTCATTTAAATATTTACATAAAACTCACAAACAATGTCTCGATTACTCTTAAGAACTAACAGAAACATGGGTAACACGAATGCATTTAAGTAGTCTGATAACATTACTATATTCGTCTTTGTTTTACTATTAATGTCATTAAGAAAGAAAACAAGATATTGGCTAAGCATAATAATGTCACTCAATATGAATATCAAAGTGGCTATATATAGGCGTCGCCAAATGTCAGCAGCTGTGTTAGCGCTCGTATGGAAACTATGAAAAAATGAAAATACAATTCTAATGTACAAACAACAGTTAGCCATCAACGGTAAAATTGAACTTCCCCGGTGGTAGATTATAACAAAGGTATTATGGGAATCATAACTGGTAAAGAGATATGGTGCTAAAGCAAAATTTAATATGGCAGTTGTCATAAAAGACAAAAGCCAGGCAAAGAGGAAACTTTTTAAATATCTCCTTTCGACATATCCATTGAAAACTTTGACAAAGTCTACGTAAAACGTATGACATATAACTAACAACCAGTGGTTCTTTACACATAAGAAGTACGACTTAACAAAATATGGAATCACATTAATTATCCAATAATATCTTTGGTATGATCCAAAAACCATCCACATATGTCTATCAAACAGTGTATAATGGTACAAAAGGTTAGCTAAAATTGCATTTAGATACACATAATTTCTATAATTACGAAACTTTTTTATAAAACACCATGATGGGACTCCGCAAATTAACGCAGCTAGTGATGTCATCAACACGCTCACTTGTGTAATTTCATTGTCGAGCGCTGTAGCGCCACCACGCACACTGGGATCGTAATAACTCATAGCGGATATCACTTGCACATTTTGTATTGATTCACTTTTTACAACGGTTGCTAATAGTTACTTTAGAACAGTTTGGTGTAAAGGAATTCCCACAAAACAGGTGTTGTACCTGAAACAGTCGACGGAATAATAGTAAATTATAACCATATTTTACAGAATAATTAATACAATTATGTTTTTCTTATAACACCGTTTATTCGGCACTAACTTTTTTGCAACTTTCGTAATTGACTCTGATGTGAAACGACGAATACTGGTAAGGACAACTGTTATTCTACGCAGTAGACATCTACGAATAAAAATTAATCACTGAAATGTATGTACGCACGGCTACACATCAAGCTATACGTTTCCAGTTTACACTGATCTAGCACTGTACGGAAATCCTATACAATGCGAGATCAGCTTAAACTGGAAATGTATAGCTTGATGTGTAGCCGTGTGTACGCGTATAACTTCCAAACGACTGCACCAAATTGGATGACTCTTTTTTTATGTGTTCCTTATTGTCAGGACAAGGTTTGTATATCAGAAAATTTATATAAAAATATTTCGATTCGATCAGAATTATTGTGAAATTATTGATAATCCAATTGATTTGATTTTACCGGAAGGGTTATATTTCCTCAGTCGCGACTTGAGAAATAAAATATGGCGGTACGAAGTTCGTCGGTTCAGCTAGTTTATAATAAAAACACGTAAAGTAACTGACCGATTTACCGTCGACAGCGTAAACTGTAGGTACTGTCACTGATCAAATGTCTACAATTCACATTTTCAAGATTCTTATATACCTTTATCTCACTTAAAAAAGACAACCAGAAAACCATCAAATTTTCCTTTTGTAAGACGTCAGTAATTCCGATATCAACATTATTTTAGTGCCTTATAACTATGGAGTTAAGAGTCTATCTATCTAAACATGTTATCCTTAATATGTAGTTTTACAATATTAAAGATGTCATCGGCTGTTCGCGTTGCGTCACGCATCGTTTTTTAGTTCTTATTTGCTCCGAAAATAAGTAAAAGGTAAAAAAAACACGACTGAGAGATCAATATGAAATATTTATTAGCCATCCCTTGAAAATGTGTTACAAACTTCCACATACTCGTACCTACTTGTTTTGAACTTGCTACGACTCTTGATACATAACATGCCTCCTATTGCAATATTTTTTTGGAATTTTGACAAGAAGATATTTTACAAGCGTAACCAATTTATCTATCACCTTTTAATTGGCAAGCCTGAATAACAACGATGTATATTTTATTTAAGGAAAACGAGGATTTATATTATTCATTCTAATATTATGTTTCTACGTCATCTCTTTCCATCTTTCTGGTTTGTTGTTTTTTTTTTTTTACCCAACCCGAGGCAGATATCTATTAGTACCTACTCAGATGATGTGTGTTGTATAGAGAACTATAAATATTTATAAAGAGTTAAGCAGAATTTTGTAAGTTATGTTTCAATTACCAGGACAGTGTCACTAGGTACAAATTCAGCGTTCAAACTGCAACTGAGAAATCCTTATCAAAAACTCAATAACACTTTGCTCGGCCAAGTATTGAAGACAGCAAAATACTAGCATCAGTTATTCAGCTCACTTAATAGTTTGCATTTATTGCAACCGCGTTGTCTTGATCAGAATCTAGTCTAGCTATTGAATGACAGTCCTTTAACATTTCTTAAATCTCAATGGCGCGTCTGTCTGTAGACCACTCTGACAAATTAACTCCGAAAGCGCTATAGCAGAGTTCTTTGATTGTGGGATAGGATTATTACAGGTAATCGATTCTTTTTATAGTGAAGAAGGCGTCGAAACAAAGGTATTCAGGTAGCCATTCTTCTAATTCAAGTAAATTAATAATAATATATGTTTCTAAATCAAATTTATTTCTAAGATAATTTACAATGGTTGATGAATGAATGATGAATTAATTATTTAGAAAATTATTAAAATTATTATTCTCAATTTTAAACTTAAATTAATAGTTGTTAAATTATAATTGGGTATAATATTTCAAACTTTAAATTATAATATGTACAGGTATATAAAAAGAAAATAATCACAAGGCATCAAAAAATACGTCCGCATCGTTGTCAATGGGAAAAGTGCCCAAAAGGATAGCAGCATTGCCACGTTGTATGGCAATGCTGATTTTTTGGCCGAAAAATAGGCCAGCCCTTTGGTCACGTGAAGAGTCGACCAACCGCTATGAAATGTCTCGGAAAACTAAGTGGGCACTCGGACCCCATGGCCCTAGAGTTTCAACCCCAAACGGCTCGAACATATAGGTTCCAATAAGATTGGAATATTTGCGCCGTTAGAGGTTTTCCGCACCTGCAGCAGCCGCCCCAGCACAACCCGCCGTACTAGAAAGATGGGATGGCGCAAGGGTGTCGACACATGTTAATAGTAACACAAATGAAACTGCGCAAGATTTATTCGGTACTAGGCCAAATACAACTAACATAATTTTATGCATAGGTTCCTTCTTATAAATTACTACCTTATCTGTAGTAATTTGATTGAACATTGATTTCATTTATCAATGAATACTCATGATTTATGAAATTTTACCGATTTTCCTGATTTACTTGATTTTACAGACGTACTCTGTATTTCCATATGATTTAAAGCAAAACATGAAACAACATTCGATATTTTTATCAAACCTCAAAGCGGCGATTATTTTCAACATTTTACTGAAAGAGGTATATAATATCAATTTTATATAAAAAATGACAAACGACCGGAATGACTTAGGACAGGTCCAATATTGCGCAGTAATCGTTTGTAAGAAAAACACGAAAAAACTAACCTATCCATTAAAATTTAAAACAAGTCATCGCTGTGTCCCAGCAGTGGGAACATTATAGGCTAATTATACTTATGCTAAACCATACAATCTGTCGAATAACCACAAGAAATTTATAAAATACCACACATATTTTATTGGTTACACGCCCCGAAGGCGTCGTCAATGCTTTGTTAAATTGCGAGACGAGTTTTTCGAAACTTCGTTCTTTCCTGGCGCTTCCCCTTGCCAAGTACAAGAAAACCTACTTTTAAACTAGAATGCGATGCTCTTTTGTAAATTATTGTTATTACCAGCTATTATCTGCGGTTTTACTTCAACCAACAGATCTTACGACTGCATTACTTCCTACGATAAAATCTTCAAATCTTTTCGTGCACTACATTATTGGAACTTCGCAGTTTGCAGTTTTACGAAGAAACTTTTAAGCTCTGGTGGTTTAGAAGTTTGTTAATTTGCTATAAATACACCTAGTTTCTGATACATACTTCGAGCAGAATTTGTTAATGTGCATTTTCTAATACCCACTGAACGGTGTTAAATAGCAACATGCGAAAATCTGCAAGGATTTGAAATCGCTAATGTGGAAAAAAATCAAAATATTAACTCTTCTCTATTCTTTGTAGATAAGGGCATTAGCTCATTGGCCTATGCACTATTAATCAAGAACAAATACAGAATGTTTGCCTAAAAATGGAGGGCACAGCCGAAGCCAGCTCAGAAATACCTGCCGCGTAGTACGCGTATCAAAACGGCTAGTTTGATTTAGCACCGGAAAACAGTACCTGGATTTGGTGTACTTTTCCCAGAAGTGATATAGCTAATAGATTACAATTAAAAGGTACAAACATAATTGTACATTTGAGCTATTCCTCAAAACGGTTTCAATCGTCGCTATACCATATTTACCATCACACACACCACACACCAACAAATTAATTACCAACGTTACGGCAGCCATTTGCCTCGGGAAGTCAATAAACATTCAAGAAACCCACACACTTTCACGTCAGTAATTATTTAATGATACTCTTAGAGATATCACTCTTGTAACACGAGACTACTTTCGCTTTGATACTGGCATCATATATTTATTTCTCTCCTTCACTTCACATTCACCGAGTGAAAACCCTTCACGTATCCGTTTGAAAATAATTGTGGTATTGGCATCGAATGGAGAAAGTGTCTTGAACAGAAAATGTTGTACAAATATAAATTATTAAGGCCGTTCGTCCCCCGCAACGTCAACGGGAATTGAACGGGACGTCAACGAGAACAAGATGACGTCATCGAAGCAGCTTATAAATTTACGAAATAAAATGAAATGTTAATTTTAGAAGAGACCTCACAAGACTCTTTAACCGACTTCCAAAAAAGGAGGAGGTTATATGTTCCACCGAACGTATTTTACACTGCAATATTTTGTCGGTAAATATTTTAAAACTGGATTGCGCCAGGATTTCCTAGCTTATTGATCCCTGAGAAGAAATATCGAAACAACCTCAGAGGTCTCGTTAAAAGTCCAAACATTATAATAATTAAATAATAGTAATTTATTTATTTTTTCACTTCATGTAACACAAACAGTGTAGTCCTGGCTCTTGTATTAAGAGTTTCTATTACACAAGAGCCAGAGCTCTCAATTTACTGGGTATATAACATAGAAGCGATATACATAGACAATAATGAGATACTCAAGTTAAGGTTATGGCATGCATTAAAATATAGGTTTACAAATATACAAGAGAAAAATAAGGTAATTATAAACGAGTAGGTAAATAAAAAATTACCACTGCGTTCTAAAGAGAGTGAGGGTAAGTGTAATTGGGGTGTATTTGTGTACGTGGGGTGTATGTGTTTGTGTGTGTGGTGTATGTGGTAAATGTGACTGGGTAACATGTAACGCTACCGATTAAACATGTGTTCTGTTTCTTCAAAGTCGTATTTTTTTATGATATTCTGTTTCTTCAGAGTCGTGATTTTCTTGCTAGTGAATAATTGTGTTTTTGTGGTTATTTAGATTTTTTAGACGTTTGATCCCCTTTTTTTGGCCAATTTTGTTGTATAGAGGTGGGGTAACATATTTGTAGTATTTGCTAGAGAAGATGCTCTTGGTACCTTGAACTGGGCATCTGTCAATCCTTTTGAATAAGATAGGCATACTTGGGATGGCGTAACGATGGTATCTTCGCAGGCATTCGTAGATAAATTATATTATTAGAATTTTATGTGAGTCTAACAATACTAATTTTGAAGAAAGAGCTATAATTATTGCAGCTTTGAGTTAACCTGTCCGAGCAGATGGCATGCATGCATCAGTCATCGTGTAGCTCAACTCTATTTTACGGAGCTCAACGAGCCGTCACAAGATGCTACCAGATCTGCAAGATATTTGCGTTGGCCATATACAAAAAATACTCAAAACCGCCAGACAGTTAGAAAGTCATGTATTCAATTTTATGATGCTGCGTGTCCACTGCACGCCGCCGTCACCCGCACGTCACTCCCGGTTCGATTAATCTCGTTTCTCGTTGACGTTGCGTTGACGACAATGGGTGGATAAATGGTGTTAGGATGAAGAAAACATGCAGTATTGTAGAGAAAATGAGAGGGAACCTTCGTCGGTTTTTTAAATAGTTTTCAGGAAGAAATAAATGGCCAAGATTTAACTTAGTCTGTAGTAGCAAATCAACATGTCGGCCGAAAGACGTACTAACACTGCTTGACATATATCTCCCTCAAGCACCGCAGTGCTTTTGCAGTGCTTCTCGCTTCCAATAAGTGATTTCTCATAAACAGTATCTGCTTTTATAACAGGTTGCCAAAGTCAGTTACAGAACTTAGCGATGGAAAGTTCAAAACCCACATCAAACGTGTCCTTATCAAAAGAGAATAATTATTATAAGATAAAAGACTACGTTGACGACAAGGAATTTTGACAATAATTACTTTTGCACGTGTGGCTTGCGTGGTACCTCATTAACATTCACGTTATATAGGTACACACGGCTACATATCAAGCTATACATTATCAGTATAAGTTGATCTCGCATTGTATAGGATTTCTGTATAGTGCTAGATCAGCATAAACTGTAAATGTATAGCTTGATGCGTAGCCGTGTGAGTACCACAATTATATTATAATTTCAACTCCTTACTAGAGGTTGTCATGGCAATTATGTCATTTAATTTAAATAGGTTTTCAAAATCTATTATCATTTGTGAATGTGAGAACGTTATAGGCATTGTTGACTGTAGATTTGTAGGCCAAATTCTATTTAATTAAGAACCTGGTACTTGGTGATAGGCCTACACTATCCTCCCATACCTATTAACATGAGATATAATTTGAAAACTTTGCATTAGCCAATTATTTTTACAAGAGTAACCGTGGAGCTTGGAAGAAACATTGGGAACCTAGCACCTAACTTCTGACATTTCGGTACCCATGTAGGTTTTGTGAAATAAAATATTTTGAATTTTGAAGGAAAAAGGAAGACGAACGAGAAGAAAGTACAGTACCCACGCGTTACTATCGTACTCCGAATTTTAGAAAAAGATTGTCACTCATGTATGTAGGTGTCACAGTGACCAAAACAGAGGGTCGGTGGACATAGTTGAAGATTAGAAATAATCCGATGGATTTTTTCGAATGAAAAATTTGATGAATGAACTTATTAGGAACAGGGTGTAAAGTTCACTCATACTCTATGGAAAAGGGAGGATCCTCCGACCAGACGGGTGATGTCGGGCTGTTGTATATATGCGGGTCGCGTGTTAAACTTTGATTGCGCGATGTAATTACGGTGTGACGTCAAGCCTTGAGTAGTTCGCATATGGCATTGTAGACGGCGCCACATCACTTTTTGTGTTTCCCAAGTTGTTGATTTTGTAGTTTAGTATGTGGCATTGTAGATGACCGCCACAAACTATTTGTTTTCTATTAATTTTATTTTATATTAATATTATTCCAAACATAGCTCAACTATGTATACATAGTTAGGTGTAGGTATACATAGTTAACGTTTAGTAACAAACTGTTGTAAAACCTACTTTTTGTTAAGTTTTATATGCCATTTGTAATGAAGATAAAAAGACGTTCCAATGTTAAAATACTGCTCTCGTCACTTGAAGTTTCAATAGCAACCGTCTAACAACGTTTACTGAGTTTTCTTTCTCCTATTTCCACATATTTATTTAGAAACCTGATTCTTCAGACCACACTCTCAACACGTTATCAGCACGAGGCTCTGTATATTTTATCTACATTATTAGTGAAATAGTAAATACGTAGATAACATGTCGTCTGCAGTTTCTGGTATGTCACTAAATGGTATTCCGATACTTTATAATAAAGAAGGATACACTGTGTGGAAATTTAAAATGCAAATGTTATTAATGCATGAAGGATTGTGGGAAACCGTAAGCGGAGTAGTTCTCGAAGGGAATAAGACGCCCGACGATGTACGAAAGGATGAAAAGGCTCTATCTAAAATATGCCTTACTGTGGATGGCGCTGCTATTTCGATTGTTCGACCAGCTAAGACCGCAAAGGAAGCGTGGGATGCTCTTATGAAATCCTACGTGGATCGAAGTTTGGGTCGTAAACTGTCGTTGGAACGGAAGTTATACAGGTACTCCTTATCTGATTTTTCTGATTTAGAAGCTTACTTAACGGCAATAACCACAACAGCACTAGACCTGGCCGATATTGGCAAAACCATAGAAGATAGTTCTTTAGCAGCTATCATATTGGGAGGTCTAACCTCTCGCTATGAGCCCATGATAATGGCGCTTGAGAATGGGAGCGTTGAAGTCACAACAGATTTGGTGAGGACTAAGTTGTTGAGTGAAATGACGAAGGAGACTAAAGATGATGTGGCTGCATTGCATACTAACAAGCAGGTTATTTGCTTTCGATGTAGGAAGCCAGGGCACAAGAGTCCTAATTGTCCTCTCAAAAAGAAGGAGAAAAAGGCAAAGGCAAGGTGCTCAGCAGAAAGTTGTTGTGAAGATAAGGGACTGACTGTTTCTAGTTCAAGGAATATGGATGCGTGTATCACGGAATTGGTTTTGGATGGTGTCACAGGACTGGCTTTGTCTGCACCTAGTGTTCAGATGTCTGAGAAGTGGATTATCGACTCTGGTGCGTCTACCCACATGACTCCACATGCTGAATGGTTTAAGAGTTACCGACCCTGTGATGGGAAGATAACTGTAGCAAATGGTAAAAGTTTGCCGGCTGTGGGTTTAGGAGATGTCGCTATTGACACAAAAACCGATTTCAAGAAGATTTGTAATGTTGTACATGTTCCTGGACTAGATTGTAATTTACTCTCAGTCAAAAAGGCAGTAGAGAAAGGTTTCTCGATTGTTTTTGATACGAATGGCTGTAATTTTTATAATTCTAATGATGTTTCTTTGATAAATGATCCTGTTTTACATGGTTCTACTTATGGTGGATTGTACACTTTAGATTGTACAGTAAAACCAAAAGGTGTTTCAGCTTATAATGTTCACACTGATTTGTCCCAGTTTCAGCTTTGGCATAAGCGTCTAGGACATCTCTGCCGTATTGGTATGGATCTACTCAAAAAAGGTCTAGCTGTTGGTGTGGAGTATACTGAGATTGACAAAGAACCATGCGTACCTTGTGTAGAGGGTAAACAGTCCAGGAAGCCTTTCAAAAGGATAAAGTATAAGAAGGCTTCGTCACCATTAGAATTAGTCCATACGGACGTTTGTGGTCCCCTGACCACTGAATCTTTTAAAGGTAACAAATATTTTATTATTTTTGTAGATGACTATACACGTTTTATATCCCTTTATTGTATGTCATCTAAGACAGAAGTTCAGAAGTATTTTTGTGCTTTCCAAGCACTTGTTGAGAGGCAGACTGGCAATAAGATTCGAACCCTTCGGTCAGACAATGGTACTGAGTATGTCAACAAGGAGCTGACAGACTATTTGCAGGCTCAAGGGATTCGACATGAAACGTCTGTACCATACAGCCCCCAACAAAATGGGATAAGTGAACGTTGCATTCGTAGTATTGTGGAGAAGACCCGTTCTTTGCTGGCACAGAGCTCTTTGTCGAAAGTTTTTTGGCAAGATGCTGTTGAGACCAGTGTTTATTTAAAGAATAGGTCACCCCATCGTGCACTTGATGGTAAGACGCCATATGAAATGTGGTATGGTAGTAAACCTGACCTGTCTCATTTAAGGGTATTTGGTTGCCGAGCTTTAGTTCACGTGCCTTCATGCCAGAGAACTAAGCTAGACATAAAAACTTCTGAACATATCTTCGTTGGATATTCAGATGATCGAAGAAGTTATTATTTCCGTAGCGCGGAAAACCCTCGGAGGTTGATTAAGTCACGGGATATTACGTTTTTTGAAAATATTTTTTCAGGATTGAAGGATAAATCTGTTCAGCCTGAAGCTGTTGTGAGCACTAATGTCATTAATCTCTTTTCACAAACTTCTGCAGATACAGCATCGCCACAGGAGATTTCTATCTCATCTGCTTCTACTTCTTCACGTACTTCAGAAGGTGTGAACATGGAGGTAGAGCAAGTTGACGATTTTGTGGACGCGACTGATGAAGCTGGTGGGGTTGGTGACACGGAGTCTCTACATTCGGGTGAACAACGTGATCTGTCCCTGGTTCCTTCAGATGAACCCAACGATGTATGTCCTCAAAGAAGGTATCCTGAAAGAGTACGTAAACCTCCAGATTATTATTCATACGGCACTCACGGTGTTGATTTGTTGTATGATGATCCGAAAAGTTATCGTGAAGCTATTAATAGCGATGACAAAGATAATTGGATCTCCGCAATGAAGGATGAGTACAATGCCTTATTGAATAAGCAGACTTGGACATTAGTGGATAAACCAAATAAAAAGATTATTCCATGTAAATGGGTGTTCAAGATAAAGAGGGATGTGAACGGTGCAATAGTCAAGTATAAGGCGCGACTAGTTGCAAAAGGTTTTAGTCAAGTTTGGGGGACTGACTATAACGAGACTTTTGCCCCTGTGGTTCGAAATTCATCTCTGCGTACCCTTATAGCGTTGGCAGCAGAAATGGATTTAAAGATCCAACACATTGATGTCGATACCGCATTCCTCAATGGGGACTTAGACGAGGAGGTGTACATGCAGCAGCCTGAGGGATTCGCTGAGCACGGGGCAGAAGGTAAAGTCTGTTTGCTCAGAAAATCCATTTATGGTTTGAAGCAGGCAGCTCGAGCCTGGAATATCAAATTGCATGAAATTCTATCGAAAACTGGTTTTACACGAACATCTTCGGAATCATGTGTTTACTTGAAAAAGTTTGGTAATGAAACCATAATACTTGCAGTGTATGTTGACGATCTAATTGTCTTTTACAAAGAAAAAAGTTCATTTGACTCTGTCAAAAATGACTTAGAAAATTTTTTCTCGCTAAAAGATTTGGGTGCATTGTCGTATTGTTTAGGCTTAAATATTAACCGTGTTGACGGTAAAATCATGGTCAGTCAGAAGACCTATATCCAGGCAGTGTTGGAGCGGTTTAATATGCGAGATTGCAAGGAGATGTCCACACCTTTGGAGAATAACAAGTTGGAGAAAGGTAATCCAACATCTCTTGGTGAATATCCTTACCAAAACTTGATAGGATGCCTCATGTACCTAGCTGTAAATACGAGACCCGATATAGCCTATGCCACAAGCTATTTAAGTCAGTTTAATAACTGTTATGATAAGAGGCATTGGTTGGCCGCTAAAAGAGTGTTACAGTATTTGAAAGGTACTATGAATTACTGTATTACTTACAGGAAAGTTGGTAGACGTGTGTGTGGATACACGGATGCTGACTGGGCAAACTGTGTACATGACCGTCGGTCGTACACTGGTTACTACTTCACGCTAGCAGGTGGACCTATTAGTTGGGAGTGTAAGAAGCAGCCGACGGTAGCCTTGTCGTCTACAGAAGCTGAGTATATGTCCTTAACAAGTGCTGCAAAGGAGGCTATTTTCCTCAGACGGTTAGTGTGTGACGTTACTGGTTTTGCTGACAGGGTGTTGCTATACAACGATAGTCAAAGTGCACAGAAACTTGTGCTAAATCCGATCCACCATAATAGAACAAAACACATTGATACGAGATATCATTTTATTCGTGACAAGGTTACTGAGGGTTTTATAGATATAAAGTTTACACCTACGGATAAAATGACAGCCGATGTTTTAACCAAGCCCTTAAGGCGCATAGCTCATCATAGGTGCGTTGTTAATATGGGTTTAGAGATAAATAGGTAGAATAATTTTCTATTTATTTATTTTTCGTCGGTTTATGTTTTGTATTTCTGTATAGTCTGGTAGTAATGTTTTATTCTTTTCTATTGTGTTTAGCATTACTACTTTAACTTTTTATTTCCATTAAGGGCGGATGTTGTAAAACCTACTTTTTGTTAAGTTTTATATGCCATTTGTAATGAAGATAAAAAGACGTTCCAATGTTAAAATACTGCTCTCGTCACTTGAAGTTTCAATAGCAACCGTCTAACAACGTTTACTGAGTTTTCTTTCTCCTATTTCCACATATTTATTTAGAAACCTGATTCTTCAGACCACACTCTCAACACAAACCGATGTGGTTACTTATTTTTTTTGGTCACCAAAGAGCTCAATTACTTTCATCCATGTAAATTACACTTCAAAAAAATTTAAACTCTAATAACTAAGTTTACGGCTTCTTTAATTAATAAAGACCCTCGTTTGTAAGGCGCAAGGCTCTGGGTCCTTAAGATGATCGCGAAATTACGTACTTCGTTTTGAAAAATCTGTTCCTATTGCCGATTCCCTGTAGGACCGTACTTTACTCGAACGCCATGATGTGCCAGGTTACTTTGCCAACAAATGTCGTCATCAAGCTAATTTTTTATACCAGGTAAACGTTTGATATGTACCTACTTTGCTGTCATTGCGACTTCTAGACGTTTATTTGGTTTGGTTAGCAGTTATGTGACTGAGTTTTGACGTATCACTACATATACTAAAGTCTCCCGCCGCGTCTGTCTGTGTATCTGTCCGTCTGTTCGCCATAAACTCAAAAACTCCTGAATGAATTAACATGCGGTTTCCACCAATAGACAGACTGATTCATGGGGAAGGTTTAAGTGTAAAATTTGTTAAAGGGTCGTGCCAATTGTTTAACATGGGCAAAGTCGCAGCCATCAGCTAGTTTAATATGAAAAATACCATCTGACATTTACGGTATTTTTTAAAGAAAGTACCTAATTTATGAATTGAATCTCAGTAAAGAAAAAAATACCTTTTGTAAATGCTGTCACCGTTAATTTGCTTGGTAATCTGTCCTTAAGGGTACACTAGCCGCGGGCTCGAACTCACTGGTGGCACAAAATAAAGAGAGTACAGAAGGCAATCACAAGTATATACTTTGATTTTCATACCTACGCTCGGCAGTCGCGCTAGGGTTGTCAACTTTGGCTTAAGCACAAAAAGCTATCGTTGTAGTGGCACTCGTATTTAGGTCTTTGCCATGATCACAGTTAATCTCAACTCTAATAGTTATGATCGGCGACGGGCGGCTACGCGGATGGCTCGGCCGGCTCGCCGAGCAGTTCTATCTTAACTATTTATAATTAGATGAGCGTATTTTTTAGCTTATAAGTACTACAATAAATACCTAATGTAAATTGTAAAAATACTACAAGGCCACAAAGTCATTTTCGCTTACCCACAACTAACTAGGTATTCTGTGTTACGTTAAAACTCTCACCTCTCTGGTCAACTCAACAACTGGTAGCTTAAAAAAAGACAATTCACAGTTTAATGTTGAATTTAAACAACTGTCCACTGAACATAGTAACGTTTTTTGTTGCTCCGTTTTTAGCCTGGCTAAAAAGCACGCTGTCTCACCAGGCTTCGAGTCCGACAGAGGTAGTATCAGTGACGAGCTGTTACAGAATAGTCTACACGCACAACATTATTGAGTAAGCTGCAGGATCAGTTATAGTAAAACAGGCAAGTAAAAAATTAAGAAAAGTCCTTCGGAAGATCGGGTTTTCTGAAAAAACCACTGCATAAATCAATGACCAATTAAGTTTATTGAACTTTTCGATAATTGCGCTTTGTCGATACCGACTTAGTTTTGGAGATTTTACACTTCTTTTATTACTTAAACATGTCCTAAGTTACGTTAAATTATCAAGAAAAACGAATATTTGTTGGCTTATAACTTTTTAATAGCTTTTTATTTTAGTATTGTGTTACCGTACCGACAATATTAAAAATGAGACAAAGTCATACCATGTTTAAGTTTTGATGTATATTGTCAAACAGTGGAGTAAAATCCTCCCGAAGTTTGTATGGAAAAAATGTGGACTTGTTTCACCTTAATGTATAAACTGTAAAAAGGCCTACCATAACAAAAAGCACATTACCTACTTCTCATACGCCCAACAAATAAATGGGAACATTATGGATCAGTATACAACCAACCATGAACGGACTCAAGCTTCAAATATAAACACAAAACATTGGTTTCACGCAGGGTCTTCAAAGAATTATACCCCTTTTAACTGCTATTTTTAATTGGTTTTTCTGGCTATTGAACTTTTTGATTGACTTTAATGCAATGTATTCAATTGTTTGAGACTCGGGATTTATTGACAACCGCAGCCTCGAATATCTGGAATATGGTCATGTATGTTTGTTCCATGTTGAAAACAGTTGGGAATTTTTAATCCTTGACCCAATTACTGGTGTGCGTGGAAGGATTTGAACGCAAAACTCAACGTTTTGTTTACAGTTACAAACTATGGAGTTTGACATCAATTTATTGTTGTTGGAAGCGGGAATAGCAATGGTCACTTCTTTTATAGGTTATCGGTTAAGTCTAGAGTGCTGGTTTCCTCACGATGTTTTCCGTCACCGTTTTGAGAGCAGTCAGTGGTGATAAAAATAATTTGTACTAAGTGAAGCGCTTGGTTGGGTTCGAAACTACGGCCTATATTTTTTAAGTTGCAGCTATTACCACTGGGCCACCAATGCTCACAAAATTGAACATTACTATGTACCTATTTATACTACTGGAAGCTGACAACACAGTTGGAAAATCTTGTGTACTACTAAACGCCGACAGATACTACGCCGACAGACTGAACACCGACAAGACTTTACTTCGATGGGACTCTTCGCCGACAGGACACTTCGCCGACAGGACTCTGCCGACAGGGCTCATCAGGAAGGTAATAGGTTAGGTTAAGTTACAATTGCGACTAACCGCGTTAGTGGCATTTAATTGACTATTTAGTAATACCGCAAGGATGAGCCCTGTCGGCGAAAAGTCCTGTCGGCGAAGTATCCTGTCGGTGAAGGGTCCCGTCTAAGTAAAGTCTTGTCGGTGTTCAATGTGTCGGCGTATTGTCTGTCGGCGTTTAGTCGTACACTCGGGAAAATCTAGGCAGATGATGACTAAGTCGTAATTTTTGCCGATGCTAAATCCCATCAAGCACACGGCTTGTTTCATTATGAAAAACCGAGTCATTCATTTTATTTTCTACGAAAATAGATATCAAAATGCGTCGTCAACAACGCGTTATTTCCAGTTTCAGTTATCATAATAAAATTATAATTGTGACGCGACAATTCAAGAATTTATAAGTACTTCATTAGTAATATAGTTATAAATAAAACAGTAATTATTAATTAATCCTTATTAATTACTCATAAAACTGGGGTTAACGTATCCTTTTGCGGTTAGGTGACCGCATTTTAATATCGGTTATTCCGCAGTTATTTGCAATTAAGTTAAATTAAAGCAAGGTAGGTGCATACGTAACTTAAGTTATTTTAAAAACTTGCTCATTAGCGTCTTCTTTGAAATTGATTACGATATAACAGAAAACACAAAAACGACCTAAGCTAAGTTAAAAATAAAATGGGACCACCGAAAAAGTATTTTCGAAATCGATTCACGATTAACAGAGATATCGCAGAATATACAATACAGAGGAATTGAAAACCTCGTCCTATTTTTAGTCGGTTAATAACAAACAATCAATTTAATTACATTTCACTCGTTTCTTGGTAGATTGTTTCCCAGTGTTTAGAAACTTTGATTGCTGTAAACACTTGAATGTTGTGGAGTTCAGATAGGCAGTCGCTCTATGTAAAATAATGATATTCAGCTACATCCGGTGCGACTGGAAACTGATCCCAAAATAATTGGGAAGGGTCTAGGCTGATGGCTTGATTGCAGTAGCTACACACTAATAATTCCAGATTGTTTCTTAACCAAATAGGTTTTTTTTAACAATGCAATAAAACATTGGTATGTACATACATAAAGTTGCCAGCTATTTATATAGGGTATAAGGGAAACGCTTCCGAAAACGAAGACAAGTGATAGGATTAGTGATTCTCGAGACAGTACCATAAAAAAATCGTTTTTTTTGTTTAAATTTTACTAATTTTTTAACAACCCCAAGTCCAGGCGGTGACTTTAAGTTTAGGCATCATTTGTAAAGCGCCGCCAAAATAAAATAAGTAGAAACATTACAGAAGTGTGAAACGTTTTAAATTGATGCAAAATAACCAATTTAAAATTAAGGTTGTATATAACCTACGTTTGGCTTTGGAAGCGTTCCCCTTACACCCAGTATAATCAATACCTAACAAATTTGTCACTCTATAAGGAAAGCCATAACTTAATTCTTAATTGGGTAATACCCATTATCTTGCAAGTCACGTTTGAGTAATTAATAAAAAGTTATTGGTAAACGGTTACGTTTTACGTAAATGGTATGTTTTCATTGTAGTTCTGTCGTAGGTACGTATTTGTTTAGTACCTAAGTATAATATTTTAATATCAGTAGGTTAGTTATTTAGCAATTTCGTAAAATTATTAAATAAGTAAATGATTTTTATATGTGTTACATAATTAATATGTACAGGTAAGTATATAAAATAGAAAATAATCACAAGGCATCAAAAAATACGTCCGCATCGTCGTCAATGGGAAAAGTGCCCAAAAGGATAGCAGCATTGCCACGTTGTATGGCAATGCTGATTCTTTGGCCGAAAAAAGTAAGTTTGTACAATTGGACGTAGTTAAGCAGAAAGTACTCAATCCACACTTTGGCCAAAATTGAGTTTAGTATTCCATCGTACTCCTGAGGGTCGAATCTATCATGTAGTGAAAACTATTTTTTAAATGTACACGGAAACTAGTTTTTCTCGCTACCCCGACTCAACCCACAGGATGCAGAGCTCATAAAATTTCAAACTTCAAACCCACATAACTCAAAAGCGACTTTGTGTGGTGGATCCTTTCTGCTTATCTACGTCCAATTTGTACAAACATTTTTACATGTCAATCATATTTTTTAAACTAGATGAAGTCGGCGTTTTCTATCTGACTACTCTAAAAAGAAAGGCCGAACAAAATCAGAGGTCATAGTCACTTTTAAAGTCCAGACATAATCTTGATCAAATCATATGAAGAACATGTAGATTGGGGTCAGAAATGGTTTTTTGAGGAAACAACCACACAGATTGCAGTCGGTGCACACATTTGTCAGAATCAGCAATATTTCTTAGTTGAGCTGCATGATTACATGCAGCTCAACTAAGAACTTAAAGAGCTCAACGATGTGACAAACAATACCATAGAAAGGACATGTGGGTAGCCAGTGTTATTCTTGTTAAGGATTATTTAATTTTTTATCCATGTGTTATTTTCAATAAACAGTAGGTAGGTACTTATTTATTTGATAAGAATCTTTTGTTACCGTCATTAACACTGCATATTGTTTTTCTCTGCTATTGCAGGACATCTTAGATACATACTGTTCATAAAATTAAAAGCAAAGATTTAATCAGCCATCATTAAAACCACATTATTATAGGTATCATAACAATATTAACATCAATTCTTGATCGGTTTTAGCCTATTAAATGCCACAATGCGGTTGGTTTTCCCCATGCACAAAAATGGCAATATTTTCAGAATAGGCAGATGTTTTGTTGGATTTTGCTCACCTGCTAAAGTTACGGTTTACTAGAATAGTGGTGGCCACCACATTACTGTCACAGTCTTCTCCTTTTCGTGTCGATGGTACTCGCACACATTTTTAACAAGCATGACGCTTTCTATTACTAGGAAGAATAGACAGTGCTTTTCCAATACAAACTGACATTTCGTTTGTCCATTTTTGACATCGCACCATAAATATCCATCTACAATCTGTCATTTAGTTTTTCGTTTGTAACGATCTTTGTCTATGTCCATAAAAATGTTGAATATTTCAGAAGAATATTTCTTCCCAAATATTCAAAATCACACTGACAACAAACTTTCTACTCGACGGCTACAAAGTATATACCTACGATTGTCTACAAAATCATGATTCTTTTAGAACGCATAACTGTGATAAATGTGATAATTAATAGAAAAACATAGCCATCTTTTCCTATTGTATATCATTTAGTTAATAGTCATGTCTATTCTTTCGTCGACGTCGTCGAAATCGGTGCTCGTGCTAAGCCTGCTGCAAGTGGTCATTCCCCATTGATCAGAAGCACTGCACTCGCACTGGGTGTTGGATGGGTAAGTTAAAATTGTGTGTTAAGATTTTGTCTGCAGCTACCTTGGTTCATCATCATCATCATCAGCCTACAATGTTCTCACTGCTGGGACACAAGCGTCCTTTCGGTGAGAGGGATTGGGCCGTAATCCACCACGCGGGCCCAGTGCGGGTTGGTAGATGTCACATGTCTTCAAATTTTTTGTTCTAGGACATGCCGGTTTCCTCACGATGTTTTCCTTCACCGTTTTGAGAGCAGTGGTGATGAAATAATTTACACAAAGTAAAGCGCCTGTCTGGGTTCGAACCTACGACCTACAACTCGTAAGTCGCGGCCGTTACCACTTGGCCACCACTACTAGCTTGGTTACTTACTTGGATCAATTCAGATATTTCCACATAGGTCACTGCAGATTACACCGGGAGGTAAATGTTCATGGGGTTTAAAGAGGTGGTGGATGCTTCTCTTCCCACACAGTGACACCTGTCATGAAAATGATGAGAGCGGGGTATGACTTTACGGTGTCAAAAATAGTAGGAAAGCATACCAAATTCCTTTCATAAATAACGTTTAGTGGCCGATTCCTGTAACTTACGGAGTAGATAAAAATGACGTTTACTCATAGATAGTTGACAATTTTACACCACGAAATGTAGGCAAGCGATTTCTATTCTACAGTAGAGTATAAATAGGCTGCCAAGGGTGCGGGTTGTTCGAAAGAGATACTGGGCCCCTGGCACACAGGCAACTGAAGCAACACGGGTGAGTTTTAATCAGTAAAAATCTGACACGCCCAGCTCCACCCAGAGCGGGAAAAGTTATTTGATGATTTCTCAAACAAAATCCCCTGGCCCTGGTCCAGGCCATGGTACGGAGCGAGAGTGCATGGGTAGCTGTCGCTTCCTTCTGCGAAGCAGTGATGCTCGTGAAGAGGTAGGTGGCCCACGTGAGGGAGAGGTAGTAAATGCGCCCTCCATGTGTTCCATGCGCGCCTCGAAGAGATGTCAACACCAACAGAAGGGCCCGCAAGAGCCGATGCCTATCAGTGGTGCGGGTTGTTCGAAAGAGATACCGCCGCCCCTGGCATACAGGCTACTGAGGGAACACGGGTGGATTTTAGTCAGTAAAAGTCTGACACGCCCTCCTGCTCCACCCAGAGCGGGATAAGTTATTTGATGATTTCCCACCCTCAAAAAAAATAAGAAAAGCCTTGGTGCCCTTTAGTTGCATATAAAATTAATATTATAATTGTAATAATACAAACTCCAGTATCGTAAAATTCTTGTTGGAAATTGTCTATTATTGGAGGTCATTTCTACATAACCTTCATAAAATGAGAGGCTATTCTCCAGATTGGGCATAGTGTTAGATTTTTCTATCGGGATTTTTTAGGAGGAGACCGGGGTTTGGATCTGTGCCTGGTTGATGGCAATAAGCTTGTCCTCTATTATACTGGCGAAATGTCGGTATTTTTGAAAAACCCGAACTCTTCGGGGGTTTGAGGCGTGCTGTAAAGTAGAATTCTGTTAAGAAAAGAGATGTCATCGGTACCCATAAATAACCAAATTATTTGATTGTGGAGACATGCATTCTTCATACAAACAAAGAAGGTTCGAAATGTGTATTTACCATTTCGTGGGCCCACAGTGTGGGATGATTGATGTCACGTTTTTCGAATTTTTGTTTCTAGGAAATATAGCGGTTTAATCACGATGCTTTCCTTCATCGTTTTGAAAGCAGTGATTAATAAATAATTTACACAAAGTAAAGCGCCTGTCTGGGTTCGAAACCACGACCCACAACTCGTAACTCGCAGCCGTTACCATTGACCACTGCTCTCGAGTATTACCAGGTTATTCTTACTTCATATTATTATTCTAATAACAATAAACCAATTTGTGACAGAAACCACGTTGTTTAACCTGACTGATCTATCAATCGATGCGGTAGTCAAAAAGCCACAACCTTTACACGGATATAGTAGTTGATACAATATAATTAACTGCTTGTCAGTTAAGCAAACATAGGTGATACTTTTAGTGTAGCGTGGATATCGATAGTTTACCTATCGATATTTTTTACCTTATAGAGAATAAAAATCATCTGACCTGAGTCTTATCAACGATTATGGTATTGCCAGTTACTGGCATGTGGAGGTCAGATAGATAGTCGCTCTATGTAAAATACTGGTATTCAGATGCATCCGAATAGACTTGAAGCCACAATATAGTTGGGAAAAGACAAAAATTGTGTCTTAATTTTAGAGGAAAAGATAACCTATAACCGGTACTAGTTTAAAATAAAAACGGTATCACAGGAGACAGGGAAGATGATGATGTATACAGGGCTATTGCAAAAACACCAACAACCTCTTAAGAGGTCATTGTACTCATCATTATGAACAACTTTTACTAAATGACCAAACGTGAAATCGCGAAAACAAATCAGCCTTTCTCTAGATTTTGATGAATCTATCCATCTATATAAATAAAAAGAAAAGTCCTGATTGACTGACTGGCTGACTTATCAACGCCCAACCCAAACCCTTGAACCTAGAAAGCTGAAATTTTGCACACCTTTATAATGAAGACAAGTAATAGACAAGACAAGACAAGACAAGACAAGATATTTATTTGTGGAAACATGAGTATACATACAAGGCATGCAGGTTGTTCATAAACAAGAAAGATCCGTCATGTTCGGCCTTTGTGGCATACAAATATATAAAGGTAAGAAAAGTAATTCATGACCATTTAAACAAAACAAAAATAATTATTAAATTTTTACACGAACTAAAAATTAAACAAAACACTAATACAATAAAATTGTCCTATATTCTAATTATAAATTGTCAAAATTATAAAATACAAGTAAATATTAATTTGTTAAATTAATATTTACTTGAAGGATTGTTCGAAATTCAACCCATAGGGGAGTTAAATAAGGGATGAAAGTTCCGCGCGGGCGAAGCCGCTGGCAAAAGCTAGTACGAACATAAATGTAAGTAACAGCTGATTTTTTTTCGCGATTACAGGTTTGGTCCCATAGTAAAAGAGGTCATAACGATGGGTACAATGACCACTTAAGAAATTGTTTGTGTTTTTCCAATAACCCTGTATATGTTCAAGTAAAAAATGATAACAATGGTATCCTTCTATCGCTTCTAACGATATATTAGTAGGTATTAAAATACATTAGAAATTTTACTGAAGCTCATTGTTATTTTAACTCATTATCAACTCTCTAAAACTATCGACACGACTAAGATACTATCGATAGTTTTGCTATAGTTGTGCAACACTATTGTTTACATTAATGGAACATCGATGGATGCCGTGAGTTATAGTTGCTTTCATGTGTACCTTTGTGACAAATTGCGAACTGGAGATAGTGGCTTGTAGTATCTATCAATCTTGTATTATACGTAAATGTAGATTGTATGTAGGTTATTTAGCTTTAGGTGAGTGTGAACTGAAAGTGTTAAGCGTTTAACATGTCTGTGTCTGTTTGTGACATCGTAGCTCCCAAACGGATGAACCGATTTTCATTTTCTTTTTTTGTTTGAAAGGTGAATTAGTCGGGAGTGTTCTTAGATATGTTTCATCAAAATCGGTTCAGCCGTTTGAAGATTATCAGCTCTTTTCTGGTTGAAGAAGGGATTTGAGCATCTTCCACGGGTCTGATGAAGTCGAAATTTAGTATTCTATTACTTCAATGATATTACACGAACAAAGTAACCTTGAACTGATGCTGGAGCAACACCTGGAGTTTCCAGGATACCCAAGTTACTTACCAACAAACAGCAGAAGTATCGTGTTTGGGTTCATTAGAAAGGTCTCAGTGAATAGGTTATGGATAAATGGTGATCAGGGCGAAGAATAAGGATAAATTGCAACGCTGCGCAGATTTAAGCCAGACATAAGTTTATAAAGCAGGAAATAAAAGTTAAATTAATTAACGCCAAACAGAGAAGGCATTTTCATTAGCCGTCCCCCGATTTGACAATGCATTGATCAATTTATTACCTACAACTTAAAATCCCAATAAATATGTATTTTTAATTTTTTAGAGTTTTTGTTTGGGTCGGGGGTTATTTAAATTTTTAAGGAGCTTAGTAGCTGCCTTAGTCGCTCCGTAAGGCTTTTTTATACTATGATTAGATTTTTCCGACGGTTTCGCCCGCAAGAAGGTCGGGAATTAAAGTTAAAGAACAATTTCCATGAAGTTTTCGTAGAAATTGTTCTACAAGCGTCGTGTCGAACTTGTTTGAATATGCCTTTATAGCCGGGCACGAGATGTGCCATGATTCACTAGATGATTTTGAATGAGTATTTTACGTTGATCTATTCTCAAATAATCACCTCAATCTCAACGTGAAAACGAAGGTGAAATGAGCTTTAAGTCAACCGTCAATCCCAATCTGGTGGAAAACGACAAGATAATGTTTATCTGCCAAAAACAGTGCTTACATTTCCGTATAGTCTACATTAGTAGCTAGGTTAACATAAAAAAAAAACAATAATAAGACGCTAAAGAAGCAATTGGCTTTTCCACTACTTTGGATAAGCAAAACCGACCTACCGACCTACTTACTGATTGAGCCTGTCTCGTGGAGTCCACGAATGACACCTCACTACACCTAAGTTTTCCCGTAAAATACAAAATGCATCGGCAGGTATTCTAATTTTGCCGTGCCGTCTATTTATCTGTATAAATAAAAAGACAAGTCCTGACTGACTGACTGATTGACTGACTCATCAACGCCCAGCCTAAACCCTTGGACCTAGAAAGCTGAAATTTTGGACAGAGGTTTCCTTTATAATGTAGACAAGGAATAAGGAAGGGTTTTTCGAAATTCAACCCCTAAGGGAGTTAAATGGGGGATGAAAGTTCCGCGCGGGCGAAGCCGCCGGCAAAAGCTAGTTTAAAGATAAAAGTACACTAAAAAAACACATTTATAAATATCTCACTCATTAGAAAATGGAGTTCCCATTAGGTACTTAATTATTTTTCAGTTGTTCATAAAATAATAATTAAGAACTACCTATTTACCTATTTAAAGATTTGAAAAGTGTGAATAAATTCAGTTCAGATTAAGTTAAGCATCCGGAAGTCCAATAATAATACCAAAGTTTATAAACATATTCAAGATTGTCGGACACGAAATCTTATTTTAACTTTAGTTCACGTCAACAGAAGTATTAAAACAGATTTATTAAATCTTCCTACAGATTTTCTTTAGGAAAATTCCCATGTTTACCGCCACATACATAGGCACTTGGTGGGCTTGCTGCTTAATCAATTACACTTAATGCCTTCTGATGTGTGAAGTAACATACTAACAGTAATTTCCAAAAGCCTTGACTTGTAATATTATCTTGTGTACACACATTACGTCATGGATCATAGAAATACCCATTTCATGAACGTTATATCCGGCCTTACCAAAATGATCCATTCAATTTTTTTTTTTTGCCAAGCAAAGCTGATGTCGGCCATTCTGCCAATGTCTAAAGTGGACTGGAAAAGCATGTGTGCGATAATAAAAATAAAAAAAAACACTAAAAATGTTCAATGATACAGTTGGACTTCATGTTGATCTGGTGCGATTCCACTATACAGCACCGTATGATTATAGTTTCTCTGGTCTATATCTAGTACCTAGTTGCCATCTTTATAAACAAGTAACATGTTTCTGTCGTGTTAATAGGTTCTTAGCCAATTCATTAGTGTGTTTATTAAGTCTTTCCTTATATCTTTTGCTTATTTTACAGGCTTCTTCCTTTACGGTCAGCATCTCCAGGTATTCGTGTATTTACGTTTTTCTCACGTACCAGTCTGCACTTGAAATTGTTCTTAGAGCAATATTTTGAAATCTCTGGAGGATCTCGATATTGGAGCTGCTAGCACAGCCCCAGAGCTCTAACCCGTAGGTCCAGATAGGCTTTATAACAGCTTGCAGACAAGTAGTTTGTTACTGAGGGTCAGCCGGGATTGACGTCGGAGTAACCAAGATACATCTTTGAATTGTAAGGTGGCTTCTGTTTCTTGTTTGTCTTGATGTGTTTAGCCCAGGTAAGTCTTCTATCTAGGTGTAGACCGAGATATTTAACACTGCTATTACTTGGCAACGGTTTGTCTTCCATACGCCCAGGTGGACAATCGGCTTTCCGGAGTGTGATTGTGTCGATTTAGTTCCACTACGTTTAATTCTCCATTTCTAAAGCAACACGCTAACTTTACTGAGATGTTCCTGTAGTTTCGGCGATGCGTTGCTCGGTTACTGCCACTAGCAAGGCATGCAGTGTCATCATGCGTAAGTAGCTGTTACATTTTTTTTTAATTTCAGGTAAGTCTGCCGTATTTATTGATTAAAGGACTGGGCCAAGGACCGATCCTTGTGGAACTGAGGCGCTGATGTAGTACAGCTTTGATAGTTCGTCCTCGTATTTCACTTGGAATCTTCTTTCATCCAAGTAAGATTTTAGGATCATATAGAAAGAGTTTGGTAGGAGGGATTTTAGTTTGTTGATCTTGTGGGAAGCAAAATGATCGTGAATGATGATATTGATGAGGATGCAATGATTGTTTGTTAGATTACTGAATCGTCACGTCCTTAATCACGTCATATCGCGACCAGCCGTTCAGGTTCGCTAAACAAAAAGTGACGCCGAATAAATGCGACCATTGCCTACCCTTGATGATTTATCTTGGTTAGGACATAGCTTAAGGCTTGAACAGATAATTAAGAGTGCGTGACGTGCATGCACGTGTCAGAATAAGTGGCTATATGAATTTATAAGTGTGTCTTTATAAAACATTATCAAGCTTTAAATACCAGAATGGTTACTGCTTATTTACTGTGTATGAAGGTTCTTATAAATATGGTTTGTAGGGAAAGGATTTCATGAAGTAAAGCACAGAAAGACAAGACTAGACATTTATTTCAATTAGGCTTGTCATTATTTAATCAGAAAGCTAGTCGTCCATTCCAAAGCTAGGTCTTCATGGAGAAGAAGGACAAGAAACTCCATGGAAACAGTATTGATATATTCCATCAACTCATCTCTTACATTGCTATACATTTAATTACAACTCTTGGACCTTTGTCCAAGATAACCAATTACGGTATAATATTAAATTACTTAACTTACATGACATCTGGTCGATCTATTCCACACAACAACAGCACTAGGACTAACCAACTGCACGTCTACCGAGCAACTGACTCGATACCGTTAATACAATCCTTTTTATATCCTATTGTATCAGTCATTTGAATCAGCGTATTTTATTAAATAACAATAGAAAATCTAAAATATATTACAAGTATAATTAAATACTACGTAATCATTTATAGTAACAACCTCCAAGTTATTTTCAAAAGTTAAGACAGCTATTTTGTGTCATGCTATTTTATATTATGTAGTCAAATTAGATACTTGTACATTTGTTTAACGGTTTGTTAATGTGACAGATGACATTATCCACCAAACAATCTTACAATATCAAAATAAATAATCTAACACACGTATCAATGATGGTATATAATAAAGCAGCTTTAGCCCACAATTCCGCCCGCGTGGATAAGCGCACCTTTTTTTGCGCTAGCGCGTAAAAAAAGTACCTATATCCTTTTCCATATCCCAGGCTATATCTCTGCCAAATTTCATGACGATCGGTTTAGGCGTCAAAGCATAACAGACAGACAGACAGAGTTACTTTCGCATTCATAATTAGTAGGGTTTTAAATCTTCTTCATGATTCTGTTCTCCTAATACTTTTCCCATTCTGCCATTAATCTTATTCTACGAGTTACTATACTGCCTAAGCAAAGTTTTTGTAGTAAGTACTAGGTACTCAATCAGATTTTCCACTATTTACTTGTAAATGATGGTCAGTTGTCGATGTATTATTGTTGATGATCATCACAAGAACTAGAATATCTTGTTGGACTAACAGTGTTCATGATCCCCCCCGAGTGGGTTCCTGCATTGTCGTTGCGGGGGGGCTCAGTAACCGCGGATTCTGGCCACGGTGAAGCCAAGAGGAACCCAAAGGTGGGGCCGCTCGTCAGGGCTTATGCCTTCAAGCCATTGACGTAGCGGCCAAAAAGTAGGTTGCGGTGAGGTGCACCGCAACTGAGGTGGGCCGCGATGTCGAATGGGAGGCATCGCGGCTGAGGGTTACGGGTTGCGGTAGAGGAGGAGTGCCGGTGCTTCTGAGCAGCGCTCTTCCCTTCCGTGGCCTGGACGGGGCCGCCACCGTTTGATGGCGGACGCGGTGGGGCCGCAGGGGAAGAGGAGTGTCGGTATAGCGTCAGCCGCTCTCCCTATCCCCTGCGGCCGAAAAGTGGTAGACGGGACGGCGCGTTGTGTTCCACACGCGCGCCGTCAAAGATGTCAGCAACCACCGGTGGGGTCCGCAAGGGCCGATGCCTGCCAGGGGTGCGGGTTTGTTCGAAAGAGATACCACAGCCCCTGGCATACGGGCTACTGAGGGAACACGGGTGGGTTTTAGTCAGTAAAAGTCTGACACGCCCTCCTGCTCTACTCAGCAGGAGAAGTCATTTGATGATTTCCCATCCAAAAATAAAACAGTGTTCATGATAATGCTAAGTCGTCCACTTAGTTTAGTTAAATTAGCATTATAATGAACACTGTGGCTGAGAGCAGTGGTAGCCCAGTGGTAATGGCTGCGACTTACGAGTTGTGGGTCATAAGATCGAACCCAGGCAGGCGCTTTACTTTGCGTAAATTCATGACCACTGCACTCAAAACGGTGAAGGAACACATCGTGAGGAAACCGGCATGCCCTAGAACCAAACGTTTGAAGACATGTGACATCTACCAACCCACACTGGGCCCACGTGGTGGATTATGGCCCATTCCTTCTCACAGATAGGAAGCCTGTCACAGCAGTGATTATGCATGAACTCTGCTTGTCCAACAAGATCTGACTTCCATGCAGACTTCAAACTTTTTGGTCGAATGCTTAACACGTACTACTAGAAAGAATTTGGTGAAAAAATCAGAATATGTATGCCAATTTTGTGCATATTGAAAATTCGCCTACACAATCTAAATTTATCCACACTCTTGAGATTCCTCCTCTATGATTCCAGGACTCACGCTCGAAGAGATTATGTTAGTTTGTATTGTGAAACAAAGCCAGTTCTAATTTCGTGGATTTACTCTACAATGTAGATGTACCGAGAAACACGAACAATGTATGGAGAAATGTTAGAATGGTAGGGAATAGTTCTGTTACTTTGTTTTACATTCATTTTCTGTTGCGGTTTAAGAATTTTAAGTTGAAAGAGTGACAGAGCTTTGGAAGCTGTAGACATTGATACAGAAAAAATGCAAGATACACAATCAGCGTCTCAAAAGCGTCCGCATAAATGGGCGCAATGTGCGCAAAAAATGTTTTATCATAACCAGAGATCGAATATTCGGATGCATATTCACCCCACCCACCCCTTCCTTACAGACTTACACTCTACATACACACAAATATTACTTGCATCGGGGTTAATTTTAAATAAATATGCATCTGAACGCAATCCTCATAATTTAGAAGTCGCTTCCATACTATACACCTGACTAGAAAGCTTTATGAATTTCCAGTGTTCCTAGAATCCCTGGATATTTTTTACCAAAATGTAATTTAAGAAGCCACTTCCATACTTTCATAACTAAAAATGTACTTTAGGTAAATATGCATCCGGTTATCCGATCTCTAATCGTAACTGACGTATAATTGGGGACGGTTTTGAGTGTAACTTTTGATTGACACTGTGCATCCTTAGGCTTTTTGTATATCATCTTGTCAGGATTCAATCTGTCTAGTCTTTTATTTTTTTAAGCCATAGGGCCCGGCTATCATTCGTGGATCTTTGACTATCGTTACGGGTAGCTCGAAACCCAATTTCTGACAAACCACTCTAACCCAGGAGTATTGTGTTTCCCAGTAACTGGGTTGTGAAAGTCAGTTAGGCAGGCACTTCATGTAAAATACTGGTATTCAGGTGCATCTTGATGAAAATATCCGTGGCTTGACCGCGCTACCTCTTGGTGGTGCGCGTGGCTGACTCCTAAAGCAGGTTGGCACAGTATTTCGAAATTGTATACAAATTGTAGTAAGCTGTTGTTTTCGATATAAGACTAAAGAGATAGTGAAATCTATAAAAATAGTGTGAGCATTAAATGTTATTGTTTTATTTTACACTACGAGAGGAAATTACACATTTACAAAGTTTTAGTTCGGAATTCTGAATTCACGTTTATTGGAAAAAAGTATCCGGTATAAAACCATGCAGGGTCAGTCTTTTCGTGTGCCCTGGTTTATCAATAGTAATTTATGTAGAAAATTAGTTGTTACAGCTCACAGACTCCGATCTGGACACATTCCATGTAATACTTATGTTTGCGTTAATGATGAGAAAGACGAACTCGTCCAATTGTGTGGAGTGTGGAGTTGTGGAAGACTTACATCACTTATTGATGGATTGTGTTCGGTATGAGTCTCAAAGAAATGATCTGTTTGGGACTTTAAGGTTGAACCGACTTGATATGGGCACATTTCATAAAATTCTGAGCCAGAAGAGTCTGTTCAGGTTCATAGGCCAAATGTAATTATTGTATGTAGGGTACGATGGGACTGTCATACACATTGCGGTTATAAAAGTGCCTAATTAAATAAAGATTAAAAAAAAAACTGAATTCGTTGCTCGTTTGTCTTTTGAGTTAATGATGCTCAATTTTTTGTGACAGGAAGAGCCAGTCTCCCGTTATAATTTTTTGAAGATTACTTCTACAAATAAACTGCACCCTAATTGCGTAACTCCCGATTCATCATAATCTGTATCGTTTTGAAACGGATTGTTAAACCATTGCTTCATATGTTCGAAAAAAGTGTCTGCTCAACAACGTAATTAACGCAATGAATATTGTAGAACTGTGAAAACGAAACCGATTATGATTAATCGTAAGTTACGCAATTAGGGTGCTGGTTAAGCATTATGTTTCAAAAATATCCAAATTTATGGAATGTGTCTCTTTCTAATTAAACCGTTATAAAAGAGTCAATTTTTAATTAAAATTTGATATTTTAAAACCTACTCAAAAATTAATGCCGGTGGGTTTCATTAAATATGAACACTCGTATCACTATTAATCAATTACACTGAAATTTCCCTATATGAACTCAAAAACCTTGGTACTGGTATTGAAAAAAATGAGAAATTTCATACACTTAATCAAATTTCAATTTATTCCAAAGACGTAGGCCGTGCGTTGGAAGAGGATTACCTGCGTAAGACTTATGAGACGTAAATCTTCTACGACAAGAAGAAATAATGAAATATTGGTAGCCTTCTTAGTTACTGAAATATTCTTTGTTACAAGCCCGAAGAGATGACTCATCGGCAAAACGTGGAACATTTTTTCAAACTTTCTTAACTCCTTTAGGGGATGAATTTTCAAAAATCCTGCTTCAGTTTCCATCTTCATTACAAAAGAATCTATTGTGCAAAATATCCTGAATAAAATAATAAGATTTTTGTTCTGTCATTTGCAACGTTGAGACTACCGCGAGTAGATTGATCGTAATTTTTATCGCCATATCAAACGACACTTTATGCACTTTATTTATTGAAATAAGAAGTGGAAGATAATTATGTAATTAAAATAAAATAAAAAATGTTAAATTATTTAAATTTAATGTTAATTAATGTTACATTTAAAGATTATATCAAAATTATTAGCTACCCCAATCTGTAAAATTTATTTGATAGATTTTCATCTTTATAACATAAGCATAAGGTTCATGTTCAATTGGGAAAATTTGACACTTCGGGTAGCTTGATGTGCTGGCGTCTGTACATCTATCACTTCTTCTAATAACGAAAAAGCATTTTAAATGTAGAAAATTTTTGTAAAGCAGTCACACAACCGACTAACTTTGTAATGTATGAGAAAAAAAATATACATCTAGTTTATGAACAACTCTAATCTAGGATGTATAAAAACTATTAAATTTTGTAACTTTAGTGAAATTAAAATGTTATCTATAAGATACCACTAAGCTACAGTCGAGCCAAAATAGTAGCTAAGGTAACAAACCTTAGGGACAATTTTTGTTTGCTCATTGTACGACAGATCTGCTTTACCGATTCAGCATTATGTTATTTTGTTGTAATGTCAATACCGCAGAATGACATTCAGCATTCAGCCATGACTACATGAGCCATGTTTTTTACATATCAGACCGAATTATAAATGTGGTACTGACAGCCTCTCTTGTTTGAAATGTCTTCCTACTAAAAAAAACCTACTAATATTAGAAATGTGAAATTTTGTCAAGATTTTTGGATGTTTCGTACTCAATCACGTAAAAACGGCTGAACGGATTGAGATGAAAATTGGCAAACAGATAGTTTGTAACCTGGATTAACATATTAGATACTTTTAATCCCGGTAATACGTTCCTGTGGGATAATTTTCGACCACACGGGCGAAGCTGCGGGCAGCAACTAGTTATACATAATTCACTCCATTATAAAGGTTTAAGGTAGATGCCAATCTGACATTGGTCTATTAGATAGGAAGATAGGTATGCTATTTGTTATTACTTATTAATTAATAGTACCTATTAGTACTGTACGTTGTAGTACGTAAACTACAACGTACATGTAGGTACGTAGCAACGGTCTGCAAAAAAGGTATTGATAGACTAACGTGAAAATGTGTGTCCATCAATGCCTAGTCAGGAACCAGGTTTGTGTAGTATTTTTCTCAAATAATGCGCGGAAAATGAAAAGAAAATAACTTAATAAATTAATTAACGAATTCCAGAATTAATAACGAACAACAATAATATTCATTGTTGTAAATGTTTCTTTTCAAAACACCTCTAATGCAAGCCAGTGGCTGCACTGTTCTGGTATACAGGAAAAGTTTTTATCCAGTGCGCAAATTGTAACCATGAATTCAGCATATCATACTAGACCCCCAGCGCAGAAATTTTTCGCCGGTTATAGAAAAAAAAATCAGCTGTTCCATACATTTTGACCGCGTAGGTATTGTACTTTTCTATGAAACAGCTGATTTTTGTTTTAATAACAGGCGAAAAATTTCTGCGGTGGGGGTCTAGAATGAAATGCTGAATTGCTGGTAACAGTTTGCGCACTGGATAAAAACTTACCCTGTATAGTTTTCTACATCACGTCCCTAGCTTTTATTGCAATTACTATAAAAGTCAGAATTTGAAAACATACGAAAGTATAAAATAATGAATTGTACATGATTAATTTTATACCAAAAATAAATATTAACACTCAAGCGAATTGATCTCAAAATAACCGAAACAAGATGGTAACAGCAATCAGAAACTCGAATTACAGAATAATTAAATCCTAACGAATATTTTAATGCGTAAGCCCTTAGGGTTACCAAAACGAACTTTCAAGAAAATACTATTTTTGATAGAAAAACAACGTCAAAAGGAGCTTCGCATAGTCCTTTGTCGCTCGAGATGTTAAGGCGGATTTCACCACTTAAACTGAACGCGATCAGCACATTTAAAGCGCGTTCAAAATCTGGGTAAAGTGTGTTAATTGTTGTAGAATATTGACACGGACAGCAGTTTAGATATAGGTACTCCCACGATGTGTTTCATCGGTGAAATTGACACTTCATAGCAAAGTATCGGGTTACATTGATTGATACACTTTTTCAATCTAGATCTAAAATCCAGCAAAAAAAGATCGATGTATATAACTTTGACCAATGTAAATTTTGAACATGTCTTTTGTCCAATGAAACTAAATACTGGATCGATGTAAATCAGCTTTAAAAGAAGATTGACATTAAAATTGAAATAGCTGACAATTTTGTTTCTTAAATATATTTTTTAATAAAAAGGGTGATATAGATGAAAGTACAGAATCAAAATTAAAATAAGTTAATAAGTTTAAATGTTTTGCGGTGCAAAGATGAAAATAAAACATTCAATGATTTTTAGAGTTCTATACCAATCAACGACGTACGTAACCCAAGCCAAAGGAGGAAACAAGCAAAACACTCTTTTTCCATTATATTCTCAGTTAGTCAACCCTATAACATTTGTTTACGGGTCGCGTAAAATTTACAACGCGTAATTACATCTCTAGATAGGTCGTTAGCAGGTTTACGTTGTATACGTGAGCTATGAACTCAATTTTAAAAAAAGGTATTCGATTATTTTTTTCGCGGTATGTCACTTTGACGTCATAGTGCCGATTTGGTTACGTCAAGGAGGTTTTATTTAACTGGTTATGCCGTAGGCTGAAACTGTCATTTTCAGACAAAGTGACAGTTGAATAGGTCGTGTCTGCGCATGAAAGCTTGTCCCGTAAAGAAATGATGGGACAAACATCTATTTCAATAACACACTTTAGAACGCTTAGACCGTTTTGGCTATTATTTTTGTTTATATATTTCGCAAAAGTCAGAGTTATTTTTAATCGAAGACAGAAAAAGAAACCAGTTTTTTTATCGGTAAAAAAGTATGTCCAAATTTTATGTGTACTATCTCAATTATTAAAAGTTTGACAGAAAGTAAGAAAAGTAGATGTATCTGTCTTTAAAATGTAAATAGATAAGATCACATAAAAAACTTGATAATGAAACAGATTTAAACTAACGATCACAGAACAGCAGCCTGCTGCACGCCGTGACTGTGACAAGAAGGCTTCCATTCTGCATGATGCTGTGCAATGAGACGCACAGCACAGCGCTGATTTTCAGTGATTACCCGAAAATGACGTACGAAAATCAAGTCAGAATTTTTACATATTAGACAAACACAAGTAATAAATAATAAAAATAAACAGTACTTAGAATTACAGGAACATTGACTCACTACTTTACAAGGTTTTTTACCCATAGATGAAACTAATGTGAATTGGTAGAATAATGAACCCTAGCTTCGATACTGCAGTGGAAAAAAAATAACGTCAAGTTATTTTCGTACTTACTATATTTACTTTAAACAATATTCTGTTACGTGCCCCACAAAAAAAATAAAAATGATATAAACTACTCGTTATTTTATACTAATAAGCGTCAGTTTCTCAATCATCGGCTAACATATTTTTATCCCAAAAACCTTGGTACCTCTCTTCATAAGTCTAAGTGTTGATGCAAACTTTTACCACATTCATCACTTACGCTTCCCAGGTACTTAGGGAAAAAATCTAGGTGCGAATTTAAAAAAAAATGAATTTTTAATGACATGTTCACTCCCATTCGGTGATAATTCTTCAATTAATTGGAAACAATTTCTTCATAAACCTCTGATTTATAGTTGGCCAAGAAAGTTGCACTTCCGCTTTAAATGAATACCAAGCACCTTTTTCTACACTGGATAAGTGATCAGCAGGCTTAGTACGAGCACCGATTTGTCGACGGAAGAATAGACATGACTATTAAATAAATGATGTACAATAGGATAAGATAGCTATGTTTTTCTATTCATTATCACAGTTATACGTTCTAAACGAAACATGATTTTGTAGATAATCGTATATACTTTGTGGCCGTCGAGAAGAAAGTTTTGTTGTGAGTGTGATTTTGACAGTTTGGGAAGAAATATTCTTCTGAAATAGTCTACATCTATAAGGACCTAGACAAATATCGTTAGAAACGAAAGACTAAATGATAGTTTGTAGAAGGATATCTCCGGTGCGATAACAAAAATGTAGGAACGAAATGTGACTTTGTATTGAAAAAGCACTGTCTATTCTTCGTAGAAATACAAAGCGTCATGCTAAGCCCGCTGCAAAGCCATCCTTTCTTACCTTTCTTATTTGGAGCCTCACAAAGATTCCATATTTTACTTTGGAATCAGAAATGTTAGGAAAAATGATTTTTAAATACTTAAAAGCAGGTCCATCTTTGTCAAGTCAGTGGCGTGATTTATTAGTTTTCTCAATAACATTGGGACGCCAAATTGCAAGTGTTTTCTTTTTCCTGCAGCCCAGTTCAATAATAACCCATTTCCTATCAAGATTTGTTACTGAGATATGGAATAAATATTAGATATTGGCTCGTTTTACGGATTCAGTGATTGGTCTCGTCTTTTTAACAGGATAATTTTACAACGAACATAGCAAAAGTTATTTGAGCTTAATTTCCATTGTTTTAAGGACATTTTAAAACTAGTTAAAATGTATAAATAAAAGATTAACAATAATAGCGAATGATAAAACGACTTTCAAGATAACATCATAACTTAATGATGGTATATTAAAGAAACTTATAGTGATAAAAAGATGAGAAAAATGTTTTTGTAGTAAGAGGGTAGGTAAAAAACACATTCAGTAAGAATTATCTTCGGGTAAATGAAAAATATTTATTTTGTAAAGTAGTGATCGGATCACCTAGTAATTATTAATAACAAGAGAAGATTATGTAGACAATAACGAATTATGATATAAAAAAATAAAAAAAAAAAAAAAAAACAAAATACTGGAATTAGGTAATGATCTATGTATGATGAAGTTGGATCATTCGGTTCCCTACAAAATGGTTGAGTTGGATGGTGCTGATTCTCGCGTCATGTTCGTAAACGGGCGCTGTCAGTTGAGACTGGTTATCTCTTAACTGCCAGGGCTTATTCTTAATGTTATATTTAGAATGTTAACTTAATGTTATTAACGTTAATGTTAACTTTGCCAAAGGTACTACTATTATTATTATACCAAATAAAATTATGTCATCTTAAAAGTATGCTATTGTAAATTCGGGCATATATTCGGCCACCAGTCGGTATGCATTTAAGCGGAAATTGCAGAGGTATTTCTTTAACAAATAGAGTCATCTTAACATCTCTCTCCCTTAAATTTGTATTTATATATTATCAGTATATATTATAAACTGATAATATATAAATACAAATTATAACAATAATACTAATATGTGTGTGTGTGTGTATGTGTGTATGTTATGTATGTGTATTATATGTTTATAATCTATTTATGTACCAATCTTGTTTTATAATTCATAAAGATAAATTTTATAGTTTTTTTTTTAAATCGTTGTTCCTCTCATCCAAAGCACCTGCCATCTAATCTCTTCACCATCCTTGATTGACTGGTAGAGAATGCCAAAGGTATTAAGTCGCCTTTGTACCTTTTTTATGTGCGAGAAGCATAAATAAATAAAAAAACATTCGACCAAACATTACCTTTATTAAATATTTTTTATGCCTAAAAATATTCTTTTAAAGAAGATTATGCCAAGTGTGTTATGCCAAATAAATTTTGGAGAATCAAGATTAGAGATTAAAATTCTGATCCGCCCTACTGCTCCACCTAGAGCGTGAGAAGTTATTTGATGATTTCCCACCCAACAAAAAAAAACGGTGTGAATCATATTCTTCAACATACAGCCTGTCTGGTTATTCCCAAAGTAATCCAAAAAGAGTTCCCAAACTACTCCATGAAAAATATAATATTTTTAATTAGGTTTCATTCTACTCCATCATAATATTAAAATGTTCTCAAAGTACTCCATCCCATATTTATCAAAAAGCTAATTTAAATATGTACCGGATTTACTATAAAAGGGTAGCTGACGTACAGTTAGGCTCAAAATCTTTACATTTTTAAATAAAAGACTTTACAATATAATAAAACACACAATAATTTTATTATTGTTGAATTATTTATTACTTGCAAACTCTGCAGTTTGGTAAGAACAACTTTGAGAAAGAGGCTAACATAAGAATTCAGCTGGGTTGGGCAGCATTTGGGAAGCTTCGTCGAGTCTTCTCGTCGCGTATTCCATAGAGCCTGATGACTATAGTCTTCAACCAGTGTGTCCTACCTGTTATGACCTACGGAGCTGAAACGTGGACACTCACGGTACGGCTGGTCCATCAATTCAAAGTCGCTCAGCGAGCTATGGAACGAGCTATGCTCGGAGTTTCTCTGAAAGTTATAATCCGGAATGAGGTGATTCGGCAGAGAACCAAAGTTGTCGACATAGCTCACAGAATTAGCAAGCTGAAGTGGCAATGAGCCGGCCACATTAGCCGTAGAACCGATGACCGTTGGGATAGACGTGTTCTTGAGTGGAGACAGCGAATCGGCGAACGTATGGTAGGACACCCTCAGGCTAGGTGGAGTGACGATGTTCGCAGGATTACTGGTAGCAACTGGATGAGAGTTGCTGAGAATCGAGCTGAATGGCGTGCAATTGGAGAGGCCTATGTCCTATGTTAGACTGCTGTAGGCTGATGATGATAATGATTTATTACTTACTAGCTTTTGCCAGCGGCTTCGCCCGCGCGGAACTTCCATCCCCTATTTAACTCCCTTAGGGGTTGAATTTCGAAAAATCCTTCCTTATTCCTTGTCTACATTATAAAGGGAACCGCTGTGCAAAATTTCAGCTTTCTAGGCCCAAGGGTTTGGGCTGGGCGTTGATGAGTCAGTCAATCAGTCAGTCAGTCAGGACTTCTCTTTTTATTTATATAGATTTTTTTTGTTCATCTATCAAACACCTAGAACGTTTGTGCATGCTTGCACGCGGCATGCAGCATGCTAGCAGGCATGCAGCGTGCAAGCAAGCATGCAGTATGCAATCAGGCATGGAGCATGTAATCAGGCATGCAGCATGCAATCTGGCATGCAGCATGCAATCAGGCATCAGGCATGCAGCATGCAATCAGGCATGCAAGCAAGCATTGTTTCTGTCACGGCTCCAGCGCTACAGGGTTTGGGCGGCCCCACGCGAGCTTATCGTCGCAAATGGTTTTGACATCCACCAGCCCTTAGCCGGTGGCCTTCAAACCACCTGCTCCTCAGCTCGCGGGCCGCTCCAATCCTCCACGCCTACGCAGGCTTAAATTACACTCTAGGGGTAGGGCAGAAAAGACTGCGTGAAGTCGGTTTTGCAGCGATTCGTTTCGCGTTAAATTTTGACTTTTTATGACGCTATTTTAATTTAAAATTTATGAAGTCGGTTAAAAATGCTCCCACCACCGGTGCCAAGTCATCGGCTATATATTTGTGATCAAATAATATCCCGTAAAACGTTGTTTAGGTGTGGTGAAAATATAGCAAATAAATCATTTGGCAAATGAAAAAAACTTTTTCCAAAACAAAAACAACCGACATCCAAAAAACACTAGAAAGTGAAAAATAACTTTAATTTGGAAGTCGGTGACTTTGGACATGTATTTTATTAATTTATTGTCACCGCCTTCCGAAATTAAAGTTATTTTTCACTTTCTAGTGTTTTTTGGAAGTGGTTGTTTTTTTTATATTTTTTTGGGAAAAAAATATTTTTCACTTTTTAGTTATAGTACCCACTCCACACCAATTCATCATCCTTGGGGTCAAAACAATGCATATTTATGCGATAGCAGCAATCGCGGTTGATTTGCTGTCATTTTTTAAAGAGTTCCGTTGTCTGTCTCCGAAACGCATCATCAGATCTATATGAAATTTAAATGGGACCATTTCGGAATAAAACCATTTCTAAAAAAAGAATTTTGCAAATCGGTCTATATATGACGGAGTTATGCCCGAATCTGCACCTAACTCCTAAATTAAAGAGCTTCCTTCATCAGCTCAGCGTCATGAGATGATGATGACCATACGCAAATGTCTCAATAGCATTAGAAAACAAATGAAAAACATTATTAATACCTACAAGATTTGAGGGTTGCCCTCGATTTCTCTGGGATTCCATCATCAGATCCTGACTTGGTGCCAATGGACCACCTCAGGAGTATACTCTATCAAATAAAAAAATATATTTGAGAATCGGTCCACAAATGGGAGAGAAATCGAGGAACATAAATAAAAAAAAATACGTTCGGTGGAACATATAACCTCCTCCTTTTCTGGAAGTCGGTTAAAAAAGTTCAAAAGAGGCTTCGGCCAAAAGCAAAAATGTGTTTTGTAAATCGGCGAAATATAGTTCGGTAAAATAATGTCTACTTGATACTTCGATGATCTAAAAATTTGTCAAATAATGCATCTAGCAAAAACACGTTAATCAAGTTTTCGGTGAAATTAAATTTGAACCAAAAAAAATCAGAAACCTGATCGGTCCCGCAGAGACGCCTGACCTTATCGCCGCGCATGTGTCTAGTAGAACAAGTGCGCGTGGACCGTTCGTTGCGGTAACTTGTGTTGTTTGGGACGCGAATAGGTAAACATGGTGTTTTACGGCATATTCAACTGCGGAAATTCTTCCAAAATTTGTAACTTATAAAGGGTTAATATTTCATATGTAAGTACTTAATTTTTGAAATAATGTCGTTTTTAATAAAAATAGGCAAATCAAATATTTTCACCACTCCACTACGATTATCGCAGAAAAAGTTTTTTTTTTCTCAATTCAATAACCATTAATACTTATGCTTGTTCGTGTCTACTATTACAACTGCTAAAAGCAGCAATGAAATTTCAGGAACACGCCGTATGAGTTGGCCGCGAATTAGTGACGTGCCAGTACTATTTTGTATCGATAATTTATTACGTTTGGCATAGGTACTCGTAATACCTAGTTTTACCGAAATGGGAATGAAATATGATTTTTCGTTAAATATTCAATTATTACATTGATTATGTTTTCTTCCTATCTAAATCACTATCACTAATATCACTACATAGCCAAACAAACAAAGTCGCTCCTCGCTGTCTGTCTGTCCTTATGTAGGTATGCTTAGATCTTTAAAACTACGCAACGGATTTTAATGTGCATAATATAGTAGAGAAACACTGATATTTAAGAGGTTTCAAATGTGATGTCGTAAATAAAGACATTTTTTTGTGCTTACATTGCAAAGATAGACCAAAATAATATACTACAGTATTGTACACCTTAAAAAGACCTACAAAAATGTCTCAGATGGTATATGTCCATCGCTTAGGGATAACCCACAATAACCATTTTTTATCCTTTACTTTTTACGAAAAATAATGGCTTGTTTACGAAGCGATTTTAAGCAATACAGCAATAATCCTTATTCAATTATGTACCTTAAATACATTGAGAGTTTAAAGTTTTAAGTTAAATATAAATAAATAAATAATACATAAAAAAAATATACAGGAAAAGTTTTTATCCTGCGCGCAATTGTAACCATGAATTCAGCATATCATTCTAAACCCCCTAGCCAAAAATTTTTCGTCGGATACACGAAAAAATATCAGCTGTTCCATACATTTTGACCGCGTAGGTATTGCACTTTTCTATGAAACTGCTGAATTTTTTTTTGCACAACCGGCGAAAAATTTCTGCGCTAGGGGTTCTAGAATGATATATGCGGAATTCATGGTTTCAATTTGGCACTGGATAAAAACTTACCCTGTAAACGCGTCGAATTGAGTAACCTCCTCCGTTTTTTCGTCGGTTAAAAAACAACACACCCACTCACAACGTTTGTTTGTGTCAAACTAAACAAAAACGCGACAACGCGTCTGCCAGTGTTACCAACCAGAGGTTGATAACGTTCCCGAATCCCTTAAAAGTTCGTTATTTTTTAACCGACTTCTAAAAAAGAAGGAGGTTAAATGTTCCACCCAACGTGTTTTTTATGTATGTTCCTCGATTTCTCCCTCATTTGTGGACCAATTCTCAAAATTCTTTTTTTATTTGAAAGAATATACTCCTGAGGTGGTCCCATTGACACCAAATCAGGATCTGATGATGTTATCTCAGGGAAATCGAAGGAGACCCTCAAAATTTGTAGGTATTAAAAATGTTTTTCATTATGTTTTCTAAAGCTATTGAGACATTTGCATACGGTCATAATCATCTCATGACGCTGAGCTGATGAAGGAAGGTACAACTCTTTAACGGTTAGGAGTTAGGTGGAGGTTCGGGCATAACTCCGTCGTAGACCGATTTGCAAAATTCATTTTTTTTAGAAAGAGCCTAATGCCGAAATGCTCCTATTTAAATTTTAAATAGATCTGATGAGGCGTTTCGGAGACAGACAACGGAACTCGTCGAAAAAAGACAGCCAATTAACCGCGATTGCTGCTATCACATAAATATGCATTGTTTTGACCTCAAGGATGATGAAATTTCGAATTAGTGTGGGGTAGGTACCATAACTAAAAAGTGAAAAATTAAAACTTTTTTCAAAAAAAAAAAAACACTAGAAAGTGAAAAATAACTTTAATTTCGGAAGGTGGTGACCAGAAATTAATAAAATACATATATCAAAAGTCACCGACTATAAAAATATAAAAAAGTAACTTAACAGTGATTGAACGGTAATTTTGATGTCTTATAAAGTGCCAAAAATAAATACATTGCCGATCGGTATGATGCGATGTTGAAGCTGGCTCCACACTTGTGGAATCAGTTTTATGTCATTATGTGGGACAGGCAAATTAAAACAATATTAAGATATGATAGATAACAACTTGATAGTAAGCATAAAGAGATGTATTTCTAAATTTATTTTTAAGAAAGAATCTCCGATTTACAGAACCGGTTATTTTAAGGACCCTCAGAACCGGGAATTCCTGATTCTATTGGAACTGGTAAAAACCGGTTCCGATTCCCCCTTATTTCATCCGTGCGGAGCCGGGGCGGGTCGCTAGTAGTTTATAAAAAGTAGTTTATCAAGGATTATCTTTTAATCCGTATTTTTAACCAGTTAAGTACCGCGTGGCCCCATTACAATATAAAATTAATTGTATCTCATAAACTGGGATTTGACAGAAACTATTTCGAAAACTTATAATGTTAAATATGTGGGTAAGTTAAAAAACAGTCTGCGTTGATTGTATCCTTGTATAATTGAGGTGTTCCTATATATCATTTTTAATGTCAAAATAATTGTATTTATTATTATATTGTAAGAATTTAATCAATTAATATATATTATTAATTTATTAAATTCGATCGGTGAGAAGCCGGGAAAGAAAATTATGAAGAAAAAAGATGCATATTCATAATTATTATTTATGCGTCTGTTTACAAAATCCAATCTTATTCCAAAAGATCTGGATATTAAAGATAGATGGATATCGATATAGGACTGAAACATTTTCAATAAATTAGTTATCTATTGTTGCGAGACTCCTTGGTGATTAACGCGCAACGGAAAATTATCGATATGAGCTTTACGAGCTTTGCACTGCACTATTCCTAAGTGAGAGTGAGCGCGCGATATCATTCTCTGCTTTTCGCACACGTTTATTATTATGATCAAACGAACGTCAAAGTTCGATCATTATTATATGAGTCGCTTTCGCTACATTCGACGATATTTTAAAGCATGTATTCCCCTTCCCTTACGCTAGCAACTACGCACGTTTTTTTAGAGTAATAGGACTTTTTTTTTGTACACTGACAACACTATCCTGCGTCGTAGCGACTCGGTCAATTTTAACCGTAATTTTTTTAGAGATTTTTAAGTAGTGCTTTTTTTGCAAATCTCTTCAGGGTTCTTAGGGCGGGTTGGGAAATTATATCTTCGAATGAAGCGACTCATATAATAATGATCGAACTTAACTTGAAGTTCGTTTGATCATAAATTCTATTTCGTCACTTCATTCTTCAGATATTTTTAACCATGTAGATGTTAGGAGATATTGAGATTTGCGAATTCATTTAAATAAATAACAAAGATTTTTAAATGATTATTTATCATCTTTTTAATTACATATTAAGAAAAATAAATACAGGTCTTCCATATTCTGATTATTGTTTAATTAACAATCAATTCCTTACAACTAGTTACAATTTTAAGCATACTAATTCTACAAATTTAGCTTCATTAATTATATTAAGTTTATAGAACTTGGCTAACGTTTGAGAACGACTGGTCCATCCCGCGGTTTTACGTATTGTATCAATGGACACAACTGCCGAGCTTACAGAAGAAATCGAGGCGTGTCGTGTACTGTGTGCACTGAATATTGATGTATCGACACCGCTTTCTGATAAGACCAATTTTATCCGTCGACTTATGGTTTGAGCTGTGGCCGCCTTATTAGGTTTTTTAGTATTAAGTTATTGGTATCTTTATCTCTTAGATTTTGTGTAACAAATATGTAATCTGTGAGTACGGTAGCCCGGGCAAATATTTTTATTTTCTACAAAGTAGGGAAAGAAAAAGTATGGGTTGTTCTTTTCCTGGAGCAGAAGTCTTGATACCGTCTGTTGTCACTATTTTTACTCCATTGGATGAGATATTTATGTTCTCAAGTTTTATTAAGGAAAGAGTTTGTACTCGCTGTTCCGTACATAAGCCTATAAAAATTTTGTTGGCCCAAACCTTTGCTTTTTTTCACGGTTTTATCTACGGCAGCGCAGAGGTCACACAGGTTTACGGGCAAAGAGGGCAGGATAGAAGACATGATAGGAGGGTAGCATGGTGTGTGACACAGTTCTAAATTCACACCTGGCTACCGTTCCATTTCAGTATTCTTCTTTAATTTGTTCGACAGATTTTTCTATGGTTGTAGGAGTCACCCATACAGTATTATCCGGCCTCATCATCATCATTTCAGCCGAAAGACGTCCACTGCTGGACATAGGCCTCCCCCAAGATGTTGGTTTTTGGGGGGATTTGCCATAATCGCCACGCTTGGCAGGCGGATTGGCGATCGCAGTATGGTGGTAAAATGCATAGAGAACGCTGCTGCCTAGTCTCTAGTAGGTCCTTTAGTCGCCTCCTACGACACAAGAAATGGGATGGTGCCTAACAACACACAAATATTATAAAATTCTCGCTACATATTCACCGTCTTCTTATAGAAATCTAGCATGAATAGAGAGAGCATTTCTACGCGGGATACCTACATCCGAATCCCGCCATTGTGCATTGTGGCAAGCGTCACACAGAGAATATTTATCGGCAACTGGGAAGATACGGACTGGATTTTTGAGAATGCCTTCTGAGACAGCATTGACGACATTTACTAACAGATGTATCCCACGATACATATAAAATCGAATATCATCAGAGAGGACTGTCTAATATTGACTATCTAATATTTTTCTCAGGAAAATTTTCTTGAAAGTTCGAGTCTCAAATAAAAATATATAAATTAAAACGATTCGAAGCGTTGGCTTTCGCAAAATTAATAAAGATAAGTTCTTTTATGAAAGGGAAAGAAGACACGTATTCTTCTTTCCTTACCCGTACCCGTATCTTTATCGTAATTTGTTTTAGAATTCCAGAAAAAAATCGTTGTTTTAAAAGTTTTTTGTATTTATTTTTTTCAGTTGATAAGTTCCGTCTCAAAAATATATTAATATGTTGGCGACTTCGTTCGACGAAGTCGTGGAACTCTAAGACACCACAATATCCACGTTTCCCGCTCGCGCTATTTATAACTTCGTTTTCACTTAGCGTTCTTTCTGACTTTTTGTTCGGATCCCAAGGGTCGAAACGTGATGTTTAATATAGCCTGTTTATAACCTTCCTCAATTTCACTGAGCCAGCTAATTCTAAAATATTCTTTAAATAAATCCGACTGCTATTTCAAGAGATTAGCGCGTTCAAACAAGCATAGACATAAGCTCTTTAGATTTACTTTATTAATTTCTATTTTACATGCCTACAACACTTTAACGTTTACCACAAAACCTTAATGCTAGCCACGAAACTAAACAATTTTTTTTCAGGTGCAAAAATTAACGGTGTATACAGCTTGTTTTTTTAACGACGGGACGTAGGAAAATAAATTTTTCATAAGCTCGAGTTTTTTCAACTAATTAAAAAAACTGTTCGTCCATCCGTGCTTCGTGAAGTACCTTCGTTATTACTTTATTAGATGGATTATCGTGGCGGGTGAAATTGCTTTAATTTTCAAACAACAGCACATTAAAGTTTAAACATTATGTATAAAAAGTAACCTGGCTGGTTTACGTGGAATTTTATTTTAAATTCTGCATAGATCAATGAAAAGATCGTCAAAGCGTTCAATATAACTAATTTGAATTACACCCACTTCTGGTCCAGTTACAAACCAGCGTCTGGAGGCACAAGTTGTCTGGCCGACATTTCGCCAGTTATGTCTAAAGTCCCATAAATTAGTGGGCGGGCCTATTTCCATCAACCGGGCACAATATCAGACTCCGGGCTGTAACTGAGATATTTCAGGTAAGAAAATCCAATAACTCTTTGCCCGAACAAGGGGAGACCCCCTAAGCACGGTCAAAGTCCGTCCTTTCGGTCAAAGTAACGGGCGTTTCCAACTCCGTATCACTTACGGACAGAAGATTAGTTTGGAGCCCGAACAATGTATGACAACATGGTTTGACAGCTGTCCCTACTCCCGATATGTATTTGCACGTCCAAAAAAGTTAGTTAATTGGCTGTAGAATTCACTAAGAAGTATCAAACTACTTTCGAACGGGCCCGTATCTACGTTGACGGAATTAAAGAGTAGGTCCCTAGAAATAGAACCCATGACCCCGTTTTCAGCAGCAGCGCTTGCGACCACTAGACCAATCAAACAGTTTATAATACTTTTTAATCATCATTTCAGCGGAAAGAAGTCCACTGCTGGACATAGGGCTCTCCCAAAGGGGCGGTTTAGCCAAAATGGCCACGCTTGGCAGGCGGGTTGGCGATCGCAGTATGAATTCATTCATACTGAATGAATGAAATGCAACGATCCCAGCGTGGCTTTACCAGACTCGATTAATCGAATGAACCCCAAGACTTGTACTAGCCCCTGGAGCTTCATGCTTCATGGTGTTACAAAGGCCATTGCATATAAAGAAGTAGACCGGGGGGCGCGGTAATGGTCAGGTAGACGTGCCCTTAGGATAGGAAAGGATTGCGAGCCTACCGGATATGCGGCCTTGAGTAAGCATTGGACTAATGGAGAGACGTGGTATTTATTTATAGGATCTTTTCACGACGTCGCCGGCGGCATGTTGATTCAGGTCGCTTCTCGGGTGGGTTCAACTATTTTCTTAGCTCTTTTCTATGCCGTTGTTTCGCTATGTTCTGTGTTGTTGTTTTCATCGCAGTACCTATGGTGGTAAAATGCATAGAGAACGCTGCTGCCCATTCTCTTGCAAGTCCCTTAGTCGCCTTCTACGACACTCACGGGAAGAAACGGGATGGTGCTATAGGGTATTTTCCAATTTGATAAAAACTATTTTAATTTGAAGATTGGGATGACATTTTTAACAGAAAAATAAATTAATTTGTATCCATTTTCTCCATCAAAAACGATTAAAATGTAATTTATTTTTCGTTGTTTTGAATTTACCGCCAAAACGGTCCTTACGATGACTTTTTATCACGTGAAATCGTGGCGTCGGCTTTTTGTAAACAGCAACAGTACAAATAATTAGTTTGGCGCAATTTTAAAAGTAATTGTGCACAGAGGCACCGCACACCAGTGATTTCACTTTATATCCATAAAAATCTTGTTAATTATAAACACGACACTCACTTGTTTACTTACTAACTACTTTAGTTTACACAAAGTTGACGTCACGTGATAAAAAGTGATCGTAAGGAGCGTTTTGGCGGTTTTAAAACAACGAAAAATAAATTTGGTTTAAATAGTTTTTGATTGAGAAAATGGATATAAATCAATTTACTTTTATTTTTCTGTTACATAGGTATTTCGTCCCAATCTTCAAATTAGAATAGTTTTTAATAAATTAGAAAATACCCTATTCTTTTACGTCCGGCACCACACGAAAAATACTGTACTATACTTATTAATGAACAATATCCAATAATGCCAAAGTGACACAAAACAACAAACGGTACAAAACAGCCTCGTTTAATCGCGATTGTTCTAACATTTGAACAAACTACCTAACCTACTTTCAGAGCAAACGCTTCGAGTTTATGACAGCAGCAGATTGCCAAGTTAAAGACAGTTCCCAAGACAATCGTTAGAAATAAACAGAACCAGTAACATGTTAATTATATCTACACTTAATATTTTTTTAACCGATGAAAAAACGGAGGAGGTTACTCAATTCGACGCGTATTTTTTTTTTTTTTTTATGTATGCCCACGCATAACTTTTTCCAGATTAGTCCGATTTTGATTATTCCTTCTTTTATTGGAAAGGGTATACCCTGAAGTTGGTCCCATACAAATTTTGAAGAAAAATTCCAACCCTTAGGGTAAGAAAACAGGGGATGATTGATTGTTTCCTCACACATTTTAATACTGAGTTTTGTATTACGCAAAAATTAAGCATGTAGTAATTAGTAGATTATAGCCACAAAAAATATAAAATAAAAACTTTTTAATAAAAAAAATTAACCGCCGAAAAACCGAAAAGTAAAAGTTAATAAACCTGCTTTGTCCAACCCCAATAACTAAGTTCGGAAGTCGGTGACTTTGGATATGTATTTAATTATATGTCACCGCCTTCCGAACTTAGACTTAGAACTTAAACTTACTTTTTAGTATTTAAAGCTGAAGAGTTTGTTTGTTTGCTGGAACGCGCTAATCTCAGGAACTACTCGTGCGATTTGAAAAATTATTTCAGTGTTAGATAGCCCATTTATCGAGAAAGGCCATATATATCGCTAGAGCTTTTAGGAGCCAAGCAAAAAGAAGAGATGTCACGAATACGAAGTACTCGCACGGACAGGCGATTCGATGCGACGGGGTTTTTTTTTTTTTTTGGGTGGGTCAGGGTAGCAAGAAATTTGACGCAGACAAAGTTGCGGGCAGAAGCTATTCCAGGATAAACTTTAGACTGCATCGTTAGTCTTGTGGTCGTAAGCGATATAACTGAGCGTGAGACCCTGAGTTTGATTCTCAGTTAGGCAAAACGTTGTTAGATTTTTCTATCTGGAATTTCTCAATAGCATCGCGGAGTCTGGTTTTATGCCCGTTTGATGGAAATAGACTCGCCCTATTTTACTTGGGACTTAAAACATAACTGGTGCAATGTGGGTGTACTAATAGGTAGGTACATCTCTGTTTAACCTATTGGGGATTACAGCCGTCCGAAATGGTTCCATTTAATTTCATATAGATATGATGATGCGTTTTGGAGACAGACAACGGAACTCTTCAAAAAATGACAGCAAATCAACCGCGATTGCTGCTATCGCATAAATATGCATTGTTTTGACCCCAAGGATGATGAATTGGTGTGGAGTGAGTACTATAACTAAAAACTGAAAAATAAAAACTTTTTTCAAAAAAAATACAACTGACTTCCAAAAAAACACTAAAAAGTGAAAAATTACTTTAATTTCGGAAGTCGGTGACTTTTGATATGTATTTTATTAATTTCTGGTCACCGCCTTTAGTAGTCTCATTCGATGTATAGTAGCAAACTATTCTAACTCACGATTCGATATTCATAGGGAAACTCCCGCTACTTATAAAAAATACCAATACAAGGGAATCGAACTGACAGCTACAGGTTCGCAAAGGAATCGTTCAAACGCTTGGTTATTTTGCTTTGTCGAAAGTTAGCCAAAAAACCGTTCTATTACTCTGTCATGATTGACTGCTTAGCTCTGGAAAAGTATAGCGGGATGTTAATCATACCTGTAACTGAATAATTCTACTGCTGTCATACACTGGTATTTGTACGTAAACGTATGGCAAGATTATTTGCGACTTCCGATATTTGTAATACCCAACCCTCTGTGGTCCCATCGAGTTTATTGAACCCTAAAAGAAACAACAGGATCGAGTGGCATATTTTTTTTTTTTGAAAGTTGTCATCTTCTTGATGACTGTATTTTTTTTTTTTTTTTGAATACGAATACAAACAGTTTCCTAAGGCCGTTTTCATGTGGCGACAACAGTTGAATTACCTACCCTTATTACCCCATCCAACCTGTATATGTTGTGATTTCCATCACTGCTGCTTAGATATTTTATATTTTGGGGGAACTCGTGCATAGTGGAAAAGCGTGATGATAATCATTTAAAACATTTACCCCCTTATTCATAAACGCTGGTTAAAGTTAAGTAATGATTAGCGTCTGTTGAACCATACATTTTTGACGACTAAACATCATTTAACTTCAATCATCGTTTATGAATATATGTGTAAATCTGTAACTCTCCGCAATTTCCTAAAATTTGGGTGCGTCTTTTTACAATTTGCGGTAAAATATAGAAGAATACGAATTAATTGCAATACTGCTAATCCCCCATAGCAAAAAGCGTGACAGTTTATATCCTACGGTATGCGCAGACACATTGAGAAGGTATATATGGTTTTTGATTTTTTTTTTTTTTTTTCTCACCACAATATATAGGTACATTATAGAGGCATCAATACAAAATACGTAACAGCTATAATTATACTGTGGGAGACTGGAGCCTAAACTAGACGTGAGGTCTGTATTTCAGGACACCAGGTCTCCTCCCTTTGGTAGTGCTTACATTTTAATGTTATGTATACAATGATAAGAGCGGTAAGAATTTACAATAAAATAAAAATAAAAATGGCTTGATATTAGAAATAAAAACGAAAATAATTTTAGTTATTGGTGCTTGGAGTTAGTATATTTAGTATATATATATATGCAAAATTCGAAAGACGTCCACTGTCGGACATAGACCTGCCCCAAACTCCACCACTTTGACCGGTTCTGTGCTTCCCGCCATCCAGCGGACTCCTGCGGCCCTCACAAGGTCATCGGTTCACCTTGTAGGAGGCCTTCCCACTCTACGTCTTCTGGTACGCGGTCGCCACTCCAGAACCTTTCGGCCACATCGGCCATCTGTTCTGCGAGCAATGTGCCCTGCCCACTGGCACTTAAGTTTGTCAATTCTTCGGGCTATGTCGGTTGCCTTGATTGTCCTGCGGATCTCTTCATTTCCGATTCGATCGCGTTGGGAAAATCCGAGCATAGCCCTCTCCATTGCCCTTTGGGTGACTTTAAGCCTTCTGATAAGGCCCATTGTGAGCAACCACGTCTCTGTACCATAGGTCATCACTGGCAACACACACTGGTCAAAGACTTTCGTCTTGAGACACTGTGGTATTTGGGACGAGAAGATATTGCGAAGCGAACAATGTCCAGCCGAGTCGGATTCGACGATTGACCTCTTTCTCGAAGTTGGACTTACCTAACTGGACAGTTTGTCCTAGGTAAACGTACTCATCCACAACTTCGAGTGCAGCGCCTCCTATTCTTACAGCCATCGAAATTCATACTCAAACTTTCCTTACGAAATTTTCCTCATTCCTCTGTATCACATGCCGTATTTGTAAATTAACGCATAATGACCTTCTCTAAATGCCTAGCCTTTTTCCAACTATGTTGGGTTCGGCTTCCGGTCTAACCGGATGCAGCTGAAAATTTTACATGAAGCGACTGCATATCTGACCTCCACAACTCAGTTACTGGGTAACACGATATCACTTGGTAAGACTTGTTGTCAGACTTTTGGACTTCTCACGAATGACAGTGGTGACTAACAGGTTAACTTGCTTTCCGAGGCATTTGATATGTAAAGATGGTCAATTGGTCACCCATTCACCGACCAACCGCGGCAAGCGTAGCTTAACCTGACCGATCGCCCCGTGCGGCTTTTATTACTTAGCCACAAGCCTCTCCGTCATTCCGTCAGTCATAATATGACCTTCTATAACCATAATATTCGACATTCAATTTTCTACTCAAAGCCTCTACGTAAAATATTGGTTGTCGGTTCCACGCACGCCAGTACGTACGATAGTGCTCAGAAACCACTTAACCCCGTCAGTTTTGGCGGTCGCTTTGCTGAAGAGCAGTCTGTGAATGTGTGATAAGTATAGCTAAATGTAATTCGGGGAAGTGGAAATAAATGGGATGTATAAAGTGCTCCTTGAAAGTTTCGAATGATAGTAAAACACAAAGAAACTATAGTACAGTGTGAGTGATAATCTATGCTCAATTTAATCGCCGGATTTCTTTTTTATTTTTTTTATTTTTCATTGTCATAAATTTTTTCGCTACTGTGACATCAGTGTAAACTATTTGCTCTGTGGTGTAAACAAAACGTCTCATTGAGATTTTTTTTTATATATTGTAAATAATGATGAAAACAAAAACAGATTTTTGCCAAAAAAAAAAACATGTCTTTTTCATGCCTAATTACTTTCAATCATTATGGAGTTTGTTTCATCGCGATAGATTATTTAGTTTAAAAGTTACACAGTTTTGTTTACACTGGGGACACAGTAGCGAACAAAAATAAAAACGTCCGTAAAAGTATTTTTTTTTTTATAACTAAGCGGAGATTCCCTCATTATATTATATGCACACAATATACTAAGATATGTGCACACTTTAAAGACTCGAACTGTACAAAAATAATTGTAACATCTTGCACACTGCTTTAACCAATGTTTAAAATAAAGACTGTTGATTGAATGATACCAAGTTTCCAGCAAAACCGGGCCCAAGTTCCAGAGGTGAATCTTTTGACCCATGGGTGTGACGTATTTCCTTCAAAATAATCTGACCTATATAAATGGAATCCCCTTAACTGGGCAATATCCCCAAATTGGATTTGAGTTATCAAAACGAATTAGTAGTTCGTTTTTTCCTTTTTGGTTGTAGAGATGAAAGGGTTGATGAATCCTTTTCGGACACTGGATTGGTTCAATTTGAATTATCAAATGAATGTTTGCAATTTTTGTACTCAGAAACACTCTTGGAAATGTAAGGCTTATTTGGCGGTAATTTTGGATGTTACTAACGAAGTCATCATAGCCTAGCTTTTTCCTAACGATGTTGCAGTCGGCTTCCAGTCTAACCGTATATATCTGATCGCCCTGAGGACACGGTGGAGCATACGGTGGAGGTCTGCCCAGCTTGGGCGGAGCACCGCCGTGTCCTCGTGGAGGCGATCGGCGGCGGCGATCTCTCGCGTCCGGCCCTGGTCCAGGCCATGGTACGGAGCGAGAGTGCATGGGTAGCCGTCACCTCCTTCTGCGAAGCAGTGATGCTCGCAGAGAGGGAGGCGGCGCACATGAGGGAGAGGCAGTATATGCGCCCTCACGGCCTTAGTCGCCACAGGAGATACCCTGGGTGTCGGGAATCCCAGGCTGATTCCCGGCCATCGTACGCATGGGCTTGCGGACGGCGAGTAATGGATAGTTCGCTGTCCGGTAAGGACTAAGCCCAAGTCGACGGCGCGTTGTGTTCCACGCGCGCCTCAAAGAGATGTCAGCACAAATCAATGGGGCCCGCAAGGGCCGATGCCTGCCAGGGGTGCGGGTTATTCGAAAGAGATACCGTTGCCCCTGGCACACAGGCTACTGATGGAACACGGGCGGGTTTTAGTCAGTAAAAGTCTGACACGCCCTCCTGCTCCACCCAGAGCGGGAGAAGTTTTTGATGATTTCCAACTCAAAAAAAAACCCTTTACATCTGAATACCACAGTATTTCACATGGAGCGCCTGCCTATATGATCTTCACAATCGAGTTACCAGTAAAATAATTGTGGAAGTCAGATAAGCAGTCTTACCAAGAGATATCGTTTTACCCAAGTAATACGAGACCCCGTGGTGATATTCATAATATTAATACTAGAAATAAGAACAAACTACGTTACACCGGCTTCATAAAATTCATAACTCATTTGTTGGGCTTGGTATAAACTTTGACATGTAACAAACTTCCCTCTTATTTGCTAGATTTACATTTTAATGCGTTTAAAGGTAAAGTAAAATCCAACCTTTGTTCGAAGGCATATTATTCTATCAACGACTACTTAAACGATAAGAATTGTTGGTCGCTGTGATTAAGGGGACACTTTGCGCGGGCTCGAACTCACTGTTGGGCCTGGCTAAAAATCACGCTGTCTCACCAGGCTTCGTATCCGACAGAGATGGTTTCAGTGATGAGCAGTTAGAAACTAGTCTACACCCACAATGTTATTGAGTGAGATGCAGGAGCATTTATAGCAAAACATTCGCGAAAAAATTAAGAAAAGTCCTTCGGAAGATCGGGTTTTATGAAAAAACCACGGTATAAATCAATGACCAATAAAGTTTATTGAACTTATCGATAATTGAACTTTGTTGGTACCGACTTGGTTTTGGAGATCTTACACTTCTTTTATTACTTAAACACGTCCAAAGTTAGGTTAAATTAGCAAGAAAAACGAATCTTTGTTGGCTCATAACTTTTTAATGGCTTTTTATTTTAGTATTCTGTTTCCGTACCGACAATATTAATAATGAGACAAGACCATACGATGTTTAAGTTTTGATGTAACTACTCTGTCAAACAGTGGAGTAAAACCCTCCTGAAGTTTGAATGGAAAAAATGTGGACTTGTTTCACCTTAACTCAAGACAACGTTTGTGTTCTTTCACCAGAATTAGCTTACCTACTGACAGGTTATATGAGTTACTTCATATCATTGTTTATATTATTTGACAAATGTATGCAGCCACACCATTTATGCCTAGAGGCTTTTATGTGGGTATTAAGGCGACACTTGTCCACATTTTTTCCATACAAACTTCGGGAGGGTTTTACTCCACTGTTTGACTATGTACATCAAAAATTAAACATGGTGTGGTTTTGTCTCGTTATTATTATTGTCTGTACGGAAACAGAATACTAAAATAAAAAGCTATTAAAAAGTTATGAGCCAACAAAGATTTGTTTTTCTTGCTAATTTAACCTAACTTTGAGCGCGTTTAAGTAATAAAAGGAGTGTAAAATCTCGAAAACCAAGACGGTACCGACAAAGTTCAATTAACAATAAGTTCAATAAACTTTATTGGTCATTGATTTATGTAGTGGTTTTTTCATAAAACCCGATCTTCTGAAAGACTTTTCTTAATTTTTTCGCGATTTTTTTGCCAAAAATGCTCCTGCATCTCACTCAATAACGTTGTGCGTGTAGATTAGCGTCTAACTGCTCACCACTGATACTATCTCTGTCGGATACGAAGCCTGGTGAGACAGCGTGATTTTTAGACAGGCCCACCAGTGAATTCGAGCCCGCGCAAAGTGTCCCCTTAAGTTCTGTTTTCGTTTATTGTTTTGTTTTTAACTTGTTTCTGCTTGAGTTTAATTACTATGCTTTGTTGGTATATTGGCGTGTGCTAGCTGACTTAAGTAACTAATTAAATTTTATGTTTTGTGTTTGACGGCACGGTTGGCGCAATGGTTAAGCGATTGACTGCTGCGCTGCGTGTCGCGGGTTCGATTCCCGCAAGGAACAAATATTTGTATGATCTACAAGTAGTTATTCCGGGTCTGGCCGTTTGTGTATGTGAGTTTAAATGGTTGTAAACGCACCCACTATACAGGAGAAATTCCTAATGTGAGGCAATTAAAAAAATAAAGAAGAAGAAAAATGTTAATTACTTAGGTACCTACTATTGTTTAAATAGAATCAGGTTCTTCTAACTTAACAGACAGCTGTGCTGCTGGGGAATTTGTTGCGCCACTTTTTCCCAGCTAAAGCAGTACGAAGTGGTGAAGGGTGGGCATTTTGGGGGACTGTCTTATGTAATAATTGACGTTCAAAAAGTGCTGACTCTCAGCCTAGTTTGAATAAATGGATTTTGATTTTAAAACTGCAGTTTTTTAGTCTTTCGGGCTTCTGACGACCCGTAGCGACTTTCAAAGATCTACGAATGATATTCTAGACCGTCGACTTAATATGCTTTCCGAGGCACGGAAGAGTCTAATAAGACTGGTTGTCAGACTTTCGGGCTTCTGACGACCCGTAACGACTGTCAAAGATCCACAAATGACAGCCGGGACCAACACCACTTAAATAAGTATTAATAATAAACTACCTAGAAGTTTTTTTTTTTTTTTTCAATCACCTCAGTAAACATTAAAGTACCTACTTTTTAATCCTTTAAAAGTGTTAACAGTTAACATTTAGTATCATTGAACTAGTCCAGCGGATCTATTCCATAATCTCACCGTCATTATTAGGTGAATTAGTTTAGCCGCCTCTAAATTCAGTCCCTTCAAGTGGAATTAGAACACACTGCCACTTCACTTCACTAAGTTTTCACAGCGAGGTGAGCTTTGATGAGTTTGAAAATCGGTACTCTTATATTGATAGCAAAAACTTTCTTGCCAAAAAAAGTGCATCCATGGTTAAACGTTAGCGATGATGGGAATCCTTATCCTTATCCCCTAAGCTTTCCTTAACCTTTTCCTACCCCCATAATGAGGTTTTTATGTTTTTGCTGGCACCTATTTCATTACACACAAGCCTGGTTGATCCTCCGAAATATAGCTTCTACTATTAATAATAATTTTACTGATGAAGTTTTTTTTTTTGTATTTTTAGTAGCTTATGTCTCATTTCTGTTGAAGCCATACAGCAAGATGCTTCGCCTAAGTAGCGCAGTCACGATCAAACGATGAATTAAAAACAGTTAGGAAGTCATTGCAATGTAACTTTTCTCTCACTGTTATAAATTAAAATGGTTGCCTTATTTTTGATAAAACTCTCGGCAATGATTCTGAATTACACCTTGCCTTACCGAGATTAGAGTTAAATTGCATTGACTTTACTTATGGTTTTACATTGATCGTGAATGTACTACATTACTATATTTATTGCATTACTTTAGTTTTTATGTAACTAGCTTCTGACGTTTCATATGTGCCCATGCAGGTTTATGTTTTTTTTTTTTTTTGTATTTTGATTTATTATTTTCGGTCCTAAAGCATTCTAATAATATCATAGGAATGACTGACGTTAATTATACAACATGAATATAATGGGTGTCGTATTTTTTCAATCAACTCAGCCTATCGCAGTCCACTGCTGGACATAGGCCTCTCCCAGGCTGCACCACAACAGTCTGTCCCACCTTTTTAAGATCGTCGGTCCATCTAGCTGGGGGGCGTCCCACACTACGTTTGCCGATACGCGGTCTCCACTTCAGGACTCGTCTGCTCCACCGTCCGTCGGTCCTTCGACAAACATGGCCAGCCCAGTGCCACTTCAGCTTGCTCACTCTACAAGCTATGTCACTCCGGTTTTTTTTTCCGGATAATTGCATTCCTGATTGTATCCTTCAAAGAAACTACGAGCATAGCCCGCTCCATAGCGCGCTGAGCGACCTTAAATTTGTGGTCCAGCCCAAGTGTAAGTTTTCATGTTTCGACACCGTATGTTATCACGAGCGGGATACACAGGTTGAAGAACTTAGTCTTCAAGCATTACGGAATAGGCGACGAAAACACTCCAAATCATTCATTCGTTGAAGTCATGAAATGTAGTCATTTGACTAGTGAACGTAAAGTATAATTCGAATGCACTTTAGCTCAAATTTTATTTATAATTTTTATTGAACACTATTTATTATCTTCGAATGTCATTGGATTAAACAATTTGGAGTCAAAAACATACTTCGGCTACTAGCCCCAGTAGCGCAATTTTATCTTGAAGTAAAAAAGTATTATAATGGAGTCAAGCATTCCTTTAGATATAGATGCAAAAAAAGAGGTCTTTTATTCATTTATTTATTCTGTGAATTAATTTTCTTCTATAAATGTGACGGAAAAATTGATGGATGAGCAAAGGCAAAGGTATTATTGCTGTAAATAATAAAATATATCACAAGAAAATTAAATAAAAGTTGTTCTCTTTTATAAAATGCACATGATTTATTTTAAACAATAGTAAATGCAATACAATAACATAATGGCAATAATAACACTGGCACACAAATTAAAACAAAATAATATGTCTTAGTGAATTAAAAAAGAAAAACACGTGACTCAAAATAAGTAGTTATAAATTGTTCCTAATGCGAAAATTTCACTTTTCAAATTCACTCCGAATAAGTCTTTGGTCTAAACTTTCAAAAATTATTTATTTAAAAATATTGTTTTTGTTTAAGATTCGCAGTCTTTTTAAACTTTTCCAGTTCCAGTTCCTACCAAATTCAAATTTCGATTCACATTCATTCATCAGTCAAGAACCGAATACTAAAGTCGAGTTTCCAAATCAATCCATACTGTCATTCCACACATTTGACTTTCTTCGTTTATCTGCTCCCAATGAAGCTGTTCTGTCTCTGAGGATAGGTCTGAGGGTTGCGTCTGAAGTCCTCATACTGTCGCCAGTTCAGGTACCAGAAAGGTTGGTTGCCAACGGGGAGTGCATCCAATCGGTTGATGAGATTCTTGTCACCTCTAGCGACAACAGGGTAATCTTCATCCTCACCGAACCTGTTTGATATTAGGTCAGCTTCCACTGCTGGATATCCGATAGGCCTCAGTCCAGCGTAAAACGGCCTTTGAGCCTTCACAACAGCGAGGACTGTGAGTGCAAGAACGATTTTATAGGCAGACATTTTCTGTGAACAAAGAAATCAAGGATTTATAAAATTATAGCTTAAACAGGATTGTTACTTTGGCTTATACATATAGTGGACTTGTTTATATTTCAAACCGGTTGCTGCTACGATGCTATCAAAGAGCGCAAATTATAGACAATAATAGTTTGCATAATAATGCAATCTTTAGCAGAGAATCATATTTAAAAACGGACGAGACATTACGATCAAAAAACCCACAAGGTAGCAATAAATTACTAAGCGAGAAAATCTTCCTTAAGTATAGTCAACATCTATTGTTTGATTTTTATAAACCAAGTATTCAGAAAAAAATTGCTATTTAAAACACCTTAATTAGTGGATTCTAATTATTTTCAATTTTTTGTTACAATAATATTACTTTAAATTTTTGGTAAGAAGTAGTTCATTCACGATGGTGTACCTAATTAAAACAGCTACATCGTTCGACCAAAGCTTACAAATTCACTTGAAAACAGCACCCAAATTGCGTAACTTACGATTAATCAAAATCGGTTTCGTTTTCACAGTTGAACAATATTCATTGCGTTATTTACGTTGTTGCAGACGCTTTTTTCGAACATATGAAGCAGTGGTTTAACAATCCGTTTCAAAACTATACAGATTATGATGAGTCGGGAGTTACGCAATTAGGGTGCTGGGCCTAGACTACCTACTTGAAAAGCAATCGCTTTGAAAATTCTACAACGACTTCTCAATAGAAGCGATTTAATAGCTTATGTCAATTCAATAAGTACAATACGTTTCTACCCCACTGTGCCAGAAGGAGGGTTATGTTTTTCGAGTGTATGTATGTATGTATATTTCTTTGGCACGCTCTGTAGCCTAAACGGCTTGATCGATTTCAGCTTGAGAGGTGCCGTTAGATTCGTCTTAATTGTGAGAGTGACACTGGGTATACCAAAGTTGACAAAAAAATGCCCGCTTTTTGGCGCCAAATGGTGTTTTCGAAGATTTTTTTTTTTCTCAAAACCTATTGAATGGGTTATCAAAATAAAGGGTTTCATAAATAGCTTGCAAAAATTAACGAAACTTGTATGTTTACATGTACCTACCTAATTAGGAATGAAAAATGCTAAAATAATAAAAAAAGCAACAAAATAGTCAACGTTACAACATAAACTAAATGATTAATCATTAATTACATTAAATGTAGGCAATGTGTGGCAAACAACTACGAAAAAAAAAAAAAGTGAACTTTAGGTAATTAGAAACGATGGAAACAAGAAACTTGTTTTAAAAGGATGACTATTAGACTGAATACTATAATGCAATCTCATGCAGTCGGAGGCATATTCTTAAATTTAACAATAAAGACCTTTATTGTCATTTCCATCATCATTATCGCTGATACAATTGCACTTTGTCTAGTATTTACTTTTGGAACGAAGGATGGAACGAAGTTCCTTTCGATTAATTAGTGAAGGAATTGTATTTTTTTTTTTTTGAAGTATTTTTTATTTTATTTTTTATTATTAACAAATATAATGTAATATAAACTTAATCAGTAGGCTCAATTTACATGCGCCCGCCGCACGGCTTACAATAGCTTACTATAGCAAAAACTGTCGTTACGTTTACCTACGCGCCGACTCCTTTAAAAATAAATACATACGCAATCGATAAATAGGTACACAAATAAAAATACGAAAAGCGAATTTAGACTTTATTTCATTAACTGTAAACGGCGAAAATTCGAAATTTCACCAAACTAGGTAAGTAGGTCCGCAGTTCCCTAAAAAAGTATTCTGAGAAATCTATTGTCTCGTGTCCGACCGAATGACGCGGTTAAAAGTATGAAAATAAGGTCTTAATTTTGTTCAATATTTTCTTAAAAAAGGGCACCTCCGACTAATTATGAACTCTATGCGAAACATGAAACGATTAATTTTTGTTTGATAATAAAGCAAAAAGTGTCGTTACAACTTTTCGTATGAATTTTTTCCGTCTAAACCCCCTTTCACAACGCGCGATATGGAACTTCGTTCGAAATAGTTGACGGACATGAAATAAATGAACAAAATATTTACCTTTGTTATGATTTCACGCACAACAAAACTAAAGCGAGGTGAATGCACCAATGATTGTCACGGTCTCCCTCGGTTCTCAATTCGAACTGTGACTTGATACAACTGAACACTGTATAAATATGAGCTTGCGTGTTATCGGGAACCTCGCTGGACACAGACTTCACTAATAATAGACTGGCCGACTACTTTTGAAATTGCAAACAGTGTGTCGGTGAATTTAGATTTTCGAAAGCAATTTGTTTTTCTAATCAGTGGTGTACAGCACCCTAATTGCGTAACTCCCGATTCATCATAATCTGTATCGTTTTGAAACGGATTGTTAAACCATTGCTTCATATGTTCGAAAAATGTGTCTGTTCGACAACATAAATAACGCAATGAATATTGTTTAACTGTGAAGACGAAACCAATTATGATCAATCTTAAGTTACGCAATTAGGGTGCTGGTTTTGGATTTTGATTTCATGATGCAGTTCTGTTGATATCGAATAAATAGTATTACATAATTATAATGAAAAAACTTTTTCAACAACTTTTATTTGATCGCTAATTATATCCGATCCTAACAATTACCCTCAGTACGTGTGTAAATGCTTCATTTTTATGTCACCTTTTTGTATTTCAATATTTTAAATGTTAATTCTGATCCACAATATTACAACTAAAAATAGACTTGAGAAAGTTCACTACGAAATTAACACAACATTAAAATAAATCTACAAAACAATCAAATATTTGCACAGGTCACCTCTAAACATTTTGAAGTGCGCGTAAAAAACCCATTCTACGCATTACGCGGGAATATTCGTCTCGCCGGTGAATGACGTCACGTATAAAGTTCATCCGAGTCAATCAGCGACCAAACAAGGTAGACGCCGTTTGATTCACTAAATCATTGCGCTGACGTCCACTTTTGAAGACACGGAGAGGGGACCGGTAGGTCTAGGTAAATTGGTTATAATTGCATGGGTTTTGAGTCATTCGTGAGGTAATAGAAACTTTTGCAAGTCACCAATTATCTAACACACCCTCCGCCGTAGTATTGGGGTTTTCCGGTATTTTAACCAGTGTTAAATAATACAGAGAAGCAGCTAGTTCAGTCACCTAAGTTGTGTAAACATTTTTTTTTTTGTACGACTATGTGCTTAGCTAATTTGCGGTCGTCTACTGATCTAATTTTAAAAGATATGACTCAAAAAAACAAAATGTTTAGAGTTGAATCAGAAAAAAACAAATGGTAAAATTGAACAATACTGGGACAATGATGCTTCGGGAGTTAGGTCAGCCTTTGGTGCGGGATGCAACATGTGACGACACCCTCGAGCCATCCCATCTTCCAAGCACGATGGGCTGTGCTGGGACAGCTGCTGCAGGTGCGGAAAAGCTCAAACGGTGTAAATATTCCTGGTATGTTTGAGCCGTTTGGGGTGGAAACTCTAGGGCCATGGGGCCCGGCTTAGTTTTTCAAGACATCGCCATGCAGCTGGTCAACTTTTCACGTGACAGAGGGCTGGCCTATTTTTCGGCGAAAGAATCGGCATTTCCATACAACGTGGCAATGCTGCCAGCCTTTTAGGCACCCTTTCTTTTGACAAAAATGCGGACGAATTTTTTGATGCCCCATGATACCTACTTTTTTCTTTTGTGTACTTGTACTTTAAAAAATAATAATAAGTATCTTGTAAATATTTTACGATACTTAAATTATGCTAGAATAAAGAAATAGTTGGTAAATCCATGGCAATAAATTTTCTTTCAAAATTGTGTTTTATAAACTTAGGTGTTGGTCTAGTCCAAATCCATGTATCTAACAGTATTTGTGTTAATCTAGTCCGAATCTCGACAACGTTACAGCTGGTGATTTTGTAGAACATCTGCACATATTGATCGGTACCCAGGTGACAGAGGTTCGAATTTGAATCGGATGTAGCATTTTGTATACAATTTTGATTTTACTGCAATCACGAGTCATTTTGGGCCACCGGAGATCTCGCCTGTTAAGTCTGGTGACGAGATTTGTCAAGATTTCAAGAACGAGATTTACTCTCCACGAGATTAAAAAGTAGGCATTATTGACAATCAACATGCAAGGAAGAGTTACTCCTGATCCCGTTGAGTGCCAACTTGGCGGCGATTCTTAATGTACAGAGGCCAGCACATCAAACTACCCCAATCTGTCAAATTTCTTTGCTAGACTTTAAACTTTATCACATAAGTATAAGGTTCATGTTCAATTCGGAAAATGTGACCGTTTTGGGGTAGATCAATGTGCTTGGCGTCTGTACTTATTTAATACTAGCTTTTGCCAGTGGCTTCCCCCGCACTATCTAATTTAAACAAAACCTTAACAAATTATACACCTAAACCTCCCTCATGAATCACTTTGTCTATTTGGGAAAATCGCATGAAAATTCGTTCAATACTTTAGGAGTTTATCGCGAACAGACAGACAGACGCGGCGTGGGACTTCGTTTTATAATATGTAATGATAAAGTAAAAACCAACTTACTTAAGCAGGTACCTACAAGTAAAATTGTAACAGGAAAATGACAAAGAGGATAATTCAAATAATAATAATAATCTAGCTTACAGCATCGTTCAATGTAGCCAATTACTTTTATTCCACTAGCAACACTCATTATAGGGACTAGAAGTAGCCTACAGCAAGCATTTCACAAATATTTAAATCGTTTTAAATCAAAATAATTGTATACTTTTATCAATCATTCCGTGACGATTGGTTATACATACTTTACTGTTATTCCGTCGACTTTTCCGGAAACGACGCCTGTTTGTAGAGCGTAGTATTGCATACGCTAACCTGTTCATCTTCTTCATAGCCTATCGATGATAAAAAGGTCAAACATCTTTGGCCCAAAATCCTGCTGCGCGAACTCCGCTGACTGACGCAGTCACAATATCATCAAGCGCACAGGTGATAGAATATCCAGCGTTCCTGCGGAAGGTCAGACCAACAAGCTGTGTATTTTTTAAATAAACTGGTAAAAAGTGAATGATACAATTTGTGAAAGTGAAATCCGCCATGTCTGAAAATGAAACCAGTGTACTTGGCTCTACAGTAAATGATGATGAAAAATTTGAATTTGTTTATGATATTATACGGTATACTGTGTCAGTGCTTTCACTAACTGCATTATTGTATGGAGTGACGTCATGGTGTCTCATACAGAAGTTTCGTAGTTATAGAAACTATGTGTATCTCAATGCAATTTTAGCAAACATTTTATACTACTCACCGTTATATGAAATAATGTTAAGACTTTTTGATTCATACCAAGGATATCATTGGTTAATTGATAAAATTCCAAATTTTCTTTTTTTCTACTTATTGTGTGTAAAGAACCACTGGTTGTTAGTAATAAGTCATATGTTTTACGTAGACTTTGTAAAAGTTTTCAGTGGAAATATTCAAAAGCGGTATTTAAAAAGTGGCCTCTTTGCCTGGGTTTTGTCTTTTATGACAACTGTCATCAATTATTTATGTATAGATCCATATCTCCCTGCCTTAACTACTTACCGTCCTGCTTATATAATCTTGTCTCGTGGAATTGAATTTTTACCATTGATAGCCAACTGTTGTTTTTACTTCATAATTGTATATACAATCTGCCATAGTTTTCACACGAGCGCAAGCACAGCTGTTGACACTAAGCGACGCCTGTATTTGGCCACTTTGATATTTCTGCTAAGTGACGTTAGCATGTTAAGCAAATATGTTTTTTTATTCTTTGATGATATAAGAGAGGTAGTAATTGTAAATGTGTTATTAGAATACTTGAGTGCAATCGCATTACCCGTTATTTTGTTGGGTTTAAAAAGTAACCGAGAATTATGGTATACATTTTATGTAAAAAAAAATAATCAACGCTTGTTTTCAGCAAGCCAAGATATAAGTATTCATGGAAGAAATATTCGCGAACATCCAGTCTACCGCGTGGCGGTCATTGATGTATAAATATTAATCACTAGCATTTGCCCGCGGCTTCGCCCGCTTGGAGGCTATATAAATAAAAATAAAAGTCCTGACTGACTGACACATCAATGCCCAGCCCAAACCCTTGGACCTAGAAAGCTGAAATTTTGCACAGAGCACTTTATAATGTAGACAAGAAATAAGGAATGATTTTTCGAAATTCAGCCTCAAAGGGAATTAAATAGGAGATGAAAGTGCCGCGCGGGTAAAGCCGCTGGCAAACGCTGGTATCATGATAATTATCGTGTTTATTTATACACAAAACACGGTTTTTTTATTACTCAGGATATAGGAGGAACTATCCAACTGTTTTTTTTATTGATGTACTTTTTGGGTACAATTATTTGGTGTAATTATATTTTATGTGATCCGCACATCCGCTGGATGTGGAAGCACAAGACCGGTCGAAGTGGAGGAGCCTGGGAGAGGCCTGTGTCCAGCAGTGGACGTCTTTCGGCTGAAATGATGATGATGATATTTTATGAGTAATGGTTAAATAATAAAATGTTATAGAACACCCGCCATCTTGAGGCCGCTGAATGGTCGCTGGTGTGAAGTTATGATCTGGTTGGGCAATAATAGCTTAACACTGAATGTCAGCAAAACAAACTTTGTAACCGTCGGTTCCAGACCCTCGACCCTTCCATCTGACCTCTCTCTACAACTCAAAGCCCATGTTTGTGACGAGCGTTACCGCAACAACTTTTGTACATGCCAGACGGTGATGAGAGCCTCCTCCGTTAAGTGTCTCGGCGTATATCTTGATTCCAGTCTCAGCTGGAGGACTCACATTGAATCTCTGTCTGCACGTACTAGGAAACTCATTTACGTATTCAAAAAGCTAAGAACCTCAGCCCATAAAGATATCCTAAAAATGGTATACACAGCCCTCTGTGAATCAACACTTAGTTACTGTATCGTTGCGTGGGGCGGTGCAGCCAAAACAATTCTCATTCCGGCTGAAAGAGCTCAACGTGCAGTAATCAAGGTCTTGTTAAACAAACCATTTAGGTATCCCACTCAGCAAGTTTATTCGGACTTTAAGGTAATGACAGTCCGCCAAATGTATATGCTTCGATCGGTTACACGTAAACATAAAGTTACCCCTCCCAGGAGATGTCAAAGCCCTACGCTCAGAAGAAGACCCAAACCCGTTTGTCCTAAGGTTTCAACAAATACCACCTTTACACGACGGCATAACCGTTATTTAAGTACATTACTATACAATAAGCTGCACAGCACATTAAACATTAACAGTTTGAACAAATTCCAATGCAAACAAAAAATAAAAGAATATCTGCTCACCTTAAATTATGACGACACAGAAGAATTACTCAAACCATAACTTAAACAAAACAAATCAGACAGCCACTTGCACATACACACCTACACTCACCCACACACATCTACACTCACACATTCACTCTACACTCGCACAAACACAACTACACTCAGACTAACTCACACCCGGCACTCAAATAGACACTCCCTTTCCATTGTTATTAATTAATTTAAACTCCTTTTTTATCCTCAAATCTAATTGTATTAGTCTAGTTTATTTTTGTTTTATTATTTTGTAAAGTGCACATTACTCATTTGGATTTCACCATTATAACATTAATAATGGACGGATGGATGACCCCTGTAACACAGGTTTTCCTAGCTTATGGGTCATTGATCATTTTTTCTGTACCAAGCTAAATTGCATGTTTAAATTAAGTGTCTCCTGTATCTGTGTACTTTATGTCAAATAAATATATTATATTATATATTGCGGGTGTACCTTAATTTTGAAAAAAAAAATCGTTCTGAAGGAGGTACAGATTTTTTACAGGTTTACTTTTTTGGTAATTGGTATAATTTGATTCGCTATGGTACACATACCATTTTGACTCTCACACATTTTTAATATTAATAGGAAGTAAGATAAGTAAATTATCAGGTGGTGGGAATTAAATAGGGGATGCAAGTTCCGCGCCGGTGAAGCCGCTTGCAAAAGATAGATAAAATATAAATTAGATCAATCTTAACATTTTGAATATTTATAAATCATAGAAATTCTACTCTGTTCTGTATTATAGTTAATACAATTTTATAATTTAAACTTATTAATAAAAGGCACGGCAAAATTCTAGATCTAGTCCTCGCGAATATCCCCGTCGCCGTCTCGGCATGTTCGGAACCCTTAACTGTTGACGACTCATACCACCCAGCGTTGTCAATTCAGCTTATTACTGAACAGCCCCAGGCGCTTAATGCTAGTGCACGCGTGATTTATCAATATAATAAAGGAAACTACGAATGTATTCGATTTGACTTGCGAGGCACTAAGTGGGACGACATAATTTTGAAAGGAACTCTTGACGACGTTGTCAGAAATTTTTATTCAACGTTATTCGTCATCAGAGATAAGCATGTCCCTCAGCATCGGTATAAAGTCTTTAAATACCCACTTTGGTATAACTCGGCGCTTGATACTTAAAGAAAAATACACATATTATAATAAATTTAAATTGTAGGTATGGTAATATTTCTGATTGCTTATCATATCAATTACTCCGCGACAGAGCCAATGATATCGAACAGCTTTGCTTTAAGGCCAACATGACAAAGATTGATGCGTCTATAGGCACTAACCCAAAACTATTCTGGTCGTTTATAAAAAGCAAACGCATGAGTAGTAATTTCCCATCAAGCATGTTTAATGGTGATAATAGAAGTGACTCAGAGGGAGATATCTGTAAGCTCTTTGCTAATTACTTCCTCGCTTCATTTCTAGACGCTTCCTCTGCAAGTCACGGCTGTGGTTCGACCAGCTCTGTTTCAAACTGTGATATAAGTACAATTGAAATTGACATAGCGACCGTTCATAGACATTTAAAATCCCTTGACCTGACCAAATCTGCCGGCCCCGATGCTCTACCCGCTGTGTTCATAGTTAAGTGCGCTGAGGAACTAGCTTTACCTGTATCACTTTTATTCAAAAAGTCAATATGGGAAGGTGTTGTACCTTCTTTATCAAAATCAGCTTTCATATCACCCATCCATAAAAAGAGTCCTAAAGATAATATTCAAAATTACAGACCAATTTCAAAGCTTTGTCTGCTAGCTAAAGTATTGGAACGCATAATTAACAATCAGCTGTACAGCAGTGTGGTTGCTAGCTTGAGTCCCCAACAGCACGGTTGTCTGAAAGGAAGGTCTACAGTTTCCAACTTGGTTCTCTTCACAGATTATATTTCAGAGCACATGGGTAATGGATCCCAGGTCGACGCAATCTACACTGATTATAGCAAGGCGTTCGATAGAATCGATCATGACATTCTACTGAGGAAGCTTTTTGACTTGGGCATTAGAGGAGACCTATATAGATGGTTCTCGTCTTATGTGCAAAATATCTTGTATCCACAAGCAGTAGTTCTCAGTGGCTATATGTTCTCCTGGTCAAGCATCCCCTCTGGTGTGCCACAGGGCTGCTTACTGGGGTCTTTACTATTTGTATTATTCATAAATGATATCGGCGGGTGTTTCAAACACTCTGAACACCTATTATTTGCAGATGACATGAAAATAGTCATCAGTTAAAAGTTTAAATGACGCTCTACTTTTACAGGCAGACGTTTCTATGTCAGTTAGTTATTGTAGCAGAAATAAACTAGATATTTACATATCTAAATGCTTAGATAAAACCTTCACCCGAAAAAATCATTCAGTCGTCTTTAACTACTCAATTGCAAATCAGCCTTTATCTCGAAGTATGTCGATCACATCGCCAAAAAGCATCCAAAGCTCTGGGTCTCATTATCCGTAATGCCAGTTCGTTTAAAAAATAAAAACTTTAAAAATCCTGTATTGTGCTTACGTCTGCAGTCATCTTGAATATGGTAGTCACATTTGGAATCCGAATTTTGCAGTCCATTCAGACAGATTGGAACGAATACAAAAGAAGTTCACTAGATACTTAGGTTACAAATTTAAAATCCCTTATCTAAGTTACAATGAACGATGTGCTCGATCCCACTTACTCCCACTTATAACAAGTCAAAGAATTCAACAGAATTATAAAGAATGAACACCCCTCAATCGATTTGTTTGCAAGCTGCTTGGCGTCCATTGTGACCATTTTATCTAAAAACTGTAGTTTCTAATTGATCCAAATCGAGGGTATTCTGGCAGAACAGAATAAGTGCAAATTTAAAAATTTAAAAAAATAAATAAAGATAATTCTTTTATTTAATTCTGTTTAAAAACTACAAGTAACACTATAAATTATAATATGTTCAGGTATATAAAAAGAAAATATCATAGGGCATCAAAAATACATCCGCATCGTTGTCAATGGGAAAAGTGCCCAAAAGGCTGGCAGCATTGCCACGTTGTATGGCAATGCTGATTCTTTGGCCGAAAAATAGGCCAGCCCTTTGGTCACGTGAAGAGTCGACCAACCGCTTGGAAATGTCGCGGAACACTAAGTGGGCACTCGGACCCCATGGCCCTAGAGTTTCAACCCCAAACGGCTCGAACATATATGTTCCAATAAGATTGGAATATTTGCGCCGTTTGAGGTTTTCCGCACCTGCAGCAGCCGCCCCAGCACAACCCGCCGTACTAGAAAGATGGGATGGCGCAAGGGTGTCGACACATGTTGCATCCCACACCAAAGGCCGACCTAACTTCCAAGGCATTATGGTCATTCCATCTGGTCTCTTCCCATCGTCGCGTGCCAAGCCATTGGGTTCTAGAACAGCTGGCACCCCGGCAGTGACAAGAGCACGACGGATAATGTCATTGATGCTGGCGTGCCGTGCTATCCGGCCTGCGCTCCTGCTGCAGGATAAGCCATGGTGTTCGAGGCAGTCGACACCTTCACCGCATATACAGCGATGCAGAGCCACGCAAGGAGCGCCAAGACGCAGGCATGTAGCGAGCCGGAAGGTCGAGTCACCCAGCATGGTGCCTATGTTGGGTGACAGTAGTGCCTGCAGCCAGAGGCCCGACTCCCATTCACCCACAGCCAGAAGGCGAGCACGCTCAGCAGCATCGGTGGACGTATTAATAAGTTTATTCCGTACCAACCTGCAGAGCGGCTCATCCCACTGTCTCTGGGAAGATGGGTTCACGGGCCGATCTGTATCCGGGTAAGCCATTTTCCAGGCATTCACCACATCGGTCAAGCACGGCACTTCAGAGTCAACCAGGCAACGGGCTAGAATTTTCCCAGCCAACTTTTCAGTGCTGTGGACAGAGGACAGGAAAGCCGGTAAGCTAATACTAATAATTTTACGGACGCCGAGGCCACCAAAACGGATGGGTAGAGTGGCTGGAAGCCACGCACGGTCGTCCAAGGCCACATTTAAAATGGATGAAAGTGTGCTGCGAATAATTTGGTCAATATTGTCCAAGAGCTGTGGATGTTTCCATAAAGCTGAGGAGCGTAGAAAATATATAAAATTCGGGCCAAAACAACAGTATCTAATCAGGGTGAATGCCGAGTGTACATTTATTTTAGAGAGTCTTTCCGAAATGTCGTTGAAATTTTTAATTTTATCGTCGATGAATTGAGAAAAGCTGTCTTCCAAAATTGGGGAACCTAGGAGGTGCAGTGAACTTTTTTCAAGAATTTTGATTTGTGGGGCTATTTCGTTAAATTTTTCTAAGGTTATTTGTCTGTCGGTGACGTCAGAGAGATAAATTTCACATTTTGATGGGTTAAGGTCCAAGCCAATAGATTTAAATTGTTGTTTGAGGAGTTTTAGGTCTTTCAAAACGGTGTCTACGTCACCTCCTAGCGTTCCATCATCTAGATACCATACGTTAAATTTTGAATTTAGTTTCTGGATAATGGGATGAATAGCTAAGCTAAAAATGACAGGCCCGAGAGGGTCACCCTGTTGGCATCCTACTGCAGATTCTAAAACATTGTCCTTGTATAGTAATTTGGAAGGGTACCTGTAACATTGCCAAATAAAACCATAAATTTCGGGTAGCTCTTTTTTGACTTCAGCCAACAAAGTGTCCCTATTCACAGAGTTAAAGGCGTTCTTAACGTCAACCTTGAGGATGACCTCACCTTTGTTGGAGTTTAAAAAGGTGGAAAGTGCATGTACGGCAGCCTCACAGCCCCCTCTCGAGCCAAAACCTAGCTGCAGGGGCTGAAACGCTGAAACTGAGTTGTAAGCTTTTCGCTGTATAACTTACAACATATTTTGGCTGCCGTACGTCTGTATGTACACCCAACGGCGATGGAACGAATGCCGCCGTCCTTCTTGCGCAGGGCACACAGGTTGGCACCGTATAGGACATCGATGACGGCATCGTTCACCCCGCCGGTGAGTATAAAGTTGATCAGAGCCGCAAGCTCCTTCAAAAGCGACTCACCTGCTTCCCCGGCGCCTGAACTCATAAGATACTTTAAATGTTGTGGAGTCAGGCCGTCGAGGCCGCCAGCGGAACCACTTCTGAAGGAGTTCACGGCTGCAATCAACTGTGGGGCCGAAACGTTCAAGAAGGTTGAATTTAGGTCAGGAGGGTCGGGGGGGTCGGGGAAGGTGAGACCATCCGCAGGCGCTGGATGTTTGCGTTCCAGAGCTGTTAGAGTTTCTGGGGAGTAAGGCGCCACCACATCGCTGCTGAACAGTATCCTGGCAGCTCCCCTGATGTCACCTTCACTTAATTTGGATTCCACGTGTGAACATATGCCTTTATGAGACAGGTAATTTGGAATCTAAAATAAGGGCCGAATTATTGCAATTATCTTTGATTTGATTTGTTAAGGTTCTTTTAGTCGCCGAATTTTTTTGCACATGTAGAATCCTATAAGGGAAGCTGAGTAATTGCTCCCAGGCACTTAGTGAGTTCTCCTGGGTCGCAAGACGGATACATTGTGCTAAACATAATGCAACAGACCGTCTCGCGCCCCGAGGAACTCTCTTTAATACTGGGGTCGAATTTTTGAATTTTGCTAACGTTTTCCACAAACTTTGACCTGGAGTTGTTGATGTTGGGTATGTGGCTGGGGGGCACAAAGGTACACTATGAGGTTTGTGAGTCTTGCCATAGTGTATCCGTAGCCCCCGTTCGCCTTTGAAGAAGCGTGGCTGGGAGCAATGGGGACATCTAACCTGGACATCGAGCGATGTGGCAGGTTGACTGGCACTATTTCCGGCGTCGCTACAACCGGCATTTAACATAAGTTCAATAATAAAAAGACTTACCTAAAAGTAAAATTATTTACACAATACAAAATACACTTATATAACACTATTTACACTGATTTAAAATTTCAATAAAAAAAACGAATAAAAATAAAATTGTCTGTCATGCATTGTTGATGACGTGAGCTTGACGGTAACGGCACTGGCGCAGACGTGTGGCTGCGCCGCGGCGCCCCACATCCAGGTCGCCAGTCCCTTTTTTCTGTATTTCTTATTGCTGAATACGAGATCACAGAACCGGTTGAAGTGGCAGAGCTTGGGGGAGGCCTATGTCCAGCAGTGGATGTCTTTCGGGTTGTTTAGCAAAAAGAAATTTCGAACATGAGAAGAAATGTATTAGCAATCTCCTTCAGGTATAGTCGTGCAGTGTACAGTGGAAGGCACTAGATCACGCGGACGCCCACTCATGAGATGGACTGACCAACTAAAAGCCGCCGTCAGCGATCCTTTGTTTATGTGCACTTTACATTCCAAAAATTGGAGTAGATGCCGAGAAATCGTGAGGCGAATTACATCAGCCCCCTCAAATATTAATAATAATAATTTATTTTAATTTTATATTCAGTAACTTGACAGTTGAAGGGCCGTCCGATCAGATCAAATTAAATTAAGTTACTTTTATTCACTTCATAGTGTTTTTCCGGAAGTCGGTTGTTTTTTATGTTTACACGATTCAATCTGTCGGCCTCATCCCAATTTAAAAAAAAAATTGTTATATACATAGGAATACTCAGTTTTTTCTGCTTTCTCTATCTAGTAAAACCGTATAACTGCGGAAGCTTATAATACAGTTTTTTTGTCTGTGTAAAGCACTTATCTAACATTTTTTCCTCCAAACTTAAAAGCATAAAGTAATATAATCCCTTATTAAATTAAACAACATGAATTATAAAATACAGTGATAACAAAATAAAAGCGTTTACTTTCTTTACTCATAAAACCACTATTAATCATTTTATTTTAAATTTACATGCAAATCAATACACTGGATTTTATCTGGTTCTCGCTGTTAACATAAAAAATACTTCTTTCGTTTTATTAACAGGCAAAACAGGTTTAAGTGAGTTTGTTATGTTTTGCATGTTACATGTAATTAAATTTTGATGCTCCAATTCAATAGCAAAATCAGATAAAACTCACTTAGTCAGTTCTGTTTGGTAACGTTTTTAGTCTCAGTCCAACATCCTGAACGTTGGGCAATAAACGTAGCAAAAAATAAATTCATTGATAAAAAAAGTTTAGAAACAAGCTTTTATTTAATTGCTCTAAAAAGAAGAATAAACTTTAAATTAAATCAAACCATTCAATTTAGTACATGTATTACACAATTTATTAAATGATTTAAAAGCTGGTCGCGAGATTTACCTGTGTACTACCTAGTCTTGCTTGACAATTGACATACTTACTATAAGCAATTCTATGAAAGAAAATATTTCCTATGAAATATTCAAATCTCGCGACAAGCTTTAATATTATTTAATAAATTGTATAAAACATGTTTGATTTGATTTAATGTTTATTTTCTTTTTTTTAGAGTAATTAAATAAAAGCTTGTTTTAACAAGTTTTTTTTATCAATTAATTTATTTTTAAATTTTACTTCCCATTGTCACGAGAACCAAACACGTATGCCAAATTTCAGCCCGATAGCTTCAGTGGAAGTGGGTGAAATATTAATTGCAATGTTCCAGGACATTCAAGTGAAGTTATATAAAAGCTTTTAATATAAAAAGGCGAGTTGATGGTTTACCCTACAAATCTCGGTCTAAGGAGCGGCCAGCAAAGGTTCCAAAGGGCATAAACTGTTTAGAATATAAGTAATGTTCCAATCATTTGACCAGAATGCTAGAAACGAAATATGTCACCATTACTGGAATCTTGGTTTCGTGGGTAGAAAAAAATACATTCTTTCTCATGTACATATATGTATTATGTGTAGAAAATCCCAAGCGAGTTTTTCTGTGAAAAATAAACGTGAGCAAAGAACTTACACAAAAAATGCTACTTTATAAAGGATGACTTAACAAAGTAAGTTTGAAGTTTGCCAAAAGTTTTTTTATGAATACTCTTGATATTGGAAATGTTAACATGCAAGCGTAGAAGAGTGCATGTTATTAAAAAGAGATAGTTAAGGAACCATGCAAAACAAAAGAGTTTAAATACAGTCAACTGTCGTATCTTTACTGTCCATTAGCAACTTTACTATTGAGAACTGTATTTAATTTTCTCTCTAAAAATCTGTTTTGCGCCATTTAATATCCAACCGATATCTACAGAAGAAGAATAATCTACTATTTGTAACAATTTCTAATAATCGAGAGATATTTTTTAAAGTTCTCATTGTGAAAGTTGCTCTTGGAAAGTAAAGATGCCACAGTTGACGGTATAATGAGTTTTATGACTTGAAAGATCTGGCTTCTAAGATAATTCATAACAAAGAAAAGGACAATGACGGAAATAGAGTGCAGACACTTAAAATTAAGCGACTGAAATTCGTAAAGGGGCAAAAAAGAATTTATTTTAAACTACGACATGAGTGAGAATTTTAATTACGCTACCGGAAAAGAAGGAAATACTAGAGCTTCACGAACAAAAAGAGAGGAACGCGAGTTTAAAAAAAAAGAATAATTATTACCTATATCAGAGGCAAAAAAAGGATGTAATGTATTTGATTTAAAAAATATAATATCTGAGGAATTGGAGCCTTAGTATAAAGGTTTGAAGACAGTGAATTGTGTTCCTGAAGATGTTGAAGAGGAGAATGTACTGTCTTGCGAGGAAGATGTGTAATTTTAGGCATTCTTGGTTTCTTTTGATATTTTTCTATTTTAATTACCATAGTACCTACGCGATAAAGCTGTTAAACTGATAAAAGCATAATAACTTAAGAAAATATTACTTATTTGTTTAAAAAATACAGTAATTTTCAAAACATTTAAACGTAAAAACGGATAACTTTGAACAATTCTGTATATTGTCGTCATAAATACAAGTTTATTTCAGTTATTTCATCATGAACTAAGTCACTGTCGTACTACTCGTATGATCCCTTATTAGTATATCAGGTATTAATACTTTGTGTTATTAGAGATTTACAGCTTATTTACGAATTTCTGGTAAAACAGAATAACTGCACTACCTTGACGCCTTTCTTCATATTAATGACAATTATTATGTAAATTATGGTATCAAAAACTTCTTTGATAACATATCTAACTACAAGTACTGGGGCCTAAGTCTACTAATTTATAAACGTTACAATGGTCTCTCAATGGTGCGTTTTTGACAGTTTTTGTATGGCAAATCTGTCAAAAACTTACCATTGAGAGACCATTGTGACGTTTATAAATTAGTAGACTTAGGCCCCTGATATCATGTTTTTAATATGCTTCAACATTAAACTATGATCACTCAAAACTTTAAGTGCTTTTTTCTCATTATTATATATTGTGAACTTATCCGATTCTGCCAGAATACCCTCTAAATCGTAGTTGAACACGCATTCCTGCCTATGTATTTACTTAATGTGATAATTTAGTTATGTATTTATTGAGTTATGTATATATTTAGTTTTAAGCTTAGTATAATACTTACATAATTAGTTAGTCTAAACATAGTTGATAACACGTACAACAATACTCCATTGCTGTCTGTGGAGGCTTGTAGATGGCTTGTCGTAAATTACTTTACTACTACTTTTGTACCAATAGCTGTAAGCCACCCTAACACAATAAATTAAAATGAAATAATTTTAGCGATTTTTATTAAATCATTTAATACTTATGACTGTAAAATATGTTATCCGAATCATTGTTAATATTATCTTAGAATTAAAATTGATTTAGAAACATAATTTTTGTTTTTTACTTTAAAGTTCTGGTATTCATGGATACGATGGCTACTTCAATAGCTTTGGTTCAACGCCTACTCCACCGTACCTAAAAGAGAATTGGTGATTTGTAATAATTCTATCCCAACCCCATCAAAGAGATGCTATACAGCGCTTTGGGAGTTAATTTGTCAGAGTGGTCCACAAACGCGCCACTGAATGTAGGTAATGTCAAAGGCTTGCCGTATAGCTAGGCATGATTCAGATCTAGACAACGCGGTTGCAAATAATGGAATTTAGCTACCTATCTGAAAAAGTGATTATTGTAGACTAATTTCAGTACACACTACCTACATACAGGAAAAGTTTTTATCCAGTGCACAAATTGTAACCAGCATATCATTCTAGAACGGGGTAACGCAAAAAAAATTCAGTGGGAAAACATCAAATAATTTTTCCTGCTCTGTGTGGAGCAGGAGCGCGTGTCAGCCTTTTACTGATTAAAACCCAACCGTGTTACTTCAGTTGCCTGTGTGCTCCGAAACTACAGAACCGATTTGATAAATTCTTTCAATGTTGGGAAGTTACACTATCCCCGGGTAACATAGGCTATATTTTATCCCCGTATTCCCACGGGAACGGGAACTACGCAGGTGAAACCGCGGAGTGCTGCTAGTTTTTTTTATAAATATAGGAATTCTCAGTTTACGCTTATTAGCGTATGGACGAGGATTTTTTATTAGAATAAATACAACATTTTCCTTATAATATGTTACATCATGATATTGTTTCATATTCTTCTAGTAACTAGTTCGATAACTAATGGCCTTATTAGAAATAGGCATAACGTGCTAGGATGATAAATGTTATGGAGAATAAACACGCAGTGGCTAAGAAAACGATAACAACTCTTAACTACTCGTACGTAAGTTATATATTTTGCAGTCAAAACTCTTAACCAGTCAAAAGTACTATTGACTAGCAAAATCAGTCAAAAGTGCTTTTGACCGTATGCTTTAGTCAATAATACTTTTGACTAAAATAACAGTTAAAAGTACTTTTGACTAAGTGATTCCGTTAAAAGTGGTTTTGACTGGTTGTATCAGTCAAAACTCATAAAAAGTTAAGGTGGTCGATAAAAATAAAAATGTTTAAGAAAAGCGATTAACGTAATATAGGTACTGTGTCTTTATAACCTGTGAATTTTCTGATTACCTATTTTAATGACAATTTTTAAGTGTATGTTTTCTTTTTATTGATTGTAATGCAAAAATTTTCGTAATAAACGATTACACATTTAATAAATATCTTTTTATTCACATCTAACGAGTTAATAGTGCTTTTGACTGATGCTTTATTCAGTCCGGGGCAGTGGTCCAACTGCTCTGTCCAACTAGTTGGACCATGGGTCTTTAGTAGGGGCAGTTGTCCAACTTTAAAAATAGTTGGACCACAGCACCGTTTGAGAGTTCCGTGGTCCAATTCATTTAAAAAATAACTTGCCAACTCCAAAAACCCAAATGTTTGTATGTTTAGACGCTTGTTACTCAATCACGCAACAACGGTTGAACGGATTTGGATGAAATTGGTACACAGATAGATTATAACCTGTATTAATACTTGTGATACTTCATATTTCGATAGTACATTCCTATGGGTTAATTTTCGACCTCCACGCGGGTGAAGTGGCTGGAAAAAGCTAGCTATATAACTATGCAAAACTAGAATTCTTGGTCTGATGCTGCAGCCAGAATATCCAGCACACTTGTATACTTGAAAAAAACCAATCAGATAAGTCGCGTTTGGGTTAGTTTTGATCAGTATTTGTTTTGTATGAAAGATCACTTAATCGAGAGTGTTCTTAGCTATGATTCAAGAAAATCGGTTCTGCCGTTTGGAGATTACTAGCTCTTTTCTGGTTGATGAAGGGATTTGAGCATCTTCTACGGTTCTGATCGAGTCTATTATATTTATAGTATATTTTTTCAAGAGTGTACAAGTTTGCTGGATATTCGGGCTACAGCATCAGACAAGAATCAAGAATTCTAGTCTTGTATAGTTATATAGCTAGCTTTTGCCAGTGGTTTCACTCTCGTGGAGGTCGTAAATTAACCCATAGGAACGTACTATCGAAATATGAAGTATCCTATGTATTATTACAGGTTATAATATCTATCTGTGTACCAATTTCATCCATATCCGTTCAACCGTTGTTGCGTGATTGAGTAACAAGCGTCTAAACATACAAACATTTGTAATATTAGTAGGGTACATGGGTTTTTAGAGTTGGCAAGTTATTTTTTAAATGAATTGGACCACGGAACTTTCAAAAGGTGCTGTGGTCCAACTATTTTAAAGTTGGACAACTGCCCCTACTAAAGACCCATGGTCCAACTAGTTGGACAGAGCAGTTGGACCACTGCCCCGGACTGGCTTTATTGCAGTTAAAACTACTTTTGACGAAGAGCGTCAGTCAAAAGTACTTTTAACCGCAAATTTGCAGTCAAAAGTACTAATAACCAATAATTTTCAGTCAAAACCACTTTTGACCAACCTGTTCAGTCAAAAGTAGTTTTGATTGATTTTGCTAGTCAATAGTACTTTTGACTGGTTAAGAGTTTTGACTGCAACATATAAAACACCATTATAATACCATGTGTCTACGACGAGACGCTGGAGCTTGGTGCTCAATAAAACGTAGGAGTTTGACTTTAAACTATGGATTTAATGCAAATAATTATTGTCTTATGTTCTCTTATGATATTAATTTTAAATATAAAACAAAAAGCGAAATAAACGGACGAATGTTCTCCTTATCAGAAAATCTTTGGTATTAATTAATCGGAAAGTCAGGTAGAAGTTTTCCCTTAGCCGATTTATTTTGTGCGTGAACTACCGTCACTTATTTGCACCTGATCCGAAACTGTTAGCAACAATTTGACCTGGACACTAAAGTCACTAAAGCACCAGGCGCAAACACCATGCTTGGAGGCACAGCAAAGCAGTGGTGGCTCAGCGGTAACATCTACTTACGAGTTGTAGGTCGTGGATTCAAACCTAGGTAGGCAATTTAGTGTAAAGAATTTCATCACCACTGCTCTCAAAACGGTGTAAGCATATTGATGACACCGACCGTTTGTCCTAGAACCAAAAATTTGAAGACATGTGACATCTACTAACCCGCACTGGGCCTGCATGGTAGATTATAGCCCACTCCCTCTAGAAGAGAAGAGGCCTGTGTCCCAGCAGTGGGAAGAATAATCTTAAATAAGTTGTGTAGTGATATCCTCCGGTAAGGCGACGATAGATGACAGCTACCTACAGCGATGCACTGCCGCCCGTCGCCCGCAAGAGAACCCGCCTCAACGCGCATCAAGTTTTTCGAAAAACAACCCATGTTGATTTAACAAACACAATTCAAAGACAAAACCGTATACTAAATTTTGGCTGATTAAATTGTATTTTAGATGGTGAAAGTTTCTTGGAAATACACCCGATAGTTTTTGCGTGATTATCGTTTTTATGTCCGCGATAGACATTACTTTACCAATTAATTACATTATGTTATAAAAATATTATTTAAAATATTCACATATCAAATGACGAAGAAAATTGTCTAGTTTCACATAATATAATTTTTTCAAATACATAAGACAAGCCGTTTAGACGTGATCTTCAATAAAAAGTCGGCTGTCTGCGCCTTATATGAGTGGATATGTGTAGGAGGGTGAGTAATATTATGAGCTACTTTATTACAGACAACAAGTCTTCGGTATCATTGTAGTTTAGCTTGCGAATGTATTCGAGTACCGTAGTTTTACATCCTGTTATTATACCTAAGTCTGATATTAATCAAATATTTCCTCAGAATTATAGCCCAATAGATATTAACGCTAATATCAATACCTAATTAAGAGTTACATGCTTGAGCACTGCCTTTGGGAATTTGGGGGCTGCCCTAAATAATTAAGCCATATCTGCAAACATAGAATCGTATTTGGTCAATATATCATATCTTGTTGACTTTGTTCCGAACTATTTGCGCCAAGTTATGTATAGGTACACATTAATAAGACTGTGCCAAGTCTTATTAATGTGTGCTTAAGATTTAGCGCAAGATTTTGTGTTGTTAATCTGTTTTTTCGCAAGATATCTTCAATTCGCACATTTCTATAGCGAATAAAAAAAAATGTGTTTAATTCAAGTAACAAGACTCTTATAGAGACATACATAAAGGATACAGACAGAATAACAAGCACAGACAAAGAAAAACGAACACTCACAAGATAACAATATTTCTGCTGCAGCATTGCCGGATATAATGACAATCCACTCAGTCGGCGATCATCCCCAAGACGGTGTTGGTGCTGCTTCGCACTCTGCTCACCAGAGATGCGCACCGCTTACGCATCGTCGCGTGAAAGCAGTCTGTGCGCGCCTACGCGAACATACCCGAGTCGCTGCAGAAGGCTAATGAAGGTGATGGGTATGCAAGCTCAAGTCTGGAATCGCCACCCGTCTTTAGCAATTGTGGCGATTTAGGCTCCTGATTAAAGCTATAACACTTAGCGCAGACATCTGCGCTAAGTGTTATACCACTGTGTGCGTTGTGTTACTACAATATTACAGGTAGGTACACACATAACTACTGACTGAAGTTAATAAATAGTTCTGTCATAATCATCCTACAATGTTCCCACTGCTGGGACACATGCCTCCTCTCGTCGAGAGGGAGTGGCTTGTAATCCACCTCGCGGGGCCAGTTCAGGGCCTCAAGTCTGCTATTACAATAGTGTCAGAAAGGTCTATCATTGATTTCATAATTGTTGATTTTGACAAGTTTGGTAATCCACTAATATCATAGCGTCATTATGACTTTCCAATGGCCAGCCACTGACACTCCATTGAAAGAAATGTCATTTATTGGTAATCTCATACATAATGACAAATGAATGACTGATCTGCTAAAATTTTGTCAGTTCCTAAAATAATATGTAAAAATATATACATATAAATGAAATCTGGCATGAATAAATGTTCAAATTTAGTAGTATTTTTTCGAAAATCATTTCTACTAACGGGTTTTATAATAATGGCAATACGACAATGCCATTATAACACAATTCTATTACGAGACCATTGACCGACCACTGATCGACCATTATGAATTTAGCAGATTACGAACTATTAGCAAAATTACGATGGGATCGTGTTGGAATGACGAATTTATAAAAATAGCAGACTAAGGCCCCTGGTCGGTAGATGTCACATGTCTTAGAATTTTTGGTTCTAGGACATGTTGGTTTCATTACGATGTTTTCCTTCACCGTTTTGAGAGTACTGGTGATGAAATAATGTACACAGTAAAGCGCCTGTCTGTGTTCGAATCTACGACCCCACCACTGCTCTAAAAATAGTTCTTACCCTTTTCAAAATAGTGTGTGTTTTTAATTGAAAAGTAATTTAAACTACAAAAGTTAAACCGAAACTAAGTGAAACCGAAGAATGAATCCAAAAGCCACATTAATAAATTGCAGTACATTAAAGACCAAAGTTGAAAAGATGAATTCAATGCTCTCTCTAGACAGAGGTTAAAGAAAGTCAAGCATTGGATAATTTCTTGATAAAATAAGCCGCAAGCCCAAAGGAATTACAAATTAGTAAAATCAATAAATTTCAGTACAAACTTTCATCACTTATGCCCCAAACCCCTTAATGGGATCCCCCCGAGTGGGTTCCCGCATTGTCGTTGCGGGGGCCTCAGTAACCGTGGTCTCCCAGCCACGGTGAAGCGAAGAGGAACCCAAAGTGAGGCCGATCGCCAGGGCTTATGCCTTCAAGCCGATGACGTAGCGGCCAAAAAGTAGGTTGCGGTGAGGTGCACCGCAACTGAGGTGGCCCGCGATTTCGAATGGGAGGCATCGCGGCTGTGGGTTACGGGCTGCGGCAGAGGAGGAGTGCCGGTGCTTCTGAGCAGCGCTCTTCCCTTCCGTGGCCTGGACGGGGCCGCTACCGTTTGATGGCGGACGCGGTGGGGCCGCAGGGGAAGAGGAGTGTCAAAATAAGTGACCAACGTGGACTTTTCTTGCTCCCCCAAAACCTCCTAATAGGTCCTAAGTTCCTACCGCTTTACTATAATTTTGACTTGACTGACTATGACTGTTTTGTAACTTCGTGCCTGATATCGGGCCATTTACTTGATTGAAAAGTAAAATTACTTGACATTGGCTTATTGCACAAACCGTGCGAAGCCAAAACCCAAAGAAAAAAGTAATTCAACAGAGTAAGTTAGATGCGATAGTGAGTGATGCGAAATAAAAGACTACTAGAAAATTACATCTACTACAAACAGTGGATTGGTATGCCCATATTTTTTTATTTTTTTTTGGTTGGGAAATCATCAAATAACTTCTCCCGCTCTGGGTGGAGCAGGAGGGCGTGTCAGACTTTTTCTGACTAAAACCTACCCGTGTTCCTTCAGTAGCCCTTAAGCCAGGGGCTGTGGTGTCTCTTTCGAACAAACCCGCACCCCTGGCAGGCATCGACCCTTGCGGGTCCCATCACTTTTTGTGCTGACATCTCTTTGAGGCGCGCGTGGAACACAACGCGCCGTCGACTTGGGCTTGGTCCTTACCGGACAGCGAGCTACCCATTACTCGCCGTCCGCAAGCCCATGCCTGCGGTGGCCGGAAATCGGCCTGGGATTCCCGACGCCCAGGGCGTCTCCGTATCCTGCGGCGGCTGGGGTCGCGAGGGCGCATATGCTGCCTCTCCCTCACGTGCGCCGCCTCCCTCTTCGCGAGCATCACTGCTTCGCTGAAGGAGGTGACGGCTCCCCATGCCCTCTCGCTCCGTACCATGGCCTGGACCAGGGCCGGACGCGAGAGATCGCCGCCGCCGATCGCCTCCACGAGGACACGGCGGTGCTCCGCCCAAGCAGGGCAGACCGCCACCGTGTGCTCCACCGTGTCCTCAGGGCGATCTTCGCAGTGGAAACACCCGGGCGTTTCCTCCCGCCCTATCCGAAACAGGAACCTCCCGAAACAACCGTGTCCGGTGAGGACCTGCGTCAGGCGGAAGGTGAGGACGCCATGCCGCCTCTCAAACCACTCCTCAAAGAGGGGACTTACCGCCGCAATCGTGGCGTGCCCAGCACTGGGTTGCGACAATCGCTCTCTCCATGTCACCATGAGATCCCGCCGGAGCTCTGTCCGCTGTGCCGCGATTTCCTGCGGCAGCGGACTTACGCCCTGGCGTTTGGCCTCCTCGCGCCACTCCCATATTTGCGCGAGTGCCTTTGCCTCCAGATCCCATGGCGGTAATCCGGCAAGGAGGCCCGCCGCCTCGCCGGAGATCGTGCGATATCCCCGGATCATCCTGATCGCCATGACCCTATGGGACGCCCTCAGCTTGCGAGCTGGTTGGCGCCTCAATGTAGGCACCCACACCGGCGCCCCGTATAGGGCCATGGACCGCACGATCCCCGCGTAGAGCCTCCGGCAGGAGGCGTTTGGCCCCCCTAGATTGGGCAAGAGCCGCTTCAACGCAGCCCCGGCCCGCTCCAGTCTGGGAGCCAAACGGCGGAAATGCTCCGCGAAGTTCCACCGGCTGTCGAGGACGAGTCCCAGGTGCTTCATGGTCGACTCGACGCCGATGTGAACCCCTCCCACCGTTATCTGGGAACCCGTCGGTGGCGCAGTCCGAGGACCATGAAACCACATGGCCTCGGACTTGTGCAATGCCACCTCGAGTCCCAGTTGCCGGATCCTATCGACGATTGTCGCAACCCCTTGTGTCGCTAAGTCGGCCGCCGCCTGGTACGACCTCCCTTGCACCAGGACCAGCGTGTCGTCAGCGTAGCAGACTACACTGACGCCGCCAGGGAGGTCGGGGTATGCCCATATCAATCCATTGTTTGGAGTGAATGTCATAGGTAATCTAAATCTTAGCCGCTTGTTTCAAGATCCGCTACTTCATTAATAATTTTTGAACTTAACAATTATAAAACAAACCTAATTAATAATAACAAAATTATACCATTCGTTAACATAGCTAAATAACTTTATATTCCTTTAGCAAAGTTAGTGGAACTTACAAAGATACTCCCAAAGTTAGCACGTATGTTTGGGTAACATTAGTTATAAACGGGTCTCTTAAGTTATGGGTTTTGCTTTGTACACAATTTACCTTTTGGGTAAGTTTAGATTATTGTGCGATTTTGGTTTAGAAGTTTTAAGGCCATTGCTCGTTGGAATACCCAGCAAAAAAAAAAGATTTTAAATTGACAAACAGAAAAACATAATTCATACAAAATATGTGAACGAATTTCGCAATTTCTTTAAAAGTTAAAGATAGTTTCCTAAGAATTTATTACTCTACAGCAGTAAAGATTCTTTAAAATCAATGTCAAAAGTCACTCAAACTAAGCTGAGAGTCAGCACTTTTTGAACGCATTTTTCATCACATAAGACAGTACCCCAATTCGCCCGCCCTTTACTGCCCCATTTCGAAAATTGCCTTGTATATTCAGTAGGAACAGTACCAAAACTTTACTAAAAGAATGCACCATGCAGATATTGGAGTTGCAGTCAAGATACGTTGTTCTTTTTTTTTGGTGAAAAATCTTTAAATAACTTTTCCCGGTCTTGGTGGAGGGGACGGGTGTATGCGGTATTAAAACTTCATGTCTCGCTGACGGGTACTATCAAGATTCACTAATGCAGTCGCATACTAAGGGCTATATTGCTATGAAGTGGCGGTCCAGGCCGTACCTACAGCTGTGTGTATAAGTGATGTATTAACACAAAACTCACCGCTCCACTCACACACTGGCGTTAGTCTCTGTATTTTATACATACCGTCGGCGACGACAGACATGACCTTGGTCGGTTCATACCATTGCTAAAATTTACTTTTATAATTTGAGTTCCGGTAGCGTGCAGCGTATCGTCTTGGATTAAGAAACTCTTAGGTCTGGGTTCAAATCTCGCGATGAAGCTTTAATTTTTCTTTTCAACAATCATCTTCATCTGTTCTTTTATTATTCGATTTATTAATATTCCAGAATAATAATGTAACATTTTTTTATTATTACTCGTATTGTTATTTAAATAAAGGTTTACCAATAATAAATGATTACAAAATGTTTATTCGTTATAACTTCATGAAGAATGTATAAAAATAACTAATAATAACTTCTTGTTAAAACAGTTTATTTTCTCATAAAGAACAATTTATTGAAGTAAATAAGCTAGTTGGTGAACTACGATAATCAGGCTATTGTATCTTAGTAATATAATAATATTGTGCTGATTACTACTGTGTGTCTCGGTACTCTAAATAAATCACAATATTCTACAAAAATCTACCCACGTAAAAGTAACAAATGCAGACAAGTTGTAATAATACAATTAAATGACTCAGTAGTACTACTTTTATTCTACTGCGAGTGAGTTCGTTCTAACTCAAACCTCAAAGTTAACAAATCGTATTTAATAGGACTTAAAGAGGTTATAGCTTAAGTGTTCATTTTCATTCCGAAAAGAAGATTGAAACTAAACCTCAAAATAATCCAGATTACGGATAAGACAAAATATTATTTGAATATTACTAAAATAAATAAATATTTGTAATTTATAACTAAATGTTAATGTTTTTTCCGTTAACTATGTTTTTTGAGCTGATTCTCGAGCTGCTTTTCGATGATGCGCTGAACCTTCTGCGTGGAGTGCACGGCGCACGGTTCGTAAAGATGTGTCGAATAATTCGGCAAAATGTCTTGTCGTTTTGAAACCACTTGTTTCATATTCGCTGAACGTGTGCCTGTTATAGGAGCTGGGGTCTTCCACTTTGCTTTCCACGGGCAAGGCTACGGCCTTCCTTATATCTTTTCACCCACCGACTCACAGTATTTCACTAAAACAAAAAAGGGGTACTGTTGGGCTACTAAGCAAAATACACACCTTATGTTCCCTACCACTACCTGTTGTACCTACTATTTAGAAACAAAATTATTTAAAAGGGCAATTTCACATAGATATTAAGTTTATTGTTTTCATCGTTCTATAATCTAGGAAATAAATTTACATTGAAAATTTTATATTTTTATTCTATTTAGACATTGTGATATTTATAAAACGTTTAAAAATAACTACAAGGATCAGCAGTTATACTTTAATTAAATAAATGTTTAATATTTATATTTAAATCTTAATACTCACACTCAGTCCGGTTTCATCACATAGGTATTTGTGATATAGGAATTAAGTCCACTTTTATGCAACGCAATAATATTCGCTTTCATTTCTATATTTAAATTTGCTTACATTTTAAAATGAATTAGAAGGACGCTAATAGATGAAACACACGTCACTAGCACACAATATCAACCAACACCGTTCTGTAAGTCGCGGTGAATGAGTCGTAAATCATTTAAAATTATTTAGGTTTCTGTGGGTATAATGATAAAGTTTTACGAGTTTAGTGAATAAGAAGAACAGAACAAGAAACTATACTCAAAAGTGATTTTTAAAACAATAAAAAGACTATCACACAGCGAGTGGGATTCGAAACCGCGACTCGCTGCGCTCAAACGCGATAATCAAGTGCAGTAACCACTCAGCTACCATGCCATTTGCTTTAACGGTTGAATTTAGGAAATACATTCATTCGTAAACGTATGAGAGTGTGTGTGTATTAGCCTATAGAAATTGCTTATTATAAGAAGGTCGTAAGTTAAAGCGAAGTGTCAATCTATTGCTTTTTGAGATTGGGGCACCATTAGTGAGGGCTACTGTACAATAAGTACAATTCAATCATTCTAAGAAATCGACTTAAGAAGTTACAGGTACAATGCGATCTAAGAATTTGATACTGGCCGCTATAAGTGCAAAAATTTGCCGTAGAACACGTTAAAACAAGTCCACGAGGCATTTCTATTTTTTAAGATACAGAGACGGAAGACGGATCAGCTAAAAAGTTCGATTTTTATAAGTGTGAGTGACAATCTGAGTATACAGGCAATTTGGGTTGGTTGAATTTAATGAACAGTTCCTAACTGTACATTTATGTGCACAATCGTCTGAATTGAGCCAGACGCTAACAAAGCTTTAAAACGACGAGTAATTCGGATATCGATGTCCTATATAATCTGCCATTCCAACGTTATGCTTTAGGAATTCGAATACACCACTCTTCCGATACATCTGATTAAGCGATTATATCAGTTGGATTTCTGGTATCATTCACTGATATGGAGAATTTCTTATTCAAATGTTTTCCCTCATCCTCGCAAAAGCAAGAATGTTAAAAATATCAGCTTTACAAACGGCAAGTTATATTTTAAAACTGTTGCAAAATTTCTATCCTCAGTGTTGGTCCATACTCTATCGTGAATTTTTCGATCACAAGCATTCTCTTGGTGTTCGATGGCCATATCAATAGCTGTCGAAATACAGCTCAAGATAAGTTGTATTACAAACACACAATTTCTTGACTACAACTGCATTTAAATGGCAATTAGCCAGTCATAATAGCGGAAGCACCGATGACTTTTCGGGTAGATGTGTTCTTGTGTGGAGACCGCAAATCGGCAAACGCGAGGTAGAACGACATTACGCTAGGTGGAATAACGGTCTACGCAGGCTGACTGGTAGCAGCTGGGTGAGAGTTGCTGAGAATCAAACTGAATGGCGTGCAATTGGATCAGCCTACAACAGTCCACTGCTGGAAATAGGCCTCCTATTTCCAGCAGTGGACTGTTGTAGGCTGATGATGACTGCAACTAAACTTCTACCACAGAAAAAGTACTTACAAAAGGTTCCTTCATACAACGAGTGAAATCATGTGCATAAACAATGTAGACTAGTGAGTACGGTGACCTCAAACCAAGTAAAGGTTTAAGACCAAAATAACATAGAACCACAGATGAAAAACAGCTCAAGATCAGCTGTAGATATTTTATAATATTATATTTCACACTTGACTGCCATTGCGTTCAACCTCCAGACTTCTAAAACAGAATAAGTAGGTACTTACCGAAGGTAAATCTATTCAGTCAGTGAAATAAGGTACGTGCGTGGACTCGTGCTTACGGTGACCTCAGACCATTAAAAGTTTTACACCAAAATAACATCGAACCGCTGTCGAAAAACAGCTAAAGATAAGCTGTAGACATAATATCACACTTGACTGCCATTGCGTCCATCGTCCAGAATTCTAAAATAGAATAAGTACGCACGGCTACACATCAAGCTATACATTTCCAGTATAAACTGATCTCGTATTGTAAATGATTTCCGTACAGTGCGAGATCAGCGTAAACTGGAAATGCATAGCTTGATGTGTAGCCGTGTGTACATACAGAAGGTGACTCCATTCAGCGAATGAAATAAAGTGCATGCGTTCATAGACTCGTGCGTGCCTACAGCGATCTCAAACTATTTGAAGGTGGAACACCCTACAGACCAATGGAAAATAGAACTAAAGCATTCTTGACATGATACTACTGTATACGCAAAGAACTTTGGTAGAATATATATTTGGGGATTCATTGTGCATTTACTTGTTTGGTCTAAACCGACCCTCAAACAAATACCAGTAGTCAAGTGCGTTTTCACTCACGCGTGTCTGAGTGTGCGTGCGTTTTTAATCGATGTGTGTAGCCAAGAAAACTAACTGTATCTATAACAAAATCACTGAAGCGTTACCTCTTTTGTCTAGACGGATTAATTTTATTTAACAACCACGCCAAAGAAAAAGAAAAGAAAATATTTTTTCTTATTTGGTTGGTTTTCGCTGTAAATTGCAAGTCAAAGTGTGCATTTCTGCCATTATTTTAAAACATCACATATAAATGATAAAATGCCTGGGTTATTTTCTGGGTGGGAAATCATCAAATGACTTGGCTGCTACGTCGTCGGCTTTGAGGCAAAAGCCCTCTTTCAAATACTATTTTATAGTTTGGATACTATTTAGTATCCAAACCAACTTACAACACTAAGAACTAGCCAACAGATTCGAAAATCTCTCAAACAATCAATCAACCCAGCCTATCGCAATCTACTGCTGGACATAGGCCTCTCCCAGGCTGCGCCACAACAATCTATCCTCCGCCTTCCGCATCCAGTCTGACCCAGATACCATTTTAAGGTCGTCGGTATATCTAGCTGGGAGCGTACCACACTACGCTTGCCGATACGCGGTCTCCAGTTCTCCAAACACAAAAAACTCTATGTTAACCAATTTTCTGACCAATCACAAAATAAATCAGTTTAATGTCCTTTTTGAACCGACGAAAAAACGGAGGAGGTTACTCAATTCGACGCGTATATTTTTTTATTAGGGTTCCGTACCTCTAAAGGAAAAAACGGAACCCTTATAAGATCACTTTGTTGTCCGTCCGTCCGTCCGTCCGTCTGTCAAGACCGTTTTTCTCAGGAACGCGTGGAAGTATCAAACTGAAATTTCTATATGATACTTAGTTCTACTGTCCCTGGAAGCTGTAGAAAAATCAACCTTCTAAGTCAACGCAATCAAAAGATACAGCCATTTAGGCCGCAAAATTCCGCAAATTTTCGAAACTCGCACGGGAATCAAAACCTACAGGGTACTTCCCGTGAACTTAGAATCTTGAAATTTTGTACTAAGTCACGTCTTATAGTACAGATATAGGAAAAATTACGAAAACCGAAATTTTTAGTTTCGTCATATAAAAAAAATATTTTTGACAATTTTGAACTTTTACTTATATACCCACAGGTTTGTACGGAACCCTCGGTGCGCGAGTCCAACTCGCACTTGACCGGTTTTTTTTTTTTTTTTGTATGTATGACCACGCATAACTTTTTCCAGAGTAGTCCGATTTTGATAATTCTTTTTTTATTGGAAAGGTATGGTATACCCATATAAATTTCGAAGAAAAATGACAACCCTAAGGGTAAGAAAACAGGGGAAGATTGATTGTTAACTTACAGATTTTAATGCTGAGTTGTGTATTACAAAAAGTAATCAAAAATTAAGCATGTAGTAATTAGTAGATTATAGCCACAAAAAATTATAAAATAAAAAACTTTTTAATAAAAAAATTAAACCGCCGAAAAACCGAAAGGTTAAAAATAATAAACTTGCTTTGTCCAACCCCAATAACTAAGTTCGGAAGGCGGTGACTTTGGATATGTATTTAATTATATGTCACCGCCTTCCGAACTTAGTTATTGGGGTTGGACAAAGCAAGTTTATTATTTTTAACCTTTCGGTTTTTCGGCGGTTTAATTTTTTTATTAAAAAGTTTTCCTAAATGCACTTAATTCTACCTCTATCAAAACATATTCAAGCAGCTTAAATTTTAGTCTTCTGATGCCCGGTTTCTGAGCTACTCGTATCGGCAGTTTATCTATTCATTAGCGCTATTGGTTCGATAACTGGCGAAAGTGCGTTTCCGAACACCGCAATGTAAGATAAACTCCGTTTATACTCAGTTTAACTTAACTGACCAATGTTGGCCGTTTATCGGTTCCATAACTATTTGACGTTTCATTTCGTAGCCAAAATATTTAAAAATTGAGTTATACTTATAACGTGTATTAAATGGCCAGTAAAAGCTAAGTATTAAAATCTAAAAACAATGAGTTTTAGTATAATGAATACAAGCAGCTACATATCAGACTATCATATTATTGATTTTTAAAACATCATTAGGTATCCAATTACTTAATACGTAGGAGAAATCCTTTCGACATATTTACGGATGAGGAATTTGGATTGGGATAATATAGATTGAGATATAAGAATATTATGATCAGACCTGCTCTAGCTCCCGACTCCCGTTATGCATCGCAAATGTCCATTGTCAGTTTTTTTTTTACAAAAGAATAGATAAAGCACAAACTATTGGAAAGACAAATAGACTTTTTACTTAAAATAATAAAAATAGGAACGTTTCTTTGAAAAAAAATAAGGAGACAATGATGTCGACATCACATTGTGACAACATCTGCGTACAAAAACGAATTTTAAAGCCGATATTCTCAACAGACCCATCTAGCGCCAACTAAGGAACTAGTTATGGGTTGCATAGTTATTGAATGGCTTGTTGTGGATTCAGAAACCCAGTGACAGTTAACCGACGTTTATCTTATACATAACTTTATTGAATCAATAGCTATTGGGAGTTTAACTAGGAACTTCAGAAACCGGGCATGAGTAATATTCCCGTCAACTACTGAGTGCCCATTTGTAAAAAAAATGCCTTTTTTATACGTTGCCCGGGCAATTGTAGGTATATGAATATTGCATGAGATTAAGTCCAGGTGTCAACGAGGACCCTGTGGGGTTGAGTCTCATTTATAGCGGATAGGAGAACATATGCGTTATATTGTTTATCTCAGTTGTAAATCTTGATTAGAATTGAGAGAAATAATACAACGGAAACCCGAACCAGCATAGTATAGTAATTTGGTTGACATACGCCTGTAGATGCGTATCTTATATTCAAGCAATTTTGTTTTTCTGTCACGCAATACTGCAGAAATATGGTTGCAGTGCAAGTGCATTTTCTTTGCCTTATATGCTTTTTCTCTCTCTTTCCAACCAATGATCAACTCAGAAAAAAGACTGTCCACCGCAGAATTAAAATGTATTTAAATCCAGATAAATCTCTGTTGAGCTAACACAGATCGAACTTCCAAGTGTCCAATCCACTTCCATATCGCCATATCGGACAGAATATGGAATATCAGACTAATCTATTCATAACAAGCGTAATAGAAAGCACCGAGTGATAAAACCTACTTACGTCCCACGCAACCTCATCGGAACATAAAAGCGACACAGCACGATTTGGCACAGCCGGTTGGCAAAATAATATATTTGAATTTGCGCCTCGTCAGTGGCGAATCATGTCGACCCGGGAGTGTGTCGTGCCGCTTTATAACTTGACGTCAAAAAATAGTCGCGGTCTGTTTCGTTTAGACACCTCAGTCACACACACAAACAGTGACTTGACGGCCATGGAAACGTCATCTAAGAGATATGTGGGCTCAGATTTTTGACAATACTCTCGCGATTTACGTAGAGTGAGAGCAAATCTAACAATTTACATCTTTGACCCTCAGATTTTGGAGATTGGCCAAATAACCATATCATAATGTGACAATTCGTGCCGTCATGACGAAGTCAAGTATGGTATTATAAAGTACCTACTATACAACGAGCTTACATTCCGCTTGCGGTATAACCACAGCTCATTCCTATTCTACATGCACGTTTCATATTCGTAAATATTGGACAGACATGGAGCAATGGCGATCGTGGGATCTCGTAAATGATGAGTACATATTTAAATATATAGTTCGAGTTTATTGTTCATTTCGAATGGCTTCGAAGATTATTATATTTTTAGTTTAAATCAAATCAAATCAAATCAAAATATTTTATTTCACATAAACCTGCATGGGCACTTATAAAACGTCAGAAGCTAGGTGCACGGTTCCAAATTGTTGTTTCCTATGGACAAGAGCCGGCAAGAAAAACCCACGGTTACTCGTTAAAAAAAAATGGCTTTGACAATGTCTCCAATAATAACAGAGATAAAATCTATGGGAGGACACTGCAGGCCTGTCAATAAGTATCAGGTACTTAGACGAATACAGAATAGAAAATCTTCTACAAATCTACAGTTTGTAAGGCCTACAACGTTCTCTCATTCACAATATGTAAAATAATCTACATAAATAAAATGAAAAAAAATTAATAAAGTAATTTACGTATACAATATATCTATGAAGTGAAACTTCTGAGAATTGAACGTGAAATTTCAAAGAAGCGTTACGTTTGGGCACATACCGTAACATGACTGAGAAGAAAGATAAGATTTAATATCTCTCTTCGTCTCTCACATGAAATCTCTCATGATCAATCTCTTTTTAAGTTTCTCTTCTACCATTGTACGGTACTGCACGCACGCATAAAAAAAAATGTTTCCTATCAGCCATTCTTCGAGGTTCTGTTACACAGAGAACTACCATCCACATTGAAGTACTCAAGCGTTGGAGTTGAAGATGAAGTTCAAAACTTCTCACTTAAGTAGATAATTTTACTTTTATTTTTTTACTCCTGTACGGTCAATGATAGCTTAGCGGGATAACATTTGCACTACGAAAACCGCCCTTACTGCTACGACATACAGACGCTGTCAATGTGAGAAAGGTTATGATTATTACGCTTACTATTGGCGTTATGTGAATTAATTGTAGTCCAATTTCAGCCAAGTCCTAATTTCACTCCCAAGATAAAGTCCAACCTCTCTACAGATTATATCTGCTGAAATACAGCTGATATGTATTCTTAGGCTTATTCGAAGTAACTCTTATCTCATTGTAACAAAGTATAACATAACATTATATAACATTTTGGTTTTTTTATTTGGGTATGACATCTGTCAGGTCAACCTAAAAGGTTGATGCCTAACCGGACTTGCCTGTGGCTGCCTCAATCAATAAAGACCTATAGAAATGGCTTAAAAACTGAAATTTAAGCGACTACACGCCAAGGACATCCTCTGTGGCGTACGGATCTCGGCTTGGGGCATCGCTGGTAGAGGAAAGCAAGAGACGGGCTGGATCGGAATGACTTTAATTTCAAACCTAATCTCACATTACGACATAAGAGTTACATTGCAAAGACTTACTAAATAGTTTTACGTCATGTTCGTGAATTACCTAAATAAGCCTACATTTCGCCATGATACATAAAAAAATGTCATGCTTTGGACCTCTGAAAACCTTTCACCATTACAAGTTTTAGTCTGTAAACTACCAACTTGAATTTTTATTTTAGCCTGTCGTTGCCAGGTTCGCTTGTGACGTGTACGAACGCGAGTATTACATGCCTCGCTTTGAAAATGCACGGTTCCGTTGGCGCGTATGACAGAACCGACATGACAGCGACGCGGTGACGCGACATGGTAACTTGATAGGGTGTTGGATCGAAAAATTATTAAATCTGCGTTATCTGCAAAAATCTTGAATTCATTCATTAACTGATATACAACGCATAGCCTGAACTGCTGAGCTGGGTCTCAAAAGATGAAATTTTGAGCTAGAGTTCTGTTTAAATGTACAACGAAATTGGGCATTAAGGAAGGATTTTTGAAAATGCGTCCCCTAAAGGGCTTAAATACCTTTAATGTTTTTTTGGAAGTTAAAGTTAGTCGTAAATTATTTCCGATTTTAACACAGTCACAAGAAGCTATTTAAATATTTTGTCACGAAAATGGTGTTTCGCACCTACTGAACATACAGAAGTGTAACGAAAAAGGTGCTTAGGTTATTGTATGAATCATCATCTGCCTAGCCTTTTCCCAACTATGTTGGGATCGGCTTCCAGTCTAACCGGATGCAGCTGAATACAAGTATTTTACATGGAGAAACTGCCTTTCTGACCTCCACAACACAGTTACTTCAGTTTCAAACAAAAGTAACATTTTGAAATCGGTTCATAAACGATAGAGTTCTACGGTAAAACATAACTGAATTGAGAAGCTCCATCAAGTCCAAGTCGGTTAAATCAAACAAGGAAGACACGCGTAGTTGATCAATAGGGTATATTTTCCAATTTATTAAAAACTATTCTAATTTGAAGATTGGGACGAATTATGTAACAGAAAAATAAAAGTAAGTTGATTTATATCCATTTCATCAATTAAAAAACTTTTTCAAAAACATGACAACCGACTTCCAAAAAAACGTTATTTTGCACTTTGTAGTGTTTTTTTGGAAGTCGGTTGTCATTTTTTTGAAAAAAAGTTTTTATTTTTCACTTTTTAGTTACCTACCTCACACCAATTCGAAATTTCATCATCCTAGGGGTCAAAACAATGCATATTTATGCGATAGCAAAATTCGCGATTGATTTGCTGTAATTTTTTGAAGAGTTCCGTTGTCTGTCTCCGAAACGCATCATCAGATTAATATGAAATTTTAATGGGACCATTTCGGAGTAAACCCCTTTCGAACAAAAAAATAATTTTGCAAATCCGTTTGTATACGACGGAGTTATGCCCGAACATACATAAAAAATAAAAATATAAACATGTCGAATTGATAACCTTTTTGAAGTCGGTTAAAAAACGATTTAAACCAATTTCGTTGTTTTGAATTTACCGCCAAAACGCTTCCTATGATGACTTTTTATCACGTGACGTCAACTTTGTGTTAACCAACATGTCGAGTTTATAATTACCAAGATTTTTAACGGATAGAAAGTGATAGTACTGGTGTGCCGTGCCCTGTGCACAAATACTTCTAAAACTGCGCCAAAATAAGTATTTGTACCGGTGCCGTTTACACAAACCGGACATCACGATGTGACGTGATAAAAAGTCATCGTAAGGAGCGTTTTGGCGGTAAATTCAAAACAACGCAAAATTAATTAGAAAAATGGATATATAAGTAAATGAATTTATTTTTATTTTTATGTCTCAATCTTAAAATTAAAATAGTTTTTTTTTTTTTTTATCAAATTGGAAAATACCCTATTGTTGCATTTAATTTCGTTTTATGCCGTAAAATTGTTGATAGTGACCCCTTTCGGGTTCAGGGCTACGGGAGACTTTGACATTACGCAATTCAGTTATCACATTTGCGAAGGGGTGATGGCAGCCTTGAAAGCTGGTCATTGCTGGCAATGACCAGCAATACCGAAGGAAAGATGGCCGGTCGCCAACACGATGGACTGACTAAGTAAAATAAGCTACGTCTTCCTGCAAACTCCAGCAGGTGGTGATGAACATTAAACTAAGCAAGTCCGCTTTTAAAGCGGACTTGCTTAGTTTAATGTTGTATCTAGTGACCACGATCCTCAGTAATGAGGGACCGATTAAAGAAGTCAATTCAGTTTTTTAAACAAAAAAAACTTACTGGTTTTCCATTATCATCACGACAGAGACATCCCAAGAGTAAGTAAACAAAACATGACAACTGCGAAGTGTTCAATGATGAAAATGTAAAAACTGTCAACATAAAGACGAACAAACAAACAATACTTCACTGAATAAAGTAGTGCGTACCTCAAGAGACCAGCTTTAAGAAAAGCAAAAAAAAAAACGAAAGTAGATATTCTTGTCTCAATGGACTTCGGCAATAGGTACAAGGCAACTGAAACACAATAAAAGACAACACGAACACTTTGACTTATATATTTATACATATGGGTTTGGTGGAAGTTCCAGGGTAGGCTGTGAAATTCAAATTTTCTTTGGTTTTTTGCAATATACAAATACAAAAAGTTTTATTGGCAAAAAGGAAAAGGTGATGGTTGACAGACAGTAATGTAACATAAAACACAGGTAAGTTAGAACATCACAATATTGGTTAAGCGTTGACCCCAAACTAAGCAGGGCTTGTATCTTGGGGGACAGAGTGCGAATGAGCGGAAGATAATATGTCGACTTAGAGGGCTAGTTCAGTAAACCGTATCATGTTGTGTGTGTATGTGTATGTATGTATGAGTGTATGTCTGTTTGTGTGAGTGACTGTGAGGGTGAAGAGAGTTGTTGTTTGCTGATCAATATGCAGGTTAATAAAGTATGATTCTTTCATGTAATCAAAAGTCATTTATTCAAACTAGGCTGAGATTCAGCAGTTTTGGAACGTCAAAATCACATAAGACAATCCTCCCAAAACGCCCACCCTTCACTAGACCCTAATGCTTTACCTGGGAAGAAGTGGCGCAACAAAGTCCCCAGCAGCACAGCTATCTGTTAAGTTAGAAGAACTTGATTCTATACAATAATAGGTAAGTAATTAACATTACACATACATACATACTCAGCCTATAACGTTCCCACTGCTGGGACACAGGCCTCCTCTCAGTGAGAGGGAGTGGGCCGTAATCCACCACACGGGCCCAGTGCGGGTTGGTAGATGTCACATGTATTCGAATCTTTGGTTCTAGGACATGCCGGTTTCCTCACGATGTGTTCCTTCACCGTTTGAGTCAGTTTGAGAGCAGTGGTGATGAAATTATTTACACAAAGTAATGCGCCTGGCTGGGTTCGAAACTTCGAACGCACGACCTACAACTCGTAAGTCGCGGCCGTTACCACTGTTGTTTAATTAACATTACTAAACAAAAAACATAAAATTAAATTATTTGCCATATTATGTCAGCTAGCACACGTCAGTATATGTTTATTAGTCATTCAAGGGAATTAAATAAACTTAGAAGGTTTTAGTTATGATTTTCATTATTAAAATTCTTTAATTACAATCAGGTTAAGCTACGCTTGCCGCGGTTGGTCCGTGGATGGGTGACCATCCTTACATACCAAGCCCGTCCGTGCCTCAGAAAGCACGTTAAGCTGTTGGATCCTTGACAGTCGTTAAGGGTGGTCAGAAGCCCGAAAGTCTGGCAACCAGTCTTACCAAGGGGTATCGTGTTACCCAATACCCAGTCACTGGGTTGTGGAGGTCAGTTAAGCAGTCGCTCCATGGAAAGTACTGGTATTCAGTTGAATCCGGTTTGCTTTCATGTCAATGTAGCAAGACTGGTTATCAGATTTTCGAACTTTTGACTGTCAAAGATCGACAAACGTCAGCCAAGAGCATCTGCCTCAGATGCTTTTCGAGGCACGGAGGTGTCTCGGTGGATGGTGACCTTGGCAAGCGTAGTTAAGCTTTCCATAAATAAAATTAGGTACTTCAAGATACCACGAATGATGCAAACTTTTGGACAAGCATAGAGTACAGTCACGAGCATTAATTTGTATACACATCGCCAAATTCAAAAGCGATTTTCTTTTAAATAGCGATTGCAACCTTGAGATAACTTGGGTATTTCATTGTAGTGTGGGTTCCAAAATATTATTTTCGTAATAAAATAAGATTACAATGAGTAAAAGTGGAGAAAATCACTTTTAAAAGTTGGTAAGCGTATACATATTATTGCTCGTGACTGTACACGATTTAAATTAATCTTCCAAACGTGAAATTCCCTCCCATAAACAATTTAAATATTTTTCAACAAAATATTTTGTGGGGTAATTTCTTTCAAAGTCTCACAAAAGGTATTCAGTCGCAGGAACATTCTATTTTGATTGATAGACCCTGTGAGTGCTCGAGCGTACAATTTCAAAATATTTTGAGATCATTAATTTGACAATAGACCATCCTTTGGAGACACTGAAAAGATAGATAAAGAAGTACCATTGTATAAATAGCTGTACAGGTCGATCGATCAGGTTAACCCACGCTTGCCGCGGTTGGTCCGTGGATGGGTGGTCATCTTTACATGCCAAGAACCCTCTGTGCCTCGGAAAGCACTTTAAGCCGTTGGTCCCGGCTGTCATTTGTGGATCTTTGACTGTCGTTACGGGTAGTAAGAAGCCTGAAAGTCTGACAATCAGTCTTACCAAGGGGTATCGTATTACTCAGTAACTGGGCTATGGAGGTAAGAGAGGCAATCACTTCATGTAAAATACTGGTGTTCAGCTGCATGCGGTTAGACTGGAAGCAGACCCCAACGTAGTTGGGAAAAGGCTAGGCAGATGATGATAACTGTCGAAAGATTCCGCCTGTAGCCAGGTCCAGGACGGCCATTTTGTCTCGTGCCTCCCAAGACCGCCGCATAGGGCAAGATGCTTTGCTAGTGTTAAAGAGTTTAGTAAGACGTTTGGGCGTTTGCCTCGCGAAGCATATTTATTATGACTGTTTACCAAATGAAGAAAATTTTCATACAATCCCACTTTTTCAGTTCCCTCGTATTTTTCTTCTTCTTAGCGTATCGATACTAAATAAAAACAAACATTTTTGGCCCAAAATTCGGCTGCGCGAACTACGCTCGCTGACGCAGCCATGAAATCGGCAAATGGCACAACATTACAGGGCTTGCGGCGCAGGATGGAAAGGTGAGACATTATCTGTGGGGTATTAGAGGCACAGCATGAAGAAAGACAAGAAAAATAAAATAGAAACCAGTGAATCTGTCCGCTTCCAAACAAACAGATTAACACATTTCGTTTACACTATCTATTAATACGTTAGTTTGCTTAATAGATGAGATGAGATTAGGGTTGACCCAAATCCACTTAAATCCACACAGTCAATTTCAATCAGTTTCAGACAATCACGTACTCAACTAGAAAAGTGTGACTACGGTTTCTCATTTGCTTTGCCAATGTTACAAAGCCTGAAAAGGTTGTAATACCCACAAATGGGCCGTAATGGAAGACCTTTGAGGGAATTCAATGATAAACAGGCATTGTGGAGATTTTTTTGGGTTATTTATAGAATAGAAAATCATCGGGGTTTTAGAATTGAGTTGTTGGTGAGTTTCATAGAAAACGAGTACGGTGTTAATCATATCGTTAGTAGGATATGTAATCCTAATCATGATGGATGGACTATGAATTATATTTACACAGTATCATAATAATTATTTATTTAATAATTATTTTGTCCCGTATGTGTCGCCGGGCGTAAAAGAATAGCACCATCCCATTTCTTCCAGTGGGTGTCGTAGAAGGCGACATAAGGGACATAATAGAGAATGGGCAGCAGCGTTATATAGGCATTTTACCACCATACTGCGATCGCCAACCCGTCTGCCAAGCGTGGCGTTTATGGCAAAACCCCCCTCTGGGGGAGGCCTATGTCCAGCAGTGGGCGTCTTTCGGCTGAAATGATGATAATGATGATGATAATTATTATTTAGCGCCATTGTCTTCGGATTTGCGCTATTCCTTTCTGACCTTAGAAAACATGATTTAAAAAAATCAATAAATACGAGCAAAACGTAGTATTAGACACGTATTTGATTCGATTTTCAATAAGGTATACCATCTCAGATTATAAAACAAAGGCAGATAGACCGCGCAGAACACCAAGAGTGAGACCAAAAAACAAAAAAACAAATACTAAAGCGTCGCATTTTATGTAACATACAATGCGACGATTTAGTATTAATTTGTTTTTTTTTTTTTATTTAGATTATAGAACAAAGGCAAACAAAGCAGATGATCGCGCGGAACACCCAAGAGTCAAAAAAACAAATACTAAAGCCTCGCATTATATACAATGCGACGCTTTAGTATTTGTTTTTTTGGCTTCACTCTTGGTGTTCCGCGCGGTCATCTGCTTTGTTTTATAATCTGAGTACACCATTATTTAAAAATATTACTAGTGACTCTGGGCTTGTCCGCCATTGTCTGTCATTTGTGGATCTTTGACTGTTGTTTGTCGTCAGTCCGAAACGGGCAGAAGCCCGAAAATCTGATAACCAGCCTAACCGTATTACCTAATGACTGGGTGGCAATTGCATGCAGCTGAAATGAGAACGTTTAGAGGGACATTCTCATCTCAGCTGATGCAATTGCCTTGCATTGATCCCGTTTGTGGCACAACATTCTGATCCATAAAAGATTGCAGGTCTAACCAATGTTTTGTCTATCTCCCCCTTTAGTTTTAGTGGAATGCGGGAGTCAAAAATATGTATAATATTATGATGTATTTATTATTGATAAATATTGAATCTGACACATTTTATTTTTGAGGTTGGGAAATCATCAAATAACTTTTCCTGCTCTGGGTGGAGTAGGCGTGTCAAAATTTTACCGAGTAAAACCCACCCGTGTTCCTTCAGTTGCCTGTGTGCCAGGGCCACGGTAACTCTTTCGAACAACCCGCACATTGAAGTGTATGGTAAGCTTTTGTCATTCTTAGGCCTTAATTTTGAGTAATCAGATAATTTTTAGCTGTGGATCCCAAACTGACAGATTTATTCTTCAGATAAAAGTTTTCTGACCATTTAAATTGAGCCCTTACAGTAATCATTACTATTTAGACCCTACTCTGCTACAAGAATTGCATTTATTATAATTATAGCATTATTTGCAGAAATAATACTTTTGTAAATGAATCTATTCCAAAAGAAATAAAATACTTCACACAGAAGTAATAATGAGCAACTCTCAGTAACTTTTTCACACTTGTATTTTTATGTAGTGGCAATATATTACGACAAGTTGGCAACACTGCCAGTAATGGCAAACGCAGACTATTTGGCGCCAACAGCCTTAAATAAGTACTACAAATTGGTATTTGGATATAAAATATATCTTACTTTTGAGATTTTGTTTTGTCAAGATCTAAGTCTGAGTTTAATTCCTATTTATAAACGAAAATAACGCTTTTTGTACCCCATTCTTCTTAGCCTATCGATGGCAAAGATAAAACTAAAGAATGTAGGTACATAATATATACAGTTTTTTAAATATGTTTGGCCCAAAATTCAGCAACGCGAATACCGTTCGCTGATGCAGCCATTTTTTTTTTTTTTTGGGTGGGAAATCATGAAATAACTTCTCCCGCTCTGGGTGGAGCAGGAGGGCGTGTCAGACTTTTAGGTTTGGGTTTAAAGAATCTTTTATTCTCATAAGAACATGACATTACAGTTCACTTAAATGAGACTGAAATTTTAACATTATGTATTTATAGGTAATCGTCGTCTAAAGACGAAGCATGCAGATGTAAAACAAACAAAATAACAATAACAACGTATGAGACTAGCTGCAGCAAACAAAACAAAAGTGTAGGTAGTTATATAAAAAACAAGTTAACAGCTGGCCAATTTGACACCAAGGTACCCTCAGAAGTACTATTCACTTTGCAAGGAACACAAACAACGATTAGGAAGCGAACTACTGAATGTCTTTGTGTGTACTAGCCTAGTGCGCGCATGCGTTTTTTCGCTTGTGTGCGACAAGTATAGTCTCGGAGACCGATGATCATTTATGGTTTTCATTTTATCATATTTAGTTTGATTTTTTGTAGATCTTGTGTTGTATATACATAAATATTAAATACCCTGATTTAATATTCATGTGGAAACTACTTTTTGCAAAATATTATCCTTAAGTTTTGTTTTGTAAATATTAATACTTTTGCACTTTTACTGACTAAAACCCACCCGTGTTCCTTCATTAGCCCGTATGCCAGGGGCTGTGGTATCTCTTTCAAACGAACCCGCATCCCTGACAGGCATCGGCCCTTGCAGGCCCCATCATTTTTGTGCTGACATCTCTTTGAGGCGCGCGTGGAACACAACGCGCCGTCGACTTGGGCTTGGTCCTTACCGGACAGCGAGCTACCCATTACTCGCCGTCCGCAAGCCCATACCTACGGTGGCCTGCAATGATTGGCTGAAATGATGATGATGACACAATAAGTATGGAAAAAGCTGGCATAATAATAACATGTTTACTCCTATTTCTACAAATAGCTGTTCTACAGTAATAGTTGCTCTACAGCAACCTCCCATAAACGTTACGAGAAATAACCAACACGATCGCTTATGTTCGGTTCCTGTAAACAAAAACGGCATTTTTATTGCCAAACTAGGCAATATATAAATTGAATCGTAAGATAATTTACCTGTGATAGCTGCTTCTATATGGGAGGGTCTATTATACAAAGCAATGAGGTCTTTGCTTCAGTAAAGATATAAGAGTTAATTATTAATTTAATTTCAACCAATAACGGTCCGTAAATTATAGGAATTGGCCATAACTGCGCCTTGGTTTTTTCAGAACATATTCCTTTATTATTAAAAACTATTATTGCAATGTAGCCAATGTAATGTGATTGCCGAGAGTTTTACCAAAACTCATAGTAATCATTATAATTTATACTCTATTGTAAAGAAATAAGAGTTACATTTCAGTGACTTACTAATGGTTTCACGTAATTTTTTATCGTCAAGGGCTCCTTAGAACGGTGATCTTGAATTATAACTCAGTGCATAATTCTCGTCCCGCATCCCGTCTCAAGACGAAATCTTTGACCAGTGCGTGTTGCCAGTGATGACATACGGTACTGAAACGTGGTCGCTCACAATGAGCCTTATCAGAAGGCTAAGCCACCACCCGAAGGGTGATGGAGAGGGCTCGGAGTTTTCCTACGTGATCGAATCAGAAATGAAGATATCTGCAGGAGAACCAAGGCAACCGATATAGCCCGAATAATTGCCGAACTTAAGTGGCAGTGGGCAGGGCACATTGCTCTCAGAACAGATGGCCGATGGGGCCGAAAGGTTTTGGAGGGGCGACCGCGATCCGGGAGACATAGTGTTGGGAGGCCTCCCACAAGATGGACCGATGACCTTACGAAGGCCGCAGGAATCCGCTGGATGCGAGAAACGCAGACCCGATCGAAGTGGAGGAGCTTGGGGGAGGCCATGTCCAGCAGTGGACGTCTTTCGGCTAAAATGAGGACGACATAATTCAGACGAAAAGTTTTATTTAATTGGTAAACTGATATTTTAACTGGCAATTTGGCTTAGACACCATCATTATTTCGTAGCAGTGGCGATTTTCTAAGCTTCTTCTGACACAAAGTTTACCGAACACACGTTGTTATCTGAGGACACGGTGGACCACACGGTGGCGGTCTGCCCTGCTTGGGCGGAGCACCGCCGTGTCCTCGTGGAGGCGATCGGCGGCGGCGATCTCTCGCGTCCGGCCCTGGTCCAGGCCATGGTACGGAGCGAGAGGGCATGGGGAGCCGTCACCTCCTTCAGCGAAGCAGTAATGCTCGCGAAGAGGGAGGCGGCGCACGTGAGGGAGAGGCAGCATATGCGCCCTCGCGACCCTAGCCGCCGCAGGATACGGAGACGCCCTGGGCGTCGGGAATTCCAGGCCGATTTCCGGCCACCGTAGGCATGGGCTTGCGGACGGCGAGTAATGGGTAGCTCGCTGTCCGGTAAGGACCAAGCCCAAGTCAACGGCGCGTTGTGTTCCACGCGTGCCTCAAAGAGATGTCAGCACAAAAAATGATGGGGCCCGCAAGGGCCGATGCCTGTCAGGGGTGCGGGTTTGTTCGAAAGAGACACCACAGCCCCTGGCATACGGGCTACTGAAGGAACACGGGTGGGTTTTAGTCAGTAAAAGTCTGACACGCCCTCCTGTTCCACCCAGAGCGGGAGAAGTTATTTGATGACTTCCCACCCAGAAAAAAAACACACGTTGTTATTGCTTAGGCTTACTTTACAAAAAAAAAACAGTAAATAAGTTCTAGGTAATAATTATCTTTAGAGAAAAATATAGCCTTTATAAATAATCACACTCTTTTATTTCTAAAAGCCCCTCTAAATACAATATAAGTACTATAAAATAAAAGCTAATTGTTCTTAGGGATAATGGTGTCTGGTCTAGATTATTCGAGCACAATAGCCACCTAAACCTAGGTCTTGTTAGTATCTTAGCAGCTCGAGCTAACAGGAACCTTACACAATGCCATTCAATATGCGGGCACCGGCATTTAGGCAAAGGAATCTGTGCTAAAGGTACGTGTACACACATCATTCGCGTCACTGTCAAATCACCGATCAGTCACGTTGAATGAATGAACGAATGAATGAATGAACAAATGAATGGATAAATTTATTTATTTTTATTGCGTGTATTTACGTCAACGTTAGGAATGGGGATGAGACACGATTGATGTGCGCTACATGACGGGCGCTAATGTAAGTACTCACAAATAAAACAAGCATTAACAAAATTCTGCTGCCACCATTGAGACGTCTTATGCCACCTGTCATCTGTCATCCATCAATAAATTGTCATTGGCTTTATAATTTCCTATCCTTTGATGTTGGGTTTATTTTATACGCATGTATAAACCAAACCAACCATGTCGTGTAGGAATACGGCATTCAATTTCCTATTGTGATCATTGTTTTAACGACATAATAACAGATATTTTCATACGGACGTTCCAACGAGCCGGTGCAGCGGTGTCGCAACGTCGACTGCGGCACAGTAGGGCACACTCGTACGGGTTGGCATGAATAGGCACAATTTTATTGTGCCCAATCAGGGCTTAAAAATTATTCGATCTTGCTGCCTGGCTTCGCTTCAGCTAAGCGGCTAGGCCCGAATCAAGACGACCTAACCAACACTTGGACTTGGCTTGGACGGAGCACCACCGTGTCGTCGTGGAGGCGATCGGCGGCAGCGATCTCTCGCGTCCGGCCCTGGGCCAGGCCATGGTAATGAGCGAGAGTGCATGGGTAGCCGTCACATCCTTCTGCGAAGCAGTGATGAAGAGGGAGGCGGCACACGTGAGGGGAGGCAGTATAAGGGCGTCGGGAATCCCAGGCTGATTCCCGGCCATCGTAGGCGTGGGCTTGATAATACACCTTATCTTTTCTTCCTCAACCACAATGCAACATTGAAGACTGATAACAGTGATAACTCACCACGAAGTTCCGTTTGAAAGCGCATTTTACACCAAAACCACTATAACATGATCGATCGCTTCTACCAAACTACTAACCAGAACGGGTCTAGTTATGCTGGACTTCCTGTGATCTTGAATCCCCAATAATCGGGTCCATATTGGCTCAACTAAAGTTCTTTACCTGAAATTGTTCTTCCTAACGATTTGTAATCCGAATGATCACTGTTCCTAAAATTTTCATCCTAAAGTTTTCATTCATACTATTTGTAGTGCTACCGGCGATGTTCATAACACTCGTTTCCGAAAATTGTAATTAATAATATCATTAATGTAAATATATTTAAACTCCTACTGTTTTTTATCATAACGCTTTTATCCCTAAACATAATTACCATAATATTTTCACTCATACTCAGAAAGAAACATTTACCATGACCATGCATGCAGCAGGCATGCAGCATGCAAGCATGCAAGCAAGCATGCAGCATGCAACATGCAGCAGGCATGGTTTCTGTCACGGCTCCGGCGCTGTGGGGCTCAGGCGTTCCCACGCGAGCTGCTCGTCGCAGATGTGTTTAACGCTCACCACCGTAGCTTCGGCTTGCTGGCCGGCTTAGCCGGCCAGCCTCAGCCTCGGCGGCGGGCGTTAAAACCACCTGCTCCTCAGCTCGCGGGCCGCCTCGCCCCTCCGCGCCTTCGCGATTTTAAATAACACTCTAGGGGTAGGGCAAACAAGACTACGTGGAGTCGATTTTGCAACGATTCGTTTCTTGGGGGCACTATGAATAATAGTATAAAAGATGGTTATGTTGAGAAAATATAGGGAAACAAATAAAAGTATAATAGATGTTTATTGCTACTGACATTATGAAGTTGAATGCTTCGGAATTATGAACATTAGAGACAGAGTAGTTAGGAATTGTGATTGTTAGGATGAAAAATGTTAGGAAGAACATTTTCGGATTTCCAATTATCGGAGTTGAAAATTTAGGTGAACTTTGGCGCACTCCCAATAATCAGCTACTCGCCATATTGCTGTATGAGTATGACGTCAGTTTGCTATACAGGGTAAGTTTTTAACCAGTGCGCAAACTGTAACCATGAATTCAGCATATCATTCTAGACCCCCGCAGAAATTTTTCGCCGGTTATGAAAATAATATTTTTTGTATAACAGGCGAAAAATTTCTGCGCTAAGGGGTCTAGAATGATATGCTGAATTCATGACAATATGCGCATTGGATAAAAACTTTTCCTGTATAGACAAATGCACTGATATTTATATGATAAAACGGTACGGTACGGTGTGGTATGCGGTTCAAAATGTTTTTTTTTTTTTTTTGTTATTAAATCAAAAGGTTTTCATTACCTGTACTTCATAATATGCCACAACAAATCCTTAATTGAAACAATTGTTCATAGCAGATAAACATAGACAAGAGAAATGAAGACCTTTTACTGAAAAAGGCGCCAAAAAATTTAAGTTTATTTTTTATTTTTTTGTATAATGACCGTTTTCCATCGCATTAATTTTATTTGAATTTTCAGCTCTTTTTTTAAATACTACATTAAAATAATTGCTTTGACTTTCAAAACCTGTGTGGACCACAATCAGCTAAATGCATTATTTATGTCAGATTTGCGGGGTACTGTAAAAAATTCGAGTGTTTTACGTTTATTTTTGTGAAGCGAAGACTTAGGGGAATAAATTAGCATCACCTTAGCATAGCATCGGGGCATAAAACTGAATATAAGGAAAGATTCTAAAACTCTTTGTGAACCATAGCAATTTTTTTTTTACGGTGTGATATCTTCAGAAATCAGGAATAATTTATTTTTTGCAATGAATGTGGGTACAAAATAAGATGCAAACATCGTAAAAGCAGTTCCAACACACTCTACCTTACGGCATGCAAAAGTAAAAATTAATATATATATTTAAATGCACTCAAATAGACAACCAAATAAACACAAACAAAAAATACTAAAGTACAGTGATGTGGATCTACAGGCTCTACAGCCTTTCTACGTAAACTAAACATCAAAAACAATAATCTTTATTCTATATTTTACAAATGGTTGATTATTTTTACTTAGGTATTAACAAAAACAAGATATGTTATGAAATTTACAAAAACAATAAAACTAATATAACATTATAAAATCTTATCATTCAAAAAATCTTGTATGTAATAATAACATTTATCAATTAGTAAGTATTCATCAATTAGTATAAAATTACATTCCGAAGAAAGGGACGAAAACATTAAAGACATCAACAAGAGTCCTTGCACCTTTTTTCACCTACGAGTCGGACCAGTATGAGATGAACTCCGATAAATAGTGTCAGAAAATAATCCTAATTACGATAATGTAACTATTAACTTACCGATGAAATGTTATGCCATTCTTACGGAAACTGAAAGTTTGGCTATTGTTACCAACGTATTGTCCAAGGGTCTATTATAATTATAATATTTATTTTTATCGTTTATTTTTTAACTAACACGGAAGAATTTACGGCTCATAGAAGTGGTCGAAACTAAATCGAAATTTTTGAGTGGTGACCTACATCCGATCTATAAGTCTGATGTGTTGACAGACATCGGTCGCCTGTTATTAGGTATCTATGGGTTATTATGGTCGCTGTTTGTTACTTAGTCGTTTCTTTGATCTCCCAGACTCTTATAAACTGGCCTATTATGATGATGAAATTCCGTACAACGCTAGGCCAGCTGATGCTCAAAGTGATACCACTGACGATGAACTGTTGTTACTTGCAGATTTTGATCAGTCGCTAGTAGCAGAGATCGCCTTTCAAAATGTTTTTATAAGAGAAAAAACTCAAGCAGTTTCCCAACTACAATTAAAAGCAAATACATTTCCAGTATAAGGTAACCACTCAATGTACGGAAAACCGAGGATGAGTATACAGGTCTATAGTTCAATAATAATTATGGTCTTTTGTAGAACAACATTATGCATTGTGCAAAACAACTTTTATAAGTTTTGTGGTTTGAAATTAACGCAGGAAAGTTCAAGTGAACGAGCGATTCATCAATTCTATTGCTTTGTCGTAAACTGTATTTTCCTAATACTTAATTGGAAAGCTAGCTTAGACCTATTAAAATTATTTAAATACATTCAAAGTTTTATAGGCCACGTAGGCATTCATGGGAAGCATTGAGCTTCAAGTTTAGTCGTTACGTACCTATGTATCTATGGATACTGCACCCTAATTTCGTTACATACTATGTATTTATCAGAATCTGGTATTACACACCTTTTAGGTGCCGTGTGTAGGTGGGTAACAGGAAATTTTAAAAATGAATGCTATATGGTGTGGAATGAAAAAATGGAACCTTTATTTTTTAAACTAACTTTAATTGCGTTCAACGTTTCAGAAGCAACAATTGTTTTTATTGACTTGAAGTGCTTAACCTAAACTGTTTATAAATGTTTGAGAGTTTGTGAACTAACTAAACTGTTTTGGTTTATAAAATAATAAAACTGTGCAAGTGACATTAGTGTGTTTTTTGTGTCAACGTGGGTCGCCCCCAGCTAGATGGACCGTCGACCTTAGACCTTATGAAGGTGGCTGGGTCAGACTGGATACAGAAAGCGAAGGACAGGGTCCTGCGAGGCAGCCTCGGAGAGGCATTGTCTAGCAGTGGATTGCGAAAAGCTGTGTTGATTTTTGAAGTGACGTTCGCCATGTCTGACAACAATACCAGCCCAGCAGGTCAAGCTATCCCAAACTGTAAAATTTTCCCAATTGAACATAAACCTTATTCCTTTGGAATAAAGTTGAAAAACTATCAAAGAAATTTGACAGATTGGAGTAGCTTGATGTGCTGGCCTCTGTACATAGTTTCAAAACAAGTAACGATTTTGAATACCCTAATAAGTGGCATTAGAATACAATATTGACAATATTTTAACGTTAATACTGTTTGCGCTATCACTAGCTGCGTGGCTATACGGAGTGACATCGTGGTGTATATTAAAGAAATTCCGTACCTAATTACAAAAACTTTGTGTTACTCAACGCAAAATTTGCAATCTTCTTACGTTCTACACTGTTTCAGATTCTGAGGCTTCATTCCTTTCTCTTAAGCTCGGAGTATTTGTTCTTTTTTTTTTTGTGGATATTTTGCCAATTTACCTAAAATCTGTATCCAACCACTGGTTGTTGGTTTTATGTCATATATTTTGCGTAGACAATGTAAAAGTTTTCAATGGAGATATCAGTAGGAAATATTTAAAAACTGGCCTGTTTGCTTGGGGCTTTAATTTCAACCCTAGTTTTATATATTTTATATTATCTTTGTGCTTATAAAAAAAATGTTCTTACTTGTGGTCAAACGACTACGAATACTCAAATCCCATATTGCTAATTTTTTAACAAGGAAGTGTAATTTTACCGTTGATTATCAACTGTTGTTTTTACATTATTGTTGTATCTCTTTGCCGTAGTTTCAACACGAGTGCACATACAGCTACTAACATTTGGCATCGCTTGTAGTGTTGTATTCTTTTGTCCTATTTTGTTATATCTGAATTACATGGGCTATATCGAAACCTAGCCATTAGCTTTTTTTTTATTGTATATATTTGTTTAATGTGCAAGTATTATTATTATTTTTGGTTTTTGTGAAAAGTAATCGGGAAACATGGTACGAATTTTATGTTAATAAAGTTAAAAAAGTTCGTCTTCTGCAAGGCAGTACAATACCGTTATGAAGGAACGAATCCGTAGTAAGGTACTGATTGCCGTACGGAGGTTCTTGTAGTGTAAATAATTAAATATTAGTATTATAGGTTACTAACTAAAGTGAATGTCGCAGGTTCCACTACTGCTGGTACAACAGTTAGCCTCAAAAGGATGTAGATGTTCCCGTTAAAATATTTAGTCGATTCAAAACCGTTGTGAATTGGAAATGCGTATTCTCGATAAAAAGCTTATCGCCTTAGTTTGTAAAGTCTCACAAAAAATAATAACAATAAAAATAAATAAATAATTATTATCATCATCATCATCATCATTTCAGCCGAAAGACGTCCACTGCTGGACATAGGCCTCTCCCAGGCTCCTCCACTTCGACCGGTCTTGTGCTTCCCACATCCAGCGGATACCCACGGCCTTCACAAGGTCATCGGTCCACCTTGTGGGAGGCCTTCCCACTCTACGTCTTCCAGTACGCGGTCGCCACTCCAGAACCTTTCGGCCCCATCGGCCATCTGTTCTTGCGAGCAATGTGCCCTGCCCACTGCTACTTAAGTTTGGCAATTCTTCGGGCTATGTGTCGGTTGCCTTGGTTCTCCTGCGGATCTCTTCATTTCTGATTCGATCGCGTAGGGAAACTCCGAGCATAGCCCTCTCCATTGCCCTTTGGGTGACTTTAAGTCTTCTGATAAGGCCCATTGTGAACGACCACGTCTCTGTACCATAGGTAATCACTGGCAACACACACTGGTCAAAGACTTTCGTCTTGAGACACTGTGGTATTTGGGATGAGAAGACATTGCGAAGCCTCCCGAACGCTGCCCAGCCAAGTCGGATTCGACGATTGACCTCTTTCTTGAAGTTGGACTTACCTAACTGAACAGTTCGTCCTAGGTAAACGTACTCGTCCACAACTTCGAGTGTAACGCCTCCGATCGTCATGGGAGTGGGTGTTACATGGGCGTTCGACATGACCTTTGTCTTTTCCATGTTCATTTTAAGACCCACTCTTTCGGAAGCTCTACTGAGGTCATCGAGCATTGCACTGAGGTCCTCCATGGTCTCAGCCATGACGACTATGTTATCGGCAAACCGAAGGTGACTGATGTACTCGCCATTGATGTTGATGCCAGCCCCTTTCCAGTTCAGAACCTCGAAGACATCCTCCAGTGCAGCGGTGAACAGTTTCGGAGAGATAACATCTCCCTGTCTCACACCTCGCTGCAGAAGGATAGGTTTCGAAATCTGGTCCTGGAGTCGGACTGACATAGTGGCGTATTCATACAGACACTTCAGCACCTCGATGTACCGATAGTCGATCTGGCACCGTTGAAGAGACTGCTGTACAGCCCATGTCTCGATCGAATCGAAGGCGTTTTCGTAGTCCACAAACTATACTCTTCGGTCTTCTGTATAGCCTGCCGCAGCGTATGTATGTGGTATTCGGTGCTAAAGCCTTTACGGAAATAATAATTGTAGTTTTGACTAAATTGTAGTTTTGACTGATTTTTGCCGAACACTCCGAAACAACTAAATTTAACCATAAAACGAAAGTTTCATCATTAGATTCTGTATGTTAAGTATTTATAAATATACTTACAAAACATAAATAATAATAATTAATTAGTAAATGGCCTAATAGCAAAGAGCCTCGACCAACATCTCAGGAGGCTCTCATTGCACAGCTGGATCAAGGGCTTGATTCAGAAAGCAGTACTCCTAGACACGGAACGCATAGTCAGGAGGTTCTTTTCTCTAGAGCCCTGACCACCGGCATCTTGGACCCTGCTCCTGATGCCGATGGGCCACTATTATTTTATATTTTTAAATGATTTTTTAATGATTTTTGTAAAAATATTTAAAAATATATTTAATAAGTATAAAAGAAAATAAATGGTGAAAACAAATAAACTACACAAATAATAACTAGAGATGCGCCGAATGTAGGTTCAACCGAATACGAATGTTCGGCCGAATATTCGGTCCAAAATGTACCGAACCGAATATTCGGCCGAATAATTCGGTTCAATAAAAAAAACATGTTCCATAAAAGTATGTTCGTATAACTCATCAAAATGAAGGGAACAGCAGATATTTTTTTCCTGATTTCTGGTTTGGTCCCATAGTAAAAGCCTGTATAGTGAACGGTTATTCTCGGAAGCAGGCAATATACATATACCTATGAAGAGATAAGAAATAGATTGCTGATTAATTTACCACACTTAAATTTTAATGATTAAATATGTTGTTTTAATTTGTTGATAAATCATCATTATTTAAGAATGTTAATTTTACGATATGATTAAGGACATAATAGTAATCCTGAATCAGATTTTATTTTGCTAAAATTGTCATTCCTCAAAAAAACTTAATTTGATTAAAATTTCAGTTAAATTTAGTCTTTTTTATTTTGTCAGTAAATAATTGGTACAGTAATTTAAATATTCGGTAATTATTCGGCAAATCAACCGAATATTCGGACGAATACGAACATGAAAAATAATGCCGAATGTACCAAATACGAATATTCGGCCGAACATTCGGCACATCTCTAATAATAACTATAAACAATCGACAAAATTGAAGGAGGTGTTCTATCCATCAACATGAAAAGCTTTTACTAAGGGACCAATTTCGAATTCGCAAAAAAACCGACCTTTTCATATAAAGGTACATATCCGATTGGATGGAACCATTTGTAAAGGAAGGTCGACATTTTTTTTTTGCGACGTTTTTGCGAGTGGTGTCCTATATCCGCAATAGATACCTATCCAATGTTAGGACATCACGCTGCATAGCGGATGGTCTGGCAAAATTATAAAAGTAAAACATTAATGAAGATCCTTCGTGTGTTGCGAAGCTAAAGCTCTGTATAGTAAAATTAAAAATTTAAAAAACCCCCGACCCAAACAAAAACTCTAAAAAGTAAAAAATAATATTTATAGGCCTTTTAATTTGAACGTAATATTTTGACCAGGGCATTGTCAAGTCGGGGGACGGTCAATGAAAACGCCAAACAGAGGCCTAGCCGTCCGGCAAGTTAAAATTATTTTCCTAATTTAAAACAAAACATTTTTTTTGCACTTAAATAGCTGAAGGACAACCAGCCAAGTCATTGAGCGCAAACTTTTACCAGATGGCTGAAAGTCGTATTGTCATTTAGTTAAATTGGATATTAATGAATTTTTGATGTTTAGTTAGGGTGAATATGATGAGTTCACAAATTATTTACGACTACTTTTTACTAATACCTAGCACTACGTAACTAGTAATACTGAAATGTTTTTAAATAAATCAATTAATTTAATTCAATTCATAACGTTTATTTCGGACAATAACAATCCATATTTTGTTAGCAGGTACAATAGGTATTTTATACTAAATTAGTAGGTACACCTAACATAAAATCAGGTTATTATGAATCAAAATTAAATTTAAATTAGATCAGAATTAAGTAAAAATGAAATTAGAATCAAATAAAAATTAAATCAAATAAAAATTAAATTAAATTAAGAACAAGTAATAATAAAGAAATAATTTCACATAAAGTTGCACATAAGAACGAATAATAACATTCACGGCTTGCGAAATTGACACCATATTTGTTTTGGTGACTATTAGCGCCGCAGTGGAAGAAATCGAACTAAATTTGAATCACTTGGCTGAGTCTTGGCCAGTCATCTTCAAAGGGCTGACTTGCAATACACCAAGTTGTTAAACGATGAAAGATTCTAATTTAATTAACTATCAGCCTAGCCATCCAATTGGGGTTTAATGAACGGCCTAGGCGTCTAATTAGCTGGCTAATTTAACCAGATGGCTGCGACATATGTATCTTGATTATTGCTGAGAGCCATTTTGTCCTCCAAAATGTATGTGATAATAATGCCGAATATTGCACACAAAAATGTGTTATATTGAATCATAGAATATCTATACCATGCCTCTTCATGTGGTCTTTCCACTGATACATACGTTTCTTGTATATGTATTTTATTTATAGTTTGTATAGGTTTACGCGTTTACATTTAATAGTAGATTGTTGCATCGAGCGCAAAGTGAGTTATCTATGCATGAGTGTTATGTTGGTGCCCGAGCGCATGCGAGGGCGCTAATTTAACACGAGTGCATTAATTACTCACTTTAGTAAGGTGCATAATCTACTTTTCTTTCAACTACCTACCTTGTAAATATACCTACTCAAAATAAAAACTCAAGTTAATGAAACAAAGGTTAATAACATCATTTGCAGCTGTTTTCATACTTTCTGAAGTTGAATCGGGTCCGAGCCCATTCGTCCCCTAAGATTCGCACCCTGTGCCCACTCGTCCCCTGGAACTTTTGAGGGGCCCATTCGTCCCCTGAAGAATATTTATTTTTATTCATTCTTCTAATATAAGTACATGTATTTTTGTATACTGCAGCTTGGTAGTCCTAGTGCAGTCGCGCAGAAAAGGCTAAAATAAAAAATATAGTAATTCGGTAGAAATCATGTTTTACGTTGTTAAGAAACGACTGCTGGCGCCATCTGTGCAGCGCGACGAGCAACTCTCACCACAGTACTCGGAACCTCGCGCGCTCCGTATCATCGACATGCGCGGGCTTCACGTCGTCTGCGAGGATCCGCTTCCGGACAAGCACTTTCTCGTGAGAGCCTCTGGACGGTCGTGGTGGGGTCGTGCGATCGTTCCTATACGTTTCATATATTCTTTTCTTGTATCTACTTAATTTAACATAACTAATTAAAATCTACCATCGTTAAAATAAATATTTAATTGGAAAGTTCCCACTGCGTCCCGCACACATCAAGACACACATATACGACATTAACATTGGACCTTCGAGCCGAACTCCAAAAGAACCATGCGGGACGCAGCCATCTTGGCGTCATATTGAAAAATAGAAGAACATCGTGGGAAAGGTAGCGAGTCACGGTCGAATGGTATGAAACCCGTCCCATCCTCTCCTCTTTCCAGCAATAGTGTTAATAAGTGGAATTTCTCGTGTTTCAGTCGTGCGTTTTCCAGTTGCCTTGCTGTGCTTCGCCGTGGACACGTGCTTTGCAGAAAAACCTGTAAGTACTTACGTCTTTCTCAACCGCCAAAATGAGTGACGATGAATCTTACCAGGATGTTAGTCAGGAGCCCGTTATATCAGATCGTCAAAAGCAAAAGCTCGTGCAATTAAAGAGAAGCCGAAGCACGCTAAAAGGCAGACTAACGCTTTTCGAGAAGTTTCTTTTTAAATTAGAAAAGGTAGATTCCTTAGATATGGCTACACGTAAAGAACTTGAGTTACGAATACAGTCAATTTCTGATATGTTTATACAATTTAATTTAATACAAGATGAAATTGAGCAACTAGATTTACAACAAATAGATTATCGGGAAACTTTTGAGGAACATTATTTTCATCTCATGGCTACCGCGAAGTGTTTGTTAAGCGATAACGATAATCAAACTAAAAATGTAGGTAGTGGTAATTCAAATCTTTTGTCAATAAAACTACCCGATATTAAATTACCTGCATTTGATGGTTCGTTTGATCAATGGCTTGAGTATCGAAACTCGTATATTACTATGATTCATAATCGTAATGATTTAGATAGCATACAAAAATTCCACTATCTTAAATCATCACTTACCGGTTCTGCTTCGCAAGTTATCTGTGCATTAGAGTTTACAAGTGCAAACTACGTTCACGCATGGAGTTTATTAGAAAACAGGTTCCATAATAACCGTTTATTGGTGCAAAACCATATGAAATCGCTGTTTAAATTCAAGCCGCTTCAAAATGAATCAAGTGACCAGATTAGAAAACTAATTGATTCGACTTTACGAAATTTACGTGCACTTAAATCTTTAGATGAACCATCTGATAATTGGGATACCGTTATTATTTATCTAGTAGTAGAAAAACTAGACCCAGCCACCGAACGCGAGTGGGAAACGCATACGGGTTCATTAGTGTCTCAGTTAAATGGTGAAAAGATAAAACTACAACATTTAATCGATTTTTTGAAAAACCGTGCAGATATGTTAGCAATGGTTAATTCTAAGAAAACCAATGTCGAGTCAAAAAGTTCTCTTAAAAAAGATAAACCATCGAGTCAACCTCATCACTCGCATTCTTACGTCGTTAAAGGTAACCAAACCACGGATAAAAGTAAGCAGAAGCGCGTTTGCGAATTATGCGGTAATAATCATCATCTGTATTCGTGTGCACAGTTTCTTAATATGTCGGTGCAAGATAGGTTTACAATTGTTGATAACAAAAAATTATGTCAAAACTGTATTCGTTCCAGTCATTCGTTAAATGATTGTTCGTACGGCCCTTGCAAATTATGTCAAAGCAAACATAATACGTTACTGCATGGGATGAGCTTGTCCTCGTTAAGTTCCCGCCCCATGTCAACAGCTGATGCGCAGGTTCATTCGGAACGTAATGCACTGACGTGCAGTGCCGCCGCGGTACAACCGGTATTGTTATCGACGGCTATTATCGATGTTCCTGATGCTAACGGCCAATATCACACAGTAAAGGCTCTTCTTGACAACGGTAGTCAGAATTGTTTTATTACAGAATCGTTATGCAATCGTTTAAAGTTGCCGATTATACAGTCCACTGTTCACATCTCGGGTGTAGGACAAAGCGTATCTAAAAGTTCTCACACCTGTAAAATAAAAATACAATCTAAAGTTAGTGATTTCAACACAGAAATCCAATGCTTAGTTTTACCTCGAATAACATCAAAGTTACCTTCGTTGAACGTTAGTTGCGAGTGCATACGTGTACCGAAACATATATTGCTCGCAGATCCCAAGTTCAGTGTCCCGTCTGACATAGATGTACTTTTAGGCGCGGATATATTTTGGGACTTATTAAATAATAAGAAAATAAAGCTCGCTTCGGGTCCTACGTTATATGACTCGAAAATAGGGTGGATCATATCTGGCCCTATTCGTAGTAAACATTCGTTAAAAATAGACCGAGTACAATGTAATCTTGTTCACATTGATTCCCAATTACGTAAGTTTTGGGAATTAGAAGAATTAACCGATTTACCTTTTGCGTTATCAAAAGATGATCGTTATTGTGAAACATTGTTTACAGACACCACACAGCGTGATACACACGGTAGGTTCTCGGTGCGCATTCCTTTGAAGGAATCTGTCGATACTTTAGGTGACTCATACACCACGGCAAAGATACGTTTTTTATCTCTTGAAAGAAAATTAAGTCGTTCACCGCATTATAAGCAATTATATTGTGATTTTATGCGGGAATATGAGGCACTTGGTCACATGTCCCCGGTGTCTAATGTTAACGACGTATTAACTAAACCACATTATGTTTTACCGCATCACGGTGTTTATCGTGAACATAGTCTCACGACAAAATTACGCGTTGTATTCGACGCAAGCGCGAAAACGTCTACTAATAAATCTTTAAATGACATACAATACATAGGTCCGCCATTACAAAATGACATATTTTCAATTTTATTAAGGTTTAGGCAGTATAAATATGTTGCCTGTGCTGATGTTGAAAAAATGTATAGGCAGATTTTAATAGATTCAGATCAGCATAACTTGCAGTTAATTTTATGGAGAGAAAATCCTGGTTTACCGTTAAAATTATATAATTTGTTAACTGTAACGTATGGCACGGCATCAGCGCCTTTTCTTAGTATGCGATGTTTACAACAATTAGCACGGGAATGTGATAACGATTTGGTCGCTAGAACAATTTATGACGATTTCTACGTCGACGATTTGATCACTGGTCACGATGACCTTGACTCACTAGTTGAGTTATGTAATAAAACGGCTGTAGTGTTGCGTAAGGGTTGTTTTCCGCTTCACAAATGGACATTCAGTCACAAAGTCTGTCCTGACAGTACTAAAGATCTGAACATAGGTAACAATCATTTATCTAAAACATTAGGACTAGGTTGGTCCACAGAAAGTGATGAATTACATTTTACTACTGAATTTACTCAACGTGATTCAATTGTTACTAAGCGTGTAATGTTATCAATCATTTCACAGGTTTATGATCCGTTAGGTCTGCTAGCCCCCGCAGTTATCACAGTAAAATCGTTGTTACAAAACTTATGGCTTCAAAAACTAGATTGGGATGAAGAAGTTCCCGTTAAAATTGCAAACACATGGCATACTTTCGTTTCTAATCTGCAATATTTACGTAATATTAAAATACCTCGTTACATAACAACAGCAGATTCGCGTTATAAAGAACTTCACATATTTACAGACGCATCTCAACATGCGTACGGTGCATGCGCGTATATTAGATCTTGTTATGATAACTGTGAGCATTCTATACCTGTCTCTGTGCATTTATTATGTGCAAAAAGCAAATTAGCACCAATAAAAACCGTAAGCATACCTAGACTTGAATTATGCGGCGCACTAGTAGGTGCAAAGCTATACAATAAAATTAAAAGATCCTTACGTTTAACTTTTGATAAGGTTTATTTTTGGACAGATTCAACCATAGTGCAGGGATGGTTACGTATGTCTCCGCACTCGCTCAAAACGTTTGTACAAAATCGTGTAGTACAAATTAACGACCTTACTGACGATATCATTTGGCGGCACGTTAGGGGTACCGAGAACCCTGCTGACCTCATAACAAGAGGAGCTAACTTAGAGTCGTTAAAATATGGTAATAATCACATGTGGTGGAACGGTCCAACGTTTTTACGTGAACCTAACACATTTATTTTGTCGAATAATAATGAAGTATTGATACCCACCGAATTACCGGAAATTAAGTTACAAACGACAAATTTAAGTTGTAATCAGTCCATTCCAGTAATTGACATTGACCGTTTTTCATCGTTTATCCGTTTACAACGAGCCTGTGCATATGTGTTGCGATTTATAAACAACGTGCGTGTGCACATTCCCGTTGCCGGTCGAAGCCGCATAACCGGTTCGTTGTCAATAGATGAACTACAGCAATCACTTACCGTTTTGTCTCAGTTAGTTCAACAACAGTCATTTAATGATGAATACTACAATCTTAAAAATAATATACCGTTAAACAATAAAAATAAATCATATAATAAAATAGCGGGTTTAAATATATTTATAGATAAATCAAATATTATTCGTGTAGGTGGTAGGTTAAATAACGCGGTTGACTTTAGTTATGATAAGAAGCACCCGATATTGTTGAGTGGTAAACATCGTTTTACTAGGTTGTTGTGTGAATATGAACATAAAAAATTACTTCATGCAGGACCTCAGCTTCTGGTATGTTCCATGCGTGAACAGTGGTGGGTACTGGGAGCTCGAAATGTGGCTAGGCAGGTAGTACATAACTGCGTTACGTGTACACGCATGAAAGGTAGGACATTGACGCCGATTATGGGTAATTTGCCATCCGAAAGATTAGAACCAAACTTTCCTTTTATGCAATGTGGTGTCGATTACGCAGGGCCATTGCTCATATTGGACCGCAAAGGCAGAGGTGCCAAGTTAATAAAAGCATACATTTGTTTATTCATTTGCTTTACCACTCGAGCCATACATTTAGAGTTAGTTGGTAGCCTATCCACACAAGATTATATCTTAGCTTTGAAACGCTTCATATCACGTCGCGGTAAGCCTTATCAAATCTTTTCAGACAATGGAAAGAATTTTGTAGGCGCTGAAAAAGAGTTATCAGTTATTTTTGAAAATTCGAATGATATCTCTGATTTCGTTAATCAAAATCAAATTCGTCTCACGTTCATACCTCCATATAGTCCTCATTTTGGTGGGTTGTGGGAGGCGGGAGTCAAGTCCTGCAAGTACCACCTGCGGCGTGTACTGGGTGACGCGCGGCTGACACGCGAGGAGTTTGAAACTGTGTTAACACAAATTGAATCCGTCCTCAACTCCCGTCCTTTGTCCCCCCTCTCTTCCGACCCGACCGATTATCTCCCTCTGACTCCAGCTCACTTTCTGATCGGCCGACCATTGACTGCGCCTGCCTGCCTAGACCTGACGACAACCACGCCTACACGTCTTGGGCGCTACGATCGTGTGGAGCTGCTGAGGCAACACTTCTGGCAACGTTGGTCCAAGGAGTACGTATCCGAACTGCAGCAACGAAGGAAATGGAAGGTCGACAGTGAAGACATCGCTCAAAACAGCCTCGTTCTTATTAAAGAGGAAAGACTTCCGCCCTTTAAATGGAAACTGGGACGAGTCACGCAAATATTCCCTGGAAAGGATGGAATTTCGCGTGTCGCTGACATCCGTACAGCCTCCGGCATCATCCGACGGGCCTTTTCAAAAATCTGCCCGCTACCTACCCAGTGATGATGTTCTTCGTGTTGGAATAGTTCTTCCAAGGCGGCCGGCATGTTAAGAAACGACTGCTGGCGCCATCTGTGCAGCGCGACGAGCAACTCTCACCACAGTACTCGGAACCTCGCGTGCTCCGTATCATCGACATGCGCGGGCTTCACGTCGTCTGCGATGATCCGCTTCCGGACAAGCACTTTCTCGTGAGAGCCTCTGGACGGTCGTGGGGTCGTGCGATCGTTCCTATACGTTTCATATATTCTTTTCTTGTATCTACTTAATTTAACATAACTAATTAAAATCTACCATCGTTAAAATAAATATTTAATTGGAAAGTTCCCACTGCGTCCCGCACACATCAAGACACACATATACGACATTAACATACGTATTTTTCCTTCACGTACATGCACTGATCACTTCACTCACTAATTAAATTTAATAAGTAATCCTACAGGATACGCTAATGAGTAAACTTTCACTCGAGACGGTATAAAAATCAGTACGCTTGGATTTGCAACTATAAGTAAACTAAATGTAGTAACACATTCCTGGAATAAATACGCCGAAGTTGTCTAGTACTGGTGTTAGCCAATCAGGTGCAAGTCCTTTCATCGAGCGTCTATTGTTTTGGGCTACGCCTTTGTTATTTGCTCGCGCGCAGATACTCTGGCTAAGGTTACCCCTCCCGCTTCGGCATTCCACACCCCGCGCACATCTGGAGAGTACTTACCAATTTTAAACACCTTATCTATTATTTGTAACCCGTTTTTTTAACAAGCCATTCGTAGTGAGACAATTTTACATCGTAAGCCTATCGACAGGTTATATTATTATCATGACGGATTATCATTCATCATAGCTCTTTTTTCAATGATCTGTTATGATTTATTAAATTAATTCCGTTAATAAACTGTTCACAAGTGTACTATGTTAACCGTTTCTTATATAAAATATAGCTAATTTTATCTCAGGGGACCAATAGGCACCTGAATAGGTGCCGAATCTTTAACTTATATTGTACTAGCTTTTGCCCGCGGCTCCGCCCGCGTGGATGTCGGTTATCGCGTAAAAAAGTAGCCTATGTCCTTACCCATATCCCAGGCTATATCTCGGCCAAATTTCATGACGATCGGTTCAGCGGTTAAGGCGTGAAAGCGTAACAGACAGACAGAGTTACTTTCGCATTTATAATATTAGTAGGGATATATATTAGAGGGGACGAATGGGTACCTTAAAAATAATATTTTTTATTAAATATTAATTGGTCCCCTACCAGGAGACCAATGGGCACCTATATAGGGGCCGAATCTACAACTTTTATGCTGGGGGACGAATTTTAGGGAACGAATGGGCTCTGACCCGTTGATTCCATATCGCTATCGCTGTCTATTTCCATTTTCTTAAAAAAATTTTTTTGCTCAATATGAAGTAGGTATCAAAGTTTTACAATGGTACAAAATGCGCGCCATTTGTTTTTTTTTTTTTTTTTTCACCAAGTCGGTTTTATTCAGCCGATTTTTATTTTCAGCCAGTATCTTTTTGATCTACTTAATGCATACATTTTATATTAAACTTAATTTTGATACTTGTACATATTTTATTCTTATTTTAGATGCATTAGTTTGTAAATAATGTAGGTATATATGTAATATTAATGTAATAGGCTGAAAATGAAAAAAGAAATGGGAGACTTTAAACCTCTGTGGTAAATTTAGGTATATCTAAATAGAAAATAAAAAACTGCAGTAATGAAAAACAATGCAATAATGAGATTTCATATAACATTTCTGCACTGTTTTGGTTCTGTACGCACTGAGACTTACAGCCACCACAGACAATCCACCTGTGTAAGTATATTAAATTCGTGTGCATAAAGTATTTAAATAAACAAATGGTCCTAAAGATTATATGGGATAATAATTTATGCTTATGTAAACAGGTGTTAATAAATTATTTTAAAACAACCTGCTTTGGAGTTTCTTGTTCCTTCTCTCGATGTTGACCTAGTTTTGGAACGCACAACTAGTTTTCTGATTAACGTATTTATTTAAATGACAAGCCTTAGTGAAATAAATGAATAGTCTTGTATTTTGTGCGTTTCTTCATTAAATTCTTGTCACACACACCATATTCTTAGGTTCTTTCATATACAGTACATAACTAGTAACAACTCTGATTAGGTAAGTAGATATCTAATACCTCTAAACGAGCAAGTCTTGTATTTATATTTATAAATAATCTGAATCTCGGAAACGGCTCCAACGATTTTCATGAAATTTACTATGCAGGGGGTTTTGGGGGCGATAAATCGATCTACCTACGTTTCATTTTTAGAAAATGTCGGTTCCATATATTAATTACCTACACATAGAGTTTTCATCATAGTTGTAACAGTTTTATGACACGAGCTTGAAAATTTGTTACATTTTCTGTCATTTTTTGTTCGTGAAACTGGTCTTTTGTTCTCGATCCACTATAATTTAATCAAATTAATAAAGTACAAAATAGTATTTCAACCATTAATAATATAATATACAACATTACACTAAAATATACAGGGTGAAAGGGAAACGCTTCCGAAAACGAAGACAGGTGATAGTGCTAGTGATTCTCGATACAGTACCATCAAAAATTCTCATTTTAATTTTTTTAAATTTTTACCTAATTTGTTGTTCATTATGCTATGAGAACAGTTAAATAAAATTATTTGAGATTAAACACATTTAAAATGACCCCAAGTCCAGGCGGCGACTTTAGGTTTAGACATCCTTTTGTAAAGCGCCGCCGCAATAAAATAATTAGAAATATTACAGAACCGTCAAACGTTTTAAATGCGAATCACGATTCAACATAACCAATTTAAGGCGAAAGTTTGGGGGATTGGTATCCGTTTACATTAAGGTTCTATATAACCTACGTTCTGGCTTCGGAAGCGTTCTCCTAACACCCTGTATAATGAACAAGTATGTATCATCTGCCTAGCATTTTCCCAAGTCTACTGGGGACGGCTTCCAGTCTAACCGTATGCAGCTGAGTGCCAGTATTTTACATGGTGCGACTCTCTATCTGACCTCCACAACTGGGCAATACGATACCCTTTAGTAAGGTAATACTGGTTATCGGACTTACAGCCTTCCGACGACCTGTAACTACTGTCAAAGATCCAGGAATGACAGCCGGGACCAACGGCTTATCTAGCTTACCGAGTCACGTAGAGGTCTTGGTATGTAAAGATGCTCACTAGACCAACCGCAGCTCGAAATGCGCTCGCTGCTGGACTAAGTTAGTTGGTTGGTCTTACGACGGCGCGGCAGTAATGTCTGGTGAGCACGGTGCCGGTGGAGTCCAAACGAAAATTCGCGATGCATGCCTTATGGCAATGTTCATCCTACGTTACACTCATATATTAAATTTAGTATTCAGGAACAGTTTATTTTGGCTCCGTCTTACCTCTCTCTTAAAAGAACCCTTCGCCACTGGTAGCTTAAGCTGACCTATCGATCCGTGAGGTTGTTGTTACTTAGACACAAGCCATATCTGCATTAAAATAATCGACATGTGAAGCAAAAGTGAAGGAAGTATTTTTTTTATCGTAATTGAATTTTAATCAGAATTAGTAACTAGAGGTAAGATTGTGCCTCAAGTCGTTTCAATTTATGATTGCGTTATAGTAAACTTATAGTTTGTTGGAAAATGGATTATTTGGTACCTATTCTCGTCGTGCTGCATTGTAAGGCTTGTGTTGAATTACTTTATAATTAATTTTCTACTTTTATTTTTTCCTAGCATCGCCCTACGGTTTCACCTGCGTAGTTCCCGTTCTCGTGGGAATACGGGGATAAAATATAGACAATGTCACCCGGGTATAGTGTAGCTTCCCAAAAAGGTTTTTTTTTTAAATCGTTTCAGTAGTTTCGGAGCCTATTCAATGCAAACAAACAAACGATCTAATCTTTCCTCTTATTTCTACTTTTATTTTTTACTAGCACCGCCTCGCGGTTTCACCAGCGTAATTCCCGTTCTCGTAGGAATACGGGGATAAAATGTAGCCTATGTCGCCCAGCGATAGTGTAGCTTCCCAACAGTGATGTTTTTTTTTTTAAATCGGATCAGTAATTTCGGAGCCACGCCACGCCATTCTTTTCTTTTTTCGTCTACTCTACCTTCTTAGCAAAAACTTCTTAAAATAGTTTACGTCAAATACATTTTTGCAGATAATATGAAGCGCAAGCTGGCTCTTTATTTAGAACTCAAATCGAAACATAATATGGCTGACATGAATCCTTATTAATTTTGTAATCGCGAAAGTTTGTATGTATGGATGTATGTATGTTTGTTACTCTTTTACGCAAAAACTATTGAATAGATTTGGATTAAATTTGGCAAACTGATAGATTATAACCTAGATTAACACATAGGATACATTTTATCCCTAGTAAAATAGAAAGGACGAAAGCTAGTAAAATATACAGAGGGGCACCACATTGGATACGAAACTGTAACTATCAATTCAGCACATAACTGAACTTCCTGAAATAAATTGCTGTTACATTAAATTTGACTGTGTAGGTACCTACTGCAGTTTTCTATGAAACAGCAGATATTTTTTGTGAACAGACGAAAATTTTCAGCGCCTAGGTGTCCAGAATCATGAACTGAATCTATAGTAACGGGTTGCGCTGTCACTTTGTATAATATATAAACAAGCATAGAATTAATGAAGATAATGCAGTGCCCAGTTTGTCTCATTGTCCTTTTGCGGTGTGACATTTTGCATTGTCTCCCACACAACCCTGTGGCTGAAGTAAATAATGTAAAGCGATGAATCTCGTGCTTTCTCATTTAGAACTAAATTGTATTCATTGCTACTGTCTCCGTAAATTGTTCTTTTCACAACTTTGGTTTTCATATCTTAGAGAGCAGAAAGTCTAAGAGGTTTAAATATCAGTTATTACTTGGTAGTTCACACAGTAACAAGGGCAGATTTTTCAACCGCCAAATATTTTTTGTCTAAGAAATAAAAGACTATGGGTAAAAGTGGTCCAAATGTCTACCTGAGACATAGTTACTAAATAGTCTATTATTTATTTAAAGAGTATTTGCTATTAAGACACCCATAAAAAAGGTTTTGTATCCTCGCTTCTGGGTAAATCTTAGGCGGGTGGTAACGCCCGGGTGTTTCCACTGCGAAGATCGCACTGAAGACACGGTGCAGCATACGTTGGAGGTCTGCCCAGCTTGGACGGAGCATCGGCGTATCCTCGTGGAGGCGACCGGCGGCGGCGATTTCTCGCGTTCGGCCCTGGTCCATGCCATGGTTCGGAGCGAGAGTGCATGGGTAGCCGTCACCTCCTTCTGCGAAGCAGTAATGCTCGCGAAGAGGGAGGCGGCGTACGTGAAGGAGAGGAAGTATATGCGCCCTCACGGCCCTATTCGCCGCAGGAGACGCCCTGGGCGTCGAGAATCTCAGGCTGATTCCCAGCCACCGTAAGCGCAGGCTTGCGGATGGCGAGTAATAAGTAGCTCGCTCTCCAGTGAGGCCCAAGCCTGGGTCGAAGGCGCGTTGTGTTTCACGCGCGCCTCAAAGAGGTGTCAGTTTCAACTGATAGGGTGCGTAAGGGCCGATGCCTGCCAGGGGTATGGGTTATTCGAAAGAGAAACCGTGGCCTCTGGCATAAAGGCAACTGAAGGAACACGGGTGGGTTTTAGTCAGTAAAAGTCCGACACGCCCTCCTGCTCCACCCAGAGCGGGAGAAGCTGACCGACTATTTATGTTCTTTATGAAAATATTTGTGTTGTTATGTTTTTTATTTTATTTTATTAATATGTTATTTAATTTTTTTTATATGTACGTGTTTCTGTGACAAATAAATACATTTTTCTTTCTTTCTTTCTTTCTATTTGATGATTTCCCACTCTCAAAAAAAAACAAAGTCCTGCATAATAGTTCTTTGTCATGACTGCTCAATAACGTAAATAACGCAATTAGTGTTTTTGAACTGTCGAAATTAAACCATTGCTCCTGTTAATGTGGTCATCATCATCAGCCCGGAATCACCCACTGCTGGGTATAGGCTTCCCCCTTTTTTCGCCAAAGTTCTGGGTTCCGTGTGTCTCTCATCCAGCGACTCTGACGATATCATCTACCCAACGCGCCTTTGGACGGCCCTGGTTTCTTTGGCCTGATCTTGGCCACCATTCGGTCACAGTTTTACTCCATCGGCCATCTCGGTGTTACGCACTCGGTCTAGTAGAGTTAACGCTAGCGTTAGCGTTTAATGTGGTATTAATTTGAATACCCAATTAATTTAAATTTATCATTTTTTTTTTAAGCATTATTAAGTGTAGCAACGTGCGAGAAGTGCAAATATGATGATTGCCCGCAAGAGGGACGTATGACGTGCGGTCTGGATGAAAAAGAAAGAAAATATATTACGTTTGCCTCGGAATGTACCTTCAAGGCCTACAGCATTTGTAATAGTGTTGGTGAGTATTTTAACTTGTTAATTTTGCATGCCTGTTTCGCTTTTAACACATTGTTATTACATTTTAGAGGGGCGTTCCTTTTACTATAGCCGAAAAGACCGGTTTTCAATCAAACGTGTGATTATCAATAAAAAAACTTGAGAGGTGTCAAGGGACACCCGGATGGAACGAAGTTCCTTTTCGGTCTTAATTTTTTCCGTCTAGCCCCCTTTCGCAACGCGCGATAAGGAACTTCGCGTTTTCATTCAGGGTTTTAAAGCCCATCATCATCATCATCATCATCGTCATCATCGCCATCGTCGTCACCATCGTCATCGTCGTCACCATCGTCACCAGCGTCACCATCGTAACCATCGTCACCATCGTCACTATCGTCACCATCGTCACCATCGTCACCATCGTCACTATCGTCACCATCGTCACCATCGTCACCACCGTTATTGCTTTCTATAACAGAGAGAGAGAGAGAGACAGACAGAGAAACATGCGCACGCCGCACGGCTTACAATAGCTTACTATAGCAAAAAGTTTCGTCACAACTTTTCGTATGAATTATTTCCGTCTAGCCCCCTTTCACAACGCGCGATTAGGAATTTCGTTCCAAAAACTACACAATGTACAGAGGCCAGCACATTAAGGTACCCCAATCTGTCTAATTTCTTTGATAGTTTTTCAACTTTATTACAAAGGAATAAGGTTTATGTTCAATTGAGAAAATTTGACAGTTTGGGATAGCTTGACCTGCTGGCGACTAGCAACTGTAAATTTGCAGTTGCCAGGTTTACGAGAGAATCATAGAATTTACATTTCAATTAGGCGCTGCATTATCATCACGCGCCATTGCCAAACTACATATGTCCGATGCCGCAGTTGCGATATCGCTCTAACGCCATATCGTGCAAGCAGGATGCGAGATTGCATTTATGAATGAAAACGTAGGTATAGTCTCGCTCACACGGTCCGGTCTTTTATGGGGCTTTTAGACATTTCATCTTTTGCAAAGAAATTGCTAACGTTGTTGATAACATTATTGTACCTACTTCTGTGCTTCCCGCATCCAGCTGACTCCTGCGGCTCTCACAAGGTCATCGGTCCACCTTTCGGGAGGCCTACTGTTGAAGTGGTGGAGTTTGGGGGAGGCATATGTCCAACAGTGGACGTCTGTCGGCTGAAATGATGATGATGATGTACTACTTATTTTGCAATTTTTTCTGATTTTTAAACTTGGCTTTTGAATTTTTATGAATGGGCGAAGCGTGTGTGTAAAGCGCTACATGCCATCCAGTGGCCGGATTGTAATAATTTGCCCATATTTGCGACTGTTGCGAACGAATGAAATATGAATTAACTCAAAGAGCTCTGTTGTGTCAATCATGATTACGTACTCGTATGGCTCTTAGACGTCGCATCGTATCATATTTTACACGAAACGAATAACTAGAACATGAAAGAGTCGTAATTTCGTTGAGGATTCTATTTACTTTTTTTTTGTATTTAATTTCTATTTAAGCATAATATCACGCCTCGCGCCTGTATTCTTCAGAGGGTTAGGCAAAGGTATACCTACCGAGCTTAGCTAAGCACATGTGTTTTTTTTTTTTGCAGTTAAATCATATTTCAATATTTATTTAAAAGTACGTAAGAAATAAAAAAATGGGGCCATTAAAAAGCATTTTAACAGGTAGGGAGACTGGGTACGGTTGAGACAGGGTACGGTTGAAGCAACGCTAATAACTCGTAAACTATTAGCGGTGTGGTGAGGGGTACAAGGGGAGAGAGACGCGGCCGGCGAGCCCGGACATAAATCACAGTGACACGTTTTGTACGTTTCCAGGGCACCTTATTATATTTTTTCGTCAAAAAGTAAGTATTTTCTATTGTTTTCTTTTTCAAATTTCTTTGTTGATCTTAGCATTTTCGTTTTGAGTGATTTTTTGCTTGCTTGTTAGATTTTGAAGGTTCGAAAACCGTGATTCGTTTTGGTTTGTCTCGACGCTATGTTTGTTTTATTAGTGGTTGACGGGACAGATGAAGCAATTATTGTGGGTACGATTGAAATAATGATAACTGTTGCTTTTTTGTTGTAGATGCCCAGCAACGTATAAAAAAACTTCAACAGGCGAGTGTGATATAATTCACTACGAAAATGCGTATGAAGAAGTCAAAAAAGGGACTTCTTTACGAAAAGCTGCAGAGATGTACATATGTAGGTGTGTTTGCCACAACTGCGACGAATCTGATTAAGATCTCCATTTTGTTACTATTGTTTTTTTGTCAATTATAGACACCAGCTGCTGTTCAGCTTATTTTTGTCCCTACAGATAATTTGAGATATGGAAATCTTATATTATCATTTCATTTAATTATTAAGATTTGACTTGATTTTTAGTTATTTTTGTTTATTGTAAAAACATTATTATTAAGACAAATAGAAATAGTGACATATTAGAATTTAACTATTTCTAGTTGATTATGAATAAAGAAACTGATTTTGTATTGAAACAGTGGCACATTTTTATATTAAACTCTTCCTATCTAGTATGGCAGTTGAGCCTCTAATTCTAAGATGTATTTGAAGACAAAGTCTCTCTCCCATAAGTGTTTTGTTGTTTGTTATCTTTCGAAATGGCGGTTCTACGAGCGTTAAAAGCAAAATTGTTTCAACCGTACCCAGTCTCCCCTAATAGTAATTACTTATAATCATGTAATACGAATATTAGTAACTACTGAAACGGCTCAGTGGGTAGGCATAGCTTTGCCAGACGCTATGGTAGGTAGTTAATTTTTTAATAAGTAGGTATGTCGGCTTGCCCTAATTTTGACCACCGGGCACGCCGTTCATTGTACCTATTAAAATGTAAGCGCACATCACATTCGTTTTATAACTTGTCTTTATAATAAATGTAGAGAATGTCTCTCTTTGTAACTCTTTTGTGTAATACTGTTATGTGTAAACGTTTAATTTCCCAAATAAAATAAAATAAAAATAATTTTCGATATGGAGGAGGTAGGTATCATTGCAAGCAAATACGTCGGAGCATACTACGCGTTCCACACTTATCGAACTTATGGACCAAACGATTTTTAGTTTAGTGGGAAATATACCTAATTGTGGTTCATAGGTGAAAATAAAATATTAATTATTTTTCTACAGAGCTCAAAAAGACACCCCTAAAATTCTGCATGAAACAATATAAAACCAGTCTTAGAAGGATGTACGGTGAATCCTGCCCATTGTTCTGCCCGAACCACTACAGACCAGTCTGTGGGATGTCCAAGACGAGGGCATACATCTACAAGACTTTCAACAACGGTTGCTACTTAGATATGGTCACTTGCAGAGGTGATGAATTTCAAGGTAATGTAAACTGCAGTACTTTTTTGTAATATTTAGCATGCAGCCCACTGTGGGGTAACCTTTAGCCTTTTCCCAACTATTTTGAGGTCGGCTCCCAGTCTAACCGGATGCAGTTGAATACCAGTATTGTACATGGAACGACTCAACCCAGTTACTGGCTAAACGAGGTAAGACTGGTTGTTGTGCTGCTTGCTGTGCTGCTGGGGAGTTTGTTGCGCCACTTCTTCCCAGCTAAAGCACTAGGAATTGGTGAAGGGTGGGCGTTTTAGGGGACTTTCTTGTGTAATTTTGACGTTCAAAAAGTGCTGACTCTCAGTCTAGTTTGAATAAATGACTTTTGATTTTGATTTTGTCAGAATTTCGGGCTTCTGACGACCCGTAAAAGAACCATGAATTATAGCCGAGGCCAACTGTTTAACGTGCTTTCTAATGTACGGAAGGGTCTTGATATGTAGAGATGGTCACCCATCCACGGGCCAACCGCGACATCGAACCGCGCCACTCCTATTATTTAGCCACACACAAGCCAATTGATCGGTAAATTTATTTCTCCATTTCAGATTACATCGAAGTACCCTTGAGTCATTGCCAGGGACACCTCATGAAGAACATATTCAAAGAAAAAGTTATCCTCACCGGTTTGCACGACTACAGGGATTACCACGAATATTAAAATAAAATGAGAGATATTTTTTATAACACCTAATTACACTTCAGCTGTTTTATTGACAGAAATATTTTTTTTTTGTTTATTGCCTGTGGCTTTGCCCACATATAGGTCAAAAGTTATAACCCGGGATCTTACTACCGGGATAAAACGTATCATATGTGTCAATCCCGATTTTGAACTATCTGTGTGCCAAATTTCGTCCTAATCCTGATCTTTAGATTGCATTGCACACTGAAAGAACGTATAAAACAGGACACATCACAAAAACATGTTGTGTACAGACGCCAGCACATCAAGCTACTCCAATCTGTCAAATATCTTTGATAGATTTTCAACTTTAGACAAATGAATAAGGTTCATGATCAATTGGGAAAATTGGACAGTTTGGGGTAGCTTGATGTGCTGGCGTCTGTAGAATGTTGTGTAACTGTTCCAAAAATATGTTTCCAATTGATGAATGATTGACCAATGGCTTCATTCTCTCACATACGAAGAATTGGAGAACTTTGTCAAACCCTAAAGTCATGAATTTTGTCCAACTCCAAACCCTTTCTTCCGTAGACATGCACACCAAATACACGTAGTGTAGAGTGCGCTTGTGGGGAGGTTCCACAAGTACACTCTACACTTACACCCCCACAGACACGCACTACACTATCATACAACACTCCCACATGCACAACACTTAGCGCTTACATTTTTAAACTTAAAAAACAAAAAATTGATACTATTTTATTTATTACTACTTTACTTTCTCTTTTTTTTTACAATTTAAATTTTTAATACTGTATTTCATATCTGGAATCTGGAACGCAGGCTCAGGCTGTAGTCACCCTCTTGTAGGTGGGCGTTAATAGCTGCGACACAGTTTTGTAACTAATGTAGCTATTTACGTACGAAAGCAGTGTGTAAAATGTGTTTTTGTTCCAATAAAGATAAAGATAATTAATTCGAGACGATGATTTTTCCGAAAATGAGCCCTGTTTATCGTGAGGTTTTATCTGTTGCTAACGTAGCTAATACTACTATTATATATCCCGAATTTTTAATACAGGTTTCGTGGTTTCAAACTTCAATTGTTTCTTCTTTAACCACAAACCAATCAAACCACACTATTAGTATTCTCCATCAAACCCTTTTTGGGCACTTTCGTACTCAATCCCTCTGCCCTCAGGGATGAAACTAAGTGTTAAAATTTTCCGTCGCCGAATACTCCCTTGTTCAAAGTCGATTTACTTTTGTAATGGGGACGCCACAAATCTAATAATAGGGTAGTTTAGAAAATATATCTATATACCCTTAAAAAAAAAGAAATGCTGTTCGTTGGTTTGCTTATCACTTTAGATGGACATGATTGGCTATTGTTAGTTTAAAAATGTCTGTAAAGCAGAATTTACACGTAAAACTATCAATGAATAACTGAGTAAATCCGACTTTTTAATCCGAATAATGTTGATATGGAAAGAAAAATTGGAAGAGTTTCGGTTAAGGTCTTGTAAAAGTAAGACCCGGCGGGGTAACTGCGCAACATACTTACGGAAACTTAGTTATGGCAACGTCTTTCATTTTGACAGCTAAACAACATTCATTGCGTCATTTCCGTTCCGAGGAGATGAAATCTTCAATCATATGAAACAACGGATAAGCAATTTCCTTCGAAATCCTTCGGATTGTGATTGAAATTGTGATACGCAATTAGGGTGTGGAATTGGCAATTTAGATACCTCTTGAGTTTTTTTCGGCCTTTTTTTTTTTTTTTTTTTGGGTGGGAAATCATCAAATAACTTCTCCCGCTCTGGGTGGAGCAGGAGGGCGTGTCAGACTTTTACTGACTAAAACCCACCCGTGTTCCTTCAGTAGCCCTTAAGCCAGGGGCTGTGGTGGCCTTTCGTATCAGAGTAGTCAGATAGGAAACGCCGACCTCATCTAGTTTAAAAAAAAATTATTGAAGTGTAAAAGTGTGTGTACAAACCTAAATAAAGAGATAAAATCATTTTTCATTTATGAATTGAAAACGCTATCAAGCAGACTTTTGCTAATTTAAAATCGGAATCGGAATGAGGTGGTCCAGCAGAGGATTAAAAGTTTTTTTTTTTTTTTTTTAAAGGTTGCCCCACACTAGGATTTTCTCCTGTATTGTGGGTGCGTTTACAAACATTTATACTCACATACACAAACAGCCAGATCCGGAACAACTACTTGTAGTTCATGCAAATATTTGTTCCGTGCGGGAATCGAACCCGCGACACGCAGCGCAGCAGTTAATCGCTTAACCACTGCGCCAACCGTGCCGTTACCGACATAGCCCACAGAACATGCAAGCTGAATTGTCAATGGGCCGGAAATATTAGCCGTAGAATCGATGACCGTTGGGGTAGACGTGTTCTTGAGTAAAAGACCGCAAAACAGCAAACGTAAAGTAGGATGCCTTCAGGCTAGGTGGAGCGAAGATCTTCGCAATGGCAGGAAGCAGCTACATGAGAGTTGCCGATAATCGAGCTGAATGACGTGTAATTGGAGAGCCCAATGTCCAGCTGTGGATTACTGTGTAAGCTGTTGATGAAAAATTATCCAGTTAAAAGACATCAGATTCGTAATCAGCCTATCATCATTATCATTTCAGCCGTGAGATACCGCAGCTCCTGGCATACGGGCTACTGAGGCAACACGGGTGGGTTTTAGTCAGTAAAAGTCTGACACGCACTCCTGCTCCACCCAGAGCGGGAGAAGTTATTTGATGATTTCCCACACAAAAAAAAAATGATTTCAGCCGAAGGACGTCCACTGCAGGATAAAGGCTTCCCCCAAAAGGGGGGTTTTGCCCTGATCGCCACGCTTGGCAGGCAGGTTGGCGATCGTAGTATGGTGGAAAAATACATAGAGAACGCTGCTGCCCATTCTCTAGGAAATCCCTTAGTCGCCTACTACGACACCCATGGGAAGAAATGAGATGATGCTATACTTTTACGTCCGGCACACGGAACTCAGCCTATAACGTACTCAAATCTGGAAACAGGCCTCCTCTTTTCGAGAGGAAGTGAGCCATAAGGGACTAGTGTGAGTTGCGAGATGTCATGTCTTCGAATTTTAGGTTCTAGGACATGCCGTTTTCCTCACGATGTTTTCCTTCACGATTTGAAAGTGAAGACCTAGTATAAAATTATTTGCACAAAGTAAACCGCCTGCCTGCATATATCAAAAGAACCTAGTTTTTGAGATATAAGCACACTAACGGACAAACTAGAGATTTCTACCTTGAATTTCATAATAAAAAAGTAAGTAAGGAAGGAAATAATAAATATTAATTCAAAAATGAATCGAATTCATTGAATAATATCACAGTTCATTAAACAAAACAAATCTGACACGGGCTGAAAAAATAAATAATGTTATTCATATTGAAACTTAATTAACGTTTTCACTTCTCATGCTCTAAAAGTACGCCAATATAGTCCTACGAAGCGGGACTAAAGTAACCACTTTAGTCTCTAGGGAGCGAAAAGTAATTATTTCTTTTTTTCCTTCATGTGACATAGAAAAACTCAAACAGCCAGTAAATATAAGTACTATTTACTATCTGTGGAGTGTGGACCATCTTCATTGCGAAAATGTTGAGAGTTTTGGTTCCATGGTTTTTCCGCAAAGATGGTGGCGCCGTGTGTTTTAAATTTTTAATCTCCTCCTCGGTTTCTGGTATATTATGGCTTCGTTTAGTCCCTCGATATAAAATATGAAATATTCCTTCATGGATGCTTCCGAATCGACTGATGTTTACACAGCATTTATTAGAAAGGTGTGGTCAAAGTTAAGCATGTGCTGCAGTCCATCAAACTGAACTACTATCTCCGTGGGATCAATATCGTAATCCCGAAAAAATATGAACTGTCCCATTCAAAACACATGCTTACTGGACCCAAATATGGGACGGCTGATAATGGTTTCGCGATTACGATAGTGGGCCCTTGGATAAACTTGTACCACAGACCTAATTATGACAACACCTTTAAAAAGAAAGAAAATACGTTTATTTGCGGCAAAACCATGACGTGTGTTACATTGAACACAAAAAGGAACACTATTGTTCTTTTTTGTGTTCGTGTTCTTGCTTTGCGTGTATGCGTATGTGTATGTACTTTTATACATACACGCATACGCACATGCCGCAAGCGGAGAGGTAAGCGTAGGATCGGTAATAATCGGTAATATCGGTTTCTGGACACGATCCAGACCGTAAAGCAATCTCTTTTGTTTTTCTGTCGAACGAAAATAAGGTTGGGTAATAATATTATGGTGACCGCGGGATGTTGCCATTTTTTTTTTTTTTTTGGATGGGTAATCATCAAATGACTTCTCCTGCTGAGTAGAGCAGGAGGGCGTGTCAGACTTTTACTGACTAAAACCCACCCGTGTTCCCTCAGTAGCCCGTATGCCAGGGGCTGTGGTATCTCTTTCGAACAAACCCGCACCCCTGGCAGGCATCGGCCCTTGCGGACCCCACCTGTGGTTGCTGACATCTTTGACGGCGCGCGTGTGGAACACAACGCGCCGTCCCGTCTACCACTTTTCGGCTGCAGGGGATAGGGAGAGCGGCTGACGCTATACCGACACTCCACTTCGCCTGCGGCCCCACCGCGTCCGCCATCAAACGGTGGCGGCCCCGTCCAGGCCACGGAAGGGAAGATCGCTGCTCAGAAGCACCGGCACTCCTCCTCTACCGCAGCCCGTAACCCTCAGCCGCGATGCCTCCCATTCGATATCGCGGCCCACCTCAGTTGCGGTGCACCTCACCGCAACCTACTTTTTGGCCGCTACGTCGTTGGCTTTGAGGCAAAAGCCCTGACGAGCGGCCCCACCTTTGGGTTCCTCTTGGCTTCACCGTGGCCGGAATCCACGGTTACTGAGCCCCCCCGCAACGATAATGCGGGAACCCATTCGGGTGGGGGGGGATGTTACCATTGAATACCAACTTGGTTACTAGTCAGTTCAAACTACGCTGTTTGAATTTATTCAGCAATTCAGCATGTCACCCACAAACTGTTTGCATAGTCCAGCTAAGCATTAAGTGTTCGCCTAGACCGCTTACCGAAGCTAAAAGCTACTACAAGGTACAATACAATATGAACAATACGTAAGTTGCGTTTAAACAAAGTCTTGGTACAAATAGGTACCCTTTGTTATATTTCAGCAAACTTATAAGCTTTTGCTCCAAAGTTTTGAAGGATTATCAGCGATATTAATTGTTTGAAATGTTTTTCTATTGATTAAATTGAATTTCGATTTATGCTTTATTGTTTTAAGATTTGAACTTAAGTTTATAGTTGATCGAATTGTGATGCTTAAAATGTTTTAAAAGGTTATTGAAGACTTAGAAAATATTAATTACTAGCTGTGCCCGCGACTTCGTCCGCGCGGAACAGTTATTTTTTATTTATCTTGTTTGGGATCTTGATTAAAATCCACTTCTTGTTTAATAATCTTTATTCAGAACACTGTTTACACTGTTGTACACACAAGGTTATATTACATTTTTACCATTTTATTTGATTAATATTAGTAAGAGGCGTGTGCGCTCTGTTCGGGTTGAAGTTAGAAGGGAATAGACAGCCATCTGTCAAGTTCATATTTAGTTTGACAACTATGACATGACGTTGACATTGACAATACTAAACATTCTCGGGCCTCCAAAGAAAGGAAAGCCTCGGTAAGTACATAGCTGAGTTTACACAATAATAAATACAATTATTGAATTTAAATAGAACATGAGTTTCATTTACGTAGTTTTGAACCTTACTATTGGTAGAAAGCAGGTATATAATAATTATGCATAATAGCAAATATAGTTAGGAACATCCTGTTAGGAGCATCTTAAAATTATAGTATAGTAGTTAACATGGGTCTTATTTCCCATATTAGATACAACAGTATTTAGTATTTACTTAGCAGATAAATTACAAAAGTATTAATAGTTTTATAGATAAGTTTGGTAAACATAAAATAAACAAATCGGTATGGTAAATCTAACATTCTTGAGAACATAAAAAAATAGGATAAACAAACATAGTAGGTAAATCTTAATCTAGGTTAAATCTAGGTCTAATACAATAATTAAATACACACACTTAAGTGTATAATATAGGTAAGTAAGTTACACATAGGTGAGTTAACACAAGTAAAAATACACAATATTAAGATTATTATTAAGTAGTTTCAATCTTTGCTTGGTAGCAATATTACCTTATTTACAGGTCTAGTAAATTCTCCTTTACTAGTTCGAATCTTTACAGATCTACATAGACCATCAGTCTTGTTAGTGTTTACAGAGGTTATTCGACCTAAAGCCCATGAAGTGGGTGGACAAGTTTCATCTTTAATTAAAACTAAGTCTCCTATACTTAAGTTATTTTGCAGTTGTAGCCACTTATTTCTAGTTTGTAATTCAGATAAATAACTGTAATAGAATTGTTTCCAAAATCTTTGTTTAAATTGTATTATTTTTTGGTAAACATTCAGTCTAGATTCACTAACATCTAGAACATTTGGTTCAGGTATGTCAGTTATAGCAGTACCTATAATGAAATGAGCAGGTGTCAGACAAGTCAAGTCATTAGGTAAATCAGTAATAGGATACAATGGTCTGGAATTAAGTATTCCTTCAATTTGAACCAGAATAGTATATAACAACTCATATGTTAATTTAGTGTTAAATAGGTGTCTCTTGAGGAGAGATTTCACAGCTTTAATCCCTGCTTCATATATCCCCCCCATGTGGCTTGCAAGAGGGCAGGTAAACTTGTATTCTATGGAATTCATAGTACATAAGTCAACAATTTCACTATAACTAGTATCATTTTTGAACATTTTATAGAGCTTATGTAACTCTGTTTTGGAACCTTTAAAATTAGTTGCATTGTCTGAATATAAGCAAGTAGGTATTCCTCTCCTAGAAATAAATCTTTTAAGAGCATAAATAAAGGCATGTGCAGATAGGTCAGTTACTAATTCTAAATGAATAGCTCGAGTAGCTAGGCAAACAAATAGGCATATATAACCCTTAGAGTATCTACAATTTCGGGTCATTGAACTTCTTATAGCTATAGCACCACTAAAATCTATCCCCACATGAGTAAAGGCACGGGTCAACGTGACTCTGGGAGCAGGAAGATCTGCCATCCGCTGCCCACAGACCTTGCCTCTATACCTAGTGCATCTAACACAGGAATATATGCATTTCTTTACTTCACCTCTACCATTGATAGGCCAGTATTTTAGTCGTATGTTACAGAGTGTGTTCTGTACACCTGAGTGCAGCAGCTTGAGGTGATAATGCTGTATCAAAATCTGTGTGATGTGGTTTTTAGCAGGAAGTATGATAGGATGTGCTTGATTGTATGGAATGTCTGAGTGTTGTATGCGACCACCAACTCTTAGTATGCCATCTCCATCTAAGAATGGATTCAGTTTCCTTAGTGGGCTGGATGTGAATGTGTAAATCTTTTGTTTATGTGAAGTCTGCGAGTTAGTATTACTTTTTATAGATTGTAGTTCATGCATTTCCTTTGAGAAGGAATGACTTTGTGTTGTGCATACTATAAAATTGTGAGCATGTTTCAGTTCAGTAACTGTCAAATGTGATGTATGTTTGTCATGTTTATTCTTTATATTTTGTACAAATCTAAGTATGTATGCGACAATTCTAATGAGCTTAGGAAAATTGGAGTGTTCTGTGAATTTATCAAAGAAGAATAAATGATTGATGAGTGAGTCAGTGCAAAAATTGACTACTTTGACTTGTGAGGTTTGATTGTGTGATGTATTAATGTCTACTTTAGGTATATGTGTCATTGTAGATGGCCATTGTGATTGATCTTGAGTCAACCATGTAGGACCTTGCCACCATAGTGTACAAGATTGAAGATCTTTAGGCATGACTCCCCGGGTGATCAGATCAGCTGGGTTTTGTTTTGTGTTTATGTGGTACCAGTCATCATTACTGGTGGTGTCAATGACCTGCATGAGCCGATGTGTGACATATGTGTCGTGTTTGTGCTTGTACGGAGCTTTGATCCAGTGCAGTACAATAGATGAGTCTGTAAATAGATACATTCTCTCAATGTTAATTTTGTTGTATATAGCGTTTATGAATCTTTTTGCTAATTGGGCTAGCAAGAGAGATCCACACAGCTCTAAGCGCGGTATAGATTGTTGTTTTTTGATAGGTGCAACCTTTGATTTAGCTGCGACTAGAGTGCAGGTTGTAGGTTTGTTAAGGTAGGTTGCTCTTAAGTATAAGCAAGCACCATAAGCTTTGTGTGAAGCATCACAGAATCCTAATAATATTATTTGTGTAGGTATATCTGTAAAATAATATCTAGGTATGTGTATATCTTTCAAGCAGTTTAATTGTTGAACATAGCTCTGCCAGATGACTAGCGAGTCCTTTGAGATCAAAGAATCCCAGTCAATACTTTGTTTCCATATGTCTTGCATCAATATCTTAGCTAGTATAGTAGTAGGCGCTAGGATACCTATAGGATCAAATATCTGAGCTATTTGTGAGAGTATGTTCCTTTTAGTGTAAGGATCAGCACTGTTGTCAGGTATACTGACCTGAAGTGTGTCTTTTGTAGGTAGCCATTGTAAGCCAAGCGTTTTGACGGAAGCTGATGTAAAATTGTATGTTTCTTGTGTAGTTGAGTCTACATTGTCATGTAAAAATTGTATATGTTTTGTGTTTTCTGTAGAACTTGTGCCTACATGTGCTAGAATTTCAGTGTGATTAGATGACCACTTATGTAGTTCAAAACCTGCCTTGCTCAATAAGTCTATAAGTTCAGAACATACTAGTTTACATTGTTCTAGAGTTTGAGATCCAAACAGGTAGTCATCCATGTACCCAGAGCTTTTAATACAGTCAGCTGCCTGCGGGTGTGTATCTGAGTGTGTGTCAGCTAAATGTATCATTGTGCGGCAAGCTAAGTATGGGGCACACTTTGTACCATAGCAGACTCTGTTGATCTCTAGACACTTGAGTGGTTCAGACCTGGAGTCTCTCCATAGGACCCTTTGTAAAGATGTCTGTTGTGAATTTATTTTTATAGCTCTAAACATCTTGACTATGTCACAAGAGAAAGCATATTTGTAAATTCTAAATCTGAAGATAATTTGTAATAGATCATTGTATATGTTTGGACCTTCATACATTATATCATTGAGTGATAGACCAGTAGATGTCTTTGCACTAGCATTGAAGACTGTACGTAATTTTGTTGTGATACTGTCGGGCTTTATGACTGCTAGATGTGGCATGTAGTAAGCGTGTCTATCTGTGGGTGAGGCATCCTCTATATAGTGAGCATGTCGTAACTGTATAAACTCGTGTATGAACGCTTTATACTGTGTGTAGAGATTTGCATCTCTTTGCATTTTAGATTCAAGTGTTAGCAAGCATCTATAAGCTGTGTTGAAGGAATTACCTAGATCCTCTATTCTATCAGCCTGTAGTGGTAGGTCCACTGTGTATCTGCCAGAGCTGTCCTGTGTAGTTGTAGACATGTATAACTCTTCGCAGTGTTTGTCCTCCGGTGAGAGTAGCTTTTTAGGAAGCAGCTCTTCTTGCTCCCAGAATGATTGTAGTATGTCATCTGTTGATGTAGGTGTAGAAAACATGCTAGCGTGCAGAGTGCATTTTGGTGCATGTAGGTGAATATCAGGTAGGTAGGAACCAGAAACAACCCATCCAAATAGTGTTTCAATTAGGAAAGGTAGGCGTGAACCAAGCTGTATGCGCCCAGTTTGCAGTGTAGCATAGAAAACTTCAGCATTAAGCAATAAGTCAATAGAACCTGGTATGAAGAATGTGGGGTCAGCGAGTGATTGAGCTTGTTTGTCTGGTATATGCCATGTTTGTGTATGTACATGCGTGTGAGGTAGTGGCACTGAAATGCTGTCCATAACCAAAAAAGTTTGATTGCTTTGATAGGTGTTGTACCGAGATGCAACATTCGTGTTGACACTTACTTGAGTACGCTCTTGGCTATTGCCTACACCCATTATAAGGCATGATTGCTGATTGACCTTTAGCTTCAGTTGAGTTGCAAGTCTGTGGGTAGCAACATTGACTTCACTTCCTGTGTCCAGTAGTGCTCGGGCAGTGATCCACCGGCCGGAAGCATGTTGAACCCGTACCAGAGCTGTGGAAAGCAACATTTGATATCTGTTAGTGTTTGTCACTAGTACTGTAGATGGTGTAGTGAATGTGTTTGAAAATTGAGTGTGTGTTGGCTGTATAGAACCTTGTATATGTGCTTGTGTACCTGTTGGCAAAGTGTCTGCTGTTGCAAGTATGGAATCGACCGCCTGTTGGCTTTGTGGAGCATTGTATGCCTGTTGGCTGTGTGTAGATGTAATATGATTAACCTGTGGTTGAGGCCTGTCCTCGTGAATGGATGTGTGATGTTTACCTTTGCATTTTAGGCAGTGAAATTTGGAGCACTTATGCCTGAATTTGTAGGGCTGTAAACAGTTATAACACAGTGATTTAGATTTGATCAGTTCAATACGCTTCTGAGTTGTAAGCTCAAGATATGTAGGGCATTTATGCAAAGCATGATTGCTATCGCATAGAATACAAGTTTCTCTGATTGTTGTAGAAGCTACATGAGAGACTTTAACAGTTTGAATTTTATCATTAGATTTGACATCATACATTAACTCGAAGGCTGTTCTGCGTTGATTTAGAAAATCAAGCAGTTCACTCAGCGCAGCAATAGTATTTTCTTTGCGGTTGATCTCCCAAGCGGCTCGGAGTGAATTGTCTAACTTTTGTGTTATTAGAAAAACCAACAATGCATCCCAGTGCTCTACAGGGAGCTGGATGGCTCTCAGGGAGTCTAGACTTTGCTGTAGCAGAACCAAGTACTCTTTGAGGTTATTTCGAGTGATAGTACTAAAGCTAGTGATACTTTTTAAATGAAAGTTTACAATTATAGTTTGATTTTCATACCTCTTAGCTAGGATTTCGAGAGCTTTGGAATAGTTCTCCTCTATGATGAGCAGTGAAGCTATGAGGCCTGCAGCCTCCCCCGTCAGCGCCGTCTTCAGGTACTGCAGCTTGTTCACCACGGGCAGGTCGGTGCTGTCCACGGACGCGTAGAAGATGTTCTTGAACGCTGGCCATTGTCGGATGTCCCCATCGAACTTAGGGAGTTCTAGTTGTGGCAGCTTGACACGTGGTTTGGTGTGGTCGTAGTGCGTACAGTTAAATTGATCCGCGTGGCGTGAAGGTGATGCCGTCGATGCGTGTACTGGCGATCTTGCCGATAAGGCGTTCATCATGCATGCCTTGAGTCCATAGAATCTGTCCTCGAAGGTGCTTCGCTCCACTTCGTGAATGTCTTGTCTGTCCGCGGCGTCTTCGAATGATTCGATTTGTAGCTGTAGTTTCTCGAACTGTTGAAACAATTGTTCTAGATCACCTTGTCGGACTTTGATTTCAATCATGGAGTGTCGATCTGCGTCGAAGTTCTGTAAGTATTTTTCCATCCGAGTAAGTTTGCCTTTGATTGCACTTCTCTTCTGTTTGAGGGTTTGTAGGTTGATTTCGATATCTTCTTCATTTTGAGACATTGTAAATAATTTTCATGTGTTTCGCTGTTGCGTGTATAGAGAAATTTTTGCAGTGCGGTGCGTCGTAGTGGCTGACCGCGTGGCGTGAAGCGGAAGTTCCGAACGTTCTCGACTCCACGATCGAGTATTTTGATTGGCGTCCTGTAGATGACGGTTTTTCCTGTTCGCTGATTGGCCAATTAGTGATGCCGGATGTATAAAATATGTGGCTGTTGCCTTTTTGCGAATGTAGATGTCGCTTTGGTATCGATTTTTGACTGTAGGTACAATACAGCGTCTGACTAATAATTAATTGAATACCTATTTGAATTGGTTCGACTGTTGTCGCTGCTCGCTGCTGGTTCGCCGCCCAAACTCCTGCGTTCTCGTGGTGCGTACGAGCTATGTATGCTGCGTTTTCTTCGCCTCCACCAAACGACGTGCAGAAAAAAAGATGGCGATCCTTGAACGTCGGCTCTCGAAGGACCAGAATGTTTGGGATCTTGATTAAAATCCACTTCTTGTTTAATAATCTTTATTCAGAACACTGTTTACACTGTTGTACACACAAGGTTATATTACATTTTTACCATTTTATTTGATTAATATTAGTAAGAGGCGTGTGCGCTCTGTTCGGGTTGAAGTTAGAAGGGAATAGACAGCCATCTGTCAAGTTCATATTTAGTTTGACAACTATGACATGACGTTGACATTGACAATACTAAACATATCTGTTTAACAAAAATTAATACAATTTCTAAAAAAAGTAGCCTTCGTTCCTCCTTATTAAATCAGCTATCTGCCAGTGAAATTCCCGACAAAATCGCTCAAGCCGTTTCAGAGATTAGCTGGAACAAACAGACATAGATTTAAAAAAAAAAGTTATTTTGGTATATGTATCGTGTATACATCCATTTATGCATTTAGTAAAAAGCGGTTATTTTAATATTACAAAAAAAACTTTCCTATTTCATTTATTTGTAAGTATAGATGAGTACTTAGATTTTTTCGTTATTTTAGGTCTTCGTCCTTCTAGTATCCTTAGGTCCAAACTTGCACCTATCATTTTGGTACATCAGGCTCCGTTGTGTAGTACCTGCCGCCTCGTCTCATTGAATGGAGGCAAAACGCTTTAAAAGATTGTGTATTATTTTGCAACAAAATGATACAAATGTAAACAAGGCTGTCGGTTCTAAAATTCATGGTCGTTAATCGTTCATAAATGCGTGCACTGACTGAACAGTCGACCTGTTGTGTAAAATCTCACCGTGAACACCTAGCTGAAATGAACTTGAAGTGAGTTTGAAGCGAGCTTGAAGTGAGCTGCCATTCCAGCTGAGGTAAGGACTGACACAAATGACAGCTCATTTCACGTAAGCTACGTGCTCTGATCGGACAGGTACACTCAATCTGTGAGATTATTTCCTCAGAAGACCGTTTCTCACACCAATCTACATGGTTTTCACATATTCAGACCTTAGTCTGGACTTTGAAAGAGGCTGTGGCCTCTGAGTTTATGTTGCCCTTCTTCTCTGAGTAGTCAGATAGGAAATACTGACCTCATCTTGTTTTTAAAGTGGTTGTACAAACCTGCTTCATCATCTGCCTAGCCTTTTCCCAACTATGTTGGGGTCGGCTTCCAGTCTAACCGGATGCAGCTGAATACCAGTATTTTACATGGAGCGATTGCCTATCTGACCTCCAAAACCCAGTTACTGGGTAATACGATACCCCTTGGTCAGACTTATTGTCAGACTTTCGGACTTCTGACGACCCGTAACGACTGTCAAAGATCCACAAATGACAGCCGGGACCAACGGCTTAACATCCACGGACCAACCGCGGCAAGCGTAGCTTAACCTGATCGATCGACCCGCGCAGCTATTGTTACTTAGCCACAAGCTCCTCACTTAGCCACAAACTCTTCCTTGTACAAACCTGCTTACATAAATAAAATCATTTGTTATTTATTACAGCCATAGATCTTCCATCATTGAAAAACAAATAGCTAGTCGGGCTATCAGCTGTTCAGCCTGTGTCTTGTCTGTTCAAAGCCGGGCAACTAGGTATCGGTTGTTTTTTTTTCAATGCATGTACACTTTCTGCCTTTATCTTGGACATTACTAACATCGGTGAAGGAAAAACGTCATGATGAACCTAGACTCATCTATACTATCAATCATTTCAGCCGAAAGACGTCCACTGCTGGACATAAGCCAGCCGGTATTTAGAATTTGTAGAATTACCTACAGCTGGGAGGCCTATAGAGGGTATAGGTCTCCCCTTTTTTTGCCTTACTTCATACGTCCCTCACCCAGGTGTAATATATGACTTTTTCACGTGAGCAGTAAGTGCCCCATAAACATTATTACATTTTGAACTCTGTATTATTTTATCTATCTGGTACACTTTATTTCAGGCAGGGATGACCTAATTTTTGGTCAGAGACGTCAAAGCATTTTCCTTCCACAATAATGCATTTCCTTAACATTATAATGGAACATAATAAACGTTGGTGTACAAAACACACTTCCCTTTCACATGCCCTGAGTTGGGTAACAAAGAACTCTATTGTAATCTCAAACTCTTTTATACTTAATCCGGAAAGTTTTCTATAACATAATGTACGGGTTCTGAAAACAATGTTAAGTGGACATCATGACATGAGCTTGTACCATGGTTTCAGAAAAATTACAGCGTTGGTATTTTTCGTCACTATTTTAAAAATAACCGCTGTCAAAATATCGTTTATCAAAAAATCTTTTTTCAGTGCCATACGTCATTTTGATCTCTGTGATTGCTTTCCATCGTTTACCTGCTGAGTATTCAGTGGAACTCATACTTTATACCTACTGGTTTGTGTTTACAGGTTAATGGGTGAACATCATCATCTTCTGTCGTTCTCACACCGACCTCGGGAAGCGTAGCTTAACTTGATTGATCGGTCGTGCGACTATAATTACTGAACCACGAGCCCCTCTGAAAACTGAGATGTCCCGACAAGCCATTTGACTCGCAACGAAAAGCAAAAGTCTATTAGTCTAATCATGACATACCTATATGTTTTACAAAGGTTTGCACAATGAGTGCTCACGTTGATCACTTTTGGACTTTCTCAAGTTAAACTTGTGACTGTAATGTATATATATGTAACTGCTTATTTTAATTAAAAAGGTTTACTCACACTTTCTATAATATTGAACTGTATATTTGAGGAAAACTCGGTAGGTCAAATCAAATCAAATTAAATTCATTTATTTAGCTTACACAAGGTTCATTATACAAAGTGGTTTTACATGGTATGAAATTTACAATAACAAAGGACACACAGATTGAGCAGCGGGTCCGAAACTAGGCACAGCCTGTATCTTGGTGACCCAAACAGTACACAAAGTTAGTAATTCTGCTAGCGCAAGATTGTTGACAAAGACAGAAGACAAATAAAATAAATGACACAACTTGTTAGATACCTACAAGACAGTTAAAGTGAGTAAGTGTGTGGTGTAAGTGTTTAAGTGTGAGTGAGGGTATACGTCCCAACTCATTTAATACTCCGAAATCATTGAATAATCCGAACTGACTAGAAGCCGGCGGTGTGCTGTCAATTTCTAGAACGGTCGATGCTGACGAAGCATTATTATCCGCGTTTACTAATACAAAGAAGAGATGTAACAGAAAATTCCACCCGAATGCGCCATTACTGTAACGGTCTGAATTAGAACGTTAATTTTGAATTTTACAACAATTCCATGTCTTAAAATCTTGTCCGAATGCATTTACCTACCTTATTCGACAAAAACCTACCATCGTAGGTTTTTGTCGAATAAGAACTAAAGAAAAATCTCGAGAGCCACGAAATAAAGCCATAATGAACAAGGAGATTTAATAAAATGGCTAACAAAACTGGCCTAAAAGTGCCAAAAATATGTAAATGGCCTGTCAAAACTTCTTCATGTTAATTCTATTGTTGTATTAAAAGTCTGTCATTCTATTCTGCTGATAAATTAAGTTAGAAATCCTTGTAGGCAATGCCATTTAAATATTTAGTCAGTGGAATGTTAACACAAAGGTCGTTAAGTGTCGTAGGACCTGACTGGGGCGAAGCCACTTTGTCTTTTATACACTTGGCAAAAAAAAAAAAAATCATCACGAGACTTTTACTATAGTGCGAGATCCCAAAGCTTTCTGACATAACTTATTTTTACAATGAAGCCTTTTTTTTTTTTTGGGTGGGAAATCATCAAATGACTTCTCCTGCTGAGTAGAGCAGGAGGGCGTGTCAGACTTTTACTGAATAAAACCCACCCGTGTTCCCTCAGTAGCCCGTATGCCAGGGGCCGTGGTATCTCTTTCGAACAAACCCGCACCCCTGGCAGGCATCGGCCCTTGCGGACCCCACCTGTGGTTGCTGACATCTTTGACGGCGCGCGTGTGGAACACAACGCGCCGTCCCGTCTACCACTTTTCGGCCGCAGAGGATAGGGAGAGCGGCTGACGCTATACCGACACTCCTCTTCCCCTGCGGCCCCACCGCCATCAAACGGTGGCGGCCCCGTCCAGGCCACGGAAGGGAAGAGCGCTGCTCAGAAGCACCGGCACTCCTCCTGTACCGCAGCCCGTAACCCTCAGCCGCGATGCCTCCCATTCGACATCGCGGCCCACCTCAGTTGCGGTGCACCTCACCGCAACCTACTTTTTGGCCGCTACGTCAATGAATTGAAGGCAAAAGCCCTGACGAGCGGCCCCACCGTTGGGTTCCTCTTGGCTTCACCGTGGGTGGGAGACCACGGTTACTAAGCCCCCCCGCAACGACAATGCGGGAACCCACTCGGGGGGGACAATGAAGCCTTAGGTTCTGATTAGTGGCCTCATGTACTTTTAATACCTTGTTTGTGGAGTTCGCTCAGTGACATCTAAAATAGTACATTATGGTACAAGTGTGTAACGTTGGTGATTATCGTCCTCGGCTCTCTTAAGACCCGAGCCGTCAGGCGAGGACGATAATCATCAATACACACGTGTATCATACGACGTTTTTCAACACACTTGCGAAGAAAATAATACTAAATCATCATCATCATCATCATCATCCATCATCATCATCCATCATCATCCATCGTCATCCATCATCATCCATCACCATCCATCATCATCATCCATCATCATCCATCATCATTCATCGTCATCCATCATCATCTATCATCATCCATCATCACTCATCATCACCCATCATCATCCAGCATCATCCATCATCATCATCCATCATCATCATCCATCATCATCCATCGTCATCCATCATCATCCATCGTCATCCATCATCATCCATCGTCATCCATCATCATCTATCATCATCCATCATCACTCATCATCACCCATCATCATCCAGCATCATCCATCATCATCCATCGTCATCCATCATCATCCATCATCATCCATCATCATCCATCGTCATCCATCATAATCCATCGTCATCCATCGTCATCCATCATCATCCAGCATCATCCATCATCATCATTCATCATCATTCATCGTCATCCATCATCATCCATCATCATCATCCAGCATCATCCATCATCATCCAGCATCATCAATCATCATCATCATCATCGTTTTTAAGAACAAAGCAACTCAAACAAAAAACAACCTATAACTCACTAAGAACAAAGCAACTCAACCAATTCTATAACTCACTAGTGAATAATAGTAATGAAAAAGTCACAGTTTGATAATAGGTGTCATTATGTGCCTAACTGTAGTGAAATTAGAGTCATTTTATGAGCAAGTGTGTTGAAAATAAGTGTTACGTTACTTAAATTTACATGGCTGATTTTATTAGGTATTTATTTTATAGAATATTACTCTGAAGTATTCCGTACGTTATCGGCGTCCTGTGGAATGAGCGGCATCATGAGCCGAGTACGTGATCGGCTGTCAAAGTAGTTCATTTAGTTTTTGTAGAGTTTTCAAGCGTCTGACAAAAGTTCCGGTCCATGGAAAGCGTCTGATACTTTTGCTATTACTTCAGTCAGAAGACACTTTGCCGATAGGATTCTTCGCCGACAGGGCTCATCAGGTAGGTAATAGGTTAAGTTAGGTGAGAATTGTGACCAACCGCGCGCGAGCGGAGCGATCGAAGCGAGCGGTACCGCGGCAGTGGCCGCCGAGCGCTACTTTCATGTTAGTGGCAGTTTCTTGACTTTTTAGTAATAGCGCAGGGGCAAGTCTTGTCGGTGTTCAGTCGGTCGGCGTAGTGTCTTTCGGCGTTTAGTCGTACACTCTTGTCAAAGTAAGGAAAAATAATTATTAGCCGTTTAGTTTTATCTAGAACCAGCTGCTGCCTGCAGCTTCCCCTGCGCGAGGTACTGTAAAATCCCTCGGGAACGTGCTACCGGGCAGTACCGGGACAAAAAGCCTATGTTTCTTATAACATCACCTTATATTATCAGCTATGTGCAAGTGAAAGTCCCGTCAAAAATATATGCATTGTTTAAAAATATTTGCTCATAAGTGCATTTAGTAAGAAACTTTTAGTTTGACTTTACAAACAGACACTTCATTACTTGTTATTCAATCACTGTCTGACACTTAAGTAGGTACTGGAAAATAATTAAATATTAAACATTTTTTTTTCCTTTTTTTAAAATCATCGGCTATCAAAGAGAGTTTATGATCCGATGCTCTTTTGTGCTTCAGTCAAAGTCCACTCACAGTCAATTATTCGATGTGCTCTTTGATAGATAAAGGCCGAAAAGTTTGAAAGTCTTTGTACCTATTTTAGTCTTTACTTTTGTGAGAAAAGCGCTTTCATATTGACAAGTTGGATGTTGTCGGTTATAGTATCTTGAGCTTTGTACATTAAAAATAAAGCTTATTTCTTATTGCTCTCTTTTTAGGGTTCCGTAGCCAAATGACAAAAAACGGAACCCTTATGAATTCGTCATGTCTGTCTGTCTATCTGTCCGTCCGTATGTCACACCCACTTTTTTCCGAAATTATAAGAACTATGGTGTTGATACTTGGTAAGTAGACGTATTCTGTAAACCGCTTGAAGATTTTCACACAAAAATAGAAAAAAACAACAATAAATTACAAAAAATACTTAGAACTGAAACTCGAAAAAAAAAAATTCATCTAACCCATACGTGTGGGCGTGTTTTTTTTTTTTTTTTGGTGGGAAATCTTCAAATGACTTCTCCTGCTGAGTAGAGCAGGAGGGCGTGTCAGACTTTTACTGACTAAAACCCACCCGTGTTCCCTCAGTAGCCCGTATGCCAGGGGCTGTGGTATCTCTTTCGAACAAACCCGCACCCCTGGCAGGCATCGGCCCTTGCGGACCCCACCTGTGGTTGCTGACATCTTTGACGGCGCGCGTGTGGAACACAACGCGCCGTTCCGTCTACCACTTTTCGGCTGCAGGGGATAGGGAGAGCGGCTGACGCTATACCGACACTCCACTTCGCCTGCGGCCCCACCGCGTCCGCCATCAAACGGTGGCGGCCCCGTCCAGGCCACGGAAGGGAAGATCGCTGCTCAGAAGCACCGGCACTCCTCCTCTACCGCAGCCCGTAACCCTCAGCCGCGATGCCTCCCATTCGATATCGCGGCCCACCTCAGTTGCGGTGCACCTCACCGCAACCTACTTTTTGGCCGCTACGTCGTTGGCTTTGAGGCAAAAGCCCTGACGAGCGGCCCCACCTTTGGGTTCCTCTTGGCTTCACCGTGGCCGGAATCCACGGTTACTGAGCCCCCCCGCAACGATAATGCGGGAACCCATTCGGGTGGGGGGGGATGTTACCATTGAATACCAACTTGGTTACTAGTCAGTTCAAACTACGCTGTTTGAATTTATTCAGCAATTCAGCATGTCACCCACAAACTGTTTGCATAGTCCAGCTAAGCATTAAGTGTTCGCCTAGACCGCTTACCGAAGCTAAAAGCTACTACAAGGTACAATACAATATGAACAATACGTAAGTTGCGTTTAAACAAAGTCTTGGTACAAATAGGTACCCTTTGTTATATTTCAGCAAACTTATAAGCTTTTGCTCCAAAGTTTTGAAGGATTATCAGCGATATTAATTGTTTGAAATGTTTTTCTATTGATTAAATTGAATTTCGATTTATGCTTTATTGTTTTAAGATTTGAACTTAAGTTTATAGTTGATCGAATTGTGATGCTTAAAATGTTTTAAAAGGTTATTGAAGACTTAGAAAATATTAATTACTAGCTGTGCCCGCGACTTCGTCCGCGCGGAACAGTTATTTTTTATTTATCTGTTTAACAAAAATTAATACAATTTCTAAAAAAAGTAGCCTTCGTTCCTCCTTATTAAATCAGCTATCTGCCAGTGAAATTCCCGACAAAATCGCTCAAGCCGTTTCAGAGATTAGCTGGAACAAACAGACATAGATTTTAAAAAAAAAGTTATTTTGGTATATGTATCGTGTATACATCCATTTATGCATTTAGTAAAAAGCGGTTATTTTAATATTACAAAAAAACTTTCCTATTTCATTTATTTGTAAGTATAGATGAGTACTTAGATTTTTTCGTTATTTTAGGTCTTCGTCCTTCTAGTATCCTTAGGTCCAAACTTGCACCTATCATTTTGGTACATCAGGCTCCGTTGTGTAGTACCTGCCGCCTCGTCTCATTGAATGGAGGCAAAACGCTTTAAAAGATTGTGTATTATTTTGCAACAAAATGATACAAATGTAAACAAGGCTGTCGGTTCTAAAATTCATGGTCGTTAATCGTTCATAAATGCGTGCACTGACTGAACAGTCGACCTGTTGTGTAAAATCTCACCGTGAACACCTAGCTGAAATGAACTTGAAGTGAGTTTGAAGCGAGCTTGAAGTGAGCTGCCATTCCAGCTGAGGTAAGGACTGACACAAATGACAGCTCATTTCACGTAAGCTACATGCTCTGATCGGACAGGTACACTCAATCTGTGAGATTATTTCCTCAGAAGACCGTTTCTCACACCAATCTACATGGTTTTCACATATTCAGACCTTAGTCTGGACTTTGAAAGAGGCTGTGGCCTCTGAGTTTATGTTGCCCTTCTTCTCTGAGTAGTCAGATAGGAAATACTGACCTCATCTTGTTTTTAAAGTGGTTGTACAAACCTGCTTCATCATCTGCCTAGCCTTTTCCCAACTATGTTGGGGTCGGCTTCCAGTCTAACCGGATGCAGCTGAATACCAGTATTTTACATGGAGCGATTGCCTATCTGACCTCCAAAACCCAGTTACTGGGTAATACGATACCCCTTGGTCAGACTTATTGTCAGACTTTCGGACTTCTGACGACCCGTAACGACTGTCAAAGATCCACAAATGACAGCCGGGACCAACGGCATAACATGCTTTCCGAGGCACGGAGGGGTCTTGGTATGTAAAGATGGTAACCCATCCACGGACCAACCGCGGCAAGCGTAGCTTAACCTGATCGATCGACCCGCGCAGCTATTGTTACTTAGCCACAAGCTCCTCACTTAGCCACAAGCTCTTCCTTGTACAAACCTGCTTACATAAATAAAATCATTTGTTATTTATTACAGCCATAGATCATCCATCATTGAAAAACAAATAAGTAGCTAGTCGGGCTATCAGCTGTTCAGCCTGTGTCTTGTCTGTTCAAAGCCGGGCAACTAGGTATCGGTTGTTTTTTTTCAATGCATGTACACTTTCTGCCTTTATCTTGGACATTACTAACATCGGTGAAGGAAAAACGTCATGATGAACCCAGACTCATCTATACCATCAATCATTTCAGCCGAAAGACGTCCACTGCTGGACATAAGCCAGCCGGTATTTAGAATTTGTAGAATTAATTATTTGTAGAACTCTGTATTATTTTATCTATCTGGTACACTTTATTTAAGGCAGGGCATGACCTAATTTTTGGCCAGAGACGTCAAAGCATTTTCCTTCCACAATAATGCATTTCCTTAACATTATAATGGAACATAATAAACGTTGGTGTACAAAACACACTTCCCTTTCACATGCCCTGAGTTGGGTAACAAAGAACTCTATTGTAATCTCAAACTCTTTTATACTTAATCCGGAAAGTTTTCTATAACATAATGTACGGGTTCTGAAAACAATGTTAAGTGGACATCATGACATGAGCTTTTACCATGGTTTCAGTAAATTTATTACAGCGTTGGTATTTTTCGTCACTATTTAAAAAATAACCGCTGTCAAAATATCGGATACCAAACAATCTTTTTTCAGTGCCATACATCATTTTGATGTCTGTGATTACTTTCCACCGTTTACCTTTAAGTTATTGTTGTTGAGTATTCAGTGGAACTCATACTTTATACCTACTGGTTTGTGTTTACAGGTTAATGGGTGAACATCATCATCTTCTGTCGTTCTCACACCGACCTCGGGAAGCGTAGCTTAACTTGATTGATCGGTCGTGCGACTATAATTACTGAACCACGAGCCCCTCTGAAAACTGAGATGTCCCGACAAGCCATTTGACTCGCAACGAAAAGCAAAAGTCTATTAGTCTAATCATGACATATATGTTTTACAAAGGTTTGCACAATGAGTGCTCACGTTGATCACTTTTGGACTTTCTCAAGTTAAACTTGACTGTAATGTGTGTATAAGTAACTGCATATTTTAATTTAAAAAAGTTTTACTCACACTTTCTATAATATTGAACTGTATATTTGAGGAAAACTCGGTAGGTCAAATCAAATCAAATTAAATTCATTTATTTAGCTTACACAAGGTTCAATATACAAAGTGGTTTTACATGGTATGAAATTTACAATAACAAAGGACACACAGATTGAGCAGCGGGTCCGAAACTAGGCACAGCCTGTATCTTGGTGACCCAAACAGTACACACAGTTAGTAATTCTGCTAGCGCAAGATTGTTGACAAAGACAGAAGACAAATAAAATAAATGACACAACTTGTTAGATACCTACAAGACAGTTAAAGTGAGTAATTGTGTGGTGTAAGTGTTTAAGTATGAGTGAGGGTATATGTCCCAACTCATTTAATACTCCGAAATCATTGAATAATCCGAACTGACTAGAAGCCGGCGGTGTGCTGTCAATTTCTAGAACGGTCGATGCTGACGAAGCATTATTATCCGCGTTTACTAATACAAAGAAGAGATGTAACAGAAAATTCCACCCGAATGCGCCATTACTGTAACGGTCTGAATTAGAACGTTAATTTTGAATTTTACAACAATTCCATGTCTTAAAATCTTGTCCGAATGCATTTACCTACCTTATTCGACAAAAACCTACCATCGTAGGTTTTTGTCGAATAAGAACTAAAGAAAAATCTCGAGTGCCACGAAATAAAGCCATAATGAACAAGGAAATTTAATAAAATGGCTAACAAAACTGGCCTAAAAGTGCCAAAAATATGTAAATGGCCTGTCAAAACTTCTTCATGTTAATTCTATTGTTGTATTAAAAGTCTGTCATTCTATTCTGCTGATAAATTAAGTTAGAAATCCTTGTAGGCAATGCCATTTAAATATTTAGTCAGTGGAATGTTAACACAAAGGTCGTTAAGTGTCGTAGGACCTGAATGGGGCGAAGCCACTTTGTCTTTTATACACTTGGCAAAAAAAATAATATCATCACGAGACTTTTACTATAGTGCGAGATCCCAAAGCTTTCTGACATAACTTATTTTCACAAAGAAGCCTTAGGTTCTGATTAGTGGCCTCATGTACTTTTAATACCTTGTTTGTGGAGTTCGCTCAGTGACACCTAAAAATAAGTGTTACGTTACTTAAATTTACATGGCTGATTTTATTAGGTATTTATTTTATAGAATATTACTCTGAAGTATTCCGTACGTTATCGGCGTCCTGTGGAATGAGCGGCATCATGAGCCGAGTACGTGATCGGCTGTCAAAGTAGTTCATTTAGTTTTTGTAGAGTTTTCAAGCGTCTGACAAAAGTTCCGGTCCATGGAAAGCGTCTGATACTTTTGTTATAACTTCGAGAGGACACTTAGTCGAAAGGATTCTTCGCCGACAGGGCTCATCAGGTAGGTATTAAGTTAAGTTAGGTTAGAATTGTGACCCGGGGATCGCGGAAGTCTCAATAGTTCCCGTGATCCCCGGTGTAAGTGAGAGACGGAACACCGGGGTGGTTTTAGTCACTAAGACTCTGACAGACCCCTCCGCCCTCCCGGGGGCGGAGGACATCCATGAGGATTTTCCCCCGTCATCAAAAAAAAAAAGGTTGGAATTGTGACCTACCGAGCACGAGCCAGTGATCGAAGCGAGCAGTACCGCGGCAGTGGCCGGCGAGCGCTACTTTCATGTTAGTGGCAGTAACTTGACTTTTTAATAATAGCGCAGGGATGAGCCCTGTCGGCAAAGAGTACTGTCGAAGTAAAGTCTTGTCGGTGTTCAGTCGGTCGCGTAGTGTCTTTCGGCGTTTAGTCGTACACTCTTGTCAAAGTAAGGAAAAATAATTATTCGCCGTTTAGTTTTATCTAGAACCAGCAGCTTCCCCTGCGCGAGGTACTGTAAAATCCCTCGGGAACGTGCTACCGGGCAGTACCGGGATAAAAAGCCTATGTTTCTTATAACATCACCTTATATTATCAGCTATGTGCAAGTGAAAGTCCCGTCAAAAATATATGCATTGTTTAAAAATATTTGCCCATAAGTGCATTTAGTAAGAAACTTTTATTTTGACTTTACAAACAGACACTTCAATTTTATAAATCTCTATACTTAGATGTATAGATGGAACAAAAGTAATTGCCGTCATTACTTGTTATTCAATCACTGTCTGACACTTAAGTAGGTACTGGAAAATAATTAAATATAAAACATTTTTTTTTCCTTTATTTAAAATCATCGGCTATCAAAGAGATTTCATGATCCGATGCTCTTTTGTGCTTCAGTCAAAGTCCACTCACAGTCAATTATTGGATGTGCTCTTTGAAAGATAAAGGCCGAAAAGTTTGAAAGTCTTTGTACCTATTTTAGTCTTTACTTTTGTGAGAAAAGCGCTTTTATGTTGACAAGTTGGATGTTGTCGGTTATAGTATCTTGAGCTTTGTTCATTAAAAATAAAGGTTATTTCTTATTGCTCTCTTTTTAGGGTTCCGTAGCTAAATAGAAAAAAACGGAACCCTTATGGATTCGTCATGTCTGTCTGTCTGTCTGTCCGTCCGTATGTCACAGCCACTTTTTTCCGAAACTATAAGAACTATGGTGTTGATACTTGGTAAGTAGATGTATTCTGTGAACCGCTTTAAGATTTTCACACAAAAATAGAAAAAAAAAAAAACAATAAATTTTGGGGGTCCCCATACTTAGAACTGAAGCTCGAAAAAAATAAATTTCATCTAACCCATACGTGTGGGCGTGTGGGGTATCTATGGATAGGTCTTCAAAAATGATATTGAAGTTTCTAATAATTTGATTTGATAATATAATTTTTTTAAACTGAATAGACACTTCCAAAGTAGTAAAATGTGTCCCTGTAACTTCTAAAATAAGAGAATGATAAAACTAAAAAATATATATGATGTACATTACCATGTAAACTTCTATCGAAAATTGGTTTGAACGAGATCTAGTAAGTAGTTTTTTTTAATACGTCATAAATCGTATTATGTTTCTTGCTGCTACGGAACCCTTCATGGGCGAGACCGACTCGTACTAGGCCGCTTTTTTTATTTGCTAAATCCTGCCATTGTCTCACCGTCTGCGTCTGTGTCTTTTCAATTAATATTAATGTAAAGGCACAAAAGTATATAAGTTTATCTATTGTGCCTATACTATGGCATTTTGAGAGAGTATACAATTTATTTATTTTAATTAATTACTAAATGGGTCTGCTCGTTACCTCGATCACGCCTGATGGAAAACAAATACTTTCGATCAGTGAACAATTTCGTTTAGAAGTACACACGGCTACACATCAAGCTATACATTTCCAGTTTACGCTGATTTCGCACTTTACGGAAATCCTATACAATGCGAGATCAGCTTATACTGGAAATGTATAGTTTGATGTGTAGGTAGCCGTGTATACCTCAAACCATTGAGTGGAAATACCGGGAAGGGACGCCTTATTGGTGCTGTTGTAACGTACCAGGGTGGTGTTCTGTAATTTCTGCCTATCTTCATGGAAACAAGGCGTGAGTATATGTATACTATGTCGGTATCTCTATCGATTATCAATACCGGAAAACCGCAATTATAATTATAATAATTCTCGGAATGCATTGATCAGTGACACAGGATATTGATAATAATTTATATCTACCCACATTCTGTACCTATTAAATAAATTACGTAAAAAATCATCAACTAGGACTTATTGTATCGAATTTCTTGTACAGACCACACACCTAACTAACACACCAAGCTACTCCAAGCTGTCAAATTTCTTTGATAGATTTTCATCTTTATACCATAAGCATAAGGTTCATGTTCAAGTGGGAAAAGACAGTTTGGGGTGCTTGATGTGCTGGCGTCTGTATGTTATTCTCTAATGCTTGGTTCCTATGAACAAAACCGAGTCGTTTCGCTTACCAATAGTAGTTTTTTTTTTTTGCCAAACTGTGTATGTAAATAGATTCCTAAGCTAATTTTGATGTGATAACTACTTCCATATGGGAGGGTCTACTATGCCAAGCTATGAGGTGTTTGCTTTGTTACTGATAAAGATACGAGAGTCTTAATTTTGGCCAATAACAGTCCATAAGGCCAATAACGGCCATTAAGGATCTGACTCTATGGTATGGGCAATTCACTTTTAAAACAAAATATAACGCCTTTACTTCTAAAGGGTTAGACAGAAGTGCACATATAGGACAACTAAACTTCTCCAATTATGTTTAAGTCCCGTGAAATCGAAGGCCAGACTATGGTCGTCAACCGAGTGTACGACTAAACGACAATGCCCGTCATGACATGACAGACTGAACACCGACAAAACTTTACTTTGACGGGACTCTTCGCCGGGCTCATCCTTGCGCTATTGCTAAATAGTCAAGTAACTGCCAGTAACATGGAAGTACCGCTCGCCGGCCGCTGCCACGGCACCGCTCGTTGCGCTCGCTCGGGTCGTGTACGGTTGTTCGCAATTATAACCTAACCTATTACCTTCCTGATGAGCCCTGTCGGTGAAGAGTCCTGTCGGCGAAGAGTCCCGTCGAAGTAAAGTCTTGTCGGTGTTCAGTCTGTCGGCGTAGTGTCTGTCGGCGTTTAGTCATACACTGCAATCTACGGGGCACAAATCGAGACGCCGGCGCTGGTTGATACTGTGAAATTCCTGATAGAAAAATACAATAACACTTTCACCTACCTGGGAATCCCAGGTAACCCGGAACCTCATACTTAGGGGTAGTGCTTGCGACCACTAGAGCAATGGGGCAGTCAAGTTAAGAATCCTACTATCCTACGAATAATTTAAATAAGAAAGTTTTGAAATGAAATGTGCATTTTTTATAACCTAGATTAACACATAGGATACTTTTATCCCGGTGATACGTTCCCGTGAAATAATTTTAGACCTCCACGCGGGCGATGCTGCTGGCAAAAGCTCATCAATAAAGAAAAGAACATTAAAAGTTAAACTATTAAGAGTATTTGTTTACTGATGCCTCGTAGGTCGAGTGGTGACAAGTTTGGTCTACTGCTGAGCATGAGGTATTAGATTTTATGTCCTGGTGAGAGAATTGTTATTGGCTTTTCCATCTCGAATTTCTCAGTAACAGCGCAGAGTCTGGATGGGCTTTACTGCTTGATTTCGAATGTCATACGCCCGATGGCTAATTACCCGAAGTCATCAGATCGAACGTCCAAATTGCCGAATTCCATAGCATCGATATTCCACAATTTCGAATAGCCATAAGATCGCCCGGCCGGTTCGCCGAAAAGCCATTGCAACGGTAGTCCTATCCATCGAATCTTTATTGGCTTGACGTGCCAGTAAGTCAAAAGCACATAAAATATTCAAGAAGAATATAAAAAGGCTCGTAAAATGGGATAAAAAACAATCCAAACCAGAGATTGGTTTGTATTTTAACCACATCAACAACGCCTCGTCGGGCGGCTGGTGCGGGTGGGGCCGGATTTGGCGGAGAGCCAGTTTGGTTTCCGCAAGGGGCGCTCCACGGTGGATGCCATCATGCGCGTGCGAGCCCTCACGACGGGGGATGCTGTGGCCCGGGGTGGGGTCGTCTTGGCGGTGTCATTAGACATCGCCAATGCCTTCAACACCCTGCCCTGGAGTTGCATAAGGGAGGCACTCCGGTATCACCGGATGCCAACCTACCTCTGTCGTGTGGTCCCGGACCCCGGTCACCTCGGAGAGTGGAACCGGCGAGAGATGTCGTGCGGTGTCCCACAGGGATCTGTCCTGGGGCCGCATCTGTGGGACATCGGGTACGACTGGGTGCTGCGCGCCGACCTCCCTGGCGGCGGCAGTGTAGTTTGCTACGCTGACGACACGCTGGTCCTGGCGCAAGGGAGGTCGTACCAGGCGGCGGCCGACTTACCGACACAAGGGGTTGCGACAATCGTCGATAGGATCCGGCAACTGGGACTCGAGGTGGCATTGCACAAGTCCGAGGCCATGTGGTTTCATGGTCCTCGGAATGCGCCACCGACGGGTTCCCAGATAACGGTGGGAGGGGTTCACATCGGCGTCGAGTCGACCATGAAGTACCTGGGACTCGTCCTCGACAGCCGGTGGAACTTCGTGGAGCATTTCCGCCGTTTGGCTCCCAGACTGGAGCGGGCCGGGGCTGCGTTGAAGCGGCTCTTGCCCAATCTAGGGGGGCCAAACGCCTCCTGCCGGAGGCTCTACGCGGGGATCGTGCGGTCCATGGCCCTATACGGGGCGCCGGTGTGGGCGCCTACATTGAGGCGCCAACCAGCTCGCAAGCTGAGGGCGTCCCATAGGGTCATGGCGATCAGGATGATCCGAGGATATCGCATGATCTCCGGCGAGGCGGCGGGCCTCCTTGCCGGATTACCGCCATGGGATCTGGAGGCAAAGGTCCTCGCGCAAATATGGGAGTGGCGCGAGGAGGCCAAACGCCGGGGCGTAACTCCGCTGCCGCAGGAAATCGCGGCACAGCGGACAGAGCTCCGGCGGGATCTCATGGCGACATGGAGAGAGCGATTGTCGCAACCCAGTGCTGGGCACGCCACGATTGCGGCGGTAAGTCCCCTCTTTGAGGAGTGGTTCGAGAGGCGGCATGGCGTCCTCACCTTCCGCCTGACGCAGGTCCTCACCGGACACGGTTGTTTCGGGAGGTTCCTGTTTCGGATATAGGGCGGGAGGAAACGCCCGGGTGTTTCCACTGCGAAGATCGCCCTGAGGACACGGTGGAGCACACGGTGGCGGTCTGCCCTGCTTGGGCGGAGCACCGCCGTGTCCTCGTGGAGGCGATCGGCGGCGGCGATCTCTCGCGTCCGGCCCTGGTACAGGCCATGGTACGGAGCGAGAGGGCATGGGGAGCCGTCACCTCCTTCATGGTGATGCTCGTGAAGAGGGAGGCGGCGCACGTGAGGGAGAGGCAGCATATGCGCCCTCGCGACCCCAGCCGCCGCAGGATACGGAGACGCCCTGGGCGTCGGGAATCCCAGGCCGATTTCCGGCCACCGTAGGCATGGGCTTGCGGACGGCGAGTAATGGGTAGCTCGCTGTCCGGTAAGGACCAAGCCCAAGTCGACGGCGCGTTGTGTTCCACGCGCGCCTCAAAGAGATGTCAGCACAAAAATGATGGGGCCCGCAAGGGCCGATGCCTGTCAGGGGTGCGGGTTCGTTTGAAAGAGATACCACAGCCCCTGGCATACGGGCTAATGAAGGAACACGGGTGGGTTTTAGTCAGTAAAAGTCTGACACGCCCTCCTGCTCCACCCAGAGCGGGAGAAGTTATTTGATGATTTCCCACCCAAAAAAAAAAAAAAAAAAAAAAACCACATCAACAACACTAACACAACACTAATCAACATTACTAAGAAATTTTGAAAAAGTTATTTTAGTTAGTTTAAATGTTAGAAATAGATGAGTAATAAGCAGTCGTACCTATTGAGACCAGTAGTGGGCCCGCGTGGTGGATCCCGGCCCGCTCTCTCTCACAGAGAAGAGGCCTGTGTCCCAGCAGTGGGAATATTATAGGCTGATTATATCCCATTTTACATTCCTTTTTATTCTTCTTGAATATTTTGTGTAGAATAGCTTTAGACTGACTGGCACGTCGAGCCAATAGACATTCGATGGATGAGACTACCGTTGCAATAGCTATTCGGCGAAACGGACGCTCGATCTTATGGCTATTCGAAATTGTGGAATATCGATGTTTTGGAATTTCGGAAATTCGGACGTTTGATCAGATGACTTCGGGGAATTAGCCATCGGGCGTATGATATTCGAAATCAAGCAGTAAACCCGTCTGGATGTGTGCCCGCACTTAAACATAATATTGTCGAAATGTACGTGAACTTAGCACACCTCTGCCTTACCCTTCGCGAAATAGAGTCGTTATGATACGTTATTTACTGAATGATTCTTGAGCTATTTTATTATAATAATATTCGGAAAACGGGACTATAACGAAGCTTTAAGTACTAGATCGTTATTCCTGAATAGAATTTGCAAAACAAGAGTTTTTCTTAGAAGAATACTGCTTTAAATATTATTTGTGCCAGTAAATTTAAATGTTGAGGTCATTGTGATATTGAAGAGTTACGAAATTTTGTACGGGACTTCGGTTTTCCCCACTAGGAAACTACTGTTGTTGACAAATAATAATTTATTAAAGTAATCGTGCATTTTTCCTGTAAGGTGCTCGGGCAAGATCATTTCGAAGATGATTTAATACCTATTGGCATGATTTTAATGTATAGGTATTAAATGCATTATAAATATGGATACTTATTGAGCATACATTTTAGTACAAAATACCATTGTGCAATTCACATAACTAGTGGTCTGCCAGGGGTGCGGGTTGTTCGAAAGAGATACCGTGGCTCTTGGCACACAGGCAACTGAGGGCACGGGTATTTTTTTTTTGGGTGGGAAATCAAATAACTTCTCCACTCTGGGTGGAGCAGGAGGGCGTGTCAGACTGTTACTGACTAAAACCCACCCGTGTTCCCTCAGTAGCCTGTGTGCCAGGAGCGGCGGTAATTCTTTCGAACAGCCCGCACCCCTGGCAGGCATCGGCCCTTGCGGGCCCCATCGGTTTGTGCTGACATCTCTTTGAGGCGCGCGTGTATCTAGGGTGCCTAATTGAAATAAATGCTTTGACTTTGACTTTACTGTAGTTTGACTGAATATTGTCGATTTTTACCAGTGATATAAATATGTCTTTAGATGTTTGGATGTTTGTTGAATTAGGATAAATTTTGCTACACTGACAGTTCATAACCTGTATTAACACATAGGAGGTCGTACGTAACCCCTACGCAGGCAAATCCGCTAGTAAAAGCAAGTGTGCAATAAGTTTATTTTAGAAAGTGTTTCTGGAAAAATACCATGAAAAACGCCGAAAAAAATGAAATACGCCTTTTTATTTTTAGTTTTATTTTATTTTTATTTGTTGTTTAGCAGCCTTGCCAGCTAGACTACACTCTTTATATATTATTTATTAGTACACATACATTAATAAACATTTAATTTGGTGCCAACATAGAATTTTACCGTCCACCAAGGTCATCGACTACATAGTATTGGTAAAAACCACTTAAGTAGGTAGTTAGCTTACAAACAAAATAAAAAATAAAGTTACTTCGGGTATAAAATAAATAATATCTACATAACGCGAGACATCGAATATCGGTGACAAAATCTGACCGTCCATCGTTAAAATTGCTACAGACTGCTATTATTTTTATTATTGACTAGTACGGTTCAAAAGATACAGTCCAGCAGGCCTAGACAAAACACATTTCTGTTAGCGTTCACGCCAAACGCTACGCCAAAATGTATTTTGTGTCTAGGCCCTGTAACAGATGTTCGGACGGACAACCTAGCCTTAGTAATAGGGTCCCGTTGGCACCCTTTGTAATACTGAACCTTATTACACAGTAAAATATTTAAAAGATCAATTAATAATATAACTAAAAAGCGTAAAAATACACTTGTTTTAATTGAACATTTTAAACATGACCTATAAGTTCCCGAGTAGATAAAAGATAAAAATAAGCAACAGAAATTAGTTTATTATTAACATGTCTGAGGTCTCTTGCCCGCAACGAACGCTTTAGTTGACATAAGAAGCAAAATCACATTTTATTAATATTACGTAATCACAAAACGTAAGATTCTACAAACCAATCATCTGTCTGCCTGAGCGAGATTAATGTCTATCAAAATTAAAATCTGTCTCCTGTATCGTCTAATAACGTTCGAAATAAGCCAATCGGAAATCAGGATGATAAATTAGGGAAAACCCTTACATAATTCAGAACATTTAAAACTGTTTTAAATTATGGAACACCTTAACATAATTCAGAACATTTAAAACTGTTTTAAATTATGGAACACCTTAACATAATTCAGAACATTTAAAACTGTTTTAAATTATGGAACACCTCAACATAATTCAGAACATTTAAAGCTGTTTTAAATTATGGAACACCTCAACATAATTCAGAACATTTAAAACTGTTTTATTAAGTAAAATGTTTTTTTTTTTTATTTTCAGCCGGCTTAGCATGACGCTTTCTATTTCTACGAAGAATAGACAGTGCTTTTTCAATACAAAGTGACATTTCGTTGCTCCATTTTTGACATCGCACCGTAGATATCCTTCTACAATCTGTCATTTTGTCTTTCGTTTCTAATGATCTTTGTCTAGGTCCTTATAAATGTAGACTATTTCAGAAGACCCTTCCCCAACTGTCAAAATCACATTGACAACAAACTTTGTACTCGACGGCCACAAAGTACCTATGTACGATAATCAATAAAATCATGATTCGTTTAGAACGCATAACTGTGATAATTAATAGAAAAACATAGCTATCATCTCCTACAAACATAATTTAGTTAATAGTCATGTCTATTCTTCCGTCGACAAATCGGTGCTCGTGCTAAGCCTGCAGAAATCAATAAATGATTTTGCGCTTAACATTATATTTAAAATATAACTCTGTGTTTATCTGTTCAATTTTTATTTCTTTTGACACTTATTTGCAATATTTCCCTAAAAATACACATTATCATTTCATTTTATCTCCCGTGACACATGCGAGAACGTCAAAATTCTACGTCTGCAACAGTACTTTTCTTTTTTGTTGTATATTTCATTACTTAAATGCTTGAGAAATATCTTAAAGTTGGTTTGCTAAACGTAGGATCCCTTGGCACTAACCACGATGATTTTATAGCTGCAGTGGAAAGGCATTCTTTCGATGTGTTGGCAGTTAACGAGACTTGGCTACGACCGGGTGAAGAGGGTAGGGCGCCCACTGTGCCAGGCTACCGCCTGCGTCACACGCCACGACCGCTGTCTGTACACGGGGGTCGAGGGGGTGGTGTCGGTTTTTATCTTAAACGCGGCCTAGTTGCTCGTAGTTGGCCCACCCCAATTGACCCTAGATACGACACTATTGAGCAAATGTGGATTACCCTTAACCTAAACGGAAATAAAATTGCAATAGGCACAGCGTATCGCCCTCCACGGTTCGACTTGGATCTCTTTCTCGACGCCATAACAGACTCCATTAGTTCGTTAGTGAAATGTGATCACTACGTACTGCTCGGTGATTTCAATTTCAATGTAAACTTACTAATTGCCAACGCGCAAACTAAGAAAGTTTGTGAGTTTTTGAATAGCCTGAGCCTAAAACAACTTGTAATTTCACCCACCCATTTCACAGACCATAGCGAAACATTGATCGACCTTGTCTGTACGAACCTCAACCACAAAGGAATATCTGTTGAGCCCTATGGCTCAATAAATGGTCACTCACTTGTTGTGTGCGAATTTAATATCAGGCGCTGTAAATTTAAACCCCACACAGTTATCTACAGACCTATTATGAAAATAAATAGAGAGATATTAGATAGTGATTTATCGCACATACACTGGGACAACATTTGCAGTTTTTATGATGTCAATGACATGGTTGAGGAATTGAATGACAAAATTTTAACAATTTATGATGCGCACGCTCCGGTCAAGAAATCTTTAATTAAGGAACCGTCATATCCCTGGATAACAGATACAATTAAATTTATGATGCACTTGCGGAATGACGCTCTGGCCGATTACCGTAAAACTAAGTCGGATTCCAAAAAGGCATACTACAAGCAGCTTAAATCTCTGGTGCTAATCTCCATATTTAGAGAAAAAGTTGCTTATTTCAAATTTAAAATTAATAACCAAATCAAAGATCCTAAAGCACTGTGGAAAAATTTAAAAAGCACTGTACTACCAAACATGAAACAAATTGATGACCTTCCTTCACACTTCAGAGATCCAAACGAGATCAATAATCACTTCCTTAATGTTCCCGGTAACCCTGTCTGCAATATATCGCAACGTACTTTCTTCGAGTCTCATCGTCATGGTGATGATAGCTTCGCTTTTGCTTTACAACCAGTAACTTCTGATCAAATTTTACAATACTTCCGCCAGCTGAAATCTAACGCTGAAGGCTGTGACAAGGTTACTCTGAATATGCTTTTGCTGACACTCCCACATACGCTAAAAGCCATCACTGACATTGTGAACAGTTCCATTGTCTCAGCAACATTCCCTGACATCTGGAAAATTGCTATAGTCAGGCCATTACCTAAAAAAACAAATCCGACTGAGTTAAAGGACCTTAGGCCTATTAGTATTTTGCCCTGCCTTTCTAAAATTGCTGAAAAGGCAGTATGCCAACAGCTGACGAAATATCTAGAAGATAAACACATTCTGCCTGAGCTTCAGTCGGGTTTTCGCAAACAGCGTGGTACTTCTACGGCTCTTTTGGACGTGACAGATAACATTCTATTAGCACAGGATAAGGGCCTTTGCACACTTCTTGTCCTACTCGATTTTTCGCGAGCTTTTGACTGCATAAACATAGATTTGTTTCTCTCAAAGCTTAACTACTATGGATTTGACCAAAATACTATAAACTGGTTCCAAAGCTATCTTAACAATCGACAGCAGCGTGTGGAAATACGACAAAGCAATGGCTCGTCTCTTGTTTCTTCACTCACTTCTGTCTACAGGGGCGTCCCGCAAGGTTCGATACTGGGCCCCATCATCTTTATTTTATATTGTGCGGATATCATAAATACCCTGAAGCGATGTAGGTATCATATTTACGCTGATGACGTACAAGTTTATATCTCCTTTAAGCCGAGTGACTATGACATCGCGATAAAGGATCTTAACGATGATCTTGACAGGATAGCATGTTGGGCTGAGAATAATGGTTTGGTCCTTAACCCCACTAAAACTAAATATATGTTATTTGGAACCAAAAACCAAATCAGTTCAGTCCCGGCAACACTCAACGTTACCCTGCTGGGTGAGTCGGTCAATCGCGTCAGTGAAGCACGTAATCTGGGTCTAAACATGGACGTTGGGTTGAGATATGAAGCGCACGTAGCAGAGTCAGTGCGCACTTGTTTTTATCGGCTTAAGGTCCTTTATAAAATAAGGCCTTATCTATCAGAGGAGCTGCGGATCCAGCTGGTTGAGTCACTCGTGCTATCCAATCTAAACTATGCGGACGTAGTTATTGGTCCGCGACTACTGGCAAGAACTGATCGACTGATCCAGAGGGTGCAAAATGCCTGCGCTCGGTTCTGCTTTTCAATTCCACCAAGAAGTCATGTAACGCCATTTTTAAATAAGCACTCAATCCTCAAGATGAAGTCACGTCGTAAGCTGCACTTAGCGTGCCTACTATTTGGAGTTGTAAAGTACAAGCAGCCGTCCTACCTGTACAATAAACTGAGCTGGATCGCTAGTAAAAGAGAATGCGCAAGTAGACAGTGCTCACAACAACTCTCCACTCAATCGCACAAGACGGCTGCCTTCAGGGGAAGTTTTAGATATGCCGCATCCAAATGCTGGAACAATATTCCCCCGCCGATAAGGAATCTTAAATCTATTGACACCTTCAGAATTCGGCTGCGACAGTTTCTTATCGCCTCGCAGAAAAAACTGGGTATGATAATTTCGAATACGTCCATAATATAACTGGCTGTCGTAATCTTCTCGTTTCGTTCTGTTTTCTTCGTGCAACTTACCGTCACAAATCTGTAAACAACCTGCTTTTATTTATTTATTGCAAACATTATTTTACTCACACGTACGATTTTACAATTATTCATTTATATATTTAAACAATCAAGTAATCAAATACACAATCATCAACAAGAATGCTTCCAAATGCTAAGCTTTTTACTGTATAATAAATTACTTAACATTGCGGGTACTTAGGTACTTACATAATTTTACTCCGCAAATTTCAGTATTCACAACACTAATAATAATAACTCGCGTAGTAATCTCATCTGCTCGATGTCCGTAGGTCACTACAGGGATCCAGCAGAATATCAGCGTCAGGTATATTTGCCTGACACGTGCTGAGCTGGACTCCCATTTGGTGTAACTTTGAGACACACACCTCGCTTTTGCACTCCCACCGCACGTTATTTCATTTGAATGTTAAAGTTTAAATCACTGTGTCATAGCCTAAAGTGTCATCACTATAATTATGTCAACCTGTTTTCTTTTTTTTCTTAGTGTATTGGCACCTTGTTATTTTCGTGTAATTAATTTTATTCTCATTGTGCTTTGTTTGTTGTGTTGTGTCTTTTATATGCACCAAATAAACGATTTATCTATCTATCTATCTATCTTATAGAATATCCATATCAAGTCAGTTGAGCCTCAAGACCTCAAACTGATCATTTCTATGAGACTCATATCACACACGGTCAAACAATGAGTGATGTAAGTCTTCCACAATTCCACACTTATTAGCGAGTTAATTATTTTCATCATGACCGCAAACTTATTACATGGAATGTGTCCAGATCTGACTCTGAAAAAGGGGCTTGTGGCTATGTAATAACGAATAACAGGCACACGGGTCGATCGATCAGGTTAAGTTACGATTGCCGAGGTTGGTCTGTGGATGGGTGATCATCTTTAAATACTAAGACCCTCCGTACTTCGGAAAGCACGTTAAGCCGTTAATCCCGGCTGTCATTTGTAAATCTTTGACAGTTGTTACGGTTCGTCAGAAGCCCGAAAGTTTGACAACCAGTCTTACCAAGGAGTATCCTATTACCCAGTCACTGGGTTGTGGAGGTCAGATAGACAGTCTCTCCATGTAAAATACTGGTATTCAGCTGCATCTCGTTAGACTGGAAGCCGACCGCAACATAGTTGTAAAAAGGCTACGCAGATGTGTGTGTGTAAAGATCTAAGTCTATGAGCGGTAACAACAAATTTAATACCTAAAAAAAACTATTCAAAATCAAAATGTTTTTATTTCATGGGCACTTATGAAACGTCAGAAGCTAGGTGCACGGTTCCAAAATGTTGTTTCCTATGGAGAAGAGCCGGCAAGAAACTCCACGGTTACTCTTTTAAAAATGATTGGCTTTAACAATGTTTTCAGAGATAAAATGTATGGGAGGACAGTGCAGGCCTGTCAATAAGTACCAGATACTTAGACGAATACAGAATGAATATTGATAAATTAGGGCATACCTACATGTTTTTTTTTTACAAGTGAGTGCGCAAACTGTAACCATGAATTCAGCATAATTATCATTCTAGACCCCCAAGTGTAGAAATGTTTCGTCGGTTTTACAAAAAAAAATCTGCTGTTTCATAGATAACTGCAATACCTACGCGGTCAAAAACAATAACCGACGAAACATTTCTACGTTACCGGGTCTAGAATAATATGCTGAATTCATGGTTACAGTTTGCGCACTGGTAAAAAATGTACCCTGTATAGAAACCGTGAATGATAACTCTCTTATCGACTACCAGTATCCTATAGCCACCAATTTTCCTGGTTTAATTTTATAAACATTTTCGTAAACACAGGTTTTATGAGGCAGTATATTTGGACCATACAGGCTCAATCTGTCTTTAACCTTTTCGCACGTATTTTTGGGTCGGCTTCCAGGCTAATCGGATACAGCCGAATACTACTATTTTACATGGAGCGACTGCCTATCTGACTTCTACAAAACAGTTACTGGGTAACACGGTACCGCATGGTAAGACTGGTAGTAATATTTGGGCGTCTAACTACCCGTAACGACTGTCAAGGATCTACAAATGATTGCCGGGACCAACGGCTTAACGTACTTTTCAAGACACGACAAAGCATGCGACAAACATTCTATATTTTAATGGTTTGGTACCCAAAGATTGCCAACGGGACCATAATACTAAGGCTCCGCTGTCCGTTCACCCGTCACAGGGGGCCTACTCGGGCCTACTCCTTAAGCACGAAGTCCGTCGTTTCGGTCGAAGTAACGGGCGTTTCCAACTCCGTATAACTTACGGACAGATCATTAGTTTGGAGCCCGAACTAAGAATAATAAATGACAACACGATTTGACAGCTGTCCCTACTCCCGACATGTTTTTGCCCGTCCTTATTAGTTAGTTGATTGACTGTAGGATTCACTAAGAAGTTTCGAACTGCTTTCGGACGGGCCCGTATCTTCGTTGACGAAGTTAGAGAGTAGACCCCTGGGTTGAACTGAACCGTGTAAGTTACCTCCACATTTGTAATTGAGTGTGTAGTGTACTATGGCCGTTATAACAACAACAAATAAAAAGGACGTTCTAAGGAAGGTATTTAAAAAATTAAGTACTGTGCATTGTACGGTGGTACGAAACCCTATCGTGTGCGAGTCCAAATCGCATGTGGCTGTTTTTTTATTATTTGCTTCTGGATTTCTTGAACGATTTTCCTGCTTTTGTTTCACACTATGGATAATTTCCCCTTTTATGTTATTTATAAAACTTAGCAAAAAAAAGATTTGCAAATTTCTTTCCCCCGTTCTAGTTATTTTCCAAGGTATGAATTTACCCCTTTTAATTTATTAATAAAAGTGGAAAAACGCTCGGTTTTAACATTTAAATCACGACAGATCTTGATAAATTGGTCTCTCGAGGCAAGTATGAGCTAGTTTTTTTTTTTCGTTTTGTTTTCTCACGGTTTGTGCATTTAGCCAGTGTCAAGTAATCAAGTAAATGGCCCGATATCAGGCACGAAGTTACAAAAAAGTCATAGTCAGTCAAGTCAAAGTTATTGTAAAGCGGTAGTAACTTTACAATAACCTATTAGGAGTTTTTGGGGGGAACACGAAAAGTTCACGTTAGTAACTTATTTTCACCTTCACTACACTTGTGCACACACGTAATTAAATTGAATAATTCACTACCAAAATTATACAATTTAATTCGCTATTTCACGAGATTTCATGAAAATGAAAATTCGTGCGACATGTTCCAACGCGATCCCGCCAAAATATCTATGAGCTAGTTGGAATTAAATATAAGACGATTAAGTCATTAACCCTTTAAGTGCAAACACAATTTTTAAAGTAAACATTTTATCTATAAAAAGAACGGTTATCAATAAAAATACGCAATAACGACATACATTTTAAAATAAATTAAAATAAAGCCGTAAATATCAATAAACGTTGACTCGTAAAAATCTATTTCTAGAGAACTGAAAGCCCTCCCGTTTTCCAAATTCAAAATATGCATATGTCACTATTATTCTTAAAACCGTTCAAAGTTGGAAATACCCACATCGAAATAAAACCGACGATGCACATCATGCGTCATCAAACCCCACACCGGTTGTAAAACATCGCTGTCATTGTCACACGCTCACTAATCCCAATTACCTCATCTCTTTTACTCGGGAAACCTATTAGTTTAGAGTATTTTGTTTATATATAAAATGTTTGTGGTCGTTTTATTCATTAGTTTGTTTATGTTCGCTGTGTGAACACGGACATATTAATAAAAATATAAATTATAGCTGTGTTAATTAGCTTCATACAAAATCAGTTCCACTTTGTTCTTTTGATTAAGTGTGTGTTTAGTGAAAAAATATTTTAAAGTGAGTTTCTACAAGATTTTTAATACTTAGATTTATTTACTATTTACCTTTTCTTGGATATTTTGACGACCTGACAGAGGTCAATCTGAGGCGCAATTAAACTGAAATATTTCGAGGGCAATATTTATATGTTTTAATGTCACTTGTTTCTACAGTCCATCTTGGATGAGCTGTTTCTCACTTTTCGGTTGCTGTAGAGAAACCGGGAATAATAATTAATAACATTATGTAGGTATCTTAGGACTCGTAAACTGTAGATTTTGATACCAAGATAGGTAGAAACTTCCTTCTGTCAGCTTATCACAACATGCTTGATCCACCAATCCACTCCCGATCCGAACAATTCGATAAATGCCTCGTTGGGGGGTCACCGTCCAATCTGTTATTGTAAACACGGCTACACATCAAGCTATACATTTCCAGTTTACGCTGATCTCGCACTGTATTTAAATCCTATACAATGCGAGATCAGCTTATGCTGGAAACTTGCTGTATAGTCGTGTGTACTACCAGATTAATCTAATATTATTATAAACGTGGAAGTTTGTGTACTCAATCATTATGCTTGCTAAACCGGAATTGACACAGAGGATACTTTCTATCCTGGTTGTACAGACGCCAGCACATCAAGCTACTCCAATCTGTCAAATTTATTTGATATATTATCAACTTTATACCGTAAGCATAAGGTTCATGTTCAATTGGGAAAATTTGACAGTTTGGGGTAGGTTGACCTGCTAACGTCTGTACGTTCCGGTGGGATAATTTCCGACCTACACGCGGTGGAACCATTGGCAATAAACTAGCAGCGCTCCGCGGTTTCACCCGCGTAGTTCCCGTTCCCTATTCAGTCCAAACAGACAATCAAATCTTTCCTCTTTAACATATTATGATTAGTATAGATAAATTTGAATTTGAATCTGTTAGGTTCTGCCTTTTCTACTTTTAATATTCCTTAGTAGACTTAAGAGTTCCTACAACCACAGAAAATACAGAGATAAAGTAAACAGTCCAATTAATTTCCAATTTGTATTTCGAACCTTATTCATTTCAACAACGTAATAAGTTCTCAAACTAGTTTAGTTTAATAACAGTTATTTCTAGTGCATGTTATCGTTGTGATACGAGGGTAACGTTAGAGGTCAGGTTTGTTATCAGTTTGTGGTTTTATTGCGTTCAACAGACCTTACTGTACCTACTGTTATGTTAGCCCTATTAAATCTCACACGACACTTCTAGAACATCATCATCATCTGCCTAGGCCTTTTCCCAACTATGTTGGGGTCGGCTTCCAGTCTAACCGGATGCAGCTGAATACCAGTATTTTACATGGAGCGACTGCCTATCTGACCTCCACAACCCAGTTACTGGGTAATACGATACCCCTTAGTAAGACTGGTTGTCAGACTTTCGGGCTTCTGACGACCCGTAACGACTGTCAAAGATCCACAAATGACATTCGGGATCAACGGCTTAACGTGCTTTCCGAGGCACGGAGGGGTCTTGTTATGTAAAGATGGTCACCCATCCACGGACCAACCGCGGCAAGCGTAGCTTAACCTGGTCGATGGACCCGTGCAGCTATTATTATTTAGCCACAAGCCCCGACACTTCTAGAACAATTTCTATGAAAACTTAATGGAAATTTCTAGAAGTGTCGTGCCGCGCTCTCGCGTCTTGTCTGTTTGAAGATGCCTTAAATATCATTCCAAATATTTGTCGATTAGGTTCCCAATGCTGCTCAAATAATAAAACTAGCTTCTTCCTGTTACTTCATCCGCGTGACTTTTCTTGTTCTTCCGACCCACTCCGTCGCATCGCATCACCTACCCACACTTCGTTTTCGGTTACCGTTCGTTCTGATGTCTATTATTTTTGCTCAGTTCGTCGTCGTCGTTTTTACTACCGATAATCCGATATAATGCCAATAAACGCAATTTTCTTTCTTTCTTTTCTTTTGATGTTAAATAGCCTGATAGCCTTCCTCATAAATAGCAATAGAAAAAAAAAAAAAAAAACTTGCCCACCAATTAGTTCCAGAGATTAGCGCGTTGAAACAAACAAACTCTTCAATTCTTCAGCTCTCTTTATTATTACTACTATAGATGTAGATAACTTACTAATTATTAAATATTTTTTCTTCTTACAGTACTCCAGAATGAAGACCATCATAGTATTCTCAGCCATCGTCATCAGCTGCCTTGCCCAAAGATCACCGTACGCGGGCAGGCTACCCATAGGATTCCCCTATATCCCACCCAGCACTGCAGCTCCGGACGCATTGGGAAACAGGTAACTATCTTATACTCACTTACCACCGCGCCGCTTAGATATCATTCATCTGTTTAAATTCAATCTAACTAATCTTTTGTCATAAACATTCGACATAATCGAACAAAATTGATAAATGATTGATGCTCATATTAAAATAATTTAATTTAATTTTAAAAACTAAAATCATTCTTGACACGAATTTAAAAACTAAAATCAAATTGTTAAAATTCCAGATTTGGAGACGATGCCGGCACTACAACAACAATTAGACTGCCTCTAGAAGCCCTCGGTGATGTGGAACTTGTTCAGAGGCTAAGCAAGTGGCCTATTGACCAACAACCTTTCTGGCTTATTAACTGGAAGGCCCTAGAAGCAAACAGGAACGGCCCACAGTCTTACCCACAAAGGGGCAACAGTTTCGTTGATCAAAACAGTAACTCCAACTCTATTCTCTTCGAGAGCTAAAACGAAACAAAGAACTTTTAAATTAAGAATTTTAAAAACAAAAATATAAGACTGCTTCGAAATTTAAACAGAATGATACTACAAGATACACAATTAAATTTAAATTTAAAACGAATGTTGAATATTTGGGTCGTCAGTGGTACAAAACTCAAATGGATTTAAAATCGTTATTAGATAGGTACTACTTTGTGACTGAGTCATCGGAAAATAAATAATAGATTTCTTACAACCAATTAACATTAGGTAATCATCAAAGTCTTTACATGTAGCAAAAGACTGATAATATATGTAGGACAAATTGAACATTAGATAATAATTACCTACAAACTATTTTTCTTATGTACCTAATTATTTTTAAATCGATAATATTAGTCATAATTGTATGAAATTGAATTAAAAATAACTTTATATTAAGTATAAAATATGAATTTTATTTGCCGACTGTTAATAATCAAAACATCAAATTTTGCAAATTATTTTTAATTAATGAGCAAAAACAAAGACATTTTTCGTCATTGTTTTGCTAATAAAAGGAAAATGAGTACATCTACAAAAGCTATGATTGCAAAATGAATTAATTGACAGTGTTTATTACTACAATTTTGTTTACCAGTGTTAGCCACTATTGAAAGATAAGCATGAGGTTCAGAGGTTCTGTATGGGATAGTCGGGTGGTGGTCTTAATACGGTTGGAAACCAATAGCTAAACTGACCTTGTTTAGCTTAGTTCGCGTCATCATCATCATTATCATCATTTCAGCCGGAAGACGTCCACTGCTGGACATAGGCCTCCCCCAATTTGGGTGGGCTTGCCATAATCCCCACGCTTTGCAGGCGGGTTGGCGATCGCAGTATGGTGGTAAAATGCATAGAGAACGCTGCAGCCCATTCTCTAGTAAGTCCCTTAGTCGCCTCCTACGACACCCACGGGAAGAGATGGGATGATGCTATTTTTACGTCCGGCACCACACGGTTAGTTCGCGTAACTGAGGTAATTTTTCACACTTGTGTTCATAGTTTGCAGTCCGAAAAAATACGTCAGCTACGTGAACTAAGCTAAACGAACTTAGCTTAGCTGGAATTTCTCAGAAGTCGGGAATATGGATTTGTGTCCGTTTGATGGCAATAAGGTCGCCCCCTATTACGTATAACTGGCGAAATGTGGCTGTAATATAGCGTACACCTTTGCCTAATACATAGTTATTTGCTGAATAATTCTGGAGTTTTCACATTTCACGAAGACTCATTAACGCATTGTCTTATGGACAGCCTAATTAAATGAAACTCTTTTCATAACAAACCCTTCCACTTACAGTGTTAATGATTTCATTAATCATTCGCCCTATTCGTTTTAATGGCTGTTCACAATTTGTATTCAGGCCATATTTTCTGAACTTCAGCATTTAAGTGCCTTAATTGTTTGACAACACAAAATTATTTTGAAATTAATTAATGGGTTTAATTTATTCTGCTTGACGTTTTTGTTAAGTTACGTTTATTTTTACCCTAACTTTTTATGTACACCTAGGTATAGGTACTAATACCATTGTATTTATGTCTCTGTACTACTCTTAGCTGAAAGCCAATACTTAATCAGGTCGTTACCATGGCAGCATGGAAGAGAAATCGGTGATGGCAGTAGGCCATGCATGAGCGGCCTATAATGTTCCCACTGCTGGGACACAGGCCTCCTCCCTGTGAGGGGGAGTGGGCTGTAATCCACCATCCAATTAAGCGGGATATAATTTGCCTATGACGTCACGCAGCGTGTGCATGCGTATGTGCGCGGCCCTCTATTTTGAGAATGAGTCGAGTTTTCAATTCCCTATAGCGCAAAAACGTGTGAAGTTAGAACACTAATTCTGAAGTCGTTTTCAAGAGTTGACAAAGCACTACTAAAGCATGGAGAGAAACAACAAAAATATTAGCTAAAATAGGGTTTAAAATTATTAGAGTGGCTTGTGACTAAATAACAATAGCTGCACGGGTCGATCAGCCAGGTTAAGCTACGCTTGCCGCGGTTGGTCCGTGGATGGGTGACCATCTTTACATACCAAGACCCCTCCGTGCCTCGGAAAGCACGTTAAGCCGTTGGTCCCGGCTGTCATTTGTGGATTTTGACAGTCGTTACGGGTCGTCAGAAGCCCGAAAGTCTGACAACCAGTCTTACCAAGGGGTATCGTATTACCCAGTAACTGGGTTGTGGAAGTCAGATAGGCAGTCGCTCCATGTAAAATACTGGTACTCAGCTGCATCCAGTTAGACTGGAAGCCGACCTCGACATAGTTGGGAAAAGGCTAGGCAGATGATGAGGGTTTAAAATTATATCGGCCTTACCTAAATATGCTCAATAGTTAAAGATTTCGTCTTATATTGGCTGAGTATCTGCTCAAAACTAAAAAAAAACATCAACCAGTGAAAGCTTACTTCTTAAGGAATGCAACGAGCCTACTAAATCTGGTATCGAGCGAATACAAGGCTATAGCTGTATAGGGTAATAATAATGGCGAATTAATTTATCTAATTTAGATATAACTAGCTGTCCCGAGAGACGTTGTCCTGTCCATCCAAAAGTCATTCATACAAAATCCATACCCTACCTACTCTACACTACCCTACCCTACACTATCCTACACTATTCTACCCTACCTACCGTATCCTACCCTACCTACCCTATCCTACCCTACACTACCCTATCCTACCTACCTACCCTACCTACGCTACCCTACCCTACCTACCCTACACTACCCTATCCTACTCTACACTATCCTACCTACGCTACCCTACCTAATACCGGGATAAAAATGTTTTCCTTCATTGTCTTTCAGAGCATTGAAAGTAATAAATACAAGGTGTAACAGAATAGACGCAAGACCTAAAAGTAGTATGTTCTTAGTTGACACCTAAATCAATTACAATAACTTTTAATCTGGGTATTTTTTTCAAAAATTATGTATCTTGTCATACTTACCGCAGATTGAGCCAAAGAAAACTTAATCTTAATTCAAATCAATAAGACTCAATCTTAAAAGCATAAAGTAACGCTTGGGTCAACACGTTTTTCTTATAAATAACAGTAATCTTTGAAAAAATAAGTTTTGGTCATTGTGTTATGCGTTTAAATCGATACTCCAATTGGGGTGTATGAGATCTTGCGTTAGGTAATTATGTTACACGTTGTATAAGCAAAAACTTTGTACCCCTTTTTACGAAAATTACGCGTACGGAACAGTTTGAAATTTGGCACATTTAAAGTCTTTATAGAGATTTGGTATTATTTTCTGGGGCAATTGCAGCTCAAGGGAATTCATATTCAAGGCGCAAAAACGTTGCATTAGAGCGATGTGTAGTTTGAAAACCACAGACAGTTGCGAACCAAAGTTTAAGTCCCTAAAAGTGCTTACATTTCCGTCATTGTATGTTCTGGAAATGGCCATGTTTGTAAAGAATAATAAAAACCTATTTCCTACTATGTCAGAAACTAGAAAACGACCTGTCCGAAACCAATACAAAAAATTATTACAAATCGAGTCCTGTAACACAGCGCTGTTGAGAAAAAGTGTTATTTGTATGGGTCCTACCATATACAATAAATTGCCAGATGTAATGAAAAATGATACAATTAAAAACTTTAAAAAGAAATTGGTGGCTTTTCTAATAGATAAATGTTATTATTCAATTAATGATTTTTTAATGGACAAAACTTGTTAAACAGCAATGTGTATAATAACTATAATTAGTGTTATCTTGAAAATATGGACCTAAATATATATTTATTTTTAATTTTATCCTATTTCAACATTTTAATTTGACATTTTTTTTTTTATATTAATGAATGTATGTATGTATAATTGTAATAATTCTAACTGTGAAATTTTAATTTGTAATTAGCTTCTTAACATTTTTTTAATTTTATATTTATAATTTTTGCGTGCCTATTTCCAGGCAGAATGTACATGGCACTCTCTTATCTACTCCACCTGTATTTCAATGTAACCTACATTCATTGCAAATAAATGACTGATTGATTGATTGATTGAGAGAAGAAGTGCAGAAACCTTTAATTTTTAACTATGGTCGAATTTCGTCCAATGGGTGACCACTAATAAAATAAAATACACAAAGTAAAAGGAGGAGGAAGCCTGTGTGAAAGTAGCGGAGGCGTTACTAGAGTGGGGTAGGCAGAGCATGAGCGCGCGAGAGGGGCGCGAAAAGTCGCCAATTATTAAATTTAAAAATAAAAAAATACTTTGATATATCATTTCATACCGGTTTATCTAAGAAATCTGAAGAGCTACCTGAATTTATTGTGCAGTATGGAGATTAAAATTTTATAGAGATCTGATGTTGCGTTTCGGAGACAGACAACGGAACTCTTCAAAAAATTACAGCATATCAAATATGCATTGTTTTGACCCCAAGGATGATGCAATTTCGAATTGGTGTGGGGTAGGTAACTAAAAAGTGAAAAATAAACCTTTTTTCAAAAAAATAACAACCGACTTCCAAAAAAACACTACAAGGTGCAAAATGACTTTAATTTCGGAAGGCGGTGACAAATAATTAAAATACACATCCAAAGTCACCGACTTATTAATTATAGTTATTTTGCACTTTGTCAAGTCGGTTGTAATTTAAAAAAAAAGGGTTTAGCAAGTTCAAATTAATACCTTCGTTATTGAAGGCTATAATCGGTCAAGAAAGGTTATGTGACCTAGCATTGATCAGTGTACATAGACCGAGAAGTTAATTTACGAAGGGGCGCAAATATGGTGCGTGCCCTAGGTGCTTTTTCGATTGGTGCGCCCCTGGCCAGCAGTGAGAACATTAGGCTGATTTTGATTTTTAGGTAGTTTTTAATTGTTAAGGGAAGATGACGCCAGTTGCTCATTCCATTCAAGATCAACCACAGAAAGCCAATTCTATTGTCGTACGCAATAGCTCATCTTCTCCTATACATACGAACCGCTTCGCTTATATCAGAAAGTCATTCATATCAATTCACATGACGTAAGGACCAATAAATACTGTCAATTTGTGAAAAATATCTCTATCGTTGAACTTAAGGGGAGAATTTTTCGAAGTGACATTTACATAACGCAAGGACTGCGTAAAAAATTGCGAATTTCCCGTAAAAATGTCGGCAAGTGACGTAATACACTCTTGGCGCCTTTTATTGCAACATCTTGTACCGTAATGAAAAAAATTGCGGCCAACGGTTTTTCTTTGGAGAAGATTGACATATTTTTATTTGGGTAAGAAGTATTGGATTTTCATTCCAACGTTATAAAAGTATCAATCGGTCTAGCCCAGAGGTTGGCAACCTTTTGAGTCCGTAGACTCAAAAATTATAATTTACAGTAAGTTTTTAAAGAGCCACAAAATATAAAATATCGTACAGATTACGAAACAAGTCACAGTTATTATTGGTTTCATAGTAAAATTGCGAGAAATCGGGGTTTATACACAAGGTGACCGAAAAGGGGCGTGGCCTAATCTACGCCGTTTGCGAACTCGCCATTTTTTTTTATTTGATAGCTCGCCAGGTGAAGGGAAAATATATAATATTTGCGTGTGGAACTAAAGAGCCGCAGCGTCACATCCAAAGAGACGCATGTGGCTAGCGAGCTGCAGGTTGCCGACCCCTGGTCTAGCCTTTGCCCAGTTATGTAGGGGTTGGCTTTCAGTTAATGGATGTAGCTGAATACCAGTAATTTACATGGAGCGACTGGCTACCTGACGTCCACACCCCAGTTACCAGGTAATGCGATATCGCTTGGGACTGATCGGCAGACTTAGGTAATAGGTAATAGGTAAAACGGGCTGTTGTCCGCAACTCCACGTCAAAGCGCGTATTTTGCGTACGGGTGGGAGAATCGGTCATTCGATCCACCCCAGCTCCTCGAAAAAGGCCAGCAGCGCCTTGGTGTTGCTGACAATCTCACTTAGGGTACCTGGGTTACCGAAGTATTTTGCCCTGTAATTAGCAACCGCCGGGCAGTTTAACAGCACATGAGCCGCTGTCTCGTCGTCCTCCATGCAGGCCCTGCACAGCGGACTGTCTGTTACTCCTATGACAAAGAGATGTTTATTAAATGACCCATGGCCAGTTACGGCTGCTGTAACTGTACGCAGCTGTGGTTTTGTTAAACGGAGAACCTGTTTCGTGAGGCGGACATCGAACGCAGGAAGTGCTTCCTTAGCCTGCCTGCACTCACTTAGGTCCATCCATATTTTGTGATGATGATCCCTGGTTCGTTTCCTTACCAGAGTGCGTAGATACCCGAAGGGAAGTGGCGCAATGGGTTCTGGTCCCACTGGTGTCATGCTCGACCCCCTCCTGGCAAGTTCATCGGCTGCATCGTTGCCTAGCGAACCGCTGTGTCCCTTGTAAAGGATCTACTCTTTATCTCTCAAATAAAACGAAGATTATTGTGATATAAACAGATTTATTTTCTGACACAACAGTTTGGTTCAATTGTCGAACAAGGAATGCATCCATTTTACGTCGATTTGAAACGTCAAAACTTTATGTAAAGTGTTGTCATCAAAAATAATTATGCCTGATTCGATACAATGAAATAATCGTTTAAATATTTAACTAGAATATTAATAATAACTACAGGTTTAATATTTACTCATTTTAATACCATTATATTAAAATGAGTAAATATCATAGTATATGCATTGTTTTAAATACTAATTATTGATAGTATTATAAAAATACCCAAATCTTGGCATATTAACCTTACAACTCGGCCATCCTGTTTAAGTGAGTCCTCTCACTTGGGTGTACTTATAAAAAATACAGAAAAAGAAAAAATAAAGGTACATTATATCTAGATTATAAATACATTATCATTCATCTAATTTCATTGTTCAATAATTCATTATGCAATATTAATCTACTTTATAGTTGAACCAAGGTACAGTATTCTTATAACAATCTGTCACAATTCTTATCACAATCAAAGTTCGGAAATTTCTTTATTTTCAGATTATATCTAAGTTTGCCTCAATCAGCTTATCGTTTTTTTTTTTTTTTTTTATATATATTCGTCACAAATCAAATTTACTTTTACTTGAACTAAGGTACTACATTCTTATCACAATCTATATCTGTCACAAATCCTCATTACAATTTAAACTCCTGAATCTGGGTCTGTATTCTCATTCTTTGTTTCTTGCACGATCTGTCACGATCTTTGGTCAACAGTGCGACACCGTTATCTTGGTACCATTCATAATCTGCACTGACCTCTATGACAAATTGTGCTCACATCTAATCTTATCACTAATCTTACTCACTATCTTGCAATCATATGTGCGACATCGATTCCTCAATGCCATTCATATCTGCACAGATTGCTCATGTATACATAGATATATACTCTTAATAATGACACGCAATCACTACTCATTATATCATTAGGGAAGTTGATTAATCAACGTAAATTAGCGTATTATAATCGTCGACAAAATTGAATAATTATTGTTCCCATCTGCTATGTAAATAATATATCATTCTCTCTCTGCCTCTATTTCTGTATCCTCACTCTGATCACTGTCAGTGCTTTCACTGCTGTAACCTTTAAAGTTTAACCAGGGGTGGATTTTATCTAATGCAACAACATTTTCATACCTCTTGTTACCTTTTTTTGTTAAAGGGGTATCTTCGACGAGAAATCTGTCATTAGGTAATATTTTGAGGATTCGATAGGGGCCTTGGAATTTGGGGACGAGTTTATGTGATTTTCCAACATGATCTTTGTCTATTACGGTCCTTTCTATCCTGACTAAATCACCTACGTTATATTTTGCCTGAACCTTTCTGTGCTTATCAAACTGCTTCTTAGCATAATCCTGTTGTTTTTCTATCCTCTCCCTAGCATTGGACCTTAATTTTACTAACGAATCACCATCGATTCGTTTAGTAGTTTCGGCAATTACGTCAGTCAATACATTTTCAGACGCATTCATCAATCTGCAACCGAATAACAACTCAGAGGGACTTTTTCCTGTTGTCTTATTAATAGTGGTATTAATACCTAACTGTACGTCACCGATATAATCGTCCCATAAATTGTCATTTCCACCATGACATTTTGTACTCAAAGCATCAATTATGGTTCGGTTAAACCTTTCGACCTGTCCATTTGCTCTCGGAGTAGCTACAGCGTTCAAAATGTGCTTTATTTTTAAATGATCCATAAAAATTTTAAATTTTGCACTTGTGAAACAAGAGCCGCGATCTGTTATAAGGCGAGAAGGAACACCGAAATAGCTAAAATGTTCCTTAAATGCCTTGATTGCCGTAGTCGTCTTGGTATCTTTAACAGCTCGTATATTAATAAATTTTGTAAAAGCATCTATAATAACAAGCAAATACATGTTGCCTCTCCTGGAGCGAATGAACGGGCCCAAATGATCGGCATGAAGTGTATGGAATGGTTTCTCTAACTTAGGTATGGGATGAAGCACTCCTTCTTTGGGACCGCCAGGTGCCTTATGATGCGCACACTCCAAACAAGCGGAGACATATTTCTTAGTGAACCTACGCATTTTTGGGAACCAAAATGTGCTTCTGATACGATTAAAAGTTTTTTCGAAGCCAAAATGGCCCACTTCATCGTGGTTCATGCGCAACACTTGCCACCTACAACCCCTCGGAACTACCCATCGCAATCCTTCGTCTAAAATTTTATACACATAACTACCTTTCAACACATAATTCTTACGGACGTCAGCTACAAACTTTGTCTTGTCGTCTTCTAAGATGTCTCTCATACGTTTTATCTCACTATCATCACCCTGTACAGTAGCGATCCAGTCACGAACGTCTACGTGTAAAACATCTAAAACATGCTCCGTGTCCACATCGGTTGGTTCACTGACAGGGGCACGACTAAGAGCATCTACGTGAGCCATACGGGAACCGGGTCTGTACTCAATTTCGCAGTCATACTCCTGAAACTGGATCCACCAGCGAGAAATTCGTGGTACAAGATCCCTCTTAGTTAAGGTGGTACGAAGGGCGTTACAGTCGGTGACTATTTTAAATCTTAGCCCCAATAAATAGACTCGAAAACGATTTAAGGATGCGACAACGGCTAAAGTTTCCAACTCAAAAGAGTGAAATTTTTGCTCATCTACTGTAGTTTTACGACTGTAATACGCCACTGGCCTAAGTAAACCGTCTATGCCTCGCTGTAGGAGAATTCCTGCAATACCTAGCTTCGAAGCGTCCGTATGAATTTCGGTTTCTAAATGGGGGTCGTATAAAGCTAATATAGGGCGTTCAACTAATTTTTCCTTTAGCATTCTAAATGACTCCGCCTCATCCGCCGTCCATTTCCATTCGAATTTAGATTTTAACAGGTCTGTTAGTGGACGAGCAATTAGGGCGAAGTCCTTTACAAACCTCCGGAAAAAGCTAGTTAGGCCGATGAATCGTCTGACATCATGGACGTTTTTCGGAATTGGGAAGTTTTCTATAGCTAATGTTTTGCGCTTTCCTGGGCGTATGCCCTCACCGCTTACATGAAATCCTAGGAACTCTAGTTCGGTACAGAAAAAACTACATTTTTTTAACTTAAGTGTAAGACCTGCGTCTTTAATAAGTTGAAGCACCTCCTCTAGCCGTCTCATTCCCTGATCAAAAGAGCTTGAAGGGATCAATACGTCATCCATATAAACGATCGTATAACAGACTTTCGACAGTATTTTATTCATTGCTCGTTGAAAAATAGAAGGAGCGTTGGCCAATCCAAATGGCATGCGTTTAAACTGATATTCTCCATCGGGAGTTACAAATGAAGTCTTATCTTGAGATTTTGCCTCTACTGCAATCTGGTAGTAGCCAGATGCAAGGTCCAAACTTACAAATAAAGAATTACCAGCTAATCTATCAAGTTGATCATCAATCAAAGGTAGCGGATAGTGTTCCCTTTTTGTTTTATTATTTAATGCACGATAATCGACACATAATCTACTTTCGCCGGTCTTTTTCTTTACCAGTAACACTGGACTAGCGTAAGGTGAGTTTGACTCGCATACTATGCCGGCATCGATCATTTCCTTTACCATAGATTGAACCTGTCTACGCTCCGGAAAGGAGAGCCTATACGGGCGATAAACTACTGGTTGCAAATCATTTAATTTAATTTCCATTTGAACCACATTAGTCAACCCCAGATCTTTTAGGTTATCCGAAAAACACGTTTCATAACTTTTGAGCAGCTTTTTTAAATCGTCAACCTCATCTTCGCTAAGTTGTTTGCCATAATTGAATGCAGAATTAGTCTCAGCGTTCTCAAGATCTAATAAATTAACACTCAAGTAGTCTCTGGTACAAGGAGCTCGTGTAATGAGCGTATCCTTATCTAAACAAATCGTACTATCACTAAGGTTTTGAACCAGTATCCTAACCTCTCCGTTTTCTATTTCATATTCACCCGGCATCAAATAATATTCGTTTTGTGGCTTGCCGCGTAAGGAGCCACTAACGTGAGCTACACCCGAATATTTGTTTGTAGAAATACACGGTAACGGATACATTTCCTTAGGGGGTATTACAGTACCAGTTTTCAAGCTTAATTGTAATTTCACTGAATTGTCACGAGTAAATATTAATGAATGCGTAGTTTTTGTAATGACTATACCTGCTTTCTCTGTGAAACTGTGTCCAATTAAAACTGAATATTTAATAACGCTATCATCAACGACGTACGCGTTAACCTTCTCCACAATACCTTGAATTTCAATAATGACATTTGCTTCACCTAATGGTACTACAATACTCTCGCCTATGCCCCTCATAGTCGGTAAGTTGCTATCAGTCCACGTAATTCCCCTCTTAATAGCCTCACTGTGACGAATTAACGTACATTGGCTACCCAAATCCACGTAACCTTGAATAACCTCACCGTTGAGTTTCAAATACATTAAATATTTATTGTCATTATAATTATTTGTTTCAATACGCATCACGTCTTTTTCTTTCGGTTTATCAATTTTATTAGCTTGGTCAGAGGGTAATCTGGGACAGTTAATTGACAAATGACCTAATTTGGCACATATATTGCACTTCAATATCTTTTTTGTGCATTTGGAACTGTAATGCCCAGGTTCATTGCAATTAAAACATACAATTGACGCATTATTGTGCGACTTCGAAGTCTTAGTCTCACTGCCATTAGCCGTCTGCCTAACATTATTACTGGATGATGAGGAGGTAGTGTTGTTACGCTTATCGTAGTTGACCTTTGATCTATCGGGTTCACGAAGCTGTTGCTTGATTGATTGAAAATATGTGAGTACCTGCTCCGGTTCCTGACATTTTGCTGCTTTCGCGCCTAACCTCAATGACCGATCCTCAATCCCATAAAGTAGGCAATCTACCGCACGTTTACCATGTATTTCGCATCGATTAAGTAGATTAATTTTTTCATAATAATAATGTTCTAAGCAATCGTTAAATTTTACGCGTTTTGACAACATCTCGGTAAGTAATTCGGCATAGTCTTCACTACTCGGAAATGATTGCTCCAGTTTGCCCTTCCACTCAGACCATGAATACGACATAGATGGAAGAGCCTGGTACCATGATTTTGCAATCCCTGACAGTTTAGGCAAAGCGTAATGTATTATTTGGTCGTCACCCCAACCGTAGAGCCTCGCACATTCCTCAACTTTATTGATCCACATAATTATAGTCTGACTCTTAACCATAGGGTCAAAATCTGGAATCACATTGCCTAGCATGGGAAATTTGTTACTCTGAGGGCGACTATTGGTTAAAGCTTCCACTAAAGTAGCAAAAAACGCTTGCGTGTCACTATTAACAATATTGGGAGTACTCACATGACCAGGAAGTGGAGGTGTGTGACGGTTTGAGCTGGATTCTGAGCGGCTGCTGCGGCCTCGCCCGTTGCGTCTCCCATCCAAGCTCCGGCTGGGACGATGTCGCCGACGCTGCTCGTAGCTGCTGCTCCGACTGCGATACCCATCACGGCTGCTACTCCGTTTCGTTTGGTGACGACGTCTCGTGGGCTGCCCACGGGAACGGCGCCCTCTGCTTCGAAGAGATTCCAACGAATCATCACGAACGCTCGATCGCTGCCTTCGCTGCTTCCGTTTATGCGTAGTGCTTGTTCTTGTTTCACCGCTCCGGTCACGGCGACGTTTCCGCTCATTGCTCTTGCGTTTACCGATAGTTTTATTATCCATTTTAGGCTCGGATAATAACCAACAACTTTCGTCAATAACAAAACACGTGGTGATTTTACGCTAGTAATATACTTTAATGGATGGTTTTTGGTTATATTTCTTCAAAATTGTAGGCGTAATTGACTAATCCCACTTCTGAGATAAAGGATCTACTCTTTATCTCTCAAATAAAACGAAGATTATTGTGATATAAACAGATTTATTTTCTGACACAACAGTTTGGTTCAATTGTCGAACAAGGAATGCATCCATTTTACGTCGATTTGAAACGTCAAAACTTTATGTAAAGTGTTGTCATCAAAAATAATTATGCCTGATTCGATACAATGAAATAATCGTTTAAATATTTAACTAGAATATTAATAATAACTACAGGTTTAATATTTACTCATTTTAATACCATTATATTAAAATGAGTAAATATCATAGTATATGCATTGTTTTAAATACTAATTATTGATAGTATTATAAAAATACCCAAATCTTGGCATATTAACCTTACACTTGATCCACTGAATGGTAATATTGTTGAGGCTACCTACCTCGTTGAGGCGCTGGTGGCACTCGTGTATCAGCCCAGAGTCAACCGTGTGACTGTTCAGCGCTTGCAGAACAGCCATGCTGTCGGAGAGTATGCGAATCGAGTGATCCTTAACTTCCCTGGCTATGATAGCAGACGCGGCAAGGGAGATGCCCATGCATTCGGCCTGGAACACTGTGTTATGGACCCCCAGTGGTGTGGCTATGTGGATGTTGAGGTCCTCCGAGAAGACTCCAGCCCCTGTGCCACTACCTGTTTTTGATCCGTCCGTGAAGATACGCAGCTCTGCGGGGCGCAAGCCTTCGCATCGTCGATCCTCATGCAGTTGGATTCTGTATTTTTTATCGAAGATAAATTGTTTGGGCACCCGGTCATTTATTGCCTTCGTAATGGGGAACTCACTGTTGAGTTCCTTAAGCAGCCCGGTGTGTTGTGTGTCTGTCTTACTCCATAGATTTGTAGCCTTTAGACGCACCGCCGCCATCGTTGCTTCCTGCTGAATGAACAGGTGGAGCGGCGGCAGCCCCAGCATGGCCTCGATCGCTGCAGTCGGAGTAGTCCTCATGCAGCCCGTGGTCGCCATGCAGGCTAGTCTTTGCATGCGCTGTAGTTTGTTGGTAGCTGTAACTAGCTTGGTGCGGGGCCACCAGACCACGGCCCCGTAGGTGATCATGGGGCGGATTACTGCAGTGTACAGCCATAGTATAATTTTGGGGGATAGACCCCACTTCTTACCAATCATTTTCCTGCACTGCCAGAATGTGATGCAGGCCCTGTTTAGCTTGGTGTCCAAATGACTGCTCCAGTTTAGCTTACTGTCCAAAGTAACCCCGAGATACTTAACTTCATTGGCCAACTGAAGTTCCGTGTTGAATAGTTTCGGTAGGCAGAAAGGGCCTAATGCTCGTTTATGGGTGAACATTACTAGTTCAGTTTTGGTGGGGTTAACTGATAGCTCAAATTCCCTACACCATCTCTCTACGATACGTAGTGCTTGTTGTGTGAGGTTACAGATCGTTCCCGTCACCTTCCCCGAAACAAGAATTGCGAGATCGTCTGCATAACCTATTGTAAAATAATGGTTGGCGTTGAGTTTGGTGATAAGATCATTAATCACCAGATTCCATAGGAGGGGGGACAGTACCCCTCCTTGGGGGCAGCCTCTGGCTATCATGGCCAGCTGCTGCTCGTCCTCCAAGCGAACCACTCGTTTGCTAAGCATGTTTGTAATCCAGTCCGTTAGTACCTGATCTACCCCATGTCTGGAGAGGGCGCTTCCGATGCTTGAGAAATTGGTTTTGTCGAAGGCTCCTTCGATGTCTATGAAGGTGCCCAGGCAGGTGCCTTTTTGGTGTATTGCTTCTTCTATCTGACTGACCACTTGATGAAGAGCAGATTCGGTCGACTTACCTGAGCTATACGCGTGTTGGTTACCGTGTAGCGGTATGGTTTTGAGGGCACCGTCTCTCAGCTCCCTATCACATAACCTTTCCAGTGTTTTCAGTAGAAAAGAGGTCAGGCTGATTGGTCGGTGGGATTTGGCGTTAGTGTAGTCACCTTTACCTGGCTTTGGGATGAATATAACTTTCACTTCTCTCCAGCCTTTGGGAACGTACCTAAAGGCCAGGCACGCTCTCATTATAGGCACTAGTCTTAATGCGACAGAGACTCCCCCCCATTGTAATAAGGCGGGGAACACTCCATCGGGACCAGCTGCCTTGAAAGGATGGAAGCTGCGGATGGCCCATCGGCAGACTTTCGGGCTTCTTACGACCTGTAATGATTGCCAAAGATCTACGGCCCGGACCGACGGCCTAACGTGCTTTCATTTAGCCCCAGCCAGGCGTGAGGGTTGTTCGAGAGAGATACCGTGGTCCCTGGCACACAGGCAACTGAAGGAACACGGGTGGGTTTTAGTCAATAAAAGTCTGACATTCGTCCTCCTGCTACATCCAGAACGAGGGAAGTTCTTTGATGATTTCCCACCCTCAAAAAAAACCTCTTACCTACTTAAAGTAGACTGACTACTAAAATATTTAGTTATTTAAAAACCAATGAAACGTCAACTATTTAGTCTATATAATGGATCAAACATTAAAATAATTAAATTATAACATTATCAACACGAATTTTATCATTTCGTTGAAAGGCACGCGCCAGAAAATAATTAATCGAAAATATATTACGTACAGTAGATAATTAACCAATTAATTAAGGATAATGAATGCACCCAGAATATCGCTGGAAGGTGAAACAGCTGTTACAGAATTTTCAGTGATAATGAGGAATCCATTTGAAGGATTATCGAAATCTCATTATGAATGATGAGAATATTAAAAGCCTTTGTTCGTATTGTTGATGTAGGTATTTTCACAAAAAAAATTTTTCACTGGGGTACCACTTTCTAACTTGGCACTGGATTTATGATCGTTAACAAGGTGGGCTCGTTGCCAATTGATAACCACAGCACCACTTGATCGATTAGGTTAAGCTAAGCTTGCCGCGGTCGGCCCGAGGATGGATCCATCTGTGCCGCGGAAAGCACGTCAAGCCGTTGGTCCCAGCTATCATTCTTAGATCATCGTCACGTGTTGGCAAAAGCCCGAAAATCTGACAACCAGTCTTAAGGTGCGTTTACACGAGCAACATTTTTTTTTTCATCCTGGTCAATTCTCGACGACTATGACGTCACGTCTACATCCAGCAATTTAGGGCAATGGCAACCTGTTGCCAGAGATGTTGCTCCAAATCATGCAATATGGAGTAACTTAAAAAACTAGGCAATACGCAACCCCACGCGTGCGCCCGCCGATGGCCGGTTTTTCTCGCAAAAACGAAACGTAGTTATACATACAAACGAGATAGAAAGAAAATTACTAAAAATTCCAAACCGATTGATATTCGGCAACTCGTTAAATATATGGAGCAATTAGAAGAAATATTCCTGAAACATATCCGCAATTTATTGTTTTTGCTCCAGATTGGTCCACTTAATTGATCCAGATTGATCCATTAGTGTTGCCGAGGAATAATCGTTAAAAAAATTGCCCTATAACCCAGTTACTGGGTTGTGGAGGTCAGATAGGCAGTATCTGCATGTAACATAGTGGTATTTAGCTGCATCTGGTTGGACTGGAAGCCGACCCCAACATAGTTTGTAAAAGGCTAACAGATGATGAGTTAGTCTACTTTAAATAAGCAAGCTTATAAATATGCCTTCTCTGTGGCTGGTTTATGGTCTGCAGTAGGCCAGTCACAGGCTATAAAATATAGTTTCGTTTCTAATACCGAAGAAAAGAATTTTATGTTTCGGTTTTTTCTTCTGTTTAACTAATACTATACATGTAATTTTATTTCTTTTGAACATGTCAAATCACTACTGGAGATTTATTGCATTCTTGGACGACAAGAAGAACAGAAGGTGTAACTTCAAACTATATGATTCTCATAAGTGCCTGATAAAGATTTCACAACGTATACAATACTCTGTCGTCTCTTAAAGAGGGTCAGGCGTAAGCGTAATCTTATCACTGATACCTACTACCTCTGTCGGACACGATGCCTGGTGACACAGCGTGGCCCACCAGTGAGTTCGAGCCCGCGACTAGATTCCCCTAATGGACTGACTACTTTATGTAGGAATATACAAGTATTTATAGGCATAGGAATTTTTACCAATAGCACATTTCCTAGTCTGCTCAGTCAGCTCGTGGGTAAGTAACGGGTTGATCGATGATGATCAAGTTTCCGCGCTCGGTCTATAAATGAGTGACGATATCCTTCATACCAAGACCACCAGAGGACCAGCACCCTAATTGCGTAACTCACGATTAATCATAATCTGTTTCCTTTTGAAACAGATGTTAAACCATTGCATCATATGTTCGAAAAATGTGTCTGCTCAACAACGTAAATAACGCAATGAATATTGTTGAACTGTCAAAATGCAACGGATTATGATTAATCGTGAGTTACTCAATTAGGGTGCAGGGCTTGGGATCGCGTCGGGACTAGATAAAGTGACATCACTTGTCTAGGCCCTCAATAAAATTGGAGATCGTTGAACAGGTACTTGGGACCCGAAATTATGACAAATAGTCTTACCAAGGGGTGTCGTGTTACTCAGTTACTGGGTTGTGGAGGTCAGATAGTCGCTCCATGTAAAATACTGGTATTGAGCTGCATCATTAGATTGAACGCTGACACCAAAAGCAAGCTAGATGGATCATGATTTTGAACACAAAACTATCAAAGTATGAATCATCATAATCAGTCATACGGGTTCCGTGTGGTGCCGGACGTAAAAGAATAGCACCATCCCATTTCTTCCCGTGGGTGTCGTATAAGGCGACTAAGGGACTTATTAGAGAATGGGCAGCAGCGTTCTCTATGCATTTGACCACCATACTGCGATCGCCAACCCGCTTGCCAAGCGTGGCGATTATGGCAAATCCCCCCTTTTGGGGGAGGCTTATGTCCAGCAATGAACGTCTTTCGGCTGATATGATGAATCATACGGGTTTATCTAACTCTCTCAACATAAATTCAATACAAAAACATTTTTGCTAACATACACAACTACTAGTTACTCTCGATAAAGGACCCGCTAAGCTCCAACATGACCCATATTACGTCATTTTGGGTCATTGATTGATGGCACACTGACAAAGGAAACGGCCCTTTAATGTAACTAGATCCTTAGAGGACAGAAAAAGTGTGAAGCCAGGCACTATAGGGACATCAAACAAAAAAGGTCCGTGGCGGGAGCTGTTAGATAGACCTTTGTAGAAATGAGCCAAAAAGGTGTAATATTGTTTTGGTTTTCGGATAGGCCCGGTAGGTATATTTTAATTATTACTTATATTATTTCATCTGGATACTTTATGAAACTTCAAGTATATATTTACTAATTTATCATTTTAACCGAAAGACGTCTGCCAGGAGTGCGGGTTTGTTCGAAAGAGACACCACAGCCCCTGGCATACGGGCTACTGAAGGAACACGGGTGGGTTTTAGTCAGTAAAAGTCTGACACGCCCTCCTGCTCCACCCAGAGCGGGAGAAGTTATTGGATGATATCCCACCCAAAAAAAAAAAAAAACCGAAAGACGTCCACTGCTGGACATAGGCCGGGCCCAAGCTCCGCCACTTCGACCGGTTCATTTATTTTTGATGGTTTTTAAAAAACATACTAGAAATAAAATCCGATACCTTCCGATTCCGACTTTCCCACGCAATCATTGCTAAAAAGATAGGAAATTTAAATTCAAAATAGAAATGGGTAGGCTGTTAAAATTGTATGGATTGCAAGAAACAGTACTGTTTTGTAGTGTTTTAAATGTAGGTTCTAAGTAACTTTGCTGTCTCCGCTAAATTCCTTACTATTGACATGTTAGTTTATTTACAAAGTCTAGTGATCCAATTAACTAAATTATTTACGAATATTGGACTCCTTAATGAACGTTCTTAGACTTGGGCAAAGACTAAGAAAATTGTGTAGAAGTGAACCTCATCTGCAGGCTTAGCATGATGCTTTCTATTTCTACGAAGAATAGACAGTGCTTTTTCAATGCAAAGTGACATTTCATTCCTCCACTTTTAGCATCGCACCGTAGATTTCCTTCTACAATCTGTCATTTTGTCTTTCGTTTCTAACAATCGGTGTCTATACTCTAAAGGTTTAGGTAGTTAAAAAAGGGTAAACAAAAAAAAACAAGTACCTAACTCATAGATGCTAAACCTTTTATTTCAAATGTTAAAATCATATTAATTATAGTCACATATATATTTATAGTCTCTATTCTGAATCTGATTCTGATGAACTCTCTGTCACATTAATAATAAAGCGTTCAGTTACCAGCCTCTAATATTATCACAATTCAACAAAACCAAAACGCACGGATACAATCGCAATGTCGATAACACTGTCAACAAAGGCGTCTGGTTAACCGACTAAACGTAATACCTGCCAATTCAGTTGCCAGACTACGTCACAGTTGTACTCTTAGCCTGTAATATTATCACAATTCAAGAAAACCAAAACGCACGGATACAATCGCAATGTCGATAACACTGTCAACAAAGACGTCTGGTTAACCGACTAAACGTAATACCTGCCAATTCAGTTGCGAGACTACGTCACAGTTGTACTCTTCAATTTAGCAATGTTATCTAATTAGTTGTATTTTCTAAAAGGTTTGGGGAACCTGTCTTTTTGGGTTCTTTATAATAGACAGATTACAAAATGTTACATTATTATTATAAATCTAACAAAAAAATTGTACTAAAGCAGTTACATCTACGAAAAGTTGTTTAAGAATAAATTATAAAGTTTAACATACTATAATAAAAGGGGAAATTAACATGTGATCGAAAATAAATTTAATTTTGTTCTAATGTATTTTTAACAAGAAAGTGTCAACTATAAAAAAACCTTTTTACGATTTGTTTACCCTTTTTTAACTACCTAAACCTTTAGAGTATAGGTCCCTATAAATGTAGACTATTTCAGAAAAATATTTCTTCCCAAACTGTCAAAATCACACTGACAGCAAACTTTCTACTCGACGGCCATAAAGTTTAAACGATTATCTACAAAATCATGATTCGTTTAGAACGCTTAAGGGCACACTTTGCGCGGGCTCGAACTCACTGGTGGGCCTGGCTAAAAATCACGCTGTCTCACCAGACTGCGTACCCGACAGAGATAGTATCAGTGGTGAGCAGTTAGACTCTAGTCTACACGTACAACGTTATTGAGTGAGATGCAGGAGCATTTTTGGCAAAAAAATCGCGAAAAAATTAAGAAAAGTCCTTCAGAAGATCGGGTTTTATGAAAAAACCACTGCATAAATCAATGACCAATAAAATTTATTGAACTTATTGTTAATTGAACTTTGTCGGTACCGTCTTGGTTTTCGAGATTTTACACTCCTTCTATTACTTAAACACGCTCAAAGTTAGGTTAAATTAGCAAGAAAAACGAATCTTTGTTGGCTCATAACTTTTTAATAGCTTTTTATTTTAGTATTCTGTTTCCGTACAGACAACAATAATAACGAGACAAAACCATACCATGTTTAATTTTTGATGTACATAGTCAGACAGTGGAGTAAAACCCTCCCGAAGTTTGTATGGAAAAAATTTGGACAAGTGTCACCTTAACTGTGATAATTAATAGAAAAACATAGCTATCTTCTCCTATTGTACATCATTTAGTTAATAGTCATGTCTATTCTTCCGTCGACAAATCAGTGCTCGTGGTAAGCCTGCTGGTAATTTATTTTTAGGCCACAATAGTTACCAGTAGTTGTGATTCGCGCGGATTCTGGCGCAAGCGCCAGAGCCCGTGTGCCAGAGCCCGCGCTTGCGCCAGAACCCGCGAATCTGTTGCACCCATTGTAAAAAAAAAAAAAAAAAAAAAAAAAAAAAGGTTTTGGCGTGCTCTGATCTCAAATCTGCGGTCCATTTTAGCGTAGGATGCGTGGTTCTGGAGTTATGCAAATCAATTAACTGTTATCTCATTGATTTCCGGTGGTCCTGCACCCTCATTAGCATTCCATTGTTCGCCTAATCCTTTTATCTATTATACTTCGAACACCTCATTACGTTGCGCCAGAACCCGCGAATCTGTTGCCCTACGGTTGATTTGGCGTTCTTATCTATTACTCATTGTATGTCTGCTTTTCTATGTCATCAATAAAACACATTCATTTTTATTTCAATATTTTACTACTTTTTTCTACAAAATATGAGCGGAAGATCTCATCAACAAAAATATCATTGTACAGTGTGTTCCCTGTAAATATGTTCGTAAAACTATGCATTGAACATCCCTGAAACTTAAATAGCAAATACATTAAGCAATATTCACCACAAACTGAAGTCCAATCATTCTGAATCCTATCAACATTCCAGTCCCATCTCTTACAATTCCTTTTCAAAAACTGGAGATGATATCGCTCAGGTGTTCGTCCATATGAATCAAAATATTGACCGATACCATCCGTATCGATATGTACAGCTACCCAGTGTGAACCTGGTTTATCATCCGCATCCAGATTACATATTATGTATGTTGGTACATGTGTATACATAGGCAGTCTATTAGCAGCATAAACATTATTTTCTAGAGTGGGATGAATCTTTTTCAGATGTTCTTGTACATCTAGTGTATCCATGATATTACTGCTATTAGTAGATTATTACAGTACCAATCTAATCAATGGCCAACAAAGGAATGATCAATTATACTGATTTGTAAATATTAAATCGCATTCTTTTGTGAATATTTTGTAGGAAGCTACTCTACTCATCACGAAACAATGCGAGATAAGTCTGTTGACTCATTTGTTCACAAAAGAATGCGAGATAAGTCTGTTGACTCATTTGTCGACTCGAAAGTTCACAGTTCACATTCACTGCGGAAATGTCTTAGATAAGAAATAAGTTACTGGTGCTATATAAGCCGGGCAACTGCAGTCATGGAATCAGTGTATGGTCGTTAGACTGCAGTGGATCTTCAATACTACTAGCCATGGACGTAAGTGTTTATTTATTCTATTGACAAACTTACTTTTCTTTCTGTTGTTGTTTCCTTACGTGTGTGTGTGTGTGATTAAGTGTAAACAAATTGATATTAACATGATAACTGTGTTGTTGCAGAAATCATTCAACTTCGATGAAAATACCTATAAACAGTATTACTACTCGCCACTCTCCCCTCAGCACGAAGAAGAGAGTGACAACATCGTCATTAAGAACACATGCGATGGTGGAAAAAGGAAATCGCAGTCGATTGATAAATTTTTTGAAGTAGAATCAAAAATTAAAAAGAGCAAGAAGCTGTTATCTTCAACCGTCGCACGAGCCGCTAGAGATGGTGTATCATACATTTCTACTAATTCTGACGACGGAGACCAAGCGACGCATCTCATAAAAATTGAAATGTACGATATGAAGAAGCTATGCAAGATTCCAACTACTGATCATTGGAAACATGCTACCACGAGAATTAAATATTATGTAAAGAATAATAACGATAGTAATAACGATAGCATCTACGACAACACAAACGCCCTCGTATACAATATTACAAAGACAATAGCAGAAAGTGAAAAAGTTAAAAAATACTTTTTTAACAATGACACTCATTAGTGGATTAGTGAATGTGATTCTGTTTATAGGGGGTTTATAAAGAAATAATACATTGCATAAAATTTGTTTTATTTAATTTTATAATGTTTCCTTTAGTAACATATACACAAAATGCATTAAGCATAACACTTAAATCTAAAACACACAACACATTATAATCTTAACTACTATAGTCTACAGTAACATTTCTATTTTTATCTATTTCAATAATATTATCAAACTCAGCATAAACAATACAGTTAATTGTTTGTATTAGTGAGGATTCAAATCGTACTTCTAATCTTACACTACCATGCTTTATGAGATTCCAATGAACTGACGAGTTAGCTGATAAATCAGGAGTTAAATCAAATGCTAAAAGACAGTAGCCTTTGGCATACTGTTCACGAGAGATTACATTTCCTTCATTAAGAAAGTGAATACCAGTCCCCGAGAATAGAGTATGATATGCCGATGTAAATATATTATTATTAAAAGATGGTTGCAAAGCTTTTGAAGGTATTTGTTGACCATCAATATATAAGCTGAAAGAGTTAATACCATAGTTTTCAAAGTTAAATGGATTTTTAGTAAGTGAACCATTAAATGCTGAATTGTTCACAAATCCAATAATACATCTTTTGGGTACCTGTCCTAAGAATATATTATCAAGAGTTTTTCCTTGAACACCTGATGGAATTGTTAAAACTTTGACTTCAGCACGAGTAATAGGATATTTAGCAGTGGTAGAAGCTAAAACTTTCTGATGTGCGAGTAATACACTTGGATTAATTCGTGCTCTTCGAACAATAAGAGTTGCGTCCGTAATGCAAACTTTAAACTTTACATCATTTGACCCAGCAATTAAATTAAAACTCTCTCTTGATCGAACTAATTTTACACTCATTTCAACACCATTAATTAAAAATTTATCTTGATTGAAAATATCACCATGAAGATGACCAATCATTTCTATTTCCCTGCTTTCATTAACTAATTCCCGTCTTTTAACAAATCCTATGTTTTTATCATCTGTGGAATCCATTTTTCCTGCTGTATCCTCATACCAAAGACTACAAGTAAGATGAGATTGTTTAGCAGCAGGAGCATAGTTTAAAAGGGTTTCCATGTATGCTCGATAGGCATAGGTATTATTAGGTGGTGATACAAGTTTTTGGTTTAAATAAACATCGAGTTGACTAAAAAGTGAATGCAACCAATTATTTACAGGTGCTACTGCTGTAGCTGTTAGCAAGTTTGTTGAATCTTGATTTAACACTTTTGCCTTTATGTGGAGTAATGTATGAGACAAATCCATGTAGTCATCGCCTGTTCCAGGAACTTGAAACTCGATAGGTCCATCATCAGCAAGAGATGAAATTGGTTTATAGTGAATCCACAATCCATTTTCAATGCTTGTTTGTGTAGACGGTAATGCAAACAAATCTAATTCTGACTTAACGCACTCACAAGAATGATTATGAAGGAAAGACATACTTAATTTGAAAATATATCTTTGATGTTTTTTGATTTTAGACCAAGTTTTTTCGTAGCTTTCACTTTAGCTGTTAGTGGTGGAATGAATGAGGCCAATCGTTTTCTTTTAGTTATATACCCAGATCCTGTCATGTTAAATCGATCAATTTTGTCATCGGCCTTTCGTTTTAAGTTTGTACTAACTTGCTTTAGACGATCTTTTATTGAGGCTTCCATAGGACGGGCTTGAACCATATCCGATAAAAGTCCTACTCCAGCGTTTAATGCCTCCTTACCAACCACTCGAGCACCACTTGAGAGTAAAGGTAAAACTGATCTAAATAACCCTCCTAAGAAGCTCCCAATACCATGACCGCGTTGGTATGGTGAACCCTTATAAATTACTCCAACTCCTGATCCAGCTTGATGTGAATAATAATTTTCATATGGACATTTATGGTGATCATGAGGAGAATACATTATTATAATTTGCGGAAATGTAGTTTAATACACACAGTTCCAAACTGGAATGGTATTTTTTGTCCTGTGCTCGATCTTATATCTATTTCCAGCGTATCGAACTCTCTTCGCATAACAGGTAAGTAGTGAGGTGGAGAGAAAACGTGCATTTTATTCGCACCATAAATGTATTTTGAAGGATCTAATGAAATGACTCTTAATAGCGGAGTCATAACATCACCCACAATCTGAGGATCGATAATGTCGCAATATAGAAATAGTTGAGATGGTAACCCTAAGTGTAAATTAGCAGGACATTTCCCAAAATTTCGGTTTAGGAGATTTGTATTAGGTTCATAACCTAGTTGTAAACTTAATTTGGTTGATAATGTTACGGATATTATATTTTTATCCAAAACAGAAACAGACACAAATTTTGTTATTTCATTATAATGAAATTTCAAGTTCTCTCTGATATCATTTAACGCTCTTAAAATATGTTCAACGTTATCGTAGTTGGTAGCGGGAATATGTTTTTTGTAGTACACTGTTGATGGTTTATCTTCATTAGGCATTAACATGGTTTTTGTGATGTATACAACATTTTCATGATCTTGAACAGTAAACATGGTGCATGGATATTGAAACTCGACGACTCCAACCGACCATTCACCTCCTAATTTCATAGCTTTTGGTAATTTTGTTGAAAAATTTGTGGTCTTGTTATCAGGAAAGTATTCCATTGAACTATTGCTGAGCAAAGTTAAATAAAAACTTTCTTTATTCATATTTCTTTTAAACTAGAAGCTAAAATCCAACTGTTAAATTTATCTGGATAACCTTTCCACTTCACTAATACTTCTTTTCTGTTACTCGAATAACGAGTGCCAATTATTTTATCTATTTTATATTGTGAGGTGGGGTTGTAAGTGACCTTCTGTAATTCTCTTTCATAAAAAGTACCAACAATTGGTTCATTTTGTAAATCTGTTATCGTATAAACAACCCATGGAGATCTATCAATTATTGAAGATATAATAAATATTTCATCACTCCAATTTGATTCATATCCTTTTTGGAAAACATGTTTATATTTAGTTATTCGAACATAATCACCCACGTTGAAATTTGGTTTTGGGTTTTCTAAAGAAAGTTTGTTTGACCCTCTATCATAAAGATTAGTCCAAACTGTCATAATATTGTTGGAACTTACATCACATGGACACATCTTAATACTCGAGTGAATGCTGTGATTATAAGAGTATATTAAATCTTGTAAAACATCTATATATCTATAAGTATTATTATGAGTGAAATAACGCCACATTTTCATTTTTAGAGTTCTTTGAAATCGTTCAACAATACTAGCCTTAATATCAGGATTGTTAGTGGTATAGTAATTTATCTTTTTGGATTTAAAGTATTTTTGTACATCTTTTGAAACAAATTCTGTACCTTTATCAGATTGTATGTGAGTAGGTGTTGAATTACTTTCAGTAAATATACTTTCAAAACATTCTTTAGTTGTTTCTGAGTTTTTCTTTTTCATTGGTCTTGCAAAAGCATATTTACTAAATACATCAATAACACAAAGTATGTAGTTGAAACCATCATTATATTGAGAATAAGTTCGCATATCACTTAAATCAGCTTGCCACAGCTCATTAATATTTGATAGAATGTACCTATTGCGCGGGATTTTTTTCCGAACGGGTTTATGTAATGTATATGTTTCTTGTGATTGTAACCATTCCTTTACTTGCTTTTTATCCATTTTACCTTTCATAGCTTTTGATAATTTATCAATACTACCAAAACCAGTGGGGTTAGATGGATCATAATAAATCCTGTTAATTTCTTCTAGTACGGGGTCCATTTTTCCCAATCGATCTTTTTACGTATTTTAGTTATAGATCTTTTATTTGCACTGCTCGGTGTAGAAAACTCTTGAACATCAATCTCAGAGGTTTTGTTCAGATCTTTTGCATGAAGTTGGTTAATAAACTCACATCTCTTTTGATTTCCAATATAAGTAAGTGGTACTTTAATATCTTTTAATGCTTTAGCAAATCTATCCCACCCTATCGGATCACTTTTTTTTAAGGGTCTTAGTGAATCATTTATTAAATCAACAATATTACTTCCTGGAATTTTTTCACTATCAATTATGACTGTGCCTTCATTATCCCAACGTATTTTACTTTTACTTGCTCCAATTAAGTTTAATAATGATTCACCTTTTTTATTATAAGTTTTTGGTATTAAACTGAGTATTTGTGTTGGTGAATACAGTGGATTTGCCTCACTTTCTATGCTTTTAATGGATCCTTTCTCCTCCAACAAAGATTCAGCATCAACTGAACTTTTTAGATCTCTATCTTTATTTTTAAAACCAATTTTAGACTCATTTGAATCTTCATTAGATGTATCAGAATAAATTGGTATTCTGAATGGTTGACGATCCTCGTCGGTAAAGTGAAGGTATCTTTGTAGTGTTTGTAAATATAACATCCACTTTTTTCGGTCTTCCGTCTTACTATTCATAATATTTTGCATTTCAATATCTAATCGAGACAAATTACTAGTGACCTTATTTTCTTGTTTTAATTTTTCAATCAATCCAGGTTCAATAAGTATCATTTTCTTAGCATTTTCCATGTTAACTGGCTAGTCCACTTACTAATCCACTCAATATTGCACCTAATATTATTGGTAAGAAAGCCCCTCCTTTTTGTATAATAATATTTTTTCTTAGTTTATGTTTACACTTATGCACCAGTTTACGTAGTATATTTTTGTGTTTATTCAATTTTTGTTTATCTTGATCTTTAAGAGGTATCTTTCCTTGTAAAACGTTATGAATACATTCACAAATACAATTTATTTCTTCTTCATCACACGTTTTCAGTAACGCTCTTTGATATTTTGGTTTAAGCGTATGCAAAGCGTTTAGCAAATGTTTATGTGTTGTGACTCGACGATGCATCATTTAGAAATGATTTGAATAGTTTGATTCTTGGTGTATTTAAACTCTTTCGTGGGGACGTAGACTGTGCAGTAACCATTAAATGGGAATACATTTGTCTTGATACGACAAAAATCATTTGTATTCTGTTTTAAATCTACCATTAAATATCCATGCGCTTCTAAAGTTGCATCCCTGTAGGCATCTTCAATAAATTTTGGATTATCTGGTGACACTTGTCGCGCTAAATATCTTATTTGAGTTTTATCTCGAGGATTCTTGAAATATATTATATAACTTGAGTTTAAAGAAATGTCTCTTTGACCTTTACCCTGATGAAATAAATTTTGTGTCAAATAAAATACGCTAAGATTCCTGTGATGACTACCTTTTGTAAATATATCCACAATTCGTCCATCAGACTCTCGCATTAGATCATCAATAATGACAAGATGTGGGTTTTCACCATCAAACATATTAAGATTTGGAATTCCTTGATGATAGTTAACATTTGGTAAATTATATAAAGGTTGCATTTCATCAAACCACCATGTGATCTGTTTAAAATCACAATTACATATTTCTGTAACTGATTTTATGAAATTTGTAACAAAATTTGACTTCCCACATCCACTTGGCCCCGCCACAATAGCAGTAAACGGATGGATAAAGTGAAACATTACACACGTCTAAAGTTCAGAGGGATGAAATAAAAAATGAAAGTGTTGTTTAAAAATATATATATATATATATTGCTAAAATTATATTATAAAACAGAATGATCTGAATACTATTTCTAACACAATAATTAGTACATCAGAATTTTACAATCAACTCAAATGTAAACACACAAATAGAAACCACAATTATCTTACATTATTTACAATCAAACAATAATAAATTTTTCAATCAAACAATAATTAAATTTTACAATTAAACAATAATTAAATTTTACAATCAATACAAATTTTATTTACACACAGACATAAGAGTAAAAAATATCAACATTTAACGCAATTTATAATGACCCCAAGCTAATCATAATTTTACAATCAGTACAAAATTTGTATATACACACAGAAATAAAAGTAAAAAGTATTACACTTAGCGTAATTTATAATGTCCCCAAGCCAATGTATCAATGTTGTTGTTCATAATACATCGTTTGGTATCATTATATGATAAAGATGTTTTATTTATTTTTTGTGTAAAAATAGTGTGTTTGATTGACTTAAATCGAAGCATACTACAATATAATACATTTTTATTAAACAAACACGATTTGTAATTTTCCATATTCATTTTTTTGGTAACACTTTTGTTAACCCCTTTTGCCTTTGCTATAAATTTATCTTCTATTTCTAAGGCATACATTTTTGATCGCAACCCTACAAATTCCTTCAATACTTTACCATTATTCTCATCTTTAAAAAAACCTAACTTTTTTTTATTTATTTTTGGATATCCGTAAATATTATTTTCCGGGTTATCTGATGTATCGAAATAGTGAAGTAGATCTGGTTTTATATCCTCATAAAAATTGTCTGTAAAAATTTGATATATCAAACTATCGGTATCGGTGTACAATAACTTAATTTTATTATGAAACTTTTTAATCATGTAGTTATAATGAAATTCATACATAAGGGTCTTAGATATATCTAAAATACAAAATCCTAAATAAATCGGCTTATCATAAATTAATTTTGTTTTGTGTAATTGTATTGCAACTAAATGTTCTGAAAATATTGATAAACTATGGAATTCTGGTTTTGCAATCCAATCCTGAGCACCTAAAACTTTACCACGATTATCCCAGTGAGTTAGTAGTTTAACGTTTACTCTTTTTTCAATATTTTCCATAGTCTTACCGAAGACAGAATTGTTCATTAATTTAAAAAAGTCTTTTTCAAAGTTTGATGTAGCTAACGTTCTCAAACTAGTATTTAAGTCTATGTATTTCTTTAACCAAGAACTCTGTTTAAATTTTAAAATTCTATGTACTTTAATTAATTTAATCCCCATTTCAATGCATTGTTTTAAATTCCTGTAGTGAATGATGTATTTATTTTTATTATTTAAATTAGGAACTAATTTAGTTTCTTTAGTATTACCCACACATATGTTTTCAGGACATAACGGAAAGTCAGAATGCAAATTATGAAGTTCATCAGGATATTCCAAATCAACTTCTAAAACATAACCGAAATCAGAGTTATCCGACACATTATAATCTGTATTAGAATCTATCCATTCGAAACCACCAACAGGAAGAGATTGAGACATTGCCCAACCATATAAATTATTCGCATCAAAATATGTTAGATATGAATTAGGTTTTTCACTATCATAATCTTCCATGAATTTATTATTTGCTCTAGCAAAACGATTGCTACACTGAGATACACCCCCTCTAATACCAGCTTTAAAAAAAGCAATTTTGTCATAGTCCGTTAACAATTCTAATTCTATTTTGGTAAATTTTAACATTGCATCCCAACTTAAACCTGGGGCAGTATAGTAATGAGCAGGATCTAATCCATAAGTTTTAATACAAAGCTTTCTAAAGTTTTCGAATACATCAGTCAAAAGTAAAACATCAGTTTTTAAATATAAATTGGAATAATCAGACATACTACTACACTTAAAATGTTGCCAAATATCTTTTGCGTGATTATAATCATCATTTGAAATATTTGAATCTGTGAGTGAACTATAAAATTGGTGTTGATCAGGAAGTGATGGATGTTTCAAGCAATCACTATAACACATAAATTCATAAGGATAAATAAATACCTTTCCGTCTTAAACGTGAAAAATCTTCATTATTAGGATAGTTCCTTTTTAGTTCTGTAAACTGATCATCATTAAGATTTTTAGCTAGTTGATCTAAACTACACGATAAAAATTTCAATGAATCTATGAATCTTAAACTTACTGGTTGATTATTTATTGTTAACTGTTTTGAAAATGATATGTATCGTTCTTTATTTTGTGGAATAACTTCAACTTTGTCATCATCGAGGTTTAATGCATGGACAATGAAATGAGCATCGTAATGACTGAGGTTATGTAAAAATATTGGAATATGACGAGGGGTTCTGTACTTAGAACTACACACTTGATGTGCAACACCCCTAAAACTGCCAGTGTGCCAATCAAAATCGTAAAAAAGATCTTCATTTAACTCAGTTTCACAAATATGACATATGTTTGAATTTGAAATTTTAATTTTATCTTCATCTGATAATGGAACGAGACATTTTTGGAAACTATTTTTTTTAAATATTGTTTTCACATCTTCACAAAGGCGATTCATAAACACTTGTGCACAGTTTGACCCACTATACGTCTCATATTTTGATAATCTGTTATCATATGAACATTTAATGTAATATCCAAAACTATACACTTCATTTTTTTGAATATTAATTGTACTAGGCTTGGATGGATCGTTACTACATGATTCTATTGGGTTCAAAAATGCCTCAAAGTCTGCATAAACCACAAAGGGCATTTTCAACTTTTTCGCGAATTTATCAAATTTTAATTTATTATTTGAGGTTGCTTTACCAAACCAATCCTTTTTGGAATCCTCACCGTTTGGTAATTCCGTACAAATGTGAGCGCAATCATATTGTTGATGGTTATTAAGTCTTTCCTCTGATGGGAAATGAAGTAAACATGAATCACATATATAAACTGCACAATGATGTCTTGATATTTGTGAACTAACTAATCGCGATAAGTTTTTAATATAACAGTAATGATTGTTAGTACTATTCGATATATATAGTAGGTTAATATGATTAGGTGTACGACATTTTGTTAAATATAAAGGACCTACAACAGAATTACACTTTTTTTCTTTATTATACTCTAAGCCAAAAACATTAATACTAATATTGTTTAATTTCTCTACTTTTGATATATCTGCAATTTTAACCGGAAAAGAAATACCAGTAAATTTTAGTTTATTTCCATTAATTGCGTAAGATGCTACCCGATCTACACTTTTACATACAGGATATAAACCAGAGAGTAATGCCCATTTGAAACACATATTATCATTATTTTTAACATTGATTACAGCTTTTTTTGATTTAATATCTTGAGGAAGGTCGATATATGAACTACCACGTAGGGGGTTGAATTTGTTAACATTCATATCTATGTATTTAATTTGATTAAGACTCCAACCACTATCTTTTTTTTCAAATTGACAAATTTTACCGACTACAGTGTCTATTAATGATGAATAAAAAATATTTAAGTCATCTCCCTGACAAATTATGTAATTAAACGTTTGAAAATCAAACGTATTTTTAATATCTTTAGTTTGTTGTATGAAATCAGCATGCAATATGAAGTTTATTTTAAAAATTGTATGTTGTTGAATACATTCATTTATCAAAAATAAGATATCAATTTTTAGCGAATTTAAAAACGATTCCGGTGTTTCAAAATATTGTCCCGATTGAAGTGTTTTACTATTAATTCTATATGTTAAAATTCGATTGCCAAAAGCGGTTTCAACAACTGTAACATTTGTTAATGAATTATGTGATTTTAAAAGATTATTTTTATGTGAATTGCTTTTTAAATGGTTGTTTAGATACCTTTTATTAATATAAACATGACATGTATCACATTCCACCTTATTGTTGTCCACGTCATTGGTTTCAATTGATGATGTAGAAGCTCCTTCATCAAATTTTGCTTTCTTGGTAACCTTATTTTCATCAGTAGTGATACCTCGTTTGATACCTCTTCCAACTTGTTGTTGACTGTAACAAAAAGAAAATTATTAGACAAATCTTAAAATAAAACATTACTACAATAATATTTCTTATTGAGTTTGTACTTCTAATACTTACATCAACTTTGTTTCAACCATCAAACATTGACATGGAGAGAGCGATTGTCGCAACCCAGTGCTGGGCACGCCACGATTGCGGCGGTAAGTCCCCTCTTTGAGGAGTGGTTTGAGAGGCGGCATGGCGTCCTCACCTTCCGCCTGACGCAGGTCCTCACCGGACACGGTTGTTTCGGGAGGTTCCTGTTTCGGATAGGGCGGGAGGAAACGCCCGGGTGTTTCCACTGCGAAGATCGCCCTGAGGACACGGTGGAGCACACGGTGGCGGTCTGCCCTGCTTGGGCGGAGCACCGCCGTGTCCTCGTGGAGGCGATCGGCGGCGGCGATCTCTCGCGTCCGGCCCTGGTCCAGGCCATGGTACGGAGCGAGAGGGCATGGGGAGCCGTCACCTCCTTCAGCGAAGCAGTGATGCTCGCGAAGAGGGAGGCGGCGCACGTGAGGGAGAGGCAGCATATGCGCCCTCGCGACCCCAGCCGCCGCAGGATACGGAGACGCCCTGGGCGTCGGGAATCCCAGGCCGATTTCCGGCCACCGTAGGCATGGGCTTGCGGACGGCGAGTAATGGGTAGCTCGCTGTCCGGTAAGGACCAAGCCCAAGTCGACGGCGCGTTGTGTTCCACGCGCGCCTCAAAGAGATGTCAGCACAAATAGTGATGGGAACCCGCAAGGGTCGATGCCTGCCAGGGGTGCGGGTTTGTTCGAAAGAGACACCACAGCCCCTGGCTTAAGGGCTACTGAAGGAACATGGGTGGGTTTTAGTCAGTAAAAGTCTGACACGCCCTCCTGCTCCACCCAGAGCGGGAGAAGTTATTTGATGATTTCCCACCCAAAAAAAAAAAAAAAAAAAAACCATCAAACATTGATTATACAACTCATCATCATACGATGAATCGAACAGTTCATGCTTCTCTATTTCATCACAAACTTTAGACAGCTCCTGATTGAATTCGCTGTTGGATTGTTCTATATTCTCTTCAATGGGCGCGGAAAAGAAAGCACTGGTGCACATTTCACTGAAGTTTTCCATCTTTATAATGAAGAAGAAAGTATGTAGCACAGTAAGTAACAGTTAAGTGTTGGTAGAACAACTGATACCCAATTTCAAATAATGTCCAATATTTATAGTCTAGCAAAGGATTAGGAAAGTCATGTAAAATCTAATGAGTACACAGAAGTACTTTAAGTAAACAGAATCACATTCACTAATCCACTAATGAGTGTCATTGTTAAAAAAGTATATCTAATGAGTACACAGAAGTACTTTAAGTAAACAGAATCACATTAACTAATCCACTAATGAGTGTCATTGTTAAAAAAGTATTTTTTAACTTTTTCACTTTCTGCTATTGTCTTTGTAATATTGTATACGAGGGCGTTTGTGTTGTCGTAGATGCTATCGTTATTACTATCGTTATTATTCTTTACATAATATTTAATTCTCGTGGTAGCATGTTTCCAATGATCAGTAGTTGGAATCTTGCATAGCTTCTTCATATCGTACATTTCAATTTTTATGAGATGCGTCGCTTGGTCTCCGTCGTCAGAATTAGTAGAAATGTATGATACACCATCTCTAGCGGCTCGTGCGACGGTTGAAAATAACAGCTTCTTGCTCTTTTTAATTTTTGATTCTACTTCAAAAAAATTATCAATCGACTGCGATTTCCTTTTTCCACCATCGCATGTGTTCTTAATGACGATGTTGTCACTCTCTTCTTCGTGCTGAGGGGAGAGTGGCGAGTAGTAATACTGTTTATAGGTATTTTCATCGAAGTTGAATGATTTCTGCAACAACACAGTTATCATGTTAATATCAATTTGTTTACACTTAATCACACACACACACACGTAAGGAAACAACAACAGAAAGAAAAGTAAGTTTGTCAATAGAATAAATAAACACTTACGTCCATGGCTAGTAGTATTGAAGATCCACTGCAGTCTAACGACCATACACTGATTCCATGACTGCAGTTGCCCGGCTTATATAGCACCAGTAACTTATTTCTTATCTAAGACATTTCCGCAGTGAATGTGAACTGTGAACTTTCGAGTCGACAAATGAGTCAACAGACTTATCTCGCATTCTTTTGTGAACAAATGAGTCAACAGACTTATCTCGCATTGTTTCGTGATGAGTAGAGTAGCTTCCTACAAAATATTCACAAAAGAATGCGATTTAATATTTACAAATCAGTATAATAATTGATCATTCCTTTGTTGGCCATTGATTAGATTGGTACTGTAATAATCTACTAATAGCAGTAATATCATGGATACACTAGATGTACAAGAACATCTGAAAAAGATTCATCCCACTCTAGAAAATAATGTTTATGCTGCTAATAGACTGCCTATGTATACACATGTACCAACATACATAATATGTAATCTGGATGCGGATGATAAACCAGGTTCACACTGGGTAGCTGTACATATCGATACGGATGGTATCGGTCAATATTTTGATTCATATGGACGAACACCTGAGCGATATCATCTCCAGTTTTTGAAAAGGAATTGTAAGAGATGGGACTGGAATGTTGATAGGATTCAGAATGATTGGACTTCAGTTTGTGGTGAATATTGCTTAATGTATTTGCTATTTAAGTTTCAGGGATGTTCAATGCATAGTTTTACGAACATATTTACAGGGAACACACTGTACAATGATATTTTTGTTGATGAGATCTTCCGCTCATATTTTGTAGAAAAAAGTAATAAAATATTGAAATAAAAATGAATGTGTTTTATTGATGACATAGAAAAGCAGACATACAATGAGTAATAGATAAGAACACCAAATCAACCGTAGGGCAACAGATTCGCGGGTTCTGGCGCAACGTAATGAGGTGTTCGAAGTATAATAGATAAAAGGATTAGGCGAACAATGGAATGCTAATGAGGGTGCAGGACCACCGGAAATCAATGAGATAACAGTTAATTAATTTGCATAACTCCAGAACCACGCATCCTACGCTAAAATGGACCGCAGATTTGAGAGCACGCCAAAACCTTTTTTTTTTTTTTTTTTTTTTTACGATGGGTGCAACAGATTCGCGGGTTCTGGCGCAAGCGCGGGCTCTGGCGCACGGGCTCTGGCGCTTGCGCCAGAATCCGCGAATCACAACCACTGTTACCTACCCACCGTCTATCAATATCAAGATATACTGCACTGTGCTGTGTTAATTTGTCTCATTTGTCTCCTCATAAGTTGTACCTCATCATCATCATCATAATATTCATTCCAACCGAAAGACGTCCACCGCTGGTCATAGGCCTCTCCCAAGCTCCGCCACTTGTACCGGTTCCGTACTTCTCTTATCCAGCAGATTCGTCGGTCCACTTTGTGGGAGGCCTTCCAACTCTACGTTTTCCGGTAGTTAGTCGCCACTCCGGAACTTTTCGGTCCATCGACTATCTGTTCTGCAAGCAATGCTCCTTGCCCACTGCTACTTAAGTTTACCAATTCTTCGGGCTAGGTCGGTTACCTTAGTTCTCCTGCGGATCTCTTTATTTCTGATTCTTTCACGCAGGGAAACTCTAAACATAGCCCTCGCATTGTTTTTTGGGTGACTTTACAGTAGCTATTTCGTTGTGATGAGAATCCAATCAAAACGTGCTTGTTACCATGGCGTGTTTTATTTTAAACAACTGCCTACGCCTCATCACTCCAACCGACTGTGTTGGACGTAAACTTACGTCCAAAAACTGCAGGTAAATGAAATATTTTCGACGGATAAGTATCTCTGCTATTAATTCATATTCTATGACTATGCTAGCTCTCGTCACTATATTAAAGTTTTAAGCAAGGCTTCAAGCAGTGTCAATGTTTGATACTCTGGAATTGGACTAAGCATCAACACTGGGTTTGCCGATTTGTGGTTTCTAGGAACCGTTCATTTGTATTTGTAAACTTGAAACAGATATTGCCAATGTCATATCAATATTTGGGTAGGGCATTGGCAAGATCTGTCTCAAGTTTAAAATTAGAAAACTAAAGTTAGACTAGCCAGTATTGTATTAGTTGGTGGGCCAAGAAATTTTAATATAGACAAAATTAAATTAAAAAAAATATATATAATGAATATAATTATAATAATATTTTTTATTAATAAATAATTAATATAATAATTGTATTAATATTAATTAATTAATTATAGTAAATTAATTAAATTAATATTTAATTATTGCTAGCTTTTTTGTATGATTAATCTTAACTTCCTTTTAAAGGGACGCGTGGCTAAACCATAAAATCCGCATGGGTCGATTGAACACAAAGCTTCGCTTTCCGAGGCTGGTCTGTGGATGTGTGACAACCAATTGCTTATCGAGAGTGGTAGGTACGTAAGGCCCGTACCTCGAAAGCACGTTATACTGGTGGCCCCGGCTGTCATACAGAGTGTCCAGTAAATAGTACGACATAGTGCAGGGGATGATAGCTTTGGTAAATACCTACCAAAAAAACATAATAGATGTTCCGCAAAATGTGATGGATTTACAGTTATAGTGATATGCGATAAGAAAATTGTTCAGTGAAACTTTAAACAAATAATAGTATTTATTCCTGTTTTTGATACAAAAAAGCCTTATGAGTAGAGGAACTGTTCACGAATAATTTGATGTAAAAAAAAAACTAGAAAAGGATTTTTGGAGGAAAAGAAATTTTTTATGACTGTAAATCCGTAACATTTTGCGGAACATAATTAGGTTTTTTTGGTAGGACCCGAGCTATCACCCCCTACACTATGTCGTACTATTTACTGGAAAACCTGTATATAGATTTTTAACCGACGAAAAAACGGAGGAGGTTACTCAATTCGACGCGTATAATTTTTTTTTTTTCTGTGGATGACCACTCATAACTTTTTCCAGAGTAGTCCGATTTTGATAATTCTTTTTTTATTGGAAAGGGTATACCCCGAAGTTGGTCCCATATAAATTTCGAAGAAAAATTCCAACCTTAAGGGTAAGAAAACAGGGGATGATTGATTGTTTTGCTCACAGATTTTAATACTGAGTTGTGTATTACAAAAAGTAATCAAAAATTAAGCATGTAGTAATTAGTAGATTATAGCCACAAAAAATTATTAAATAAAAACTTTTTAATAAAAAATTAAACCGCCGAAAAACCGAAAAGTAAAAAATTGTAAACTTGCTTTGTCCAAACCCAATAACTAAGTTCGGAAGGCGGTGACATATAATTAAATACATATCCAAAGTCACCGACTTCCGAACTTAGTTATTGGGTTTGGACAAAGCAAGTTTATTATTTTTTACTTTTCGGTTTTTCGGCGGTTTAATTTTTTATTAAAAAGTTTTTATTTAGTAGATTATATTATATTAGTAATTAGTAGATTATAGCCACAAAAAATTATTAAATAAAAACTTTTTAATAAAAAATTAATCCGCCGGTTTTCGGTTTTTCGGCGGTTTTTTTTTTTTTTTTAAGTTTTTTGACAGTCGTTACGAGAAATCAGAAGCCCGAAACCCTGACAACTAGTCTTACTAAGAGGTATCCTTATACCAAAAGGAATACAAAAGGCCAGAGTGACAAGATAGTCACTCTGGCCTTAGCTTACTATCACAATTCTGCTATCCTAGCATGAAAAATTAGCCTCGTGTAGCATTAATGCTTGTCAAGATGCCGAAGGAGAAAGTATAGTTTGACAAGGTCTCAGCTTCGAATTCTTAATTCAGACTCCGGGTGTAAGAATCCCTGGTTGGAGAAGAAATCTATTCGCTCATAAATGTTGGCATCAAACATTATTGTAGTCTGTATTTAGATGTTAACTGTTATAGTCTACCACAAACTAACTACTATTATTTGTGTCAGCTTGAGCTGGTTGTAACTAGGATATTTATGATTATTGAGCCGACAGTAATAAACGTCCAAGACTTGGCAATCAGGCGTAAGTTCTGAACTTGGGATGGCTAGTAATAAATTAGGATTTGTAAAATCTAGGAACTTATGAATTTGTACCGGCTGCGTGTGGTGCCGGACGTAAAGAATCCCGTCCCATTTCTTCCCGTGGGTTTCGTAGGAGCCGACTAAGGGACTTTCTAGAGAATGGGCAGCAGCGTTCTCTATGCATTTTACCATCATACTGCGATCGCCAACCCGCCTGGCAAGCGTGATGATTATGGCAAATCCCTCCAATTGAGGGAGGCCTGTGTCCAACAGTGAACGTCTTTCGGCTGTAATGATGATGATGATGACCTAAACCTCCACATGTGAACTACGCATCAAACTGAGACGTGACCCAAAATTCTGCATCGCGCAAGCAAAATTTACCACATAGCCAGTATACAGAACGTCCCGACATGAATCGTCGGTCAGTAGCCTATCAGATACAATACCCGTCTGGTCGGAGAATCCTTCGTTTTCTATAGAGGATCAGTAAACTTTACACTCTGTTCCACATTCCTCTGAAAATACTTTCAAGCTAGAAAGTAAATGGTAGGAAAGGATCAGATTTTCGAAAGAAACACTTGGTTTTAAGCCGCTCTTTTGATAGGATCCCTACAAACTTGGAAACCTGTGTAGCTCTAATCTTACTAATCTATTTCCTACTAATATTCTAAACGTGTCCCGTATGTGTAGCCAGGCGTAAAAGAATAGCACCATCCCATTTCTTCCAGTGGGTGTCGTAGAAGGCGACTAAGGGACTTACTAGAGAATGGGCAGCAGCGTTCTCTATGCATTTTACCACCATACTGCGATCGCCAACCCGCCTGCCAAGCGTGGCAATTATGGCAAAACCCCCCATCCTCGGGGAGGCCTATGTCTAGCAGTGGACTTCTTTTGGCTGAAATGATGATGATGATGATTCTAAACGTGAAAGTTTGTACGCTTGAATGTTTAGATGTTTCTTACTGAATCACGCAAAAACGGCAGAACGGATTTTGATGAAATTTTGCAGACAGATAGTTTATAACCTAGTTAAACATAAATTATACTTGTTTCCGACTTCCATGCGGGCGAAGCTGCGGGCAAAAGCTAATAATACATAGGTACATTAAACCCTGTGTCATTGACGTCGATAATCCACAGCTTTATAAAATGATGATCATGTTTATTCCGAAACTTTAAACCCACGTTCACAAGGACGTAATAACATCGCGATGGGATTTTTTCGCGCATTGAATCTTCAATGCACTGATTAGCTAGCGCCCTGCTACCTAATTGCGTAATGCATTATTGACAAACGATTCAGATTAATTTGCTTCGTTTCTATCGCAATTTGCTTAAATTTACGAATTTCGAATTGCGAAACTCCAATAACTGTGAAAGCGATTACTATTCTATTAGAGTGAATGATATGTCGGGAAAAATTGGGTATACGGTCTATTTTTCTAACTAAAGCGAATTGCGTAACTAGTTTGACAGCTATCAGTTTGTTTGAAACCAACGAGTAGTCTGTTTCGCAAGCCGAAGGCAACGTACTCGCCGCAATCATTTTTCTTTTTACATTTTAATAGGATTTAATCATTAAATCTCTTAAATTATAACGAAAAAATATAAGTGGTAGTCTTCCTGATAAACTGTGAATGTGATTTTGTGTAAAACCTCAATGTTACATCAGTATTGTGGTATTTTGAATAGCGAAGCAACGAGGTGATTATAGAGAGATAATTGCAATAGTTTTCTTCTGTTACGTGTGCTTACAACCTAGAATAAAGATTCCTACTAAGAGAACCTACCTAGATGATATTTCAGAAACGAGATATTTTGGTGGCGTTTTAACGAAATACAAATTCGTAAGTACCTCGTATCGTAAACTTATCATAATGTCACCAACTTAGCAAGCCAGTCGAGCATTTACGAATTGTAATTAGAAAACCTAAAAAGCGATCAATTTAAAGAGGAAGAACAAAAGAAGCACACATTGAAGAAGCAGTTTATGTCAATGTATTACCTATCTAAGGACTTCTATGAACTAGCTACACACACCATATATACATAGACTTATTTCCACATCATTCTCTGTTCAAGGTAATATCAATATTATTTCCTATAAAAGAACCTATCGAATATGCCTAAATATTGTATCTACACATATTTGTTTGTTGTCAATACAAAATATAGATAAAGCATTGCATAATTACTTTAAACAAAGTAGGTAGGTAGGTACTTTCCCGTCAGTGTCGTAGGAGGCGACTCAGGGACTTACTAAGAATGGGTAGCAGTGTTCTCCATGCATTTTACCACCATACTGCGATTGCCAACCCGCTTGCCAAGTGTGGCGATTATAGCAAACCCCCCCAAATTGGGGGAGGCCCATGTCCAGCAGTTGACGTCTTTCGGCTGAAATGATGATGATGGCCTACTAGGTACCTTAAATATTTTTCAATTAATTATTGTGAATAATAAGTTTGTAAGAATATCCAATTCAATTATTCTGTCTGTGGATTACAGCCCACTCCCTCTCACAGAGAGGCCTGTGCCTGTCAAGTTTATCACACACGTTGCATTGTAAAATTACTTTGCAATGTGTGTGAAGATTTTCAATCATACAATATTATTCTTTACATTCGGTGGAAATCCACAAAATAAGCATTGTACTCTACTTGCATCGACTATGGTAGTATTGAATATTGTTTTCTAAATATTGAAAAACCATAATATTTATTTGTTATGTTTATTATGTGGAGGCCTACAAAAAATATTTCTCATTGAATTGGTTTTACTTGTTATTAATACACAATGTGTGTAGTTAAATAATAAGTCCATCAATTTTTTATTTATTATTTAAAAAATGACTTGCCTAGACCTAAATAAAGATAATTTATACTTTTTAGTCAAGTACCTATGTTCCATCCATCAATAGAATTGTAGGCATCTAATTACTGTTTATCTAATAGCAGAATATTGTAGTTTTGTAAAGTACATCAGTAGATTGTGCTAAAGACTGGATGAGTAATGGATGATGGAAAATAATGACGATGTAATTAAATATATTTTTTATCTTCCAGGTGGCTCAACTATATAAACAGGAAAAATTTAAACTTTCTCTCAGCAACATTACCAAGCTGTATTAAATTATAAATGATGACTTCCACTGGAAAACAGTAGCCCAAATTTGCCAAATTCCACTAATCTATACAATATACTTGTTTGAATTTCTTTTTGCCTCATAGCCAACGAATTCATGTCAAATGTGAAGAAATGCTATAGTCAGAAGGGTGAAATGATAAAAATAAAGCAGTTATGTTAACCATTATTTTATTTGTTTTTGTTTACCTTTATGTACCAAATAAATGACAATTCAGCTAAACACTGCTATTTTCTAAATAGTATTTACTGTAATGATCAATAACTTGTCTTTTTTTAAACCTATTCAATGCTATATGTATTTCAACATTTAACAGTTATTTTAGTTCATAATTAAAACACTTTGTAAGTATTAAAGTTTACACCAATATCAATTAACACAAGTACATATTAAGTATATTGCTGTTGAACAAAACTAGTCAGCAGTTTTCTTAAATAGGTAAAATTATTATGTTCATAACAATATTCAGTTTCTACTTTTGCACTTGAGCAGCTTGATAACTGAAGTAGTTGCAGTAGCTGTAACAGTGATGTCAGAAGTAGCCGAAACAAATGGCAACAGCCAACATCATTCATGCTGCTGTCATGTCTATGCAGGGGAAGTGTTCCGGGGACACCTGCAATTTTAAAACAAAATCAAATTATTTTTTGCTCAATTAAAGTACTTAATTATGGGCCAAACTAGGCAATATTTAGTAGGCCGTCATCAACCTATGCTTTATTTAACATGGCACGAAACTAGAACTGTAAAAAATAAGGACATATGAAATTTATGATGTGATTACATTTATGTATAAAGTTCGCCAAAAGAAAAATACATTCATAAATATATTATTATGAGTTGCTGCTTGATACTTCACTGTGTTAAAAAGCTCACCTCCAATGATTAATACAGAAGCTTGGTTTTCAATGTCCTACGTTGCCACCAAATTCTTTGAGGTAAATCCATCATAGGTCAATATTAGATTGAAGTTGGTAGCTCTAGCATCGTCTGCGAAAACAATATAATAATTAACGTTATGTTGTTGGTTGTATTTGGTTATTGGTTATTATAGTTAGTAATTTAGTATCTGCTGCTTATGTAGATGCTGATACAACATATAATATAATATATACATACAACCCCTAAGACGACCCACTGACCAAAATATTAAATAACAATATCAGTAGGAATGTGAGGTTGACAGATAATAATTATTACCACATTACATAGTTAACCTCAAGAAAGTTACAATCACTAGACACACGAAATTTCCTGTTTATATTGGCTTACTTACTTTTAGTGCTGATACTGACTTATGGGTCACTGGTTCGTCCTTTTCGCTATTGAGCAAAACAGCCTAAGACGTAGTGCAGTGCAGCCAGTACAAAACGAAGACAGAGCCATATTCCTTGCCAATTACGTGTTCTGTGCAGAAACCACAGAAAAACAATTCCGACACTGCTTATCATAGGCTTATCATATGCGAATAGTAAATATAATTTAGTTTATTGAAAAACATAAAACAACTTTACTAATATAACAACATTCAAGGCAAAACAAACACATTTTATGGTTTTTGTTTATTATAGTGTTGCCAACTTTTTCCCGACTTCCCAACTCCACTAGTGGTGGTTCTTCAACAACTAAAAATAGCAGCTCGCAGCTCCGCCCGCGTGGATGTCGGTTATCGCGTAAAAGGTAGCCTATGTCCTTTTCCATATCCCAGACTATATCTCTGCCGAATTTCATGACGATCGGTTCAGCAGTTTAGGCGTGAAAGCGTGACAAGACAGAGTTACTTTCACATTTATAATATTATGTAGGGATTACAAAATAGTTACTGAAAAAGTAAGTGTAGATGTTTGGATGTTTGTTAGATACACAATAATGGCTTGACTTTTTATTTTGGAAGCATGTTTCCATGGGATTTATTTTGTCGAAATGACACTGTTTTTCGATTTCGACACGGACACAGCCTCTATGTGACTCCACAATATTTGTCATGCTGAACAGTCTTTTCATATTAGCGTTTGAATCCAAAGTGATTTCGACATTTCAGAAATAAATCGTAAAATTACTAACAGAGGTTTCATGCAAACAGTAAAATAAAACATGCCATCATCGTGTTATTATAATAACAGATTTCCACAAACTAAATTAGATTAACCGAAACAAAAGTAACAGCCGCTAAAGCAAAATTTAGTCTGCTAGTTGGGGTGTCCAAACCCCCAGTTTTAGGAGTTATTCCACTAAGTTGACAACACTGCTTTTCTACGATTTTTTCATTGGCTACAGATAAATAAAACGTGAACATTATAACGTTTCGTTGCTTTTTTCAATTATGGTAGTTTTTGGTAGAAAGTGTTTTATAAATTGGGTTTACGTTTTTTTAGGTAATCATTGTGTATTTTCATTTGAAGCAATAGTAGACCACCAGTTGTAATTAAAACAATATTAATTTATAGTAATATTATTTGGAAGCGAATAGTTCATATGTTAAGAAACAAAACGCGTAAACGTAATAGATTGGGCGAGATTTTAGTAACATCTCTATACAATTTGACAGAATTTGATTCAATTTAGTTTCGCAATTCCGATTATAGAACACGATTACGAAGGGAGTTTGCTTAGTTTCGGAATCGTCTTCAGAAAGTTAATACGTTACGCAATTAGGCTGCTGAGTTGCAAATCGAACATTGTGTTTTTACGACGCACTGAATTATTATTTGTTGGATTCTCAACGCTTGGTTTAATCTGTCAAATGCCGGCTAATGAGACACAATTAATTTTCTATTGTAATGGCCGCTATAGGGGCCACGTGGTACTTGCAAGCGTACATGCGCGATACAGGTAAAAGCCCTGAGAGCTGCCAAGTGGATCTATATGGATCCGACGCAAGCGCAAATATTGCAAATATTTAACTGTCAGGGCTTTTACCGGTTAATCCCGCCCCGATGTTTTTCTGCCCGTTTGAACATCGACTTAAACTAAGTACCATTTCACCAGTAGGAAAATCAGCAACCAAATGATGTGTTCGTAGAATACAGCTGACTGTTACTCAACAATATTTGAAAACAGACAAACACGAACTACAAATAGCTAGACTAAACGTAATACCAGAGGTAGACAAAATACTCATCGTTGTGTAATGTTACCAGAAATCTACAAATATTGAGTTTGTGTCCATTTTAGTGTGTTCGCGTTTTCGAGAGCAAATACGCGTGGCCCGGTAATTCACACAAAACTTGTATTTTGTGACAAATTGTCAATGCTTCAAGTGTGACATGGATGATGACGAACATGGAATTATTCTACACTAGCTTTTCCCAGTGATTTCGCCGCGTAGATGTCGAAAAAAGAGTAGACAAAAATGCCGTGTCCGTATAGACAGTTGACAGTTTTTCACCGAGAAATGTAGACAAATGATTTTTATTCTACAGTAGAGTAGAAATAGATAGCGTCATGCTATCGGTATCGTATTCCCCGCTGTTATATCAAACGTAAAGGCTGTAATCATTCTGCCAACAATCAATGAGAAATTACAGTTCCTTTTTATACACTTTAGACTTTCACTTTGCATAAAGTTACTACTACAAACATATTTATTATTGAATAGTAGCCAATCTCAATCTTGCCCAGTCACTTCACTTTATTGTCTTCCGTATCGTTAAATTGCGTATCGTATTGTAGTTCAAGAAGTCTAATTATTACCCCTTATAAAATTTACATTTGTATGCCTACAGGGTGTAAAACGACACATCGTGACATCACATAGCCGTAAACTAGGCTTTATGTACATCAAACGTTTATTTTTGTGTCATTTGCTGTTAGCAGTAGTGCGCAAAAAACCGCACCCAAAACATTATGCTTATGGGACCATGTAACGTTACAGAGGGGTCAAAGGAGAAATTAAAGTTGTCTTTTATCATTCAAAAATATTTTCGTAAAAATTCAGTAAAAGTTCGAATTTTGACCTTCGATATCTCCGTAACCAGAAGTTCCCGGGTATAGTCCAGTACCTACGTACAAAATAAATGATTATATTGCGGGGAGTGCAAGCGACTCTCGGCTTCTTTATGTGTCAGAAATGCAAAGTTTAAACCTATGGAGGTTTTACTTAGAGGAAAGTAACAATAAGACGCCTAACAAAATTATGAACAATTATGAGGGGAAACGCCGAGATACCCATCTCGGCATTTAATATAAAAATATAAAATACTAGCAGCGCTCCGCAGTCTCACCCGTGTAGTTCCCGTTCCCGTGGGAATACGGAGATAAAATATAGCATATGTCACCCGGGGATAGTGTAGCTTCCCAAGAGTGAAATAATTTTTCAAATAGGTTCAGTAGTTTCGGAGCCTATTCAATGCAATCAAAGAAACAAACAAACAATCAAATCTTCCTCTTTATTATTAGTATAGATAGTGGCCGTAATGGTCATGTTTTTCAGAAAGGTCTGGTGCGTAGACTGGCAAGCGGCGTGCGTGTATGACCAGCACCCTAATTGCGTAACTCACGATTAATGATAATCGGTTTCATTTTTACAGTTCACCAATATTCATTGCGTTATTTACGTTATTGAGCAGACACATTTTTCGAACATATGAAGCAATGGTTTAACATCTGTTTCAAAACGAAACAGATTATGATTAATCGTGAGTTACGCAATTAGGGTGCAGATGTAAATATGAGTGTAAACAACGACTTTTCTATACCTTTTGACACACAGCATTAAAGCCAAAAGCAATCTACAAATTGTCAAGATATCATTAAAATACTAATAAAAATTTAAAAAAACCCCGACCCTAAAAACTCTAAAAAGTAAAAATAATAATATTCATCGGCCTTTTAAGGTGAAGGTAATATTTTGATCAAGGCATTGTAAAGGCGGGGGACGGCTAATGAAAATGCTAGGCCTCTGTTTGGCGTTTTCATTGACCGTGACAATGCCTTGATCAAAATATTATCTTCATCATAGAAGGCCGATTAATATTATTATTTTTACTTTTTAGAGTTTTTAGGGTCGGGGGTTTTTTAAATTTTTATTTCCTGCTTTTTAAACTTAATGTCTCGCTCGCTTAAATCTGTGCATCGTTGCGTATTTTTCCCACAGTGAAGTTTGTTACGGACATCGTCGGAAATGGCCCCAGGACCAACAACCATCTGACCTACATAATAATTATAAATATATTTTATTAGACTAATTACGAATATCTCTATGAAACGAACACTCTGCGTTCCATAGTGTATAATTAAAAAGAGCGACTATTGACATCATATAAAATATGCCGCCATCTTTGGCCGCATTCCGAATTAGACAAATGGCGCTGCGAGTGCTCACATCGATATTTTGCCTTCCGATTTAGATATCACGATTCTGAAAGCTAGGAACCGTCATTTTTGTCATCAAAACAGAACGTTCGTGATTATCTAAGTTAGATTCGATTATCGCAAGATGGCGCATCTCATGACGTCATCTATGACGATTCGCGAGACGTCGATATCGCGCTCACTTTCTTCGGAACGGGCGTGAGCGCGCTCAAATCGATATTATAGTAACTCGGAACGTGGCCTTTGACAATTAGATTAGACATGACAATTAGTGATGTCCACTCTTTCATTTCACACACATCGAGAGCGAGATTACTTGTGTTGGCCACCTGCTCACGGATTTTCTACGTATTCATACGTACTTTCTTTTTAACCTTTTTCGCTCTAGGTTGGGTGACTCAGAACTTTTATTGGTACCGTAGGTACTATGTACTCTAGGTACGAAAAGAATTCAACAACAAAACCAATTTTCATATCTTAATCCATAAATAATAATCTTTTTTAAACAATTACTACACATAAGTGAGATGCATTGTAATATTCCAAATATAAATAACACGCTGGGCACTAAATTGTATCGATTTTATTTAAAATATTCGATCTACTGTATTGGCATCCCTAATCATTGTCATTTCTGTCAATCAACTCAACTGTCAAAAGTGTCAATGTGGTAATACAGTCAAGTCACACTCGCGCGAATTTCTTCGTGATTGCTTTATGTACCTAGTGATTTCAATTTGCTTTTATTTTCGGAATACATTCGACGACCTTGCTATTTTTTACGGACTGATTGCTTTCACTAACGTGTTACAGGCATTTATTAGCATGTATTTCTTACTAAATATAACCTCAAAATCTTTATTTTCTTTTGAAATAAATCCTTTCTGCAAGTTGTCCGTCACTAAACTTTGTCTTCATGGGCATATACTTGTAATTTAGAACACGCAAAGTAATTTTCCTCTGCTGTTGGTTCTGGGGCGAACGATGTATGGATGCAGAACAATCTCCTTTATCCTCATTCCTCGTCCTGATCACTATTTATCTATAATCTATTCATTGAGACCTTTTCAATGAGCTTTCCAACGATACTTTTGCTGTTTATTGGTGAGTAACTTGGGCATCCTGGAAATTCCAGGTGTTGGTCCAGCATTTCAAGGTTACTTTGTTCGTCTAATATCATTGAAGTAATAGAATATTCCCTCTCACCGAGAGGAGGCCTGTGTCCCAGCAGTGGGAACATTATAGGCTGATGATGATGATGAATAGAATACCAAATTTCGAGCTGATCAGACCCGTGGAAGATGCTTAAATCCCTTCATCAACCAGAAAAGAGCTGATAATCTTCAAACGGCTGAACCGATTTTGATTAAACATGTCTAAGAACACTCCCGACTAATACACCTTTCAAACAAAAAAAATAAATCAAAATCGGTTCATCCGTTCGGGAGCTACGTTGCCTCAGACAGACACACACACACACATAGTGTAGACACGTCAAACTTATAACACCCCGTCGTTTTTGCGTCGGGGGTTAAAAACCTCAACAAAAAAAAAGAAAAAGAACACAGTTGAGTTGAGAACCTCCTCCATTTAGAAGTCGGTCAAAAAGTCATATTTATGTATCCAAAGGCTTTTCACGATTAAATTCATTATATCCACTAGGTCTCTGCTTGGAATTATGTATGTTCCTAATGTGATCTGCAATGTGCTCCTTATTTAGATAGAAAAAAGGTTGCTGATCCTTTGGCAATTTGGCTAATTGGTTAGCGATACCCAAATTGCCATTTAGCTGTGCTGGTATTATTCCAGTGTGTGTGTGTTGTACGCTATTCGGTGTTTTAGGAGTTACTATGTCTGGATAACCAATGTTGTGGAGTCCAGCGAACCATGGACGTTGGCAGAAGCAAGGGACGATGGTCATGATGAAGATAAAGGCTAGTGTTGACATGGTAACCTAAAAAATAAAAAAACCGTCATTAAAATAAAACGCATTGGACGTATGCATGGCCCTCAGAACAGAAAAAACAGTAGAAGTCGCAAGTAGGCGGGGCCCGCGTACCCCGAGTTTTGTGAAGTGCCGCAAAGTCTGCTTCCGCGCACACACCACGCACATCAGTCTTGTTACAACCGCCACGGTGAAACTAACTTGAAAAAATTACAAACATGGCCTACTGTGCTGTTTTAGAATGTAAACGTGATAGTAGAACCAAATATGTATCAAATGGATGTATGTCATACCATCGGTAGGTTTTAATTGATTTTATTTCAATTAAAATTTGCAAAACAATATTTTATTGAACAAGACAAGTAAAAGTTGACTTTATGAAATTTAATTAAAAGTCTACTTTCTTTTAAACTCAAACATATTTTTCGCGAAGATTCCAACTATGCACATGTCACAGTTAACTACTCAATTAGAGATTACCGTTATCGATAATGAGTTATCGATATTTTAAACTTACAACTTACTTGCTTGTATTCAATGCAACATCGGGAAAAATGTAACCCTGTGTGCGGTAGCCGTAGTAATTAATCGCATAATTTAATATCTATCGCATAAGATAGGAAAAAACACCATAGGTGTATCTTTCTATCAATAGAATCATTTTCATAATCGGATCAGTAGTTTTATAAAACAATTCTAAATTATAGTTTCTATAAATCGGAACTAGAATAAAACGGAGTATTAGAATACATTTATATTTAATGACACTAGCTGTTGACTGTTTTATGTTTGAAAATAAAACGGAATATCGATTAATAAGTCAACGACAGTGGTACGTCCCTAGAGGAGGACGAATAGAAATGACCTCGTAACGCAAATATAAATCTTATTTCTCACAAAATACAGCGTTAAATTGAATGCATTTACTGTAGTGACATCTAGCGGCGGGTAACTTGGTCAGGAAACTATTCCGTGTGCACTTTAAACGGAAAAGTAATAAATACGCTGTGGTTTATTTTCAATTATTCGACAAATGACATATTTCCTACTTTCATTCAATATTAAACTACCAATCAGACCAAAGATTTCTTAGTGTTGCGAAATAAAATTAACTTGTATTCGTGTGAGTATGCAGGGTACGCTGGTTCCGATACCAATGAAGCGTTTTTTTTATTTTCTGTGTGCATAGGCCCGAGATTTTTTTTTTCAAACAGGACCATCTTTGATTAATTAGATTGGTGAAGTACAGACCCTAATTAAATAAAGAACAACTTTTGACGTTTATTGGAGAACAACGGAAGAAGAAAAAAAAAGATTTTGTATTTCACAGTTTTTAGTTAATATAATTATTTTTGACATTTAGAGACCTATTTGTGAAACCCTTTATTTTGATACCCCACTCAATAAGTTTTGAGAAAAAAAAATTAAGATTCCTTATGGCACCAAAAATCGGCCATTTTTTTTTTTTATTTTGATACACCCAGTGTCACTCTCACAATTAAGACGAATATAACGGCACTTCTCAAGCTGAAATCGATCAAGCCGTTTAGGCTACAGTGCGTGCCAAAGAAATATACAGACATACATACACTTGAAAAACACAACCCTCCTTCTGGCGCAGTCGGATAAAAATAAATTTTGCTCCAATTCCAAATGAATTTATATAACGGCAGTAGAACGATGATATGAATTTTGGTCTCTCGGCTCCTCGCGAAGATTATTTAAGGCTTTACTAAACTTACCGACTAGGACAGCGTCTTATAAGGAACAAATGTTGTTTAAGTAAGTATGGTAATGACACAATTTTTGAATAAAATAAAAAATACGATCGACATACGTTTGTACACCTAGCCAACCATATCTGTTAAGGTAAAAACACATTTTGTTTCTATTGGCGTTTACAGTAGTTGTAGGCATTTAAGGGCCTAGGTCCCGTTTAGTAGCGTAAAACGGTCACTTTATGAACCGCACTGCTCATTAACGGTATATCTTGAAGATTTGAAAAAAATACTATTTTGCTATTGATTCATGTACATCATTTTGCCGAAAATACGTTTTTTGTATGGTTAATACTTTTGCTGTAAAAAAATATTTTCCAACAAGCAATATTTTGGCTTATATTCCATACACCTACTAAACGGCTTTGTTATTTGGAAATATTTTTACACTGAAAAATAGATAGTTAGAGGTACCACAGAATCGCGAAGCACAATTGTTAATTAATTAATAATTGCTAAGGAATATCCCCATTTTGAGATAAAAGGCTCAGAGGTGCCCTGTGCGGGCGCGGGCGTCAGTCGTGCTTTGGCATTCAGACGGGAGGGTTGTGTCGCTCGCTCGCTGCTCTGATCCAGCTATCGATCGACTACGCGTGGTGTGTGTGTTAGTGCAAATACTTATGAACGTATTGTAACAGTGTGTATTTATAGATTAGATCGCTGCAGAAATGAATTGAATGTTTGTGAGACCTACGCGGAGGCCCATGGGCTCAGATATAACCCAAAAAAGAGTGAATACATGATCTTCAAAGCTGGTACTAAAAGCTACTTAACTGGACCACCTGTCACTCTCTGCGGGTCACATTTGAATAGAGTAGATCGTTTCAAGTATCTGGGTCACTGGGTCTCTGATGATATGTCTGACAATGCGGACATCGAGAGGGAGCGAAGAGCGTTGTCTGTCCGGTGCAACATGTTGGCTCGCAGGTTTGCACGTTGTTCTTCACAGGTAAAAATAACCTTGTTCAAGGCATACTGCCAGACTTTTTACACGTGCAGCCTGTGGACCAACTTCACTCTGCGGGCGTACAACGCGCTTCGTGTCCAGTACAACAACGCGTTCAGGATTCTGTTGGGGCTGCCCCGGTTTTGTAGCGCATCGGCGATGTTCGCTGATGCTACAACCGATGACTTTTACGGAATAATCCGGAAAAGGAGTGCATCGCTTCTGCGTCGCTGTAGAGGCAGCTCGAACGGGATCCTGAGCGTGTTGTCCGAGCGGTGGGATTCTCCTTTCTTGCGGAGATGGCTGCAGCTGCATGCCAGCGCCTGCACATATATATATCTTTGTCTCTGGTATTATCTTTGGGCATATTGTGACATTTTATTTTTTACTTATTTATTTTTGACATCTTTAATCATTTTGTATTTGACATATTTTATAGTGTAATTCTAAATTTAATTCTATATTCAATTTCCGTTATTATTAGTAAGTTGTAGTAAGTGTAACATTTATAGTGCAAGCATGGCAATTGTTAAATTCCTTTTTAATTTTATATGGGTTAAAGACCAGAAATAAATGATTTTATTATTTATTATTATAGAAAGGCTAATTCGTTGTGCGCGCCTGTATGCTATCAAAGGGTTGGGCAGGGGTGTGGCAGACTGGAAATAAACAGTCCAATTAGACTTAAATAGTATTCATCGTAGCCTTTTACGGCACATTTTTTTTAAATTCTTTCTTCGTACTTGTAGGTACAGTAGCCCTCACTAATGGTGCCCCAATCTCAAAAAGCAATAGATTGACACTTCGCTTTAACTTACGACCTTCTTATAATAAGCAATTTCTATAGGCTATAATACTATATACACACACACTCTCATACGTTTACGAATGAATGTATTTCCTAAATTCAACCGTTAAAGCAACTGGCATGATAGCTGAGCGGTTACCGCACTTGATTATCGCGTTTGAACGCAGCGAGTCTCGGTTTCGAATCCCACTCGCTGTGTGATAGTCTTTTTATTGTTTTAAAAACCACTTTTGAGTATAGTTTCTTGTTCTGTTCTTCTTATTCACTAAACTCGTAAAACTTTATCATTATACCCACAGAAAACTAATAAAATTTAAATGATTTACGACTCATTCACCGCGACTTATAGAACGGTGTTGGTTGATATTGTGTGCTAGTGACGTGTGTTTCATCTATTAGCGTCCTTCTAATTCATTTTAAAATGTAAGCAAATTTAAATATAGAAATGAAAGCGAATATTATTGCGCTGCATAAAAGTGGGCTTAATACCTATATCACAAATACCTATGTGATGAAACCGGACTGAGTGTGAGTATTATGGTTTAAATATAAATATTAAACATTTATTTAATTAAAGTATAACTGCTGATCCTTGTAGTTATTTTTAAACGTTTTATAAATATCACAATGTCTAAATAGAATAAAAATATAAAATTTCAATGTAAATTTATTTCCTAGATTATAGAACGATGAAAATAACAATAAACTTAATATCTATGTGAAATTGCCCTTTTAAATAATTTTGTTTCTAAATAGTAGGTAATACATAAAGTGTGTATTTTGCTTAGTAGCCTAACAGTACCCCTTTTTTGTTTTAGTGAAATACTGTGAGTCGGTGGGTGAAAAGATATGAGGAAGGCGGTAGCCTTGCCCGTGGAAAGCAAAGTGGAAGACCCCAGCTCCTATAACAGGCACACGTTCAGCGAATATGAAACAAGTGGTTTCAAAACGACAAGACATTTTGCCGAATTATTCGACACATCTTTACGAACCGTGCGCCGTGCACTCCACGCAGAAGGTTCATGGCCAACAAGGCATCATGGAAAACCAGCTCGAGAATCAGCTTAAAAAACATAGTTAACGGAAAAAACATTAACATTAAGTTATAAATTACAAATATTTATTTATTTTAGTAATATTCAAATAATATTTTGTCTTATCCGTAATCTGGATTATTTTGAGGTTTAGTTTCAATCTTCTTTTCGGAATGAAAATGAACACTTAAGCTATAACCTCTTTAAGTCCTATTAAATACGATTTGTTAACTTTGAGGTTTGAGTTAAAACGAACTCACTCGCAGTAGAATAAAAGTAGTACTACTGAGTCATTTAATTGTATTGTGACAACTTGTCTGCATTTGTTACTTTTACGTGGGTAGATTTTTGTAGAATATTGTGATTTATTTAGAGTACCGACACACAGTAGTAATCAGCACAATATTATTATATTACTAAGATACAATAGCCTGATTATCATAGTTCACCAACTAGCTTATTTACTTCAATAAATTGTTCTTTATGAGAAAATAAACTGTTTTAACAAGAAGTTATTATTAGTTATTTTTATACATTCTTCATGAAGTTATAACGAATAAACATTTTGTAATCATTTATTATTGTTAAACCTTTATTTAAATAACAATACGAGTAATAAAACAAATTTGTTATATTATTATTCTAGTATATTAATAAATCGAATAATAAAAGAACAGATGAAGATGATTGTTGAAAAGAAAAATTAAAGCTTCATCGCGAGATTTGAACCCAGACCTATGAGTTTCTTAATCCAAGACGATACGCTGCACGCTACCGGAACTCAAATTATAACAGTAAATTTTAGCAATGGTATGAACCGACCAAGGTCATGTCTGTCGTCGCCGACGGTATGTATAAAATACAAAGAGTAACGCCAGTGTGTGAGTAGAGCGGTGAGTTTTGTGTTAATACATTTTGTGTTAATACACACAGCTGTAGGTACGGCCTGGACCGCCACTTCATAGCAATATTTGTTTATTTGTTTATTTGTTAAATGCACGATGTACACAACCATATTTATAAGCTAAGCTTAAAACTAGTGGTACATGACCCTGTTAGGGCGCAGCAAGATAACTTAAAACTAAAACTACATATTCTGTGAGATCTAACATGACGTAGAATAGGGACTTACATACTTAAATATTATATTAATTAAACTTATATCTAGCTTTATACATTAAAAAGAATACATAATAAAATTAACACATGGATATAATATTTAAACTCTATTGTCACATTTATCTTCCATAAACTCAAGGATGCTATAGTAACATTTTTGTAAGAGCAATGCCTTTAACCTCGCTTTAAATACACATAGAGTCCTCGTGGACCGTATATATTCAGGTAATTTATTATATATTTGTATGCTACGATATTCTGGGCTGTTTTTGTACATTTGTAGTCTAGGTGCTGGGAGAATTAATTTGGTTTTGCGGCGCTCGTTCTTATCAAAATTAAACATTTTTAGGTTTTTCTTAACAAAAGTAGCTATTTCTAATATGTAGATGGAGGGCAGAGTTAGCATTTTTTCTTTTATAAAGTGGGGTTTGCAGCTGTCTCTAGGTTTTATTTGAAATAATATTCGCATACATTTCTTTTGTGCAATGAATAAATCATTCGCATCTACACTGTGTCCCCACATGATGATACCGTAGCGTAGCCACGCGTAGGCATAAGCGTAGTATGCAGAGAGGGCACAGTGAGTTTTTGTGTTTGATTTTAGCACACTGAGTCCATATGAAAATTGTGATAGTTTAACTTTAGTATTTTCGACATGTTTTTTCCAATTTAAGTGAGAGTCTAATGTGATACCTAGTAATTTAAATTCTTCAACTTCTTCAATATGGATAGTGTCTGTTATATCTTTTAGGTTAATTTTCTGTTTTTGGTAGGGTTTAAATTGTATAATTTTCGTTTTTTTGTTGTTTACTTCAAGATTGTGATTCTGAAGCCAACGTTTTATGAGGTTATAAGTTTCAATAATTTCTGCGTTATACTGAAGGTTGTTAGTAGGGGTTTTAAAGAGTATGGAGATGTCATCAGCGAACAACACACATAGTTGGTCACAAATTTTTGGCAGGTCGTTAATGTAGACAAGGAAAAGTATACATCCTATTACACTACCTTGTGGAATTGACCAGTTCGTGGTTAGTAAATTCGAGCGCACGTTTTGTAACTCATACGTGTCGTCATCTAGGTGTTCTATCTGTACACACTGTTTCCTATCAGCGAGATATGATTTTAACCAGTCCAGTGCGTCTCCCCTGATGCCAACTCCATTTAATTTTGATAAAAGGATCGAGTGAGATACTTTGTCATAGGCTTTGGTCATGTCTAGTAGGAGACCTATTGCATAGTTTTTGTCTTTAATATGTGTAAGTATTTCTTGTGTGTATTTATAAACTGCTAGGGTCGTCGATCGGTTTGTCCGGAATCCAAATTGGTTATTGTCGAGAATGTCGTATTTATCAAAGAATCTACACATACGTTTGGTGACTACTTTTTCAAATATTTTTGAGAATGCTGAGAGAAGTGCTATTGGTCTGTATTGGCTAGGGTCATCAGCATTTCCGCCTTTTTTTGGTATAGGTTTAATTATTGCTATTTTTAGTCGGGACGGGAACGTATTTTCCGTAAAAGATTGGTTTATAAGGTATGTTAGCAGGGGGGTGAGTTCTAGGACACATGCCTTTATTAATGTTTGTGGTATCTCGTCAATGCCACAACTGTGTTTGTTTGGAAGGCTTTCGATAATATCAAATATCTCTTTTTCTGTAACAGGTTCTAAGAACATGGAGTTAATAGTGGGCGTAATTACTTCATGGTCCTTGGGACTATGCAAGATGTTGTTTTGCGTGTTTGGGGAGCCTACGGAAGCAAAGTATTGATTGAAGCTGTTTGCAATAGTGTAGGGGCAGTTTGTTGTGTTGTTATTTATGTTTAGTTTTATGTTGTCACTGTGAATCTGTTTAGGTTTTTGTGTTATGCGTTTAATTATACGCCACATAGTTTTTGTTTTATTTTTAGATTTTTCCATCTCTTGTGAATAATTTTGTTTTTTAGAAACTTTTACACATTTTTTCAGAATTTTAGAGAAAATTTTGTAATGGTGTTTTAGTACTTTATTTTTTGATTGGTTAACTAAAGTTTTTAAAACTCTTTTATGTTTACATGATTTCTTCATACCTTTGGTTAAATAGTTCTTATTTTTGGTATTAGTTATTTTTACACGTTTCAGTGGGATAGTGGTATAAAGAATTTCTTTTAATTTGTCTTCGAAGAGGTTGTAGTTGTCGTTTATATTATTGTTAGGTGTTAGAATGTTTTCCCAAGCGATATCTCTTAATATACTTTTGAAAGGTATGTAGTATTTTGGGTGATTTGTTGGTCGAATGTTTTTGTAAATGGGTTTAATTCGTTTCCTATAAAACAGGTCAAAGCTATAAGTTACGCTTTTATGATCGGAGATTCCTTTATCCTCAACGGATACTGATACATACTTATTGTTTGTGAAGACTAGATCTATGGAGGTAGATGACGTTGAAGTTTCCCTAGTTGGCTTATTAACAATTTGATGTAAGTTATATTCTAGCATAGTTGCCATGAGTTTTTTATAGTGTTTGGAGCTCGGGACTGCGTTAATATTAAAGTCGCCTCCTATTATTATATGTTTCTTGTAGTGGTGTGATTTTAGTTTTGTGAGTAACAGTTCGAGAAATGTAAAAAATTGGTCTATTTTACGGTCCGTTCTGTACAAAGCAATGAGAAGTATATTAGGTTTTAATTCTACCGCACAACATTCGATGACATATTCTATAGTTAAGTCGCTAAGGTCTGACCTTTCAGTATACGTAGTTCCGGTTGGCAGCAGGATGGCCACGCCACCGCCGCGGTACTGTCGGCGACAATATGCTGCAGCGATCTCGTAGCCGTCAATTTCTACGTAGGGGTGTTGTTTATCGGTGATCCAAGTTTCTGATAAGCAAACAGCTTGGTATTGATTTTCTTGAAGTAGGTTCTCTAATAAATGGATCTTGTTATTTATGCTTTGTACGTTTTGAAGTATGATACTGTATTTAGTTTCGAAAGGAACGGTCTGCTGGGTTGAGAGTAGAGTTGGCCCTAAAGGAGTTGTTGGAGTCGTTGTTACTTTGTGCCATATTTTCTTTGTTGGTATCTGGGTTTTTTTCGGGAAGGACGTTGATTTGTGTATTTGGTGAGTCATTCTCATGTTCCATCATATTATGTACTTGGCCGTTGATTATGAGTTGATTATATCTGATCACCGCATGGTGACCTTCTTTTCTTGCTTCGTGTAAGATTTTCCTTAGTTTGTTTCGTTTTTGGAGTGCTTCATTTTCCAAGAATTCGCCAATCACAATTCCAGATCCCTTTAGAAATTGTCTATTTTGGAGGATGTACCTGGTCATTTGTTTGCTAAGTAACTCTATCACAATGGGTCTGCGATATCCTTGTTTTCCTACTCGTGTTAGTTCATCAATTTGTCCTTCTAGATTGATGTTCATAACATCATAAAACATGTGTAGGATGCGCTCATAAAGTTCGTCTTCTGTCTCCCAGTTGGATTCTTCGAGTCCATATAGAACTAGTTTCTTCGTGTTGTTGCTGGTATTGTGTTCAGGTTTAAAGTTGAAGTGGTTTTGTAAGTCTTTAATTTCACTTTTTAGGCGGTCGCATTCTATTCCTAAAATATTTATTTTCCCTGTTAAACTTTGTACCTCACTGTTCAGTTTGTGTTGTTCGTTGGTTACATTATTAAATTTACTTGTTATTTCAGTGTTTAAATTCCCCGTAATTTTTTTTATTTCTTCTTGCATAAGTGATTTTAGTTCAGTTTTGATTAGTGAGACTATTTTAATTTCGTTACTCTCAAGTTTTTTATCTAAAAGTAGGCTGAGTTGATCAAGTGTGAATGTGGGCACGGAAGCTCGTACATAGGTTGATGGCACTGCCTGGGTGGTTAACGTGTCTCCCAAGAGGCTGTCATCAAAAGTAGATAGTTCGTATAAAGAAGAGTCGTCATTATTTTTCCGTTCGGGCGATGGTTGTCTGCCAGATGGGGTTGGTTTTCTTAGAGTGACATTAGCATCTTGGGAGAGAGTTTTAATGTTTTCAAACATATAGCCCTTAGTATGCGACTGCATTAGTGAATCTTGATAGTACCTACCTAAAGTACTAAATTTTCGAATTTTCCATCATGGGTGTCGTTTTCAAGGTATTTGGGGCATCTAAAGCCGATGGTGGGGTCAAAATGAAAATCCAAGGAGAAATTTTTCGAATTTTCCATCATGGGTGTCGTTTTCAGGGTATTTGGTCTAAAGCCAATGGTGGGGTTAAAATGAAAATCCAAGATGGCGGCCGAGAAAATTTTCGAATTGTCCATCATGGGTGTCGTTTTCAAGGTATTTGGGGCATCTAAAGCCGATGGTGGGGTCAAAATACTCAAAATGACAAATCCAAGATGGCGGCCGAGAAATTTTTCGAATTTTCCATCATGGGTGTCGTTTTCAGGGTATTTGGGGCATCTAAAGCCAATGGTGGGGTTAAAATGAAAATCCAAGATGGCGGCCGAGAAAACTTTCGAATTTTCTATCATGGGTGTCGTTTTCAGGGTATTTGGGGCATCTAAAGCTGATGGTGGGGTCAAAATGAAAATCAAAGATGGCGGCCGAGAAAATTTTCGATTTTTCGATCATGGGTGTCGTTTTTAAGGTATTTGGGGCATCTAAAGCCGATGGTGGGGTCAAAATGAAAATCCAAGATGGCGGCTGAGAAAATTTTTGAATTTTCCATCATGGGTGTCGTTTTCAGGGTATTTGGGGCATCTAAAGCCGATGGTGGGGTCAAAATGAAAATCCAAGATGGCGGCCGAGAAAATTTTCGAATTTTCTATCATGGGTGTCGTTTTCAGGGTATTTGGGGCATCTAAAGCTAATGGTGGGGTCAAAATGAAAATCCAAGATGGCGGTCGAGAAAATTTTCGAATTTTCTATCATGGGTGTCGTTTTCAGGGTATTTGGGGCATCTAAAGCCGATGGTGGGGTCAAAATGAAAATCCAAGATGGCGGCTGAGAAAATTTTCGAATTTTCCATCATGGGTGTCGTTTTCAGGGTATTTGAGGCATCTAAAGCCAATGGTGGGGTTAAAATGAAGATCCAAGATGGCGGCCGAGAAAATTTTCGAATTTTCCATCATGGGTGTCGTTTTCAGGGTATTTGGGGCATCTAAAGCCAATGCTGGGGTTAAAATGAAAATCCAAGATGGCTGACGAGAAAATTTTCGAATTTTCCAGCATGGGTGTCGTTTTTAGGGTATCGTAAATTTTCTCGGCAGCCATCTTGGATTTTAGATAGATGGATAGATCTTGGATAGATGCCCCAAATAGCCTGAAAACGACACCCATGATGGAAAATTCGAAAATTTTCTCGGCCGCCATCTTGGATTTTCATTTTAACCCCACCATTGGCTTTAGATGCCCCAAATACACTGAAAACGACACCCATGATGGAAAATTCGAAAATTTTCTCAGCCGCCATCTTGGATTTTCATTTTGACCCCACCATCGGCTTTAGATGCCCCAAATACCTTGAAAACGACACCCATGATCGAAAAATCGTAAATTTTCTCGGCCGCCATCTTGGATTTTCATTTTGACCCCACCATCAGCTTTAGATGCCCCAAATACCCTGAAAACGACACCCATGATGGAAAATTCGCAAATTTTCTCAGCCGCCATCTTGGATTTTCATTTTGACCCCACCATCGGCTTTAGATGCCCCAAATACCTTGAAAACGACACCCATGATGGAAAAATATGTTAAAATATGTTAAAAAACAAAAAGAGGAACATAATCATTGCGTCGAGAGTAATAAACTAAACGAAAGAAAACTTTTACTAAACAAATAATTTATAAAACTACTTTAGTATCTACTGAACGTAGCTAAGTAAAAATATGTTTAAGTATGTAACCTATTTTTGTTATTTTTCTATATTTATTTTGGTTTACTAAGTTACGTCACGTTATGTCCGTATCTGTAGCTACATTCGCCAGCAGGTCAAGCTATCCCAAACTGTCAAATTTTCCTAATTGAACATAAACCTTATTCCTTTGTGATAAAGTTGAAAAACCATCAAACAAATTTGACAGATTGGGGTAGCTTGATGTGCTGGCCTCTGTACAACAATTTATAATTTATAAAACAAAACAAAATATGTCCTACATGCACGCTTTTATTCTTGTTTGTGTATACACATGTTTGAGCAAATAAATATATTAGGTCTTTACCTATGAAATTGCCGTTCTGCAGTACTGGCCATTTCAAATCAAAATAATTTTTGTTTGGCTAAGAATTCTAATTTCAAATTAATTTTATTTTAAAAACATGGTTTTTTTTTTCTAAAAGTAGTCATTTCTTTATTGATTAGTGTTACATTTTCATCGCATTTCAATCTTTTTCGTCATCATGGATACGTTAAAAATTCGAGTAATTATGGAATATGAGTACCGTCGTGGCAGCAACGCGGCACAAGCGGCACGCAACATCAACGACGTTTACGGAGCTAACACTACAAACCAACGCACCACCTGTTATTGGTTTGCTCGCTTCCGTTCTGGAAATTTCGACCTGAAAAATGAACCTCGCGGTCGTCCGAAGACTTTGGTCGACAATGACGAATTAAAGGCGATTGTGGAAGCTGATGATACACAATCTACGGCTGAATTAGCAGCAGCTTTCGACGTTAGCGTCAAAACAATATTGGTCCATTTGCGTCAAATTGGCAAGGTAAAAAAGCTTGACAAATGGGTGCCCCACGAACTCAATGATCGCCAGCGCGAAGTACGCGTCGAGACGTGCCTTGCACTGCTCAAAAGACACACAAATGAAGGAATTTTGAACCGCATTGTTACCTGCGATGAAAAATGGATTCTGTTTGATAACCGTAAGCGCTCAGCAAGTTGGTTGGATCCTGGTTCAGCACCTACACAATGCCCTAAACGAAAACTTACCCCTAGAAAAGTGATGGTCACTGTTTGGTGGTCTAGCGCCGGTGTGATTCATCACAGCTTCTTACCAAACGGGGTGAGCATTACTGCAGATGTGTACTGTGAAGAACTGAACACAATGATGGAGAAGCTGGCGCATCTCCAACCAGCATTGGTCAATCGCTCGTCTCCGCTGCTCCTGCACGACAACGCGCGACCTCATACTGCACAGCAGACGGTCTCCAAGTTGCAAGAACTGGGGTTGGAAGCTCTCCGTCATCCGCCCTACTCACCAGACCTTGCGCCTACAGACTACTACTTTTTCCAGAATTTGGATAACTTCTTGGCGGGAAAAAAATTTAATACCCGAGAGGCAGTACAAAATGCCTTTGAAGAATTTGTTGCCTCCCGTCCAGCTGATTTCTTTAAGAAGGGCATCAATAAACTGCCACTGCGATGGCAAAGATGCATTGATTGCATGGGTGATTACTTCGATTAATACAAATAAAAAATTCATGAAAAAAATTCGTTTAAATTTTTTCATACAAAACGGCAATTTCATAGGTAAAGACCTATTATTAAGGATCAAATCTTACTTTATTCACATACTTACCTATTACCTACAATCATGTTAAAAAATTATGTCCCGTACAAACTTTTAAAAGTTGCATTTATCTTTCTGGAAGTGTAGGCAAAAATGTCGACCTACGTGCCAATCTGTGCCACGGCATATTCTTTGGTCGTCGTTTTAGTGTAGCGCGCCGCCGCCACTCGTTACGTGTGTGCGGGAGTATTTTGCTTAGCTCCGCCCACATGAGCAAGGTCGATGAGGATACTATGGCCGTTAAAATCTAAAATCCCATAAGTACATACTATATGAGTGAACTTACTTCTCATAGAAACATGCGATTTAAAAGTAGACACAACAGAAAACAAAATGTGAAATTGTGTTTGCAAGAAAAAAATAAATGAAGTAAACGCCCAAGTACGAGTCGGACTTGCGTATTAAGGGGAACCTAGTCGCTGGCTCGTAGTCACTGGTGAGCCTGGCTATAAAGCACGCTATCTCACCAGGTGTCGTGTCCGACAGAGGTAGAATCAGTGATGAGCAGTTAGACGCAAGAGTGAGATGCACGATCATTTATAGTAGTAAAACAGGAGCGTAAAAATTAAGATAAGTCCTTCGGAAGATCGGGCTTATGAAAATACCACTGCATAAATGAATGACCAATAAAGTTTATTAAACTTTTCGGTAATTGAACTTTGTCGGTACCGACTTGGTTTTGGAGATTTTATACTTCTTTTATTACTTAAACACGTCCAAAGTTAGGTTAAATTTAGGGTATGGTTTTGTCTCATTATTAATATTGTCTGTACGGAAACAGAATACTAAAATAAAAAGCCATTAAAAAGTTATGACCCAACAAAGATTAATTTTTCTTGCTAATTTAACCTAACTTTGGGCGTGTTTAAGTAATAAAAGGAGTGTAAAATCTCGAAAACCAAGTCGGTACCGACAAAGCTCAACTATCTAAAAGTTCAATAAACTTAATTGGTCATTGCTTTACGCAGTGGTTTTTCCAGAATACCCGATCTTCCGAAGGACTTTTCTTAATTTTTTACGCGCCTGTCTTACTTTAACTGATCCTGCAGCTCACTCAATAATGTTGTGCGTATAGACTAGCGTCTAACTGCTCATCGCTGATACTACCTATGTCGGACACGAAGCCTGGTGACACAGCGTGCTTTTAGCTAGTCCCACCAGTGAGTTCGAGCCTGCGACTTGTGTACCCTTAAGGGCTCTTATATCTTTAGTAATGAGAACATAAACGTTTAATTTCTTTTTCATTCTATTGCTCTTCGTCCAATTTAGTAGAGGTTTTTTTTTGAGGGTGGTAAATCATCAAATAACTTCTCCCGCTCTGGGTGGAGCAGGAGGGCGTGTCAGACTTTTACTGACTGAAACCCACCCTTGTTTCCTCAGTTGCCTGTGTACCAGGGGCCGCGGTATCTCTTTCGAACAACCCGCACCCCTGGCAGGCATCAGCCACTGCAGACCCCTGGTGCTGACATCTCTTTGAGGCGCGCGTGGAACACAACGCGCCGTCGACCCGGTAGGCTTGGTCCTTAACGAACAAGGAGCTACCCACTATCCGCCATCCGCTAACCCTTTTCTTCCATTACTTTCTCTATTAGTCGTCTTCTCGGTAATCACTCCATTTCTAGCCATATCATCTTTCACACTGTCCATTCAACGTTTCTTTGGTTTTCTACCCTTGAATTGTGAATGTGCTGTAACTTTAATGTATTATTTTTATTAACTTTAATGTATTATTTATTTGTAATGTAATTTTTTATGTGTAATAATATAATGTACGTAGAATGTAATTTTTATTTATATTTCCGTGAAATATGGGAATAATTTCCTGAAAAATGTTTTTTTTTTTAAAGCCCTCCACATTCATTCTCAAAACTTTTCTCACGACATTTTGTTCTTTCCTTCTCATTTTTCATTCTTCATTTTTATTTGCCACTAGCTTTTGCCAACGGCTTCGCCCGCGTCTAACTTTCATCCCCTACTTGACTCCCTTAGGGGTTGAATTTCGAAAAATCCTTCCTTATTCCTTGTCTACACTGTAAAGGAAACCTCTGTGCAAAATTTCAGCTTTCTAGGTCCAAGGGTTTGGGCTGGGTGTTGATGAGTCAGTCAGTCAGGACTTCTCTTTTTGTTTATATAGATATTATATAGATTAGTAGCGTTCATAGTTACACATATTCTGTATACTTATTTTTACTCTGGTTTTTACTGGATAGCAACAGCAGAGTTGTTTGTGTGACCTGTTATTACAAGTCACACAAACAACTCTGTGCCAAATAGAATAACAGATAAACTGACAAACAGAGGGACTTAACAAGACCCCATTGTCACTGTCTCTGTGATCCCTAAAAACATTTCATTGTATAACCCATCTTTTTCATATAGGTTATGGAAAAGGTGAGTTCTTCATAAAGTTGACATAAATTCCTAGCTTCTATTATCCAACAAAAAAACATGTCCCCTTACATAAACTAATAGACTCTCGAGAAAAAATCATCCTTTGTACATAAATCCAGGGAAATATAAAGGATTTCTTGGAACTTATCAAGAGATCATTCTTATTGTAATTTACTTCGTGTTGTTCGATTTACCTCGTTAATTTCCAAAAGGTAAGGGTACACAATGATATAAAAATATATTAGGTAGGTATATAAAATCTGATTTCATAATTGTCGTCATTTACATAACATACATAATCAACAACCATAATTTTCCTACAATGAGGGTTATGCTTTGAGTTTCCCTACGCGATCGAATCAGAAATGAAAAGATCTGTAGGAGAATCAAGGTAACCAACATCATCATCACCATCATCATCATTTCTGCCGAAAGACGTCCACTACTGGACATAGGCCTCCCCAAGCTCCGCCACTTCGACCAGTTCTGTGCTTCACACATCCAGCGGACTCCTGCGGCCCTCACAAGGTCATCGGTCCACCTTGTGGGAGGCCTTCCAACTTTACGTCTTCCGGAGCACGGTCACCACTCCAGAACTTTTCGGCCCCATCGGCCATCTGTTCTGCGAGCAATGTGCCCTGCCCACTGCCACTTATATTTGGCAATTCTTCGGGCGATGTCGGTTACCTTGGTTCTACTGCGGATCTCTTAAATTTCGTCTCGTGGTTATCATAGGAGGCGACTAAGGGAACTACTAGAGAATGGGCAGCAGCGTTCTCTATTCATTTCTAAAACCATACTGTGATCGCCAACCCGCCTGCCATGCGTGGCGTTTACGACAAACCCCCCCAACATCACAAGCACAAAATAACCGACATAGATCGAAGAATTGCCAAATTTAAGTGGCAGTGGGCAGGGCACATTGCTCGCAGAACAGATGGCCGATGGGGCCGAAAATTTCTGGAGTGGCGACCGTGCACCGGAAGACGTAAAGTTGGAAGGCCTTCCACAAGGAGGACCGATGACCTTGTGAGGGCCGCAGGAGTCCGCTGGATGTGTGAAGCACAGTACCGGTCGAAGTGGCGGTGCTTGGGGGAGGCCCATGTCCAGCAGTGGACGTTTTTCGGCTGAAATGATGATGATGGTGATGATAAATATTCCCATTGCTGAGTAGGCCATAACCTACCACGCGGGCCCAGTTAGTGAATGTCTAATGTCTTCGAATTTTCGGTCTGAGGACCAAAACAGTGATGATGAACACAACAAACAGTGATGATGGAATAATTATAACAAAGAAAAGCGCCTGTCTGGGTACGAACCGATGACCTACAACTCGTTAAGTCGCAGCCTTAACCACTTGGCCACCACTGCTCTTATCTAGGCTAATTTTATGACCAATGAATGGCTAGTAGTTTTTATGAACTCTCTGCTAGATGCTGATGATAACCCTCATTTAGGTAAGAGTTCAGGTGCTTGCTACGAAACCACAAATAGAATAGTATATATGTATCTATTTATTTCTGCTTGAGTTTAGTTACAATGTTTAATTAGAATATTGGCGTGTGCCAGCTTACATATGGCAAATAATTCAAATTTTATGTTTTGTGTGAAGTAATGTTACTGTTACTTACCTACCTACTGTGGTATAGAAATAAGTTCTTCTAATTTAACAGACAGCTGTGCTACTGAAGAATTGGTCTGTCACTTCTTCCCAGCTAAAGCTCAAAAAGTGCTGACTCGCAGCCTAGTTTGAATAAATGACTTGATTTTGAATTTTATTTAAATAAAATTAAAATCTGTATATTCCTACTAAAATTATAAATGCGAAAGTGACTCCCTCTGTCTGTCTGTTACGCTTTCACGCCTAAACCACTAAACCGATCGTCATGAAATTTGGCAGAGATATAGCCTGGGATATGGAGAAGGACATTGGCTACTATTTTACGCGATAACCGACATCCACGTGGGGCGAGCCGCTGGCAAAAGCTAGCACCTTCAAAATATTTTAACACAAAAGAGTGACTTTGAACTACCCTTTGGAAGGGGCGCACTAGAATCGAGTCTATTTCTATGTAAACTTTGACGATGAAATGTGAATTTTTACGGCCAACTTTGAATTATATGATTTTATTTTGACAAAACCAACTCATCATCATCTGCCTAGCCTTTTCCCAACTATGTTGGGGTCGGCTTCCAGTCTAACCGGATGCAGCTGAATACCAGTATTTTACATGGAGCGACTGCCTATCTGACCTCCACAAACCCAGTTACTGGGTAATACTGGTAAGACTGGTTGTCAGATTTTCGGGCTTCTGACGACCCGTAACGACTGTCAAAGATCCACAAATGACAGCCGGAACCAACGGCTTAACGTGCTTTCCGAGGCACGGAGGGGTCTTGGTATGTAAAGATGGTCACCCATCCACGGACCAACCGCGGCAAGCGTAGCTTAACCTGGCCGATCGACTCGTGCAGCTATTGTTATTTGACCATATCAACTATTTATATTAATTTACCTACCTGCTTTTATACAATATGTAGCAGATCAGGTTTGTTCTCACAACTGAACACACAATCTTATACAGTCAATTTATATAAAGGTATACAGAACACAAATTATACAGGATGTTTGGCAGAACGTTGAACATACAAAAATGGTGGATAGGTGGGATCATCTGCTACTTACTCAGTCCTAATTTATTTGGACCTGCACCCTGATTGCATAACTCACGATTGATCATAATTGGTTTCGTCTTCACAGTTAAACAATATTCATTGCGTTATTTATGTTGTCGAACAGACACATTTTTCGAACATATGAAGCAATGGTTTAACAATCCGTTTCAAAACGATACAGATTATGATGAATCGTGAGTTACGCAATTAGGGTGCTGGTCCCCTGGATATTTTTTTTTGTTTTTTGCTTTTTTCTAGGTTCACCACTTTCTTAACTTTAAAGTGTAATTTTGATTAAAAATGGGTAAAACAGGCAATTTTTTTTATATTTTTTATCTTTAATGTTGGCAGATTCTTATAAAATTATTGCTTTATTCAGATGTTAGCTAGAAAAAAGTTATAAGTCCTCAAACTTACAGAAAGATGTAAAAAAATACTTAAATCCTAATTTCAAGTTGCATCAAAAAAAATATCCAGGGGCCAGGATCAAATAAATTAGGGCTGAGTAAGTAGCAGATGACCCGACCTATCCACCATTTTCGTATGTTCAACGATCTGCCAAACACCCTGTATATTATGCAGTTCAATTTGATTCTTCATGCATTAGAAGAAAAATTAATTGCTTTTTCTGCCCCGTTGGTATAATGGTCGCAAGTAATAGTTTATTGTTACTTGATAATGAATAAATAATAATAATAACACACGGCTCGCATCGTTAGGAGGTTCCTCTCTCTGGAGCCCTGACCGCCGCCGGTAGCTTGGACCTTGTTCCCGATACCGGTGGGCTACTATTTTTTATATTTTTAAATGTTTTTATATTTTTATAATAATATTTAAAAATGTAATTTATATGTATTTTTAACGGAATAAAGGAAAAAATAATAATAAAATTAAAAAAAATAGTGCTGAGCATGAGGACCTGGGTTCCATTTCCATGTCAGTTATTGGGTTTTTTTATATGGAATTTCTCAGCAGAGTCCGGAGTTTGGATTGCTTTTAAACTGTTTGTCATAGCCTATAATGTTCCCTCTGCTGGGACACAAGACTCCTCTCTTCGAGACTGCCACAGTGCGGGTTGATAGATGTCGCAAGTCTCCGAATTTCGTGGTTCTACGACATGCCGGTTTCCTCACGATGTTTTCGTTCACCGTTTGAGAGCAGTGTTGATGGAATTGTTTACACAAAGTAAAGCGTCTGCCTGAGGTCGAACACGCGACGTACAACTCGTGGCTACCACTGTTAACTACCTATTCGTTTGTTTCTGTATCTACATAGACATAATGGTAGTTTCTTGTTGTGTTGTGACGCAATATACAGGGTTATTGGAAAAAACACCAACAACCTCTTAAGAGGTCATTGTACTCATCATTATGAACAACCTTTACTATGGGTCCAAACCTGAAATCATGAAAAAAAAATCTGCCGTTCCTTACATTTATGTTCGTATAACTCATCATAATGTAGGGAACAGCTGACTTGTACTCGCAAAATAATAATAATAAATACTTTACACGTGTAGGTACCTACCTAGTATTGTAATAAAACATGTACCTAATCTAAAGGCTTCCACAAACAATCGATTTTATGAAAGGCTACAATTTAGTCGCATTTTTATCACACTCGCCGCGTATTTGCTCATCATATATTATGGGTCAGCTTCATTCAATCCGGATACAGCTGAATATCAGTATGTTACATGGAATTAATGCTTGTCTGACCTCCATGACCCAGTAACTGGGTAACGCGATATCCCTTCCTAAGACTGGTAGTCCGACTTGCAAAAAGAAAACCTGCCAATGTTAGGACATAGGGTAGATATTATTTTTTGAAGAGGTTCTCAATGAAACCGTTCATTTTCTTTTATAATATTATTTTAATTTTATAAATAAAACATCGATAACTTAAGAATTGAAAACTTCTAACAAAAACCCTTGATAACACTTTAAAAAAAAACTCTTAGATCCGATTCCGATTTTCATTGAACGGACTCGGTCTGACGGGATACGTTTGTGGGTTAGCCAAGTTTGCGGCAATTTGATCCCTATTCACAAAGTAGAAAGGCTGGTTTTCCACTGGCAACGCAGCTAGCTGGTTGGCGGTGTTCCTGTCGCCATTCAACTGAGCTGGTATTGGCTCATTCTGGAATCTGTCGAATAATCCAGACGCATCTGGGGTGGCCGGGAATCCGATTGGTCGAATCCCAGCATAGAATGGACGCTGGCAGAAGCAGGGCACGATGGCTAGCACGAAAAATAAGGCTGTTTTCGACATGGTGATCTGAAATGACAAAAAAAAATATTCAAGTTTTTTATGAAGTAAGTAGATTTGCTCCCTTGCCGTGTCTGCTATCACGGCCAGGGAAGTTAAAGACCACTCAATCCGCATACTCTCAGACAGCATGGCTGTTCTGCAAGCGCTGAACAGTCACACGGTTGACTCTGGGCTGATATACGAGTGCCACCAGTGCCTAAACCAGGTAGGTAGCCTCAATAACATTACCATTCAATGGATCAAAGGACACAGCGGTTCGCTAGGTAACGATGCAGCCGATGAACTTGCCAGAAGGGGGTCGAGTATGGCACCAGTGGGACCAGAACCCATCGCGCCTCTCCCCTTCGGGTATCTACGCACTCTGGTAAGGAAACGAACCAGGGACCAACATCACAAGATATGGCTGGATCTAGGTGAGTGCAGGCAGGCTAAGGAAGCACTTCCTGCGATCGATGCCCGCGTCACAAAACAGGTTCTCCGTCTAACTAAATCACAGCTGCGTGCAGTTACAGCAGCTGTAACTGGCCATGGGTCATTTAACAAACATCTCTTTGTCTTAGGAGTAACAGACAGTCCGCTGTGCAGGGCCTGCATGGAGGACGACGAGACAGCAGCGCACGTGCTCCTAAACTGCCCGGTGGTCGCCAATTACAGGGCTAAATACTTCGGTAACCCAGGTACCCTACGTGAGATTGTCAGCAACACCAAGGCGTTGCTGGCCTTTCTCGAGGAGCTGGGGTGGATCGAATGACAGATTCTCCCACCCGTACGCAAAATACGCGCTTTGACGTGGAGTTGCGGACAACAGCCCGTATTACCTATTACCTAAGTAGATTTGCTTTGATTTTCGTCTTTCAGGAGCAGTGTCCCAGTGGTAACTGCGGCGACCCATAGATTCGAACCCAGGCGCTTTTCTTCATGTAGATTATTTCATCACCACTGGTCTTAAAACGGTGAAGGAAAACATCGTGACGAAACCGGCATGCCCTAGAACCAAATATTCGAAGACATGTGTCATCTACCAAGCCGCGTTGGGCCTGCGTAGTGGATTATGGCCGACTCCCAGCACCCCTGTATCCCAGCAGTGGTAAGATTATAGGTTGATTTTGGGTCCAATCCACTCTCGACACCTAAGGGTCAAGAATCAACTATAATCATCCAGTCATCATCATCATCATTTCAACCGAAAGACGTCCACTGCTGGACATAGGCCTCCCCCAGGGGTTGCTATAATCGCCACGCTTAGCAGGCGGGTTGGCGATCGCAGTATGGTGGTAAAATGCATAGAGAACGCTGCTGACCATTCTCTAGTAAGTCCCTTAGTCGCCTTCTACGACACCCACTGGAAGAAATGGGTTGGTGCTATTCTTTTACGCCCGGAAACACACACGGGACATCATCCAGTGTACACACATTATTGGGGGTCGAGGGGTCAAGAGTGGACTAAACATGATTTTGCAGCTTTCAAAATTTCTGACTTGCGTGCCGATCAATAAAAAACAAAATTGGTACACCCAGACTCATAACTACATATAATAAATATGTCCATACAAATTATTTGTTCCGTGTAGGAACCGACCTCGCAAATGAAATCGGTAAGCCGCTCAGGCCGCGCTCTTCCGACCGTCACATCGTTTAAATTTCTCTGTGAGGAAAATGTGCGAAGTATTAACTATCCTAGGGTTTTTCCAATTTCCAATCAGTTCCGATTTCTAACGCATTACAACCTACAACTGACAATTTGCTACATCACTATCGTCTTGCTTTATAGTAGCACTAGTGATGCGCCCCTGCTTCGTAATATTTTTAAGAGTTGACATAATAAAGATGAAGTTTTTGTTTTTTTTTACTTGTACGCACTAATCTTTGGAACGGTGTCGGATTTGAAAATATTTTTGGTTTTGTTAGTCCATTTTCTGAGGAAAGCTACGGGCTATACACCATCACGCTTAGGACTTATAGGAGGTGAACAAAATTAAAAATACTAACAGAAAGAACAAAGCAAAAACGAAGTAATAGCCGGGGGCAGGCGAAGCGATGCGACACGATGGGTTCGGGGTCCGAAATTCCACACGGACGAAACCGATTTTTTGTGATGCAACATTATACAGAATTTAGTAAGTTATACCTACACTTTCTCTAACTTTTAGTAACTAAATAACTTTTTGCTATCCGTTGTTGGCCTCCGACCAACACTGCCAAACGTTACTACACCTTTGAAAATAAATGATCTAAAAGATGGTGAAAACCGCATTAAAATCCAGTTAATAGTTTAGAAGATCCTAGCAATCACACATACACGAAAAGCGACTTTATTTGTACTGTGTAGATAAGACCTGTGTCTAAATATTACTTCAAAATGTGAACTATGTAGCGGTGTTAAAGCCCGATGATTTAATTTTTCAACAATTGTTTTTGAGGCGTTCCCTAAAGTTACTTTTTAATCCCAGAGACGAATCTGACATTTCATCTTCTTTCTTTTGTGTTTCCTTTTTTTTGAAGGAGTCTGGCATGTCTTTGACATTAGACATATCAAATTAGTCTCGTGGATTAAAAACCGAACTTTAGAATGACATTGTAAAAATAGCTAAAGAGCTACCGAAAGCTACTGAGAAAAGGCCTAAATTGAAATAATTAAATGTGGTTGGTAATAAACACCATTTTTTAAACATAATTGTCTGAACTTTGATCGTCGTCTAAACTTTCTTCGACACTATATTAAAAGAGTATCATTAAACTTTAATTTGATATTTTCCGCACTAACAAATATTCAAGTTCTTGTCCTTGACACTTTTTCCAATATTTAAATATTTTGTAGCCAACAAACTTTCATTTTCTTTCTTTACTAAGCTTTGCACTTCCACTCAGAACTTATTCTTCTTGATTTTCATATTTACTTGACGAAACACGTGTTTTTAATTTTAAAGTTGGCACTAAATATCCGTCCACTTTATATTTAAAATGATCGTTAAAAACAACACACAATTTACCTGTATCTCTAAACTGAATCGCACAAGTGAATGGCTCGGCAATCTGAACTGGAATGTTTGAGCATAAAACGCACTTCAATATATAGTACTTTAGTTCATACCCTCACGTTAGCAGTACCTATAGTGGGTACCTACGGAATATCCATAGAGTGAAGAACGTGCGAAGCGGGTTATCTGGTACAGTTTTTCCCATCGCGTGATGGAAAAATTATGATTGAAATATTGTCCGAAAATAAGAAAAGGTTACATAAAATATATTTTATTTTTGTTTCTTTTTGGTTAAGTTTGTTTTTTAATGCTATTGGTAATTCAAAGGACAGAAGTAGGTTTTAGAATATTCAATTTCACTGAATATCTATTTTACCTACCGTTTTTTTTTTAAATCATGTTATTTAATTAAAATGTTGATTGAATATTTTACTTAGAGATTGTGTAAGTTGTCGGAAAAAATAAAATACACCTTGGGCTTTAGAAGTAAAGACGCAAATCGAACAAGACAATAAAAAATTACACCTTGTTTAAAAGAGAGTTTCTTGTCTCCAATCTCCGACAATATAAAATAAATTAGTCCCAAGAAAGACCTTAATTAAATCCCTTTGACATCAATTAAGAATTTTTGGGGCAAAGAATTTTAATCGACAATCTGCGCGGGCCTTAAACTTTGAGTATAGTTAATTGATTTTTTCCACCATTCTGCGACATTTATTGCTAATTTGCTTCGGTTGTTATTTTTCCTTGTTTTTCTTGACTTATAATTGTCCACCTATTTTTAGTTTTACAACGCCTGGTAAAGGTAAAATAATAAATAATCCTACTATCCTACAAATATTATAAATGTGAAAGTTTGTATGTTTGTTACTTAATTACGCAACAACGGCTGAACGGATTTGGATAAAATTTGGCACACACATAGTTTGTAACTTGGAATAACACATAGGGTACTTTTTATCCCGATACTATGTTCCCGTGGACCTTAACGCAGGCGAAACCGCTGGCAAAACCTAGTAATAAATAAACCTTTCTTCTTTATCAATTGTTACATCACGACCATGGAAATATTACTAAAATAATATATCGCTGCCCTAGTTCAACAGTAAGATATCTTAAAATAAAATAAAAATTGAGAAAAGTTTTGTTTCCTGTGAAAAATTTGCTCTTCTGTCTGGTTCAGTCATCGGATATTTGTAAAACGCAACCAAAGTGCCTAAACTTCAATGTCTCACTGAGACATATAAGCATATTTTTACCGACCTTTAGTTCAAGATTCTGACATCTTAAGATATTTATAAAGTCAGGAAGATTTTTACTTTTCTTTTATTTCTACACTGAGACTTCTTCAAATGTCCTTATATGGAATTATTAAAACACATTTCAATTAACAACGAGTGAATTAATGACACTAAAATCATAAAAGTATGAATAACTCAAAACATACTTTTTACAACATATCGTACTGTTGAACTAGGGCAGCGATATATACTTCACTAGTAACGCTACTCTATGCTCTGTAGTCTGTAATAATCTTTCAAATAAATGAACGTTTGCAAATTATTTTCACTTGCTTTAATAAATATATCAATAATTTTGTATGGATGAGGTTTATGAATGTCAAAATAATGGTTTAAAGTTAAAATATGTTTACTGAATTACCTTCTTAAGAAACTGTCTTTCTAAGAAAACCCAAGTCAAATTTTAAATGCGTGTTCAATACCCACATCCATTTTTGTGAAATAACGTCTGCTATAGAAGGTAACGTCATGCCAGAATACAATGGAATGATGGCAAGAGTATAATAATAATTAAAACCTTTAGAAATGTATTAGCTGTTTCCAAATTTATCCTATAATTAGTATTTTTACTTTGTTAGCTTTGTTGTTAAGAGCGTTCAATCCACGCGTGCTGGCAACGGCACATTTATAGCGGATTTTCGTGATTATTTCATTAAATACAAACAGAAGTAATTTTTTTTTTCATCCAAGTACTAGTATTTAGTATTTAAAAGTTTTAATGCTGTTCTTTTTACAGTTATTTTGGTATTTACTTATAAAAATCGACATACAGACAGTTGTTTTATATTTGTATTACTTAATACGATTAAATATTTTTATTAAAGAGTAAATGTAAAAAATAATGATAAATACAAAAGATCTAGTGCTTGGCTGAAAAAAAAATTAACTTTTGTTTGTATTTAATGAAATAACCACGAAAAACTACTATAAATGCGTTGTTGCCAGCCTGCGTGGGATGAACACTCTTAACTCCATTGTGCATGCTGTGGTGTCGTATAAGTAAAGGAGTACACCTATTTAATACCTGATGTTGCCCTTTATTTATGTGTCATGTGTTGTGGTCCCACACTACGCTTGCCGACACGCGATCTCCACTCCAGGACTCGTCTGCTCCACCGGCCATAGGTCCTTCGACAAACATGGCCAGCCCACTGCCACTTCAGCTAACTTACTCTGCAAGCTATGTCGGTGACTCCGGTTCTTTTCCGGGTTATTAGAATAAGTAAGGGTAAGTGCGTTGCGAAAGTTGCGTTGCACAATCACCCCGTAGGTGTACCAATTATTACGAGGGGCTTGCGGCTAAGTAACAATAGCTGCGCGGGTTGATCGATCAAGTTAAGCTACGCTTGCCGCGGTTGGTCCGTGGATGGGTGACCATCTTTACATACCAAGACCCCTCCGTGCCTCGGAAAGCACGTTAAGCCGTTGGTCCCGGCTGTCATTTGTGGATCTTTGACAGTCGTTACGGGTCGTCAGAAGCCCGAAAGTCTGACAACCAGTCTTACCAAGGGTATTGTGTTACCCAGTAACTGGGTTGTGGAGGTCAGATAGGCAGTCGCTCCATGTAAAATACTGGTATTCAGCTGCATCCGGTTAGACTGGAAGCCGACCCCAAAACAGTTGGGGAAAGGCTAGGCAGATGATGTGTACCAATTATTACAATTTAGCCAACCTACGGCCAAAGCAGAGATGTCGTTGGCTATGGTCGTCTCAAGATGAACCTTAAACAAGTAGGTAATAGTTCTAGTCTTCTCTATTGGAATAATGTCCCGGTTATTGCTGTACTAGGCTAGGGAGTTGCTGACCGCATAGCTCATCCTATGACACCGGTTTTGCTGACTAGAAGAAATGAGCAAAAATGTTGAAATAAACTAGTTCTCCCATTGGAACGAGTTTATGTGGCTTGGTTTTAACTACCATTTTGGGATATTCCAGGGTTTTCTGGATCTAATTATCAGTACCAAGTTGTGTTAAACCCTGGAAACCCCATAATGGGATCCATTAGCTATGGTATTTCCTAGGCTTAGAGAAACGGGTTAAAAGTTTGTCATTTCATCCCACCAATAGAATATTAATGAATGTTTGTGAAGATGTTTGCTACAAAAGTCGTTGAAACATAACGGATTTTAGTTAAAAATGGCACAGAGAGACCATGTTCTAGCCAAAATAAAATAATAGATTACGTTTAAAAAAAAATGGTGAAGTTTCTATAGGATTAGAGTGAAATTCCGGGCATAAGTAAGTTGATAAATATAATTTAAGATTTAAAAAAAACGTCATATATACCGCGTTTTTTTTTTATTAACATGCATAGCATCATGCCTGCCTGTATTCCCCGAAACGTTACACTAAGGTAGGTACACCTACATTTACGCTTATACGGGGCGAGCCTAGTGCCATCAACCGGGTACAAATTCAGACTCCGGGGTGACGCAATAGGGTATTTTCCAATTGATTAAAAACTAAGTATTTTAATTTGAAGATTGGGATGAAATATGTAACAGAAAGATAAAAATAAATTGATTTAAACCCATTTTCTCAATAAAAAACAATTAAAATCAAAAATATATTTTTCGTTGATTTGAATTTTGCGCCAATACGCTCCTTATAATGAGTTTATTATCACGTGACCACATGTGACGTCAACTTTGTGTAAACTAAAGTTGTACAACTACTTCAGTGAATGAACAAGTAAATGTCGAGTTTATAATTAACAAGATTTTTAATGGATAGAAAGTGGTATTACTGGTGTGCGGTGCCTTTGTGCATAAATAGTTCTAAAGCTTTTAGCGGTCAATTCAAAACAACGAAAAATTAATTTGATTTTAATTGTTGTTAACTGGAAAATACCCTATTATTGTAATTTTCTTATTGCCCAGTCTAATATTTTCCTAAGTATACAAAAAAGCTCCTACTCACGACTGGTGCATTACTTGAAACCGCGACTACGTACATCCTCGCCCTTTAGTTGCATGATTATTGACTCACACAGGATTCTTACAAGTCACACTTTTTTATCAGATCGTCAGATGTCACGATATTGTAGTAATGACAGCGATTGATCCGAAATTCGTGGTAACGAATGAGTAGCGGCTTATATTCTTGTAATTTTCATTTTATATCCCGGTTTGATATAAATCACCGTCTTGTTCTGAACGTAGTTTTTCGATAAGATATTAATAATACTTTTAAGATAGCAAATGTATTCTTACAGTGCCCACCACACATTAGATTTCGTTATGACAAAATTTCCTGAATATTGCGGACTTTATTATTTTTCCACTGCTGTTTTTCTGTTGTTTAATTTGATCACTAATTCTCTCAAAACGGTGAAGGAAAACATCGTGAGGAAACCGGCATGTCCTAGAGCCAAAAATTTGAAGACACCAACCTACTCTGGGCCCGTGTAGTGGATTATGGCCCATTTCCTCTCATAGAAAGGAGTCCTCAGTCCCTGCAGTGGGAAAATTATAGACTGATTATGGAGTAGGCTATTTTTCTAGGCAATTAAGGCATTCAATTTGAGTTTAGATAAATTAATATTTACGTTATCAAGGATTAACTCATCAATTTCGGGTTTAGATAAATGAATATCCATGTTATCGAATGCTTAATGTCAAGAGGACGGGATCCGGCGCCAAAATGTGCTGTTTGAATCATTACAGACCAATTTCATTTCAACTATAATCTTCGGAAAACCCTTGTGAAGGCGAAAGCGTCAGATAGACCGTGAAATTCAAATTAGTTACTTTTGCGAATCATATTTTAATCAACATACAACCTGACACACTAATTGCCGGCAATCTCTCGCGTCCGGCCCTGGTCCAGGCCATGGTACGGAGCGAGAGTGCATGGTTAGCCGTCACCTGCGAAGCAGTGATGCTCGCGAAGAGGGAGGCGGCGCACGTGAGGGAGAGGCAGTACATGCGCCCTCACGGCCTTAGTCGCCGCAGGAGACGCCCTGGGCATCGGGAATCCCAGGCTGATTTCCGGCCACTGTAGGCTTGCGGAGGGCGAGTAATGGGTAGCTCGCTGTCCGGTAAGGACCAAGCCCGGGTCGACGGCGTGTTGTGTTCCACGCGCGCCTCAAAGAGATGTCAGCACAAAGCGATGGGGCCCGCAAGGGCCGACGCCTACCAGGAGTACGGGCTGTTCGAAAGAGATACCGCCGCCCCTGGCACACAGGCTACTGAGGGAACACGGGTGGGTTTTAGTCAGTAAAAGTCTGACACGCCCTCTTGCTCCACCCAGAGCGGGAGAAGTTATTTGATGATTTCCCCAAAAAAAAAAAAACCTGACACACTGATCTGCAAATTGCAACTAATGTAAGAAAATTTGGATTTCGTGGCGAGAGACTTACAGTAGGCTTAGTACGAGAACTGTAGAGAGGCGTTTTGTTGACGGAAGAGTAGACAAAAATGACGTTTCCGTGTAGACAATTGACAGTTTTGTACCAAGAAATGTAGACAAGCGATTTCTATTCCGTGTGGTATCGGACGTAAAGGTTCCGTGTGGTGTCGGATGTAAAGAATAGCACCATCCCATCTCATCCCGTGGGTGTCGTAGGAGGCGACTAAGGGACTTACTAGAGAATAGGCAGCAGCGTTCTCTATGCATTTTACCACCATACTGCGATCGCCAACCTGTCTGCCAAGCGTGGCGATTATGGCAAAACCCCCCAAATTGGGGGAGGCCTATGTCCAGCAGTGGACGTCTTTCGGCTGAAATGATGATGATGATGATGTCTATTCTACGATAAAGTAGAAATAGAAAGCGTTATGCTAAGCCTGCAGTAGTATCATATAGTAGTTAGTGAAGTAAAAGTGTGCGTAGGAAAAACCTCGATGATCACGTAGGAATGACACAAAAGGCCGAGGCTATACCCAAAAGTGGGACGATACGGGCTGAAAATTATGTTTATATTATCTATCTACAGAATATTTTTTTAACCAGTGCACAAACTGTAACCATGAATTTAGCATATCATTCTAGATATGCCAATATTATGAAGAGGTAAAGTTTGTTTGTATGTAGGGGTTAACCTCCGAAACGGAAAATCCGATTTTAATGAAATTTGGTATGGTGATACTTTGATCTTTGGATAAGAAAATAGGCTACTTTGTATCGTCATACCACGCGGGTGAAGCCACGAACAGAAACTAGTAATATTATAAATGCGAAAGTGAGTTGGTTTATTATTAAATCACGCATAAATGACTAAACAAATTTGTATGATACTTGGCACACAGATGAACTGGGTAAAGAAATACGCAATTTTTCATCCTGGATCGCAGAGGAAGTGGCGGGCATTAGCCAGATATAAATAAAAATCAAATGCTGTGGGTCGGTCCAGGGGTTCCCAAGTGATGCAATTGAGAACCCCTGGACCGAATTAGCAATTTTTTTGTTTTAAAATATTCATAACAATCCGAGTCACCTATGTAGTTTAATTATGAACTAGCAGCGCTCCGCGGCTTCACCCGCGTAGTTCCCGTTTCCGTGGGAATACGGGGATAAAATATAGCCTGTATCACCTGGGGATAGCGTAGCTTCCCAACAGTGAAATATTTTTTTAAGTCGGTTCAGTAGCTTCGGAGCCTATTCAATGCTAACAAACAATCAAATCTTTCCTCTTTATAATATTTAAACACAGTGTCCATAAAATATTACATTATCAGGAAAAAATAATTCGTCCTTTTGTTTTATGGGATTTTTATTATGTAATAAAACTAGCTTTTAACATGACGATCGGATCGAAAGCGTAACAGACAGATAGAGTTACTTTCTCATTAATAATATTAGTAGGAACTAGTAGGGATTGGACAGGGCTTTTTTTTTGGGTGGATAATCATCAAATAACTTCTCCCGCTCTGGGTGGATCAGGAGAGCGTGTCAGACTTTTACTGACTAAAACCCACCCATGTTCCTTCAGCAGCCCGTATGCCAGGGGCTGCGGTATCTCTTTCGAACAAACCCGCACCCCTGGCAGGCATTGGCCCTTGTCCAAAACGCGCCGTCGACTTGGGCTTGGTCCTTACCGGACAGCGAGCTACCCATTACTCGCCGTCCGCAAGCTCATGCCTACGGTGGCCGGAAATCGGCAATGTCTAGTCAACTTTTTGTAATTAAGAAAATATGTTTATTTACGGCCAGAATCCATAGGTATAACATATTTCTGTGTCATCGTAATTAAACGATCTGATCTTTTCAGTAAATATTAGTCAGCCGGGTTTTTCCCAAGGATAAGTTAAATAATAACAACACAGTCAAGATTACAATAAGAAGTAGGTGAATGAGTATGTGATATGTATTCGATACAAGGTCCAAATATACCTTAACGTTACGGTACTACATATTTTTCAGTATAACAAGCTTTGGTTAGGGTACCGTTATTTTAGTACGGTTATTTAACTTCTGACAATAACTTATTATGAACCTTATTTCAATGGCTATAAGATCACTGTGATGCAACATTGGAGGTGAAGGGACTGTGTCAGTAAGGAATCATGTTTCGGTATTCAAAAATGTTAATGGGGATTCTTTTGTTTGGTTTTTGACGTCATTGTTATTGTATATGCAATGATTTCGTGAAAGTGACAGTGCAAATATCTTTAAGATCCTATTGTCCTACTGTTTTTATGTTGTCACACCTCAGTTTCGCTGTTCTTTGGCTTTGAGGCAAAAGCCCTGTCGAGCGGCCCCACCTTGGGGTTCCTCTTCGCTTCACCGTGGCTGGGAGACCACGGCTACTGAGCCCCCCCCGCAACGACAATGCGGGAACCCACTCGGAGGGGCAGGGCACATTGCACGCAGAACAGACGGCCGATGGAGCCGAAAGATTCTACAGTGGTGAACGCGTACCGGAAGACATAGCGTTGGTTGGTTCACACGGTGGCCCGATGACCTTGTGAAGACGGCAGGATATCCCTGGATGCGAGAAGCACAGAACCACCCAGTCGAAATGATGTTGTTTGGCCAGGCCTATGTCCAGCAGTGGACGTCTTTCAGCTGAAATTATTACGATAAAGGACTAAGAAAACTTTAAACGACCAGATAAAGAATTAGGTTATCTCAACAGCTCTGAGTTACAGCTAAGTTTATATTTTTATTGTTTTAATTTCACAATCACATACAAACACTTCATGGGTACTTCATTTGAGTCACACTCTTGAGTAGATAAGAACCGTATTGTCTTAGATGAGCAAGACGTGCGTTACTTTACAACTCCAAATGCCTCGAACGGCACTGAATCGAATGGTAGAACAATTGAAATCTTTGTTCAGCTACTAGTCTCAGTAGGAAAAACCAGTACTTACTTAACCTTTGTACTTAACCAAGTCTGTATTATGTAGATAGCCAAGGTCTGGCTAGGGTATCATGTGAATGAAAATAAGTTATAAAAGACATCTGGCTTTGCGACCGACTTCCGAAAGTTGTTTTCACTATGTAGCGTTTATTTTGGAAGTCGGTTGTCTTTTTTTTTTTTTGTTAAAAAACCTTTTATCTTTCACTTTTTGCTGTCGTAACTATCCAACAAAAATTCTTATATCTTCAGTAGGTATGTTACTATCAACAGATCAACACCCTAATTGCGTAACTCACGATTAATCATAATCTGTTTCAATTTGACCGTTTAAAAATATTCATTGCATTATTTACGTTGTTGAGCAGACACATTTTTTGAACGTATGAAGCAATGGTTTAACAATATGTTTCAAAACGAAACAGATTATGAATAATCTTGAGTTACGCAATTAGGGTGCTTATCAACATTAACTATATGAAAACTAAACAAAACTGTTGAAAAAAACCGAGTGTGCTTATGACCACACGACTGAAGTGAAACTTCTTTTGCTCCATCTGTATGTATATATATGTGTGTATATGTGTGTATACGGAACGTATTTGGCTATGAGAGGAAGAGAGAAAGAAAATTTAAGCGCGCACTGCTTTCTCTTGCTTATATCCCCCACTCAACTCCCGTTCGCCTCGCCCGATCACACTTTTTGTAACGCTTACGTCACGCGTTCGCCAGCTTACTCCCCAAGTCAAGCGTGCGTAAAGAAGTTTCACTTCAAAATACTTACCTATTATTGAAACAAACTCAAAAACCAGTAATCATAACTTGACCAAAATATGGGACAACTCGGCATGTAGGTGAATCCTTTCAAACCAAAGAAGATTTTTTCGTCATAAAAATGAACGAGTTGCGAGGTAAAAAACATTTAAAAAAAGACGGAATTGAGAACCTCCTCCTATTAATAGTTAATGGATTGCTGATCCTCAGATCATTGGTCCATTCTGTGTCGTCCATCTGTTTCTTTGGTAAGCAGATAAGCTGTGAAGCAAAAATACATAATCAAACATTTCCTGAACGTGATTGCTTTTTACAAAGAAACTAGGTACTGCTATGGTGCTAAAAAGCATGAAATAAATAATTGTAAGCTAACGGTTTTTATATAAAGACCCACTGTGTGTTTGCTGATTTTGAGAAGTGCTCAATTTGAGAAATGCTCACTTTGAGAAATGCGCATTTTGCGAAGTGCACATTTTACGTCAATTGCACATTTTGTGAAGTGCACATTCTGCAGTCAAACCCATTAAAACTATTTATTACATTGAAGACATTATTTTTTCACATGATACCCTGCTGGCTAGACTTTGGGTATCATACTTACGCATTCTAATGCGTAAGTGGTGGATCATGCTTATTGATTTTGCTAGAGCAAAATCAATAAGCATGATCCACCTATATTGTTCCCACTGCTGGGACAAATGCCTCCTCTCTGTGAAAGGGAGTGGGCTGTCATCCACCAGGCGGGCATAGTGCGTGTTGGTAAGTAGATTTCATCTTTGTACGATGATACAGTTTGTTAGATCAAAGGTGATGAAATAACGTACACAAGGTAAAGCGCCTGGCTGGGTTCGAACCTACGACCTACTTATAGTCGCGGCCGTTACAACAAAGATGAATGTCTGCTATTCTAGAAAGGAAAATTTTTCTTCCTTTTCTCACTAGTCGACCCCCGACGCGACGATGCATTGATAAAAATACTACCTACTTAAAACTCTTATATTAAACTTAAAGGGCCAATGCATATATGTTTTACTTTGGACAGTGCACCTCCCATACATTTTATCTCTGTAATTTAGAGACATTGTCAAAGCCAATTATTTTTTAAAAGAGTAACCGTGGAGTTTCTTGCCGGCTCTTCTCCATAGGAAACAACAATTTGGAACCGTGCACCTAGCTTCTGACCCAAGCAGGTTAGGTTAGTGTGTCCATACAGGTTTATGTGAAATAAAATATTTTGATTTTGTAGAGGATTTTGAATACGTTTTAAATGTCACGTAACTATATTGAAAATAAAAAAAAACTTACTTATTCCCTAACTAGCTTTTGCCAGCGGATTCACGCGCGCGGAACTTTCATCCCCTATTTAACCCCCTTAAGGGTTGAATTTCGAAAAACCCTTCCTTATTCCTAGTTAACATTATAAAGGGAACCTCTGTGCAAAATTTCAGCTTTCTAGGTCCAAGGGTTTTGGGCTGGGCGTTGACGAGTCAGTCAGTCAGGACTTTTTATTTATGTAGTTATCTAGCGCAAAACAAAAAAAAAAAATATGGACAGCAATTGGGTAAAAGGTAACTATAATTGCTTTTCAAAAGGTTGACCCCCTAGAGGGAAGGGTCGGATGATAATGTTTACCTATTCATCCTTCATAACGAAGGTTCTCATAAAACTCATACCGTTTTCGAAGAAAATTGCTAACATTTTAAACATTGGACAAGGTTATTCGGGGTTTTATTATTGTTTGTTTGTTTTCCTGTGTGCTGGGATTTAGACAGAGTATACATTGACAAAGAACAGAACCTGTATGGTGGGATTTGAACAGAGTATATAAAGGATAGAACAATATTTAAGGGTGTATGTACTTTTTAGACAAATTGAATAATAATTTATAGGTGGTGGTCTGGTGATACTTACTATATATTACGAAATGATTTTTCTAGTTTTTTTCTGTAACTTAGGTACACTGTAAGTCTGTGAAACACAATGAGGCATTCAATTATGTTGTATACAAAATGCGGAAACGCGTCTCAAATATGAAGTAATCTCCACTGCACATGATAGTACTGTAAAGGATAGGTACAGTAGTGCAGACAACTGCAAAAGACGACTACCTTTAGTTACCTACATTCGAACATTTAGAATAACCTTTTTTTTTTTGTTTTTTGGTGGGAAATCATCAAATAACTTCTCCCGCTCTGGGTGGAGCAGGAAGGCGTGTCAGACTTTTACTGAATAAAACCCACCCGTGTTCCTTTAGTAGCCCGTATGCCAGGGGCTGTGGTGTCTCTTTCGAACAAACCCGCACCCCTGGCAGTAGAATAAGCTTTCAAATTCATTATTGGTTTCGAACAGACAAATTATTATGGCATGCGCGTTGCTGTGGAATAAACACGAATGCGTGGAATAAACGTACTTAATTATTTTAATGATATCGGTATATTTATTCGGACACGACCCCACAAATACATCACACATTATATGCACATACATTACAGCAAGTTTTACCTTAAAGGAAATTAACAAAAGAACACTTTTTGATTGATTTCACCTTAAACTAGGGATGCCTCGATACACTTTTTTGCCGATACGATACCGATACAGGTGCTCTTATACAAATATCGGCGATACCGATACCGATACGCTTATCCAATTCAAAAATGAAGGTTAAATAATAATACATGGGTTATATAAAAAAAAATGTTAAAATAAAAAGAACAAATAACAAGAAAAAATAAATAAAACTGTTTAAAACTATAGACAGCACCCTAATTGCGTAACTCACGATTGATCATAATTGGTTTCCTCTTCACAGTTAAACAATATTCATTGCGTTATTTATGTTGTCGAACAGACACATTTTTCGAACATATAAAGCAATGGTTTAACAATCCGTTTTAAAACGATACAGATTATGATGAATCGTGAGTTACGCAATTAGGGTGCTGGTTGAGATAACTTATTGGTATATTTAGCATAGTTAGTTCGAGCCTCGTTTGCAATGAAATAGACGAGACAACACGCGCGTCTACATTACATTTTTAAAGCGCGAAATTTGAAAAGTATCGTTGAATCGGCTATAAAAATATCGCCGATGCTGATATATCGGCAAACTTCGAGTATCGCCGATATATCGGCATCGATATCGGTATCGGATGCATCCCTACTTTAAACTTCCACCCCCTTATTACAGAACAAGGTTTTTCTTTAGGTATGTTTTAAACCCTCGAGCCTGTTTTTTTAAATAAGAACCTAACTGAAATCGAAATACAGCTCCTTTTACAAAACTGACAAGTTAGTCCTGTGCTAAATTGTCAGTTTTGTAAAAGGAACTGTAATTCTATTTCAGTTCTAAGTTCTTATTTCAAAAACAGGCTCGGTGGTTTAAACCATACCTAAAGCAAAACCTTGTTTTGTAATAAGGGGGCCAATGTTTTAAATTGAACAAAACCCCGTGATATCAGGAGGTTAATGTTACTGAGAGCTGTTCAATATCACCGTGTAATAAGAGTTAGCAATTCCAGAAGTTGCTTGAGCCGATAAGTTTGTTTCAGAAATATCACCTTTGCGAACAACTTATTATAAAATGCATTAGAACCAACTAAATTTGATTAATTAAAACCAGTACCTTGCGTAACATACTATCAATCCCAACCTGAATCATTTTGAAGGTAATCCATTGCTGCCTATGTTCGAAAAAAAAATTGCTCAACAACGTAGATAACGCAATGATTTTTGTTGAACTGTCTACATGAAAGTGTGTTATTACGCAGTTACCCCGCAGATTAAGGCTGGGAGCTATAACGTAGTTTTCAGGGTGCCTAAATTGCCCACGGAAAATACGCTAAAGCCTAACTTGCAAACTGGGTCGACGGTCGAAAGCTAGTCGCAAATCCCTCTAAGCCTAAAAGAAGACTAATGTCTTTACAGGGAAGAATCTATTAGGGTCTACACTATGACGTCACGGTTGGCGTAGTGGTTAAGCGATTGACTGCTGCGCTTGAGTGTCGCGGGTTCGATTCCCGCACGTAACAAATATTTGTACGAACTACAAGTAGTTGTTCCGGATCTGGCTGTTTGTGTATGTGAGTTTATATGTTGGTAAACGCAGCCACAATACAGGAGAAATTCCTAGAGTGGGGCAACGTTTTTTTTTTAAATAAAAAAAAAAACAAACTGTCCTTCCATACCTATTAACACTTTAATTAAAAAACATAGTAAAACCAATAATTTTACAAAATAACCGTGGAGTTTCTTGCCGGTTCTTCGCCATAGAAAACGACCAATTGGGACCGTGCACCTAGCTTTTGATATTTCGTAAAAGCGGTTTGCATAAGAATGATCGCTGCTAGAGCGGACTGTCCCTTTCAGGGTCACTGGGTGGCGACAGTCTTAGGATCAAATAATCAATAAATTTTGTGAAAACTAACAATATTAACTTATATTTCTAAGCAATTTTGTTACTAAAATCAAAATACAAACAAAAATATGGCCCTTAGTCTGAAATAAAGTGTAATTTAATTTTTTAGGAGTGTGTGTGTTTATGTGATGCAAATTATTTTGTTTTTCATTTTTATACCACCTTCGTTTATCTTCTTCCTGTCATCACTTCTGTTTTATACATTACCCGCTTTAAAAAAAACATTCCAAAAACAGGGAAATTAATGTCACCATTATTTACATTAAACAACCGAGCATACCTGACCTTTCGTAAAGCCCCCCAAACTTCATAAAACTCTCGTTTTCATTCAATTAATTTTCCTCCACCTTAGCTAGGCTATTAAACTTTGTCCCAAGAAATTGTGATACAACGTAAAAAGTAATTGAAGATTTTCGTTCCAATTTAGCTGCTGAACGAAAATTTTAACAACAAGTTCTTGCCACTTCTGGCCAACTCTCGATCTAACTTTTGAAACTGTTTTGCATACCTAGAATATTTTACTATAGTCTGAAACTTTGTCTGCAAGAGATTTAATTAGTTATATGCTGGTGTTCCAAGATTGTGGGACGACACGATTTTTTGTGGCATGGCGTCTGTTTTATGTTTTTTTTTTTTTCGAGGGCTAATTGATCACAGCTGCACGGGTCTGTGATCCGTGAATCGGTGACCATTTTCACATACCAAGACACCTCCGTGCCTCATAAAGCATGATAAGCCGTTGCTCCCGGCTGTTATTCGTGGATCTTTCTCTCTAGCTCAGGTCACAATTTGTTTTAAACCGTAACATTACTGCTGCTAATTTGCTACGCTGTAATTGAAATTTATAGTGACAGAAACCAAGCCAATGCCTGACATAATGTTATACATATTTGGTGCAACGTTACGAGTATGACGTTTAAAAGTGGATTCAAAGTTTATACATACAATTTATGACGAGATAGCCAATGAAGTTAATGGCCAAGGTTATACCAAAGAAACCAGGGCCGTCCAAAAGCGCATTGGGTTGATGATATTATCAAAGTCGCGGAAAACACATGGATGAGGGACCCATGGAACTGGGAAGTAAGGCAGAGACGAGGGGATTACCCGGAAATCAGCCAGTAGTGGGTGATTCCGGGCTGAAATGATGATGATTACCACTTTGATACCTCTCTAAAATTACACCCACAAACAAGAGACGCAAACACACATTCTGTAAATCAAAGTCTTTCAAAACCAGCTACAGTCGCAGATTCTTTTGTTTCCTGGGAGATTATCTTTACAACAAAATCAATAAAGCCATTTCCATCTACGCCTTATCCAAATTCAACTGTAAGTCTAAAGTGCAAAATTGGCTTCAATCTCTTGATTATGAAGCCACAGAGACATTACTGGAAGTCAAGAATCATATTAAAAGGCTAGTTTTGATTATAACATACACCCAACACACCGACACTCACACTCTCTACACACCCACACACTCAACCTTGCTGTGTAATTTATTTATTTGTTGTGTTTATTCTTCTTTGTTGTATTAAATTGTTTTCTGTCATCCATCCTAACATTATAGGTATACTATTAGTAGATATTTCTGTGGCTTCATAATCAAAGATTGACTCTTGATTATGAAGCCACAGAGATATTATTGAAAGTCATTTCATAATAGAGTTCGTTAGAGATTATCACATACACCCAACACACCCACACAACCACACTCACACTCTCTACACACCCACACCGTAATAGTGTTCTGTGCCCACACCCACACTCACACACAGGCAGGCTGACCCGGCCAAAACTTCATAAAAGGGATCCAATATAAAATATGACATTATTTAACCTTGAACCCGAAGTCGAGAAAGGCGGAATGTTTTATCAAACTATGAAATCCCTTCTATTGTGTGTGAATTTACTGTTATATGAAAAAGATCTTAGATCCACTGAGAATATTTTACGCATCGCACTTAATTTTTAAGAGGTTTCTGGGGTATACAATAGATACAAAGTAGATCCCGAGACTACAATGGTTTTAGCATAATAGGTCCCTCAAAGCCACACTAATTTGCCACCTTTGGTACCCATATCCCATGCTTATTGGAATCCAGATTATTTCCAATGTCTTTCCTGCGGAAAATTTGACAACATGTGAGAGTACTCAACACCACCGTTAGTTGTAGATATTTTGTACAAACTTGCTCATTTTACCAGTAATTCACATGGAGTGACTACTTATCTCATTCCCTCTCACACAGAGGTAGTCTGTCGCCCTGGGCGTCGGGAATCCCAGGCTGATTCCCGGCCACCGTAGGCGTGGGCTTGCCGACGGCGAGTTATGGGTAGCTCGCTATTCGGTAAGGACCAAGCTCGGGTCGACGGCGCGTTATATTCCACGCGCACCTCAAAGAGATGTCAGCGCCAACTGGGGCCCGCAAGGTCCGATGCCTGCCAGGGGTGAGGGTTGTTCGAAAGAGATACCGTGGCCCCTGGCACACAGGCAACTGAGGGAACACGGGTGAGTTTTATTCAGTAAAAGTCTGACACGCCCTCCTGCTCCACCCAGAGCGGGAGAAGTTATTTGATGATATCCCACGCTCAATTATATAATCAATCTCTCGTGGTAATGAATTCATTTATGATATTAGTCTAACTCAAAAGTGACGACACTTTTTGTATCTGGCTGTTACAGTGCTATAGGCTATAGATGCTAATTCCTCGTCAGCGTCATCATCATCATTTCAGCCGAGAGTCGTCCACCGCTAAACATAGGCATCCCCCAATAAATAATTCCTCGCAGCTATGCCAAAAACTTGCATGGCATTCTTCTTTATTTTTTCAAGCATTTCATACGTTCCCAATACGACGGAACTGAAAAACAAACAACAACAAACAAAATATCGAACAATACTCTGTACTCGGTTACTCTATAAAACTTGTACTCGGCGCATCTCTACTTATATGTGTTACAAAACAATGTTGTTGAAAGATAGACACGAAGAGACGAATATCCTACTCCACCTTATTACGTATTGATCTGTATTAGCGAGCTTATTGCCAAAAAATGGGCACTTTATTCAGGATAGCAGAGACATCGATGCACATGATTCCAGACTAAGAAATTTTGCGCCCTATATGCTTTCAAAACCGATGGAACTGCAACTTCTTCTGTGTCATATTGCAAAAAGTATGCATCAAGTTCTTCTTCATCATCACCATCCACAGTCCTACTTCATCTACTTGCTGGGCATAGCCCTCTCTTTTCCCATGCGTTTGCGAAGTGCTTGCAAAGTTTGGCTAAAGCTGGACAGTACGTGCGCAACATAAAATCTAGCAATGAAGTTGAAAATAGGGCTCAAAAAAGCACTTTTGCCAGTCTCATCCAGGTTTTGCCCGCGATGGCAAGAATGTCGTCCACCCATCTCGCCTTCCAGTCGTTGGATGAGACTCTGTCACAGCTTTACTCATCGACTTCTTTGACAGTTGTTCAAATGAAAGTTCCGTATACATAATATAGAACCTAAACCAATAAAATATTGATTTTACTATTTCTTTTCAATAATTTATCTTTATCTAACTTTGCAGCAAGCGAAGACCAATAAACTGATCCGACTATCGGCTCAAAAGGTCTGTTCCTTCGTAATACCTCCTACCGTAGACTCATAAATTTTGTTTCGGAACAAACAAGTTACTTGGAACATGAATAATAAAGATTTATCGTTTTTTACTTACCGACTGTTAATCTTTTTTATCAGTTTATCGAGGAGAGTGTGCTGCCAAGTTTTTCTGGAGTTCAAGAGAAGAAATTTGGCGTGAATATGTTGTTTGTTGCTTTATAATTTTTTCTTGGCTTCGAATTATTTGAAAGTAGTCAAAAAAAGCTCCTGAGCTGTTATTTACATAAAAGTTTCAAGGTAATATGTGGAATCTGAGTTGTGTAGACACCTGCTGCAATAGTTTGTTGTTACATAGAAATATAAAAAGCAGGAGAAGTGGCAAGGGGGCGTGTTTGTATCCGCTCCATGATCAGAATGATCATTCCCTAAGCAAATGGCCGTCACCGCGAACTAGTGTGCTTTCAACCGTTGTCGTGATAAATTATAAGAATGCCGTGTAGTTCAGTGGTTTCTTGTAAAAACCGAAGCCAAAACAAACACGTACCATATGTAAATACAAGTATTTTACTATATTTGTCTTTAAAATCATGAAAAACAAGCAAATCGAAAAGTATTTCTTGCTTTTACTATGTTATTTTTGTTTTTAAATATCACAGCGACTGTATTATTTTTGAGGTAAATACATTGCTCCTTAATTAACTACTACCTAAATATTTTGACTGGATAAGCTATGTAAAAATCACAAAACGATAAAGTATATATGCGGATGCATTGCGTAATACGGCCGCTATGTCTTGCGTCGAGCTAGTGATGTGGTCGTGCAGACTCATTAACGTAGGTTATCGACAACAATTTCAATTTGTGAATAAAATTGCTAGATCGATGTGAATTAATGTTTTTTACTTATTTTGATTTTTTTACAGCGTAGTAGAGAAATGCGTAAACAACAGTCGTAAAGTAAGTCAATAAAAATTTTGGTAATGTCGGTGGAGTGTTATTGGTTTGAATTAGCGTATTAAGCCTTATTCTCGTGCTATTTCCTTACCTTTTTAAGGTTTAGGCATTTTACTTCCGTTAAAGTCTTCAAAAGCTTCGAATGCGTCATTGTTATCGGCATGGTTCAGATAATATATTTGTGACGTATTAGGATTATCGTTATTTATTTATTTTATTTTCAGGACATTAAAAAATCTTTAGCACAATAATAAATAGAAGTATCGACAACTTTCCGATTTAGTCGATCACTAGCGTATCTATCTGTACTAATAATAAAGAGGAAAGATTTGACTGTTTGTTTGCATTGAGTAGTCTCCGAAACTACTGAACCGACACTATCCCGGGTGACATAGGCTATATCTTATATTTATATTATCCCCGTATTCCCACGGGAACGGGAACTACGAGGGTGAAACCGCGGAGCGCTGCTAGTGTAAAATAAATTACTTTTGCACAGCACAACGGTAGCGACCGTTGTTTATGTGTGAGTGCGTTGTACGGTGCACGCTGTGTTTGAAGGGATAAGGACTATAATTGATTGTGTAGTACGTTCTGATTTATAAATTGCGAGTGTCTGCGGGACTTCGTATCTATTGGTTTTACTAAATGGCATGTGTAGATGTGGCGCGGTAATGGGGGGCAAGTGGAGACACCTGGTTCCGATACATTTTCATCTACTGGGCACATCTTCTTCTTTCTCATATCTATGGCTCCTGCACACAGGCACGACGCGACAGCGCGGCGCGTCTCACGTAGAACAATTTCTATGAAAACTTCATTTAAATTGTTCTACAAGGTCGTGCCGCGCTGTCGCATCACGTCGTGTTTTATTGAAAAAAAAAATTGTCTGGTCATCTTGCGACTCCCATTGTCATTGGTTCTGTTTACTTAGTAAGGATTTGGCTAGATTGGGTAAGTGTTACTTTGTTCAGATAATTTACATACTGCCTCATTGGTCTAGTGGTCGCAAGTGCTAGTACTGAGTATGAGATACTTGGGTACAATGCCCAGATTGTTTTATTCTTTTATTAGTAAATGGGCCTCCTCTTGACTCGATCATGCCTGATGGAAAGCGATTGATGAGATCGATGATGGATCGAGCGTGTCCAGGAAATGCCTGTTCACTCTTGTTTTGAAGGTGGACGGGTTAAATGTGGAAAGAAATACAGACTCAGGCAGAGAGTTGAGTGTGACTGGTTGTATCAGATCGGGCAGTGTTATTGGGTTTTTCTACCGAAAATTTCTCAGTACTAGCCCAGAATCTGGATTTGTGCATGGCATTAGCTTAAGGCAATAGGCTCCTCCCCTATTTTGTGGGACTTAAATATAACTTTCGAAATATGGGTGTATTATAGGTACATCACTGGCCAACCTTTCGAAGAAACAAGGCGTGATCTGTTGTAGTTTATTTAAAAAAACAATTTAAGTTGATACAAAATTCAGTATCACAGAAGTGTCTTAAAGTGTAAAAACTAATTCTCTTCGGTGCCTAGATTAAAATTCAGTATCACAGAAAGTATCTTCAAGTGTAAGAACTAATTCTCTTCAGTGCCTAGATTAAAATTCAGTATCACAGAAAGTATCTCCAAGTGTAAGAACTAATTCTCTCCAGTGCCTAGATTAAAATTCAGTATCACAGAAAGTATCTTCAAGTGTAAGAACTAATTCTATTCAGTGCCTAGATTAAAATTCAGTATCACAGAAAGTATCTTCAAGTGTAAGAACTAATTATCTTCAGTGCCGTTTAGTGTTACTTCGTTTTCCCAATTAATAACGAACTAGCTTTTACCAGCGGCTTCGCCTATGTGGAATTCAGTCTATGATACGTACATATAAACCTTCCTCTTCAATCATTCTGTCCATAGATGAAAACCGCATTAAATTGTGTTGCGTAGTTTAAAAGATCAAATCGTACACGAAAAGCGAATTTGTTTTAAACTATGTAATGTAATGTGAGGGCCGCGGGAGTCCGCTGGACGCGAAAAGCACAGAACCGGTCAAAGTGGCGGAGCTTGGGGGAGGCCTATGTCCAGCAGTGGACGTCTTTCGGCTGAAATGATGATGATGATGATGATGTATAGTAAAGAAGCAGTCAGGCAGACGAAAAAAAATCCGTCCGAATATAATCCACCATCTCCTATAAGGCCTTGCAAAGTCAAAGGATTTAAAACGAATAATACCGGATTTAGGAGGCCATGACTTCTTACTCCTCTTAAAGAGGGATTTTCGTACGGAAACTTTGTGAATTTGAATGCAACTGAGCTCAGGCTTAGTGTAATGTAGCTTTCTTTAACTTTCTTGTCATTATAATAATAAATAGGTATAGTAACAGACTGAAAATAGTCAATTTGATAGTGTTACTGAAACACCGCGTAAGAAGAAGACATTTGACGTTTTGGAACTCATCATCTGCCTAGCCTTTTCCCAACTATGTTGGGGTCGGCTTCCAGTCTAACCGGATGCAGCTGAATACCAGTATTTTACATGGAGTGACTGCCTATCTGACCTCCACAACCCAGTAACTGGGTAATACGATACCCCTTGGTAAGACTTGTTGTCAGACTTTCTGGCTTCTGACGACCCGTAACGACTGTCAAAGGTCCACAAATAACAGCCGGGACCAACGGCTTAACGTGCTTTCCGAGGCACGGAGGGGTCTTGGTAGGTATGTAAAGATGGTCACCCATCCACGGACCAACCGCGGCAAGCGTAGCTTAACCTGATCGATCGACCCGTGCAGCTATTGTTACTTAGCCAGAAGCCCCTGACAAATTAGGTAGTTTAGTTTGATTAGAAATTAGTCGTTTAGTTCGATAGTTCCAAAACATGACGTTTTGGGACTGTCAAACTAAATTACGTCTTTGTTATCTTGGCGTGTGAGCATGATGAATTGAATTCCGTCTACGAAAGTCTTGGTATAACAAAATTTGAGAGCTCTTATTTACTTCCGTCTCTTTATTGTTTAATTAGAATGAAAAATATAGCATTAGCCTAAATTAAGTTTAGTAGGTGCACAACAGAATCATCACCTTGAAAATATTTGAAAAGGCTGGATGTCACGTGCGCCGCCTCCCTCTTCGCAAGCATTACTGTTTCGCAGAAGGATGTGACAGCTACCCATGCACTCTCGCTCCGTACCATGGCCTGAACCAGGGCCGGACGCGAAACCCGTCCGCGCCTCAGAAAGAAAATTGGTACTGGCTATCTATCATTCGTGGATCTTTTATAGTAGATAGCTAGATAAATCTTTTATTTGGTACACATAAAAGACACAACAAACAAAGCACAATAAGATTAAAATTAATTACATGAAAAGAACAAGGTGTCAACACACTAAGAAAAAAAGAAAAGAAAACGGTTTGACATAAGTATAGTGATGACACTTTAGGCTATGACACAAATTTAAACTTTTACATTCAAATGAAATACTCGTAACGTGAGGTGGGAGTGCAAAAGCGAGGTGAGGTTACAGGTCGTCAGAACCCCAAAAGTCTGACAACCATTCCTACCAACGGGAATCGTATTACCCTGCAACTAGGGTGTAGAGGTGAGATAGGCAGTCGCTCCAAGTAAAAAAACTGATTTTTAGCTACATCTGAGTAGACTGGAAGCAGAATCAATAAAGTTGAGAAAAGGATAGGCAGATAAAGGTACAAAGGATTAGAAAACGCGCAATATGAAGCTCGATTAGTCGTATACCGAACAATGCAATAAACCGATAGTGTTCTAACACTGGAAAATCTCAATGTGTTGACATGGCCCGACATTCCCGGGCAAGTCTTATAAATAGCATTGCATGGCCCAAAAAATAAAAAAAAAACATACAAATTTTCACCCCCTATTTCACCACTTTACGGGGGAAGTATCCTAAAATCCTTTCTTAGCTGAAGTCTCCTCCTCATAATCGACCTCTGTACCAGTCGTTTTTGAGATTTCGTGATTAATAAATAAATAAATAACCATTTATTTCAGATTAAAATCCATAATTACATAGGTACTATAAACCCATACACACATTTAAAACTAGTTGACATCAAAACAAAACAAAATAAAACACAAAACATCACATTAAATGAAAACAGTTAAGGACACATGCAGTTACACACATGAGGACCGGGAGTGTGTGCAGTGCAGTATGCAATTAATCAGTGAGTGCATGAATGTATTAATGAGTGACCTTACGCTTTTATATGTAGTTTATAGAAATAGCCAGGTCCAGATGGTCTGAAGCTTCGAATAATCCCTCAAAATCATGAGTCACGCGTGAGGAAATCTCGCACACTCAAGCTACGTTCAGTTACTTCACAAAAACCCATTTACTTCCCAATATTACGCGACCAATATTTCCTTTATACATATGACACGTATTTTCCCTACAAAACATTACATTGAGGACAATGCCATATTTAAATAAAAGCCCCGAATATGTGGATTTTCAACCCGTTTTCCATACAACATAATCAACCTCTAATGTTCCCACTGCTGGGACCCTGGCTTCCTCTCTGTGAGAGGGAGTGGACCGTAATCCACCACACGGAGCCAGTGCGGGTTGGTAGATGTCATATGTCTTCAAACTTTTGGTTCTAAGACATGCCGGTTTCCTGACGATGTTTTTCTTCACCGTTTTGAGAGCAGTGGCGATGAAATAATTTATACAAAGTAAAGCGCCTGTCTGGGTTCGAACCTACGACCTACAACTCGTAAATCGCGACCGTCACCACTGGGTCACCACTGCTCACCGTTTTCCATATGACATACAAAAATAATGTCATAGTTTTTTTTTTTTTTTAAGATGTGTAGTTTATACAATAGGGGCATTCTGTATGCGTTTTTAGCATTGATCATGATTATTTTCCCATATTGTTCTATGATTCCATAGACGTAGTGCGGGTCATAATTATGTAAATCGATTAAAATCGTGACAATGTTTATCTCTGTATTTACTTGTAGTAGAATTTATTTCACGATTTTGTTATTAAGTTTTATTTTTAGCTCTAGGTAATGCAGTAGGTAGTCTTCGCGGCTACCGGTGCACAGTATAAATGAACCAGAAGGTTTAAATGAAGCAAAAGCAATTTCCAATTATTATTATTTTTCAGTAACAGCCCTTGGGGTAATAGGGGACTATGCATGTATTTTTCATATATTTTTATTCGACATTATACATCTCCATATAAAAATATTCGTCGTAAAAAAGCAATTTAAAGTACTATAAAAAGGTTGATAATAGTCAACGATGCCTAACACCCTCCATTTTGGCGCTGCTTTTCAACCATTTGAATTTCCCAGTTTTAATGCACCTACATGTGGGTATACCTGAGGGGCTTGTGGCTAAATAACAAAAGCTGCACGGGTCGATCGACCAGGTTAAGCTACGCTTGCCGCGGTTGGTCCGTGGATGGGTGACCATCTGGATCTTTGACAGTCGTTACGGGTCGTCAGAAGCCCGAAAGTCTGACAACCAGTCTTACCAAGGGGTATCGTATTACCCAGTGACTGGGTTGTGGAAGTCAGATAGGCAGTCGCTCCATGTTAAATACTGGTATTCAGCTGCATCCGGTTAGACTGGAAGCCGACCCCAACATAGTTGGGAAAAGGCTAGGCAGATGATGATGATGTGGGTATACCTACTCTTCTATGTCCCTGCCTAACAATGGCGAAAGCACCATATAACACGATTCCTACCAGCTTCCCTTCAGAAAGAAAGAAAAATTATTTATTGGACTTGTACAGGAATGTTACAAACTTACTACACTACAATACGATAATTAAACACATAAAAGAGAAAAAACTAAAACACTATTATGCTACACTACTATTAAAATTAACATAAGATTTATACAACAAAAAAAAGTAAAATAAAAAACAAAGTCCTCTACGAAGCCAAAAGGCCACTATCTCAGCATGATGCTGCGACATTTAAAAGTGTCGCAGCGCTAGTATTCTGATAGGGCCCGCTGTGATGTCACGGATGGATATAGAACAAAAAGGAAATAGATATAAATAAGATAAAATGTGTCTAGTAACTGAAAAATAAAATAAATATGTACATAAATAGTAAAAACATTGTAATCCGCGTGTGTGCACCCTACGTAACATCTATTAGTTGTCTATGCCATTAGTGACTATAACACTATGGCACCGCTTTAACAAGTAATGACACGCAGGCGCCGACCTTTTGTGGCAATTAAAAACATTAAAATCTTTTTATTTAAAAGTGTTACGGCTGTATAGTAATTCAGACAATTTATGGCAATTGGAGAAATGAAGATAAACTAAAGTTTTGAGAGGTATAAAAATTCCGATTTCAAGAAAGACAAAAAACGATAAAAATAAAACAAAAACAAAGTGCAAAACTGATGCTGTTGGGCCAGTACAATCGCTGCCAAACGCTCGCCACTATTGCCAGCTGCGTGCAGAATAATGGTAAGTTCAAAGGGTGGTATCTTTTTGAAGTTGCAGTAAGTGCTGTTTAAATTTAGTTCTGAATGTGCCAACTGTCTTTATAGCACGAAAAGGAGGATTCCTTCAGTGATTCGCATCTCTACCGCTTTTGAAAAATGGCACGTCAATAGTGTATACTATTGCCAAACAATATCCTTAACACTACGGGTTACTATATTTTTTGGCAATAGTATACTATATATACTAAACAATTGACCATTTTCAATTTGCCATAATATTCAAACAACAAAAGTGCTTACTTTTAGCTTTGTATTATAACAACAAAAAAAACTTCCAAATTAAACCCGGCACCAAAATGTCATAACCGAGTACTACAAAACCATACACAGCGATCTCGTAAGTATGTCACTTTAGGGCACGTGGCATCGCTTGATATGGTCGAGAGCAAGCCGCTGTATGCAACGGGTTGTGACAGAGACATAAATAGTAAAAATAATGCGTCAGCAAGAACGAGATGAAGGAATATTGCACATTTTATTTGGTTTTCTTTACAATTGTTCAATTTCATTATATTTAATTATTTAAAATCCATTTTTTTTTATTTTATGAGTCCTTTATTTACGGAAACGTAACCACAAGGATATTGGGAACGTGCACGACACCAGCGCCACCATGTAAACGCAACAAAAGGGGAATATGTCAAACAGTGAATGAAAAGTGCATAATGTTTTTGGATAAAACATAAATAAAGTAAATATATAGAAAGACAATAAATAGTGTTTTTATAGATATTTGTTAAAACAATTAAAGGGAACATGGATGTGATTATAAAAACTGGTTTTGAGAGCGTAAAACATGAAATAAGTTTCCAGCCTCAAATTATGCTGAAGGGGAAAAAAATGGTTTTAGCTGAACACGTAAGGAATGTCGAAGAACTAAGAACTAATGGCAATAGTTATTTAATACGAGCAAACATCATTCGTCAAACATCGGTGACCTGAACACCCTATAACACAAGTTTAAACGTACTTTCCTAACCTAACAACATTCGCTGATCTATTTTCCAGGCTGCTTTTGGAAAAATATAGATTTTATACTGACTATTACCACTGGTATTTTTGTTTATAACACAACAAGAATAATGACCCATCTTCAAAACAGTTTGACAAGTTTCACTAACCCCTTTTGTTACACAATTCTGCCACACTGCGCTGCCATCGCTTACTATATCCCTTCCATACACCTCGCTCGTACTCAATACACATAAAAGATGCAGTTAATTATCAGAAAAACGTGTCTTGAGACTACTTAAAAAGTTATTAAACTGAAAAACCATAGTTACGCAGAAAAAGCTCCTATATTAATTCTAAAATGATAGTAAGTATTCCTTATTGATAAGTCAGTAACTTAAAGCCGAATTCGCTCCAGCTTCTCTCTTAGACAAATTGACACCTCGCCGCTGCTGCCTAACCCTACGCGGATTACAGGCGTGATGTTATGTTATGTTTGTTAGCAATATGGGTCATTTTATTCACTGTATAGCATCTATGTGTGCCTACAAAGAACATAGCTTCCGCTTCCGTACCCTTGCTATCAGAAAAGCGACCAAAAATTCACGTCAAGATGGGGTAACTGCTTTCTACTGTAAACAATCTATCTGAAACACATTTTTTGTAACATGTTATTTTAGACAAAAATGAAAATCAAATAAACGTTTGGTCTGTTCAAAAAATACCTAATGAAGGCGTAAACAAACCCTTTCCAGCTTCAATTCTTACGGAATCACTCCCTAAAGAGAATCAGTAACACATTCACTTGTATTAGGAAGATTAAAACTTTATTTCTGTCAAAAACTTCTTTTTTTCTAACATATTTAAATTGTAAGTGAAAAATGATCAAAAAAATGGAAGTTAAAAAATTAACCTCAATTGTCACTTTAAAAAAAACATCTTAGGCTCGGGTTTAAGTATTTAAATAACCAAAGGACAGCACTTTATGATACATTTGTTCACATTTTGATCAGATACTCGTACTACTGAAACGAACTATAGGTACAGAATGGCAGGGACATCGACGCGCAACCTGTTACCAATGATTTAGTACATGATTCTGACCCCCTTCAGTAACCGACGAAAAGTTTCAATGCAGGCTTCTAGTGCTGTTACCAAGTGCTGAATTCACGGCTACAGAGTGCGCTTCCCCCCCGAGTGGGTTCCCGCATTGTCGTTGCGGGGGGGCTCAGTAACCGTGGATTCCGGCCACGGTGAAGCCAAGAGGAACCCAAAGGTGGGGCCGCTCGTCAGGGCTTTTGCCTCAAAGCTGACGACGTAGCGGCCAAAAAGTAGGTTGCGGTGAGATGCACCGCAACTGAGGTGGGCCGCGATGTCGAATGGGAGGCATCGCGGCTGAGGGTTACGGGCTGCGGTAGAGGACGAGTGCCGGTGCTTCTGAGCAGCGCTCTTCCCTTCCGTGGCCAGGACGGGGCCGCCACCGTTTGATGGCGGACGCGGTGGGGCCGCAGGGGAAGAGGAGTGTCGGTATAGCGTCAGCCGCTCTCCCTATCCCCTGCGGCCGAAAAGTGGTAGACGGGACGGCGCGTTGTGTTCCACACGCGCGCCGTCAAAGATGTCAGCAACCACAGGTGGGGTCCGCAAGGGCCGATGCCTGCCAGGGGTGCGGGTTTGTTCGAAAGAGATACCACAGCCCCTGGCATACGGGCTACTGAGGGAACACGGGTGGGTTTTAGTCAGTAAAAGTCTGACACGCCCTTCTGCTCTACTCAGCAGGAGAAGTCATTTGATGATTTCCCACCCAAAAAACAAAAAAAGAGTGCGCTTCGGTGTCACTGCCATCCTGTTCTATATTCTATATCCTATCGAACGTATTGTGTTACTAATTGAGCCAGTGACCGTTAACTATCATTGCCGCAAACAATTTGCATACCAATCGGGCACTAGCAGACGATCTGTACGTAGTCTGTGTTCTAATATTGACATGGGGGCAAAAATCTCCATTTCCATACATTCTAAATTGTATTTTTTACCATAAGTTCATTTGATGAGTGTTTTGTTCATAGACCCGTGATAATAAAAATCTGATCGGTCATCAAAAATACCTCTGCTTGTAGTCTTGATGAAGTATTCCCGTTTGAGCACCATTTTTTAGAGCACCTTCTATATTGAGCACCAAGGTGTTTCCATACCTTTGGTGCTCTTGGTGCTCAAACGGGAATACTTCATGATAGGTACTAGGTACGAAATTTGTATTAAACAAAATATTAAGTCCATTACTTTGTTTTGTTATTTGTAGATTCTTTGACTGTCGTTACGGACAGTTTGAAGCCCGAAAGTCTGACAATCAGTATTACTATCGGGTATCGCATTGCTTAGTAACTGGAACGTGGAGGTCAGACAGTCGCCACATGTATAAAGGTGCGCTTACACGAGCAACTAAAATTGCTCCATCCTGGGCAATTCTCGTCAATTATGACATCACGACTACATCCAGCAATTTAGGGCAACACCAGAGATGTTGCTCCATATCATGCAGTATGGAGCAACTTAAAAATCTAGGCAATACGCAACGGGGGCCCCCGCCCCCGTCGGCGGCCGGTTCCTCTCGCATATACGAGACGTACAAACGAGATAGAAAGAAAATTGACAAAAAAAAAACCAAACCGATGAAACTCATGAAATAAATGGAGCAAGTAGAAGCAATATTCCCGAAACATCATCATTTCATCATTTCGGCCAGAAGACGTCCACTGCTGAACATAGGCCTCCCCCAATTTGGGGGGCTTGCCATAATCGCCACGCTTGGCAAGCGGGTTGGCGAAACATATCCGCAATGTATTGTTGTTGCTCCAGATTGATCCACTTAATTGATCAAAATTGATCTATTAGTGTTGCCGAGCAATAATTGCTTAAAAAATTGTTCAGCTGCATTCGGTTAGACTGGAAGCCGACCCCGATATAGTTGGGACAAAGCTAGACAGATTGATTTGTATTTTGTATAAAGTCGGACTCAGTGTCATTGGGTTTTTCCGTAAGGGTTTTCTCAGCTCACTCCCTATTATATGGGACATAAATACACACACTTATCCTGTATAACTGGTGAAATTTGGGTAAACCATACAGGCGCAACACAAATACACACTCACACAACAAACAAACACACAAACATATTCACATATGTAATTAGTTGGCTATATCTCTCCCATGTCAATCGAGAAAACATGGTATTCTAATTATCCTACTTAATATAATACAATATCTTCTTCTTCTTATGTATAAAATGAATTCCTATTTCCCTTGGTCACGGCATCACACGTGAACAGTTGAACCAATTTTGCTAATTCTTTTTTGTTGTGTTTGTTACTGTCAGGAGAAGGTTCTTATGAAAAAAAAAACGTCGCGCGTGTGAAAATGAGAATTCCATATTCACAACACAGGACATCAGACATAAACAAGACAACAAAGACATACAAAATACAAAAATACAAAATTTATTCATTTGGAACCAAGAATGCACACAAGTTGTAGATTTCCCTGACTCCTGCTGTCCTGCGCTAGTTATATAACTGTGTTGCAGGAGCCAGACAACATAACAACATAAGACAGGACAACGTCTGTCGGGTCAGCTAGCAATATTGTAAAATGTGAAAGTTTGGATGTTTGTTACTCAATCACGCAAAAACGGCTGAACGGATTTGGATAAAATTTGGCACACAGATAGTTTGTAACCTGGATTAACACATAGGATACTTTTTATCCCAGTACCTAGTACGTTCCCATGGGAAAATTTCCAAACTCCACGCGAGCGACGCCGCTGGGAAACCCATTGATTCAATTACGTAAATAAATACTATGACTCATAAATTATAATGTTAAATTACTATTTTATCACCAGATTGCAGGTGTGACTTCTTACTGGAAAAACAATTATTTGTTAAGCGTCAAGTGTCAAGAAATCCTGTCACATGTGGAAGATTTCTATACTCGTATAAAATATGGCCTATCATTATGACAAATGTTCTTGGTATGTAAAGATAGTCACCCATCCACAGACTGACCGCGGCAATCGATCAACGTGAGTCCGTTATTACTTCACCACGAGCCCCATCCCCTACAAATACAGTATCTGTAGCGTTTCTTGCCCGTTCTTCTCCATAGTAGCATATAATGGTCTTTATTTTTAGTACTACTTTTTTCTTTACTTAGATAACTATATATTGGCATAAAACAAGTAAAAGATATTAATTTAAGTTATGGAAGAGCGGAGTCTCCTAATACAGGCATATCTGCTTAAAAGGAGGCTCCAATCACTAGTTTTTAAGTTTTACTTGTTAAAATAATAAAGCATTTTTTCATTCATTTTTCATGGTCTGCCTGAGAATAAGTCCGAAAACCTAGTGAGCACGCTGCAAAAATTCGCGAACAACTAGTTAGTTGTGACATTAGCGACAGGGACATAATGCACATCACAAGAGTCGCCAAATTAAACATAGAGAGTAACCGTCTACGTGCTGTGATTGCTAAGCTCCGCAGTCCTCGGCAACGAGACAAATTTCTAGCTGCTGTAAGAGACTTCAACAAAAAACATCCGTCGGACAAATTGTACATTAGACTTAAGTTTGCAACTAAGCGGTAATCTGGCGTCTTGTGTTGTCAATGTTGTGTTTACCTATAATAGGGTATTTTCCAATTTGATAAAAACTGTTTGAATTTGAAGATTGGGATGATATATTTAACAGAAAAATAAAAATATATTTATTTACATCCATTTTCTCCACAAAATCACATTTTTTTTCGTTGTCTTGAATTTACCGCCAAAACGCTCCTTCCTATGACTTTTTATCACGTGTTATAGTGACGTCAGCTTTGTGTAAACAGCACCAGTACAAATACTTCGTTTGGCGCAGTTTAGAAGTATTTGTGCACAGAGGCACCGCACACTAGTGAGTTCACTTTCTATCCATAAAAATCTTGTTAATAAAAGTAAACAAGAGTGAGTGTCGTGTTTATACACGACACTCACTTGTTTACTTACTAACTACTTTAGTTTACACAAAGTTGACGCCACGTGATAAAAAGTCATCGTAAGGAGCGTTTTGGCGGTAAATTCAAAACAACGAAAAATAAATTGGTTTAAATCGTTTTTAATTGAGAAAATGGATATAAATCAATTTGATTTTTCTGTTACATATCTTGTCCCAAACTTCAAATTAGAATCGTTTTTAATAAATTGGAAAATACCCTATTGGCATATATATTAGAATATAACCGTATGACTTACTATTTCTATGTATATGTATGTGCTGTGGGTGAACCTTTAAGTAAATAAATAAATAAATTGAATTCATAATATGTACTATGCTTTGGAATACTTTTGCAACATTTTCAATTGGCTACTAGCTTCATGACAATTCAAAAGTGCCTGTAATTGGTTTCTTTGAATTTAATGCTTAGAATTTGACTTTAAATAATTAAATTTCATTTTAATCAGTAAATTCGCTCTCAATTAGTGGAAGTTAGTAAATGCCTAACAAATTAGGACAAATTAGGAGCATAAATAAGATGACAACTTCACAGCCAGTGATCTGAGTAATTAAATTGAAAAGGAAGTAATTGGAAGGAATAGGTACTGATTGTATGTTTTTTATTGTTATAGAACGATTCTTATACTGATCTGTTTAATCGAATTTTCTCCTGCATAAAAAAAATACTAAAATGGTCCTAACTAGAGATGGGCCGACTATGACTTTGCCCGACTAGCCGACTAGTCGGCCAAGCCGATCATTATTTTCGGTTGAGTTCAGGTGACATCGGTAATGTTCATGACTACGCTTTCGGCTCGTAGGTGCGACGTTCTCGGCGCCCGGCGAACAGGCGGAATTGTCAGAACAAGTTTTTTTTTTGTTTTGCATTTATTCTATCATTGTTTAAATGCGAGCCGACGTCTCTTCCTACCCTATTCTAGATTGCACTGAAAGTAAACTGTAAAACTGATTCTATAATAAAAATAATTACAGTAAAGATTTCAATTTCATTTCAATCACCGTTTTTTTTTAATTTTTGAGCATTTAGTACGAGTAAAAAATGGGCCGACTAGTCGCCGACTAATTGCCGACTGCAAATATGTCCGACCAGTTGGTACATCACTAGTCCTAATACAAAACGGCACTATCACAATATATTACGTCCTACGAGTAAATGGTCCTAAAAAAATAGCAGAAATGTATTTATTTACTGTACAGTACAGTCATACCTAAATGAGCAGTGGTGGCCTAGTGGTGTCGTCCCCGATTTACGAGTTCCATGTAATGTGGGTCGTGGGTTCGAACCCAGACAGGCGCTTTACATTGTATAAATAATTTTTTATCAACCTCTGCTCTCAAAACGGTGACGGAAAACGTGAAGAAACACATGTCCTAGGATCAAAAATTCGAAGACATGTGACATCTGGCTCACTCTCGTATATATATATAATATTTAAAGCTGATTATAATGACCTAATTAATAAATAATTTCTTGGAACGATCATGAAAACATCCACAATGCATTGTATAAAATAGACGTAGTGATATTTTATTATTTTTCGAAAATATTCCCCCATTTCGGCTATGGTGCCCAAACTCAACGGAGACTATTCTTAGGCGCGAGGATATTATAGTGTACAATATGCGCAAACGCAGGGGCACTCTTCCCTCACTCTCATAATCTGATAGGGCAGCAATCTTACACGACTGGAGAGAGATCAGACGTAGGACAAAAGCGGGTAAATTCAGATAATAAACAGGAAAAAAGAAAAAGTGCTCAAACTGTTACTATGTGTTCAGCACATGATTCTAGACGATTGGCGCAGACATTTACGACGATTTTTTTTTTTTAAATCAACTGTTTCTAGATAAGAAGACGCTTTAAAATTTTCGTCCACGTTAACGTTACAACCCGCACGCATTCCCATAAATTTTAGGGATGTCACACGATTATATCGTCACGTTAGGAACTGTAAAAGTGCACAATGTTTATGTTGCTTCTTATAATAGAAGTATCAGTTTATAATTAACTAATTTTTACCGGTGGATTTCGATTATCGCGCAAAAAGTACCCTATGTCCTTCTCCGTATCCCAGGTTATATCTTTGCCAAATTTCATGACGATTAGTTCAGTGGTTTAGGTGTGAAAGCGTAACAGACAGACAGAGTTGACTTTCGCATTTATAATATTACCTAGCTTATGCCCGCGGCTCCGCCCATGTGGTTGTCGTTTATCACGAAAAAAGTAGTCTATGTCATTTCCATATCCCAGGCTATATCAACAGACAGACAATGTTACTTTCGCATTTATGACATTAGTAGGGATGGGGTTTAGTAGGGAAGCAGGTATTAAAAACATAAATTAATCAACCTTCAGAAAAGCGATTTAGATGAACGACATTTACATTACTAAATACCTACATAGCTTATCATGATAAAATAAATCCTGAATTCTCTCCAATCTCACTACACCCAAGGGAAATCGAATGAGTCTACACGGAAAGTCATTCGTTTGAAAATATTCATTCTTTAAATATTAGGTACACATTTTATCCAAGGTGTAATTAAAATAACTGAATACCATCGACACTCCAATAACTTTTTCGAGTTTTTATTTTATTTTATAGGAAAACATTGTGAGAAAACTTGTACTTATAGCTAAGTAGCTTATGCCAGCAGCTTCGCCCGCGCTAATTTACACAAAAGTTTTACAAATAATACACTTAAACCTTCCTCATCAATCACTCTGTCCATTGGTGAAAACCGCATGAAAATCCGTTCTGTCGTTTTTGAGTTAATCGCAAACAGACAGATGCGGTGATATTGTATTGTCATTATCGATTTGTTTTGAAGTTGTCACAACACTGTAGCATTAGTACAGATAGAAAGGGCCAGACGTATTGACAATGCCCTAGTGAGAGAAAGGGACTTTTCATAAAGACATCAACGCGGTATACATTTTTACGTACCTAACCAGTTTAGCTTGAGCCCAGCAATTATTCATAATGATTAAATTATATTAATATATTTAACTTACCGATGTAAAGTTAACCCATCTTTTTTATAGCTGGATGTTCTGGATGATTTCCCACATCATTTAATTGAACAGGAACTCATAATTGTTTGTATTTATGCAGAAAATGTTTCAAAATAAACGCGTGTGCAGAGATCCATTAACTGGTCAAAATAAAATGGCCACTAATTTTTTCATATCTCATAAGTGCAATTTCATTTATGTGTCGTGCCTTAGTGTAGCCTTAATCGCCCGTATGAGCAGTCAAGGGTGGGGGACTTTGTTTATAATATGTAGTGACCTAAGTCTGAAACGGCCAACCGTCTTGGAGTAGAGAGAAGTAGCCTTTGCTCTGCAAAATGAGTCAATAAAGAAAGCAAATACATAACAAATAATATCAGTGAATATCATTCACTGATATTATTTGTTATGTATTCACTGTATTATTAAAATTGTTTAATCGATTTCGAGTCGAATCGTGTTCGAACCCAGACATGCGCTTTACTTTGTGTAAATTATTTCATCACCACTGCTCTCAAAACGGTGAAGGAAAACATCGTGAGGAAGCCGGCATGTCCTAGAACCAAAAATTCGAAGACATGTGACATCTACCAACCCGCATTGGGCCCGCGTGGTGGATTACGGCCCAATCCCTCTCACCGAGAGGAGGCCTGTGTCCCAGCAGTGGGAACATTATAGGCTGATGATGATGATGATGATGAATCGATTTAACTCAAAATTTTGAAAAGATGATTTCAAAATTTTGAGTTCATTCTGGCACGTCCTCTTTAATCATTCGAACACTGTTCAATTATTGACATTACTGTGATTTGACCCTCCAAAGGTATGCTTGTCGGACCCTACGGTTTGATTGATTTACTCTCTGATTGGAAAGGTCAACCCTAATCTAGGAATATCTGAGCAATATAAGAAACATTTTAGTTATAAATGTCAAAAAAACAAGAGTGATTTTGAGTTGAAATATTGGGTATTTCTATACCTAACCTATTCCTACTAATATTATTTTTCATAGAATTCCTTTATTAGAAGTTTCTACTTTTAGTTTGGTCTTTTAATTTTTTTGTGATATTATTTTTTGTTCTTCCATTACATTGAAAATGGATGTGGGTTGGTGTAAAGGTGATTCATGTAATTGTATAATGTTATTCGAAAAAAAATTATTTAACCACACTGTTTTAGCAACTTGTGGAGTAAGACCGAGAATGTCAACAAAAGATTGAAATTAGGTACTGGGAACAAGAACAGTTTTGCGAAAAACAGACAGTTTTATTATAATATAATATGTTATAAAACTTTACGTTGTTCCTCATAATCTCCATTTGCTTGACCTCATCCCAATGTATTTGTGGTCGGCGCGCAATGCCTTTTTTATTTATTTATTTGGTTAACCTACAATTGTTTACACGTTACATTTTATTTAAAAGTGCGTGCACTTATTAACATTTATAAGTGTAACAATTACTTACAGGCTAACACCACATGCACTAATTAATTTATTATTATTCTATACTTACTGCTCTATTAGTAGAGGAGCTTAATTGTGGCCAAGTAACAATAGCTGCGCGGGTCGATCGATCAGGTTAAGCTACGGTTGCCGCGGTTGGTCCGTGGATGGGTGACCATCTTTACATACCAAGACCCATCCGTGCCTCGGAAAGCACATTAAACCGTTGGTCCCGGCTGTCATTTGTGGATCTTTGACAGTCGTTGCGGGTCGTCAGAAGCCCGAAAGTCTGACAACCAGTCTTACCAAGGGGTATCGTATTACCCAGTAACTGGGTTGTGGAGGTCAGATAGGCAGTCGCTCCTTGTAAAATACTGGTATTATTTATTATTATTTATTTATTATATACTTTATTGTACACCACAAAAAAACAAATTACTTACAAAAAAACAAGGTACACTACAAAATATACAATGGGCGGCTATTCGCTTTTATTCAGCTGCATCCGGTTAGACTTGAAGCCGACCCCAACATAGTTGGGAAAAGGCTAAGCAGATGATGACTTACTGCTCTATTAGTCGTCATCTCGGTCTTTCAAAACATCATCACGCAATCTAGCCATCGTTTCTTTGATTCATTCGCATTCAAAACTTTTCACACAATATTTTCCTCATTGCTCCATATCACATGCCTATACCATGACAACCGATTTCCACACAACTTTTCAGCTACCGGTGCCACATTCAGATTTTCTCTAATGAACTCATTTCTCATTCTATATATTCGCATAACACCATACATTCCTCTTAGCTCACTTTATGTTGTAAAAACCAAAACAAAATTAAATGAAACAACCTCGAACCAAGTGCCAAAATAAAGTAAAGAATAAACAGCGGAATTTCCTTCAAAATATACGCCGAAAGAAGTAAATTAAAATAAAAGACATTCTGAGTCTCTAGGCTTATACGCTTAGTAAGTGTAAACATTGGCATTTGTTTAATTAAAATAGCTGCAAGCAAAATACTTGTAGCAATTAATTTTCTTTTCTTGAAAAAATTGTAGACATTTTTGGTTATAAATTTTTAGGTTACAATCTCACCGCCGGCGATTAACGAGAAGAGAATAGAGCTAGCAACTAAAAACGAGTGCACAATGGCGACGGCGATTGGATTATTTCACATCACGCCTCGTTTCGTGTGGTGCCGGACGTAAACAATAACACCATCCCATTTCTTCTCGTGGGTGTTGTAAAAGGCGACTAAAGGACTCACTAGAAACTGGGCAGCAGCGTTCTCTATGCGGTTTACCACCATACTGCGAGCGCCCATCCGCCTGCCAAGCGTGGTGCTTATGGCAAACCCACCTAAAATGATTGGAGGAGGCCTATATCCAGCAGTGGACGTCTTCGGCTGAAATGATGATGATGATGACACCTTGTTTCCCCGAAGAGTTGGACAGAGGTGTACTTACACCCATATTTCGCCGTTAAAGCAAATCAATTGCTATCAGCCGGGCATAAATGTAGATCCCGCCCTACTACTTAGAAATTCCACATAGAAAAAGCCAATGTAAATTTAGTGCATGTAAATCTATATAAATAAAAAGAGAAGTCCTGACTGACTGACTCATCAACGCCCAGCCTAAACCCTTGGACCTAGAAAGCTGAAATTTTGCACAGAGGATCCCTTTATAATGTAGACAAGGAATAAGGAAGGATTTTCGAAATTCAACCCCTAAGGGAGTTAAATAGGGGATGAAAGATCCACGTGGGTGAAGCCGCTGACAAGAGCTAGTTTTAAATAAATAAATGAATAACACTTTGCCAGACCTGGGAATCGAACCCAGGACGTCATAGTCAGCCGTAGCGCTTGCGACTAATAGATCAACGAGGCACTCCGCCGGCTGGAATATTTAATTTTATCCTTCAAAGAAACTCATATTTACAATATGGAGCTAAAAATCCAGCACATCTGTCCTCTGGAACCTAGTTTTCTTTGTAACTACAATTAACACACTACATATTACTTCTATTGCTAATTTGAGTCGTAAAGACAATTACAAAGATAATGGCGTCGTCATCTGCTGTAATATTAGTTTCAGTAATGTTGTTTGCTGCTTTTCTCATTAAATTAATAAGTAATACTATGTTTTCCATTCCTTCCAAAGCAATTTCGACCTCCTACGACCATTATTCTTGATAATATGGCGTCGGCATTTATTATTTGTGTGTTTATTACAGCCTTGAATAGTTTAAGTTGTGGGCCACGAAATATATTATTATTTGTGTCATAATAGTACAGTATGGTACAAGTGTGTAACGTTGGTGATTATCGCTGAGGCGCCATTGAGACCCGAGCCGTCAGGCGAGGGTCTTAAGAGAGCCGAGGACGATAATCATCAATACACACGTGTATCATACGACGTTTTTCAACACACTTGCGAAGAAAATAATACTAAATCATCATCCATCATCATCCATCATCATCCATCATCATCCATCGTCATCCATCATCATCCATCATCATCCATCGTCATCCACCATCATGCATCATCATCATCCATCATCATCATCCATCATCATCCATCGTCATCCATCATCATCCATCATCATCCATCATCACCATCCATCATCATCCATCGTCATCCATCATCATCCATCGTCATCCATCATCATCCATCATCACTCATCATCACCCATCATCATCCAGCATCATCCATCATCATCATTCATCATCATCCATCGTCATCCATCATCATCATCCAACATCATCCATCATCATCCAGCATCATCCATCATCATCATCATCATCGTTTTTAAGAACAAAGCAACTCAAACAAAAAACAACCTATAACTCACTAAGAACAAAGCAACTCAACCAATTCTATAACTCACTAGTGAATAATAGTAATGAAAAAGTCACAGTTTGATAATAGGTGTCATTATGTGCCTAACTGTAGTGAAATTAGAGCCATTTTATGAGCAAGTGTGTTGAAAAAATAATAACATATTACCTTTAACATGACATCTCTAATATAATGACTGCCTTTAGAGAAAAACGAATAACCTACTATTGTATAGAATCAAGTTCTTCTAACTTAACAGACAGTTGTGCTGCTGGGGAGTTTGTTGCGCCAATTCTTCCTCCCAGCTAAAGCACTAGGAAGTGGTGAAGGGCGGGCGTTTTTGGGGACTGTCTTAAGTAATTTCGACGTTCAAAAAGTGCTGACTCTCAGCCTAGTTTGAATGAATGACTTTTGATTTTGATCCTGTTGAGTGATACAAAAATGTTTACCGCCCAACGAAGTGGGCACGGGTCAGCTAGTAAGCAGTAAAGTGGTCTGAAAATCAGTTTATTTGCACAAGTTTTATATGAACTTAGGCCCATCATAAAGTACTCATACATTGAAAAAGTAAAGAAAACTCATGTTCATAGAGACCTCGCACTTTTAATGGAAATTCTAAATGACAAACATTCTTTTTCCAAAAACTTGTAAGGCTGTTTCAAAAACACTTTCCTGGAACAAGTTTTGTGAAATCTCCGTGTGTAAGTTTTCGTTCGTTGTTTTGTTTTCACTCACTTGCATTGCGTTGGATGAAGAAACAACCATTTCAATCATGCTCGCGTTGACGATGGGTAGGAACCGGGAACCTTTCATAAGAGTTACATCAAGTCCTTTATCCTGGAATAAATTAAATCTAAGAGTACAATTTGAAAATTCTACAACCATAACGACCTGTGTCATCTCTGATTATTTCGCAAAAAAAAAACAAGATTAAAGCGAAATGTAAAACATTTGTTTAAAACACAATTAGGCGGGCAAGTGTGAGCAATTAATGCGTATCCCGTTTCTGCCCGACTTTCAATCTCAGCTAAATTATGCGGGACCATGCAGCATCATATTTAAGCAAATGATGGACGGCGTTCAGCTGTAATGGCCAGTAACATAAATAAATAAAAAAGGTCAGGTCCGTTTGGATTCTATTGTTGTATTCGTATTCGTTATTCAAATGTGTCTGCCCGTGTTTGTTCATAATGAACTTTCATAGTGAACTATCTGATAGATTGTAGTTATATGTGACAGAAGGGTAGCGTGATATGTGGGTAATATATAGCTATACAAGAATCCTTTGGCACGTGTTTAAAATTGAAATTTATACATTATTTTATTAGGTATTCGATCTTTGGACCAGATTACTTCAAAATGACATTTCGAAATGTAACCTTTTTCGGAACATAGAAAAATGTAATACGCAGGTGAAGAAACGAGACACACCAAGTTTTGAATGGGTATATAATATAATATGGCTTTTCTGATTTCAGTATTCTATGTTTTGCGACACATGTTATAACGCTAATTATATTTTAATTTATGATAAACAAGGTTCGTATTAATTTTCAATTTATTTATTATATTTTGCTTTGACAAAGATTGAAGTTACTTAGACAATATGACGATAATATGGTAATAGGTAGGTAGTTACACGGCACGAGTCTTTGTGAACTTACCCACCTATTTTCATATAAGTAACATTAATTAAGGTTTACACAAATATTTTCTGAATAACTTTATCTAAATATATAAAAGGAGACACTGACTGACTGATCAATCAGCGCACAGCCGAAACTACTTGGACTAGGAACGAGAAATTTTGTACACGGCTTCCTTTTATAGTGTAGGGGAGTACTAAGAAGGGGTTTTTGGAAAAACGACCTTTAAGGGGGCGAAGAGGGGGGATTTTGTTTGTATTAAAAATCTTATGCCTTGAGTTAATAAATTTGAAACTTGGCACAAATACTTATCTAAGTAAATTATAAAGTTGGTTATTTATTGTTAACTAAACTACCCCCTAAATGGGGATTGGGGGGTCTCAAAGTTTATATGGAAGAATTTTAACGCGCTCTCTGATTAACTCGAAACCTCGTTGGATACTTTTTATCCCGGTAGTACGTTCCCGCGGGATAATTTCCGACTTCCACGCGGGCGAAGCCACGGGCGGAAGCTAGTTCTTTATAAAAGAGGTCCTTTTAATTAATTTTAACATTTATAATTATAAGTATGAATAAGCAGGTTCATCGCGTTTCTTTCATATATTTCAAGCCTTTGGCATATCACTAAAGGACAAATTACATGATCACAGCATTCAGATAACATTTATCTGACGAGTGAATGTTGCGGTTTGACAACTTTTGTATAGAAAATTTATGTCAAACTGTCAGATTTATTCTTCAGATAAAGTTATCTGACTATTAAAAAAAAATCCTCCCTAAGAAGGTTAATACAACACGTCATTAACATTTTAAAAAGTAGATGTGGTCGGACATGGAAATTGAATATTCGATATATAAGGCGACGATAAATGACAGCTATCTACAGCGATAGTTTTTGCGTGATTATCATTTTTATGTCCGCGATAGACATCACTTTACCAATTAATTACATTATGTTATAAAAATATTATTTAAAATATTCATATATCAAATGACGAAGAAAATTGTCTAGTTTAACATACATTTTTTTCAAATACACGAGACAAGCCGTTTAGGCGTGATCTTCAATTTAAAGTCCTTAAAAATCATCTATCCCCGCCTTAAAATCATTTTGTAAGTAGGGTATAATTATCTCTTTGTGCACTCTAACATAGCACTGTTACTGCGATCGCTTGCGGCGTAGCGCGTGCATTATTATCAAACTGGGGGAAAGTAGGAAAGAGGGAACAGTAACATAATTATCTTGACATAATAATATATGACTTTATTATTTATGTCTGTTGATATAATACGAGGTAAGATGCTCACCCAAACTTCCCCAAAAGCTTGGGAGTTTATTTGACGAAAATACGCCAGAGATGTTTAATTTCATATTTCAATACAAGTAATCGTTTATTGTCATGAAATGTTCGGGATTACAATTTTTGGGCAATTTCAGTGTTTACTAAGATTATAATAGGCATGGAATTTATTCATTACCATACAATATTATGTACAAGAACGAAACCATTTTTTTTTTAGTTTTTTATGTTTACTGCCGGCTCTTCTTCATAGAAAAATTAAATTAAAAATTTAAAAACCCCCGACCCTAACAAAAACTCTAAAAAGTAAAAATAATAATATTTATAGGCCTTTTAAGATGAAGGTAATATTTTGATCAAGGCATTGTAAAGGCGGGGGACGACTAATGAAAATGCTAGGCCTCTGTTTGGCGTTTTCATTGACCGCCCCCGACTTGACAATGCCTTGATCAAAATATAACCTTCATCTTAAAAGGCCTATAAATATTATTATTTTTACTTTTTAGAGTTTTTGTTAGGGTCGTGGGTTTTTTAAATTTTTAATTTAATTTTTATTTCCTGCTTTTTAAACTTCATGTCTCGCTCGCTTAAATCTGCGCATCGTTGCGTATTTTTCCCACAGTGAAGTTTGTTACTAATTTATCCTCATTCCTCGTCCTGATCACTATTTATCTATAATTTATTCATTGAGACCTTTTCAATGAGCCCAAACACGATACTTTTGCTGTTTGTTGGTGAGTAACTTGGGAATCCTGGAAATTCCAGGTGTTGCTCCAGCATCATTTCAAAGTTACTTTGTTCGTCTAATATCATTGAAGTAATAGAATACCAAATTTCGAGTTGATCAGACCCGTGGAAGATGCTCAAATCCCTTCATCAACCAGAAAAGAGCTGATAATCTTCAAACGGCTGAACCGATTTTTATGAAACATGTCTAAGAACACTCCCGACTAATACACCTTTCAAACAAAAAAAACTAAGTCAAAATTGGTTCATCCGTTCGGGAGCTACGTTGCCTCAGACAGACACACACACACACACATACACACACAGACACGTCAAACTCATAACACCCCGTCGTTTTTGCGTCGGGGGTTAAAAATGACTATTTGGAACCGTGCTAACTACTCACGATTAAAATCAAAATCAAAATATTTTTATTTCATATAAACCTGCATGGGCACGTATGAAACGTCAGAAGCTAGGTGCACGGTTCCAAATTGTTGTTTCCTATGGAGAAGAGCCGGCAAGAAACTCCACGGTTACTCTTTTAAAAATAGTTGGCTTTAACAATATTTTCAAATTACAGAGATAAAATGTATGGAAGGACAGCGCAGGCCTGTCAATAAGTACCAGGTACTTAGACGAATACAGAATAGAAAATCGTCTACAAATCTACAGTCAGTAAGGCCTACAACGTTCTCTCATTCACAATATGTAAAATAATCTACATAAATAAAATGAACCTAAATAAAATTGATGTAGGTATAATGTCAATTAATGACGATAAGACTCATAAAGAACGTCACTCAATACTCAAGCATCATATCAATAGTTTCAACCAATCAAATGGCTTGAATCTAGTTTTAAGTAATGCTTGAGTATTGAGTGACGTTCTGTAATACGGGCCTAAGTGCCCATGTTGATATATGTGAAATAAAATGTGTTGAATTTTATTTTTATTTTTTAAAGTTAGAAGAAAAATGTTTGTTTGGCTCGGTACCCATATGCTCCTGAACACTTTTAGGTAGGTACTTTATAAGCCATTATATTAACAGTACCTACCCCAAATTGTGGCGTTATATTGTTAAAACAGACATAAAAACGATAAACGATAATAATAAAACAAAATGAGAAGCCGTTGGTACCAAGAAATACTTCAATAGTCACACAAAACTCTGACACTAAAATAGAAACCACACCTACATTTCAACCGAACTATTCAGAACGCCAAACGTTTTTCCTTTATGAAAGGTTAGACGCGGAATATGACAGGTAAGCCAATAAAACGGCGTTCTCTTTCCAAATAATATAGGGAAAATGGCCGACTATTGACGTCGCATGTGATCAAAAGACATGTCATGAGTAGTCGTGACCACAAATGCAATGGGCCATGAGTCGTTTGTAGAAGGTTCGATAAACCTTTTTACGATGTCATTTTTCATAGTTAGAAGGTTTTTATGGTTTGTTTTGCCGAACAAACTTTTATTTGTAGGAGAATAATTGTGTTTTCAGAGCATAAATCGTTAAAATAATTAACACAACCCTCTAAATTCATTTAAGGAATTCCAATCGTACAGGACCTGAATTCACTATGACTCCTTAACGTTTCCTTACTCGTAACCAAGTCAATCACACACGAAATCTGTTAATATCGTATTAAGAATATCCATAAATTGTCTTGGAATATAAAAATAATTATGACATTTCGCTTCCTTACCGTTACATTGGTTTCAAAAAAACACGATATTGACGTAGTAAGATTCCGCGGGAATCATTATAACTATACGGAATTGGGGCCCAGTTTGACACTGACCTGCAAATTGTAGAAACCTAAGAAAATTTAAGAGCAGTGGTGGCCGTTGTAGGTTGTGAGTTCGAACCTAGGTAGGCGCTTTACTTTATGTTAATTATTTCATCACCACTGCTCTCAAAAAGGTTGAAGGAAAACATCGTGAAGAAACCGGCATGTCCTGGAACCAAAAATTCGAAGACATGTGACTCACCGAAACGAAGCCTGAATCCCAGCAGTGGGACCATTATAGGCTGAATATGAAGAAAATTTGAATTTCGCGAACCTATCCTGGCGCTTCTCCCTTAAACGTGTTTAGCGATTTGTGGTGCAAATGTGCCTAAGAGCCTTATTTAGGGTACGCTAGACGTAAATTACCTAAATTTAGATATTGCTGTGGGTAGTCAATTTTAATGTTAATACACCCACAGCCAAAATTAAATAAAAACTAATTTTGTGAGGTGGTCTAAAAAAAATTCGGTACCAAAATTCCTTACTAAGTGAACCTTTTTAAATTGTGTATTTTATTAAGGTAAGGCCCACTTAATACGTTAGAGGGCGACCAAAATATTTTAATAAAGCTATCCAAGGCCTTATATTTTTGGCAGGAGGAATAGCGAGAGTTTCTACATGAGAATCTTTGAAATTCTTCATATTGTAAAGTTGAGAGCTTGACTCATTATTGTCAACACTGACGTATTTTTATACTTTTCAACTTTAATCTACTAAACTTAAAAAACCCCCTTATTTTTAAACTTCGCTTAGTGTTAAGAGATGTTTAAACGTCAAAATGTATGGTTAAACAGACGCTAATCATTACTAAGCTTTATGCAACGTTTTTAAATAAGGGAGACCAGGACAAGAACTTTCTTCCAAAAAAAAATTGTATTAAACGTTTCTACGAGCGTCTTTACTATTAGCCGCACGTTAGTGATAACAAAACTATGCTGAGACTTTTCATTAACTATAACAGTAAAATGACACTTGTTTCTGTAATTTTACTGTAGCTAATAAAAAATCCAACTGTAGTAAAAACTGACGACTTTATCATAACCATTATTTTAGCCGAAAGACCACACCGCCCACTGTTGGAAATCGCCCTCTCCAAGCTCCGTCATTTCTATCGGTTCAGTGCTTCCAGCATCCAGCGGGTTACTGCGGCCTGCACCAGGTCATCGGTCAATCTTGTGGAAGGCCTTCCATTTCTACGTCTCCCGGTACGCGGTCGCCACTCCAGAACCTTTCGGCCCCTCGCTCATTTGTTCTGGGTGCTATGTACCCTGCCCACTGCCAATTAAATTTGGCAATTCTTCGGGATATGTGGGTTCATCATCATAATCAGCCTATAACATTCCCACTGCTGGGACACAAGGCTCCTCTCTGTGAAAGGGAGTGGGCCGTAATCCACCACGCGAGCCCAGTGCGGGTTGGTAGATATCACATATCTTCGAATTTTTGGTTCTAGAACATGCCGGTTTCCTCACGATGTTTTCCTTCACCGTTTTGAGAGCAGTGGTGATGAAATAATTTACACAAAGTAAAGCACCTGTCTGGGTTTGAACCTACGACCTACACTGGGCCAACACTGATCTCATATGTCGGTTACCTTCGTTCAATGGAATAAAACTGAGCAATTATTCTATAACTTGTTACTACACTGGGCGAGCAAGTCAAGGTGTTACTACTGACGTGCGGTCTACTATACCCGTAGTACGTGTGATGATACAATCTACTTAATCGCAAAAGCATGACCATGTACTTCCAAAAAAACAATAAAAAATAATGTAGGTAATAATGCTAATTATTTTCCTGTGACTTTGTCCACACATTCTTGCAATGTCAAATGAAATTATTATTCAAAATGCATCTACAACAAAGGTATGAGGTTAGTACAATCATAAATCAAAGTGATTCAGTACTGTGTACTGATAAAAGGGGACGTACCTTTTTTGTTAGGAAATTAAAAAAACAAAACATTTAAGGAAAATAGGTAAGTTAGAAAAACCAATAACGTGATCCCTGGCACGATTACATTCCGGCCAGGAAAAAAACTGCTTTGTTGGTCATCCAGGAATTTAGGACCTTATGAAAATTCATAATTGCTTATAGCTAAGTAATTCAATCTCAATAGATTGTGTAAGAATCTTAGAGCGGATTTTACCAATGAAACTAAACACAATCAAAGCTGATAGTGTCATCATGGTTGCGAAATATTGACAGTGACAGCTTTTGAACGCACTTGAAATTGGCTAGTAGCGTTCAGTTCGTTCATTGATGAAATTCACCCTTAGTCGTGTTTTTTTTTTTTTTTGTTTTTTTTTTTAACCCCCGACGCAAAAACGACGGGGTGTTATAAGTTTGACGTGTCTGTGTGTGTGTGTGTGTGTGTGTGTGTGTCTGTCTGAGGCAACGTAGCTCCCGAACGGATGAACCGATTTTGATTTAGTTTTTTTTGTTTGAAAGGTGTATTAGTCGGGAGTGTTCTTAGATATGTTTCATCAAAATCGGTTTAGCCGTTTGAAGATGATCAGCTCTTTTCTGGTTGAAAAAGGGATTTTAGCCTCTGATCAACTCAAAATTTGGGATTCTATTACTTCAATGATATTAGACGAATAAAATAACCTTGAACTGATGCTGGAGCAACACCTGGAATTTCCAGGAAACCCAAGTTATTCACCAACAAACAGCAGAAGTATCGTGTTTGGGCTCATTGAAAAGGTCTCAATGAATAGATTATAGATAAATGGTGATTTAAGGGACGCATTAAGTTTAAAAAGCAAGAAATAAAAATTAAATTTAAAATTTAAAAAACCCCCGACCCAAACAAAAACTCTAAAACATAAAAATAATATTTACGTCGACGGGCCTTTTAATTTGAACGTAATATTTTGATCAGGGCATTGTCAAGTCGGGGGACGGTCAATGAAAACGCCAAACAGAGGCCTAGCCGTCCCCCGACTTGACAATGCCCTGATCAAAATATTACGTTCAAATTAAAAGGCCCGTCGACGTAAATATTATTTTTTTACTTTTTAGAGTTTTTGTTTGGGTCGGGGGTTTTTTAAATTTTAAATTTAATTTTTATTTAGGTGGGAAATCATCAAATAACTTCTCCCGCTCTGGGTGGACCAGGAGAGCGTGTCAGACTTCTATTGACTAAAACCCACCCGTGTTCCTTCAGTAGCCCGTATGCCAGGGGCTGTGGTATCTCTTTCAAACAAACCCGCACCCCTGTCAGGCATCGGGAATCCCAGGCCGATTTCCGGCCACCGTAGGCATGGGCTTGCGGACGGCGAGTAATGGGTAGCTCGCTGTCCGGTAAGGACCAAGCCCAAGTCGACGGCGCGTTGTGGTCCACGCGCGCCTCAAAGAGATGTCAGCACAAAAAATGATGGGGCCCGCAAGGGCCGATGCCTGCCAGGGGTGCGGGTTTGTTCGAAAGAGACACCACAGCCCCTGGATTAAGGGCTACTGAAGGAACACGGGTGGGTTTTAGTCAGTAAAAGTCTGACACGCCCTCCTGCTCAAAAAAAAAAAACCCCTGACAGGCATCGGCCCTTGCGGGCCCCATCATTTTTGTGCTGACATCTCTTTGAGGCGCGCGTGGAACACAACGCGCCGTCGACTTGGGCTTGGTCCTTACCGGACAGCGAGCTACCCATTACTCGCCGTCCGCAAGCCCATGCCTACGGTGGCCGGAAATCGGCCTGGGATTCCCGACGCCCAGGGCGTCTCCGTATCCTGCGGCGGCTAGGGTCGCGAGGGCGCATATGCTGCCTCTCCCTCACGTGCGCCGCCTCCCTCTTCGCAAGCATTACTGCTTCGCTGAAGGAGGTGACGGCTCCCCATACCCTCTCGCTCCGTACCATGGCCTGGACCAGGGCCGGACGCGAGAGATCGCCGCCGCCGATCGCCTCCACGAGGACACGGCGATGCTCCGCCCAAGCCGGGCAGACCGCCACCGTGTGCTCCACCGTGTCCTCAGTGCGACCTTCGCAGTGGAAACACCCGGGCGTTTCCTCCCGCCCTATCCGAAACAGGAACCTCCCGAAACAACCGTGTCCGGTGAGGACCTGCGTCAGGCGGAAGGTGAGGACGCCATGCCGCCTCTCAAACCACTCCTCAAAGAGGGGACTTACCGCCGCAATCGTGGCGTGCCCAACCCTTAGTCGTATTCAGTACCTTAATTTCGTAACTCGCTTTCAAAAACAATCAAAGGGATTTATAAATACAAATAAAAAGAAAAGTCCTGACTGGCTGACTGGCTCATCGACGCCCAGCCTAAACCCTTGGATCTAGAAAGCTGAAATTTTGCACAGAGGTTCCCTTTATAATGTAGACAAGGAATAAGGAAGGATTTTTCGAAATTCAACCCATAAGGGAGTTAAATAGGGGATGAAAATTCCGCGCGGGCGAAGCCGCTGGCAATAGCTAGTTAAAGATATTCCTAATCCTTTGCTTCATGGGAGCTACTCATAATCAGTACGTAAATAACGCAATGAACGTGGCTAAACTGTCAAAATATAAGACATTGCGATCAATGGCTGTTCTGCCGGTTCTGCCCCTTGCAAAGAGTATGTTTGTGTTAGTATTGTACATTATAGAATACAATTATTTATGCGACAAAAAAAAAACTATGAACTTTGACATCACAAGGTAAATGCTCTATTGAAGTGTCAAAATCTATTATAATTCCATTACATTCGAATTCAAACCTTACATACTTATAAGCCCTAAAGAAACCCTTTTACGTAAAACCAATAATGACGAAAGCATGTTATTCAATTTTAAGCCTTTCAAATCTTATTTGAAAACTTTCGATCCTATTAAAAAGTTTTTATAACGAAAATACTTAGCGAGGTGCAAGATTAGAGTAATAAAACTTCCCAAGTAATACTTAGATGGAGTTTTTCTTTTAAAATACCAATACACTACATATATTAATTGAAACTAGATACTATATAGGTCGCCCTGTGTCGAGATCGAATAACAACAGTTCGAGTACGCGCGGTTTGTTTTCGTGAAAACGTTCAGTCACAGCGGTATCCTTTTTTTTTTTTGATGACGGGTGGAAATCCTCATGGATGTCCTCCGCCCGAGGAGGGCGGAGGGGTCTGTCAGACTCTTACTGACTAAAACCACCCCGATGTTCCGTCTCTTACTTACACCGGGGTTCACGGGAACTAGTGAGACTTCCGCGATCCCCGGCTAGTGCCGGCCCGCCTCTGCGGGCCACCTCGCGAGGGGGGGAGTGAGGTATTAAACTCCCCTCCACATCAAAGAGAGGCGCGCGTGGAACACTACGCGCCACCATCTCGGGTCCTAAGAAGTAGGGGGCGACGGATTCCCCAGTCTCTCAACCCTGGACCCATTTAGGGGGGCTGGAAGAGGGCGTTGTCCGCCCTCCGCCGACGCCCGGTGCGTCTGCTGCGGATCGGGTTAGCGGAAGCGATCTCCCGCTTCCTCTCCGCAGCCTCCTTCTGCGAAATAACTGTTTCGCAGCAGGCCACCACCGCGTCCCAGGACTCCTCGCTGTCGACCATCGAGTCGACAACGGCCGGCAGCGACAAGTCAATGCCTACTCCTGAGATGAGGGCACGGCGCGGCTCCGTCCAAGCGGCACACTCTGCCAGCGTGTGCCACGCCGTGTCCTCCCGACAGTCGACGCAATGGTGACACCGACCGTCCGGCTCCCTGTTTATGCGACACAGGTACTTCACGAAGCAACCATGCCCCGAGAGCACCTGTGTCACCCGAAACGACAGGGAGCCGTGCCTCCTCCCGAGCCAGCGCTCGAGTACTGGCCGGACCGCCCCGATGGTGGGGAGCCGGCGGTAGGGTGTGAAAGCCTGTCCCGCCATTCCGCCACCACAGCGGTAACCTAACCTAATGAGAGAAGTTCCCATAATAAACAATTGTCATTTATGCCAGAGTAGAAAGGTCTCTCACAAAGTGGACCGATGACTTTGTGAAGGCCGCGGAAATCCGCTGGATGCGGGAAGCACAAGACCGGTCCAAGCGGAGGAGCCTGGAGGTGGCCTGTGTCCAGCAGTGGACGTATTTCGGCTGAAATGATGATGATGATTTATACCAGGCACAGTAATGCCAAGCTTGCTCTATGCCGACTATAAATGAAAGGTCACATTGACGATCAAACTAACCTGACTTCACAATGGAATTCTAGAGAATCCCATCTGCAGTCGTATTTACAGCACATTATATCTGCTGAAGTGCTTCCATTCATTTCTAAGAAACCTTGTTTCTTTCTGAATCTTCCTGGAAGGATCTAGGATTAAAATACTGTAAGCTAAAGCTTTGTACTCGTAACTTCCCTTTGTGACTGTACAGAATAAGGAAGTTATTATTTAGTCAATATTATTATCTACCCATTTGACGAGATATGACTAGCATTCCTTTTGTTAAGAAGCTACTGAACAAGATGGTATTATGTCTGTTTGTGTTATCTTTATGTACTACAAATACAACAAAGAAATAAAATGTTAGTGTCTGTTTATAATGTTAAAATAACAACGTTTTATTAAATACAGGGTGTAATTTTTAAGTGTCTGTTTGTAATGTTAAAATAACAGCTTTTTACTAAATACAGGGTGTAATTTTTAAATGTCTGTTTGTAATGTTAAAATAATAGCTTTTTACTAAATACAGGGTGTAAGACAAACGCTTCCAAAAACGAAGACAAGTGATAGGCCTAGTAATTTTCGATACAGTAGCGTCAAAAAATCTTGTATGTTTTTCATTTTTCTAGCATTTTTGGTACAGTAGGATCCAAAAGCGGAGTACCAATCTCAAAAAGTAATAGATTGACACTACGGTTTAACTTACGACCTTCTTATATTAAGTAATTTCTATACTGTAGACACACACACTCTCATACGTCTACAAATGATTGTATTCCATAAATTCAACCGTTAAAGTAAATGACGTGATAGCTTAGTGGTTCCTGAACTTGGATTAGCGCCATCGTGCGCAACGAGTCTCGGGTTCGAATCCCACGCGCGATGTGCTAGCCTTTTTATTGTTTTAAAAATCGCTTTTGACTATAGTTTCTTGTTCTATTCGTCTTGTTCACTAAACTCGTAAAACTTTATCAATATACCCACAGAAACCTAAAGAAATTTAAATGATAGTTAACTTACGACTCATTCGACGTGACATATAGAACGGTGTTGGTTGTTATTGTGTGCTAGTGACGTGTGTTTAATCTATTAGCGGTCTTCTAGTTCATTTTAAAATGTAAGCAAATTGAATAATAGAAATGAAAGCGAATATTATTGCGCTGCGTAAAAGCGGACTTAAATATCACATATAACTGATGAAACCGGCCTGAGTGTGAGTATTATGATTTAATTATTTTATTAAGCACTTATTTAAAGTATAACTGCTGATCCTTGTAGTAATTTTTAAACGTTTTATAAATATCATAACGTCTAAATAGAAGAAAAATATAAAATTTCAAAGTAAATTTATTTCCTAGATTAAATATTTATGTGAAATTTATATTTCAAATAATTTTGTTTCTAAATAGTAATACATATTAGTATGTATTTTGTTTAGTAGCCTAACAGTACCCCTTTTTTGTTTTAGTGAAATACTGTGAGTCAGTGGATGAAAAGATATGAGGAAGGGGGTAGCCTTGCCGGTCGAAAGCAAAGTGGAAGACCCCAGCTTATAAAAGAAAGCGACAGCACAAGTGGTTTCAAAAAGACAAGACATTTTGCCAAATTATTCATAGTGCGCTGTGCACTCGACGCAGAAGGTTTGCATCATGGAAAACCAGCTCAAAAAACATAAACATTAAGATATAAATTAGAAATATTTATTATTATTGACTTTTATTGATTTTAGTAATATTCACATAATATTGTGTCATATCCGTAATATGGATTATTTCGAGGTTTAGTTTCAATCTTCTTTTCGTAATGAAAATGATTACTTAAGCTATAACTTCGATAAGTCCTATTAAATACAATTTGTTAACTTTGAGGTTTGAGAGAACTAACTCACTCGCAGTAGATTTATTCCAATAGTAGTACTACTGAGTCATTTAATTGTATTGTGACAACTTGTCTGCATTTGTTATTTTTACGTGGGTAGATTTGCGTAGAAAAATGTGATTTCTTTAGAGTACCGCACATTGTAGTAATTACAGCACAATATTATTATATTACTAAGATACAATAGCCTGATTATCATGGTTCACCAATTAGCTACTTTACTTCAATAATTGTTCTTTATGAGAAAATAAACTGTTAACAAGAAGTTATTAGTAGTTATTTTTATACCTACTTCATAAAATTATAACGAATAAACATTTTGTAATCACATAATCTTCTTAATCCTTTGTTTAAATAATAATTTAAGTAATTTAAAAAAACATTCTCGTATAACGAATAATAAAAGAACTGATGAAATTGTTGAAAAGAAAATAAAAGTCTCTTCGGGAGATTTGAACCCAGACTTTGGTGTTTCTTAATCAATGACAATACGCTGCGAGCTACCGAGACTTGATATTAGAACGTGAATTTTAGCGATCGTATGAACCGACCAAGGTCATACGTAGTTACTACGTAACACAGTACAGACAGAGACAGAGTACTCTGTGCGACGGTATGTTTTTTGTATCTTTCGGCGACAGTGGTGTGTGAGTACCTACTGTGGTGTGCGGTCTGGTTACATCACTTATACACACAGCTGTAGGTACGGCCTGGACCGCGAGTCATAGCAATATAACCCTTAGCATGAGAATGGACTCTTGACCGCGACCGTACACTACGCTATCAGAACAGTTAAATGAACCATTATTTGAGATGAAACACATTTAAAAACGACCCCAAGTCCAGGCGGCGGACTTTCACTCGCACACAGTTTTTTTTATTAGGGTGGGAAATCATCAAAGGAGGGAATCAGACTTTTACTGACTAAAACCCACCCGTGTTCCCTCAGTTGCCTGTGTACCAGGGGCGACAGTAACTCTTTCGAACAACCCGCACCCTTGGCAGGCATCGGCCCTTGCGGATCCCACCAGTTGTTGCTGACAACTCTGACGGCGCGCGTGGAACCCCGGCCAACGCTATACCGACACTCCTCTTCCCCTGCAGACCCACCGCGTCCGCCATCAAACCGTGGCGGCCCCATCCAGGCCACGGAAGGGAAGAGCGGTACTCAGAAGTACCAGCACTCCTCCGCCGCAGCCTGTAACTCTCAGCCGCGATGCGTCCCATTCGACATCGCGGCCCACCTCAGTTGCGGTCCACCTCATCGCAACCTACCTTTTGGCCGCTACGTCGTCGGCTTTGAGGCATAAGCCCTGACGAGCGGTTCCACTTTGGGGTTCCTCTTCGCTTCACCGTGACTGGGAGACCACGGCTACTGAGCCCCCCCGCAACCACAATGCGGGAACCCACTGGGGGGGACTCGCATAAAGCTGATATTATAAGAAGTAATGTATGCTCCGTTTCGCGCGCTAGCGTGTTGCTGTGGGATAATTTCTGACGTTCATGCGAGCGAAGCCGCAGGCACAGCAAGGTTCATAAGAATACTGTGAAGAACTCTCTTTGGTGTCTGGAAAATTGATATAAGGATCTTAAGTTAAAGATTATATTGAGGACAAAAAAGCTTGGGATTGACCTGCTGATTTTGTGTACTGAATGTTGTTTTTTCTTTGTTTTGCTCTTTGACATTTGATTATTATTATATACACTTTGACATTTGATTATTATTATTTACACTTTGACATGAATATTTACTTTGAGAAGTATAATATTATTTTTGTTTTAATTATTGTGAATGTGAGGACTATGTGGTATTTTTGTTTTTGTATTTCGTCTCTTTCTCAGTTCGTTTTTAATGTTAATCTGGCAGTTTGAGTACTTTATGCGGCCTACCCAAATGTCCTTTCTTTGGTATTGTTCGTCAAATCGTTGAGCTCCTCAAGTTCTGAGTTGAGCCGTATGATTACTGATACATGCGTGCACTGAATGGACAGGTCCACTCAACCTGTGTGGTTCTTTCCTCAAAAGACCATTTCAGACACCAATCCACATGGTCTTCACATGATCTGACCAAGATTATGTCTGGACTTTAAAAGAGACTGTGACCTCTGAGTTTGTTTCGGCCTTTCTTCTCAGAGTAGTCAGATAGGAAACGCCAACCTCATCTAGTTTACCTTTGGGTTCCTCTTGGCTTCACCGTGGCCGGAATCCACGGTTACTGAGCCCCCCCGCAACGACAATGCGGGAACCCAATCGGGGGGGAACTTCGCCTCGCTTCTGTAACTTCTTCGCTTAGGTACAATTTGAAAGAAATAGTGCTAAAATAGGTGAGATTCTATTAACATTTGGTAAATTTCGACATTTTTTAATCTTCTATCGAGAATGGGCAATCCAATGATCCATATGTGTTACAGAAACTACCGGAAATACTCCTGAGGTCAAAAACGTCGAGGTCTTACAAACTGTTTCCCTTTGAGCTGAGCTTACTGCAAATAATCGCTGAACATGATCGTATTTGGAAAGCCCTTGCCTTCTTCTGGACCATTGTAAACGGGCCAGTCTGTTTAAACTATAAAGTTGCAAAGCATCTTCTTTATGGAGCTTCCAAACTTAGTTTCCCATTTTCTTGTACAATATTTTCAGCTTAATTTCCTAGAATTTCTCTTCTAAGCTAGAGTTAATGCTATTTCCTTTGATAACAACATCTATTAAGTCTTAAAGCAAGCTGTTAATGTTCCGGGCGTGTTGTCTTCAAAGATGCCTTGTCTAATAATAAAGTTTTATTTTTGTCTGTTGACTCAGTTTTTTTTAAAGGATTTAAAAAGTGGAAAACCCGAAGTTACTTATATTTAAATGAAATTGATTTGAAAGGGCTTTGATGGTTTTATACCCGACTTCGCCGCGCAAAGAAGGAAGGTACCTAATCAGTTTATAAATAAATGTATGTTTGTTCCTTTGTGGTGCTCTAGAGACCAAACGCGTAGGCCTATTTTGATGATTACTACGTCAATCGAACAGTAAACAAATTCAATATGGCGACAACCAGACGCCATATTGCGAAAAAACAAATTGAGAGAAAAAAAAGTCGACGAACTATGTCAAGTGGGGTATTCTTGAATGAATCTAAATTGTACGCTTAGGTATTATGTGTAGGTTTTAATTTTTAAGTTATTAATTAGTTTACAAATTGATTTTCGTGTCCAACCTAATGGAAACTGGCACCTGTAACTCCAAAAGAAACATTCATAGAGAAAGTTATCAGAAGACTGTGCAGGGAAGTTAATTTTTTATTTATGAAATTCGCACCATAATATTGCCGTGTTATAGGGTATTTAGGGGCTTTTGGGACCGGGAACAGGGTCCAGGATGCCAGCTTTAATACAATCATAAATATTAGTAGTCATTTGGGACTACAAATAAAATAAACAAAGTTATGTCTTGGTGAAGTACAGACAGTCAAAAAGTTTGAAGTTATACAAATAAAACTATTTATTAAAAAAAAACGATAAATATTTATTTTATTTCAAAAATGGCAGCCTCTTGAGTATTTAAAAATTAAATTACAACTGTATAATTTAATTTTTATTTTGTTAACTGTACTTTAACTTCTTTTTTCTTGTGGTCCCAAAAGACTACTAAAAATAATTATTGTACTTAAAGGTGGCATCCGGGACCGCGGTCCCGGTCCCAAAAGCCCCACGACCCTATAGTAATCTCATACAACTGTCAAAAAATGATATTTGTGATTTGAATATACAGGGTAAGTTTTTATCCAGTGCGCAAATTGTAACCATGAATTCAGCATATCATTCTAGAACCACTAGCGCAGAAATTTTTCGCCGGTTGTACAAAAAAAAATCTGCTGTTTCATAGAAAAGTGCAATACCTACGCGGTCAAAATGTATGGAACAGCTGATTTTTTTTTTGTGTATCCAGCGAAAAATTTCTGCGCCGTAGCGCAGAAATTTTATTATTTTAGACCCCGTAGGGTCTAAAATGATATACTGAATTCATGGTTACAATTTGCGCACTGGATAAAAACTTTTCCTGTATAAACGATTTTAATCACAAGTAACTTTGAAAGGGCTGCACCAACTTAGACGAGACTTTCATTAGCAGATAGCCGATGATATAAGAAATAACACAGGGTACATTTTACCCCAGGCTTTTTGACACACGGGCGAAGCCACGAGCAGCAGCTAGTTCTTATTAAAAAAGCTTTACTACAAAGTACCACAACATTTCTGAGATGAAAAGAAAATTAGTTATCCTAACAACTTGGTTGCCGTCTGATTTACATAAAGAAGCGAGTGAAAATAGTTAAAAAAGATGATAACTACCAAGTTACCATCTTGAAGTATTTAATATTTATTCATTATGACTCTGAAACGCTTACTTTCCTCGTCTGACAAAGAAAAAGTTTTCTAAGTAAATACAGCTACTCCTGATGCAAAAGTTTTCTCATTCACTCTTTATTATTCTACTCTCGATACTGAACAAATCGATTCTCTGAAAATGAGGGTAGAGGGAGCAGAATATTGTGGTAAGTATTGAATGAATTCTAGTTTATCGAAAGCTCAACGATTCTTGCTGATTTTAGTCAATCTTCACTGAAGTTTTTCAGTGTAAGTAAAGTAGGTATTTTTTCATTCAAATACGATGTTTTTTTTTTTAATCAATGAGGGTTTATTAAAGCCTAGTATGTACAATATTAATATGGAATGGCCTAACTAGATATTAATGTAGGTAGGTGCTTTAGTTTGTCATAAGTTTTATTTAATTTTCTTTTTGTAAATTTGTGTGATCTTTAAACGTTGTGTCTATAAGACATCACCTTGGAGAAATCTAAATGCAATGTGAATAAATAAATACATTTCTTTTACAAAACATCTGAAGCTTTAAAAACAGTATAAAAAACACTAACATCAAAGTATACAAAAACAACCAAATCAATTACAAAATTCAAAGAGTGCTATCTAAAGTGGATTTAAAATTTTCGGAGAAATACTTACAATGTTAAAGGAATTGATATAAATCTGTAGCTAGTCCCACAGTATAGTGACTAAATACAGAAGATCGACTTCATACAGCGAGCGAAGACGTACATACATACACTTCACTTATTATACAAGAGCTGTCAAACCGCAATTTATGTTTTTCCTCAGATAAAAATATCTGCCTCTTGATAAATCACGCCTTAGCCCACGTTACATGGATGTGATAAAATCGCAGCGGGATGTTTCCCGCACTAGATCTCCAAGTCTCCAACGCATTGCTTAGCGCTGACAGTTAAAAATTTGAACAGTAAAAGACACTGTTCTTTTTTCGAGGCGCTGTGATGCACTCTGTTGGATTTTCGATGCTCGATTCAACACCGAGAATGAAAATCCAGTTTGAAAAAACTATCCTGTCGCGATTTTATTACGTCCGTGTGAACAGTGACTTAGACTGCCAAGAGTGGGATGTCAATAATGTCTCTAGCATCAAGTGAAACGAGACCTCACTTCAACTACGTTTTCACGCTGAGATTTTAACAGAATCGATCGGCTACATCTCGTATACGTATATTAAGGCGGAGATTTCATGCAAACGGTCAAGAAGTGTGACTCTACCGTACTTAAATAATTTTGAAAGCAAAAAAATGAATGATATTTTCAAGTCATATTTGCACACAGTGATCCATCACTATATATATGCAAATAAGACTTGAAAACAACCAACTGCCAACCAACAACCAACTGTCCTTTACTGTTCCAACTCAAAACATAATTAAACATACTTTAATGCATCAAAAAATCATCAAAGTCTCCTCTTAATTATCTTTAAAAGCATTTTATCCCTTCAATAACAATTACAATTATAATTAAAAAAAATACCATAAAATTTGAAATACAAAACTGCATTCAGTGATGGATCACTTGTTATTAAATAGTTACTTTCAAATTTTATACGATTTTATTTGCATTTTTACGACATACGCTTGCTCAATTATTATTCGAAATTTTTACAACAGCACCCTAATTGCGTAACTCACGATTCATCATAATCTGTATCGTTTTGAAACGGATTGTTAAACCATTGCTTCATATGTTCGAAAAATGTGTCTGTTCGACAACATAAATAACGCATTGAATATTGTTTAACTGTGAAGACGAAACCAATTATGATCAATCGTGAGTTACGCAATTAGGGTGCAGATTACACTACCCGCTGTACCGCATGCCCGTCCATGCTACTCGTATATTCGTGAAGCCGGGGAACCACAGACCTCACATTTCCCTATTTTTTTTTTAATTGTTGCTCAGATGGGATTGCGACTAAATTTTACACGCTTTTTATGGTCTTCTGACCTTCTGTACTATGCTGTGCTAGTGCCATCGGGATGGTAATTAATGTCATCCGGTTTCGGTCACGGCCAGAGAATCTAAATGGCTCCGTAATTGGGTCGGTCTTTGATGTCCTCTCTCTCAAAGATGGCAAACGTATCCTAATTATGGTGTAAGTGTCTGAACGTGTATGGAATGCGTATAGACGTATTAATTTGATATCTTAATGCCTAAAGTCTGCAGAATAATGATTTTGTATTAATTGAAGTGCACGAGTTCTGTTAATGTCTTTGTAATTAGGAAATTCTCAGTTGCAGCCACAAGTTTAGATTTCAATCAACTCAGCTTATGATATTTGCTGGACGTAGGCATCTCCCAGCCTGCATCACAATACCCAGTCCTCCGTCCTCCGCAACCAGTCTGTCACACACAGTCACCTTCTTCAGTTTAGATTTATATCCAGTTAATGGTAATTCTTATCCTCTATTCCATGGGACAAATGGCTGACAAAAAGTCGGTGAACTCTACAACGTATAAAGTTAAATGCGTAAAACCTCATACACCCGAATTACCGAGTTAAAAGCATAATACAATGAACTATTTTTTTTTTAAAGCTAACTGTTAGTATTAAGAAAAACGTGTTGATCCAAGCATTGCTATCAGCATTTAAAATTAAGTCTTATGGCTTTGAAAGAAGATTCAATTTTCTTTGGCTCAGTGATAGGTATGGCAAAAACATAATTTTAAATTAAAACAATACCTATGTTAAAAGATACTGAAATCGATTCACCAGTCAATTAGGAACAAACTAATTTTTCGGTTTTGCGTATATTCTGTTAGACCTTGTATATCTCTGCCTGTGGGCCACTGGCGTAATTTAATAATAAGCTAGCTGTTGAAGAAAGTGCCTTCCCTTGCGATGTCTTGCAAAAATCATCTGCAAATAAATGACTTTTCCCAACTAAGTTGGGGTTTTTTTTTTTTGGGTTGGAAATCATCAAATGACTTCTCCCGCGGGTAGAGCAGGAGGTCGTGTCAGACTTTTACTGACTAAAACCCACCCGTGTTCCCTCGGCACTCCTCCTCTGCCGCAGCTCGTAACCTTCAGCCGCGATGCCTCCCATTCGACATCGCGGCCCACCTCAGTTGCGGTGTACCTCACCGCAACCTACTTTTTGGCCGCTAGGTCATCGGTTTGAAGGCAAAAGCCCTGACGAGCGGCCCCACCTTTGGGTTCCTCTTCGCTTCGCCGTGGGTGGGAGACCACGGATAATGAGCCCCCCCGCAACGACAATGCGGGAACCCACTCGGGGAGGACTATGTTGAGGTTGGCTTCCTAGCAAACCGGATGCAGCTGAATATCAGTATTTTACATGGAGCGACTGCCTATCTGACCTCCACAACCCAGTTATTGGGTAATGCGATACCCCTTGATAAGACTAGTTGACAAATTTTCGGGTTTCTCAAACGAATGTTGAAGATCCACGCATGACAGCCGGGACCAACAGCTTAACGTGCTTTCTGAGGCATGGCGAGGTTAGGTATGTAGAGATAGCCACGTATCCACGAACCCTTGTGGCTGTTCTAACTTAGCTACAAGCCACCAATATCGAAACAGCGATAAAAGAATATATGCTATGAAAATGATACAGTTCCTTGTGGTGCCGCCGGAAGTAAAAGAATAGCACTATCCAATTTCATTCCGTGGGTGTCGTAAGAGGCGACTAAGGGACTTACTAGAGAATGGGCAGCAGCGTTTTCTATACATTTTACCACCATACTGCGATCGCCAACCCGCCTGCCAAGCGTGGCGATTATGGCTAAACCCCCCTTTTGGGAGAGGCCTATGTATGTTATGTAGTGATACAGTATTATAAAATTGTCTTCCGTAAATTCCCGTCCTAGTTATTAAGGCATGACAGCAGTAGACATTTGTTTATATTACGTCTTTTTTACTAAAATAAAGAGTAAACATGGAATCCTCGTAATGAATATGCAACATCACGCGTTTGGCTGTACAAGGTCGCGTGCCATTTTAATGTTTGTATCTACCCACATTTTTACAACGGGATTTATCCCTGGCGTGGCGGTCTTAAGTGGCAGGGTATTTAGTTAATCTACAGCTTAAATTAACGTGCCGGTTACCATGGTGATACATAAAGGTATAATTTTATACCCGGACTCTGTTCTATGTTATAAATGTGAAAGTTTGTTTGTTTGGATTTTTAGAACATATACAGGATAAGTTTTTATCCAGTGCGCAAATTTTAACCATGAATTCAGCATATCATTCTAGAGCCCCTTGCGCAGAAATTTTTCGTCGGTTATAAAAAAAAAACAGCTGTTTCATAGAAAAGTGCAATACCTATGCGGTCAAAATGTATGGAACAGCTGTTTTTTTTTATATAGATGCTGTGTATAGATTATCTAGATAAACAGATACATAATCTTTGGTCTTTGGCCCTAACATCAAGCAATGATGGTTCAAGTAAATCACATGTCATCATCATCATCATTTCAGCCGTAAGACTCCCACTGCCAGACATAAGCCTCCCCCAAAAGGGGGGGTTTTGCCATAATCGCCACGCTTGGCAGGCGGGTTGGCGATCGCAGTGTGGTGGTAAAATGCGTAGAGAACGCTGCTGCCCATTCTCTAGTCCCTTAGTCGCCTTCTACGACACCCACGGGAAGAGATGGGATGGTGCTATTCTTTTATGTCCGGCACCACACGAAAACCACATTTAGGTATATTATAATTGTGATTTATGTATGTTTCCATCACTAAAGTTCCTCTCGAATAAGCAGTCGAATTTTTACCTCTTACAATAAAGCTCATGGTATTTTTTGTCTTATTTTGTGAATGTGAGAACGTTGTAGGCCTTGTGGACTTATAGGTGTTTTCGATTTGGTGGCATTTCCTTAATGTTAAGCACCTCACCTGGGTACTTGTTGACATGCCCACACTGAGTTCCTATACCTAAGTGTAATCAGCCTATAATGTTCCCACTGCTGGGACATATGCCTCCTTTCTTTAAGAGGGAGTGGGCTGTAATCTACCACGCGGATCCATTGCGGGTGCGGGGACATGCCGGCCACCTCAAAAAGTTTTCATTCACCGTTTTGAGAGCAGTGGTGTTGAAATTATTTACACGGGCCTGGGCAAAGGGCCTGCTACGTTCTATTCGAACCCACGACATACAACATCACCACTACGCCACTACTGGACACTATGCGCACCCCTATAGATACATATTAACACTGTAATTTGAAAACATGGAAAAAGCCACTTATTTTCAGCCAATGTTTGTATATAAAAGAGAACTCGTGGAGTTTCTTGCCGACTCGCCTCTAAAGGAAACGACTAATTGTAAAGTACACCTTGCTTCTGACGTTTCATAAGTGCCCATGTAGGTTTATGTGCTTCTTTTTGTATTTTTGTTTGCGTTACGGTGACCGCAAATAAATATTTAATTTTACGTATGTTGCATGCAGCATAAATTCTCGCCAATGCCATATATTTTGCGGTATATCTTGCTTGGCTGACTTGCCAAATTCCGCATTCAAGTTTCGCAAGAATATGGCCAATATGATTTATATTCAACTTTTGACGGGTAATATGAAATGTAGGTTCAAAGTCTACATAGAGAGCCAGATAGTTCCTGTACTTATTATTTTCTGGGTTACTACAAAACATTCATTCGTTAATTGAGACGTTTAATTACGAGAGTAGTGGTGGCCGTAGGTTCGAAACCAGACAGGCGCCATACTTTGTGCAAATTATTTCAGCACCACTGCTCTCAAAATGGTGAAGGAAAACATCGTGAGGAAACCAGCATGTCCTAGAACCGAAAAACTCGAGTTCATGTGAAATCTACCGACCCGCACTAGGCCCGCGTGGTGGATTACGGCGCACTCTAGTATCGAGAGGAGGCCTGTGTCTTAGCGATGGGAACATAGTAGGCTGATTGTGAGACGTATTGAAAATCAAGTTAAGGCTTGGTTTTAATGCATTGTATTTAGTGGCGTGCACAGAGTTTCTAGGCACGGTAGGCAGAAATAAAAAAAAAGGAAATAAAACATAATAACCCATTGCTGTTCCTACCTACACGCATGCAACCTGTGAGGCAATTAAATTAATCAGATTGTTTTGTATTGAATTTACGATTAACTTTATCTTTAGTTTCTTTGTACCTATTAATTGCAAATCCCGCGTACAACTAATTTTCACGATCACGAATTTTTTTCTTCACCGATAGATAGGTAGTTTTGAAAATGCATTTTTTTTTTCAAACTATTTATCACCGTTATAATCTTAAATACATAAATAAATTATAGCTCACAACCAAAACAAACAAATCAATACAAACAATGGCGTTGGAATTACTCGAAATATGCAAAAGATACGACAAAAAGTAATGGTTGTTTATGTAGCGAAAATTCAATGAAACAATGCTACTTTTTAAAATAGTCGCATAACCAACTTTGTTCGGAAAACTTCGGTAAGTTTCGTAATTCGTCTCTTTGTAAAATATCATAAAAAGCCAGTAACTACCCTGTACGGTTGTGTGCGTTATTTGCTGTGTGACACGTATGTATAGGAACGCACATTCAATAAATCTGCATGACCACAAGAGCACAAATATAAACATCAAGACGCGAACAGTTCGTGTCTCTCCCGAGGCACTCAGCGGCGCTAGTGCATCGCAATTCGAAGTTACGTCAAATTGTACGAACGAACGGGTATTGTATCGATGATGCTAATGATACGACCGACGCGACGCTCGGCAGGTGGAGGTGATTTATGAATAAAGATTTTTTACTACCTTAATATCGTGTTTTATAGAAACCAATGTACCTAACGGTAATGAATCAAAATATCATATTCTGTATGTTCCAAGACAATTTGTCGATATTTATTAGCAGATGTCGTGTGTGATCTAAGAAATTGACATGGTTTCGAAGTAAGGAATTGTTAATAGTTTATAGTGAATTAGGGCCCTGTGCAGTTACTGGGAAAACTTTCATTCTGCCTTGAAAATTTTCCCTCCATAGCATAATACCAGATTCGCAAAATAACAGAAGTACACAATACCTATGACAAAAATAAATCATAAAAAATTGCCTACCTACGCGGTTAAAATGTATGGAACACCATTTCTACCGCGTAGGTATCACACTTTTCTATGAAACAGCAGATATATTTTTCTTTTGATAACCGCCAAAAAAATCTAAAATGGTACCACGTATTCAGCACATAATTCTAGATAGAATTCGTGGTCACACTTTGCGCGTCGAAATCCCGGCCACCCTGTATATGACTTTGGGTTGGCTGTAGATACCTTATGAGCCAGCTCACCATAGCTTGTAAAACGGTCCGTGGCACTATTGACACGCCTGATCTGCTTGCTGTGCTGGCTCGCTTTTTTGTCCCCAGACAACTACTGCTGCGGCAGAAAACACAAGCTGCTTGCTGTGCCTCCGTGTCGCACCGATGCGCGTGCTAAGCCCCCAGTACCACGTACTCTGTCAGCTCGTAATGATCTCTTGAACACTAACCCAACAAAAAATCTGTTTGCGGACGAATGGACGATGATTTTATCGGCGTGTCGGTAAGTATTGTGAGAGGGATTTATGAAAGTGTTCTTAAGTTTTACTTTGTCCTAATATTTTGTATTATGTTGTTTCTTTTTAGCACTTTTTTTGTGCAAACTGTGTCTTTAATTTCTGTAATTGGTATTAAACCGTTTTAATAAAAGTAATAAAAAAAATATAAGGTTTGAAAGTTATGCAAAGGCGCCAATAACTACCCATCAAACAGATCATCACGTCTACCTAGGCTGTTTATCGTAACCAAATCTCGAAAAACTTAACTCATAATAATGATTTACTTCACTTAATACAAAGTTTTCAAAGTCATGTTATCCAATATTCAAGTTTTAACCCTGCGTTGAGTTAAGTCGACATTAAAACGAGTTAAAAGTGCTTAAATTTATTTGCTTCTCTATCTTTTAACTTAGTTAGACTTTGTGCGCTGGCTCAAGTCCGCGTGTTGTGGTCTCACAGTTAGCTTTTAGCGATTTTCACTTTTTCAAGTGAAATATTGTCAACTGAAAGCAGTGGTTCAAACCCAGACAGGCGCGTTACTCTGTGTAAATAATTTCAGCACCACTGCTCTCAAATCGGTGAAGGAAATCATCGTGAGGAAACCGGCATGTCCTAAAACCGAAAAATTCATGTGACAGCTACCAACCTTCAGTGGGCCTGCGAGGAGGATTACAGCCCACTCCCTCTCACAGAGAGGAGGCCTATGTCCCAGCAATGGGAACATTATAGGCTGATTATGTATGTTATGTATTATCAACTAGCTTTTGCCCGCGACGTCCTCTGCCTGGACCATATACTGGGATTAAACTATCCTATGTATTAATCTAGATTACAAACTATTTGAGTTCCAAATTTCATACAAATTCGTTCAGCCGTTTGTTGATAAAAATCATTATAGTTTGACGGTTGAGATCACCTCAAATTAATTTTGGCCTACCTGCAGTTCAAAAAGAAATCAGTTGACCAAAATAAGCTCAAATACACCTCTCCAAAAAGAAGAAATGAAGTATTTCCCATAAAATTTACCTTCTCTCTCCTTCTATACTAATCCATTCAAAGGTGTTTTAAATTATATGACCGGCCATTGTGTCACGCTATGTATTTTTTTTATATTTACGTCTGTAATTTTTATGGTATGTATGGTCACTAAAAGAGAAAAGTAACCATCAGGGTCGTCGAATATAGTACAGTAGAAGTTTAGGAAGAAACCGATGGACGTTTTCGAGTAAAGTTCAATTTAATTAATAGAAAAGAGACAGTTCATATAACTAAAAAAAAAAAACATTAGAAATATTCAAAGGTTTCATACTAAACAATAACTATATCCGACGACACTGGTTACTAACTCTACTTTTGGTAACTGTACAAAAATTAAAATAACTTTAATTTCGGAAGTCGGTGACTTTAGATAAGTATTTTAATTTTTTGTCACCGCCTTCTGAAATTAAAGTTATTTTTCACTTTGTAGTGTTTTTCTGGAGGTCGGTATGTTTTTTTGGAAAAAGTCTTTATTTTTCACTTTTTAGTTATAGTACCTACCCCACACCAATTGGAACAAAACCCTTTCGAACAAAAAATATATTTTGGAAATCCGTCTATACATATACGAGTATGAGGGAATTATGCCCGAACAGAACATACATAAAAAAAACATGTCGAATTGATAACCTCCTTCTTTTTGAAGTCGGTTAAAAAGACCTATTCTATTCTCCCTCATTTTTTAACAAATTTACCTCCACGTCAAAATAAAAATCTTAATACTTTTATTTCAATGTCAATCTTCTAACGAAATCTGTATACTCATGTTATTGTGACCAAGTAAGCTGTCATTGTGATTGGCGACTTTATAAATCCTCTCTAGACTTTTCTCTCTAACTTACAAACTATTTTCTCCAGCCGAGAAAAATTCAAAGCAAGAACTACAGATATTTTTTTCTATTATAGGAAAATTCCCATTTATGCTTCGTCATTCTTTGAAAATAAAAGGGAGGCCCATGGCTAGAGGGGCTCGTGGCTACATAGTAAAAACCGCGAGGGGCCAATCGAAGTTCAATCTAAGCTTGCCACGGTTATTTCGTGGTTACATAGGTATTTTTTTTTTTTTTTTGGGTGGGAAATCATCAAATAACTTCTCCCGCTCTGGGTGGAGCAGGAGGGCGTGTCAGACTTTTACTGACTAAAACCCACCCGTGTTCCTTCAGTAGCCCTTAAGCCAGGGGCTGTGGTGTCTCTTTCGAACAAACCCGCACCCCTGGCAGGCATCGACCCTTGCGGGTCCCATTACTTTTTGTGCTGACATCTCTTTGAGGCGCGCGTGGAACACAACGCGCCGTCGACTTGGGCTTGGTCCTTACCGGACAGCGAGCTACCCATTACTCGCCGTCCGCAAGCCCATGCCTACGGTGGCCGGAAATCGGCCTGGGATTCCCGACGCCCAGGGCGTCTCCGTATCCTGCGGCGGCTGGGGTCGCGAGGGCGCATATGCTGCCTCTCCCTCACGTGCGCCGCCTCCCTCTTCGCGAGCATCACTGCTTCGCTGAAGGAGGTGACGGCTCCCCATGCCCTCTCGCTCCGTACCATGGCCTGGACCAGGGCCGGACGCGAGAGATCGCCGCCGCCGATCGCCTCCACGAGGACACGGCGGTGCTCCGCCCAAGCAGGGCAGACCGCCACCGTGTGCTCCACCGTGTCCTCAGGGCGATCTTCGCAGTGGAAACACCCGGGCGTTTCCTCCCGCCCTATCCGAAACAGGAACCTCCCGAAACAACCGTGTCCGGTGAGGACCTGCGTCAGGCGGAAGGTGAGGACGCCATGCCACCTCTTACTTACCGCCTCAATCGTGGCGTGCCCAGCACTGGGTTGCGTCAATCGCTCTCTCCATGTCACCATGAGATCCCGCCGGAGCTCTGTCCGCTGTGCCGCGATTTCCCGCGGCAGCGGACTTACGCCCCGGCGTTTGGCCTCCTCGCGCCACTCCCATATTTGCGCGAGGACCTTTGCCTCCAGATCCCATGGCGGTAATCCGGCAAGGAGGCCCGCCGCCTCGCCGGAGATCGTGCGATATCCTCGGATCATTCTGATCGCCATGACCCTATGGGACGCCCTCAACTTGCGAGCTGGTTGGCGCCTCAATGTAGGCGCCCACACCGGCGCCCCGTATAGGGCCATGGACCGCACGATCCCCGCGTAGAGCCTCCGGTAGGAGGCGTTTGGCCCCCCTAGATTGGGCAAGAGCCGCTTCAACGCAGCCCCGGCCCGCTTGGTTACATAGGTATCGAGGCCTCTCTATGCCTCGGAAAGCACCAAAAGTCTAACAACCAGTCTTACCAAGGGGTTACCCAGTAACTGGGTTGTGGGGGTGAGATAGGCAGTCGCTCAATGAAAGATACTGGTATTCAGCTGCATCCGGTAAGAGGCAGGCCAAGCACACCTAGCCAAGGTGGCCCTCCCTCCCGTTGAAGATCCTGATGATCCTCTGCCTCCCATCAGACGAAGAGCAGATCTTTCTCGCTTACAGTATGACGTATACCGACGAAATATTAGCTCTTTTCGTGTACGTTTAGTCATCCCGAGTATATTAAACTTTAAAACTGTTCCTGGCGCTTAAAACAGGGAGAAGAATTTAAACTTTTCCGTTTCAAACAATGGAAGAAAAGACTGTTTTTTGAAAAGTCATGTATTTTGTTTCATGTCATGTTTTAAATCTATGTGTACTTCACTGCTCGAAAGATTAAGGTGAATCTAATCCACATTATTCCCATGGAAACTTCGGGAGTGTATTACGTATCACTGTTCGACAGTGTATGTACAGTCACCAGCAGGTCAAGCTATCCCAAACTGTCAAATTTTCCCAATTGAACATACACCTTATTCCTTTGTAATAAACTTGAAAAACTAAAAAAACTGAAAAATTTCTTTGATAGTTTTTCAAGTTTATTAACTTGAAAAACTATCAAAGAAATTTGACAGATTGGAGTAGGTTGATGTGCTGGCCTCTGTACACCAAAAATTAAGCACGGTATGGTTTTGTCTCAATATTATTATTGTCAGTACGGAAACAGAATACAGGAAAAGTTAGGAGCCAACAAAGATTAATTTTTCTTGCTAATTTTACCATTGGTCTTTGATTTATGCAGTGATTTTTTCATAAAACCCGATCTTCCGAAGGACTTTTCTTTATTTTTACTCGCCTGTGTTATTATACATGATCCTGCATCTCACTCAATAACATTGTGCGTGTAGACAGCGTCTAACAGCTCATCACTGATACTATCTCTGTCGAACACGAAGCCTCGTGAGACAGCGTGCTTTTTAGCCAGGTCCACCAGTGAGTATGTTTCAGCGACTAGATTCCCCTTAAGTGCAATAGCGTTAAAATAATCCATACTAATGTTATCATCATCATCATTTAAATTGTCGAAAGACTTCCACTGCTAGATATAGGCCTACCCACCCAATGTTATAAAGAGGTTTAGTTTTTAATGTTTGTAACTTTAAAAACTAATTGTGCATTGAATTGTCTCTTATTTTGTTATTATTTTACCGTATAGTATGCTGACACCATTATGTCAACGCTGGCTGTCGCTGTAAACCAGTGCTGGGGCTTTCGTATAGAGTCGTAGAATTTTTCTGAGCGATAAACCATTTTGCATGGATGCGACGCATATTTTCCCCCACCATGTTCTTTTTTTGGAATTCCGTTCTTTGTCCGCGTAATTTTTACCGCATTTAACGTATTTTTTTTTTATTTTCTTTGTTTGATTTGTGAGTTTGTATATAGAGAGGATAATCTTCGGAACAACTGACCTGATTCCGAAAATGCTTTCACTAATGGGTAGGTACACGGCCTACTTGCCGGATTACCGCCATGGGATCTGTAGGCAAAGGTTCTCGCGCACATCTGGGAATGGCGCGAGGAGGCCAAACGCCCGCCGGGGCTTAACTCCGCAGCCGCGGGAAATCGCGGCACAGCGGACAGGGCTCCGGCGGGATCTCGTGGCGACATGGAGAGTGCGATTGTCGCAACCCAGTACTGGGCACGCCACGTTTGAAGGTATTCTTTATCCCGTTTAAATACTACGGCGTGCGTGTATGACCTGGGTCTAGAGACAAAATACATTTCTGTTAGCGTTCACGACAAACGCTACGCCAAAATGTATGGGATTGACATTACCTGCGGAAAGGTTACATCGTGTCCTTTCCGTAGGTAATGTCATTCCCATACACTTTGGCGTAGCGTTTGGCGTGAACGCTAACAGAAATGTGTTTTGTCTCTTAGCAAAATTCATTGCGTTGTTTACCTAGTAGACAAATTTTTCGAACATAAGGAGCATTGGATTAGCAACATCCTTTAAAATGACTTAGATTAAGATTGAGCTAGTGAGTTACGCAATTAGGGTGCAATATACATAATTATGTATGAACATAAACGGAGCAAAATGAGTTTGTAAGGATTTAAGTAGGTGGCGTTCTGTAGTTTCTGCCTACACCTATGGTAAGAATGCGTGAGGTTACAAGCTTACGTATGTATAATTTCATGTGACGCCGCCATGAACTTTATGTGTTGTCTGTTACTGTTAACAAAATATATTTTTTTAATAAGCATATGCTAGCGCCACCTAGTTTCTTTCTGGCGTGACTTGTTAGTTATTTAATTCTGTAACAGAGGGCACTAACAGCGGCTTGCTAATAAAACGAACAAATTAATTTGTTTGACGCTCTAGAAGAGCGGATTCGTTACTAAATCAAACTATGTACTGTAGATAATTAATTATACATTGACAAAGCCATTTCCGACTGCTGGGACCCGGGCCTCCGCTCTGTGAGAGGAATTGGGTTATAATCCACGCGAACCTGTGCAGGTTGGTGGACATGCCGGTATCCTTCACCGTTTCAAGAACAGTGGTGATCAAATTATACCAATGAAGTAAAGTGATCTGGGTTCGAACTCACGACCTACAACTCGTATTACTTGATCCGTGTATGCTAACGCAGACACCAATTTACAGCCCTCGTGGGCTAGGTACATCTCGATGTTCGTCAATTTCGACCAGCTTGACGATTTGACTTGACGACAACGGCCTTCCCTCGAGGCAATTGCCCCCAGAGTAACCCTCGAAAGAACCCCGAAAGTCGAAACCGAAACTCTTGGCGCCCAGCGCTCTTAAAAAAAAGTTTTTGGATATTTCCCTTTATCATCGGTTCCACTGAGAAACAGTCACTACGATTGTAATTATTATTCGTCGCAAATGTTGTTTTTAGTGTCTAGACAAAATATATTTTTGAAGCGTTTAAACTTTTAAAGAAGGATGCATGTTTACGCTTGCATATAACATTAATTCGTTTAGTAGCCCCTACTATAAAATTGTTTGTTTGTTTGTTCAGATGTCTAGACGGAATAGCGTAGTTTCACACAAACTTTTTTGTTGTAGGAATGGAAAATGTTTTGATTTAAAACTTCTGGGAAGAATGTAATAATACTTCAATGCTTTGGAGAAATCGTTATTTTGAAAGCCAACTGCATCCGGTTAGACTGCAAACTGACCCCAGCATAGCTGGGAAAAGGCTAGGCAGATGAAGACTGACATAGAATTTAAAGAAAACTACCGACGCAGCCTTTCAGTATGAATGGACCACAAATAATGGTTTCGTTACTAGTCTTAAGAGCGTTCATCCCACGCGGGCTAGCAACGGCGCTTTTCGTGATTATTTCATTAAATACAAACATTTTTTTTTTTAATCAGCCAAGAGCTAGATCGTTGGTATTTACAAGTTTTTATACTATTTTTTACATTTATTTTGGTACTTACTTATAAAAATCGACATACAGTATTTTTTATATATTTGCATTATTTAGTACGATTAAATGCTTTTATTAAAGAGTAAATGTTAAAAATAGTTATAAATACCAACGATCTTATTGCTTGGCTGAAAAAAATTTTAGGTACTTTTGTTTGTATTTAATCAAATTATCACGAAAAACTACTATAAATGCGTTAATTCCAGATCGCGTGGCATGAACGCTCTTAAATAGCCAGAGCTAAGTTGCCAATACACCACTGTTCGCAAATCACAAAGAAACATCAGCGCATCATTAGGTATTAATTTTAGTAAACCTCAAAACGTTTCAAAAACAAGTAATTCAGTGAAAGCTGAAAGTAATGAAAGTAACAGATTTGTTTTTAATAAACCGCGAACCCCGAAAATCCATTAATATCAATACCTTTGTTCAAGCTGACAAGATGGCGGAGTTATCTTCTAAATTCAATTTATCTGAATTATTCAATTCATTCAGCTATGCCTTAGGCTGTTCGATCCATGAAGCACAGCCCTAATGTATGTAATGTACGTAAGGCCGTTCGTGGACGGGCAAACAATTTTCAATTTCCTATTATTCGATTCATGTAAATTTCTTTTATGAAAATTATTTAGCAATAGGATAATATTGTCAGATTCAATATTGTTTCACTTTTAACTGCTGCTTATGAACCTCTGTAATCTAATTCTGTCTATACATAAGACCGGGCGTAAACCTGCGGAATGCCTCTCTGAATTCAGCGAGTGTATGTTCCGATAAATTCAGAAACAAACAAAAACGTTCAGAATGGCTTACATCTATTTCTTATACAGTACAATATATTTAAAAATATCAGCTGTTCCCTACATTTATATTCGCATAACTCGTCATAATGTAGGGAACAGCTGATTTTGTTTCGCGATTTCAGGTTTGGTCCCATAGTAAAAATTGTTCATAATGATGAGTACAATGACCCCTTTGGGCACGCCACGATTGCGGCGGTAAGTCCCCTCTTTGAGGAGTGGTTTGAGAGGCGGCATGGCGTCCTCACCTTCCGCCTGACGCAGGTCCTCACCGGACACGGTTGTTTCGGGAGGTTCCTGTTTCGGATAGGGCGGGAGGAAACGCACGGGTGTTTCCACTGCGAAGATCGCCCTGAGGACACGGTGGAGCACACGGTGGCGGTCTGCCCTGCTTGGGCGGAGCACCGCCGTGTCCTCGTGGAGGCGATCGGCGGCGGCGATCTCTCGCGTCCGGCCCTGGTCCAGGCCATGGTACGGAGCGAGAGGGCATGGGGAGCCGTCACCTCCTTCAGCGAAGCAGTGATGCTCGCGAAGAGGGAGGCGGCGCACGTGAGGGAGAGGCAGCATATGCGCCCTCGCGACCCCAGCCGCCGCAGGATACGGAGACGCCCTGGGCGTCGGGAATCCCAGGCCGATTTCCGGCCACCGTAGGCATGGGCTTGCGGACGGCGAGTAATGGGTAGCTCGCTGTCTGGTAAGGACCAAGCCCAAGTCGACGGCGCGTTGTGTTCCACGCGCGCCTCAAAGAGATGTCAGCACAGAAATGATGGGGCCTGCAAGGGCCGATGCCTGTCAGGGGTGCGGGTTTGTTTGAAAGAGATACCACAGCCCCTGGCATACGGGCTACTGAAGGAACACGGGTGGGTTTTAGTCAGTAAAAGTCTGACACGCCCTCCTGCTCCACCCAGAGCGGGAGAAGTTATTTGATGATTTCCCACCCAAAAAAAAAAAAAAAAAAACCCCTTCAGATATTTCATGTATGAATAGATAGACCTTATATACACGTGACACACCTTGCTGTGTTATCCTGTACTGAATGATTCAGATCAATCTAACAGCAAACTGACAACTGACTGGTGGTTCTGAATTTCCGGAATATTCACTTGCTGAATTCAGACATTCCGGTCGTTTACGCCCGGCCTATGAGCAACATATCACTATCCTATTTCCTACTTATAATATTACTAGCTTTTGCCAGCGGCTTCGCCCGCGCGGAACTATCGTCCTCTATTTAACTCCCTTAGGGGTTGAATTTTGAAAAATCCTTCCTTATTCCTTGTCTACATTATAAAGGGAACCTCTGTGCAAAATTTCAGCTTTCTAGGTCCAAGGGTTTGGGCTGGGCGTTGATGAGTCAGTCAGGACTTCTCTCTTTTTTTATATAGATAGATAGATATAGATAAATGTGAAAGTTTGTTCGTTTGGGTATTTATGTGTCTGGATGTTTGCTACTCAATCACGCCACGACGGCTGAACGGATTTGGATGAAATTTAGCACACAGCGCCTATGATACTTTTTATCCCGGAGGTACGTTCTGTGGGATAATTTTCGACCTCCACGCGGGCGAAGCCACGTGCAAAAGCTAGTGAAACATAACCATTTAACAAAACCATTTTATTTTACTTTTCTTTGGTGTGAGAACACGTTAATCTTGATCCTGTCCGGATAAATAACCATAAAGTACCTTAACAAAAATATGAAAGGGCTAAATTGAGAATAATGTTTCCCAAAGCGGCTTTTAAATTACGTTCCTGACTGAACTGAATATAATTCACTTACATTCTGTTATCCGGAGTAAGTTGAGGTATTCTAAACACTTTGTTATCTACCTAACCTTTTACAATAGGGTATTTTCCGATTTGATAAAAACTATTTTATTTTGAAGATTAGGACGATATATTTAACAGAAAAATAAAAATAAATTTATTAATACACATTTTCTCAGTTAAAAACGATTACAATCTAATTTATTTTCGTTGTTTTGAATTTACCGCCAAACGCTCCTTACGATGACTTTTTATCCCGTGACACGTGACGTCAACTTTGTGTAAACGGCACCGGTACAAATATTTAGTTTGGCGCCGTTTTAGAAGTATTTGTGCACAGAGGCCACCGCACACCAGTACTATCACTTTCTATCCATTAAAAATCTTGTTAATTATAAACTCGACATTCACTTATGTACTTACTAACTACTTTAGTTTACACAAAGTTGACGTCACGTGATAAAAAGTCATCGTAAGTACCGTTTTGGCGGTAAATTCAAAACAACGAAAAATAAATTTTGATTTCAATCGTTTTTAATTGAGAAAATGGATATAAATCAATTTACTTTTATTTTTCTGTTACATATTTCGTCCCAATCTTCAAATTAAAATAGTTTTTAATACATTGGAAAATACCCTATTATGTTGGAGTTGGCTTTCATTGTTTTTAACACGGTTAAAAGCCAAAAGTAAGAGGTATCTTCTCTCCTATCACAGGTGAACCGCAGACTTAGCACGAGCATCGATTTGTCGACGGAAGAATAGACATGACTATTAACTAAATGATGTACAATTGAAGAAGGTAGCTATGTTTTTCTATTAATGACCACAGTTATGCGTTTTAAACGAATCATGATTTTGTTGATAGTCGTATTTACTTTGTGACCGTCGAGTAAAGTTTGTTGTCAGTGTGATTTTAACAGTTTGGGAAGAAATATTCTTCTGAAATAGTCTACATTTATAAGGTCCTAGACAAAGATAGTTAGAGACGAAAGACAAAATGACAGATTTTTGAAGGATGTCTACGATACGATGTCAAAAATGGAGCAACGAAATGTCACTTTGTATTGAAAAAGCACTGTCTATTCTTCGTAGAAATACAAAGCGTCATGCTAAACCTGCTGGAAAAGATTTCTGTAGAAAAAAGCATTACCTTTGTATATGTTTTTCTATTCCTTTCTTCTTTTGTCTGTTTATATGTGTGTGCATAAATGGTTAAATAAATTTAATATGAGCAAATTCGGAACAAAACTTCAAAAAAAAAAAAATACAGTGAATGAACACAATACATGAATCCCTCTAACAGTACATACTTCTGATCATCATCTCCTTAGCCTTTTACCAGCTATGCATGTTGGGAGTCGGCTTTCAGTCTTACCTGATCCAGCTGAATAACAGTATTTTACATGGAGCTACTGCCCATCTGACTTTCACAACCCAGTTATTGGGTTTGGGTAACACAATACCCCTTGGTAAGTCTGGTTATCAGACTTTTGGTCGACTTCGGCTTAACGTGCTTTCCGAGCCACGGAAGGGCCTCGTAATAGATGGTCCATCCATGTACCAAAAATCAAAATCAAAATCAAAATATTTTTATTTCATATAAACCTGCATGGGCACTTATGAAACGTCAGAAGCTAGGTGCACGGTTCCAAAATGTTGTTTCCTATGGAGAAGAGCCGGCAAGAAACTCCTACCTCCTACCTGTTGCTATTTTCAATTTCTCACGAATCTTTCTAGGTACTTCTGTATCTTCTGGTAATAACGATGATACTGAAAACTGACTTACTTGGATTACTTTAAAAAAGAGAAAGGATTTAATTTCAATTTATTTTGGACCAGTACGTGGCCACGTTGATCACAGCTTGAGTGGTATTCTGTACACTTTGGAGACTCCAACAAGTGGGCCATCGTTTGGTCTGGATTTTGATATGAGATTGGACCTCATTCACGTTCAAAGAATGGCGTAAAACCATTACTAAGTTATTGGGGTGTAACTCTCATTTCATTGTTATAAGGTATAAATTAGAATGATTGTCGTGAGTTTAATAAAACTGTCGGCCTCAATCATTCTTATTTATAGGTAACTTAACGTAACTAACCTTACCTTATCGAGATAAGAGTTACATTCTAATGATTAACTTACTCGTAGTACGTTTCGATTCCTTACTTTTACATTGTTTGAACGTAGTAAGATTCCGTGGGGAACAATTTATCGATAAAGAATTGGGGCCGAGGACCCCAATTCTGTATCGTTATAATGATTCCCCAAACTTAGTCAATTTTTTTTTTTTAGAAACCATTTTAATGGCAAGGAATCGAAATGTAATATTCTGTATGTTCCAAGACAATTTGTCGATATTGTTAATACGATATAAGCACAATTCGTGCGTGATTGAAGTGGTTACCTACGTTCAAACAATGTAAGAGTAAGGAATCGTTAAGTGCTCATAGTGAATTCAGGCCCTGGTTAGTCGAGAATGTAAGAAAGTTTGTTGTTGTTATAGGAACACCTCCGCCTAACTTTTCTGGAATTAGAGGCATGTATGATGCTTAAGAAAGTTAGGATTTTCTCAGTAGCGGCCTGAAGTCTGAATTTGTGCTTGGAATTTGATAGGCTTCCCTTAACTGGAAACTTGCCATTTATCTAAGGTACATAATCCTACTGATACTATAAATGTGAAAGTTTCTATGTTAGGATATTAAGATGTTTGGATGTTTGTAACACTTTTAATTTCATCCAAATCCTTTCACCCGTTATTGCTTACAACATGATCACGCAACAATAGGTGAACGGATCACGCAACAACGGGTGAACGGATCACGCGCAAGAATGATTGACCAGATCACGCAACAACGGGTGAACGGATTTGGAAGAAATTAAAAGAGAAACAAAAACAACGGGTGAACGAACCCAGGGATGCGGGTTGTTCGAAAAAGATACCGTGGCCCCTGGCACACAGGCAACTGAAGGAACCCGGGTGGGTTTTAGTCAATAAATGTCTGACACCCCCTCCTACTTCACCCAGAGCAGGAGAAGTTATTTGACGATTCCCCAGCCTCAAAAAAAAAAAAACGGGTGAACGGATTTGGATCAAATATCGATCGATAGATTGTAACCTAGATTAACACTTAGGATACTTTATCTACCGATAATGCGTTTCCGTGGAATAACACCCGACCTCCACGTGGGTGAAGTCGCTGACAAAAGCTAGTCCTGACATAAATGGCAAAATGTCGTCATCATCATCATTTCAGCCGAAAGACGTCCACTGCTGGACATAGGCCTGCCCCAAAGGGGGGTTTTGCCATAATCGCCACGCTTGGCAGGCGGGTTGGCGATCGCAGTATGGTAGTAAAATGCATAGAGAACGCTGCTGCCCACTCTCTAGTAAGTCCCTTAGTCGCTTCCTACGACACCCACTGGAAGAAATGGGATGGTGCTATTCTTTTACGCCCGGACACCACACGGGACACCACATGGCAAAATGTGGGTGAAGGTAATTGTTTACCTTTACTTGATTTCAGCCCTCTGATCTCCAATTTCGTGAATTATGAGTAACGTTAATCATATATCCGAAGTTCCGAACTCGGGACAAACACTTGAGAGGGCCAAACAAATATTTATCCCACCAGTATCCGAGCTATAGACAGGTAGAGGGAAATCTGTTGAGCTTTTGATGAGTCTTCTTCGTTTCGTGGCCTACTTACTGATCCAAAACTGAGATTGATACGAGCGACCTTTTCCGTCTTATTACAAAATACCATCTAACTTTAGTTCTAGCCTAAAACTTTGAGCCAGTTTTTGTTAAATCTATTTCGATTCGGGTAACGTTGTTAATTTTGACGTCAGAAGTTATCGGCTGTCCGAAACATGCACCCTAATTGCGTAACTCACGATTAATCATAATCGGTTTCAATTTGACAGTTCACCAGTATTCATTGCGGTATTTACGTTGTTGAACAGATGCATTTTTCAAACATACGAAGCAATGGTTTAACAATCTGTTTCAATACGAAACAGATTATAATGAATCGTGAGTTACGTAATTAGGGTGCAGGATCGATGGTTTAAAGAATACCTTAAGAAAAGCCTTTTTTTGTAGTAAGGGAGGGTTTATGTTTAATCTGTTTAAGGGGGTAGCGCCAGGGTCCGTGGTCTGTGTCAGGCTGTAACTATGTTGAAGAAAAGATGATTCACGTCCCGTAACTAATATGGCTTTACAGAAATATAATCATAAAAATCGGTACAGCCCTCTAAATTCATTGAATCCCACAACTTTTTCATGAAATAATCAATAATTTGTATCTCTATGTAAATAAACATCATGGAAATTTTTCTGCCCAATGTAATACCATTGGTTCTACTAGATTCGCGTTGAGCTATCGCATCGCGCCTGTTTGTGGGAACCTTAATGCCTTATGATCATGGAGTTCAAAGGAAAAAGGAGTAAATTAAGCTATTTTAAAAGTAAACCGCAGAATAGACCTTTTTGCGTCTTTATCAAGGTTCTAGGTTAACGCAAATTACTTCCGGTGGACTTAAAAAGTTTGGCTTTTGAAAGATAACAAGTAATGATGTTTACAAGGGAAAATTGAGTCAGATTAAATATAGAGCTTTTAAGCAGGCCGAATTACGTACGCAATCATGCCACTTCATTACAAGTTTTATAAGACAAGTAAATATATACAAAAAAAGAAGGTATAAATCCAATAGTGAGTTATTATACGATTATATGAAATTGACAAACTGCTATCTTTTGGAGCTTTCAGCTCGAATTCCAGAATCGTTTCGGGTGCCTAGGGAGATCCGTGGACGATTATAACGATGGGTTCGTGGAAATTGTCCATACGGTTGGGTCTAAAGTCTTCAAGACCCGTCGTACTAATGGAAAAAATAAACTCTCTGATCCTACTCTGCAGCTAATGGAGGAGAGGCGTGAAATGATCCTGCAGTCTTCAGACGACGCGCTAAAGTACCGACAGCTCAACAGATAGATCTCTAAGTCCTTGAAAAGCGACCTTCGCCGTTTTAATACGGACCGCATAAAGGCCACGGAACAAGGGCTCCAAGGTCTTTTCATGAGATCTGTCTATTGGGCAGAGTCAGCTTGCGAAACTGAAGACCAATGATGGCAGGATCGTATCCTCCAAGCCTGAGCTGTTGAGAGAGATTGAGAGTTTCTATGGACAGTTATACACGTCAACAAGCAACCCCGTTACGAATCTGGCAAACGACCCAAGAGCCAGATTGACCCGACACTACACCGAAGATAACCCGGACGTTAGCTTGTATGAGATTAGGATGGCTCTGAAGCAGCTTGAAAACAACAAGGCGCCGGATGATGACGGTATCACGGTTGTACTCCTGAGGGCCGGCGGAAAACCCGTTTTTAAGGCCCTCCAGAAGCTGTTTGATTCCGTCATACTCGAGGGCAAAACGCCACAGGCACGGACCAGAGGTGTGGTGGTACTTTTCTTTAAAAGGGTGATAATACCCTTCTTAAGAGTTATAGGCCCATCTCACTTCTGAGCCATGTCTACAAGCTGTTCTCCAGAGTCATCACGAACCGTCTAGCGCGCAGGTTTGACGACTTCCAGCCTCCCGAACAAGCCGGGTTCCGTAAAGGCTAGCACAGTAGACCACATACATACGCTGCGGCAGATTATACAGAAGACCGAAGAGTATAATCTGCCTCTCTGTTTAGCGTTTGTGGACTACGAAAAAGCCTTTGATTCGATCGAGACATGGGCTGTCCTGCAGTCCCTCCACCGGTTCCAGATTGACTATCGGTACATGGAGGTGTTGAAGTGTCTGTATGAAAACGCCACTATGTCATTCCGATTTCAGGACCAGATCTCGAAACCTATCCTTCTGCAGCGAGGTGTTAGACAGGCAGACGTTATCTCTCCAAAACTCTTCACCGCTGCACTGGAGGATGTCTTCAAGGTTCTGGACTGGAAAGGGGCTGGCATCAACATCAATGACGAGTACATCACTCACCCTCGGTTTGTCGATGTTCTAGTTGTCATGGCTGAGACCATGGAGGACCTCAGTGCAATGCTCGATGACCTCAGCAGAGCTTCCGAAAGAGTGGGTCTTAAAATGAACATGGAAAAGACAAAGGTCATGTCGAATGCCCATAAAACACCCACTCTCATGACGATCGGGACGCTAAACGGCACCGGTTAAAATTCTTTGTGTGGCGCAGTTTTAAACTATTTATGCACAGAGGCACCGCACATCAGTAATACCACTTTCTATCCATCCAATATCTTTTCAATTATAAACTCGTCATTCACTTTTTTGCAATTAGGTACTTTAGTTTACACAGAGTTGACGCCACATGAAAAAACAAAACAACGAAAAATATGTTTGATTTAAATGGTTTTTGATTGAGAAAATGGATATAAATCAATTTATTTTTTATTTTATGTTACATATTATGGCCCAATCTTCAAATTTAAATAGCTTTTTTTTTTCATCATCATCATCATCATCAGCCTATAATGTTCCCACTGCTGGGACACAGGCCTCCTCTCTGTGAGAGGGATCGGGCCGTAATCCACCACGCGGGCTCAGTGTGGGTTGGTAGATGTCACATGTCTTCGAATTTTTTGCTCTAAGACATGCCGGTTTCCTCACGATGTTTTCCTTCACCGTTTTGAGAGCAGTGGTAATGAAATAATTTACACAAAGTAAAGCGCCTGTCTGGGTTCGAACCTACGACCTACAACTCATAAGTCGCGGCCGTTACCACTTGGCCACCACTGTTCTCCGCAGCATTAAGTACATGTCCTAAAATACCACCACTACACCTTCTTTACCTTCCTATAAATGCCTCGTGAAAGACCAATAAAAGATTTTTTTGAAGCAGTCATGTTGGTCGGCATTTGTTTCCCAGTCAACGTTAACAGGCTGAAATTTTTGGTCAAATACCAAACAAATAAACGGTATAAGTTCATTACCCTAATGAAAAGAAAGTACCAACTGTAAACTATAAAGAATTGCATGTTTATGTATATATATATATGTACGCACTTTATAAGTAAGTGAGCTCTGTGCGTGTTCGCATTGCGTGATCACTGATAATCTTTTATTTGGTACATTGTATTTTTATTCAAAACGCTGAAAACCCGTGAAATGAATTTTTGACGGGCTGAAAAGGTTGCGGGGTCTACCGGAGCTATTCGTTTATTGTTGAATGACAAAAGAAACGAGAGGAATAATATGTAGGAAGTTTCCTTAAAGATTATGTCAGTAACCTACTAAATTTTACTTTTATTTTCAGTGTTTCGCTGGTTCCGAGTGCACGATCCCATGGGATAATTTAAGCTACGGGCAGAAATATTATTAATAATAAATTCCCATTGCAGCGCTTTGTGAATACATCGTGCACGAATCAAATGTATGCATATGTTTCGCTGAGCTCCTGTTGTTTTCGTTTTATTCTGTTTTTGTAAGTTTCCATGATGTGTTTATTTATAAGTATAAAAATATTTATTTACCTATGCTGAAACTGTTTGTACTCCTTGTCACTTGTCCCTAAAGGTTCATTAGAAAACCAGCGTCAGACAGCATCTGTCTGGAATTAATGCTGAAATGAACCTTTTTGACGCAGCCGTGAGGACCCACGTGACGTGAGGGCCGTGGTACCTAGTTATTTATTTTCACTTTTCTTGCTATTTATTTTGTGTTACACGAACTGTGTCCAAATAAACGGTATTCTTTCTTTCTTTCTTTATACATAAATGGCGTGAGCATTGATCACCACCACTCAAGACGGATTGTAAAAAAATTCTTAAGAATGCCACTATGTAAAATTTTCTACCACAAGCCATTGTAACGAGCGTTTGACTTAAAGTATACGCTTCAGTCAATCAGATAAAGTTCTATTGAGGCTCATGAATAACAAAATTTACCCTTGAACCATTCCTATCGTAGTAGCCTGCCGGTCAGTCGCTGCCCCAAAACGAAGGTCAGATTTTGCATGATTTAAAAGTACGCCGAAAAAAAATACGATAGACGATCCGTCTCAATGTAAGTGCTGGCTGGTTTGGTTAAATTGCGTTTGCAAAAGGCCGTTACGTAGCAACGATTATAAAGCAATCTGTCAGTGTAAAAGCCTTTCGCAATAGTAATAATAGGGTTCCTGGGAAGGAGGTATTAGTCATTATTATAGGCGCGGAAAACGATCCGTAGGCAGACCAACAGACTGCTAGATGGGAAGACGACATTGAAGTAATTTTAGGAACAAACTTGAACAACACTACCTACTACTAGCCATGCCGATTGTGCATGCATGCATAAGAAAATAATGCTAAAAGCTGTGTTTTGGTGTCTTACATCTATCATTCACCTACATTCCAAAGTCAGAAGTTAAGGCTCCGCGGAACGACGCGACGCGAAAGCGCGACGCGGTTGAAGTGGATCCATAACCATGGCCTTAAAAAATGTTTTAGAAGACAGGCGGCGCGCAGGATCCTTAAACTCTTTGTATGCCGGAACGTAGATCCACGCGAGACACAGTGGCTTTTTAATTGTTTCTGTAATTCCCGGCATTCAGATATAATCCGGGCATATTGGATGTTTTTTTTTACGACGTGGCTATGCCAAACGTTCCGTGAAAAAGTTTTAACGAATTTAAAAGGTTTCGGCCATTTTATTTTTAATGCAGAAATGGTCGTCGCCTTTATATCTAAAAGGAGAGGAGACTTTGGTAGCATTTCTCTTAGACAATGAGTTGAAATAAGCTGATTTATAGTGCAGTTGCTATTAGTGCTATAGTGCAATTGTAAGTATGCATCATTGGGCACGCCACGATTGCGGCGGTAAGTCCCCTCTTTGAGTAGTGGCTTGAGAGGCGGCATGGCGTCCTCACCTTCCGCCTGACGCAGGTCCTCACCGGACACGGTTGTTTCGGGTGGTTCCTGTTTCGGATAGGGCGGGAGGAAACGCCCGGGTGTTTCCACTGCGAGGATCGCCCTGAGGACACGGTGGAGCACACGGTGGCGCTCTGCCCGGCTTGGGCGGAGCACCGCCGTGTCCTCGTGGAGGCGATCGGCGGCGGCGATCTCTCGCGTCCGGCCCTGGTCCAGGCCATGGTACGGAGCGAGAGTGCATGGGTAGCCGTCACCTCCTTCAGCGAAGCAGTAAAGCTCGCAAAGATGGAGGCGGCGCACGTGAGGGAGAGGCAGTCTAAGCGCCCTCGCGAGCCTAGCCGCCGCAGGATACGGAGACGCCCTGGGCGTCGGGAATCCCAGGCCGATTTCCGGCCACCGTAGGCATGAGCTTGCGGACGGCGAGTAACGGGTGGCTCGTTATCCGGTAAGGACCAAGCCCAAGTCGACGGCGCGTTGTGTTCCACGCGCGCCTCAAAGAGATGTCAGCACAAAATGATGGGGCCCGCAAGGGCCGATGCCTGCCAGAGGTGCGGGTTTGTTCGAAAGAGATACCACAGCCCCTGGCATACGGGCTACTGAGGGAACACAGGTGGGTTTTAGTCAGTAAAAGTCTGACATGCCCTCCTGCTCCACCCAGAGTGGGAGAAGTTATTTGATGATTTCCCAACCAAAAAAAAAAATGTATGCATCATAATAAATGTACTTACCTTTATACAAAAAAACTTTTTTCAAAAAAATAACAACCGACTTCCAAAAAAACACTACAAAGTGCAAAATAACTTTAATTTCGGATGTCGGTGACTTTGGAGGTAGGCATTTTAATTCTTTGTCACCGCCTTCCGAAATTAAAGTTATTTTGCACTTTGTAGTGTTTTTTTGGAAGTCGGTTGTTATTTTTTTGAAAAAAGTTTTTATTTTCCACTTTTTAGTTACCTACCCCACACCAATTCGAAATTTCATCATCCTTGGGGTCAAAACAATGCATATTTATGCGATAGCAGCATTTGCGGTTGATTTGCTGTAATGTTTTGAAGAGTTCCGTTGTCTGTCTCCGAAACGCATCAACAGATGTATATGAAATTTATATGGGACCATTTCGGAATAAACCCCTTTCGAACAAAAAAAGAATTTTGCAAATCGGTCTATATACGACGGAGTTATGCCCGAACATACATAAAAAAAAAAAAAATAAACATGTCGAATTGATAACCTCCTTCTTTTTGAAGTCGGTTAAAAAGAAAGAAATCACTCATAACTTCATGTTCGGTATATGTTTTACTAGCTTCCGCCCGCGGCTTCGCCCGCGCGGAAGTCGGAAATTATCCCGCGGGAACGTACTACCGGGTAAAAAGTTTCCTATGTGTTAATTTAGGTTATAATGTAACCGTGTGCCAAATGTCGTCCACATCCGTTTGGCCGTTTTTGCGTGAAAGAGTAACAAAAATCCATACATACAAACTTTCGCGTTTATAATATTAGTACGGAGTTTAGGACATCGGTGCCGATTCTGTTGTCACAAAATTCTCTAAACTAGACTAAAAATCACCAAAATTTAGTTTATTCCTGTCAAACGACGATTTCCCATTCTGAAATTTACTAAAGTGACACAACTTAACTATATTTTAGTTTGACAGCACTAAGATTGCACTGAATTATTAGTTTGGTGAAAATGGCAATTTTGCTATTCTGTTGTTGTTTATTTCATTATTCTATTTAACCTAAAATTTTGGTTGTCTAACTAAGGGCCAATTTCTCCGATCGTCTCCAAAACTGCGTTCAGTAAAACTGCGTTTAGACTAATTGAGTTTAATAACAAGATTTGATCTCGTTTATGATCGATTGCATTTCACAGAGCAAAACGCCACGTTCGTTGATCGTGTTTACGAAAACCGAGTTAGCGGCATGTAAGAACGGCAACATTGCGGTGCGTTTTGTCCTTTGCACCGAAACATGACATAACTGTTGCAATATTTGTGCAACAATACATATAACGAAACGTTTTCCTCGGTTGTCTAGTCAATTGTCAATTTGGTAAAAAGTGAGGTTATTTTACTATTGTTAGTTTTGCGTGGATATTGTTTCCTGTAGTGTAGTCCATTTTTAAGATTATGGATTTTTCGTTTACGATTCGTCGTCGAACCACAAAATCATCCTCATCTTCTTCAAAAGCCATGACTATACTCTTCTCATTATGATGAGAAATATGTATCTCAAAATATTCGTAATTATGCGATTCAAAACAGGTAATATCACAATAGCTTAGCTTTAACTTCTTTAACACAATATGGCGGAAGCGCGCGGTACGGTATGTCAAGCGGGCAAGCGCATAATCGCGTTTAAAACGTTAAACGGTTAAAATTGGGCGTTTAGTACAGTAACTGCGTTTAGCACCAAACTAGTTTAAAAATTGTTGGTGAAATGCCAAACCAAACCTTAAACTTAGATTAAAACAAAAACGCCGTTTATGTTCAGTTAATCGCGTTTTATTTGATCGGTGAAATTGGCCCTAAATCTGACTATTTTTAATCACGTCGAGGCTGCCGCCCCTGCGCGTCTCTGGCTCTAAGAAAAATCACGGGGTAGGCCAAACAAGTACCACGTTGTGAAGCCAAAACATACCACGTGCGAGTCGCGATTGCCAAATTCGATTTTAGTTGTGTCGAAATTGTTTTTAAATTTAGAGTTTTTTTTTTTTTAAGATCCTCATAGTCAATAGTAAGAAATTTTAGTTATAGTTTAGTTCGGTGCACAACAGAATCGGCACCAATATCGATATTAGAGAACAGACATTTTAAAACTTTTAAATTCAGATTTTGTTCTATCAATTGTTCAAGTTAGTTTCAAGATGCTTGAAAATTTATAAATGGATACAACGTAGGTGCATGAGTTATCAAAAGCAAAACGAAGTTTGGCAGAAAAATTAATAAATTATTATTTCAGTGTAGAACACTTGATAACCTTTTCAATAAATGGAATTATTGTTGTTAAATCTGACATTTACTTAGGATAAACTAAGTAAATGTCAGATTTAACAACAATAATTCGATGTGTTTTTATCAAACAATTCCCTCAGTAATGTTAAGGGCAAAAGTGATAGGTATACTCTCGAACTTTTAGCATTTGGTATTATTTAAAGCTTTGCCCTTTCAGGGGTATTTGAAAGACACACATTGCCCCTATTAAAACTTGTATCTAGATGTATTATTTTAGTGTCGGTTTAAATAATTTATTCTCTTATAGAACACAATTATTTCACTTAAAATATGAGATATTCAAATAAGTCATGCACTTTAAAGGTACACACTGACTCTGTGACTCGACAAAAGAAAAACAGAGTATTAATTAAGTTTTAGGACCTAAATTCTATACAAAAGGTAAATGATTACAAGCAGGCAACTTTTTTTTTGTATTTTTTTTTTCTTGAAGCACCTATAACTTATAATTTTTTGAACACATATTTTTTAAATTTTTCTAAAAATAATCAAATTTTTTGCATTGACTATCGTATCTGGCAATTTGTTCTACAATGCGCTCCTTCGTATAAAATGCTTTTCTTCCCGTATTTGGTTCATAAAGAAGAGCTACTCTGGTCCCTGAAGACGCTAATGAAGGGTGAACTGCCAATTTCCCTGAAGCGCAAACTCAACAACATATGTATCTTGCCTTTTTTTTGGAGAAACGTGGAGAAATGCTCATGCATACCGCGCTACCACGGGGAGATAGCGCAGATATGTGGGACTCTAACCCACTAAAACTCCACGATGTCCATCAGTGCCGCTTGTGGCGGGAACACGGGAACGCGCAAGCCATACGCGAACCCGCCGCCGCTGTCCGTCACCGGACACTCCTCGGAGGGGAATAACCCCCATCACCGGCTCACCAGAACACATGACACGCCGTGAACACCCCGGTGACCAAATAGCATAAGGGCAGCAGACGACCACGTGTATGGTACCCTTGGTCCCCCTGCGACGGGTCAGCAGTGGCCCCGCCGCCTACCTCTTTTCGGCCGCAGGGGATAAGGAGAGTGGCCAACGCTATACCGACACTCCTCCTCCCCTGCGGCCCTACCGCGTCCACCATCAAACGGTGGCGGCCCCGTCCAGGCCACGGAAGGGAAGAGCGCTACTCAGAAGTACCGGCACTCCTCCTCCGCCGCAGTCTGTAACCCTCAGCCGCGATGCCTCCCATACGACATCACGGCCCGCCTCAGGTGCAGTGCACCTCACCGCAACCTACATTTTGGCCACTTCGTCGGCTTGGCAGCAAAAGCCCTGACGAGCGGCCTCACCTCGGGGTTCCTCTTGACCGTCGCTGGGGAAACCACTGAGCCCCCCCGCAACGACAATGCGGGAACCCTTCGGGGGGATATGTATCTTGCCTATCCTAACCTATAATGCTCAGATCTGGGTCTTGAGAGAAAATACATTTCTGTTAGCGTTCACGCCAAACGCTACGCCAAAATGTATGGGAATGACATTACCTGCGGAAAGGTTACGTCGTGTTCTTTCCGCAGGTAATGTCATTCCCATACATTTTGGCGTAGCGTTTGGCGTGAACGCTAACGGAAATGTGTTTTGTCTAGGGCCGCTGGTCACTCACTGAGTCGCAAAAGTTCCACTTTGCAGTTTGCCAAAGAGCTTACGAATCCTATGCTACTTCTTACTAATAATCAGGTCATATTTTTACTAACGTAATCTATTGTTTTTATTTAACTGTACAAATTAATTTTTATTTTCATTTACTGTTAGTGTTGACATATTCTACTCAATATAATGTTTTTTTTTTTTTATAGTAAGTTGTATTGCAAAAAGTAGATAGCTAGCGACCTCGACAATTGATCTATTACATCTAGAATTTTTTAAATTGTATGTTTCGTAACGTTAGTTACGTACCTACATTTGTATCGAATCAAGTTCTTTTAACATAACAGATTTCTTCCCAGCTAAAGCACTAGAAAGTGGTGAAGGGCGGGCGTTTTGGGGGACTGTCTTATGTAATTTTGACGTTCAAAAAGTGCTGACACTAGCCTAGTTTGAATAAATGACGTTTGATTTTCTACGTGAAAGTTTGTATGTTTAGATGTTTTCATATTTAGTTGTTTAAAATGTTTTTTTACTTAATCACACAAAAATGGCTGAATGGATTTGGATGAAATTTCGCACACAGATAGTTTATAGCCTGGATTAACACATGGGATACGCTTTATACAGGTAGGTAGTACGTTCCCATGAAATATTTTTCGTCATCCACGCAGGGGAAGCTGCTGGCAAAAGCCAGTTTATTTATCTGCCTTGTTTGGCAATGAAAATTGGTACCATTGGTAACTAAAATGATTCGTTTTTTAACCGACGAAAAAACGGAGGAGGTTACTCAATTCGACGCATTTTTTTTATTTTTATTTATGACCACGCATAACTTTTTCCAGAATAGTCCGATTTTGATAATTCTTTTTTTATTGGAAAGGGTTTACCCCGAAGTTGGTCCCATATAAATTTTGATGGAAAATTCCAACCCTAAGGGTAAGAAAACAGGGGATGATTGATTGTTTACTCAAATATTTTAATACTGAGTTGTGTATTACAAAAAAAGTAATCAAAAATTAAGCATGTAATAATTAGTAGATTATAGCCACAAAAAATTATAAAATAAAAACTTTTTAATAAAAATTAAACCGCCGAAAAACCGAAAAGTAAAAAATAATAAACCTGCTTTGTCCAACCCCATTAACTAAGTTCGGAAGTCGGTGACTTTGGATATGTATTTAATTATATGTCACCGCCTTCCGAACTTAGTTAATGGGGTTGGACAAAGCAGGTTTATTATTTTTTACTTTTCGGTTTTTGTTTATAGGAACCGAGCAGTAGTATTGTACCTACTACCTACAGACTTTTAATATAATAAGAGATGAGCTAAGGCCTTTTTACCACTGTAGTGCGGCCTACTGTACAAAATGTTACGTACATGTCAAGTCTGATTACCCAAACACGATGTCTAGTTTATGCTTTCTCACGTCCACATCAAAAAATCAACTCAGCCTATCGCAGTCTCCTGCTGGACATAGGCTTCTCCCAAGCTGCGCCACAACACACTATCCTCCGCCTTCCGTATCCTGTCTGTCCCAGCCACCTTTTTAAAGTCTTCATACGGGCAATAAAACATTTTAGTTTCGAATCCTGCAACCTTGAGTACCTAATTTGCGAATCATTTCCGTTTACAAATAGCTCTTCAATCAATCACCTTAACCGTCGTAGTCCACTTTGAACATAAGTTTCTCCAAAACCGCATACTTATTCCATGATTATTAAAGTACTTGGAACAGTCAAGGACATCCGGTTTTTGCCCTAAAACCGTATCGTAAAACCGAGCTATTACTTTCAACTGTACTACGATACGCGATCGCGTGGAATTGCCAACACTTAAAATATTTTAATCAATACTAATATAATACTCAAGCTGTCAGAACACAAGGTCATTTCGACCATAGACGAAGCGGTTTTGTGTTAAAATGGCAACGTAATCGGTGATAATAATAGGGGGGTTATGCGGGCTGTGTGATTGCAGGTAAGAGTACATAGAGTAAGAAAATCAAATAAAACGGTCACTCATGTAACTACTTAACTACTTTCTGGCGCCCAACGTGGGACAATTTCTGGGTAATATGAATTTAACTACAGACATGTTCCAATAGTACCAGACGAAAAAACATAAGGGATAAAAAAGAAAGAAAGAGTAATGAAAGTGTATATAAACAGAGTTCAGATTGTTTATCGTAGGCACCGTTCGTGGCGATATTTTTTTATTTTTAGTTCATATTACCCATAAATTGCCCAGAGTTGGGCGCTAGAAAGTGGCCGCTGATCGGGTCATTGGAGAGGCTTCCCTTGAGGATGAAATTTTAATATTTTCCTCCATACATTTTTCAAAATAACGTAAGCTTGACGTGTACCTATATCATTCTGTCAAGCTGACATTAAGCCCACGTTCGCTCGGACGTACAAATATGGCGACGGTATTTGATGGTGCACTTGTATTTCAACTCTCGACATTGAGCCGAGCGTTCAGAATTTAACAGAATGCTTCCTAGCGCGTCGAAAAAACACACTGTTCGATTTTCAACTGACGGCGCTTCACAGAGCGTTGAAAATTCAGTGCGTGAGAAATACCGCCGCGATATTTTTGCGTCTGTGCGTACATAAATTCTTACACAAACATTAACTAAAGTTAAGAAGTAACACATTCATCTGGCTCTCAAACACGGCTACGTGCTGAGTGAACGTTCATAGAATTCGGCCTTAAAACCCGTACTATAGAATACATACAGGGGTTTCGTTTCTACACATTCTTGTTCTACGGTATTGCCAAGTAAATTATTTCGTTATTGGAGAACTTCCAAGCGGTTTTAGTTCGATATAATTCCGGGGTGTATGGTTTAAATTGTGAATATTCTTTAATAGGTTGCAGTTAGTAAAGTACCATACCTTCAAGGACGGACATGAAATATTCTTTGGCTGAGCTCAACCTGCCTGCACCTAGATTTTCATCGTCGCGAACCGATAGCTGATAGAAAACATTTTATTTTATTTTGTTAATTCATATTATACAACATGTTCTCTACTTATTTCTCAAAATTAGATTTTAAAAATACCTCTAGCAGCCTTTAACTATCAGGTTTATTCAAATTATTCTTTACTAGCTTTTGCCAGCGGCTTCGCTCGCGCGGAACTTTCATCCCCTATTGAACTCGCTTAGTGGTTGAATTTAAAAAAATCCTTCCTTATTCCTTGTCTACATTGTTATGGGAACCTCTGTGCAATTCAGCTTTCTAAGTTCAGGCAGGACTATTTCATTTATTTATATAGACCAATGCACGCAGTCGTGGCCCTATGAGAGCAGTGGTGGCCTAATAATTACGGCTACGACTTAGGAGTCCCATCTTCCCCCCTTAGGGCCCTTATCAATAGAGTATGACCGAACTTTACACCCTGTTCCTCATACCTCGATATATTTATTCGTTGCAGGTTGGTTGGTTACACAGGTGTATAACCAAAGAGTTTTCATTTCCATCAGCGACCCTGGTTTAAAAATCACATCAACTAGCTACTAAATGAAAATGCGAGATTGCAATCCGCTTATCGCGGGGACAAATGTTTTGTTCAGCAATTCGTATTTTCCCCATGTTTCAGCATAATACACGTATAAAAATACTGAAATAATCGCGGGTACAATGTCGCGAACCCATGTTCAACGTACGGGCATGGTCACGTGACCGGCCACAGTAAAATTGAACAATATTGAAAGCACGCCCTTCTCGCCGCACCGTGTGTTGTCAGTAGGATAACCATATTGTGGGCGATTTATTTTACTAAGGAAACAAACAATTGTACAGTTTTTGTAACAGTAAAGTACGAAATTCTAAAGAAGCATTACTGATATTAGGTTAATATTAGTTTTACGTAATATTTGCACACCTGTTAAGGTAAGATATGGTATAAATAACTATCACTATATGTATCACAGATATATGAGCAGTGGTGGCGACTTCAGACGCCAGATTATAGAGAGAGAGAGAGACTACCTGTTCTCAAACCGGCAAAGCAAAATATTGTGAGGAAACCGGCATGTCCTACATCCTAAACATTCAGAAGCATGTGACATCTACCAACCCGCGCTGGGCCCGCGTATTACGCCGTGTTGGATTACTTCCCACTCCCTCTCACCAAGAGGAAGCCTCCTTCTCAGCAGTGAGAACATTAAAGGCTAATTATGCTTATGTTTTTCACCACATGTATTACCCATTTTCAAGAAAATAAATGATTTGACCTGAAAAAACACGAAACGCGTTGATGTGACGCATATTCTCCCCTAACTTGTACTTCAAATAAAAAGTATTGTCTTTCCTTCTTTCTAAAATAAATATTATTTGCTACTTACACTAAAAGGCCTAAACCACTACCAGCATCAACATCACTTAACTTTAAGCAATCAACAACGGTTAAAAAAAATGTAAAACGACGTAAGGCAAATAATACGTATATTTAAACAAAACGGTAACAAAAACAAATTGTAAAAATTTAATAGGTAACACAAATTAACTTTACATCAAGCCTATTTCACATAGAATTAGGCAGAAATTTCCCGCGAGGCAGCTTACACTCACGTTTTGCCAATTTAAAATATAGCCTCAAATAATGGTGGTAATATAGGCACCGTTTTTTATACCCCACCCCAGTGCTTTTCAGTTTTGGCTGTCTCCGTACCTTAGTAGGAACTAGGCAGGTACACCGGGAAAGAAAATTGAGATACACAGACTCGTTTGTGTATGAGAAGATGCTTTAGTTCTTCAGTGTGATAATAACTGGCTCATGTTTATAAAGTTGAAGGGAAGCCACGGACATGAAAGATAACATTATTAATCGATTTGCATGAATTTACTCACCCGAAACGGCGAATCGGAACTCTTAATTATTATTTTGTTCTCCACGGACTCGTACGAAGTTATTTAATTTGTGGGCAAATCTACAACTCTAGAAACACGTATTATTATAGTACATAAAATAATATGTTATTTTAAGATGCCCATTCGTCCGAATCGCGCGAGTAAGTCCGTGCGAATTGCCTTATAGCTGGGTTAGCGACTCCTTTGTCACTGATTTTGAAACAAGCTGTGATTAACTTACTTATTTGATTATAATTTTATAACCTCACACAGTCGGCGTTCAGCAAGATTAATTTCGTATAAATGTAATATTATAAATGCACTATAAACTCCAAAATATTTTTTCGACGGTTTCTCATAACATACAGTATACCAGTTATCACTAAGTGGAATGTCCAATTATTATTAAATTCTTGGCAACCCTAACTCCTTGTGTTGGTACGAATATAATTTAAATTAATTGTAGTATAAGTACCAGAATTTGCGGTAGTAAGTAATACTTCTGCCTCTTTATGGTTGGGACTGGGACTTTGGGGCACTGCATTGTTTTAACAACCGGTCGAATGCGTGCTGCGTGAAGGTGTGTGGTCGCTTGAAAGATCATGCCAATTTGATCAAACTGTTTGAACCAGCCTGTTTGATCAAATTACCGTCTATGGCGGCCATTAGAGGAGAACACTGAGAACCGTGTGGTGCCGGACGTAAAGAATAGCATCATCCCATCTCTTCCCGTGGGTGTCGTAGGAGGCGACTAAGGGACTTGCTAGAGAATGGGCAGCAGCGTTCTCTATGCATTTTACCACCATACTGCGATCGCCAACCCGCCTGCCAAGCGTGGCGATTGTGGCAAAGCCCCCCTTTTGGGGGAGGCTTAATGTCCACCAGTGGACGTATTTTGGCTGAAATGATAATGATGACTGTTAAGCTTTGTTAGTCCGCGTCCACATGGACGTAAAAATATTGCAGCGAGATCTTTTCTCCGCCCTCGATCTTCAACGCACTACTAAGCGCAAGAGTTGATGATCTAAAAGTATTTTTTCGACGCCTTGGGATGCACTCTGCTGGATTTTTAATGCTCGGTTTAACGCTAAGAGTCGAAAATTCAGTGCGCGAATCCCGCCGTGATTATTTTATGTCCGTGTGATGACTGTAATATTTAAAAGATTATTGATCTTCCTTATGTAAAGAGGCCAGCACATCAAGGTACCTCAATCTGTCAAATTTCTTTGATAGTTTTTCAACTTTATCACAAAGGAATAAGGTTTATGTTCAATTGGGAAAATTTGACAGTTTGGGATAGCTTGACCTGCTGGCGACTGTACATAACGAAATCTGCAATCTATTTGTCCCAGACAATAACTGTCGTGGCAGAAAACACCGCATACTGGCTGTTCCAACTTGCCGTACTGTTGCACACTCCAAGTCACCTATTCCTCGGACATTAACCGCTATTAACGCTCTCCTGAACTCGGATACAAATCTCGATATTTTTGTGAATAAATGGAAGATGACGCTGTCAGAATGTACAATTCAACAAAAAAACAATTTCGTGAGAAGAATGCATGACTTTTAAATTAGCTTTGGCTTAGTTCTATTTAAAATGCTTATATGAAGGTGGGTTTACTCTTAGAGGAAAATAACCACTGAACAAGCTGGCTTTAAATGTAACCATGAATTCAGGATATCATTCTAGACCCCCTAGCTAGGGGTTCTAGAATGATATGCTGAACTCATGGTTACAATTTGCGCACTGGATAAAAACTTACCCTGTATGTACGTCTATTTTACGGTTAACTTTGATTCCGCAATTTAGGCTAATTTAATATGACGAAGGATGAAAGAAAATAGAGATTGTTCATATGTGGCGATATAGATATCACCACATTGCTAATGACTCACAAGGCGAATGAGCAAGCTTTTTAGAATTAGCCTTCTCGTTTATATTTGCCACGAGTAACGATACTAAGGTAAGTACAGACGCCAGCACATCAAACTACGCCAATCTGTCAAATTTCTTTGATAGATTTTCAACTTTATTCCATAAGCATAGGGTACATGTTCAATTGGGAAAATTTGACAGTTTGGGGTAGCTTGATGTACTGGCGTCTGTATGATGCACGCCGACCATGATGGAATGGGCTGTTTGCTACGGACTCTACCGATTGGTTTGTACCAAGGCATGACTTATTCTTTTAAGTACATGCTGAAACAAAATTAAAAAATAAACACGTCAAGACCTGTACTCATCATCATCATCATCATATCAGCCGAAAAAGTCCACTGCTGGACATAAGTCTTCCCAAAAGGGGGGAATTCGTCTTAATCGCCACTCTTGGCAGGTGGGTTGGCTATCGCAGTATGGTGGTCAAATACATAGAGAACGCTGCTGCTCATTCTCTAGTAAGTCCCTTAGTCGCCTTCTACGACACCCACGGGAAGAAATGGGATGGTGCTATTCTTTTACTTCCGGCACCACACGGAAGCTGTACTAGAATGAAAGATGTTGAAAAGTACTTACATATCTTTTCAAATTATACAGGGGGTTTTGAAAATTAAATGTCCGATAAATCCGCAATGTTCATAGCGACCCTACAGCCATGTGGGACTTGCGCGATAGTGATCTATGCAAATTTGAGTTTAGATGCAAATGGGACCACTATAGCATCACACGTTTCAAACTCTATTTTTGTTTGTTTTTCTATACACAGCCATTTTATTTTTAACTTTGTTTAATTTTTATTATTGACTGTAGGTTTGCATTTTTATTTTGTGGAAAAATATAAATATTGGAATTAACATTTCAGTTTGAGTGAACAAATCAGAATTGGAGCTCAGCCCCTATCCTAATTTATTTGGAGCCGGCGCAGCATATCTTCTTCTTCTATACTTTTGTATTACCTACTCGTCATCTCAGTTGTACCCTCTTGCGATCCATAACTAGCATTTTTGACACAGTCACATCACATCGTCACATTGTTTGTTTGGTCTTTTCCTATTGATAACTAACTTGAAAATATGAAATCCAAAAACCAAAATAAATAAGAGTGCCCCGTTCCGTCTATTTTCATGGGCATGATTGAATAGCTTGTTGTTTCATCCAACGCAGTGCAAGCGAGTGAGAAAGATAACATCGAATAAAAATTGGCGCTCGGTGATTTCGTGGGACGGGAATACGTGTTTTCAAAAAACTCTTACAAGTGGAAAAAGTTTCTGTATTTCCTTTCTTAATGCCTGAGTACATGATGAACGGCCAAAGTTCAGATAAAACGTGTGCATCAAAGGTTATTTTCAGATGTGTTTGATTTTTTTTTCTGAAAAAAGTTTTTTTTTACGTAGAAACCTAGATTTAAACCACAAATACCTGTGTGGTCAAATAATCTGGAGGAAAATTTATTAAAACGCCATTATAACGTGCGAACGTTTATAATGTCATTTCAAATGCTGCCATCAACAGTATCGACAATCGAGACTTACATAATACGCTACAACACTAATTAGGTACGTCATTGCACTTTATCATTAAAAATCAAATAATGATCATTTAACTGTGTGCCAATCTGCCAGTGCGCGGTGCTAAAAATATCAGTCCTTTTTTTGACGTAAAAGTAATTAACAAATATGATTGATTGGCGATTTAAATGATTTTAATTTGCAATTACTTTTTTTGCCTGTTATCTTCAAACTTGAGTAGATTGGTTTTTGTGAACCGTAAATTAAAATTAGGTTTAAGTATTTACTGTTAAAATATAATAGTTAATTTGAAACAACGACAATTTAGAAAGTAAATTTCATACACGATGTGTTTACCGTGGAGTTTCTAATGATTTTGATGATTTAATTATTGTTTTTTTATGTATTTATTGTTAGCCTATATGGCGGGATACACCACTGCTGGCAAAATGCCTCCCCATTTTCTTTCTAAACCTCCCTGTCTTGTGCGTTCTCTGGCCATGTTGGCCCTGCAACTCTTATCAGATCGTTACACCACCTTCGCAGTAGCGTACCTCGATAGTGATGTCCTTCCTCGGGCGTCCAGCAAATGATGATCTTTGCCCGTCTCAGCAAGTCCAGACCAGCAAGTGTTAGATCACTGGTTACAATAAGTTCCACGTATAACGGGTAATTATTATATTTCAGTGCAAATACAATACTTTCACACTTCTACTTAACTCTTTGAACTACCTAGAAGGCGCGAATAACCTTTTTTTAATCTTCTTAATCAAGTAAATGCGAGTAATATTTATAAATGCGTACAGTACATTTCTATAACTGTTTACAATAATTTTATTATTTAGTGTAATCTGAATATAAATCTTCATTAATGTTCCCAGCAGCAGTGTTTAAAATACCTAAAGGAATCCATAACAAATCAACATATATTTTTATAAAAAAGAAGAGGAGGAGGTATAATTTTACACAAGCGTTTTAAAACAAGTCTTCAGGTTCGTCTTTCAATTAATAGATCTTTCATTAAGAGTCCAATAAGTCCCTCAACACTTGCTGTGCTCAGATCTTGGGGCATTTCTGGAGGTAAAATTCACGTCATGGGTCCATCACTCTGGACAGTTATCGTAACTTATTTTCAAGCTTTTCAGGCCTCTTGGAACCTTTTTTTTTTTTTTTGGTTGGGAAATCATCAAATAACTTTTCCCGCTCTGGGTGGAGCAGGAGGGCGTGTCAGACTTTTACTGACTAAAACCCACCCGTGTTCCTTCAGTAGCCCTTAAGCCAGGGGCTGTGGTATCTCTTTCAAACGAACCCGCACCCCTGACAGGCATCGGCCCTTGCAGGCCCCATCATTTTTGTGCTGACATCTCTTTGAGGCGCGCGTGGAACACAACGCGCCGTCGACTTGGGCTTGGTCCTTACCGGACAGCGAGCTACCCATTACTCGCCGTCCGCAAGCCCATGCCTACGGTGGCCGGAAATCGGCCTGGGATTCCCGACGCCCAGGGCGTCTCCGTATCCTGCGGCGGCTAGGGTCGCGAGGGCGCATATGCTGCCTCTCCCTCACGTGCGCCACCTCCCTCTTCGCGAGCATTACTGCTTCGCTGAAGGAGGTGATGGCTCCCCATGCCCTCTAATTACTACTATACTCTCTCAGATTGACTCCATAAATATGTTTCTGCAAAAATAGTATCTTGTATCTGTATCATATCCCGTAGGTATATGTCTCTTTTTATCACAATCTGCCTAAACCTTTTCCCACCTATGCTGAGATCGGGTTCCAGTCTTGCCGGTTGCACCTGAATATACGTATTTTACTTAGAGCTGACTATCTGACCTCCACAGTCCACGATACTCCTTGGTAAGACTGTCGGGCTTTAACGATGCTGCCCTTTCAACTGCACCAAAGCAATGCATAAAAATCCATACAGAACACATAAAACATAACACAAATACAAAATATCGATCAATATTTCAGTCGCAATGACCCACATAGGGGGAGATGAGGCGAAAACAAGCCGACGGTGGCCAAATGCAATGACTCCTGCCTTTGGTCGTCACGCGATCCATCGCGTCGCAAGCTTACCGCCAGGTATTTGTCGGTATATGAAATATTTAGACATGGCAGTGGGTGAAATAAAAGAAGTCTAGAAGGTTCGGCCACTCTTCTAGTGTTGACATTCAGATAATTCTTACTTTCATTTCAAAATAGAGATTTGGGTCCTACATTACGAGATTTGCTAGAGGACCCCCACCGATTATAGCGACCTGATTGAAAATAAAATTAAACAATCTATTTCTAAATATCTTCTAATAAAGTAAAGAATTTAATTTAGTCTTTCTTTGCAATAATATTTAACATAGATTACCAAATAACTATATTATACCATCAAGAGACTGACTTCAATTCCAGATTTGCGATTTTCCAAATGTAAAGTAGACCACTTAAAATCCACTATTAAAAAACAAATACCTACTCCAAAAGCCAATTCTAAAACAAACAAAGTTCACAATAGCAGTTCCTTCGTCGCTATAACGACGGACAACCCCACTGTTTACGAGCCGAAGTCTGCACGAGAAACAGTAACGCACCACCTTCGAGCACGAACACCCACCGATACCGGTTATACACCACCAGTAATAAAATCGAAACAAAACTAAACGTAACTATCGAAAACTAAACAGAAACGTGACCAAAAATAACCGTCAATTATAAAAAATTCAAATATCGAAATGAACGTCCATTTTAATGAATTCGAACATCGGTTTATAAAATAAAATGCAATCCAAATTCAAATATTCTGTGCTGCCAGGTTCTGTAAAATAAATTGTTCAAAGTCAAATTTAAAAAAAATGATTCGTTTATTAGTGTTGCTACTGCAAATGACATTAGTTTTATCGGCGAGGGAACCGCGCCAAATAACTTTAGCGAATCAAGGGACGATTTCAGGAATGTATATTACGAGATTCCGAACAAAAAGAATAGCGGCATACGTCGGAATACCGTACGCCCAGCCGCCAATTGAGTTCAGAAGGTTTTTACCCCCCGAGTATACGGATTTACCTCAGTGGGAAGGAGTGAAGAATGCGACGATATATGCCCCGGACTGTATGCAAAGTGACCCAAAAAAGGAGGATGTGCAAAACCCCTTGAAGAAACATGATGATTTGTTTATGAAGTTGCTCGAATCACAAATGGAAGATAAGAAGAAAAGAGAGTATTCAGAGGACTGTCTCTTTTTGAACGTGTATGTGCCTGATGGTAAGTTGGACCTACTAAGTATTAATCTTGTAGATACTGTATTCCTAACATTTGAATACAATATTTGGCCTTCCGGGCCATGTTTACTTATCGTGAATTGCATGAATTTCATAAATGTTTGAGCCAAAATTTAGAAGGTATGCAACCCCATTGCCAAGGTATTTCGTATGTTTCGGTTACCTATTTGTTTTCATTTCACGACATATTCATTATCATAAAGAAATATTGTTATAGCTGTGATATTGGCCTTATAAAATAAAACCCCAGACATTTAAATGAAAAATGGTGTCTTATTCTTTATATAATTCTTCGAAATTTTGAATTACGTACATTTAAATTCCCTCCAAAAATTAAGCATGCCATTTAACTTTCAGTGTCGCCATAAATAAAAATATAACGTTCTCTCGACAAATTCCCGTCTTCAATCCCCTCTTTAGACAAGAGCTGTGACAAATTATATTTCATCGATCATTTCGACGTTTACGTTTTCGCGATACGAATGTCTTGCAGACGATTGTCGTACTAGGAAATGGTCTCTTCAGCTTAGCTTATTTGAAATATCCTTGGCGTCGCCGTCGGCCAGACTAAGCTACTTCATTTATTTTGTCGCGATATATTCGAAGTATTGCTTCAAAATGTCGCGGTGGCTTGAAGGTTTATTGACCCGTTTCTTGGTACTGTGAGAAACAAAGTCACATTGGTATTTAGCCTGAGAAACAAAGTCCCATTGGTATTTAGCCTCTGAAACTTTAACATGTTGTTTCTAAGTTAATCATAATCATTTATTTGTCAGAATATGGTACATTATGAATATGGTCTTAAGATTAGTAAATGATATCATTACATTCTGCCAAGTATGGCGTACAAATATTAGTTACGTACAGAGGCCAGCACACCAATCTGTCAAATTTCTTTGATAGATTTCAACTTTATTGCAAAACGAATAAGAGGGGTAATTCTCGTAATTTTAAGAACGTTCACAGTCTGATCTCAGTGTCAATCTGTCAAAAATACCTCGAGTTTCCATACATTTTTGACAAGTTTTTGACGTTTGCTTGTCGCCGAGATGACACTGCGACTAGATTTAATTACGAGAATTGGCCACAAGATTTATGTTCAATTGGGAATATTTGACAGTTTGGGGTAGTTTGATGTGCTGGCGTCTGTACCTACATTTATAACAGGATAAAAATTAGTAAGTTAGTATTTAAATTACCTATTTATTTCAATCAATAATGAAAATACAAACCTAACGAAACTTTTTAACTGGCATCCCTCAAATTGTAAATTGAATTCGTAATTTTGATTAATTACTAATGAATATTGCGATATGAGGTAGGTATTTCAATGAAAAATAATATCATGAGCTACTTAACATACAATAACGTTCCCACTGCTGGGACACAGGCGTCATTTCGGTGAGAGAGAGTAGGCTGTAATCGGCCACGCGGGCCCAGTGCAGATTTGTGGACGTCACAAATATGAGTGTGTGTTTGTGTATCATAAACGAATCTTGGACAACATTGAATTACAGTTACATAAACTTTCGTGGGTATCTACCTAATTTATGAAATGTCTACCTAAGTAGTGATCGAAATTCGATCATTCTAAGTATGACACACAGGCTTTTATCTTGTAATCCCTAGTAATATTATGAATGCGAAAGTAATTCTGTCTGTCTTTTACGCTTTCACGCTTAAACCGCTGAACGATGATCATAAAATTTGGCAGAGATATAGCCTTGGATATGGAGAAGGACATATGCCACTTTTCTACGCGATAACCGCCATCCACGCGGGCGGAGCGGCTGGCAAAGGTAGTAAAATAATCAAAAGCCAAATTAGGCTGAGAATCAGCCCTTTTTGAAGGTCAAAATACATAAGACAGTCCCCCAAAACGCTTCACCACTTCCTAGTGCTTTAGCTAGGAAGAAGTCGTGCAACAAACTCCTCAGCAGCACAGCTGTCTGGTTAGTTAGATAGACTTGATTCTATACAAAGATAGGCAAAGTAGTCAACATTAAGAGACACAGAAATTAAATAATTTGTCATAATATGTTTGTATTTGTTATACGTGCATAATTAAATTGAAGGCACAGATGAGCGCTGGTTATTCTCTCGTGCGTCATTTCTATGTTATAATCGTTTGTCTAATATCAGCTTTAAGGCGGCCAGGGACAAGCGCGACGTTACTATAGTAGATCAATTTCCTCGAAATGTTCATAGAGTTTGTTCTATTAGGGTCATGTCGCGCCTTTCTACGGGAGCCTTTATATACCTATTTCTGGTGGTTACTATTCAAAATAATATCCAGATGCACTAAACATTTTCCATTTTCCAAACACATTGAGTACCTAAGTATATACTTGCAATATTGTGGTTGACTACTAAAAATGTCGTATACAACCTGCTTACATCTAAAAACGTTATTTACGAAAAAAAAGGCATAAAAAGTCCTTCATTAACCCAGTTTGGGGATCCGCCAGTTCCCCCTACGATCTGATAAGGGTTCATTCGAAGCCACGTGTGGTAGGCGCCATTCTGCCCCACAATTGGCTTGAGTACGATTTATTTTAGATTTTTCCGGCTGTAAATCACATAAGGCTGTCAGTAAAGAAAGTTTTTATTGGGTAATTTATTTCTCATTTATATTAACCTTCATTAACTCGGTAAAAAACCAGTTACAGTAATTAAAAACAGATACACATAGGTACAAATAAAACATAAAAATTATAAAGTTCAGGTTAAAACATAACAAACGAGTAATTAATCATCATTAGCCTAGCCTTTTCTCAACTATGTAGTACGTCGGGGGTCAGCTACAACTCTTACAGGATGCTTTAAATGCTGAATACCAGTACTTTACATGGACTTTCACAGTACTTTCGCAACAGTACGTCTGATGTTTTAATAAAATCTTCAATTCATCCACAAATAGACCGTTGTAGTCGTCGTTCTTGTAATAGCTACCTACCAAATTATATGGATACTGTACTTAATGAAGGTGCCAGACATTATTTTTAACTTGTTTACGGTTGATTATAAATAAGCGAAATAATATTATTTATAAACCCCTACCTACTAACCCTATCTACCTAATCACAGCCACACGGGTCGATCATCCCCCCCAGTGGGTTCCCGCATTGTCGTTGTGGGGCCGTGGTTTCCCAGCCACGGTGAAGCGAAGAGGAACCCCAACCTGGGGCCGCTCGTCAGGGCTTTTGCCTTCAAGCCGACGACGTAGCGTCCACAAAGTAGGTTGCGGTGAGTTGCACCGCAACGTAGGCGGGCCGCGATGTCGAATGGGAGGCAACGCAGCTGAGAGTTACAGGCTGCTGCGGAGGAGGAGTGCCGGTACTTCTGAGTAGCGCTCTTCCCTTCCGTGGCCTGGACGGGGCCGCCACCGTTTGATGGCGGATGCGGTGGGGCTGCAGGGGAGGAGGAGTGTCGGTATAGCGTTGGCCGCTCTCCCTATCCCCTGCGGCCGAAAAATTGTAGGCGGGATGGCGCGTTGTGTACCGCGCGCGCCACCAGAGATGCCAGCACCAACTTGTGGGGTCCGCAAGGGCCGATGCCTGCCAGGGGTGCGGTTTGTTCGAAAGAGATACCGGCGGCAACTGACGGAAAACGGGTGGGTTTTAGTCAGTAAAAGTCTGACACTGCTCCACCCAGAGAGGGAGAAGTCATTTGATGATTTCCCAACCTCAACAAAAAAAAAACGGGTCGATCATTCAGGTTATGTTACGATTGCTGCGGTTGATCCGTGGATAACCATCTTTACACACCAAGAGCCCTCTGTGTCTGGGATAGAAAGTTATGCCGTTGGTCGCAAGGGATATCGTATGGAGGTCAGATAGACAGTCGGTCCATGACAAATACTGGTATTAAGTTGCTTTCGGTTAGACTGGAAGCCGACCTCAACATAGTTATAAAACAAAAGTTTTATTTTTTTTAAACATGCCTTTATTTAAATAGGCTAAAAAGAATCGTATTGACTTAGATACGAGTATGGAGTAGTTTTTCGAGTTATTTCAGCAAGCCCTTTCACTTGATAACCAAATTGTAGGAGTGCATTAAAAAATTATAGTCCGCTATCTTAGGTGTTCCGCCATGTTGGATTTAGAATAACGTCACATAGCTAACCATGCATTGTCATTTAAACTAAACGTTTGTACAAAATTTCAGCAGAATCGGTTAAAGAAATCTGCTTCAAAATTGAGATGCGAGATTTCACCCGAACAAACATAGTTCCATACATACATTGCAAGTTAAATAAGAAAGAAAGAAAAAATGTTTATTCTGCACCAACAAAACGCACCTTACAAAAATTAAATAAATACAAGCTTTTCAAAAGTTAAGCAGATGTTGATCATCATCTGTATAAACAACAATACTACGATAAAAATATTTACATATTTTGTTAAAATCTTCCTTTGTTCTAAAATAAGGAGCTTAGATTCTTTTTCTTTTTAATACCACTTTATAGTAACGTTTTTTTTTTTTTTTAAATAACCCAAGACATTAATCTTCATTGAAACTTATTCAAACAAGAATTTCATTACGATCTGCAAATTAATTGTGCTAGGTTTCTGAAAAATCTACGAAATAAGGCTTTCAAAGGAAATAAATCAACTTGGTACCTAGAGTTTTTCTCTTCGAATGATAATCGTTTCAGCAATTTATTAAGATTTTTATTTGAATTCACAAATAACTGTACTTCCATTCTCTTTTCCATTTATATTCCTCGTAACAAGTTCTTCGGTAAATTGGAAGCAATTTTTCATTCCACTGAAACTGAAATAAAATACTTCAGTGGTTTTTATCTCACCTTTTCGTTTTTCAACACCACAACACTTCAATGGTCATCAAAATTACGATTCAGGAAAGGCAAAATAATATTTTCCGACCTTTTTCGTAATTCCAGTAAAGATAGGAATGTACTTCGATACTGTTTGAATTGGTACTGTTGGAAATCGAACCTAACACACGAACTTGCGCGCGATCTGCACGTGCAGGCGTCGTGATCAACACGACATCATCGGCACGGTGCGGCGCGGTGGCAACATGGCTCGGCCCGATGAGCACTCGTTTCCACGGAGTGCACTGCGAGCGTCGGACGAATCTCCTCGCTCATTTCACTATAGATTGTTTGTCTGAAAGATTCCTATTGTTATAAGCACGGCATTCAATCATTGCCTACAGTCCACTCTTATAATTGCTCCCCACGATAACATTGGTCCTTCGAGCCGGATCTGAACCAGCGATCTATAGACCAAAATCAAAATTCAACAAGTAGGTTCTATTCCAAAAACAATCAAATCTGTGTTACATAACTAGTTAATAACTTGGTAGAACTTAATAATGTTTTATCTTCTTTCTATCGCACGTGGTGATGCCAATCATCAACATCAACATCATTTAAAGATGCACATAGTCAAACGCCCGGGTGTTTCCACTGCGAAGATCGCCCTGAGGACACGGTGGAGCACACGGTGGCGGTCTGCCCTGCTTGGGCGGAGCACCGCCGTGTCCTCGTGGAGGCGATCGGCGGCGGCGATCTCTCGCGTCCGGCCCTGGTCCAGGCCATGGTACGGAGCGAGAGGGCATGGGGAGCCGTCACCTCCTTCAGCGAAGCAGTGATGCTCGCGAAGAGGGAGGCGGCGCACGTGAGGGAGAGGCAGCATATGCGCCCTCGCGACCCCAGCCGCCGCAGGATACGGAGACGCCCTGGGCGTCGGGAATCCCAGGCCGATTTCCGGCCACCGTAGGCATGGGCTTGCGGACGGCGAGTAATGGGTAGCTCGCTGTCCGGTAAGGACCAAGCCCAAGTCGACGGCGCGTTGTGTTCCACGCGCGCCTCAAAGAGATGTCAGCACAAAAAATGATGGGGCCCGCAAGGGCCGATGCCTGCCAGGGGTGCGGGTTTGTTCGAAAGAGACACCACAGCCCCTGGCTTAAGGGCTACTGAAGGAACACGGGTGGGTTTTAGTCAGTAAAAGTCTGACACGCCCTCCTGCTCCACCCAGAGCGGGAGAAGTTATTTGATAATTTCCCACCCAAAAAAAAAAAAAAAAAAAAAAAAAAGATGCACATAGTCCCCTTCATTTATAAGCGTTGCTTAAGGTTCAGTAATGATTAGCGACTATTTAACCATACATTTTTAACATTTAAACATCTCTTAACTTAAACATTCATAAATAAATCCTAGTACCTATCATAATACTTTTTCTTTGATTTGTAATTGTATGATTAAAATAAAATCCAGTGTAATTAATTTAACGCATGTGCTTTTTACGTTGCAAACTATAGAGCAGTCAGAAATGTACGATTTTTCAGAATCCCAGCAAATGCCCTTTTCTTTTGAATTTAAATTTCGCAAATAAATAAATGAGAGAAACATTGTGTTTCAAAAAATAGTTTTTTTTTTTCTGTCAACAAATTCACAATAATTAGTGTTCTTTATATATTTTTATTTTATTTTATTTAATGTCCCGAGCATTGAGAACATTATCTGATATGGTGGTATTCGTGGAACATAAATTATCGGATAGAGTTCAACTTTTTTCTGCCTTCAGATATTAAAAACAATAGGTCTCTTTATTTAACCTTATAGGTATATAAAAGGTAGGCACGTCAGACTTTTCGGGGATTAGAGGCATGATATTAAGTTGCGTCTATTTCTGTTGAGCTTTTTACAGACAAAACATATTAACCTTTAAAATAGAAATTGTCAAAAAAAACTAATTCATATTCAAATAACGTGCTAGCTTTCCACGCGTACGAAAACTAATCAAAACTAAGGATTGTGTTGTCGAAATAAATTGGAAAACACTTTGTTTGCCTCACAACACAGACGCTTGTGTATAAGGGATGCTACAGACTTGGACAACAAAGCCGACCCGAAGCAATTACAACCTACATTTTTATTTTTATTTCTTTCGGCTCGTGGTGGCAAACTCCGTTCGACATATATCCTCGCTGAATCATGTTCGGCTCGGCACAATTCAAGCTATAGGCCGACCGTCTAACTGAGTCCTCGCCTGCGCGGTACAGGGGTGCGGGGGTATGACAACCAAGGGGACTTACAGCTACACTCAGAGACGCCTAACGGTTACTTAAGAGGCTCCTTAGTAAGAATTAAAAATAGTTCACTCCCAGAGTCAGTTAACGGTTCGTTAGTGGCCCTTAGTGACAGTTAAAGTTAAGTACAGCAAGACCTTTACTTAACTTGTTAATTATTGATTTTGAAATTTAAGATTGTGGTTATTTTTTTATTTTTACCAGTGAATTAGCTTTTGCATTTATTTAAAAGCAATAATATCTGATTTAGCAGACTGTATTGAGTTTGTGGACTATCCCAGAAGATGTAGAGAAGTAGGATCAAAGCGGTATTTATGAGATTATTCTGATCCCTTTACTAAATACCTACTCTATTCAAGAATTCCATGCACCATATAGATTTAAATTTAGATATACATTGTTGATGTAGCACAAATGAATGAAAACTCCAACAGCAATGGTTTTACAGTGCGACAAGCCTTGGTTGAAAAGTTTTTTACTTAAAATTGATACCTAAATAAATAAAAATGCACAAATTAATCAAATAATTATACTTTTATTTTGTTTCACCAAAAAGCGTCAAATCAGGATGACTGTTTTCCAATTTTTTTTTTAATTCTTCTAATTCTGTTTTAGCTTTTGCTAACAATGTTTTGTTTCTATCTTCCTCCAATAATGCAGTTTTTTTTCGTACTCACTAGGTTGTTGTTTATTTGAAATCTATAGAAACACATCTGGTGCGGATATGAATACCTGCACAAACTATTATTCCAAACTGTCAAAAATATTAAAGAACTAAAAGGGAATGCAAATATTTTTATCAATAGGCTCCAACAAAGATCTTCGTTCATACTAATAACAAAACATTACGGAAATAATTAAATAATTCATTCTATTACAACGCTCGGCAATAAACAAATACCAAAACTTCCCGAGTTGCCGTGAGGTCCATAACATCTGGCTACTTTCTAAAATGCTAACTATACAAATGGCACCTATTTCTTTCCCAAGATCTTAAATAACACGTGCCTAGAACATAGTAGTAAAGTATCTTTCTCGCCCGGCGAATGAAACAAAAACATAAATTATTATTCCCTGTTTTGACATTGACAATTGGTTGCCATAGCAAAAAAGTCGCAATCGCTTTAACTTATATAGTGAAAATAATTGTTTCGCTTTGTATTTTAGTGAAAAAATACATTTAGAGAACTGATTATCATTTATATTACTACAAATAATAGTTTTCAACGTGTTTATATAAACTTTTTTGTGGTTTATTATCAACTGTTTTTAAATGTGGCTACACCAAGGCTTTATCGATATGAAATCGATAAGACGATTTGGAGATGCTTCGCCCTACGGTTACTTAAACCTGTCGTTTGCTAACGAACCCTTAAATTGTGTCTCTGGGATACACCGTTGATTAATTTATTTAAGGCTACTTAGTTAAGTAATCGTTAGGACTAATTTAATGTACCTTTCTGAGTGTGGCTGTAAGATAGGTGCGGGCGGTGGGGGCGCTTGTATCTTACTAAGCGCCCCCGTACCCGCGCAGGCGAGGACTCAGTTAGACGTTCGGCCTTTAGGCCTGTTACTGACCATAATAATATCTACATAATATATTCGACTTTGCTACCCGGCTGTGCCGAATCATGTCAACTCGAACAAGTGTGCAGCTACCCTAACGTCGAGTATCTTTGTACCCTTTTCTTTAGTCTGAACAATACTCAATTAATGGAATAAATAAGCTTTTAGGACCGCTAGGTACTATTTGCCGTCATCTAGACATAGGTACATACATTTCAATAAATAAAATTGAAGTGTCTGTTTGTTATTACAAAATAACAGGTCTTTTACTTAAGGTGAATCTAGTCCACATTTTTTCCATACAAACTTCGGGAGGGTTTTATTACTCCACTGATAGACAATGTACATCAAAAATCAAACTCGGTATGGTTTTGGCTCATTATTAATATTGTCTGTACGGAAACAAAGTACTAAATTATAAAGCCATTAAAAAGTTATGAGCCAACAAAGATTAGTTTTTCTTGCTAATTTAACCTAACTTTGGGCGTGTTTAGTAATAAGAGTATAGTAAAAGAACTGTGAAATCTCCAAAACCATGTCGGTACCGACAAAGTTCAGTTATCGAAAAGTTCAATAAACTTTATTGGTTACTGATATATGCAGTGGTTTTTCCACCAGTGCCAGTTCGAGCCAGCGACTAGGTCCCCCTTAATGCATAGATATGAAAGTATATACGGTAATTATCAAGAAAACATTTAATTATTTTATTTTGGCTGTCCGTCATTCTGATTGTTCCGGCTTATCTCCGAAACGACTGGGTCAATTTCGATGAGACTTTAACTGGCTGATAGCTGATGTTATAAGGAGTAATATTATCAATTTATATCAAATTTTTCGTATCTTAGGTTTTAGAAAACTCCGTACCTACATTAAAATAATGGCAAGACGCTGCTTGTCGATATCGATTCAGTTACCTATGAAGAAAAAAAACGTAAATTGAACCATTAATTTAGAACAAACCCTTTAAAGCTTTTAAAGCTTTGTTCTAAATTCAAAAAAAATCTGCTTCAGCAAATTAGCGATATGATAATTATTTCCAGAAAACATAATGCAGTATTTTTGTAGACACTTAGGTACCTACACAAGTCAAAAATAAATCAAATACGTATGACAGTCGTATGTCGTACCGAAATACGAAATAATTTATGCGTGGATTATTCAAATATGTAATACAAATTTGACAGGGCTGTGCCGCAATTAGAATGTCTTAATTTATTCTGCGACATACATAATTAAAACGCGCATATTTCACTGTACAGGTAATGTGTCAAAATATTAAAGGGAACTTTCATTATACAGGTATCGTTTTCCCTTTGTTACCATCAGGGCTTGTAATACCGGTATTTTTGGGAACCAGTACCATTGGCCTTGGTGTGATACCGGTGTCATACGTAGTAAATGTACTATTATTACCGGTACCCGACGTATGTACTTAGGTTGTAACAGTACTTAATGTATTTATTATCAGTATTGGTGCCGTACTGGTATTAAAACCGGTGCCAAAAACAGGTATTTCCGTAAGTTGGAGTAAAGAAAACAGTTATAGTAAGTAAAAAGCTCACCTAATAGACATTAAGAAAAACTTTAAGTTTGCTCCCAAACGTAGAAGATTCCTCGTACAAATATGAGATTTGTGGTACGCGCCGGGTACCTGAATTCGGTGCCGGTAATTATTAGGTGCAGTAGCGGTACGCGTCTGGAACCACTACCTACCCGTCTGGAAGCGATACCCGGGTACCTAAATTGCAAGAACAAATGTTTTGGTACTGAAACCGGTACTAAATATTTAAAAAAAGTAAAATTTGCGAGTTTGTATGACGATTACCCCTGTAATCTTTGGAACTACTGATCCGCTTCAAAAAATTATTTCACTAATGGGAAGCTACAGTATTGAAAGGTGTCATAAGGTATACCGTATTATAATATGTTAAAACCAGAAATTTCTTGCAAACAAAGTCGTGTGGTGCAGATTTATTAAATAACATGTCTAAAATCAGTATGACCTTTGATTGGATCCGTCACATATTATTTACTGTAAAACCTACTTTTGTAATGTTTTTTTTTTTTGGGTGGGAAATCATCAAATAACTTCTCCCGCTCTGGGTGGAGCAGGAGGGCGTGTCAGACTTTTACTGACTAAAACCCACCCGTGTTCCCTCAGTAGCCCATATGCCAGGGGCTGTGGTATCTCTTTCGAACAAACCGCACCCCTGGCAGACTTTTGTAATAATTGGTTACAATTTTAAACAGAATAAGCTTGATCAGCCTATAATGATCCCACAGCTGGGACACAGGCTTCCTGCCGGTGAAAGTGGGCCATAATCCACCACGCGGACAAAGTCACATGTATTCGAAATTTTTGTTTTAAGACATGCCGGTTTCCTCAAGATGTTTTCCTTAACGGTCTTGAGGGCAGTGGTGATGAAATATACACCTATACCTACATAAAACAGTCTGGTTAGTTACACCACTTATAAATCAAGAACGGTTGGATCGATTTTTATGATCTTTGATTTGTTGGATTTGTCGCCGCCCGAATAGCAGAATAACTATAAACACATAGGAATTATTTTGCAAGATGTTTTTCTAATAGGTTAACACAACATTTATTGATTCTGAGGCGGTACGAAGTTCGCCAGGGCAGCTAGTAATTTACCTAAAGTAAACCGTATGTCTGGGTTCGAACCAACGACCTACAACTCGTAAGTGGCGGCTGTTACGACTGGGGAACTAATCATTTTTTGATTCGCATGGCTGCCCAGGATATTATAATACGTAATGATCGCTTCGGAAAATAAAACCCTTACATACTCTACGCTAAAACAAATTAAGTGTGAATTTCTCGTTAACCTCTCATCAAATCAGTTAAGCCTTCTGTAATGAGGGTCTAAAAGTATTCTACAAACTCGACCTTTTCATTAATCCTGTGACATTGCGTTTAAAAAGGTCTATAAACTCTAAATTGGGGTCTCGCAAGTCTCTTAGAAACAAATTCAGCGAAATGTATATACTAACTCTGCCTTCTCTTTATATCCTAGAAAATAACTTGTATGTTCGCCATTGACATATAAATAAGGACTGGGCGAACCGCATGTTACAATGACGCCTCCAACTTGGTCCCAAAATGGTCTTCTCTACAGCGAAGTGAACTAGAACGCGATCGGCTGTCTTCGGAGCGGTCGTAAATTTTTGCAAGCAAAAATGCCAAGTTGTGCCGTGAAGGGTTGCGTGAACTACGACAAAAAGCACATTTAAAAAAATGATAACATTTCAAATCCCCGGTAAGTTAAAAATATGTCATTAAATCGACTTCTAACATTATTTAAAACAATTTTCTTTCTTATTTGTCTCAACCTTTGGCAAAGACGACGCGAAGCCGCGTAAAAGTGCGACATAACTTTGCAGCGGCGCTCGTTGTAGCCGATGAAATGAAAAGATTTAATAATATTACTATAAGATTAAATTTTATACAAAATTGATTTTTATTGTTTATTAAAAGCAAATTAAAATGTCCAACGTCTGAAAACAAATTTTACAAATTGTTTTATTCGAAGGCCAATGAAAACTTAATAACACAAACAAACTGCAACAAATATACATTTTGAAAAATCTAAGGTTTTCATTTTATTTCTTTGTACCACGAAAAATACCACACCCCGCTCTTACAAGGTTACGTCTAGGAGCAGACACGCCGATTGACATCGTAGTTCTATTAAATGGCGTTAGTGTTTTTTGTAGGGCGAACGTTTAAGATTAACTAAAACTAGCAAGTCATCTATATTTATATAAATAAAAAGAGAAGTCCTGACTGACTGACTGACTGACTGACTCATCAATGCCCAGCCCAAACCCGTGGACCGAGAAAGCTGAAATTTTGCATAGAGTTTCCCTATATAATGTAGACAAGGAATAAGGAAGGATTTTTCGAAATTCAATCCCTAAGGGAGTTAAATAGGGGATGAAAGTTCCGCGCGGGCGAAGCCGCTGGCAAAAGCTAGTTTATAATAAACAGTATCCGCTTCTATAACAAGTTGCCAAAGTCGATTACAGAACTTAGCGATGGAAAGTTTAATACTCACATCAAACGTGTCCTTATCTAAAAACCATATTAAAAGATAAAAGACTACGTTGAAGACAGGGAAGTTTGGCATTAATTCCTTCTGCACATGTGGCTTCCCTGGTACCTCATAAACAGCATAACTATGTGAAAGTCTATTAACTGCTCCCAAATTACAATATTCTTTTTTATTCTATTTATTTTTACAATGCTGACATATTCTCGTAATTATTTGACATTATACATCAATTTTAATATCGACAATTTTTTAGTGACTGTCACGGAAATCATGTCACTTTGTATAAATAGGTTCATTTTATGTATGTTGATTATTTCACATATTGTGAATGAGAGAACGTTGTAGGCCTTACAGACTGTAGGTAGATTTATAGACGATTTTCTATTCTGAATAAATAAATAAATATTCTTTTCATTCCTCTAAGTACTTATTGACAGGCCTGCACTGTCCTCCCATACCTATTATCACTGTAATTAGAAAACATTGTTAAAGACAATGATTTTTGAAAGAGTAACCATGTAGTTTCTTGCCAGTTCTTCTCCATAGGAAGCGACAATTTGGAATCGTGCACAGCTTCTGACGTTTCATAAGTGCCCATGCAGGTTTATATGAAATAAAATATTTTGATTTTTAAATTGGACTGAAGTCTTGGATTTAAATGTCTACTATTATCATCATCATCTGCCTAGCCTTTTCTCAACTATGTTGGAGTCGGCTTCCAGTCTAACCGGATGCAGCTGAATGACTGCTTACATGACCTCCACAACCCAGTTATTGGGAACAACATACCCCTTGGTAGGACTGGTTGTCAGATGAGTTAAGCTCAAATGATCAAAATACAATGTTCTTGCAAATACAGTCCTATAGTCACCCAATAAAATCAACAAATCCAGCCATTCTTAGTCCAAAATTACCATTAAACCAACAAGCCTTACAGCACAACGTTGTTTCAGTCATTAAATAAAATTACCTTCATTTTAACTCGATTGTATTCGAGCCAGTTACAAAGAATTTTTACGGCAACATGCTTCTGATATTTCTTGTTACTAAGACCATTGTATCTTGATACTTGCTACTCAGACAATATGAAACAATGTAAATGGCTGAATTTTCAATCTTTTTAAAGGCTTTAAACTCACCTGTCTTGAAATTGTTGGGAGGATTAATTCTTATTACCTACATTATTTTTTATTTTAAAGGCTATTTTTACCTAACTTCAAATGCTGCTTACCATAATACTGTTGTTATTTCATACCTGTTATGTTTTTACCTCTGAATGTACCTAAGTGTTTCTTTCAATACGCTTTGTGGTCTAGGGATGTACCGGGGTAAATAAGGGTGGTTTGGGACAACGACGCGCAAACTTTATCATTATCCTTTATTAAAAAGAACCCAGTTCTCAATAATTGAATACAATCTAGCCTATAAGACTGCAATTTAGTCATACTTAATAACTTAGAATAGTGATGATTGACAAACTGTCAAATTTTCCCAATTGAACATGAACCTTATTAATTTGTAATAAAGTTGAAAACGATCTAAGAAATTTGACAGATTGGGGTAGCTTGTTAAGCTGGCCTCTGTACGATTGATTGATATAATTATATTATAAATACTTTGTTGATGTATTACTGTGTGATTTCATAACGTGTAGGCAAGCTTTACACTACATTGTAGGCCGAACATGCATCACCGGTGCCAATATAAATTGGACACTCTATATAACATGCAATGGCAGGCAAACAATTATTGTAGCAGCTGTGTGTTTGAGCTCAGCAATGTCAGTTACGTGACTTCAAGACTTTATTTTTAAATGGAAAGAGAAAAGAAAATATTTGTTCTGTAATTTATTCCATGTTGATATGGCAGCTAAAGAAAAATGTATGCATATTGAATTAATCATTGCTTAACAGATCGTTAGTCAAGAATAGAAAATAATAAAATAAGTACACGTGTTGCAGTTGCCTTTAAAATATGTGCGACCTACTCCGGTTGGAGAAAGGAAATTATTGCGGTGTGTGGACTTTTCCGTCTTAACAGACGTCTATGGCGAGCTGTCACTAAGTCCACATTCGGACGGACGTAAAAATATCGCGTCGCGTTTTAAAACTATAGCTGAAGACGTACGTGTACCTGTTTTTTTTTTTTTGGGTGGGAAATCATCAAATGACTTCTCCCGCTGAGTAGAGCAGGAGGGCGTGTCAGACTTTTACTGACTAAAACCCACCCGTGTTCCCTCAGTAGCCCGTATGCTAGGGGCCGTGGTATCTCTTTCGAACAAATCCGCACCCCTGGCAGGCATCGGCCCTTGCGGACCCCACCGGTGGTTGCTGACATCTTTGACGGCGCGCGTGTGGAACACAACGCGCCGTCCCGTCTACCACTTTTTGGCCGCAGGGGATAGGGAGAGCGGCTGACGCTATACCGACACTCCTCTTCCCCTGCGGCCCCACCGCGTCCGCCATCAAACAGTGGCGGCCCCGTCCAGGAAGGGAAGAGCGCTGCTCAGAAGCACCGGCACTCCTCTACCGCAGCCCGTAACCCTCAGCCGCGATGCCTCCCATTCGACATCGCGGCCCACCTCAGTTGCGGTGCACCTCACCGCAACCTACTTTTTGGCCGCTACGTCGTCGGCTTTGAGGCAAAAGCCCCGACGAGCGGCCCCACCTTTGGGTTCCTCTTGGCTTCACCGTGGCCGGAATCCACGGTTACTGAGCCCCCCCGCAACGACAATGCGGGAACCCACTCGGGGGGTACGTGTACCTGTGGTGAGGCATTTCGTTCGTCTGGTGATCGTTTAAGGAGGCATCTCCCTATTGTTTGTCTTGACGGGGCGGGGGGTGTCTCAGCGCAGGAGCATTTGTGTATAGAATAAGATCTCTATAATGGATGACTGTTGTCATTTTATTTTTATTTAAGCACTAACAATAGTTTCGAAGTTTTTGTATCTAGTTATCACAAAACAAAAACATTTTGAATTTCAATTTGATTGTGACCTGGATTTTCAGTGCGCGATAAAATCTCGCTGCGATATTTCACGTTCGTGTCGTATCTGTGTTAAACGAATGAATAAATGACTATGAGTTATCGTGTGTCCATGGTGTCATAGGTATCGTCACTGAAATTAATTGTCCATCAAATTGACTCATCAGCATTTTCCTGCTCTTGTTTCATGTTACTTGGGGTCGGCGTATCACGCTTTTTCTTCTTCCATTTTCCCCTGTCAGTGTCAAATAAAATCACTCACAGGTGCAATGTTGTTAGCTTTTGTTAGCCCTTCATTCATACTCTTATAAATTTTAAGAAGATGTGGTGACAAAATCCACATCTTCTATAAAACCTCACCGTTGCCTTATCTGGCCCGCAAGGGCCGATGCCTGCCAGGGGTGCGGGTTTGTTCGAAAGAGACACCACAGCCCCTGGCATACGGGCTACTGAAGGAACACGGGTGGGTTTTAGTCAGTAAAAGTCTGACACGCCCTCCTGCTCCACCCAGAGCGGGAGAAGTAATTTGATGATTTCCGACCCAAAAAAAAAAAAAAAACCGTTGCCTTATCTCATAATTCCTCAGCTTATCATTCATGGTCACACTACAGATGAGTCGCGTCGCACTATGGGCCAGAACCGTGCGTACCGTCTCAAAAATAGGTTTTCGTAATGTTCTATATTAAATATTGTGTTAATGCACATGTCTAACTGAATGTCCAATGCATATTATACAGCAGTTAAAATATACTATTTCTCATTTTTACTATTAGACTAAGGCTTGCAAGTTGACGCTCAAAGTTATGTCAATTATGTAGAACACAATTTCACCAGTTTACATGGTCACATTTTCATTATTTTCACAGCAAATTTTTAAGTGTGATATATGGTTAGAATGGTTATGAAGTATTCTATTTAAAAAATATTTAAGTGGACCATTATGTGAAAACTGGGGAGGTATATAAATATTTTTTTAGAACCTAATATTTTATCCTTATTAGAAACTTTACATAGACTTTTGGCAGTTAGCAATGTCTGCCCATGTCGTAATTTTGATAGCATCACATAGAGCAGCTAATAAAGAAGTTAGGGCAAAAAAAAAAAATTGCCCGAATCTGCCCCCCTTGAAATGAAACGAAAAATGCCTGATGGGGGGAAAATACAAAATATACCAAAAATGATTTTAGTTGTGATTGATGAGATTTTTGGATATTTAGATTACTTTTTTCTTAAAATTATCTATTTACTTAATCTTTAGGTAAGGTGGGAGTATTGGGTAATGTATTTTTTTTTTATCGTTCGGTCAGATGTGGTTAATGTTTTGTTATCACTGTGTGAATAACATGTTTATCATGTAGTTTATGTATTTCTCTATCGCGGTGAAGGAAAAGGGAGGAAATGGTAGTTAAAGTTGTTATTGTACATTTTATCAGTACTACTAACCACCTTCGTAGATAGTGGTTAGGAACGTGATAATGCACTAGACAATAATATTTTTTCACACGAAATTTCAGTATAAAAGTTATTTATTTACGTTGTCATTTACCAGTACTTTAGTGTGCTTTGACATATTATAGTCTTCACCAACCTCGGTAAAAAAGTAGTAGTTTGAAGTAAAAATAAAATGAGTGAATTTGTTGTGCCTCGGCGAGTATTATGCGAATTTTTCATTGATCATGGAACAAAATCAGAAGATATTCAAAATTACTTAGAAGAACACCACCATTTGTCGTCTGAAAAAAGTGAATTAGTTGTGAACCGTATTCAAAAATGGCTTATAACAGCGTTTAACGATCGGTGGACCAAATCTAACCGAACTAAAGAACGTTTCTTTAATAAAAATACATCGTGGTTAGACGGTGAATTTAAGGTACAATTCGAAGAAGCACCGTTGGATATTACACCTACAACATCTGGAGAACGTGGACGTCCGCCAAAGTCTTATGAAGATCTATCAGAGAAATCGAAAAAAAGGAAGAATATGGAGTTGGTACAAGAATATGGAATCGAGTATATACATAATGCATACGTTCAAGGATTGCGGTCTGAAGGAGAATTCGAAGAAGCAACTGTTGTTACAATGATGCGGAGTTGTGATAGAAATGAAAAAAGGATCATGAAGGAAAAATTATTGCATGAAAGTCGCAATGCAACAGATTTTACGGTGGATGAAGCTTTAAGTATATTTGCAGATTTAGATCTTTCGAAATCACAATACGGATTACTTCGAGCAAGTCTGATTAACAAAAACTTCGACATACTGCCATCATATAATATACTGACAAACGCCAAAAAACTGTGTTATCCTCCACCATCCAGCATTCAAATAACCGATATAAGTGCCAAAGTAAATCTACAAGATTTGCTGGACCACACTTCTGCTCGCATCTTAAAGATTGAAAATGTTTACAACTCAACAAGAAAATCTCTTAAATTGTTTACCAAGTGGGGATGTGATGGGTCATCGGGGCAAAGTGAATATAAACAAGTTTTATCAGGTGAGAATGATTTAGTCTCAGATGCAAACTTATTTATAGCGTCTTTGGTACCAATAAAGCTGACTGACACAGAAACAAATGAGGTAATTTGGCAAAATTCGGCTTGTTCGTCTATTCGTTATTGCCGACCAATCCTGATGGAATTTGCAAAAGAAACCCCCGAGAAAACCCGATCAGTGGTTGGTGATATTCGGGGTCAAATTAATAATTTGCAAACTTCAAAGATACACAAGGAGGAGCAGGTAATTGAAATAAGTCACGACCTATTTCTAACTATGGTGGATGGAAAAGTTACACAAGTTCTAACTGACACAAGTTCTGGAGCTGTTTGTACAGTATGTGGGGCTAAACCAAGCGAAATGAATAATTTGGAGAAGATTGAATCAAAGCCAGATAATATAAATGCTTACGAATACGGTTTGTCTACGTTGCACGCGTGGATCAGGTGCATGGAGTTAATTTTACATATTTCATATAACCTTTCATTTAAAAAATGGGCTGCGAGAACTCCAGAAGATAAAAAAAGTAAAGAAGACAAGAAAAAGCTTGTACAAAGTTTATTTCGAAGCCGAATGGGATTGCACGTTGATAAGCCCCGACAAGGAAGTGGAAACAGCAATGACGGTAATACAGCTCGGCGTTTTTTTGAGAACTACTATTGCGCTTCAGAAATTACAGGAGTTGACGAGGAACTTATTAAAAGGTTCTATGTTATTCTTCAAACTTTGGCATCCGGTATTGCTGTAAATCCAGAAAAATTTGGTGAATATACTCGCACAACCGCACAACTATACGTAACAAAATATATGTGGTATAATATGCCTTCTTCAGTACATAAAATCTTAATACATGGGGAAAGTATAATAAGACATTTTGCTGTTCTGCCCATTGGTAATTTATCTGAGGATGCCCAAGAATCTCGTAATAAAGATTACAAAAAATTCAGATTGCATCACGCTAGAAAATGCTCTAGGTCCGCAACGAATCAAGACGTATTTCATGGTCTTCTATTTACGTCAGATCCTTATATATCAAGTATCAGAAAACCATCAGTCACTATTTCCAAGGAATTGTTAGACGAAGCTAAGAGCCTCTTAGCTATTTAAATAGAAGTAATTACGTACCTACATTAATTGTAAAATATATTTTTAGAGTGGATTTATATCATATTTGTCATTTATTTAAATGTAAGATTTATATGTAATACCTATAAAATAAAAGAAAATAGGTTTGATATCATAAAACTGTAAAATTATAATTCAATAAGTTAAACAAACTATGGTTTAATATTAAAAAAATACATTTTTATTTTTGTTTATTTTTTAAATATTAATAATTAAAGTTTTGACAATAAATGTGTCACTATTGGATTCTATATACTCTGGAGATACTACGTGCCAAATTTCAGCTATTTACTTCAATCAACAAAAAAGTTACAGATTTTTGAGACGGTACGCACCGTTCTGGCCCATAGTGCGTCGCAAGGAACGCGTTTCCACAGCATTTATTCTACTTTCGTGTTTCTTTTGCCACACCCAACATTCACATCCATACAAAAGCGTAGGCACCAAGACGCCACTGTGAACAGCCAGTTGAGCCATTTTTGGACCAACTGGTTGGTCACAACCGCATGTATAGAGCCATTTTCTTTTTTCCCGCAATAATAGTTATTTATTTATTATTTACTTATAAAATTGACTAACAACTTGAATTGTCCGCAAATTCAAATGACCACTGACCTTTGACACTTGTGTGAAATGGCTATGACACCAAAATGACGAAGCGTGTCAATTAGAAATACAATTTATTTCCCTAGAACTTGAAAATAGGTTCGTTATACTCGTTCCTGATGTCTAAAATAGGTACAGCGGTGGCAACTTACATGTTTATCAGTAATTTAAATTATTTAAATACTTTTTTCTAAAACATTTTCCTCGTGTTTAACTTGCACAAGAAAATCCCAATACTTTCAACGTCAAAGATAAAATATAAGGGGACTGGTGATACTATTGTCAGCATTTTTTCACGAGTCACGAGGAAAATTTGAGTAACAAGAAGGATATTCCATAAGGAAAATAAATAAGAAGGATTTATTACTTTTCCGGCTCTGAACTGAATATTTACAGTCAACAAAATTATCCACCGTAAAAAGTAAAACGTTTCGCAGTATGGCCAGAGCCTAACTTGTCTGGAAGTGTTTAAATTGGCGCAAATAACCGCGCAACCTCCTTATAATTTAAACAATCGACGACGATCCCACGCGAGATTCATCTCAGTGTGGCTAGAATTTTATTTAACACTAGCAACGCCCCGCGGTTTCACCCGCGTCGTTCCCGTTCCCGTGGGAATACGGGGATAAAATATAGCCTATGTCACCCGGGGATAGTGTAGCTTCCCAATAGTGAAATAATTTGTCAAATCGGTTCAGTAGTTTCGGAGCCTATTCAATGCAAACAAACAATCAAATCTTTCCTCTTCATAATATTAGTATAGACAATCTCGGCACAATGCGCCACTCTTTAACCACTGTCTCACAATAAAGATCTTTGACTTTAACTTTGGCTAATTCCGCCCCGTATCCCGCAAGCGATTCCGTCTTAATTTGGCCAAAGTTTTACTAGATTTAGCCCCGCATCCCATGAATCATACACTTCAGTTTGACCAGAGGTTTTTTGAGAATGCTCATAAATGGTGAAGTACGTTTTCGTGGTGAAGTATACGCATACTTCACCAAGAAAATGTACTTTACCACTTAAAACATAAATAGCTTACACCGCTAACCGACTTCCGACTTGAATCAAATATTTAACCGCAACATGTCGACAGCTCAACACATGTATTTTCTCATGATCCGCTGGCGAAGCATTTTCGTAGCACCTTCAACTTGTCGATCAATAGAATTTATTAATAGACTTTGTAAACTGATACAGTATAGATACTTTCCATTCATAATAGTTCTACGAAGAAATCTAATAATAGTTGCCATCTGACAGTTGGTAGAAAGTGTGGAAAGAGTTTTATTTTTAATCACTAAAATAATTTCTTACCCTCTTACTGATAAACACAGATTAAATTTATTCCAAGTTTAAACCTGTGAAAATGTAGGTATGGCTATTCCTTTGTTATTCTTGGTATAACTTTATTCCGTGCTTACTAGTAAGAGTGTTTTTTTTTTTTGTAATTTTCTTTTAAAATTAAAAAAAACAACTTTGACATGTATTTTTTTTTAGGGTTCCGTACCTCTAAAGGAAAAAACGGAACCCTTATAAGATCACTTTGTTGTCCGTCCGTCCGTCCGTCTGTCAAGACCGTTTTTCTCAGGAACGCGTGGAGGTATCAAACTGAAATTTCTTTATGATACTTAGTTCTACTGTCCCTGGAAGCTGTAGAAAAATCAACCTTCTAAGTCAACGCAATCAAAAGATACAGCCATTTAGGCCGCAAAATTCCGCAAATTTTCGAAACTCGCACGGGAATCAAAACCTACAGGGTACTTCCCGTGAACTTAGAATCTTGAAATTTTGTACGAAGTCACGTCTTATAGTACAGATATAGGAAAAATTACGAAAACCGAAAATTTTTAGTTTCGTCATATAAAAAAAATATTTTTGACAATTTTGAACTTTTACTTATATACCCACAGGTTTGTACGGAACCCTCGGTGCGCGAGTCCAACTCGCACTTGACCGGTTTTTTTTACTTAAAGTCCATGTTTCTTAGAAGAAACATCGAAACAAATTCAGATTTCGATCTCTTTTAAATTCCATCAATTATATCCCACCCACCATGTATGATTTAACCATTCGGTTCGAGGCTACTATTAACAGCTGCACGGGTTGATCGATCAGCCAAGCTGCGCTTGCCGCGGTCGGTCGGTGGATGGGTGTCCAAATTTTCATACCGAGAGCTTTCTGTACCTCGGAAAACGCGTTGAGCTGTTGGTCCCGGCTGTCATTGGTGGAACTATGACAGTCGTAACAGGTCGTCAGAAGCAGTCGCTCCACGCAAAATATTGGTTGGTACCTATTCAGCTGCATTCGGTTAGACTGGATACCGACCCCAAAAATAGTTGGGAAAAGGCTAGGCTGATTTTAATGATGATGATCAGCACCCTAATTGCGTAACTCACGATTAATCATAATCTGTTTCGTTTTGAAACGGATTGTTAAACCATTGCTTCAAAATTTCGAATAATTTGTCTGCTCAACAACGTAAATAACGCAATGAATATTGTTGAACTGTCAAAATGAAACCGACTATGATTAATCGTGAGTAACGTAATTAGGGTGCAGATCATAATACTTATACCCACGCCTTCTTCACATGGTTACCCAGAGACAGAAGATACAGAAACGCCCAGATCAACACATACTTATTCCTATTGCTTTGTTTACGCTCATACATCAGAGGGGCAATTCTCGAAATTTACATATGTAAACATATAAACATATGGACATATGGAACATATGGAAACTCATACAAATTTGATAAGTGTATGACATTTGATTGTCGCCGAGATGAGACTGCGACTAGATTTTGAACGTTTTTAATAAGAGAATTGGTATTCTAGTCATATGTCCGAGTTCAAAATATGTGGCGGCAGCTACATATTCATATTCATCAAATATAAGCTAACAGTTTATACCAAATCGCTTATATCTATGCTAATTCTACAAAATGACATTAAATGCGAACTACGCAGCACACTGACGTCATGCAAAATCCTGCATCGCGCCAGAGAAGTTTTCCGAACAACTAGATACAACGTTTCGACATCAAGCGTCGGGCACTAGCCCACCAGAGGACACCTCCCTGTTTTATGGAGGATGAAATAACGTTACACCCTGTTCCTTCATCATCATCATCTGCCTAGCCTTTTCCCAACTATGTTTGGGTTTGCTTCCAGTCTAACCGGATGCAGCTGGTTACCAGTATTTTACATGGAACGACTGCCTGTCTGACTTCCACAACCCAGTTACTGGGTAATACGATACCCCTTAGTAAGACTGGTTGTCAGACTTTCGGGCTTCTGTCCTTATCCTTACTAATATTATAAATGTGAAAGTTTGTGAAGATGTTTGGATGTTTGTTACTCTTTCACGCAAAAAATGCTGAATGGATTTGGATGAAACTTGGCACGCAGATAGTTTATAACCTGGATTAACACATAGAATACTAATATATTTATTAATAATAATTTTTATTCCGCTATTAGGTTCCCGTGGGATATTTTCGACCTCCCAGCGGGCGAAGCCGCCGGCAATAGCTAGTACCTTTATAAATGTGTTAGCGATTGATACTCAACTCAACTCAAAGCATTTATTTCAAATAAACCAATTACAGGCACTTTTGAATTGTCAAGGTCGGTGAGTTAGAAAGATGAAGCTAGTTGCCCATTCCAAAGCGTAGGTACCTATGGAGAAGAACGGGCAAGAAACTCCATGGACACTCTTTTAAAATCAAAATTTTTGTACAAAAAGTTGGTTACATCATTATGTTGAAATTATCAATGTGAGAACGATGTAAAAAGTGCACATTAAAAGCGTCCGTAATTAAAATAAAATAACAATTCAGAAATTAAAATAAGCCGTGTAAGCTAAGAGATGACCAGTCCCTACTGGCGGCGCCCGTTCACGGACATGACGTATGCATCAGCACCATTCAGCTCAACCATTTTGAAGGGAACTTAATGATCCAACACACACGCCACCACCAGCGAGACATTTGAGTGAGCATGACATACTCTCAGCTGCCAGGGCACATTCAAGTCAATGAAAGACGTACCCTGTAAATGTTTGCTTTATAGTAGGAACATAGTGCTCACACATATGTTATGCAATTATACAATACAAAAATTTGAATTTATACAATGCAAAGATATCTAGCTTTTACAGTCTTCAGCAGCTCCAACAATGTTTTCAATGTTATTCAATTTAGTTTAAGCTACCTTGTGGAGCAGGACAAGCAGCGTTTAGCCAAGCATTTTTGTCAGCGATGTTATCCCCCAACTTATAATAATCATGGCTGCATAGTGTGCGTTTTATACAAGATTTAAATTTCGATTCATTCAGTTCGAGTATGTGGGGAGGTATTTTATTGTAACATTTTAAACAGTACCCCATGAAGGATGAGTCTACTTTAGCCAGTCTGAAGCCTGGTTGAACCAATTGGTGCCTATTTCTCGTTCTAATGGTGTGTCTTTCACCTCGTTTACTGAAAAGATTTAAGTTTTTCCTAACGTACATGATGTTCTCATAGATATATTGACAAGGTACCGTCATGATATTAATAACTTTGAACAGTTCCCTTAGAGAATCCCGCGTACGGAGGCCATATATTGCTCTAATGGCTCTTTTCTGCAGAATAAAAATAGACTCGATATCTGCAGCCCGTCCCCATAGTAAAATACCGTATGACATGATACTATGAAAGTAACTGAAATAGACAAGCCTCGCGGTTTCTACATTAGTGAATTGGCAGATTTTTCTTACAGCATATGCTGCTGAACTTAGCCGTCCTGCAAGAGCTGTTAAATGAGGACTCCACTGTAGTTTTGAGTCGAGCGCGATCCCTAGGAAAACAGTTTTATCGACGAATTCTAGTTTCTCTTTATTCAATACTACGTCTCAATCAGTACTTTTAACATTTGGTAAAGCAAATCTTATGCATTTAGTTTTTTTCCCATTTAACACTAAATTATTAGCAGTGAACCAATTTTGTACCAGCAGTAGGGCATTATTTACGTCGTCAAGATTTGATGCACGTCTATTTATTTAAAAAATTAAGGATGTATTGTCAGCAAATAACACCATTTGTGGTTGGTTTTTTAACAAATGGGGTAGATCATTAATATATACTAAAAAGAGGAAAGGACCTAATATTGAGCCTTGTGGAACACCCATTTTTATTTTTAAACCATGTGAATTGACACCATTTATATGAACTTTTTGCTGTCTATCATTTAAATAAGATTTTACTAGACTGAGCGCAAGTTTACCTAGTCCGTAATGCTTAAGTTTTAAAAGCAAGGTTTCGTGATTAATGCAGTCAAATGCCTTGGAGAGGTCACAAAAAATTCCAATGGCATCCTGAGCCTCCTCCCAAGCTGCAAATATGTGTTTTAATAAGGTAACACCGGCGTCAGTTGTACAACGTCCTTTAGTGAAACCATATTGCTGATCGTGTAAGATTTTGTTGGTATTAAAATGATTAAGCATTTGATTGAGCATTATCTTTTCGAACACCTTGCCTTAAAATCGCCACATATAATTGTGGCTTTATTACTGGATGCAAGTTTCGCTAGGGTATCTTCCATTATTGACTCAAATAAAGAAAAGTTCTGATAATTAGGAGGTCTGTACACGCACACTACAACATGCATATCTAGCTCAACACAGGACAGTTCAATACAATGTTCCACTGATAAACCAACTATGTCATTACGCTGCTTAGATTTTTAAAAAACTTTTTAGCAATATAATAGAACCTCCATGCTGCATAGATTTACGGTTAAAACAACTGCCCACACTATAGTTTTCATAATTAATTAGCATTTGGTAATCCTTTAACCAATGTTCAGTGAAACAAACAATGTCAAACTTTGTTTTTTCTAAAAACAATTATATTTCTAGTAATTTGGAAGAAATACCTTGAATATTTTGATGAAAAAATTTCAAGGCTTTCTGCTGATCTCCTTTTTGATGCTTAATTATTTTAGAGCAAGAACATACCTTGTTGTTGTTGGGTATAAGAATATTCTTACTGGTACCTTCTGTTGTCTTACAAACTAGTTTAAAATATTATCCGGGGTTAACCCCAAGACTTCAATGACCTCACCAGGCATTGAGCTCATTGTGAGTGAGGGACATGGAACCTCCTTCGTACAATTTGTAAACAAACTTATAGCATTTGAGCTACATTCGTTCAAGTTCACCACTGATGTGGTGTCAATAACACAAGTGATAATCACAAAATGGCTAAGATCACGGATAGGTCAATGCTCGCAGAACAGATGGCCGATGGGGCCAGGAGGTTCTGGAGTGGCGACTGGTAACCGGAGCATTGGAAGGCCTCTCACAAGGTGGACCGATGACCTTGTGAAGGCCGCAGGAATCCGCTGGATGCGGGAAGCACAGAACCAGTTGAGGTACAGGAGCTTGGGGGAGGGCCATGTCCAGCAGTGGACGTCTTTCGGCTGATATGATGATAATGATGATTCTGTTATCCAAAATTTAAATGAAATGTAACTGGGACTCATGATCTATCCGTGAGTATCGTTAAGGTCGCCCTTAACAGCCAACACCCTTCTAAAATTAACTAAATACTAGCTTTGCCCGTGGCTTCACCCGCGTGGAGGTCGAAAATTATCCCACGGGAACGAACTACCGAGATATAAAGTATTCTATGTATTAATCCAGGTTATAATCTATCTGTGTGCCAAATTTCATCCAAATCCGTTCAGCCGTTTTGGCGTGATTGAGTAACAAGCATCCAAACTTTCATGTTTATAATATTAGTAGGAAGTAGGATAGTATATGGATAATCAGAAAATGCTAAATGCTACTCATAACCTATCCATGGTATAATTTTTTTGAGGTTGGGATATCATTAAATAACTTCTCCCGCTTTGGGTGGAGCAGGAACAACAAAAGGCGAACAACCCGCACCCCTGGCAGGCATCGGCCCTTGCGGACCCCACCAGTTGGTGTTGACATCCCTTTGAGCCATGGGTAAGCTTGATAAGGGCCACTAACAGCAACACCCGTCTAAATGCTAATATCAACTATGTAACTGATTGAGATATTGCCAAGTAAATTTCTCAGGCGCTTTATAACTAAGCGTGCTTCAAACGTCAAAACTACCTAACTAGAGAAAGACTTCTACTCAGCGTACATTTTTGATAATAATGTAACCGCCTCTGTGATCTAGTGGTAAGACTTTACCCGTCTCAGACGCAGAGAACCCGGGTTCGATACGCAGCGCGGGCGAAAATTTGTGCTCGGTTTGGTTGGTGGTACGGCTAGTCCGCCTGGCTATCTATCACCACCTTGTCTGTCGCCATAGCAACAATGTTAACAGCATTGTTGTGTTTTGGCAGTTAGAGGTAGCCAGTTCCTCTGTAGTTGAGGTCCACCTTCGATCAGGTGGAACTTACTACTAAGTGAGATGAAGGTCAAGAGCGTCCCCAATGTGGTAAAAAACAGTCCTCACATGTACTTCTGTTCTAAAATCATAATTATTGTCATTTAAATTTTTTCTATGTGTCGTGTGTTGGATCCCATTAAGTTCCCTTCAAAATGGTTGAACTGAATGGTGCTGATCCATACGTCGTGTTCGTGAACTGGCGCCGCCAGTGGTCACTGCTACGCCACTGGTCATCTCTTAGCTCCCACGGCTTATTTTAATTTCTGAATTGTTAATTTATTTTTGTTTTAATTACGGACGCTTTTAATGTGCACATCTTTTTACATCGTTCTCACATACATAATTTCAATATAATGATATAACCAACTTTTTGTAACAATATCATGATTTTAAAAGAGTATCCATGAAGTTTCTTGCCCGTTCTGCTCCATAGGTACCTACGCTTTGGAATGGGCAACTAGCTTCATCTTTCTAACTCACCGACCTTGACAATTCAAAAATGCCTGTAAATGGTTTATTTGAAATAAATGCTTTGAGTTTGAGTTTAAAATAGAACGAAGAGTTATCATCAATTTACTAGTACCTAGATTAAACTTTATTGCTCAACACATTTTTTACGTACCTACTCCTTTTCCTTTTGTGTTCATTAATTTGGTCTTACTCACTCGCCTACAACGCAAATGACCTTTTCGAAGAACATCGAAGACCATCACCAATAAGGTAACTATAAGTATGTCGCTCTAAGGCATCCCCTCCCGTTGACACTTACATCAGACTTGTATATGTCACCGTAAGATTGTGAACACCGTTAGTTTATAATATATCTCATCATTTCAGCCGAAAAACGTCCACTGCTGGACATAAGCCTCCCCCAAAAGGCGGGATTTGCCCATCATCGCCACGCTTGGCAGGCGGGTTGGCGATCGCAGTTTGATGGTAAAATGCATAGAGAACGCTGCTGCCCATTCTCTAGTAAGCCCCTTAGTCACCTTCTACGACACCCACTGGAAGAAATGGGATGGTGCCATTCTTTTACTTCCGGCACCACACGGAACCTATCTCGGTAATCTATCTCGCGATATTATAAACTGTCGATAAATTGGAACTGCAAAAACCATTTACAATTTAACGCACTATTTTTCGAGTTTACAATCTGTCCGTTAAATTGTGAACTGGTATCAAGACGGACAGTACCTTGCGCTATTACTCAATAGTGAAGTAACTGCCCCTAACTTGGAAGTAGCGCCGGCTGCTCACGCGGCTGGTCGCAGTTCTAACCTAACCTAACCTATTCGGTCGGTAAGCAGTATGGTGCAGTTCAAAATTTATCGACAGTTTACAATCTCGCTAGACAGATTATAAACTAACGGTGTTCACTATCTTACGGTGACACATCATCATCATCATCATTTCAGCCGGAAGACGTCCACTGCTGGACATAGGCCTCCCCCAATTTGGGGGGCTTGCCATAATCGCCACGCTTGGCAGGCGGGTTGGCGATCGCAGTATGGTGGTAAAATACATAGAGAACGCTGCTGCCCATTCCCTAGTAAGTCTCTTAGTCGCCTCGTACGACACCCACGGGAAGAGATGGGATGAGGCTATTCTTTACGTCCGGCACCACACGGTGACATATACCTTCTATCAACTTGTCCAAACTGTACTTATCTACATATGAGTAATATTTTCAATTCAATATCTCTCTCTGTTTTCATTTCTTTATCATTTACCCGGTAGTCGTCACTTTAGTCTGTTTTTTGGCAAATATCAAAACAACTGAGAAGGAAAAAGAACTATAAATTACATTCAATTTAAATTGTTATATTTTACCCTACCCTGATTGATTGCATTATTATGACCTCTTTTTTACAAACAATGTTATATGTGTATACCGACATAAGATATTTATTTTCGTCCCCTTTTACGATCTACGCAAATCATTTCCTGGGCATAAAAATAGTAAGGATAAAAAACATACATCATCTGTATGACACTACCTACATAAAAGTTGTAAAAAAAATGTATACCTTACATCTATACAATTGAAAAGTACAACTGTGACATCCGGCCAGGGGGTATCAACTCTCTATTGGCCAATGTAGACAAGGTACCCGGGGCAGAAATATGACATTGCCAACATTATAACTATTTTGAAGGACCCAAAAAATTAGGTCTTTCATCATTCTTTATTTTTAAGTTGTAACACAGGTGCATTGTATTTGTCTCGTTTTTTTTTTTTCTTTCTAAATAGTAGTTTTTAGACTGCTAATTTCCCAAGGAAATATAAATATTTATTAGATAATAAAAAAGCGAATGACCGTTTGAAGTAATGCTAATTTTTTGTTAGTCTAATTAGGTAATTTCATAGTAATCTTATCCTAAATATATAAAAACCGAAACTATACTTAGTAGTTTTTTTGATCTTTCACAGTGGCAACTCAATGTCATGAGATGTCTTTGAAATTGTTTTTGTTATGGTTTAAACAATACATTCTTAGTAAAATCTAATCTACCATGTATCTTCAGGACTCGTTATATGTATAATAAACCTAATTTTTACTGTACGTATCATAAATAACTAAATAACTTTGTGACTATTTCCACTGATCTGTGTATTGTGAAGTGCTGTGTACGCATGTGACGAATTATCATCATCATTATTATGTTAACATAATGAGTCAACATGATATTTCTAGTGAATAAGTCGTTGGTGTACCTTTTATTTATATACATAAATAAAACCTAGGTACTGTTAATTTTCTGTTGGAGTATATTTTGAAAATTTGTTTTTACTAACCTTGTTGTATGATACAAGTAAATGTAAACAAATTTCTGGTTTAGTCTATAATCTGAGGCTACTGCAAACCGATTGTAATTAAAGTATTTGAATGTAATAACAATGAACACAGTAAAAATAAATTGTAATGAAACTGTTGAAATAAATAAGAAACTACGTATTTACACACTATCGTTTTATTTTGTAAAATTCGCTCTGTAGGTTTTTGGTAGGTACATTCTCTTGTAAGAAACTCAAGTTTGAGTTTTCTTACAAGGGAATGGACCTACCAAAAACTATGATCAGTTCAATAGCCTGGGGATGCTAAGCAATCGTTTAAATTTACCGCCATTCGAGTATTTTTCCTAGGGGCGAATATAGATGGCGCTCGAAACCGGTCTACTAAATATTGTATGGAGTTGGCATTCTTCTCCGTTAGGAGTTTAAGTGTTCTGTGCATCCGGCAACTGAAGTGGTATGACGTTTAGTGGGTCGCCTTTGACAGCGCTCTCGACATTTACGATTTTGCTAGTGTGTTTCGGTTTTGTTAAATTGTGTTATTATAGCTAGCAAAATAATTGATGATCCAACGGAACGATTAATTTTCATCAGAATGTGATTCAAAATCAGAATTGAGCCTAATATTAGGTCTTTACCTATGAAATTGCCGTTCTGCAGTACTGGCCATTTCAAATCAAAATAATTTTTGTTTGGCTAAGAATTCTAATTTCAAATTAATTTTATTTTAAAAACATGGATTTTTTTTTCTAAAAGTAGTCATTTCTTTATTGATTAGTGTTACATTTTCATCGCATTTCAATCTTTTTCGTCATCATGGATACGTTAAAAATTCGAGTAATTATGGAATATGAGTACCGTCGTGGCAGCAACGCGGCACAAGCGGCACGCAACATCAACGACGTTTACGGAGCTAACACTACAAACCAACGCACCACCTGTTATTGGTTTGCTCGCTTCCGTTCTGGAAATTTCGACCTGAAAAATGAACCTCGCGGTCGTCCGAAGACTTTGGTCGACAATGACGAATTAAAGGCGATTGTGGAAGCTGATGATACACAATCTACGGCTGAATTAGCAGCAGCTTTCGACGTTAGCGTCAAAACAATATTGGTCCATTTGCGTCAAATTGGCAAGGTAAAAAAGCTTGACAAATGGGTGCCCCACGAACTCAATGATCGCCAGCGCGAAGTACGCGTCGAGACGTGCCTTGCACTGCTCAACAGACACACAAATGAAGGAATTTTGAACCGCATTGTTACCTGCGATGAAAAATGGATTCTGTTTGATAACCGTAAGCGCTCAGCAAGTTGGTTGGATCCTGGTTCAGCACCTAAACAATGCCCTAAACGAAAACTTACCCCTAGAAAAGTGATAGTCACTGTTTGGTGGTCTAGCGCCGGTGTGATTCATCACAGCTTCTTACCAAACGGGGTGAGCATTACTGCAGATGTGTACTGTGAAGAACTGAACACAATGATGGAGAAGCTGGCGCATCTCCAACCAGCATTGGTCAATCGCTCGTCTCCGCTGCTCCTGCACGACAACGCGCGACCTCATACTGCACAGCAGACGGTCTCCAAGTTGCAAGAACTGGGGTTGGAAGCTCTCCGTCATCCGCCCTACTCACCAGACCTTGCGCCTACAGACTACTACTTTTTCCAGAATTTGGATAACTTCTTGGCGGGAAAAAAATTTAATACCCGAGAGGCAGTACAAAATGCCTTTGAAGAATTTGTTGCCTCCCGTCCAGCTGATTTCTTTAAGAAGGGCATCAATAAACTGCCACTGCGATGGCAAAGATGCATTGATTGCATGGGTGATTACTTCGATTAATACAAATAAAAAATTCATGAAAAAAATTCGTTTAAATTTTTTCATACAAAACGGCAATTTCATAGGTAAAGACCTATTATTATGCGACTATAAATAGGTAATATGATTTTAACAGTTTTAACAAAAGGTTTCGCATCTATGAGTCACGTGTTTTTTTTCCGATTACTTATATTTAACTACCTAAACTTATGGAGTACACGCCCTGAGGACACAGTGGAGCACACGGTGGCGGTCTGCCCGGCTTGGGCCGAGCACCGCCGTGTCCTCGTGGAGGCGATCGGCGGCGGCGGCGAGTCCAAGCCATGGTATGGAGCGAGAGTGCATGGGTAGCCGTCACCTCCTTCAGCGAAGCAGTAAAGCTCGCGAAGAGGGAGGCGGCGCACGTGGGGGAGAGGCAGTCTATGCGCCCTCACAGCCCTAGCCGCCGCCGCCGCAGGGAACGCCCTGGGCGTCGGGAATCCCAGGCTGATTTCCGGCCACCGCAGGCATGAGCTTGCGGACGGCGAGTAATGGGTCGTTCGCTGTCCGGTAAGGACCTAGCCCAAGTCGACGGCGCGTTGTGTTCCACACGTGCCTCAAAGAGATGTCAGCACAAAGTGATGGGGCCCGCAAGGGCCGATGCTTGCCAGGGGTGCGGGTTTGTTCGAAAGAGAAACCGCAGCCCCTGGCATACAGTCTACTGAGGGAACACGGGTGGGTTTTAGTCAGTAAAAGTCTGACACGTCCTCCCGCTCCACCCACAGCGGGAGAAGTTATTTGATGATTTCCCACCCAAAAAAAATCGTAACATGAGGCGATATTTTTGAACGATCTTCCCTTACCCAAACTTTTTCTTTCGCTACAGATTTGTTTTTTTTTTACGGCCTGTATCTCAAAGTACTGAAACATTGCCCCTCTCAATGTTCTGTGAAAGCGTCAGATAGCATCGCCATTCCTTAAAAAGATTGCTATAATTTAAAACGATACGACGGTGGAAAATGTTTTGTTGTAGTCTTTCGATCATATAGTAGTTTTCGTTAAAGAATTGCTGTACTATTTTCTAATCCAGGGTTACTTATATAAGTTTTAATACTTTATTTATGAAGCACCTATAGCATAACTTGCACATAAAGGGATTTGTTTATGAACATTGCTTAAAGTCAAGTCACGTTTAAACACCAACAATGTGTGGTTAATTAAACAGTCGCTTATCATTACTTAACTTTATGAAACTTTCATTAATAAAATAAGTCTTATAGAAGTCTCGAAATTGTTCTTGTAATGGAATGGACTATTGTCTGTTGAAATAAAAGTGAAAAAACTTTTTTTTTAAGGTTTTATTTAAATGCGCTAAAAAAAAATACTATCAACTTATAACGTCATTACAAAATTATATCTATATAAATAAAAAGAAAAGTCCTGACTGGCTGACTGACTCTTCAACGCCCATCCCAAACCCTTTTTTTTTTTTAATCATTGCTCCACACTAGGAATTTCTCCTGTATTGTGGGTGCGTTTACAAACATTTAAACTCACATACACAAACAGCCGGACCCGGAACAACTACTTGTAGTTCATACAAATATTTGTTCCGTGCGGGAATCGAACCCGCGACACGTAGCGCAGCAGTCAATCGCTTAACCACTGCGACAAACGTGTCGTCGCCTTGGACCTAGAAAGCTGATATTTTGCACAGAGGTTCCCTTTATAATGAAGACAAGGAATAAGGAAGGATTTTTGAATGACGTCACACAGCTAACCATGCATTGTCATCCAAACTAAAAGTGTATACAAAATTTCAGCTCAATCGGTTAAAGATATCTGCTTCAAAATTGAGTTGCAAGATTCCACCCGAACAAACATATTTACATAGGTACATACATTGCAAGTTAAATAAAAGCTAAATATAGGGTATCCAGGACGCGAAGTCTTCTCTTTCAATGGAATGTAAATGTGAATGTTTGAATTGTGGAAAATGTCGGCGTAGTCGGCGCGGGGCGGCCCGTTGTTGGTAACTGGCCATGGGACCCCGGAGTTTCTTGGGATCTGCGCAACACGTTTACATAGGTACATACATTGCAAGTTAAATAAAAGCTAAATATAGGGTATCCAGGACGCGAAGTCTTCTCTTTCAATGGAATGTAAATGTGAATGTTTGAATTGTGGAAAATGTCGGCGTAGTCGGCGCGGGGCGGCCCGTTGTTGGTAACTGGCCATGGGACCCCGGAGTTTCTTGGGATCTGCGCAACACGTTTACCTACTTCTTCCATTCTCACCCGTCAACCGTCACGCTATCACTCCCTTCTCTTTCATATAATTTCTCACACAATTTACCTATCTTTTCCTTTTGCTTTCCTCTCCCTCTCAACCCAGTTACATTTATATTCACCACACTTAACCGATGAAAAACGGAGAGGGTTCTCAAGTCGACGCGTAAATTTTTTTTCTTTATGTATAACCACGAATAACTTTTTACAGAGTAGTCCAATTTTGATAAATCTTTTTAGTAGGTACTGTATTCACAGTTTAATTTATAAATTGCCCAATCTTCGTTGTATGGGTGATTAATCATTTTCTTTATTGACTTTTAATTTCAATAACGTGCGTGGGAAGTGAAACAACTGACATTTCATTATTGGACTGATTGACTTTTCTGATCCATTTAATGTAACAGATTTTGTTTTGGAACCAATTATTATGTCTTTTTTTTAAATTAAAACTCAAAATTGGTTTCATGTGCCAACGGTAAGTCAGGGGTAGTCTGTGATTACACAGACTATAGAAAGCGATATTTATTTCCTTGTTACGAAATGAAAATAGAAAACAAATATTGTTACATAACAATAATTTTTACTCAATAAAAATATATTCAAACGAAACTAAGCCTTACAGGCTCTGTAGGTAATGCTTTTTGTAACTTTTTGAATTTTCTGTTTTCAATTAATAGGTAGGTATTCATTATTTTAAACGACTTCAAAAAGGAGGTTTTCAATTCGACATGTTTATAAAAAGAAAATGTATGTTCGGGCATAGCTCCGTTATTTATTATTTAGACGGATTTTTACAATTATTTTGGGTTCGAAAGGGTCCCATTTTAAGTCCCAGTTTCGGAGACAGACAACGGAACTCTTCACAAAATTACAGCAAATCAACCGCGATTGCTGCTATCGCTTAAATATGCATTGTTTTGACCCCGAGGATGATGAACTAAAAAGTGAAAAATAAAAACTTTTTCCAAAAAAAATCACCGCCTTCTGAAATTAAAATTATTTTTCACGTTGTGAAAGTGTTTTTTTTTTTTTTTGGAAAAAGCTTTTTCCTTCTATAAATTACCAGGCATTGCCAGGTACCCAGCATTACTGCCCGTTGCCCGGCTAGATCCTAAAAATACCGGATCCGTAATAGTCAGTCTACGCGGGCCTAGTGCGGCTTGGTAAATGATCACATGTCTTCCAAATTTTAGTTCTAGGACATGCTGGTTTCCTCACTTGTTTTCTTTCACCATTTAAGGAGCAGTGGTGATTAAATAATTTACACAAACTCAAGCGCCTATCTGGGTTCTAAAACCACTTGGCCACCACTGCTCACGCTTTTGCGATTGTGTAATGGGTCTCTTAAGGTGAATCTAGTCCACATTTTTCCCATACAAACTTCGGTAGTGTATTACTCCACTGTTCGACAATGTACATCAAAAATTAAACATGGTATGGTTTGGTCTCATTATTAATATTATCGATACGGAAATAGAATATTAAAATAAAAAAATCAAGGAACCAACAAAGATTCGTTTTTCTAGCCAATTTAACCAAACTTTGGGCGTCTTTAATTAAAAAAAGAAGTGGAAATTCTCGAAAACGAAGCCGGTACAAACATCAAAAAGTTCAATAAACTTTATTGGTCATTGTTTTATTTAGAGGTTTTTCATAAAACCCGATCTTCAGAAGGACTTTTTTAAATTTTTTACCCGCCTGTGTTACAATAAATGATCCTGTAATCTCACTAAGTAACATTGTGCGTATAGACTAGTGTCTAACAGCTCATTACTGATACTACCTCTGTCGGACACGAAGCCTGGTGACACAGCGTACTTTTTAGCCAAGCCCACCAGTGAGTTCGAGCCCGCGACTAAATTCCCCTTAAAAAAATATTACAAACGGTTCATAAATCATAACATTCAGAAACAAATGACTAACATAACAGCAGTGGTATAAAATTAACACAAGTAAATGCAAAATTGTCCTGTCATGTCTGAAAAATAGCGGGTCATTAATTAAAAGCTAAGAACTGTTTGTCTTATAATCCACATTCGCATGGGCGTAAAATTGTCGCAGTGGGATTTTATGGTGCACTGGAATTTGAACTTTTTTGTGTGGAATAGAGCATTTAAAATCCAACAGAGTGTTTTCCAGCAGGCTTAGCACGAGCACCGATTTGTCGACGGAAGAATAGACACGACTATTAACTAAATGACGTACAATAGGAGAAGCTAGCTCTTTTTAACCGACTTCCAAAAAAGGAGGAGGTTATATGTTCCACTGTATGTATGTTTTTTATGTATGTTCCTCGATTTCTCCCCCATTTGTGAACCGATTCTCAAAATTATTTTTTATTTGAAAGAGTATACTCCTGAGGTGGTCCCATTGGCACCAAGTCAGGATCTGATGATGGAATCCAAGGGAAATCGAGGGAAGGTGAGAGTCGAAAATGCGGTGCAAAATAAAATCTCGTCCCGACATTTAATGAATAGGAAGCCACACGACTATTCGCGACAGTTCGACCAAAAATATTGCGATGGGATTTTTAAGCGCACTGGAATTTGAACTTTCGTGCGTGCAAAATAGCATTGAGAATCCAATTGAGTGTTTCTCAGTGTGCCAAAAACATACTCTCTCGGCGATATTCAGAGCCTTGAAGATCGAGTGCGCGGAAAAATCTCAAAATAGTCGATGCGATGCGATGTGGTGGGTTAAGGACCAAGCCCGGATCGACGGCGCGTTGTGTTCCACGCGCGCCTCAAAGAGATGTCAGCAACAACTGGTGGGGTCCGCAAGGGCCGATGCCTGCCAGAGGTGTGGGTTGTTCGAAAGAGATGCTGTCGACCCTGGCACACAGGCAACACGGGTGGGTTTTAGTCAGTAAAAGTCTGACATGCCCTCCTGCTCCACCCAGAGCGGGAGACGTTATTTGATGATTTGTCACCTTCAAAAAAAAAAACGCAGTGGGTTTGATACCGAGGGAGATCTATAAAACTGTGACCATGTAGAAGCTAGTCCTATCCTACTAGCTAATATTTTAAATGTAAAAGTTTAAATGATTGGATATTTAGATTTTTGCATGTTTGTTACTCAATCACGCAAAAACGGCTGCTCGGATTTGAAGAAATTTGCCACACAGATAGTTTCAAACCTGGAATAACGCATAGGATACTTTTTATCCCGGTAGTACGTTCCCATGGGATATTTTTCGACCTACAGGCGGGCGAAGCCGCTGGCAAAAGCTAGTCAGGAATTATTTAACCTTTAAGGCGAAGATTTCTTGAATACGCTCAAAATGGTGGTTTTTTTAAACCAATGTATCTCTTTAACCGTAAATAATCTTGAAAGCAATAAAATATAGGATATTTTCAAGTAATTTTTGCATACAGTGATGGTACTCAAAACATAATTAAACATAGTTTAATGCATCAAAAAAATAATCAAAGTCACCTCTTAATTATGTTTATAACCATTTAATCCCTTCAATAACAATTATTGTTATTAATAAAATATACCATAAAATTCTAAATGCCAAACTGCATCCAGTGATGGATTATTTACTATTAAATAGTTAATATTTAATTTTATACGATTTTATTTGCATTTTTACGACAATGCTTGCTCATTTATTATTGGAGTTTATTACAACAGATTTTAACCCGTATCGGATTGCAGTAAGAACTATTATCGCTCATAACGACCATACGACGAGTACATTCAAAATTACCAGGGCCTTAAGATCCAGAAAACTGGCGAAAAAAGTCGTTTCTCATTGAAACAGCCATTACAATCGGTCGTTCCCGTCCTTAATTTCTGAGATAAAGTATGTCATTAGTATTTCGATTTCCAATTGAGATTAATTGCTTCTCCATATTTTAATCAGAAGCCTGGCTTTTGAAGGCCGACTTCAACTCTAATTAATTTCCTTTGCTTATTTGGCTTCGGGATTGATTTTGTCCACTTGTAACGTAATTTGGAATTATTTTGTAAATTACTTTGTGAAATGTGGGTCATCATAATCAGCCTATACCTAATGTTCCCACAGCTGGGACACAGGCCTCCTCTCGGCGAGAGGGAGTAGGCCGTAATTCACCACGCGGGCCCAGTGCGGGTTGATAAATATCACATGTCTTCGAATTTTCGGTTCTAGGACATGTCTTCCTCACGATGTTTTCAACCCGCACTGGGCCCGCGTGGTGAATTACGGCCTCCTCTCGGCGAGAGGGAATAGGCCGTAATTCACCACGCGGGCCCAGTGCGGGTTGATAAATATCACATGTCTTCGAATTTTCGGTTCTAAGACATGTCTTCCTCACGATGTTTTCATTCACCGTATTGAGAGCAGTAGTGACGAACCTACGACCTATAACTCGTAAGTCGCGGCCGTTACCACTGGGCCACCACTGTTCTCCAAGAAGTGAAGAAGTGCGGGTGTTAGTATGTAAGCTCTGCTGAACCCTTTGAGGAATACAGGCATGATGTTCTCTATATTTAAAAATTTATTGGTCTAACTCCAGTACAGATACCAAGCACATCAAGCTATCCCAAACTGTCAAATTTTCCCAATTGAACATGAACCTTATTCCTTTGTGATAAAGTTGAAAAACTATCGAAGAAATTTGACAGATTGTGGTAGCTTGATGTGCTGGCCTCTTTAGGTACCTAAATGTGAACCTTATTTTATGGTTGTTGAGCGCACAGTAAAAACACCGTATAAACTTTAGGTGAAGTGAGTTTGAAGTGAGGAGTCATTCCACTTGATGCTAGAGATGCACTATTGACAGCTCACTTTACCTTAGGTTTCACGGTGGGATTTTTACAGAACAACACTACTGGTGATAATTGAAGCGTGACAGCTTTAGCTAGAATGGGGCGTTCGCAGGTTAATTTAGGTATTTCCTTCGTATTATTAAATCCCTTCTAAATAGTGGGTATGGGTTACCCATTATGATTCCCAAATATGATTGACGTGTAAAAGTGTTTGTACAAACCTACTTACAGAAATCAAATCATTTATCATACTTTAATATAATGCAAACAAATATGAAGATATTTCATCGAACTTTAATAATTCCCAGTTTGCTTTTCAAAAAAATTAAATTGAACATTCTAATAATGATCGCGCTTCTTTTTGTGAACCTCTAACAATTCCTACTTTCGGTCTAAAAAACTAAAAAATAGCCAGTCATCTGCGACCAACTTGGATGTAGCTCTCGCCGGCCGTACCACGGTATAAAAGAGACTTTTTCCTTTTAAAAAAATGTTCATCATTAGAAGAATACTTCTTTTATTGTCGTTGTTAGAGGGGCCATAAGTTTTTCAAGGATAAGTTTAATGCTTTTCAATCAAATATAGCTACGAAAACTATAAACCCCTCACCAAGAACCAACCTTTCAACCTATATAATAAAACTGTGAATTAAACTGCCATTTTATAAACACCCATTCTTACAAGTATATTTAGTTTAATAGGCAACATTTATATTACCAACGAGCACCATACATTCTACGTATTTATTTATAATATTCACTTAAAGAAAAACACCATAAAAATTGCAAGTGTGCATGCAATAAGCTACTAACATAGCACACAATATGGATCCCTTACCGTAAGTATGCGTCATTAAAAGCTATAATTTTCTCTCTGACTCACAACTTTCTTTGCTCATACATACATTTTTAGGGTTCTGTACCAAAAGGCATAATCAGCCTATAATGTTCACACTGCTGGGACACAGGTCTCCTCTCTGCGAGAGAAAGTGGGCCGTAATACACCATGTGGGCCCCTTGCGGGTTGGTGAATGTCACATGTCTTCGAATTCTTGGTTAAATTCTTAGTTCTTGGAAACATTGTTAAAGTTAAGTATTTTTTAAGGAGTAACCGTGGAGTTTCTTGCCGGGTTTTCCCCATAGGAAGCAAAAATTTGGAATCGTGCACCTAGCTTCTGACGTTTCATAAGTGCCCATGCAGGTTTATATGAAACTAGCTTTTGCCAGCGGCTTCGCCCGCCCAGAACTTTCATCCCCTATTTAACTGGCTTAGGGGTTTAATTTCGAAAAATCCATCATGATTACTTGTCTACATTAGACAGGAAAACTCTGTGCAAAATTTCAGCTTTCTAGGTCGTTTAGGTGTTTTGGGAGCAGTGGTGATTAAATAATTGACACAAAGTAAAAAAAAAAGACAACTGTATATCATACAAGAAACGCCTGTTTTTCGCTTGTATATTGCTCGATTTAAAAACTCAGTGGTCAACCATTTTTTTTATCTCGTATTAATATTGTGCACCGTACGGTGGTGGCGGAACCCTCGGTGTGTGAGCCCGACTCACACTTTTTCTTTCATTTTCCGATATAAATCATTATTTCAATAGAAAAAATTACTATTTCTAGGTATAACCGTGTATAGTTTTATCGGTAGGGTAGTTAAAAGTTTAATTGTGACTTTGGAGTAATACATTTATTGTTTATGGTTGGAGTGACCTATTACTCACTATGTCATAAGGCTCGCGATTAGCTATGAATCATTACAAATGCAAGGTTTTGTGGGTCACAAATGTTGGTGGATGGAGTCACTGAAGATGTAGCACCAATGTACAAACATTCGCGGTAACAACTCAAGTGTCATCCAAGGTACAAGAATATAACTTGTTCCGCATTCCCATATTTATCATTCCTTTTTCGCCCTCATCATCATCATCGGGGAGTTTGTTGCGCCACTTCTTCTTCCCAGCTAAAGCACTAGGAAGTGTCGAAGGGTGGGCGTTTTTGGGGGACTGTCTTATGTATTTTGACGTTCGAAAAGTGCTGATTCTCAGCCTAATTTGAATAAATGACTTTTGATTTTGATTTTTGATTTTGATCATTTTAGCCGATAGACGTCCACTGCTGGATATAAGCCTCCCACAAAGGGGGTCGTTTGCCATAATCGCCACGCTTGGCAGGTGGGTTGGCGATCGCAGTATGGTGGTAAAATGCATAGAGTACGCTGCTGCCCATTCTCTAGTAAGTCCCTTAGTCGACACCCATGGGAAGAAATGGGATGGTGCTATTCTTTACGTCTGGCACCACACGGAACCTTTTTCGCCCTACACTTATATATATTACTAGCTTTTGTCAGCGGCTTCGCCTGCTAGGAGGTCGGAAATTATCCCACAGAACCATCCTACCAGGATATAAAGTGTCATATTATGTTAATCCAGGTTATAAAATATCTGTGCGCCAAATTTCATCCAAATCCGTTCAGCCGATTAAGCGTGATTGAGTAACAAACATTCAAACTTTCACATTTATAATACAGGGTAAATTTCTAACCAGTGCGCAAACTGTAACCATGAATTCAGCATACTCATTCTAGACCCCCTAGCGTAGAAATTTTTCGTCGTTTATACAAAATACCTACGCGGTCAATATACAGGGTGTTTGGCAGGACGTTGAACATACGAAAATGGTGGATAGGTGGAGTCATCTGCTACTTACTCAGCCCTAATTTATTTGACCCTGGCCCCTGGATATTTTTTTTAAATATTTTTTTTGCTTACTTCTAGTTTCACCACTTTCCTAACTTGAAAGTGTATTTTTTATTAAAAATGGGTAAAACAGGCATTTTTTTTTTATCTTTAATGTTGGCAGATTCTTATAAAATTATTGCTTTATTCAGATGTTAGCTAGAAAAAAAGTTATGAGTCCTCAAACTTACAGAAAGATGTAAAAATACCTAAATCTTAATTTCAACTTGCATTTTTTTTTAAATCCTCTCCCCCCCAGCGCAGTTATTTCTCGGTGGTTTAAAAAAAAAACAACTGTTTCATTGAAAAGTGCAATACCTACACCGTAAAAATGTATGGAACAGCAGTTTTTTTTTGTATAACCGACCAGAAATTTCTGCGCTGCGGGTCGAATGATATGCTGAACTCATGGTTTTTTTATTTTTTTTTTGGGTGTGAAATCATCAAATAACTTCTCCCGCTCTGGGTGGAGCAGGAGGGCGTGTCAGACTTTTACTGACTAAAACCCACCCGTGTTCCTTCAGTAGCCCTTAAGCCAGGGGCTGTGGTGTCTCTTTCGAACAAACCCGCACCCCTGGCAGGCATCGGCCCTTGCGGGCCCCATCACGTGTGTGCTGACATCTCTTTGAGGCGCGCGTGGAACACAACGCGCCGTCGACTTGGGCTTGGTCCTTACCGGACAGCGAGCTACCCATTACTCGCCGTCCGCAAGCCCATGCCTACGGTGGCCGGAAATCGGCCTGGGATTCCCGACGCCCAGGGCGTCTCCGTATCGCTGAACTCATGGTTACAATTTGCGCACTGGTTAAAAACTTATCCTAAATAGATAATTCTTATGGTAATACCATGATCGAGCAGAATTATTAATTATTCAAGGGAAGATTTTTCAGTAGTAAACACTTATTCAAGTGCAATAGGATGTTCCAAAGTCAATAGCCACGACATACGAATTGTAGGTCGCTGGTTCGAACCCCGTCAGGTGCTTTACTTTGTGTAACATATTTCATCACCACTGCTCTTAAAACGATGATGGCAAACATCGTTGAGGAAACCGTTTTGTTCTAGAACCAAAATTTCTAAGACATGAATTTTATAGAATCGACCTACAGGGCCGCACACTGGTCCCAAATTAAAAAAAAGTGGACATTGATAGTAGACCGCTGATATTTTTTTTTATTGTTGATATAATGATAACAGATAAGGCAAAAAAATATTATTGTCCTACTTCAAATACTTTTCTCTAAAAAAAAAATTTCTTTTTTTTTTGTATGGGAGTGATTACATTTTACTCAATTTCTCAAAAACCTTATGCGATGTCGAGATGGCATTCACATATGTTAGAAAACTAATAATTCTGAGTATTTGGCTCGAAGAAACTTATTGCTTATCTCTGCGTACTTTCGAGATAATAGTGACAGAAAATAACAATTTTTTTAATGTTAATTGTTCGCTTTTTTTTATTCATAGCCTTACTCATATCGCAATAGGTCCGCTGGCCAGCAAAATGGAGCTTCGACGCGAGTTTGCCGGGATAACAAGATGGCCGCCTCTCATGACGTAACGTAATACGGTCACGAATCGCGCGCGTACACCTCAGTGTACAACTAAATGTGGTTGCGATAAGACGTGTCCTTATTTTTTCTGTGCGCTTGAAGAAATACTTGTTGTTTGTTTGTTTTGTTATTGTTGTATTTTGAATCTTTGGATTTTAAAATCAAATAATTTTTGTTTGTCTTTCTTTCGTCGAATTTGTTTTCGTAATTTTTTTTTGTTAAAATCAAAGTCACTTTGTCTTTGATATCTTTGATTCTAATTTGTTTTCAATTTTCCTTAAAATTATAATATGTCCGCATTTGTCACCAACTTAGACTTATACGTTGTTCTTAAATCAGGAGGTGGTTTTAAAAATGTCGAATTTTTATTTAATGCCCTTATTGAACGTATTGGTGTTGAATTGTCTTCCGAAGAAATGGCAATATCGAAATTTAAGAACTATTCTTGCTTCAGAGAAAATGTATGGTCTTCCATCCTATCAAAAGCTCCTGGAAGCTAAAAAAACTTGTTATCCTCCAGAGTCAGACATAACTGTAACTGAATCTGATGCTAAGATAAGACTTCAATCGCTTCTAGATTTGACAACCAATAGGATATTAAAAACAATTCAGCACAACTCTGCCGACAAAAAATCGCTAAAACTAATAAGCAAATGGGGTTTTGACGGGTCATCTTCTCAAAGTAATTATAAACAAAAGTCACACTCCGACACTAAAATTGACGATTCTTCAGTTTTCATGATTAGTTTGGTTCCGCTTCGTTTGGAAGAAGAGAGTGGTACTATCTTGTGGCAAAATCCTGCTCCCTCTTCAACAAACTATTGTCGTCCAATTGGCTTTATATTTGCAAAAGAAACAAATGAATTGATAAAGAAGGAAAGTGCATCCTTAGAGGAAGAAATTCGTAATCTTGTTCCCACAATTGTAGATAATTTTCATATTAAACATGTTTTGTACATGACTATGATTGATGGGAAAATTTCTACTGTGATTTCCAATACTTCTTCTGCAGCTGTTTGTAATATTTGCAATACCCTACCTAGCAAAATGAATGACTTGGACTTTGTATCCAAAAGACTCATCAGAGAAGATATGTATAAATATGGTCTGTCTTCGCTTCATATGTGGATAAGATGTATGGAATGTATTTTACACATTTCGTACAACTTAGACTTCAAAAAGTGGGCTGCACGAAAAGAAGATAAATTGTTAAAAGAAATTAAAAAGAATTTGACACAAGAAGAATTCCGGGAAAGAACTGGTTTGTTAATTGACATAGTAAAACAGGGATTTGGTACAACCAATGACGGTAACACGGCAAGAAGGTTTTTTGAAAATTATGAAGTATCTGCTGAAATAACGGGTATCCACCCTGTTTTAATCAAGAGATTTGCAGTCATTTTACAAACAATTTCATCTACCAACTTGTTTAGGGAATATTGTAAAGAAACAGCAATGCTGTATGTAAACTTATATCCATGGTATTACATGCCTTCAAGTGTCCATAAATTGTTGATACACGGTGCTGATATTTGTGAAAATTTCTCCTTTATTCCGATAGGCAAGCTTCCGAAGCGAGGAATAAAGATTTCCGGAATGTTAGAATGGCACATACAAGAAAAATCGGTAGAGTTCAGACTAATTTAGACATTATCCACAGCTTTCTAATTAGCTCAGATCCTTACATCAGCCATATCAAACCAAAGTTTGCTCGTTTACATAAACAGTTGTTTCCAGAGGCTAGTGCTTTGATCTTGAACAATGAATTGCTTTCGTTGGAAAACGAGGAAACAGAGATTTCTCAAGAGAATATAGACCCAAATATTAATCTTTCACCATAATATTTTTTCAGAATAGTTTGTGAACATATTCAACTTTATGTTTGCAGCTTTATTTGTCTTCATTTTGATTGTTTTTTAAAACTGATGAAAATACTCCTTCAGAAAGGTCATAGCTTTTCAGTCATTAGTGAGCCCCCATAACCTCTTTTACAGAGAAATCTCTTTTTATTTATTTGACATTACGCATACATTATAATTATGTGCTAAAGTAAGGCTATGATTAAAAAAAAGCGAACAATTAACATTAAAAAAATTGTTATTTTCTGTCACTATTATCTCGAAAGTACGCAGAGATAAGCAATAAGTTTCTTCGAGCCAAATACTCAGAATTATTAGTTTTCTAACATATGTGATTGCCATCTCGACATCGCTTAAAGTTTTTGAGAAATTGAGTAAAATGTAATCGCTCCCATACAAAAAAAAAAGAAATATTTTTTTTACAGAAAAGTATTTGAAGTAGGACAATAATATTTTTTTGCCTTATCTGTTATCATTGTATCAACAATAAAAAAAAATATCAGCGGTCTACTATGAATGTCCACTTTTTTTTAATTTGGGACCAGTGTGGGCCGGCCGGGCGGATTACGGCCCACTCATTCTCACTGAGAGTAGGCTTGTGTCCCCTCAGTGGGAATATCATAGTCTCATTACGAAAAGTCAATAGAACCCGACATTAACTTTTAACAACCTATTCGAGCAATTTTAACACCTTTACAAATTAGTAGGTAGGCAAAGTCATTACGAGCTGTAAGTAGGTAAACTCAGGTAAAGTAGCCATTAATGCAAGTTTGCCGTGCCAATCGACCGCCATAAGACCTCCTGCCGAGTTGACCTAGCCTTAATCTCATTGTTGACCTGAATAATAATAAACTTAGAATAATTCACAGAAGCTTTGTTGTTTATTCGTTTTTGAATTCAGCAATTTATTGTTCTTTGAAAGGATCGAGGAAATTGTTTCTCGAAGTTCGTGTCGAAGTGTTTTTGTTTCGCTTGTTCAAACTTTCCTAATTCTTAGTCTGTGTCAATTTTGATTGTAAGATTTCCAAGAACTAGCGGTCGAAATTCAACCATAATTCATTTGAAACTGAATGTATTTCCAATACATTAATTATACACTATTATGTAAATAAAAAACCCCCGACCCAAACAAAAACTCTAAAAAGTAAAAAATAATATTTATAGGCCTTTTAATTTGAACGTAATATTTTAATCAGGGCATTGTCAAGTCGGGGGACGGCTAGGCCTCTGTTTGGCGTTTTCATTGACCGTTCCCCGACTTGACAATGCCCTAATTAAAATATTACGTTCAAATTAAAAGGCCTATAAATATTATTTTTTACTTTTTAGAGTTTTTGTTTGGGTCGGGGGTTTTTTAAATTTTTAATTTAATTTTTATTTCTTGCTTTTTAAACTTAATGTCTCCCTTAAATCACCATTTATCTATAATCTATTCATTGAGACCTTTTCAATGAGCCCAAACACGATACTTCTGCTGTTTGTTGGTGAATAACTTGGGTTTCCTGGAAATTCCAGGTGTTGCTCCAGCATCAGTTCAAGGTTTTTTTTTCGTCTAATATCATTGAAGTACGTAAGTAGGACGGTTAATGAAAACGCCAAACAAAGGCCTACCCGTCCCCCGACTTGACAATGCCCTGAACAAAATATTACGTTCAAATTAAAAGGCCCATAAATATTATTTTTTACTTTTTAGAGTTTTTGTTTGGGTCGGGGGTTTTTTTTTTTTTTTTTTTTTAATGTTGTCATGTTTTATATGCACGTGTTTCTGTGACAAATAAAACAATGTTTCTTTCTTTCTTTCAAATTCCCATAGAAATTGTTCGTCAGTTATCAAAAAAAGAGCAGTGTTGGCCCAGTGGTCCTTGACGTGACTTACGAGATGTAGGTCGTAGGTTCGAACCCAGACAGGCGGTTTACTTTGTGTAAATTATTATTTCAACACCACTGCTCTCAAAACGGTGAAGGAAAACATCGTGAGGAAACCGGCATGTCCTAGAACCAAAAATTTGAATGTGATATCTACCAACCCGCTCTGGGCCCGCGTGGTGGATTACGGCCCACTCCCTCTCATAAAAAGGAGGCCTGTATCCCAGCAGTGAGCACGTTATAGGCTGATTATGATGATCAAAAAAAGAATCTGTTGTTTCATAGAAAGATACAAAACTTACCCAGTCAAAATGTACGGCAGAGCTTTTTTTTTGTTGTTGATAACCGACGAAAAATTATATCGCAGTTGGATTCAGAATCATGTAAGTAGTGAATCTAAAGTTGTGCCTCGATATTCATGCTACTCTGTTAAAGCTACGTTACTTTGCGTAGTAGGGTCGGTTTATGCTCGCAGACTTACATAATGGACAGACTGGTACAATTTTGTACCAACATAAGCTTAAGTGGGTAACCGCAATCCCTTTGCGCCAACGAAACCGTTACAAAACATAACACCACGCCTTTAATCCCCGGAGGGTTAGACAGAGATTCATCCTCATTTAACATTTGCCAAATCCGTGGGCATCGCTCAATTTAGGAGATTTATCGCTAAAATTCTGTACAGTTAGGTTTAACATGAAATTTCTCTTGTGTCTCTGTTTTTGAGCAAGTTTCTTGACTGCAGTAGCCTAGATTGTACTTTATGCGTAACTTTTAAATTTACATTCTACAATACTTGGTTCATCGTCATCATCATCATTTCAGCCGAAAGACGTCCACTGCTGGACATAGGCCTCCCCCAGGCTCCTCCACTTCGACCAGTCTTGTGCTTCCTACATCCAATACTTGGTTACCAACTCATAAAGAAACAAATATGCCTATAAGATGGATATAAGTGTAGGAGGAGACCAACGATGAATAAAACGATGGATAGACTGTGTGAATGATGGTATTCTTAGAAAAGTTGTGACTACTGAGATAGAGAATAGAGAAATATAAAAGAAAAAGATATGTTCCGCCGACTCCAAATAAATTAGAAATAAGACGTAGTTTAGTTAGACTAGACTAGAACGACAACGTAGACTAGTTTCAGAATTTAAGGTTAAGTAAGCTTTTTTCTGTTGTTTTAGTGGTCTTAAGCACTACAGCAGGCCTAAACAAAACACATTTCTGTTAGCATTCACGCCAAGCGCAAAGGTTACGTCGTGTTTTTTCCGCAGGTAATGTCATTCCCATACATTTTGGCGTAGCGTTTGGCGTGAACGCTAACGGAAGTGTGTTTTGTCTCTAGGCCCTGATGAGCATGAGGTTTTTTTTGGGTGGGAAATCATCAAATAACTTCTCCCGCTGTGGGTGGAGCAGGAGGGCGTGTCAGACTTTTACTGACTAAAACCCACCCGTGTTCCTTCATTAGCCCGTATGTCAGGGGCTGTGGTATCTCTTTCAAACAAACCCGCACCCCTGGCAGGCATCGGCCCTTGCGGGCCCCATCATTTTTTGTGCTGACATCTCTTTGAGGCGCGCGTGTAACACAACGCGCCGTCGACTTGAGCTTGGTCCTTACCGGGCAGCGAGCTACCCATTACTCGCCGTCCGCAAGCCCATGCCTACGGTGGCCGGAAATCGGCCTGGGATTCCCGACGCCCAGGGCGTCTCCGTATTCTGCGGCGGCTGGGGTCGCGAGGGCGCATATGCTGCCTCTCCCTCATGTGCGCCGCCTCCCTCTTCGCGAGCATCACTGCTTCGCTGAAGGAGGTGACGGCTCCCCATGCCCTCTCGCTCCGTACCATGGCCTGGACCAGGGCCGGACGCGAGAGATCGCCGCCGCCGATCGCCTCCACGAGGACACGGCGGTGCTCCGCCCAAGCAGGGCAGACCGCCACCGTGTGCTCCACCGTGTCCTCAGGGCGATCTTCGCAGTGGAAACACCCGGGCGTTTCCTCCCGCCCTATCCGAAACAGGAACCTCCCGAAACAACCGTGTCCGGTGAGGACCTGCGTCAGGCGGAAGGTGAGGACGCCATGCCGCCTCTCAAACCACTCCTCAAAGAGGGGACTTACCGCCGCAATCGTGGCGTGCCCAATGAGCATGAGGTTAGACGATACTCTGGGGAATTACATACCGCATACCTTCTTATACCTTTCTCAATTGTTAGCAAAAACACAGTCAATTCCATTCAACAGTAACTTATTATCAAACAGACATTAGTACAACGTTACATACCGCGTAGGTTTCTTTATAGGTTTTCCTATCTAGGATAAGGGGCTATTCGTTCTACATAATCAGAGAGTATATGTACTATCAACCGTACGACTTGGGGTCGATACCCGGGTCGGGCAGAGTTGTTGGGTTTTCTATATGGAATTTCGAAGTAGCAGTTCGGACGGAGTCGTCATTTGTGCCCGTTAAATGGCAATAGCCTTGCCCCCTATTACGTAGGACTTAAACATAACTAACTAAATGTGAATGTACTATAAGGTACACCTCTGCCGAATCCATCATCAACATCATCTGCCTAGACCAGGGGTCGGCCACCTGCGGCTCGCGAGCCACATGCGGCTCTTTGGATGTGACGCTGCGGCTCTTTAGTTCCACACGCAAATATTATTTATTTTCCCTTCACCTGAGCTATCAAAAAAAATGGCGAGTATGTAAATGGCGCAGATTAGGCCACGCCCCTTTTTCGGTCACCCTGTGTTTAAACTCCGATTTCACGCAACTTTACTATGAAACCAATAACAACTGTGACTTATTTCGTAATCAGGATATTTTAATTTTTTTGTGGCTCTTTATAAACTTTAAAATTTTGTAAACTGTTATTTTTGACTCTTCCGACTCAAAAGGTGGCCGACCCCTGGCCTAGACGCCTAGACTTTTCCCACCTATGTTTGATGGCTTCCAGTGTAACCGGAGCTACTGCCCATCTGACCTCCACAATGCAGTAACTGGGTAATACGATAGCCCCTGATCAGACTGGTCAACACCTCGGGAAAAAAAAAATGTGATGATACGTATAATTTTTAAAATGATTTTTTTTTCTCTCAGATTTCAAAGTGGAAGGCTACCCAGTCCTCGTCTGGTTCCATGGCGGTGACTTCGTGCGAGGCAGCCCTAACAGCGTCAATCCATTCCAACTGGTCTTAAAACAAAGGGTAATGAAACTTTTCATATAATCTATTATTTTATTACAACTTTAAATGAGACTGACCCAGTTGAAGGAGTTTGAGGCTTATGTGAAATAGATGCAAATATTATTGTGAATAGGTGACATACATTTTGAATTTAATCAACTTCAAGCATACTTTGACATAAATCTAAAGTAATTTTCGTTGTTTCTACGCCTGAAATAAACAAACCAATTCGAACATTAATTAGAGCATAATATTAAAAATACTTATGTATATGGTACATTACCAATATTTTGTTCTAATTATTTTTCGAATATACCCTTGGAATAGCAAATAAGCCAAATATTTTGCAATCCTATTAAAGCTTAAATTTTCAATGGCATGTACTTATTTAATCGAAAATCTAAATATTATTGAACACTCTAATTATAATGATCGTACGCCTCTTTCGGTGAATCTCTAATAATCTTTATTTTCAAGCTTAGTCGGTTATAGTTCTAACCACATGCAAACATTCGGTTGGGGTGCCCTAGCACTAGTTACTACGGTGAATTCGGCGCACGCGTGGTTTGTCATAGTTTCAACCTAACCTAACCCATTTTGTCGGAATAACTTAGCTTGGGTACTGGTTTAACAGTTTTTAAGCGATCAATGACGACGAGATGACGAAAAACAGAGAATTATGGAAAAAAAGACACATTGCGCCGACCCCTAATAAATGGTAATAAAGCACAATGATGTATTTAATATTTCCCATTTTCAAATTCCAGGTAATATTCGTCTCAGTAGCCTACCGTCTGAACATCTTCGGATTCTTCTCGACCCTCGACAACGAAGCTTCGGGCAACTTCGGTCTCCTCGACCAGGTAGCGTCTTTGAACTGGGTGAAGAACAACATAGAGAGCTTCGGAGGAGACCCTGAAAACGTGTGCATCATCGGCCACGATGCTGGGGCAGTCAGCGTCACCCTTCACTTAATATCCTCATACTCCGCCGGACTCTTCCATAAGGCTATAGCAATGAGTGGAAATGCACTATCATCAGAATCAATAAACATAGCAAGGAAAGAAATCGTGACTGTCGACAAAGTGGCTGTTGCATTCAGCTGCTTCCGAAAACCAACTTACCAACTACTTGATTGTCTCAGAAGAGTCCCTGATCAAGCACTTTTAGATATAGCTGGGCCAGTAGCTGAATGGAAACCTATCGTAGACGGTGGCTTCAGCAATATAACCAGTCCATTCTTACCAGAACTTCCCGCCAAGTTGTTCAAAGACGAGATTTTCTCACCCGTACCACTTTTAGCAGGATACACCAACATGGAAGATGGGCTGCTTCTAGAAAAGGATGAAAGTGGAGATTCTGGTATCAGTCAAAGAGAATTCGATTCTATGAGAGAAGAAATTATCCTGTCTGATATCACTGTAGATAACAGCTCGTGTTTCACAAATCAACATCATATACAAGACGCTGTTGCGTTTTTCTATAAGCCTATTCCGCATACGACAAATGAAACAGTTTTGAGAAAACTGTTCGTAGATTTTTACACAGATAAAACACATGGCGCGACTACGTATCAGCTGGCCAGACATATTTGCCCGCACGCCCCAGTGTTTCTTTACAGATTTGATCTGAAACCCTTTTCAGACATAGCTAATGAAGGTCTCCCAGAATGGATAGGCGTTCCTCACAATTTCGACTTGATCTACACTTTCGGGATGCCCTATTTAGCATTGCCTGAAGACTTGAGTAAATGGGACTACAGAGATAAAAGTATTTCAGAAATCATCATGAGGATGTGGTCGAATTTCGCCTGGTATTCAAACCCTACGAATTCCGGAGTCATTATCGATTGGCAATCTTACGAATTAGAGAGGCCCGGATATTTGATCATTGACAGAGCCAATTTTACAATGAGTACCCCAGCAACTGTTAATTACAAAGCTTTCGAGTTCTGGACGGACTTTTACCCAAAAGTTGTCGAAATTGGAACAAAGTGTTGTAAAGAAATCTTAGATGATTCTGGATCGAAGTCCATTTTCTCATATAAAATTATACATAGTATATTATTATTGTATGCGACTTTAATTTTACTGTCATAACGAAGGAATCAGCGTCAAATCACGGTTATTTTTGTATAGTCTATTGAAAGATGTATTTTAAGTAAAGAAGTATTTCGTCAGTACCAAATGAAATATGTATTTACCTTCCAGAGAAATTATTCGTACAAATAAAAATCTTTAAAATGTTGGTGTTGTTTGTTTTAGAAACCGAAGTTCATGATTGCAGGTTCAAAATGGTAAACTTGAAGGTCATGTTTAGCATTTAGATTCGTCACAGCAATGATGGCAGCATTTTGTGTTCTACAACTATAAACACGCGAGATTTCGAGAAACTGATTTTGTTGAAGTTAGTACGTCGACATTAATGCAATCATAAATTCTATAATACGTCATCGCTTTATCGGTCTGTGGTATAAGATTCCCAGTAGCCTTGTAGCAGACTTAATAAGGTTCTATGTTTTGTAAATTTCAAGGAATTTGGGAAGTGTACAGAAAACCAAGGATTCATGGGAATTCTTTATCGGTATTTCTATCTTCCATATTTATACAGTTCTCAGGAATGGCTACTGGAATTAAAATCTACAGTATTTTTTTCTTAGCGTAGATTAAGAATAAGTTAAGATACCTATCTTAAAACAAAAGGGTATTTTTTTAACTAGATCATCATCTACCTAGCCTTTTGTCCCACCTATGTTGGGGTCGTCTTCGAGTCTAACCGAATTCAGCAGCATCTATTAAAACTACATCAACTCCAACAAAAACGTGCACACGAAAAACAAAACCAAATTCATTCCGCATGCATTTCATGGCATACTTCCAGCACAATAGGAAAGCGAACTAAAATTTGATTGGAAAAATAAATTGTACAAGTACATAACCTATTTCTAAACAATCGTTTTCGTGCTTGGAAACCATTAGTCACTAAACTTACGAACGTTCGTAACGTTTAAACGTCAACCGTGGCGATAAACTGTGGAACAGCATTTAGTTAATATTTCTGCACTCCATAAGTCTTGAAAATTTTACTTGTTTTTTTTTGTATTTTTAGTATTTTCTTTTAGAGAATAAATTATAGACAAAAAAACCAGCCAAGTGCGTGTTGGGATAAATTTACCCCAAGAAAAAACTGAATATTGTAGTTAGTTAAAACATGCTCTCCCATACATCGTTATACGTCACAGTCAATTCTCCAACAGCAAATGTAAGTTTGTAATCGCAGAAAATATGTCAGCTAGCACACGGCAATGTACCAAAAAAAAAAACATTGAAACTTAACTCATCACAAATATGGTTACTCTTCACATCACATCTTGAGAAGATGAAAGAAAAGAAAGGCGACTAACAAAAGGTATTTACAAGGAAGATGTGAGTGGAAACGCTGGGACGACGCTTTAGGGAAGAGATTACACTTTGTTACATATCGCTAAGCCTGTGAAATCCATTTTATGAAATCAAATACACGTGTCACACAAAATGGACACGATAAGTTAAAAAGAACAATACACAGTTTTCATGACAAGATTATATTAATTTTAATGTTCGTTCCTAATATCTTAGATAAAAGAAGAATTTGTAGCACGTACGGTAATAGGCATGGATGATGATACATTAAATACTACGCTTGGTTGGAAGGCAAACACGTCGTATTCGATATTTAACAATACACGCTGGTTTATTTGTCTGTTTGTTTTTATTCTTAATGCTCGAAATACACGAGGCTAGTTATTCAAGGCAGGAAAGTAAGCTAGTAATAACTAACACTAGCTTACTAGCTAGCAAGCTACCGTGGCTACTCTGGCTCGTGTATACAGAACTAGCCTAATTTCTATGCAATGCTATATACTAAGCTAGCGTCTCAAGCTAGAATATTTTAATAGGGTGAGGTTCTTTTTTTAGAGTTGTTAGTAGCACCCCCACCAATGGTTTTAATATGGTCATGTACTAGTTTCAAGTGGTCAATGAAGCTAGTATTCGAATGGCTAGGTGTTTTATTTTTCTGACCGCAACCACACGTGGTACTGTAGGTACTTGCTTAAAATAATCTGGCATCATGTAAACAGCACTAGCATGTGCCACACTGGACAACAAGCCCTGATAATGTACGAAGTTCTAGCTTGCTAAATCCGAATCTAGCCTCGTGTGTCTCGATTATAAGGAATAAAATTACCGTCTTGTGTTCTGTGCAGACATCGCCAATAGAAGTTTGGGACTGGCTAATTATTCCTTAAAAACTACGCGATTAAGTAATAATTCACTTAAAACTATACAAAAATATCTTTGTCAATTTAAAATCTATACATTTTTAGTGACGCATTTTCCTTTGTAGATTTTAACGCCTTGAGCAAAATGATAAGCAGTATTCTTAACAACAACAATATGCAATGATGTTTGACATTTCATTAAAAAAAGGGCCGTTCTTCCAAATTCTGAGAAATAACTAAGGCAGTTGTTACAAATTTGATAACCTATTGTGATGCTTTCACGACGAACAGGTAAGTAAATTTCCCTTTCTTGATTACCATATTGATTCCATAAAAATATATCCGGTCACTGGACAAGAAAATACAGGCCGTATTACATACGTCGTTTTTATAAACAGAATCGTTATTTTCATAGTCTATAAACACTAACCTATAAAGACATGCCATATATGCTACGGAGTTACAAATCTACAAATTGGTTTTGCTGAAGGAAGTATATAAATCAGCTGTTAGTGTAGCACTCTCTCAGTTAAATTTGTCATACCTTTAGTGGATACGATTAGTTCCTAGTATAGTAGAATACAATGAAACTGTTACTGTCGCTATGTATTGTGTTCGCAGTGAGTGGAATAAATGCTTATGTGAGTATTTAATGTTAATATTACATTTTACCTCATCTTGAGTCACACAGACAAGCACCTTAATTGCGTTACAAACTATTGATCTATCACAATCTAGGATATTGCTAATCCATGGCTTCCAATATACTCGAAAAATTTGTCTGCTCAGCAATGCTGTCTGCAATGAATGTCGTTGAATTACTATTGAAATGAAAGCCATTCCGAGTTGGTGTGTTAAGCAAATACCAGAGGGAGAAGGCCTATACTCAGTAAGGTTGCCATTGATGATGATGAAAACACAACAAAATACTCATTCTAGTACTAACTGGAAATTTCATATGTAGATATTCTTGTTGGTAAAACGACGAACAAATATGTTTAAGTCACTGTCATTGAGACTCTTTGCAATAAAGGTTCTCGGCGCGATTATGTACAAAAAGGGAGAGTTCTTTCTTAATCGTTTTAAATATGAAGTAGGCTCATCAAGACCCATAACCGATAAACATGCTGAAAAACCTATTTGGACAGATTCGGACTCATAGTCATAAATAATCCAGACGCTAACAGATTAAATAGAAAAGAAGAAATACATTAGAAATTAAATCATTTCATAATATTACCTTCCCGCAGGTGGCCGAAGTAACAGACATATTGAAACTAACACAAAAAATGAATCAATACGTCACAGAATGCATCAACGAAGGAGAATACGAAATAAACATGGAGGACGTGACGGAAGTATTTTCCGGCGAACGAAACAAAGACAAAGCAGGCATGGAGAAAGTAACCCGTTGCTTCTTCCATAAAGCAGGGATTTTGGAACCAGACGGGAAATTAAACCCAGATGCTGCCATGGCCATACTAACTTTAATAGGAGTTGAGAAGAATGACGCGGAGGAACTTCTTCAAAAGTGTACTAGTATTACTGGTTTTGATGCTAAAGATATGGCTTATGCGATCTTCAAATGTTTTGACGGTGGTGTTAGAAGTTAAAATGCACATTTCAATGTGCATTTTAAGGCCTTTTCACATGTTCAGGCTGAAAGATACCTGAGGGCCTAGACAAAATAGCAATAAAGGTCTTTATTGTCAAATTTAAGAAGCTTATAGTATTCAGTTTAATAGTCAACCTCTTAAAACAAAAGTTTATTGTTTCTGTCTTTCTTAATTAAAGTTTACTTTTTAAGTAGTTGCGTTTTTTGATTTTTCAAATTATTTTTCTTACGTTTCTTACGGTAGTTTAAGTTTCTAAGCCGAATATTTATATTTTCATTGTGTATCATAATATAGCCGAGCATAAAGCCGTTCCTCAAGATGAAGTCGCTTACGCTCTGGGACAAGTAACAGCCGGTTTGGAATTTTGCCATAATTGCTAAACTTGGCAACCACATAGATGACCACAGTACGTTGTTACTACCCAAAGACGATGTTATGATAACAGATAACATAGCATAATATTATATTATCATCACCAGTTTTCCTCGTTGGAGCGTGCAGAGGTTTGAATACATTCAGGGGTACAATTCTCGTAATTTTAAGAACGTTCACAGTCTGATCTCAGAGTCAATCTGTCAAAAATACCTCGAGTTTCCATAAATTTTTGACAAGTTTTTGTCATTCGATTATTGCCGAGATGAGACCGCGATTAGATTTGGCCTTCAGGTTTCGCCAGTTTTGTTATACTTACGAGTAGTTCCCATGTAACAGAACGAATCAATTGATATTTTAGTTGGTTCAAAACCAAGTAATTCTGAGGTAGGCACTTCCCAGAATTTTTTGAAGGAAAAACTTCTTACGTACCACCCAGAAATTCTTGTAGGAAAAACCCAATGATGCTCTGCCCAAACCGAAGATCAAATCCAACGAGACAGACACTATTTAAGTCGTACAGTGCCATACATTATCGACCAGGGATTAAACCTTCAAAATCGTAATCCTGTCTTGGGTTCTTCGAAGGCTTTCGAGCAAAAACTTGTCCTGATTTAATACCCACACAGAGGATAACTCGTAATACATGTTAGCTTTAATGTAATCCTAATTTGCATATTTGAAAATATATAATCTTCACAATTTTCCTTATACTGGATGTAAAAGCGACGCTTAACTACACATTCCTAAGAAAAAGAGAAGTTTAGAAATATTCTTATGAGGTGGAGGCTCTTTTTTTAACCGACTTCAAAATGGAGGAGGTTCTCAATTTGTCTGTATTCTTTTTATTCATGTTCTGCGATATCTCAAGAAAGATCTCTCGAAGAAGAGTGAAAGAACACTATTTTTCCACCTTGTCATAATAGGGTATTTTCACATTTAATAAAAACGATTCTAATTTGAATACGAAATATGTAACAGAAAAATATAAGTAAATTGATTTATATACATTTTCTCAGTTAAAAACGTCGGGGGTTAAAAACGATTAAAATCTAATTTATTTTTCGTTGTTTTGAATTTACCTCCAAAACGCTCCTTACGATGACTTTTTTATCACGTCACATCATGACGTCAGCTTTGTGTAAACGGCATCGGTACAAATACTTAGTTTGGCGCAGTTTTGCAAGTATTTGTGCACAGAGGCACCGCACTCCAGTAATAAGACTTTCTATCTATTAAAAATCTTGTTAATTATAAACTCTACATTCACTTGTTTACTTACTAACTATTCGTTTCCACAAAGTTGACGTCAGGTGTAGTATCGTGATAAAAAGTCATCGTAAGGAGCGTTTTGGCGGTAAATTTGTATAGCCGTTTTTGCGTAAGCTCCGATAATACGTATTTAATGCACTTTGTGTATCTTGATGAAGCGCCTTCGCAAGTAGTAGTATACGATTTAAGATTTGTGATACCAGTTTAGTAGATCCCAAAACTAAAAAGTATAAACAATCAAGCAGAGTGACAACTTTATTACGAAAAAATATACTTCCAAAAAAACTCAAAACTCAGTTTCACTGTTTATTTTTTTTAAACAACAACCCCAGTTACTGGGCAATACGATACCCCCTGATAAGATGGACACAAAGAAAGAGAACAAAGAATACACGGTTCTGTAAACGGAAATTAAATCTATTCCTTCTACAAAGTGCATACTTAAGTACTTGTATGAAGGTAAGCATTACGTCTTCCGAGTATTTGAGTGACTAGGTCGACGAGTCATTAAAGGAAAAACACCTGGATTGATTGATTAAAGGAGTCACTTGGGTCAATATGCAAAGGTTGTATGAAGCACCTTAAGTACATAGTGACGAATTAATACAGTCCTGGAAAGTAGGAATCCCCTAGTACATAAATGGATTAACCTTTTGAAATACAGGACAAACTATTTTCCGGGTAGGCTTATTTTAAGCTCTAGTCCTGTTTTCCTAGATTTTTTTTAAACTAAATCTACACACAGCAAAGGATTTTGCAATACCCATCGAAATGCACTTATTATGAAAACGATAGAAACAGTTATTCGTCACGAACCTAACACAACAGCAACAATGACAAAGGAAAAGAAAACAATTAGGCATAGTACAATATCAAAATCAATCTGTACTGCCAGGGGTGCGGGTTGTTGGAAAGACATACCGTGGCCCCTGGCACACAGGCAACTGTAGGAACACAAGTGGGTTTTAGTCAGTAAAAGTCTGACACGCCCTCCGACGACGCACGACAGTTATTTGATGATTTCACAAACAAAAAAAAAAAAAACTGTCTAGCCTTTTCAGATCTAGTCCAACCAGATGCAGCTGCATTCCAGTATTTTACATAGAGCGACTGCCATAATAGACCTCCACAATCCAGTTATTGGGTTACACGATAAGTACACCTTGGTAAGACTGGGTGTCAGTTTTTAGAGTTTCTGATGACCCACGACAGCCGGGACAATAGAAATATATAAGGCACCAACGAACGGCTTAGCGTGCTTTCCGAGGCACAGAGGGGTCTCCATATTATTTCAAAAGCCCCTCGAATAATGATCTACAACACCATTTAATAATGTTGTTTTGAACATGTACCATTTCATAAGTGTTAGCAACTCAGCATTTGCACGAGGATTTGAAACGAAGGTTCGAGTGGGTTCTTTAAATAGATAGTTTCATTTTTACTTTCAAGTCTGCTGGAACTAAACCTAATGTAGATATGCCACTGCAAGCGATCTTCGATCTCTCTCATCCATAGATTTAAAAGATCCAAGAGATCTTCCGATAATCACTAGATACTATACGCGTCAAATAAATATCAAATACGTGAAGTGAAGGTCCTCCATCAAATCAACGACTCTTGTGCGTCCACTTCCAAATGTCATTAAATATTATGAAAACGATTGGCCAGTTTAATGAATTTTTAAAACGTATTTGCATAATGAACCTACAACGTTCCCACTGTTGGGACACAGGCCTCCTGGCCTCCACCACGCGGGCCCAGTGCGATTTGGTGGATGTCACATGTCTTCGAATTTTTGGTTCTAGAACAATGTTCCACACGATGTTTTCCTTCACCGTTTTGAGAGCAGTGGTTATGAAATAATTTACTCAAACAAAAGCACTTGACTGGGTTTGAACCTACGACCTACAACTCGTAAGCCGGGGCCGTTACTGGGTCACCACGGCTCATAACATGTTGATGATATTAAAATAAACACATTTATAATACGACCAACTATACATCACTTCGCTTACCGTTTCGGGGCTCAACTCGAAAACACGTCAATGGTTTGTGCCAGCACCCAATCAACAATGATTGTTTGACAAACATAATGAGACTGGTCCGAAACTTTGATCAGTGGAATTTTAAAACTCCGGTTTTTTTACATAATTGATTATTTACATTGTTGTGGTCAGTAAAATCCCTACTAATATTATAAATGCGAAAGTAACTCTGTCTGTCTGTCTGTCTGTCTGTTACGCTTTCACGCCTTAACCGCTGAACCGATCGTCATGAAATTTGGCCGAGATATAGCCTGGGATATGGGTAAGGACATAGGCTACTTTTTTACGCGATAACCGACATCCACGCGGGCGGAGCCGCGGGCAAAAGCTAGTTACTAATAAATAAAAAAAAATTGGGAAACAAAAGGCGTCGAAGTAATCGTCCGCATCGCTGTCGTCCGGAAACGTGCCCAAAGGACTGGCACTATTGCTACGTTGAATGGCAATGCTAATTCTTTTGCCAAAGAAAAACCCAGCCCTCTGGTCACGTGAAGTGTCTACAAGTCGGCGAGAAATTTCCATAAAAAGAAGACACGCGCTTGGGCCCCAAGATTCGGTTTCGGATTCGGTTCAAAAAACTGTCAACTGTCTACACGGAAACGTCATTTTTGTCTACTCTTCCATCGACAAAACGCTTACTGTTACGGTACGCTCTACGGTTCTCCTGTTAAGCCTGCCGGTCTCCTTCTATCATGACGTATCAAGCCGATGCTAGCTAATACCGGTTGATTTAGCTATTCGTATTTTAAAATTCAATGCCAATATGGAAGTCGTTTACAGTTATTAGTAGGTCAGGACGTGATTCGCACTTCACAGTGAGATGTTTTCTTGCTTGACGGGTCATGCTCGTCATCGCAGACAGAGTATAGAATAAATATAAATATTCCATGTTATCTATACACCGCGACATTTTAGTCGTCTTACAACGGCAGCCCACTTCATGTATCCAATGACCACCATACATTTTTTTTTAAATATATAAATTATAAAAATTATAAAAAACATTCACTAAGACGCATGACGTAGTTTGAAAAACCCAGATATGGAGATGGAATGAATGGTGGAATTTAATGGTAGGTATAGGTATCTTCTGCCCTTTGATACGTAAACATTATTAACAGGTTGTTTCATAATTCTAAAGCATTATTTATTTTTCTTTGTACCTGTATAATGGTGGTAATTAATGGTATCAATTTTTTTTGCCTTTGTAAGACGACTAAAATGTCACGGTGTATATTAATACGTGAAGTAAAAATTTTGTATACCCTTTGTACGACAATAACGCGAACGAAGGAGTATGAAGTTTGGCACAGGTTTACACTGAGGAGGAATGCAGAAAGGTAATACTTTTGATTTAAATAAATTATGGCCAGTAAGCGACCACGATTATACAAAATGTGGGTCCCCAAATCCTACATAACCAAACAGTCTTATTATACCTATGTATCAATTAATTTGTGGCAACTGTTTCTATCAAAAATGTTTTTGGGTAAAACTATCAACATGTATGTAGGTAACCTGACACTGGCCTACAAACCGTGCCTCAGAAAGTCCCAGCTGTCATTTGTGAAACTTTTACAGTCGTTACGGGTAGTCACAAACCCGAAAGTCTGACAACCAGTCTTACCAAGGGGTAACGTAGGTATTACCCAGTTACTGGTTTGTCAGGTCATATAAGCAGTTACCCCATTTAAAATACTGGTATTCACCATCAGTTTCAGAAATGTATAGCTTGATATGTCGCCGTGTGTCCATCTCCTTCGCGTAGGTATTCAAACTGTATATACGTGCGACACTCAGAAAGTAGGTATTGCAAAATAAAGTTTTTATGTACGAGAGACTGGCCAGTTATAATCTATTTTGAAAATATGATTATTTGTAAGTAAAAAAGGCACGTTCCAATTTCAAAACTTCCCTACACATTGTTTGCAAGCTAATTTAAATCACCATACCTCATAAAAAAATGGATTTGCGCCGGGAACATTTTCGCGCTATGATTTTTTACGATTTCAAGTGTCGCCTGAACGGGTACAAACGGTCATTGATATCTATACAAAAATCCTAGATACAAAATCAGCGTCCCAAAAACGTCCGCCTAAATGGGCGCAATGTGCGCAGGTGTCAAATAGTATCGTCAGCCATCTTTCAGTAAGTCTTTTTGGACATTGCTTTGTAAAAACCACTTCAAGTCATGCGTGTTAGGTTGAATTTGCAAAAACATTTTTGCTTTCATTACTGACGTATAATTGGGGACAGTTTTATTTTGAGTATTAATTTATGTCGAGACTGTGAATCTTGGGTTTTATTGTGGGTATATAGAATAGAATAGAATAGAATATTTATTTGCGTAAAACATGGTATACAATGGTGTTAAATACAAATTGAGGCACAAGCATGTTTAGCCAGGATAAAACATAGCATGCAAAATTTTAAAAACAAGTTTAGCAACAACAATCAACATTTTTTATCTAGAAATTCTTTTACACTATAAAAACTACACTCGAGTAACCACTTAAGAAATTTAATTTTAAATAATTTTGTATTTAAAGCTTTGAGATGCCTTGGTATTTTATTATAAATGCACACACACATTGCCAAACAGTTAGCATTATATTTAGACAGTCTAGGCAAATCATTTAACACTAGTTTATATGGATCTCGTCGGTTCCGAGGATTGACATCATTTGCAGTCTTAAATAGTTGCTTATTTTTCATGACAAACACACATACTTCGTAAATGTAAAGCGACGGTAACGGTAACAAACCAAGTTTTTTAAATATTGGTCGACATGAGTCGTCGGGCTTAAGTCCACAAATTGCTCTCATACACTTTTTTTGAGCGATGAATGCTCTTTGGAAGTCAGTGCTGTTACCCCACATTATTAGTCCATAACGTAACAATCAATTACTCATGCATGTGTATAATACATAATCAGCCTATAATGTCCCCACTGCTGGGACACAGGCCTCCTCTCTGTGAGAGAGAGCTCTGCTGGCCGTACACACCTAAGTCACATGTCTTTAATTTTTTTGGTTCTAGGACATGCCGGTTTCCTCACAATGTTTTCTGATTAGCCGGAACAAACAGACAGACAAACATAAAAAAATTGTATTGTTACAAGTACCTACCATAAACACTTGCATTAGTATTGAGTAAAAAGCTGTTGTTATGACGTTACAAACAAACGCATGAATTTTATTTATTTGGATGTAAGCATGTAAGCTAAGTGGGTAGGTATGCAATTAGGATTCTTGTTTACGTCAAAGTAAAAAGTTGATAGCCAATGTAGACAAAAAAACACATGGATACGTATATTTAGAAACGAAAGTGCGCAGGAGCACCCAAATAAACACGCAAAAAGTGGGTAAACTTCTAGTTGGAACGGTAAAATAAATCAAATAAACATAAACACTTAGTCATTTGTATGACAACAAACCGGTGTGTGAACACAACACAGGCGCTCATATAGGCAGACTGAGTTTTCCTCAATCAGCTTTTGGTTTTTTTTTGTACTCAATCAAATTGACGGGCATAACCAGTCGCTTTTTAAACGTGGAACAGAGTGCTCGTTTTTTGAATTTTAGAACGAAAATTATACTCACGAGAATGAAGATGCTGGTAAGTTAGTTTGAAATTATTGAAATTCGAATGATTTTATTTCCAAGCTAGTGGCAATTTTTTTAGGTTAGGATAAAAAGTTGCACCAGTCATTTAGCAATGGGTTTTAAAAATTGGTTGTCATAAATAAAGTTAGATGTTTAATTAAAGATAACGTTACGAGTTACGACTAAAAAAGGTTAATTGCTGATGTTAGTCACCACAGGTCAGCAAGATAGAATGATGGGCAAAATATTCATTGCTTATATATGGATAATTTTTAGTGTCGGTATGATGATAATTTGTGATTATGATTTTAAAAATATAACGATATGACAAAATAATCCATCTTTGTTACAGATATGTTTCGTAGGTATTTAGAACTACTTACTTTATTACTAACTAAAATAAATCCAATGGAGAAAATCTAGTGAAATTGTTAACCTGCTAACTTGATTTTAACCTAAAAAATATAATTTGTTTTTATATATTTATGTGCAAGTTATCATAATGACGCAGGTAGGTTAGTATTTATAGAGGTCAACCGGTTGAGACGAGCAATGTTTATAAATATTTGTGAGCTGCAGTAAGTAATTTATTTTATAGCACTGTGTGACCTAAACTCGCATTTAAGTCACGCATCTGTGACTTAAGTAGTCCATTTTTACACAGAAAAGCGTGACCTAAGTGTAGGTTTAAGTCACACGTGCTATGAAATAGTACACGATACGTGTGACTTAAGTGGTCCATTATTGCACGAGTTAAGCATCCTAGTAGTGGACTATTTAAGTCACACGTATCCTAAGTATTGTTCTAAAAAAATATCAGAGATCAAACAGGATCTTAACAGGGTTTTTTTTACTAGAATGCAATTGCAACTTTGGCAGTCAGTGACCAACGTCAATTAAGACTGCTATTCGTATACGCAGGGCCCGATCTAGCTATTTAGCCGCTCCGGGCAAAAATCATATTTGCCGCCCTTTACACTAACACTATAGAAGTCATGAGCTTGCTATTCCAAAGATGGGATATATACCAGGCCACTCATACATACATGTATGAGAGACTGGCCAGTCATAATCTATTTTGAAAATATGTTTATTTGTAAGTTAAAATAGGTACGTTCCAATTTCAAAATTTCCCTCCACATTGGGTGCGAGCTAATTTAAATTATCGTATCTCATTAAAAAATGGACCTGCGCCGGAACATTTTCGCGCTATGATTTTTTACGATTTCAAGTGTGGCCTGAAATCGGACGAATCGTACGATAGACTTCAAATGTCATTTATGGATGAAGGCCCTTCTAAGGCAACCGTGTCTCGTTGGTATAACGAATTCAAGCGCGGCGGACTAACTTTGGGGGATAAAGAAAGAAGTGGTCGCCCTTTGACGGCTATTACGAAAGAAAACGTACTAGCAGTGAACAATTTAATCCATGACAATAGGCGAGTTACGTAGCAGTTACAACCTGCCTCACACACTGCAGGTTGTATCGGGAAGCTTTCTACACGCGCATCTTCGCGTGAGGAGGATAGTATCACGCTGGGTGCCGCACAACCTCACCGATGCTCAGAAGCAGGCCCGGGCGGAGTGGTGCAGTGATATGATTAACAAATTTGAAACAGGCTCGTCTCGCCTTGTTTACGACATCATTAGAAGCAGCATCGATCTAGAACCAGGGGGAAGATTTCGATCGCGAGCTTTTTCAATAAGACTGGCTAATTGGTGTCAATTCCTTTACGGAACCAAAGAAGCATCAACGCTGAATGATGGTATACTACTAAATGCTTGGGAGAAGTTTTCTTTGTTGAGAGCAACAAGCGACCAAACACAGGGCTCCGCGGGCTACTGCTCCACCACGACAACGCGCCTTCACACACCGCGCTCAAAACGAAGGACTTCCTGAACAGCACGCCGGTCAAACACCTGGGTCACTCACCTTACAGCCCTGACTGTTGTGACTTATTTTCATATTTTAGTCGCCGGAAGATGCGCTGTCAGCGTTCGACCAGGCTGTCAACTAGGTGTCTGCGGTGGACTGGAAAAAGTGTTTCGAAAATTGGTTCAGACACATGAAACTTTGTATAGATGATAGTGGAGAGTACTTTGAAAATATTTTATGTGATATTGTTTTAATTGTATATTATTCTAAGTAAGTTATTTACTATTATATACTTACAAACATACTCTCATGAATTTTTGTCTGTTAAACAAATTCTCAGAAATCACTGAACGGATTGAAAACCAAACTGTTAAAATTATATTTTTTAAAGTTTAAAAAAACACAAGGAACTATTTGTTTTTTGAATGCAAAAAAATACATTATTATATTACGTTTTATTTTTGAGGGTGTATAATATCATGAAATAACTTCTCCGTGTCAGACTTTTACTGACTAAAACCCACCCGTGTTCCTTCAGTTGCCTGTGTGCCAGGGGCCACGGTATCTCTTTCGAACAACCTGCAACCCTGGCAGGCATCGGGCCTAGCGGACCCCACCAGTTGGTGCTGAAATCTCTCTGAGACACAACGCGCTGTTGACCCGGGCTTAATTGGTCCTTGCCGGACGGCGAGCTACCCATTACTCGCCGTTTGCAAGCACGCGCCTACGGTGGCCGGGAATCAGCCTGGGATTCCCGACGCCCAGGGTGTCTCCTGTGGCGACTAGGGCCGTGAAGGTGCATAGATTGCCTTTTCCTCATGTGCCGCCTCCATCTTCGGGAACATTACTGTTTCGCAGGAGGTTACGGCTTCCCATGTACTCTTGCTCCGTACCATGGCCTGGACCAGGGCCGGTCGCGAGAGATCGCCGCCGCTGATCGCCTCCACGAGGACACGGCGGTGCTCCGCCCAAGCCGGGCTGACCTCCACCGTGTCCTCCGAGCGATCTACGCAGTGGTAACACCCGGGCGTTTCCTCCCGCCTTATCAGAAACTAATTATGTTCCGTTACAAAACGAATCAGTCATTCTGTAAAATAATTAAATTAGGTAAATAAAACATTATACTCTACCTCGTAATAATTAAAATATTTTTCTTCGCACTTTCTGCTCTATTTTCTGATAAATTTTAAACCGTCACGTCACAAACTTTATGTTCTATTGAAATCATAGCTAAGAAAACCTTAAAAATACTATTTTGTCGGGCTGCTTGGCATGGTAATTTGTATAAGATTTTTCACTCCTACCGATAAAATTGAGTACTTCGTGCAACCCTCAATTTTGCCGCCCCTCATTTTTGCCGCTCTGGGCATTTGCCCGGCTTGCCCGATCGGGCCCTGCGTATACGTCATCCTCTAAATTGTCGCAAAACTATTCGATGCATTGTACTTAGGTATGTCAGCATTTCCCTCTCGTCTTTTAGGCAAGCTCATTGAGTCTGATAATAAAAGAACGAACTTGACAGTAGGTACGTACACTAGGTACTTATAATAATAGTAATAGCTAAGAGCTCAGATTGTAAAACAAAGGCAGATAGACCGCGCGGAACACCTTTGTGAGGCCAAAAAACCAAATACTAAAGTGTCGCATTTTATGTAACATACAATGCGACGCTTTAGTATTTGTTTTTTTTTTGTTTAGATTATAAAACAAAGGCAGATAGATCGCGCGGAACACCCAAGACTCAAAAAAAAAATACTAAAGTGGCTAAGAGGTAATCTTCTTTTTACTAGCTTCTACCCGCAACTTCATCTGCGTGAAATTACTCGTTCCCCGACCTACCCGGTCGCATCACATCGCCTCGCCTCCCCTATTACGTCTTCGTTTTGCTTAAGGATTCTTTCTGACTTTTCTTTCTTTTTGCTCGGCTCCTCAGGACCCTACCGTGATGGTAAATAGCCTAAAGCCTACCTCAAGCATTGAGTCATCAAGTGAGAAAATAATATTTTAATTTTAACCAGTGGTTCCAGAGAATAGCGCGTTCAAACAAACCAACTCTTCTGCTTTATAATTAGTATTGAAATAGATTTTGCTATCGTGCCGAATATAAGTTAATAAATGAATATTAGCTAGTTCTTCTAACACAACAGATAGCTGTACTCGTAATAACTAAATAGTAATGTACGCAAATTAAGTCTTTGATTTATCACAAAATACAACCACCAATCACAGTCACTCAGAAACACATACACACACCCCCACACACACCCCCACAAACACCCCCACACAGACTCGCGCACACACACACACACACACACACCCACACACACAATACAACAGACTCATACATAAACACCAAAAACGCACATACACACAGACCCACACAAGAGCAAGCATGCACTAAATATTATTAATGTTAATTTAAAATTTTATTACATTAATTGTTACTGTTCCACAAACGGGTGAAGACACTGACTCCTGTAACACAGGTACCACCTAGCTCAGGGGTCAGGGCTTCAATTAGTTGGCACACCTTCTTTATGTAAATAAAAATTGTTTATTATTATATAGCTGTGCTTCTGGGGAGTTTGTTGCGCCACTTCTTCATCCCAGCTAAAGCACTAGGAAGTTGTGAAGGGCGGGCGTTTTTGGGGGACGTTGGGTTGACGTTCAAAAATTGCTGACATCAGCCTAGTTTGAATAAATGAATTTTGATTTTAATAGTTTAATTATGTGCTAATAAACTATTTAACTGAAGTGATAATCGCCTTATATTGCTCGCTGTGCCAATTGAAACGGGTGTCATAAAATCACTAGGATATCTTTGAATGCTGTGGAAGTCTGTCTCGTTGGTATAGTGGTCGCAAGCGCTACTGCTGAGCATTAATTGCACCCTGGGTTCGATTCCTAGGTCGGGTAAAGAGATGTTAATTAAATATATATGATTTATAATAATGCCAAACCCAATTTCGGATCAAACTAGTTTGTCCTAGGACAAAGAGACTTATCCTACGCGTGATATGTCGCAGCCAACTAGCATAATTAGCCGTTTAGTTAACAGCCTTTGTAAGTACCTAGCGCTTTTGGTCACAGTTGTAACCTAACCTAACCTAACCCATTTAATCGGGGTGCCACGGCTTAATAAACCAGTTTAGCGTAGGACAAACTAGTTTGATCTGGAATCGGGTTTGACCGGTAATACACGATTTGAATTTTATACAACAAAATTGTTTTCTAATACCTACTTCTGGAGTTGTCGATTCGTTTAGTTTCACATCTTACGAGTTGCCTATAGAAAATGATATATTATGGTGTTGATTCGCCCGATTCAGGCGAAAAACTCGTACGAATCGGCTAATAAGCCCAAAAAACAAATGTTTAAATCAAATCAAACAGCTATGGATAAAACTAATTCGTTTCTGTATTTATTTTCAGATATCAGCCCTGGTTTTGGTGACGTCATCAATCGTGGCGGGTCAACGCGGGTCGTTCGCGGGCACAAGACCCATTGGCTTCCCTGACACGCCAAACAGAACCACCACGACACCAGATCCTCTTGGAAACCGGTAATAATAATATTTTATTGAATATTTAATTTTGGCTCTTATTATTTTTCTGTATTGTTTCCTTATCGTCTCTGTGTGAAGTGAAGAGGAACCCAAAGGTGGGGCCGCTCGTCAGGGCTTTTGCCCTCAAGCCGATGACGTAACGGCCAAAAAGTAGGTTGCGGTGAGGTGTACCGCAACTGAGGTGGGCCGCGATGTCGAATGGGAGGCATCGCGGCTGAAGGTTACGGGCTGCGGCAAGGGAGGAGTGCCGGTGTTTCTGAGCAGCGTTCTTCCCTTCCGTGGCCCGGACGGGGCCGCCACCGTTTGATGGCGGACGCGGTGGGGCCGCAGGGGAAGAGGAGTGTCGGTATAGCGTTGGCCGCTCTCCCTATCCCCTGCGGCCGAAAAGTGGTAGGCGGGACGGCGCGTTGTGTTCCACGCGCGCCGTCGAAGATGTCAGCAACAGCTGGTGGGGTCCGCAAGGGCTAATGCCTGCCAGGGCGTGCGGGTTGTACGAAAGAGACACCGTCGCCCCTGGCACACAGGCAACTGAGAAGACGGGTGGGTTTTAGTTGGTAAAAGTCTGACACGCCCTCCTGCTCTCTACCCAGAGCGGGAGAAGTCATTTGATGATTGCCCACCCTCCAAAAAAAAAAACACCGATTGCTGAATAATTTTTGAATGCATTAATATGATCAGCGAATAATGTTGCCACAGCTGGTACACAGGCCTCCTCTTGGTGAGAGGAAGTGGGCCGTAATCCACCACGCGGGCTCAGTGCGTGTTGGTAGATGTCACATGTGTTCGAAATTGTGGTTTTAGAACATGTCAGTTTCCTCACGGTGTTTTCCTTCACCGTTTTAAGAGCAGTGGTAAAGAGCAGTGGCGCCTGTGTGGGATCGAACCCACGACCTACAACTCGTAGATAAGTCGCGGCCGTTACCACTACTCATAAATAATAATATATTTTGTATAGTTTTGTAAAATACTGCCTCATCGGTCCCGTGGTCGCTGCGACTGCTCAAGTGCTCATACCACATGCAGCATGGGGTTCTAAATTCGATACTCAGGTCGAGAAGAGTTGTTGGGAATTTCTCAGTTGGTGGCAATCTGGAGTCTTGATATTATGTGCCCGGTAAATAGCAATAGGCTCCCCCTTTTTTTACGTAGCTTACCTACACCTAGCGAATTCAATCAATCTGCCTAGCCTATCCCAAACTGTCAAATTTTCCAAACTGTCAAAGGAAATTTGATAGATTTGGGTAGCTTGCTACGCGTCTTTGCATTGTATGATGTACGATTCTTTAAGACTTCATTCTCACTAAGCCTTTAAATACCTATTTCTTATTAAATGCTTGTCATTCAAATTTGCGCTGGCAGGTATTGTACAAAAAGACAAGTTTATAAAACCTGTAGGTATCATTATATTAAATATGATAAAACCACCTTCGGGTTTTTCTATAATATGGACGCCTATCGCGATATAAAAGTGGCACAAAGCTTTGAACTCTTCGCGCATATTACAGTCACCATCTGCCTAGCCTTTTCCCAAACTATATTGGGGTCAGCTTCCAGACTCACTCACGGGATGCAGCTGAATGCCAGTATTTTACAAAATGCGACTGCCTTTGTGACCTCTACAATCCAAATTACTGGGAAAAACGATACCCTTTGGTGAGACTGGTTATCAGAATTTCGGGCTTCTGACGACCCGTACCTAAAGTCGCATATTGTAATATGCGACTCGAGGAACCCTCACGCGGAGAGGAACAAATCCAACAGTCCTTCCGTCCACACCGCTGAGACCCACAGCGACGTCCCAATCCATGTCCCAACTATTCTGATCAAGCCGGTCCCTTGGTGCCGCCCCTCCAGCACAGCAAGGCGGCGATAAAAGTATAGCAAGGACGTAAAAGTGCATGCTTGCGAATATGGATTTACCTACACGTCAAAAAATAAATTATGTTATAAAACTCAAAGGACTACTCCCTAAAGTCGAGACAATCTTAGTAATGCTTAGTTTCTTTATCCTTTTATTCTTTCTTCAACAGTTTCGGCGAAGGTGCAGCAAGTCTACCAATTGAAGCGAATGGCGACTGGGACCTCGTCGATCGGCTCAGCAAACTGCCTATAGATAAGCAACCCTTCTGGTTTATCAACTGGCAATCATACGAGGCAAAAAGGAAGGACCCACAGACATACCCGCTAAGGCCCAATGCCTTCGTGGACCCTATACCCCTCAATACTAATTCTGGGCAAGTGAACAACGGAATTTCAACACCCGCAACTGGTTTTATTGGCACTGAACCGACTGTGGTTTTGAATAGGTTCGGTCCTACTACTGCTCCAAGTCAATCCAGTAATACTGTTAATTCTAATAGTAATTTAAATAACAATGCTTATCCCATTCCTAATATTTATCCCGGTTCCAATGTTTATCCCAATGTTAATGGTAATTCCAATTCGAATGTATACCCTAGTGGAAACAGTAATCCCACTTCTAATGTGTATCCCACTGGTAATCCCATTACTAATGTGTATGCCACTGTTAATCCAAATTCTAACATTTATCAGCCTACAAATTTTAATTCCCATTCCAATTCCGATGGGGTTACGAAAAATGGAGCAAGTTTCCAAATGACACAAAAATATCAGTGGGAATCACAATACTTTACGTCGTCAAATGCAGGTACCACTAATTTAAAGAAATATCCAGAACATGTCCCACGGACGGATACCTATCCGCCAGGAAGGGGTCATGAATTCTTTTAGTTATGTAAGTATGTTAGAAAAACCAATATTTAATTTACTAAAACATTTTTATTGACTTTGTAAAATAAATAAAACTTTATTACTAAGCGTATTCTTACAACTAAATCCTCATTAGAGTGAATATAAATAAAAATAATAGTAAAATGCAATCAATTGTTCATTTTATTTGACTCGAACCTTACCTTCGGACGAAAAAATTGTTTCAAAACAATATTTTTATAAAAGTATAAATTATTGTACAAAAATAGTATAAATCAAATATCGAATGATATTTTTAATGGTGTTGCCTATTTTCACTTTGTATAAAATAATGACGTCACCCTTTGACGTAGTTTACGTCCTAGTCTAGATTATTTGAAGGCTTTGACTGTATAGACATCAAGGCACTACGGAGCTAAGAAAGCACAGCCTTAAATGTTACCTAAGATTCAGAAAGCTTAACTAAATACAGAAATTAATAAAAGAATTGCCAATCAAAAAATAAGTTTTTTTTTTAAAGTTTATGAAATAAGTAGGTAACTTCTGAATCAACTTTCACTAAGTTCACATACTAACTCAAAGAGCAAATCAAATCATATCAAATCTTAATTATACAAAGCAAACACATTTTACAGCACTATAAACTGTTTTGGAACCAGAGATTCATTCAAAACGGTACATTGACTCCAAAAAATGCCTTTATTTTTATTAATTATGATACATTCGTCTACATAATAGGTATATACATAAATATGTAAATGATATAAGTGAGCCATATCTCGATAGCACATCCAGTAATCTGGATCCTTTTCGGATTCACTTCAGATTTCCTTAGTTAGAATTTATCGTTTATTTAAGGGGTGTGGACACTCGTGAGTGTCCGACACTATTATGTCATCAATATCATCTTCCATAGCCCAACTTCACCCAGTACTAGACATACGTTGGGCTATTTTCATGTGCTAATCCCCTCACTGTTGTGCCAATTACATAATTATGTGTACAACCGCGACACTAGCGGTGAATCACTTTTCACCCTTACGCGTTAAGCAATTAGGTTAAAAAGTGATTGACCGCTAACGTCCGCGGTGGTACCAATATAAAATTATTGCAATTTACAAAAATAATTCTGGGTCTGACTTTTATTTCGTTTCTACATTGGTTTCTTAATACAAAATAAACAAAAGAGCTTTTGATCTGTTATATATCAGTTGCGATATTTGAATATCCTATTTAAAAAAAAATTGAATCAAAAAAACTATCACTTTAATATGACTTCACTGGACACAATAGAAAGTTTCATAATTATCAATAAAAAATATTATACCGTTGGGTACATACTCGAGCAACACTCATAGGGGGCCATAAATTACGTCACACGTTGAGGGAGTGGGAGGGGGTCAACGAAATGTGACATTGTGTGACAAGGACCAGGGGGGATCAAAAACTTTGTGACGTCACATGTTAAAATCACAATTAAGTGTCATATATGTTAATTTTATTGAAGATTATTTTCAATTAAATTTACAAAATGGTAAAACTGTTGTTTTCAATGTAATTCTAAATACAAAATTGAAAAACATGTGACGTCACTCAAGGGGGACGGGTTTTCACAAGTGTGGCCACATGTGACAAGTACGGGGGTGGGGCAAAAAACCATAATATGGATGGCCCCTAAGTAGGTATAAAAATCACAAAAAAACATCCACACATAGTACCTAAGTACAATAAAACCGTTAAACAGTTCAACGCCCTAGTGATACATACATAAAAATAACTGTACATAGATTCGCAAATTATGATACATAATTTGGCTGAATAATTATTTTAACTTTCGGTCGAAAACATTTTAAAAGTAAAAATAAAAAAAAAAACAACGAAATCATTGGCTCAGACTGATTTCGGGTACAGATGTGTGAGAAATGCTCGAGCAAAATGGGGTTGAATAAAATATATTGACCTCAGAATGTTGCCACAAAAAAGAGTTTTCAAAACTAAAACACGTTTATTGTAAAAAAAAAAGGTGATCAGTAGTTTATGAGCTAAAATCGAACCTCCATACAAACAAAAATAGACAGATAAACTCATAGCCCCTTTGTTTCCCGTAATTGGGGAAATCGGATGACGATCACACGTTTATATTTAAAATAGGTGCTGCCCGCGACTTTGTCTACGATCCAGGATAAAAAGTAGCCTATGTCCTTATTCAGGTGATGGTCTATATGTGTGCCAATTTCATTTCATCCTAATCAGCTCAGCCGTTTAACGTGAATCCGTATATAATATAATTTAGGATACGCCACTACATCCACAATAAAATGGTTCAAAAAGTAGGCGTAAAGGCATATAAAGTCTCAAGGCACTTTAATTATTGCCATTAGCAATCGTACGAATTATTATAGGGCAACATTTTGGACATTTTTAAATAAGTTTACAACTGAATACACAGACAGAATAATCCGAGAATGTAAAAAAAAACACTACCTACATAAAGAAGAACACATAGAAAGATAATTTGAGTATTTAGAAAGCAAATGAAGAAAAGGTTTGCTTGCAAGAAAAAGAAAGTGAAGATTAAAACCTCAAAACTGCAAACTCTTACCGTCTTATTACAAAATTTGATCTAACTAGGTCTAAGCCAGTTTTTTTCATTTCGATGAAGTTCTTAGTTAACTTAGCTCCGGACTAAGCTGTCAGTTTTGTAAAAAGAACTGCATTTCTGTACTTAACGGGTTCTTAATTCATTATCTTGCTTAGTTGTTTAAACCGTACCTAAAGAAAAACTTTGGTTTGTACAGTCAGCGTCAAAAATATCGGGACGAACAGACTGTTCAAAATGATCTCAACAAAAGAAAAGAAAATTAAACTTTATCCCAATTGGATAAAGTTCTAGTCAGAATGACAGTTGTCGTCTATTGTCTTCATTCTGAAACATTCCTTGTGTCATTGAGTTAATATTTAATTTTAATAGTTGTTTAGATCATTTTGTTCGTCCAGTTATAATTGACGCTGACAATAATAAGACTCTTAAAGTACTGTTCAAACTAAAACGAATCCAGAGCGTGTTGCAGGACACGCCTGCGCATCGATTGTATTAATTCCGCTAGGGATGGGAGGCATTTCGACCACAGATAAAAAATCAATCTCAACCAATTCCTCACACATCTCTACCCTACCTTGTTTAAACATCTTCAGTATTACCGTGTAACAACCAATATTATACACAAGGCGAGCATGGTTGTCCAGCCGAATGTACTGGTTGCTGAACCAGAGGTTTTGGTTACTGAAGGCAACCTAACGCTCTTGTAATGGCAGGACTTTTCGGCAGTTTCGTTTGATACTAGCTCCGTGTAGTTCGGGTAGCTCTGGATCTGCATTGGCTGTAAAAAGAGAAGTAATTAGACATACACAGAGCATAATATCACGCCTGTATTCCCTGAGGGAATAGGCAGAAGTGCACCTATACCTAGTACATCCACACAAATCTATTTAAATAAAAAGAAAAGTCCTGGATCACTGACTGACTCATCAACGCCCAGCCCAAACCCTTGGACCTAGAAAGCTGAAATTTTGCAAAGAGGTTCCTTTATAATTTAGACAAGGAATAAGAAAGTATTTTTCGAAATTCAACCCCTAAGGGAGTTAAATAGGGGATGAAAGTTCCGCGCGAGCGAAGCCGCTGGCAAAAGCTAGTAATAAAATATTAAAATAGGAAATTCTCCAATTTATTAAAAAACTATTTTAATTTGAAGATTGGGACGAATAAGTAACAAAAATAAAAATAAATAGATTTCTATTTTCTCAATTAAAAACGTTTTAAACCAAATTTACTTTTCGTTGTTTTGACTTTATCGCTAAAACGCTCCTTACGATGACTTTTTATCACGTGACCACACGTGACGTCAACTTTGTTTAAACTAAAGTAGTTGTTATCAATTGAAATGTCCAGTTTAGAACAAGATTTTTAATGAATAGAAAATGGTATTACTGGTGTGCGGTGCCTCTGTGCACAAATACTTCTAAAACTGCGCCACACAAAGTATTTGTACCGATGCCGAACAACAACGAAAAGTTAATATGATTTAAAACGTTCCTAATTGAGAAAATGGATATAAATCAATTTGTTATTATTTTTCTGTTACATATTTCGTCCCAATCTTCAAATTAAAATAGTTTTTTAATAAATTGGAAAATACCCTATTACCGTATTTCAGCCAATGTAAACAAAACCAATGAATTATACACCTAAAACCTCCCCATTAATCACTCTGCCCATTAGTGAAAACTGAATGAAAATCCGTTCGGAAGTTTTTGAGTTTATCACGTTCAGATAGACAGACAGACGCGGCGGGGACTTTGAAAATATAATGTTATATAAAAATGGTACCTATACCTAAGGAAACAAGACTATGGAAGGAATTATTGAACTCCCGTTTTTATCTTTAGTTTCAGCAGGTTACGAAGCAGTTATCCTGGTTTTTCTTTTAAAAACACTCAGTAGTACAAACTTAAACGTTACACTATTTAAATATATTTTTAAAGCTTTGTTGTGCACTGTCACGAGAAACAAATGTGTGTGCCAATGTTGAGCTCGATAGCTTCAGTGGAAGTGGGTGAAATATTGATTGCAAAATTCCAGAGGGTTAAATAATCGCTTGTCACCTTTTTTCCATCCAGCACATCCAGCTCGGTAGACACAACTTTGAAAAGGAAGCCGACAGGAGGATCCGGTTGGGTTGGGCAACGTTTGGGAAACTACGTCAAGTCTTTTCGTCGCCTATTCCGCAATGCTCGAAGACTAAGGTCTTCAACCAGTGCGTCCTGCCCGTGATGACATACGGCGCCGAAACGTGGACACTGACTGTGAGTGTTTTAGGTCTCACATTTATGTGCGCTGGGTTGGAGGTCACCACTATATTGTTCACTTCATTAAAACTCTTGCAAAGCTTGAAGACTATTTATTTCTTCATAATTACATCCAATTTTTCGTAAGACTAAATTACAGTTCACAATGGCCCTATAGTCATACAAATGCACATGGGTACAAGTAGCGGCGATAGCGCCGTATTTTGACACGTAATTATCCAATCGTATTTATTTAGATTAAATCGTGTTTGCGCTCGACTTTAGATCCACCAATCAGAGGCGAGCAGATGCGTCTCAGAGTCGGAGCAGGTTTCGACAAGTTTGAACCTGCTCCGAACTCGATCTGGAGTAGAGTGTGATCGTAATCTATGTTCCTAAGGGGTAAGCAGAATCGAACTTAATGACTACTTAACACTATATAATACACTATATACACTTAAATATGCACACTATTGTTCTATGGGAGGGCGTCCTGCACATTCCTCCCGCCGTGCGTCGTCCGCCGCTGACGTCGCAGTCGTAGAGGCCGGTGCAGGATCGCCGTGGTCGACTGACAGCACTACTATCTTCTTCACTGGACGCCGCAGGATACCTCCTTTTGTAGATACGTCCACCGTACGCACCACTCCATCCGGGCCGGGAAACGTAGCGCAGATGCGTCCTCTTAACCACATGTTTCTTGGGAGGTTGCCATCCACAATCAAAACTAGGTCATTGACCTTAGGTATTGTGCCTTTGGTATGTGGTTCTCTGCGGTTCCGTAGTTCTGGGAGATATTCTTTTAGCCATCTGGCCCAGAATATGTCGGCAAGCCTCTGAGCTGCACGCCAACTGGCTCGTAGACGTAGATCGCTGTCGTCGAATTCTCCTGGCGCCGCGATGCGGCCTGAGCTGCCCAAAATGAAGTGATTGGGTGTCAATGCCTCGGGATCTTCGTGGTTCACAGACACGTGCGTGAGTGGGCGGCTATTTACGGTATGTTCAGCTTCGATGAGTAGGGTGTGAAGCACTTCTTCGCTCGGGAATCGCTCGTTCAATGTGGCGGCTAGTGCCGTTTTCACCGACCTCACCAGGCGCTCCCAGGCGCCTCCCATGAATGGCGCTCCAGGCGGGATAAATCGCCAGTCGATCATTTTCTTGGAAGCTTCTTCTGCCGTAGCTGCAAAGATGGCTGCTCGTAACTCCTTTTCAGCGCCGTGAAAGTTCGTCCCGTTGTCGGACCATAGCTGCGTTGGGCATCCTCGTCGTGCTATCATACGTCGCAATGCCATAATTGCCGAATCTGTGTTGAGCGATGTTACCAGCTCAAGATGTACGGCTCGCGTCGTCAAACATGTGAATAAAGCGACGTATCTTTTTTGATGACTTCGTCCTGCTGTAACGGTCAATGGCCCGAAGTAGTCTAACCCGACGTAGGTAAATGGTCTTTGGTGGTGTGCTAGGCGACAGGAAGGGAGGTTCCCTGTCATCGGCTGAGGTGGAGAGGCGGCCTTTATTCGACACCGCAGGCATTTGCTTATGATGTTCTTGACGGTGGGCCGTAGACGGAGCACCCAATGTTGCTGACGACATTCATTGACCGTGGTTTCGGTGCCCGCATGATGTAATTTGCGATGAACGTGTTCGATCCATAATCGTGTCGTAATATGGTTTCCATCCAGTATAATTGGATTTTTCAGGCGTTCCGTGATGTTCGTCATCGCAGTTATCCTGCTCTTAAGGCGAAGCTCTCCCTCTGTGAGCTCTATGCTTAGCGCGTGTAGGCGACTGTTTCGTTGTATGGGCTTCTTATTTTTCAGAGCTTCTATCTCTTCCTGGAAGGATTGTTCTTGTGAAGCTCGCAGGATCAGACTTTCGGCGCGGCGTAGGAGTCCTGCGGTGAGAGGCAGGTAACTATTTGTGGTTTCTCGGCTCTCTCTTGGTTTGGCTGGCACTGTCTGCTTATTTTTCTTCCAATCAGGGTCGCTGCTACTGTTCCTTTTGGTTCTCTTGTAGTTGACGTTCTGCCCTGATTGGCGGCAGAAATGCAGGAACTGTAGAACTCGTGCTGTGGCTCGTAGGTATCTTTCCCAACGTGAAAATCTATTGACGTTCGGTATAGCTTCGCTGATTTTCTGTATGTTCTCGTTTTTCACGTTACATGTTCTTTCTTCTCCCGTGATTATGACAGGGATTTTTTCATCGATTGGCCACGTTTCTGGGGGCCCACGAAGAAACTCTGGACCGTTGAACCAGCGATGATTTTGATCATACTGTTCTGGCACGTCTCTCGTAGCGTCGTCTGCTGGGTTCAATTTGGTCGGGATCCAGCGCCATTCGTTGGTGGAGCTGTGTTCTTCGATTGCTGCGATGCGATGAGCGACATATGGTTTATAAGATCTGGACCCGGTTCTGATCCATGATAGTGTCGTTCTGCTGTCGGTCCAGAACGTGGTTGACTCTGGGGTTTTTTCATGTTCTTCTTTAACCACTGTTGCCATGCGTGCGCCAAGGACTGCTGCTTGAAGCTCTAATCGTGGAATCGACATTAGTTTCAATGGTGCCACCTTAGCTTTGGCTGTGATCAGGCAGACGTAGACTCTTCCGTCTCCGGTGACAGTTCGCCAATATAATGTTGCTGAGTATGCGGATTCGCTGGCGTCGGTGAATCCGCAGCGCTGAAGCCTGGGTAGGTTCGCGGAATGGAGACGTGTTCTAAAGCTCTGAGCTGAGCGAGCCATTTCCTCCAGCTCGCGGCGAGGTCACTGTCCAGGGCTTCGTCCCATGCCGTCCCACGACGCCACACTTCTTGTAGCATTTGTTTTGCTCTCACGGTCACTGGCGATACAAGTCCCAATGGGTCAAATAGGGACATAACTATTCGGAGAGCTTCTCTTTTAGTAGGCGTGTCGTTTCCCAGGATGCTCTGAGGTATGCGAGTCAGATTCAGATTGAAGGCAAGTGTGTCCTGTGTTGGCTTCCATATCAGGCCGAGAACTCGTTCTGTCTGGATGTTGTCTTCCAGCTTGATTGTGTCTTCGGTCTTGGTTGCTTCTCCTAGCGCTTCAAGTAGAGCGGTAGAGTTTGACGACCATTTCTTGAGTTCAAAGTGCGCTTCACTGTGGATGCTGCGCACTGCTTGTGAGATTCTCACTGCTTCTTCTAAGGTTTCAAAGCTGTTCAGATAGTCATCCATGTAATGCTTTCTTTTGATAGCTTCGACTGCCTCTGGGAGTTCATGTTGGAATCTCTCGGCGTTCGTGTTCTTTATGTATATCGCTGTAGCTGGTGAGCAAGAAGCTCCGAAGATTAGTGACTTCATACGGTATTGTTCAGGGGGGTGAGTGTCTCTTCGGTCCCCTCGCCACAGGTAACGCAGAGCGTCTCGGTCTTCAGGTCGAAGTTCTATTTGTAAGAACATTTCAGTGATGTCGGCGGTCACGGCGATTAAGTGTTGACGGAAGCGCATGATCACCCCTGGTAATGATTGTAGGAGGTCTGAACCGGTGAGTAGTTGATCGTTCAGAGAGACGCCTCTGGTTTTGGCTGCCGCGTCGCAGACAATCCTCAATTTGTCCGGCTTCATTGGATTGAAGACCGCGAAGTGAGGCAAGTACCAGGTTCTATGTTTTGAAGTGGTCGGTGGAGCTGGTTCGGCGTATCCTTTTGATACTAATGCTTCCATTTGTTCAGAATACCTCTTCTTCAGTTCTGGATCTTTATCGATTTTCTTTTCCACGCTGATGAGCCTGTTTAAGGCGCTGTCGTAGTTGTCCGGCATTTTTATGTTTTCATTTTTCCATAATAGAGCGGTTTGGTACCGTCCTTCTGAGGTTCTCTTCGTATATTGCTTCAGGATGCGGAGCGCCTTTTCATCAGGATCATTGATGGGTTTCTTTGGGTTGACTTGCATGTTGTCCATCGTGATGTATTCCTTCACCAGTTCATGAAGTTCGTCGTCTGTGTTGGCATGTCTGATGAAGTTCACTCTGTGGCCAAGTGCACGTGCGTGGCTGCCGTGCAGGACCCAACCAAGTGGTGTCAGTGAGGCCACTTGCTGGTTCTTTTTTCCTGTCTTGATTTCTATTGTGATGAGGAGATCCCAGTTATCTTGGCCAATCAGGAGTCTGGGTCTTGCATCTCCAGTCACTATATCTTCGGCTATGTCTCGAAGATGTTCACAGTTCTTGACTGCTTCTCCAGGTATCCTCTGTGCAGCCAATTCTAGCTCCTTAACTGTTCTTGCATGTAGCTTGCGTTCAGGAGTGTGAAGTCCCTTGATGAAGAAGTTCACTCGTCGAGACGTCACGTCGATCGTAGGACTGCCATCGAAGGATGATATTCGTAGTGGTTCACGTGAACCTTCTGCTCCGATTTGGTTAGCTAGGCTCTCGTCGATCAGTGTTACAGTAGAGCCGTCGTCCAGGAGTGCGTAGGTGTCCACAGCTCCCGCCGGTCCGGAAAGATGAACTGGTATTATTTTCAGGAATGACACTTTCGGTGTCCACGCTGAATGAACCTTCTCTTGTTCTTCTTTAGGGCGTTCTGGTTCTTCTTTCTTCTTGTTCGCTGCGATGTCGGCGTGTAACATCTTGTGGTGTAAATGTACACAGTCGTTTATTTCGCATTTCTTTGGTTTGCAGCTGTGTTGCTTTGTTCTGTATTTGAGGCAACGAAAACACAAGCGATGTTTCTTCGCTATATCCCATCTAGCATCAATACTTGCTTTCTTAAATTGTTCACATTCTATGATGCTGTGCCCCTGTCGTTCACACAAGCCACACTTCGGTTTATTTGTTTCTTGCGTGGCGTGTACTCGCTGCTGGCGTCGCTGCGTGTTCTGAGAGGTTTGTGTTGTTGCAGCGATGTTTTCAGGCAGTGCATACGGGCTGCATATTTCAGCTTCAATCTTGATGAATCGAGTAAACTTCAGGAGATCCGGTTCTGTTCTGGGGTTCATTGCTGAGAACTGGTACCACTGTCTCTTCAAGGTCGGTGTGAGCTTCTCAACGATAGCTTTCGTTACTTCTGGATTGAAGAGATAATGTCCACAGTTGAGTGCTTGCAGAGTCCCAACTATGCTCTCCACTTTGGTGGCGAATGTGCAAACTTCACGCGGAGATTCAGTGAGGCGCGGCAGAGTTCGTAGACGTTCTATCTCAGCTATTGCAATTGAGTCGGAGCGTCCGAAACGTAGCTCGAGTGATTTCATAACTTCACTTGGGTCTGCGTTCACTATTAGTAGACCTTGTACGGCTTCCTTGGCTAGACCTCGAAGGCTTCTTCTGAGTCTGGACATGTTTTCCACTGCTGTTAGTCGATGTGCCGTTTCATAGTAGGCGGCACGGAACGTGAGCCAATCTTGATGTGCTCCGTTGAAGCAGGGCAGTTCAGTATGTCTCACTGGCTGCTGGAACTGCGTAGATTGTACGGCGTGTGTGATCGCAGCAGCAAGTTCTTTCATGTCCGTCCTAGGTTCTTGGACGGCCAGTGTCGTTGGCTGATGCACGACGTGCGCTGATGGCATAGGTTGCGGCACCCGAGTCTGATCGGCGTATCCCGGAGTGTAGCTGTGATGTGGTGCCGTCGTGTAGATCGGTTGCCACGGTTCAGAGAGACGCCTCTGGTTTTGGCTGCCGCGTCGCAGACAATCCTCAATTTGTCCGGCTTCATTGGATTGAAGACCGCGAAGTGAGGCAAGTACCAGGTTCTATGTTTTGAAGTGGTCGGTGGAGCTGGTTCGGCGTATCCTTTTGATACTAATGCTTCCATTTGTTCAGAATACCTCTTCTTCAGTTCTGGATCTTTATCGATTTTCTTTTCCACGCTGATGAGCCTGTTTAAGGCGCTGTCGTAGTTGTCCGGCATTTTTATGTTTTCATTTTTCCATAATAGAGCGGTTTGGTACCGTCCTTCTGAGGTTCTCTTCGTATATTGCTTCAGGATGCGGAGCGCCTTTTCATCAGGATCATTGATGGGTTTCTTTGGGTTGACTTGCATGTTGTCCATCGTGATGTATTCCTTCACCAGTTCATGAAGTTCGTCGTCTGTGTTGGCATGTCTGATGAAGTTCACTCTGTGGCCAAGTGCACGTGCGTGGCTGCCGTGCAGGACCCAACCAAGTGGTGTCAGTGAGGCCACTTGCTGGTTCTTTTTTCCTGTCTTGATTTCTATTGTGATGAGGAGATCCCAGTTATCTTGGCCAATCAGGAGTCTGGGTCTTGCATCTCCAGTCACTATATCTTCGGCTATGTCTCGAAGATGTTCACAGTTCTTGACTGCTTCTCCAGGTATCCTCTGTGCAGCCAATTCTAGCTCCTTAACTGTTCTTGCATGTAGCTTGCGTTCAGGAGTGTGAAGTCCCTTGATGAAGAAGTTCACTCGTCGAGACGTCACGTCGATCGTAGGACTGCCATCGAAGGATGATATTCGTAGTGGTTCACGTGAACCTTCTGCTCCGATTTGGTTAGCTAGGCTCTCGTCGATCAGTGTTACAGTAGAGCCGTCGTCCAGGAGTGCGTAGGTGTCCACAGCTCCCGCCGGTCCGGAAAGATGAACTGGTATTATTTTCAGGAATGACACTTTCGGTGTCCACGCTGAATGAACCTTCTCTTGTTCTTCTTTAGGGCGTTCTGGTTCTTCTTTCTTCTTGTTCGCTGCGATGTCGGCGTGTAACATCTTGTGGTGTAAATGTACACAGTCGTTTATTTCGCATTTCTTTGGTTTGCAGCTGTGTTGCTTTGTTCTGTATTTGAGGCAACGAAAACACAAGCGATGTTTCTTCGCTATATCCCATCTAGCATCAATACTTGCTTTCTTAAATTGTTCACATTCTATGATGCTGTGCCCCTGTCGTTCACACAAGCCACACTTCGGTTTATTTGTTTCTTGCGTGGCGTGTACTCGCTGCTGGCGTCGCTGCGTGTTCTGAGAGGTTTGTGTTGTTGCAGCGATGTTTTCAGGCAGTGCATACGGGCTGCATATTTCAGCTTCAATCTTGATGAATCGAGTAAACTTCAGGAGATCCGGTTCTGTTCTGGGGTTCATTGCTGAGAACTGGTACCACTGTCTCTTCAAGGTCGGTGTGAGCTTCTCAACGATAGCTTTCGTTACTTCTGGATTGAAGAGATAATGTCCACAGTTGAGTGCTTGCAGAGTCCCAACTATGCTCTCCACTTTGGTGGCGAATGTGCAAACTTCACGCGGAGATTCAGTGAGGCGCGGCAGAGTTCGTAGACGTTCTATCTCAGCTATTGCAATTGAGTCGGAGCGTCCGAAACGTAGCTCGAGTGATTTCATAACTTCACTTGGGTCTGCGTTCACTATTAGTAGACCTTGTACGGCTTCCTTGGCTAGACCTCGAAGGCTTCTTCTGAGTCTGGACATGTTTTCCACTGCTGTTAGTCGATGTGCCGTTTCATAGTAGGCGGCACGGAACGTGAGCCAATCTTGATGTGCTCCGTTGAAGCAGGGCAGTTCAGTATGTCTCACTGGCTGCTGGAACTGCGTAGATTGTACGGCGTGTGTGATCGCAGCAGCAAGTTCTTTCATGTCCGTCCTAGGTTCTTGGACGGCCAGTGTCGTTGGCTGATGCACGACGTGCGCTGATGGCATAGGTTGCGGCACCCGAGTCTGATCGGCGTATCCCGGAGTGTAGCTGTGATGTGGTGCCGTCGTGTAGATCGGTTGCCACGATGTGTTCGATGTCACGTACGTCGAGTTCTGTGGCCAAGATGCGACAGGTTCTGCCGGCGTTGGCGTTGGTCGTGGCTGCGCAGGCACGTAGTTCGGTTGCCAGGATGCGGATGTGATCACTGGCTGCAGGTTCGGGTGTGGCTGCGCAGGCGCGGAGTTCTGTTGCCAAGCGGCGATAACTGGCGGCGGGTTCTGCTGCGGCTGTTTAGTCGCGGAGTTTTGCTGCCAGGCGGCGATTACTGGCGGCAGGTTCTGTTGCGGCTGTTCAGCCGCGTGGTTCGGTTGCCAGGCGGCGATCACTGGCGGCAGGTTCTGTTGCGGCTGTTCAGTCGCGGAGTTCGGTTGCCAGGAGGCGGCGGTGCTCACTGGCAACGTGTTCACAGGTTCAGTGTTCAGGTTTTCAGGCGGCGGCTGCATGGTGCTGACTCCCGCCGGTAAGGTCGCCGGGATGCCCCAGGACGCGGCGGCGGTTGCTGGGACTGCAAGTTCGTTCGACGACTTTACCTCAGGTTGATGCGGTCCCTCGGTGATGGCGAGCAGCTGACTTGATTGTAGCCAGGTAGTCACTCGTTGATCGTTTCCGGCTTCCGAGGCGACCGAGGATGAGTCTTCGTCACTAGATTCAGCTTCGATCTCGGCGAGGCGCGCGGTCGCTAATTCCACTAATCGTTGTGCTAGCTCCGCTTTGGCTTTGGCTATGCGGCGCGTTTTCGACACTTTTTCACTTTTTGGTGACGTAGGTTTGTTACGGCGACTACTTTCCTTTTTATTTTCCGATTTTCCAGCGTCTTGTTGCGTGGCGGCGCGTTTCACTGTAGACGTGGTCGCGGCGGCTGCTTCGGACGTGTCTGTCGTTGTTCTCGTAGTTTCCGTAGTACCTGTCTCAGTCGTAGTCTCCGTAGTGGTCGTTTCAGCCGTAGTTTCCGTAGTGGTCGTTTCAGTGGCGGTTTCAGTTTGTTCTGTAGCCGTAGTTGACGCTTGCTTGCCTTTTTTGCCCGTAGATCTCGTGACTGGCATTGTTCTTGGATGAAATCTTCTAAATATTCTTCAAGAAGTTCGACAGAGTCTTCTTAATAGCGTTTCCTCGTATCCGGCTAACGAAGGACCAGAAAATGTGAGTGTTTTAGGTCTCACATTTATGTGCGCTGGGTTGGAGGTCACCACTATATTGTTCACTTCATTAAAACTCTTGCAAAGCTTGAAGACTATTTATTTCTTCATAATTACATCCAATTTTTCGTAAGACTAAATTACAGTTCACAATGGCCCTATAGTCATACAAATGCACATGGGTACAAGTAGCGGCGATAGCGCCGTATTTTGACACGTAATTATCCAATCGTATTTATTTAGATTAAATCGTGTTTGCGCTCGACTTCAGATCCACCAATCAGAGGCGAGCAGATGCGTCTCAGAGTCGGAGCAGGTTTCGACAAGTTTGAACCTGCTCCGAACTCGATCTGGAGGAGTGTGATCGTAATCTATGTTCCTAAGGGGTAAGCAGAATCGAACTTAATGACTACTTAACACTATATAATACACTATATACACTTAAATATGCACACTATTGTTCTATGGGAGGGCGTCCTGCACACTGACAGTTGGGCTGATCCACAAATTTAAAGTCGCTCAGCGCGCTATGGAGCGGGCTATGCTCGGAAATTATCCGAAAAAGAACCGGAGTTACCGACATAGCTTATAATTATAGTAAGCAAGCTGAAGTGGCAGTGGGCTGGCCATGTTTGTCGAAGGACCGATGGACGGTGGAGCAGACGAATCCTGGAGTGGAGACCGCGTCTCGGCAAACGTAGTGTGGGACGCCCCCTAGCTAGATGGACTGACGACCTTAAAAAGGTGGCTGGGACAGACTGGATGCGGAAGGCGGAGGATAGAGTATTGTGGCGCAGCCTGGGAGAGGCCTATGTCCAGCAGTGGACTGCGATAGGCTGAGTTGATTGGAATAATAGTTTAAAAAAAGTTATAAGCTACTCACCACTCCATAAGTATCATCTCTCTTCTTACAGAAGGTCATATGCATGCCCTTGTACAGAGTCTTCTCAATTTGTTCAGTCAACAGTGGTTCAGCCCACGGCATCTCGTTCAGATGAGCCATGAACGATTTGTTGCGGAATTCTGGAGGCTCCCAGATTACCAGCTCCTCTGCGAAAATTCGAAAAGTTTTTAAGATGCTGAACAATCTAACCTCTAACAAAGCCGACTCACTTGTTCTTCCCATTATCATGTTTTTTATTTTTATTTTTGTAGTGTACATGTCATGGGTGGCCTAAGATCAGTTGTACACATAAAAATATCAAATAGGTAAGTATGGCACAACCACGCTCAATGATTCCATTGGTTATTTTCAGGAAACCGAAAATATAAAGTGTGAGTGTCGTTAGAATTAGAGCTGAATTACCATCTAAATTATAATAGTACATTCCAGCAAACTCAAAGCATTTACTTAAATTAATCTATGTGTTAAGAAGTCCGACAGAAAGTTTAATTTAGTTGCTCATTCCAAAACGTAGATCTCTATGGAGAAGAACGGGCAAGAAATGAACCACGCATTATTAGATCAATCACATATACTTCGCCAGTTTTCGGCTCTTCCGAAGATAGCCGATGGAACCTTTGACGTTGTTCGTGTAGTATATGACACTTACTCATCAAACCAACTCCTTGGTCATCGCCCTGTACGCCTTGCTCGCCCCCAGTTTCGTTCATCATGCGCTTTTGAGCTTCAAGATCTGACAGTGACGAGGATGCATCGAGAGGTGGCAGGTTCTCCCAGCTCCTGAAATATGTTGAAGAGATTTATGAGTATCGGATAGGCAGGTGGTTAACGATGAGGGTTTTCTGAAATGATGTTCATGAGGTAGCAGCAATGACTTTTGAGACAGATCAGGTTCTGGACCTGACGTCCCAAAGTGTCGAAGCGCCTATATTTTCTTTCCAAAAATCAAAGTCAACAGTCAAAATGGAAGACCTCTTGTCAAAGTAGCGCCAACTGGTGGCATGAATTTGCATGAAAAACCTCATTAAAAGTCATTTATATTATACGGTTTTAGCGTTTCTTCTCGGTATGTCAGCTATATGAAAATAACTCCCTATAACCAACCACAGTTCATTGAATTTAGTATCGTCTCTTTTGGTAGTTATTTTAATGTGTGCGTCGAATTGATATTACTTGGATTATAACTAAGGGGTGATTTTTTTTTATCTTACAAAAGCAAGAACCGATATATTGTATAAAATTGTATTCAATAGAGAGCCTTAGGCGCTTAGGTCTCCAAAATATGTATTATTTTGCTATGCATTGTTAAATTAAACGCTGATAAAAATCTCTTCGAATTAAATCTATATAAATATATAAAAATTTCGTGTCACGATGTATGTTCGCGATAAACTCCGAAACCACTGAACGGATTTTGATAACATTTTGTAACCATTTATAATATGGTCCAACTTAAAAGATAGAATAGTTTTTATCTTACTTATTGATCTCAATATTTATTATTGCAAATTAAATGTTATAATTATTATTAATTATTAAGATAATTAGACATTAGTGTGTATTTATCGGTTATTTCTATAAATTCCTAATAGATGGCGGTTTAGCATCTAAGTTGCACAGGTATCCGGCAGATGGCGTCGTATTTATATTATTATACGATATTTGTGTGTATTTATCGGTTAGTTCTATAAATTCCTAATAGATGGCGGTTTAGCATCTAAGTTTATGATCGCAAAGAAATAAAATATGGCGGTACGAAGTTCGCGGGGGCAGCTAGTATATATATATGAGTATTTACTAACCCAGAAGACAGGAAGATATTCTCAACTTGCATGAAGTTCAGTCCATAGAACTCCTTGACACCAAACGTTTCGAAGAACTCCTTCACGGGTGTCATGGAGTAGCAACCAGCTAGTTCAGTTCTTGGGTAGTACAGGATGAATGATAGGCACATTTCCTAGAACGAAAAAGATTACTTAGAACCAAAGTATTTAACACGGTTCAAGTAAGAAGAGGACTATACAATATACTTAACGAAGACCTCTCATACATCCCATGAGTATTGAGTTAAAAGCATGATAGGTACACACGGCTACACATTTCAATTATAAGCTGAACTCACATTGTATAGGATTTCCGTACAGTGCGAGATCAGCGTAAACTGAAAATGTATAGCTAGATGTGTAGTCGTATGTACAATGACCAAAACTTTAATTTTTTAACTTTCTGCAATTATTAAGAAAATCGTGTAGACCCGTGTAGACTTAAATCGTGTACAACAACACGATTTTCTTAAAATAATGTATTGTTCACTTCAAATAATTTATATCTTAGTTATGTTAACATTACTTTATGCATTTAAAAATGAATCTTATTTCATTGTCTTAAGAATGAATTTGCTTTGGCTCAATCGGCAGTAGTCAGAGGAAAATACATGGTTTAAAAAAAATACCCATATTAAAAGTTAGGTACTGATTTCAGTAACTTTTTTTCATAATTAAGAACAATCTACTTACTTACAGGACTTACGTTTATTGTTTTTAATAAAAATATGACTCACTCACAAGAAAAGCATGAAATAGTTCAGAATAAAATAAAAGCCAGTTTATTACCTGATTAGCGGAATAACCTCCCAAAATAGGTTTATCTTTTGAAGTACTGTCATATGTACATTCTGTGATCAGAGTATCTCCTCTCAAGAATTTCCTTCCTCGGGGAACGATGCGGGACTGTTGATAATGGGAATCGTAGAAGTTTTCCTGAAAAAGTTCACAAATAAATTATACCGCCATCTATTGCTGTTCAGAATAACTATTATGTTAAGCTGTTCCATAGAGATTTGTAACGACATCTAGTATCTTTTTTAGCACGCAGTTGTTCCAAATAGTTTACAATTTTGTTATTAGATGGCGTTTAACTCTATTAGAATAATTGCAAAAGTTTTCTCAGTAAAAATACTAGAATCAGAGGTAGTATAAAATAATTTTTATCTCTGTTATTCTGGGTAGTTCCTGTGTGCCTCAGATTATTATGTCAAGCTGTTACGAAGAAATTTTAACGCCATCTAGTATCTTTTTATAAAGTGGGAAAGCAAACAGTTGTTCGAAATAGTTAACAATTTTGTTAATAGATGGCGTTTAACTCAATTAGAACATTTACAAAAGTTTTCTCAATAGATATTTTAGTTTACCTCTGATATTCTGGGCAGTTCCTGTGTGCCTCTGATATGTTTTAGGGAAATCTTTCTCGCTGTTCCATGAGCGTGTAGAAGAACCGATACTATGTTGACACCGTCTTCTGGCAAAGTCTGTAAATGAAAACGTTGTTTAAGTTTGTTTTCTGAAAGAGATCGTAATCAGTAGGTGTAAAGGGCAAAATTTATATAACATAGAGTATATGATCTACCATTTGGCTTCTCATTACTTAAATATTCAACTCCTCTATTCATTGAATTTCTTGGAGTTTAGGTAGGTATTGTAACGGCTAGACTATGAATGGTTTTATGCTAATTTCAAAAAACACTTGGTTGGTATTAATATACCAACTAAACTAACTACCAAAACAACAACATACTAATGTATGTTGTTGTTTTGGTAGTGCTCTTTTTACCCACTAATCCATATTAATCCATATTAGTGGGTGGGATCTTCACCACTGAAGATCAGTCAGATTCATATTTAGCCGCACCAGGGTGCTTACTTTCTAATATAATTTTATTCCGATAGATCGACATTGGAATTGTCAGTCAAACGTCAGGGATTGGCTAGACTCAGTCCCCCTTATTACAAAACAAGTTTTTTTTAGGTATGGTTTAAACCATCGACCCCGTTTTATAAATAAGAACCTAACTGAAATAGAAATACAGCTCCTTTTATAAAACTGACAAGTTAGTCCAGTGCTAAATTGTCAGTTTCTTATTTCAAAAACAGGCTCGATGGTTTAAACCATTCATAAAGAAAAACCTTGTTCTGTAATAACAGGGAGTGAGTCCAGCCAATCCCTGACGTTTAACTCAGCCAACTGACGTTTGACCAATGTCGATCTATCAGAATTATATTCCAGAGTAAGCACCCTGGTTTTATCACCTCAAGCTCAAACTCGATTAGGATGAAGACTAAATTTTTAATTTTTAGCCTATGTTGTTTAACTGTAGAGCAAAGTCCTCCTTCCCACTTCTCACTCACTGTCTTTAGCTTGTGTGGAGTTGAGGACCAATCCAGTCTGTAGGTAAATTGTAAGGCGTAGTTCCCGACACAGTGGAAGTTTGGCATTCATTCCTTCTGCACATGTGGCTTCCCTGGTACCTCATTAACAGCATAACTATGTGAAAGTCTATTAGCTGCTCTCAAATACAATGTTCTTTTTTATTCTTTTTATTTTTACAATGCTGACATATTCTCGTCATTATTTGACATTATACATCAATTTTAATATCGACATTTTTTAGTGGTTGTCATGGAAATCATGTCACTATGTTTAAATAGGTTCATTTTATTTATGTTGATTATTTTACATTATTGTGAATGAGAGAACGTTGTAGGCCTTACATACTGTAGATTTGTAGACGATTTTCTATTCTGTATTCGTCTAAGTACCTACCTGGTACTTATTGACAGGCCTACACTGTCCTCCCATACATTTTGTCTCTGTAATTTGAAAACATTGTGAAAGCCAATTATTTTTAAAAGAGTAACCGTGGAGTTTCTTGCCGGCTTTTCTCCATAGGAAACAACAATTTGGAACCGTGCACCTAGCTTCTGACGTTTCATAAGTGCCCATGCAGGTTTATATGAAATAAAATATTTTGATTTTGATTTTGAGTGGGCCGGCCATGTTTGTCGAAGGACCGATAGTCGCGGGGCCTGGAGTTGAGACCCAGCTATATGGACCAACGATCTCAAAAAGGTGGCTAGAGAAACTGGATGCGGAAGGCGGAGGACAGGGTTTGTGGCGCAGCCTATGTCCAGAAGTGGACTGCGATAGGCTGTGTTGAAAGATTGAAGGCGAATTAATCACACAATAAACATTGTTACCAACCTCCTGTGTACATTCAGTGCTGCAGATCCCAACAGTCCTGTACTGCTTCTGTTTGGGCGGGATCACGTGTAACGCTGATATTAAAATACCGGCGCCAACGAGAGCTGCATCGTGCTGTCTGAGTGAAGATGTGTAGTGCACTCGGATGCCTGAACTGTCCAGCACTGAGGAATAGATGGTGGTTAGCCACTCGGCTGTTAGGCAGACTCAAATTAAAGGGTCTGGTTGGGCAATCATCAAATAACTTAACTCGCTCTGGGTGGAGCGGGAGGTCGTGTCAGACATTTACTGACTAAAACCCACCAGTGTTCCTTCAGTTGCCTGTGTGCCAGGGGCCACGGTATCTCTTTCGAACAACGCGCACGCCTGGCAGGCATATCGGCCCTTGCGGACCCCACCAGTTGATGCTGACATCTCTTTGAGGCGCGCGTGGAACACAACGCGCCGTCGACCCGGGCTTGGTCCTTACCGGACAGCGCGCTACCCTTTATACGTCTTTTTTTCTACTTCCTCATTGGTTTAGTATTCGCAAGCGCTACTGCAAAGTTTGAAGAGTTCTATTCCCATGTCGGGCAGAGTGTTATTGTTTTTTTTTTTTCAGTAGCACCCCGGATTCTGGTATCTACCCAGTTGATGGCAGTAGGCTCGCCCCCTATTACAAGGGACTGGTGAAATGTGGGTGTATGTACAGACAGACGCCAGCACATCAAGCTACCCAAATCTATCAAATTTCTTTGATAGATTTTCATCGTTATTCCATATGCATAAGGTTCATGTTCAATTGGTAAAATTTGACAGATTGTGGTAGCTCGATGTGCTGGCGTCTGTACTATAGTTACACCTCGTCCCAACCCGTCGTGAAACAAAGCCGTGGTGTTATGTTACGTTTATACGAAATTACAATAAGACCTTTCTGAACCAAAACACAAAAATATTTGTCAAAATTGAAAACAAATGTCAAACTTAAGTCTAGTTTGACTTTTGATTCATGAACCGAACATCACCTATAAGGTCACTTATGTCTAGGGCGTCCCCCTCTCAGCGTTTCCACTCACATCTGCCTTGTAAAAACCTTTTGTTAGTCGCCTTTCATTCATCCTCGGCAGTAAGTCCCCTCTTTGAGGAGTAGATTGAAAGGCGCCACGGCGTCCTCACCTTCCGCCTGACGCAGGTCCTCACCGGACACGGTTGTTTCGGGAGGTTCCTGTTTCGTATAAGGCAGCAGGAAACGCCCGGGTTTTTCAGTCGAGAATGAGAATCAGCACTTTTCGAACGTCGAAATTACATGAGACGGACCCCAAAACGCTCGCCCTTAACCACTTCCTATAGTACTTGTGACGGACAAAAGGTGTTTGTTTGGCAATGAATAGTAATGATTTTTATACATTTTATAAGTACTCTTTCATTGGCTATAAAAGTAGGGTGTTTTTACTTACCCTACTCTTATATTATAGCCAAAGCAACGAGATGTAGGCAAGTAAGGGTGGTAAGGGTACTACAGAAACGATGGATGGATTGTGGGAAGTATTTTGTTAAAGGCAGATGTGAATGTATCCGCCGCTTTAGTCTACTTTCACACGCACGTAAACATATCTCAGCAGGATTTTTTCGCGCATTGGATATTAGTGTGTTTTTTCGACGCGCTGCAGGCTTAGCACGAGCACCGATTTGTCGACGGAAGAATAGACATGAATAACTAAATGATGATAGGAGAAGATAGCTATGTTTTCTATTAATCATGAAACTTATGCGTTCTCAACGAATCATGATTTTGTAGATAATCGTACAAACTTGCCGTCGAGTAGAATGTTTGTTGTAAGTGTGATTTTGACAGTTTGGGAAGAAATATTCTTCTGAAATAGTCTACATTTATAAGGACCGACAAAGAGACAAAGATCGTTAGAAACGTAAGACAAAATGACAGATTGTAGAAGGATATCTACGGTGCGATGTCAAAATGGAGAAACGAAATGTCACTTTGTATTGAAAAAGCAGTGTCTATTCTTCGTAGAAATAGGAGGCGTCTTAATTCTTAATGCTCAGTACAACATCGAGAGTAGAAAATCTATTGCGCGATATTTTAACGTGGTCTTAGAAGGACAAATGACCAGAAGAACAGTGACCTTCTTGGTTCTTCAGAACGGTTAGGTATGGACGTAAACGAAGCAAATAGATTATCTATTTGATTATGTAAGAACCGTTGCAGGTGGCGTTCTATGGCCCTAGTGTGAGTTTCATATAACCATGCCGCTCAAACGAATCGAGCGCGTTCGGCGTTCCGATTGATCCGTCACCAATGCAGGGCCAATTGGAGCGCCAAACGCGCTCGATGCGTTTGATCGAAATTGTTAAATTAAACTCACACTAGGGCCACTGTGGCCCTAGTGTGAGCGATCAAATGCATCGAACGCGTAAAGCGCCGCGCTCCAATTGGTCCGTCACTAATCCAGGGTCAATCGAAGCGCCAAAAGCGCTCGATGCGTTTGATCGAGATGGATAAATTAAACTCCACTATGGCCTCTGTAGTTTTCGCCTACCCTAATGGGTAAAACACGTGAGTTTATGTATGTGTGTGTGTGTTCATTATTAAATGAATCACAAACTCACCATTATGCAGCTCCTGGTTATCATAATGAACTTCCAACATGTAGTACGATACCCCGCCTTTCTCGCCCAGAGGTATCCCGACATTTTCAGGAAGGAATTCACCTGAAATAATTAAGATAATTAATTAACTTCTTAATTAGATGTTTATGAAGATTTTAAGGTTCATTATTGTTTAAGATTTTGAGGTAGACAAGGTGTTAATTACGAACTTGAGATGAAACAAAAAGATCTGACGCGTGGTTGAAATTGTTGTTTATATAAATTAAAGTGAATGATGTTTATTCGAAGAATGTCAGTGTGGATTTCTCTTATAAAACTTTACAATCAGTTTTGAAGACGTAATGGATTAACTAGTGATCGTTTTTTAGGGATCCGTACCCAAAAGGTGCCAACAGGACCCTATTACTAAGGGTCCGCTAACCGATCGAGCGTTTGTCACAGGGTTGTATCTTTTGAACCGTAATAAAAGTAAAAGATATCTCAAGTTCGTTTTTTTAAACCAGAGACTAATCTGACATTTCAAATCTTTGTGTTTGCTTTTTTAATTATTGGAGTTTGACATAAGTTTGACTTTACACCTGTCAAATTAGTGTCTGGGTTTGAAAATTAACTTTAATTAAAGTTCGTTTTTTAAACCCATTTTTTTAAAACTAAACAATGCAAATTCGATTCAAATTGAATTCTTGCTTCAACTTAAGTTATGCTACAGGCAATTAGATCGGATTGTGTATATCAGGCTATAGATATTTTTTTTTTACTGTGCTTTACCTTGAGATCCAATCGCCCAAGCCGCAAGAGGAGTAGCACAAGTCGTCCAGGCACTCGGTCTATTAGGGCCAAAATACCCCTCGCCTTCTGCCCACCCATTCCACAGATGCTTATCATCATCTTCAGCACATTCGAACAACACTATATGATGTACTGGCGACTTGCTGTTCGGTTCTTGAACCGGTATGTTGTTCCTGATCGGTCGGCTGTCTATAAGAGGCTCGTAGCCTACGATGTGGTGTTTTTTCGGTAAGTCGGGAGCTTTGAAAATCTTGCACCAGAATAATGTTGCCATTACGTAGGGTATCGTGAGCTGGAAGAAAAGAACAGTTATTTTACAATCAATAAATCTTAACGTGATTTTTTTTTCTCAAATTTCATTATTTATTTTCATAATTCTTCATTTGTTTCCTCTATTAATATCATGGTTACACCTAGTCATATGTGCATGCTGTGGTCTTCTGTAACTGAGAGGCTGAGGAGCACACATGAAATAACCATACTTTACTATGATTTATACTGTATATGAGTATGCTTTTTTTTAGCGTGAGAAATCATCAAATAACTTTGTCTCGTTCTGGGTGGAGCGGGAGGGCGTGACTTTTACTGAATAAAACCCACCCGTGCTCCGTCAGTTTTGAAGATCCTTAAATAAATAAAAACATTTTCCTAATGCTGAATCTCAATTAGTATCTAGGGTGATAGGAAGCGGTAACTCAAACACGTAAAACTGTTACTTGGTTAATTCGGTATCCAAGAAATGACGCTTTTCTGATGATTTTTGTTAGCATAAGCATAAGCCATTGGTCCCGGCTGTCATTTGTGGATCTTTGACAGTCGTTACGGGTTGTCAGAAGCCCGAAAGTCTGACAACCAGTCTTACCAAGGGGTATCGTATTACCCAGTAACTGGGTTTGGAGGTCAGATAAGCAGTCGCTCCATTCAAAATATTGGTATTCAGCTGCATCCGGTTAGACTGGAAGCCGACCCCCACATAGTTGCGAAAAGGCTAGGCAGATATAAGCATAGTTTAATTAGCCTATAGAGGTATGAGGAACAGGGTGTTAAGTTCACTCATACTCTATGGAAAAAGGGAGATCCTCCGACCAGACGGGTGTTGTGTCTGGTGGGCAACTGCCCGACAGTTGATGTCGGGATGTTGTATATATACGAGTCGCGCGGTAAACTCTGCTTGCGCGACGTAGGATTTGTGTGCCGTCAAGTCTTTGATGCGTAGTTCTCATGTGGCGTTGTAGAATTGTAGATGCCGCCACAAGCCTACGTTCCCACTGCTGGGATACAGCTCATCTATGGCCTTTGGGTTGCCGCCTTTGAATAACTACAGTAGGTTGGCCAACTCTATGCCGGGGTCCACAAGCTGAACACCACTGTTAGAAATTCGACGAAAAGGCAGTCTCCACGTCATAAGTAAGAGCGGTATGAATAGACATAAATTTCACTCACATTAGTCAGTCTAACGTCCCAATGGTTGAGCGGTATGGATTCCGGTTTGGACACAGGCTGAAGAAGTCTCAACGGCCTGGCTCCACTCTTCACGTGCTTCGGCAGTTCTCCATCAGAGCCGTCCGGTCCTAACGCCCAGAGGATTTGGGTTGTGTCGTCCTGTGAAGAATAGTGAAAATAAGTACCTTTTGCTGTTCTGTTTAACTATTTTTTGTGTTTTTGAGGCTGTGAAATCATAAAATAACTTCTCCCGCTCTGGGTGGAGCAGGACTGGTATCAGACTTTTACTGACTAAAACCCACCCGTGTTCTCTCAGTAGCCTATGTGTCAGGGGCCACGGTATCTCTTTCGAACAACCCGCACCCCTGGCAGGATGAAGTCTTTCTTCTGCTATACGAGGACCCAAGAACTTTTGGCCTAATAAGTAAAGACGATAAAAGTTGCGATACCATTTCTTCATACAATGTAACTTATGTGTAGGCTGGCAGGGACATCGACGCGTAATTTGAAAATCAGGACATGATTCTGGACCCCCAATCTCAGAAAATTTTCTTCGTATATAAAAAAAGAATCAGGCGTTTCATAGAAAAGTGACCTACGCGGACAAAATGGCGATATACTGACCCTTAACTAAAAATTTAACGTTTACGTTACGTTAAAGCTTTTAAGTCGGATCGTAGTCACTTAACGTTACTAGCCCAGGGAATCAGATTTGCGGTTGGATTATTTTCATATTTAATGCGATACTGATTCTAGAAATTGAGATTGATATAACAAGTTAGAGAATTGGTTTTGATGTTTGAAATATTATCTAATTTAGTTAGTGATGAAACTGATGAAGGTAAGCACTTGAGACGTATAAGGCTGGGATTTCTAAATTGTCAATTTATTTTAACGTTTATGAAATCAAAATGAGTCTAAAATATACTTATTCGAAATTTAGTTTAATGAAAGTGAATGAATAGAACAGCATTTTTTCCATTTATTTTACTGGCGAACCTTTTTTTCCTATGAGGGTTCAGACTTCAGAATCATGTACTTACTTACCTACTGAAATCCATGGTCAAGTTGCGCGTCGATGTCCCAGCCAATTATATAAAATTCTGATGTATACAGAGAGGAACTTCAATTTTGTATTGTCATATTTCAAAAACGGCTCATTAGAAGAATGTTCATAAAATGTGACTGAAGATTTGCACTGATTTGATTTGATTCATTTGATTGTGCAATGCACTGATCGAGCTGACTTGATATGCTACGAAACAAGGATTATTTTGACTTTCCATTCTAGAATCCGTGTGCTGTCATTTGGTTTCGACCAAAGATATTTAAAATACAACAGTAAATCTATCTTTATCGGATTGCCCTAATGCGTTAGTTAAGTACAGTTAACTAAATTCAGAATAAAATAAACAAACATAACATCTAAATACAAGTTAATTTTAACACCCTGGCTTAAGAGGCTGCCAAAATAAAGTCGTTCAGCGATCTTCAGTGTACAGTCAAACAATTTCATCGGCTACTACGTTGAGCATGCAATAACTGTAGTTTAATCATTTCTACTTACTCCAATAACAAAGTCCTGTTTATCACATGTGTCCAGTTGTCTTCTAAACTCTACAGTAGTGTGTGTATCGTTTTGATATCCGGATATTAGCTCGTAGTTCTTCACATCGTCTGCTATCACACGGTCTTCGTATTCGGAGCCGTAGCAATCCTGAAACAAAAAGAAATGATCGTTAATTATGAATTTGATGAGATGCATTTGAAACAGACTTTAAAATGCACAGTAATTAATTAGAAGGTGCTTAAAGTGAAAATTCCCAAGCCCGCGAAACTTAAAATGGGCAGCGGTGGCCCAGTGATAACAGCATCGACTTACGCGCTGTAGGTCGTGGATTCGAACCAAAGCACATTACATTGGTAAATTATTTCATCAACACTACTCTCAAAATGGTGAAGGAAAACATCGTCAGGAAACCAGCATCTCCTAGAACCAAAATTTTGAAGACACGTGACATCTACCAACCCGCACTGGGCCCGCGTGGTGGATTACGGCCCGCTCCCTGTCACAAAGAGCCTGTGTCTCAGCAGTGGGAACATTATAGGCTGATTATGCTATTGCAATTTGCAGGTCAGTGTCAAGTTTTATGTTGAGCAATCATCAAATAACTTCTCCCGCTCTGGGTGGAGCAGGAGGGCGTGTCAGACTTTTACTGAAACCCACCCGTGTTCTTTCAGTTGCCAGTGTGCCAGGGGCCGCGGTATCTCTTTCGAACAACCCGCACCCCTGGCAGTACTCGCACCCCTGGCAAACTCACACCTCTGAGTGCATTTAATTCTAATGAATGACTACGTCATGAAATAAATATTCACTTAAAAGAATCAAATGAACAGACTCTTTTAAAGCCCAGACATAATCTTAGTCAGATCATGTGAAGTGAAGACCATTTAGCTTGGTGTCGAAAATGGTTTTTTGAGGAAAGAACCACACAGATTGAGTGGACCTGTTCAGTCAGTCAGTGCATGCATTTGTCAGAAATAATGCAGCTGAATAAACAATCAGAATACAAAGTGAATACTTATAATTAATAATATACGAATTAAAATCAGTGGAAAAAGATTAAATTGGTACAAAAGTTTAAATATCTCATTCAGTTCATCAAAGTATTTTATTTGAAAAAAAAAATTGGAACAGGAAGCAAGTAGGTAATTCGGTAAGTCGTTTTTTTTTAAGTAGCTCAAAATCCGCCCTTTTTTTTTTAAACATAACATCGTGATCGTGAACACTTTTGTGGCTCGCAATTAAGACGTAGAAGGAGTTAAGTATTCGGAATTTGATTTTTATTGCCCTGTTCATCTATAATTAAATAATAGAACCATTTTGGTTAAAAGTCGTCTATTACAGCAGCCGAATTACTTAAACTTTTTACATAAAACTTAGAAAGTGGTTTAGCTAAACTAGTTTTGTTAGTGCGTAATAAAACCTGAAATTTCAAACTTTTTTAAACTATGGCAGTAAAAAAGTGATTCTGTTACAAGTTTTATTAAAAATCCTAGCTAATATGCATATTATAAATTATAACCTAACGGTCTTATTCATAAAAAGTTATCGAGTTGACCCCTGACTTATTTTATGTAAATTATTTCATCAGCACTGCAAGGGTTAGCATGACGCTATCGAAGAATAGACAGTGCTTTTTCAATACAAAGTGAAATTCGTTTCTCCATTTTTGACATCGCACTGTAGATATCCTTCTACAATCTGTCATTTTGTCTTTCGTTACTCACGATCTTTGTCTAGATCCTTATAAATGTACGCTATTTCAGAAGAATATTTCTTCCCAAACTGTCAAAATCACACTGACAACAAACTTTCTACTCGACGGCCATAAAGTAGGTATATACGATTATCTACAAAATCATGATTCAATTATAACGCACTACTGTGATAATTTATAGATAAACATAGCTATCTTCTCCTACTGTCACCATTAATTAATAGTTCTTCCGTGAACAAATCGGTGCTCGTGCTAAGCCTGCTGCTCTCAAAACGGTGAAGGAAATCGTCGAAAGGAAACCGGCATGTCCTAGAACCAAAAATTCGACAACAACCCGCACTGGGCCCGCGTGGTGGATTACGGCCCACTCCTTCTCGCATAGATGAGGCCTGTGTCCCAGCAGTGGGAACATCATAGGCCGATTATGGTATATTAGGCCTTTTATAGACAGTACCCTAGAACAAACCCTTGAAAAATTGTTGTTTGAAGTCAAAGCAGTCGAGAGGCAAACAGTTTTGCAAAAGTTTTTAAGTCACATGTACGGCCACCAAAAGAAATTAGATTTAAATTAATAGAAAAACAAACAGTTCATTTATCACATTAAATTTTATGCGAAAACATCAAACGGTTTATTACGAAATTTCAACAATATCTGACGACCCTGGTTACTTTTATCTTTTGGTGGTTGTGCACAGATAATGCTCAACATTGGTCACACTACGCACTCACAATGCCAAGTCCCATGCCCCATTCGTATACCAAAGACAATAAAAGTATACCATGTATGGGCACCGCAGATCCAAATTGACCATAACCGACAGAAGGCAGTTTATTCCCCACACCTTTGCAATCCACCGCAAAATAAGAAACATCTGTCCTAATGTTTTTTTTTTTTTTGTGAGCCATAAATATATTTTCAAAAATAGCAAGTTTTCCTCCGCGAAAGCAAAGGTGGGATAGCAATTTGTTATAGTCTATTAATAACAGTAGCGCATGCCAGATTTAGTGGTATTTTTTGTGTAGCACGTGTTTGCTAGCATCTGCGTTCATCTGCAATGTTATCGAACCATAAAAGGGAACACTAAAAGTGTTATTGAAATATTGATAAAAATCGTATAAAATCCTCGACGTAAGAATCAAGATAATTTGCAAATGGAGCGCGCTCATAAAAATTGCCACCTTTTCTGTGCCGTAATTCTTTTAATTAACAAAACGGCTGCGGACTTACATAAAAATGCCGTTTATAAATCGGAACAGCTGATCACAACGACTTAACCAACTCATTCTTTATGAAAAAAAAAAAAAACAACCCCGGCGGTATCAGCTTGCGATGTTCAAAGCCGCATCCGTAATCTCAAGACATCCCTTCTATTGCACATACGATAGAAAACAGATGTCTCAGGGTATAAAGGTAAGTAAATATAATAGTATACTATTATAAATTCTTTTTTTTTTGGCTCGGCAGATGTCGTGTGCACGTGCCATGCCTGATGTTCGAGCACCTGGCTTCGTACGTAATGATAGGGGGACGCTACACATGCCAAATGTCAGGAATTTGTCCTTCCTTTTTTCTCATTTTGAACGATCATTTTGACCTTTTGTTGAAGCTTGCTCCTGTGGTTTTGATGCAGTAAGGGACTTCATAATAATAATTACAAAAGCTATTTATTCGGACCATTTGAAACTTATGCTACTACCATAAAATTGTGAGTAAGCTGTAAATAAAGCTATGAAAATAAAAATTAATATATTATTGACACCGGCTGTCTTGGTCTGTGTGCCCAGTAGCAAGGCCTCCTCCTTTTCCTTCCACTTGTTCCTATCGACAGCTATTCGAGTTCATAGTTTTCCTCTTGTGTTTCCCAATTCATCGGTCCAGCGTTTTCTATACGTCGTTTGCCATTTACCGGGTTCCAGACACTCTTACTCCATTTGTCTGTGCCTCTGAGAGTGTGACCAACCCACTTCCATTGGAGTTTTCTGGTTCTCCATATGACGTCAGCCACCGTCACTAACCGTCTAATTTCTTCATACTTAATCCAATCTTCTCTTTGTTATGGTTTAAATACTAGGCTTCTCAACTTTTTTGTTCCACATCCAACACCACTATCATCATCATCACGATTGGAGAAGCCCTGTTCCACCCACGGCCACCTTCCTTTTGTGCCATGCTTCCTTAGTCCGTGCGATTTTCAACCAGGTGTTCCCGTGATCTTTTCTGTAGCTCAACCACCCATGTGTCTTCGGAAATGGAACATCAAATTGATAGTTCTTTACTTTAGAATAAATTATGGTGGTACAGTTTTTAAATAACGTTTGTTGACTACAAAATCTTCTCAAATTCAAAAAAGGAGATTCTTTGGCGTTAACTGTCGTGTCGGCGCTTGAGCTTAAATATAGCTCAAGTCGTGTGAGAAGAGAAGCCAGCCAGCAATGCTTAAATTCCAAATGGAAGTCAAAACTCAGTAGACAACTTTGGAATGTAAGGACTAAAATAATCTGTATTCGTATAGTCTATACCTACTGGTCATTCATTAGAGACTATACGAATACAGATTATTTAGCATAGAGCCAAAGAGGCATTCCGAAACAAATACGCAATTAAATTCGCAGAATATTTGGATATTTCGCATACTAAGCCAAGGATCGCATAAATATTTGAGTCTAGAATCCTAGCTCTAACTATAATGACTATAGAATAAGTAATGGAATGAACTATGGTATTAAAACACGTTAAAATATTCCGTGTCGTAATGTGCGAAGTCTAGCTGAAATAGTGGAGGTAGTTTTAAGCTTTATGTGCGCGCATAGAGCTGTTGTTGACACTTACGTATTCTTGTAAATAACTAGCTGAGCTTGCGACTCCACCTGCAAGGAATGTTTTAAATTGTTTTGTACAAAAACTATCCGATCCAATGTTCTGTTTTAGGTAGAAAATTAAATTTCGGGAGGATAACTTTTATTTGAGTAGGTTCGTAATCTTATTAGGACATTAAATTGTTGGTATCAAAATTCAACCCTTTCTAACACGCAGTAGGCTCGCGTGACCCACTCCCTTTCAAAAAATCAAAAGTCATTTATTCTAACTAGACAGTCCTCCAAAACGACCGCCCTTCACCACCTCCTAGTGCTTTAGCTGAAATGAAAAATTTACGCAACAAACTCGCCAGCAGCACAACCTTCTGTTCAGTTAGAAGAACTTGATTTTATACAATAGAAAGTACCTAATTAACAATACAAAACACAAACCGATCTGGGTCCTAGCAATGGGAATATTACAGACTGAATATGCTTGTGTATAAAACCATGCAACCCAATATAATCCCAAAAGTAATCGCAATACATTAGGACGGAATTATTTTTCAACATGCATACACATGATATGTTGAACAGTCGGTTTGCCAAAGCGGTTTCAAATGGCAAAACCAGAAGCATAAACTCCTTATAAATCTGGAAACTAATAGGTAATGCTTTGTAACAATGCAATTTATGTCAACACCACTCGGGATTGCTCGAAACAGGTTCAATACAGCCAAAGTAAGTTCTTATGACGCAACACCACCTACTAATATTCGTGTAAAGCTATGCATTACAGATGCACTGTGCACTGAGTCATCCGATAGTTCACGAGTACAGAATTCTAACTGAGGACCCATGACACATTTGTTGAATGCACGATTATCTAAAAAGGATTTTACAGAGGAGCTCGTTGCATTAAAGAATAGCGCACTGCCATCTTGCCAAGAACAAGTTTGAAATTCCAAAAAATACGTTTCCGAAATACCACACTAAACAAGTGAAAGGAATGCAAGCCATTGAAAGCGATAAGCAACTGAGATAAGACTTCTAAAATTGAGAGAAACGACTTGCCAACATCTTGGACCAAGGGCGTTGGGCCAACTCTAACACTTGAACGCTCACTCAAAAATCTCCCTCGAGGAGATGCAAGTACCCCACAACATCCAAAGCACATAACATACCCGGTAGACGTACTTACACCACAAAAATAAAACTTTAATAGCTATAAAAGCATCGCATAAACCTCGCTATCCTATTTTACAACAGGTAGTGAATGTTGTAGCGAAACAGGATTTTGCATGGATTCGTCGATTCGACTCCGGCGCACGTTCCCACGATCCGCTAAACGTATATATGTACATATAACGTGTTTAATTGCAGAGATTTTTATTAAACGCCGTTGGATTGTCGCTTTTACTTGGTCAGAGAAGTAATAACACGATTAGGGTTTTTTTAAGTGGTGTAAAGGTGCTGTTTTCAAAGCAGGTGCAGTCGGCCTGGTTTGATTGTAATAGATTGTAACCTACTGCCTAAGGCATTTGCATAACCGGTTTTCGTGAGATGATATTCAAATAGGGTTGCATTTAATGCACGCTTTGCTGTTTTACAGCATAAGCATCACAGATATAGATAGACCATAATCAGCTTATAATGTACCCACAGCTGGGACACAGGCCTCCTCTCGGTGAGAGGGAGTGGGCCGTAATCCACCACGCGGGCTGGTAGATGTTACATGTCTTAGAATTTTTGGTTGGTTGTAGGCTTGTAGGACATGCCGGTTTCCTCACGATGTTTTCCTTCACCGTTTAGAGAGCACAGGTGATACAAAATTTACACATGGTAAACCGCTTGTCAGGGTTTGAACTCGCAAGTCCAGGCCGTTACCACTGGGCCACCACTGAGCTAGCATAACAATAAACGTGCCTCAAGCGCTAACATTTTTATTATAATAGCTGTTCTTTGTAAAGCATAAACACCGCACTTCCTCGAATCGTGCTTTAACCAAACAGTAAATGTGACATGTGACAACCCATTGAGTCCTACTATGCAAATACGAATAACACGACAACACTTGCTACATGAACAGAAACTTAAATGAGACAAGAAAATGATCGTCGACTATCAAATGGGTCGGCATTACGCAATAAAGTGCTATTCTATTGTGAGATTTTATACCAAGTTCAAACGGAAGCATTAAAATTCTTTCTACGTTCACACAAAAGAATAAGTTTTGAGAATCGACCTGATGTTCGCGCATGAGAATCGAAACACAATAGGAGCAGCACAGGGCTGCCAGTTATCTGTATAACTTATAATCATTCACTTAGATCCAGCTGTCGTGTTTTAACGACATTTCTTTTTCTGACATCTTTGATTCACAAAACTTTAGTGAAAGACGCTATTTTTCTATAGCAGACAATACAACGGAATCGAAGCATTCTTACGATGTATCTAAGGCTGCATCTTGATATGCATGTATGTACTTTGTTTACATAACACATCTGACTTTTTTGAACGCCCTCGTCTATAATGAATGCTTCAGTTTTCATCTGCCTACATCTGTATAGGACTTTCCTCGATCTATACTATGGATCCTTTTCGCTACAAAATCTGAATAAAGCACTTACATCTTTGGAGAAGTTTTGCCCAAGGCTTTAGGGCACAGCAGAGCGAAAACAGATTCTCAGAGACGAAATTTACTATGACGAACTTCAGTGTTTTGGTATGTAAGTATTTATTCAGTAAATCCCACATCCCTGTTTAAAATTCACATGACAACCTTATTTAAAATGTCAACGTAGAATTGAACATTTGCAAATCTCATTGTAAATCGATACGCCACTCGATTCTCGCCTTTCGCTATAAGCAATAGGGGTTAAATAGTGCATCAATGAGCTAACTACCTGGTTGGAATGCGATTTTGGCGTGCCGTATTTTGCGCAATACGATAGAATTGCATCTATGACTGGTTTCGATTAAATCTTTGTGGGAAGAATTTGCAGTACCTGTAACTGTTTTGATTTCTATGCTTATTCATCGGTTTGGAAATTCAATATATTATAACTGCTATCGGCTTGTTCAAAAGAGTTACACAGTTGTAAAGGTTGGCATTCTTTTATCTTTCCCAGCTGATCTTGGCTCGACAGCAAAACAGGCTGTACCATGTCTTATCTTTGATAGCCATGTCTTATCTTTGAAACAAGTTCCAATGGTTATTTTTGCTAGCACCTTCTGGAATTTAGGACGATATAAATTTTCTACAATTGAACAAAAACTTGCGTCTGCTATCTTTTCTATAAGTAGAGAGGTAAATTCCGAACCTCTATTATGGTTATCGTAGTACGTAGTTATCGTTTCTTGTTAAACTATTTTATATCTATGCCCCCATACATCATGAAATAACTCCTTAACAAGCAACCCGTCAGACATAAAACATTTAGGAGCAAAGTTCACATTACTAAGGCTATTATCGCACAGCAACTTAGTATTCTTAAAAGCAGCATTAATTCCTCTCTCGTGCGTAAACATTACGTGCAGGTGTACGCTTGCACCTTGCGCCTGCATGTGTGCCCATAACTTATGTTTCAAAGGTAATTGCGCGAGCGTCGTTAAAGGATTTAGTGTTTAGGGTACTTGAAGTGAATGGTAGACCTTTGCTTACTCCGATCACAAGGTTCTTATATTTCGCATCATTACCAGTAGGAACCAAATGGCTATATCCTTCTGTAGTTTTCAAGTGAATGTAGGTATATTGGAGTTACATTTGTTAGTCCGAGTTCATATTAAGGAAAGTTTGTTACCACTGTCATTGATACAATAGACAAGAATCATCATCTGCCTAGCGTTTTTACAATTATATTGGGGTCAACCGAATGCAGCTGAATACCAGTATTCTACATGTAGTGACTGCCTATCTGACTTCCACAACCCAGTTACTGGGTAATACGGTACCCCTTGGTAAGACTTGTTGTCAGACTTTCGAGATTCTCACGACCCGTAACGACTGTCAAAGATCCACGAGTTGAATAGACAAGAATACTCTTTATTATGATGTTACACATTACGAATTACAGGAATAAAAGAAGAAATATTACATGGGGTAACACAATGGGAACTGCCTGTTCCCATATAGGTATAGTATTGAGATCTGCTCTGAGCTGTCTGCTTTTCATGGAACCTCTCGCACATCTGTGTCACGATTTTCATCTTCATGTTTATCTAATTGCTTTAGTGATGTCGTCTTGATAGGCTCATCTCACGCTTAATCACTAGCAAGTGCTTTAAATCAATGAATATTGAGAAAACGCCAACCTGCATTGAATGTAATACTCGACACCGATTATATTAACATTGCTCGTTTCATTCAAAGCCTTTGGTCATCTACTCGTATCAAATAACTTATAGACTATAAATGTCAGGCAGTTAATAGTTAATAGACAAGTTACCGAGATTTCTAGAATATTCATAGACATAGGTGCAGCCTCAGTAGAAGGGGACTTGGATGACATTAAATGTTTTGCTCATCATCATTTATCATTGTGGTTAGTTAAGATTTATGGGATATTAATTGAATATGTTTCGTGAGTTAACCGAGTTAACTATATAAATAAAACAAAGAGAGGACAACATAAGTCTTAAGTGCGATTAATTGATTTTCTTAGTTTTGTCCGTAGTCGTTTTTTTAGTCGCCTGACTAGTCTAAAATAAATAGTAACTCTTGATTGTGATACCGGCATAGACTCTGAATAGGAATGAGAAGACAATGACTACTGTTAGTGACAAAGCAAACATGCAAGTCGAAGTAAGGTGTTAGATAAGACCATGTTACGAGCATTGATATACACCGACCAAGGATAAAGATGTTAATATTGCAAATTCAAGCTAATTTATGGTAGCGATATTTGCTCAAGTTTAGAAGAATATTCGTTTAAGTTTATGAGGAGATAGTCGATATTGTCGAAAACAGATCGTTAAGTGTTATCCTGTATCTAATCTCAATGTAGTCGTGGTAATATTTGGTTCAATAACTTTATAACAACAATAACAAGATCAGCGTGTTTGGTGATTTAGTATATTGGGAACATATCGACGCTTTTCTCGATAGTGACGCTTAAGGGGACACTTTTCGCGGGCTCGAACTCACTAGTGGGCCAGGCAAAAAATCACACTATCTCACCAGGCCTCGTATCCAACAATGGTAGTATCAGTGATGATCCGTTAGACGCTAGTCTACACGCACATCGTTATTGAGTGAGATGCAAGAGCATTTATAGCAAAACATTCGCAAAAAAATTAAGAAGTCCTTCGGAAGATCGGGTTTTTTGAAACCACTCCATAAATCAATGACCAATTAAGTTTATTAAACTTTTCGATAGTTGAGCTTTGTCGGTACTGACTTGGTTTTCGAAATTTTACACTCCCTTTATTACTTAAACACGCCCAAAGTTAGGTTAAATTAGCAAGAAAAACGAATCTTTGTGGGCTCCTAACTTTTTAATGGCTTTTCATTTTAGTATTCTGTTTCCGTACAGATAATAATAATAAAGAAACAAAACCATACCGGGGCATATTCATAAACGATGATTAAAGTTAAGAGGTGTTTAAACGTCAAAAATGTATGGTTAATCAGCCGCTAATCATTACTTAACTTTAAGCAGCGTTTATAAATAAGGGGACCATGTTTAATTTTTGATGTACATAGTCAAACAGTGGAGTAGAACCCTCCCGAAGTTTGTATGGAAAAAATGTGGACAAGTGTCACCTTAAATGTATAACTGTCAATTCATTATAGACTGCTTATATGACAACAAATAAAAATACTGGCAATACTATTGCATAGGAGTATTTCGAAACTATCAAATATATCCTAACATCGAAAAGAAAACTAAATGGTATCTAGTAATGAGCTGACTATGGGTTTTCCCAATCTTTGACTAGCAAATAAACTAAACTATTGGATATAAGTATTTGGATATATTTTTGTATGCAGACTGGGACATCATTATACACATGAAATTCAAACTATTGTTTGTGTAGTATAATGCTGCAGGAGTAACTTCACTGTCATAAGTGGAACTACCAAAATTTTGACAGCCATTTCGACTCCTCTATTGGGATTAGCATTAACATTATCATCCTATAATATTCCCACAGCTGGGACACAAGCCTCCTCTCTCTGAGATGGGGTGGGCTATAATCCAACACGCAGGCCCAGATGTAGATCACATATCTTCGATTTTTTTGTGTATATGATATGCAGGTTTCCTCACAATGTTTTCTGTTAGAATATTGCCACATTATTTTTGAATAGTTCGCTGCCTTAAATAAGTGTGAACGAATCAATAATCATCGCCAAGCTCATCGTGGGTGGTGTGAAAGTGTGAACATAAAAATACCTGTAATCAGACACTTCACAGTTCAATTTACCTAATTAGTAATTAACTTCTTAGAAAGTGTGAATGTGAAGCTTACATTAGCATACTCAAAATACTTTTAAAAAGTAACTTTTCCATACTTAAATTAAGTCGATCGACTTAATTATCACTTAAAGATGGGAGCGTTGGTTCTTAAAAGATAAAGCATACACTGATCTTTTTCAAAAGATTATGAGACTGTTCGGTATAAACCTCTTTCTTTATCGACATGTTTAAATACTGTTTTGATAATTATCGTAACGCCTTGAACTACAAGAGAAGTGTTGACTAGTTTACATTAATTTAATTCGTTTAGATTTTGGTTTGGTTTCGTTCATTACTTTTTAATGATTGGTTGGTAAACTTTATGATAGTTTGAATATATTTAAAGCGTAAGGTTTGTTCAGAGTGATTTTTAATATGTCTACGCATTGTAAAAATCCAGTTATCAATGTGCCTAGCCTTTTCCTATTACGTAAGGGTCAGCTACCACCCAACCCGGTGCATCTGAGTACCAGTATTTTACAACTGCCTATTTGACCTCCACAACCCAGTTACTGGGTAATACGATACCCCTTGGTAAGACTGGTTGTCACGACTTTCGGGCTTCTGACGACCCGTAACGACTGTCATAGATCCACAAATGACATCCGGGACCAACGGCTTAACGTGCTTGCCGAAGCACGGGGGATCCTGGTATGGAAAGATGGTCACCCATCCATGGAGCAACTGCGGCAAGCGTAGCTTAACTTGTTAGATCGACCCTTGCTGCTATTATTACTTAGCCAAAAATACAGTTCCATAAAAAAATTACTTAATATGTAAATACTGTATGTTCCAGAGTGAGTTTATTTCATTCCAAGCTTACAAATACCCTTAGAAGCGAGTTTGCCCTCATAAAAGAGAATCCATTCCAAAGATAGAAACTAGGTTACCATAATGCCAAGGAAACCTTTTTGACATTTTGGCTTGGGATTAAGGTAAATGGAATAATAGCTAATGGTACTTTGCCTTACCAAGTAGGTAACTGTACTACCGAAAAAGACACGATAAGAAAGGATCCCATATGTCCCCTGTTTGATATACAAGAGATAGACTTTAGAGTACTCATATTATATAACAAAATTACATTAAAATAAAAGATAATCAGTACTTATACTATCGAATGTACATAACTGCCACACATACATGTTTGAAATAAAGGAAATGTTTAGAAGAATATACTTTGAGTAGACTAATCTTGGACAAGATAAAATAGTTGTTTTCATAAGAGCAAAAAGGTTTTTTGGGATGATAGGAAACAGGAAATGGATAGATCGAAAGGAAATAAGAGACATGTATCCGATCGTAATGGAAGGCAGATAAGCAAATAATGAAAGACAAGATATTCCGAATACTATCCCTTTAAAAGAAACCATATTGGTATTTGAGAACGGTAAGTGCAAGCATCAGAAAATAATAAATATTCCAAGAGTTATTAAAAGAAGAAGTATTTGAAGAAGGGTAGACTTTGTTTCCAAGTGACTTAGACGAAGCTAAATTTTAAGACACTGGTGTGTTCTTGATTGGAGACCGCGAATCGGAAAACGTATAGTAAGACGCTGTTAGGCTTGGTGGAGTGACGATCTTCGCAGGCTGGCTGGCAGCAGCTGGATGAGTATTACCGAGAATCGACATGCATGATGTGCAATTGGAGAGGTCTATGTCCAGCAGTGGACTGCTGTAGGCCAATGATGATGAAGACACTAATGAAGTTAAATAGATCTCTAATAAACACAAAGCATAACTTATAATCAACAAACTGCATTACTCACTTCAAACAAATGATAGACACATTAACACACGTACACTGACTTAAAACCAAAATCACCATAAAAACCAAAGAAATGCTCGAACAATTAGTGTTCATAACATATTCTAAACACATACATACATGTGTGACATCTATATTCAAAGTATTTGAAGGTGTAACATGCGCTCATTTAGAATGCTGCATCAGTAAGGGAATTTTAAGTATCTCGACCGAAACGGACGTGATCTGCGTGATGAAGATCTCCAAACGACAGTTCGGTGTTTGGGTCACCTTAGGGACGTCTTACGAGTACAGTTTTCGAGGTGGTACATGTGTTGGCTATTTGTTTATTTATGGCGTATAAGGTTTGTTTTATTGGTAAACGAGCTGATGACGTGTCGTAAAGGGTGATCATTCGAACAAAGCGTCAGACATTAATGGATGTCTTCACACATACTGTCATATATTAGTGTGTTTTATCAGTTTTTGGCATTAGCAATTCTAAGAAATTATCCGCCATTCATTCGACCTTTCATTGCTTCTACTTCTTGCGACGCTGTATACGCTGTAAACGTCTGTATTTTCTCCTGTTGAGAGAGAATTCTCTCCTGAGAGAGATATATGCAACATTAAACCACGACTGAGTTAAGACAAGCGCATTCCAATTCCTTGGTCTCAGCCTGGATGCGAAATAACGAAAGGCATCATATTATAACGTCTTTAGATCGATAATATCAGATATTGAGAACAGTACCTAGTGGCCCCGTGATAATTGCCGCGACTTAAGACTTGTAGGTCGTAAGTTCGAAGTCAGACAAGCTAAAGCACCTGTCTGAATTCGTGCTTTTTGTGAATTATTTCATCACCACTGGTTTCAAAACGGTGAAGGCAAACTTCGTGAGGAAACCGTCATGTTCTAAGCTAGAAGTAAACGTTCTAAAACATGTGACATCTACCAACACTCTCGCACAGGGAAGAGTCCTGTGTCCCAGAGTGGGAACAGCATAGGCTAATTAAGAGATCGATAATGAATAATATTATACACCTCCTTTTAATAGATACCATCGCGTGCATTCACATGTAACTTACATGATTGGATAACATCTCGAAAACAAAACGTTTGCAGACAAAAGCAATCGGAGTGTGAATAACACGAATATTATGTTCAAACAGTGATAATAAGATTACATTATTGTATTAACACTGATGAGTATTACATAACATTTGATATATTAAGACGAATTTAGGATTTGTGAGGGATCTGTATCTTTATAAGTTATCTTAGAAACCTCAGAAAAGGGTTCAGTTATAATTAGTTAATCTAATAATCCAATTATAGGTACTCTTAGATGAGCCTCCTACTCAACATACTATAACCATCATTACACTTGGCAGATAGATGGATTTTGATGCCAAGGGGGCTGACTGGGTTGTGGAGGTTGCTCGCTCCATGATAAATACTGGTATTTAGCAGCTTCCAGGATGAGACAAGAAGCACCTAAAACCTACTATATTTTTTAAATTTAATCAGGGAAAAGCTCGGTGATACCAGAAGGCACGTTTAATCTCAACCACAGATGATGAAGAAAGGCTTATTTTGGATGTGGCTTGTTTTTGGACCTAGGATCCAACAAAGTACAACGGACCCGTGTGCCCGTTTCGTGGTGACACCTGAATGTGTCTCTAAATACAAACGCACTTTCCGCACTTAGCAATGGGTTGAAAATAGTCCAATCTATTTTCAACCCATTGCTAAGTGCGGAAAGTAGATAATCGAGCAGTTGCAATAACATTTAGGCGTTCGTTTAGTTATTTATTAATGTAAGTGAGAACGGTTAGCAGCCTCGTATACAGGAACTGAATACACGGGAAATTGAGGCAGACATATCCTTTGACTTCTTAATCAGTGGTACGAGTATATTCTGAAGTGCACTCGAGTCTGCCTTTAATAAAACTTGCCAGGGAACTAAACAGGGGTTAAACTGCTTACTGACGTCATTCTTGAGACGTAATAACAGGAATATTACGTAGTTCGTTCGTGAGTTCAGTTTCTTTTCAAAGTAATTTGTTTATGAAAATGATATATTATTATGCGAGCCTTGACTTCTGTTTTATGTAAGAGCGATTTTGGAATATTATCTACTTGAAGGCCAGATGTACTAACACATTGAAAGTTTCACATTGTTTTATCATTTAATGGGCGTTTTTATAATTTCTGACGTGTCGATTTTATCATGAATGTTTAAGGCATCACGCAACTCAGGGACGTCAAACCGATGGAAAGGAAATATCATCATCATCATCATCATTTCAGCCGAAAGGCGTTCACTGCCGGGCATAGGCCTCCCCAAAAGGGGGTTTTGCCAGAATCGCCACGCTTGGCAGGCGGGTTGGCAATCGCAATATGGTGGTAAAATGCATTGAGAACGCTGCTGCCCATTCTCTAGTAGGTCCCTTAGTCGCCTTCTACGACACCCACAGGAAGAAATGGGATGGTGCTATTCTTTTACGTACGGCACTAGACGGAACCGGCACCACACGGAATCGGTAGCACGCTGAACGGAACGGAAAGGAAATATATGAAGACGCTTTTTTTTTCGTTTACGTGATGATTTTGTTGTGCAGCAACTAAACTTAATTTGGGCTATTGCTATCTTCTTCCGTCTAATGAAACCAGAAAGAGGCGGAAATAACTTAGAGCTGTCCAATTTAGTTCGATGAAGATTTTCTTCGATGCAACTACGACGAACTAAATTCATCATCCTTACAATCACGCTAAATTCAATGCAATCGAGACGTATTAGTTTGACAGGCCTAAAGAGTCACTTGTCTTTTTCTTTCGTGGTCTGTCAGTAAGAGATATCAATACTCTTAATTTAGTTTAGGTGGTGAATAAAAGAATCGGCACAAATATCGTCACATTAGAAATTATTAAACCAGATATTCTACGCTTGAAAGCATGAATTTGTGATTTGAAACTTTTGTCCCAGGTAGAAGAAATAGGTAGATATTAACAGTAGTTCCCTACTTTCGCAAAAGAAAATCCAAAACTTCACAGGAGTTACTAGAACATCTACTTTAGTTACGTACTTTCCATTGAAAAAGAATGTTATTACTTTTAATGCCATCCAAAAAGAAACTGTAGAAAAAGTAAAAAACAAAGTTACTGACTTTTCTTTTAAGCTAACTAAAGAACATTCATTATTAACTAAGTATAGTGCTTCCAAGGTTTGTCTTTGAATTCTTTACGATTTCTGAAATACCTACCTGCGTACTGATTTCCCAAATGTATTTTCTTTTGTTGAGAAAACTTATCTTTTTCAATCACTGGGAATGAAGACACTGCGAACCTTTTTAGAATTAGGGTTGTAACTTCATCGGATTAAGTACTACAGTCTGACCTCTTTGTCTTATGTTTCTACCTACATATGTGATTGGCTTTCGCCCTAAAAGGACATACGTGTCAGTGTCGTGAATTCTTCGATCGCATATTAAAAAAATACCGAAATATAAATATCCACTGTGGCAACACTGTCACAGTATAAATTACTTGTATTAATGTATTTTCATTATGACAACTGAATGTATTGTTCTACTTTGGCAACAGTCTGAAATAATTAAGATATTATTGGGTGAGACACTAAAATGTTAAAATGTAGTGCAAAGTCAATCGTTGTGGGATTGTGAAAGAGAGGACTTTTTTTTTTTGTTTTGGCTGGGTGGGTATTCATCAAATAACTTCTCCCGCTCTGGGTGGAGCAGGAGGGCGTGTCAGACTTTTACTGACAAAAACCCACCCGTGTTCCCTCAGTTGCCTGTGTGCCAGGGGCCACGGTATCTCTTTCAAACAAGGGTTAGGCAGAAAAAGTATTAGCAAGAAAATAGAGCTTCCTTCATAATAGTGATGTTCATCAGAAATGTTGCCGGCTTGCGTAGACCAGCGGGGGAATGTCGAAAGACACTAAATGGAATTCTGTTGTTGAGCAGACAATTTTTTCGAACATAATATAAAGTAATGAATTCAAAATCATCAGATTGTTTATGTAAGTGTGTTAAGAGATTAGGGCGCTGATGTAGAAAGTAAACGAAGGAAAAGGAGTACGTAAGTCTCGTAAGTTATAATGATTCCCCGCGGAATCTTACTACGTTCAAACTACGTCAATATCGTGTTTTTAGAAACCAATGTAACGGCTTTTTTTTTTCTTTTTTGGGTGGGAAATCATCAAATAACTTCTCCCGCTCTGGGTGGAGCAGGAGGGCGTGTCAGACTTTTACTGACTAAAACCCACCCGTGTTCCTTCAGTAGCCCGTATGCCAGGGGGTGTGGTGTCTCTTTCGAACAAACCCGCACCCCTGGCAGGCATCGGCCCTTGCGGGCCCCATCATTTTTTTGTGCTGACATCTCTTTGAGGCGCGCGTGGAACACAACGCGCCGTCGACTTGGGCTTGGTCCTTACCGGACAGCGAGCTACCCATTTCTCGCCGGTAAGGAATCGAAATGTCATATTATATAAGTTCCAAGACAATTTGTCGATATTATTAACCGGTAAAAGCCCTGACAGTTATTTGCGCTTGCGTCGGATCCATATAGATCCACTTGGCAGCTGTCAGGGCTTTTACCTGTTAATACGGTATTACCAGATGTCGTGTGTGATTGACGTGGTTTCGAGTAAGGAATCGTTAAATTATCATAGAAAAATTCAGGCCCAGGTGGTGTTCGTGTCTGCCTACCCCATGTAAAGGAAGTGTTTATTATGTATCTAAGGCATTGACTTTTACCTAATACTGTAGGTAGGTATATATTAGTAAAGTTGAAACGAGATTTTGAATGTTCAAGAACTAGTTATCTCGCGGACGTACACCTACGTCTTTTGGGACATAGGCAAAGTTTTTGTTTACTTTGCAGTGAAGCTTACCGAAAAACATTTTACAGCACGGTTTCGTATTTGCAGATTTATTATAATAACCAGCCGTGGGAAGTTTACAGATGGCAAACATGACGTACTAGAACACAAACTTTTATCCTTTATTTAACCCCTTTAGGGGGTAAATTTTTGGAAGATCCTTTCGTAGTGTTATTTATGGAGCTCATGTGTAAAATTTCATGCTTCAAGACCTAGCCGCTTAGGCTGTGCGAAGAAGTACAGAGCTGTGAAAAAATATAGACTCAACAATATTTTCAATTTTCATTTCAAGAAAAGTACCAAGTATTTTAAATATCGTTTCATTCATTAAATCCTACAAAGTCATTACTCTCTTCATATAAATAGATCATTTTTATATTTTTATGTGATGAAGAAAAAACCAAATAATACAAAAAAAACAATGGATGTTCGTTGTGAAAAATTATAAACTCAGCGTACATAATGCATGTTATTTTTATCTAATATTTTGTCCATTTACCCTTATTTTTAATAACATCTATTAATCTGTTAGGTACGCTATCAATTAACTCCTTAATTACAGTGGGTGACACTTCAGACCAAGAAGATTGCAGTCTCTGTTTGAGTTGTTGAATATTATTTATAGGAGGCTTTTCTCCATCGTAAACTTTCCTTGCTAGAATCCCCCACACATTCTCCATCGGATTTAAGTCCGGACTACACGCTGGCCATTGTAATGTCGATATACCAAAGTCATGCAACCACTTTTTTGTACTATCAGCAACATGTATCGGAGCGTTATCTTGTTGAAAAATAATGTTTTCGTCTTCAGTCAGGGTTATAAAAGGTAAAAGGTAATCATATAGCAGATCTTGATATTTAGCAGCGTTCATTCGACCATTACAAAACGCCAATTCTGTCTTTAGATGGCCAGTGATGCCGCCCCATACCATGACTGATCCACCTCCGCGTGCTCGACGTGACATTATCTTTGTGTCGTGTCTTAAATCATGCCAGTAATATTTGAAACCGTCGGGACCATCAAAATTAAACTTCTTTTCATCACAAAAAATAACGTGTTGCCAAAAGTCTTGTCCTTTTTTTAAATATTTTTCTGCGAATTTAAGTCGGTCTGCAATGTGATGCTCTTTCAAGGCAGGTTTACTAAGATATTTCCGATATTTAAAATGTCCGGATGCTTTTGCCCACTTCCTAATAAGACTCGGATCACAGTCTAAGTTATATCTGTGCACCAGCGCCGATGACGATGCTCCAGTGTTCGACAATTCCCTTAGAACGGCGCGTTCCACGGTAGAAGAAAACTTAGGAGGTCGGCCAGATCGTTTACTTTTGCCATAATTTTCAATTCCTAGCTTCAAAAAGTTCTTTACCACACTCTGTGACCTACCAATAATGTCGGCTATTTGTCTTTGAGTTTTACCACAGCTTCTGAAATCGATAATTCTTTGTTTTTCTATATCACTTAATTGTTTACCACGAGGCATTATCCAAGGTAATTAAAATATAATCACCACAAAAAACACAAACTCGTGAATATAAACTTCTAAAATAACAAATAAAAGATGCAAGCACTTTCCCCTATCACGTTCTAATTGCGACTGAGTTTATAATTATTCACAGTGCAAGTCGATACGTGTGACAACAAGCGTTGCGCTCGACGTCAAGGTCACGCAGAGACAAACCCTATTATACGTATCATGCATGTGGGCATATCTAGTATTAGATGACTTTGTTAGAGCTTAAGTTTGTTTAGTTTAATCTTTAAAACATTGAAAAAAAATTTTGAGTCTATATTTTTTCACAGCTCTGTAGATGAACTTTTAAATCCATCTTTGTACCAAACAAGGTGTATCTATAGGTATAGTGAAAAGAAAACCATCGAACCTTTTTTGAAATAAGAAACTAACCAGAAATAGATATACAGTTATTTTTACAAAACTGACAACTTAGTGCCGATGGAAATGCATAAACAGGTTCAGAGTTTTAGGCTAGGACTAGTTTTTATAAGACGGCTCAAGTTCTTTTTTTTATTTTACGAACACCATGTTACACGTAACACGAAAATTGTACCATAATTACAAGAACGCATACCAAAACAAATTAATATTACAACAAAAATAAAAACACTCGCCTGCCAACCCTATCCTTAACACCGCCATAAAACAAGCCCCTTATATTTAAACAGAGTAATAAATCTCATTTCTATGACGAATGGCATTATAAGGAATTTCGGTAACCCATTAAATTGGATGGCTGATGATTACAGCCGGGAGGGTTTTAGGGAATTAAATAGATCACCAGGTAAGGATTCGATTATCAATTGGATACACTTCCTGCTTAATGGGTCTTCAATAAGGTAATGATTAGGCCGTGCTTGACATAAATGTAGGTTTGAAAGCAGGAAGTGTCCTTATGGACTTGCATACACAAAACTGTCTGCCTGTTTTCACCAACACTAGGCGATACTTAAATGAATGCTGAGTGTTGAGAATCCAACAACGAACGCGCTTCTTTTTGGGCAACTTTTCTTTAGGCATTGAATTATTGTCATCTAGTTTTAGTGAAAACGAACATTACAGCACGCGTAGCATGACCACCATAGAAACTGGTTTTGTCGACGGAAGAATAGATAAAATTACAGTTTGTGATTGTTTATCTGTCATTTTGTCTATTCTTCCATCGACAAAAGCCGTTTTACGGTGGTTACGCGTGCTGGTGTAAGAAATTAATTTCTAGTTATGTTTTTAGGGTGTGTGATGTCTTTTCTGAAATACCTAACAAATATTATAAAGAGAAAAGATTTGAATTTTTTGGATATGTTTGTTACGCTTTCACGCTAAAACGACTGAACTGATTTAGATGAAATTTGGTTTAGCACATGAATCAAAATCTGAATTATTAGCAACGATATTGGTACTCGATATCCTACTATCTTACTTATATCCTACTAATATTACGAATGTGAAAATTTGTGAAGATGTTTGGATGTTTGTTACTCAATCACGCAAAAATGGCTGAACGGATTTGGATGAAATTTGGCACACCGATAGTTTATAACCTAGATTAACACATATAATAGTTTTCATCAAATTTTCAACTTCCACGCGGGCGGTGCCACGTGCAACAGCTAGTTGCTTCATATGTCCGAAAAATGTGTTTGCTCAACAACGTGATTATCGCAATAACATTCGTTGCGGTATTTGCGAACTGTCTAAATGAAAGCCATAGCTACTGCTAGCGCGTTACCAAAACCTACCAAACCTATGTCAACAAAAAAATCACACTCTGCCGATCGATGATATTAACATCTTTAAAATTAAGCGATCGTATAAATTACACAACAATAACAAATATTGCGGAAAACCCGATGATTCACTTATTAAAATACAAGTAAGATTGTCATTGTACCACTTAAAAAGAATCACATTTGTCGGGTATATATTTGTGCAAAAAAAACTGATTCACTTCGAAGTCTTTGATTCAATTAGGACCCATTTCTGGATCTCAAATTGGTACTTAACATTTTTTGGGGGCGAGTGGGTTTAAAGTTAAACGGATTATATTGGTACTGATTAAACGAAATTAACTGTTTTGGAGTATTTTTTAAGAGAATACTTTTACTTATAAGGAAGCGAAATATACTCGCGTAATGTTTTGGTGTGGCGCAATGAGGGTATTGAGTTTTTTTCCATCTTTTTAACACATAAACAAGGTGTACACGAAATGACGACAGTAAATTTAATTTAACTTTGAATATTTGTTCTGTTCCCAGTACTCTTACAATTTTTTTTTATCCAATACCTAGTTTAGTCACTCACTATACTTAGTAAAAGATTGGCAAAACTCTCGCGTAAAACACTAACAGTAGGAATGGCATTAATTTTGACTGTTCAACAACATTCATTGCCTTATCAACGTAGTTGAGAGAAAATATGAAGCGATGGATTAAAAATATCTTGCAAAACGATTCAGATTCTGATTAAGGAATTAGGGTGCTGTGGTCGGCCCATCACTACTATTTAGATATTTTTGAGAAAAATCTCGGTTTTTTTCTAAGTTCACGGCACGGGTCGATCGATCAGGTTAAGCTACGCTTGCCGCGGTTGGTCCTTGGATGGGTGACCATCTTTACATACCAAGACCCCTCCGTGCCTCGGAAAGCACGTTAAGCCGTTGGTCCCGGCTGTCATTTGTAGATCTTTGACAATCGTTACGGGTCGTCAGAAGCCCGAAATTCTGACAACCAGTCTTACGAAGGGATATCGTATTACTCAGTAACTGGGTTGTGGAGGTCAAATAGGCAATCGCTTCATGTAAAATACTGATATTCAGCTGCATCAGGTAAGACTGGAAGCCGACCCTGAAAAAGTTGGGAAAAGGCTAGGCTGATGATGATTTATTTGATAGTTTCAAAATACCCTGTAATGTATTATTTTTCTTCACATTGTATATTCCTTGACAAAATAAACCACCAAATGATTTCGCTCTTTTGTATTTCTTTCACAGTCTTCAACATCCCAGATTATCCATTACACCCAATTAAAATTGATGTTAATTACTCAATAAAAAGTTCAGTGATTCGCGTTAACTGGGAAAGTAATAACTTCGATTTGTTTAACTTTAAAATCAGTTATTATTACAGTATTTTAACTTCTCTTCGCAAAGGTTCATTCGAACTGATTAATTAAGTAGATACCTTTTGCATTGGATTAAATCATGATGATGGAATATCCATTACTTAAATTACTTGACGGCTCATTTAATATTTAGGGCGGGGGAGAAACATCCCTTGGGTTTGAAAAAATCCATCTTAGCTTTTGACAATCTTCATATTTTCAATTGAAGTCGATGTCTGTATGTGTGACCACGTTGTTTTCACGCACGTGACGCATATTTCCCTCCACTTGTTGTTTGCGAAAATAAACGTAATTTCTTTCTTTATTTTCTATTCAAAGAATTTATTCCAAAAGCTTTACGTGAATAATTCATTAAAATTGAATTTACAAATAGGTAATACAGAAATCTGAATGATTTTTCAAAGTCTTCAAAAACGAGCGAAGGAGGGAAAGGTCGCTTAAGCTTTTCATTTCTATTGTCTTCAGTTTCAAGTAATTATAGCTCCTAGCCTATTTCCAAATACCTATTCAGTACACCTAATGCATTAGCAAACGTATTAGCCAGTCAGAAAGGGTAGCGGCAGGGACTGACCGGTCAGGGTGCGCCGGACGTTCATTTACGTAAAGAAAGAAAAAAAGAAAATATCCTATACACAAAGGAAATAAAAACGGCAAAAAAAATACATTTAAAACAAAAAAAAGTCATTGACAAAAAAATAAACCAACCAGTGCGAGGCCAAAAAGGTTCTAATTTCAGAATAATGCTGCGATAATCTTTACTAATATTATAAATGCGAAAGTAACTGTCTGTATGTTACGGTTTCAAGCCTAAACCGCTGAACCGAACGTCATGAAATTTGGCAAAGATACAGCCTAGGATATGGAGAAGGAAATACTTAGGCTAATTTTGTACTTTTTTTACGCGATAACCGACACCCAAAGCTAGTTTAAAATCTTTTTTGTATCCCTAGTATTCTGCTGTAACAAGTATCAACACTCCTGCATTCTAATGCACCCCAAAGGCTGACATTAATATGACAACATTGCACTTAACGGCTCAGATCAGTGGTTCCCAAAGTTGACTGGACCGCGACCCACCTAACAAAACTTCCAAATTCGGGACTCACCTCTTGGCTGTCATGGAGAAAATAACTAGTTATGAATGAACGGCTGCTCAAATAAGAAAAAAAAAATTGAGTAAGAATCGAAAATAAATAATTACAAGGAATGCTATTTCAAAGAGAAGGATGTATTTGTTTCCAATTTTTTGCTAGCAAGGATAGTTGTCAGCAACTGAGACCCATTTTTTCGCGGGTTGCGATCGAATCTATTTTACTGCGACGTATCGTGTGGTAAATCAACGAGTTCTTCACTTGGACTGACTTGGACGTTTCTCCCTATTTTCAAGGCTTACCCAATATTCGCTCGCAACCCACCACTGGGTAGACGGAGACGCCCTGAGCGTTGGGAATCCCAGGCCGATTTCCGGCCACCGTAGGCATGAGCTTGCGGACGGCGAGTAATGGGTAGCTCGCTGTCCGGTAAGGACCAAGCCCAAGTCGACGGCGCGTTGTGTTCCACGCGCGCCTCAAAGAGATGTCAGCACAAACCGAAGGGGCCCGCAAGGGCCGATGCCTGTCAGGGGGTGCGGGTTTGTTCGAAAGAGATACCACAGCCCCTGGCATACGGGCTACTGAGGGAACACGGGTGGGTTTTAGTAAAAGTCTGACACGCCCTCCTGCTCCACCCAGAGTGGGAGAAGTTATTTGAGGATTTCCCACCCAAAAAAAAAAAAAATAACCCACCACTGGGTCGCGACCCATAGTTTGGGAAATACTGCCTTAGATCATTATCAACCATTTCAGGAAACAACGGGCTACTACATTATACGCTCATATGAATCAGGTGAGTCACTGTACGTGACTGTACTTCGTTTAGAACGGCTAATCTGTGATGCGTGCGACAGTATCCTTGTGTACATTCGCGCACGAAATCGATTTAGCATGGAATTCTCAAAATTACGATAACTAACTTAGCTTGCTTTTAAGGAATACTAATTTTATTCTTGTTTTTTTTTTTTCGTTTACTTGTTTTTAATTCACTTTGATGACACATCGTGCGTAGTAAAGTGATCGAAAAGTACGCTTTATGAATGACAACACCTTGTGAGTACCTATAGGTTTATTGGATTGGATATCTAGGGAATATTTTAAGTTGTTTATGTGACTTTGGACAGTTAAATCAAAATATTCACTGTTTTATTACACACGTTGAATATTTCAGCGTTATTCCTAGTAAACGAGTGACCACAGGATTCTTTTGCGATAAGACATAAAGTTTATAGTTTTAAGGCGTTTTTACGCATTTTTTTGTTATTATTATTGCGGACTGCGAAGACCTTTTTCTTCTAAGGCATAGCGAAAAAGTTCCCTTCCAAAGCTTTTAAGAGATTTTTCTTTCGACGTCGTTCTTCATCAATGAATTTTATAGTTCAATGTACTGAGCAAAAATTCGAAGAAATGTGAAATCCACCAACCCGCAGTGGGAACTTTATAGGCTGATTATACTTATGTGCTGAATGATACCTGTAGCATATGATGTGGAGTTCATCATTCTCTTGTCGTAATCCCAGTTTATTAAGGATAAGCGCAATAGGTATAAGAAAAATATATATTTTTCTTCTTTTACTCGTCACCTCGGTAGTCACTCCCTTTCTGCAGGCTTAACACGAGAACCGTAGAAAAGTGCTAAGTCATCGGAAGAATAGACAAAAAATACGTTTTCGTTTAGACAGTTGACAGTTTTTCACCGAGAAATGTAGACAAGCTATTTCTATTCTACAGTAGAGTAGAAATATAAAGCGTCATGCTTACCCTACTGGCGATGTCGGACAGACTATTCTTATCCATCTTAGGTATATTTAGAATTGTTTATTAATATTTTTACATTGTTCTCACATAAAGAAGCTACAAGAATAATGTACCCAAGTTTTGTAATACCTAACTTGATTTAAAAGAGTGTCCTTGGAGTATCACGCCAGTTCTTCTCCTCAGAGATCTACGTTTTTGAATGGGCAACTCGCTTCAACTTTTCGACTAACTGATCTACTTTTTGTCAATTCAAAAGTAAATGGTTTCATTGAAATAAATGCTTTGAGATTGAGTTTGATCCATCGTTTTTTGGTATTCTACTATTATAGCCATATTCCACATATCGAGTTGAAAACGTAAACGAAACGTTCTTCGTTTCACAAAATAAGCTGACAACTTTTTTTTTCTAATTTACTGGAAACTTCTGTATTTGAATGTACCGGAGCTAACTAAGCGGGGAGTTCAACGCAGGAGTGGTTAACCATTTGTAACATTACCCCAACCCCAAGGGAAGCCTGTGCGGCTTAAAACGAACCCTTGATAAAAATTTGCATATATCACAAACCAGTATTTTTTTTGTAAAATTCCGAAAAACACGGTAATTCTTCATTGATAATGCTGTCCGGAAGAAATGTAAGCATTTTTCATTTTAATGATCTTCGTAATAAGAAGGAAATAATATTCTTGTTTTCTTTTAATGATCTTTACCTTTCACTAACAAGGCAAGCGAGTGCTTAGATAATTATATAACAAAAAATGCTTCAAAACGAAGACTACAAATAGGTATAAAGAATTTTAATAAAACAATTGATAAGCAAATAAAAACCCATCATCGTTACCATCGCGTTGATGACAATTACTACAAAATGTTAATTAAAGACATCTTGTAAAATTCTCACACCCGATGCGGTAAACAAAACAATTTACGATACGAATAATAATATCAAAAGATACCATATATTATACAAGTCAAAACAATAGGCATACGCGAGGCAACAAAGCCTACATTTATGTAATTAATACAGATATTTCATATAAATGCTTCTTTGAGGAACAAAGGTAAAGAGGGAAACGATTGTTCCTCCGTATACAAAGAACAATGGTCCTTACGGTATTAGGCATACTGCGGTTAACTGTCTGCTGTAGTATGTGGAAACATCAATTGTTTTTGGTGAAAGGAATTATTGTCAACACAGTTAGGGGTGACGGTAAATGGTCGTCGTGACAAGTAATCGATATTGATATTTACAGAAAGTAATAATAAAAGCGATATTTCATGAAAAGCTAAGTAATGAAAGTAAGAATTTATTACATAATAACAATAACATATTATCAAATCATTCGCTATGTAAATACCTACGTAAGTAGGGTATTAATATAAATTTGATTTTCAAGAACATTTTCGAAAAAGCTTTTTCTTAATATTACGAGTATTTTTAATCAGGGTCTTTCCAGATGGAAATGAATGTCTGTCTCTTAATCTGTATACTTAGATATCATGGGATGGGAACATAATATTCCTACAGGGGCGTAGGTAAATGGATGCAAGCCCATACTACCCGGCTCCGCCCGTGTGGATGTCGGTTATCGCATAAATAGTATCCCAGGCTATATCTCTGCCAAATTTCATGACGATCGGTTCAGCGGTTTTGGTACAAAAGCGTTACACACAGACAGATATACTTTCGCGTTTATAATATTATAGTAGGGATTATAAAGAGGGAAAATTTGTGAGTTTCTATGTAAGTGGTATTCTTCGGAACAACTGATCAGAAGGCCAATTCTCGTAATTAAAAACGTTCGCAGTGTCATCTCAGCGACAATCGAATTTCAAAAATTTGTCAGAAATGTATGGAAACTCGAGGAATTTTTGACAGATTGACACTGAGATCAGACTGTGAACATTCTTAAAATTAGCAGAATTGCCCCTCCGATTCCGAAAATTCTTTCAGTAATGGGAAGGTTTTTTTTTTGGGTGGGAAATCATCAAATAACTTCTCCCGCTCTGGGTGGAGCAGGAGGGCGTGTCAGACTTTTACTGACTAAAACCCACCCGTGTTCCTTCAGCAGCCTGTATGCCAGGGGCTGTGGTGTCTCTTTCGAACAAACCCGCACCCCTGGCAGGCATCGGCCCTTGCGGGCCCCATCATTTTTTTGTGCTGACATCTCTTTGAGGCGCGCGTGGAACACAACGCGCCGTCGACTTGGGCTTGGTCCTTACCGGACAGCGAGCTACCCATTACTCGCCGTCCGCAAGCTCATGCCTACGGTGGCCGGAAATCGGCCTGGGATTCCCGACGCCCAGGGCGTCTCCGTATCCTGCGGCGGCTAGGGTCGCGAGGGCGCACATGCTGCCTCTCCCTCACGTGCGCCGCCTCCCTCTTCGCGAGCATCACTGCTTCGCTGAAGGAGGTGACGGCTCCCCATGCCCTCTCGCTCCGTACCATGGGCTGGACCAGGGCCGGACGCGAGAGATCGCCGCCGCCGATCGCCTCCACGAGGACACGGCGGTGCTCCGCCCAAGCCGGGCAGACCGCCACCGTGTCCTCAGGGCGATCTTCGCAGTGGAAACACCCGGGCGTTTCCTCCCGCCCTATCCGAAACAGGAACCTCCCGAAACAACCGTGCCCGGTGAGGACCTGCGTCAGGCGGAAGGTGAGGACGCCATGCCACCTCTCAAGCCACTCCTCAAAGAGGGGACTTACCGCCGCAATCGTGGCGTGCCCAGTAATGGGAAGGTAGAAGAGATATTTGGTAAGTGCCAGTAAAATTTTAAAGCTGCGGACATTACCTGCGGAAAGGACACGACGCAATCTTTCCACAGGTAATGTCATTCCCATACATTTTGGCCTAGCGTTTGGCGTGAACGCTAACAGAAATGTATTTTGTCTATAGGCCCAGGCTGGCTACAAAGTCATTTGAAATAAACCTTTTGCAGTATATTCAAGTCAGAATAGTGCATCTGTATGCAAATTCATGTTTGCGGTTTAGAAAACGCATTGTCGCTACAAAATATTGTATAGGATAAGTATTCAATGCAAAGAACCTTGCATGTTACATGTGGGCATGAAAGATTCATCACACGTTCAATATAGCCGATTGTATGAGAAAGACGGAATTGTTCCAAAGAATTTAATAACATCAATCTGGCCCAGCCTTTCCCCAACTATGTTGGGGTCGGCTTCCAGTCTAACCTGACGCAGCTGAATATCTAATTTTACAAAGGGCGACTGTCTATCTGACCTCTATAACCCAGATACGACGGACGATACCCCTTCCAGAGAATTTAATATTAGTAAGGATGTGTTACGGTCGCGAATTATATTTTAATCAATACATAAAATGTCACGACCTGCATATTGCAGAAAACGTAAGTAAATGTGAATTTCGCGAGCTGTCTTTCACTTTCATTAAAATATATTTCAAAGAAGTATATTTTAGATTTATTTTAATTAAACAAACTTTAAAATAAATTGACAATTTAGAAAACCCAGCCTTATACGTCTCAAATGCTAACCCTTCATCAGTTTCATCACTAACTAAATTAGATAATATTTCAAACATCAAAACCAATTCTCTAACTTGTTATATGAATCTCAATTTATATAATCAGTATCGCATTAATTATTCAAATCCAACCGCAAATCTTATTCCCTGGACTAATAACGTTAAGTGACTACGATCCGACTTAAAAGCTTTAACGTAACGTGAACGTTCACGTTCAATTTTTAGTTAAGGGTCAGTATATCGCTGTTGATCTTGACCATTTAAAATGCAAAGGATACCTACGAATACACATGAAAGCTGAGTATTTTCTACAGTTTTAAAAATTGCTAAAAACATTCAAGAATGTATTTTAAAATATTAACCTGAGGGGTCATTTGAGTACCCTGATCAAATCGCACATGTTATGACCCATAATTCATAGACATTTTTTGGAAATTCGTTTTGTATCACCACGTAATCAATTAGGGCAAAGAGGACGTCAACATTGTGAACATACCATTTCGTCCCACTGGTGAGACAAACTGAAATAATCCAAAAAGACAACACAGCAATATTATTTATATACTTCTGCTCGTAGTTTAGGATTTTGCGCTGTAACTACCTATGTAAATCGAATCATCATCTGCCTAGCCTTTTCTCAACTAAGTTAGGGTCGGCTTCCAGTCTAACCGGATGCAGCTGCAGCTGAATATCAGTATTTTACATGGAGCGACTACCTATCTGACCCCCATAACCCAGATAACCCTTGGTAAGACTGGTTGTCAGACTTTTGGGCTTCTGACGACCCGTAAAGACTGTGATAGATCCAAAAATGACAGCCGGGCCCAACGGCTTAACGTGCTTTCCGAGACACGGAGGGGTCTTAGTATGTAAAGATGGTCACCCATCCACAGACCAACCGCGGCAAGCGTAGCTTAACCAGCACCCTAATTGCGTAACTCACGATTCATCATAATCTGTATCGTTTTGAAACGGATTGTTAAACCATTGCTTCATATGTTCGAAAAATGTGTCTGTTCGACAACATAAATAACGCAATGAATATTGTTTAACTGTGAAGACGAAACCAATTATGATCAATCGTGAGTTACGCAATTAGGGTGCTGATCGATCGACCCAACGCAGCTGTTATTACTTAGCCAGAAGAAATGTAAATTAAACCTTAACGACCATACGAAAACTCAGATTTTCAGCAGCGCCTTAATTCATGGCTACTAGATTAGCGAATCATCTCACGTTTGGTCGGAGTGAGGAGATGGCAGCCGCTACGGTTCGGTAGTCAGGACGTTGACACGTCTATCGAAAACCGCAAACCATTGTTTCTACAGAAAAACGTTTCTAGTTTACGTTTTGGTTTCGTGTAACTTTGCGGTAATTGTTATGGGTTTTGTGCGTGTTTTTATAATATTCTTTATTTTATAGTTATAGTCCTTCTTAATATTAAAATATCTAATTATTAATATTTTTTTATATTATAGTTATGTGTAACTACTTACCTACAGGGAGTACCTATAGAACCAGTGTTTTTTTTTTTAAGAACCGGGATTTTTGGAACCTTCTGGCTAAATAGCCCGGATTCCCGGTACCTACTTTCGATACTTTAAGTAGGCCTTTATAAAATAAAAGATTTGAAAGTGTTAAAACGGAGAAAGTCAGATATCGACGCAATGATAGGCCAAAAAAACATTAAATAAAATCAAATAAAACACTTTATTTCTTGTGTAATAAGTCATGTATCCAATCCAACCTGCATGGTAGTCACATTCAGTCAGTTTTCTATGTCATCATAACTATTTTCAGAAGTTTTAAATGTCACGTAAATAAGCAATTTTTTTTTTTGTAAGCAATATTTGTCATGTTGCAGTTCTTTCAAAGATGAGAAAACCAAAGTACTTATAGAGCACTGCAGTCATTATAGTAGACGCCTATTCAACTCCAATTCCTAAGCTTTTAGTACTTGAACTAATCATTTATTTGCGTGCAGATATTATCAAGATAAATGACGATCACAAACCGTTTGCTTTGTTTAGACCGCGACATTACGATACCACAAACGCTTGAAAATTGTTCAAAAGGTACCGTTGAACGTAAAATGGAAACCAGAGCAAAGCGCTTCTTCCCTCAGCATGCAACCACCGCACAGTTACGTAAGATAAAATATCAGTAATACAGCAAGTTAAGGTGAAATGTGCAATCTGCCGAAGGAATTTTCTTAATTTTTTACGCGCCTGGTTTTACAATAAATGATCCTGCATCTCACTCAATAACGTTGTGCGTGTAGACTAGGTCTAACTGCTCATCACTGATACTACCTCTGTCGGACACGAAGCCTGGTGAGACAGCGTACTTTTCAGCCAGGCCCACCAGTGAGTTCAAGCCAGTGACTAGATTCCCCTTAAGGAACAAGCACCAGGGTAGCTAGCGAAATTCAAATTGTCTTACTTTTTTTTTTAATTTGCTGGCAGTGTCAAGTTGTATGTCGATTAAAATATTATTCAGGACCGTAACAAGTATGACTTCACAGAATTATAATAATTCAAATCGTCAATACAACTGTTAAGTTCGTTTAATCCCAATAAATAACTATATTATGCTAAAGTCAATGCAAAATGCAAAAAAAGGAAGGAAATTATGAATTTCGCGAGCTACCGTGGCGCTTCCCACTTAATTACCTACCGTAATAGCATAAGTGGACGCAAAAGTAATGACAGCTATCGCTGACGAAGCACTGGATAGTAGGTGTCTAGAAGATGGTCTACTAGTAGGTACTTGTACCAGCATAGCTTACTCACTTAATGTATACAACGTGGTGAAGATAATATGACTTTAATTGAAAACACTGGCATTGCTGGTTCATAGAAACATTTATAAACTATCAAATAAATCCTAGCATCGAAATTAATCAAAACGATTTTTTCAAACAAACTAAATAGGATAAAACTGTACACAAAATAGAACACCATTTAGATCTATTGGTTCACTGACCTGCGGTAAGAATGGCAACACAGCGCGGTTTCATAAAGCGCACGTGCAGTTCGCGGCGGCAGGCGCGGCGACGACATCGCGTAGCGACCGGCGACGTAATGTTTTGGCGCCATTAATATCATCATTAATGCTCAATTTCATTACATCAAATCACAGATTATTAACGAAATAGTCAGGCACCCGCGAGATATTCACTAATCACAATAACTTTTCGATAACTTAGATAAGTAGTCAGTTTTAATTTTTTTTATTTTCTACATGTCCGCCGTGTTCTTGAATACACAATGTACACCGACGTATAATGTTATTTCTTACTCTTGATAATAGGTCACCAGTAGCAGCCATGTCTTTTAATTTATTAAAAGATATCATAATCCTATTTTTTAAATCATCAACGGTTTCAACTTCTGTTGAGTACACATCATTTTTTATGTGGCCCCACAAGAAAAAATCCAGTGGCGTGAGATCTGGTGACCTCGCTGGCCACCGCACTGGTCCATAACGGCCAATCCACTGCTGTCCGAACATTTGAGACAAACGCTCTCTTGCAGACACCACTGAATGAGCTGGTGCTCCGTCTAACTGGTACCAGAGTAATTATAACGAGGCATGGTGATTTATAATAAAAATAAACTTCAAACACAGTATGTTTTAAGCGTCTAACTTCGCAAAGTTCACTTATCAATTTAACCAAGTACCTATTCTACGTTATGTGTCCTGTCACTATTAAAACAAAGCGTCAAATTTCGCACAATTCACTCACATAAGCGTCTTTAAAAAGATACGAAAACACTCGAGCGGCGGCTTCCGAAGAGCGCGGGCGCATCGGCAATTCCAAAGCGGTACAGAATGCGTCACAGACAGGAAGTACGTCCGGTGATACACTGACCGAGTGACCGTAACCTAGATAGACGATGACTACCCCTTCCGTATACCCGCGCGGCGCCCCGCGTTTGCCTTTGTACAAAAAATACGCCATGGAAAAAAACCCCGGAAGAAAGTGGAAGGGGTGTGTTTGCGCATATGTACATTCGCGCACGAAAGTACCAGGCCTATTATTTTATTTTTAAACTAGCCTTTCGCTTGCTACTTCGGTTATTGGTAGGAAGGAAATGTTGGTCATTCTGTAACTTCCTTTGCAACCTGTCTATGGTATTCTTCTGGTAGGCAATTATCTTTCAGTGACGTGGAAAATGTGGATGATTCTTTTTATAACACCCTTGCCAAAGCTGTCAATGTCTGTTATTGGTTTTTTTTTATTCTTTTATTTTTCCGGGAGTTCGGAAGACAGTAAAAAGTTCCAAATCTTTTGAACTTTTTACAATTCCTCTCACTGTAGACTCGGAACATTTTTTTGCCAATACGGTCCGTTTCATACATTATTCTTAATTATGAACTAAATTATTATCAGCCTCTTCATAAAATAATACGTCATAATTCATTTTTCTCAATTTTCTATGTAAAACCATTTCGGAATTAAACACTTTTGTGTGCGATGGTATTTTGAGAACGAACCAATAGCGCACCGGCAAAAATGCGGCGGGTTTTTCCAGTACCTAGCGAGCTGGCAACGTGTGGGCTAATACCGTTGCGTCTGGGGGTCGTTTACCTGTCGCGTGCTCTCCTGTTAACTATACATCATGTAGAAAATGCTTAAAATGAAAAATAATGTCCTGTGGCTAAACTACTGGACAATATTTGATTGATTTTTTGTGTGCAGGTTGGGAATATAATGACTTATACGAAGTTTGATTTAAGGTCATATAGTCCTCTCCACGCTGTATAGGGTGACCGGTAATTAGTGACCGACATTTAAACACATGATTGTACTCAGCATTTTGAACAACTTTTACTATGGGACCAAACCTGAAATCTAGAAAAAAAAATCAGCTGTTCCCTACATTTATGTTCGCATAACTCGTGAAAATGTAGGGAACAGACATTTTTTTTTTCGCGATTTCGGGCTTGGTCCCATAGTAAAAGTTGTTCATACTGATGAGTACAATCATGTGTTTAAATATCGGTCACTAATTACCTCATCAACGCCCAGCCCAAACCCTTGGACCTAGAAAGCTGAAATTTTGCATAGAGGTTCCCTTTATAATGAAGACAAGGAACAAGGAAGGATTTTTCGGAATTCAACCCCTAAGGGAGTTAAATAGGGGAGGAAAGTTCCGCGCGGGCGAAGCCGCTGGCAAAAGCTAGGTATTGATAAACAAGAACATAGAGATTTTTAACATACGTTCTCTAAATCTATGAAGAAATCTAATAAAGTTACCCGGAAACATTGACATAATTATATACAGGATAAGTTTTTATCCAGTGCGCAAATTTTAACCATGAATTCAGCAGATCATTCTAGACCGCCCAGAGCAGAAATTTTTCGAAAAATTTCTGCGGTAGGGGGTCTAGAATGATATGCTGAATTCATGGTTAATATTTGCGCACTGGATAAAAACTTTTCCTGTATAAGGACGGGGCGGAAAGCATGTTACTTTGACGCCTCGAACTTGGTCCCAATCCCAAAATGGTCTTCCCTATAGCGAAGTGAACATGAACGCGATCGGCTGTCTTCGGAGCGGTCGTAAATTTTGCAAGCAAAAATGCCAATTTGTGCCGTGAAAGGTTGCGTGAACTACGACAAAAAACACATTTAAAAAAATGATAACATTTCAAATCCCCGGTAAGTTAAAAATATGTCATTAAATCGACTTCTAAGATTATTTAAAACAATTTTCTTTCTTATTTGTCTACCTTTGGCAAAGACGACGCGAAGCTGCGTAAAAGTGCGACATAACTTTGCAGCGGCGCTCGTTGTAGGCGATGAAATGAAAAGATTTAATAATATTACTTATTACTTACTATCAGATTAAATTTTATACAAAATCGATTTTTATTGTTTATTAAAAACAAATTAAAATGTCCAGCTTCAGAAAACACTACGAATCCAAAACACTACGAGTCCAGATTATCAAAAAAACATATTTTTTTTAGAAATTGTTTTATTCGAAGGCCAATGAAAACTTAATAAACACAAACAAACTGCAACAAATATAAATTTTGTAAAATATGAGGTTTTTATTTTATTTCTTTGTACCTCGAAAAATGCCACACCCCGCTCTTACAAGGTTACGTCCTGGAGCAGAGACGCCGATTGACATCGTAGTTCTAATAGATGGCGTTAGTGTTTTTTGTATAGGCCGAACGCGTCCGTCAAATGTTCGGAGGACCGTATCTTTACTATTTAAATCAATGCCCGGAAACGAACTGGAGTTACCGACAGAGCTTGCAGAGTAAACAAGCTGAATTTGCAGTGGGCTGGTGATGCTTGTTCGGTAGTAGGAATCTTTCTCATCAAACTCTACCCTTTCATAGAATCAGAAATGATGGAATTGAAAAGCAGGCGACAAAGGATTACAGCAATTTCGATGGTGATAAATCAAACATCACTCCGATAACCCTCAACTTGTAAAATGAATAGAAATAAATCGAACACAATGCCTGAAAACACATTAATAAAATAAATATGCAGGGACAAGTTATACTGAAACTAATTTGAGTTTTGCAATAGTTTCCAATATATTACATCCCTCAAACTCATTTCAGAACTGTAACTATCTAAAACTTCTACTAGTTATAAAAAATCACCCTTCTTGCGTTCCTCACTATCAATCTCAATCTGAGTCATTTTGTAGAATGTTGCTAATCCAGTAAGTACTTCTTAGATTCGAAGAATTTGTCTGCTGCAAAGTAAACAATGCAATGAATGTCGCTGTCAAAACGAATGCCATTCCTACTGTTCATGCAATTTTGACCAATGAAACTGAATGCGATTCGCTTATTTGAACCGCGTTCGAGAGCTGTCAGTGTCCTCATAGTTGTAAAGTTGGAATATTGACACTGACAAGTTTTGAACGCAGTTTAAATGTGATGATCGCGTTCAATTTCATTGGTGGAATCCGCCCTTAGTGTGTGACGTAATTACCCCGCAGAACGTAGTCATAGAAAGCTTAAAAAACGTTTGATAGACAACTAACAAAGAATCAGCATCGCCATACAACGTGACAAGACTGCCAACCTTTTGGGCACTTTTTCCCATTGACAGCCATGCGGACGAATTTTTTGATGCCCTGATTCTTTTTTGTTTTTATGTAGGTACACGTACTATTTATTATTTTATGTCCAATCTCAGATTATAAAACAAAGGCAGTAGACCGCACGGAACACCAAGAGTGAGGCCAAATACAAAAAACAAATACTAAAGCCTCGCATTGTATACAGTGCGACGCTTTAGTATTTGTTTTTTGACTCTTGGGTGTTCCGCGCGATCTATCTGCCTTTGTTTTATAATCTAAACCAAAAAAAAAAAACTTATACCAAAGCATCGCATTGTATGTTACATAAAATGCGACGCTTTAGTATTTGGTTTTTGGCCTCACTCTTGGTGTTCCGTGCGGTCTACTGCCTTTGTTTTATAATCTGAGATTGGACATAAAATAATAAATAGTACGTGTACCTACATAAAAACAAAAAAGAATCAGGGCATCAAAAAATTCGTCCGCATGGCTGTCAATGGGAAAAAGTGCCCAAAAGGTTGGCAGTCTTGTCACGTTGTATGGCGATGCTGATTCTTTGTTAGTTGTCTATCAAACGTTTTTTAAGCTTTCTATGACTACGTTCTGCGGGGTAATTACGTCACACACTAAGGGCGGATTCCACCAATGAAATTGAACGCGATCATCACATTTAAACTGCGTTCAAAACTTGTCAGTGTCAATATTCCAACTTTACAACTATGAGGACACTGACAGCTCTCGAACGCGGTTCAAATAAGCGAATCGCATTCAGTTTCATTGGTCAAAATTGCATGAACAGTAGGAATGGCATTCGTTTTGACAGCGACATTCATTGCATTGTTTACTTTGCAGCAGACAAATTCTTCGAATCTAAGAAGTACTTACTGGATTAGCAACATTCTACAAAATGACTCAGATTGAGATTGATAGTGAGGAACGCAAGAAGGGTGATTTTTTATAACTAGTAGAAGTTTTAGATAGTTACAGTTCTGAAATGAGTTTGAGGGATGTAATATATTGGAAACTATTGCAAAACTCAAATTAGTTTCAGTATAACTTGTCCCTGCATATTTATTTTATTAATGTGTTTTCAGGCATTGTGTTCGATTTATTTCTATTCATTTTACAAGTTGAGGGTTATCGGAGTGATGTTTGATTTATCACCATCGAAATTGCTGTAATCCTTTGTCGCCTGCTTTTCAATTCCATCATTTCTGATTCTATGAAAGGGTAGAGTTTGATGAGAAAGATTCCTACTACCGAACAAGCATCACCAGCCCACTGCAAATTCAGCTTGTTTACTCTGCAAGCTCTGTCGGTAACTCCAGTTCGTTTCCGGGCATTGATTTAAATAGTAAAGATACGGTCCTCCGAACATTTGACGGACGCGTTCGGCCTATACAAAAAACACTAACGCCATCTATTAGAACTACGATGTCAATCGGCGTCTCTGCTCCAGGACGTAACCTTGTAAGAGCGGGGTGTGGCATTTTTCGAGGTACAAAGAAATAAAATAAAAACCTCATATTTTACAAAATTTATATTTGTTGCAGTTTGTTTGTGTTTATTAAGTTTTCATTGGCCTTCGAATAAAACAATTTCTAAAAAAAATATGTTTTTTTGATAATCTGGACTCGTAGTGTTTTGGATTCGTAGTGTTTTCTGAAGCTGGACATTTTAATTTGTTTTTAATAAACAATAAAAATCGATTTTGTATAAAATTTAATCTGATAGTAAGTAATAAGTAATATTATTAAATCTTTTCATTTCATCGCCTACAACGAGCGCCGCTGCAAAGTTATGTCGCACTTTTACGCAGCTTCGCGTCGTCTTTGCCAAAGGTAGACAAATAAGAAAGAAAATTGTTTTAAATAATCTTAGAAGTCGATTTAATGACATATTTTTAACTTACCGGGGATTTGAAATGTTATCATTTTTTTAAATGTGTTTTTTGTCGTAGTTCACGCAACCTTTCACAAAAACCAAATACTAAAGCGTCGCATTTTATGTAACATACAATGCGACGCTTTGGTATAAGTTTTTTTTTTTGGTTTAGATTATAAAACAAAGGCAGATAGATCGCGCGGAACACCCAAGAGTCAAAAAACAAATACTAAAGCCTCGCATTGTATACAGTGCGACGCTTTAGTATTTGGTGGTTTTTTGGCTTCACTCTTGGTGTTCCGCGCGGTCGATCTGCCTTTGTTTTATAATCTGAGTGTCCAATTATGTAGAAAACTTCACTTAGTTATTAAATAAAACATAATCTGAAAGTTATGTTTCTTTTTATCTTAGCAGTGGTACCTACCTACTTAGGTATTCGTAAAGTATTCAGACGCATAAATTAAAAACGTACAGCATTAATCAAACTAGGGTCATGTACACCTTCAAAGTTCAAAACAAAGTTCCTAGAAAATAAAATACGTGCTAATTAGTAAAGATCCCATATTCCCGACAAGTACAGCAAAGAAAATTAATACTGTACTTACTTGATGGCCGTGTAAATTTTAAGAGCATATCACGTTATACACCAATTAAAAATTCTTCGAGATTGTGTTAGAGAATATTTTAATGCGTAGGTGGATTTTAATATGAAGTATATATTTTTTTTTTGGATAGGAAAAATGATTTATTTATTGGTAAATTAAACATTTAGCACCTAAATCCTTCAGATACTTAGTACTTACTACATTTTTTAATCTTTTGATTTCACGGATGTTGCCTTATTTGTACCTGTGTTATTTGTATCTCTTAAGATAACCATACAAAAATGAATACAGTGTAGGCTTTACATCAAATGGTTTCGAACTACACAAAAACCATATCAAGTTAAATCTCCATCACACAATAAATTACAAATCATTAATTTCCGAACAAAAAATGTCACAATCTCAAGTCGTCATCAAATTCTTTCGATTTAATTAATTCACACGCTACCGCAATATAATTTCAATGTTTTACAAACAAGACCACCCTGTACCGTGAGAATGTAGGAACAGCTGTTAATAAACTTGATAAAACTTACCAAAACCTGTGCGTTGCCATTCCTGTCATCAACCCAAGCGACCACCAAATCTGCTCCTCTCATGTTCCTCGCCAAATTGAAACCCAAACCTACGTAGCCACGAGTCTTTGCCTCCAACCTGAACGTAATACTCGAGTCAGTATTCACCCATCGTAAGATCACATCACCATTCTGATCTAGCCTCTCCGAATGAGCCCATGTCAAACTCGATTCATACGATTTTGAATCGAATATCTCTCTCCGATGCCGCGCTCGGTATTGGTCAACTATTCGACTAGTCTTTTCTGTTTTCGATTGAGCTTGTAGCTGGCCTAAGGCTTGTGAGTGTGAGGGGTTCGCTGGTAGCTCATTAGGCTGTGCGTGCGGCTTAAACCTTGGCAGTTTAGCATCACAGAGTAAAATTGCACTTAAAGCTACAACTATTTGGAGATGCATTTTTGTTCACAGTGTTCGTTAGTTCATTACTTTGTAAAATCTGAAACAAAAAGAGACAATGACATTACTAATACATTCAATAACACATACAATGCAGCATTAAATCAAAAAATGAACAGAGAGCAATATATAACGAAACAGAAAAAAGAAGATGTCGTAACAAGGATGCGGCCAATAAACAGGTACGATTTCCGGTGCAACTACCACTACTGACGTAACAAAAACAAGCCCAGATAACGAGGTGGACGTCATAACTCGTTCCGGTGTTTCGGAAAGTCGTCGAGAACAAATAGTAGTGGTATTCACCTTATTACCATATCTACTAGTCACAGTTGGCGCCGCCGAATGAGTCAACGGTCCCATAAATTGGTTTATTAATAAAATTGCCCTATTCGGTGCTATTCACAGACACCTAGTTCATTAAATTTTTTTGTCCATTTTTTCCCAGGTGTCGATCTAGATTTGATCGATACCTAGAATCGGGAGTTTTTTCAGTAATCGATTTTACGGTTTAAGCGATTTGTGAGCACGATCGGTGAGTTTGGTGAAGCGTCTACTTATTGTGTTAATGAAGGTAATTCGATTTATAGCCGGTGTTGCATTTGTGCGTTAATGAAGGATAAAAGTTTACGGAAAGTTCGGAGTTGAGCAACTGTTTGTTCTTGGATTTAAACTTCGACCCAAAAATGTGCGTAGGACGGTTTTACTTTAGCAGATTCACGAGGCTTGAAGTAAGATATAGCTTCTGCTGTATATATGTATTATGCCTTTAGAAATGATTAAATTGTTATAGGTTATCAGATACACCTTTGAAGAAATTAATCAAGAAATCCATTGAAAATATCAATAGAAAACTTTCTAGTGCCAAAGAATTGTACTCACGTATCTGAAGAAATGTAATTAAGTGGACGATTCAGTTTTAAACGGTCGTAGAACTCGGGACCCGAGCAATGTGGGTGTAAAGTGTTTAGATTTAGATATTAGTAAATGTGTCAATTCAAGAGCTTAGGACTTGAGTTTTGAGTCTAAAAAACAATCAAGGAGTCTTCAATATTGGTTTAGCAAGTAGCCCACATGAGGATTTTTAGCAGGAGTGTTTAGCACTTGAAGTGGTCTATCTTCAAGTTAAATACCTCCTGTCATGTCCCCTTTTGAAACAAAAGCACATCTTACTCAAACAAGCGCTACACCACCCTTTACACAGACAAAAACAGGTTAACCCACTGCAAAAGAAAAAAAGAAAGATCTAATAGAACAATAAATAAAGATAACGAGGCCAATAACATGGGGGCAGAGTAAAAAAACAATGATAAAAACCATTTCTATGCAAATCCGTCAATTAATTACGGAATATATTAATGAAACGGCGACATTGTAATCAGTTTAGTCATTATGCAAAGAGTAGGGGCCAAGGTTAAGTATTTTTAGACTGGATTCGGTAATTCCATTTGCGTGCACGCACTGATAGGTAATAATACGAAATATCCAAACTCTCTTGATTTATTCAGACATCAACACAAGTAAATGTGAAAATACCAATAGAAACCCTTTTGATTCTAATTAACGATAAAATCAAAATACAAAGCTATGATAGTTCATTATATGATTTGGAAGTCTAAATAGACGAAAGATCTAAATGCAAATTCCTTGACAGATTTAGATAATATGGACGAAAGATCTAAATGCAAATTCCTTGACATGTTTCGATAATATGAACAAAAGTAAAGGTGAAAAGACCACCCTTAATCACTAATTAACGATATAATCAAAATACAAAGCTACAAAAAAAAAACATGGCCGCAAAAAGTATCGTGAGAAATCCACTTGAAGCAAAAAACTCGGATGTGCCATCTGTTAGCCGAGGTGTCCCGAAACGCTTACGAGCAAATCTGTGAATAAATAATGGGAACACACAATGTTCGTATGACGTATCCCAAATTAAGGATAATAAGGAGCCTTGATATAATCAGCGCAAAGTGCCTGATACTCTTCGTTGCTTAAAACGATTCTGAGCAAATTATGATACGCCTTGTAGCAGAGACAAAGGAAAGGGTTTGGCGAAATTGATATTATACGAGTAGTACACCAGTCAATTATTTTTAACTAGACGTAGATACTCGTATTAAAGCAGTGGTGGCCCAGTGGTAACGGCCGCGACTTACGAGTTGTAGGTCGTAGGTTCGAACCCAGACAGGTGCTTTACTTTGTGTAAATTATTTTTTCACCACTGCTCTCAAAATGGAAAAAGAAAACATCGTGGGGAAACCGGCATATCCAAGAACCAAAATTTCGAAGACATGTGACATCTAACAACCCGCACCGGGCCCGTTTGGTGGATCACAGTCACAGTCCACTCCCTCTCATCGAGAGGCCTGTGTCCCAGCAGCACGAACATTTTAGGTTGATAATGAATGTATATGTAGATATTGAAGATTTAAATCCATGTTTTAAAGCTCATCCGCTTAGAAACCAACGTTAAACCAAAGCAAATACCACCACAATTTAAATAATATTCTAGCTAACAAGACTATTTATATCCATATAAACCGCATGCATCTATTTACAAATTAATGTCATCCGCAAACTCAGCTAACGTTAATTGCAAACGTGACTGGGGAGCTCAGGGACTCCTCATTTACTAAGAAATTCCTAATAGGAACGCAGTCACGTTGTCTCCAAATCTTCTGGATTAAAGATCTGATAATAAAAGCCGCCTTGACGAGGTCAACATTGTTCGAGGACCGGTCATTCCTTAAGACGAAATAGTTGAACACTTAGAAGGTTTAAACTCAAAACAATGGGCAAATTATGCCAGGAACCTCCAAAATGATTTAGGTTGGCGCTTTAAGTACTTACAAGGGACTCGTCGTTAGGCCTCTTTCGACAAGATGGAAAACACAAGGAAATTAACTAGAATTTGTAATGACTGAAAGAGAAATGAAAAAGGGGTCGGCATTTAGAATCTCATTACAGAACGAAATGGTACTGTTGGTAGGCAAAAATGTATTCATAAAAACTTTACTTAAATATATATATTTATTTGGCTCTAAGTATTGTCCTTGTTATGAACTTGAATAATTTTGGAAGGGTTTTAATAAAGCGTAAAAACACAAGACAGTAAATGTCACCGTACGATAATATAAATGATAAAAATCATAACAACTTGTCATAAATCCTAATTTTCGTAGTAGAAGAAAGTTTTTTGAACGAAACCAATGTTATTGTCCTACGAAATATAATAAAAAGGCTGATGCAAAAATTTCTCCATTATGAAGAGACGACATTGAACGCATTTGAAATATTCAAACAATCATCGGCCAACGAACTTTTAGATTTAAATGTCTCGACGCCTTCGAGATTTTATCATAATAAGAGTCATTGGCTTAATGTAATTATATCATATATTATTATAGAGATAACTCAATAGAACTGATCAGATCACTAGATCATATAAGACAGCAATAAATATTTAATTAAAGGAAGCAATAACTCTAGAAATAGACATGATCTAGTTTTTTATATCAATTTTCAAATAAGAACTATCAATTCTCCTAGCAACATCAGTTCCACAATACCAATGAAAACACGGCCATGGGGTATGGCCAAGAAAAAACTGGAATACCAGTTATAAAAATCTAATTTTCTATTTTTCTTGCCAACTATGAAACAGAACGGAAAGGCAACCGCTACAAAAACTACCAATTGCGGTGTTCGAGCAAAACGAGATAACAGATCATTATCCACTTATTGAGAGGAAGTCGAAACCGCTTTGTCCATAGTCGTTATAAACAAATGGAGCGATATTTTTGATGGTAATACCAGTAACACTTAAGAAACCGCAGCACAAGAAGCCAGTTTTAATACTTTTATCTAATCTACTTAGATGCATCCTGTTTGAAAGGAAGAAGGAGAATCTTTGTTTGAAGAGTGAACAAGTGCATTTACATATCGATTGGTATCGTTTATTTTTGGAATTCAGTGATCATTCTCGTATCCGGATCTTGTATTGCATATCCGGGAATTCAATTCTAATTAGAGATCAACAATCTCAAGAATTTTAGTATTTCAATTTCACGAGACTGACCTCTTCAGAATGATTGGAATCTCAGTTACTGTTATTAAAATATTGCATGTGAATACAGGAAATTCACCGGAACTTTTAATAGTTGAACCGGTTCTTTATAGCGCCAATGCCTTTTTGCATGTAAAATGAGCATAAAAGAATATTACAGAAAGGAAAAGATAGGTAATACATATATTTTTATCTCTCGTATTAAAGTTTGTCAATCCGCCATATATGCTGGTGTAGACCTACATATTTTTGTCTGGCAATGTAAGAGGTTAATGGAAATGCGAGTAAAAAAACCACGTCACTTAAAATATCTCCAACCAAGCGGCGCCAGTTTTTACAATAAAATCAGGTAACTTTATACCCATCAACAGAATACTGCATCGGAATCGGTGATCTCAAAATATGGGCAAAAAATCGCGATTCACACTACCCATACATTGAAGACCAGAATAAAGCCGTGGAGCTAATCCTGAGAAACTCGCCCGTTCACATAATGGAGACGACAGAAAAAAGTTCCTGTTTAATGTATCAACAACTCTGTTTTTGAAGTGCTTAGAGTATGAACCAGACAGCTTTGCGAGAAACGAAATGACGTGCATTTTGCACAAAAGATTTTGAAAGAAAAAAAATCACGCTCTAAGTAAAACACTTACAACAATTACTTACATGAGCATATATATCACAGTTCAGAAGCAAAAATATCCTTGCTTGTACAATCAGAAAATAAAAAACCATACAAACACAGAACGCTCAAAATACATTTTCCTAGACACACTGCTAATGTGCCTCGCGAAGTTCCAGAAACTGCGTCAGTCCTTTTCGTAGCTCATTTCATTCAGACTCAAAGGTCCGTAGTTTATAACAAGCAAGAGGGGTAGCGTGTGCCAGCAATGAACCATTTTGTTGCACTTCCACATGTGAGCAGGAATTTATTGTTCCAACTTGTCCTGGCAGTGTCGTGCAGATGAAAAGCCGTTGTTGAACAGAACGTAAGTATTTTTTTTTAATATCAGCATTGTTTTGTGATGGTATAAAGTAGGTTGTGCCTTTTGGAATTTAGTTTACATAATATAGGGAAGTATTTCTTTTTTGGTGGTATGGGATGACTTGAAAAACTGCACCCTAATTGCGTAACTCACGATTCATCATAATCTGTATCGTTTTGAAACGGATTGTTAAACCATTGCTTCATATGTTCGAAAAATGTGTCCGTTCGACAACATAAATAACGCAATGAATATTGTTTAACTGTGAAGACGAAACCAATTATGATCAATCGTGAGTTACGCAATTAGGGTGCTGGTCCTATATAAAACAGATTGTTATTAAAAGTTTATATGAGCAGCGTTGGATGTCTTCCGGCTGTCGTGTAATGACTATTGACATTAAATAAAAAGATTTTTGCCCTGATATTACTAACATAAGTTGTGAATTGTTCCCCCGGCGAACATTACGACGCCCTCTAGAGTGTTTCGCTGATTTATGTCATACCGGTCCTCTGCGAAATTTTATTGGGGACGTTAAAAAGTTTGAGGACTGGCAGGATAGTTTTGGTGTGAATTCATGTGTAACAAAACGGACGAAATAGTTACACCAGCTAGTACCATCCAGTAAATGATTCCAATTTTTCAAATACTATTGCAACTGGAATTTGAAAATTCACGACAGCCGAAATGAATGATCTGAATTTTCATTGATCAAAACATCTTCATAGCTGGAAAAAAAAAACTACACAAAGTTACACTCGTACCAATCCCATTAAGGAACATGACCGTAACATCCAACGTATGTTTACTATGTAATAAAAACCAACATTAATTCAATTTAATGCAGACATCCAGATTACTGACTTTCATTTATCGTCGATACCCATTTCCGTTACTATTTGTAGCTTTGATAAGAAACTCAGTGGCTAAGCCACTATTTTTATTGAAAAACTTGTAGATTCATTCATGGTAAAGCTTGAAAGGGGGCTTAAAGTGATCTAGAAATCTATTTCTACCACTTTTTCCGCAGTAATTGGAGAAGTGATATCCCTATCATTAGATTTATAATCTAAACTAACTTGTTACTGTTCATTCATGGTACTAGTTAGTCCAGAGTCTAGAACATATTAAAAGGGACGTGTAACTTTCGGTGTCAAGAATGCTGAATTTTATCTCTTTTCTTCATCCCATTAAGTTGATTTTACCGAGAGTTATTTCGATTAGATCCTCGTTGCAGATTCTTCCTGGTTCAGTTTGGAAAACAATGGAAACAATCTAAGCAACGGTTCAAGCAACATTCTGGGCTTTTCAAATGTTTGTATAACCTCATGCAATGTAACGAAGGACCATATTTTTTTGGTGACATCTTCTAGGAATGCTCGTTACATCATAGACCTCATTCATCGCTTTCCATCAGACGTTATCAAGATCAAGAGCAGGCTGTTCCGCAATGAAAAATAAATAAAGTATCTCTATATGTATATGAAACAATAGCCCCTAAACAAACAAAACCATCACAAAGTGTATCACATTAATCTTGTAATAATGAACGATACAAGCGTATACTTAATTAGTTTAATTATTAGCATCCGTGTAATTAGCAGTTATCTGAGCTAATAACCTTCTGATTAACGATAACAAACGCATGCATTAGTTCCGGTTTAATGGAGAAAAAGGGTTAATGGAGAAAAAGTTGCATCTGCTAATATTTCCAGGAAGAATCCATGGAATAATTAGAGATATATCTAATGCAACTGCTGTTTTCATGGTCGAATGGGCTAAAGTTTGTTTAAAGACATATTGGGGCTACTTCAAATTCCAATGGCCTTTTCTTAATCTAGTCGTATGTGTCTTAGATGTCCATCTACCAAACGATCAGGGTATCTACAAATAACTGCACATGCACGGGAGTACCGTAACAATAGATATATTATATTTGATAGTATTTCATTGGTCAAGACTTGACAGGCCAAAAGTAGAATCCTTGTTTTGCAGTAAAATTTAAATGCTGTCAAGCTCTAACACTGTCTAGCATGTTATTGATATGACAAAAGCAGAAGCAATAATAAAATCTAAGACATGGCACTAACTCAATATACAAAGCAGTAAATAATCTAATTCCAACAGCATAAGGTTGTTTATATTAAGCAATCAGTGAATCACGGTTGGACAAACAGAACAGGGAATCCGGATAGTACAGTGGATAATCAATATTGGGGAATGTAAATGGCTAGCAGATTGCTGAGCATAAATTGACTGCCCGTAACTGGCACAGATTGTCATTCCAAACGGATTGTCGGCAACAATTCGTGTGAATAGTGGCAAGTAAAAGGCCACAAGACTCATTAATTAGATATTGCGAAACACGAGCTAGGGACTTTATGAAAAGACAGGCACAAACGTTCTTGAATAGTAGCTAGTTTTTACAAAAAAGCTCGATCATCATACAATATAATTATGAGTTAACATTTCCTTTTTCCAATTTTTCCTATTCGATATGATCAGTCAAAAGTTCCTGAGAGCTTTATTTTTAATGGATGCCTCTCTCAAGATAAGACAACAGAATTTTAAAGGCCATTAGGTAGGGCCTCGGAGACCTGAGGATATTTTAAGCAAAATACGACATTTTATCCCTGAAATGACAAAGTCAATGCTAAAGAAATTCGAAATGAAATTTACCTTGACCTGCTAAGGTAGAATTTAAAAAATTCTTTTATTTTTGCAGAACATAATATATTTATATTGCTTTTCTTCTTACTTAAGCGAAAAATGATTTCCTCTGTGATGTTAAGGAAGGGCAGTAAGAATACTTTAGCCAGAGTATTTTCCGGTAAAAAAGAGGATAGTCCATCAGGTACTTTTCTTGTCAAATGGCAATATGTGGCTATTGGCAGCAACCTCTTTATTATTTTTCTAATTACAACATTCTTCAATCACTAACCCATTTGGTCCATCTTTCATGTTTCGGTTTAGGTTTTTGTGGGATCATGCAACCATTAACTTGAAGGTCAGGAAGGTCAGGTTCCATCGAACTACGCAGATGGATTTTGGTTGTTCCACAACGAGACCACGTCTAAAAGTGGTTCTACAAACCTACCTACATAAATAAAATCAATCATCAAACATACTTTTCCGAGGGCTAAAAATACTTCAGGATATTTCCACATAATCGTGTTTCATAATTTTGTTGATAAAAAGGAGAATGCACACATTTTATGACCTTATTATGAGACAAATACGCCATTAGCATATTTGTTGACGCAATATTAATAATTCGAAGGTTAATCGGAACAATTATTATGGTAAACAAACGGTTTACTCCGACTATTACAGTAATCCCTACTAATATTATAAATGCGAAAGTAACTCTGTCTGTCTGTCTGTCTGTCTGTTACGCTTTCACGCCTTAACCGCTGAACCGATCGTCATGAAATTTGGCCGAGATATAGCCTGGGATATGGGTAAGGACATAGGCTACTTTTTTACGCGATAACCGACATCCACGCGGGCGGAGTCGCGGGCAAAAGCTAGTTTATTATATTTGCTTCGTCTTTTTTTTCGATTATTTTTTTATGGTCTTCTGTGAGCACTTAATTATAACATGACTTTTTAGCCTAAACTGGTATTGATTTAAGAGACGATAATCAAGCTTTTTTTTTGTATTCAAAACTACAATATAGATTATCATCTTCCTAGTCTTTTTCCAATTATTTCGGGGTTGACTTCCAGTCAAACCGGATGCATCTGAATACCAATATTTTACATGGAGCGATAGCCTATCTGACCTCCACAACCCAGTAATATGGCAAACGATACCCCTTGGTAAGACTGGTTGTCAGAATATCTATCTAGAAGTTGTTCAAGCAATTGTATTTTTTACTCATATTTGTTTTTTACCCCTTCGGACCCCATTAAAGCTAAGCGTAAAAAGACGTATGCTTTTTCTTGACGCAAAACACAATTTATGTTATGCTCAGCCATCCGTGGTTTGCATTTTATGCAAACGGCAAACGGTCGCCGGAGAGATTAATAGCGGTAATGTTTTTGCCTATCTTTTTAGCTTGGCTTTTAAATGTACAACGAGGGTTAAATATTAAGTATAGAATTATTAAGATGCTTTTAGAAAAGGGTGTTTCTGAGTACTTGCTTCTATCGGCCATAGCAACAATGGTATCAACAGTTATCCGTCTGCCAAGCGCGGTATATATAAAAAAAACACAGAGTTAGGCAGAAATGTGGTTGTACTAGCCCACACGGCGCTAATAGACGCAATTGGAAATCGAAGGGCCATTCCCCGCAGCAGTGATGACAATATTTACAATCCCGATACCAATGCCGCCGATAAGCTGACTATCTTACCACTAACAATGTAGGTCTTAGATCTGGCGAAGAAGAAGCCGTCTGTAAAAACACAGTAGATGTTTACCGGCCATGTCCTAGAAGTAGAACCAAAAAATCGAAGACGTGTTACTTCTACCAACCGGCCCAGAGTCCGCGTGGTGATCTCTCACAGAGAGCAGGCCTGTGACTCAGCGGTGGGAACATTATAAGCTGATTATGATCAGATAGCACGTAGGCAAAAAAAAATTAAACAGAAAACAGAATTACTGGAACACCGAAGAACTGTTTAACTAACTTATTTCGTTAAAAGGGTTCGTGTCAGTACAATTTCTATTTGTTCTCTGTAGTCTATCTCATACAATGTTGTCATGTACTTTAATAAATCCAAGGCATTGTAGATTATTTTTGTCCTGTCACAACATATTATGTGTCTGGATAATTCATTATTGTGCACATGAAAAAAATACGCAACAGAAGGACTTTCTTGATATTCATGAAACGAAAAGAACGTTTGCTTGCTCTTTAACATATTTATTAGAGCTATAATGCCGCTGCATATATTATTTGCTTTTGTTTTATCTAAACTAACTCCGAGTTCAAACAATGCTATCTCCTTTTATTTTAAGACATGGATATGCTAATAAGTTGCAAGCACATTATCTCTGTGTAACGTTTTTGACTTACGATATACAAGATAACTCTATTTTGTCTACAAAGGCAGCACAAAGAAACCACCACGGTTACCACATATTTTAGCATTTCTTCCAATTTTCTACCAATAGAATCCTGTCTACCCGTTTATAAGCCGTTACCAAAATTGCGTGTGATTTTGGCTGGTTTTGTAGATAGTTATTGTTTCGTACCAACCTTTTCCTAACGACAATACAGTATTACTAATCGCCGGTCCTAAATACCAAGAAACGACCCTATCTCCACTACTACACTTCGTAGATGTGGAGAGATGCCAAATCGGAGCTGCACCGAAGAATTTTTCCCATAAAAAGCCTGAACGCCTAGAAACGGAACGCATTTTTTTGCTTTCTTAGTTCTTCCATGCAAAAAAATATGAATATTCATTACTTATAATAATGTTACAATCTGAATTGTAATCATTTAATATCTTTAAAAATTAGTTATGTGAACATTTTAGTCTGACTAGGGCCATTGTCTTCATATTCTAAGTTTTTGATCTCAAAGCATTGTGTTGTAATGTTACTTAATTGCCAACCTAACGGATTATTCAAGTTACAATGCATAATTAACATTCAAGTTCACAGGCTGTACATAATCGTTATTAAGTTATTGCATACAATTGACATCAAGTTGTGAGTGAGAGTGTCATGGTAGGTTGTAAGCAAGGGTTCTCCCCCTGTGGATAGAATCCATTATGGAAGTATGTAGTTATGATGTCGATCTGGGCAGTCATATCAACCAGTATAGTAATAAAGATAACTACGAATACATCAAACTACCTATGTAGTCTATAACTGCATTGAAGAAGAGTGTCAAAGGTCCTTTTTAAAAATAGCTCAGACATCAATGTCTTAAGTAAGGAAAACATATAAAAAAGAAAGACTGGCCTAAAAATAGAATGAAATCCAAAAAAAAACTTGCTCCGTTGGAAATACCCAAAACATTTAATAGGTACCAAGCTATTTCTTACGATATCATCATCATTGGTGACATTTTACTAAACCTGTACGAAATGCAAGATGATCTAGAATCAACTCGCATTATTATCAATAATATAATCATAGATACCACCAAGAAAAACGAACAAGAAACTATTAACGAAACAAAAACATGGACGGCCAAATAACTAGTCTAACCACAGAATGTTTACGTTGGTAACACAAAGAAAATAAACGATGAGGACTTGTGAAAACATATCGGTGTTTTTGTAAGATAAAAACAGTCTGTGATATTCGATATTAAGACTATATACGCGATCCGTCTTGTGAATGCGAAGCTTTATGAACGTGATGTGAAATCGATAGCAAGTATTAATTACACGTGGACGTGTGTTGTTTTGTGGAGGTTAGAATAATACGGTGATAGACTGGACATTAAGAACAGTATTTCTACTGTCAATATTTATATCGTTATGTGGTCCTGATTATGAGGATCAGGGCGTTCAACGACTTTCAAGCATTTTCTAAAATCTGCTACAAAAAATTGTGAGCGATTTGCCCGTAATGTCCATCCATACTTGAAATGAATTTGCTCTACCAATATTATGTTGATGGAAGCAGGAAATAAAAGCCTAGTTGTTTCCACAGTAATTGTCGAGTAGACAATTTTATATCCAGAAATGAAAATGACTTCAATATTTTCGTAGCAGCCTATGCTGTTGCAACAAAGAATAATAATCTTGACAAATGAGTCATTCTCAAAGATATTATCTCAAGGCTCAAGGTATTTGCGAGATTGATGCCGTTTAAAACACTTGAAGTATTATTATACTTAGAAATTTATACGCAACTAAATTTACTACTACACCTTAATGGCAATAAAACTTCGAAATATGTACTGTTTAAAACATCACCTACAATGTCGATAAATAAGAAACTAAAGTACTTCCACGATGATCCACTTCACAGTGACTAGTTCCCCTGTAGTAGTAGCCCTGTCTAATTTACACCCTCCAACCAGAACACTGTGCGATCAATTGCACAAATTGATCCTCCGTACAAATGAAATCAGAAAATCCTATCTTAAAGGCAAACATCACACTATAAGTCAAGAAATAAATGAACATAAAACAAAGTGCTACGCACTACGCACCAAATTCAGCTAGATTGAGCCCAGGACAAAGCCATCGGGAGAGAACGAGAATGGACATAAAGAACGATCGGCAAGGGAATACAAGACTATTATTATCCACGAATAAGATTATACAGAAAGACGAAATAAACAAAATACATTCAGCCATAAAACCAAATGCTGGATGTATTTGCGATAAGAAATCTAAAGTTCAGCGTGCAAGTATGTTCAATAGTATGTTCATAAGATGAGGTTTCTGATCTCTAACTTCTTCTTAGCAAATTACGAACAATGGATTTTCTGCCACTCATGCTGTGCCAATAACTCTCAACTTGTAACGCATATAAATAATTATCGATAAACAATGAACATTAAAGAGATGATAGAAAGTGGTATTTCGTCGGTAATAGTGCAATACAACGTAAATTGCTACCGTAATGGCTTTGCTAAAATCGTTTGCAGTTACCGCAGGAAATTAGTTCGGTATACAGAAATTGTATAGTATGAATTATAGTATAGCGCGAATTAGTTGGAATAGTTTATCTACTAGATTTTGGTAAATGAGAGAAGAAATGACAGCTTTAATGTTATCCTGCTTGTTTCATAACAAGAAGTGTAATGCAATGCACTGACACGCGAAAATCTACTAACTACGCAAGATACAACATTTGAATTGCTATTTACTGTTCTGCATAAATCCGATGCCGGGAATTTGTAATAACCTGCAAATGGTGCTACGAATTTTGCGTAGTGTCACTTTGACGTCATGATTTGATGAATAAGATTATAAGCGGTAATGCACCTGTTGTGGCACTTTTGTAACACAATGTGCAGTTGCTGCCAACTAACTGGCTGCTTGTACATAGACAACCTGACTTGAATAAAGATTTCTTAGACGAACATGGATGACAGTTAAAGAAAAATGATAAGTGGTATTACAAGAGACCTACCAAGCTAACGTGGAGACAGAGATGATGAAGGGAACAACATAAATATAGAAATAGATAGTTCGTCACGTCAAATGTCACAATATCCTTCTGATAATTTTGGTACACTTCCATTTTTTCGCATAACACACCGCAGATTTAAACACAGGAATAGGTACCAATGTTTGCGACATATCCCCTGCAAATGAATAACCAATCAATTTGCGCTTCACACTAGATCCCTCGGGAAGACGGTAAGCTTTCTTGATTAATGTTGCGTGGGTTTCAAATGGAACTAGAGCCCTTAAATACGTTTACTTGTTTATGTATAGAAACTTTTAGGTAATTGAATCTGTGGTAATTACTCGTCGCGGGATTGGATGGATGCCAGAAGTGGAAGATAGATCGTGCCTGCTTGGGGGTGGCCTATGTCCAGCAGGGGACGTCTTTCGGCTGAGTGACGATGATCATGATGTTGATTCCAAAGGTAGGCTTGTTTTCTTCGGTCATCATTAAATCTTCGAAAGACATTTTGTGAAACTATAAGCATAGATGTTTGTGTAAAGAAACACATTTTATACTCAAATTCGACAAACCCGTGAGAGAACAAACAACACACCGTTACTTCGAATGCAATCAATTTCAATTATGAAAAAAATGATAAAAAAACACGCTCTCACGGACATGATAAACGGAGCTAATTTTTAATTCGAGCTGCAGATTTATTTAATAGTCACAAACCGATTGTAAATTGGTTATGGTTATACAGACTCGTAAACTTCCATTTGATAGGACTGTATAGAGTCATGGAGATGTTGATTATTGTTTGCTTTTTTGTGACAATTAGATTATATCAGGGCAGAGGATGAGGCAGATATCTTAATTATGAAGGTCGTGTTGTAAAATATGAATTCCTTGAAGTTAAAGCTACTACAAGCCCGAATGATCTTTGTTAATTTCCGTTTGATTTCCGCAAAGGATTCATTCGTCTAAAAAGTAGTGAGAATTGTGCATCAGATCAATTCTGCAGTCTTATCAGTCATATTATTACTACCTAATCTAAATTGCGATTACAGTTCGTACTGAAAAATACATAGGTATTCAGAACAGTTTAGCAAGCAAAATTCTCTACTAAGTCTCAAAATAATACTTGAGAATAAAATAAGCTTTAACTAGAAACATGAAGAAAATAAACGAAGTGCAGAATTTTGCATTTCACCTTTGAGAAATTGTTCCAACAAAGGAACGGAACCAATCTAGCATAAAGTTGGGACGTAAGCAGCTGAGATGCATAAGTATGTAGATTACAGAGACGAGTACAGGTAACGAGAGCCTCGCATATGGAAACTTCAAAGAAGTATACTAACAACTTTGTACCTTGAAGAATTCCCTTGAGACGTTTGAAATGTATTAATATCGTGTTTGTATTTTGTTTACGTACAAATTGGATCCCAAGTGGCAGCAAAAGCTTCGCAAGCTTTCCTAATATTTTGAACCCAAGAATATTGTGCTAAAGTCTAATTTGAGCTTCTCAATTTCTGCGTATTTCTATTGTTAAGTAGTAGCTAAGTAAGAAACACCAAATTATCTCTGAACAACTTTCCTCAACAATAAAACTAAAATGCTTTGATATAAATATAACCTATTGAAGACTATTTCTATTCAAAGTTATTTATTTGTCAACATAATTTCAAATAAACCGAATATAATCTTGAAAGCTTGAAAATTGTTGCGAAGGCACTAGAATTCAGGAATAGGCGTCTGGAATATTAGGTATAGTAAGTAAACTGTTCGTTTTAGTATCGTTCTAGTTGGATAATGTCAAACGAAGGTTGCTGTGAAAAGGGTTTTAAGAAGTTCAAGTAATTTAAAGTGTTGGGGTAAAATATCAGGCAAGACAACATAGGGTCAGACTTAGATCCAAAACACAGAATCATCAGTCTGTAATGTTACCTCTGCTGGGACACAGGCCTCGTCTCTGAAGGAGGAAGTGGGCTGTAATCCACCATGCGGGGTGGCCCAAAGCGGATTGGTGGATGTGACATTTCTTCGAATTTTTATTTCTAGAACATGCTGGATTTCGCACAATGTTTTCCGAGATTTTTCACCGATTTGAGCGCAGTAGCGATGAAATTCTATATGTTACGGCAAGTGTGATTAAATGATTTTGTTTAATAATTTTTATACCATTATAAATAATTACCGAAAATTGAGGTAAAAGTAAGATATTAACTACAAACATCGGTGATTATTAATAATATAAACCTTAGTACCGATAAATATAATAATTTTTCTGTTTTTTTTTTAATTCATTTTTGTAAGAATGTGTCCGCAAAGACTCAAATTTGGGACGACAAAGTTTTCAACACTCTTATTGTACTGGTGGTGGCGAGTGCAACTCCAAACGCTGTAAAAAGAAAAATGCGCGTTCTGTGCAATTTTTCCCCGTGTTTTATAAACATTGCTTCATCATTTCAGCCAAAAGACGTCCACTGCTGGACATAGGCCTTCCCCCAAATGTCATTTCAAGGGGTTTTTTGCCATAATCGCCACACCCGGCAGGTTGGTGATCGTAGTATGGTGGTAAGATGCAAAGAGAACGCTGCTGCCCATTCTCAAGTAAGTCCCTTAGTCGCCTCCTACGACACGATCTACAACTTATAAGTCGGAGCCGTTACTACTGGGCCACTTTACTATTGGGAAGGTACCGACTGAAACGACGAAGCCTCAAGGTTTGCACTGATTCTCATCTTGACATTACAAATATAATATAATACATACCTACCTTTGGTTTCATTTAAAAGTAACAAGAGCTTTAAACATTGTTCGAATATGACAAAGCTTCTAATGAATCATCAGAACTGGACGGTAAATACCAAATTACACCACTTCTGCCGCTGACACTGCGGTAACTTAGGATACAATGGGAATCCGCTTAAAAGCTCAAGTAACAGAAGCGTAATTATACACGAGAATAATGAGACGGTGAGAAAACGACGAACAATAGAAATTGCGATAGATTAGCCTTCAAAGCCATTACGTTAAGGTTCAACTTTGATCGTGAATTCGAAGTCAGTTCATTTTCAATTAAATCGTTAAAGCACTTGCAAGCCGGCTTAGTGATTCTGGCATATCATACATAATTGATGAATAAAATTATGCTAAACTGCACTTAAGGCTGATGGTTAACTATCGAGGATAATAGAGTTTAGAGTTACGATTACGCCTATTGAAGGTCCCTTTTCATTCGGAAATAATACACAAGCAAGGGTCGCAAGGACACCGAGTATCAACGCGCAAACTCTAACCATGAATGTAGCAGATGTCTCTGACACTCTGTATAATAGAAATGGCCGTACTGTACGTAGATAACATACATGTTGGTTTTCAGTGGTAAATACCTACTCGAGCCTTTACTACGGACTATTTATAAATACACGTTTCATTCAAAAACTTGAATAAAGCTCCCAAATTACATTGAATGAATCCTAGATAATGACAACAAACGCAAGCTCATTCTTAATTCGAGAGTCACGGGTGCGACCGAATGCCCCCGAAGTGAGCACGAGCACCGTGAAGGGAGCAACGCCTCTACACCTGCACTATCACGACCAGACATTCTTGAAGATAGGACGAACAGAAAGAAATACTGATATAGGATCGCAAACTCTTTCAAATCGAAAACAGATTATTAGAAGCGTGATGAAAATTGCTGTACAGATAGATAAAAGTAAACAATTATTCGAAACGGAAATCCTAAAAGTATCCATCTTGACTCATTTCGTGCACACGTGCTAATCACATTCAACTTGTAAATTCACACTTTCGCTCTTAATTTGTACGAAGAAACTAAACACACAGAAACAGGTGCTCCACTTTCTTCACCAAACATTTATGAGAAAAAAGGTGCGGATCTAAAAAAGGCTGTAAGCAAAATTGGATCGGAATCAGACGATCTGACGATCAAACACGTCGACGCCGGCACAAATCCATTTAACCATATCCATATAAAAACATTTGCACTAGCACTCCCAAGACTGTTTCGAAAGAAGCCACGGAGCGTGAACATTCCACCGGCCACTGAGCGTAAGCAAACTGGCGCAGACAAAAACATGAACGCCATACTTTTGTCCGAGTAACAGGAATTTAAAACATGAGGGATTGTCGAGAAAGTTGGAAAATTACGGTTGGAGAATTCAGGATGAAAGTATTACTGATGTACCATCTAGGTATTGGAGAAGATTAATTTAAACTGCAACTATCTCTGATCACTTAGCACTAGCAGCAGGCTTAACACGACGCTTTCTATTTCTACTCTACCGTAGAATAGAAATCGCTTGTCCACATTTCTCGGTACAAAACTGTCAACTGTCTACACGGAAACGTCATTTTTGTCTACTCTTTCGTCGACAAAACGCTTATCTACGGTTCTGGCCTGGTGGTTTTTAAGTTTTCAGTCAGATATCGTTAAGCAATAATATAATTGTTTATTAGCCTACTAAGTTTGCCAGCGGTTTCGCTCGCGTGGAAATTGTCCCACGGGAACGTACTACCAGGATAAACATCAACAACAAACACACACAAACACAGGATATAAACTACCTGTATTGTGTGCCAAATTTCACCCAAATCTTTTCAGTAGTTTTTGGTGAAAGAGAAACAAATTTCCGTCTATTCATCCTCACGCAATTTTGACATTTATAATATTAATAGGATTGCATTATTGAAACTGTTTCACGTTCATTGAAAACATTTAGTTCCTTTCCCAAATCAAGAATAAAGGCGCCTGTTCAGTCGCTGCCTAAGTCAATAACCGATCTTTCGAAAACATCAGCAAAAAACTAGGCTAAATTCCAACGAATTCTAAGACGACTATTATCAAAACAAATTCCCAATGCACGTATAAGTTTTTCCAGTAAAAAAATATTCCTAACACTTCCGAATGCGCAAAAGATTAATTTGCTAAGCAATGGTCACGAGCATATTGTCAAGAGCCGTGTTTTGAAGGCGATGACACTTGTAAAAAGAGGTTTTATTGATCGATTTTACGAAGGAAGTAGTCCGTGCGTGCGGCAGCTGCTCCGGCGCATGCTTCTAATCCCTCTCTTCGTTCACGCCGATACCGTTAACGGCCGGCACGGTGGTTCCGTAGCAAAATGGCCACAATGATTCCGTAATTAATACTATTCAGAGCACGCCAGTCTTCCAAGACGGCCTTGTTTTCAATTCGGCATGCTACGCTATCGTAAATCGTTTAGCGCATCACACAAATTATTCAAAGGGTTAATGGGCAGGTGAGACTGAATGCTGTACAGATTTTTCCTTCGTTTCAAAAGGTTCGGGATGTTTTTGTAGAGACACATCTTATTAACAGTGAGATGTATAAAAAGCTATGAACTGTACAAGGTTCTTGAATAAATTAACCTCTGGAAAAACCTGCTTATTATAAAGGCGATGGGAATATAGAACAAAGACTAATCATAATGTTTTTGCTACGATTTTTGCAAAAATCTACATCATACATAAGAAAAGCAGAACTCTATGAAGACGAAATAATGTTGTGCGAATTTGCTGTCTGAATCTGAATTATCTACCTACCAATTAAAACTTGCGTCGAGTTTAAAGACATTGTAATTTCAATAGTTGAACATCTACCCGTATTTCCGTATTGTGTGAAGGGTACTATTGAGCCCAGCTATAAATAATAGTAACAAACCACTTCAGATGACAATGACGGTTATATTTTATAACAAATACACTCAACCCTTTCAAGTATAATAACAGCGGAAGTAGCACCATCCAGAGGCACCGGGCACATCCAAAGGCATAATTTATAACGGTGTGATATTTGTTTAAACCTATAGGGAATTTCCTCGAAGCGGGCCAAATTGTGATTGTACGGAACACACTTATTTGCTTAATCTAAACTTCTTCCTCAGGACTCCATTAACTTTAGCGGAAGGTCCCTTGAGACAATGCTCAAATAAAATCTAAAAATGTTGCGTAACTATCGTATTTTCCTGTGCAGTTTCAATTAAAATGTACGTCAAAAGCATGCATTAGCATTTGAATATAATTGGTGGTCTATCATAGACGAAACTACACTTAATTTTAAACAGTCAGACGCACAAAAAAGTCATGACTTTTTGCTCTTAGCTTCTACATGTCTGAGACCGAAGATAACTAATTATCCGACTAGGTACAGAAAAATATAGATGTGGAGAGGCGAAGTAAGTAGAGATCGTCAATCTCTTGACGAGATCGTAAACATTGAATTGGCTGTGAGATTGTTTATACATTTTATAATAGGAAGTGCGGAAGACGTATATACATTCCCAGTCTATCTACAATCCCAGTGGGTGTCAGTCATACTCATAACATCAGTTAATTTTTATTATCTTAAAGCAGTTACTTTTTATTTTCGTGAATCGATGACTGGTTTTTATTTGACTCATGCGAGATTCATCTTATCGGCTTCATATCCTTTCTTTTTTTGTTCGCATAACTCATGCAAATCCGAATGCTCATCCCACGTCGATGATAGTTTCATAATTCAATGCTCTCTGCAATTTGTATTCTGATACTAAAGTTAGAGCTCAAAAATAAATTAACAGAAGTGAATATTTAAAAAACTTGATAATGACTCTCATCTTTCCAGTAGTTAATGAAGTAGCCTTGTCTATCAATTCGGCAGGTGATTGCCTCAACAGTTCATAATTAGAAATTTTCTTAAGAAATTCAGCCTAATTATCTTTCACATCCGGGGCATCATTAAAGGTTTTAATCTCATCCAAAATTGATACAACCATATGCCAGAGATAAAATGTGCTATATATTTATATTTGTATATGTTTCTTAATTTATAGATCTTGGTGCAGTTACATCATTATCTTCTTCTGTCAGGGTCTATGTATCTAAGTTGGTACCTATCTAGATAAATTATTAATATGTTAAGTACTGTTTCTAACAAAGCGGCTTTTACCTTAAATCGTGAGAATTTTCCAATCACGCGGAAGATAGTAATTAATTACCGTGTGTGAAGCATGGAAATTGATATCGTTAACTGATTTCGCCGTGAAAAACATGTATCGTTAGAAATCTTGAGATCGCAGTGCTGTTGATAATCTCAGTTCTTTTGTTACTGTTATTGTTCACACTATTGCATACAGTGGTTTTTGTTGACACGCTTTCTATTGCATGCAGTGTATTCTAGATTCGTAGTTCTTCGACCGTATTCAGACGAAAGTGTCACACTAAAGTCTACTTTTCACAAACCTCTTTTGTCCTATTTTTTATTGAAAATGTTGAGGTTGCCGACCCAGGGTTTAATAATAATAATGGTAGCCTAACAGGGGCATTTCGTACGAATTTGATTAACCCCTTGAATAACAATAACCGAAATAAGGGCCCTGATTTTGAGAAACCCAAAATAAATTAAAAATAACACAATTATAGAGGTTACATGATACTCTTATCTTGTTCAACTTAATTTAAATCTTACTACATTCACTTAAATCTTATTTTCCGTTGCCCACGAAATTTTAACCGTTGCAGCACATTGTAAGGGAAACGATCCATTCATTGTAACTCTTGTACAACTTCAACGTCAGCTTTAGAGTAATTTCAACTTTAAACTTCGTGCAATAAGATATCAGTTCCACTGTTGATCCATAGAGCAGAAACGTCTGTTCGAAAAGTTTCGTGCGGGAACGGACGTTGAAAAAAAGGGGCACGACGGGAACACACCTGTCTGTGGTATTGCCAGTTTTTGATGAGAACCAGTGAATGGCGACTATAGATACAATGGCAAAGGATTTTTTAATTTGGATAACTTTTTTGAGTATCGACCTCATTCATGTCGGATCGCGAATCTTTTTTGACAGCTGTCCGTTTTTTATTCGTCTTAAAAGTTACCTACTAAATTAAATTACAGAATTAATTCTGTTCGGCTTGTTGCTGCTAGCCTTTTATAGAAATAGGCTGAGAAATGAGTCAAGCAATTCCTATTAAGGGGATTATAGTTTTCGCTCCAAAATGTTGACAATGCAAAACAAGACCTCGTGTCTTACATATAAGGTTAAAGACGTTGTTTCTCTGCAATACCTGGAAAACATAAACAGTATTTCGCAAAATTACATAATTTTTACAGATACATTGCAATAAACCTGCTGACAAACAAGAAAAAGGTAAAGTAGAAATGCAACACATAACCCGTCTAGTTCCCAACAAAATGTTACATCATAACTTGTCCAGTGACAGATCAGTCAACAAACTCCTGCGCACCATTCATTCGCCCACGGCCGCGTTCCTAACTCGAAATGTGATTTAATACTTTTTGGATTTATAAATTATGGATTTTAAGAACTCAGTGAGCGCTATTCGATTTATTGTCCTATTTAACATGGGTCGTTTTGAAACAAGGGAACTTTGTTATTTTGTTAGCGACACTAGTTTCCAAAATGGCGTACCTATATATGGTGGTTACAGAAAAACCTACTTACTTATTAAAAAATTTAAATTCACCGAAAGACAATGCACAGCCTTAACCGCTGGGTGAAGTATGGAATTTTGCAGAAGCGTTCCTTATAGGTAACGAATGTGAGCACTAAGGAAGGGCAATCAAAACTTCACCCCCTGAATAGGTCAAAAAGGGATTCTTAGCAAAATTTTCCAATGGGAAAACCAAAAGCACGGGCGCACTGCTTGCTGCAATTCGCCTAGACAAAAAAAAAATCAAATAAAACGACAATTTTTAAACAATACAAAGCAAATAAACACACGGACAAAGTAGACAATGCGGCAATTAAGACAAGTCTAGCCGACTGAAATCTAAATAAAAATCTAATCAGTATGGACCAACGACCTATTTCTAGTTGACGTGAGAATGTGAAGCACCTACTTTTAATGAATTACAATTTACAATGTCATTCCACCCGACCCGACTTTTTCCAAGGACACAACCACGGTCAGTGTCCTTTCAAACGCACCTCCATACAACATCCGGTGATAAATCAAATACCTATGACCCACTAATCAAAAAGTATTAACAAACATACAAACAAAAAAACATTTCATCATACAAGGTGCTGAGATGAACCCTATTGTTTTTTCTTCAGTCATGCATAATCAAAATATGATGGAACAATACACTTCGGTATTGAACAATCGAGTGTCCTAATCGCATACATATGTCGGGATCATGTTCGGATCCACCTTGATGATCGAGAAGAGCTGAATTAACATAAATATGGTGTATTAACATAATTTAAATTATGTGTATATACAAGGATAGGGTATTTTGGTGGAACTATATTGATGCGCTGGAGCAGACGAGTCAAGCACCCTAATGAGGGTTTTCTGAAATGCCGTTCACAAGGTGGCAGCACTGGGCACGCCACGATTGCGGCGGTAAGTCCCCTCTTTGAGGAGTGGTTTGAGAGGCGGCATGGCGTCCTCACCTTCCGCCTGACGCAGGTCCTCACCGGACACGGTTGTTTCGGGAGGTTCCTGTTTCGGATAGGGCGGGAGGAAACGCCCGGGTGTTTCCACTGCGAAGATCGCCCTGAGGACACGGTGGAGCACACGGTGGCGGTCTGCCCTGCTTGGGCGGAGCACCGCCGTGTCCTCGTGGAGGCGATCGGCGGCGGCGATCTCTCGCGTCCGGCCCTGGTCCAGGCCATGGTACGGAGCGAGAGGGCATGGGGAGCCGTCACCTCCTTCAGCGAAGCAGTGATGCTCGCGAAGAGGGAGGCGGCGCACGTGAGGGAGAGGCAGCATATGCGCCCTCGCGACCCCAGCCGCCGCAGGATACGGAGACGCCCTGGGCGTCGGGAATCCCAGGCCGATTTCCGGCCACCGTAGGCATGGGCTTGCGGACGGCGAGTAATGGGTAGCTCGCTGTCCGGTAAGGACCAAGCCCAAGTCGACGGCGCGTTGTGTTCCACGCGCGCCTCAAAGAGATGTCAGCACAAATAGTGATGGGACCCGCAAGGGTCGATGCCTGCCAGGGGTGCGGGTTTGTTCGAAAGAGACACCACAGCCCCTGGCTTAAGGGCTACTGAAGGAACACGGGTGGGTTTTAGTCAGTAAAAGTCTGACACGCCCTCCTGCTCCACCCAGAGCGGGAGAAGTTATTTGATGATTTCCCACCCAAAAAAAAAAAAAAAAAAAAAAAAAAAAAAGGTGGCAGCACTGACACGTCAGGTCCGGGCATCTGTCAAAATAGGGTATTTTCTAATTTTTCAAAAACTATTCTAATTTGAAGATTGGAACGAGATATTTAACAGAAAAATAAAAATTAACTGATTTTTACGCTTCTTATGACTTTTATCACGTGACGTCAACTTTGTGTAAACTAAAGTAGTTGGTAAGTAAATAAGTGACTGTCGAGTTTACAATTAACAAGATTTTTAATGGATAGAAAGTGATATTACTGGTGTGCGGTGCCTCTGTGCACAAATACTTCTAAAACGGCACCAAACAAGTATTTGTACCGGTGGCGGTGCCGTTTATACAGAGTTGACGTCACATGTCACGTGATAAGTCATCGTAAGGAGCGTTTTGGAGGTAAATTCAAAAGAACGAAAAATACATGAGTTTTTAATCGTTTTTAATAGAGAAAATGTGTATATTATTTAAAAAATTAATAAAAAAATTAAAAATAATAAATTTATTTTTATTGTTCTGTTAAATATATCGTCCCAATCTTCAAATTAAAATAGTTTTTATCAAATCGAAAAATACCCTATTGTCAAAGCGCTTACGGACTGAATAGTGAACGTTGGACGTGAGACCAAATATTTTAAGTTCATTGTTGAACTGGAAGACCTCTTTTCAAAGTGGCGCAATCTGGTGGCTTGAATATTCATGACAACCCTCATTGCGGAACACACTATCAATCAAAATCTTAATAATTTTGAAGACATTGCTACTCCATTGCTCCATATATTCGATAAACTTGTTTGCTAAACAACGTAAATAACGCAATGAATGTTGTTGAACTGTCAAAATTACAGCCGTTCCTACTGTTAGTTTGTGACGCGCCAGCTGACCGACGACCTCAAAAATATGGCTGAGACAAACAGATAGGATGCGGAAAGCGCAGGACATCGTGTTGTGGCGCAGCCTGGGAGAGGACTATCTCCAACAGTGGACTATGATTGGCCGAGTTGATATTGTAGTCATGTTTTTAACCGACTTCAAAAAGAAGGAGGTAATCAATTCGGCGTTTTTTTTTAATTTTTTAAATGTATTTTCGGGCATAACTGCATCATATGTATGTAGACGGATTTGCAAAATTCTTTTTTGTTCGAAAGTGGTTTATTCCAAAATGGTCCCATTTAAATCTCATATAGATCTGATGATGCGTTTCGAAGACACAACGGAACTCTTCAAAAAATGATGACAAATCAAACGCGATTGCTGCTAGGTATCTCATAAATAGCATTGTTTTGAGATTTTGACCCCAAGGATGATGAAATATCGAATTGGTGTGGCGTAGGTACTATAACTATAAAGTGAAAAATATAAACCTTTTTTCACAAAAAAAAAAAACAACCGGCTTCCAAAAAAAAACACTAGAAAGTGATAAATAAGGAACTTTAATTTCGGAAGGCGGTGACAAGAAATTTAAAAAAAATATCCAAGGTTAATAATCCAAAAATTAAAGTTATTTATCACTTTCTAGTGTTTTTTTGGAAGTCGGTTGTTTTTTTTTTAAGTTTTTTGTTACATTTTGATCGTCAAATATTAGATGGTTGTCTGCTAAGAATAGTCTCTACCGTCCACTTCTGTTGGCATTGTAAAACATTTGACAATATTACATCAGAAATATGATCGTAGCATTCAGAACTAGCTTTCAATTTTTGATCAGATTTATTTGTACTAGCCATTAGATCAGCTATACTCAACCCTTTTTTTTTATAGGGGCCACAAACACGTTTCAGTCATGGTGTCGAGGGCCTCAAGAAAAAATTATTTAGGTCTTCATTAAAACGTAATTCCAATTTAACTATGTAGTTACTTTATTAATGAAAAAAGAAGTTTTAACAAAGATGTTTATACAGGGTAAGTTTTAATCCAGTGCGCAAATTGTAACCATGAATTCAGCATATCATACTAGAACCCCTAGCGCAGAAAATTTTCGCCGGTTGTACAAAAAAAAAAAGCTGTTTCATAGAAAAGTGCAATACCTACGCGGTTAAAATGATGGAACAACTGATTTTTTTTTGTGTATCCGGCGAAAAATTTCTGCGCTAGAATGATATGCTGAATTCATGGTTAAAATTTGCGCACTGGATAAAAACTTATCCTGTATGTTTTAATGCGATTTTTGATACTGTGAACACTTCAAAACTTTATCAAGATCTGGCTTGTCGCTACATGCTATCGTATAACATCATCGGCTCACATTCCCGTTCTGAAACACCCATTCTCTGATGGGCGCGAAATCTAAAATGGTTTACAGTAAATTTTTAACTTCAGACGGGCCAATAACAAAGGCCCGGCAGGCCGCAGGTTGAGTATAGCTGCTTTAGATGGTCTCACTCAGCTTTAAACTACCTACAATACGAATTATAAGTGACAGCATGAAAGTTATAAGAATTTTGAGAGATTAAAGCACCTACCGAGCTTTCAATTTATGATCAGATTTATAATTACCAGCCAGGAGATGGTTGATACCATCTGCAGCTTTAAACTAAAGTACGAATTATACGTGGCAATGAGAAAATTATTAGAATGGAGGTGACTAATTTGATCCATCCATACTTAGACATGGTGTAAAACTCACCCAAACCAAGATTGAAAATTCTCAATGTCTTCCAAGTTCACACAACTTAATACCTGACAAGACTGCTTAACAAAAGTTGATCCACAAACCCAACCTTAATATTGGCAACCATATTCTGAATACACCTCCTGGTATCATTTTATTTGCATAAGGCTTACCTTAGGAGAGAAGGAAGGAATCTATAATCAGTTTTCTGCCTTATTACGAGTTTTGGATTACCTACGACTTGCCTTGAATATGAATTTGATATAGTACACAATCAGGTTTACGTAGGAGATCAAGTTACTGAATAACTTATTAAAGGATTTCGGCTGGAACGGGTTTTGGTGTTCAGTGAAATATAGTTTGAGCCTGGATTACACAAATTAGGCGTTTCTTGAAAACGTATTAAGTGATCGAGGTTTTTCTGAGGATTTGATTAATTATGTCAAAAAAATACGAAAGATCTACTGAGGTTGCAAAAGACGTTCTAATCAAAAGACGTGTACGACATAATTATTAAATAAACATAACATAACATCACGCCTTGTTTCCCCGAAGGATTGAGCAAAGGTGTACTATCAGAGACATCCATATCTATATTATCTATATACCTTAAGGACTATTTTGGCTTGCAGCACTCGGCAACTATAGAAATCTCATCAACCAATAGGTAGGGGGCGGTTAACAGATGTAGCTATGGTGTTCACGGGATTTTGTTTTCCAACTGTATGGACATGATTACAGGGGCGGGCCTATCAACCGGGCACATATCCAGAGTCCGGGGAGCTACTGAGAAATTAAAGACAGATAAACTCAATAAGTTCGACCACCAGGCTTAGCACGAGCACCGTAGACAAGCGTTTTATCGTCGGAACAGTAGACAAAAATTACGTTTCCGTATAGACTGTTGACAGTTTACTACAAGGTCCCGTCACGTAAAAAGAACGCTAAGCGACAGTGGAGGGGATGTTTCTGCGCACGGGTACAGTCGCGTTCTAAATTTCTAGGCTATTGTTTTATAATATACGAGTAATTGTTTTATTGTAGATTTTGTAGAATCATAATTGGTACTTTACTAGCTACATGATACTTTGAAAGAGGCTGGAATTAAAAATAGATAATGTTCATTTGAGCATTATTTTTATTTTGAACTTAAAATAAAAATTTGAGGTTGAACATAACAAGAAAACTTTTGCTAAGGGTGATTGTTTTATATTATCAACTGCTCCTTTCTCAGCTTCTTTCTTCATAAAACAATAAACACTATAAATCATTTTTCTTTCCTTCCTTTTTAAAACCATGGTCGCGTCGTGAAAAGAAAGTTGTGTGTGTGACTGTATTTTGGGAGCGAGCGAAGCGTGATCTCAACGCGGGAAGCATGTGTCAACTGACGAACCAATAGCGTGCGCGCACAGAAATACGGACAGAGCATTCCCCCGCGCGCCGCCTTCATACCACCAATTTGATCGATAAATAGCTCAGTGCGCAGGTTCAAAGCCAGCGTTCTTTTTACGTGACGGGACCTTATACCGAGAAATGTAGACAAGCGATTTCTATTCTACAGTAGAGTAGAAATAGAAAGCACCATGCTAAGCCTGTAGAGCCTGCGATCAATAAACAAATATTTCATGCAAATTACGTCGCGTTGAATATACCCCAAAAATCAATCAATCTACTAGGATCTATTTACTAAATTGAACCGATCAAAACTAAAGCGTAGGTACCGTCAATATATTGTAATAGGACCATCCATCATCTTCTACAAAGAACGATTACACATTTCATTACAAAGTACAAAGTGTACAAAAAGCTGTTCGGTCAATTTGAGGCTGTCTTTTTATGCTGTCAGTTGGAAGCCGGTGTCCGAGTCCATCATTAAATGAAATCTCAGTAATCATTCATCATCAACGGTGATTTGACCAGCGGTTAACCCGCCAGAGGCTGAGCTCCCAAGGTAGTCATTGAGAGTAAAAAAAGAGGCTTCAAATTCTGATGCCTTTAATAACGACGCCTATTTTGTTTGAATATTGATTTCGTAAGTTTGTTTCAATAAGTTCTGTGAAGTTGAAATGTATTTCGTTACTAAGTAGGCTTCGGATAAAATATAGCGGGCATAAAAAGTTTTTTAATATATTCGTAAATTGAATTTAGGATGCGCTTTTTATTTAAGTTAAAGTGCTTCACATTCCCAAAAAGAAACCTAGCATGGAAGAGGAAGCAACACCGGTAAATATCCACACTTCTTTTGCTTCCTGCATTTCGACAGCTCATGCAGACTTCCGATTTTTAATTTCGACAGCACTCTCCAAACCCTACCTTAACTCCTCCGATCTACAGTTTTAACGAAAATGAGCGGTAAGGCTTAATTTACATAACAAATCGTCTCATTATTATGAAAATCTTACTCTTCTCTTAATATTTCTTCAAACAATTTTCGGCACGCAAACACCTTTGGGGCATAAAACGTAAAAAAAAACGCGTAAACGGTAGCTGATATTAGCATGGATAGCCTTTTTGTTTTCTCTAAAACACTTGAACATATGTATGTACGTAAATATGTAAAGGATATCCGTTGAAGACTCCGCAAGGGGTCATTACGTGTAAGCAATCCATATTTTTTGTTCAATTCTTTACGAACATAAAGCCATTTACTCGATCTTAAAATTATCAGGTGTGTCGAAAAAAGAAACCGTTGGATATATGTATAAGGATGCAGCAAATTATATTGTAGTTCGATACGTTTATTATAAATTGCAATGTTGCTCAAAACGGTAAAGGAAAATATAGTGAAGAAACCGGAATGTCCTAAATCCAAAACTCCGATTACGCGTGGTGGATTACGGCCCATACCCTCTCCCCGAGAGGAGGCCTGCGTCCCAGCAATGGGAACATTAGGCTGCTTATGCTATTAAGAATGAAACGGTTATGCAGTGTCAATGACTCAAAATGTAACGGTCAATTGTAGAATAAACAATAATTATTTTATTTTGTCATTGACTTAAACAAATACTCGTGGATCACACTGTTATTCAATGAACGAACATTTTGTTGAACCCTGAAAATGTTTGACAAGCCAAAATCGAAACCCGGAATGTGTCAGTGACGAATTAGGCAAATATTTTTGCGTAAGCTAAAGTAAAAGGAGAATTTCGTCGTCTATTGCCCTTGCGTGGTAACCAGAAGCAAATCGATGTCAATCAACATGATTGGAGTTGCGTCTGTAATTTATGCCTAACATAGCAGATGGCGTTCCAGTTCTCAGGGAATTACGCACGTTTAGAATATTACTAACGAGTGGGCTTCCACGCGAATCCCTTCCTTTCACAGCCGATAAATCTAATTCTAAATTATGTAAATATTTTTGACGAATCGTGCTAAAGCCTAACTTCGAACTTACGGTGATTAATGGATTCTCTGATTTCACACTATTTGCAATTTGTAGATATAGGTACCTACAAAATGCCTACCTACGTCTTTATTGTAACGGGGTCACACATGCGCTGATTATTGCTCGGATTTGTAATGAATCAACAGTTTAAAGTATCCATAACATTGAAGTAGACGAGAACAACAACAGTAATGACTACATTAAAACTCCAAGTTGTTATGACCGATTTGTTGCAGAAAAAAGTTTCCAAATAACAGAATAATTTTCCGAGCCATTTGACGATTCGTGAGACAAACAAGTTCAAGGCCTCACATTCTAAGAAGAAAGTTTAATTTATTCATTTATCCCATGAAAATAAATACACCGAACCAGTATGGGCAGTACACTGGTAGCAATAGACCTAAAATCTAAAAACAAACAGAGACCAAATTCGTTTCTTTCAAGTTCAGTAAGTGATTCAGGGGCGACCACTCATAAAGATAAAAAAAACCTGTTAATCAGTGACTTCCTCGGAAAAAGATTAAACACGTACAAAACAAGTAATTGGTTCGAATAATTCCGAAACTGGATACATTAAAGAAACGAGATTCTTAGCTGTCAACGACTTCTGACTTTAAATCAATGTACGTAATATTTCCATGGTTTTATGGGAACGATTAAGCTACAGAATGTGACAAGTGCTTATCTTAACTTGCGAGCGGTTTTTCAGAGCTGGGAAATGGGTCGTTTACTGTCCAAAGACGATGGCTTAGATAAACTAGAACAAGAATACCTATATAGGGCTACATACATCAAATTGCTTCACATTTTGTATCAGGAAATCCCTTTTTTTTCCCAGTTGAAAGCTTACTAAAGAATATAAGAAAATCAAAATCAAAAGTCATTTATTCAAACTAGGCTGAGAGTCAGCACTTTTCGAACGTCAAAATTACATAAGACAGTTCCCCAAAAACGCCCACCCTTCGACACTTCCTAGTGCTTTAACTGGGAAGGAGTGGCGCAACAAACTCCCCAGCAGCACAGCTTAAGCAAGAAGTTCTTTAAGTCTTAGTTCAACGGGTAACTTCATCCTAATAAAAAAAATTGCTTGCGATACCCAATTAGGACTTAGCAAGCCTTGGCTCCAAGTCCAAGTCCCTTATCATTATCGTGTTTCCTGTCATCATTACCTACTCTGTCCCTTCTTAGGAACTAGTAAAAACTCCATCAATTATTGTTGTAACTCTATCCCTTGAATTAAAACTATTAACAACGACACAATTAGCTAACAACTTCACATTCCATATTCACATGCTCCATCATCTAGCATCATTAATATCACTTCACACTTTTGTCAACGGTTAATTAAAGTAATTACTGCAATCCATACAATCTAATAGAGGGGCAAATGTTTAAGATAAGTCAAGTTCATGACATGTCTGAACAAGTCACGACATGTTACAGACAAGATGTTATGAAATAAACATATGTATGACTCACTGACAGTAATGAAGGCACATTAACTCTGAATTTATGAATTGCGTTCAAAGTTCACGAGTGATGTATGGCTAAGTCAGCAGATGCTTAGCCTGCTAAAAATGTAAATGCCGACTTGTTAATGAATGAAGCGTCTGTCTTTATTAAAGGTACTGTATTGTCGGTGATTCCAGAGAGGTTAGTCGAAGGTGATCTGAAAACTACTACTAATTTAACGATCGCCTACTAGAAGGCGTTTGCATGTAAGCACTCAACGGTTTTCACGATTATAACTTACTGTAATTTCGAGTGTAATTTTCTTATGTACAATCGCTGGTTAAAAACATGTGCATTGGTATAAACTTCTTATTTATCACAAAACGATGCATCAACACAAATTTATATAATAAAGCTGAAGACTGTTTGATTTTTGTTTGAACGCGCTAATTTCTGGAACTACCGATTTAATTTGAAAAATATTTTTGCATTTGATACCCCAATTCCTAAGAAATGCTATAGGCTATCTAACAGCACGCTACGACTCTTAGCAGCCGAACAAAAATAAAAAAAAGTCAGAAATAGCGATAAGCGAAAACGAAGTAGGTAATAAGCTCAGACTACGGAGCTACTATTATAGTAAAGCCCTTTATTCCAAAAAAATATATGAAATAATGGTTACAAAAAAAAAAAAACACAAAATGTCTCGTATTTCGGTGTGTCTCATGGCGCCTCCTCCAACAATTCAAGAACCTACTACTTTTTGTATAAAGGAGTGTACGTACTATAAATAAATGTATTATCTTTCTTCTTCTTTCTTTCTTACTACTTATGTATTATTAGAGAGCATACAAACACTTCACGCACAGCCATTACTTTTAGTCTTCCACTCTTGAGCAGCAACAAAATACTATGCCAATATGTGATCGCAAATTGGGCCAACCTTGGCCGAAAACTAATTAGTATAGTACAGCTTGTCCATTCTTTTAATCATTAACAAAATCTACCAATTATGGTTTACAAGTTTTTCTACCGGATAAGCCAAACATAAATGTTGTCAATGAATGCAGCTTACAATAAAAAAACGTGTTGGAATTTCAACGTAAACTTTGCAATAAGCGGTGACAGGTTATTAAGTCGACACCTACCTTAATTATCAGTTTCCTCAATAAACTCTTTAAAGATGCCGAAATGTTAGTCCATCGGTATACTATACTTTTTATATTTCCTCAGGAAATAATTAAGAATATTTTGGAATAAATCTGACCGGATTTTAATCCTAAGAGATTTATCTCTCGTAAAGTAATTAGAAGCCTCTCGTTTTACTTTAATGTCTACCCCAAAGATTATAAGAATACTGAGCAGTTAATTACAATTACAAAATCTAAGATTTAATTAAGTAACTGAACTGTTCGAGGAACTTTTCGGGTTTTGAATTTTAGGCATGTTTTAGCATGAGGATCAGGTTTTATTAAATATCAAGACTTACAAAAAACAAAAGACGAATCTAATGTAATGGACGCGTAAAAACAAAAGTAAAGAAACAAAAAGCTATTAACAAAATATTAAAAATAAAAAGCTGTAAGTATGTATAAACTTCAATTTAAGAACAGCATTTAATTTTAGAAGCACAAAAACTGACGTGCTGGCCAGAAAAACCTGACCGCACATACCAAAGTTACCTACGTAATATTAGGGGCTCGTGTCAGCGCTTACTGAAATAAGTACCCCAAGTCCCGAAACGTTCAAAGGACTCTCTAAACCCCTCATTTCTGACATTAACGTCTGGCTTTTTCTAAGCTTCCAATTTAGGGGGCTACACTTAACGGAGGGAGAGCGGTTGCAATTTCACCGTTTTGACCTCGTCTGGTCTGGTTCGGTATTAACTTTATAATTTATGTGTGGTACCTATAGGTATTTATATTCATTCGTTCCTCACAAAAGATCGGGGCACGGGCAACGTTCTTATCGTACCTACTTTCAAAATCCGAAATGTCTAGGGGGAAACGTGTCAGAAACCTACAATACCTTACTTATGTGATCGTGACTTCGATTATAATTACGTTTAAAAAAATGGTTGCAATTTAAGAGTACTTAGACTTGAAAGATCTCATCATCGGCCTATTGTTCCACTGCTGTGATTCTGTGACACAGTCCTCCTCTCCGTAAGAAGGAGTGGGCCGTAATCCACCACGCGGGCCCAGTGCGGGTTGGGAGATGCCACACGTCTTCACATTTTTGATTTTAGGATATGCGGTTTCCCCACGATGTTTTCCTTCACCGTTTTGAGAGCAGTGCTGGTGGCAGCTACTAATGGGCCACCACTGCTCTCTGAAAGTTCTGGTTAAAATAATGAAGGCAGAAAGAAGATAAACACACAATTGTGGAGTTAGTGATTCTGACCTAATTTTGCAAAAGCCGATGACACTGACAGCTCTTGAACAGGGTTTGGATGTTGCTGATTGCGTTCAGTTTAATTGGTGAAATTCACCGTCAAGAATTTAGGAGTGAAGTAATTAGTTAGTTAAGGTTCCTAACGCTTTTACATCATATTGATTCAAGTTCCCACATCTCTCAAGTAATCGATAAAAATAATTTTCAAATCCGTACCTGACAGAGTTTAAAACAATATACCACGGTAGATACTCATCACTTTATAGCGAAACAATAAAAATATACTTTTTCATGTAGTTTTCATTGCTATGTTTTATAGCCACTGCTTTTGTCTTTATAGTTAGGTTAGGTTAGGTTACTCGTAAATACAATAAAACTAAAATGTTGTTTATTGAAAGCTGACGTTTTGTAACAATTCCTTTACATTTGCAGTGGAATTTGTAATAGAAACTACTGGCCTAAGAATTTTAGTCCCCGATGTGTGAATTTTTTCGATCATCTAATTAAAATGATACTTTGAAGTTTAAAGGAAAGTATTGGACTCCTGTACTTAAGCTAGTAAACCAGTTTGGGAAAAAAGTACTTACTTTATATCTACCTACTTTTTACGAACTGAAATTGTAGTAAGTATGGATAAATGAATGAAATGCACCGAACACCTGCGTGGTGTGACCACATTCTAATTCATCATCGCATGAACTCTTAGATTTGCACTAGCTTCTGAGGCCTCATATTTCATGATGCTGCAGAGGCTGGAGGTATATTATAAAATACCCAGTATAGTTAAGACTGTGTTTTTTTTTTTCATATTATTTACATTGTAATTTAGTTAATTCAAGTAGTACACATAAAAAAGTAATATTTGCGTATCAAATTTCGTGTTATCATTGCAAAATAAAGTGCTATTTTGGAGATGTTGTAACAAAGTGTAGGAACAACATATCCAAAAATACGCACACCATTCAACGTCTCAAGCTCATTCAAAACCCATTCAAAATTCCGGTGTCCTCCAAACATTCTCAAAACAGGTCGCTCCAACCTCCAAGTCCATTCATAACTTTGGGCGTAGTAAAAGGGTCAGGCGCAGTACGAACCTCATCCTTGTTATCATTAGCACCTCGCCACTCCCACGTTACCAAATACGAGTATGTATGGGAAATACAATGTTTGATCTACTTCGTGTTTCACATGCCATGTGTTACAGAATTAAGACTATTTTGTTGAAGTTTTATGATGCAGGAATCAAAAGTTTGCAGAATAAACCGACTGAGTTGTGAATGAATAGAAAGGAATGTACAAATTTGGAAAGCGCTATCCAAGAATTTGCAGAATTGGTCTATTCTGAAAATTAACGACGCCTCCTCTAAATCTTATCGTTCATCCATACAATTCTACTAATCCCTACTAATATTATAAATGCGAAAATAACTGTCTGTTTGTCTGTTACGCTTTCACGCCTAAACTGATGAACCGACCTTGATAAAATTTGGCAGAGACACCTGGGATATGGAGAAGGGTATAGGCTACTTTTTAACGCGATAATCACGCGACATCCACGTGGGCGGAGCCTTGGGCAAAAGTTAGTAAATACCTAATATTATAAATTCGAAAGTAATTCTCTGTCTGTACGTTAGGTACTACCTTTTCACGAATATACTACTGAACGAATTTTGATAAAAATTGGCAAGGAGATAGACGACATCCTGGCGAAGGACATAGGCTACTTCTTGTCCCGGTAGAATGTTCCCGTGGGATAATTTCCGACAGCACCGGCGAAGCAAAGCTAGTTTACTGTATTTTGTAATTTTATTATGAAAAATAAATAGTAAAATCGTTAAATTTATAAAAGGTAAAAGGGAAAAGTTTACAATAAATACATACCTTAACAAATAAAATAGACCACAGTTGCTAATTTGCCTGAAATAGGTTGACCCTGTGCTTATACCTAAGTATCTAATACATTATTGTGTGAAGATAGAAAGGTCAAAAATATAGACCGTGCGTATGTACTTAAATCAATTTTTGCTACCAAATTCCTCTTTAGAGGCTATGCAGAAAGGTCGTTCGGTTGTTTCACATCGGTATAATACAGGAAAAGTTTTTATCCAGTGCGCAAATTTTAACCATGAATTCAGCTTATCATTCTAGACCCCCTACCGCGAAAAATTTTCGCCGGTTATACAAAAAAAAATCAGCTGTTCCATAAATTTTGACCGCGTAGGTATTGCACTTTTCTATGAAACACCTGTTTTTTTTTTTGTATAACCGGCGAAAAATTACTGCGCTTGGGGCTCTAGAATGATATGCTGAGTTCATGCCGTTCATGGTTAAAATTTGCGCACTGGATTAAAACTTATCCTGTATGTATATCCGATCTTGAATTAGGTATCGATTTAAAACTGATGCTTTACGTGTTTACGCTATAGCTCCTAAGGATATCATTATCATCATCTTGCTGTCCTCATCCCAATTTATTTATGTCTTTTTCTACCATAACACACATACCTAGTAGCTACCGATTTAATTATGTGTTTTACACAGGTAATTTTCATAACCGAATTCATAAAATCTACTACACTACACCACATAAAAACCTATGCTGCAGTAGTTCCACGAATAGGTATATCTATCGGGCAGTGGTGAAGGGTTAATACAAACCGATTCCCATCCGCTTACCTTGAAGAAATCCCACCGAGTACCTATTTCAAAGTGCAATTAATGTTTGTGTATATTACTGAAAAAACGCCTGCGCGCCAAGAACACCAAATCTTGTGATTCCAATTCAAAATTTTGTGATTCCAACTCAATGAGTGAAAGTGGGTACTTATCCTCTGAAGAAGCTAAGCTTGCATCACGCGGTGTTTTGTTGGAACGGCTTACCCTGGCCATAATTCCACCCCTCGCCACTGCTATACTATCGGGCTTATTAATCGATTCGCACGCATTTGACGAATTGCACGAATTGGACGAATCGTCACTTTCAAATAATATTATATTTTCGCGACTTGCACGAACTTAATTTATTTGTGGGCGAATCGACAACTCCAGAAATACGTATTAGGCATATGGCACGTTTTGAATTGTATGCACTTTATTAAATGTTGTACTTACTTAGCTTTTCTCATAACTTGTAAAGGCGAGTAAATTCGTGCGAATGGACTAATAATCCATCTATAGTGCAACTTCTACCTAACGTATTAAAGAATTGATAGAATAACACAAAGAAAGAGTCATTAATTTCAACGTCATAACTATATGGCGGTAGCGTAACGATAAATAAGTTCTCGAGCCAGAGATATCGATGTACCTAATCGATCAAAGAACAAGTTTGAATTGAATGAACGTTTAAAATCCACTAAGCTATCGTTTTGAACGTACGACAAAATCCTCCATTAACACAAAACAACAAAACACAGTCAATGCGGGCCTTGACATATATTTTATTTATTGTTCACAAATCAAGTATGTAAATAACAAACTTCTGAATACGATGTGTCAAAGAATACGACAAAGAAATGACGAACTTTGGGAAGATTTGAGAACACAATAGAACAGCTGTTGCTATTTTTAGTCAATGGATCGTTCAACAAGGCTTAGTTCGACATTCCCACGGAGAACGTAATAATATCGCGACGGGATTTCTTCAACGCACTGCTTAGGTAAGGTCAAGATTTGAAAATCGAAGTGTGTTTTTCCGACGCGGTCAGGTGGCTAAATAACAATAGCTGCACGGCTCGATCGACCAGTTAAGCTACGCTTGCCGCGGTTGGTCCGTGGATGGGTTACCATCTTTACATACGATTTTGTATAGAGTCCGTTCGCTTTCCGCGGCTGAACGGATGCGTACGCATCTCATACAAAATCGTTGTTTTCTATGGACAAAAGCTGAACAGAGCTGAATAAGTGTGAGTAGTCCTTATGTTGGGACACACTGATGGAATTCGAACTCTCGACGCAAGAAGTAAATTAAAAATACAGTGGGCGAAAAAAAATCGCCCGTGGGTACGAGGGCTTACGGTGAACAGAGCGTAAAAATTACCTTCATTCAATATTCATATCAATTTATTATACGATTGGTAAGTTGTCTTATTAATATGTGAGACCATAGAAATGAATATATTATTATGGAAATAATATTATTTAGCATTCTATACTCATTGTTAAATCCTCGGAATATGGCGCTTAACATAATTAATTACTTGAGTAGGTAGGTATAGGTATAGATACCTTTTGGATGACTATGCGTCAGTGCATTCAAATTTAATTTACAAAAGTTCTCATAATGAAAAGAGTCAAAATAAAAAATAATTTCAAATCAAAATGGAAGTCTTCGAAAAAGCACGACCAAAATATATAAAAAAACGATTTGTGCCTAGCCTATTGCTTATCCCCAAAAAAGGAAGCGCCTTAAAAATTATTATCATGTGTCAGTTTAACAATATCTGCCTTAATAACAATTATTATTTTCTGCCAGACAAAGCAAATCAATTCATTAGGGTAACCATATTTAATAACCATAAAAACAGGAGACCGTTGCGACTGAACCGAATACTGTCCAAATATGGTTGTATCAATACAAAAACCACTTAATTTTGATAGATATGATGACTCAAGCTAATAAAATTAATGTTTCCGACCGACCTACTTGCTAAATACTAGACGGACTAAGCTGTAATGACGAGAAATGATTTTAAACCTTATGCAGAGACCTGAAAGTTGATTTTGTTTTGTAAGTTTTCAGTTATTTTAAGAACTTTTAAATTACAATTTAGTTAGTGTTGCCGCCACCACTATGAACGCGGGGTGGGCGGGGCAGCGAACGCCACGATCGACTCGCTAGCGCGACGCGGAGTTAGAGACCAGCAAGACCGCCGCCAGTGCGCATCTAATTAAGATTAAGATTTAGACCTAATTTTCTACACCTAATTAATTAAGTTGTAAAGTCAGAAATATAGTCATCAGTTGTTAAAGTACCATCAAAATCGTTTAATTGAAGAAGCACCCATAAGAAACCCAACATAGAAAAATTGGCGACCGTGACAGGACGTCGCGCGGACGCGTGACGTGGCAGAACGAGCTGAGCACGAGGATCCAGGGCGAGACGGCAGGTCGACTCCAACTACAAGGACGCAATTCCAGGGGAGTGCCCGATCCATCCATTATTTTTTCCACAGTCCTATTCTTTATCCTTCACCTATTAATTTGCCAAGGCTTGGGCTGCACAGTAAATTTTAAAACCATCTTATATTCATTGCCTATCCAGTGAATTCCAATGCAAACCAACCCAGCTATCGCTTGGGCTGTATGCTGACGTAATTTCTTATTTTCTTCATTCTCATAAATTGCTGCGAGTTCTAATGATGAAAAATTTTAATGTGAATAAGTCCATGATTGCATAATACATACCTACCTACTAAGTGTAGAAATCCCATGATAAAAAAGTTGTAGTGCGTTGTGAGTAATTAGCCGGCCGAACTTTCCAGACGTTTCGATCGCACATGCGCGAGCGCGCACAGTACATCGAGCGAAGACAAAGGAACACGCGGTCGGTTACCGATAACGCGTGATCTACCTGTCACCTGTGGCACAAGTACGAGTAAGCGAGTGGGAATCAGGTTTGCCGGACTAACGGTATTTATACATTATTATTTTCATTTATTTCGTCATCGACAATGTCTGAAACAGAATTTAAGGATTTAACTAAGAAACGTAGCACGATTAAAGGAAGGATTACTTATTTTAAAAACTATTTGAATGATTTTCAGAATTTTAAGAACGTTACACAAAAACACGTTAAGGAATTATGTTTACGATTATCAAAGTTTGAGGTTTTATTTAACGATTTTGATACAATTCAAAGTAGAATAGAAGTTTTATCGGATGATAGTGAGGTGCAACTTGTTGAACGATCTGAAATGGAAAACCAGTTTTATCATTTGATTACCACAGCTCAAGAAGCAGTGCAGCTGAATCAAGAACAGTTTAGTGACGCTGATGATAACTTGTCTAAAACTAAGGTAAATTCGTGTAGTTTTGATAACTTCAATGTCAAGTTACCTTTGATTCAGCTGCCTGTTTTTGATGGAGATTACAGCAAGTGGCTCGAGTTCCGAGACACCTTTAAGTCGTTGATACATGATAACAAAAAATTAAGTGGTATAAATAAATTGCATTATTTACGTTCGTCATTGCAAGGAAGTGCTTCAATTGTTATAAAATCTTTAGAATTTTCTAATAACAATTATGAAGTTGCTTGGCAACTTATATGTGAAAGATTTGATAACAAAGGCCAACTCATTACTAATCATTTTCGGGATTTATTAAGTGTTGAATCATTGCCTAAAGAATCCGATAAATTACTTAGAAACTTAGTAGATCACATCACAAAGCATTTACGAGCGCTTAACACATTGGGGGAGCCCACTGAAAATTGGGATTCATTAATTGTTCATATATTCGCACAGAAATTAGACTCGGTAACATTGCGTAAATGGGAAGAAATTAAAGACCGTCAGCTTTCGCCTACGTTACAGGAGTTTCAAATGTTTTTGCGGAAAAGGGCTGATGTTTTAGAATCAATCCACAGAACCAGTTCTCCCTCTGAAAAACCTGAAACGAATAAAAAGTTAGATAAACAACAAAAATCATTTGTAGCTTCTGCTTCTGAGTCAGGTGCTCGGAATGCATCAAAAATAAAATGTTTATTGTGTAGTGGTGAACATCGTATTTATGCATGTAAGAAGTTTCTTGATATGTCTCCTGAATTGCGTTATACTGAAGTTTTAAGGTTGAAGGTGTGTGCAAATTGTTTTCGCGGTGGTCATTTTGCAAGTCAATGTCGATTAGGCCCATGTCGAGAATGTGGTCGTCGACATCATACATTATTACATAGGTCTAAGCCAGTTACGGCAAATAGTGTTGTTCAAGTAAATGAAGTTAGTGAGGTAACGAACACTAACGATCCAAACAATGATAACAAAAATGCACATTCGATTTCATTATCCTCCTGTGTAACAAGTCAGGTCTTGTTATCAACAGCAGTTGTTAAAATCGTGGATGAGAAAACGAATCAGTGCCATGATGTACGGGCCTTATTAGATTCAGGTAGCCAGTCATCTTTTATAACTAGTTCATTAAAAAATAGGTTAGGGCTTCTGAGCCACAAGGTACCATCGGTTAATGTAACAGGTATCAACAACATGTGTTTCAATACAATGGAAAGGTGTACAATTACACTGAAGCTTAAACAGTTGACAAAGAAAATAAACTGTTTAGCAATAAATCAAATATCTAAGAATTTACCTTCTGAAGAAGTGGATATTGCAAACTTGAATATTCCACAAAACATACAATTGGCAGATCCGACATTCTATCGTCCCTCTCATGTTGAATTGTTACTAGGGGCAGACGTTTTTTGGGATCTGATTATAGCAGGTCAAATAAAGCTCGGACACAACAAACCAATGTTAAACAATTCGTCATTAGGATGGTTAGTGGTTGGTCCGACAGTGTGTGTCAGTTACGACAAAGGTAACAATGTAAACTGTAATTTTAGTCATGAAATAAGAAATCAGTTACGTAAGTTTTGGGAACTTGAGGAATTACCACCTAAGTTACCCTGGAATCAAGAAGAAACATTGTGCGAAGATCATTTCGTAAAAAATACTCATAGGTTAAGTAACGGTAAATTTTGCGTAAGTTTACCGTTGAAGGGTGATCCACAGGACTTGGGTGATTCATTGTCAATGTCATTTAAACGGTTAATCCAGTTGGAAAAACGGTTCAGACGGCAACCTCATGTCAAACAACAATATAGTGAATTTATTCAAGAATATAAAGACTTGGGCCATTTGTCAGAGATTGAGAAACCTCAAGTGGCCAATTATTTACCTCACCATCCAGTTTTACGGGATAAAAGTGAAACAACAAAATGCCGTGTTGTTTTTGATGCTTCGGCAAAAACAACTTCAGGCCTTTCACTTAATGATATTTTGATGGTAGGGCCTACGATTCAGGAAGACCTCTTTTCAATTCTCGTTCGCTTTCGTCAGCATAGATTTGTATTAATAGGAGATATTGAAAAGATGTATCGTCAAATAGCTCTCGAAGAAAAGCATAGACATTTACAAGTGATCCTTTGGAGGAATAATGAAAATGAACCGTTGCAATACTTACAGTTAAATACAGTCACGTACGGAACTTCTTCGGCACCATTTTTAAGTGTCAGATGTTTATTCGAATTGGCTGATTCTTGTGATGATGAACTCATAACTAAGATAATAAAACACGATTTTTACGTTGACGATCTGTGCACTGGTCATCAGGATCCTAAAAAATTAAAATACATATTCAAATCAATAAAGAAAACATTAAATACAGCTCAAATGAATCTACGTAAAATTAAATCTAATTGTACTAGCCTTTTTAGTGACGATAAAATGTTTCACGAACAAAGCAATGTTGAATTCAATAAAGAATGTAGCACACTGGGAATAAAGTGGAATCCGTCAACGGACCGATTAATGATAAATCTGCCTGATTCTAAACAACACAATTATGAAACTAATAAGTGTACAAAACGTATCATTTTATCTCTTGTCGCAAGTATATTTGATCCACTTGGAGTTTTTAGTGTCTGCACAATATTGTTGAAGAGTTTATTACAAGAACTTTGGTCATTAAAATTGCACTGGGATGATGATGTACCTATCAATATAAGAAAGTTATGGCAAAAACTGTTTAAGGGTTTTCGTACACTGTCCTTATTCGAAATTGAACGTTATGGTATGTGTGGTAACCCAAACCAAATAGAAATTCATGTATTTTGCGATGCATCGTTAAAAGCATATGCCACTTGTATTTACATTCGCAGTATCGATGATCACGGTGTAGTTTCTGTCAAGCTTCTCTGCGCTAAAGCTAAGGTTTCACCTCTAAAGGCAATTACGATACCTAGATTAGAATTATGTGGTGCCCTACTCGGGAGTCGCCTCTGTGACAAGGTCACGAAAGCCTTACGGTGCAATGTTGGTAGATATGTATATTGGACTGATTCGCAAATAGTCTTGTCATGGTTAAAAACAACCACACCTGCGAAATTAAAAACTTTTGTCTCTAATCGTATCTCAGAAATTACTGATTTGTCTCGTCATGGTTTATGGAGATATGTTCCATCTGCTCTGAATCCGGCAGACCTAGCTTCACGAGGTCTGTTACCGGAAGAACTGCCTGAAGCCAAGTTATGGTGGAACGGACCATCCTTCCTGCTCGGTGATGAAACAGATTGGCCTTCTCAATCGTTAACTACACGCGTAGATTTACCAGAAATTAAGGTAGCAACTGTGACACTAGAGCAACCTGACAAAGATCTTATAGACATGGAAAGATTTTCAAAATACAACAAACTAAGAAGAACAGTTGCTTTCGTGTCAAGGTTCATTCATAATTGTAAAAATCCTATTAATAAGATGCAAGGTTCATTAACAGTGATGGAATTGCAAAGGGCTGACATCAAGCTGAGTTCCCTTGCACAACTAAGGTCATTTGGAAGTGAGATAAATTCTTTAAAAAGGGGTAAACCCATTAATATTAAATCAAAAATTCTAAGTTTAAATCCATATCTTGACGCGGATGGTGTTATGCGCGTAGGAGGCAGGTTAGATAATTCTACATATGATTACAATAAAAAACATCCCGTGATTGTTGATTCAAGACACCACTTAACGAAACTTTTATTTGAACATTATCATTTACAGTTATTGCATGCAGGCCCGCAGCTACTCCTTTCAAGCATACGCGAAATGTATTGGCCAGTAGGAGGAAGACATGTGGCACGGCAGACTTACCGAAACTGTGTAACATGTAGACGCGTGAAGGGAGAAGTTGCTGGCCAGATTATGGGAGATTTACCATCTCAGCGAATAACACCAGGTTATCCATTTCAGATTACAGGAACAGATTATGCTGGCCCTTTTTATATTGTAAATAAAAAGGGCCGCGGTGCAAGGTTGCTTAAAGCATACTTATGTTTATTCATATGTTTTAAAACAAAGGCAGTTCACTTAGAACTGGCGGGTGATTTGAGCACTGAAAGTTTCATTCTAGCATTCAGACGATTTATTTCAAGAAGAGGAAAACCTCTCGAAATTTTTTCCGATAACGGAAGAAACTTTGTAGGGGCTAGTAAAGAGTTAGGAAAATTCCTTGCCGAATTAAGTGATTCTGTATCAGACAATTTTTCTAGCGAAGGTATACCATTTAGATTCTCACCCGCTTACTCACCAAACTACGGTGGGCTTTATGAGGCCGCTATCAAATCGGCTAAGTTTCACATCAAACGTATTGTGGGAAATACACACTTAACTGCTGAAGAACTTGCCACTGTGTTCGTCCAGGTCGAGGCAATATTAAATTCTCGACCTCTTTATCCAATGTCATCCGATCCTCACGACCTTTCCCCATTGTCCCCAGGGCACTTCCTCATCGGAAGACCACTAACGTCACTGCCAGCTCCAGACCTACGAGAAGTCAAGACCCATCTACTGCATCGCTACGCCAAAGTAGAGCAAATGCGTCAGCACTTTTGGTCACGGTGGAGCCGTGAATACATCTGCGAACTTCAACAGCGCACAAAATGGCTTGTAAAAAGACCAAATTTACAACCAGGACAACTAGTGCTGATTAAAGAAGAGCACAGTCCACCACTCAAATGGCCACTTGGGAGGATCAAGCGGTTTTATCCTGGGACAGACGGCTGCAGCAGGGTTGCAGACGTAGAAACCACAAAGGGGATCATTCGCCGCGCAATCACACGACTATGTCCCCTTCTGGACGAGGACACTGAAGCGCTTGAAGCCCCCTAGGCCTTCAAGGGCCGGGAGATTGTTGCCGCCACCACTATGAACGCGGGGTGGGCGGGGCAGCGAACGCCACGATCGACTCGCTAGCGCGACGCGGAGTTAGAGACCAGCAAGACCGCCGCCAGTGCGCATCTAATTAAGATTAAGATTTAGACCTAATTTTCTACACCTAATTAATTAAGTTGTAAAGTCAGAAATATAGTCATCAGTTGTTAAAGTACCATCAAAATCGTTTAATTGAAGAAGCACCCATAAGAAACCCAACAGTTAGTTTTAACGGCGGAAACGGTGGTGTCGGAAGGCAACCCTTGCGCTCGCGCAGCTGACCGCTACGCTGGGGTTTATTTAAAAATAAACCTGTTTGTTTCTTTTTTTAAACCGTATTTAGTGACTGTGGAGTAGGTTTACATTTTTTGTTTAAAAAGGTTAAATAAGGAAGTTGATGTATGTGTGTATCGAGTTTATTTTTTGTGTAATCTGAGCACTGAACATTATAAATTCGATGTATTTTTAAGGCACAAGCGCTGCATATGTAGGTCTTCTCGATTATACTGCATGGTTGGGTAGGCAGATATTTAAGAACCGATAAGGTGATATTCTAAGTCCCGTATTACAGAACCTCACTCAAGACTCAAACATTACTTAAAACTAGGTTCCTTGAGTCTTTAATGAGGTTCTGTGATACGGGCCTCTCTGAAGTAAGGCGATAAAAAACTAATTTTACCTATTACTTTCTTGTAACATCACTGCAAAACAAGTGAATGTAGCCAATATTATATATCTAGAACATGAAGTCCCTAGTGCAATAATAATGACAACTAAATTGCATGTAATCTTTATTGCTATCGAAGTAGTGACCACTATACGTAGGCCAGCAGAACACACTAAATAAATAATCCAGTATATTAAGCCTTAGGTCTTGTCTTGCACGTAGGTACTCAGATTATTGATAAAATATTTTTCCGTGTATGTAATAGTTGTAAAATACCTTACAATCAATGAAGTTGTCGTTCCGAGAAATAAAGTTTATGCGTTCGAAGTCGAACAGGGACAACGCCCATTCGTAATTGGTTCACAGATCATTGATATGATAAAGCATAATGCATTTGTAAATACTTAGTGCCTATATTTATTATTTATGTACTCGTCGCTTCCTGTTGGTGTCGTAACTATAGAATCATTTTATTTTGAGGAGCAGCATCTACTTGACTGTATGGTAGATAATTGTATCATAAACCTTAGGAAAGGAACTCGAAGTTGAATGGTCGCAGAATTCAGTTTTTTTTTTTTTTGTACTGAAAGACGCAGTACCTATTTTAACTCGCGTCACAGTGGAACAATCAGGCTGTAGGTACTTGTATTATTTATGTTTATCTACACAATAGAAATATATTCATAGGTTTTATGTATGAAGAACGTTAGTCTCCGTATCGATCTCTTTATCATTTTCATAAGACTTCCGGATGTGGACATTTCCAGGCGATATTGCTTAAATTCTGTTTGTGAAATGAACGAGAAATTACAGTGAATCACGTGTTTATCAAGTTTATGTTGTAAGGGTCAACCGATGAAAGGGTCACTGCGACGTTCGGTTCACACTCGATAAGGACTGTCCACTTGAACGTTTCAAAAATAGGTAGGTTTGCCAACTGTTTGCAGTACCAATAAATTGCTTGAAGTTGAACCCATGTTTGTCGTAAAAACAGTAATGGAACTACCAATACAGGTTAGTAAAAATGTCAACAATACATTTTTCTCGCTCTACATTATTATAATAAGTAATGATTAGGAATTAACTGGTCAATTTGCACGATTACCTAAATAGTGCCCTAAACAAAATCAGGCGAACTAATTTCGTTCAACACAATCAACTGCCAATAAATAAGCAAGGAACTAAGGACCGTCGCAGACGTAACAAATGACATACATACGACTTACGAACGATACGAGAATGTTTTCTGTTTGTACTCAAGTCCTTTGATCCGCCGTCTTACAGCGGAAATACGTTTTAGTAGGTTAGTACAAAATGAAAACAGTACGATTCGGGTCTTTATGTTATGCGAATACTTACTTGGTTGTTTTATAAGATGTCTTTTCTTGTATAATTTGGTGTGTTACGGGCTTACTTTTATATAGGGTTGTTTTCTTAATTAAAAGAAAGAAAGGAGCAAATTTCCTCTTTGCCCACAGTTTCCGTTCTATATAGTAGTTAGTTGAGAAATACCGCAAAAGAACAATAAATCATGCGTATTTTCCAATTACTACAACGCAAGTATTACAATATCTCTGCTGTCCATAGTCCAGAAAGAGCATACTTACTTTATATTACAATAAATTCCAACCTTTTATTACGCACGATATTTCATAGCCCTAATCGCGAACTACTTAACTCTAGGCTGGTAACACGTAAATTTTCCGCACACAATAAAAACAAATGCCTACTGAGTCACTACCACGTCCCGACACGCGTTTCGTTAGGTATGCAATGAAAACTAAAAATATTGCGTTTGAGAGTCGCAGGGTCGAGGCCGAGACTCGAGTCAACGCCACTACGCTATAAACACCAGCTTGACCCGCGAAGTTGGGATTAGTCCGGCCAGAAGGTAGGTTCTGCCCTATAAATGTATTAGGTCTTCAATTAATTTTATTTGAGGATCAGGGCCGAAACAATGATACACACTAGACTTGGACTTATGCGTTAGGTAACACACTAGATTTTCTTTTTAACATTCTAATTAATATTTTATAAAGATGGCCAAGCCAGTTGCTAATTAACAACATTGATTTAATTATTTAAGGAAAAACGTGAGTTTATGTTAATGTGTACTTGTTATATGCGTTTTTGTTAGTTAAACTTAAATTATTCTGAAAAGCAGTTCTCACGCTAACACCGGTCATAAAATAAAATATATTCGAACTCCAAAGTAAAAATATCCTGCTTAGGCTCATTTGGCTAGACATGCTGATTGTCACACGTCATGTCATAGCCGTCTTTATAAGTCGTAAAGGCGTGAGGTGAATCGGCAAATTGAAGCAGTCGACGATAAGACATGTCAAACATGTACATTTCCATAGGGGTCTTTTACCGAAGGCAGGGATGAAATGAGTGTCAAAACCGTGGGCAATAACTAATTTATTTACATTATTTATTATAATTTACTTGCATAAGTTGGAAAACTGCAATCAATGTCAAGTGTGTGAGCAGAGGTCAATATTCAATGACAGGAAATCCGCGTTTAAAATTAGCATACGGGTTAATGCCCGCAAAGCTGATAGCATAGAACATCCCGCACTTAAATGTTCATTTAAATTGCACCTTATTAAACACATTATCTTAACTACTTACATAATTAATTATGATTTATTTGTAACAGACTTTTTAATAAAAAGTGACAATATATAAAAATGCCAGAATCCTTGGAGTCCTTTAACTATAAAAAATACCGAAAACAAAACGAGATAGGGCCAAAAATAATTTTTATTAGTGACACCGTAATAAAAATAGTGTTAGACAGTCCCGCATTATTAGTAGTTATGGACACTGTACCATACAGGAAGTCACTGTTTAGCTTATCTGGATGGCTCGTCGAGTACCGAGGCTCGTTTACCTGCTTTAACAGTTTTGTTAGGCGAAAACTTTAATTATACCATACCGCGTGGTCACCCTACGGTCGGTTTTTACCTCATAAGGAAGGATGTAGCGTTGCGAAATTAATTTTGTGGTGGAGCGTTTACTTTGATGATATTATTGTTAACACCGATTTAACACAATGTATTGAAAATCAGTAAAATCCAAATTTTGCTCGAAATTTTATTTTCTATTCTTGGCCCATTTCTATACAACAGTCTAAATGATTTACTCTCTATTCATAACCTAAACAAAACATCTTTTAAAAGGAAAATAACTGACTGGCTTATTACATTAGATTATACACAAATTGAAGATCTTTTCAAAACTATATATCTTGACATGAAATTCCCTTTGCAACGCACACACAAGCACCCCAAACCACTCACACACTCACCCCACTTCACACACACTCACCCCACTTCACACACTCTCACCCACACGCTTTCACATACATTTACATACATTCTCCCTTGCATGTATTCTTAAAAAGAAATATTACATTTTACGATTTTTATAAATTAATTTAATTTGCAGTACTTATTGTAATATTAAATTTTGTGACATTTTTATACCAATATGATTAATATACTCATATGAACCAGATCGTCCCCAGTGCAACCAAAATAATGTAAAATTATGATTAGGGGGCCTGGTGACCTGACATACAGGTTTTGTAAAAAACTTAGTTTAGGCACCAGTCTTCCACAAATTAATTATGAAATTGTCTCTGTAGACTATTAATTATTAACTTTGTAATTTGTGGTAAGAAATAAATAAATAATTATTATTCTAATACAGTTACAGATTAAAATTACAGATTTTATTGTTGATTGGAAAATGTTAGTACCAACACACATAACAAACTCACCTCCCTGTATACCCCAATAGTTAGGCAGAGGTGTAAGTACCTGTAGGTACCCTCTGCCTGTGCTACAGCACAGAATATATATTATAAATATTAGCTTATGCCCGCGGCACCGCCCGCGTGGATGTCTCGATAACCGCGTAAAAAAGTAAAAGTAGCATATGTCTATCTGCATATCCCAGGCTATGATCTCTGCCAAATTTCATGACGATCGGTTTAGCGGTTTAGGCCTGAAAGTGTGACAGACAGACGGAGTTACTTTCGCATTTATAATACTAGCTTTCGCCAGCGGCTTCGCCCGCGTGGACGGCAGTGTATATACATAACCATCCTCTTGCATCACTCTGATCAAAAAGCATCCTTTGATGAAAAATCCGTTGCGTAGTTTAAAAGGATCTTAGCGTGCAAAAACAAAAAGCGACTTTGTTTTATACTATGTAAAGATTAAGTTCAAAGTAAAATGTACCAATATCAATGTGTCTAGACTTTTCCTATCTTTGGGTTGGCTGTCATTCGTGGCGCGTTGACAGTCATCACGGGTATTCAGAAGCATAAAAGTCTGACGAGTCTTACCAAGGGTTTTCGTATTACTATATTTAGCAGTGGCGAAAGCATCTTATAACACGATTCCTACCGGCTTCCCTTCGGTGATTCGCATCTCTACCGCTTTTAAAAAATGGCACGTCGATAGTGTCTACCATTGCCAAAAAATATAGCCACACTACGGGTATTTAATTCGGCATAACATTCGAACAACAAAAACGTTTATTTTTAGGTTTTTATTACTAGGTACAACAAAAAAATGTTCTAACTAAAACGTCATAATCGGGAAATAAAAATTCATACAATTGAGATCCCGTAATGATGTCACTATAAGTCACGTGGTACCGCTTGATATGGACGAGAGTAAGCCACTTTACAACGGGTTAAGATAGAGACGGATATAGAAAAATGCGTCAGCGAGAACGAGATGGAGGAATATTGCACATTCTATGAATTTGGTTTTCTGTTATTTAATTTTATTGTATTTTTTTTTAAATATAATTTTGGAATGATAGTAAGTATTTTTTATGTCCCGTATGTGTCGCCGGGCGTAAAAGAATATCACCATTCCATTTCTTCCAGTGGGTGTCGTAGAAGGCGACTAAGGGACTTACTAGAGAATGGGCAGCAGCGTTCTCTATGCATTTTACCACCAGACTGCGATCGCCAACCCGCCTGCCAAGCGTGACGATTATGGCAAAACCCCCCAAATTCGGGGAGGCCTATGTCCAGCAGTGGACGTCTTTCGGCTGAAATGATGATGATGAGTAAGTATTTTTTATTGATAAGTCAGTAAGTTAAAGCCGGTTTCGCGCCGGCTTCTCTCTCAGAAAACCTCGCCGCTGATAGGCTTAGGTTTATTTTTGCTGTGGTGTTTGTTGCGCCATGGTTGCGCCACTTCTTCCCAGCTAAAGCACTAGGAAGTTGTGAAGGGCGGGCATTTTGGGAGACTATCTTGTGTAATTTTGACGTTCAAAAGGGGTTTGTGGCTAAGTTATAGGGTTGCCACCTTTTATTCATGCAGTTAAAGTACATTGGTTATTATAGGTACCTAAGAAAAAAAAGTACATAGTATCAAAATAAAGTACAATTTATTTTTCTTTGCAATTTGTATGAAATTAGTATCTCTACTAAACAATTGCACACCATCTTAACATTTTTTGGTGTAACATATTCACTAACTTGTTGATCCGTTTCACTTTCAAAATTACGTCTTGTAGATGTACGTGGAGTATTCTTCTTGTCCATGATTTACTATAGCATAAATCTATAACTTTAAATCGTATTCTTATTGCAGTCAAACCGTTTCGCACAAAACAAACAAGAAATTATGAGTGACATTTTTCACATTTGAGGTTAGGTTAGGTTACTGGTCGTCAGAAGTCTGAAAGTCTGACAACCAGTTTTACCAAGGGTTATCATCGTATTACTCAGTAAACGGATTGTGGAGGTCAGATAGGCAGTCGCTCCATGTAAAATACTGGTATTCAGCTGAATACGGTTAAACTGGAAGCCGACCCCAACACAGTTGGGAAAACGTAGGTGATGAGACATACTCATTACGCATACCTATTTGCATCACACTATGTAAATACCTACTATAAGTAGGTTCCTTCCACCTTTAAGTATGTTCGAGCTACGAGCTAAAACAAACATACAGTCAACTCATCAGCTGTGTACTATCTTTGGCAGCGGTTCAATAAACCAATAAGACTTCAGTAATGAGCTGAGACTGAGACGGAACAAATATGTCTGCTTACCTAGAACCCTAGAATAGGAATGAAGGCTCTTTGCTTAGCTGTAATGAAGATGTCTTTGAATGAGGTTGGAAGAAAATGAGGTGTTATTTTCCTTGTAAAATAAACTATTATAATAAACCTACCTATGTTTTATAGGTACTGATTAATGGTCGGTTGCTATAAACAAAAACGAGTAGTTTTGATTACCAATCGTAGTTTAAAGTTGGACCTGTTATTGATTGTCTTCACAATAAGAAAATAATTCCAAACCCAAACTAAGTACCTCGATAATCAGCCTATAATGTTCCCACAGCTGGGACACAGGCCTCGTCTCTTGGACAGGGAGTGGGCCGTAATCCACCAAGCGGTCCCAGTGCAGGTTGGTAGATGTCACAATTTTTGGTTCTTGAACATGACCGGTTTCCTCACGATGTTTTCCTTCACCGTTTTGAGTACAGTGGTGATGAAACTGCCTGGACCACCACTGCTGCTCTTATCACCACCAAATGCCTGGCTTGTAGTATAGGTACCTAACAACACCTAGGTGGGTACTCTGACAGGAGGCTGGAAAAGGCCCTAGCAAAATTTGTCAATCTACTTAGCTTATAGGCAACTACTAATATTCATGGAAATATGTCCGTATCGTTCCTCGTTTAGCCTATCCCCAGGACGAAACTAAAAAGACGAACGAAACGTGCGTCGTCGCGTCTCGTTTAGGTCTAGCGCCAGTCGAGTTGGACACATCCATGGTAACTTGATAGCGTCTTTATCTAGTAGCAGTAAGGCTGATTTTCGTACTGCACATGTTACCACTGGCATTCGGCTGATTGTACCTACCTTGATAGAAGTCAGTGGCTCTATAGACAGTACTACAGGTACTTCGACCGTTTGACTTTACTGCCCGGCAATTTTGAACTAGCAATTTCCCCGGTAAATGGCGATTGGGTCGCCCACTCGCCCCTAATGACATGGGACTGTGCTCATAGCTCACCGTGTTAATCAGTGCCGTATGTGATGCATCGAAGTTCAAATCTGTCCCTAAGACCGCGAGTTTTTTATTTTGCTGTTTGTTGCGCAACTTCATTCCAGCTAAAGGGCTTATTACACTTGGCTGAATTTAGTCATCTAACTAGTCGTCTAAATTCAGAAGCAACATTTAAAGCTATGGAAGCTAGCTTGCTAATTGCGATTACACTTGACTAAATTCAGTAACGACTGAATTTAGATGCCTAAATTCAGCCAAGTGTAATAAGCGCTTTACGCGCTTGAAAGTGGTGAAGAGCGGGCATTTTGGGGGACTGTCTTGTGTAATTTTGACGTTGAAAAAGGGCTTGTGGCCAAGTAATAACAGCCACACGACGGTTGGCTTTTCTTGGATCTTTGACAGTCGTTACTAGGGTTGCCACCCGTACTTTATAATAAAGTATTGTACGTTATTTCAGGTAGTTGTACTCTATACTTAATGAGAACAATAAAGTACACGAAAATACTTTATTTCACATTATTTGATTTCTTTGGGATTTTGAAGTTTAGTCGTAAGTATTTTTTCGTTAAAAGAAATGTATAGATTGGTGCTGAATCGATGTCGCCACTCGCCAGCGCCACATCACTTAAGCACTCGTTTTCAACAATTTATGAACTCAACCTCAAATGTCAACAATGTCAGTGTCACTGTCATAATTTCTTGCTTGTTTTGTGCGAAGCGGTTTGAGTGCAATAAGAATACGATTTCAAGTTTTATAGATTTATGCTATAGTATATCAAAATTACGTTTTGTAGGTGTATGTGGAGTATTCTTGATACTCCACATACACCTACAAAACGTAATTTTGATAGTGAAACGGATCAACAAGTTAGTGAATATGTTACACCAAAAATGGATGAATATGTTAAGATGCTGTGCAATTGTTTAATAGAGATACTAATTTGATACAAATTGCAAAAAACAGTAAAAAAATATGTAAAGAAAAATAAATTGTACTTTATTTTGATACTATGTACTTTTTTTTTCTTACCTATAGTAACCAATGTACTTTAACTGCATGAATAAAAGGTGGCAACCCTAGTCGTTACGGGCCGTCAGAAAACCGAAAGTCTGACAAACCAATCTTACTAAGAGTACTTATCGATCGTAATTCCCAGTAATTGGGTTGTGGAGGTCAGATAGGCAGCCGCTCCATGAAAATACTAGCATTCAGCTGCCGTTAGACTGGAAGAAGTCGACCTCAAAATATTGGGGAAAAGGCTAGGCAGGCTGCAAAAGCGTAATTTGAATAGGTAAATGTTTTTTTTTTATCGTAACTGCTATAAAGACCTTTAACACACGGCAACATTTAGCAGCGCAGCGATACGGTCATTAATTTTGAAATAAATCTTTACGAACATGCAATGACTCAGTAATTCAGTTACTAGGAGCCCATGAGACTAATTTTTACATCGGTAAGTTACGTGCACCGTGTCCAGTCACACTCAAGTTATTTTGCGTTATTTCCTTCATACACGCTATTGAATCAGCGAAGATTAGCAGAAGTTGGACGTGACTACATGCAGGTGAATCAAGGTAGGTGATTAGGTGTCAATCAAAAATACTACGTAGGTCACGGCTACACATAAAGCTATATACGAAAATCCTATACAATGTGAGATACCATAGAAATATTCTATGCTAAAACCCAACCGTGTTCCTTCAGTTGCCTGTGCCAGGGCCACGGTAACTCTTTCGAACAAATGCGCGATCTTGGCAGGCATCGGCCCTATCGAACGCCTTCCATTGTTGCTGACATCTCTTTGAGGCGCGCGTGGAACACAACACGCCGTCAACCCGGGCCTGGTCAACGAAGATACGGGCCCGTCCGAAAGTGGTTCGAAACTTCTTAGTGAATCCTACAGCCAATTGACTAACTATTTTGGACGGGCAAAAACATATCGGGAGTAGGGACAGCTGTCAAATCGTGTTGTCACTTAACTACTGGGTAATAAGATAATCCCTGATTAGAGCTTTGTTATTCTGAATCCGACTCGCAACAAAGGATTGATAAAGATCTAAAAATGACAGCAGCTGGGACCAACGGTTTAAAACGTGCTTTACGAGGCACGAAGGGGTGTCGAATAATCTCGATATGTATGTAATGGATGGTCACCCATCCACGGAACGACCTCAGCAAGCGTAGCTTAACCTGCGATCAACCCATGCAGCTGTTATTAGTTACCCACGAGCCCCTACGGTTTAATATTCAATTGTATTAGTAGGTATTGTTGTAAAAGGTAGCCATAATAAAATCCCAATGATGCGTAAGTAGGTACCTACCTATTTAATATTGATGCAGCTGCTGGCTAATTGTAAAACCATTAAATCGAAATTGAAAAAGGCCTGGTTTTAAATTTGGAAGGTCCGAATATTTCTCAGTTTATCGTCAGGATAACGGAGCAATAAAATTCCCAGCACTCACTGATAAAAAATAAAAATCTGCACGCATTTGTATCTACCTTCTTACTTTACCATTAATTTGATGTAGCTCGTAATGTAAACCTATTCATTTATGAGATAGTTCAATGACCTTTGTGGAACGTCACAGGTAGGTATTAATTACTCGCAAAGGAAATAGAAAACTAACGAAGATCGCGAGGCGTCAGCGTCAGGTACACATTGGAAAGTTAATAGGTAGGTTTACATTACACACGAGATAATTACACACTTCAAATTAATTAAAACGGAATGAAATTAGGCGGAAAGGCTGCGAACTAAATTTACTGTACCTACGTACTTTACTGTAGGTACCTACTACATGTAGGAAACTACTGATGACTAAATTAGCTTTGTTTGTAAGTACGGCTGCGTAGGGATACCTTATGTTTATCTAGTTACCGATTACTTATCTACTAAGCACGTACCAAGCCTACACAATAGTCATTTTTAGTTACAAACTTGACATCTTTTACGAAATTCGAATAGCGGCCGTGCCGCATCTTTCTTGCAACGCGGATCTCAACTTATGACAAAAGTAATGAAACAATAACATCCCACGATTATCATCCGTGCAGTACCTACTCCACTGTTGCAGATCTTAATCAACAGTAAGAATTTATACAATTCCTACTGGATAAAATCAGTGCCGGTTGCCGGCTCCAAACGGGCAAGCGAAAAAAAAAAAAAACAAAAGAATACTCACTCGCGAATTCGTTGCACAATATTCTCACAACAAAATGTCACTTTTTCAATAAGTCTGTGTAAATATCATAATACAAAAACGTACAGTTTTGGCACAAACTAATTTTCACTTGTTTATTTACGTTCGTTCGAATTTTGACAATCGTCGAGGTTACCACGCATGCGCAATACGACACTCCCTCCGTCGGCTGCCGGCGCAAACTAACTGATGAACGAACGAAAACCGAACGCGAACGTTTTCTCGACTCGAGGTGACAGAGAAGGGAATATAAGCAAGAATGAGTGTGCGAGCGGGAGAGCGTGATTGACTAGACAGACGAAATCATAATACGGATAAGGTGGAGGATACTGACTTTTGGGGAGATTGTTTCGGGAGATGTATGAGATTAGATTTGAAAACATTCTGTCGGGGTTGTTCCATTTTGTGCTAGAAATCAATCGCGCACAGTTCAAAATGGGTTTCTTGTTTTATTTTATTACACAAAATATATTTTAAGAATAATTTTGCAGATATTTTAGAAACTGAGACTTTCACTTGTTTCTTTAGAGACACTTGAAAGTAGACTTACAAATCTTAAAATGGTAAATTTGCATGTTTAGCATGCTAGGCTGTTGGTGAAAAAATAACATTATTGAACTTATCGCATTATAATAATTATGTGGAATGTGGAACATCAAACGAAAATGTATGCAAAATACACTAGGAGCCAGCAATACGAAATTACGTCTCATTAAAAATAATAGCGTTTCGCTACCAAATGAAAAATAAAAGTTCAAGTATAACTTCAAAACGCATAGTTAGCACAAAGCGATGGCAATTTGGGAGCGGCTGCTCACACACACACTCATGCACCGACGTTTTGCTCGGTATTTAAACCCTTTAGGAGGGCTTAATATTTTCAACCTTACTCCTTGGTGTTAATAGTCAAAGTCGTCTTTAATTTCAGTCTCATGTGCTATGGCAAAGGTGTGAGGGTAGCTCTTTTATTTTTTAAACAGGATATCCTGGCTAGGGCGTCCTGGCGGCCATTTCCGAGCATACGGTTCATTAAGGAGTGACGGCTCTATAAAAAAGCCAGCAGCACGTGTAGCCAGCAAAGTGGGGTTGAAAAACAAAAACAGCTGTGGGTTATGTTACATAGAACCTCTATGAATTAAGCCGAGTTCTTGAAGTTTAGTAGCTTTTGTATTTTTTCCTACAAGTGATTAGGCGTTGCTCTGTCCTCTCCAATGCTCATCATCTTTGTTAACGGATACTAAAGAGCGTTTTGTTATCTGTTTCTATCATAACTTTACTGATACCTAGGTATCCATTGTAGACCATCTTCTTATAGAAATATCTAACCTTTTAACTATCTTCCCCTGCTGTTTTATTTATAGGTAAAGCAGCACCTACATTAATATAATATTTATAAATAAAGCACAAAAAGATAAAGGAAAGTAAAACCTTTTGAACTTTAGCTTACTCCGTAAACGGAAAAGGTTGTCTCGTTAAACAAAATCTAATAAAAGAAAGTAAAACATTTTTCTATATCCACAAGTGACAAATCAACACAGAATACCACTTCAATCACAAACGAATCGTCCCTCTTAGAAAATGGCTCTTATCTTTCAAGTGTGTAAACAAAGAGCTTCTACACCCACTCAAAATTGTTTCACAAAAGAAGGCAACCCTCGAGTTCTTCTACTTGAAACGCAATTATTGGTTCTCTAATGGGATTTATGTGTATTGACTTTTGTGGAGCTACTGAGTACTAAAGTACCATAATAACAAGCTTAAATTAATAACAACGTTAATGGCTACCTAGTTTATAGTATTTTAAATGTGAAAGTTTAAATGTTTGGATGTTTGTTACTCAATCACGCAAAAACGGCCGAATGGATTTTAATGAAATTTGGCTAACGGATAGTTATAAACTGCACCCTAATTGCGAAACTCACGAACAATCATAATCTATTTCATTTTGACAGTTCAGCAATATTCATTGCGTTATTTACGTTGTTGAGCAGACAGATTTTTCGAACATAGGAAGCAATGGTTTAAAAATCTGTTTCGTGAATCGTGAGTTACGCAATTAGGGTGCTGGATTAACACAGGATCTGGGACTCGTCCTCGACAGCCAGTGGAACTTCGCGGAGCATTTTTTGCCCAATCTAGGGGGGCCAAACGCCTCCTGCCGGAGGCTCTACGCGGGGATCGTGCGGTCCATGGCCCTATGATGATGATGATGATGATGGGACTCCCTTTTCCACACGTAGACTCCCATTCGGTCCGTTGTGCGTGGGGATTCTGGCTAACAGAGCCAGCATAGCTCCGCCCAAAAGCACAGAAGCTTCCTGGGAGCTTCACAGGCTTCGCGGAGCGACCTCACTGTTCCGAGGATTTCTTCACGTTGAGAAACCACGGCCTCGCATTCCAGGATGACGTGGGCGGCTGATTCCTCGGCGTCAAGGCAGCCCCTGCAAAGCGAGCTGTCTGTGGCGCCTTAAAAAGGTGTTTGTTAAGTGTGTTATGGCCCGTAATTGTTCCTATTATTATTCTAAGGTTATTTCTACTCCCCCCCGAGTGGGTTCCCGCATTGTCGTTGCGGGGGGGCTCAGTAACCGTGGTCTCCCACCCACGGTGAAGCCAAGAGGAACCCAAAGGTGGGGCCGCTCGTCAGGGCTTTTGCCTCAAAGCCGACGACGTAGCGGCCAAAAAGTAGGTTGCGGTGAGGTGCACCGCAACTGAGGTGGGCCGCGATGTCGAATGGGAGGCATCGCGGCTGAGGGTTACGGGCTGCGGTAGAGGAGGAGTGCCGGTGCTTCTGAGCAGCGCTCTTCCCTTCCGTGGCCTGGACGGGGCCGCCACCGTTTGATGGCGGACGCGGTGGGGCCGCAGGGGAAGAGGAGTGTCGGTATAGCGTCAGCCGCTCTCCCTATCCCCTGCGGCCGAAAAGTGGTAGACGGGACGGCGCGTTGTGTTCCACACGCGCGCCGTCAAAGATGTCAGCAACCACCGGTGGGGTCCGCAAGGGCCGATGCCTGCCAGGGGTGCGGGTTTGTTCGAAAGAGATACCACGGCCCCTGGCATACGGGCTACTGAGGGAACACGGGTGGGTTTTAGTCAGTAAAAGTCTGACACGCCCTCCTGCTCTACTCAGCAGGAGAAGTCATTTGATGATTTCCCACCCAAAAAAAAAAAAAAAAAAAAAAAAAAGGTTATTTCTACTCAGGCTAAGAAGTTTTTTGGTTAATCGCGGGTGTACTTTCGGTAAAGCCAATTTTGACTGTCTACAGTCTGTTGCCCGTGACCATCTGTTGTTATGGTGTTTGGTCGACCTTTGGCGAATCCACGCACGAAATTGTGAGAAAGGCAGGGGGAGAAGTGGGTACGGGCCTAGCACTTTCATATCAGAGCCTCTCTTCGCAAGTTCATCTGCGGCATTGCCTAAAGATCCACTGTGCCCTTTGATCCACTGGAGTGCAATACGATTGGACGTCGATAAGCTCTCCAGGGCTTGATGGCACTCAAAAATTAGTTTGTTGTTAGTTTGTTTGTTTTCCAAAGCTTTGAGCATAGATAAGGATGTCGGATAGGAATTTAATGCCGTAGTTCCGGATGCCTAAGCGCTTTACTGCTGTTGCGGCTTGTGTTAAGGCCACACATTCACATTGAAAGATCGAACTGTGTGTGCCTAGCGGTATGTGGAGGTTGATGTTGAGGTCAAGGGAGTGTACGCCAGCACCTGAATCGTCTTGTGTTTTTGAGCCGTCAGTGTAGATGCGCACTTCATTGACTCCTGACTGATCCCTTTCTTCCTCTACTGTTTGTATGATATAGTTTTTGTTGAACATAGGTTGGTTTGGTGTTCTATCACACGGGGCAGCGATGAGAGGCTGGTATTCAATCGCCCGGTCCAGGATTTTAGCGTGTCCATGGCCCTACACGGGGCGCCGGTATGGGCGCCTACATTGAGGCGCCAACCAGCTCGCAGGTTGAGGGCGTCCCATAGGGTCATGGCCATCCGTATGATCCGAGGATATCGCACGATCTCCGGCGAGGCGGCGGGCCTCCTTACCGGATTACCGCCATGGGATCTGGAGGCAAAGGTCCTCGCGCAAATGTGGGAGTGGCGCGAGGAGGCCAAACGCCGGGGCGTAACTCCGCTGCCGCGGGAAATCGCGGCACAGCGGACAGAGCTCCGGCGGGATCTCATGGCGACATGGAGTGTGCGATTGTCGCAACCCAGTGCTGGGCACGCCACGATTGCGGCGGTAAGTCCCCTCTTTGAGGAGTGGCTTGAGAGGCGGCATGGCGTCCTCACCTTCCGCCTGACGCAGGTCCTCACCGGACACGGCTGTTTCGGGAGGTTCCTGTTTCGCATAGGGCGGGAGGAAACGCCCGGGTGTTTCCACTGAGAAGATCGCCCTGAGGACACGGTGGAGCACACGGTGGCGGTCTGCCCGGCTTGGGCGGAGCACCGCCGTGTCCTCGTGGAGGCGAGCGGCGGCGGCGATCTCTCGCGTCCGGCCCTGGTCCATGCCATGGTACGGAGCGAGAGTGCATGGGTAGCCGTCACCTCCTTCAGCGAAGCAGTGATGCTCGCGAAGAGGGAGGTGGCGCACGTGAGGGAGAGGCAGCATATGCGCCCTCGCGAACCTAGGCGCCGCAGGATACGGAGACGCCCTGGACGTCGGGAATCCCAGGCCGATTTCCGGCCACCGTAGGCATGAGCTTTCGGACGGCGAGTAATGGGTAGCTCGCTGTCGGGTAAGGACCAAGCCCAAGTCGACGGCGCGTTGTTTTCCACGCGCGCCTCAAAGAGATATCAGCACAAAAATGATGGGGCCCGCAAGGGCCGATGCCTGCCAGGGGTGCGGGTTTGTTCGAAAGAGACACCACAGCCCCTGGCATACGGGCTACTGAAGGAACACAGGTGGGTTTTAGTAAGTAAATGTCTGACACGCCCTCCTGCTCCACCCAGAGCGGGAGAAGTTATTTGATGATAATTTCCGATCTCCACACGGGCGAAACCGCTAGCAAAAGCTATTTCATAATAAATACCTATCTAATTTCGTTTATTTGTAAGGCAGATTAGGCTATTAATCAAACGTAAAACCTTGTGTTGCGTACTTAATAAAATATATATTATTATTTTAATTAGCTATTAAATTAACAATATCTATACAATTAAAGCCCTTTGGTTGTTGTTTCTATTTACACTTGGCTTTAGTAAATGCCTATCCTACCCCCAGATTATAAGTTTTATAATCTGAGCCTTTATGTACCGTTATAATTACAAACTCAGGTACTAGTGCTACATGTAAAATCAATTAGTAAGAATTATGGAGATCGTAAGCCTTATGTGTAAGTGTAAGGGAGTCTGTTTTGCATTATGTAGCCAGGTTTTACGACACGCACCGGGTGCAGGATCGGGCAAGCAGCTGATAGTTAATTTTTTTCAGCAACACTTCATACTTTATTTTTACTTCGTTCTAACGTTCATAAAATATTAGAGAATATTCGCCATTAAAACGAAGTAATCGTTAAAGTTTTCTCACTTTATCTCGCTGTTATGAGTTCCGCGGGTGCTGCTGTAAAACTTCACCCCTTATAGAGACAAATGGCAACATTATCTCATTAATACTGTCATCGGCCGGTCGGTACTGTAAGTAAATGAACTTGTCAAGGCTACCCGAATTACTGTAGCGCTTCGTGGTCGCGAATTATGTAAATTGAAATAGAAAATTAGGCTTACGGGTGAATGGCATTTTACACTTGTAACGACTACTAGAAAACACTAACGAATGTTTCATCGAGTTTAATCAGTTGAAAGGGACAACCAAGTTCAATTCAAACAACATTGGGCGAAATAAAATATGGTCATAATAACATACCTAAGTTAACATTTAATAAAATACTTTACAGTAAAGAAGTTATAATTATAAGTAGGTACTTACATAGAATAATTTGGAAAAAAAGTAATTGCTGGATTTCTTGAAAACGCTCAAAATTGTAGTTTTTAAACCAGTATACCTATCTCTTTAACCATAAATAATTATGAAAGCAAAAAAAATATATGATATATTCGAGTCTTTTTTCCATACAGGGATTGTACTCAAAACATAATCAAACATACATTAATGCATCAAAAAAATCAACAAAGTCACCTCTTAATTATCTTTAAAACCAGTTTATCCCTTTAATAAAAATTATTATTGTAATTAGGGTTCCGTACCTGTAAAGGAAAAAACGGAACCCTTATAAGATCACTTTGTTGTCCGTCCGTCCGTCCGTCCGTCCGTCCGTCTGTCAAGACCGTTTTTCTCAGGAACGCGTGGAGGTATCAAACTGAAATTTCTATATGATACTTAGTTCTACTGTCCCTGGAAGCTGTAGAAAAATCAACCTTCTAAGTCAACGCAATCAAAAGATACAGCCATTTAGGCCGCAGATTTCCGCAAATTTTCGAAACTCGCACGGGAATCAAAACCTACAGGGTACTTCCCGTGAACTTAGAATCTTGAAATTTTGTACGAAGTCACGTCTTATAGTACAGATATAGGAAAAATTACGAAAACCGTAAATTTTTAGTTTCGTCATATAAAAAAAAATATTTTTGACAATTTTGAACTTTTACTTATATACCCACAGGTTTGTACGGAACCCTCGGTGCGCGAGTCCAACTCGCACTTGACCGGTTTTTTTTTTAAATATACCATCAAGTTCTAAATGCCAAACAGCATCCAGTGATTGATTATTTTATTATCAAATAGTTAATTTCTAATTTTATACGATTTTATTTGAATTTTTACAATGCTTGCTCATTTAATATTCTAATTTATTGCAACAGATTTTAACCCGTATCGGATTGCAGTAAGAACTATTATCGCTCATAACAACACTATGACGAGTACATTCAAAATTACGTCTGATGCCGAAAATATTGTTTTTAGAATTCTTGTCCTATCGTTTAGGCGCAAAAACCACTGAACGGATTTGGATGTAATTCGGCTCACAGCTAGTTCATAACCTGGAGAAACACATAGGTATTTTTAATTCCGGTAGTAGGTACCTATGTTCCCGAAGAATATTTAGCGACAAGCAAAAATGGCCTCTATCACGGTTCATTATGGAAAGATATGGATACACCCAATATTTTCTTTGATTCTGTAGTGTTTGAGGTCATTTTGAGAGGAAATATGAAGCGCGCCCGCGGTGCACCTTACACGGCACCGTACCGCGGCTGCCGCGGCGGCCAGCGCCGCACGCACCGTAGACATGTGTCCACGCCCTTACACGCCCTAAATAAGTAATAAATAGGTACCTATGCATTTTGTTGAGAACACAGACAGATTTCTAGAAGTGTATTATTATAAACAATTTGTACACGGGACATCCATACTCTTAATCAAATATTCTATGGCATAGGACTACTTAATACCCAGAGAAAACATTATCAAATTGTGTAATTAGCTACCTACTAATATTTTTGTCACAAACCCATTACGAAAACGAAAATTCTTGTAACAGAGTGGTTTATCAATCATTGTCGTCAATATCACCTCTACATACCTATAGGTAAATAGGTATTAATTTATTTTCACATTTGAAATAAAGTACTGTATGCGCTGTTATACATTTGATATGGAAGTAATGAATATCTGGAATGGCACTGTAATTTTTTTGTTGCCTCGCATTTTTTAAAGGACGAGTTTTATTATGCAACAAAGGCAAATTAGTAAAATAAGGCAAGGTAGCATACATACCTACCTACGTAACTTTCATGATAAATAATAATACAGTTCTCAAATCGAAACATCATAATCATAATTTACTATTGAATCATAGGAAATAAGGTCTCTCTTTCATAGACAAAGGCACATCCTCCTTCTTCTTTAATTTATTTCTCGAAATTCAAAATTTCGTTTCGCCGTCCTCCTCGTAACGAAGACGCAAATGCAAGTACCTACCAAACTACAGAACCTAATTTTTTTAAACAATTTGGGGCTATACAAATGCCTGTATGTGTATGTAATGTATACATACGGCGTACAAATGTAGGGATCAGCGGCCAAATCAAATATGGAAATAATACAAAAGACTCAAGAGACGTCAAGAACAAACGGAGCAGCCACTGGACAGCTTCCGTACAAAACCGTAAAAATACCAAACATATTGATGACCCAAGCAGCATTGCAAGCTGTATATAGGCTGTATTTAAGTTCTTTTTTATACTATAAGCTGTATATCAGGCTGTATATAGGCTGTATAAGCGCTTATACAGCCCCTATAAGTAAAATATGGGCACATTTTATGCAGCTTTTTGCGTTATAAGAGCTGTGTATTAGCTGTTAAAGCAAGAAAGAGGCTGTATAATAGCTGTATTAGAGCTGTTAATCGGTGTACAAAGAAACCATAACACTACAGATATTACCTTATAAATCTCTTGTAAAGAAAAGAGTTCTAAATAGGTTTTTGAAGAGAATTATAGAATTATAAAATTTCGACAAACAGATTTTCAATGTAATAGAAACGTGAATGGCGACATTATTATTTACAATATTTATCAGTGAGTAAAAGAAATCTTGGACTTAGATATGTGAAGGTGATAACTGCAAGTGCGGATTTAAATTTATTGTGAACCTGTTTATGTTTTCCGGCAAAATATTCAAGCGCCAGCAAAATAATCGAGCTGACATAAAGAAAACATACTGTTAATACGGTAAGTAAGTGTATAATATTTTAGTTTAGTTTAAAAAAATATATAAAAGTTATAGATATGAGGGCACAGTGTGATCATTGTGCCCTCATATTAAGCTGATAATCATGATATGGCTTTAACTGTTATAAAATATTCCTAAAATTATATTTAACATTTTGTTTTCATATATTCGAAATTACGAAAATGGCGACAATTTGTTAAACAGCCTAAACGATATTCGGAGTAGGTTATAGTCTGTGTAGCTGTACTAAGTAAGTTAAGGAGTATATTGTACAGCGTTTGGCTGTTAATCGGCTTTATAATAGAATATTTTTATTACTTAGGCTGTATATCAGTTCTCAATACATAGTTTATAATTCTCTTTAGAGTTTCTTAAAAGAAATAAAAAACCCTGAGCCCAAGATGATGATAAGTACCTATGTATAGTAAAACCAAAAGAATTAGCTATTTAATTTTTAACCGACGAAAAAATAGGAGGAGATTCTCAATCTGACCGTTTATTTTATACCTAAGTAAACTTATTGTAAAGTATTATTAGTGTGTTGTATATATTACATGTTTTACTTTATTTTCAGGAAAATATGCAGTTTAAAATTATAAAAACCATTGAGAAAGAGCAAAACAGGCTTTGCATTGCACAAGTTTGTGGGAATGAAAAGGCGAGTTAAGATGGCCAAGAAAGCGATTAAACGTCAACAAATTAGTAAAGGATGAAACATCTCGGCCTTTAGATAGTTGGCCCACTTCAAAATGCTGTGTGAAAAGGCTATCATTATCGTCATATGACGAAATAGTAAGACAACAAGATCTTATGGTTCAAATAAATCATCAATTGAACTAATTGCGCTGCTGCAAGAAGAAACGTCATCATAAGGTTACGAAGGTTGAAATAAATCTACACATTTAACATAACTAACTATTATGATCATTAATATCACTGTTTAATGTTTTTGCTACGGAACCCTCTTCGTTGGACGTCGACGGAATTGGCGGTTGACCGTTAAGTCTTATCGAGCGACTGTGTCATGAATACAAAATAAAGCTGTACTATACTCGTAGCTGTCATTTATTTTATTAGTTTTAAAACGCCCTCATAGACAGAAATCATAATACCACTGTATTTACGAGAGTGTCCAAATACGCCATAAAACTAAGTTTTACAATGGGGTTTGCATATACCATTGTACAGAAACAAGTATCAAATGATACTGTAATAACACTTAAGCTGTAATAAGTAAGTGATCACATGCAAAATACGGGTGCGCCAAAGTTCACCTAAATTTTCAACTCCGATAATTGGAAATCCGAAAATGTTCTTCCTAACATTTTTCATCCTAACAATCACAATTCCTAACTACTCTGTCTCTAATGTTCATAATTCCGAAGCAATCAACTTCATAATGACAGTAGCAATAAACATCTATTATACTTTTATTTGTTTCCCTATATTTTCTCAACATAACCATCTTTTATACTATTATTCATAGTGCCCCCAAGAAACGAATCGTTACAAAATCGACTCCACGTAGTCTTGTTTGCCCTACCTAGAGTGTTATTTAAAATCACGAAGGCGCGGAGGGGCGAGGCGGCCCGCGAGCTGAGGAGCAGGTGGTTTTAACGCCCGCCGCCGAGGCTGAGGCTGGCCCCGACCGTCCCTTGCTCGTTGATGCGCCAGCCCGCGCCGCAGCTGAGCCAGTAGCTTTAAATTCCCCGTTTAATAATAATGAAAATATCTTGATCCAGCCTGTCCCTGATAGTACTAGCTGCCCCCCCCCCCGCCAGTGACTCCCTGAGCCGAGGTTCGTACCCCACAGGGGGTGCCCTCAGTGCGCAGTCGTTTTAGGTTTAAGTAGGTTTTACGCCCTGGCTGGAGGCTTTTAGATTCCTAAAAACCTTCACAGGAAAATCCGGTTGAGCAGTCACGGCCTCTCAAGGTCAACTGCGAGATGCCATACAAAAAAAAAAAAAAAAAAAGCTGAGGCTGGCCGGCTATGCCGGCCAGCAAGCCGAAGCTACGGTGGTGAGCGTTAAACACATCTGCGACGAGCAGCTCGCGTGGGATCGCCGGAGCCCCACAGCGCCGGAGCCGTGACAGAAACCATGCCTGCTGCATGCATGGTCATGGTAAATGTTTCTTTCTGAGTATGAGTGAAAATATTATGGTAATTATGTTTAGGGATAAAAGCGTTATGATAAAAAACAGTAGTAGTTTAAATATATTTACATTAATGATATTATTAATTACAATTTTCGGAAACATGAGTGTTATGAACATCGCCGGTAGCACTACAAATAGTATGAATGAAAACTTTAGGATGAAAATTTTTAGGAAGAGTGATCATTCAGATTACAAATCGTTAGGAAGAACAATTTCGGGTAAAGAACTTTAGTTGAGCCAATATGGACCCGCAAAATACAGCTTGCATACAGCTTTAACGATAAAACCAGATTAAAGTGTCAAGAAATACCTTAAGTTATTAATTAGATTTAAATATTCTGTTTAAATACCCTAAGCGTTCGCAGATCCCTTAGTAACTCTTTTATGCAGTTTGGGCTGTATATTATCTCATAAATCTTTCTTATAACTACTATAGAATATTTTGACACTCTTGTAAGTCTCTAAAAGAACTCTAAGTTCTAAATAGGCTGGTTTATTGATGTTGAAAACGCTTGCGTGCTGCTTGGGGAATATCTGCAAGAATGATAGATCGCAATAGAAAGCATAAAGAAAACAAAAAAAAAAAAACACTGAATTACAAACATGGTTACATATAAAAAATACTCATTGCGCGGTGCTATGAAATTCGTACTATTGTAAAAGTACTTACCTGCCCGTCGCCGTCGGCCATCTTGGTTTCGCACCCTTCATTCACAAATTCCTTGACGGGAGGTCAGGCGAGAATTTCTTGGAAGTTTCCCTTCATATTCTCTCGATTGAAATTGTTGGGTGTATTGTGTAATGGTGATCTATCATGAACACCTACGCAAGCGCTTCGTTTCTTTTTTCTGAACCAAAAAGGCCTGAGACCGTTATCGCAGATGCGTTGTTCTCAGTGTTTAAGTAACTACCCTCCTACCTATTTCCCATTCATCAACTTAGTTTAGTAGTTAAATACTCAAGAAAAGTGAAAAAAAAAAAACATCGGTCTTTTAATTTCCTTGGCGATTTAAAGATCCCGCAGGCAGGCGCTTTTAGAACAGTTTTTATGAAAATTTCATGAGTTTTCTACTTCTACACCTTTTATTAGAATCGCGGGGCACCATCGCGTCGCACCTGTCTGCGGGAGCCTTTAAGCATACCTACCTACTACCTTGTACACTACCTACTAACCAACAATTCATTCTGGCATAGTACAGACGCCAGCACATCAAGCTACCCCAATCTGTCAAATTTCTTTGATAGATTTTCAACTTTATTGTCTACCTAAGTTTAAGGTTCATGTTTGAATGGGAAAATTTGACAGTTTGGGGTAGCTTGTTATACTGGCGGTTGTACCTAATAATATTCTATAGTACCTTAGTATGTACAGACGCCAACACATCAAGCTACCCCAAACTGTCAAATTTCCCAACTGAACATGAACCTTATTCTTAAGGAATAAAGATGAAAATCTATGAAAGAAATTTGACAGATTGGGATAGCTTGATGTGCTGGCGTCTGTACTTATGTGGTTACGCGGGACGCGACTCTAGTAGATTATTTTCCATTATGTTTTATAGAAATTGTTTTTGTCGAGTCACGTTACGCTTTCGCGTAGCGCCTGTCTGCAGGAGTCTTAAATCTAAAACCTTTAATCTAATTCTACGTACCTACAGTCCTACACGTATATAAAATCTACAGCACTACACACAATAGGTGGCGCATATCTGCGCACAAATTAACAGAAACTCCCAAAGAGATTTGTATCGTGGTGGCAGCTCTGGGGCCAGAAAGTTAGCGAAGGGCGAAGGATTCAATGCTCGCTCGTGACTAGAGCAGCTGATAACAAAAAATGAGTGTAGTTTGATGAATGAAATTCTTTCATACTACTCATACAAAAAGCCGTAACATTACAATTGTGTTTTTCCGTAAACATTACGCATAAGATCCCGGTTAGTTCATTTATAATTGCTTGACGTGGCAGACATTGTTGCTTACTACGAAATTAACTTGTCAATTGGTTTCAGGTTTGTTTGAGATTCTGTGTAAAAGGAAGTAAAAATACCCGAAGTCAATCAGGGCAGTTAGTTGGTGACGCTGATTGACGAATCGTTCTGTTTTAGTTAACTTAACTTCCATGTTAGCTAAAACAGAACGATTCGTCTAACTTTTATATTCAAAATTCTGTAACAAAATAACAACTATTTTTCGTATAACCTTTTCCCCCGGTCCCGGCTGTCATTCGTAGATCTTTGACAGTCGTCCAAAAGTCTGACAACCTGTCCTACCTATGGGTACCGTGTTACCCAGTCAGTAACTGGGTTGTGGAAGTCAGAGAGACAGTCGCTCCATGTAAAATACTGGTATTCAGCTGCATCCAGATAAACTGTAAGCCGACCCCAACTTAATTGGGAAAAGGCTATACAGATTGATACACAGAAGGTCCAGTCACCGTCAAAATATCGGGACAAGAACCCACGAAACCAAGAACCAAGAAAATTAAACTTTATCTCAATTACATAAAGTTCTAGTCAGAATGAGAGTTGTCGCGAACTGTCTTTATTCTGAAACATGCCTTGTTTCTTTGAGTTAGTATTTAATTTTCATAGTTGTTAAGATTACTTTAGATCATCGTAATTTATGGCCCAACTCGAAGGATTACAGACCGAATAGAAACTATAACATTCGCAAAGTGCTCTATGCTTCACGTAAACTATTCATGAACTGAAAATGTATTCGTATAAGGATATTTAGTGACAGGCGCAGATAAAGTAGGATATACCTACACGATAGTAATGTCTCTCTGTTTTGTGTGCATTAACCGCGTTCTGTGTAGACTTGGCCTAAAGAGTGGCATTAGAATGGATAATTCTGTGTTTTCTGTCTGTGTAAGGTGTATTTGAATTTGGTAATTATATTCATCATCTGCCATCACCAGTATTTTACATGGAGCGATTGCCTATCTGACCTCGACCACCCAGTTACTGGGTAACATGGTGCCCCTTGGTAAGACTAGTTGTCAGACTTTCCGGATCTAAGATCCGGGACCAATGGCTTAACGTGCTTTCCGAGGCACGAAGGGGTAATATTTGTATTTAAAGATGGTCAACCATCCATGGACCAACCGCAGCACCCGTATATTCAATGGTCTTAGGAATTGTACAAAACGACATAATCTTTTTTCTATCAATAACTAGCTTTAGCCAGCGATTGCAAAAACTAGCTATAGAATTCACACAAAATCTTAACAAATATATACCTAAACCTCCCTCATTATGTAATCACTCTGTCTATTGGTAAAAAAACATAAAACCCTACCATATAATGATAACATGAAAACGAAAAGAAGAAAAGATTTAATCGTCCAAGTTCCCCAAACTAAAACTAGATTTGCATGCAAGCAATTCAATAAACGTTCTACTTACCTCTATAACAAAATTAATAAACATGTCTATGTATATAATAAAAACTACCATGAGTGTAAAAAAAGTATAATAGACTGGATAAAGCCACTTACCTATGAGGAAACCGAGGCACTCCTGGAACACGTTGAATAGCCGAAATATATCACATAAAACGTATGCAACTTAACTAAATATCACATACCATACCACACGACACACCTTTTTACACACACAACATACCACACCACACCACTCTACACCACGCCATACCACACACCACACACCTCACACCACACACCTCACACCACACCACGCACCAAGCCATACATCACACCATATCGCGGCCTCACCACTTACCACACAACACCGCACTACACACACACCACACTATACACTACATCACATGCACTACATGGGAATAAGTTTTATAAGCTTTAGTTTTATTTCTTATTAATTTAAATTGCAACTTTACTTATATACTTTTTGATTTCTTTAATTTTTACTTTATATTATTTTTACTTTACTTTAGATTAATTATGGCCTAAATGCAGAAAAATGTACTTACATTACATATTTACCCTTAAGGTACGCTATATTAACTCAAGTTAGTACAAGTGTACGATTATGATGTGAAAGAGCGGAGCCTTCTAATACAGGCATTGTTGCTTAAAAGAAGGCTCCAAACACGTTTAAATGTTTTGTAACTTTCTATTTATCACAATAAACTATTTTGTATTTGTATTTGTATTGGTGAAAAACCTTTGATTTATGTAATATATAGTGATGATAGTGACGATAATATAGGTTCTAAAGCACCCCCAACTCATCATGTGCTTTCTAACTCACACTTGGAAAATGGATCGAAGTTCGTTGATCTCGTAACTGGGGTAGCTTCCTAATAACTACCAATCGCCTTGACCTAGTCTATTATCCGATACATCTTTTATGCAGAATAGAAGGGGTTTGCCCCTTCTGTTCTGCATAAAAGATGTATCGGATGTGTGTGTATTATGTGTGCGTCAAAACGCACACATAATTTAGGTCCAGAATATACTTATTTGAAACATAATATTTAGATCCTTCACACAAAGCTGTATCTGTAACACAAGACCGGGTTCGTCCCGAGGGACCAAAGTGAAGACGGCGACCTAAGATTTAAGGCCCAATGTTCATGCGTTTAGGGACGAACTAGAAAGAGCTAATAAAATGGCGAGTTAAGTAACGGGCTGTAAAAGATATGATATCTCATAAAGCTTTGGTGATGAGAGAGATGTGTTAGGAATTTTGTCGCCATCTGTTGAAAATTGGGAGCAAAATCGTGCTTTCTTGCAAGCATTGGAAAAGCTCGTGGCAGCAACCGTCCCGGTTGTCATTCGTAGACCTGTGTCAGTCGTTACGGGTCGTCGGAAGCCCGAAAGACTAACAACCGTCTTACCAAGGGGTATCGTACTACCCAGGAATTGGGTTGTGGAGGGCAGATAAGCAGTACCTACTAGTATTTTACATAGAGCGACTGCTTACCTCAGGTGCTTTCGGTTAGACTAGACGCCGGCCCCAACACAATGGGTGTTGGGAAAAGGTAGTTGAACATCGTCTTAGACCTCCATAGTTTAACTGATCTTTGTTTATTTTAGAGTGTCTACCCTAAAATCCCACCCCGCTCCTCTCCTCGCTTTTTTAACATCCACTCATTTTAAACAAGGTTGAGAAACCTTATTTCAAGTTGGGGTCAAAACTAAAATCCACGGTCCTCCAAGCCAGACTACTACAAGTGCCATAAAAAAGCACTTCTTACCCACAAACGGTACCACTACAACAACAAAGAAGTTTTTCAATTCAAATGTTAAGTACCATTGAGACAAAACTGGGTACTCCAGTGAAATGGTAATTTATGGCTGTCCCACAGGCTATTATTTACGTCCAGTTTGCGATATTGTGTGGTGCAACACATATTTTTCTTTTGACGTGTATTTAACTGGACTAGTTACGCCACGGGGTTATTCTTTTTGCTTTAAAATTAATTATAATGCTCCGTAACGTAAGCAATAAATCTATACCTGGGTCATTGTCAAGCTTAGGGGTTTTTTTTGCGAAAAAATGAATCACGTGATTTATAAAAATCAAAGGTATATTATGACTCTTACTTTACGTTACAACAAAAGTGAGTATCAGTCTGAGATCAATAATTCGAAAAAGGCGATTTATAAGGAAATAACAATATTTCGGTTCCACCGAAAAGACTAATATATCCACCGAGTGGACTAAAATGTTAATTATTGAAATAAAACAAAACAAAAAGTGATTAACATCTTGAACAAAAATAACGTTAATGATATCTTCACATAATCACAAACAAATCAGTCACTTAAAAGCGTTCAAAAAGTAAATAAAAAATGTTTTGTGTCTGTCTACCGAAAAGACAATTCATTTCGGTGGTCCAAATATGTCTTCGTCCTCAGAAGACCAGAAGCTTTCAATCCTGAACGATTGAACGCTTCTGGTCTTCTACGTCTGACGCTTCTGGTCGGCCAGAGCAAGGGGGATTGGTGGCTTCTCTGGTTTTGACGTTGATGTATCTGAGCTGTCAGAATATACGTCAGAAAATTGTATGTGCTTATGGACATTACCTCCAATCAGCAGTGATAGACTGCGCTCGCCAATTTTCAATGGTTGCTGCATCGAGCCACTCACAATTGTACTGGACCATCGGGTTGCCACTGGACTTTGCATAGGAGTCAAAGTTGGACTCGGTGAATTCATCGTCTCGGCGGGAGCTGGTGTGTCATTCCGAGTAGGAATTTGCAGAGGAGTCGCCAGGGCTAGACTTGATAGAGTTGGGACATTATTTTGGAGTGGTCTGGGGCATAATGCTATGTCAAGTTTTTTGCTACCTAAACCGTAATGTAGAACCTTCATTCTTTTGTGCTTCATTTGCATCCTTTCGTTTCGTGTAATCGCATTCTGTACTTAGCAAGTTTGAAATTCTAAACTTCTCAACTTCTTTTTCAGTAAAACATTCTCTACTTTCAACCTCCTTCTGTTTCTCACTGCAATACGTGCACCCATTTCAGCTCTTGATGATACTGAAGTTACTGGACTCGAGGGCGGCGTTTCGCGTGCAATGTATTTTTCAGCTTCTTTTTATATTTTGACTTTTTCTCTGCTTCTTCTTGTATCCTCTCCGTTTTCTCCTCCAAAGCTTTTTTTGCACATCTGGAAAATCTTCTACAGGTTTAATTTTCCCTTCAGATTTCTTCCGATGGTAATATTCTCTGTCCTTTCTTCGCTTTTCATCTAAGGCTTCGGAATCCTATTTAGGTTTTTCACGCGCCTTCCTCATACTCAGTCTTTTCTTCTTCTTCTTCGTTCTTTTTAATCAGGTTTTTTTTCTCTGGTTATCGGTAAGTTTACTTCCTGTTTTCGCCATCGTCTGAAAAATCACAACAAGCAATGCACACAAACGAAAAGAAAGTAAAGCTGTGCAAAGGAAGAGCAGGAGATTTTGTTAGTAAAAAAATTTTCATAGGGGAAACGACCTTGCTTATGAAAAAAAAAACCCATATAGTTAGAAATGCATTATAGGTGCCAATCATTGTTAACTTAGAGTATGTAACTATGAATAACTACATTAACTACAAGTCGACATGGTGTAGAAAGGTGTGAGGGAAGTGGTGGTTTAAAACATATTTACTCATAAAAATAAAGCAAAAATGAAATAAAAATAGGTGATTAGTCCTTAACTGATAAACACAGCAGTAATCAGAAGCAGTTTTATAAGTTGTGATAATGAAATTAACCCACATTCAGGAAAACAATTCACTCGGTGGACATCTGTCGTTTCGGTGGTCAAAATTTCCACCAAAAAGATGTCCACCGAATGGACTTTTTTCGCAAAGACATTCACACTTTGCGCCGTTTATAGGTTATGTCAAAAGCCAAGGTATATTAATAAAGTTTTATTGTTTAACTAGTTATTAAAAATGTTTGATGAATTTATAGTGATTTACTTACCAAAATACAGCATTAACCGGAAAGACAACTCAACTTTGACACCACCAAATTTTTTTCTTAGTACAACAACAACGTTTCCTGCGTACGAGTCGCGGCAAAATGGCTTCTGACAGGGATAGTACGATATTGGCTGGGTTAAATTTTACGTTCGGTTCCATCATTTGACATTTACTTCATTTTAGTCAGTATCGAAAGTAATGTCCACCGGAAAGACAAAAAATGTTGTGACAAGATTGAATGATGCAAAAAGTGTGTTTTATTTCTATCAATTTTTTTAATACTTTTAACGTTAAATGGAAAACATACGTAGATTAGGAAAACATTTCATTTTTGTAAAATAATAAAAACACGTATTTAATATATGCTACATTCTATTGAAAGGTAGAATCCGAACAGTCCACCGAAGTGGACAATTCGGTTACATGGTGGTGGATTAATTCTAAAATAAATAAATTTATAGTAAATCTGTTGCAGTTATGGTCTAGTACGTTTCGTTTACTTTATTATTATGATGTAAAATTAAGACGCAATTATTAAAAGTGTCATATGATTCGTATGAACAGTTTTTTTTAGGGTTATGACAATGACCCACCTACTGATGTTATCAAGGGGTGAAATTTGAGAGTTCGTATGTAAGGGGTAATCTTCGGACCTGCTATGCAGATTCGAAATTTCATTCACTAAGTAATATTAAGCTACAGTGTTGCCGAGTGTCATAGGATATAATTTTCATCCCTACTAATATTATTATGTATTATAAATGCGAAAGTAACTCTGTCTGTCGTCTGTCTGTCACGCTTTCACGCCTAAATCGCTGAACCGATTGTCATGAAATTTGGCAGAGATATAGCCTGGGATATGGAGAAGGACATAGGCTACTTTTTTACGCGATAACCGACATCCACGCGGGCAGAGCCGCTTGCAAAATCTAGTGTTTAAATAAAACAAGAAATTTTAGGCCGATGAATTCGCGGATAGAAGCTATTTCGCGGTATCCACAGCAGCGTTGTAATTGTAATGTCTACAATAGTTGTGTCTTAACTGGCTAGATGTCTGACTATCTAGATTAACTGTATTCTAATGACAGCTTTAGCTCGTAACATAATATCTATTGTCTATTCCTTGTCAGATCAAGTTAACGACATCTAGCTAAACTCATTAGTGAAGATGGTAAATTTTAAATGATTTCTTGACGGTAAAGATAAGGGTTATTCTTGGAGGAAACCACCAAGTAATTTAATATTATAATATATTGTCATGGATATTAAGACCCTTGTTTGATATCGGGTTTAGAATTGGAAGATCCACATCCGTAGGCAGTGGGTGATTTTATAGTGTAAAACATGACGATATTATCGAAGACGACAAGTGGCGTCCAAGGGGGTGGAAGACGAGATGTACGGACGACATTGTTGCCATATCGGTCAAAACCTGAATGAAGGTGGCACTGTAGGTTGGGGATTGGCACAAGAAAAAATGCTAAGATGACAATCAATTTTGTTAAGCGTGACATTTTTCTGGATACCCTTACCTAGAACTAGTATAGTAAATTGGCTAGTAGTAAATTGGAAAATTCCTTACACACTGAGACATCTTTACTGTACTTAGCTACTACACAGTTACTGTTACTACAGTTTCCATTACCACAGTATTAAAGTCTATTTCAGATCTCAAGCCACTCAGGCAGAATGTTAGGAATTTCTTAGCAATTATGAAATTCGAGGTCGATATAGTTAGGATTTCAATGAACTTAGCAGATATACCAGTTATTAGAGCTCTCAGAAGTTGATTACGTACTTAATTATAAGGAATTAGGTAGCTATTTACTTGATACAAAATAATTAATTTAATACTGAATTGGTGTTAGAAGTGGTAAAATCAATTTGGGATTCTGGCTAATGATCAAGTACGTAGATAGAGTCCTATGGCCTGCACCCTAATTGCGTAACTCACGAATGATCATAATTGGTTTCGTCTTCACAGTTAGACTATATACATCGCGTTATTTATGTTGTCGAACAGACACATTTTTCGAACATATGAAGCAATGGTTTAACAATCCGTTTCAAAACGATACAGATTATGATGAATCGTGAGTTACGCAATTAGGGTGCTGTTCCTATAATAATTTACGGATCGTTATTGGTTAAAATTAAGACTTATATCTGTTTCTTCACAAATAATGAAGCAAAGACCTCATAGCTTTGTAAAGTAGACCTTTATGGAAATAGCTATCACGGGTAAAGTTAGCTTACGAATCGAATGTCCAGTTTAGCAATAAAAAGTGCCATGTAAGCAGAACAACTCGTTTTTGTTTATAGGAAGCGAGCACTAGTTCAACGCTTATGCCTGGCTTTGGTAACTAGGTGGATAATAAGACTCTTACACGTGCCAAATCTTAATAAGTAGGCAGTACGCAGATTTAAAAATAATTTGTGAAGATCAAGGCAAAAATATCATTTTAATTGACTGAAGTCTTATTACTTCTAACTCAACGTTGCTGTGAATACTTAGATACAATCTAACAAAATAAATTACATTGACAGCAAAAAATGTCTCAAAATAGCGTAAAGGTCAATTATATTCTTGTTTTGCAAACTAAGAAGACGTCCTAATGAGTTTCTGTACCTACGATAAGTTAAAAAGTTTTTCTATTAAGATATTGGTCAATGTGCAAAATCATTATTATTTTAATGGCCGACCGCATCTGGCTGGGTAGTTAGCCTTCTTGCTCTATTTAATATAATATGGGAAAGGGCTATGAAAACGATGACTGGCGGTATTATCCACCCTGCTATTATTGCTAGTATTTCATTGCTTCAAGTGTTCGAAACATTAGTCTGCTCAGCAGCCTAAATAACGCAATGAATGTTGTCGAACTGCCAAAATGAAAGCCATTCTTTAGGTACTGTTAGTGTGTTATATATGTCACCGTAAGATTGTGAACACCGTTAGTTCATAATCTATCTAGCGAGATTATAAACTGTCGATACATTGTAAACTGTACCATACTGCTTACCGACCGAATACGTTAAGTTAGGTTAGAACTGGTACCAAACACACGCGATCCAAGCGAGCGAAGGGAGCGATGCCGAGGCAGCTGGCATTTTCTTGACTATTTAATAATAGCGCAAGGTACTATCTCTTGCTACCAGTTCACAATTTGACGGACAGATTATAAACTATCGAAAAATAGTGCGTTAAATTGTAAATGGCTTTTGCAGTTCACAATTTATCGACAGTTAATAATCTCGCGAGATAGATTATAAACTAACGGTGTTCACAATCTTACGGTGACAATATATGCATAGGCAAATACCAAGCGGTCTTAATCACTATTATCAACAGACATTCCCGCACATATCCCATAAAGTAGGCCTGCCTAATCTAGTCTACTTTTTAATTTTGCGAAGATTTGAAAGTCCAATGTCAAATACGTATTAATGTAGGTACCTACCTAATTGTTTTCTAGAGCTCATTAATAGCTGCGACTGTAAACCGAGGAGAATGTTAATGCGAGTTTTTTTTTTGAGGGTGATCCCACCCTCAAAATTCATCAAATAACTTGTCATTGGTGTGTTTTCACTCGAAGTTGCTGTGTTAGCACAGTCTTATATTCATATCTACCAAATAATTTACTTATCAGAAAAGTTACAAAATGGCGTAAAGGTCAATTCTATTCTTGTTTTGCAAACTGTAGGTGGTGGTGTTGTGTGTTTCGGAGTCTGGATTTAGACCTGGTTGATGGCAATAGGCTCTTTCTAATGGGACTTAAACATCACTGGTGAAACGTGGGTGTCATGGACACCTCTGCCTAACCATTTGGGAATTATAGGCGTGATGTTGTGTTTTTGAAACAGTCTGTTGTCTGGGTCATTTTCGGTCTAGTGGGATAATATTCATATTTTTTTTTTTTTGG